>JAGSMS010000011.1:7457500-17457500 GCA_029286595.1 Bhutanitis thaidina | reverse complement strand
GTCTACCTTACCATATTGATAAAATTTTATTAGTCTTACTTACCAAATAAATAAAATTAAAATGTCTGTTTGTGATATAAGTGCCTACTGTTCCTACTTTACTTTTACCTTTTTTTATTTACATAATACCAAAACACAAAAACCCCATTTGCCAGGCTAGTGTTGAAAATGTGCATATGCACTACTTTTCACAGGTCTATCAAGGAAAACTAGTGGATGTTGCATATAGTAAGTACTAAAGGCAATTTTTAATCCTAAAAAATATATAGTGTTAATTTTTCTTGATGTGTAGTAACAATAAACATTCTATTGTTATGACAAGTGAAGGTAAATTCAAATATTTAATAACATTTAAAATCAGGGTAGTTGATATTGTAGATTATGGCTATTTTACCATTCTTTATTTCTTTATTAGTCTATACATGAATACTACAACAATATTTAAATTTTTTTTCACTAGACTCAATTAACACACAAGAAATATTTTTTTTATTATTTATGTAATGAACTACTTTTTTTGTTAATTTCTTGAAAATAACTGGACCTCGCTAGTAGCCTGCTGATGAAGAAAGAAAAATGTAACTGACATGTAGTTTATAAATTAAAATTGTATCTTACCAAGAAAATTAAGAACTATTGGAAATAACTCTACATAGATATTATTATACTATTAGTACTAAAAAACGAATATAGATGTTATTTGATTGGTTAGTGGATCTGCCTTTGAATCAGGAGATTTCAGTCCAATTGTACTTAATATGGTTTTACTGCGGAACTTGATTGGCTCCAATAATGTTAATTCTGGCTCAAATATAAAATGTACATCTAGTTGTGGAGTTGCATTAACCAGCCATTATAATCTAGAATCTACTGTACAAACTATCTGCTGACGGGCAGGACTATCTAAGGTTTGAGGTGTCTGGAACTGTGATCATCTAAACATGCCGAACATGGAGAGCATAACCCCCCTTATGGGAGAGGTGTGTGTCCTGCAGTGGACTATTGCAGACTGCTAGGGTACTTTTTCTTGACTTTATAAACAACCGATAATTATTTGTTTTATTTCTCCCAGTTCTGTAGGTCCACCACTCATCACATTCTGTCTCCCGGAGAGGCGCAAAATGGTTTGCAGATTACTGTTTCGCTACACTAAACGAACGAAACGAAACTATCATAACGAATAACATTGTACACTGTCGTGTTCCGTAAGAATACACTCGATAATATTATCGAACTTTCTGGAATGTATTCGAAGTGAGGGAGTGTAAACTCTGGGCCGCGTGTAGTGCGTGATACGAATGATGATTTAGGACGGACAATAACCGCTTTTAACAGCCTATTTCGTCGAGTGAACCTTTTAGGTTGTTCGGTTCTCCGTGTAGAGTGTGCCTTAACGAAACAGCGTTCGATGTTTTCATGTTGTTTCCACATAGAAACAGCTCCGAAACACCAGTTTATTAAGCAGTTTTTAAATATTATATATCAGTTTGTTTATAATGCGATTTGATACGTGTAGGGATTGTCATTATATAAATAAATGAGTTTAAATTAATATAACAAGAATCCATTAAGTGATATCTTGTATTTACGCGAATACTACACATTTGAAATGAAACTGATATTTAAGGAATTTATCGCCTTTAATTTTTTATATCCGATGTTTCGCGTGCTTTGCAGTAACCGTGGTCACGGGGGGACTGAGATGTTTGACGTTCGGATATCATAGTTAATCCGGCCCCACCGACAGCTCTATAACACGCCTTTGATAATACTGTGAGCTCATTCTGCGTAGATCGGACCAAAAACTAATAATTATACAGAGACAAATATTTCGCACGTATATAATTATAGTTAATCGTATTGCGGTAAAATTAAAAACGGTACGGCTAGGCGCGCCGACTGCCGACCGCCGACCTCGCCTTGCACTGCAACTTGCTAGTTAACTGAGAGCCTGCACTGCCGGCGCTGTTTACGACGTGTTTACACTTTCCTAGGTTTTCCGTCCGTTATGGAAATGATTTACACCGGACTGTTTCCTGTGAACTTGTGAAGTCTGAGAGATATATCATATCAATGAACATTTCAGTTAAATGCGCTCGATAGACGGATAGGCGAGATTTTTTTTATATCAAATGCACAGATAGCGATTATGAGCGATTATGTATTTGAAATTATTGAAATATCTATATTCTGTTTGTATTTAATATAATAAGCCAAGTGGTGAGGGCGCTCGTTTTCATAGTGAACAGAAAAACCATCTAAAATATACCTGCTCTTAATTATCATGACCGGTAACTATCGCGGTTGTAAGCTACGCGATACACATTGAACTGTGTTAAGGCTTGTCATGATGACTTGAAATACGAAATTTACTAGATGATAAACTGCTTTTCTGCCTAGGAGTCGATTGGGTAGATACCAAGCTATTACTCTGCCCTGTCGCCAAACAACAGTGCAACTATGTTGTGTTCCTTCTAGTGTTTAAGTTATAGAGAGCCAGTATAATTACGGGCTGTGCATCTTAGTACTCAGGGGTGTCAACGCATCTGTAACGCAACCTTCTTCGATTGAATTTGTTTGCAGGTGTCCATGGGCTGCAGTAGCCACTTGCCATCGGGTGGACTGTTAGCTCGTTTTTATCTCAATCCAGTAAAAATATGGAACAAATATTTTTTTTTACTGTGCGTTTCTTTACTTTTTGTCACTTGAAAAATGTGTAACGGCGATAGATTTATTCAGGTTGGTCCGTTGCTAAGGTGACTTTTCGAAAGCCCGGGGCGCCGGTTTACGATAGAGCCTCCGTGGTCGTTTCTCGGAAGATCAGTATCATTGGAATTCCGCTGACTCACATGGCATTCCTTTCGCTAAGGCAAGCCGAACGTTGCATTCTTTTTATAATTTGCAGTCGAACGTTTCCCGAATTCCTGTTAATAACTTTGAGTGTACCTTGAAGCTGTGATAGATGGATTACGAATGGATTAATAGTAGAAAAGCGGATCTAAATCTGGAATGGTGGTCAGATTGTACCCTGAATTATATTGTTGCTGTTGCCTTGATGCTTACTGATAAGGTCAGTAAGTCAGTCACTTTAGGTCAAATCACACACCAAATGAAACATAGCACCAATATACTTCTACTTCATGGTGGTATTCTGTCAGAGTGTGGCCCTTCCCGGTCACGACCACCCATTTGTGCTGCTCTACTGCTCTACTACATATACAGATTTTAATGTTTACTCGAAAGACTCAAGGTATTCAACGATTGGAACCCTATTAGATATTAGAATTATTTCTCTATATTTACAGTAGAAGAGTGGCACACGAAAACAAACTACCATTTATAGTCAAGCAAGTAGTAGTAATTAGTTAAAAAAAATCATTAATTCGTTTTAAAACCCCGGTTTCCGTTTTCATGAAAACGTAATTTTTTAAATTTTATCTTGTTTGTAACTAAATATAGAAACATTTCATCGACGTTCAATACTTGTGGCCTCAAGTTGCTTCTGGAATTTTATCATATAAATGATACTCGATATTCGGTTATCAATGTTTTGAATCAAGCGATGCGTCGTCATGTGACGTATCAAGAATTCACCGGCGGCGTGGTCGTTTTGTTGACCACGGCTCGTTACTCAGGTTATCAATTAAAAATCTTGAATGGGCAGTATCGAAGGTATCTCATGAACTAGGTGTGGGCATGTAATGTGTTGTTTTTATATAAATATCCTCGTAGCTCCTAGATTAATTTACGAATTTGGATTAATGAAGTAGCAATTATTTGATGAATTTTTATGTTTCCAGTGTCCCTATTACTGTAACTACCTATTTCTGAAATGAAAAGTTAATGACTATCATTAATTCATTTCAGCCTGTCATAAGTCCACTGCTGAACATAGACCTCTCCCAAAGCAAATTTCCGTCTGGTCAATGGTACTTTATATTTTATTGTATCATTTATATCGGCGCTTTTGGGATGGAACACACCCTGATTTGGCGGAGGCAAATCTCCGATCCATTCGCCTATCGTTAACAACCTAATGTTAATATCTCATTATATGAGACACTTAGAATTTTGATGATCTTCCATTTTATTTAATTATCGAAATCTAAATATGAAATATCTTACTCATAAATGTAAAAAGGGTGATTTTGATACTATGTATATTGCGCTATTGCTTACTAAAGATATACATTTGACATAACTTGTTATCAAAATAAGTTTCTGTCAAACATCTATCTTTAGTAAGCTTAAGTCGAAATCGACCGTAAACCGGCGATGAGGTTATACTGTCATGTTTTTTTTTTTAAATCAGTTTCTTAAATGTCAACTGCGCTCATAAACAACTCTGGTACGTGCGGTTTTTTTTAACCCGTATTACAAGAAAGTTTTGATAAATGAAAAACATCAAAGTTCCAATCAATCAACATTACAATGTTTCCGTAACGTCAATGAGATGTTTAAGGAGTCCAGCTTCCTCGTGCATTCAAAACATTCTGTTAATGCATCATGTGAACGAAATGTTTATGCTGTTTGCTGATTTAGTACCGGTTGTGTCGGTGGTGAACGGTTTTCAATTTTAGAATCAACTAGCGAACCGCTCCGGCTATCTATGATGTAATCGTATGCGGAACCATTCTTTTTTACATAAAACTTATTTTACGACTATCAATATTGCAATCTCTTTCCTGTGGTATTTGGTTAGAAAACTTAGCAACTTAAGTAATCTGTGGATATGGAATAACTGTAAAATAATATTTTGTATTGTTCTCGTAGCTTCGTCAGTGAATAGTAAATATTTAGCTATCTACTTATTATTTACAGTAGTGATATAACTACCGATGATAATGAATTGTAATTGTTTACCATAGATTAAGATACGCCGCTTTAAAACACACCGTCATTTGTAACTAGTATATAATTAATTCGTTTTATTTGTTAATGTACATTCACATCGTTGTAAATGGTCTCATAGAAAAATGTAGGTGTATTCTTTAGGAATGTGATAAGTGTTTGCTATAATTATCTATGTATGTGTGTATTGTAGACATGCTCGCTTATAGATCTGTGCTTGTGTCGGCGTCGTGTGACGGGCCGTCCACTTCCCTTTAATATGGTTGGGGAGGGTGATGGCTGCCACATGCATCATACTTGTGCTGCTTGTGGAGGCTGCTCTGCTCGAGTGTCTAGTGCACTTGTGCTTTAGTTTGATGGATCACTGTATTCTTGTGACATGCTTTCAGTTTCCTATGGGACCATACCTTTTATTTTATGATGTACATTATAATTATTGAAAAAAAACAAAAATAGGAGTTCTTTTGCCTGTTTATTCTCCGTCATAGGAGCCACATTACGAAACGGTAGTAGATTATAATATAAAATAATAAGATTTGACAAACGAAATTATCTTTCTTACGTCGAAGAATAAAGATACATTTTACAAAAATGTTACAGTTTTTCAAATTATTAGCTTTTCGATTATGAATGTTCGCGTATCGGAGATATTACCATTTTTATTTGATTGTAATGATTAACTGGTTCTATCGGATCCGAGAAGACTATAATTGTTTAATGGTTATTTCGAAAGTAACAAAAGACGGTTTGATAGTAATATGTATGTTTGTATGTTGTGTGTTTAACTGTTGTTCAAATGTAAACCCTCCCATCCCCAGTCTAACATGCATTTCCCCTCTGCCATACATTTTTTTGTGTCTAATTAAGTAGTAATCAGTAAACAAATAAATGTTAAATATGATTTTATGATAAACAGAATTAAACACTTGTCTCTATCTGGGACATTGATTAACTAAACCGTGTTTAAACATTGTTCTGACTACTTCTGTTTTTTTTTCGATTAGAAGATATTTAAATATTTATGACAAGATGAAACTACACCAAAACAACGTTAAATATTTATTATAACGATGCAGCTCCGTAGCGAGTACTTCTAAAAGCAAATTTTGTTTTAATAATTTTTTAGTAGAACCGTTAATTTAATTTTAATTGCTACCCTCTCTTCGAATGGCCTTTAATTAATTTCTCGTTAATTTTACTCTGTAAGCTTCCTCATAATATTTTATGTAAGCGAAAAAAAACAACGTTTTAATATATTGTTTAGCGCAACGGTCATAGGTATAGTACTATTTTTACAACGCACTCAAAATTTATATCGCACAGTGCAATACGTTATATATATGTGTACATACATATTCTGTATAGTTATTATTACTAGCTTTCTCGCGTGGGACAGACACGCTAGTTGACTGTATAATCTAAGTTCGATTTAATGTGCGAATATACCGCGCGGCTGTCGCTGTATTCCGTGTGGCTGTCGGAAGTAAAGAATAGCGCCAACCCTGTCTAACCATGGGTGTCGTAAAAGGCGACTAATGGTAAAAAAAAAAAATTATATTAGGAGATGGGCAGCAGCATCTTCCTGCACTAGAACAAAAAAAAAAAAAAAACTGCGGTTGCCAACCCGCTCGCCAGGCGTGGCAACTAAGGCAAACCCCCATGATGAGAGGTAGAAGAAAGCAATGGCCCCCAGTCCCCGGCGGCCTCGCTAGTCCTGGCTATGGTGGCAGCCATGGTAACGGCGAGGCAGGGGGTGCGAAGAATCACCGGCTGATTTCTAGCTGCCAACCCAAACGACTGGACCTGGCAACATATAACGCACGCACATTGAGGACCGACGAGAAGATACTAGAACTGGAAGAAGAAGTAAGCAAGTTACACTGGAGGATTATAGGGTTGTCTGAAGTCCGAAGACAGGAGAGGACTCTATAATCCTAAAATCCGGTAACTTGTTCTACTACCGGCAGGGTGACCATCTGTCCCAAGGAGGTGTCGGGTTTATCGTCCACAGGTCTCTCATCAACAACGTGATCGAGATCGTAAGTGTGTCGAGTAGGGTCGCGTACCTTATACTCAGAATAACCAAAAGGTATTCGCTGAAGGTCATACAGGTATACGCACCAACCTCGACACATCCTGATGATGAAGTGGAGGCAATGTATGAGGATATTTCAAGAGCCATGCATTGCTCTAAGACTCACTACACGGTGTTGATGGGAGACTTTAACGCAAAACTAGGTACGAAAAAAGGCGATAGTGGGGAACTTTGGAGTAGGGCAACGGAACCCAAGAGGGCAATAGCTGGCTGACTTCATGGCAAAGGAGGGATTCTTTATGATGAACTCCTATTTCCAGAAGCGGCCCCACAGGAAGTGGACATGGATGAGCCCGGACGGTACCACAAAAAATGAGATTGACTTCATCATGACGACCAAGCGTCAGCTGTTCAGTGATGTCTCTGTGATCACTAGGGTAAAAACCGGCAGTGATCACCGAATGGTAAGAGGCACACTGAACCTTAACATTAGGCTCGAGCGGTCTCGTCTGGTGAAGTCTACGCTCCGCCCACCACGTGCCCTTATCCAGAACCCCGAGAGCTTTCAGCTCGAATTGCATAATCGCTTTCAGTGCCTAGACGATTGCGTTACAGTGGACGATACGAATAGCAGGCTAGTGGAAACTGTCCCTGCGGTAGGAGCTAAGTTTTGCAGGACCCGCTGCACGAACAAGCCCCAAAAGCTCTCCAATCACACTCTTAAACTCATGAAAGCCAGGCGTGAGATAAAGCTGCAGTCTACAACGGATGCGTCAGCGTATCGGCTACTGAATAGACAGATCTCCAAATGTATGAGGCAAGACTTACGCAAATTCAATACAGCCTGTATTGAAAAAGCGATAGAGCGGAACCAAGGCTCCAAAGTCTTCGCCAGAGATCTGTCTATCGGAAAGAGCCAACTGACCAAGCTGAAGACCGAAAGCGGCGTAGTCATTTCCGCTGGAGCCGAGATTTTGAGTGAGATCGAGAGATTTTACGGACAGCTGTACACAACGTCGTTGAAACCACACATTGATGTGAGTAACGACCCAAGAGCCAAGCTTATCCGACATTACTCCGATAACATCCCGGACGTCAGTCTGAGCGAGATTAGGATGGCTCTCAAACAGCTTAAAAACGGCAAGGCGCCGGGTGAGGACGGAATTACAGCTGAGCTTCTGAAAGCGGGTGGAATACTTGTTGTCCTTCAGAAGCTGTTTAATTCCGTCATTCATGGCGGTGTTACGCCGAAACCGTGGAGTAGAAGCGTGGTTGTCCTATTCTTCAAGAAAGGGGATAACTGCCTTTTGAAGAATTATAGACCGATATCGCTTCTAAGCCGCGTCTACGTGCTGTTTTCGAGAGTCATCTCAAATCGTCTAGTGAACAGATTTGACGACTTCCAGCCTCCCGAACAAGCCGGATTCCGAAAAGGCTATAGTACCATAGACCACATACATTCTCTTCGCCAGATTGTACAGAAGGCCGAGGAGTACAACTTCCCATTATGTCTGGCGTATGTGGACTATGAGAAAGCCTTCGATTCAGTCGAAATTTGGGCGGTGCTACAGTCTCTCCAGCGGTGCCAGATAGACTCTCGGTATATCGAAGTGCTGCGGTGTTTGTACAATGAGGCTACGATGTCTATCCGAGTACAGAATCAGAGTACGAAACCAATCCAACTGCAGAAAGGTGTAAGACAGGGTGATGTCATATCCCCGAAACTCTTCACCGCTGCATTGGAAGATGTTTTCAAGCAGCTGAACTGGAAAGGATACGGTATCAACATCAGTGGCGAATACATCACTCACCTTCGATTTGCCGACGACATAGTTCTAATGGCAGGATCGCTGGAGGAGCTTAGTACAATGCTCAATGACCTCAATAACGTCTCCCAACAGGTTGGTCTTAAGATGAACATGGACAAGACGAAGTTCATGTCAAACGTCCATGTCACACCAATACCGGTTGTTGTTGGGAACAATAGGCTCGAAGTTTTAGACGAGTACGTATACCTGGGACAAATTGTCCGATTAGGTAAGTCCAACTTCGACTCAGAGGTCAATCGACGAATCCAACTGGGCTGGGCTGCGTTCGGGAAACTACGTCATATCTTCTCGTCGAGTATACCGCAAAGCCTCAAGACGAAAGTATACAATCAGTGCGTGTTGCCAGTGATGACATACGGATCCGAGACTTGGTCCTTCACTGCAGCCCGTATGAGGAAGCTCAAAGTTGCTCAGCGCGCTATGGAAAGGGCTATGCTCGGTGTTTCTCTGCGTGATAGAGTCTGCAACGATAATATCCGCAGCAGAACTAAGGTAACCGACATAGCCGTAAAGATCAGCAAGCTGAAGTGGCAATGGGCCGGCCACATAGCTCGCAGAACTGACAACCGCTGGGGAAAAAGGTTCTCGAGTGGCAGCCACGTACGGGCAAACGCAGTGTGGGACGACCCCCACAAGATGGAGTGACGACCTGCGCAGTGTTGCGGGAAGTCGATGGATGCAGGTGGCTCAGGACCGTGCTTCGTGGCAATCTTTGGGGAGGCCTATGTTCAGCAGTGGACTTCTGATAGGCTGAAATGATGATGATGATGATACCGCGCGGGCGGTGAAGTAATACATCGTGAGGAAAAAACGTAATTTTCTCATTCAGACTCAATAAACCCTTTCAAAAAATGATAGTAGGATGCTATATAGCAGTGAGACACTTTTTTTTTTTAATCTTTATTTAATGGAGGGTTTGTTCGTATGTACCGAACATATCACCCTCATTGTTGCATGCCCTATTCGGATCAGCCATACATACATTTTACATCTTATGGATACATAATTAAATTAACTTAATCTACCTGTCATTTAGCCCCAATTTAACAATTTGAAACAAAGTGAGACACTTATAGACTAACTTGTACTTATACCATGGACACCTAAAGATCGTCAAATTTAGTTTTTATTTATTTATCTACGCGAATGTACCTTGTGTGTACGCGTTCGTGATGTATTCGCTTGGGTGAAGATGTGACGTATAGATCGCCTAGGATCTTATTTGGCCGGGGTGGTGGGAAATGTCTTCGAAGTGTTTTGATATCGTTGAAAGATTAAAATGGACGTAGAGACCACAGAGCAGTGTAATCTGCGAAACGCGTGGGTGATTGAAGTGGCTGTACTGGTCATTTTAGCATGGGTGAACGTCCCGGAATATCTAAAACCACCTGAATCCTAATTCGAACGTATAGGGCATACATAGCAAGCTAAAAAACCCAGAGACGATATGAATAACGAATTTTGCTATACTAATTTTGACTCACTGACTTGTTAATATATTTCTGCGATAGCGTATAAAAAGTTAGTGCAGTAAGAATGGATTAATAAAAAAAACAACATACGGAGTTGATTTACATGTTACCTACTGATTATGAAATATTCCTTTTTATAAGACGTTAGGATAGTTTTTTCAAATTTCTTTAACGTATTTTGCATAGTAATAATAACAGAAAAGGAATGAAAAAGTTAAAAGAAAAGCACAGGGTCAGGTGCTGATATGTTTCATAACAATAGAATTTCAATTGTTTCAAAGTTGTGACACCTGATGGGATCAAGCCTGATTCATTTCCATCAATTCCGGGTGCGGTTTTTTGTTATGGTTGAACAATAAGTAAAACTTTTTAACAATTAAACTGTATAAAGTCGGTCTTATTTTAAGAAAGCGCCGTCGCTGCGCCACTTCACGGCTCATTCGGTTCTTTCCCACGGGCTAACATTCCAGCCTCGGCATACAAATTAAACTTCTATTACACACGTGGATAAGGACGGAATTTGTTTGCAGCCGCCTCGCTCATCCCTGAGCCCCACCGGTAAAGGTCTCAGCAATAGTTGGTTCCGCTTTATTTGCCAACCCACGCCCGCAACAAGGTTAATATAATCTTGGAAAAAAAAATAGCATTCACGCAATTCTATCCTGTATTTCCTGTGGAGACGGATTATATTTCCGCATCTAATAATGGTAGATGATACGTCGCTGGTACATGACTGTATCGTATGACGTAAGCGATAAGGTCTGCTATCCGGACGAGATTAGTATGTATTTGCACTCAATAAAGTGATACAAGAATAACCAGTTTGAGAGCATATATTTGCCAAAGGATTTTATTTAGATTAGCATGAGATAATATTTGCAAACAAACGACGTGAAAACGATTTTTCTAAATAAAAAACACACGTGTTTCAAACATGCCTCTTTAACGCAGAACAAGTATTTGTTATCCAAACTGTCAGCTATTCTAATAAAAAAAAAAAACAAACACGCAGTTATTATTCTTAGATCTAAAAAGAATTTATTTTACCTCGCGGTATTTCATGAAGAATTTTGTAAGGAAATCTACTATTCTGAAAATATTATCTAATCTAAATGAGAAACGTAAGCAGACTACGCTTCAAGTTCTCTGATGACTTCGACGGTAAGTCCCTCGTGGTGGAGTTAATAATAAATTAAAATGATATCGCATGTCAGTATACCCAATACTGAAATAGACGGAGCTCTAGACATTTATGGTAATCCTTTCCATTCCATTTTTCACCACAGCGTATTTGGAACAGCGTGACAGCGACAAGTGGTGGTGAGGTGTGCATACGTAATTTTCAATAAGCTCATCGGTACGAGTCCTCCGTTTAGAGGATCGAACGTATCTCCGGATTCGGAAGCAGATCCCCTAACCACTCGCCTATCGTGGTATTATTACACATATTTACGTATATTATAGTTTCATCGATTATGACTAAAATCGCCTACGTGTTGAAATTAATTTGAATATGCCCCGATTTCCGCTAACATAGCTGTCGCTCGCGCCGATACTTTTACCCGAAACGCGCTCAAAGTGGACGGAGTGAGATGAGTCATAAAGCGTGATCGTAAAATAGTGGGTGGTCAGTTCGTTCCATGTCCGCGTAGATCGTGGCGCACGCGGCCCGAGTTTCTAGATTGCTCCCGCCCTTTATTGCTGCGTATTAAAATTTAACGACACTTATATGGCCGATGTGTAGATGTTATTAATGAAATATAAGAATGAAAATACTCGGCGTGTGTCGGTTTTTCCCGTGGGTGTCGCCAGAGGCGACTAAGAGGCCTTGAAAATATGCCGTAACAATCTCCGGTACGAGAACCCGGCGACGTGGCTAACCGCCAGTGAAGTTAAGATATTATCTGCCGGTGAGGAGAAAAGTGGACTGCGGAAGACTATGGCCACGCCGAGTCGAGTTTTTTTTTATTTCACCTGATGGTAAGTGATTACCGTCGCCCACGTACGTACATCTGCAATACCAGTGGTGCTGCAGGTGCGTTGCCAGTGTTTAAAGGTATTTGCGAGATGGGAGGAAGGATGAGGAGGGAGAGGGGGAGCGGGCCTCCGATTACGTCACTCACCGAACAAAACGCAGAAGCACAAGATGCCTCTACTTCACACCGGTATTCTGCGCGGACGTGGTACTATCCCGAACGAGCCGGCCCTTTCGAGCAGCAGCAAAAGCCGCCGCTTGGCTCTTCTACGTTCAAAATACTGCCTGTCCCTATAGGTATAGGGAGAGACAATTTTACGAATTTCAGCTGCCGGTTTGAGTGCATATAGATATGTAATATACCATCAATTACTCCTAATGCCAATCTCACTTGCTAACCCGGCTCTGGCGACCGAATGATGGCGGAATATTCACCTGGATTTTCCGAACCCAAATCCCACAGACTCGTGATGGAGAAACCAGCACTGCTCTTACCACCTCGGTTGCCCAGCGTGGTGAGCATGGGCTAATCTTCTAATAAATATATGCAGACTTTTGCGGGGGCTTTCTTGTCGTGACCTATGTTCAGGAGTGAACTAAAATAGGCTGATGTAGAGTTAGATTTTACAATCTAATAATGTACCTCGTTAGTAAGGATAAGTTTGGAGCCACCTGCGTCTGTTATTTTTCGATTTGTTTGATTAGCTTTGTCAGAACTTTATACCGCATAGAAAGTTTACTCACTTCAACAAATCCGGGCATACCTCTCCACCCTCTGAATCTTTGATTATTAATTACTAGCTGGTGTACTTTAACAGTGCTTCGCTACTAATTCTACTTTGATATAACTAAGGTCAGTTATTAAGGTCTCGAAAGCTTAATTAAAAAAATAAAACACTTTTCGGGAACATTAGAATGTGTTTTGATCTTAGGAAATAACTAGGTGATAGGTGTAGGACTGCCTTTTTTGCGTGGTAGCTGGTAGGTACTTACTGTCCTCTTACCTATTTATGCCGATAAATAATAATAATAATAATAATATTTATTTGTTAATCATATGTGATACTTGTATAGATGTTAACATTTTGTTTATGTCCTATATGATCTACCACTTATAGGCATACAAATTTTACAATATGATTTAATTTCAAGACAATATACTATATAAGGTATATTACATTACATTATTACATTGTTGATCAGATGTCAAATGGCTTAGTAACACAACTATTCAAAATCTCAAAAGTCAAATTTACGTGTAATAAAATCTTCTACTTCATTGTTTTTGGTATTGTTGGGCAAATGGTTATAAATTATAGGAGCCATCCCCAATATACTATGACGTAAGGATAAGGTCAAGTTGAACATAAAAAAGGTAGTAATTTTGTCACATATATCTAATATCAGACATACTTTTCAATTTTTAATTCTTTTTAATCTATCGCTATCTCTATATGTGTAGGAGAAAAGATGCCTTTTTGGTCGATGTCATCCATAATGAGAATCCAGAGACACATAATATTTTTTATCTCCACCATGTATACCGCTTGGTTCTTAAGAATACCGGCGTGAAGTAGAGGTATATTGTGTTTCTGCGTTTCATTCGGTGATTAAGGTAACCGGAGGTTCGCTTCCCACGCCATCCCCATTCCCCCTCCTCATCCTCCCTCTGTCCCAAATATCCTTAAAGGCTGGCAACGCACCTTAAGCTCCTCTACGGTTGCAGATGTACGATAGTTACTTACCGTCACGTGAGCCGGTTGGTTGCTCATTTAACCCCCTCTACCATAAAGACCTGAAAATCAACCCTTTGTGTGACACCAACCATTGCATTGTGAGCACTTCGATTGGACAGTCACGCAACGGAGATAGTGACAGTAGTCGTGTATCTGGCCGATGAAGAGGTCAATGTCTTTATCCAAGTTTAGAAGAAGAAGAAGAAAGTACTTTATTAATTGCCACAAGTCAAGTAACACATAATGAAAAGTTAATTAACATAACAAAAAAAAAATTAATATTTTATTGAGTTGTTGCAACACAACGGCGTCCGACTCAGCGTAATGCTGTAGCAATTCTAAATGAATAACCATAACTACAGCGCTGGTATTCTGTCGGAACCCTTTTTTTTTTTTTTTCTCTCTCTTTCTCTCTCTCTCTTTTCGCGAGTAGTCGTCAGGCTTTTTGTAATACATGAGGAATAGTTTTGCGAGTCGTTGCGTTATGTGGTTTTGCTATTAGCAAGCTGTAACGTTCAACGGAAGGAGGGCACGGAGGGGAGCGTCACGCCGTCGGTCACGAGTGATTAGGAATGCGTAAGCGATTGTTTCCGTTGCGTCCGAGTGCTCCGTAGTGTCTGCCAGAAGGCGATCGCTAAGGTTAAAGATTTTTTTTTTGGTTGGATTTCATTTTGTTGCAATGGGGTGAAAAATAATCCACCTGATGGTAATTGGTAGAAAACCACTTGTAACCGATAACCTGCAAACAATCTTAATCGAAGAAGATTAATAGAAACAGATGGGTGACCTCAATGAATTAAGTTTTTTAGTTTAACGTGGGGGAAAGGTGCTCGCACCCGTCACCGTCTCCGGTGACTGGTTATGTCGGGATCAGCATTGAAGATGCCGGACCGACTAAAACCCCCACGGTAGATCTGCTGTTGGCCTAGAGGCCTTTACAGCTTCATCGAAAGAGACTCGCGAGCAGGAGGCCCGCAAGTTAAAAATGCCTTACATCCCGTATTTATACTGGCTCTATACCTTTCAAACCCGAACAAAACAGTTGTTTGCCGATTGACGGCAGAAATGGGTGAGAGTGTGGTGCCTACTCAGACGACCCCTTGGCAGAGACGGAGTCTACCACCAGTTTGATATATACGATCGGACCATTTCGGAAAAGTAATGGGATTCTACAGTGATATTACGAGATAAAAATAAAATAAGTAAAAGCCGTGGTAGCCTAGTGGTCAAGGCGCTCACTTTAGTTTCATAGAGCGCGAGTGACCAGGGTTCGATCCACGGTGCACTAAATTTGTTAATGTTTTAAGTGCAGTATTTAGCACATGCGCAGCTGTGAGGGAAAACATCGAGAGGAAACCGGCATGACTGAAAAATAGTAAAAATATTATTTCGAGGATATATGAAGCCCGCTAACCCGCACTGGAGCAGCGTGGCGGGCTATTCCCGGCTTCTAAACCCCCTCTGATACTCGTATTTGAGAGGGAGGCCTAGGTTCAACAGTGGGCACTTACAGGCTGCTACTTTACTTTACTTTAATTAAGAAAAGGTATCAAAAAAAATCTCAATTTCGTTTCGACCCACTTTGCACCAGACACGCAAGTCGGCCAACTTCACTGGTAGTGACCTTGTCGCCGTCTCAGTGTTACATGCCAACTATATAAATTGCACATTTGTATTCTAAAATTCAACTCGGTATTAACGCTCCACATATCGAATCGAACTTTAATTTCCGAAAAATAAGTGAACATACATAAAAAAACATACGCGTCGAATGTCGAAGGTCGAACCCACTTCTTTTTTGTAGTCTGTTAACAAGTCAAACCTTTAAGTAACATTAATGGCCAATTTCAATAACTTATTTCTCGCTCGATTTGCTTATATAAAGATTGGATGTTTGACATAACTTTTGTTGTAATAACAAAAAAGTAAAATTGCATTTGTTGTTTGAGTGTATTTTGTGTGGAGCTTCTCAACTGTTTAGTGATAGGTTAAACTACAAATTACTGTCTCGGTAATTGAAAGAAAAAGAATGATGTCTATCTCTATGGTCCATTGTTTAACATATTCACACTCGTACAACTACGTTCGTAAATATAAGAGAAACGCGTCGGTGTAAGGTTCGTGAATTATCTACGCACGGCTCAATCCCGAGCGAGCCGGTGACGCGGAACGTCCCGCCCGACTACGTACAATAGTCGTACGATAAAGCGACCGACTATAAATATAAAATAGGGTGGAGTACAGCGAGGAATGCGCTTCCAACCGAAAACAGATAACGCGATGCCGTGGACGTTCATATGGGCGGTGACGTCACCGCGGCAGACTCGGCTGTTGAACTATCAGCTCAAAGCTTTTGCTTTAAGTGCCATCGGATTTGTTTAAAATTGAGAGATATTTTGTCTATAAGAACACAACATGTAATGATGCAGACGTAGAAGATAATGCGCTAATGGGAATTTAAGTAGATTTATAAGCATATAAAGGGGAAGAATATAACATTGCATCGGTATTGCGAAGGAAGCGAGTAACCAGAGGTGTAGTGTAGTGAGTGAGACCCACCCAAACCTCAAATGTGTACCGACTTTTGCTGGTGGTCTCTAGTAGATATCTAAGTCCGGTTGCAAACTTCTAGAAGGTGTTTATGTATGCACTTTATCCTAGCATATAAATTCTTTATGTCTTTATTTTTGAAGTTAAACGGATTTAACTTAAAAAGTAATTGACGGATATTGATGGCCCTTTTTTTTAAATGTTCCTTGTGAGCTTTAGAGCTATATGCTGTGTTTAATATGAATGTTTGTACTCGTATGTTTGTCGTTCAATCACGCTTAAAGGACCGAACGGGTGTGTACAGGTATGAACGAAATTAGGCAGGAATTTAGATTATGCCATGGAATCGGATATAGGATACTGTTTATATCAATTAAGAGTTATTTTGGGACATGCACTAACATATAAAATTATTTGAATATTTGTATGTCTGTGTATGTTTTTATGTGTGTCTAACTTAAAGAATAATTCACGGATTTTGATATAACCTTTCTTTAAATGTTCCTAGTCAGTCATTTAGTGATATAGGCTATGTTTTAATGTGAAAATATGTAAGTTTTTTGTTTAATGCCGCTAATAGTAACGAGTACCTACGTAGATTACGCAAAGGAATCGAATATAAGACACCTTTTATCTTAATTAAGTGTTCTTTTGGTACAAAATGTGTGACCATAAGAACGAAGCCACGGGTTTCTTTTTTTGTTTTTATTATAGAAGAAGGGGGCAAACGAGCATGCGGCTCATCTGATGGTAAGTGATCACCGTCGCCAACGAACATCCACAACACACAGATGCTCTGCTGGCCTTTAAAAAAGGATTGCCGCTAGTTTGTATATGCGTCGACGGTTTTGTGAACATATCTACAGAACAAAAATGTCAAAATGTAGTAATTTTAGAGGATGCATGTGTCGTGCCTCGCCAACATTCCACTTTAAGTTCTCGATCAGCGACACAGCTTAGTTTATCAAAAAGTTTCATTCTCTAAATGCCAACCTTACTTGCACCTGGTGCGCCCCGTAAGCCAACCCACTAGCCAATGGCGACCGTATGATGTCGGACTATCAATCTGAATTAGAAGAACCCGGATACCAGTGTAGTGACGGGGAGCAGCATCATTAGTGGTGGGCAAACCTTCCAAGACATAGACTTTTGCAGGCGCTTCCTTGGAAAGGCCTAATAGTTGTCAGTAAACGAGTTTTAATGTCTTATTTCGGGAATTTTCAGCGCTATTAAGCGAGAAAGTATAATGCATTATGATACAGACGCAGAAGTTCAAACTGTTAAGCAAAATTATGTAGTTGAGGCTGTATTTGTACATAAAGTTTGTTGCAACAAAGTTAACAATTAATGATAAGTCCAAACTTAGTGTCAAATGTTAAGTGATTTTTGAAATTTTCGTTTCTCCTTTTTACTCGTTACATTATTAGTTGTAGCTATACAGTTTCATAGACACTTTTTTATAATCATAGAGCGAGATACAAAAAGAAGAATACTCTTTTTTTCAGTTCTTTTTTCTTGTTAACGCCAGATGCTGCAAAACTTTGATTGACGATATAGCTAGGACTCGGTGAATTTCCGTCTATTTGTTTTGTTTAGCCCGTATCGTCCCACAGCAGGGCATAAGCAAAGAGATGTGAGCTATCTTTCCACTCCGCGTGTTTAACTGTTTTTATCTTTCCGATAGTAACTCCGTGTGTGGTGTAGAAAAAATTGTTAGGCAGACAACTTCAGCGGATGCGTCTCTATTCCAGTTTGAAAAAAAATATTTCCACAAAGTGGTGTATTTTATTACGACAGCTGGATAGTTCGCGTGAAACCTTATTATTTCACCGGTCGGCCGTTATCGAATACACGAGAATATATATATTAATATAATACAATAATAAAATGTTTTTGAATAATAGAATAGTAATATCGGCGCTTAAAACCGGTATACGCACCGGTTTTAAGAGCCGATGAGAATAATTAATTATTTGTTTATTTATTTAGACAGGTACAATTAACAGACCACATATCAGAATATACAAATAGAATAATTATGATGCTACATTGATAAATCTGAAGCCCTGTTACAAATTGTCCACGACATTACTTTTCAATAATGTTACAAAATTTATGTATGTATATATTCACGTCTTGTTCCCAACGGGATAGGCAGAGACAATCTTTTTCCACTTGCTACGATCCTGACATACGTCTTTCGCTTCTTCCACTTTCATCAATCTTCGCATGCATGCTCGTTGGTTTAGAGTTTGGTTGGTTTGTTTTCTTGACCTGGCCTTTTTTCAGAACGTCTCCGATTTGATCATGAAATGTTCGCCTAGGGCTTCCTCTCCCGACTCTACCATTTACAATCGCCTCATATATTTATATATATTACAAAAACATACAAACATTATTTTAAGGCAAACTGCGGTGATTTAATGCTTTTAATTGAGATTTAAAAAGTTTTTAAAGACGTATTAAAAATGTCTTGCCGAGAATATGAGGTATTGTTAAATGTAATGCGGCGTACAATTTCCATACTTTTTTAATTTTGTTTTAATTAATTACTTTTGTGTGCGTTCATGTTTTATCAAGTAAATTAATTTATTCCGATTACCTTCAAAGTGGTAACAAATAAAATGCTTCGGTAGTAAAAAAAGATGAGTTCTACGTTTTTATAATGTTTTGTGATTCACTCGACCTAATTGGATGAATTTTTTAGTGTAATAACATCTTTATTAAAACAGACTAAGCCGTGAGTTTTCTAATTTATATATTTTCAAAGCACTGACAGACAAACTGGCATCCGAAACGACCCTTTGTCTCCTGAAAGTCTGAAAATTTAAACAAAGTTTTAAACTAATTTTCAACTGGAACTAAAATTCACGTATAACATTAACTTTCAGACTTGCAGTGAGCATAGAATAGCTCTACATTCTAATTTTCTTGACATTTATTGGGGCGGGGGCAGCAGGGCGAAGCGGAGCGGGCTCTTAACCCCGACTCCGATGCAATGTTTTATCTTATCTCAAACTAATTATCCGATTTAATTTAATGATTGATATAAAAATCGAGATTTTCATACACCTGAATTTGTATGTAGTAAATTTTATACTCCGCCCCACTTTAATCCGCAACGTGGACGTACATCATCTAACGGTTTGTATATTTAGATTTCTCAGAAACTTTTATTATAAAATGCCGAGATATTTTTACTTTTATTTTAATCTCTTAAGAATATCTAACAATTTGATATTAACGCGTCTATCATTAACTTTTTCAAAATTTAGTATCATTTCTCCAGTCCAATACCAAGATCTAAACAATGTCAATTATTATTACTATACATATATATTTTTTTAATTTTTAGCTTTACCTTAACATTCTGTAAATACCCCACTGCATGATGTAGGCCTCTCCCATAGGGAGGATTTGCCACATACGGCAAACGGTACTGGAGATCGCACCTTGGACGATGCTACCCGTCATAGGTCTCCTTAATTTTGGTCTGGTATTTTTCGAGATGCTCGTCCCGCCATCTGTCGGTAGCCGTTACGATTTTCAAGGTATTTTCCCTTAGTCGCCTCTTATGACACCCATAGGAAGAAACCGGGCCTTTGAGAGAGAGATTTTTTACTATCACATCGTCTACCCTTATTCTTTGTCTATAAAAGTAGAATCATTTTAGACCTGTCTACGCACACATTCGCACTATTCATACCAAATATTTGTATATAATCTAAATATAATCCGGCCGGCGTAACGTATACTATAATTTTTAAACTATTTATTTTCTTACGCACAGGGATCCAGTTCAAACGTGCGGAATATTTAGAATACAATAAATCATCTCCGCCTACATCGACGCGTAATTGATGATGGAGTCGATGCGATCCGCCAAGTGAAGACTGATTGCGAACTCATAAACCACGTTTTTATCGACAATTCTGGATGAATGAAGCTTTTTTTAAATTCTCAATCGGGACTAGATGTATCTTGATACTATTTAGGTAGAATAAATAGTGATAATATGTAATTAACGGGTTAAGTTATGATTTAAATTTGATACCCGAACAGGGGGACATATGATGATATGTTATTTATGTATGGTATTAAGGACGGGATATACATAAAGAGTTTTCTCGAAAAGAATTAGGAAAATAGTGTTAAGAAATTAAATGCTCGAATCATTTAAGCATTAACGTATTACTTACGTTTTTTCACGATTTCATGTAAAACTATGTTATAAATATGATTTTGACCAAGAAAGATAAGTGAAAAGCCTTGAGAATCGCATTGGTTACCGATCGATGGCGGGATAACCATCTCGAGAAATACTAGACTAAAATTAAGGGGTCCGTTAACAGGCAGTAGCTTCTGAGGTCTGTTCCTCCGATATAAATTCAGTCTTGGCTTTATTAAAGTGATTAACAATAAAATTATAAGGTATGGTAAACTTTTTTCCCACTGTTTCCATACGATTCGTTGACAAGGAGACACAGGAACTCGCTATCGAAAAAGAAATTTTACTCCACGTATATTATATCAAAGTTATTATCTCCCCGTGGTTAGCGTGGGATGAGAGCGCAAATTTATATAAAGAACAAACTTCGTAATCTAATTCACATTGGGATATTTTTCGTTAGAAATTTTTTCCCATTACGACATTTATATTTAAAATACTGACGAATGTGTTATTTATAAACAAAAATTTTCAGTAATTTTTTTGATCTACTATAACACCTGAGACAATCTGTCGACTGAAATACGCAAGTAACGCAGAGTCATGGTCTTATAGTACATGGTAGAGTCAAACGGCGAATGGTTAGACCAGGGTAGTACAACGGCGTTGCAGAATACCGACGTGAAATAGAGACATCTTGTGCTTCTGCGTTTTGTTCGGTGAGTGAGGTAACCTGAGGCTCTCTTCCTATTTATAAATACCTAAGCCTTCTCACCTCCAGTCTTAAAAAGCACATTCCGTAATGCCCTCCAGAACCACCGGAGATCTCGTATTTTTTTTTATGCATAGGCACACGGGAAATACCGCAATCCTTCCTAAATTATAATTGCTAGATCTATTTTGTTTTAAGAACGTAAGCGAAAAGCGTTTAGAAACTGAATAGTTGCCAACAAATAACTTATTCAAATAAATTTTTCTGTTTTGTACTGTTTTTGTTTTGGTTTTGGTCTGATTATAGTGCAAACTCTAATTAAAACTACAAATAATAAACACCGGCCAAGTTTGAGTCGGGTTTGCGCTAATGATACGGAACTGAATGAAAGAATACACATTTTTTTATTTGTTTATTGTAATTATAACTAATACAGATATATTGTGTGATGGTACGGAACCCTCGCTGCGCGAGTCTGATTCCCTCTTGTGCGATTTTTTTTGTAGACAAATCCGACCGAGCTACATTAAAGTATTATTTAAGCCAATTAGCTTAACTGACTAATTAGTCCAAAAGGTTGTTATAAATATCTTACTTAATTACTATGATTTAGCATGCTCAATAGTTCTTTCACTCCCTAGACTCCAGACAGAATTTTTAATGGTAAATCTTACCTAGACTTTATTGCATGAATAAAACTTTTCTTAGCGTTTATTTTTATAGCCACATTCAAGAATTTTTTATAGGAAAAATCGATTCTGACGTAGGTCAGATCTATACACTTTTGTTTTATATCACCGTAAAATGTAAAGTAGCAAGTAGTAAAGGAGCCTATAAGCGTCCCACTGCTGGGTAAAAGACCTGAGGGTTTTGGTGCCGAGAAGTGTCCGCCTCGCTTCCCCAGTGTGGTTCACAAACACTCATAAACAAAGTATTTAAAATGTCGTTTCTTTTTGTATTCGTTTGTGTTTCAAGTCAAGATGTTGTAATTAGTAAGGTCAACATTTTCTAGTACAATCATCACCACCATAGTAACACATTAGGCTTCCAGTTTTAGCTAAGGAGATTAGCATAAGCATAAGAAAATATAGTCGAGCCACGATAGTCGAGTGGTTAGGGGATCTGCCTTAGAATCAGGAAACTCGAGTTCGAAGAGGGCTCGTGCCAATATGTTTTTACGAAACAGATGAACAACAGGCTGACCATCTGTCTCGTCCCAGATAGGCTCTTGTGGGTTATTTTTTTTCTGGGAAGGTGGAGGAGAATGGGCAGGGGAGTGGGCTTGCGGTTACCTGACTCACCGATTGAAACGCAGAAGCACACGATGGCTCTTCTTCACGCCCGTATTCTGCGAAACGTCTAATAAATCTAGATCTCTGACCACCCCAGTATTGGGTAAACGTTTATGAGGTATATTATTTTTTTATAATAATGATACGTGTCATATGCACAATACGCACATTATTTATAAGATCTGATTTATTTTGACTATAATAATTAATTAACGTAATTTTATGTAACTTTGAGAGGCAAGAATATAAAATAAGAGTAAATAAAATTCAGACAGTTTTGCTTAATTAATCGTGAAATTATTCAAATGCAAATAACCTGTCGTAGAGGCTCAAACTCATTTCAGAACTTCTAAAGTCATTGATTAATTATACTTCATTTTCATTTGTCCTTTATTCTTTTATTACAAGACGTACAATGTTTCATCTTTGACAATGCTTCAATGTATTGTTTATTCAACAAAAGGTTTCTTTTCCTTTCAATGTCAACTCAACAATTATGCCGAAAATGTTCTATTTCAGAAAAAACCGTCCCATGTTCTACATTTCATTGTTGGCTGCGATTCGATAGATCTTATTTAACTCAGTACGAATAAAGACCCCTTTGTGTTCAAAAATTCGGAATTAAATTTCCGATTCAATATCGGATGCTGCCTTTGAAATACCAGGGTGGCATTTCCCGCAATCGTTAAATGAGAGCGGGCGTGGCGAGGCGAGGCGGGGCAAGGCGGTTCAATTGGCCGCGACTTATGTCTCTGCCAGAATGCGTAACGAAGCGGCTTGGTTTGTAATGCACCGGCAGTCCAGCGAGTCCTTCGTGACTGTTAGACACGTACAGTCACGCGCAAATTTCGTTGCGAACCTCTGGACATTGATATACTTTTGAAATCGTATGCAATATACACATTCGTGAACGCGACTTTACTGTTGCTATCGTATAGCGCTGATTTTAATAACTAAATATTGCCGCTCATTTTTGTAGCACCTTTTAGAATTGAGATTCCTATTAAGTTTAATATTTGAATGTTGCCGCGCTAAGCAGTGTTTTGCACATAAAAACCTTCTCAGTGCCTAGAATTTATTTATTTTTTCTTTATTGTTGACCTTAAGCTAAGGGTTTCAGATGGCGGACTTATGTCTAGTGGCATTTTCTACCAGTCAACCCTTGCTATGGTGAAAAGTAGATTGCAGACGCTAACCATACAAAATGTTTAAAAAGGTATTCAGCTATGTAAATGGCATAATTGTTTACTTCTCTCAATTTAACATTTTAGCCTCTCGTGTAACATTAGCTTAAAACTTTGTTCCTTTTGAAAAAATACTTCCCGAGTAGGTTTAGTTTATATTGAATACTTGTGAAAACAAGTGCTATTTCAATCGACTTAAAAAATACTTTTAATGTAACGAGTGTGTTCACCGATTAGGTTCTCGAACATTTACTCTATCTATTTTGATGATTATTCTTTCATAAGAAAAGATCTGATAATGGAGACTTTGGAGAATCTGCGCGGAAGTTTTTGATAAATAATTATAAAATAATGAAATGTACGGCTCTGATTGATACCATTATCATAAAATATTTGAAGCGGACGAGCCACACCGATTAATTGGAAAGACTTGTCAAAATGATTGGTGGAAGACTGCATCAAAGGAATCAGAACAATAACGGCTTCGTAATAGACACGTAAATTAATGTGATACCTACAAATATAAAATTGGTTTTAGAATTGATGGAACTGGTACGCATACCGATAAACTAATAATCATACTTTTTTTTTACATATTCGGTACTTGTCTTTAGGTTTTGTAAAGAACATATTTTGTTAGTAAGCTCGGTTTACCCACCAATCTATTTATATCTTCTCGCCTCACTCTTTACGACGATATAACAAATAAATATAAATAATTTATTTGGTCGCTTTCTCTGATAGAACTGGTATAACTAAATGTACACATTATGTTTATTATACATAGTCAAAGTTTGAGAGGATTCTCCTTCTACTTCAGCATCCAATGAACAGTCATCCAGTGAACATTGTCCTCTGTTAGTAGGATTAGTCGTAACTGCCACGCGTCGCAGATATGTTAGCGATCGTCGTAGCAGGCATCTTGCACCTTAGACGCTGCGTACAGTCTACCTGATAGGTTGCCGTTTAGTTGATTCCTACCGCGCTTATGTTAGTGATAAAGTTATGAATACCTATATGGTTTTTTCATTTTATCATAATTGCTTATTAGTTGTGTGCTAACCCATTGATAGCCAATTTTATTAGGAAATAATATAAATAAAAGGAGCGTGACTCCATAATGTGTGCGTGATGGAAAACCAATTCTGTTTCGATTTACGTAAATAGCCGTCTCATATATTTGTACCCTTTGTTTATTTATAGTCAGTTTGTACCCTGTTACGTTTAATGGTTTATGATCGCACAACTTCGACTGTGCGCGTATTTTGCGTTTGGGCAGGAATATTAGTTAAACAACCCAGCTCTTCAAGGAAACTCGGAGACCCTTTATATTACCGGTGACCTTGAGGAGCGACTTTCTCGAGGTAACCGTGGTGTTTAACCCTGTATACAGCGACCGTCGGACTTTTCAGGAGGCACGTCCTCGCTCGGCACAGAGGTCTGTAACACCTACAGTAAACAGGTGTTTGTTCAACGATCCATGTCCAGTTATAGTGCTAGTTACTGTCCGAATTTGAAGTTTATTCAGGTGTTGTAGCATTTTGGTTATGCGTCTGTTGGTAGGACCTCCCAAGCCTGTCTACACTTTGCATGGTTTGTCCAAAGTTGTGCATGCTGGTTCCTAGTACGATTGCGTATTAGGGATCGGTCAAACTCGAAGGGAAGAGGGATGATGGGTTCCGGTCCTAAAAGACCCCAATTATTAGCAATATAAAACTTAAAAGAAATATATTATATAAAACCTATTCACTCACTACATACGTACAAACCACATGTATTAAGAATTTCTTCAAAAAATGTCCAACGTGACCAGTTGGACATTTTTTTGAACTTACTCCGCAAATTCAACATTGGAAACCTTAGATAAGTTCAAGAGTGACGTCAAAAATCATTACCCGATACTCGTTAATCACTAATCATCAGCGACATTTGAATAATGTTTAATTTTACGTTCCATTAGTTGAATGTGTCTCCTTAGCCTTAAGTTTGTTTGGAAGAGATCGGTCTTTAGCGATAAGACCACCTTGTTGTACAGTACCTGTCTCTTACGTTTTTCTTATTGTATCTGTTTTATAGTGTTTTTTATTGGTGTACAACGAACTATACACATACACATGTATCTTTTCGAACACCACGACGCGCTTTAATGGCCGAGTCACTACCAACTAGGCTATCGGGACGTCGTATCTTCTAACAGCTTCGTATTAAATTTAGAAGGCGCTACCTAAGTTGGCAACGCAATCTGACGTTCGCCGGATCTTCGCCGCCGGATTCGACAAAGCTCTCCATAAATACATTTGATCCATACAATTACGCAAACGGCTTGTAAACAGTTAGCAGTTCATGGCGTCTGTTTTGTTGCGTTCACATACGTGTGAACGTTCCTCATCTAGCTGGGCGCGTGTGCGTATGTTATAGTTGTTGTTTGAAGCGGATGCTCGATCGTGGTAGGATTGTAATCATTTACATATTATTTGAATTTGGAGTTACTGTTAATTATCGGGAGTGTTTTGTTTATTACAGATTAATCTACTTTCTGAAGAATAATGGTACTCAACAATCATTTTCCGTAGAACCTGCCGTCCCTTTTCTGTCCGAAGGTGTCGCAAGAGGCGACTAAGGTAAATTCCTGAATATCTCTGTAATCTTCGGGAGCCAAGTCGGCGACGTGGCTCGCTTCTCGTCTCGTTATATCATCCGGAAAGGCAAAAGTTAGTTGCTGATTTGTATAGAGTAATAGCAATGTTATTAACTAAGCCTAAGAGCCTGTATCTGTAGTGGTTCACGACAACAGTCGAATGGTGGGCTCCAACCTGCGACGGCTATTGAAGCTTTAAATTAAGTCCATTCGTAACGTGCCTACTGCTATGGGTTTGAGTGTTTATATATGAATACAAGTCTACTTTAGAAATAGACGAGCATCCTTACTTTAGATGCATTTTGATAATGTTTTAATCCACCATTACCCTAATCATTTACGATTAAACTTGTTCGAATACCGAAATCGACATCTGCTTACGAATGGCCACCATACTCGTACACCGCGACTTGAATAACTCGGTATTAGTATTTCAGTGTATCAATAGAGATATAGCGATAGGGAGTTATCTTTTTATATGTTGCCGATGCATTAAACATTACGCGATACCTTTTGTTTGCGATACGAGCGCAAGCCGGTACTTTCGTTAGGCCTCTAGTGTTGCTAACTCGTATTAAAATCTACTAAGACCTTATTTTATGTACGAATAATTTATTTATCTGTTATTTTAATTCTCTTTTAAACATATGCCTCTACAAGATAGTGCCAGGAAAAGCCGAAAAAGATATATTTCTTGAAAGCTTTACCCAAACTGACCAGGCTATTTTGTTGATTACGAGTTAATTGCGTATTAATGTTATGATGTCATAAATTATTTAATTTTTAGAAAAAAATCGTTATTCACATAACTGCTTATTGAATTGTTAGATTATGTTAAAATTAATTAGAAACTTGCATGTCCGATAAATAAAATTATTTCGAGTCGTGAAAGTACCCGCTAACTACTCACTAGAGCAGCCCTGAGAACTTTCCCTGGTTGCCCACTGTGACTCGATTACGGTAGGAGACATGTGCCCACTATGGGGCGTACAAAGAATATATATAATGCTGAATTTCAAAACCCTTGTGATGAGCACTTTATTATTTTTATTTGCTGCTACAGAAGGTTACCATCGCGTTTTGAATTCTTCAAACAATATATTTAACCTATATTATCGCAGCTAGCAACTCTATTCTCCAGCCGTTTAGATCCTGTTCGCGATTATACACAGTATCGTCTTCGTGTCGAGATTATTTCGGTGCGTCCTTGGCTGGGGCTCATCGGCCGGAATATTTATGTATACTTGAAGAGCCAATCATACTACACGCAGTATTAATTCTGTCACATCTAACATTTATAATATAATAAAGAGTGGGTTTATTTGTTTGTTTGTCACAAGTAAACTCGAAAATAACTGGACTGAACTAAAAAAATAATTTAATTCTTATTAAGCTACATCATTGATATGGAACAGAGTTTAAATATATGAATTCGTAGCCGTCGTAGCTTACGGTCTAGACTTATGTTTAGTTAAAAAGCCCAACTCGAATCGTTCCCGACATAAACGTACATTGACATTAACGTTTCCATTGTACGGCCAATGAAATGTGCTGACGCAAAAAAAACCTAAAAAGGACTGACTACATAAGCAGAAGCTTCCGCAATGCGAATTCTATTGCTGAGATGAGTATTATCAGTAGTAGCCACAGTTTATTCATTCACTGCCTTAGCTGCAAGGCAGCTAGCTACTGAAAGGCGAAGGTTTTTTCAGAACTTACACATCGCTGCAAAAGTGTTAAGTTAGCGAACACCCTTGTCTCCGATGTACTGGAATAATGCCATCCATAAATGTCCAACCTGTTTCAAAGGATTGAAGCAATTGGCGATCAGATGTGAAAAATATCAGATTTGATTGATTGAGCTTTGATTATGGCCATCGTGTCGGATGGTTACCATGGACCCATGACAGTGTTGTATTAGGACCAATTTAAAATAAGGAGTCTAACAGCTCAGCTATTTGTTCATTACAATTTAAACTTTTGATTCAATTGGTAGGTACAGTTTTCATAATTAAAAATGTTTTTCTCAATGAAATTAACAGATTTTCCTGTAACTTTTATAAAGGCTTACTCGAAAACCGTTCAGTTCAGGACAGCATTCATTTTATATAAAAGCAGTACTAAAACAAAGAAACAAAGAAAATAGCAAGACATAGCATATAATTACGAGAGTATAAATATATTTTTTCTACGTGGTAGAGCCAAGCGGCGGCTTTAGCTGCTGTTCGAATGGGCCGGCTCGACCGGATCTGTACCAGGGCCTCGCAGAATACCGTGTAGGTACCAGCGTGAAGTAGAGGCATCTTGTGCTTCTGCGTTTCGTTCGGTGAGTGAGGTATCCGGAGGCCCACATCCCCTCCCTATTCCCCTCCTCTTCCCTCCCATCTCCCAAATATCCTTAAGAACGTCAACGCACCTGCAGCATCTATGATGTTGCAGATGCATGTGGGCGACGGTAATCTCTTACCATCAGGTGAACCGCTTGCTCGTTTGCAGTCTTTTCCATTAAAAAAAAAATATTAAATTGTTTAAGCAAGGATGCGTGTATACAGTGTAAACTTTTTAATTCTGTACTGCGCAATAAAATCCAGTTTAATAGGTTAAATATGATTACTCTTTATATGAATACTCTTAAAGATGTAATCTGTGCAGTCATAGCTTTCATGATTTTTGCGTCTTGAAATCTCGTCTAACAAACCTAATATAAACGCCAAGATACACATAGTGTAATTATTTAATGTTTTAATGTAGAATTAAAACACAAAGTGGAAAAATTTACGATTTGTTTTGGACTGATATATATATATATATTTACTAACAGGTTGTTAAATCCTAATGCGATGTAAAGGGAAATATATTACTTTTTTCTCCAATTAACAACCTTTCCTTTTCTCCGAATAACAACTTTTTTTAACTGATGATGGAAAATCTAGCCCAAGACGTCGAACCCAAATATAAGCAATGGCGAGCAGCATCCATAGCGTGAGGGGGTGACAGCAGCACTGTGTCCACATCTCGCCTGTCAAGTTTGTGAGGTTTGCTTATGAACAAAGAAAAGGTTTACGATTTCTCTTTTCTATTCTGTGAATAATACCGTTTAATTAAAATTCTCTTTCACCATTAGACATTTAGTCTAAAGATATAATTTCGTAAAGCCGACATCTTTGACAACCACAATATTCAGTGTGTCGGATAATACTTTATTGTCGCGGGTACCGGGCGGTGCTATTTAAGAGCATTTTATTCCACGCGGATTTTAGCAAATTAACTCCGTTTCTCTTCAATTAAGATTGTAACTTTTTTAAAAGCTTTGAGTATTCGTATTACGCTTCACGATGCTTAAATTCCAGTTGATGTGTCAGTATCCCAACACCAGATGAATGTAGACCGAGTACGAGATACGCGTCGCATATAGCTTTATGATCTAAAAGTCATTTGTCGGCCGTGACGCGCGTGAAAACGTTCGTATTTGTATTGAAATAAATAATTCATGAGATATGGCTTCTTTGCATTTGTAATACAGTATGTACACGAGTTAGGGTTTGACGGGCGTATCGCTGCGTCAAAGTATCACTTGTATATTCTTACATAAATACTATTGTTGTCTTGCTATAGTTTTTTTTATGGGAAAGGCGGCAAACAAGCAATCGGTTCACCTGATGGTAAGTGGTTACAGAAGCACCAGTGGTGCTGCAGGTGCGTTGCCGGCCTTTAAGGGTATTTGGGAGATGGGAGGGAGGACGAGGAGGGGAATGGGGAGGGGGAGTTGGCCTCCGGTTACCTCACTCACCGAACGAAACGCAGAAGCACGAGATGCCTCTCCTTCGCTCCGGTATTCTGCGTGGTCGTGGTATTAAACCGGCCGGCCTATTCGAGCAGCTTGCTCTACCACGTTAGTAGTGAGCTAAATGGTGATATTGTACTTATTGGTATTATTGAATGAATTATCTATCTATTATTTTTTAATATCGTGTTATAGATACGTCGGTACGATATGAGAATACACCAACTCGTCCCGTCTACGTTCTAAAAGTTGACAAAGGGAAATGCCTTAATGTTATCTTGGTCCGTGACAGAAGGTGGAATAACCATTTCAAAAATGCTATAACTAAATCTCCCTACACATGAGCGTCTAAGGTGTGAGACGAGTGGTGATCTTCGCCTAGCAGTAGATTGCAAAGGTTGTCTGGAAGAGATCGCTTTTAGCGATAAGACCATTGTACCACCTCTCATGTTTAATCACGTTTTTGTATTATTATACATTTTTTTCCTGTTTTTGGTGTGCAATAAAGCGTATTCTATTCTATCTAACTGCATAGAGACTGATTATAAAATTTGAGATCAATTTAACTCTTAGTGTAATTTACACATTCACTGTTCTTAATATTATACAGCCTTTTACAGCGGTATTTTTATAATGTTTCCAAAAGAAATGCGCGCGAATTTTCAAAATTATAATTCTCTTTATAAAGGTTCTCGTTATTTATGCAGGAATACACTAATGTACATACGTGTACTATTGATCCAAGTCCATATTGTGTTTAAAATATTTTTTTTTGCTGCAAACGACTACAGTTGATATCTGATGTCTAATGAAGTACATTAGCATAGTAACGTAAACGTACAGAGATTAAATAAAAATATTCAATGTCCCGGGGAGTCCATTATTACTTATTTGGTAAATTGTATCTTGTCCTTCCGACTATTAATGTTTATTGTTTGTAGTCGAAAGGAAATACACAGAATCGGTATAAATCTATTGGAACGAGTGCTGTTCCATTATATGTGTGGCAGAGCCTTAAAGTAATTGACATGCTGTGATGGATCATTTCCGCCTGACCGATTTCTCCCGACATGTTCCTATTATGAAAGGCAGAAGTCCGTAAAAAATTTTATATAGTGATATTTAATGTTTCTTCCATTCCAATTTTTATGTGAAGGGGGGCAAACGACCAAGCGGCTCACGTGATGGTATGTGATTACCATCGCCTACGCACAGCTGCAACACCAGAGGAGGTGCAGGTGCGTTGCCGGCCTTTAAGGATGTTCCGGGGTTGGGGGAGGGGTAAGTGGGCCTTCGCTTACCTCTTTCACCGAACGAAACGCAGTAGCAAAGCAAGATGCCTCCACTTCACGCCGCTATTCTGCGTAGCACGTATAAAATCGTAACGTAATCGATGAATAAATTGAAGTTAAGGATGCTGACGTACCCGGAGGACAGTCTTACTTAATTTATTATTGAAAACTAATCATTTTGAATTATACAAACATCGGCTTTGGACGGGCGGATACTATCGATGAAACTGTGCCAAAGAGTAAAAGATATTATATGGCACTTTTGATGTTTCCTTGATTAGATAATAATTAATGAGCTACATAGGAGCTCAATTAACCTATATGTGACATTGATGTACTTTCGGCTCGTTATTGTACTTGCACTGAATATCGATATCAGACGTAAATAAATATTCGTTATACTCTAAAGACTAATACAATTAATGCACTATTAATAAAAAGTGAAATGCTAATGTACATTCATATTTTATCACTTTTATCTTTATAGTAACGGGCCGCCGCGGCTCCGCGAGGTTACATCTGTATCTTATGGAACCACGTCGTTTTGTCTAGTCCGTGTACAGAAATACATTTATTGTTTGAATATTGTTTGCTGTACTTTCTCCGATCTCCCGTGGACAACAATTTCCCCTAAAAAATAACATAGCCTATATTATCTGGAACACCTTTACTTAGTAACGTTTTTGAAATTAATATTTAAAATATTTTTTGTACTTTTGTACAAACTGTACCTCCTAATCTATAAGTATCTAATTAGTAAATTTCGACCGATTTCGTTGAAATTTAGTGCGTGAAAATAACGAACTACCAGCTCAAGCTATAGTGAGTGATTTAATACACATATTTTGTTAATTACTCTTTAATTATCAAGTGAGTCGTAAGTCCTCATTTAGATGTAAATTGATATCACAAAGTATTCCTGGATGATATTATCTCTTTGATTCCACTATTTAACTAGTCGGCTTAGACCACTAGCTGCCGCTTTGCGGCTTTTGTCCATACGAGAACCCTTGTTACTTTCAAAGCGGTGTTTGTTTTCAAACACCGCTTTATAGGTAGGCAGAAACAATCTTCTTCCACTTGTTACGGTCCTGACATACCTATTCCGCTTCTTCCACTTTCATCAATCTTCGCATGCATGCTTGTTGGTTTAGATTACTCTTGACCTGGCCTTTTTTTAGAACGTCTCGGATTTGATCGTAAAATATTCGCCTAGGTCTTCCTCTCCCGACTCTACCATTTACACTCGCCTCATATATTTGTTTCGTCAACCTACTTTCATTCCTTAAATTATAACTATACCTTAACACTTCCAGAGTCACTAGATCTTATAATAATAGAATTGCAAGTGTTTCAAAGTAATGATACGTGGAGGGTAAAAATCATTGGCCCTTATTTGTTGTTGATGTCCCCTTGGAACTCTGTTTGTGAACGGTTTTGATGTCTAACTTTTTGAAATATTTCTTTTTCTAGGACAGACGATAGAGTTCGTCGAAAGATTATTTTATTAAAGTGAGTGACGAGATGATCAGAACGTTCACGTGGTTTTGGGGATTATCGTCTGTCCAGTACAGATGCAACGGCTCTTCAACTTTTGCATTCCTAAAATCCCGGGGGGCACTGTGCTCTTATTTAGTCACACACTTTCTTATTTGACTTATCTTTCAAACCAAACTCGACAGTGCTTCTACAATACTGCTTCGCTTCAGAATAACCTAACTAACCTAACTTACCAGACTCGTGCATAGAAATTTTACCAACCTAACATACCACACCCTTAATAAACATATCATGGATTATTTATTCAATTGTTTCATTTAGTTACAAGTTAATAACATATACCTATTATTTACTGTTTAGTATATGAATGAAACGCGTGACTTTACCGTGACTTATATATTTATTATTAAATTCGTAATGGCGTTAAGCGTTATCATTGTATTAAATTGATTGTGGTTAGTTAAGTTTATGTTTTCATTATGTTGACGTGCGCATTACGATTTTGCTGCGGTTTGAAATTAGAACGTTAAAAGGAAAACTGCCGCCTGCGCACATTGTTCGACAGGCATATGCTCGCTAAAATTATACCTAGCTATTTGAAATGGAATTGTTCTTGAAACTTCAATAATTTTATTCAACTCAACTTAACTAACTTAACTATGTATTACATCAGAACAATGTTTACGAAGAGTGATTTCCTCCAAACTCAAAAAGAAAGAAACCTTATATTGGGAAGTTTATAAAAAGAATCTGGAAAGTAAAAAATAAATCGACGTTTGAGAAGCACAAAGTTACAGCAATAAAAAATATTTTCATCAACAAATGAGGTCTTTCTTTTTTTTCATTTTAAGTACACTACTAGACCAAGAAGACGTTTTCGTCGTGTATTATATGGGAGAATTGAGCATATACGCAACGCGCTGGGGTTTGATATGAGCTCAACCTCCCGCCTTCGGTTGCCGTGAGCTCCGTGCCGTACCCGTACACTGCTGTTGACTCCTGATTTTGGTCCCTATTATGAGTCGTATTAGGGTTCGGCATATTAGGATGGATTTACTTCCGTCAGCCGGTCGCCAGTATTCTATACCAGTGGGCATTGTTATATCGAGAAAACGATCGTATATTCCTCCGTACACCCCGTGCCCACGTACACCCGCTGAAACCAATCAAAACTTTTTTAACTTCATAGCAACCGACATGCACGTACGCTGTTGCTCTATTTAACGCTTAAATTTATTATTTATCGAGTCAAGCCGACATTGCCAGGTTTTTCTCCGGGGGATTTAATTGGAACTAGGCCCTAAAGTGCGGGCGCGGTGGCGTCAGGAGCGCGGGCGTGATACCAAAACAAAAGCTTTCGGTGAGGTAATCAAACCAATTCCATTTGCTTTATGCCAGCTGACTTCATTTTATTAAATTACTCCAATCACAATTAACTAACAGTAGTATAGTATTCGCAGCAGAGTCGATTTGTCGCGTGTATTGGAAACTTTTGACTTCATTTATGCACTAGGTTAGAGGCCGCGCGGCGCAGCGATTGGCATACTCCTTTGTCTAAAAGTAATATAATATATTGTTTATCAAAAATTTATGAGTGTTTTTCGCGAATTGTAAGTATTGTGGTCCTAGTAGCAATAAAAAGAGCTTTTATGCTATAGCTTAATAGCATAAAATGCTGCTAAAAATATAACAAATGTATTCATTAATTAACCCGTTTATTGGTACGGCTGGTTGGCAACACCGCGTAACAATGGTGAAGTCTAACAATACCGAAGGAATGTTTTGAATTAACGTTTGTTTAATTTTGCATTATATATCAGCATACATAGACGCTTTACGTAAAAGTACTTAATATGCATTATAGCTGTTGCGGATTTTGAAAAATACAAAACCATATTTGACCAAACAGGCTAATAAAGGTTAAGTATATTTATATTACAAGTTTATATTCATTGAATATTTCTTAACTTAAGCATCGCATGTAGGTTACGGTTAAATGTATGGAAAGCTTTGCGTTTCCATGCCACCGTTATAAAAGCTGAGAAGTGTTAAAATATTTATCAATACTGACAAAGTTCCGAGGTCAGTATTTACATAGATGATAACTCTATGAATTGTTGAGTTCCCTCGTGATTAGTAAATAAATTTGTTAATTTCGGTTTACGTTCAAATCGATAGTAAAGTTTGATAATATTTGGTTAAATTAAACGTTAATAATAGAGACATGTGAGTTTTTCTTTGTGTATTGATGATAATAATATCTGATACATACAACTAGTGTTGTGAATAATTCACCCGTTCGGCGCGGTCGGCCGGACTCAAGGCGGGGCACAACACCGCAGACCATTCGTTCGGCTTCCATCTCCGCGGACCGGACACATTGAAAATATAAACGCACGCCGCTTCCGCTGCGTACACATACCGCCGAGTGAGCCATGATCCATAATTCATGAGGGCTGTTTTTATTGACATTCCTATTGCTACGTTCGATAATAAAGTCTTCTGGTATGATCACGTAAAATAAAACTATGATTTTATAAATTACGTGTGAACCGCGCCGGCTTCGCACGGACCGATTTTAATACATAAACTCAATGTGTTTTACATAATAACCTTCCTCGTGAAATGTTTTAAATGATGACGTAAACCACACTAAACTCCACTAAGAAGTTGGTAACACATAAGCGAATGCAATCGTGGTTGCGACATTGTTTTATATTATTTATAAAGATTTAGGCAATACTTTATGTTATACGTCCACTGTTTTTACATTACTTTAAAGAGGCTGGATTGGATTGAGTTTATCATCATCACTGCATTCGTCGATATACAGTAAAACTGTCAAAATTGTACATTCCTACATATTTTACTAAATATAAAAGTAAGTCAAAGGACTCCTCTCAATATTTAAGAGGATTTTGGAACAGAGAATGGTCCGCCTCGCTGCTCCAGTGCGGGTTGGCGGATTTCATATGTCTACGAAATATAGTCGATGTTCATTATTTTTTAAGACACAACACTAGTTACCTCACGATATTTTCCTTAACCTTAAAATTTCAATTAACAAATTAATTGTACTGGCGCTCTTCCGTACAGAGTACATTAAAGAGATTTTTAGATTTTTTTTACCTTATAGTTTTTACACAATTTTTTTAAACACTATTTTACGTCGTTTTTCAATGTCATCGTCAACGACTACCAGTTAACACAATTTATCACAAGCATGAAATCTTCAACAGTGGGTACAGTGCGCGCACCGGTAACGTTAATCGACGCATTTATAAAACAAAATTTTGCTATAGTTAAGTATTTCTACTTTAGTTCTGGACGTATTAGGCCAGAAGATACAACAAAGGGCCCCAATCAGTGTCGGGCAGCAGAGGCTACTCTGGTGAGTATTTACCAACATAACATACACCGATTGAATGATTCGAACCCTGGTAACAGGAAATTGAAGCGAGCGCTCTTGTCTCGTATTAAAATATACACCAATTCCTGCAAAAATACTGCCGACTAGGGTGTGCTATATATTATTTATACCATTTCAATGCCATAGTGAGGTATTACAGGTAACGCGATTTAATGTAATATTAAATTAAATAACCTGACTTACCGACGCCCACATACATCTGCAAAAACAGAGGTGCTGCAGGTGTTGCCGGCTTTTAAGGATATTTGAGGTAGGGGAAGGAGAGGGAACAAATCTCCAATATGCGTCATTTATTTATACCTTACTATCACAAGACAATAGTTACAGATTGTGAAGTTAACAGTGATCTCTGAAGTTAGCAGAACTTGTGGCTTAGGGATCTGAGAGCCAAGTCCATGATAAGTCGGTAACAACGGAATTTATTTCTTTTTAAATTTATAAACATTTCAAATATGGTATTTTAGGAACGCATACTTACGGCAAGTATGTAAATCTAATGAGCATAACTATATAATTTCAATTGTTTCAAAGTTATGTTACATATACGTGAAGTGTTAAGAGAAATGCTAGAAGAATTAACGGTCTCATGTTGTACTACAGATTTATTTAGATTATTATTTAATTCAGATAATATATCTGACCAACAGCTATGTCGGAGGGTAGCTAAAGTGCGAGGTTTATTCGTACTTCTAACGATATGTGATCGCCATCTCCACCTGCAAAGCGTAGATACTGTAACGAATCCTTTCAACTTGTAGTGACAATCGAGCAATAAGTCCACCTGGTAGTAAAGGGCTACTGCGGCCATGCACCTGCAAACAACTTCAATCGTTGAAAGTAACATATGCCTTGTCGCCTATGAGTACCAAGATTGAATGCCTCTATACCCTTAATGAAGGCTGTCTATACCCTTCAAACGATCGACACACAACCCTGCACTGTTCTATTGAGAGACTAATGATGATAGGAATAGATTATAAAATATAATAATATGGTACCATAGTAACATTCCATATGTTACTTAAAATAATATTTTGTTTAATATTAATGATCGTTGAATTAATAATTATATACGTATACGATTAACCACATGTCGTAATCATTTTAAAATGTCTCATAAGAGACAGCATCGAAACGCAATTGACGGCGCACACTCGGCCCGTAAACATAGCGTCCGATAGGGTAATGGACGTCGGCAGGATGTGTGTAGGGTTTCCACATGACCCAAACTGCAAGATTGCTCACTTATAACATAATATCTGAACCTTTTTAACACCCAATTCAAAAAAGTATTCCCAATATTGAATGATATCGAATGGCACAAAATAGTTCTTGTACGTGGTAGAGCCGAGCGACAGGGTTTGCTGCTGCTCTAATGGCCCGACTCGACCGCAATCATCTTGTGCAAGGCATCTTGTGCGTTTCGTTCGGTGAGTGAGGAACCGGATGCCACACCCCCTCCCGCAACCCACCTTCCCTTCTGACAAATATTCTTAAAGGCCGGCAACGCACCTCCAGCGCCAGAGGGTATTGTAGATGTACACGAGGGTAACGGTAATCACTTCCCATCAGGTGAGCCGCTTGCTCGTTTGATAAGCTAGGATAATAACCATGCTCTATACATTTCATTGTTGCTGTTATTTCGGCAACCCTAGCCTTAAAGAGTAACGGACGGAATTTATATGTGACATTGACTTACGCAATGGCTTAATTGGCGCGGGAGCATTGCCCCGGGTTAACGGGTCACCGAATTGAGCGCGAAGTATCGATGTTGTTGCCACATATTCCACGCCTTGTATATTGATGTGTTTTGTTGCGACCTTGTTTAAAACGAATAATCATAGTGTGATCGCTTCTTAGCCCCGAGTTCGAAAATCGATTTGTTTTTTCATGTGAAAAAACACTTTAAGGATTTAGTTTTTTTTTATATAAATTAAATTCTAATCATAATAAAAAACGTGTAAAGGACCACTACTTAGCTTCGTGTTAATGGAATATATATTGTATATTTACGAATATGTATGCATGTATTTATATGTATATATGTATATTTAAATATATCTATGTATATTATTTAATTATATGTAATCTTATTTATTTAATTGTATACATATTATTTATTTGGGGGGGGGGCTATGTTCAGCAGTGGACTTGTGATAGGCTGAAATGATGATGATGATGATATTAATTATTAGAAAAGTACGCAGTAAGTTTGCCATTTCAATAAAATTTCCTGTTAGGGTCGGCTGGAAGAAATTTCAAAGTAAGTAGCACCCTTGTACTAATAATGTTTTAATATTTTCATGCCTTTTTGTGTGTACATAAATAAATAAAAAAAAAAAAAAAAAAATTAGTTTAATTCGGTAGAATAGGTATATTACTACCGGCAAAAGCCGTCTTACGTCTCTTGACAGGTTTGCCCATACCACGCTATGCGAGCGGGTTGGTGAGCGGAGTACCGGTAGTCACGTACTAGAGATTCTGCTTCTCGATATTCCGCCATAATTCGGTCATCAGAGCCCCGTTTGTTTGCTTGCGGTGCGCGCCGCTTGCAGGTGAAGTTGGCGCTGGGGGTAAGTGGTATATTCCACCCATACACCATGTTTGATTTACGATGTCGAAATCCATTTGATAATTGGTATATGACAATGACACGTAGGGGCACGCACCCCGATATGTTCTTAATTCAATAAATTAATTACAGATTAATTGATATTTAACTTATGTTGGTTTTGAACTATTTGGTAGTCTAACGTTGGCGTCAGTAACGTTGATAGCACCTCTAACATATTCATTAAATTTTGTATAGCTTTAAATATTATGTTAAAATTTTCGTTTTCTTCTTTAATGTTTTCATTACATTAATACTTAATTTAATAATGGTCATATGGCCATCCGGTGACCATATCGACATCATTCTCTTTTTAAACAAAATTGGTCGTCTATTATGTGCATTTATATTTATGTTGGATTCTTTAATTTCACCACAATCACATGTATCATACTTTTGATCCGCTTCTGTGGGTTTCTGACATGCACTTGTAAGAATTGGTTTGCTATCGTGGATCATTATTCACTTATTTCTAAATGTATTCCTAAATTAATTATATTACGCAGAAAAAATATGTACCCACGGAGTTTTTTCCCAGTCATAGGAACCTCAATACGAAACGACGGTAAATTGCTTATATTTTAAATATGTTGGAAAAAAATACTGTGCACAATTTGCAATTTTGAGAAAACAATAAAATGCCATAGTCCGATAAGAATAAGAGCACCACCCTCCCTCTCATAAATGAGCGCACTACTTCCCTTACATCATGAACCGTCTCCACAAATATCACTCACGCAAGCACTACACTCGACACTCGGTCTAATTAATATATTTTTTTTTCCAGTGTCTTTAAAATAATGAATAAGAGAATTTCTTTACTAAGTTTATATTACTTACGACGAAAACTGAAGAATTTTCGTATTTCGTCAAAAGTAAAAGATAGAACCTCTTTAGCCCTTAACCCTTCACACGTCATAACAATAGAATTTCTTTTGTTTCAACAGTTCTAAATTTAACAGAGGATGGAATAAACATTTCCAAGATGACACTGATTCTTTAAAGATTAGATCCTTTAATAATTAGCGATGACGGGTCACAACGTCAAAGGTACAAGGAGTCTCTTCCTGTGATCGCCGGTCGGCCTTACAATCGTGCCAATTATGACAAGTTGTTCCCACCTAAGGGCCTTCGCCTTACTGATATAACGCTAATATTATCAAATCGGAGTAACATCCAAACTCCAAAAGCAATAACTTATGTTTTGTCAAAAATGCTGGCCTAGACTGGGATTCAAATCCAAGACCTATGCAGGCAAGTACGCTGTGCTACATCATCATTGGCAATAGTATTTATTCGAGACTGCTCCTCACGCGCACGTTTTTTAGCTCTATTATAACAGCGAAAGATTTTTTTTTAAATTTAATCGTGTGACACCGGCGTAAGAATCTGCCACTCCCTTTCTTGCCGAGGGCCTTAGGGAATCGCCTTAAAAGTCTCATAACGATCTCCGGGAGCGAACCCGGCAACGAGGCTCGCCACCCGTCACGTTCCATTTCGCGTACAGGTGAAAAATGGTTCGAGAAAGCGCCCGTTCGGATACGCCGTGTCGTGTTAAATTGAAATCCGAAATCGCTGCTTGCCTCTGTCGATGACAGCCGTGAGTGCTTATGAAAGTTTTGAAATCCATTTAGTAGTTTCTAATGTTACCTTCAATAAACAAACTCATAAACTTTGCCTCTGTAAATATTACAGTGTGGACATATACGCTTTCAAATATAAGAAATATACTAACAAGTTATATAAAAGTATATTATATTTAAATTCGGAATTTCACATAAAAATCACTTGCATCTTATATATATATAGGTGTATTGATATAAAAACATACAGTGGCTCCTCTCTTCGTCAATGTCTTCATTTGTATACTGACATCAGCCTGACATCTGCTTAATTGTATGTGTATGTCTGTTAGTATACAGCCGTCGGACAAAGTGACGGCTGTTGTGATGTGCACGCTTTAATGTTGACGCCAGTTTAAAATAACTTTTGGGTTTCCGAAAATAGCTTTAAATTTAACAATGATTCTTTCCTTTGATCTGAATTAGTATCAACAGCCTCTCGTCACAATGAGACGTGTGGATTAAGAAAATCTATTCATCTCATTTTATGGTAGTGTTGGCTTCTGAAAATGACGGGGTAAACATTTCGAAAATGCCAGACCGGAAACCTACGAATCATACTTCAACTTTGCAAACATCTTGTTCTTTAGATACAGTGATCAGTCAGAGAGTGTGTGAATGGTCTTGACATTTATATTACCTTCCTTCATATGTCAGAACATTAGTATTAGTAATGTTACAACACCTCAAGAATTATTCAGTCGTTACTGCCATCAACTCTTCCAATTAATAGAATATGAATAGGGTATCTATGGACGCCTTCTACTGCCCACGAAGCACTGTATTTAATCTGATTAACACATGCCCGCCCTTTCCGAGTTAAATGTTATGCCAGTACGAGTGGAACTATTTCTATAATAACAGGATCTATTTTATGTTACGTTTGTTTTTTTTAATAATTAAGTACATCCTATTTGTTCATTCTTAATGTGTTAAAACAACAGTAAATAAAGAAATAAATTTATGGTGACCGTGTGGTCAGCGTACATATTGCATATTGATGTGTCCTAGATTCGAATTCGATCCGTAGTCAATATTTGTCCTTGGGTTTCTGATTTGATTGTATTATGTTGTATTTCGTATCTCTGAAACTGCATTTGTCTTTTTCGCAGATCTTATCAAATAGTTTATATATCCTAATACAAAATTTCGATTTACAGATTTACATTTATTATAATTTTTTTTCCTCTCTTTAGTTGTCTCTATTCTATCACCTACACCTACTTCATTTCATCTCTGCTTCGTCCAAAGGTTGACTGGTAGAGAATGCTTCTGGCATTAAGTCCGGCTATATACATTCTCATGTATATGAAGTATAATAAATAAAAAAAAATCCTAGAAAGCAGTGGTTCTCGATCATAGTAGGTCACTCCTTACAAACTGTATATTCTTTAAGGCAAGCTATGATATTTTTAAGAGTATACAGACTACAGAAGAGGTGCGTACTTGCTTATACATAAGGATACCATAACAAAGAAGGAGATAATTATTTGTGTTTGGAATGGGCGCTCACACTGACGTCACTACTACAGTTGCATGCTTGCGTGCAAATGCAAGTAATGTGCAGCGGCTGACGTCAGCGCAGACGAGGCCGCTGCAGTGTAATAAATACGTGCACTGCGTGTCGCATGTTCGCCGAACTTCCGTCAAGCTTCGATACTGTCGTTACTTTTTAATTTACCACCGGCATCTTAGGTATGAATTTTTTAATACCAATTTGTATAGGAAATACACAGAAAATTACAATTTACGTCCAGTCCCAAACTAGGATTCCATGTGTCTTGGTAACTGGATGGTGATAAGATAGACATACATATACTTACACATACAAATTGTTGTGTTGGGTTGATTTTGTGTGCAGTCGTATGGACGTACGTATTGTAACGTAGTGGTGTATAAAATATCAAGTTATTCCTATCGCTACTGAAGGTCTTCTGCTGTGTGTGGTTCAAAGGATGTATTGAATAGAATTCTTATTTTAATATTGAATCGGAGAAAAGTCACAAAATACAGTTTTATTTAATTTTTTTAAGTATTTTCCCCAAAAATATTTAGATACAGCTGATAAAAGCTTCCGTATATATTTTTTTTAATATATTTTATTTAAATACTGTTATTTGTTTTCTCATAGAACAATCATGGGTAAGTATTTTATCTCGGTTAATTTGAAAATTACAACCCTTCCTGTGGTTTTTGTGAGAGGACGACTTAGATAAATGTTTCATAATAATAGACACAGAATCAGAGGCGCGGCTAGATAAAATTTTATTATTTTTCTCCGCAAATCCAAATTCCACAGACCTGTGAGTGGGAGCAGTGTCACTTGTGCGAGTGTACCGGCACTGCGCTCACACCCACCCGTTTGCCCACCGTGGTGACTAGGGGCAAGCCTTCCGAGAGATACACGCTGACTGTTGCTGGCCCTCTCCTGCAGATGAGTTCAGCAGTAGATCTCAAAAGGCTGACGAGGAATTTCTAAACGTTGCTATTTCTTTTATGTATGTCGTAGAGCCACGGCGCATTTGTATTATTTATATATATATCTCAGCATACAAAACATGATAATGCTGCTGTTTCGTTTGCTGAGTGATTGAACCAAAGACGCGTTTAGGAATAAGATCACCTGTATTATGTTTGATATACGTGCCTCTCCAGTCATTATTATTTACATAGCATCAAAATTATTTAAGTTATACATAAGTATTCGATATAGCATAAGATGGCTTATTGGTTTTCCTTCGTAAAAGCCTCCCGACATTGATGTAACGGAAATCTAATTACAGCAGCCAGCGGTTTGCGTATCGTAAGACTACGCCTCGACACGAGTGAACAGTATCGATGCTCCTTTATTGAGTTTAAAATTCACTCAGTGTTGCCCTATTTCGAAATATGAATGATTTAAAATATCGTTTCAATTAACTATTGATTTTACATATATACGGTTACGGCGACATCGTTTGTTAAAAACAGAAATTGATTAATTTAGTTTATCGTGAAATAAATAAATTAACGCTTTTGCGTTCAAGACATACGGCAAACAGTTTATTATACGAATATATTATGTATGTACGTGGTAGAGTCAAGCAGTGGCTTTTGCTGCTGCTCGCATAGGCCCGCTCGATCGAGGCCGTACCACGACCTCGCAGAATACTGACGTGTAGTAGAGGCATCGTATGCGTTTCGTTCGGTGAGTTAGGTACTCGGAGGCCCCCTCCCCCATCCCCCTCCGCATCCTCCTCCGCATCCTCCCATCTCCCAAATATTCTTAAAGGCCGCTGCTGCTCCTGCTGCTCCTCTGGTTTTGTAGATGTAAGTGGGCGACGGGTGTACGGGTGAGCCGCTGGCTCGTTTGCTTCCCGTCCCATAAAAAATCTTAACGATCCGCTAATTTTGTTGTTGAACACGTGCCTTAGAATCTCTAGTGTTATCGCTGATCTCATGTTACAATCACTATCGAACATATCACGTACAGTAATACACCTTAAGATAACCTTAATCTCGATACTCAACACTTTAGAGAAATTAAATCTGTTCGACAATATTATAATGCCTCTTAAGCATTCTCAATCTAGAATTCATCTTCGTCGACAGATATGGCTAATCTCCGTTTGGTCGGATCCACAGGGCGTTGTATTATATACCCACTTTAATTCCAAAAGGAATACTGAAAACTTCTGCGGGGGCTTTGATTAAATATTATCATAGCCGGCACTTAATAAATCTGTTATGTTTATATGTTTTATTGATAATTCAACGAGATCGGGACTATTTTACGTAGACCCCTATCCATATTGACGATCTCCTCCCGAACGTTACCGACTACGGTGACAACTTGCGTATACTTCGTAGTTGTCAACTACTTAGGATATATTATAGTGCATTAAGTGTACACAAAGTAGAGGCATTAACTATTCATTACCTTCCCGTACCCCGTGTAACGCTTATGGGATAAAATCTTCTGGTAGGTCCAGTGTCAGAGTACCACGGCACGCAACACAAATAAAGTCAGACCAGCTAAACCTATATTTGTGAACTAAAAAAAATATTTTTTTTGCAATGGCGGCAAATGAGCAAGCGTTTCACCTGATGGTAAGTGTTTACCGTCGCCCACGTACATCTCCAACACCAGAGGTGCTGCAGGCCTTTAAGGGTATTCGGGAAATGGGAGGGAGGATTAGGAGGGATATGGGGAGGGGGAGTGGGCCTCCGGCTACCTCACTCACCGAACGAAACGCAGTAGCAAGCGATGCATCTACTTCACGCCGTACTAATCGGGTCGAGCCGGCCCATTCGAGCAGCAACAAAACCCACCGCCTGACTGTGCAGCCACGGATTCAAACCCAGAATCCGAAGCTTTACAGTCAGGAATCGTTAGTATTACTACATTTGATCACTAAGCCGCATGGTAGGCAGATCAATATAATAAATATATCAAACAAATCATAATAATTAATTAAAATTATGTTATAGAACTAAATTATTGTTATGAATTTACCTAAGAGTCTTCTTTTGTGAAGATCTTGAAATCTCGAAAAACCATCTCCGGAGAACGCTCCGATGCTATGGGTCGTAGCGTGATGTTATATATCTTCCTCAATAAAGGGGCTATCTAAAGCATACATAATTTTTCAAATCTCACTAGTATTTCCTGATATTAGCGCGGACATACGGAAGGACTGACGCTCACCCGGGACTCCGGGATTATATAGTATAAAAGGGAGTCACGGTATAGATAGATGTATTAATATAACTATGCCAATACATATTATAAAGTTATGAGTGAAAACTTAATAGATTTGTTTGATATTACGCGGTAGGCTCTCTTCTTGCCTAGGAGACGTCTTGTCAATAAACACCTTCTTACCTATTTATGCTACCAATCAGCAGTGTAACGTTTTGAAAGTTACATGCTGTGAGGCGTTCCATTTCAGTTCTCTCCTCAAGAGTGACAACGGATTTGTAACGACACGTACGTTCAAATATTGTTTGCTCAATGAGCTACAATAACCACTTACCATCGGGTGGGATGCTAGCTCGTTCGTCATCCCGTTTCAATAAAAAAAAAATCATGTAGGAAGATTAAATGTTCAGAGATCCTGAAAAAACACTATTATGAAGCTATATGATAGCATATGAACAAAATGTAAAAAACAATACTATCATAACGAAGCGAGGCAAATGGCTGCTTTGTTGCTATAGTTGTATAAATTCATTTAAATACTAGGGTACCAGCTGTAAAATTGCCTTAGTAACCTTTTATGCTGCTGATGAAATTAATGAAATTTTAATTGCCTTTTCATGTCCGTTTATATCTGGATAAAGTTAAACGCGGCGAATGGACTTAAAATACTTCATTATTTTCGTGACATTTTCGACTGTTACGAGTATTATTTAACTGAGATCTTTATTTTAATGGAGATTGCGTCTGACTCAAGTTTCCACTCACTGTGACGAATTTAATGGAAATGTTTCAACGACTCATCACGAGTAAATTGGAAAAGCAAAAGTTAAAAGTCGAGGGCAAAAAATAAGAGGCTGAAATAATATGAATGTTTTATTCGAATTCGAGCTTAGAATAAAGTTCGTTGCCGGTCCGTTCTATCTATTTACAATGACGATTTTAAATTATTACGATTCTTATATATAGCGATGCAGATATTAGTGGTTAGGGATCTACGCCCAAATCAGGAGACCCGATTCTGGAGGTCCTTTGTAGAGGGCGCACACCGAGTCGTTTTTCTAAATTGGCTGCGATTTGTTTAGTTGGTAAAAGATACAGCTTGTATTGCATGCCGTTGAGGTAATGGTAATTTAATGGGCCTAAATTAATGTTTGATCCGATATGAAATTTACATAATTTGAATATTTGAAGCATTGAGCTAAGTTAAACACAAATACATACACTTTCCTTTCCAATCACTTCAATAACTAAAATTATCCTGGTAGCACAAAACGTCATATGGTTTAAATAGTCGCTCAAATATTTGATCTCTTTGGGTAGTTGTCTTCCTGTTATTACTGCAATAACTTTATTACTATTGCAGTAATGAATATATTGCTGAAAAGACTGACCCACACAAACTGCCATGGGACGAGCAACTGTCTTCAAATATAAGCAAGCTCTGGGCAGAGTTAGTGAATACCTAAATTTAACAATTATCATACGCATTCCACGACGTGTTAGCGGTGACTCGTATAGTTTACCAGAATTTCACTGAAGCTCCTGAACGTGCTTCCGACGCGTGGCATTACGTTCGTAGCTGCAATTACCATGGCGAGTAGCTCCTTTTAAGCCTACAACTATACCTCGACTGGAGATTTGCGGTGCCTTGGCGGGCGCTCAGTTTTATGAGCACTTACCACTTAAACGTATATAGCACTTAAACGGATATAGGCTCACCACCCGTGATGTTGTTTTAAATACGTTTTGGTGAAAATTTGATTTTAAACGAGATTTGATCGTTTGTTGTTTTGCCAGCAGGTGGATGCATTCGGTGCGTGCGCGCTTTTTGACAGTACCGCGCCGCCCTGCCGCCATATAAAACGTAAGTTATTGTCTATGCTTTTCAAATAATTTTTATAGCGATAAGTAATTATCACAATAATTGTTTTCTCGATCTCTCTCTAATAATTTATATATAGAAAAGCCTTTTATGCTGCGAATTTATCTTACACTAACAGCCTGTAAATATTCCACTGCAGGACATACGCCTCTCCCATAAGTAGCAGATTAGACGCTGCTGTATATATTTTTGTTGAGTTGTTATGAAGGTAGGAAGCTTATTTATTGCCGTCTTTACAATAATATTTGGTAAAGTTATAGTGTAGCATCAAATTTATTCATGTTAATAAAAATTAGATATCCTGGTTATTTTCTTTATATTTATTCTAACTTAATTAATTAGATCGTTAGGTTACTACTCTTACTTACTTAGGCTCCCCGAAGTCAACGAAATAGTTATAAGTTATGAGTTAATTTTCAAAGATACGACCTAAAATAATTGTTTTTGAAAGACTTCGAATAAATCTGTTCTGTTCCTACGGATTCAATTATTTCTTCATCGTCGCTTTAATTTAATTCCCGTAAGTCAGCCGACCTTAATTTAAATGTGTTTAAGATTAATTATGCATATATATATATATTTATATAGTTATAAATGTATACTATCCCTTTAGGAGTGAAACAGGGGTTGAAAGTTTATGTAAGTCCTGTTTTTGAAGTTAGAGACATTAAAATCGCCATTTAGATTAAAATCCTAAACAATAAAATACTTACATAAACGCGGAGTCAAGAGTTGCAGCTAGTAAATATAATGCATAGGCACTCACACCTGTCTACAATGGGTAGGCATAGATTTCGGAATTCCATTTGACATGTCTCGTAGATAAACTTGTTAATTATTAGGAAGCCTAGTAGTTAGTAATATTCTAGGGCAATAAGCAAAGGAATCATTTAACCAAGTTGCCAATTAACTGTGTTGTAACATGGTTAAATATAATTTATCAGTATAATCTATATAAGTTTCACTAAAAAAAAAATTAGTTTTGTCTTCTTTAAGTTCTTAAACGTTCTGCAAATTATTCTAAAAGGCAAGAGGACTCTTTGCTGGTTACAGCTCTGCGTTTTGTATTGTTCTAACACGCATAATACTATATCAGCATTTTTAAAAAGTCGATATAAAACTTTTTCCCAATTCAAAAATCAAGAAGTTTAAAAGAATCTTTAGGCTTAAAAAAAATTCTACCTATTTATATGCATTCATGCTGTGTATAGTGTAGTATTTTACATTAAACGTGATCTACGATATACGGCCAATTTATCATTTGTGACGGTGCCTTTAATCTCGCAGGGTTTTATCCGAGGGATGTGATAGGTATTGCGTCCGGAACTGTAAACAGTAAGGAAGGTCTACGAAACATTCCTAACTATTCACTAATCACGCTACTTTTTTTTAAATTAAATTCTGTTTTAGCAGACATGGGAATTTGATTTAATTTTAGAAACACAATGCGTGAATCTCTGTGAATATGTCTTTATTAGTAGGCACGAAATAACATTAAATAAATAATTTTTGTACGTAATAGAGCCGAGCGTTAGCTTCTGCTACTGCTCGAATGGGCCCCCTCGACCGGAGAAGTACCATGACCTCGCAGAATAACGGCGTGAAATAGAAGCATCTTGTGCCTCTGCGTTTCGTTGCGAATGAGGTAACCGGTAGTACACTCTCCATAACATCTCCCAGATATCCTTAAAGGCCGGCAACGCACCTGCAGCTCCTCTGGTATTGCAGATGTACGTGGGCCACGGTATTCACCGTCAGGTGAGCCGCTTGCTTGTTGCTCCCTTTACCAATTAAAAAAAAAAAACATCTTACTGAAATTAGAGCGTGGGCTTATTTTTATTGTTTCTGTTCTCTCAAAATGTTTGTATTCTTTGTTTGTACAATCTAATTATGGTTGCTTTATATCACTGAACTCCTACGATATAATAATATTTCATTACTGCTCTATAGTTTTGTCGGAGGCACCAACAGAATACCGAATATTGCTGTAGGGTAATGTTGAGTCGGTTGCCCCTTCGAGTATGTATATGTTTTAGCTGTTTATTTTAATTTATATTTTTGTCGTATTGAAGTTTCGAATAAATACAGTTTCTTTCTTTCGTGGTTTCAAATATTTTCACGCATACAATATTCCAATTGACAGCAGTCGAATATTTAAAGACTGCTTAAGTGGAAGAAGATATTTTTTTAAGTAATATGTTATCGACGTTATCTGAATAAAACTTAATTAAATAGTTATGCTGTATGGGGTGTGCAATCCGACATAATTTTCAGTTATTATTTATATACATAAATAATATTTAGTATTTTATTTATTATTAAAACGTCCGTCTAATCAATATGTATTTTCTCAAGAACTGAGTGGAAGTAGGTAAAAAGAATATTATTCCAAATTTATGAATGAAACGTTTATTGTAGTATTTGAAAATCAACTATATTATTAACTAGCCAAACCCTGTCACGCTTCACAGTGACCATTTTTGTGAGTATTGAATTTTGTTTCACTCCAAGAAGGCGCGTTTTAAAATTTAAAGACTAACTGAAATGGATTGGGCAATCCGACGGAGGAGCCAAAACTTTGACGATTATCTCGAAAGTTCGACGACGGACTTTGAAATGTACCTAATGCCTTACCTTCGTCACTTCAAACAAGTACATTTCGAAAGAGGGATGTTACGGCCTTCGACAGAATAAAGATTTGAAAGCCTTGAGGCAATCTCTAGATTCTTTTGGATCAATTTCCATCTCTTTTCGTCGTTGTTGTTTGGTAACTTTTCGCATTTCTGCATAGCTGAAACACTCGTAGCTTTGAATCATCTCAGCTTATCAATCGTAAATGCTTGATTACGATTTGTAAATTCTTATTTAATATCCATGTGAACATGTGTACATATACTACGGGAACCAGGAAGGAAAATGAATGGATCCCGTTTTAATTTCTAAGATCTGACGATCCATAGAAATATTTAAATGGCTTCACTGTTGACAACTGTTTTAATCTAATTCTGATTATAAAGCAATATTTAAAATAAATAAAAGATAATATTAGGTAGATATATCAGCATATACGAATAGAATTCATTTGCATATATAAAATCTGTCGTAGTCAAATTTTAACTTAAAGCTATTTAAAATAGCGGGCATTCTTTTAAGGCTAAAAGGCAGAGCCGACCGATATAGCTATTTTATTGAAAACGGTAACTATGTTTTAGTGCGTCATGACCATACTACATACAACAACATGACGTACAACATGCTATACAACATCAAAACGTAGCCACGATAATCATTAGAGGATCTGCCTCTGAAACCAGAGACTTGAATTTGAAGCATTCGGTGTGAGGCTCGTACCTTATGTACGTCTCGTATCGCTGGCCAGAACACTAAGACGGCGACAGGCTCACCAACTGCCTCTTTGGTCCAAAGAATAGGTCTGGTAAAAGTGGGTTGAAACAACTAAAATAAATGTCAAGACCTCTGACTACCCCAGTATTGGGTACACGGTCGTGAGTTATTCTTATTGTTTTTGTGCATGAAAACGTTGTAGTGATCATCCTATCGCTCCTATCCTACAATATGCAAAGATGTTATGCATATATTTGCCATAGGCTAAGAGTCTACGACAGTCATGGTCGTATGGTGTCGCACTCGTGGAAGGTTGTAATGTACTCGTGGGGTTATTCCCTGTAGACGACCGGTAGTTGTTATAAAAACTTACTTCAGTCGACACTTTTTAATCAGAAGCAGTATCAACTAGTGACTTAAAGAACAATATTATAATCAAAGAGAAATAACAAACACAAAAGGTAAGCTTTGTGTTTTAAGCCCAAGTTAAGACGTAGGATGGCAGTAAACGTTTTATTCAATTACGGGGTGTACCCTCAATTTGGATAATGGGTCTCTTTTATAAGACCTTGGGCGTTAATATATCTTTATTTCGCGTCTTTTTACATATTTTCTGCGTTTTCATAACATATTTTCATTTTATAAATGCGAAAGTTACGGTCTGTTACATTTTCACGGCTTGATCGTCCAACCGATATTGATTGAATTTGGTTTGAAGATACACTAAACCCAGGGGATAGACTTTAGGTCCCTTTTCCCGAGCAAGGCACCAGAAATTTTTCCCTGAAATACCGGGCGGATGGTGGTATTAAATATATTAATATAATATGAATGTCTATGTATTTTCGTCTAGGAGATTTAACATCAGATACTGTAAAAAAAAAAATTCATAACATTACAACTTAAGAGTTTCAAGATTTAAAATTTTAACAATTGTGCGGTAAGGTCTATCAATCGATTCAATTACCTATCTATCGCCGGTTGGCTTACTAAAGATAGACATTTGGTGGAAACTCCATACAAGTTCTATCTATTTTAGAAGTTTTATTAAGCAAATCCAGCGATATATAATTAATAGATGCCTATAAACTAAAGGAAAATTAATAAATGAAACCCGACTAAACGGAAGCCCTCGGTAGGGGAGACCAGACAGTCGAGGGTTAGGGGGATAGAGAAAGAAACGGGCGGACGATGCGAGCGGTATTGATGGGCACCGCCTTCTGCATTTGAGCTCGGAGAGTTATTATTATTTGTCGAAAGTTTCTCGAGTGGACAACCGCATAGAGAGTGACGAAGTCGATTGATGCTGGTGACTCGGGGTAGGTCTTAGTGGCTAACTTTGCGGGAGGCCAATGTTCAGCTGTTGGCTTGTGACAGACTGTAATGGTGATGATGATCATTATTATTATTAGTTGTCACTCCGTCTACTTATCACTAAATCATCGCATTTGTCCAGCTATTCCTTAACATTTCTGTTAATAACGTACCATTGTAAACTTTCGATCTAAATTCGGTTCCGCACGTGCGCAACGGCAATTAATAAGCTTAATTGACGCAGAATCGCGCCCAACGTTCTACATAAAGTACACACACGATACATAAAGTAATCAAAGTCGAGATAAGAAGTCGTTAAATCTCGAATAATTACAGAGTTTAATTGCGTCATGACCATACTACATACAACAACATGACGTACAACATGCTATACAACATCAAAACGTAGCCACGATAATCATTAGTGGATCTGCCTCTGAAACCAGAGACTTGAATTTGAAGCATTCGGTGTGAGGCTCGTACCTTATGTACGTCTCGTATCGCTGGCCAGAACACTAAGACGGCGACAGGCTCACCAACTGCCTCTTTGGTCCAAAGAATAGGTCTGGTAAAAGTGGGTTGAAACAACTAAAATAAATGTCAAGACCTCTGACTACCACAGTATTGGGTACACGGTCGTGAGTTATTCTTATTGTTTTGTGCATGAAAACGTTGTAGTGATCATCCTATCGCTCCTATCCTACAATATGCAAAGATGTTATGCATATATTTGCCATAGGCTAAGAGTCTACGACAGTCATGGTCGTATGGTGTCGCACTCGTGGAAGGTTGTAATGTACTCGTGGGGTTATTCCCTGTAGACGACCGGTAGTTGTTATAAAAACTTACTTCAGTCGACACTTTTTAATCAGAAGCAGTATCAACTAGTGACTTAAAGAACAATATTATAATCAAAGAGAAATAACAAACACAAAAGGTAAGCTTTGTGTTTTAAGCCCAAGTTAAGACGTAGGATGGCAGTAAACGTTTTATTCAATTACGGGGTGTACCCTCAATTTGGATAATGGGTCTCTTTTATAAGACCTTGGGCGTTAATATATCTTTATTTCGCGTCTTTTTACATATTTTCTGCGTTTTCATAACATATTTTCATTTTATAAATGCGAAAGTTACGGTCTGTTACATTTTCACGGCTTGATCGTCCAACCGATATTGATTGAATTTGGTTTGAAGATACACTAAACCCAGGGGATAGACTTTAGGTCCCTTTTCCCGAGCAAGCCACCAGAAATATTTCCCTGAAGTACCGGGCGGATGGTGGTATTAAATATATTAATATAATATGAAGAATAATATTAATATAATTTCGTCTATGTATTTTCGTCTAGGAGATTTAACATCAGATACTGTAAAAAAAAATTCAGGCAATAACATTACAACTTAAGAGTTTCAAGATTTAAAATTTTAACAATTGTGCGGTAAGGTCTATCAATCGATTCAATTACCTATCTATCGCCGGTTGGCTTACTAAAGATAGACATTTGGTGGAAACTCCATACAAGTTCTATCTATTTTAGAAGTTTTATTAAGCAAATCCAGCGATAGATAGTTTGAGATCGCCCGTAAGTAATTTACTTAAAGGTATTTTCTGTTTATAGGTTTATACATGTTTCGAAATTTCATTGCTTTCGTTAAATGTAATAGTCAAATTAATTATAATTTAACATTGCCTGTTCCTGGGGTCTCAAGCACAGTCGCTCGCTTTATTACGTAAACATTCTTTGATCCTAAATGTCATTGGTTTGCTTGTAATTAAAATCTTTTAAGGAAGCTAAAGTACACTGTTTTCCTTTCTCTTTGTATTTAATTTTAAAATCTTTCTTTATTAATTTTCATGTTATTAGGTTCATTTACATTTTTCAAATTGAAATAAAAATAAATGTATTTACAATCTTACATCTTTTCGCTTAATGTCAATCCAAAAAGAATCAATACCATTCAAACAGTTGGATAATCTTCTGTGTCGTGGAGGTGTTTTACAGGCATACATTGCACATGCACCCAGACCCGGAACTTGTTGGATATATAGAGAGATTTGTTTTATTCGCGTAATGAACTCCCGACTCGCATCGCAGCAGCCATGTGCGTCAACCGGGCCGACATAAATATTCCTATTGTCGTATCGAAATACGTTTCTATGAAAATTTTCTGCCTGACTACATTTGTGATCCACTGAAGTCACGAACTCAGATTATACTTTCAAAGTATATTTTTTTTAATAATTTGGTTAAATTTAGTTGTATCTATTTATATATACTTATTTGGTTGAATTGAATATGTAAATATATAGATACATATATTACAATAAATTATATAATTAATAGATGCCTATAAACTAAAGGAAAATTAATAAATGAAACCCGACTAAACGGAAGCCCTCGGTAGGGGAGACCAGACAGTCGAGGGTTAGGGGGAAGAGAAAGAAACGGGCGGACGATGCGAGCGGTATTGATGGGCACCGCCTTCTGCATTTGAGCTCGGAGAGTTATTATTATTTGTCGAAAGTTTCTCGAGTGGACAACCGCATAGAGAGTGACGAAGTCGATTGATGCTGGTGACTCGGGGTCGGTCTTAGTGGCTAACTTTGCGGGAGGCCAATGTTCAGCTGTTGGCTTGTGACAGACTGTAATGGTGATGATGATCATTATTATTATTAGTTGTCACTCCGTCTACTTATCACTAAATCATCGCATTTGTCCAGCTATTCCTTAACATTTCTGTTAATAACGTACCATTGTAAACTTTCGATCTAAATTCGGTTCCGCACGTGCGCAACGGCAATTAATAAGCTTAATTGACGCAGAATCGCGCCCAACGTTCTACATAAAGTACACACACGATACATAAAGTAATCAAAGTCGAGATAAGAAGTCGTTAAATCTCGAATAATTACAGAGTTTAATTGCGTCGCCTCGTAATTTGTGAATCGACGCACGTAAATTTCGAGCTTATGAACAGCTGTTATTTTAACAGGTTACATTAAATGGAAATTATGTGATGGTAAAATAAACTCTATTTATAATAACCTAAAGTAACTTTCGGTTATAGAACTAAATTAAGCATTGAGCAGTCTTCACGAGCAGTTAAAAAACCGCTCTTTATAATGTAGTTACAACCATTAGCAGCAATTGAGCTAATAGCATATAAATAGCTCGTGGCAGATAACATTTGCGCTAATCTTTGCCAATGTTGGTTTTCGTAGGACCTTACGTAACTCGCTGAGAATGGTGGACGCGATAAACAATGAAACGTTAGTAAATAAACGTCAATATTTAATCTATATCAAGGTTATAAAGTGCCCATTGATAAAATACATACAAATCAAATGATACGTGATGAACAAAAGTTACGTACCATATCAAACACTAAATGCATGTATGTTCTCTTTTTTTAAATTGAAAATGGAGCAAATTATTTTTAGTTTCCCGCCTGTAATATGTCGTTGACGAGATTGTGAGCATATTAATCTTGAAGCTTCCTCTTCACGTTCGCCTTGTGGAGCCCCACATCGTACAAAGTTTTTTATCTTCTCATAGTGTGCTTGTACTTGTCTACATAGTATTATGGTACTAAAAACATTTGGCGAAATTTAACAAGAGGCCAAAATATTCATTGTATGTGTTAAGATTAGGTTTTATTTCGCTCTTCATTCTACAACTTTGGTATACTTTTTATATATAATAATTAAATTACTCAGAGTCGGCCTTTACGTCATCCACGATATGAAATTCGTTGATTAGCAACATATTTATCTTAGCGCGGGCATTTAGATAATATCTTATATTAATTTACTCACACACACTCACACACACACACACACACACACACACACGCACGCACACGCACGCACGCAAACAGAAATTTACAGTATATTATATATTAACACATTAATTTAGTTACAAATACATTTATTAACAAGTTCATTTCACTTAAATTCATCAGTTTTCACATTTTACTAGATGTCATTACGAATCCAATGACGTATTTTTATTAGCATTAGCAAGGATTAACAGGTTTTTGAACTTGTCTACCTGACTAGTTCACACTAAGTAATTAAGCCTAGATCGATCGGGGATCTTCCTACGAATCGGGAGACTCCACTAGTTCGATCCCCTATGCGGATTTATGAAGCTATTGTATGATTTCTACCTTTGGCCTCTAACCAGTCGCGTTGTCCTAAATAAGCTCTGGTGAAAAGTGGGTTCTAAGGACTTAAATGTCTTGAACTTAATCGATATCTAAGCGAAACCAATGTAAGTTTTAGTACGGTGCTCCGCTGAATGTGTTCGTGGACGTGTTGATTAATGTTATAATATCTTCGCTGTAATCTAAACACGTAAATTTCACTAACGCTAACGGCCAACGTATCTGCGTTCGGTCCTGAGTTCAGTTCCTAACCTTTTTTTTTATTATTTACATACTCGCCCTCTCGGGGACAAGCACTGGTTATGTCGGGCTTGCACCGACTAAAACCCCATGGTGTTCCACCTTCGCTGCATGTCGGCAGGTTCACGGGAACGCTTTCGCACACATCCGAGACCCCACCAGCGTCGGCCGCTCCCGGCGGCCTCTTCTCGAGAGAGTACATGTCCTCTCCCACACCGTCCAGTTCATAACCTACACCAATGTCTAATTCCGGTTAAAGACTTTTTGCTCTGCGTGTCTTCATCTATTGTCTGTTGTTGTCTCATGACGCCGCGGAACCTTGTACCGTATCACTGAAGTTAGGGGTACCCCGATTTGATGCAAGGTTCAAGTTCTCTTTATGGGACACAGGAAGCATAGAACAAGTAAGTGGCTTTGTGATTGTGAATACTTAATATCATTGGCTAGGCAAAAAGTTCCGTCACAAACACTGTTAGGCTATTCTAGAATATTCTTCAGTAAAAGTTTATCGATATTCTTAAATATTTTTTGTCGTCTATTAGCAAACTCTCTTTAGTGAATACGTTCACATTTGTCACCTCTGCATACTCCGGTGTCGATCCGAAACGGGAGTTTCTTTTATATGTTGTTAACTGTTGAACAACGGTGGTCTAAATAGAAATCAAACCAAGAACTGATGATTCTAGAACTATAATGTACCGAAAAGGGGAAGGTATGTATGTAGGTATTAATATTAATTGTTAATGTAGTCTATGAACCGAAAACCTTCAAAGTGAATTAGATTACGTACCGTTCGACGTAGGTGTATGGGCTGACCTATTCCCTGTGCGCGATATGAACATGAGTTATTAAGTGGAAAACTCTGTAAATTCTTGCCAATAACTTAAAGAGACACACCTGCTAAGAGGGTTAACTCTGTACATACATTTTATAGGATTCTTTTTTCTTTAAATTCTAGATATCGGTATTTTTGTTTGCTTGACATGTTTTGCTACCGCGACCTAGCTCGCCTTGGAGTACATAATTTTAGAACTTAGATATTACACACAAGTCATTTCGCGGTAGGGATGAATGACAGAAAGAAAGACATAATTAAAGAAAACATTGTTTATGTAAATGGAGCAAAAATTGCAAAAAAATATTTTTCCTATCACCAGTGAACTGTAAAATATTGATATAATATTGATATATTGGTGATAGGAACCCAGCGCTCTCATTCATGAGAACGCTGGGTTCCAATATTATCATACGGATTTCCCACAATCAGTCTGTCTCTAAAACCCTGTCTGTCAGTTTGCAGTCGGTCATGCACCGCGTAAGGCTAACATCCCCCACATCGTAACCGCCGGAGCAGGCCCGACAAAATCTATTCTTCCAGTTTGTATGGAATCTGAAATGCTGTACAAGAAAAAAATGCCTATCTGGCTGGATGAGTAAACATCCACAATCTAACGAACAATAATTTAAAATCTTTACCAATGTAACTATTTTTGGACAATATAATAATTCCTTGTCATTCATTTTCCTGAAATGTCGGCGTTCGCGTCTAAAGCCCGTATTACATTATCATATCTATGATCCTACATCTATGACTCATAGACAAATGATTATGTAATCTATGAATAATTTTGCTTAATTGGTTGCAACATGCATTAAGCTAGATGCCATGTGGTATCGGCATAAGAATCTGCCGCCTTTTTTTTTTCCTGTGGGAGTCGAAATAGACGACTAAGGGAAGAGCTTTGAAAATGGTAACGACTACCAAAATGAAGTAGACCGATGACGGGGGCAGCAGCGTCTAAGGAGTCAGCTGTCGTGATGGCGTGGTACGCCTTTCCGCATGCGGAGCGTGGCGATTATGCCAAATATCAGACTTTTCTAATGAGGCGAGCCTCGTTTGCCCATTTTCACAAAAAAAAAAAATGCGTTCGATTATATAAATATAGCAATGTAATATGGGCTTAACTGAGGCGCCAACTACAAAGCGTGTTTAACAGAGGGGGGAACAGAATAACACAGTGCCGCGCCCGAGTTATATGCTCGTATCATGAGATTTCTTTTTCGAATTTGCCGATTTTACCACTTTTTGTATCGTTAAAATTTAGCAACACTTGTTAGAGGCGACGAAAGTGTTCTATTGAATATTTTTAACAACTTTTTTCTTTATTTAATAGAATCAGACGTTGCTTTGCGGAAATCCATTTTTTTACAGATGTTAGAAAAAGGCACTCGGCATGCAAAAATAATATAACTAAAAATAAAATATCTTTAAAGTTTTAGTACTTGTAGCATCGTATACAGTGAATAAAGAAGTTCGTTATTAATTTTATTATTTCATTAACTTTTAATCAAGAGGACCTTCTTGTTAGGGCTAATTCAGCCAGAGGAACGAGCGTTGTAATGTTCTTGCCGCATCTTAATTTGATATTTGAATAGCTTTTTGTAGTTTTATGCTTCTATCAAAAAAGTATCTGTGGCACACCCAGACCATACATAGGCACTCACGCCTGTACTCCATAGGTTTAGGTAGAGATTCTTTTTGACACGAATCAAAGTAGCCATTCGTGAGTGCCTACGCATATAAAAATGTTCTTATAAGTATATAAACCCCATGTCTCTTATCCAACAGAGTATTTCGGTACTCGAATTTAATTTAACCGAAACGTTATGTTCATGAATGTATTTTCGTTTGGTATCCTTACAATAGACAGAAATATATCGTCGTAATACCTTTCTACGCATTCTCTTTTTGAGAATTTCTATTTCTCAATGGATATGTCGCAGAAAAGGGTTTAGATCTATCACGACTAAACACGAAATGTATTAGAAGTTTTCTTTGACATTTATTCTATTATGTTGCCTGAAATAGCTACTTATGTCCTTCATTGTAGTCTAACCTATTCGAAAGTAATTAAATAACAAAACCTTTCATGTCACTTATTATTTAGACACATTTAATAGAAAAAAATATTAAGAAGGTAGTATAACGGAACGTGGAAAAAATAATAACGCTGTATGGTTTTTGGTTGTTGGTAGAAAGCCGGAGGCAGCCAGTTGTAACGAAATCTTTTGGTTTTACATAACATTAATGGAAATATATGGAAAACGCGAATCCGTTTCTCAATACAATTATTTTGTTTTCGTTGTCTTTTTACTATTATGTACGTGTGGCCTCGGTCTTTGGAACTATGTAGTACACACGCATATGATAATTCGCTCAGGACAGTAGACAGGGCTACCACAATATAAAAAGAAAGTTTAGTAATATATTTTATGTTCCGCAGATGACTTACGACAAGCTGTAATAATACGTTGAATATAAAAATTATATGTATACGCAAATACTGATTTAGTGATACTGTTATCTCAGAACCGTTTCTAGACACTGGTATGTGGTTGATTAAAAGTAATATATTCCTAAAGGAAACCCTGACACAGACTGTACTTCAGCATTTCGCACCGGTAATGCAGTTAGTCCACACCGGAGCGTGGTAATTGAAACTAGTTTAAGCTTAATGTGTTTATACTCTCCTCAGCCGATAGCTAAAGAAGCGCTTACTTTTCTTATTGATTGTAGTCAATTTATGCTCCCTTTGAAAATGAATGGCATAGAAGTTTATTAAAGCTATGATGACAGGAAATTTCTTATATACTGCGCGGGAAAATAAATTCACAGATACATCAAATGTTTTTGTGTAGATAAAAACAAAGGACGGGAAAACAGAGGTCGCGTCGCGTGCATTTGAAAGATTGTCAACGAATTCAACAGTTGATATTAGGTCAAAAAGATGTCAAAAACAATTATTGGAACAAAATATACTTTCAAATGTAATACTTATTCGGTGCTGAATTTATTTCATACGTTCATCGCTTTCTTATACACTTCAATGAAGGTAAAAATACATTATAATCCCTCACAGGGAAGAGCTTTTACGTCAAACCGATAACCGCCTTCTTTTCTTATTCTTTAAGGCGATACATTTTAAAATATTTTTGAGAGGGGTTATACGACCAGGCATACAGAATATACCAGGTTTAAGTTCGTATTATCGGAACATAACTGTAATGGTTTTGGATATAAAGCTACTTAAAAAAGAATAGAGCCGTGATCGCTCCATGACTTCTCATGAGGCTCTCATTAACTCTTTAATTCACTCTGCGTGTACGTTTTATAGCCGGTTAATCTCTCTTTTAATTTGTTTAATTCCGACAAGTTTACAAAATATGTCAGCCTCTTGCTCAAATCACGTTGGACACAACGGAAACCACAAAAGTTGGCTTTAACCTGAACGTATACGGTAATCTTTATCGTGACCTCAAAGTTTAAGCACTTTCAAAAGTTTTCTAAGGTAAACTTATATAAATGGTGTTATTATAAGTTGAGCGTGAACAGAGTAGTATCATTACTGTATGTTTATATAGTCTTGTTTGCTACGCTATATTGCAACTTCTCTTCACAGTGTAACGCAATAACTTTAGTAGCGCTGAATACAAAAGCGAACCAAACATTGCTCATTATTAGGCGTAGCGTAGCCGTTAACATTGTTGTATCACGACCCAGATCCGGCCTAATTGGCGATGACGTGCCACCTCTTGCTACGGCGTAGCGTCGGCACGTGGAACGCGCTACGCGACATCTTTGTGATGTTTTAGGCCGGTATTACAGTAAGAGTCACTGTCATGAATCTAGTTTTAAAACTGCTTTCAAGAAGTATTTTCATTTTTGATAGGTGTTTGAAAGGAGATTCATTAGGTTGGTGTTAGTAATTACTAACTATTGACACTATTTCTAAGCGATATTTATGTAAAAAATCGTTACTCGAGCCAAGATTTGATCCCCGTTTATGTAAATACGCTCAAAACCAATGTTAATAAGAGATTAGTAGATTTGATTTTAAGTTTTTTTTGCATATTTTTGGGTTTCTTTCTTCCTCATAAATATCTTGTCTTTTCACCGTGAATGTTTTGATGATATTGACTATTACTATATATTCACATGGCCAACTTTAGTGGAAGACTTAATGTAGATGTCTTGCGGAACGCAGAAGATCAGAGGACCTTCTACTATAAAAAAAAAAAAAGATGGAAGAAACTGTTAGAAATATGAATTTACCGATTATTGTGCTCAACCTAACAAAAATGCATATACGTGATAATAGGTAAAATATATCGGTAAAATAAATATGATAAAATAATTTTAATTATTGTTCACATGACATGGTTTAGTTTATTGGTAATCATGTCGTGGATCCATGGATGGTATCCATGTTAAAAAATAACAAGGTAAGACTTTATCGGAGAATCGTCTCACACTAAATTTTAATGATTTTTTTGTGGCATAGTGCATAAGGTCTCTGGATTCTTTTGGTCTGGATGTTTGAGTTGGTTATTTCACCGCGTTGTTATTTCTTTATTTCTTCGTCACCCACCGGATGAGACGCAGCACCAGATTCTCTTACGTCGCCATCGCACGATAACGTCCCCCGACGACATTTTGATTTCTATATTGTACGGAAAGGTAGTGTGGATCGGGGTCGTGAAATATTTTGTTTTCATCTTTATCGTCGCCTTCTCAAGTTTTATAGTTATTCGGTACTTCTTTGTGTGTGCTTTACTAAAAGGAGTTTGCGCACCTGTCAACACCACTATCCTATCTCTTGACTATTGATTTTCGAATAGGCTGTTTGCCTATTTGAATTGTTTGTTCATATTTACAGTTACATGCTACTTAGAGGTCCATGTTTACATTATTTTGGAATATTTGTGTACATATCAAATATTTGTAAAATAGTCCCAGTTACTGTTAGCTGTAATGTATTCCCGGAGGCAGTTATCAAAGAGAAGTAGATCGTAATGCCAGAATTGGTACGTGACCTAAAACTGTTATCGGCGTTCGTAGTTTGGACTAGTTCCGTTTCCGCCTGATAAAATTCACAGCGCGAATATCAAGGTACGGACTCTCTGGTATGTTTCATATGATCCAAATTTATAACTCTGATTTGTTTAAAACGATATTGCATTGAAGTAGTAGTATAAATAACGAATACGCAGCCCGTATTCGTTGGGAAGATGTGAAGCGTCGCCGCGGCTCAGTGGACAGTAGACACCTACATCTATCCGGATTGAACTGTTCGGATTGATCCCAGCCGCTGAGTTTCACCATCGTACATCGCGACAGAATTCGAAGTTCCATCAATACCACCTAGATGGTTGGTATTCCACCACAGTGCGTTCTAGTCGAAGTTTTCTGCCACGCACTTCGACTTTGTGGAATCAGCTGTAGCCAGCGGTATTTCCGAACAGATACGACTTAGGGACCTTCAAGAAAAGAGCCTATTCCTTCCTTAAAGGCCGGCAGCGCATCTGTAGCTCCTCTGGTGTTGTGGATGTTCGTGGGCGTCGGTGATCACTTACCATCAGGTGAGCCGCATGCTCGTTTGCCCCCCTTCTTCTATAAAAAAAATCCTCGATTAAGAGTGTTTACGCCTCACGGCTTTCGATACGAACTTTCCAGTACAAAATCTTCTAGATTAAGACACCGATTTTAATAATAATAGTAATAAAGTTAATGTTCATAAACAAGTGACATATTATGTTCAATGAATTCATAGGCCCCCGAACTAGTAAAAACGGTTTGTTCAGAAGCCAATGAAACTTACTTTCTTTGGAATCTTTAAATTAATTATTTAAAAAAAAAACTGTTCACTGTAAAAAAAAAATTCTGTCTCGCATACAGTTTACATACATAAATTGCCTTGGACAACAAACAATACCCAGACACGTCATAATAATTTGAAGTTCACACAAATACTTGCACCGTGCAGGAATCGAACCCGCCTTCTGTACCAACACGCGATTAGTTCGAAGAAACTGCGATGATCAATTGATTATCGACTCTATACGTTTTTATAATGTTTTATAACAAGGCGAAGCACGAGTCTCTTTTTCGACGTTGTGTTGATGAGATTTTTTGGATGGGTCTGTAAGTAAAAACTAATCAGACTTATCGACAATGTAATATCGCATTATTACTTTAATATTTATTGTAAAGTAAGCAGCCTGTAAGTGCCCACTGCTGGTCAAATGCCTCCTTCTCAAATACTAGTATGAGAGAGGGGTTAGGAGCCAGGAAGGCCCCAGGTTTCCTCACGATGTTTTCCTTCACCACCACGTGCTCAGCGAGGTAAATACTGCACTTAAAATTGTTATAACAATTTTAGTGGTGCCGGCACCGGAGATCGAACCCAGGTCACTCACGCTCTATGAAACTAAAGTGAGCGCCCTGACCACGAGGCTACCACGGCTCTTTTATTGAATATTTATTGAACGTTACGTTATCCTCAAGCATTTTCATTGACAATAAAATATAATAAAAGGCAGACCTTGATATTACATTGTATAAGTAATAACAAACAGGAGCGTGGGATCGCTCACCGAAGCGGCCCGCTCCCGACTGACCTCATTGTATGTTGTATCACATGCCACGAAATGTGCGCCCAACATCTGAGGCCCCACCTTTATTGTTACTATTCTGTTTTTATAACGTATACTGTTACGTCAAACTAGTAACCTTGTAACACTTCTATGTGGTGATAACGTTTTAATTAAACTAATCAGCTTATTGTACACAGTACAAACATACGCGACCCTGTCTGTACTACATTTTACAAAAAATAATGACGCAGCATTATCTTTTACACAATTTTCAAAATTGTTTACATAATTGTTAGCAAGTGTACGTTTACTGCTGCTCGAATGTGCTGGCTCGACCGGGTTGTAACCAGAATACCGGCGTGAAGTAAAGTTATCTTTTCTGCCTTTCGTTCGTGAGTGAGGTAACCGGATGCCCACTCCAATCCCCATACCCCTCCTCATCCTCCCTCCCATCTCCCAAATACCCTTAAAGGCCGACAGCGAACCTGCAGCACTTCTGGTTTTGCAGATGCACGTGGGTGACGGTAATCACTTACCATCAGGTGAACCGCTTGCTCGAATGCCGCCTTTCCCATAAACAAAAAACACAAAACAATCAATTAAGGACATTTTATGTTACAAGAACTTGTATAACACGAAACCTGCATTATGTCGAGCCAGTATCAGAATCATAACCAAAAAAGGCTTTCTTCGTTCGCTGCTGTGCATTTATTTGCCTTGACCAGAAATCGATAGTACAAGCTGACATGCACTTATGTTATGGTACACGTTATGTGACATCTATTTTACAATAAATATAAAAATATAAATGATATAAGTAAAAAAAAGAGACCCGAAGAGTTTCCTGTCGGTACTTCTATGAGAAGGTCTTGTTTCGCTTTTTTTTTAAGCTGAATAGGTTCGCCGCTGAACATGGGCCTTTTCATGAAATCATCAACAAAGGCTGGTATAGCATGCACAGAAGATTTGCCCATACTACACAGCGCGTGCAGGACAGGGTGAGCGCAGTGCCCGTATTGTAGCAGCGCTAGTGATGCTGCGCCACATCTCTGGTCTGTGGTATTTGGTTTCGGCATATGTAGATACGACAATCGGTCTCCATAGCCTCGTTCGTTGGTGAGCAGAGCGCACCGCGAGCAGGTGAGGCTGACCTTTGGAGCAACATGTGTATATCTTACCTTGCACTATGGCACGAGGGTAGTATTCTGCTAGCATATTTGTGATTGTTGTTCCCTGTTGAAACTGCGTCATTATTCGTCTGAAAAAATTACACTCGTACTCGTTTAATAATTCATTATCGTCTTATATCGTGTATAGTTGTTATCAAGTAAAAAATATTATGAAAAAGGGCCCAAGGTTTTTTTATCATTATTGACAAGAACCGATGCGAAGAAATTAAATATCTCATAACATATCATGAAATTATAAACATGTTCGCGTATATTGAATAACTATTCTCTCTACGTCGCATGAATATAATGTAACGCTCTGAAACGACATTTCCATTTCATACGTATGAAAAGTTTAAATTGGGGATGGGTGTGTGCAGGTTGGTGTAGTTCAACACGATTCTGACCCACTTGCTGAAGTTTGAACGGAACGTTACATTAAATGAAACATTGTCCACACATGTACGTGTGCCAACTTAATTTGAAATGCACATCTCCGAGACCGATAAAATAAATCTAGATAATAATATCGGAGAAATGTTGCTAATCTACACTTTTTCTTATTTCTATTTTACTCACCTCGATGCTTTTATTTTCGTCACAAAAACACGTTTTAATCTCCATCAATTAGTATATTTCAGATTGAAATGATCAACTGAAATATACAATTTCATTTTGAAATGATCCAAATGGACGAAGGACGTCAAACTGAGGAAATTAAGTAAGCTAATACAAATGCTTTTAAACTTCAGCCGCAATTTCAACATAAATTCTGTTCCTACTTTTCTTTGTCAAATCCGCTGTAATTGTATTTCAAATGTTTTATTAAACGTTTCATTGGCATTGAGGGCAGTTTTCTTTTGGAACCAAGACTGTTTGTTTAAGTTAAGTTAATTTTAGTAGTTATTAAAAGTTAATTAAGAATCACAATTCTTAAATATTTAATAAAGTAATCATTCATCCCTGACATTCTTGCCAATAAACGGAACCATGTCTAAGATGTGAAAATTAACACGGTATGTTTTATCGAAATTTTTGTGAATTATTTGTATTAATTAGTCAAACCGTATGCCTTCTGCAATGCAACTGGTGCTTATGGTGGGAGAGATTTATACATAACAGAAGACTGTTTGTTCAAGTTCAAGAAGAATTAGACAAACTAGGATAGCTCCTCCAGATGCAGACGAATATTTCTTGTAGCAAACATAAATAAATCTTTGTTATTCCATGTTGCCATTTATAAATATTTAAGTCAATGCTCATATTTATTCCTCGCTCAAAGTCGACGTTTCCATATTCCGGAACGTGGCCTCGATCGTATGGAATTCGGAGACGCCGTGACTTGAAATTTTCGGAATACTTGCCTTTATGATAGCAAATTTTTATACCAGCGTTAGGTCGGGGTACAATATTAGTAGTCAAGGCAAGTTTAATACGACAGCGACAAGAGCAATATAAGTGACAACACACACACGAAAAATCTTTTCGGAGCGATGATTTTGTCACAGTAATAAAAAAAAGGAAAAATTAGAGAAGGTTTTATTTAAACGAAGTTTGTTCATGTCTTACATTTATCTGAGTGGTTCTAACAGAACCGTGGATTGTAAATATCAAAAATATAAATTGTCTGCCTATTTATATCTACTTCGACAGTGAAGTTTATGTTATATTATTATTAATAAATTAATTAATTATCATGAATACATTAATATTTAAATATTTATATTAATAAATTAGTAGTTGATAATCATTTGCAAAGAAAAGGACAATACCAACTGGCATTAGATGGAAATAATAGTTCGTGTGTTATAAAAAAAAAACAAATAAAGTTACAAACTATTGCTACGTAATATAACGAGTAGACGTGCAATGCTTTCTCTTATAAAATATTTATTCTAACACACTCCCCGCTTCCACTCGTGATTCAACTTATCCGGTGTCTCAATCCCCGATAGCGGCTGAACTGCAAATAGATCTCTAGTCGGTTTCATTCGCAATTATTTACGATATTTTGCAATTGGATATATCGTAATTTTCTGCTTTTTTTATAGTAATTTAATTGATTCATACCAAACCATGTTGCGGGAAGTCGATGGATGCAGGTGTTCAGGAGGGGACTTGTGATAGGCTAAATGATGATGATGAAACCATATGGGAATTTAGAATCGGAGTAAGAATCTGCTACCCCCATTCGTTCCCGTATGTGTCGTTAGCGGCGACTTAAGGAAAAGCCTTGAAAATCACAATGGTTAATAAAAATACCGGACCAACAGTATCGCCAATCGCCAATCTGCATACCGAGCCTGGCGATTATGGCAAATCCTTCTGTGTCCTGAGGTGGAATATTTACAGACGCCATAACAAACCGTATCAAATATTGTGCCTCCGGTCTACGGCAAGTGTGGGATATTTAAGAGCTGCTAATTTTCTATACCAATCGTTTATTGGACATCGTCATCTACCTCGGAGACAACTGCTGGACATTAGCATTTATTGAGATGAGAGCGAGTGAAGTTCTGTTTGAGCGGGATCACATACTTCTCGAGTTGCCACACTATTTTAAAAGGATTCGCTTATGTAATAAAACAAAGTATGCCAAAAAGTCGTAGAATTATAAGATACGTTTGTAGCATTCTAAAATTGCATTTATTTTTGCTTAAAGTAACACACAACATTTAAGCTAGCAAAATACTATGATTTTTTTTAAAATTTACAATTGGTATTTGTGTTAATTACACATATTTAAAACGTATGTTGATGATGTGCGCTTTGAATCAGTGAGGTCTTCGTCATACTCTACGTAGTATAAACACAATAATTCAATCGTTAAAATTAAACGTAGTATACCAGATAAATATATATATATATGTAAGAAATCAGTTTTGTAAAACTGCCCGAGAAACCTGTAAGTGTATAACTTTCAATACGGTAGGATATACTTCCTATGCGTTTTAAAGTACCTATAATGTCTTCACAATGACCGCTATTACTTAGGTAATAAAGTTTTACCTCTTCCACTATACATCACCCGTAAGTTCTAAGATAGCCAAAGGTTATGTTATTTTATCTTGTTAGGTTCAAACGATTCCATTTCATTCAAAACAATATTAATGTTTTTTTATGTTAACTTTTCCTAGAATAATATCGTAATAAAAATACGAACATCGTGTATCGTTGACTACGTGATCGTACGAATATTAAATGTATTTCGGAGAATATATAAAATGGAAATAACTTTATTTTGAAAAGCCGTGGGTTGTTTTTCAGTTCAGAGCAGGGCTGCTTATTTTTAAGCTGAAATCCTAGTGCCGACCACCGAAGTAAATTTTTAGCCTGGTTGTAAGTGCTGACCGGTCATATGTTCCGCCTCAAGTAATTGTATTTTAAAGGAAAATCAAAGAAACATAAATAAAAAAAATCAAAAGTAATAAAAGTCGTCAGTAAACCTCAAAGAAAAGTTGATTGAACACCCTTGATCAAATTACTATCGATCTGTTTCTATCAGGAAATAGAGGATAGGATTCGGTGATTTCCTCATTCGTCGGTGTTATTGCCTTGCCTTTCTTTTATGAGTTCTCCCTTCGACATACATTCCTGTCAAACGTGTTTACAATGCTTGATGAAACAGCAACTGTTTTGTAGGAACAAATGAAGGTAGGCCGTCCATTCGCTTACCAACGTACATTTATTTTGTTGTATCGACGAAAGTTCTCGTCTGTTATATTATAGGAGAGATGTATATTTTTATAGCGAATAGTCGAATGATTCACTTATGTAAATCACCACATAAAAAACGGCGTAGACATTCAAGATGCCCTCTGTTTCTAATTAATTCTATGTTCTGTCGAGACCGGAGGAAATTTTTCAGTCATTTCCGCCAGTCGTACACATTTTTACGAACCCACTTACAAAGTAGCTTTAGCACATAAATTCTTAATTTTCTCAGTTATTTATGCGAGAAATACTGTAGACTATAATATAAAATATATTTAATTCTGACGATTCTGAATGGTTCCAATTGCAAACAATTTAAGCTCATGGTTTCTTATTATGCCGTATGCTATGTCGGGGCAATTTGAGGCACTCGGTGACGTAGTGTGGCAAGAAAGTATCGTGCGTCCGGGCACTACAATTATTATTTTGCTTAAATTATTGCAAATCCTATTCGATTCGCCGATATTATTGTGCTTATGGAACGAAAGTGTTATTACGCGGTTCGTCTTCCACATAATATATAAATTACGCTTCACGTTCGCTTCATGTCGATGGTCAATAAAAAGGCCACAATACCTTTTGCCTTACTCCCACAATATCATCGTTCTTCACAGCTCCCGTGACACTTTCACGCTCTGCAAACCGTGATTACTCAAATAAAACACGAAATGACGTGGTGTTCTTTGACACCGTTGCCGCATTTTATTATATTTTGACACAGTTTATGAAGCCCATTACAATAAAATTTGATGTTGCGAAGGTTGCCGATATTATATATACGTTTAACGTCCGTTTCATAATAGACCAGCCAATCGCGACATGTTCACTGAAGTGTTACATTTTTAAAAAGTTATTATATATAACTCTCTACAGATTCCTATTGAAATTTTACGACTATTCCCTACTTATACCCAAAAACCTTTCGGAATAATATCGACCTTTTCAACGATAACGATCCTAAACGAAACCAATCAGTGTTTTTCATAAAAGATGATTGTCTTTGCCTAAAGTAAACTCATGTTATAGATTTTGTTGATTGGATTGGGGTGACAAACTAGCTAACGGTCCACACAACAGTCGACACCGGCAAACAGCTTAATCCGAAGGACTTTGATGGAATGCCTAACAGTCTGTAATTTCCCTGAACCCTGTTTCTCTATACCTTGTAAATCGGAAGACAGCAGTGATTGCACTGCTGATTGATGGTAGAAATAAGTAACAGTATGGTACTTTCCCAGGCGGCTCCTAGGCAGAGAATGAGCCATGAGCCTACTGCCTAGTAAACCTTGTAACCGCAATAGCACAGATTACTTAATAACTAAAAGGAGTAAGATGCCCGCATGAATAAATCATACGTGCGCTAATGAAAAAAAATGTCGCTTGTATAATCAATCACATACACATCATATATTTATATCATATTAATTTCCATTAATGCTTAGCTGTACTAGAAGGCAGATTTATATCAGTTTGAGCAAAAGTAGCGGCACGCCATGGTGGCCGTTGTGACACTCGCTCGAGAGCGGAGCGGGATACTCTTGAAGTTGTATCAAAATAGACAACTACGTTCGTTAATAGTGTAGTATTAAATTGTCAATACTGACGTGGAGTACGTCCTAAAGTCATAATTAATCGAGTCTATAATTTTTGATTTAGTATTTTTTGTTTTTCAGTATACATGATATTTATTTTTACGGCAAAGGCGGCATACGAGCCATAGGTTTACCTGATCGTAAGTGATTACATCGCCCACATACATCTGCAACACCAGAGGAGCACCACAAGTGCGTTGCCGGCCTTTTAGGATATTTGGGAGATGGGAGGGAGGATAAGGAGTGGAATGGGGAGGGGGAGTGGGCCTCCGGTTACCTCACTCACCGAAAGAATCGCAGAAGCACAAGATGCGCCTCTACTTCACGCCGGTATTCTGTGAGGTCGTGGTATTAATCCGGTCGAGCCGGCCCATTCGAGCAGCAGGTAAAGCCGCCGCTTGGCTCTACCACGTTTAAAATTATAAATGTATGTTACAGAAATAATTATGTATATATGAGAATTTTAAAAGTTAATTAAAATATAACCTTCACATAAAAGATAGCCAGCCAACACATCGTGTACTATTTGTCCGTCCCTCTCAATTGCCTCTTGCAAACTCGCCTTAATGTTCAACGCAAAGCAAATAAGCTTCGTGTTTTATCTTAGGAAAATTAAAACTTAAACTTAAAACTTTTTAATAGCTACTACTTACAACTTAACGAAGAATTATTGGAGCGACTTGCACTTGACTATATTTGTTTAGATAATAATTTGTGAAGTGTCACATTACCATACATATTGTAAGATGTCAAAACGGCCGTGGCAGAGTGCCGCTTCTGTAGTGCGAATGGGGGCTGTTACTGCGGTCGCGGGCGGCGCCCGTTCCCCGTGTAGGATTAATAGTGGAAATAAACGGCTGCGCGGCCCTTCGCTCCTCGGGGATACCTGCCTGTGAAATATACTTCGTAACCTCAATTATTGTTAAGTAATTACTACATTCTTTGTGAATTTTAATACACTCATTTATTGTTGTAATATCTTAGTTTAATTAAACACTATTAATATTTTATTTTTGTCGTCAGAATGCTTTGCTTTAAATTTTTAATTAAATCAAAATTTACACGAAGATTTAATATCTAGAAAAATGTATTCAACATTATGAAATAAATATTTTTATTTTTCATCGGACTATTTAAGACTACTGCTGAATATAGGCCACTTCTAGAACGTGTTATGTTACGTTTTGGAGCTCCTCAGATGTCATGGAATGTGATTTATTACCACGTGCTCTCCGCTCTCGGTATCATTATCATTTTCATCTATAAAACTGGATGCGGAAGAAATTAATATTAAAACTGTATTGTATATCTTTGTATCGATTTGTATTTAAATACCGGAATATCGTGTGCCAGCTGTATTCACGGGTAACATGACATAACCATGTAACAGGTAATGCCGATGTCCGGAGCGGACGTGCTCGTGGCCCGTGGGAGACAGTTTCGCCTCTCAGCCAACCCCACTGACGGCGCATGCACGTCGGCTGTCACGGACAAGCGATATTCTCCAATGCACTTTACGCCTAATTTATTTACTACACGTATTAAATGTATTTTTTTAACATGCGATTATTGTTTAAAATTCTATCACCTAATTTAATGAAACTAGTTCCATTATCGCTTATATTTATGCGATATATTTACCTCGTGCTCTATAATTAACGCAAACATCGCGAAAAAAACTAACACGTGTCTGATAATATTTGTATTTGGTTAATTTGTTGGACAACAGTTTTATTATTAATTTCGTTCGTGATTTCTACTAGTTTTATCTTACTTGATTACTGTTTTTAGTATCAGCTATGCAATTTTGTTAAGCGTCCGTATCTTATTGCATTTGCGTGTTCTGCTGAACTATAAATAAGGAAGCACTAAGTACTTAAGTTGTAATTTAATTTCCTCGTGGAATGAATACGGTGCTCTTGTTGATTGCCCTAAGCAAATAAATAATTACTGAAAGATGTTTTTAGTTGGAACAACGTGGTGAACTACGCCGTGCTCTCTCTATTACAATGGTTGACATTAACGCAGAGAGAAGACCATATTATATATTTTTCTATAACCTTGTGAGCTGGCGGAATATTGCATCTAACAATTGCTATGGGATACCAACATTATAAGAGTTGCCTGGCAGAGATTTTTGGCCCTTAGATTAAGGTGTATGCGTGTAATGAATACGTAAGTAAATAAAAAAAAAAAGTCTTGAAAAAACTTGCTAGCGTCGACTACTGAGATGTGGTCACACTGCCGTAGGGAAAACAATAATTTTTCAACTAAAGATAAGTCGTGGGTGTTGCATATTCCTGGTATTGTACTAAGTTGCATTAAGTGCTGTCAAAACGATAATCTTGGCTATTGGTATTGGATCAGGGTATGCGTTAGTTATCGACGAAATGTAACTTAAAAGTTGGCAGGATCCGTCTTCAATTTCAATAATTGCAATGATTAAAATGAAATCGGAATAAATTCGATATGATCGCGATGAATAGATTAAGTCACGTCACTTAAGTCATACACAACTGCATCACGTCAGCAATTTGGAATTTTTCGTGTTAGTATCTTACTCGACTGCATCGTAAAATGATGGCGGAAACTCAATGAAAGCTTTGTTTGCCTATCGTTTACTTACGTTCATTAATTCAGTGCAACGCTGCAACGACGTTGTAATCACGGCGTCTGCTACACTGGCCTGATTAAAGATTCAGCGGAAGTCCCGGAGTGATACTTGCATGCACTTCGATGTGCAGGGTTACTAAGTGCGTCAGGTAAACTGATTAACATGAAGATATTACTTAATTTTATGGACAACTAAATGCTCAATGAAATTTATAAATCTAAATGACGTTAACGCTCAACCACTAATGTTTCAATACATATTTAGCATAATATAAATAAAAATATTTATTTATTTATTTTTATTTACTTAAGCTTCATGCATAAAGTCGTATACATGGCGGACTTAATGCCTAGAGGCATACATAAGTCCGCCAAATTTTGTTTTTCGCTTTATATTCATACTTGTATTCCTACTTGATTATAATTGCTTTATTTAGTACTAATATCTCCTTAGCGTAATAAATGGAGAAAAAATACACACAAAACTCACACGAGTCATCCTTCACGGGTTAAGTAGAGGTTTCAAAATGTCCAACTGTGAACAGAGTTTATTTATTGACAGTTAGAGTGAACTCTGTAACTGTCACCAAATAACTCTGTGCAAGAATCCCAATGCATCAAAATTACACGTTGGTAACACAACGCCGCTCTTTTGAAACTGCACTAAACATGCAAAAATGTCAAGCTCGTCACATTTTCAAATACTCGTCGTCTTCTTCATACCTAGATGGGGGAGGGGGTGGGAGTGGGGCAATTCTTCGATTCGGTCGCCACTGCCTCGTTCGTACACCAAACGCTGGTGAGGTTGACATGACAAGAAAAAGGTGTTGTTTACATTTATTGCATTACGAGCATTAGTAATTAATTATTTTATGAACCGAAACTGACTTTAAATACGTCATTTCATCACTATTCATAGATGTTCCTTTTATCTTTTAAGATTATATGTTTAAGACATGAGTGGCGTACATGCCATAAAGTTTCATGCACTTGGCAGCCCTATTCCAGCGATACGGTCCGCAGTAAACGTGCTCGTTACAGCCCCACTCGCCGCTTGCCCTCGAGACCTCTCGGCGCCCTCCGGCGAACACTCACCTGTCTGCAGCCACTCCTATGAGACCTCACTTCACTTTTGACAATAGATTAAAGTCGTTTCACAAACTTCAGTTGGCAAGTTGAGAATGCTTTCTTGGACCCGGAAGATGTAGTGTGTTGCCCTTTATTTTTTTGTACAATATGGTAAAAGTATTCTATTGTATTTATTGTATTGTGTAATATGCACTTATCCATTGCTTTCTAATTTAAATTTACTGCTGTAAATGTACTGTACTATGAGTGTAATATATTAAAATCGTTTAATGATTCGACACTTATATGTGATAAATACTGAGCAGTTGCAAATAAACCGCCTACATTATACACTACTCTAAATACAGACCCAGAATAGAGTGAGCATTTTACCAAAACATTATGGAGATGTATAAATAACTATTTTAGTAGCGAGTATCACGGAGCAGCAGCATGGATTGGGCAATAAAAATCTCGACTGAGTTAAATCTATTTTAGTTTATTTAGCAGATCGCTTCTGCAATATATCATTGTTATCAAGTTGACGTTGTGTATACAGACTATTCAAAATTTCTCTCTCCATCCTAATGTGTATATTTGAAAGTAAATCGTATACACAGTGATCGGCTGAGATGTTGCTATTAAAGGATATCCCTTTAATAGCAACAGTCCACATTTTTCCTCTTTCATCGCAGTTACTTCCGGCGTCTCTCAGGGGTCGCATCGTAGTCCTCTCCTATTTCTTTGTTTCGTTATCAAGCATTAAAAGAAAATTATTTCCTACGTGTGGGGCAGAAGGCATCACAATCTGTTCTGAAATATTCGTTACGTACCGTACTGCAGTCGAGGACTAGTTTTCTACGGTGTGGAGTTCCGTACGTGCTATATATATGCTCCTCACATGCCTCCCCAAACCTTTTCACTGACCCTCCACGATAAGCCACTCTTCTTTTCTCTTTTAACATCGTTGATGTAACACTGAGGGCATCGTTCTCCGGGTCATTTCCATAATTTGATCTTTATTAAGACAAAACCGAGCCTCGTCAGTGAAGAGTACTGGAAGCATCATCACCCAAGTTTCGGTGCGAGTAAGTACAATTGGACGGCACTACTCGATGACCTGCGGCAAGCAAAAGAGCCAGTATACCCCTATTTCAGCCGCCTTAAGTCTTTCTATGGTTTCTTCTCAGAAGAAGTCAAAATACAATTTCATAACATACTGGTTACAATAAAACTGTCATACCTCGCTGTCATTTTTGTAATGGGAAAAACGGCACACGAGCAATCGGTTCACCTTATGGTAAGTGATTACCGTCGCCCACGTACATCTGCTACACCAGAAGTGCTTCAGGAGCGTTGCCGGCCTTTTAGGGGATTTGGGAGATGGGAGGGAGGATAAGGAGGGGAATGGGGAGGGGGTGTCGGCCTCAGGTTACCTCACTCACCGAACGAAACGCAGAAGCACAAGATCCATCTACTTCACGCTGGTATTCTACGAGGCCGTGGTACCAATCCGGACGAGCCGGCCCATTCAAGCAGCAGCAAAATCCGCCGCTTGGCTCTACCAGTCTGCCGATCGGCGCCCCTCACGATAATGAGAGGGAGCCTTTGCTTGCCAGCCAGATACTTGATTTAACTCCAATACATTCCCACTCTGTCATCGGATATGTACGCAAGGCGGATTTTCGTTTTTTGTTGGCTTTAAAATAATAATGATATTTATACCTTCGAAAACGGTGATCGCGGGTTCGAATCCCGCTAGTGGCAATTATTTGTATTATCAATACAAATGTTTTATACTCGAGTCATAGATGTTTGTATAGTGTCAATGTGTTCAACAACGTGTACAACACGTGATTCCTTTTATCTTACACGCTTGCTGAAATCACCCATACTTTATCTCATTCCGAAAGGCGAAGTAAGCCGCAGTTTCAATAAAGTTGCGGTCGTAAAACTGCTAAGCCTTCGTCTTAGACCGTAAAGTGAATCTCGTCGGGCGCGTCGGCTCGCCCCCACAACAACGCCGTTCCGTCACATCGCATCGGCGTCGACGTAATTACACGGTGATTTGTTTGCGCGGCGCGCACACACACACACGCACGCACACAGTTGTGTTGCTCATTGAAAACTACCCTCTGTTTGCTTTCTTCAGACGTGGCGTTATCTCTACACTACGTTGTCGAAACGTTTACACGGAAAATTGTTTTATATCAGTGTTTTAATAATAATAATAATTTATTTACAATATTGCTAAAAAAAAAACTAGCGCCTAACTGCTTCAAGCGAGGTTTGTATGTTTGTTTGTTTGAGCCCTAATAGCTTTTCCAAAACTCCAGACATGCTAATGTTAATTATATCTATAATAGAAAAGTGTCTGTTGTTAAACTACACAAAAAAAAACACAAACGGTATTGTAATGTAATCGTGAAATTATTAATAATACAATTTTTGTTCTGGCGGTTTTACTCTCTCTGTTATTACTCAAAATCCACCTGAACGGCTGGATCAATACGCATCTCGAACGTGTCATTAATAAATAGAATCTAATAGTAATATCATTCTCGTTATAGTGTAAATGGTAGAGTCGGGAGAGGAAGACCTAGGCGAACATTTCACGATCAAATCGGAGACGTTCTGGAAAAAGTCCAGGTCAAGAGTACTCTAAACCAACACGCATGCATGCGAAGGTTGATGAAAGTGGAAGTAACGAAAGATGTATGTCAGGACCGTAGCAAGTGAATGAAGACTGTCTCTGCCTACAAGAACAACAAGTTGGGAACAAGGCGTGTATATAAAAATAAATTAAATAAATTCTCGTTATCAACTACCAATAACATCAGTTTATATCTATTGCGAATTTTTTTAATGTTTTTTCTATTATATGAAATGTCATTCATAGTCGTCAATATCGAGCGTTTGCAACAAATGTAATAAATATAGTAATACAACAAAGGCGACGTTGAACTGTCGGAAACAATGCATGCAATATATTGTATTTAAAATAAAATCGTTTGTTTAATTGTTAACGGAATTATGCTTCCGTATATTGTAACTAAAACCTTGGCGCGGGTGTTTGGTATGTTTATAAAACATGGACACAAGAAGACGGTCATGTTTCATTGTTTTAATGTCAAAGTTGAGTGAAAACATTGAATATCAAACAAGAGCTTGCGCGCGGGCGTTCAAGGGACGCCTTCCCGCCAAGATTTACGTGCATTTTGTACATCGCACGACCGCCATAACCCGTGAGTTATGGAACTACACGGCAACTATAATGAACGGCGTAAACAGTAAAACGTCGGCGTGATACCGAGACGAATGCGTTTCTGTGATTCTAAGTAATTTCAGCTTTGTGTGTTTCGTTTTGGTGAAGCTATGACGCATGTGTAATATTGTCACATATTTCCGTCTACATGCGTGAGTCCGGACTCGAAAGCAAGAATGTGACAGATATCAAAATTAGTCAATTATTTGGCATATTATTATGACTCACTATATCTCTCCACGCCCCGGGTTGACTGGCAGAGAATGCCAAGATGCATTAAGTCCGCCCTTTGTAATACTTCAGTTTAAAGGTATTTAAATAAAGTTTAAATAAATAATAAATAAAATAAATTATTCAGTTTTTGATATTTTTTTAACATGTATGTATGTATGAATGAAGGGTGTAAGGGGTAAGATACCACTTTTATTTTCTAAAGTCAACCTCATCCACACGCAGCTAGCTATAGCTTACGAGGCTCCGGCAATCGATTTATTACGAAAAATTCATTATCGACGAATGCAAATCTCACAGTCTAGTGACTGGGAGCAGCATCACTAGTGGACGGTGTCGGCGCCGCGCTCACCACCCCCTCTGCCCTGCGTCGTAACTATGAGCAAAGCTTCGAACCCATACATGTCGGCTGCTGTTTATTTTAACTATTCGTTTAAAAACTAAATAATTTAAGGTTACGTACTACGTATCAGAATAAGTAAAATATAATACAATGCAGTGATACTTTACATTTTAAATGGATTCAAATGTAAAATGAACTGGTTATACGAAGCGATAGCTGACTACGCTTAAATTTTTGAACATTGTCACCGCGTAAACGCCCGTCGAGTCGAACCTATTCGCCGAAATACATTGTTTCAGGTGAATTAGTAGGCATTAGTGCAAGTAGGACGGGCAAATGACCTGTAAACGAATGTTCGAATGTAGGAAACCAGGTTAGTTCTTGAATCAAGTACTCCAAACCGATAAAGAAATTTGCAAAGGTATTATATGAGTGTTTTTATCTTCTCTTTGGTTAAAAACAAAAACACTCTTTTACTTTCCTAACATGTTACATAGATAATCGTATAAGTTAATAGTGAAAGTTTTGTTACGCGGTACAGCCAAGCGCCAGCTTTTGCTACTGCTCGAATGGGCCGGCTCGACCGGGGTAGTACCATGGCCTAGTAGAATACCGGTGTGAAGTAGTGCTTCTGCATTTCTTTCGGTGAGTGAGGTAACCGGAGGCCCACTTCCCGTCCTCATACTCCTCCACATCCTCCCTCCCATTGAAATAAATTGTAATTCAATTTCAATCTCGGAAAATAAAATGATTAAAATTAATTTTATTTTCCAAAATTCTTTTGTACAATTATATATCCTGTGTAGTGTAGAGTTGTGATGAAATTTCCAAATATCAAAGTTTTTGGTTTAATGTCTATTGTTATATAGAGGTTTTATGACGTTGTGCTGGCGATTAATAACATTCAATTTCACAAAGGCCGTAAATGCGGGTCGCATGTCTCGTAAATTTTTATTTCCTCATCAATATCTTTGATCTAGTTAATATCTGAGAAATATACTAGTGAAAAGTTTTGTAGGTTTCGCTGTCCATTTTGACCGTCATATTTGTCTATTGATATTCTACGAAATACCTATTTGGTTCTTACTGGTTGAAGGTCGAAGAGAATTTTCAGACAATTGTCTAAAAATACACTGTTAAAATATTTAACACTAACAATTTAACAACCTCAGGGTAGGACCTCTCCCGCTTTCTCCTGGCAAGGGGCGACGGAATACAGACGCCTCTAGGAAGACGTGGACGTACCACGGATCTCCCTGTGGCCAATGCTCGGAAGCACCTATTATCCTGGCACCCCGCGCTGGATCTAGTCTATGGCTCTATGGCTGATCACATTTTGGCCGCGGAGGTTAGAGAGAACGATGCATCATAATAATAACAATATTCGCCACTCCGTGGACCTTGTTTGGCCTCGAAAAATTTAATATTATTGAGAGGCACGTGAAGACTGTTTATCCGGAGCGGAGCGGCATGCACCACTCTCTATGTATACAGAAGAGTTGTGATCCAGGAATAGTTCACTTGCCTTCATTTGTTTGTGAAGCAATCCGAGATCGGTCCCAGCCGGAAAAGACACTTATATGTTTTTTAAAACATAATTTAACTACTGATTTGACCTTACTTAGTAATTAAAATTTAAAGCATCGCGACCTACACGACTAGTAGACTTCACGTTTCTATTTTCTTTTCTGCCAAAATGTATTATGTCCCTAGCCTACAAATAGTGTTAGGTGAATTTGTAATCTTCCGAGTAATGATTTAATTTTACCGAATATTAAATAATTAAATTATTCTAAATACCTTAACTGATAATGAAATTCTACATGTACGTTTATTTATATTGTTATTATTTTATTTTACTTTGATAGTTGTTATAAATTTTGATTTTTCCATCTGATCAACAATGTAATAATGTAATGTAATATACCTTATATAGTTATGTCTTGAAATTATATCATATTGTAAAATTTGTATCCCATATAGTGGTAGATCATATAGGACAGAAACAAAATGTTAATATCTATACAAGTATCACATATGATCAACAAATAAATATAAATAAATAAAATAAATAAATACCTATAAGTCCGTACCCTGCCCACTGATCACTCTGCCCTGCCTTCCACTGGAACAATTGCAAATAAAATTTTTATATTGCTTTAACGATCGTCACTACTTAAGCCCGGCTTTCACAAATCCCGTTTCCACAATAATAAAAGGCCAAAAGGCTAAAACGAAAATAATCAAATAATATTGTTACTTTCCCGCCAACGTGCTGCCGCTTCAGCTGTCGGGTAGGAGAACTTTAATCTAAAGAAACGTATGTTCACCGTGAGTTTATAAACGAAAAAGTATACGTGATGAAATACGGTCGGCTTGCACGTTTGTTAAACTATATGCCAACTGTGATTCTGTGATACATATAACTTGTAGTAGGTAATAATTTAACGATGTTCTGAGTAACGGTCGAGGTTCCGCCGATCGACTGATGGCGGAAAACCCGTCAGTGTTTAACGAACCCAAATAGCACAGATTCTGTCCAATTAATTTTAGTCCTATGCTATATATCTTTGCTGAATGTATAGGTCAATCTAGAACTAAGGTCAATTTAAGAAGAATCAAACAATATTCTTATAATCAATCAGAAAATTATAATTTCAACGATGACGTGTGTTGTATTGATAAATAAATCAAAACTTGTACATACTCCAGTTGGAATAAAATATATAAACTTAAAACTAGATATAATTTACCGACACACACATCTAGAGATTGCAAATTTCACTTTCATAATAATGAAACCAAAAGTATTTTTTTGTGATAAGTCCGTATTAATGCGATTCCAATTTAGGTAGCAGGTGGGGGGAGTACTTCAATCAGGGAAGGGTCGGCAGGTAACGAGTGTTCAATCAGAGGGAGCGCGATATAAATGGAAAAGTAAATTCGACTCGATGTCGCGATGCAGCGTCCATGACCGCGTGCCGGCTGCAGACTGTCCCACGGCCCTGCGTGCCTGTGTCTGCAGGCACAACGCAGTAGATGCGAACGTTTTATAGTATCTACATAGTATTATATATTTGAAATGATTTTTACAACTAAGGCCGTCGTCTAACGATGATGGAAATTTATTTTTATATGTTCAAAATGGCAATAGAGGCGACCACAGACTGTCTTTATCAACCTAAAATCGAGGCGTCAGTGCCTTGTCATCAAACCATTCCATCTTAGCCCTTAATCTTTGTATAGATTCTAATTACTAAACATATACGCGAAGTTTTCTGTGTTTCGTATATGTTATACGAAACGCAGAAAACTTTTGCTACGTGATGCCTTTGCTTTACTTTGTTCTGCGGGAGCTCGGCACCTTTCCGATCGAGCTAACCTATTTGATGCTACAGTCCAAATTTACTGACAGCGTAGTGATTTATTTATTATACAAATGTCTCATTAACCACAGTGCTGCTATGCTGCACAGTAAGCGGGCAGTTAAAACAAAAAAAATATAGAAAACGTTCGTTTTCTCACGCGCTAATATCCCGCATAACTCGATCCGATGGTGACCCTCCGGAAAATTGACAGGCGATGCGATTATCCCATCCCGTGTCGCCGGGTGCGTTAGCACGGGGCGACGGCTCTCGGTAATCATGACACGTCAAATTCCATCACTGTCGGATGACAGCCGTCGGCGTATCGATGCGTACTGTGATGTGACATGTAATTAAATTTCACTCCATTCGTCATTATCTAACGCCTTGCGAGTATAGACTGCTTGCGACTCTACGATCGATGTGACATTTTTACTTAATCCGTAGGCGTTTCCACTAAATCGCGCCAAAGCGTGCCTATCCTATGCGTAAGATTTGCACATACCATAAGAATTTGGTTATTTGTATACTCACTTTGCGCAAGTGATACTGCTCTCCCCGAGATGTGGTATTTGGGTTCAGTATGCTCGGATAGATGTTCCACCATAATTTGGTCGCCAGAGATTTTCTACTTAACCCACGTTTTTATTAACTCGCTTTCTTATCTGTCTATCAGATATAGGAAGATATTATGCAATCGAGTATGATACAAATATAGATACATTTTTACGTAAAAGCGTTATTCAATAAAACTCTACAACTTTATCAGATTTCTGGATAATCTATTTAAGTTACACCCCGAAATGGTACTTCAAATCATTAAAAAAACCAAATCAGATGTCAAATGGATTCCATAAAAAAACCTCTGTCACATTACGCTTAAAATTTGAAATTGTAACGTTTACGTATTAGGTACTAAATAAAAGATAACATTAAAACGTGACATCTATCGCGCCGCCACCTGATACTGTAACAATCGCATTTGTTACGAGGTGATTTGACGGCGTTGTTACGGGCTGTAACGTTAGCATCTGCACGAGGCCGCAGAGTTACGAGCACCTGACCGCCGGGTAATGACTGAAACACGATATATCGGCGTTTGTAACAGCCAACAATCATCTTGCGTTTCTGTAATTTGAAGCAATTGGCCTTAAGCACTAACGAGGGTTTATTTAGCCTTTGTACAGAGCCTTGTAAATGTGATGTTCAATTTGATAATATTATCTCTATATTTTTTTTTGTTGTTACGGTGTCCTCCAAATAATTTTTTGCACTGCTGGCGCAGTTCTATATATACGATTATACGATTGTTTGAACTAAAATTACGAACAGTAATATTTTACTATTATAGTAAAGCCGTACCCAATCCCCTTCGTTCGGGTGTTAGATATTTCCTTCCGTATTATCGTTTTTTGTAGGACTATAGGAATTTCTCCTGTGTCGCGGAAGTAGTTCACATAAGTAAACTGTACACGGACGAACACCCAGACAGGGAACAATTGTTTATAGTTCATACAAATACTTGTCCCGTGCGAGAACCGAACACGCGACCTGCAGCGCCGTGGCTAATCGCTTAATCGCTTGTATATGTATGTGCATATAGGTTGCGTTAGTTGGCTTCTTAACGATTTAGCCAATTTGTTAAGATTTGTGTTGAGATGAAAAACTTTATGATAAAAGCTATAATAAATATTTTTTACATAATGACAGGTCAAGTCTATACTGGAAAGAATTACAGTATGAAGTTAATGATATTATGTGTTGTGTAAATACGTGTTTGTAAAGTCATTTGTCATTTTATAACTTTTGAGTTGTTACGTTAGTGCTTGAAACATATACTTTTTGAAATAAAAAGTATATAAAGGATTGACTGGTAGAGAATGCCACTTGGCATTAAGTCCGCCCATCGTAACCTTAAGCTTAAGGCAAGGCAATAAAAGAATAAATAAATAAATAAATAAGTAAATAAATTACTTTTTTAATCCCGACGCTCATACTTTCATTTCAAGTGTGTAGTATTCGCGTAAATACAAGAAATAATTATATCAATGTTGTTAAAAACTTGACAACTAGACCCAAACCCTTAATTCTAAGAGTAATTACGAATTGGTGTTTCACTTTTACTTGATCACAATGTTCGTTTGTTGCAGGGCGGCGCGGCAGCGCAGCACTGGTTATTCAGTGGTAAAGCGCACCCTGGAGCCGCATAAGGGTAAATGTAAGTTCTTCAATGTTTGTACTTAAATGCTTGTAGTTAACTAGTTAGTTTAATTTGGTTTTAGTTTTTTTGTTCGCCACATATCTCAAACGTATACTAAAAATTTTGTGTGTAACAACACAAATATCCCATGTTCCTTTACCCTTTCTCGTCACATGGATGTCGTAAAACTCGACTAAAGTAATGCCTGGAAAATAGATCGATGACTGAAAAAACATTTCAAATGATTTCATCCTGGAATTTCTAGATGTAGTATGCAAAGTTTATAATATATACATATATATATATATATATAAATGTATATATATATATACTTCAAAGTCAGCCGCACCTTTCTTCCCGTGGGTGTCGTAAGGTGACTAAGGGAAAAGTTTTGAAAATCCCATGGCGGATCAACAATGTCAAAAAAATGACGGGCAGCAGGGATACACCCTGCGACAAGACACCTTGTACTTGAGCACTAATCGAACCTTTTGCGATTACTAATTATTGGAAATATAACAAAGGCATATTTCTAATAAAGGAGTATTGACAGGCCGATGGAGAAGATGATCGAGATCTCGGTTCAGTAAATATTTGTTCATATTTGTTCTACTAGAATAAATTTATACTGACAAACAAATCTATAAAGCGGAATGAAAAACATCGATAGTGAAGCAGTAAAATCACTGGAGAATAGTTTCGGGACTTCTTTGCTGAAACACAGCTTTCGCTTACTCGAATTCCACTAATGTCGAGCGCTAAGTGCTAAGAATTCGCCAGACTAATAAAAATGCATTGTCTTAGTCTGTTGTTTGTTCTGTTAGAAATGGAATTAATTCTGTAATTATACAGAGAAAATACATATTTATCTTACCTTGTTATGAGTTTAATTATTTTTTTTAACTTCTTAGTGTAAGTGGATATGGCACTTGCTTTAAATTCATAGTAGGCGAGTGAACACAGTTCGAATACCGGTGCTGGTGCACCAACAGAATACGTTTTCGTAATTTTAGGTGCTGAACTCACCACGTACTCGGCGGCGAGGAAAACCATCGAGAGGCAACCTGCATGTCTGAGAAATATTAAAAAAAAAAAAAAATTCATTGTCATTTGAAGTCTACCAACCCGCACTAGAGTAAAAGGAAACTTCCCGGCTCCAAAACTCTTTCGAATATTGAGAGAATGCTTCTATTCTTTGCTTATCAAGCGTGATGATTTTGTGGGAGTGGCCCTATAAGGATATGACCTGCAGTAATTAGTTTCATCATTATTTTATCACTGCAGTCTGTCTGCACTGTGTTACAAGTCCGCTGCTAAAGAGAGGCCTCAGAGTTTGTCACCAAGCACGAACCAGCCTTATCTGCTATGCGACAAAAATTTCACTGTAATTTCGTGTGTCATCATTTCGTTTATCCAAAACATCGCCATGTCAAACATCATGTCTAGGTTGCGAAAAATATCACGGTAAAAATATAAATAGTTCGTGATATATTTTTGTGGTAAAGCGGATAAGTTCCCAGTCAGGTCGTCTACAACTTGTGACAGATCGTCCAACTGCGCTCACCTGCACGTTTTCTACAGACAAACGTATAGCATACTTTAATGTACAGTATTAAAATACATTTACGGTAATAACCACCTTGTACGGCGATACGCAATTAGATGAGTGAAGTGGATGTTAAGTAATTAACTCTATGTGGTGGAAAATTTCTTTGGGGGAGGCCTATGTTCAATGGACTTCTGATAGGCTGAAATAATGATGAAATAATGATGATGGAAATTTACCGGCTTTGTGCAGTGGTGCGGAGGGCGCGGCGGCACAATGGACGACGGCGGCAGCAACAAGCAGCGCCAGGCCACGCGGGTCTTCAAGAAAAGCTCGCCCAATGGAAAGGTAAACTGCCCTTTATTAATATGTTAAGCGAGGTTTTGCTGCAGTACAAAAAGGTTATAACAAACTAAATGCAGCTCTGTCTGAACGCGAGGAACTCCGTATGTAAAACATCTAGAAAGCTGCGATTTGGTGCGTAGATAATATGCAATGCATCAAGACAGAACTTTTTTTGTATGTTTATTTTAACGCTTTTCCCTTAGTCGCCTCTAACGATAACCACGTCGAGAACCCAGAGACGAGAAACTGGGTGGCAGATTCTTACGCCCATACCACAGGTCTTATAATTTTTTTATGGGAAACGCGGCAAACGATAAAGCGGTTCACTTGATGGTAAGTGATTACCGTCGCCCACGTACATCTGCAACACCAAAGATGCTGCAGGTGCGTTGCCGGCTTTTAGGGTATTTGGGAGATGGTAGGGAGGATGAGGAGGGGTTGGTCCTCCGGTTACCTCACTCACGGAACGAAACGCAGAAGCACAAGATGCCTCTACTTAACGCCGGTATTCTGCGAAGCCGTGGTACCAATTCGGTCGAGCCGGCTCATTCGAGGAGCTGTAAGAGCCGCCGCTTGGCTCTACCACGTACGTGTCCTTTGACATATTATTCCAATATAAATTATCATGCCAGCTACACATAGAAAACGTGAGGTCTTAGCTACATATCATCAGAAAACCATTCAAACCAAGAAACACTATATGAAACCCATTTAGTCTATTTGAATTGAGGTTCAGAGATCAACCACCAAAGCGAACATAAAATATCTATAGAAACGAAATAAAGTAATTAAACAATTATTCCTTTACCATCACCAACCTCTACTGAGCTACAAAAGAAAAAAAATTAAAAATAACGGACAAGTAGAAAAAAAATCTGCTAAATGTACATCCGCGTGAAATCTTTCTTCGATAATATCATAATAGCCTCTTATTTATCACATCCAAGACATAATTACGTCTACTGCTAATTCTACCGCAATATTGTATAAATGAAGCCATATTGAAACAACACGGTTTCATTTTATCGGGGAATAGATGTTTTGTGATTATTTTTTGTGGGAATAGATGACAGGACCCCTGTTCGCAAATACTTACCTATTAATATTTCCATTAATAATATGGGAATGGTAGTAGGTAATAAATATGTATTATAGGGCACTACAACATGCCGTGAGCGTGGTAGCTTAGTGGACAGGGCGCGAGTGACACGGGCTCGCGCTCCGGTGTGCCGGCAACACTAAAATTGCCAATAACTATTACAAGTGCTGAATTTAGCACATGCTCGGCAGTGAAGGAGAACATCGTGCGGAAACCCGCTAGTCTCAAAAATAATTGAAAATACAATTTGAAGACATGTGAAGTTCTCCAACCCGCACTGGAGCAGCGTGACGAACCCTTTCCGGGTCCAAAACCTTCTCAGACATTTGAGATGGGATGCCTTTGCTTAGGCATTTACAAGCTGCTACTTTTATTTTTAATTATTACATACTGGTTTGTAATTCACAACATCACAAAATAGAAATCAATCTGTATTGCCAAGGGTGTCAATTGAAAATCATTCATATTTCACGCGTAATTTATGTGCATATAGATATGTTATTGTTGCCGTAACATGTTCAGTGTTCAGTACGTACATACATGAAATGTATTTTTATGCAAAGCATAAACTGTGCATATTATGTACTACCCAAATATAAGAGACAAATGAACCTCTGTAACAAACATGTATATTATGTATACAGAGTGTGCATACGATTTTATTTTATACATTATTCTTTATAATTTTCGTTAAATTTTCCAGCAATAGTACCACGTGGTACCTTACTTTTAAATTCAACAATGTATTTTCAACTAATAACAAGTAACATGCTCATTTGCTTTGCTGTTCTGTTGAAGCCGGTGAGTGTTATTTTTAGGTTATAATAGATAACATGACTTTTTTTTTTACATTAATTCATGCACATTTATCTACAATCTGATTTAACTACACAGTAAATAACTTTACAAATTTCAATAGTATCTAGAAAGCATTTTAATTAAAGTAACAGGACTGGCCATATCGAAAACGTACATAACATTTAGAAAGCTGTGCTTGTACATGCACTTAATACACCGTGAGGGACAATAATATGCGTCGATGGGAGTTGTCTGCACGCCAGTCGCTAGCGATGAGCTCGACACGCGACGCCGCGCGGCCGGGGAGCGCAGCGCTCGTCGTACTGACTGCTCGTTGGTTCCTGGAACGGAACCCCACAGAATATTTTTTTTTTTTGTATTACACGAATGAGTCGTGATAGCCCCAGGGCTCCGACCTAAAACCAGGACCACTATGCCATAAAAATATTTCACAACAATTCCGTGTGAAATTATAATTCGATAAAATCATGTTACATTGTGTTACATTGTAATGTAACACTGTATGACTTACCATATTTAATTAAATTATATTAATAATGCAATAAACATGGTTTTATTTACATGTAACCATGTCTAATATAAACGAAACCATGTTAAGAAATAACTACTAATAATGATACCCATTTTATAGGGGAATGATGTAACATGGAATTTTCATGAAATTGTTTGTGGCGCAGCGGACAAGGCCTCTGTTAGGGTTTCATTCAACATCGTTAAAATCTGCAGTGAAGGAAAAGAATGTGTACAAGTGCATGGTTTAGCAATTAAAATTATTTCGGTGTCGTATGTAAACCACGGAGCATTAAAACTCAATTCCGTTAGGTATATCCCAAAAAAAAAAGAGAAAAGTACTTTACTTAGCAGTGGGTACCAAACATTAGTAGCTATTACGCCATACGCAGTCGTTCACTTCACTTCAACCTTCCTTAAGTTTAATTTTAAGTAACTCCGTCGGGTCCAATCTGTAACGAAATCACAGCTTAGTGCGCTTTAGTGGGAGTACCCATAGCGCATCAAATAATCTTTAGTAAATTACGAATTTAATAATAATTGTATCAGACGCACCATCTAGTCCCAAACTAGGATGTTTTGTGTCTTGGTAACTGATCATAGATATGTAGTCGTATATATAAACATGCATCACTCCATTACATACATTTATATTCATCATACAAATGATTGAACCTAGCGGGTTTTGAACCCAGCAACCCTCAGCTTCGAAGGCAGGGTCACTATAATAGGTAAGAAATGTTAGTTTTTGCAATTTCCCCATTTGTTTCCCGTGTCCTCACATCATACCTTGCCAAATTTTCTTTTATCGTGCCATAAAAGAAAAGGACTAGGTACTTCTTCACGATAACTTTGTTTCGCAATAGTTACTTAGTTTTCTCATTGAATCCAGTCGCCTCTGCTCTTTCCTCGGTCGCTTTCCTAAAATCCATTTGCAGAAGGCGACGAAATTTATAGATACGTGACTTGAATTCTTTAATAATTACGTGAGTCCCCTAATTTGTGTGTACGTTTCATACGTATTTCTGTGTGTGTGTACCTACATTAATGGTATTGAACGCTATTTGTGCAGATTGAAAATATACTAAAATTTTTATTTAAAAAAAAATTCGAAAAACTAAATGCCCAATATTCACGTAGACGAGAAATACGATACCCTATAATAATCGACTTCTTTAAACTCATCTCCTCATCGGTCCTCAGCCACCGGCATCCATCGTCTTTCCAGCAACATTGTGCCGGTCGTCAGTTCATCTCGTCGTCATCATGGTCCTACACAGCGGTGCACCTGTACGAGATTGCCACACGCACTGGTACTGAAAGCGACTATGCAATTCCAGCTGAAAGCTCGGAGTTTTGCACAAGCGACAGAGCGTAGACTTCATCAGACGACACCGCTCGAGCCTTAAGTTCAGTGTGCCTCTTACCATTCGCTGATCAGTGCCCGTTTTTTTCAAGGAATGATTCCCGATCGCTATTCGGCTTATCGTTTAACAATTAGTCATTCAATTAGATACTAGATTTCTATTAATGTTTATCGGATAATATTTTTTTCCTCTTTTTCCAGATCACAGTTTACTTAGGGAAGAGAGACTTTGTAGACCACATCACACATGTCGACCCGATTGGTAAGTGTTTTGATTTCAGTATTTACTTACTATAAATTTGAACTACTTAAAATTTATAATACGTGTGCTTATACATAGTACGTGCAAGTGTTCAAAATCTGCAGCGAAATTTAAGGGAAGTTTTGAATACCCTTACTTCTTGCCTCCTGTGTTAAAAATTCATTCTTTAACTTTCCGGCTTCGGACGGACAAGAGCGATCTAGAAATAGACTATTAACATCGAATATATATATATATATATATATGTATGATTACATTTATACATACATTTTCTCTAAAGAATGTTTTAAAAGATAGTGCCATTGCACTTTTCTGTTGGTAGCGATGTGAGAGAAGAAACGTAATTGATATTTTCTTTTACTCATTATTTTCCAATGCTCAGCGGCTCTGTATATTTCTTGCTTTTTCTTTATGACTGTATTTTTAGGTATTTGGGAACTTTGTGGTATCATTCATTAGTATAAATAAGTGGTCTAAATTAATTTCTTTCTTAGAGTCCAAAGTGTTGCCTAAAAGTTTCAAATACAGAAAAATACAGTGTGGGTAACAATTTATTTACCTTAAATATTTTTTTTAATCGTAAGCATATATTCGTACTAACTGTAATTTTATTATGATTTTTTAACATTTCTGAACGAAAAAGTTGCTCAGACAATAACTGATTTCGTGTTCAATATTTTTGTATTAGTTTCCTTCAATATGTACTTAGCCATGAAGCAGTAATTAAATTTTGTTATAACAAATACGTTGACAACAAACAAAAAGTAGTCTAATATTGTAACACGTACACTATTTGTTATTTTTGCAAATTCAATCCAAATAGATTTATTCCAAAAACCGAATTTTCCAAATTAAAGACGGAAATCATGTGTAGTGTTAGTTCGGTCATAAACAACCGGGAGGTTTTACTATCTTTCAAGAAAGGAAAACTAGAAATCGGATGATATACGTGCGCTATATTTTCCAGGGTCTGGTAACACCGTCTATCTGCCGCCATAATTCTCGCTTGACGTTTTAACGAAGCAAAAATTAAACCCATGCTTCCTGAATATTACACATTGCTTTTAATTCAAACCTGTATTTGACCGAAGAAGTTTTTTTTACAATATACCACCATTTTTTACTTGACTTTATTCAGGTGAAGGAATCAGCGATTTACAATTGCGAAAAAAAAATGCGGTTTACAATATAAATAATATTCCCATACCGTTTACAAAAGCTGGTAGTAACCGGAATAAAATATAAGAAAGATTTGCAATTTGTTACTAGACGAATATTATATTTATAACGGTTTTTAAAGCAAAACAAGTATTTAAATCTCGGTCACACCTAATGTTGTATATTGCATATTTAAAGATATTTATGATATGCAATTCATGTGCTGTTTATTTCACCAATTTAGATGGGGTGGTGCTCATCGACCCCGAGTACGTGAAAGATAGGAAGGTGTTCGGGCACGTGCTGGCAGCGTTTCGCTATGGCCGCGAGGACCTCGACGTGCTCGGCCTCACCTTTCGCAAGGACCTCTACCTTGCCGCGGAACAGGTATATTCTATTCCGTTCTAAGCTTTCTAATGTGTATAAAGCTTATGGAACATGACTAATTCTTGTTATGATCGCGCGTTTTAGCGGTCAGGGCATAAGGTTGCGCAACTTTAATTATTTTACCTTTCGTGTAATATACTCGTATTTTATAGTCGACTCGGTGGCGGGTTCGATGTCTGCACTGAAAAAAAAATGCCCCCTGTGCTGAAAAAAGGCAGAGAAAACAGTAAATTAACACGTGTCTCGTTTTGATATCAATCATTGATTTTCAACTGCACAATCAATCGTTTTAACCAATTAAATATACATTAGCCTATATTCCACTGCTGAACACCAAGGAAGCGCCATCAAAAGCCGGCATATATTTCATGGATAGTTTGACTATATTCTCCACACTGGACAAGAAGCGGGTTGGTGAGCGCGGTGCCGGTACCCTCGCACTAGTGATGCTGCTCCACATCACTAATCAGTAGCATTAGGGTTCGACAAACTCGGATGGATATTCCGCCATCATTCGGTCAATCCCAGAGGAACGAGGCAGTGCAGTCATGTTCAGGTTATTATTTCGAGACAGAGATGATATTTTCAGCTTAACTCGATTCCATTAAATACAGTTACATTCAAGGATAAATGAACAGATGGAATTATAGGCCCCATCATGTATTATTAGTATCGTTCGAAAATGGCATCCAATCGTTAGTTCTTTCCTTTATTATAAAGTCAAATTAATCAAGTACAGTTCATGTCAAAGCATTTTATTTTTTTGATCATATGTTATCATATATCAAGTATTATCATATAATATCAAGCAACGTCAACCTCTACGGCTAACTACTGTACCTAGTGGTCCTTCGAGCCCGATTTGAACCGGTGACCAGTGTAAAAAAAAAATGGTATTTGAATAAGCGCCGCGAAGCAGAGTGCCTGTCTAAATTAACAGTTAAGTGCGGCTTTTCCCTACTCGATGTCTCCGGCCATGGACAGGTTAGTTTTCCGTTTTCAGCGGTTAGGGGGTTAATGAAACCCTGCCAACAAAGTACCGCACGTCACTCCTATTTTATAATTTTGTTGGACGTTTATGCAGTAAAATAAAGGACATTTCAGACTTATATTGTGTACTTAAAGTCTTAAACTAAAAGTAATGTAAATATTAACGTCAAAACATCTAAATTCAATCGCGACAATATTACTTTTTGATATTTTGATTTCAGAGTTTTCGATGTTGATTTTTTTATGCTATAAATTAATTTGTTTACATAGACATGTGGGCTATTCTAAACGTTAAAATTTTACTTTTGCGTTTAATAATTCGCAAAATTAATTACAGAAAAATAAATTACAGATGTTTTCATCTACATGTTTTGTTATTTTGCTTTCAAAACAGATGCCATTGAGTCCATAGGTCGCGTCACGGCTCTGACAATTCCGAATTAATCTGCTTGCTCTACTGTGAACAGTAAAAGTCGTAAATATTTACGGCTCGGTCGGACCAATGGCTAAGCGGTTGACGGTATCGCTACCGGTCGCGGATTCAATTCCCGCACACATCCAGATAATTACTGGCTACAGATAAGTTCCTGATCCGGGTGTTTGTTTTTGTGTGGTTAAGTTATATGCTCTGCCACGCACTAAACCAAATATCCAAGAGTTTAAATTAAATAATGTTCAAATGAGCGTAAATCCAAATTCTATATGGAAACCTATAGTCCCCTATTTTTCCTCTTTTTGTTTAATATAAGGAGTGTGTTATTCATAGAGAAACTACATTTATAAATATTTGCCGTGGCAGCGACAGGGCCGGCGCTCGCTACTCGGTTTAAATTAATAAGCGAGCGGCCTTAGTTAGATTAGTTTATCGTGGTAAAAATCGTTAGTTGGAATTTTACTTTCTGATTCACTACGCATTCGCCGGTAAAGTAAAACATTGCGTTGAATAAATAAATTACAATAAAGTTTTAGAGAAACAACTGACTTTTTTCACATTTACCAACTATAAGGGTGGAATATTTTCTTCAGATTTTAATGGTCCCCACCTTTGAGGTATAGCCTATGCAATAAAAACCTAACCTAATCACCAAAATATATTAACAATTGGCAAATATATCGCGTAACATGCAAAGAAAAAAAATTGCTGGCGAATTGATAACCTCTTCCTTTTCAGAAGTTAACGTTATTGAAAAACCACCCTTGAAGTCAAAAGAATTCCGTCAACGTATATCGGCACATGGTGTCGACAAAACAAAACATCGCGCCCAGTACTTCTACTTGTTGTATCCGGCACATGTCGCGAAGCATGCATCACGACTTGTGCCCTACCTACCTACTATAAACGAGCCAATAGGCTGTAGTAACCCGTTTGGTGCAGATTTACCCGGCCACGTCGAACGTGAAGCGCCCCCTCACGCGGCTGCAAGAGCGCCTCGTCCGCAAGCTGGGCCCGGCGGCGCACCCGTTCTACTTCGAGCTGCCGCCGCACTGCCCCGCCTCCGTGACGCTGCAGCCGGCGCCCGGCGACACCGGCAAGCCCTGCGGCGTCGACTACGAGCTCAAGGCCTTCGTAGCGGACTCGCAGGATGACAAACCGCATAAAAGGTAATGCGATGCGAACTGCACTTTGCCCGGGAGCATTTTGCTCCTCGACCTTTTTTCCGAGCCCGGGGTTCTTAAGAATCTCATTAACAGCGATTGCTTGTTTGTGACACACAAATCGGTGCATTTCGAGTCCGCTTGTAGTGATACGTAAACGTATACGTTACCGTTTTCCAATATATTACAACAAACCGATACGCAAAAATGATTTGAAATGAAACGTAACGAGTAAACAAGGAAACGTTATTAAACGATCACGCCATTCGTGTTATTTTTAAAAATATTACTCAGTGAAATATAGAATCCACTCAACTAATTGCCATTAATGAGAATCGTAGTTAACGCTTTATTAGCCCATGACTCAGTATCTATGTCCTCCTTTCGGCTGCTCTCGGCGTTCCGCTGAGTGAGATTGATTACTTTGCGATTTGTTTTACTACTCATCGCTTCCATGTTGTTTCCTCTTTGGTTTAGAAGTAATTGTTCCAGTATTCGATTTGTATGATATTTATGTAGAAATTTATACATCTTCTATTTGCACATTGAGTACTTCGTTTCGAGATGCTATTATCGATTAATAGCCGCCTTACTGTATATATATATCTATATGTATATTCACGCCTTGTTCCCAACGGGGTAGGCAGAGACAATCTTCTTCCACTTGCTATGGTCCTGACATACGTCTTTCGCTTCTTCCACTTTCGTCAATCTTCGCATGCATACTCGTTGGCTTAGAGTGCTCTTGACCTGGCCTTTTTTCAGAACGTCTCCGATTTGATCGTGAAATGTTCGCCTAGGTCTTTCTCTCCCGACTCTACCATTTACAGTCGCCTCGTATATTTGTTTCGTCAACCTACTTTCATTCATTTTTACTGACCAGTAAGAAATATCACATCTTTTACAAACGTATCATTACAAATACTCATGAAACCAAGCTAAGCAAGCATCTATTATACAATATACACTTATAAAACAATTATAAACATAAATGAAATAATATGCATAATAACTTAAAAATATAAGAACCGAGTAAAAGAACAATCGAAGAAATTCAAAAAGAAGATGTGACCATGTACTAGATCGCCCTAACCGTTACATCAGATTTGATAGTACCATAAATCCCCGCAAAAGCAAAAGGCCTACGTAAACATACGTCAAGGACCAACTCAATGTGACGAGCAATCATTAGTAGAGAATGACAATTCAATTATACGCACTCATCATTGTCACCTACTATAGGGCAGGACTGATCTATGTATATTCGTAGGTGACGGGTGACGAGCCTGATCCCCGGCTAGGCTCCCGGAGATCGTTTCGATTGTCTAATCGTTTCTATATATATGAAAGATACAGGAGAGGCCTATGTCCTGCTGTGGATTATTTACAGGCTGTTAAGGATATAAATTTGTTTCCGTATGCGATTCCGAGCAAAACACTAAAATATCAGCAATATTTTAATAAATAAAATTGTTTTTTTTTTTTTAATTAGTTATCTATATTGAAAGTGACTATGGTGTAACCTCAGAAAAGATTTCCTGCACTCTACCACTAAAAAAAATATATAGGCTATGTAACTTACGATTCGCATTCCACAAATATAATATAGGATACTATAACTCTTCTTTTACTGTTCAAGCTATTCTCCTGTGGAACGGCCTCCCTGTAAGATTAACGCTGTTTCGAATAGGAATATGTAATAGGAATATATAACTAAGTAATGTTAATTATTTCTAATAACATAATGAATGTTTATATGTATATATTACTTTTTATTCTTTGTTTTGCACCTGCTATCTACTTTTCACCATGACAAGGGTTGACTGGTAGAGAATACCACTTGAGATTAAGTCCGCCAATTGTTACCTATAGCTTAAGGTCAACAATTAATAATAAATAAATAAGAAGATTACGGCTAATTTTCTGTCTTGACTGAATTGTTAATTATTAATTGGCTGTATATTATACACTATGATTTTTGTATTACTTGGCAACGATATGATAGGATAGTTAGTGTACTAGTAATTCTAAATTTAAAAAACTTTGATTCCATGAACTAAATAAAACAGGATAATTTTTTTTACAGTTTCATAACTGTATTTATATGTACGTGGCGTCGTCTTTGCAGGAATTCAGTGCGGCTAGCGATCAGGAAGATAATGTACGCGCCGAGCAAGCAAGGCGAGCAACCGTCCGTCGAGGTTTCCAAGGAGTTCATGATGAGCCCCAACAAGCTGTACCTGGAGGCGTCGCTCGATAAGGTAACGCCCGAGGGCTTTAATGACTTTCTTATTATATTACAGAATAATGCATACACACATACAAACATACACAAAATACAAAACAAAGATTTCTAATCATAGTTGTGTAAATAGTTTAACGCCGTTATTTGAAATAAAAAAATGTCTTCTCAATTTTTCTTAAAGTTTTCGTGCAACGAAGGATCTAAAACGCAACTCCTTTGATTCCTCCTTTATTTTTTGTCTCACAGATTTCCTCACTATGATATCTTTCACCGCCAAGAACGTTGATTTGGTGGTTTTGATTTTTTGATGTTTAACCACAGTAATTTGTCGACTGAACTTACTAGTCGTGGCTCAAAGATTCGCAAATAATGTCTACCGTGTCGAAGACTTTGATTGGAAAACCCGCATGTCTGAGAGTGGACATGGCCACCAACCGGCCCCGGGGGCAGCATGGCGGGCTCTTCCAAAAACCGTCGCGAGAGAGGCCTTTGCCTAGGCTACTTTTACTTTACAGAAAAAATTATCGAAGATTTTAAATCAACCTATTGCTATAGAATAATACTCGGTGTAGACCAGATGTGTCAAAAGAAATGTTTTACTATCGCTGCAGGAGCTGTACCACCATGGCGAGAACATCGCCGTGAACGTGCACATCGCGAACAACTCCAACCGATCGGTGAAGCGCATCAAGGTGTCGGTGCGCCAGTTCGCCGACATCTGCCTCTTCTCCACCGCGCAGTACAAGTGCACCGTCGCCGAGGCGGAGTCCGAGTTAGTTCAATTTTATTAAAACTCTCATCATTTTCTTCATGAGCCTAAAAGTCCACTGCTGGACGTAGGCATTTGCCAATGGGAGTATTAGTCATTATCGCCACGCTTTAAGAACGTGTTGGCGATTGCAATACCACACACTTCGCACCTTAAACGCTGCTGCCCGTCATTGGTCTGTGTGTTTTCAATCCAAATTATTTGAGATGTTCGATCCGCTATCAGCATAGCAAGGATTACCCCTTATCCGACTCTCCCGACACCCAAGGGAAAACCCACGTCGCCACCACATAATATATTTGCGTGATCTCTATTTTTACGTATGTTTATTTATTAGTAGCGACCGAAACGACTTCGTCCGTGGAATTATAAATTTTTTGTCATTTCCTTCATACATAAAAACCTCGTGTGCGGTCTGTTAGTGATCGTGTAACTTTTGAACGACTTGACCCATTGTCGTCATATTCCTACGATATATTTGTACCGTCTCGACCTTAATGTCTGTGGCGGTGTGGTCGAGTTATAAACAAATTTTATATTTATGGACCAAAATGACTTGTATTCACAATGTTTTATGGTTAAGTGCCAAAAAATAATACAAAATCTAGATCCGATAGCCTGCCACCTACCGGAAGAGGCAGAACAACGTCTGCCGAACCAGCTACTTTTGTATAAACTAAAACTGAACTCTTGGTTGAAAAAAAAAACATGCTGTCTTTTTTCATGATGTAATCTATCTCTTTCACGTAGCTAGATTCACCTTAAGCAATTTTTTTAAATCCGTTCACTTCTTCAAACTGCGGTATTTTTGTCAAATATTCAATGTTCTCGTTTCATATTTGCAACAGTGGCATTGATATGTATGTCTCAGTTTGATAGCGTACTTCTTACCCAGGGAGACACAAAGGAAGCTGTGGAAATTACTAAGTCTGCCTTTAGTCGGGCTGCTCGCAAATAGATTAAAACTTACATATCTGTAAGTAGATGTTTGCGGGTGAAGAAACGCATGTAGTCCGAAACTGATTTATATTTTAACAACATTATTATTCCTAATATTAAAACGAATGAAATGTCCTACCTACTTTTGACAATTGTTCTCCATTCATGCCCTTTCTGTGCTAATTAAAAAAAATACGATAATGTTTTAAATCTGCACATTTTTCTTTTTTAGACATGTATTGATCATTAGCACTTCCCTATAATGTTGTTCTTTAGAAATGTATCATGTATGCGTCACATTATGACACGAAACTGCTTTAATAAGTACTAATAATCTAAGTTTCATGACATGAATTAATCATGAATTGTTAGTTTTATGTTATTAGTTTCTCATTAGGAACTAATAATATAAAAACAGTTACAGAAATATATAGACTTTAAGTAAGTTAGGATTACAATTAGTCAACCATTCAACTCCTCTCATTGAATCCTACCAATTAGTACGACTAGTATACTAGGTGGTAGGATTTTTTTTTTATCTAGGAGCCCTCTGGGTTGTTTAAATGTTAATTAGCAGTGCAACTACTTGTGTTTCGCTTAGAAGGGTATTGAGACTCAGTATATAGAAATTCCATCTAAGTCCTCAGGGATGAGAACGCATCTGTCACCTCATTCGGTTGAAGTTGTTTGCAAGTGTGCACTGATTGTATTAGGCAAAATTGAAATGATTTGTAATATAATGATATTTGTAACATAAATGATAATGATTCGACGGCACGATAGAGTGGTGGGAGCGCTCGTGTCCGCTCGCCGCGCCTTCGCTCGTATCCGTGTCGGTATTTTGTACACGAGTCAGAATAAATGAGCGCCCCTTCACACTCGCTTGCAGTGTTTTTTTTTTCTAATAAATTTTACCCATACTGTAGGAATTTCTCCTGTGCCGTGAAGTACATAAATAGTATATAGAAAAAAAAATAATAAAAAAAAGCAGTTACAGCAGCAATTTCATCGTCTAAGCAAAGTCTGAGTAATGCAAGAGTGCGAACAATTGGCACTTGTCGCCGCTTACCTCGGCAGAGACACGTCGTCGAGTCGCCCGTACGAGTATGGAGGTAGTATTAAATGTGATGATTATGTGCAGGGAAGGGTGCCCCGTAGGCCCGGGCTTCACGCTGAGCAAAGTTTTCACGCTGACGCCGCTGCTGGCCAACAACAAGGACAAGTGGGGGCTCGCGCTCGACGGCCAGCTCAAACACGAGGACACCAACCTGGCCTCCAGCACGCTGTGAGTCTCTACAGTTTTATCTGAGAACAGGAGCAACGGACGGCATGCAGAGCGCATGCGTCGCCCAGTCTTGTAGTGATCGCCAACTTGGTTGATGTACTGTTTATCCATGTTTCTCGATAACAGTTTGGCTGTGATGAGTGATGGTTTGAATCCCCACCGGTGCTGAGGATTTTGTTTTCGAGTTTCTTGTGAGTATTCCATGTCACAGATACTGCATTTGACCTCGTCGGGTTTCATTAACGAGTTGTTGCATATTTTTTTTACTTTACCTACCTACCTACTTTACAAAAACAATTATATGACGAACTAACGGTCAAGCGATTTAAAACATAAGTACAAAAGAGAAGGAAAACCATCATTTCACTGGTGTGTTACATTCGTTATACCTAAGTTTGTAGCGACAAATATAATATACCTCTAGATTATTATGAATTAAAACTTAATGTAAGATTAGACATAAATATTTGCATATTATGTTAAAAATACTAAAAATGAGATTTAAAAAAATACAAATTAAATATTTATTATTATCATTTATATTGATATTTTAATTTTACTATTAAGATTATTTATTTTATTAGATATTTATTAAAACAAAATTTATGTTTTAGTAAATTAATAAAAAAAGAGTATAAATAATGTAATAACAAAATAATAACGTTTATTTTTATGAATTTTTTAGAGTTTTAATATTTCCTACATATTAAAACAAAACAATTTGTTTTTCAGAATCGCAGATCCATCGCAACGTGAGAACTTAGGTATTATAGTACAATACAAGGTGAAAGTGAAATTATGCCTTGGTCCACTTGGGGGGTAAGTGGATTTATCTGACATTATTACTTGATAAAGTTTTATTGACCAAAAGCCCTTAATTTCAAAATTTGTTTTTCTATGTTTAACACATAAATATCACAAGCAAAATAATAAAACCTTAAACTTTTTTTAAAAAAAAAATCTCTATTTAGAGACTTGAGCGCGGAGCTGCCTTTCATCCTGATGAATCCGAAGCCAGAGGAAGAACCGCCGCGCGTCGCACCCGACCCCGCGCCGCATCAGGACCAGGACCTCATCCAGCTCGACCCACACCCGTACGTACGTCCTCGCTCCACAAACAGCTCGACCTGCACCCGTACGTACGTCCTGGTTCCACAAACAGCTCGGCCTGCACCCGTACGTACGATCTCGCTCCGAACACAGCTCGACTCGCACCCGTGTACGTACGTCCTCGCTCCGCACACAGCTCGAATGATTGATGATCATATGATTGGTGCCAAAATGTTGCCGTCATCCGGTAACCAAACTGACTAAATAGGTCCGCTAACTACGCTGAATAACGTGGTCTCGTGTTCTTGTACCAAATCATTTAACAACAATTATTAAACTACTAGATACCACATTTACAGTAAGAGTGGAGTGTAATGTGTTGTTATTTCAAAATAAGTGTTAAATATTTCTTTGCAGAGATGAAAACGGCCAAGAGCAGGACGATGACATAATTTTCGAAGACTTCGCGCGACTGCGACTGAAGGGTGCCGACGCGGACGCTTGAATTGCGAGAGTCGTGTGTTGCCGACATCCCGCACACTGCCCCATTCCCGCGGACAGAAACTATACGAACGGGTAGCGAATGCGTCACAGACATATTGCAGTGTGCGACGTGAAACTATTGTAAAGAATTGCCTATGAGCATTCACGATCCCTGTACAGTGTATAATGTTGAGGATTTGCCTATTCCTCCTGCCTAAACTAAAGAGCCGATGGCTATTTACAGAAGGTTACGAGATTTTGAACCTTATGGATAACGTTGCACAGTTCAAATTCCAACTAAACTATGTTTGAGATCGGTATTTTAGTTAGGCTAGGTGGTGTTAATCGTGTTACATGCACACTAAATGTCAAAATCGATTGTATTTTTTTATTTATGTCACGGATTTTTGAGGGTATTTTGATTCTTCCGTGTGCATGTATCATCTGAGTATTATAGTGAAGAATTTTATATATTATTCGATGTATATTCTATGTGGAAAAATATTTTAAATAGTAAACTATTGATCAAAATGTGCAAGTACAATTTAAATTTTATTTTCTTCTAATTTTAATGTATAGTTTTAGTTAATAATCATGCGACATTGGCCATGAAACATTTTTTATCAATAAAATATAGTACAATGTTATTTGGTAATGTGCATTTAATAGTATAAAAAAGTTTTTACCAGTGTAAAGTCATTTCAGAATTTAGTGTCTATTATTATTAGGTACTCATAATTGTTGATATTTGAAATGAAACCATAAAATACTAACCTGAAATGGATTATGCTAACTTGACGAAGAATGTTGTTTATTATTTTTCTCTTTTGTTCAAAAAAAACACCATAACAAACTATAAGAAAAACAAACTTTGAACAAATGATAAAACATCAATGATGGTTGGATATGGCCAATTATATTTATATTTTGAGCACGCTTCGTCAAGTTAATACAATATTGTTGTCATAAAACTAGTTGGTTGCAATGGGGTCTAGAAACTCTCCGCACGTGGCCTTCAGACAGAATTTAATCAATTCTTTAGAGGAGTTATATTTATCATGAGTCATTAGAGGTTTAACATTTGTTGACCATGTTTCATTATTTACGTATTGCAATCAGTATTCATCCACAGTGAAACAATATATGAATACATATATATTGTTTTGCAGCAATGTTCAATTCCGAAAGAGTATGTTACCACCACTCACCATCAAATTTCATTATCGTGTTCGTATATTTAAATATAAAAACAGCACAATACGAAATTTTTGCATTAATGGTGAATAAATGTTTGCTGCAACTGTTTATTCAAAACATCAATAATTTTTATAAATCATGGTATAATACATTAAATATGTTTGAAGTATAAATCTCTTTATTTTATTAGAGAATTGAACCGTCGCTGTATAGAATCGCACAGGTTAGCCGTTCACTTGGCCTCTAAAGCCTTGTAAACACAAAATGTCTTATGATGTCTATTCTGTGAGTATAATTGCTTTCATTGTACAATTTGGTAAATTTAATGGCATGATTACTTGTAGATTAAGCTTTACATTGCACAAACATACACAGTGACGTAAGTCAAATCAGAGCCTGCCAAAATTACGCGCAAAATTCATTGCTCATTGGAATTGGTAAAAAAAAACTATTATTTACATGATATTGCCACAAGTAAGGTACAAATTTAATTATTTTTATTTTTGACGCATTTTTTGTATATCTAGCTTAACCATATGATTAGGTCAGTATTTGATATTTTAAAATGTACGTCGATGTTAATAATGTTTACTAAATTTATTTTTAAGAAAACAAATCATTAGATGTAAAAACTTAATGCATTTAAATTAGACTTTTGTTTGGATCTAAATTTCACAACTGTCAAAATTGTCAAAAATAGACTTAAACTACTAAGTGAGGCCCACAATTTAACAATGCATTATTATTAGATATTAAATAATTATTTTGTTGCTATGTAATTGTATTATTATTTATATTATATTTTAATGCTAAGTGTTGAATGGTATAAGTAATTTGTATAATTGATCGTATGTTGGAACAAAATAAAAGACCAGATAGAGCATGAAAGTTCTTGATACTTGCAAGACCAGTACAATGAGCCACATTTGTAAATCAATATTTTTTTTATTAGAGGCTATTAATTTTACACTCAGGTTCACAAATAATTATCAACAACTTCCATGTGTTAAAATTTTACATATAGTGATAATGAACATTACAGTTTTTATAATTCAAAAATACTTGTTCACGACACCACATCTTCGGTTTTTAATATATTATGCTCAATAGTTTCTTTAAATAAGATATCACGGAAACTTGTAGGAAAATCAAATCAACTTGCGCAACAAAACGTTTTTTAATTTTACATCGAAAACTTTTTGATGTATACTTTTTCAATAAATATGTAATCAATATTGCTTTGGTGTTTCATTGTGCTTTTGGAATGATTTCTCGTTAGTTTAAAGGAGCAACTAAGTTTAAAACTTTTAGGTAAGAAAATCTAAAAAAATTTAATACCGAAATGTATTGAAAATTAAATGAAGTAATTAATTAAATAGTTCAGAGTCATTAGTCCTGATATGATTCATAACAATAGTAAATAAAAATCTAGCGATGGAATTCACAATTGCAATTGCAAACTGCATAGGTTTTTCGCTTCTGAGTTCTTTTAATGTGTGTAAAATTTTCTCTATTCTAATATCCAATATTTAGCCCACGTTCTTTTTTTTCGTTCCTTTCTAATACTTAATAACAAGTACGTATTTTATTACTGCTTAGCATGCTTATTTCAAATAAAATACCCAACTTCAAAGATTGGACTGCTTCTGCAATTAAATTGCAGGCAATAAATATTGTTAATGTAAACGTTTTGAATTGTGATAGGAATATCGTCGCTAATGTAAAAGGATCAGAAGCAAATTCTGGATACTTGCGCAATAAATTTTCGAAATTCTTGCTAGTCCAAATTTTGCTTTTAAAGTAAGGAATGTCTGAATTTTAATATATATTGAGTTGAGTAGGTGTTAATTCAATATGATAAAACAAAGTTTTTAGTTATATTTTCTTTAAAAAATAGTGTTGTAGAAAAATACTATTCGAAAGTAGCAAATATAAAAATAATATAAAACATCAATAGGCGTAATAATTTAAATGCATATACTCGTTCAGGCAGCGATATATATGTAATTTGTGAGCCACCCTTCCTCTTTACTACTGTAACTGTAAGATAATAGTCATTAGTGCTGCCTATCAAGATACTACATAATACGCCAAATGGATAGCCGTTTAATAAATTGCTAAAAATATGAAAATGCTGTGCTAATCGTATTAAAAAGCAAAAACATAATAAACATCAGTTTTGCATAAAGTACTAAATTTTATATAGATGTGCCATATTTCGCACTATAATATAAATATGCTAAACTGGCACCGCTGGTAAATACACAGATTGTGTTTAGTACTCACTGTCTATTTTTAGGCGCGCATTTATTGAAACTAGGCCCATAATTATCACAGATATGTATTGAACGTCTAGGATCTGAGCGTGATCGGCTAGAATTGTGAATTTCTGCTGACGGTGCGAATCGTCATAAATATTGAACGTGTAGCTCAAAACTTCCAAAGTCAATTCTCCAAAGTCAATATCAAATGCTTATTTTCAGACTAAAATGTAATGTGACAATTGTGACTGGAATTAAGAAGAGAGTGATTGGGTGCTATGAATACGTGGAAAGAATAAATCACGAAACAGAGACGAAAACTACTACAGCAGAAATTTGCTTTAATTTCGCTGAGTAGGCTAGGGTCGTATATCTCGAAATATCTATCGAAATATTGTAGAAGAGCCAAATTTAGAGTACAATCGCTTCATGTACATAACCCTTAAGCGACGAGTGTGTAAATATCAATTGTTTGAAATGTCTATAACATATGGACAGTAAATTAATTACTCTCTTTTACTGAAGATTTGTTCGACTGATAGAACCAAAATGAAAATTGGAAGCCTCCAGCCTTGAATAAAATTTTTAATTACTGTACATATTCACTAGCATAAAGCATTATCATTCTAATACACACTAATTCATAGAAATAACAAAATTTTATATAAGAGACACCTATCTCTTTAAGAGTTAACATTTACAGATGGCGTAGCTCTTCCTAAGTTATCATTTTATACGTAGTTCATGGTTTATTTAAATGCCGTGGTCAGAGCTCTTGCTTTAGTTTCATAGAACGCGAGTGACCTGGGTTTGATCCCGGTGTCGCCACCACTAAAATTGTTGCTAGCAATTTTAAGTGCTGTATTTACCGCGTGCTCGTCGGTGAAGGAAATGCTGGATGTTTGAGAAATAATAAATAATACTATTTCGAGGACAAGTGAAGTTCGCCAACTCGCCCTAGCATGGCGGACCTTCCCGTCTCAAAAACCATCTCAAAGATTTGAGAAGGAGGCCTTTGCCCAGGTGTGGGCACTTATAGGCTGCTACTTTATTTACTTTCATGTTTTTGCTACTTTATTATTTTATACTTTATTTATTATTATGTTTTTGTCAGGTTTTGCACGTATAATAATAGTTCATGGTTATGTCTGACATGTATGTCAGTCGTCGCGTCGAAATTATTTATTAACATGCAAAACTTATGAATGATAAAAAATGTCACCGGTATGCATTTAATAAAAAAACAGCCTTATCACCGGTCACGCACTAGGCTTTGGTAACAATTACGAACAACGAAGGTCGTGAGAGCTTATTGTATTCCAATTTTAGTATTTTGATTCCGTTTGATTTCCGATGTATTACAGAAAAGTTTACAAATGTTTTGTTAAGTTGTAAATGTTTTTTTGGGTTAATATTAGAAAAGCCAAAATCGATAAATCGAACATGCTTGGTCAATAATAGGTTTCAAACTGTCACAACTCTACGATATCATGTCTAATGTCACAGCATTTTAACCAAGCACCATCGCATTGTTAGTTGCATAAAAAAAAAGTATTTACAAAAAATATTTGAACATATAAACTAAAATAATTCTTAAATACTAATGACCAATTACACTTAGCGTCGTGCTATACAAGTAACTGTATACATAGTATCTTTCTTTGGGTACATGTTCTTTAGGTCAAACTTAAAACATCGATGTTTTAACTTTTAACATCGGTGATTATCGAACATCGTTGATAATCGAACATCCTCATTGTAACTTTCTTCTCTCTGTCTGTTAACTTATCTGTCTGTTTGTTTTGTTGTTCGTAGGTTAGAATTGTGTATTTTCAAACATAATTTTGATTTAGAATAAACATTTAAAATTTCATTTAATGAATTTTTGGAAAGACACGTATCTAGTATGACTTTTCGTTAAATAATTTAATATATCTTTCATATGTATAAAATTCGCGTAATAAATTTGAATATAATTTCACTATAAGACTGACGATTTGATTATGTTCGTGTAGCTAATAGCTTTTAAAATATTCTGATACAATGGGTACCAGAAATTTATCAAAGAAAGAACAGGAAGAGCTTCGCAAGAAGGAAGAGGAGGAAGCTGCGGCCCACGTAAGTACAAACATCATTGGAAGAGAAGAGAGATGTAGTAGAATATGTTCGTATTTGTTAGCCTTGTTACAAAAATTAATGTGAGCCTGATAAAAGGTCTATATATACTAAAGGCCTTGTTAATAAAAACGCAACGAACCGATGAGACATATTTGGCAAGAACTGCTCATTGGTTCAGAACATTTAATTTTATACAAAAAATGCAGTGAAGAGTAAAAGGATCTGAATTTTTAAAAGCCTTATTGCTATATGTATTTTATATATATCATCTATCCTCAGATATAACTACTCTAATTCTGAAAAAAAACTAATATAACAGTAATACATGAATTTTAAAGTAAATACCAGTCTGTGGCCTTTTACTTTTATGTATATCTTTTCATCAGACTATTTAAATCCACTGCTGTACATAGGCCTCTTCAAGAAAGTTCCAGTAAAATCCAACATGTATTTTATATGTAATACAAAAATTGTTTTGTACAAAATTTACAATGTTCAATTTGTTAAATATATGACAATACTTTTTCACATACACACCCACATTGTAAATACTTTTTCAGGTATTCAAAGAATTTGTTGAGACCTTTCAAGAAGTACCCAGTACCACGTCTAAGGTTTGGGTGAAAGCAGGCACTTATGATGCAGGAGCAAGAAGTAAGATACAGCAACTGTGATAATCATGTTTTACATTTTCATTTTAATTAAATTTTGTTTATCGGTTTATGATTTCAATCTTTTAATTTAGGAGAGCCTGTTATATATACCTACGCTAAAGTTTTTCACACTAATTAAAATTACAAATTAATAATAAAATTTTCAGAAGAAGATACATCGGAACGTGGCAAATTGTATAAACCAGTATCGCGGCTAGATGATAAGCGTGGTAATGAGGTGGAGGTGCTGCGTAACTTAGCACAGATCTCACCAAGGCTAGACTCTGCCTCAAGGCCACGTGCGAAACTGAGCAAAGATAAGAAGAAGAGCAATCTTGAACTTTTTAAGGAAGAGTTGCGACAGTTAGTGTTATTTTTATTTCCTTTAGTGGTAATTAAGAGGAGTAAGGGTAATACCAGATTTTTTCTACAAATTCCTAACAATGTTCTATCTCTCCTAAGTATGGTGCACCCTAGTAAAAGACAAAAGTGTCTCTAGAGATTGACTGCTGGCAGAAAATCTATTAAAATTTTTTAAGCTTGATTGGCGTCAATAGTCTGTTGAAATTGGTGTAGGAAGTGGTGGTGAACTTTGTCAAAAATTTCATGAAATGTGTTAGCTGACTCTTTCTAGGAAAGGCATGCATCCAGTATCAAGTTTAGAAAAACTATAGTGACAAAGTCTAGTCTAGCTAAGCCTAAATCTAGTTAATTTTACTTAATTTTGTTTCATTTTAACAGAATAATTAATGGAATTTTATCATTTCATTTTGGTGTAATTTTAATGTTAATACAGAATCCAAGAGGAGAGATCAGAGAGACACAAGTATAAAAATGTTCTACGTGAGCGGGGCGTCGCCAGCGCCGAACCTGCGTTAGATACAATGCCTGATGTTGGATCCTATGACACCGGCGACCCCAACACCACCAATCTATATCTTGGTAATCTTAACCCAAAGGTGAGTTGTACTAATGTTTATATTGGAAATATTACTATCTTGATAATAGGAATCTACTTGAAGGTCAAAAACCAAACATACAATTTAGGAATATTTGTTATATTATTTCACCAAGTTTCACCAAGTGACAACAATCCCAATTATAAATTATACCATTGCTTAGCCATATTGTAATGATATCAATTCGCAGTTCTATTTGACTATAAATGTTCAGGAAAGCATTTTAAATCAGACAGAACAAGAGCCATGGTAGCCTAGTGGTGTCCTAGATTCAATCCTCGGTGCTGGCAAGGCTAAAATGATTTAAGAACTTAACTTACCATGTGCTCAAACCACGTTTACCAAGAAAAACATCAGGAGGAAACTGGCATGTCTGACAAATATGTTATAAAAATGATATTATTGGAGGACCTGTGTCTATGTTAAGTCCGCCAACCCGGACTGAAAAGCTTTGTGGCCCATTCCCGACTCCGAAACCTTCTCAAATATTGAGCGGAGGAATAGAGCCACAACATTTATAGACTGTTAATTTACTATACTTTAAATGTATTATAAATAAAATTGACTAGATTTAAGGTTTTTTTCTCATTTGTATATTACATGACATGTTTGAAAAAAGACTAAGTTCTATATATGTACTCTATGAACACATTAACTCTCTATAAGTGATTTAATTATACACTGTGCAGATAACAGAGCAACAGTTGATGGAGATATTTGGACGGTATGGTCCGCTGGCCAGTATCAAGATCATGTGGCCGCGCTCAGACGAGGAGAAGGCGAGAGGCCGCAACTGCGGCTTCGTCGCCTTCATGTCGCGCAAGGACGGCGAGCGCGCGCTGCGCTGCATTAACGGTGGGCGGACGAAATTTAGGTTACAGGATTGATAGTTGGCTCTATGGAAACATACAGGTTGGATGCGACAGTACTGACATTTAATGAAAACTTGTAAAGTGCTCATAATTTTTTTTAGCAAATTAAAAAGTACTTATATAATCCAATAATCCAAATTAAAGGCATGCCCCATTTGTAATAAATAAAAGTTTTCCTTACTTCGTCAAGAGTGGCGACTGAATGCTCAAATTAATTGTATTCTAAATGGGAGGACCGAGTAGCAGAAATGGTTCTGCAGCTTAAAACTAGTATCATCTGCGGTCGAAATTCTACGAGGTTTTCAGATAATCAGACACTTTCATTTAATTGGTTAAAGGGTTTTGTACGTAAAAATCATATGTTCACTTTATTTTACCTGCCTTAACATACACACATGATTTTCGTTTTCGAGGTTATCTATGGCATCTTTCGAACTATTTAAGTTTCATTCCTTTCCCATTGTAATAAATATTAATAAATGGTATTTAATTTTTTTATTTTCACATATTAATAGAGCGATAATTCAAGTATTAAACGTCATGTGCACGAACACAGACCTAATTACCATATTACTAGAATTTAAGCATATATGTATATTATGGTGTTGGCCTGGACAGGCAAGGAAATAATGTGCTACGAGATGAAGTTGGGCTGGGGCAAGGCGGTGGTGATTCCACCGGTGCCCATCTATATTCCGCCCGCGCTGCAGCAGCCCAGCAAGCCGCCGCCGCCCTCCGGCCTGCCTTTCAACGCGCAGCCGCCGCGCCACCTCGCCGCCAAGGTACGTCCCACTTCCTCACTGCTTAAGTAAGCCCAATTTCCTCTCCATTAATGTACACTACTTTTTCACCAGCAAAATAAAAATAAAACTTCCACGACCCTTTAGTACGTCCGTCTTTCTCCCTAGAAGTACATTCGACTTCTTCACCTCTTAAGTACGTCCGACTTCCTCAACAATGAATCCGAATACCTGGCCATCAGAGTCAGCCTGATTCCCTTACCGCTGAAGTATGCCTCTTGTACCAAAGAATGCTTCTCCACCTTTACGCCTAGGTAGTAAGTAAGCAAGTTGGAAAAATGTTTCAAGGCTTTGTTAGTTTATTTGTAACATGCGATTTATTGTCTGACGTTTATTATGCCCTAAAAGATTTCAAATTACTTAATTTATAACTTTTAATGAGAAGCATTATAATGAGAAGAACATGCAAAATCGGGGGTTTCAGAGTTTACTTAAATGGGTTAATGTTGTGGCGACTTCCCGATGCCTGAAAACTTGTCGCTAATCGCTAGCATAAGTAATCTGAAGAGTGCGAGCTTGTTCGAGGCACTCTGAAGTAGTATTAGCATTGCATTATGTCTGCAAAATAAAAAAATATATACTGATATCCCCATACCAAATTTCATGAAAACGGAATAATGAAAACGGAATAAGCGGTTTAACCGCGAAAACATAACAGACAAAATAACAAAACAAACAAAACAGATATAGTCCTACGTGGCGTACTTTTGCCGGTTTCATTGCTCTTCTTTTTTAAATGCATAGAGACTGTTTGTGTTTAGTTTTTGAAATTTGTTACCCTTCGCTTATTAAAATGCATCTATTTTTGGGAATATAATGGTATAATGTGTAGTATGAGCCCGAGATACTTAATCCGGTTATGTATTAATTTCAGATACCAAGAATTCATCCGGGAGACTACTGCCCGAGCGATCTAGATGATCAGAACTTGTATGATCAGGTATCTAATAATGTCCAGACTAAACAACAATGCGTAATTTAAATTAACTTGCAAATATATTTTTTTTTTCTTTCAGATATTGTCGCAGTCAATTGTTAAAGTCGTTGTGCCGACGGAGAGGTAAGTACTTTATTGTTTGTTTATAGAGATTATATTATTATTATATATTTCAAAATGAATAAATACTGCAAAGAACAGAAAAGCCATGTCTGGTAACTTCTTGCACAAGAAACAGATATAAAAAGTTCGAAATACGAAGACAAAAGTGTTGCAGACAATTATGGCCGTTCTTCGATTTATTCGAAACATTGAAACATTGTTATAGATAACAAATAAAAAGAAAAAGAAAAATTATTTATTAACTAAGACGACATTACAATGTTAGGTATTGTGGATGTCCCCACACTAGGCTAGTCTGTGCAGTGGCCATCTGTACCGAGTACTATTTCACATTAACATTAACATACAATGAACTATATATAGTTATATATAACATAGCTATTAATAAGTAAATTTGTAGAAATTATATATATATAATTTTATATAGAGAACTTCTTAAGTATTTTATAAATTTCAGAAACATCCTTATGTTGATCCACCGCATGGTTGAATTCGTGATTCGCGAGGGCCCAATGTTCGAAGCCATCATAATGAACAAGGAGATGAACAATCCGTTCTTCCGGTTCCTGTTCGAGAACCAGTCGCCGGCGCACGTCTATTACCGATGGAAGCTGTTCTCCATGCTGCAGGGTGACTCGCCTAAGCAGTGGTCGCTGAATGACTTCAGGATGTTTGAAGGTTAGTTGGTGCTATTTTTCCGATTTGTGTGGCTTGGAGTCCCGGCGTCAGTACCGTCATAATCGATTTCATAAAATAGACTAGGTAATGTATAAAATTCCACTTTAATGGCCCACTGCAGGACACGCTTCGCCCATATGGCTTAAGACTTCACCGGCACGCTCAGCTAGCGGATTGGCGGTCGCAGTACCAGACACCTTGCACCCATGACCGGTCTGATCAATTTTATTCTAGTAATTGAGATGGTTTTTGTTTCACCATCTGTCGGTAGCCATTGTGATTTTCCCTTAGTCACCCAGTTAGTAGTTTAGTACACCCACGGGAAGAAAAGAGGGGGGAGAAATTTGGCAGAGATGTATATTATACCATTGAAAAGGAAGGATACGTTTTTTTTATCACAAGTGTTCTCTTGGGACCACTTGACCAGTATATTTCATTTTTATTTCTTTAATTAGATAAAAGATTAAATATTATAAACTGTTCATAATGAAAGATAATTAAATCAAGTGCTTTTTACAATCTAAAATTTTTCACTTTAAAATATTTAGTAAACAAACTTATAATATCTAAAAGAGAGTAGCTTGAATATACCCATAAATATTATTTTTTCATACAATACAAGGGAAATTATGACTTTGCAGGAGGCTCGGTGTGGCGGCCGCCGGTTATGAACCTGTACACCGCGGGCATGCCCGACGAACTGGTGGAGGAAGACGACGCTAAGGAAAACATTCGCGGCACCCTCTCTAACAGGTAGCATAAGTATAAGAGACCTGTGAAGTTTTTATTCTACTGTGGTCCTGTTACTAAATGTATTTAACTAACACACTGCGTGTTAGATACATGTATTCAATGAAACAACTTTAAAACTTTATATTAATATATTTATATGTAGTGTTTACAAGTTGTGGTGATTAAGGCCAAGTAAGTTATGTCAGCTTTTATTGAATCTTTCTTGCAAAGGTGTTTGTCCCGCTGTGGACTCATCTGGCTGATGATGTCTATGATAATTCATAATCACAAGTAATCTATTCGCAGTCATGTAAAGATGGATTGTTGCTCACTTAACATGAAACAAGTGATAATGCTAACAGAAAAATATTTTTTTTGTACATTTCGAACACAAAATTGCTAAATAGTTGCGATTGTCATAATTGATAAAAACGATACATGATGATACATTACTACAAAGCTCCGTGATATTCGTAAAGACGTGAAGTAATGTCAAAGTAGAAAATAAAAAGTTTTGTAGCCGTCTGTCACGAACATTTGAACTAAGTTTGTTTATAACAAGTTATCTATTGGTTGCTTTAGCCAGCGCGACCGACTGGAGGAGATCATAAGAGGGCTGTCGCCGGCGCGCAGCAGCGTGGGCGAGGCCATGGCCTGGTGCCTCGAGCACGCCGAGGCCGCGGGCGAGGTGGCGCAGTGCCTCGCCGAGTCGCTCGCCGGGGAGCACACGTCACCCGCGCGCCGCGTGGCGCGCCTCTACCTGCTGTCCGACGTGCTGCACAACGCCGGCGCCAAGCTCACTAACGCCAGCGCCTTCCGCAGCGCGTACGTGCCCCTGCCCTTTGTAATTTTCATACAACTAGTCACGTTTCGAAGTAATTCTGTACGCGTGGTTTCCCGACCGACAGCTTCCAGCAGCGGCTGGCGGAGATCATGCGGCAGGCGCGCGCGGCCTGGGCGCGCATGGGCTCACGGCTGCAGCAGGAGGGCTACCGCGCGCGCGTCACCCGCGTGCTGCAGGCCTGGGCCGACTGGGCCGTCTACCCCACCGACTTCCTGCTACACATCAACGACGTCTTCCTCGGACAGGATAAGGTGCGTCGCACTTCTGGTAAAGGTTATATATATATCTTTCTCGACCATATACTGAATTTTCTGATGATCAGAGCTTTATACATTTTAATTTAATCGACCCACTTTTCGCGAGAGCTTATTTGGAGCAACGTGACAGGCGGTAAGCCCGTCTCAATGTCCAGACTAACGATCTAAAACTCTGGTCTCCTGATTCGGAGGCAGATCCCGTGACCACACGGATATCTAGGTGTTCGAATGAGAATATGTTTTATTCTGGTGCAGGAAGAGGTTGCGGGAGCTGGCGCGGGCGCGGCTGCGGGTGCGGGTGCGGGCGTGGCGGAGGGCGCGGAGGGTGCGGAGAGCGCGGAGGGTGCGGAGGGCTCGGGCGGCGAGTCGGGCGCGCGCTCGCCCGCCTCCTCCGGCTCGTGGGAGGGTGCGCTGGACGGCGCCGCGCTGCGCCGCCTGGCCGCCGCGCGCCGGCCCAACGACGACATCGATGGCGTGCCCGGTACGTGCTCACGTATCTACTGCGTGTTGAGCACGCGCAGCCGTATATATACGAGCTGTACATATGTTACTGTATATATGCCAGCTATCTGTCAAGTATAATATAATTTAGTATGATGTTGTATGTGCCTCGAGCAAATACTATCACACGATTAATGAATGTATATTTCAAGTAAAGGTTCAGTATACAACCAGGCAGGTTTTATTTAATTTTGCGATACGTATCAAAATAATAATATTATAAGCTCTCACGACCGCAACCGTATACCCAATACTGGGGTAGTCAGAGGTCTAGAGGATTTCAGTCCCATTTTTCACTAGAGCTTATTCTGGACAACGTTAGCCAATGATACAAATCGTAGATAAGTTTCGAAAAACTTATTGGTGCAATCCCTCCACATAGAGGATTGAACACGAGTCCCTGATCGCTTAACCACTCGACTATCGTGGCTTAAATTATTTAAATTAATGATCCATATTATTAGAACTACTGTAAAAAAAGTTAAGGTATTCTACAAAAAAATACCATATTATATTAAAGAAATAGTATGGTGTTATCAGTAGTTTAATAATCACTCGACACTTTCCATTTACAGTGGAAGAAGACATCGACGGTATACCGTTAGAAGCGGAAGCGGACGTGGACGGCGAGGCATTAAATTCTGTTGGTGAGCGGGTGGCGGCGGGCTTCGTGCCGTCGCGCTGGGAGAGCGTGGAGCTCGGCGCGGAGCCGGACAGCGAGCCGCCGCCCCCGCCGCCGCCGCCGCCTCCAGAAACGCACACGCCCACGCACAACGAGAGGTAACACGACACTCACACACCCGCTCCCAAAGACAGGTAACACGACACACAACGACCTGTTGCACAAACACACGTTGAACTAATTAGCCGCTAGTTATGGAACACCAGCCGGTTTTTCTAAGAAGTTAACTTCGTACACCGGCTGCACAATTACATCACGTTGGGTAGCGAAGCGTCGGCGTCCCCGCGTTGCGAAGTTTGGGTTCACCGTGATAAAGTGAGTTGGGATACAACTCTTTGATTGTCACATTTGTTTTTATTTATACACGTCGTCCCGTCCCAAACTGGGACTCCACTAATCAATCCGCCTGTGGCAGTATGGTGAGAGTAGGCAAAACTTTCAAATAGTGCATCCAGCTTTTGATGGCTCTTTATGGTAGATAAAGAAGGAGGAGAGAATTCTATGTTTTTAATTCCATATGATTCTAGAACACTATATGATCCATATTACTGTTTACGAATACGCGTGATTTTGCGAAAATTTAAAGTGTTACAAAAATTATAGTATATGCAAAAAAACGTTGTTTAAAAATAGAACAGGAAATTGGTATTCGTGAACTGCTAACGTGAGCAGACCTGTTTCCACAAGTATGACGCATGTGGATGTAGGATGGCTCCAATATCGTATTAAAGGAAGGTGAACGACCCACATCTCAATTCACATTTAAATATGGGAATTAATTCGAAATTTATCAGCTCCGTCATCATTGATAGCAGAGGGCACGATGTGATAAAACTTTATGAACAGTTTTTATATGTTTATGGAGTTGCAATATTGTCCGCAGCATGAACTCCCATTTAGTATAATTACTTTGTTGTATAGATATTTTTTGGACAAAATTCGGAACAAATTGTGTGTGAATGTTCTGCTTTATTGGTAGTGTTAATAACGGACTTACCTGCGCGCGGTGCATCCTTCTCACTAAGTTACGTGGCTCTGACTACCGAACGATGGTGGTTAATTTATTCGAACACACTAAACCCCACACTGACGGACTAGTGACGGGGAGCGGCGGCTCTAGTATCGCTCCCATCGATTCGCCTGTCCACCGTGCTGAGTTAGGGCCAAATCATCCACCCGACGTAGTCGCCTATGTCCAGCAGTGGACTCGCACTGGCGAGATAAGCGGAAGAGCGTCCGGTTGTATATGGACGCTAGGGTGTGTCCGTGTCCGTCCTCGCTCACGGCGTGCTCACTGGTGGCGGGCAGCGCGGAGTCCCCGCGGCGCGGCGCGGCGGAGGAGCTGCTGCCGCGCGGCGTGCTACGCGACATCGAGGTGCGCGTGCTGCGCTACGGCGACGAGCTGGAAGCGGGCGCGCGCGCGCGGCGCCCGGGCCTGTCGCCCGCGCAGCAGCTGCAGCACTACCGCCGCAAGCTCATCAAGAAGGTGCCGCTGCCGCTTCACACTCCGTCTGGGACCAGTTATTACAATGGAAGGAGTGATGAGATACAAATGCGTGTCAATTATTTTCTGTATGCAGTTTGTGATTTTTATTACAAGTATGTATCTGAAAAAAAATCTCTGTAGTTAATGATAAAATAGCTGTTAAAGACATGACAATTCTGAATCTTTGTCGCCTCCTTTCGTCATTTTGGAGGAACAAAACATTTTCTCGATATATTTTCACTTTTTCCCTAAATTGCAAGCCAGACCAATGTCTTTTATTATTATTTAACTTGTCTCCTGCAACGAACCGCAATGTTTTTCACACACTGACACGAATTACACACGCAGTGCGACTTTGCCAAACGTCTTTTAGTCGTACGGAGACTCCGAGAGATAGACAGAGATATATCGTTTGGCACTAGAAGAGCGCCGACAAGCTATACAACCGTCCATTGTAATAATTGGTCCGGGACACTCGTTGCATGTTTTTGCCACCATTTTCCTTCCTCGAGCCGATCACTCACGATATCGATGATGATCATTGTCAATGCATTACGTAATGACGATTCCAATTAAGGTGTAATTGATGTAATCTCAATCCTTGTGTTAATAATTTAGCCCCTAATTGCTATTGGCCTCAAAGTTATGTTTAAAGTTAAAAAGCTATCTTTAAACAATCTTTCAATTAAATTTTCCATAACTTGACCTCTGGGATCCTCAATACTGAATATACGGATGTGAGAATATTTTTTATGTCGTTTTATGAAAGTGTACGTGGTTGCAGGCATCCAAAGAGGCGAAGGAGGCGCAAGCGCAGGCCCTGGTGCAGGAGGAGCCGCGCGAGTCGCCCGAGCCGCGCCGCCGCTCGCCCGAACAGGACGACGCGTACTCGTCAGTGCTCCCCTTCATATCCTACCACAGTATAGTGCACGTGTAAATAAAGACAGGGATTATAAATGGCGTCGCTTTTATTGACCACGCTATTGCTGTCTTTACCCACACATTGTAAAGACGGTTAAAAATACGTCATTTGTTCTGTTCGTGGTTATTTTGTTGGTTAATGTTACTGTCTGTTAATTTTTTTGTTGTCTTTGATTATTAGGTGTTGTACTAATGAGAATGAGACAACATTTTTCACCCTTCATGTTAGGAAAATAGAGGCTTTCTCTAAAGTATAGATTAGATAGATAAAGCATAGATTTACTTGTGATGTTATACATTAATTGACTTTTAATTAAGTATGGAATTATTATTTCTGTCAGAATATCATCTAAGAAGTCAAAAAAGTCCAGGGAGCCGTCGCTGTCACCGCCTCCGAAGCGTCCTCGACACAGGTAACTCCTATAATTCAAATTCTTTCTGCAATGGTAGTTTCGATAGATCTATTGAGCTTGTGGCGACACATATTTCACCACATGAGAAGCTTGTGAAGAGAGCAATTATAAGTTCTGAATTTTCCACGTGGAGAGCAGTGAAAGAAAATAGTTGATATTGATATTGGACACGAGGCCTTTGCCCAGCAGGTGAGCATTTACGAGTTAATACAATTACGAGTTAATACTACAATTTATCTTTTAATTGTAATAAAAATAATTCATTGGTTTTTTTCAGCGAAAGAAAATCACGTTCGCGGTCTCGCTCGCGTGAAAGAGAAAGGGAACGCGATCGATCACGTGAACGCGAACGGGAGAGGGAAAGGGAAAGGGAGAGAGAGAGGGAAAGGGAACGCGAAAGAGAACGCGAGAGAGACAGGCGACGTCGTTCACCAGCCACGCCACCCGGACACCATCACAGAAAACATAGTAAACACGCCAAATATAAGTACTGACATACTATTGGAGATTATTTTTAAGTGTAAAATATATTGGTTATGTCAATTGTTTTGTTTTTCTTTTGGTGCCTATGCCTGAACCGTAATATATAGGCGGGAGAAATTTTCACAGAATATGATATTGTGGTGGATATCACATCATTTTATCAGTTTTGTTATATCGAAAAAACGGATATACATACACGATACATAATTGGTATGGTCATTGTGAAAACTAAAGAATAACAAAAAAGAAAGATGTCAGAATCAGCCGGAAAGACGATGGCTACAGATTTCGGTATTGTAGAGATTATATAGTTAGTAGTAAATATTATAAAATAAACATTAAACAGTGCTATGCCTGAATTTATTTCCGGTGTAGCAAAATACTGAGCAGTTAATTACTTTTGTGTGCGTCCATTTCTTGGCAAATAAATGTATTTCTTTCTTTTTTAAACTGGTTAGCAATAGTTTAAAAACGGGAACTGCTCCCCGTCAATAGTTTAAATTTACTAACTTGAACCTATTTTATTATAAAAGATAACACACAATCACTATACACGCGCTTACATACACGAGAAGAGTGTGACAGCCATAGGGAACTTTGAATGAATGCAGAAAGCTCCTGTAGGTGCGTAATACGTTAAAGGAAATCCGACTACACGTTTTGAGTATTCATCAAATTATTCACATTAAAACAGCGTTTAGTTTAAGGAATGAACGAAACTAACTTTTTCTAAAAGTATTCGTGGAATTTAGGTTGTCAGTATAATATTTTTAATGAGGAAAACCGAAAGTAAGGCATTTGTTCAGCAATGGTGGTGAAAACTAGGGGCATTAGCAATGAAACTTAATTAAAAATAATAATGATATCAAGGCAAACCATCTTCGTCCATTCAGCCATAACATCTTTGCCATAAGAAAACGTAAATACCAGACTGACCGGAGTTGATCGTCTGTTTAGATTTGCTATGGCCGCCTGCTATACTTTAATTTTATTTTTTCAACAATAAAACCTTAAGCTAAAGGTTATCGTGTAATTGCCGTACTGCGAGCGAGTGGGAAAGGATTGTAGTTTAAAGTATTCCCTAAAGCAAACAAATAAAATGAAACAAAGCATTTTGTATCAATATTATATTATTCAATATGTTTGTTAAGTGATTAGTAATTCATGAAATGATAAAAACTGAATAAACACATTAAAATGAAAAATTAAACAAATCTATCAATATATTCGTCGAATAAGATAAAAACAAGATAAAGAATTTGAGCTGTACCTTTGTTAACCTTGCCAGGTTAAGTTTCATCCAGGATTAGGTAGTGAGCAGGCACGTTTGCATTTTATCATAATTTCCCAGATCGATATGCTAAAGATAATTTTATGAATTCATATTTTGCTCACAGTATTTAACAACTTTCGTGTAAATTAATATATTAAAGCAATATTCAACAAAAAAAATGAACATAATATAAATTTAATTTATGCTTTAGTTAAATAATTTACAACCATGATTTGATTTTATACTAACACAGTATTTTATATTTGAGACTAGTTTCGTAGTGTACTACTGTTGTAGTTTGGAACTTCTATTTAACTGTACCGTTCCAATGGTTTAAATTAAATTACTGTAAACAAAAACAAACCTGTGTTAAAAAAGAATTGTATCTCTACATTACTTTTCCTAATACATTTACGAGCAAACGATAAAATGTTCAATTTACTATCCAGCGACACGCCAAGGGGTGGTTTACATGAGGATACTTGTATAGGTCTTAATAAAAAGTAATATTTAATAAAAACTATTAATACATCAATGTAACGTTATAACACCTAATTGAAAAAAAATATCTAAAATTTAAAACACAAAACAATAATACTGAAAGGAACCCAACAAGAAACAAACTAAAAATAAAACGTAAAAACATTACATAAATTCATAGCCATACATTTCATTGATTTATTTGGATTTTTTAATATCTACAAAATCCATATGTAAGCCAATGGTATAAAAGTGACAGTGTCTTTAAAAATGCAATTATAACGCTATTTGAATATAAAAAATTGTTATTGTTTCTAACAATATTTTAATTGGTACCTTCTGAAGTCTCATTTACTTTCTTATTAAGGCTGTCTTATTGCTACAGGCAAAAAAGGACAATCGGTGTTAATACTTTAAAAATAAATATTAACACGATAGCTGGTTAACAAAGTACGAAGTTCGCCTTTATGATTTTCTGTTATTGAATAATATTTATTAAAAGCAAACGACAATGTTGGATTATAATAGCAGCACGTGTTTGACGTTAATTTTAAAAAAAAAGCTGTCTCTCAAGGCCGCTGTCACTTTTTGCCGCTATTAAAATTATAAAAAACCACAGTGTATCAATATTTTCTTGTTCCTTAATTTACATATAGGCCAACTTTTCTACTGCACTATAAACTAGAGATTTTAATTTTAATTCTTGAAACTGTGTGTATGTTTTGAAACAAAGCAAAATTCACAGTTTAATGTGTAAAAAATATTTATACAACACACACATAATTTTTTTGGAGTTAAGGCTTTAGAACATGACATAAACTAGCAATATTAAAATAATGCAGTTACTGTAGTACTGGGAACACTGTGGCGTACATAAGAATCAATGCGATTACAATGTAACAACTACCCGTAGCGCAGGAATGTATAAAAATATAATTGTTTGATTAATCACAGACTATTACACTAATTGATGACACTTAACAATCTAGTCTAAGGTGTAAATGCCTGAGAGTCATCTAATGGACGTGTAAGAAAAATTCTGTCCTTAATATTAAACACTGGTTTTTTAATATTAGCGAATACTTGAGGTATGTCGTTCTCATCTTTTGGTAGACAAAGAAGTATGACAAAATTATTTAATTACTATACTCGTATTGTCGCAGATTTATGTTTTACGTACTTATGAAATGCAATGAATATTATTTTTATACAAGTAATTATTAGTTCCATTCATAAATATTGGCATAGCTTTATAAAATTTAGGTAATACAGAAAGAGATTCGACACGTTTCCTGTCATCGTTACTGGTATGTACCAGTTAAATACGAAATGCGATATACGAAATTCGCAACTGTGTTCTAAATATTTATTTGAATATCGAGGTAGATATACATCGCAGTTAATGCGCATATACGTGACCATAACCTGCCAATAGAAATATGTACGGAATAAAGATAATAATAGAGTATTCCCTCTGGACATTGCCTTTTAAGTTGATATTTTGTGCGTGAAAATTGGCATGTCGAAGCGTTGGCATTGCTAGCAAAGAACTCTTAATTAAATAAAAAAAACGATTTACTACGAACCTACGTTTGTTCTTCCATATTAATATAGGACTTGTAGCTAGGAAACCATTTATTTCCTATTAAAATTATTCTCAATAATAGAAAAGAAAATTTTTAACAATTTTTTTTTATTAATTACCAGTACTCGACATTAAGTAATGTGTGACTAAAATCTTTTTACTCAAATCCCTGTTTTTTTAAGAAAAATTGCAAGAATCCATTTTTTTATTTAATAACAGGCTTCTCTTGATCTTATATTTGGCTATTTGACTAACTCATGGTATATCACACTATATTTTTTTACCATAAAGTATATTTTAATACTGATAGTTATATTGAATATAATTTCGCTACCAGTATTCCTTAACACGATTATTTAAAGTACAAAAAAACTTTTTAATCTGAATACCTCTATCGTAACACTTTATTATCTGTACGAAGGCCATTGTTGTGACGTTTGTTACATTTGCTTACTTAATATATAATAATGCTTACATAGTATTACGCGGCGGTTAATGTCTATGTTTTTACATTATGCTTCGTTCGTTAAGGCTTATTTTATTTAAGAGCCCATACACACATGCTTACTTTTTCATTACCTGTGCAACGTTTCGTAGTTTATAAGCGCATGGGATCAATAGGATAGACTCGTTAACTGTTCGAGGGTAAACATGATAATAACAATGAAAATTCCTGACCTTGCGGTATATTTTTAAAAGAAAATCATTAGTAATGCACTCTTCTCTTCACCCGTGCAGATGAAGATGATAGAAACTGAACAATTTGTGTAACCATGAATATTTTGTACAATTTCTTCTCTCATATAATTGTTTTCTAACTATTTAATTTAGATCTCGTTAATACAAAGTTAAGGTCTAAATTTAAAGCTACACTGCAAATTTTATCATTAATAATCATTATCCTATATTGTAATGCAAAGTAACAATTTAACTATGCTTTTTTTTTAATAAGAGATCGTCCATTCTGTTCCAGCTAAAAGACTGATCCATAGGTTAAGTTTTGATATTGCAAGCTCGCTAAATACTTTAGCTCAAGTTCAGAGAAATTTCAAAACGTTAAAAAACATATTAATTTGATAAAGTATTCGTACATTAACTCTCTACTCCAAAAGTTTACAAAATTTATAGAGAGCAACAATGAAATGATTAATTATTACTTATAGATAAGTATAACGCATTTAATTTTAAGATTTTTCACTCGATTTTTAATTAATTTTTAAACTGAATATTTATAACGAAAATTGATAATCTACGTAGGTAATTGACTTCATTTTTAGAGTCATACTAATGTTGCAGTCTTATATTTTAACTTTGTATTTAATCACAAATTGATACAAAATAAAGTAAAACTTGATTTTCAAATGGGATAATAATTTTGTCATATGCAATTTCGAATATTACAAGTCAATTTCATGAGTAATCGTAACTTATTCCCACTTATCACTAATTTTTGAACTATAGTATACCTTTTTTTTTAGTAAAATATAATAAATTCTGGTAATTACTTACTTCATCGATTCACCTACTAAATTATATAAAACAATCTGTTAGTTTATTTAACGTAATCTACATGAATCGAAAAGCCTCCAAATAATTTCTGTAAATAATTATAGTACTCACAGACATTGTATACTTGTCCGTTGAATCTAAATTCATTCCACGACTTATGACGAAAATATCGCTGGTCGAAGGTACAGCAGTATGTAGTACGACATCAGCGATAAGTCAGGTCATGGTTTCGCGTGTCACCCCAACGCGAGTCATGCGACATGACGTGAACCGGGTCAGATGTCGTGCTGCGGGTCAGGTGTCGTGCCGCGGGTCAGGAGTCATGCCGCGGGTCAGGAGTCATGCCGCGGGTCAGGTGACGAGTCACGTGCGAATGCGGCGGCGGGTCACCGCCAGGCGCGTCGCGTCGCGGGCGTGGCGACATGTCACCTGCACGTGCGCAGTCGCCAGCACCGAATGCGACCGTCGCTGCAAGCATACCATATTTTGCTATTTAACATAAAGTCACTATTCGTGTTATTCTAATTCGTTGCATTTTAAAGCTATTTTCTAGTAAAATAGCAAAACTATCTAGCAAAAAATAGCTATTTGAGCTATTAAAATAGCGCAAATAAACGATGTCTTGTTAAGTAGTGGAATGGTAACCAATTATATTACAGCAGTGACGAATAAAATGCTATGACCATTAGCGTAATCTCGGAGGCAGACTGTGCTATCTTTTTCTATTCGATGTAACGCTTATGTTTAAGGAAAGGAACGTTATACATGCAGACACGAGACAACGATCGCAATATATATATTTATTTGGCACAAAATCGAAGGCCTAGTAGGCATGTATACTGACCAATGAGTTACAAGGCCTTCAATTATTTCTTTATTAAAAGCTGTACTTGAATTGGTGCCTATAATATTTCTACTACTTCTTCCTAAGTATACAGTACAGTTGAACATTTGTCTCTTTAAGTAAGCTCCAACGAAAGCTAGCATTTCTAAAGTCAAATGGATGAAGCAGTAATGTCTATACATTACCCCGATAACTGGGGTGCACTGCGTACATGCGAGGTTGATATTTCGAGACAAAGATAGCGTATTCCTTTCACCTTAATATTAAATCATTCTCTCCCAACCTGTTTGGCTTTATCACGAAATTATTGGTCCTTTACGATATCTATTGGGTTGCTATTGTTCTAACGAGCCAACCGGTTAAAAAGTAGCTGTCAATGTGAATGTCCCACTGCAGGGCAAAGGGCTCTAGAGCCGGAAAGTCCGCCTCGCTATTCCACTGCAGATTGGCGGACGGATAGATTGTTATTTAATATTTATTATTGTTAAATAAAAATACACCGGAATGAGTAACACAACTAAATAAAACTCTCAACTAAAATACTTCTATAAAGACGATGGAGTACGAAATCAAATTTTATGAGTCTACAAAATTAAGTAATAAAACACGAAGAGCTACATTAATAATAATAATAATAGAATGATTTGACAATGATTTATAACTAATATTGCTAAAATTACAAATGTGCTGTAATATTGCTAAAGTAAAGTCTAGGTGAAATTATAGTCCACTACAGAGGATACTCAAGATAATATGAATATCTAAGGAAATGAAGAAAACTATACATAACTAATATTGGTTGATTATAATTAGAACAACACCGAAAGCTTTTCAATTTAAACTAAAACCTTTCAAAGAACTAACTCAAGGTTAGTTAACACAGAATAAAACGCCAAGAAAATTGTACGAGAAGAAAATAAATGTAAAAAGTTTGATATTGGTTAGAAAATAGTGAAAGTTATACGGGAACAAAATGAAGGTGATAAAAAAACCGTCTTGTGCAATTTACAATAAAGAACAAATTAGCAAAGCATTGCTTGGTTAGTACTGTAATGGTTTTGTAAAAGTAAGTAGAATTAAAAAAGTGAAGGAAAAACAGCGAGAGAACACAGATAGAGCATTGAGCTAAGCATTGCCTGCGATGTCAACGCCGGGTGGTGAAGCGGCGACGACGTGTGTGCTTGTGTCGCCTTCGGTACACCAACATCGACCACTTGCATACTTACGGGAGGGTGTGTGTGAGTGTGTGTGTGTAAATTTTGAGATAGTGTGTGGTTTTGTTCACAATTACGAGGGTATTTTAAAAAAAATCAATTTGTATTACTTTATTAAAAAGAATGCGGGTAGCAAATGACGCCGCGGACAGTCGATAAGGTCTTTGATTTGATTCTTGATTAAAAGTAACAAAAAACAAACACATAACTCTTGTGACTAAACTAGGCTTCATAAATAATTGATATTTGGCGTATAACCTAGAAATTGCCTGTAGTAAAATTTGTGGTAACGTATATACATCCTGCGTATTGTTACATTCGATGAAACCAGAGAGGGAAGCAGTTGGACTCCTCTTTCTTGAATCCGTTCCGAAGCTGTAAGTAGTCGCCGTCTTTTTTGTTGTCAATTGCATATTGAGCTATATCTCTTTGTATTCAATGGTCTACATCAATTCGAGCCTAACCTTACCAAGCTAGACGCTTTGAAATAACTCTGTGATAACTATTTTTTAATAAAACTGTTCTGGACTTCACATCGATTGTGCCTGTTTTAAAATGTTTATCATGTTCAGTAATTAGTTTCATGAAAAAATAATAATAAATAATTTAAATAAATGGCACCATTGGTGTGGTGTAATCGTAAAAGAAAAAGTATAATAAAATGATTCACGTTAACACTGAACGCCATGCACTTTTATACTTTTTATAAACGAACAAGCCGATTGTTATCGAAAGCGAAGCAAGTTATTTGTAAGGGTTAGCTCACACTATGCGTTTGTCAAATATTTTGACAAATACTGTGTTAGTTAGTGTGGCGTGTTTGTTTGTGTTGCACCTGCTCACTGCTCGTCGACGATCCGCCACGCACGCACTTCGCCGCCGCTGCAACACACCTCGCACGTTAATGGATGACCAATCTTAATTATGGAAGGGTGGAACAAGAATTTCAATGGAAAATGCGTGAGACTGCGCGTTAGAAATGAAACGTTTCCATTCTCGTCTCGATCGGGCCAAAGTGGTCAGAGAAAACGCAACGCGCAGGACTCACTGCGCCCGCGTGTGGAGTGCATACGACGCATTGGACAGAGAGAGAGAGAGAGGAAACGATTCTCCCACTCTTTCTTTTTCACTGCCTGTTAAAGTCGGAGAAGGAGAAGCGTTTCACTTTTCATGTGATTCGGGTCGATTAGCCGTACCGCACCGCGCCTAAAGTTTCACTTCAAAAACAATTATATAATTCGTTATTGGTACCACGCTATGACTGGAAGAGGATCTAGAATGTGAAACAGTCATTATGTGATTGTTGACAGAGTTATAAAGAATAGAACATTAGGATAAAGTCAAGAAGTTATGTTAACGACTTTTCTTTTAGTTAGGTACTAAATACTTAAGATCATAAGCAATACTATGGTGTATATACACATACATAAAATAATTGTTGGTTGAAATAGCCGCTATCTATATTTATAATTATGTTTACAATCAACATGTCGCATTATCGTAACTTTCACTCATATGTGACAAAGATATGGATTATTGAGTGTGAAAATATAAATTGATTCAAACGTCTGAATTTACTTAATATCTTATTCAAAAAACTACGAACATGCACAGTTGCGAATCTGTTGCTATCTGATCATTTAATATAACTTTTTGAAGGAGCTGCAGGTGCGTTGTTGGCCTTTAAGAATATTTAGGGGATAGGAGGTATGATGGGGAGAGGGTTGGCAGGAGGGAGGGGAGCGGGACTCCGGTTACCTCACTCACTAAACCCCAGTCCAGCCGCTGCTTGGCTCTACCATGGCACAAATTCAGTCATGTGAGAAACTGTCGGGAAACATACCTGGCAATGGATGTGAGCATATCGCGGATTTCACTTTGATCCAATTGGGAAATGTGGTTCAGTTTTGCGTAGATTCTTAATGGTGCAAATTAAGTAACTGTACATACTTACGCTCCGCGAGTACTGTACAATAAGGACAGCAGTTTACTGACAGGGAAGTCCCGGCCTCCTTTTACGATATTTTGTAATTTCTGTGTATTTCGAATTTTGATGTATAATATTAGTAGTCTATGCCATAAGAGCTTTTTATTATGTGTGTGGGACTATCAATTTACTATCGATATTTTAAAAAGTTTTTAATCTATTCGATTGGGGTGAAAAACGAGCAAACAGTCCACCTGATGGTTAGTGGCTACTGCAGCCCATTTCCTAACCCCAACTGTTCGCAGCCCCATCGCCTGCAAACAACTTGCATCGAAGAAGGTTACAGATGCGTTGTCACCCCAGAGCACTAAACTGGGATGCACAGCCCGTAATTACACTGGCTGTCTATAACTTTCTAACCCGAACACAACAGTAGTTGCATTGCTGTTTGGTGGCAGAAATGGGTAAGAATCTAATCTAAAACATGTTAAAGATTTCATGTAATTATAATGAAAATGACGTCATTAATCTGACATCTGTCCTAATTTAATTCTCGTCTGGAGGCTGCGTAGCCAATGCCACAATAAATATAAAATAAAGTGTGTGGTGGTGTGTTCGGGCGCGCGCGCTCACCTGCCGGCGGTGTAGAGCGCGGTGGCGGCGGGCGCGGCGGCCAGCGCGTGCGGCACGTCGGGTAGCGCGGCGGCGGGCGCGGCGGGGCGCAGCGCGGCGCTCCACAGCCGCAGCGCCTGGTCGCGCCCCACGCTAGCCAGCCGCCCGCCGCCCGCCGTGCACAGCCCCGTCACCCACCCCTTGTGCGCGTTCATCACGCTCTGCGCGCGGACATATATTTTTATTGTATTAGAACTATTATATAGACCATGCAAAATACATTTACGAATACAATAATAAGAAATTAATCCATCATATATCTCTTGTAGGAGTATTGTTACAAAAAAAGCGCTGTATGTAATTATAAATAGTTAACAATAATAACAATACAGTAAAATTCTACTTCGCCGTACTTGAAGAAACACGCGTTAGAAATAGTAAATTTACAGCTGCCACTGACTTTGAATCGAGCTATAGTAAAGTCTGTAAATGTCCGGGCAACGGCCCTCTCTCAACACTCGAGGGAGGTCTAGAGCCCAGAAGTTTTATTATTTCTCAGATATGCTGGATTCGTCACGACATTATACTTTACCGCTGAGCACTTGGTAAATACAGCACGTATATTGCAGTTACCCCGGACAATCCATATTTATAGCGACTACCTACTTACCTACAACACGAGGCGAGAGCTCCATAAACTGTCAAATAAAAGTCCAAAAATCTGTCAGTCAGTAACCGCTGCGATCAGCTGGCTGGTTGCTGCTTTTGTACATTAGATGCCATTTACAATCATGGATCTGATTTATACTTTATTATATTATTTGACATTCCATAGATTCTTTTAAGTTCACTGTAAAGCATTGTAAACACTAATAAACAAAGAAATAAATACTTACATGAGTGAGGCTATCATCGACAAGACTCCAACATTTGAGGCTGGAGTCCCTCGAGGCACTGTAAAGGAGCTCTCCGGTCAGGACCAGGGCCTGAACACCGTCGTAGTGAGGCGGCTCTAGCAACCGACGGTTGCATATTTCCCAGGAACCTGGGGAGTAATACACTTTTAAATAAATAAAGATAAAAGTGCTAAATGTAAAGACAGGAGACAGGACAAAGAAGCAAAGCTACCAAAATTCGGACATGTTAGACTACGGATTCTGAAAATGCAAGCTATGGTCCCCGCGAGCTGTTAGAGAGACGTGCAGTGCCGTGCACAGTATCGGTACGTACCGGTGTCCGCGGGCTGTAGGTCCAGCAGCCGCACGCAGTGGTCCCTCGAGCCGGTGGCGAGGCGGTCACCGTGGCCGACGCGCGCCGCCACCGCACACATCACAGCAGCCGCATGACCCGACCACCACTTGCATGCGCACTCCATCCTGCACCAAAACAGACATAACTTTGATAAAAACGTTCTCGTGAGCAATGAATTGAGTCATCAGTCGCCGCAATACATCATATGGTAAACTTTGGCGGTACTACAGTTTTTCGGATCATACGTGCGAATTAACCTGTGCAAAGCGACTGCAGCAGGGATAAAACGATATTAAAAAAATTTAGAATATAAAAAAATATCTATGTTATCCTCAGTTGCACAAAGTGTAGCCTGAAATCATATGTTTGTATAAATTTATTACATTATTGCAGTTTTCTGAAAAAAATAATTAGTCCCACAATAAACACGATTATACCAATTTCAACGCTAATTTTCCCTATTTTTGAATTCCCTTAATATATCCATGAGTGAGTTTAAATAAAAAATCTCTCGAGAGCACATAAGTCCACCAACCCACACTAGAGCAGCGTTTCGGACGTCTTCCTACGCATGGCAGCGGGCCGTTCGCAGGCTGCCACTTTACAAACGTAGATTGGAGAACGTTGCAAGGTTGCTGTTGTTTTTAACATATTCAAAACATTTGTTATTTCTGTATTATATGTTGTTGTTGTTGTTGTTGTTATACAATATTCCACTGCAGGACATTGGCTTCTCCCATAAGTAGGATTTGCAATAATGGCCACGGCCAGCGGATTGGCGATCGCAGTACCAGACAACTGCCATCTTCGAAGCTGCTGACAATCGTCGCGGTCTGCTTAATTTAGCTCAGGTATTTTTTCGAGACGGTTTGATCTATCGTCCGCCAGTCGAGTCCATTGCTAAATAGATTATCGTACCAAATGGCCAATACAATACGTACATGCGCAAGTCCCAGAGCCGCAGTCGATCCCCGGCCGCGGTGTAGAGGCGGTGCGGGGGCGCGGCCGCCAGCGCGGTCACGGCCGCCTCGCCGCGAGTCGACGTCGCCGGGCCCGCCGTCCCGGTCGCGCCCGACGACCTGACACACCGAATCGATATGATCATTAGCTGACGACAGGCTCACACTGTTCTAAATAAGCGCTGGTGAAAAATTTGTTAAATCTACTAAAATAATTGTCTAGACTTCAGATCACCCCAGTATTGTATTGTATTTATATTATATACATGAAAATATTTATTCGCTAATTGATTAAGAAAACACTAAGAATTTATTTATTTGATAGGTGCATTTAATTTAAGTCGTATGTAGTCATTACTAAAAACACAAAGTAATTTACAAGGCTATTGGTTCTTAGGCGATCAATGAGAGAACGGCTAGCATCTGTACAATATATTCTTAAACGGTGGGTAGAAATTTCTATTTATATAACACGCCGTAATCGACGATGATGATATGATGAGACCTTGTTATTGCTATAAAATGTCCTGCGCAAACTAACCACCACATGTACCCAGAGCTGAAGACCCGCGCAGAGAACTATATCCATGATCAATATGTACAATGAGACCGCAGCGCGACGTACCAGAGCGTGGCGACTGGCGCGCCGACGCGCGAGTCGAACACCCGCACGGCGGCGCCGGCGGCGGCCAGCAGCAGGCCCGGCGGCGCGGCCAGCGCGCACACGCCGCCGCCACACCAGCCGCGCCACGCCTCGCGCCCGCCCGACACGTCCCACCCGCGCACCGTGCGGTCTGCGCAGACGAAATTATTTGATATCTATTGTGGCATTGGTTACTAACAAAAATATTAAGATAATCTAGTTTGAATAATTTCTAGCTTCTTTCACGTGTCATAACAAAAATTGACGGCCTCCTATCTTCAGATGAATTTTCCAACCACTTCATACGTGAGGTGTTTTTGTGAAGTGATTCGATCGAAATACAAATAAATAAACACATTTAATAAGACATATTTCGCCACGCGTCGATTGCAAAGGTAATTCATTATGACTTGTTAAACTGATTAATTACAATTCACGCACGACCATAACATAACCTAAAGACAAAATTAACATTTGAGTTAATATTATCTTCCGACCAGAATATAATCGAGAGGTGTACGCACCCACACCACCGCTATACAGTAGGCCAGGTGTAGCGGCCAGCGCTAACGCGGCGCCGACATGTCCCTCTGCCACGTGTGTGCACTGCAGCCATGCGCCACCACCACTGCCACCGCTGCCACCGCCTCCACTGACACTCATGCTTACACGTTGCTAACCAAAAAATAGATAATTTATTTCCTCATTATGTATGAGCTGCTTGGCAAGTGACAAGTGGATCCTGAGATGTGGGTCCTAGGTACAAATTCCAATCGGAACCGGATCCCGTATTTATACAAACACAAATAATTTGTACTAACAGTTCTGTTTGTACAGTGTTGCGTCGAGTTTTTTTTAGGAAATTCAATTTCATTCATTTACTTTGGGTTCGGACTTAAATCTTAAATGTTTTGTCCCGCAGCTAAAGCTCATGTTAGGTATTGTTAAAGCAGCGACGCCTGACAGGCGCGCTTGGTAAACGCAGCAAGGTTTATGCAATGGAATGCTGCTGACCGCCATCTGTCTGATTTTTATATTTTGTGCTACGGAACTACTGTAATCCCCTAATGATAGCATTACACCAGACGTGTTCATGGGAAAGCTGTCACCTGCTGAGCAGATGAAATCGAGCTTTAAATATACATTAAAATGGGTAGCAGGTACCTTCAAAGGCAGTTCCCTTATAACGCCTTGCGGAGAGTTATCGTGCGCGGCCCCGGCCAGCCGCAGGAACACGTCGTCGTCACGTGCCCGTCGCGCGGCACCGGGGGAGGCCGGCGGGGTCCCTCCTACCACGGAGCTCCCGCCCCCACTTGTCTCCCTGCGTTAGTCGCACGACAGGCGCAGGCGTTAGAGAAGCGGGACGGTCGTACAATGTACATTAGTGCGGAGTTAGAACAATGAACGGATTACGAGACATTCCAATGTACGATTATGAGGGTTAATTGTTGACAATAGACAAAATCTGGAAAACTTCAAACACATTACGTAAACAATAACTACTGAAAATAGACCTTGGTAGAGGTAGACGTGTCAACGATTAATCTCATAGCTGTGTATTTAACATTTACAAATTGTATTTGAAAGCGACGTGACTAGCAAAATGGGAGTGCATAATTTTATATGATACAATATATGTTGATGAAATTAAATGTAAGAAATCGTTATCCAACGCTTCGGTTATAAATCAAAAGTTACGAGTTGTTAAATTCGCCAATAAAAGTTTCTTGGATGTCTTATGAATCGATGTACAGAATTTCAAAACGTTGTTTTAATGTTGAAAATGTATATTGAAATTGGTTTCGATGTTAATATATGAACCAAGGATTGATTTTGCATAATATACGTAAACACCTTCAGGAAACGGCAAAGTATTATAACACATGAAACAATAAAATTATTTATCGCTAATATTTTATTGATAAATCGTTTTTCATTCAAACTCAATTATTTCTACAGTTCTAATGTTAAATGCAATGCAAAACGAAAAAAAGGACTTTAATTATGCTGTAAATAATAAATGCCGTATGTTAGTATCACTCTACGATGCAATGATTTCGCCACAAACAATACAACTCATATGACACTGAAATGTACGAGTTAATGTCACTTAATAAACTACTTACCTCTTTCCTATTTTGAATATTACCATAGAGAAGCATTTTCTTTTAGTCTTTATTATTTCATATATTCATTTCATCAAATATAGAAACAAACTAACGTAATTTGAACGTAGTTAAAGCATGCTACTGCATCCAAACTACTGTTTGGAATAATAAATTAATACATCAAACGGTAGAAATAAACACAATTGACTATTTATTATGTAATTAATTTTCACTACAACATGCTTCAACGAGTGGTAATTTACAGGAACATATTTATTCAAATAATTTCACAAAAAAACAAACAATGTAAATAATTAATATCTACTTTTAGCACACAAAAAGATTGCATTGCGTTAAGTCATAAAGGAAATAAAAGTGAAAGAAAAACTAGTTTAGTTTCTATGCTAACGCTACTAACATATATTTAGCTCATGCAATGCTTCGGTGCAGCAAGCTGGGAGGCAAGGAAACTATAAATTACAGCAAACAATTTATTGAGCCTTCACATACAGGTACATGGAGATTACATACAGTTCTACACGGGCACCTTGGCCGGGTTAAAGCTTAGTGTTACGATACATTATGACGTTAATAGCTGTTACCCTATATTTATGGACTACTGGTAGCATATATATTTCTGTAGACTCTTTTATATCAAACATGCAGTGTTTGACTACTAAACATTCACTCAACTAAACGCCAATATTCCAGAGAGCCAAATCGATCGATTGGCTAAAAAGATTTTACGGGTCTCACATTCCACGATTTTTGACTATTAGTAACGGGTTTTGTGAAACATTTTCCAAAGCTGTCATTGTTGACATAGTTAATTGGTTTACATCTTAATACTTTAGGCGTGCATTTATTGTATCGGACGAAACAGCTCTAAGGATTTGGAGAAAATTTTGTATTTAGATAATGTTTATTTATCAAGTTTATCTTGATACGAGTCATCCCTGAGAATCTTCTTTTTTACATAATTATTTTTTTCTTGTGCTTCTATAGAATATTGAGGTATGTTTACAAACCCAACAAAAGCACTGCGCGACATCAGTCGCTTTATCACGATATTTCAAACCGTTACTGAAACAATATTCTCAGACAGGTAGATGAATAACAAAGTGACTAGGGTACTTTTATTATTATAGGTTTATATGTAGAGTCTATCAGAAGATACTGTAGTCCAGACAATAAAAAAAATCAAATAAAATGCATTTTAATTTAAAGCCTAGCAATACTTTAGATTATTAGTAAAAACGCGACATAAATTTTTGGACTATATCTTATCTATAATAACTATAAATAATTTATAACTCAGTTATACATTTTTTGTATTAAAATATTTAGCTTATCCTTATCTCACAAATAACCACGACAAAAGAGCAATTTTACACACGACCACACAGACGTACTAGTCTGTACATTAAAACCATTACTGGCCTGTTAATGTCAAAATGATTGAGTCATCAATAAAACTACTTTAGTTTCTAGCAAGCAGTGCCATTACGTAATCGTAGCGTACAATACTACAAATACTGGAGAGAGGAAATTATTGCTCGTTTATCACAGACATTCGTCGACTTTTATATTATTCTTATATATCACAATCACGGTTTAGTTCACAGACCCACGCTGAGTGCAGAAATTCCTAAATAAAAGACCACATTTGCAAGATTCAAAATCTATTAAGCGAGACACGTTCGCAATTAAATTGTGGAAATATTGGAATTGTAAATATACTTTAACAATTCATTAAAACAATACAGAAGCAAACGAATGAAACCGAATGAATTATTTAGAGCTCTTTACATATTAATACCACCACCACGAGCCTTGTCAAGAGCAGATTTCAATCTCTTGCAAATAAGGTCGATAGTTGCATGGTTATGTACATTTCGCTAGTTGTGAGCAGCACGGGCCGCCGGCGCCGTCAGTCTTCGACTATGGAGAGGTCGGTGAGAAGGCTGTAAGCAATAGCCCGGTGTGAGTCACCCGCACCGCTGTACCCCGCTAACGCCCTCGTGTCTACCAGGCAATAGTCATGTGTGCAAGCTAATTACACTAGTTGCATAGCAACACATTCGAAAACATCGAACTTCTATTAATTATGTACTTTGTATTAGTTACATACATTTTTGGTGATATTATTACGCACGCTCTATCAGCCTTATTTTGTTTGCGAATAGAGCGGAAGCAACATGGGTATATTTAAGATTTCACTTGTGTATGTAGGGAAAAGGACGGGAGATAGATACGAGCGATCCAGCTCTGAAAGTTAAGCATTGAGTTCGTCTCATATCGTAATGATGTTGTTTAAAATACCTATTTTTATTTTTTCAAATTCTACGTTATCTTAAAAGTTTTTTTTCTTTATGTGAAAGGCGGCAAACGAGCTAGCAGCTGATAGTAAGTGAGTTTTCTACGAGGCCGTGGTACTACCCCGGTCGAGACGGCCGTCATTCGAGCAATAGCAAAAGCCTCTACTTAATTCGACCAAAAAGCTTAATTAAATATGGTGGAGGGCACGGATATGAGCCGCTAGCTTCATGCTATTATCGAGAAGCGGCTGGCTAAATATCAACCCCATGTAGATTTCTCAATGAACTTAAAGGTTTTATAATTAACTATACACGACGGGTGACCTTCAACATTTAAAAAGTTAACAGTACCACAAATTTATCTGTTTAGTGTTACCAGTAAAATATGTATTCAACTCTTAAAATGAAACACTCTTACTGTAAAAGTGTTGTGTTAGGTCATATTTGTAATAATAACGAATTTAAAGAAGTTGAAATATAATGATTTCTGTTAATTACGCAAATTTTTCATTTTATTTAAAAAAAAAGGTAAATTAAATACGACGAAATCTGTATATTATGTCTGAAATTGGTCGACTAGTTCTGCACAGATAAGTTTGTGGCACTATAGAGGTTTCAGTAATCGATAAGGCATTCTATTGACTCAAATAAATAAATTCATGCAAGACATGCACACATGACTATACACTGAAAATGTAATAAAACATTTAAAACCCCAATCCCAATAATATCTCAAATATTTCTAACTACAAACTGAAATAAAACATCATAGATAAGTAATAATAAACATTCAATCCTTAGTGTGAAAAGAATAGCATGTACAAATTTAGATTTACACATTTCTGTAAATCTAATGATGTACATTCCTGATTATGGGGGTAGTAGTCGTTATATATTTTTATTTAAAAGTAGCAGCCTGTAAACGACCACGGCTGGGCAAAGGCCATCACCTCAAATATTCTTCTTTAATTCTTCTGATAGGTTTTAAGAGCTGGGAAATATTTTTTTTATTTTTTCTCTGGTTTCCACACGTTTTATTTCAACCCCGAGCTCGTGATAAATTCAGTACTTAAAATTGCTATTAACAATTTTAGCGGTGCTGGCAACGGGGATCAAAGCCCGCTCACACGTGAACGCACAAGAAACGTGCGCCATGACAACTAGGCTAAACGGGGATATAATTGCTGATTAATAATTAATATGTTTCATTAGAGTTTGGTCCGTTTGCACATTTATCTATGATGCCTTCAGTTTTTAAACAGTACTACTACGTAATATAATCCCAAGCGATGTGTCATGCAGAGAGCGGTAGCCGGGTGGCCGAGTGCCGGTAAGGAATAGCAATAACACTAACTACTGATACAAGAGCAGTACACATGTGCCGTTTACTAGTTTAGTTGTAAGAAAGGGTAAAATTTGAAAGTCTTTATATATGCAAGCGGGTTATATACAATGTATTAGTCATTGTTTTATTGTTTTCAAATATACGAAATATACAACACCGATCTGTAATAAATTTGGAGTTATCTGACATAATCCATTAGGCGATGTATTATTGAAAACTTTCAAATTTCACTGGGACAGTGCAGCCTATACGTACAAGGATGCGGGCTTGGCGAGGCCGTGCTGGCGCCGCGCCGGCCGCGGGCTGTCGGGCGGCGGCGGCCTGCGACTCGCTAGCGGAGACGATAATGGCGCTGCGTTGATTGGAGTCAGTCCCCTGTCATCGTTCCTTTGTTAATGCAACTTGAAACATTTTGGCGCATTGTAAAAAAATGAAGGATACAAATAAAAAGAAACATGATCAATTTTTTTTTCATTTGATAGTTCTTGTTAAGTCCCACGCTGGAACAAAATTATATGAATAATCTATAATAATGATACAAATTATTAATTTAATTTCTGGCTTTCTCTGCGTTTCGCATTCTCCTTGACTTCCGTGTACAACAAGATTTTTTTAATATAATAGACAAAGGTTGGATATCCAGAAACTTAAATATTGTTTGTACTACGTTTCACAACCTGTTATGAACGCTACAAGAGACATTAGTCATCAAGTGACAAATGTAGTAATTAAATCCATCCGTCAGAAGCCATGACATTTTCTAACGCTTTTATTTCGACTATACGGGAACCAGTATTGCGAACTCCTAGAAAATTACATATAGGTAATGAGAGAGATAGCAGAAGTACACGAGTGTTATTTATTTTGTGCGTGAAAGTGCGGATGTCGGTAGGTGCGTGTGTCCACATGTGCGCACGTGCGTGTATCCCTGCGTGCGTGTGTGCGCTTGTACCCCTGCGTGCGTGTGTACACTTGCGCTCACCGCAGGCTGCCGGGCGCGCTGGGCACGCGGCTGAGAGGCGCGGGGCGCGGCGGCGCGCGCTCCACCATGGACTGCGACATGGGGTCGTCTTCGCTGCCGATCACGCCCAGGTCCCGCAGGCGCACCGAGCCGCGTCGCGTGCTGTCGATTATAAACAATATATTTATTTGAATGTGCAATGAATGACTAGTTTTAGGCCCAGGGCGCTTCCGATAGGGTCTTATATATTTATCATCCAATAGAAAAAGGCAACAGGAAGAGTGACTGCCAATGTGTTTATGTTAATACTTAAGATGTCTTCATAACAGGATATTGTCATCTAGACTATTTCCTTTACCCTATTCCCTCTCTCCCTCTTTCGCGAAAAATGAAGTAATTTCTGCGTAATGTTTATTGGCGTACTTACGTGTTCCGCTGAAATGGAGAATTGTCATCGGGTGGCGAAGCCGGTGCTGTGTTTGATTCTCGCGCACCGCTTGTGGGCCGCCGTTCTAACAACGCACTGTAACAATACATGAAATGTTTTATAAAACTTAAAAAAAATGTATTCGTTTTTACAAGTTTTTTTTATGACAGGTTAGGTCAAATCAAATATTGCACGAAATCTTAAGTCGGAATCTCTTTACTTAAACGTAAGATTCTCTGCCAAAAAATTATCAAAATCTTGTCACACTCTGTCAGGGCGATTAGTGGACTTCCTGCCGGAAGGCTACACGAAGAGCTTGAATTACCGGAAGAAATGTGAAAGAGCAGCACGGCCAGCCCCACAGGTTTTGGTCGCCCCCTATCAAGGCGATTAGCAACTACCTTTCGGATGGCGACACGGAGCGCGTGGAGGTGCCGGACGAGACGTGCGCGAGCAGCGCGGCCAGGGCGGGCGGCGGCACGCCCCACGGGTTCAGGTTCTGGTCGCCGGCCGCGCTCGCTTCGCGCAGTGCGCTCGCTAGCCTGTCATTTTTCTCCTCCATCTGCAATTTAATTCCGCGGTTGTCGTACAGGAGCGTTGTTACGTTTCTGCTATACTTCAATAAAACTGATAAACAGCGTGAGACCAGAATAGTGTGTGATATTCAACAGACGGCAAATCTGGATTCTGGCAAATTCTCCCAATTTAAAAGATACACGTATTTAATGTTGAATTCATATACCTCGGCGAGCTGCGCACGCGTGTCGCGCAACATGCGCAGGTGCCTGGCGGCGTCCTGCGCGTGCTGCAGCGCGAGCGCGGCCAGCCGCTCCAGTGCGTAGCGGCCCGCTTCAGCACTTCGCACTTGTTCCAGTAGCCGGGGTAGCTCGTTCTCTTCACTCTCCTCCTGGATTTATAAGACATTATAATGCCAGGCTTTAAAATACGTTCTTGATTACCAATTTAGGTTTTAAAACACAAACTATATTTGTTATCAAAATCAACATTTTTCATATTTTGTTAAGAATGGTCACTGTAGTCTGAGCCAGCCCATAGGCACAATCTCAATGAAAAAAATCTAGTAGTAGTCTTACGGCGGACGGGCCAACCCATTTAAGTTGTGTAGACTAAATCGACATTGTTTCAGCTTTATGGTATGGGCCGGCACGACCGAGGTACCACGGCCTCGCAGAATACCGGCATGAAGTAGAGGTGTCGTGTGCCTCTACGTTTCGTTCGGAGCATACACACACACATATTTTCCTTTTATGAATAGCTCGGTAGTGTACTTTAAATTAATTAAACGACAAACGTACTCAACGGTTGTCAGCCACCTCTCACAACCAATCAAAGTGGCCGGTGGCCACTGTACCTCAATTTGCATGATCTGGTGCTGCGTGTCGGCGATGGCCTCCCGCAGGTAGTGCAGCATAGCGCTGCAGTCGGGGTCCGCGGGCGCGGCGGCGGCGCGGTCTCGCTGCCGCAGCTGCTGCTCGAGCGTGGCCTCCAGCTCGGCGAGCGTGCCGCGCGCGGCGCTGGCCCGCGACACCCAGCACTCGAGCCGCGCCCAGGCCTCGCGCGTCGTGATGCGAGTCCGACCGCGTTCTGGAAGAATCGGTGACATATCAACAAGGATTCGTGGCGTCGTCCCACGCGGCAGGAGCGACGTCGGACGTTTATATGGTTAAAATTGGTTTGCTTCTAAGACCTCTAGCACAGACTTTTTGGAATGTGTCACTAAATTTTAAAAAGTGACTTGAATGCTTTTTGACAAATATACATATATATGTAGGGATATCCCTAATATACAAGCATGCTAATGGAGAAGAGAAGAATGAGAGAAGAGAAGAAGTATGTAGAATTAATTTTTTAAATACATTTCTTAAATATTGGTTTACAGCAGAATCTTTTTTTTTCTGACACTGAACGCTTTAGCCATGACAACGGCATTACTCCAGACTAAGCCATAACCAAGTAAAGATGCTACATATCCATGGCATGCACTTAATGCTGTTTCTTGTGACACTGTTAACCTTACTCGTTGATGGGGGGATCAAAGGCCTGTAAATAATGGGCTGATTGACATTGCAAGTGTCACCACGCTATGGAGGCTGGTGGCTAAAGGTAAAAGAAGCAGCCACGCATTAGCGATGCTTAGTTTCATTACTAGTCTGTATGTGTGGTGGCGGCGCGTGTTGCAAATGGAAATTCGTAATCTCTGCCTATCGCAATCCCCTATGGATGTCAGCATGATTAGAATATGCAAAAAATCTTTCCTTTTAATGAATGGGAAATTAATTCTTGTCGAGTAAGGGTGATTTGTATTTAAAAATATTTTTACAATCTTACATAGGGTACGGGTCCCTTCTCTCATATTAAAGTATTTACGGGTATTGATTGACAGAATACTAGTAATTTCTTACCGTTTAGACGACCCGCTGCCTTGCTGCTAAGTTTGTCTCGATAGCCTCGTCTTAACAATGATACTTCTTCCTGCTTACGTTTCAATACCTGCATAGAAATAAAATAAAAATTAAATAGTTTTAGGGCAAATAGACATTACAAATACGTACTACGTATTTAAAATTTACCTGTTCTTTTAATCTAGTTTCTGCCTCCAAGGAACGTATTAGATTGGCGTTCTTTCGAGATTCTTTACGTAGCTGTGCTACCTGCGTTAAAACAAAAAAAAATCCATTAAAACAATTTTAAAATACAATTTTGTTCATCATATTTATGTTTGTTCCGGCTATACCTCTTTAGCTCTGACCGCTTCAGCCTGCGCGTGTCGCTTTGCTTCTGTTCGCATTCGTTGCACCAGTTTAACCTGCAATAATAAAATTGGTTGTTGTTATAATTAAAGCCAAAATTAAGTCAAAATTAAGCCAAATACAACTCATTCGCTTTCATACAGTCTTATATTGGGCAAAATGTTCGGGGTTGTGAACGTTGACAAATTTATAATTCTGATGTACTACCTTGTCTCGCTTGAGGTTCTGCAGCTCCGCGCGCAGCGTGTGTATCTGGTGCGCGGTGTGCCCCTGCGCGCGCTGCAGCCGCGCGTGCTCGCGCTGCGCCGCCTGCAGTCGCCGCAGCTCGCGCGCCATGCCGGCCACGCGTCGCTCATACTCCTCCTTCACGCGCTTCAGCTTCTCGCTCGGCGGGGACGATTGCGCCGCTATCCAGAACAATCCCTTATGTTTATTAATATTTATGAAAAATAAACTATTCCATATACCGCATGGATGCGATATTACGAATCAAAATTATACCCCATGTTTTCCAGGTCATACACCAAATATCAATTAAATAAATACGAAGACTACACGTCTTCATAATGTTTTTTTTTTCCGCTAACAGTTCAATCTTCCGCATTCGTTGCGCGTTTTAAGTCGCCGACGTGCCATCAAAGAAGTTCTGCGATTTCACCGCACTTGTCAATAAACTATAATTCTTTACGATTGGCGCTAGTGTTACATTAGGATTATTTAAGTTGATGGGAAAAAGTTATTTTTATTTCTTGTCTTTTCTTTTATTGGAATTGGGTGACAAACGAGTCCCCGTCCACCGGATGATATGTGGCGCTGTCACCCTGAGGGATAAGATAGAATGCCTCACAGCCTGGAATTATACTGACTCACTGCACTGCTGCTTAGCGGCAGAAATCGGTAACCTACCTAGACGGCTCCTAGGCAGGAAGGAGCCTATCACCTAGTAATTGAACACACTATCTAGAAAATAATAATGAGCACTACTGTAACGTTTTCCAATAGCTCCGCTCGAACTTTGACTGTGTATAGCGGCCATCTTGATGAAGCTACAGCTGTAAATTTTGACGAGAATTCTTATAACACATTTAACTATGTAACGCTACACGATTCAACAACGCGTTGAAGTTGTTGTAAAAATTTCTGCGCTGCGTCAATTAATGGCAATCTTCATGGCCTTCCTGCGAAGTCCACAATTCGTCGTTTTATCTATAAATTTGAGACAACAGCTTCTTGGCCATGGCTTCTTGCCTGTACGTCAAAGAAACGCAAGATAGTTGGAAAATATTGTTGCCGTTCGGGATACTGTGCGAGAAAACCCCTGATTCCCTTCTGCTGTTTGCACAAGAGCATGGTCTATCTGTGATCATCATTCATCCATACAAAGTATTATCAAGAACTAAAGCCCAACGGCCGCAGACAGGCTTGTGTATTCCATGATTGGGCTTTAGGCCGGCTGAGACTGCTTTTGGAAAAATCATTTTCCGTGGTGCCTCTGCACTCCGAAAAAGTAGCTTGAAGTACCAACGTTCATTGCTTCCATTATGACGAATCTGAATCAGCTTAGTATAGACGAATTAATGGTCCCGAATAATAAACTCTAACGAAGGAAAGTACGAAGTATCTGGAGACATGTAGGCGTCTTTATGTCTAAAGCAGCTCATATCCTTTTTCATCCGGAATAATATACACACAATATAAAAACACGAAGACGATAACTCTTAGAGATCCGGCAGAAGGTTTATCAAAAAAAGTTTTCGGAGATTATCAATATATTATCTCAATATGTAAATGTACACACATTAAGTCTAATATATAAAAAATAAAAATGTCACTGGTGCACTTTTCAGACCGAAAGGCATTTGCTTTGAATTATATAAAGTAATAAGTGGCAAAAAGCGCGTATTAACCGTATCCAATTACCCCATTAACATGAGATGTGGGAAAGGCGACGGATTTCATTATTGTAAGTTAAAAAACTGAGTCTAATTTTGAACATGATTTTGTGTACAAATATTGTTACCAGCATCATATTATATATTAAAAAAAACACACACACAATTCAGGAACCTAACGTAACGTACCGAGGGAAGCGAGTACTTTGTCGCGCTCCTCGCCGGTGGCCTTGATCTGGTGGTGCAGAGTGTCGAGCCGCTGCTCGTAGTGCGTCCGCAGGGCCGTCAGCCGTCGCTGCGACACCTCCAGCTGCTCGATGAGTCGCGCCTTCGTGTCTATGTCTTCGCTCAACGCGGCCAGCTGTGCTGTTAGAATGCGTTGCCCTGCAAATAAGGAGTTCTAGTTGGGAACTGCAGAGTTATGATAAAATTGGAGAGAAAAATTAAAATTACAGTTTTGTTTTACTTCAAATAAATGTTATCAAATCTTTCTTGCCTGCGGGGTCAATCTGATGTTATATTACTGAGCAAAACTACATATATACTAAAGACTGTGTTCCATGGACGTCATTGAATTTAAAAGTCAATCAATCGTATAGTTCTTGTACCACCACCTCCGCGCATTACCTTATTCCACCAGAGACACCTAGAAATGATATACAACGCTAACGACAGTCAGCGATTGAGAAGCATACCAGTGGTCTCGGCCTCAATTTCGTCGTCGCGCTCGTCGTCGGAACGCTCGTCGTCGTCGCGATCGGAGGGCTCGGAGTCGCCGGCGCTCTCGCCCTCGGCGCGCTCTCGCTCCCCTATGGGCCTCGTGTCCTCCTCCCCCTCCCCGTCGCCTGCTGTGTCCCCGCTCTCGCCCACTTGCGACGCTAGCTTGCGTTGGAATTCCATCTCGCCCATGCTTCGAGCAAGGAGCTCCTTCTCCTAGAACAAGCAGTAAATATTACTGTTCTCAGTTTTAAGGTGTAGTGACGACGTAAAGACTTTCACACTCTGTGACGTCGTGAATGATCCAAAACTACATAGTACATATAAATCGGTGACGGAAGCAGCGCCAAAAATGTGAAGAGGGTTTATTTTAAATTTAACAGTTTTGCTAAAAGAAAATTTGATTATGACGAAAATTGTACCTTGTACAAGTAGGTAAGCAGTAGGTACAATTTTCCTCAAAATCTTAGTCAAATACAAAGTTGTATAAGAAACATTGGTTGATGATGTTCATGCCAATAATATTTAGAAAAGTTATAATCATTAAAATTATACAAAAGCATGTTTAGTAAAATTTTGTTTTTTTTCCGCTTCTCCTAAGTAAAATCACCGGCAACGCATTGTATGTATTAGTAATAGTAAGTTATATTAGTTTTTTAAAATCAGACTAAACTATTTGTTCAACTATTGTTGAATAAGATAATTTCTGGAATATAATTGAATTTGTCATTAAAATTTCTAACCTTGTACAGCTCACGTTTAGCATCGTCGAGTATCGAAGTCGGGTCGTGCACGGAGTCGAGACGCGTGCGTGCCTCGCGCTTGCGACTCGCCTCGTACAGTGCGTTCGCTTCCATAAGCTGCGCGCGCAGATCTTCTATCTCGCTCACGTAACCCTGCGTACAGGAAGATTGTATTTGTAGGTAGCGGCCTATACTACCACGACGCAATTGCGATCGCTAGCTTTTAAGTGAATATTTATTAATTTTAAGTGAATTTTTATTAATTTTAAGTGAATATCTCCTTGTGTCCAACAGATAATACCGAATAATCATTACATATGTGTCCGATCTCACATAACCGGAGACGGCAGCAGAGATTAAGGCGCGAGGCGTTTAGATAGAGTTAGAGATTAGGATAAAACTTTGAAAATTGGGAGATTTGTGCTAAGTAGCACGTTGCTGCACACAGGTCTCCCCATACATTCACATAAAGCACAACTGAAAGCATCCAACATCCATCGGACGCAGCGCCAGGATGCCGTTTAGATATCTTTCTTTGTATACAGACAGACAGCGTGCGCGCCGGACCTGTACGAGCGTGGTGAGCGAGCAGTCGGAGGCGTCGGGGCTGCCAGGGCGCGGCGCCCAGGTGCCAAGCGCCTTCTCGGCCAGCAGCTCGCTGTTACGCGCCGAGAGCTGCTCGATGGTGTCCTGCATGGCCTTCACGCGCCGCCGCAGCGCCTCCACCTCGCCCGACAGGATCGCGTTCTCTTGCACCACGTCGCTCCAGCCCTCCTCGCCGTTCTCCGACACGATGCGTTTACCCTGAAGAATAACGAAATCATCAAGATGTGCTTACCAACCCGCCTACCAAGCGTGGTGAGCATGGGCAAATCTTCCATGTATGGCATGTCAGCTATTGTTGGCGTTTCATAGAAATTCCTACGTCCAGGAATGGACTTATGCACCACGCGGTTAAGGTTGGCATTTGAAGATAAATGTGATTGTAACGGAAAATATATAGTAATATATGGACTAATGCAGGCTAATAAAGAAGAAGAAAGATAGATGTAGTGAAATGCTGATAGGTACTATTTTAATTGTATCTCTGTTTTTTTGTTTGTTTTTGTAATTTCACTGGCAAAGAAGCGTTCCATAACAGATCTAAACTTTATTTTAGAGCTGGTCCTCCATTTCACAAGTATACTTCGTCATGTAGATACTGCGCCTTTACCTGCACACAATTCACAGTCAATACGAATTGTTAACATGCGCAGTATGACTAGTTCTTAAAAATATTTTCATTTAAAATGAAAAGAATAATTTTTTTCTTATTTGAAATAAATAAAAATACTGGGTTGGTCGATGGTCTTGACATTTAAGTACTTTCAACCCACTTTTCATTAGAGCTTATTTGGTACACCGTGACAAGAGGTGTGCCTGTAGCCGTCTTCGTGTCCAAGCCAACGATACCATAAGTTTCGAAAAACTCATTGGTGCGAGCTCTCAACGTAGAGGAATGAATTCGTGTCTCCTGATTCGAGGGCAGATCCCATAACCACTCCGCTATCGTGGCTCTTTTGAAATAGAGAAATTAAATATTGTGATTTAAACATTTAGCTATCAAAAAAAATGTCTTTGATTATAGACTTCAATAATAACCGTCTAAGAGATACCGGCTAGATACCATTAATCACAGCTTGTTAACCGCAAAAGGTTCTATATACCTGTTTGTACTCGGCCAGCTCGAGCTGCAGCCTGGCGACCTCCTGCCTCAGTTGATTGATAGTCCTCGACGTGAGGTCCTGGTTGACGACGCATCGGTTCTTGATGTTGCGCGCTCGATTCGCATACTTCAACGTGTTCAGTGTCTCCATGAAGTCCCGATCGCTGGGCGACACACACGCTATCATTACGGTGTTGCTGTTGCCTGATGGAAAAATTCAGTTTTGAGGTTACTTTAGACAGAGTTTCAGCCATCAGAGGCGTGTGGTGGCCTTCAAAGAGAGGAACCAACAATCATATTTCATCAAGTTGGAAGTTGATTTAGGTGAAATGAATTGAAACTGTCGCCATTAGGGGCCTCCGTGCCCTCAATTATGCAAATTTTACTTACGTTTATTTTTAGTTATATTAAAGATTTATTAGGACAATTTCTATGTACATAAGTATGTACATAGAAATTGTCCTAATGTGTAGGACGACCGCCCACAAGATGGAGTGACGACCTGCGCAGTGTTGCGGGAAGTCGATGGATGCAGGTGGCTCAGGACCGTGCTTCGTGGCAATCTTTGGGGGAGGCCTATGTTCAGCAGTGGACTTCTAATAGGCTGAAATGATGATGATGATGATGATGAAGTATGTCAAAGTAATCACAACACTTATGGGTTTTATCTCACCTCCGAGAGAATCTTGCAACAGCCTGGTGAGTTTAGAATCCCGGTATGGAACATGCATCACTTTCCTCGACCTGTCCCCTAAGGCCGATATGACATTGCCCAGTGCTAACAGACCGCAGTTGATGGATATACCTTCGCGGGCACGCTCCCCTGTAGCTCCTGCAAAGACATCAATTATGAAAATTTGTAGTAGGCTGCATTAATTATTAAAATCATACAGAAAAGAAATAAAAAGTGAAATAGTGCACTTTTAGGAAAAGCTACGGAATGAGCCGCTTTTTGTGGGTATCGTAAGAAGCGTCAAAAGCCTTAAAAATAACATGGTAATCTCTGAAATTGGATACATCTTTTTTTTTTAAGAAAGAATTGAAACAAAAATTGCGTTTAAAGATTTATAATATTTTTTTTATACATTGACCAGTTCAGGATGTAACTTACTTAATTAGAATTTAGAATGGCGTTCTTTTTTTAATTATGATCAGGAAGCAATAAATCACTTGTCTACCTTGACTAATACAACTTTCTTAAAGAAACGTAGTTAGTGTCGTCAAATCAAATGGAGGAAAGGAACGTGATTTGTGGGCAGGAATATAATTACCCTCGTTCTTAAATTTTTCGTATACACTACAAAAAAAAAGAAAGCGCAACAGCTTTTGGAGCAATTTTTTTTCTATTTCTTGCGTACCAGTATTTGAAAATGAAAATAAACGCATTCGCAAAACTAATTTAAAGATTATAAAACATAGTATGTCAAAACCAAAATAAATTTTACTCAAACTAGATTATACGCCACATTAACCTGTTCTCTTGAGACGTTCAGAGCCGGCCAGATCCACAAAATGGAACTTAGCAGTCAGCGTCTCATACTGCTCGGGAGTATCCGCGTCTGTCTCCCTATCCACGGCATCCTGGTCAGTAGCCAATCTCCTCTGGCGCAGAAGTAGGGTGAATACAGCGTGTGATCGGGAAGAGGACGAGTTCATGTTGGTAGCGGCAGTGGTTCTGGCTAGTGCTCCGGCGTGCAACGCCCCCAGCGCCTCCGTGACTCCTCTAACTGCACGCATCGATGCTCCAATGACTCTTACACCGCCACATCCGTCTTCTGTTATCCTCAGTGCCCCCTGGAAAGATAAAACAGTCAAATACTAAGATAGATTTTGTATTTCTGTGGGAAAATAGGGTGCCTTTTTACAAATATATATATATATATATATAGAGCCGAAAACCTAATACCGGAGAGGTTAGAGATCAAGACATTTATTTTAGTCGTTTCAACCCACTTTTCTCTAGAACGTAACCTGTGGTAACTCTGTTGTCGTTTTAGTATTCCGCGGGCCAAAGATACAAAACGTCTCAAGCTCAAAAGCTCTCCACATGGGGGATCGAATTCGGTTCTTGGGTCCAATCGAACGGCTATCTTGGAACGATGTATAAAAAAGCTTTTATTTTAGTCAGAATTGATTCTAATTTATGAGCTTATAGAGCTGAAGTTTGTATGTTTGATCGCGCTTATCTCAGAAATCACCTGGTTTTTTACAACTACTGGTTTATTGAGAAAGGTTATAGGCTATATAACATCACCTTTCGACCTACAGGAGCGGAACAGTAACCATAAACTGTGATCATGAACTCAGGCACGTATAGTACAAATGCAGATGCCGCGGCTTCACCCGCATTTCTACTACAGCTAGTTACTTATAAAATAAGTTGCGAAATGGCACGAGATGCCTTGGCTCATAACTACAAATGTCCATCAAAAATATGTGTTAAACGCTTCTTCTCCTTTTTATTTCTTCGCGCTTGGCAAACGGATTGGCTATTGCAATACCAGACACTTCGCACCTCAGTTCCATCACCGGTCTGGATAACTTAGGTCTGGCATACTATAGTTGGTAATTCCGCCATACGTCGGAGGCCGCGAGATTTTGTCTGGCAGGCAACATTCAAGTGATGAGATTGGCTGGTGTGAGATTCTCTATCCCCGCCACATCCGTAGCGTAGAGGCATCCTCCCGAAGTTTTCCTTCTCCGTAAAATACCAGTGCACAGTAAACACTCTTAAAAAAAAGAAAACAAGAGTCACTTTCTTCAATCAATCTGTTGTTTCGAATTAAATAATTAAAGAGAAAAGACATGCTTGTTAACTTCACGACTGCACATCATTACACCGTTTGTAGAGCCGATTTAACAATTACTAATTACACGGATTACAATCGAAAGATTTTCTTTTCTTGCTACCGATCTGATAATATTATGTTAAAGCATACGTCGAACATGCATATGCTAAATATAGCAGAGTTTAAGTAAATTTTCATTTTCTTTCTGCGAAGGATAATATAACCTCTGCGTGAGATTCGACCTAAGGACTTTAAACTATTATATACGGGTTCACCAGGAACTGATTTTGATATCCTATGGAAATGACATGGAGTACTATGCTCTGAACACATACTCGTAGGTACTGTAATCAAAAGGCCACCTCCTCGTCCAACCGTCAAGGCGTATTTAGGTTTTATCTTAACATTTATCTGAATGTCACACAAACACAGACCTATGACGGGCAGCGGCGCCTGGCACTGCGACCGCCAACCCGTCTGGGAAACGCAACGTTAACTGGATTGGCCCATGTTCAGTAGTGAAAGAAATATATAAGTCTTGTTTATTAATACTGTCCGAAAGTGGTATCGTTAATAATTTTGTTCTGTAGCGATGCTAACCATCCTTATCCACGGTAACACATGCGCTGGTCTTGAACATCCTTGGGTTGCTGCGAGCACCCCACTAGATTTCGTCGGTAGTCTTTCCTTCGTTAACAGGGTCCGGAGCGTGACACATCAGCAGGCTATCGATAATAATCGCATATAAGCTTCGAAAAACTCATTTGTCCGAGCCTACCTCAAAGGGGTCGAACTCGGGTTTCCTAATGCGGAGGCAGATCCCCTAACCACTCGGTTATCGTGGCCGCTGAAGAAGAAGTACATGAATATACTAATACCTTTGCAAATGGATCCTTGGCGGGATCGAGGAGATCGACAATATCTTCATTGTAGAGTTCGATGAACTGGGCCTGGACGGAGAACTCCGGCGGCAGGTGTCCCTGCGCCCGCGCCTCCGCGGCCCGCTGCTCGGCGCCCGCGAACAGGTCGCGTATCGCGCGTGGTATGATCCCGCGCTTGGCCTCGTCGCCGTCGCCCTCGCCCTCCCAACCGCTGCCCATCGTGTACGTCTTACCGGACCCCGTCTAAGGGCAAAGTACACATAGAAATTGATACAATTAGCGAACGTCGCAGGTCCGACTACCTATGTTATACAACTATAGTCATGGACAATCTTCTTGTGCTATTAGATTATTAAAGCATAATTATTAGAATATGAAAGAAATAGTTATCTCCGTGTATATTCTGCAACTATTTCAACTAATTTTACTTCTTAAAATAACTTTTTATTGACTCGCTAGTCAGTCACAAAGCATGTCTTGAATAATAAGGTTTCTACGGAGGGTTTCGGAAATTAAAGAAGTTTCGGTAGTTACGAATATTACCGAAGGGTTTGGGATTATATGAGATATCAGTAAAATGACAGCAAATATAAAAAAAAAAGTGTTCTAAAACATTGACATTATTTAGACAAACGTATATGACGTTTGTACGTACATATAACCATCGACCAGATCAACTTCCGAACCATCCAATTTCATTAATAATGATGTTGCTTTGAATATAATATGAACTACAGGCGTTTGAACGTTACAAACTAACCTTGTTTTATCGACGTTAAACAGCGTAGTCGACAAAAGTTGTGAGGTTAGATAGACCGTAATACAAAAAATGTGACAATTTATGTACAATGAATCCATAGGCCTCTGAACTAGTAAAATCTGTTTCAGGAGCCAACCACGGTGCCGTAGGTTTTGCTTGTAGTAGTAGTAGTTTACCAGTACTCATCTGTTAAAATATCTCGAGTCGCCGTTTCACATTGCACACAGAGGGGCCATATCCGCTATGCCTTAAAATTATTATACAGCTATTCCGTGTGCAGTTATTTCTCGATATTATTATAGTGTTATTTTTCGGATCCTAGCCAAATCAAATCATTTATTCAACAACATTCATTCAACATTCAACCGTTTCGAAATGAGATCCCTCCGACGGAGAAGAAACATGCGAAAGAAACTCCGTAGGAATCCGCGTTTAGGTAATTTTTTCAAAACAAAACGTTTAATGGTCTAGTTTTTTGTAGAAATGGCTTGAGACCGCTCATCTCATTCACTTTGGACATGGATTCGTTTACTGGTAACCAAGTCTTGGATAAACCAAACCATGTTACAAATAACACGATACGATTTTAAAGTGGAACGACGTCACACGGAAATTGTGTTAAATTGTTTGCGGCATAACGGATACGGCCTCAGATTCGAGTTTCTATGTTTCGAAATACGTACCCAGGCATGTTAATTAAAAAAAATACATTTTATCTTAACCGCTAGCAAAAGCCACACACAAAACTGACTTGACTATAAATTGAAGATCGAAATTCTACGAAGCCATCGGCGACATGGGCAATGAATAACCGGCACGTGGAACTTCGACTGCGTTATCAAGCGAGGCGTCTGTCCGTCTGTAACGAGGTGTGCGTGTTCGCAATACCGAGTGACCGAGTGCCGGGCCTACATATAAATTATGCTCTTTATGTTGTATTTTATGAAGGCCTTCTTAGGCGAAACTTAACATGACAATCGTAGTAAATTAAAATTTAATGACATCACTTCACGACCGATACGCTGAAATTTCATCAAACAGCAAAAACATTACGTTGTCTGCCATATTTTTTATTATCTGTGTCAGTCAGTAAGTCTGTGTGTGACTTGCAGATTCGAATACCAATCGATCGCTTAAATGTGTGGATTTATGTTCCACATATGATTAGAAAAATAAAAAATAAAATAAATTTAAAAGTTTTCACAAATATATAAACCTCTGCGGTGCTTGGCAGGGTTTAGCAGGTTACAAATAAAGATGACACGTCTAGATGATTATTAGTCCAATTAAAAACATGGCAAAAGACATTTTCGATTGCCATGTAAAATATGGCTCATTATGGAAAAACTTTAAATTTTTTTTAAACTTTAAAAAACGAATGGCGTACTAATTATTTTTGAAAATACAGCTCTTCAGTAGTTCAAAACTGTCCTTAGTCGCATCATCATCATTGTCATAGTCAGTCATGAGTCCACATCTGAACATAAGCCATCAACTACCCGTAAAATTATACATGTTGACGTTGGGCTCGTACTACACAACGTTTGTAGATTATATCTCTCAAACACCAGAGCTTAGCTTTTTTCCATATCCACTATAGGATCAATTTAAGCTTCTTAATACGGCCTGTGGTGAAGGATAATATCTTCTTTAAATCCATTTACAACAGATAATTTTGTTGTGAAGCACAAAGCATGTATTTCATCTTGTTGCATTTCTAAACTTAAAACAATTGTTAAATCATTATCATATAAAATACTGTAAATTAAACGTAAATACATTTTTTGGGAGGCATTCACACGACGTATTAGCTTGTATAAGGGAGAAAGAAAAAGTAATACGATTTGGAATCAATAGCATTACTAAATTAGCAAACAATTTGAAGCAGCACGAATGTCAACGAAGTCTTCCGTGCGAAAGTAGCTTAGGAAACCGCGCTAGCACAATGGTGTAGATGTTATAAGAAATGTAAACAAAGAATTCACCAAAGCCTTACTTTCAATCAGATAGAAGACTACAATGAGTGAAGTGAAAGTTCGCTATGGTGACTCGAAACTAGGCACGCGTCTTGTTCAAAAGAAAGAATTTTATCAGATGCAATAAATGAAATCAGTAGTTCAGGCAGCAGACAGACTTTCATAAATTTCAGTTCAAATCCAAGAGCTCTAGTCTACTTGTGCGAATGGCGGCCGTGTTTGATCTGTGAACTGCGTACCCAGCTATGTGTTGTGTTCGAGACTCGAGTTAGAGCCCCTATATGTAGGGATATTATCACGACTCGGACACAAGCATAGCATAGGTTTCTTTGGTTCCTCTTTAACAACAACTAATTCAACGCCATTGTGTTTGAATGTATACCATATCAGAATCTTACTCCGATCAAATTTCTTAGATTCTCTATCAAAAGTACTTCTATGTTCGTGAAGACATAGGAATTCTAAGCGATCATCAACTATTGGTAATAACAGCAAGATGTAACGGGGCTTGAAATTTTAAATTTTCTTTAAAATTTGACGTTTCTCTATTATATACATATCAATCGAGATCTATTATTAAGTTGTAATCTTGTAAATTTTTTAGACATTTAAAAAAGAATTATTAGAGAAATATTCAAGTTTAAGTACAAGGTGTAATAACAGGTGTGGTACGTCAACCATGTTATAAACTTCGGAAAAGCACCATCAAACTGGTAGTAATTTTTCCAATTTATACCCAGTCGTACGGCGTTTGATATTGCGGATTTCCCTGCCCGTACGGGGTTTGCTGGGCAAAGTTATTGATCCGCATCGCGCCGTGAGCGACTTCAATTATAAAAGTCAGACAATAAAGCGCTGCAGCATATATTATAGTTTCACGTAAACATTTTTTTGTACTATACAGTATTATGTGTAAAGGTTATGAAATTTTAGGGGTCGGGACAAACGCGGAAGCGTCTGGAATCGGGACTTAAAGAATAAATTAAAGTTTTTAACTATGCGTGGGTGAGCTAGTATATGCATAAATTTAATTATAAGTCCCAATGTTAATAAAAAAGTCATCAATTACCAAAAAAGTTACGTCATGATCCTGATAACGTGAATTTTGCAGACAGTCAGACAACTTCATGTTTTTCTTTCTGTTCATAGACGTTAAAAATAATTACTTTGTCCAACGTATCTCTTATGAAACAAAAGAAAACAGTATTATTTGAACTGTAGGTGGTTACCTCATTATCTGTCGTCGCGCTCAAAGAAAGCATTTTGATTGATACATTCAGTCCTGGATGTAGGTACTTTAGTAGTGTATTTTAGACGTAGGTTCTTTTAGGAGTGCATATCTAATGAAGGGTCCAAGGGTCCACTGCTTTCCAAGCGCGAAAGTGTTCCCTTGGACCCGACAAAATACCGACGATAACACCGTGGGGTTTTAGTCGATAGTTGTCCGGCGTAACCCTTTCGTTACCCCCGCGGCGGAAAGAGACCGATGTAGGATGAAAAACAACAAAAGAAAAACGTTCATAACAATTGCAGGTATAGGAAGTATTTAAGTATTGAATCGATTGTACCTTGAGAGTTTTTTTTTTATAAAACAGTTTACTACGAACATTACACAGTCGCCTTGAGTAATTATAAGTTTTTGTTGTGAACGGCGGTAAAAGGTGAAGTATTACGATGACAAGTTTTGTTCCAAGTCAGGTCGAGTATTAGGCAGGAAACGAAAAAAACTAGCAATTAGCCTTTTACTCAAACATGGGTGACATTCCGTGGCTACTTCATCAACAATAATTGTAAAATTATAATAATATGAATATATTATAAATTATCTCACTATTTTTTTTTATTTCTTACTAGATGGCCAAGACAGACGTTGCTCTACGCTGTCCGGTAGACGACGCGATGAGTATGAGGAATTAAATTTACTAATAACTCGACACAAGGCGCCACTTTTCGGATGTTGATTTTGTAACTTTCTCTTTTTAGATCTTAACGTAATTCACAGAAAAAGGGTATTTTTGGCTCATGAATAAAATATAAATATAAATGAAATCTTGTAAAAAACTTGACCACAACTATAAACCATCGCCTCGATCGTACAAGTCGACCAAAAGTTTCACGCTCATAAACAAACAGAATCTGTATTTTTGTATATATGGATTATATTTTTTTGATTTCTGGAGAATTGATTTCATGGAAGATTTTCAAAGAGGTCACGCTAAATTATCTAGACAACTAGATTTTATAATAAATTGTTAAAGAAATCTCAAAGAATGTTGAAGGCACATGAAGACAGCCCGCTCAGTAATAGCGGAAGATACGATTTGCTAATATACTAAACAAACTTTAGACAGAACGTTACGCGATGCTCACAAGAACAAATAGTTGCGCCTCATTAGCCACTGGTCGCCTTAACAAGGCAACATAAAAAACCACCGACGTTAATAATAGGCTGAACAGAATTTCATCAAAGAAAAAACTACTACTCAATTAAAAAAAAATCACACAGGTTTAAAGATTTTAACACCCCACTAACACCTAACACAAATGCTAATCTCTATAAAATCCAGACCTCGCGCCCGAAGGTGGGTTCGTTGCGGTAAATGATTTAATTAGAAATTCTTTTAAATTTAGTTTCTAAATAGGTATATTAGGTTAGGAGCCAAGCGGCGGGATTTGCTGCTGCTCGAATGGGTCGGCTCGACCGGGTTGGTACCAGGGCCTCGCAGAATACCGGCATGAAGTTGTGCTTCTGCGTTTCGTTAACCCTACTGCTTCCTACCATCTCCCAAATAACCTTAAAGGCCGGCAACGCCTGCCTGCAGAACCTCTGGTGTTGCAGATGTACGTGGGCGACGGTAATCACTAACCATCAGGCGAATTTCTTCCTCGTTTCGCCGACTTTTCGATAAAAAAAATTAGGTATATATTATATAAAAGGTAAGTAAATCATTCGATCACTCGCAATTTACTTTACAACTGTTTCTACTTGTGTAATCATTTAAGCATCATGTGCTCCTGTAGATAAGGAGCGGGCGGTGAGTGAATTAATGACATATAAAAGAATATGTAATACTCGAACATTTGTAGATTTTAAGTTTAAAATATTGGCTAGAACATTACTTGGTTGTTTCCATTTAAAACAAAGTTTTAGAGAAAAATCGGACTTCAATCACTGTTTTCCCACCCTAAGCTGCTTCTGCGTTTCGTTCGGTGAGTGAGGTATCCGGAGGTTCATTCCCCCAAATATCCTTAAAGGCCGGCAACGTACCTGCAGCTCCTCTGGCGTTGCAGATGTATATTGGGGACGGTAATCACTTACAACCAGGTGTGCCGCTTGCATATTTGCTTCCTGTTCTCAAAAAAAAAACATAACACACTCCAATATTGAGCAACTGTGTAGAACGAATCATTATCATCATCATTTCAGCCTATCAGTAGTCCACTGCTGAACATAGGCCTCCCCCAAAGATTGCCACGAATCTCGGTCCTGAGCCACTTGCATACATCGACTTCCCGCAGCACTGCGCGGGTCGTCACTCCATCTTGTGGGGGGTCGTCCTACACTGCGTTTGCCTGTACGTGGCTGCCACTCGAGAACCTTTTCCCCCCAACGGTTGTCAGTTCTGCGAGCTATGTGGCCGGCCCATTGCCACTTCAGCTTGCTGATCTTTACGGCTATGTGGGTTACCTTAGTTCTGCTGCGGATATCATCGTTGCAGACTCTATCACGCAGAGAAACAGTAGTAGATAAATATTTGAAACGTGGGGTCGGAGCATATAATGTAACATCTTCTCTATGCAGTATAATATGTACTAACATTAATCGTAAATGTATAAAAAGAACTGGTTCTTCTTCTTCTTTATCAGTCTTCAATGTCGTGTTTACAAATTAATTTATACACGAGTAATATAATCAATCACATACCATTCATTATGATTTTCTCGCAATAGTACTTCAATGATCGTTATCAATTTGATAGTACACTTGGCTGCCGTTGATATCTTGACGCATAAATGTTTACATGCCTCGGACGACTTAACGTATGCAATAATTTCTAGAATAGGTTGTAGCCTTTAAAATGGTCTTAAAACACAGAAATGATTAACTTGAAACAACAATAAGACGGGATGGTTGCGTGTTTGTAGTATATCTACTACGACAAAGAATGCGATCTTAAAATAAATGTTGGTATAGAAAATATTATTAAATTGTGACATTGCTTGTATATACAAGAAATACTCATCACCATTACAATCTGTCATAAGTCCACTGCTGATGTACAGCAATGGACTTAAATCAGGCTACAGGAGGTCTTCTCAAAAGCTTGCCACAAACAGGGCCTTGAGCATAGACTTTCTGCAACAATGCAGGTGGTAGCTTTATCTCATGATGGATAGGCCAACACTACATTTATCTGTATGACGTTGTTACTCGAGAACCTTTTTTATAAGTCTATTATCACTTCGGTTTACTGTTTCTTTAGGCGAAGGAAGTTTAAAAGTAAGACAGGAAAAATGTTAAACAAATAGCGACCTAATGCGAAACGTTACGAAACAAACAGACGTGGAAGTAAATATGTCTCCCAATATTTAGTTACGTGGTCAGCCGTAACGTCGTTATCTGCTCGTAATTCCGTCTGCCCCTCGGTTATCATTGCGAAGATTACATTTGATAACGCCATACCTGATAGCGCACTTCCAACAACAAAAGCTAAGTCCCAGACACTTACAAACCATCTTGACACTTGTAAATTCCGACTTTCAGATCAAATTTGTGTGTAACTCTGTTTGCATTTTACATAATACGCTTCATTAGAAGCATGGCGCCTTAAACATATGCAATGGTTACACTATTATCATTTATTTGTTCAAGGTTTTAAGATGACTCACTGAGATAACTAAATTCGCGATTATGTCAATTGATAAATGCATATAACATACGTAATGTGCTTTTGTATTATTATAATTACTGCATACACTATTCAAAAGATGATGTCCTTAAGTCACAATACATAGTGTCTGAATTTCAACTTTTTAGGTCTTCACGTTTACAAGCTAGAGGGCTCTGATCGAACGTCCGTTTGGATATCTACATGACTTTGTATATCTTGTGAGAAAAACATAGTAGGTAAAAAAGGGAATGATCGATCGCCACCACCTGTCTCGGATATAAGTTTGGCTTCACAGTGCTTCCGCGTTCATATTGGCAACATATTCGGGCATATGACGTCAGCGTAGTGTGATCTTACACGCCTTTTTACAATGCGGTCACGCCAAACTTGTGCGGGCGAAGAGTATTTTAAATTAGTACTGTACTTACACTATAGTTGTACTTACACGTGGTAGAGCCAAGCGGCGGCTTTTGCCGATGCTCGAATGGGCCGGCTCCACCGGGTTAGTACCGCGGCCTCGCAGAATACCGGCGTGAAGTAGAGGCATCTTGTGCTTCTGCGATTTGTTCGGTGAGTGATGTATCCCCATACTCATCCTCTCTCTCATTTCCCAAATATCTTTAAAGGCCGGCAATGCACCTCCAACACCTCTGGTGCTGCCCATGTACGTGGGCGACGATAATCACTTACAATCAGGTAAACCGCTTGCTCATTTGCCGCATTTCCCATAAAAAAAAGTATGTATAAGGAGTATAAGCGGACTATGCCAAATCCAAACTCCACAGACTAGTGATGACTAGTGATCTAATGCGGGTGTACCGGCACTGTGCTCACCGAGCCGCTTGGTGTATACGGGAAAGTATTCCACGTATGGATTTTGTTGATGCTTTAATGAAAACGCCTATGCAGCAGCATTGATCTTAGGACTTAATAGCTTCTTTCGTTATCTTTAAATCTGTTTAATAAATTTTAGCTTCTATATTTCAATTCCTGCTGACGACTGTATTATTCAAATAGAGCCTTTCAGTTAAAACTAGAAGTCATCATCATGTCAAATTTCTGTAGTAAATATATCAAAGTTTTTCAACATTTCATCTTTTTTTAGGTTCTTACACTGGTACATGGTGAAACCATAGTTATAAATCAAAGCCTGCTTGTCGCTTCTCACTTAGGCCATAAGTAACATTACGTAACTTAAGTGTTTTTACTCAAGCGCCTTGCGACCGTGGCCTTGAGTCCTTATTAACAAATTTAACAGAAAAAAATTTATGCTTATGTGAATTTGCAAATCCATCGCAAATAAAACGTAATGTAAACTAATATAAGGCGTAGTTTATTAAGGATAATAAATTTTTATTACCAAAAACAAAACGTTTTCGAAATTTCGATATCGTGACGAATCCGATCGGGCGTTCAATCACCAATTTCAATTAGTTCCAGCAAAAAGATGCGATAATAACGTTGAAATCGGTACAATCAAGGCTAAATATCATTCGCACAGGAATTCAAACTCGACACCTGGATGACGCATATACAGTCTATCATGGCATTTTGTACTGCTTCTTGAGATCACAATTTATACAGTATATAAACGGTAAATAATGGGATACGGAGGAAGAGGTATCATTTCTAAGTGGAGGTCTTGTAATATTAAAATGGTTTGTCGAGCAGTGTGAGGTCTTGCGTTATCATGGAGCAACAATGGCGAAGATCGATTGGCGAGTCGGATTTGTTTCTCTTGAGTTTCGCCATCATTGTTCGAAGTTCTTCACAATAGACATCCGCTGTTATTGATACACCGGATCGCAAAAAGCTACAGTGAATTACATCATAACGTGTTAAAATTTTTGAATTTAGAATGTTATAGTTTTTTTTCCATAATAGTATTATAGCGAATCTAGAACCATGTCGGTTTATTTCAAAGTGGCCATTCCATTAAAACCACAACTTCATACTTTTAACCGTATACTAGAATTCTGGTTAGCTGAGTTTACTCCGACGAAACGACAAAACACATTTTTTGATATTTTTTAAGAAGAAGGACACATGCCAACGTCGGAGACGTCATCCATCACTATGCTACACAGGCTTCTTTAGAGCAACGCGATAAAATTTGACAATGTAATCGACTCCTCACAGTCTGTGTAATTTACTAGTCGATGTTTAGTTTTTACTTATGTTTCGTATTCGTGAAATCAATAATGTTGAGAGAATTAACAGGGGTGTGCTGGTTCAATATTCATGCCCTCGCTAAAAATGACTTCCGACGGGGTTCGGTAACCCTCGTGTGGTTAAGGATAAGTTATTATGGGGGATTTTTGTTCGGTTGTTCATTGACAGGCTAGTACGAATACATAAAAATGCTGTGTGGGTCGTAGTAGTTTTGAAAGATAAAATGTGATGATTGAATCTTACAATTAGTACAAAGATTGTAAATAATTTTGATGTATTTGAGATATCAATACATATCATTCTTCGTTATTATAAATGTGAAAGTTTAGACGTTTGTCTCTCATTTTAACATCGTTTCACGAAGTCCGCTGCTAAATATCCCCAAAAGTAGTCACTCAATTGCCCCTAAAGGACTGAACGGACTTCAATGAAGTTTGGTAGATTATGTAAAGGAAGAAGAAATAGGATACTTTCTCTCGATCAAGTTCTCTAGAAGTTTTTAAATAATGCGGGCTTAACCGCGCAACAGTAACAAAAGCAAGTAAACATATTTAGGGACATAGATATACTTCCGCCGAATGATTGCCACATTTTATTGGCTTTCATGAAAAGAAGGCAAACGAAGATGTATTTGTTACAAAAAACTATTTATGGTCATATCAAAACACAATGAAGTGGTAGCATAGGCAATGATTATCTAACAGTACTTGCAAACAACAATAGTGCGACAATTTAAGACGATTGTGTCATGTCACGAAAAATTCCGAGTGAAAGTAAATTTAAGTCCCGCACAGACATGGCGACGCACAACCAATTTCGGCCACACAATGAGCTGTGAGTCAATGCGGCACGTACACGAACGAAGCAGACTGGCTGTGTTAGTATTGAGGAAACAATGTGGTACGGCAACAGACACGCACCAGAGTCGCACACCGCCCGCCCATGTACGGCGGCTGGCGCTTACGGCATCACTGTAGCAGTACCTGTATGTAAAATATAATTTGAATTCCTTGTTCCGTAAATAAGGAGTTTACAACAACAGCGCTTTGGTACATTTATGCCAAAGATAGACTGATGTTGAATTGTAGAAAAATATTTACAAACTTATGTTCAGCTCTGTTATTCACTGTAAGTACCTGTTATTAAAGAATAATTAAAATTGCTCTAATGTAGCTTTGCTACTGTTTTTCGTATAATGTTTTCTTCTAACTTAATAGACTTAAGTATCTAGTTCATGTCAACAGAGTTTCATTAAAATCGGTTTATAAAGGCGGCAAAACAGCAAGCGGTTCACCTGATGGTAAGTGATTACTGTCGCCCACGTACATATGCAACACCAGAGGTGCTGCAGGTGCGTTGCCGGGTATTTGGGAGACGGGACGGAGGATGAGGAGGGGCATACCTCACTCACCGAACAAAACGCAGAAGCACAAGATGCCTCTACTTCACGCCGGTACCAATCCGGTCGAGCCGGCCCATTCGAGCAGCGGCAAAAACCGCCGCTTGGCTCTACCACGTTAAAAACTTGAAAGTTTATATGAAATGCCGTGAGGCGCAATCGCTTTTAATACGATAGGATAATTATGGTGCAACTTACACATAATACACAGACACACAAGAAGGTAGGATAACCTGGATATCTTCAAGGCCAGAGTGAACAGATATCTAGGCAAGCGTGTACCATCCTAGGCCTCATCTTCGCTTTCCATCGGGGAAGATTGAGGTCAAACGCAAGCCTATTTTTCATAAAGAAAAAAAAATTATGTTTGACGGTATGGTGAGGATAGAAAAGTGATAGGGCACTTTATAACGGAGAAATGGAGCGGGACCAGATCTCTCTGATCAGAGCGGATGCGCTTTATAACACAACTGTTGCGAAGTTACGACAAATGAATAAAGAATCATTCAAAGCAGTTCAGAAATACTCGACTTTAGAGATTTATTTAAATATCCGAGTAAGAAAAGGGAACAAACAAAAAGACAAATTCAGAGAGAGAGAGAGAGAGAGAAAGAACTCCTTTGTTTTTAAATCGCCTAAAACTAGACTAGGCAATACAGTCTTTTTAGAGTTATCTGCAGCAGTCATTAAACAATAGAGTAGGCTGTTAAGTGATTAAAAAAAAAATCCTACGCTTATATATTTTAATGAAGCTGTCGCTTTATATTTTAAATTAATTATAAAGTATGTTAGACATGTTCCAGGCTTCCTTTAACGTATTTACCTACTACAAAACCGTTGTATTGTGACAGTCAATTGCCAAATCTCTGGTTATGAAAAACGAAGGTGTGTGTTTAATAGAACGCCTAATTTCTCGAGGCCAATCAATGACCTCTCTCGACGAGGCCGCTAAAAATGACTTTTCTTCATTTACATAGACGTAGAATAAATCACACTGAACAAGAATCACATTATTGATTATCACAAATACGTAACAATGATCTTCTTACTGCTTAGCTCTTCCCATTATCTAGAAGGTTTTGGAGTCGAGAAGTCGCCCGCTTTATGATTTGACGCTATAGTGCACGCCTCTTTTTTTTTAAGCAGAGTGTTTTGGAGCCGGAGAGAGAGCATGACGTATGCTGATTCAGTGCCGGTTGGCAGACATATTTTTTTTTTATTTGACAAGATCTGTAAGGTTTCGTCAAGAATTACTAAACGAAAAGTTTGGATACTTTTCTGTTTCACATTATTTGTAGAATGGGATAATATACTGCTAGCTAACAAACGAAGCTCTGGCGAAAGAATGAAAGTGGAAAATCAAACCAAATTCGCCGCCCACAACTCGTAGACTAGTGTCGGGGAGCACTATTGCGTAGGCATAGAACGGGAGCGAGCTTTTTGCAATTTTGCCATGAACTTTTGAAATATAGTGTAATTTTTTGACATTTGCATATTGATACCAGATGAATATGTTGTTCTTAAAATATAATCATGAGGATCATAATGTTAGATCGTGTTCTGAAAAAGAAAGACTAATCTATTCCATAACTTACGACTGAAATATATCCATTCTGTACACGTATCTTGCTTCCATAGACAATAGGACATATCGCCGACAGACGGCGTCATAGTGTAAACAAGTAGGCAATTCAGATATCGACCTTCGCAGACACGGTGTGCAATGCAGCTTATGTCTCCATACAAATCGATATTAATCACCTGAGAACCATTTGTGATTGTAAGCTTAATCATAGCGTACATGGTTTAACCGGTAAACGTTTTATAATAAAGGAGTTATGACGTAAGTACAAAACAACCAGTAAACAAATAAAGTTAATGGACATGTGTAGATTACCTGCACAGTGTCAGTGTGTTCACTACTATTATTACAATCCCTATACACAACTTCTGGTATGGCTTAGATGTTTCCACGTCAGTGATTTCGAAAAAAGCTATTATTACCTATGCATTACACAATATTACATATATGTGTCTTTTCTCTTGGCTCCTGCATAAGAAGTATTTGATATAGTAGTGCAAAATAAATAAAGTTCGTCGCGTAAAAGTCAAATACTGTAGAACAATGTACCTATTTGTTTGCGGTCTGTCTGTACTTATACAAAACAGAATCAAGGCAAAATAATTACAGTGCTTTTATTCACCAGGTTTACCAGTGAGTAATACGCATAGATCGCTTTATATCGAAAGCAAACTTTACTTAATTAGTAACCGGCGTTTACTCGTCTCAGATATACAATATGTAAGACCAGCCGACGACATTAAGCACTAACGGATGGGACGTAGTCCTAAGTCGAAGATAATTGGTGTAATTATTCGGTAGATTCACGATAAACATGATTATTTCGACCGAGTTTCCGCTGTGTAGCTAGAATTACAGGATCGCTGGGACTAAGCTACATTATTATACCCTACATGACATTGGACCCTAACAAATGGACTTAAAAAATAAATATAGTAATGTCAAACTATATTAGATAATACGTGAAAGTAGTACAGCTTATCCTAATGATCGGGAGCCAAAAAGAGATTTAATTCTGGCAGAGCCAAAGGGCGGGGTAGTACCGCTACCTCGCAGAATACCGGCGTGAAGTAGAGATCTTGGTTCGTTAACCAGAGGCCCACTCCCCTACCCATCTCCCAAATATCCTCATAAGCCGGCATAACTCCTCTGATGTCGCAGATGTACGAGGGCGACGATCAACACACCGTCAGGTGACAAAACTACTTCTTACATGTACCACCTAATACAAATGTTGCGTACGCCTAATATTGATGAATTCAAATTAAGTTAAAATGTACTGCGAACATGTTTTGGTAGGAAAATAAAAAAAAAAGAATAACGACTACAGTCCTGAAGTAAAACAATCCGTTTCCGTTTGTCCCTTAAGGTGATCCTTGACAGGACTTAAAAGGCCTGTGCGAGATTGAAACATTGGCAAGGTGTCGATGTACAGATCAAGGAGTCGTGGCGCACCGGCCCGTGGGCGCCTGCGCCCGCGCCGCGTCCGCACGTTCCGCTCGACGCGCGTTGCGACACCGTATGCTAATCATTACGTTGTCTACCATTGAGACCTTTTTGTGAAGCGCAATTAGCGGCCGCGGTGTGGGCCGCGCTGGAATTCGCTTTGATATCCGCTTCAAAAATGTGCTATCGATGTACGTGAAGCTGATCAAGGTGTGTATGTATGTGTGTATGTATTGACCGGCGGAAGACCGCGGTACGATCGAGAGAGTAGCGCAATCTGTGATCTAATTACAACATTTTCTGTATCGTTTCGTCCACTTTACCTCAGCTGCACGTGGTGCGTCCTACAAGCTAACAAAAACGAGGCTCTGGCGACCGAATGATTGTGGAAAATCTGTTCGGATTTTCCCAAATTCCACAGAATAGTGTTGCAGAGAGCAGCGTCAATAGTGTAAGGGCAAAACCTTTCACTTTTAACACTTTAACTTCATTATAACAAACTCAAACAATTTCAATTTTAACTTTATTTAAAAAAATTATGAAACAGGATTTATGTTTGACCATACAACTTATGTTAATTTTAAAATTGTCTTTGTATTGCAGTCAACAGTAACTGTTTATCCTGTCGTTTAATCTTAGTTAGAGTGGTAAACGGGATTCTAGAAACGTTAATAACATGTTTTATAGTTTTAATTTAAAACACACACTTTATAACAAAAATAAGCTAATTAGACAGGCTATATTAGTAAAACCGCGTGCAAAAGTCACTCGTTGGAAATTTGTTTTATCGAAGTTTGCAGTTATCCTTGGTCCGGGTGTAACGGTTAGAGCATTAACAGTTTTAAGAGTTCATCATCGCGAATGTACACATCGAAGGCGGCTCTTGAAAAGATGTCCGTCCGTCCGAAAGTGTTTGCGTTGCTTCTTGGTGCAGAATATTTGTCAATTTATTTAGTCTTTATAAGCAAAACAAATAAATTACAAAGAGACGGACTTAATGCCAAATGTAGACTGGTAGAGCCTGCCTCAACTGTTTTCAGACTTTGAGTTGAATTGACTATGTGTTATGGGTGCAGAGTGCATTGATAATTACATAATTTTGTTTAGTAAAAGGGAAGACGTTGAATAAATATAAAAAAAATATGGTTCACTATTACAGAGAAATTGTGTCTTATTTGAAATCACCACAAAGGCAAACAGGATCACAGCATAGGCCTCAAAAAACCTTACCTTAACAGCCTTTTCTTTATGGGAAAGGCGGCAAACGTGCATGCGGGTTCACCTGATGGTAAGTGAATACCGTCGCCCACGTACATCTGTAACACCAGAGGTGCTGCAGATGCGTTGCCGGCCTTTAAGGGACTTTAATCTCGAGAGGCTTTAATCTTAAGTCCACTGAGCCGACTAAAACGATGTAGGAATTTAGGAACTAGTCTCATTACAATATAATTTTTTTCAAATAGTTTGTTAGCAATTCATCCTTTTAATGAAGGAGCGAGGTAAACGAGATACAGGCGTGGGGGCACAATTCAACCTTTATATGCGTTTAAAGAGCGTTTAAATAAGTGTAAAATTAACACGAAGGATCATGCACAAATTGTGGTCACCATCAAAAAGTATATTAAAGAAAGAGTCCTGATCGAGAAACTCAAATTGAATAGTTCGATTGGTAGAAATACTACAGATCGTTTTAATTTTGCGCCACTGTTTGAGGACGGGCTTGTCTATCATCCAGCCGTTGTAAAACTGGTTACTAAAACTTCTCAAACATTTTCCGTTCAAATGGGCCAACAATATATATCAATCTGCTCATAATATGGACATCACATGCAAATCTCGGACACGGTGTATTTGGTGGCTAATATATATTATATACACGAAAACACACTTCAACATATCTAGAGCTTCGACCCTCTTATTTTTAAAAGTGTCCGCATAAATGATTGGGAATGGTTAACCTAACTGAAACAAGCAGGTCGGAACGGTGACAAATTGGCCGCGAGGTTGCCGGCCGGATTGTTCCATTAGCTTATAATGTCAGTTACGTATATTGCCTTAAGTGCTCATGGTATTTCGTTAAATATAAATATATGAATCTGCCGCCCCTTCTCATCCCTTGAGAGACGTAAAAGTCGACACAGATAAACACCGGACACATGTCTTGGCTTCGGCCGATTACGCAATAACCGAAATATTAAACTAGAAAAGTGACGGGCAATCGATGGTAAAGTAGAAATATAAATTAAACTGTCACTTGATTGCTCCGTGATTTTAGTAACGCGAAAGTCGCTAGTTTGCTTTAACGCAATTAATTTAGCGTGTAATATCGTATCTTCGTACTCTATATAAATCAGCTTTCACTCAAAAATAGTGGAAATGTCCGTTCAAATCGCATAACATTATGTTTTATGGATGAAATTTTAATAACAAATAAAAATAAACAAAATCAATTCAAGTAACATTAAGGCGCGATGGTGGGTGCGTTCCATTACGACATGCATTAATCTAAATGGTACTAAAATTCGAGTTATCCTTGCGGCGTGTTGCATAACGGACCTTTTGGGTTTTATAGTGAGCCGCCCACGAGTAGACGCAGCTCGAAACCGGGGAGTGGGTTAACGGTTCAAACGGCGGTTAGTGCACGAAACGTAAAATGTAACACAAAGTATTTGGGATAAGTAGCCGTTCATAAGACCAATGAATTACCTCTAAATTTTCCTTTAGCGATGTGATAGCGAAGTAAGAATCTTCCACCTATTACCTTCTCGTGGATATCGTTAATGCTTCTGCCAATTATTTTAGAAATTAAGCAATTAACACTTTATTTAATTTAAATTGAGAAAGACAGGCGGCAAACGGGCAAGCGGTTCGCCTGCAGGCAAGTGATTAACGTCGTCCGTGTGCATCTGCAACACCAGAGGTGCTGCTGGTGCGTTGCCGGCCTTCGAGGGTATTTGGGGAACGTGAGGGATGATGATGAGGAGGGGATGAGGAGGGGGATGGGGAGGAGTGGACCTCCGGTTACCTCATTCACCGAACGAAACGCAGAAGCATAATATGCCTCTAATTCACGCCGGTATTCTGCGAGGGCGTGGTACTAACCCGGACGAGCCGGGCCATTCGAGCAGCAGCAAAATCTGCCGCTTGGCTCTACCTCTTGTTAATTAGAATTCAAGACAGCCTGTTAATTGTTCAATTTTGAGAATTGACCACTCCTAATGCTATGATTGAACGCACAACCAGGCGGGACACAACTAAGACCTTGAGCAGCAAAGTCTTTTCGATCTAGTATTATTTGAGTCCCACGAGACGCACCTTTTACGCTGCTACCACGCGGCAATGATTAAAATACTCAAACCAAATTTCTGTGACCTCCGCGACTACTATTACGAAACTGTTTTTAGCAGGTACTAGGAAATTAATTGATGTGTAAAATTAAACGTGTCCAATAGAAATCGATACACAACTACCACGTTCAGCGCACGCAGATGTAATTAATATCAGGTGTTTCATTCGGGGCTTTTTAATACAAGTGTAAACATAACCCGACACTCGATTCAAGACGGGTCGGGTGTCTCTACACAACGCAGTCTCATTCAACTTAGTTAGATTTAATTACAAATTAGTAAGACTATGAGTAAGAGTGTGTACAATATTTACATTCACTCATTCGTCCATTTCTATTTTATAAGCACGGATCAATATCACTCTTATATAGTGAACGTGCATAGGGTTCGAAAAAAGCGTTTTAATTTGTCGGTTCTAGTGCTCAATGGGAGTGTGGAATACTATTTTCTATATTGAATGGCACCTAAGCTTTATAGCAAATTACAGATTGTAAATGTCAACGAATTCAACTTACTATATTATACCTTAGCACCACTTAACACAAGGTCGGATCTTGATCCAACGATAGGCCAAAGATTCATAATGATTAAAAAACTATTATTATTGCTAATGAAAAGAAATTACCTTTTTAATTTACATTCTATCATGTAATTTCTGTCTTCATTATCACACCCCTCATAACGATTACCAAATAGCCTTCATTGTATGTCACTGAAGTATGAACCGAAACCAATTTAATTGAGGGCGAAATAATAACTATGAATTGGCGCAATGAACCGTTGATAGCCAAAAAGTACGGAGCAATTATGCAAATGAAACAGTTATGACAATTTCACATGCAAAAGGTGAATGCATTTGTATGCTGCGTACAAGCCGACGCGTGAAGGGGCTCCGCTGTATTTAGCCCGATACTGTTAAAGTTGTCCACGTGTGTCTTTGCTGGTGAATTTTGCTCTAATTATAGCCGTACGATTGGTGAGGAAACTGACACAACCGACACTTTAGATGACGGTCTGCAATTGGACCTGGCCTTTACCCATCTAGTTGTACAGCTGGGTCATAGGGGGTGGAGGCCACAGTTATAACATTGAGACCAGGTTGGCGACAGTAGTATAATAGTATGTTTTTATTTTATTAAAACTGAACTAACAAACCAGCTAACAGTCCGTCTGAGGGATGGTAAATCGCTACTTACCGCTCATTCAGGACACATATAAACAACTTAAAACAGGTTACAGATACGTTATCACCCCTGGGGACTAAAATGATCTGAATGAATGAATGAGTTTCCTGTTCTCCGAGTTATTAGATTAGTGAAGATACAGATACGCCAAAATACCATTCTTGTAGACCCTCGGCTCTCGTAAGCATACTAATCATCATCGCCAGCATATTTAAGCCCACTGCTAAATATATGCCTCAACAAGAAATTTTTGCCCATATTCACCACGCCGGGCAAACTCGCCTTGCTGCTCCCCGTCTGCATAGACTAGCTACGGGATTTATGTTTGGCAAATTCGAAAGGATATTCCGCCATCATTCGTTCGCCACAGCCACGTTAGTTGGCAGTTGTCAAAAGTAGTTGAAATATTAAAACCAACAAATTCAATATGTTGAAACCTATTTCTCAATACTATAAAACTGTTTTGGTAAACTATTACTATATAAATTCATCGGTAATGTTTAATTAGTATTTTGTACAAAAATAAGATACAAACAGTCCTAAAAGTCAAAATTCCCTTACTTAATTTTTTGATTGAATTTTCTTTAAATTAGTTAAACCTTGTCTGATTCCATTCACTGTCGTTATTAACTGGAATATTATTTCGAAAACGATTAAGATATTTGTGCGTATTTTAAGTTATTTTTAGTGAAAATTCATCTTAGATAAACGTTGTTGAAACGTTAATTTTCCTGTTTCTCGTTTCATTATAATCAAACTCCACAGTATCCAGCACAGTATAGGGCTTAATAAGTTATATTATTAATGTGAGCAAAAGCAATTTTATAGCAATAATATTACAAAATTACATAAAACATGAAATGAACAGGAGAACCTAGAGAGCACAATATGCAGTATTGTTTACCTCAGCCGAGGCTGGACGTGTTGACAGTTGACACTGGCTTTTGCAGAAATGTTGCTTTTGCTTACAAAAGTCTAAAGACCAGTCAGGAATTTCACTGTGTAAATGTTTTGAAATACTTACACGGTATGTATATTGGTAGGTATACCTATATTTTTAAAGAAAGACATGTGTCTTAAGGCTTGACTGCCTAATTACATGTTCTCTGGAGTTAGAACAAAGTATAAGATTATAGTTTAAAATATTTCGGTAAGATATTACCTCACACGCAACAGATCAAAGCTGGGCACCGACATCGAGTGTAATACAAAGTCGATCATGTTGGTTATAGCAAGTTGATCAAGAGCGCGGTGTCAATGAACCCTACACGTGTGTGGCCTAGTCGAATGGGAGATTACTTTTTGTGATGATGTGCATTCAGCTGCACGTTGTGAACAGTTGTCCAACTCATCGGATACACACAAGCAGTAAAAATAAGTTAAAACTGAGATTGGATTTATTTTATGGGCGAAATTATTTGATGTGAATCGATTAAAGATCGTGATGTTAATGTCAACAAGATTTTAGTTAAGTGTCGATTAGAACGGGCCGGGTCTCAATATGTCCGGGAATTCGGCAACGCTAGGCCGCTACTTCATGTACATATATTCCCGACCGATATCTTTTTTATATTATTGCTTTGCCTGCATGTCTTTACGATGTTTCCTTAAGTGGTCGTTTAAAATGGCAGCAATAAAGAAAGATTTAATCCTACTTCTGATGTGCCAATAAGACTTACTAATCACCTTAACTTTTATGGGACTAATGTTATGTTAATGGTATCACGTGCGGACTAATCCCAGGATCCGTATTTGAATATAATTGATGGGATGCCTGAGATAGCCGCGGATTACCATGCTTTATGTTGTGCTAATTAATTATGAGGCGCCACACCTGGAAAACAAGGGCATAGCATAATATGAAGCAGAACCTATGTAACATGATGTAGGTTATTTGAATGTATGATTTAAAAAAGTGACAATGGAAATAAAGATAAAATCAGGAAATAAAGTACCACGACCTCACAGAATACCGATGTGAAGTAGAGGCATCTAGTGCTTCTGTGTTTCGTTCGGTGAGTGAGGTAACTGGAGGCCCATACCCACTCCCCCTCCCCTACCCATCTCCCATCGACATCCTCCAACTGCCAACTCCCAAATATCCTTAAAGGCCGGCAACACGCCTGCATTTCCTCTAGTGTTGCAGATGTCAGTGGGCGACGGTAATCACTTACCATCAGGTGAGCCGCTTGCATGTTTGAAAAAAGTTACAATTATGTTTTCTAATTAATATATTGAATTATTTATGATTATTATTCTAGAAATTTCTTTACAAATATACGAAAGGAGAAATAAAGAAGATATCGTCATGTCAATACCATGGTTCTGAGAACGGAATTCGAACACCCAGAAACTAGCAGAAATCGGAATAGTCAAGGAGAAATAGTGAATAGATAGATAAAGATAGAGGTCTAGTTAGTTTTGGTGATGTTTGGTACAGGTGAAGCTAATATAAATTACTTAATAAATATATTATCAGAAATATAGCGTAATAAAAACATTCGTACTGTGTTATAACTAACACGTATGTAATTCAGGTCTATTGACCTACCTTTATTACAGGCGGCGACATAATTCATAACATAACAACTGCACGGGCACTTAAGTTTTATTTTTAGCGAAATTGAGTCAAAGGTCGTCGGACTCATGACGCGGACAAAGATATCATCTGGCTGTTCATAAATGTATGCAATGTCCCATTCATCATATTACCTGCCATCGCTCTTCTTTCAATGTCACATTCGTACCTTCCATCTCTCGTAAACATTGTTCCCATTCTTTTGCTCTAAACTGTCTTCCCTAATCTTGATACATACTTCCGTCAGCCTCTCCTCGTTTTCAAACACCATAACCTTTGTCTTATTAACGTTTACTTTCATTCCCTTTATTTCCAGTGCCCCATTTATTATTGTCACCAATATTATTATCATTATTTATATGGTGATTTTGAATATTATCAAATTATTATCAGCATTGACTGCGGTCTCCATTAATTATCCATTATTGAGAGCGGCTACCACAGCTCTTTTTAAATTACAAATGTTACATCTGTAAATCCATTCATCGCATATTCGTTGTCTACATTCTATGTAACTTGTTCTACTGTAAATGCGATACGCATCGAATGTCTCAACAAGTGTCTAACTCTAACCACAAACGCATCCTGTTCATACAGGGCATGTCATAGAGAACGCCCGCATCGTATTGCATTACTGCGCCGACGCACAGACTTCTCCAATAACTACGGTGGCCATTTGCTCAGTTGCCACGCCTATCAAGATTGATCAACTGAGCATAAAACAATTTCGATTTCTATAATCTGCCGCAAAGTTAGGAAACATCAAAAATTTAATGGATCTTTTATCGTACACGTATACGTATAAGTAATAATTTAAATGCCCCAGAAATGTTTATGAACGACATAATGACTGGCAGAATGATGTACGAACATCTGTATTATCACTTCTAAGCATTAACAAGAAGTCATAGTCACTAAGCGTTACATTTGGGAATTTCCATAACATGGGAAGCAAACATAACAAACCTGTCCATAAGCCAGCACAGTGGCGTTGTATCCGTCAAGTGCTGCCTCCACGAGCTTCCTGACGCAGGTCTCGTAAACGGTCTCTTGGTTGGCGGAGGGCTCGAAGGCGTAGTCGAAGGTGAAGGCGCGCTCGGAGCCCAGCGCCACTCCGCCCTCGCCGGCCGCGCCGCCCGCGCGTGCGCACAGCCCGCATCCCTCCACCACTTCCGATGGAGTTTGCGGACGGATTCTGAAAATAAATGCAAGATTTATTTACAAATTAGAACTTATTATTCATTAGAATCCTTTCGTAACTAGAATATATGTTATTTTCGATAATTTCTAGTTTATTCTTCAGCTGTGTTTAATTCATGTACAAATGAATTCGTCTGTCACGATATGCGTCATATTGTGAATAGGAGGTACTTGTGGAGGCTGGTCAGCTTGAATGACAGACGACTTGTGCCTTAAATTTAAGGATTACTATATTCCGGGAGCACGCTTACTGTTGCCTATGGGACCATGCCTTTTATTTTATGACCTTTATACAAAAAAATAAAGAACAGGATAATAGCGAAGTTTCCATCGCCTCTTTCTTCGAGTAAAAAAAAATGCCTAATCTTATTATTTTACAAACAAAATTATATATATTGCGTCGAAGAATAAACAATCTTCATTCGTTCATCCGTTTATTTATTAAATCATTCCTACATTCGCATCATTTCATTTGACGCAATCGGAGAGCCAATAGTTACGATCTATCTACAGACGCGTAAATCTTTCTACTTAACTATACTTAACTAAGCCCCCCTTACCTATCAATAAATTAAAGTTAGCTTCAGCAATATTTTATTTAAGCATGATATTTTTTTTAGAAAAGGAAAAAAAATAACTTTAGTAGAAATACAGTTTACGGTCGTGTCTAAAGTTAATCTGATATAAAATAAGTGATGAAAGTCATGATAAAGAAAAAATAGAAGAAAACGTTGTGCACTTATTTGTTGTGCATCAATTATTATATTCCCATTATATACCCATTATTAATTTCGTGTGTCAGCATGGTAGAGTCCATTGTCTTCATACTGATTAAGAATCAAACGAACACTGCAATTATTAAAGAAATATTTTGTGGTATTAGATCACTATGAATAATACAACTGATTAGATATGCAATAATGATAAGCTGAGAAGGGAAATGATGGGTTCTTTTACATTTACAGTGATTTGAGCCGTGGTATAGCCTAGTGGTCAGGTCGTTCGCTTTAGTTTCATATAGAGTGAGTGACCTGGGTTTGATCCCCGGTAACGGCAACACAAAAAATGTTAATAGTAATTTTAATTGCTGTATTTACCACGTGCTCAGAGGTGAAGGAAAACATAGTGACGAAACCAGCATGTCTGAGAAACAATAAAATACATCATTTCGAGGATATGTTCACATACAGACGAGAGCATCTTAGATCGCCATGATCTTACCCTTCCTCCGATACGAGAGATTAAACGCGTGTTCGGCAGTGTTCAAATTCAAACAACATTTATACCGTGTATAATCTTTTGTTAAAGGCTACGGCTATATATGAATTTGATTTAAGATAAAAACAATTTAAACAGAGCTATATAAGGTTATTATATGTTTTCGGACTGAGTTTCAAAATTAAATGTCTACTTTGTAATTAAACTGTTAAGATTATTCGAAAGCTGCTATGACTCTGAAATAATTTTTTGCTTCTGCATTTTTAATTAGTTAAATTATTCACGTTCAAATATAATGCTAATTGCACTAAGCACATAATTAGCAAGTTCACTTTCTACGGGTATAAATAGTTTCTCGTAGAAATTAACGTTCGTCCGCTGACTCGTGAGTCACGTCAACACTTCTGTATTTCCGTACGTCGCTTTAAATATACTCAACGCTCCGTATATCCAATCACAGATAAACCACCGGCTAATATCTTGAGCTCACTCGATATTGTTAGAAGTGATCGAGATTTTTACGACTGCATGGGAGTATATTAACGTTCGATGACAAACTAAACGAGCGTTATGTGACTCTAACGGTGCACTTCGTGGCGTTAGGAACTCGTTGCAAATAAAAAAATGTAACACTGCAGCGGTGAGAGTAATAATGTCTCACTGTAAGAATATATCATCGGTACCTATGTTATATTTGCGATTTTCACTTGCTGAATCTTCATTATATTGACAATTATTATTATTTCTTGTACCACGTGTTCTTGTATCACTTGTACTTGTGACAGTGCCAAATTATAATAGTCAATTTATGTGTTATTATCCCAAAAACAATTTACTCGATATTGACGGCATTGTGTAATACACATTATAAATGTCAAACACAGTATTCCACAGACGTCTATCATTATCGATATGAAGATAACGTCAGAGTCTTCCTGTCCAGACCTTTCAAGTCATATAACATACAGTATTCGAAAAATATTGTAAGTAATCAAAAATCTAAATTTTTTATTCTAGATAGGGACAGAAATTCCATCGTCAAAAGCAATTATTGTTTTTATTATCTATCGTTTCGTAATGAGGTTTTTCTGACGTAGATGAAACACTTTCTTCTTTTTTTTTCCATAATACATTATTTTATTATTACATAATACAACTTTAAGAAACAGCTTGGGAGCGATCAACTAATTTCCAGTGGTTACAATCATCCATGTATTCCTTAATATTATAATAACCCTTTTTATAAAGTATTGTTTATTTATATTTAATAACGTTTATAATTTTATACTTAATAATATGTTATTACTTATTGATAAGAAGACTGCGCACTTATTATGATATTGTCGTACAAACGCACACAGTGCCTCTTGAACGAGTTACTGGCTCTATGTTATTCCTTTAAAATGCACATAATAATAATCCTCTCATAATTTGAAAAAAAAATCAAGTAGAATAAATATTTGTAAGGCGCGGGGAAGATTGAACGGAAGCTGCAATTACGCGCTGTCTGCGAAGTCGCGGCCATAGAGTAGCGAAATACTATTATAGATTTGTTTAACAGCAATATATTTTACAGATTATCTAAGCCTTGTTTGTAATAAGTACATATAGTTTGCAATCTCCGGGAGCTACCTCAGACATCTGTCACTACTTCCAGAAAGGTAAAAAGTCAGTTTTGGAAGCTCGTTTGTCTATGCTAAGTAAGATCGACAGAAATTCGTCATATCTGCCGTTATGTGTGCTTTTGGAAAGAGTACTTTGCTTTACTATGCAGGCTAAAGATTAATGCCAAACAATACTAACTAGGCGTTCATAATGTAAGGTTTATGTGCTAACTTAACAAGAGTCCATTTCATCAGTATTTCGAGGACTTAAAAATAAGGTCCTTGTATAAGTTTAACTTTTATATTGCGTAAACAGCAACTTACAATCTTTGGGGGAGGTCTATGTTCAGCAGTGGACTTCTGATAGGCTGAAATGATGATGATGATGATGAAACAGCAACTAATGCTCAGGGTTACACAATATTAGTATCAAACACATGAAAAATTTATCTCAAACAAGGCATCACATTCGTTTTTTTTTTATTGGATTGGGTTAGTGACAAACGAGTTAAGAGTTCACTTGATAATAAGTAGCTAAAGTAGCCCACTGACACCTACAAATAATTGCAATCAAAGAAGGTTGAGTTGTGACCCATGCGGACTAAGATGGAATGCGTCATAGCCCGTAATTACACTGGCTCTCTATACATTTCAAACCGTTACACAACAGTAGTCGCACTGCTGATTTGAGGCAGAGGATGATACCTACCCAAACGACACCTCGCCAGAGAAGTAGTCCACCGACTAGTGTACTGAACTCTGTGTTAGGATCATGATCGAACGTGTCAAAGATTTAGGAAAGCAAGGGCGGTAGGGACAATCACTAGGCACTGTGATCTGTTTGATAGTGGTGACCATGTTCCATTCACAGATTTCGCGGATATTGTGTTCAGGGTATGTGTAGTTGTTTTAGCGTGGCGAGCGAGCCCGGCTTGCGTGCGACATTGCAACGCGCGCGGAGCTCGGGCCGGATGCCGCAATAAGAGACGACGCGCAGTCTGTCGTGCCGCGGTCATTGCGCCTGGATCGACGCACTCGACTGAGAGAGCATGCAATTAGCAATGCATTTAGCATCAAAAAGATTATATTTTGTATTCAATTACGCATAAACGGCTGAACCGATTTTCGTACGGAGATACCTTGATGGGGAAGGACATGTGGTACGTGTTATTCTAGGAAGGCCGCGGGAAGATATTCTACGCGGGCGAAGTCGCGGGCGGGAGATAGTTCCTTATGAATGCAGAGTATGTTCAAAGTATATGCCAACAACGATAGAAGTTGTATCTGGTAGGTAGGATCTATTTTTGGAGGTGTTTTTTGAAAGGCAATATAAAGAATAACGTATGTATAATAGTAATATTTATGAAAAAGACGGCAAACGAGCATGCGGTTCACCTGATGGTAAGTGATTACCGTCGCCCACATACATCTGCAATACCATAGATGCTGCAGTTGGGTTGCCGGTCTTTAAGGATATTTGGGAGATGGGAGGAAAGAGGAGGGGAATAGTGAGGGCATGTGGACCTCCGGTTACCTCACTCACCGAACGAAACGCAGAAGCACAAGATGCCTCTACTTCACACCGGTATTCTGCGAGGCCGTGGTATTAATCCGGTCGAGCCGGCCCATTCGAGCAGCAGCTAAAGCCGCCGCTTAGTTCTACCACCTCAAATATAAACAAAACCTATTAAAAGGTGAAATAAATTGCATCGCGCTGCAACTTGAGATTTAGCCAAGCGCACAGCCTGTATGTAACACGGCATAGTTACGCGCCTTTGTTTACACTCGCCGCGCGGGCCATTGTACCGGGTTGCACAAACGGTGGCTAATATTGCTTGAAAATATATAGGACTGGAAATAGACTGCCATAAAACCTATATGATACTGTTAAGAAATATTTTTCGAAATTGACATTTGTTCTGGTAAAACGATGTACTTTATAGCGCGCACATGACATTTAGCACTGCGGTAATGTGACCCCGTTAGTGGTGCAACGAGCCTGGCGTCCTTTTGCGCTTTGTTTACGCGAAACTCGCTGCTTCAAAGGGCGTTGTACTGAGTAGCAATGAGTGTCGCCATTTCCACGTTCTCGTGGAATATCGAGAAAATACTACTTAAACTCAATATGATGTCTCGGAAGTTTTATGAAATGAAATGTGGTGCATTTGCTCTCAGTTAACAACGGCTAATTTCTTATTGAATATTTAATTACAGTTAAACTCGTATATCGGCTTCATAACTATGATTAGATATTTAAGCAGTTAAGTTAACAGTAGTTAAAGGAGTAATCAAGTTTCCATAGATAATTAGCTGATATAATTGTTACATATTAAAAAAACAAGAGACAGTTTACGGATTTTACTAAACCACTTTTGATGGATATCGATAATTGTGTCCAGAATATATTTTTTGAGCCTACGAAAATTTAATCGAACTTTCTCAATCGTTATACCTAATGTTGAATGCTTTTGTATATTCCAGCGTATATATGAGGTTATGTACCATAAGAGACGGGAAAGTCCGGTGATTGTCTTTCGTTTGGCGACCTTACTTATACAACAATGGGGCTCGCTGGCCGCGCTCGCTCGCACTAGCACGCGATGTCCACATCGCCGGATTTGCAATCACTTCTTAGGTTTAATCGGAATATTAAAAAAAAATATATATTTAATTAATATAAATATTAATTTTTTTGTAGATATATGGGTTCGATTTCTGGTGACAGGACTATATTGTAGCTTTACGTAAGGATCAGCAAGCTGAAGTGGCAATGGGTCGGCCACATAGCTCGCGGAAATGACAACCGTTGGGGAAAAACGGTTCTCGAGTGGCAGCCACGCACAGGCAAACGCAGTGCGGGACGACCCCCTACAAGATGGAGTGACGTCCTGCGCAGTGTTGCGAGAAGTCGATGGATGCAGGTGGCTCAGGACCGAGCTTTGTGGCAATCTTTGGGGAGGCCTATGTTCAGCAGTGGACTTGTGTTAGGCTGAAATGATGAAAAAATTGAAAATGATGACGTAACTAATTTATTACGTGCTCCGGGGTAACACGGCACGAGGAAACCGGCACGACTGAAAATAAATATTGCGAGGATTTCGTCCGTGAAGCCGAGCAGCGTGGTGGACTCCTCAGCTCTTTTAATGTCACACGTTCCTGTCATTGAAAGCACTGACCGGTTATGTCGGGATCAGCATTAAGTGCTAACCGATTAAATCCCACGGACTATGATGTTAACGAAAGAAGTACGCTTGACAACTGAAGGGGGCTCGCGGCAACCCAAGGGGTGGCCTCTCAAGGAGGAGGGCTCCAACATGCAATATTTCTGATGTTTCGCATACCATACAGAATACGGTACATGTCCACCAGACTACAATGGCCGCAAGGATTTCGGTTAGCTTGCTAGATAGAGACTCTCAAAGAACTCCATCAACCATCGACAACGTACCAGCCCACGGCACGCAACCCGCAACGGTATCCGTTGCGTGCAGTGGCCGTTGCGGATAAGTGAACGTGTTCTATATACCATAGGTTATCTGTGCAATCTTACTTTAGTCATTTTTCAACAGCAATTTGAAATTGGATTCTATTGGAGGAAATTATACCGTTACATTAAAACCGAATAAGTGAGTGTTCTATATACCATAGGTTATCTGTGAAATTTTACTTTTGTGATTTTTCAACAGCATTTTGAAATTGGAATTTGTAAATTAAAACGTTACATTAAAACATGTCAGTGTTTATCGGATACATTTCGGAGTGTGCGGAGGTTTTGGATAACCTGAACGATTAGGCGCGGCGAGCAGTTCCACCCTTATGTTGTAGACATTCATCCATTACGCAAGAAGCAGTTTGCCTCTTCGTTCATTATGCGGACGGCTTTGGTGCGGAACTCTCTGCCGAGCTCAGTTTTTCCGGAACACTATAATCTGGACATCTTTAAGACCAAAGTGAACAGACACGTTCGCTTTCTATCAACCAAGATTGAGGTCAAACTTAAGCCTATTTTATATATAAAAAAAATGAACTTTCGGAGGTGTCTACAGGCGAACAACTGATCATTACAAAGACGTCCTCAAACCCTAGTTTCACGTCTAATGAGTGTGTTTGCCGCAAGCTTCAGCCGCAGTACACTATTCAGCACAGAAGAACAATTTTTGTGCAGGCTCTAGGTTTTTATTTTCTTTCTGTCTCTGATTAATATTAGCATATGTTTAAAATCGATAAGAGTAATAATAAAATTATCATTTAGTACTAGTTATAAAAAGAACGACTAGTTCAATTAAATTTTTAATTTAATTTTAGTTAAGAACTACTAAACAATGTAGATCGTGGAAGTTCAGGGCGTTCACAGCCAACGTATCCTGCGGACTGCGATTGTGAGACTTTATGCAAAGTACGTCGCGCAGTAGGGTAGGTGCTGACTGAAAATCAACGTTGCGGCTAACCCCGCGACACTATACTGAATCAGTACCATTTCATTTGACACGACACGGGTTAGGTTATATATACATTTCAAATACCTGCAGAGACTTTTTTTTTAATAATAATTGTTTTTCTTGTAACATTGTATCATATGCAGCCATAGCGACATCAAAATGTTGTCATCGTATTATACCTTCGCATATTATGCCATCGCAGAGGATACGTGAAATAAAGCTCTTAAATTTTACATCAACCGTTCTGAAATTAACACAGAAGTTGCCACATAAAAACAATTTTAGAAACAAGTATGAACAGGGCAGCCAATGTATTTGTCGGTGAAAAATTATACGCCTTAATAAGATAGGAATAACTACTGAATATTACTTTAACCCTCATAGAATAGAATTTCTATATCTGCAACAAGTTACCGAGTTGATGATTTAACTGCAATAGATTACCGACAAATTTGATGTGGAAACATTTGCGACATCGCCTTTCGATGCATTGCTAAGATTGCAACGAAATTATAGTTTTACATTGGTCGAACATGTGCACGGTGTTTGTAATCCAGATATTAGGGCAGTTGCAGCAATACCTACAGTGGCTGAACATGGTCGAAACTGAATTGTGTGTAAGAGATAAGTGCTGTAATGTTATTTATCTTATTACCTTTTACTTCCTTGTTGTCTATCTATCCCTATTGCTATCGTTCTGTCTATCCTTTTATATTTTCGTTGTTATTTTTATTATTCAATATATCTCAATTTACTAAATTGTTAGGCCTTTTATTTATTTTATATTTCAAGCTTTATATTTCTGAGCCGCGGAAGCCTAGTTGTCAGGGCGCTCGGTTTAGTTTCAAGTGACCTTAGTTCGGCAACACTAAAATTAGTAATAACAATTTTAAGTATACAGCACGTGTACTGCGGTGAAGGAAAACATCATGAGAAAACCTGCATATCTGAGAAATTATAAAAAAAATATTTCGAGGGTATGTTAAGCCCGCCAACCCGCACTCGTGCATAGTGGTGGCTCTCAGACGTTTCAGAAGGAGTTTGTCCAGCAGTTGTCAGATGGTAGGACCATATCTATTACTAAATATTTCTATAAAATATTATTAAACATATTCTGTACAAAATTCTCATCTAATACCATAAAATACTTAATAATGTCCTGATTTTGATATATAAGTATGTCCGTGTACAGTTTTGGTCCATAGGGAACATTCTCAAGCTCTTGTGAAAGAATACCTAGTAGAGGTACAGTGTTGCGGAACAGCTGGCTGTACCTTTGCTTGGTATTCTAGTGCAACTGCTTCGTTTTGTTGCGAAATGGATCCATGAGAATTATAAAACAATGTAAGTACCTACACGATGTTATTAGTTGGTGGAAATATAGCGATCTAGCGAAATCTTAATTTTTATCAGCCTGTACAAGTCCACAACTGGGCATGGGTCTTTTCATGAATACTCCAATAAAAGCTGGAATATCTCATGTAAGATTAGGGTGTAGGTTAGCGAATATAACATCTTTTTTTTTTAAATGCGAATCTCATCTGCAGTACTCGGCTCTGGCGACTGAAAGTCAGCGGAAAATTCATTTGAGTTTGCCAGAAACAAATCACACAGATTAGTGATGGGGAGCAGAATCTCTAGTGCAGGGTTCCTCTAAGTTCTCCAATCCCCTAGCGCAGCGTGGTGAGTATGGGGATGGGCTAATCTTTTGAGAACAACTTCGTCCGAGTACATTTTTGGAATGTATTATGATCCGACGAAGGCTTTGACGCGTGGGTACGTGTAGCCAGAGCATAAACTATTGTCACTGTGGAAATTATTATTATTGACTTACAGAAATACTATTCCAAAATAGTAATTTAAATAAAATAGGTTACGAACTAATTTTTTAAATAGTAAAGTCGCCTATTACGAAACGCACGGTAAGAAAGGGGGTAAGCAGGGTCATGGCCGCTAACAAGCGGCTTGTACATTGACACATGGCTATATTCTACGTTAGGCAGATTTTAAACGTGGTAGACCCAAGCGGCGGCTTTTGCTGCTGCTCGAATGGGCCGGCTCGACCGGGTTGGTACCACGGTCTCGCAGAATACCGATGTGAAGTAGAGGCATATTGTGCTTCTGCGTTTCGTTCGGTGAGTGAAGTAACCAGAGGCCCAATCCCCTTTCCCATCTCCCAAATGACGTCAAAAGCAGCACCTCTGGTGTTGCAGATGTACGTGGGCGACGGTAATCACTTACCATCATATTTAGAATCAGTAAAAACGGTATTGAGAGTGTGAAAATGTTAATATGTATTGAATGTTATGTCCACGTCTTAAACCGTAACCTATCATATATCTTAATAACTTCGTGAGGTTATGCTGAACGTACGTGGGTGACACAGGCCGAACGTTTTGTCGGGATCGCCCACTGCACTTTGCCGCCAAAACCGCGTGGGTTTTGTGAGCTATAAACAATCGTTTGTCCTTTTAAACGTCGACGGCGGACTAGTTATCAATGAGATTTAAATAACGAGCGTAGCCTAGATTATAAATAAACATTTTATTTAATATAGCGACGATATACGTTCAAAAAAGAATTGTTGGGTTAATGTGTACTGCACAAGTTATAAGAGCCTATGTAATATAAGGAGCTTTGCCTGTGGAATAATCATACTACAGATAATAATGTTCAGTAGTGAACTTTTACAGACTATTAAAGAAGAAGAAGAAAGAAGGTATCAGACATGCGCCTGAGATACTGGTCTCCGTTAACGGAGTGGGTGTTTTGGGTTCAGCGTTTTAGAAACAGTGTTATTGCTAACTGACGGAGGCCATGGGGGTCTGATGGCATTTCCCTTCTCTTAGTCAACCAAACCGCCACCCACGGGATGAGATGAGTCATGGATTCTATTATGCCGCTTTAACGGGGTAAAATTAATTTGACACCATTTATTATCTTATTATGAGCTTGTATCTGTTTTGTGCCTAAATTTTAAATATCTGTATATTGATTTCCTTTAAAATTTTGCGGTATCAACTTATTTTGTTTTAGACTTATCCAAACTTAATGTTTAAAGCAAGTGCGAACCACAAAAAAAGAATCAATGAGTGATGGCGACCCAGTACTACTATGGCTATCATTGTGATTAGAACCGATTGTGAATTATCATAAATAAATATAAATACCCATTTTAATTCCAACTCTAAAATAATCTGTTTTACATTACAATAAAACCAATTACTTTAGGTAATACTACGAAAGTTAAAGAAACAAATAAAGATTTTATTATATTCAATATTCAATAAAATAAATAACTGCCTCTGAGCAATAATGACTGAAGAATTATGTGCTGTTCATTCAGCAATGTACATTGAGTACGGCTGCCTTCGTTGATAGATCGATAGTTATGCTCCCACGCGAGATCATCAAATATTTTGGTATCAATTCGGTTTGATATAACGGTGTGTCAAAATATCGTGCAGTTTATGTCTTGAAAAATAACGTCTCTAGTCGTTTACCCATTTCTTCAATAGTTCTGTTTTTCCGCTATTAAGTAACGGTTTGAATTCCCGATTAAGTATGAACTCTCGTTCGATGTTCATAACGGAGGCCGTGCGAACTAGTAAGGTAGATTAAGTGCTCATCCGATTTTCGGCTTCCCGGGGCCTGCACTACTAAAGTTATTCACAATTTCATGCGCCTAATTTACCACGAGTTCGTCGGTGTAGAAGGACGACATTGTGAACGCAAGCACGCCTGAAAAATAAAAAAAATTTCAAGCTCATTCATTCATCAGCGTGGCGAACCTTTTGCCGCTTTCCAAAACCCCCTCACAAACTTGCTAAAGGCTATTTCCTTGGTGTTGGACATTTAAAGTAATTCTTTAGTTAATCAATTCATCTTAAATTTTATTTTTAATGCCAACTTCACCAGGAGGTGACACATTGGTGTGTGTATTGAGGTATTGATAAGCAGATGCTTCACGCAAGCACGTAAGCTTAAAAGAGGTTAAAGAATTAAAATAAATCAAGATATTATTAAAAGGTTGCTGAAGTAGAATAGGTACTGAATAAAAAATTATTAATACTTGCGATTGTAGTCTCTTAGTGGAAAAGTAGGTTTAGTAGAAGCACAAACACTTGCACCAACTCCCCATTGATTTATTGTGCAAAATTAAACCTATTGTAATGCGAATTTAATTATGTTACCTAAACCTTTGACAAAATTCAATAATTATAAAGCTGAAGGGAGCCGGTTTAACTATGGCATCAGGACGTCAAAAACCTCAGTCGCCCCGTGACCACGGGTGCTGTAAAGCCCCGAAGCGTCGGGATTTAAAAAAATTAATGAACCCGATAAAATCCGCAAATAATAGTTTAATTTCAAATTAAAAAAAATTGTGCTAAAGCTCGGTCCTGAGCCACCTGCATCCATCGACCTTCCGCAATACTACGCAAGTCGTCACTCCATCTCGTAGAGGGTTGTCCCACATTGCTTTTGCCTGTACGTGGCTATCACGCCTTACGGGGATTCAAAGGCGGGATGAGGTACGATGTTGTGGCCTTACAAGCTAGCATCTGCACTCACTTTGTTGCCTCCTATTCTCCGGTTACTTATATAATATAAGTTAATCTAGCGATCATATTTTTATCATTATTGGTTATCAGATTTGTAAGTCTGTAAGTTGATAAGTTACCATTTTTCATTACATTTTTGACAGTTACTTACACATCTGTAGTAGGTAACGATACTAGAAAAATATTTGTGTGCGTTTCAAGATTATATTTACCAAATAATTGTATACAAACTGTTGATGTACCATATGTAATAAAATAAAGTAGTCGCAACGCTTGGCGATGGATTTGCCTATCGCAATCTACCAAGTCTTGCCCTAAGTGTTCTCTCTCACCGGACTCTGCGGCAGTGTTGATCGTACCCGAGACTGTATACATATTGCAACTCGGTCAAACGAGTGACATTGATTTAGGCTTTGAGAAGTATTCGCAAATAAATCAGTGCATTAAATCGCAGCAGCAAAAAGTTCCTGAGCAAATTATCGGCGGCTCCGAGTTACACATACGCGTGTGTTTACTTACGAGTCTGTATTCCAAATGCAGCATCTTTCATTAGAAATGTACGCTTATTTTATTACTTCACGAAAATAAAGATATGTACTTCATTAGTAAATTTTACAATTACAGCACAGTGATAAGACCGTATGTGTCTAAAATATAAATTAACAAACCTCTGAAAATTTGTTCTATATCGACGACGTTCACATTTCCTTACCACAAATGTAACATTTATTAATAAACACGCATTATAAAAATTACAGTTTAATCTTCCTAGCACCTCTCAATTGCAGATGAGCCTAGAAATGTCCCATAACTTTTTTCCGAGAGGGTTCTCACTCTGCCCACTCAAAAAAAAAAAAGCCCCATTTATTTCCATTAAATAAAATCACACTTAACCATAATGTCATTGCACCTAGATTACACAGCGGTGTGACCGGTAGTCGAGCATTAAAGGGCTCGCTAGGGTTCACGGCAATCAGCTGCGACTGCGAGCCGGTTTGATGAACGGCGCTGTTACACCGCATGCCATGCCTTTCTGGGCCCTTTCCGCATAAAATCGATTACTGTGCGACAGGAAGACGCGAGGGATGGCTACATTACAATTTTAAAGTAATATAGGTACATGTCGAAATTGCTTGAATGTTAATTGGCATGACCGTTTACGTTCGCGTTGGCAAGGTCGGACAATGACTGCAAACGGCGTTCTCTGATCCCGCTCTTAATTGTGTAACAAGTGATGAGTCTTAAGGCAATTTAAATTTGATTTGTTCGTGTTAAAATAAAATCTAATAGAGTATTAGTTCAATATTGGCGTAAGACATGGGTTGCTAGAGTAGCTTGGTTTCGTGCCGGTTTTATAGAAGAAAGCTAATCTACTACAGATTAGCGAGCAGTTCATCTCATGGTAAGTGATTACCGACGCCCATGAACATCCACAACACCAAAGGAGTTGCAGGTTCCTTTTATTGAAGGTCCCTAAGTCGTAACTGATCGAAAATATCGGAGGCGACAAGCAAGTGTTACGAGTGTAACGAGAAACTCTTATTCACTTTTTTAAGTAGGAGCGCGACGATGGTCAGGATTTGCTTCACGTCTTCACTTTGTTCGGTCTTTAGCATCCACTATGTAATGAAAATTAAATAATTATTTAACCTTTTTTTTCCAATTGCTATCGACTCGAAGTAATTTGCACGCAACAACACCCGGAGAAAGAATTAAAAAAAATATGTTTTGATTATAAGTAAGTTAGCCAAACAAGATTTCGAAATTGTTCCGTTTAATGTAACGTAAATCGTATTATTTTAAAGAGTCTGAATTTTTTTTTATTCCGTTGACCTGCTTGTACTTACTATGTATTAGGTTTACTAACTAATAACATGTCTCATATTTACAGTTAAAAATTAAAACATGTCGCTTTGCTTGAAATCCAAGCAAAGTGTTTATTTATAATCGAAGCTATCTCGATCAGACTTCATCGTACCTAACATCGGTAATAAGTGTAAGACAAGAATTACCGCCGGTAATCAAGTAATCAATCATTTTCAACGTGACGTGTGAAATTCAAACGTAATCACATTGAGGCGACGCCAAACGATGTTGTATTGTATGAAAAACACGATTTCTTAGTAAAGTTTCATTCGTCGATGGAAGGGTATTAAAATAATATCTAATATATACGTCTATGTTCCTACGTCCATAAAAAAACAGTTAAATTAGAGTAATGACTACAGGTTCTATCTGGGCCTACAACTTTAACGTGAGCATCAGCATACAGAAAAAGAACACACACAATAGAGCTTAGGCCCAAGCCAAAGATAATAGGCATAGGTCCTGAGCTTGTATCAATGTACAGATTAATCATATAATTGATGACGTTGCAGCATCGTCTCTTGTGCATCAAAACGTGTCAGGTTGCCAGACTATCGCCATTCTTTTGACCCTACACGTTTGTGTCATAACATGTAAAATATCTATTCTTCTGTTTGTTCATTATTAATTCATCATTACTTAAAGATGTTATGTATATTTGTCACTAGACCAAAAGATATAATTTTTTTTCTCCCTGATTGAACTAACTTGCATGCGATGCGCCCTGCTGATTAAGCGGACGAGGTTCTCCCGATCGACTGACTGCGGAAAATTCATTGAAATTACCTTAACTTACCTTACTAGACTGTAAATAGTCCTCTGCGCGACATAGGCCTCTCCCAAAACGAAGGATTTGTCATAACCGCCACGCTCGGCAATCGGATTGGCCATCACACTACCAGACACCTCGTACTAGACGCTGTTGGCCGTCATCGGTCTGCTCAAAATCATGGTCTGGTATTTTTCGATGTCCGGCCATCTGTCGGTAGTCCTTGTGATGTCAGAGGCTTTCTTCCCTTAATCGCCTCTTACGTCACCCACGGGAAGAAAGGGGAGGCAAACCCAAATCCCAGAGATTAGTAACGGGGAGCAGCATCTCTAGTGCGAGGGATTCCAATGCAAATGTTGTAAAAATGTAATAAAAAAAATTACTACTAAGGGACAAATGGACTAATTTTACCGCGAATTTCACGGAAACGTAGAGGACTTTGTAGACACACGTATGTATATTAAGGTTCCTGGGTGAAATAAAAAAAAACATTTCTCCTTTTAAATTCCACGCCTCCAAGACGCGCATAAATCTTCTTCTTTGTTGGAACCTGTTGCAATAATTGTCCTGATACAGTGCTATAAGCAAGTATGGCAGATAATACATATTGAAACTTGAAACTGTGCACGAATCTGTATCAAATGCAGACCGTCATCTGTGCTTTATAGATAATCGCAATTAAGAAAACATTTGCAAAGTAAATGACAAAGTATTTTTTTTAATTTTCTGCTATGATCCTGAGAGATTTGGTACCGATTTTAAGTTGCAACATTACATGGTTTCTGGCAGGTTCATACCTGTATCAGATAGCCAGATGCACGAGCGAGATAGAGTTCTGTTTGTCCTTCGGAAGGTCGGAACTAAAACCGCCGGTCAAATCTAATATTATTCATATAACGCACAATATAATTGCCATCGATTTGCTGCAGCAACGGCAAATGCTTACATACATCGCGCACGTGAATTATAAACAATAAACAAGAGGTTGAATAATGCAACACGGACGCACACTGACGTAAATAGCAACGTATCGTATTGATCTGAGAAATCCAAATAAGACGGTTAGAACACTTTTAAACCTGCTATAGCGATCATGTCTTTTGAGGAATATAAATAAGCCCCTAGTAGGTTTTAATTAGAACAAGTTGCTTTGTTCACGTGGTGTTAAAAATGTCAATGGCTACATATCTTTTAGGTATATTAAAATAAAACCAAGACATAAGTTAGTTGTAGTGGTAGAAGACGAGTGTAAAAACAAAATGCGTTAGTGGTTTCGACATAATTACTAAAATAATCACCATACATATAGAACCATTACAAATGTCAAGGGGCCAATGGCGAATATCTTGAGGTATCTTGTGCGTTCCGTTCAATGAGTGAGATACCTGGAGGTACACCACTCACTCCCCATCTGCTCCTCTGGTGTTGCAAATGTACGTGAGCCACGGTAGTCACTTACCAACAGATGAGCTGCTAGCTCGTTCGCCCCCTTGCCTAAAAAAAATAGATAGCAGGTAGATAGGCTGACCACCGAGTCACGCGCTCGACAGTTCATTGTTGGTTGAGAGCCACATTGAGATGGTGGTGACAATCGGCAACACTGACTAATTATAATTAGCGGGATTGTTAGCGCTCGCTTTTATTTAATAATACGCGGTATCGCTCAAATTGTAAATTGCAATTTAAGTGCTCAGCTCAGTTGTGAAAAAAAAATCATTATGAGGAAACCTGCAGTTCTGGGAAGTAATTAAAAATAAACTCCGAAGATATAAATGTTAGGGCTCCCAACCCGCATTGGATCATCGTGGCGAACCCTTCCCGGTACAAAAATCCTTGCAAATATTTGAGAGGAGGCCTTTGCCCAGCAGTGAAACATTTACAGAATTTTATTTACGTTACTCTTAATTTACAGAAATTTATCTTACTTACATCACCTAGATAATCTTCGAATACCGCTTGAAATGTCTCACTTCCTATATTTATTTCACATCTACCATCCCTCATACACCAGCAATTGATTGAGGCCTATAACCGTACCTGATATATTTATAGCCCCGATATAACCCGGGCTGAGACTTAAATGGTAAAACGTACCGTTACGCGTCCGCGATGTGTAAACGCCCTTACGTCTTGTCTGAACAAAAAAAAACAAAGACAAGGCAACTGGTATGATGTTAGTATGTTTGTCGCACGCTTCTGTCATAGATAAAATACAAAAAAGGATGTCTTACGTAATAAAAATACTTTGAATACGTAAACGTATACGGTTCGACCGGTTTGACCATATTCCTGCAAATATGAACGTCCAAATAAGACAATAATAATAATGAAAGATTACCTTATACGAAGCACTAGTCTCTATATGAGGTACAATACTTACTAAATAAACTTACGTTTCCAATACAATTACTTTATAATACATACATATAAATTGCCAGATATTGTCCGCGTATGTAAGTATTCGCGCGAAAGTAGATATTTGTAAACGGAGGCCAAAAAAACTAATTTCAATATTTCTTACGTCGAAAACGACGGGAGTCCCATACGTTGTATATTGGTGTAACGTTATAAAAGGAACGGATCAGAAAGCTGAAGTCGCAAGGGGCCGGTCACATATCACGCAGAACTGAAAACCGTTGGAGAAGAAAGGTTGTCGGGTAGCCACGTGCAAGCAAACGCAGTGTGGGACGACCCCCGCAAGATGGAGTGACGACCTGCAGTGTTGCGGTAAATCGATGGATACAGTTGGCTCAGGACCGAGCTTTGTGGCAATCTTTAGGGAGGCCTCTGAATATATATACATACAGTACTAACAACACAATAATTTCAACTCGGATAAAACCTGCCAATAACAAGAAGAGGTCTCAGGAGTTCTAAATCTAATATAATTTATTCTGTTCAAAATTCAAAGCGTTAGGTAAGTATCGGTTACGGTGTTACCTAGAATATTCAGGAAATTTTCGGACTTATGTGTAGCCAAATATCTTCTTAATGGATTGAAATGTACCAATAGCTTTGGATAATATTCTACTCTCTCCGGCAATCGGAAACTCTATCATATTTTTGTAAACATTAACTTTAATGTGGATTTTTACGTTCAAGGAAGTGTTGAAACATTTGTTCAATTCAATGAAGTATGTTAATTTTTTTTCTTTAATTTTGTTTGACACAATAATCTACTACACTCTCTTTACTGCCATATTTTTGATTGCGAAATATTTTCAATATCACTCTATCGCTAGCTTTAATTTATTTCGAGCTAGCTATTTTAACAGTAGTAACGTTCACAACGAAAATTATAAATATTTAAAGCGTGGTATTTCTTCGAGCGGTTATGTGGCTTCCTACTGTAATAAAATCCTACATGTAAGATGAAACGAGTAAGTAAATTTGAACTGTGCCTAGTTATTTAAGCTTTAGTTACAGGATTAGGCATGCAATTTGCAGACGAGTCTCCTTTCGTCAAGATTCATCTGCCTGGGTTATTTTAGAACATACAACGGAACTGAAACGGAAAACTAGTCTCGCACAAACGACTGTCTTGTGACACCGGACGAGACGTCAACCGCCTCTTATGATATCCTCAATAACGACAAAAATAGTAAATAATGTAGTAGACGGTATTCAAAAGGGCATTGGAAAGCGAAACTATGTTATATCTAACGTTATCTTCCAAAAACGACACCAATAAAGCTATCGTTATTGGAGACAGGATCACTAAGCGTAACAGCTATACTAGGTAATTATTCACCATAATCTACGGGCATCCGGGGGAGGCATGAGTTGTAATGTACATAAAACTATAACAAGCTGAAATGTTTCGAACGTTTTAGGGTTCCGTACCCAAAGGGCAAAACGGTGCCCTGTTGTCTGTGGCTGTGTTCCTCTGTCGGAGATCTTTAGCTCGTAGACGGAATAAGTTACAGCCCTGAAATTTGGATATTTGTTGTAGAATGTTGACCCGAAATCGAAAATTTAATTAGAAATTCAATGAATTTATTTTTCAGAGGTGGATCCCCTAAAGGAATCAATTTTTTTTTCTAACTCTGTCATTGTATAGAGCTCATTGAGAACAGTACCAACATAATTGTTATTCTTTTCGATCTTCTAAAATAAAGAAATGGAGGACCCCGTCAAAGTTGTCAGTTCTAGACCGCTTTTGTTACGGAGTCTATCTCAAAAACTAAACCAGTTAAGAATTTGGAATTTCTGTATACTATGTAGTATATAGTGTACTTTAATCAACAAATACTGAAAACACCGATTCATCTAGTTTAATAAGAAGTTAATTTTCATATGTGCGAAACCCTAAAAGTGCGACTTACACTTGGTTGGTTTTTTTTTACTTTTACAAATTGTAACAATGCATATTTTACCGACGGCAAGACTTTGCTTTGAGTAAAGTTCGAGTGAAATGGGAAAATGGAAATCTAGCTTTGCAGCCTAATGCTTCCTCGAGGAATTAAAGTAGGCTATTAGAGTTTTATGTTATATATTCACTTTATCTTAAGTTATTGTATACGATATACGCGGTGATGTACAAAGATTGGAAAACGTGATTTAGTTTCTTCTTCTTTATCCGACTATTTCAGTCAAATGCTGAACGATGGTCCCTCTAAGAAAGCATTAACAAGCCGGCATACATTTTTTAAGGGAATCCTCGTACTTACCACGCTGCCAGACGGCTCTTTTAACACCATAATATTGGTAAGGACGCTTACTAACAAGAGACGGTATAATATTCTTCTTCATCATCCTATCTAATTCAACTGCTCAAAATAGGAAGCGCCTGCAAACCGGTATACATTTCTTGGTGGGATTGCCCACACTTACCACGCTGGGCAGGTGTCTCTGTCAGTACAATAACGTTGAGCGTTAAGGACACTTTTCACGCGAGACGAAAGCGATCTAACGCATAAAGTTCCAAAACCAATTCGCAATGCGTATGTATTGAGTTAACCCTATCACGCGAAGTCGATATTATAGTGTACTTTCAAGTGCGAGCAGAGTTGCGTGCAGACCTGCGTGTAGGGTAATAGGCGACAGGGTTTCATTGGTTAAACTAAAAAAAAAAAATTAAAGATGAATTAAATAGTCGAAGAAATTTTAATATATTACCTAAACATGTTAGATTTCCGTTTATCACATCGAACTTTCTAGACTTCAGAAATTTAACAACTAGGTACTTTAGGATCTGCCCTTTTTTAACAATATGTTTAGTAAAGAATGGTCATTTATGAGATCCAGGCAATGGATACGCATTATTCCTATTTGCATCCGTATTACATAACTTGGGTGTATAATTTATCTGAAACTACAATATGTTATCCTCTCGCATATAATGATTGTATCATTCTCCAACTGTCTACTTCATATAAAAACAAGTATACATTAATCTTTTACTGGTTCGATGCACGTCTTTGTTATTGAAACACCTATACAATATATATACGTACTGAAGCATACAGTCCTGACGAGACCATTAAAATATTTATTAGAATAACAAATGAATACAGGCCCTCCTACGCGGTAGAGTAATTAACACGGGTACAGTACAACAGTACCTTCGTATTCATAACATACATTTTGCAGTATGGACATTAAAACATCTAGAGAAGTAATATTTTTGTTAAAAAGAACGACGAAAAGCGATATTTTTATTTTGGATAGTAATTTAATGGGCCATTAACACCACAAACAATAGCGAATCAATGCATTTTGCAAATCAATTGAAATGATTAAACAACACAACGGAGATATTATGATTGTAATATATTGATGAATAGCGTTTTACTATTAAGTGGTACTTAATACTTAATATTAAGCTGTAGCTACCTACTTGATAATGAAAATATTTTCTATAATACTTATATATTCAGATATACAATTCGTACTCACAATATGAACTTTTGTGTATGTATGTTCCGTTTTCGCGATTTAAAAGGGCTAATTGTATCGTTAAACGTCCAAAGTAGTAGACAATGGAATTTCAAGGATTTTTCAATATTCCGTAAGGACCTATCCTTTAATTTTTCGTGAAAGTCGTTTTCAAGATCAGCTTGTTCAAAAAGAGAAGTCAAAAAAAAGGTTTTTTTTTTTAATTAATACGGATATCGTGCGAATAGTTACATGAACTTCACTACAAATATTCATGCAGTTACTTCGAAATCACGGACGGACATTTCATCAACTTTATTTATTTATAGGTAGTGACTACAAATATTGTCAGTGCACATAAAAACGTCGTAATGAACTAAGTAAATAATGTTTTCACACTTACATTTATCGCGCGTATACGCCGAGTGACGTAATGAGATACTTGTCAAATGGCATAATATTTGACATACACAGATATTTTTCCTATATGAACGTTAATATTACTCAACGGTGTCACAATACACCGAGGCCAGTAATCTATTAACCGTGTGGCAGTGATATAAGAAAATCGATGACGCTGTCTCAAACGTGCGGGATGGTGAGAGTCGAGTGTGGGAAACATTTGGGGAAATCTCGAGGCTTTTCTCAGATGGCGGAATAACTAACACGAAAAATAAGATCTGTATACAGACCTTATCTAACAGATCGAAGCACAGCGTACTTAAAGTGTAAATGGTATAGTTGGCAATCCTGGGCACACAGGTGTGCAAACCTTTGACATTGTTTTTATATGATATTCATGATAGCTTGAGCAGCATCACAAGCAACAGTGCTTCTAAAATTTCAAACGCAAATTCGAAAATTTAACAAACACTACATACGAAATTTTTTGGCCACACACAGGCGTAAGAAAATTTAATATATGAGAACTCATTTAGTGTTTACACTAAGTCTAAACCTCTTGGCAAATAAAGACTAAATTAAACGTTGATATAATTATAAAGGATACAATGTATTATCGGATACAATAAAAATCGTCTATTGACAAAATATAATCAAAATGTCAATTTCATTTCTCTAAATATGGTCACCAGTGTCATTAATATATCACCCGATCAACATATATTTGATAAGCCGAAAGATAAATGAAAATGAATGTATTTTTAGGACATCATATTTTATAAGTGGTCGATCTAATATGTTTGTTTATATTCTCCGCTTCTGCCGACTGCCTACAATATCATTCTGGTTTTAATGATTGCTTTAACTTCATGACAGTTGAACGTTGGTAAATCAACAGTTTCACATTTACAACTCCTTATGACATACAGTACAGGCTTTAACTTTAGCTAAGTACATATTTTAGGAGAGTCATGAAACAATTGTTATGACATTAGCAGTTTGTTTTGAGCTTTGCTTAAAACTGTTTCCAGCTACAGTATGTACAGATGATACATCAGATATGGGCACTTCATATTCGGTCCGTAAAAAAAAGAATAAGATTCATTATAGTTTGATTGTACGTGGTAGAGCCAAACGGCGACTTTTGCTGCTGCTTGAATAGACCGGCTGGACCGGGTTTGTACCACGACCTCGCAGAATACCGGCGTGAAGTAGAGGCATCTAGTGCTTTCTTTTTGTGGGTAAGGTAACCGGAGGCCCACTCCCCCATACTTAGCCTACCTCCCATCTCCCAAATACCCTAATAGGCCGGCACCTCTGGGGGTTGCAGATGTACGTGGGAGACGGTAGTCACAGACCATCAGGTGAACCGATTGCTCGTTTGCCGCCTTTCTCGTAAAAGAAAAAGTTACTTTCCTAGTTCTACCCTTATTTCACTATTATGGTACTTAGCAGGAGAAAACTAATAGTTGCTTAGTGTCTCATACAAAAATGTTACAATCATCTGCTTCTGCTGTTGTTCGTCTAAAAGACATGGCGAAACATTCCCTTTCGATTCATATCGTTTAATAACTAAAAACATAAGTTATGTAACAAATATCAACACTGTCCCACATCACGTAGCCAGCATTGCAAATAGCACGCGCATTAAACACGACTGTTCCAGTTACGTCTTCACAAACAGATTCCTAAGTCAATATTCGCAAGTCGCCACTTGAGAATTAACAAAGCACACGGCCGCGAGGCGCGCGGTTATTCAATAAACGAAAGGCGGGTCTTGGGGTCAAGAATGGTTTGCATGTATTTCGCACTCCCAAGTATCGAGCGGTGACACGAGTATCTTACTTACTAAAAATAATAGTTAAGTACTAGTTTACGGCACGAATAACTTATACACATAAATAGGAATAACGTATTTCACCGTGATTTCGAAATAAATGCCATTTCATAAGCTCAATTGTTTATTCGCGCGATACCAAAACTCAAAAACGAATCCAGTGTTCGGGTCAATCTTGTCAAAACTAGTGAATCGAATCATTGCTCGAAATATTTAAGGTTCTTGTCTGAAAATTTAAAAACCATTTCTTCTTCCTAAAGTCAAGGATAACAGCTTAAAAAAATAATTAAGACTTTCTTTCATTCATTATATTATGATTAAATATTTTTAAAAATAGATGAAATAAGCTCCTTGCCATATTACAATATTATTTCTATGATTCGTCCATGAAACAGCGTACATTATTACAGCTTAACGTTAGTTTAGTTTAAGGGGTTGTAAGTCCACAGTTGGACATAAGCCCTACATAATGCCATGCATGGAAGATTCGCACATACTCACCAAGCTGGGTGGGCGGGTTATTTAGCGCAAAGCGGTACCCACTCACCGGAGACGCTAATCGTTTTAGCAGAGAGAAAACGGCTTCATTATGATTAGATTCATTAGTACACCTTTACAATGACTAGAAAACATTAATACGAATACAAATTCGAGAAATTTCTAGATCTCCGCCGTTTGTTTAAATGTTCTTCTTTCTTCAGTATATGCCCTCTCTGAGTACAATTCTGCTATAGTCATATCGGTCTATTTAAATGTTACTTTACTCGTAAGATAGATAACGTAGACAAAATCTAGAAGTGTCCAAGTGCATGTCACTAAATAAACAATACCTATTGAAATTGTTTTTAGGAAATATTACAGAAATAATGAAAGTGAGACGCAATAGATTTCAGCACATTTGACATTTGATGCGCAGAAATTCGTTTAGTGTCGCCGCCCACGTAACTAAAACAACGAAGGATCGGAATAGCTGCAAAATATGAGTGTTTATTTAGAGCCAGAGCTTAATTTAAGTAGCAAATACAACTGACCCAATAGAAGGTGCGAAAAATAAATAAAAAATAAATTAAATAAAATATTAAAAGCCATAAAATACTGCGTTTGCACAATTGATAAGGGGATACAAATGCAATGGGTACATTGGTATAATCACGTAGATAAGACAATTTCATCTGTTTATCTTAACATATTTATATTGGTATGCTTAGTTAGTATGTTTCACATGAATGCAGGTTTTTACTGGAGTTTAAAACATAGGGAACTCTTTTGTTATATACTTGCTTGCGCTTAAGGCTTGGTCTGCGTTTTACTTCTACAGAGTTTAAGGTATCTCTGTACCAAATTAAATCAAAGTCGCCACTGCGCTTTAGCTTTCAAAATGTAGTTTCTGTTTACAGAGTACTTTCATATTTATAATGGAAAGACTATTTATTTAACATATGATATAAGCTTCCCAAATCGTACAAAAGTATTAAGTGACTTTATAAATTAAAATCTCGTCACTTCTTTATGGATCAAATGAAGAGACGAGATGAGCAAATTCTTCACTAAGTATGACTATGGAGCGGACACCAAACACACAGCCCTATTGACACCTACAAATAACTTCAATGGAAGAAGGTTACAGATGCTTCGTCACCCATGAGGGCCAAGATGGAATAACACACAGCCTGATATTGAATTGCCTTTCTATACCCCTCAAACCGGAAAGACAGTGCGTTCGTAACAACTTCAGTTATTAAGATTCATATGCCCGGTAATTTCACTGGCTTTGGGTGCTTTTAAACCGAAACACAATATAGCTTGCGCGCTATTGCTTGGTAGCAAAATTATATTTCGTATCTTCTTCCACTTATAGTAAACTAGTAATTTACAATCGGCGTCTTTGCTAAGACCTCCGAATTCAAATAAATCCCGAATTCATTAGGATATAACAAGAAATAGAGACTTAATACATCAGAGTTAATTAATCTATTTCCCGCACATATAATTTTGCTAATGGCTTCAGTAATATACTTTTTGAAATGACAATATTATTTTCGGATTTTATCGCCCGTGACCACGGCTGTTATAAAGCAGTCGAAACAACGGGAATTTAAAAATAAAATTAAACGCGATAAAATCCGTAAATAATGGTGTAATACTTGGTGTATTATAATATTATATACTTTTTAACGAATATAAAGAAACAAAAGAAGCATTAGGTCAGTTAATTTTGATGGATCGTACAGAACTCTTTTTGCAGATAATTTTAAGAAAAATAAGGAAATCGATAAAGCAGCCACCACAGATGCGTTTTTGCTGCTTGGAGAATAAGGCGTTTCGTTCCTCCTTTGGGTTAGGTAATATTTATTTGAAATTAGCAAATTCTATGTCATTGGCAGTTTGTTATAAAAAACTAAATTAAGTACTACACTACAGCTTCTACATTCACACATGAGCTCATTTTCGTCAAATTTATTACCACGCAACTGCTTTATCAAATTAGTAAAATGTTGAAAATCACTGGGAACTAGGTCCGGAGAAATTGGCGGGTGCAGCATCTACCGAAACCCAGCCAATGGGATAGCAGCGCCTGCACAGCGTCCGGTGTGCAGGTGCACTGTCATGATGAAAAAGAATTCCGGCACGCAACTTTTCTAGTCGTTTATTTTTTATACATTAAGGTTATTGTCTATCTATTCTGACTACGCCACTGAGCCGTCAAAACAAGATTAACGAAAGCTTCTTTAATAATTAATATGAATTGTGAGTTATGTAGGTACTTTATAGTTAATTTTTCCATGGCCTTTCTTAAGGGCCGGCCGCTCGCAGTTGTGTTTCAAAGTACGCGAATGATGTGGGCTTGATTCCCGCTGCGGGCGGCACCAGTACATTGATAATTGGAAATTTAAGTGCCGATTTTAACAAGCACATGAAGATAAACATGATGAGAAAACGAGCACAACTGAGATACTAGTGCTTGTGGATCTTTTCTGACTCCAAAACCCTCTCAAAAATGAAGATCAGGCCTTTTCTCCACAGTGGCACATTTAATGGGTTCTACTTTTTTAATTGTTTTAAATTAAATTTAACCAGTAACAGGTGTAAGCTCAAATATACTAAACTTTAATTACATGTATGTAGTGCATCTTGCCTGGTAATAAACGAGGCTCTCGTGACTGACTGACGGAGGAAAATCTACCCGAAATTGCCGAATTTAAATTTCACAGATTTGAAATGGAAAGCTGCATCACTGGTACAAAACTAATGTGTCCATATGGGAAAGCCCTCCAACAAATATTTCAGTTTGCTTTCTTGAGAGACATATGTTCTGAGCAATTGATTTAAATGGGCCGATGAAGAAAATGAAGAAGTACATTGGTATTGTTTTAATAATTCAGTTTGAATAATTAATTGACCATAAATTTAAGTTCATAGTTCATCTTAAATTCATTGCTCAACATTGACATGACAAACAAACTTCTGCCTGCGATCCTCTTAGAGTATGCAGAGCAACAGACAATGTTTGCAATACCATTGTTGTCAAAAAATGTATACAGCCACAAAATGTGGCACATGGTAATTGAGAATGTTACAGATGCATTATTGTCCCTGAGGACTTGGATAAATCTGTGTCAAAGCCATAACTAACTTATTATTCCCTGCTATTATTTATTCTGTTGTTCCTAGAGAATTGTACCAACTAACCTGACTGCAACTCGCACACTGGACTCATCTCCAGCCATATCTGCATTTGTGTACCTACACAGAAAAAGTAAATCTCAATTTTTTTATGATAAAGTAAAAAGCACTTAAAAATACTAATTTATATAAATAGTAATTTTTGTATAATTTGGCAGTATAACAGATGGTTAATTGTAAATTTGATGCTATTATCAAGATACATTGAAATTAAATCCTGTTACAAGTGATAAACTAACAACCTTCTCTAAGCTAAGCTTGTTTATTTAAATATATATACATATACATATATGTATATTTTTAAAATTAAGTTAAATAGTTCAGGTCTAATGAAAACCACATTAAATTTTTTTCATGTTGTGATTAGAAAAGTAATCAATTTAACAACGTAATAACTCTACAAACAAGACGTAAGGTTACCTAAATATTTTTTCGGTGATGTAAGTAGGTTTTTAAGAATACTGCAATACAATAAACTAGATATTTTGTTTGGTGTAGATAATGATTATCTATTATTATAAATTTACGAGATGTTTGTTTACTACTGCTTCATTTTCCAATTGTGATCAAATACTTAGCACTTATTTTGAAGATTACACTTACAGTGATTTATTGTATCCTTAATATTATTTTTTATCGAGCATAATATTCCTTTTCAGGTCTGCGTTGAAACAACACGCCAATTTAACGATTAAGTTTTCCGTCCATCTTCACTATTGTAACATAATTAAAGAAATAGATTTTACGATTTTTTGTACGAAAAACGCTTGAAACAATTCTGCTTAGGATTAAAAGTCCTGTAGTATAAATTTAAAAAAATCAAGCGGCGTTATATTAAACAAACACGATCATAAACAATCCAATTTTGAATACAAAACGCCGCAACATCGACCTACACCAACACTTGCACAGCACCGATTGTCACTGACAGTTGCTGACTGTAAATCATAAAATCTGTCAAAAAGCAGACCAAAGTCAATAGAGTAGAGCTTAAACCATAGACTTAATTTATTCTATGATAAAACTTGCTCGACGTTTATAATTACTCCAAAGAGTATTTAATGTTTCAATATATTCAAGGAAAACACTTGTATTTCATTATAATTTTTTTTTTAACATAGCCTAGACAAGATTTTGAAAATATTATTGTCTCGTACTGTTTATATGTTTCTGTGGTATGTTCAATAGATGGCACTATGTTATATTAGTTCACAAATTTATGTCGATGGCTAGACGTCGCGTCTTCTATATGGTTTTCGAATGGTTTGATAGATGGCGTAAATAATAACTTGATTTGGTTTTTTACTTGAGAAATGCAATTAATTAATTAAAACATATTCGTTATATACTATTTAAATTAATATAGTAATAAAGACGATTGTAATAAATTTTAATATTAGAGTTACACTTTCAAATTCTAATCAAATTATGTTTATTTAATCGAAGTATTTTTTTGTGTATACAAGAAGGGGCAAACGAGCATGCGGCTTAAATGATGGCAAGTGATCTCCGACGCCCACAAACTCTCTCCTCTGATGTGGCGGAATCAGAGGAGATACAGATGCACAAGATCGGCGCCTTTAAAGAAGGAATAGACTCTTTTCTTGAAGGTCCCTAAGTCGTAACTGTTCGGAAATAACGCTGGTGACAGTCGATTCCACAAAGTCAAATTGCGTGGCCGAAAACTTCGAAAAAACGCACTGTGGTGGAAGGCCAACATGTCGCGATGCACAATGGCGAAAGTCAGCGGCTGGGATCATTCCAAACAGTTCCTCAGAACATTCCCCGTGGTATATAAGAGGGATCATTAATGCCTTTGCGACATTTGGACGATCTTGACTTTACAAAGTTTATGAAGGAAGGAATTTTTATACCGCTTCCTCAGAACAATCTTTTTTATATCCAGAAGACTTGGTGTCGTTTCTCTGTGCGTTTCGACTCCATTGTTCAAAGTTCTTCACAATAGACATCTGTTGTTATTGATACACTGAAGCTCAAAAAGCTATAGTGAATTACATCGTGAAGTAACCACTTAAAAGTCACCATCACATTCTTTCTATGAATTTCGCTTTTGAAATTATTTTTTTTGACCTGGGTTCAGCTATGGCGTTTTCCGCTTGCGATTGTCGTAGAGAATCCACTTTTCATCATATGTCACAATTCTGTCCAAAATCTCTTCATTTATTTACCTATTAGCAAGGTTAGCTTCAACGCTATGCACAAACATCAGTGAATTCATGTAGCACCCATTTCTCGAGTTATTAGTTTTACCAATTTGGTGGAAAGGAAGTCAATATTGTGAGTAAACTAACGTCAAACCATAACGTTAATTTTATTGTTGTTTGATAAGGATCGGGTTCCTCTATTACTTTTATTAACCTTAGTGTCTGATCTTCCTCGTGGTTCATTCTAGAAGTTAAAGTTTTCACTACGATAGCGATTGAATTAATAACGCGCAGTGCGTTCCTAACGCAGCAACGGTATTCATAAAAATCTAAACCTACATACATACAAGAGTCAAACTTGGTGTGGTTATAGTGAAAAGTCTGAATTGTAACAACAAACAATAAAAACCGGCCAAGTGTGAGTCGGGCTCGCGCAAAGGGGAACTGTCCCCAATGAAAGAACAGTTATTTGTTTTGGTAAATAGATAACGCAGATATATTGTATGGTTGTACAGAACGATCGGGCCCGAATTGCAAATAGTTTTTTTTTTTTCATCCACTGAAGAGTATATAAGTTTATAGGCACATCGTAATAAAGTTTTAGTTATCATTTTATTAAAACAATATAAATACGGTATTTTTATGTTAAATATAAGTTTATACATCCGTTTTTAATATAATATTAAACTAATTAATATGTAGGGACAGGAAAGTACGACTACTTTAATCAAGAACACCGTCAATTCCGCCTACGTCCCACATTTCACCTCATTGTCCCTTCGCTTAATTACGGCCAAAAATGTTTGGCACGAATGTAGACGTGCCGTGCATAATTTTAACATATATAAGTGTATCATGGACGTTAATGATATGATATATTATGATTTTATACAGGGATGAAAGGGGTACGTAAAATCCTTTTCTCCGAATGCTAATTACACCTATCTATAAGTACTATGCTGGCTTATAAACGAGGAACTGGCGTGCGAGCGCTTGTGTAAAAATGTATTCGGATGGACTTGGTTTCGGATGGGGAGCAACATCACGATTGCCCAAACTAGTATGGTCTACTACTGAGTATAGACCATTTCGTGAACATTCGATTCTATAACGAAAACAACACGACTACGTAAGATAAGGACAAAGGCAGAATTTAGGTCACAAATTTTAAAAATATATATATCACGTATTGCTAAATATGTCTCTTATGTAAGAAGGAAAACTTAAGTGTTGTAATGTGTTGCGAGAGAACCACGAAAATCTTTTTCCTTATACACGTAGACCTTTTACACTCCTAAATCGTCGACTCAATACGTGCCAGAGTTGGCGTTTGGCGCCAATTCGACATTGTTTTTTTGTACATAATTTTGTTTTTTTCCTCGACCATTATGGGGCGATATTCACGAGTACTTTTCGAAACAATCGGATTTTTCATATTACGTTTGTATTAATATACTTTCCGTTTTCGAAATTATTTTTATAAGTGATTTCTTACTTTAGTTTTTGAGGATTTAGGTACGTAATATTTTTGTGTAAAGAGATATTATTAACTTAATTAACTTAGGTTAACACAGAGAATAACAATTTGAAGACTCAAAAGAGATTGTCATAAAATATAAATAGATTTTTCCATCAAGGTTCAATAAAGGTCTCGTGAACGTCAAAAGAATATATTATCAGCTTGAAAAGAGATGGATGTCTATAAAGGAGTCCTGGAAAGAGGTCGTTATTTTCACTTGGTTTTTAGGAGGTAGTATAAAAGAACGAAAGTTTGAATGCTACGTTCTAGAAATGTTGAAATTTATAATAATCGAAAACGTATAGGTTAGGCGAAATTTATGGTTTTATAGTACTTCTTATAAGTAAGAAGTTACAGTAATAACAGGAAATTGTATGAAAGGATATAATTACGAGGGTGCCGTCATACCCTATTAAGGCCTTAATGGAGTTGAACACGAAACAAGAATGTTTTTGGTACTGAACAAACAAACATGCTGAAGCGTTTTAAAAAGCGGTCTGTGGTTCTGAAACTTGAGCGCTGATAAAGTTTGCGATCTAAATAATTCACTATTGCAACAGGAACGTACACTCACATCTCTGACGTCCCTGTACCTGAACACTGTACTCATGGGGAGGAGGGTAGGCAGGTAGGCAGAGGTCGCGTCAAGAGTTATTCAATGTCAGTCGGTACATAGACAATTCCTATTCTATCACCTAACAGTTGTCAATCCATTGCTTCTCAGCATTGGTATTTTTACCCGCCTGCCTGTGGGTAATGTATGTCGAGTAAGTGTATTCCTTGGGCACGTTCTATTGCCTAAACGGCGTGTCGTTAGATACTTCTCCTTTGTGGAAGTGACATGGGGTATGATATTTAAATATGGCGTCGGAATTTTGGCTTTCAATGATTGTATTACTACTTTTTGATAATTACATACAATATGTAAAGATGTTAAGCCAATGCCATTAGCACCACACACTACAGCCAGTAAATAGTGCACTGCAGGACAAAGGCCTCCTACCAGGAATTTCAGGATTTGCCATTATCGCCTCGCTAAACAAGTGCTAGACGCCACTGCCCGTCATCGATTGCCTGCTTAATTTTGATCTGGTATTTTTCGAGATGGTCATCCCGCCATCTGTTCAGATTTTCAAGGCAGTAATCCTTAATAATAATATGTTTATTGTTGATCATATCTGATACATTTATTGGAATACAAATTGAACAATATTTTATGATTAATTAAAATCTTATAGCTTTTAGGACATTCTTTATTATACTTACTCATTCATTGGATGTCGAATGCCATACTAAAAACTACTAATTTAAATTAAAAAAAACCATATACTAGTGACAATCAAACTTCTTTTTTCATTATCATTAAAAAAAATAAAAAATGTCCAATAAAATAAAATCTCATTATCAGTGTATAATGCCTTACTATTAACTATTACTTAAAAAAATAATAATAAACGACATATTTCAGAGACGACCAAAATTGTAATTTCATTATCAATTGATATAAAAAAAAATCAGTTCATGTATGTATGTATTTATTAAAAGTTTTTCGAAAAAAATTCATGAATTGTGTAATAAAATATTAGGGTAATAAATTTTTTAAGCAATATTAATTTACTTTTTTTTAAAAAATTTTTTGGTATTTTTAATGTTGTTAGGTAAATGGTTATAAATTATATGAGCCATCCCCAATGTACAGTGCCGCAGCAGAGAAGTTTTTCCAGATACATTACCTATTTTATATTGTAATCGCTCTGTTTTCCTTTTTTTTGTCTCAATTAAATGAAGGATTGGAGTGAACAAAAGCTGCAAATATCGCTAATATACAAGTATATGCTCGTAAATATAAAGATTTTATGTTTCTTGAAGTAAGGTGTGCAGCTGTCAATGGATTGTTATCAAAATGTTGCCCTAATGTATTTTTTCTTTGTTTTAAATGTGTTATTTTTTTCCAAACAGTTTCACCAGAATATTATGTCGTACCTCAATGTCGGTGCAACAAAACCGTGGTAGCCAGTTAAAGCAGTTTTAATGTGAGATAATTTTGACTGTCGTTTAAGAGCCCAGAAAGTTTATCTAACCTTATATTTTAAGCGTTTTCTAACCTTGACCTTTGACTTAACCCTAACCATAGACAAAAATTACGTCTTTCTTTCGTTTCCGGCGTTTCTTTTCGAAAGGGGCTGGCAAATTATTATGTCGATACAACACGGCTGTTGTGTGCATATTAAACTTGGTAAAATTTACTTACCAAGCTATGTAGATAGGGGTCGGGCACACCCCTAGAATTTTGCTTTACTTTATTACTTTATATTAAGCAATTGTGTTCAAAATACAAAAAGGAGTCTTCTTATTTACATTAAAACTTATTATTTACCCGTAAATTTAAGAAAGCGGGCCGAGAAAACTTATTTCACTCCAGAATCGGATTGAGATATTATTAAATATAAGACTAGTAGACCTTGGTCGTAGTTCTAACAAGGACGTTATATATTTTCGGTGCAAATTCCATGCAGTAGTTTTTAACAGTTACGCGTTATAAACGTGCACGTAAAATTTGCAATTAACAATTACAGTGACCTCTTTTAAGGCGAGCATTCTGCATTCTCATCAGCCACTACAGTGCCTACTCGAATTTTAAAATTTTTACCTTTCTTTATAATATGTTTCTCAGAGATTTGAAAGTGCATAGTATAAAAAGTTTGGATACCTTTGCGTTAAGTAAAGATATCACACATTTGGCCTCCGAGATCACAGCGCGTGCATCTTCGAATGCTACCTTTTGTGGAGACCGCCGTTGACAAGTAAAATACACATGCCCTTCTCCATCGGAGGCACTTACATGCACATAAGGAATTCCCGCACGGAAAGTTATAAGAAAAAAAATAGGTGTCGATGAGCAAAAAGGATTAGTGTACAAAGAGCGGAGCATATTTTTTATATCGGTGTAAATATTACATTACTATAATACAGAAAATTTCTCACGACAGCCGTGTGGTTAGGAGATCTGTCTTCGAATCAGTAAGCCCGAGTTCGATCTCCTATGTGGAGAGAAGGTTACCAACGAGATTTTAGAAATTTATGTACGCTATCTGTCGTTGGTTGTTGTCGCAGTTGGACACTTAGACGGCGACAGGCTTATCACCCGTCAGGTTAGTTGAAAACAGTGAGTTGAACGAAAACGGTTTATTGTTTATTTATACTTTTCTATTATTTCATCATCAACATTATTGCAATTATTCGCAAATTCTTTTTGAAAATGGGCTTCTTCTAGTTATTGCCACAAAGCTTGGTCCATTTGACCTACGAATATATGATTTGTACTAGCTAGCAGAACTGACTACCTTTAGGGAGGAAAGGTACTTGAATGGCAACCACGATGGGGTACTTGTACAGGATTGCGTGAACTTGATGGCTGCGGGTGGTTAAGGGCCGTGCTTTGTGGTAATTTTTGGGGGAGACCTATGTTCAGCTGTGGACTTGTGACAGGGTTTAATTACGACGATAGATATTTGAAAACAATGATTTCGTGATGTTCTTTTCGGATTAAAAGAACCTCTATACTGTTATAAAATCACATTATGCACACTATGTTTTTTTTTAATCATCAGCACGGTACACGGTAATATGGAATAATTGCTCACTTGTATTCGAATTCACCTGAGATCATTAGATTTTAAACTATTAAAAAACTAGAACCTAACTTAACCAACAAATTAATAAGTGTTTGATGTCAAAACTACCGTTATCTCAAGTTTTTTTCTTTTTCACTTCGAATTTGGTCGTGAATATTCACATATGTTTTTTAATGAATGCGTTTCTACCTGATCGTCGCTAAGTGGGGGTAAACTAAATTTTTACTAAGCTAGACTGTAGTAACCAACTTATGTATCTGGATAAACGATAGCCATGGGCCAAGGGTAGCAATTAAAGAAAATCGTTTATTCAGGAGAGTCTGGCCATAGCCAGGTGTGAGCTGTCTAAAAGCTGGCGAAGTGCGAATGCTTAACTATGCTCCATATACACTTAGATTTTTCCTCGACGAACAATCAAGAGGTATAACTTCCATTGTCTTACATTTCATTACCTTACTAGTATCATTGTAACGAGATCACCAGTTCTCAGTATACGTAACAGCAGCATTTTGCGGCTACCCTGGTATTATGTGAGAGTACTTCCCTTCGAATTGACCCACTTATGTGTTAAGCCAGTTTAAGAAAAATGCACCTTGTCTATACCGCTATATATTTCGGCGCTGCTCAATTAATTATCTCACCAGGTCGATTTGCGATCTTCTTTCCCTTTCTCCTTATGTTTTCACATGTTATATTTATGCTTTATAGCTTCCGCTCTGGTGGAATATAATCGTGTTTTAATTAGCGGAATTATGATAGGTTGAAGTAAAATAGCGGGAGCGATCTCATATTGATCGTTATATTTTATTCTTAATATTACTTAAAGCTAATTAAGTGGTGATGAAATTAGTGTTTCATTTGTTCACCTGCGTGAACTTACCTTTAGGTCCTATCGTTAAAAGCCTAAGGTGCTCTCAAACCACTCAATATAGTTACAATCCTAAATGTGAGTAATGGCGGGTGTCAGTGCCTCGCGCTCACACGACGTGCGCCAACGCATGTCGGGGCGAACGGCCGCGCGAGAAACAATACACGTTCTATTATTTGACTCCGCGGCGACCTGCGTCTGTTAGGATGCATTCACATGCGCGTGAGCCCATTTATTTTATTAACTCCCATGTATTTTATCGTTCTAGCTTTTTTTTTTAACTTATAAAACGTCTCCTCGTTCCAACCTCATTTCTAATAGCCCAATAAATCTTTGGTTTAAATTTTTTCAAACCTATATTTGTGGCATAACAGTTTCAGTTCTGGAAGTTCAGATTTTACATCGTATATGGCGAGGTCGAGACGATTGCATGATTTTAAACGTGGTAGAGCCAAGAGGCGGGTTTGCTGCTACTCGAATGGGCCGGGTTAGTATCACGGCCTCGCAGAATACGGCGTGAAGGAGGCATCTTATTCTTCTGGGTTTCGTTCGGTGAGTGAGGGAAAGTGCCCTTTCCCCACCCGCCTCCTCTTCCTCCCTCCCACTGTCCAAATATCAGATCCTCTGGTGTTGCAAATGAACGTGGGCGACGGTAATCACTTCAACCATCAGATGCTGGTCTGCTTAAACGTTAGCCTCATTTCCCAATTTAAAAATAATGTTTCTGTATACGCTAATACAGTATAATAATGCATTCTGCGATGATGAAAACGCCCGATTATTAACCGAGATATTGCTGTAGTCGAAATCGGTCAGGAAATATTCTACATCAGAAGATGGTATGTACAGCAATGCGGGACGATAGCGTTTGTTGACAAATAATAATTATAATGATCTTACTAGGTGCTAGGTTTCTTCGCTGCTTCTCCCCTCACACCTATCTCTGCTGCCAATCAGCAGTGCGTCAACTGTCGCGTTCCGGTTCGAAAGGTTTAATTACAGACTGTGAAGCATTCCGGTCCTCTGGGGTGACAACGCTTTTTAACCTCCTTCAATTGATGTGTCCACCGACTTCAGCAGTCAATTACAATCAAGTGGATATTTAGCTTATTTGTCACTTTAATTCAAAAACAGCAGAAAGTTTTCCTTTTTTATGAAAAAAAAAATTATTTCTCTCCCTTGCTGCTCCAATTTCTGTTTGTATTATTCAAGAATTTACATTTCATCCGCTTAACTTTGTCACATTTGAGTAGTTTAATTTGAATATAAATATGCTAGAGGAAATTTATATTTATGAATTTCTTTTTACCAACGTCTTATGCGATAAGATTAGAGGAATGGTCACAAAACACCGGACGCATCATAGCATTACCAGGCCCGAAAACCAATAATTTGCATGCACATATTGCCATCGAATTCGAATCCAGGACCATGGGTCTTTAGAAGTCTGGTTACGCTAACCACTACGCAACGTAACAATAAAAGGTTAAAAAAATTACACCAAATATATGCGAATGTTTTATATGTCGCGTGTGTGAGTCGCGCCTTAGGGTTGGCAGACTCGCGGTTAAGTGAACGGCAAACGACAATATTCCTTTCATGGGAAATTGAACTTTTACTTACCAGCCGTTAATGTGCACGTGAGCTATTCCATCACAGGCTCGAGAACAATTCATTCCGACTTGTTGTTGAATGTATTAGCATGGTTTCCGTTTCGATTTTTTTTTTTTGTATAACCAATACTCTCGAGCCGTGAGGTCACAGGGGTCAGGGAACTCGATTCAATTTAATGGTGCCCGAGTGACTTGGATTCGAATCCGTTCTATATGTACGAATAAATATTTGTCGTGACGTGGTTCACCGTTCGACGGTGAATGAAAACATGGTCAGTGAAATAATAAAAAATATTATTACGTGGCCATATATTATGTGAAGTCATCCAAGCCTCACTGGCGGATCCTCCTCGGCCTCAAAGCCCACAGCCAGGCAAAGGCCTTTTGCCTTTAAGGAAGTATGTTGAGTTTTACTTTTACGTGCGTAAAAGTAGCAGCATGTAAGCGCTCACTGCTGGGCCTCCTTCTCAAACACCTGTGAGGGTTTTGGAACCCGAAAGGGTTGTGCCCGCCACGCTGCTGGTGTGCGGGTTGGCGGACTTTATATATCCAAGAAATAATAGATGTTTCTTAAATGTTAGTGCGCATATACAAAGTAACAATTTATAATAATCTAAATTAATAATCTAACTATTATATCTACTCTATACTAAGCGCCCTTTCTTCGTTTAGGTGTTGTAAAAAAGACTAAGGTAAAGACTTTCAAACTCATGAGATTGTTTTACGATGTACAAAAAAAGAGCAACTCGGTAAAATTGCTCTCCATCCGTCTCGCCCTGAGGTTGCGGAAGCCCGTTAGCAAACACTGTCGTGCCGAATGGAAATCCCCATTTATTTGCCCACCGACACGAGGGTGTCAGCCCACAGACACCTTCGCCGAAGCAGTACAGTATACTTTATACATTCAATGGAAATTCGGTTAGTCCTAGTGCTTAATTATATTAATAATAAATTATAAAGATTTCTTATATTTACGCGAACACTACACATTTGAAATGAAACAGTTATTTACGGATTACATTGCGTTTAATTAACTTCTTTAAATGCTGACGTTGCGGGTGCATTAGAACACCCGTGGTCACTCAAGATACTGTTAGCTCATCCTGGGTAGATTAATAATTATGAAGCTGACGGTAGCCGGGTTAACTACGACATCAGGACGTCAAACACCTCTGTCCATCCGTGACTACGGTTTCCTTCACCGCCGAGCGCGTGGTAAATTCAACACTTAAAATTGTAATTAATAATTCTTGTTGAGATTATAGCAGGACTAAAGGTCCTCCAATTAGGAGGTTATGAGAGACATCCTCCTATCTCTGCAACTTCAAACTATTGACATTTATAAAACGATGTTTTAATTAAATTAAACGCTTATTCTAATTAGTGGAGTTGGTGTGTACGTCATTCTAAGAATGTGTTATTTTACGAATAATAATTTCTCCAACATTTCAAATATTCTCAACAACGATAATTTAAGAATCCTTCTCCCAATTAAATTTGTGTGCTTCGTTAGTTCTGAAGGTGAACCAGTTCTCTTTTCACATTTAGGCTTACGCTTAAGAAAGAATCGTCATAGTGTACTATTAGATATTATGGTAGAATATAGAAAGGTAAACCGTATTAGCATAGAAAAAACTAGCCCGGCGAGAATCGGACTCGCGGACCGAGGGTTCCGCACAAACAGAATATACGTATGGACTAAAAAAAAGGGATCCTTAGCGCGAGCACGAGTAATACTTATATTTTTTACTAATAACGGTGTTTATGATTGGTTGTTATATTGACTTTAGGGCTTGTACTATAATCACACCCTGTTGGACGCTTTTATACCTATTACCTTTGTTACGATAGAACAAATAAACAAATAAATTTATTGGATTTTTATTATTTGTTACGTAACAACACATATTCTGAATTTTTTTTATGGTTAAAAAAACAGCCTTTTAAAGGTAGGATAGACGGACCGAAAGACAGCGAAGGCTTACTAATAGGGCTCCATATGGAACCCTACAATTAAAACAGCTAAGACTCATATCTACATACAACCATTGGTTTTAATTTAGATGAATGTAATAATTTATTAAAATATTTATGTAACCAATAATTTACAGGTAGTTTGTTATAAGGCGTAAGAATCTACCATCTCTTTTCTCCCCGTGTTGAAGAGAAGGCAGTGTAACCATCTCGAAAAATTACCAGACCAAAATTATGCAGATCGATGACGGGCAGCAGCGTCTATGGTGCGAGGTCTGGAATTGCCATCACCAATCCGTTTGTCGTTCGTGGCGATAATGGAAAATCCTCTTTATATGAGAGGTCAACGACCTGCAGTGGACTATTCACGAGCTAAGGTAAGATTAGGTAATAACTTATAGGAATATCTTCTTCTCCAAATGATACCCTCATTTGCCATCGAAGCATCCCACTGACTGAGAAAAGGCCGTGGCGAATGATTGAAGGTGGAAAACACTTAGTTTCAGGTGGACTGTTCCTTTTTCAACCCAATCCACTATAAAAGAAGGTAATATTCTGAAACAGATGAATACCGGCATACAGTAGAGGCGTCTTGTGCTTCTGCGTTTCGTTCGGTGAGTGAGGAAACCGGAGGCCCACTTCCGTTCCTCATCTTCCTCCTCATCCTCCCTGGCATCTCCCAAATACCCTCAAAGACCGGCAACGCTCCTGCAGCAGCTCTGGTGTTGCAGACGTACGTGGGCGACGGTACTCACTTACCATCAGGTGAACCGCTTGCACGTTTGGCGCCTTTCTCATAAAATAAAAGACGTGACCCTCAAGACATGCACGCCGGCTTTATCCAAGCTGGTGCCTATTTGTTTAGCAGTTGACGTAAATAGACTAATGAATATCAGAAGCTGTTGCCCGCTGATTCTTCCGCGAGATAATGCGCTTTAATTTCGTGGAAACTCTCGGACGTAACTGAAAATACTGATTACTTATACTTGCGAAAATAGTAAATGGTCTTATTCCATCACATCAGATCTGTATCAAATTTATTTAAGTTCGTTGATGATTATGAAGAATTTAGAGACAATCTTATATACTTCTAACTAAAGTAAAAAAATATTTTATTTACTCATTGTAATTCTTCATTTAGGAATGAATTAAACAACAAGATAAATTGATTTTCCTGTTAGCGTTGAATTGAAACTTGATCGTTAGAAGAAACATTATGACTGGGCAACTTTTCCGCGCTTTCTAATCGCCCCCAAAGCCGTCCCACGGCCAACTTTCCTCTATCCTATTGAGTACACAGCCCACTTATGCTTAGCTTTCCTACTAATGAAACATAATTTACTTATTTACTTTATCAACTTGTAAAAGCCCACTGGTGGCCATAGGCTTTTCCACAAAAAAGACAACCAATGCATGTTCATCACGCTGGGTTTGGTGAACGAGTACTTCCCTATAGTATTTGGAAATTGTCGTCGCGTTCGTAATAGGCCAGTACGTCGGCATCATTAATCAAGCACGCTGAGCTGGGTCCTGGGTCCGAATCACATCTAAAGCCACTATTTCTGGAACATAAATATTATTGGCATTCTGTGTCTCACTGATATTTCATTTGACCCTTCTTCTGATCTTATCGCGTTAGCGTTACGTCAGACACGGAAAGGTAAAGATGTTAATGCCTCTGCATTTGCGCGTACACCTGGCGTATTACTTAGCTATATATAATATCTCCTGCACAGTTCACAACTGCCGGTATTATACAAAAATTGTCACTTCAAACATCAAAATGTTTAGTGTTATTTTTTACATTAGCTTTAGTGGGATTGCGCCAGACTAAATAATTTTTAAATATACAAAAGGTTCCAGAATAAAGTACCAATTGACTCTCACGCCTGTCACACAGGGGTGGGGCAGAGATTGTTCAAATCCCACAAAATTCTGGTGTTAAGCTATCACTATTGCGCGCACCAACCCTGCCCACCGTAGTGAGTATAGCGCATTTTGATTTCGCAAGCAATACCACACAAGCAGCCGCACGGGAGTTCAATGTAATTCCGCTTACACAAAATCACATTTTAATGGATCCGATCAACGACCAAATTGTATTTAACGTTCATAGATGTTCATAAAACGTAAAATAGTAAACCGTTGAGATACATTGTTTCTGCTTTAAACAAGGGTCCGCTCCGTCTTCCGACGCTGTGTTTGCCAATTTGAGGTTGTCACTCGAGAACCTTTCGCAATCCAAGCGTTCCCTATCGCAATCAAAGCGTAAAGGCGACCCAGAACCTGGATATAACAGATTCAGCATGAAGACTGACAACCCTGCAACCAAAAAAAGTTTCGAGGATAAATGTGGAATGTAGTGTAGTGGTAAGTGGTTTAACTTGCAGGCCTTCTGCCCGCGAGTCTCTACCGTCGAAGGTATCTACCGTGGGGGTTTTAGTCAGTCCGGCATTTTAAATGCTGATCCCGACATAATCACCTACCAGTGCGAGCACCTTTCCCCCACGTAAAACTAATAAAAGAAAAGTTGTAAATAGCTCTATTATATGAACACAAAAGCAAAGTGTCTTCCACGTAATAGATATAACAAGAATAGTGATACATTAAGTGCGTCCATTAACAATTTTCTGACTAACGTACGTCCACAGACGGTGTACCCTTCTGACATTGTGTGCCAATTTGAGGTTTACACCCGAGAACCTTTGTTCCCAATGAGCTTCGATTTCACTCGCTATATTGTCGGTTAAAATTAGCAACATATTTATTCAGCTTCTCTCTACTCTTGGCAATATTTTGTGGTACTTGACGCTCTCGTGTACTGGATGTATTCTTCCATTAAAAAAAAGGCTCCCTATTTATTCTCCATGAGGCTGTGAATATTTCACTACTGGACATAGGAGGTCTAAATAATAATTGAATTATCCCTAATTGAGTTATCGATTGTTTTGAATAAATTACAGATTACTTAGTTGTCATTTTAAATTAATAGAAACTTTTGTGACAGCCATCTTATACGTCATTGAGAACAATTTAGAAAAGTAAGCAGTATCTCAAAAAATAACGATCTTACTAACATATATAATAGCTTGCTTTTTTTTTTAACAAAAACGCTGATATAACTTTTTATGAGTTTCGGTACATAATTTGGATATGAACAAACACCCAGAGACCCGGAACGATTATAGTAGTGTATATGTGAAGTGCGTACACACACGTCCCGTGCGGGAATTGAACCCGCGACTCGTCCCAGCCAAACGTACCACCGAGCCGACAAGCATTTCAAGCAAACATGTACTCGTCGTTTTTAATATATAAGGCAGTCTTAGAATGGAACAAATTTATAAAAGGCTGATCACCCACGTGCAAGGCCGGCTCGTCTTGCCTATAAAGAAACAATTATATCATAGTTGTAAATTCTTATTACTGTGAGGGTGCACGGACGCGGCCGAGGAGAGGGGGTGCGTTGACCTCGCGTCGGGTTTACGAGTGCATTTGCACAGTGACACCCCCCTCTGCCCTCCCCTTCGTTCCCCTCCGTCTCAAAGCTTCCTCCTCCCGCCGCCGACATGCGTGCACGCAGCGCAGCGGTTCTCGAAATTGCAAAAACCTTCCAATTATAATACGGGACCGTCCCGGACAAAAAGTTAAAAATTCGCAGACCGAAGTGGATTGCCGACTCGATTGTCGCATGTACTTTGTGTATCAAATCAGTAAAAAGATTGTGGTTGCACTCAAAGTTTTAAATTGCCTGAGGTCAATTAACATCTTATTTGTAATTCAGATTCATTCGGCTGAGATAACATTTTGAACACATTTTAGCGAAATGAGTTTTATCTTATTATGCTCTATAATATTCGAGTAATACAAAACAAGTTTGGCCACAAAATAATGTAACAATTTATTAAAAGATATTTTTCCTTTTTTTCTGAATTCGAAATTTGGAATGCGTTTATTATGTAAGAAACTTCGATCGATTTGCCGCTATTTCATATATTACATATCATTTTCAACGTGATTATTAAATTACATCAGGAGTGCGACGTTAAAGAAAACCGAATTGCAGTAATTGCTTTGCACAAAGTGTATAGAGTACTCAATTTTCTAAGATGCAAACAGCCGAAGTTCAAATAAGGTCTTATAACTATTAAAAATAAGGGGAAACCAAATCCCAGCGGTAGAACGCCGATGGCCCAATTGCTTGTCTTTTGATAATAATACTCGGTTACATTGGACCAGTTGAGTATTCTTTACCGCCGTATGTTTGTGTACCGCTCTATGGACAGATACACCAACCATTCGTCTGACGAAGACCATAATAGATCGGAACCGCCCCGTGCCACTACGACTGTCAAAGCCAGTATTGGACGAAGCTCTAAAAGGAAATAAAAAACACGGGCAGCACGGGATTCTTCATTAAGTGATAAGAACCCTGTTGCGAATTATTAAACAAGACCTGAAGCCAGGTGCGTACCGTCGATACACGGGACGTGTTAAAATCTAAATCAGTCCCACCAACTTAATAGAGTAGATCGATAAAATCCCGAAACGCAGATGGAAGACATAGAAATGTGCTCTCGACTCAGTAAAACATTTTTATTGAAGAGTACTAAAAATAGTACAACAAGCAAAATGTTGTACTATTTTTATTGCTCAAAGCTAGAAAGAAGCCTTGTGACTTGTTGGTGAAGAATAATCATCCTGAATCAATTATCGTTTATTGATGTAAACCATAATTGGAGATAAAAGGGACAGGTGGCAACCTGGTCCCTTGCTTAGCTCTCCGAGATTGTCTCGAGATTTAAAGGTTTTTCCCTTAGTTGCGTCACCCACGGAAAGAAAGAGGTTTGCAAATTCATATACCCCCGCAGAGAGCAGATTAGTTGGATTCCTAATAATATCGAGTGTAAGAAATAGTTTCTAGACAACGTTTTTTCTCGACATATCTATATATTACTATCACGTAACATGTGAACGGGCTGAACGTGGTATTTACTATTGCATTTGTAGAATCTGAAGTATGCCTGATCTTATTACGTCTGAGACTTGTGTATGACAACACGTACTCAATTTTTTCGAGCAATTTCTCAGTATAAGATTATATTTTTAAATAAATCTGCATTTGTAACATTATTATTATTTTCACTTTGTCGAATACAACTGTGTCAGGATATTTGTATATATTTAATAGATATACGTTGAAAAAGGAACGTTTAGTCTATTGTCATTTTCAGATTCAATGTACTCGTGCTCACGGGTAAGCGTAGATTGGATTTAGCTGTGATATCACAAGGAGCCGTGGTGATTTGAATACAGCCGTACTCAATTTACTAAGATACAAATTCATGAAATTCAGGCTGACTTTTCGGGTGCTTTCGAGTAAAGACCTAAAAACTTGGTGATTTCTACGACTACGATGATGATGATGGTGTTGTTGATGATATCAAGGCAATAAGAATATCTTTAAAACGAGTTACCACCATATATCAAACCTATAATATAGACCAACTAAATGTCGGTTGTCTATTACGTATGTGAGAGATGAGAGAGAAAGATTATAGAACATAAGAGATCTTCTCATTTTATCGCCCCCTTTATATACATAAGGTATAGTAGTATAATAATCAGCGTTGATGAGTGCTTCTGAATAAGCAATATATAATCATCAATATTTGAGGTATGTTCATAGGAAACGTTGTTGACAGTAATTATTTTAAATAATAACTTTTATGACCATTTCTGCAACAGCATCTAAATGAAAGTAGGTTTGCAAATTCATATACCACCGCAGAGAGCAGATTAGTTGGATTCCTAATAGTATCGAGTACAAGAAATAGTTTCTAGACAACGTTTTTTCTCGACATATCTATATATTACTATCACGTAACATGTGAACGGGCTGAACGTGGTATTTACTATTGCATTTGTAGAATCTGAAGTATGCCTGATCTTATTACGTCTGAGACTTGTGTATGACAACACGTACTCTATTTTTTCGAGCAATTTCTCAGTATAAGATTATATTTTTAAATAAATCTGCATTTGTAACATTATTATTATTTTGACTTTGTCGAATACAACTGTGTCAGGATATTTGTATATATTTAATAGATATACGTTGAAAAAGGAACGTTTAGTCTATTGTCATTTTCAGATTCAATGTACTCGTGCTCACGGGTAAGCGTAGATTGGATTTAGCTGTGATATCACAAGGAGCCGTGGTGATTTGAATACAGCCGTACTCAATTTACTAAGATAAAATAACCAAAGTTTAAATAAGGTCTTATAACTATTAAAAATAAGGGGAAAACATAGTCCAGCGGTACATCGCTGATGGCCCAATTGCTTGACTTTTGATATTCGTTATTAATACTCGGTTAATTTGGACCAGTTGGGTATTCTTTGCTGCGTTTACTTAGGACTGGACTGATCCTTAATTCCACAGACTAGTGACGGAGAGCAGTATGGTGCTAGGGTATCAGCATTGCCTTCCACAAACCCGCATGCCCGACATGATGAGTGTGGGCTAAAGCTTCATGAAATTCAGGCTGACTTTTTCGGGTGCTTTCGAGTAAAGACCTAAAAAAAGTTGGTGATTTCTACGACTACGATGATAATGATGGTGTTGTTGATGATGTCAAGGTAATAATAATATCTTTAAAACGTGTTACCACCATATATCAAACTTATAATATAGACCAACTAAATGTTGGTTGTCTATTACGTATGTGAGAGATGAGAGAGAAAGATTATAGAACATAAGAGATCTTCTCATTTTATCGCCCCTTACTATACATAAGGTATAGTAGTATAATAATCAGCGTTGATGAGTGCTTCTGAATAAGCAATATATAATCATCAATATTTGAGGTATGTTCATAGGAAACGTTGTTGACAGTGATTATTTTAAATAATAACTTTTTATGACCATTTTGCAAGAGCATCTAAATGAAAGTAGGTTTAAACATTATTCAATATACTTTCGATGTAACTAAACTTAATTTGAACAGTACAATAGACCACACACAATGTGTAACGTGTTCTCCGGTCTCGGCGATACTGGAGCGAATGCGCCGAGTAAAAAAAGGAGGGACGGCTTTTAGTTGCGGCGTTGTTTGTGCATCCCGGCCCGGGTGCTGAACAAACATGTCTGCGTGACTTCGGCGTCGCGGCTTGCTCTGGGTTGCTAGCTTAATTGTGCTTGCTCCCCTGATACACTGTTGATGTGATAATGTATATGGGATCAAAATTTTAACGACTTTAATTTAAAAATCATACAGCTCTTCGTTCTGGTTTGAACATAGTCAAAGCAAGGAAATGAAATATTAGTACTTGATAGGTATTACGGTGTCCTATGGACGTGGCCGTAGGTACATGTATCTTATACGTATAGACAACTTCTACGATTTAATTATATTATACACAGTATTTTGCATAACTTTAATTATAACAAACATAATGTGTCCTTCACCTACTCCTTCCTACGTCCTTTACTTATCAGTCCTGAATCACTACTGCCTATATAATATATGGATGTTGCTACCCAAATACGAATTACAAAGCCTGGGCTATCCTAGTACCAATTCCTAATGAATTAATGTGTGAAGCGCGAAGGCAGAAGTTTGTGATGGACGTGCTGAGTAGAACAAGTAGTGAGTTTAGAGAGAAAGGTAAAAAAAGGGCTTTTTTTCTTTACCTTTCTACCAATTTAACTTACTTTTTTAAAACAGAGACACTGTTCACCTAGTTGCTCTAGCATTTATCTTTGATTAGGAATCAAAATGCAGAAGCGTTTTCACCTCTTACTAGAGGACTTCCTCGTTGCCGGTATGGGACTGATGAGTCACCGTTCCTATCGCTGACCAACATGATGGTGATCTTTTACGCCGGTATTTAGTGGAACTGTGATCTTTCCCTGCTTGAGCCAAGCCATCGATGCAAAAGCTATAAAACGTTATCTATGTAGAGTATTCTGGCGATGCACGTACACGAACAATCAAATATCTGTTTGTATGCTGATTACTTTAAAGTTAAAATTACTATTAAAGTTTCAATCTAGACCCGAAAGTTAACAAGAGTGAGACTTCTGGTGTCACACTGAAATTACAAAGTTAAAAAATTATGGGTAAAATCCCTTCATATGGCAATACATGTCAGCACAGCCAGTCGCCTTCGACCTCTGCCACTGACTTTCTAACATTATGTTTACATACAAAATAAGTTAAGTAGTTCTTTTTCACGACTTTCTGTATGTTACTTAAACGGCCAGTTAGACGTAACCAGGAAACTTTACTATAAAATACCTACAAAATTATATGCGAACAAAGCGACTTAAGTAGTAATTTGTTAGGGTCGTAGATAATATTTTAATCACAGTGAAATCTTCCTGTTAAGAGGTTAGAATTTGTCATCTGCTGCGGATATCGTCTCCTTCTTCTTCATCCGTCTGTTGACAGTTCACTGGTGGACAAAGGAAGAGTATTCGCCATAATTTCCAGTCTTAGTAGGCAGGTTGGCGATTAGTACCCGTCGCCTCGCACCATAGATTAAAGGCTGCTGGCCACCGCCGGTCTGCGTGTGATGATTTATCCAACATTTATGGGTCGCAATCAGATTTACTACGCTTTTCCCATCCGCTTAGTCAATTCTAACCACACCCACGTGAAGAAAGGACATTCGAACTAAATAACTGATTAACCTGATTAGCTTAGCAATGGTCAGATAAGCAGAGTAAAAACGACTTGGTGGATTATTAAAATGACACGCGCGTTACGTATCTATTCAATGTGAAACAAAATATTCAAACAGCAAATCTCTATAGGAGAATAATTTTTCTTTCTGCATTATGGTGTATCGAGGACGTTCGAAGTACGACAAAAGGTTTGAAAGGATCGCGCTGGCTTATCAGGGTTAGTACAAACTTTTATATCGACAAAGAAAAAGATTCACGATAGAAAATTGTTCCCAATTTAACCACACCCTAACAAATATATTTGTACAAAAACTTTTTATTGGAGACGCCTTTAAAGACGCCAAACGGAAATAAAATTGGGGAGGGGTAGGATATACTTACTCCACTACCACAGGACATACTTTCGTTTTTCTGACTTGCTCTAATTGTTAACTAAATTACACGGAAAGCTAAATACTAAATTGCAAATCTAAAAATTAAAAATACTTAAAATCAGACTTACACTTACTTATACCTATTTAGGTTACTTACTAAAAAATAAATTGTAATACACTGTAACTAAATCATTTTTGGTATAATTTTTGTACCTAAATTGTAAATTAGTAAGTTCCCTCCGCAAAACAAATGAATCTGAAACTCTCCTTTTGACATCGGTTGAATAATATGATATTTATCAAATTACACTATGTTTTAAAATTAACCATAAACAGTTATTCAACACTAAAATAATTAGTTGTGTAAAAGATTCCTCGACGTGTATTTTAATTTTGCTTCAAATTTTATTTCGAATTAAATTCTGTGTTTATTTAAAATTCCACCTAATAGAATATACGGAGTGTGATAGAAAAATATATGACGTAGAAAAAATATATAAAATTTACATAATTTAAATAATACTTGAAATTCTTAATTGTGACAATATTTCACATATTTACTAAGGATCTAAAGTCTAATTTTGTCTATTATCATAACTACATTTATCTATTTTGTTTCCAAAGAATGTAGCCATATTCATTACAATACTATACTAATAAATATAAGTACGTTTCTTTACATTATGTTATACGTGAATGAAACACAATTTTTCGAAATGATTATGAAAAATTTTAATCTAACTTTTTGTAAAAATAGTTAAACAACTTCTAACACATGTAGTTAGCACTAGAAGTAATAAAACCGGCTTTTCCTTACTGGGAAGCTGAAAAAGTTATGTACTTCGAGGGCCTTGGAAAGCTTTTAAGTTAAGCCGGGTCCCAGAAAAATTCGCCACTCCAAGCTGTCGAAATATCGTATAATTGAACCTCACTTATTGTTGGGACACAGAGCGGGAATTCACACTACATTTTTTTCTATAGTAAATGATTATCATTATAAATATTGCTATTTATTAAATATAATTAAAAAACTAGTGAAATAACACTCATACTTCAAACACTCTAATTTCTGAAATGAAAATAAGTTTCTCGTACCCAGATAATTAGAAAAGAAAACGCCCCCAAAGACATTATTTAATTAAATATATTTATTTTTAAATATGGTCAAAAGTAATTAAAAAGCACAAGCGAAAATTTTTGCACTTCTAAATTGTAAGTACTAACGAGTGAAAGACAATCAAACGATACAACATTTCTGTTGCAAATAAATTATGGGAAAATACATACATTTCGTAAACGCTGTCTGGTCATAACCGATGTTATAAACCTTACAGCCAATCGTTAATTTTTTGTAATAAAATATATTCAACGGCAGCATCTCATTTGTACTACATTGTAACAGGTACAAAGTAACTCAAGGCTCACCGGCTATAAGTATACATTGTGCAGACGCAAAGAACAAAACCACAACGAGTTATATTGCTGTTCAAAAAATTGCGTTTCCGGTGTTCATAAAACTCCGAATTAATTACGTAATGAGCGTGGTTGGATGAGACTCGGGTCCTATAGTTAATATTAATTAGAAGTCGAACCCAGGACCCGATACTTTACACGATAGGAGTCCAATTCCTCATATCACACGCAACATATTAAGTAAAGTTTTATTTAGCAGTGAACTGATGATTTTATTTAGCAGTGAACTGTGAAGCTTCCTTGCTAACCTTGCTTATCAATGTGACAACCATGTCGACAGTCCCTCTGTTGTTAAAGTGTTAACTGTAGCTAGATGACTTCGTGTTTTGCGTAGCTGACTGCTGAGTCATAGGTCTTGACTACAAAGCCTAACCTTTTGCAACACACACACTTTATTCCTTTTCAGGTCCGGTAGTCTTGTGTTCTCTCGTGTCTCTGACACTATTTCTGCCTACTCTGATCAAATCGAAATCGAAATATATCCCGCGCTGATAACAACCGATATTATGTGGAAGTTTTGCTATGGTCGAAATCGGCCATGAGTATATCACATCAGCACAACATCCCATGGCACGCAGACATATACATAAATATTTACACTATCGATAAATTAGACGAGTAAGTTGTCAGCTCACATGGAACCCTTGTAGATTTAAGCCGGACTCCTTATAAGCGCTCCGGGAACCCTTACGCACACTACCGCAGCCCCGACGGCAGCGGTCCATATCGGACCTCTCCTCATTGTAGAATTGAGCTGGAGCTCTTCACCCTTTCTTCATATAAGGCACTTCGAGGCCTTATAAGCGATGGTTTACCACCGTATATGTCGCCTTGGCCATTCTTTGTCACCCTTACTAAGAATACGAAAGCAGAAGTGTTGTTTTGGTGCTTTGCATTATTTATTTCAGTTTAATTTTGATATAAGTAAGCAAGGAAATTTACATTTAGCTTAAAAGTTGTCACATTTTCTTGTATGTAAAGGTGACATGTCGTCTGAAATTTCAAAGCAGGAGCGAAAACATTTATTTATTCCGTATAACATTTTTGTTGTTCGTATTTCGGGAGCGAGCATTTATGCAATTTTGCATCCGACAGCTATCTCTTTCTTTCTTTCTGCATTCCAGTCTCAGAGATGTGTTGGAAATTTAATATGAGAAGTGAAGAATGAAATTCACACACAGAAATTTCAATTAAAAGCCTTGAAGATTTTAGCAAAACGATATTAAAATGTCTCTCGCAGTGAACAACACGAGATGGCGAGGCAGAATTTTATTATTGCCTGTTTAGAAATTTTTACTGGCATTCCCCATCGTCGAATATTACGAAACCTACAAGATTAGAATAGAAGACTTATTTTTTCTTTTGTTGTGTCTCGTGAGGCAAAGGTACAAACACCTTCCTGTCACTGCAGGCAGTGACCGGTGATGTCGGGATCAGCAAGTGCCGGATCGACTAAAACCACCACGAAATTGGAGTTGGACTCTGTTGGCCCGGTAGCCGTGACAGCTTCTTTACTTTAAGGAGCAACGACGCTCCTGGCGCTGGTGCAACGATGCTGGCGCCAGTGCGTCGCTGGTGCGACGCGCTCTGACCCCTGTTAACAAACGAAATACTTCTGACAACAACTAGAGGGGGGATCCCTGCAACCCAAGGATAACTTAAGGTGGTACGAGACCTCTGCTTGGGTTACCATCGATAAAAGTAGAAATAGGTCAAACTTATCGAACGCAGTTGGGTAGAGTGGTATATGTGTGTGTCCGGGGGGCGTGGCTCGAATGAATTATTAATTGTAGTTATCATGTAATTTCTCTCGGTTATTACATGTTTCGGATGTTTATAACGAGGGTAGATATCCCGCGCGTGGGTGTTAGTTACCCAACGCAGCCACCAAGGGATACTAAGAATATACGTAAAGCGAACTTCCCGGAACTTCCGTGTCCCAGTAGGTTCGTTACACATACATACACTAAAATCTTCCTCCCGTTTCTTCCAATAGGCGTTGCATGACTTTGGGAAAAAGTCTTGAAAATCTCATGGCAATCTCCGAATGCAAACCCAGCGACGTGGTTCAGTATTCTTCAATTTCGATCGCCCAGAGTTAGTTTTCCTAAATTTTGTCGTGCCATATGGAAATCCGTAATCACAGCCTACCGGATAGTGTTGATCCACTACCGGATAAGTACTAAGGTTAAACAACCTTTTGCCTACATTTCCTTTACACGTATTCAAATTTATAAAGTGAAGACAATGGAATCTTTTGTGGTAAAATAGGACATTAGTTCGAAACAGCCAGAAAGACGTCAGTACACAGATGCGGTAACAACGCATTGTTTTTAAAAACTGAGAGGCACGCTCGTGACCTCTAAAGATTTCCACTGTACCTTTCCTCAGAGCAATCAGGCAAATGTCGAACCCTCATAACTCCGGTCCGTATACAACTTTACGTCTCATATTATAATGAATATAAGGGATATTCATTATAATTTGAGATATGTGTTGAGTTGCTAATGTAAAAAATTAAGATATGTAACGAATCCACGCTATCAGCTATACCACAAAAAAATCACATGAATTCCGTGAACTATCATTTCCCGTTAAACTCATACCGTGTCATTTTTAATATGATTTCAGTTATCCAAGATAAGATTACCAATAAACAAAAACTTGCCTTGTATGTTAAAAACATCACGGTATGATTAATGAATGATTATGTATAAACACTTAAAGACACGGTTTGATTGTGTAAAGTACTGACTTACTGGTAAAGATAATATCAGTAAACTTTTGCATCTGACTTCTTATATTGAAAATAATCTAATACATTACTGAATAAGTCAGTACTTTACACAAGAAGTCATAGCATAGCCAATATGGAATAAAGGAAAAATAAAGGAAAGAATGTGGGGTGTAGTGTGAAAGTGTGGGGTGTTAGAAAGAGATGAAAAATTCCCCATATCATCTCTTTCTTCAAAAATCCTCACCTGCTCGTGGTGCACCCTGCTAGCAAAGAAACGAGGCTCTGGCGTCCGAGTGATAGCGGAATCTCCTTCTGAGTTTGCCGAACCCAAAATCCGACAGACTAGTGATGGGAGCAGCATCACTAGTGCGAGGGAGCAACCCGCTTGCCAAGAGTGCTGTATATGGGAAAACCTTCAAATGCGTTGAAATTGGCTAATTTAGAATTAGTTATCGAAAAGATAAAGCATCCTACAAAAATAATTGATTTCCCTTCAAAAAATATTGCAGAAAATTTAGACATCTCTCAACTTTTTCACTCATTAAAAGTTATATTACCATATGTTTAAGACGATTCGGGACTTGAGCGTTAAGTTTATCTCCTATTTTTTTTAGAGTGAGAGTCCCGAGATTAGGCAAATTTTTTACTAGATATATTTTTTTGGAAAAATTTTATTTCCAATTATATTTGAAAATTGCGCTAACAATTTTTAAAATATTAAACATTATCATTTTAAAAATAGAAGCGTATGCTTTAGTACGCGCAGCGCCGGTAATATCAATTTACAGCACAAACGTGATGCAGTTAAAACTTTATCGCCTATCTCCTATCGTCTCCGTATCTCCTCACTTCACGCCGTCATGCCAAACGATGCCTACTTATTTTTACGACATTAATAATATACACTGCATACGCAGTAACCGTGGTAACACCTGTTAGACAGGTCTTAGTTAACTGTTAAGTAAGGTCAAGTATCAGCACAAAATATCAACTATAATCGGAGGCAATAAGAAGGAAAAGATTAGAGATTAACGAGATAAGTGCTAACTGTCGATGTAATGTGAAATTACTAGAAGCAAGGAATTTCAATCAAACAGAGAACCTGTTAAATAAGGTTGAAAGTAACTTAGAAATCGCTTTGTAATAAAACCAAGCAATAGCTAATTCATTTGCACTTATTATCACAGTGACTATCTACTATTATAAAAACTATATCCGACCCGTCATTGTCATAAAAGTTGAATAATAAATGTGCTAGAAAAATGTCTTGAACTTGGACAAATGAGACGAAACGACTACATCGAATATTTTTTTTTGTTTTATGGAAGAGACGGCAAACGAGCAAGCGGTTCACCGGATGGTAAGTGATTACCGTCGCCCACATATATCTGCAACACCATAGACGCTGCAGGTGCGTTGCCGGTCTTTAAGGATATTTGGGAGATGGGAGGGAAGAGGAGGGGAAAAGGGAGGGTGTGGGCCTCCGGTTACCTCACTCACCGAACGAAACGCAGAAGCACAAGATGCTTCTACTTCACGCCGGTATTCTGCGAGGCCGTGGTTCCAATCTGTTCGAGCCGACCCATTCGAGCAGCAGCTAAAGCCGATGATCAATTTGTACTGTTCCCACGATGCAATACCCATGTTGTTATTGATACTATTGTTGTATGCATATCAAATGCCACAATTACAACAAATCATCACAGCTCAGGAGATGTCAATGACCTACAGTCAATTGCTCAGAGGATGATAACAAATCAAACAATGAATATCGATTATTTTGACGCTGCCTTAGCTGAATCCAAAATACGTTACATCGAGTTAAACCCGCTTAGGGTTTCCTCGCTCACAAGTTGACAACATCTGAATACTATCACCAGTTGCCAACTGCGCGGGATATGTAAGCCCTGCAAGTGCACGCGCAAACACATAGGTATTCACGTCTTTACCTTTCTTCTTACAACGGATACGTTGTATTATGTCATAAGACAGAAGGAAGGGTCAGATGCATTGACAGAGACACGGCACGCAATAAAATACAATCAGATTAGAAACCAATAACTTGTATGTTACACAAATATGAACTTTCGAGTGGAATTCAAACACGGTTCAGGTTCCCCGACCACTGAGCATAGTATAGTATTATTGCAATATCCAAATCAGTATGCTTCTTATCATACGTGCTTATTTATATTAAATGTGATAGTTTTAAAATGATTTTACCTATATCCTTAGAGCATATTATCACTTTTTGTGTAAAAGTAAAATGTTTGTGTTTCTAGAGAAGTTGCTACGCCGCATTTTAAATATTTGAATTTCAAATGAGACATATTCTCAGTAGCAACACTATCTATTAATGGCGATGCTAAAGAAAATGAATATTACATAAGTTAATATTGTAACAAGTGTGAAAGGCCAGGAACACGCGAGGATGCGAGAACACAATCGCATTATTAGAAGGTTGACGTAGTTCGTTTTTAGGGTTCTGCAGTCTGAAAAGTAATAGTAACAAGGTTTACCCTGTATGTTACGTCATTATATCATTTACAGTTATCAATCTAAATGCATAAAACTTGTTGAACGGAATTTAAATGAGATCTTAAGCATTTACCAGAGCCTAAAGCACAGATTTAAGCCTCTGGTAATTTGCAATTTTTTTATCAGTGTTCCCTATCAAAATTAACAGTTTAAAAGAAAGTGTAATAGCATGCTATAACGAGAGTTCTCAATGGATACCAACCGTTTTGGGTATCCTGTGACTTGTCGAGGCACAAGTGAGTAACGACTGGATGGCTACGGGACCCTACACTACGACAGCGTGTGGTGCCACACAAGCTCTTTAAAAGATTTCATTTAATTATATACACATACATACAAGTAAAAAGAATACGATTACTTAATACGTAATACGAAAATACATAATAATAGTAAATACGTAATACCTAATACGAGTGAAATATAAATTAGGCAGTTCAGTAAGTGTGCTCAGTATTTGTTTTTTTTGCACATATAACACAGCACTGATTTTCAGCCAGTACCTGCCATTTTGCGAGTTATTTAGTCACACGCACACTATACCTAGTTCATTTTTAAATTGGTGTATTTGTTATATTGTTCAAAAAATTGTTTTTAAATTTAAAAACATTTTTTTTTTGTATTTTCACATGTTCCGATTTCCAACTGTGGACATTGGATAAATTTTGTCGGTTAAGGAGAATAAAATGTTCTAATGGCATGGTGCTAAATATTCTTTTTACACTGATAACTTTACAAAATTGGATTTAGTTTCAGTCTTTTATGTAATAAAGATAAATCTAAATTCGTTACGTATAAAAGGTTTTCAAATTAAAAAAGGTAATACTTGAACCGACGTTCAAAGTATAAATTTGTTTTACCGAAAAAGCAATAAAATCTTAATTTCACTCTAAACAGTTTTTCTGTCAGCAATATCGCCTTTGTTTTTCAGCGAGGGTCACGAATTATAATTAAATTACCAAAACAGCGCCAAACGTCAAATTTTCTATTACATTCGCAATTGGTTTGAAACAACAATTGGTGAACTCGCCTGCGGTAAAATTAAAACAACATCGATAAGCCGAGCCCGAAAATTCCACCTTCTCCCAAATAAAGTCTCCACCTCTGACCACCCCATATAGGGATGAGATCTAAGTACCCTATACCTAATACGTGTGACATTTAGTAGCGGCTTTTGGTGCTGCTCGTATGGGCTGACTCGACCGGAGTAGTACCACGGCCTCGCAGAATACCTGCGTGAAATATAGGCATCTTGTGCCTCTGCGTTCGGTAAGTGAGGTAACCGGAGGCCCAACCCTCTTCCCATCATCCTACCCATCCCTCAAAAATTCTTAAAGCACCGGTAATTCACCAGCAGCTCTTCAAGAGTTGCTGTTGTACGTGAGCGGCCATAATGCGATGCTCTACGATGCGATCCCCACTTGCTAAGTGTGTCAATTATGACAAATGCTTCCATTGGGATAGGCCTCTGCTCTGCGATACACTGTTAATAGGCTATTTAATATATTATTAGGTAGAGGACCCCTTTGGAGGGTGGCCTATGTTCAGCAGTGGACTTGTGATAGGCTGAAATGATGATGATGAGGTAGAGGCTAATGAAGAACAAGAACAATATTGTATTTTGAAATAAAGCAACAGACGGTTCGGGTATTTTACGCAAATAAATAATCATCCAATACAAACGAACAGTGATAATGAAGGAGGGCAAATGGTGAACGTGTTATTGATGTGAAATTATCCTAGTTGCGTTGTAATTATCGTCCATTGTAGTTTTAATCACTTTCGCCTAACGTTCAATATATAATTATTACTTCAGTCATGTCTATATATAATTATAAGTATGAAATATGAATGGAAAAAGAAATATTTAGTATATGGTATCGCTTTCATTGATGTTCATTTTTGCCAAATCTAATCTTTCCTTCAGCCTTCGCCAAAAGTAGTAAAGTAGTCTGTAAGTGCCCAGTTGCTGCGAACAGCTGGGCAAAGGCTTTCTTCTCAAATATCTGAGAGGGTTTTGGACCTGGGAAGGGCCCGCCATGTTGCTCCAGTGCGGGTTGGCTGGCTTCACATATCAAAATATTTTTGTTATTATTTCTCAGACGTGTAGGTTTTCTTCGCTATGCACCGTCGAGCACGTGGTAAATACAGCACTTATAATTGCAATTTTAGTGGTGCCGGCACCAGGGTTCGAACCACGAGGTCACTCGCGCTCTCAGAAACTTAAATGAATGCCCTGACCACTAGGCTACCACGGCTTTTGATTTACATGATAAATTAGTGGCTCTCTATAAAAAAATATACACTATGATAATACTAAAATTAATTTAAGCGTAACAATAAAATTATAACAGATACGACTAGGTACAGATTTTTAAAATCGACATGAATTTGTTGAATGGTTTTCGATACTGGACTGTCTATATTTTAAGTCTGACAACACCTGTAAGAAAACGTAAGAAAATGAATTCTTCAAATGAAACAATTTACAGATTTTCTACACTTTACATAGTTATATTATATTTTGATATTACACAAAGTTAATTGTCTCTTTTTAAAATTCGTTAATTTTAAAGTTAACGCGGACGAAGTCTCGAGTACAAATAGTACGTAGTTGATAACTGCCGACAGTTTTCTGAAGTTCTCGGCGTGATGAAAATCTACCAGGACATCATCAACTGAAGAGCTATCTTATTAATTTGTATGTTTCACATATAGAAATTGCTGTGAATGAGGGTTAAATGGGTGTAACCCTAACATTCCTTACAAAATGAAAGTTTTTACTTCGGAAACTCGTAAAATGGCTTAAGTCAGACATTAATCTTTCTAAATCACAATCAGTAACCTTTTCTTGTCTGATTTACGTCTGGCCGAAGGGTACTCTACTATCCTTACTTTTCGAAGCAATGTTTCTCGCTCCGATCGATACCGCTGAACAAATAAATCAGAAAGAAAACAAAGTTCAGCGAGTGAAAATACACGTAAACACTATCGGGTTTTAGAACAATGGCGGTTTCAAATACTCGTGTAATACTCCTAAGAAAGTAATAAAAAAAAGACTAGTGTGCACTAGTTTACTTTAATTCAAAACTATTTATCGCTCATTACTTCTACAGGTTCACACAGATGTCTTAGTCTTCGACTGCTGTTCATCTTATATTCTATTATTTTTTATAATTTAAATTCATGTACCTTATAATCCGCAAACCTTCCTTTGCCATGACAACAGAATTTCAAGCACACGTCAACAGCACGTCAAGGATTAATCGTGAGTTGTAACCTATGCTTTTTTTTATAGGAATGGGGACAAACGTGCAAAAGGCTCACCTTTTGGTAATCGATTACCGCTGCCCACGTATATCTGCAATCCCAGAGATGCTGCAGATGAGATGCCTGCCTTTAAAGATATTTGGGGATAATGTATTCAGTCCAGTTCTCTTCGTAAAGTTGACAGGAAGATAATCACTTTCAGACCGTTAAGTCGCCGTACCAACATAGTTCTGCACTTTTAGTTTTTTAGTTGGTACTTTAAAATATTTAGAATACATGAGAATTTATTCAACCCCCATTTGAGTACTGTGGCGGCATGTTTCTGGCTCACTGTCAAAATGATTATGTTGGAGGTTTTTGCCCATATTTTATATTTATAGGCTGCTACCGTTACTCAAATTATCGCCGACTAGTATTTGTATGGACTACAAATAATAAATTCCGGGTCTCGGTGTTTGTCCATGTGCAATTTAAATATGTACGAGAAACTACCTCCACGACACAGGGGAAATTCCTACTCTGGAAGGTATCGTTTTATTTACTAAAAGGGAAAAAGAGAGGCTATCTTGCTTCGGATTATCTAGGAGAGGTTCAGCAGACCACAAATTGACGGCTACTAATGGTGAAGATGAAGAAATATATTTAAAATTCAGACAAAACTTATGTCAATCACAACTCTGTTTGCAAACTTTTTGTTCTACTGCAATTTAATAATTTCTTCGAAAGATGGCTGCCGAAACTTAACCTTATTTTTTTTTAGTTTATTTATCTCGTCTATTGCTCTCACTGTGCCCGTCAGACTAAATGGGTTGATGAATCGTTTTACGTCTCCACCGCAACTGGAAATGTAATGGAATATTTCATGTTAATTTTTAATGTACTAAATATGTAGACGACTTGTAAATATTCATTAGACATTTCATCAAACATAGAAGGAAGCCTCTTGGGTTTTTCATTGTTTCGTTTCGTTTTCGGTTGCTTCTACACACTATCGTAAATTCTGTCACAAACAGAAAGCGATATTGTTTTACAGACATATGTCTAAAGGTAAGGTAATGTTATTACAATATTACTTTATTTTTATAGACTTCAAAAAAATAGTAAGTCGTCAAATCGACACATTTTCGTTGTGTGTATAGTATGGTCCTATGATAATACCGGGGTAGTCAGAAGTACAGTCAATTTAGAGCTCACTTCTCAAAAAAAAATTGAGAGAACTATGGCCATTTACAAGCTGCTACTTAACTGGGGAAGTATGCAAAGGAGATTTTTGTTTATGGGCAAACGATCAAGGGGCTCACCCGATGTCAAGTAATTACGGCAACACACCTGCAGCTCCTCTGGTGTTGCTGATGCACGTGGACGTCGGTAATTGCTTACCATCGTGTTCGCTCCCTTTTCCCTCAAAAACAAAACTTTTAAATTGAAATAAATAATTATGAATACAAACCGTTCAAGACACTACAATATCATATCATGGCTAATCGTTGTTATTATTATAATAGTATGTGTCCTATGCTTTGTATAGCGATGTAATCAATGTAAAAGGTAAAGAGCGATCGTCCATAACGATTGATTACTTTCACTGACGCTAGAGAGTTACTCGGAAATATTTATGTCGCCGGTGGCGTTTACCGGGGACGCAATTACTATCGATCAGCTTTTAAAAGTATTCTGCTTACTTAACCTCATTTTCTTTATGAAACTTCATGAAAAACAGGCGTTATCCTGTAGTGGTTGTTCGTCATAATTATTTATTTATATATTATATGTGCAGTGGTGAACATAGGCCTCTCGAACAGAGCGTCTAGAAGGAGACATTACTTAGAGACATTAAAGACTTCTTTGCATTAGTCATCACTGATAGTCTCTGAGATTTTCGTTCAGTTGGTTTCGGATTCATTTTCATTTATTGGGGTCTATGCGTGCGTCGCAAGGTCGGCAATTAGACAAAAAGGTGTTGTATTTCTCCATACATCGCTCGTTACTATCATTAGAAGTTTATAAGAAACGGAGTTTGGCAGAGGGGTAGGCAATTACTGAAGTTATAAGTGTAAAAGTTAGTATGTTCGTCGCTCAATCACGCCTAAAAGACCGAATGGGTATGTAAATATTCGGTAGTATAGTGTTCGGAAGATGTTCCGTGGTCAAATGTTAGTCGCTCAATCAGGCCCAAAAGACCGAATGGATTTGTATGTATACGGTAGTATAGTGTTCGGAAGATGTTCCGTGGTCAAATGTTCGTCGCTCAATCAGGCCCAAAAGACCGAATGGATTTGTATGTATACGGTAGTATAGTGTTCGGAAGATGTTCCGTGGTCAAATGTTCGTCGCTCAATCACGCCCAAAAGACCGAATGGATATGTATATATTCGGTAGTATAGTGTTCGGAAGATGTTCCCTGGTCAAATGTTCGTCGCTCATTCACGCCTAAAAGACCGAATGGATATGTATATATTCGGTAGTATAGTGTTCGGAAGATGTTTCGTGGTCAAATGTTCGTCGCTCAATCACGCCCAAAAGACCGAATGAATATTTATATATTCGGTAGTATAGTGTTCGGAAGATGTTTCCGTAGTCAAATGTTCTTCGCTCAATCACGCCCAAAAGACCGAATGGATATGTATATATTCGGTAGTATAATGTTCGGAAGTTTTTGCCGTAGTCGAAATCCGCCAGGAGGAGATCATTAAGATTCTTTATTGAGGTAAATGTAGAATGTATGTAATTTGACGTGGTAGAGCCAAGCGGCGGCTTTAGCTGCTGTTACCTACCTGGTTAGTACTATGGCCTCGCAAAATACAGGTGTGAAGTATAGGCATCTTGTATTTTTGCATTTCGTTCGGTGAGTGAGGTAACCGGAGGCCCATCTTCCCTCCTATCAAAATAAAAAGGCAGCAAATGTTGTCTTCTGGACGTGTGCGACGGAAATCATTTTCTATCAGGTGAGCCGCTTGGTCATTTGCTCCGTTTATCAAAAAAAAAAAACTCAATCACGACCATAGATTCCAAAACAAAATTTAAGGTCACGCCGGCGAAGCGGTGGTATAATTATTATATTGGCTATTCCCTGAAGAGGGCCTCAAGGTTTTTATTCTGATATTGTCCTTTACTCGATAACAACGATACCTACTGGGGGATGGGACATGCAGGAATCTACATTTTTAAAATGTAAAATAAGATTTGTGCCTTTGTGTGCAAGTAGTACGGAGAGGAGGCAACACCTGACGTTCTCCGATTGGCCAGGTGAAACGGAGATACGTTACATCTAAAGCTCGCGATGATGTCAAATTATTGGACATAATATACAGGTAGTCATTTTGGCGTGTTCACATGCATAGGTGAACCTGAAACTGTGCGGATTTAAATACAAATGCCCAGGAAAGCTATTTTCCCTTCTGAGTTTACTAGGTGTTAGGCTCTGAAGGTTTCCCTACAGAGAATCGGCATGTCTTAGAGATATAAAAGTATTTTATTTCTAAGAAAAATGTGAAGACCACTAACCCGCACTGTAGCAGCTTGATGGACACTTTTGGCTTCAAAACCCTTTCAAATATTGATCTTTATATGGTTTTCATTACTTTAGACAGTGATATAGAATTGAATATATTCTATACATAGATATAGATTTAATTAACGGTAACGAACTAGTTGGAGTCGGAATACCGTTCACAGCTTCATGAATACTTGTTCATGGTAATAACTATTTCAGGCTATGGTCTGTTAGAAAATGGAATCGGTAAGAGTTACGCCTGGCGTGTGGCCATAAAACCCGCCGCCAAATTACCTTGCTCCCTTCCGGTTGTCGGTAGGCGACCGGTATGTGAGCTACGTAATTATTTCAGGTAATTGGAGAAGGAATTTTATGTGATGGAATCACGCAGTGAACACTTATAGATGTAAAATAATATCGTATTGAAGTAATGTTGATATAGTGGGTAAGTGACGATAGGTGAGTGGTTAGGGGCTCTGCCTTCGAAACAGAGACCCGAGTTTGATCACATACGTGATGGGCTCGTGCTAATGAGTTTTTTTGAATCTTATGTACTATTCGTTGACAGGCCCACCTCCTGTCACGATATTTCAAAACATTGATTAAACATTGTTTTTTTTTCTTTTTATAACTTTTACTATTTCGTTCTGAGTTTTTTTTTATTTTTAGGCCTAGTTAATTATTCTGTGTGTTGTTAACTTAAATAAATGCTTATTGAATTATATTTTAATATTATGACCGTTTCTGTATCCTTTCCGTTAATTAACTGTAAAATATGGTTACGATGCTTCAGGAAATTTATTATTACAAGGGATATCCACTTACTGGATCGAATATCTAGCGAAATTAACGCCTTTAAATTCAGATTCGATGCTTTGAAGACGGCTTCCTATATAATTTCGACATTCTGGAGTGTAATTCTTTTCAAATCTTGAATTAAAACATTCAAGTAATGAAAGAGATTAATACTATTATAACATTTTAGACAAGAGGGATTCATTTTTATGGGAAAGGCGGCAAACGTGCAAACGGCTCACCTGATGGTAAGTGATTACCGTCGCCCGCAGTACCTCTGGTGTTGCAACCAGAGGAGCTGCAGGTGCGTTGCCGGCCTTAAGGTATTTTGGGCTCCGGTTACCTCACTCACCGAACGAAACCCAGAAGCACAAGATGCCTCTACTTCAGGCCGATATTCGGCGATGCCGTATAGAGCAGGCCTATTCGATCAGGTCAAAGGCCACTGCTTGATCTATTCTGAAACAGCTCTATTAAAATTTTATTATCATATTATTTAAACAAACTTTATATATATTCATTAAGATACTGGTCACTACATTTGACACTAAAATTAAGTTTATATTTAATTATAAATTAAAATATCAAATAATAGTTTTATGTGATATCATATAATTGATTGTTTCTTTTTGTGCAAAAGTTGTCATGAATTTAAAGCTGTTTACGCTTGACGGGATATCGATCCACTTCGTCAGCAAAATTATAATTAACAGCTAATATTCTTGAAGCGTCGACATAAACGCTCAATTGCATGGCTTGATCTAACACATCTATATCATGAGTTAGGATTGTTGGCGGCAAATAACAGGTTTGGCGCGAAAGTGTGGACGTCACCGGGCGAAGTGTGCCGCGGCCGCCGTGTGCGTCGCGCCGTGTTGCAGTTCTAGATCCTTACAATATTACCGATTATAGTAACTCGGAACATACACAGTCTTAACTGTTTGATTGATTGTCTAATTAATAAAATAAGACATTGCATTTGATTATCGACGTTAAGCGTTAGATTAATTCAGTATTTGACTTATTATATTATATTTAAGGTGGGTAATTTTTTATTGAGTGACCTTGAGATATCGCTAATGAATACACTATCTTAAACGCTATCGGGTTATTAGGCGTGCAATAGTTCGGTTATAGGAATTCTAAAGTCATCGCGAATAAAGAAGTGTCTACTTTAAACCGTTTTTAGTATGTTGTTAATACACACGTTAAGTGCTTAACGTAATTAGTGCATAACGTAGTTCATCTTGGTGAAAAAGTTCTCCTTGCTCTTATTTACAGACACACATATTATCTTTGAATTGGTCCAAATGAGTTACGCTGCCAACTGCTGCTTATATTATCAACCAAAAAACTTCTTTATCAATATAAAAATGACAAAAGTGAAACTCTTATTTTTCTTTAGTTTGTTTTGTGATATATAGACGCGTTAATTATTCATGGTTTCCAAAAGGTGAAAAAAATTCTAATGTGAAGTTTTATCAGGACCAAAAGTATCACAGTTTTTAAGTAGAGACATAATCTTTTAAAAGGTGAAAACCGCATCAAAATCGGGACAGCAGGTTTTGCGTAATGCCTGAGCAAGCAGATAAACAGACAAAAATAAGAAAAACTATTTTTGCTTTCGGTGGTAGGAATATCCCGAAAGGTTTATTTCAAATATCTTCAATGTACAAACACGGCATTTTGCAACGTTGTAATAGTATAGATAAATGAAGATTTCAGTTATTTTATCCGAAATATTGAATCGATGTACATCAAATTATAAAGATATTCAAATTTCCGTTTTGACTTATGGAATTGATTTGCATTAAGCAGTTCTCAATAAGGTACAATTATGACGCAGTTTTTTAATTAAGTGGGGGATGAGAAGAGATCGTATATTACTATTACAATAGATATAATTTATGGTGTATATAGATAACGTATATAAAGAACTCTTGTTGTGCTGAGTGAAAATTAATAAGATACAATAATAAATATAAGTAACAAAATACTTATAATAAATTAAGTAAAGAAATATAATTACGTATTTTAATTGTTTACGTATAACAACATGACCATTACAGCTCATAACTAATCTCATGACTAACATTGGTCTCCTCTAAAGATCACCCCAAAGCGTGGAGCTAAGTCACCTGCATGTGGCTTCATCGACTTCCCGCTGCACTGTGTAGGTCATCGCTCCATCTTGTGGGGGGTCGTCCTACATTGCGTTTGCCTTTACGAGGTTGCCTCTCGAGAATCTCTTTTCAAACACACTTAAATTTCCATACCTTATATACGAGGTAATAGATATAAATTTAATGTATTTGTGACTACAGGCTTCCGCTGTTGAGTTGGGGTACTTCTTTTTTTTATGATAAAATACCAAGTATATAACATATTACATACACACCTCTGCAGAATATATAACACATAGCGAACAACAATCCGATAATACCGAACTCATATCATGCAGACTAGTGATGGGCCGTGGTAGCCCATCGCCAGAGAAATAATAAAAAAAAAAATTTTCGAGGTTATGTAAAGCCCGGCAACCCGCACTAGAGGAGCCTGGCGGACCCTTCTAGGCACCAAAACCCTCTCAAATATTTCAGAAAGAGGCCTCTGACAGAAATAAACAATATTAAAAATACTCGGTATAGAACACAGTTATTTTTTTTTATGAGAAAGGTGGCAAACGAGCAAATGGGCCCAAAGCCAACGTACATCTGCAATACCAGAGGTGCAGCAGTTGCTTTGCCGACCTTTGAAGATATTTCGGGAGGAGGGAGAGGGTGAGGAAGAGGGGAGAGGGAGCGAGTCTCTGATTACCTCACTCACCGAACGAAACGCAGAAGCACAAGATGCCTCTACTTTACGCCGGTATTCTGCGAGGCCGTGGTATCAATCCGGTCGAGCCGGCCCATTCGAGCAGCAGCTAAAGCCGCCGCTTGGCTCTACCACGCTTAAAATATTGTGGCGATTGTAATGTAAAGTATTTAAACTAATCGAATCAGTTAGACTTGTAAGTTAGAATAAATACGAGTATTACTATTATTCTCGAGTGGCAGCCACGTACAGGCAAACGCAGTGTAGGACGACCCCCCACAAGATGGAGTGACGACCTGCGCAGTGTTGCGGGAAGTCGATGGATGCAGGTGGCTCAGGACCGAGCTTCGTGGCAATCTTTGGGGGAGGCCTATGTTCATCAGTAGACTTCTGGTAGGCTGAAATGATGATGATGATGATGATTACTATTATGATTTGTCCTTTATTCCTGTTATTCTTTTTACTTTTTATTCTAATTATCAACTTTTCCTTTTATTCTTTTATTGTGAGATAACGGACAACAGATTAATTAAAATGTGCAAGTTTGTTTTTTGAAACAGCATTTATTAAAATTGTTTGCAAAATTTTAAATCCTAATGAAGGTTAAATTTTAATTTATTTTTTACTGTTGCCTTAATTATAAAGTTTTGAGGATTCTTTTTCAGCAGGAATCAGATACAGCTGTTACAAGAGCAGCTGTAAAAGAGTCGGGTAAAGTTTTAAAATGTTACTAAAAGTAGAAAGACAATCTATGACTATATCCCAAAATAAAGTAATGTAGCTGCCTCTAAATGTCCCACAGTGGGGCAAAGGCTCAATATTTCCGAGGTTTTTGTTGCAGCTGGGTGGTGTTTTTTGTAACCATTCTCAGACATTCTGGTCTCCTCATGATGTACAAGCACACATTTAAAATTGCAATTACCAATTACGAATCGAACCCGGCTGATTCGCGTACTATGAAATTAATGATAGTGCTCTCCACCACCATTACTCTATCACGGTTTAGAGTATATCCATGGTGTAACAAAATTGAATAAATAAGCGTTAATACTATTTAAAAGCGCCAAGACTATATGGTATCTCGGTGACGTGGACATGTGAGTAGGTAGGTGCCTACCCCGCCCACACGCCGATTGTAAAACCGTGCTTGATTTGTTTACTTGGAATATTCTCCATTATAATTGGAATAGCGCCTCAGCGCGTTGAAAATTGATATCGAAATTGAAAACGAAACGACAACACCAAGCGACAACATCATTCTATCTATATTGAAATAAATGCATTATCTTAAATCCAGTTCCCGTAACTTAGATTCGGTTAATATTTAGTTTCCGTTGTGGCGGGAAGTTTGTTCTAAATTTAAACTAAAAGTTACTATCCAGGATTTTAACAAAATCATTGAAAACGAAATATTTCCTTATTCTGTTTTTAATAACAACATTACATTATCTTTATAATTTATGCGAGCTATTCTTCTATATTGTTAAGTATACGTACTGAATTTTTGAATACGTAATTGTTTTCTCGATAACGACTCTCACGATTTGGATGAATTTTAGTATTTAGATCATGTTTTTCTTCCCAAGTTTATCAAGACAGATGTCATTCCGGTGAAATCTTTCGCACAAATAATTAAAATAATTCCAAATTAAAATTGACTAAAACTCTCTCCTACAGAATATTGAGATACAAGTATGTACAGAATAACGCTCCGTTAGTAATGTCATTATGCCTAACTTTTCTCTTAAGGATTCCCATTTGGCACGTCTCAGCGTACGTCCGCGAACCAACATTTCGCTTCTCCGGAGAGGCAGACCTTGGTGGATTTGCTACCAGTACTTATGTATAAAAGTAAAAGTAAAATATAAATAATAGAAGTAAAATATAGAAAAGAAAAATATAGTTTTATGCTGATAACAGCATAAAACTATAAAACTTACTATCAATATATTTTTTCTAATTAAAAACATGTAAAACTATCGACAGTTTTCTTATTAAGCTAAGTAGCTTAGTAAGAAAACTAAGACTCAAGTTAGAAATCGAAAAACTTAATATTTATGTTAACTTATCTATTTCTTATACTCACCTAAACGACCACGAGCGAATTCTGTTTATTTTTTTAGTATAATTTGCTGACATTTCAACAGATGGCAGAATAGTCATCACTTAATACAAGCAACCGGCCAAGTTCGCCAGGACAATAGGTCTGTCCGATATGGTGGCGGTGTAAGAAAATCAGCCACTCCCTTATTTATCCCCTTGAGATTCTTAAGTGGACTAAGGGAAAAGTCTAGAACTTCTAATGGTACCCAGCAGATGGCGGCATACAATGATCGTTGGCGAACGCGGTTGAGGTACGTGGGTTCTGGAACTGCGATCTCATGCGTTGTGGTTATGGCGAATCCTCGAAAGGGAGGAATCCTATTAAGCGGATATAAAATAGCCAGAGTGATGACTGTCAGTAGACTGATACTGCTATCTTTAGATAATCCGCATGCTCAGTGTAAAAGGGTACCCTACCTTTTTGGTGCAGAGCTTTATCTAGCAGTGGACTATGTACAGGCTGATTATGAATGAAAAACGCACGTGACCGTATACCAAATAATGGGGTGGTCAGAGTAGTAGACATTTTTATTTTAGTCGCTTTAACTGCCTTTTAAGTGTTTATGTCGAAACAGCATTACAGGCGACACAGGCTCTCCACCTCTGTGTTCAGGTCAAAGATTAAAATAGCACGTACACGTATTTATCGGAAAACTTGTGCCATTCTCATAGGGGATCGTACTCGTATCTCTTGATTTGAAGACAGACCGCCTAACCACTCACCTATCGAGGCATACGATGAAAATTGATAGATTTGGTTATAACAGTTGGGGCAGGGATACAAACGTTATTGTAAGCGCTTCAGCCAAATCAGGAATAAAATCGTTTTACAGTGAGCAAGTGATATTGTACGATACTCAATTCGATATAACAAAAATTTTGCGTGCATATATGTGTATATGTGTGCTTACACATATTGGCCGGCAGCGCATCTGTAGCTCCTCTGGTGTTGCGGATGTTCGTGGACGTCGGTGATTACTTACCATCGGGTGAGGCGCATGCACGTTTGCCCCCTTCTTCTATAAAATACATATATATATTATATATTATATATACAAATATATATTATATTTATATGTGTGTAGACGAGGTATTTAAACATTTTATGAATTTGTATAACATTTAGTCAATGATATTAGTTAATGTATTATAATTAAGTACAGAAGTTAGATGTGTACAATAAAGAATAAAGAATTTATCACCGAACAAAACGCTCACAAAAATTAGGAGACCCCCAGTTTTTAACCCCAAATCGGACACATATTCTTCACACACATACACATGCTCTTCAGATAGATTTTCATTTATTCAAAACTTCGAGTCACTGAATCCATTTACAAATGAAGCTATAAATCAGATTAAGTACTAGTTACTTTTTATAGACAACGCAGTTAAGGACATCTGGTAGAGACTTAAAATAAAGGCCTCATCTGAGCAATTACTCACAGGCATCTTGTCTGTCTGAAGTTAAGATCGATCATCGTGAAATTTCCTCGGGGTCTCGCGATAGGGGTGCGTTAATTTGATTGGTCCTCAACTCAGAGTACACTGTATGAATAAAAATGTGTTATCGGTCGATCATCGAATTAAATTAACCTCTGCAATGCAAGAAAGTCTTGAAGTAATTTTGCTATAACAATAAATATTTTATTTTCTCTCACTAAATACAAACAAAGCAAAAGCTACATTTTACATTACGATAGTAATGATAAGTGACTATCTTTATATATTTAATTATAAAAAGTTGATCGGTTATAATTTGCTTACTAAGCATTAACAATTTCAGTGCCCCTAACTCAGGCGAGACATGAAAAATATATTTCAAATATGTAAAGTGAAAAAGGTAAAATTAAGTAAAAATTATTGAAAAATGCCATTTAAAACTGCGAAGCTAGGGACTTGCTTGGTGTGCTCCAGACAATTAATTCAACATAATACAATACTAGTAGGGCAAGGTGTTATATTTTCTTGGTGTATTGTAAGTGTAGGGCACTCATTAGTCGAACGCAACGGCCTTCGCGTCGCTGTCTGTGTTCGTTATAATTAGTTGCAAGTTTTAAAGTAATATTTTGCTATTTTTCAATTTCCTACGTATCTTCAGGAAGTTCTGCGTATACATTAATGGTGCTACCCTGTACGATTTGGATTCGCGGACATATACTACCGGTATATTTGTGAAATAATCTCCGAAATTACTTGACCGATCTCAAAAATTCTTAAACTGTTCGAAATCTACATTACTCCAGATGTGTATGTTTGATTCCAAATAGGAATTCCTTGCGATAATATTACAGAACTCTCTCTGTTCGCCAGTAAACGAGACAGATCTGTACATCATATACTAATTATTATATGAATGAATTAGAGAGTGTGAGTTTGTATGAAACCCCTCAATGATGCAAGTACTCTTATGTATGTAGTTTAGTATGTTTGTGCAGTGTGGTCAGCTGTATTATTTTATGTTCTTATAAACAAAACCAAAATTCAAAATTATCGGTGCTGTACAATGCTCGGAAGCACTAATTGCGTTTCGAATCCCGTTTCTGCTCGTAAAGATTTTACGTGAGGTCGACTTATCACCTTTACAACTATCGGCTTAGAATTTGATTTAAAGTTTGTGTTCGAGTTGTAAAGTTAGACAGTGGAGATTGCAAGAGGCTTTAATTGTGTTTTACTAACATTAACTTTATAATATTAGGTCCTTACATATGGAATTAGCGTATTAGATTGAAAAGGTAAATTTTTTTTTATGATATTATATAGTTAATGAAGTATGTACCATTATAATCTATGCACTTTCGCCATTTTATAGGTAGTTCATTGAGTACTTCTACTCTTTCTTTAACAGTACACATCACTAATCCTTCGAGCTGTTTCTGAAGCGCTGGTATGACGGTGGAACTCATATTGGTAAATAATCCGATATTTCAAGTTTTCCATTTTGTTAACAGAAGGATGTCAAAAAAAGCAAATGGCGCTAAAAGGAATGAATCATTAAATTCGGAACACAAATACACAATCTTAAATTTAAAATACATTTGAACTAAAATACTTTTTCACGAATGACAAGGCAGCCTTTGCTTGCGCTTGTATGGAAATGCCTATGTATAGCACTGGTAACTTTACTGCAGCAGTGGTAAGTTCACTGTAGCAGCGGTAAATTCACTGCAGAAGTAGTAAATTAACTGTAGCAATGGTAAATACACTACATCAATGGTAAGTTCACTGCAGCAGTGGTAAATTCACTGCAGAAGTAGTAAGTTCCCTATAGTAGTGGTAAATACACAACATCAATGGTAAGTTCACTGCAGCAGTGGTAAATTCACTGCAGAAGTAGTAAGTTCACTGTAGCAGTGGTAAGTTATCAGCAGCAGTGGTAAGTGATGAAGAAGCAAACTTTTTACTGAAGGTTGACGATATTTTGCGTGTCGCGCAGGCGCATATCGTTGATGAAAGACCGTCCCGTGGACGCGCGCGTGTAGTAGTGAGACGGAAATTGTATGGATTATGCACTCTGCGTGAATTCATAAGGACATCATTGTTAAATAAAAATTTGTAATTTCGTTTTAGTTCTTTGCTGTATTGTTGCATTGACTTAACCCTGTAATAATTGTGTAAACAAGTAAATGAATAAATAAAAATGTGGCGTTAGTGCCATTATTTTTGCACATTTGCAACACCCGAGAAGCTGCTGATGCAGTGCCTGCCTTTTAGGATATTTGGGGACGTGAGGGATGATTGGGAGCGGAGCGATCCGTCGGATACCTCACTCACCGAACGAGAACGCAGAAGCACAAGATGGCTCTATTTCACGTCGATATTCTGTGAGGTCGTGGTACAAACCCAGTTGAGCAAGCCCATTCGAACATCAGCAAAAGCTGCCGCTGGGCTCCACCACGAACAAATTCTTTAATCTTAACTGCTTAACATTTAAGCTGTAATTACAATGTGTCTGTCTGTCCGTGATTGTCAAACGCAAGCCACCATAGAAGGCCACTATATTTTTCATGTATTGGCCGATGCGGGCTCTTCGAGACCCACGGAGTGACATGGTGGGCAGATTCTCTTACACCGCCAACAACGGTACTTTCTTAGCATTTCTATTTTTTTATTACAAGGATTCCTCGGCTAAAGCCAGTTAATGAAGACTGCATTATCCTCACTGACTAAAACCTGTCTGAGAATATCTTGACGATAGTCATTAGGAACTTGAAATTCTCATTTGAAAAATATTCTTACAGTATCTATCACGGCTACTAGTAAACTAGCAGTGAATCTAACAAATATAAATAGCGAATTTTGTCAATCACCAAAAAATAAGTAAAATTAAGAATGTAATTTGAGAATTTATATTATTAACAAAATGAAGCCAAAACCGTACAAATTTATTTTGAAGTCTGTTCGCATTATCAATCGCGTACACGAATGAAAAGGCGTAAACACGAACTAAATCAGCAGAGGGGTCCGGCGTTGGAACAACTTTCGGGTGCGGCTACCTGTCCGCGGGAGCGGGTTGCAAAAACTGCGCGCGCGCCGCTCCCACGTCCGAACCGGGTCGTCGACCTCGCCGCCTTGCATTAATGCTAATTTGACGAATATTGACGATGTGATAACGATGCCGTCTGCGAGAGCACACCGATCGCTAATTTGCTTTTTTGTAGTGTTAATTATATTAATTCGTCTAGGTATCGGAATTATTTACGCATTCGCGAATTTTGTTTTTAATATTCGAACGTTTTATCAATTTCTTAAAAATTCATAAGTTCTTGAACATGTTTTTCATTATTACTATCTGCACTAAATTACAAATGCGTATTTTAGTTGTATCAGTTCCTAATTTCCATTTTTAAATATTTAAGCATTAAAAAAATGTGTTACACTTGATTTATAGCACATGAAACGTCGCCGACTTTTAATATATAATTAAGGCGTTAGCTAAATAAAAACGCCGGTCAAGCGTGAGCGTGACTCTACGTCGTATTGGGCTTCGTACCACTTTACGTACAATATCAATAAGTAATCATAATAATGAAAAATGAGCCGTGGTTGTGGTGTGGCCTAGTGGTCACTTTAGTTACAAAGAACGCGAGTGACCTGGGTTTGATCCCCAGTAGCCGGCACTACTAAAATAGTTAATAGCAATTTTAAGTGCACCACGTGCTCGGCGGTGAAGGAAAACATCACGAGGAAACCTGCATGTCTGAGAAATTACTAAAATCATTATTTCGACGATATGTGATGCCCGTCAACTCGAACTAGAGCGGCGTGCCGAGCCCTTCCTGGCTTCAAAACCCTATCAGATACTCGTATTTGACAAAGAGGGCTTTCCCCAGCAGTTGGCACTTACAGACTGCTACTTTTAATCATAATAATTAGTAGATACAATCACCTTGAAAATCCCAATGCCTACCGATAGAACGAACTCAAAAAGTATTAGACCAAAGTTTACCAGACCGATGACGGGCAGCAGCGTCACATGTGTGAGGTGTCTGGTTCTGCGATCGCCAATCCGCATGCCAAGCGTGGCGATTTTGGTAAATACTCCTTGATGGAGAGGCCTGTGTATGCAGTGGACTGTTTGCGGGCTGTTAAGTTAAGATGAGGCATACTTACAGCGGTAAGCTCCTTTTCTATTTTGGATCTTGGAACCAAACGGTTAAGTACCAGCCTTTCACTTATTTCTGTGGCTAATCATCAGTGCAATCACCTTTGTGTGTTTGTTTATGTGTATCGAGAGCCGGTATAAGTACAGGATATGTAGCATTCTATCTAAGTCCTCAACGGTGACAAGTGTTTTAATGAAGTTCTTTGCAGGTAGGTGTCCATAGGCTGCAGTAACCACTTATCGTCAGGGGGAATGTTAGCTCAATTTTTACTCCAGTTTTATTTCAAATAATGTATATATATCCATGTATACATATCCAGAGATAATAGATAATCGCGTTCACTTGTGCTGTAAAGCCTTTTATAAAAAGTTAGCGAGTATGAAAATGCATTCCATAATGCATTCAAAAGCAATTATTGCTTGTACCCATAACAATAATTTTATTTTTTAGGGGAAATATATCAACTTTTCCTTCAAACGTCAACTTCGCTGGCACACGATGCCCACTGCTGATTAAAGGACGAGGCTCCAGCGACCGATTGATGGACCTTAAATCTAACCTAAGTCCCTTAGTCGAGTGATGGGGAGCAGTATATTTGTCACGCTTTTATAAGCGCGTTCACAGCTTATCCAGCAGTGGATACAAACAGGCTGATAAAGAAGAAAGGAAGATTTTTGCATGTAGTAAGAAGCTTGATGTATTATGAGTCCTAATAGACAGACAAACAGCCTGTTTTATTAGTAATCATAAGGATATCTAAGTAATTCATTATACACGCACGATTCAACATAAAATCACGTAATATTAAGTAATCTTATTGAAACCAACTGCAGCAACCTGAAATAAATAATGTCGTTAATGTTGATTTCCTCTTCCTGGTGCATTAATTCTTGGCAACAGATAACGTTCGCTATGAATCAGACGCCCACGGATCCACAGCTGGGAGTTCCACTAGCGATTTCTCTGCAGTCGGTGAAGGCAGATAAAGTAATTGTCCCTTGTGAATATTTATTAGAAAGCAAATTAATAAGATCCAGATGATAACATTATACGTTAATGTAATATGCGATTCACAACAAACGTGTGTGTTCTTTTTAATTAGTACTCGGTGAAAGCGACGGTAGAGGACGGTGTGGCGGCGACGTAAGGGAATATGCCACCTCGTTTAATTCCGGTTAATATTCAATCATATAATAGTGCTATATAACTACGCTGTATCAAGGAGGTGCTCACTCGTATTAAGTAATTATTATTTCAATAAAGATCTATAATATCATCACACAAAGTTCGCACGATTTCAACAGTGAGACAGACACACAATCTATTTATTCACGAGCATGCTAATGTAATTAACTAAATGGCCTAGCGTGCTTACCACGTCAGAGTACTAAACAGGGTGACTAGCAAACACCGCCCGACTTACGTGTAGCGACAAGACAAGAAACGTCGATTACCACATACGAGAAGTTGTTGTTAACGAAATGAGACGTGTAATGGGAAATATATGATGTTCAACACACACAATAAAAGTCCGAAATTTATGCTAATTTTGAACAAGCAGTGCCCGCGACTGCTCGATTAGACTTCAGCACCAATGTCACTACTATTAAATCAGTCTATTTTAGTCCACTGCTGAATAAAGACCCTTGAGAGGGTGCCAGCGAAAGCCGGCATAGGTTTCTTCAAAGATTTGCCCATACTCACCCACTGGGCAAGCGGATTTGCGAGCACAGGAGCGATACACCTGGACTAGAGGTGTTGCTCTCCATCACAAGTCTATGAGACTTAGGTTCAGTAATTCGGATGTATAGATCACCGGAGCCTCGTGTCTTGGTTGTAAGGGTGTAAGAAGTGTAAGTGTGGTCTGGCGTTTGGAGAAAGAGATGGTAAATCCCCATTACACCCCACAACAGCGCGAAATTTACTTAACCCCTGACGTTCCCTAATGACAAAATTTCTGTTATGACAATACGCGTGGCATTGATTGTGTGATGGTGGCGTTAGAAAATCTGCAACTCTATCTCATAGATTGTTTGTCTCATGATTCGACTAAATGAAAAATCTCATGGGTGATGGATAGATGGCAGAATGCCCATCTAATAAAAGGAGAAAGTACAGTGGTCGATGACTGGCAGCAGGGATTAAGGTGGGACTGGGTACTGCAATATTCCATCTGCATGCTGACTGCGGTGATTGCGGCTATCTCTGTCTATGCGAGAGTCCTGTGTCCTGTGGCTATGGATTATTTATAGGCCGTAAAATAAGAAGAAGGAGCTTTAGTGAGAATACCTTTATTTCTAGGTAAAATAACGTAGGTACTCAAAGTGAATTTGTAACTACACTATTTTTATCTACCACCTTATTTATTACTTTATTTTTGGTGTGTGTAAGAGGGAATCTCTTTTTCTCCAAATTCCATTCTCATTGGCACGCGGTGCGCCCTGCTAGAGAACATACGGCGCTCTGGTGACCGAATGATGGCAGAATGCCCACCTGAATTTGCCGAACCCTAATCCCACGGACTAGAGATGGGGAGCAGTATCACTACTCGAAATGCGCGGGTGGCGGCACTGCTCTCACCAATCCGCTTGCCTAGCGTGATATGGGCAAACCTTCCAAAAAATATGCCTTGCTTTTGTTGAAAATGTTCCCTACTAACTTTTTAGACCTATTTATCTCGCTTTTGTGTTGCATTAAAATCGATTTAGTCATTTCGAAGATTTTGGATTAGAAAGTTTGAAAGATGATAACGTTGTTAATGACTCTTAAATAATTGTTAATTGGAACCGGCCGATTTTCTGAAGAGGCCTCAGCTTAGCAGTGGGTTTAAAAAGGCCGAAAAAGAAGGGGACTGAGTATAGAGAACTAGTAGGTGCGTAGCACTTTCCGTCAGCAAAGTGAGTTACCTTAGTGAACAACAGATTGTGGAAAACTTAGTCGAATATGCCGAAATAAAATCCTACCGAGTGGTGATAAGGAATGCATTTCTAGTGCAAGGGTCTTTCCGGGTTCACCGAACATCTAGTAAAGAAGATACCTGATAACTAACTTAGTCACAGGGATTATTACAACAACATAGCTCTATCGCCAATTAACGTCGTGGGCTTGAATTTACAGTTTGACTATCACTGAGGCCCGAACCATCCCCCTCTAACATAAGAGGAAGCTAGTAACGGGATTGCATCGACGTTAATTAGCATTAAGTATGGACATGATTTTTAATTAACTTTTTTTTAACTTGCTTATTGTTCTAAATAACGAAGTCCCAAAAAAAAAAAAAGGTTCTATAAACCTAACCTAAAATATACTTGAGCCTTTTATTAAATACAAGTATACAAACACATTATTTACCTACGTAGAAACATAACTTTAAGGCTTATTTTTCACAAACCATAAAAATGAACCTGTCGCATAAAGAATCGTGTCCTTTTTTGACCGTCTGAAAATGCATTAAAATTTTAAACAAAAACTGGTAAATTGTCTCTGGAATCGCAGTTGCAATCTCATGTTGGAGCCTGATGGGGTTTTTTGCAGGTGATGCCATTCGGACGTCGGGGGTTAACGTGCCCGAGGGACGAGGAGGAGGCGGAGGAGGAGAAAGCAACGACATTCACTGCCCTAATTGGCCGGTCAATTGTCTTACAGGGCTGTCACCTTGTAGTGTCATCATTAATAGTTGTGTTTCGGCGTCTATGTTGGGAGGCGTTTGGAGGCCGAATTCCTTAGAAATATACAGTATGTGCTGCTTAAAATGAGCGGAAATGATTTGTACGCAATTTCGTTCTTGCAGGCGTTGTATAGGATGATAGCCAGATTAGCTTACTAAAAAATATATTTTATTATTTATTTGTGAACAAAAAAGCATAAAAACATTATTTCATAGTGTTTGTTTGTTGTTGTTGCACTATATTATCTTTATTATCTATATATATAATTAAATGGTTCTATCTATCTTTAGTAAAGAAATCCAGCGATTATCTATCTATCTAGATAGGTTATTGAAATTGACCGTAAGGATGCCTGAAAACTCTGGTGGTCCCGGACAGAAGGCGTAATATCTATCTCTATATTATTCATCGATTATATTTACAATAACCTTTTCAGGAAAGAATAAAAGCCTATTCGGGGGATGAGTTCATATTCACTGATTAAGGTTCCGTACGGTGCCCTAATACTAAGCCCAATCCGTCTGTCAGTCCTACTTTAAAGGGGTGTATCTTCTGAAACGAATATGTAGCCAGTTGAATATGTGTTATTATGGTCCATATCTTAACAATTGAATGACAAAAGTTTAAAATATCGTTTTTATTTTGTTTCTGCTCTATCGTAAAAACAGTATCACATAAAAGCGTCAAATTTAGTTTTAAGATGAACTACTTAGAGTGAACTCAAAAGTAAAACAATAAATTATTATGTATCAATTTAGCTAGCGCTAAGGTTCCCGGACTGAATGAAAGAAAATACATTTTTTTTTGTAAATTCATAACACAGATATATTGTGTCGTTGTACGGAACCTTCGGTCAGCGTCTTTAGAATTTTCAATAATATGTAAGTGAGGTTGTTTTTTTGTTTACCTTACCTTTTTCACCTTAACCAGCTCAATAATACGGAATAGCGTCGCACGATGGCCAATCCCTTTCAAGTGTCCTTACGGAAAATCCTGTCGACTTGGGAAATTTTGGTCAATTGCCAACTGCTAATGATAATTAAACGTGATAATTATTACAATATATTATAATTCTTGTTCCGATTCAAATTAATAAATAAAAGCTGAAGGTAGCCCGAGTTAACTATGACATCTGGACGTCTAACACCTCAGTCCCCCCGTGACTACGGCTGCTGTAAAGCAATCGAAACGTCGGGAATATGAAAACATATTTGAAAGCGATATAATCCGTATATAATAGTTTCATTTCAAATGTGATAATTATTAGTCTTTCGAGAACTCCTTTAGACACCGATTACATCTCCTCATATCTCAAGTCCCCTCTCTTCATGTGGGTCGTAAGAGCCGATTAAGGGGAATAAACTTTAGAAATCTCGATACAATCTTCTGGTGTAAACACGTCGAAGAATTTCGCGACCGTAAGCAGACAAGTAAGTTATGAAAGTCAAATAGAAATCCGTAATCTCTGCCTACCCCTGTAGCAGTGACAGGCGTGTTTGATTATATTTGATTCAGGTGAAGTTATTAAAATACAAGGTTCATAATAATACATAATGTACAAACTGGCAGCTCGAAAAATACCAGACCGGCAATATGCTGATCTTTGCTGGGTTACAACATCCAAACGGGGCGAAGTCTTTGCCACTGAAGTTACGTATCCGCTCGTCAGGCATGCCTAGAATGGCAAATTCTGAATTTGGGAGAAGCTTATGTCCAGCAGTGGACTATATCGACAGGCTGTTAAATTGTTTGTAACTATTTATATATTTATAATTTCTAGTTTACTTATAATTAAATGTACTCAGTTTCAAATATTTTAATTATGTTTATCACGTAATTATACTTTGTAATGTACGTGATTTCAGGAAACATGATTTAACCTTTCAGTATTATTTTTATATAATTTAATCACAATTTCAATTTATTTGTTAAATTATTAAATAATGATTACATAACTCTTTATACTTTTAGAATTCGATATCAATAAATACAGTAGGGAATGTTAGAAACGTTAAGGTTAGCTAAATTGTACAAACATAAATAAAGATAATATTACTTTTTATCTAAAGGTTAACCTCACCGGCTCGCGGACAAACTAAAAACCGAAGCACTGGCGACCGACAGATGGCACATAAACTTTCCGAATTCGCCGAACCCAATTCTCACATACTAATGATAGTCCACCCACTATTCATTGTGCAGAGTTTTTTTTTCATACGTGGATAAATACATAACGTATATCCGCCCTCACTGGGGAAAGGACAGGTTATGTCGAGCTTTCACCGACCAAAGCCCCTTCGATGCTCCGCCTTCGCCGCATGTCGGCATGGTCACGAGAACACATTTGCACACATCCGCGATCCCACCAGTACCGGTCGTCCTAAGGAGCCCCATCTCTGGCAAGAACACTTCCTTCATCTCTTCCTCCTAGCATGGCGAACTGACGCAGTGCGGACCCGGAAGAAAAGCGGTGCAAGAAAAGCAACCAAACAAAGCCTCACCAAGTCTAATCGGAGCGGCCTCCTCGGTCCAGCCCTTTTCCCTAGGTTAGGCTGGTCGTATTCTCTCTCTTGTTTCAGCATGGGAGTGCAACCCAAAGCTACTCAGATCGGCCACCCTTTGCTCCTTTGGAAAGGTCTATGCTTAGCAGAGCCAGTCTGAATAGGGTGATGAGGAAGAATATAAGCAAACATTAACAAAAGCAATTATAGGCAACTTGTGTTTTATTACATTTTCTTTCCATTCATAACTGTTATAAAAATTTATAAATCTCTTTAAGAAGATGCTAAAAATGTTAAGTACAAATGCCATTACAAGCACCTTGTACTCAATGGGGCAAGGGCATAGAGGTCGTACAATTCTTTAATTAGCAGGAGCCACAGGGTAGGAGCAAACACACGTGCAGAAGAAGTCAGTTTTTGCGATATGGTGCCATATGATCAGCGCTGAAAGTCATTACTTTCAGCGTCGAGCATGTGTCGCGGAGTAATTTGGTTTGAATGGATTTCAATAAATTTCTAATAGGATGTTATTTGTTTGGTCTCGTATTCATTTTTAATGTAGACAAAGATTAGCGACCGCAACACCAGTCACCTCATACCTAACGCTGCTGTTTATCACCGGTCAGTATTATTTTCAGTCTGGCATATTTAAAGGTGTTGTGTTTGCCTGTAGCCGGGCATTTAAATTAAAAAGAGCCGTGGTAGTCTAGTGGTCAGGGCGCTCATTTTAATCTCATAGTACGCGTGTGATCTGGATTAATTCCCCTTCGTCGGCAATAATAAAATTGTTAATAGCAATTTTAAGCGCTGTATTCATCACGATCTCGGCGGTGGAGGAAAACATCGTAAGGAAAACGGCATGTCTGAAAACTATAAAAAAAATATTATTTCGGGGACATGTGAAGTCCGCCAACCCGCACTTGAGCAGTGTTGCAGACTCTTCCCAGCTCCAAAACTTTCTTCAACTCAAGGCCTTACCGTTACCTATTGAGATAAGCAGAGATCACAGCTTGTTTTTTTTAATTATCATTAATTTGACTTATAATAGAAGACCGTCGACGCCTCACCGCCTGTCACTGTGGTCCAAATAAGCTCTTATGGATTAAAACGGCTAAAATGAATGTAGACCTTTGACCGTGGTGGTATTGGGTGTACGGTCGTGAGAGCTTATCTAATTTTAGTTGTGGAGGCATTACTAAGTGAAATTAGTCAGACGATTTGCTTAACAGCGCAGGAAATATCAACCGGTTATCGGTTTTTTTCGTGTACGATTTAAATTGCTAACTACCAAAACAAGCTTCCTTTGCTATTCTTTGGCCGCTGGGCACATCTATACTAGTACATAAAATTCTTTATACGTATGTTATTTAATGTAGACTTTAGTTTCAGAAATGTTATGTGCTATTATTTTATCTAAATATTAAATATTTGATTAAATAAATACTGGTGCGGCTAATATGCTAATAGCAATAAATAATCTGATAATATAGCGTTACTATTAACCACTCTAACTTAGCCTAAGAGCTTGTAACAGCCTCGTTGTTGTCACCAAGGACAAAGATGGGATGTCTCACAGCCCGTAATTATACTGGCTCTCTATACCTTTCATAACGGAGCACAACAGTAATTGCGCTGCTATTTAGCGGCAGAAATGGGTAGGAGTGTGGTGCCCACCCACGACTCCCAGGCAGAGAAGGAGTCTACTACCAGTAACATAGTTAAAATCGTCAAAAACCAAGGGGCCTGGTCACACTATCTTGTTACACATATTTTTCTCATATCTGTTTGAATAGCTTGATGTCTCCTGGTTGCTACTGAACCATGGTTTTCGGGTCTGGTCGTTTTTTTTTCGTCCAGTGTCTTTGAAACTGCAACTGGCAAACTCTTTTAATCTTATCGCCAAAAGCGTTACATCGGATATGGGAAGGTAACGACGTGTGAGTGCCACTCACCACTCTTTAAAAGATCTAAATCGACAAAGTGAAGATCATTTTTATTATCGACATTTTTAATGATTGTTATGTAGTATAGTCTAATAAATAAGTAAGGAGATGATCTTTTTCTTCACGTGCAAACTAACATATGCCTACACTTTGCTGGCATTTTTCTAATTTATTGTAAGTAATCTCGATATTAAATAATTTGTAATTGTAATATAATATAATATAATTTCTGAATTATAATCATGTCATTTGCAAAAAAAAACAACCCTCGAGTTTATTACAAGTTCTTCCTTCTAACGTGCCTGCGTGTGGGCATGTGCGTGCGTGCATGCGTTTACATGTGTGTGTTTTTGTAAAATTACTACTGTATTAACGGCTAATGTTCCTAACGTACATGCGTTGGTCGAGTGAGTCGTTTCATACAAAATAGTACCGTGCTCATTAAAATTATTATTCTCATTGGGCTTAGCTTATAAAACTAGTACATGATTATCAATAATAAGTATAGGATATTAATAATTAATGAATTAATAACTAATGTCTTCACTTAAGTCATTATTACCACTTTAATTATTACCACTTGATATTTTTTACATATTTCCTACTTTTAATTTTATTCCACATGCCTTCCTGCACGTGGATGATGTCCAACATATGTTAGAGTTGGCCAACAAATGAGGCGACTGAATGATATCGGAATATCCATTCGAATTTCCCGTACCCAAATCCCACAGACTAGTGATGGGTTCACTATTCTGCTTGACCAGCTTGGGTGAAGCTCTCGAGAAATGCATTTCCCGCTTTTTTCGCGGAGAAGTCTGTTTAGCAGTGAACTTGGATAGGGTGATGAAAAAAAAAGTTACAATCTACCTTCTAAAAAAAAATTAATACAATGAGGTCATTTTTGTTAGTTACCTTGACTCTTTTTTATGACTACAAGTAGTTAAATTTTTGACGGTCCTATATAACAGTCAAACGTTGACTGGTAGAGAATGCTTCTGGCATTGAGTCCGCCTATATACATTCTCATGTATATGAATTTTAATAAATTAATAAATAAACAGTCGAACAGAACTTTTCCCTCTTGGTGACTGTAGGTATAGCCGGACGGTGATGATTGGAAGGGTCGGGGGGAGGCAGGTGTGGTCGTGTCAACACTAGCCGGCTGCGTACGCGCCATCCGGAACTGCACCTGTTCACATATGCCGCGTCAATTCACGCCAAGAACTGGCCGCCGGACATTAACGCTATTATTTACAAATAAAATAGGTGTCAAACTACCAAAGTAAAAAAAAAAACCATTCGAAAGTAGACCTTATTACATTTGGAAGTGAATGGTTGACGTTTTTGAGATAAGGAGCTACTGCCTAAAATATAGAGAACCCTTGGCTTTGTTATACTATAGGCGCATGCAAACAGGGTTTAATGTGGCATACTTGAAGCTTTGAACTAAATACAGAAAGTTGGTGCAACTAAGGTTTGAGAGTCGTAATTATCATCATGATAACCCCGTAAGTGATCATCTGTTAAACATTAGCCTATTATTTGCTGAAGTAAAATGTAATTTCCGAATTAAAATTATTATTAAACTGACATCAAATGATGGTTGAAGCGATGACAAAGTCATCATAGAAAACAAATGACAACCTTTTTTTTTCTTTGAAATCCTAACTCACGGTTTGGCTCCAGTGGTCACAAGTTTTCTCCCGAGAGAATCTATCTCAAATGAGATTAAATGTATCCAATATCCTATTCCATGCTTAATCTACACTTCTGTCAAATATTGTTAATATCCGTTCAGTATTTTAAGCGTCACGAAATTTCTCAATTGTATGTTTTTTGTTCAATTGAAAAAGTCCAAATACACTCCTGGAATCACTAGAAACATTTTGAAAATCGTTCAATTAATGTTAAAGTTAATACATACATACGTCCACACGACCGTGTACAAAATACAAATTCAAAATATTTTATAGATTAGTAACAAACTCACTGCCTGCCTGTAAACAAACTTTCGAAGAGTGCATTTATCAAGAACTTTAACACACCAGCAGCAAAGTATTTCCTTTTTAAAAATGTCTGTTTTATTTGATTTTTGCAGTACTGCAACGTGTATCTTTTATAGCAGACTCTAGACAGTCTATAGGCCTCCACTGAGGAGGATTTCGCGTAATAGCCAAGCCTGGCAAGCAGGTTCGTTTGATGGTTCCATTCCCGGTGCCGGCGTACTAAAATTGTTAATTGCAATTAGAATCAATTACCCATGCTCCGCGGTGAGGAAAAAACCTTAAAATAATAGTAAATTTCATCTCGGGATACGTGAAGTCCGCAAATCCGCGTTTTAGCAAAGTTAGTCCTGGCTAAATCCTTAAAAATGAGACCAGGTCCTTGCCAGCAGAGATGCTTTTACAGGCTACGCTTACTATATTTGGTCACGGTATTGTTCTTTGGCATTTTTGTCACCCATTTCTGTTAATTAGATTTTCTCATTCAATTGTTTTATGCCGTCATATACTTTGTGATGATTTAGCAGATATACGACAAAGCCTTTGCAATATTATACATAAACCATCTCGGTCTGCTGCAAAAGAAAGTAGGCCTTTCTCGTAAATTTTATGAGAACGATTACAGTAGTTGCCTATTTACATATTAGGAATCTACTACTATATACACTTTATATATAATATGCAATATTTTTTTGAGACTATATTGTTCATAAACTTTTAGGACAAAAATGGCTATAGTAGAAGCTTCAAGTGTTATTGAATTTATATATTCAATTTTATTTTCTTTTGTTATTATGCCAGAACGTTCTCGAATCACGCTTCTCATGTAAAACAGTTTCCCCTGTACCTGATGTAAAATCGCATACTGATGAGTCAACTCTTTTTTTGAAAGTCGTGCATGGATTCTCAAACTGCTCAAATATGGCGATTTTTTTTAATTGTCTTATTGGAATAATGCGACAATGGTATAGGTTTTGTTACAGCGATTTTGATTATTCTGTTTAATTATTGATGTAAAACAAATTACGTAATCGTTAAAATACATTGCCGTGTGATATCGGCATAAGATTCTGCCACCTCATTTCTTTCCGTGGGTGTCGCAAGTGGCGACTAAGGGAAAGGTTCTGAATACATACGCCATCTGGGGGGATAAACATCTCGAAAAATACCAGACCTAAATGAACCAGATCAGATGATGAGCAGCAGCCATATATATATATATATATATATATATAGATATATGTTTGTGTATATATCAATGTATATTTATTATATTATATTTTCACATCTTTGTAACTTGCGTACACCCTTAACCCTTGCTCACTGGCCATTATTTCCTCTGCAAAGTGGTTGCCTGGTAGAGATCGCTTCTAAGCCATAAGGCCGCCAATTGTACCTTTGTGTATTTTATGTTTCCTTTTATTTATTTCCTTCCTCTAAGGTTTGAGGTGTCTGGTACTGCGATTGCCAATCCGCTTGCCGAGCGTGGCGATTATGAGACCTACAGCTGACAAAATTTTATGTCGTCATTAGCATGACCCTTTTTAGCATGATCATATTAGGCGGGTCCAACGAGACATATACCAACTTTTTATCAAAATCTACTAATTAACAGATTGCTGATTAACTGACGAGTTTTAAACGACATCATTGTCGGAGGTTGCCGAATCCCACTGACTACTGATAAGGAGCAGCTTCACCACTGATGCGTCTGTTCAGTGAGAAGGGTGACGTCAAAAATGTTCGTAACGCTTTCTTATATGAATAATAAATTAATAAGCTCTCACGGCCGTATACCCAACATTGTGGTGGTCACAAAGGAGGTTACAAAACATTTATTTTTGACGTTTTGACCCACTTTTCACCAAAATAAATTCAAAATCTTTATCCTTCGACATAGTAACATAAATTGCTAAAGTCATTATTTTTATTAATCTACCGACGTTTCGTTAAGAAGTTTCTCTGGCGGAGAAGAAACAGTCGAAAGAAACTCCAAAGGTATCCTTCGTATTTCTTAATAATAGCGTATTATATTATTACAATACAACTTTTAGAAACAGCCTGAGAGCCGTTATATTATGATAACCCTTTTAATAAAGTCTCTGTTATTTTTTTAAAAGTTTTTTGGAAGTATTGCACACTTACTGAGATTTTTTGTACAAACAACGGTATACCATTTATTTTATATTCATTACCCCATGAACGAGTTTCTGCCTCTATGGAGTCTGTTCCTAGTATTCGAATCATTTTATTTAACATAACATAATATAGCAAGTGACAGGAGGCGAGCCTATCACGGTCTTAGTATTCAGGCCTATGACACAAATCGTACATAAGTTTGGAAAACTTTGGTATTAAATTGGTACGAGCCCTGCAGGTAGGAGAACGAACTCGAGTCTCTTGATTCGGAGGCAGATACCCTTATAACTCCTCTAGCACCTTCTGTTGTAATGGTTCTGGTGGCTAGCACCTTTCTAAAAAAAACCTCCAGCAGGGGACTTGTCAGAATTGTTGTGCTGTGTCTGATGTAGATGAAGAAAGAGAAAGTTTGAGTTTAAGTGCAGGCTGTACAGATTACTAAGTTTGAATTCAATAAAATTAAAGCATTTCATTATTATTATGAGACTTAAAAGCATTTTAAAACTACAAGGTTTTATTGTAAACAATACTTACTTTGAGAAACACTGCGATTGATTGTAGTAGGTTTTAAGTTTTGTTTTGTTCAGATATCGTCTGCTGTGGCTGTATTTAAATTAAATAAGGCTAAATGTTCTGGTTTTTGGGTTTTTGAAACTGTCTGAATTGTGTTGAAATTATATAACGGGCAATAAGTATTTAATAAATGTTTTTCTAGTTGCACGTAAATTCTATAGCTTTGTCGAGTAGAATATTGTATTTTTTATCCACTACTCTATTAGTGTTGAGTAAAACCAAGTAAAACTTAATAGAGAAGGGTTAAGGTTATGAAATAAAACAATAAACCTCTTACACTATACAACTATACTTAAATAACAAGAGTTAAACGTAAATGTTGGTGCTAGCGGCGCGGTAGATGGCGCTGAGATCACTGTTGCGGCTGGGGGGGCGCCATGCGAGCCGCCAGCATGAGGATGTCCCTCTTTTCCTTCGGGAACCGCAGTTCCCGGGCGGCGAGGCGCGCTGCGCGGAGTTCCCTTTCAGCCCTGATCGGAAACGTTCCATTTCAGATTCAGAGTTCATTTCAGAGAATAGCAAAGCTCATATTTATCTACCAGCACGTCAAATCGAGTCGTGATAAAATTGTTACAATGTCGTAAGTGTGGTTTAGGTTTTTACATTTTTCGAACAGACTATAAGCAGTACATGGTCAACATAGTATTATATCAGAGAGTTAACATATTGTATGGTGAATAAGTGGAGCTCACTTGTATGCGGTACAACCTAGTAACCAACGTAAGTGGTTCTAGCGACCGACTGCTAGCCGAAAATACATGCGGCTATGGCGAACCGAAAAGCATCACTGCGCTCACGAACCTGCCTGTCCAGTATGGAGAGTATGGGCAAATGTTTCATGCACGGCATGCCAGCGGTAATTGGCGGTTTAATGGAAATACCCGTGTTCTAAATTTACAGGCTGCTAAGAAGAAAAAATATATAAAAAGCTTTGCAATAATTTAATCACACCTCAAAAAGATTATAAAAGTTTCATACGATATCGCGAAGTGAATCGTGGTTTCAGCATGTACGAATCTGTACGAATAAATCATTCAAAACTTTATATCTCGTATGTTTCAAAGTTGAGAATATTAGTTAAGTCAATATTAATAGATAAGAATATTACCGGATTGTCACAAAGCACGCTACTGAGCCTTGTGACAATCTTGTGGCAGTATAAGTAGACTTGTGACAGGCTGTAATGATAATGATGTTGATGATAGTACGTAATGAACGTTGAAATGCATTTACCTGGCGAGCTCTCCGCGCAAAACCCCACCAGTTCCTGCTGAAATGGAGTCGCGTTCCTTGTTCGCCCACTCGAGCGCCATCTGCTCGCGCATCGTGTCATCAAGCGCCCGAGCTGAGTAGTGAGCGACCACCTCTTGTCTCGAGCACTGCCGCTCCCGCATGGCCCGTAACGACCCATTCCAGTGCAGCAGTTGAAACACGGTCATAAGCTCCTGGAATTCCAGCATCGTACGTCCCTTGTTCGCCTCCAGCATGAATCTAAGGGATAAAGTAAAGACAAAATGTGGGTTTTTTTGGCTTTGACCCATACATTCATCATATGGTGCAATCAGTCAGTACTAGTTCTCTCGGTACAGGTAAATATCAGCTGGACCGAGTAACACAAATACTTGGGCGGGCACGCCTATGATCCTTTAAGACCGTGGCCATCCTTTTTGTGTAAAGGTAACACACCAGGGACCGAACCCCTAGCACATCGGCCTTAAATTCCCGGCTCTTGGGTTCGGGCAAGGGTGCGATTAATCTGCGAGAAAATAAACCCGTCACGATTTATCTTCTATAGAGGATAAGTGGAGTCGGGCAGCTCGTCTACGCAGCAATTGTGCCAAAAGTAAATCAGTAATATCTGCTTTTCACTTCAGGAGACTACTTGGTGTGCGTGCTTTTATAATTAACTGAATGCTAAATCATATTTTTGAAAAAAAGTAGACTCTCATTAATTAAAAATAATATACGCCATATATATAATCAATGTGCGTGTGGTATTTTTTTTGACTTAACTCATGAATATTTCGAAGGAAGAAAGACTCACAGACACACAAGACACACCTTTTGTATATATTAGTATAATATCATAGTATTGACATAATCATGGTTTTAAACTAACTAGTTATATGTTTTTATAATAATAAAGCTTGTCCTTGCTTGTAAAAACTTTTAAGCTATGTCCGGGACTCGGTTGGACCTTTTTGATCACCGTTATTTAATACATCAGATGCTATTTGATTGAGTTATGATGCAAGACCTTCCCTTAGCCAATCCCCGGAGCGTCTTTACAACTTGAAAGATAGTAATCTGAACTCACCTAAAGGCCGCAATGCCGGCATTTGTGTCCTGATTGTGGGTTGAGTTGTCGCCTGCGAAGGAGGCTCTCGCTTCCGCAACCGCCTTCTCGATGAAGTGGTCGGAGATCAAGCGTGATTCATGATCGTTGAACACACTGTTCATGAGCGCTATTTTAGCCGCGCTTCTTCTCGCCTCTGCCTTTGTCGGACAATTCTGCAAATAGCAGATTTCATGAGAAAATTGTAACGTCACATAATATATCTTAAATTTATTGTTTCGCAAAAGAAAAATATGTTTTCGAGCGTATTTCTGATAATCAGTCCACTGTTAGACATGGAGTTTTCATTTAATCACCACGCTAGTTAGACGCGCAATCACAGTATCAGACCGTTTGCATTAGACGCCGCCGGTCATCGTCTGTTATGTTGTTGGTTTGATATTTTTCGTTATGGTTATTCCGCTATAGCAGTCGCCAATAGTTTTTTTTTTTTATAATTTAAATTTATAACAATGTAAGTGATCACCGACGCCCACGAACATCCACAACACCAGAGCAGCTACAGATGCGTTGCCGGCCTTTAAGGAAGGAATAGGCTCTTCTCTTGAAGGTCCCTAAGTCGTAAATGTTCGGAAATATCGCTGGCGACAGCTGATTCCACAAAGTCGAAGTGCGTGGAAAATGATTAAAAAGAATAAATGAAAAGTTATTAACGTTCTTTTCCTTTGGTCGTCTCTTAGGAATCTGTGGAGTTCCAATTTCAAATTTACCTGAAAGCTCCCGAAGCAGGCTCCTCCAGGTAGCGTGACATAGCACACATAGGGCGGGTGCGCCGCAGGTACGGACTCGTAGATGACTAGGGCGCCCCCACCGCCAGCCGCGCCGCCGCCGCGCGAAGCCTTCGCCTGCCAGAACTCCTGGAGCGCTTCCACGACGTTCACCGTCGATATCACGCCGTCTGCTGTATCGAATTATAATTCTGCATTTCATAACACACAGCGTAACGGAGTTTAACACCGAATTCCTGGAAAATCTGATGGCTTCCTACAGTTGCCGAAATGTCAGTCTCAAATACAATCAGGGTTAGCGGTCTCGAGACATAGACCCCTAAATATCATTAATTAAAATAAAATGGAATGAAATCTTTATATGAATGAACTATTAAATTTTGAATATATATCAGTCCCATTTATGCAAATATTAAACAAGCAAAGTGTGATAATAATATACCAGCTCAAATACTAGGCACGCGGATTTCTATTCCGCCATAAAACAAAAAGAAATCGACTTATTTTTCCTTCGAGCTGAATTTACTTATGTTATAAACATACAAGTTTTTTCGTAACTCCTTTAGTGTTATGTTTCCTATATATTATGTACTTTTACTTTAGTACGAACGATATTGCTTAGAATGGGTAAAATATGCCGAGCAAAAATGTTACCAGTGAAAAGAGCGGGAAATAAAATTATAACTATGCCTCACAGAAGTAAGGAAAGAATTGTGAATTGTCGATTTCAGTCATTTTTTTAGCGTAGGTAGAATAAAGTAGGCACTTTGTTATAAAGGTATTATTGTCTCTAAGGTAATTGTATAGAGTAACGACGGAGGCGACAGACGGCATATAAATATTTGATTTAGTTAAATGATACTCTGTAACAAGGCCACCGTGTGGCATAGTAGTTAGGATACCGTACTGCTGAGTAATAGGTCCAAAGTTAAAATCCCAATTGCAAACAATGTCTAATCTAGTCATTCTGTGTCTCTGAACAACGCAAACATTTCAGAGTATGGGTCATATGCTACTGCATTTTGCGTTCACTATAATATATGCAGCAGCAGACAACAGCCGCCGATTATGTTCGAAAGTTATAATTGTGATCCGTAATAGAGCAGGAGGGCATCATCTTCGTCATCATGCTCTATAACAGGCTGTAAATAGGAGAGCATGAGGGAGACGGAGCGCTCACCGAACGAAACGCAGAAGCACAAGTTGCCTCTACTTCACGTCTGTATTACACGAGCCCCCGGTACCAACCCGGTCGAGCCGGCCCTTTCGAGCAGCAGCAATAGCCGCTTGCAATAATAGATAAATCTGTGTTGAACCTACGCACGACCAAGTACTACAATTAGTGTTTTCGCATGACTTGAACAAACTTTCTGAAGAGAAAATTTTTAAGAAGTTAGAAAAAAATCCTCTTGAAAAAAGGGCATATATTATCTACACAATAACTACACTCATATAGAGTGGATAATTGTGGTGACGGCGATTGTGCTAGTGTAATATGCCATTTTTTAAATTGTTTCCAAGCTTCTTTAAAATGATGGACTTCCGCATAGTAACGCCTGATTCTTTTTTCCATCTGAAGTAAAAACATTTTTACAATAAAATATTAATTTTGATATGTAATATATATATAATAGTGATATGTCTAAACTCTTTTATAGATGTCTTTTTTTCTTAACATTACTCATAAACTTAAAATTTTTATGGTTGTGGAAGATCAGAGATCCGCTGTCGCTCATCACTATACATATAGCTTTAGTCCTAATTTGAAGTGAGTGCCTTAAATATTTAAGTAGTTGTCGGATACTCAGGCTATAAACCTTGACTGGGGTCATAAGCCTAAAGTGATACGTAAGAGGTATTGTAATCGTTAACTACTACATCGACCTTTTTTTTATAGGATTGGGGTGAAAAAGGCTCTGACAGTCAGTCAGATGGTAAGTGGTTACTGCAGCCTGCAAACAACTTCAATCGTAGAAGGTTACAGATTCGTTGTCATCCCTGAGGTCTAAGATGGAATAGAACGGAACCTCACAGTCCGTAATTATACTGTTCAAACCGGAACACAATAGAGTACTTCTTAAACTTTTAATTAAAGCTGCAATTTTTGGAGCATGCTCCACAAAAATTACCTTTGTGGAGCATGAATCATTGTTGGAATGTAAAAGGGATTATACCAAGTTTCTATCATAATTTTTTTCATTTATCAATCTCACCTACATGAATACTGACAAACGGACAAAGCTTAGACAACTGACTCATTGCAGAAAATCAATCCGTATTCGAACTTAAGTCGCACAGACTTGTAATGGAGATCAGCATCTCTACTATGAGCCCGCCGCCCCTCCTGCATAGCTTGGCGAGCGTGGATAATTCTTCAATGCATAGTATTTCAGCTTTTGTTGGCGCTTTCATGGAATGACCTATGTTCAGGCGTTGATTTATACGGGCTAGTAAAGAATAACTTTTCATAAAAACAATTTGTTTTATCACATTTTTATTATTCATTATTGTTAGTCATTCAGTTCTGAACTATGTTTAAATTTTCAAGTCTCGACCTCGACGGGAAGTTAATTAAAAACAAGATTGCATAATTTATATCGAACTGACTAACAGACAGACAAGAAAGCGAGTTAAGAAAAACGTGGTAAAAAGTAAGTGAATGAAGAGATTAATACATCAAGGAAAGTGCCAGAAAAATCCCTTGAAATGGGGGAACATAACTAACTATAATGATATACGTGACCTACCATACCCAGGCCGATTACGGGAAGTGTGAAATCCTCCCCAGTTGGGAGTACCATATCCAGTAGTGCATTGTTTACCAATTCATGGCTAATTCACATAAAATTTCCGACTGGGTTTAGTGGTTAGCGTACCTGATGGCAGAGGTATGTGCCATGGGTCCCAATCCCCTTACTTAATTAATTTATTATTGTTAAATGTTTTCTGGCATAAACAATAAGACTCCAGAATTTGTCGACGAAATGGGCCAAGAGGACACATCATTATTACCTTCATAAAATAAGCTAACTAATTTAAACAAAAAATAAAGACTCAAAATGATTGTACAAATTTCGAAACGGCTGTTTTATAACAGTAGACTGTAATGAATTTTACATTCAGTTTAAGAACTTAAGTCTCAAATAACGACCTATCAAGCGAAGTGTATAGTAGAAGGCTTTTGATAATAACAAAATAGTGACCGACGCAAATCGCTTCGTGCGAAATAAATAACGCGGTAACTTGCAAAAGAGCAATGTCATCCTACGTGAATAAATTTGGCAGCTAAGTTTAATACATTATAGTAATGTTTCGCTTTAGAGACGGAGTAAGGAAAATCATTGACATGTTAGATGTCGTGATTTATTCAATGTTAGTTTTAGGCTCCGGGCGCGGTTTGTCTTTATACCATTAAGTTAGGACGGTTGTAATAGGAGCAGACCAAAATTAATTCCACAAATTAATTGCAAATAGGTAAACATTCAGATCCTGAGCATTTTTTTGTAGAGAATACAAATATTTTTTAGAACGCGCGACACACAGTTCCGCTGTCAAATGCTTAGTCAATGCATTCTAACTTTGTTTTGAGCTATATTTAATTTAGACTTGAGTCAGTGCTTTTCAAATACATAAAGATAATATTACACAAAAGCAGATTAGAAAGTTATTGGAAACTTCCTGAAAGAGCAGCAAGCACTACTAAAATACGTTGTTTTAATCAGATATTCAAATAATGTTTCATATATTTTGCTACTAATAAATCGGTGGAATATACCATGCTAGCTAAGAAACTAGGCCCAGGCGATCAAATGATGCTGGAAATTCCATTCGAATTTGCTGGTAACTGTTTACAGTGCAGCATCACGAATACGAGAGTAAGTGCTTCAATTCAGTTTCAAAGAACGCATACCGGCTTTTGCTGGCGCCTTCACGGCAGCAGTTTACATCAGTCACTTCCTCAGAACCCGTAGATATAGGATGGGATAGATCGCTTATCTGAGATCGGGCAACATGCTACTAAATGACAATGTGTCAGGTGCTATGACCATTGCGTGTAAGAATGTTTTATTCAACCATGCGATAAGATAAATTACTTTGCAGTTATGCAAATATAGTTTGGATAACCGATACACAAATAGGGACAAAGTGAGTAAGAGCTTTAGAAAATAATGTTAAGGAAAACTTAGAAGTTATTGTTTAGTCCGTTTTAACAGATGGTAGATTCCTTCTCCGCCTAGGTGTCGTGTGGAAAAGTACCACACTCTCACTCATTTCTGCCGCTAAACTGCAGTGCAAATATTTGTAAATTTTGTAAGGTATAGAGTAGAAATATAGGTTTGAAAGGTATAGAGAGCCAATATAATTACATGCTGTCCTGCTTAGTCCTCAGGGGTTACAACGCTTCTTTGAAACTTTTTCGATTGAAAATTTTCTCCAGTTACCGCAGTAAACACGTTTTTCACCTCGATCCAATACAAAAAAAAGTAAATAGGGTTTTGTTAACGTCACAACTGGTTTCACAATGAGAGCTACTACTCCTGCCAACTATTTAACTTAAAACATCAGTCATATGCAAATCATCTTTAAATTTGCTTAATTATTCAATCATCAGCCAGTACGCTGTCATAAAATTTTATGTTGAAATTAACACATCATTACGACTAGAGACTACGCTTGTTGTTGAAGTGGATAAAAATATTTATACAGATATCATCATTGAAATAATATTTATGTGTGTAAAAACAAGAGTAAGAATCAATTATTGCAATAAAAATAAAAGAATGTAGTTCTAGAACTACTTTATACGTTCAGTTATTGCATAGATATTGCGATTGCGTGGCTCTGCGTACTAGTTCTTGTCCACTCTACCGTCGAAATATTTTTATTGCTAATCATATCTTGGATAAACGACATGGTTTCGTTCGATCTGGAAGACGAAGTAATGTATTGGATGTGAAAAAATAAAACGTCCGGTCCGTTTCACGTTTTCTGATACCACTCAACACCAGGTGGGATCTTGATCAAACGTTATTCTAAATAAAAAAAAACACAATGCTTCTGAAGCCTGCGAACCCACAAGGGAATCGCGTGATGGAATGCTGAGGTCCTCAATTGTGCATGATATATAATAATGTCACGTTTGTGACTCATAAATAATCTTTAGAATTCGTCATAACCGTGACATGACCCTGATTTTATTGAGGAATGACGTCACACGGAAGTTTTGTGAAATATTTTTGTGGCTGCACCTGTTCATGTGTCAATGTATAACTTTGATATACAGAATTAAATTAGATGTAGTCTATCAATATAAGCGTACAAGAGCAGTGTCTAATACTAGCCAAGCCGCATGCCCAGCGAGTCAATTAAGGATAAAACCTCCTAAGAACCTTCACTTCTCCAATATCGCTTTAAAACCGTTAGTCGCAGAATCAATATCTCAAGTAAATTTTCTTAAGACTGAAATTTTAATCAATTTCCTTGTAATCTTCTTTCAAATCAAATCAAATCGTTCGGAAACACGTAACAAGATTACTACACAAAGAAAGTTAGAAGCGATATTACGTGCTCTCGAGCAGTTTACTTGGGTGGTAAATGAAATCTGTAAAGTGTTGTGGAATAAACGGTCAAAGTTACTGCAACTCGAGTAGCTGGATTATAGTTGAAATGAGAGCTTTAATGATTTTGTTCTATGTCACTAAACAATATTTTTTAATTGATTTACAACCTAAAATCGCATATTTATTTCTAATTTACTTTTACTTTTTCTTTTCAAGAGCATAAAATGGAGAACTGAGGGTCCATCTCGGAGCCATTATAAATATTATTCAAAAATGTTATTAAATTTATGAATTCAGTAAGATTTGGTTAAAAAATATAGTTTTATTTAGAACATCGCAGCGGGATATTTAAACAAGAACTTAAAACCGAAAGTCGTGACGTGAAGATTATTATTACATCTACATTTTATTATATACATTATTTACTAAGTAAATATTATATGTAGTGTATTTTTATGAAAAGGATGCCACTGAAAATCAGGGCTGATAAATACACACGTTGGCGCATTTCAGTAAGCCCTCTGTAGCAATCCTATTTGGTACATTGCACCACTACGTAGGATAGATTTTTTTATTTTAAGATCTCATAAAGGTATTTTATAACTCCGTTTTTTTTTAAGTCTGCGTAATTATACTGAAAGGTCGGCATTTGTGATGCGTGTACTAAATAAATGTGTCTTTCTTTCTTTTTTCTACATAACGGATATAACATATTTTTTACATACGAAGTATTAATGTATGTTATTCTACAAAGAGCTCACACTTAACGTTCAAGCGTTAGCCAAATTCCAACACCTGCACGTTGAGTCTGTTACCAAACAAACGAGGCCGTGGCGACCCTATGGTGGTTGAATATCAATCCGAATTCGCTGAACCCAAATCTCACAGAGTGTAATGGCACGCAGCATCACTACTGCGAGGGTACTGCACTCACTGCGCTCACCAATCCACCGCCCTAGCGTGGTGAGTATGAGCTATGGAAAAAGCTTGAATAAAAATGTATAACGGCTTTCGATGCGCTTTCTTGGAGAAGCCCTTGAAGATGTGAACTTAAATATGGAGATGTAGTGTAATTAAATAATATTGAGTACACTTTAAATTCATAGCCGGAATCTACAAGTTACAGAATTGATCTATGTAATCAGCAATTCAAATTGATTAAAACCTTTTATTGATAGGAAAAAATCCGGTTTTTGTTGTCTCACTGGACCAAATAGTTGAACGGACTCTTGTTGTTGTGTATATGTTACATAATGAAAAAAAAACAAAAAATACAGAATTTATAATAAATTATGTTTCAAGATATCCAATAAAGTATTTAAGATATTTAATTCCACAGATTTACTTTTGCCGAATCTAAAGGATTCGTAGACAGTTAACAAGTTTAATTAATGTGTTTGCGTTAGACAAGCCCCTAATTAGGGTTCGCTTCAACATGCCGATTTAGTATCCATACGTGTCTAAACACTATGTTTCTAAAAACAGATGTTTGAACATCTGCCCCCTCTTTCTGTCACCCAGGTTTTACCTTCATGACAATGGAACTCATTGTCATAAAAATGGATTGAAAGACAAACATCCTTACACCATTTACTAGTACACACACACATATCAAATTTACTAGTAGAACTCAAACTCTAGCAGTCGACTAATGGACATTCTTCTTACCGGTTGCAAGGATTTACCGTAATAAACTCGGTCGGTAGCGGTTCGTCGAAAATCGATAAAATAATTTAACTCTATACCGTTATAAAAATGCTCTAGAAATTGTCTATCGAAATGCTTTTCCAATCGAATTACACTCGACCACGAGAAACGACACTTTCTAGATTCACGGTACTAAACACTAAACAGGTTTTATGCGAACTTACGAGCTACTAACAAAGAAATACAACACTCATTAACTTATCTTCAGTATTTGTAACAACATTTTAAAAATAACATATTCGTCTATGGAATAATTTGAAGTTGCGAATACCTGAAAAGCTTTTAAGCGTAAATGTTGATGATGGTAATGATGTTTTAATGTCCAATTTGACCATGGCGTCAGTATTAAAATACTATGTCGGCAGTTGTGAATTGGGCTAGTAGTGCTGCAGGCGCACGCGCAAAATACTGTTACACTCACTCGACTACACCTTAAACCAATCAGACCTGGTATTTGTGTTTTGCAAAAAATATTGACATCGGCTGTGATTCCAACCCAAGACCCATCAGCAATCAAGTACGCTAACCGCAAAAAAAAACCCACGCAGTCATCTATGTCTCCCGTAGAGATGGATCGTGATGAGAGGCAAGGTGTTTGCCTTCGACAGGGATTTGACCCCAGCGGGAATGGGCACATGCAGTGTCGGGAGACACGGGACGCTACACAGCACAACCAAATCCAAAAATTTATAATTTGTGTTTTGTTATTAATGTCGCATGGGATTCAAAATTTCAAACCCAGAACTAACGACACGACGTACGCTAACCCCTACAACTACGACCCTATACTTTCAATTCATTATCACAAACCTCATGCGTCCAAGAACCATCACGCGGACCAATTTGATGCACATTGTTCGTTAAAAACGTGGATGTCTTAAGCGGAATTAACAAAGTCACGAAGACTAAAACTATACAACTATAAATTTATTTGATATTTTCTTCTTAATTTTGATTGGTTGCTTTGCCGTCTGCCTAGTGAGTCGTAGGTTCAAAACCTTTAGGATTTTTTTTGTATTGTAAAAATGTTGCCTATCTCCAGTATTTCTCCTGCTCAAATACTAACACACAAATACTTGTACTGTGTGGGAATCGATCCCGCGACCGTTAGCATTAAAGGCAAAGGCTTAACCAATTTGTGAATTGAGCCGTTATGTGTATAAGTAAGAGTAAACAAGGAGATAACCATATATACTTATTCTATATAACTTGAAAGATGTATCAAGTACCAAATGACTCAGACTGTGCGGTCGGTGGATTCTAAAAATAACTTCCAGGAACATCGTGTAGAGACTGGAATGTTTACAAATGTCCAACCATTAGTATCATCCAAGTAATTCAATATATAGTTACAAAACATCGAAATAAGTAACGGTAGATGTGCCGCGATCGGTAAAAGGTTGTCTTAGCTTTACCAGTTGGTACCTTTTAACGTCTTAATTAATTCTTTACGGAATATTAGTATGAAATGAAATTAAATAATCGTCATAAAGACGAAAGAAATACTAATGCACTGAAATGCTTTCAAAACAGATATAATCGATTAAAAATAAAGATCTAAATTTTTATACATAAAAATTCAGCATGTGTATCTTGTACTCGCAAAACTCGAAAATTAGTCGGTCGATAGAGTATACAAACTTATAGGTTATGTTTGACTAATTACTGGACAGGATATGAACAAAAAAAAAATTAAAAATTTAGTACTTACAAAATGGTCATTATGAAGCAGGACATGGTTTAGCTGGGATATAAGAAAATTTCAAGCAGCGTGGAAGTAATAATCTATATTATAAGTATTAATAAATGTTATTTTTATTTAGACATTACAAATATTAATTGTGAGATAAGTATTAACTTATACTTGACAAATTCTTCAGTTAAATTTATTTTGTAGTTAAACGTTTGCATGCTATAAGGCAGAATGTACAAGGAAGGACTCCAGATAATTTAGCTAACATCTAACATTTTTTGTATTACCTAGATAGTCTTACATTGTTAAAAAATCCAAGCTTGCTAGCTTGCTACACAACAGTAACAGTTTTGAAGCTGAAGATTTTTAAGTGATTAAAATTCTTAACAGGTTTTGTTCTCCATCGTTTTTTAAAATTGTAACCTTTGTGTCTCATGTTTCGTATATTAACAAAGTTTCACTTTATTTTACTCTCTCTTGAAAAATTAAATTACGGAATAAATAAAAAAAAACATTTTTGCAAACAATTTAAATAGCCTAATAATCCAAGTTAAACGCAAGCGCCATTTGTCTTTACTGACCTCGGCAGGAGCGGTGATCGCGCAAGATTTCATTGTTGGCGCATCGGCGACTTCAAACGCGGGCAGCGGACGCCGGCGGACGATCGATACGGTCTATGAACTGGGTCTCGTTGACCTAGTTAACTATTAGCCCAAATATATCTTGAGTCAAAGTAACAAAAGAGTCAAAATAAAAAAGTATCCTGTGACTAAGCTACTGTAGTTAAATTATTGATATTAAGTGTATGACCTGAAAATGGCCTGCACATTATAAAGTTGAATTTAATGCCAACTAAATAAGATAAAGAAAAACTATTTTCAAAAACTCGTACTTCTGTTTATATCTGAACCTCTAGCATTAGTTCAGAATTACGAAAATATTTTTTTAAATTGAATTTGACTGACATATTACATAAACTATAAAACTACATACATAAAATAATTAAACTAGATTCTCAATTGCAAGTATAAAATTGCTTCAATATAAAATTGAATTCGTTCTATTACAAGTGCCTTTGCGAAGGTGCTATTTGTTTTGTGTGTCCTACTCCGACCGTGCACCGGTCAGCCGGCACGTTGCATTGCACGCTTGGTAACGGTTCTTCTCTCCTGCGGCTTCATCTAAAGTAGGAGATATTCGGTACGCGACGTGCTATAAATTTATTTACAACCTTTTTCTGGGACGTTGATTAATGCAACGCCTATGAGGAAAATAATGCTTTAGACAGATAGTAGTAGGTCATATTTAAGTATATTTTATGTTTTCGAAACACAAGTACGGATTACTACTTTTTCATATGGTAATTAAAAAAGTAAAAAAAACATCCTGTATTAACGTCATTAATAAATATATTATACTTCATAAAAGTGAAATAGAACGATAATGATGAAATATAATAAAATAATAACTATCGGCAGTCGTCAACTGCCAGGATACATTACAGTGCCTCAAGTATACCCGAAAACATATCTTAACCATTCCGTGGCGCTATATTGCTTATGATATAAGATCGATCAGAAGTAGTGTCAAAGAAACGAAGCACATCATAACATAGCCGGAACATTGGCTTCGGGTGAGATTTAAACTCTGGGCCTATGGTAAAGCACACTTCCTAACTTTTCGTTCGTTTCAGGAAAAACCTATGTCCAGCTGATGAATACGTCGATTACGAATTTAATTCAAAGTCCACAATTTAATTTAAATAATATTAACCTCCGAGTTATCTTTAGTAATTTGGTAAATGATTAAATATCTACGAATTTTTACATTTATTAATCTCTTAACATTGCGCGTAGTAGTTATATTTACTGAAGGAAGTAATTCAAAAAATTAAAACTAAATTTAAAATATTAAATTAATGCTATACAAATCATAATTCCCATATAATGCGGTTTACGTCCTTCCTTCTTTAGGCTCACATATAAAACCAATAAAAATCATAGAACTGTCTATTTAAAGGTAACATTGCCATTTAAATGACAGCGTTAGATTCAAGAAACGTGGTATCAAGGAATCGTTTAGAGGTACACGGTAATTTCCACTCAATATGGCGTCTTTACGTCAAATTGTGAATGCGAGGCGGTAAAGCTGCAGTTTGATTGCCCTAAGACAGTTCAATTTTCAAGGTTCAATTGAGTTCTAAAGCTCGGACAAGCTTCTCAATTACCAATAAAACAACCGTTCGAGTCCCAGTAGACGCCGTATGTAATAGTGATGGGAGTATTTGTATTCCGGACTCGACGAACGTTTTGTTATTATAAAATTTTTGAATATACTTTTCAAGGTTTCGTGTTCAAATGGATATTGAATATAGAATGGATTTCTTTTGGTTACCTCATAGTGTTGCATGTTGTTGAACAGGTATACATTTGGTTCGGTTTATTTGTATGTCTACGGGATACGGTTAATCTGTCTTACGTTACAACCTCGATCATACCATGGACATTAATAGTCCAATATAATATTTATAATAGTGTCAAAATGATGGTTTTCTTTTTAATATAATGATCAGCGGCTGGGACTACGCGATGGACCGTTCCGGGGTCAAATGCCTAAGGCAGTGCTTCTCAATACCGCTCGCATAGCCCGTCTGTTTCTTTACCTTTTCCCCTAACCTTCGGCCGTCTGATGTTCCCTGCAGAGGGCTTCCGTTTGGTAGGGTTTTATTCATTTATTTCACTTTTGATTTTTTTTAAGTTCATATTTTATTGTTTCTTATATATTTTATCGAATTAAATATATTTATAAATAACAACCCAACCAAATGAGAATATAAACACTCAAGAAATAATAATTGTTTACGAAATGGAAAACAAAAGTAAAGTCACAACCTGTAAGTGCTCAATACTGGGAAAAGACCTACTTCTCAAATATCTGAGAAGGTTTTGGAGCCGGGAAGGGCCCGCCACGCTGCTCCAGTACGGGTTGGCGAGCTTCATATGTCCTCCAAATAATATTTTTTTATTATTACTCAGACATACTGGTTTCGTCATGTGACGTTTTCCTTCACCGCCGAGCACGTGGTAAATAAAGCACTTAAAATTGCTATTAACAATTTTAGTGGTGCCTGAACTGGTAATCGATCTCAGGTCACTCGCACTCCATGAGACTAAAGTGAGCACCCCGACCACTGGGCTACAATGGCTCATTAGTAATTTACATCATAATCCTGAAGATAAATGATCAAATCTGTAACGATTTGACAGTCCCGATCTTCTATCTAGTTTATTATTATTACATTATCTCTTTATGATTTTTACCTTTTACTTATACTTTACGAGCGCGTATATATCACGTAAATCTATACGAAACCGAATAACATTAACATCATTACAGCCTGCCACTAGTCCACTGCTGAATAAAACCTATGTACAAAGATTTTCACAAAGCACGGTCCTGACCCACCTGTATCCATCGACTTCCCACTACACTGGGCAGATCGTCACTCCATTTTGCGGCGAGTCATCCTGCAAATCGTTTTACTTAACGAATTGCCAGTTCAGCGAACTATAGATTTCCGGCCGGCCCATTGCCACCACGGATTTCTGATTCTTTACCGTGGCTCTGCCGTGGATATGTCCGTTGCAGACTACATCGCGCAGAGAAACACGTAGCATAGCTCTTTCAATAGACCGAAAAGGTTCATATTAAAAAATAATGAAAGAGTTTGAAAAATTTAAGAAATACATACAGCGATCCCTCGCTTTTACACAAAAAAATTAAGTTTGCTATGTTTTTTTCAACTTTATGTTTATTATCATTCCTTTTTTTCTTTAATAATATTATGAGTTAATTATGGGTTTGCAGGGAAAGAATATGATTTGTACGAAAAATTTTAAATTGACAGAGTACTTTAGAAAATTTGCAGATCTTCATTAATATCTCGTAAACTAGAATTATTTCACGATTTTCGATAAGGATCATCCCAAGAACAGATGGAACGTTACTATAGTTTAGTTTAGTTTATTAATTGAGTCAGGCGGCCGGAATCGTGTTAACACATATACAGACCTCCCAATGGACAGGGCTCGTGATAGTATTTTAATCGCAATTTTCTACATATTAATTAAGGAAAATGAATCGTAAAGTGAATTAATCACTTAGATTAAAATTTCTATAGAATTCCAGAGTAGAATGAATGTATTCTGTAACATAATGATGAGATATAGATAATAGAGCGCGGTTTGCAATTGTTATTTTATATAACGAAGACCAAGAGTCAAGACAGGCAGCACATCACTACAACACCGCAAAGCCGATTCCGCACCTACGCTTTTCTGGCGAAGTTAACAGTTAACCGAGAGGTTTAGATGCTGGACAAGACTGTTAGCGTGAGCTCTGAAATGAGAAGCAACTCACAAAGATATTTGTTTTGTTTATAGAATCTGCATCCCGCGACCTTGGTGTAAAAACATAGTATTAGATAAATTTAAAAACTATGAGTGAGTCCAGCGATATACATCCAACAATCGGTAGATCAGGTCCAGTCAAATCTGATAAACGTAATGAAAACGGTTACAGTCATGACGTAATAAGTTACCAAACAACGTACCCTAATCTATATAATATTTTTTTTTATATCAAATAGATTGAAACGATATCCTGCTCATATGACATATTCTTATTGCCAACCGGAAGGAGTTGCCGACCTTTTTAATGTATATTTTTTGACAAGAGCGTGCTCCAACTATCAAAGAGTTAAATCGTTGTGTCACCTCTGCTTAAGTGGTAAGTAGTTGTCTGTTTTGGTTGATATTGTGCCTGTAAAGAAAGTTCAAAAGGTTTTAGATGGTGGCATTTCTTACGAAAATAAATACGTAACACGCGAGAACAATATATTGTGAGGAAATTGTTTAGGTTACGATCGTGTTCGCCAAAGCCGAGAGAATCGCCGGCACTGTTTCCGTTGCATGTAATCGATAATAATTCCGATTCGTCATGCGTCACCCGACGACAAAGGCATGCCAAATGCGTTCAGAATACTAACGCTGTTATCACACGAACGGAAGATCGGGAAATACGTTCCGTTTTGTACGTTTAAAAACTTTACGCCAAGATACTCGGATAGTGTAATGGTGCTTTTTACAACTATCTATCGCATATGGATTTTTTTTTATAAATAAATAAATATCCGTGAGGCATCGGAAAATGCTACCCCCTTTCTTCCCGAGGTTTCGTAAGAGGCGACTAAGGGAAAAGCCTTGAAAATCGCAATGGCGGACAGATGGCGGAATAACCATCTCAAAAAATACCAGAACAAAAATAAACAAACAGATGACGGGCAGCAGCGTCAGCTATGCGAAGTGACTGGTATTGCGATCGTGAAAACCCCTCCCAATGAGAGGGAGAAGCCGTATCCTGCACTGGACTATTTATAGACTATTTAGGTAAGGTAAGGTAAACTATTAAGTATAAATAATGCTTTGAGATTTAGCAGTATTCAAAATTTGTAATGACATAAATGCATTGATTTTCTTCGTCAGCCTGAAGTTAGCTTTTAAAAAAAATTGTTCATTAGTTTCCTCATTTTGCGTAATTTTAATTTTCGAATATGAGTTCCGTCGTGCCACCAATACTGCAATGTAACACGCAATATTAGTGACGTCTACGAACTAAGTACCGTATAGGAACGCACGGTAAGTTTTTGGTTTAATCGCTTCCGTTCTGGAAAATTCGACTACACGAGCCCCGCAGGCGACTGGAGACTAAAGTCGATTATGACGAATTGAAAGTTATAGTGAAAGCGGATTGACGAGGCTCTGAACCTCTGAGGATAGCCGAAAATCCATCCGAACAGGCCGAACTTGAACTGTACAGACAATGATGAGATGAGGAATAGCATCATAATTGAAATAAACGCCACAGAACAATGTGATCACCACCCCGGCTGCCCCGCGCAGAGCTTATGGAATATATGCTTATGGAACCTTCCACGGAATGCGTTTTAGCTTTGTTGGTGCTTTTCAGAAAGGTGCATTGTCTGTATATTCAGAGTTTAAAGAATAATTTCGAAAATAATTTAAGTTTATTTATAAATTGAGTTCATTATGGTTAGCATCTGCATTGTATTTTTTTTTATGAAGCCTTTAAGGTGTTAAGTATAACGGCGAAGTCGAAGTTAAACCAAGAGATGTGACCTTTTTTTTATTAATTGACTCCTCGAAATCTTTAAGTAATGTACAAACCCAAGCTTTAATAAAGATTTAACTAGAAATTTTCAGCCATAGTTCTCGAAGAGATCGGCTTAGTTTCTCACTTAAGAAGATAAAAATTATTCAAATATTAAAAAGTAGAACGCTATAACATTTACTTAAGTATTTATAAATAAAACAGTTGAGAACTGAATCCATAGATATGAGTCACCACAAGAGGCATACATATGAACTACATACGAAACGTCTGCGCATGCGTAAAACACAAAGACCTCGTACCCACGGAATATAATTATGTAGACAAGGAATACTGTTGTCTTACTTTGTCTATCCTAGAAGTTGCATTAAAAAAAATATTAAAATGCTCATTTCTTATGATCAGCTGATACCTATACATAATTTTAATACAATAGATTTGATAGTGGATAAGCATGAAGCGAAGCATAGATACACTAGTGCCATGTAGGTTGCTGTTTTTCGAAATATGTCATTTGTTATCTTATTAAAAACATATCATTTTGAATACTTAAAAGCAAATAGAATAAAATCCAACGTCTGCCAGACACTTGCCGCATATCCTTTAGTTTTTTTTTGTTTCTGCCATGACAGTCTGTGATAATAGAGGTCAAAGCCCCATGATTAATAAAGAAAAAACGTAAACCCGATTCGCACATTACGTCTCACTGGAATTAAAGCAATAAATAATACTCAATGTGTATATTCATTTACTTATACGACTTGTATTATTAACATTGCTAACATTTGAGTATAAATTGGAAAAATTAAGTTAAGATATTGTAATTCCGAATTAATAAAATTATATATATTTTTGAGTACTTTTTCATCACAATTATATTTATAGTATAGGCTATTAATGAATGTCATTATTTATGATTATAGATAGATAAAAACAGAGTAAATTACTTAAATTAAAGATACTAGAAAACGGGGTTGTGAGTCTATAATTACTTTAGTATTTATAGAGTCGCAACTTTAGTAAGACATTACTAAAAGCTATATTACATATCGAAACCTTTAGGAAGTATAGGGTCAACATAGTTGAAAATTATTTCATTTTAATAACATTCTCCGGTAGACGGATTCTATTGGTTAGTATCGCGTAATATTACCCTGAAAAACGTCCTTGCAGGTTGCAACATGTAGAGCTTTTAGAGCACGGAAACAAAGGAGGTTGTAATTCGCGCAGCCGGTAGATTTTGCAAATCGTCTGACCTCGGTAGACGTCATCGTAGAGGGGCGCTATCGCGTCGGGCGCGCCCCAGCGGGACGCTTCGGGGTACACCATGGGGGCGCGCCGCGCTAGCGCGACATCGCAACTTGGGGACTCGCGGCTCACGGCGCGTGCGTATGCGCCGGCGTCAGCGCACTGACTGGAGTCTGCAGTCCCACTGTGGTGACGACGACCGTCTCCGCGAGCCCCCCCGACCCTGCCTTCCGTGCGTCGCCGTCTCCCGTCGCTTCACTTTCGCACGGTCGCGAACTCGTCGCGACACTAGTTTAATTGCAACCCGCCCGCTGCAGTCAGAACCGGATTTATTGTCTCCCGCCCGTCGATATCTCCACCACTGTCGCGGACTTCGTTCGTTCGTAAATTAGCATCAGCAGTGCCGCGAGCTTTTAGGTGATGCTTTTGCTAGTTATCGCCGGATAACCGATAGGAAGTTGCTTATTAAATTATTTAAAAAAATGTGAAGGTTTACTTTTTTGGTAATTTGATAATCGTTGGCCTGTTTTTATGATTATGTGTAATTAAATACTAGTTTCGAAGTTAAAATTAGTATAATGATTAATTCAATATTCAACTTAATTGCAAAAGCGTAACCTTTAAAACTACAAAATTTATTCAAAATTATACTAACTTTATACAAATACATTTCTGTAAATAAACGTTATTACAAAAAATGATAATAATGTCAGTCATCCTTCCTGTTAGACTTATTTAAATGGGTTTGCTAAACAGGTTACTAAATAAAGATATTATTACCTTAACTAAATATCATCAAACTGACAAAAGCTATTAATAATATTTAGATTACCATAACATTTACATAACTTTTTAGATAATTATTCTTTTCATAATTTTGTAATTCATTACAGTGTCAATATTTAATATTGCATACAAAAGACATCAACGCTCCAATGGAAAAGTAAACTGCGAAATGTTTGACCGTTCTTGTGCTTTTTCACTTATTTTTATATTTATCATTGGAACCTATAAATGTTTTTAAACTCAAATTACATTTAAATAATTATTAGATCGGTGACAGGTAGCAGTTTATGAAGTGCGTTAAATAGTGGCCGATAAGCTTAACGATTACGCAAATCAGCCATGCTGGAAGGAGTCCCCTCCTGCTGAAAAATGTGAATAAGTCTATAGACAAAAAATGATAAATGTCGTCTGGACAGTTACAACACTTGCCTATTTTTGTCACAAGATGTATTCCAGTTTATGGATTATCATAACTAGAGTCTGAATATCACAGGATTATAATGACGGTATTTGTAACAGCATTCTGGCATTTCCTGAATCCGCTAATGCGATAATACTATTTGAATTGTTGAATTGGAGTTAAATGATGGGTAGATTAATTTATTTTAATAATGTATCCATAGATTTAAATAGTGTTGTATCGCTAGTACCTACTGACCATGCAACAATGAGAGTGACATGTTCAGTAGATACGAACAAACCGACCTTTGAATAAATATTAAAATAAGAATAATTACAGACTGAGACGCAGAAGTGACAATGCACTTGTTTCATTCTTGTTTGTTTAAAATTGGTTGCAGATGTCCACAGCCTGGAGAAACCACTTAGCATCAGGTGGACAACAGTACTGTGTTAGCTTATTTTTTACTCCAATATTATAAAAAAATACTTTTCATCCAATTGGAGCGAACATATAAAAAAAAAAAACCAAGTGTCTACAACAGCATCCTTTTACGCAAATATTTATACTGCATTTGCCAACCCACCTCTTATAGTCTTGGCAGCTAAAACATGTACAGCTCCCACCCAGTTTTTCAGAAGTGCATTATCAAACAGAGCCATATAAGACTGTACTGTGAGTATATTTAGGATGCAAAAAGTATTACTAGACCTCAAGATAATATGTGCCCCATCTTAAGTAAGTAATAATTAAGAGCTGACGATAACCCGGGCTATGATATCAGGACCACTGGTGCCGTATAACTCCCGAAACGATGGAAAATAAATAAGTTAAAATTAAACGCATTAAATGCCGTAGATTTGGTCTGTGACATTGCAGCTCTTAAACGAATGGTCCGATTTCATTCCTTTAACTTTGCTTGAAGGTCGGGTTAATCGGGATGCTTCTTAGCTTTGTTTGATGATCTTTGTTCAGCTTAATAATTTCAGGCGATTAAAGACCTGAGTTCTTTTCGTTTTTGTGAAGGGATCTCAGCCATGCAAAGGATATTTATTTTACTTCCACTTGTCTGATAGACTTGAAATTTGGTACAATCTGTCAAGTAGTGTTTGTCAAAGTGCCAATAACACTACAACCGAGAAAATTACATTACATTTTTAAATTTTTAATTTATGTCTAGTTAAAGTCAGTTAATTCTTGCTTTGTTGAAATTTTGGACGTGTAGAATCAATAAAATATATTTTGTTTTGTATTTAGTTGAGTTCAAAGATCGACATTCCTCTCTCATTTGTTCGTTCTCTTAACACCTTTTTGAAATATAATACATGTTTGTAATTAATATGCTGTGATGTGTGTGTGTGTGACGTTTTTATGAATGTGCACTGTGGACATTAATTAAAATTAGCAAAAACAAGATCGAGCTGGTTGGAGACTTTGTATAACTTACTTAGTTAGTAGTTAAACCACTCTAAATACTTGTTTTTACTACAAATTTATTCAGAGCTTTAATGATTGGACTATATAAGAGAAATCGATAAGTAAATTTACAAAGCGTATAATGACTACATTACTAAAGTAACTTACTGAGTGTACCTTCACAAAGGAACTGAATGAGTTTCCTTAAATTAAAAAACTTTTCATCGCTAATCGTTAATGCCTTAAGTTTAGTGGAGTGCTGGCTTGTGACAGCAGCGTAAGAACCGGCCTTACTACACTTCATGTTACGGGAATGGGGGAAAAACATTGAAAACTTTCTTACTAGATGGCAGGAGTACGTTTCTGATTAGAAGCCGTCTGGGTAGGTACCATGCATTTTTTTTTTAGCTATTTCAGTCGCCTACGAGCAGTGGAGCCACTATTGTTTTCGATTTAGAAGTGGATTGAGAGTCAGTATAATTACAGACTGGGAAGGATCCATCTAAGGCCTCAGGGGTGTTACTCATCCGATTAAAGATATTTGCGGGGGTCCATGGGATGCAGTAGTCGTTCACTATCAAGCTGATAAGAACATCGCATGGCAATCTCCGGGAGAAAACCCGGCGACGGAAACAAAACGTGACGGATTGAGAAAAGATTGGATTGCAGAAGCCCGTTTAATTTTGGTATTTATGTGGTCCTTAACAAACATAACTTTATTGTAGCTGTAAAGAGCTGTGTGCAAGTAAAGAAGCGCTTACTAGTGTTTACCTTTCCAGATTCGAAGTTAAGCTAAAGCGATTAAATCGTTAGAGAGACATAGGACACAATACTTAAACTAATTTATATCAGTTAAATATTCAGTTCGGCTGTGAATCCAAGATCCATAACTCAATAGTCAGAGGCACCAGCCGTGAGATCGTCTGTTATTTTAAGTTGTAGTATCATTAACCTAGTATTTAAAAACATGACCACTGCATACTTCATTACTTATTACCATCATCATAATCATCTCTATCATTATTCTTTTATTAGTCTATTGCTTTTTTTTTATTGGAAAAGGGGCAAACGAGCAAGCGGTTCACCTGCTGGTAAGTGATTACCGCCGCCCACGTACATCGCAGAGGTGCTGCAGGTGCGTTGCCGTCCTTTAAGGATATTAGGGATATGGGAGGGAGGATGAGGAGGGGGATGGGAAAGGGGTGTGGGCCTCCGGTTACCTTACTCACCGAACGAAACGCAGAAGCACAAGATGCCTCTACTTCACGCCAGTATTCTGCGAGGCCGTGGTACCAGTCCGGTCGAGCCGGCCCATTCGAGCAGCAGCAAAAGCCGTCGCTTGGCTCTACCACGTTTAAAAACACCAGTGCTGTACACCAGTCTCTCCTAAATCAGAAGGATTTGCGTAATAATAGTGTAAGTTACAGGGGCTCATGACATGTTTTTATCCTAAAGTTATTCTCAATAGCACGCGCTGTATTACTTTGATTGGCGACCCCGAGTTCGACCGATTTAAGATCCTTTTTTAAAATTCCAGAGTATGGTGATTTGAAGCAACATCATCAGTGAGTGTGTATCACTTTTTAAATATACTCGTTTATCGGCGGATACGTCTTCACGGATACTATCTCGTGGGGAAGCATATCCCTTTCTATAGCCCGCTGAGCATCTTTGAGCTTCATCACACGACCTGCAGTAAATTATCACGACTTGGTTCCATAGACCAGCAGTAGCATATACTATGTATGAACTAAAATGCTCAAAACTTTGAGGCAGTTTATATAATTTCTGGGATATTTAAGATAACGAGTTCTTGTATTTATGCGAACACTAAACATTTGAAATGAAACTATTATTTACGGATTTTATCGCGTTTAATTTTACAATTTAATGTTTAATGTGTTTACTTTGCTATCTGTGGAAGATCACGAGACTTTTTTGGCATTTCCCATTCTTGACTTTTATAACAACATGAACGGGATGAGATAAATCGTTTACAAAACTTCAATCGTGATATACTAGTAATTATGGTAATTAACTTGTTTCGTACTGGAATTGATTATCAAAAAAGTTAAAGTTATAGGTTGTGATAAGAAAAACATTTGAATTAAATATTTTAAAGAGATAACCGGTAAAGAGCTCATTAGACACAAATAAATCCTTCTCAGACCAAGGCCGTTAGAAGTCGCATTCAGCTTAGAGAACCGTTAAACCAGACGAGTCCATCTGATTGGCGCGGCCGCTTTCTTAGGCTGTATGTAAATCCTGCCACTGGACACGCAGCGGTATTCTGAAGTCGTCCAAGTTAAGTTATGAAAGAGAGACAGACTTCCTAGAATCCTATAGGGGTATGATAGTTATAGGCGTATAATTAAACTGTACAGTTTGAAATCGTGCTTTAGTGCTTTCTTCGGCTCGTAATTAAGTTGGAATCGAAGTAATTTTCGCGAGTCTTGCGCTCTGAAAAGTCTCTTTGAAGATTTGTGATTTATTATACTTATACTATTATATTAATTCATTTTAGTCCACTGCTAAATATAGGCCGCTCCAAGAAAGCGTCTGCAAAAGCCGGTGCAAATTTTTTGGAAGGTTTGCCTATACACAAAGCAATAGGCGATCCGATAGGTGGCGCTGTATCGAGTCAGTAACAAATTTTACATTTATTGACTAAAATGACTTATATTAACAATATATGTTGGTTTAAGGCCAAGAAAGAAAATAACAAAATATAGATTGGTGACTTTTTGGTCGAGATATTTTCATTAATTTCGTTTCTCATACTCATTGTGCCTTCTTCCTGTAAGGGCTGAACAACGTCTGCCTGGTCCAGCTAGTATATATACTAATGCAATAAGCAATCACGTTGTATCATCGGGTTAGACTAAAATGACAGAAATCCATATTGCACTAATCAGGGTACATTTTTTTCCTTGCCGGGAGTAAGAAGGTGATGGGAGTCGAACCCATTCGCCGGCTTGTTTCCTTTCAAGGCTTTTCTCATTTCTTTATTAATTGTAGACATAACGTTTGCGACCCTTTCGGCAGCAATCTCTGATCTGCATTAATAAAGGCCGGTTAAATTGGGACGGTAATCGATTCGATCCATCACAGGCAAACCGTCGTTTTGGTAATTAGCAGTACACGCTTCGGGCGCGTGTTGCCGCGATTGGAAATTATAGTTGCACCTCGTAGTGCCCGCATAAAGAAAAATATTAAAAGAAAAACCTTCATTACAAGGCGACGTATGTCAGCGAGGCATTTAATTGCCAGTTGATTGAGTGATCATCGCAACTAGAATTATAGCGATGGATTGTGGACAGGAATGTTAAAGATGGCTGAGGCTAGACTACGTGGTGCCTTTATGGTGTAGAGGGGGTTTTCGTCTTTGCCGGTCTATACATATTTAGGTAAATACTATGTTTTAGGGTTCCGTAAGTTAGTATATAAGAAACTAAATTTTTTAGCAATACTTTGTTGCTCTTTCAACTGATTGTCAACCAATAACTTTAGGTTTGTGTTCATGAAGGTATTATTATCATTACTTAAAAAAAACCTTGGCGAACTTCACATGACCTCGAAATAATCCTCGAAACAAAAGCAAAAACAAACATCTTCATACTAGTATGAAATTTTGTGCATAAAGTGGTACGTGAAAAAAAAACACAGCTTTTCAAACCCACATACAATTATATGAAATAAACGTGCACTCAGATCGCATGTCCTATGCGTGTTTGGATGGTTAGGTATGGAATTATTAAAATAGTGTATGAAGGAAGCTCCTATATTTTTATATAGTATTTTATATTAAAATAGTATATAATAATATAGGCGCTTACTTCTGCTACAGCATCATAGTGGCTGGAAATGTTTGGGTCAGCTAGTCATCAAGACCTAGACGCAAAGTATTATTTTTTTGATTAGGGTTAAAAACGACCTTACAGTCCACCTGATGATATATGGCCACTGCAGCCTATGGGCAACTGAAAATTACTTCAATCGAAGATAGATACAGATGGGTTGTCACTCCCGAGGTCCAAGATGGAAGGCCTCACAGCTCGTAATTATACTGGCTCTCTATACCTTTCAAACCAACACAACAGTTGTTACACTGTTGTTAGGCGGCAGAAATGGGTATGTGAGTGGTACCTAATCAGACGACTCCTACGCAGAGGAGCCTATTAAGTGTTAACTGGTGGCCTAGGTTTATACCACGAGCAGAATAAATATGCGGCGTATGAATCTACCAGCCCCTTTCTCCCTGAGTCGTAAGAGGCAAGTAAGAAAAAAGTCTTGAAATGTCATTGGAAATCTCTGGTAGCAAATTCAGTCTATCGCCCGCCGTCACTTGCACTGAGACGAAAACTGGATAGCCCAGATCCGTTTGACTACGCTGAGTCCACAAAAATAAAAATTCGTAATCTCTGCCTACCCCTGTATGTGTGACATGCGTAAGTGCTTATAGATACATAAACTCATGTGTTTTCGTTGTTGTGTACGTAACGCCATTGCTTGCCATTGAGGCATAACGCGGCCGTAGAGGAACCCAGACATTATAGTACCTCTATTCTGTGTTACTCGGTCCAGCTGATTTAGATCTATCAATGTAAAGTGTAATTTTTTAGTCTTATACAGCGTCTATTGACACAGATAGGGGCAGTTTAGTTACTTACTTCAGATTGCAACACCGAACTGTGAGGTAAAGTAACAAATATGTAATTGCCATTAAAATATACTAATTAGGCTTCAAGACAACACTAACACCTATTAATATATACTTTAGTATACTATAAAAATACCATTTAGATAAACTGCTAACAATATTTATACATATAGTGGTTTTACTGAAACACACTGTCAAAATTTTACTGTAAATAAAAAATCACTTTTGAGGTAACTAAAATTCAACAGTGGTCGGGTCTGGTTTTTATTTAAAATGTATAATACCTGCATATGGTGTGTATGTAGGTAACATATTCAAGGTAATGTCGCACGGTGAGTGAACGGGCGCACGTAGTGCTGTCAAATTATAATCGATGTTAGATATATTCATCTTAATTCCTAAGCACACTGTTTTAGAATGCTCTGTATAATATTTTTATTTTAATCTCATCTTTATGTAATAGATTTAACGTTGTAGAAAACGATTTTTTTTGTTGTAGAAGTTGTCTCGATCCAACAGCCGACAACAAAATAATCGGTTCCAGGAATCGGACAAAAGAATCACAAATATTTATTAATAAATATTATAGTTATACGTATATAAATGATTTTTAATAAATAATATTATACTATATGCCACATCGGTATGTTTTAGTTCAGGAGTGGGAACATTTTTAGATAGTTTGATGCTGTTATGATATGACTAGAATTTACGTTGCTTCCACCCGACAATGAAAATTTATATGCTAACAAGAAACACGGATGCGAATATATCACGGTGTGTATAAAGTGAATGCACTTGCATCAAATTAACCTGGTCAACCTAACAATCCTTCAATTCTATGTATTAATAGACGTGTTGTCTAAATGTTTCTATGTCGAATATAAAGCCATTCACATTATCCTCCGCTGCATTTACTCGTGCCAAGTGAAGCTGTTTAGGTGTGTGAGAAATATGAAGATTTGAGGAGAATTTATCAGCAAAGCGTGCCAACCAATTTTGGCCAGCCTCCATAATGACTTTAGTGTAGATATCAACAATATCGTTTACATACATCGTCTAAGTACATGTGTATATTTTTACGTAAATTTTTTAGTTACTCCTTTTTTTTTGTATGCTAGTTATCATGATTATAGGGCTTTCAGGCAAGAAGCATTTGCAAAGTTTGATCCACATCATAATTGCCATCACTATTGTTTGAAATGCTATTAAAATATCGACATGAAATTTAAGGTTTTCCGCACTTCCGGCAACAACTATCAGTATTTATATGAATAACATTAAAGCTCAAAACAGATCTTGTATACAGCCAGCAATTGTCCAATTCACGCTAAAAGTCTTGATATTTCATTGATTTTTTGGGATGGGCGAGGAAGTCAGCGAGTTATTATTTCATGCTGTTAAAATAGATTGACGTATCGATGAATTATCAACAACACTAGCAAGACGGGACATGTGGGTATCAAGACGTGCGGGGAGAGAGGTGATGCGCCGATTTCTCCGAATAAGATTAATAAATGCAGGCGGGGCGGGGGACACCGCTCGGCTAATGACACGCCGCTGCAGATATTTTTTTATCGCGAATTTAAAACATAAACTGGTTGCGGCAGTAGCTCTGCTCGTCCCTCCCACCCCGCGTCATCCCCGCCGCTGCCTGCCACCCGAAGCTTGCACTCTGCATAGTTCACCGCTCCTGTATGCGCAGGCGCACACAACTTTACATTCGTCATTAGATTTCGACCTTACTAAATCTAAATCAATGAAAGTTTTGCTTTGAAAAATGAAGATTCCGATAGTCTAGGATTACTAAACCTCCACCATCAGTTCTAGGAAACAACATTTGTTCTCCGAAAATTAAATCTTAATCAACATTTTCTATGATACTTAAAGCGTTATGAAAAATAGCAGTGTATAAATGGCCCACTGCTGATTAAAGTCCGCCCTGATTTTTGTGAGGATTTCCGTCGGAAATTCGTAATCGCTGCCTATCTCTATCAGTGACATATAATTTTAAGCATATTCACGTTCGTCGTGTTCGTCTTGTGTGCAATTTTACAATTGCGGCAGTCAAACGGAATTGCCAGCACATTAAACAGATGGCAGGGTAGAGCAGGGTTGATTGACAAAGAAAGATGTGGTATATTCGAACATTCACCTCGTGAGATCGGTTTTTTTTTATTTGTTTTATGATTATGGGTGGAAAACGAGCTAACTTGTACGTGGTACAGCCGAGCGGCGGCTTTTGCAGCTGCTCGATGGGGCCGTCTCGACCGGGAAAGTACTCGTACCGCGACCTCGCAGAATACCGGCGTAAAGTAGAGGTACATCTTGTGCTTTTGCGTTTCGTTCGGTGAGTGAGGTAACCGGAGGCTCTCTCCCCATCCCCTATTCCGCCTCCCGATCCTCCCTCCCATCCTCCAAATATCCTTAAAGGCCGGCAACGCTCCAGCAGCTCCTCTGATGTTGCAGATGTACGTGGGCGATTACTTACCATCAAGTGAGCCGTTTGCTCGTTTGCCCCTTTCAAAGAAATAAAAATAACAGCCCTCCTGAACACCTGCAAACGACTTCAATCAAAGAGTATCGAGAACCAGTATTACTACGGGCTGTGAGGCATTCCATATTGGTCCAGTTAAATGTAAATCTATTGATGATGTTCATCGAACACAGCGATAGCTTTCGAATACTATCTCCAGTTGACAACTGTATAGGTGATATTATAGTGCTGCACACTGTGGTGTACACCCAAACACAAAGGTCACTCACTCGTCTTTCATCATCATCGTTTCAATCCTAAGATAGAGATATATCTCTGCCCGCAACATTCGGGTCGACAACCGATCTTGGGGTGTCGTCCTTCACTGCGTTTACTTGTACGAAGTTGCTACTCGAGAATCTGTCTTCATGTCCTAACGTTTGTCAGTTCTGCGAGCTATGTGGCTAGCCCATTTCCACGTCAGCTTACTAATCCTTGTTCCACTGAAGGTAGGTACAGACGAGCGTAGATACTTACGCTCGTCTGTACCTTACCCTATCCGATAAGACCGAACGAAGATTCAAATGGAGTATCAAAAACACGGGACGCCATACGACATGACCAGTCACGAAAACCAATAATTTGTACTTATGCAAAAATATTGACTTCAGCTGGGTTATCGAACCCAGGTGTCGCGAATGCGAAGCAGTTTGTCATTTAATTAGAATAAAAGAGGTTGCATATATTAACTTAAAAATAGTGAACTGCACGAGGGTAGAAAATACCTCTGGGAAGATATAAAAGTGTGACGACTGATGGGGGCTTTTTGGAGTGGTTGTCGGACCGAGCGGAGGAGAGGCTGTGTCAGTGAGTCAGTTATACAATACCTATCTCAGTGTATCAGATTTACCAGTGTAATGTAAATATATGTGTGTACGAGTATATGCCAGTAACCGAGGCGTTCGGGCGGTCTGCGGACAGTGGCAGCCAGACCAGGCTGAGATCAGACTAAGTTTTAACCAGTTATCGGTAAAGCGAGGCTTGGGGTGGCTATAGGGGAGGTTGGAGGCCACTGCGGGGTTAATCCCCGGATATTATCAGACCAGTTATTAGCGTATCGTATGTAATCAGTAAACATACGTGAAGAATTGGTATCGTGTTAACAATACATATTAGTAACATGTATTGCTGTTGGTGACTGTGGTTAGATTATATATTCGCCATTTGTGTTGTGTTGAAATAATTGGCGACACCAGAATCCAAGTCTCAATATTCGAGATATCTACGAGTATTTGTCAATTAATAATGAGTATTCTTGAGTCTGCTCTTACTCATAAAACTTTTGTATTTACCGCTTAGATCGCCTTCAATAACAAAGTTATAAAATAAAGTTCTGACGATAAAGGAATGGGTAGCATCGAACTGGTCTCATGACAGAGTCGCACGGTGCCCGCTCTTCGATAAGATCTCTCAATACAAATGGTAATGACGGTGTGGAAAACATGTTCTTCCGTTTTTATAATTATTTAATTACTAAGTTATCGCACAAAGATACTTAGGCTCGAGTTCACCAACAAATTAAAAGACCGTTTAAATTAATTTACTTTGTACCATACGAAAACTACTGTTGAACTACTGTTTCGTCATTAACCCTCTGTTAATTAGTCACCTACTAATCAGACCTTAGTTTATCTGTCTACCTGTCTATAGGAACGGATATAGTTTAATAATTTCATAATATTGCTAAGACCAGTTCACGAAAAAACCCTTTGTAGATAATTAACACTTCTTAATACACAAATATAAAAAAAAAAATTGATGTGATTCTTCCGAACGTATCTTGTGTTAAACGATAATGTAATTGAATTTGTTCCGCCAATCGATGTATCCTGCTGGTAATATTAATATAAACCAGTTACATGTTAGTAAAAATGTTCTTGGACGATTTTACTGACTAACTGACACAATAAATGGTTTTTATTAAAATATTATCAGATATTTCAAAGTAATTAGTGAACCTTGCCACTCTTCGCAGTGAAACATTAAAATTATATCATTAAATTCTCGATATATATAAGAAGACAAGGTGTGTATGGGTATATCATATCTGGCATATATTATGACAAGTCAAGGGACTGAACGACTTGCTGATCGTGCTTGTCGTTAAATTGTCTGAAAAACAATAGTAAACTTTTCTTAAAAAACATGAAACGTGCTATTGTTCCTCGTAACTAGTTGAAAACGATTCCGCCGCCCCGCGGAGAGAGAGAGAGAGAATTCTTGACAGTGAATAGTAAGAGGGGATGTCGTGGGTAATATACCATCTTTTTCCTGAAATGTGTTGTGCTCACGGCCAACAAACGAATGAACGGCATTGCACTCACCGACCCGCTTGTCCAGTGTGACGAGTATGAGCAAACCTTCCAAGATAGCTAGGAGTATTTATTCTAGCTTTTGCTGGCGCATTCTTGGAGACACCTATGACAGCCTGAATATTACTACCAATCGTCCCGACGAGATTCGAACCGTTAATCCACTACTAAGTGGCCACAATAACTTATTATTATGATCAGACTTGTAATTTGTTCACAGACCTATTCCGTGTTGGAAAGATTTACATTTATAAAGCAATAATGATTGCTTTCAAAAAAGGCACGACTTTTATTGAGTCAGGCAGTATTAAATGAATAATTCATGAAGAGTTACACGATTCTCCCCTAAGTTACTTATAGGGAAGCTTATGAGTACCGCCATCTTGCTTTTGAAAATATTTTTTGTTTTAGAAGCCATTACAATTATGTAAGGGAATATATACCACTCTGTTTTCCAAATACCAATCTTTCATGATCCTGAAGTACCTTCTAGGCAGATAAGAACAGGCTCTGGCGATTACGTGTGGCTGGCGGAAATAACTAAAAATCGGTACGAATCTGTTCAGTGTCGTAGAATAAATGATATATATTTAACAAAAAAATAGTAATAACTATACCGTCTTTTCTCCGTGATCGACATCACCTGCTCGCAGTGCAGCCGACTAACGGATGAGGCTTTGGCCCAAAACGTTGAATGTGATAAAAATCCAAATACCGCAGACAAGTGATCATCTCATTCCGATCAGCATCTCGATTGAGGGTACCAGCACTGTGCTCACCAGCCCACTTCCCCAACGTGGGGTATATGGGCAAATCTACCATGCATGGCATGCCAGTTTTTTGTTGATGCTTTCATGGAAAGGTCTATACACAGTAGCTTATACAGGTGGGTTTACACAGGTTGATGAAGAAGATAAAGAAGTTTTAGAGCCGCACAGGCGCCGCCCTTAATTTTAGTGACCAGAGTTCGTAACCCACTGCCGCACCCCTAAAGTTTACCAACTTTAAATGCTGAAAACATCGCGAGGACACCTGCATGTCTGTATTAAAATTAAAAATATATTGCGAGTACATATGAGCCCTCAACCAGCATAAGAGCAGTGGCAGACTATTCTCGGTTTCCGTTCTCTCAATAGGGGCCTTATCCCAGCAGTGGGATACTTTTACATTCTTGCATATTGTGTGGAGTATACACAGAAACAAAACTCGATTTTGTCGCCGTTTCTGTATGAATATGGAATGTCTATAAAAAGTCACAATATCCATTTGTATGTGTATTCGCTTACTTTTAAATTTCAATTACAATGGTTTTCACCATCATTAAAAACATTTCATGTGGAAGGTCATCATGTACAACGCATTCACATTTAGTTTATACAAGTATTACAGATTTGTCCTTACGAAGTCAGCATTGTTCTCTAGTCTAATATGTATGATTCAGAAATCATACATCACAAAACAATGACAAATTTATATTAAGGCACTGCTGAATATAAATTAAATTTTGCCAAGGAGCAGTCAGATTTAAATGTTTAATAATAATTATAAGACAAGAATTTACAAACTTGTTACACCTATTAGATTGTCAATTATGGTAACCCAATGTTCATAGTTATTTATTAAATAATAAAACATTTTAGATTTTTCAATCAACAGTTAAATAAATATTTTATTTTCTTATACATGATACAAAACCAAACACTTTATCTCTAAAGTCAAAATTCTTAAGGGTAAAAAGTACTAAAGTTATTAAAGTTTAATGGTTATTTATGAAGCATGAACATTTTACAAAATATACTAATGAAATAACAAATAATATCAGCCTGTTTTGTGGCTGTGCTGAGTTGTGCCTCGTGGAAATCTGTCATCTGTGCATATCATTATGGGTGACAGTGACTGCTTCATCCTGCGGGTGTAGTAAAAATAGACTAAGAATAACACAAAAATAATTTCATGGCCTCTGAGAGATTGAAGAATGACCATCTCAAGTATGTTCGAACTAATCCATTTCCATTTGGATTCTTATCCAGATGGATGTTGAAAAGCTACTTGTATGGAGTAAGGTGTCTTCTATTGTAATAAAATAAAAATAATATTATATGTATTCTTAAAATGGCAATGACCTTGATTTTTTTTAATTTTTATGTTTCAAATACTCAATGTATATTTACTTCTTTGAAATAATCTTATTTAAAATATTAAAACCATCTCTGCCTGATCAGACTTAACTTGAGAAACAGATAATGGATTGTAAATCTCTATAGTTTTTATTTCAGTATAGCTTACTGTATTATTTCCAGAGTTAAATAAATTCCTCAAGTTCACACGGGTAGAGGTGGTATCAGCATATTTTATAGAATAAAAACCGGGTATCTCTTAAATGTTGTAAAAAAGTAATGGAGGATAATTTCTTTATGTGTAATTAATGTGTTCCATGTCCTTCTAGCTCATTTAACACTTATCAATTCACATTATTGAGAAACAAAAACAGCCAAATCAAGTGTATATACACTATTTAACACACTTTTATACTCTTCCTGCTTCGCTTGCACTAGTTTGATAATCAATAGATAGCATAAGTAACAGATTAGGTTATTTTGCTGGTGCTGGAGCAGAAGGAGCTGTCGCAACTCTTTTTTGTGCTGCCGATAGTTGCGGAGTCTCAGTAGCCAGTCCTCGTAGCTGCTGCTCAGCGACTGCGTTCACCATTTTCGTCACTTTTGCCTTCATTTTATTACGTTCAACTGCATTGTTCTTGCTGCGGGCAGGCGCATTGCTACGTTTTGTTACAGCCTTCCCTTTGTTTTTCTTTACTTTTGCACCCGCTGGCAACTTGCTTTTGACTTTAAATTTCCCTTGAGCCATTTTATTTATTTATTATATTTAATAGTTATTAAAACCTTGCTAACGTAAACAAAACAACGTGCTTCTCAGACTTTGACAATTCAGAGAAAATGACATGCGTTGACATGATGATATTAATTTATCCCTATTGGGAAAGGCAAAGGACTTTAGTCCATACAGCCATTCATGCGTTGACAGTTTGATATGACACTGACAGATGACAAAGTAGGGTGACAGAGGTATGGGTCACATTATTCTAATCGGATAGCTTAGGGGAAAGTAAAGTTTTTATTGGATTAACTGAGCTAAGTAACTGGTGAAAATTCCTCACGCGTGATTGGCGACTAAAAAAACGCTATACTTTGGTACAAAAACGCTATAATATAAAGAAGCTTAAGAGAATTTTTTAAATTACTCAAAAAGTTGTTACCTCAATGAAGCTTTTACCCACTACGTTAATTAGGTTTATACGACGTGTGTGATTTCGAAGTGCTGTTTTTTTTTCCTTTGTTTTGAGTCATTTTGTTTCCGTCTGCGCCGTTAAGTTTTTGAAAGATTAAGATTTAGAACGCATATTAAAATAATTCACATTGACTTTGATTTAACTGTGATGTGACATTAGCCTCGTATACTAAACAAATTGGCAAATTGCCGCAGTCGTATTCGTACTTCGCGGAAAGAATATCGTTGCAATGCACTTCCTTTAACGACGACTCGGTGGTAGCGCAAGTGGTCGCCGATATCAATATTGACCCATTAACTATCTAGATCCAAAAAAAAACCAGCAACTTGGAATAAAAATATTATTGAAACTAGAATCTTTGGTGAGGTCTACCAGAATATAATTGCAAACTATGACATCTCAACCTTTTATTTCTACGCACTATTTCAGTACGTTTTATTTCTAGTACGGAATAGACACACAAAGTCTCATTGAAGAGAACTTTGAATTAAAGAATAAAAAAAAAATAAAAAAAACTTAATTGAAATTTGTTCCATTTATAAGTAAAGAGTATCTATAAAATAATCCGAATTCTGAAGAGAAGGAAATTCATTGTAGATTTTGTACTTTCTACGCAAGCTAAAATTCTCCATTTGTTTGTGAGGATTCCAAAAGTACATTCCACTATTCTTCTAGCTCGTGTCAACCTATAATTTAAAACTCTCTGAGTTATTGAAATATTCCTCCTTAGGATATTGTCTCATAAAATGGTCTCTTCACCCATAAAAACAAATAGCATCTATGTCCCTTCTTTATGATTAGATATGATATTGTTTATAATTATAATATTGGGAACCAGCCTCATCAGGTATTTTGCATCTAATGTGCTTGCCATCAATTGCATCTAAGCAGAAGAAACTTTGTGCTGCTATAAAAACATTTAGCAACAGTAATCCAAGTTTTTTCCTCGGGTTCATGTATGTGTATTGGTTGTAAACACCACCAACATTTTTGAGAAGTCAAAACGCCATATTTTATAAAATAAAACTTTGACAGGGCTCAGTAATGTTAATGGATGTACCCAGTACTGCTTGCGTTTATATTTTTTGTGCACTTTAATAATAAATGAACGCAAATGAGGACTTTTGTTTCGTAGTCCATTAAGCCACATAATTCTATAGAGAGTCCGTTGCTGTAATACTTCTACGAAGGTTGCGACTAATGGGCCGGCTCGACCGGGGTAGTACCACAGCCTCGCAGAATACCGCCGCGAAGTACAGGCACGGCACGCACTTGCAGTTCCTCTGCTGTAGCAGATGTACGTGGACGTCGGTAATTACTTACCATCCAGGTGAGCCGCTTGCTCGTTTGGCCCCTTTCCCATAAAAAAAGTTCTTATTAATTCTATGTATATAACATAGCACGTGGTTACATACAGAAAAATACTTCGTCTCGGTTAAACTAATTTAATGTTTGGTTTTTGTTTAAAATTTCCAATCGTATTTACCATTACTGTTTTCTCTTTTTAATATACTACTCATATAAAAGGAGAAGCATGCCAAAATGCTTTAATTGTATTCTGCTGAATAAGCCTGCATGTATTTCTTGAAAGGTTTAGCATGCATACTCTTTCAGTCACTGTAATATCTCACAGGATTCCTTACTAAGTTTTCCTTCACCAAAGTACGCGGTGGTTTTAGTGTTGTTAGCACTGGGATTCGAACCCAGGTCACTTGCGTACTTAAGGCGAACTCGTGACCTCTGAGTTACCATGGCTATTTTGTTAGCTATGATTTATTAGTCAGATAGCCTCTCAATTCCTTCATCTGCCGAAATACGATTAAGAGCGATCGAAAAAATAATAAATTCATTGTAAGTCACTATAAAAACTTCAATTTACATTGGACATATCTTGGATAGTCCATTGGGAAGAACCGAAACGTGAAACTCGATATTGTCGAAGAATAAGAAATATTGTCTCGCTCGTAAAAGTTTAATAGGGAATGTGTAGTTGTCACTTGGGGTGAAATTTTGAATAGATTTAAAAAACGAAAATAATGTCTTAAATTTATGACGCGTGGAAACAATGTAAATATAATATGGTTACGTCGAGAATAACGTGACAATGCATGACTTGCAACATTAACTTTAGAAAAAGCTTAAAGTGATGTGTTGTACTATTATAAATGTAAAGTAGCAGCATTTAAATATCCCACTCCAAGAAATGGACCTCCTCTCAACACTTGAGAGGGTTTTGCAGCCGTAGAGGGTTCTCGAAGCTGCTCCAATGCGAGTTGGCGGACTTCGCGTATGTCCTCGAAACTATTTTTATTATTTGTAAGTTACGTAGGAAATATACAGAATATTGTGAATATTTTCTACGCTGTCATCTTCAATGCCGAGCACGTTACATATTCAAGTTTACTTCAAGGTTAAAAAAACTGAATAGTAATATGAAAATATCCTCCTGGCTGAATTCGACCACGGCGACAACTTCCGAATACTATCAGCGGTTGTCAACTCCACCGGAGATATTATAGTACCGTAATAGAATACGCGCATTCACAGAGACCTTTCCATTTCTGATGTAACGCTTATGCGATAAGATCCGAGGAAGGGAAGGGTACGCAGCGTCAGAAACAGCGTCCCTCTGCATCCCCACCTTGGCTGTGCCCCTTTACTTCACCGTGGGTGACCAAAGCTATGCAACAACTCTCGTCTCTTTCACACCTCTACGCAGCGACGCTCGTCGCCTATAGGTACTCTTAATTTGGCCCTTCTTCAGAATATCGCCAATTTGGTCTTTAGACGGCCATCTAGATAACTTTCCTCATCTAATAACTTTTTACAGTAATAATGCATGAGAACAAGAGCTATAATAGCTCAATGGGAGAATTTGCCATATTCGCCACGCTCGCAGTGCCAGACGCTGCTGCCCGTCATCGGACTGTGTATTTTCAATCTCCCATTTTGAATAGGAATTAATGAGGAATATGCCATCGCTTTCTTCACCTGCCTACACGTAGTGCACCATGCTATCTAACAAACAAGGCAATAGCAATGAAATGATGGCGGAAAATATTTTAACCGAATTTACCGAAACTAAATCCCACAGATTAGTGATGGGAAGCAGCATCACTAGTGCGAGGGTACCACGTCCGCTTGTCCAGGGTATCGGCAAACCTTTCAAGAAATGCATGCCGGCTTTTGCTGGAGTTTTCTTGAAGAGACCTATGTTCAACTGTGGACTTTAATAGATTTTCAAGGCTTTTCTCTTATTCGTCTCTTACGTAACAGACACGACATCGTTTTCGTCATCTCTGATTTGGCGCGAACATAACTTATGTCTTGACGGGTTAAAACAATAGAAATTATATAGTTATGACACGTGGTGAGTTATATAAACTAAAATAGATGTCGTGGAGATAACTACTCTTGTAAGTCTATATCAAAATCGACCAGATTAATTTATTCAACGGAAAGTGGTAATTTATTTAATAAATTTTAACCGTAGGTAATGTCGACTAAAAGAAGTAAGTCGCATAAATCAGGTTTTAAAAAATTATTATTTTCAAATTGCGTTGATCCGTGGCGTCAGTAAAGTAGTATTATTATACTTTTAATACTTCAAAGAATCAGTAAAGTGCGAGGCGTCGAACAAGGGGATTATTAAGTCTTTAATATTTATGAGAGCCATAGGTCTGTGACACAATGCTACCCATCGGTCTTAGAGCCCATAGGCAATAAAGACCAAGGATGTTAATAGTGAGTTTTGCAAAAAGTTCTTTTTAAATAATATTACATAATTATTTTTGTATTTACGCAAATATTTAGTTATTCTAACTTTTTAATTCTCTCTTACTTATATTCCAGTAAACAAAAAAACGGTTGGTTTTTCTTGAACATTTATTCATAAGAATTATCATTAATAATATATAGGCGTCACTATTTGCGATCATTTGAACCCCCATATTAATTATGGAGAAAATTAATAACTTTTGAGTTTTCATGTTTTTTAGCTTTTATAAAATAAGTCAAAAATGCAACATTAAAAATGTATTTAAAAAAAGGATCAATTTATATCTAATTTATTCTTCTTATTTATAAAAACGAGAAACACTGGTTATTTATCAATATTAAAACTACAATTATCGGTTCAAGTTTAAAAATGAGAGACGAAAAACGATATTATCTCAATATTTTTTGAGATTTTTTTCCACCCAAAAACAAAAAAAAATCATTATGAAACTCGGCTTCCAGTTTATTTTAAAAACATAACCGTTTTCTTAGCTCTCCAACAATAAGCAACAACTAGGACCGACGACTTACTGGACAGTGAACCCGAGACTTACTGGACACCGTGCGCACATGTGAATGTATTCGTAAATTCATGTTGATATCGCCAGGTGGCCACAGGAGACAATATACTGTTGGAGTAAGGGTCGCCTTCCATTCGAACACGCAGTTACCCACTTCGTAATTACATGGAATCAGCTTCTACCGGGGACCTGAGGTATCTTTGGTATTTACCTACACGATCTGGCATTCCGCAATAATTAAATGCCACCACCACGGGTTGTCTTCGCGGACACCACTATGCATTAGTGATACTTGTATGCAGAATACGAAATATTTTTTTATCTATACATTATGAGGCATTTATTACCCAATATACCACCAGCAAGCGGTGCTTTTGCTGATTAATGAACGAAAGGCTCTGGTGATCGACTGTAGGCGAAAAAACTCTAGTGCGAGGTTACCGGCACTGCGCTCACCTACCTCTGCCCAGCGATGTGGGTTATCAGTGGTGAGCAGTTGACTTATATAGGCTAAAGAAGAAGATACTATGAGACCTTCCATTATAACAAATTTCAAAACTCTGAGTGTACTGAAACGGCCTTGTAAGTGATGAATGAATCAGTGAGTATGAACATATCCATATAAAAGTTCGTAAATTTATTGCATTTATGATTATTACATAAAATATAAAAATAATTTTATATAACTGGACGAAATCCAATATTTTTTTTGCGCCTTCTTCAAAATTTATAGCAAAAATACGATCCGTAACTTCGTAGGTCTTTGAATCTTAAATTATTTTTCCTTCCTATTCCTTTTGTATACCTACATAATTGTAAAAATCACTATTTCTACAGTTCGTCTAATTTTCATTTTGTAGTACAGACTACACGCACCTTTAAGTTACTCTTCATGTCATAAATTAAATACAAAAGAAAAATATCTCATGTTCTTTTCCCAATACTGGGGTGGTTAAAAGTCTTTACATGTTTGTCACTTCTTTCGTATCTTTGTCAAGTCTTAATCTTATTCAAATTATTAGAAAAAAAACTGAAATGTTACTTTTAGTTTTGCTAAATGTGTAGGATTAAATATGTATTGCGTCTACCTGATATTTAATAAAATTGTAAACACTATTGCACGGCGTCATAAACATTGTAAAATGATCTATTGGAAGTTATTATTTTTTCCATCACATCAACCAAACATTTGATCAAAATCTGAGTAAGTATGAAATTCACATTGACTTTGATTAGTTGAAGACATTAAACGCCATACGAAAGTAAATGTGACATACATTAGAATTTATAAACCCCTTTATGCCTATAGTGCCTGCTTCATTACGTCGTTAAGCTCTCCTAAGTATTTTAGTATGTTCCAAGACACGATTAACAATTTATGTGCGAAATTTCGCGAATCTTCCCGATATTGATTCTAGTAGGAATAAAATTTGCCTTGCGTTATAAACGGTAAAGTCACGATTAAATGTCGCGTCGTATAATGAATCGATGCTCCCTCATTAGTGGGAGTCACATTATTTCTTAATCTCATACATCACGTAGATTAGGTTTAGGTTTGATCATATACAGGTCTTATTATTGCTTAATGAATCTCTTGGGTCATGTGCTGCTGATATTGTATATGTCCCTTACGGAAATGGGATGATATGTAGCTCATCTACTTAGCCACGATAGGCCATTGGTTAGGGGATCGAGCTCCGAATCAAGAGACCCGAACCCCCTACGTTGAGGACTCATACCAATGAGATATTCCTAGCTTATACTTATTTGTATCGATGTCGTTGTTCCTTTCATGCTCTGCTGAGAAGTGGGTTAAAACAGCTAAATTAAATATTTAGTCTTCGAAACGATCCCAATAATTTGACGGTCGTAAAAGACAATTTTTTTTCAATTTTTCGACTTATTATATAGTAGTACGTTTTGTAACGCACACCGTCTGTTTGTTTGTCGTACTTAAAAATTACGTTTGTTGAAATTTGCATCAGTGCAATGTATTACACATTCATGCCTACGAAGCTGCAGTTTTTTTTTCCGAACGGTACAATTATTTATAAAGATTAAAAAGTATTATTCCGGTTTTTGGGATTTGTCTATAAACAATTTATGCCTGTAAAATGCCTCCACGACACAGTTATTGAGATAATCCTACATCGATCACTTTTTATAATTGAAATGTATATTGTAACTACTTGTACCACTCACTTAAGAGTACATGTCACAGATAAAACTTAATATTACACCGGAGAGAGTCGTAAATCGAGTTAATATCGACAGTGTACTAGATATCAACATTAGCAGCTCTTATACGATAATAATAATAATAGGTATTTAAATATGAAATTACCGTTTTAACGTACTGGCTACTTATACTGAATATATCTAGGATAATAATTGGTATTATCTGGAGCCTTAACCTGTCAATGTGTGACCATTTCATGACAACTGAAAACATTGCGGTTTGTAGGTTAAAAGTAACATATTAATAAATCTCATTGGCCTGGCAAGAAATTAAATGAAAAAGGGATTAAAAAATAATATATATCAAAGAAATATAAATCTCTTTGGCCTGGTAAGAAATTTAGTGAAAAAGTGAAAATCGTCTGCAGCTGTGTTTTGTTTTGTTATTTAATACGTAAATGTGTAACAAGAAAACAGTTAAAAAAAAACAAATACGATTACGTAAAATCACAGCTGAGTTGAAAACTAAAGTGCACTCTCATGAATAACAAAAAAGGAAGTTAGGCCGAAGGCTTCTGGCAGCCCTTGTAGAAAATTAAGCTCGACAACATTCGCTGTGAAGGAAATTAATGTTGGCCGGGTGTCTCAGAGGAGCTTAGATTAGACTGTTTTGTTTACATTACAAGATATGCTTTAAGGAAAGTCAAGACAATGCACAAATGTTTTACTCTTACTACATTAAACTCAATCAGAAATTATCAACGCCTTAAACTTGAAAATTAAATTAAATTAGACTGCCGTGCGGTGGCAGGAGTGGCAAGTTGCCACTACATCTTATCACAAGTGTTTCAAAAGTCGTCTAAAGGGAATGTTTGAAATTATTTGACCTTACTGGCTGATTACTAAATTATTTGATTATGCCAGGGCTGAATTCAATAGACCTGTGATGGAGTAAGACCTTAGGTGCGAGGTGTCTAGTGAAAAGTCACCCATTAGGAGAAGCGTATGTCCAGTAATGCAGTATTAAGAAAGAAAAACACTACAAAATATTAAAAGAACGATAAATGAGGATATTAAATTCTACAGCATCGTCTTAGATAAACATGCCCAACATTCGCAATTTGATTTTACTCCATCAAAAATCATTTAATCTTTAGTTACTTTGTGTCAAGTAATATAAAGCACAAGTCGCAATATTATTAAAACCTGAACCTCTCTTCTATTTTACTGTCGAACGCATATTCAGCTTTTCGGTACTACTCGTATATCCGTCTTGAATGTAACAGACGGAGCGAGTAACATTGTAGATTACCACTTAACGACGTTGCATGTATAGAGCGCATACATCCTTGTATGCTCGAAGTGCAAGAAAATTAACTTGTTATATAACATTAACATTATGCAAGTTTAAAGAGATATACTTTTTAAATTAAGGAAAAGAAGCTCTGCTAGTACATTTTTTAATTAAGTGCAGTTTATTTTTAAGAGGATATCCCATTGGTTTTAGTTTGAAAAGCTAGAGTTGAATTTTTATCGCTAAGGCGGCAACCGAGCAAGCGGTTCACCTGATGGTAAGTGATTACCGTCGCCCACGTATATCTGGAATACAAGAGGTGCTGCAGGTGAGTTGCCGGCCTTTATGGGTATTCGGGGGATGAGAGGGTGGGTGAGGAGGGGGATAGGGAGGGCGAGTGGGCCTGGTCCTTCTACTTCACGCCGGTATTCTGCGAGGCCGTGGTACCAAGGCAGTCGAATCGGCCAGCAGCAAAAACAGCCGCTTGGCTCTACTCTAGTATGTTTATAATTTTAAATATTTACTATCATAACTTAATTTCATAACAACAAAAAATAGTTTAGATAGTTTTTGTCTATTTAAGGTTAATAAATATAGGCATTATTTGTAAAAAAATTAAAAATGCAATACATATACATTTATCAAAAAGAAGAAGTACTCAAAATTTCACACCGAATAGTTCCGTGTGATGTTCGCGTAAAAGCCAATCCCTTTTCTTCCAGTGGATGTCGTAAGGGAAAGTTCTGGAAAATCGCATTAATACAGTGACCCTGCTACCAATAAGGATGGAGTTACTGCAATCACACGATCGCGAGAGCTTCGTTCGTTAATCAGCAGGACGCGTGCAGGTGTGGTTCACATTTGGAGAATAAGTAATACTATACTTCTACTTCGGGGGCTTTAGAACAAAACGTCGTGATTAAAAACTTTAATAAAAGACAATAAAATCCGTAAATAGTAGTTTCATTGCAAATATTGTGTGAAATAAAAATATGTATATGTATTATATATATAGATCTAGCTAGGCAACTTTTCATTAAAAACAAATTTGATTACGTACGTAGATAAAAGAATTCGTTTTATTTTTATTGGCAAATCTGCAAAGACGTCCCAAAGAATTACGCACAAAGTGCTTAAGTGCGTTAAATATAATTAATTGTTATATAAATTTTCTTACCTCGAAAGCTTTACCCTTTCAGTCATAAATAAGTTGAGCAGAGCTGAACTCTTATAACAACCCCAATTTACGTGATAAACGGTTGTAAAATTTTACTTGTACTCTAATAAACGTTTCATGGGATATTACCAAGTAAACATTAATAACGTAGCAAAAAATAAATCAACAAACATTTACACTGTAAGTGCACAAACTCAGACTACATGTCATTAATAATTTTTGCTTTACACTTTCTATAGTGTCAAACCATATAAAAACCCTTAACATAACATTTTGGTATAAGTGTCTTGTGAAGTTGGGGGGCTTGGTGACGTATAACACGGGTCTTTGAACCTACACGGGCTACAGTCTTCCACGAATTACACTATCGTTAAAATGATATAGCTAAACTAACATTAATGTATTATATAATGTAATTCATGAAATTTGTCACCACAAATTTCTCACCGAAATAAAAAAAAATATTATGAATGTAAATTATGGACTGAATACTTAATGCGGATTAAAATATAAATTAAATACTTCAACACAGGGATTTAAAGCGATTTTCATTCAAAATGCCAATCTCGCCTGCACATGCTATATTCTTCTGGCATTGTCTATCCTGTAAAGCTCTCCTATTCCTAATTCGTATCAAAATTAAAAAGTAGCATCTCTTTTATCTGACTGTGAGTGACGTAACGAATATGTACATCTTTTTTTTTATTGTGTACAGTGTAAGAGGAGCTGCGGTGGGCTCACAACCAAATAAAATTCGAGTATATTTATGTAAACAGAATAAGGATAGGAAGATATTACATTTTGATGTGTAAACAACTTAGCTCCGGGTAGAAATAAAATCTGATTTACCGTCATCGCGTAAGACATATAGATGTGACTCGGTAAGCGGTGCTTTGAGCACGCTACTTGTGTTGCTTTGAACACGCTACTTGCGTTGCTTTGAGCACCCTACTGGCGTTGCTACTACTATCGTTGTACTATAGGCATTTGACATTTTCACAATTTGACCTTCAAAGTTAAAGTACACATAATATATTTTTGGTGTGAACTATTCCAATTTAAACAAGCATGTTACAACAAAGAATACACTAGAGAAGAGACTAGTGAAGGGGAGCAGCGTTACTGGTGATGGGTATCGGCACTTGCACTTAGCTAAGAGCCGTGGTAGCCTAGTGGTCAGGGCGCTCACTTTAGTGTCATAGAGCGCCAGTGACCTGGGTTCGATCCCCGGTGCCGGCACCACTAAAACTGTTATTAACAATTTTATGTGCTGTATTTACCACGTGCTCAACGGTGAAGGAAAACATCGTGAGGAAACCTACATGTCTGAGAAATAATAAAAAAATATATATTATTTCGAGGATATGTGAAGCTCGCCAACCCGCATTGGAGCAGCGTGGCGGGCCCTTCCCGGCTCCTAAACCCTCTCTGATACTACTATTTGAGAAGGAGGCCTTTGCCCAGCTGTGGGCACTTACAGGCTGTTACTTTACTTTTTTTTTTACTTGCACTTCGCTTACTAACCGGTCCGCCCTGCGTGGTGAGTGAATAAGTAAAATGAAGAAAATTATTTTTTTGACTCAAGAAATTCATATTTGTTTGTCAATTGTCATAGAGTATGGATCTTTCATGGCTTGCCGGTTGTTAGCGCTTTCACGTAAAGGCCTATCTTACAGACTGTTATATTTTCTATGTCATTAATTTTTATTTTGTTCTTGAAAGGACTAGAGTTGAAACACTTTTCATGAGAGCTTATTTAAGACAACGCGACAGGCTTCTTAGTGTTCAAGCAAATGATTCAAAGCATACGTTAGTTTCAAAAACACATTGATACGTGTCCTCCACATTGGGGATCGACTCGGTACCCTTGATTCGGAGGCAGATCCCCTAACTGCTAGGCTATCGTGGCTAGAAATAATAACATTTATATCAAGTTTATTAATAATTTGTACCAAAAGTTTTCTATATATTCTTCGTGCTATCGTATTTAAAAGTCACAGCAAAGAATTTTTATCTTGCGAGTAAACGTCTACTCGCAACTTTCTGTCAAATTTATTTAATGTTTCCTTAATACAATCTTAATAGAAAGGTCTCAGTATTTCATTGTGACTATTACAAAACAAGGAATTTGCACAAGTGACTTCGTTCAAAGTTATGCGAGCTGACCCTCGTAATAGTGTTCACGTACAGACTTCATTAAACATTAAGTTGTGATTACGCTTCAAGTTCTCTGCTCATCATTCCGAAACTTAGTTATTACACTACACCTAAACAAACTACTTACACTACTTTACAAGTGTGTACTTGTGAGAAATATTTTTTTTTAAATGCTTGTCTCAATTGAGTGTTGTACACTACTAACTAAAAGAATGACGTTAATAAGACACATTTCGAGTACATCCAGATAGAGATTTGTCCAAAACGCGTAAATAATTTTTAGTCAACTCCAAGTTTTCGGAACTTTAAAGTGCTATGTTTCATGACATTGCAATTTAATTTAACCTTGCTGTAACTAATTTGTTTCATCGTCGCTTTTTGGTGAAAGAAACAATAACCCTTTAATTAAGCCAAATTGAAGACCCATCTTTGGGGGAGGCCTATGTTCAGCAGTGGACTTGTAATAGGCTGAAATGATGATAATGATGATGATGAAGACCCAAGACCCAATGGCTCGAATAATTAACATTGTTACACCCATCTAGTATACATCTAGTGTCACAGAACATAACTGTTAACATAATTATATATCTACTAGTAAAAACCAACGATTTTAGTCGTCTTCTCAACAACTAACGCTTTGTTTTCGGCTTACGTGAATTCCATCACGTTTCTTCTTTTCGTTCTCAGCTTAAATTACTGCCTCTCCGTACACCGTACATCCTTCAGAACACTCTGTTCCTTATTTACTATCTTGCACGATTCGTTCGTCCCTGTAGTCGTCGATTTAAAATGCAAATTTCCATATCAGGGTGACACACTCGACCGTTGCCTCCGGTCTTCAGATAATCCTACTCTCCCTGTTCCATACTATCGTCAAGAAGTAAAATAATTAACGCTGTTAGACTCTGGAACTTGTTACCAGCTAATATTCAAACTGTAAAAATCAAGGTAGCGTTACTATTATTCTTCTTTGATGCTTGCTATACGTATCTGTATGTATTTAAGGATTACAAATATCAACGCTTCTTTCTCAAATATCAGAAAGGGATTTAGAACCGGAAAGGGTTGGTGGACTTCACACGTTTTCCTCGTAATATTATTTATTTAGTTCTCAGACATCCAGATTTACATACATGATAAATTCGGCACTTAAAATTGCTATTAACAATTGCATTGGTTCCGGCACCGGGGCTCGAATCCAGGTCATACGTGCTCAATGAAACAAAAGCCAGAGCCGTGACCACTAGACTACCACGGCTCTATACTTAAAGCCCGCTATATTCCACGCCGCTCAGTCTTCCCGTCTTACACTTTCGCTGCAGAAGCAGGATATAGAACAGACTCCATCCAGACATTAGAAAGTCAACTTCTTTATTCTCTTTCAAGAAACCGATTTTTAAACGTTATTTCTATCTGTGAACTGTTCAACTGAATGTCATCTTTTCCTCAATGCGCGTTTGTAGACTTGCTCATATGTTTAACTTCTTATTATGAATATAAATATAACTATACTTATTTACGTAAGTATATGTATATAGGTATGCATATGGAAATTTATAGATTGTATATTTATTGTATTCATTATGTCTACTTACGTACTCCTTTAATATAGCATGTAATGATTTCTTGTATTTAAGCGATCACGACTCATTTGAAATTAAACCACCATTTACGAATTGTAGCCCGTTTAATTTTGTTTTTATATTCCCGACGTTTCGATTGCTTTACGGCAGCCGTGGTCACGGGGGAGCCCCCATGGTGACGTCGGGAATATAAAAACAAAATTAAACGCGCTAAAATCCGAAAATGGTGAATTCATTTCAAATTTATAACATGTAGTTTATATATAATAGGGTTAAATATAATTTCTGTAGCACCGTCTTAGATTTTCTCTTTTACTCGGGGTTGATTGGTAGAGAATGCCTTTAGGTATTAAGTCCGCCAATTGTACTTGTACTTGTTTGTAAAATAAAGTTTTAAAATAAATAAAATTCGAATACATATGAATAAAATTAACAGATGCCATTAAGCGACTTAGCCCTCTGTTGTCACTTTCCACTTACAGTTACTAATATATAAGACTATATCTTCATTAAAATAATTTATTACACGCTCGTTTAGTGTTGATTGGCAAATCTAATTTCCGTCGCGGGCTTGGTAGACAATATTAATCCACAATCTAGACAGACATTTGAAGATCACTCTGAACAATGGATATTACTTATTTTCATGTGCGACATTCAAAGTTAGAGTAAATAAACTAACTAATGGGTAGGCAGCATTGTCTCAAATTAAATATGTATTACTACTTACTGCATTGACATTGGCAACTTGCCAAGTAACCCGCCAATAGCAACTATAGCTTCTATATAAGTAATGTAACATGTGTATTTTTAATTAAATTATAACATATCACCGGTAACGCAATAGAAATATCGACTCTCGTCTGTAAAATATTAGGTAATAAAAACAATTCAGCGCCGAAGTAATATGTATTTAATGAAAATTAAACTCCTCGAAATATTAATACTAAAATATAGTTGTAAATAATTAACGGCCAGGCATATTATTTACAGTAAAATATTTTTTTAAGTACAGATTTGATTGTTTGATGATTCTGCCCGTTATCGACAACTTCCGAATACAATCGGGAGTTGTCAAACGTGCATGATATATTAAAGCAGTGCCGCCAGTGTACGCTCGCACAGAAGCAATCATCCTTTTTTGTATATTATGTAACGAATATGGGGTAAGTTCCGTGGACGTATCACTTGTTCCATATATGTATCAGGGATACAGGACGCAACACGGGCACGAAAACCGTTACTTGTATAAGCTTCCACTGAGATTCGATCCCAGGACACGCGGCTCAATAGTCAAGTACGTTAACTGCTATGTCATGCGTTTGTCAATAAAATTATGTATATATCAGATTGAGTTAAATACTCATAAAAATTAGGAGTGCATGTGACTTACAGAGGAATATTTCAAAGGCTATTATTTTGAACGTTACTGGTTGTGCTTATTATTGTTTATATTAAAACGCTGTAACTGCGAATTTTAATCAGCTAGTCAAGCATAGCACAACAAACCATCCCGTATTTTTAAAGACTTTAAAATCAGGACTTGTTGCATTATGACATATTAATAGATACAATTTACTTTGAACATAATAAATATTTTTAACGTGGTAGAACCAAGCAATGGCTTTTACTGCTGCTCGAATGGGCCGGCACGACCGAATTACTGCCACGGCCTCGCGGAATACCGGTCTGAAGTAGCGGCATCTTGCGCTTCTGCGTTTCTTTCGGTCAGTGAAGTAACCGAAGGTCCCCTCCCCCGACTACCTCTCTACAGGAGGGACATCCCCTAAATATCCTTTAAGTCCGGCAACGCACCTGCAGCTCCTCTGGTGAGTCTTTCCGATATAAAAAAAACATTAAAGCACTTTGAAAGAAATATTAAGAAACATGTTAATTTGGCATTCAAACTCAATTAAAGCTGAAAACAGATAGTAAATGCAATAGTAGTAACATAATATTCGTTGTTTACTGTTCAACTGAGCTGCAGTTAACTTGAATAACAATAGACGAGACGAATGGTTCTAAGAACGGTGCTCTCGGAAAATCAATCTCCATATACAAAGAAAATTATTTCTAAATGGCAGTTTACCTAGATTGATTCAGATCAGATTGTGCGAATATTTCAAATTGATATAATTTATATAGTAATAAATATATTACTTATATATCTTTCAATGTATTTAAACTAGTTATTAACTTCACACGAAATTGTGGTATATATGGCATAACGGATAAGGCGAAAAAGGGTGTGGTTGGAAATTAGAGATAAAGTTGAAATATTACTCTTTAATTTACACGAGTCTTACTTTGACAATGTTTACTCGTTATAATATATAAATAAAATTGTACTATTATTCATGATAGTTCAAGGTACAGTAACTAAAAAAAATTACAATTGACGAAATCTTACATTAAATAAGATTTTGTCAATTTAATTAATTTTCTTATCATTAAATTGCACTCATGAGCCGTAGTGGCTTAGTCTGTCTGTCGGAAGTTTTTAAAAACGAATATAAGAAGCTAAGACAAAATGACAGCTGCATAATTCAAACTTTACTTCGATTCACTCTACTAAGTTAAAAAAAAGTTTCTTTATTAAAACAACATAAATGGTCATAAACCATTGCCAATGACTTATAATATCTAAAACAGCAGAGTACTTTAAATTTATTAATATAACTATAAATTACAAAAAAACAACAGAAACAGTTGAAAGGCTAAAATTTTCGTAGGTTTGTTCAACAATATTTCAGAGATGAGATATTACCTTTATGTTTCCTGAGCGATATTATAATATCATGTATAAACGTCTAAAATATTGAATTATCTTTCATGAGGAATTAACGCGTGTGTAAACATTTGAGTTTCATGGTTACTTTTAGAATGACACCTCTTCACACTTTTTTATAAAGCTTTTGTTTCATTTTTGTAAAAATTGAAATACCTATTGATAGAAAGACTTTGGCCAATTACAAAGTATGCTTGACTTTCAATCACGCATAAATGGCAGAAGTGATTTGAAGGAAAATTGGTGTGGAAATACCTTGAAGCATGGAAAAGGCTACTTTTTATCCCAGAAATACCGAAAAAATCGAAGTTAGTCGAAAATATTCTCGGTAGCTCACACATACATGATTACTTGAGTTTTATAACGTACACAAATACATAGAAAGAAAAAAACAGAGATATAAAATACCACATGTATATTTCAGCAATATATTTCGTATGTTATAGACGTCTGGAACTTATTTCATATACAATGTGAATATCATATGAGTATGGCGAGTTTTGAACAGATGTTTTGTTTCGCGATGCTCTTGGAAGATTGCAGAAAAATTATATTCTTATCACTTCCAACTTAATGGCGACTTCTTCCGCGCAGATTTAATTTTACTTAGGAAACCCAAATATTTCCGGGTGATTTCTTAACTTCTCACAAAGTCATCTATTTTCCCGTGAGTCATGTGTCCAAGATTAACCTGGACGTTTGTATTAACACAATGGTTAAGTAACGTCATGCACCTTGAAATTAATAAATGAGTAAATGTAAATATATTTTTTGACGTAAGAAATTTATTTGAAAATTTGAAATTTTTAAAAAAATGAATTGTCTTTTTTTTTTCAATCTACCTCCAGTTCGTATTGAGATTTCTCTAACGAAGAAGAAACGTGCGAAAGAAACTCCGTCATTTTTCTATTTTCTCATTTTTTTTTAAACTTTTCAATTCATTTCCTGGCATTTTCTAGTTTATATTTATTTCTCAAATTAAAATAATGTCTAAGAGACATATGAGCTTAGGAAAGGCAGTCGAAGTTTTAGTCAACCACTTCTATTTGTAATTTTTGCAAGAGCTGAGATGTGATGAAAATATTATGAGAAGTTAAAAACAATTGAATTTGTTGAAAACTTGTATCAATAGGTAATGTTTGTAATAAATAACAAAATAACTAGAATTAAACTTCTAAATTTGAATTTAAATCAAAGTTTTAGAGGAACGATCAAAATCGATTCACAATCTGTGGAGATATCGCGTAACATACAAATAAAATATAGGCGAATTGACAACATCCTCCTTTTTCCAAGTCTGTTGAAAATAATTAAGTATGACAATAATTAATCCCTAATTTTATGTAAGTTTCATTAAATTTTCTAGTAACAAAATTAAATCTGAAATACGACGAAAATAGTAACAATGAAGATGCTGTGATAGGATCATAATAGTTGTCTGTTCAACCGAGCTGCAGTTTCATGAATAACAATGGACGAGATGAAGGGTACTCACAGTAGCGCTTTTGTAAATTAATCTCTAAAACACGCCCAAGAAAATTATCCTTTGATGGGAATTTTGTTCGACAGATTTTGACTTTCTACTCTTTATTACGCAAAATTTGTTTTATAGTGTGCTTGGAAGATTATACCATTCTCTACTCCGATTGCCAACTCCGCTACAGTCGGTGCGCCCTGATAGCTAAACGAGTCTTTGGCTACCGGCCGATAGCGGAAAACCAGCCAGCCAAAAAAAAATATTACCGGAGGAGCAGTGTTACTTGTAAGAGGGTACTGGTATTCTCTTCCCCAGTTTATACGTGTTAGAGCCAATCGGTCCGCTACAATAAAAAAAATCTCTCAAAACTACATTTTAATCAGCCAGTTTAAGTCCACTGTTGGGCATAGAGTCTCCGTGACGCTCTAGCAAGCCAGTATATATTTCTTAGACGGTCCCTGCTTAACTCGATGAGCAGAGGGTTTGGTGAGCCCAGAACACACACACCCCTCGCATTAATAATGGTGCTCCCCATCTCTGGACTGTGAGATTTAAGTTCGGCAAATTTGAATGGATTATCTGCCATCAGTCGGTCGTCAGAGCCTTGTTATTTAGATATCAGGTTGCACCACGTATTTGTATTCCCTCTTACTACTAACTAAAAATTACTTCTCGTTTATAACTATTTCATAATTACGTTACTAAGTTGTAATATAACTTTTTCCAACAACACTTTAACCAGATTAATATTGCAATCAGTGCAACAATTTTAATTAAACATTAATTTAAATCCGTAAGTAACGGTTGAAAGTTATTTATTTCCATGGGAAATTAATTACCGTGAAAATCTGCAGCATCGAGCGAATATTAATTAAGTGGTTGGTCATTTCTTTTTTATAACCAGTAGATTTGATTAAATTTCGAAAAAGTGCTTTAACATTAGAATATTTTTACGACCGCAAAATCTATTCATAAAACATTTCAAAACCGATAACTTTCGTATTACATATGTAATATTTGTATATATATTACAATATATATACAAATATGTGACTTACACTGAGAGGACTCAGATTTGGTTCTGTTAAATGGTGTTATGGCCATAGTTGAGCCGTTAGGCATCTGCCTTAGCAGACCCAAGTCCGATTATGATAAGGAGTCGGATATGGAGAGCTCGTGATGAAATGAGTATTGCAAAACTTTTCTACGATTTGTTTCTTTATCGTTGGCCTGAACACAAATACGGCAACACGTCATTACCATATCCATGTTATATCGTGTTATTCCAAATAAGCTCTGTTGATTGAACACTACTAAAATAAACCTCTAGACCTCTGACCAACCCAGGTAGTAGATATACTGAGATTTTTACTCCATATTTTTTATTCTAAATTTACATAGAACGGAATAAATTTGTTTCTTTTTTATTCTATTCATTACATAGAACAAAAAGCTCGTATTAGAAGCTCTCGCATAAGAAGATAATCAAGGTTAACTGCAAAGATTAAACGACAGCCGCCGACCTGGATAAGATAATTGAATTGATCCTACGGCAACAAAATGTTAACAATTTGTGTTTCAGACAAACCAAATAAATTTTCCGGGTAAATTGTGATAAGATCAAATTATAACACAATCTAATTACAGTTCTCGTCAGTGTGATGGCAGCGTAATAAAATCTGCCAACCCCTATAGTCCCGTGGGTGGACTTAGGTAAATGCCTTGATGGAAATTTTGTGTCGTTTTTGAAATGTTTGAAATGGAAAGTCTTGCTTTACCTCAAATTTACCACCTTACCGTGACGTAATAACGGTAAGGTAAAAAATGGTGGAAAAGCCGTTTGGTTACGCTTCATACTAAAAACGGATAGAGAATGCCAAAAGGCCCATTGTAATTATTTTCCTTAGGTGATATCGATAAAGTTTAAATAAATAAATGAAACCTATAACCTCTGTAAGGCCTGAGTGCTTTTATAATGTACCTAGTTCTTCTAAATAATATTACTCTCACTATATTTATTTACGCAGTCGCAAGATGGGTTTGAGCACTCCTTAGGTTCGGCCTATGTCCAACAGAGGGGTGAGCTAACATACCTTACCTCACCTTAACAGCCTGTAAATAGTCCCTTGCAAGGCGCAGACCCCTCTCATATGATAAATCTTTATTTACCTTATTTGCGCAAAGAGGATGATTTCCCATAATCGCCACGCACGGCTAGCGGTTTGCAGTATCACACATCTCGCACCCTAGCTGCCCGTCATCGGTCTGCTCAATTATAGTGTGGTATAATTGGGATACCACGCCATCTGTCGGTAGCCATTGCGAATCTCGCCACTTTTCCCTCACTCGTACTAGAGATGCGTTCTACCAGTAGTTTATGGAATTTGGATATGGTTTACAGAGATAGGTCTTCGGCCTTCAGTCGGTCGCTAGAGACTCGTCCGTTAGTCAGCTCTGTGTGCATGTGTGAGTTTAGAATATAGGGAAAAATTTCGTATACTGCTAGGTCCGATCGATAATACTATGAAACCACCTTTTCATTTTTCCCGTGATTGGGGCAAAGGAGCTCGCGGCTCACCTATTCAGGCGTTGTTACGCCTGAGGTTTAGGATAAAATGCCACACCGCCTGTAATTTTACTGGATCTGTTTACCTTTCAAACCGGAACACCACAGTAGTTGCACAGTAGAAATGCGTACGAGGGTGGGACCTACCCACACAACTCCTTGGAATAGAAGGAGTTTGTTGTTCAAATGCGTTTGCGCGTACTGCACCCTGCTAGCAAACACACGAGGCTCTGGCGATTTGTGAACGATGGTGGAAAAAATAACAGAATTTTCCGAACCTAAATCCCACGACTAGTGACGGGGAGCAGCGTCACTAGTGTGAGGGTACCAGTATGTGAAAAGAATTTGACCATATCACAATTTTCCATTCTATATCCTTAATTGCTGTATGTGTATTTATTAAATATAATCTTTATTACAATCCTTTATATGTCCTCCTAACACAAAAGGCGGACTTAATGCCTATAGGCATTTTCTACCAGTCAACCAAAGCACCACACCATGCTTGCTGAAATTTTGTGGTAGGCGCAACAAGGCACTTATAAAATCTAAAAAACAAAACCTAAATTGCTAATACTACTAATACTTGTACAAATATATTATATTAAATATATGCATTACATTAGTAAAATCAAATTAAATGCTTGAAATCACTTATATGCATTCATAAAAAGCTCCAGACATACATACTTCATTAAAGACAAATTCTTCAAATCAAAGAGATTGAATGTAATTTACACAATTCGAAATAAGTCCATTATTGAATTCGATTCCAGAATGTAACCAATAGAAAAAAAAAAACATATTTAGACAGGTCAAACTATATGGAGGAGGAATCGTTACGTGAATAATATAATAAGTTTGTGTAAGTAATTAAATTCGTTTTTTGAATGATAAAATACTACAAATACCTACATTTATAAGTTAGTTAAAATAACAAGTTCAGAGCCTTCGTAATCAGACAAGACCGCGAGCAAAATATTTCGGAAGCCCCAAGAAAATAATGGGTGACAATAATTTAGATTAACACTTGGTAAAGTTGAGCGAAGAATAACATTTTTGAGCATCGCAATACGAATTCAAGGAATATTTTGTTTACTGTAATTATAATACACTCGAGCTATTTTGTTCTCGGCTGGTTTTTCAAAATTTTCAAAAACAATACAATTAATATTTTTTACGTAAAACGTCTACGGTAACATACTACAGAGAGCAAGTTATCATCTCGCGTTGCCCTTTTGAGTTAGAGTACCGGCTTTACGCGCCCAAATACAAAACCCATCAGTCCAGCGTGGTCAGTATACTTGCAAAGGCTGCCAGCTTTTGATTTATATAATGAGATTCTTCATAAAAAATAGAATAGTTGTCCATGTAACACAGTGGCCACTTTCCATCAATCAGGTAACTATGTGAAATTTTACCCTTACTCAAAACCTTGAAACCGTTTCATAATTCATAAAACTATGCCTCCAACCCTTATCGTAATTTGTATGGAATGGATCTAATAAATAACATAAAACGAGCGTTGACATATCTACTTTTAAAAATGTGGAGTTCTAGAACCCACCGCTTGGCTCCATCATGCTACCAGTTCGATCGGTACCATATTATCGTATTTTCATTATAGTCACATACATTTGCTAAGCTTCAAATCGTTGCGACACTCGGAAGTTGATAAAATTTACTTTCCAGCTTTCCTCACAAAACAGTCTGTATACACTGGTATCCAGTAGGTGAAGCTGATATAAGTTGTGTAAGTATGTTAAGAAGGTACAAAATGGCGAGAGCGTTTGCGCTTATGCTTACGGTACTGTAGTATTCGTGAATATAGCAATTATATCCCCGTTAGAAACAATGTGCAATATACGTTCGGTGGCCCGTGTAGTGTTGTCTCCAGTCAATTAAAACAGCTGTGTTTAATTAAGCAGTGAACAGTGCGACACGGTGAAGAGCTGTTGTAGACGCGTTACTATCTATTGTGATAGTTGTCAATGCAATACACCAATTATAATGTTATCTTAGTGAACAATGTTAGTCCTATATAATTAATTAAATCAACTCTGAACTATCAATCGGAAATAATGTTGTGCTATTTACAAATTTTATGTCTATTGTACAATCTACATTTTGTGACGAACGCGTGGTTTTGTGATTGGAATATCTGTCTGTTGATCCATGTTCAACACAAACACTGGGTAGATCCCAGTTGATGCCAATGTTTGTGAAACGCATAAATTACAGGCTTTTCGGATCTGGTTGTGTCATGCGTGTCATAACAGAGACTACATAGATTTGATATTTGTTCGAGTATTTGTTATTAAATTATGCTCCTTTCTTATCATGTACTGACAAAAGTAACAGACCAGTATTAAATATTATTTTACCGTTAGACAGTCACATAATTCTAGATAGCCACTGACTACGTTCTATTACCAAAACCAGGGTTCCATAATAAATTGCAATATATCTTCATAGATAAAAGTAGAGTAAGAAGTAGACGAATATTTTTTAAAATGTCATGTATAAATCTATCTATCCGTGCGAATCCGGCGCAGATGGCTAGAAATAAAAGCGTTATACCTTAATCAGACTGGTTTGGTCTGAAATAATAGGAGTAGCCTTGTGTTCATAATATTCGAAAATAAAAATGAGGGTTAAAATAATTCAAAAGCAACACTCATTACATGTCCTAACCTCCATTTTGATAATCTAGCTAATAATAGAAATAAAACAAACTAAATCGCCATTATGTTTATTAGTGAAGATAGCGAGGAAGAGAAAATTAACTTTCTCCGGTTAAAGGCAATTCCGCAAAGTGACAGTGCAAGTTACATTTCCGTCCACAAAAACCTCCAATATTTGTTCCAGTAAAGTAAAGGGAATACATAACTTTTCGCCAGATGTCAACTTCACCTGCTCGCGGTACCCTGCCGATTAATGAACATGGCTCTGGTGACCGAAAGATGGCAGTAAATCAATCCAAATGCCATAGACTGGTGTTGGGGATACCGGCACGGCGCTCACCTACCTCCAACGCGGTGAGTAGGGTCAAATATTCCATGCATGGCCCGCTTTTGTTGGTGCTTTCATAGCAGACCTATGTGCAGCAGTGGGTTTTTACAGGCTGATAAAGATGAAAGTATAACATTTGTTCCAATGAAAGATATTCCTGGATAAAATTGCGAGTGAATTTTTTTTACGTAAATCTATTTTGTTGTTATTAAAAGATTGTAAAAGGTCATGTCGCTCTCGAGGTTTTAATTAAAACTTTTTTTTTGGCCTTTAACGACTCGGCTCAATTTAACATCGTCAACAGATTTCCGGAGCTCGTTACCGTAAGGGAAAAATATAATACTTTCATTTTCTCTATTTATTTCTATCTTTTTTATTTTTTTTTGGGTGTATTATGTACTGAAGCGTTCCACAAACAAAAATTTCAAATGGATAAACACGCAGACTCGGAGCAATTATCTCTATAGGCATGCATGTGCTTATTCTAATCGAAAATCGATCCGAAGTGACTCAGTTAACCACGGCGTCAACCGTGACAACATAATGAATTTTATGTTTTAACTGAATAATAAATTAATTTTGAGAATTCTGTCTTTTAATTGATGTGTAGTTGTAATATGCCTTTCCACGTTCCACGTTCCATTCCACTTTCTTGCATATGTGTTATATATATGCAAGAACGTGGAATTCGATGTGATTACGATATTTTTTTGATAATATTTAAATTTTCATTTTTTTGGCTTTTTAATTTAAAGAATTATGCTTAATTAAAGACAAAACAAAATAATATTGAAACACAAAACTAGAGTACATAATTTTCAAATTAATTGTACAAGAAATATTTTAAGAAATAAAAGAAACACACTTCGCAAATTTCCTTAGAAAAGTCAAGGAAAATTGGAACTATAATGAAGTTAATTTTCCAAATTACGCACTTCACCGCACCTGTTGTCACTGCCATTCGAATAACTTTTAAACGTAAGGCTGTATTGTTTCCTTTTATACAAAGGTTGGTTAAAATTACATTTAACCCACAACATTTTTTGCTTTGAAGATAATATCCTTTTATCCTATTAAGTAAAGCGAAGAAGTTTCACCCGTAGTGGTGTATATGAGACGGAATTAAGTAAACTACAAGAATACACATAAGATACAGATACAGTATACACATAAGTTTTCACACCTCCACATCCTTAATCTGGGTATCCGGTAGGGTTGGGCAAAGATCAGAAAGGACGGATTTCCCTTAGACACGACTCAGTAATACCAAACGGGATTGACCGCATTTTTTTTATTACACGTGGTGGAAATGTGCTCGTCACCTACCTGTCACTGGAGTCAGCGAGCGGTTATATCGGGATCAGCATCAAGTGCCGGATCGACTAAAACCCCCAGGGATCAGAGATACGCTTTTGGCCTGGCGGATGTTACAGCTATGGCGGTAAAGACATACGGCAGGAGGCTCACAAGTAAAATGTATATATGCTGTAGTGGTGACATGCTGCGTCGCGACATTGACTGCTGCTGTGCTGTGCTCTGGACCCTGTTAACTAAAAAGACTTCAGAGAACCAGAGAGGGGCTCGCGGCAACCCAAGGGCGCCCCTCTAAAGGAGGTACGAGACCTCGGCTTGGGTTACCATCGATGAGGGTGTAACGGGACAACTTTTAGAAACGAACTTGTACACGAGTAAATCTCGTGTAGGCCGTGAACCTGGAACCTGGTAAGAGAGGGCTGTACGCGATACGCTGTTTGTATTTGTGTATTGTGAGTGAATGTGTACGGGGGGCATGGCCTCGAACGCATTGTTAATGAAAACTAACACTAGTTATTATGTCATCTTCGTCGACAATTACGTTCTTATGACAGGTGGGACTTCACGGGCTGGTTGTTAATTACCCAGCGCAGCCACTAACGGGTTATGGCTTCCTCGTAACCCCTTTAACCCGCAAACCGATTTGAAACATTGATTGCTATAATGCACGAGTATATAAAAAAAATTAAGAAAATTTTCCGCAAATCGCGTCTTACCTCTCCCGCTGGAAGAAAGGGGCAGCAGATATTCTTACGCCATCGCCACACGGTCAAAGTCAAGTATACTATAAATAAAACAAATCTTTATAAGCAGTGTTTTCAAAATTATAAAATACGGACAGGAATTATGGACGACAAAAAAAATATTCCAGTACCTATGCTAGCATAACTGAATTGATGTTAAGTTGCTTCTACTTTATTTGAAAATTAAAGCAAGCCTTTATTTCTTTAACAATTACGAGAGTAATATATCTTTCTCCATTACAACAAAAAAACATGCCTAGTGTCGGTAACAGTATCAAGGAAAAATAACAACTGAATAAATAAACTGACACGAGTAAACTTGCCACGTTCAGTCGTGAAAAATGTCTGTTTCTTTGCAAAATGTCACTTCCGAGCGAGCGGCTCGTTATAATGTAGTTTCATGGTGTCTCTGGTTTATATATATAAATATCTTTCCGGCCGCTATATGATTCCTATCTAAATTGACTTTATTTACGTATTTGAAAAAAAAAATCCGTGTAAGTGTTAAATCTTAAAGTACCGCAAAGGAGACTTTCAGGACGACCACGTAACCTAACTGCTGAGTCATGGCTTGAATTTGAATTGAATTCCGGGCGAAATCAATATTTGTGCCAAAAAACATATTCTGTTAATTATGGTAGTGTTGTGTTTTGCCCCATGTCTCTAACACTGCATCTGACCCTAACTCCAATTTTATCTCGTGTGTATTACGTTGGATATGGAAAGTAAAGATGTGTGTTTACGTACATTTACGGCACTATAACATCGCCTATGCAGTTGACAACTGCCGACAGTTTCCGGAAGTTGTCACCGTCATCATGAAGAATATTTTTTCTTATTCCTTTGCAGCCTTTGTTGGCAGCACCAACCATAAACTACAAGAATGACGTGCAATTTACAGTTTCCGTTGAATTGTATTGTACGGTTCTTTTCATTCTACACCTCACTTCTAGTGCTACAAATGATCATATGTTCCTAGTACTACCGTGTCTCTGTATATTCAATATTACTCACTTTCAAGTTACTGATTGTATTGTACTTGTTTTAATTAGTAGCTGCGAACCAACATAAGAACCACTTCAACAGTCCACTACACAAGTTCCACAGGCTTGATATCTAGACAGTCACCTGCAGGACATATACCTCTCTGATCTTTATCTCTTATAAAGATTTCTACTGAACATATTCATTCATTCACTATATAAGATGATTGATAAGTTTTTTGTAGCCCAAACAAAGAAACAGTGTGTAAAACTGAAACATACCTTATATAATGATTTTGCTGTGGTTTGGTGGCCGCGAAAGAAAATCTGCTTACGTCTCAACTTAGGAAAATTAAAATAAAATATTCTTCCTTTCGACAGACTGTGGTGAAATCAACAACTAAAGCAGGCCTCCTTAGCAAAGGCCTCCTCTCTCATATTTGAGAGATTTGAATAATTAGCAGTTCTGTATGCAATGTCATGCCAGATGTAAATAATTCCAGCCAGTGACGAACAGCAGCATCTATGGAGCAAGGAGTCAGGAGTCAGGAACGTCGGCAACCCGTCCGCCACACGTGGTGGTAAATACTCTCTATGAGAGTCTAGACTGAGTCTAGGCATCTAAGAGAAAATCCGTTATCTTTGCCCACCCCTTTAGTGGTTGTGAAAGCCGAACAGGGTGCAGGTATTTTAGAAATGAAATAAACAACAGTCTAATGATTATTTACAATGACCATAGTAAACAGCTTCAAATAATATTTTGTTACAGATATTTTGAAAGAAAATTAATAAACTAATTGAGAAAACTAAGCTAACCAAGAGAACAAATGAGCAAACTAATAAACTAATTTAGTTTGGCCTATTATCAATGTTAACTATTTAAATACATCCACAATTAAACCAGTGGTAAACTAGATATTTTAATTAGGCTCAAAGCTGCGGCATGTTCGCCTTCCCCAAGGGATCCGTTTTCTAAAGATTCAATGTATATTATACAAATTGTGAACTTGTTATATAATTAGTTAGTGAGAATATTTTGATTTAATGTAATATGATGGAGTATGGTTGAATAAGCCCAAGTATTTGTTTCATATTTCACTTTCAATAAAAAAAAATTAAAAAAGTGCTTGCCATCTACTTTTTCTAATCGAATAATAATAACGTTCGATTAAGAATCAATCTCTATATATATTTTACGGCGTGCTGGCAAAAAGACAAAGTGCCCAGCTGTGGAAAATTTGAAGGCTGATGTTTTAGTAACAAAAATACTCTAGGTGATTTATGTGAAATAGAATATTACAAAGCGGTAATCGAAAATGGTTTTCATTAAATAATAGCATCTCAGTTAAAAAGGCCGAGAAATCGTTTTCCGTCCTTCAGTTCGACAAAAGAGATTAAGGTTAAAACGTTGAAACTGGACCCGGAGGCTATTTCCTTTGTGTGTTCAATACTCGTGGATACAATCTATTTAATCTATCAATAATGCTTAACTAACTAAATTGTATCGGAATATTTCTGAACATTACGAAAAAGATAATTATATTCGTATTTAAGTCATACTTCATGAAAAACATTAACCTTATTTGTAAGATAATCCTACACCTGAAATAATTTGATAAATGTGATTGTTTGTATGGATGTTGAATTCAATTGCGAATAAAAGCTTTAACTTATTATCACGGGAAAGCTGCGGGAAAATTCTCCATGCGGGCGAAACCGCGGGAGAAAGCTTGTATTATATAACATTCTGCGTGTGTTTCTGACACTGAATAACATAGATTAAACATCAATACAAAAAAGTCCTTCTCGACGTGCGTGAGCCTGTTGCAGATAAATATGTAGGCTGTCTAGTGTACTGTGTCTGTAAATGTGGTCTTGCGAACACCCTCTTTTGATTCGGTGTTTATTTGGAAACACCATCAAAAATGCATTTCTTGGAATTCCTTAGTATACTCACCATGCCTAGTAGACTGGTCCGTGTGCGCATTAACGGTACGCACTGATGATGATGCCCATTCGCTAGACTGTACTATTTGAGTTTTACGTATAGGATGAATCTTTCACTATCAGTCGGTGGCCGGACCGGAGTCGGAGTGCAATGGAGAATATAGCAACCATGTGTTTCTCCAAATATTAACCTCGCCTGTAACTGGCGCTCTCTGCTAGCTGCAATTGTTTTTTACGTGTTAGGGCAATGGAGCTAGCGGGTCACCTGATGGTACATCTGCAACACTAGAGGAGCCGCAGATGCGTTGCCGACCTACAAAGAAATTTTAGGGAGGATGAAAGAGGGTGGAGGAAGAGAGGGGAGAGGGCCTCCGATTCCGGTTTCTTCACACGGAACGCAACGCAGAAAACAAGATGCTTCTACTTCACGTACACTTCTGTACCGAATTATCAAGCAAACAATCGATTTAAATTTGGTATATTTTTGTATTTTGTGACTTTGTCTACAGTTGATCTTTCCTTCGTCTTCATCTCATGGTAGCATTGCAACGAATACGGCAGACGAAGCGAAACATTGAAATTGGCTGCGTAGATTAACTCCTATAACATTTATTCATTTACTTATGTGGCAATCGTGTATTATTACAAAACACTAATGTCACAAGTCACTTGATACTAAGTATGTCTAAGTCTTCTATAATGTCGTATTTTGTTCGTGTCATCAACACGTGAATTTAGTGTAAAGAGTATTAATATAGAGTTTCAAACGCTTCCATTTCCGGGGTGTAACATAATATCGTATTACATAATCCCTTCATTGGGGATAGAGAAACAAACGTAAATATTTTTCTACCATAGTTCGAATCAAAGTGGTAATAACAGTTTTGTGTATCACGACCTGCACAGTGTTGGGGGATGTAGTTGGATGCAGGTGGTTTCAGGACCGTGCTTTGTGACAAATCTTACGCAGAGAACAGTGACAGTGGACTTGTGAAAGGCTGTAATGGTGATAATGATGATGAATTGCTTATTACCGTTAGAAGGGGTGTATACGGAGGAATATAGCATGTGTTTCTACAAATGCCGATTTCAGCAAACAAACGAGGCTCTGGCGACAGAATGGTAGGGAACCATGCATAGGAATTTGCCGAACCCTAATCCTACAAACTGCGCTCACCAACACGCGTGATATGGACAAACCTTTCCAGAGTGTATGCAGCTTTATGCGGAAACTTTTTAGAAGAGACCTATGTTCAGAAGTGGATTGAAAAAGGCTGATGGAATAGCTTATTACTTATTTTTATAACCTATGACATGTTATGTCACGTCATGAGATATTAATTTATATATTGAAGCAACCTAAGTTCACTTAAATTGATTTTGTTATAACCAAATTTACAAACGTATTAATAAGTATTAAGTAAAAAAATTACAGACGCTCTGTGGTGTGATGTTAGAATTGTAATATTTTTTAATGTTCGAGACGCATATTTTATCTTCTTTTATTAAATTGGCCACGCAGCTACTCTATTTATCAGCTGCTCCTTGTTTACATAAATCATGCAAAAAAAAATTTAGTATGTGCATTTAAAATTTTCTAAAATTTAATTATTATTTTTTAAAACTCTTTTACTTGCACCCAAACGAAACCAACTCCATGGGACTGAGCTCATAAGAATAATAATGCCCGCTTGTCAGGCGTATAACAGACTCGCAGTGTTCCGTTGAAATCTCTTTACGATTTAACCATATTTTCTTCAAACTGGATGTTCTTACTTGTGAGCCGAGTGTGTTTTTTGTTAGTCCAAGTTTTCGTAGGAAGTGATTCTGTTTTTCGTCGGCTTGCCACCCGTTCTGTTCTATCCCCCGGAGAGAAGTAAGTCACGTTACGTAATCCCGTTTGACTACGCTGTGTATGCTAAAAGAACATCCATATTCTCTGCCTGCCCTTACAGGTGTCAAGCGTGAGTGCTTTGTATACATATATGTTATGATTATGCCTTCTTGGAGGATATTTTTAAGTATTTTTTTTAAATTATGGCGACGATATTATAATGTCGCAAATGAATAAACGAAGAGACACTCACTCTTTTGTATCGCTGTGTATAGCTGTGGTTAGATGAAACCCTTATGCGATAAGATGTATTTTACTAGGCGATAGACGTCATCTCTGTCTAGGAGACGTCTGGGTAGGTACCACATACTCATATCTGCTGTCAAAGAGCAATGCAACATCTGGTGGGATTCGGTTTGAAAGGTATCGAGAGCCATTATAATTATGGGCTGTGAGGCATTTCATCTTAGTCCTTAGGGGTGACAACGAATCTTTAACCATCTTCGATTGAAATTGTTTGCAGGTATCCATGGGCTGCAGTAGCCACTTACCCTGCTGGTAAGTGAAGTGTCAGCTCGGTTTTTATATCGCTCCAATTAAAAAAAAGATCGCAAGAAAGGTCGGATGCAGTATCGAGACGCAAGACGCAACCACAACAAAACCATGCCTGAAAGCCATCAATTTGTGTTTTGCCTATAACTCCGGCTGTGGGTTTCGAGCCTCAAAAGTTAGGTAAGTGTACCTAACCATTAGCGAACCACCAAGCCACGCGATCGGTTCGAGGTATACATACAAAGAATGTAATTGTTGTAGGAAACTATTACCTTATTCAATGAAACATTCATAATTAATGAATATTAAACGTTCATAACTAATCTTCGGTGAATATTAAAATTCTCAATTAACAACACGCATCTGTGTATTGAATAACAATTTTCTATTATAGTTGAACCTTTACGTGATCGGAGTGAAAAGAGTGAAAATCAATGACAGAAGGCCAAGGGTGCAAAAGTACGTACTGACTTTCCCTTGTGTTAAGTAAAAAAGCTCTTAAGAGAAGGATTTGTGCTCTATGCCCCCAGTTATTATTCTGTTATTTTATTTCATAGTTAACTTTTTATGATATTGTAATTTTACTTTAAACCAAAACAGCAATATCTTCCAAATGAAACTATTTATACTGTAACATATGAAGTATTTAAAACGAATGCTTCACAAAACAAATTGTAATTATATTTACTGTTGTATTTATTTATAAACTTTCAGCGCTTTGTCACAATAGTGTTCAGACCAAAGATACAAATCGTATAAGAGTTTTGAAAAAAACTAATTGATACGAGCCATCCACATTGGCGATCGAACTTGAGTCTCGGACGGACGCAGATCCCCCTGACCACTCGGCCATCGAGGCCATACTGTTTCATACAAAGGATGGCAAAATCATCGTAAGCATCGTTGCTATTGAACACTGTCAGATTTGTATGGCGCAACTATATTTCTTATTGCTTTTGTAACATTGGAGTAAAAAAAATGACTGTCCACTTAATGGTAAGCGGTAACCGCAGCCCATGGACACCTGCAAACCTACAATCGAAGAAGGTTACAGATGCATTGTCACTCCTGAGGACTAATATGGAATGCCTCACAGCCTGTAAGTATAGTCGCTCTCTTTACCTTTCAAACCGGAACATTATAGTGGCTCTGTATTACAGACTATCGCCTTTGTTGGTATAGACCACTTTGAGAGGGTAGTCGATTCATCTCACTTTCACGTTCACTGGCGTCAGGCGAAAATGTATCGCATTAAAAGGCAATCTCATAATTGTACACCAATACTTATCAGCTCCGTCGTTATTCGCTCAATTTTTCATATTGATCTTTTCTGCTGAGGTCCAACATCGTTTCTTTTATTAGTAGCTTGAGTGGCATATTAAAGAAAAAAATAATATTTCAGACTTTTATTGAACATAATGTTACTCCTATCTGGGATTTCTCTGGTATCGTGCATTTGTTAACAAACATTAAAATGTAACGCATATGCGATAAGATCGTAGGAAGGGTCAGATGCAATCACAGAGACACGGGACGAACACAACACAACTGTTTTTGCACAAATATTGACTGCGGCTGGAATTCGAATCCGGGATCAATTGCTTAGAAGGCAGGTACGCTAAGCACTAAGCAACCCGATCGATTTAATATTCATGTAAGCTTTCAAGACAGTATTTTTTTATACATAGGGAAAAATTTACGTCGACCAAAACCCCATAATGGTTTACAACCGCAGCATATCGTCAGGGTTACGGGAACACAGTCGCACATATCCGCGATCCCACCAGCGTCGTCCCCTAGCTGATACAACTCGGGAAAGGAAATTTCCACGTCCTCACCCTCCTGGCATGGGCTCCTACTCGTCCTCAAACCCACGTGTGCAACGGACCACCCCGAGCCAGCCATCCGAAAGCCATGGAGACTAGGAAGGCGAGTGCGCAGAGGGACCAGCCCTTCCGGCACCCCGCGGTACACCGTACACCCGCCGTAAACTGTATGGCTTCGGAGGGTAGGAACAATGGCGCATTGTAATAAGTCACTCTTTACCCGCGGCACACATACAAAATTTATTAAAAAAACATATTTCAAATAAATTTTCTTCACTTTTGTATACATGATAAGGCAACAAACGCCGTTTTACTAGGATATTTTATTTCAAAGGCACGCCATCAATTTCCACTGGATTACAACCCGCTTAATTGATTCAGAACACGCGAGTTTATTTAAGAACATTATTAGATTTCTTATAGAGATTATAAACATGTTTTTTTTTAAATATGAGCAGTATTACCTCATATTAAAAGTATTCAAAAGAAGAAAACAAAATAATCGACAAGTTAAAGATTGGATTGATTGTGTTGACTCGTGTGGCGTAACCGGGTCTTCTGTAACACTTTTTCCGCATCTCTGGGAGGCGGAACATACCGAGTGGCGAGCCTCGTCACCGAGATTGCTTCCGGAGATTGCCAAAAGGCTTGAAGACTTTCCCTTAGTCGCCAATTATAACACCCAAGTGAAAAGGGGTACTAGAAAATCATTACGCCGCTTTCGCCGGGTATTATATTTCATATTATCAAATATCTTTACTTTTTTTAATGTATGTATGTAAAACATTATTCAATTTCATTATAAATCAAGTATTTACAGTTGGAGTCTGCTCTGTATTTATAATTCATTAAAATCCAAAATAACGTCTATGTAAATGTTGATAATATTTAGATAGGCGCCGTTTTCTTGAGTCATCCCTTTCGAGAAGGTAGAAAGTATTGTAGCGGAGACAATCAAACCGGCATCCAACCTAACGAGACCGGATTTCCTAATATCATTTTAGAATTCTATTAAAAGTTGCTGTTCAGAATAGTTAAGTTAAACGTTTAGTTCGCGCTAAGATTAAAATAATATATTTAATCAAATAAAACCTGTGATCGAAATGAATAAGTAAATACCTAAATAAAAATTATTAATTTGTATAACGGCTTACTTTGTCCAGCTCGGTTATATTATGTTACGTATACATTTAGATAAATGATGTACATTTACATTTTCAGGTAAGAAATAGGTTAAAATCTAAAAGTTATTTTTTATCCAACTGAGATACAATTAAAGCTAATGTGATGCCGAAATGGCAAAGGATGACCTTTGCCATTTCGGCCACGTCAACTGCGCAGTAGTTTACGTTACAGTGTCGGAAGTGTAACACGCAAACACAGACGCACAGGAAATGTGATGATATGAAATCGGAGAAAAGATACAGTGTTACCCGGTTACATCCATGGATTCTAACAGGCCTCTGCCTCAGCAAACAGGTACGCTAAATACTGAACCAAGACGTCATCAAGAAGCAAATATAGTTTGTGTTAAAAATAAAGGAAGTACTTGGAAGTTTCAAATTTAGATTAGTCTAAATAATTAAAAAATTCTTAACTATAACGTTGTTATAATATTCCTAACACACACTAGCGCAATACTAAATATATCATAATATATCATAAAAATTGTTTTTATAAATACAATAAATGGTTATATTATAAAGTATGATAAATAGAGACTAACGTCCTAAGCACCTTTAAGGTCCTGTGGACACTTCGATGAAATATTTTATGTCGGGTTTACGTCGCTCTTCATTTCTGCCAGCTTAGAGGCTGTAGAGGTAAAACATCCTCGTAAATGTCCCTGTACGCTCTATGCTCTTCAGTCTTCATCATGATTAATGTTTTATGATACATTTTTATTACTAACTACAGTTTACTGATAAAATAAAGTTTTGGAAGAAATATATATTTTTGGTTATTTTTAGGTACATTAAACAATGTACCTAAAAATAATTTAAAATTCTTAAAATGTAATATATTTTCAGTATTTCATTATATTATAAATAGAAAAACTCCACCAGATTCATTGGATCGACTCATGAAATTATTATTATTTGTCCATTGTATTATTATAAGCGTAGTAGAGTCAAGCGGCGGCTTTAGCTGCCGCTCGAATGGGCCGGCTCGACCGGATTGGTACCACGGCCTCGCAGAATCCCGGCGTGAAGTAGAGGCATCTTGTGCTTCTGCGTTTCGTTCGGTGAGTGAGGTAACCGGAGGCCCACACCCCCTTCCTATTCTCCGCCTCTTCCCTCCCATCTCCCAAATATCCTTAAAGACCGGCCACGCACCTGCAGCATCTATGGTGTTCCAAATGTATGTGGGCGACGGTAATTACTTACCATCAGGTGAACCGCTTGCTCGTTTGCCGTCTCTTCCATAAAAAAAAATAGTCGAACAGAAAAAAACATAGATCTTTCCAAAAAAAATGCCAGCAAAAGTAGGCATATATTTCTAGAAATGTTCCTCCCTTACATAATAAGGTGTATAAATATTTGTTACTATATAACATAGAAGTAACAAATTTAAATCATTAAAAAATTTAAAAGTTATCACAGTGATAAGAAAAGAGTCATAAGACAATGAAAGGAAAGGATGGCAGGTATGGCAGATGCCATTAGTGGACATTGGCGGTGGTGATCACCCATATCAGAACATCAGACTCGCCTATAACTTTTTTTTATATTGATTTATTATGATTGTCTTTGTATTGATTTTATTATAAATTTTAAATGACATTGTAACGAGTTTCTTGCCGACTCTTCTCTGAGAAGGTATTGTTTTGCGAACCATTGTAGATTTTAACGTCCATGAGAGCTTTAAACATGCCTAAATTGAATAAAAAAGTTTTGACTTTACCATTATCATTAACTTTGACCATTGGTCAAATCGAACAATTAAAAGATTGTAGAGGTTTCTTTCCTCTTCCGGGAAAGCATCTGAAATACATCAAACATTAACGTCAGAAATGTATAGATAATATAACATTATCTATGCATTTCTGTGGTATATATTACATATAAATATATGTTTTGTTTAATCGAAGTAGTAAGTTAACTGTAGTAAGTTAAAGTAAGAACTTTGATTAAATAAAACATTGCACTACACTTCTAGCTAATGGACGGTACAATTATAATACTATACTGTGAGTAGGTATCTAACGGCCGTGCATTGCGTTGCCGAGTACAAATTTAACGAGTAACGGAGGCACCAGTAGTGATCGTTAAACGAAGCCATTTCCCTCACTAATTGTGCAGTATCGAGCGATTTCCTGGCTTCATTAACGCGCAATAGTCATAATTGGTTACATAAGAAAACGTTGCAGTGCACTTTAGTATATAATTTTATTTTGTTAGCAGAGATTACGAATGTCCATTATGCACGCCAATTGCTTCCGCGATTCACTTCTCACATCCACCAAGAGGTTGAACGTGTGGCAAGTTTCGTCGCCAGATTTGCTCCCAAAGGTTTCCCATACTCGTTTCTTACGACACCTACAGTATATTCTTACACCGATTTCACACGGCCAACTTTTAGCAAAATACAATATTCTCTTATTATAAATAATGATCAAAATAGGCCACGATAGTCGAGCGGTTAGGGAACCTGCTTTTGAATCAGGAGACTCGGTCCTCAGTTCGATTCCCTATGTGAAGGGTCTCAGTGTCAACTCGTTTACAGACTCGTTACCTGTCACGTTTTCCGAAATAAGCTCTGGCGAAAAGCGGATTGACCCAAACCCAAATGGGTTGGCAATAGTACCACACACCTCGCACCTTAGCACGACACAGGTCTGGATAATTTCTACGTGACAGAGATGGTTATTCCGCTATCTACCAGAGGTTCATAAACGAAATATAGTCTGTTTTCTGTCAAAGCTAGATAACACATTAACTTTGGTTCCTGTACGAATTATGACTATTTATTTGCTTCCGTGGTTATTAGTAGCCGTGTATTGTGTATATGATAAAAGCTTGTTAAATCTGCCCGTGTGTCTATAGCCCATCAGTTTTTATAATGAGCCCGTGATAAGATGCCTAAATACTTATCATTGCAACAAAATATGTAATAGCTCATTCATGTTCTCATTACTCTGTATTTAATTTACAGTACATTTTTTATTCAAATAAAGAGGTACGTAGGTACGTAATAAATTAAACGAACCTACCGCTTAATATTTAAGCAAGGCAAACACAGAATTTACTTTAATATCATATTATACAGTACGTTTTTAACGAAGAAATAACTTTTGTAGGTTTTGTAAATTGGAATTTACCGCAATTTGATGTAGGCTTTTATAAAATCCCCCTTCCTCACCATTCACCCTCCCCGTGGCCCGAGGATGATCTTCCTCCCATATATCACATATTCATAAAGCACGGCAACGCACCTGGAGCTCCTCTGATGTTGCAGATGTATGTGGGCGACGGTAATCACTTACCATCAGGTGAGCCGCTTTTTCCACAAAAAACAAAAAGTGTAAAATTCCGGGTAATAGCTATCCCTATCAATAACAATGTTAATGTCAGTTTTAAACATGCAGTAAATATTTTTCTGCATTGTACAAGTATGTAGGATACAGGATACTGAATAAACATAAAAAAAAATTGTTCTTTTTATTGCTTCGTAATTTAAATTTACTATTTTTTTATATGTTTGTAATACCATTATCATAATTATATTACGGAATTAAGATTATTTTAAAAAACCGAATGATTAATAATTCTGCATTTCAAAATTACATTTCTGCATTAAAATATTTTCACTTAATAAAATAGTTTTTGTACACGTATACGTAGCTCCAGTGACAGGAATATATCTGAAAATCCGTGTGATATATTATGAAATTGACAATTGCAAAAGCGAAACTTTAACCGTATTTACCAAAAGTTTCGTGTGCGCTTATCCCTTTATCTAAAATCCGTTACAATTGAAAAACTTATAGAGAATCGTAAACTTGTTTAAATGCTAAACCAACCTCATTAAACACGAAGTTTAAAATTTATTCAGAAGTACTCCCTTTCTGTTGTTCCATAACTAAATCTAATCAAAGATTAATAGAAACGCAGTGCTAAACCACGTTTTATAATGTTAAAGTTTTAATCTGAAGTAAAATGACGACATTTTAATTTTCTCTTTCATTAACCTATTAATTGTCCATTGCTGTAGATAGGCCTGTTCTAATGGGAGGATTTGCCATAATCGTCATGGCAGGCGAGTCCGTAAACGCAGTACCAAAAGCCTCGCACCTGATTTTAAGACTTTTATTTTTGGCTTGGACACTAAAACGGCGACTGGCGCATCACCGGTCAGATTCTCTTAAATAAGTTCAGGTGAAAAGTGATTTGAAAGGACTAAACTCTCTAGACTCTGTACACCCCAGTAAAGGGTACGCGGTCGTGAAAGCTTCTTTTTTTATTTTTTTATGTAATAATTATTATAGTTATTATATTAAATAAATGAAGTTGTATTATTACTGTAGCCCGTCATCGGGCTGTGTATTTTCAGTATGGTGTCTGTCGAACGCCACAAGGTTTTCAAAGTTTTCAAAGGAGGTGGAAAATTTTCTAACACCGCCGCCACACGTGTGTAATTTTCTTGTTATTTATTTAAACTTTATTGCGTAATTTAAAAAGACTTGAAAGTATTACGAGAGGCGGCTTAATGCCTTTTGGCATTCCCTGCCAGTCTTCGTCTTCCTCATTAACCTGTATTATTCACTGCTGGTAATTTGCAAGCCATGCACTCACTCATTCACCACACTGGGCAGGCGATCACAGCACCAGTACTCAAGTACGAAGCTTCTTCATTATTCAGGAGTCTGTGGGGTTTAGGTTCAACATTATATTCGGATAGATTTCCTACTATTATTCAGCCGCCAGAGAATCGTCCGTTAGCTACCAGGGTGCTCAACACTTGCAGATGAGGTTGATCTTAAGCGAATAAATGGTTAAATTTTTTACCCCTATATGAGTATTACATAATGATATCAACTTTTTAAGCTGTTAACAAACAAGGGCTAGACGAAAATGCGATCGCAACAAATACTAGATACAATAAAAAATCCATTTAATTGTACAAGTGAAGAGCATCATGAAATAACTCTTCGAATTACTTCTTATACTTTAATCACATAACTTGGAATTGAGAAAATTGAGGAAGTCACTAGATTTACGACCAAAGATTACCTTGCGGCACGGATTTTATGACCAAGATGCGAGCTACGAATTTCTTTTTAATACGCGATCAATGTTACTTTTGGTAGATAAACAGGTATACATATATTACGCGTAATTTAATAGAAAAACTAATCAATGCTAAATTTAAGTATGATTTGTTCATAGGTTAAGACTAATTATATAACATAAGAGCTTTCAACGTTCTTCTAAAAGATCTTTTAACTTAATTTCATAATGAAACGGCTGATTGGGTTTAAGAGGATTAACGTATTTCGCTACGCTGCTCTACTATGGGTAGAGTATGTATTCATTAATTATAATTAATATTTAATCATTCTCTAAGTATTCATCTTTTTAAGGTCCGTACCCAAAGGGCAAAATGGAGCAATTAATGTCAGTCTGTGGTCTGTCTGCCTGTACGTCTGTGTCTCCATCTCTCTGTCCGTATGTCACAGATCACCACGGATTATCATGGATAATGTAGAACGTTGCCCCAAATCCGAGTATTGAATTAGTAGGGGTTGGGAGCCCCTTAAAAAAGGATAAAACCTAGTGGCCCAAGCAGGTTCACTAGCGATGTTCTTTACTGGCATATTCAAATGTTACATAGTAAATAATTTTACTACTCATGCCAATAAAGAATAGAATCATAAATGGTAGAAAATACTTATTTAACTAGGAACAACATAATTTAATATTTTTCTGCTTATACTCGCTTTTAAAATAATTTTAATTAATAAATTGCTTGTTTTTTTGTTAATTAGACGACTTATATTACAATATAATGTTTATTTTAAATAAATATTATAAGCCACTTGACCCTTCATCAAAAAAGGTTCTCGAGTGGCAGCCACGTACAGGCAGACGCAGTGTAGGACGACAAGATGGAGTGACGACCTGCGCAGTGTTGCGGGAAGTCGAAGGATGCAGGTGTCTCAGGACCGAGCTTCGTGGCAATCTTTGGGGGAGGCCTATGTTCAGCAGTGGACTTCTGATAGGCTGAAATGATGATGATGATGACCCTTCTCCTGGATCATCGGATTAATAATGAATGCCTGATAGGTGGTCTCCATCAGCATCATGGTCATCATCAACGTCATCGTCATCATCGCTTACTTTACTTTCGTCCGAATACATCCCTAAATACTTAATAAATTCCCCAAATTCATTTTCCTTTGTAACATCGCGTTCCCAATATCTGGCTCGACCTTTTTGATGTGATTTATTTGTTTTTTCCTGTCATCTGGAGTTACGGAAGCTATCGGTTCTTTAGTAATTCGTTCTATTTCTGAATCATTCGTGGAGCAGCCAGTTTTTTGCAGCCACGCGCTATTTTGTTATATTCCATGAGAGTTCGATGGGGTTCAGGTAACACGAGAAATTCGTAACCGTATTTCCTCAGCAATTCGGACGTCGTCCCAAGTTTTCTCGCAATTTAACAGTAATTTTTTCCCATTCACTCAATTATATTATTTTTTCTTGTAGCTGCGGTTGGTGCTTTATTTACTTGCATACTTGTGGTATGAAGCATAGTCCATAACCAAGTTGCAATTTTTTAGGCAAATTTGGTGTAATTATTTCTGTTTGAAATTCTTATAAAGTTATTAACGGCATTAAAGCCTGTCACAAATTCAATGCTGAATATATGCCTCCAAAAAATTGCCACACAGCTTGGCCCTGAGCTACCTGCTTCCATCAGATCGGTCGGGAAAACCCCAAGTTGTGGGGTTCGTCCTACACTGTGGTTGTCTGGACGAGGTTGCTAGAAAACCTTCCTCCCCAAATGTGTGATTGTAAGAATATAAAGGATAACAATTATGAGTAAAGGTTACTTTAGTAAGGATTAAGTTAAGATGGTCACGATGAGTTTGCTGTATAGTGAAATAGGTTTCCTATAAAATTAATGTAACGCCGAAAGAAAATACATTTATAGCTCCCAATCCATCAAGTCGAGTAAATACTACTTTTTTATTTATGTATGTAAAAGGGTTACAGTGGCCGGATCTCATGCCTCGTAGCATTCTATACCATTCAACCCTGCGGGATTGAGAGAGATAGAAAGCAGATACTAATTATTAAAATAAATAACTAATAATAAACGCTGTATTGTACGTCGTTTGTTTTTAATTTTTAATAGAATTCGATAAAGAATATATTATAAACATTACCTCATGTCAATTAATTGTTTTAATTAAGAACAGTAATGGGTTCATTTGTTTGCGGGTGAAATATATTGCTAAGTGTGCACAATTACAAATGCCATTGTTCGAAAAAGTTATGTTTGATTGTGATTCAGACCCCTTAAACACTCGACCATCGTGACCAACGTACCAATAGAAATGCTGATGTATGCTCGGAAATCATAAGGATTTCAATAAAACTAATAAATCAAAATTATCAGTGAAATTGATACGCGACCTGCATGTGCAATTTTCTGCTAGCTTAACTCTGTCAATACTTCTTTACTTTGAACTGAATAGTTTCTGTAGTTTACCTTAACTTCTTCAAACTATTGTTTGTCTAAGTTAATATTCCACTGAAATTCCAGAAATTGTGTCTAAAGTACAAACCAATATGTTTAAAAACAAGATATGCGCTAAATAAATAGAATAGTTTTTGTTTTTTTTCTTTATCAGTTTATAAGTCCACTGCTTCACGTGAGTGTAGTGGGATGGAACTAAGGGGAAATCTTGCTAATCCTAAACCTTTAGATGGCGGGATAACCATCTCGAAAAAACCAAACCAAAACTAAGCAAACCGATGATGGGCAGAAACGAATGGGGTGGGCGGTGTATGGTACCGCTTGCAGAGCGCGGCGATAATGGCAAATCCTTCTTATGGGAGAAGCCTACGTCCTGGAGTGGATTATTTATAGGCTGTTAAGGTAAGCTAAGTCCACAATTGGACATTGACCTTTTGATGAATGCTTCGAAAGCATGCTATGCATTGTGAGGGCAGGTTGGTGAGGGAAGTGACATATACTCGTACTAGAGCCGCTGCTCCCAATCACTGGTCTGGGGTATGTGGTTTCGGCGTAATCTAAAGGATTTTCCGCCACCAGTCGGTCTGCAGAGTCTCCGACAGGATGGCAGGTTATTCATTGGAGAATTATATGGTATCCCCCTCACATCCCCTATCCGTTAGTGGTTAGGTCGGTGGTAAGTACCACTATCGTTTCTTATCAAAAATTATTAAGTACAAAAATTCTTAACAACGTTCTGTTCAATGTACTTATGTAAGTACGTTGAAGTACGTAAAAGCCGTTTATCAATCTTTGAAAATATCTCGAACAGCAGTTTGTTTAAATTACAGTAAAGTTTTAGTCCACGTTCACGTAATTTTATAGCTCGTAAACCTTTTACTGTGTCATCTAAATTAAAAGATATGGTATTGAAAAGCACTTTAATTTATAGGTAAGCTTAAATTTCAAATACATATCATCTCAAGGTAAATTAATCTCACTAATTCGTCTTTATTTTTAATTCCTTTATTCTGTTTATTTTTTATAAATTTGCGTCCTATAAATGGGCATATACACTTAAATATTATATTTAAAAACAGTTCAGTTCTTTTAGTTCTATAAATGGTAGGTACCATTGATTTTTCTCTTCGTTCTTCGTGACGTAATTTTAATTCGTGTATGGCGTCAATAAATAATTCAGTAAGTAGTAAGTAAATAAGTCGGTCTAAGATCCACCTGTTCTGCAACGTGTGACAACCTGCCGACTAACGGCATCTCACCGGTGGTGACTGATGAATTGATAACGGGGAATCCTTCGAATATTTTAATCTTCCTAAAAAGTTCAAATTCCACAGACTAGAATGCTTCTTATAAAATAATTGTAATAAATATAATGTGGTTTTTTTTATTGTATTCAGTACTTATTTTCATTGCTCAGTTTTTTAATCAATGTTTGTGAACAGCTAAAAGTTGATAACATGTATATTGTTCTTGTAATAAAAAGGAAAGTATACCGTGTTGTCTTCACACCCTGCACCTGCATCAACCTCTCCTGCACCTCACACCCTGTTTGGCTAACTGACAAGGTTCTGGCGAGAAACTGACGAAAATCCATCAAAAAGTGAGAATAATCTTCAGAGTGATACCGGGTACCGACGCTGCGCTCACCTTGGATAGGTGAGTACCTTTCCAAAGTAGTGATTAAGCGTAAACCCTCCGAGCAGCATACCAGCGTACTGGCGCTTTACAAGATGCTAATAAATTGAAAATAAAAAGTAATTTTTGTCATGTTACAAATTATAAATGTAATAATGAATGTAAATGGGTACTATTTAATAAAAAAAAACACCATTAGGCTAATTGTGTACTCTATGCGAAACTTAACGCAGAAGGTTCCGATCCGTAATTTGATTTATGTCGGGATCATAGATCATAGTTGTTAAGCTAAGTTGTATAAATTTACCTTAAAAGTCTGTAAATAGTCCGCTGTAGGACACCGAGCTCCTTAGGATGATTTTCCATAATCGCCACGCTTGTCAAGCGGATCGGCGATCACAGTCCTAGATACCTCGCAGATCTGTGATAAAATAGAATAGGTATTTACGGGTATTTGGACTTGAATTACGTGAATCAGGCACGTCAAGATGTCATTAATATATGAAGTATAACAACGATAACTATATTGGTGTTCTGTGGGAGTGTGGTGTTTTCGCGGTGGGTCCGAGCATTGTGGTGGCCCACACAAGTAGCCACGGTAATAAGTTTATTATCTCTTTTTAAAATGCGATGCTAGTATTTTGTTTGCTTTTTGTGCGTTTATTGGTTTTAATCATTTGAAATACACAAAAACAAGGAATGTATAAAAATAAGTAGAAATCATAACCCTAAGTTCTAATTAATAAAATGATTGATTTTCACAATTACATATATCAATCTCGCTATATTAAAATTAAGATAATATTATAATATCTATAAATACACACACACATACATACTCAATGTACACTTACACACATACTCATATCTACGTACATATACACAGAATCGGGTATTGGCATATTGAAAACTTACGATTTCACAAAGGCATTGTACCTTTGAATATTGTTGGCTAAGCAGAAATTTTACATCTAGCTAATCGCATAAATCAATTTTATTGTAAAATAATTTCGAACATTTATTTATTACAATTTCTTGTATTTACGGGAACAATACATATTTGATAAAATTAAAGGCGATAAAATCCGTAAATTCCGTAAAGTAGTTTCATTTCAAATTTATTTATAACAATAAAAAATTAATTATTTTAAGAACTGTGTGGGGAAAAAATAAAATAACTTACTTCGGGGAGTTAAAAATAACATCTTAGCATCATTACTGTTTGATTTATGACCGAAACTGTGCAAAAAAAATACCTTCCATCCCCTTATCTCCGAAGTTTCCAGAAATATTTCGTATTTATTATTATTAACGTGTAATGGAAATTTAATACTAACACTCATATTTATTTAGAAATGTGTTTTTTTTTTTTAAAAAAATTGAAACTATATGAAAAGCCTAATAATCTAAAATAAAACGCAAACGCCATTCGTCACAAATAGTGGTTTACTGACCTCGGCAAGAGCGGCGACATCAAAGGATTTCATGAATGTGCGTTTTAAGTCATCTACGACTTAAAACGCGGACAACGTATCTCTCACCAACCCATGGGTTGACTGGGAGAGAATGCCAATAGGCATTAAGTCCGCCCTTTGTAGCCTCAAATCGGGGTGTATGCAATAAAGTATTTTAAATAAAAATAAATAAACGTACGCCGGTAACGACGCTCTTTAAGATCTTTAACCTGGGTGTTGAAGGCCTCGTGAACTTTAACGGAAATACCTTGCGCCTCAGTGAAAAAATTCAAAAAAAGTATCCTGTATCCTATAAGTAAATATCGTAGCCCTATATATTACAGAAATATGAAGTTTCAGTCAAATTGAAATTATAGTTAAAATGCGGAAGACTTCGTCGCGCTTGGTCAGTCGGTATTGTGGACAGAATCGCGTGTTTTAATCAACTAAGCGACTTGTAACTCACGGAGGATTGATTGCGTGTGTTTGAAATAAAATAACTGAACAATACCGTGATTGCAGCTTTATAAGGTTATTAGTTTTAAACGTATTGGCCGATCGATCATTACTACGGTTACTAAAACTTCTATTCTATAAATCGATTTAACTTATATTATTTAATTTCATATAGGGTTGAATGAAATTATATATAATCCAGCTATTACTTATTGAGACTTATGAAGGTGAAGTAGAATTTCAATTTAGCGTATTCAAACTTAGTAATACATCAAAATAAGCTTGTTTTACTCAGGCAACCGTAATATACAAGTACCTACTGTATATTACGGTTGCCTGCCTTATGTATTCAGTTTCTGAGTAACATACAATAGTTCAATTATTTTTTATAATGATCATTACTATGGTTACTAAAACTATAAATCAATATAAATTATATTATTTAATTTCATATAGGTTGAATGAAATTATATATAATGCAGCTATTACTCGTTAAGATTTATGAAGCTGAAGTAGAATCTAAATTTAGCGTAATAAAATTTAGCAACATATCAAAATAACCTTGTTTTAGTCAGGCAACCGTAATATACGAGTACATACTGCCTGTACGTAATGGTGAGCTTCTTTGTCAGCCTGTGACAAGTCTGGCCATAAATAATTTTAGAAGTTCCATTTTTCTTTTCTTCTTAAGTCAAATTTGAAAGCGTTTATTTTGAAGAAACTTTGTACGATTTGCCGCCAACATAATTGCAGTGAATGGTTTGCACAAAGTGGGTATGAAGCTTAAGTAATTTTCAAAACGCGAATCAGTCGTATGTTTGTATGTCGCACTTTCAACAGTTACACTAACAATTCCTCTGTCGAAGACCATAAAAATCGGGACGACCCCTAGCTGGTAGGACCAGACGGGCTGTGAACACTGTCGAAGCCAGAATTCAACGAAACCTCTTAAGGAAACTAAAAATATTATAACACGAAATGAAGATGTCGACACACAGGGCATGTGTCACTGACCCGGTACGCTTGTGATACAGACGGAAATGTGTTTTTACGAAGAAGGAGCACTGCCAAAAGTAAAATGACAGCTCTAGCATCAATTTGTTGGAAAAGTTCAAAGTGGTTATGGTTTGATGATGCTACTATGGAATCTCGAGGAAAGAAGTACTACATTTTTGTGAGAGTGTTCTTCTGTACACGATCCAATATAGTCTCTTGATTAAAATTGGTCAGAAATCTTTATACCTTTTGTAATTGCACCGTGGAGTTTTTAGCAAGACTCGGCTCCTAGTTACAGGGCACGAAAAACACAAACCTGACTCGGGAATAATGTTCCGGACTTTAATAAGAGCTGAAGACTCATTCTCGTTCAGTTTAGTCCAGTCCAGTCCTGAAGCCATTAAGTCAGTATTGGTACATGTCCTCCTGAAACCGTTACTCTGACATTAAGTCTCTCAAGAAATCTATAAAATAGCAGTGGCTAAATTTTGGCCGCCACTTTGGATAAAATTGTTTAATTTATCGCTTCGACTTCAATAAATACACACATAAGTTGTTTTATTCATTACATTCAACTGCTGTAATGTGTAACAGAACTTATGGCCATACTAAGTATAATTCCACATCTGGACATAAGCCTTTCCATGGAAGCGCTAACAATTGCTAACATACATGGAAGATGTGACTTCATTCCATTAAAAACCATACCGTGTTATTTATCACATTCAATGCATGGTTGTGTTCATTGGCAACTATGTTTTGGATAAAAGAAACCATGTTAAAAATTACAAGGTATGATTTTATCGGGAAATGTTTCTCTCGGATTTTAAGTGAATTTTTGTGGCATAACGGATAAGGCTTCTGCGCAAGCGTTAAGCTTTGAGACGCTGCTCCCCATTAACAGTGAGTGAGATTTGGGTTCGTCGTATTCGGCATTCGGCACAACAACCCAGCGTGCCCAACGTGGGGAGTATGGCTGATCTCCCATGCGTGACGTGACACAGGTTTTGTTAGTGCTTTAATTTTAAAAAATCCTATTCTCAGCTGTTTTATTGTACAGGCGAAGGGAGAAAATGAACAAGAAAACAAAAATTAACTTTTTCTCAACAAACTATTTTGGTAGGGTAAATAGCTATATCAATTACTTCATTCGCAAACGAATCGTGGGAGACCACTTATTGGAGAACGTTTACCCTTGTACCTATCTGTTTGTGTTTGTTATACCATTGACGTTAATGAAATAGGCACTAGTTGTACGTAAATAGACGGAGAATGTATATATTCTTTGCTTTGTATAATTTACATTTACGATACAGCGCTAAGAGGATATTATCTTACCACTATATTGCAAATGTATCATGTTTTATAAGATATTATGTATCGTAACCAAAACATAATTTTAATTTAGTAATATTATGATAGAGAACATGGACAAATTAAAATTTATTTACTATATTATACAGATCTATAAATATTATTTTTTTAGGTTATGGTTAAATACCGGGACGAGTCCGCCTCGTGACTCCGTGCGGGTTGTTCGTGCTCTCCAAATATTATTTTTTATTGTTTCTTGCCGACGTATTTTTCCACCAACGAGTACATGGTAAATTTAAGAATTTGATTATAATTAACCATTTTGCAATTGCAACTAAGAACTGTTGCCTACATAAAGGTACCGTAATTTAAAAATTAAGGAGGCATCAAAATAAGGAAGAGTAAAAAACTTAGTTTTTTTTTATATAGTAAAGGCGGCAAACGAGCGCGGGGCTCACCTGATGCTAAGTGATTACCGTCGCCCACGTATCTCTGCAACACCAGAGATGCTGCAGGTGCGTTGCCGGCTTTTAAGGGTATTTGAGAGATGGGAGGGAGGATGAGGAGGGGGTTGGGGAGGGGGAGTGGGCCACCGGTTACCTCACTCATCGAACGAAACGCAGAAGCACAAGATGCCTCTACTTCACGGCAGTATTCTGCGAGGCAGAGGCGAGCAAAAGCCGCCGCTTGGCTCTACCTTGTGTGAAACCTACATAAAAATTTTCCTCTAAGAAAAAGTACCTACATGCATGATGTTATATGTAGGTGCGTATATCAACATATCAGGCTCACCTGCTCGTGATACATCACGCGTGCAAACCTCGTGCCAAGCCAATGACACGCGACAAATGGCAACATTTGTCTTAAGCTTATGTTTGCATTAAACTTTTCTTAGGTTACATACCCTGAAACATGGAATGATCAATGAATTAACTACTACTACTATAGAATATATCTCAGTAATTAGGTCGTAGATCTTTGTATATTGTTGGGAGTAAAAAGAAAAGAGCAGAGTCTCTTCGCATTTTTCTTATCAACACTGGTTCAGAAATATGCAATGCAAATTCCAAGTTTTTATCTAATTTAACTGTCGAGATATGGGTATAGACAAAAAATCCCTTCCAGATTTTGCATATATATATAATGCAGGAGAATTTTAACATGTTCTTTATATATATATAGATTATTATAATACTACACTTTCCCTTTAATATACAGTTTTCTTTTCGTTATTTTGTTTTAATTAAGTAGTTCAATATGCGGTCGTAGTATTAAATGGGAAAACTATTAATTAAGCAAGAGTATATGAATTTGTAATTATTCTATGGGTTATTTTATCAAACATTAATAGATACCTAAAAGCTATGATAATATGACAACGATAAACCGACAGCGAACATTAGATATAATTTTTTTTTTAGACTTTTAGATATGAGATATTATTTGCACGTGTTATTATAAATGGTAAAGTCGGGAGAGGAAGACCTAGGCGAACACTACACGATCAAATCGGAGACGTTCTGAAAAAAGGCCAGGTCAATAGTACTCTAAACCAACGAGCATGCATGCGAAGATTGATGAAAGTGGGAGAAGCGAAAGACGTATGTCAGGACCGTAGCAAGAGAAAGAAGATTGTCTGCCTACCCCGTTGGAAACAAGGCGTGAATATATACATACATATATTTGCACGTGATTTTAAAATGAGTTGCAGAAACTCAAGCTGAGTACAAAAGAAAAAGTTTGCTAACTAAAGTTTTCTTTCAAAGAATTCATTACGCTGTACACATATAATAACGCTATAGGAGAACAAGATGTATATTTTAGTGAAACTTGGTGGATAAATAGTAAACAATCTCTATGCGGATTCCTTAGGGAGGGCGAACATACCGCAGCTCTGGACTGTATTACAACATTCTGTTTAAATTAACAAACCACTCACAGCCACGTTTAATTATGTTTTTATATTCACGACTCGAACTGAACAAGGTAATTATACATTTTTCGTAATTAAAGAGCTGTTGTCGTCCTTTGAATGTATTTTGATTACAATGTACGATCTCAAAATGAGCTTTTTATTTGATAGTAAAATTACTTTTGGGTCCAATTCCACTGTTAATTATAAATTCACTTACTTAAACGCAGTGATTTTTTTATACATTTTATTACAATGCAATTTAATAATTTTACAGTAATTTTTAATATTTAGAAAGAAGTAAAAATCAATCTAATTTGATCGAAGTTTCCTTTGTAATATTTCAGTTTTTCAGGGAAGGGGTAATAAAAGACTTCTTCTTGAATATAAAAATCACACACCACACCACACATTCATTCGTGAGCACTGACCATCACCAGCCAGGGTCACCTTTGGGTTCGACCAATTCAATTGGGTTCAATTGGGACCCTGCCATTATTGGGCCGCCATAACCTCATTTGTTTGCTAGCAGTGTGCACCACATTCTGGTGCGGTTGGGATTTGGAGAAAGCGATGGTTATTTATTAAACCCACGAGTTAAATATCCCCCACTCTTTTGGTTAAAAGTAATATTACAAGAGCTCTGAAATAAATTCTATAACATTTTTCTTATTTCATTTATTACTTTTTAGTTCTTTTATAGTAGCTATATAATATTAAGTTATTAAGTCTACGTGGTAAAACACAATAAAAGTGTGTAGAAACAACTTCCATTTAAAAATTAAATATAATTTCCGGTCATTTGGTAAGAATTATTTTATTTAAAACTAGCGAAAGCTTGTTTTTCTTATTGGATTGAGTGACTAACGAGTTAGAAATCTACCTGATGATAAATAAACATTTCAGTTTTCTTTTCGTTATTTTGTTTTAATTAAGTAGTTCAATATGCGGTCGTAGTATTAAATGGGAAAGCTATTAATTAAGCAAGAGTATATGAATTTGTAATTATTCTATGGGTTATTTTATCAAACATTAATAGATACCTAAATGCTATGATAATATGACAACGATAAACCGACAGCGAACATTAGATATAATTTTTTTTTTACTTTTAGATATGAGATATTATTTGCACGTGTTATTATAAATGGTAGAGTCGGGAGAGGAAGACCTAGGCGAACACTACACGATCAAATCGGAGACGTTCTGAAAAAAGGCCAGGTCAATAGTACTCTAAACCAACGAGCATGCATGCGAAGATTGATGAAAGTGGGAGAAGCGAAAGACGTATGTCAGGACCGTAGCAAGAGAAAGAAGATTGTCTCTGCCTACCCCGTTGGAAACAAGGCGTGAATATATACATACATATATTTGCACGTGATTTTAAAATGAGTTGCAGAAACTCAAGCTGAGTACAAAAGAAAAAGTTTGCTAACTAAAGTTTTCTTTCAAAGAATTCATTACGCTGTACACATATAATAACGCTATAGGAGAACAAGATGTATATTTTAGTGAAACTTGGTGGATAAATAGTAAACAATCTCTATGCGGATTCCTTAGGGAGGGCGAACATACCGCAGCTCTGGACTGTATTACAACATTCTGTTTAAATTAACAAACCACTCACAGCCACGTTTAATTATGTTTTTATATTCACGACTCGAACTGAACAAGGTAATTATACATTTTTCGTAATTAAAGAGCTGTTGTCGTCCTTTGAATGTATTTTGATTACAATGTACGATCTCAAAATGAGCTTTTTATTTGATAGTAAAATTACTTTTGGGTCCAATTCCACTGTTAATTATAAATTCACTTACTTAAACGCAGTGATTTTTTTATACATTTTATTACAATGCAATTTAATAATTTTACAGTAATTTTTAATATTTAGAAAGAAGTAAAAATCAATCTAATTTGATCGAAGTTTCCTTTGTAATATTTCAGTTTTTCAGGGAAGGGGTAATAAAAGACTTCTTCTTGAATATAAAAAATCACACACCACACCACCCATTCATTCGTGAGCACTGACCATCACCAGCCAGGGTCACCTTTGGGTTCGACCAATTCAATTGGGTTCAATTGGGACCCTGCCACTATTGGGCCGCCATAACCTCATTTGTTTGCTAGCAGTGTGCACCACATTCTGGTGCGGTTGGGATTTGGAGAAAGCGATGGTTATTTATTAAATCCACGAGTTAAATATTCCCCACTCTTTTGGTTAAAAGTAATATTACAAGAGCTCTGAAATAAATTCTATAACATTTTTTTATTTCATTTATTACTTTTTAGTTCTTTTATAGTAGCTATATAATATTAAGTTATTAAGTCTACGTGGTAAAACACAATAAAAGTGTGTAGAAACAACTTCCATTTAAAAAAATTAAATATAATTTCCGGTCATTTGGTAAGAATTATTTTATTTAAAACTAGCGAAAGCTTGTTTTTTCTTATTGGATTGAGTGACTAACGAGTTAAAAATCTACCTGATGATAAATAAACATTTCAGTTTTCTTTCTCTATCAAGAATATGGCGGTATAAGAGAAAATGCCTCCCCGTCGCGTCCCGGGGGTGTCATAAAAGTCGACAGAGAGTGCCAAAATTTAACTAGGAGATAGACAGCAGCATCTTCGTATATAACTACTGGAAATTAAAAGCTGCGGTTCCGATGGTAAATAATAAAATCCTGTAGGGTATTTACTAAAGACGTCCCGCTTGATAAACGGGTTGTTGATCCCAGTACCACACATTACGCATTCTAGACTCTGCTTTCCGACATCGCTTTGTGTATTTTCGATCTGGTATTTATGAGGTGATCAATCCATCCTTAGTTGGTAGAGTCGAAACTGAGGGTTAGAGTTCGAATCCCGCTACTGGCTAACATTTGTATGATGAATGTAAAAGTTTGTACACGAGTCCATGACTATATATGTAGATAAATAATTATATATCTAAGTAGGTATATGTTTATGTAATCATTTACCAATCAGTTACCAAGACATAGGAAATCCTAATTAAAGGACGGGATGATGATTGTGATTGTTCGTGTAAATACAAAAATTCATTTGTTTTATTTCGTACGCTATTCAAGGTTTTTCCATATTCGTAAACTAAAAAGATTTTTTATTCATAAAACCTTCAAAGTAAAAACCGTAACACTGCCGTGTGCACATAATCCAGAAATAAGCAGCTTTAAGACTTAATACGCATGAGCGTTTTCTCACCGCGAGTTAAAAAAACGTGCCTAAATCACAGATAGATACAAAACTCGTATAGCTGTACTCGTGTAAGAGGGAATATACCATACCTTTGTCCAAATGCCAACCTGACCTGCATGTGGGTGCATGCTAGGAAAGAAAAGGGGTTCTGGCGGCCAACTGATAGCGAATTATTTTTGTACGCAGTAGAGCCAAGCGGCCGCTTTTGCTACAACTCAAATGGGTCGGCTCGACCGGGGTAGTACCACGGCCTCGCAGAATACCCGCGTGAAATAGAGGCATCTTGTGCTTCTGCGTTTAGTTCGGTGAGTGAAGTAACCGGAGACCCGCTCCCCCCCCTTCCCAACTCCCCTCCCAACATCCCTCCCATCCCCCAAATACCCTTAAAGGCCGGCAATACACCTGCAGCCCCTCTGGTGTTGCTGATGTATGTTGGTGAGCCGATTGCTCGTTTGCCCCCTGTAGTATAAAAAAAAATCCATCCGAATTCACTGAACCCATATCCACTGACTAGTGATGGGGAGCAGCATCGCTAGTGCGAAGGCCCTGCACTCACCAATCCGCTTGCCCAGCGTGGTGAGTAGTAGTGAGGCAAACCTTCTAAGAAATGTACGTGGGCCTTTGAGTGGCGCTTTCTTGGAAAGGTTTAGATTCAGCAGTGGACTAATATACGCTGATGTAGATTCGTATAAGTGATCTAAGGGAGGCCTTTGTTTTTAATGACGTGGAAATCGTGCTGATACCACATGATTATAATGTTATAACAAAAAATTGCAATTTCCCAAGGACAATGCCCTATGGATACCTGGTTCTGCTGCTCAATTCAAGGGGATAGAATTTTTTGCTCCATATAGTATACGGTTTTTGTTTTCTTGTTGGATAGATTCCAGAATCTACTGAATTTTATTTCAAGGTATGCTTAGGATAATGTTTTTTGAATAGAAACAAAAAAAAGAAAAAAAAATCTCTTTTAGCTCCAAATCGAAAAGGAAGACTTTTACAGTGACAAAGCAAGTTATTGAACAAATGCACCGTTTAAAAACATTTAAATAATCTACATATGTCCCAGATTTCTAGAAGCTCTAACATTGAGTCAAAAGTCACGTAATAATCCTTTCGGGTTTTTGATAACCAATAGCCTGAAATAAGACGTAAATAAGTTTTCAAATATTAAAATGATCTTTCAATAATAACCCGTAAAGTTAATAAAGCCAATAAATGTCTCGGGTCTTAATGTATACGTTATCACGAATGGATAATTACATAACTTATCCCGAGTGTCAACATTCCCCTCTCGTTTCACGTAATTATCGTTTATGGTTTCAGGAAGCTAATGAAGTTGAAAGGAATGAAAGTTTAATGAGTTTTAAAACATTTCAGCTTTTTTTATTTTTATGACACCCATGGGATTAGATGTGGTGGCTGATTATCTTACGCGGCCACGATATCGCCACGACTATGAGATATTCGAGAACAATCTCGAATCCATTAGATGACGTAATAACCATCATAAGTATCTTGTTTATCATGTGTAAGTCCAGTGATGGACCATCCGTGATCTTTCCATGAAAATGCATACCAAAGGCTGTCATGCCACGTTGGGCGGGAGATGCTACACTCCATCACTAGTCTGTGGTCTTTGGGTTCGGCGTATTCAGATGGATTTTCTGACATCAATCGGTCACCAGAGCCCCGTTCATTCATTTGCCGGGTGCAGCACATGTAGGTGAGGTTGACCTTTGGAGAAAATGATGGGATAGTCTTATGACAAACTATACCATCTTCCTCATAAGTATGCCAGACCTAGACGATTCAGATCATCTCGACTCAGATTAAGAGCAGCGTCTACGGTGCGAATGCCAGGTGTACAATATCAGTCGTGAACTAAACATACACAGAGGCTTTGTTGATACTATTATTAGGGTTAAATATCGACTGCCGAACATAAACCATCTTTGAGATTATATAATCTTCAAATAAAGACAAGTAATAAGTCTATGCTATGACAAAAATCTATTCTCTCAGTTCAAACACTTCAATGTCATTCTTCGAAATTCATTGAATTTTATAGCAGGACATTTTCTTTTAAGCGTGACTTGGAAAAATTCTTTCATGTTTTATCTAAGAAATACATCATTTAAAAATGAAGATTTTATTTTTATTCACATACAGAATTTTTAATTTTGTCCAAGATAATTTATCTATGTACCTTAAAAATAGTTAATATTAAGTAATTTTAATTTATACTTACGATGGTTGCCACTTGGTCAAACTTCACCATATTGATAATTATTATTATTTCTAGTACAAGTTTTACAACAGATTTTCTTTTGTATAAGTTATCGACTGGCCGGTCAATATTAAATACTAGAGTAATGAAAAGCTGTGGTATCCCAGCGCACTGGCTTTAATTTCTTAGTACGTGAGGGACCTGATAACTATTTGTACTGCTTATTACGTGTATAAATAAACATAAATAAAGAAATAAATACGCTTCACCGACTGCAACACACTGACTAGAGGTCTAGACATTTTAGTCCTTTCAACCCACATTTCAGCAGAGCTTATTTGGGGCATTGTGAAGGGTGGTAGTAAACCAAGTCAACGATATAAATCGCACATAAGTTACGAAAAACTCCTGGGCACGAGCCCTCGACATGACGGATCGAGCTCGAGTCTCAGAATTCTATTCGGAGGCTAACAATCCGGCAATGGTGGCCTTCTTAAAAAAAATCTTATAAAAACAATTCAAATAATGTAAAATTGTTTTCATATCCCCAAACTCCATGTCCATGTAAACTTTTGGACAATCCTAAATAAAATATAGGGCTTATAATTTTAAATCTACAACTCGGCGGAATGAGCGAATTTCGGAGAATTAACGTGCCAACAGATGTTTGTGAGATAAATAAGGTTTTTAAGAACTTAAGAAGCGATTATGTAAACATTTCAAATAGGAGTCTTACTTTGTTCATTTTTTTTTAAATTTACTCATAATTAAAATTAAAAAACCTTTAAATAATTGTCTAGACATTTTTAGTCCTTTCAACACACTTTTCTTCTGAGCTTATTTGGGACAAGGCGTCAGGTGATGAGCCTATCGCCGTCTTAGTGTCCAAGCCAACAATATGAATCGTATGTACGTTTGAAAAAAACTCATTAGTGCGAGATCGAACGCGAGTCTTCTCGGACTGATCTGATTATCTGCTGATCTTAAAATATTATGTCGTACTTTATTACAATACAATATAGAAGTCGTGGTAGTCTAGTAATCAGGGCGTTCGCTTTAATTTCATAGTACACGAGAGACCCTCGTTCGACCCTAGGTGGCGAAATAACCATCTCAAGTATGCCCTACGTCACAATTTAAACGGTCTTTTTTCCTTTTTTTCTGAATTCATATTTGGAATGAATTATTTACGTAAGAAACTTCGTATCGTAAGTACACTATGTACACCAACAATTCCTCTGTCGAAGACCATAAAAGATCGGGGCGAGCCCTGTTTGGATTTATGTTCGAAATTTTCCGCCAACATTCGATTGCCAGTGCCTCGTTTGTTTGCTAGCAGGGTCCACCCCGTACAGATGAGGCTAGCATTTGAAGTGAGAGATCGCATATCACAACCTTACACCCATTCTATTAACTATATATCAATCTTAAAGACATTAAATGGTATTCTACGGGTTTAATGTTGTTTACTTAATGTTGAAACATATTGTAGAGTATTCTCTACTATTCCCTCTTCAACCCCCTTTAATAATAATAACAATGAGATGATAAAAAACCGAACACCGAACCGTGAAAGCCGAAACAGACCAGAAGACAAAATATCTGGACCTGGCTCACGAGTTAACCGACATGTGGGGCGGTGTGCCGACCGAAATCTATAACTTTTTGTTTATTCAAAAATATAGATTTCAGTGTTTTTAATAACCCATGTTTTCCACTGCTAAATAGAAATAAATCTACCACCTAGTGGTTTTAGTATTGTTCATTTAATGATCGTTGTAAGGGGAAATACAACGTGAAACAAAAAAAGGCGAAATTTTGGTTTACAAAAAACAACCTCATCTACGTGTAGTGCAGCCGGCTCGCTGACTATGAACAGTGATTCAACGTGACTATCGGAATTAAAAAAAATATAAGCGTGGCTTTAGTGGAAAAAGACAAACGTGCTTAGTTTATTTCTCTTGTAGTTTCTGAAGTGTTTGACTTAGAAAGTCGTTATGGCCATACATCGTAGGTACTTTGCTTTTTAGCCATCGTAGTAATTCTCGATGAAAATTATTTTAGATTCCTCTGTCTAAACTTTCCAAATAGCTCCAAATTGACTACGAAACCCTACCCTGCCCTACACTTCCGTGTGCTGGTCGGCAGGAAGAATTTGGCTTAATCGCCACGCATGGCTAGGGGATTGGCGTACGCCAAATACCATACACCTCGCACCTTAGACGCTGCTACCTCGTCATTAATCAACTCAATTTTATTCTGGTATTTTTCTATATGGTTATACCGGCCATTTATCGGTAGCCGTTGCTATTTACAAAGCTTCTTCCTTAATCGCCTTTTACGACACCCACGGGATGAACTGAGGTGGCTGATTCTTTTACGCTGCTAACATACGTCAAAATTATTTTATATAAGATAAATTTGTCTTCAAAAAATTCAGATCACGTCAAACCAATTTTTCTTATATCCGTTAATTTGTCGATGAGCTCAGACTGTAATCCTATTAATGTCGTAAATTTGTATTTCTTCGACGTGTAGACTTTTACTTTAATTTATAGATATGTAATTTTATCAGTTAAATCTATATTTTTAAACATAACATGTATTAAATATGTACACAATTTTTTTTTTACGATAGAGACGGCAAACGAGCAAGCGGTTCACCTGATAGTAAGTGATTACCGTCGCACATCTATCTGCAACACCATAGATGCTGCAGGGGGGTTGCCGGTCCTTAAGGATATTTGGGAGATGGGAGGGAAGAGGAGGGGAATAGGGAGGGGGTGTGGGCCTCCGGTTACCTCACTCACAGAACGAAACGCAGAATCACAAGACGCCTTTACTTTACGCCGGTATTCTGTGAGGCCGTGGTAACAATCCGGTCGAGCCAGCCCATTCGAGCAGCAGCTAAAGCCGCCGCTTGGCTCTACCACGCTTAAAACTATCGCATTTTCAAAATAAATCCCCGCTAAAACCCCTACTGAACTTTTATTAATCAACTCTTGTTAAACTCTAGTCTCAGTGTCTACGTAGTCCGTCTTTAAATCCATACTGCAGTCTACGTAATCCATCTTTTAAATTTATCCGAGCTCCATTATGCTCCATGAAGTGACAACTCTCTTAAATGCAATTAAGAATATACCAAGAATACCTAGTGTACGTTGGTATAGCAGATAAAGTTAAAGCAAATTTAATGAACTTTATTTTATCTACTGCTTCATTTAAATAAACGACGATGGACGTGTACTTTATTTCTCTTTTTGAGGACGAGAGAAATAAATGGTCGCACTGTGCCCTTTTACCGCGTTGTACAAGAGGATCCCTATTGTTTACCTTTGGTCAGATAAATTGCCGCTTTTGACCTCTGAGGGAGACTGAACTACGAAGTGTTTTGTTATTATATTTTATCACTCACAAGTAGTTGTTCGCAACTGTGGTTTATGTTGTCTATTATACTAATGACAGGGAAAAATAAATTGCTCTATAGTAGCTAGTATTATTTTAACCTACACTTTTAAGTATATAGACAAGTTAATATCATGTAGTATAAGGGGAAATAAACCATCCTCAATGGTGACCCATAAGCCCAGTTGGTAGTGAACTTGGTTTCAAAGCCGTGGGTTGTAGATTCAATTCCCGTTAGGATGCCGTAGATTTTTATTCAATGTGTTATTACGATGATTTATCCAATTTTCAAGATACAAAGAACCCTAGTTAGGTTAATATTTTTTTGTTTCTTTTATATCTATTATATACAACCAGATCATGTACTATGTGTGTAGATATAAGTGTAGAAATAAATGTCTTTGTCTTTTTATTTCTAATTAGAATTGGATGACGTATGTGTGGCTGTGTCCGGTAATTTATTATGAAAAAAACAATGTCTTCATAATTCCAACTGTAGCTGCAAATGTGGTGCTTCCTGCTGACAGAAAAGCGAGACTGGCGATATCGAGTGGCAATCGAAATTTCAGAATTGTACCAGCCCTGAAAGCGAAAACTATTAAATATGCTAAACATCTTTGCCCGTTGTGTACTGACTACTCTAAACGTTACGATACTCTTCTTCTGTCTTACCACGTCTAACCGTACGTACTTTGCAAACGTATTTCTTCGCCATGGGTCTCCCAAAGGGTGACCATTAACAAATATACATGTTAATCTTTGAATAATGTGTGCTGTATAGACGTGATGGGCTGATAACCCTCACGCTACGATATTGTTCTCCATTTTTATCACATTTATACGTACGTATTTCTTCACTTTCCTCATTAGTCACTTTCTCATCTCCGGAAGAGGCGAAAACTAGGTTGCTGAAGACCGTTTCACTGCGTTTAGTCTTTCCAAATGGAAATCTGTTATTTCTGTCAAACCCTTCATGTTTGATAGATATGGTTCTAATATAGAAATGTATTCGAAAGAGGACTTACTAAAACTGAAACGAAAAAACACAAAAGGTTCATTACCGTATTTTCAACTATTTCTAAGTATTCTTTAAAAGTACTTTTCTTGAACAAAGGTATTACTTACGCTTAATATTTTCTCGAGGTGTTCTCTTAAAGTCGACTTCTACGACACCCACAGGATTAATCTTAACGCCGAAACACTCGTTATTTATTCTTTGGTTATTAATATTTGATCTAACAAGTTTAAAATCTTGTTTGATATCTATTCCATTAATTTATTTGGTATGAGTAGATGTATTATATGCTTGAAAATAAAAGATAAATAGTTTAATTTCATAGATTTTTATTCGTAAATCGACTGTTTGCAGTATATGAATTCGAGTTTCAAGTTAGAAATATACATAATATATAATATCTAAATATATTTTATGTACAGATAAATAGAAAAGTAGTCGAATATAATAATCGGCTATCGATAGAGACGAGCGGCGATAGTGCAGGCGACCGGCGGGAAGCGGTGCGGACGAGGGCGCGGCTCGTCATAAAACTTTTAGAAAAATAGATAAATCGCTCAAAAACGTCAGAGTCAGTCGAGAAAGTAGAGGAGTGGAGAACACATTTTGTAAGTACAGCCGGTGATAACGCGTTACGTACGCGTTCATAGCCCGGCTCACGCGTACTCCGTGTCTGTAGACAGGGAGCGCTCTGCGGGGGAGCGACGGCCGCCAGCTTCCGCCGTTGTTGGCTCACCGGCCTGCGCCTGCGCATACGCCAGGCTCTTCTGGTAACTGAACAGTTGCCGTTCAAGTGAATAGTTTTCTGCTTGCAACGCAGCTACCTCGCGCCTGCAATCAAATTGAATGAGTTACTAACATCTAATAATGTCGCCATATGGTGTCTGCGTAAGAGAATTCAATACACCATTTTTTGTGTCTAAAGACTATCAGATAATAACTAGAATATAAATCGCTGCTGCATGTCATTATACTACAGCTGCTAACCCGCCTACCAAGCGTTCAACATGACATAGTTGATATAATGATCTCTAAGTTTATCTTTGAAGGAAGCTTGGGGCCTTGGGGAAGGGCTCATTAATGTTTGGACGTACTCACCACACGGGGCAAACGGGTTGATGAGCGCAATACCGGTACCCTCGCACCAGTGACGCTGCTCCACGTCTAGTGACTAGTGTCTGCGGGATTTCACCGTGCCCATCAGATTGGGATATGAGTACGACAAATTTGGATCAATATTTAGCCATCATTTGGTCGCTAAACCTCATTTGTTTGCTTGCAGACTACACCACGTGCAGGTGAAGTTGGCATTTGTAGTATACTCCCCATTACACCTCCTTAAACCAGCGGACTAATATAAATTTATTTCGTGATTCAACATCACGATTATGAAGAGAAGAAACTATTTAAAATATTACAAAATACTAACCTCATTTGATGGGCATGTAAGCGACAGAGATCGTCGTAAACATGATACGTAGCTTGAAAGAGTAAGTAGGTATCGCCCCATTCCAGGCGCACGCGAAGCTCGCCGCCCGCGTGCAGAAACGCGCATCCAGTCCGGGATATATCCTCCACCCTTAGAGCTGTCTCCATCATGAGACCCTCATCGGCGCTTTCCTGCGCATAATAATGCTCGAAAGGCGCGCCTGGTAACTCGTCGGCGTCGGCTTCACCAGGGGCAGGGGTCGCCCTCACCAGCCACGCTGACCAGCTGACGTAACGCAAATGATTCCGCGGTACATGATGCACGTCGCGATACAGCATATGCAGCCGCACAGTTTCAGAGTGAGTGTCGCAGCGCAACGCCCACGCCTGCTTGTCCCGATCGTAGCAAGTAGCCGCTCGACCGGCAGCCGGCACTGCCAGTTCAGCCAATGCCCGCGCCCACACCAACTCCACTGTCAATCGTACGCCCTTATGAAGAATTCGAGAAGGAGGGCGAGGGTTCCATGGAGGAGTGCGCCCTTCGGGGTCGCATACACATTCAAGAGGACCGGAATGCAATCGTCGCTCGCCCTCTCCTAGAGCGAGCGCGTATCGAACGCGACAACGTTGCCCTTCTCCGGATAAACGCACCAGCCGCAGGGTAAGAGGCTCTTTGTTACCGCCGCTCGCCGAAACTGACCAATCAAAGCCGGCGAAAGCTATGGGCGGTGTGTCCAGTTGGGGGGCTCGCAGCTCACAAGAGTACAAGGTGCGAACTCTTGACATAGTGAGCTCGAGCTGGAACTCGCCGCGGGCGTCCGCGAATTTGGCATTGAGTTCAGCGAGCGTGATGCAGCGGCCACGGCCCTGCGCCGCACAGCCGGCATTGAACCGCACTTGCTTGCCCGAGAAACCCTCATTGGCGGTGAAGTGATCGCGGCTGAGCAAAGTAAAGGTGAAGTCCACATAGACCCGCATACCATCGCATGCACCGCGCCACACCAGGTACACGCCTGTTAAAGAAGATAGGTTAAACGATAAAACCGTAAAATGAGTAAGTTGTTTATTGTTACCTGTTATAAAATAATACAGTTTTAGTTATTTATTAAAAGCAAAGTGTTTCTTGACATTAATATAATTGATATTTATGATGTTAAAAGAATCGGGCGTGAATAATACTTAAGAAACAGGCGATATACCATTTTATATTGCATGTGAATTTCAGGAAATTACCCTTTAATCGAGTGTAAATTTTTGTTTGCAGGTTTTTTTGTAATTCAGATACGTACATAATGCGTATCACAATTAGGACTATCTCATTTTAAAAATATTAAATATTATGAAGACAATAATCTTAGCAAGCAAATAGAGTTATGTGGAACCTAGAGAGTGTATGTGGGAGCCACGATGCAGAGCTTCTATAAGAGCACGACGAAGCTGTAGTACGAACAAGTGGGGTCTACCCGAGAAGTATCGTGCTCTTATAGAATACCAGCGTCAAATAGCAGCATAATACTGCGTTTAGTATTGTGAGTGATTATTTACTAATAACGTGGCATTCCATCTTAGTCCTCAGGGGTGATAAGGGATCTGCATCTTGATTCTTAAACGAAGATCTTACAATCAAATTTGGACTTCGTGCTCATTTCGTCCCTTATTTGAATAAAAAAAAAAGACAATAAATAACAAGTCGGGGAAAATGTGTGCTGAACACTTACCTAGCGAAGCATCGGTGCGACTGAATGCGACTGCCCATCGTTGGTGCGAGCAGCAGAAGTCCTTGGAGGTGACGTCACGGTCGGGCTCGCGTGTCGCAGACCGGGTGACCACGAAGGTGAAGACGTGCGTGTCGGCGCGGTCCTTGAGCCGCGTCGCGCGGTACAGCAGCGCCATGCGACCGCGCCGCGCGACTTCGCCGCCTGCGCTCTCCTCTGTACGAAATTTGTGATCGTTTAAATTTCAACAAAAAAAACATTGAATTTTGTAGAAAATGTTTTCACTAAATGTTCACCCATCGTTTGGGTTATAAGGTGAAAACCGTCTCGTTTCGAAATACCAATCTCACATGCATGTTGCGCACCCCCGGCTAGCAAAGAAAAGAGGCTCTGACGGAATGTGTGTGGAATAAAACGCATAACCTCAAGATACCTCTACTTTACGCCGGTTTTTTACTTATCCCGGGCGAGCCAACCCATTCGAACAATAGCAAAAGCCGCTGCTTAGCTCTACTACGTACACGTTCCCTAATTTTACAAATTATTCATTATTATTATATAAATTAAACGCGACAAAATTCGTTAATAATAGTTTTATTTCAAATTATACATTATTTAAGCGTTTTTATCCAAATTTAGATTGAAGAAATTTGTTTTTATGAAAGATTTTGTAACCTACAAAATATTATTCTCTGATCATCTTCAACTCCGAATAAAAAAAATCTTCATGACTGTGGAATTGTTTCAGAGTTTTTTCCTGACAATCTAACTTCAATCCAATTTGCCTCGATTGCGATTTGAAATTTTTAAATATGTGACCTTTTAAACAGATTACTTCACAGTAGGAGAACATCGTTAAGATCTCTGCATCTACGAGAATATATTCAAAGGCCGGCAATGAGACCTGTGACGTGTTAATACCAGCTCATTATTATTCACTATGTTCCCGGTTTAATACGGAGCGTTTCTGTCAACTATATCATGACGTATCTGAATATATGACCATAATTATGAATACCACACATTTTTTTTAACATATAGCACATAGAATTGTTATAATAATGTCTAGCTCCCGCTTCGCTAAATACAGTAGGCGCAAGTGCCAATACCTTTAACTGTCGACGGACAGTTTCATGCGGAAAATTGCATACCCACAACATTAGGACTTGGCACGATGTCAGTTCAACCACACGGACAATACAGTTTCCCGTTTGCCAGTCAGCGGGGTGCATAGGGCCTCGTTTAGTAATTAAACATGATATAAAGGTAATATACATAAAATATTTGAAAATATGTATTTAAAGTGAAGAATAAATCGATTTTCGCCATATTTCATCAAATCAAAACCTTAAGTGGCACAACTTTAAATAATAACCTTCCTGTGATATTAGTCCTAATATGGTTGATAACAATAGAATTTCAATCGTTTCAAAGTTGCGACAAGAGTCATAATAGAATACAAAAAGTGTAGAGTATATTTTAACTTACACATTTAGTAGTAAATTATTATTAATTAATTTTATTGGGGTTTTAGGAGATTCTGCCTTACTAACTTTTTCACCAAATGTTGACGTTCCATTCCACTCCCTTACGCGTGAAGCAGCCTACTGATTAAGAAGCAACACTTTGATGACTGACTGATGGCAGAAAACCCATCAGAATATTCCGAAACCAAATGCAGGCACAGACTAATGATGGGGAGCAGCATCACCACTGAGAGGCTACCGGCACTGCGCTCACCCCGCCTGGCGTGGTGGGCATGGGCGAATCTTCCATGCATGGTGTTCCGGCTCTTGTTGCCGCTTTCATGACCATGCTCAAGGCTTATGTCCAGCAGTGGATTTCTACAGAGTGGAGAAGTAAATATAATCATTCATTTTGTAATCTTTAACATCCGCCTACATCGTAACATTTGCAATATTATCAAGTATTAAAAATTCAAAATTATTTTATAAAAATAATTTTAAAATAAATAGGCCACGATAGCCGAGTGGTGACAAGCCTGCGAATGTGGAGCGCAGTGTGCGATCACGTTGAAAGCTCGTACCAATGAGTTCCTCGAATCTATCTCTGTTGTGGTTGTTTTTTTTTTAACCTGACACGTCTCAAATAATCTCTGATGAAAAGTTGAATGCACTGAAAATGTCTACTGCCTCTGATCACCCCCGTATTGGGTATAAGGTCGCCAGAGCATATATTTATTATTTGTTTTTAAATAGTTACAAACGAAAAAAAAATAGAAATTTAGTGGAATGTTTTCTCGGAAAATTTATACTGATAGAAGAAAACTTGTTTGTAAATTCTGAAACATAATTACAGCACACACGCAGCTTACAGAGATATCATAAACAAATCCGCTTATGCTTATATATAATGAAAATATGGTAATTATCATGTTAAATATGAAATAATTTTTTAATTTATTTAACGTTAATCTAAATTTAAACATACGTTAAAACACTAAATACAGCACTAAATATTTAGTTCAAATGATTAAAATTCATTATTTAAATTTAAAAAAAATGTATTCTCCGATTTCTGCAAATTGCAAAGCGCTACGGAACCTGACATCCAACAATTTGCAAAAACGGGTCGGTGTTTATCATATAAATTACAGTGCTTAATCTTCCCAGACTGAAATGTTTTTTTTTCGCTGCTGTTCGCTATAAACTTTACCCAATATTCCTCGATAATTGATAGGACATAATTTCCCCTAAGCCTCGAATATGTCATGTACAACAACAAACGGCGTATAATGTTCGCTATTTTAGGATTTCATTTTAACGAAATATTATTGGAACTGACCCTGACTTGGATCCCGTCTATTTTTAAATTTTGAGAATTTTTAAATAGAGAAAAATGTATGAGTAAAGTAGCAGCCTGTAAGTACCAACTGCTGGGCAAAGGGCTCCTTCTGAAGTATCTGAGAGGGTTTTTGTGCTCCACATATCCTCGAAATAATATTTTTTTATTATTTCATAGATATATTCCTTCATTGCTTAGCACGTAATTCCTTCAAGGAACCACTTAAAACAACTATTAACAATTTTAGTGGTGCTGGCACCGGAGATCGAACCCAGGGTCAGGGTCATGTGCTCTTTCATGTCCACCGTTTTACTATACTGTACTTATGAAAGCAAGCGCTATTTGATCTACTGCTCACACTATTCTCTCAGAATATTCAAGCATGATGGTAACTATTGCAGGTTTAGGTCTAGTTCTTAACGTATAACTGTACCAAATTTGTGCCAAATCCGTCATAGTGTGAAAGTCCCATCCAAAGTCCAAAATGGGTTCAGCCATTTCCTAGATAGACAGAATAACCTTTTTAAAATTTTGTCTGTCTAGTGTGTCAATGAAATGTAATTCATCAAGAAATGACATGACATTATTATATTTTTTTTCAGAATAATAAATAAATCAATGATTCTAATAAAAAGAAGTAAGAAATTCAGACGGTTCACAATTAAATGCAGATAGAATAAAAAAAACGTGTCAAAAGGAAAGGTTTAAAGTTTTTTATTACTTCAAAAAACACACATATTACTTCAAAAACTGTAACTAAATTATATAAATAGATATCAACCGTAACTTTGTTACTTTTGTTTCTTCAGCTCCAATAATTTTTGGCGCTTGTAGGCGATAAGAAATTGAGCCGAGTCGTTAAATGAAAATAAAAAGTTTTAATTAAAAGCACGAGAAAAACATGAGCGACATGCGATCTTTTATGAAAACCTGCGGACTAACGAGAGAAATGAAAAAGAAATAAATCCCTGTTTATTTTATTTACTTGAGTGTCTTCATTAGTGTTCCGTACGGAGCCCTCTTACTACGCCTACGCCGTTTGTCCGTCCGTCCATCCCTCTGTCCTACCTTTAAAGGGAAACGCAATAGGTAGTTAATTTTTATACAGAATATGTGTTATTATAGCGAATATCCTAACAAATAATATCCAAAACAAAGGTTTAAAAGGTAGACTTCCATACATACTACCATATACATATACATACATATAGTTTTTTATTTTAGCTCTATAGTAAAACAAAAACTTTTTTGTGTTTTCAGTTTAAACCCTAAAGTACACCGCCAACAAGTAATAACAACCGACCAAGTGTGAATCGAGCTCTAAGCACGAAATAAGGATCGCGAACTAAATGAAATAAAATACATTTTTCTTGATAAATACTTAACACAGCTATATTGAGTGGGACTTACGCTTTGGCGTTTTTTTTTTGTTATTTTTATCTTAATTTCATGTTCTACAAGAAAAGCTTTCATGCAGGTGGTCATGCATTTAATGATTTCTTTATTACAATATAATTTATTAGATTCTTTTATCACGCAGAATGCAAATCTACGAAGAGTTTCATGTATCTGTAAGTTTCAGACGTGACTTGCTCCACACAGCTGACCTGAATCAAATTACGTAAGATTAACTTCTCTCCCCTCGGCTACTATTTGAGATCCTGGCCATGACTATAATACAGTTTTTCCCATTTTATTAATATTACTAACGAGTAGATGCTCTAAATTAAAATTTAAAAATCAAACAGTTAATAGTCGTGAAATCTTAATATACCTATGCCTTACTTATAAACCTGTGTAATTTTATTATGGATACATTCAAAATTTTATATTAATTTTTCTTTTTCTTGCATTACTTATCAATTGACTATTGTCATTCATTAAGAAAAATGTGAATGGAGAATTGTGGACGTTGGTTGCAACCATAGAAAAAGAATTTATATTGCAACTCGCAATTTCTTTCCCTTTTGCGACTCTACTAAGTCAACCACAAAAGAGTTTCGCTAGTCTCGTTATAACGTCCACGTACAGGCTTCATTAAACATTAAGCTGTGGTTAGGTTTCAAGATCTCTGCAATCTGTTCGTTAATTAAAATATATGTTTTTGCAACGTATTTAGCCCTATGCTTGTTTTACTTGATAAATATAATGAAAATATGAAATGGTCAAAGGTTCAATCATTTATATTATTCGTTTCAACTGACTTTACACTAGAGCTTAATTTCATAGAGCGCGTATGACCTGGGTTCGATACCCGGTTACAGCACCACTAAAATAGTTAATAGCAATTTTAAGTGCTGTATTTACCACGTTCTCGGCTGTGAAGGAAAACATCGTGAGGAAACCTGCATGTCTAAGGATTAATAAAAGAATATTATTTCGAGAATGTGTAAAGGCCACCCCGCACTGAAGGTCCATGGCGGGCTCTTTCATGGTCCAAAACTATCTCAAATAGATGAGAACACTTTGTGCAGTTGTGGGCATATAGCGACTGCTACTTTACTTTTTGTTTTAACTAAGAAAAACTACATCGATAATTATATTTTGATTAAATTTTAAAATTCGTTAACAGCATTTGTTCGTGATTATGTTCGTGGTTAAGAAGTAAGAAAGCTTTTATTACAACTAATCAATAATACATGCATTCGGCAAAGTTCGTTCATAAGTTGGTAATCGTGTCGCAGGCTGTACAGAAACACTTAGGGAAACTTAACGATGCAGGGAAGCAGACGCTTCTAATAGAGCCTTATATTCCCTTGCGATACTTCTGTACATATTAAAGTAATTCAGTATAAATACTCAAAGCATGCAATATGTATATGTATATATTCACGCCTTGTTCCCAACGGGGTAGGCAGAGATAATCTTCTTCCACTTGCTACGGTCCTGACATTAGTCTTTCGCTTCTTCCACTTTCATCAATCTTCGCATGCATGCTCGTTGGTTTAGAGTACTCTTGACCTGGCCGATTCGTACCTTCCATCTCTCGTAAACATTGTTTCCAAGTAAACAAACTCATTCACTTGCTCTAAACTATCTTCCCTAATCTTGATACATACTTCCATCATCATCTTCTGTCTTTCAAACACCATAACAAAGCATGCAAACAATTAACTAATAGCAGTTGTAATCGAAGAGAATTTGCCACCCCTTTTCATCACGTGTGTGTCACAAGTGGCGACTAAGGGAAAACCCTTGATAATTGTAATGGCTACCTACATAAGGAGGGATTACCTTCTAGAAAATACCAGACCGATGATAGGCGCGCGATCACCAATGCGCTTGCCGTCCTTGCGATTATAGCAAATACTCCTTATGGGAGATGCTTATATCCTGCAGTGGACTATTTTCAGTCCGGTAAGTTAAGGTAATATTACTGAAGAAGACGAGACGAAAAGAATTTTTTGTAGATTTTAATGCAGGTTTTCCTTGTGAACTTATTTAACTCGATGAAAAAGAATCTTGTCCAATTTATTGAAAATTTAAATTAGAAAAAAATATTTTTCTATTTACATTTTTTTTGCATTAAATACCTTATCTGCATAATTTGTCATAAGAATTACAATTAAAGTTCAATATAGAATTCAATATCGATTCCTATTACGGAGCGAATTTATGGAAATAGGTATTAATTAAACGAAATCTATTTTTATAATAAAAAAGAACTAGCTCTTTATTAAATTTACACGAGACCCCACCGTAAGTAAATACTTTTGGATGAAAAGTATATACTTACGTTCACATTTTTTGACATGTGTGTTCATTTTTGAATTATTCAAATCGGTACAAAAATTATCGAATAATCGGTGACCATACACTAAAACTGCATACGCTTATGTTCAACATGCCTGCTTACAAAGAAATTATTAAAAAAAAATTTACCATTTACAACTTTGTCCTTTTATAGGCGGTTAAAAATTAGTATAACATTTAAATAAACTTTACAAATATAAAGATAGTTGTAATATAATACATAATAAAAAAACCGATATGTATTCCAATATCTCCAATTTATAAAGTTCTATTATATCTCAGCATCGATGGAAGTTTCATCGTGAAAAACAATTTATATTTGTTGGAACTTACGTAATATCCTGTTGGCTAAATTGGCAAGAAAATGCCTGTTTCGATAACATAATCTCGGTAATCCGTAAGTAATTATTATTTACTTGTTATCGAGGCCAGTGCTTCCCTTGTACATAAAATATAGGGGCTTAATATCTATCTGTGATAACAATCCTATAATGATTTCTTGTTTTTAATGAAATATTAAACATTGAAATTAATCTATTATTTATAGATTTTATTGCGTTTAACTACTTTTTTTATGTTCCCGACAAACACGGGTGGCTGAGGTGGTTGACGTTCTGATGTCATAGTTAACCCGGCTACTCAATCATTGGTGATTACAAGAAAACGCCATAAAGAAAAAGAAGAAGAACCCGAGTACTAACAGCTTTCTAAATATTAAAATTGGCCCGATCTAAGCAGAATGAGCTCACAGTATCATGACGACGTGCTTGATATTTGAATTAATTAGGGTGTTTTTTTTTTATTTAAATAACCACGCTACTTTTCAGTATATGATTACAGACTGCAGACTTTTACGTTTCGGACTAGAGCTTCTATGTTACACATCTGCTATGTGTTAACTATGACAACCTGACGTCAAACACCTTAGCTCTGTCCTAACCATGGATGCTGTAAAGCATCTGAAACATCGAGATTATAAAAGTAATTAAGCTCGATAACATCTGAAAATAATAGTAAAAATCCAAATGTATATAATGTCGGATAGAAGATCCGACAGTGGAACTAGTAGTTAATTCATTAGTAGAGCCGGGAGCTGTCAGCTATTCTGCACTTTGCATACTGCCGAAACATTTTTTTTTATATTTATATCCGGTCACGCGAATGATCAACTTGTATAAAAAAAAGAACAGAAGTTTATTGGCCAGTTCATACCTAAAAATTTTATTCTCTTACTTTATTCAAATCTCCAAGGCATCTTTCACTTTTACAGTTACAGTGTGTTCTAGATCCTCGTTTGTGAAATGAAAAAAGGAAAAACGACTTTAACATACATCATTAAGTTTTATGGCTGGAATATGATCCGAACTTTCGTTAATGTCAATCGCTCCATAAAATTTATCTTCATTTCATTGTATTTTAAACAATGTTCCACAGAGTTAGCTCCACTGACGTTTATCGATTTTCTCAACTTTTTTATTGAATGATTATTGATACTCATATATATTTAAAATATAATGCCAATTCATTATCGATATTACATCCGGTGACGAAAACGCAGTCATTTGTAGTTGATTTATAATCCTTGACGGTTAAAGAAAGCACGATAAACATGATCTGGACGATACTTTAGGTGCAGAGCAGATAGTAGACATGTACATTAGATGTATTGTCTCAGTTGCCCACGAAATGCCCACGATTGGGTAACAATAATAGGTGTGTATGTACCGCTTGCAGTATATTTCAACAGAACTTATCACTACAACCCTACTGCTGGTGAATAGTCATCAAGAGTAGGGTTGTAGTGATAAGATAAGTATTTGACAAGGTGTAAATCCTCCCTGTATTTACGGAAAACATAAATATATAAATTCGGGAAGGGTTATAGCTGTTTGTGATAATATAATGAAAGGAAAACTCCTTTACTTTGTGATATGGCAAGTTTGCTATCTGAAGAGATGGAGTTCATGTAAGTGAGTCTGTGGTGAACCTCTTTGTAAGAGCGCATAGTAAGAAGTAGGTAATGGTCAGGGCGCTCACTTTATTTTCATAGAGCGCAAGCGACCTGGATTCGATCCCCGGTGCCGGGGACTAAACCACCACTAAAATTGTAAATATCAATTTTAAGTGCTGTATTTACCACGTGCTCAGCGGTGAAGGAAAACATCGTGAGGAAGCCTGAATGTCAAGAAATAATAAAAAAATATTATTTCGAGGATTTGTCAAGTCCACCAACCCGCACTGGAGTAGCGTGGCGGGCCTTTCCCGGCTCCAAAATCATTTCAGATATTTGAGGAGGAGGTCTTTGCCCAGCAGGCTGTCACTTTTCAGTAAATTAGAACAAAATAACATTAATGAACAGAAATGTAGTACAGACATAAATGAAAATTATGTATTTAGTAACCATGTAAGTGACATTTAATATTCAATTATTGATTTACTGGTCAACACACGGAGCATGCTATTTCGTAAATTAATAATCATAGTGCAGAACGTTGTGCTCACCGTGACACTCACGAGAATTTAACGCCTCTGCAGTAGCTGGGAGGAATTGAGAGCGGTGTGGGCCTACAATAAAATATTTCATTGGAATGTCGATGGAATGAAACGGTGAATCATTAAGGTGGTTACGACGTCATTTTCTGTTTGCGCGCCTATAGTTGATCGATTTTGTACTACAGTGATATACTTTAGAACATTTTCCGTAGCGTAATTCTTGTATACATTTAACTTTATTGTTTTGATGTTAAGAAGCTATAAACATTTTCAATTGTTAATATATTTGGCGTCTTTTTTTTAAATTATAAATTATTTTTTAATTAATTTTCTTCTCTTAAAAGTATTAATAAAGCATAAACTTATTCTCTTGTAAGTATTTTATAAGCAAAAAGTGCTTTGTGTTGCTTTATTTTGAATAGGAAAATACTTTAACGGAGATTAAATTTACCGTAGAGATTGTTTTAAAAGTATTAAAATTACAATAGATCTCGGTTCATGAAAGATGGGTTTACATTAAAATATACATGAATTTGATTTTCTTAAGAAGACTGGCAAATAATTTTGTATTTATAAAGAAAAACTTAACTCTTCTTTGACATTTAATTTTTTTTTGGTCATGTGGTACTGGGGTATAAATCTGCCAGACCTTCATCCCAAGGATATCTTAAAAATTTAATGGCAATCTTCGAAAGCAAAAGTTGGTGACGATTTTCAAGACTTCCTTTAGTCGCCTCTTACGACACCCACGAGGAGAAAGGAGGTGGCAGATTCTTACTCCAATATCATGCGGCCTTACTTCAGTGGGTGACACTTTAAAGTGGTTTAATTTATTTGTCGAATTCAACTATAATCAAAGAAGGTTACAGATGCGTAGTCACTCCGAAGGACTAAGATGTGACAACCTGTAACTATCCTGGCTTAAACCGAATAGCAATAGTGCTTGCATTGCTGATTACCGGCAGAAATAGCTAAGAATGATTTACGGCTCCTAGACGGAAAAGAACCCCGCCTAGACTAAGAAAAAGCATCACATCAACACTTCATATGGTAACGAGCAATATATTGTGTAAGAACCATGAAATTGCGAATCAGTAAGTATGTCACAAATAAAGTGACATGGAATACTTAAAACTTTGAAAAGTCACTTAAACAATCAGAACTTGTTAAACGGAGATTGCTGTGCAGCTGCCGCTAGTTATATCTTAACGACAGTTTCAAGAACTACTCAACATCTACTCTACGCCGTGCTCATTATCGAGTCGATGGTAGATAATATTATATTATAAAACATGGCGTGTATTTAAAAAAAAAAAGTAACAGCCTGTAAGTGCCCACTGCTGGGCAAAGGCCTCCTTCTCACATACTAGTATCGGAGAGGGTTTTAGGAGCCGGGAAGGGCCCGCCACGCTGCTCCAGTGCGGGTTGGCGAGCTTCACATATCCTCGAAATAATATTTTTATTATTTCTCAGACATATAGGTTTCCTCACGATGTTTTCCTTCACCGTTGAGCACCGGGGATCGAACCCAGGTCACTCGCGCTCTATGACACTAAAGTGAGCGCCCTGACTGCTAGGCTACGACGAAACGTCTGGCGAGTATTTATTTGATTTTAATTGAGTCTGCTAGTCAAGACTAGAGTGAATTAACCCAGAATATTTTTTGGTGCTACTGCGTGATCGCAGGATAATATTACTTTGTCTCTTTCTCACTTAAAGTTGGTTAGGGTAGTCCGCTGGGACAACACGCGATGGGGGCACTTAATACCATTCGACTATTGTCGTGAACCACTCCAAATACAGGCTCTAATGCTTAGTTGGAAGGTTAATAGGAATATTAGTAATGTTAGTTAAATAGCATTGCTAGTATTCTTTAAAAAAAAAATGTTAGCAGAATACGGAAGAGAGGCCCTCGGCAGAGGCTGATTTAATGTTTAATACTGATGACCACCGGGTAATTGCGTTAAAAACAATTGAAAGTCACACATTGAATGTCATAAAATTTTTAAATTTAGAATGGTAGTAGTAGTTAGGAAGACACAGATTTAATTTTAATTCAATGTGGCCACTCTAATAGAGATAACGGCAACTTCATACTTAAATTGTTACAAAGTTTTTTATCTATTTAGGAAAACAGAGGTCTGTAAATTTTCTTGATCTCATATTCTGTCTCATTTTTATACTTATTTAAAATAAAGAGTCTTGTCTATTTTTCTTAAGTAACTAGAAACGATACCATTTGCCAGCACATTGACTTTAATAACCATTGTCTTAACGACAAACTTCGAAAGGTTTGACCCTTCTCAATCAAGGGTCGGGGTCGTTCATTTAACAATTATTGAACAATATAACAATATAACTGTCTATTATCAAAAACTACAAATATTCTGAAAAACTAAATGAATTCGATGATTTCCATATGTCCGATAAAATAACAAAGATAATAATTAATAAGAGATAAGAGATACTTTAAGACAAAGTCAATTTGCTCTCTTCAATGTAATAATAACTCGAAATAATAAAAAGCGTGGTCAGTGGTTGAGATATTTTTGTTCTGTTTTCTTTTTCTGATAAAGTTAACAAAATATTCAACTAGCGTAAATTAATACTTCAATCATTTTCGACCTTGTTATAAATAAATTGCTTCTCAAAATCTTCACTATTTTCTCTTGAAATCCGTGAAAAGATGATATTTTCGATTTGATTATCAGTAAAAATCCGAGTATAGAATACATAGCCGATATATGACATCGACGCTCTAAGAAGTCAGCAGTCCGTGATCATATTCTAGATTCACGTGGCCATTGAAATCAAAAACATCCTAATTTCAACAGAGAAGATCGCTGGGTACTGTCACCGGTGTGGGATTCTGTCATAAATTAAATTAAATCTCAAACCAAACATACCACTGCACGAATTCAGGACACTGGGAGCGCCTTGCGTAGATCGGAAAGTTAATAATGAAATGTTAATTATGAAATCAAAATATCTAACACCTCTGTCCCCCTGTGACCAACGCGCTCTAAACGCCGGGAAATAAAAAAGTAAAAATTAATCACGACAAATTACTTAAAATTTGTTTCATAAAAACTTTCCAATATTTTCTTATCAATAAATAATATTCTGATACTATTTATAATACAAATGAAATCATTGTTGCACAATAGTAACATAAGTCATGTTCAGGATGAGAACTGAACCAAACTGATAAGTATTTAGAAGTCCTTAACCACTTTAAGCGTTCCACTCTAACAACTATTAGAAAGCCACAACCGTTTTCCAATGAATGGGAGGTTAATGACTCTTGTTGGTAGATTGTAGAAATTTCTAGATTTCTAATAGCAATAACCTCTCAACCTTTATTATGGTTTCATTTCAACATTCAGATGAATATAATACAAATAATTAAAGATTACTTGAATTAGTTAGTAACTCAAGAAGATAACATAGACTTTTGTTAGGGGAAGAAGGGGATTAACATAACATAAGCATTCTAATAGTATTACTTCATCACCTTCCATTTAAAATAATATAAATAGAGAAATTTACAGAGATCTAGAAAATTGTAAGTACTTTTAATAATTTTGCGACATATTTTCAATTTAGGATATTAATTAATACTAAGTATTAATCACCAAAGAAGGTAAATTTTTAGAGACTTTCATTTAAAACGCGATAGAGCCAAGCAGCGGCTTTTGCTTCTCCCTAACTTCCCTTCCTATTTTCCCTCCCGTCCCGCAAATATCTTTAAAGGCCGTCAATGCACCTGCTCTGTCCTCCGGTGTTGCAGATGTACGTGGGTGACGGTAATCACTTACCATCAGGTGAGCCGATTGCTCGTTTGCCCCCTGTAGTATAAAAATAATCCATCCGAATTCACCGAACCCATATCCACGGACTAGTGATGAGAAGCAGCATCGGTAGTGCGAAGGACCACTTACCATCAGATGACCCACTTGTTCATTGGCCCCTATACCATAAAAAATTGGAATATTTATATGATTCTTAAGTAACCTGCCACTTTTAAGCACAGACCTCTCATTTACAAACGAGGTATGAAGCTATGAAGAGCATGCTGCATCATTTGATAGATGGCGTATTTTACATGTTATCGAGATACTTCGCAAATCCCAAACATATAAATTACCAAACGCTATTTTTATTCACCGCCAAACACGTAATAAATAAACATTTTCGTGGCGGACCAATTTGGGAATTAAGCTTGGGTTGTGTTTGTGTTATGTTTACTATAGAAAGAAGAAAAATTTATTATAGTTTATGGCTTATGCTCAGCCTCTGAACCACGTCTCTTGTATAATATGAATGATTGTGGTTAAATTTACCAAATCTTAGTTATCGTTTTATGGAAATGTTATTTTTATGAAAATAAAAATAACTAAAATACAATAATGCAAAACATCGTCATGGAAACTGTATTGAAGTTAACCGCATACTTAAGTAGTTTACTAACATTGAAAGTTTTACTAACGTAGTCTTTACCGCAACTCGCTACATTACTACTCTAAAAGTAACAGGCTATTTTGTAAAGCTATCTAGTTCTTAGTTGTATAAGGCATAAAAGAAGATATGATATTTGTATAATGTACTAGATACATAACATGTCCAGAATGACAGAGTCCTTCTAGATCCAACCCTAAGTTGTTCGTCTTGTCGCTATTTGTCTAAAGACTGTGGGATTGCTCTTGGACAATACTCTGGAATATCCGACTATGTTGGTCCCTAATGGTTCGTGTATTCAACTCCACGTGCACTCCAGTTTCATTCAGGGTATTGTGCGACGGATCTCGAACCTGTTTAACATTTGTCGAAGGCGCCTAGGTTGTACTGTTCTTCCTTCCCGATATATTATCAAAGAGGACTGGCAACAGTCAAGCTAATACAAGTATATAAACAGAGATAGTGATAACGAGAATAAGAGGGTGATAATAATGGAGTTATAACGAATACATCGGCCAATTAGAATGTACCGCTAAACATAGACCTCTCCAAGTAAGTGCCAGTAAAAGCCGTCGCGCTAAATCAAGCGGGTTGTTGAGCGCAGTGCCTTGCAGTACCTTGGCACTGTTGATGCTGCTTTCGCTCACTACTAGTGTGTGGGATTTGGGTTCAGCTAATTTTGACGAATATTCCGCCATCGCGCGGTCGTCCGAGCCTCGTTTGTTAATTATCTGGGTGCACCACGTGCGATTCACGTTGGTATTTAGAGAAAAAAAAGCCATGTTCCCTAGTACACACCAGGGGAACGTTTAGAGGTTACAAAATAAAAAGAAAAGAAGTACCATAGAAGTCTATGTTCAAATACCATCTTCAACTCCAAATGACTACTTTACAAATTATAGCTCTTCGTCAAATCGTATTGAGATTTTATCCTTAAAATTGACAATGCTACATGTAAAGTGTGAGTAAAATCATTAATCCAAAAATCACTCGTCTTACCTTCCTATAAGCGAGGTAACGATAATTTCGTAAACGTAAGACCTGGGAAAAAGTCAAGTTTCCTCCAGAAACGAATACCTCATAATATTAATATGTTTGTTATGCAAATAACGGTTTCTGCTCGAACCTGCCTTATGCCTGTATGCCTGTAGTGAACAAGCACTCACACTCGTAAATACCACAATAATACAAATAACAATAGTATGATCGCTGCTTCGCCTGCGTGATATAAGTTTTATTCGCAAGATAACTATTACGTCATCAAATACATATAATAACAAAACTATCGTATTGCTTATTTTATGGCAGTATCTACCTCACAGCCGAATTTCATTTAAATCCGTTCAGTTGTTCAGGCGTGATAGAGCCACAAAATCACAAACTTTCACATTTGCGAATGTAACAATCGTAAGAGGATTAGGATAGTATTAACGGGATTAAAAATAAAACTCCAATTACACTGAAAATAATGATCTAAATGGTGAACGACACTTCTTCGAATAGCGGGCTCGTACCTCCGACGCTGGGCCTCGCAGACCGCTTCCCTAATCCCTTAGCCAGATGGCGGATTACTTGTTCGTACATATTTATTTACTGAACCTTATTCACTCATGTTAATTAAACCTGGCCTAATTTCTGTAGTCATGCTCAAATTTTTGTTTGACAACTTCGCTTTCCACCCAGTCCCCAACAAGAGTCGTGGTATTTTGGATCGGTCAATTTAGTATGATTTACCGCTATTAACCTGATTCGTTAGACAAGAAGGTGAAGAATTTATCTCACACGCCTTATTCATCCATAGTGCGTATGGAAAATATGAATATTAGTGTAAAATATTAATGAAAAAATTAATATTAATGCATTGTCCCGTACGAAAACATTAAAAAAAAATTTTTCATAGAACAAAAACAAAGTAAGTTAAAAATAAATAATTGTGGCAATTTAATCTTGAAGCCAGTAAGTTGAAATTTGCGAAAAGATAAACACTGCGTTGTGTTCGCAACTTTCCGTCCACCGACCACCTGAGACCGTAAATAGACATTTTATAAGCTATCTTGATTTACAAATTATATTAAAAAGTGTTGTGTTGCTAGAAAAATCCGTAGTTTCATTTTAAATACGATATATGTATTATTAAAAAATACTCCAATTTAATAATTGGTGATATAATTAAATACATATTTGTTACAACCAAAGATAAATATTACAAACTTATCATGTTATCTATTTATTATAAACCTATTATTTTATCCATAATAGCTGTCCTCTCTTAGGATAACAGGCGTAATGACATGCATCTATGCGTCATTTTATTTGTGCTCGGCTGCACTAATGCGATAAATAAACATGGTACGGAATGGCGCCAGAGAAAAAGTTCTTACTCGTCTGGTTTTATTTATGGAAAAATCTTCCATCACTCATAATAAATTCTTCTTTTCCGTTCATATTTTCTTACCAGTTTGTATGAGTTCACACCTGGACACAGGATTTTCCATGAAAGCACCAACAAAAGCTAGTATACCATGCATGGAAGATTTACCCGAACTCTCCACGCTGGGCAACCGGGTTGGTGAGTGGAGTGCTGTTACCCTCGTACTATAGACGCTGCTCCGCATCACTAGTGCAGATCAGATTGACCTTTGAAGAAAACGTTGGTATGTTCTCCCCTTATTATAGTAAATCTCACTAGCAAACAAGTGATAATGTAATAAAAAGGAAAGTAAAGTAGCAGCCTGTAAGTACTGGGCAAAGGCCTCCTTCTCAAATACGAGAATCAGAGAGGGTTTAGGAGCCGGGAAGGGCCCGCCACACTGCACCGGTGCGGGTTCGGTGGGCTTCACATATCCTTGAAATAATATTTTTATTATTTCTCAGACAAGCAGGTTTCCTCACGATGTTTTCCTTCACCGCTGAGCACGTGGTAAATACAGCTCTTAAAATTGATTTTAACAATTTTAGTGGTGGTTTAGTCCCCGGCACCGGGGATCGAATCCAGGTCGCTCGCGCTCTATGAAAATAAAGTGAGCACCCTGACCATTACGTACTTCTTACTATGTGCTCTTACAAAGAGGTTCACCACAGACTCACTTACATGAACTCCATCTCTTCAGATAGCAAACTTACCATATCACAAAGTAAAGGTTAAATTTAAAATTACTATTAACAGTTTAGTGGTATCCGGCAACGGGGATCGAACCCAGGTCACTCGCGCTCCGTGACACTAAAATGAGCGCCCTGACCACAAGGCTGCATAATGTAATATACTGGACATAAATAAACAGGTTTACGGCGAACAGTATCACTGAAGGTTTCAGATACTGCTGTCACCAATCTGCGAGTACGCCATGGTGATAACGCTAGTTTACTAATTTACTATTCAGCGAAACATTAAGTATTACACATACACATCATTAGGTATTACATCAACGATACCTCTCTCGGCGGTTTGGATAATTAATTATTCAACCCCAAGGATGTTAAATAATTATTAGAAGCTTATTGTGTTTATTGTGCTAATTGTTCGCAACTATCGAATTTTAGTCAAAACATATATTTAACATATGAAATGTTGTATATTCATTTATTATAAATGAACTAAGTTTAAATTTGCTGATCCGCCTTAAAGTGTTATTTTCTAGCAATTTCGTGTCTCTAATGGCCAGAACATGACCTATTACAAAGAACTCGAAGAAATGTTTTCTTGAAACCTAGAAAATAATAAGCTCGTCTTGTTACCTATTAACGTTTTCACGTAGGCGTTACGAGATCTTTGCTCTTCATGAAACAAGATTATTAGTTGTACTTATTTCTTATTATGAGAGTAGGTCTTTGCCCTGCAGTATGACAATTACATTTATACCTGTTTTTTACAATTATCGATTGTTTTAATAGAAATATCAATTTAAAACCATTTTATTTATTTTATTTTTAAATTTACTTAATATGCCATACCCTAAGGGATTAGTTATATGCTTAACAGGCACCCGAGGCGCGTGCTCGATACGCTGCATTTTTGACACAGAAAACTACGCAGGTAGCGCGTTGTACGCTTATCAGGCGCTCACCCAACCATCGTTGATCGCTAACGAAATGTTCACAAAATTTCGTTAGCGTTCGATTTTCAGTATAAGTTGAACCGTCAAGAAATGTTCGCTGGCACTATTCACTTATTTTTACTATTGATGAGTAGTTTGCTTAGAAAACGATATGGAAATAGTAAAAAAGAAACGATTAGGAAGATCCGTTTAAAGCAGACAGACTTGAATTTGGTTAATTTTTCAGTTATTGATCATTTTATTTATATACGATTCATACAGAGATGATGTGAAACATATATATTTCGGTGTCGGAATAAAAAATCTAAAAAAACCCGCGTCCTTTATGATATATATGTTTCGATGCACTGAAGTCTGTATAACCGGTGACGTAGCGTTTGTGACGTCCGAGCGTCGCAAACGCTAAGGGGCGCTCGCAAGACGTGCGTCGTTAGTTTCACCTAAGGAGCTAGTTATAAGAAGCGTATTGAGCGAGCGCCCGACTCCCTGCGTTTGACGGTCGTCGGAAAAACGTAAACATCTTGTATGCGTTTGACGGAGGTCGGGCGACCGCCCGCTCGGCGTACAACACGCGCCCGGCACATTTTTCAGTGTCAAAAGCGCAGCGTTGGGTACACAGGCTTCGGGTGCCTGTTATAACTGGACCCTTAGTGCATGCTTACTATTTGTTAAAAAAAAACTAAAATTGTTGTTCTGATGCGAAATTAATTATGTCTCAAATTATTTTAAAAACTCGTGCTAAAGTTTATTTTGAAATAACATGAAATTCTCCAGCAAAGGGTTGCAACCCTTAATGGTGACACTGTGATATACTCCGCTAAAAATAATGTAAAAATACCTTTTATGTCATTCGCAGATAATACAGTTGCAGTGGACTGCTTTTAAAATCTGAAACAAGGTGTGATTTTTAGGTTAAAAGTCTCCAGTAGTTAGTCTCCAAACAATAACTCAGAACAATATAGTATAATAATAACTAATTAAACATCATTATACCGGTATCACAGATATCTATAGAAATTGCTTATAAGTAAGCCTTTTCTTACGTTATTCTAAGCTTCATTAAAAACAAGCTGCAGCGTCAAATATTGACGTTTTTTTATTATATAAACTTCCTTTAGACTTATAAAAATTTAGTCTTTTTTATATATTTGTGATGTTCGTAATGTTACAAACATTACACACAAAGTAATAAAAAAGGGTTTTATTCGTATTGTAAACATACATAGTTATTGGCGATGTTTTCCCTCATTAGCGACACACGTAGAGGGTCCTCCAACACTCGCCATATTGCGCTGTAACCTTTAATTCTTTCCAGTCAAAGATAGTTGAAGCAGTTTGTCTCTAACAAGCTACTCCAAACATTGCGAGGGAAACCCGACCTTCTTTGCCATTGTACTTGTAGATCTCGTCAATTCATAACAGGCATTGCATAATAGACAGCTCCCGTGGTTTTTAATTGAGAGAGATTTCGTGGCATCAATTTGCTGCTGATTCAATTATAAAAAAAAACTTAAAGAGTACTTAACTACAAAGGACATGGTTGAAAACAGCTAATGGATCAACACGCATAAAAACTATACAATAACTCCGATTATTACATACAATATTTATTATTATATACTTAAATACTCAATAGGTACTCAATATATAACAGACGCCGTCTTAATGTCCAAGGCGTACAAATAGTACGTCAGTTTTGAAAAACTAGTTGATACAAACCAGGGATCAAACTCGAGTCTTCTGATTCGAAAGCAGATTCCGTAACCACTCAGCTACCGTGTCTTGTACTCGACTATCATGGCTTGTTAAGTTACTCAATACTCAAAATTTTATTGCATTCCATAATGTATGCACCTGATATGCTATAAAAGATGTATAGAAAGAAAGAAAGAACGATTTATTTGTATAAATATTTAAAATATTATAATTATAAAATACATAGAAAAAAAACATTTAACACAGTTAATTAAGATTTGGTACAAAATCGTAATTAAACTCTAACTAAACTTGGTAAAAAACTGAATGCCGTAAATGCTGGTGTTCCACAAGGCTGTGTGCTATCTCCTTCCCTGTTCTTTCTGCTTATCTACGACATGCTACAAATTAGTAACATGCATTACTATGCACAAGTTAGCACGGGGATACCCTATACATAGGCCGCGCGAATATTTCTCGGGAAAACGTCGAACAGTGCCGGAACAAACATGTGTCTGAAGTCGAGACTTTGTTAAACAAAGTTTGCCCTTACGAAGAGATGTAAAATGTAGTGATTACCGACGCCCACGTACATCTGCAACACCAGAGGTACTGTAGATGTGACGCCGGCCTTTAAGGGTATTTGGGTGATGGGAGGAAGGATCAGGAAGGAGATGGGGAGGAGGAGAGGACCTCCAGTTACCTCACTCACCAAACGAAACGCAGAAGCACAAGGTGCCTCAAATTCACACCGGTATTCTGCGAGGCCGTGGTACCAACCCGGTCGAGCCGGCCCATTCGAACAAAAAGGCGCTCTATCACGTTTAAAAGACTGTAATTTTTTCGCAAAGTCAAACTCAAAACTTTTTTGTTTAATTTAGGCTTGTTTAAAGAGCTTATGAACGTCAAAATCTACATCGGTTCGGTAAATAAGACGTATTCAAAGAAGCACCGGCAAGAAACTTTGAGGCCTTTTTTTAATGCCACGGTACAATATCATTTACAATGTATAACATTCGATACAAAGTATATATAATAATAGTTTCTAATGTGAAGTCGTTTCCATCAGTAAACAGAACTATCTCAGACATGTTTGCACCATGTGACAGTGAAGTCCAATAACAAAAAAGGACCCAGTATCAACCCCTGAGCTCTAACACCCTTTTTTACTACACGACCCGATGACATTACACTGTTGATTGCAACTTTTTGCTCGTTTGAGTACAAAAAAAAACAATTTTAAAATAATTTCGTTATAGCTTCAGTAATAACCAAGATCTCTATGTACTTCAATGTGTAAAACATATATTTCAAATCCTCGAGCATTAAAGACTTTCACTGTTCCATATTTCAAGAACTTACATACGAGGAATATAAATAATGAATATGACGCATAAATTCTCGTAAGATCTATGTTTGGAATCTGAAATTTAAATAAATTTTTACATTCTGTAATTGTTAAGGGTATCGATAATTAACTCATGGCGTGTTGCAACGATGTTAATTCTATTGTTATGGTATTCTCTTCGACTATTTAGATCACGGTGCCAGTCTGTACTCTGATCTTTGTGAGTTTTTCACTACATATTACATAATTAGAGCCGTGGTAGCTTAGTGGTCAGAGCACTTGGTATAATTTTACACTACGCTTTACCTGAATTTGAATTCCGATGCCGGTACTACTAAAAGTGTTAATAACAATTTTAATGCTGGGCTATGAAATAAACAATCGTGAGTGAAACTGCATGTATCAGAAATATTAAAAAATGTATTATGTCTGAGACTGCGCACTGGATCAGCATGACGCACACTTTCCGGGTCCAAAACTCTTTCAACTACTGAGAAGAGACCTTTGCTCAGCAGTAGGCTCAGCAAGTTGCTATATTTACTATAAGGTTTATTGTTTACTTACACGATGGCTCGGTGGCGTAGTGGCTAAGCATTTAGCTCCGGCGCGGGGGGTCGCGGATTGAATTCCCGCACGGGAATTGAACTTTATATATGCCACAAATAATAGTTCCGAGTCTGGGTGTTTGTCCATGTGCAATTTAATTTTTTTACATTCCATTGTCCATATGTAAATTGCTTATGCGACACATGAAAAATTCATATAGTGGAAGGTAATATTTTTGTGGTTTTATTTTTAAGAGAAAAAATCTATATTCCCCAAACAATCCGGCAGGGGCGCTGCTCCTGTTTGTCATGTCATTATATGCGAATTGTAAGTATTCAGACAAAGAGACATGGCAACACAAATCAGACACGTACAGGCCAGAAGTTCTCTATGTAGCGTTTTACTATATTCTTTTGTGATTTACACATTTCATCATCATCATAATTTCAGCCTATCAGAAGTCCACTGCTGAACATAGGCCTCCCCCAAAGATTGCCACGAAGCTCGGTCCTCGGTCCACCTGCATCCATCGACTTCCCGCAACACTGCGCAGGTCGTCACTCCATCTTGTGGGGGGTCGTCCTACACTGCGTTTGCCCGTACGTGGCTGCCACTCGAGAACCTTTTTTCCCCAACGGTTGTCAGTTCTGCGAGCTATGTGGCCGGCCCATTGCCACTTCAGCTTGCTGATCTTTACGACTATGTCGGTTACCTTAGTTCTGCTGCGGATATCATCGTTGCAAACTCTATCACGCAGAGAAACACCGAGCATAGCCCTTTCCATAGCGCGCTGAGCAACTTTGAGCTTCCTCATACGGGCTGCAGTGAAGGACCAAGTCTCGGATCCGTATGTCATCACTGGCTGGTTGTATACTTTCGTCTTGAGGCTTTGCGGTATACTCGACGAGAAAATATGCCGTAGTTTCCCGAACGCAGCCCAGTCGAGTTGGATTCGTCGATTGACCTCTGAGTCGAAGTTGGACTTACCTAATCGGACAATTTGTCCCAGGTATACGTACTCGTCTACAACTTCGAGCCTATTGTTCCCAACAACAACCGGTATTGGTGTGACATGGACGTTTGACATGAACTTGAGACGTTATTGAGGTCATTGAGCATTGTACTAAGCTTTTCCAGCGATCCTGCCATAAGAACTATGTCCTCGGCAAATCGAAGGTGAGTGATGTATTCGCCATTGATGTTGATACCGTATCCTTTCCAGTTCAGCTGCTTGAAAACATCTTCCAATGCAGCGGTGAAGAGTTTCGGGGATATGACATCACCCTGTCTTACACCTTTCTGCAGTTGGATTGGTTTCGTACTCTGATTCTGTACTCGGATAGACATCGTAGCCTCATTGTACAAACACCTCAGCACTTCGATATACCGAGAGTATATCTGGCACCGCTGGAGAGACTGTAGCACCGCCCAAATTTCGACTGAATCGAAGGCTTTCTCATAGTCCACATACGCCAGACATAATGGCAAATTTTACTCCTCGGTCTTTTGTACAATCTGGCGAAGAGTATGTATGTGGTCTATGGTACTATAGCCTTTTCGGAATCCGGCTTGTTCGGGAGGCTGGAAGTCGTCAAGTCTGTTTACTAGACGATTTGAGATGACTCTCGAAAACAGCACTTAGACGCGGCTTAGAAGCGATATCGGTCTATAATTCTTCAAAAGGCAGTTATCCCCTTTGTTTAGGTTGATTTCAAATGAGATTCGAGCTTAAAACTGTTGACTAAGAATCTATAATACTATTAGCTGGTCTTGTAGACCTACTACCCTTTCCGGTAGGTGGCGCGATGAGTACGATAAATTAAATAGGGGCATCTATCGGGTCCAGATTTAGTGATTTTCTTTTATGGCCCTCAACCAATATTCTATTATGAATACGAATAATTTTGATCGATAAATATAAAATGTATTAATAATTCGACCATAGCGAGCTTAAGAATTGGCTTCTACTTAATTAACTTCCGGTTAACCAGTAGTCGAATGGCGGACACGAACATGTGACGTCATGTTTTGTAGTCCATGCCCCAAACGAATGTTTAGGGGCACGCATAGTAATGATATGCACTATTATGACCTAGCCGAGGGATTATAGACTAGACAAAGCCTCCAAGAAATGAACGCTGGTTTATGCAGCACTGTTTTGAAAAGAGTTTTATGCAGCAGTGGACTTGCTAATGGTAGATAAATAGTCCAGAAAATTATTTACAGTGCAAAATATTCTACGAGTTTTTTATTATAATTTCACCTTACCTTATATAACTTCCGCAGAAATCCTGATGCTTCTGAATACGTTTGTAATTCTGTAACAATGAATAATTTCCAGATGATGAATTATATAAGTAAACCTCAAAGTCTGTTAAATTGCATTGGAATAAAGAAAATTATTAAAGGATAAAATTAAAATAATCCTGTAATAAATTTCGACAGTGCTGTTCTTCAGTAATATTATAAAAATCATTTATTACTATTTGTCAAAATTTGTTAAGTATAAGGTTGTTGTAAGGAGCATCCGACTGATTAGCGAAATACCTATCTCAAATAATGACAGGCTTCTAGTTTCATAGAGCGCGAGTAACCTGGGTTCGTTCCCCGGTGCCGGCACCTCTAAATTTGTCATTCGCAATGTTTATTGCAGAATTACTGCTACTGTTTACTTTACGACAGACAATAATACGTGGGCGCGATACGAGACCAATCCGTCGGCCCAGAATTGTGATTAGGACAAATGCTCTCCATGGAAGAGGCCAATACCCGGTCCAGATTGTCTAAATCTAAGGTAAGAAACTTTACTAGCGCTCCATAATCATATCTCTAGTTTTTAAAAACAAATGGTGGGTAAAGGCCTCCTCACAATATTTTTTTTTATTGGGAAGGCTGCAAACGAGCTAGCGGTTCACCTGATGCTTAGTGATTAACGCTCACATACATCTGCAAGACCATAGATGCTGAAGGTGCCTTGCCGGCCTATAAGGACATTTGGGGGATTGAACAGAGGAAGAGGAGGGGGTGGGGAGAGGGAGCCGACCTCCGGTTACCTCACTCATATTCCTCTACTTTACGCCGATATTCTGCTAGACCGTGGTGCCAACCCGGTCGAGCCGGCCCATTAGAGCAGCAGCAAAAGCCGCCGCTTGCCTCTACCACGCAAAAACGCATTTGGGATTGTTTTAGAGCCGGGAAAAACTGGTAAAAAATACGGTGGTCCCCAGACAATAGAAGTATTTTTGCGACGTTGCAAACTCTAAAGTAAAACAAAAAATAATAAAAACCGGTCAAGTACGAGTCGGACTCGCGCAATGAATAAAAAAATTTTTTTTTAGTGTATTATACAAAATACGGGATGTTGTACGGAACCGTCGGTGCCCGTGTCCGACTTGGTCTTCGCCAGTTTTTTATCATCCGATGAAATATGAATACCACGTAAACCAGGACACGAGCCAGACATTTATTGGAATAAAATTTTACTAGCTCCTCTCTTACCTCCATATCCATTTATTTAATGACTTCAAATCAATTATTCATATAGAATTACAGACTACAGCGTAAAACCGTACCCGAAAAATCAATAAGACTATACGAAAAAATTAAGTGGACTTTGTCTCTATATTTGTCTTAGATACGCTGTAATAAGTCATGCGCATAAGTTACGCAAGAATGGTAATCGTGACACTATCACATTGACTGAAAATACCACGACCTCGCAGAATACCCCTCTCCCCTGCCCCTTCCTCCTTCCCTATCCTCCACCCCCATGCCCAAAGACCCCTAAAGGCCGCCAACGCGCTTGCAGCTCCTTTGGTATGTATGTGGATGTACGTGGGCGTCGGTAATCATTTGCTATCAAGTGAGCCGCTGAACACACGAGCTAGCGCCCATAAAAAAACACTCTGCTAGAGGCTCGAAAATACATCTTTAATCAAAATTAAATAAACATCGAAACCCAAATCATAATGTCATAAATCTATTAAGACTTATCAAAGAGAAAACGTGAATATCTCATATCTACCTAAATAGTATAATTTAAATTGCGACGACACTTTCCGTCTGAACCCCAAATAAACAAATGTGAGTCTGGCGAACGGGATACGGCGTGAAATTCATCAGGAAACGCTGAACCTAAACCCTGAATCCTTGTGATGAGGAGCATCACCACTAATGGACAAAACTTTCATGGCTAAGTGATGATGATGAATCTTTACGGATAACGGAATTCTTTCGTCGGTTTACGAAACGGTAGTAGAAATTAAGTTTTCTTAATGAGAGTCAATCGAGTATTCCTGTACCCGCAACTTCAAAGACTAAAGAGATTTTTCCCTTATTCGTTTCATTTCTATTATTGATTTCATTCACTTCATTTCATATAGTTATTTTGCAATCTGTTAGACACTAAACGATTTAAGGCTTTTCCCTTTGTCGACACTTACGACAACCACGGGAAATTAGGTGATGGCAGATTTTCTTACACCACCTCCGTCATTCAGCAAAATACCACCTACTATTCCAAACACGTGGTGCTCTACAGTCTAACAAACGAGACTGACAGTTTTGGTGATTGCTTCTATTTTACATACATTTTCTATAAACTCCAATGACCAGGGATTTTTCATCCGTTTCCGGCATCATGGTGGATTTACTACGTACGGAACCGGAAGTGAAACGCCGCAAGAAAACGTACGAACGGGGGCTACGTAGCGGACTCTTTCCTGCTCAAAACCTACCTAACCTTAAAGGATACCTCTGATGGAGCAAATCGAGTAGTCGTTCACGTGAACTTTTGTAAATGGGTGTCGTTAATTGAATAATAAATAACGAATAAATCTTAGCGTATAATGGATCATGATGTGGTCGCAAGGACCATTAATTTATAGCTGGAATGAGTAAGTAAGGAAAACTAAAAAAAAAGTACAGGAATCAAAATTATCATTTACGATGCTCTTTATTTTGCAGCGCTCTGTTAATTTAATAAAATAATTAATTACACATTAACGTTTACTAAACACCAAACGAAAATTAAATCTACAGCAAACTTAACAGCTAAACAATATTTATTCTTATCTTACAACGCGATAATCGAAAACAAAATACTTAGCGTGTGTAAACAGATACACGGGTATCTGCTTTGTAATTAACCTAAATCTCACCGAAAACTTTAACTTTCTATCTACATCATTGAAGCAAACTATCTATGTGCATAAACTACTTGAAAAAACTAAAACAAAAAACTGAAACAAAAAATAACAAAAAAATTCACATGCACCTTGTCGTTTATTTCTTATTTCTTCTCGTAGTTTTTTGATCAATGATACGTAACGCTCTCCGGTTATTGTCACAGCATAATGCTCACATAACCGTATACCCAATATAGGGGTAATTATAGGTCTAACTTCGACTTTTACCGTTGCTTAATTAAGGCAACGTGACAGTCGATGAGCCGTCTTAACCAACGATATGCATAATACGTAAATTTTAAAACAAAAACTCATTGGTATGTGCCCATAGCAGAGCAAAATAGGGTTCGAACTCGAGTCTTCTGATTCGGAGACAAAACAATTCAGCTGTCGTGGCTATCTATTACAACATAATGCATATCAATAATATATGTGAAATCATAGTGCTTTTTCTTTAACACGATATCTCGGTAATATTTGAATAGTCCCACTTCAAGGTTCTTCTATGGAGCGTACTTACGCTTGATAGTTACTCCTCGTAAATGCCTTAAAGTCCTATTTTCTTAAAATATTCTGCTATTTAAAATATTTTTGATCTAAAATATTTTTATATAAATGGTCTACGAAAATGTAAAGTACTAACGTACTTTACATTTTATCATTTACACAAGTTATTGTCATCAATGCCTAAATTAACATGAGTGGAACACGTACCTTATTAATTGATTTCAACTAATGGAAAAGTTAATACATTCCCTAAGAAAATTATAATACGATCTGTGTCTAGCTTTGAACGAAACTAAAAGTAAACTATAGATTAATTAACACTGAAACTAAAATGTAAATTAATTATTTTAATATATGTCTCATGAAACTTTCTTTGAACTCGTAACTCAGCATAATGAATCTGAACGAAAACGTTTATTTAAAGCTGTTATTACGCATCTTGTTAATTCAATAACTGTTTCTAACTTAATTACTAAATTGAAATCTTTGTAATTTAATTTTGTTATTCTTTGTGATTATTATAGATTAGCCTGTCGTATCTGTGCTAGAATTTACCACCCCCTTTCTTCCCGTGGGTGGCATAAGATACGTCTGAGGGAAAATCCTCGTAAAAGGCAGTGGCTACCGACAAACGGCGGGATATTCATCTCAAAAAATATCAAGACAAGATTAAGCAGACCGATGACGGTCAGCAGCATCTAAGGTGTGAGGTCTTTGGTACTACAATTGCGTATCCTTTTGCCGAGCGTGGCGACTATGACCTTCCTCCTTATCGGAAAGTCCTGCAGTGGATATTGGACACGCTGTTAAGGTTAGGTTCTTAGAGATTTATGAGCACTCATTTCATTTATTTATGCGCATACTTCCAAACAGTGTAGAATTTTAACTAGAGAATTTTTTTTTAATTTACATTTTGGACACGCAAATATTTTTTTTTAATTCCAATGAACAAAACAATTTAATAAACAGTATATTTTATTGCATCTTCGCTGTAACCACAACAGAAACCTACGCTCATCTAATAACCTATTACTTCAGTGTCTCTCACACAGCTCTGGTTTTTCCTTTCCATTCATCCTTCCCTATTCATTCCATTATTGTATGGAACGCACTCCACGCACTTGAAATCAGGACCGCTACTGATCGTTACGCGTTCAAGATGATACTCCGAGAACTGTTTAAATAAATTGGCGGAATCATCTCATTTATTTGGTATAATTGGTTTATATTTTATTTAATATTTGTATATTTTATAATATTTACATAAATTTTTTATTATTATTAACACCTACTTCATTTTATTTTCACATCTCCGTTAGCTAGACTGGTAGAACATGTCTCTAGCATTAAGTCGCCTATATACTTAACGAAGAATTTAAATAAATAAATCTGTTCCTATGCTAATCTTTTTTCATCGACTTTCTAATAGGCGTGTGTTGAACGTGACACCAAAAGGATGATTGGTCAAAGTCTGCACGCTTATTAGGTGATTTGGCGATTGCAGTATGCCGCAGAAGGCTCGCAACTTCTACACTGATCCTGAATAATCGCGTCCTAAACGAAACTGCCACCTTTTCTCATCCCGCGGGTGTCGTAATCGAAGGAATTGTAAAGGAATACCACAAATATCCTCGCGTCTGGCAAAGACCTACATTATGCAGACCAGGGGCGGGCAGCAACGGCTACGTTGCGAGGCGTCTGGTACAGCGATCGTAATCCACTTTCCAAGCGTTGCACTTTTGGTAAATATTCCTATTTCGAGAGGGCTATGCTCTGCAGCAGACTACTAAAAGAAATATCTTTTGATATCTAATTAAAAGCACACATTTCAATGAGGAGTAAATTTTGGACGATTAAGTGCTTCTGTGTGACAATTGGACCCATTTAACAAAAAAATTCAAATTCAATAAAGGGTTTTGTTTTTTATCTCTCTGAGGCATGGAGTCTTATAAATTAAATATACTCCCTCAGTAAAAAAAAAGTTTTGTGGCACTAACATAAATTTAACTTTTAAGTATTTGTTAAAATTAAAAAAAGCTGATGAATATTTGTCATTTATTTGTTGTTAATGGAATTTTAATATCTTTTAAACCTTTAGGAGCCAGGCTTCACTTGCATATAAAATTTAATTTCATATCGGGGTACACCAATTAGTTATTCAAAAGCCTATGATTTAACGTGTCTTTTTATTAAGAAACAATATAGGTATAAATGTAATACAACTACGCCGTACTCATAGATTAAAGGAGAAAAAATTCGCGTGCAAAATTTACGCTAAATTTTTTTATTTTCTTTACGCGAAAGAAACATACAAAATCAAAGATGTATCAGACAAGGAACATAATTTTATTAATACTGACATTTTAGTACTAAAAGCACATATACGGTTACATACATACGGTGGTCTTAATTGACAGTTGTCAATCGTCACGACGCACCACAGAATAAATAAGATTAGCACTCACAGACGTAGGTGACGTGGAGCCGAAGACGCTCTGAATTTCGAAGTAAGCTTTGATACACGAAATTGCCATATTAAATTAAAGGCCCAACAAATGTTAATGGCGAAGCTTCTTCAGTTGTTTTATTTCTTTAAATATGCAAAGCAAAAAAAAACAGGGGTTTAATTAGTTTATTAATTAAAGACCCTAAAAAATTTCTTCTAACAGTAACAGTAATATATCTTCTTATTATTCGTCGGCTAATCGAAATCCACTGCAAACCATAGGCCTCGCCAAGATAGCGCCAACAAGCTGATTTACATTTATTGGTAGGTTTGTCCATGCTCACCACACTGGTCTGGTGAGAGCAGTACCGGTATCGGGTCTTTCGTTCGTTCGAAAATAATGTTACGTATGTGAATAACGTTAAATTTAATTTCATTTAAAATAATACCTTTTCGATTTATCGACATAGTCTCCTCTCATTTTTGAGATCGACAAGTACTCTCATTTTAACTATACATGTTTTGTATTTAATTTTAAAATACGTTAAATTAAAAAGTACCATAAAACTGGGGTAATATCAGCTGTTTGTTTCAAATGCCAACAACCTGTACATCCTATAGACGGACAAACATTGCTCTGGGTTTCGACCTTTCTTTCAGAAATGCCGAACATAGATACTAGTGATGAGAAGCAGCACAACTAGTGCAAGCATGTCGACACAGAGTTCATCAACCTGCCAGCACATTATGATGATTTTGAACAAACCTGTGATGGAATGCTCGCTCGTCTTTTGCTACTGCTTTTCAACAAAAATCATGTCTCGGCAAAGACAAAAGTTAATTTCTGTTAATTTGGTCAAAGTAATAAATGAAACCTGCACATTAATATAACTTTTACAACCATTAGAGTTATTCGATCTTAGGTTTAATTTAACCTTCAGACTTTTACGCGTGAAATTTAGAATCAATTAAGAATGAAATAAAGGTGCTATTCCCTGAGATGTTATTCATAATCTGCTTAAACCTCATGTTAAATGGAAAGATTTATAGAGATCTATAGTTTTTATAATAAAATCAGATCCATTAAACGCACCGATTTATTTTATAAATTAAAGTTTATCAAGTATTTGAAAAAATTTACTTATAATATAAATTTAATATAGTTGTCCTTGTCATAGAAGCTTTTCAATGAACAAAGGTTATGGTCAAGGATAATAGAAAGTCTTTCTGATAGACAAAGAACAGTGAGTTAAGTCGTGTTACTGAAGTATAATAGATTCGAGCACGCAATACTCAAATAACAACTAAATATTTTAGAGCGAATCCTATCTAAACTGAATAAAATTATTCAAATTTAATAATACAAATTTAGTTTAAAACAAGTTCAATTTACAAAACATAAAGCCCCAAGATCTACAAGAAACTTGCTTATTAAAAATAAATAACAAAAAAAACAGTTTGCTTTGAAAAAACTACGCACAGAAAAATAGAAACAAAGCGAGAGAAATAAAATCATCGCTAATAGCCCGCCGAAAACGAGCCGCATGGAACACAAAGGTGAGAACGAAGCTGAAATGTGTCATAGACAAGTGAAGCATTTGAACATAAACATTGTTGTGCAGCGCGCAACAGGGTGGCGCGGGTTACGTGCGAGCGTACCTGAGAGCGGTTGCTGGATAGCTCACCGCACACTGCACCGACAACACACCGCGCCGCTCCACGCGGACTGAACTGAGACTTGCCCGGCTCCGAGCCGCGCCCGCCCTTTTTTGCGGGTGTTGCCACCCTGTTAGACGCAATACTCCGGATCGACTGAATATAAATAAACCTGCCTCTTCATACACGTTCACACGAATTGATTTCGAACTCACTACGATTGGAATCTTGGAGATAGGTGGTGACAAAATACAAATAGATCGCCCATTTTATTGACACGCGTGCTTTTAGCTTTGCGAAGAATGAAAGTAACTTATATTGAAAATGTTCGAACTGTCGGTAGTATAGCGGAATAACTACTAATAATTATTAATTTAACTAAAGCAATATACTTAATAGAATACTTAGCCCTTTTATATAACATAGATTTTGTTCCTGAATAACTTTTTCTCATTCTTCATGTGAAGTAAAGCGAAAGCAAACTTGCTACAACGCCATACTTAGCAAGCGGATAGGCGACCTTAGACAAACGTTATATTTATTATATACCTTTTTTATTTTTTCAAAAACAAACGAAAAGTGCTATTTATATGTACTTTTGTCTAAATATAAACTCGACTAAATATACTATACCTTTACTTTCTAAATTCCGCAAATACGTATAATATATATAACCTCCCAAAAACTCATTGGAAAAAAAACAATCACAAAGCATTTTATAACCGGGTGAACAATTAAAACATTAATTGTAATGTTACCTTTCGAGTTTGCCGCTAATAAACAAGTATTATTATCACCATTTCCCCGCGAATAACGCGCGGTATTATAATTGGCAACCCCGGCTGCCCGCCCCGCACCCCTACGACCCGGCATGGTATAATGAAGCGGGGTGGGGTGGGGCGGTGGAGGCCGGAAGATACTACCCATGCCGGATGGATGGAATCGCACGCTCGGTCCCAATGTGTCCCTTACCTGCATCTGGTTCAGAAGTGACTGGAACATGCGGAAATGGAAGTGGAAAAAGAACAATAAATGTATCCCACAGTATGTGGTACACTCACATCAACTTTTTACCCATTTATGAATAGTTACTCTTTTTTATATTGGGAATTAAAAAGGCTGACGGGCTTAGAGGTTACTGCCTAAATATTTCTAAATCACAAATTATGGCATTTGGAGTCAGGCATTGTATGCCGAGGTATATCAGAGGTCATGGTGTTCGTCTTAAGGTTCATAGCACGCGATTGACCTGGGTTCAATACTTGTTGCCGGCGCCAATAAAATTGTTAACAGCGATTTTAAGTGCCAAAATGCTACGTGCCCGACGATGAAGAAAAATGACGCGAAGAGACTTTTTTATATGAAAAATTATTACTCATTATTTTTCAGATATACAGTTTCCTCGACTATTTCGAAGACATGTCTACCTACCAATCCGCACTAGAACAGCGCGGTGAACCCTGTGAGAATTCAAAACTGGCTCAAAAATGGACGATGCAAAGGCTCAGCAATGGTCAATGAACACACTGCTTTTAATGTGTCCGTACTTCATGTAATTGATGTAATAAAATCTTTTCTTACATTTTCATGCAAAGGAAAAGGCAAACAAAAGAATAAAATTTAACTGCCTTTCTACCTATACAATCTAATATTTGAAGCATCCTAAAGCTTCCAGGCAATGAATTTTAATTAACTGCTTTACGGGAGACGTTGTTGTAGTTGAAATAGGTCAATAGGACATCAAATCATCCAATTAACAGTAACTACTATGAACAGAGTAATTAATGGATATTCGAATATCCCTCTCTAGACATATGTAATCCGAGCAAATTTATGTTATCGGAAATATGTGCATTCGTTTATATATTATTCCAAGTATTTTCATATTATTGGCGAGGCTAAGTTACTTAAATATACGAACATCTTCTCCTTATTAATGAGTCACATGCAAGCGTCCCATTTCCGGAGAGTGAGACACCTTTGTGAGTCTACTGCATACCTGGCCTTTTCATAAAAGTAAACTTTACGTGGTAGAGCCAAGCAGCGGCTTCTGCTGTTGCCCGAATGGGCCATCTCGACCGGGTTGGTACCACGTTCTCGCAGAATACCGGCGTGAAGTAGAGGTATCTTATACTTCTGCGTTTCTTCGGTGAGTGAGATATCCGGAAGCCTAGTCCCCCTCCCCATCCTCCCTTCCATCTCCCAAATATCCTTAAAGGCCGGCAACGCACCTGCAGTACCTCTGGCGCATGCTCGTTTGCCGCCGTTCCCAAAAAAAAAGAGAAAAGCGGACACTCTGCATGTTAGACTTGCCCATAATCACTACAAAGGGCAGGTGGATTGGTGAGCACAGTGGCAGCCGGTACTCCTGCACTAGAGATGCTGCTCCCCATCACTAGTCTGTGGGGTTTAGGTTCGGCATATGATGTATTTTGCACCAAAGCATCGTTCGATATTAGGAAGGTCCGCTAAACCCTCGGTGAATCAAGAACTTTTCACTTTAAATATTATTTAAAAAAACCTTTTTATATCATAAGATTTAATTTGCATACACAATTTTTTTTTTACTACAATATTTTCATGATTTATATATAATTTAAGAAATGCGCGTGGAATCTACAAAATGCCATCTTTCATTATTTCTAAATTCCTCTCGTGATACTTAATTCATACAAAAATATGCTACGAGCATAATAGTATATTTTAGGAAACGGCTTTTTTTAAAGTTTTGTCGTTTACATTCTGTATAACTTTGCGACGCACGCTCGTGCACAGAAAACTAATTGAGACTATATCTATCGTCGCAAAACATATCTCGTCTGGCCACTAGATGCTAATTTGTTATAGAAAGTTATATTACATCTGCCATGTGCTTTTTGGGCTACGTCTTTCTTCTCGTAGATGTCGTAAGGGCGACTAAAGGAAAAGCCTTAAAAACATCATGACGATCTCCGAGATGAGATGCGAAAAGCGGGTTGCGGAAGTATTGTATGGCTTTCGTTGTTAGGTACTTTGAATTGCCACGCCGACATGCGACGAAGGTGGAACACCATGGGGTGTTAGTCGGTGCAAACCCGACATAACCCGTCCTTGCCCCCGTGAGGGCGGGTATGCGTTAGGCACTTCCCAAAGTAAATAAAAAAAGGTACTTTGAATTGGAAATCAATGATCTAGGTCTATGGGTAAATGGGAAACTTATACACATTGTTATACATTACTAAATAATACTTATGCATGTAATGATTAAAAATAGTTTTGTTGGTAGTACCCGCTTTCGTATTTGATGTAGCGCCAAACTTTCTGCCCGCGAATCCTGTGTGATTTACGCACCTTATAGGAAATCGGTTCACCTGTTTAAGTGATTACTGTCGCCCACATACATCTCCAACACCAGAGGAGCTACAGGTGCGTTGGCGGCCTTCGAGGGTATTTGAGAGATGGGAGGGAGGATAAGGAGTGAAATGGGGAGGGGGAGTGGTCCTCCGGTTACCTCACTCACCGAACGAAACGCAGAAGCACAAGATGCCTCTACTTCTGCGAGGTCGTGGTATTAATCCGGTCGAGCCGGCCCATTCGAGCAGCAGGTAAAGCCGCCGCTTGGCTCTACCACGTTAAAAAACCTCATTAGATTTAGACACACAACACTACTCGTGTTTAGATACTGTCTTCGTCTTCCTTCCTAGGCTTTAGAAATCCAAGGACCAAAGACTTAAAAATCGGAAAGGCTACTCTCAGAATGATACTACTAAACATATACAAATATATTTGAATATTGACAGGTTGGTAAGGTAAGTTAGTATATTTTAAATCCTACATTGGCCTATGCCCTGCAGTAGTCCACTGATTTGATATAATCGCCACGCTCGGCAAGCGGGTTGGTAATCGCAGTACAAGACACCTCGCACCTTAGACGCTGCGACCCATCGGTCTACTTAATTTTGGTTTGGTATTTTTCGAGATGGTTATCCCGCCATCTTTTTTTTTCTGTGGGTAGCCTTTCCGATTTTTAAGTCTTTTCCCTTAGCCGATTCTTACGCCGATACCTCAAGATCATATATTTGAATAAAATAAATAAATTTGCATAAACTATAACTAACAATCACTGACCATAAAAAGCATTTAAATCATTGAGATATAGAAATAGCGCAGTAATTGAGTAAGATTATATGTGATCAAAATTGACGTAAACGTAATTGGTAAAAAAAATTGTACCGATAAATCATTTTGAACTCTTGTTTAAGCGGAAATGCTGCTATCTCCGGTGCCGTCGAGATTAATCGCGTTCGGATTAGGTCACTTAATACGCGTGCTACATATTGACAATTTGAATTTTTGATTTGTTATTTAAGCAATTTTCAAATTTCTGAAACGAAAAGAATGAATGAAAAACGAACGAATGAGAATGAACGAATGAAACTTTTATATCATTGAATAAAAGGTATGGTCCCATAGGCAACTGAAAGCATGCTATAGTGATACACAAAATTAGAGGAAAAGTGCACTTGAAACTCGCGCATGTGGCAGTGGGGCACCTGGACTGCCTCCGACAAGATAGACTGACGACCTTCACAGCATGCGGCCTCTATGCTTCGAATAATAATGCAGACGTCTTAGAACCGTGCTTCGTGGTAATCTTATGAAAGCACTATGCTATTTCCACTCGTTGTGTCAGACCGCGAGTTCTGGAAAGTAACCCTGGTCGATATGTTATGTAATCGTAGTTCAATTTTGACAAAATTAAGAATATAAGAAGAAGAATTGGACTTTTACGGACTTTTACTGAAAGACGATTACGGAGCTTGTAAAAAAAGGTTTTTCAAATCTTAAATTTTAATCTAAAGTATTACCTATTCTTTTTACTTAATTTTTTAATAAATAATATAAATTGTGAGAAATATTTTAATACCACGAAAACAATGGACGATGGTATTTATTTACTGTGAAACGTATTGTATATGATCGTCTATATTGAGAGTATTCAATAATTAAATGCACCCAGAACTTACTGTTAATTAAATGACTTACCATTCGATTGGCCTATTTCCAGCGTTAACTATTTAGCTTTTAATTTAAATCCATGAGAACCGAAGCGCCACACGTTTCAATGTTAATACATTGCTGATAGAATCTGAAACGATGACCACTGACAGAACTGGGACAACCGACATAGCCTTAAGGATCAAATGAATGAAAGTGAAATATATTAAATTAAAATATTTTTAATAAACATTTCCATTATCCTTGGAGCCTGTCAAAAGTCCACTACTAAACATAGAACTCTCCCAAAGATTGCCTCAAAGCTCGATCTTGCGCCTCCATCGACTTCCAGCAATACTGCGCAGGTCGTCACTCCATCTTGTGGAGGGTCGGCCCACACTGAGTTTGCCCGTATACGTGGCTCGCCACTCGCGAACCTTTATTCCCCAACGGTTGTCAGTTCTACAAGCTATGTGGCTGGGCTATTTCTACTTCAGTTTCCTGATCCTTACGACTATGTCAGTCACCCTAGTTCTACTGCGGATATCATCGTTGGAGACTATCGCGCAAAGAAACATCGAGCATAGCCCTTTGCTTAGCGCGCTGAGCAAATTTGAGCTTCCTCACACGGCCTGCAGTGAAGGACATACTGATGTTATTGTAATTTTTATGAATACCAATACTATTTTCCAAATTTTATTTCAATTGAACAATAAAATATAATTTGTTCAAATTGAAAAAACGCATCTGTACCTACGGCTGCAGCTGAAAATCTGTGGTTTGCTTTCCCGTGGTTAATACGCACACTGAGCTATGGCCTATTTGTACCATTGCAGTTCACACATCCATGCACAAATTGTGCCGGGAAAACGTTTACCTTAATTGTTAAATGTTTGTACCGTATTTCTTATATATGTGTATGTGTTCTGTAAGGATATAAATAAACATCTGTCTATCTATATATTCTTCAATACTATTATATATTATTGAACAAGTTGCGTTAATACGATTATTAAAAAAAAAAACTCTTGGGATATCCTGACTTCAATATTGTCCAGACTACGAGCTCCTAAATATTTTCTTTATCTGTTTATATATTATGAAATATAGTATGTATAATAGAGCTTTACAATATATTTTTTAATATGTTATATAATAAACTATAAAACCAAAAAAATACTGTTTCATTCTAATTTAATTCTTATTTTAACCATAGATTTTATCAGGTATCTCACGAAAACTACAGAACTAATTTTGATGCAGTTTTCGCTATTCGAAAGCTCAATTAATCAAATCAAATTAATAAAAACTGCGATACCTTTATTCTTTTAAAATAGCGGGACCGAACGGGGCGGCATCCTTACTCGAAAACTATTGTACCGATTTTGATTATTTCAGATAAGAGTACTGAGCCCTGTCAAATGGTATAATCCCTGCCTACCCTATGGGCACCAGGCACGAGTGCTTACAAACAAAGATAATCCACATATCTCATTATCACTTTCGTGTACTATAATATAAATCCTAAGCAATATGATTGGCAATAAATTCCGCAAGTATATTTGAAAAATCTGGTATATCTAATTATAAAACGATATTTAGATTCGAATACGCTTGCCTAAACGGAAAGGCTTCCGTAAGATTATAGATTAGGTAATAATTATTATAGATTATACACTTAATACTTATTGCAGCTGAACACACATACACATAGTCATTCCTTTTAGACTCGGGGGGTCCCGGGGGTATGTAACTGGTACAGTTCCTAGTTATACCCGCGACTCATCCTAACCGTCAGAGGCAAGACAGCTGGTTCTTTTCTCGCTCAAACGTTATGCTTATCCTGCCAGCGTTTTTGATATCATGCCCACATTGGGGTTTCACGATCACTTTTTTTAGATTGTAGTTATTGTATATATAATTGTTATATAATAAATAGTAAAAAAACAAAAGTATACTATTTCATTTGCGAAGAAATCTTCTAGCCTTATGTTTCACATAAATAATCTGTTCACGGCTGGACATAGGCCTTTGCGGAGGATATTTTGCTGTAACGGCTACGTACGCAAGTAGGTACTAGGCGAGCATAAAACCAGAACGATTATTTTTATAGTTGGTTAAAACGCTCTGAGATTTTTTTAAATATTTCTTCTGCCGACTCGACTTGTTTGTACGACGATATCGCACCCACGCGATGGGATAAAGTGGAAAATTTTCTTACGCCTCGACTACACGTCATTTTTTAAAATATTATATTAGCATTACGTAGGCTTGTATCACTACCCTTTTGAAGTTTTTGATCGAGACAGATTTATAAAAAAGGCTCAGGTCACCGACTCAAGGTTCAAAACTCAACCCAAAAATGCAAACCCTTAATCCTACTAACTAGTATTGGGGAGTAACGTCACTAGTGATGACCCTGCTCTCTTAATCTCTTCCGCCTAGCTTACTCGTAGGAAGTACAAAAACCTTCTTAAGGATGCATGCCTGCTTACGCTTTCAAAATAATACCAATATTTGACAATGCCTAAGTCCATTCGAATTCGAATTTTGAAAATTCGATAACGATGGTGACTAGGCTCTAATTTTATACTTTTAAATTCGTAAAGGAGCTGTAGTTAAGAGTGAGGGCGTTTGAGTACCCTAGTAAATCAAGTTCGGCACTGAGATCATTGCTCACATTATTAGCTGCAGATGTATCACAGGACCTTCGGTAAAAACATGAAGTAACCAACCGACAGTGGCATATCTAGGGAAAGGCAAGTAGGCACGTGCCTGGGGCACCATTCAAATATGGCCGCAACAAAAACAATGAAAAAAAACTTGTTTTTAATGAGCTTTCGACAAGTGACAGCGGACCACGAGCAACGAACAATCGACATCAGAGAGAATGCGATGGACACTGGTTTGACTGCTAAGAAAGAAATAGAACGAGTCATAAAGGGATCTCGTGAATTTTGTGAGTGAAATTAAATTTATCCGTTCATTCAATATCTAACGCATGGACATTTCTTAGTCATTGAAAAACTGTGTCATAGAACTGAAGACAAAAATTAAAAAAAATTAAATTAATTTAGTGATTTATGTTATTGCTGAGAACAATTTTTACAAAAATAAGGGATTAAACAGTTACTTGACTTAATTTTTCAGTATAGTGATAATAATATCTCTCCTTATATTATGTGCATTTTATTTTTTATCAGCTATAATCGCGACTTCGTATCAACAGCCATAGGGGTAGGCAGAGATTTCGAACGACTAAGCGTAACCAAACGGGCTTCTGCAACACACTTTACGCCTATTTGGGAGATAGTGCATGACAGGGATGAATGAGATTGTGAAGGTTTTTCATTATTTTAGTTAAGATACCAAACGAGAAACAGATTCTTGCATCGCTGACACATGACAAAACAACGAAGTTAACCCTAACCGTAACTTTACTTACGTATGTAGAGAAATATTCTTCTATTTTTTTTAGTTTTATTTTAATCTACTCTCATGACAAATTGAATAACAATTTCATTTAGCAAAATGAATTTAATACGCTAACAATACAGCACAAAAGCACCTTGGTTCTACACAAATGGTCATTAAAAAGGTAAAATGTTTTGATTTAAACGGCTTCGAAGTGCTTGCCCGGCGCTTTCGTAAGCGCGGTCTCAAAAGTGCTTAGAAGTTCAATTAAATACAAAATGTAATACGTCCTGGAATCGGATAAGGGTACCTGCAAAATATAAATCATACAGCGAAGGTAGGAAGTGGAACCAGTTTTACGAGGCTGCCATAATTAATCATTTATTTTTCCCTCCTTGGTATCGCGACCTGATTTATCCGTTCATCTTTGCAACGAAATGTGGGAAAATCTACCTACTGGAAATACATATTTTGGTAGATTCGAATCGGGTGGATTCGCATTAATTTAAAAGATCTCTTACCGTGTCTAAACTATCGTGCCTCGAACTCGTGCCATAGGGAAAGGATTCCCAACGACTTTCATTATGGATTTCTGAATGTATTAAACTATAATTCGATAATAAGTACGATTTACAACATCAGTTCAGTAACATCTTCTATAGTTTCTTAACTGCCAACTGTAGGAAAAGGAACTCTTAATGTCCTCTTCTAAGTCGTGAAGATTGGCAGTAGCCACCATTAGTGCTGGGAGATTGACAATCATAGTACCATACCTCGCTCCTTAAATAGGAGCTCTCTCACAATTATGACTTTTTTTATGGGAAAGTCGACAAACGAGCAAACGGTTCACCTGCTGGTAAGTGATTACCGTCGCCCACGTACATCTGCAACACTAGAGGAGCAGGTGCGTTGCCGGTCTTTAAGGGTATTTGGGAGATGGGGGGAGGATAAGTAGGGTGAGAGAGCTTCCGGTTACCTCACTCAACGAACGAAACGCAGAAGAATAAGATGCCTCTACTTCGCATCGGTATTCTGCGAAGCCGTGGTATCAATCCGGTAGAGCCGGCCCATTCGAAAAGCAGCAAAAGCCGCCGCTTGGCTCTACCACATATGAGAATTATAAAGAATTTCACAATTATGGTTTTTATTATATGGTTTGGTAAAATTAAAGTCGTGTAGTAAAGTCTCGCCATGTGCTTGACACCATGAGATTTTTCTGGCATTTTACTAAATACTTTGTACACTATTCAGTCGCCACAATTTATATAGAAAGGAAGCTAGTGTCTGTTAGAAACTATAAGTCATGTGAAGGGACTGTAATTATTACATTAAGTTAGCCGACATCATCCCACAAAAATAATTGTGAGTAAATTGTTTAGACGTCGTGTCACTATTTGATTATATATGTATCGGCTGGACGGATCGATTCGAGAGAGTTGGTTTGCCACCCTATCGCATTATATGGGAATCACAGAATTCGATTAAAACGCATTCTAGAATATGTTGGATATATATGGCAGGTTATCTGCCCATAATCATCTATGTGCTTTCTTACTGTACCTATCAATTTAAAGGGCACTATAGCTAGTTAAATTATTAATTTTACCTAATATGAGATGATGAGACGTTTAAGGGGTGACTGGTGTACATACTACTTTACAATATAAAGATCAAGGTGGCACAGGGGCTACTTTTGGGCAGGTAAGGCGTGTATGAAAGATGTCGCTAGAACCTCTTCCATAAACAGGATGTACCGCGTGTAGGTGCAGTTTAGATTTGGTGAAAGAGTCACCCCTTCCTTCGCTTACTTGAAAAATCAGATTTTAAAAAAGCTTTCTCTATGTATCTATCTGTCCGACAGGATTTCTCTCTAAAGATCGTTGAAGCATTATAAAATTAAATTACTCGTACAAAATATTTTGTGAAATAATGACTTCGGAGCCATTTCCATTTATGATCGTAAAAAGTCATGCATACTGCATAATTTAAAGAAGATTTCATCTGTAGTTTGAGTTGCTATATTTCTAGTTTTAAAAATGTTAGTACTCGAATAAAATTAAATCGGTGAAATTTAATGAGCCAGCCATTATCTCATAACGTGTTTAATCAATGGGAATTATATTGTTATGACTCGTTAGGGGGCAAGTTCCTTTACTTTTTCAAGGGTTTCATTTAAAACAAAATTACAAGTAAATATTCTTGTTTACGATAATACTCTGGAGGAGGTCTTGGAAAATTTATCACTCCATCTCGTCCCGTGGGTGTCGTAAAAGCCGATTGAATGTAAGATTAAAATATTTCTATTCAACATAGATACTTAGTAAAATTTTAAGAACTGCTATTGTATAGTTCCTTTCTTTGTATATGTTATATTTTTTTTGATAAATATTTATCATATTTATCATTCAACTCGAGAGTCTTAGCGGGAGCCTGCCTTACGCTTGTAGGGTTTTTATTATTTATGTTTTTTTACATTAGAGTAGAAACTAAAACAAAAGTTGAAAGAAACACGTTTCTTGTACGGTAATCCCCTTAAGTTTTTTTTTATAATTTGTAAAGATATCCTCCATAATAACACATATTCTGTGTTTTAGTTAGTTTTCAAGAACTACCTATTAAGTATCAAAAAAATACAGCCCATTAAAAGTTGCATAGACGGTCGGATGGACAGACAGCAATTTTTTTGGTATATATTATTCACAAAAAAAAAGAAGCATGAAGAAAGAAAGGAACTTTACGAAAGCAGTTCTTAAAACTTTACGTTTAAGTACAATTAGTCAAAAAATAAAAAAGAAGTACTTAAATTAAATAAGAATACGGGTTTTAAATAAAAAATACTAGTATACAACAAGTCTAATGATCTAACATTTTCTTAGTTATAGGAAATTGTTTAAAATTTTACCAGTTCTTTAACACCATAATCTGGCGGCAATCGCGGGGAGTACCTTCCCCATTCCTTCGTTTTATATAAAATGCTTTATCTATAACATGCATAATAATTTACTAAGACCTTAATCACAACAAAAAAAATTCTAAAATCTTGATGTTAATATGATTCAAAACTGCTTGATAATAATGTTTCTCTTCCTTGATATTGATGCCAGAATCATTATCCTTTATCCTTTTCCATGACATAATCTTCACCTCAGATAACGGCACGGATGGCGAGATTACCAGTTAACCTAGTCCCAAAATAAGCAGGCTGATGACGGGCATCAGCGTTTAACGTGTAACGTGTCTGATACTGCGCTCGCCAATCCGCTTGCCGAGGTCTTATGGAGTAGGCCTTTGTCCTTCAGTGGACTATTAATAGGCTGATAGGCGGTTAAGGAATAACAGACATACAAACTTTCCCATTTGTATAATTTTCGACCAATTAAGTAGCTTTAACACTTCAGCATTTCAGGAATCACAAAGAACATTTCAAAAAAGTTTAATCAGATTCCAATTATTTTTAAGTTCACACGAGTATCGTAAGAACTTATGCGTGTTACCACTTCTTTAGTTTCGTAACTGAAAGTTTTCTGCATAAAAACACAACCAAACACTTGATCACGCACTCTTAGAAGATAATTCTGCACCTGACCGTAACGTGGCGTAACATTCGTAGCACCCTACTACACCAGCTACGACATCGTAGCACTTAGTGAAATGAAATAACGAGCATGTTTTAAATGCCTGGGCGTCATCAGAGACAGCTGAATTGGGTAAACAGTGTAAAAATTAATCTCTAGAGACGATTGGCCTATGAGGTTTCATCGCCTTACAAGTGCTTAAGGAGCTATTTGAGTGGCCGGTTGTTGCCGTTGTTGGCAGAGGTAAGGCAAGAAGGCTTGTTCTTTTTACGTTAAGATTTTATAAGCTCGTATAATTGTTGAATACAAATAAAATATTTATGATAATTTTACTTACTAGTCTGTAAATATTGTAAATATAATTGTTGTATAGATTCTCTAAATATTCGCTATACAGATTGGATGCGACATTATTTGGAAAATGGGCTAGTACAAGCACGGCTCCTAATTATTTGGAAATTGTTAAAAAAAACTTTAACGAAAACAAAAACTTTTTTTTTCAAATAACTTAAATAGCCTAATTATCCAATTGAAAAGCAAGCGCTAATCGATATGAACAATAGTTCACTGGTCTCAGCAAGAGCGGCGACATCGCAGGAGGCCTCTGAACGCGAGTCAACCACTTAAAACGCGGATAGTGAACGCTGGTGCAGACGTTTTATAAGGTCTGTGACCCGTGTCTCATGGTCTTAATTACTTAAGATTTATGTGCGTTAATAGCTAATTAACGTAAAGAACTAGAGTTCTTTGCGTTAATTATTTGGCTTAAGAAAGCCAAAATAACAAACTCTTAAATTAATGTACATTGTACTACACCACCTATCACGTTAAAGCAAAAAAGCTTGTGTGCAACGTGAAAAGAGGGTTGAAAGGATTTAAAATGTACCACCGCAGCATTGGGTATATTATCATAGGAGCCAATTTTTTTATAGCTTTGAAGAGTCCTTCAAACGCAAAACCGGTCAGTTGCTAAGTTCCACAAATGTTAACAGATCTCTAACAATAACGTTTCGAAAAAGAGACTACAATCTCAAGTATTAACTATACTTATAACTATACAACGTGGTAGAGCCAAGCGGTGGCTTTAGCTGCTGCTCGAATGGGCCGGCTCGACTGGACTAATACCACGACCTCGCAGAATACCGACGTGAAGTAGAGGCATCTTGTTCTTCTAGGTTTCATTCGGTGAGTGAGATTACCGGAGGCCCACTCCCCTTCCCCATTCCATACCCTTAAAGGCCGGCAACGCACCTGTAGCTCCTCTGGTGTTGTAGATGTATGTGGGCGACGGTAGTCACTTACCATCAGGTGAACCCATTGCTCGTTTGCCGCCTTTCCCATTAAAAATAAAATCTAGATAGAATAATTTTTAATCTTATTTTATCAAAGAGTTTTTTTGATATTGTAAAGATTTCTTTTTACCTTGTTGAGGTAGAAAGTACGTTGAATGAGTGAAGTATAAATATTACACGATTTTCATACAGCTTTAAACAAAGTGCTAAACTGTTTGGAAATATTGAGTTGAGCCAAATGGAATTATGTAAACTGCGCCTACTTCTATGGGTGACAGTTATGAGTGCATGTTAGGTATATTCAAAGAGTCGGATGGTTACGGGTTAGTTGTAATTATACTTATACAGATATTTTAGTATTAATTTTAACTGAATATTATTTTAGACCAATTTGCAGAATGTTTCATTAAAATTCTGCTTAAGGCTCGGTCATTAATATGAATGAAAATGTATTGTAGATTACAACCTTGGATTAAATACCAATTACCAAGGTTGTCTGGACAAAATCACTTTTAGCGAAAAGACCGGCCTTATTATTTTAATTATAATTCATTTGGTAATAATTTTTACATGGTTTGGTGAGCTCTGGTATATCCTCGCTCTCTCTCTGTCTATTTCTCTCTCTCTCTTTATCTCTCTTTCTCCTCTCTGTCTACGTCTCTCTCCCTATCTCTTATTCTCCCTCTCTTTCTCTCTCTTTCCCCCTTTCTGTCTCCATCTCTATCCCTCTCTCTCTATATCTATCTCTCTCTCTTCCTCTCTCTTTCCGCTTCTCTCTCTCTATCTCTCTCTCTCTACCAAATAATGAATAAAGCCAAAATATATTATCGGGATGGAAATGTGTTGTCACGTTGTTATCGATTTAGTAATTTAAAAAAATACGAAAATTATATGAAAGGGTAGGTAGAGTAGAATTTTCTATTTGTCAATCCTTTTCCGCATCAACGAACGTTTCCGCTTCTGAAATATTAACGAATGTCGAATACTTAAATTTAAAGGTTTCCAAGGGTTAGTAATTTCTCACCACGTTGGGTGGGCGTGTTGGTGAGAGTAGAGCCGGTACCCCGCACCAATACCGCTGCACCCCGTCACTAGTCTGTTTTATTCCAGTTCAGTATATTCGATATAATTTGCCTCCTTCAGTCCAGACCAGAGAGCCATGTGCGTTAATCAGCATGGTGCACCGCGCGCAGGTGAAGTTGACGTTTAAAGAAAAAGTAAGTATATTTCCCTTTACGCCCCCAAATTACATCAAACATTATGAAGCAATTAAAATCAAGTTAAAAGTTCATCGCTCGAAAGAAATTGTTGACTGATGTTCTTCTAACTACGGGCACGGAGTCGGAAATTTTCGGAAAGCACACATGCATGAAGTTCACACTCAAGTTGCAGCGAGCAATTTACGAACCTATAGCATCGATTAAGTAAATGATAAATAAATTTTGTCGTTGGCAGTTCAGCTTAATTTATGGTACAATATACATTTGATATTGCGATTCTAACAAATTTATATATTATTAATTAAAGATAACCAACAAGACATACATTATACATTACCTAGCGTGGCCATAAGTTCTGTTACACATTAAAATGCACACTTTTATTTTTAAGAAACAGTGTAATAGTAATAAAACATATGAGCACATATTTATCTACGAGATCAATAAAAACAATTTTACTTAATATGGTCGCCTTTGATAAAGGCATTTAATCTCTCTGATCACGAATCTTTGGATTTAAGTACCTTAGGTGACAGCACCATGGGTACTTTAACAAGTGAATGTTGATTAAGAGCTAATGACCTGTTTATCGATGGTAAGATCAGGTTTTATTAGCAACAGGGCCTTAGTGTTAGTGTCTTGTCTTAAGTATCTGAGTTCCAGACCCGTGTTTCCTGATACGGATTTAGTACCCGGGTTAGTTACATACATATATAGTTCGGCTGATTTCTACCTTTTACTAGCTGATTGTAAAAAATAAAAGTAGCCTGCAAGTGCCAAGCACTGCTGAGCAACGACTTTCTTTTAAATATTTTCTGGGAAATATTGAAGCCGGGAAGGGAACACCACTATGCTCCAAATCGGGCTAGCCCCTAATATTGTTGTCTCTTAATAAAAGAAAGAATCGTATACTACTTTAAAAAAAAAACGATATTTCTTTTTAAGATTTTTTGTTCGGAAATTCCATTCACTTCCAACTGGCAGCTAAAAAGTTCAGGCCCCAAGCACTCGCTCTCCTTCGGCTATTTAAAAACTTACAGTAACACAATAAGAAAATCTCTACTTTCAAAGTAGTTTGAAAGACGGTGTCTACGCTGTAAAACTTTATAATATTCAGCCAGCTAAGCTCGCCTCTCAATCTTAAAACAAGTATAAAAAAATATGACATTTAATAAAATTTTTTGACATGAACTTTAATTTACTGCGATATGCATACACTTCTTTATCTTATTTGGAAAAGGGGGCAAACGAGCGTGCGGCTCACTTGATGGTAAGTGATCACCGACGCCCACGAACATCCACAACACCAGAGGAGCTACAGATGCGCTGCCGGCCTTTAAGGAAGGAATAAGCTCTTTTCTTGGTGGTCCCTAAGTCGTAACTGTTCGGAAATACTGCTGGTGACAGCTGATTCCACAAAGACGAAATGCGTGGCTGAAAACTTCGATTAAAACGCACTGTGGTGGAATACCAACCATCTAGGTGGTATCGATGGAACTTCGAATTCTGTCGCGATGTACGATGGTGAAACTCAGCAGCTGGGATCAATCCGAGGAACTGCCTCAGAACATTCCCCGTGGAAAATTTTGTAAAAAATGCAAAGAGAAGCAACATCTCTTCGCAAGGCCAAAGGATCAAGCCGATCAGAGAGCTTGGTCGCCGACAATTCGAGCCGCTCGACGTTGGATGCGGTCAAATGGAAGGAGTTGGTACTGGGGTGCCCCTGCCCAGAGATGAGAACAGTATTCCATGTGGGGCCGAACTTGCGCCTTATAAAGTTGCTAACGGTGGACCGGCATGAAATACTGTCCCGCTCTACAGAACACATCAAGCTTTTTGGAGGCCAATTTGGTCTTTCCCTCCAAGTTTATCTCGTGTACATAAATAGCTGGTGTATTGGCGCTTTTAATATCATGTGGTTTCTAAAGAAAAAAGTTAAATAATAATAAGTGTCCAACTGTTGAGCATAAGACAGATTTCTTCCATATCTACTATTCATCCATCGACTTCCGAAAACACTGTGCACTTGTGCACAACTTTATCTCATAGGCGAAATCATCATATAAAAACATTAAGCTCTCAAAACCGTATACCCAATAACGGGATATTCAGGGTTCTATTTATTTTGGACGTTACAACCAAAGGTGAAAAGTGTCACCAGAATTTATTTGGTCCAAAGTGACAGGTGGTAAGCCTTTTGCCCTCTTAGTATCCAAGCTTAAAACTCCTTTCTTTCCTAAAACTGGCATAGCGGATATCTCATATCTTCATAGAGCGCGATTGCTCTGGGTTCGATTCCCGATGCCGACAACACTAATTTTGTTAATAGCGATTTTAAATGCTTTACCGCGTGGTTGGCGGTGAAGGAAATCAAAACCTGCATGTCTGATAAATAATTAAAAATATTATTTCGCGGACATTTTAATTTCGCCATCCCGTATTGGAGCAGCGTAGCGGACCCTGGCCGGCTTCAAAACCCTCTCTATAATTAAAAATATTATTTCGCGGACATTTTAAGTTCGCCATCCCGTATTGGAGCAGCGTAGCGGACCCTGGCCGGCTTCAAAACCCTCTCAAATATTTGAGAAGGTGGCCTTTGCCCAGCCGTGGCCATTCACAGTCAGGAGATTCGGAGACAGATCCCTTAACCACTTGGCTATTGTAACCATTGTCACCCTTACTAAATTAAAAAAAATATCTTTAAACAAATTTGTACGAAATAGAAGTAAGTTTTTACTGTGACAATTTACATTCATTTCCCGTCAGTAACATTGGACAAATTGTTACAAATACGCATCGAGATAAGAAACATTGTGAACATATTACGTCTGTAGGGCATACCCCGAAAGGCACTTATCTCGATATGTGCCCTCTGACGAGATATTCATGTTTAATTTAATTCAATCTCATTTACACATAAATTTCCTAAATATCAATGGACTAGCAATCAACAATTTTATTGCTATCCATTTTTCCGATTCATACGTAACGTTATTATTACAGAGCTATATTAAATGCTATATGTCGTTATCGTCGGGAGCAAACCCCGTGGCAGGGTTCGATACCACGTCACGTTCTCTATCCCAGAGAGTCGAAATGGGTTGCGAGTATTTGAAAGAATGTTTGTTCGAATGTTTATCTTTCAATCACGCATAAACGACAGAGTCGAAAGAGTCGAGAGTCTATTTTGATGAAATCCGGTATACCTGTAAGCCTGGAAATATGTATTTTTATTCCGAGAAAGTCGCTAGAAAATTTTCCACAAAGGCGTAAGCTAGTATAAATATATACTAGCTTAGGCCTACATGTATTATTATATAAAATATATTTTTACCAGCGGCTGCCTGCGGAAACCATGTCACAAATTTTATCTCAATATAACTGATAATTTAAATAAAAAAGATGTTTCTTATCCTCTCTTTCAAAGCATAATCTATCTGCCAAATTTCGTTCAGATTTATTCAGTCCTTTTGTCAATTTTGAACGATGAACACAATATTTCACATTTGTGACATCGAGTAGTGTTATAAAGAATGTTTTGAAAAATCTATTAAAAATTGCCTGTTAGGAAAATTTGTTGAAACACATACATACGAATAATTCTATATACTAGTACACCACAGAACGGCTATAAGTTCTTTTAGATATTAAATTGCAAGTCGTTTTTTTAAAAAAACATAATAATAGTAATAAAATTACATATTTATCGAAGTCTTAGCAATTAATTACAAAGTGGCTGCCAGTGGCTGTAATAGAGGCCTTTAATCTCTATAGCCACGAATCTATGGATTTACGCACTGTCTTGCAATGCGCACTCTCTTGTACGCACTTTACGCACTCTCTTGTAATGATGTCTTAAGACATTCAATGTCGGAGTATCATTTTGAGCCGGCCATGTCCTCTAGTACTGACTACAATTTGTAGAATAACGAGTTTAGATCAGGCCTGGACAAAAGCCGGTCGTCAGCGCTTCTTCTGTTTGAGTTCGGAAATTATTCTCGAGCCAAGATTGAGTTGTTTGTGCCTTGTGTTCGGAAGTGGTGGTTTGCGAGAAAGTGCACGGGACATTTTTGAAAAAGTGTATCACTGAAAAGCTTCAATATACGATCCATGACAATCTCTGGATAAACTTTGGCCAACGACTTTACTCCTTTTTCACAAAAAATTAGCTTCGAGACTTCTTGGTAGAACCTTGGGGCCCACGGATTTTCCAACTAATTGGAATTCTATACTTTGTAATTTTGCTTGTTGTAGTGTCTTTCAATCTTAATAAAATATATCATCTGTAAAGAGCACATTTCTTTGTTCACCACCAGAGTATCGGGACAGCAAGTGTTTAGATCGATCTACTTTCTAAAGCTGCAGGGACTGGTTTAAGGCGTGTCCTGTAAGTGTCTACAGGTATCCCGCCAGGACACTGCCACGAATTATTAAACAAGAGTGTCCGAACTGCAATTTTCATTTCCAGCGATAAATTTTTTATGTTTTATAGGGCTTTATCGTATTCCGGCTTTCCCAGGGCACACGGCCCGTCTGGAAGTTACATCGCGAGGACGCCCCGATCTTTTCTGGTCTCCGACAAAGGAAATGTTGATGTACCTGTGGATAGTGCGATGCACAAACATACGCCTAATGCATAGCTTTTAAAGTAACTTAAAAATTACTGACAGCTCCACTTTGTTCAAAGCAATCTCTGCAAATTTATTTATTTAACGCCCCACTCCTTTACTTAATTCAACAATGAAGTTGAAAAATAAATACGAGAGAAGGGGGCAAATCGATATAAGTTTCTTACACAATAAACGTATTGTAATTTTGAACTCATAAAAGAGAAATAAAAGAACTGTTTAAATGGTTACATTATTTATGGCCGTAGTTAGATATAACCTAATTTTCACTTTCTTGTGATGGATCTAGTATCAAAATCGAAACAAGGGTTGGAATCAAAAGCAATTCTAGTTTTGCGCAAAAGTAGCTTCTGTCTCGAATATCTGCTGTCCGCACAATAGTGGACAGTCTTCCTTGTCTCTACTTACGTTATGGGAAAGGCGGCAAACGGGAAACGGTTCTCCTGATGGTAAGTGATTACCGTCCCCCACGTACATCTACAACACCAGAGCAACAGTGCAGAATCATAAGATGAGGTATCTTTTTTTTACTTTCTACTTACATAATAAATTGTCACAGCAATAGAATTGTTGATACATGTTATAAGTTATCAGATAACGATACAATGACATTTACGTACGACATAAAAAGAGAAAAAAAAATTATACCATCATGTAATTTTTTTTTAAGTATTTTATTTATGAAGAATATCTGTTTACATTCCAAAGTGAAAAAAGGTTTACCTTCCAAAAATAAATAAGCGCTCCTTTCCTGATGTATGTAATTTAATAGTTCATTAATTTCTTTACTTGTAATAATATGACGACGAAACTTATTAAAAAAATACGACAAAGTAAAAATTCACTGTTGAAACTTCTTTGGTTCAAAGTAGATCAAGTTGTTTGTGCGTAACCCGTATTTATCATTTCATTAAATTTGAGAGTAAGTCGCAGCGAACACCACTCTGGCGTAACTTTGAAACCAAAACGACATTTAGTTGACGACGTCTAGTTGACGCGTAAACTTTCACAGTGACCGATTTCAGGCCAAGCATTCAAGACAATTTAAGCCTTTATATTAACGCCTAGTTAATTTAAAGGGTAAATTTCTGTACACATACAGCTGACGTAGAAATAATATCCGTCTCGCAAAAGAGGCCATAAGTCGCATAATCGCAGGCTTTACAATATATATATAAATATGTAATGTATTTATATAATAATATGAATACATTTAATAAGATTAGTTGAATTGTAACATCAGTTACTAACTCTATGGAGTTCGTTCTAGGGGCAATGTATACGTTAGTATACTAAATTACCAGTGAGTCTTGGTATCAATAAATTAAAAAAAATATTAAACGAAGATTTTTTAAAAGGGATTGTTATAATATAAAGGAATACATGGATGATAGTAACCCCTGGTCATGAGTTCGTCGCTCTCAAGCTGTATCTAAAACTTGTGTTATAGTAATATTATTGTTTAAAATAAAATTTAAGGGATACCTTCGCAGTTTCTTTTGCCTATTTCTTCTCCGTCAAAGAAACCTCATGTATAAACGTGGTGAACCTGTTGGAGTCTTAGTGTTCAGGCCAACGATATAAATCATACATGAGTTTCGGTACGGTCGGTTTAATTCGGCACGAGTCCTTTAGGACAACAAACTCAGGTCTCACGATTCGTATGATTATCTCCAAACGGCTATCGTGTCCTTAACAAAATCACCACAAAATATCACAATTAATTCACTACACTTAAAAATTAAAAAGTATTTGCTTCGTCGATTCTAAACATGTAAAGTAAAAGGCGTTGTCAAATTTGTTACAGCATTGTGGTGTAAGCTTTTGGGATGCGACACAACATAAAGTAGGATGAATGTAAGGAAATCCACCTTCCCGACGTCGTTAGGGTCTTTATTGAACAATAACGCGTGATATATGACAACCCTTTGTGTGCAGTGAGACGCTACTAAGGAGAATACTTTCCATTTGCAAATTCTAGTACACTTCTGAATTCTATTAGTTTTCTTCTTCTTTATCAGCCTTTGTGTGTCCATTGTGGAGCATTGACTTTTTCATGAAATCAACAACTTACATTGGCATGACACAAAAGAAAGGTTTGAACACTCTCGCCGGGAAGCTGATTAGTGAATTAAATGGCGTTGTAATGCAACCCTTGCACTGCACACAGAACACTGCTCCCCATAATGGCATTAGTACATGCCGATAACTTCTCACCATCAGACGGTTACCAAAGTCTCTACTGTTAGTCCGTTACGCGTAACGTATAAAGCTCCATTCATATCTACAGATATCATACGTAGCAGACGCATACCGGCCCAGACATAATAATATTATCTACGAACGTATTCACATCTAGCGAAAGTTAGCGTAGTGTAGCGACACCGGCCGACCACCGCATAGATTCTCGACGTGAATGTTTTATCTGTGCTGGTGCGTGTCTGTTATTCTAATTAAAATGCTTTCATTCGAAAATGTTTAAATAATCTATCTTCGTAGTCACGTAGTTCCTTGTACAGTGTGTAATAAATACTCTTTCATGTTTACGTTTCACATTCACGGTATCCACAGAAAACCTTATGCTGCTTTTCTTCACGAAATGATTCTTCTTCTTTTAGTGTAATTGCGACCACGGCTAATTCTTCTATCGAGAAGAAAAACAAGTCACCACCAAAAAGATTAATACGAAACATTTTAAATAGTAGGGTTTTTAGGTATTTTATTGTCATCGTACTAGCGCTCTCTCTCTCTGATTTATCTGTCGGCAACTGTGAGTGTCTGTTGGCCATATACCTTTCGATATGAATACGAGTGCTTTGGTTTTATCTGTCCCGCTTTGTGCTGGTTGATATAAACACTACGTAAAAGGGAGATTGATATTTGGAGAAGAAGTTGGTATGTTCTCTATTACACCACTTGTGTTTTATAATACTATAATGTTTCTACAGGAATCGCATTAGAATATTCATATAATACGATAACAGCTGCGTGGCTCAGTAGTCCTCGTATACATCCACCCGATTCGTTCCTACATCCTCCAGGTTCAAATCAAATTTTATTTGTGCTACGTATCTGAATATTTCTATTGTACGTCGTGTGTCTGGTACGGACATAACATCCAATCATTGCTTAGATCTTAAGAATTTTATAGGGAAGGTTAAAGACCACCAGCAATATAATAATATAATACAGCAATATAATAATATAATACAGCAATATAATAAATACTACGCTGATGATTAAGGGAGATACTGTCACCTAAGCTCTACATATTACTATTTTTTTTACCTCGATTATAACTAAGGTAATGTTAATCTTAGTTAAAATTAAGACTGTAAGGCGGACATCTTTGTAAATAATATTACAAAATTTAATTTAATATTGAACACACGACTTAGAAGCCGTATATATAGCATATACAGTATCGATGTATTCAGGGGTAATAAAGTAAGTTACATAGGATCCGCATGCAAAATTAATTTTAGAATTAAGCTTCATCATTTCGAAAGCACGACATGGGCTTCGAACCGGAACGAGACTTTATCGCACGAAGACTGCAGTAGACCATGGTAGTAAAATTTTGGACGCAAATTTACTTTGACAACTTTTTAACTTTTTGTAACATTGTAAATTAAGTGAAATTGTATTAATTACATCAGGGAAAATGGCATATTTTTCTCCAAATGCCAACGTGTATGTAACACGTGATAAACGAGGCTCAGGAGGCCGAATGACGGATGAACCCAAATCCCAGTCTGATGATGTGGAGAAGCGTCACTAGCACTTTTTGAATACACTATCAGTGAACTTAAAAAACAGATGAAGTGATGATATAAAGACGTTTTACCTTTTTTGTAAGCGAGTATTTAGTTCTATTGTCAGTGAAGTAGTCAGTTGCCAGTTGGATTGTTGATTCCGGGATGGAAGAATTCAAATTGAAGCCAAGTTTGTGCTGTACATATACTGCTCTAGATTTATCGTATAATAAATGGCAAATCTGCCAGAGCTTGACAACGTGCAGTCGATGCCCAAAAAACGTAGCCGTGGTGATTTTGATAATTACGACCCATATAAATTTTTAGGTCTCATGGGTGTAAAGTTCAACCACTTACCTGTTACTGAAGACACTACACCAGTGATGTCGAGATGAGCAATGTGCCCGACCCAGTAATATCCCCACGGAATTAGAGATACGCATTTGGCCCGGTGGCCTTGACGGTTTCAGCTAAAAAGACTCACGAATTGGCCCTCTAATAAAATCCCACATCAATTACCTCTCAGGTATTATATTTTTTGAGAACATAAATATACTATTTACTCATACTTCTAGTCACCATTGCTCCTTCTTTTTAAAATGTAACTTTTGTGTATATTGCGTTAAATCTGGGGCTGGTTAATTGAGTCTAGGGTGAAGGCTGCTGCAAGACAGTTGTGGATGTACTAACAGCTACTGAAGAGTAGGACATCGTCGAAATTAGCCATGAATATATTCTTTTTATAAATACGTGTAAATACATGAGCAAATAGTTTTGATTTTATTTTTCAAGTTAATAAATTCAATAAGTATACCATTCTTGTATTTAGGCGAATACTACACTTTTGAAATGAAACTATTGTTTACGGATTTTATCACTGAAGGGCCCCGAAACGTCGGGATCTAAAAACTCTAATTTAAACGCGTTAAAATTCGTAATTAATAGTTTAATTTCAAAGTATACCACTGATAATAAGGTACCTATTTCATTTCTGCCGAGTGTCTGGAATATATTATGAACCACTATAAATAGAATGAAATAAGTAGCAAATTTCCCAGCGGAAAATTTGTTTTGAAAAGAGGCGGCGAAGCGTTCATGAAATATGACAGAGTAATGATTCCTTCGTCCAGAAATAAATACATATTTATAGAAAATGTTTCTTATGAAATGTATTATAAGGTTCAATTTGTTGTTACATTAGAAAAAATAAACATGTTAAGAATATTATGAAACACCACTATTTAGTTCATTTAATTTAATAAACTTTTTTTTTTCGTGTAATTAAGCTCAGTTCCTTAATTATTATTTATCAAGTTATTGGAGGGGTTGTATAGGGATATTTACCATATTTTTCTCTACAAACTAGTGATGCACTTGCACAGCGTGGAGCGAAGACGAGCAAACTGCTTTCTTGGAGAGGCATAGGTTCAGCAACAGCCTAAAATAGTCTGATATTTGAGATATATGTACGTTGTACATGTCAGACTATAATATTATATAGGTAAATTAAAGATGTTAGAGACGTAGATATAGAAGTTATTTATGTACGATGTTCCCGTCTATCTTAGAGACTGGAACTAGTTAGGACTGTAACTAGACTAGTCACTTTTGTATCCGTTTTGTGTCAGAGTTAATAAATCGTAACGTAATTAACAACAGCTTTATTTAAACTTTATGTATGTCGGCGATGGGACCTGTCATCCTCTTTCTTCGCGTGGGATGATGACAGTGATGACGTGCTGCAGGCCGTATAACTTCAAAGTTGGTCAGCGGGCTATGGAAAGTGTTTGCTCGGTGTTTCTCTGCGGGTTAGAGTCTGCAACGTGATATCCGCAGAAGGCTAACCGACATAGCCGTTAGGATCAACAAATGAAGTGGCAAGGGGCCATACAGCTCGCGGAACTGACAACCGTTGGGTAAGAAACACACACAGCGTGGGAAGTGATGACCTGCACAGTCGATGGATACAGGTGGCTTAGAACCGTGCTTTGTGACAATCTTAGGGGGAGGCCTTTGTTCAGCAGTGGACTCGTCACAGTCTGAAATGGTAACAAACCGATACTTGCTTAAATTTCACAACATTTTGGTTATCAATAAATATCTAAAACTAGTTTAGTTAAAAAAATGTTTCAAAAGAATATTTTCGTGACAGAAAACCGTTTTGCTGCACTAATAAAAGCCGTTAAATGTTCAAAAGCTTTAAATGTCGTCTGGTTCGAATTTTCGTGCTGTTTCGGATAGTGGTCAAAAGCAACTTTTTAATAAATGAATTCTTTATTTTGTATCCAGCCTTTGTACTTTGCTTTGGGGAAAAGCTTCTTTCATTATTACGATGTGGCCATTCGCTACTACTTTTATAACAGTTAGGCGACGAGAATTAATATTATCTCTTAAAGTATGTGTTTGTAACTACGTGTAAAACTTAATATGTAGATTCCTTTCATATAACTAATTAAAATATGCCTAAATAGAAAGAATTGATTTACATATTATAGGTAAATATTTATAATTTTAATACATTTTGTCATATTTGTACTACAACTACTATAAACTACTTACTTGAAGTAAAAAAAATATAAATAATCAAATAGAAAAAAAAATTACTTTTTAGCGAGAAATACCGAAAATATTAAAAGATTTGGTAATTTACCATATACATAGTCATATGTATATACACATGCACACACAACTAAAACAAACAAAAATATTATAAAGTTACAGACATAAATACACAATAATTGTATTTCGATACACCACGACTCAGTCAAAAATATATGTATTAAAAGTAAAATATAAATCCCTTTTGCTGTAAGTTTTTACAAAAATGGTAAAAGTATTATAAACTATTCTAGAAAGCGGTGCATTTTATAAACAAATAAAATAAAAATTAATAAAATAGTAGTATGCAAAATCATTTTCAATATTGATTCACTTTTGTTTAATGCATGTACGTTAGACTAATGTTGTAAGTTAGATTTTTGTTTCTGCTTTAAACATCACGTCGTTGGTGTACTGGATAGTGATAGGTCTTAGTACAAATATTTAGTGATACCCATCTACATCACCCACGCTACAAGGACGAATTATGTCGAGCTTGCACGGGCAAAAGTCCCACTATCCACCTACGCCATATAAATACGGGTTCATGCGGAGCTCTTCTCTTGCTCTTATTCGCGGTCTTGACTAGCACCGCCTGCCCTAGGTAACTCCTCCTCAGTAAAAGACTCGTATTTTCCTTCATCCTTCAGGCAATTCACAATCAGAAACCGGAAGCACTTCCCACACGGCCTTCAATCACACGGCAACAACGAAGAATTACCAAAAGAAGAATACCCAATGAATGCCGGCAATGACGTTTTCTCTTGTTTCATCGTGAGTTCAAGTTAGATCGTCTTAGTCAAACCAAACCGTGACTTGGTTTTATTTTTGTTTATGTAAGGCGCCACGCCTTTACTCAGGAATGTGGAATGAATGAATTATATCGTTTCAATTTTTATCTGTTTACGCGAAACCTACTGTTTGTTATCGTTTTTGATGCGGTTTCCAATGTTTGGAAACTTATAATTCAAATTTCAAAACAGCGGTATTTTTAGTTCAGAATGGTATTTTTACATTTAAAGTAATGAAGCTTGTGAAATTTGTCTAAATACAAATTCAAGAGATCAAAGAACTCCTTATGAAGATGGCTTACACAAATACAATTAAAGAGGGTAAAGTTATTGAACATTATTTAATAAACTTGAGACCGGTATTACACATTTGTCAGTATCTATTTGCAATAAATCAACATCGCATTTATTTCCTTTTACGTGAACGTTAAGGACCTAAACCAACTTCATTTAATTTCGAAATTCGTTCCACGCATTTATTTATAAGTACGTTAATATAATGAGTTTATAAAGCAATAAACCATACGTTACACCAGTTGGCAGTTTATTTTTTATTCAAGCATGTTGGTTTTTTATTCAAGCATGATTATCATGCTTAAATAATATATAAATATATTATCAAGCATGTCACCCATTTGGGTAGGTAGAGTAGCCAAAAGGGGCTTCAGGAAACAAATTTTCGCTTCCCCGGGAGATAAAGGGCGAAGGAGGTAGTCTCGTTATTTTGCTCCCGGTGATAGCCATGGCGTTCTCAAGATTTTCTCTTGGTCGACACTAACGTGACAAAATAAATTCAGATGCATACAATCAGTAGTTCTATGTTATGGTTGATTTTTTTACCATTACATAACATTCGTTTGTGAGAGTTAGGTTAGCTAGGTTAGGTTAGCAATTTTGGTTGGATTTTCCGTCATCAGATGAAATGTCGCCAGAGCCTCCATTGTCAGTTACAAGGGTGCATCATGTGCAGATGCGGTTGAAATTTGGAAATAAAGATGAAATCTCTCTCCTACTAAGTTACTAAAAACTATTCAAAAAAGAATAAATAATAAAATAAGTTTATAGCAATTTTTTCAACTGTTGCGTTTGTAAAATTTCTTATGTCGCCTTTTATGATGCCCTCACTTCTCTTACACTTCAGAAGTTACCATTTATGACTTCAAAAATTATGCGGTTTCGAATGTTTAACTGTCAGAAGTAGCGGCTCCGTGTTATTATTTAAATATGCAGTAATAAAAGCGATAATAAAATGCTGGAGAACGTAAAAACACGAATGCGGCCAGATATTGCAGGTAATGAAATAGAACTTCACTCGTTTAAATAAAAGAAATTTATGTATTCGCGTGAACCATGCCAATTACGCAACTTCATAGATTTTATTTCAATCTCCAGCATTCATTTTAATTTAGGTCGTGGTAGCCTTTTCTTTTCCATGGGGAAATGCCTAACGCATGCCTGCCCTCTCGGGGGCAAGGACAGGTTATGTCGGGCTTGCGCCGACTAAAACCCCATGGTGTTCCACCTTCGCCGGATGTCGGTAGGGTCATGGTATCGCCTTCGCTCACAACCGTGACCCCACCAGCGCCGGCCGCTCTCGGCGCCCCCTTCTCGGGAGAGGACGTATCCTCTCCACTCCGTCCTGGCCAGTCACGCCGGAACACAGACGCGCCTATCTACTCGGCCTCCAAGCCTTCGAGGGCAACGGACTCCCCGAGTCCGTCACCCAGAGGCCATGGGGATCAGGAAGGCGCTCCTAAGCACCAGCCTTCCCGGTAACTCCCGGCGGATCTGGTCTATGGCTCTGCCACTGACCGTCCCGCGACTCCACCTCGGCTGTGGAAGCCCAGGGATAAGTTAAACACAGTCCCCTCACAGTCCAACAACACGCATTCGAAGTGGGCTCACCAAGCCCACTCGGAGCGCCCCCGTTGGGCCAGCCATCCACTCAAAGACAGCCCGGCCATGTAGGTTCCTTTTGGTTCACCGTGGGAGACCAAGCCACAGTTACTAAGCCCTCTCCGCCACGACAAAGTGAGAAGCCATTCGGGGGGGGAGATCGTGGTAGCCTCACTAGGCTGTCTCACCACTGTGAGAGCGCTCACTTTAGGTTCATAGAGCGCGAGTGACATAGATACGATCGTCAGTGCCAGCACCACTAAAATTGTTAATAGCAATTTTAAGTACTGTATTTACCACGTGCTTGGCGGTGAAGAAAAACATCGTGTATGTCTGAAAAATAATAAAAAATATTATTTCGAGGTATGTGAACCTGCACTGCTGGTTTCGTGCTCACCACGCTGAGCCAGTGGGGTGAAACACGCACTAGTGATGATGCAAGGAGCTTTACGTGCAGGTGAGGTTGGTGTTTGAAGAAAAAGAAGGCATCTTGTCCCCTGTCACCGCAATACATTTTTGAATAATACTTTATTGGGATATTTCACGTAAACAAAACAAAAACATATCCAATGATGAAAAAAGCAAACTAGCTTATTTAAACTGTATTTCGAATTGAAACCCTAACATGTTCTCAATTCTTTCTTAAGCTAAACAGTCTGTTCTTTTTTTACATTTTTAACAGTTAAGCCATGGAAGAAGAAAAATCGGGACGGGAATGATTGTTCATACATTGAACTTTATTGCAGAGAAAAACTTAATTTAACGGTTTGCGACTGTAGCTGATTCCGATTTAATTTTAAAACAGATTTATAGGATTAATGGTTATAGTGGTAGAAATCTGTTAATTTAAAAAGCTTTACAATCGTATTTTGGGTGGATTTCAGTACGTTCACAGTTTTTGGCAATAAAGTAATACATTTTTTAATACGACACACAGCGACACAATTTACGTCTGTAAATCACAAAGCAAGTTAATCTGTGATTGAAATATTTCCAACTATCTTTTATTTGCCAGTGCCCACTCGTATACAATATTAAAAAAGGTTGTCAATCCTTCACAGTTCATCTGATATGAAAATTAATAAAATAATACATAAGTACGTAAATTCTTTAATTCCGAACGCTATCAGGAATCGCAGAGGCCATTTTCGGCAATGTGTCCAGATGAGGCGATTTACACGCGACTGCGAGATACTAGGCGTTCATATAAGGCGTCCACTTGCAGTCGTGCCGGCCTTTTTTTCGGCGATTGGCGTGCAAATCTCTCAAACTTCAAATAACGCGCGAGTTCGCGTTCCCGCGACTTACATCTGCCTCCCATGGCAGCTCTTTTCAAAGAAAAGTCCACAAGTACGCGTCCTGCGCGCGTGTCGATATACTCGAAACGTCATTACCCGCCCATTAGTCGCGTGACAGTTGCAGCGACATGGCGCATTCGAGACGAAAATAGAGAAGATAATACAGATATTGAAGCGATGGAAAAGAACATAGCAATATAGGACTCTACATTATCGGACTAATGAAACAGAAATAGAAGACGAAAAGTTTGGGAAGAACTTGTTTAGCTATTTTGTAATCAAGATAAGGTAAAAAAAATATAAAAAATAAAAACGACTATTAACTGAGGCTCTTTATAATAGTATTCAAGTTTATTAATATTTTCGATTACTGTTAGCTTAAATCACTTTTGAGGTGGAGTAAAACTAATCAATGATTATTTCTGTATAATAATCATTGATTAGTTTGAATGTACATAAAATGTTGTCGTATTCTTAACGAAATTTATACGGTGGATAATAGTTTATGATATATATTAAATGATAACTAGCTTTTGCCCACGTTCATCCACGTGGATAATTTTTCCGCGGAATAAAATTCCATTCCCCATCTCAATATTTACAGCATCTTCTGATGAAAATTAATATTAATAGTATAAACCGTAACTCTCCACAGAAGCGAAACAATAGCAGGCACTGACTACGTACGTCCAACGAGAAACAGACAACAATTATGTAATAAACGGAATGTAATAAAAGTATTGAATTAATTCTGAATTTCAAATATGTAAGCCTTGTGACAGCGGCTTAAGAATCTACCATCTCCTTTCTACCCATGACTGTCATAGGATGCGACTAAGGGACAAGGCCTGAACCTTGTCTTGTCACACCTTGTCACGTTCTATCTATTAGAGAAGCGAAAGTGGGTTGGGGATTCCCGTTTGGCTAATCCCATACCAAAAGGAAATCCATAAGTAATACAATTACATAAATAGACGTTAATTATTCATGGCAAATGCATGTATAATTAATTATTACTATAACATGCTATTTATATCTGACGGTATTAAATGTACTGAAACTTCTTAATTACAGACAGACACGGAACACCCAATGAATAACAGCGCGCAGCTGCGCTACTCTAAGATCAACATTTACTTTGAAACATATTGAAATTGGAATTGAGTTGGCGTTTCAATACAAGCAATAAACTGTTTATTGAACTTCTAGCCCTTCCACTTATATTATTAAATATTTATACTGAAAAAGAGTATGAACTTTTTAAGGTCATATTTTAACAAACATCTATTTAACATAGGTGTTACAGACAGTCCTCTATGCCGAGCGTGTATGGAGGTGGAAGAAACGACGGCCCACATCGTGTTTCAGACGGTCGCGGAATACAGGACTAAGTACCTCGGCTCGCCGAGGTCGTTCCCGCTCGAATAGATCATGTTCCTGCTCACACGCAAAATACGCGCACAGTCGTGGAGTTGCGGATACCAGCCATAACATAACATAACTTAAGATAACAACATATTTGAAGTAGAATTATTTTCGCCTTTTATGACATCTGATTCTCTAATCTTGGTATTATCTTGTTTATCACCCTGCAGGGTGAAACACTCGCAGGTGCGTTTTTATTTGTGGTGTAATCTCCTAAACGACTCTGTAATCTATTAAAGCTATAAATAAATATTGCAATTCAAGAACAATCTCGTTAATAAAACAAAGACCTAGAGAGAGATGCATAGCGCGTCAAATTTGCGTTACCGGTTCAATAAAAATCTGTATTAATCGAGTTATCTACTAAAACAAAACTTATTTTTATCTTTTAATATCCTTCTTAGCCTTTTAATTAAAGGCATTTTGCTATCGCCAGATTGCACAAGTTTAATGAGTGCTCTTAGACTGCAGCGTTACGACTTACAACCAACTTCAGTTATTTTGTTACCTCGGCAAATTTAAGGAGTTCTTCATAAACTCAAGCTACTTTATAAAAAAATATTAGATATTATTGCTGCTACCTCATCATGTTTTTAAAGTCTGGCAACGCTTCGGTCTATATTTTGACTACTCTGCTTTTATTTCGGTTGTCTGCAGTCTGTGATCATATCCTTGATCGCCCCATCCATTATATCAGATCTGATAGTCCACGAATCCACGCAAAGGAACACCGATTCCTGCCAAGGATGATTCGTGTGGCTATTGAAATCAAAAAACATCCTAATTTCAATAGAGAGGATGGCTGGCGACCGGCTTAGGATCCACTATTAAACAAAATTAAAACCAAAACCATGCATACCACTGCACGACCTCAAGATACTGTGAGCACATTCTGCGTAGATCAGACCAACAAATAATAAATAAAATCTGAACGAGTTAACTATGACATCTAGACGTCTTACACCTCAGTCCCCCCGTGACCACGGCTACTGTAACGCAATCGAAACGTCGGGAATATAAAAACATAATTAAACGCGATAAAATCCTTAAATAATAGTATCATTTCTAAATATAAATAAAGTCAAATTACGTTTTTTTTTTTTTATGAGAAAATAGGCTTGCGTTTGACCTCAATCTTGCCTGATGGAAAGCGAAGATGAGGCCTAGGATGGTACACGCTTGCCTAGATGTCTGTTCACTTTGGCCTTGATACAATGAAGTTAATACAATGTTGTTGAGAAACGAGACCCTGGCTATCGACCCATGCGAATTTGCTGAACCCAAATCGCACAGGGACAGACACACTCGTGACGGGGAGCAGCATCAGCGTGGGTGCCACACCACTCTCATCAACCCGTCTGCCTAGAGTCTGCTCGTTGTGAGTATAGGCAGACCCTCTAAGAAATTCACACCGGCTCTCTGGCACTACCCTGGATGTGATCAGTAGTCAACTTCGATGAATATATTCTGTGAAGGTATATGTCATAGTGTCATAAATATAAAAGACAGGTTACTCACATAGAATTACTGCATTTCTGTGTATGGTTCATGTCTTCTAGCGAAATCATTAAAACTCGTTCTGCGATTCCAAAAAGCCTGTGCTCGCTTTTATTTTACTATTCCTACCTTTTTTAACTTAAAAAAGATTTAATTTCATCATACCTACACAAACTAGTTTGACAAAATCGTTAAATACGCGCAAATGTTAAATTTTGTACATTTCATTTATTTCAAAAACTAAGCTAGACTCTCTCTGAATAATTTCAGATTCAAATTTCTGGCACTAGGTGAAAGTGTACTTAAAATATGCATTTTTGACATTTTACTTAGTTGACTGGAATTGGAATTGTTGTGTGCTGGTGTTAAAATCTGCCACCTCCATTCTTCCGGTGGGAGTCGTAAAAGGCACTAAGGGAACAGCCTTGAAAATTGCAGATGCCTGGATAACTTTTTTAAACTATTTGGAATATAAACCCAGGACCCTCTAAGCCGTCAACTTTTTGTAATGAAAAAACATGGAAAATATTTAGACAATGAACAGATTTTCAATAGTTTCTGAAGTAAAATTATGTCAGAACTACTGTAAATAAAAATATTAATATTTAAACCCCTCAACATTTCGTTCACGATTTATTCCATAAAAATTGTAAAATAATGAAAAGATTCTTTTAAGCACTATCACCCGCTACGGTACTCGGAATCGTTAACGTAATTTTATTTCCCCACCGTCATACCGCAGTAGAGATTGGATTAAAAAGTTAAAAGTTCTCCATACCAGTATGGTGTTTTAGAGTGATAACTTTATTTTAATATGAGTAACACGTTATATTAATATATTTTTCTTCTTGTTGTTTGTATATTAACTATACTGAACATAGGCCTCCTCCGTAGGTATTATTACGCGTGATGCCCACGCTTAGCCACGCCCAGCTGATTTGCGATAGCATTGCCAGACACTTCGCACCTTGCATTCTGCTACCTGTGACCAATTAGCGTATCGGTATCGACACTCCGTCTGACATGTTTTGAGATGCTTATTCCGCCGTCGATCGACTTTAACTACATCAACGTGATAAGACTGACAGATAAAATTAAACATCTATTGCAATCCGCTGTTCCACAAGTTTAAACAGATGCAAAGAACTAAAAAGTACACATACGTACAATGAATGAGGTTGATCCTGACTAAAGAAAATTAATAACTATACTCAATGATTTTCTTGTATTTATCTCGAATTCTACACATTTGGAATTAAGCTATTATTTACGGATTTTATCGCGTTTCGCGCTACCGCTAATCGGGGGCAAATGTGGTCACTCAGCCCCCCATGGCCACGGGTGCTGTAAACCGAAGCCCCCGAAACTTCGGAATCTAAAAAATCTAAATTAATCGTATAATATAATCCTATAAATATAATAATTGTTTCATCTTATTTTAAATATTATACTCAACTTATTGTAAGTATAAATAATTTTGTAAGAATATGTACCTAGTATTACATAATATGTATACGCAATGAGATGGGTAATCCTGTAACCGATCTCTCGTTAATTGATGGATAGCTGACATGCAACGTCATCGCGTTCATTCTAGAATAAAAAATGACTGATGGTTTCTCACCAAATTTCATCAACTCATCAGACAGCTTATAATACGTAAGATTAGACTAAAAACTAAGTCTGCGGGCATAACTATAAAAGAACTTACCTACTATGTGTTCTAATCGCTGCCAAGGCAAATATGATTACCTAACACGGAAGATTTTCGGTTATGTATGGTTTTCCACCCGTCTCGAGCAGCGCATACTTCAGAATTAAGTAAACCAAGATTTACCTTGAGGATCAACTTTAAATAGAACACTTTAAGCTTTAAGCTTCTTGGAAGGCTAGCCTAGGCCGATCCAAAGGATCGCAGCATGGATACTACAGCTATAGAATTTTAACTTCATGTAATTCAGTATTGAAAGTTATTCACCACCATGTCCCAAAATATCTTCCATCTTACCTCATACATAAAAGCCCACTAAGAATAATGCCAGACAATATTCGTGACCTCGCACAGAATAGCCATCTCAAATATGCAAGACTTGAATTGTCCAAAGCCAAGGGCAGTAGAGTCTAAGACATAGACGACCTGCCTATCGTGATGATAAAATCCATCAACTTTACAAAAGTCGACATCCAGCAATGAGTTTTGCCCTATCGTGTATTTATGATCTGCGGAGGACGTATCCTTCAACCTGATTTTTAATGTGTAGCACGCTGTTCTACATCTCTGCGACCTTAGTAGCTTTGTTAAATATTCTTGTGTGCATGTATCCAGTATTCTTATAAACTTATATTTATATACTATGTTTAAATTTAAGTACCCTGATAGTACGACAGATGATGAAGAGCATCATATTGAAAGATGTTTGTTAACTTTTTTTGATTAAATGGGTTAACATGTGATAACATAAATGTCACCACATAGCTCCCTCGCTGAGATTCATAGTCAAAGTAAAGGTATTTACTACTGTTCTACTATAATACTGTATTTAACTATTCAGTCTGAAATCTATATGAACGATACGATGTGCTACAAGCAGTCAGCCTGAGGAGAGGACCCGGCGTTGAAATCCTCAGGGACTAAGAGACGTGCGTTTCGTCATCTGTAGTCTGTTCCTGGTGCTGCGATAGCTGCTACTGCTCTTACCAACATAGGGATCGGATGCAATGTTCAAAAACTAATATACGAACATATGTTAGTAAAACTACACCTCGGAAAACTTTATTAGGTTATACAGTACATTGCTAAGGTCCTTCAAATCAAAGGTCGCATGCAAAATATGACGTGTTTAAAAGGTTACTGTAAATACGAAAACATTTAAATCGTTTTATTTAAATGAAAACTATAACAGGTGGCTTCGAATTGTTTCTACAAAACTATGCATTACTTTTGTGCAGAATAATGCCGTGCGACGCTGAACACTGCAATTGTATAAACATATTGTTATTCGAGAATAGTTGGACAGTTTCGATAACAATTATCGTGTGCTTTTTTATTTAAGTGTCAGTTTACTCTCGTAAAGTTGGTGTTCGAATAAACAGTAATTAGGTTTTTTTTTATAACCAAGTTTATTACAGTACAGAAACGAAACAGTAATTTGTTACAGAAAAATAAAGTGTAGTTTTGTTAATTTAATACAGGTATAAAAAATAACTTGATAGATTTTTTTCTTTTATATTTTTTCTGTAATTTTTCTAATACCGATAATGATATCTTTTGTATTATTTTACAAGTTAAATTTATTTAGTGTAAAGTGTTTCGAGAGCTTAATTCGGAAAATTATTAAAAATAATAAATGCGAAAAAACCATACGTTACATATCGTCGGCGATGTCTTATAAGCGAAATGGCGTCGCTTATAAGCATTGAAACACACCCCTCTAATATTCTTTTTTTAATAATTCTGTCGTTACACCTTCGCACGTGCCGATCAAATTTTGTTACGTGACTTTCTTGTCTCGGGGACCTTAATGAGCACTTTACAAGCAAAACATAAGGAACGGAATACCTAATGTACGTTTTAGCACCATGGCGGCTTTTATAGTCGGATAAAGGTAACCAAGGGCAGTACAACGGAATGTTTTGATTGTAATCAGATTACATTACTGTTAGATTTATTAACATAAAGAAAAAGTCACGTTACCAAATAGCAATATGTTGTATCTACTATTTTTTAATTACTTAAAGGTATTACTAACTCGTATTGATTGTGTAATTTAAATAATTGAGTGGGTAGCGTACCTGACTGCTGTTCCATGGGTTTTATGATTTCAAATTAGGGTTGCCAACCATACTATGTATAACATTGTACTATATTTCGGGTCTGCGTACTATATATTTCTTCAAAATACATAGTACGCTAAAATTTCAGATGGATAGGTCGATCTTTTTGCAACACCGAAACTAATAAACAAACAAATACCTCACTTTGTAAACATGTAATATAATAAATAAGTAACAAACATGCCTTAGTCTTTTTTTTACTCTTTGAATGAAATATTATATTTTTTGAAGTGATAGTACACTTTTTACATTTTTATAGCTTATTCTGAAAAATACTACGATCATCCCGAAAAAATGTTGATAAGTTTATCAACATTTTTTAGCTACTACTAAGCTTTTCAAACCAGGGTAGTTTGAATACCAACAAAAATGGATTTCAGCTTCACAAGGATTCTCAGCTGAAATCCATTTTTGTGCTACACACAAGTCATTGGTTTTTCGGGTCTAAACGTGTTTTATTACATTCCGTGTCTCCGACACTGTGTCTGACCCTTGTTCCGTATTTTATCGCATAAGCGTCACATCGGATACGGAACACACTTATTACGTACATTTGTGAGCCTATTATGGCCGCAAAATACTTCTGCACGTTTGACAACTGTAGCCCAATAACAATACGGCCCATAGTACTGGTACTAATATAGAATGAGGAATATAATGAAGTGGATAGAATAACTAGAACTATAAATTTATAAAACATCAATAGCTTTAAGGAACACAGAGATCAATTACTTTATAAAATCATAAACAATCTTATTGGTACTTCATATCTTTTGCGCAAAATACTTTTTCTAATACTAAGCAATATTTTTTCGTACCAACCAATTCTTCAAAAACTCGATATCTGCTTAGAGCTTGCTAAACGCATAATGCAAAATATCATCATCTAGAATATATATTTCACGAATCCTTTTTTATATTTGTTACTGCACCAAAAGACATAAAAATAAGGTAACTATAGTATTTGGTTGGGTTTTTTCTGTATGACTAAAATTGATAGTATAATTTAGTCTATATTCAAATAAGTTAATCATTGTACTGCGGTCATAATTGTATGTATAAGATTTAGTATGTATCAGATAAATGCACATATCGTTCTTTCTACGAGACAATATGTTTTATTCCGCAGTAGAAACTATGTTGGTTAATGTAATAACTTTAGTGAATTTCATCTTATGCATTATACAAGCATATTTGTTTCCTAACGTAAATAAATAAATAAATAATTTTTAAATCAAAAACCGACTTCGGCGCCAGTTTAAATCTAAAGTGCATAAAGACCTTGACTAAACTAGATTTCGGTTGAAAAATTTATGCATGCCTTTTAAAATATTTTTGTTACGCAGACGCTATTAACATTAGTAATATTTTTGTTAAGTAACTATAAAAGTTTTGTATTAGGAGTGGTTCACGACATTGGTCGAATGGCGAGTTTTGAACCTGCGATGTCAGGTTTCGCAGTCCGTACCATGACCAATTAGGCTAATGGCGCTCATTTACTATAACAAATCGTAATGAGGAAAGTGTGATTATAATCACATATTCATGTGGAATTTACATTCACTCTATAGGTGTTTAATTTTCTTATGTTCTTAAATTTTTAGCATTGTCATAATTATTGTCTGAATAATGAAAATAACTGAAACCTTCATTAATAACGTAGAACAAAACAGCAACAAGATGGCTGTAGGCTAAGCTCCTCAAACAAGTATGACTTGAACTCTCCAACCATGAAACACTAACGACCTTATCAGACTGTCCAGGAGCGTCCGGACAAATTATGTTAATGAAGCAAACGGTACTATCCAAACTGAGGTGCATGTGATTTGAATTTTGAGTGTTGAATTTACTTCGTGCTCTCTGGGGAAGAAAGCATCGTGAGGAAACCTATGGTATGTTTCTATATTTCACTGGTATACAGCGAAATAATATAAAACAATGGATATGTGACTTCGGTCTACCCATGAACAGTGTAGCCGACACTTTTCAGCTTTAAAACCCTATCAAACATTGAGAGCCCTTTGCCCAGCCTAGGAACTTGTCTAGGCTGCTACCTTATCTTATTAATCACTAGATAGTATAAAATAAAGTCCTCCGATATGTCTGTGCACAATTTACTTTAGGTATATAATCTGTGGACTTTTTTGAGTAGATTTGTGAACATTTTATATAACATTTACAAAGTTGTCAAAATAAAGCAAAAATTAAGCAGTCGATGGAGAGGTATTTTCGCGTGCGCTTCGTAAATAGTTACTAATAGTTACGTAATACGTTACGTAATAGTTACAGTTACCGATAGGAGAAAATAATGTATGAAAATATTGCATATATTTTCGGTAGCCTAGTTAACTAGTAGTGAAAATATGTAAAAGGCATTATAATAAAAACTAAATAATTATCCAGTGAAATAACTTCTGTACTCATTGTTGTTTTCCAATATTTGGCGTATGACTTACAAATGGCCTGTAGCATACGAGGTTAAATTGAATAACTTAGTGTATACATTTTTAAAAGATGTCTCTTTATAAATTATATCTCATGTCCTCTTAAAAATAATAAAAAGATTTCTATTTTTAAGAAGCATGTTTCAAGTCCTTAATATGTTTGACAACCCACCTAACAACAAAGAATTTTAAAAAAATTCTTCCCGTATCGTCTTTTGATTGTCAAAAGAAATTATAATTTACTAAGACCGTTTACGGCCTTACTTTACCTTCTTAGTATCAATGGAAAATAAGTCCGGATCAGGCCGTCAGATAAAGTCGCAATACTTTCAGATACGAAAATCGTACACATCGATTTGTCAGGCATTTATTCGAATGATTAGCGAAAAAAATACTCCAATACTGGGTGTATTGGAGTATTTTGAGGAAAACCAAAAAAAGCCTGATATAAGTAAGACTTCCCTAAAATGGTTCATTTATTTTTATTGTCTATGATTACGACCAAGAAATACTAGCATACGGAAACCGGAATCAAACGTTTCCGAGTTTCAGCGTGAACCGGAAAGTACACTGTATATTTTTTTTTGCAATTGTCATGTCTTTCAGTTGTTCACCATACTCCCTGTTTTGTAAATGTTCAAATATCAAAATATAACAGAGAAAATTTTAAAATAAATATTCGGTTTTGTTTGTGTCGACTCACACGGGATATTAGATTTCCCTGCCCCACTACAACATGACTGTTATTTAATATAACCTAATAAATTATCTATGAAATTTGATTTATTGCTATAGGTAACACGATAAAGTTCGAGCATATAATTTTAGTACTGAAATTTGTCGATGTATTAAAAGTACGAGTAAAGGAATTTCAAACAAAAAGAATAGAAAAATGAATTGACCCAGTTTTTGCAGATGTTTTTTTTTTTTTAAATTAAGCGGTTTTTAATAGATATGGCTTATGGTACGTGATTTTTTTTTTTGTGGGGTGAAAACATGCTTGGCTCACCTGATGGTAAGTGATTAGCGTCGCTCACATACATCTGCTACACTAGAGAAGTTGCAGATGCGACCTGCGTGTCGGCCTTCTGATATTTGGGGAGAGGAAGGGCCTCTGGTTACCTCACTCGGCGAACAAAACGCAGAAGCACAAGATGCCTCTACTTCACATCGGTATTCTTCGAGGCCGTGGTACGTTCGTTTCGTTCGGTGAGGTATCCGGAGGCCCACTTCCCCACTCCATGATCCTCCCCTCCGTCTCCCAAACACCCTTAAAAGCCGGCAACGCATCTGCAGCACATCTGGTGTTGCAGATATACGTGAGCGACGGTAATCACTTACGATTAGGTGAACCGCTTGCTCGTATGCCGCCCTGCTCCTAAAAAAAAAGACGAGTCGGCCAATTTGAGCAGCAGCAAAAGCCACCGCTTTACTCTGCCACATACAGGTGTTGTTGTACAGAAATATCCTCTATGCTTTTAATATATAATTAATTCATTAATAGGTTAATAGTCCCAAAATCCACTGCTAGGCATTGGCCTCTCCTAAACGATGGATTTTCCATGATCGCCTCGCTTGGCTGGCAAGTCTATGTTAGCAGTATCAGACGCGCTCTACTTGACGTTGTTGACTGTTATATTTTAAATCTGTAATTTTCTAAGATACTTCATCCACCAGCTATCGAACGATATGAGTCTTTCAAAGCTTTCCTTTAATCGACTCGGGGTGTCGACCCACGAGAACAAAGGGTTGACACAAATATTCAAAACCCGCCACGACACGACATTTAATTGTACATAATATTTATGTACTGTATAAAATAAAACAGACACGTCGCCGTGAAGAGCGTAATGAGTCTTATAGTATTTTTTCATATTCTCTCTTTTACTCCTGTCCGATTAACAGAGCGTAAATAATTTACGAGAACTTTTCCCCTGGAAAATTATGGTCATAGCCGAGTCGGTCCTCAATGTGTTTCTGAACCCGCACGCTGACACTTTTTATTCCAATAGACAGCGTTGTCATATTTATCTTGCTCGTTCACTACAAGTTTACTTTCCGACACTTGCACTAAATCTAATTTTAAGCATTATCAAAGATATTAAAGGTGTACCGTGAGGGGTGGTGGTCTGTGAATTTCGTTTATTGTTCTCACTCGACGAAGCCACATAAATTATAATTACGATTTTAACAATATATTAGAGTTATAGACGTGGTAGAGCCAAGCCGCGGCTTTTGTTGCTACTCGAAAGAGCCGGCTCAACCAAGGACCACGGCCTCACAGTATCACTATACTGTGAGGCCGTGGTGTTTCTAGAAGTTTCTTGTGTTTCTGCCTTTCGTTCGATGTGTGTGGTAACCCTTCCCCCTTCCCCTCCCCTGGCTTGAAATGAAACTAATATTTAGGAATATTATCGCGTAATAGTTTTATTTCAAATTTGCAATTTTCTGAAATATTCCAGTGGCTCCAGTGGTCCAGTGTGTTTCACGATTAGCCTGCACAACAAAGTACTATTACGCATCCATATAAGAGTATTAATATAATATAGTATAGTATGTAGTATACATAGAAAGCTAATCTCTAATTAATAAGTAGTATATAGCAATGTCGCAATCTGCGCTTGTCTGTGTATTGGCATACAGCTTTCACCTGGACTTCATGGACAGCACTTAGAACATTTCTTGAGGAAGTTTTATAGGTATAACATAATCACATTTAGTTTATATGATCTAAAATGACCATGCGAGGCCAGCGCGGTTCCTTTCTGCTACTGCTTAGATACCTATAATACGGTGGACTGATTCAAAACGGTGTCGTAAGAATCTGTGATAGTTTCAAATCCATGGATAATTCCCAATCAATAAGTAACTAATAAACGAGTAGCATTTACTCATACTAATATCTTCTGCACGTCACAACTTCGGTCAGTAACTAGAAGAAAAAAGTTGAGGTTGAAACAAAGAGATTAAATAATTTTATATATTTTTATGTCTTTGGGTTGAAATCACATACCACTTACCATTGTGACTGCTTTTAAGTTATTAACATAAAATTGTTTTCATTTTCTTAAAAAAGTGTCTAAAACCTAAATTTTTACTATTGATTAAAGCGTTGTAACCTTTTGTTCATATCTCGTCGTGAAAAAGCGAAACTAAAAAAAACAGTGAGTACGGAAAGACGAAACGACTCCGGAAAATCATTACCGTTTACGAATGCGGGCGGGTAGAGTTCACAATTCATTACACAAAAATTAAAGTGATCGCTTAAATGTAATACGCAAAATGTACTGTAACATTGTGAATCATTTTTCGAAAGAACGACCGCAGTTTTTTATTGTTTTTCTTATATAAATCGGATCACAAACACCGGTATAAGAGATGCCATCGCTCTCGTTCCGTGGGTGCCGTAAAAGGCAAACGAGACAAATAAAAATATCAATAGATGGCCATCTTCTTGTTTTATATACGCAAAGAAAACTGTTTTGCCAATCCGCTCGCCATGGGTGACAACTATGATAAAACCCCGTTTAGTGAGAAATACAAAACAATGGCACCCAGTCCCCGACCACATTAGTCCTGGCTATGATGGCAGCCATGGTAACGGCGGGGCAAAGGTGCGAAGAATATCCGGCTGGATTCTAGCTGCCAATTCAAACGACTGAACCTGGCAACATATCACACACGCACGCAAATTGAAACTACGGCTCTCAAGATGGAGACAGGTGGAGGACTCGATAATCATCAAATCATGTAACTTGTTTTACCACTGAGAGGACGACCATCCGTTCTAAGGTGGCGTCGGGTTTATCGTCCACAAGTCTCTCATCAACAACATGATCAAGATTGGAAGTCTATTGAGTAGGGTCGCGTACCTTATACTCAGAATAGGTATTCACTGAAGGTGATACAGATGTACGCACCAACCTCGACACACTCCGATAATGAAGTGTAAGCAATGTATGAGGATATTTCAACAGTCATGCTCTAAGACTCACTACACGATGTTGATGAGAGACTTTAACGCAAAACTAGCCGTGAAAAAAGTCGATGAGCTCATAGAGGGCAATTTTGGAGAAGGGCTACGGAATAAACACCTATTTTCATAAGCGGCCCTACAGAAAGTGGACCAGGATGAGCTCGGATGGATTGTTCCACAAAAAATGTGATTGGCTGCATCTTGACGATGGGTGGAAAGTGGAAGTGATCACCGAATGGTACGAGGAACACTCAACGTTAACATTAGGCTCGAGCGGTCTCATCTGTCGAAATCTACGCTCCGTCCAAAACCCCGAGAGCTTTCAGCTCGAATAGCAAAATTGCTTTCAGTGCCTACAAGATTGCGTTACAGTGGAAGTACGTGGTAACATTTAGGATCAGCAAGCTGAACTGGCAGTGGGGCGGCCGCATAGCGAGCAGAACTGACAACCTTTGGGGAAGAATGGTTCTCGAATGGCAACCGCGTACGTAAGTGGGACAACCCCCATATGAGTAACCTTTGTTTAGCAGTGGACTTATGACCGGCTGAAATGATGATGATGAACTAACACCTGATGGTAAATGTGTATTCCGCGACTTAAACTTGCCGTCTATGGCTTACTTATAAAATTATTTTAAGCGAATTAGTCTAGTACACGGTCGCTTTTAAAATTCGACCCATTTCACCCTTATCGATGATAATCCTTGCCGTGGCCTCGTAGCTCCTAAAGAGGGGCTCTTAGGTTGCCACAAGCTTCCTAGTTGATGGAAGTCTCTTTCTGTAACATAGATCAGAGCACAGAGTTTAAAGTCGTGGTAGAGCCAAGCTGTTGCTGCTGCTTGAATGGGCCGGCTGGTCCGGGTTGGTACCACTGCTTCGCAGAATACCTATAGTATATTGAGCTTTTGCGTTTCGTTCGATGGGTGAAGTAACCGGAGGCCCACTACCCCTCCCCATCCTTCCTCCCATCTCCCAAATACCCTTAGACACTGACAACGCACCTGCAGCAGCTCTGGTGTTGCAGATGTATGTGGGCGACGGTAATCACTTGCCACCAGGTGAACCGCTTGCTCATTTGTCACATTTCCCATAAAAAAAAGTGTTGCTACAGTACTATGCTCTGATCTCTCAGGCTGCTGCCTCCACCGCGACGTCGAGACAAAACTAACACTAATAACTATTTACTTGCGAGCTGCTCGCGAGTCTTTTCCGCTGAAGGTGTCCGAGCTAACCAATTCGTATTCCATTTAAAAAAAACAGTATGCCAAAAACAAAATGCAACATGGCTCTAATACAAATAATATTGTTTGCCAAACATAGCATAGTTGTATAAAATTTTTACCATGCTCTATGTCAACAAACACCCAGGCTCTCCACTTCACTCGACGTACGCTGCTAAAATAGCACTTGTTGATGCGGCCAAGTAAAACCTAGAGCGCAAATAATTGAAATAAAACGGAGTCAGTCCTATTGAAGCTATCATTAGTGTTATGAACCTCGGATTTGTTGGTTGTTAATTATTAATTAGTTTTTGACGACGCGGCCGAGCTAACATCGCGGGCAAATGGTATGACAAGTGGATTGTATTCTTTGGGTAAACACGTATGCGTTGGCTGATACGAAAGGAGATGAACTGCTGCGGAGTAAGAACAAAATGATAAAGCTCAATAGAAGGATGGAAAAAACAGCACCTTGAGAAGAGCGGCGTGCCTCGTACGTACATAATGTATACAAAGCCTACACTTAGAGATGATTACACATTCAGTTAATTCGCAACGCATTGTTTATTCACATGAAGGTACCGCGCGCGGTCTATACAAAATTCGCAATTTTTTTTTACTCTTAGCGGGCCTCGATGTTCGAATAATCGAACGCGCATAGCGACAGTTTCTCACTAACATTCTCGATAGGAAAGCGCGGGAAAGGAATAGATATAGGAAGTTGCGTGTCAGCCAACATAACTATCTTCATAAAGAGATCACATTAAAAATAGTTTTAGTGGTGCCCAGCCGAGTGGTGAGGGTGCTCGCTTTGTGCCGGCATCACTAAAGTTGTTAATTAAGCGATTATAAGTGCTGTATTTACCACGTGCTCGCGGTGAAGGAAAACATCGTGATGAAACGTGTATGTCTGAGTAATAATATACAAATATATTTTCGAGGATAAGTGAAGCACGCCACTCCGCAATGGAGCAGCGTGACGGGTCCTTCGCGGCTCCAAAATAATGTTTACTTATAAAACAGACCAGTGATGGGGAGCAGCGTCTCTGGTGAGAGGGTACCGACACTGCGCTAATCCCACTAATTTGCTCAACGGAAACAAAAAGTATGTGGCCTTAATACGTACAAAGGTTCCAAAGGATGTAATAAATTAAAGTAAGTAAGAAATGCTTCTCATCGTGTATCGCAATATTTAAAACACGATTCTATTTAGAAACTAGCAGGCTCAGCCAGACGTTGTTCATCCATGCACTGTGCAGTGATGCGCTTACCAACGAACAGCATTTCATTTTATAGATTATTCATGCCTCGTTGCGTTGTGATAGCACGTTTATTTATATTTCACCACACTATTTCTTTACACCACAAAACGTCTACTTTGTTCCATTTTTAAATACATTTTAACCCTGATAAACTCTAAATCATTTGTTAGTTTGAAGCACATCCCCCAAACACCCAAGTAACATTTATATATCTTCAGTCTTATGCAATAAACGGAAAAAAAGACACATTCAGAACGTTTTGTCCTGTTTCGAACAAAAACTATAATAGGAAGTTTCAAGCAGTTTCTATAAACTAACTCAGTTCTGTTCAATGGTGAGAAGTTTTCATAACGATCCACCGTTGTTGCATGCTTTTTATTTCAAAAGTTTACGAGATAAGTTGGAAATTTCAATTACTGTTATTTGCCAAATTTTTTGTCTCACTGTAATTAATGTTGCATAGTCAACAATGCCTGGGTAATGATCTAGGATTTCGCATATCATTTGTTGACCATATCACATAAAGTTAAATGAAACTAGGACCAGTCGGAATCGTTCCAATGTGAAATGAAACACACCTGACACACCTAAAGTGTTTTTGAATTTCAAACTACGAATCAACCTCTCGAAACGTAACATTTTAACTGCAAGTACCGGAGCGGAAATTTCTGCGAGTCTGACGCGCGCACAGCTGCGCCGAGGTCAAATGTAAATCCATTCCCAACCTGACACATACGGCATCCAATGTGAACCAGATTGATATTTCTTGCGCTGAATGTGTATTACCTTAGCTTATGCAATTTACATTCCCCATTTTTAAAATAACCCGAATACCCGAATTAAATGTAAATAGGTACGAATGTAGAGACTAAAGAAAATCAGAGTAAGATAAATCTGCAATCCACCATTTTAGTCCATTCATTTCGTCCATTACCGCTACAAACCCACTGCTGAACATTTTGAGAAGTGGTAGATCCAAGCGGTGACTTTGGATGGTGTTCGAATGGGACGACTCAACCAGATAGTACCACCGCCTCGAAGAATACCGGCGTGAAGTAGAGACACCTTGTGTTAGGGGGTTTCATTAGGTGAATGTGGTAACTGGCGGCCCTCTCCTTTCCCCTATTCCGCCTCCTGTTCCTCCCTGTCATCCCCCAAATATCCTTAAAGGGCAGCAACGCACTTTCAGCTCTGGTGTTGGAGATATATGTGGGCGACGGTAATCACTCACAATCAGGTGCGCCTTAAGTTCGTTTGCCCCCTTACACTTAAAAATAAAACTCTCCCCCCTAAGATCGCCTTATACCACGGTCCACTTCCACCTGCATCAATCTACTTGCGGCAACACAGTGCTGGTCGTCATTCTTTAAATATAATTATACTACTAGGTGGTAGGCTCCTTCAATGCGTAACAGACGTCGGGGTCAGTACCGTCTTACCCATTTCTACCGCAATAAAGCAACTGTTGTGATCTAGTTTAAAAGTTAGAGGGAGCCATTATAATTACGGGAGGACTAAGATTAATTGCCTCAGGGGTGGTGACAACGCATCCGTAATCATCTTCGATTGAAGTTGTATCCAGGTGTGCATGGGATGAAGTAGACACTCAAACACACCATCAGGTCGACTGTTAGCTCGTTGTACACACGTATACAATAAAAAAAAATACAAAATAAAAACACGATATTTAGAAACAGTTTGGCGGTGGTGAAATCATTCTAGGGGTTGTCTTTTATTCCATTCTTTCTGATCCATGTATTTCTTAATAACATTTGTAATATCCTTAATCTATATCTACGAGTATATAGATAAAATTGAAATACCTCGGAATAAATTATTTCCTAAATTTAAAATATGTATGAAAATGTACTTTAGGTAAATAAACGGCAAACTACAGTCACTGAATTGGAAATTTTAACATTTAAATCTTTAAGCTCTGACGAGCAAACCTACATCGGGGTTAAATGTCAAATACATTTAGTTGACAGCACAATCAGACGTGCGCCTTCCAATCTGAGTCTTATTGATTTTTCGTTAACAAAATATATTTATTTAGCTCTACATTTTTATTTCTTTGACGTAGGGTGCCGACTAAGGGAAAAGCCGTGAAATTGTCCTGACAATCTCCGGAAGCAAACCCATCTACTTCTATTTCAAAGGAAAGGCAACAGAACCCCGTTTGGCTACACTGAGTCATGCCAAATGGAAAACCGTAATCTCTGCCTACCCTCATGAGTAACAGGTTCGAATGCATATATTTATTAATATTTATTCCGTTAGAAATTCGAAAAAAGGTTCTTCAAATGTAATCATTTACATTATGTAATGAAGGATTAATCAAATTTTTCTTCAAATACCTACCTCACCTGTTCATGGTATACTCTTCAGTATGAGTGCTCGAGAACTCTTTAAAATATTTCCTATTTTTACTTCGTTCTTCAACGTGAAAACGTATAATGGAGTAAATACCAACTTTTTCTTCAAATAAAAACAAAAAATACATCCGAATATCCTTAACCCAATTGTCACAAACCCAGCATGGGTAAATCTCCCCTGGATACCTGCTCCGTTTGGCGCATAGGAAGGCCTATATCCGGCAGTGGATTGCATATAATGAAGAAGAATAAAATTATAATCTTTTTTATTTTATTTCAGTTTCTACAAATTACTAAATTATGTAGCATCATTGGCCAGCGCACTGTGGTGTCGTAAAATGAACAGGCAACACTTAACTCGACGTGTGCACATTAACAAGAAGAATCGCACTCGGATGCAACTGACACACGGACAAGTGAAGTTCAGAGGATATAAATATACTCAAAACTTTTATCTTCACTAATTCGTATAAAGAAATAACTTAAGGAGGAAATTTCTTAGAAGATTTATTCTTCATAGCTTATGCACTTTTATTTATACTTATTCAATACATATTTCGTATATATATACAAAAGGAAGGAAGGAAAGTGTGAATATTCGGGCTCAATTTTCTCCACAACCACGGTTGAACGCGTGTGGAAGTGGGTGGCTAAAATGTGTGACGATATAAAATTTTCAATAAGAAGGTTTCAGTTTTTTAGAAAGTTCTAGGATGTTAAAGGTTCAAGTCTCAGGTAAAGGTTCAGAATATATTGAACATATCACACGTATACCACTCTAACACTCCCTCCCATTTTTCTTTGAAAAATTAATGTCCAGCAATGACTTTGTACAGACATAAGATGGACCAAAATGCTTTTTTTTATAAGAAAGGCGGCAAAAGAGCAAGCGGTTCACCTGATGGTAAGTGATTAGCGACGCTCATGTACATCTGCAACACCAGAGGTACTGCAGGTGCGTTCCCGGCCTTTAGGGATTTATTTGGAGGTGGGAAGGATGACGAGGAGGGGGGTGGGGAGGGGGTGTGAGCCTCCGTTGGATTTGAATGTTTTCCAACATTTTGCTAAAAAACAAAACAACGAAATAGCAACCCGTTGGAAGCCAAGTCATTTTGTATTGTAGGCGAGTGTTAAATAAACGTGCCTGTAAAACTTAAATAGTGAAAAGGTTACCCAAAATTTTGATTCATGCAAAACTTCGATAATAATAATAATCGGATTCAAGGAGTCAAAGATCGGAGTCAAGGATCGGAGTCAAGGCTCGAAGTCAACGATGTTTAATTAATTAGGGAATCCTAGTTAAACATCCTAGTTTGAATAAGTATTTAAACTCGAACACTCTCGCCCTAAGTACAAGCTTTGATAACATTAATTGATGACATGAATTTCATGAATTAAAATAATTAAATCGAAATACATGAACCAAAATTGTGCATCTTACTAAAAATGTTTTGCACTTGATGGAACTTGTTCTATAGTTTAAATCTAGATCCTTATCAAAGCTCTCTGCTGTAAATAATTTAAGGTGGTAGAGCCAAGCTACGGCTTTAACTGCTGCACGAAAGGGTCGGCTCGACCGTCTAAGTACCAAGACCTCGCAGTATACCGGCGTGAAGTGTAGGCATCTTGTACTTCTGCGTTTCGTTCGGTGAGTGAGGTAACCGAAGGCCTTTAAACCGGAGGGCTATAAGGCCTGCTACTCACCTAAAACTCCTCGGGTGAGCCGCTTGCTCGTTTGCCCGCTTACCCATAAACAACAAAACCAAATGCACTGCCTGAAAACACAGTCGCCAAAAAAAAAGACATCATGGCGCCCACCTGCATCAGAAGATGCAATATGTCATAGGGTTATAATCAGATATTAAGGAATATCTTTACAGAAATAAATTGCTTATGGACAAACACTACAGATTGAAAAGCAAATGAAAGGAAACAGAATAAGTTGGAAACTATCCAACTTGTTTGTTGTCATAAAACTTTGAGCTCGACTGGGAGGAATTTGCCACCGTCCGACAAAGTAAACGAAGCGGGAGACAATTTATAGACAAAGGTATTCAATGCTCATTTGCTTTTGCAGTTTTACCAACTGTTTCAAACATAAACTATTATTGTTATGTAAGATTATGTGACTCTAGCGTAATCTATATTAGTGGTGATTGTAGTCCGTAAAACAAATAACTATTAATTTAAAGAAATAATTTGTTTTCGCAACTTTGCCATTAATTGTAAAGGTTCATTTAATTCAAATTTAACATGTAAATACATGCCTAATTTGAAGTTTCTATCTCTTTTGGATATCAAGCTAGAGGTCGGAGAAAAAATGAGAGAGATAAGTGATCCGGAGTTGCAATACAGAGTAAACCTTCTTTTTCGCCGTGGCCTATATCCGGTCCCCCACGGTGCTTCAGTAGGTTGGCGAACTTTACCAGTCTTTGAAAAATATTATATTTCTCAATCATGTAGATTTCCACGCAGTGTGTTCCTTAACTGAAGAGCAGGTGGAGGAAATGCATGCAAATGCACCCCTTAAAAATAATTACAATTAAACAATTTAGTATTGCAGGCACTTGGATCGAACTCAGGTTTCCCGCGTAGAAGCGAAGCGGGCGCCCAGCCCTTGAGTTACCACGATTCATACAGTTAACTTTATTTAACCTTATCCATATATCTTAGTTAAATATAATCTAGTAAGTAAGTAGTTTTATAAACAATAAAACTAAGCTATGTTTCTATTCTACAAAGCATTTTGCTACCTGACTTAGTTCACAAGTTGCACAAATAAATGGATATGCTACCGGCACGTTTACGAGCGATGAGGCATCTTATTTCTATTTGTACAAAATTTAAATCCACTTTCTTTGTCTCTTTTTCGGGATTTAAGAAATCAAATACACTTTCTCGTGTGACATTTTAGGCCAGATTCTAGTCCACGACAGGATTCTTTTGATTTTTGCTACTCGCTTTACTTCCGGTCTTGATTGTGGGTCGAGCCAACGGCGTTCGCAGAATGATATTTTAATACTTCTAGATTTTATATTTTGTGTAATATTGGGTATTAATAGTAAATTTTATTACTTAAAGTGTAAATATATCAAAAAAATCAACTATGCAAGTCAATCGAGCCTGCAAGAGCACTTGGTAATCAAGTAGTTTATTCAATAATCATTCTCTTCTCTTTTGTTTGAATAAATAAAGAAGCCTCAAATTTTCGATAATAACATTCTTGTAGTTTATTGCGAAAATAATGTTACCTATAAACCGCAAAAATTTTTCTCTTATTGTATTGGTGTGAAAAACAAGCCAACAGTCCTCCTGATGGTAAGTGTTAGTTTAACGTGGTAGAGTCTTTAGGTGGCTTTTGCTGCTGCACGAATGGCCCGACTCGACCGGGGTAGTTCCATGTTCTCGCAGATTACCGGCGTGAAGTAGCAGCATCCTGTGCTTGAACGCTCAAGGCGACGGTAATCACTTACCATCAGGTGAACCGCTTGCTCGTTTGCCGCCTTTCCCATAAAAAAAAGTTCTCTTCAGGCTCCAGTAGCCACTTTCATTTAATTTTTTTTTAAGGGCAAAGGGAGACAAACGAGCATGTGGCTTAACTGATGGTAAGTAATTATCGGCGAATTACCGAAAAGAAAGCAAAAGTCAGAGCCAAGCGACGACTTTTGCCACGCTTAAACTGAAAACTGTAAACAACTTCAATCGAAGAAGGTTACAGATGCGTTATCATCCCTGAGGATTAAGATAGAACGTCTCTACACTGGCTCTCTATACCATTCAAACCGGAACGCAACAGTAGGTGCACTGCTGTTTGGCGATGCTGAGTGTAAGAGTATGGTACCAACTCAGATGACTCCTAGGCAGTGAAGGTATCTAACACCTGTTGATGACGAAGATGATGGGCTCATTGCTCACTCAAGACGGCGTCACTCAGGTGGTTCGGTGAGCGCAGTGCTTTTGCAAACACTTCCGAGTATTATCGATCAAACGATTTAGAAAAGAAAATATTGTAGGTACTAAAATGTATCTGCTTATTTTATATATTATATATATATATACATAAAATAGAATAAAAATTATTTCACTGCAGATATTTCTCTCTTGTGCTTTTCAAATGCAAGTTGTAAATCCGCTTATGCAAAATTTCCCTCGAATAAGTAAAGTCCGTCCAGACACTAAAATGGTGGTTTGCGGTAAAACATCCCGGCTTTTGGAACATTTCCTTTAGCATTTTATGTAATTAAAACAGTTTTGTTATGAGCTGTATGACATTAAATCAAGAAAAAAACTAACCAGTTCTTTTTTTTATTTATAATTCAGTAACGTTGTCTGCAATATCTGAGCCACGTTAGGAAGATTTTTCTATAAATTGATATTCCTTACTAGCCTGTAAATAGTCCACTGCCGGACATAGGCCTCTTCCATTAGGAGAATTTACCATAATCGCCACGCTCGGTAAGCGGATTGGGGATCGCAGTAGTAGACACCTCGCACCTTAGACGCTGCGGGCCGTCAGCGGTCTGGTACTTATTTTCGAGATGGTTAACCCGCCATCTGTCTGTAACCACTACGATTTTCGAGGTTTTTTCCTCAGTCGCCACATACAACTCCCACGGGAAGAAAGGGTGTAAGTTAAAAAGCAATCTTTTATTTTCGTGTTAGTGTACAAAATGTGATTCTTAGCTAATTTTATTCGTCGAAACAAAACAGAAAGGTTATTTCTTAACAAGAAAAGGTGCTGTTAGGCGACAGACTTCTACTGCTGGCGACTGGCGAAGAAACAACACACAACGTTTTTTGTTATTTTCACTTCTTTGTAACTTGCCCTTAACCCTTGCTCACTGGTCATTATTTCCTCTGCAAAATGGTTGCCTGGTAGAGATTGCTTCTAAGCGATAAGGCCGCCAATTGTATGTTTGTGTATTTTATGTTTCTTTTTATTTATTTTTTTTCCTATTTTTGCTATTGGTGTACAATAAAGTGTATTTCATTCATTCAACGTTATTAGTATATGGAGAAACGTCGCTACGCTCATCAACTCGACTTCGCAGCTTATGCTGACATCTCCGCTAATTACGGTTAATTTTCTTAACCGGACACAAATAACGTAAGTGTAGCAAAGATTGTTTTTGTTTAGAGTACACATCGGCAGCCGTGCCCTTCGGCACCGCTTCAATTTTTTAATATATTTAATTAAAAAAAAAATAAGTATTTAATTTACCGCGTACACGGTGTTGAAGAAAAACGTCGTAAGAATACTTGCATGTCTGAGAAATAATTAAAACATTTATTACGTAAATGAGCTCCACCAACCCGTACTAAAGCTGCGTGGCCGCCTCCTTCCGGCTCCAAAGCCCGCTCAAATATTGAGAGGACGCCTTTGCCCAGCCGTGGGACAGTGACAGGCAAATTTTTATACTTATCATAAATTTCATAGTCAATGTTTTGAAAATAATAAGATCACCGATACAGAGAACAAAGAAAAGCCACAATAGTCAAGTGGTTAAGGAATCTGCCCCGAATTAGGATACGGGAGTTCGATCTTATGCTCTTGCGAAATTAAGGCTCGTAAACAATGACTTTTCGAAACTTTTGTACGATTTGTATCGTTGTACTGAACACTAAGACAGCGACCGGCTCACCACTTGTCACATTCTTCCAAATAATTTCGGATGTAAAGTGGGTGGAAAAAACTAAACCAAATGTCTTAAATAAAAGTCTAACATTGGATATAAGGCCATGGGGGCGTTACATTACACATAAAAGAGAGAAGAAAACATCATTACAAAATGAATTACAGCTCAAGTATTCGTAGTTACAAATGGATAAAGAACGATATTTTAAAATTCCACGTCATTCATGGTCCTGAATTAAAAATAAATGTTTTTACTAAAACATTTTATACTCAACAGTTAATCCTTTTCAGCCGCGCTCGAGGCAAAGCATCTGCAACGTTATTTTTAAATAGGAAAAATTGAGAGGAATTATCCACAGCGATGGTAAAAATACTTTATGAATATAGTATTGACGTCACGAAATAATATCACCTTCTTTAAACCATTTCCACCACAGGGCATGAGCTCGAAGCTCAGTTACAATTGTGCCGTCGCTCTTGACATAATTAAAATATAACATCGTAATTAATTCTATTCTTCATAATCTGTTGTAATATTAAAAAACTAAGAGTAAAACTATTCTTTAGCTTATTTCAGTCCACTGCTGACCCTCTGCGAAAAAGAAAGCGCTTGCAAAAGCCGGTTTGCTATTATTAAAAGCCCATACAAACCGCGCTGGGCAAGCGGGTCACGCACTAGCTGCTCCCCATCACTAGTGCGCGGGATTTGAGTTCGGGAAAAAAAAAGTTCAGGTGATGAAAATATTGTAAAATTCCCCTTTACAACCCAAAAAATTTAACAGTGATATTAGATAAGATATACGTTACTGTGCAGTGAAGTAACAAAAATATCTAAAAACGAATGTAGCTGAAAGTTTATATTTAAAATCAATCTAACTGAAAGCTATTGACATCAGTCAAAATAGTAATTATCTTTCTATATCAGCAACGGCTTTACTTTTAGAAATATTTTACAGTTCAGTTATTCGTGACACAAATAATTATGCAAAGTCATTTCATGCGTCACATAGATAATCGCCGGAGTGCGCGGGATGAGTGTCGTGATGCTGTCCGCTTAGCCAAAGAGAGGCTAGTAACATAATAAACAGGGGTTGCGGGAAGCAGGGTACCCTTAGGTCGAGCAACAGGCACCCTGATCAATGAGTAGCCCCCACTTCCCCTCCTCCTCCCACCTGCGCCGCACTTGTTGCGCGCACGACCCAAACAACCCAACTATCAACCCTTTTACACATTGTCACGCAATTATCGCCCTTAATGCTTTCGCAAAGGGCTATCTAGACTTTTTCTTAAAATACTACAGTTGTAATGCTCAAGTGTGCACCTCTCGAAATGTATTTTCAGGGTAACCAGGTGGCCTATGTTCACTCGAACAGTTTGTTTTTACTCTACACACAATACCTACTGTTGGTACTCGGTATGAAAAATGAGAGCATTTTTATAAAATTCTTGAGAGAAAGTTGTTTTTTTTTACTTAATTCCCGACGTTTCTAATGCTTTACAGCACCCATGGTCCAGAGCACACTCATTGTAATCGACATCCTGCTGTCATGTATTCGCGTAAATATAAGATGTGAAATAAGTTATTAGCGTCTTTATAAAATAGACTCGGAGACAAGTCGTTGACGTAAAATAATTTATATACCTAAAATGATAACAACAAATAACTTTTTCAAAGTCAATTGAAATTAAAGATCGGCGAAAAAGTTTCTTCCTATTTTATATACAAATTCAAAATATTGTTTATAATACATTATTTACATTTGATTATAATAGATGTGTGCCATTTTGTTTGATAACTTTTTCACATTTTGTAGGTAGTGACATAATCCCATTACTGTAGAAATTTTGGGACTTATACTCAAAAAATTGCGTTAAGTAATTTTGACAGTCCCCTCTTGATATTCAGCTAAGACTACCTAAAGAATTCTGAAGAGACCGAAACAGGTGAAAATCTGCGGGTGCAAGGTCACGGCTATATGGTGGATGAATTAACAATTCCCAACCAAGCGTTCTCTTATCTATTACGTATCTATTACAAAATCGATGGTTTCACCTGGCAGTAAAAGCTCATGATGAACGATGCCCTTCCAATCCCATCATACACACATTACCATCTTATTGCGAGTTAATCCTGGTTTCGCCATAGTCTGTGGAGCTTAACTGCACTTTGCCCGTGATCTTTTTCACACGTTCTTGTTATAAGTAATCCACTTTTCAAAAACCAGTTATTAATCTTTTCAAAAACGGTACGGTTTCATTACGTTTCCATAGAGAATCGCATGAGTACACTTTCATAGAGTTTCGTTTCAGTAGGTTTCTTTCAGTGAGCTCATGTGGCACCCAAATATCAAGCTTTTTTGTATATCCAGGCTTTTGAAATGGTCAACTGTTTTGTGGTTAACCCCTAGCTCTACAGCTATGTTTTAGCTACTAATATGCCGATGTTACTCCACTTTTTCAAAAAATAGCATCAACTTTAACCGTAACAGGTCGACCACAGCGAATTTCATCTTTGACATTAAAATTCCCGAACGCTTAAACCAATTTTGTGGTACTCTTACTGACACTACGTTAATTCCATTAAAGTCACAATTTTCTTTTTGGGTTTGTGTCGTATTTTTCAATTTTTGGAATAAAACTTCAGAATTTATCGATTTTTTTTTTAATTTTGTATGAATAAGGAAAAATGACGGGAAACCGTTTTTACTCTTTATTTTTCTGTTTTTTAAAAATCATCTATTTAATACTTTCAAAAGCAACCAGATACAAACAGTTCAACCAAAGAGATTTTACTGCAACTTTTTTCCCGACCTTATATAATTTATAGTTTCTACATATTACTCGTAGTAATATGTAGAAACTATAAATTTTTAATCTGTCACTTACTATTTATGCACATAATATTTACTTCTCAAAATAAATCAAATTACATGTTTAGGGTCATTAAAAAAATTTAACTTACATTCTGAAAAATGGTGACCCTATTCGTATCCTTAGGTAGCTACGATGTTTCAGCGTGGCGTATCGGCATTCTTAAAGCGTGCGAACAATTTAGATAAACTAAGGATGAAAGGATCCTTAGTTTATGAGCCTTTTGACTCGGAGATACGTATTTATTATATAACATAACATGTTTATACGTAAAAAGCGCGTATAATACTTGAAAGGGTAAAATTAACTTAAATTATCATTCAATTGTAAAACACCTTGAGCTACAATGCATTTTAACCGACTTTGAATCATGCAGTGGTTATAGTTTCAGACAATTTTTTTTTGTACGTTCTCCGAACACTCGGGCATATAAATTAAAAGGACGACATATGAAAATTTTGTGAAGATCTGGTTAATTAATAAATTCCATTTTAACTTAACTTGATAACTTTGTGAGAAAAAATGGTCGTCATAAAAAAGACTATAATATAAAACATAGGACTAAGTTTCAATGGAAGATTTAACTTAGGTTTAACTTTCCTGACTTATCTAATACGGCTTTAAACAGTACGGAGTCAGCACAAAACTCGTTGTAGTCGGCGACGCTACGACGGTGCTATACCGGCAACCGATAAGGCTTTCATGTACACGTAATGTAAAAGCTTGATCGATCTCTTTTTACAATCGTATATTTACTGCGGCGAGAGGTGGATATACCTTTTTTCATTGTTTGCTTAAACTGATTCGTAAATTCAGTTAAAGCCAAAAACAAAGGCCTCTCAAATTTTTTCGATCCTTTTGACAGGAAATAAATATTTGCGAAAATGAGGAAAAACTGAATTTGTGCGTTATAAAATGTTTCTGTCTGGAGATATTAAATTTCTACGAAGCGTTTTTGAAGAACTACTATTTATTTTAGAATATTATGACATATATTATTCTGTAATGACTAAGTTAATGAGCTATACTCGTAAAGATGAGTCTCGCTCCGGACGGCCAACGACCTCCTCTGCTGAAGAACACGTCAAATAAATTGCAAAGAAAAAGTCGACGTTTAACTATTTTAAAATTATCGTATGAGACATTTAACATTTTTTTTATCTTGATCTTTTAAACTTAAAAAAATACTGTGATTTTTCATAGGAAAGGGGGCAAACGAGCCAGCTCAACAGATGGTAAATTAATAAAATAATTTAGTTTAACGTGGGGGAAAGGTGCTCGCACCTACTCGTCAACGTCTCCGGTGACTGGTTATGTCAGGATCAGCATTAAAGATGCTGGACCGACTAAAACCCCCACGGTAGATCTGCTGTTGGCCTAGTGGCCTTTACAGCTTCATTGATAGAGACTCGCGAGCAGGAGGCCCGCAAGCTAAGCACAAAAAGAACGGATGCGATGCCGGTTAATTTGCCCCCTCCCGCTCTCCCCTTCCCCTCCTGAAGGGGAGAGAGGACGGGGACACTCACTATACGAAACGCAGAAGCACATGCCACTACTGTGTACGTGGTACTCAGGTCGAGCCGGCCCATCCAAGCAGCAGCATAAGCCCCCGCTTGGTTCATCGTGACCATTAATTAATTCTGGATGGTGTACCAATTTTTACTTTAAGACAAAATGTCAAAGCAACATCCGCCCAAATTCAATGTTCGTTATTCGCACTGACAAGATAGTGAATTCTTTTGTCTTTATCTTCGATTATTTATATTAACGGAGAGTTTGTAGAGAGTATTATTTCTCATTGATCAAAAAATTACGTATATTCATTACGTATCACAATAATGCACCATTAGCACATTGCTCGTGTTGCAGACGCTGCAAACCTAAAGACTGAGTTTCAGTTGTTGCATTATCACTCAGGTCTAAATCCAAGTGGATTTTATACTTTCGAAATTGAAAAAAGATTCAGTCTTTATACTCTATAGAAATTTTTTGAAACAAATTATTAAGCCTGGTGTGTCATATAGACATCACGGGAACTTGTTCCCGCCTTATCGTGGCGGGTGGGCATAGTAGCCGTGCTTTAGTCTCCTGCAGTAAACCAAGAGGAACCTAAATGGAGGGCCTGACTTAGCTGGGAGGACTGGCACGTGGTAGCCGCTCCGAGTGGGCTAGGCTAGGCGAGCCCACTGGGAGTGGGTTGGTGGACTGTGGGGGTGTGATTGCGTTGTTGCTTTGCACCGCATGGGTTTGCAGGCGCGTTCTAGCCAGGACGCAGAGAGAGATATGTATTCTTTCCCGAGGAAGGGCCCCCATGTATGACCGAGAGGTGACGCAGGACGAAGAAACGTTTACGTTGTAACTATCTAATCATCTACGGTAATAGCTCAGAAGGAGAGTATGAACTAAACATCATTTACCATACATCAACATATAGAATGTGAAGTATATTTCATCGCGAAGCTTATAGTTTTTTTGCAGTGTATGAGATTCTGCATGCGCGGTCGAAAACTGTCTGTCTGAAATATGTCACAATCACTAAAAGACCGTTATGAAACATTTAGTCGATTTTAAGTGAATACGCAATAGACGGGTTTTTTCTCTATCTCGTATTGGGTCAGGTTTTTGTATCAATCAGTTCCAAGATAATCTCCAAAGTTGAGATAAAAAGGATATATACTATATCAGTTCAGTCCTTTATGCGTGATTGCACGACAAACATTGAATTTTGTATTTTTGTTCTTGTTCAATTATGTAAGATAAAATATGCATAATAGATGTGCTATCGTGCTTCTAGGCCTTTATTTGGTGATCAAATAACGATACTTCTTAAAATATTACAAATTCGGAAAAAATACGAGCATAGTCAAAATTATCAAATGGACATTTTATCGAAATGAATTAGAAATATTTTATAAGTCAGGAAAAAAAATATCAATTAAAGTTTGCTTTACTTTAGATTTTTTTTAATTATGAAGTGTCAATTATTAAATTATCCACTTTCCTTTTTCTACAAATACATTTTAATGTTAGTAATATTCGTCCGCCAATGAGATCGATCGAGATCGTATGTCCCACGTCTTCTTTATATTCTGAGTAATCATGTGTAAAATGGATTTCAATGCAGTTTTCACCATCGTTAAAAATATTTCATGAAGGTTTCTATTTACAACATATTCACATTCAGTTTATATATTACGGAACTTTTCATACAGGGCTTTTCGCTAGTGCTATACAAAGGTCAACCGTATTTCACACTGACCTCGGTCGACGTACGAAGTTCGTAATGAGGGAATACCACTCCTCAGACAACTAATGACTCCAGCTGAAATTTGATTCCAGGACAAATCGCGCTTCGATCAGTTATGATTAACACAAAGCCAACTGAACAACCTGCAACAACTTCAATTGAAAAAAGTTACAGTTGCGTCGTCGCCTCTCAGGAATAAGATCAAATACCTCACTACCCACTTGTAATTATACTGACTCTCTATAATGTAAATCTCTCTCTTTAATTCGAATCACAACAGTGGTTACACTGCTGAAGTGCCAGAAGTAGGTAAGAGTAGGTGGAATAAAGGTCAGCCTTGGTCCACATATAAATACATGGCAGTAAAAAATTATCAAAACGTGATCAAAAGTACACACTGATAAACCACTCATATATGTATAAACCCATAAGCCAAATTATCGATAAAAGGATAATCCAGCCATATTTTAGAATATTGCGTTTTCGCACATGTAGGCACTTTGAATTATTTTGTTTTAGTATTGACAATCGTTTTTTCATCTCAGTAAAAGATAATTTAATACTTTCGCAATTCAACGTCATGCATAATTGTGATTGTAGTAGTGAATGTTGCTATACAGGAAAAAAAGGATAGCATTATAAGTTGTGATCGAATTAGGTATAATATGTGAGAGAATAGGTTTACAGTCTGATACTATATTAAATGTCTGTAATTAACCCATTATATATTCTAAAAGTTCTTATTCTAAATAATAAAATAATCAAACGCCTAAAACCAATAGACTACTACCACAGACAAATAATACTAACATAAATAGGTAACTACGTATAAAAAATATAACTGATCTGAACTGAATGTCAATTTCAAGCTATTTTTATATTCTGTATGAACGTAAAACCTAAAAAATACGATCGTCAAACACAATTAGATAAAGCAAAGAAATTAATTTGTATAGAGCGTAAGTTTCGACCTTGTAATTTGTAACCTTCTGTAGTTAATCGCCCAAGAAATGTGTAGTTACTAATACAAGTGAACATGAATAAAACGATAGAGAAATGTTGGCGTGATTCCGCTACCTTAATAGTGGCTATTAAAAGAAATCAAAACATTACACCAATAAATACAGACAAAGGTAATTGTAACTACGACATCTTGTTACAGACTCGAACACATAAGGCGTCATTCCCGAATAGTGTGGTGTTCCCGGGAGGCGTTTGCGAGGCCGCCGACGCAGACGAAAGGTGGCTGAAACTTTTAGGTTCATTTGGCTTTACTCAAGCCGATTTCGAAAGTTTACATAATTTCGGCGGTCCTTTAACACCTTTATTCCAAAATAATCCTATACGAAGGTAAGACAATATTATCAGTAAATGACTTTGTATTTTAATTTCAAGTAACATTTACTTATCTAAGCATTAGAGTATATCTAACTAATTTAAGTCAGTTCTGTTAGTAAATGTTGGTATTAAACATTATATATTGGATTGCTTGGTTATCATAGTATTTCCACACTTTTAGGTGTAGTTGGTATGATGTAGAATGTTTTTGTATTAGTTAATAGTTCAGCTATTTCTTCTTCCAAGCTATTTGATAATTTTACATGTATATATAGCATGATATATAATACTTAAAATAAAATGAAAATTACCTATATATGTAGTTTTTCCCTTCAATATTCTGCTTTTCATTATTCTGTACAGAAATCATCTTTTATATTTGTAAATATCGGGCATATTTACAAAAATAAAAGTACTGTACTGTACTTACAGAACTATATATCCACTGTACTGTACTGTACTTACAGAATGTCATTGGCCTTCTGTATGTTGAATACAAATTTGTTGTAAAGTTGAAAATATGATAACTAGATACTGCCTGAGACTTTGCCCTTCTTGGAAGACCTTACATTTCTTCAAAGGGAACCCATGATCAAGATAAATCATTCCCATCTATGATATTAGTAATATGTACAAGTTGTGTAAATTAAATAAAGAAACTGACAATACAACACAATGAAATACATTAATTTCCAGCAATGATGAGCTATCAGGTTTTGCTTCAGACTTGGGCAAAGTGCAAAAAATACTTTGGCAAAACTCCAGTAGGCCTACAGGGACAGTATTTTGTCAAAAGCACTGATTTTACAGTACAGAAGGAAGAGAGTTGATAGACAAGCCATGCAGACCTTTAACTGTATGAACCAATGACAAAATCTGCAATGCTATCCATTAGACATCCAGAATGATTGGCGAATAGTTGAATTTGAGTTACACCACCGTTTATCAAGTTTTGACCAATAAATTGGGAATCAGAAAACATTATGACAATGAGCAATTTTTTTTTTTCAACATTTGCAGTTGCTCCTCAGTCGCCTTATCAACCAGACTTAAGTCCATTTGATTTTTCCTCTTCCCAAGATTGAAAGTTCATCTGTAGGGACATAATTTTGGGACACTCAAAAATATCCAAACAACTGTAACCAACAAGCTAAAGGCAATTTCAATATCACAGTTCCAGCACTGCTATGAGGAGTAAAAGAATTATCGCTAATACTGTGTGGCTTCTTCCCCCTTGGGAATTATTTTGAGGATGCCTTCAATTATGATTATATTCAAACAAAATGTTTAAAAATATCAGTCTCTTTACCTAATTTACACATCTCATAATTTGAAAAGCTGCTTGCTTGTTTGCCAACATAAACTGTGTAACACATAGTATTCTAAAAAAAATATTGCTCTTTCCTTAAAAGAAAAACTAAACATAAAAAAACTGTTAGATGTTTTTTTTTGGTGGCAAGCAAGCCACCTCCTTATATGTTGGAAAGTGATAACACCACTTTTTTTTTAAGGATATTAGGGGTAGTGGTCCTCTGGTCACCTCACCAAACAAAATGCAGAAACACAAGAGCCTCCATTTCACAATGGTATGTGGCAAAGCCATGGTACTACCCTGGACAAAGCTGGCCCATTTTAGCTGCAGCATAAACTGCAGCTTGGCTCTATCACATAAAACCACTACCTTAATAAGTCTATTTCTTCTTTCCGATTTGCTTCCACCTGCTGATATGTCCCCCAAGGAAATACATAAGTGATGAATTATCAATTATTCAAACAGTGGACAAGGAATCAAAATCATTTCTGTGATTTTTATGACACACATACTGTCAAAATAAACCATAATTATTTAATTTATTTATGCTAAGAATAGAATTTCTATGTCATAATACACTTTTTTTTACTACTCATTTCTAATGTAAGGTACACATGACCATAATTCTGGCCTTAAATGATTTCCAGTAATATGAATAATCTTGTCATTTTCTTGTAGAGATGTAGAGTTGTGCCAGAACAATCTTTGAATTTTTGTTTACATTTGTTTTTTCATTAGGCTATTGGTGCTGATGATAATGTTGTCTTTGCCAATTTTTTGTCCATGGTAACAACTTCTCAATACTATCAGTAGTTGTCATCTACTCAGGTGGTATTAGCGTCCTGCATGTGTATGCATGTCCAACCCCATTTATTTCTTTGCTGTGCAAATATCGGTTTCAGCTGGGTTTCATACCCAGGACCCACAGATCAGAAGTCCGATGCGCTATCCACCGAAACACAAGATCATCATTAGATTATTAACCCATAATTGGTGCTTAGTCTCTCCACAGACTCTATTGAATAACTCTGGTATTTTGTATTTTGGATAAATTTTTAATAATAAACTTTCACTAACATGATTTTTAACTTGTAAAATTTCTAATGGATATATTACACTCAATTATGACAGAACCAACTGATTATGGTATATTTATTTCTATTACAGGCATGTAGCTTTGAGAATTACTGCAATACGTGAGACTTTTGAAGAACTAGGTCTTCTTATTTGCAGTAGAGATCATAAAACTCAAAGAAATCATACATTTGCAAATCTAATATCTGACACTGATTTAAACCATTGGCAGGAGCGGGTGAGTAGATATAGATGTTTTTTCTGTATTTTTTTTTAATGTGATGTAATTAGTAAAAATCCTCATTAATTAAGCAATAATAAACTGTAATATTACCATTACAACTAATTTACATTTAACAATTAAATGTCTTTTACAAAGTTGTAATTAATGTTCATTTTTAAAATCTGATCATCTTTTTGGCAACATAGAGATATTACTAACAGCAAGAATGCATCAAAGTCATTGTTATCATTTTATAGCAGTTTATTCAATACTTGTTTTTTTTATGCAAAAGGCGGCAAACAAGCTAACGGTTCACCTGATGGTAAATGACTACCGTCGCCCAGGTACATCTGCAATTTGACATCTGGAAACCTGAGTTGCTGCAGATGCGTTGCCACCTTTTAAGGGTATTTAGGAGATGAGGAGAGGGATGGGGAGGGAGAGAAAGCCTCCTGAAACCTCACTCACCGAACAAAACGCAGAAACACAATATGCCTCTACTTCACGCCGGTATTCTGCGAGGTCTTGGTACCAACTCGGTCGAGCGGGCCCATTCGAGCAGCAGCAATTGCAGCCGCTTGGCTATACCAGATAAAAAGGGTTTATAACTACTATTCCATTCTAGGTGAGCAAGGACCCATCGGATTTATTCGTTCTCTGTAAAGAATATAACTGTTACCCAAATATTTGGTCCCTGCACTATTGGAGCAACTGGCTTACTCCAGCAAAACAACCAAAACGGTTTGACACAGCATTCTTTATCACTGCTTTGGACAAAAAGCCATTAAATGTGAAGAGTAACTCTGAAGTGGTGAATGTAAAGGTGGGTTTAAATTTAGCTTTTAAAGTTTTTTGTTTTTGAAAAACTTCTTTAAAATATGTAGTATATCAAATTTATTTTAAACATTTTCTGCAATATTTTCATCTGTTGATAACCCCATAATTTTTCCGCACACTTTGAACAAATGTTTATGCATTATTTTTTTACTTAAATGTATCTAAATCCAAATTTTATTTTTAAGTGGTTAAATCCTTTACAAGTATTAGAGAAAAGTAGAACGGCCGAAGTACTCCTATATCCACCTCAGGCATATGAATTGAAACGACTGTCTTATTTGCCAGATATAAATAAATTAATAACATTTGCAAATAAAAGAAGTTGCCAGGGTAATGAGTTGCTTTATCCTATACCTATCCAAGCTAAGGATGGCATGCTTCAATTGCTACCAGGTAAAGTAAATTTAAAACATGTAACATGGTATTTTTATTTAATCTGGAAAGTAATAAAACAGTGCAAAAGTGCTGAAAAGAAAAATTCAAACACAGTGGGTAAGGGATTCCCCATTACACTTTTTCTCCAAATGTCAACCTCTACTGTATACAGTGCATCCTACTGATTAATGAACGCGCAGTATCACTAGTGCGAGGGTTATTGAGTATTTATATAGCCCAGCATACTGAATATGGGCATATCAGCTTAGTTGGCGATTTTATGGATAGGCTTATGTCCAGTCGTGGACTTTCCACTACTTTACTACTGGACTCTTAACACTTTATACTAAAAGGTTACAATGGCCAGAATAGATGCCTATTTTGTGTTTTTGTGTACCAAACTTTATGTAAATAATTTGATATTATGTTTTCTTTTCTAGGTGATCACCTTTACCCTTCTCATGTAGATTATACCATCAAAAGTATTTCTCCATCAGATAAAACTGTATTTGAACTAAGAGGAGATAGCCAACCTCTACACAGAATTGAAGATACAAAATCTAAAAGGGTGTTAATAATACAAAATTACAAACCTGCAAATCATATCAATATGAATAATATGGTTATATCATTTCCTATGATTACAGTATAAAAAATAAAATAGAGCTTTGCCTTAGCAGTTGGCCTTATTAGAAGTACAAATTGTAAGAATAGACTATAGCTTTAAGAGGTATCTCCTAAAGATATTCTTTTGAAGGTAAAATGGCAGGCTCAGGACATACATGGCCTAACAGTCAAGATGACTATGAACTCCTCGAGGTAATTGGTGTTGGAGCAACAGCTGTAGTTCACGCTGCCTACTGCCAACCTCGCAGCGAAAAGTGTGCTATCAAACGCATCAATTTAGAAAAATGGAACACTTCCATGGATGAACTGCTTAAGGAGATACAGGCTATGTCCAGTTGCAACCACGAAAATGTAGTCACATATTACACAAGTTTTGTGGTAAAAGAAGAATTGTGGCTTGTACTCAGGCTTCTCGAAGGTGGCAGTTTATTGGATATAATTAAACACAAAATGAGGATCTCCAATTGTAAGCATGGAGTGTTTGATGAGGCAACTATTGCAACCGTCCTTAAAGAAGTATTAAAGGGACTTGAATACTTTCATCAAAATGGACAAATACACAGAGATATTAAAGCAGGAAATATCCTCCTTGGAGATGATGGGACAGTTCAGATTGCCGATTTCGGTGTGTCTGCATGGCTGGCAACTGGCAGAGATTTATCCCGGCAGAAAGTAAGGCACACTTTCGTCGGCACTCCATGTTGGATGGCGCCTGAGGTTATGGAACAAAACCACGGCTACGATTTCAAAGCTGATATCTGGTCTTTTGGTATTACAGCTATAGAAATGGCTACTGGTACTGCGCCATACCACAAGTACCCACCAATGAAAGTTTTAATGTTAACATTGCAGAATGATCCTCCGACACTAGACACAGGCGCCGAAGAGAAGGACCAATACAAAGCATATGGAAAAACCTTCAGGAAAATGATATCAGAATGCCTGCAGAAGGATCCGACAAAGCGACCTTCTGCTACCGAGCTTCTCAAGCATTCATTCTTCAAAAAGGCGAAGGATCGCAAATACCTCGTTCAGACTTTAGTGTCTATCGGACCAAGTATGGAGACACGTGTGCACAAAGCGAGTAAACGTCAGCCAGGTGCGTCCGGACGTCTGCATCGGATGGAGACAGGTGAATGGGTGTGGGAGAGTGAGGAAGAAGATGAAGACGAGGAAGGTGAGGCTGGGCGAGATCGACCAATGAATCAACTACCTCGTGCAGATTCCTCTGACAGTGAAAGTGAAGGTGAAACTGGCGCTGGCTTCACCATTGGATCACTGGGTGCGGAAGAAGCGCCTCAAATAGATTTGGTTCTGCGAATGCGGAACGCTCGAAAGGAATTAAATGATATTCGATTTGAGTTTTCGCCAGGCAAAGATTCGGCTGACGGTATTGCTACAGAATTAGTTGGTGCTGGTTTAGTAGCAGCAAGTGATGCGGGTGCAATAGCAGCACAGTTGCAGCGACTCGTGGATGCCAACCTGTTTCCTCCAGCTGGCACATCCCCCCCTCGCTCCCTGACCTTCCGCCTGGACTCCGTGGACACCACGGAGCCGTTAGATGAGAAAGGTCTTATTGGTTATGCTCAGATATCAATTGTGGACTGAACCTGCTTACCTAATGAATGGACAATAATTGTTTTTAGGTACTAACTTGACCGTTCAAGCGCTATACTATGTTATGCTGTATTTTTAAGTAACTACATATTTTATATGGGTGGATATGGAATTTGTTTATTGTTCAAAGCTCAAATGATTGTATTAAGTGATAGCAAGGTGAATCTGAATTTATACGATTTTTTTTAAAACAAATATTGTGTTTATTTACTACTCTGTATTTTAAAACACTGTAACTGGATAATTTTTAATACGCTTTATTGAATTTATGAAAAAAATATTTTTCTGCGATTGGTGAAGAGGAGTATTTATGGGTTCTTATTACACTTAATTTAAACTAAAGTAATTTTTTTCAAAACTTGCAGCAGCCTAAAATTACTCATCCAGTAAATATGAGAGTGCCATATTTATAAAGCTGACATTCACAAAATTAGGGCAATCCATAAATATTTATATTCTGCGATGAGTGATTTATTATTAGTAATAATAAATGAGCTTCTGCGAATGCTTTCATGAAATCATTACAGTGTTTATTTAAAACTAGCAGATGTATGTAGCGCCACATATGATCTTTTTACATTGTTATTTGTTTGTTGCTTATTTTAAAATTATTCTTAAAATAATAAAATGTGAAAATAAATAGCTAGATGTTTTATTAAAACAACTACAAAGATAAAAATCAGTTTACAATAACTATCTACAAAATCTAACAATACTATTTCTTGTAGTAAAGGTGAAATTATTTTGTTTACTACTGTAGCAATAGTGGCCGATTTGTTGTAACATTGCATGTGTGCTTTGTGTTATTTATGTCTATATACATGTTTGCTTCTTATTGTACTAGGACTTAATAATGGACTGTATTAAAAGTATAATTCGTATATTTGCAATAATTATAAAACGTGTACAGATCAATGTAGGTACTAACTAACTGCGCAAAAGTGACATTGAGTCGGCGGTATCTTGTTACACACACGAATCAAAAGCGGGTCGTGCGGTCAGCGATCAGCTGGATTTTTGTTCAGAAAACATAATATGGTATATACACATTATATCGTATATATTTATATATAAGTATATGTTAATATATGTATATATGCGGTACCTCTGTAGAAGCCAAAAAGCCCAAAAAGCAGCATGCCCTTCTAAAAACTATGTCTGCCCTAAATTAAAAATTTTGTTATACATCAAACCGCACCTAAACTTGTTTTGTATTAATATTTTGGCGCGCTGAAAAATATGTCATTGGCGACATTTAAAATACTTTGTGAAATAAACAATACGTTATTTTTACTCGGATTTTGTAGAGAAAACATTATTTAGTTTAGTACCTATAGTAAGGTTTTCTTAAAAACTTTTTATTTCATTTATATTAAATAGTTTCTGGTATTTAGTCCTTATGGGCATAATTAGTAATAGTTATCTATATATAAAATTCAAATATCCTCAATAGCTTTCTGTTGTTACTTCTTTTTGTTTCCAAAACATGACCTCAAATCATTAAATAATATTGATATTTAGCTTACCGATAGTTAGTCGTATGAACTCTCGATCGAATCGAATTGTATAAGTGAAACTGGTGCTACGGCTTATACACAATTTAGGTAATTTTGTTTAGTTTTAGTTACACATATTACGTAATATTGTATGAGTACCTTGTGACATATAGTGTGTATAAAACTTGATTGGCGCGGGAAAGTTAAAATTTTGCAGAGAATAACCACAGTGCATAACTTCGCAAGACCTGATTTGTGTACTTCCCAAAATAGTAATAAATCACTAAAACACTTATAGATCAGTGTACAATGCTTATTTGATTGTGGATTAGTCCCAATTTTAGAAATAATATTGATGGTGTTGCAAATACTTTATTGAATGTTTTAATAATTTATGACGATTTAAATGAATGATGGGAATTATAAAAACAAGTTTTATTTACAGATAAAATTTTAAATAAACTGTCACTCCTTGCATTTGTGAATGAATGAATGAAACTTCTTTATTCTTCAACGTAAGAAAGATAACTTCGTTTGTAATTTCGTGTGTAAAAAGGAAAAAAAAGTTATAATATCTACGCTGTGTTAGACCGGCGTACACTGATAAATAATGGAGTTAAAGTATGATGTCGTCATTTTAATGAAAATTAAACCCGCATGGTCCAAAATGAGTGATTAAGTTTTTTTTGCACAAAAACAATTTGACTTTCAACTGATTTAGTATTTGAGTTGAACACGGAGACCGCAAAAATTAGTAATTTTCAAATAGCAGTTCCGACGTGGTTCGTGGGTATCAATGCTGCTGCGTTTGGAGAGGATACGACTAACGAACTCACTGTGAGTTTTAGGTTTAATCGCTTTCGTAGTGGAAACTTCGACTTGAAGACCCAGAAACTAAGGTAAATAACGATTAATTAAAAGCAACGGTGGAAGCCGGTACTTATCGTAGTATAGGAATGATCGTCGTGGTTTGAGCATTGTGCTATGTTCTGTCAGCGGTTCTGCAGTAATGATGTCTAGGATTCGTAGGTGTGTGACGTTTTCGCTATTGACATTAATATTGTATCCTTTCAAGTCCAGCTGCCTAAAAACATATTCGAATGCAGCTGTCATGGGTTTCAGGTGCATAACATATTTTACTTTTTGTTTTACACTCATCATTTCGTTTAAACACTTCAGGAACTGGATATATCGACAGATAATGAAGCTGAACGAAGGGACTAGCACCGCCCAAACGTCGTCAGGGATAAAATGTGGTAGAGCCAAGCGGCGGCTTTTGCTGCTACCACGGCCACACAGAATACCGGCGTGAAGTAGAGGCATCTTATGCGCTCTGCGTTTCGTTCGGTGTGTGAGGTAAATGGAGGCTCACTCCCCTCCCCATACCCCTCCTAATCCTCTATCCCATCTCCTAAATACCCTTAAAGGCCGGCAACACACCTGTAGCACCTCTCGTGTTGCAAATGTACATGGGCGACGGCAATCACTTACCATAAGGTGAATCGCATGCTCGTTTGCCGACTTTCTCATAAAAAAAAAGACCTCAGTTCACATGGGGGTAGATTGTACAGTTTTCTGTGTAATCATGTGTATGATATCCAATAAAAGGCCACAATAGCCCCTATGTGAAGGGCTCGTACCAATAAGATCTTCGGATTTATGTAAGAATTGATCGTTGGCATGAAACTTAAGACGGCGACAGGACTCGCCACCTGTCATGTTGTTCCAAATAAGCTCTGATGAAAAGGAGGTCGAAACGACTGAAAGCATATGTGATTTCCACTCCATTATCGCGAATAATTTTTACACTAATAGAACTAGTGGCAACCTCTTACCGTCAGTGTAGAACAATCCCTCAGTAGATATGTGCCTGTACCATCACCATTTTGCCAAAAGTCGATGCATACAAATCGATAGATAGCATAGGTAATTTGTAAGGTAACGAGGATAGGGTATTTGACTGTATAAAAATATCTGGTTTTGTGCTGGTGTAATCCTAATACATTATTATTATACATTTCATTTGACAAAACTAAAAAACAATGTATAATTTTTTTCGTGTTTTCGTCTCTAATGCTCTATGATTGGTTGAATCTCCAATGACGTCGAACCTGTACATGACTGTTATTATACTCTTTGCGTCAAACTCAAGTACAACACTATGTTGTATATTGTTGCTAGGCGAGTACGAATGTACTAGGTATGATAGGTATTAAGAGTGTTTTGACATTTTTTACATAGACTTTTGGTTCTAATTAGTTAATTGCAACCACACTTTTCCGTAACACTTGAAACCAATTTTGTGAAAGCAGATATTGGAAACTTTCCAAAAGTTGATGCAATTATGAAAGAACGTTTTTCATAATATAATCATGGATTTCCATGCTGCTAGTCCAAAAATGTAAATATATACTTCTTATCAACTATTGGTTTTATTTTATATATCCTTAATTAGATTTATACTCACATTAACCATGAATATAAAATTAAAATAACTACGGAAATTATTTAATTAAATCATTAATCAAAATTTCTAAAAAAAAGTTATTAGTGTTTAGTGGGAAAAAGAGTAATCAGTATGTTTAATAAATTTAGTACTAATGAATATTTTACTGTCATGTCAAAGGAGCGTTTACTCGGCATTTTTATTTAACCACTTTTTAAGGGTTAAAAAGCATCCCATATACAGGATGGATGCGACATTAAGAAATTGAAACTTAAGTATATAAATATTACGTTCATAAATATTAAGATCACTGAATAATAAGAGAAACAAAAATGATTTTTTTTCACAACTTAGCCTAATAATCCAAACGAAATCATGAATAAAAGTTTACTGACCTCTGTAAAAGCGGCGACATTGCGTCTTTGTCGTTGACAAGACATTTGAATCCCGGCCAGCGGACGGTCCACGGCCAAGGTCTCGTAGGACTAGTTAACTATAAGTTCTAACATATCTTGAGTAACAATAAAGTATACTAACTAAAAATAGTAAAAGTAGAGTAGTCACGGATCATAGATGTTTGGATCCAGAAATGACCTGCAGAAGACGCTTGTAACTTCTTAGTGGATTGAATGCGGATTTTGCCACCGCGCCGTGCACACCACTACCATGAACACTGACCACGTTTAAATGTGACGTCATCAGCCCAGATGCCTAATTGGACTAATAAGACAGATGTCCAGGCGAAGCCGATGCAGATCGCATATAGATGTGGGTGGTAGCGGGATTTCATACCATAATTATAACTGTATCATAAAATGAATTACGAACTTACTTCAGAAAAGTACAATTGACAACAAATTAAGACTTCCGGTTTAAAATATATTGTAAAACAAAATTTAAAATGTATTAATTCTATAATTCAAAGTAAGCACCATTAGCAAGTAAGTATAACAATGACTAGATAATAAATAAATATTAGTTAAAATTACATATAAATTAAATAAAGGCTTCGTAGACAAGTTCAAAAGAACAATAATAAAAAATCAAAACTGAAACAAAATTTCCCATTCAACACACTTCAATTTATGTACGACATTTTTAACATATATTAATATTGTCACGTATTTAACAGGGTACATTTTCGAGTCGGTTAATTTATTATTAAAGTGTGACAATTTGTATCATACCTCGTCAAGAAAGTGCACAATAATATTCTACATTATTCGAATTACTTACAGATCTAATTTGTCATTTAAAGCAAACTTAAATTGTATAAAAATAGGTTTTTGCGGCTAACAAGCAATAAATAAATCTACAGTCGCTAAACTAATGTGCCGTAAGACTGAGTTGTTCATTTATGCATTATTTAATTTCATTCCATCTTAGTTACAGAATACACACAATGAAAATAACACATACTAACCGGGAAAAATAAAATCAAATACCTTTAATCGGTATACACATTTCACCAGGAAACTATTTACTTTAAAATGTCACTCTTAATTGTGTTCTTAATTTAATTAAAACTTTTAAAATACTCGAAAATGAATTATTTGAGATAACTGGACACATGCATCTCATGATTTACCTATCTTATACAAGCATGTTTATAACAATATTTGTATATCTCATACTGTGAATGTTATATAACACTACGTTCCTTTGTTTTTAATTGTTAAAAACGCTTCGAAACGAACGTCACAAAATTTCATAATCTTACAGGTGGAGCATATTCTACATTTTTCTCAACAAGAGCCTAATTAAGTCTATCCTATAAGACGACACATTTTTTGGAGAGTTTGTCAATATTCACCACGCTGGACATGTAGTTGCTGAGCGCCGTACCGTCGCACTCGCACTGCTGATGCGGCCGCAGCTGCGCATGAGATATAACTAAATACCTAATATTTTGGAGTAGTGGTAGCCTTGTGATCAAGGACCTCGTCTTAATTTCATAGTACGCGAGAAACCTGGATTCGATACATGGTGCAACCACATAAATTATTAATAGCAGCTTAATTTACCTCGTGCTCGGCGTGGAAAGAAAACATCGTAAAGGAAAACGCTGCTCCAGTAAACCGAACTGGTGGACTTCAGTGAGAAATAACAAAAGATATTACTTCCAGGACACGGTAAAGTCCGCCAACCCGCGCTGGAGTACCGTGGCGGTCGCTTCCTGACTCCAATACCCTCTCAAATATTGAGTGAAGACCTTTGCCGCGACCAGTGTGACATAATTCAATACACTGCTACTTATCTAGTGTTTTAAAGGTAAACATATTTAATTCTACTTTTTATTAATTTCTTGTGAATTAATCTCAGATGTGTAAGAGGGAATACACCATCTGTTGGTGCAAAGGTCGACGAAGGCTCTGGCGACCGAATGATGGCGGAAAATCCACATCCAACTCTCCGGAACAGTGATGGCGAGCGACATGTCCTGTGCGATGGCCCCGGCACAGCGCTCAGCAACCAGGCTACCTAGTGTGGTGAGCGTGGGCGCATCGTCATCTCCTATGCGTTACCTCATGCATGGCATTCCAACCTTTGTTGCGTCTTTCTCAGAAATACTTATTTACAGCCGTGGGCTTACATAAGTGATGAAGAAGAAGGTTAAATCACGGAGGGTGATTTTTACAGTTGCCAAGCCCATCAGTAGAATTGACTACGGCGGTACGGTCCGCAAAAAGATCCTACTTCCCCAGCCCAGCTTATTTATTGCCTTAGGAGATTTACGACACCCTCCGGATGTAATGGGTGATAAACGTGAGACGGTAATTATTAATCCTTTGTCTTCTACAAAATTATACATTATGTCTTATTCATTACTTAAACCAAATGAAAATAAATGTTTTACAAAAATATTCAAATGTTATTGCTCTTATTGCGTTTATACCATACTATCACCTATCGTTACTAATGTATGCACGCATTTTGATCAAAAGAAAACTGTCTATTATAAGAAATACTTAACCAAAAGAATGTTTAGAAATTTCGCTCGAAATTCATATTTCTGTATCAATGAACAGTGAGGTAATTCCTAATATTCTAACAATGTTTTAAGTTAATTATTTATAACACCTTGCCAACTTAAATTAAAAAAAACCGGGCATTTCTACACACCTCACACGCTTAAAAATCAAAACAAAATTACAATATAGGTATGTGTAAATAGAATGTCATTAAATATATTTTTAACAATGGGCCAGTATTGTACTAACCAATTGTAAAATACAACATTTTGTAGTAAATAATGTTACAATAAATAAATACTTGCTTCTTATCGGGTCTGAATAAAATATTTTTTAACGAGACTGATGGTACTTGTCATTATGCATAATTAAAAATAATAATGCATGCAATAAAACTACTTGCTAAAATATAAATAAGGAATAGTTGGACAATAACTTATAACTCCTGGTCTAACAAGTGTTTCCTAAATATCATTCCGGAATGGTGGCGAAGATTGTAAGCGATTGCAAAACTAAATTTATTTCGTATGCGAAAGAATAAAGATAATCGTTTCAATGGCGTTATTACATATACATTCTACATAGTAAATTATATGCATTGTATGTAATACACACTTCGTAGCGATCACATAGACCAACCATGTCCTCTGGCCGAATGCAACGCAAGAGATAGCAGCAGGTGTTGCACGTCAGGAGCTTGCTACTTTCAATATAAAATCAAGCAACGTAAAAAAGAAACTTTCGCACAAAAATTCCGTGTGACATGATTCCCCGATAATATCATACCAAGTATTCCCAAAGTGGTCGATATCGGTTTCCCAGCGGTCTACATAAGCGAAAATTGATTTTGGGGGTCGACATGGTCTAAAAACCAATCCCTATTAATTAACACAAGTTCTTATTTGAAACTTTCCAGATAGATAAGTAAACTATGCTTTGAAATTCCATTCTTTTTATTGCATTTAGTAGGAATGACATTTTACTGGACTATAGGGCAGTATTTAATATTTTAACTTTACGAATTTCAAATCAACACTGTTTAGCAGTTCCGGAGAAAGTTTCCTACGAATAGTAAAACGTATGATGTTTTCATATTTTAGAATTCTAAAACTAAATGAGGACGCGATCGTTGTTGCTCAACCGGAGGCCATAGCTATTTGTCACAACCTGATCCGTACAGAATGCCTAACAACAAAGAGAGCTCTCTTACAAACAGTTGATGCCATGAAGGAGCTGACCGCAGGTTACTACATGGAGCCAAAGGACAAAAGAACCAAAATCCTTTACGAAAGCACTGGAGAAGGCCCCGTGCACCACTCAGCTGACACAGGCTCATCGAGAGCAGTCGTGGGAGCTTCCCCTCGAAGGGATAACAAATGCGTGCTCCTTTTGACACGATGAAAATAGTCACCTGGACCTCTCTCACATCGCAGCAAGTGCTCTCCTCCAACATCCTGTGCTGATCTAGAAGACCCTGGACCAGCACAGTATTCATAACCGAGGACCCACGACATCCTATATAGGGTCTCAAGTAAAAATCGAGCAAGACGCGCTCCGCTTCAGGTGAATATGGTATGGGTTTTGTATGGTGTGGGGTTTAGGCGGGGAATATGGTCGAAAGCTTAAAAGAGCTCCTGGAGCTGAGCGGATGGGTTCAGGGAAATGAAGGGGCTAAGACATGTCCCGGAAGTGCTTATGGAGAAAACGGTTATACCATTATAAGATTTGGCACTTTTCAGAACAACCTTTCACACAAGTATAATCGTGGATGTTTTCTCATCGACTGCATTGTCCTGCTCTCAGAAGGGGGCCATGGGGAACGGAATGCCCCATTGCGCTCTCTTGGGCACATACATCTCTTACACAGCTACCAACTACGCCAAGCAAGAAACAAAATATTTTAGGCTATATTTGCCGTTCAGGGATTTTCTGTATGACTTGGCCGCCATTGTGGAATGGTATCGCAAGTATGGCCACGTACCACCAACCATGGCTCTGGTCATTGAAGAGAAGCCATGTCAATGCCGCTAGTGAAGGTTATCAGCAAAGTAATACTGGTGGAAGACCGTCACCTACCACCGATCACCATGGCAGTGACATCCCTACACGGTTAACTCTGCACATTAGCTGGCAGAATGGGTTATACACATTGGAGAAGAGGAATTTGTCACTTCGCTCGAGAACAAAACAACAGGAGAGAGCTAGGCGTAGCGTTAAGAGAGTATTTTCATGTAAAAATAACTAAATAATCGTATTAATTCTACAGCACTTTTGAAAAAAATATCACTCAATATACCTTCTTCCGACGTTCTTGCGCTTTATACAATATTTTTTTTTTACATATAGAGTTATACTGCAACTCCCACACGTTTGAAAAATATGTCGTCGTAAATGTATGTAGACAATAATGTAGTTTGAATAATAGCATGATAAAGTTAATGATAGTTAATATGTTGGTCAACACTTTCACATGTAATAATACAATTTTATTATGTCCTTAGTATTGAGTCTATGTGTACACTTGTCTTGGAAATTCTGTAATCACTTTTATGGCATTTTATGTAATATTATATGACTGTTTGTTGCCTGATTAAATAAATAAATAAATATTTTAAGATTCGAAATTTAGATCCAACGAATTATGCATGTTAGCAACTTTATAACGTAAGTAGTAGAAAAACAGTGAGTTTACAAGTAAGTTGTATTAAATAGTATAACTAATTTCATGCATTATGTTATTAACATATAAATAAATTGTGATTGACATTTGTGCGTAAAATAAGCGTATGGGTGATCTTATCTAATAAATGCAATAATTACTTTATCCTTCATATACAACCAATAAATTAATTACATTGATTAAAAAAGTTACTTCATCCAAAAATGCTCTGCTTGTAAATCATTTATAAATGAGTCGGAATGCATCTAGTTTATTTGGCTTATTTAAATTGGCATCTTCAGAGGAGCGGAATTGGTTTATATTTTTTTTTTCTGAACTATTTACAAATGTGTTTTTTGTAAATGATTACTGATTATGTTCACTTATTAGATTCATATGGGGAAGAAGTATAAATAAAAACAGGCAACGTTAGACACGAGGTAAATAACTATTAGCTAAGAGAGAGTCGGTTAAGGGAACCCCCCTTCATTCAAGCAAATGTAGAGTGAATAAACAACATATTCTGAGAATCGATGTCTTAGCATATTTTTCAAAATTTAATGAATGCTATTAATTATCAAATGAGAACATTTTTCTTCAAATATTAATGCTATACTAGATTTATATACAAGAAAAATCCGTAATTTACAATTAGCTAAGAATACGGCATAATTGACCCGCGTTGCCTGCTTCTATACTGATTTAAATTAATATAGTTAAATATATTTGAATAATCATATGAAACAATGAGTTTTAAAAGTTCAGATCTATCATTCAGATAAAATCATAAGTTATATCAATAGGAACAATCTAACCTAGTTCATAATATCCTTACATAAATACAATCTCCTGTAATACAACTCAATGTAACTGTCAAAATATATAAAAAAAAACAACGTATTCTGTCAAAGAATCAAAAAAGTTCGACGACTTTTCTCTTTAAGTAGTCTTTGAGAGGCGCGTAATAGTGATGACGGAGGGAGATGAGCTCGGGCTTACGTTTGAGCGGGCGCAGCGGCGGCCAGTCCGTCTCGAACAGCAGCAGCGCGGCCAGCGCCAGCGACAGCCACACGAACAGGAACGAAGGGACGAAGGCACGCAGCAGACTAAAGGGGCGCGGCGGCGGCTGCAGCGCCGCGCGCGCCCACTCCTCCGCGTGCGTGCCGTGCGTCGCGTGCGTGCCGTGTGTCGAGTGTGTGGCGTGCGTGCCGTGGGTGGTCGCGCCGGACTCCGTCGACGAATGCTCGAAGGGATCCCTCGCGCTGTACTCGGGACAGGGGGCTGGAAAAAATCCATTGCTGCGGTATATTTATAGAATACTCATCTAGGTTCATAAGATAGTTTATTTTAAAATCACATTTGTCGCAGCACGCGAGTGCGATGTCGACGGCGGGCCCGCTCAGCGGACAGCCGCACGCTACCTGCGGGTTTGTCGCAGCACGCGAGTGCGATGTCGACGGCGGGCCCGCTCAGCGGACAGCCGCACGCTACCTGCGGGTTTGTCGCAGCACGCGAGTGCGATGTCGACGGCGGGCCCGCTCAGCGGACAGCCGCACGCTACCTGCGGTTTGTCGCAGCACGCGAGTGCGATGTCGACGGCGGCCCGCTCAGCGGACAGCCGCACGCCACCTGCGGGTTTGTCGCAGCACGCGAGCGCGATGTCGACGGCGGGCCCGCTCAGCGGACAGCCGCACGCTACCTGCGGGTTTGTCGCAGCACGCGAGTGCGATGTCGACGGCGGGCCCGCTCAGCGGACAGCCGCACGCTACCTGCGGGTTTGTCGCAGCACGCGAGTGCGATGTCGACGGCGGGCCCGCTCAGCGGACAGTCGCACGCTACCTGCGGGTTTGTCGCAGCACGCGAGTGCGATGTCGACGGCGGGCCCGCTCAGCGGACAGTCGCACGCTACCTGCGGGTTTGTCGCAGCACGCGAGTGCGATGTCGACGGCGGGCCCGCTCAGCAGACAGCCGCCGTCGCACATTTCGTTCTCGGGGACTCCTCCAACACCGCTTTCCTCCAGTGGCGCGCTGTGTGTAGAACGCGGCAAACTGCTGTAACCTGAAATATGTTTAGGAACGTGATGTCTTTGTGATTAGGTTGTGTCCTCCTCAGTTTTTCATGAGTAATGTGTATTGTTTTACATATTATGTTATACAATGAATAAATATAAAATAATATCAATATCAACAGGCCCATCGTAACATATAGATAATATATATATAATTTTAGTTTGTACCAAAATCCCCGGTCATTGGTGTCGATGGCGTGGCGGGCACACTTGATGCCTTCCTTTTCCCGCCAGCGCTGGACCCCTCGTCCTGTAAGTGCATATATATAAATATAGCAGCAGCACACTCAGACGATTATGAGCTAAAACTTTTTAATAAACACTTTGATTTATTCAATGGATTTAAGACTTGTATATACGACGCGACATTACGATTCATAAAATCCAACTTTCTTTTTTTATTAAATCATTAACGAATAACCATTAAGTTATTGTATCATAAAAAATGTTTTAAAAAGTGAACAGTGAAATTAATCTAAATGTAAAAATTACTGGAGCTTAAGCTTAGCTTTAAGATAACCTTTCGATCATAGCGACCGCGACGTACAACCGTACCGAAATGCGCGGTAGTATACGCGGGTACGTACCAACCCCTGCTGGAACCCGTACGCATCTGTACCAGAGGCCCGGTTATTTACTTAACACATCTATTCATCATTATTTATGTTTTATATTTATAAAATCGACCACCGTCCAAAAGCAATACGTGCCTGATGATCCCGCGGCGCGAGCAGTCCGTCCCGCTCCAGGATCTCGCGCTCGGTGCGGCCCACGTACTTGAACTTGGTGCCCCAGGAGAACAGGCCGCCGCCCGAGTACACGCACGCGTCGGATGACGAGGGCAACCTGCAACGTAAACGAAGAACGCCCCGCTCACTTTAAACATTGCCAAACGCCACTGAAATAAGTTCACCCAGTTCATTTGCATTGGAGGTGGTAATCTTTATATCTACATTTAGCTCGAGTATGTCTGTGCTCACAAAAATCGAAAAATCTACAACAAAATTTAAAAAAAAATTATAAACCAGTACAAAGAAAAATGGTCACTGTAAAGCGTGACAGGGTTCATCTAGTTTCATACAAAAAAAATGCTAATTTGCTGCCTAAGTTTACAACTGGAGATTATAACTCAAACATTTATTAATATAGGATACCCTAAACAGTCACGCCCATCACCCACACCAGAGATTATTAATATACTCACGTAAAAAACAACATTTGTTCGATAGCACAGCACCACACATGCCGGCACGCGGCCCCGCTCGGGCATTTGAAGCCTACTGTGTGCTTTTTCTGTAACAAACAATATCATTTTCTATTATATATGTATATTTCTTTATCGGCCTATTTAAGTCCACATCTGAACATAGGAACCTCCTCAAGAAAACACCAGCCAAGCAAGGATTAATTTCTTGAAGATTTACCCATGCTCATCACGCTGGCCAAGCGGGTTTGTGTGAGCCCAGTGCCTGTAACTTTGCACTAGTGTTGCTGCTCCCAGTCGCCAGACTGCAGGATTTGGGTTTAGCAAATTGGGATAGATTTTGCGCCATCATTCAGTCGTCAAAGCCCCGTTCGTTAGCTTTCAACATCACTCATGAAACTACTCGATTCCTTAATGAATTTAAATAAAGTAAGTTACTGCAGTACATAGATGCATGTGGGACCAGGTGCTTTGTGGCAATCTTAGAGTGACTCCTCTTCTGAATACAAGCCATGTTCTGCAGAAGACTTGCTGAAATGAGGCTGAAAATACCATTTTGTAGGTGCAAGCAAAGTATCTTAAAGCAATGTAAGAAATAGGTACAAATGAATTAAATTTAAATACTTTAAAATTGGACTTACTTCGGGATAATTCAAATGCACGATAAACATTCGCCCTTCGAAGTTTATTTTTTGCACTTCGGACCACTTAAAGTGATGCGTCTTCCGGCTCCCTTGGAATGTTAGTATGCCTCCATGATTGATACCTAGATATAGTTGATTACCTCTATGGTCCTGCGACAGATATAAAAGTAATTTAATCACGAAGCCAAACAAACAACTTTGTGCTGTGTTCTTTAACCATCTACGCCTACACGAAGGAAACATGTCGAAAAAACAGAACGCAATCTATTGATTAATACTTTAAAATACATAACAATGATTCCAATTCTAAAAACAATGTAATTACAAATTTAATTTTAGACCAAAGGGTATATAATCTAACAGCTGCTATACGACAATGATCAAATTCTACCTGTGTTATTTCTTCTAATTTGGGTGTAGAAGTTCTTATCAGCATGGAATATATTTCTTAATGAAACGACAATTTACAATCCCATATACCACTCACATCGAACAACTTTTAGCCAGTGCTAAAGATTAGTAATACATTTGGAAGCAGTTTTTCGAAATCGCAATTCAAATAGCTTGAAAGCGCCCTAGAATATGACTATAAAATTGAACGCGAAAAACATATACGCCGATATTCGGCGAGGCCGTGGTACTGCCCCGGTCGAGCTGGCCCATTCGAGCAGCAGCAAAAGCCGCCGCTTAGCACTACCACGTATAAATGGCATAGAGATTATGATAATGACGAAACTGATTTTTTTTATTTTACAGATTCATTGCAACCTTATTGACATTTAATGAACAATTTTTTTTAGAAAAAAAATTATTTCTCTCTTTACTATTGCGTTAAATAGTCTGATAATCCAAATAAAACGCAAACGCCATTCGTCGTGAATAATAGTTTACCGACCTCAGATAATGATGATGATTGACGGATGTGTGGGGGAATATAGCATCTCTTTCCCCAAATGCCCAACCTCTTCCGCGCGTGGTATACCCCGCTGGCAAACAAGAGGCTCTGGCGACCGAATGACGGCGGAACATCCCTCGCCGACCCCAAATCTCACAGACTAGTGATGGGAAGCAGCATTATTAGCGTTCGGGTACAGGCACTGCGCTCCCGGAGCCTCTTGCCCAGCGTGGTGAGTATGGGCCAACCATTCAAGAATTATATGCTGGCTTCCGCTGGCGCTTTCTAACAGAGGCCTATGTTTAGACGTGGGCTAAAATAGGCTGTTGTATAGCAAGACCGTCGACCTCGCAGAATGTCTTTGTCAGCTCGTCGGCGACTTCAAACGCGGGCAGCGGACGTCGGCACGAACGGTCAATAAACCTGGGTTTACTAGGCCTAATCAAATATATCTCGAGTCAAGAAAATATAGTAATAACAAAATCTAAAAAATTGCCTGTAACTAACCTGCTACTTCTTCTACTGTTATTTATTGTTCAAATTGATATTTGGTGTAGTATCGAGATTCAGGTTACAGAGAAACATACCTTTACAGGATGAGGGTCAACGCCATAAGTGTCCAGTTGACAAGCGATTTTCAAAAAGGTTCTTTCCGCCTCCTGCGTGGATAGACCTTTCACACCTCCCGTACCGCATGGCGTACCTTCCACTGGTTCTCTATGTAACTCCTTAGAATTAAATCATAACGATGAGCTTATGTTTTGTCACGAGAAAAACTTATCTATATGGCACGGAGCTAACATGAGCATTAATCGAAACGTTTATGAGCGACGGGTGCAAGGGGGAATAAACCATCTCTTTCTCCAAAAGCCAACCTCATCTGCACATGGTGGAAACCAACAAAAGCGCCTCTGGCGACCGATAGATGGCGGAAAAACCATCTGAGTTTGGCGAACTCGAATAACACAGACTAGTGGTAGGGAGCAGTGTCAATAGTGCGAGGGCACCTCTCAAGAAATGCATACCAACATGGCACTGGCACTTTCTTGGAGATGCCTATGTTCAGCAGTGGCAATAGGCTAATGATGATGAACATAACTGTAAAAAGAATACTCTGTCAGTGGACAGTTGGAGGTATTACCACCTCTGCCTAATCCAAGAATTTTTTTTATGGGAAATGGGGCCGGCAAGCGGTCTAACTGATGAGAAGTGATTACCGTCCCTCTGACACTAGAAGAGCCGCAGACGAGTTGCCGGTTTTAAAGATATTTGGGGGATAGAAGAGATGATGGGTAGAGAGAGGATGAAAGAGGGGGGAGTGGGTTACCTCACACGCCGAACGAAACGCAGAAGCAAATTTTTTTTGCGAGGTTGCGGTACTACCCCAGTCGAGCCGGGCCAATCGAGCAGCAGCAAAAGCAGTAGATTGAATCAACGACGTACTAAATTACGGTAATCAGCTATGTGTGTAAGCCTGTAGGTACAATTTGTTTGTTCGGTTACCTGTATCCTGGCCTCGATAGCGTCGGTTTGTCTCAGCAGCAGGCGCATCTCTGTGACGTAGTTACCGACGTGGATGTTGGGATCGTAATCGCCGAGTTCAACTAAAAAAGGGTAAACAGTGAGTAAATTATAAATAAATTTGGATTTGAATGAAAATGGAATACCTAATATGTATTATTTGCTTACGACATGATACTACAGGCCCACAAAAGCTTGCAAAGTTGTTTGGTCGATGCACGCTAAATAACGCGGTATCCTGTATGTGTATTATGAGCATGAACAGAAAAGCGGCAGTGTCTCATTTCATTACTGTATACGTTATTTTTTTTGATTATTAACACCCCATCCAAGTGTTGTTGAATAACAACTCTGTATGCCGAAGTAATGGCACCTCTGTCTACCCCATGAGCAATTATAGACTGTTTGTCTCTAGTAACCTTCACACAGTATCCCTTTAACGCCTAAAATCAGTCATTGGTCAGGAATTAATCAACTTCACTCAACAGCCAAAAAGATTTATGGACACTATACTAGAGCTATTTACACTGTAAGCAAATAATATAGTTATTCATGTAATATTTGAGACACATTCACATCCATTTTTAATGATAGGGCCATGCTGCACCAAAATAATGGATGTACAGCTTAAATGGAGAAATTAAAATGCTGATGCTATTCCTATAGGAATGAAAATGTTATCAGGATTGGGTTGATTCTTCATTCCAGATGTAATTGTGAAGATCTAGAGGAGGGATTCCCAAAGTGGTTAATATTGGTTTCCCAGGGGTCGATTTTGGGGATCGACGAAGTCCAAAAAACGACTCCTATTAATTAACACAAGTTGTTATTTGAAACTTTCAAGGTGCTATATGAGTTGTGATATGTGTACCAACTAATTACAAGAATGACTAATAGGAATATGTCTGAATGACTAATAGTAGGAAGTACCATTATTGTACTTTTAAAAAAAAATTATGTAATTTGTATTTTTAATTATTTAGTACACTTGATTTACTGAATTATTTATCTATTTATTTTCATAAATTTTGATGCGAAAATTATGTCAAGTTTACTTGCTTAACCAACCGCAAAGTTTTTTAAATTGGTAAGTATTCTATATCAATAGGAAAAAATTAGAGATATGATTTTTAAAGTAATTTGGCTATGGGGGTCCATGGGGCTCTATGGATGGCAGGGAAAAGGGGTCTCTTGCCCAAAATAGTTTGGGAATCCCAAGATAGTTTGGGGATCACATTCACCCTCTCAACTGATGCGAGGAGGCCTTTGCCCAACAGTGGAACATTAACAGAATACTCATTGTTGGGGCTGCTTTATGCACATTTGAACATTTATTTATAACATTATTTATGTAATATATTACATTATTTATAAAAATTCTACATAAAAGCATAGATAACTTACTTTGAATGATCAATGCGCCCAACATAGCAGCTTCATTGGAGGTGCAATACAGACGTCCATGCAATAGATCTCGTTTCAACTGTAGGTATATTTGGAACCGTGTAACATCCTCTTTTAGTAGCAGTGGATTTGGTGGATAGAATTTCACACGGAAGCTAAATAAAATAGGGGAAGCATCTGAAAATTGTATCAAAATATGATAAACCTTGGTTTAGATTAACAAACAGCGTAATACAGGAGTAGACAGAGTAAATGTCATCTGTTATTTAATGTGCTACTTAAAACGGCAAACAGTAAATTTTTCGTAAATTATTAAAAACACAATTTTATTATATGTAATATTTAAAACAAGATATTTGTCGTTAACACATGAATATGAATTAATCTTCTCTAATCTACAAACTAATCAGTTATGTACTATAATATGACAATGAAAATACCAAACTATAAAAACATAAGTAATAAATGAAATAAAATTTAAATGAAAAAAAAAATTTATAGTATGTCGTAGGTTATTGCAATGTGTCACTTATGTGCAATACACAGTCACTATCAGACACTAGTTATTAACAAAGAGGCATCTGGCATTATTCTTTCAAAATCTGCAGAAAAACATTGCAACTAATGCATAGTCAGTCTCTCATTTCTTTCCTATCCAAATAATATTCATAGACAATGTATGTTGACTCATGTGCTGTTTACACACTCACGAATTTATTCATAAAATCAATATTTCCTAAAAACTTTAAAGAAAAAATAAAAACTAGTTACCTTTTACTTGTTTCAATATTAACTTAGCCACATGCAGCCAATGCTGGAAAAATATTTACATTTTTAATATTATCACAGAAAAATAATCTAGTTATTTTGATAATATGAATTTGTTTTTACAACATATTAAGTAATTTTCAGTCATATTATGAAACTTTTCATACCAGTCAAACTGTTTCAAAATCATTAGGAAATTGCAGTTTTAGCAACAACTAAAGTATAAAACCTGATTATTTGTTTGAAAAATATAGAATGTGGCTCCGCTATTCATTTAAAATTATGAATTACTTATCAATTCACATTTCCATAGGGGTTACACAAGGAATATTTCACAATACTTTAATAACTATTGCAATTTGAGAACTTCAGAACAAAACTTCATAAAAAGCTTCAGTACATACATCTAACTTACTCTTAGCAAAATTATACAGCAGACTAAAATCCCTTATAGTTATCCCTACTAACATTTAGTATAATAGTTTTGTTATTATAGGTTAAGTCCCAAGACAGAACTAAAGTGACTCATGTTAAAAGACAATATAAAAGAGGTATATACAGATAGGTAAGTAAAAGGGCATCATACATCTATTACATTTTTATCCTACACACTTTATATTATATTTTCATTTAACTGTAATATGATTATTTTTACCTTAAAATCATAATTAGGACCTTTAAACTTGAGGATAAAAGTAAATAGCAAACTTAATTTTCTTACCCTTTGCCCAGCAGCATCTACATACCGAAGCCCAAAATAATCAGTTTCAGTCAAATTTAATTGTTGACATACATGCTCTAAAAGATATTTTCCCTTATAACTAGGCTGAAACAAAATATTTTAACCATTTTTAGGATTTAAGACCATTACAAGATTATTTGCATAGGGACAACCATATGACTTAGTGTCTAGCATACCTGACTGGTATGCATTAGTTTTGGGTTCTATTCCCGAAATTGATGAAGGCGAGGTTCGAAATATAGGTAGCCTTGTTAGTTGTTGCAGTACTTTGTAAATTATTGACCTAACCTAGAGCTGAATATTTACCACAACAATGATTTTGTATTTAGACATTTTATTATTACAGTTTCTTCCTTAGCGATATTGGTATTTAAGGTAGCCAAGATCAATATTTAGTTATAGGCTTTAGGAATAGACAGATCTTTTTAATGTGCTAAATGCGTTTTTATAATTCCACATACTCAAAAACACAATGGTCTACTTATTGAAACATTTAAACACTAATATTAATATACACGCATAATAAAATTGTGATGCATTACTGTTTAATCACAATAAATCTAATGAAATAAAATTTGACATGATAATCTAATAAAAATGGTACAATATTTAATGGTTTTCGATAGCTACTTACGTGAAATTCACATTCTAATATTTCGGTATCTTCTAATAAACGTACGGTGCATTTATAAACAATATTACTATCACCTCGACTTCTAAACATACTGTCGAATATAGTTTTACAGTATTCTTAAATTTTCGACACTTCTTATTCAACCACTTGACATTATACACTATCAATATTTTGTTATGAAATATTATGTTATTGTTTTATTTTTTGATTTGCACAACATTTATTCATTTTGCAATATTTTAAAGTATTCTTTAAAGGGGTGCGGGGTGGGTCATAGGTAGTCATTCGTTTATATCACAGAACACTATTTAGGTATTTGGGTTTATGTAGATGATATAAAAAAGAGAGAATGTCATCACTTTATAATCATAGACTTAGAAGAGATTTAATTTTTAATGAAAATAAAATATCTATATCTGTATGCAAAATGTGCATGCATTTGTTGTAGTCACTATGTTGATCAATACACAACTGTAGCTTAAACAATTTATCTCATAGTAACAACTAATTATCCAAAATGAAAATTTTAGTTTTAGTTTTAAAATCAAAACAGTACAGAAATACCAATGAAAATATTTATTCAAAATGTTTGGAATTGTATTCATAATTTCAATTTGATTTAGGATATTGCAATTTTTAAATGTTTAACATGTTGTACCATTGTTTTATTTCTGAACGCAATAATCAATATTCACCCAACGTATTACCGGAAGTTATGTTCAATGTAACCAGTTTAATAAATATAGCACAAATGCTGGATAAATGCACAGCTTTGTTATTAATATATGTATTTATGTACACTTCCACGATCATATAGCCAATTGGAGTGGTTAGAGGTCTAGCCGTTGATAGTCCTTTCACATATCTTTTCACCAGAGCTGATTTAGGACAACATAAAGGGCGGCTAGCCTGTCGCAGTCTCAATGTCTGACCCATTAGTACAAGCCCTACATATATTTGTTTATCTGTAAAAAATATATTAGAAATTATTACAATCACATCCAAATGAACACAAAATTAATAAAAAAATAAAAGTAATAAATGAGAAGGCAGGTAGACTTTTAACAATTTGTTAATGTTTGGTTCTAATTTCGGCATTATCAATCGCAGATCGCCACGTACAATGATGTGTAATCTGTTCAGTGAGTGACAGTAATTTAGCAACTGCACTGAATCCACGCTCAGCCAAATAGGAAGAAAAAAATTCGATTAAATACTTCGGTACTATTTCCCAGGGTAAAAAAGATATTTGAAGCCAAAACTTTAGGCATTTTACTTTGAGTTCGTTAGTGGTACGTTTGAATTATTCAGTATCTGCATTTGCAAAAGGATCTAAAACCCAACTCTGTATATTCATGTTAAAATATCTTGGAAACGCTCCATAAAATCAACACGACAAACGTTCAAGTGTTGGCGGTAAGTTAGTAGATCTGCCTATTTTGTGTAGACTGCTGACAATGAGGCAAAGTAAAATAGAAATTACGAAAAGAAACGAAATATAGATCCCAGGATTTCGTTTGAATAGAAGAAGTTTTCTTGCAAAAGTAGATATGCCGTTTTTTGTTTTCGTTTAATTCAACTCATCACTTTCAATTTTAGCAAATAATAACTTGATGATTTTTTCTTCTTTAATAAATCGGAATAGATTCCACATCGAACATCATACGTTGATTCATTAGTTGATTCGTCGAGTAAAATGGAAAATTTGGTAGAGGTATTTAAGTAATCACCTAATTATATTTCAATGTATTTGCTCTTTCATTTATTCTTCATTACACTGAATTATCACTGAGAGGAACACCCACTGGGAGGTGATATTGCTTCCGTTGGGAATCTATGTAAAGGAGATCGAACACGAGTCTCCTGATTCGGAGGCGGTTTCTCGGCAATCGTGGCCCTTGGTTTTGTTATTATGTAAAAAAATTGTAAAATTAAGTTATAAATAGACTCTCTGACAATTGACTGATATCGCAGGATAATAAACTGAAATATTCCGACTATAAATAGAAAGCAGGCTCATTAAAACAAAGGCTCCACCTTTGTACTTGTATAAGTTGTCCACCCAATTTGTAAAGAATGGACAAACCTTCCTTGGAGTACATGTCAGCTTTGTTCCTGCTTTCCAGAGCTTGACAGTGCTGTAATTTAAATAAAGATAAAATACATTGACATGTTCAAAACGCCTCCAATAATCAATAAATTTTTGAATTACCGTAAGGAAATTACATAAGAATTAAATAGATATACAAAAAAAACATAAACTTAATGTTAAAGCATCTATATACTTTTTGTGAAGAAAATATGATTTTGAGTAAAACAAGTATTTTCTTTTCAACGTTATGTTTCATTTAACTTATAATTGAATGTAATATAAATTCAAGTAAAAAAGGTTAATAAAAAAATTATATCAGAAGTACTTATTTAAATTTTATTCAAAATTCTACAATCAGTATAGCTACACTGTAAACCGGACGTGACTCCTTTTCTATCGTTCCATTCCGAAACAAAAATCCAATTCTCGTTCATTCTGTTGGAGTCTATCTCGGATATTACACGCTGTCTGTATTCCGTGGTGAGTGTCAGAAGAAATAGTTATTGTGCTGTGAAAAATAAAGTGATTTATTTTCCGTTAATAGAGAACATTGTGATAGTATGTATAACTGGTAATTTAGTAGTTGTAGTAAATTTAAAACATCCTTTTTTACATTATTTGTAGTGTAATAAAACTTACAGGTTCTAATAATTTAGTTTCCACTAATAAGGTCCAATTAGTTTTGTCAAATCAATTTCGAATCTTTCTTTAGTTTTAATTAGTGTTTAGGTTTTCCAATATGTTTAAACTATTCTAATGGTAATTGCTTACGCGTCATACTTTCGCACCGACCGGCACATGTTACCACGTGGTGCTAAATTTTATTGTTTTCTTGTAGTATGTTTGTCATATTTGCTATTTAGCAAAGAAATTTAAATTTCCATGATAATGATAAAAAAATTGTAAGATTTGTACTTTCTAAATTTTCTCTGTAATGGCTGACATCCATTGTGAAGTGTCAAGATAGGGCGAGGCGGCCATGCGGCCGCCATGTTGCCGGCCGCGTATCTGTACATGAGGCTATGACCTTGTGACTGTGCAAATCGAAATACTGCAAATATTCTTATTTTTGTTTTTCTTTTGTTCTAGACTAACCAAAAATGGGAAAGGAAAAGACTCACATCAACATCGTCGTAATTGGACACGTAGATTCCGGCAAGTCCACCACAACCGGCCACCTGATCTACAAATGTGGTGGAATCGACAAAAGAACCATTGAAAAGTTTGAGAAGGAAGCCCAAGAAATGGGCAAAGGTTCCTTCAAATACGCTTGGGTATTGGACAAACTGAAGGCTGAGCGTGAGCGTGGTATCACAATCGATATTGCTTTGTGGAAGTTCGAAACGGGCAAATACTATGTCACTATCATCGATGCTCCTGGACACAGAGATTTCATCAAGAACATGATCACGGGAACATCGCAGGCTGATTGCGCCGTGCTGATCGTCGCGGCCGGTACCGGTGAGTTCGAAGCAGGTATCTCGAAGAACGGACAAACCCGTGAACATGCTCTTCTTGCTTTCACACTCGGCGTGAAACAACTGATCGTAGGTGTCAACAAAATGGACTCCACTGAGCCACCTTACAGTGAGCCTCGTTTTGAGGAGATCAAAAAGGAAGTCTCGTCTTACATTAAAAAGATTGGTTACAACCCTGCTGCTGTCGCTTTTGTACCCATTTCTGGCTGGCACGGAGACAACATGCTGGAGCCATCTACCAAGATGCCATGGTTTAAGGGATGGCAAGTTGATCGCAAGGAAGGCAAGGGAGAGGGCAAGTGCCTCATTGAGGCTCTTGATGCTATCCTGCCCCCTGCTCGTCCTACCGACAAAGCTCTGCGTCTTCCACTTCAAGATGTATACAAAATTGGTGGTATTGGCACAGTGCCCGTAGGCAGAGTTGAAACTGGTGTCCTTAAACCTGGTACCATTGTGGTGTTTGCCCCTGCCAACATTACCACTGAAGTAAAGTCAGTTGAGATGCACCACGAAGCTCTCCAGGAAGCTGTACCTGGTGACAATGTAGGTTTCAACGTTAAGAACGTTTCTGTCAAGGAACTGCGTCGTGGTTACGTTGCTGGCGACTCCAAGAACAACCCTCCCAGGGGTGCTGCAGACTTCACAGCCCAGGTCATTGTGCTCAACCACCCTGGTCAAATTTCCAATGGATACACACCTGTATTGGATTGCCACACTGCTCATATTGCCTGCAAATTCGCTGAAATCAAAGAGAAGGTTGACCGTCGTACTGGTAAATCCACTGAAGATAACCCTAAGTCAATCAAGTCTGGTGATGCTGCCATTGTAAACCTTGTGCCCTCTAAGCCTCTGTGTGTGGAGTCATTCCAGGAGTTCCCCCCTCTTGGTAGGTTTGCTGTTCGTGACATGAGGCAAACTGTTGCTGTGGGTGTTATTAAGTCTGTCAACTTCAAGGAGGGTGCTGGAGGTAAGGTCACCAAAGCTGCTGAAAAAGCCACTAAAGGCAAGAAGTAGCTAGCACTGTTAACAGCACAATACTTCATAAAGCTGCGATACTTCATTCACCGAAAGGTGTTCCGAAGGAAAAAAGGGCTACAAACTCATTCCTTTTCTATATTTTTACAAGGCTTATTCTGTAACATTATATTATAATTTAAAAGGTTATACATATATCTGAAATATTTTGTTACAACTGCAACTGAAATGTAAATTCATAGAATAAAGGTAGCCTCCAGTAATTTATAGTTTTATTTCTTAAGTAATCATTTTGTACCCTTATTTATAGGCATTAAAGATTTTAAAATTCATAACTTGTTAAATATTTTTAATCCTAAATCGTTATGTAGTGTACACCATGCCAAATTAAGAAATATATATAAATATATTACCTATCTAAATTATTATTTAACACATAGTCTAAGACAGTTATCTGCCTAGTACATAGTGTGTGTATATGCAAAATGTTAATTTGCTTGCATTGAGTATTTATCAACATATTTGAATGACTATTCTGTGATGCTAAAGTTAATCCTAATAGCAATTCAGTTTGTATTTTATATTTAATATATTTTTTTAATATATTCTTGTTCTTTCAGAACTTTATTTTGCGTGTTTATATCAAATATTATGAAATTGTACATAATTACATTACACAGGTAGATTATTCTAAGTTTTCGTCACAATCTGTCTTTTTTTCGCAAGAAAGATGGTCATCTGATGGTAAGTGTTAATCGACTCCTACATACATCTGCAACACCAAGAGGAGGTGCAGGTGCGTTGCCGACCTTTACGGATGTTTTGGATGGTTGGAGGGGAGTGAGCCTCCGGTTACCTCTAACCGAATCAAAAACTCCGAAGCACAAGATTTCCCGCCGGTATTCTGCGGGCCATTTGTACTACACCGGACAATTCTTGCAGCAGTAAAGGCGCCGCTGAAATCTACCACTTAAAAGAATACTATCTGGATGAATTTGGTTAACGGGAATAATTTTACCTAAAATACCTATGCAATGAAGGTATTTACATGTAATTTAGTAAGGGGTATGTCAGATTTGTAATATATAAAAAAGAATGTGCTATATACATCAAAATCATAAAGAAGTTAAGCGAATAAAGAATAAACAGATAGACTTTTGGTGAAACTTATTACTATATAATATTGCTTTTTAAGGAATTTATCTTAAAACCAATTGCGTTTTTGTAATTTTTTTACCTGACACCCTAGAAGGAAGGTAATGTTTTAAGTGTGTGTGCGGGAGAGTGCACGCTCTGTAGCTTAAACAGCTTGATGAATTTCAATCAAATTTCATCAAGCCGGTTAAGCTAAACAACATTTATTAATAAAAGTAAAAACAAAATTTTTAAAAATAATCACAGATGAAAATAATAAACAAGCTCTATAATCAATATAATTTTATTTGAGCGAGATTGAATACACTACAATATTATTTGTTCGATATCTACTACTTAATTATTAGTAAAACTACAATTAGTAAAATATCTTTACATGCAATAAAATAATTAATTAATCGCGTTTAAACGAATTTACAAAAATAATTGGTATAACTGATAAATGAAATAATGCATTATGGATTTTTTAAATAATTACTTCGCAACTGTCCTATCGGGCGGTTTTAGTAATAGGAGGTCCTAGGTCTAAAAGCTTCACAACGCATTAAATAATTTTATAAGAATTTATAGTACATCAACAACAGGATGGAAAACCGCAGTTCGTCTAAATATTCGAAAAAAGAGAGGGGAGAAGGGCGATATGGAAATTGAATCATTTAATTCCTGCGCACTCTCCAATCCTGTAAATCGCTAAATCGACTAACCACTGCGCCTGTGCTCGAGGCTAAGAATGTTTGTAACTAGATCTGGGTCGCCAGTGAGACATGCCACGAGGTTGCGGCATCACCTGCACAAATATTACAATAGTATTCTACTCTGGACTAGACCTGAGTAAGTTATATGCTGTCTCTATCTTATTATTGATTCTATATTATTCCTAGGATTATATATTCTTATTATGAATTCGGAGACCTACACCACTTTATAGCGACCTAAAATCTTGAAAATTGTTTAGAAGGTAGACCTTCACAACTATAAAACGACTCTTGTATCCCTCAAGGGGTATTAAGCAGAGGTACTATTGCTTACATCAGTGGCGATTCCTGGTGATAGCTCCTGGCAATGGTTAGGTTTTTTCTGAATAAATTACAGATATGTTAAAGATTAAATTACAAAAAACAATACAAATTAAAAACAACAAAGTTTCACATCCGGCTAACGACTGATACAAAGATTATCCTAACGTTCTTTAAAATTCGAGTATATTTATATTTATAGTTTCTTGCTATCTGCACTGATTTTAAACTTGATAATATTGGCCAAATGACTATTTCCTACAATCAAAACTTTTTTGGAAAACTATTACGCCGCAAAAGGATTTTCTATTTCAGATATACATTTTTCACTTGTCATGTTTATTATTTTTGGGGTATTTCTATATTTACTCATCTGGATGGGTTGTATAAATAAATACATATATAAGTATATATATGAGTAATATTTTTTAAATTATAAATATAATAAAATATATTACGATTTATTATTACTAAAACTATATCATTAAATTAACTGTTAAACAACTTTAAAAAAAAAGAAATAATGGACTAAACTTAAATAATATCACGCACTGCAATAGAAACGTTAATTAAAGCGCCAAAAGAAGTCGGCATTTGAGCGGGGCGCACACGTTTACACTGCACCCTATTGTAAGTGTAATAGAGATTGGTTTAGTATAAAACTCGTTAGCGCTGATCACGTAACCAAACCAACTCGAGACGCTGCAATATACGCGCGCGTGCATTGAGCGATGTATTAAAATTATGCCAAAAAGTTAGTACAAAAATTTGTTTGTTTTGTAACTTATAAATATATGAATATAAGTATACTTAAACAGATATAATGGCGGTAAGGTCGTCAATTTGGAGAAATCGCCTCTGCACTGCCAATATTTATTTAGAGCATCTGCCAGTTTTGTTCTAATATGACTTCTAAGTATTCCGTATTTAAAATTTCAGTTTTTAAGGTTTCTTTATTATTTTGTTGTCTGTCCGTTAGATAACCCCTTTTTATTCTTCGAACTAGCTTTTCACCTCGACGTCGTTCGCGTGGAATTGGGTTACTCCTCTTTGTAGTTTGTTGTCCCTTTTTCATGTCAAAACGGAGCAAATGATTGAAGTGATATTTTGCACGCGACATTTGCAGAGTCGATGAGTGACATTTACTATTTACTTTTTATGCCGAAAAACTGTTCACGGTGCGGTCGAAGTCGCGTATAAAAGCTAATATGACATAAATATTATATATGTTATCGCAATTTTCTAAGAGCTGAGCTCGGATGCTCGCGTCAACCATTGCAACAGCAAGTTTCAAGAGAAGCGAGCGGTGTTTTTTGTCACGTGAGGAAATGTTTACCTGTCCCAGCTGTTTTTGAAAATACCCTGTTGATATTTAATTATTATCTCGGATGAATTTCTGAGTAATGCAATAGAATTGAATGAGACTTTCAGTCCCATTCAAATCCGACTTCACGTTTTGCGTGTGACGGGTTCAGACAGACAATTTTTCCAAAAATTTATGTTAGATACCAAACAACAATTATCGATTAATAAAATTTCAAAAAATATTCAATACGGACGGAACAAGTACGAAAATAGTTCATTAGAGTTTTATCAGTTTTTTTATTTTTATGGGAAAGGTTGCAAACGAGCAAGCGGTTCTCCTGATGGTTTGTGATTACCGTCCCCCACGTACATCTGCAACACCAGAGGTGCTGCAGATGCGTTGGCGGCCTACTATGGATATTTAGGCATGGTGGAGGGAGAAGGGGTTAGGAGGAGATGGAGGCTCCGGTTACCTCAATCACCAAACGAAACGTAGAAGCACGACATGCCCCTACTTCACGCCGGTATTCTGCGAGACCGTGGTACTACCTCGGTCGAGCCAGCCCATATGAGCAGCAGCAACAAACTTTAATAGATATACCCCAGCCAGAGCCAATATTTTAATCAGGTTGTGTCTCTGAAACTGCGTCTGACCCCACCTTCAATTAATTGTAGATGTATCACGCCGATAGCCCGGCGGCCTTTACAGCGTCTTCAAAAGAATGGCGAGCTGAAGGCCTGCATGTTGGGACTTCTTCCTATCTTGACGCGTAAATGCATCGGAAACGGGAACGTGAAGACGGGTATGTGTCTATGTGTTAGCGCATACACTAGCTACACTGCAATATCTCCAGCGCAGTTGACCAAGGCCTCTATTCAAAGTTCAAAGGTTGTCGCAGTTTTCGAATTCGGTTAGAAAGACATAATTCTATAAACCCTAAGCCAGCAAACTTTCTGAGAACTCCGTTAGCTGAGTAACCGCCTTAGTTTCGATCATTATACTTGTAGTTCTGGAGAACCGAAACATTGCGCTCAAATTTTACTCTCAACGTGCCCAAAGAATTTTTACTCCAAAATGTCGGTCTTATAATTTAATAACACTGTAGTGTCTGATTATTCGAAAACTGTTATACCTTTCCTACTCTTACATTGAATCAATATTTAACTCGATAAATAAGATAATAAGTCCCGTATATGTAAAGAATTATCTAAAAATTAGTGAAAAAACTATACTTTATTAAAATAGTATTTCATAAGAAGTGATTTTCCTTGTGTGGTAGCAGCTTAAGAAATATCCATCACCTTTCTTCCAGTGGATGTGGCAAGAGGAAACTAAATGAAAAGCCTAGAAAATCTTATTGCAATCTTTGTCAGCAAACCCAGCAACTAGGATCTGTCATATTCTTTCTCCTGGAGAGGGGAATTTGACATAACAATGCTGCCAAATAGAAATCCATAATTTCTGCCTACTCCTATGGATGACACGCATGATATAATCGCTGTATAATTATGATTAATAACTAAGGAAATTACACATTTTCATTTCACAAAGTTTCTGTAGATTCTTAAGATCCATGGTCTTGTTTCCAGCTACTGGTAAAAACCATTTGCTCATACTATACATAGTACAAATGATATTGATCGTAATGGTATGTGTCCTTTATGGCACAAGTCATGCATGAGGGTTTTTTTACACAGAGGTAACCTGGTTGGCCCTTGCTGACTCTTAAACACCCAGATACTGAAAGGAGCGCTTTACCTAGCAGAGGAACAATAATAAGCTACTTAACTCTTATAAAATGTAGTTTCAACCTGTGATTTTTTGATACTGTACATAATTTATGTATAGAACACCATGCTCCAAACAACAATTTGTTTAGATAATGTTTCCTGCTTACAAATTTGTGAAATTCAAGCAAATTTTTCTTACATCTAATATGAAATACAATTTTTTTTAAATAATGTCCATATTACATAGTAGGTTTCTATTTAAGTTTTCACGTATTGTAGGAATAATCATATAAATAAGGAAACAGTATTGGGTTTAGAAAACCGCTGATATAACTATTATTTATTTTCTGCAACAAAAATTTATATCATATGATACATTACATACTATTTAGTTCATATAGTTCTTTTGGCATTTTCTTCCAGTTCTAATAATGTGTCGGCCCATTCTTCAGCTTGCTTGTGCCGCCGTCGACTTGCGTAAGGAACGTACCAATATTTCTTGCCTACATAAATGGCTGATGTCACCGATATGGCCATTAAAATTTTAACAAGTGGGCTAGAATGTTTTATCCATCGACTCAAACCATTCATTGTTAATAATTTACTCAAGATTAAGGAACAGGATTGGGTTTTTCGAGTTTTTTCTTCCAACGTTCATCGAATAGAGGCCTCCAAATATAAACACCACTAAACACGCCTAGAATAGAAACTAAAATAACTTGTCCTCTTGTTATACCTCGAGCTTTGTAAATTTTCATAATAATTAATTAATCTAAATTTATATAACCCATTTTAGGTTACGAGTTGAGTAGTAAAGTATGAAATATTTTTTTCTATTTGTTTGAAAATTGGTTAGTGTTGCCAGTCGAAGTGGGCGTTATTTATCAATAGATCGTTTTCCAAACGTTTCCACTGGGCAATAGCGCAAAAGCTGTAGATGATAGCGATGTTTTTCAAAAACCGAGTATTTTTTGTGAAACAGTTTTCATTGCGGGCGTTACAATGGTCGCACTATGCATTCTGCCAAAGTGGCAACGGCGAACAAAATTAATGAAAATTTTAAGAATTGAACATGAAAAAAATTTAATATTTGACATATATTTTGTTGTATTTGTGTCATTTTAGAAATAATTCATAAATTGAATACCTTCTTTGACATTTTATGAAGGCGCGTTTGGGAAAAATTATGAGTGTGAGTATTTACGATGCACGTGCACAGCGACATCTAAAATTAGCAGGATGAAGTTGGATTCTAAATGTCTTTTAAATTATTACGATTTGCACACACACCGACAACTAAAAATAACAGGATGAAGTTGGTTTCTAAATGTCTAAATGTCTGTTGGTTACTATGTAAACTATGCACTATAATGGAGTGTATAGTTTACATAGTAACTTTATTCAAATATTTATGAATCTTTAACATTCGTGTTTTCCATCAGAGGAGATAAAAAAATGTATTCATACATAAATATACATATGTATTTGTGTGTGATTTTAAATTATATATGGTGGTGAATGCTAATTTATTGTAAGTATTTGTGATAAAAGTGGGTTTTTATATTATAAACTTTCTTAAATTGTATATTTGTTTGATTTGAGGTCAACTATCGGTATGTATTCTGTTTATTTATTTTCATTATAAATTTTTATTATTTGATAAATAGTTTAATTTATAGCCTTTTAAAGTTAATAATATTTTTTAATTAAACAATAATCAATTGCATTTAATGTATTTTTTTCACAAACAAAGAGTACTGCCACACGGCATAAATTTTTTAGTTATTTTTGTTTAGTTACGTGCAAGAAATATAACTTTTTACGTGCATACATAAGTACACACACACGCTTTTATACTAATTACATTCGAAAGTAAGTTTAAAGCTCCTTAGAAAGAAACGGAACCAATTTAAGAGAAACTTTATACAATAATCTTGAATTCACTTGCTAAGCGGAAGAGAGTAACAAATAGAATTTTCATTTAAGTAATAAGTACCCAACACTATTCATTTTTGTATCAATAAGACCACGATAGTTAAGAGCTCAGTTTTAATTGTAAAACTGATTTAGTGCATTATTAACTAAATGCTATCTATTAGTTACTTATAATTAGTTGCAAACAAAAACGGAGAAAGCAAATAAAAACTATACAAGTATAGTTACAAAAAGCGAAGTGTAAAACATTTAATGTGTAAAAAGGAATCAGTTCATGGTCTCGCTTTTAGGAGTCGGTGTGCGCGCGCATCGTAAAAATTCACTCTCATAATTTTTCTCAAATGCGCCAAAAGAGGAATAGCTTCAAAACGCGTTAAAAAAATATGCGTTTAATATAACCTGCCGACAAGTAGCATTTAAGTTTAAAACATTTGGCGAAAACCTTATAGAAACAAATAGCCTGTCATCTTTTGCCTAATTTGTCCTTAAAGACTTTGCCCGCCACTGTATAATAGTCCAACAACGTGGACATGTTTCAGCCGAAAACCAGTCATATTATTGAGACCACATAGTTGTTAAAAGCGTAAACATCTATATCAAATACAAACGGTAGTTGAGAAATAAATCGCAGTAAAATAGGTTTGAAAAACGTTATCCAAACCCAAATAACGTTGCGTTATGAAACTTAAAAATTATGTAACAACACATATATAGTTATTTCCAAGCTAATAATGAATGAATGAATTGAAAGAATGTAAATTCTTTATTCTTTCGACGTAAGAAAGATAATTTCGTTTGGCTAATGCCAAATCAAGATTGTTTGTTTTACAACCTTTTTCCGCAAAAAATGTAATGTAAAAGTAATGATGCGTAGTATGCTCCTGTAATGGTTTTTCCTGTTTGAAGATAATCGATTAAGATAACTCCTAGACTACCCAAAAACCATCATTTCTCAACTGATAACAGTTTTTTTTGTTTCGGGCGTTTAATGGTATACAAGTTATACAGTTTCGGCGCCAGAACTCTGATTTATTATTGCTCATAAACACGCGGATAGCTTCCTCATGCCTAAATCTTGATTCAATATTTGAAAAACACGTTCTTTAAATTAATTCATAGCCTCTTTCTCTCCTATCTCTCTTACTTCAATTCGACGGTCGTTTAGCACCATTTGATGAACTTTAGTTACGTTGTCGTCAGTGGTTGTTGTTTTTGGCCGTCCCGAACGATCATCGTCTCCCAAGCTAGTACGGCCTCGTTTCAATTCAGATGTTCAATATTTCACGGTGCTAAATGATGGTGCAGAGTCCCCGTACACAACATCCAACGATTATTTGATTGGCGCAAGCATATTGCGTTTCAAAAACAAATATTTAATGACAGTTCGATAAACTCACATTGAATCACTCAAACGATTGTCCGCGCACACTACGACACCTAAAAGCGACACCATGAATTTGGTTGGTCTCTCAAGTTTTCGTGAGAACTGATATCTATATTCAAGGTAGTTATTCAAATATATATATGAATCTACAACATGTGTTTTATATCAGCGGAGATCAAAAATATATTCAAACATAAATATATATGTGTATTTGTGTGTGATTTTTAATTACATATGTTGGTGAATGATAATTTATAGTAAGTAGTCACGATAAAAGTGGTTTTTATATTATAAACTTTTTAAGTAGGTTTATTTCTTTGATTTGAGGTTAACTATCGGTATCTTTTCATCTGCTTACATTATGAATTATTTAAAACAGGCGTTATTTCTATACACAATAATCGGCAGGGCATAAATGGACAAATATGAAGATACGTTACCGATGATTTTAAGTGGAGATTTTAATGTTAATTTCAGCTCAGAAAATGCTAACGTACTAATCAACTTTTTACATGAAGATTTAAATATTTCAATTACTAATGACTACAATTAATAGAAAAGTTCTACAATACGAAATGGGATATTTAGAAAACGTTTCTACTAGACCGTTGATATCATATTTTAGCTACTGTAAACCTATTGTAACTCACATTGAATTAGAGCCAGATCAAATAATGGACATAATTAATAGAATTTTATTCACTATATTTTGTACAACTGTGTCATAATAAATAACAATGTGTAAATAAAAGTTATTTCGATTAAACCGTTGTAAATTGCATTTATTGTCTTTTTTCTCAAACAAAGAGTACTGGCACACGGGATACAATGTTTAAGTTATTTTTGTTTTGTTACACTAAGGAAATATAACTTCTTATGTGCGTACAAAAGTACAGACTAACGGTTTTTTTAGCTATTTTATTTGTGGCTGAACGCCTTGAAGCCGTTATCACAATAAATATAGATTCTGTTTCACGTTTTGTTTTTGATCAAATTAGACTATTATTATCTATGAGAATTTGCTGAACCTACTGGTTAGTTAAAATAGTCTTTGTATTTGTAAGGACTGAGTTTTTATTTAAACTAATAATATATTAAAACAAATTTACGAACGTTCCGTGTCATGCTTTGAGTGTAAACCTTTTTTGTGTATAGAATTGTACGTTTATATCTTTACCAATATGCAAGGGCTTCCTCGATCCTTGCCTAATATTTTAATTACAGGTTAGTTCAAAACTTGAACATCTTTGGTTTCTCTTTTTAAATCAGCGTCAAAAGATTAATTAGTCTATTTAAAACAATTTTTTTTATAATTAGGTACGCCTGGTGTAGGTAAGTCAACAGTATGTCAAATGATATCAGAAAGGACCAAATTTGCGTGGAGGGAAGTTTCAAAATTGGCTGAAGAATACAATTGTTTGGATGAATATGATCCAGAATATCAATGTCCTTTCTTGAATGAAGATAAGGTAACTTTTCTAACATCTTGAATTGTGCAAAATATGTGTAAATCTCAAGATAGTTTGATGACATTAATCATGTATCTCATAGAGATATGCATGTCAGGCTTATAATATCGATAATAATCCTATAGTAAGTGACTCATGCTCTTGTGCATTACCGTCTACAATAGCAAATATCTTAAGTTTATTATATAAAAGTATGCAATTGGTGAACCATACAGTCCCTGGGATCAAATAAATAAACCATGTCCAGTAATGGTGCTCTACGAAAATCACAAGAGCATAATTTAACAAATAGTCATAAATTTTTGCACTAATGGTGAATATCCATGTTGTGTTGCCATAAGATCAGTAAGTGGAAGTGAGTGCTCAATATGCCCCACTACACTTATAGGTTTAATGGTACTCCATAAAGCAGAAAATGGTGTAAAGTATCATAATAATAATGTAATATTTTTTGCAGTTTTGTATGTGTGTTACTTATACTTGAATTTTTTATCATAGCTTTTGGATATCATGGAAGGTATGATGATAAAAGGTGGAAATATTGTTGATTACCATGGCAGTGAATTTTTTCCTGAGCGCTGGTTTGATGCAGTATTTGTTATAAGAACAAACAACACCACTCTATATGATAGATTAAAAGCAAGGTATTAATGTTCTTTTATCTATGGTATATATTTTAATTTAATACATAAGAACTGTGTAAGCATAGTGGTCAGAGCTAAAGATCTGGATTTTGTAGTTGAGGATTTGGATTACGGATCAAATTTACATGTCTGTAAAGCAGCAGGCAAAAGCTAGTTTCAAATATAAGCAGAATTTCTGCAGTGACACTCCAGGCCATATGAGGAAGCTCAAGGTTGCTCAGTGGGCAATGGAAAGAGCTATGCTCAGTGTTTCTTTGCATGATAGCATCTGCATCCATAACACATCCATAGCAGAACTAGGATAACAAACATAGCCATAAGGATTAGCAATATGCCAGTAGCAACATAGCTCACAGAACTGACTACCATTGGGAAGAAAGATTCTAGAGTGGAAACCTCATACAGGCAAATGGCCCCAAGATGGAGTTATAACATATACAATGTTGCAGGTGGCTTAGCACCATTCTTTGTGGCAATCTTTGGGGAAGGGCCATGTTCAGCAGTGGACTTGTGACAAGCTTTAATGGTTATGATAATGATAGAACTTTTGTTTTCAGAGGGTACTCAGGCAAGAAATTGGAAGATAACATACAGTGTGAAATATTTGAGACACTATTAGAGGAAGCTCAATCGTCATATAAACCAGAAGTAGTTAAGGAACTCCAAAATAGTACACAAGAGCAACTATATGCCAATGTTGACACCATTGTGGAATGGATAGAAAGGTGGAATGAAAATAATTCATAGTACAATAAATCATTACATAAATATTTGTTTTTTATTCAATAATCTAGAGGTATTCCTGATAGGTTGGTTTTTGAGAGGTCACTCAACATTCACAAGTTTAAAGCACTTTCAGATTATTTTGGTAATCAAAATTTACGCATCTACACTTGGCGACTGTGAGACAATATAGTTAACAAGCACTTAATATTATAGTATGCTTAAGTGTATTGGGTTTGAATCCGAAAAATGTTAGTATAAATTTTAAGTGCTGATTAATCACGTGGTTGCGTGGGTCCGGTGGAGGAAAACAGTAAGAAAATTGCAAGTTGAAGTAGTAAATCAAGTTTTTCTAGTACAACAGAGGTCCACCAATTCTCAATGGAGCAGTGTGGCAGACATGTCATACAACATTAAATAAAACAAAAGTATAATATTTTAAAAGAATGATCAATTAATATACAGGTTGGATACGTCATTATAAGTGTTGTGTCCTATCGCCATTCATAATGAATCTGTCTATATAAGTTACTCTACGGTAATGAATACTTACTGTATGTGTTATATTCAAATACTGTATGCAGAATTGATGAATAATTTACTGGTGGGGTCTAAGATAAGCAGGCGTTATTTCCGCATATACACAACACTGAATATGAAGTTCAATAAGTAAATAATATATTATAAATTCGCTTTAATTTCGAAGTAAGTTTCTGACCTGGATTCGAGACCGGTGCCGAACTTCTAAAATTGTTAACTGCAATGTACTTATACATAATGAAAAAAATTTGTCCAAAATGATATCCAAATAGCAATAGATGGGTTCTAGATGATGTATCATGAGATGCAGAACAGCCACGACTAGACCCGAAAGGGTTTTGCACAAATTATTAGCTCTGGCTGGAATGCAGACCTAATGCTAACCTTTTTTTAAATTGGATCCGAATGTCAGATGAGCTAACAGTCCACGGTAAGTAGATACTGCAGCCCATAGACCTGACCTTAAAATAACTAAACAACTATAAGTAATTGGTAAGTATTAAAACAACAAATATTTTATATTTTATTTATTCTATATTTCCTAATTTATTTATTTAATTCACTGACAAATATAAGAAATGCACTTTATATTACTGTATTAAGATCAAATAAACAGACAGCATATTTGTTTAAATAAAATGCAACTGCGCCTTCTCTAAAAAAAAACTATAAACTAAAAAAAAGATGAAGAATATCCTTTTGAGATATTAATTTCTAGCGTTTCCTAAGTAACGTATTTCTGTGCTGCTGTAAAGATAAAAATGGATATGTTGTCGACTGTTGCACTTTGTTAAAACAAATCAGATGCCATTCATTAATGACAATTCAAACTTTCTCACACACCCCATTCACTCGCAGATCTTTCATGGAAAGTTTCACATCACAACTTTGTTTACAACTCATCCTTCTTGGCATTTCCCTTTCTGTCCCAGCCTTTGAGCTCGCCGCTCGCGTGCTCTGATATGTATTTGACAAAGTCATCCAATGTGCGCCCACCCTGAAACATAGGGAGAAAAGTTGAGATTGGCATCATTACTAGATTTTTTTGTCGAATTGATGTGATATATAGCTAACAGTTCAGCTGGTGTTGGGTGGCTCTAATGCAACCCATGGACACCTAAAAAAACTTCTATCAAGAAAGATGTGTTGTAACCCTAAGGACTAAGAAGGAGGATAGTCCCATAAAGCTTGTATAATTTTTGAAACCTAATTAATTATAGATACTGGCGCTCTATATCTTTCTAACAGGAAAACACCAGTTCACACTACAGCAATAAGGAAGACTGTGGTGCCTTTCCAGACAACCCTTGCAGAAAAGGAACCTACCACTTTGTTGTATAGTAATTGGCATGTACTTTGTTGTATAGTAATTAGCATGTGCTTTGCATATGTTGGGGACTTTGAGTTAGTTACCAATAGCCTGGTATTATACTAGGAATTTTGGTTATATTGGTAAAAATTTGTAATGAGAATGATGCATCGCTTCACACCATAGTATGCAAGTAAAAATTCTTGTCAAAATACCTATTATTTATTTTCTTAGTGACCTATAGTTTTAAGAATTTGATTATTACCTGGCATAGGCAAAAGTCGAGACTTTCTTGACTTCACCACTTCAATTGGTTGTGGATAATAAATGAAAGTTTGTAGCTGATATAAAGATATCAGGCATGCCAGATGAGGACTTTTCAATGTTTAGTACTTGTGCACTTTTCATGCTGCCCTTGACTTTTTGGGCAAACACGGCTCACCTGATGGTAAGTGATTACCGATGAGACGAAGCATCGGGAGGCGGAATAGGGGAGCGGCCCTCCAGTTCGACCGAACAGAAGAAGCACAAGATGTGCCTCTTATTTTTTGTCACTTATATTATCCAACTTTAACAATAGATTTTTAACAGAAATGCTCATTTTCAAATTGTATAGCAACAATAACATTGTTGTTAATTAAGTTTATAAACAAGAATATTAAATATAAATTAATGAATATTATAATATTTATAAACGAATATTAGAAAGAAATAAACAATACTTAGTAGGACTATACATACATTGTATCGGACAGGCTTCTTGGTGGTGTCCTTGGCCTTCCAGTAGATTGTCGGGAAACCGGACACGTCAAAGAGGGACTTGGGCCAGTCGTTGGCGGTGGCATCGATTTTAATCACGTCAACATCCTCATTCTTGAGCTGATGGAAGTTTAAAAGGAGACATTATTGAGTGAAAGCGAATAAAATAATGGGGAGAAAATACGATTTATGCCGTTAAAAGGTTATTTATGAAATTGTCAACTAGATTAAAAGCATTTTTAAAATAAAATGGGTACTTTTTAAATTATACCTTTTCACCAAGCTCATCCCACACAGGAGACAACTTCTGGCAATGCCCGCACCAAGGCGCGTAGAATTCAATGAGCGCGTCCTTTCCACTGTCAGTAACCAACTCTTTGAAGTTCTTGCCAACAGCTACTTTCACTGGTCCATCATTGTCCTTGGGCACTGCTTCCGATTTGATGAACGGCTCCAATTTTCCGTCTAGCATGTCCTTGGCGAAGGTCAGTAAATTATCAATGCTGCAATGTTAAGCGTTTTTTTTTAGGGATGTAATTAATATATTCTCATTGCGGGCTACCATCAGCTTTTAATTATTGATTTTGATTTAAACGTAAATTCGGTAAAAATAGTTTCATTGCAATACAAAAGTAATTGAAGTAATTAATATCATAAATACACTTGATATGTGGGGTACCTGAATTCAGCACTCATAACATATTTGTTGCCATCGCTGTCGCGTCCAGCGACCACTGGCTTGTCGCCCTTGAAGTAGTCCATGTCGTACTCGTTCAACTCGTTTACTAATTCATCCTTGTCGCTGATCGCGAAGTTTGCTTCGGTCACCTCCTTTGCTACCTGTTGGCAGTCACGTATAACATAACTACACTAGAATCTTGGCATGTTGGAACAATTGAAATTGTAATGTTAGAAAATATAAATTGGTTTTGCATCACACAATGACTGTGTGTGTGCAAAAAATTGCAGATATGTTCCTAAAGACATAAACCTACATTTAGTTACCTTCACCCTGACTTATAGATGGGGTGAGTATAAAGGATGGACATGAAAGTTGCATAATTTTATCTGTATAATACATAACATCAATAATAAAATATTAAAATTAAAGGGAGTCATTATTACTATGTAACACTATAGATGCATGCACCATGTAATTATTCGAAAAACTTGGTTGATATTTTGGTATGTATGAGAGTTACAATAGCTATTGTTTAAATGATATACTGTAAATTTTTATTGTAACACTGATCTAGTTTTCTAATAAATAAAATTGGGTATGTAAATAAAATATGTATTATCAGCAGCAGCTTACACAACAAAACAAAGAGATGATGAGAACTTACCTTCAACACACGGTTTCTCCAGTAGTTAGTTCCTTTGGGGTTTTTGACATAGTCCACATCATAGTAGACAACAACAAGAGGGTTGGTGAAGTCCTGCATGTTCTCCTTTTGACGTACACCTACTAGACCATGGCTGTAATATTTATAGTAAAACTACATTTAGTATGTATTGAAATAACTAACTACAAATTTAATTTTATTGTGAAATAATTCAACCCCAGTGAAAATAATCCTATATGCGAAAATTCAGTAGGAGGATGTCAAAATGGTTTTCTTTTTTCAAATAGTTGAAACTTGATGTGTACAAATATAACAAAAAAAAAACAGTTCACAAGCCTCTGGAACTTTGGAGATATTAAACATACAATAAATATATTCTAAATATTGTCTGCTCACTCTCACTAACACCATGTAGTATCTATCCTGAGTAGTACATAAGAACTGCACATATAATTTTGTGCTAATTTACTTCATAAATTAAAGTTAAAAATTATTAAATATAAATAATAGTATTGTTATGAACAACATTCTTTAAGCTTTGCTCTCATTGACACAATATGAACTGAACATCTCATCTAGTTTGTATATATATAAAACAGATCATTAATATTAACCTACTATTTGTTTATGTATCAGTATTTATAGAATTACTTTTTGCATAGTATTCAATAATATTGTACTGTATTCTACTGGGGATCTTCTTGTGTATGCAATTCACCTCTGGAGCGAAGCCATTGAGAGACACGGTGAAGCTCTTGCCGTGTCTCTTGATATCTCTAAGGCTTTCGACAGGGTCTGGCACGCAAGTCTCATTGGCAAGATTCCGGCATATGGTATTGCTCCCGAGCTTTGCATCTGGATCGAGGATTTCCTGAGGAACAGATCGATTCGGGTTGTCGTTAATGGCGCCTCGTCCGATCTCCATGATATTAATGCCGGTGTGCCTCAGTGGTCTGTGCTCTCCGCGACTCTTTTTTTGCTGCACATCAACCTGCTCGTAACACCCGATATCTTTGGGTATGCAGATGACAGCACAGTCTCGGGGAGATACTTGTCCGATGCGAGGTCTGGGGCAAAAGTCCAGTCTTTCAGGGAATCGATGATTGAGGGGGTGAACTCGACTTTGGAGGCTGTTTCCCAATGGGGTGATGCCAATTTGGTCGGGTTTAACCCCTCTAAAACACAGGCTTGTCTTTTTTCAGCGAAACGGAGTCCATTCATACTGACTCCGACTTTCCGGAATGTCCCCGTTCCGGTAAATGACCGTCTTGAGCTCTTAGGTCTAGATCTCTCTTCTAATCTAAATTTCGGTCGTTATATCGAGTCCATAGCAAACACTGCTGCCAAAAAACTTGTATCCTCTCAGGGGTGAGACGGTACTTCACATCGGAGCAGCTCTTAAATTTATACAAAGCTCAAGTCCGCTCTTGCATGGAATACTGTTCCCACCTCTGGGATGGTTCGGCAAAACATCAGCTCGATGCTTTGGACTCGTTGGAGCGCCGAGCGAAGAGAATCATAGGCAGTGACTCACTAGTAGAGGCAAAACTTCAAAGCCTCGAACACCGTAGACGAGTGGCCTGCCTCTCGGTTTTTTATCGGATTCATTTCGGAGAGTGTGCGGAGGTATTGCATAACCCAATACCCCCTTCCCCTTTCCATCACCGAACGACTAGACGCGGCGAGCAGTTCCACCCTTATGTTGTAGACATTCCTCCATTACGCACGAAGCGGTTTGCCTCTTCTTTCTTTATGCGGACGGCTAAGGAGTGGAACTCTCTGCCGAGGTCAGTTTTTCCGGAAACCTATAACCTGGACCTCTTCAAGGCCAAAGTGAACAGACATCTAGGCAAGCGTGTACCATCCTAGGCCTCATCTTCGCTTTCCATCGGGCAAGATTGAGGTCAAACGCAGGCCTATTTTTTCATAAAAAAAAAAAAACTTTTTCTCCAAATGTCAAACCTTCCTACAGGGGGGTGGATGCATGTCTCCCTACAAGCTGACAGATGTGGTTGTACTGGCTTATACTGGTAATTGATTTGATAGTGGATATTCATCCGAAATTAATTGTCAGACTAGAGATGCGCACACTTACCTTCCTTCCCATGCATGGAAAGATATGCTAGGTTGACACTTTATATTATGATCACTTTAGATTGATAAGTGCTAATTAAGCCATGTGCTATTTAACAAAATTTGTTTTGATCTTTATCACTTTTTATAGATCTAATAATTTGATATTATCATTAAAAATTTCATAGCTACATATAATTTTTAACTATATTAACTCACTAGTTCTCCTTGATGAAAGCTTTAAGAGAGTACATATCAATGTCGCCTTTGTAGACAACAGAAGACTCCTCAAACTTGTTATGAAGGCGCTTGGGGCGGTATAAAACCACATTGTCTCTGTAGGCAAAAGAAAATAATTGGTTAAAAGAACTGTTACATGTTTGTCTGAGATTTCAGATTTTTTTTTAATTATATTATTCTGACGTCTGCAAATGCAGTGAATCGTAGGTGTAACTGAAGTTAGTTAATTTAAATTAACCGATTAGCAATGTAAATATTGATATGGTAATGAGAGTGATGTGTATGCTACAAGAGTTAAAACTTGAGAACACTTTTACAGAACAAAATATCACCAATACATTTTTTAATATATACAATAAAGTTTAAGCATATAAATTAAAAAAAAATCTTTAGCAGGAACTTGTGTCCCTTTGTGAGGATTTGTGTTTTTCTATCAAATTTGATATAATGCTTGGATACATAATAATATAATTTAAAACTGAATTTATGATAAATCTATTTAAAACTCACTGTTTAAATATAAAGTAATATAACTCATTGTAGGCAAAATACGCACACAGTCATGGAGTTGCGGAAACCAGCCCGTCATAACCCTTATGTTAAATCAGGGTTTAATTTCAATCTCATCATCAAATCTTAAATCAAATGACTTGTACAATAAAAAAACACATGTTATAAAACATTACAATAAATAACTCATCTTAAAAGTAAAAAAATATATATTTACATAAAAAAAATTCAATTGATACTAGAATCTTCAAAAACTGTCTTGGACATGTGATATTCGCCAATACGCTGCGCTGCTGATTTCCGGTCTCCAAAAGCGACTTAAATATGAGAGGGAGGAGGCGTTTGTCCAGCAGTGGGACATTTATAGGCTGTTAGATATAAGCCTGTCACCCATGAAGCGGTGAGATTACGGATTTCAATGTTTTACAACATAATGTAATTATAGTTATTTATATTCTGTGTTCAATTGATATAATACTTGTTGTAATTTAAATATTATCCACATTTAGAATTGTCACCAGCGGAATGTTTATTCATCTATCAAATTGACCTTGTAACACTCAGATGCACTGAACATGCAGCATGTTTATGTTGCTGTCTGACGGTCTTAACAATACTGCTATAAATGCAGCTGACTAACCATATTATTTAAAGGTATGAAAATTCAGCTGTGTAAATGTCATGAAGTATAAAATAATTTTTAACTATATGGGGTTATTTAGATACATACACGTCTGGTTGGGAGATATATACGTAAAAGTTAAAAGTTATCTTTAAATATAAATATGTTATAAAATAATTTATTTTTAACTATTATTATGATTCTCAGGCAGTATGAAATTATTATCCAATGCATTTATAATGCATTGATGGAAAGTAGATGTAGTCAAATAGATTCTTTAGAACAAAAAAAGGGATATTTAAATAAGTATGTTGTCAAAAAAGTCTGTCTTCATCATATTGAATAAGAGATTAAATGAAAGTTTCATGTATTATGTAGAATGTAATAATTTTTAGGGAGCAAGGCCTCATTCCTATCAACTTTGCTAGCCTTATTTCACAATTGAGTACCATATTAAATCTAACAATAAGTTCGTGAGAACCGTGAGTAAGCCATAAAATGCGTGGCCTATTTAGCTTCAGTGATAGTCACGAAATATTCTATTCAACAAACTGTACAATTTACAGAGAATTTTATAAAGATATTAAAGAACCTTGAATAAATAAATTATATCTGTTTTGATAATGGTTTATAGATATGAACAAACCCCAAAAATAGCACAATTCTTTGATTCTTTTCTATCTTTCAAATTGTTTTTGCTTCATACCCAACAGATCACTGAAATATCCTGACCAAAACAAAGAGTCAAAAAGTGGGACTAAAAATGAATACATAAAAAACAAAAGTTATGAATAATGATGATGTGGAACCTACAATAGTGAATAATAAAAAATAGATAATGTGTTTTCCTTGGTCCACTAATATTAATATAATTTCTGGTGACCTGAGACATTGTAGAGACAGTAATGGCCACATGGAGAGATTTTGGTCTTTGAAAGATATCATGAAGAGTAATGTCTTTTAAAGACCATAAGTATGTTTATCTAAATGAAGCTATACAATACATGCATACTTTTACTTCTCACATATGGATGGTGCCAAACCAGGGTCTCTCACTAAAGAGAATGCTAAATAAAATAAAATCAGACAATAAGACAGAGTAATGTTACTGTAAGAGGGAAAGAAGGATAAATGAAAGTGAGGGGATAGAGAGGTCAATGAGTGGAATAGATAAATAAAATAAAATAATGGTGTGCATTATCAAGAGGTACAATTTGAAAGTCATTAGAGATAAACAAAAAGTTGTAATGGTCCTTCCATTTCACCTAAATTAGAAAAGGAGCTGGAAACTCTTAGACAGAAAAGATTAAAACAATTGGAGGAGACTTTTTCCTCAACTCTCCTGGGATAAAAAGTAGCCAATTTTCATCAAAATGGGTTTAGGTGTCGAAATTTAAGTGTTGGTCAGACTTATTTTCTCATTTATAACATTATAGTATTTTATAAAGGCAATATAATGAGTTAAGCACACATAGAATGTCAATTGTCAGTTAAGTGGGTTGAAGTTAATAGAACATTAGTTATTTTAGCTCTTCATGTGTCATAATTTTGTTAGAACACACAACTTTTGTTTGAACACTTGAAGTTCCTTGTTGAGTCATATTGTGACTTCTGTTTGTTGTCTGTTTTCAGACAGTGTCACCAGCTCTGAAATTGTAAACTGCAATTTGAAATGCAAAATGTACCACGTGGAACTGCAGATGTGTGTCGACGATGGTAATCACTTACCATCAGGTGAGCCACTTGCTTGTTTGCCACCTTTCCCATATAAAAAAAAAAAATCTTTTTCTTCATTTTGTCGATACAATGGTTCATAGCTGTTCTAGGATCCAGTAGGTGGTGCTGTAGTCAAGTTATTCACAAATTCTATATTTATGAGCTAAGATGATTAATATTCACAATATATATTGCTTTAGTGCTAGTAAGCAAAATCACCAAATCAAAACCCGAATGGGGAAACTTGCTTGTCTGAGAATAAAATATATTGAAAGAAACTCAAAAACTGTTGTTCACTTACTTAAATCCAGTCTTATCTAGAATTTCCTTTGCAGATGAGTGGCCAAAGACAACTTCTTCACGCATTTTGTCAGCAGTCTTGAGGAACTCTCCCTTAAGATCTGTTTCCTTTTCAAAGAATCCGATGACTACAACATCATCTTTAGAGGTAAATGCTTCATAGTCAGCTACTGTCAATAGATCCTTGGAGCTGGGTCCCACAAGTCCACGCATGTATTTAACAATGCCATCTGTGAAATTTCATAACTTATAAATTTGACGTAATTAATATGGGATAGCATTGATGTTATCCCTTAGTCATAACAATAGAATTTCTATTATTGCAACTTATCATGAGAATATAATAGTAAAAACAACCATCCTCATCCATCAAAAAAATAAAATGGCTGTAATTTTTGAATAGGGGAATTCTAAACTAGTACTTCTTTTCTAATTACTTTTGGACAAATATGGATTATATAAGATTTCTTATGGGTTTTAATAGGCATGTGGTGACATATCATCATCATCATCATTTCAGCCTATTAGAAGTCCACTGCTGAACATAGGCCTCCCCCAAAGATTGCCACGAAGCACGGTCCTGAGCCACCTGCATCCATCGACTTCCCGCAACACTGCGCAGGTTGTCACTCCATCTTATGGGGGGTCGTCCTACACTGCGTTTGCCCATACATGGCTGCCACTCGAGAACCTTTTTTCCCCAGCGGTAGTCAGTTCTGCGAGCTATGTGGCCGGCCCATATATGTGGTGACATATACCATGTCATATATATCATAGGCAACATATATGTAAAGTGTATAAAAAGTATTTGTGGGCTGCTGCACTGTTGGGCAAAGGCCTCTTTACAAATAATTAAGAGAGTTAAATTCACATTAGTAAAATATAACTACATTTATGTCTGGGTCTATCTATTATACTAGACAGACCCAGATGTAGGTGGAGTTTTCAGAGGTAACAGTGAACATTGGAGGAACAAGAGAAAAGTGACCTGCCTTAAAAAGATAGTTGAAGGCTAATACTAAAATTAAATTATAATTATATTAAATGAAATTTAACCATAGAAAAATTTATTATATATTGTATGGTACATACTGGATTCTCTAGGTCCATTATACTCTTGAGATACTTCGCCTTTTCTAAATATTTTCAGAGTAGGGTAGCCTGACACGGAAAACTTTTCACATGTGGTCTTTCCAGCTTCCGTACAGTCTACTTTTGCAAACGCCACTGGCGTCTCATCTTTACTCATCACGCCGGCCGCTTGCGCATATTCCGGTTTAATTTTCTTACAATGACCGCACCTAAATAGAAATATTTCAGTATGGTATTAAGACTACATTTAAAATAATTGAAATTAATAGGATTATAGCAATTAAAACATTTAGTAACTTGCCAGGGTGCGTAAAACATGACGAGTGCGGTATCATACTGTGCTATTACTGTAGAAAAGTCAGCATCAGTAAGATTTAACACATCTTCTTCAGCAGCTTTACATAAATAAATGACACCTAAAAGTAACAGCCTGTAACTACTTTTTATCTTATATAATAAAACAATTAGAATAAAAGTAACAGCCTGTAACTACTTTTTATCTTATATAATAAAACAATTAGAATAAAAGTAACAGCCTGTAACTACTTTTTATCTTATATAATAAAACAATTAGAATAAAAGTAACAGCCTGTAACTACTTTTTATCTTATATAATAAAACAATTAGAATAAAAGTAACAGCCTGTAACTACTTTTTATCTTATATAATAAAACAATTAGAATAAAAGTAACAGCCTGTAACTACTTTTTATCTTATATAATAAAACAATTAGAATAAAAGTAACAGCCTGTAACTACTTTTTATCTTATATAATAAAACAATTAGAATAAAAGTAACAGCCTGTAACTACTTTTTATCTTATATAATAAAACAATTAGAATAAAAGTAACAGCCTGTAACTACTTTTTATCTTATATAATAAAACAATTAGAATAAAAGTAACAGCCTGTAACTACTTTTTATCTTATATAATAAAACAATTAGAATAAAAGTAACAGCCTGTAACTACTTTTTATCTTATATAATAAAACAATTAGAATAAAAGTAACAGCCTGTAACTACTTTTTATCTTATATAATAAAACAATTAGAATAAAAGTAACAGCCTGTAACTACTTTTTATCTTATATAATAAAACAATTAGAATAAAAGTAACAGCCTGTAACTACTTTTTATCTTATATAATAAAACAATTAGAATAAAAGTAACAGCCTGTAACTACTTTTTATCTTATATAATAAAACAATTAGAATAAAAGTAACAGCCTGTAACTACTTTTTATCTTATATAATAAAACAATTAGAATAAAAGTAACAGCCTGTAACTACTTTTTATCTTATATAATAAAACAATTAGAATAAAAGTAACAGCCTGTAACTACTTTTTATCTTATATAATAAAACAATTAGAATAAAAGTAACAGCCTGTAACTACTTTTTATCTTATATAATAAAACAATTAGAATAAAAGTAACAGCCTGTAACTACTTTTTATCTTATATAATAAAACAATTAGAATAAAAGTAACAGCCTGTAACTACTTTTTATCTTATATAATAAAACAATTAGAATAAAAGTAACAGCCTGTAACTACTTTTTATCTTATATAATAAAACAATTAGAATAAAAGTAACAGCCTGTAACTACTTTTTATCTTATATAATAAAACAATTAGAATAAAAGTAACAGCCTGTAACTACTTTTTATCTTATATAATAAAACAATTAGAATAAAAGTAACAGCCTGTAACTACTTTTTATCTTATATAATAAAACAATTAGAATAAAAGTAACAGCCTGTAACTACTTTTTATCTTATATAATAAAACAATTAGAATAAAAGTAACAGCCTGTAACTACTTTTTATCTTATATAATAAAACAATTAGAATAAAAGTAACAGCCTGTAACTACTTTTTATCTTATATAATAAAACAATTAGAATAAAAGTAACAGCCTGTAACTACTTTTTATCTTATATAATAAAACAATTAGAATAAAAGTAACAGCCTGTAACTACTTTTTATCTTATATAATAAAACAATTAGAATAAAAGTAACAGCCTGTAACTACTTTTTATCTTATATAATAAAACAATTAGAATAAAAGTAACAGCCTGTAACTACTTTTTATCTTATATAATAAAACAATTAGAATAAAAGTAACAGCCTGTAACTACTTTTTATCTTATATAATAAAACAATTAGAATAAAAGTAACAGCCTGTAACTACTTTTTATCTTATATAATAAAACAATTAGAATAAAAGTAACAGCCTGTAACTACTTTTTATCTTATATAATAAAACAATTAGAATAAAAGTAACAGCCTGTAACTACTTTTTATCTTATATAATAAAACAATTAGAATAAAAGTAACAGCCTGTAACTACTTTTTATCTTATATAATAAAACAATTAGAATAAAAGTAACAGCCTGTAACTACTTTTTATCTTATATAATAAAACAATTAGAATAAAAGTAACAGCCTGTAACTACTTTTTATCTTATATAATAAAACAATTAGAATAAAAAGTAGTTACAGTCTATACATATAGACTGTAACTACTTTTTTATCTTATATAATAAAACAATTAGAATAAAAGTAACAGCCTGTAACTACTCCACTGCTAGCCAGAATTCTTTTCACAATATTAGAGACGGTCCCTGGAAGGGTCTTGGTTGGTGCTCCATTATAGCTTAGAAGACTATATATAAATATATTTAGATTTATAAAATAAAAAATATATTAAGACCATGTGGTAAATTCAGTACTTAAAGTTGCAACTACTAATTTTTAGTGCCAACAGTAATTCCCATTGACTAAGTTTTTAGAAACATGTATGAGTTGTATTGTAAAGACTAAATTGTCCAGACTTATGTCCAATTTTTTAAAAATTACTTAAATAACACAGACATTTATTTTCAGGTGCCACAGTGGTGTCATGGCGTGTAAACAATCAGGAGCAGTTATTTGTAAGGTAAGAATTAAATTAGTGCATTTCTAAACTTCTCATAGAGAATTTTCTGCTGCCTATGACAAGTAAAGTACCAATAATTTGCTTCCTGTAAATAGTCCATAGCAGGTCATTGGCCTCTCTCATAGCTATGATTTTCTGTAATTGTCATGTTTGACCAGCAGATTTGGGATCACAGTGCGAGACAGATGCCTTTGTGGTCTTAGATGGTGCTGATTTTTGAGAGCTGAATATTTCGCCATTTGTCGGAGGCCATGAGATTTTCAATGTTTTTCTTACAAGGTTTTAGTTTACTGTTACGACACCCATGGGGAGAAAGGGGGTGGCAGATATTCTTACGCCGCCACCACCGATAACATTATAATATTACAATTAAATCAGCATTTAAATTATCAACAATTCTAACATTATCAATTAGAATTCCGCAATTAATTCAACTTTGACACCATATAATTACATTGCGTTGGTTATTAAATTTACATAAATAATTCATTGCATTAGTATATTAGCATAGACAAATTATTCAGATTTGGTGTCCCATGTAAGGAAGTCTCAGGAAAAGAGATAAGTAACACAGGTCAGGTTACATTTAAGTTTATGTTTTTACCTACCTACCTATTGATACATGTATTAAAATATCATTCACAAATCTTTAAGAAAATGTTCCATTATATCCTGTTTTTAACCAACTGCCTCAGATGGAGGGTAGTCTACATGGTTTGATGGATTTGAACACATGTGTGGTTAGAATCGTCTTCACTGTGGGAGTGACATGGAGTATAATATCTAAATAACAAATAAGAAAAGAACAGACGGAATTTTTTTGGTAGTTAAGTAATTTTTTTTTAATCTTTCAATTGCTTTTATAATATTTGTGTCCAGGGATTCTTGTTTCGAATCCCAATTTAAGGTCTGGATTCTCAGGATGTGTATGCGATGGTGCCGTGAACGTAAACGTGAAGGAAGTTATTTTTGTCACCTGTTTTCGAAGATATTTCAAACACTGTAACGTTATTATAATTCTACCTAGATGGAATCTCATTGTTAATTAAAAGATGCCGCCGTGATGGAAAACAACCACCGTGCCATCATTACCTATTTCTGTCCCTAATCAGCAGTGCTACCACTGTTCTGCCCCGCTTTAATGGTTATGACTGGATGCACTGTTGTAATGTGACTGTGGCGTTGCTCAACAGTCTTCGGTGTTATTTTGTAACATTAGCCTGAAAGTGAAAAAGTTGATGAAAGTGGGAGAAGCGAAAGACGTATGTCAGGACCGTAGCAAGTGGAAGAAGATTGTCTCTGCCTACCCCGTTGGGAACAAGGCGTGAATATGTACATACATACATAGAGTGACAAACGTGGTAACGATAAGTGGCTACTGCAGCCCATGTACAACTCCAAACGTCTTCAATTGAAGAGTGTTACAGATGCGTTGTCCACCCGTGACGACTAGGTTAAATGGAATGCCTCACAGTCTGTGACACCATTGGCTTTCTATACCCTTTAAAGCGAAACACGAGAGTTGTTGCATCGCTGATTATCGACAAGAATAGTTAATAGGGTAGGTACCTACCCAAACGGTAGAAAAGTAGTATTAATGCCTACGAGTATAAAGTGATTGTAACAGTAAATCAGAAAAGTACAGTCAGTGTTAGCAGGCTTCACTCCTTTAAATTATAAAATATTATTCCCCTGAATGCAAGTCGAACAGTTTTTAAAATTATGAACTATCAAAATTTTAATGATATGGGGAATGTAAGAGGATCTATACCAACTTTTTCTCCAAATGTTAATTTGTCCTACACGCGGAGAATTCTCTTAGCTGAAAGACTAGAGGTTATGATGTATTGTCTTAGATGTGAGTCTCTTCACAAGTTGCGAAGGATGTATGGTATGGTAGCTTTGGTTGATTGATATGTCCAGTAGACTGTGGTTATGATGACACTTAAGTAATAGCTGTTGTTTTCTTTAAAATTTTCAATTGTTAATAGCGTTAATCTTTTTAATTGTTAAGTACAAAGTGTATTAATTATAACAATCGTCTCATTCGAAGTGGTGGAAAAAAAAAACACTGCGACCGTGAGCATATCCGCGTCGAAACGGCTGGCTTCCGCTAATGAGACGTCGATTAGCGGGGATTTTGGGGTTTCGTTCATACCTACGGTTTACATTTAAGATATTATTACCATAATGACCAACAAATGATGCTCAATTCATATATAAGAATAGTGACGTTAGTGTTTTATTTGAAATTAATTATTCGGCGAAAACAAAGAGTTTCGGTTCGTGTGATTCGCCTAAAGTTCGAGTTCACTAGCAAACTAACAGCCCATAATATATAACCAACGTTTTTACATACGAAAATTGGTGCTGAGCGGCTATTTTGTTATTAAACGTCAGTTGATTTGTCGAAATAGGAAATAGGGCTTAAGTACGTACGTACACGAGTTGACGTAACGCGTTAAATAATGTTGACATTTCAAATACTGCACGTAACCTATTTTGATTCGAAATCAATTAAATTTAATTAAACCTTTGACAGACAAACGTTTTGAAGAAGAAAACAAACTCCTTTTTGATAATTAATTTGGTAAATAATCCACTTTAATACATGAATTGATGGGCTCGATTAAGGAGAGATCACACTATCAAAGAACATTGTAAAGAGCGTAAGTCATGCAAATATCTTTTATCCAATCGATAGCAATCTAGAACATTCTAGAACTACAAAACAGCATTTAACATATTAATATTTCTATGTTTGCATAATTATCAACGTTCTTCGTTTCATTTGATATTTTTGATACTTATACAATCGATTATTTCTAAATATAAACAGTATCTAAGTATGGTTCATAAAAACTTCAACTCAGTCGACCTGGCGGTGTCTAGACATCTGCGTATTATTTATTTTATAATGTACATGTGTACTACTACTGGGTATTAAAATAACACTACCAGTGTAAGAATTTCTCGTGTTAATAATTAAAAGTTAATTTCGTAAACGAAGCTCTCATTTCTTAAAATTTATTAGGATATTGAATTAACAAGCTATGTTACGATGAAATGGACTTGTCCTGAAAAGTCAAGGCTCTTTAAGTGTACGTAGATGGGGTTCGCTAAGTTATAGACTTATAATAATTTAACACTAGAATAAAATTGGTGTGGCAAAATATCTAGGAGTTTGTGGCATACGAGTTTCAAAAATGATTCGGCCAAACATATTTAGCGATATGATTCAATATGTAACTGATATGATTTAACCTACTGATAATAATAATTCATGTCGTGTAACTTGTGGATATATTATTTAAAACGAAATGATCAAAACCACCTACAGGTAAATGTATTTATGCACGGTACAAAGACGAGTTAGGGATATATCAACAAAATCGTATGATATCCGACAGATGGTTAAATTATCATCTCAAGTATAGCCAGAACTAAGTTATTCAGGCTGGTGATGGACAGCAGCGACTTGCGACTATAGGATGAGGTGTCTGGTAGTGCTACCACTACCTATTCGCGCGCTGTGATTTCGGCTAATCACTCACTCAATCACAATTGAGACTCTAAGGGCTGGGTAATGAATGATACATTTCTTGTATAATACAACCTACTGTCTGATGAGGAAATATTCAGATGCAATCGAATTACAAAGCTGAGATTTGAATTATGGGTTTATCTTATGCTATAGATATACTCGTAAAGCTATTTTGTAAATTCATCTTTGAGTGCTCTAAAGCCGTAGACGTATACAACGTACATTTAAGTCTGCGACGAAGCACGGGAACATCGACTAGGAGCATATAAAATAACAACAAATAAAGATAGTGTATTTGAAATGAAACTATTATTTACGGATTTTATCGAGTTTAATTTTACTTTATAAACGCGACTTTACGGGTGCTTTTCAGCACCCCTAGTCACGGTGGTACTGAGGTATCAGACGTCCTGTTATCATAGTTAACCCGGCTACCGACAGTTTTCTAGGCAGAACGAGCTCACAGTATTATTAAGGTCGTGCAGGTGATCGCACCATGCCATCTTCTCCATTGAAATAAGAATGTTTTTACTTCAATATTCTCGTGAATCTTCCTTGGCAGGAATCGTTGTCCTTTAGCGAGAATATGTGGTGTGCCAAATATAATGTAAGAGTTGGGGCAATCTTGAATATGATCATAGAATGCAGACTAAAAAACGATGATGTGTCGATGTTTTTCATAAGCTGTAATATATTCCTTGCGGTGGGGATTTTATGGATCTTTTTGTTTGCTCTATGTAAGAAAGACCACATTCACAATCAAGCTTGTACACTCCTGCTGCCTGTAGTGGGATATAACATTTGATTAATGGAAGGAACTGACCAATCTGTCTCGGAGGCTTACTTGACTGTGGTTGGCTTTACTCGGCCACTGTAACATAGGCCCGGAACCCGAAGCTTGGTGTCGTCCAGCGCTTGCTTGACATACTGAAGCTCGGCGGCCATGTGTTCATTGTCACGGATCTCTTGTACTGTCTGAAACAAAGATTTTCCTACAGTAGCTAACTGAGATGGATCTGGGATACGGTAGTAAATTAAATTAAATCCAAGACCAAGTATAAAATATATATTGGAAGTGACCCTGCGTTCGAAGGTGACGGTTGCGGGTTCGAATCACGCTAGAGGAAAACATTTGTATGATCAATATTTAATTATGTTTATATATGAATCCTATCTCCACCCTGTTACCAAGATACAGGGAATCCTAGTTTGGGACTGGGATATCAGGCTTATTAGCAAGAATCGTCCTGTCCGTGATGATGGGCCGGGCCCAATAGATCGAATTTTGTTGTGTTGCTTATCCGGCTGCAGCATTTTGATCCGAGCTGCTGCCAAATTTTGTTTATGCTTTTTTGAAATCGTCTGTATCTAGCAGTGGCATTATTCATCAACAAAATGAATCGATTCCCGCCTCGCTGTATTTAGTCGTAATTAGTTCGAAATCAATTTAAAGGTACACGTTCTGGTATTGTGCGGATGCAATTTGGCGATGAGACAAAAACCTGTCTCGGCCGCGAACGGCTCTAACAAACGACCGACTGCCGCTAATGATTCTATGTGCCACATAGATATAGCTATGAACTACCGACCTAGGGATTTGTGAATAAATGTTTCGTTATGCCTTCACTCGGTTTTGCCGGGTAATTATTAAGAGGAAAGTCTTTCAGAAATCTTCCCGGTATCTCTCCGTACTAAAATTCAGTAAAATCGGTTTAGCCGTTTCTGTCATTGAAAGTAACTAATGAGGTAATTTGATTTTTAAGTAAAACCAAACGTTCTGTTAGGTTCGTTAGCTTAAGTCTTCTTTTATATTTTCCTCATATAAATATCATTTATAATTTTGGTCTCATGTTTTCGTATATTTTGTACAAGATTACTTGCACAAAGTAATTACACTAAATTTAGAACAAGTTAAACGCCTTTGCGTCTCTGTATACACTGACGTAAATGCAGGGGTAAAAGAATTTTATCATTTTAATAAACGAATCAAACTCAAATCGCATGTTTTGTCACGCTCCGGGATTTTTAACGCCATTTAAAGCATACATATTCATAGAATTTAGGATTTTCCCAAACAATTAATTTTTAACAGAATCTCATTAAATTATCTGCTTCTGCCTGAATGATTAATGATGTTGTAAGGAACACTCGGCGCAATCTAACAATTGTTGCTAATAACGTTTAGCACTTTTGCTTCTAACCATGTCCTAGAAGAATAATAATAGACGTGTGAAAATCAAACTTTATTCCACTCAAAGACACAGGTTTCTGTAACTTATTTCGCCTACACTCTGAGAAAAAACTAGTACCCTGCATTTTTTTTATTTCCCATCTGTTGCACATATTTTTAAACGTGCATTATTATATGTCTATGGATTATGGCCCATATCGTATTTCTGAACTCAATTAATCTTTTAATAAGAGTAATTAAAAAGCACTTGAAATTCAAAGTTTTCTCTTAATGTTAATAAAAATATGTACTTTTTTTAACATAAAAGAAAGCTTTGAAATTAAAAAAAACCTAACCTGAAAGATGTCTTTAATGCACTGTAACAAGTTTTTTAGTATCAGACACGAATTAACTTAAAAACAGCCGTAAGTAGCCGCGTTCAGAACATGCAGTCTCTTAGACAGCAAAGTTGCTGCGGCACTAAATTTACTTTCAGACAAATACGACGATGGCAATTCTATCAGACACCTTTACCCTTTAAATCTAACAGAAACAGTCGACCATAATCCAGGTTACAGTTGGTACAGCGAGATTGGCTTCTGCATCCAAAATTCTTGGTTCAATTAGTTGATCTTCTAATTGAAATGATCCTACTGTGTTGACAATTGCAATAAGACTACACCCAATGAGTCAATCACCGTGGAGGTTCTCTAATTGTTGACAGTAAACAAGCTAGTCGTCGTTTTTGAAATATGTAGTCATATAAATTAGATAAGTTATTAAATTCATGCCTGCCGATATTGGTTTTGGATATTAACAGCTTGGCTACGCAAGCAGGAACGATATATTTTGTTTTAATCAAGTTACAGTCTTTGCCTCATTAAAAAATTCACACGGGTCTGTTAAGCTCGGAACTTCATTCTTTGATGTGATGATGTTGTCGCGCAATTCTCTGTCTTTGTTTTCCAAGCACTTTATCGAAGATGTTTGAGTCTTGTGATTGTAAACCGAGTCTGACAGTCGAGTCAGACATGTACCTTTTGATAGCAGTGCAGTGGCAGTTATACTTCTGTCTGCAGCAGCACGCATCTGCAATCTTCATCATTGGCAACGCAAAGCTCACTAAACAATCTGTCATTTAGTGAGTTGGTTCTGATTTTATTTACTGCTTTAATAACATATTGCAGTGATGTATGCAAGCGTTTACTCAGAGTTCATGCTACTAAATGCTGACGATATATGCACCTAATGTAAAGTAAGCAATTTGGAAGTTTATTTTTAATTACGTTATGAAAACTTTTTGATGACCGTTTGTAGCCAGAGCGCCATGCGTAGCAGTTGCAATAGAATGGTTCAAAGAAATTTCCTTTTCGTCAAAAAACATTTACAGTGTATTAAATATGGTTTCTCTTTTTGTATCTGTTTCTAAATTTCTACTAAATAATAGTTCCTGACATCTTATCTCATCTTTGATAAACCTCTCACGTATGACAAAAACAATGCTTCATAAGTTGGTGAAGTGGACTCATCCAACTGAATTGAAAATGGGCAAAACTGCAGATTATTGCACCATCATTCTTCAATGTTTACAGTCATCTCATCGTTTGGTCTTAGTACGAAACTAATGTTCAAAGGAATTTTTCGTATACCATCTACCGCTGGTTTTTAGAGCACAGTGGTTATTACTTCCTTTACTGGTGTTAATATATTTTTTTCTATTTCTTTATTAATTAAACAGGGGTTAGTCACGCAGTGACCACGTCACTCCAATCGTGCTACTTATAACAATCTTCTCTTAAAATACTTAGACACTAATCTATTAGCAAGAGTACTGTTAAAAACACCAGCATTTTCTTGTTTAAAATTTGGAGAACGTATGAAAAAATTACATCTTTCATCTTCGGACCGCAGTCATACGTTTAACATATGATATACATCTTCTACACGCCCACACTCTTTGCAGTTAGGTGTTTTTGTTTTACCCATCAGATGCCCGAAATTATTCAGTGGCACATGGCCAGATCGAAGCCTATGAGCAGTGACTATTTCCTCCCTACTCATACCAGCACCATAAAACCAGGAATTTCGCGATAGATATGGTAGTATGGTCTTATACCATATTCCTTTACTTAGTGATCTTTCATCAGAATTTTGCTTTTAATATTAATTCCGCCATAGTGTGTATGTTTTCCTGTTTTAGAAATTAACAATTAGATATTGTACGAAGCACAAAGCCCTTCATCGTCTTGCTTAGAAGTTGCTGAAAAAAGTTTTGATGAATTGGCTGAACTACGTACTTCCGATCTAGATATTGAAAACATTTTTCATCTTTGTCTTTATAATCCGTGTGCATATTTGAATGATCTTGTGAGCCTAGAAGGCTTCATCGCTTCATTTTAAAATGATTTTTGACATCAACGCTAATGTGCCTTAGCGATGGTGGATTTGAGTTACTTTCGACAAATCCGTATTTAATGTATTTCGCATTATACTGCCGTCTCTTCTTTTTTGATACGTGAGTAAAAGATTAACTTTAAATAACCTGCTACCGATTAAGCGCGAAAATGCTGATGAAAATATAATACACAATTACTGCCTGTACATAGACTGGAAATACAACACGCACCAGCCAGATTTAGATAAACATGCAATCACACGTTTTGTTTGAGTGACTAAATTCGTATTCGCACTGAGCAAGTGAGCACAAGCATAGACAATCCGTGTCAATTCACGCTAAGAAAGCAGTGATTAATTAAAAATATCAGGGTAGAAATAAAGAATGAAATGAATGATGTAGTGTATAGAAGGTATTTAATTTTAGTTTGAAATACGGGGGTTTCTACAGTTACCGTGGCGCCGCGATAAAAAGTCAGATTCTAATAGAACTCGTAAAGATAAGAATAAAATTTTATTTCTAGTTTTCCTCATATTCCTGCGCTACGAAACCACGATTTTGTACCATTCTTTTACCTGCCCTCGCCCTCCTAGACCGTATTAACTCTCCCTGTTTCTCCCTGAGGCTCCTATTGAGACCTTCTGCCTCCAGCGTCCACAAAGGGCTGTTAGCGTCCACTTTGATAAATACTTCTCCGGGATATCGAGACATCCATAAAAAAAAAACTTACGACGGTATACCCAATCCTGGGAGTCTAGACATTTTAGTCTTTGCAATCCACTTTTTAACAAAGCTTATTTGGGACGTAACGCAATAGGTGGTAAGCCTATCACCGTCTTAGTGTTCAAGCCAGCGATACAAATCGTACATAAGTTTCGAGAAACACTTTGTACGAGCCTTCCATATAGGGGGACTCACGTTTCCTGATTCAGTGGTAGATAACCATTCGGCTTTTGTGGCTTGCATTACGATTACGCTATGCACAAACATCCCGAATAATTATCTGTTGCTCTCTCAAACCAATACACCGCCAAAGAGCCGCTAAATTCTCGCCTTCAAAGAAGACTTAAAATTTACATTTAATTTTGCGCACGTGATATTAGATATTTCCATGGTATACAAATTTTGTTAGAAAAAAATTTATTGCAGGAAACGAAAATGTCTTAATAATATTTTAAGTTCTCCCAAAAAGTCTATCACACGACGGAGAGCTTATTTTTGCGCATTTATTAGTAACGTTAGTAGGATGTAAATTATTTAATTACTACCATGCTAAAGCGCCAACCGTCTAACGATGTAGGTAATGTATGATGCGGACTGCGAAACATTACCGTCTCAGGTCGTAAAGCATCTAGTACCACAAGCTTTAAATCTTATTTAGAGTAGTTAACAGGGGGTTAACATTAATGATTTTAGTACCGTTTGGTTGTATTTTTGTTAAAATATACATACAAGGAACAAAAAAGTTTGAACATTATTGCAGGGTAAACGGTAACTGTTCAAAAATACTGATCGGGAGCAGCATCTTTACTACAAGAGTATATACCGCTGCAACGCCTAACAAACCGTCTGCCCAGCGTGGTGAGTACGGGCAAATTGCATCATTCGAGCAATCAGATGGGGTTGAGATGGAAATGTTCACCAATACTGGCGTATACAAATTCGATGTGAAGGGTTAATTCATTTTAATTAATAACACTGTTGGCGAAAGGTAAACAATAGTACTTTGCAAAAAGGTATGCGTTTTAAAAATAAGTAGCAGCTTTATCGTTTTCGGTTATGAGATTTAAATATATTTTCGTCGAGCATAAGGCTCTTACGCAAAATGACTAGTATTAATTATTCTATGGCTTATGTGTTCCATAGTTAGCGCGTCTACGTCACGGTTTGAAGCAAAAAGTTGCGCGCCTTCTGTTCTAATATTAAACATAGTAGTTTGTTCTGTGGGCTTTTTGCGCCGCCTTTCTACCCCGGGCGGTCGACGTGACGACCGCTTGACCCTTTTGCAGCTAGAGAATTTATACCGTTAAATATTTTAGGAAAGATTCTGTATTCGAAAGGCAATACAGTAGCTACTAATCGTTTAACTCTCAACCTATAACGCGTGCAAGCAGTTACGCCCGTTACTTTTTAGGGTAGGCACAAATTACGTATTTTCATTTGGCATGTTCAGCGTAGCTAAACGGGCTTCCGCACCCTACTTATCGCCTCTTTGGGCGATAGAAGGTGAAGGGTGGCGAGCCTCGTCGCCGAATTTGCTCCGGGAGATTGCCATGAGACTTTCAAAGCTCCCAACGACGGAAAGAAAGGGATTTGCATATTCTTATGTGGCTAAAATACGACAACCTTAATCTATGTTAATCTTTTTTGAGGTAGTATATACATTATGGAATGTCCTCAGACAGTTATTGATCTGACAGATATTACTTATGGACGAATTTGGCTACGCAAAACATTTTAATACGATAGTAATTTTTCTCCAATCTTGTTTATAACCGCATCAAACATTTCATTATTTTTAATTTATAAGCGTGTTTGTTGAAGTGAACTGCGGCGCGACGGCACAGTTGCACCGCAGCCCGCCCCTGCTCTCAGTCTTGTTTTTGTGGTCGCGTCTGCAGCCCCGAGTCGCCGGCACTTTCTTCCGCCTCCTTCCCCCACCCGCCGATGACAAATGGTCCCCGGGCACCCGCCCCGCTCTCCCCATTTCTCCGGACGCCCCGCTAATGCCCAGATAATTTTATGCCGCTCCCGATGCACAGACAAAGCCCCGGAGAGGATGACCGCGAGATTGCCCCCATCGATCGTCGACGCGCGTCAATGGATGCGAGCTTCACATTATGCCCGCCTTCACGGATCAACGGCAACTAAAACGGGTTTATCGCACCATTAGATGCGAATTGATTGTTTCCATCTCTAACTCATTACCGGTTCTCCGAAGATATCGGGAAAGTTTATACTGTTCGAGCAGAACTAATTACATATTCCTTATCGATAATGGGCCTGCGATATTATTTATCCATTCGTCACTATCTACTTGCGTTATAAAATACAAATGGAACAAAACGTAGTTTAAAAGAATGTCAGCGTCACCCAGCGCTCGGCGACCTCCCGCCAACCGCCCGGTCACACGCCATTGACTACGTTGAATAGTCAAGCCCGCTCCGCAACCGTCATAACATTATCTCCAGTTTCCACTCTCTTGATAAATCTTGATTTAAACGCTTGAGGCACTGTGGGGAACGCTAATTACGATCATCCGAAATGCTCTATAGTTACGTAATGCATTTATATATATAGAGAGAGAGAGATATATATATATTTTTTATTGTTCTTTAGGTGATAAGCTTTTAGATAATAATTTACAAAGTAGAAGCGTCACGAAATCTATCCACTGCACGTGCTCTTGTTACTGCGCGGGGTACACGTGTTGACTTGTTTTTTTTTGTCCTTCCCGGTGACACCCAAGACAGCGCTTTTTCTATGTTTAACAGCTGCATTGAAACATTAGAAGGATCGAACCGAACCCACCTCGCCTCTACAAGTAATTTAGCAAGCGCCCACTCAATAATGACTGCTCGATTGCTCAGTCGTTGATTTAGTAAAATTATGCTCGCTGTTTGCTAACGCTATAATTTATCATCAACCGAATGTTCCGACGTTTGTAATTATCATTGGCCTGTACGATTTATCACAATTAAGGCATCTTTATAATTTAAAATGTGAATTATTCTTTTTACATTTGACCTTAGATGTACACAGGTGGTTAATAATAATACCTCGTACCTCTCATAATCAACATTCAAGTATTTTTATAAAGCCTGCAAGCTTTGATTCGATAAAATCTTTCTAGTAGGTACGTCTTGAATTTATCTTATTTTGATGAGTTATATTATTCCAAAGCTGGACGTAATGCTTCAATTAGGTATGAGTCAGTATTTTTTGTGTAGTATTATATCGTTTGTGCTTAGCCGAGTTTCTAGTTAGGTTATCGCACATACCTGTTGTTAACACGTCAAGTTAATTCTAAATAACAAATCAATGGGATATGCTATTTAATACTTAGTCAAATATTTAAGTTTTACAAACCAAAAAAAAAACAATAATAGGAGAGTTTTAATATATAACACTTCATGCCAATAAGCACTATCTGGAATTGTAGAGGTAACCGACTGCATAGAGTGGCAGTGTTGGCATGTACATGTTGATGGGAGTGCCAGGAGGACTCCACAGGAGTGAGTGAGAGTAAATAATAAAAATAATATCCTAGCCTCTAGCAGGGGCGCAGGGAGTCTATCCTTTCGGTATTTTACTGGATATGTTTTGGAGAGCTTCCGAAGGAGTTAAACGATTTAATTCCGTATCCCTTTTCCACCGCCGTACATCTAGATTCCATCTCTTAAAGTTTGATATAACCCTGTATTCGAAACGTTATGATTCGTCATTTCTTATGCGTATCTTGTTTCCGACCGAAATTACGGTCGATGTCTCACTGAGCCTGTGAGCCAGCAGCGTCTACGGCTTCATCGCCACTTTAGACGTGTTCATGGATACCTGCAAACAGTTGCCGAAAAAGAACTATGGTTGCATAGCATAAAATAAGCACTACCGACCACCCTTTGTCCCGCAAGTGCGTGGACCCACTTGCATCGTTGTAGAGCCAAGCGGCGGCTTTTGCTGTTGCTCGAATAGGCCGGCCCAATAGACCTAAAGTAGAGTCATCTTGTGCTTCTGCGTTTCGTTCGGCGAGTGGGGTAACCGGCTGCCCACTCCTCCTCCCACCCCCTTCCCATCCTCCCTCCCATCTCCCAAATACCCTTAAAGGCCGGCAATGCACCTGCACCATCTCTGGTGTTGCAGATGTACGTGGGCGACGGTAATCACTTACCATCAGGTGAACCGATTGCTTATTTGCCGCCTATCGCATAAATAAAAAACAACTGGTATCCTACCCGATAGTCGTCAGCTTAAATTAAATAAATAAAAATTGTAAATAGAGAATGGAAGTTTGTATATATGTATGGGATAAACTCCAGACTTACAGGACAGGTCTCGATTTTTTTGTATTTTAGAAAACTATTTCACTTCACATGGTCAGAGGTTAATGTTCTATTGTGCCTAGTTCTGCCTAGGAGTCATCAGGGTACGCACCTGCCGCCAATAGGCAGCGCTATCGCTGTTATATTCCGGTTTGAAAGGAATGGAGGGCCAGTAAAATTACATGTTATTAGGCGTTCCATCTTAGTCCTCCGGCGTGACAACGCATCTGTAATCTTCTTCGATTAAAGTCGCTTGCTGGTGTCCATGGGCTACAGTAGCCATTTACCATCAGGTGTACTGAAGGGTCTTCGGTCACTCCAACCCAATAAAAAAACCTCAAACTATAATATTACAGCGATAACACATACGCAGCTTATAATCATCCTACGCTGATCGACTTATGATTTTCGTTTCACGATAGCCATGATCAATCCGTTATGGGCGTGTAATCGAACGTTTGAACTATGCAAACTTGCTCTCTGTTGTCGTTTATGAATCATAAGACATCGGAATACGCCCTGCCATATAAGGTTTCATCTATTGAGCAACCAATAATACGTTTTTTCTGATATTATTTAGTCAGTACCACCACGTACAACATTTGGAAAATAATTGGTGTATTCCTCCTTACACCATCATGCGTGCAAGTTACAGTTTTAAAATGGCACAGTCACAAATAACTATTTTATAGGACTTTTTGTCGCCTAGTCGTGGTTGTGGTCATTTTTGAATTGGTTATTTTTATGCATGTAAAGATTTCATGTTTATTATCATACCACAACTGACTACTCCGGATTTATATTGGAAAACCCGAGATCTATTTCTATGATGGTTCTATAAGGACCAACAAATCTTCAGTAAAAGTAAACTATTGTTTTACTGCCTAAGATATAAATTATTTACTTGAACACTGCAAGAAAAGTCCCATAAATGGCCTGCGAACCATGCTTAGAAATATCCATTTTTATATAATAATGACTTAGATATTGATAGAAAAGCGATAAAGAGTGGTAGACTAGACACAATTGTTCTAATAGTATCGTACATGCGTTGTACGTCATCACCGAATACGCTACTGCCTTAGAAGGCCGCGTGGTATAAAATTTCGTGAACAGCTGACAATCGTGACGCGGCGTTACGGCGAAGCCAAAAAAGGCTCGAGAATCCATTGCTTTCAAGTGTTACAAATTTGATTTAGGCTTAAAAAAGTGATGTCGGACTTGGAAGATGACTTTATTGATTGGCTGGGAATGACAATGACGACGTATGAATTTAATTGTTCTATTAGGTATGACAATCTTGAACTTAAAGTCTACACTTTCCCGTTCCAAGACCTGCCACCACCTTTACACTTGTGAGTACACACGCTTGGATATGCTACTTTGCTTTGGATAAATGGATAAATAGTGGGAATTGAGTAATAACACCCAATTCAAACGATCTACCCAAAGCCTAATAAGCAATCTTCTTCTTCTCTCTGCTTTATCAGCCTCTAAAAATCCACTGTTTGACATATGCCTTTCCATGAACGTCACCGAAAGCCAGGGCACTTCATGCATATAAGATAACATACGGCTATACTCAACACGCTGTGCGGGCGGTTTGATGATCTGAATTTTTCTGTGATTTGAAACTCTATTGTTATGATGACTCATACAATAGAAATTCTATCGGGACTAGTGACACTAGAAGGGTTTAGTTAAATAAGGTTTCTAATTAATAAAATTAAAATTATTTGATGTGTCATCAATGCGAGTTGTCAGGACCGGGAAGGCCCTGACAGATTGTCAACTTAAAGCCGCAGCATAACGCTGCGGGATTTCGTATGGTGAATGACGACAACCGGAGATTCACTCATTGGCAACAAGGTTTTACGTCTCAGTTTTCATGGGTGTTACTCAATACACCTATATCCTGATCGAGCATGAATGATGGACTTTCGTTTTTTACTACAGAAAAGAAAACGCTTGTGAAATGTGAGACCGATTTACCCCCAATTTGTAAACTTCATTGTATCATTCATGTTCGGCCATAAAGGTAAGGGCATATGACCGAAGAAACGCTTAATTTTCTCAGAATTTTACACACAACTTTCTAACGTATCACGTTCTCACACGTTACGCTTCCACAGATGCAGCAAGCAACTATCCTTTTCTACTTGAGAAAATAATATTAATTTTTATTTTTAGAAACGCCTGTTAATTATAATGGGTTCATTTCTAACTTTGAATTCAGTTTCATAAATAAACGTAAATTAAACATAAAGCTAAGATAAATTTGGGCGGTGGAGTACAGATTGTCCCGGTGGTATCGCATAATCGGATTATCTTCGTACCGCACCGGATGGTAGTCAGTTCGTCGCACTGTGTCCTGTGCTGTGGTGTGGTGTCGACCTATGTTTTATAGATCGGGACAAAGAATGTTTTGATGGTAATCTAAACATTAAAATATATTATTATTGATCAACCCTTCTAGTGTCATAAGTCCTAATATAACTCATTATAATTTGCATTCCAATAGCGTCAAAGTTATGAAACTGTAAACTATTAAATTTACCAAATATGATTAGTGATATATTTTTGTAGAACAGAAGTATGATAAATACATAAACAAAATAATAAAATAAGCTTTCACGACCATATACCCAATACTTTAACCAGAGATTATTTGTGATAGCGTGACAGGTGGTAAGCCTGTCGCCGTCTTAGTATCCATCCATGCGAACGATACCAATCGCACATAAGTCTTGAAAAAATCATTGGTACGAGCGTTCCACGCGGGAGATCGAACTTGAGACCGCTGATTCACACAGATCCACTAATCACTCGCTTATTGTGGCTACAAAATACGAAAATACTTTTATATATTGTCGGTATATTACTTACTACTTACTTAATTCCTTAAATCTATCGCCTTGGCATTACTCAGAGATAATGTATGCTTGTACTAACATTTGAACATTTCGGACACTAACCATATTGTAAAATCTTTAAAGACTGTTGGTGTTAAACCGGAAACTACGAGGGATGCTCGTTAATTTTTAAAGCATCTGCAATTCTATGATAATAGATCTGATTGGCCGCTGTTTCCCGATTCAATGAAATAGAAATATAGGAAACTTTGTTTTCATTGGATTCAGGTAAAAATTATCTAACGTAGCCTGTTAGATAATTTGATGGTAAGTGGCTAATACAGCCCATTGACACCTGCAAAGAGTCTGAGTACTAAGATGGAATGCCTCACAGACCGTAATAATATTGGCTCTCTATAGTTTTCAAACCGGTACACAACCGTAGTAACACTGCTCATTGACGGCACAAGTGGGTAAGAGTGTGGTACCCAACCAACCAACCCAGATAACTCCTAGACAGAGAATGCAGGAACATGGGGTAGACCACATGTGAATGTTTTCATGCAAATCTGGTAGTACAATAGTAGTGGAGCCCGCTGATTGTCTGTTCTTTTTCTGTAGAAATAAAATTTTTCATAAATTTTTCCCAAAAAAATATCATTGATGCCGTTGATTTTTAATTTTAATAAATTGCTTCGCTTTATGTTGTCAATTAGAGGATGTTACGTAGGCATAAGGTAGTGTAATGTAGTTCACATTATCTGAAACATTGAAATTTTTATCTCTGCTTTTTTTTATTTTAATTATTTACGAGAACATTTAGTGTTTATAATAATCAAGTTCTAGTTTGGCAAACTTGTAAATTAGCATTAAATTGCTCGCCGACTGAGTCCATTTGCCTTTGACGTTAATGTAAGAATAACAAACGAACCAAACAACACCGGAAATAATATAGAAGTGATTTATTTAATAAATTGCTCAAATTCGATATCTCACGAAATGATGGTAGCCCTACTCCTAAGTCGCCGCGGTCAGGGTAGCCGGTAGCACAGAGGGCGGAGCGCCCGTCTTATTAATCGGCTGTCCCGAGCATCTGCGGCTATTTGCAACTGTGCTGACCCCTGTCGGCGAGGTGAGGGGGTGAGCTGCGGGCAGAGCGTCCCGCCCGCCTGCCAGGCTGTTTGTATCTGTCCGTGTTAGAATTTGCATTTGGACAATTAATGTTCGTTTTTTATATACGTCGCTTTGTCCGACTTGAAGCTGGCATTTGTTTTGTTGCGAAATAAGTTGTAGCTGTATATTTTATATGTGTCTATAATTCATTCTTGATCAATTTTAAATGGAGGATTTGATCTCTTATTGTGTGTGGTAAAGTAGCAAAGGATATTACTTATTTTACCGTGGGCGGGCTAGGCCCGGGACGAAAAAGATAATAAATGTACCTGGGATTGGTGACCACTAGCTGCAGCTTAGTGTTTGATCTAATCACTTGTGCGTTAAAAAAGTAAATATACTCTTAAACTGGGTAACGATGGCATTTATCTCTATTTATGTAGAAAGTAAATATTTTTTTTAAAGTTAAATATTTGAATTTATGGAACATTAGAAGTTTGTCAATTACCCTTTTAGGCATTAAGGAAATTGAAACAGTAGTAGCTTTGTCATAAGGTATTTTTGTAATGAACAAAAAAGTACTTCCCTTCAGAACCGTTGTACTTTTATGATTTCCTCCGAATGCTTTGTATAACTTTTTGTAAAGAAAACCGAACTTGGTAATAAAACGTGAGTTGTTTTTCTAACTCTTTATCGAAAGGGTTGCTTTAGGTGTAAAAGATTTTTAACTTTTTTAATGCTCATGAAAATATTATTCAATACGCCGAAGCACTTTCCTTGGGACAAGTGCATGTGATCTATTTTATTGTTAAATAAATTTGATCTCTAATAGTTTAGAGTTGCATCTCCCATAATGCTGTTTTTGCATTAATGTTGCAATTAACATAAATGTCGCAACGCGTAGCATTTTCGATTCCCGCATGGTACAAATTTACATGACCGACTGATAGTAATACGTTGTGCCTGGTCTGTGTGACATGCGCCATTTCTGTCTGAATACGCATCACGCGATCAGGAGAAATGCTACACTACAATGCTACGGGCAACTTTTCTTTTTTCAACAAAGAAAATATGTAATAGAATTATTCAGCACATCGTCGTGTACCACCGTGGTTGTTCGACGTGATCTCCGGCAGTCTTCCGCATAAATATCCCAAATATCCCTTCATGTGTTATAAGTCCCGACATCACATATATGACAATAGAATTTCAAATGTTTCAAAGTTATAACACGAGGGGATTATACGGTTACTAAATGCACATATTAGAAACATCTTAAAACAATCATAAAAATTTTCTACTCCCGTCATTTTAACAACCAAATGTTGAAGACTTGGAATTTGATACGTATATTACTAGACCTATGCAGTTAATGACAAAAACCCGAAAAAAAAAATTGTAATTGTTTAAAAAAAATTGTTTCCTGGTATATACTAAGGTTGCTAGAATGAAACAGGCTATATCAGCCTGTCTAGTTAGCTATAGTAGCTAACTAAGCTAGTATAGTAGTTTAAGCCATATGTATTGTATCTACAGTTAACACATTACGAGCGCTCAAAATGTAATCACTGTAACAAAATATACGACGTAACTTTCGGTTTGCTTCATTCGAACAATTACAGACCGAAGCAGACAGTATAAAAAACACTTTTCGTGCGGTTGCCTTAAGGCAAAGGCTCGTTACATACTCCGCTTATTATTAATAAAGATAAGACATTACAAAACTGGTGTACCGCGTTGCTGGGCATGCGCCTACGCGTGTTCCGGCCTCACTTTCGATACGCGGCCCTGATGCCACTTGCGAAGCCACTATTCCTAACCTCCTATGACATAATTGTCGTGCACACCCGAATTAACATGTCATAAGCCTGATACAGTTCGAAACGGCAGTTATCTAATTAAAAAAACATATTTTTTTTAAACGAATAAATGATCAAAGACTAATACAAGACAAATATTAATACTTATGTGCTGATGTATAATTTTTATAAATATTTTTTTAAGTAACAGCGTGTATGCGTGGTGCATCATCATTACAAAATATGTTTTTTACATATATATGTGGTAGCGATAAAAATATGTTACCCCTTTCTTTCCGTGGGTGTAAAAAACACCTTGATAATCTCTTGGCTCAGGAGCAAACATGGCGACGTGTTCTTTATACTGGAAAGGCCAAAAGTGAGTTGCGGAATCTCGGAAGTGTTGGCTACACGAGTCGTGCGAAACGGAAACAATATGTATGCATGTTCTTAATAAGCCTTAGATAAACATAATTAATAATAAAATCCAAATATTTACTTTTAAACGTATTGATTGATATGCAATGCATTGCATATTTTCATTTAGTTTGTTTTCTCCAGAGTTATAATTTAATAGATTTTCTTAAGTATAAATACTTCCTTTTAATTATGTATAATAATGTTTATCATATTTTTTTCTTACCTCCTTCGTTTATGAGTAATTTTTCGTATACTATACGTAAAGTATTTTTAAAATTTACTTTGTAATTAGAACGCCACATAACGGCAACACTGAAGTGCATACCGAAAATCATCATTATATCAAATACAGTGGTCGTTGAATTCGTCCATCAGATACGTTTCGGGTTGGAAGTCTTGGATTTACAAAAGGAAAACATAAATCCTGTTCATAGTTACCCTGAGAAAGTTTATGTGTAATATTATGATATAGAAATCTTAAAAAATAAAATGACACTAAAATTAGTTTTGTTCTAATCTGTTACGTTTTTTTCTGAAGCTTTAAGTTGTTAAGTTGAACTTTAAAACTAGCCTTAAAAATTTAAAGTTTAAATATATCGGAGCTAAAGTATAAATGACTACAGTTATTAGTTATTTACTGATTGTGTATAATATGGAACTCCACTCGTTGTGTACTGTGCCTTAGACTAGCCGCTTGAGTTAAATTAACCATTTGGTAACACTGCAACTGGCAAGTGTTTGGCAATGGAGCAACAAACAAAGCCTTGACGGATGATTGTTGGTCATGGCGTTACTTTTAAATGCCACATTTCGTTTCGGTTTTTACTGAATAAACTAATAATATATGACATTAGCGCAAGCCATCCTAATCTAACCGCTCCAGCTTCACACTGACATGTAATATATTAAGAAATGTGAGTGTGTTACATATAGAAACCTTCCTCATAAAGTGTTCTGATGATTGGATTCATCATAATCTAATCTAAGATGTTTGAAAGTTATAATATTACACAGACCAAAAACAGATCGCGACATTGTTTTATACTATTACAAGCGTCAGAACCCGGCCTTATCCTTATAATATACACATACGGTGTGGCGAACCTAGACCCAAATGGGACTTAATATTTGATGTATCTTTTATATTGATATATAGCATTTACTTGCTGCTACTTTAGTTTGTTTATGGTATCCATGTAAGCGCCTTAAAAGCAGATTTTTGACGGCTTGATTTCGAAACGTTGATATTTCTTTACTTCTATATGCTAAATGTGAATGTGTTAAACATGTAAACCCTTCTCATGAAATGGTCTAAATGATGGTGAAAACCCCTAAGAAGTTTAAAAGTTATAAACGAACACACAGACAACGCGGATTGCGACTTATTATATACCTACTATTTATAGATTAAATAATTTAAGAATACGGTGCTTGTTATAATGGCAAGAAAAAAAACATCTTTACAGCGATACATAATTTACTAGTAAAAAAATCATCATAATGCTATTACGACATTTTAAGGTTGTGTGCTGTTTAAGAAATAAACATAATTATGTAAATTATAATTTTGACACCCACTTCAGATGCGTACGTACGTACATACATACCTATTACACCAGGCGATATTAACATTCGTTCTACTTCCAACTGTTGATTCCACAGAACATTTAAGGAGATTGATATCTATCTATGCCAATCTGTGGGAAGTCGTAAAATATGACTAAGGTTGTTCTTAGGGCACAGGGTTCAGGGAACTCTTTAAATTCACTGTTCGCGAGTGAACTGTGTTCGAATCCCAGTGCCGGTACCACCAAAACTGTTAATTCCAATTTTAAGTGCTGAATGTACGTCTTCGGCTCTGAAGGCTTGCATAGTGAGGAAACCCATACACGTCTGAATAATAAAAAAAAAAATTAGAGGATATATGAAGTTTGCAAACCTGGTTCCAAGAAACCTCTCAAATATTCAGAGGAGGCCTTTGCCCAGTGTTGGGACATTTACAGGTCTGCTAATTTACGACTTAATATTGTCTATTCTCTACGTCCTTCCAAGTCGCATTATTGGTTTATTAGCTAAAAAAGGTTAATCAAACTCTCGTTAAGTGTTTCCATCGTTAACTTTTCTGTTTACATTAACGCCGAGTTTCATAATCTGGTTAAAAGGATCGCATCGAGAGCGGCTTTTACAAATTATTCGTTTTATTATATGCGTAGCAGCGACGGGTAATCATATGAATGTCCTGTCAATTCATCCATTGACACTATATATTCCTTCTCAGTTTTTACAACGGTCACGACAGCCGAGAGTTTAAGAGAATCTGCCTCCGAATCAGGAGACCCGAGTTCGATCCTCTATGTAGAGGGAGGGCTCGTGAAAATGCATTTTTTAAAACTTATGTACGCTTATTATAAGGAGGCCTAAATACTCTAAGACAGCGACTGATCTGATACGATACTCCAAAATAAGATCGTGTTAAAACGACTAAAACAAATGTTTAGGACATCTGACCATCCCGCTATCCCGTTGGGTATATGCCTTGTAAATGTCATCATCAGCGTGTTGTTAGTCCACTGCTGGACATGGTCTGTTGAGAGCATACACTCTAATCGTCATCCTTGACAGTCGGTCAAGTAAGAGATCGTAGTCTTTTTTATTTTTGGCGCGAATTCGCAAAGTTAGTGATGGTTGTGTCTTTTATTAAATTTGGTTATTTCAGTTTGTTACGAGTTTTGCTGCATAATGTTGATGGTGCATTATGTCGCAAGTGCTTGTGAATGTGAAGATTGGAAAATTCAATTCACAGCCGCATTTCGTCAATTTTCGTTTTGTTTATCAGTCATTAAGTTTTCTTTTTGGCCGAATACCTTGTAGCCAAAGACTCAATAAAGAAGAAAAAATAAGATCATACTTACGACAAAAAGTTATTTATTTACCAATAGTCTTATAGATCTGCATATTTTGGGACCAGCCAATGAGTAGATTTGGCTTTACTGTGTGCTCTTTCTTAATATACTGATGCAGGTGAACTTCACCATTAGGTAACATCACTACCGATGTCTTAGAAAAATAAGCGTGCAACCTGCCATAACCAACTATGCCCTGCAATGTCATTCCACACAACCTTTAATATCTTATTGTGTACTCCCCATCTTTTACTTTTTTTCTTATAACCAGTTTACGGCTTCTTGATATGTCAAAGCAACACGCTCCGAGTCATTAACTCAGTAGCTCGTTCAATAGGTTCAACTTTACTTTTTACAATAGCTCTTGTTTTTTCTGCAAGATCATTGGTTAAAATAATTAGAGAAATAATTAAGTTTATTGGAGGGTGATTATTACCTTATTGATGAGTTTCGTATTGGAGTTGTTGTTGTCACAATATAGAGGTTGTTGTAGGAGTTTTGGTGCCACCGGGGTTATCACTTTCACGACATGGTAGGGTCATGCTCTCACCTTATTGTGAGCATAGCATCATAACACTATTGCGTTTTGTGTAATTAGTAAAGAGAACAAGCGACCCAATATTCTTACTTACCTTTACATTATAGTCCACAGAGGTAACTATGGACTTTTAGACTAAAATATGAGAAGAGTAGACCGTTTACTCAATGGTCGCACTTTCTTTTGACTGTTGCATTGGCACCGCGGACTCGCGTAGTTATAAAGGCATCTGTGTGACACTCCACTAACTGACCCCGGGACGTACACAGTTAGTGGAGTAAATAGAGTAATGGCTCGCATGTTACTGCTAGACTACGGAATAACTGGCACAACGGTGGTGCTTACCTAGTCTGAGCCCCGATGGCGTAAATTTGACTCGGCTCGGCTTTAAAAATCAACATTGTGATACAAGTGTACACGGGACGTATTAGTGCACCATATTGGGTGGACGGAATTGTTAATTAACGTTACTCCACATCGTAGTAGACTTCATGTCATAGGCCTGGTGTCTATGACAAGAAGAAGTTTACTACGATGAAGTATATTATATATTTCAGAAAAGACTTTTAGTTTTCCATAGCAATTAAAAATATCTGTTATAAAATATATTAATTTATTAAAAATCGGTTATTAAAAAATGGTTCAAAGTTTTTTTATTAACCTAGTAATGTATAATAGCATCGTTTCGTTAACAATTAGCAAGTCAGCCTTTCATAGGGTTGGTCATGTAATAATCAATTATTTAATATTTATAGCTCATTTCAATACTATTCCTCCGTTACTGCGGCAGCCCGGCACCTTGTCCGCATAAAAAATCATCAGAACATTTAATTTTCGCAACTTGCAAACGCAGTTATCAGCTAAATTGTCTATTCTTATAATGCCGAACATAACATATGGGTTCATACACTGCGATATTTAGCGATATTATCCAATGATAACACTGAAATAACGACAGCATTGTTAAAAAGCTTTCAAGCGACTTACGCCATTGCGTGTAATAGCGAAATAACAAACCAGTTAATTAGTATTACATTTTTATTGACGCCTGCATTTATAAAATTTTATATCCCTCCGGTTGTTGTTACGGGAATAGATATGAGCGGTCAATATTAATGAAACTCCATTCATGGACATAGCAGGTTCTGTATTCATTACATCTCGAGTAATTGTCGAGGAGCTTATCGTACAACAGTAATAAGTAGTGTAGCAATTTATTCGAGTATTTGATATTAAAGTCTTCGGGTGAATTTGTTATTTGATACAAGATCCTAGAATACTTTCAACATTTCTGTCATTACAAAGCGTCGCAGGAATAAGCGTGAAAGATTTATTATTATGTGTAATTATATATATCTGGGAGAACACACGGTGGACGCTGCGGACACGAGACTGTGGCGACAGTGTAACTATGTGTGCGAGACTAATGGTGATCCCTTCGAACATACCGAACCTAAATCCTCTAGACTAGTGATAGGAAGCAACATCTACTAGGGGCGTTCAACAAAAAGGTAGAACGAGTATATTACAGGTAACTTTTATTATTTTTGGACGTAATCACCACTAGGTGTAATAGTCCTATTAGTACACTACGGAATGTCTTTTTTCTAAGCTTTAAATTCTCTTCCTAAAGAACTCAGGAAGAATCCTTAACACCAAAATATTTCTGTACTGCAGCTACTACTCCATCATCGGCCAAACTCAGTCGTCTCAGATACTCGTTCTATCAGGGAAATAGATAAAAATCACTAGATCTGGTGAAAACGGAGGATGTCTAAGTATTTTTCAAAGAGCCTTGTGAGCCGCGGCGTTATTTTGGTGTAATAAAACAAACTTTGCGAGTGCGCCTTCTTCGCGGATTTCGTTGCGACATTTTTTTATTACTTCTGCATTACTGCTCCGCGACTACACCAGAAACGAGCACCCGACATCTCACCGGCAGAAGGATTTACCTTAAATTTCTTAGAAGTTGGTGACGATGGTCTTTTCGAAGTCATAGACTGTGATTCTGTGTCCTAATGGTGAAGTGAAGCCATGTGTCCATTGTTATAAAACGTGCCAAAAAAGTGCAACTTTTTTCATCCCCAAGCCTCGCGCCTCCGCCTTTGCCGCATATCGGCGGTACCACGGGAACGATTTCACACCCCTCAGCGACCCCACCAGCACTGGCCTCTAGAGGGAAAGGACGCTTCCTCTCCCTCTTCCTCCTGGCACGGTGAAAGAAGTGCGCTGCAATGCAACGACGCAAACACTCACTCCCACCACAGTTATCTACCTTCTTGCATCGGAAACTAGGGTCGCCAAGCGTACACGGTGACAACGGAGATCCCGGTAATGTAGGTTTAGCATTTACCGCTAGTTTATCCCGTAAATTTGGATTGACTTGTTGACTGTGATAAATTTTTCGAGCACAGATACTCAATAACAGCTCGTAGTTACATATACAACAGTTGACTTTCTAAAAGCAAAAGACAATCAGTAAATTGTTTAGGTCGATGTCTTACAGCTTTACCAGTTTAGAATTCCAGATTTTCCAGACAGTATTTACTTTTTAAGTTCCTAAGAGTTTTACCGTATTAACCGCCCCCACGTATAGTGTTGCACGGTGCTCACCAATCCGCCCAGCGGTGAGTTTGGGCAAATCATCCACGCATGGCATGACAGCTTTTGTTGGTACTTTCATGGAAAAGGCTATGTCCAGGTGTAAATTTACTGTAGACTTAATGAAAATAAGTAAATAAATGGAACTCATAATTTACTACTAAAATCGAATGTTATTGCAAGCAGTAAACTCGTTAGTGTTTCTTTAATTTGTTTTATCCATCGTGGCTATCCGGGATTTGTGAAATTTTTATGGTGGCCTTAATCGCAGGCGCATTCGGGATGCAGTGATGCGCTCGAGCATCTCACGAGAACGCTTCACGTGATAACAATGTTGAGAAATGTCGCTTCGTAGTATTGCTCAAGAAAGCCGAGAACAATAACTATGAGAACTGGTATACCGTATATGGTATGGTGTGGTGAGAGGTTAGTTTAATTATTTTCAACGTTTTTGTCCAATTTACCATAGAACAAACGCTCTTTTCCTTACGGTCGCTCAATGAACGATAAATTATTTCGTTTGTTCTGTTGATTGAAATTAAAAAAAAAACTGTGGACATACTCACATGTCATAAATAATTAACGCTGTTATCAATCAGTGCATGTTGGTTTGTTTCGTTTTGAGCGGGCAGCAATTATTTTTATTTCCTGACTGCTTGTTTAACCAAATAAATAATCGACATTCTTTTTTCATTGCCAAGTAGTGACGGTAAACAAAAATCTACCACAACATCTTATCCTGTGAGCCGATTAAGAGTATATTCTGAAATCTATAGTAAAATAACTAACATGAAAAGTATTTAAGTTTTCTTTTACTGCACTCACGTATCCGCCTGTCGTGTCGTGTTTATTGTGAATTTTTCTCCCAAAATAAAGAAAACTTAAAAAACTGGGTGAGGTTTATACCCAGATAAGGACTATTTATAATGATAGGCTAATGGCAACGTGATTTTTTTTATATGTTATAGGCTTACGTTTGATCTCAATCTCTGTGTCTCTGTGTCTCCTCACTTAGGCTGGATAGTATATATAGATCTTTTAAGTTACATTTATAGTATTACAAAGCAGATCAACCGAATATTGCGTATACGCACTACACACTACACTTACGCTATTTAACAGTGCGATAAAAAACGTTCATTAATAAGTTAAAAGTTTACATTGTATCTTTTAAATTTAGTATTTTTTTTTGCTGCATGGGCCTAAAGTAAGCTACTGCTCTGTAATATAAAGTCGATCACCTTGTGATAGAAAAAGATCGCGACCTTTGGTAAATAATTATGAAAAGAAAGCGATCATCGTCGATGCTATATTTACCATGGTCGTTGGTCAGAGTGGGGAATGACACCCAATGGCAGAGTGGAACGGGTTTGCGGGTTGATAAAAACTCGGTCGCTGCCGAAGCGGGAATGTATCGGACCAGAGACAACTCATGAAGGAATTCCATCCGGAATCTCTAATTAAAACTTTATCTAGTCCCTCTCCCTTTTCGTGGAATCCACCCGCAATAGTTGCAGTTTAAAACGTCTCAAATAATTCCAATCTTAGTGAGTATTTTTTTAAGTTTCGTTTATTCGTTAACTTGTTAGTTTAAACCTTAAATATGCATTTTTTAATTAACGTATCAAGTTGAAAGTATTTAGCTGTCACATGTAATGATGAGTATTTGATATGTCCGTACGTAACGATTATGAATGACGAATTACATAAATTATTCAGTATTTGTAATCTTTATACTAATAAAACACATTCTTATTTGAGAATATTATGTTTAAAATGATTTCAGCACTGTTATATGTTGTTTAGTGATTTGAAAACGTATCGGTAGTTTATCGGCTAATTAGCTCATTAATATTGAGCACTATCGAGCCGCATTTCTCAGTTAAATTCAATGGAAATTCAGTATTCTGCGTGGCAATATTAAATCTCTAACATAGCGTGGGAGTAAATCGATTTATTTATTGCAACACTTCGGGTTCATTTGCATTTATGTCTTGTATTTCGAATTTTAACTGTTCCTATTTCAATCGTAAAACCAATGCTAAGTAAAGATTATGGTATATGTGGTGAGACAGTAAGTTATCACTTGTTTAGTTGTAATTGCGCTAATAATATGAGGCAGATAGCTTAAATTATTAATTTTTTCTTCCAGTACCATTTTAATTATTATCATTGAGCATCAAATAAATATTTTTTTTTATATAAACTACTTATTCATTTCACAATTTGGTTCTATAGATATATTATTTTAACCTCCATGCTGCTTAAGCACAAATGGGTCATTGGATGAGTTTTATTAGTCAGAGTCAGAGTTGGTCAGTGACCCTGGACCTGAAGTACCTATGAACTAGTTTCATAAAAAAATCAGGAGTCAGAGTTTACAGCAATTTGGTCAAACCATACTGCTTTTTATATATATATATATATATACTGCCATTATGGTTTAAAATAAGTCAATTTCCACTATTACTCGCAATTCCTAGTCTGAGTCACCTGTCAGTCAGTCAGACATCACTCTTAGTCTCTGGTTACCGTGGTTCAATATCGATTTCAACTACAATAGCGACTAAACCAACTGTGTTACTGCAACTAAACAAAATTAGTTGCAGTCTCTCCGAACTCGGCAAAAAGTACTCGAAACTTCAATGTTTCCATGTTTGCGTACAACTGCTGTTGAATTAAAAACAATTAAAGCATACAGTTGTTCTTATAATTTTCAATTTAGAATATGTTTTAATTTGAAAAATGAATTTTTCTTTCAGCAGGCAGTATTATTTTATTTAACCCGACATTTAAAGGAAAACTGCTATGCAAACGGCGCAAACTATGGATAGTTCTGGATACTTTATAAGACGCGTCTATACGTCCACTGCTTAGGTGTGAGTAATTAAATCATTTAGACGATATAGTTATTTTGCGTTTAGTTATTTGTCGGAGACGGCGAGATTTTTTATGGCATTTCCACTTTTATGCTATTTACGGGATGGGGTGGAGAGCCTCTTTGAGCTCGCCACCATGCGCCATTTTGGGACTTACTTAATTCGGATAACCACATCACCGGCCGAAGTTACACGAATTCTTATCTTAAGTCTTTGCTCACAAAGTGTTGTATGTATTACATAAAGTGCATACGCGATTGCGATTCACTTACAAATGGCGTTCAACGACAACTCTCAAAGATCATCCAATAACAAGTATGCCAACGATTTGCCAACGCGATGATCCGGCGACAGTCGCGAGCACGTTCGTCGTGTCCAGTCGCGTCACAAACACCGAAATGCTAAAAATGGCATAAATAATTTATACGTTGCTTGCTCGTTCGCCGTTTTTGCACCGCCCGACCTGTCCACTGATGCATTTATAATATAAGGGTGCTTTTTGCACCGTCCCCCGGCCGCGTTGGAATGCAACCGCTAAAATTGATCTTGTTTCAAACGTGGCTGGAAAGTTAAGCTGGTGCTTGCACCCGGTCAAACATAAATGCAGATCGGATGCGTTTGAACAGGATATCTGATAAATAAATGTCATGCATTTTTGTTTATTTAACAGTAATAAGCTCATATTTCGATCACTAAAGTTTAGTCAGTGCAGGTTGCCAGGTTTCCCGATTTTAGCGGGATGTCCCACAACACTGCCGATTTTTATGCCACAATAGTAATTAAATATAATTAAAGTAGATTAAGGATATTAATAAAAATAATATAATTATAAATATAATCTTTGGGGGAGGGCTATGCTCAGCAGTGGACTTGTGATAGGCTGAAATGATGATGATGATGATGAAGGATATTAACATGATTCATCTCACCTAGTGTTATCGTTGAGATACAAGGTAGTGAGCGCGTTGACTCCTACTCTTGTTGTCCCTCCACCGCAGTACTATCATAAACCTGTAAAAAAAACTACACCTGGAACATAGGACACATCCGTGCTAAGAGTGTTATAACCGCCATAGCCACCTGGCGGATTGGCTATCACAGCTAGATGCCACGTGGTCTTCGGGCTTACTATACAGCCAATTATTGAATTATGACGCCATCTTTCAGAGGTAACGAGATTTTCTTGGCATTTCGACGTAAACGTCTATTGTTTTGACACCCAGAATAACCGGTACTAAAAAATGTAGCAGAAGAAGTCTTAAATTTTCTTAAATAGAAAAATATTAGCGTTTCTTTTTATATCACTTGCATATCATTCGTTATTTATTACATTCATAGTCAAAAATGTGCAAAAAGACATTAGCTACGCTTCTATAAGTATTATTGTAATACGAATAACAAAGTGTAAATTAGCAAATATAATTGTGTTAACTATTTAACGGAGATTATGCTATTTTTGACTAATTTCAACTTTACTTCTACGTGTTGCATGCTGCTAGATAACTTGTTTCTGGCGAACGAAGTATTTTATTTGAATTTCCACATCGTCGGTCAAAATAGAGACGAAATTCGTTACAGTGTCAAAGAAAGGAAAGGCGGCAAACGAGCAAGCGGTTCACCTGATAGTAAGTGATTACCGTCGCCCACGTACATCCTCAACACCAGAGGTGCTGCAGGTACGTTGCCGGCCTTTAAGGGTATTTGGTAGATGGGAGAGAGAATGAGGAGGAGGACGGGCCTCCGGTTACCGCACTCACCGAACGAAACGCAGAAGCACAAGATGTCTACTTCACGCCGGTATTCCGCGAGGCCGTGGTAACAATCCGGTCGAGCCGGCCCATTCGAGCAGCAGCAAAAGCCGCCGTTTGGCTCTGCCACGTATAAAACCTTAAATGTTCCTAAATATAGGTTCCGCGGCTTGGCCTACGCAATACTAGTCCATGGTCGACTGTTTCATACTAGTCAATAAAAACAGCAAAAACTAGTTATTTTATAAAATTAATAATGTATTTACCATCATCGTGTTATTTGTTTGCAGTAAACAAGCCGTGTTCGACGGCAAAAGGGCGATACGAGGAGGAATACCATTCGTGTTTCGTAAGTACATTTTAGTATATTCACGTAAATTCTTACTAACACTGATGACTATTGTCTTCTGGCCATTTTGAGCGCGTCTTCCGTCTTTGCTTGTCTCTGGGGGCAGTCGGTCACTGAAGGGCATTGGCCGTTTATCTGCATCAAATGCAAACCGACTAAAATCTCTTTCCACACGAAATAAAATAAAAACGCTGTTGGTCCGGGCGGCCTTCACAGCTTCGGCAGCAGAAACTTCTGCTCAGAAGGCCCGCAAGTAATAAGTTAAACAGAAGAGGTCATCTGCGCAAGCTATGTATAGTGCTGGCACATATGTAACACAAAACCATCCTCGTCACATTACCGGACTATAATATAACTTTAGTGTCTTAGAGACGGGACAATCATAATACAACTTATGCAGAATAATATATTAAAGCTCTCACGTCTGTCAGTCATAAGAGTTAAGTAGAGAATATAGATTTCCATTTGAGATGGCTAATCGTAAGTGGGTACCTTTTGCTACTGTGGGAGATGATAGAGCGTGACGGGTCGACAGATTTGAGAAGGCTTTTTCCTTAGTCGCCTCTCACAACACCCACGGCAAGAGGGGGAAGGTTGATTCTTACGCTACCACACGGCGCACAACCTCGTTACAACCATACCAAAAATTAAAAAAAAAATTGGCATCGGCTAGCGTACGAACTTTCATATTCAATGAAGGGTAAATAATTTTTGCGTTGTAACGTAATAATTGCGTCGAATTAAGAAATTTATATAAGTCTATTACAGAGGCAGGGTGTTTCTTATTTAATTGATGGGGAGTCGTGTACTGTCTTTATAGACTGTAATTATTTCTTTTTTATGTTTTTGTTTAATTGTTTTACAAATGCATTTAATACAGTGTAACGTTATGAAGTAATTTATTCACATTGTGGCCATCATAACATTTATGTTTTTATCATAACTATTTGTGAAACTAATAAAAAATTCTGACACAATTTTTGCTTCTGTACAGTTACTTTTTAGCTAAGCAATGATAATTTTGATTATTGCCTTAATATCACCAAGCAATAGCTAGAGGTCGATTTGAAAGTTAAATCCTAGTTATCGGGCGGACAGTCTGTACATCTCTGAGATAACAACTATGTTTATATTTAGGTGAAAACAATAAAGATTTTACATGAATTAATAATAAATATTTCGAGGACACGCAGTCCAAAGGTGGACCAATTCCAGCTCCTCTTAACTCCCTCAGATATTAGAAGAGCATATAATTAGCATTTTCCTGGCACACTTTCAGGTAGCTACTTTACTAATTATTTTCTGTGCTGTCGCTTACTTCCAGCATACTTTCTTGACACAAAATCTTTCAAATTAAGCTGGTTACTCGTTTTTCTACTTTAGTGTAGTTGAAATTGTATTCAGTTTTTACAATTTTTTTATAACGTTGCAGCTCAATTCGGACAATGGGCGTTCGGACCGCAGCACGGGTTCGCGCGTGTGGCGCGCTGGCACGTGGAGAAGATGCCGGAGCGGCTGCCCAGCGGCGATGTCGAGGCCATCTTCAGCCTCATGGACGATGACTTCACGCGCTCCATGTGGCATTTCCAGTGAGTGCTGTCGTTACACTGATGGGGCTCTTGTAACAACGATACAAGTCCGTGTTACCGTGGCACGTTGTATTAACTGATATGGACGTATATGACACGGCGAAGTTTTTAACGGAATAACTCACTGTACCCTATACCTAAATGATCTCCTTTTTCACAGATTCAGACTGACGTACAGACTGATCCTGCGTGAAAAGGAGCTGCACTTCAACATCGGAGTGTACAACCCCAGCAAGGAACTAACATTCAGCTGCCAACTTCTGCTCCATACTTACTTCAAGGTGCCAGACGTGCGGCGCTGCCAGATCACTGGCATGCACGGGTGCATGTTTATCGATAAAGTGAGTCAACGATTACTATTTTCTATACCTATATTCAGGCCACTAGAAAATTATCCGGCACGAAGGACCACTATGCAGGATGTATAAATAAAATGTAGCTTGTACTTTGCTAACTTTTTATATTATATTAACTTTAATAGTCTGAACTGAACCGTAATGATGATAAAAGAGAGAAGGTCGATGCTGTCTTATAAAATGTAAGAGTAAATGTAAGCGGACAAAAGTGGTGGAATGTTTAGAAAGGCAGCTAAAGAAGAAATATTGATGCCCTGCAAATTTACCTCCAGACGCGGGAAGGCGCCGTGTACCAGGAGACGCGGGAGGTGGTGACAATCAACGAATGGACGGACCGCATCTACCAGAACACCATGCAGGAGCACATCATCACGAACGTGGTCAGTGGTCGCAAGATGAGGATACAGAAGTACAATTTCCCTGATACCGGTGAGTCATTAATAAGCGTCAAACAGATTGTTAGAATTTTCTGCCTATTTCGGGCAACAAGTTTCAACTACAGGACATTTTTGGTAAGTTCTGAAGTTCGCAATATCATATAAATAAATATGTCTAATAATTTTTTTTTTAATTTATTCACAACACTTGTAGCTCCAGTGAGCTATTATTAAAATATTAGTTTTTCCGCGTATGGTAATATGATATTCTCGGAAATAAAATGGTTTAAGATACATATAGAAAGCAAAATAAAATAGTGAATATTACCTTTAATATAGAATTCCAATACCTGTTTCGTATTAGCATGTTAGTATCCATGTATTTTGAAATTTATCAGCTTTTGCTATTGTTACATTGCAGTTATTTGGAACCCGTGGGCGGACTTCGCGAAGGAGATCCCGGACTTCGGCGACGACGAGTTCCCCAACATGGTGTGCGTGGAGGCGGGACGCGTCGCCGCGCCCATCGTGTTGCTGCCCGGCACCGCGTTCGAGGCCAGCCAGATACTGCAGGTGAGTGGAGAGGAGAGCCGCGCCGCAGCAGGCGGCACGTGCTGCTGCTGCTGGGCACCACGTTCGAGGCCAACCAGATACTGCAGGTGAGTGGAGAGGTAGAGCCGCGCCGCGGCAGGTGACACGTGCTGCTGCTGCTGCCGGGCACCACGTTCGAGGCCAACCAGATACTGCAGGTGAGTGGAGAGGGAGAGCCGCGCCGCGGCAGGTGACACGTGCTGCTGCTGCTGCCGGGCACCACGTTCGAGGCCAGCCAGATACTGCAGGTGAGTGGAGAGGTAGAGCCGCGCCGCAGCAGGCGGCACGTGCTGCTGCTGCTGGGCACCACGTTCGAGGCCAACCAGATACTGCAGGTGAGTGGAGAGGAGAGCCGCGCCGCAGCAGGTGACACGTGCTGCTGCCGGGCACCACGTCTGAGGCCAGCCAGATACTGCAGGTGAGTGGAGAGGAGAGCCGCGCCGCAGCAGGTGACACGTGCTGCTGCTGCTGCCGGGCACCACGTTCGAGGCCAACCAGATACTGCAGGTGAGTGGAGAGGTAGAGCCGCGCCGCGGCAGGTGACACGTGCTGCTGCCGGGCACCACGTTCGAGGCCAACCAGATACTGCAGGTGGTGGAGGAGAGCCGCGCCGCAGCAGGCGGCACGTGCTGCTGCTGCTGCCGGGCACCACGTTCGAGGCCAACCAGATACTGCAGGTGAGTGGAGAGGAGAGCCGCGCCGCAGCAGGTGACACGTGCTGCTGCTGCCGGGCACCACGTTCGAGGCCAGCCAGATACTGCAGGTGAGTGGAGAGGTAGAGCCGCGCCGCAGTAGGTGACACGTGCTGCTGCTGCCGGGCACCACGTTCGAGGCCAACCAGATACTGCAGGTGAGTGGAGAGGGAGAGCCGCGCCGCAGCAGGCGGCACGTGCTGCTGCTGACCGGCACCGCGTACGCGCAGGTGAGTGGTAGAGCCGATTTGGTCGATGACACATGAAATCTATGATGACATGAGAGCTCCACAACAATCTCTTTTCACATTGAAAATTTCAAAATAATACTTCTGTTTCAGGTGATGTAAATCGAAGCCGTCTTAAGCCGCACTCTGCCGTCCACGTGGAGCGATGTCAACTTGCACGCACTACCGCATCAGCGAGACAATACTGTTGGCGCACATCGGTCTAGTTGTTCGCCCAGAGGTGACCGTCTCCAATTATATCTTACGTTGTTTGCTTTAAGGTGCAACTTGAATTATAACACTTGTTAATACTCTAAGTGCAGATGTTTGTGTTTTTGCATTCTGTTAGATTTTTGCTTTAGAATGCGAAGCGTTCATATTGTAAGATGTTTGTAGGAATCTCACTTATTATGTTTATATAAACTAACTAAGTTTATGTATATGATCGCACAAATGAAGTAATATTGTTAAAAGCAAAGTGCAATGATAATATTATCCATTTAATTCAAGCTTTTTGATATTGGGTTTAATGAAAAAAATTAACATTCTCCACACTTACAGGCTGTACGACCCTTATGTAATAAGTTGAGTCCAAGGAGATTGGATTCTATCACAATGCAACGCTTTGCATATCTAAAGAAATACAAATACATAGGTGCATTTGACATGTTAATAGTATATAAAATTTGACACTTAGGTTAATAAAACACTCTTTAATTAATTGATACCATTCCAGAAACATTCCACAGGTTTCATATAAATATTTTTATTCGCTGTCTAAGTCTGTTTTAATAAACTTATGTATTATAATTATAGCTTTTACAACAAATTTAAATGATTCTTTTTGATATAATCCTGCCTGTATACAACTTTGTTATACTGAATAGGTTATTAGCTATGTATGCAATGATTCATGCACAAGCTATATGCAAAATGTCCTCGTTTTATGCAAATTTATTTAAATGAGTAATTCATTAAATGTTAACACATTTCAGTGTCAATTGTGATTGGTTCACGTAATATTATAATTACATAGTATCTAATATTGCACTATTTTGCCAGCATATTGGTTTTTAAATGTTTTCTTCCACATTGGTTTTGCAACACAGCTTAAGAAACATTGTTTTGCGGTATGCAAGTTGATTGTATTAGTTTACATTAATTGATTCTTGCAGTTTACAAGAAAGTATTTGCTATGTTAACATTTACTGAGAGGATATTTATTTCGGGAGAATTTTCAAAGCTTATCAAGCGATCTCTCAACTTTGAAGCCGTTTCACCCTAAACAATATATATTTTGACATATTCATACTAAAGATACTATTCCATTGTATTTTTATACACTTAACTAATAATAGATAATAGTGCTAAAATTTAGTTTTGACTTTCAGGTTATACTTTCAGTTATTTTCTATTTGTATGAAGTACGTAAAATATGAAGTTTAATTTTTTTTGGTTAGACGATTTATAATCTGTGTTATTTTAATTTTCGCTTTTAATTCTTGCACGAAACAATTTCTGTTAAGTCTGACGGCCAAAATAAGAACAAATACGCACTGTACTCCCAGCCTCAAATACTCAATGCATCACATTATTCTAATTAACTTATATTTTGAACATTAAGTCGTTTGTAATGAACTGTTACAGCTACAACAAGTAAGTTAAACAGTAACTTTCAAATTTTCTTGCACAAATTTGCGATTTAAATAACCAATTAAAATTAAAAAACTAGTTCTCGAAATGTGTAAATAATTTTTGAAAAAAAACCTTCACAAAGAATTTTTGTACAAAATGTGGTGATTTTTTAAAGTACACTTTACTCGTACTTCTTTTTTATTTGGATTATTTTGGAGGCTTATAACGTATACGAGAATTAATGTAAGAATATGTACTTAGATAATAACGAGTTCCTTGTTTTGACGGTATGAATAATACATTTGGGTAGTTTTACTATAATATAATATTTGTAAGTTACAATTTCTTTCTTTTTTTAATGACTGGTACTGTCGCATCAATAAATACATGTAATTCTAATTAAATACAGATGGAAAAGTGACTTCTACGTCCAAGTATTAAGATTTTAGATATTAATATTTAATCAGGTAACAAATAATTTTTACAGTCTTAACTAGTATATAAACAGGAAAGGTTAATTAGGATTAGTAAACAACGAAACTAGCAACAAAGTGTACTTCTGTAGGTGCAATAAAGTGAATTAATATGAAATATTATGCTTGTTTTATTTTTAATTCGATCCATTTCGGAAATAGCATTGGGCAATGATAGAACTGAACTAGTTAAAACTCAGAACAGTAACTCTGGACTAACACTTATTATCTCGCAATGATACAGGGCCATATGTTTACTTTGTAGCTTTTGCAGTTTTCTAACCCTTCAAAATGATTAGTTTTTTTTTTGATTATGAAAAATATTATCCCGTCACTAGGAATGTCTTGAGCCAGTTTATATTTTGTGCGGCCAAATGGTTAGCCACTGCGCCGAATTGCCAATTTAAATTAAGATTTCCGTGAAATCACGGAATAATTTATGGCCTCATTTAAAACTGACCATTCACAATAACGATGCGACTTATTTAAAAATAATCTTCAAATCCCTTCTCCTTTTTACTTAGATTATTCGCATTTATTACTATTACAAACACTACGTGACATTTGACTACAACATCGGTTGCCATCCTTTTTCAAAGCAAGGGCGCATATTTTTTTTTTTTAGGTGGGTAGGTAAGAATAAAAATAAACACGATATTATAAAATGATTATAGTACATGGTAGATGGTAATAATGATAATGGAATGGTCGCCCAGGAAACTGAGCAGATGAGGAGTTTGTTAGAGGAGGCGATTCTGAAAATGCGCAAGCGGAATCGGGCTGTCTGTATTTTTGAAATCTTGCACCGGGCGCATTACAGAACAACCGTGTGCGCACTTCCGCCCGCGGGTTTGCCACCTCTGAACTAGAACATAGGTCATGTTCTCATCAAACTACGTTATTGGTCGTTCACCGTATGGCAAGTATGCTCCCGCTGCAATCTAGGAATTTAGTGCCCCCCTCCAAACTGGATCCCATCAATGGTTGGCTGGGACGGCGGTGGTAGACGGTTCATTTTTTTTAATAACATTTGGGTTAAAAAATAGCTAACAGACCATTTCATCCTATGGACACCTACTAACAAGTTCTATCTAAGAATAAAAACCTACGCTTGAAGTTTGCAGATTCCACCGCCGCATGTTCATTTTATAAACGGTTAGTAAAATAAGTAATATATATATTAGTAAAATAATCTTCAGAGTATTCTGTTTTAGTCAGACAGTGTTCGATGCTTCCTACAAAATGACGCTATGATGCATGTCCAAGATGTGCAATGAGCTGGATATGTAAAGTGAAAAAGTTCCATCTACTAATTGATATAGATCATTTCTAAGTCTTGGTAGATGTCCGTCCGAGTTTCCCGCGTAGAGTAATACTAAGAGGTTACCATCTAGAAACTAAATGGCGACAGGGAACGCATACGACATTTACAGCGTGGATAGCTCGCAGGGGGAGAAGTGCTCATATTGCGTTAGACCACAGTCCTTACTCTCTACGTCTATGGCGGAGCGGACCGCTGTTGCAGCAGAGGTGGGACCGCGGGGCAGAGAACTGTTGGTGTTACGTTAAGCTGTTCTAGCAACACCCGCGGCCGAAACTTGGTCGGTGGCGGATCCAGGTTAGATCCGCCGCGGGGTACCAGAAGGGTGTGTGCTTCAGAGCACTCGCCTTCCTGATCCCAATGGCCTATGTGGGATTAGAGGCCGAGTAAAAAGACTGGTCCGTGTTCCGCCGCGCCTCGCAAGGAGGCAGAGGGAGAAAAAGTGTCCTTTCCCGAGATGAGTCTTGGGCCGCCGGCTCTGGTCGGGTCGCGAATGTGTGCGTGGACCAGCCGGCATGCGGCGAAAGTGGAACACAGTGGGATTTCGGTCCATGCCCACGCGTGGTCATAAAAACGTATAAAAAAGGTTCTACAAAAGGCTGAGAACAAATTAATACGAATTGGAAAGAGAAACCAAATTTAATTAATTGCATTATAATAAGTATTTTTTCTATAACTAACAAACACTACATTTTCACAAAGTCGCCTTCTCGTTCACAGGTTGAACATCCCACGCTCCGATTTCCGTTAACACATTCTTTTTCGACTCAAAGTACTCCTTGTACCACATTATATGATCCTTCTTCTCTTGGACAGTGTAGAATGGATTCTTCGAGAGCCCAACACACACTAACTCCATGAAATGACGAACAGGTCCATGAGCAGGGCACCAGCCTTCGAGATGGGAGTCAAGGAATATGTGCTCAGAAAAGTGAACATTTTCCTCTTCCTCTAGACCTGAAAATAGTAGTATTGTTATAAACAATTTATTGGAACATTTTGTGCCAAATGAAATATACATATTAAAATCTGTGATAAAATGGATAATATGTCAGCATCATTGTCACTGCCACCTATTGCAAGTTCACTGCTGAGAATAGCTCCATATTTACATAATTTGTGATAATATTAAAACCGGCGGTACTCCTATGTAACACCAGTTTCTTCGTTATACATATCAAGATTATTACATCTACTATCCAATTCCTATAATTGGCATGATGATAACTTTTTGTATTTAACTGATTAACTTTATATATATTTATTGTAATGGTTAGACCCATCTGTGCAATTCTAGTCAGACTGACTGAAGATCATGCACCATAGTTATATGCTCGTTCCCTAGGTAGGTAGGTTACCGAGGGTTATTGTTGAACTATTTGGGTTCCTTGGGATGCTAAATTTCTACCAAGACTACAAACCATACTATTAAGCTAATTAAAAAAAATGGCTGTTGTTCTCAGAGAAAGGGACTGTAATGCACTGTGATATGTTCCTGACTCAAAGGTTATCTATTGCTTTACTGCATAGCAATGTCCCTATGGACACTTGTGCCGGGAATGTTAAGAGGCAAACTTTCTGACTAATGAAACCTTTGATGTGGATAACAAATATTAAATGTTTGAGACGTGATTCAATGTTTCATTATATATTTACGCATTTACATGTCTTTAGATATTATTTATAATAAAATTTTGGTTAAATATATATCTGTGCTTGTAACTTCATTATTTTAGTATAGAATTAAAACCTTAAATGTTTACCTTGTTCATTATTAATAGGAATTTCCAGACTTTGCCCTGCTCTGTCCACTGTATCATCTTCTGAAAATAATTAGCTGGCGGTTGGGAAGTTGCTAAATTCAATTCTCTTTGGTTCAGACTTTCCCACATATTGAGCTTAGTGCCGTAATTGGTTTCCATAGATTTGAAAATGCCTAAAGGTTCTCCGCTGAATATATTGACCACTGTAGCTTGAGATAAACTGAAAGGTATATGAAACAGTTAAAATGTAGCAGGAATAGTTTTAAAAACATATACCTATACTTTTATATTGGAATCAGAACCTATGGGATGAGGTGGTAGATTGTCGCATATGACAACCATAACACAACACGCACAAACCGCAATCCTGCTTAATCATTCACTTGTATGAAATTAGCTATAATTGAGTAGCACATATTACGATGCTTTACAGGAATGAATTTGTAATTAGATTCATGCACAATATTGCCCCTTTCAAGCTTCAAAACCCTTCTGCACTTTCTACCCATTCCTGACAGCAAAAAGATTTTGTAATTTTAGGGATATATAATATGTCTTTAATCTTATTAGTCGTCTAAGACTAAAAGAATATTCTTCTAAAAAAAAAGAACACTTTACAATGTTATGACTCTTTACCTTCTTTTATCAGCTTGTCTATCAACAGCTGCCTTTTCTTTTCTTTGTAAGTATCTTGTGTTAGGTGCCTCGGATCGAGATTTGTCGACAAGTCTTTTTACTTGCTGTCCTCTAGTTTCTCCTTTCATATTATCATCTACATCTCTTGATCGATCCACCTTCATTCCTATCAGTAAGTCACTGTAAAATAGAAATGATGATTTGAATGCTATAAATATATAAATTATACTGTGACAGCTATAGTTGAAATCAGGCCTCTCCTGTATTCCTACTCCATATTTTCTGTCAGTAAAATGTATGAGAGACAATGTCATAACTTATTGGAGGTAGCCCAAGATTGATATAACATTACTCAAATCAACTTACTAAGATGAACATATGGTAATTATTTATCTTTATCATGCCAATTAAAATTAAATATTTCACTTTGATAAAACAATTTGTGATCATGAATTTGTTATTAATCTGCAGGATTGCGGCTGCAACTCCTAATATGATTTTGACATTGACTAAGATATGGATTGTGAACTTTTATAATTATACAAATGAACCTATTTCTTCGTTTCAATTCATTATAATAAATAAATTCAATTAAAAAATTTCAAAAAATTATAACAGTAACAATAATCAATAGTTCACATCGACAGTAACAATGATTGATTTTCAACATCGAGGCCTTGACTATTTACTAGACATCTGTGACGGAACTCAAACAATATTTTACTTAATAAAGATATCTCTTACAACAGATGGGATGAAATGAGGAGGCAGAACCTCAGGACTCCTCCACATAACAAATCTTTAGTTACATACCTTTTCTTTTCCAATTAATAATCACTTTGACGTTAGATAGAGTTGAGACGTCACACAAAATATAAATTAATGGATTATATTGTTTTCTTTTATATTATTATATTATGAAGAAGTGACATCACATTTTATTATCTAAATAGTAAGTATGAATTTCATTAATGTATACTAAATGTTTATAATGAAATATGCAAAATATAAAGTTATTGTACAATAGATAATACCTTAAGCTTGTAGAAGTTTGATTAATTTTCCCAAGTACTTTAGACAACAGCTCGGCTTCAGTGTGTTTAACATCTCCACCAATTGCCTGAGCAACATTTTCTGCTGCTTTTATTAGTTTCTCTTCTAAAATTGAATTTAAAAGTTTAAGAAAAGTAGTTTATGTTTAAGTGTAACCACAACATTATTCAAATGCCAACCCAGATGAGGCTACCTTCAACTGCATGTACATCCCTCTGGATTACAAACAAGGATCTTGCAATTTAGTGTGGCTGCATGGATGATAAAGAAATAATGTCACTACAGGCAAATATGCTTAACATTTTGTACTAAATATAATACATTTTATCACATCCAAGACACTGTCACACTTTGATGTAAATCTGTGTGATGAAGCTTTTACCCTGTTCCTTGTCCCATTAGGAATTGCATGCATGATTTATAGTAATAAAAAATAGTATCATCGCAAGGTTTAATACTAGCATACCCCGTTTCACCATTATTTCCATCGCTCAATTTTTTCTCAAAGGATACATAGCTATTTTCAAACCATTCATATGTATTCATGGTAAAACTGGCAGACTAATTGTTAAGGCAAAGATGAAGTACTTAGCTCCCTTGGAAGTACACAAATATTTTAAAAATAGTATTTCCTGCACATGTGAATATGTCTAGTTGTGAATGCTGAGTGAAACTCTTTAAATAATAACCAGATGATCTAATTTTTTTTACCTATTACTTGATTTTTCTCTTGAATCTCATTAGCTTTTTGTCTCCGTTTTCTTGGTATCTCGGGAGCTGTGGCAAAGTTTTGTCTATACTCGCTCTCGTTGATTTTGGGTTCTGCCATCATACTTTTTAAAAGAGCTTGAATTTTCTCTGTTGGGGATTCAGACTTTTCTTTTTTTACTTCTTGTTCTATTGCTTGTAAATTTGGGAGATTTGCATCTTTTTCTGGTGGTTTCTCAGATAAACATCTTATAAATAATTTGAAATCTCGTTTGAACCTAAGTCTGAAATGTAAATAAAAAGAACTTTATATTTGTCTCAAATTAAATATAAGAAATAGACAGTAAAATTACCAACCTTGTTAGCATTTTGTTTTAGACTTTATAACTTTATATGGTTTTTTCCTTCCAAGTAAATTTATATACCACTTGGTTCTTGACTTCTCTTGACGAGAGGTTTACACTGACAGCGATATGTGAAGAACCACATTTTTATTGCTGGACAAAGACCCTTAATGGCAATGATTCGTAACTTTTTGCCAATGCCAATATCTTATAACAATTTCTGTATACATGAATTTATTGAGAAAACAGCATAATTCGAACAAATTCGTTAGCATAAAAGATTGGTAAAATATTGAAATAAACTCATTGCTAATTATTAATGAAGTTGTGTAAACCTGTGAAAACCAAAACGATATAGTTCATACACATATACACCAGCACTTGCAGCACAAACACTTAACTAATCAGCCTGTTTACTGCAGAATATAGACCTCTCCCATAAGGTGGATTATTTACCATAATCGTCATGCTCGGTAAGCGGATTGACTATGACTGCATCAGACACTTGCACCTTAAACACTGCTGTACAGCATCGGTCTGTTTAATTTTGATCTGGTGTTTTTTGAGATGAATATACCTCCATCCGTCGGTAGCCATTGCAATTTTCATGGCTTTTTTACTATAACGTCTGTATGGCTGGCTCGGAGTATATTAGTAATTTAGTCGAGTGGCTACAATGCCAAGAGGAAAAGCCTTTACGATAAAATATTGTTTCTCTTTTCATTATATTAAATAAATGTTATCTGATTTTTTTTATTGCAGGTATTTATTTAACTACTTTTCCGACATGAATCCGTCTGGGTAGGTTCTGGGTACATTAAGAGACGAATAAGGGGAAATCATTCAAATCTCAGACCAAATGGTAATTCCTAATTTCTGCGTACTGATAGGCATCAGCGATTTTTGATTGAGATTTACCTACTTGTACTTCATAAATTTTCAGTCGCTATAGCGTGTCAGAATCAGCTATGATGTGTTATTCATTAAACACCACACATCATCAAATTTGTCGTCTTGAAACTATTCCAGCAGAGAAGTGAAATTTGGAATGTTTCATTTTAATCAGAGGACAAGTTTTAAAAAAATACTAGCATCGGAGATTGAAATTCTAAACATTATTTAGATCGGTTTTTTTGACTAGATTTAGCAAGCACTGTGTACGCTGATATAGTTACTTCCGACTATTATAGTTACCAAGGATGGCATTTAGTCTTGCGAAAACAGAAATACTTTAAAAATATTCAGCGCAACGAAGCTACCGTTTGAATCTACGGCGCACCGGACTCGTACTATTTTGTACTTATGTAATTATAAATTTAAGAAATTATTATCATCAGCCTATTAAGTCCACAGCTAGACATAGAACTCTCCGACATACCGCCAGGAAAAGTCAGACTGCGTATTTCGAAAGCTTCGTCCGTACTTGCCAAGCAGGGCAAGCGAGTTGATGAGTGGGAACCGGTGGGTTTGGCAAATTCGAATGGAGATTCCACCATCATTCGCTCGTCAGTGTCTCGTTTGTTAGCTAGCAGGTATAATTGGCATTCAGAGAGAAAAAAAAAACCCATTAATTAGCAGCCTCTAACTACACCGCTGGACATGACCTTATGTACTTACTACTATTTAAGTGGGAGAAAGCATCATTTGGTCCTTTCTGAAAGCTGGTGTACACACACATATAATTCTTGCCATTGAAACAACAGAGCGACGTTACGGGAAGGGCTGTGTGAAACGAAAACAAGTGAATATGTTTTAAGGCACTTTACTAGCGGACGGGAGTAATTGCCGACAAATATTATTTACAAAGTATTAGGTACTATGTAGAAAAAAAAACTAAATTACTCACGTAGTGTGTCTAGAAAACAACATTTTCATATTTATCAACATTTAACAACGATCGTTCGTTCGCAAAAACATTCTTTCAACAGAAAAACCAATTAGCACCGTAGGAATATTTCGTAATATTAAATCTATAAGATAAGCCTTCATTCTTTGCATGAGTATAGAATATGGACTTTTTTTATTCTAAATCGAATTACAAAAATTATAATAAAATTAAACCGTCAATTAAATATAATTGGTATACATTTATCATTTGCAAACCTAGTACAAAACATTAAGCGATATTAACAAGCATCGAGTCGACAAAAATATATCAACTAAATTCTTCTAATATAGTATGGAGTGGCAGTAATATGTAATTAATTGAACTGTACAAATAAAATGTTTCAGTGGGATACGTAATTAGGACAACTACATTAAAAAAAATACGTCAAAATACATTACAATAAACTTAAAAAGAAGTTATTTTACCAACTAACAGCACTGGAAGACAAATATTCTGCCGTCCAAGAAAAACGTTAACATTTACGAAATAATAAAACTTGTGCAGGCCAACTGCTAAAATTTAAAACTAGGTTTGTATCAAACGGTTTATTACTTCCGAGCTGGGCATATAGGTATTGCTCTATCTTTTTATTAGTGCCTGTGACCTAAATACTACAGCATGGTGAAGTAATATGGTTTTGGATAAGGAACACTATAAATATACATTTGTTACCCTTCCTTTGGACAGCAGTAATAACCTTTTATGAACCTATTAATTGAATTTATTTTATTTAAACTCTATGTGTTGACTATGACTTCCGGTAGGTTTTATTCCTTAATGATATGAGAAATGTCAAAAATCAGCACCATTTTGAAATTAGCAAACAAAATATAACTATATCTATGTAACTTAAAATTTAATTTGACTTGTATTTAGAGAATACAAAATAAAGTCAAACAAAATTACAATTAACTTCTATTTATGTTTCCATTTATGCATAAGTAAATAAGCACTTGAGATATAAAATAGGTTGAATGTATAATAAATGCCTTTGAGCAAAATAAGTCATGTAAATTTTTTTCTAATGCCCTATTGTTAAACAACAAAAGACATCACTTATCACATTGAAATTAAATTTTCAATTTCAAATAACACTTAACAATAAAATTTGGCTCTATTTCAATTAGTCCAACCAAAATTTAGAGATCATTTTTACATCAACGAACATGTACATAATAATACACGTTATTACATGCACCCGTAAAGTGTGGGAGCATCTTTAAACATTTCCTTATGAATAATTATGTTTAATATAAGTACACCATGCTTGTGATGTATTCGTGGATTAAAACTACGAATCAAATATGGCACTGACTACAGAAGCGCAGTTCCTGAATGCTTTCACATTTGGCAGTGATATTCACTAAGTCCCAGAAATGCTATCAAAACTTTTTGAATATAGCAAATGTATATGTGTTTCACATACAGGTCCAAAATAATTACAATTTCACAGCCACATTAGGAATTAAGTTTGATGAATCCGAAGTAAGTGTAGCCGGGACGAAGCCATAGTGTTTTATTGTGCTCTCTCTGGGCAATGTTCACAGTGTCACCTTTGTACAATCGGGCCACAGTCTGAACTGCGCAAGAGATCTGAGACTTGTCCAATGGTCGGGAGCTGGAATCGTCTCCTGTTGCGCAAGTGGTGAGCAGGCGAGGGTCTTGAGCTGGTTGTCTTGCCCATATGAAGTAACAGTTTGGCGCATGGGTTAAGTATACAATCTGGAACAAAAAAAACCATTCATTTAATTATTACTAGTGATACAGTCTATGTATGGTATGAGATATAGTACAGTGTACTGCATTGCCAGGTTTACGTGCAGCAGTGGACTATTTAAAGGCTGCTGAAGAACACACCATCCCGTTATGTCTAAATTGCTACTAACGCATACGAAATTATGCAAATGTATTTAATTCTGATGATAATTAATAATATCGAGAGTTTGGGTGCCATTAAGATTAAGCTGCTCTAATAATGAAGCTAATAAATACCAAAATAATTCTAATATTTTTTTTTAAGTATTACGCGAATAGTAGGAGTGCAGTCCCCTGTGACCGCGGTGTGCTGTAAAGCACACGAAATGTCAGGAAGTTAAAATAAATTATTCGCGATTAAATCCGTAATTTATAGTTTAGTTTCAAATAAATAACTAATTATTTAAAGTAGGGCTTAAACCTTTACATCAATCTTCTATGAAGAATCAAGAAGGTGTGTTGTCAATGGGTCTGTGGTTATATTCTCTCTCCATATGAAAAGAAGTAGCATTATGGTTCTTGGGTCCTAGCACGGTCAGTATTTGATTGCAGCGGTGCTCTATATATGCTGTTAATGAATCTGTAGTCACATTTCCGTGGATGAAAGAGATATATGAACTAGCAGAGGATGAACAGTGCCTGTTAAGCTATGACAGTTATCCTGTGTGTGAGAGATGCGTTGGAAAATAGACTATCAGCATCTATTCCTTTTTTAACAAATGTTAGTTATTAATTAATCAATTATATTGCTATTTTTTACCCATTCCTCTTTTGTCTACTTTGTCTTTTTCTTTCTAAACCAATAAAAAAAAAATTGTGGCAAAGAAAAAGTGTGGTTACAGATTAACATGTCTCAGATTTGTGGTAATTAGCTATTAAATGATTTTTTTAACGCATTCTTTGATAATTTCGTTTTTGAACGTAAAACTTACGATGAAGAAAATATGTGTTTAGAAATTACTAAACATTAATGATATATCACAAATATGTGGAAATTTTCGCATTAGTTTTACGTTACAAATTCTCCAAGTTTTGTGACCTTTTATTAGGTGGGGACAATGTAACTAAGCGTGTCAAATGGGAAGAGGACAGCCCATGTTAATAGTATTAATCATAAAATGTTACATTCGTTTTCCAAGTTGTGTGACGTATTATTAGAGTAATGTGATTCAGCGTGGCAAAGAGCGAGGGGGACTAAAAAAAAACATATAGCGTGGACGGCCGTATGCAAAGGTTTATGAAAACTAGTATGTAACCCACTTATTGGGAGGTCAGTGACAAAGACACACATTTTTCCTAGTGAGTCATATAGAACAGACGTTTTACGGTACATTGTAAGCGCAGTCTTACGGTGAATTTGTAGGCGTGTGTGGGGTATCGTGTCAGTCTAGCTCTGTTTACTTACAAAATACATACGAACGAAAAAATAACGACTCTTCTAACGACTGACTGATGGCGGAAAAACCTTTCGAAAACGCCGAAACCAGATCTCAGACTGGTGATGGGCAGCAGCATTCCTGGTGCGAGGCTAACCAGCGCCAGCGCCTGCTGGATCTGCTCTTACCAATCCGCCTACCCAGCGTAGTGAATATTGGGTCTAACAAATGTATGTTTGATTAAGCTGGCGATTATAATAGGACATCTACTACAAAGTTCAGGATTGGATTTAAATAGGCTGATGAAGAAGAAAGGTTTTTTTTCAACACACAAACCACGCAAAGCAACGACATATATCTAATTACATTGTTTTGATATAGGAATAAATTATTACAATTTTTTTATTTAAACTGCTTTAGTTACAATATGTGTGTTATGGTCACACAGCTCTTTTATTCCTGTTATATCCTAGGCTGGTAGGATACGGATAAGTGTTGTGAAAAGTTAGTTACTTAATTATTAATCAGCTAATTTGTTTTTCGATTACTGATTAAAACTAATAAGGCAAATGATATTTCACAGAGAAAATGATTATGTGCAGTAAGGAGCGGTAAGTCAATAAAAAAAAGCATTAAAATTGTAACAAAATAATATGAAATATACACTAACGTATATGGATAATATTCAATTAAAATAAGAGGAAAAATATGTAAACTAAATTGGTTAAAATCCTCTCTGGTGCGACAGTTTTAATCTGAAGTCACTTTATTTATTTTAGAACAAAGATTGACGATAGAAGATTACATATGCTTAGCTAAATCAAACGCTTATATAAATTTGCATTTTGAAATTTTGCCAAGTCTGAGCCTAGTTGTGTTTTAGATTTCAGTCCTCATCTTCCATTAAAAAAGGGAAGGCGCGAACTTTTTGCTCATGAACTCTCACTTCACCATTATTTTAGGGAAATCCAATTATTCGGAAGTCTCCTGGCCGGGAGCGTTTCATCATTCATCATTAGCAGAACGTTGATACCAATCTCATCTTTATTTCATCGGTTCTCTTAACGTGTGTCTGACTTAGAATCAAGACTTCGAGATGGGGAATGGAAATTTACATAATACCTTAAATAATAAAATAGAACACCTTGAAAAACTCACCTGCGCATAGACTAAATAAAGCCCGCTTTCTTTGATCGTGACATAGTTCATGTTGAGCTCAATTTTGTTTTCGCTGTCTTTGGATGAAACTTCTACGTCGCGCAACCATGGCCCAACAATAACTGAGAAAAAAATATTTCACATTAATTTTACTAAATTCAAATATTGTTAACAGTCTCCAAAATTACCAGACCTGAAATCCACAGTGGGTAACGGGTGTGGTATTGCGAAGGCCAATTCAGCTGCCAAACGTGGCGATTATGGAATAATGGTGAGTGTGTTTTAGTATCGGGCTTAATTTTTTTTTCATGTATTAATAATAATTAATAATAAGCTTATTTAGCTAATGAGTGTAGGAAAACGTAGGATTTTTGAAAACACAAAGAAATACTTCAATTTTATTTACATAATAGTTAAGATTAACACTGATTATTTATTGGTTATCTAATAATCCACGTAAATATAGTCAGTGCTTTATTTCGCAATTAAATAATAATGACAAGCTACTGGCGCGTATTGTCACAGATAAGAAAAAGCAGGTCATTAAAATTAAATGTTCCAGGACTCCCCTCGAACCTCTCCCTGAGTTTCATACGACAAAATACAAGAGCTTTTCATATCGAACATTGTTGACCATGACTTAATAATACTCGGAAGTGAATGCGATAAGACTGCTTAAAGCTAAAGCCCGATCGTGACGACGCTTTATAGCAAGACAAATTTGGATATTGTACATAATATGAGAATGAAAAACAAAAAATAAAAAACATTATGGCTTTTTATTATTGTAAGTAAAAACAGATCGTATGTGGCCCATAATCACCAGTGAAGGCTTAGTCTGTATTTTTTTCAAGAGTGAAGAGAAAATAATAAGAAATGTTCAAAGAGAAATTTATCACATATAATTCTATTATCTAATATCTATTAATTTTGGTATCATTCTGATTTTTAAATTGTTTTAACTTTGTTTTTAAATTCATTTGTCCATAGTCATAATTGGGCAATTACAATAATATCGATAATGTATCACTTTATTGACAGAATTAGTCGAGGCATGTCATGGTATAATTCTTTTAATCCGATAGAGAGATTAATCAAACACAATCAAATGGAATCAAAGAGTCTCAAAAGACAAAACAAAAACAAAAGCACTTTAAATTGTCTCGATCAATAGACACAACGTAGTCCGGTTAAACAACTAAGTCCTTGTACGGATTATAGATAGATTACTTAGAAATAATTGTCACACGATCTCACTTAACACAGATATCTATTACGTGTGTATATTATTTTGATGTATGTCTTCTCTCACATGGGGCGGAGGACGTACTCTGGTCCGCTGTAGACATTGATCACATAGCTCGCGGGCTCGGATCCCACGGGATCCGATTAAAGAATCCGATTAAACTCGGTGTGGTTATGGCTTCCTAAACATAAGATTGGACTGGTTTGATTTCGAGAGATTTCATCAACACTGCGTTTTCCAGTCGATAAAAAATTGTTACTATTTGTAAACCACTAGCCCAAACATCATTTACTACAGAAATCTGCCCCAGTAATGATAATTACACTTACAGAATTCTATAGCATTGTGTGGAAACGATTCATTAAACGGAAATCATTAACCTATAATCATATAATTCTGTAATTGTATTTTATTACGATTACTACAGCTGATTAGTCAATGGTAGAAGAATGTATTTATTGAATAATATATTATGTGACTTGTGGTCAGTGAGCTTAGTTAATAGTGGCATTGGAATGTAAGGTCTGCGGGTTTGAATTTCGCAAGGAACAATCATTTGTATGATTGATATTTGTATTTATCTATTTATTTATAATATCACTAACCAGTTTTTCTGTTCTGTGGTATGCCTTGTAATGGACTTTGTATTGTGCATTTATAATGGCAAGGAAAAAGCTTTTATGCTTTGTATATTTCCGTTCTAATTACGTATTTCGATTACTAAAAATTTTAAATACTTTTTTTTATAATAGTGGTAACAAATCGCGCCACACCATCTCGCACGTCAGTGTAATAGAAGTCGACAAAAGTAGTGACAAATAATTATTAATTAAAACAATTTGTTTTTTATTTGTCATTCAGTTCTAAGTTATGTTAAAATTTTAAAGTCATTCATTTTACAGGGAAGATACAAAAGCGACGGATAAGAAAACGACCAAATAAAAACGTGGTTAAAAAATCTTGTGGCTAAGCTAGATAAACTTTTGCGTTGGTTGATTTAATGCTGGATCGCGAACCTGAACGGAGTTTAATAACTATCATCAGCGCTGCAGCCTATCACAAATCCGTTGTTAATCATAGGACACGAGAAGATTTGTCTTCTTCATCAGCCTATTTAAATCCACCGCTGAAACATAGGCCAAATAGAAAGCGCCAGCAAAAACCAGAATGGATTTCTTGAAACGTTCATTTATTATTATACAAAGGGCGGACTATTACAAAGTTTTTCCTACACTCAACACACTGGGGAAGCGGGTTGGTGAGGACCGTGCTGGTACCCTCATACTAGTGGCCACTATGTTCTACTACATATGTCTAACAAGTTTTAAAGGAATACACTACATATATCCATTTGGATTAAGAAATAGTCAATGAATTAATTTAAATTTTTTTTTGATTAATGTTTATATAGTTATCTATCCTAGATAACCATAGTCCCTGGTTAACTATAGCAAAAGTTATTAAATACGTAAGCAACCTTAAACTAAGTAGGTATTTCCACTAATCGCGGCAGCCCCAAGTGTTTAGTAATCTTACAATCGATAAGTGTTTATTTGAGTCGGGCAGTAAGTGCAAGTCGAGAAATTTACCTTGAGTTGATAGCGCGGGTTCAAATTCTTTGTTTAACCTAAATCTAATAAAAGTTTTAAGTGAACATCGTCGGAATTTCTGCGTAACTCCCGCCCGCGACTTAATCCGAGTAGAAATTTTGTTGTTTATTTCCGTGATCATACCAAATTTCATCAAAATCGGTTCAGCGTTTTAGTAGTGTTAACAAGCCGGCGTCGAATCCATGTGCCAGAACTACTATAATTGTTGATTGCAATTTTAAGAGCTGAATTTACTACTGCTCAGCAGTGAAGAAAACGTCGTGAGGAAATCGGCATATCTGCCAAATAAAAACAAAATTTCAAGGACGCCAACCCGCACTGACGCGTGAGTGTCCACTCTTCCCGAGTCCAAAACCCTCTCAAAAATGACAGCCTCAGCCTTACAGTGGATACATTAGACTGCTACTTTTAATTTCTAAACTGATAATTGTTTTGAAAATGAACGAGTTTGCTTAGACGGAATGCCTTAGACGGAATGCGGGTGCTTAATAAAAACATAGATATCTTAAAAGGAACTACACAACACTGTCTGGCTACTTCATTTACAATCAACAGATTAATTACCATCTGAACCTCCATTTAAGCCTAATCAAGTAACAAGTGTGTCAGTATAAGTTACTTATTTTATAACACTCTATTGTAATTTGCACTTTATTCAGCCTGCATATAGTAAAACTTATTCAACTCACTCCATGAATGTACAAACAATGCAAACATCTAGGAGTTTAGACATCCTGTGGTACGCAAATAAATTATCATATTAATCACATATTGGTTGGTCACTGAGAATTGTGGCCAGAGATACTATGTGAATGAATTTTGTTTTAACTTATAATTAAATACCAACTTCAAATCAATAAAATTACAGTAAAAGGTCTTTTGTGAGAGTTCAATTGGATAGAGTAGTTTAGAAAAAATATATTTTTTAAATACACAAAAAAAAACAAATAGGTAATATTCATTTAGTATTTTGTTTTTATTTGTGATTCCACTGTGATTAATAAAGTTGAAACTGTTCCCTTGTCTTTTTCATATTATATATTATCAAAAATCCAATTTTAAGTATTTTTTAAACTATACTTTATATAGCTTGTTGTGTAAAATAATTTTTAAGGTATGTTTATGATTCTTTGTTTGTGATTGTATTTAAACAATCACATCTATGTTATTGTAAAAATATATATTATGATTCTATATTATTTACAGGATTTGGCAGATAAGAGTCACTTACCTTTAGATCCAATGTTAATCTCTCCCATAGCCCCATTGAAGTGAACTACCAGAGGTTCTAGAAAATTTATAAATTATAAAGATTAAATTTATGCATGTACAACACTCACAAAACGGGTAATAGTTAAATAAATATTTACCCTTTTGGAAAGTTGATATATCATAAACTGGAGATTTATTTTGTTTGGAATCCTTTTTACTCGAGTCTACCAGTAACATGTCTTCCCCAAGATCTTCTACATAATATCGTCTGGCATTTGGCGATATATCTTCCTTGGCAAAGTCCATACGTGGTTCTCTGCTTTCCACACCTTTTATTGATGGTCTTAACCGTGACACAAGTGGGCTCTGTACAGGTTTATCCAGTCCGACAACACCATCTTTGATGTTTTGAATTAAGAATTGTTCTTTCATTACTTCTATTTGCTTCCTCATTGATATCAATTCATTCCAGTAGTAGAATGCCATGGAGCAACTTATTATCATACATATAACACTAAGTAAGAAGTTCAAAATAAACAAAAGCTTTATTTTCTTAGAAGACGCTATAGAGAATGTCGTGTTTATATGCACGCCGACATCCGCAGGTTTCTCTAAAAATAATGAAAAAAAATGCATTCTTCGGTATTTACCTTAACGGCAATTGTAATAAATATTTAAAATAAGTAATAGTTACCTGTGTTTAAATGAATGACAGTTCCGTCGTTAACTTTCCTATTTTTACTGGTATTCAAAAAAATATTCGCCGCACCTGGTGAATTGAGTGGGATTCCTTCGCATAGGTTTATTTTTCTTTCTGCGTCCATTATAAATTTTACGATAGTAGTACGGAGTAGGTACCTACTACAGTTCACGCAAATATTAGCGTAGGCGACGCCGTCCCTAAACAAAGGAAGTTAAGCTTTAAAAAGTTCGCACGGAGAATACGATAACCGCGGGTTGATAACAAAAAACCACATCACTGGTACGTACCGAGAATAATTCGGTGGCACTGTTAAATGGCACATAAACTAAATGTTGACTATTTAATTCTACATTTACAGTCTTCTTTCCATAAGGGCTCTAAAACTAGTTCGTCTGCCGCACCAAAACAAACAAAAAGTAAATAACACCAAGCGAACTTTTAATCGTGCGTTCGTCTGATGGCTGTGGCTGGCATTGGCGCGCTCGTGCGGTTTGACCGCTACTGCGATGTCGCCCCGCCAAATTCAAACTATGCGAGAGAAGGGAACGATTGAGCGGAGAACGAATAACAAAACAAAACGTTGCCGCGGACAGCACGTCATCGACTGGTCTTCACTCCGTAACATTTACTTAGGAATGTAATGCGTGTCATAGTTTAATCGTCCTTATATTGGTTTTAATACCTTAAAATTGCAAACTTCAGCAATTAATGCTTGTTGACAAATTAAGCCTTCCAATAATAAATGAATTGGCATTAATTTGTTTTACTTATTAGGGATGAAAATATCATTAGATGATAATTAGATAAACTTAATTGCATTTAAATCGACTATCTCTCAATTACTTTTCAGGAATAAATTATAATAGTTATAATGGAGTAGAAACATGTAGCAGGGAATACTAGAGCTAATATTTTATTTTTCAAAGAAGTAGGTACCTAAATATACTTCTTGGAGGATGGATTGTATATTCATTGTAAAGGCCTTTATGTAATATTTTACCTGCGCAATGTACCTTCATACTCAGGTAATAATGTCCGGTAGAAAGGAATTCGGTAGGCAGTAATGATGTGTAAGACGAAACGTGCCAGCGTCTCAAATGGGCCTAAAATATTCGTTCGCTATTTGCAGTTAGCATAGCACTAAGTCCTACCTAATCCAAAAACAGAACAGATGCAGTGGTATGAACGCACTATTAACAGCCAGCTGCTTCCACTATTTGCTTATTAAGGTTCGTTTACACTTTAGTAGAAATTAGAAAGTAATCTGTTTACACTTTAGTAGAAATTAGAAAATAAGTCTTAACAGATACTTGTTACTAAAATACTTTTTTTAAATATTATATAAATTAACACATATACGCACATACATGATATGCAACTTTTAATATTTTATTGAATATATCGAAAGATTACACACACTCATCTATCCCTGGAATAACATATATAACCATAACTTGGGTACAAACATTTATATTAACTGAACAAATGTAACCCCCAGCAGGATTCGAACCCGCAACCCTCTCCTTCGAAGGCAAGTTCACTAACAACTAGACTATCAGGATTATCACCGGACAGGGTTATTATACAGAGACAATAAGAAAATCCTTACAATAAAAAATGACAGCATCAAAACGTGATAAATTGTCATCCCATCGCCGCTCTTCTGATCCTGTACAGTATACTCTATAGAATAAGAACATAGCATCCAAAAGTTCTTTTCTAAGCATTCTATGCTGGTCACATTATAATTAGTCTGGCCATAAATAAGGTTACAATTTGAAAAGTTCTTTTTTTCTCTTCTCCATGTTTATTTCATCAAACTGTCATTATCTTATTCTTTAACAGCATTTACAGTCCACTGCTGGGTATTGTGTAACTATTGAGAATTAAATAAATAAAGTGAAAAAGTCTATTTGAGCAGAATTTGAAACGCTACATTTCTTCGTCTTTATTCGTGTCTAAACTGCTGTCCATAAAGATTTGCCGTAATACCCACGTTTGGCGATTGCAGACACCTTAGTCGCTGCTGTACATCATTAGTCGGAATAATTTAGGTGTAGTGTATTTGAGATGCGTCTAAGGTGCGACACTTTCAAGTCTAGGCATCAGCGGTATGTTTGTGTATGAACGCTGTCAAAGCCAGAATTATTCAACAGGCGGTAGATTCCTTCTCAGCTTAGGAGTCGTCTGGGTAGGTACCACACTCTTCTCTCTCTGTCTCTCTCTCTCTCTCTTCCGCCGCCAAACAGCAATGCAATTACAGTTGTGTTCCGGTTAGAAAGTTATAGAGAGCCAATATTATAGTTACGAGCTGTGAGGTATTCCATCATAGTCCTCAAGTGGACTGTAAACAACCCAATACAACAAAAAAAAGAAGAAACATTAAAAGTAAACAAAAACTATAATCGTTAAAAATGAAGATTCTCTCTGACACGAATTATTAGTTTAAATAACATTTTTAGATAGGTGTTTACCACAATGCCTTAAATCAGTTACTGCAGCTTAAAAGAGTGTATCGATCAAAACGCTTGCTGTCCTGATACGCTATTGGAATATACAAATATGTCCTCTTTACAGATGAAAACAATTTTACGACTCAATAGCACTACAACTGGCAAAGTGATAAAGCGTATGCACTTAGCTCTAAAGAAGCCTCATAACTTTTTGGAAAAGTTCGTCGTGGTGATCATTTTGCATGAATCATGATTTTGTGTCACAATACACGAACAACTAAAACCTCGAGAGATTAACTCCGTATTTCATAAGAGCAGAAGATAGCAGTGAAAGTCTAGCTCCTGAAGGTTGTGCATGCGCAATTCATGCCTGTAAGCCTCAGCTGAAATTCCTACAATGGCGGTTACGTTAAAAAATATAAGCTTGTATATGTTTTTAAAGATGTTCAGCGTAGTTGTAACACATTTTGTCGGCTTTTATGACATCCAATTTAGATTATGTCTTGATTCCACCAGCCATTCCGTGTAGCCGTGCAGTATGCAAGAGATTTGTATAGGTGTGACAGGGTGTGCCACAGTCATTGACTGTACATATAGATCGTCGTCCACAGAGTAGGTAAGTGTGATACTTGCCTATTTGGTGAAAATATTTTAATAGTTATTTAAAATATATCTAATTATTTTATTATCAAGAAACCCGAAAAAGTATGCTTTTCTGGACTTTTTACAGTTTTCAAAATTGAAATCTAAAACGCATACATAATTTTAATATTTTTTTAAATATCTGCGTATTGCTTCACCTTAACTTCGAATAAACAAATATAGCGGTAGGGATTCTATTCGCAAACGCGTGCCAAATGCGGAATGCTCCCAGATGTAAGCTGAGATTTAGAAATACTTGTAGGGAATGTATGCCAACTTTTGCTAACTCTTTGTAGAAAAGCCTCTATCTAGTAGTAGACGTAGGCTGACAACAATGAAATGTTGGTTTAGTGGTATGGATGTGTTGCTGTTTTCTTATCTTGTTACGAAGGGCAATACTGATGAATCATTTACCATCAGGTCACCTGGTTGCTCGTTTGTGAAAAAAATGAAAGGTGTAGACGACGGGGTCACTTTATTTGCGCTAGTTCACGTATACTCAGTAATGGTAATAGGTACAGTAAAACCTGATTATCGCTGTGAGGAATATTTGGAAGAAGATGAAATCGTCTAGAGGAATACCATCTATCAATCGCCAGTCACCAGTAGTATTAATTTGATGATGTAAAGTGTTAGATCAGCGATCATAGTGCACTATGAGATCAGCGACATCTTGTGGTCAATAACGAGAAGTTGACATTCGCTCAGTTTATTATTTATATCAAAGAGAAGGTTATGTACCAGAGCGTTTTAATTTATATTACGAGTGCCATAAAAGATAGCGGAAGCTTATATTTTTATTTATGGCTGTAAGCAAGAGTAGAGCTCGGGACCCATTACTCAACAGGGGGGAAAGCTGATCATCTATTCTCTGATTTTAATTATATTTTTAATACGACTCAATTATTAATCAAAAAATATACCAATGATTTTAATAACAATGATTGATTTTAAATTTTCTAAAACAAAGTAGTGCTCTATATATGATAGATAAAATACCTAATGATGGTAAACTTTCCTTACAAAAAATTTCAAGTAATTTGTTACTGTCGCTATCTTAAAATAGACAATCAAAGACATTCCTGAAACACTTAGAAATAACTGGGTGATCTCCCTCTAGTCTGGCACTGGCTAAGTATTTTCAGCCCGTCTGGTACTTCTTGCTACCATACCAATGTATATTTAATCTTAAAGTAAACTAAACATACTGTTTTAGAGATTTGTTCCGGTATGACTACAACAGATAAGTAAATAACTTTAGCACTTTATTTTATAGTGTTTTACTTTTTAAGTTTATTATTTTAACAGTTATGAAAACTAAATTATTAGTAAATGTTACCTAGTTGTCGATTCATTGTTTTGAAGGGAAAAAAGAAGATTTTTTAGAATTTTTTAGAAGCGGGGGCAAACGAGTGAGCCTGATGTTATGTTAGGTTATCACGCCCACGAACATCCACAACGTTCACATGTGCGTCCTCATCCCTGAGGGCAAAGATGGAATGCTTCACAGCCTGTAAGTATAAAGTAAGGCTTTTCTATACCTTTCAAACCGGAACACCACAGTAGTTGCAGTGCCGTTTGGAGGCAGAAATGGCTAAGAGTGATCTACAGACGACTCCTAGGCAGAGAAAGAGTACCAGTAAAAAGCCTTTCAACGAAAGCGAAACGAGCGGAGGCTAGACTGCAATGGTCTCTCTTAGCGGGCTTAGTGAGTCCACTTCGGATGCGGATTGGTGGACTGCGCACGGAGAGTAGGGAACATTGCTTTGCACCGCTCTGTCTTCCCTCCGCAGCCAAGGTGGAGTCACGGGGAAAGAGGAGCTTTGGTATTGCGATACACCTTTCTCCCTATCCTTCGCGAGTCTGGCGGGGTCGCACGCGTCAGTGTTTCAGCGTTTCTAGCCAGAAGGGAGATGGACTGGATGGGTTCTCTCTCGAGGACGGCTCGCGTAAGTCTGCGAAAGCGTTTGCGTCGCCCTTCCTATATGCGGCAGAGGGGGGAACAGCGTGGGGTTTCGTCGACCTAACTCGTGCTTACCCCTGCTTGGGCTGCGTTGGACATTTCCTAATTTTACCATATGGCAATATGGTCAGTGTCTATCCCGCGGAAATCCCGTCGGGTTTGCGTCGCGGTCGCGATCTCATGGCTTTTCTCTTAGTCGCCTACGACACACACGGGAAGAAAGGGGCTAGCTGGTCGCGCCAACGCCGCTATCGCATGTGTTTCATGCGGCTTATTAAACATAGAAACGAAGGTCACATGTTTTTAAAAAAGTTTGTCCGCCGCTCGACTTAAGTGTGTCACATTCTTTTGACCCAGTGCCTACAGAGAATTGCATTTTTTCGATACGCGGAAAACTTAATGAATTGCCTTTGTATTATGGACTGAAAATAATCTGAAAAATTGGAACTCACGTTGTGAATCATGGCGTGACTGATTCATTCTATGTTTGAAACTTGCAACGTTTGCAACCGAACATTGCTGTGATTGATAAATTTAAGTCTTTGTCGTTTGCTTTGTTATGATAAAATACGATTACAATGTGGATGGGTACAAAGAGTACAATAACTAGTGGTAAAAGGTCTGGTGATCAAATCGCGGACTTTTAATGTAAAGTGTTTCGTAATCGGCGCATGGAACAAAAAGGTAGAAAGGTTCCAACGGATACAATTTATACTATAGTTTCGTATGAATTGTATCCGTTTAGTATGAATTCAGACTTACTGACTGAAATCAAAACTATTCAGCCATATGTTTATCTTGTGTCCAGCCCTAGAAGTGTACCAAAGTACGTGCCGCACATGTACCGCATTGATTTAAAAAAGTTAACTCTTGTTAAACCAATATAAAAATAATTAAATTTGAGGGGGAGAGAGGTAAAACGTTATTACATTCCATACTAAATTTTCTCTTAATGTCAACCTCACCTGCATTCGGTGATAAGCTCGGCTGATTAATGATCGAGGCTCTGGAGACCGACCAACGGCAGAAAATTCATCTGAATATACCGAAATCAAATACCGCGACAGACTAGTAACAGAGAGATGCATCACTAGCGCGAGGGTAGAGTGTATTTCAATTCAATAGTGGACTTAAATGCGGCACGTCATTACTGGCTTTTTTTGGCGCTTTTGTAAAGGCCTCTCTCTGCCTAGTTTGTGTCTTTTACACAGTTGCTAAAATGAACTGTTAAACGTATAGAAACAGCATGATGCTGCATGAACTTCCTTATTCCATACCATCTTAGAATTTAGACGAGGCGTATGTCCAGCAGTGGGGCGACAAGAAGCTGTTACTTTACACTGTCTTTGGCCATCCGCCTATAACATTGGTTGCTGCCGCCTACTAGAGGAATTGTTGTATTACTAATTATAATAACCTTAAGAGACTAAATTAAGTTCCTATATATCAAAGTACTCTATGGTCATAGCACATGTCTCCTAGATATGAAATTGTTTTCCCAAGTTTTGAACTCATTTTTTATTTTATTAAAAGCCAGTGTTTTATCATGTTATGCACAGTAAAGTGAAGCGTTTTTTACATTCGAGATCTCTTTGCTAAGCCTCTGTTTAGGTAAAACGTTTTAGTGAATATTCATTGATTAGGCCGATGTATGTTTTTTTTTGCCGCAGAGACGTATCTATTGAGACTATATTTTATGCTTTAATTTGGATCGTTTAATTGAATACGAAAACCAAAAATTAAGAGTGTATCAGAGCCGTAATCGTCGTTTTATATCTGTCTATTTTATATGAACCAAAAACATTATAAGCAATAAATGTTTTTTTTTTAAAAAATGAATTAAAGTGCTTTAATAGTAAATTCCTATTTGTAGCATATTTTCTTTTATAATATCAGGGGTTGTAAAGGAGTGGCCACTTTGAATAAAAATTCGTGATTATAGCTTTTTTAACAAACTTTTACACTCTGCATTTAAACAATTATGACATTCTATAGTTTGTCTTTCAATTGGTTGTCCTCAAAAATTAGAGTAATTTTCGAATATGAGTTCCGAAGTGGTTCTACGAGTAACGCAGCAGAGACAGCTCGCAATATCAATGCTGCGTTCGGAGATGATACCGACTAACGAACGCACTGAGCGTATTTGGTTTAATTGCTTTCGTAATGGAAACTTACGATTTCAAGAGTGAACCACGAGGAAAATACTGAGGTAAGTTAAAGTAGTTTAAGCAGGTCCTTATCATATCAAAACAAAGGATTTAGCGCATGGTTTGATGTTAGTTTATCCACAGTATGGACCCATTTGCATTAAATTTGTAATTTAAAAAACTCGAGAAATGGGTACCTCATGAAGTAACTGATCGAAACTGAACATGTGCAGAAGAATGAACATAAAGGTGCACGCTATGAAGCTTGCCTTGCTTTGGTGAGAAGGTATAGAAATTAAAGGATTTTAGATTTTGACGTGTGATGAAAAGAGGAGGCTGAACTGGAGTCAAACACCGGAGATTGCTCCGGCTTTAGAGCCGGAGCGAAGCTCATCTGTAAAGACATTATACACCGGATGTATCAGCAGATGTTTATTGTGAAGAACTTCGAACAACGATGGCGAAACACACACAGACAACCCCGACTCAGCACGCTGCTCGAAAAACCGTTTTAATATTACAAGATCTGCAGTTAAAAATCAAACGCCATCTTTCAAACTCGGCAGACCGAACCCTAATCGATTACATTTTTCTTTGCAATTTGGACAATTTCCTGCAAAGAAAAAAATGATGTTCTTTGGAAGCGGTACAAAAATGGATTCATATACTTTTTTAAGTCCAGATCCCCAGATCCCTATAGCAAAGGCATAAATGATCTTCTCTCGAGATGGCAGAAATGTATAGATAATGAGGGTAAATTACTTACTTAGATTAAATAAATATACTTTTTCTTAGACAAAAAAGTGTTTAAATTTTTCAATATAAAACGGCAATTTCATACGATTAACGCATAAAATTTAAGGTTGTTTTTGTGTTGAATAATTATAATTTGAATTCATAATTATTAATTGATAAGCATAGGACATTTTTCTGCTACAAAAAATACATTACAAAAACTTGCATTTTAGCTTTGTTTTTTGAATTCATTCATACAAATACCTTTACGCATAAATACGTAATAAACTAATACATCAGGTTAATGTGATCAGAAGCCTGGTCAAAAACCGGTACGGCAAGTTTAGGAAGCGCTCGAAACGTCCCTGCTACTAGGTCAAGTTGGCGTATTTTATCTTTTAGTTTCAAATCAACCAACAAGGTCAAAGGAACCCTTATTGAGATTTTATGAGATTTCTTCTGATTGAAATCTTCATTATTAACTTCCTCGTCTGTCTGTCTGTATGTTATTGCCGTTTTTCTCAGTAGCTTCTAATTTTATCGACTTGTTTCACACACGTGTATATGTAATTTCGTACCGAATTGAAATAATTTTAGAAATATTTTAATAACTTGAATAAAACTCCGTATAAGTTGTAGTTACATTTTAAGTTAAGGAACTCTTCTCCTATTGAAAAATAAAATTCCAAAGTCAAGCTAAAAAATCTGAAATTATTATTACTAATTGAAAAAAAAACTGATAAAATATTGCAGGAAATAAAATGAAGACAGACGTTGTATATTTTTGGACCATATAACAAAGAATTCACCCAAGGAAATAATTTGATACTTGTTTTAATTATGTCAACTCTTTTTTTAAGAAATTGATGATGAGCTGCTTAAGCAAGCATGCAAAAGTGATACAAATAAACACACTGAAGGTTTTATGCGGCCATTAAAAACAAGTGAAAGTGTCTCTGATTGTTTTAATTTAATTGAAAAAATTGTAATGTTATTTTAAGAGCAGATTAGATCGTTCTTGTAAATACAACGATTTAATTTGCTCTTAAAATAAAAGACTTTATGCGGAAAAAGCAATACGTTTTTTTATTCAGAATTCGCCGAAATTAGCGATGTGACTACAACCACGCATTCCGTACCGAAGAAAGCTAATTCATTACATTCCTCGAGCATGTCTCGATGGCATAAAAAAAAATAAACCCGCTATAGAAATTGTTATGCAACAAAGATGCGCGTTATTATAGTAAACATACATTTGGTTAAGTTCGCCATAATGGAAACATAAAATTAGGACAATTTTTTGTAATGTATCTACCTACACAACGTGCATGGTAGCTGCGTAATGAAGTTGTATTTACAGGAATATGTAATTTTTGACTTAGGATAGCGGTGTAATCCTTCTTCCTATCTAGTCTTGCAGAACTTGGTAGTAGGGTTAAACCATAATGCTGTAGTTGATTAATAGTGCTTGCCATAGTAATTATAGATCACAGAAACAATCAAAATTTGAGTTCCATCTATAGTAAATACTATATGTTGGACAGTGGACAAAAATGAGCTTTACTTTCTGTTTATCGATATTTTTTCTTTACAGAACATGTCCGACTGGTAAATTTAATGTATGGCCAATTGACTGTCAGTAGCACTGCTGCACATGAGTGCATTACGGTAGGAGAAAGATTGCGAAAAAACGGTTGAATGAACCAGGAGATGACTTATGCTATAATTATGCGCTGTAGCGCTGCTTTCGTCATGTACGCCGTAATTAGAGTAACCATAGTTTAATATTAAGCCAGAACGTAAAAATAAAAAAACTTACTAATTCTACAAACAATATTTCATTGATGAGTTAAGTTATTTTTTATGTCAATGTGTATCATGTTGTTTTACTGTTTCGGGTAGATGGGTTGGTCGCGTAAGAAAGCTCTTAGTCGCTTATTGCTTAGTGCCGACTAAAAACCCCACGGCGAAGAGATACGCGGTTGGCGGAGGCCTTGTAAGCTTCGGCGGAAAAGATACATGTGCAGGAAAAGAAGGTCACCGGTGAATAACTCAATCCCCCAACCCCAGCGAAATCTGATGATTCAGGATTATGCCTTGTGACAATTCCCCTGGTTCAATTAATATTTATGTTAGCGTTATGGGTTTTATTATAAATAGTACTTATTCATAAATAGTTATAAAACGAGAATATGAATTATGGTGGCCCTAGTTGCAATTGACCTCCTTATGAATTAAACGCAACGCAAACGCGTCTCGCACGTGCGACTATTGGGTGATTGGGAGCGTTTTTGCTATTAGACTTTGTGTTCAAGGACAACATTTTAATTAAAAAAAAAAACAAGGAAGACAGGAAACTATTACAATTTTTAATCAATATGTTTACACGCATATAATATACAGACGTTATTACTTGAAATTAGAAACTACCGTGGGAAGATCTTTGTTTCAGAGAGCAAGCGGGATCCGTGGCATAAAACTTGATTGTCTTAAAGTTGACTTAAGTGCTTCGGGTCCCGCGCCTGCGTCACAGCGACCACAGTAGAGCTATATCACCATACATCAGACGCAGACAATATTGGTTTGTACCTTATGATTTAATTAAGTAATAAAAACTTACCTAAAGTTCAAATAAAGACAATCTATACTTATAAAGAGAAATGTTTGATTCATATTCGTAGAGCTTAAACTCCTGTAGCTGGAAACATGTGGTTAGTTAACCAAGAAAGAATTTTTGGAAAACTCTTTTAAAACCTAATATTTCAAATAATAAGGGTAAGCAATAGTGTATTGCTTTGTTAGAGAAACCTTATGTAGGCCACGCGCCATACTTTTATTGTTTTCTAGCCAACTTCAAGATGGTACGTGCGTAAATACACGGTGGACGTTGTTAACCACACGTTGCTAATTATTCATCGCATTCTTACTATGTTAACATGTGTTAATTGTATCGAAACATCAAAATGCTTGCTTATATGCATCATGCAAAAAGTAAAAGAGGTAGTAAGTTTTTTTTTGATATAAGTTAGATACATTTAATATATATAAATGACAAGGAGCTTTTCGAAATTCGAAATTGTGGAATCTACATTATTATATTACAAGTCTATTAGTCCACTACTAAATAAGTGGTACCTCGTGTTTGCCAGACATTGGGTTGGGTTATCAATTGTAATTTGTAAAAGCCTGGCAAATCTATATTATAAGAACTAGTCTAGTGCGTTTTGAACTTCCGTACAGTTGTACAACCACACAATATATGTGTTATGTATATAGAAAAAAATGCGTTTTCTTTCATTTAGTTTGGGATCCCTAGCCCGTCTCTCACATACCCATTTTTTATTATCTGTTGTCTTAATTTAGCGCTAACACTATGATCACACCAAGTTTTACTTATGTATGTATGTATTAGCGTTTTTACGAAAGAAGATAAGCAAATAAACGTTGAATAAACTCGTTTCTTGTACCCCTCTTAATTTTTACATTTCGTTTTTTTTTTCAATAAATTTTAGGATATTCTCCGTAATAGCACATGATTGGTGAAAATTTTAACCGGCTAACTATTACGGTTCAAAGATCCAACCTTTTAAAGGTAGGACAGACGATTGGACAGAGAGATAGTGTAGGGTTAATAAAAGGGCAACGAGACGGAACCCTAAAAACTTAAATCGCTAGGTAAAGTAAACAAGTGAACACAATCGTCCGTGGCAAATCTGGATATAATTGTAATCCTAGCCGATATGATATAAGATCTCTTTGCTAGTCTGCGGTTCTCTCCATTTCTTCTACTTTTTTCTTTGATGGTCTAATGCAAGGTATAAGTCTCTCCCGTTGGAAGAATTGCCACGTTAGGCATGCGGATTGTCGATTGCACCACCAGACACCTCGCACCAGCTATTATATAAAGTAATAAATATGATTAAAACCAATTTATATAATTTTGCTGAAACAAGTAACTTTTACGGCAAACGTTAATTCTATTTTACAAATTATAGTAACAAACGAGAACTGGGCCCATCAGATAATAAGCGATTGCTGTGGGCTGAATCTATTGTAGATTAAGAATCAACGGCGTTGTCTGTATTGTACGCTATGCCATAATTTTTTTTAATTATTCATTGATTGAAAGTTTCGTTTATATTGGATTGGATATTAAAGGTATTATTTTAAGAGAAACGACTCAATTTTATATAAAAAAAAATATAAATTTAGTTACTCAGAGGCTGGGCCTATCCTACCCTACATTCTACACAACAACTAGAATCACTTAAATTATAACTTATACTTACTATTGTTGTCACTTGATTAAACTTCATCATACTGGCAATTATCATAACCTCTTGTACTAGTTTCACAACACATTTAAAAATTTTTATTACGAACTGATCGATTTCGCCTTACGGCATCTTTAGTGTATATAGTCCATATTAAACTAAGTTAACAAAAAATTACGTACATTTATTAAAAGGGGAAGGTAGAAGTATAGGGATAACACATCATTCAATTTTACCTCATAGATTTTTAAACTGACTTAAGAAATTTGTACTTTAATTATTATATTAATTTGACACCGGTTATTAACCTTACTAAATTGTGACCAACTTAAACAATTTTAAGTAAAATGAAAATATTTTCTTCTACATAACATAACCTTTTCATCAAGTACTTATATATTTATTTAATTTTAATGATTGGTTTACTAACAAAAATTTATGACTTTTAAATAATATGTCTAACATTTTAATTACATATAAGTTTATTTAATTAAAGGTTGACTTACTTTGATTATTCTTTAGTACCTTACTCCCGATCTTTGTGGCAAAATTTTATGATGTGTTATCCCTACACATTTACCTACCTCATGAAGTTTTAATAAATTTATATCATTTGTTGTGGGTAACATTAGCTCACTATCTCATTATAATTGACTACCCTGAAGATGCCATAAGGCGAAACCGGTCGGTTCGTTATATATATAATAGAATGTGTTGTGAAACTAATAAAAGAGGCTATGATAATTGCCACTATCTCTTTAAACTAAACTAAATTGTAATAGCAATTTTGTTATGTGCGACCTAGAATTTTTGTTTTAGAGAATTTTTATTTCATTGATTTATGAGCATCACGCCAATACATTAAGGAGGATCGTAAGGGTATATATAGGGTAATATATAAGTACAGTGCGAGAGGGTATATGCCTTCTCTGTCTCCAAATGCCAATATCCCCTGCACGCGGTGCACTAGATAAGAAACGAAGCACTGGCGACCGAATCATGGCGTCAAATGTTACGTTTAGTTAATTTTTATAAAAATTTATTAGACGTGTATATTAAATTTTTGGAAAAGTGCACAGAGCCTTAGCGCATATACACAGTGCGCATGCGCCAAATAATAAAATGCACAGAAAACGGCTAGTTCTTCTGTGTTTGCTCGAATACTTGCTAATATATCTGTCATTTGTGATGGTAATCAGTATTGGTTGCCAGGACCAAAATATGGCATTGAGACATAAGCTGTTATTATATTAAAAATGTTCAAACAGTGTTATCCAAAAATAGCATTTCTCAATTTCGAACGCGATACGATTCAGGACGATTGTAAGTAAAAGATTTCGAGGTTCGAACTCACCGAGGTTTTTAAACCGTTATCCTAATGTGAGCCGGTTAGTACGGACCGTTACCGACATCGTCTGGTAATGTGGAACAGTGAAAGTTATTCTCAGAAAAATTACCCTTTTATTTATAATCTAAATAGAATAATATAAGCAAAGACATAAAAGAAAGTAAAAGTAGACAACTTACAAAGTTTCCTTAGGCCGCACATTTCTTAATACAGCCGGAAAGACCATTGGAAATCTTTTGAATATCTTCGCGAGCAAACTAGGCGACGACGCTCCCCACCTGACATCTCCCGTTCTATCTCCCGGAGAGGCATAAAGTGGGTAACGGAGGCCTGTTTGGCAGAGCGGAGTGGTACTATGTAAGAATCTACCTAGGTCGCTAGTCGCGGCAGCGCTATGTAGAGTTGTGCCATTTGCTCGCTTTAATTTCATAGTACGAAAGCTGGTTTACACGATTAAAATTGCTAATAGCAATTGAATAGCTCTATTTACCACATGCCCGGCGGTAAAAAAAATGTAATATTAATATAAGTAATAAATATTTTGATGACATTTAAAGCCCACTAACCGGTACAGTAACCTTAACCGATATGCCATAAGAATATTTCCCAACAATTCCGTGTGAATATAATACAGTGTTATTTTTACATCGAATGTTTTTGTTTAGATAATCAGATGCTTTAATTTATTTGGTTAAAGCGTTTTGTATGGTATAATAATTTGTGCATGTTCACTTTCATTTTATCTGCTTTACCGGCTTTTCTTGTTTTCGGCCTTGCTTGATTTTCTTTTTTGTACACATCTATGGTACAGTACAATTCGAATTGATTCAAGTTTTACTCCTCTCCCTTTATACTTCCTACCTTGTTTTTTTATTTAATTTTAATGTTTATGGTTTTGGTTAATAAAAATAATTAATAATAAATTCTTAAAAAGGTACTTAAATTTTCGATGTTCCCGTATTATTGATATAATGATATTATATAAGTAGATATTCTGTCCTACTAGACTATAACTATATACATTCAATTAATTAAAACGGTGTTGCTGAAACATAAAAATGAATTGATTTCTTAATTTTATAAACTACGTAAGAGAAGTTTAAGAGTTGTAATGAAGCAGTTCTCTTAAAAAATTCTAAATTAAAATGTTGAAAAAAATATTTTCCAAGTATTACAAAGACAAGTACCGGAAATTCGCATTTGTACGATAATGAGTAATGAGTAATCGACGCAAGAATGAGGTTATTGAACTGTTAAAAGAATTTTGCTCCTTTATAGAATTGGGGTTAAAGAACGCTGGCAAATTCGTTGTACCGAGAAAAATGGAAGGTGACGTGTAATAATCTCATTTTATTTTTTTGGGGTTTATTTAGGTACATTTCTAACAGCTTTTGAAATACACCAGGTATAATTTCATCTTTCTGCGACGCGGTCTCGTATAATCTATCTATTTATGATATGAGATAGGTCCGGTTGCCTCACTCACTCATCGGACGAAAAGCAGAAGCACAAGATGCCTCTAATTCACGCCGGTATTATGCGAGATCGTGGGACTATTCCAGCCGGCCTATTCGAACAGCAGCAAACCCCTCGATTGGCTCTACCAAGCACAAAATGTCTCCTATTCCGTGGTAAATTAAATAGTAAATGAAAAGCCATTATTATTACCTCAATTTTTTAAGTTGTATCAGTTATATTTTACGTCTTTTACATGTAGTAAGTTTTTTGGCATTGGCACTGACACTGGCATTTTTAATAAATTTACTTTTAGAATTAAACGATTTTTTGAAGGAGAAAGTAAATATAATATGTAATATTATAAGTTTACTTTTCACTACACAGGTAAATGATTTACTAATCAGTGAAGGGCCTGTTATTGTCCAACAGTTGCGCAAAGGCGTCCTCTCAATATTTGAGTCGGCTTTTGAGCCGAGAAGAACAAATACTTCTTTTCAAAGATTTCGTTTAATAGCAATAGCGATCATTTAGCGGCGACTTTTGCTGCTGCTCGAAAGGGCCGGCTCGACCGGGTTGGTAGCACAGCCTCATAGAATACCGGCGTGAAGTAGAAGCATCTAGTGCTTCTGCGTTTCATTCGGTGAGTGAGGCTATCGGAGACCCACTCCCCATCCCCCTCATCATCCTCCATCCCTTCTTCCAAATATCCTTAACCAACAAACCTGCAGCACCTCTGATGTTGCAGATGTACGTGGGCGACGGTAATCATTTACCATCAGGTGAGACGCTTGCTCGTTTGGCGCCTTTGCTGTAAAAAAAAAGACACGTCGAAGTCTCACCGCATAATGTAGGTATGGAAATCTAAAATAATTTTGAGCATAATTAAAGTCCGCCAACTCTCACTAGAGCAGCGTGGTGTCCTTTTTTAGCTCCAAATCCATAAGAACAATTTGAAACCTGTGGGGGTCTGTAGTCAGCAGGAGGAAATTTGCAAAGCTGTAGGATACAGCTTCTATATCTTCATCGGGCTGTGTTATGCTTCCAAAGGCTCCAAAAAGAGCTGGCATGCCATTCATGAAAGATTTGCCCATATTTACCACGCAGGGCGGACGGAATGCTTAGCGCAATCCCGGTTTTCTCGTACTTTTCTTCAAAGTTTGCTGAAAAGTTTCCAATCCTAGCCTGTGTCAAATTTGGATGGATTTTTCGCCACCAGTGAGTTCGAAGCCTCGTCAGTAGAGTGCATCACTTTCAAATTTAGTAGTTCTTTGAAGAAAAAGATGGTATATTTTTCCTTACGTTTCGAAGCTGATTTCCGTTTATCATAACAAGCTTTTCTATCTATGCCACAATCTACGCGGACGTCGCAAATGAATTATGTGTACATCAATTAGAATTTCCGACCTGCCTCAACATGGTAGAGCATTGCCTCACCTTGACACAACATAATTTTATTAAGCACGGCATTAGAAACGTTTGCTTTCCATAAAAATATTAAAGGTGTCGGGCAGTGCAGTTTTTTTTTGTTTAGATTGTAAATATTGTAAGCAAACATCGCGTTTCGCAATGCTTTTCTATTATTTTACGTCGCGTTTTCTTATTTACATACGTCTGTACAGATTGTGTGAGGATTTATTCAATAATATATTGTAATAGTATCTTAAAATCAAATGAAAATGGTTTAAAGTCGCTGCACGTTCGATTTTTTCACGTCATGAATGTACGACGTAGAGTGTATTATGAATTGGAACGTTTCCGTAATGTCAACAGTGTAGTAAGTTTCCTCTAAAATTTATTTACCACAAGCTGTACCCGCGACTTTTATTTTAATGCTGTTGTGTCTCAATCAGTAGTGACTCGACGACTTTCTGTTATTACTTATTAGGTGCTAACAAAAGCATTAGTGTTAACATTACTAATACTCCCGTTAATAACTTATTCGATTTCGTAGACGATAGTTCACGCCGATAGTCGACTGGCGGGCTCGTACTAGTGACGTTTCGTTTTATAGTACTCAATAGTACAGACATTAGGCTATTGTCACTTCAATCAACTACAACATTGTTTACGTAGATTTCAGAAGACATACATTACGAGAATCTTCTGTGATATAAAAATGTAACCTTTTTTATAATTATAGCTTATTCTTTGGTAGGTGAGAATATGAGGAATATGGAGTGCGAAATTCATGTTACGAGTAACTTGCTATTATTATGCCTTAGTGTAATATAATACTTGTGCTAGTTCACACCTAATAAGAGTTATTCTCATTATAAGGGATAAATGAGGCGTATGGATGCTAGCTTTCAAAAGAAGTTTAGATGGACAGTCAGAAATTATATTATTATTATATACAGAAGTATTATTTTAACAACAGATCTGGTAGGAATCTATTTCAGATTCACTAATGTGATGGTACCGTCATTGCCCCCACTAACCTGCATGCCCGTGTGATGACTACGGTAAAATTTTTCATGCATGGCATTTCTGCTTTTTTTCAATACTCACTACGTATGGGTAAATCTACGTATGGGTAAGGCATATCAGATTTTTATAAATTTCATGGACAGATCTTTATCCAGCGGTGGTAGTAAAAACTGAAAATAACGACTGAATACGCCAAAAAATCGAATAAGTCAAAAAAGTAGTTAAAACCGGAAATTTCGTATAACACAGACAGACACTTCTATTTAAAATTATTGTGATGTATTGATAATTAGAAATTGCGATTAACGAGGGAAATAAGACACGATAATACATCGGTCCTTGTTTACATGATTCGCGGGCATTCGGTCCACCTTGCAACGTAATACGAGCTAGTTTTTTTGGGATATTGAGGTCTCTGTGGTTTTTTGAACTAATAAGTACATATATTGCGTGCATTGCTATAGTTTAACTAGAAGTGGCAAATTTTAATAGATGCACAAGTTAATTATTTATGATTCCATAATAATTATAAAGTGAGTAAAGTATTCGTCTGCAGTTTTAACAAAAAATGTCCACTGCTGAACATAAGCTTAATTGGAAGATAAGCCGTAATCTCACGCCTGTTTTCTCCGTCAGAGGAGCCTAATTACGAATCGATGGCAGATTGTAAAAAAAATACGATCAAAGGTCAGTGAGAAACGAAATTATTTTTCTTACGTCAGAGAAAAAACAATTTTCATTCATTCACTGGCCATGATTGACCGGCAGACACTTCACACTTGAGTTTGCTGACCGTGTGGATAATTTAGGCCTGGCATGTTTAGCCGACTCGCGGTGGTGACGTAAGGGTCTACTAAAATTTCATGGCATTCGCCAGATGGTGAATTAATCATCTCATAAAGACTGAACAAAATTCTTAAGCATATATTTTTTCGATTTCTTGTATTTACGCGAACACTACACATTTGAAATGAAACTATTATTTACGGATGTTTTCGCGTTTAATTTTTGTTTTTAAGTTCCACGTTTTCACGTCCGACGTTTCGAGTGCTTTACAGCACCCGTGATTACGGAGAGACTAAGGTGTTAGATGTTCCGATGTCGCGTAACTCAATATTATTACTATAAGTACAACCGAGCGAGTTCGAGAAATAGCAGAGGTCTAATTCAACAAGCAGATGAAAATTTGGGATTCAACTTGGTAACCTCGGCGTATTCTATTATTTCACCCTATACCTTTCCTGTACCTTAAAATCTAATTCGTCAGCCTTTATATAGTCCACTGCCAGGTAGGTATTAGTAAGTAGTACTAGGTAGGTAGTAGTAGATGCAATGCTAGGTTAGGTCGTACGTAGGTCTCTCCCGATAGGAAAACTTTCCCCAATCGCCACGCTTCTCAAGCGAATTGACGGTCGTAGAACCAGACTCTTCGCACCTTAAACGCTGCTGGTAGGCATTTATGAGGTGCTTATTTCATCACATTTTTGTTACTACAGTAAAAAATGTATTGTAATTATCTCTTAAAATTGAGGACGTAGTCGAGAACGAGACCCACCTCGTTCTTCTTCATCAGTCTCTTAGTAATAGTCCACTTGTTTTTTTAGTCATAGACCTTCACATTAGTAATGGCATGTCGCGTAACTCAATATTATTACTATAAGTACAACCGAGCGAGTTCGAGAAATAGCAGAGGTCTAATTCAACAAGCAGATGAAAATTTGGGATTCAACTTGGTAACCTCGGCGTATTCTATTATTTCACCCTATACCTTTCCTGTACCTTAAAATCTAATTCGTCAGCCTTTATATAGTCCACTGCCAGGTAGGTATTAGTAAGTAGTACTAGGTAGGTAGTAGTAGATGCAATGCTAGGTTAGGTCGTACGTAGGTCTCTCCCGATAGGAAAACTTTCCCCAATCGCCACGCTTCTCAAGCGAATTGACGGTCGTAGAACCAGACTCTTCGCACCTTAAACGCTGCTGGTAGGCATTTATGAGGTGCTTATTTCATCACATTTTTGTTACTACAGTAAAAAATGTATTGTAATTATCTCTTAAAATTGAGGACGTAGTCGCTCCATAGAACGAGACCCACCTCGTTCTTCTTCATCAGTCTCTTAGTAATAGTCCACTTGTTTTTTTAGTCATAGACCTTCACATTAGTAATGGCATGTCGCGTAACTCAATATTATTACTATAAGTACAACCGAGCGAGTTCGAGAAATAGCAGAGGTCTTATTCAACAAGCAGATGAAAATTTGGGATTCAACTTGATAACCTCGGCGTATTCTATTATTTCACCCTATACCTTTCCTGTACCTTAAAATCTAATTCGTCAGCCTTTATATAGTCCACTGCCAGGTAGGTATTAGTAAGTAGTACTAGGTAGGTAGTAGTAGATGCAATGCTAGGTTAGGTCGTACGTAGGTCTCTCCCGATAGGAAAACTTTCCCCAATCGCCACGCTTCTCAAGCGAATTGACGGTCGTAGAACCAGACTCTTCGCACCTTAAACGCTGCTGGTAGGCATTTATGAGGTGCTTATTTCATCATTTGTTGGAGAGTTGCAAGGGGTCGGAGTGGGAGGAGATTTTCTTGAGATTGCTCTAAGACAACTTTTACGACACCCTCGGAGTGAGACGAGGTGGCAGATTTTCTTACGCCGCCACTACACGACTACAATTAAAAAAAAAAAAAAAGTTACAATGTTTGGCGGTTTACGAACCGCAGAAGAATGTTGTTCTCTTAGATCTTTCTTACGACACTAACGAAACGAAACCGTTACGCGGTAATGACTAATGTTACATTTAAATAAGAAATCCGAGATCAAATATGAATATAGACCCGAAAACCTACATAGAAACGGGAACGAAGTCGCCATACATGTCGCGCCGCGTACACGTGCTCAGTTATCCAACCAGTTGCCATGAACTCATTACAAGCAGCCTTGAAATGACACCGAAACATCCCATCTTGACATAACTATGACATCATTCGCGGAATCGGGAGTCCAGTTTGCAAACAATTAGGTACGACGATATGAACGTTTGATAAGGGTTGCAATACTTTAGTTGTGTAAATTCAAGATCATCGAGCATAAATAATCTACGTAATTGCTTCGTAGTGTTTATTCAGGTGAATCTTGAGGAAGAGAAAGAGTCAAGTCATATTAATCAGTGTTCGGCAATTGTTTAAACTCGTTAATTATGTTTCACCGGTCACTTTTGATGGTTCAACCATATCTTATTCTTCTAACCTTTAATAGGTTTTAATCACTTTGACGCTCATTTTCGTTAGTCCACTCATATTCAAAATATAAAAGATTATGTTATTGTCAAACAACGTTATCTGAGGAGCCTTAAATTTTTTTCAGCAAGGTGCAATCTCTTAATTTGCCCATCATTGATTATGCTTGATGTGTGTCCTGATCCTGATCTTAATGAGAATCTTAAGACGAATGAGAAAACTTTGTACGAGTTAGACCCAAGCAGTGCCTTTTGCTGCTGCACAAAAGGGGGCTCCGCGACTGCAAACTCGCAGAATACCGGCTGAAGTAGAGGAATCTTCTAAAGCGCTATGGTATTCTCTACCAGGCAACCCAAGGCGTGCAGAGATACTGTAAAGGTGCATTAACAGTTTTAAATAAAAATGTGAGTAATAAATCAAAAATACATAAATATCTTACTTCTACTTCTACTTACGGGGTGATATATATAACATCAGACCATATAAAATGTCAGACCGAAAATACACAGACTGATGATGGGGTAGCCGCGTCATGTGATACAGGCCGGAGCCTGCTGATTATGCGATATGAAAATCTCTAATTTCTGCTTACTTAGCTCTGGGTGAAGGGGGACGAGCCCTATCTCTGGGTGCATGCGGTGCTCGATGTGGCTATTGCCCCCAGGCATGTCTCTAGATACCTTACAAGTTATTTTTACCTTTCCATGTCTCCATATGTCACTCTCTCTCCTTCTGGACTTTACACGCGAGTCGTTCGCTTCCCTTTTAATATGGTTGAGGAGGGCGATGGCTGCCACATGGGTCACACTTGTGAACTTGTGCTGTTTGCGTAGGCTGGTCTGCTCGAGTTTGCAGTGCACTTGTGCTTTAACTGTGTTTTTCACTATATTCTTGTAGCATGGTTTCAATTGCTTATGAGACCATAACTCTTATTTTATGACAGAATATGTATTACAATTATTTAAAAAAATTGTATAACGTAAAATTGACAAATTAAATTATCTTACTTGCGTCGAAGAATAAATTATTTTCATTTCATTTCACACTTTTTTTTTTCCCCGTGGATGGTAATGCTTTACGTATACCCCGTTGCTGACCGGGAGGCCACCAAATGGGTCATGTCGAACTCGGATCTCGGAAGGAGAAACATACCGACTAAAATCATCCACGTTGCTGATAGCCCGGAGGCCTTGAGCTTCGTCGGTAAGACTCGCGAGCAGGAGGCTCGTGACAGAAGGAAGATTTGAGGAGCAACGACGCTGCATTGTAGGTGCGATGCTCGGCATCGCGACGCTGGCTGCTGCTATGCTATGCTCTGACCCCTGTTAATGAAGAATTTCTGACAAGTAGTGGGAGGCTCCGGCAACCCAAGGGCCCCTCATAAGGAGGTGCGATACCTCGGCTTAATCATTTCACACCACACTTACGCCTACCTAATGTACACACAGCTTAGCCGACACGATTAATGTTGTGGCCGTGGTCGAAATCGGTTATCGACGGATATGATCCTCACCATCATTTAAAAGGCATCATAAAACTAAGAAAGTGCTTTAAAGACAAATTTTTAAAAAACACAACAAAAATACCCCCATTTTAAAAAGTATGCCCAGGGTAATGTACCATGAAAAAGCACAAAGTATGTATTAAGGATTAATGTTAATTATATTACAAGTTTTATAATCTGTAATAATTTTAGTTTACTAAATTATTATATTTAAATAATAGCTGTAAAGTAATATAATGAGTAATCGAAAATTGTGCATTACGACATTTTCGCTGTTAAACTTTTAAGTAAAACTAGAAACTAGATAGGTGTAATCTAACCTAGGTTCACATCCATTATAAAGGTTCTGTGACCCCACGGTTGTTGTAAAACATCAAAGTCATCTTTTCGATACCTGTTGACGACCCGGAGTCGATTACAAAATGCGCAATCGTTTAATGTCATTTCAAGGAGCGTCATTCGATGGTGCGACCGACCACGTGTGACAAATACACACAACGCCTAGGAATCTGTAATCCGAGGCCCTTTCCACGCTATGTGACTCACACGCAGCGTAACGTACGAGTAACTTCATTGACTTGGTGCGCCACCGACAAAGATATATTTTCAGTTATTAAACAATCTGCCAATCGATAATCGATGTAATTTATAATGACCGACAGTCTACGACGCGGTGTCCGTGTATTAAGGTGTATGCTTATGTTATTGCCAGCTAATTTTCTTTTTAACCTGAACAGACGGGCGTGAAAAACATTTCACTGTTAAGGAGTTTTGTTCCAGTAAATCCAGGAAACGATAAAGTTGTTTTCGAGCACGTCGCCGTGCTGTCTGGCGCAAACTCTCGGAAACTGAACTCTACTAGTATCATATTGATCCAGAGATATCACTTTGAAGTTTTTCATATCATTTAGAATGAGATAAGATTTGAAAACAATTGTTCGGTTTTAATGCTTTTGTAAAGTACACTAATTGTAAACAGAAACCAAGAAAACATAACAAAAGTGATGTAGCTTACTTTTTGCTTATTGTTCATATTTAAAGTACATGTTGACGAAGGTGTAGTGAACCCCAAATTAAACATTGCGAACACAAACGACGTAAGGTTCCTGAAGACCATAATAGTTGTTGCATATTATGTACTGATAAAGTTAAAAACATAATGTAGCAATCTATTAATTTCGAGAGCGGTGTTGGGACAAAGCGAGCGCGGTGCCGGCATCGCACAAATTGTTAATTTCAATTTTATGCGTGAAGAAAGATATCTTGAGGAAACCGGCACGTCTTAGAAATATTTAAAATAGAACAAAAATGTAAAGTCCGCCAACCCGCAGTGGAATAGCGTGGCGGTCGATTCCCGGCTCCACAACCGTTAAAATATTGGTAGCAACAAATGCAATAAACTATTTTATTGGTGCCCATCACCGTGGATTTAACCCAGGTTACTAGAATATTATTAAATTTAAAGCGAGCGTCCGGCCTTTGAGCATAGCCCTTTTTACCATAGTAAGAATATTTTATGATGGTTGGACATGTTGTGGTCAGTTGTGGTTACGGAACCAGATTGTCAGCATTGTTAAGGGTGCTAGTTGACATACACAAGTTTTTTAATTATTGTAATTTCTTTTTTTTATAACCGTAATATAAGTAGCATTTTTAGGGATTCTTAACGAAAATAAAACCCTTATAGAATCACTTTGTTATCTATCCCTTTGTTAATTAAAACTCTTTTTCTAAGAAACGACTAAGTTGAAATTCTCATTGAATACAGTTAAATCTATGACACCGAAGTCCTATTAAAAATATTATGAGTTTATGCAAAGAATAAATATGGCTGCGTGTGCTTATGTAGTACGGCCGTAAGAAGTTACACTTTGGCGTCATTAACAAAAATAAATATTTTGCCTGCAAATTGCAATCAAATAATGAAAGGACTGTAGTGAAATAGTAATGAAGTTGGCGTTCTTCTCCGGCAGAAGTAATAGTTTTTTTACAGTGTAGTAAGGTGAAATATCTGATAATATAAGATATTAAATAAAATTACTTTCTACATCACTTCATGGCCAGAATTCTGTTATATCAACTGGAATCTCAACTTCAATTTCACATGCTCTGAAGTTTATGCTTTAAAATTTTACTAAAAATTAGGCAACACCACAACTAGACCCGAAAATTAATGACTTGTGATTTTGACTTCGGCTGAGATTAGAACCCAGGTCCCGCGGCTTTAAGCCACGCGGTAGATTATATAATTTAAATATTACAAGACTAGAAAACCGCGCAGGTTACGATCTGTTCGTTTCTTTAACTCATTTCTGTACCGAAATCTAAGTGCGTGGTGAGGAACTGGACTATATGAGCCAAAGAGGGCAGCGACTGCATTGGTAAGACACCAATGCAGTCGCTCTGTCAAGGTAGCTAAACTTCGCTATCGAAATGTTTAAAAGTACGATACCGCAAAAATTGTGAAATTTAAAAACGGTATGCTATACAGCAATTTAAAAGTACCTTAATTTTTTGGTTATTCAGTATCTGCATTATGGTTTGTACGTTAGAAAATACTAACAATAAGCGGTAGACTATCTAACGAACCCTTGTTTTGCATAATTGTATGTTTGCATTTAAAACTTGATAGGCGTTTGGAAAACACGTTATATTTTAATCAATTTCAGTTTAAAAAGCTAAAATGCTGTGTTTTTGAATCATACACTTTTGCTTAATAAATAGGTATATGTCAAGTTTTTGATATATTTTCAAAACAAATCATCATCATGATTTCAGGACTTATGATAGATAATCCACTAAAAAATCCACTGCTAAACAGTCCATTGTCTCAAAAAAAAAAAAATACGTAAGTATATTTTATGTTAATATTAATTAGAATAGTATAATGTTTTGTGACAACGGTACAATAAATTATTAACCACAGATTAATAATAAAAATGGCAACTATGCATAATAAATAAATACATTGTACAACTTTCTACTTGGAGTCTTCTTAAATCATTATGTTTTCTAGGAGTCCCCGAACAGTCCAAGGAGTACACCTCTCCCATTTGGAGTAATTCCTGAAATCAAAACGCTTGGTAGATTGATTGGATTTGATATAGATTTGATAAAATCTGTTAGTTCATTACTTTTTTTGCGACAACTTTGAATTAAAATTAAACTTGCATGGTCCAGGATTCGTGATTATAACTTTTTTTTACACAAAAACTACCATTCTTAATTCAAAAATTTTATGACTTTCAATTATGCTTATTGTGAAGAACTATGAATAAAGACGATGAAACTTTTAGAGAAACGATCCTGATTCGTCACAATTATGATCTAACGTTGCCTGTCTGTTGCGACCATTTTTCTCAGTAAACACTACTAATGCTTAAATGCTATTGCATTAAAATTTGGTACGTTCCTAGAAACAACGAAATCCAGATTAACAATCTTCGGAAAGCATAGATAAATAAGATGTGTCGTACCTATGGGTACCTAAAGTATTAACGTCCACCACTTGAAAACAGTTACAGGAGCTAGACCACAAGTGTAAAGCCACATTGAGTAAATATTTACACACGTGGCTAGTCTGTGCAGACCACAAGCGTTAGTACACATGTAGGTACTTAAAGAATACGCTAAGGTCTTTGTTGTACAACGCACGTTGTAAACACACGTTAACAAAAGTCGGTATTGTTCGTTTATTTTTCATCATCATACTTTATTGCCAGATTTAGTCATGGTATAATCGAGGTGGTACATTTTGTTCATTACTATTTAGACGGAATCGCTAATGATTTATGTAACTCATAGGTGTCTATGCATGTGAAATAGGGTATACACCATTTCTTTCTTCAAATACCTACCTCACATGCAAGCCAGCAAATGAGGTCTGGCCACGGAATGATGGTGGACTAACCACTCGAAATGGTACCCAAATCTAACATGCTAGTTATGGAGGAGCAGTATTACCAGTACCCGGGACTGTCCTCACCAACCCGCTTACATAGATTATGTTGGTATGTCACTGTATAGTCTCTGTTAGAAATCATAGTACGCGGGCTCAAACCCTCAGAATCCGATTGAAAGTCACATTGATTGGCTTATTGATAGTAAAAACCTTTGAATTTACAAATTTAAGAGTAAGTATATATATATATATATATGTATATTATAAGGCTAACATCACCATTATAAGTGAGCAAAATTTTTATTGGTTTTTAATCTATAAAAATGGCTTCTATTATTCAGAAATAAGATGGAGCTGTACAGCAGTTTTAATAATGCTAGACTCGTTTGTCTTCCAAAAGACAATAAATTACACATATAATGAAAATGTACATGTATCGTACATGACTGATTTCGTCATCACTTTGAGGACAAAATGACATACTAAATGACATAAAAAAAAATTTTTATGGGAAAAGTGGCAAACCAGTAAACGGTTCACCTGATATTATAAGTGATTACAGGCGCCCACGTACATCTGTAACACCAGAGGTGCTGCAGGTGCGTTGCCGGCCTTTAAGGATATTTGGGAGATGGGAGAGAGGGTGAGGAGGGGGATGGGGAGGTGGAGAGTGCCTCCGGTTACCTAACTTACCAATCGAAACGCGGAAGCAAAAAATGCCTCTTACTTAGGGTTGGTATTCAGCGAGGTCATGGTACCAACCCGATGGAGCCGGCCCATTCGAGCAGCAGCAAAAGCCGCCGCTTGGCTCTACCATGTTTAAAACGCCATTATTTGTACACCACTAGCCCAAACATCATTTACAACAGAAATCTTGTTCAGTAATGATAATTACACTCTTACAGAATTTTGTAATATCGGCTGTGGAAACGATTAACGAAAATCATAATCGTGTAATTTTGTAATTGTTTTTTGTGATTACGAGTGCTGATGAGTCAATGGCATTCAAGTGATATACAATGTTTTTATTATCATGGAGTAATTTATTAGGTACATTGAAGAGTACATAGTAGATAGTGGTATTTGAAGCGGAGGTTTGCAAGTTTGAATTTCGCATGGGGCTAATATTTATATGATTGTTCACTAGTCGTAGGTATGTAAATTTTACATTACGTTTGGTTATATCCTTGTACTGTTTTGAAGCATACTTTGCATTGGATTTATGTATTGTGTATTAATAAAACGTAAGAATCATCAGCAATCTATCAACGCATTGAGCATTCGAATATTTCCGTTCAAGTATTTAAATATAGTAACGGCATTAGTTAGTTTAACTACACTCAGTTTAATTAAACTGAACTACTTAGAATTACTGATCTTTGTAAATTGCGGCATTCGAGACCGCAATGTACGACTTCGAAAGCAGGAACTCTATCAGTTAAAAACGTTTTTGTTTGTTTATAGAAGTATTTAAATAATTTTAAATATGTAAACGCTTTATGTTTAAATGGTGGTATATAATTGCGCTACACAGTCTCACTCGTGGGTATCGTGGGATTAGTCAGGACGACATCGTCATCTATATTGGCCCTAACTAGGAAGTCTTTTTCAGGTATGTATAAGTTTATAATAAAACATGCGTTAATTATAGAAGAGGTTGTCTAGAGAAATCTGCTTAAAAATAAATGAATTCTCAATTTGTATACAAAACTCACTTAAATAATTCTTAATTTATCGTCACTCCCATGGCTGATAAGATATTGGCAGAAGACTTTCAAGAGCAGCCATAAAAGAAAGTGAGAAAAGTAAACTTAGTACCTACCCATGAAGAACAAAATATTGTGAATAAAGATACCTTATGACAAAAGTTTAAATTAATCCATTCAGCCAGAGAGACATGGCAGAAGTAATGTGAAATCACAAATCTAATACAATATTTCGCCTTTAAACTTTAAGGTCGTTCCGATTTAACCAGACACCAGATATGTGAAATCTTATCTAGGTGGATTTTTGATTCACGTCCATTATAAAGGTTCTGTGACCCAGCAGTTGTAGTAAAACATCAAAGTCGTCCTTTTCGATACATGTCGATGACCCGGAATCGATTGCAAAATACGCAATGGTTTAATGTCATTTGAAGGAGCGTCATTGTCCGACCACGTGTGAAAAATACATAACACTTAGAAATGCGTAATCTGAAGCCCTTTCCACGGTACGTGACTCACATGCAGCGTAACGTAAGGTGCGATACCAGCAAAGCTATGTTTTCAGTTATTGAATAATCCGCCAATCAATAATCGATGTAATTTAAATGAACGACCGTCTACGACGCGGTAATGACGGGCGCGTAGGTATGTTTATGTTATTGCCAGCTAATTTTCTTTTTAACCTGTACAGACAGGCGTGAAAAACATTTCACTGTTAAGGTGTTTTGTTTCAGTAAATCCAGGAATCGATAAAGTTGTTTTCGCGCACGGTGCCGTGCTGTCTGTCGCAAATTCTCGGAAACTCAAGTTTACTAGTATTCCATTGTTCCAGAAGTTTCACTTTATTTTGAAGTTGTTTAATTGAATTAGAATTTGAATGAGAACAGTTTTAATTGCAATAGTTCGGTTGCAATTTGATTAGGACCTACAAATTTAGTTACAACGAGTAACACTAATTGTGAATAGAAACCTAGAAAACATAATAAAGTGAATGTACTAGTAGCTTACTTGCTTGCTTTTTATACTAGATCATATTTAAAGAACATGTTAATCGAAGGTGTTGTGAGTCGCAAATTAAATATTGTAAACACAAACGGCGCAAGGTATTGTATTGACTGAGAGACTACTGATTACTGTAGTAAAGTGAATAACAAAAAAAGTAACAGTCTATAAATATGGAGAGACGTTGTAGCACAGGAGTTAAAGTGCTCGATTTAATTTCACAGCAAGTGACCACAGTTTCAATCCCGGTGCCGGCATCACAAACATGTTTTAAAATTATGATATTTGGGAGATGGGAGAGAGGGTGAGGAGGGGATGGGGAGGTGGAGAGTGCCTCCGGTTACCTAACTTACCGATCGAAACGCGGAAGCAAAAAATGCCTCTTACTTAGGGTTGGTATTCAGCGAGGTCATGGTACCAACCCGATGGAGCCGGCCCATTCGAGCAGCAGCAAAAGCCGCCGCTTGGCTCTACCATGTTTAAAACGCCATTATTTGTACACCACTAGCCCAAACATCATTTACAACAGAAATCTTGTTCAGTAATGATAATTACACTCTTACAGAATTTTGTAATATCGGCTGTGGAAACGATTAACGAAAATCATAATCGTGTAATTTTGTAATTGTTTTTTGTGATTACGAGTGCTGATGAGTCAATGGCATTCAAGTGATATACAATGTTTTTATTATCATGGAGTAATTTATTAGGTACATTGAAGAGTACATAGTAGATAGTGGTATTTGAAGCGGAGGTTTGCAAGTTTGAATTTCGCATGGGGCTAATATTTATATGATTGTTCACTAGTCGTAGGTATGTAAATTTTACATTACGTTTGGTTATATCCTTGTACTGTTTTGAAGCATACTTTGCATTGGATTTATGTATTGTGTATTAATAAAACGTAAGAATCATCAGCAATCTATCAACGCATTGAGCATTCGAATATTTCCGTTCAAGTATTTAAATAATTTTAAATATGTAAACGCTTTATGTTTAAATGGTCGTATATAATTGCGCTACACAGTCTCACTCGTGGGTATCGTGGGATTAGTCAGGACGACATCGTCATCTATATTGGCCCTAACTAGGAAGCCTTTTTTAGGTATGTATAAGTTTATAATAAAACATGCGTTAATTATAGAAGAGGTTGTCTAGAGAAATCTGCTTAAAAATAAATGAATTCTCAATTTGTATACAAAACTCACTTAAATAATTCTTAATTTATCGTCACTCCCATGGCTGATAAGATATTGGCAGAAGACTTTCAAGAGCAGCCGTAAAAGAAAGTGAGAAAAGTAAACTTAGTACCTACCCATGAAGAACAAAATATTGTGAATAAAGATACCTTATGACAAAAGTTTAAATTAATCCATTCAGCCAGAGAGACATGGCAGAAGTAATGTGAAATCACAAATCTAATACAATATTTCGCCTTTAAACTTTAAGGTCGTTCCGATTTAACCAGACACCAGATATGTGAAATCTTATCTAGGTGGATTTTTGATTCACGTCCATTATAAAGGTTCTGTGACCCAGCAGTTGTAGTAAAACATCAAAGCCGTCCTTTTCGATACATGTCGATGACCCGGAGTCGATTGCAAAATACGCAATGGTTTAATGTCATTTGAAGGAGCGTCATTGTCCGACCACGTGTGAAAAATACATAACACTTAGAAATGCGTAATCTGAAGCCCTTTCCACGGTACGTGACTCACATGCAGCGTAACGTAAGGTGCGATACCAGCAAAGCTATGTTTTCAGTTATTGAATAATCCGCCAATCAATAATCGATGTAATTTAAATGAACGACCGTCTACGACGCGGTATTGACGGGCGCGTAGGTATGTTTATGTTATTGCCAGCTAATTTTCTTTTTAACCTGTACAGACAGGCGTGAAAAACATTTCACTGTAAAGGTGTTTCGTTTCAGTAAATCCAGGATTCGATAAAGTTGTTTTCGCGCACGGTGCCGTGCTGTCTGTCGCAAATTCTCGGAAACTCAAGTTTACTAGTATTCCATTGTTCCAGAAGTTTCACTTTATTTTGAAGTTGTTTAATTGAATTAGAATTTGAATGAGAACAGTTTTAATTGCAATAGTTCGGTTGCAATTTGATTAGGACCTACAAATTTAGTTACAACGAGTAACACTAATTGTGAATAGAAACCTAGAAAACATAATAAAGTGAATGTACTAGTAGCTTACTTGCTTGCTTTTTATACTAGATCATATTTAAAGAACATGTTAATCGAAGGTGTTGTGAGCCGCAAATTAAATATTGCAAACACAAACGGCGCAAGGTATTGTATTGACTGAGAGACTACTGATTACTGTAGTAAAGTGAATAACAAAAAAAGTAACAGTCTATAAATATGGAGAGACGTTGTAGCACAGGAGTTAAAGCGCACGCTTTAATTTCACAGCAAGTGACCACAGTTTCAATCCCGGTGCCGGCATCACAAAAATGTTTTAAAATTATCGAGGATCAAGGAAACCCGGGGATCGAATCCAGGCCACTGGCATATACTGAAACTTAAAGCCATCACCCAGCCGGTGAGCTGACCATACCTTATTAAGAATATCACATTATGATATTCTTTATGTTGTGGTTAGTTGTTGTTAAAAAATAGGTGTGACTTTCACTTACAATTTTCAATGAGGACGCGGTCATCCTTATTATAATTGTTATTTAGAATTATAAATAGTATAATCAAATTTATAAATTCTAAACCATCTAGGAAATTGGAACCAGCATGAGAAACTTTTTAAAGAAAAATTACTCTTTATTGTATTAAAATTAGTGATCCTATCACTTTGTTATCATTCGGTCTGTCTGTTCGTTTGCTTGTACATTCAGGCCCTTTTTTCAGGAACGGTTTGACGTCTTAACTTAAAATTATTATTAAATACTAAAATCTTGGACACCACAGTCCTTTTCAAAAACATTATTCGTAAATGAATAAAAAGCCTAGCCAAATGCGTTTTTTCTTCACTTATACAATCCAGTTTAGTTTTTTAAAATTATGATATTTGATATGATGGAAGATAATGATAGCATAAGTACGTAATAGTGAAATAATGATTAGACGTGGGATAGGTAATTCAGACCTCCTTACACTGGTCATTACATGAATTGTATAAAAACTAATCTTTCATTGGTTGTAAGCTTATGAATAAAGTTGATTTATTTTAAAGGTTTTGTTTCATAATAAAAAAAACATTTACTTATTTGTATGGTTTTCTTTCATACATACAACATAAAGTCTTACACTTGCCACCGGAGGAGTAGGCAGAGGCTATGGACTTAAATTTGGCATACGCACTCGCTATTTGTGGGAGGCTACGAGATTTTTGTTTCCCTTATGATACAACACTCACCGGATGAGACATAGGTACTCTGTGATGCTTACATGTAAACCCACGTAGCTAGTTAAATAAATATGTGCATTTGTTGCAAATAAAACAGGAAACACATCCTCCTCCTTATCCTCCCTTCCATCTCCCAAATACCCTCAAAGGACGGCAACCCAGCCGCAGCACCTCTGGCGTTGCAGATGTACGTGGATGACGGTAATCACTTATCATCAGGTGAACCGCTTGATGTAGCAGGTACTCAATCCATCGTCGCCCTTCTAAAGAAAGAATGCAACGATTTTTAGATGCATTTTTCAAATATATTTCAATTCTTAAATCGCGATTCACGATTTAACCACATGACTCACAATACTTATTGCTGTTCCTTGGCACACTTACGCACTGTCTCCATGGGGAATTTAGCCAATTCTAACTCTTAAAGATTTCTTGAGAAAGTCAAGTACTGTGTTCAGCACGTAGCCGGAGTAACGTTTTCAGCACACTATATCCTCTAGTACTGTCCACAATTTTGTGGTTCAACGGATTCAGATCTGAACTGAACGAGGGCTAGTCTTCAGCGCTTAGGAAGTCCGTTTTCTTTATCATCCCTATCTGTAAAGTAATTTAAAAATCACGATGAAAAGTAATATGTGTAACAATGGCGACAGATCGGTCGTTTCTTCCATAATAAATGCACTGCATATTTAAATTTAGAAAACAATAAATTATATTAAATAATCTTTGTGGTTAAAAGAAAGAAATGATATACCAATTTCAAAGACAACCAAATTAGTGCTTAAAAATAAAAAATAATAAGAAGCAATTCAATTATTACTTGTTTATTTTTAAACAAAAGCTTGACAGCTTAAAATATTTATTTCCGCTCTCTCTTTTGATTCACAGATTAAATATTATATCATATGTCACTCTTACAATGAGGACGGATCTAACTATATCTCGTATTTTGAAATCAGGTAAGCGGGTTGGGGATCGCAATACCAGAAGCCTTATTTGCACCTTAGGCGCATCGCAAATTATTCCGACTAATGACGTACAGCAGCGACTAATATGTATGCAATCGTCAAACGTGGGGAATACGGCAAATCCTTATGGACAGCAGTTTATACGCAAAGAAAGACGAAGAAATGTAGCAAGTTAGTCGTTTCAAATTCTGCTCAAATTGATTATTTCTCAATAGACATTTAATTAATTCTACATTATCTATCTATACGTTAGACAATACCCAGCAGTGGACTGTTAAAGAATAAGATTATGACAGTTTTATGAAATAAATATGGAGAATTGTATACGAAATGTATTCAATCTTATTTACTATTACAGCAATCCGATATTTTGCATTATTGTAAGTTTGCATTTAAAACTTAGTAGGCGTTTAGAAAACTGGTGTTGTTACAGTTTAAAAACTGAAATGCATAGTTGTTGAATCTTAAATTTTTGCTCAATAAATAACATAAGGCAGGCTTTTGATATATTTTCAAAAAATTTTGACCTGTTAACATTCTATATTATTATGAATAAAAACCGAATAATATTTTGTGACTACAAAACAATGAATAATAAGCCAGAGTTTTAATAATATTGCAACGTAAATATACGTAATAAAAAAGTTACATAATATACGTATTCAACAGATTTATTATAAAATTACGGGTGAGTCATTTACTTGAAGTATTTTTACATCATCATTTTCTCCAGGACTCTCCAAACAGTCCAGTACAAGATATAGATCCTGTACAAATGGGGAGCAAATCCTCAAATCAAATCCCTTGACAAGCTAATTGGTTTTGATCCAGATTGTTCATCATACTCGTATAAATGCGACAAATCACAAATTCCTACTAATCAGATCTTCGAGATTTATATAACCAGACATACGGGATTATTTTTTTAAAGTTTTTCGTAGGGGAAAGCCACGCTAATCATTCAGCGAAGGCGGCACCATTTCAGATACAGGACCCACGGTAGATTCGCTGCTGTCCCGGTAGCCTTGACAGCTTCGGCGGAAGACTCACAAGCAGAAGGCCCGTAAGTTAGGTAGCAAGCGCTCAGACCCCTGTTAAAAGAAAGCTGTCTCTCGTGGGGTGACAACAACCCAAGGATGTTAAATCGAATTTTTAAAGCGCCACAAATATCATGGGTGTGAATCTGAGACCGCGCGTTCGACGACAAACGTGGTACGAATATACGAGAAAAAACAAAACCCTAGCCATTTATAGTTCGATGGCGGAACATCGTTGCGAATTTGCTGAACCCAATCTCACCGAGCGCGAAGGTACCACGCTCACCAACTATTCAGCCCAGAGTGGTGAGAAATAATTATTACGGCTTCATGGCGCTTTCTAGGAGAGGCCTAGGAGAGGAGGAAAAGATTGACGCGAACCGGAGACCCAATTAGTGGCAAAGAGTAATTCCATCTTAATTCTTAGATACGAAAGGGCACAAAGAAAGGTACATGTTTATTTTTTGTTGACCTTTGATGTTGATCTCTGTGGCCACACCCGAGTGGTTAGGGGTTTTACCTCAGAATCAGGAGACACAAGTTCGATCCTCTATGTGGAGGGCTCGTATCAATGAGTTACGTTTTGTGTCGTAGGCTTGGACACTAAGATGGCGACAGGCTTACACATTATCCCACCCAAACAAGCGCTGGGAACCGGGTTAGTATATATATATATATATATATACATATATATATATATTATGGTTAGTAAAGTAGTTTGGTAAATATTTAGAAATTAAAAGTTTTTAATTTGGTTCAGACAGCTATAAGTAATGGGGACACTTAAGTAAGTATGAAGACAATCAATAAAACGTATTTATATTGAAGTGTAACCAACGAGATTTGCCAACCACATTTGCAGTTAGTTTGACTACCGATAAATGGCGGGATATTCATTGGAAAATTCCAAATCTTAGATTGGTGGGTATGTATATATATTCACTCCTTGTTCCCAACAGGATAGGTAGAGACAATCTTCTTCCACTTGCTACGGTCCTGAGATACGTCTTTCGCTTCTTTCACTTTCATCAATGTTCGCATGCATGCTCGTTGGTTTAGAGTACTCTTGACCTGGCCTTTTTTCAGAACGTCTCCGATTTGATCGTGAAATGTTCGCCTAGGTCTTCCTCTCCCGACTCTATCATTTACACTCGCCTCATATTATGTGTAATTTGTTAAAATTTCACAATGATAGCTTTTATAATTATGAGAGGGAAGAAATTATTTGTTTGTTTTTATTTTAGGTTTGTTTGTTTATAACCAAGTATATGTTTATAACCAGTTGAATTACTGTATAAGTGTTGTGCTGTTTCACCAAATTCAAATTACGATTGTTTTTATTTTAATTAAAGTAAGATGTCTTGAAAGTAAGTGTATGTAATAGTAGTGTTGCTAGAAATAGAAAGGATTTCGCTTAGTAATTGGGTAACAATGCGATCGCTGTAATAAAACCTCGCAGACACGGGATAGAAATAAACATGGTACGTGAGCAACGTGTGATAGAGAAGATACATACTATACAAATGCTAACGGCTTCGTGTTCAGGTGTTCTATAATTATTATTATTAAAGTGTACAAAACAAAGTCGCTATCTGAGATTGTCGGTCTATTCCCTTATAAATTTTTAATCTTGTAAATGGACTTTGAGAACCGCGGTAGCGTAATTCATCAGGGCGCTCGCTCAATGAAACTGGAGCGCGCGTGTACTAGGTTCGATCCCTGGTCCAGGCATCACTAAAATTGTTAATGGCATTTTAAGCACTGAATTTTACCACGTGGACGGCGGTGACGGAAAACAAAAATATTTCGAGGACATGATCAGTCCGACAACCTGCACTGGAGCAGCGTGGCCAACACAATCCGGCTCCGAAAACTCTCCAAGATATTTAAGAAGGAGGAGGCCTTTGCCCAGCGGTGGGCATTTACATTACATGCATGTAGCGGCTTTAAGTGGATTTCAATGCGGATTGCAGTATGAGAAATTCACATTTAGATTATACTTTACAGATATTTCCACGCGAATCCGGTGCGGATCGCTTGAAAAGTAAAAACGAAAATAAAGTATCTTCTTCTTTGTGAACCTGTATAAGTACACTGCTGGACATAGACACGAAACGCCAACAAAAGATGGCATCCTCCAGCTCCATGAATGAAAAATTTGCCCTTACTCATCTCACTAAAGTCGTTGCTCCTCATGACTGATCCGTGGGATTTGGGTACGATGTATTCGGTTGAATTTGCCGCCTACAGAGAATACATGCAGGTGAGGTTGATAAAGTTAAAGCCGTACCGTAAGCAGGTATCTAATTTTCTCAATTATTTAAAAAGGTATACTGATAAAAAACGATAAAATGTTTAATTCTTTACTACAGAGCGTCCGCGGCTTCGCCCGCGTAACCTAAAATTTTAGTCCAAATCGATGAAAATTAATCAATCGATAAAAAGTCCTCATTGCATGTCGCAATCTAAAGCACCACAAAATTTTATTTAAATCCGTTCGGTCATGTAGGAGTAATTGTGTGGTAAGATGAAAGGTTGAAAGGACGACCTGCACAGTGTTACGGGAAGTCGATGGATGCCGTGGCGAAAGACCGTGCTTCTGAACGTGAACCGTTCTCTGAAATATATAATAAAAAAGGTGAATGTGTTATAAATATAAACCTTCTTTGTGAATTGTTTTAAATTATGGAGATAGGGTGTTGAAATCCACTGAGAAGTGTAGAAGTTAGAAAAGAATACACAGACAAACACAGATTTCGCCCTTTATTATACTATTTTATAGTAATAAAATAAAGAAAGTGACGTACCCCAAAAAGGGGCTAGTTAAGTCACTACTACTGCGAATATACTAATACGCTATCTACTCAGAATAATGTGCTTGAAATTCGTGTAAGAAAAGTAGCGACTAATTTCTTTAAAGTGGTGAAAATGTATTTTAACATTACTCGTATATTCTTTCTCTAGCTTTTGCTCGCTATTTATCTATGAGTGTAGTATACTTTTTATAATTTTGTTTCTAAATAAATATATACGGTAGTTATTCATAGGTAACAGTGAATGTAATGTTTAAATCGTTCTGTGGTTTTTGTGTATGAGGGCTCATACACAAAAACCACAGAATGGGCATTCTGAACATAATTTATTTCCAGTATTTTCCGGTCGCTCCCGGCATTTTCCGGGGTTAAAAGTAACGATGATTTTAACTTGAGTCATAAGTTTTCTTTCGCTTTCGAACCGTGTTGACATTGTTACAATTGGTCTAGTATTTTTTTGCGTAATGTAACGTCTTACTTATAGTCCCGGAATTTTCCCGCTATTAATGGTTTCGCGGTTTTTGAGTTGAGTCTGAGACTTTTGAGAGTCACTGCCCTTGAAAAATGAAAACCGCATCAAAATCGGTCACGTAGTTTTGCGTGATCTCTGAACAAACAGACTAAAATTCCAAAAAAAAAATGTTATTTTTGAGTTAGGGTTAATCTTATCTCAAAAGTCTTTTAAATATCTTCAAAGTACAGACATGGCTTTTTATAATTTTGTTTCTAAATAAATATATACGGTAGTTATTCATAGGTAACAGTGAATGTAATGTTTAAATCGTTCTGTGGTTTTGTGTATGAGGGCTCATACACAAAAACCACAGAATGGGCATTCTGAACATAATTTATTTCCAGTATTTTCCGGTCGCTCCCGGCATTTTCCGGGGTTAAAAGTAACGATGATTTTAACTTGAGTCATAAGTTTTCTTTCGCTTTCGAACCGTGTTGACATTGTTACAATTGGTCTAGTATTTTTTGCGTAATGTAACGTCTTACTTATAGTCCCGGAATTTTCCCGCTATTAATGGTTTCGCGGTTTTTGAGTTGAGTCTGAGACTTTTGAGAGTCACTGCCCTTGAAAAAATGAAAACCGCATCAAAATCGGTCACGTAGTTTTTGCGTGATCTCTGAACAAACAGACTAAAATTCCAAAAAAAAAAATGTTATTTTTGAGTTAGGGTTAATCTTATCTCAAAAGTCTTTTAAATATCTTCAAAGTACAGACATGGCTTTTTATAATTTTGTTTCTAAATAAATATATACGGTAGTTATTCATAGGTAACAGTGAATGTAATGTTTAAATCGTTCTGTGGTTTTTGTGTATGAGGGCTCATACACAAAAACCACAGAATGGGCATTCTGAACATAATTTATTTCCAGTATTTTCCGGTCGCTCCCGGCATTTTCCGGGGTTAAAAGTAACGATGATTTTAACTTGAGTCATAAGTTTTCTTTCGCTTTCGAACCGTGTTGACATTGTTACAATTGGTCTAGTATTTTTTGCGTAATGTAACGTCTTACTTATAGTCCCGGAATTTTCCCGCTATTAATGGTTTCGCGGTTTTTGAGTTGAGTCTGAGACTTTTGAGAGTCACTGCCCTTGAAAAAATGAAAACCGCATCAAAATCGGTCACGTAGTTTTTGCGTGATGTCTGAACAAACAGACAGACTAAAATTCCAAAAAAAAAATGTTATTTTTGAGTTAGGGTTAATCTTATCTCAAAAGTCTTTTTAAATATCTTCAAAGTACAGACATGGCTTTTTTATAATTTTATAATAATATAGGTATACTAGTACTCTTAAATATAAGAGGAAGGATATTGTGGTATGTTTGTGCTCAAACTTTATTCGTTTTTTTAAGATTATTGAAATGAATTTTAATAATGTGATGATTTTGTTAATACTGCATTAATAAGGTGCTAAGTCAATGCTTTATACGAAAGGCGGGAAAAAAATCTGTGGCAGTCAGTAATCGGACAGCAGTTTCGCAGGTGCCACGTCTGGTACTGCCATTGTCAACTCGCCCGTTCAGCCGTTGATGATTTTGGCAAGTCAGACAAGGGAGAAGAATAAAATTTGGAGGAATGTACTTAACAACTAATCTTCCTAATATTAACCTCATCAGCATACGGTACAGAGACTGACAGAGCCACTATTCCAGATGCACGTCTCGGTGAGCATGAAATTTTTAAGAAATACTTCCAAGCTTCTGTTGGCACTTTGCTGCAAAGGCAAACGTACAGTTGATGAAATGATGATAATTATGTAGTCAAATATATTGACTCGGATACCGTTTCTTAGTATTCATATTAGTAGATTCAAAACACGCATTTCTGTACAAAAATTACTTACGCATATTTGATCCACCCAAAAATTTAAATCGGTGCGCACGAATTCAGGGCCTGCTAATGGTTATTTATTTTCAAAAACAAAGAATAAACATTTCAGCGCATGGAATTTCTGTAAACTATATACGCGTTTATGATACTCGTATTCATAAATGTGTTATGTATAAATTTAACACTGGCTATGGCTGTGCGATGAAGGAAAACATCGTGCGAGTAGGTCCGAAAATAACATTGTTCAAAATCAAATGATGCCCAAATATAATATAAATCTTGGCGGACTGCGCTTTAACATCATCATACTTTCCTTTTATTCTTTGACATTAGCTTTTGCTTGCTTAGTTCATTGTTGGATCCTTTCTAAGAAAGCGCCAGATTTCTGTTTAAATACTGCCCTTTCCTGCACATAGTGCACACTGCTGGCCAATAAACGAGTTTTTGGCGACCGACTGATGGTAGAGAAAATAAACGTCCCAAAATCATCAACATTCATTCAACATATCATAGTATGAATGTTGATCTATTCACTAGTCAAAAATCGCCTTAATGCGTGACTTTTCTGTTCGATTACCATACATACGAACAACAACGCTTAAATTTTTTAATTGTCTACGATAATCTTTGGAGGCGTCGGGCAGTTTATATCTCGCCTGTTAAAGGAGATAAGTTTTCTTTCCTAGGCAGGTAATTGTACTGATAATCTTCTCGATTCTCAGGTGACTCTGATAAAATGTCGTCGCGTCCGCGTTGTCCATAGCATCGCCGACAATAAAGAAAGAGTTTCGTACCATTTCGATGGAGAAAAAAATAAGCCATGATTTATTAAACATATAGTCTATAAAAAGTAAAAGACGAATGCAGCGTCATTAGTGCACACGATTTCTGATAACACTTGGGTAACCTGCAAGTTAGTAGAACATGCCGAGACTTGGACTTTGTACTGCGATGTCATAAGATTCTATAAAACTTAACGTTCGCACTACACTTGCACGAAAAACGTCTAGGCATGCAAGTACGTCTTTTATTTAGATTGGTAATAAATTTATCCGTAATATTAATCCCGCGAGACTCGTAAGCTCCTCACCCGTCATGATAGTGTAATATGTAAGTATAATGTCATACAATGGTAATACGTATAAAGTAACGTAAATGATAAATTGATGACGTGGCTTTGTGAATGAATGAATGCTTTGTGGTTAGTGTACTGACCATGGTATTGAGATGTATAGGTACCCAGATACCTAATATTTGTGTAATACATACGCTATTGATTTTGGGACTGGTTCATTTGTGTTGTGTAAGCGTCCCGTGTTACAGACACTGCTTTTGACCCTTCCTTCGATCTTATCCTCTAACCATTATATCGGATATGAGAACTTAAAGACGAGTGAGGGAACAGGCAGTTAGAGACGATAGATAAACACCTAGACCTGTAACAAAGATTTGTGCTTTTTTTATGGGAAAAGGCGGCAAACGTGCATGCGGTTCACCTGATGGTAAGTGATTACCGTCGCCCACGTGCGAACCAAGCCTTTAAGGATATTTGGGAGATGGAAGGGAGGATGAGGAGGAGGAAGGGGAGGGGGAGTGGGAGTGGACGTCCGTATACCTCATTCACCGAACGAAACGTATAAGATGCCTCTACTTCACGCCGATATTCTGCGAGGTAGTGGTACCCAGCCGGTCGGGCTGGTCCATTCGAGCAGCAGCAAAAGCCACTGCTTGGCTCTGTCACGTTTACGCAAAAGTGACGCGTTCTACAGTAGTAATAGTGAAATAATTCAGACTTTCTTTTTCTGTCATTTATGCGCTTTGGTGTGACGGAAGCACCGGTATGACTTTTGACATTTATAAGTTCCGGAATATAATTAAATATACGCCATTACAATTAGTGCTTGAACATCCGCCATTTTGTTGCCATCTATGATATTCGAAGTATAACGGCTGTTCGGAGCAGTCACATCTACGGATCGTCGCCATTTTATTAGCTGAAATTGGCATGCACATTTCTGACCTATCTACTTAACCACACATCTACGTCGTGGGTGAAATAGGTCAAGAGGACATCACATCATCCTACTGACATAACGAAATGCTTTTTAAGTCTATTTATGACGATAACAATGCCACAATCGATGTCTCAAAAATGATGATGTTTTAATATTTGGTCCCAGTAAATATAAAGAATATTTTGCACCTAAATTGGGGACGACCTGGCCCGGCACATCCGTCCTAGAAACGCAATGAAGCGTTCTTGGGACGGAATGCTTGCGTCATAGATGAAATGGAATTTTGTTTACGGGTTTATTTTTATTTGTTGACAATATTAACTTTTTCTTTCATAGAAATTTATCATAAATAAAATACATGAATTGATTATTTACAGTTTTAATGAAAAACGAAACAACAAAATTAATAAACGTAAGATTTTGTATTGTTTTAACATTTGTCTTAAATACCGTAATGTCAGAGCTTTGGTAGCTCAGGATTATATTTAATTGACAGGACATTACCCAACTGTGGGAATTTTATTTTTACCTTTGTGTAGAATTACCTTTGTGTTATTATTAAAGACCGGTTAAAGATGACAGAGATGCTGCTTACCACCGTTAGTCTGTGGAATTTGGGAGGCAAGCTTTTCGAGTAATGTCTGCCGGCTTTTGCTGGTGCTTTCTTGGCGAGGTCTATGTTCAGTAGTGGATTTTAATAGGCCGATGAATGAAAATGCTCATATAATAGTTGGGAATCTTTTATTATATTATTGTTTAAATGTTTTAGTTTACCATGACTTATTGTCTTTTGCTGCGACATACGAAAAGCGGCTACAGATTATTAATAATGATATATTAAAACCTTGTTGACGTTTTAAAACATATTTTATGACGTTATTACGACAGCACGAAAGGCGCTGTGGCTATGCGATTAGCTGCGGCGCTACGGGTCCCGGTTCGAATTTCCGCAGGTAAAGTGTTTGTATAGACTGCAAATAATTATTTTGTGTTGGAACAATTGAAATTCTATTGTTACAAAACGAAAAAGTTTAACCTTGAAAATATTTTTTAGGGTCTGTGTGTTTGTTCATGTGCAATTTATATCTGTAAAAAGGCTGCACGTTTTTCTTCAAGAAAGAGTAAGTGAAGTAAAGTAGCAGCCCGTAAATGGGCACCGCTGGGTAACTGGTAAGGGTCCGTTGCGTTGCTCCAGTGCGTGTTGGCTAACTTCATGTGTCCTCAAAATATTATTTTTATTATTTCTCAGACATGTAGGTTTCCTCAAGAATGTTTTTATTCATCGCCGAGCACGGGGTAAATTCAGCATTTAAAATTTTAGTGGTGCCGGCACCGAGTTTCGAACCCAGGCCACACGCGTCTTCTGTATTTTATAAACATCCATAATTATGGACAGAAAAAATGTGATTTTAACAACAACTTAAAATATTTTATTCTGCTGTACCCACGGGACCTTTGTACCGTTAGCTCTAATCACACTTCATTGGGTTTTTCATTCTCGAATTTATTCGACTTATTTTGTATCTCATCAAGCAGAGAATAAGGTTAATCTCCCATTGCATGCACCAATAGTGTGGTTTCGATACGGGGAGAGTGCAAGACGTGCGCGGGCGCACCTCGTTGGTTCGCTTCGTCCTCACTTGTTTGTAGACCGCCTCGGTTCGCGCTCGCGTGTCTCGCGTGTTCCGGAGGTCTTCTAACACGTGCAATACGCAATCTCAAACCAACCCCCAAGAGCCGACATTCCAAGAATCTGATAATGGGGCGATAAGTGTTAATTGGTTATCGATCCGCCTGTGAAGTTTCGCGAGTGGAGTGTTTGGGATTGTTATGGAAAACAACGCTTTGATACCTGACACCATGTACACCAAATCGGACGCGTTGAAGGAAGCTAAGGACTTAACGAAGAATTTAGTGGGTGGTGATTTCGAACGACAGTACAAGGATAACATGGATAAGAACAGCAAACGGCGGAAGAAGTGCATTGTTGTCGGCGTGTCCATTGGAGTGTTGGCCATTTGGCTGTTGGTTCTTACATTGGTCAGGGAGGTACAGTTGGCGCGTCTTCGCACCGAAGTCGACCAGCTCACTGCCAACATGATCGCGATGTCCGCCAACGTGATGTCTCTCAATCAGAAACTATCGAGTAACCGGCTTCTGAATGAATTCAAAAATTTGGAGGACACGGTAAGTCTACCCACTTGTTTACTTTCGACCTGACGTCAGCGTCAGCGCATATTTGAAATAGAATCAAATGACACGTGCAAACGATGTATTAATATAGTTGTTTACATCATCACTGGCCGATGTCGACTTTCTTTAATTGGGTACCGTTTTATATGGCTCGTAATTCAATTGACAAACTACTGAGAAGCAAATTAGTTATGATTTAAATCTAGTTTTTATCATTTAATTGGCGTTTTAAACAACTTGTATAACATTTTAAAATGTAAATAAAATTAAGAATTTCCTATGCCACCGTCGAAAATATGCGACTTTTAATGTTAGAGTAAACAGAAATGATAAAACAACACGTGTTATCTATCATTAATGTTATGCGATTAAGGCAAAGTTATGGTCGGTTTTAAGCGGTAAAGTTAGCGCGCGCTCTGGGACACGTTTTATGTAATAGAGTATTATTGTTAGATAACATGTCCGTCTCGGCCAAGGTTCTATTACAACCAGCGCCACTGTAATTACAGCCAATTGACTCCATATGACGCCTTCACACGAAGCATGTGCCTTAAATGTAACGTCCATTTCTATGTAATGAGTCGCACGCAAATACTTTAGAATCAGTATAATTTTGTAGGTATACCTATGTATATCTACATTATATCTACATTGTAACAATTTGTAGGTATATATAGGTGTATCTAAAAATTGTTTATTTAGACTTTAGATTAGATTCGACTAGAAAAGGTTAAATATTTTTAAAATAAAATTTAACCTTTCCTACAGCAAGTACTGGATCTATCCTGGAGGCATTTTACAGACATAAATTGCACATTGACAAACACACAGACTACAAAAAATATTTTCAAGGTTAACCTTTTTCGTTTTGTAACAATAGAATTTCAATTGTTCCAACACGTCAAGACAGCAATTATTTGTCCCGAGCAGGTATTTTGTTAAGCCCAGTGTGGCATTAAACCTTATTGCTCATGAATAGAAATACATTGTACACATTTCTAACTTCATTTATTAAATATTACCAACAAGGTGCCACACATTAACTAAAAGCGCACATAGCAAGCAAGATGTTAGCGAAGGTAGAACGTGTCGCTTACTGGTTACCGTATTTGACTGCTGACATAGGTTCTGGATTCGAATCCCAACCGAAGCTTTAATATGGACAAAAACTAAAAATTTTCGTCTTGCGTTGCGTCCCTTATTTCTGACACTGATCTGTATATATATATATATAATATATATAAAGGTATATATTAACAACAGGCAATTGTAGCTGTCGGCCAGAAGTACATCATCAGAGTAGGTAGGTACTGTTAAAATTGAAATAACTTATATTAAACTCAATTAAGCTGTAGTTATAGTATAAATAAAATAAACAAACAATTTATACATATAAGGCGATAATAGATAATTGAATAGACAATAGATAAATTATCCTCAACATAGTCCCCTCTCTGCAACTTTATTTTGAATGTAAAATTTTTGGTTGAAAGTGTATTTAGTATCATAGATGTATGATATAAGTAAGTTTTCTACAGATCCCAATAAATCTTCAGATACATCTAGGGACAAAACGTGCCGCTTGCTAAGAAAATTGCCGTTGGTGGCGTGTACTCGTATACTGTTCGTTGTCATTGAAATTCCTTTATAGGGTTTACGTACATTAAAATAATATAATGTGCGGTTTTATGATTTTTGTCTGTAAGTTGCTTTGGCGTTATAATAACCGGTAGTACCATAAGATCAATAAATTATATTTGATATCGTGTTGAAGGACCGGGCGCAGTCGAGGATATTTTTGGTCGATATAACTATACCATATCACGAGAACCTCGTGAAAGCCCCAACAGACAAGAAGACTTTTTAATCCATTAGCACTTATTGCTGATTCCGAGATCGCCGGAAAAGAGTTATGTTCATGCTGTTCGCCCGGCGCCCTTAACAGCTTGGACGAAGCTCACCACTCTTATATGTACATTGTATATCTCCCAGAGAGGCGAGAGGTGAGCTGCAAAATCCCCATTTGGCGACGGTGAGTTTTCCCAAATTAAAATCTGTAATCGCTGTCTACTTCTTTGGGTGTTCAAATTTATATTTTATCCGGATATTCCGTTATCATTCGGTCGCCCCAGCCTTGTTTACCGGCTGCAGTGTGCACCACGCGCAGGTGAGTTTGTCATTTGTAGAAAAACATGGTATTACACCCGATAACATATATTTACACAAAGAATTAATAAACAATAAACTGGTACAACACTGTATAATTCGAATTCCCCGTATGTCTGAGTCATTTTATTTTGATGGGTCATTAAACTAATAATAACTGTTGAACTCAATATTTGTATTTTCTAACTCCGTGCGTTAATTAAATAACTAATTTGATAGATAGCGTTCGTAGAAAAAGAGTCACTGTATATTGAAAAGGGAACTCGTATTAGTATGTGTTTTCTATTTATTAATAAATGAATAGGCTTTGAAGTGTTAAATCTTCGTTTCATTCTTTCATTGGACTCACATTCAGGTCCTATTGAAGTGTTTTTGTATAAAAGTCACGCTGTTTGTAGCATTCCCGATAGTATACCTACAGTGATCTCTAAGCAGATAATATTTAAATGCGTTGTATTGTTGTGACGATCATCTAATGAGATCCACGTTTGTGGATGAATTTGAATTACAATAATCGCATTAACTGTCTTTGTAACCGGAAAACATGTCTGCAGTTTTTCGGCCCTTGATCCATTATGTTACTAGTCCTTCTGCCTTATTATCTTTTGTGCTTGTCTTTTGTCAAAAGCTGGCATGGCAAACATGGAAGATTTACCCATGCAAGGAGCGCAGTGCCGGTTCCCTTACACTAGAGACGCTGCTCTTAATCATTACTCTGTGGGATTTGGGTTCGACGTGTTCGAATAGATCTTCCCCGCCATCGGCGCCTGTGCCTCGTCTGTTTGTTAGCAGGGTGCACCGCGGGCAGGGGAGACCTTAGGAGAAAGAAATGGTATATTCATTCGTACACTAATTTTTTCTTTCTGCTTTGTATCATAAGTTGGGCATTTTCAACATAAATGTGACTCGAAACATATCATTAGTATGGGCGAAAAGCTACACTGAGTAATACCACATGGAAATCCGTAATTTATGTTCACCCCAATAGGTAACAGGCGTGAGAGCTATTATATCAAATACTGCTTAATATAAGCTGGGTACATATTTAAAAAATAATGTATTATCATAACACTAATTAATAGCGATTATCTATCTACTCAAGGTGAAATGGGAAGAGCGCTCTATCAGTTTTTGTAACAAAAACGGTAGAGAGCTTAATAAAAACCTCAAATCGTCCAAATCTATCAGTGAACAGGCCATTAAGTTAAATAATAAACGATCGCAGCTTAGATAAGGCCATACAAAGCGTGGGGTCGAAAAGGCCGAGGTTAGAACAGGTTTGGTCCGCAGAGCAAACCAGTTACGAATGTAAACAAAAACGATGTCCGCTGCCCGCTGCCCGCCGCCGGCCGCCGCGAATCTGCCATTACGTAACTGCTATACTTAGCCTTAGCCTTAATGTTCTTCCCTAATTCTTCATATTTACATTTATTGTTGCAATGTTCGTTACATAAATCGACTAGCGTCGAGGATGTTGCTTTTGCCTTAAGAGCTTCAACCGACTCGGTTCCTATTCTATAGTCTCTGCCTTCTCATGTTAATTTCATCTTTAACATCGTATAATTTTATAAAAATACTAAAATAAAATGTATTCGGTTAATATTTAAACAGGTAAGTTGTAAGATTTAAAAGGGTTTGCTCCCGTGGAGGGAAGTTTACCAACCACTTTCCTAGCGAATTTATTTAAAAAAACTACGCAGTTTTCTTATATAGGTCTTGTAAATTGTCATGGTTAAAATGGAGGAAGTTAGTCCGGCTGTATTAAACCATGCAGTAAACCACTAGTACCGGGGTCCCACTTTCTTTTTTTAACATACTTATGATCTTTTTTTAAATTAAGGATATTTAAATTTCTATTTGTAAGGGTGGACTCTTATAGCAATAGTTTATTTTTCTCTACCGCGTAAGCAACGCTGGGCCCAAAGACAATTGCCTACTTCGCTTTTAGGTTAATCCGGCCTTGGGTCTACAGCGGGCCTTATACAATAAATAATAGACGGGGAGGTGGAAAAACAAAAACTCAGGTATACGGTGCTCGATGTTCCATGATATTTGTTCCGTCTTGTAAAAAATGGTTCTATTGTTGAACCGAAAAGTACTATTATCACAAAAACTTTTCTAGTTAGGACAAAGTAATTTGAGACCACAAACATTCCAAAAAAATTATGTATTTTTTTGGAATGTTTGTGGTCAAAAATTACTAATCTCGCATATATAGTAATAACACACAAACATGGAATGATAAATAGGTTCCTATTTTAAAACAAAACAAGTAATTTTAATGAAAATGGTATATTAATTCAATTGATTAATTTAATTAATGATTAATTAAAATAAGGAAAACTACCGAGACCAAAGTAATCGCTATGAGCTGCGACGTATAGACACTTGCACCTTTTCAAGATAAATTTCAAGGAACACACACGTCACATCTGAGAACTATATGTAACGCTTCGTTAACCTGTAAATGAGTCTCCGGTTTAATCGCTCACCATACGAAACATAGCCAGCGTTATTACTACTGTTTTTCGCTGGTGTCCTGTGAAAATGGGTACTTCTCCAGTCGAGACGTTCGTGCTGAGGCTTATACTACAGCTGCAGAGTGGCCCCACCACCTATAGTTTCAAACTTAAAGGAACTTTCTTCTACGATGTTGGAAGTTACAGCCGCTTGTTTTAAATATTGTTGTATGCGAGTGACCTGGATGTTGGTTTTCGGTTGTCGGCACTACTGCACTTTGGATAAATCAAACTTAAATATATGCAATAAAAAATGTACGAGATTTTCATGTTTCTGTATTTTCAATAAAATCTCCTGCAGCTATATATGTATGCAGTACACGCAGATAGATATGTGATATTCGCTTACCAGATAAATTTTATCTTATATAAAATGGTTGTTATGACAATAGGTACCTTCTTACCAAAGTCAAATATTTACTGTGGTTTATATCATTTAGTATTTCACATAGTTTTTATATGTATCACAGTTTACACCCTTGTTATTACGTCTTAAAGACACGTAGAACAGAGAAATCAAAGAAAGGAAGAATTTACTTTAAGCTGCTTTAATTTTTTACCTTTTTTTAAACTAGAGATGATCCTCCTAGGTATGAAGTTCTATAGAACTTTTTGTAAATAGTTTAAAGCGTTCTACTGTGTAGCGTTCGGTACACCTTTTCTTTGTATACGCATAGATAATTTGTAATTATTCATATTTACCGGACTAAGTCCGCAGCTGAACCTTTATTTATACCTTTCTAAAATGACACCACATTATTTAGCATATTTCTGTCGTAGAAGACATTCCCATATTCACTAAGCAACTAGAAAAGCGAAGTTAGTCCACTACTGAACCACACCACTAATGGAAAGTTAGTAATGACAATTATTATTAATTGTAATTGTACTGGTATCAATTGTACTAGTTAATAGTACCAGTTGTAACACAATTTATTTATTTATATAAAGAACCGATCGGTTTCCGCACCTTCAGAGTACGCAATTATACTGATAATTGTTATAATTATAATTGTCATTATGATGAAGTTTCGTCATTTGCCAACAATCGCAAGTAAATAATTACAAAAGTAAATAAATATGTTAATAAACCATACTTAAAATGTATTGATTTATTATTCTGACTTCTGCTTCATGTCCCACTTCAACAATCACGATGTTGAATTGATCAGGCGGTACACATGCGGGCTTCCTAAATATTAAATCGTTGGATGATTAAACGAATAACAAAGGTCCCGTTGGAAATGAAAATTGTTAAATTGAATTGAATTTTTATGAAAAAATTAAATACCCAAGTCATTTTATTTAACTTTGTTTTCTCGCCTCGTACTTTTTTGGACTTCTGTAGTCGTGCTTTTTTTACTTACTGACCTCTCAAATCTTTTAATCGTGATTTACGTGATCTCTGAATTTTCCCATTTTATGAATGAGAGACATTTGCAAAACATTATCCAAGTTGTATTACATATTGATTAAATATATTCTTGGAGAGTCACTGCGTGTCCGGAAACTTATTTTTTAAAAAACGTTTTTTCCACTGCAGTAATTTTTCCTGTCTCGGAGGCAGTTTACATACATAGAATGCACATTGACAAACACTCAGATCCGGAATTAGTTATTTGTAGTGCATACAAATACTAGTCTTGTGGGGGAATCGTGCCTGCGACCCGCAGCAACGCAGCTAAAGTCTTAGCCACTACGCCACCGAGCCGTCAAGAAACAGCCGTCAGGAAACTTTGTGATAATCCAAGTAAATCTGATATTGGCGATGTAGTGTTTAATATTTAGGATAGCAGTTTATTTGCCGCCACCCGCATTCTCACAACGTCGACGTCGTTACTAAATACAGCCAGTCTTGCGATGGCCCGTGTTTCATTGAATACATCACATTGAGATAGTCGGCAGGATATGAACCTGCACTCCCAAAGGGAATCTGATAGATATCAATTTTGATAATTCCAGCTATGTTTTAGGGACGTGAATAAAACCAATATTAAACTTTCAAAGCGGGTAGACCCTTCGGGGCGCGAGACCGTGGGTGGTCCACGCCTTCCCAGCTTCTGACACCACAGTATATAGTGCAGACCTATATCTGCCGCTGATCCGCGAAAGATAGTATTTCGTGGACGCGTGGGCTGGAGCAGCGTGGTGGATCCTTCCCGACCCCAATTTGTCTACATATTTGGGCGGAGGCCTTTGAGGAGGCCCTGTAGGAATAACAGGCTGCTATTTTACTTTATTAATAATCTCCCGACCGCATATCGAATACTGGGGTCATTGACCACGTTCGAGACAATTTAGTCTGTTCACCAGAGCTTTTTTGGGACATTGTGACAGGCGGTGATACGGTCGCTGTCTGAGTGTTAAACTAAGTCTCAGTTCAATGATACAAATCTTACATAAGCTTTGAAAATCTCATCGGTACGAACTAGAGTTTCCTAATTCGGACTGATCTCCTTGTCAACTCGGCTATCGTGATTAGAAAAGTAGTTCTTGTTTATAAACTATTTCCTAAATCACTATGTAAAAGTAGGTATTTTTCTTTCATAATCACATGATTTCGCATTTGGTAAGAAATGAGTCTTAGAATAAATGAACGTGTATAAATAACTTTTTGATAGTAAAGGTCAACCGCGACGTCATAAACTCATAAGCGATGAAAGATAAGAGATATGCGACACGGCTATTGTGTTTCCTACGTTCAATATAAAAGGAAAAACCGCCTTTGTGTACGCCGGCGCCACTCGCTTTTGAAAGAGAAATCGAAAGAGGGAACTTTTTCGTTTTTTGTAGTCAACATATACAGTTTCCTTTTATATAAATACATATTTATATTATATGATTTATATTTATATAAATACATATTTATATTTTAAGGCGTGGTAGAGCCAAGCGGCGGCATTAGCTGCTGCTCGAATGGGCCGGCTCGACCGGACTAAAACCACGGCCTCGCAGAATACCGGCCAGAAGTAGAGGCATCTTGTGCTTCTGCGTTTCGTTCGGTGAGTGAGGTAACCGGAGGCCCACATCCCCTCCCCATTCCTCTCCTCTTCCCTTCCATCTCCCAAATATACTTAAAGACCGGCAACACACGTGCAGCATCTATGGTGTTGCAGATGTATGTGGGCGACGGTAAGCACTTACCATCAGGTGAACCGCTTGCTCGTTTGCCGTCTTTTCCATAAAAAAAAAAATATGTAAAATTAAGTATATTTTTTTGTTCCCTTTATTTATTTAATAATGTATGTAATATGGACGGGCGTGGTCTTTTACAGCAGGCTTTTGGAGGAGGCGCAAAGTAACTCAGCGCGGTAAGGCAAGTGCTATGTTCGGTGTTTCTCTGCGTGGCAGAATCTGCAACGATGATATCCGTTGCAGAACGACATAGCCGTAAGGATCTGCAAACTAAATTGGCAATGTAAGTTATGACCCTCGGGGAAGAAGGGTTCTCGAGTGACAAACTCGTACAGGCAAACGCAGTGTAGGACGACAAGATGGAGTGACCACCAGCACAGTGTTGCGGGTGGTCCAAGGCCGTGCTTTGTGGCTAGGCGCTAATTGGCACTGGACTTGGGTTTTTATGTCACGAAGGAAAAGGTGCTCGTTACCTGCCAGTCACAGGGATCGGCATTTAAGATGCCGGACCGACTGAAACCCCCACGGTTTAGATTTACGCTGTTGACCCGGTGGTCTTAACAGCCTCGGCTGTAAGGAAACGGACTTGTGATTAGCGATCTATAGATGCGATCTTTATCTTCTTAATACGGTACGTATTGAACAACTTCTTGCGCTAAAAACAACAATAGACGATGCGTTAAATCATCCACCGTTCCTTAATACGCAGACATCTTTATTTTTCTTAAGTACACAATTAAGGTTGACGAAAGTATCTAATTAAACATGTCACAGTCGTACCGTACCTAACTATGTAGCTGTCAGCTTTCGCGCCGAAAACTTGCAATAGAGGCGTCAGCGAAATTGGCTACAGTCCAAATAGCGTCTGTAAACTTTGAAACGCATCTATATTTGTTCCTTAAGATTTTATCGGTGACCACCTTACACCTACTAACTTCGCTTGTGCAATCGAAACATCGTTTAAATAGCATTAAAGTGAATACATAAAATCTTATATACTTCATTTTATTAACATACCTTTTGTAAAGCAAACATGAAATTACGTCATAAATATTTTGTTACGTACAGAATTTACCTAATAGTAAAAATATATTATTATCTTGGGATATATAAATACGCATACATACATAAATACTATAAAATAAATAAGATATCATAAAATACATTATAATTATAATACTTACAAAATATATAAATATGTTATAACCCAAACAGACGGAAGCCCTCGGCTGGGGAGACCAGACTGCCGAGGGTATGGGGGAAAGGGAAAGAAACCTAAAAAATATTATTATTAATATTATACCTCTGTAAAAGTGTAATACCACTGATTAATCACGAAATCTTTGGAACTAAACTGGAAATTTGGCAGATAGATTCCTGACAGAGTGGAGGAGTACGCTAAGAAAGGATTTTTAAACAAAAAAAATCCCTAAAGGGGTTAAGTAGTGTTTAGAAGACATTACGTGTTTGAGTTACAGTTTAAAGTGACTAATTTTTCTCTTCGTACTCTTGATATGCCTCTAATCAGTCCATCGCTGGCCATAAACATCTCCCAACGAGAGGATGCCGTTCTCGCCTTACTTGGCAGTTTTGCGATCGCATTACCAGACGCCTCGTTCCTTAGACGCTGCTGCCCGCTACAGGTCTACATAATTTAAGTCAGGCGTTGTTTGGAATGGGTGTTTAATCATTCATGTATATTATGCCTTATTTTTCCATGAGGATACTTGTTACTTCTCCGTCAGAGGAACCTAATTACGAAACGGTGGTAGATTTAAAAAAAATACGTTTGACAAGTGACATTTATGTTTCTTATATTGATGAATAACTCATTTGATTTGATATCTCACCTCTTGGAGACCACGAGATATTACTAGCACTTGCCTTAGTTGGTTATCACCCACGGCATGACATGGAGTGATCGATTTTGATTTATCTTATACCGTAGGCATAGGTTTCTGTACCGTAGGTGACTAACGCATCGACGTAATAGAACCTTTGAAATGGAAAGGGTAACACTAAAAGTATGCATGAAATGGTTTACAGATTATATCTGAAATTACAAAAAAATACTTAAAATTTGAAGTAGTTTTTTTTTTCAATTAAGATGTTTCATCATCATCATCATTTCAGGCCATCACAAGTCCACTGTTGAACATAGGCCTCCCCTAAAGATTGCCACAAAGCTCGGTCCTGACCCACCTGCATTCATCGACTTCCCGCAACACTGCGCAGGTCGTCACTCCATCTTGTGAGGGGTCGTCCCACACAGCGTTTGCTGTACGTGGCTGCCACTCGAGAACCTTTTTTCCTCATCGGTTGTCAGTTCTGCGAGCTATGTGGCCGGCCCATCGCCACTTCAGCTTGCTGATCTTTGATAAAGATGTTTATTAACTAAAATCTCAAATGAATATTATTTGGAAACAAAAAGAAAACTGACAAACCATAGTCATGACAGTTTTAAAGGTGATTAAAAACATACAAAGGCTCCGTGTAGCCACTTCCCTGCCATAACCATAACATAATGGTTTTTAACGTCATGATATTGAGTGGTTCGCGAGGGGCTATTAAAAATTAATGATACTTAGCTACGTATCCGTTTCACAGCGTGTTTAACTTCTCACGAAGTGTTGAAAGTTTTATAATGAAAAGCAAATCGCTCGGTCATTAATTCACGTTTAATGAAATTGAATATAGAATTACTTGTTTTAAATTAACGAACCGATACGTGCTCGGGACGTCGTAGGATAGAATTAGTTGTGTAGCTTTCTTGACATTTTCCAAGTGGTCTGGACTAGAGATGCTGGAATAATAATAAGGGCTCGTGTTTCGCTTTGTTTAATAATCCTGCAGTCAATTTCGTAATTCCAAGAGAGTTGTACCCACCTTACTCACGTTAAGTCGTTTAGGATCTAAACTTAGCGACAGAATTCGAGCTGGTCACTACTATTGCCAATACATAGCCTCGGTAAATAAAATACACTAGTATGTATTACTCATATTAATAACGAGCGGATTTTTGTTACTAAAATTATAAGTCGGTACCATCGCCGGAATTGCTAAGTGACGAAATAATTATTTAGTAATCTTAATTACGAAATCATTTAGTAAAAGTTGTTATATTGAAAACAGATCGTTTGTAGAATTACGCAAATCGTTTTATTTTCATTTTCCTTATATTAATACAAATTGAATTATTCGGCGCAGTGGCTGAGAACTTTGCTTCAACGATGCGAGTCGTGGGATCCATTCTCTTTAAGAAAATAAATAGAGAGTTGTCTAAAATGTGTAAATTTTTTTTAATTTAACATTAATACTTGCTCATTACATTGTTACCTTACCGGCCTGTGTAAATTGAAAAACAATGTATTTGTCTGTGTATCCGAACGTCTATTGTGAATAGCAGTAGTTTAAAAATATTGAATTATTATTTATTTACTCAAATTGTAAATACTCTGCGATAAAAGTCGACGGTATAGCATTCGATAACCTTTCTTAGAGTTAAACATAATTCAAATTGCTAAAATACGCCTATGCTGACCGATGACTTTAAGAATTGTCTTCTATTACTGTAATAACAACTCGGTGTAAGGTGATGTAAGAGGAAATATATTATCTTTTTTTCCAAATGTCATCGTTACCTGCACGCGGTGCACCCTCATGACTAATGGCGACTGGCGACTGATTGATGGTGGTAAATCCATCCGAATGAACCGAACTCAAATCACACAGACTGGTGATGGGGAGCAGCATCTCCAGTGCGAAGGTACCGGCACTACGCTCTCCTACCCGCCTGCCCGGCGTGTTGAGAACTGGAGAAGACTCATTCTTCCATCCCAAGGTGGCCATTCGATCTAAAAAAAAGGCCTATGTCCATTAGTGGTCATGTTTATAAATAAGAAGAAAAAGAAGAATCACAACTTAAATAGCGATCTTCAATTTATAACCGCTGTACTTTAAATTATCAGAGATAATGCATGTTATATAACCATAAGGATGAAACGATGATGCGTAGGCGTTACGAGTTCATGACCTACGATTACAATCTCAGAAGCGAGTAGTACTGAATCACTTGACAATGGATTTAGCAGAAGTGGACTCACTCACGCCTAATTATCGCGGACGATGACCTTATGACTTACCCGCATAACATAGGACCTTTAATTTAACACCGACTGTAAATAATAAGACTTAGATACACTATAGAAATGTTAAGCTACATTGATCCTTTTAATTATAATGCAATACGGTTTAATTTTGAATGTTTTGAGGGGAAAAGTGTTCATCACCTGAATAAGTTGAACCGTTGTTCATGACAATTGACCAAGCGTCGAGAACTGCAGCGGATAAGCTGTTCTAATTAAAATTAAAAAAATAGTGATAGTTGTTTTTCTCGAAAATGACGAAGGCATTCGAAATTTTATTTGCTATAATAGTGTTAGTGACACAAATATTTTAATGGTCTAACATTATAAGACTCGCGCGCCAAAAGTTAGTTATTTATTCGGAAACTTTTACGTATTTATACGTCTGGAACTTCAGTAAATTTTACCTATAATGTTCTTATTTTAAATTGTTTATTCAATAATTTCGGAGAAAACCTTTTACTTTCTTCGTATGTTTTTGTATAAAGTAACGTGACAATGAAATAAAAAAGTATATTTTGCGAATTTTACAGGTAAAACATAGTGTTTTTTTTTTCAGAAAATGGAATAAATACATAAAAATAGAATCGTCCCCAAATTTTTAAATGAAAATTAACTTTTTGACTTTGGCGATTTGTGTTTTTTTTTTATGAAAGAGGCGGCAAACTAACAAGCGGTTCACCTGATGGTAAGTGATTACCGTCGCCCACTTACATCTGCAACACCATAGGTGCTGCAGGTGCGTAAATTACATTCACTTTCTTTACTGAGTTACAGTTAAGTACTTTCCCAGGAAAGAATTTAAGACAAAAGATCAGTACTAAATCGCAAGAGAAACTTAAAAAAAATAAAAGCTACAATAAATTTAAAGTTATAATCGCGCTTCTGGGTAAAAGACTCGCTGTAACTGTACGTTTTCATTAAAGAAGCTAAAAGAAAGTAGATTCCGGAGCGGACTATTGCTAGCATATCAGATATTTCTTATTACAGAAAAAACCAGTGAACCGAATAATCCAATGAAATTTTTCATTAGATAAGCTAAAACGAATTTTTTTTTTATTTTATGCAGACAAAGCTGCTTCAAACTGCTTACGTTTAATGCAAACTTAAATACCACACAAAAGTGGTAGAGGGTAGCATCACTGATGCGTGTTAGATATGGGAAATTATTGCAAGAAATACGTACCGACTTTAGCAGGCGCTTTCTTGGAGAGCCTTGCTTCAGAAGCGGAAGCGAGCGGAGCCTAAATAGGCCGTTGTAGCAGCGGTTCAATTGGTATCATCGTCAATGACATCTGTTGACCTGCGTCCACATAGCGTAGGCAAATATCAAAAGCCATATAAAGGTCGTTGAAACGTTTTACAAATGAGTGAGCTCCAGGAATAAAGTACTGAGCTCACCGAACGTTAATTATCGTATGCAGCGTCCTATCCGCATTAATCAGAGCGAATTAAGCCGGTTACGAATCATTTGGTCCTAGGAATACCGAATAAAGAACACGTGTACATTACAACTTTGGCCCCGATCCGCTCATGTTTGGTTTTATAGAGTGAACTGGCGTGTTTGTTCAAACGTTACACAGTATCAAATATTTTACGGCTATTTCAGTATCCATCTACTACTATAATTCCACACGGATTTCCCCTAATCACTCACCTGTCGTGTTTCTCTGAAATTCGAATTCAGAAGTCATGGTTGCTTACGATCATCGTCAAGTACGGCACGATAAAAAAGGTACTCTAATACTGTTATGCCGATATCGAAATCACATATAAAGCACGTCGTTCGATACACAGGCCCACTGAAAACCAGCTCTGCAGTCTCGTCTCTACTACAGCAGTAAGCTGAACGCGCCTCAATATTAAGGAGGCAACGTCAAATGCATTGTTTGTATAAATTTACGTTTCGTTAAATGATTTGCAATATTTATCATTTTTAAATACGCCACATTTGTGCAATAAATGACTTTTTCTTCTATTCTTTCTTTCTAAATATTCGTGAACATGTTATAGTAAACAAAAACATGCGTTACTTTGCGAAAATAGATTATTTTAAGAATGATCACATTTGAGAGATATTGGAAAAATTAATTAGCACAATTCCACATACGAAGAATACTATACTATCCATTGTAATAATACCGTAAGTATAAATTATTTGATGATAATTAACTTCCGAATACTATCGGCAGTTCTCAACTGCGCAGGACACTGTAAAAGTAAATGAACACACAGACACTCGTATTTAACGTCCCACATCCGATGTAACGCTGATGCTATACATATCGGAGGAAGGTTCAGATGTAGTGTCAGAGACACGGGACGAACACAACACAACCAGATCTGAAAAACAATAATTTGTGATTCATTATAAATATTAACTTCGGCTGAGATTCGAACCCAGGACTCATGGCTAAGCAGACGCCAACCACTATACCACGCGGTCTTAACACCGTACTATCCATTTATAATATTATACATGCGAAAGTAAGATTCTGTCTGTCTGTAAAGTTTTTATAGTTAGGCCGCCGTACCGATTAGGATAAAACTTGGTACGAAGACTACTTGAACCCTTTGGCAGGGCATCTTTCATTCCGGGAAAGTCACGAGTAAATTTTCCAGGCGGACGATGTCGTGGGTGAGGAAGCTACTGAACATTAAAAATGGACGAGTTCAAAGAGAATACCTACGCCGGCCTAAGAATAACCAATACGATGTTATTTATAGAATAATACTTTTGTATCCGTCGTATATATTGTGTGTATACAAGTATATGTAATGTTTAAATACATGTATTTACTCAAAGGGGATCTTTCAGAGGTATTGTATTTAGGTACTTTTTTTTATTCATGTTGATGTTACATGGAATAGGTATTTATTATTTCTGTATTTCACCTCGCAATTCTTTTATGAATATTTACTTCTAGTCTTTGTATGTAACGATAAAAAAATGCAAATTTCGACTTAATAGTGTTTATCGAATGTCTATAAATAACTATGCAAAAACATCGAACTAATACGAAGTTGTGGCCTATTTTCAGCAATGGGCTTAAAAAGGTTGATTAAGGAGAAGTATAATCTATGGTAATTGTGTGTTATGTATATTAACGAATCCCACAATGCATATGCCAATCATAAATCTCAATCGGAAAGTTCATATTTGTATGATCGATCAATTCTCAATAATGAAGTGCATGGAAAGCAATAACATGCGATTCTGACATTCCTGCAATGTACTCAATCTATTTCGGTACCATAACTGGGTTAACACAGTTTTGCGTGCTCTCTCGTTGGTTTGCGTCACGGTGCAAAATACACCTTTGAGGTGTATTTAAACGTAACGTCCCAACCGAACTGGTTTCTGCCTTGTCTTGGCTTAGGAACCGTGGTTTGGTCTCCGGTCCACTGTAAACCAAGAGGCCGCTAAGTCAGACCGACCATGTAGGTTACATGGCCGGTCTGAATTAGCGGGGAGGGCTGGCCCGTGGTGGCCGTTCCGAGTGGGCTTGGCTCCACTTCAGATGCAGGTTGGTGGACTGTAGACGTTGCTTTGCACCGCTCTGCAGCCGCGGCAGTAAATTCTCCCTATCCTCTGCGAGTTAGTTAGGGGCCGCACTGAGTCAGTACCCGTGAAAGGAACGCAGGGTCTCCCCGGGGTACGATGAACTGTTCTCCTTACCCTCCGCAGCCGAAATAGGGTCGGCAGCAGAGCCATAGATCTGATCGGCCGCAAGGTAACGGGATGGCTGGTGCTTAAGAACGCCAACCTTGTTGATCCTCATGATCGTCGGGCGGTGGACCCAGGGGATTACCCAGTTGGGTTGGGAGGCTGAGTTGGTAGTCGCGTTTGTGTTCCGGCGCGTTCAACCGACTCGGAAAGGGAGAGGATGTGGTCTTTCCCGAGGTGGGGTTCCCTGGGCGGCCGGCGTAGGTGGGTTCGCGTATGTGTGCGAAAGCGTTCCCGAGGCCCTGCTGATATGCGGCGAAGGCGGAACATCGTGAGATCCTGCGGACATAAGGTGCCCTTGCCTCCGCTAGTGAAAAAAAATTTGTGTACAACGTGTTAAATTGTATGGACATGTATATTACCGTAACCTTGAAGTTGACAACTGAGCTTAACTGAATATTAAAACAATTCGTGCTATTTTTAGTTAACTGGCCCTGTCCGAGAAGATATGTAAAATAAAAAAGTAGTTGTACCTAGGACATATTAGGAAATACGCCAACCTCAAATAGGGTATATTAGCTAACTTCTTTCGGATATGTTGTGTTTCAAGTGGAACTTTTTTTTTTATATATTTTATCACACATATGTATATACTTTATCACAGTGTTGAAACTAAACATCGAAACTTTAAATGAAATGGTATTTGAAGACATGTGAATTCAATCTGCACGCAAGAAGTGTGACGCTCACTTAATTTCCGACACCAAAAGTCCTACAAAATTAAAGAAGACTCCTAAAGTGGAAAGCTTTTATTTTTAATTTATCTTGCGGTTGTTCAGTGGACAACATAGTTTTATATTACCTTTTAGCTCGGAATCATGTAATCTGTAGTAAGAATGTGGGAGCAATATAAGAAGAGAATACTTAAAGAAATATAGAAGAATAGAGACAACCTGCATCTCTAGACGAATATTATCAAAATAATAAATGTTTCGAGGGCATGTGATGTTCTGCTAACGGATACTTGATCAACGGAGTAGATTATTTACAGTGAGGACGTCTATTAGTTGTCATCTTGTATTTCCTAAATCGTATATGTTTCTTCAAGTTTCAGGAACATTTTCTATAGAGTTTTTATGATAAAACCAAGTAATGATAAAAAATGAAAAAGACTTTTGTCTGAAAAAGTGCGACGTAGGCTGACGCCCGGGGCTATTAAGGGACTAGACGTTAATTTATCTCGGAAAGTTTCTCGTTCCAACAGATAAGGTATCACTTTGTGAAATGTGGATATTACTTCATGACGCTCGTTTCAATGTAAGTACGGATTTGAAATCACGGATAATTTTGTGGATACTTTCGGTATAAGTAATTTTCTTTTTAATTAGTTTTGTTGTTCACGTTGTACGACAGCGTTCATTCCATTTGAATATATTTGTTAAACGTAGGAAAATGTCTTACTTGCGCACAAGTAACGGAGTGTAATTTAATAAATAAATTCTTTCTATGTATGCGTGTGAACAGATCTAACGTAAAAACTATTTCATGGATTTTAATTGAACTTTTTTTAATGTTCTTCATTCGACAAAGACATATCACTCCCGTATTCATTAGACACTCCTCCGTCTCTACGCACTTCGGGACGAGAGAGTCATACGATGTCATCACTTTCTGCTTTCACAAGATCTTCTATTGTGAGTGATGTTGGAGATCTTTATCCCTAATGTATGTACCTTGTATAAAGTCATACCCTATTGTTATGTACTGCATTTAATTATTATACACCCATAATTTTATTTCAGTTGGTTTAAGATGTCTTTTTCTTTTCTTTTTTTCTTTTTTATTGATATATTAATGAGCTATATATACTGCAGACATTACCGGCTTAATAATAGTATAAGGCTGCGCTGAAAATCAGTGTTGCAGGTATCAGTAACGTAAACTGAGCGTAGACCCATTTGTTGCATCACACTGTAACACAGGAAAAAAAATAACCAAAAATAATTTTTGTTTTTATAGTTTTTATTATTCTTTTAATTGTTTTATTAATAACTTGTAAACTAATTGTGATGTAATGAATAAAGTTTCTATCTTCTTTCTTTTTTTCTCTTCGTGGTGTAATGAAGAAAGAATTCTTCAAGAGATTAACCGCTTGCCCCACCGCGAGCCTTAGGTTGATATTAGACGATAATTACAATATCGTGACCGCTGCCTAGGCGTCGTTAGGCGAAGGAGACGTCGAAAACAGGCTCCACCTACATGAACACCGTTACTGCCCATCCCCGTAGAGAGCCAGTAAGATTAATATTGCCATGTTTCTGACTGCCACAAAAGATGCGCCGGCTAAACGTACAGGACGTATCAAAGGAGACCATTCGACTGTTCTCCTCGCGCAGTAACGCTCCAGATGTTTACCTAATCCAACTGCCTCGTAAACCAACCCACAATATTTCCAGCTGGTTAGAGTGGCCAATAGGCATAACGGGCACGCGAGTGTTCTTTTTTTGGATATACATAGTTACCATCGTACATAGTGTTATAGTATTTCCAATAACAATTTTGTTACGTAATTAAATTGGTATATCCAGTTCTTTAATCTATGATTTACTTTTAACAGCGCATGTTTTTGTAATGAAATACTGATGATTACAGGAATGATGATGAAGGATGAAAATTGTAATGCGAGAATGCATAAGTTTATACTTTACTAATAAGTAGTGTTGGTATGTCTGTAACTGCCGTACCTACTATGTTTATTTCTAGTATAAGTCCCTAAAAGTTGCATAATATGTTACTTGTACTAACGGGATCAAAAAATAAACAATTTTTTTCTTAAATAAATAATCATTTTATTAAACGCAACTTCCTAAAAAAATTCTGTCATATCACACTATATACAATGAATTAAAAAATATAAGTGAAATAAAAAACCCGCTGTTTCACCGAGTCACGATGGTTTTACCCGTGAATAACTCAATTTCAAACCTGTTTTTTTTTTCAAATACCTAAATGTGGCAATGCAAATATTTTCGTGGTTACCTAGTTTCGACATGACTTCAACAGTTCAAAACAATAAAATGTTATTATAATACTGATGTGTTAGGTGTCGGGCTGGTCAGCTAGGTTTTGCAAATCCTGCATTTGTTTAGTATTAAGCTTTTTTTAATGTTTTATTTTATCATAGAATATGCCTTATCTACCTGTGAGACTGTTCGTTATTAAATATCAGCCTCGTCTGCACGTGTTGCATCCAGCTATATGACGGTGGACAATCCATCGAATTAGCTTAACATAGACTAGTGTACCAAATATTACATAGACTAACAGGGAGCAGTGTCACTAGTTCATGGGTACCGGTACTACGCTCACAAAGGCACTTGTCCACAGTTGTGAATATGGTTAAAACGTTCAAGACTGCATACCAGCTTTGCTGGTGATTTTTTGGATAGGCCTATGTTCAGCAGTGGACTTGAATTGGCTGATAATGATAATGATGATGATGAATGTTAACAATAGATATCGGAGAGACGATATATAATATTATTATCATATCACTGTGGGCATTTCCTAGACCTATTTATAGATCCAAATTCGATAAAACAAATAATACAATAGATATAGATCAAAATAATTTTCAATTGTATAATGTAAAAATATCTACTTCTTAATATCTAATTTTATGGGTTTCTTTTATTATTCCATGAGATTATGAACGTTATATAATTATTTCACGTCGCAGAGTATTCAGAAATAGATATTTTTATTTCGACGTTGTACATCACTGGCCGAAGGCTATTCAACACGAGCCACTCGTACTTAACTCAGGTAGTGCGCCACCAGAATGACTTATAATGTTTACATTTAGATTTTGTTTACATTGCTTAGAGTAATTCTACACTAAGCCAGCAGTGTCGGTATAAAGTAATAGCTATTCCTTTGTGATTCGGAGCATGGTGGGTGTTTGTAATATCTATTTTGATTTGTTATTGCACTTCTGAGAAAGTGTTTGCGGTGGACTGAATAATTTTGTTTGACGCACGTACTCATTCTCTAGGTTATTTAAGTTAAAAGCACTTTGCATCTCTTGATTCTGTTTGTTTGTACTCATCACAAGCACGAAACTTTTATATAAGCTTTGGAAAGTTAACGTTCACTGAAGTTACGAATGATAAAGCCAAGTGTGTAATTAATCAAAATTTGTTTATGTTGTGAAATACTAAGAAAATCTATTTTTAATTTAATATTCCAAATTATATTAAATTATCAAGTAAAGTAAAGTACCAGCCTGTAAATTCCCACAGCTGGGCAAAGGCCTCCTTCTCAAAACTATAGCGAGCGCCCTGACGACTAGGCTAAACGGCACTAAAGTATCAAGTAAATTATGTAGAACTAAGGTAACTGCAGTGGCACAATTTAATATCCTATTCTATGGAAGCAAGCCGTAGTTTCAAGTCTTTGTTAGTTGAAACATTTTCCGGTTTGTTCGTATATTATTACATTCACAAAATAATACATTTTGTACAATTCCAGACTATATTAAATATATTATAACTACAACACAAAGCATATAACTTAAAGTTTGTTTATAAATAGTTAGCAAACTCTTTACTAGCAAGTCCTGGTGGATTAGAATTTAAAATATATTAAATAGTTTGAACTGACATTATTATGCATGAGTATTGGTTGAATTCTAGTATATTTATAGATTGTTTTTATCTTTGTTAGTTTTCATATGATTACTGTACCTAATGAAAACTATAATGCATCTGTCCAAAGTCTTTACAGTGAAATTTTATATTTTTTTTATTTTTTTTATTACATTGTTCGCAATCATTCTATCATTTTGGTTAAAAATAATTAAGTTTTTGATTTTAATTGTATTTTATTATGTTGAGAATGTATTATTAAATAAATGTTATGAAGATAATGCGAACAAGCTCGTTTTTCAACATACGCTCCACCTTCGTCTGATCTGTGTGTACTTGATCCTCGAATGCAACCTCTGAATAGTTGCAGCAGTTCTTTAAGGGTGATCCACCCTTGAAGACCTGAAGAAAGTCTGGGTAGTTCGAATAAAATATCCTAAACATTTTATTTTTAATAATATTATTTAAAATATTATCCGTACCTCTGAAGTAACTATTACATTAATTTTATTTCTTTAACGTGACAGGTACATAGAGTCTTGTCCCAATATTTACGAGCAGCTGACATTTGTTAGAAGAGTTTATTTATCTTATTAGTCATAATAATATAGTTGCTTGCTCTATATAAGCAAATTAGTTAGGATCCGGTTGCAGTTTTCCCGTATTCTTTGAATACTTCAGTTCCGTCAATTACCAAACAAAGCGCAGCGTATGATTTCCGTTCATAATTTCATTATTCATATATTTGAGTCATTAATGTTAATTAACAAGATATTATATGTCAAATTGCGTAACATTTATTCCCAATGTAATTATAGATTAATAATTACTTATTAATTGTAATGCTCATAATGATGATGTTCTCCCAGTAGATTTCGACAACGGTGAATACAAATAGCGGTGGTCAATTGCGCAGGACATATTACAGTGTCGAAAGTGTACGCGTGGTCAAACACAGAGGCACTCGCTCCCCTTTACCTTCCCGTGCCCGATAAGACCGAAGAAAGGGTCAGATGCAATGTCAAATAGAAAACCAATCATTTATGCATTTTTCTTCACGACAAAGAACGATATTTGATAAATCGTTGTCCGTAAGCAATAAGTACTTACGAATTACATATTACCTAAACTTCCTTCCTAAAGTTCCTGTACTTGAATGCACTATGGTTTGCAAGCTTTCCAAAAAGTGATATATATATAAATATATATATATACCGGCGTGAAGTAGAGGCATCTTGTGCTTGTGCGTTTCGTTCGGTGAGTGAGGTAACCGGAGGCCCACATCCCCTCCCTGTTCCCCTCCTCTTTCCTACCATCTCCCAAACATCCTTAAAGACCGGCAACTCACTTGCAGCATCTATGGTGTTGCAGATGTATGTGGGCGACGGTAATCACTTACCAGCAGGTGAACCGCTTGCTCTTTCGCCGTATTTTCCATAAAAATATGTATATATATATACGATGTGTGCGAGTATATTAGAGTATGTGTCTAATTAATATACTAAAAATGTATGCTCAGCCCATGACGCACAATGGGATTTTCCTATAAGAAGTAATGAGTAGTGATCGATGTAGGGGATATATTATAGATTGACATGTCGACAGCTACACTAATATTAAAAAGAGGATAGGTTTATGAGTTTAAGAATTTTTTTACTTTTTATACTTGATAGAGCCAGGCGAAGGCTTTTGCTGCCCGAATGGGCCGGCTCGTAGTAGCACGACCTCGCAGGATACCGGCGTAAGAAAGAGGCATTTTGTGCATCATCGTGTGATTGAGGCCCACTCCCCTGTACGAGAAAGGATTCCCTCCTTTCTCCAAATATCAACCTCATCTGCACATGGTGGAGCCTAATAGCAAATCGACGAGGCTCTGACGACCGAATGATATCGGAATATCCATCCGAATTTGCCGAACGCAAATCCCACAGACCAGTGATGGGGGGTAGTATCACTAGTACGAGGGTACCGCCACTGCGCCCATCAACAAGCTAGTCCAACGTGCCGGATTTTTACTGCTAAAAAATAAGATACAACACAATACAAATAGATTATGTACACACAGTAACATTATATAATAACAAGTGGTATCAAATCTCGAAAAAATCGACCAAAATTTGTAAAATCTCTCGTAAAATCGAAAAACGGCGCAAGCAAAAATTTTAGAAATGTAATTTTCTCAATAATCGGAATTATTGAATAATTTTTGTGTCGTATGGAACTAATTGATAATTAATATTATTAAATGACGGCTCGGTGGCGTAGTGGTTAAGCGTTTTGGGGCGCGGGTTCGATTCCCGCACGGGACTAGTATTTCTATGGACTACAAATAATACTTCCCGGCCTGGGTGTTTGTCCATGTGTAATTCATGTATGTAAACAGCCTCCGCGACACAGGAATTCCTACAGCGGAAGGTAACCTTTTTAAAAAAAGAAAAAGAACAAAAAAACATCTCTCAGGTGTTGACGATTACTGAATAATAAGAAATAAGAAGCTAAAAATATGGTGAGGTTATGTTGACATCTGATCGGAGAATAGAAACACTGCTAGCCTCGCGCCACACACATATTACATATGTTGTTGAACGTGTACTTGGCTGAGACACTACCAGTGTCTCCGGATATAACAAGAAATATAATTAGACTGAGAATTAGACAAGAAGTCATTAGCACAAAGGCCCTATTTATTTCTTTATAGCGTATAAGAAGACAAGCAGAAGTATTTTAGCAGAGGAGCTCTTCTGGAGAATGGTCAACTATGGTAGATAAAGCGTGTACGAAAAAAATTACTACAAATATGCAATACATAGTGATTATTGTAATAAATATTAACAGATATAAAATACAAAAAATATTAAATTACAATATGTAAAACTGCGTTTTTCTGTGTATTCGCTTATTAATTTTTAACTACTATGTGGAATTCATTGCAAATTTCACTATTATTTGGAATCTCTCACGAGAAAGGTTAATATGTATAACAAATTAATATTTAGTCTATATAGATATTGCAGATCGATCTGTGCAAGGCGCGGTTCGCTAGTATAATACAAATCGACTAAATTAAGATAGATAAGAAATTGCCAGAAAGCAGACAAGAAATTAATTTAAAGCTAAAATTTTCATATACGGTCTTATAATTATGTTATACAGAATAATAATTCATACGGTTAATTAACGGTAATACAGAGTGTTTCGAGTCTGAAGTCGACATCAAAGGCGTGTTTAGTCACAGCCAGCGAAGTATGAGAGCCTTGAGGCTTACGCAGCTTATGGATCAAATGCACGTGGAGCGTGTGTTGGAAAATATTTTTTTACGTTATTTAAACTACCACTTGCTTCCATCAAAGAGGTAAGTTAATATAGATAGACGATCAGTGCAGTAAAGTAAGTAGTGTTTTGTTTATATTAAGGCCGTAGTTGTGATAAGTTATCGGGAGAAGTGGATAGTTTTTTTAAACTTAATGAAAAGAACATATTCCATTAGTAAACCCGTTGGTAAACTTTGGTTTGTAACTGGACTGTCGCCTTATTGTAACTGCTCTACAGTTTTAGTAGCCACGTTAACTTCCCTGTCGATACTCATTTCTGGGAGATAAATCCATCATTTCCTCACCTTGTCTTGGTCTCTCACGGGCTTGGTTTGCATTTAATTAACGGCCCGATAGTTGGATCGGGAATATACCAGCTTTTTCTGCAAAAGTCAATTTCACCTGCGTTGCGGTGCACAGTGCTGTCTGTCTGAGGCTCTGGCGTTCGACTGATGGCAGAAAATTCATACGAATGTACTAAACCTAAATATTACAGACTATTAATAGAGAGTAGCATATCTAGTGCACTGCGCACACAAACTCGACTGTCTAATGTGGTTTGGGCAAATCTTCCACTCTTGGCACGCCAGTTTCTGTTTGCGCTTTCTTTGTAAAGCCTTTGTTTAGTAGTGAACTTAAAGTCCTTGGACTAGGAAAATCCATCAGAATTTTCCGAACTCAAATCACAAAGATTAGTGATGGGGAGCAGCATCACTAGTGCGAGAGTCACAAGTCATCCCCGCGTGGTGAGTGTGAGCAAACCTTTGAATAAATGTATGCTTGCTTTTGCTGGCGGTTCTTGAAGAGGCCTATGTCCAGCATTGGACTAAAATAGGCTGTTGTGGTAGTGTGTTGTATATTAGTGATACACAAAAAAATGATTACTGCAGGATCGAATCAATTAAAACGGATTCGTCGATTCATATCAATATTCACATTCATATCATATCAAATATTTCGATAAAATATTCGTACGCGTGGAATGAAACGATCGTCCGTTGTCGACGTGCTCAGCCTGCCGATTCACGATGGCATTATGAAACTTATCCTTCGAGACGTTTCGGTATGAAACTAAGAGGCTTTAGTTTTCAAATATATTTATATCCAGTATTTTTGTGGTTTAATATCGATATTAACCAAAATTAGTATCGCAGTACTGGTACATTAGTTTCAAAAACCTGATTAGGAGGCCTTTTGTTTCTTATTTTTTTTTTAATAAAATAATAGATCAATAAAAAAAAAAGTTACATAACAGAAACGACGACATTATTGAAATGTGGTATTGAGATAGCAATAATATATTATATACCAATGATATTATACCTTTTTTCATTAGGAATATTGATTCCTATTACATAAATATATATTCTAATTCGGTTTGCCTTTTGTGACAGACATTACAACCCACTGATAAACGTAGGTTATTGCAAAAGGAGGATAAGCTATAATCGATACGCTTGGCCGTCGGGTTAGTATTTGGGTCAGCCATATATTAGAAATGATTCTCGATATTACACCGCCAATTGTCGGAAGAGGTTTTACTGGCTTTTCTTTACGGGATGGGGGAGAAGATTCTCTAACGCCGCCACCGCACGGCATCCATCACCAAAGGCCTACTATAGCCACACTACTATTTAAACTAACCATAGAAGTTGCATCTCTATGTATTTCAACGCATTTACCATGGGTAGTATTCTGAGGAATTGTTCGGAACGATTCCAGCCGCCAAAAACCACCATTGTACATCGCGCCAGAATACTAAGTTCGACCAACACCATCTAGTTGGCTGGCAATACAATCAATGTGTTTTGTTTTGAATTTTTGGCACTACGACTTTGTGGAATCAGCTATCGCCAGCTGAAGCTTTTCATTTCTCAAAGGCCGGCAATGCACCTGCAGCAACTCTGGTATGGGGGATGTTCTTGAGCATCGGTGATCACCTACCATGAGGCAAGCTACTTCCTCGTTTGCCCCCTCTTCTATAAAAAAAAACTATATTTACCAATAGCCAACGAAGTTGTATGTATTTTTGTGATCTCAACACGAGCTTTTTATTGTTTTCCAATAATCTTATCTCTCATATGTCTTACCAAATGGCATCCTTGGATTTATTCCCACGCTATCGTGTTATGATTTAGCTTTTTTAGGGATCCATAAGACCACTCGCTTCACCTTATGAATATCTAATTTACGCTAAACCTCAGATCTCTAGGTCACATCGATTTTTAGTTAATCAGCTACGATAAAGAGACACGAGTATGACCTTTAGAAGGTTCCGTTTTTCCCTTAGAACTAGCTCCGAAATTTTCCCTCCCCTTTTTAAGTCTTATTTGCATATTTATAAGTTGTAATTAGTGCAAAATATGTGAATTAATAAGATGTGGTATATACGTAATGTAAACTAAATATCCAACTTTGAGCAGTTTAGTTTACAAACGCGTAAAATAATAGCTTCTATTAAAGCATCTCCGTATTGGACTCGATCCGTTAACGTAAGACAGACTCAATCCAATGAAACCCATTACGAATTCGTTGTGAAATTACATTCGATATTAAGTTTTCATTTGATCTTCAAGGCTGGGTTATTGGCAGCGAACGGAGTGATAAAATTAATAATAGCCCCTACTTATTATTAAACGTTATTAATGTTATGCCAATAGGCAGATATGTTATACATAGGACTAGGTGTAAATACAAACATAAATTAATTTCTGCGCAACATTTGAAAGAACGACCCTACAGGAATACTTACTAATTAGAGATAATTTTCAACGTGGTAGAGCCAAGCGGCGGCTTTTGCTGCTGTTCGAATGGGCCGGCTCGACCGGGTTGGTATCGCAGAATACCGGTGTGAAGTAGAGTTCGTTCTGTTTGTGAGGTAACCGGAGACCCACTTCCTCTGCCCCACCCCCCTCCACATCCACTCTCCCATCTCCCAAATACCCTTAAAGGCCGCGCAACGTACCTGCAGCACCTCTGGTGTTGCAGATGTACGTGGGCAACGGTAATCACTTACCATCAGGTGAACTGCTTGCTCGTTTGCTGCGTTTCTCATAAACAAGAATTGTCTTCTTCTTTTCTTCCTATGGCAGGGATTGTTGAAATCGTCACGTCAAGACACTCCGCGCCTTAAACACTGCTGCCTGTCACGGGTCTAAATAATTTAGATCTAGCTGACGGCTCTTCTGACGTTTATCGGAAAGCCATAAGACTTTTCACGCATTTACCTTTGTCGACTTTTACGCGACGACATTTAACAACAATGGGAAGAGTAGTGGTGACGATAAAATAACGTATACATAAGTTATTCCATGTGGATGTGATGGAGATACATAGCATCCTATATCTTACATAGAAACCTGCATCTCTGAGAAGAAAAAATTTCGTGGATGTTTCCCTTATTCGCTTACCGGCTCCAAAGCTCTCTCAAATATTTTGGAGGAGACCGGTGACCAGCGGTAGGCATTTGCATGCTGGTACTTTACTAGATACACTTATTTTACATATTTACTACATTACGCACCCTTTTATTATAAATTCGTACATTACAAACTTAATTTTTATAATTTAAATACATCGAAAAGGGTCTAAAAGCATTTTACTTTGGCGGTTGTCCAACTTTCATTCAGTAGAGGTTTTTTAAAACTCGTAACAAATTGGCGACGGGCCAGTCGGAAGCAGCTGCTTATATTTGCAATTAAATAATTCGACTTTAGGATTGAAAGGTAAACATGAAAGTGAATACCGTGCCAAATAATTATTCAATTACAACATTAATAATTTAAGCATGAACTAAAAATATAGAGTTTAAAATTAGCGAGAAGTACTATTATATTTATTAGAAGGTGCAAAACGAAAGGCATGGCCTATATCAGAACTCATATTTCTATAACCTAAAACTGTAATAGAAAAAACATTCGGATGTAATTTAAAACATTTATGCCTTGTGGTTTCGGCGTAAGAATCTGTCACCCCCGTTCTTTCCATGGGTGTCATAAAAGGTGACTAAGGGTAAAGCCCTAAAAATTGCAATGGCTAACGACAGATGACGGATAATCATCTGAAAAAAATACCACGACGGGCAGCAGCGTCTAATATACGTAGTGCCTGGTACCGCAATCGCCTATTCGGTTGCCGAGCGTGGCGATTATGGCAAACCATCCTTATGGGAGAGGCCTGTGTCCTTCTGAGGACTACTCGTATTTCTAGACTTTTAAGGTAAGGTAAGGCAATTTCTTTATCAACAGCCTTTTACGTTCACTAAGGGAAAAGGAACTTGCGAAGAAAATTTCAACGAAATTACTTGGTTTATGGATCGGTAAACGTAATGCACTTATTCTAGGATATTGATGGTCCTCCCCATCGCTAGTCTGTAACTTTTGAACTCAGCAATTTCGTCCCCAGACCCTGCGACTGTACAGTGTGCAAATACGGATGACATATGTATACACCCTTATTAATATAAAGCAAATTATATGATTGTGAAACAATATGACCTAAGTGAGCATAATACGCGGTAACATAAAAGTGAAAGAAAAAGTGCTTTAAAATATAAAAGTGTAAACTGAGCATGCGTGAAGTGAAGTGAAACGTGGGTGTACAGAGGTCGTGTCACGCTGCTATCGTGTATTTATCGAAGCTATTTTTTAATCAATAAATAGTTTTCCAATTCTACGAAGCTAATGCCGACTTGGTCGTGTATAGGATATCCTTTCCATTTACGTATACCGAACGGGTAGTTAGGTTTTTTGCTTTTTATTAATATATATTACCCAATTCCACTTTTATTAATGTGAAAATATTCGGAACATAACGAAGGCCTCACATAAATTAGTTTTTGTTTTGTGATTTTGCATTGTTATTGTTGTATTTCGAAGGACGCGTGTCTTATTGTTTAGAGTACCTGACTGCTGCGCCGTGGTTACTTGGTTCGAATCCCATGATATCAATATTTGAGCAGGTGCAAAAACACAAATTATTGGTTTTTCGGATGTGTTTATGTTATGTTCGTGGCGTATTTCTGATATTCTGACTCTTTCTCCGATCTTATCGTAATAGCGTGACATCGGATATTGGACGGTGTTTGCGCGTACATCATCATCATCATCATTTCAGCCTATTACTAGTCCACTGCTGAACATAGGCCTCCCCCAAAGATTGCCACGAAACTCGGTCCTGAGCCACCTGCATCTATCGACTTCCCGCAACACTGCGCAGGTCGTCACTCCATCTTGTGGGGGGTCGTCCTACACTGCGTTTTCCTGTTCACGGCTGCCACTCGAGAACCATTTTTCCCCAACGGTTCTCAGTTCTGCGAGCTATATGGCCGGCCCATTGCCACTTCAGCTTGCTGATCTTTACGGCTATGTCGGATACCTTAGTTCTGCTGCGGATATCATCGTTGCAGACTCTACACTTGCGCGTACACTTTGTAAAAAAAGTAAAGTAGCAGCCTGTAAGTGCCCACTGCTGGGCCTCCTTCTCAAAAACCCTCTCGCTTTAGGGCCCGCCACGCTGTTCCAGGGGGTTCCTGTTACGGGTTGGCGGGCTTCACATATTCTCGAAATAATATTTTTTTTATTTCTCAGACATGCAGGTTTCCCCTCGATGTTTTCCTTTATAGCTGAGCACGGGGTAAATACAGCACTTAAAATTGCTATTAACAATTTTAGTAGTGCCGGCACCGGGGATCGAACCTAGTTCACTCGCACTCTTTGAAACTATCACGGCACGGTACACTTACCGTGCCATAATATCTCCTGCGAAGTTGACAACTGCCGACAGTATTCAGTCGCTGGGGGACATCAGCATCAGAATTATTGCATGCATCTTTTATTGCCGAAGAAAGTACCGCCAGTGTTTTTTTTAGTTACAAAATATCCGAGCTAAAGAGTTTTAATACGTATTTTCCTGGTATCTACGAGCTTCAGAGGTAACAGCGTGGAAGACATTATTTTAGATAACCATTATAGTAGCCTTCGGAAGAATTTTGAAATCGTAGTTTCTAACCATGGTGCACTAATGACAATGCACCTATATATGGATCAACGGAGTTGCATACAGATGCTTCTGGCTAACAGTAGCCACTCGCCCACAGGTGGACTCTTCTATTGCCATTTCTTACAAGAGATTGTTAGTGATCGTTTTTGTTAAAATACTCGAGAATGTGCCTGCGAAATACATATAAAACACATGAGATACATGCAATCGAAACAGACCCTGTGACATCAAAGCTTTATTCAAGTCGTTACACATCTCTGACATTAAGGTTTTATTAAAATACGCATCATTCTCATTTTATAAGTCATAAAATTTATTTTTCAATGCTGACCTACTAAATTTGTTTCAGTGAGAATTGGACCGTATATCATTTTGACAGATATCGCGCCGGAATAATTTAAAGGAACGTTTGGTTGACAATCATACATATTATTATTCTCGGTATCATAGCGTCACGAGTGTGTATTTTTGCATACGATCCACCAAATCGTGAACCTTCTTATCCATCAACCTGTCTTAGGCGGCTGAACGGTCTCTACGAGAAAGGGCCAGCAAGTCAGCGTGCATTTCTTGGAGGGTTTCTCGATACTCACCACGATGTGGAGACGGCTCGATGAGCGCAGTGCCGCTCTACCTATAGGTATACCGCACTAATTAATATGAAAATACAATTGACGTTTGTAACTGACTGCAACGGGGCGTAAGAGGAATATACCATATCGTGGTTCAAATGCCAACCCCTGGTGGTGCGACCCGCTAATTGAATGATAGCGGAATATCCATTGAATTTGCCGAACCCAAGTCCGGACACCGAGATTAGAAAAAAAAAATGTAAACCATTGCCGGTAAATAAAATTTCATTACTCCTAAAACCATTCTGCGCTTATTTTGCAACAATTTAACGAAGTACGCAGGTGTATACAATACGTGTATTGACATACATACTTTCCGACACGCGAGTCTGTCGCTTTTTATAGCAAAATATTCGAGATGAATAAAAAAACCGTACCTAGCCCGTATTTCCATTAAATTACAACCGGTCTGATAGCTTGCGTATAATTGCATTTCCAGGTCACCTGGGCTTAACGACAAGTAAAATTGACTCCAACCCACTTTAGTCGTTTTATGCCCGCGACGTTCGCAAAAGTACATGCGATCGAGTTTCACGCGGTTTCCTCGTGTTTTCGCGAAATAAACGGGTCACAGCTGACACGAGTTATGTATTCAGTATAAAGGAATATAAATATTTTGATCTTAGTTCAACGATCCCGAACGCAGTGGCCCGAAAAAACAATGAGTCGCGATTGGTAATTCTGATTTCCTGGCAGTTGGTCACAGAGCCGGACTCGGCAGTAATAAAAAATCGATTTTGATGCGAAGTGAAATCTTCACCCTGAGCACGTAAAAAGTACTGTACTGCAGCGACTACTGCTTCATCTTCATCTAATCGCTGTCGTCTCAGATTCTCCTTCAATCTCGAAAATAAACAGAAAACACTAGATGTAAGGTCTGGTGATAAGGAGGATTCTTAAGTCTTTCAAAGGCCGACTTGTGAGCCGGGACCATATCCTTGTGAAACAAAACAATCTTTTCTAATTTGTCTTGCGCTTCTCGTGGATTTCGTTGCGAATTTTTTTTATATTTGTTATATATACAAAGTGTCCGTCGCAGCAGCTACATGATCGAGATATTCAATCATTACAACCTCTTGACTATCACAGAAAAGAGAGTCCGTGATCATACCGGCCGAAGGACTCGCCTTGTATTTCTTAAGAGTTTGGTTTTGCAAGACTGTTTCCGGATTGTTATTTTCACCATTACGATTTGTAAATGTTTTGTCTTTTTATGAATAGACTCAAAAACGGTCTGTTTTTTATGAGAAAGGCGGCAAACGAGCACGCGGTTCACCTGATGGGAAGTGATCACTGCAGGTGCGTTGTCAGCGTCTTAGGGTATTTGAGAGATGGGAGGGAGGATGGGGAGAGGGATAGGGAGGGGTATTGGGCCCCCGGTTACACTCGCCTAACGAAACGCAGAAGCACAAGATGCTTCTACTTCAAGCCTGTATTCGAGGCCGGGGAATCAACCCGGTCGAGCCGTCCCATTCGAGCAACAACAGAAGCCGCTGCTTGGCTCTACCACGTCTTATTGCAACAGTTCCAATTTTAAGTGCTGTTATAACTACGTGCTCGATGGTGCCTAAGAAACAATAAAAAAAAATATTTCACGGATTAGTGAAGCCGCCAACCCGGACTGGAGTAACTACAAAACCCTCTCGGATAATTAAGAAGGAGGACTTTCTCCAGCCGTGGGCACTTACAGGCTACTTACCTTACTTTACCTTCATCATAACAATTACCCACACAAGCACTATACTACTCGACGCATTTGATACTCGACACGCCCGACTCTATTATTATTAATATCGTTGTAAGTAACTGCCTAAAGCAAATACTTTTGTGAAAATAAGAAAATAAATAAAAATTACTTCAATGCGCTGCTCCTAATCTTGAACTAACCGAACTACGGTTCCTAAACCACAACTCAGAGTGATATGAGATTCATACTGAACGCCTCATCTAGTACGTACTAGTAAGTATATATAGATCATACATATACAGCAATGACTAACTTTAATTAAAATCTTAATCCGGCGCTGCTGTTGATAATGGGCCAAATGCGAAATTCGTACATCGATTGTTCATCGACGTTAAATTTGAAATGAGCTGTAAATAAGATGCGTAAATATCGCAGCCGCGAATAAATTATCAAACGCCAGTCGAATGCGATTGGCGTCAATGTTTTTATTTGCGTTTAACGTTCTCGAGGTGGTTCAACAAAGTACATGACATGAAACTTCACTCGATCCGTGAATTTGCAGATCTTAACTATTAATTCTATAACAATAAATTTTATAGATTCGATAAATTTACCTTCTTCAAAACATATTTCATCGTTTATCGTTTGTTACTAAAAATAATATAATGCAACTTCGCCCGCTTGGTATTACATTTTATACCCGTGGGGACATCTTGGTACATCTTACTCTATGACGTAATCTACCTCTCGATCGAGTTTCATTTAAATCTGTTTAGCCCTTTAGGCGTGAGAAAAGAATGTGAAGTCGTGCAAGTGCATACTCAAGTGTAGCTGAGCCCAGTACCGGTACTAGCAATAAAGATGCCCCATCTCCCCATCACTAAATTTTTTTTTTTTCAAATGTGTTTTCTGCTGTCTACTGATCACTGGAGCCTCGTTCATCAGATAGAAGGCTAGAAGGTAATCGCAACCTCTAAAGGATAGTATATTCCCCTCTTACACTTCCAACTTAATACAAATATGTAAAAACCGTATACACTACAACTATATAAAACTGGATAATGATGCAGCATGTGCGTTCCAGCTGAAGCGAAGAGATGAGACAAATGAGTGCATTTAATAATCTTGCTTGATTGACAAGTCATTAAATCTTGTTTTATTTTTCATTCTTATCTCCTACACTGTTGTACACTGTTCGCTTGTAGAAAATGATTTTGTATTTTCCATTTCCGTTATTGTATATCACTAGACTGTTATATGAAATTATTTCAAAAAAAAAGTAGATCGAAATTGATCAGTCTAGCGCAGAAGCGTGCCGCCTGTCAAAACCAAATTAGAATTTAGAACTGATAACGACGTAAATTTAAGCAGCCTTTATTCTGTTTTTGATATTGACAAGATAAGTGAACGGAGTTCTCAATCTTATTGGATTCTCGACGTTCCTCGGAGGAAATTTAATTAATAGGCGAAGCGTGCCAAATTCCACACCGGCAAAAGCTTTTACGTATTTCATACGTATACATAAGTGTTACATGGTACACAAGTAATTTATACTAATTTTGTAATGAGACATGCAACGCTTCACTGTGGCTATTTCTGTATGAAGTAGTATGAAATCAACTCATGTTTACTTTTTGAAAATACAATCGAATCACTTCTCAGGTAAAATCGAATCAATTCTAACCTTTGATTAAATATTTTGGATATGATATGCCTATCAATCAACTGGTCACATTCACACCTTTTTTATAGACTGACTTTAACTTTTACTATTTACATCATAGTAATAAAAATAAGAGATCAATTTTGACAACAAAAAGTGAAATGTTGACAGGAGCTGCCCGCTCGTGACGGGCGTGAGTCCTACCGTCAAGTGTCAAAAAATGTGTTACTTATTTAATTGTATGTTCGTTGTTAAAATCATAAACACTCTTATATAGAAATGCAACGTTGTGTACAAATTTCAAGTTAATCCATCGACTACTTTTCGAGTCTTGCTCGCAGCTTCCGTGTTTGGACACAATGATGATGATGATGTATACGAAAGCTGAGTTTTATATATGTATAATATATACGTACAAAACTACAGGCTTTGTTGGTTAAATGATTAAGTACATTTATTAGTTATGACTTACTGCTTGTTGAACATAGGTTCTTAATAATAATTTAGTTGAAACAAATTTATTGAAGTATCAATAAGAAACTCGATTAAATGACACATATTTTTTAAAAATTTCTGAACTAGTCGCTTGTAGGTGACTGTGTTTTGAGACAACAATGGAAGTATCGAACAATGGCAAATAGTATATTGACATATTGTCAATGGAAATGGGTTACCATACTGACAGAAGGTATAAAATATAGGGTAACAATGTCCGCCGGCTTTCCATTATCGGTCAGTTTTTAATTCTGGGAAAAATGCGTATGCATCGCTGAGTTTTGTTCATCACCAGCCTGAAATCAATTTCTCGGAAGAAAAGAAAAGAAAGGCAATCTTACTTCAAATTTGGAAAGCCTTGATGTATTCTTTATTATCTATAGGGGCAATATAAAGTCAATATAATCTGTGAGAGCTCGTGTTATTTTCGCTAATACATTTTTCACTTAGAAAACTAACTTCCGTAACTGTCTTTTTAGTATCTACATAGCCGAGTACCCATAGTATTCTACGCATATACTTGATACTCGTGGATAATTCTTGAAGTACTGTAACAATAGGTATTCTGTTGTAGGGATTATTTCTTACATATATATATATGAATACCAACACACGCACATAACAATTTTAACTAATGTATTTCGATACACATTGAGACGGTTAAAAATGTTACTAAAAATTATAGTTAACTTTTTCTTATTGGTCTCTGTAACGTCCACGTGCACTAAATGGGTATATTTTCCATGGAAGCACCAAGAAAACTGGCTGGCTGTGCAGACGGGTTAGTAAACGCAGTGCCAGTACCCTAGCGATTGAGATGTTGCTGTTCCCCGTCATTAATCTGGGGGGTTTGGACTTCTCTGTGGCCTAGTGGAATGGATTTTTCGCTATCATTCGGCCCTCAGCGCCACGTCTGTTAGTAACGCAGCGAGCTGCACGCGTGCAGATGTGTATTGGCCTTAGGAAAAAAGTTAATACATTCACACTCCCAATTTCTTTAGTCGATACAGGAAATAAAAACAAATCTGTGATATAACTAGAAATCATCAAAATCTAAGCAACTCCTTCGAATATTATAAGTATTTTAGACACTTGAGTGGTTTTACCTTGAATAAACTTTAACGGATGTTTAATTCTTAAGTCAAATAATATCCGAACGTCTAAATGTTGCCCAAAGCTACGCCTAAAAACTGTCAAAGTTGTTTAGATCTTAGTCGATTAATGCCCGAACACCCAAATGTTGTCCGAAGCAACGTCTAGAAAGCTGTCAAAGTTAATACTTAGTTTCTGATATTTCTTCGCGCTAGTTTGCTAACTTAATATTAAATAACTTCTATTCTCTGTGAAAACTTTTTAGAATTTTTTCCTACAATACACAACTGTTTTTTTAGGAATTGGGTAACTATTGAAATATTTCGTTATATTATTAGTGACAAACGGGCTAATAGTTCACCTGATGCAATCAAGCATCTGGACATCTGCAAATAACTTCTGATTATTTTTATAGATCAACCTATGTAAACTATTTTCTAGTTTACATAGGTTGATCCATAAAAAAAAACTTGCATTTAAAACCGTTGAAAATTGAAAAAGAATCATAAAACATTAATAATTATTAAAAATATACAACTACAAATGAAACAGATTTTTGTATAATTTTCTGTAACAACATTCAATTCAACATTATATTTTCCATACGTTGAATATCAAAACATGTAAGTACCAACCTCACGTAAAGTTTATTTGTTCAAGTCGTTCAGTGTTTGTTTCGTTAAGTACAAATTGTTAAAGTTTCAGCGGCATCGAGTTTCAGGAAACCCTTTTGGTCGTCTCAAATTATACGGAGAATTAAGCATTTTATTTATTTAACAAATTGAAAGTTGATGTTTATATCATTCACTGTTTATTTTATTTGTAAATATTTCTATTTTCATTTTTAGAATTATTTATCTTTAAAAATATTTAAAAGTTATTTAGGAGTTTTAACTTACACAATATCCGAAGCCGTTAGGTTTTAGCTCAAAAACCAAAATTTGTTTTTCGTAAACTGAAGGGACGGGTTTATTAAACTACCTTACCCCCCAGTATTATTGCTATGTAATAACCAATAATTTACGAAATAATCTTCACAACACAATTTCGCTACATTATTTTACAATGTAAAAGTTTACAGAATGATCTGGTAGACAATAAGAAGAAAAATGAAGACATATTTAAACTAGCGCATCGACAATTTTAATTAACACTACCGTAAAAAATATGTAATAGGTGACAGGACTAATAAGGAAAAATAACAAGAATTTAACACATACTGAATTATAAGAAGACAAGTTTTTGCAAAAGAATTTATTTTTATCCTAATAAAAAATAACTCATAAAAGAGAGATGAACTTAATATAATAGACTACAATGATTTTTCCTACTACCATAAAACTCGATCCGACGTCGAATTCTACAAATGTCCGTAATAAAATCCATTCAATGTGAGATTAAATAAAGTATCCTACGAGCGTAAAACTTCAGCCTCGTCTCGATTTGTAACTCGACTCAAATAAAACAGTAACAGTTTTATTTTTAAAGCAAATCGATTAATGCCTCGTGTGTTTCGACCTGGTCACTGTGAAACGAACGAGGGTTACCTTCGATTAATTTAGGACATGAAAAGAAAATGGGGTGTAGGGGGCAATATACCGACTTATTCTTCAAATGTCAATCTCTCCAGATGAGACTCTGGCGATAGACATGATGGAAAAATCGTCCCGGTTATGCTGATATCAAATATGGTGTTAGGGAGGAGCATCTGTAGTACGACGGTAATGGCTCTGCACTCTCCTACCCACCTACTTAGCGTGGTTATGGACAGGACAATCTTTCATGTATCGCCAGCACTTTTGGTGATTTCACGGAAAGGTGAACCAGCAGTGGACTTACACGGGTTGATAAAGAAGCAGAAAGCAGTGTTAATTGAAGTTCATCGTCTTACCCTCACCAAATCTATATTAACCATATAGATTTAGTGAACACAGTGTAATCCTTTTAACTTTTTGTAGGTATGTCAAAGTATTTTTAGTTAGTATTAAATTCGAGCATTTCAATTTTAAAGTGAAAACTTCTATCTGTACACTTTTTCTATGCAGTTAACGAAATTGCTGTAACGCAGATAACCTTTACGATCAAAATACTAAATGTAACCATCATGTAACAGCTATGTAATTATTGATGTATTATATACATTTTAGAATAAATAAATCGTATAAATTTTCACTGCTATCGTGTGGTCAAAACCACACACAACTTTTTTATACAAATTAGGGGTTTTTTTAACCTAAAAGTTTACTCTTAAAATGCATTACATATGCAAACTTTATAAAAAATAATTGATTACTTAGGTCTATCTGTTTTTAAAACTATTTCGTCATCCAATCTGACTGGGATTCTTTTGGTATTCTGAACAAAAAAAACATAAGAAAATAACTCAATAGTCCTGGTAATAGAATAATAGTACTATAATAATAATAGTACCACACGGTGGCATAGGCGTTAAATATGCCAACCTCTTTCTTCTTGAAGCCTTGAAAATCGCAACGTTTGGATAATCAGATGGCGGGACTCCCATCTTCAAAAAAGCCAGGCCGATGTCGGCAGCAGAGTCTGAAGTGCACGGTGTCTAATTTAAGCATAAAGTAGCAGAGTTCAAGTGTAACCCGAGCTCGAAACAATAACCTGGATATAATAAAAATTATCTCTGTGACATGGAGGTTTACTCACGATGTTTTGTTTCACCGCCCAGCACGTGGTAAATGCAGCACTTAAAATCGAATGGATCCTCGAAATTGTTAACAGCGTACTATTAAATAAAAGTATGCGCCCTGGCCGCTAGGCTACCACGGCTCTATTTTAGGCAAAGCTTAAGAATAACTGATTAAATTGTAGAATCGAATCTTATCATGACTACGATGCTGTTAATAATAATATATATATATATATATATTATATAATAGATGAACCGACAACCCTAATTACAATTTACTTTTTTTTCTTTCATTCTTTCGATGAAAGCGAGGAGGTAGCAACACCTACCAATGCGTATGCTGCTAAAAGATACTTGTTATTATTAAGACGTCCGAGTCATATTTCAAGAGATCAACCACAGACGTGCCAATCAAGTTTCTCCACATCTGTGAAGCATGAATTCTTTTTTCTTTATTTCTTACATTTGTATTATTTTTCTATTTCGGAACAAAAAATGTAATTTCTGTTTTGGTATTTTTGATGCAGAGCTGAAATGATAATTTCACAATGAAAACAGTAATAATATATTTAGAAGATAAAGAGATATTGATCTAATTTGCTTTTGTGAATTTTCTCGTAACGTCTAATATATTTTTCTCACCCTGTGGCAAAACTGTGTCTCAATGGGTCTATAGTAGTCATATAAGACTGCTGAGCTGTGCTGAGCTGATTCCACGTTCGAATTTCAGCCGAAACTTAATAATATATACCCTTTCAGATATACGCCGATGAAGATCAAGACGGGAGTTTTGTGCAAGACGTGACAGTTGCATCGGATAGAAATTTTGCTGAAGACGTGAAGTACGCGGACAAGGATAGAGCAAGGGACACGTCGCTGAATAAGCTACATGGACTGACCGTACTAGAAGACGACTCCCGGATGGCCGACGACGAGGATATGTACGACGGCGACGACGTCGCTGAAAGCGGCGACTGGTACCCCGACTACTACAAACAGGGGCCCAAGGTAAATCATTATTGTTATTTCAATTAATCCGGTTAATCTGTGCACCTGCAAACTGTGTAGCAACTGATTAATGCTGATTTGTAATAATACTATCTATAACGTTGATAAACTATGGTCTCGTTTCGACCTTAGTGGCTTTTTAATTCTTTATCTGAAAATGTAATATGTGATATAACATTTTCAAATAAAGAATTGTCGTACTATTGTGAAAGTCACGATTTCTCATCGGTTGGATAACTTGGGATAGGTTTGACTAAGTATTGTTTTTTTATGGGAAAGCCCATCGCCATCGACTACGTACATCTGCAACACCAGACAAGCTGCAGGTGCGTTGCCGGCTTTTAAGGATATTTGAGAGGTGTTAGGGAGGACGAGAAGAGGGAATCGGTAGCGGGAGTGGGCCTCCTGTTACCTCACTCACCGAACGAAACGCGTAAACACAAGATGTCTCTATTTCGCGCCGGTATTCTGCGAGGTCGTGGTATTACTCCGTGGAGTCGGCCAATTCGAGCAGCAGTTAAGTCTTAGTTTGGCTCTATCACGTTAACAAAATTTATATTTTAGCCTTGATTTATCTTAACTTATATTTTAAATTAAGGAATAATTAACCAACTTTTTCTCTAAAAATTAACCACATATGTAGGCGGTGTACTATACTGTCTAACAGATGAGGCACTAGCAATCAAGTGATGGCTGATAATCCATCCGTATATGCCGAACCCAAATTCCACAGAATAGTGATGGGGAGCAGTTTCAATACTGCTAGAGTACCCGTTGGCACTGCGCTGCCCAGCTCAGTCAGATTTGTTTTCTACTTCTCGGAAAGGCCATGTTCAGCAGTAGACACAAATAGGCTGAAAAAGAACTTACATTTGAATACATCTTTTTCCCCACCCAGGAGGAGGGGAAATAGAGGTTGACTGACAAAGAATACTAAAATGCATAAAGTCCACCTTTTTTCATTCCTTTTCATTAAGGTGAACGCAAAAATGTTTAAATACAGAAATGAAAAAATTATCCTTAATGAAGAGTAAATTTTACAATAGTTGCCTGATCGACATTGGCTAGACCGAGGAGAGGACAATGTACACAGCTTTGTCATAAAATATATTTATGGAAACAGAAATGGTATTCTTTGATGCACGAATAAATTAGTGAGACTTTATCGACACTGAAAATAGAATATAGGACACCCCGGTTTCTGTTTGCGGCTAACCGCTAACGAATCATAGTATGACTTGTGGTATGACGTAAGTGCGGTTTGGACGTTACCTATAACGCAGCAGCAAGTCAAGTGGCAGGCGTAAAGCGTAATCTCGTGTTGTTATGAAACGTACTAGAAAATTGCGCACAAATATTTGAATTTAGTTTGAGATGCGCATGCTCTATTTCAGTCTCTTACTAAATTTTAAAAATTGGCAATCATTTGGTTAATAGCAATTTGACTGAATTCGACCACGGACAACTTCCGAATACTGTCGGTAGTTGTCAACTGCGCAGGATATATTGTAGTACTGCAAGTGTACGCGCAAACACTGACACTCAATTGTCTACAATTTTTCGCTCCGATGTATTTTATTCGATAAGATCAGAGAATGTATCGGGTGCATTGTCAGAGAGACACGTGACGCAACACAATACAACCGGACCTGAAGAACCAATGTTTTGTGATTTGCAAAAATATTTACGATAAGAATTTTTGTTTGTACATTTGTAAAATAGACTCTTTCAACCAGTTGTGCTTTATCAGCAATATAGTTAACGTATAATTTTACAATTGTGAACTTCAGAAGCATTTTAGTAGACATAGTAAGTTTTAATGGTAGTCTTAAATTTGATTATAAGAAACACAATAAACAGTTTGATCTCATGTGTTATTTAGATTGGCACGACGAATATGGTACATTTAAGGCCGGAAGACTTCACCGACACCGTGATGGCTGTCGACAAAGAAAAGCAGATCCCGATGACGAACATTCCTGAGATCAAGCGTCTGCTGAACGAGAATCCTGAAATATCAGATCAGGGTAAGTCACAAACAAAAGAGGTTATGTTATTTTATTTATTTTTATTTAATAGGCAATCGAACACAGATATATAAAACTATTTATACAACACTTTTAACAATAAATAATACGGAAAACACAAATATGTCAACATTTTATGTACAGAAACATTGTACTTTACTAGCGATTGGTATTCTGGTTGTATCTTCCTTCCTACGTCTTACTTTTAGACAGAAGTTGTTAAAAAAGATATTTTAGATGTATTAAGTAAAAATGTAATCTTTTGAGAGTGAGCAGCTAGCACTTCACAAGTTCGGCGTGCGAAAGATATTTATATATATATGTGGAGATAGGATTGCAGTGTAAGAAACTCTGTCATTCCGTCTCGTCCCATGGGTGTCTAGAAATTCGACTAAGAAAAATGCTAGGAATCTTATGACTTCCGACAAATCATGGCTTCAGACAAACGCCGAAATGATTTATAATCATTATAGCCTATTACAAGTTTACTGCTAAACATAGGCCTCCACCAAAGATTGGCATAATGCACCGTCCTGACCACTCCGCACCCCGCAACACAATGCAGAAGGTGACTCCTGTAGTCACTACCTGTCTGTAACTGTCTGGGGTAGTCTTACACCATTATTTCATAACTTTTTGCCACTCGAGAAACTTTTTCCGCAACTGTCCGACTGTCTGCTTAGCTTGCTGATTCTTAAGGCTGTATTGGTTAGTCCAGTTCTGCTGCGTATATCAGCATTTCATATTCTATGCCGCTAATAAACACTTTGTGGGGTTCTTCTGATACAATACACAATATGCAAAGACAAATATGAAGACGTACAGGAATGGTGCTCGAAAACAATCTCCAGAGCCTCGTTTGTTATATATTAGTTATTAGTAGTACGTAAAAATAAGGTGAATGAGTTTATTATTTCCCCATTTTTTGTTTGCATTGTTGATAACATTCACACTGTTTATGTAAAAAAAAATGTATATATAATGCAGAGCTACCTACAATTCCGCTGCCAACAAATGTTACGAAAGACGAAGACATTCGAGTAAAACGCAGCGTATTCCCTGACTCCAATGTGGATGCGATCGCCGAGATCCCGGCGCCGAAGATCATAGCCAAGTCGGAACAGTAAGTCACACTCATGTGTCGAAGATTTTTGCTAGTCTTTAGAAACGTGTGTAATAAAGCTGGAACGTGCTGAGTTGTGACTTGTAACTGCCCGTAATAAAAAAACTAAACCCGAAAACAAAACAACTAAATAAAAAAAATATCATTATCTAAGATGATAACACACATCATGAATGCCAAAAAGTCGACGTAAGTAAATGGCTAAAATAAGTTGCACTTTATTTAGTACTAACAATTTCGGGTTTGATGCGAGCAAGTAACTTAGATTTTAGATGAAGAATATGCATTTAGAGAGTAAGATCTAAAGAGGTATAAATAGGAATATTCCACAATTTTCTCCAAAACCTTCCTCAACTGCACGTGGTAAATCCTGCTGGCTAAGGAACCAGGCCGAATTTGCTGAACCCAAATCCCACAGATTCATGATAGGAAGCAGCACCGCCGGCAGTGCGGTCACCGACTAGTTTGCCCACCGTGGTAAGTCTGGGAAAAGCTTTCATGAAATCCATGCCGGCTTTAGTTGTTGCTTTTATGGAAAGGCCTATGTTCAGCTGTGGGCTTCAATGGGCTGATGATGAGTAAAATCTTCAGGTTTGTAAATGAGACAAGAGAAAACCTTACGCCAAACTAATAATCATAAAGATGAACATAATTATGTTGCAGTGATGTTTTAAATGTGGCTGTTGATTGTTTAAGTTTGATGCGGACAAAAGAACTAAATTTAGGCAGTAACAAGGCAGCGGCTCCTGATCTGTAGGCCGTTAATACAATTACCTATTAAAGAACAACATATTGTGATATAGATTGTAATATTACACATGTTGAAATATATAGGTAGGCACGAGTTTTCACAATAAATATTTAAATCATTGGATCACGCGAGTGTACATGTGCCTTTAGCCAAGGTACGAGACCACAAGCCTCGGATGTCCACATGTCAGCTAGTGTTTAGTTTCTGTTTCCTCACGTTAGATAATACTGTGTGGTAGATGGCTTATATCTATTTATGAGAAATATAAGTATGCAATCAAATATAAGGCCAAGCAAAAAGGTTAGGGGTGACAAAGAAGATCAGATTACAAAAGGGACATGTTACGTGAATAAATTACAGATATATTGTCATGAAAAGAGAATTATAACCTTTTACAGCATTGTATTTTCCACGACCTTTTCCTCGCTGACGTTTAAATATCAATACGAAATGAAAGTGAATATTAAATGTACTAATTTTAGTAAGGCATGGCTTACCCTAACCTTCACGAACATCGAAGAAAAAGTATTTTTTTTTTTGCAAATCTTGAATTAGTGGATTTATAATGTTTTCGATAAGCAAAAAGAGAATCATAGACAATTTAAGTATAAATAAAAAAATAATTTGTAGTTTGTTTAAAGTATGTAGAATACTTGAAGATGAAATCATAAAAAGCGAATCATAAAAATGGTATCACAGATGTAAAAATATTAGGGCTTAGTATGAAATTGCCGTTTTAAATTAAAAAATACAAAAACCTTTCTATGAATATATTTATGTAGATTATTTACCATCATTTTATCTACATTCCTGCCATTTCAAAGACAGTTAATTTATGTCTTTGCGATAGAACTTTAGGGATCTGGACTCTATAATTTTTCGAAAAGTACAAAATTCGTACCGCTTCCTGAGTACAATTATTTTTTCCTTGCTGGAAGTTGTCAAATTTAGGTAATCTGTTGGGGTCATTCGTACGCGCTAGACCTAGCTGGCGTATGACTACAGGTCTTATAATATCAAAACGGTTTGTAGAGCAATGTGAGGTCTTGCGTTATCATGGAGAAATAATGGTGAAGATCGATTGACGAGTCGGGGTTGTTTCTCTGAGAGTTTCGCCGTCATCGTTCGAAGTATGCGCCAGTCTGCGCCTCGAAATGCTGGTAATTGTTACTTAAAAAACTGTCGATGATGGAATACTGCATAACATTTTTGTCTGAAATATATATATTGGTTAAAATTTTTGTTTTTTTTTTGCGTTAAACGACGACATTGTTTTATTATCTTTAAAAATCTCCGACTTTATCGGTTTTAGGGAAATTATTTAATTTATTAGATGCTCAGCACACTTAACAAATTAAACTGACGAAAAATGTACTTAGGAATAACAGTTATTTCAAAATCACACCTGTATTATTATTCTAGTTAATATTTAAATAGCATAAAACATTTTTAATAGCTAGCTAATTATCTGCAAGTTTAAATTGATCAATATTTTTTAACGAATAAAATTATTAATTAAATTAAAAGAGCCGTGGTAGCGTAGTGGTCAGGGCGCTCAATTTAGTTTCATAGAGCGCGAGTGACCTGGGTTCGATCCTCGATGCCGGCACCACTAAAATTGTTAATAGCAATTTTAAGTGCTGTATTTACCACGTGCTCAACGGTGAAGGAAAACACTGTGAGGAAACCTGCATATCTGAGAAATAATAAAAATATTATTTCGAAGATATGTGAAGCCCGCCAACCCGCACTGGAGCAGCGTGGCGGGCCCTTCCCGGCTCCTAAACCCTCTCTGGTACTCGTATTTGAGAAGGAGGCCTTTGCCCAGCAGTGGGCACTTACAGGCTGCTACTTTTTTTTTTTTTTTAAGTTATTAAATTTTATGACTTCAAACATACATATATTGTAAGTGATTGTAAGTAAAATTTTGTAATTTTATCAGTAATTACTGAAAAATTCTTGTGGATAACAAAAAAATATAATCTTTCAATGATATTTCTTGCAAAATTGAGAAAGAACCAATTCTCAAAACTTATTTTCTTTCTCATGGTTATTTTATGCACTGAAAATATCATTCTTCTTTCAAATAATCACATAAAATTTATTTATGTAAAAAGTTAAAACAATCGTGAAAACTTTACTGGATCTTCTCCCCTCTTTCTTTTAATGTTCTAAAGTGAATCATAGGCCTTACGAGTTGTTGGCTTAAGTAGTGATAGTTTATAAAAAAACATACTAAAGCCATAACCACAGACACAAAGCTTCCAACAGGGCGCCTTTTTGGTAGGGTTGTCACATGTGGCTAAATCAATTAATTATTTGTTTAGCCATAATAGGTTAGCGGAACTGCCTTCGATTCAGGAGACTCCAGTGCGATCCTGTATGTACAAGGCTCGTACCAATGAGTTTTATTACACTTATGTACGATTTGTATCGTTGGCTTCGACACTGAGATGGCTGGAGACAGGCTCACCACTTGTCCCGCTGTCCCAAATAAGCTCGGTTGGAAAATGGGTATAAAGGTCTAAAATGTCCTCTCAAAAAGAGATCTGACCATCCCAACATGTGGTCGTGAGTCTTTATGTTTTTTTAATCATCTCTAAAATAATGAAACTCTTATGTATTAATATTTTTCTACGACATAAAAAGTAAAAGCACTCTTTATATATAATATCCATACTTGTCCTTTTGAGCTAAATATTGTTAAAAACCCTGCCGGTACAAATGATCTTTTTCATTAAGATAATGGTCTGCAGAATTTCATTAAACCGTTTATTATATTTCAATTTACAAGAAAAAACTTTTCACAGTTTTAGGATTAAAAGAAGATTTATTAGGAAACAATGGTATTCATCAGACCCAAGCTTAAATTTCTTTTAATTAGAAAGTTTAACTTTTAGCATAATGGTTTTCTTTATATGTCAAGCAGCGGACAATTACCTTTGTTACAGTCTTATTCAAAAACAATACTTTGTGAATTATTTAACTGTTTCTGTTATCTAACTATAACGTGGTAAAGCCATGCGGCGGCTTTGGCTGCTGCTCGAATGGACCGGCTCGACAGGGTTGATATCACGGCCTCGCAGAATACTGGCGTGAAATAGATACATCTTGTGCTTCTGCGTTTTGTTCGGTCAGTGAGGTAACCGGAGGCCTATTCCCCCTCCCCATCCTTCCTTCCATCTTCAAAATACCCTTAAAGGCCAGCAACGCACCTGCAGCACCTCTGGTGTTGGAGATGTACGTGGGCGACGGTTATTACTTACCGCCTTTGCTCGTTTGCCGCCTTTCCCACAAAAAAAACTTCGCAAATTCATTTGAGTTATTCATTCTTTATAGGTAATGTAGCGTGACAAACTAACTACCTACAAACAACTTCAATCGAAGAAGGTCACAGATACGTCGTCACAGCTGAGGATTAAGAGATGTAATGCCTCACATACCATAGTCATACCAGTTCTCTATACCTTTCAAACCGGTAACACAATAGTAGATGCAGTGCCGATTGCCGGCAGAAATGGGTAAGAGGTTCACCCTCTTACTCATTTCTACCTACCCTGACAACTCTTAGGCGGAGAAGGACTCTACCACCTACACCTTTACGTTTTCGTAAGTTACCCATGTATCGGGTAAAAACCTTTAATCCTTCCCGTGTCATAACAATATAAAGTCTATAATTTCGAAACGTTAAGGATCTCAAGATTATAATTTACCTAAAATTTTATCTAAGAATTATCATATTACTAGGACTATATGGACATAACATCGCGGACAAAAGTATGTCGGAATATAAGATAAATAATTATTTAAAATATTCTTTTATGTCAATGAAAATTGCTAGTCATTGTAATTAATCTATGTACTATTCACATAACGTCGGATAATTGTTCGTAGTTTCAGAGGCGATAGTAATAAAATATTGCAACGGAGGAGTGGATTTGAAACAATAGATAAGTGTCATCTTAGAGGCACGAAAAATAAGTTATATTCTTTCTTTAAATCTGATACAACGCCGAATTAAATATTTCACATTCAAAATGACAAAAGACATAGCTAGGTAACTACTGAAGCCTCTTGTTTTTGTTACAGACGAAAAACCAAAAAGTTCTCCTCTAGCACTGACTCTTCGATAGCCGGAAAGACGGTGCTGCATACTGTAACAAGGACAGCCAGGAACAGCGACGATGAGGTATGAAAATAATCGGAGTATTAATGGGTATGCACAAATAATTCGTTACAGTCGACGTAACTGCTATATGCTATAGCACATAATAGCGCCAGAAAAAACATGTGTAACCAAGTACACGTGCCAAAAGTGAAATTTGTACTCGCTTGAAAATAACAGCTTAGTATTACAAACAATTATTAAATAATCAATAAATATTACTCACTGTTGAAATACATAACAAACAAACAGTAAACTGCTCCAATTCAAAAAGCAAAACACTCCTAGCTAACTGAAACGTTGCACTCAAATTCGACCTTGCAATTTTACTCTCATCGCACCCAAATAAGTTTCACTTCAATAAGTTAAAAGCAATCTTTGGCGGAGGCATATGTTCAGCAGTGGACTGAAATGATGATGATGTAGTTAAAAGCACCAAATCTTCTATTATTCTTAAACAACGGAGCGTTTATGCTAATTTAACAAACGTTATTTTCAAGACAGACCTAATAAGTAATATTAATAATAATAAATTAAAGTGAATTGGGTATTTGCCTGCTAGCCCGTGGTCAATTATTTCTTACGTCGGCACCCTCGTCTCAGATACATGCTTGATCTTTTAAGATATTTCACAACTACGAAGCTTTGTGGTTGTACGTGACTGTGGAGCTATAAATGACTGGGTTCAAATCCCAGTCAAAATCAATATTTGCACAATACAAAAAAAATCTTTCACGTTTTATTTTGTTTTTATAAATATTTGTTTTTCATAGGAAAACCCACACAGAAGGCCTTTCATTGCCGCGCATTTCCACGGCAACACGTCCCATCTAAGCACCGAAATGCATGATCATTTTAAAGGTAAGATTATTCTGAATTGAATACTTCTAAGTAAAGTTTGACGTCATGGGGCGGAACGTAAAAGAATCTGCCACATTATCGCATCTCGAGAGAGAGAGACTGGTGGTCCTAGTTTCTTTTGTGTCTCATGGGGGAAAGAAAGAAATGAGCAATAACTTCCGGACCGACTAAAACCCCCAGCACTCGTTTTATATTTTTAGGTAAGCTAGAGACCTGGATTTGATTCCTAGCGCCGGCACCTCTAAAATTCATAATTAAAATTTTATCACTCTCGGCGGTGAATAAAAAGATCGTGTGGTATTCTGATTGTGAACCAACCGGCATTAGGTTAGTACGCGCACCGCCGGCTTCAAAACTCTCTTAATTTAAAAGGAAGCTTCGGCCCTGCTACTATGGGCTACTACTTTGCTTTACTTATTCTAATCAGACTGATGGTAGAAATGACAACTCAAATATGCCAAACCTAAATTAATTAGATCACCGGACCACATCATCTTCTAAGTTGCGATGGCTCTCATACTGTGATTACAAATCAACATCACAATCTAGATCTAGAACGTGTGATTACTATAACACATTCCAGACTGTATAATGACTGAATATAAATCCGTTAGGTCTTTTTTTTGATTTGGTATTGAATGTTACTGGCCTAGTGGGTGACGCGCCCGGCGTCAGATCACAGCCAGAGTCAACACTTGTGGAACCTATGAATTGTGCCAGTGTTTGCGCGTACACTTGCGGTACTATAATTTCTCCTGTGCAGTTTAAAACTGCCGAAAGCATAACGCCGTTATCGCCTTGATCAAATTAGCCAGGAGAACATCATCAATGAAGGCTATACATGTGAAAACTGTCCAATCTATTGCGCACCTCGAACGCGAAGCGCATAGTTTGAAAAATTTAAGGAATCACTTTGATTGTCATTTATTAGCTTTGTATTTTAATGTGGAACACTTTCTAATATCACTTGTGTGTTTTGTCATTAGTAATTAAATAAAAACTCAAAACTGATCGTTTTAACTGTAAATAATCCGCCATTTTATCTTCACCAAAGAGAATGTAATGTAGTCGTTATATCTCGGACCAATTATTACTTGGAGGAAGCTACTCGTATATCTTGTTGGCGCTCTTGTACAAAACTTTCAAACGAGGTTATTGTTAGCTCAGTAAATTTCACGAAGCGTCAGCACAATAAAAGTAAAATGTTAATAATGAAAAACTGAAAATAATTTTGCATACAAAAAAATTTCGCGCATTTGAAGCTCTCACTGCTTCCTGTGTAAAGAGGATTACATTCTCTTTGAATTTAATTACTATATCTCCCACCACAAATATACAAAGCAGTAGTTTCAATTTCTCGGGTTCGGTGTCTTCTATGGCAACAGTTTTCTACTAATTTATTTTTAATTTATTAGTTTACTAAACTATTTGACAATGTCAAAGTGATATTTATAAGTCTTACGAGAGTACGAACATGACTGCCGTAGTTGTGGAGGGGGCCACAGAGTAGTTTTTAAGCAATACGTAATTTTTTCATTTATTTTATTAGGTATGTATTATCATTATGTAATGAGGAGTGCACTTTAGGATTTTTCATTTTTTTTTATTATTTTGTGTTTTTTCTTCAGGCAACGGCTTAGTGAAGGTTTCCCATGGAGCACCTCACGACGTGTGGTACCCTGCGCCCTGGACCATGGCCTCACCGCACCCGCGGCCTACACTCACCCGCAATGGACACGTCCACGTCCACCACACCGGCGTCTACTTGGTCTATGTGCAGGTAACATATCTCCCATAAAAATTATTAAGATGTCTAGTATTCTTGGAGAAGAATTACCATTATAGATAAGGCAAGTGGTTAAGGGATTAGCTTCCAAATCAAAAGACTCGAGTTAGCTGGAGGTACCGTAATAATGAGATTAACGAAAACTATGTATCGATGAGCTGGACACAGACGGCGATGGGCTCACCACTTGTCATATCCCTATTATCTCCAATAAGCTTTGGTGCACAGTGGGTCGAAAGGACTAGAATATTTAGACCTCTCACCACCCCTGTATTGGGTATACCCAGTTTTATTTGATAATTATAAACTTTTAGAGGAAGATGTGACGGTTTATAAATGAATATTTAACTTAACATCAAACTATTTAGGTGAGCAGTGTAAACTTGTTATTAAAATCATATAGGACAAAAGGGAAATCGAAGTTAAATGAAGATGCGTAATTCAAATGCGTACTATAAATGGTAAATTCCATCGTGTGTTTGAAAGTGTTTACTTTTATGTTTTTTTTTTTCGTGGATTGGGGTAAAAACGAACTTTTATCTCATACACATCTGCAAACAACTTCAATCGAAGGAAGTTACGGGCGCGTTGTCATCCCAGAGGACTAAGTAAGAATGCCTCACAGCTCTTTATTATACTGGTTATCTATACCTTTTATATATAGGTATAGATTTATAAATATTGTGATTTAGTTTGGTGGATCACTGTATTCTTGTGGCATGCTTTCAATTGCCTATGGGACCATAACTTTTATTTTATGATTACATTATAATTATCGAAAAACTTGTGTTTAAAGTTAAACAAATTTGTTTTTTCTCCATCAGATGAGCTTTATTATGAAACGGCGGTTAATTGTATAAATAACAGTAATTAGATTTAACATTTGACAAACGAAATTATCTTTCTTACGTCAATAATAAAGAATTTTCGTTCATTCTTACATTAATTTCGTTGCACTGCTGCTTGGCGGCAGAAATGGGTAAGATTGTGTTACCATACCCAACTACTCCTAGGCGGAGAAGGAGTCTACCACTTGTTTGTTCCGATACCGGCCGGATAATACCTTAGAATAATAAACAACTTTTATTCTAAGACTTTTTAAAATTAAACTATATTATTTGTTCATTGTGAAATGAACAATATAATAGATATATACACAGTACTTATGTTTATGTTAATATTTTAAAGTATTTCGTCCTCATTTCAGCCTATCACACGTCCACTGATGAACATAGGCCTCCACCAAAGATTTCCACAAAGCTCGGTCCTGAGCCACCTGCATCCATTGAATTCCCACAACACAACGCAGGTCGTCACTCCTTAAAGTGTTTATCAATATGTATTTCATTTTTATTTACAGATTTACTACTTGGACAGTCACGATATTATATCATGGGTGCTGCACCGAACTAACGCCGAAACGGAAGGCCGCGACACTCTGCTGCAGTGTGCGCAATCCACGCACTCTGCCGAACCTCTCGACAAACCAAACTCCTGCTTCTCAGCCGCCGCGCTGTTCCTGCGCTCTGGCGACAGGCTCGCCGTCAGGAACACCGGCGGAGACAGACACTCTCTAATGCAGCCTGAGAAGAGCTTCATAGGCCTCGTTAAACTGGCCGATGCCGAGGAACCTTATCAGGAACTGTAGTTTAACTAACCCGTTTTAATCATATCATGTTTCTCAAAATCTCATTTCTTGCCTAAAGCCAAAAGCTACACAGGTTTATAGTGATATTTGTTAACGATAGTCAGAAAGTGCCATTGTTAGGGAGTTGTAACAAAGATTCAATTGCAGTTCAAATTAGATGTTTGGTTTCAAAATAAATTTAGTAACTATGGAATAGGTTAGATGTATTCGTTACCACGCATTAATAATTGGCATTGATTTTTTACATTAATTTAATGTTATAAATTTGTAGCGATAGCTACATAAATTTATTTTAAAATAGAGTGTAGAAACAAATCAGACTTAAGTGTAAATCAGAACTTTTTATCAAAATGCGCAATTGAATTGGGTCGAAAAAGCTCTGTGTTATTATTAATATAATTTATATTTCTGGTAAAATTTGTATTTTATAAGCATGGAAGTTGTTAGAATAGATTTTTTTTGTATTAGTTTACAAATCTCATACGTAACTTAGCTTATAAAAATCTCGTATTTATATGGCAATGTGTTTATCATGATACATTGATTTAATCTGTTATACCATTGATATTAGAAACATAAATATATAAAAATAATGTTAGAGGTACATAATCATAATGTTATTTATTTATACGTATTGTAATTCATATATTACAATGTTTTGTAATATTTCTTCGTAACGTTTTACAAAACCGCAATCGATTTTTATACGTGTACTTATTAAAAATGATAAAACATTAGAATGGTTTTTGAATTTCGTGCTATTTTACGCACCTAAAGACATAAACGCCGCTTACTAAACTTTATGTCTAACTAGATATTGTCTGCTGCTTTGCTCGAGCGGAAGGAAATATTTTGTAGCCTTTTTATTACTAACAGTGCGAAACATGAAATGTATGTGTCTCACTTCTAGTGCGAAACATGAAATGTATGTGTCTCACTTCTAGTGCGAAACGTGAAATGTATGTGTCTCACTTCTAGTGCGAAACATGAAATGTATGTGTCTCACTTCTAGTGCGAAACATGAAATGTATGTGTCTCACTTCTAGTGCGAAACATGAAATGTATGTGTCTCACTTCTAGTGCGAAACGTGAAATGTATGTGTCTCACTTCTAGTGCGAAACATGAAATGTATGTGTCTCACTTCTAGTGCGAAACATGAAATGTATGTGTCTCACTTCTAGTGCGAAACATGAAATGTAGAGTGAGTAGCGAGTAGAAGCTTACGTTACAAACAGAACTTACTATTTAAATTTCACGATTCTAGGAGGATACGCCATTTTTATTTCAAATGTCAACCTAACGTGCAGGCGAGGAGGCTCTCGCGATAAGAGAAAACCAATTCAAATATGCCGAAATTAAATCTTAAAGAATAATAAGAAGCAGCATCAGTAATGTAAGGGTGGCCACCAGCGCTGGGCGAGCTGGTTGCTTACCCATCGAGGTGAGTATGGGGTTTTGATGAAAATGCCTCTTGCAGCAGTGCATTTTTACGTAAACTGTTCATCAAAAAAGAAGAAGAAAAATACTTAAAAGACTCCTTTTACTAATAATTTAGAAAGTATTTTCCATGAATATGAAACAGACCAAAATATTTTCATTTACAGAGAATATCAACATTGCGTAACTATGAACGTTAAGAAAATGAAATGTTCTGCTGTTTAAGAAATGAATTTAAGGTATGTCTATTTCTCATCGAGCGCGCATAGTTATTCGAGCAATGCTAATATCGTGAAGTCAACGGCTGCTTTATTTCCATATCTATATGCTAATAGAATAAGAGAGAAATCCATTAATGGAATTGTTGAATTTTTTATCTTACATCATTCCTAGTGGCGACAGAATATTTTTATGTAACGCCATTTTCCGTCAACAGTCGATCGCCATCGCCGGAATAAGATATACTTCCCACTTACACTAATTACTCTTTTGCTTTTAAATTGTGCTGCTATTTGAGGGGAGTTACGAGAAAGAGTGGTCCCCACTAAAGTCCTTGAGACTATCGCTGATCAAAGGGTTTGTGGTTCACTGTCGCCAATTACTACTTACCCCTACAGTTTCCCTCTCGTCACGTGGGTGTATAGAACGTGACTTCGCCAGCCAGTAATATCTTGTGGCCTCCAATATATCATCTTCTAACCACCTTAACTTTTCCCTTCCTTTATATGGGGGAAAATACTTAATGTATACCCGCCCTCATGTGGAGAAGAACAGGTTATGTCAGGCGTGCACGGACCAAAACCCTACGATGTTCCACTTTTGTCACATGTCGGTTATTTCGGGAGAAATTACCACAGGGAACCACAGTCACTTTCTTATTATTTATCAGCCTGAGTAAGTCCATCGCTGGACATATGAATGGCTGATTATTATTGTCACTTACAGTTGGACAGCCATGTATGAAAGATATCGCTCACCAGGCTGGGCAAGCGGGTTGGTAAGCGCAGTGCGCCTCGCACTGGACATGCTGCTACAAAATGGTTACTCGGAAAATGTGGTAAATGTTCCTCGGGAAATGAAAACTGGACAGGTCTAAGTCCAACATAAGATATTTACGTGGTGAAGGTGCTAAAGAAGATGAAATTAACTAGAAGCCAATAAAAGTCTAAAAGTCTCGCTTGTTGCCCGTATGCGAATCGGCTTCGATTGTCCCTTTTCAAACATACAAATTATAAGAAGTGATGGCTATTTACTACAATATTCCTTGAGGCATTTTTTTTTTCTCCTAGTGTTTTACAACATCTCCCCTAGGCATAGCGTAAATAATCCACATCATGTGTAAGCCCATTAAGTAAGCATTACCACTCGGTTTTAGCAGAGCCTGCTTTATTACGTAAACCACGTTATTTTCTCGTTACTATGACAGTTTACCGCTTGACTGATCTGTTTCGGCGACCCGAAAACTGTAATCAATCTTGCTCTGTAAGTATACCAATTACCGACCTCATTTCGGGGTTCATTGTTACATATAATTCGATATGGCTGTGCTATTTTATTCAGATAGATCGACAAAAAAATCCATGTCGGATATATGTGAACATTTCCATACAAAATGTTTCGCCACCAGAGCACCCAACATTTTATTGGGTCCGACATCCAATGGTTATACACTCTTTGCCACATTCCCCACTTTTGGCAAGCAGGTTGGCGACCGACTTTTACGGCGCTGCCAGTTTTCGCTCAGTCTATTTCGGTCTAAAATTTTTGAGATGTCCGCCTCAATAAATTTTCAAGACTTTTCCCTTAGTTAGTCTATGGCACCCACTTCCGAAGCTGTGGATTTTTTTTTCGTAAGTTTAGTAACTAAATACCTGAATATAAAATAAATTTAAATGCTGCTGTTTTTATTAACTATTAAGAATTACAATGTTGAAAAAAAAACTTTAGGTTGCGCCTATTTTTTTATGAAAAACGAGTTGAAGCGGTTCACCTGAAGGTAAGTGATTACCGTGGCCCATGTACATCTGCAACACCACCAGTGCTGCAGTTTGTTGCCGGCCTTTAAGGCTATTTGGGAGATAGGAGGGATGGGGTGGGGGAGAGGGCCTCCGATTACCTCACTCACCGAACGAAACGCAGAAGCACAAGATGCCTCTACTTCACGCCGATATTCTGCGAGGCCGTGGTACCAACCCGGTCGAGCCGACCCATTCCAGCAACAGCAAAAGCCGCCGCTTGGCTCTACCACGTTATTTGCTACAACGCGTGTAGGGCGTACTTAGTATAGGTTTTATACCTTTTACCTTTAAATTTATGTATGAAATTGTTTTTCTCATTTTTGTATGCTTTGTTATTAAGAAAGAAAGAAAGAAAAACACGTTTATTCACGCTTAGTATACACAACACATAATACCGAAAAGTTACAAAGCAAAAATGCCACGATAACTTGTATGAAATGAAATATCATACCAACATTTTACAAAACACTATTATTGTTAGCTATTTCAGCATGATCAGCTTTATAGTTTAACTCAGATGGGACGTCGCCATCTATTGGTCAATGGTTGGTCCAACCTTGGCGGTGTATGCCCTTGAATTTAATAGATGGCTTTCTCTGGTCCTAAATACAATGCATTCAGTTTTCTTAATATTGCAGTTATATGCGTGTAATATACTTTAATAATTATTTCTTTATACATTAAACAGTGTCTGAAGGTAGGTTTTTTAAGAATATTCAAGAATCTATTTAAACTCCAGACAGGGTACTCAACACCATCACAGGAGTCGATGAAGCTGATTTTATTCCGTCAAACTTCAACGATATGGCCACCAGCGCGAATGATATTATACTCCTCTATCAGCTTAATGAGTCAAGGCGACGTCGAAGCCATAATCCAAACCTCTATAGTATATATAGTCTTTAACTTATTCATTATTTATTTACCTGGTTTTAATATAAAGTCGAAGTTCCATCGATACCACCTAGATGGTTGGCATTCCACCGCAGTGCGTTTTAATCGAAGTTTTCTGCCACGCACTTCGACTTTGTGGAATCAGCTGTCGCCAGCAGTATTTCCGAATAGTTACGACTTAGGGACCTTCAAGAAAAGAGCATATTCCTTCCTTAAAGGTCGGCAGCGCATCTGTAGCTCCTCTGGTGTTGTGGATGTTCGTGGGCGTCGGTGATCACTTACCATCAGGTGAGCCGCACGCTCGTTTGCCCCCTTCTTCTATAAAAAAAAAATATATTTATAAGTTCTACGGGCATAGATATTTTATCAAGTTTTTGCTACAAGATATCACGTAACCTCAGATCGCACCCATTCGACCTCGACAGGACGAGGTAATCAGCATAGATTGGTGACCGGCTGTCCGTAGTACCTAACAGTTTGTTATAAACCCAGCTGTCTCTGTAGATAGACCTGTTCTGAAACCGAACTGGCTATCATATATTAAATATTTATCAAGTTCTTCGTCAAAACGCTGCTAAGCAGATAAAGCGAAAGAAATAAACTTGTAATTGCTTTTGTCCTAAACATCGCCGATTTAATTTTAATTAATTTTTTATACCGTCGTAATCCGTTCGGTCGTGCGCGTCAATCCTGGCAGAGATACATGTGCGGTGCTACGTTATGAGGTGAAACAAAGGCTTAATTAATCTCCTCATATGGAATGAAGCTTATAGAATAAGCTTATTAATATCTAACATAAACTGATTTGTGACGAGTTAATACTGAGTTTATGATTTCTAATTATTAATTTATCTATATTTCAACTGTAACTATATAAATCTTCTTTTAAAAATTGTTTACAATTCCGTTTTTAATTTAAATGTTCTGTACTTTAAAAAAAAACGTTTTTATTTTATATTTTTGAATTGTGATGACAAGCAAGCTAACTGTCCACCTGATGGTAAGTGGCCACTGCAGCTAATGGACACCTGCAAAGAACTCCAACCGAAGAAGGTTATAGATGCGTTGTTACCCTTGAGGACTAACAGAAAATTGTGTGTGCCGTCCACTTGCCTTTAATGTGTTTGAGGAGGGCGATGGCAGCCCCAGGCGTTATACTTGTGAAGAGGTGCTGCTTGTAGAGGCTGGTTTCCTCAACATGGCAATGCACTTATACTTTAGTATTGTGGATCACTATATTCTTGAAGCATGATTTCAGTTGCCTATGGGACCATTTCTTATATTTTATGATATTGTATGCATTACAATTATTAAAAAAATGTAAGATAACTAAGGAGTTTCTTTTGCCTGTTTCTTCTCCGTCAGAGTAACCTCATTAGGAAACGGTGATAGATTTAAAAAATAATAATAAGAATTGACTTTTGACAATCGAAATTATCTTTCTTACGTCGAAAAATACAGAATTTACATTAATTCATGCCAATACAGCTGTATTTATATTGGCTCTCTTTACCTTTCAAACCACAGTGGAGAGTGAAGAATACAACAATGGTTAAACTGCCCAGACGACTCCTAGGCTAGAGACTAAAACGTGGTAAAAATGATTTCACTTAAAATAACTTAAAACGAAAAGGAACAAAAATTATCAACGCAGTAAATCTGAAGTTGCTCTTCCGAAGTTACATCTTGCAAAGATATTCTCTGAAACTGTACTCAAAGCTCGAAAAAGTACACTCCAAACTCTTTATTCAACACCTCCCTGTACTACGGACTTATTTAATTTTGTCAAATCTTACGTTTTATTTTTCTATATAATTTTATGCGTTGATCAAAGAGATTAAATAATTATTAAATAGCATGTACTTAAATGTATATAATATATCTTTGTTCTTAGGAAAAAACTAAATTTTTGTTTTAATACTCAGAAACAGTAGTAAAAGAGGGTTTCGTAAAAGTAACCTATCATTCTTTCGTCTTTGTAGAATAAATACCTTCTAAAAAGTAAACAATGTTCAAAGTTAAAAGCTGTTTCAACTTACGAATATTTAAACTAGGTAACCTACTCTTTTTTTGGGGTATTTCTATATTTACTGATCTGGTTGGGTTGTATAAATAAATACCATAATATAAATAATATTTTATAAATTATATATATATAATAATATTAAATAGATAATTAAAACCCAACCAGATGGAAGCCCCCGGCAGGGGAGACCAGACGGCCGAGGGTTAGGGAGAAAGGGAAAGAAACCGGCGGACAATGCGAGCGGTATCGAGTAGCACTGCCTTCTGCATTAGAGCTCGGAGCGGTCCGTCACGGAGTCCCAGTCGCCTCAGATGTTCCAAGAGGCTGACTGGGATTAACCCATTCGCAGAGACGACGATCGGAATAATTTCGGTCGGCATACCACCCCACATGTCGGTTACCTCGTGAGCCAGGTCCAGATATTTTGTCTTCTTGTCTGTTTCGGCTTTCACGCTACTCTTTTTATTATTATGCTACTCGTAATTATGGTATACGCCAAAACAGAGCCTAAGAGAGACAACTATGTCGTGGTTGGAGATTTATTTGTGGAGAGCTCGGACCTCTGATCACCCCTCTATTGGTTATGCTGTCGTGATAGCTTATTATATTATTGTCGAAACAGATATTAAATAGGTAATATTCACTTTCTAAAATAAGTATGATATTCAAATTGTTCTGTGAGCTCTCTCTACGTAAGAGCATGCACCCGATTTATTGAAATGAACTCAGCAGTATTTTTACCGTTATGCGTTTTCTTATTTGCATATCTACTACATAGCTTTTATGAATATTGCTCTTTATTGTCATAAAAGCTGTAAATTTTTTATAAATTTATTAATGCGACGCTTAAATCAATGCGTGTTGCATTGATTTAAGCGTAAACATAAACTTAAGGATATATTACGTAGATAAATGTGCGAATCTAGTTTATATTATTTGAAAACGGTAATAACTGAGCCGAGCTAACCTAGTGGTCCGGGCGCGCACTTTACATACGCGGCGCTTTAAACACGAGTCATAAGGCGCGAGTTACCTGGGTTCGATCCCCGGTGCCGGTATAATTAAAATTGTTAATACCAATTTTAAGTGCTGTATTTACCACGAGCTGAGGTGAAAGAAAACATCGCGAGGCCTCCTGCATATGTCAGAAATAATACCGCGGTACTTCCCCGGTCGAGCCGGCCCATTCGAGCCCCAGAAAAAACCGCCGCTTGACGCTACCACTTATAAGATTCCTAGATTGAAATTAGTACGTAAGATAGCGATGTAATAATTCGAGTATGGTGTTCTATAGAAATTGCAAAGTTACCGTTTGCATGGGTCCAATGCTAAAGCCTCGTAAACAGAAACAATAGATTCTGAAAGAAAATATTATAAACTGTGCTTCAGAAACAAATTCTACGCGTTTCTGTTCTCCCCGTGTGGAGAGCAAGCGTCTCCATCTACGTGGTATTTCGGAAACAGTGTATTCAAAGAACCTGTTGCCACCTTTCTTCCCATGGGTGTCGTAAGAGACGACTAAGGGAAAGGCATCGCAATGGCTGCTGACAGATGTTGGTATAACACTCTAGAAAACTACCAGACCAACATTAAGCAGACCAATGACGGGCAGCAGTGTCTAAAGTGCCATACTACGATCGTCAATCCACTTACCGAGCTTGGTGATTATGGCAAATAATCCTTATGGGGAGAGATCAATGTCCTGCAGTGAATTATTCACAGGACGGTATGGTAAGGAATACTTGACTTTAGGCTCCTGTCTGGATTATAGGAAAGAAAGACGGGTAAAATTAAGTGTTAATACTATCATACCTTATATAACCATTACATAGTAACATAACATGTAAATATCTATAGTATATTCGAAATATCACAAGTTTCCTTCTAAATTTGTAATTCAAAAAAGTCACATTTAAATGATATATGGATTCATCTCGGAGAGTACACTTTCTCATGCCGAGGGAAATGCGGGCTGTTCCCTCTATGTCTCTTGCCGCACAGTAAATCCGTGTCGTAAACAATAATTGAATTGTACCACAGAGGCACAAACTAAATTACAACCTTTTATATTGAAATTCTGTTGAAAACAACCCGTCCTTTTTAAAAAAATTGTATATAGTTCAGAAACTATTTCACTAGAAATATTTTTGTTTATTTTTTATTATTAATTAAAGTTTGTAAACTATATCTCTGTGAAGTAGATTACGAGTTTATAAGATTCGGTTTAAATATTTGTTGTATTAAAAAAAAATAGCGCAAATAACTCAAAACATGTGACAGAAGTAAAAAAATATTTACTCCCAAATTCACTCCCCCAAACCAAACAACGGTAAGGTTTCTTAAATGCTTTTGCTACGCAGGTCTCTACTAATAACATATCCTTCTACAATCTCCTAACGTTTACAATGATCTATTAAATAAGAACAATGAAATCAATCAAAACAATCAAAATCAGACATTTGTAACAATAAACCAGAAAGGTTCTAGAAAACTGTATGAGATATTCTTTGTAACCAATACATCAAAGAGTAAAAGTAGCAGCCTGTAAATGCCCACGGTCGGGCCATGCCTCAAATATCTGAAAGGGTATTGGAGCCGACTTAAATTTTTTTTAATATTTCTCTGACATGGCTCACGTTGTTTTCATTTACCTCCGGGCACGTGGTGCCGCCACCAGGGATCGAACCAACGACAACTAGTGGAGAGTATATCTAACAGTAACGATATAATATAATCGATAAGTCATTTTTAATTTTGCACCATAAGTTGTACAATTCCTTTATTACTGTACCACCTACCACTACCACTCACTACTCAATCTCACTTTGTCGCTAATGAACTCTGATGAAAAGTGAGTTAAAAAGACTTAAAATGTTTAGAACTCTGACACCCCTGTGTTTAGTATACAGTCGTGAGAGCTTATAAAACGTTAATATTTTTTTTACATACAAACGATAATCCGATGGCAGGAATATATAATTTGCTTTGCAATCTAAGTCTTTATTTACCTGCGGCAACAAAGCGGTTCACAATGTCCGCTTAATTAATGTACAAAGCGATTGTTTACGTACTTTGTAAATGGAGCTTAAAAAATGTGAAGTAAATACGAATTATTTTTTAATTAAATGGTTTAACTATCTGTATTTATCATTACGAATGCAAACTTTTATTGACTCAATTTAATGGAACCTGGAGGTATACTTTAACGATAATAACCCTCTTGAGGTTTCCCTCTCTTAAATAAGTAGCTAGTCTTTTTTTTTCGTGTAAGATAGAAAATGTCCAGAAAAGTTATAAAAAGTGATATGAAAATGATTCTTGGAATAATCAGTAGCTCGTGCTAGCGTGTTAGTTGGAAACAACGTCCCCATGCTGTGTAAAGATAAAAAAGATTTCGCGACAACTTTGTAAGACTTCATCTAATGATTTTAGACGAAGTGTAACCACTTGACTCGTCGCCTTGGTAACGGTGTGGCTCAGCTTTCCTTACTCTAACACGCTGTTATCCTTCACCGATCAGAATATGTAGGTGTTCATTAGGGATACGCGACGTGTTAAAATGGATTTCATTCGAAATTACATCAGAATCTTAATTGCAAAATGCACCTTCAACTAGAGAGCACAAGTCACGAGAAGAGTTGGCGTATTGTGTATTCTTATCAACTATACTTAGGTATAACATATAAAATAACTAATATATGATTGTTACGTTTAGAAGAGAAAACGATAAACAGTAGAAATAATTAAAAATACAATCAGTCGCGAGAAATTCGTATAACGTTGTTTAGTTCAAAGCAATAATTGGTGAGACATCGGTCGGACATCTTCAATTAAATACCGCGACGAAAGAACGGGAAGACTTATAGAGACATTTAAACAGCGTCCACACTGAGTACAAATATCATATAATATCACGTTACAAATACTCCTTTGATAAACGGTACGAAATTAAATAATTACGAACATTTAGATCCCCTTACTACTACTTACTTTCCACCGTGGTGATTAGGGACAAATGTATCTTATAAGAGGTGTAAGAGGAAATACACATTTTTCTGTAACTATCAACCTCATCTGCACGCCGTTTCCCTTCCGACTGAAAAACGAAGCTCCGTCATCAGACTGTTGGCGGAAAATCCTTTCTACTAATCCGAACCCAAATCCCACAGTCTAGTGATGGGAAGCAGCATCTCTCGTGGTGCCGGCACGGCGCTCACCAACCGGCTTTGCCCGGAGAGGTGAGTATGTGCAAACGTTCCAAGAACCTTTGATGGGACTTCCTCGGAGAGGACTATTGCTCCCCAGTGGACCAAAAGCTGATGTAGTAGGTCAAAGCATGCTCTACGATAATAAAAAACAGCATATACGTAAAGCCCCAGTAAGTTGTCTGTAATGCACCTGTAGGGGAACTGACCACCCTTTCATAAAAATTATCCTTGAGCCCGACATGTCCTCTAACCGTAATTAAGGGAAATGGTTTACCCGTCACAACAAACTCAAATTCATCACACGCAGTAACTTATCACAATACATGATATAACATTGGCAAGCTGTTATTGATACTTGTTACTGTAAGACTATCTTCAATTTTAAATAAAAAAAAACTACACTAATGTTCATACTCGTTAATGTATTTACTAGTTAACAGGCTCTTCTCAAAATAACATCGTCACATTCATATGCCACAACAATAAAAATCACAATAATATTTGTTAAACTGAACAAGTACTACCATGCCTCCCTGTTATTAAAATAATCATTCAGACTATAATTATTTGTGAGACCCTCGCTCACTCTCCTCACCTCAATAACTTTTTTTGTTGATAAAGAAAAGATAATTTACATTTTCAGCTTTAAAAAGCAAAGATAGTAATAATAAGATATTATAAAAATTTTATTTATTTATAAAATATACAGTTAATTTAAGTTTATATGTTCCCGAGGTTTCGAGTGCTGGGGACTGAGGTGTTAGACGTGCTGATTGTTGCTGACTGTCATTGTTAACTCGGGCTATCTTCAGCCTTAATTATTCTAAATTTAAAAAATAAATGAAATCATTAAATAATGGGTAATTGAATACAAAGTTTAAGTTATTAGCCTTGTGACATAACACCAAGGTTATTTATGTCCCCTGAGTAATCGAGTAATATAATTTGACAAACTTTCGTGACTATATTAATAGTTGTGTAATTAATAATGAAAATATATTCTTTGAAACAAAGAGTTAGCCTTAATTTTCCTTTGTCTTTACATAATATTAAGTTTTCTAGTAGTAGGTTCTTATCACAAATAATACATTTTCCAAAACGCAAACTTCAAATAATGTTTCATGTTCGTAAAAATAAAGTCGTAGAAAGTAATTTAAAAACGACTAACTCGTTCTGTCGATAGAACACTGTACAGTGATACTGTGCAATCATTTTACAATCATATTCTGAATCAATAAATACGATTTGGATGTATACCCACTCCCACACACGCATTGATCAGGGTGTAACGCGAAGAACTTTACCCGTATAGGTCAGCATTGCAAATGCAAAAGAGTGAAATGAACCCAAACAGTTTCACAATAAAACAATGGGGGAAACAGCGTGGATAATGCCTAAGTTTTCTCCACCGCCCGCGGTATCGATCCCGGCCGTTATGTAATGCCCCTCCCACCCCAGTACGCCCCGATACCTTTAACCGTATCATTCATACCGGGTTCTGTAGCAGGCAGGCTGAAACCACCCCGGCGGACCCCACTTTCGGGCACCCCCTTGCGCACTGATGTACGCGCAAGCTTCGCTCATTTTCAGTATCCCAGTTGTTATCCAAACACTGAAGCGAACGCGCGCTGCCAACTTCCAGACAGTGTTTTGTTCAGTGTCTCCGTGACAAATGCATTAAGGTAAGTAGCTTTTAAAAATTTAATTGAAAATGCTTTCATATGTCTTTGGTAATATGTTTCCTATGAACTGCGCATTTATCGTGGTCGCAGACGAGACTTGAGGTGGATGAAGTTAGGCAGACAAACACGAGCAATAAAAATATGACCTACATTTAGTAAGCTTTCGATTTATCCTAAATTATCATCAAACTTTATTTACGACGATAGATATCGTTAATTAAAGCATAAATAACTTAAGAACCTCTTTTGTTTTGCAGTCGGCTTACACGTATTTTTATTATAAAATATTAATGGGATGTAAGTGGCAATATAATCATGTACGCGTTTCACCCTGCTGGCTCATAAACGTGGTTCTGGGATTTCCGTTTCTGGTGTCTTGTTGGAATTATGAAATGGCACTACGTTTAATGGACCACAGGTGTAGTAGAAAGCAACTTATCGCAAATATGCACTTCTGAGAATATTTTAATATCAAAATAATTGGAATCCAGCACAGTCCATTAACATTGCTATGAACAAATATATGTTGTAATAATAAAAAGAAGAAACATTATAGATTTTAAATATTCTTTAATAATTTTTTCAATGTCCACCTCCCGTGATCACGGCTGCTGTAAAGCACTCGAAACGCAGAGAATATAAAAACAAACTTTAGCGCGATTAATTCCGTAAATAATAGTTTCATTTAAAATTTTCTCTGCAATGTAAAAATCACATATTGTGATTTTCAATTAAACAGGTTTGGTAAAAGAAAGACAATGAAAGGAATATAACAAAGTAGAGGACTATACGTTATTCTTTTATGCCAATTAAAGTCACAGTTCAAAGCACACAGTCCACCAGATGGAAAGAGGTCGCTGCAGCCCATAGACACCTGCGTCTATCCTCAAATAAGATATGAATCAAGATGGCAGATGTGCTGTCACACCTGACGACGATGTTGGAATGACCAGTAAATTGGTAGCCGGTTAAAACACTCACGATTCTAAACAGCATTATTCATTTACAATTTCACACGATTGTAATGTGTGACAGAGTGATCAGAGCTAACAGACTGCTAACAGACTGCTGCAGCTCCATAGTACAGCTGCAATGTTACTTCAACACAAAACAGTTATCTGCCAACCACTCTGACTAAAAATCTCGGCCCCTAGGCATTAAGTCCGCCATGTGTCTGAAGCTTAAATAAATAAAAAAATAAAAATAGACGCTCACGTTAGTTTCATTGAGCGCGAGTGACCTGGGTTCAATCTCCGATGCCGGCACCGCTAAAATTGTTAATAGCAATTTTAAGTGCTATATTTACCACGTGCTCGGCGGTGAAAAAAATCATCGGGAGGAAACGCAAATATCTGAAAAATAAAAAAATTAAATCGCACTGGAAAGCGTGGCGGGACTTTCCCGGTTCCAAAACCCTCTCAGATATTTGAGAAGGTGGCCTTTCCCCGGCAGTGGGCAGTAACAGGCTGTTGCTTTACTTTACTTACATACTTCATAGCTTAGTCGCGTATACGAATCCCAGTCGCAGCCAATATTTGTGGACCACAGGTTTTACTGTCTAATCATATCGTAGTATCCTTTGTCTCTTACTCTGCATCTGACCCTTCCTCCGATCTCATCGCATAGGGTCTAATATCGGATAAGACTAATACAAATGAGACCTCCTTTGTATGCGCATACGCTGGTGGCACTATAACATATCCTGAGTTTGAGAACGGCCGACAGTATTCGGAAGTCTGCGGACATTAATCAGTAGGACATCGTCATCATTAACTTAGTTGTCTTAAAATATCACTCAGTCAAGTTTTCGGGATGATGATTTAGTTTTTATAAATAATTTTTTTAAAACATCAATTTAATGAAACTCAACTACATGATGGTTCCTGTGATGCTGAGCCTAGGAAAAAACGCCTCACCGATAAATTAAAATTAAATATACAGTAATATTTTTTTTATTATTAACAGTATAAAATAACTATAACTATTAAAATTATAATGACTTTAAGTAACATTACTAAAGTTTAAATCTGCTCTAAAACTTGTGTAACGGGATTGTGGCACTTGTTGCCGGTTGGAGCGCAGACTCATGTGAAGTATATATGCATGTTTGAATTCAAACTATTATTTACGAAATTTCATCGCGTTTAATTATATTTTTTTATAAATCTTTAAAGCTTTTTATAAATCCCGACGTTAAGGGTACTTATTTACTTTCAAATGTGTAGTGTTCGCGTAAATATCAGAAATCATTACGTGAACCAGTGCAGACTGGAAATCGCTAATAACATTCAAAAGTTAAAAGGCCTTATGACGAAGCGCTCAAGATTTACAGCCGGATTAAAATCAGGTTGCCAAACACCTCAGTCTCCCCCTAAAATGTATTATTCTTTTCATTGGTTCAATATAAGCATTATCATTAATATTATTGAAGAAGTTAAAGAGACAAACATCTTTCTGTATGGTTTTTATAAGATTTATTTCTCGTGTAAGACTCGTGTTCTTTACATACATCAAACAAGTATTTGAAACATGATGAAGCTATAGTAACCATTTCCTTGGTTGAATTGTCCTTCATTTTACTGAATATAACAATTTTTTGGCATTTTACTAAATATCCAATTATAAAGACATTTATTCCGACTTTTACATGATATGGTGATACATAATAATCATAAAGATTACAAAAACATCAATAAAAAAACAAATCAGAAATCATAAAAAAAAAAGTTGTTGGTTGATTACAACTTTTTTGGCTAATGCCATATATCAAAAGAAAATGGTACCTGTATTAAATAACAATAAGTTAAGAACGTAGTCAAATTAAAATTTCATTAATGATTGATTGTTTTTCAGTGACAGTATCATAAAATGAAATTTACGGTGTAGTTTCATTACATGAAGCAAAGAAAAGACAAAAGATCACCTATGTAAATACGGGCGATCTTTGGTTTTTTCTTTGCTACGTTTCACAGCTCCGCATAGTAGATACGACTTTTCTCGAAGGCTAACATCCCAAGATTATTTTATTTAATTTACAAACATACAAGCCTTTCTTGTATCCAAATATTTTACTTATTCCTTATAACATCATTAAACCCTACGGATTCAGTTCACAAGCAGATGCCTATTCAAAGACTCTGAAACAATAATTGCCATATACGCTTTAATATTATCGTATGTGCAGTGGCAGCTATGCTTGGCTAAGATTATTTATTTTATTTACATTTTCAGTACATTCAGCGCACCAGGTTTGAAACCTTTTGTATCAGTATTTTCTGTGTAAGTTTTCATGATTCTCATAAAATGACAGCACCCTCAGGATGAGATACTACCTCATGTTGATATATTGTATTGATTAAAAAAATTGCTTATACCAATATGTCTAGTAGTGAAATTAGACAGGAAGTACAAACCGAGAACAAAGCGGGAAGAAGAACAAAGAACACATTCATGAATAATACATAAAAATATTAGATATGTACATTTTTCACTAGAATTTAAAAATACTATCAGCTTTTACATAAAAGTTTACGCTGAATACTTATTTTTTTTTTTATGAAAAAATAGGCCTGAGTTTGACCTCAACCTTGCCCGATAGAAAGCGAAGATGAGGCCTTGGATGGTACACGCTTGCCTAGATGTCTGTTCACTTTGGCCTTGAAGATATCCAGGTTAAAGGCCTCCGGAAAAACCGACCTCGGCAGAGAGTTCCACTCCTTAGCCGTCCGCACAAAGAAAGAAGAGGCAAACCGCCTCGTGCGTAATGAAGGAATGTCTACAACATAAGGGTGGAACTTCTCGCCGCGTCTAGTCGTAATGCTTTTCTTCAGTGAGTCCTGTTGTAACTTTAAAGGATCAGAAAATGTTTGTACTTAATATTACTTAATACAGATTCACTTAAACCTTAAAAGCCCTTATTATGAAACATAATGTTGTTTCAGGGGCCTACAAATAGAATATAAAAATAGATATTGCTTGATTCTTTTTATATCAAAGTTAGGTCAATGTTATTTATTGCATTCATGAGTACCTAAAAGCGGCCACATACATTTAGTAGTAATAATAAAAGAGTATCGTATAAAGATTGAAGTAAACGTTATCATATTACACACCTGTTACAGAAAACACAGGAGACGAGAATGGCTTTTTATAAGACAATTACTTTTAACGATACCTTTGCGGCGCGTGCTAGAAGCCGGGAGGGGACTCGTCTCATAGTGATTTATCTTAGCCATTATTAGATGCGTGTTGTAGAGGTGAGAATTCTTAAAACGTATGAAGACAGATTTATAAATAAAGACACTTAAATACGCTGTTGTCTTTTAGTGGTCGTTTGAAAAGTTTTGTGTAATTTATAATAATTTAAACAAGTCAATCTCTTCACACAATGTGAAGCCTATGCGTCGATTATACATAAATAATAAGTAAAACAGGTATCAAAAAAAAACAAAAAATAACTTTGGCCTGGGTAGCAGCAAACTCTCTTGTGTGTTTGTTTGCCCAACCCCGCCAAATGTACAAAAACACTTTAACAAAAAAGTGTTAAACGTTTAAATGTTTCAGAAGGCTTAAAGGAGAGTGGGCCATTTTTTCTCCTAACGTTAACCTCACCTGTTCGTAGTGTACATTTGATATTAAACCATGTCCCTCCACACGCTGGGCAAGCGGGTTGGGTAGCGCAGTGCCGGTACCCTCGCAAACAATGTAAAACTTATCCAAGTTTGTATTAACGCACGTGTCATTAAATCATTCACATTATTGAAGTTCAATGTGATTCTTGTGAATTCTACACCGAAATTATACTTACTTAGATATTAAAACACTAAAACGACCATAAAAAATACAATTTTCTCAGATACTAAGCAATCCAGTCACTCGGTTTTATACCTAGTTAAATTGCGGGCTGTTATGGCTTTCAAGTTGATGGTTTGATTAAGTGTCTATCATTTTTAATTAATTGTATTACTCGACAATCCATTGCTGAGAGTTAATTTTCGGGAAAGAAAGTCAGGTCATAATGACTACGAATTCAAATTTCTTAATGTTGTTTCTAATTAGACCACAAATAGCACATTATACGTATTTATCGTAAATTTCAACCGAACCCTCAATAATACTATATATATGTATTCTTATCAGAAACAAACAACATACAAAACTTTTAAAGCACAATAATCAACACAGGCCTGTTATCACTTACGAGGTTGGTAGAATTCCAATACTTCCAACCTAAATGTTCTGTTCATTGTTCGTTATTCGTAGAGGGTTGAAGCGGAAGTTCCATTAAAACCTGATAGATTTTCAAGTCATCTCTACTCATCCGTTACTGAAGCATCTTTTAATGGGTGTTACTGAAGCATCTTTTAATGTGTGTTACTGAAGCATCTTTTCATGTCGTTCAATTGTATACAATTTGGAGAAAAAGAGTATATACTCCCTCTTGTACCCTCTGAAACATTTTAACGTTTAACATTATCAAACATCTTTATACATTTGGTGAAGTCGTGTGATTTTTGTAAATGAGGTTTTCAAAGAATTCTACTACTTAATGCTAAAGTAATTGGTTTTTCTTAAGATTTATTTGCCGTGGTGAGATATTTGTTGAGTTTTTTTAATTAGGTTACAAATAACAAAAACATAGTCACCGGTGAGAACTAAGATGGAATACCTAACAACCTGTAATTATACTAGCACTCTATACCTTTCAATGCGAGTAACCTTCCAAACAGAATAGTGGTTGTGGTGCTGATTAATGGCAGAACCTAGCCAGATGGCTCTTAGAAGGAAAAGGAGTTCAACGACCAAGTAAATTTCAATAATACCATAGAACTGACTGACTGGCAAAGTATTCTTGAAAACATTCGATTTGCCAACTTTTCGTGTTTTGCGAAAAGAGTGGACCGGTCAAGGGTTTGACCTTTTTTATCGTGAACAATAAAATTAAGCGAATAGTACTCATTTAACGTCTAATCGTTAAACCTTTTGCAGTAATGGTAGCTTAAAAAGCTAATTTATTTTTATACAAATTCAAATTTTGGTTTGTTTTTTTTCAATACTTTAGTTTATAGAAACTGCTGCTGCCACGCTCAGGTAGTGTGTACGACCTGCTCAGTGTTACGGGAAGTCGATGGATGGAGGTGGCTCAGGACCGAGCTTTGTGGCAATCTTTGCGGGAGGTCTATGTTCAGCAGTGGACTTGTGATAGGCTGTGATGATGAGCTACTCAAATACACACAAGAATACAAAACCGTTTCTTGAACTGCTGGCAATAGTTGACAACAAGAAAAAAAACACTAAAAATAATGAAAATGTAAAAATGATGAATGAAATGAAAGTGTTAATTATAAAAACGGTTCAACCTTATTCCCTGTAAGTGTATCAAATTATCACTAAGCAAACCTATCAGTTGGAGACGACAATAAAATCAATTTTAACACGATTTCATAATTGAAATGCTTAATAACACAAGTAGTAAGCTTTGAAGGCACACTCAAAACAAAAAGTGTTTAGTCTGAATAGTGATTTGTAATATTTAACACATAGTGTAATGAAGATTGTCTTAGATAAAATTTGATTGTACCTAGATATGAAGAGTCGTTTAAATGAAATGCACAGGTCTGACGTCTGTATACACAATTTTGTTTGCGTTTCATTCGCTTCTAGAAGGCTTTAAGCTTACTTCAAGTAATGATCTACGTCTCTCTCCGTCAGTTTTTTTTCTTTTATATCAATTGTCATTGTAAATTATTTCGCTACGAATAACTTTATTATATTTTATTAATTACAGAAATAACTAAATTTTTAAATAAACCCTTTTTTTCTAATTTATCGCATTGGTGATGATTGAAAAAAAAACGTTTTTCAAGTTGACTAGTAGAAAGAAGTAGAAAGAATTCCCTTTTGATGAGTACCAAACAAATTTGATACATATGACATTGTACTGAATAAACGCTGATTTTTGCAAGGGTTTTGGAACGCAGCTTCCACTATGCCACTCCAATACGATTTAGGGAATATCACATGTCAAAGTCAAGGTAACTGATAATAGTATAGAGAAGATTGGTCCGTGGGATGCAATTATACCCGCGACTCGTGGTAGCCGCTGGTGACCAGAGGGTTGGTTCTTTTCTCGCTCAAAAGGTAAACTTAACCCATTATTGGCATGGAAATGCAACCAGCGTTCTTGGTACCACCAATAGTAGTTATTTTAAATATAATTGTTTTGTTATAAATTGTATTCTGTATTGTATACATAATGTTATAATTGTCAAAATGTTTGTTATTTCACTGACATGCCGGTTTCCTCGCATTGTTTTACTTAACCGCTGAGCACATACTAAATCAGTTTAAAATCGCTATAAATAATTTCAGAGGTGCTGGTATCAGGGATCTAACCTTGTTCACATGCGTACTATGAAAGCCATGGCCAGCCTTTTAGTAAACTTGTATAATAAGAAACAGAAAATTCAAACAAAAATAGCATATCGTTTCTTCCGTATAACATATACGTCGGGGTAACATCAGATTTCTATCCCCACAAAGGAATTGCATGATTTATTAAAAGCGCATTGCTGTCATCGATGAAAACTGTCAGTAACTAACAACTCTCTAGAAATAAATTCAAGGTAAATAAAACAGTAGAGTAGTAGGAATAGTAGTTGTTGTCTGTTATTTAACCAATAACTGTGATAATGATAGTGATCATCACCCGGGTCCATTGTCGGCGAGATCCATCGCCTGGTTAACAACTAGAAGTAAAAAGACATTTACGTAATAGGTTCGATCCTTTGTTCCCGTAGTGTTGTAAGAAGTTGTAAGGGAAAATCTAATGGCGTCCGCCACATGGCAAATTGGTTTACTCTGCCACCCCATAGCGATTTTTTTTTTTTTAGTTTAACGTGGGGGAAAGGTGCTCGCACCTACCCGTCACCGTTTCCGGTGACTGGTTATGTCGGGATCAGCATTGAAGATGCCGGACCGACTAAAACCCCCACGGTAGATCTGCTGTTGGCCCAGTGGCCTTTACAGCTATATCGGTAAGACTCGGGAGCAGGAGGCCCGCAAGTTGAATAAACAAAAAAGGAACGACGACGCTGCTGATGCTGTGTCGCGCTCGGACCCCTGTTAACGAAAGAAAGACTCTCGACAAAAACTAGGGGGGGCTGACGACAACCCAAGGGCCCCTCTTAGGGAGGTAAAACCTCGGCTTGGGTTGCAATCAAATTTGGGCAAATCTTTGATGTTAAGAACGCCTTTGCACAAGAGTAATCCTTGTGTATGGCGTGAATCTGTGAGACATCGTGTATATTTTCCGCCTCTGCTATTTAATGACGCGTAGAAACCTTCATAGTGTGATGATGAATTATATGGGCAGTGACGCCACCTTGAGAAATTATTTTACTCAATGGAAGTCTGCCATTCTTGAGCTTTTCGTTCGGTGACATAGATGTCGCCACAAATAATTTCACCGATCCTCATTTTACCCAGTCTTTTGAGTGGATTACACTAATAATGTTTATCAGTGGTAAACGATATCGATAAGGTAAATGACGCAAGTCCGTAATTATAGATAAACAACTCACTATAATATACGTACTCGTATATTCCATCAAATTAGGCATTTGATGTAATATGATCCAGATCTCATGTTTTGTTTGTTATCTCTTAATTAATTCTCTCTTAATTAGATCTAACATACGACACAATAGGCAATGTATCATGTTTAACTGTATTCATAATATTATGTAATTTTTGCTTATTAAAATCTGGCACACCATCGTAATACCTAGGTATAGTGGAATAATCTGCTCAGATATATCAGATCTATTTTTACGTAGGAAAACCCTGCATTTGGATACTCGGGTCCCGGCTTTGAAAATCAGCAGGAGTGTTCTAACGACACTTTTGCGCGCATGTCCATAAATCAATGCGAAAACGTACTCATGTATCTTTCTTTTCTCTCTTTCTTCATCTGAATATTTGAGTCCACTGCTGTACAAGGTACTATGGCTTTCCACGACCTAACAAGTAAAAACCAGGACGTATTTCTTGAATAAAATGACCATGCTCACGATGTTGGGTAAGCGGGTCGGTTAGCGCAGTGCCGATACTCTCGTACTAGTGATGCTACTCCCTATCAGTACTTCACAAAGTAATTGGGGTCCGGAAAATTTCGAATGGATTTTTGCCATCGTCCGGAGGCCAGGGCCTCGTTTATTAGCTTCCAGGGGCATCACGTGCTTGTGAGATTGGTATTAATATAATATACCACACAATATACCATATAATACTCACTTATCACTATTTTGTAATCGAGTTTTCTTTGAGATAGGTTTTCAGCAGGATATACCGCGTCGAGATGAGGTTGAATTTTGAAGGAAAAGTTAATACACAAAAATTCAATTAAAATACTATTAGTTGAGGAGCCTTTCTTTACATTCATCCTTGTTTAGGTATATTGACAAATGCCCGCTAAATAAATATGTATATGTAATTTTATGAAGACTTTATTGTTTATTCATGTAACCAATACAAATAGTAATTTTGTTTCATACACTAGTTTATCTTGTAATATTTACAGAGCTAACACGATGACAATACGGTGGGCGTGGGTGCTGATCCCGTTCGCGGTTGCGTGCGCGAGCAGTCAACGCGTTGACCGAGGATCGTCTCTGCGTGGTGCATTAGAGGCCCTTCAAAGGCGACAGCGAGGCCGAGGCCATGGTCCCATTATACAACAGCCAGATTACGATGCATTATACGAATTTGTTCCGCCACAGGCTTATCCAGGTATGGTTTTAATTGGCTCCTCACGATTTCTCGTACATAAATGAATAAACGATTTAATACTGCTTTAGGCGTAATAGTGTAAGATGTGACAAAGCAAGTAGATAAGCCCTTAAGACATTTGTACTATTATTAAGACCATTCAAAGATCAACTTATGACTTAACAGAAAAATATAATAACAATTATTAATGTTTATATTATAAATATCAGTAAAAAAATATATAACCATTGCAGAACCTGATTACGGCATCGATGTAGAAGATATTGAAGACGAACCTACACCAAAATACATCGTCAAGCTTTTAGGTGACGACCAGAGGTCTCCAGAAGCCTACGAATATAAGGTTAATAAGAAGAAAAATTCCCATATTGATTTGCCTGATTATATGACGAAAAAAGAATCTGCGTTCCGTGAAAGAAGTCAACACTCGGATGATGACAGGCTCCGGGATATGTTTATGGGTAATGAAGTGGAAAACAAAAACGATTTTATGCAAGGACGTGCGCAAAGCGATGCTGAATACGCATTACTGTTAGGCCAGTTGTGGTCAAAGTATAAACTTAACAATAATAAAGTGCGAACCAATAATGCGGATGTGCCTCAAGGTGTTGTGAAACTTTATAAAGAGAAGATTGTTAAAAAGAGATACCCGGACAGTTGGGGCCCCATAGCTTTTAAAAAGAAACGTAGCTCTGATTCAGCCGAAGAGCGTTTAAGATATGAAGAGAACAGAAATCGTGGTCCAGAACCTGACAGCAATTACAACGCTTATGAATTACCTGACAATGATAAAGATGATATGCGAGAAGAATATGCAATAGCTTTTCAACCAATTGACGAAGATAGCCTTTCAGATATAATAGACGAAGATAGATATTCTTATGACGCAATTGAAAAACGTTTTCCAGTTACTAAGCGTAGCAGTGGCCCTTACTACAGTCCTCAGAAAAAGAGGTTTGCATCGGATCAAAGTAAACAGGATAAATCTAAAAACTTTAGAAGCAACTTAGGAACGGACCCGCAAGTTTTAAAAGATTTATCTAAAATATTTGGTGAACCTGAATCTGAGTTAATTAAATCCCCAGTAAAAAGAAGCAGTGACCAAGACGAAGCTTCGCATGAAATTAAACCACCCAACTTAACACTTACAAATCGTAATGACTCCCATGAACATAACACTTCACAACATGATGAGAGCAGCCATGAACAGCACGGCCATGCAATTCATCATCCTGGGCTACCTGGAGAAAAAATACAATATGACTCTGACAAAGATCATCACCATGAGCGTGGTCATGATCATAGCCACGCTCATGATCATGACCATACCCATGATCATGTTCACGGTCATGATCATGTTCACTCAAATGACCACGATCACAAGCATGACCACGAACATAGTAATCATCACGATCACGTAGAAACTGAAAAACCTATAACCGTTAAAAAGAAATCCATAGACTGGTCTGATTACTTTGGAATTGATAAGCGATTCAAGAAATCAGTTTCATTTGTAAACGATCTAAATCAAGATAGACTTAGAAAGCAATATTTCGATACTTTTAACAAGGAAGTTATCTATCCAGTAAATTCTTTCAGACAGCATATCAACGTAAAGAGGAATTTTATGCAGCCTAAACCAAATGAAGAAACGGAAATTCAAATAGATCATGCACAAGCTATCGCTGTTCGTGACGACAATAAACGAAACAGTGCTTCAGAAAATGATTCGAAATTAGATAATATCGACAGAAAATTAAGGAATATGGAAGGTTTGATTGTTGATGAAGCTTTACACTATTCTAATATTGGCGAAAAACTAGATTCAAAAGAAGAACAGGAAATGAAAGAAAAATTACTTTCGCGTCTGGCTGCAGCATACAGTTTAGAAAAAATGAGGAAAGCATTAAAAGAATTTAAACAAAGTCTGCAGACTCAAAAATCACTTAACATAAAATTATCGAATGATAATGAAGAGTTAAAAACCAAAAGAGTTGCAGTAAAAAAGGAGAAAGCCATTCCAACCACCAATGATATATCTAATTACATCAAAGACGACGATAAAAATGATGACTTCGAAGATGAACAGGGCGCCGGTCATTACATAAACGGTAAAATCGAAGAACAATTATCCGATGGCTACATGGGAGGCAGTGGACGACACCGTACACCTATGATATCAACTGGTAAATTTAAAGAATAATAAATTGAATTATAGAATACTCTTATTTTCTACTGCAAAATCGACTAATGAACTTTATTTATTACAGTAGATTCAACAGGACCATGCCCAGTGCTTGCGAAAATTGTTCAGAGATGCCGTGGCGTAGATTTACTGGCCGGAGACCGAGGACAGCTCTTCCTTCCCCATTGCAGTTTACATCAAATTTGCTACTTATGCGTATGATTTTTATAGTTTTCTTATTGCACTTTAAAATACTTATTACAACTTTTATGCATCTAAAACTTCTTTTAATTTCTAGGGTGAAGCTCCACCTACAACTTGCGATTTAGTGTTCCTGTCGGAAGCGGACACGACTTGCGAGGGGGACATGAGTTGCCAGCGAGCGGCAAGATCGGCATTGATGGCTCTACGAGAATTACACGACAACCTTGCCGATGAATTGGATGGCGAATGTGAGGCTAGCCCCTGTCTCCCTGCAACTTTGAAACTTAACATAAGCTGGCAAAGAGCCCTTCAACGATAGACATTGAGAAATTTTGTCGGATTCGATCGCATAATCATGACTTGAGCTAATTTTCAACAATGCCGGAAATAAGATGGTTCGAGTCGAACGTAAATCAGATAATATAACTCGATTATTTAAAAATATATTACAAATTTGGGGGAGGATTTTATAATAGTTGTATTTTTTTCCATAAGTCACCTTATCCTAAAATTAAATTAACTCACCATTATTGAATAAACAATATCATCATGTTTTTGCAAATATCCGTACGAGTCTAACCAGCCATAGACACGTATGGACCTGCGATACGAATAAGTATTGATCTCAGTAATTGCTAGTAATCGTTTCAAAGTTACTATATTTATGCGAAAATCTATGCTTTCGTTGTTTGATGTATTTTAACATTATATGTATTGCGCGTTGTAAGACCCTATTGCTAGGTGCGTTTATTGCAATTGTATCTGTTATGTCATATAGCAGTATTAATATAAAAACGGTTGGACTAGATTATGGAAATTTTCAGAAATTTGTAGGTGGTGGTGTTTATGGGTGTATTGGGATGGTAAATTTATCGTTGTTAAATATTAACTTATATAACTATACAATATTTGTCTTATGTGTGTCAACGTTAATTAAGGACTACCTACCACTTAATGAAAATATTAAACTTACAGCAAATCATAACTACGTGAAAGTAAATTATGAACGTAATATATATTTAAATATAACTTTAATACTGTATAATTATACATGATATAGTATTCTGTGTAAAATGTAATATTTATTTATCGACATTATTGTTCCATAAATATAAATATTGAGAAAATAATCGATTTGAAGTTATAAGAACTGTCCAAAGCTTTCTCAGACGCTTTTTCATTGTGATACGACCCAGAAATAATGCAAAATTTAGGGATCCGTGAGTATATTGTAGCACAACTTAGCACTAGTGCAGCACTTTAGACTATACTAGGACAATAAAAAAAGTTTTTCGCTTTCGTTTGACAAATTTGTCGTAAAGCAAGACGATCTTAAAAAAAGAGTAAAATCTCCATTTCTAAGTCTTCCGTACAAAAAACGACTTTACAATGTGTGTGTATACACATGTGTTTTCCTAAAATCTAAACTTGGAGTATCATTTATTTTAAATTCACTTAAACTAGTAGTGAAGTCATAAACGTAGACTAAATAAACGTTATTTGTAACGAAAACACGATCAAACTACAAATTATTAAAATGGTAAAAGTTCGTACTCGAATGTTATCACTTTATTCGTATAATGTTCAATAACATAATAATACACTGATATTTAAATGGTTTACAAGAAACTTTGTTTTATTATGTATCCAATTTCATCGGGGTATTCCTTATTATGAAATTAAGATTTTTTTTTTAATTAAACATTTACCTTCCACTGTAGCAATTTCTCCTGTGTTGCGGAGGCAGTTTACATACATAAATTGCACATGGACAAATACCCAGACCCGGAACAACTATTTGTAGTCCATACAAATACTAGTCCCGTGCGGGAATCGAACCCGCGACCCACAACGCCGGAGCTAAACGCTTAGCCACTACGCCAACGAGCCGTATATTAATTTTTTTCTATTTTTTTTAAAAGAAAAATTAATAGCCCCAAATTGAAGTATGCTCTTTGAAAAAATATTAACATAAGGAGCTCGCGCAAACCAAACTAGCACCTTTCACAAGTATGACTCATGGGGTAGCCACAAGTATAGTCCCTCTCAAACTGTAATAAAAATATTAATATAAGGAGCTCGCGCAAACCAAACTAGCACCTTCACAAGTATGACTCATGGGGTATACAAGTATAGTCCCTCTCAAACTGTAATAAAAATATTAATATAAAAACGGTTGGACTAGATTATGGAAATTTTCAGAAATTTGTAGGTGGTGGTGTTTATGGGTGTATTGGGATGGTAAATTTATCGTTGTTAAATATTAACTTATATAACTATACAATATTTGTCTTATGTGTGTCAACGTTAATTAAGGACTACCTACCACTTAATGAAAATATTAAACTTACAGCAAATCATAACTACGTGAAAGTAAATTATGAACTTAATATATATTTAAATATAACTTTAATACTGTATAATTATACATGATATAGTATTCTGGGTAAAATGTAATATTTATTTATCGACATTATTGTTCCATAAATATAAATATTGAGAAAATAATCGATTTGAAGTTATAAGAACTGTCCAAAGCTTTCTCAGACGCTTTTTCATTGTGATACGACCCAGAAATAATGCAAAATTTAGGGATCCGTGAGTATATTGTAGCACAACTTAGCACTAGTGCAGCACTTTAGACTATACTAGGACAATAAAAAAAGTTTTTCGCTTTCGTTTGACAAATTTGTCATAAAGCAAGACGATCTTAAAAAAAGAGTAAAATCTCCATTTCTAAGTCTTCCGTACAAAAACGACTTTACAATGTGTGTGTATACACATGTGTTTTCCTAAAATCTAAACTTGGAGTATCATTTATTTTAAATTCACTTAAACTAGTAGTGAAATCATAAACGTAGACTAAATAAACGTTATTTGTAACGAAAACACGATCAAACTACAAATTATTAAAATGGTAAAAGTTCGTACTCGAATGTTATCACTTTATTCGTATAATGTTCAATAACATAATAATACACTGATATTTAAATGGTTTACAAGAAACTTTGTTTTATTATGTATCCAATTTCATCGGGGTATTCCTTATTATGAAATTAAGATTTTTTTTTTAATTAAACATTTACCTTCCACTGTAGCAATTTCTCCTGTGTTGCGGAGGCAGTTTACATACATAAATTGCACATGGACAAATACCCAGACCCGGAACAACTATTTGTAGTCCATACAAATACTAGTCCCGTGCGGGAATCGAACCCGCGACCCACAACGCCGGAGCTAAACGCTTAGCCACTACGCCAACGAGCCGTATATTAATTTTTTTCTATTTTTTTTAAAAGAAAAATTAATAGCCCCAAATTGAAGTATGCTCTTTGAAAAAATATTAACATAAGGAGCTCGCGCAAACCAAACTAGCACCTTTCACAAGTATGACTCATGGGGTAGCCACAAGTATAGTCCCTCTCAAACTGTAATAAAAATATTAATATAAGGAGCTCGCGCAAACCAAACTAGCACCTTTCACAAGTATGACTCATGGGGTATCCACAAGTATAGTCCCTCTCAAACTGTAATAAAAATATTAATATAAGGAGCTCGCGCAAACCAAACTAGCACCTTTCACAAGTATGACTCATGGGGTAGCCACAAGTATAGTCCCTGTCAAACTTTAATAAAAATATTAATATAAGGAGCTCGCGCAAACCAAAGCAGCACCTTTCACAAGTATGACTCATGGGGTAGCCACAAGCATAGTCCCTCTCAAACTGTAATAAAAATATTAATACAAGGAGCCTGGCAAACCAAACCAGCACCTTTCACAAGTACAGTAGCCAGCAAGTATAGTCCCTCTCAAACCAAACTTGGAGTATCATTTATTTTAAATTCACTTAAACTAGTAGTGAAATCATAAACGTAGACTAAATAAACGTTATTTGTAACGAAAACACGATCAAACTACAAATTATTAAAATGGTAAAAGTTCGTACTGAATGTTATCACTTTATTCGTATAATGTTCAATAACATAATAATACACTGATATTTAAATGGTTTACAAGAAACTTTGTTTTATTATGTATCCAATTTCATCGGGGTATTCCTTATTATGAAATTAAGATTTTTTTTTTAATTAAACATTTACCTTCCACTGTAGCAATTTCTCCTGTGTTGCGGAGGCAGTTTACATACATAAATTGCACATGGACAAATACCCAGACCCGGAACAACTATTTGTAGTCCATACAAATACTAGTCCCGTGCGGGAATCGAACCCGCGACCCACAACGCCGGAGCTAAACGCTTAGCCACTACGCCAACGAGCCGTATATTAATTTTTTTCTATTTTTTTTAAAAGAAAAATTAATAGCCCCAAATTGAAGTATGCTCTTTGAAAAATATTAATATAAGGAGCTCGCGCAAACCAAAGCAGCACCTTTCACAAGTATGACTCATGGAGTAGCCACGAGTATAGTCCCTCTCAAACTGTAATAAATGGAAATACTACAGGTTGCTATTGTTTTTGTATCGATGTCTGACATTAAATGTCTCCAAAGTGTTAAAAAGATATGGATATCTAAATCTATACATGTATTACTCGAAATCGGAAGAAAAGTTATAACTGCCATTCTAATATTTTTGAATAAAAAATGTATCAACTAAGCACTTTAAAGTTTTTTAAGTTACTTAGAAGTGAAACTTCTATGATACACATTTTTCTGTGTGTTTTATTAAAATATACGAAACATATTTTAGTTGACAAATATTTTATTTTGTAATTCACTACACAGTAAAGTAGCAGCCTGTAGTGGTCATGGTGCTTAATTTAGTAACATAGAGCGCAAGTGACTTTGAAACCGGAACCACTAAAATTGTTAATAGCAATTTTAAGTGTATTTACCACGTGCTGGACGGTGAAGGAAAACATCTTGAGGAAACCTGCATATCTGAAAAATAATAAGAAAAATATTATTTCGAGGATATGTGATGCCCGCCAACCCGCAATGGAGCAGCGCGGCGGGCACTTCCCGTCTCCTAAACCCTCTCAGGTATTTGAGAAGGAGGCCTTTGCCCAGCAGTGGGCACTTACAGGCTGCTACTTTACTTTAGGTTACTGGAGCCTGTTCTTCTAATCAAGAATCTAATAAAAAGAAGTTTTTTAAAATATTTTCAATTTAGGTGCAAAACATTCGATAACGATTACGATACAAGATGCAGAAGACTTCACCAGAACAGGTAGCTTGTGTCTGAGTACGGATTTCCAGTAGTCACAAATTAATGCAGTGATATAAATTAAAGCAGTCGTTTTCTTCACAAACTTGTATGAGTGGAAGAACTTAAAAAAAATCATCACAGAAAGTATGAAACTACTATTATTTCGTACTATGCAATTATTTCTTAATGTTGTCTGTAATTTCTATGTTGTCGTAATAAACAAATAGATGTAGATAATTCAGTTATACAAAACAAAACTACTGAAGCGAATAGCACACAGGGAATATAATAATTTTTGTGAGAAGAATGTTTGTTAGAAAAAATTTTGGCGCAATGACATCGAAATCGAAATAATTTCTATATAGTGATACAGTGTACATCGACAGTTATGATACACTGATAATTCAGATTTATCTACTCGCACATAACACTGATAACTTGTTAAGTGAACACCTCGTATTCAACGATAAAGCAGTGCGCGAATGTGTTAACAAACAAAAAGTAACATATTTGTTCTGTGGAAATAAACAAAAACTCGTAATGGCTGCCTCTATGACTAATGAGAGAAATTACGGGATAGACCACCCCGCAGCTACAGAAGGTAATTATTGGTGCATGCTTCATTAATCAATTAATTATAATAATTGTTCAGTGACCGAGATAAAAGATATTTTTATTTTGCTAAACTATTGTAGACATTGTTTCTTCTTTTTGTATTATGTTTTTATATTATATATTGTTTTAAATGTACTTTGAAATATAAAACAATTAAAAAAAATTGTTTATCCTTGATTGAATTCGACGCCGTTTCAAAAACACATGAAATTTTTAAAAATTTTTAGTGTGGATTTCATTCTTCTTTTTACAGCCGAAATAATTGAGTTAATCCTATCTAAAACGTGATTTCCTATTATTATGATTTTCGGCATTAAAACACCTTCTCAAATAAATTTTTTGAAGAAATAAATATTTTAATTAAACTTTGTTTTCTAGTACCTCTGTTGAAAAATCAATCAATTTATACGTTTCTTGTGCGTCGTCTGTCCTGCCTTTAAAGGGCTGTATCTTTTATACCGAAATAGGTACGTAAGCCGGTTGAAATAATACATATTATACTGGATATCCAAATAATAAAAGTTCAAAAGTAAAAGTTAGGCCCTAACAAGAAACGTGTTTTTTGGTTCATTATTATTTTGTTTTAGTTCTACTGATTAAACGGAAATACTCTGAAGCGTCAAACTTGGTGTGATTATAGTGCAAATTCTAAAGTAAAATAGCGAATAACCAACCGGTCAAGTGTGAATCGGGCTCGCGTTGAGGATCCCAAACTGAATGAAAGAAAACATATTTTTTGGTAAACATATAACACAGATAATTATATTGTGTGGTTGTACGGATACCTTCTGTGCCTTCTGTGCGTAAGTCCGACTAGCTCTTGGCTGGTTTATTCACATCCTTACTAGTGGTTATATTTAATGGTTTTCATCATTTCAGACAACGGTGCTAAGTTAAGACCTGATTTCGTAATAAGTATCCAGCCTCAATCACACGGTATGTTAGAATCAATACTGCATAAAAAAATATATAGTCGTAGGGGCCTTACCGAGTCGAAGGTCATGATTTTAATTCCGATATTCAAACACGACATTAGTTGTTGGTTTTCTGGTGTGGATTTATTGTGACGATATTGTTGGCTCTGACACTTAATTCAAGGCAACAAGGCACAAATTAACTAATATACTAAAACAGTATGGTAAAGACGAAAGTAAGTACCTCGGTACTACCACTAACCCTGCACTATTGTAATATCCGTGATTTAGTGGTTAGTGTACCTGGCTGTTGAGCTATCGGTCTTGGCTTCGAATCCCAGCCGAAGTCGATATTGGTGCAAAACGCAAAGTATTTGTTCTTCAGGTCTGGTTTTATTGTGTTGCCGCACGACAAGTGAAACTATGTTATAAAATAACGCCTAAGCTACTTATCTGCTAAGGATCGGTCTGGGTAGGTATCACCCTCTTAGCTATTTCTGCGCAGTGCAATCACTGTTCTCTTTCGGTTTTAAAGGTATAAGTAGTAGCCTGTACAATTACAGGATATGAGGCCCATTGTGCATGGGAGGGACGACGCATCTGTAACCTTCTTCGACAAAACTTTTCTGTTAGTGTCTTTGGTCTGAAGAAGCCACTTACCACCACGTGGGCGGGTCGTTTGTCATTTCAATGCTATACAAAAAGAAAAGTGCCAGTTACGTGTTTGGCTGTGAAACTCCGTAAAATCGTGATGCAGCGTGGACTGAAAATATAAAAATAAAAAAAATCGAGAACATGTAAACTCCGCCAATCCGGCTTTTAATGATTGCTGGTCTCTTCTCCGCTTCCATACCCACTTCTGAAGATAGGCCTCTCCAAGAAAGCACCGACTGCCGGCATACATACTTGAAAGATTTACCTAGACATACCACCCAGGACAAGTTGGTTGGTGAGATTTGGAGAATGTTGGGAACATTTAATTCATTGAAAATTAAAAATTTTTCAATGAATTAAATCCCACTTACATAACAAAGTAAAAATCTCATAATAAAAGTTCGTTAACCTTTTCTTTAATTGCAGAAAGTGGTCGAGCAGAATTGCCAGTGTCCACGGTAAATTGGCAATCTCGTAATCGCGGCCAATTCATCCCTAGGCATGGTCTCGATTTTCTTATCGGTGCATCAAGCCTCCTTATATACCAAACTGTCGAGCTGAACGATCGTAAGTAAACTTGTATAATTATTATCTGTTGAGTATTCCATCTATGGTTGTAGAAAATTAAACATTTATCATTTCTCCATAATAATGAGCCACTATAAACATTCATAGTTAATAAACAAAAAAAAAGTTGTATATTTAATTTACCAAATATTATGTACTTAATTTAAATATTGCAATATCCTTTATTACGGGGTTCATGTTGCGGACCAAATACAAAACAGACATACAAACGGGTTGATCAAGAAATTTTTGGAATTGGATACTTTACTTTAAGTTATAGGAGAATACATTCTATTTTGTTGAGATTTTAAATACATTATTCGTTGTTGACATTTAGCTGGAAAGTTGATTCGTGTGCAGTATAGAGAAAATGTAAGTTCCTGCGGTTATTAGATATTTCTGCCCGAAATTTATTTCTATGAAATGTGTTTTAGAAGAATTTGCAGTCTAATTAGCGTAAATGCTGCGCACCAGTATGCATCAAGAGCAACGAACGCGGCAGAAACGTTTGTAACGAAAAAAGAAGTGTAACTCAGGGCGGCCAACAAACACCGCTACTGAAGAACAAATTAAGAAATGGTTTAGGCAGATCCACGTGTGTCAACACGCTATTTAGATGAGATTCTAAAGCTTTGCCTTCATTTGGGGAAATTCAGTTAATTTCAACTTATAGAGGAGAGGATATAGAGGAGAAGAGGATTATACTCTTTTTCTGAGTTTTCCTTGTTTTTTACTTCTTGAAAGGCCACAGCCAAAAATATCATTATTTATATTAGCACGCCTGCGACTCATGGGGGTAGCCAAAGATTACGGATTTCCATGTGTACATCTCGATCCCATTCAGCATAGCCAAATCGGCTACCGACAGATAAACTGATAAACTTTTCAGAAAATACAACACCCAAAATAAACAAGCTCACGGGCGAACAGCGTATAAGATGCGAGGTGTCTGATAAGCACTGCAATCGCCAATACGCTTGGCGATTGGGCGATTATGGCAAGTCCACCTTATGAAAGAGGCCTCCTATTTAGTGTAGTGGATTATTTACAGACTATAAGGCAAGGTAAACGGTCTTTCGCAAACCAATTTTCGACTCTGCGGGAGATATATCGGCTCGGCGTAGGGTTTGCTCCCAGTGGTTCCGGGAGACTTCGTGGATCCCGACGTGTTCGGAGTCCGGTTCTTCAGCCTTATGGGGATACCGGTGTGGAACCCAGATGTAGATACTAATCCTATTATTTCGCAGTTACATCTAAAATCGATTCAGAAAATCGATACATCGTTAAAGTGCCAAATGGTGAGGCCTTGTACTTTGCCAGCGAAGTGTCCACGTCCACACAGAGGTGTCTCTGCGGCACGGGCCGGTCTTTCGTAATGCATCTACACGACAACACGCGGCAAGAAGCCATGGTGATGAGGAGGCGGCTTGCCGGCGCTTCGTGCCTATTCCCTTGTAGATTACAAGTATGATTTTCTATTCGTTTCCATTTATTTTAATAGGATGTCATGGTTGTTAAATGACAAATGCATTTACTTTTTAAATAGACACACGTCCGCTATGGAGCACCGTAAAGGATTATACTTCAATCTCCAAATTTCCTTTTATAATTTTTCAAAAACTTGTGCTCCGCAGGGGTACGTTTAGAAGGTAGGCATCGTAGCACAGTGGCATCCTCTAAATATTCCTCTGCTGAGCAAAGGTCTTCTTGACCCTTGACTTGTGTTTCGGAGCGGGGAAGGAGCCACACGGATTCACCGCTGTGGAAGTGGTACTTAAAATTACAATTAACAATTATAGTGATGTCTGCAACGGTTTTCCAACACAGATCACTCGCGTACCATGAAATTAATATCAGTTAATTAATTTCACAACAAACTGAGAGTGCAAAGGAAATCAACTCGAGGAATCACCTACGTCATAGAATGATAATGATTCAAGCGAGTAGGTGAGCGCAGTACCGGTACACGAAAGATGCTGTTCCTGTCACAAGCCTGAGGGATTTGAGTCCTCTGGGATATTTGGATAAATTTTTCGCCATGAACCAGTCGCCAAATCAAATAGTTTATTCTTCGCCATTGTAACAAAAAATGTATACTTCACATTTACATAGACATAGACATGCAGGAAAGAAATGGAAAGAAACAATGCTTTCCCTTTCACTCGACTGTAAAAAAAACCACCAAACCACAAAAAAAAAGTTTCGTGGTGCCGGTACCAAGAATCGAATCCTGGATTCGAACTTAATCTCATCTAGGTCTTTTCACTCTATTTTTTTTCTGACAGTTTTGACAATTTTTTTTTTTTTTTGCTTTAAGGAAATGAAAGTTATTACACCTCCCGGTTATTACGTTGGCCGCATACATCAACAGTGGACGTGGATGGTCCCGTTCTACCTTGTGAGGGACGCCAAAGATGACGTACTGTTCGTCGTCGAAGGTCCAGCTTCTTTGAAGAGGAGTGCCCTCATACTTTCAGAGTTTAAGGTACTCTATGAATTTTTGCATAGTTACAATGTATTAAACTGGCTTAGTGGTCATTTGTTACTTGACCACTACGTCATGAATCCTGAGTCTCATCCGAAGTCAATATTTGCAAAACATAGCAATTATCAGAGGTTATCAGGGTCAGAGTAGCTAACAGAGGCTACTGTAGCCTATAGATACCTGCAAACAACTTCAATTCAAGAAAGTGAAAGATTCGTTGCCATCCCGGAGAACTAGGATAGAATGCCTCTGAGTCCGTAATTATACTGGCTCTCTATACCTTTCAAACCGGAACACATCAGTTTTAACACTGCTGCTTGGCGACAGAAATGGGCAAGACAGTAGATTATTAACAGAAGTTGACATTAAACTGAAATCGTCCTGGAAGATATTGTCATAATAGGCCGAATTATCTACAATTACATGATCATCGGGCTTCCCTACACTAATACTGGTTTTTCTGAAAATCACGAGCAGAACAAATAACAGAGATGGCACGTACGTGGTAGAGCCAAGCGGCGGCTTTTGCTGCTACTCGAATGGGTCAGCTCGTCCGGGGTAGGTAGTATGTATGACGGGAAGTACAGGCATCTCATGCTTCTGCATTTCGTTCGTTGACATTTTAGTTTTACGTTTTATACACATACACATTTCCTTACTAACCAAATATCATGTTTAATAACTTCATCAACATTTTAATGTTTGAATTTGTAAGACTATATGTGTTTGTGTGCGCAATCATGACAAAAGTTAACATTAGTACACATGTTATAAAAGCATCTTAAATGTATCATTTATCGTATCGATTTCACAGGCGTCAATCTCTGGAAGAAATCTAGAGTACATTCGACTATACCGACCGCATAATTTCAGATAATGACCGGTGATTCATTGCGCGAAGTTGGTAAGATATCTCATGGATGGGACCGTGAACTGGTGAACTTTACGACTACGCTCCAGTTTCCTGACTCGGCGGTGCAACCCAAGCACAAGGCTCTGTTGCTGGCGGCTGCCTTCTTAATGGTAAGTTTTGTTAACATAAACAGATTGTGATTAAGGGTGTAGAGTTTGTAGATTGAATATTCCAACTTTTTCTCCAATTTTCAACCTCACTTGCACGTGCACCGCCGACGACCATGCTGTTATCCGACGGACGACTGATATTAAAAACCATTAAAATCCTCGTAGAACCCCACAGAATAGTGCAGCGATACATAATCCCCAGTTCTCTACGACCACCCGGAGTGATGGAAATAGTAAAACTTTTTAAATTTGTATAGGGGTATTTTTGACTGTGGAATATTTGAGTAGTCATGCTGTTTGAATGAATTTAGTATGAAACTAGAATATTAATTTTTTTTATTTTATCGACATTTATGTTAAATACGCTTTCTTTTGCAGGAATACACGTATTTTGAAAGAGCGAAATCAAGTTGTTGGCGTCTCAACTGTCTATAGTTAATAAATGTTGCAATTATTTATTACTTCTTTGATGTTTTTTGTTAACTTTGTTATATGTATATCAACACATTCAGTTTTGGTCTCTTTTCGTTATTGCAACCAGGTGTCATATTTAATATTAAAACAATTTGTTTTGACTCTGTTCAGTACATTTTTGTTGTGGTTACCTTAGTTAAGATATTTGGTTTAGCCACATTATTGTTTGCTTTGCAACCATAGACACTTACACATAAGTCAATACAGGCATTATTTTCAAGCAGTTGAAATATAGGTTTTCAATTATAAAGTATTTAATTCAACTTCGAATGACGCAAACAACCGAAAGAATAAAAAAAAATCTCAGCAAAAAGTATCGATTCACAAAATATCCAGTGAGCACAGCTGCTCACCATGCATCACCTATGTTCAGCAGCGGACTTGTAGCAGGCTGAAATGATGATGATGATGATTAATTTGTAAAAGTGGTATAGATTTATAAGTTCTTATTCTCTGAGATAGAGATAACATTCTCTTCGATTTAAGATACCATTCTGTGTATCATCATCATTTATCATCATTTCAGCCTGTCACAAGTACACTGCTGAGCATAGGCCTCAACTAAAGATTGCCATAAAGCTCGGTCCTAAGCCATCTGCATCCATCGACTTCCCGCAACATTGTGAAGGTCGTCACTCCATCTTGTAGGGGGTCGTCCCACACTGCGTTTGCCTCTACGTGGCTGCCAATCGAGAACCTTTTTTCCATGCGATCAAAGAATAAGTACTTACGTCATAATGTATTTATAGCCTGTACTTATTCTATGAATTATATACTCGTATCACTATAGATATATACCATGTGTGACTAGCAATAATAAATTGTAACAACAGAATCACAGAGTACTTACATGTATCTGACATTGTGTATTTTTGAGATCGTAATGTCTTTAATTACGTCATTGTGTATTTTATAAATTTTACTATATTCCAGGTATATACATATATACCTGGAAACTAGATTTTTTAATGATATTTCTTATAATTTTATGGTAAAATCAATAATGACGAATCCTTCTTGTACAACAAATAAAAATAAATCTTGGCCCTATGAACAATATTACATAGGACAAGAAGACAGTGAAAACAGAAAAAACGGCGACGGTGAAAATCATTGGACAGGGGCAAAGGTAGATGTAGAAATAAAATCTACATATGAGAATTGTCATTACTCTTGAACATTTCTTAAGACGAATTTATTACTATAATTTCTTGCGTGGTCTAACGGGTAATTAAAAGTATAATAACGGGTAATTTAAAGTATACTGTTACTATAAACCGATAGGGACATCTACTTGCCCACTTGTTGGTGTAAGGGGAGAAATAGGTACCACCTTTTTCACCTAATACCAGTCTCGCCTGCACGCTGCGCACTCTGCTGCCAACAAACGTGGGCCCGGCGACCCATCTCGGAAATCCATCAGAATTTGATGAACCCAAATCTCACGGACTGGTAATGGGGTACCGGCACTGTGTTGTGTCGTGATATCGGCAAATTTTTCATTCACGGAACGCCAGCTTTTGTTGGCGCCTTCATGGAAAGGTTCATCTCCAGCATTGGACTTATACCGTCTGATAAAGATACGGTTACCCGTTGTTGGCTTAGTAGTCGCTTTTTACGATACTAGTAAAAACATAAGTATTTTGCTTTTACCAAGTAAAATATTTATTGATACAAAATCACCATTAATTCCTTTTTCCACCCTTTTTCCTTGTATACTAAATTTACACGTATAACATTACAAGGAAGACCCATTGGTCTCTGAGCATACTCAATAATTAACTATTGGCGATCAGAATGTTAGCCAGCCGTGGTTCAATACCGGATCGCCTGGGACACACAAGTTGTTGATTATCGTGTATGGATACTGTAATTGCAAGGATCCCGTGTCAGGGACACGTCGTAATTTATATTGCGGCTTACCTTTCCTCCGACCTTATCGCATGCGCTACATGTGTTCAGGAGGGTGAAAGCCTATATGTTTTTTAGATCCCCATCTCATACTGTGGGAATCGTAAAAAACCCGCTAAGATCGGCAGAAAAATCGTGGCCTCCGAGCATCTGAAATATGGTCAGACCTTAATTTTCCACACCATTATCTAGTACAAGTTGTACTGCGATCGCTATCCCGCCTTACTACCGTGACGATTACGGCAAATTCTTCTGTTAGCAACAGCCCATGTTCAGCAGTGGACTACCTCAAGACTGCTAAAGAAGATATGTAAGTTGTACTCAATAAACTTTCATTTGTGCTTATAGTCGTTGGAGTGGTATACAGGTCGATTTTGCACGATACCATGCACGGTGTAGGCGAATACTACTGGCGACACATTGACCGTAACGGTGTTTTTATGACGTACGAGGGTCACTTCTACTGCAACCAACTGCACGGTTATGGCACCATGTCGTATCCCGATGGGCGGGTGTTCAACGTGAGTATCTTTTGTTGATGGAATGTCCGAGAAGATTATACATGATTAAAAAATAAAATTTACATATTTAATTGTCTATGTAACTTTACTGCGATTTCATGAAAGTCAGATTCATAACTCAAAGGTCAATGGTACAAAAAAAATTGAGAGTTTGGTGTCCTGTTCTGCCTGTAACCACGGCCTTTTGTAGTGCCTAGTGCTATAAACTTAAAATTTTATCCATTTCATCATAAGCTATTTGCGGTAAAAAAAAATTTTTTTTGTAAATGAATAATTATAAACTCCACTTCTTTGGCTTAAAGATTGTGCTTACTACGGACTATTTTCAGTTCGCCAACAGTTTATTCGGTCACGTAGTAGGTATGAAGATATATAGGAGTGCGAGAATTCACTGATTATAAAAAGAATAGAATCTATCAAAAAACTTCGCGATTTCTGTCATTAAACTATGGGACGATGAATTCTGTAGTGCGAGCTCTCTTATGACTCGTCGCTGAATTTTATCAAGGAGATTGCACTAATACAACATGTATGGAATTAGTTTCCGAATAAAATAAGACGATGATGATGATGTTCATCGTTGCTTATCTTTATAATTATCATATTGAGTACAAAAAAGTATATTTCATTCATTCATATTTATAATGTATATAAATATATAGATATCTAGTCTATTCTAGGCATTTCAGATTGGATTTTTATTTTTTCTTTACCGCAGCTTTCTTTCCTGGTTACTAATTATTTTTAAAAAATGGAATTTATTTACTCAACGTTATGATTATTCAACGTTTTAGACCACACGGAAACTCCGTATACCACAGTAATTGTTTCAAAGGGCTAAAATATTTCATTGCTGCTGCATTATTTATTTATTTATTTTATTTAAAATACTTTATTGCATACACCCCAATTGGAGGTTACCAAGGGCGGACTTAATGCCTATTGGCATTCTCTCCCAGTCAACCCATGGGTTGGTGAGATAGCCGTAGCAGGTATATTCATTTATTAAATTAATTAAGTAATAAAATGATTTAAAATAACTATAAACAAATATAAATAGATATAATAAAATTAATGAATAAAAATATGATACAATATAAATAATATACATAATAATATACTATTACATATGTAGATAGATAAATAAACATAAATAAGAAACACAATAATAACTAAATAAGTCCATTTAAATTTAAATAATGTTCTTTAACTAATTTTTTTAAAAGAGTTCCCGCTTGCCGATTTCTTAACTTCGTCGGACAGGGAGTTCCAGAGCAGTATAGCCTGAACCTTAAAAGAGCTGCTGACAAAACCGGTGAAGTGTTGTGGAGTACTAATCTTAAGATTAGATGAAGATCGCAGCTTTCTGTCGTGCGTCAAGAAAAGTTAACAAAATTTTTCTTGAAGATACGCCGGGGAATTTACATTATTAAGGATGGAATAGAGAGTAACTAGAACTCTAGAGTGACGCCTTTGTTGGATAGTAAGCCATTTAAGGCGAATACGGAATTCAGAGATGTGGTCATACTTACGAAGACCAAAGATAAAACGAATACAGTTATTAAGAAGGCGCTCTAGCTTGTTGCTATAATCGTGGCGTCGGCATAATCAATTATGGGTATAACTAGAGTTTGCACAAGCATGAGCTTTGTCTTGTAGGGAAGAAAGTGTTTTAGACGATAGAGTGTTCTTAAGGTGGCAGAGACTTTGCGGCTGATTTCGGTTATCTGTTTGCCCCAGGTTAAAGTTTTATCCATATGCAGTCCCTGATTTCTAACCGAATCAGAAAATGATACTAAAATACCATTGTATTCAATAGAGGGCAAGGTTCCAAGATCGACCTTAGCCAGCATTCTTGAGCTGCCAATTAGTATTGCTTGACATTTCGTTGGGTTGACGCAAACTCCAAAACGCATTGACCAATCGTAGACTACTTTTAGGTTGTTATTCAGTATAGTCACCGCGTTATATTATATTAGATTGTACGTAAATTTGTAGGTCATCTGCATACAGATGGTACGCACAGTCGAAGGTGGAGGTGATAGAGTTAATGAAAACCGAGAAGAGTATTGGAGAAAGAATTCCGCCTTGCGGAACGCCAGATTCCAAATTTAACCACTGTGAGACTTCTTGCCCTACGTGGACTAACTGCTGACGCCCGCGAAGATAAGAAGAAAACCAATCCAAGGCTGAGGGTTCAAATCTAAGATAGGAAAGGATGGACAGGAGGATATCGTGGTCGACTGTGTTAAAAGCGTTGGAAAAGTCTACTAGTACCATCACTGTTACTTTCTTGCTCTCCATCCCTTGCTGGATATCATCCGTTACCTTAAGTAAAGCAGTGGTAGTACTGTGACCAGGACGAAACCCAGACTGATAAACACTCAGTAGGTTATTTTTAAAAATAAACATGGAGATTTGCTTATAAACACATGCTTCCAAAATTTTAGACAGAAAGGGTAATATGGATATAGGGCGAAAATCATTAGAAAGTTTAGGGTAGATACTTTGGGCAGAGGCTTCACAAAAGCCATTTTCCAGAGCTTTGGATACTGACCAGAATCCAGAGAAAAATTAACAATATGAGTAATTGCTGGAGAAGGTGGTCAAGAATATTTAGGATCATAATCCTATTGATCTCGTCAATGCCCACCGCCCCGGATTTGATTCCAATAGCAGCCTTTCTGACCTCTTCCTGATCCACAGGCGAGAAATGAAAGTCTGAGGTGTGAGGAGGTTGGATTGAAGCTAAATAAGCTATGGTTTGAGATCGAATTACAGGGTCTAAAGCAGAAGCAGAAACAAAATGCAAATTCACAGCATCAAGAGAAAGAGAAGGGCCGCAATCCAAGATGGGTGGCTTACCCACCCCAATAGATCTTAAAAATTTCCATACACCATCTGGCGACAAATTAGATATACTGCTATGGATAAAGCGGCGTTTAGCATTACGTACCTCTGGTTCTGGTTGCACCTATTTCTAGCCAATTTAAAGGCAGACCAATATTCTTCCGTACGCACTCTTTTGAATTTTAGGTAGGCCCTATTCCGCCTTGTCATTGCCACTCGAATACCCTCAGTCATCCAAGGAGCAGGAGGACGCTTCATCCTAACTTTATGAGTTGGAGCATGAGCATCGTACAGTCTAAGAATAGTGCTATTAAATAAAGTTACTTTTTCATCAACTGTAGATGCAGACGCCAAAGGACCAAAATTTAAATTAGAAGTATCCTCCATGAGTTTCTCAGTGTTGATTCTTGAAAAATTACGTAATTGAAGAAAAGTTGGGGGAGTCTTGGGAGGTATAAGCTCATAAGAAGCATAAATGAGATCATGACGTGAGAAACCCGGAGCGGAAAGCTGACCATATTTTACTACATGATCAGAAGAATCCGTAATAATAAGTTCAATCAAGGAGTCATCAGCGTCAATATTTCGATGAGTAGCCTCTAAAGGGAGAATGGTGAAGTTAACGGACTCAATGATCGAACGAAGTTTGTGGGAACGAGAAGACTTTTTTAACATGTCTGAATTAAAATCACCCATAATTATGCAATGCTCGTATTCTGAACCAATATCCTCAAGAACTCCTTCTAATGGAGTAATATCAATAACAGGAGGACAATACACTACTCCAAGAATCATCCTTACGCCCCTGACATCAAGTTCTGCAAACAAGAACTCTATAGAGGCAGAGTAGGGCGAGGGGGATGCCATAACAATCTTGTGTGAAATTGACTTATGCAAATATATGGCAACACCACCTCCCCCTTTACCGATACGGTCGTTTCTAATCATAACAAAACCCGGTAAAGGATATAATGTCGAATGTAAAGCTGGCTTAAGCCAGCTTTCAGACACTAAAATTGGATGTACAGTATCAGAAGAGAATGAAGCTTCGAGTTCCGAAAAGTGACTAGGAATACTTTGTGCGTTTATGTGACATATATTTAATAATTAATCGTTAGCTGAAAAAACTTTCTTCAGTTGTATATTTAAGTTAGGTGTGGTACCATTGATCGAATCAGCACAAGAAATAAATGAAAGATCCGAGACATCAATGGACAAGAATGATTCTGTATCGGACATTATATATTATATACGTATGTACAATGAATAACGATAATACTTATATCAAAATATTAATTGTTATTTAATATATAGAGCAGATAAAATTATAATAAATAAACCCAAAAAAAAAAAATTAGTAAAAGAAATAATTGAAATAACAATACAAAAAACACAATAAAAAAAATATCATAAGAAAAACTCACAAAACACCATCCCACCAGTTGATTGTTTACAAGCTTAAAAAAAAACAAGTAATCTAAGTAACAAAACTAAAAAAAAAAAACTTATGTCTAATAAAAAACATTGTGAAAATATACTGAAATAATTACAACATTCGAAAGGAGTTGGTAGCAAAATAGTGTAATTATATAAAATTATGTAAACAATTAAAAGGTTCCTATCTAACTATATTCTGCCTTTCATATCCAAAATAACATGCTATAGTAAAATAAAGCACTATGAATTATAGCAGATGTAATATGCAGAAAGTTGGTAACAATATAAATGCAGTAGTATCTAGTTCCACGACTCAATGATAAATATATAAAAATCTAACACGAATACTAGTACGCAACACAAAAATACTCACTATTTCCTGAAAAATTACACGTGTGTAAGACAATAATAATATATGTACTGTGGAGTATTTGTAGTCTGTGATACAGTATTAATCTATCATAGTGCGTCTATACGGTACATTTCCTCTGATTGTAAACAAAACATGCCTAAAAGGTACCTGAATTACTGAATACTAATAATTTTGTAACTAGATCATAGTAGAGGAAACTGGTGATCAACTACCGATGTCATGCTAAAGTAAGTCCCTAAAGTCATTAAAAAATAATTTTAAAAGTACAAAAATTAGTATTCAAATGAGAAGTAAAAACTTATGTGCAACAAAACCAACAAGAATAAGCTAGTCAACAAAAATACAAAGCACTAAAAAATCCGAAAAAGTTGATTAATTCGTAAAGAATAAAAAAAGTGTAAAACATAATTAAAAGGAAAAAAAAAATTAATAGTAATTGTTACTAAAATCTATATGTTATGAGAAGAAAATCACGAATTGTTGTTACTTTTTACTCGCGATTCGTCGAGACTTCTTGGTATCATCAGACAGAATTACTGCAGAAGCTGGTTTCCGTCGGGTGACAGACGTTTCATGCTGTCGGACAACACTGGATGAGTTGTTATGAACTTGTGTAAATTTGACACTACTAGTTGCATTATCCACACCCCTGGGTACTGCATTGGAACTCCTAGGAGTACCGGAGACCGGGGGAAACTTAACTATCAAAGCGTCTAGCTCCAACTGTGTAATAATTTTATCACGACCATTGGGATGCTTGATGTATATGGTACCGTCAATAGTCCATACGTTTCTCATTCCAAAATGTTTTCGGGCTTTTTTGTATATTGACTGTCGTTCTTTTGTCAGAAATTCAGCAACAGAGAAAACAGAGCCTTTTAATTTTGACTTTGAATTCCACACTTCAATTTTGGTTTGGTGATTGTGGAAATATACAATGACAGGCCTAATTCTATCAGTCTGTTGCACACCGAGTCTATAACATTGTTTCAAAGAAGCACAAGTTATCTGAGACAGCCCCATTTTGGAGTGAATCAACTGCAAAACTTCGTTTTGAATGTCTTCATTGGGTGCCTCAGAGATACCACTGAAAAGTAAAGCCTTTCTTCTATGACGCATGTTAATAGCATCTATACCACTTAGACAGTCACGAACTTGTTGCTGAAGAAGGTTGAGCATTGAACCCACAACTTCCTTGAAAGCACAAAACTCTTCTTGAAGCTGCACAATTGTTGGATTGGTTGGGCAGGAAGCAGCCTTCAATCTTTTCTCGAACTCGGCCATCTTTAGGGTCCAGCTTCCTTCCAGGTCCCTTTGTATGCTTTGCAAATCCACAGCTGTTGCCATAGTAGTAGTAATTAATATATTTCGGTGGCGAGAATTTAAATCATTTCGGTTTAATTGTGGTTATCGTGGAAGGTGTTCGTAAGTCTTTAAATTTTGTTTATATGACCATAGTTATGAATAACAACTGTTAAAAATACTTGTTCCACTTTAATTATATACAATTAGTTCAAAATACTGTGCAAGTTAAATTATTAAAAACCTTATTCTGTAATTAAATAAAACTAATACAAATCTCCTTGCATACAAACAATTGTGTGCAATCTCACTTACGTTATCGATCTCTCAGGGACTATTCCACACTAACGTCCGCTGGGGACCTGGAGTGGAATCCCATGTAAATGTTCGAGAGGACGTGGGTCTTTGGCTAGGTAATCAGATAATTAGACTGGCCTGGAAACCGCCAACACATAGTTTGATTCCCGACCTCATGACCACCAGTACTGGAAGAGCATCTGTTGAAGGACAAAGATCATTGATGACTACACTTCCCGAAGCCGTAAGTGAATTTAATTAATTATTAGAAAGAAAAATACAATATAATAAATAATAACTACATACAATAATTTTGTTTTCTTCTTCTTCTTCTTCTTTATCTTCATCTTATCCTTTCATCATTAATATCATTACAGCCCATCACAAGCTTACTACGGAACATAGGCTCTCCACCTAGAATTACCACAAGGAAGGTACCTGCATTTATCAACTTCCTGCGACACTAATCCTTACTTGTAATAGTAAAAGTCGTCTAGGGGAAATATGTAGTATTATTTATTTAACCATAAATAGATATCTACTGGATAGTATTTCCCTTAGTAGATCGAATATCTATGGCAATATTTTGGGTTTCACGTGCGAGGCGTCCGATAGTTCATCCCTTAATCTTTCACCTTAACCTTGCTGACCTCATTTGGCTTCGGTTCTGATCTGATCGAGATAATTATGAAGTCTGTACATTAAAAAAACGTAAATAGTTTTACAAATAAAATCCAATTTATTTTGGGAATATGATATCCAAAGAAAAATTACTAACACCATTTATTTAACGCTGTAGGTGAACAAAAATGATGCTATAGAACTACTTATTCAATATGGCTCGGAACCGCGATCAGCAGAAGAGAATTGGGTTAAACTATTCCCAAAACATTGCACAGACGTCACAAGTTCTGTATTTCAGCGTCAACTATTTGAAAAAAACTACTTCGGAATTGAGAATAAAAACATTTTACAAGAAAACGAAAAGGTTCTATTGAACATATTATTGAGATAGAATATAACGTCGCTTTCTCTTAATTTCAATTTCACCTGCATATGCTCCACCCTGCTAAAAACTGAATCATGGCAGTAAATCCTTGCGAATTTGCCAAACCGAAATCCCAAAGACTAGTAATGGGGAGCATCACCGCTAGTGTGAGGGCACCGGCATCGGGCTCGCCAACCCGCTTGCACAGTGTTGTGAATAAGCGCGAATCTTTCAACAAATAGGCGCCGGCTTTTGTAGGCTTCTTTGAGAGGCCTCTATTCCTATATTCTGCAGTTAACATCTCGTTTAATTATCAGAAACTTGCCAAAAATGTTCATCTTTTATAGGTTTTAGAAAGCACTACGTCCTTGCAAGAAAATAAAACATACTTTGCGTGGAACAATAACGAAATAATAAAGCATATAATGAAACACGCCTTTGTCCATGAAGACAAAAGCCTTGGGACCGGGGTAAATGTATCAAAAATTTTGAATGGACCAAGAAAAAGTTTTAAACCACCGGCCAAGCACGAAATGGATTGCAGGTTTAATTTCATTCTTATTGCGAAATATCGGAAATAACCTACAGCGAAGTTTATAGATAATACTTAATTTAAAGTCCTGATATTTAAACTTTACAGAACTCTATTAATGGCAAGTTATTTGGGTTATACCAATAATGTCGTTCAACTCATAAATGACGAGGATATTCATCCAGATGTATCGGATATGCAAGGCAATAGCGTTCTCATGTATGCTGTGGTAAGCTTGTTATTATATTTAAATAGTAGAATTTACATTTTGTGAAGCTTGTTACATCTTAATCTGACAGTGTGGTGATCAGACTGAAATAATACAATTTCTTGTCGAGGCTGGCGCTGGTATTGATAATTATAATGACTCGTGTTGCACAGCCTTAAGTATTGCTCTAATGCGGTACACTTGCGCCTGTAGAGAAATATCACCCAATGAAATGACACAAGCCTTGATACCTGAAACGAACTTGCCTAGAACTTGTAAGTAAATTTTTACAATTATGTAGACTTATATTTAGTAGTATAGTGACAAGCATGGTTTTCAATTGATAAATATACATAAAATAGTGAATCCAAAGAATGTACTACATAAGCATTTATAGTTCTAGTTAAGTAAATCTTTAATAGATCGAAGTACACGCATCTATAAAATTCCCGAAAATGTACTGATTTTCCAGAATCTAAAATGCTTGAAAATTACTTAAAAAACGTTGCTACTCCAAAGCTTACTATAGTTTAAAAGCTTTTTTTAATGACAAGGAGGCGAGTACACGGTTGTGCTCATCCAGTTTAACACGAACCATAGTAAATGTGATGCTACTATTATTTAAATAGTCAGTAATTCAGTTCATGTCCATGTATATGTTTAATTTGTTTTTGATCTTGAACTAAATTTTAAATAGCCTCATCAAGTATGCTCAGTGAAGTCGTAACAACAGTCCGCGAATACGGCTGTACCATCGTTGTGGGGGGTCTTCTTGTGGGGACGTGACATGCTCGCTCGCCTAAAAGGATTTGCTCACGGCGGCATTGTGTGGCGGGTCGTCCACTTCTACTACTACTAGTAAAAAATACACCACCGGATTTTCTTTCGCCTGTTTCATCTTTTAAAATTACATAGCCTAACGAAATTTTAATTTATTATGTTAAATGTACAATTTTCATTTCATTTCATAGTTTAAATAAAATAATATTTTTTATACACTACAGTTTACTTCCAGTATCATTAGAAAATGTTTCCGAATGGAATTTGGTAAGGGATGTACTTCCGTCTCCGAATAAGCTTGACAGTCTAACAAAAAGTTCCAGTAAAATTATGAAATCAATGAGCTCTAAAAAATTAAAGTCTTTACAATCGTTAAAGGAAATTCCACACCCCAAAAAGAATCTTGACATTTCGCCAAAAGTACTAGATCAAGGCTATGCAAATGAAAACAACGACATAAAAAAAAGTATTCAGTTATTTACTGATATTGAAAATAAATATATTTCAAACATAGCTGAGTTTTATTCAGTACCGAGTACAGGAAAACCTATTCCGTATATTTTTGAGGTGAACGACATAACTAATGAGATTGAGAGTAAGGTAGAAGAGCAAAAGAAGATATCTGACAAAAATCCTAAAAAAGTTTATTCGAATGCCCTGAAAGAAACTGTAAAGCAAACGAACAACTTAACGCGAATAAGTAACGAAAATAACGAGTCAATCAACGTTATCGGAAAAAGCTCTGACAGGTAAATATGGTACGGCACCTATTTTATATTTTTATTGTCACCATAGACGAACAGTTTTACTTTCAACTGTTCCAGTTGTAAACGAATAATGTCGACCATAATGCAGTTATTATTGGATGGAGCGGATCCTGGTCTAGTTAGATGTCCTCAACCGGCCCTATTTATAGCGATCTCCTCAGGTTCTGGTAATCTAGTAAAAACATTGATCGATCATGGTGCAAATGTCAATGAAGTTTATCCTCAAGTAAATATACCCTGTCAACTGATTTTAATTTAGAATTCCATATAATAATTTTTATAATATTTTGCTAATTTTAACTTTAAAATATAAATATTTTCATGTAAATTAGGTTCTGGGATATTCAGCTTTAGACATAGCGATTTCATATGAGCTCAGAATGGAGAACCTTGAGATAATACGTATTTTACTAGAAAATAAAGCTGATACACATCATCGCATGGCATACAATTCTCGTAGTTCGAATGGATCATTGATACCCGGTCCAACTCTTTTACACATTGTGCTTTCAAAAAGATCTGATACTGAAACAGAAGAAGAGGTACTATTTGATACACTATTTATACTATTAAAGTTTTATTACTAATTACCACATTATATTATGTGTGCTTATGTTTCTTTATTAACGTTACTTTAGCAATACTTATTGTTTTCACCTTCAGATTCGCCGACAGATACTTGAACTTCTACTCACTTACAATTGTAGCCCTGTCGATCAGTTTAAAGGACGCTCAGCTATTGACGTATCAATGGCAAAGGAAGCTGAAATGTTTGATGTATTTATCAAACATTCCAATGTTAATCTTAATGCAATTATCAATCACTCAAATCAGACCATATTAACTAAAATTTTCACTTTACCATATTTCAAGTCTATTGAAAGCCAGCAGCGTCTAGATATTGTAAGTAAAGTTTGTGGATAACGTATATGTATATTATATTTAATATAAATAACCAAACATAAACACTTTTGAACATTTTAATAATGTATTACAATGTGATAATGTGTATTTAGTTATTTTAAAAATCCGTACAAGTTCAATACTTAACTAAATGTGCACTATGGACATGCTTTCTAGTTGGACAATTTATTACGGCACGGTACTGATCCCTTGAGACGTTCTCAGAACGAGGAAGAAGAGTATGAAAACTTTTTCGTATTCGCAAAGACGTATCTTGATGAATTAGAAAGTTTAGACATAAAAGGAAATAGTCAATCCGGTCAGTCATTAGACTAATCTATTTTTATTTATAATTAAGGCTCGGTGACGTAATGGCTAAGCGTTAGGCTGTGGCGTTGCGGGTCGCGGGTCAGAATCCCGCATGGGACAAGTATTTCTATAAACTACAAATAGTTGTATCTGGAATCTGGATATTTGTCCATGTGCAATTTATGTATGTAAACTGCGACACAGGAGAAATTCTTTTAGAATTTCCAGTATTCCCCCCGTATTATTTTTTAATAAATAAATAGAAATAAATTAATATTTTAACAATCGTAAATAATACTGCATATTATATAAATTTTATTTTAATACTGCCATCTATGTCCATAATATCGAATATTTTCTGTATTTGCACTAATAGTTAACAAGGCCTACGAGATCTAGGTCAAAGAACTTAAATTTGCATAAGTATATATTCTACAGTAATACAATCTTCACACTTTGAACTCAGGTAATAAACAAGAAAACAAAGTGAAAAAGAATGGAAAAAACAACGATGATAAAGGTAGTAAACCGAAAAGTATTGTAAGCGACATAGATGACTACGTACAGGCCGTAGAACTTGTTATGGACTGGGCCCGACTTCTACATATTTTTTGGTTGCGAACAAAATTTGTTAAGGAATCAATTCAAATTATTAACCGGTACATTCATGCATCATATTTATTAATTCTTAATGACATGAGTTACATGTTACAGTACAGTACAAAACTGGTGCTTAAAGTATTATGAATTATTGTTGTATCAGTATTTTAATACGAATTCCAACCCTTTTAATGCAATCCAATCCATTTACTTAGGCAGTGCTATGTCCTTCTGGCCAATTTCGACTATGGTGAAAACTTCCGAATGCTATCGGCGATTGTCAACTGCGCAATACATATAACAGTGCTACAAGTGCACGCGCAAACACGGAGGTACTCGTTTGTTTTTGCCTTACCGTACCTTACCAAGGAAAGGTGCAGATGCAATGTCAGGAACACGGGCGCCCAGTACACGTACAATCTAACCTAACCTAAAGATCAATAATTAGTGTATTGCACAAATATTGACTTCGGTTGGAATTTGAATCCATGACCATCAATAGTCAGGTGCTCTCACCACTAAGTCAAGCAGTCGTCTATTCTATATTCAATTAATTAATAATTTTCTTAACAGAAATAAACATCGTCATTGGAATATGTTACTCAAAGAATTTAAGGTTAAGCTCAAGAAGAGTATTCATTTATGGCTCACGCCTCAAATTGCCTTGGAAATTTGGGGCATTTTGAAGACGAGCAATAAAAAAATTTACCACGACAAGACGTTGTTAAAATATTTACTCTGCACTATACTTTATTTCCGCCGACAAATTTCCGGAAAATTATTTAATATAAAGATTTCGGCGACGGAGAAAAGTGATGTAGAAACGGAGGTTAATGGTCTTCTTCGAGAATATACGACAGCTGGGATGTTATCTACAGAGACGAAAAATTACACAAATTCAGAAATAACTGCAAGTGTTAGTATTTTTATCATTTCTGCTTAACTTTTCTCAAGTGACTGCCAACTATTTTGTTTTACCCTCCCACTGGCGAAATTATTTCGTGCTATCCTTCGTCATCATCATCAGCATATTGAAGTCCACGGCTGAACATGGCATATGTTATAAGAAAACGCCAGCATAAACCGGGTTACATTTCCTGAAAGGTTTGCCTATACTAACAACGCTGAGCACGCGGATTGGTTAGCGAGGTCACAGATTAGGTAATAGTTACCGAAGTGCCGGTGCCCTCGCACTAGTGATGCTCCTCTACATCACTAGTCTGTGAGATTTCGTTTTGGCAAATTCTTATTATTTTTCCGCCATCGTACGGTCAGAAGAGTCTCGTTTCTTTGTTAGTAGGGTCCAAATGCCAACCTCGCCTGCTAAAAACCGAGTGCTGGTGATGTTGGCATTTGGAGAAAGAAATAGTATATTTCCCTTTGTGCTATTACAGACATAGTGTTCGAATCGTAGTAGAATGAATAAGTCTTAGGCATTTAATAGACATGTGAGGCTTGTTCCTACATCTAAAACACTTCCCTTAGTACTTCCATTCCCACGCTAGTTCTATTAGTTCTTTCACGAAACTCACTTGATGAAAGGATGGGGCGGAATCTCTTACGCCGCCCTACTTTTTACTGATTTAGAACATTTTAAAAATCTTTACAAAATTAATGTCTTTCTGTATTTTTTTCTAGGACTCAAAATACAACGTGTGCTTCGAATGTTCAATGCCTTTAAAAAGTGACAAAATACTATGTTCATTATGCCGAGACGTTTCTTTTTGTTCCATTGATTGCATAAAACTAAACACAGACAGAATAGATTGTCACCCTTGTAGCGATCATTTGAGAAAAAAATACTTTTGCCATTTCAACACACCAATCAACACATAAATAAATAATATTTTATGTATTAATCGTATGTTACTGTCTTTAGATCTTAACTTCTTGACCTGAGTGTCGTTGGCCTAGTTTACTACTAGCACTAATATAACTTGAGGCTAAATAACAAAAACTAAATAATTACCCTGAATTAAACCAGTGTTCTTATGTAATTGATATTTGGTGTATGACTTAGAAATAACCTGTAGAATATGAGGTTAAATTTAAGGTCGTAACATCGCATACATATATCTATTTTAATAAATTGTTCACAGCTACAGGCAAATATATTTGTTTATAATGTAATTTTCAACATTTTTATCACTAGTGACCAAAAAAGAACATTATACTTTTTAACTACTTACTAAAATTATAACGAGGTTTACAAGATTTCAATCGATTTCATTTAACAAATTTATATTACAATCAAGTACTCCTGGACGTGTACAATGATAGGAACATTCGAAAATTCCAATCAAAACTGAAAAATGCCAAATTATGTCTTCGTCCATGAGTACCTTCATAAAAAATAGAAAACTAACAACTTGTTCAAACTGACTTTTTGCCTGAAGGTCTTGTAGCCAATACCACAATTAAGATAAAAATGTATATCAAGGAAATAAAAATATGGAATAAAAAGGTAAGGAAGAGTAACATATTTTTACTGACTGGCGTACAAAATTTACCATTTATTTACAATGCTCTCATTAACTCAGTATTCATCCAAATTACTGCTGTTGCTACTGTGTGCTGTTGGTCTTCATCGACCATCGTTAATTTCCAGATATGCCCTGTCATTTTGGTGGACACTTTTTTTGGTGGAAGACCTATAGAAAATACTTCCGTTGACAAAAGGTAAGAAAATGGCAAGCAAACCCAGAAGGGTTTTAAAAATGTTTAAAGTAGCAGCCTGTAAATGCCCACTGCTTGGCCAAGACCTCCTTCTCTTTAGAGAAGATATTTATGTCTGAGAGGGTTTTGGAGTCGAGGAGGATCTGTCACGCTGCACCAGTGCGGGTTAGCTGACTTCACATGTTGTCGAAATAATATTTCTCATTGTCATATTTATCATTTGAGAACAAACATGCAAGTTTCCTCACGATGTTTTCCTTTGCTCCCGAGCACATGGTTAGCACTTAAATTGCTATTAACCATATTAATGGTGCCGGCAACGGAGATTAAACTTAGGTTACTTGCTCTCTGAGAAACCAAAGTGAACACTGACCACTAAGTTACCATGGCTAAAAAAATTATGATGTTAGCTTCATTAACAAAAATTTGCTTAATAATTTTGGATAATAAAAAATCTGAAAAATGGTAGTGCTTTTTTTTTTGTAACGATCTATCTATATTATTGATAGTAGTCTATATATTAATAATAGTAGCAGTCCTACCACTATAATATGTTGCTCTGTATTTAAAGAAATTATAGGAAATGTATTATTAAGTTGTGTATTTTGTGAGGTTATTGAGTAACTTTTGGGGGAAATTTCGATGCTTGCTACACATAAAATGACAATTGTCATGCTGACACTGACATAATACACTGTCACCCAAAAGTGATATCACACCAATCAAAATTCAATTTCAAATCAACCAATTTCGAATTCAAATTGTTGTAAATTGCTATACGCGCGTTGGAATTGAATATTTTTTTATTTAAATAGACAATAATATCTTTTTGTTAGTTTGCTTTCTAATAAATTTATGAAAATCGTACATTTTAAGTCAATAGTCCGAAGAATAAAAATGGCTTCAGCTGCAAAAAAAATTAAGTTGTCCTCATCATCAAGTGTTGAAAGCATAACGAGCCTCGAAGAATTTATGCTTGATATACAAAAGAAACGCGAGGACACTGCAGAGACAATATTGAATTTTAATTTCAACAAAAAAAGAGTACGAATCATATCACAAGAGCTGCTGGTGCCTGATGACTGCGAGGGAATTGTTTATTGGATGTCCAGGGATAGCAGAGTGCAGGACAACTGGGCGTTTCTATTTGCTCAAAAACTGGCTCTTAAAAATGAAGTGCCTCTACATGTGTGTTTTTGCTTAATTGCAAAATATTTGGATGCCTCAGTGAGACAATTTCATTTTTTAATCAAAGGTAAAATAGCACATTTAAAAATAAAACATGCTTTCTCTTATAATAGTAGATATCAGGTCAAAAGGGGATGTATTACTTGAACAAGATCTTCTGTTATCCTGTCAGCTGCACTATTGTTACAATTTTGAAAGAGGCTTGTATCCAGCAGTGAACTCAATTTTAAATATTTGACAAGTACTTTCTTGTTTATTAACTATTTTCGACTGTAACATTGCATCTTTTAAAAATAACTAATAATTATTTAAGAGACAATCTCTGAGAAGTTGTTTTGTTATGAGACTTATTTGATTTATGTTTTTATTTAATGTATTACAGGATTGGAGAAAGTTGCAGCAGAATGTAAGAAATTAAATATATCATTTCACCTGCTGGAGGGAAGTGGTGCTGATGCTTTACCCCAGTGGATCATCGACCATAACATAGGAGCAGTAGTGTGTGACTTCAATCCATTGAGAACCCCAATGGGTTGGGTTGAAGGTGCTAAGAAGAAATTCAAAAAGGATGTTCCTTTAATACAGGTACATAATTTTGCAAATTTTTTTGAAATTTGAAAATCTGTAAGATGGCATATAATTCAGATTAAACATGTTTTACATAGGTTTTTTTTCTATTTACTTTGGATTTTTTTGATTAATGAGATCTATATATACAATAGCCGGTCTGCTTGAGTTTGCTTGGCAAAAGCCACTAAATAAAAATTATTGGATCACAATATTCTTGTAGCATGCTTTCAGTTGCCTATGGGATTGTACCTTTTATTTTATTTGTTTGATTCCCGCATGGCAGAAGTATTTGTATGAACTACAAATAGAAATTCCAGATTTGGGTGTTTTTGTCTATGTGCTATTTATGTATGTAAACTGCCTCCACAACACAGCAGAAATACCTACAGTGAGGGTAATGTTTTGTTTTTTAAAAAGGAACTTTAGATTCATGGTCAGGGATCATTATGCACTGAGACTCAAAAAACCATTTTTTTTATAAATTTTCAGGTAGATGCACACAATGTTGTACCTTGTTGGGTGGCTTCTGACAAACAGGAATACTCCGCAAGAACTATCAGGGGTAAAATAAATTCCAAGTTGGAAGAATTCCTTACTGAATTCCCACCAGTGATCAAACATCCATACACAAGTAAATTTGAGCCAGAGGTATGTTCATCGTTCAGTAATTTTTGCATTAACCAAGTTTTGATTATTGAGGCTTAAAATTATATGATGCGACCAATCTTCTTTAGCAAAACAATTGCTGTATTGCTGTTTGCTAATAAAATTTCACTTTGTATTTGACAATTATACTAGTTATTACTTATACCGTGTCACTTGGTATGATTTAATCTAGTATTACTTTAAACAGAATATTGGTGAAAATGTTTGAGGCATACTGGATAAGGCCTCAGCAGGCCTTGTCAGTGAGAACTTATGGAAAATTATATATTTTCTTTCACTCTTGGCACCTTATCTCAAAATTGCACAGCAAGCTATAGAGAGGGACTGAGAACTGCTGATAATTGCTGCATAAGAAAATTTTCATACTGTTTGCTTCATAAGAGTTGACTTAGGGAAATTCTTGAAAAACCCTCTTGGCTTCCGAAAGATGGTTGAATACTCAGCTCATAAAGATGCTGGACAGAAAACATACAGACTGGTGACGGACAGCAGTGTCCAACCAAATGGGAAAGGTCCATGTCCTGCTGTAGACTATTTAAAGGCTGTCAAAGAACAAGATGATAATGGTGATAAATTTCCCGATTTCGACCTCGGTATCGGCGTTGACAACTACCTATAGATATGACTGAGGATAGACAGAGTCAGATGCGACATGGGACAAAACACAACACCAAACCCAAAAACCAATAATTTGTTTAGCACGAATATTGACTTCGGCTTGAATTCGAGCCTAGGAGTCATGACTCAGCAGTCAGGTACTCTAATCACTAAGCCACGCGGTTGTCCAATAACACTATTCCGTCTTATGATTTCACAGCCCATAGACTGGGACGATGCCATAGAAACGCGAGAAGCAGACAAGACTGTGGGACCTGTAGAGTGGGCCAGTCCAGGTTACGATGAAGCTATGAAAACTTTAAAGTCATTCCTTGAAAGGAGATTGAAAATTTTCGCCTCAAAACGTAATGACCCGACACAAGATGCGCTGAGTAATTTGTCACCTTGGTATCACTTTGGTAATTACAATTTAATTGATGAATTTTATTTACATCATTTGAACATAGGTATCTCCAAGAGCAGCAGCAAGCAGGTTGAAAGGTTTGCACACACTCACCACGCTGGATAAGTCTAGAGGAGAGTGGGCCTCCAGTTACCTTGCTCGCGGAACGAAATGCAGAGGCACATGATGCCTCTACTTCACGCCGGGAGTCTGCGTAAGATGCGCTTACCACTATGCAGTCGAGTCTGTCTATTATCATGTAGCATTTAAAGCAAGTCTCTTTAGTTAGATTACCTATATTCCTCCTTGGCAGGGTTGGAAAGACTTAAATGTCTAGACCACTGACCACCCCAATACTGAGTATACAGTCGTGAGTGTTTTTTTTCATACGGCGCGTAATGTTATTTATCAATGTTTCATTATTACAGGCCAAATTTCAGTTCAGAGGGTTGCACTATGCGTCCAGAAATACAAATCACAGTATACGGAGAGTGTGAATGCTTATTTAGAAGAAGCAATCGTACGTCGAGAGCTGGCTGACAACTTCTGCTTTTATTGCGAACATTACGACAGCATAAAGGGCGCTAGTACATGGGCACAAAAGACTCTAGATGATCATAGGTTACTTTTTCAGAAATTTTCTTTAACAAACATAATAATATCAACTTTTGTCTCACAAATTTTCCTAACCATCACAAATTTCTAATTATCAGTTAAGAAGAAATTGAAAGTTTCATATTAGACTACATATTACCCTTCAATGACCTTAAAACAATGGCAATAATTTTATATTAACAACAGTCGTAAAATAGTGTACTTTTACTTGTTTATTTTCATACCCAAACAGTTTAATCTAAAAATCCGAATAGTATGTCATACATTATCTTTATGTATATGGGTTAACCAACCTTTTTCTTAAGTTAACTTCACCCGGCAGCATAGCCTGCAGTCTGAATACTGTATCATGAAATCTACTGCAACCTGTCCTCGACATTATTTTACTCTTAGGAAGCTATTCTACTCTAGTTGAACATGTAATGTGTTCTTGTTGAAATTCTAAAAGAGATATTAGTAAAACATATTACCTAAGCATATTTTATATATTATGAATTTCAATTTCAGAAAAGACAAAAGAACACACATTTACACATTGGAACAGCTGGCTAAGGCAGAAACACATGATGAGCTGTGGAATTCAGCACAGCTGCAAATGGTAAAAGAAGGCAAAATGCATGGATTCCTCCGCATGTACTGGTGCAAGAAGATTCTGGAATGGACGCCAAGTCCTGAGGACGCTCTGAAATATGCAATATACTTGAACGACCATTACAGTATAGATGGCAGGGACTCAAATGGATATGTTGGTATGTTTAACGTTTGTATATTCAAAATACTAGCACAATCATGATAAATAACAAATTTTCATCCACAACTTTCTTTCTGTTAATATTTTCCAAAATCTAAAGTTAAAGACACACAGTTAACCTGTTGAAGGCGGATACACGTAGGTATTTCCCCAGGTAAAGTGCCCAGTATTCGAGTTAGGATTGTAGTAGTTTGGTAGTGTCGATTAAGATTTCGAGTCGTAGCAAATTACGACCACTATATATTTATTTTATACTTGTCATTAAAATTTATGAACCTTTCGTTATTTTGGTGGATGAGTGAATTTATTTTGTATTAAATAAATACATATTTCTATTTTATAAGTAATAAAAATTCAACAATATCTAGAATATTAAATTAAAGCCTTTGTATCGATTGAAAAATATTTTTAAAATTCTTTCTGAAATGCGAAGCTGATAATCTATTCGGTATCTATCTTTTTTTTTAACAATAAATGGCTTAAAAAGTTCTATTCCGCTATGACATCACGAGCGTGTTGTCTAATGCCGACGGTGGCGCACCGGGGACCACCTAACCTGTGTTGCACTAGAGATGCGCGAGAATTGTGATGAGAGAATGTCGATTGTCTACTTGACCACATATTATTTCAAATTGTGTAACTCCGTGTATTGTTTCATTACACTGGCATTGTTAGTTTTAAGCTTTTAACATGCGTTTTAGAAAAGTGTTCCGCGTGAAATTGTCATACAAATGTTCTTATACTTTTAATATTATTTCACGAAGATGAAGAATGTGGCATTGTCTTACATTTTCTTTAGTCTCGTTCTCCATCAGCCTATTTAAGTTAACTGCTGACCACTGGTGGTCTCTGGCTAAAGAAGCACCAGCAATAGCCGGTATGTATTTCTTGAAAGATTTGCCCATTCTTAACCACGGTGGACTAGCGGATTGGTGAGCGCAGTACCGGTAACCACAAAAACATTTTCTCCATGGTAGAGCCTGCTGCTGCCCAAACGGGCCGGCTCGACCGGGGTAGTACCACGGCCACGCAGAATACTGGCGTGAAGTAGAGACATCTGGTGCTTCTGCGTCGTTTGGTGAGTAAGGTAACCGGAGCCCCAGTCCCCCTCCCCGTCCCCCATCCTCATCATCCCTCCCAACTTCCAAATATTCTTAAAGGCCGGCAACCTACCTGCAACCTGTCTGGTGTTGCAGATGTAAATGGTCTTACCATCAGGTGAGCCGCTTGCTCATTTGCCCCCTGTACCATAAAAAAATGGTTCTCGGAAGAGGCTCTGACGAAAATAAAATCTGCATAAAATTTTGTATTTAGATTTTAGCATGTGCATGGCCATGCCATGATGCAATGGGAAGAAGAACGGTGGCAGATTCTTACGTCTATATCACACTGCAACATTCATATCTTATTGATTGCAGGCTGCATGTGGTCAATTTGTGGTATTCATGACCAGGGTTGGGCAGAACGAGCGGTTTTCGGCAAAGTAAGGTACATGAACTATGACGGTTGTAAGCGAAAGTTCGACGTCAACGCCTTTGTTGCACGTTACGGAGGGAAAAAGCACAAATACATTGCGAAGAAGTAACCAAATTTAGTCGAAGTGTTTTTAAATTAAAACTTGTGAAATTAAAATAGTTAAATAATAACTGGTTAAATAAAAAAAAGTTGTGTAAGCATTTTCAAACAACTCTAATTTTGTATATTATAATGCATCACATTGCTGTGGAATATTTTAATTATTAGAGTGTAAACTTTGTTAACGTCATTTTAAAACATTATAAATATCGAATTAGTTGTGAAACTACATTGATGCACAAGCGTCTGAACTTTAACCATTTCATGTAACTCTGGTTTTATTTACACAAATTAGAAAATGAACAAGCAATATGATAATAAATCTGTTGCAAATGCTTAGATAGGTCCTTTTGTAACTCCGTTATGCGGTAGAAAAACAATCAGGTGAATTAAATCCGTAAATTTATTCGTAAGAAACTCAACCAAAAAAATACTAGTTGTCTAATGTTCGCCGAAATAAGAAAAAGAAACGCAAAGAACATTTGAATACTTTTGTTGAATTTTTTTTCTGTAAAATATAATTTCGATCCAAAACAAATTGTGTAATTGATAAAGTCAATCAAATTATAACACTTCTCCGAGAAGTCAATATCTGAATTTTTTTAATTCGCTATAAAGTGGGTGATACATTTCATTTTACTTTCGAAGAACTGTTATTAGCTGCACGATAGTATTCTTTACGTTACTGACAGCTGTCATTTGACGTCAACTGGCGCTCTTTTCTAAAAGGCCCTGTCACTGACTTAACACTGCCAGAATTCTACAAAGAATCAATTAAGAAAGAAGGAGAATAGGGGTCTTTTATCTTAATAGCATTCGGAAATAATTGTATAAGTTTTTGCTCCATTTACGTCCATTTTTATATTTTCTCTTAGAATTAATTTAATATCAGAGCTTAGTTGTGATGGTAAGGTGGTGTTTTAATTATAATTCATATTTTTCACACCGGCCACAAGTAAATAATGTTTTCATGAAACTAAGGTTATTTTTAAATTATGTGGGCGGTTTGAAATAAATTTAATTATTGTAGATGATTAAATGTTACTACTTCGAAAATTAATTCTCAGGTGTGTAATATTTACACAGACTGTTTACATTTATTAAGTTAACATTATTTAAGTGTAATAAAGATAAGCTTCGTTATTTACTTTTTATTGTCTCTGTGTGGGAATTTAAAAATAAAGTTTTCTAATATCGTAACCCTCTTATTATTTTTAGTTTAATGGCAGTTAAATGTGGTAGGGCGGCTTTTGATGCTGCTGGAAAGAGTCGGTTCGACCCGGATTAGTATCACGCTCACGCAGTGACGGCGAAGAGTAGATGCACCTTGTGCTTCTGCGGTTAGTTAGGGGAGTTATGTAACTAGAGGTATACTCTCCCTTCCCCCTCCCTCACCCTCGAACGGGTCATCCACGATGAAGGCCTGTCCCAGTGAACTGTCCAATTTTTTGGCCAAAAAATTGGCGATGTTGCGTGTAGCCGCCTTCCCTAACCTCCGCAGCCGAGGTGCGAGTCGCGGGAGATGACAATTTTTGGTATTTGGTTGCGTTAGGCCACTCTTCATCTGCGACTCTTACGGGCCTGGACCGCTGATGTGGATAAGTGTCGGTATTTCGATAAGGCATTCTCTATACTCCGCGGCAGAGCCATCGACCTGTTCTGCATCCGTGCCGTGACGACTAGTACTCAAGAGCGCAAGCCTTCCTGATCACCATGGTCTAACCAGGAGGGGGATGGAGAGGTGTGTGTTCCCGTACGTGGAGCGGCCGGCGCTGATGGTGTCGCGGATATACAGGCACGCGTGATGCAAAATGCCATAAAGAGCCGAAATTTACTTGAACTCTGGCTGAGGCCAACTATGAGATATCATTTTCGAAACATGATAAAATGAAATTATTTTTTTCTACAAATATTTTATTTCTAAATTATATTGGAATTAGAGCAAAAAGATCTGATGATATATTTTCTCGCCCCCTTGCAATACCTACTTATTTGCTACAAAGTTATTATTTAGTTCTTACGAGAATTAAAATAAGTATTTACATATATTTCGGTTTTTTTATTACATCTTTTATTAGCGCGTAAACGTTGGTGGACAAATCGATTAATGATGTCGATTAAACGCTATGTCCCGTACTAGACGGTAAGCTTTCCCGTAGCCGCCACGCTTGGCAGGGCTTAGACGACTTCCTGTTCCTGGCGCTGATTACTGATGATAGGTGAATACGTAACTCAACACGTAATCTGCATATAACCGGTAATTCTTTAGAAAAATAAATACTTACCCATTGATCAGAATTTTAGGGTTTAGCAGGAAGCCCCATTGCTAAGTGTACGTTTGTCAGTCCTACCTCCAAACGGCTGCATATTTTGAACCCTAATAAGTACCATGTTTTGTTTACAGAATATTTTTATAAAGGATATTCTAACAAATAACAAAAAGTAGAAATACGGGGAGACGTTATTTTGTTTTTGTTCATTTGTAAAAACAGTAATGCAAGAGTCAAACTTGGTCTAATTATATTGCAAGCTCTAAAGTAAAACAACAAATAATGTAGACCAAAGTGCGAGTCGGGCTCGCGCTAAGGATCCCGAATTAAAGGAAAGAAAACACAATTTTTTTGGCAAATACATAGCACAGATATATTGTATGCTTGTACGGAACCCTCTGTGCGCGAGTGAGACTCGCACTGGGGCGGTTTTTGGAACGAAGTTCCTTATCGCACGTTACGGATGGGGGCTAGGCGAAAAAAAGTAAGATTTTTCCGTCACCGACCCTTTCTGTAGTGTAGACGGTTGTCCATAGCGCGTATGCTATTGGCTGTGCCCAGTCAAAGATGCGCGCTTATTAGTTCAAGTAAGTCGCAATAACTCTTGTCATTGATTAATATATATCAATAATGCATTGTGATAGTGGCTTAGAAGATAACAATGACGCTAGGTAAGTGTCAGTTTTAACTTGCGGGCCTTCTGCTAACTACATTAGGCCAACAGCACATCTACCGTGGTCAGTCCGTCATCTTCAATACTGATCCCGACATAACCAGTCACCGGAGACGGTGACGGGTATGTCCGAGCACCTATACCCCACGTTAAACTAAAAAATAAGTGTCAGAGTTAAAGTGCAATAATGTGACTTCATGTAATGTAATATATTTATTTGTATTTGTTTATCAATAATATAATACGTTGATCAATAATAATATACTACGAAACGAACTTCGTTCCAACCGAGTGTATCTACGACACGCATTTACTTTTTTATATTATGAAATGGTTGTTTGAATACTAAGAATAAAACATCGGTTGCTTTGCTTATAAATATTTTTATTTATGAATGTGACTGTTCCGTGGTTACACAATCATATACTTCGATAATCTTCATAAAATTAGAAATAGAAAAATAATATCAAAGAGCTATTTCTCATCGGAACATTTAGTGAGTCAAGTTACCATTATGTGTACGGGTACATGCGCAAATACATTACATTAAATAGTCAAAGGTTTGTAAAATTTTGAGTCGCCTATTAATTTTTGGATACAATGCCTAATTGATTCATACATTACTTTCACAAAAGCACATAACATAATTTTAGACTCACATCAGAAATATAATTAAATTGTCATATGAAACACAAAAATCGTTATCATTTCCATCTCTATTATGTCTCATTTTATTAATAATACGTCTCTTTAAATGAAAACAATAATTAGGAAAAAATTATCATAATGTCAACACACAAAGGAATAATAATAAAAATCGAAAAGAAGTATAGAGGAGGTATGCGAAACTGACTCAAACAGTATTTATTATGGTTATTGTAATTTTATTATGATTTCAAGTACAAAGGTACCCGAGTAACTGTCGACTATGAACACAAACTGTGGCTCGCTTCTATAAACATATTCCACTAATACACAGTACAGCACAAGGGTAATACACCTTTGAACATACAAACATTACAATAAGGCTCTCAATTAAATTTCATAGAAAAGTGAAAACGTCCGAGACGGTATCAGAGGAACCCGAGGATCATAACCAAATTCGTAGGTGGCCTATGGGAATGTCTGTGTGTTTGTGTCTCGGAATCCGGTTAAGACCCTCCCATTGTAAAACAAAAAGGGAAATGTGGTCGTCGTGTACGGGCGACGTGGATTTGTTTTTTATAAACTAGTTTGGTTGTGTGCTCCCCGTGTGAGTGTGTGTGTGAAAGCAGAGCTACATTTGCTGTTTTGCGGGCGCGGGACGGTTTCCTAGCGAGGCCCTACTGCACGCAGCACGAGTTCTTGTGGCCGTTCTTCTTCAGCCTGGACTTTGGCCGGTACTTCTCCAAGTAGGAGAGCTGCTTTGCGTTGATGGCGCCGCGGCGTTGACTGGAAATTAAAAAAACCTCAATGACAATTCTTTTTTGCACTTTTTTTTATCGCGAACACAAAGATAATCAATATTTTAATTTTAAGTTTCCTATTATTTATTTAATTACATACGCAACAAAAGATAAGGAACTTCTATATGATTATTACTATCTGGCATAGAATATTTTTCTTTATATCTGTTATTAAAATACAGTTAAAAATAAAAAATAAATACTATATACTATTCATATATATTTCAGTAAGGGTATTCATGTATATTTCAGTAAGGGTGTTAAACGAGATGTATTCTCGATCATGATGCAAAATGGTCAATAACTCTTTTCAAGAATTATCAATGACATAAGTAGACCCATAGCTGGGTTATAATCCCAGTTTTAATGCGAGTTCCGCTGGGTTCGCGTCTTGGCCCGTTCCTATTTCTTACTTATATTATGAACTAATGTACTAGGGAATAAACTTGAAATAGACTCATTTTTAAAATTAAATGTTTACTTCTAACACATGGCGAGATAAATGGTGGTCACTGTGTAACTGTGCCCCACGGAGATCTAGAGTATCCATCCTTTATAAGGAATTGAGATGAAGGGAGTGAATTACAAAATATATTTTTAATAGTAATTGGGTTAGAGGTTTTCAACTTTTAACTTACAAAACATAGCATGTTTCCACTATACGCCATGGTATTATGTGCCAGCTTAGTACTTTCTCCGTGGAATTGTGGTATATATATGCGGCAGCCAGTATCAAGATTGAGTTTGGTTCTAGCAAACCCTTCAAAGATCAAAAAGTCTAGGCTTAGCACAAAGCCTGGCAGTAGTCTGAAAATCTTTAAGCAAGGTGTTTTACTCACTCTCGTATGGTCTCGACGGCCTCCTCGTACTTCATTCCAAGCTCGATGAGCGCGATGGCCACCATGACGGGGGCGCGGCCCAGCCCGGCCACGCAATGCACTGCCACCGCCGCCTCCGGCTTATTCTGCGCTCTGCCAACCCAATACATACATGTCAATTTATCGTCCCTAATAAATATTTATTCACATTCGACGTATAGTGGCTGCGAGAGACAATTACCACTTCTCTATGCCGCGCCCATAATATCGTACAAGTGTAAAATGACGGAATAATCTTGTCCTCCCATTGCTACAGAGTACCCTCTATAGGAATCTCTCCTGTGTCGTGTAGCACTTTGCATACGTAAACATGGACCAACACCCAGAATAATTACTTGTCAATACAAATACTTGTCCCGTACGGTAAACAACCTTCTGTATAATACGCCAAAGTCAATTATACAGACTAGTGTAGTGTGTCAGTATAAGGAGTAACACTAGTGCCAGAGGACAAATAATATTGTGTGATAAAGGATGAATGAATGAATGAAAGAAATATATTGTACACACAAAGATTTAACGTACAAAGATTATTTAAAGAACAAAAAAAAAGTACAATAGGCGGCCTTATCGATAAGAAGCGATTTCTTCCAGACAACCCAGAAAGAAAAAGGAAATATGATAAGGATCGGGTTCGGTGTACACATAATATAAAGTAAAGAGAACATATAATACATACACATAATATGCAAATAAAATAAATACAAAAAATATACATATTATGAATATATGAAATACATATACACGTACATACTATTACAGAGATCAAGTCAACGACGTTAAGGAACAGGAAACAAAGATTAAGGAGGGATAAAGTATTTTTTTAACAGGCGCTTGAAAATAGGTAATGATTGTGCTCGCTTAATATGAAGTGGAAGAGAGTTCCAAAGCCGAACAGCTTCAACGGAAAAGGATTTGGAGTAAAAAGAAGTGCTGTGAGAAGTATTTCTGAGTATCAAATTGTCATCAGAGCGAAGAGAACGATTAGGATGTAAATCACAGAGATACTCAAACCGCTCTTCTAGATAAAAGGGAGTGGTTGGATTGAATAGAACAGTAAGGGAAGGGATGGGATGTAAGGGATAAATATAATGTTCTCCTAATTACAACGTCACCTGCTGGCTGACCATATATTTGAATAAGTTAGTGCTGATAGCCGTTTTGACTTAACTCCTTCCAAGCCGCATATGAGCTTAACTTCCTGAATCTATGCTAAACTTTTACGAGGTGCTTTCCGAGAAAAGGCTCGTTCAGAAATATAAAAACTAAGTGTTATTTCAAAATACGGTTAAAAAAAGGATATCGGAAACATCCTTTAAATGCAAACTGGTGAAGTGTTACGTCATTGCAAATGACGAGTAAACATAATTATAAGTCATTGTGTGCTAAATTCACGTTGTTTCATTAAACGAGGAAAACGACAATTAATGTAATTATGTCATTCTGTTCAATTGCGTTGAAGTCAAACACAATTGTGCGTTGGAGGAGTTATTGAGCGCTTTGCCCGTACCCTCGCAATAGAGATGCCGCTTACCATTACCAATCAGCCTCCCCGCATGGGATTTGAGTCCGACGTCAGTAATTTACTAACAATAATAATTCTTTACATTCCTTCCTGCAGCCTAAATTACAACACGCCTATATTACCACAATGCATAACACGAGATGTCGCTAGTAATCCCTTACGGGACAGGCAGAGGTGATGCTTCAAAAAGTTGGTTGGAAATAATTGTACAGACAATTATTTTTCCTTATTATTTGATATTTGGCGCTGCCACACCGCTGTGTGCTTTTAAGAATTGTATACAGCCTCGAAACCTGATAGATTGGCTGACCATCGCCACGGTACCTTACTTATATTGCACACAACTTCTACGATAGTACCGTAGAAGTTGTGTGTATTGTTACATTATGTGATATTGGTTTCAAGATAATTCCTCTCACTGGATGAATGGATGATAGGTGTAGGTATATATAAAACAGTCTTAAAATGTCCCACTGCTGGGTCGAGGCCTCCTCTTAAGAGTTTTTGGAGCCGGAAAGACAGCCAAGTTGCTCTAATGCGGTTTGGCGTAATTCCTTGAATTTTTTTTAAATTTCAAGCAGTACTTAATGTTTGTTTCAGAATAAAACAAAACTTCTTGAGTTTAATAACATTATTATATGCTATAGTATGTGATGCCTTACACATTTGCAAAGTTTTTAAATATTTTTAAAATTGAATGAATTCATAGCAACAAGCTCTTAGTTAATAGCTGTAAAAAAAAACACAAAGACTAACTTGTCGCGCAGTATCTCGAACCAGTCGTCGACGACGTTGGTCGGTGGGAAGGTGCCGTCGTCGTAGGCCAGGTCGCGCACCTCGATGCCCTCCGCGCGCAGCGGCGCCGTGTCGTAGCTCGGCTCGCACACGCGCACCACCGTGCACACGTTGTGCTTGCGCAGCTCCTGCAACCATACACTATGAAAGTCTCTGACGACATTTCACCAACTTTTCCCTTAGTTGTCCCTTACTCAAGCGACGAAAGGGGCTTCGACACTTCATTTTACTTGCGTGTATAAATATTAGCCACAAATTTGAAATAACTTCACACCTATAAACAAGTAAGAAAAGTAATAGGTTTCAAACCCTATTTTCCCACAAAAAGAGGTGGTTTTTTTTTCAAAAATGGGACCTCTCATGAGATCCTCATTCAATGAAAAAAAAGGATCATCAAAATCTTTTCACAAAAATCTTAGTCGGTAAAAAGTGTCTCTTTTCAACAAACACATTAACAGTATACTTTTTACAATCGCATTTTGGTATATGTTGTTATTTAATCAAAGTTAACGATTTTAACTTTATCTTATGAAGATCGAAAACGTCAAGATAAATTCAAAGAGTGATAAAAAGTGCAAAAGATTCCAGTAAACTGTACTATCCTCATAAGACATATAAGAATTTATTACTAATTTACTATCTCTCTTCCCAGAGAAGGTATTTCACAGGTGGTAGATTCCTTTCTGCGTAGGAGTCGTCTGTGTACGTACTGTGCAACTATAGTTGTCTTCCGGTTTGAAAGGTATAGAGACCCAGTATAATTACAGAATGTGTGACATTCCATCTTAGTCTTCATCTTCCGAGGTGACGAGGCATCTGTAAACATCTTCGATTGAAGTTGTTTGCAGGTGTCCATGGGCTGCAGTAGCCACTTACCATAAGGTGCCATGTACTAACAATTAAAAAAAAAACAATATCATATAATGCGTATCGTACAAATTTTCAAGTTTCCCGAGTTCAATAAGCGATTGTTCACGCCGCACCCATATCACGTCAGATATCAAAGGCGTCACAATTGCAATACGTGCGCCCCGTCACGACAGGCGGCTGTCGATGCATTGATTTATCGTCCAAAAAATGTTCCATCCATTGTCCGCGCCCAACGGCAACAGCATTGCAGCAGGAATTTATAGGCGACTAACAAGTTTTTTTTTTATGGAAATGGGGGCAAATGAGCGATCCCCTTAACTGATAAGTGATTACCGGTTACCTCACTCACCAAACGAAACGCAAAAGCACAAGATACCTCTACTTTACGCCGGTTTCCTGCGAGCGGCAATTAAAGACGTTGCTTGGCTCTACCATGTTAATTCGTTTATAGTTTAGTTTTTCAGAGTATTCATTTGACAACCACTGATGGCTTAACAGACAGTCGAGGGGGCGGGTTCAGGTGCGAGTCCCAAACGAATTTTAAAGAGTTACTTAAACTAATGTGACTTGCTTTTCACGCCGGGTTCGCTCGCGTTGAATTCATGTAAGAGATATATTTTTTTCTAATGAATATACAGCATCATAGATGAATAATTTTTCAATAATCAAGCAGTTACTGTACCATCTTGACATATTATCGCTTTCTTCTCAAATATCTGGGTTTTTGGAGCCGGGAAGAATCCGCCATGTTGCTCCAATGCGGGACATGTCGTCGAAATAACAATTTTAATATTTCTTAGTCATACCGGTTTCCTCACGATGTTTTCCTTCACCGCCGAGCACGTGGTAAATTCAGCACTTAAAATCGCTATTAACAATCATAGTGGTAGCCGGCACCGGGGACCGAACCCAGGGCACTCGCGCTCAATGAAACTAAAACGAGCGACCGATCGCTAGACTTCATAAGCTTTCTAATGTCTTACCTAGTCTTATCTGTTACATGTAAATAATTCGAGCAATGAAATACACGATGTGTGTAAATACATTACATTATTGCAAGGGATTACCTGAAGATAGGACTGGATGGTGACGTCCGAGGGGCGATCGGTGATGAGGAAGCGCATGCTCTTGTACTCAATGAGCGACGGCGCCGGCCTGATGTCCTTCTGCTTCATGATGACCACTTTTGCTCTCTCTCCGAACCGATCGATGCGTATCTCACACCGAGGCGGTGTAGCTTCACTTCACTCGAACACGAACACGAACGTGCAGCGCAGAGATCCGTCAGTCTAACAGGCAAACTGTCACTCTATTTCCACACAACACACTACAGTTTTGTTGGTTTTCTTTAGAAAGGGTCCAATTATATAACGAAAACCACCCGCATGGATGTCGCCTTCAAACGCTCGTGAACATTCGAAGACGAACAAACTAAGGTTCAGAATGGGGATTTAAAACGATAAGAAATCAGCCGCGTAACATAGGTTATGTTTTTTCTTTTCTTTTTTTCAGTTGAAGAACTCTGTGATATGCTCCAATTAGCAGCGGGATCCGAATTTAAGGTAACTGCAACAGAGATATTCAGAATGTGTTAAATGACGCAGAAACGGTTTCATTGATGGCAGGCGACATTTTGACGTTGTGGATCATGGATGTGCGTCAGAGCGACGGTGGAGGACAGAATGTTTGTAAAAAAAAATTGTTTATAAAAATAGAGCACGGATCGCTAGCGTTGTTTCGATCATGTGAGCGTCCCGGTCTGTTCGCTCGCGGAGGTGTTCGCGAACTGTTGATCTGCTGCCAGCTCTGCGTCACTGGTTAGCGCGATCAAATTGGCCCCAACTCTTGTCCGTCGGTAAACACTTGAGCGATAACAATATTGTAAACACAACGCAACAGTACTACCATTGTATGTATTATGATAAGTGCACGCAGCGAGCGGTCGCCTCGAACAATATCGGGGCGTGTTAATTAAACAACTAAATCTGCTCTTCTAAACGGCCAGGAAGAGGAACTCTGCTCTCCGCCTACATTTGTGCAGCTCAATGTTAAAGAAGCCACGAAATTTATAAATGTCATGACCACTAAACTACGGTTGCCAGCCCGCTCACCAGGCGTGGCAATTATGGTAAAACCCCCCCTATGATGAGAGCTCAATCTTAGGGGGAGGCCGATGTTCAGCAGTGGACTTATGGTAGGCTGAAATAATGATGTCAAATGTCCAACAACAAGTCTCTACTCGCGATGTTTATCATATAAATTGATGTTCGTCTGATCGATTATGACGACGATGCTTGGGAATGGGGACGCGCACAAAAGTAATTAATAACCAGATAGACATAAAAATACACATAAAACTAAATAACAAAAACGAATTAAAAAGTGGTACAATTGGACGACGCATTTCCCACAAACGATCATGGCCCTCTTAGCATTTTGTTTCGCCGAAAATCAATTTCGACATAGCACTGTTTTTCAGTGCCATCTGATGCCGTTATATGTTTATGTATAAAATATCTAAACTTATTTTAGCCAAGTAATCTAAAGAGAAACTACTAAAAATGTTGAGACAAAACAATTTAAAACACATTCGCATATCATCGTGGCGGAACTGTACATACAGTACATTCATACATATATATTATCAAGATTTGATTTTGAGACTTCAGTAAAGATGCTTTATGCTCGTCGGTGACAACAGTGACATCTTCCGATTAAATCGGGAGAGGTCTCCATCATCTGTCTCAGGTGGCTCATGACCCTGATAAATCCATATCAGCAAAACTGTACAGGTCCGCGCACTCACACTATCTAATGGGGAATCATCCAAGACTGCGTTTGCCGGTGCAAAATTTAGGAAACAATAAAAAGTTGTTAACTGCGAAGGAAATAATACAGTGCTGCAAGTGCATGTGACACAGCACAACATCTTCTTCCCTCACCTACTTCCTATATCCGACGTTACGCTAATGCGATAAAACTAGAGAAAACACGAGACCTGAAAACAACCAATTTTTTTTACAGGTGCTCGAAAACAGGAGCCCCAGGACTCAGTATTTCCGTAGGCTGTCCACAGCGCCATGCGGTCATTATTTCAGATCATCAAAAGTAATGTGAATACAACAAAATTATGACGTTTGATAAATATAGCAGAAAACATGAAGAGTTATCGATGGCGGACATACCTGTGGGTGGGTGAACGACATATAGTGCGCGGGTTGGGTGTCGGCGCGCGCTCCCGGCAGCATGGGCCCAGCTGGTTGCTCCGCTCCGCTCCTTCGGTCGCACAAGACGCCCTCGAGTTTATTTGTGTTGGGCCTGGCAGTACTCCGCGCTGTCCAAGCGGAACTCCATCAATGTCGCCACAGAAGAGATGTCCAGCTGCAACAAGGTACACGACACATATGACACATCGTTGCTCACGTCGCCCTCTTCTAATTGCGATCTATCGCCATTCTTATTGAGATGCGAGTTATTAATAATAATAATTACTGTTAAGTTTAAACGTTGAATATATAGATAGTTTGTTGATGGATTATTTGTTAAACACATTTGCGCCGCGCGATAATCGATTGAAAGCGAACCGAAGATGGCATTAATGAGATATTATCGTTAAGTTGTATTATACAGTATTGTATTTCAGTGAATGTTTAATCTCACTTACTTAGCCGCCTCTCGAAATTAGACACTGATCATAAAGTTTGATAATAAATGTACATCACGACACGCGTACAAAAATTGGGGGGCAATGGAAAAGAGCACGCTCAGCACTAAGTGACATAAATCGCTTGCCAGGCAAAGAACTGGCATCTTGCACCAACCGGCCCCGGATTCGTGGGAAACGTATAGTTTATGAAATGGAGCTCACGACGATTTACGAGTGCGTCGCGCGACCGACTACAGAGGACGACGCAACAGATTTTGGCAACGGGATCACGAACGTGGGAATTCACGAATCGCGTCATGTTTACATTTAAACATTTCTCTCTAATATGTTGATAAAATCCGAAACACGGACAGCTATATTAGCCGCCATTGCAATTACTGGCCTGATAGCACGCCCGAATATCTATTTCTGTTACGATTTTTTTAAGAAGCGACGGAAAGCAGACTTGGGATACAGCCAAATGGAATGTTGAGTTTGTCGTAAATGTTTGAATGTGACGTATTTTATTTATAAGGATATTCGTCTTATAACTTGATATAGTCTAGTAAAGTATATTTGACATAACGATTGGGATCGTGGCTAAACGATTCGGTAAAAACCAATTATAACTTAAAAACAGACGAAAACATTTAAAACCTTTAAATAGTATATAATAAAGTAGCATCCGCGTTTGTCGGTGTATTCGTTTATAACTTCTAAATTTCTTAGCGGATTATAATGTGATTTTTATATCCATTTTGAAAATTTCATGAGGAAGGTTTATATATATAACACATTTACATGGTAAGGCAGATTCGCTAGTTTAGCATATAAATCTGACAAAAATGCAAGAAAAATTATTGAACCAGCATCTCCGACAAACAAAAAAGGAATAAACGGTAAAAAGTCGCGCTAGGACAAAGTTGGGAATGCATTCGGTAGGGCAGAGTCTGGGGGCCAGGAGAATGACCGAATCCCGACTAGACGCGACGGTCGATAAACTGCCCTGACTACCTACCCCATCCATACACATGTGCAACAATGCACACGTTTCCAACTCGTATAACGTCTGCCAGAGTACCGTCTAGCCGTCTCCGATAAACAACCACTAATTAACTGATCAAGTCTAAATAATTTTTATGTCAATAATTGATAACCTGTTACGAAAAGTCTTTTGAATGTTCTCTATATACGTAAACATTCAGCATTTTATGTTTTTCAGTTAGGATTTATTAGGATAGGCTAACTACGGATCAGAATCCCACCTGGTTTAGTGGTAATGAAGCTCAAAATTAAGAACATATAAGCCAAGAAGATATACCTTAGATAAATGTTGAACGAAAGTCTGGCCTGAAAGATCATCACTATAGGAAGTCTACTGCTATAAATAGACAATATTATTTATTCATTTACATTTAGCACTACATATGTTATCTTGTTAGGCATAGCAATAGGAAAGCGAGCAGACGTTTAATATTGCTACAACGCACGTATCAAACCACGTGCATCTTTCAATATACCCACGCATATGAACAGGTTTACGTTTGCCGGTACGGAACCGCTACTCGAGAACCTTTTCACTCCAACTTAACACCAGCTGCTGAACCTTAGTGTTAAACATTACACACTAGTTTACTGGGGATAACCTTCTTTTTGAATGTTATCGCGTAGAGAAAAAAACATGCTTTGATGGACTCAGTATTAAGTTCTCAAATAGGGAAAAGAGCATTCAAGGACCATAAAATGAAGACAGAGTATAGCTCTCAACCGTTTCGTTCCGAGTGGACTTTGGAAAGATACTGAAAGGCCGATGACATGAGTAACAAAGGACGGATGGGATAATGTTTTCACGCGCTTTTAATAAACGAAGCGCGCAAGGGCATTCGGATGTCAGTGCGGATGTTATTAGTCTATCAATAGCGTTCGCGACGACTCGTTACGGACAGCCGATTCGAATTCAATAGACGCATACTATGGCACAGGCGATAAGTCAAACGTGTGGCTATTGAAACGATCACGGAAAAGGCGCCAATTTATACGTACCATAAACTGTCAATGCGTTTATAATTATAACGTTTAGAGCCAACGGAAAAAAATAATTAATAATTCGTGACCGAAATCAATATTGCTTTAAATATACGTAAAAAATCATCATTTTCTGGTTAATTTTATCGCTAAAGCTACTAATAAAACAAATTTATTCCTCATGAGGAAAACACAAAAACAGTATTCATTACAAAGACGTTTATACGAGCCTACTGTAGAACTTCAAGATCTCGCTTCATATTCCTGAGTCGATGTTAAATTCATTATATTCCGATGCGGGATATCGAATGACCACCGCACTCTTAACCTATTCGTATAGCATATAGTTATGATTCCATAGACACCAAGGGCAAGCTGTAGTTTAATTTAAAAAATCAATATTTTACAAAACTTTTGATACAACGTAACTTTTATATTATAACTAGATAGAATAAAATACAAACTTGCCCATCGTAATATTATAATTCAACAAACAGTGTGGTAGTGTAGCAGTGAAAGAATGTGCAACTCCCTTTCTTCCCGTGGGTGTCGTCAGCGGCGACTTAGGGAAAAACCTTTGATATGTCATGACAAACTCCGAAGATGTTCGCCAACAGTCATTTTCTATCTCCAAGAGAGGCGAAAAGTGGGTTACTGAACACCTTAAGGCTCCCCATCCTCTTTTCCATCTTCCAAATACCCGTAAAGCACTTCTCGTGTTGTAGATTTGCACTACACCTTTAGCACTTCTTGTGATGCAGATGTACGTGGGCGACGCTAATCACTTACCATCAGGTGAACCGCTTGCTCGTTTACCGCTCCCATAAAAACCAAATAAGAAGGAGTATCCTCTTATGGCTACTAGGCTACCCAGACGGCACCCTGAGCCGTGAATTCTCTCGAATAAACTGTTCCGTACTGTTTCCCAAAAATGTTTGTACGTTGACCCCTGATCTGAGTTTTTAGGCATAGCAATAGGAAAGCGAGCAGACGTTTAATATTGCTACAACGCACGTATCAAACCACGTGCATCTTTCAATATACCCACGCATATGAACAGGTTTACGTTTGCCGGTACGGAACCGCTACTCGAGAACCTTTTCACTCCAACTTAACACCAGCTGCTGAACCTTAGTGTTAAACATTACACACTAGTTCACTGGGGATAACCTTCTTTTGAATGTTCTCTATATACGTAAACATTCAGCATTTTATGTTTTTCAGTTAGGATTTATTAGGATAGGCTAACTACGGATCAGAATCCCACCTGGTTTAGTGGTAATGAAGCTCAAAATTAAGAACATATAAGCCAAGAAGATATACCTTAGATAAATGTTGAACGAAAGTCTGGCCTGAAAGATCATCACTATAGGAAGTCTACTGCTATAAATAGACAATATTATTTATTCATTTACATTTAACACTACATATGTTATCTTGTTAGGCATAGCAATAGGAAAGCGAGCAGACGTTTAATATTGCTACAACGCACGTATCAAACCACGTGCATCTTTCAATATACCCACGCATATGAACAGGTTTACGTTTGCCGGTACGGAACCGCTACTCGAGAACCTTTTCACTCCAACTTAACACCAGCTGCTGAACCTTAGTGTTAAACATTACACACTAGTTTACTGGGGATAACCTTCTTTTTGAATGTTATCGCGTAGAGAAAAAAACATGCTTTGATGGACTCAGTATTAAGTTCTCAAATAGGGAAAAGAGCATTCAAGGACCATAAAATGAAGACAGAGTATAGCTCTCAACCGTTTCGTTCCGAGTGGACTTTGGAAAGATACTGAAAGGCCGATGACATGAGTAACAAAGGACGGATGGGATAATGTTTTCACGCGCTTTTAATAAACGAAGCGCGCAAGGGCATTCGGATGTCAGTGCGGATGTTATTAGTCTATCAATAGCGTTCGCGACGACTCGTTACGGACAGCCGATTCGAATTCAATAGACGCATACTATGGCACAGGCGATAAGCCAAACGTGTGGCTATTGAAACGATCACGGAAAAGGCGCCAATTTATACGTACCATAAACTGTCAATGCGTTTATAATTATAACGTTTAGAGCCAACGGAAAAAAATAATTAATTATTCGTGACCGAAATCAATATTGCTTTAAATATACGTAAAAAATCATCATTTTCTGGTTAATTTTATCGCTAAAGCTACTAATAAAACAAATTTATTCCTCATGAGGAAAACACTTGTGAATCACAAAAACAGTATTCATTACAAAGACGTTTATACGAGCCTACTGTAGAACTTCAAGATCTCGCTTCATATTCCTGAGTCGATGTTAAATTCATTATATTCCGATGCGGGATATCGAATGACCACCGCACTCTTAACCTATTCGTATAGCATATAGTTATGATTCCATAGACACCAAGGGCAAGCTGTAGTTTAATTTAAAAAATCAATATTTTACAAAACTTTTGATACAACGTAACTTTTATATTATAACTAGATAGAATAAAATACAAACTTGCCCATCGTAATATTATAATTCAACAAACAGTGTGGTAGTGTAGCAGTGAAAGAATGTGCAACTCCCTTTCTTCCCGTGGGTGTCGTCAGCGGCGACTTAGGGAAAAACCTTTGATATGTCATGACCAACTCCGAAGATGTTCGCCAACAGTCATTTTCTATCTCCAAGAGAGGCGAAAAGTGGGTTACTGAACACCTTAAGGCTCCCCATCCTCTTTTCCATCTTCCAAATACCCGTAAAGCACTTCTCGTGTTGTAGATTTGCACTACACCTTTAGCACTTCTTGTGATGCAGATGTACGTGGGCGACGCTAATCACTTACCATCAGGTGAACCGCTTGCTCGTTTACCGCTCCCATAAAAAAAACCAAATAAGAAGGAGTATCCTCTTATGGCTACTAGGCTACCCAGACGGCACCCTGAGCCGTGAATTCTCTCGAATAAACTGTTCCGTACTGTTTCCCAAAAATGTTTGTACGTTGACCCCTGATCTGAGTTTTTTTTAAGCATCTAGGATCTTATTGTGACCAATGAATGACACGTGCAGTTTTTCACAACAGATGCATTTACGGAAGACGGCGACGAGGTCAACGTCGACAATACAGTAACAGCGAGTAGCGTGCTGCCTTACAATTGCAACGGTTCTAGGAAATAACACGTTGCCTTGACGTGTTTGTACTTTGGAACTAATTTTTTCCATTCGTATAATTATGATGTTTAGCATTTTTATTTTAAAAATATCACATATGAAAGCGCTTTATCGTTCGTTATAGCAGTTTAAATAAATGTTTCAATTTAATTTAACAGAGGCGTGGTATTTCTTTGATTGAAGGAGTACAGATCCCGTTGCCGGTACCAATAAAATTGTTAATTGCAATATTTAGTGCAGAAATCACGGTCGGCGAATTGTCTATCGCCGACCGTGATTTCTGCACTAAAACCGCTATCTAAAGAAAACATCGAGAAGAATCCGCATGTCTGAGAAATAATAAAAATATAATTCCGTGAACATATTGTCAAGCACATCAGGCATTGGAGCAATGCGGCGGACCCTTCCCGGCTCCAAAACCCTTTTGTATTGAGAGTAGGCCTTCACCCAGCAAGTGTGCTATGTTTGTGTATTTACAGGATGCTACTTTACTTCTTTTTTTTAATAGTACGAATTAATACAAATCGATTACAAGTTGAGCTGTCCTTTAACAAATGATGAAATAGGTATCACGAGCATAACTGAAAGTAAAGATTAAAGCAAATACCTCTCATCCTCGGGAAACATCTACGTTCACTGGTGAATTTACAGTGAGATAACGATAACATTAAATAGATTAGAATGACTACAAATAGATATAGAAGTTCGTTGTTCGATTCTCAAGCGATATGTTTATATAACGAAGGTCAGTTCCCGACTTATCTCCGGGGATTATTGCCTTGTAGCAACAATGTGGAATGCCTTGTGGCTTGTTTCAGTCACGTAACTGATATAGCTGAGGTTTTGAAATTAAAATAAACATTGTTCCTACGTGCTATGTAATGTAATCATTTCGAACATCATAGCAATTTGTTCCCAAGTCAATACTTAAGAGCAAATCTAATGTTCGCACGAGATTTTGAGCATGGTCTAGGACTCTAGGATCTTATTGTGACGCAGGTTACGAGTGTTACAACAACACTTTTTGTGATTCTGTATAAATAAAGAACGGACTATTATCTCGAAGAATATCCCCGATATCAATGCCCGAAGTGTTTTTACTACTACAATAGCCTTTGAGTTTTTTTACAATTTATATAAAAAAACAAAAAAGCACTCCCATCGCATAGTTTGGGGAACTAACATACATTTTATTTTGTAGTGATACCATAATGCCAATTGCAAAACATCTGGAACTCTTTCGTGTTCTATTTATAAAATAAAAAATCATACAAATGACAATTCGAAACAAACAGATCACGACGGCGCCGGCGGCACGACTTTACACTTCCATGTAATTTACAATTGACGTTAGACGACGCAGACGATGGACAGAGAACGCGTCAAGGTATTTGCGGATCCTTAAATTGTTTACCACTCGAGATTGATTGAATCTATCAGCTGTTGGTAGCAAAGGAAACGTTTTCAAATCAGTCTACGTATTTTATGAGAACGAGATATTTTGTTAACGAATATGTGAAGTCGATGAGGCGTGAGGGTGCTTTAAGCGAGTGCACTGTGTTCAAATACTGGTGCCGACAACCCTAAAATATTTAATTGCAATTTTGAACGCCGAATTATCATCGTTAGCGGCCGTGAAGGAAAGCACTGTAAGAATCTTTGCATGTCAGGCAACCCGCGCTGAAGCCGTGGCGGATCCTTCCCGTCTCCAAATATCTCTCAAATGTTGAGATGCTTTTACCCAGCAAAGAGCCTGATTTTTTTACTTTATGTGATACATCTCTTTCTCCATACCCGAATCTCTCCTGCACATGGAGCACCCTGCCGGCAACGAGGCGCGAGGGTATGCGCTGTCCCAAATCCAACATAATAGTGACGGGGAGTAACATCACTAATACGAGGTTGCCGGTACTGCGCTCACCCACTCACTTGTCCAGCGCGGTCAGCACGGACAAACCTTACAAGAATCGTATGCTGGTTTTTATAGGTTCTTTCTTGAAGAGGCCATGTTGTGCAGTGGACTAAAAGGGCAGAAGTAGTAGTAGTAAAGCCGTTCGCCGTTTTATTATCTCCATTGTAATTTAAAATTTTACATTAAATTTTAACTAAAAATACAGACATACAGATACGACTCTGTTCTTTCCATAAGTTTCTATACACATACGTCTCTCTGTTCTTAATATTTTTAGAAACGTATAAATAGCAAGAAGTACCTAGGTAGGTAAATTCTTTCGCTTTAGATTTTAAATTTTTAGATATTACAGCTTAAACATATTATACAACTTTTATTAAGAAATCTAAAAGGCAAAGTAATAAGTGGTTCCATTATGTTTAATGTCAAGTAAAACATTTTACGATATCACAAAGCCTCTTCATCGCCTTTCAATGAAGTATTGTGTCCGCAATCGAAAGATTTATTAGCATTAAACCAACAATTCCTTTTTATTTTTCGTGAATAGACCCACCGTTTCCTTAACTTGAATACGCAAGGGACATTTTTCAATAATAGGCTGTTCAAATAGGTAATATCTTTTGTTGTCTCCGGCTGGAACTTCCCTTTTTCACGTACTTTAAATGTTTAGTTAAGAATTATACACTTGAATTTGTGCCTCGATTCTTGTGCTAGTTAAGTTACCGTTAGTTTACGCCGATCGGTAACGTTCATAGTGTATAATCATTTCCAAATTATATTAAATTCAGAAGGGCATATTTTAACAGGTACAGGCTTAACAATCTGCCACCCTATTTCTTGCAGTGAGTATCGTAAGTGGCAAATAAGAAAAAGAAAAAACCTCGAAAATCTCATGACAATCTACGGATGCGAACCCCGAGATACGACTAGCCATCTGCGCTTCCCTGTATGCCCCGGAGATGCAGTGGTTTGAGCAAGCCCGTTAGGCTTCGCTGAGTAGATCTCTGTAAGAACCCTACGCGTTACAGGCGATAGTATTGGTATTCATCTTCAAATCCCCGATTTTAAACGCAACGGTGCGTCACCGTCGCCCGCGTTACGTATTAGACGACCCGGAAGACGTAACAGCACCGACAGTCCGACAAACGGAACTAGTTTCGGTTAACACTATTCAAGAACACACTGTACACACAGTTAGGAGTAGAGACACGTACACAATCCCCCGCCGACGCATAAGAGCGTATCGTGCAAACCGAACACCCGCGTACACACCGTACACTCGGGATTCAGGGCGGTCCTTACCGCCCAATACTACCGAAACACCACGACCGTCCAAGACGAGGCCCGAACCTCCCTCGGACGGTCCTTAGATTGCTTACCATAATGAGGTAAGCAGTAGAAGTACTCTTGTACATCTACTTAATGCATAAACGCCCGCGGCCTCAAGGACGCAGGCGCAAACCTATGAAGCTGTAAAAGCCAAAACGGCTAACAGCAATAACTTCATCGAATACATATATCATCTTCAAAGCAGAAGAGTCGATAGGCGTCTCCGTAAAACACTTGTAAACATTTATCGTTGTTGTAGATTAAATGTGCAATGGCCGTGCACGATTGTTTCTCAGAAGTCGATATTCCTAGACCCGACACGATTATGAAGTAAATTAACGACCCAATTATACAAGTATTATCTTGATCGAATTTTAGAGACGCCATGTTCATCAAGCTATGGCTGTGCAATACTTATTATGTATGTTGTGTTAGTACATAATGAAATCGTTGACGTCATTGCATTTTATCATAATGATAACGATTTTACTTTTCACGCATACGATGTTACAAAAAATAGTTAATACAGTTTTTTTTTACATTGCTTTGACATTAGATACTTCAAATAATGATGATAACAGAGTGGTTGCCAAAAACAAGTATACACTGTAGTTATGTATGAGCAAAAAGTACGCTTAGGAGCAATACCCTAAATAATATTATTTTATTAATATTATCATTGCATTTTATCATAATGATAACGATTTTACTTTTCACGCATACGATGTTACAAAAAATAGTTAATACAGTTTTTTTTTACATTGCTTTGACATTAGATACTTCAAATAATGATGATAACAGAGTGGTTGCCAAAAACAAGTATACACTGTAGTTATGTATGAGCAAAAAGTACGCTTAGGAGCAATACCCTAAATAATATTATTTTATTAATATTATCATTGCATTTTTTTATCAGCGAAGAAAAAATTGTTTTGTATATACATTTCTGAGTTCAAATTTTAAATGTATTGTATATAAAAATCTATTAATACAAAACGGGCAAGTCTCGAGAAGATAATCACAGTTATTAACACGACCGTGAAATAATGACATTGGCAGTGACATAACGCGCGAAGCCAGACAGTGTTAAATTAATTTACGTAACAAAAACGACGTCGTTTTAAAACATTATGAACAGGGCCAACTTCGTTGAGGTCCAAATTAATAAGCCGCACTTATTGACAAACCACGTACATGTTGCCAATTAATCCAAACAAAAGTTTAATACAAGTTATAAATATATAATAATTGGTATGCATTTGGTTGGGGGCAGATCCTATTTATACACCACGCCCAAAGTGTTAACAAATTAATTGCCACTTCTGTAGGTAAGTAATTGACCTAAGTGCACGCCTAATAATTGAACAAACTCGCCCTATTGCTAATTTAATGGGCACAATCGCCCACACACGGCTAGTGAAATTATTTTGCTCTATAAAAAGAAACAGCGGGCATGCAATGAGCCGGTACTGAAGTGGTTTTCTAAGCTTTAAGTGCAGGAAGCTACAAGGCTTTAATAAAAAAATAATATTGAGAGTGTCACAATGTGCCAGTGTTTGTGTAGCGTTAGCGGCTTAATGCGTGTTTCACCGCTTTCTACAGCACAACGTATAATAGCGCGTCGGATTGATAAGATAGAGCGGGTAACCGTCGCGCAACGATCGCTGAGCGGATACGTGCCGCGTTCCACTCGGGCTTGTTGGCCACCTGTTGCTTGCATCAAAAGCAAAAGAAACTCTGGAATAAAACCAAGTGCGAATAAAACCTTGAGCGCATTTAAAATTTATAACTGAAAACTCACTATCTTGTTGCATATATTTACCATATCTAACAAACGGTCGGTAAGTTATTTTACGTTCCCGGAGTTCTGTTCTACTTTCGTCGGTGTTTCGTCACACGCACCGCATTCGGTCTCGTTGAATAACACGCAGCGCCACATGGGGGGTTAGTGGTGACACAAAAACACTTACATGTGTCCGATAGGTCGGATGCTAGCACGTTTAGAACTGATAGTTATGTGGGCAAAACGGTACGGTCACTTTCGCGCAACAAAATCTGTCGGTTTAGACGGTGGGCGAGGGTTAGGCGTTTACATCGCAGCGGGTCGACACTGTCCGTGCCGCGGGCGTGCAGAGACTGGCGCGCCCCGCGGCCGCCTCGCCCACCGCGACGTCAACGTCACGTTGACGGGTCCGACGCTGGCGTCATCGCCGCACACGACAGGGTTGCCAGTTTTGCGTAGATTAAACAGGAAACAGTGACGAATAAGAAAAGTTAAAATTAAGAAACTCCATAACTATTTCAGAGTTGGGTAGTAGAGTTGTGAATCAAAAATGTAATTGTTTCTGCACGTAGAATTCAATGCGTAAACCAGGTTTTGAAATTATTACATTTCATTGCAAATAAATGCAAACCATTCATGCAAAACACACCAATAAGGTCAAATACAAAATTTTATTTTGCTTTAGATGTATTTTATCTTATTAATTTTATTTGATATTTAGATATTTTTCATTACAAAATCGAATTGGTGGCATCCCCTAACGAACAAGCGCCGCGTGTCGCCGCTCAACATTACGCACGTCAGACTAGGCTTATCGTTTAAAACTTTTGTTACCATAGAGATGCTAATCTTCAGCGCATTTCATGTATCCCATGACATGATGGTAGTGATATTAAGCTCGACGTCATCGTAGCCGATAAACTATAATATGTAATAGAGGTCGGATGTCTGTCCTGAGATCTGTAAAGATGCGCCGGATTCATACCTAACTACTGTTATTTTAAAATATATGTTATTATACTGTAACATAGATAGCAATAATTTAACACTGATTTATTGTACTAAGGTCGTAATTTTACATTTGGTTGCTTGTGAAAATTCAATTATTGTCCTACGAACGGCGGCGTCGCTTCCATTCTATTAATAACATGCAAAAAAACGGGAAAGAATCCGAAGTGAAACTCCGACGCTGTGAGCCTGAAGAATGTATTTACATATACGCAAATAAATAAAGATGACATTATATTTGCATTATTACCTTACTCCATATTAGCCGAATCATTGTGACATTGACAAATGAATTTAAGAAACATCATCATGCCTTACCTTACTTTAACAGCCTGCAAAATATAGGCCTCTCCCATAAGGAGGATTTACCATAGTCGCCACATTCGGCCAACGGATTGGAATCATCGCAGTACCAGACGCCTACCGCCATATACGCGTTGTTGATCGTCATCGGTCTGCTATTCAGTGGTTGATTGTTACACCGCTTTATATCTGTCGTCCATCCATTATGATTTTCAAGGCTTTCCCTTAGTCGCCTCTGCCGACTACCACCCACGGGTAGAACGGGGGGTCGCAGACTTTTACGCCGATATCACACGGCAAACATCATCATATAGACAGACCTACAAATCGAAATACAAAACAACTTTATAAGTAATGTAGAGCATTTCAATGTGATATTTAAATACAAGTCCATAAACCATAATAAAATTGCGTCAAATAAAATACCTACTACAAAAAGTGTGGATATGGTGTAAAGTTATAGTTAAATATTTTTTTTAGTACCTAAACTAATATTAAAAGGAATTAAAGCGACAAACATTATAACACTCTCCAAATATGCCGCCCGACTGTGCAGGGATAGATTCGTTCGATATTCATTCTGATGACGTCAGTGCCCGTAGCATCGGTGGTGGTCGTGATCTGGTTAGTCAATTCCACGCACCGCTGGGCTTGTGTGCCACACACGACTCCTTATGGACTTCCGTACGTTGTGTTGTACCTTCTTCGACGTGGACGACATTTCTGTTCAATGTATAATTATTATTTTATCATCACCTCATATTGGGGTCCAAAGTACGAGCTACCAGTTCCGGACACAGTTAAAACCTGCCGCGAGACTCACTACATTATCGTGACCCTCAGCTTCGTCGGCAACCCCTCACCTGGCTGACGTTTCTCGGTAACGCGGAGCACCAGGGGGATGATGTTCTCACGTTGTAGGACTACTTACTGATCGAAGATATTATGACATTTTTGTATGAAAAAACAATTGTGCACACAAACAATTGTTTTTGTTGGCCTTAATAGACAGCGTACCCACTGGAGCGTGATCTACGGATCTCAGCTTTTACTACCATCTGTGCGTCATGCGTTATGTTTCGAGTCTGGATATACTGTGTCTTTGACACTGCATCCATATATCCTACTTAATCCGTGCTGATATCCGATCTTATTGCATTAGTATTTGATCTGGTCGGCTGCGGGAAGGTTAGATCGTGTACGCTCTGCGTTTTCACTAATAATTAAAATAATATTTCCTGTGCAGGTGACTGATTACGGTAACCGGAGAGTAGATGAGGCCATCGTCATGATATCAGTAGTATATAAGTATTATGTGGGAACCAATCTCTAACAAGTTCTAGCAAAAATAGTTTACGGCATATAATAAGAACACGATAATAATCACCACAGCCATTAATAAAATTCCGTCTAATATTGAGACAGAGGCCACTAAAATTGTTGAAACGTGAGCTGTCCGAATAGTTCGAGGAGTAGCGTTTTTATTCCCTTAGGAAATTTTGTTTAGTGCAATATGGTTATGAACACCAATTGACATTTTAGATATTAAAATAAAAATTATTATCGTAATCGTTTTTGCATTTTTTATTTGGTTAACTATTTTGTAAATTTATGTTTTTTTTATTTGTATAAAATAAGATAGTAAATTAATATACTTGACATATTGAAAAAAATATAATTACGAAATCACATTGACATATGAGTAGATAATAACTGATTTAGAAATATTTCCGAAATATATGTAAGGACTGTTTTGAAACCTTATTCTAGCAGATAAATTAAACATTTAATTATCACGAGAGTGGTTCAACGAATAATATAATCTGCCTACAAGGGTATTAGATATCCTACGCGATAGACAGATATTTAATAGGACAAATGGAAAACTAAGAACATCGTAGCAACGTAGGCGGGAAACAACTTTGAGTTTCACTCAAGCAGTTAATCTAACACAATTGTTTATTACTTTAGCACAGCGAAACAAAATGTTATATATTTTATTTAATAATAGGCCATAAAGTAAATTATGTTTAACATATACGTTTCCGGTGTTACATAAAATTAACCACATACTATGCGTGACGTGTTGCTTCATTCGTGAAATTAAAAATTTGTAAATATAAATCCAGCCCAGTCATTTGAGGCAACTTATTTCATTATGTGTGCGCAAAATTTCCAACAAAATCAACCATTGTTGCGTGGTTTATTTTAATACACGAGTATAGTAGGATAAATAAACTTACATAATCATAATATATGTAATTAGTGTAATTTAGTTATTTACAACGTTCAGAAATATAAGTCAATTTTGCATAACTAATTACAGTCAGTAACAATAACAGTGGCGGAAAGGCAAGACCTCTTTTGATGATTCTTGTAATTTATTTTGCTCTTTTTTCAGACGACTTCGTAAAAGGACGGATATATCAATTCATCTGTATTTTGTATGTATGTTACGCGATGTCTTCGACGATAGTGAACCGAGCTTCCTGCTTTATTACAAGGGTGGTCTCATATTCATTTGTAGAAAATATTCCTAAAGATGAAAAAATAGGGGACGAAAATTCAAATTCGACTCAGAATTTGACTGTTAATTTCATAAATTGATTGAAGTCGGATGTTTCTTAAGAACTATGTTTTCAAGAATTGTCGTTAGTCAGCCCAATCTTTGATTTCACGGATCCGGCTGCTACCAGCCCAATTCTACGATAGATGTGACCAGCCCATTGTCTTATTCAAAAAAAAATATTTTTAGTAATAATTTGATAATGTAAACAGAAGAAGAATCCAATCAAATATACCATCGCTTTAAAGGAAATTAATCTAGCACAGAAGGTTCAACTTTCAAAGATAATCGTAAGCAACATAAATGCCCTTCAAAGCTTAACAACATAAATAAGACTACCTTCGACCTACGCTGAAAACATAACGTATGTTTACTATTTACTTAGTTTTGCTTACTCTTGATGTTATTCTTTGATGTTGTACTAATCTGGTCAGACTACGGGAAACTTGCTAAGAGCACGATGTATTTACTTACTATGACAGAATAAAACTAAAAATATGCACATTATCAAGTGTATGTGTATGAATACTATATGTATTTGGATTACAAGGGAAGATAACCTGAAGAGAGAGAAGACGGCTTTTGTTTCAATGCAAAGGATTCTAAACTGTTGACTGTTGAGTACCAGAAGTGGCTAGTCACAAAGTCAATTTAAAACATCTTCCCTGGATAGTGTAATGGTATTAATATACTTTAATATTTATTTATATTCGCTACTGTTAGATACTATAGTAGGCATCCCAAGAATGAGAGGTAGCCACGTTTAAGTCTTCTCCTTCTTCAATTATACATGATCTATATATTTTTGACAACTATTTTATTAGATTGTATTGTTTCCTTGAGGTATTTATAAAATTGTTTCCTCTGCGGTTGGATAATACTCCGCACAAATGAAACTAGACACGAGGGTACTTTTACGACACAAGCTCTAACATACGCACAGACCAAACCATAACGGTCACTCACACAGACAAAGCAAATGCAGCATTACGGTTATTAGTGCAAACGTGATGCTATTTGCAGTGCAACGATCTTGCCATGTAAGATCGAGTTTCACATATCGTTCGCCGATGACTCACTGAAGGCACGATAAATGTTTGAATTTGGATTAGTTTACATTGTCACGACATAGTGTGGGGGGACTGACGTTGAGATAATTATGTAAATCCGATACTTGTAAATCCAAACAAATAAGAACAGTAATAATGACAAAGATAAGTTTAAGATCTCCTATCATCTCTGTACGTTGCAATGGATGAAAATCTCGTAGTTGAGCCTGGTAGCCAGAGCAGAAAAGTACCATAAAAAGGAACGTTGCAAAATATTTCAAAGACGTGTAAAGTTAACTGGCCCAACCTGAACACCATTGCTCAAAAAACAAAACAGAGAAAACTAATGCTAATGAGTCTATATTACTTACTGAAATCGAACTGAAATCAAAAGGGTTACGAGCTTTTTAGATGTTTCGGGATCGGACCTCTAAAAACTTATTAAGTGAATGCAATCTTAAATTGATAAACAACTTACTCGTTTAAGACAACTTAAAGAGGAATGTTGATTGCCTCGCGTTGTTGTCCAACGTCGCGACTTATTTTTAACACATTAAAATCATTTAAAGTTTTGCTACCATTTAATTATTCTACTTTTGTCACTAATTTAAACAACCAGTTTGAAAGCAATTGCAAGTAATCTTGAATGCAAACTTAAGGTTGATGAAACAACATAAAAAAACAATTGATACTTGTAAATATTGTCGAAATTTCAAAAAAAGCAAATTGTTACTGGACTAAATCCTAACAGCATTATTGATTATTTTGAGAATAAGAACCTAATCCAGTGTACATAGAATGTTCGCACGAAATTGGAATTTTGATCATAGGACGTAGCGTTCCAATATCCCATATTCCTGCTAGTGTCACTTGTCCTGATATAACTTAAAATAATATAATTTCAATTGTTTGTCACGTGAAAGATTATATTCGTTCTTCTGCAAACATTTAAAATAGTTTTAGAGAAATATGCTTATCCATGAATGATACTTATTGCCCTTTATTAATTCTTGAAGTGTTGATAAAAATTCTATTGTTATGACACGTCAAGTGATAATGTACTATATCAGTAGGTAACAACACATGGTAGACTCCTCATCTGCCTGGAAGTCGTCTGGGTAGCCACACTCTTTCCCATTTCTGTCACAAAACAGCAGTGCAATTACTGTTGTGTTCCGGTTTGAAAAGTATAGAGCATAATTACGGGCCGTGAGGCATTACATGTTTGTCATCAGGGATGTCAACCGGAAATTGAAGTTGTGTGCTGGAAAGTGAGATGTCCATGGGCTAATAGTTCTCTTCCTCGAACTTTAATTAAATAAAAGTTATGCAAATGCTCAAAACTGGTGAATCATGCAAAAAAAATGGTAAGTGAAGAGAACCGAAACCAAAAAAATCTATGGTATTATACAAATTTAATAACATCGCTATAGCACTTCAAAGAGGCACCTAATACCCCTGCAGAGGGTCGGCAAAAGCTTTCACACGAGAGCAAACACTTGAGGTCCTGAAGCCGCTCGAGTACATTCGAGACGACTTCAGCCAGCGTTCAGCAGACGTTTATCGACGAGGTCGGGGTAACGGCGAGCTATTTTTATACTCACCCGCAAATTGTGTTAGTGGAGTATTTATATTTAAATGTAGCCTCCTTGATACAAGCCTCCATTGTAGAGACGTCCATAAACATGTCTGTTGCTGAGAGAGTAGTATTACTTCATAATTTAACACATAGATACGGATAACGTTTAAGAGGTAAATTGCCAAAATAAATGCTGACCTCACCTTGCACGCGGTGCATCCTCCTAGCTAATAAACCAGGTTCTGGTGACCATAAAGTTATTAGGATTAGTACAATAAATTAGGGTTGGACAAATATAGTAAAGTTTCAACTAAGGAGCAAAGGCTTTTTGTAATTTTTGTGTTTTAGTTATAATATTATTTTAAGATTACTAAGTCATGCCGCTGGTTACTGGTTCACTGGATTGATTGATTGTTATTACATATTATAAATCATCAATTTAATGTTAGGTTGAGGCTTAATATGCATTGTCTTAAGAAGCAATTTGTTACTTGCATCCTTGTATTTATTATTTTAGTAGGCATACACGTCCACGTGAATGCAACTTGTGGTTTGCGGCGGCCATAACAAACAAAATGGCGCCGTCGGCTGCGCAAACACCATTGTTGCTGATCGCAAGCATTCAAAATTACGTGCTAAAGGCAACAGCTACCTGCTTACCACTGACGTATCCTTAACAAACACATGCTGATATTGTTTCGGATAACGATAAATTTTCAGAATTGAAAATGTGCACATTAACTATGCCTCTACTTTTCTGAAGCCAAGATGACGTAAATCAGGTAGTAAGTAGTATTGGACATGGCAATTTTCAATATTTATTTTGTAATTAATTTAGCTTTTGAAAAATCAAGAGGCTGTCCGCGGCTTCATCCCCGAAGTCAATAATTTTGCACCACGACAACTCTTAATTGAAATTAAAAGTATCGCATATGCTGTTCTATGGCAAAATCTACATTTCTAGCAAATTTCGTTTTTATGCCTTTAATCGCTTAAGCTTGATTGTACGATAACCATACAAACTTTCACATTTGTAATATTAAGTATTTGCATAGTCTGTAGTACTTCTAGCTTCATAGGAAATATTTTAAAAAAAGTTCTATCAAAATACGTGAAACTGTTTTTAAGTTAAATTCGATAAAACATACAAAGTGTTTTATATATAAGAATATATACCTATAGATTCGTGGCATACATGTAACATAATGTAGGATATTAGAACAAATAAAAGATTCCTTACTTCATTATTTAACAGAATAAAATACTATTATGGGTCACTAGCGAACCGCGTTGGCTTCACACGGTTTGATATTTAATTTGTAATTCTGTCACTAACATTAAAAATCAAACTACTTATAAGGTTACTGAGTATAACTAATTTATCTTTGTTTCATCGTATGCTCGAAAAGTACTGAATTTGTGTAAAGTCCACGTGAACCATCCTTATATTATTCCACGTGAATTACGTTATGGTTCACAGCATGGCATAAGCTGTAAACAGTAAGGTTCAATTATAAATAGATAGGATATCAATTTGTTTATAAGAAACTTTAAAAAAAACATTGAACCGACTAAAATCTTTAACTTCTCGAAAGGTGAATTCATTCATTCATTCATCCACAATATTCAAGACAGATTACGGTAATTTTACAGTTTACGCCACATAATCGAATTTAAATAATAATTTAAATGACTACAATTTAACGTTTATCTTTTAAATGAAAACTTAACTTCTCTTATTATTATATATACATACATTAACCCATTTGAATATAAGAACATTAGGAAGACTATATATTACAGAACTATTTACTTAAACAATATACTGTGACCTATTCTGTGATATTCCATAGAAAACCAGCTAGAGCGTCTTGTTAATAACTGTATCAGGTATATTTTCAACCTTCGAAAGTATGATCATATCCCACAATACCGTTCTCGCCTTAAATGGCTCTCTCTCCAACAAAGGCGTAACTCTAGAGTCCTGCTTATTCTCTTTTCTATCTTAAAAGATGCTACCTCTCCTTCTTACCTAAAGGATAAATTTCAGTTTGTGTTTTCTACTCATGACCGGGTCCTTCGCTCTTCATCTAATCATAAGATTAGCATTCCGCAACACTTCACCGATTATGTTGGCAACTCCTTTACTGTTCAGGCTGCACTACTCTGGAATTCCTTGCCTGAAGACATTAGGAAAGTGTCCAGTAAGTTATCGTTCAAGAGACTGGTACGTGAACACCTCTTCAAGACATCCGTTCCCACTTAGTGGAATTGATATCATCGGTCATTGTAATTATAATAATATTTTGTATGCTGTATGTATGTGTATATATGTATATGTATGTATGTGTGTATACGTATATATATATGTATTCATATTTGCTTATATGTATTTATTCCGTCTTTATGTATATAATTGTATGTGTATTTTATATATTTATTTATGTATCTTTCCTTTTTTTTTTTTAACAAATGTATTGTTTGGCACCCTTACTATATCTCTCCACGCCCCGGGTTGACTGGCAGAGAATGCCAAGAGGCATTAAGTCCGCCCTTTGTAATACTATGTTTAAAGGTATTTAAATAAAGTTTAAATAAATAAAAAATAAAACCAATGTCATTGTCCGTAGCCAATTTACTAAAAGCACAGTTGAAAAATATTTTTACCACATTATAAGCCTTTGTCAAATGTCAAATTTTGCGATTTTTCATCTCATTTTCGTTTCATTCTTCATGTTACTATTCTAATTTCAAGTTTCTACGGGGCAAGATTTCTGAGAAAAACTTTGCAAACGGATAGATGCATAGACCAGTGACAACGGGTCCCATTTCTTCTTTACGTATATAGTTCCAACAAAGCGCATATAAAATATTAAAAATAAGCGACATTAAATATTAAAACATTAAAAGTTTTTCCATTTATTAAGCTCTTTAAAGATTACAAAAATGGCTACTACGATATTATTGACCGAGTTCACGTTCGAAAGAGCTGACCGAAGACCCGAAGGTCAATCTCAAATTAATCGCTTAGCAACCGGGAGAGCGACCGAATTATTTAATATGACGTCGAGAATCTTCGTCTCATTTTGATAAACAAAAATATTTACGATAAAAGATAATATTTGTGATAAATATATGATATTCCGAATTTTATATAACATAATACATTTTCAAATGGGCTAGAGAAATATGTTTATAGAAATAAGAGGCCCTTTGTTACCTCTTAATAGAAACATCAACAACAGAAACGGTATAATTATAGTCTTTATTTGAAACAGGAAGATAAGCGCCAGTTGGAAAGTGAGCGGACTGTAGTCCTTTGTGCGTCCGCCAGTGGTTTGACGTGGAGGGAGACTTGTAAATCAACTTTCACGACTTGAGTACGAACGTACCCACGCCTTCGACCAATAGCAACGCTTCACCCCGTCCGCGTAGGTGCCGCTGCCACTCCAGACTTTTATTCATGGAAATGATTCCGCGGCGGGCGATCCGACACCCGCCCGACCTCGCCGGTCTAACGACAATTATTCAAATAAAAACAACACTTCAGTCTAAAGTCAACATCCTTTCGGATTTATCATTGAAGCTGGGAACAATTCGAACGGGCCATTCTTAGACATTTGAACATAGGCCTCTCCCATAGCTTGGGGTTGTCATTATCACCACACCGGACACCACGCAACTTAGACCCTGGTGCCCGTCACGAGGTGTTTTTCTGCAATCCGTCATAAGCAAGGTGATTTAGAAGGCATTTCTCTTCGGCGACTATTACAATACGCATAGTATCAGACGGAGTGGCAGGTATTTTTGCGCGGACACCATTGCACGGTGTAACAGTCTAGTCTTAGGCAACTATACTTTCAAAGCTAAAGGCGGAAGGTTGAAGGTTCGATTCCCCGTAGCTATATACTCGTAACAAATATTTGTAGGATGAATATGAAAGTTCGTACCTATGTCATGGAAGTTAATTAAATAAATGCTCATGCATTTATTAGATGAATAATCATTTATTCATCTGTCCCAAAATACTTTTGTATAACACAGTTTGAGATTGGATGACGCATGTGAACGTTCAATTGCGTTATTGTATAGAGTACTAGCTGTTGCCTGCGACTTCGTTCGCGTGGTCCTCTATTTATTGCGATAATGTAGCGCTCAAACTGCCACTAAATTATACGAAATAAACAAACGAGTGTTGGTGAAACGACTGGCGCGCCACCTTTTGCACGTTGATTGTACTATGTAAGAGACTTTCAAACAGGTGCCAACAACAACTACACAAGGTTTCAACTGAATCGGATGAACGATGCCCGAACGCATATAACTTCTTATAACACACAAACATTAATTTTTACATACCTTTTTTTTATGAAAAAATAGGCTTGCGTTTGACCTCAATCTTGCCCGATGGAAAGCGAAGATGAGGCCTAGGATTGTACACGCTTGCCTAGATGTCTGTTCACTTTGGCCACCTACACTAATAAGATTGATTACATTCATCATTTTAATTAATACATTAAAAAAAAGTCGTGGTAACCTAATAGTCAGGGCGCTCACTTTAGTTTACTAAAATACTTGTCTCTTCTACATGTCTGTCAGAATGGACATAAATTAATAAATACCAAATGCAATTTAACCAGATTATAAGTAACCCTGAAAATAAGTTTATCTTTCAAGTTCACGCGAACAAAGCTGCAGTCGCAGGATATATCAAAATTCGGTGATTAAGCAAATAGCAGGTAAATGAGCGCCGTCGTATAATGTTATCGTACCGGTTACGGCCGTTTACCAGATTTGTTGTCAATTTCAAGGTAACTTGAACAATTGTTTAGAGAACTCGGTTCATTATTTGCTTCTATCTACCTAACTAAGTGTACTTGCAAGTAGTATAATTAAAAGTGGGAAGTGGTATCTGAACGCATAGAGTAACGAATTTATAGTTTTTAGTAAGCCCATGTCACAAACTTTTAGAAAAGAATAGCCAATGAATAACAATAAATTACTTCTTTTTCTTAAACCGTACGTTTAGGTGAGAAAAGAAGCATGATATTCAGACTAATATTAAAACAAAGCATAGCTTTATCCTTGCCCCTGAGTCAGTGTCAGGTGAAGAGGTGACCGCTGCACCGCTTCCTTGTGCCCTCTCGTGCCACCGTTGCAACGGGAAGCGGGTCGTGACCCAGTTTGCCGCGATCAATACTCGGTCAACGACTCCGCCTGCGCCTCATCCTTATAGGATACATTTCTACCCTATTCCCGGACACTAAAACCTAAAATTGTATCACACTGGCGGAAACGGATAAACGTGCAAACTACAAATAAGCATTCCGTAGGTTAAAATAGTAATACCTAGGAAATAAAGCGCCGATCCCTTCATGACAATAAGTGAAATAATTCTGGGAGACATCAGTAAAATATTGTTTGTACTAAAAATAACTGTTATTCCTGAGGGGTACAGAAATTGCTCTCGAATACTAGTGTGTTCGCGGCGTTAGAATCTCACCCGTGGGTACCGAAAGAAGCGACTTAGGTAAAAGCTTTGTAAATCTTATGGCAATCTCCGAGAGCAAAGAACCCCGTCTCGTTCGTCAGCCGGAGAAAAGTGATGAAAGCTAAGCTCGGATACTAGAAAGGAAATCTGTAATTTCTGTCGTCCGCTATGCGCGACATTATTTAGTTACCTATGAGTACAGACGCTTATGAAGGTTACTTTTGTAGCGCATTCAAATAAAATCATTAATTATTAATACACAACATTAAATGGATAATGTGCAACCTCCGCAGCTGCAGACCAGTTTTGAATACTTTACTTATAAAAAAAATAATATTTAGAAGCTTATGTACTCGGCAAGTTACGAAAGTATTAAGTAGTGAGCAGACCGATGACGTAGTGATCAGCGGCGTCTAGGGTGTGAGTTGACTGGTACTGCGGTCGCCAATCCGCTTTCCGAGCATAGGGATTATGGCAAGTCCTCCTTATGAGAGAGGTCTATCTCTAGCAGAGGACAATTTAAGCAGGTATTTAGTCCGGTAAGGAAAAAGTTACAATGATATAAATTAATTTTGCTGCTGATTTTGAGAAGAAACATGCGTAAGAAACGCTAGTCCTCCAATTAGTCTTTTTTTAAAAAAAACAATTCCACAATACAACCATGTCCATCTATAATGTCTAATATATATATATATATATATACATTTTATAAAGTATTGGTTTAATATTTTTTTAAATCTACTGATAAGAAGACTGCATACTAACTAGGATTTTGTTGTAAAAGCGTATACATCGCCCCCATGAACGAGTTAATGACCTCTAGAAGTGGCCTTTGGTACGAGCACTGAGTCTAGTAACTGGTATTGCAAGCCTGTGTCTGTTACTAGTATTTACATTGTGCACATAACTGTCCTAAATAAATGTATTTATAGCTTTTCATTTTCATATACATATTGAGAAGCTGGTTAAAATATCTATTTCTTTAAATTTGTCTGTAGGAGATGCTCTCGAATTTAGTAGTATAAATAGCTCTAATAGTCCACTTTTCTAAGACGTATATATTTTCTATTTCCGACGCATGTCTTCACAGCAAAATACAAATTTGAATTAAAAAATTAATGAAGTATCTATCATCAACAAATCGCTTACTAAGTAAGGTAAGTCATTAATTAAAATAAGACAATCGAGCCCTGCGGAACGCCTATTGATACAGTCGACTCGGAAGAACACGTACATCCAACGGTAAAACATCCACGGCATCCTGTAAATTATCCCTGTCCTCAAAAATATGATTAATCAGGTCTACACCAGCATCGGTTGTAGAGTGAACCTCTGTAGAACCAAATAGATTATAGTGTAGCAGTTTATTTAAATTAAAATGTACTAACAATTGATCCAGGATCCAGGCTAAGTGTTGGTAGTATAGAAATAGGTCTTAAGAACTATAAGATTTCAATAAAGGTATGATTTTACTATGCTTCCTAAAGTCAGGAACTACCCCAGATTATACACTACTATTGATTCTGAGGTAGTTTCTTCTACGGACATCCCCCATAGATCCGCAGTTTACTAACTTCAAAAGTGTTAAACATTTTTACAATCTGTTCCGAGTTAATTGTCAGAAATTTTAAATTTTAGTTCCAATTGGAAACTTGTAAAGAATTCCTCTAAAGAACACCTTGAGCTACCCCTCCTGATCAGTTTTTCTAACTTTATTGTAAATTGTATGAGGAATATGGTTAACATAATTTTAATTACACACTTTTTCTTAAATTTAGGTTCCACTGAGTCGCTATAAATTTCCAATCTAGTTACAGTTGGAGCGGGAGAAACTATATATAACTAATAAGCAGATATAGATTTTCAAAGGCACTGAATGTCCAATGACGTAAACCGATGACGTCGTCACCATCGAGCTGAAGCAAACTAGTCTTAAATATAGAATTCATATTTCTATGTATCGGACTGATTTAGATTTAATGCTTTTTTTTCATTTCACTCGCCTATTTGTATTGGTCATATATATGAGTAGAAATATGTAAACAATTTACCGTATTGATGACCATAATTATTATATTTATTTGCATGTTGCATTAATTGAATTTTCTTCATATGAACAAAAATTTATGTAACAATTTGCAAGCACCTTGCAGTTGACAAACAAAACTCTGGCGACCGATTTATGCCGGGAAATTTATCCTAATTATCCAGGTCTAAATCCCACCGACTAGTGATTACTAGTGCGAGTAATGGCGCTGCGCTACCTAATCTCCGCTTGCCTAACCACGCTCGGGTAAATCTTCAAAAAAGACATGATAGTTTTGTTGGCGCTTGCTCAAACAAGCCTTTTTTCAGCGGTGGACTAAGTGTGGCTGTTAAAGTATAAACGACAGTTTTATTATAAACCATACTAATATTATAAATGCGAAAGAAGTTTGTGTGTTACAATATAAAGGCTCAACCGCTGAACTGATTTCGATTGAATTCGGTATGAAAATACATTGAACCCTGCAGAAGGATATACTTTTTATTGCAAAAAATCCGCGTTCAAAAAAATTTTGAACACCGACGAAGTCACGGGTGGAAGCTAGTATGTTATAAATATACTTTTAAAAATGTGTTTTTTAGTGAACGCGTACGTATGCCCGTAATCGATGATCGGAAGCGATGTGCTGCAATGATTTTGTGAGTATGAAAATAAGTACGGATATTTTACAATCGATACGGATTTCAAAAACTTTCATCCCCTTGCCAGATAATTAATACCAGAAAACCTTTGATCAATCTTCTTTTAAATTATATGTCATAGTTCATTATAATTTGTTTGATATAGGTTTGAAACCACCTACCTAACCACTGCCTATGTCACAAAGGTTAAAAATCACAGGCTTATATAGAACTGTCTGTCGATTTTATATGCACGCCGTTAGCACCGTTGGAGACAAACTGTGTCCTGACCGTGGAGTGCACGACCTGGCTCCGTGACCCGGATCGCGCGGAGCGGGGCGCGCCGTCTCGCTGACCCGCTTTACCTGCTCCGTACGCTCATTACGACCAACCTATTTACTAATTGAATTCCACTGTAATTGTGGAAGCCTCCAGCCATGTCTGTGATTAGATACCTGATCTATAACAGATAACAACTGCGTCTAGAGTTACACATTACAGTCTATTGGTTCGATGGTTTGTAATAAAGGAAATGCGTGGACAATTTTCAAAGAACTCGCAACAACAGTTCACTGTATCTCTATAATATAACAATATTAAAATACTAATACCAGTTACGGACAATGGCGTCTGAAGTAGAGTCCGGTATAATTTGAAATGTCAATTGTCGATATTCTTTCATTTCAAATCCTATAATGTTCAGGTTTTTTTGACTTATAACTGAATCTTGTAATTTCACTTTTATATTAATAATTAACTATTTATATTATTTTCGTATCAAAAATTTTATAACCTATTATAGTTTAAATTTCTTATTTTTAAAACGAAGTCGACACGGTTATATTTTAACAGAAAATATAATATGCCTTTTTCAGCGCTTTATTGAAACCCTTGCTTTGCATTAATAATTAGTACTGCGGGTAGTGTAGAGCTAATTAAAAAAAAAAGTGTTACAGTTGGTTATAATTAAAACTTATTAAAATGTCGACAAATTTTCGTACGAAAAAGCTGGAGTATTTATTTTGAGAGCACTTTTAACTGAAATTCAAAGCGAAATATGGAACGAACTATGATATGCTTAATTATTATTTACATAATTTTAATTTACTTAAATAAACATCAAGCCATTTGTTCTTGTTAGAAGATCCCAGCGACAGTAAATACCCATTGACCGTATCTCACATTTTTTTTTAATAAATAATAAACTTTATTCTTTAACCAAAAATACAATACAAATATAAATAGGGCAGAGATCTTCTCTCTACCAGTCAACCAAATCCGTGAAAATTATGTCCATTATAATGATTTGATGAAACTTGATTCTTACCGTACTCGATGTAAGACTGATTTGAGCAGAGGACGGGACAGATGTAGTCTCATTGACAGTGTCCGAAAACCAATTAGTATTAGCTTCGGTTGAGATTCGAGCACAAGACACATGACTAAGCAATCTACAATGCGGCTAACTACAAATACAATAACGTGTTTAAACTATATCCAGCTCAGATGAGCTAGGTAGATACCTACCCGACGTCACAAGTTTCTTCAGGCCAACTATAAATAGACGTTCCACAAAACTGACTAGCAGGCGATGTCATTCTCAGCATACAACCACCTCGACCTGTCGAGATGCTTCCACTTGTACTTCACACTGCGATAACCAAACTAAAATCTATCTATCATCAATGGAGCATTACGATACAGGTGAGTTGGCAACCCTCAGGATTAATTTGACGAATCGACTCCAGTGCCAGTAGTTTGCAGTAAATAACTCAGCTGTGCTAAGGTACTTTACGCTGGTATAATGTGAGGTCGTGGTATTACGAAACATCCGACCTCATTCATGTGCTATAAGAGAGTATAATGGAGAATGAAATTACCCTTTTCATGAATCGTCAAATTCATCTATCAGCTGTACGCTTTGCTAATTCACAGCAAGGTTGTGTGTTATGGTAACCCGCTGATAACGGAAAATTCATTCGAACGTCGACCCTAATCGAGACTGGTGACAGGGAGATGCATCGCTAGTCCCAGAATTCTGGGACAGCGTTTACCAGTTGGGCAAATTCCCCATGTAAGGCGTACCAGACTTGGTTGACGCTTCGTTGTCCATGTATCATGTCTATCAGTGGACTTACGCCAGGCTGATGAAGCATATCAAAAAAATAGGTCAAGAAATAGAACTATTTGCTAGTTGGTCTGTCACAATGCGCACACTTAATTGAATATATTTAATAAAACATATCGTATTTTAATAAAAAAAAAATCACCCATAATCAGGTGATCAGGGTGATTTTTTTTTTATCAAAAAAAAATCACCCATAATCAGGTGATCAGGGTGATTTTTTTTTTATCGAGGTCGATAACCACACAAAGACAGTTTCGTCCATGATAATCATACGAAATCCGGTAACAATGATATCAGTCATAGCTGATTACCATGATTAAATTCACAAATAACACAATCGCGACTTATCTAATTTTATCTTACATGTGCTTTCAAATGGACGAATAGGTCTCTACTCTTACCGGACCGACAGAATGTTTTGATGTATCGTAGCAGATTTAATGCTTATGAGAATGTTCGATTACATATTATCGACAAATGTGAACTGCGAAGGATTTATTACAGTACTGCGAGTATGCATGCTAACACAGAGGCACTTACTGGTCTTCATCATCCGGTATACGATGTAAGGCTTATGTGGTAACACCGGAGGAATGGTCTGATACGTTGTCAGAGAAACCGAACACACGCCCGTAAACCAATACCTATAATCTTTGTGTAGTCATCATAATTCTACACAGGACTGTCCATCGCAGGCCTACAGAAGAATCTATGGGAGGAGCCATAGATTTTCACATAACATTAGCACGAGGGTTCTGATCTATAGCGAGCTAAATCCACCAGAATTCCACCACACTTTTCTATTCCTGGACTGTGTAATACGAGGTTGTAACGTACATAAATTAAAATCCGCATGGTCAATCTGGATCAACGAGCAAAACTCGCGACTTTGATCGCGTAAATTTTAGAATTAATCTAATTGCAGAAGTATATATGACATTACCATAAAACTAAGGTTTAAAAATTTATCCTAGACTTACTATCCATGATCTGTGAACGTTTTATCTATATATATTTTCCAAGTTAAATCCGGTCAGAAAGACCGACAGAATTATTTATGTGTATGTAAAAGGGTGTAAGTACTCGTAAGCTGAAATATATCCGTATATATTAAACATTTTTGTATGTTTCACAAAACAGCCCACATCAGTTTAATCGCTAATTCAAACGATTTTAAAGTCTAAGTAAACGTAAACTACTTATTTGGTTACCAAGTTTGTGCCGTAAGCCTCAAGCCTACAAAAATATATCAAATAAAACATGTAAGTAAGGTGTTGGTTGTAAGTAGCTTTCTTGACATTTACTTTTCGCATTGCAAAAAATATTCCAAACCGTAAATCGGAAGAAAATTATGCTGCATATTTAGAGCTTCTTTTCTGTGAAACGAATTCGACAAAACTGTACCATTTTTTCATGTCCTTGAAACAACGAAAATCGAAATTCAAAGTCAAAGTGTTTTACTTTTGACAAGTGTATTGCTTAGTTCTTAGAGTTATTCAAAAACGGATCAAATAAGTACGATGAAATATTATTATCACGCTTGTGCCTCTAAAAGCACACACTTTAAATGATTAAGCACTATTCAGGGTCTTGCCTAATATTGCGTGGTTTGCGTATTATTGCGTGGTTTTCAGGGTAGAAGTACCTCTCGGACAAAAGTAAAAATGCGAGCGACAAATAGTCATAAATGTGAAAATTTGCACGTTTGTCGCTCAATAAATTTAAATTTAATTTGGCAGAGAGATAGATGATGTCTCCTGAAACTAAATTTAATATCACGCTACCGTAGCAGCGGGCTATCGCTATTAGTTACCTTATATTGTAAATATCCATTTACTATTTAATTAATAATGTAACCGAACCAGTCAGATAATAATGCATCATTCAAAAGTTCATTAACATCGTACGTACGTTACTACTACTTAATCAGTAATTAGTTGTCCGAGCTAAAACTAGAGTCCATTAATCATGCGTAGTAGACGTAGGCAAAGGATCGTCGCTCCCTCCGACGCGGAGGAGCCAGGAGCAACGACCCCAAGCCCTAGCCGACTAACCGGAGTTTTTATACGACGCCATTCGACCGGATAAAGCCCCCGTTGTAATAAACGCCTTTCAAGCTTATCCAAAATTCTGAACATTTAAGACATGTACGTTCTTATATACGGGATATTAGGTATAAAGATAGGTAAAATATGAATATGCAAGCCAGAATAACGATAAGGAAAAATCGTTTATCACTCACAAGAAAGCTACTGCTAAAGTAATACCTGTGAGCATTTTGTGTTATTAGCAATAATTAGTGAAATAATAGAGTTGAATACAAAGAGTTGTATACTGAAATAAAACACCAATCGGATGTTTGAAAGAGAAGCTTCATAAGTTCGTTATTTATTCATTTACAAAGATAATAGTTATCGATGCAAATTAAGAAACCAGTTTAAATATAGAGCGTTGGTGAAAGATGACGCCACCTCCAATCGCTGTGTCATCAATCAATGAGCTAAATAATGTTAAATTTGGAAACCGCTTCATTGCTGGCCTCACAGTTTCGTGAATGTTCGAGCAGGATCGTTAGTGGTCGGTTTAACGGGCCTGCGTCTGCGCAGGGTCAACACACGCTTGGCAAGGCCGGGTCGATGCCCCTAACCATATCCAGAGAATCCAGAATTTAAAACATGTCACACTATGCTAATATACTAACATTTAAATACAGTTACATGATTAAGTAATTTCTAAATTAAGAACACAATAAGTTTCATCAATTTATGGATTGAGTGAAAAACGAGCTAACCGTTCACCTGATGAGTGGCTAACGCATCCCATGTACACTTGCAAACATGTATTGTCACACTTAAGGACAAAGATGGAATGCCGCCTGACAGGTCATAATTATACTCTCGGGGCATAGGATGACTCGTTGTGCTTGTAAAGACGAGTAGTAAAGCGGGTCGTAATGAATATGGTGACCCACACCGGGCAGAGGTCACTTAAAAATAAATAAACGGTAAGTTACACATCAAAATAATGAATCCATCAGTCTTCTCTTTATGGATCTACGACAAACAATCCGTTCAAAACAATTTTTTTTATTGGTTTGGGGTGAAAACCAACTAACAGTCCACCTGATGGAAATTGGCTACTGCAAACAACTTCAATGGAAGAAGGTTACAGATGCGTTGTCACTCCTGAGGAGTACAACAGAATGCGTCACACCCAGTAATTATACTGGCTCTCTATGCCTTTCAAACCGTACAACGGTAATTGACCTGCATTTTGGTGGTAGAAATGTTACCAACTTAGACGATTCACAGGCAAAGAAGTCTACCAACAGTTAAAATCTCTGTTAACCGATATAACGAAAATTTACACTAGAAGCAATCCCTTGCGTCAATATCAAATAACTAACAGTCGCGAATATATATTTTTACGACCCTTTATAATATATCGTTGTCACAAAATTGTGACGTAATTATGTGAAATAACGCATGTTCGCGATACGCAGCTCCGTGCAATGCAACATAGTGAACTGGACGATTGATCCTAGCTTTTGCGCATCAAGTAGAGTGACGTCAGGCATACGTAATTATATTATTTACTTGTACATCCACAATGAAACCGCAATTACGGTTTTATGGTATAAACTAAGCAATTTGAGAAAACAATACCTTAAGAAAACAAATACATTCGTGCCTATAATACAATCACATAACCGTCTTCATCTTCATCACTCTGTTAATAATAATCCAATGCTAAACATAGTCCTCGACTCGGGTTATATTGCCCAGACAACTCCTCTCAATGGGCACATTTTAAAATTAAGTTGATTCTAAAAGCAACTTAAGCATGTATTGACTAAATGGGGACATAACTTAGCGCTGATTTCGCGATTAAGATCAGTGTCGTAAAGAAAACGACTACGTGCGTCAGTGTTATTACTAACGTCAGCTATCAATTGGTTAACTGCGATTACAATCACAGACGTCACATCGTCACTTCAACGAATTCGTTTCAAGGGTGGTGAAATCATTATGCAATAGCATATGTAAGGCAGAGACAATAGGTATCTATCTTCTAGGCTATATGGTACCAAGCACTTATCTCCACTTAACATACAACATCAGAAACATCAACCTAGTAGGAAGGTCTGCCCATACTCAGCACCTATTGATCAGATGGATTGGTGAGTGCAGTACCGATACCCACTCACTAGACAAACACGCTGTTCGCAATCACTAGTCTATGAGATTTGGATTCATCTAATTCTAATGGATTTTCTGCCATCAGTCGGTCAACAGAGCTTTGTTTTTTAGTAAGCAGGGTGTACCTTATACCCCACCACCAAAGATCACCAGATGCAATTCAGTAGGTGTATGAGTGGATACTCTTAATCATTGGCATGATTATTTAGCAACTTCTAAACTGCTGGCCTCTTCAAATGGGAGGATTTATTGTCATTGGCATTTTTAACTGAAGAATTGGAAAGACCCAGCTGACAGTCACCGGTCTGAATAATTAAGATTAAAATTAGAGATTAAACGGAGTGCTAAATCCTCTGTGAAAAAAATGTTAATTTGTGTAGTAAGTAATTCTGCAGACTATTAAGAATTAACTTTTCATCAAAATTAAGAAGTGTATTAAAATATGAATTTATCAGACATAATATATAGTGCAATCACAGGCAGCTTATCCCTTTCCTCTATTGTTTCAACACATCAAGAATTATTACAATTATAAGTTTGAGAGGGTTCAGTACAACCATGCAAAACATTTGTTATATGCAAAAAAACACCAAATTTAGCCTTCGCATGAGTCAGTCACAATTGGCCAGTTTTTATTAATTGATGTTCTATTTTAAAGTTTGTATTATGACGAATATTGATGCTTGTATGTATTCATGTATGGTGGTGGACCACCCTTAATTTATACTTTTTGATGTTTTTTTACATTTGTTATGATATCCAATGCAAACAAATTTGGTCAAGCTATGATGGTTCTAAAGAAACATCCCTTTAGAGGCAGGAAAGGCAGAAGGACTGATGGATGGATGGATGGACAGACAGTGTAGACTTAGTAAGAGGGCTCTGTATGGAACTCTAAAAGCGAAGTAGCACACCTGAAATGCTTAATGCTGTTACAATTAATTTAACTACTATATAGTAATTGCTTCTGTTTTGACTAATATGAACTGAGACAGAAATTTAAAACTTTGTAACTACCCCAGTTGAAAAAATAATTCTTAATGACCTAAAAAATTCCATGAATATGTGGAAACAGCATAGGAATCTGTCACTAAGTTCCTATCTGTGGGTAGGTAACTAAGAGGAAAAAAAACCTTTGAAAATCACAATGGCCGCAAACAAATGGCACAATATTCATCTTGAAAAATACCTGACCAAAATTAAGCAAACCGTGTCTAAGGTTCCAGGTGTCTATTACTGCAACCACCTATATGCTTGCTAAGTATGGTGATTATGGTAAATCATTGTTCTTATGGGAGAGGTCCATGTCCTGCAGTGGACTGTTTACAGACTGTTAAGGAAAGGTAAAGGTAAAAAAAACAAGAAATTGTATTCTTATGACAAATGATGGGATAACTAAGAACATAAATCTCCATTTACCATCTTACAAGTAATAAAAAACAATCAAAAAAGGCTGTTTTGAAAGTATCACACAGTTGGTAGTAATTGATATGCCTGTCCTTCACTTTGAAAATATAAAGTAAATTGTTTTGTTATAACACCCAAAAAGATAAAGTTAACCAAACAGTGATGACCCTTTGTACCAAGTAACACCTCTTATGTGTTTCATCATCATTATAAAGACTGTGGAACTTTGAGTATCTATTAAATAAGAAGTAAATTATATACTTCTAATTTAATATATACATATAATAGGGAGATAGCATGGTGGGATATACAACCTTTTTCTCCAAATGCCAAACCTGACCTTACTAGTAAACAAACTACTAAAATAAGGCAGCAATATCTATCAAAATCTGCCAAACCCAAATCCCATAGACAAGTAATGGGGAGCAGCATCACTTATATTAGGCTACCTACGGTGTACTTACCAACCCACTTACCTAGCACGGTGTGTATGGGCAAACCTTCCAAAAAATAGACTTCCAAGACTTAAATAGCGGCTAATGCAATAATATACATAATATAAATTCAAATATTATTTGATAGACACATAAATAGATAGGTATGTATATCTAATACATACCAGCTTAGTATTAGATATGCATACTGGTATACCACATAATATTTAAAAAAAATATATTACATAAAATTATTATAATAATATGGTAGAACGCGAGTTACGTTCGTTTTGCATTTTGTTTTTTTTAGTGAATAATACGTTTTCCAATAAAACGTTTTACGAAATTAAGTTGCTGTGTTAGTTAAATGCATTGTTCGCTTACACATCCAGAGATAATGTATGCAAGAAGGTAAAAAAATACTTGAGGGATATTACATGCAACATTATAGTAATGGTGTCCGTAACCTAACAACTGCTAAGAGATTAATATTTTAATTTATTTGAACTGATAATACTGCTGCGATAACAAGGTAATTGAATAATAAATTTTTCCCAGATTATTATAAATAACTTCTCGAATGTACACGAAATTTACCCAAAGAAAATTCTTTGAACGGTGACGTACAAGTACAAGATGGGAGGGTACGACCTGTATTGAATGTACTTAACTAACGTGCATGTATTAAAGTGCATGGTTATTAAATATGATATATTCCTCGATCTACTTACCTCCACAGCCATACACATTGAATAAAAATTGAACGGATGCAGCCGTGAACAGCTAATAAAATTCACCACACACGCGGAAAACGTGTGCTTCGCACAAAAAAAACGCCGAACTAACAAGTAAAGTTGCCACATCAAATTTTTTAAATTTACCTAGATATCATAAAAGAATTTACCCTAAATAATTACTCTAAAAATAAAATCAATATCAATTATTTATTTCATAATGATTTCTTTTTTTTACGTGAAAACTACACATTGAAATTAAACTTTTATTAACGGATTGTATGGTGTTTCCCGTGTTCCACTCGTGACCATGGCTGCTGTAAAGCACGACGTTTCGACGTCGGGAATATAAAATCAAAATTAAACGCGATAAAATCCGTATATAATAGTTTCATTTCATATATTTATTTTATTCAAAAAAAATATTTAAACATTAATACTGTTTACCTTTTTTTGTATAAAGCGAAGAGAATAGATAATATATTCACATAAAGTATGACTATATTGTACTTTACGTACGCAGTCTTCAATAACGAAGAAAACTAATGATGTTTTTATCATCGTCTTTATAGGTGTAGGTCGTAGGTGAGTATAGACAGCCATTGTGTAAGTGAGAGGTAGAGAGAGAGAATGTCGAGAGGCAATGTCATTTATAATTCCATGTTTTATTGGCACAAGTACTAGGTAGCGGTATATTTTGTGTTTATAGGCCACCACCTAATAAATATATTAATCAAAAGATTAACATATTCAGGGTTCCCTAACTCGAAAGGTAAAAACAGCACCGTTATAAAACCGGCCGTCCGTCAGTCAGACTGTCAAGACCGTTTTTCCTAGGAACGGGTACAGGTATCAAGTTTACATTTTTAGCAAATACTAAGGTCTAGTCATCAGTGGCATGCTTCAAAGTCCACGCAATTAAAAGTATGCTTAAAACATGTGCCAATTTTGTTTTAGGTCTATCTGAAAACGTCAGACAAGAGTCAGCTTCGTGTGATTGTAGTCCAAAACCTAAAAAAAAAATACCAGCCAACTATCAGTCGAACTGAATGCAAGAAAACCTGAGTGTGAGAAAAGTAAGCGTACATGTCTGATATGGCTAGTTTATTTTGCACACATAACGTATTTGACGGATAGTTTGCAAACAACTTCATCATTTTGATTAATTCTTGGAATCCACATATTGAAGTAAGTAGGCCTAAGGCTCTTTAATAATAAATTGAAGAGCAGCGCAGTTATTTCCGCTAAAGAACAAGATCGAGAGATTTTTAATAATTAAGCATCCATGTCACGGGTCACTCAAGTTGATCGATACTGGTGGCGAAGAACCATGCTTGCTCAAAACCCAAACCTTGATCTTATTAATAAGCACACAAATAGAAAATTGCATCACCATGTAACAAAACATCTTTATTATTTGTTTTTCATACATTAACTTTTAAATCAGCATAATATACTGAGTTATTTTAATAATAACCTAAAAATACCTGCATCTTTAAGGATTGGATATTATTAAAAATTACAACATTTACACATTTATTTTTCAAAAGAGAATGGTTCAAAACTTAGCTCAAGATTTTTATTACTGTTCACACTGCACGTCACTTATCAAGAAAGAACAAACAATTAATAATTTAATAGACTCCTTTTGACATTTTTTATAAGCAAAAATATTCCTTGACTTCATAAAACATAAAGTCAAATTTGTCTGGCAGTTGCTATAATTGTTATAAAAAATAGAACTGACTACTGGTTGCAATAAGGCACAATTTTGAATGAGTTAAATGCGTCGTCATTACCTTCTAGTGTTATGACACAAGTCCTAATACGACTCTTAACACAAGAATTATTATTATTATAAATTATGTTTTATGTTCATGTGAAGGGATAAATTATTATTTGTGTAGAATCTGCCAAGTTACATAGAGTAAATTTAAATTCGAAATATTTGCGATTTTTGTATGTATGCAAAATATCTTATTTTAAAAAGCCTTAGTACAATATTGTTACTTTTTATGATACTTTCTCAAATCTAAAAAGATGCCGATATTTTTAAACAACTCTGTATATAATATTTATACATTTACAGAGTTACATGAACATGTCATCATTGAATCCAGGCGGTGGAAAGTGGTCGGCGTCAGGAGGTTGTGGTCGTCGACCAGGCCTCGGGCCAACTCCGGGTGGAGCGAAGGGATCAAATCGTGCTCCTGGCGGTACTGCACCTCTGAGAACGGATAAAATTTTTCTAAGATAATTATTTTAATCTAGGAAAATTTTAATGCTAAGCTATTTTATTTCTAGGACCACTCTCACATATTTTAAACCAATTTTTAATCTTAATTTACATGAGTAGTGGTTATGTCGGTCGAAATAAACTCTAAAAATTATAAATGCACGTCATTCCGTTATATGTTATTGTTACAACTTTTATAAAATTAATTATAGTTAATATCAATCAATTTGGGTATAAATGAATGTACCAATTTTTTCGAAAAATCAACAGATGAATGCAGAGCATATATTAATGTACGAGGCTTTGGCAACTGTCTGCTAGTGATAAATCTATCAAACTATGACAAACCCCAATGCAACAGACTGGTGACAAGGAACTGCAATTCAAAATAAGGGTACTGGTGTGCCTGCCCTGAGTGATGAGTGTTACATTTAATTTACTTCACATACTCATATGAGGTTTAATTTAATTTCTAGGTCACACATAAAATATTATTGTATAAGTATACCTGTTTATTCACACAACATATTTTTAGTTTTTGTTAATTTTTACTTTGACTTGTGATATATTTGCGATAATAATTAACTAGGCCTAAGAGACTAGGCAAAGACCTTATCGCACGTCCGCGCGGTTAAAGATCTTTTATGACGTCGCTGTTACTAAAAATATTCCATAAAAAGACATTATTTCATTTGCGATTTGTTGCCTTCTACGACATTCATGCCACACTGCCTCAGTGCCTCGAGTGGCAGCCAATAAGCATCACTTTTACATACTAGTAAGTGATAAATTCCAAAAATAAATTATTAATTATGTCATATGGCGATGGCGTATGAATCTGCCCATACTTTCATCTCATGGGAGTCGTAAAAAAACTTTAAATTTTCACCGAAATCTCCAGGGTACACTGAATCAGGTAATTTTTTTACAGTATCTACAGGCAAGAGTGCTTAGTATGTACATCTAAACCATTGTTTTTACTATATTTTTATTTACTGACCTTGGTAGTCCACCTGGAACACCTAATCCAGGATTTTCAATATCTCTTCGAGGTCCGAATGGGTTGAAGATCATACCACCACCCCCTGGAGTGAAAGGGTCTAAATCTGATCGACCGACGCTGGGTAGCTGAGCAGGTGGAAGTTCCCTGGAAGAGATTTAGATATAATAAACATTTAAAAAATATGTTAAATCAGCAGGTGAATCTGTAATTAACCATCTTAGGATGTTGAGTACAACATAATTATTTCCAAAATTTTAAATAGTCAATATTTATTGTTATATTTGGACCTTTCTACCTTTCGTGCCTGTGAATTAAAAGTTTTGAAAGACACTGTAAATTTAAAGTTATACCTTTTAGGAAGATTAAACAGTATAAATGTGACAAACCATAAATCTTGACTGTCTGGACGTACACCTGGGAAGGGTCGTGGTGGCACCCTTAAAGGATCACTATCTGGTCTTCTGTCATTCGGATTATCTGAAAAGAAATTGATAAACAAATAGATAAAAGTTTATTTTGAGGACTTGCGCAGAAGGTAAAGGTTGCAGGTGTTTTAATATGTATGTACAAAATTCAATGATTTTACGTAAAACACGAGAAAAAAGAGTGGTCGCCGTGTGTTATAGATTACCATGTGGTATCGACGTAAGAATCTGCTACTGACTTTTTCCCGTGAGTGTCGTAAGAGGCAACTAAGGGAAAAGCCTTAAAAATCATAATGGCTACCGACTTATGGTGGGATAACATCTCGAAAAATATCAAACCAAAATTATGCAGATCGCTGACTCAGCAAGGTTGGTCTTGAAGGTGCTATGTTTCTGAAATGAAAATTCTTTATTCCGCAATGTAAAATAATAAAAAGTGCAATTGTACTGCATATTATAAAATAAAAGTGATTTAGACCAGCCTCCACAAGCACCGTCTGTTCACAAGTATGACGCAGCCTCCTCGCTCAACCATATCAAAGGGATATCAGCTTGCATGTATGGCAATAATTTAAAAAAATTTATACATTATTAGAGAGCTTGGTCTCTGTGGGTACCTAGCCAGAAGAGCACAGGCACTGAAAATGAACCAGTGCAACAACCACCTATCAGGGGAAGATATGAATTGCACTCTCTCATCCCACCCTGACTTGGTGGTTGATGATAAGGCCTGAGGATTGTTGCATTGGCTGTACATACGTGGGGACTAGAGGAGCGCTTTCATCAATAGCATGCCCTTTTTCCAAGCTTAACTACCTGCAGGGTAAACAATATAAAATTACAATGTCTCAAATACATAAATGCAAGCCTTAATCAGTAAAATAATTTGTCTAGGTAAGTACATTGATGCAGAGAGGGCTTGACAAAGCTAACTTTTCCAATACTGGCACTGTCAAACTACTGACAGCGACAATTACAGTTGAGCCACAGGCTGCTATTCTACTACTCGTACTATCACTTGTTGTGTGGATTATGGTCATAAATTATACTTATAACAAAACTAAATGGTAACTACTTCTTCATAGTAGGATTCACAGACAACACTTTATTGTAAAACTAGTAAAAGAGTTTATAATAATAGGCATTTACTATTTTTCCTTACCTCTAGTTGTCTGAGTTTGTGCAGTGGTTGTAGGTTTCTCAGTTATTATGTCAATCAGATCTCTCTTCACATTAAACATTAATTCCTTGTAACTAGGCATTAATTTCTCAATGTTTCCATTCATTGCATTTACTGTTTCTTCAATATTAACAGCTAAGTTGGATACTGCTAAATCTTCTGATCTCTATATAAATAAAAAAAATATTGTTTTGTGTAGATATACATTGCATTATTTTTTAATGTCATATGAAACAACCTATGAAGACAGGATTTTAATTTATTTCTTCAGAAGTAAAACACTGGGACATTTGAAATGAAACTATTATTGACAGATTTATTTGGGTTTAATTTTGTTTTTATATTTCCCAATGTTTTGATTGGTTTATGGCAAGCGTAGACACATGGGGACTGACGTATTAGACATCCAGATTTCATAGTTAACTCGAATTATCTTCAACTTTTATTTATTAATTTTGATCCAATCTGAGTGAATGTGCTCACAGTATCTAAGGTTGTGCAGTGGTATGATTGATTTTAGATTTAACTTTGCTTATTACTGGATCCAAAGCCGGTGTAGTACCCAGCCATCTTCTTTATTGAAATTAGGATGTTTTTTGATTTCAGCCTCATGAATCATCCCTGGCAGGAATCGGTGTTCTTTTGGGAGGCTGTCATGTATAATTTTTAGATAACTCACCTTGCATTTAAAGTTGGGAAGTAAGGGTGTACTCTACAGATTAATAGTATGTTGTTGTAATCATTATAGTAACCTGTTCCTTAAACTAACCAAATGAGTTTTAATTTTGCATTCTCTCAAAGACTATTCCTATTCTCAATGCAGTAATGATACTAACAGAAACAGTGTAACACAACACATTATCATTTCTTAAGATATAGTCTTAAAACAAAGTGGCCCAAGATAAAAAATCTAACCGCTTTTCTTTAATGCTGGGTGAACATCCAGGCTTATGCCAAAATAAATTACCAAAAGATTGATGATAAGATTGCCATCAGTATTTATTCCATGTAGAATGTACAGTTTGTCCTCCAAAATATATTTTAATGTATAGTTGTCCTTATCATTCCAGCCATTTGGAAGAAGTTCGCTTTTATCTTCTTCACCAGTTAGTGTCCTCTGAAAAAACAATAATGTGGAAATATTGATTCTCAATAAAACTAAAAATGAGTTACGGGAAAATTAAGACCATCATATCAAAGATACAAATTACCTCGTCTCCTATTCCAATACTTCTAAAGCCTCTTTTTGTCATATTCCAATGTATAAAGGCAATTAAAATATCAGATTTGTGACGCACATCTTTTTCAACGGTTTTAAAAGTTAGATCCCAACCAAACAGTGGGTCTGCAGCCATTTCTATTTTATTTCTAAATTCTGTAAAAAGCTTAAATATTAAAATACCTACTTAGTAAATGTATTGTACTATACTTGTTTTCTTTACTAACTATTTTTACCCCGATTCAAAGAATATACCACTCTCTGACGAGAGCCCCGTTATCTATAACCAAAGAGTATATTAACTATACTACCTTTAGCTAATTGACTTGACGTACACAACAAAGCCAAATCTGCAACGCTGCAACCCAACTGCAACCAACCAATGACTTGTCAAGTTGTCATAACAGTTTGACATTAATGACTATACATTGACATTTGACACCACAGATTAAGTTAATATTTAATTCTCGGACCTGGACGAAGCTCTTGCTTATTGAGCTTATTGCTGCTCTTATATAAAACTGTCAAATGAGTATTGTTATCTCTGTCAATTTAGTTTAGATTTTACCGTCTTTAATTATTAACGGTTTAAATGCTGATTCTCGTGTACTATCTACTGACATTGGTACCTAAATGTTTAACATTAGGTGTTGAGAATTTTATACATTTAGTTTTACTACCATTAAAAAGCAAGTTATGAACGATAAACTTATTCACCTCCTCATGTGTAACAAGTTGTCACTCGATTTTAAAAATTAATGAAGTATCCTCAGCAAATACAACTACATCATGTTTATCCCCTACTAAGTAATTGGTGTAAATCAGAAAAAGAAATGGTCTGAGAATCGAGCTCTGCGGAACGTCCGAACACAATACAATCAAACATCACCCAAGGCATCCTGTGAATTATCCCAGGCCTCAAATATATTGTTAAACAGCTCTATTTCAGAATTAGGTGTAGATCGTAAAGTATTGTAAAATCAAATTATGGTGTAGTATATAGTATAGTAGTCTAATTATAGTTTATTTAAATTAAAATGTCTTAATTGCTCCAAGAATTTTTTTTTGTGTTGGTAGTGCAGCTCTTGGTCTAAAGTTAGTGGAGTCGAAAGTACTGATTTAAATAATGATATACTTCATAAAGTCAGTAAATACACCTGATTCTAAGCTACTATTAAAAATTACTTTAACAGAGGCAGTTACTTTAACAGACATCCCCCTAAGATCTGCAGTATTCCTAACTTCAATAGTGTTAAAAAAAATTACAATCAGTTCTGAGTCAGTTGCCTAAACATTTAAATTACTGGTACACTCACATTTTTCCTTAATAATTTCTCGGCCACAGTAGGAAAAAAATTCAGTGACATTGTAGTCAAAATTCGAAAGTCAGTAAAGAATTAAGCAAACACTTCAGCTACCTCCTAATCAGTTGTTGTTGTCAATATTCAGTAAGAAGTCGGAGCTGCGCGGTTTGTCATCCTCTCAATAATACTCCCAAATAATTTGAAAATAATATAAACTCGCGTTATTAGTTATATTGCATAAATGTAACAACATGGCTGTATAACATACTTTTTTCAAACATTTTTAATACATATTTTAATGATTTTATATTTTAGATTTTATAGTATTTTTATATGACCTGTTGACGTAAGATTCATACAATGTTGGCCTTCATAGTTGAATTCCTACTGTTACCCATTAATTATAATTTTTCGACAATACAGGGAGAAAATTAATTTCTTAAGATTAAGTAATACACTATACAAGACGTTTGTGCTGTCGTGGTACTGGAGCAAGCAAAGTTTTTTTTTGAACTACAGCTAAACTTCTTGCGATAATTATTTATTGAAACAAATACTGCTTGCGGAGTACGTTTTTTTTTAGTGTTATATGTAAAAGAGCCAAACTGCCTCGAGTGGTTAGAATATATTTTTTGAATTAATAATCTGTCCAATTGCTTGTAAATATATTATTTTTGCACGTTGCACTTGACTGCCGTATACACGTTTGTGCTAAAAACAAGTTATTACAATAAGTTATTTTAACAATGAAGGGAATCTAATACCAAATATCACAATAATACCAAAAATCCTCCACGTAATTCTTTCTTTCTATTTTTTCCCCTATTAGAGAAAAAACTGACAAGAAAATTTTCAGTAATACTATAGTATTATGTCGATATATTTTTTTTAAATCAATTCAATTTCTTAATCTGTTTCTAAAAGCTTTGAATATTTTGGTGCAATTGCAATTTCAACATCATTATATCATCAGCATCAATGTAAATGACAATTTAGGCCATGAAATTTTTAAAGTGCCTTTAGACACGGGTTTTCAAGCTAAACAATTTGTCTGTTCATCTACTATCTGCCTAATGCGCTTAGGTCATGCGTGCCACATAGTCCATCTCACAAAGCTAGCCAACGAGGATCAGGGTAATAAATTTGTTTACTTTATATTAAACTATTAACAAATTATTTTTAAGTATACTTTTGTCTCTAGTAATGTTTTATAAACGCGTCACGACAATGTTAATATGGTTTTGTAGTATATAGTATAATAGGTACTGTATACTTTTCAATTTGGATAGTCAACTTAAATTGTAATATTATATATGGGAAAGAATGTTTTTTACAAAAACCGATAACTGTTAATCGGTTTATATTAAATGGGACCTGATAGACGCAATCCCTATTACGCGATTCTAAAAAAACAACATGGCGGGCAGTGTCAATTCGGGACCGTCGAGAATATAACGTGAAATAATGAATTTTGTTGTTTTGGAATATGGGTGAATATGTGCAATAATTTATTAAACTTTGATGTGTAAAGTGTTGTGTTTTGATTATATAAGTGTATATTAAGTGTGAATATGGCATCGGATAAGATTAAAGTCGCGGTTCGGGTTCGACCCTTCAATAGGCGAGGTAAGCTGGTTTTACATGGGTAATAAATAAAGAAATTTGCAATCTTACAGGTGCCTACGCAAACTTGGGTTTTATCTTCGCGACGAATTTATTTAAGGAAAAGCATTAGAAGTTATGTTGTTTCAATTCGGAATCTTTAGTGTAGAAGTTTTTGACTAATAATTTTGCGTTGAAATTTAATTGTTGATGTAATTCTTTTGTTAAATAGGTCGGTAAGAATGGTCTGTTTCGTTTTATAAAACTGTTTTATCTTAATTTAATAAAGAATGTTTGTTTAAGAAAAGAATTAACCAAATATTGACTTTCTCCATTTATTGCGTGTTGTATCTATTAAAATATACAAGTAATTGGCAAACGTGGGGAAACAGAAGTACTACATACTTGATGGAAACATGTTATTGGAAAGATAGAAAACGCCTTTTGCCAACTGAAATGTTTGTGTAAAATCAACAGTCCACCTGATGGTAAGTGGAGACACAAGCCCATGTACACCTGCAAACAAATTCAATTGGAGAAGGTTACAAAGGCATTGTCACCCCTGAAAACTAAGATGGAATGCCCTACAGCCCATAATTAGGCTGTTTGGCAGGTAAAAGGGGTAAGCTTATTACATCTTGTTTCAATTACTGTAGTTTTGTTTTTGTGGTTCGATAAATATTACTATTAAAAGATTGGACACATTGTTTTAACATAAAAAATTAAAGATCATATAATCATCTTATTTAAATAAAAAAGTTATATTAATACAAGTGCCAAAAAGGATGCAATTAAATAAAAAACCAGAATGTCAAAAAACCAAAATAAAATACGAAAAAATTACTTTTTTATCATATTTGACTATTATAGTCTAATTTGAGACATATAATAAGCTTATTTAGTGTGAAATACAGTATTACACTAAATAAGCTAGACACACAAGGAAAGTCGAATAAAACTTAAATACTCATAGATGCAAAAGATATGATAACTTATCCAAGTAAAATGCCAGCTGAGTTGGATTTGTTGATTGACCTCTGGGTCGAAAATTGATTCACCTCTTGTGACAATTTGTCCCCGGGAAAACATATTTGTTGACCATTCTAGAGCAGTGCACAGCAACTGGTATTGGTGTGACATGGACATTAGATAAGATTTTTAGACCAACCATTATGGGGAAACACCATGGAACTCATTGTGCATAGTGCAAGCTTCTCCAGCAATCCTACATAATAACTATGTCTTTGGCAAATCGAAGTTGAGTGATTTATGTGCCATTACTGTTGATGCAGTAATGGCAGGGATATCAGATCACCCTGTCTTACACCTTTCTGCAATTGAATTGGTTTCATACTCTGGTTCTATACTCAGATAGACATTATAGCCTCATTGTATAATATTTCGATGTACCTAGGGTATCTAGCACTGCTAAAGAGACAATTTCTCATGAATCGAAGGCTATCTCATAGTCCAGATACGCCAGACATAATTGTAAATTATACTCTTCGATCTTTTGTACAATCTGGCGCGAAGTGCTTGGACAATTTGGCGAAGAGTAGAGTTTTCGGAAACCGGATTGTTCCGGGGGCTGAATGTGAGTCAACTCTGGTTGCTAGACAGTTTAGACGTTTTATTCCAACATCCACGCCATTCATCGCCGCTCCTCGAACAAGATTAAAAATATACAGTTCACTGAAAATAACTCTTCTGATAGTATGATAAAATATTTCTGACGTCAATGTCGTCACTTTAGTTTTATTTAGTAATTATGATTGATATCATAAATAGTAAGGTCTTACCCTACCTCCGTATACCCAATACTGGGGTGACAGAGGTTATTGCTATCATCATCGTCATCATCATTTCAGCCTATAACAAGTCCACAAGCTCGGACTTCAGCCACCTTCATCCATCGACCTTATGTTATTGTTATAAATTAATATAATTGTTGTAATAATTATAATAATTTTTTTTTTACTTTAGAAAGTTGCTCGTTAGAACGAGCATGTTACTTGTTTCGATGAAAGCAATAAATATTTTGTTCTGGAAGTTTTAAAATCTAAATAAGGTACTCCAGTCATGTTTCCAAAGAACATTCGTAATTCTGTTCGGATAAAGTTTTCATAGTTACTTTAACTTTCAGCCAACAAAGTGTCCCCTTCTCAAGTAAAGAGGTCTTTCTACAAAGATTTCTGTAGCTAGTCTTCATCTCATAAATATATGCGATACAGAAAGAAAAGAACGACCAATATTAGATATTCGTAACAATAGAATTGGCGATTTTCTCTTTGGAATTAAATAATAAAAGATTCATTATAATGTTTATTTCTACGAAGCATGACATAATTTCGATCGTATCTAAAAAGTCTATCAGCAATATAATTTTTAAATTCTAATTTTGGATTTAATGTTTGTCTTTTACTTCATAATCATTTTAAATATTTTTTTTCGAAAATCGAAGAATGGATTAAGAAAAAAAAAACAAGCACCGTGAATTCCGTACAACCATAAGATATGTGTTGTGTTTTCTATCATTCAGGTCGGGATCCATAGCGCGAGCCCGACACGCATTTGGTTGGTTTTTAGTTTTCGTTATTTTACTTTAGACTTTGCACTCTAATAGTAGTAGTACTATAAAGTTTGACGCTTGTATGTAGTACCGTTTTTACGATAGAGGAAAAACAAAAAAAGATGTATAGAGGACGTTTTTGTAAGGGTTCTTAAGAGTTACTTTTTGTTTTTTGTTTCTTAGGATTTCCGCTATAATAACACATTCTTTGAAAATTTGAACAGGCTACCTATTACAGTTCAAAAGACACAGTCCTTTTTAAGTAGGACAGAGGGATGAATGGACAGATGGCGAAGGCTTAGTAAAAGAGCTCCGTACGGAACCCTAAAAATGAACAGGAGAAGCAGTATACTGATATGTACGAATACCGAAAAAGTAATTTTGCAAAAAGAATATACGCATTATATATAATGCATTATCACCTAGGGCTTCATCAACCACTTAACACCACCAGATATGGCTGTAGATAAGCCATGCTTATAATCTTAAAAAAATGTCCGATCGATTTCATTCCGTTAGCACAAGACGAGGTACAATACTACAATGGCGTAGTGGAACCGGATTCGAGAGAGCAGCGCGCGGACTCATTGCTCGGCCTCGAGTTGAATCATCACAAAAGCCAGGCGCACGCGAAGTTGGTTTTTTTTGTACGATATTTTATTTCACGAAACATCTGCGAAATACTTAGATTTTAACGGTGCGTGCAACCTGCTATTGTTTGTTTGTCGTTTTAAACGGAGGGTATAGATAGTTATCACAACATTTACTTGTTTATTTTTTATTGAAATTAAGCTTTAATTTACGGATTTTGTCGCGTTTAATAAATTTTTTAGTACCATGTTGCTTTATTTCACATGTGTAGTATACGTGTAAACACGAGAAATTATTCAATTTTAAGTTAAATGGCATTTGATATCTAAAAAATAAATAAACCTTCTGTATGGATTTCGGTGTCGTAGGAAGAAAATTAAGACTGTCTGACGTCGACTACAACACTACGTCAGCCTATTTTAGACCACTGCTGGCCTATCTAAGAAAGCGCCAAGGGAGTTCTCACTTCGCTCGGCGAGCTAGTAGGGGAGATGCTGCTCCCCATCACTAGTGTATGGGATTTGGGTTTGTCAAATTCGGATGGACATTTCGCTATTATTCAGTCGCCAGAGTCATGTTTGTTTGCTAGCACGGTTCACCAGTTGCAGGTGAGATTGGCATTTCCAGAAAGAGATGGTATATTACCCTTTAGACCCCTGCCGTCGATATAAACATTTTTCAATACAAAAGTTATTTCTGTCACTATTACGTCGACATTACATTTACATAACATAATATAAAATTATATGATTTAATGCACATACATATTATACTAGATGGTCCGTCAGACGTTCTTAGGGCTTTTCCGGTAGGTGTCGCGGTAAGTGTGGTCGAATGATACAGAAGTGGATGCGCTATCTAGTGGCAAGTTACAACAACGAGAATATAAGCGAAAATATTGTTCGTTTTTCTTTTTTTAATAATATAATAATATTTATAAATAATATGAAGTATTATTCGAGGTAACAAATAAATAAATCAGGACTATAAGGGGAGTGGCTTGATTCTTGAATTCCTTTGCTTTTCAAAAACTCTAGGTTGCAAAGCGGCAACGGCTGTCGATTATCTCAAGGAAGAATTTTTTTTTGAGAAAACCATAGAATAATTACACGGTTATTGTTGATGATCCCCGTGTTGATACTAATTATCTATATGAGACTCACTTTCATTTATTACCCACTTTAAAATCGTATAACACCATTGCACAAAAATGTTTACGTTTAATTAAATACCATACATAATTTTGGACTTTTTGCAAATAAATTATGTTTTTAAAAAGGTGAAATTCCTATGCGTCCTCTTTTTAACGCCCGCGTTTTTATAAACTCAGCAAAACAGCATTGGTTAACTTCATAGTTAACCAATGCTGTTTTGCTGTCACGCCGTTTACTCGGGCGTGTATAAATATTCCTGAAGTACTACAGAAGCCCGGTAGCATTGTCAGCCTATTGCGTATAGCTGAAGTAAGCAACAGGGCGACATTAATGGGTATACTATAAGTATACTATAAGTATACTATAAGTATACTATAAGTATACTATAAGTATACTATAAGTATACTATAAGTATACTATAAGTATACTATAAGTATACTATAAGTATACTATAAGTATACTATAAGTATACTATAAGTATACTATAAGTATACTATAAGTATACTATAAGTATACTATAAGTATACTATAAGTATACTATAAGTATACTATAAGTATACTATAAGTATACTATAAGTATACTATAAGTATACTATAAGTATACTATAAGTATACTATAAGTATACTATAAGTATACTATAAGTATACTATAAGTATACTATAAGTATACTATAAGTATACTATAAGTATACTATAAGTATACTATAAGTATACTATAAGTATACTATAAGTATACTATAAGTATACTATAAGTATACTATAAGTATACTATAAGTATACTATAAGTATACTATAAGTATACTATAAGTATACTATAAGTATACTATAAGTATACTATAAGTATACTATAAGTATACTATAAGTATACTATAAGTATACTATAAGTATACTATAAGTATACTATAAGTATACTATAAGTATACTATAAGTATACTATAAGTATACTATAAGTATACTATAAGTATACTATAAGTATACTATAAGTATACTATAAGTATACTATAAGTATACTATAAGTATACTATAAGTATACTATAAGTATACTATAAGTATACTATAAGTATACTATAAGTATACTATAAGTATACTATAAGTATACTATAAGTATACTATAAGTATACTATAAGTATACTATAAGTATACTATAAGTATACTATAAGTATACTATAAGTATACTATAAGTATACTATAAGTATACTATAAGTATACTATAAGTATACTATAAGTATACTATAAGTATACTATAAGTATACTATAAGTATACTATAAGTATACTATAAGTATACTATAAGTATACTATAAGTATACTATAAGTATACTATAAGTATACTATAAGTATACTATAAGTATACTATAAGTATACTATAAGTATACTATAAGTATACTATAAGTATACTATAAGTATACTATAAGTATACTATAAGTATACTATAAGTATACTATAAGTATACTATAAGTATACTATAAGTATACTATAAGTATACTATAAGTATACTATAAGTATACTATAAGTATACTATAAGTATACTATAAGTATACTATAAGTATACTATAAGTATACTATAAGTATACTATAAGTATACTATAAGTATACTATAAGTATACTATAAGTATACTATAAGTATACTATAAGTATACTATAAGTATACTATAAGTATACTATAAGTATACTATAAGTATACTATAAGTATACTATAAGTATACTATAAGTATACTATAAGTATACTATAAGTATACTATAAGTATACTATAAGTATACTATAAGTATACTATAAGTATACTATAAGTATACTATAAGTATACTATAAGTATACTATAAGTATACTATAAGTATACTATAAGTATACTATAAGTATACTATAAGTATACTATAAGTATACTATAAGTATACTATAAGTATACTATAAGTATACTATAAGTATACTATAAGTATACTATAAGTATACTATAAGTATACTATAAGTATACTATAAGTATACTATAAGTATACTATAAGTATACTATAAGTATACTATAAGTATACTATAAGTATACTATAAGTATACTATAAGTATACTATAAGTATACTATAAGTATACTATAAGTATACTATAAGTATACTATAAGTATACTATAAGTATACTATAAGTATACTATAAGTATACTATAAGTATACTATAAGTATACTATAAGTATACTATAAGTATACTATAAGTATACTATAAGTATACTATAAGTATACTATAAGTATACTATAAGTATACTATAAGTATACTATAAGTATACTATAAGTATACTATAAGTATACTATAAGTATACTATAAGTATACTATAAGTATACTATAAGTATACTATAAGTATACTATAAGTATACTATAAGTATACTATAAGTATACTATAAGTATACTATAAGTATACTATAAGTATACTATAAGTATACTATAAGTATACTATAAGTATACTATAAGTATACTATAAGTATACTATAAGTATACTATAAGTATACTATAAGTATACTATAAGTATACTATAAGTATACTATAAGTATACTATAAGTATACTATAAGTATACTATAAGTATACTATAAGTATACTATAAGTATACTATAAGTATACTATAAGTATACTATAAGTATACTATAAGTATACTATAAGTATACTATAAGTATACTATAAGTATACTATAAGTATACTATAAGTATACTATAAGTATACTATAAGTATACTATAAGTATACTATAAGTATACTATAAGTATACTATAAGTATACTACTTACAACATTAAAAGTAACCTTGTATCTAAATAAAAATAGAACAGATTATCCGCTTTGCGCTATTTTTATGGACGATATAATTCAGTTAAGGTCCATATATGCATAATTTTACTTGGTAAGATATTCAATGAATAGTGATTTTTTTTATTGTTTTGATTTGATTGATGACGAACACGGGATCGTATTCGAAGCACTTTAACCCATGTTTTGATTAGCATTCAGTTGATCTGCAGGACCGTCCTCGTCAAAGAATACAATTGCTCGAACCTTGCCTAAGTTAACAATTAATTAAGACGCTTGCACGATTACATGAAAGAAATTAAATAAACACGCGGAGTTAGAATTCATATAAATTTTGGCGGTACCGTGTTCTGATGGTGTGTATCTCAGCATTTGTTCGATTTTTAAATAGTTATTTAGAATACATTATGATTTACCAGTTCAAAATTTCGTAGTGGCCGAAAATATTTACCTTTAATTTCTTTCTCCTATTTATACGATCGTGAAGTTCCAATATCCGGTCGAGTGATCTCGATCACGAGCCTCAAATTATATTTGTAAACGAATATAGCTGGCACTAAGTGATTATGCACGATTAACATTCTACTTCCTTACATTCGTTCTACGTGCCATGAATTCGATTACATGTAATACGTAGCTATCTCGTCGTGTGAATCTAATCGATTATTTCTGCAGCTCCACGGTATGTTTATTTCAAGTGCCACCTTTATTTGCTATTATGATTTGTTTAAGATTAGATGATAAGCGCTCGCAGCCAAGTGTCGTTACGCTCTGGATTTAAATGCGTTGATGTACTATGACATGGTAACTATGTCATCGTTGTTGCCATTGATGCTTTCCCGAGTAGGGGGAGCTGACTATTCGTTAGTCGTCCTTGATGTGTGCCGTCGAGCGTTAGTATTAGTTCTTTAAATTAATTCTGAGGCTAATGTAATTTTTCAATAATAATGATACTCGCCATTATCTTGACTCATATGAAATATAATATTAATTCTTCGTTCTATAAAGTAAATAATTTAACTTACTGTCATTTACACAGTTGATCAATAAGTTTTTGGAAAAGCAATCTAACTCCAAAAAAAGTATTTCTCAATTGTCATTTATTTTCAATCTAATCACTTAACCTAATACAACTTAAATATCGTTTTCAAAGTTGCCCAATTCCCTTAGAGAAAACGTATGGAAAAAGGCTTCTACAGTCACCTGACATGATGCATTAGAATGATGAAAAAGCATTTCGACTCGCCAATTTCCTCATCATTTATTTTTATTTCTTCGCTTAGTTTTTTGATCAATGTAGCGTAATTCGGTTATGGTCTGTTTCTTATATATAAACGATTATAGTAATACATTCCGCATCCCAGAACACAGAGTTGTTCATTATCTTGCCAGCGAACGCAGAGACCTTGAATCTCTTGGCTACCGGGAAGGGCGATCTATTCCACACCTTTTTTTCCGTCACCGGGTCAAATAGGTAAACCCTCGTTACATGAACGGTCACGCAACGTACTCAAAAGTATTTTGTGTCGAGTGAGGTAACCGGAGGGACCGGAACCGGGGGATTATTTCGTCGTCATTATTTCTCCCAACTTCCAAATATTCTTAAAGGCTGGCAGAGCAACTCCCGCCTTTCAGGTGTTGCAGAGATGTACGTGGGCGACGGTAATCACTTACCATCAGGCGAGCCGCTTGCTCGTTTGCCCTCTCTACCATAAAAAATTCCAAAATTTTGTTTTGAAAAACCAACTCGGAAGCTCACCAACACAACAAAAACCAACTTGGTTTGTTGATTTTTTGAATTTTATGAAATTTTAAGGTATAAGGTAAAATTAACAGAATTGTCCTTAACGAAAGCTTTAGCATATCAACAAAATAACAAATTGACACATGTCGCTCTATCTTAGCCATTTCTCATGTTTATTTGTTTTATTTGGTAGCGTTGTTGTCTGCCCGGAACTAGACGGTTCGTCGGCGTTTAAATTTCATTTACCACTACCTAGCATAAGCCGGAGCATTGTCTCCCAAAGCAGACTGCAATTATTTCAAAAACACATTTAATAACTATAACTGCACGAACTTCGATTTTCTCTATTTTGCATGCGAATTAAATTACAGTAAAATATCAATAATGAAAAAAAAAATAGGAGTAGTTTTTTTTATAAATTATCGCTATGAAACGTTTAAATGAAACACAGAAAACTTTTCACGTTACATATTTCAGGCATATGTCTTAAATTCTTGTAAAGCAGTGTCATTGTTTTGTTACAGAATTAGAACTGGGGACACAATGCGTCGTGGAAATGGAAGGACAGCAGACCGTTCTGCAATATCCTCAATCTGCACACGACAAAGAAAGGTATTTACCGATCGTACACTGTTGTTGTACTCTTTTACAATTATTACACTTCCATTGTTTTATAATTCACACATTGTGACTCTTTTGTTATACTGCATCTATATCGTGAGCATGGAGCTATAACAAAACAAATGTTAAGCAAAACCTTTAGCAGTTTGTAAAGTAAGAAGTTTCTGAGCAAAATAACGACCTGACCTTAGTTATCGTCCTTGCCCTAGATTCAGTACGCGAGATATAAAGGAATAAAAGGAAGTGTACGGTTACTCAATTACATGGATATTGCTCGTCGTTCGTTGCTACATTATACTGAAGTTGAACGGAATTTGGTTTGCGGGCACGATTGTCTTAGTGGCCTTGTATTTAAGTCTGCGTAATTGTTTGCAAATTTCATGCTTATATATATTATATTGGCAAATTAACATAGGTAATTACATAGTGCAAGCGCATACAGTTTAGAAATTGCAGAGAGGAGAGCACATTCTTATGATTTTAGCCCACTGATACTCCAAGAGATGGGAAATTACGAAATGTCTAAGGTTCCGTTTGGAATACGGAACTCTAAATATAGCACTAGTATATGAGAGAGTACCGAGCGTTTTATCTGTAAATGAAATTAAAATGTTAGCATATGTTGTTAGACGTTTCTATTTGATGATACTGGGCTCTGGAGGTGAGGGGCTATTTTAAAACACTGACTTCATGGTTAATATTTATTACAAACACAACTTATACACATTTTCAACATTTTATGTTTTTTATAACCCTAGGATGTTTCACTGTCCGTGTCTAGATGAGAAGTACTTCATAACAGAAAACAATCATGTTATTATATTTGAATATACATTCCAATATTTGAAAATAGTCACTTCACATGTGGCAAGTGTTGCCTGCCATTACTTACACATTCAAACTCCATGTTGCCTGCCATTTACTTACACATTCAAACTCCAACATATGTTGTGCGATCATAAACCGTAAAATTTATATAATATTTAACGTTACTTGAGAGTGATTTTGGATCGCAACATTTGCACGTTTGCGTTGCTGTGTAAATTTCGCATTTTCTCTGTAACCTGGTTATTTGTATGCGATTCGTCGGTTCGAGTCCTTATCGAGCGATCGCCGCGATCTAACGGCATTGTACCGACGTCGAGACGCTCTGATTGCCGTGTTGCCTACCGCGTTATGCAAGCGCGTGCTTTTACGCTGAAACTCTGTGAAAAGTGTGCGATTGTCGCCACTGTCATCGGGTGTTTACTGTCTGAGAGGAGTTCGTTTAGTGTTAGATCTATGTATATGTGCGTGAATGTTTGTACGAATCTATACATAGTGTGTAATGTCTTTTATATATTATGAACAATTATATATACAAGTATGTCTATGTACCGTCGTATATAAGTATTCTATCGTAGTATATTATTTGAGCATATACATAAACATAATGTTTAGTTATCCATATGTGCATCCTTTCATTTTCTCTGTTCAACCTAATGGTAGACTGGTAGAGAATGCATCTTGGCATTAAGTTCACCTTTTTGCTCTTTTATCTGCAAATGAACTTTAAAGAAAATATTTGATTACTCAAACCTCTATTTTAATCATCAAGACTAATCCTTAACCTGAAGCTCGAGTAGGATACGTGCAGTGGGGATGGTTCCGTAAGACTATTGTCGTAGCTCCGCTGTTGTTACTACTTATTACTTGTACAGGAATTAGTGAAAACAAATATATTCAATTAAGGTCACAATATTTTTTCCTCCTGGATAAATACGGAATTTTAGTATATATCCTTTACTTATTTGTGATTGTATTTTTTATACGAAGCCTGGATGTCACTTTTCGACACTTGCTCCTCTTCTGCCTCCAAGAATTTATTCTTGGCAGCTTGGAGAAGATTGGATGAAAACGAATGAATTTAATTTAATTTAATAAAAACCATTTTACTCCTCGACACTTGATTAAGATGATGTTTATGCATTAAAATAGACATCACTCATTTATTTATGACGCAAGAAATGATTATGATTTATCATATTTACCAGCTAAGTTATTGTAAATTTTAAACATGCAGTTCTTACTACAATATTTTTTGACTTTCATAATATTAATAATCAAGAATTGCTAATCTCTGAATTCAGTCCAACTATTGCTCAGAGTTTACATGTTTTCGGCACAACACAGCATGATTACACGAATCATGAGCCACGATAGCTTAGTGGAGGGCTCGTACCAATGAGTGCTTCGAAACTTAAGTATGACTTGTATCGTTGGCTTGAGCATTAAGTAGGTGACAGACTCAGCGGATTTCAAGTCATGCCAAATAAACTCTCGTGAAAAGTAGGTCGAAAGGACACAAATTTCTGGGCCTCTGAACCTAGTTTATTTTGTAAGTGGCAGAGCCAACCGGCGGCTTTTGCTGCTCGAATGGGCCGGCTCGACTGGGTTAGTACCACAGCCGCGCAACCGGTGCAGCCGGCAACGCACCTGAGCCGACAGCGATCTGGTAAGCAGTATTGTTATAGCGAAGGTAGAAATAAATTTTGGAACAGATCATTTAGTAGGCAAAATTTAAAACCGTTTAAAGATGCTGAATTCGGATGTAAATCGTTGAATATTTTCTCTCTACAATCTTAGTATTGCGAAAATAGATCGTTACGCCCTAGAACACGTTACGTAAACGATCTAATTCGCTTTTGAAATTCAATTAACATTTAAAGTACGGTTCTGAGCAGCCTTTGTAGTTTATTGCTGGTACGAGGAGTGGATGCTCTGTAGCAAATCTATTACAAGGCAATACAAGCCGTTTATTGTTTTAATTATTTATTTTATAATCACAATCCATAAAAAGGTTAACTTTGGTTAATTTTGTAATTAAGCTTATAAAGTTGAGTGGTAATAGCGTCGAAATTATAATCGATCTATTGAGATCGATGGTTATTGAGATTATAGGCTCTGTTCGATTATTTACGGAAAGGTTGAGAATAAAAAAAATATTAACTAAAAAGCCCCTGCGAATATAGCTAAACCCCGCGTTCAGCTATTTTATAATAAGTCGTTTAACCTTCTTTTGCGCCGAATTTTCTCTGGACTGATTTATTTTTATAAATTTCGAATTAAGCAATAAAAACTGGGTTAGATAACAAAATGCTCTACAAAAGTCAGATAGTTAAATTGAAATATAGATTACTGGATTTTTGTACCGTATGGTGAAACATCTTTTATTGGCTGTTGTCGGGCCGCAGTGGTTGAGAAATGTGTAATTTTTTTCTCAAAGATAATGATCCGCTGTATCTCGGTCATACCCAACTTACTTCAGGCCGAATCGACTTGGTATATCTCACGTTTCCCACCTAGTTTTTCAGACAGCTGAGAACAAAATGGTGTGGTAGTAAAACTTTGATTTCTGTGTAGGAATAGAACTTAATTGTTGGAGATTAATTTAGCATGATTCGATAAAATAAAGCAAAACGAAAAATCGACAACGAAAACAAAAGGTTATGTTTTTTTCCTTTTTTATTATCCTCTTGAGCAGTATTTACGCCCCATTATTTCTTACCTGTTAATTATTGATTGAGCTTCCGTTTCTAGTTTTTGTTTACGCGATTTCTGTATTTAGATGTGGTATACCCACCGCGACCGGCAAAGAATCACATCCATCAAATGTTGTATAATATACACACTGGATATTCATATATATATATAATGTTTATATGTGTAAGTATAAGTATATATGCACTTACGTCTGGTCACCATAAAATTAGGCAAAGGATATGGATTTCCATTTGACACGACTCAGCTCAGCTGGTAGCAATTCTAACGGATTTCCGAAACCCATTTCATGTCTCTTCGGCAGATAGAACGCAACGCTATTAGCCAACAAACGAGGTTCCGACGACCGAATCATGGCGAAAAATGCATTCGAAATTGCCGCAGACCCCGAATGTTACTGACTAGTGATAAGTAACATCACTAGTGCGAGGGTATATCGGTACAATGCTCATCATTCTACGTTCGCCCAGGTGAGTACGGACAGAGCCTCAAAAATTGAATTAAATAACTCACGAAAATGGGCTAGCTATAGGTGAAGTGGCATTGGAAGAAAACGCAAGTATATTTTTATAATACTCTTTACGTAAATACACAAATATTCTCCTTACACCTGCATACTTCAAAAATACAACGGCATGTTAATGAATTCCATGGTAACATAAAAATCTGGTATATTGGTATCGCGTGCCTGGCTACATACGCGGTATGTACTATAGTAACTACCATGACTCGTGTCTTATTGATTGACCCAATTACGTTTTCCCAAATAATGTTTGTTTTATTCATTTTGATTGATTGCTTCATGTAGGTATATATGCCGTTTGATTTTGATAGTTAACGCATTCACCTAAAGTCTTTATTAATAACTGGACGGAAAGACTGCACAAGTAACATAATATTTCAGTATTTCTTGTCAAACGTGTTCATGTTAGTTCTAGAGCTATTTCCTAGTCAAAACGATTTGACTATTCGCCGGACATAGGTAGTTAAGATTAAAAACATATCATGTGTTCAAAATACTTAGTTAGTATATAAAATATTAGAGAAACGTCTGAATCATTTACCGAAGGGAGCTACGAGCGTGTTACATACAACATTTTATCTGTATATCATATTATGTAGAAATGAGAAGTGCGATAAAAGTTCAAGTTGATGTGTCAGTGTGTTCGCAGCTTCCACAATCAATCCGATTTCAATGCGGTTTCTTTTTAATTTGAGGGCTGGTTTAATAATGATTTTATTGATTAAAAGCGATGTTTGATGAAAATCTGTTGAGCCTATTAAAGAACGTTAGCTCTTTTTCTAGTTTATGTAGGCATCCAACTGTACCTTCTTCTACAACAACCTTTAATTAGTCCATTGCTTGTAGTCAGGTTGGGCGAAGTTTCGATTGCTGGTCGTCATTTTGCACCTCAGACGCTGGCTGCCCATGATCAATTTGTGCTTTTTCGGTTCGACAATTTTTGAGATTGTTAATCTGCCATATATCGGAGTTTATGAGATTTTCAAGGGTTTTTCCTTAGCTGACTCAATCGCAGCAATACAATTGATATATATTTTACTTCTAACTTTATAATGAAATGTTCTAGTTCTCAAATCAAAATCATAATTAAATTCATTCGAATTTTCCTAACTCAAATTTTACAGACTGGTGGTGGGGACAGTCTATGTGAAATCCATCAAGCAGTTTAGGCTACAGTTGGGTAATGCCTTATAAACATTGTTCGGATCTATGGGAGTGTTTGCGTTACAACTAGTAAATGGATCGTATGTCCACTGCTCAAAACATGTTCTCATTCCTACTACTCGTAGTTAGCCTCTTACGTCACGCACATAAGGCTTACAGATGTTACTTCCTTTATATTTCCCAATACGATGCGGGGAAGGGAAACATTACGACATCTTTCCGAACACGTCACGTGTCACAATAGACAGTTATTGTAAACCCGCTATTTCTTACTCATGACACGTGGGAGTCTATTCTACTTGAGCTTTATGAATGATTATATTTAAAAATACATGGTACACTTTGTTCAGTGTGTGGAGGAGGCGTAAATGGAAATGTTTCCTTAATTAATGCTGAAACTAGAGTTGCCAAAAACTGCTTTTATTTTAGGCGTTTCATTTATTTATTTTTTTATTTATTTGGAATTACGTGACAGGTTGTGAACTTGTTGACAAATATCAATATTAATCAATACAATAGATACAAGTCTTACTTAAGTTTCGAAATACCTATTGCTCAACATAAGGGATCGTACTTGTGTCTCATGATTCGGAGGCAGAGCCCTCGACTGTCGTGGTTTATACCATGATGACATAATGATAAAGACGAGGTAATCCTCAACATAACTAAATACTACTGCAGGTAGAGTTCCCCCAAAGATTGCTATACAGGACTGCATACACTTCTTATTTTTATTAGCCTGTTTAACCCTTAAATACCTGAAGTTTTAAATTTGATACCGAGGTTATAAATCGCATTGGGCACCTACAATCGATTTTATTTTAATATTAGGCTGTTTACATGTAACCTTTGACTGATAATCTTCAAGTTAGAAAACAAAAACAAACGTAAAGTGTCGAAAGATGACAAACAATATGACATTTCGGTTTCCCGCCGTATTGAATGGGTGACATAGTTTTACAAAAAGTTTCGCTTATTAATTTCTTTGATTTTTAAATTTTTTTGTAAATTAAAAAGACTTAAAGTGATAGGTGAGTATCTTATTTTTATTATGATTTATATTTTTTTCTTACACCTGCTTTGCTTGAAGAAAACTTGATGTTTTTGTAAGTATCAATTTTGATACTACAGGCATTCTGGGCTGTTTGAATCCGCCTTACTTACCTACCTGTTTTGGTTCAATTTCTGACTGATTTTAGTATTGTTTCATGTTTATACGCTTGGTTTGGTGTTGGATTGAATGTGCTTAGCCTTTACTTAACTGTATATTATAATTGAAAATGAAGCCGGACGATATTGAGGCTATGTTACGGATGCTAGAAAATGGTGAAAATTCTGAGGATGAGGCCAGTTAAAATGAAGATGATATTGATCTTTGTTGAGAAATTATTAAAATTCCTTGTAGAAGAATCAAACAAGTATCCGATCCAAAAAAATCCTAACTTCACAGAAGTTGTGACTCTATTAGAATTACGTAAATTTTTTGGCATTCTTATTTTCACAAGTGTTTATCATTATCCGAGCGTGAGATCGTACTGGTCGAATAAATCAAAATTTGAACCAATTGCCCGGTTCCCCCAAATCGGAACAGGTTTGATAAGATTAGACAAATTTTTCACATGAATGATGACAATAAACACTTGCCACCTGATCATACTCAACACGACAGACTGCACAAGGTTCGCCCAGTATTAGACCACTTGAATAAAAGATTCGTTACTGGACCTTTTGACCATCGGCTATCACTGACTAGCAAATGTGTGCCACCAAAATACAACATTTTATGAAGCAATATTTGCTCAACAAACCCCACAAGTGGGGATTGAAATGATATGTGCTGTGCAGCCTTCGGGTTACGCATATAGTTTTGAGGTATACTCAGGGGCTAAGAATGTTGAGAGATTACCACACGAACCGGATTTAGGAGTGGTATCGAATACAGTCGTTCGATTGCTAAGACCAATACCAAGGAATGTTAACCATATCCTATATTTCGACAATTTTTATACCAATATTCCTTTATTACATTACCTAACCAAAGAAGGTATTTACTGTCTTGGTACCGTCCAGAGGAACAGACTGGGCAAGACTTGCAAGTTGCAAGATAAAAAGTTTTGAAGTCCATAGTAACAAGAGGAGCCTATCATGAAAATATTGCTACCTTTGAAGGTATGGATTTCTCGGCAACAAGTTGGAAGGACAATAAGCAAGTGCTATTGCTTTCCACTTATGTTAGTTGCGAACCAGCAGAGCTATAACCCGCTACGACAAAAAAATAAAACGTAAAACATATTCAAGTACCTTGTCCTCGCGTAATCAAGGAATATAACGCCCACATGGGGGGCGTTGACCTGATGGACAGCTTCATTGGGCGATACCATATACCCATAAAATCTAGAAAGTGGACAATGAGGTTGTTCTATCATCTACTTGATATTACAATAATCAACTCTTGGGTACTCTACAAAAACGTTAACGTCAAAAGAGGAACACCCCAGAAGGACATACTGAAGTTAGGTGACTTCAGAACAGAGCTTGCTGACACCTTATGTCAGTATCAAAATCGACCTGAAAATAAACGTGGAAGGCCAAGTACAAGTCGAAAAGATGATGATGTTGAACCACCCTCCAAAAGATCACGGTCTTGTGTCCAGGTCTTACCCTCAACTGACATACGTTATGATCGAGTGGGACATGAAAAAGTTTTTATGGACTCAAGAAATAAATGTAAATATCAAAATTGTCGAAAGCTTACTTCATGGTTATGTAAAAAATGAAATTTTTCCTTATGTGATAATAAGAAAAATCCCTGTTTTGCATTATTTCATTATTAAATAAATTTCAATATTTTGATTACCGTGATGCCTAAAGTATCAAAAATGATACCAAATCTTTTTTTCAAAATAAGTATATAAAAATATCGTTTTAATTTATTTTACTATTTTTCCTCATTAGTAAACACAGTAAAGGGTACATTTATATATTTTTAAATTTGATTTAAAAAATCAGGCTTTTAAGGGTTAAGTTCACTACTTAAGGTAAGACTCTCCAAAAAAGCGCCGGAGAGCCAGGATACATTTCTCGAAGGGTTTCCTCATACGACACTACTACCACGCAATAGTCTGAGAAATGGATTCGGAAAATTCGGATGGGTGTTCCGCCATGAGTCGGACTGCATGCTCTGTCTTATTTCATATCCACTTATAACTCGCAGAGAAGAACATTGTTAGATTTTTATTTAGGTACTATATAGGTTACTGTGGTAATTTTTCTAAAGTTATACGAGATATTCTTCTCGAAGACTTATGCGGCTTGAACAGAAAGTAAGTAAAATTGAACACACTCAAGAATGTCGTCTAGTATTATCCATTGTCTTTACATGAATTGTATAACATTGTATATACATGAATTTAAATTCTCGATTATCATAAATATTGATTTGTCATTTTCTCGTAAATTATTTTTAAGTTCCTTTCTGTTATAAAAAAAATGGTCAATAAGCGCATACTGTTAACAAAGCTTTATTTTATCCTAAATCTCACATTATAGTCTAAAAGCCGAACACGTAACAATGAAATGCTGTATGTTTACGGATACGTTTTACACTACCGTAACTAATTAATGGGTGTGGAATAAGACTTGACATAACAGATGACTGCCGTTGCGAAATGTGAACGAGCGTTTATATTTTATGGAACGAGGATATTGTATCGCTTTAGCGTTCTCTGTAGCTTCATTATCATCATTATTTATTATTACAGCCTGTCACAAGTTCACTGCCGAACATCATAGGCCTCTCTCAAGAATTACCTCTTACAAACGATTCATAAACATATACAACTCTCTGCTTATTAGTAACTAAAAATTAGCCACCTGAAACATTTTTAATAGACGTTTGTTAAGGTTCTCTTCATTGTGAAACATTCATAAAATATCTAAAAAAATTACAAGGATATCGCCAGAGGTCTCGTTCAGAAATGTAATAGATTACATAATAACATTACGAAACCTTTCTAGGATGTCAGTATATTAAACCAACTCAACTTTAACACCAACCATAAAATGATAAGAGGAGTATTCAACATCATAACACAGAAAGTTAGTAGAGGAAAAATTATCATTATAAAGGAACCTAATGGTAGGAAAACTAGAAAAAGATGAGCAAAGTCAAAACAAAATACAAAAAAATTACATCAGAAAAATTTATGAAACATTTGGATCATCGTTTAAATCCCAGAAAAAATGCTCGGGTTCAAAAACGTTGATAGAAGAAAGAAGAATGCTGTTTAAACTTAGGAAAGATTAACCTAAGACAATCATGGAGTTACGTAAAAAAGTAAAAAAAATATTAAGAAAGATAGAAATAAAAGAAGGAGCCTAGTACTTAAAAAAAAGGACAAGAGTAAAGAAAGCATTAAAAGAACTGCTAGATCCTGCAATGGATACCGAATATAAAAAAAAGTAGGAAAAAAGAGTCAACGCGAAGAGCTATAATCCACCAACGGGCAACCGAATTCTATGGAAATCTATGGTCAGCCGAACATTTCAGAATAGAGTATAGAGCTTGTGGATGACAATGAAGACGGAAGTACCAACTTTTCATTTTGATATCGGTAAAAGTTCAAACCATAAAGATCCTAAAGAACGAAAACTCACCTGCTTTGCATAATATAACCAACGTAATGATCAAAGCGACTTCATCAGAAAATCTAAGAAAACTTACAAAACTATACAAATAACATATACAACAACAACCCATAGAACAAGAGTACCAATAAAACATAAGTACATTATAACAAAAGAGCATAAGTACCATTATACCATATTATACCATCCATTTGTGCATAGAAGTAAAGGGTTATTTTGAACAGAGGTAATAAAGAACTTGAAGACAGTACTTAATCTTTGGGGTCTTTAGTGAAACTCAGGTGATAATGGTATCGTTTAATTTTGATCGTTTGACAGTTTGCCAGATCGCGTCGTAGGGATAAGTCAGACAGACGTCCTGTCTGTCTGACTTATATGGTTCACAGACATGTTTCAACCAGAGATACACAATGGAGGGTTAGAATTTGGCAGCTGACGTTAGTTTTGCTATTGACTATATTTGTTATTCGAATATAAATTACATCGTATCTTACATTAAGTAAGAAACTGAATTTTTTCCTCGCTATTGTTTGTTAAATGCCCACTGCTAGGATAGCAGGTGGATTGGGGATCGCAGTATACTGACACCTTAGACGTTGCTACCGATTGGTCATTGTATTTTCGTCCCACCTTTGACGGTCCACAATAGATTTTCGAGGCTTTCGACATCCTTGCGAAAAAAGGGGCCGGCATATATTCTTATAGCAATACCTAATATATAAAGATGAACCTATTTAACCATCAAAAAAATGTCGCTTAAGAATTATTTCATAAAATTTTTCGCCATCCCTTTGACTTCAAACGATTCGGCTTCGAGGAATATTATAGCTTTATTCAACACGGCTTTTTACTTTCCTTTTTCAATGAAAGAGAACATCTTTTATTCATTCATACCTAGTGAAATTGCACTGAAAATGAGCTACTTTCCCTGCGAAGTCGTTTCGGATTAAATCGTCGCGTTTTTATAATACTCTCATTTTTAGGTTTTTTTATTACAGTAAATTTGCTTTTGGAAGGCTATTGCTATAATTTATGATGTTTTAGATCGGCTTATTTGTATTATGAAAAAATCGCTAAATGGATTCAAATAAAGCAGTTTTAATATGATACTGGGGCACTTACCATTAGGAGTAGGTACTTACTAACGTATGTAATTACGCGAAGCAGTTGGGCATAGCAATTGGCCGAAACGTCGAATCCGACGCCAGGCGAGATTGGGTAATACGTTTGCTCCTGCATTGATTGGATGAGACAAGAGTGTGCAATTAACGTAATTGCGAAGTTTAAGTAGAAACTTAGGTTAGGGAACCGAAACAAGTTCATTGTATAATTCCAGCCTATTGAATTCGTTTCAATTTATAAGACTGTAAATCTTTTTACAACGATATTACGTAAGATTTTTTTTTAATCCGGGGAGGGCAAAGGAGGGATGATGAGGAGGGGGATGGGGGATGGGATGAGGGGGTGTGGGCCTCCGGTTACCTAACTCACCGAACGAAACGCAGAACCACAAGATGCCTCTACTTCGCGCTACTACGCCAGTATTCTGCGAGGTATATACTTATAAGGTCTTACGAACGTATCCATTTCAGTGGTAAGATTCACCTACGGTCGTTGACGGGCAGCTGCGTCTAACATGCCAGGTGTCTGGTTCTGCGTTCCTAATGGGAAAAGCCAATGCCCTGCAGTGGATTACTTACAGGTTGTTTAGGTAAGCTACTTAATTTTGTACTATTTTTTTTGGCTATCCTGCACTCATGTTCGACATTTCAGGGAGGCCTTTCATACAAATTTTATTATTTAATATTTTCTCCGATTCACTCTATATACCAATTTTAAACAATTATATCAAACTATCTGCTCGATCCGAGACAGAAGACCGAGAAAAGCAGAAATAAGAGCAAATATTCTTGTATATAATAAAGACGTAACTAATGACGCTCAGGAGACAATAAACTGTCAGCGAACATTATTTCGACGTGTTTACGTAAGCTCCGAAATGTAGGAAACGTATCAAAGTTAAAATTGTATGTGGTAGCAGATTAAATGTTACCGTTCTATATTCTGTTGGTCTTGATATAAAAGAGCTGGGATACAGTATTGTTTTTTTTTATGGGAAAGTGGGCAAACGAGCAAGCGGCTCACCCGATGATAATTGATTACCGACGCCCACGTACAAAAAGGTAAGGGGGAGTGGGCCTCTGGTTACCTCACTCACCGAACGAAATGCAGAATTACAAGATGCCTCTACTTCACACCGGTATTGTGCAAGGCCGGTATTGATACTACCTCGGTCGAGCCGGCGTTTTCCAGCAGCTGCAAAAGTCGTCGCTTGGCTCTACCATGACTAAAAGTGTTCTCACTCTTTTCTCCTTCAGGACATACAGTAACGATACAGAAATAATTATGAAATGATTTTATTTCTTACACACTCAAACTATAATACAGTGGGTACAAATAGAATATGTATACACATCGCATAATTTTTAAACTTTTATTAAAAGAGACTCACAACGTTTATTATTCATAACTTGTATACGATTATATTATGCGATATAACTGCAAGTATATTATTCTACGCCTTTTCGCTAACAATGGACCTAGATACTTTTGAAGGTTGGCTTTATCTCATTCATTTTCGGGGTGGAATGGTGAATATAACTTCTTTTTCTCTAAATGTCAACTTCAACTGCATGCGGTACCCACTCTCCTTACTAACACTACAAAGTAAAAAAAGTAAAGGAGTAAGTGCTCACAGCTGGGCAAAGGTCCTTCTCAAATATGTGAGAGGGTTTTAGAGCCAGGAAAGGCCCGCCACGCTGCTCCAGTGCCGTGCATGGCGGGCTTTACATAAATAATACTTTACTTTCGTACATTAAAAATTAAGAATTACTTTAGCACACGTTATTTTAACGTAAACTCCAAGGATGAAAGTTTATGCTTTCAAACCATTTACGAGTAAAATCCAATTTTCCTCTCCCGGGGGTTGAACAGATTTTCAAACATTGACTTTGCTGTACAGTCGCTAACGAACGTCGAATAAATGGTGTGATATGTTTTTGATGTCCTCGTCTTATATTTGGCGAAGTTTTCCATTGTTTACGTTTTCTATCATATACGGCCCAAAAGCTCGAGATCTGTTGAGAGCTTCTAACAATCTCTTCGCGCACGACCTCATTTGTAGTTGAATATCTCTTAATGGAGCCACCTGGCGCACATGGAACGCTGGCATTTGTCGTTATTGCAAGCTTTGTATACTTAAAGTAAACGTTCGTTCGTGCTTTTAAAGTTCTTTTTAACCAAACAAATAAACGAGATGATGAGATGCACTCACGATCTCTTATGTATAGTAAGTTGTGCTTGAAACACTTACTAACGGAATAATGTTAGAGTTAAGTAATACTAATAATTAAATTATTTAATAACATGTTTAAACTAAAAAGAAAATGGTGATCAGAAGTTGTGGTTTTTCCAGTGCTTATTTGGGACACGACAAATGGTGAGCCTAGCCATTCTACATAAGTTTCGAAAAGTTCATTGCTACGAGCCCTACATATACGAGCTTAAACTCGAGTTTCCAGATTCAAAGGCACATTCTCTAACCACTCGACGATCGTAACTATTGCGAAACAAAATTTAGAAGACGAATAGTACTTAACTAACCAAAGGAATTTTGATTTGTAACGAAGATGGCTGCGCAACAATCTGCCTTTCCTTTCGTGAAATCTTATGGCAATCTCCGGGAGAACACCACACCGAACAGAACACCAGATGAACGGGCTACTGAGAGAGTATCGCGTAATGAAAATCCGTATTCTCTGCTTACCCAATGATATAAAAGAAAAGAATGGGAATATTACTTTGTTTCGTCGTTTTACATTTATCTCTCTTCTATTTTTGAAGTGTATATTTTTTGTATAATTATAATAATGACATTTTATTCACATTAACGGTTTAATTAACTATGTTAAGGGGCAAACAGGTTAACAAAGACTTACGCTGCACAAAGGGAGTGAGTGACCCATATTTGAGTGGCGCTCTACCCACAACCGCAACTGTAATTAATGGCCGCGAAATGAGGCACCAACGTAACAACTAAAAATAAAAAGTGTTATGTGCTCTTATAATTAAAAGTTGCAAAATTATGAGACTCAAGTTTACCATTAATAAGATTACCAGATTTGTAATATATTATTCAACGATAAATTTTAGGTCGGGATAAAAGTTTTTTCGTATTTTATAAGTAAAATGAGTGAATCTAACGAAACATTTTGAAGTTTTATTACAAACAGGGGAAAATGCGTCACAAACTGTAATTTTTCTTCTAACGTTTATGGACTTAACGCTGCGTCCAATAAGAGTAGCATAAAATTGTTTCAAGCGTTTTCAGTTCCAGTGGGAAATTTGATGTCAAAGATGCTTCATCTTTGACATCAAATTTCCCGCTCTGTCCGACCTGATACGAAGAAAGTCGATGCCATTTTAGTTAAAGTTGAGCAATATCGGCATATAAGTAGTTACGACAAAGCTAAAGAGAACGCAGTTACGACAAAACAAAAATATTTAGGTGCCATACGAGGTTACTCACTGAAAGAAACCTAAATAATCGTAAACTCATTTGCGATTCTCCATTAAAACGTAATGAAACCGATCCGTTTTTAAAAGGATTGATGACTGGTGATGAAAAGTAGATTACCTACGATTAGAATGTGCTAAAAAGATCAAGTCAAGCTCCACAGACTCGCGTAACTGGGGTGGGATTGGAACGGCATCGTTCATTATGAGCTTTTATCGCACCTAAAACCTCGACAAAACCGATTCGGATCTCTACTGCCAACAGCTGATGAGACTCAAGCAAGAAATAGAGAAAAACGGCTGGAATTGATCAACAGAAAGAGTTTCAACGAATCTTTAGCCACTCGGCAAATATTGAAAGAGCTTGGTTGGGAAGTGTTAATGCAGCCGGTTCGGTCTCTTCAGAATTCTGTAGGTTGACATCAAGAGAGGAATTCTACTTGTCCCCAAATTTGTACGGCAATGGAATTACGGCACTATGTACAAAATGCCAACAAGTCATCGAACAAAATGGCACATATATTATAATTTGAAATAAATATATTATATATTTTGAAATAATATTAAAGAAAAAAGTAATAACCTTTATTTTTTGTTCAATATAAATAGTTTTATAGAAATTTTGAATTCTTTACATTTATACAGTTATCTTTCACAGATATATAATATTTTAAAGTTGAAGGGATGTTTGTTTGGTTGTTTGTCTTTCCATCGCGAATAATTGGCGCAACAGATTTTTATTAAATTCATTTACAGATACTGGGAAAGGATATAGGCTATTTTTCATCTCAAGAAAGCCGCGAAAAGAATCTTCAAGCGGGCGAAGTCACGGGCGGAAGCTTGTTACAAATAAACAGTTAATGTTGCTATTTTTTTTACAAACATTAATTGCACATTAATCTCCATTTTTTTCTTTTCCTGGCATAGTATACATTAAGTTTGATAAGACAGTCAATAACCTTACCACAATAATAAGAGCGGTACGTATTGCGATGGGAGATAAACATCACGGAGAAACAAATAGATTGTTATTGGCCGTTTTATTGTCTAGACATTTTGTTACCTTTTTTTCTTTTTATTGACAGCGATACCAAAACACATTGCCTGATGTTATGAAATATATTGGTAATTTTATATATAGTGATAATTTGAATAAAACGTTGTAATATCGAGATAAAGACGAAGTGTTTTTATCTCTTTCTTTATTTTTTATATTATTTACCTATTTCTTGATCGACTACGTTGTTTGTCAATCCAATGGACAGGGTCGGACATTGAGTATCTAAATCTACATTAATGCGCCATAAATTAAGCCCGCGGAGTCATTAATAGTCGACCCTTGTTTTGAGATTGTCATTGTTACCGTTTCCTTTTAAATGATACTAACGAGCAAAGGTTTCAGAACTGTGAACAAAACTATTCTATATATTAATAAACGATGCTTTGCTCCGGTGCAGCCACTGTTTTGTTCCGGTTTGAAGTATATCAGGAGAACACAATCCCGTATAATTACAATTTATCTTGGTTCTCGGAGGTGGAAAGGCACCTTATGCTTTCTTTGTTTGTTGATGGTTGCTGGTGTCCATGGGCTGGAGCTGGGTATTTTTTTTAACCAGCACAACGACTGTAATCTAAATTTCATTATTTTCGCGTAAATGATCGCGTAAAATTGACAATAATTGTTTACTTTATCTTACATTTAAACTATATTTTTTGTCTTGACCATTTCGCTCAATTTCGAGAACGCGCTGAGAGCTTTCATCTAAAACGAATTTATTTTTATGTGTAACTTCGCTGACGCAAATAGTACTATTTGAGCTGGTTATAAAGGCGGGAATATTATTAAAAAGCAAACGCGAGCTGACCACTGAGCGTGTTCACTCTGTTTGGGAAATAAATCTCATTTTCAGTACCGTTGGTAGTGTAATTTCAAATGTTTTATGAAACAGCTCAAGAAATTACGAGCAGAGGTCAAGTTTACGTGCTATATTTAACAGTGATTTATTTAAACAGGGTTTTATGCTCGTGTTATGTGATGAAGTGTAGTCAAGGATTCCGTACCCAAGGAAAGCAAAACGGAGCCCTATTAATGTCACTATTCTGTATCTGTCTGTCAGTCCGTCCGTGCGTCTTTCCGTCTGTGTCACCGATCTCTGGCGAAGACGAAATGAGTGACAAACCTGAAAGTTGGAGTAAAATGTTGATCCAAAACCGAATATATATTTAAAGATTAATTTAAATTATTAATTTTAAATTAATAATATTAAATTATTATTAATTATCAATTTCATAATAAAATGGAAAAAAAAAATACCCTGGCACATGGGGTATCATTGTCTGGAGCTTATTATGTAGAGTACAAAGTTTTCACTTTTAAACCATTTTTTTTTATCGGGGTCTATCTCAAAAAGTATACAAAACCGGACTTTAAAATATTTCTGTAAATTTTGTACCATATACTGTGTATTTAATTAAAAAAATACTAAAAACACCGATTCATTTTGTAATTAGTCAAATGTGACCAAACCAAACGAATATTTTTTAAGAGTGTTTTTTCTCCGATTTTTATTGTTACCCAGATAGACATCACAATATTGCTATGTCTATCTCGGTAACTAAATATTTCATTCCGCAGCATTCATCACCTCATATGTTTTCATGTTAGTACTAGATAGTATTGTAGAAATTAGACTAAAGAACATTACTTACCTAATTAAATATCTAGTTACTAGTACGGAACTTTAGAGCGAGACTCGACTCGCACATGGCCGCGTCTTTGATTGCAAACAAGTGTTTACATTTCTTATTTAACCTTAAATCGAGTTTGGAGTTGGCAAAGTTCCTGGCGGCGGAATTACTGATTATGGATTAATTTATAAATATGAAAAATACCATTTGAATAAAAATAAAAATGGAATTTAAAAGAATCTGTATTTACGCCACTGACATATATATCCTAAGCCGATGACGACCACTTTGTGTTATGACCGTATGATGACGCCGTGTTCGGAATCGAGTAACATGACATCATTCTTTCATCATAATGTCACCGGTAGTCATGGTCGGTGATAGGAACACCTAGGTAGGTGTATAAAAATAATTTGTACGTAACTATCGCGATTTAACACGACTGTTTTGATATCGGTTGTGTTGTAGATAATCTAAAGTATTTCGGAATAAATAATTTTTACAAAAAATTAAACATTCTGTATGCAATGTTTGTAACAAATTTTATGCACAGCCTGCTCATAAGAAATTGTTGACTCCACAGTTGCAATGCGGTTGGAATGGTAAAACTTCTGAAGAAAAAAAAAATACGTGTAAAAAAATCCTTCGATATCATCTTAGATAGTAAGATAGGTAACAGTTATTGGCAACCCTAGTCCGTAAAACAACGTCTAACCCTTGTCATCAAGACGAGTGGCTTCCGTCTTAGATCAGACTCAATATTGCAGGTTGTGCTCCACTATCGGTTCACTTTACAAGCATAACGAAAATCTCGGAACATTATAGAACTTGAAAATGCGGTTTAGTCGACGTCAAGGCACCGTGACGATTTCATTTCTGATCTTGAATGTACATCTCTTACATTATTATAAATTATAGGTTTTAAACAAAAAAAGAAAAGTAAAAAATTGTTTCGATTTATAGTTCACTAACATATGAACAACTAGAACGTTGTGGTGGCTTTTACTGATAAAACTGGAAGAGCTTAAAGCTTTGTCGGTTTTTACATTTTTATCGTGTTCTGGACATTATTAATAAAAATAGACAAATGTATTTAGCGATTGCTTAAATTTGTAATCAAGAGGTGCTCTTTAAATACTAATTTAAACAGTTATTATTAATAAAAATCTGTTAAGTTTTTGACGGGTATAGTAACTAATTCAAATTTGACATTGGACGTGATTGCGGTTGTAGAACGACAGAATTCGTTGTGTCAATGACCGCCTATGTATTACATTCAAACCGGTTGCAATAAATCAATGTGAAATGAGGGCTTCATACTCCGTAGGAACGCTAAGGATACTTATTGGCATACGAAACAATCGTTGAACGCTTGGCTCGGCACAAAACTGGTGTTTTATTGTAATTTTCTCGTGACGGGGCACTTTGTCACAATTATTGCATCGTTTTGGAACGCTGTCGAAGATAAATTACATGTGTTTTCTACTGGCAGCAATGTAGGCGTCTGTGGAACACTCTGTGCGGATGCGTGTAAAGGCCTCGGCCAATGGATCGTCGCTTCGAGATACGACTCATATTATAGAACGGTCTCTGCAATTCTGTGTGATTTATTTCCATTTTGTACCTACTTTTAAATATTACATAAGCTAAGGTTGTAATAATTACTTAGAATCTATACCAATAAATAAAATTATTTGTATGTTATATTAAAAATTTACTTAAAGAGATTTTACTTTAAAGCTAATTTGGATTTTCTTGACTTGTCTTTTCTTTTTCTTTAAAATATTACTTATGATTGCAGAAAGCATTTCTTAACTTAATTTTGCAAATGTAAAAGTAGGACATGATGTTGAATGACAAACATACGTATATAAAGAACTGAAGGAATATGAACTGAGAAAATTTGAGAGTGAGAAATCGATAATACCATGGAATAGGATATAGGCTATATTTATACAATTCAGAGAAGTTCTCTTGAGATAACTCATTGGCTATGGTTTATAATGCCAAGCATCGAGGGGAAACTGTGGACGGAGCAATGAGCTGGGATTAAAATAGCAAACAAAGTGTAACAGCTATCAGACTCTTGAATTACTTAATATTACTAATATTATAAATGTGAAAGTTTATGTATTTGTCGCTCAATCATACCTTAATAATTGAATAGTTTAGAATGAAATTTACCAGAGATATTGATTATGTCTTAGAATTTTTTAACAAAATTTATAACCGAGCTGACGAAGCCGCGGTTGTACAGTAAAATGACTAATTGTGGTATTGTAGCGTTTAGAAAAGTCTTCGATAATGTTCTCCAAAGGTTCGAGGCGCACCGCTAACGAAGTGGCCGTCTTTTAAACAATTTCATTTTTTAAAAAATCTTTTATTGGCTTTCTGTTGGTGCCTATACATAATAATTACAATGACTTTTATATTTCAACTGAAATTGTAGAATCGTTCTGAGACAACCTTTATTAGAAGTGACATGCACAGCATTTTCTCTGTTCACCATTTTCTACTGAAATCTTATATTCCATAGTGGCTCGATCTGTTCAGGTTAATTAAAAAAAATATGTGTGAAAAATCGTTGCCTTTAACAATTAAATGTCAACAGAGACGGTGAATGTTTGTAGCATGACTCGACCGTTATTAAAACAGAACAAACGTAGCAAGTTTCGTCTATAGATAGGCGCCAATTTATTGTATGGTAATAGGGAATGGACTATTTTAGGAACGCTCCGTGTTTGGAATTCTATATTGGCCATGTGACAGTATTCAGATAAGTAGCAGTCTTGGTTTGTAGTTTGAATGTTTGTGAGATCGCGATCCTTTGAAATCACTTTAGATTTGCAATTTAAAGTTCCTTTATTGCAATTTCTAGATCAAAGGGGTTAAGTTATTCGTGGACCACTCCAGCTCGAATTCTACTAGCAATTATTCCAGACAAAGTTTCCTTGTAATATGAATTCAAACTTCGCCTTGTCAAACGAAATGATTCTGTAATTTATATTGATCTTTGGCTCACATTTTTTTCGAATCCTCCAAAGAAAAAAAAGGTTATTTGTTGAACTTTCCTCTTTCAATTGGTGATTTTTACGTCTTGTTTATCCTTTGTCTTGTCTAACTACATAATTACACAAAACATTACAGTGTTCTCAAATTTGCTTAATTAAGTCTTTTACTCTTTTTATTGTCTTTCTTTGCAGTGTATGTCAAGTTAAAGTAATCTAATGTGAAACATTTTATATTAATATTGACTAGACTAGAACTTCACGTGCTAGTCGTACATTTTAATATTATACTAAGATTAGAGAAGATTGGAAAATATAATATAATTTTTTAAAAAATTCTTTAAAAGTTGCATATGAGCGGAGAATAGCTGTACCTACAGATATTTAGTTTATTATTATCACAGTCGCTGAAAAGATACAGATCTTAATAGTCTATTTGTAAATTTATAGTAGAAAGCCATTGTCCAACCAAATAATTTATAAGCTCCCGTTCCTAAGCAACAAGTTAGTATTTAGAACAATTAGCAAGATATATCGAGTGTGAGGATAATTTAATGTAGGTTTTACTATTATGTAGTGATAATCAGTGTATTCGGGTCATATATTCTGATAATAATGATGATGTGGTCATAGTGTTGTTTTAGAATTATGCGCTGCTCTATGACAATTGACATAACTACCATATCAAATTGAATCGATTGCGAAATAATCAGCAGTTCCTTCTACCTAGATTCACATTTTCGCTAATGTGAATCTAAGTAATTTTATAAAAAGGTTGCTTTATCCAAACATTCGTGAAAACGTCCGTCTTTATTCAGTGCTCTAGTTAATACTAAGCGGTAAAAAACTGTTCAATGATTTCTCAAAGTGTAAACTAAAGTACACCGGGTTACGTCTATGAATCGGTTAACGATGATCACAAGAAGTCTCACTGTGCAAATGTTTATCCTGCCGTCTATTTATAAATGGTCTGTTTAATGCTGATGACGGGCAAACGTTAAACAAACACATGTTGTGTGAAGTGACATCTTTTAGGCAGATTAGGTTCTTTTATATTTCGGTCTTTATTGATTACTATTACTATTAACAGTTCTTTCATAAACAGGATTGTGTTTGAATCGAATCATATACATTTTACGCATTCAATTTGTGTCATTTTGTATCACAAAGTATAGAATTGTAAATCAATTTTCAGGTAACGGCAAGACCATGCCAGAATGACGGTAATAATGAAACCTAAATGTAAAGCTAAGAAATTTCATCAGATTTAAGTAAGTTACCTGCTATTCATATATTGTGATCGGGAACACGGTAATTACACGACATTTTTGCTACCGATTTTCTAAAACAGTTAAAAACGTAATCAATTAGTGAAAAAATGACATTTAGACATTTATAAACAAGGTGGTTAACAGAACTGCTTTCTTTTGGTCCATATTGCAAAAGGAAACGCCTTAATTAAGAAATACGTTATCTATGTAATATCATCATGTTTTAATAAAACCTCATATTTGTTTCATCTAGAATTTTTGTTTGCCTTTCAAGTTTTATTTGAATAATGAAACAAAGGAAGATCCAATTTAAGGAAGAAGTATAATAGCGTCCCCTGCATTATATTATTCTTTATAAGGACGATGTAAAACAGCGAAATCAACCAAATGCGTTTCACGTGTCCGTCATAATTCTCCGAGTGGCTGTTTATCAGCGCGCTTCGCCCGGCGCCCGGATGCGGCCGCGTGTGCCCGGTGTAAGAAGCAAAGAAAGCATCGTCTCATCACGGTGATTCAGCGCACAAACAATGACCGGAACAACACTCGCGTGTCTAAGCTTTACCCGCTTTTATTACTATGTTTTTGAGTAGGTAAATCATTCAATGTAATTGGCTGGTGTTGTCAATATGTGACTTAAAAACGGAGTGCTAAAGATGAACATTACGTACTCTTACATACGCATACTACTTGTAGGAAATGGAAAGTCAGACTTGAGGTTTGCGGTTATCTTTTTGCAGCATTATTTTTTTGGACTTTCTTTTGGTTCTTGGTCCACGGTGTCTTTGTGCTTGTAGGTACTATTTCAGCCACTATTCCGTTATTTGAAAATAATATATCTTGATCAAATTAGACTAAATACGCCGTGTAGCATATACGCAGTATATACGGCGCAACAATCTATTATCCTCTTTCTTCCTGTGGGTTCTGTAAGTTTCGGCTGGGGAGAATGTCTTAAATATCTCAATAATAATTTTTCACACAATTAAAATGTAATTTGGCATACCTTGCATTCGGACGTCATTTAGAATGCGTAAAGCAAAGCCCTGGAATAAATTGCCTGCCTGCCTGCCTGGCTTTCCCTCCGAAGTTAACAGTAGTGGCTTTAAGAGAAGACTGTATAAGCTCTTTTTGAGTTAGTGCACTTACATTCAGGGTTTCATCATCATTTTGCACCAGGCGTAGCAATGTCGTTCCTGTATCATCATCATCATCATCATTTCAGCCTATCACAAGTCCTCTGCTGAACATAGGCCTGCTCCAAAGAGTGCCAGTATAAAAGTAAAATTTTATTTGAAACTGTTTATACTTTTCTGACTATAATTATTTGATTGTCTGAATTACTTCATCGGTTATATCGTATAAGTATCAATTCATCACTAGCGAGTAAATGATAAACACTGGGTAATTAGTTCGTTCGAAAGTAGGTAGTGCGTAGTCAGTGACGCATCGTTTATCAACAGACATTTCGTTATCAGCCGCTGTAAAAAGGTAAAGGTGTGTGGAAATCTTTCCTCTATATGTATCACATAAAATTACATATGTATGATGGTAGTGTAGTTATTATTGATCAAACTCCGTTGTTGCGAGCTCGAGTCCTTTTAGCTTGACTTCGGTAATCAAACAATGCTGTAATATTTGCATACCTTTTTATTTTGTCTTTCACTTGATTGATTAATATAGATCGATGTTCATCGTTTTAGTATGGAAACCTCGTTTTAGTATGGAAACCTTGTTTGTATAGTAATTACTATCATGCAATTAAATTCCCGTTTTTGTTTGTAGAAGAACAATTTATTTTATACAACATTTGCTTGAAGATTCATTGTTCAAGATTCAGTTTCATTACACATAGCTAAGAATATAGAAGGGAAAAAATATTTTAGTTCTAGATTATTTTTATAAATTTCTTAAAAAACAATTTAGACTATTTTAAGAACTGGATAAGAATTTTTTTTAATTAACCTTTAAAATTATCTACATATTTATGATAAGATACTATTTTATCTTATACCAGATAATGGCACTATTATGCCAATGAAATGAGTACATTTGATCTAGCAAGTTGACTTCTTAATCGTCTACCACTTTCCAATCCACTCACTCATCCACCAACACAATCCATTCATCCGCAGATTGTATAGATGCGGTATTTGTAAATAAACAGTACAATGAATTCATTTCACCCTATCCCGTTGTGGTTATTAGTCGTAGTATATGTTTTTATTGTTATACTCTGTATTATTATTTAACAACACAACAACTCTTTAACACTCATGCAATCGTAATAAACAAGTATTCCTTTTCCGACTTAGTAGAAAACAATGTTCCCAGTCGGTACATTAAAGATACAAATGCACTGATCAATCTTTTGTACTGAACTGAAACGCGAGCTATTTTCCAATTTTATAATTTTTTCTTCCATCGATGTTTTTTCTCCAAAAATATGAAATTGAAAAGACAGAAACTGTTGAAGGACAGCAGCGTGTACTGCGCTGGCCAACCCGCTTGCTAAGTGTGGTGGTATAGTAGAGGTCTATGTCCAGCAGTATTCTATTTTGAGGCTAGAGAAGAAGATAAGGCAGCTGCAGTCCAATAGCGTGAGTATATTAAGAAGATAGATGTCACACTTAAATGCTTTTTATACAACAAAATACTCGTACTCAACGTATGATTAACATCGATTGCGTATCAATTGGATATGCGATGATCTGTATTTTGCATCATTGGATGGTATTATCCAAAATCATGGAACCTCTCGACTTACATGGTATTGCATTGCCTTGATAAGTTTCACATAACAAATTAAATTCGTCAACCTGGTGAACATTAGTGATATGAGTGAGGTACTCAAAAGCTTTCAAAAAGTCCCATTATTATTTTACAATGCTAGTTTTCTTTCAATTGTCAGAACCGAGATCCTTTCGGTGTCGCACAATGGATGTGGCAAATTAACTCTACATTGTACGTGTTCCGGATTTAATGTCAAGGCCTTTTATATTCCATGCTGGTTGCGGCTTACGTCGATCCGTGTTATGCGTAACAGTCAATGCAGCCTTACAACTGCTTGTAAGTGCATGATATTAGATGGTCTGATGTTAGTCTATGTCTAATTATTTTGTTAAATATGCAAAACTTATATTTAGACTAATAATGTATCTATTATGTTAAAATAAGAACTAAGAATATTAATTTGCGTCGCCTGTTATTTCCTTTATGAAGCTGATTATCGTGACAGGGACTGAGTGTAAATTTTGTTTTTCATTTAATACTCACATTGTTTTATAGATTTTGAATCTTCACAGAATGCCACTCGTTTTTCAGTCATATTGTATGACTGACTTACTGTGTTGTAAACGAAATTTTTATTCTATGCATTACACTTGTAGTACAATTTGACTTTTTATCAATTTTCGATGTGTCATTTTTGGTACGTGCATCGGAAGTTTTCATTTATTTAGTTTGTGTAGTAGTGTATAAGTAATTTTACAGCAGATACCTTTTACCTTTGAATGACAAAAACAAAGCTGTGTTTACACTGATCAAATTGTTTTATTAAGAACAGGATTTCAGGTACTGGACAGTGTCTTTTAGATTGCCGTCTAATCCCTAACAAATCAATTTACTATTATTGTGTATGGTAATCTAAATTATCTTTTTATAAATGAGATAATTAATTATTTCAGTCATGTTGATATGTAAATGCGGATGGCGAACGCAATGTAGACTTTTTGGTTTTAGTTTAAACATAAATTCGATTAAAAAGAAAGCCCGCGACCGTATACCCAATTCCGGGATGGTCAGACGTCATTTTAACTCTCTTTTTATCAGAGCTTTTGTGGCACAACTTGACAGGTGGTGAGCTTGTCGCCGTCTTAGTGTGCCAACGATACAAATCGTACGTAAGTTTCGCGTGTCTCCTGATTCGGACGTAGAACCGCTAACCGGTCGGCTATCGTGGCAATTCCATTACTTAATAGTAATATACATTTGAAATAAGTTAAGTAACTTGAATTTTAAACATGTGTATATTTATACACGTCATAATTTTTAAACGAACTTGTGTTTCAGCTTTTTGAGCAATCAAAGTAAACAGTCAGTAAATGTTCCTACAGTGTTGGACCAGTTTCCTTACAGCTATATCCTTTCTGAAGTAAATGGTTGAGTACATTTTGTTGCTTCACCTAAAATACATATTTAAGAGCTCTTTTCAAAAATGCGAATGTCGTGTTACATTTAATATGACTATCTTTGTTTAAGTTCCGCAAGAACTTACTTACGAATAATCTAAATAAATATAATTTAATTCATATCTATAAGATAAATACTAAGACCTGGTTAATTTTATTTCGTGATGGGCAATTTATGAATTTTCCGTTACGAACTCGTTCAATTAAAGCCATGTGTACATTAGTTAATTTCGGGTGCGTCCCTGCGTTCATGCTAATGGTTTAATGAAACATGCAAATATTTATCAACGCGACCCTGGGCTTGTATCGCGGAGGGCGCCGCCGCTGCAGGCCTCTGTAATCAACGGAGTGTTTACTAGTCGAACGAGCTCCTTTATTGTGTCACGAGGCGCGGGTCGAATTCAATTTACCTTAAATAATATTTCCCTCGGCTAGGCATTTTGATATTCGTTTAACACCGTTCTGACGGCAAACATTTTGTCGATAATGAAAATGCTTTAGAGCTCTAACTAACTACTAAGCCCCGTTTATTACTCCTAGGAAAAGCTCTCTATTGTAATATAAGGTTTTGTTATTATTTTAATCTATTATAGATATATTATGTGATGAATTAATTTCGTGTTTAGTATGTTATTATCTAAATCTATGAAGATAATGATAGAAGTAGCTTGATGATTGAGTTTTTAGACAATATTTCTTTCACTAGTCATCAGATTACACAGATTAGAGTGTTTAAATAGTCTTATCACATTATAATTTTAAATATTTCTTAATTAATCTGTTCGTGTTGCTGTAATGTCAAATGATGTAATTACAATATAAGCATAAATACTTAATTACAAAATAAGGCCTTTATACATTAACTTAATTGCTGTTTTGCTATATAGCAGTTTCGCAAAGCCTTCTCTGTCAATTGTTTAAAAATTGTCGATGATGTCCAACAATATATGAAATTTAATTAATTTTTATATAGATAAAATAAATCTTTTATTACGCCATATATCGAAGGCCAGGTGATTTTTCTGGCATTTCACAAAGACAAGTTGAGAAGGTTGGTCGCACTTTACGTAATATATATAATTTGTTTTTTTGTTGGATAGGTAAAGATGGCGTAATCTGGAATGAACAAGATGAATACTATAAGAATAATCTATATACATATATTACTGCTCCGCTTCAATATTTATACTACATTTACGTGTGTAGTTAAAAGTTGAAAAACGATGAGCTATAGGCTGACACTTAACCCCCTATTTCCTCTTACCATATAGGTGATCTTAGGATCTACTTAGCCCACCTGTGCTTCATTGTTTAGCTTTAAGGGTCAACTTTAGGGTAAGTTCGTAAAGAAATCGAACTAGGATATGTATAAATGATACATATATAATGTATTTAACTTTATAGTAGTTTACTCAACAGTAGCAAGTATTAAAATTTAAAACCCAAAAAACCCAATAGCGCATTATTCATTACACAAAACATTTCCTTTCATTCATACGAAAATACATATAGGGATGGGAACATTAAGACGTCACAATAAGTGCAAAAGAGCGTTATCTTGCTTTGGGAAGGACATCTATTCAAGAATATTACATATTATTACATGTACTCTGTATGTACACAAATGTTGGTATTGTGCACTCTGTGATATTTTTTTCCGAAAAATAGTTTTTTTATTCGCAATTAAGAAGCACATATAAATATAAACTTTCTCATCGCAATCTACAATATTGCTAGTGAAGGCGTCGTAAGGGAATCCATGGTCCCAAACGTCCCGTAGATGTCGTTAAATTGGTCCAAGAGGAATCGAAAGATAATCGGCTAATAGAATCCGCGACACTTTACGGAAATCCATTTTTATTCATAGAAGAGAAAACATATTTACTAAAATACACAGAAAATGGCGTGTATTTGAAGAGCATCGCGGCTTTGGTGGTGGACAGGTTGAAAAAAAGTGTTAAGGTCTTTAATTTTTTTTACTCCAAATACCAAACTTATCTGTACGTGGTGCACCCTGCTAGCGAACAAACGAAGCTCTGGTGGGTCCAATACTGGCGTAACATCCATCCGAAGTTTGCCGAACTCAACTCCCACAGCCAAGTAATGGGGAGCAGTATCGCTAGTGCGAGGCACTCGGCGCTGCGCTCAACAACCCGCTTGCTCATTGTAATGTATATAGGTTTACCTTACAAGAAATGCATCCTGGCTTTTACTGACGCTTCCTTGGAGAGGCCTATGTTCAGAAGTGGACTTGATGGCTGATAAAGTAAGAGCCACACAATCACAATCGTTACATAATCGCTTTACCTACGTAGTGTGGCAGTTGTGTAACGACTGTGGTGGTATATTGAAATAGTAATTAAATTTTTTTCGTGTGTCCAAGCTGACGTCAAATTGTGTACAAAAAAAAAGGAAAGCGACTTAATTCCATTGTTTTTTTTTATAAATAAAACCTCCCGTACATTCTGCAGGTGAGTAAAAGTGAGGTGATGAGATGATTGTGGTTTGATCTTCTTGTCGAACGGCCTTTTGTTTTTTTCGGTAAGAATTATGTGCGCAATTAAAGTGTAAACAACTATACTGAAACGCCAATAAAATCTGTTTATTAGATATTCCTTTGAATTATAAGAATAAGAACATGCCTATGAATAGTCGGTCGTCACTTGTTGTTGTGTGAAAAAGTCGTCACTGACGCAACAAGGCTGCCAAGAACTACTTCACTTACGTAAATAAAACTAATAACTTCCAACCGTACATCTAATTTTTTAACGCTGCTAATGTTGTGTATGATTCTTTTCTTTTATAACTTACTAGCAAACTGCGCCGGCATCGCATGGCCACTTCTTTAAAGTATAAACTAAATACTAATGCGTGATACATCTTGATCTCCCGCATGAAACGTTCTAAATGATGATGATAACCGCCTCGAAATCCACTTAACTAAAGAAGTTATAAGCGAATACACAGACTAACGGGAATGCTACTTTGTTTTATAGAAAATTATACTTATATAAGAAGATGACGTGTAGCAAATGTGACAAAATAGAATTTCTATTGTTGTGACATCTTAAGGGATAACAATGACTGATTAGCAAACTAACTCAATACCCCAAAAAAGACTAGAATTTTTTTTATCAAAAAAAACTGCTGGGATTTATGCGTTTGTACAAATAACCTGGGAGCGACCATAATAACCCCAGAGAGTACTTCATTAATGTATTTTCATTGTTACATACGTACGTTTTTATAATTTTTACTTATTTAATATTCTATGGAACCGCTTTCGGCTTTTGTTGCTGCTCGAATGAGCCGGCTCGACCGGGGTATTCCCACGGATTCGTAGAAAACCGGCGTGAAGTAGAGGCACCTAGTGCCTCTGCGTTTCGTTCGGTTTGTGAGGTAACCGTAGGCCTCTATCCCCTCCCGAATTCCGTCTCCCGATTGTCCGTCCCATTCTCCTTATGTGCCGGCAACGCACTTGCAGCTCCTCTGGTGAGCCACAGAGCTCACTTATCAGATGAGCCGTTTGCTCCCTTTGATATAAAAATATCTCTAATAACGTACGTTAATTTTAAACATTAATTAAATAAAACCTCAAAACTGATGGTATCAACTAATAACAAATCCGCCATTATTTCTTCACAAGAACAGTAATCTCGACTGCACGCGTAGATGATTGCACGCTTCGTGCTAATTTTTATATGGCATTGACCACAAGGCCTTTTTTTTTCTGTTGGGAACTGATCACTTTCAGTGTGACATCTGGTGGTGCATACTTACATCTTTTTCCGGTAAGTTAAAAAGAATCGCGGTTACCATCAAAAAATGTTTCGAGTTAATTAAATAGATAAACATTTTTTTAGATTTTCAAAAGAAATATGATAATTAATAGCATGTGCGTCACAGGTGTGCACTTTTGAATTTTCCAAATTTTATTTTATTTTTTTTTCATTTATGCAGGTGTAGGTGTGATCGTAGGCTATTTATTTATTCAAATACGTATTACATTGTGGGATACTCCCCCGCGCCAGTATCAATGTGATTTACTCTTACTATTTACATGACGACGAATAATTACTTTTTTTTAATAAATGTTATTTATATAATGTCTTAAATATCATAAAGCGTTATGTGAGTAGGTTATTAGAGAAAATTGCTGCGATAATGACTTCATTCCGTGCGGTGCCGCACTCCAAGATTGCCGCAATTAGCATCGAGTAATTTTTGTCGGTGAATTACTCTCTTGTCTTAATTGTAATTATTACATTATGTCAACGGTGTTGTAAGGTATTTTTGTCCGTTTTATTGACGTGTGTAAGGCGTAACAAATATTTTTAAGCTCGATAACGTCGCTGTTGTTATCAATTCACGCAGTAGAAGTAAAAAAGTAAAGTGTACTGGTGGGCAAAGGCCTCCTTCTCAAATATCTGAGAGGGTGCAGGAGCCGGTAATGGCCCGCCACGCTCATCCATTGCGGGTTGGTGGCTGGCTTCACATATCCTCCAAATTACTTTTTTTAGTTCTCAAACATGTAGGTTTCATTGCTATGTTTTCCTTCACCACCGAGCACGTGGTAAATATATCACTTAAAATTACTATTAGCTATTTTAGTGGTGCCGGAACCGGGGATCGAACCTAGGTCGAGAGCGCCGACCTTTAAGCTACCACGGCTGCTCGGATTCATACAGTATATAGAGAAATATAAAACAATGTAGATATAAAAAGTCATTCGGCGTATTTATCAAACTATGGACGTCGCAGTCTGCAACCACAAACACTGGTCAACCGCAGAATGAAATCTGCAAAGAAATGAAAACCGCTAATATTGCGTATAACTACGTAATCGAATACGTCACATTTGTATTTATTTATCCTTTGCTATAATTCAATGCCTCTACTATTCTATATATAAATTTTATTAGAACTGACACATGACAATTTTTTTTAGCTATTATTTTATTTTTAGTCAAACATTCTTCAAACATTTGTGCCGTTGTATTTGTAATATTTAAGCCTAACCTACAACTGTCCGCGTTGATATAAAAATAAGACTAGTCAAATGTAGTAATGGTATGCTTCCATGTAGTGCTCTCACGCATTTGATGCAACTGCAACAACTCTGCATATAAGCAAGAATACATATATAATACAGCACATAATAAATTTAGGAGTCGACTACTAAATATTCAGATTCGGTCGGTTCGCAATTTCTTTGGACTGTGTCGATGCCACGGGTTGGCGGCGTAACAGAATCTGTTACCCCCACGTCATCCCGTGTCCCGTATCATACAAAGAGAAATTGAAGAATAACTTTCGTCAATGATTGGCGTAATAACTATGTTCAATGAATATTTCCGATACCAAACTTCCAAATTTCCAAACCATGGATGTCTACCATACGTTATAAGAATAATAATCTGTCACACCCTTGTGCCCGGGAATCGTCATGAAAATCTAATGGAATTCTCATGGAGAGGCGAAAGGTGGGCTGCCTTTGAGCCTTTGGCTGCAATGAGTGATGCCAAATAATGATAAACGATGATTATAATTTGTATACGAATTCTTGTACTACTGTCAGTTACCGATTGGACACGTTGTTGACTAGATGTTTGTATGATATTATGGAGTTAATGACAGAAAACCAATGAATTTTATTACTTAATGATTAATAATCGTTTTTACAAAGTCTGACTTAATATTATGACATTCCCCACTTCAGCGATTCCGTCATTTTAAGTTTCTTTGATTAATAATTTATTCTATTTGTTTTTATTTATGTAATTGCCTCAAAATTATATAATGTATACTATTAATATATGCTATTCATCATGTCAAACATGTATGATTAATACAATAATTTTTTTTTTGATATTTGATTAATTTTCGAATACCCCAACGGTCATAAAAAGCATTAAAAATTTGACCGTCTACAGCATGTACCTAATACTACTGTATCAAATAAACAAGTTATAACAAAATATGTTTTTCTCTTTTTTTTCGATGCTTTCCCTATTTGTTAATGATAATGCATAGTGCATATATCTGTAATAAGATCAGTAAAGTGGCAACATTTACCGCACCGCTGCGTCCAACCATTGGAGCGACCGCCGTCGCCTGGAGGCGCTTCCTCCGTATCAATTGACTCCGATAAATATTTATTGGGTAGTAATTTATGCAGAAATTTACATATTATGGCAGCCAGCTTCACCCTACAGATACAACGTTTTATAAATACTGACTGTAAAATATTATGTATTCGTGTATAATTAATACTGATTTAAAAGTTTATGATTCCGATAATTGTACTAAATAAATATTTCTATTGCTTTCATATATCTTAATACTTTAAGCTGGCAATATATGGTATATATCTATATACTCAATAAATATACAGATGTAACTCTTCAAATGTACTTGACCGATTTTGTTCGGGTATTTTTAAGATTTTTCTGTTTATCTGTTGTTCAGACATCGCGCAAAAAAAAATGAGAGGTTATGACTAAACTTAAAAACTTCGATACTTTTGATACCGGTAAGATTTCGGAATTGGGCAGTACGGGATTTTTACGAAATATACTCAAATAAAAAATATCGATACTGATCCCGAACAATACTAGGATGGACCAGAACGGGACTGGTATGAAAAGTAATGAGCAGAATGGGCTCATATATAAAAACCCCAGAACGATTTAAATGTAACATTTATTTTAGCGTATGAATAAATAATGGTTCCATTTATTATGGAACAAAATTGAAAATAAAACTATGCCGTACTTAAATATTCTACTCGGATGTAATCGCGAGCAAAAGCTAGTAATATTATTAAACTGAAGAGTTTCTATGTTTGAACTCGCTAATCTCGAGAACTACCATACATTGAGGATAGTCCATGTATTGTGGAAGGTTATACGCTATATGAAATTACGCTACAACTCAGAAGCGCTGCAGCAAGTAGAATCCTTGGTCATGTACACATAATGTGTATGAAACGCGTATGTATAATCCAAATTTAACGCGGATGAAACTTCGAGGCACTGCCGGTATATCTATATGTAACACACTTTACTATGTAGGGCTCTTCAATGCCAGAGTGAAGCATCAATACTTACGTATACATACTACGGAATATGGATTGAGATGATAATCTTGTAATTCATCACTTTGCTTCTTCATATCTACAGGGAATTTGATCAAATGTTGGCCAGGTCCCAATTTTTTTGTAGTTATTATACAATCGTTTCTGTTAGTAGCTTAGATATAAAAGTAACCTTGTTTAGTTTGGTCGGAGTAGTGGCGAAGGGATTGGCCTGGGCGCTTCTATTCACGGACTTGTCCTGAACACGTGTTTGTATAGCGTATAGATAATTGTCCCGGCCCTCGGAGTAGTCACCATGTTTAAATTTATATCTGTAAACGTGCACCGATGACATAAAAGAAATAGTGTAAGTAATTTTTTTATAACTAACTTAACACTAAATGTTAGTCTCCCGTAGCAGCACCTAAATAGGTCAGAGGTAAAACTATGCTCTTCCAGGATTGCAGCGTAAATTAGTATGTATAGTGTAATGCTACTGCGTCTCGTATGTTCAGTGATGAGCACCAGACACTAAATTAATTGCAAAAGTCTGGTTGGCTTAGTCCTGAGCGTCGATGTCGCAATTACATCTTGGAGCGCTATTGAGGAAGATACTCGCTGTCTATTTATTATTGGACATAATAAAGTCTGTATATGTAAGTGGTGATGACCGCGTGGCTAAATCAAATCAAATCAAGTCATTTATTTGGAAATGAGAATTAGAAATTTCACTCATGAAATGTAATTTTCGTTCTATCTACCGTATTTTCGTAATGAGGTTCTTCTAAGAGAGAGGAAACAGATGAAAGAATCTCAACAATGTTCGATAGTACGGAGTTGTGAATGAGAAAATGTAACAACAGAGTTAAGAGAAGATTACAATATATACTAAGATAACTACGACATCAGGACGTCTAACATCTCAGTTCCTCCCGTGACCACGGGTGCTGTAAAGCACTCGAAACGTCGGGAACATTAAAATTAAAATTAAACGCCATTAAATCCAGAAATAATAGTTTTATTTCCGGATTAAATAAATACTATGTTATAGTGTTGACTTTGTTACAGCTTTACAACTTACTTTTGTGTTATATCGTTACTAATATTTAAGCTGTTCTTACATGGTATAAGTCAGATATCGATATCATAATAACTGAAGTGAAAATATTTTCCAGATATCTTTACGACTAATAAACATGAGTAAGTAGGATCATGTTCATTTCTGTAGAGAGGATGTTTATTAACGTACCAGGTAGCTCAATAAATGATTTATACTAAGCCCGGCACGTCTGAAAATGTGCCTAGATAATGTGGAACACGGTCATTGCCTCTATGGTCATAATGATAGTCTGTTAAAATGTGATACAATATTTTAAACAAAGATTTTTTACACAAACAAACCAGCGTACTTGAACACCATTAACAACTACTTGACAACAACAACGATAATCGGAAAATTTATCGAAATTTAAATGTATGACTTCATTTGCATTAGCATTTACCAATGAATTTTAACAGTGACTTACGATTTCTAATAATAATAAATATTTTTCATAATTTAATTTGCAAATAATTTTCCATAAAATTTAATACACAATTACAACTCAACACAACACATATATGTACTTACTTTAAAAGTACTTTAATATGCCTTTTATGTGCCATTATTCTTCACCGACAACAAAAAGTAATCTTTCATTAAATCACGTGTTTTGTCATTATAATATAACTATCAATTGTTATATTATTTTTAATCGTGAATAATTGTTTAAAACACCGTTATTTAACAATTTCCTAGTGTTCTTACTAATTACTGACTACGCCTACGTTGCCGTTTTGTCTATAGATAGATAGAGACAAAACGGATAGATATTTATATGACTTTATTACAAATATCTAAAACGTTATTGCAACTAACCTAACATAAAGGTTAATGATCATGTAGGTGTTATGTTTTAAGAAAACACACTTCTTATTCAATTCATCTACAGTACGGTGGTTGCTATAAAATCATCCGCCGATTATAAACATGAAATTCCGTATGTTTGATTCAATAAATATGAAATGTCACTGTCACTGTTTTACTACTACCGAATTAATATTGATAATCGTTTTTTTGTAACTATGCTTGGATTTGTTAACTGTTTACTACAATAAATATATATTATTATTATATGTCGCTCAATCACGCCTAAACAACTGAAGAGATTTAAATTATATTGGATGTAGAGGTAGATTTTAATCCATTAATTTCCCCTAAGGATTAAATTTAAGATTACGCCTCCAAAGCCAAGGATAGTCGATTGCTAAATATATATAGGTAAAGCCACTACAACGTCGTTTTACACTTTTTGAACAAACTTCGCTGCCATACATACGCGACTTGCATTGCGCCTTTGAGCTACGTCGACGTCCGTAAATGTATAGAAACTGAGTTTTGTGACAAAGACAAAGGAGTTCGAACCTTAACGTGTACGCGATAAGGTCTGTAATAAATTAAGTATCCCGTCATCGCTAATTCTCTTTCCGTGAATCACAGCCCGCCTGTCTCCAGCCACGTGGGAGGCCCCGTGCTTGTGCAACACGGTCTGGTGAAACCTCCGGATTAGTCAACACGTGGCTGAACTCTTTATCAAAGAGAAGCTCTTACGTCGGCTACGTTGTTGCGGGAATCGGTATGAAATAATGTGTATGTTTTCATTAACGCATATGGCGGTTATAGTTTTAGGTTCAGGATTCTAGTTTTTTTTTTTGAATCGGAAGAGCGGCAAATCACCAAGCGGTTCACGTGATGGTAAGTGATTACCGTCGCCCTCGTACATCTGCAACACCAGGGGAGCTGCAGGTGCGTTGCCGGCCTTTAAGGGTATTCGGGAGATGGAGGGAGGATGAGGAGGGCGATGGGGAGGGGGAGTGGGCCTCCGATCACCTCACTCACCGAACGAAACGCAGAAGCACAAGATGCCTCTACTTCACGCCGGTATTCTGCGAGGCCGTGATACCAACCCGGTCGAGCCGGCCCATCCGTGCAGCAGGAACAGCCGCTTGTCTCTACCACGTGTGCATTATCAGTTGAAAGTTATTTAAGTATCACAAGAATGTTTAAACGATTCTGCGAATTAATTTCGTTTACGGTTACTGGTCGTGCACGCTAAATAGAAGTAACGAGTTTTCAACGATCCTTTCTGTTTGAATACATAGAAATTAATCTTGAGTAGTATTGACCTGAGGTTAGATTCCACTAATCACAGGTCGGTACAAATCTTCTTCTTCATCATCAGTCTATTCAAGTCCACTGTTGAACATAGGCCTCTCCAGGAAAGCGTCAGAAAAATCCGACGAGTATTTCTAAAAAAAAAAAATATTTTCAGAATATATTTTATTTAAAATGGAAGTTCCACGGCTTAGTGAGCACAGTGCTGATACCCTCGCAATAGTTATGCTTCTCTCAGTGGAATTTGCTTTCGGATTTTCCACCATCAATAAAACGCCAGAGCCTCGTTTGTAAGCTTGTAAGCAAATACTCAATAAAAATCGATCAAAGACAAATCAGTAAATATTGAGTTCGACTCGGCTCGGATCGGCTCGAAGCAAATAAAAGTCGACACGTTAGCTGTGTTGCTAGTTGTTACTTCGCGCGATATTAATCCGCGTACGGGCGCGCACCGATCTTGGTTGGCGGATACGCGAACACTTTTTGTGTAATTTCCACCTGCCATAGTGACGCCGCAGGAATATTTGAAGTAACAAAATAACTGTATTTTTTTCCCTTGCGGTTTTATATTCGAATAAATGATTAGGGACCGGAATTATGGCAAAGTAAAAAGGAAGTTTATTATATATTTATCGACCCAAAGTGGCGATTTCTTTTATCTTTTATTGGTAAAGGGGCAAATGAGTTAGCGGCCCACCTAATGGTTAGTGATTACCGACGCCCACGTGCACTCTGCAACACCAGAGGCTGCGCGCGCGATGCCGTCTGTTAGGGGATATATTGAAGATGGACCAAATTAAGAGCATCCCTCTCACCTCTTTCACATCCATACTACGGATGTGAAAGAGGTGAGAGGGGTGTGTCAGGATCATACCAAATAGAAATCAGTTGTCTCTGCCTATCCCTCTGGGTGACAGGCGTGGTGCCGTGTATGTATGTATGTATGTTGCTATATACCCTTAATTCATATCATATGTATGCAGCGATACGTCGGCAGCGTACATAGCGAGAAACTAAAAAAAAATTATGTGGTAATTGAAAACCATAATTATTTCACAACAAAATATGTTGTGCAAGTAAGTAGCAAGTAAGTTCCGATCTCGTAACCACATGCATAATTATTAGTAGTTCATTTGTTGCCTATCCCCTACGTGCTTGGCGGGAAAGGAAACAGCAGTGAAGAAGTTATGTCTGAGTAATAAAATGTATTTTGAGAACATGTGAAGTTCGCTTACATACATTCAAGCTGCTTGGAAGACATTACGGCTTCCTTATCCTGTCTTTAATAAGAAGAGGCCTGTGTTCAGCAGTGGGACGTAAAAAGTCTGGTATTTTTTTACCTTTACCGTCGGACTATTCATATCTACCGTGAAAAATGTTTACCTATATCGTGGTCGTGTAATACATACTTCTGAGATTTTAGTTTCAATTTTGTACATTCTAATCTCCATTTTGGAAACGGCTTGAAAGTCGATGAAGTTGAAAGTGGTCGAAGCGTCGTGAAGACGTCACGTCTTATTTAAATTTGGTTAACTGTTGTTTAAATCTTTGTATTTATCTTCTCTATACATCTTATATTACAAAGGATAAACGGACATGGTTTGTTCGTTTATGCTTTTCTGTTCAATCCGTACTTCTTTGCAATGCGCTCCCACACGAAATCAGAGCGTCTAACAGTCGGTACACGTTTAAAATGAAAGCTATGTTCCTTAGCTTTCTTTATCTTTAACAAAATGGCAGAATCATCTCACTAATAGTCTATTTGTATATATTTTTAATATCTATGTTTTTAAAATGTTTAAATAAATAAAAATTAATGTATGTACGTGTGTATGTATTTATTATTGTATGGGTATTTAAATTTTGTATCTATATATAGATTTACATAATTTTTCTGTTTTTTCTCTTTAGTGCTCTCTATTTTATCATCTACACCTACTTCATTTCACCTCTGCATCGTCCAAAGGTTGACTGGAAGATAATGTTTATGACATTAAGTCCGCCTATATACATTCTAATGTATATGAAGTTTAATAAATAAATAAATATATTTAACTGCGTATAAGAATCCTCGTTGCACTGTGTAATTTATATATGCCCATCATGTTTAAGTTGCCACTGAATCTTGTCTGTAGTTCGTTCCCTTCTATTTAGCATATCGAACGTTTAAGTTCCACAACACCGCGCTTTCCGTTGCATCTGCGCGTAACCACCACTCCTCTAATCCAGTATTGTATGGTTCACCTACGCATTGACCGGCGAGTCAACGAGCTCCTTTCCCGTGCTCGAGAGCACGCGCGCTTACATAACACGACGCGTTTCCATTTGCGAGCGTTACCGTGTTAGCGTAGCGGCGACGAAATGTCGTTTGCTCTTGTTGACCCGGCGTGAGTTGACAATGCGACTTCCTTCACGCAGTAGTACTACACAGATGCACGTGTTCACGAGTACGTAATACGTGTCTGTTAGAATGACGATACAGTTACTGTTCTCGAGAATACAGTGACGAGACACTTCCGCGGAGACCTTACTCTCAAGGCTAAGTACATTGTCAAGTTCTCGGCGCGAACGCTGAGCGTCCCCCGACAACGGTCCTATTGTTTCAGTAACGTTCTGCGATAAACAAACGGTAAGATTCTGTACGTTGTGTTTTCTTTCAAGATCAATCTCACAGTACAAATCCCGATCGACATCGTGCGCGGAATCGAATCGCGTGCTATAACTTTTTGTATTTTCTCAATGTAGATCTCAATTTCGATTTCCAGACTCCAACGAGCCTACCTATTGTACAAGGCTAATATTATGATAAGTTTGAAAGAATTCCCTCCAAATTGCATACCCTCCGGAACGAGGGGCATTAAGACGCCTCCGCACGTACACTTCCCAAATGAAATTTCCAAGTGCTAAGAGAGTGGAAGGTTACAACGGCGCTACATCTCCCGAGGGCGTTTACTGGCTGATGAATGGATAACACTGTTTACGCAAATTTGTTTTGGGTTTAAATCTTTTATCTGTTCGTGTATAAAATGCCTAAAATATTTTATTGAAGTGGTAATTTTTCATATCTTTCAGCGTTTGCAATAGTTTACGGGTTATAAGTCAGCAATTATTAAAAAGTATCACGTACTTGCTGTTTTTATCTTATCGCAGCATGAATTGGGTATTGAATTAATTTCAATCTGCGTGATAAAATATAGTGTTTTCTTCATGACCATTTTAATGATATTCACGTGCTTTTTATCAACTTAATACAAATATTATAAAGAGATCATTAATATTTACGGTATTATGAGGTTCTAATTGGTACTAAATATTCTTTCACTGTTAGGAAACTTCCTACCTTAAACTACTTGAAATGTCTTTTATTTTATAACTATATGTTCAAATTTGAACCATGAAATGAAAAATGTTGACCTGGTGACCCTGCCTTCGAAACCTTTGAGAGGTTGGGAGCATATAAATATTTCTTTCCGAGACATGGATGTTTATGGTATACACAAGATAATTTATCTATACTCTGGTGCAATGAAACCGGACATATTTATGGAACGAAAAATTATATTTAAAATAAAACGTATATTTTTTAATGTGATCGATTGAAGATTATTTAAATACCTATTTAATGATACCACATAAGCGGTGATAAGTTTACCTTACCTTTGAAAAGAAAAGACAACAACAAACCCCCAAAATTGTTCTCTTAGCTCACTACAGTTTGCGATACTAATTGCATCTATAAAAAAACATGTTTTAAGTAAAACGTCATCATTTGCATTTCAACGCTCAACCTGAAAGGAATTCTGGTGACTACAGTTGCATTCATCTGAAGAAAATGTATACTACCCCGGAAAAACCCGCTCAAGTTGCTGTAGCTCGACAGGTGATTTTATATAAAAAAAATAACTGGGAATGGAGGACATGTGTAGCTTTTTTTTATTGAAAACACGGCAAACGAGCAAGCGGTTCACCTGATGGTAAGTGCTTACCGTCGCCCACATACATCTGCAACACCATAGATGCTGTAGGTGCGTTGCCGGTCTTGAAGGATATTTGGGAGATGGGAGGGAAGAGGAAAGGAATAGGGAGGGGATGTGGGCCTCCAGTTACCTCACTCACCGAACGAAACGCAGAAGCACAAGATGCCTCTATTTCACGCCGGTATTCTGCGAGGCTGTGGTATCAATCCGGTCGAGCCGGCCCATTCGAGTAGGAGCTAAAGCCGCCGCTTGGTTCTACCACGCTTAAAAAATAAAAAAACTACTTGTAAATAAATGTATGGTGAAACATTCAGTTCTTCGTTGATAAATTATTGCACCTCATTATTTCCATTTCATCGTTTTTATTAACTAACATTACTATTTGTTCTCATTTATTTATGTTTAAACTACGTATCATTAATAAAATGGGCCCTTTGGCAGATCTCGCTAATCCCGACAAACATCGAACGGTTTTTGTTGAGGAACGGTTTTACTGGCCATTAAAGGCCGATTTTCTAAAAGCTTCTTATCTGAAAAGGCACACTGAAAATATATTTATTGCTCGTTTTAGTTAAATTTTGCACGGACCCGTAGGGTTTAACAATAAGTTATATATTTTCTATGAGCGAAAGGTCAATTGCGGCTTATGAGCGAGCGGAGCTGTATTATGGTATCACAGGGGCGCTTTAAAGGCTTTTCTAAGCTGGACTTAGAATGGCTGCCTATTTTCCAACTCATTGATGTAATAAAATGATAAAAATTTTGTAATAGTATGTTACTTTTATTATTTTACACTAAATTCCTTTATCTAATAAAGCGCTGTGCTGGATATCGGCATTTCCCCGTGGGCGCCAATAAAGGCTGGCATGCCATGCCAATGCTTAGATTTGGTGAGCGCAGTGCTAAAACCCTTTCACCAGAGATGCTGCTCCGTATCGGTATCCGTAGTCTGGAGCATGTGGGTTCGGCATATTCGGATGAATTTTTCGTCATCATTAGGTCGCCAGAGCCTCGTCCGTTAGACAGCATTGTGCACCACGTGCAGGTATTGACCTTGAAAATGGTGTTAAGTTGCATTACTTAATTACTATAGCACTAACTTTAATAAAATAAGAAAAATTCAGTATTTTAAAAGTAGTTCATTAAAATAATATTTTGAGACTTTAAAACTGGCGCAACAGATGTTGCGCAACGCTCCGCGTTCAATACACGTTTTAGGTTTTTATTCCTATTTAATTCAAGTTAAATGTAGGTGGATTCTGTTTCGGTTGCGAGCAGGTTCTATTTTCGGAACGGACGCAGATGGTGAAGGTCGTCAGCACAGAAAGCTACTTATTTATTGAACGTGGCGCACACAACGAGTCTAAATGTCTTTCCCGTTTGCAACGGAAAAAATAAAAAGGACGGAGTCCTGCCGGAGGTTCCGATTGTGTTTTTGTCGGTTTGCGTTTAACTATTACAAACAAATCTCTTCGGTATCATTTCATTTCTTTGTTTTGTTTCTTTATAATAAACTAGCTGGTGTATCCTTACCCCTATCCTGTATGTCCTTCGCAACATCATAAGAAACTTATCTAATAATACCTGAACAAAATCAAACCAGTGTATTTGACACAACGAAAAGGTTTAAGACAGGAGGGTCTATTCAAAATATTCAAACGTCGTCTCAAATGTAAACAAATAGTTTTAACCGCAGAATTGAGATGGTTTTCATTCATAATGTTATGTAGTATTTGGCAGACAAGTCATGGAATAAGACATCATTATCATTACGGCATCTCACAGGTCCAACGCTGAATATAGGCCTCCCCAAATATTATGCCAAAAAGCGTGGTCCTTTGCCACCTGCGGCCAAGAGTCGCTAGTATTCATATTATTTATATCATATATATCACTAATATTGAAATTCATCGCCAGCGTTAAATTAAAACCCACACCGTACGGATTTTCATTCAAACGTATCAATGAATAAATTCTTTCCGTCTTTTGAACTTATGCAATGTAATTGTGATAGTCACAATTACATTGCCACACAGAATTTTATACTATACGAGTATATTATATTATAGTTCATAAATTTTAAATGGTTTACCTTAATAATATTTTTTATCATTATGTTACCAATACCTAATTTATATAACCATTTTAGAATGGGATAATCAAAACTCAAATTAATATATCATTGATTGTAAAAAATAATATCAAAGTTGTAATGAGCCGGTGTCTTCTTGTGGCATTGGCATAGGATCCGTGTAAACATATGTCCAATGCAGTTGACCTGGGTAAATGAAAAAAAAAACAAGAAGTGCAAATGGTATGGAATATTGATATTAATAACAAACGTGTCTGGCGGCTGGGCTGGGGCGGGGGTTCGCATGTTTGAGTTTCATTAGGGTGAGACCACGCCCAGGGACGCCCTGTCATATCGTACTACGCCGTTTGCTTCATTATTGGGTTGTTTGGTCGTAATGACTCATTAAATTGCCACTGTATGGAGCAGCGTGTCGGGAATAGTTTAGGCCGGGGCGCGTGTTTATTGTTAATGAAACATTATAAACATTGGGTGTTTAAAACATTTCGAATAACAATTGTATATCGGAAGGTATTCTGTTCCGTATTATTATTGAGTTGCAGTACTGCAGCTTAAGCAGTAGCAGTTTGTTCTCAATAAATTTAGTGACAAACCATTTTTAATGAAGTTGTTGTTTGACTAAATTAGTGTAGGTGAGTTATTTGATAAAACATTTTTAATCTTATAGTAGTATAAATAAATTGATTTAATTATACTTTTGGATACTTAAAATAATTCATCATTATTTGATCTGGTTCACATCATTATATTAATAAATGAACATCGAAATTTTGGTATTTATTCTAAAAGGAGAGGAATAAAATATGTCATTCGAAAGGTAGATTACTGTGCTATATGCACAAACAGAAAATCACGTGTATGTTGCCATTTAGATAGATTATCAAAAGTGAATATACACACGTGATTTTTCCATACAATACGTGATACGCGATAAACGTCTTCCTTGCCCTTTCCCACTCTTTCCTCATAGGGTTCAGGTAAAAATAATCGAACGAATGATTTTAAATGTATTACTTGTTTCTGTTTTATTACTAATTATTTATTAAAAAACATATATATTAGTAAGCATTTTGGAAAGATATATATGGGTAGGGTATGACTATTACAATTGATTTGGAACATAGCTCACAGCGTTATCAGCTTTTTTTAAAAAACGTGCTCATTAGCATTAAAAATAGTAGCTTCGATGTCTATGACGTAATGACGAAGATGCCATTTACTAATGCTAGTTTTAGATTTCAAGATATTATGGTGAATATATCTAAAGATAATTTCCGTAATTAGAGCTTTCAGTAGAGACATAGTTCATAATCTTTAATTTTTTTTGATAAAATAGCAGACATAGTACCGGATTGTAAGTGGTCACACTGGCCCAGACATATGTATATCCATCCTCGGTGAAGATTCAAGATATAGGATGCTTCGTCACTTTAGTGGTCTCATGGAATATCTCTTTGCCCATAAATGGATCAGCTGAGATCTGTGCAGGCTGGGTCCATCCGGTCGAGACATTCGCGTGCCACAGACAGTATTCAGCTACAGCTAGACTATACCTAGAACTAAAGTTCAAAAATATAGGCATATAGTTTAAATTACCGACATTGAAGTGTGAAATTTCTGAATTTTTTACGATAACTAACTTGTTGACAACGCAGCAATTTTCACTAGTAATGTTGAACAGTACCGGTCGATAGAAGAAAACAGTTCAAAGATTAAACGGCGGCCATAATGCTCGCCACCGGGCCCCGTGGGCGGCGCTCCCGATGGCCGTCATAAAATTACAATGTCGTGACGCCGCCGCATCGTCGACTCGCCGTTTTGTTGAAGCCGCACCCTCCGAGGGTACATTATAAAATTATACCAACTTTCCCACTAGTCATTTACTTAAGAGGGTGACTATATTTTTTAAGGGAAAAGGGACTTAAAACACAGCTATATGTGACTTATGTGTGTAATGTTACGTTCAGTTTTATAAACTTAAAAGGTTACAAGTGCCTGTTTTGATTTATTCTGTACTCCCAATTCATTTACAAAAGTTCAATGTTCAAATACTGAAGTACTAACGTTAATATATCAAATCTATGGGACGTGTACATTGAACAACTTGATCTTAATTAAGAACTCTACCAACTTTCATAGTATAGATAAGAAAGTTCTAGGTTTGCCTATGAGCGGTAAATTATCTCGCACCAGTGTTTCTAATTTCTGAAAGTTTGTTCCTCGTTGGTTGCGATCGATTGGCAGCGGGATTAGCCAAGGGGTTCCTCCGTGCTAGGGTCACATTCCGTCCTTCGAGAATTGTCAGATGCCTACGTGTACGTACATGTACGTTTTTTTGTTTGAAATTTCATTTACGCCGTTTTCGTGAGTACAACAATGTTATGCTGTTTACCGTTTATACTTATGTGCTTCTTTATTCCTTTCTTTTTTAATATTAATTCTTCTCAAGTACTGCAAAATTCGAAAGCATGATAATGATAGTGCTCAAGGTGAACTTTTTAAACGTGGTCGAGTCAAACGGCGGCTTTTGCTGAACGGGCGGCTAGACTGCGGTAATACCACGGCCGCGCAGAATACCGACGTGAAATATTTTAACCGGAAGTATTTTAGCCAGTAATCACTTTCCATCAGGTGAGCCGCTGGCAAATTTAGCCCCTTTCCTATAAAAAAGAAAAGACACGGGTGAATGAAGGATATAACAACAGAAATAATTTTAATTACGTGTTCTATGATTGCACATAGACTGTGTCCCGAGGGATGGTTAAATCTTGTCCCGTCTAGACATTATATCGCGTCCAGTCGCGTTACTCAAATTATTACTACAGTAGTTTTACCGACTGTGTGATCTCATTAAAGTATTTATTGGATTGTTAGGAATGGATATTGCGTTAAGTTCCCTAATAATTATACAAGTATCAAAGCAATGCAATTTAAAATAAAAATTATGGTATTCTATAATAACGCCCGTACATTGTGGTATTCGTTGCTAACAGGGCTTTATGGCAGTTTGTTGGGACGTAATTAAAGTTTAAAAGTGGATTTCAAAATACTAGATATTTCTAAAGACGGAAATAAACATGGGCAAAAAGCAAATGGGCATATATTAAGACAGTAATAAAAGTAAATGTTGAAAAACGATACTATGCGCAGTCATAACCAAATACCTTTCACGGTATTTTTATGAAAATATTGTTTCATTGTTGTATTATTTTGTGTTTCAAAATTATTTTTTTGATGTAAAATAGGGTTGCCTAATTTTACTGCTATTACAGTATAGTAGTCTTTCCAAGAAATAGTTTAGTTTCTTTTTTCTATTCTTTCCAATTCCGTAAATTTCTCCTTCGGAATATTGTTAAAAAAATATACTATTACGTTCTTTAACTAATACAGAGCTGACCTTCTGTTGTGGCGACCTCGCGATAAAGTAATTTCATTCATGCCGCGGTAAATGGCCTTGGTTCTAATTTGACTCAATTTTAACGTGCTAATATTAGGTACGGTCTCTTTGTCCATTGTTTCAATTCTGATCTTGATAATCCATTAGAATTATTAGTGCGCGCTAATTTTTGTCGTTTTCTAAGTTTATTCTACTATTCTGCCAGCTCCGTAAGAGTTATAGATATTTTTATTCGCGGTGGCGGCGGGGTATGATAATCTGCCTCTTCCCTTTCCTTCCTTGGGTATTGAAAGAGTCTTAAGGAGAGACTAAAGGAAAAGTCACGGTAATCTCATAGCGTCCGACGGTTGATTAACCATAGCAAAAATGCAAAAAATGCCAGAATCTCAATACACAGACGGCAGTAGCGACTACTACGGTGTGTCACATTCATGGATTGGCGCTCGTTGGTACTACGCAAAGCGTGGCGATTTTTTACGCGGTAGAGCCAAGCGTGTAGCTGCTGTTCGAATGAATGTGTCGGTTCGACCGAGTTAGTACCACGGCATCGCAGAATACCGGCGTGAAGTAGAGGAATCGTCTGCTTCTGCGTTACTTTCGGTTAGTGAGGTAACCTGAGACCTACTTGCCATCCCATCCACTTCTTCATCCTCCCTGCCGTCCCCGAAATACCGTTAAAGGCCGGAAACAGCACTGCAGAACCTCTGGTGTTGCAGATGCGTTTCCGGCGGTAATCACTTACCATCAGGTGAACCCCTCGCACGTTTGCTGCCTTTCCCATAAAAAAAACTTATGTCTAGCAGTTCACTATTAACGGCTGATGATATGATACATACACACATTATTGGATTATAAACAGTTTTCATCTTGACCTTACCACCACTTCAATAGCGTTCTAGGCTTATAAGAATTGCGCCAAGAATGTTAGTTTCATATCAACCGTTTTGTACAAAGCGAGGCAACAAAACAATGCGTGTACCCCGAAGTAGTAGTAGGAACTCGTTATTTTCCTTATCTCATCAAGTAGACAGGATTTGTTAACAATTTGTTTAGATATATTATATGTTCTTTAGAATTTTGCTTTATAATCTAATTTAATCTGAGCTAGTCTGAATGAGGAAAGACATTTTCTAAAACAACAGCTTGTTTGACCTTGACCAGTTTTAGTGTTTCTCGAAACTATAAGGATAAACATGAATAGGATGCTGTTTATTATTAGATAAACTGAGTTTTATTAAAAATGTTTTACTGTTTTTTCCAGAAGTATTTTAATGTAAATTTCCATTAAAATACATATTAATAACATAAACAACAAGCAATAACAGTTTATGTTCTTTCTAAAAAAAAGTCACAATCTATAGTCAGACAGATAAAATAAACGAAACGATGTTGTAAGACCTCCTTTTTCAACAAAAAAATACGTAATAATTTTTGCTTAGTCATAAAAACGGTAATACATACAAACGTCAAATTTTGTGTGATTATAGTGAAACAACAAATAATATAAACCGGCCAATTGTAAGCCGGACTCGCGCTAAGGATAGGATCCCGAACTGATATGAAATAAAACACAGTTTTTTAGTAAATACACAGATATGTTGTGTGAAATGAAATAAAAACCTTTTATTTTTCGACGTTAGAAGTCAATTCTTACACAAGCAGCACCTGTTCACAAGTACGATGCATGCGGATGTCATCGCCCTCCTCGACCATATTAAAGCGAAGTGTGGCTTTACGGAACCCTCGGTGCGCGGGTCAGACTCCTTCTTGGTTGGGTTTTATTTCGTTAATATTAGCTGTCCTAATAAAATTATATTTTAAAACAGATATTTTACTGAAAATCACAGGTTTCAAAATTACCACTTAAATTCTGGAACATGAAAAAGAAAGATGAAAAATGACACAAATTTTAAGAAAAAATTGTTTCATTTAATTATTTGTATTTTTATCCCTTTGAATGTTAACGTAAAAATATATGTTGGAGGAAACGCAGTAATTTTAAGCGTGGTAGAGCCAAGCGGCGGCTTTAGCTGCAACTCGAATGGGCCGGCTCGACCGGATTGATACCACGGCCTCGCAGAATACCGGCGTGAAGTGGAGGCATCTTGTGCTTCTGCGTTTCGTTCGGTGAGTGAGGTAACCGGAGGGCCTCACCTCCCTATTCCCCTCCTCTTCCCTCCCATCTCCCAAATATCCTTAAAGACCGGCAACGCACATGCAACATCTATGGTGTTGGAGTTGTATGTGGGTGACGGTAATCACTTACTTAATCAGGTGAAACGCTTGCTCGTTTGCCGTCTCTTCCATAAAAAAAAATAATTCAGTTTAACTATTATGTTACTATTTTGCATGTATTTAAATATCCATATAAAGCTCAATTTAAACGAAAATTCCGATGGGTGTAAGCAATAAAGCTTCTACTTGAACACTGGCGGGTCGTTCGATTAACTAAGCTAGAAAGGCTTAGTTTTAATTGCCTCACATACCCTCCACGGACTCGGTTTCTAGGCGTTATTACTCTAAGGTTCTATATTAGTTTAGCGTAGTTCGTCAGTACGCCTAGCTATCGAGCTTATACTTATTATTATGTGTTTCTATTTAAGTTGTCATTTTATATTTATAATATTATATTTCTATTTGTGTATCGAATACTCATATTATATGTAATAAGTGTTATTGCTATGTTATAAATATTGACGTTTCCTTTTTATTAATACTTATTTAAGTTTCTTTTGATTTTGCACCTGCCAACATTTTTTCTCATCTGCCAGGATTGACTGGCAGATAGTGCTAAATAGCATTAAGGCCGCCCACGGTAACCCTTGATCTAAGATGTGTACAAATAAGTAATAAATAAATAAAACCTTTTTCTATATGTATGATAAATAATGTAATAAAATTTCTTTATTTCTCATCACATATGACATGGAAATACATGAATGTTAGGTATAGCACTATTTTAATAAAATTGTCTGTCGTGGGAGACTGGTGCCCGTGTAGGTTCAAAGACCCTGTCTAATTTGTATTATCATATAATTTACTACAAATTTCCTTTCGAACACAATTCGTAAACAACGTTGTTACCTTTTATAATGTGTTTTCTATTCGTTCAATAATTATATATATATTATAATATTTTGGATTGACTTACGGTTAGTTTTCTAATTATTTTAATCATTTACTGTGAATAACTATTGTTGCGGATTTAAAGAACTTTTAAATGCACAATAATTATTTCTAATACATATGCGTTATGGGCCGCATAAAATCAAACTATTAAAGAGATTCTTTATTTGATATGTCAACCAACTTACCATTATTGTTATTAAAAGATGAGTAATATGTTTTTTATGAATAAAATGCTCTAGCCTCTGCATCAATGCTAACGTATTTAAAGGTCTGCGTTGAATCGATAACCGCGATGAACGCTGTAGCAACGGCAAGCGACCCACCGCCATCGCGTCATAGTGTTTGGTAGACAGTCACTACGGCGACCGGTTCGATCGGATCACGGGGCCATGGACGGAATATTTCGTATCAGAAAATCAATTGAACGATGAATTGGAACAAATGTTATTCATGATATTCATGAATCTGACAAATACTAGTACTTATGCAGTAGTAGTACTTCATTAGATATTGAGACACTAGGATCCTGCTGCGGTTCTTATAAAGAACAAATATTCCCTAAAGTATGACTACGGTGTCAAATTATGTATGTTACGGCTGTTTGAATAAATAACTACTGTCGCTATTAACTTGAAAATTAGCACAATCAAAGAAGACGAAGGCGCTCGGATTAGTTACATGAGTGGATAAGATGATTGTTTTCACGGCATTCCAGGTTTTATCGTTTCAAAATGGTTTCATGTATAGTTACAAAAAATCGACAAACATACCCCAATATAACTGAAAGATTTAAGGATAGCTTTTCTCCAGTTAACATTTGAGGAGTCCGTCATGTCGATAACTTTGAATCCCTAAACGTGTGTGTCAATATTGAATAATACCGAATGATGTCTCAGCTAGATATTTTCTGGTGATTCACATGTCTCCTGTTGCCATAAGGTGGTAGGTCGAACGGAACGGAAATGTTCACATCTTGTTTTGTTTCTTTGATAATTCTGTCACACGCTCGCGTAATGTGCTATTCTCTATTGTCTCCTAGATGTTCAAAGATATATTTTTATCATTAGCAGATTTGTATAATTTATTTAGTGGAGACAGATAATTTATCATTGCACGTTCCTCGTTTTTATCTCAACTATTCGTTATTAAAAACTCGTAATACTATAAAGTGCTAAGAAAAAATTGTACGACCGAATTAGACCGCATTTAGATTGGCATTAACAAAACAAAGCGTGGCAGTGCCACATTTTAAGCATTATCAACATTAGGTTTTTATACACTTTTTTATTCATCCTCGTATATGTTTACAAATTTTATTCATTTTATAAACATAAATTATTATCTATTACGCAAAAAATATGAGTCCCCTACGAAAACTTTGCGAGGTTTTCAAACCTACTCTTTTAATTAAATCATGAACTTCGCCCGGCGTTTCACAGAATTTTATGTCATTATGTTTGTTTATGTATATTTACAGCAAATTTGCACAAACTTTCTTTATTAAAACATTATCATAGATATTCTTACGTAAAATAATATCAATTCATCTTAAAAATCAAATAATATTATAAAGTAAATATATTAACTATTCTCGAAATAAAATTATAAAAGTTATTAAACCGAGAGTAATTATTTAATTAGATCTTTGTTCCTCTGCGTCGTCTCATCTGGATCCAATTTTGGGTTTTGTTGACTTAGGACCTCTCTAAAAAGTGCTAATAAAATCTGAAGAAATAGATTTATTATCACAATTCTACTAGGTGGTAGGCTTCTTCTCTGGCCAGGAGTCATTTGGCTGGGTAACCACCGTGTTACCTATTTCTGTTACCAATCAGCAGTGCCACCACTTTTGAGTTTTGCTTAGAAAGGTTTACAGAACTAGTATAATTACAGGCTGTGTGGCATTCCATCTTAGTCCTATGGGGTACAGTATCAGTAACCTCCTTCGATTGTAGTTGTTAGCTGGTTTCCATGGGTTTTAATAGCCACTTACCATCAAGTGGACAGTTATTTTGTTTCTCACAGGATACGAAAAAAAAATGTTTACCACTGAATTCAGAAAAAAATATTTGGAAGCATTGTTTTAAAAGAGAACGTAGATGAGAAATGCTGGTTAATTTGGAAGCCAGCACCCGGCCGTGTAATTAACGGAAACAAAGAGCGGGTTACGCGGCTCACGCATACAATTCAGAATATAGACTGCAAGAATAGGAAGCGGGCTGCAGGCGGCGCATTACCGAACGTGAATAATGTATTATCTACAGCACGCTGCGCTATTTCGCTGCGACTGCGCCGCGATTAAGCCTGTTATTAGCGTCACTGTTTCTTACGGTCGTTCTATATCGTTCGCTGTGTTCAAATTGTGATGTTAAATGCGTACTACATTTACTATTCATCGGTTTTGTTCAGTAGCGATATATTTTCTGAACTGTGAAGTAAAGTTAAGCTTTTAGTTTTGATGTCTTTTTAAACGACTTAAAAAAAAAACTTGCGTCTGCTTTTATGTACATTTACCTATTTCTCGGTAATGGCTTAACCGATTTAATTAGTATAACCCGTATTTTATTAAGCTAGATGCCGTGGGGGGTAAAAATGGGAATGCAATTTCATATTGTACTTCCGTTTCAATGAGTTCAGAAATTGATTGAAGTCGGTTCTGTAAAAGTTTGTTGTGATTCACGAGTTACTAAATAGGTTGTTTTAGTCTGAAATTGTATTGTTATATTATCATTAAAATATATTACACGGTATCTGGAGTGTCTGGAGATCAGCCTCCGGGTAAAGACACTTGAGTATATCGTAAAGGAGATATGCAGAAAATACTAATTAGTTTTTTGTAACTTATCTACGATTTGTATCTTTGGCCTGAACACACAGGGCAGACCCCTGACCACTCCATTGTAGGATTTATAAGTGCTTCATATTATTTATATTTTTCTTATTTATACAAACACTTTGGTGTACATTTTATACGATAGTTAATTTGTACACGCAGACAGTGACTCATACAAAAAATATGTAGATGCAGCATGGTCGAGCAGGAGTTATTCTCTAACTTCGACAGCTGTACGAAATCTGTAGTGTCCTAGTTTTTCAGTTAGCTGACTACTCCATGTATGGCTGTGGTTGGTTATTCTGAGAAAAATGCAGGCATATTGTCCTTAACACCTAGTAAAGTAAAACATGTTTCTGATTCTATTGCATATTATAATTGTGTATCTAATACTTTTATCTTCTCTTTTAGGTACTGTCTTGAACTCGTCATCCGAACGTCACTTACAAGTATTATTTCACTTATCAATACAAAGTGAAAAAGGTAAGCGGAGTCTCTAGTCAGCAATAAAAGCAACGCGGTTGATGGTTAATTGAAACTGGCGTCTTATCTTTATCGGCTGGAGTATTATGGCACGCTCAAAAGGCTAAGGAAGCAAAATGTAACAAGGGTAGCTTTTAACTGAATGAACATTTCTTATTTATCTAGATCTCAGCATAGTAATTGTTTGAGGTTCACACTTTTTTAAAATGAAATGATTATTTGCGGATTTTATAGCGTTTTAATTTTGTATTTATTTTCCCGACGTTTCGAGTGCTTTACAGCACCCGTGTTCTGAAAATGACAGAGGTGTTAGACGTCCTGATAGTTGTAACAGTGTCATTTCAAATGTTCGCGTAAATACAAGAAATTTTCACTTTTTGTCAAAGTTTGCTTTTCTCATATCCGTGCGGGAATCGAACCCGCGAAACATATTATATTAATTTATTCCTATAGACCACTCTTCCCTTGTCTCTTAATATGCGAGATAATTGGTTTAGGTCCGAATGTTAGTTCATATGCGATTTATGTTTGTAATCGTACCCATGAGAGAGGAGAAATCATTAGCGAGGGGCAGCGTTTTAAGATAAAAATATTTTACTTTATACGCGATTACAGGTTTATGCGGTTACCATAACTTCCTTACACTGTATATGTGTATTAAAATAAGTATGAATGATTAACAGGTGATCATTATAGTGTTGCCTTTGATAGCATCTCATGAATGAAGACCATGAACTGGATAATATGTAAATCTCGATGTGCACAGTGAACATACAAACGATAAAACAATATGCTTTATCAAATAACCCATAAAATAAATACCTACATGGTATTTATTTTATGGGTTAATTTACAGTTTTCATATTTTAGAAGTGTCGAAATATTTTTAATTCACACTAATAATAACAGAAGAGTAGACAGCCTGTGTACGTCTACATGATAGAGGTGAAGTCAAATATAACCTTGTTATTCAATATGTACACACCTTTTTACATACAATCTTTTTAATTGTGGTTGTATGTAATTTGTACCTTGTTGTGGTAATGCATACGTGGCGGCCTTGCGTGCCCGGGCTCCCCCAGTTAAAGCGAGGGACAGGTGGGCTGCTCTAACTCGGCTGAATGTAGAAAGAATATTATACTTACCAAGTTTTGTTTTATTTATAACTCTGAATAGATTTTTTCAAATCATCATTTATTTCAAGAGTATATACAAAAACAGTCTTCGTGTCGCTAAGGCGTCCCCCGAGGTCCGCGCTCGGGTGCTGGGCACCCCTTGCAACTTACGTAAGGCCACCCCTAAATGAATACGGTATAACGGTAAATAAATCCATGCGTTATTGTTGCAAAAAAAGATGCAGCTTTTTGTGTAGATTTATGATATTTGACATAGGGAAAAACTTTTTGACAAATATCTATCTTTTGTAAGTGAATCCGATAAAAATGTTATTGAAATCGGACGTTAGGCTCTTATTTGTATCGGAGTAAGCTGATGATTGTGATTAATAAAGCAGAAAAGACAGCGGGGATTTTGCTTTTTTGCGTGCTCTACTCATGTCGGACTAATAAACCAACAAGGTTCTCCGAGCGGCACAACAACAATTCAAGAAGGGACACACTATTGCACAATTGATTTCAAAGTCAAAACATTTTTATTTAAGTTAGGTTACTTTAAAGTTCGTATGAACGTCAAAATTAGGACCTCCGAGAAGAATAGGCAAGAAACAGGAATTTTTTTTAGGAATCCCTTGTTTTCATTTATCTATAACAATAAAATCAATACAATGATTGACATTATGAAATCGGATAAAATCATGTACTTCATAGGTGGTCACTTTTTATTTCTAGGTTTTTTTATTTATAATTGTTTTGAATACATATTCGTAGTGCATTTATTTAGGCCACGGTCAGCGAGTTTGCTCACCGCTGGTGTTTTTCATTTAGTTTAGTACCGTAATGCGGCGAATAACGCAAACAAAAATTCATTTACAATTTCATTATTCGGCTGTATAAATTGCTTGCCATATGAAAACATGTATGTCGTAAACGTGCCTTTTGTCGCATTACCGGCATTTATGTGTTCATATGGGAGTGCATTCGTATCCTACATGTGCAACATACCGTATGTGTATTGCGTTTTTTTTTATCTCTATATCCAATTTCATTTAATCTAATTTCATAGTAAAACAATGTTTTAATATGAAACATGTAAAATTGTATTCTACCTAGTATAAGGTAAAAGATTAAGATGTAAGAAGAATATAACATTTTCCGAAATGTCAAAATCACACGCATGGCATGTGATGCAGTTCTGACAAGATTGTCGCGACATACTGGCGGTGGAAACAACATCAGGTTACCAGCGGACCAGAGGTAAACTGGACTCTCTGATTGAGCCGTGGGGAGTTGCGTTATTGTTGGCATTTTAATCGTAAAGCGTATATCTAGCAGCGGACTTAGATACACTGTTGATGAAAATAAAAAGTAGTAGGTTCCTATCAAAAACCAAATTTTCTTCGAGATCATGAAAGTATACATCGTTATTTTCTAAAGCGCCATTAAGATTCAAAACGAGAAAATGTTTTGTACAAATGTGTTTAGGCGACAAGTGAACCCTCTTCGTTCACGTCGCACTAGCTTCGTATGTTCTTATTGATATCTCACCCTCGTCGGATCCGTCGCCGCTCCTTTTACATTTACACTTTTTCCGTTACACGTTATGAACGCGCGATTTAAATCTATAGTATCCACGTACGTAGGTATCTGACTATCTTCAGTGCCATCGTGTTCCTCACATGCTTGGAAGTTTCGTATAAGAAAACATTAATGTTTATTTATTTGCTTTATTGAAATACATAAAGAAATTTTGATTTTATTGTCACTAATGCAATTAAAAATTTATATTTATACAATTTCTAATTCACGGTACAATTTTTTGTAAAGTAAATTTTCAAGAAAAAATTCTACTTCTACTTTTTGTATTGGATTATTTGAACACCTTGCTCAAAGGGAAGACTTCGATAATTGATATAAATACTACATCGAATGATATTTACACTTTTAATTTATCAAACGCCTTGGCGTGTTTAGTCGGGGAGAGGCAACAAATAACGCTACGTGACAGATTACTCGTAATAATGAGATGGTAATGAGGGCAAGTGCGGGATGAAGTTGCTTAAACATTTCTCCTAATAACCTTAAGAAGGTAATGAATCTAAATTTAAATTTATGTTCAGGTCATATTCCTGCTGGCTACTAGATCCAATCAAACCAAACTTATTACTATCCTCGAAACTTTTTAAAATTTTAACTATGAGCTAAAAGTTTTAAGCAAACCGAAGTGATTACAAGGGTTCAAAACACAACTAAAAACAGTACACTATTATTTATTTTATTTTTATTTATTTAAAATACTTTATTGCATACACTCCAATTGGAGGTTACAAAGGGCGGACTTAATGCCTATTGGCATTCTCTCCCAGTCAACCCATGGGTTGGTGAGATAGCCGTAGCAGGTGTATTCATTTATTAAATTAATTAAGTATTAAAATGATTTAAAATAACTATAAACAAATATAAATAGATATAATAAAATCAATGAATAAAATAAATAATATACATAATAATATACTATTACATATGTAGATAGATAAATAAACATAAATAAGAAACACAATAATAACTAAATAAGTCCATTTAAATTTAAATAATGTTCTTTAACTAAATTTTTAAAAGAGTTCCTGCTTGCCGATTTCTTAACTTCGTCGGGCAGGGAGTTCCAGAGCAGTATAGCCTGAACCTTAAAGAGTTGCCGACAAAACCGGTGAAGTGTTGTGGAATACTAATCTTAAGATTAGATGAAGATCGCAGCTTTCTGTCGTGCGTCAAGAAAAGATAACAAAATTTTTCTTGAAGATACGCCGGGGAATTTACATCATTAAGGATGGAATAGAGAGTAACTAGAATCCTAGAGTGACGCCTTTGTTGGATAGTAAGCCATTTAAGGCGAATACGGAATTCAGAGATGTGGTCATACTTACGAAGACCAAAGATAAAACGAATACAGTTATTAAGAAGGTGCTCTAGCTTGTTGAGAAGATCTTGGTTCAGATCTGGATAACATACGTCGGCATAATCAATTATGGGTATAACTAGAGTTTGCACAAGCATGAGCTTTGTCTTGTAGGGAAGAAAGTGTTTTAGACGATAGAGTGTTCTTAAGGTGGCAGAGACTTTGCGGCTGATTTCGGTTATCTGTTTGCCCCAGGTTAAAGTTTTATCCATATGCAGTCCCAGATTTCTAACCGAATCAGAAAATGGTACTAAAATACCATTGTATTCAATAGAGGGCAAGGTTCCAAGATCGACCTTAGCCAGCATTCTTGAGCTGCCAATTAGTATTGCTTGACATTTCGTTGGGTTGACGCAAACTCCAAAACGCATTGACCAATCGTAGACTGCTTTTAGGTTGTTATTCAGTATAGTCACCGCGTTATGCAGATCATCTATATTAGATTGTACGTAAATTTGTAGGTCATCTGCATACAGATGGTACGCACAGTCGAAGGTGGAGGTGATAGAGTTAATGAAAACCGAGAAGAGTATTGGAGAAAGAATTCCGCCTTGCGGAACGCCAGATTCCAAATTTAACCACTGTGAGGCTTCTTGCCCTACGTGGACTGACTGCTGACGCCCGCGAAGATAAGAAGAAATTTATTTATTTAAACTTTTTTTCTGTCACCTTCAAAAATTATTACAAAGCCGCCCTTTGTAATTATTTTTGAAGGTGACTTAGTGCCTTTTGGCATTCTCTGCCAGTCGACCCGGGGGTGTGGAGAAATAATGTAATAAGTGCACTTAATACTTTGTTTCATATTTTAGTAAAATAATTAAAACCTACCTCTATTCATATACACAAGTAAATATATGTTTTATATGAGTGTTCCGTATTTTAGAAGTCCTTATTTAGAGCCCTATTAGTCTGTTTACCATCAAGCTATACAAGGTGTAATATGTATATGTATAATATGTAATATTCTGCTGTGGACTTGTGACAGGCTGTAATAGAAATGGAATGGAATATTTCAAATATTATATTATTTCGTATGTAGGGGAATAATCTGCAACGAGCGCTGCTCCGATCCCCGGTGCAGAGCCTCGCGCCCTGTTTAGTACATGGGGTTTAAAATAATATGGGGAATCAGATTAATTTTGGATATTTACCAAGTTTTCCGGTACTATAATAATATAATAGAATAGTGGTATAAATCTACCGCAGCGCGAGCTATTTTTACGATAGATCGCATTTCAAATGTTAATATTAAAGATGGATTTTTGAAGATGACAAAAGTGCCGTAAACATTAATTAAATATTTGCACAGCCAACCCATTATGCAGAGTTAGACTCACATGCACTTTATCAGCCTGTTAATAATCCACTACAGGATATTGGCCTCTTCCATAAGGAGGATTTGCCATAACCGCCACGCTTGTCATGCGGATTAGCGATCACAGTACCAGGCACTACGCATCTTAGACGCTGCTGCCCGTCGTCGGTCTGCTTAATAGTTTCGGTCTGGTATATTTCCAGATGGCTATCTCACCATCTGTCGGTAGACATTGCGATATTCAAGGTTTTTTCCTTAGTCGCCGCTCCACGGCACCCACGGGAGGAAAGGCGGTGGGAGTTTCTTACGCCGATATCACACGGCCATGGCATTAGTCAGATGTCAATAAATGACTGTCCATAATACAAATGGAATTGTTCTTGTACCCCAACCGACACGAGAAAACAACGAACCGACTTGATATTTACTTACACCACAACGGCTGCTCGCAGTACTTGTACGAAATTGGAAACCATCGAGTTTCACTGGCTCAACGTAAATACAATCTATACGAAAATTCGATTGCTGCTTCATGTCTCCTTCAATTTGTTTCCTCTCTAAATTCAATTGAGATTGGTATCTCCTTGTTGTTATTTAAATTTCAAATCAAACTTTTTCAGACATTTTCGGCTTGTGATTCTAGCCGCAGTCTATTGCGTAGATACAGCCATAGTATAGCACTTAAGAAAACACGATCGTTTAAGTTCAACATGTTTTATTCTGGACACTCTTTTTACTGTCTAGAACCTATCTATGCTTGTATGTATCTTTTTTCTTATAATTTTTATTTAAACAGAAACTTATTACCATGTACCATACAGTATGAGACAGAATTACATTAAAGTTCGAGTATGTACTGAAAACAAAGTGTAGTGAGTACAATGTAATCGATTATGAACACTTATAAAATGTTGTTATTTGGTGTATAGGTAATGTAAAGTTTCTTTCATTTTCTTTATAATTTTGTAGCATCTGCTGGACATACACTTTAGTCCACTTTAAATAATTTTATACGAGTTTAATTTACAAATAATTTACTATCCGTTAACAACGCTGTTTATTTTTTACATCATACTCGTAGTGAAGGCAAATTATGTTGTAATAGTAAAAACTCATATTATTTATTATACAGTAGTTCTAGAAATTCCGTACGATATGTCGCTACAAGATTGGCAATAGTTCATTCAACTGAAAGATGACTGAAAGATAATCCATACAGCGAGTAGGGAATTCCACGTCATGTCGGCAGCGTTCCAATCGGAGCCGGTTGGTGCGGTCCGAGCCGCCGCGGCGCCGTGCTGCGTCATAGCTTCATCCCTCCCCTACTTCCACAAGGTGCGGGGCGAATATGATCACCGTGTTTTGTTCACTGCAATCTCCCGCTTTTTCGTTTTCCTTACAAATTCCTTCAATCAAATTATTATTTTTCTAAGATATCGCCTCAGCTATGACGTACCACGTGCATGCGGTTTGTTGACGTACATAAAATCCCATTTTTGGGTGGACGGTTCTGAGGGAGGATAGCAACGAGTCTGTTATTCTCTGCGATAACCCGTCTACAGTTTTATTATAACAGTATTATTTTAGGTCTTATATTGATGATTCAGTTCTGAAAAATTTAATTCATATTTTCACATAGTTACTTCAGCATTGTTTCTTACAATTTTACATCTTACATCTAATTCCTTCAGGAAATAATCAAAAATTTGTTTGTGGATATAATTTTATTGTTTTTTTTTATTTTCAAATTTGTTTCCGCTGCGTTCGTTAACACATTGTACAATACTAAGTGACAGGTGTTAGTTAAAGACAAAATAAGAATGATCGAAACATGTTCCTACGTTCACCTGTTCAAGTTACCGGTTTACAATGTATGCCATGTACTTATACTCCAATATAAGTGTATACCTAATAACATAAGTGTTCAAGATGATTTACAGGACTAAACAGGTATGAAATATAATGAAACCGAGCGTAATGTGTTAACCTGCGTGATACTCCCGTGTTTGTATGCGACCGAGTTACATCTGGCTGAACTTACCCCATTACAGTTTTCTCGGTTTCCCGCAACTCATTAACACATTAAGGATTATTTCTAAGGACGTATGTTTCAGCTCGCCATCTTTTCGTCGTGTTATTGTGACTCAAAGATACTAATGAGGGATTTATTCAACGAGAGCGTGTGCGCATCATCGTCAACTGTTGCGACACTAATGATAAATAATAAAGACACGTATGGTTCTAGTTAATTTTTTTGTTTATTAAATCATGAAAATTACGTATTATATACTTGACATTAACTTTATTGATAACTATAAAAATTTTGTTAAGTTTATTAAGGCATTGAGGTTGCAGAAACAGATCATTTAAGTTGTATCCGCTTTACTGCAATTTTGGACTTCACTATAAGTCCAAAACGAGAGTAGCAGATGCAATTGTGAAATGCATTATGTCAATACGTCGAATATACAAAAGGATGAGGTTATACCTCAAGTTAGGTGTAAGTTCGACGAACGAGTCAAGACCACATTCATGTAAAATAACAAAAATTTCAATCACTGCCATCTACTTCATTATTATTCAGTAATTTATTATTCAGTAACAGTGTTATGGGTATATGTACATCTGATGCTGTTTTAAACGTAAATTACATGTTAGTCACACATAATACTCATCCTAAAATTTAAAAAACCACCGACATAATGAGCCCTAACACGCTACATGTGCTGTTGGTTGTTTAGGAGTCTCCATGCTGTCCTGGTTGCAGTATCTGGTCAAGTTTACCTTATTATTGTAGTACCATCGGATTTACCCAATGTACCAAGTTTCAAGTCAACCGGACAAGTGGCGGAGATCACAGCTATACAAAGGATATTTCATTGTATAGCTGTGATCTCTACACCAGCTTAAACAGAGCCTGATAATCTTTAATCGGTTGAATGGATTTTCATCAAATATATCTAAGAACCATTCTAAGTTAACCAACATTTGAATAAAAAAACATCCCCTTATCGCTTTATTCGTTTGTGAGTTATGTCTATGTGTGTCACACTACTACATACGGGCACACAGCCAGACAAACTCTTTTAGTGACGGCGTTTAAAAATACGAAGGATAAGTCAGAATGAATGTATTGTGTAGTATACACAATATATACGAGCATGCATCATTTATTATGCATTATGCGCGTCGATTTGATTTATAATTCTGCTTTTAAGGGTCTCGAGTGGGCCACGGCTATTGCGGCCTAGGGAAAGTGCTCTGAATAAACAGTAGCCGGCGTTTAGTGCTCGGCTATATAAGGCAGCAGCGGTAATGCTCTGACGTAATCAAGGTTACACATTATGTCATGTGTAGTTTTTGTCGAGTGTTAAGTTACCATAAAAGGTGTTTTGGTTCGTTAAGTGACGTTATCGTTTAAACTTCTTTGTAAGTTTATTGTTATAGTTAGTACAGTGCGAGCACGCACACATACGTCTCTCTATAGTCTTGAAATTGAAAAGTCTGATTTACCTAACTGAAACTATTTACATACTCATGTTTGTGGGCAAAATAGTTGGCACTGCGGTGCGCTTTCGCACACGTATGCGACCTCTCTAGCGCCGACCCTTCGTCGGGAGAGAACACGTCCTGTACCTCTCCCTCCTGGCTAGACGCGTTTGAACACGGACGCGCCTTTACACTCTGCCTCCACGCCACGTGGGCAACGGACCCTTCCAGAGTCTGCTGTCTGATAGTCTGATAAGGAACGATGAGTAACGAATGATCTCTTTTTCTACACGTAAAGAAATTGCTTACATTTTATATGTATAGCATACATTTAGTACTGCCTATAACTCGTTACGCTAGGCATGAGGCTTGCTAAAGACAATAAGCCGCTGTCCTACGTTCCTATCGCTAAGTCTCTAGTATTAGGATTCCGTCTTTTCGATAGATATTTGTGCCATTTGGAGGTTGGCACTACGATGAAAACGTAGTTTGTTATACAACTTTGTACAGCTAATTCATATAATGTGGTTTTGGTAAAATTTCTTCCTTATGTGGAACATGTGAATATAAATCTGTCTCAAAAATGTCAACTCATAAAAAGAGATGACACCCAAGCTGAGACGCGAAATGACGCAAGCGTTTTCATTTTCTTAGTGGTCACGGTAGGTCGCGTCAGCATTAAAGGCTTTAGAGGGTCAAGTCGCTAGAAAGCTGCTCTAAATGTGCGTTTCCGAATAAGTTTTGTAAAAAGTTTTCGTTACATCTTGTTTTTTTGTCTCAATACATTAAATAACACACAAATGGTTATCAGTTTCGGTTCTATTTTAGAAGTTTAATGAGGTGAGCCGTATGCTCGTTTGCCCCTTCTTTTACATAAAACAAATCTCTTATATTAGGGGTTATAGTATGCAATTACCGTTTCATATCAAACACCTTTTTTCTAAGAAAAATTATGTTTATTTAATCTTAATAATAACTATTTACTCTCATTATCTATACATTTCTGTCATTTCGAGGGAAGATCATGTGATGGAACTCTAGATTTGGATCTGGACTCTACTAAGTCTATGAAGGCATTTTGTACCGTTTTCGGAGAACCATTTTGTTCCCGAATTACGCAATTTGAAAATTGCGGAAAAATGGTAATCGTCTAGGCTAGATGTACGAGGGCGACGGTAATCACTTACCATCAGGTGAGCCGCTTGCACGTTTGCCGCCAATCCCATGAAAAAAAAAAGATCACTGCAGATTAAACTTTCGTAAGCCTATCTCTTCTGCAAGTAGAGCTCCGAGATAAATTCGAAATCCTTTCGGTTTCTTCACGTGTCTCCCCGAATTATTTTTAAAGGTAATGTATCTTGGGAATCTTCATTAATAAGACGTAATCTTGAGGTGCTCAGTTTCAGGATATTAGTCGGCCTCAGCAGTGTCTTTGAGAAGATTTCGCAACTTTCTCCCCAATGCTACTAAACTTGTACGGTGTATGTTTCTGCCAATACTCGACTATGCTGACGTCAGCTATCTAGATCTCACATGGTAGCATGTTGATACGCTTGAGCGACATCAAACTTTTGTATACGATTTATATTTGGTTTACGCAAATACGATCATGTTGCAGATTTCCATAATGAGCTCTAGCGGTTGCCAATTCAATTTAGCCTAAATTCTCATATTGTCTCTCTTCTGTGTGCTGTTTAATCTTTTGTATCTAACCTACATAAACGGAGAGTTTTCAGTTCCTTAACGATTCACGTCAACGACTTTTGAGATTATCAGAAAACTTAAAATTGAAAATGCGTTTACGTAATACAAAGTTTTTAATGATTTCTGGTATTTACGGGAACACTAAACATTTGAAATGAAACTATTATTTACGGATTTGATCGCGTTAATTTTTTGTTTTTGATTAAATAATTTTTTGTTCAAGCTGTCCGTGTATGGAATGACTTTCCTATTACACCGCGACGTGCTTAGTCGTTACCATTTTTTCAAAAGCTTGTAAAGAACCACTATCTTTCCCTTTATTTCCGTTCCACCTGTTTATCTGGTTATTGTTTTTTTTAAATAATCTATGGTTTGTTGTATCTACATATTTTATTTATGATATACGTTTAATATAATATATGTGTATATGCATATTTAATATGTGTATATAGTACGTATCTGTAGTGTATATAAGGGGTCATCCCATCTCTTTCATCAAATGCCAAACTTACCTGGACTTTGTGCACCATGCTAGCGAACAATTAATGGTTTGCCGGCCGAATGATGGCGGAATATTCATTCCAATCGCCGAGCCCAAATCCCACAGACTAGTGACTGGGGGCAGTATCACTAGTGCGAGGGTAACGGCATTGCGCTCACAGACCCGCTTGCCCGGCGTGGTGAGTATGGTCAAACCATCTAAGAAATTTATTCCAGCATTTGCAGACTCTTTTTGCAAAAGCCTATATGTATATTTAGCAATAGACTAAAATAGGTTGATAGTAGTAACAGATAAAAAAATCGTTTTTACACTTTAATATGTAACACGATTGCTATATTACAGCGCATCACATCATATAGGGAGGACTATTGATTTTCGGCGGTATTAGCGAACGTCAGAAGAGTGGTTACATTACAAATGTTCCCTAATAAATTGTTAATTTTTTTTTTAAACGGTCTGATAAACGCGCTATCGGACCTTACACGCCGGAACACAAGAGTGGTTGCACTGCTGATTGGCGACAGCAATGGAGATGGTAAGAAATAACGACTACTCCAGCAGAGTAGCAAGGAGTCTACCATCATAGTAAGGAGTGTTTATACACCGAAATTTGTGTCATGATGTGTGTTAACAAACGAATCATGAATATATTAATTAAATCTGAGTTGAATACATTTGACGAGGGTAGTCATATTGGATTTGGCAATGAATCTCATTATGGGTTAGGTAACAGGCTTTTGGTCCTCAATGTGTATAATATTTATTTGCTGTTTTGCATGCGGATTGAGTTGTGCCTTGCTTTGTTAGTCGCGGCGCAATATGTATGTATGTGTGGATGTCAAAGAAAGCCACTAAGGGACCTATCTTGAAAATATGTGTCAATATCCGGGAGACAATCCGACGACGAGATTCGCCCGTCCGTTACGAAGGCGAAAACTTGGTTACGTTGAGTCCTGTTCGCCTACCCCTAAGGCGTGACTGCTTATGAACAGATAAATTGAAATACTTATTAATAATTAATATATAAAATTCTTTGTTTGTGTGTATGTACTCGAATTTTGGAACGGATTTAACATTAAAAGTTCTTTATGATGCCAGAAGTGCTATGTTTTATCATACTTTATATTACCAATGTGAAAGTTTATATGCTTGTTGTTCAATCACTCTTAAACGACTTATAGGATGTGAATGTTTGACAGAGATGTAGATGCCACTTTTGTCTTAATCAAGAGTTCTCTTGGGAAGAGTTATCAAATTTATGGGTACGCGCAAGAAGCCGCCGACAGCCGCTTGTAAAATATAAAAACAAACATAAATCCGTTTGCAGATAAAACGTGTGTATGTTATCAAGAATTTTAGTATTTTAAAAGAAATTGCTGAGCTGCATCAATCCATTGACAGTAAATTTAATTTCAAAGTAAATAGTCTAGACTAGGGAAGGATAAAAATAGTAGGAGGGGCTCTCTAAAGTATTTTCCTCTCCCTTCGTCTGCGTAAGAAAATAAATCGAGTTTGGAAATGTCGTCTGCCATTTCTACATTCAATGCTATTGAGTCCTAATAACAAGTTTACCTTTAAATCGTTATGTCCTTTAGTTCTTTATGTTATTCTCTTATTCAAACAAAGTTATATGCTAATTTATTCTTTAGTCTTAGAACTTGAATCCGGGACGGGGAGTTCCTGCTGAATATTTAAACATATTATAACTACTATACTAATATTAATAGTTATTTAGAATCGTCTTTATTCATAAAAAATCCTTTCATTAACTTTCTGTGCCATTAGGTGTTAATTATTTGGCATGGTACGGTAGTGGCCTGAGTTCGATCCCTAGTACCGGCACCACTAAAATAGCTCAGAGCAATTTGAAGTGCTGAATTTAACACGTCCCCGGCGGTGAAGGAAAAAATCGTGAAAAACCGGCATGTTAATATAAAAATATAATTCCGAGGACATGTAAAGTCCGTCAATCCGCACTGGAGTAGCGTGGCGATTGATTTCCGGCTCCAAAACTTCCTCAAATATTTGAGAGTTGACCCTTGCCCAGCTGTGGATATTTACAGGCTGCTGTATTATGGACAGCCTAAAGTACGATAAATAAATATTATGTGTTTTACCCTGGAATATGTCGCATAAACAGAAAAGTATTCATAACTTAATATTTTATTTTATTGATACTATATCTTTAGATATAAAAACTAATTCCTGAGGTAGTCGGGTAAAAATATAAAATAGGTTGTTGAAGCAAAGGAAGATCCTTCATCATTTGGTCGGTAATTGTCCTATTGTGTATCTCTCATCATCATCTCGCAAAATGAGCGGAGCAAATCGGTGTATTTTGAACCTGCAGCTCCACTGGAGGCAGAGAAACACGAGCCCGAGCACGAGAATTATTCAGATCGGGTAAAACGAAATGTTTATACCCGATCTGAATATTTCAAGTTAGTTTATATAATATGAGAGGTTATACGCATTTAATAAAATATACAAGTCTAACGTTTCATGTGGAATCAATATAATCTAAAGTATCTTCACAGACCTGTATAATGTCACTCACCACAGTGATTTATCAGGTCTGTGAGCTCATAATATTTCTTTTTACAGCGCATCAGTTTCACGAAACTGTATCACACGAGTAAACTGGCGAGCCACTATCACCGCAACAAATCTGTTTCTATTAAATTATCACGAAATTCGATCTTCCACTTCGAAAGCTTTCGAAATAGTTCTGCGTCACAAACATGTAAAATTACTTCGCTCCGAGCAGCGTGGCTACAATAAATTCGCATTATCTTCAGCTATTGCCACAATAAACTTTTGTAGCGACTAGTTACGGAAGGGATTTTCTTTTCTTAAACTTTAATTAAAGTACCAACGCGAATCCGTTGAGGTTCTGTGCTCATTCTCAATGATGAGGGTACGGAATGTGTGAATTTAAAGCAGCGTTAGATAATATTTTTTTTCCTCAAGGGGGCACTTATTACACAAAAGAACCAGCAACGAGAATAAGTCAACTTTATAATATATCTTTACAAGTTTGTGTTTTGTATATGTAAAAGCAATTGTTACAAATTTAGGGAATTCCAAGCGTGTACAGTAATTTGGCCACTATGTGATCATGGACAAGAATTGGCTATCTAGGCTAAGGCATGCCAAAGTTTGATGTCGTGGTATGCAAAGCTGTGGTGGTTTGGTGGATGGATAGACTGACGATAATGGCAATTCATACATAAATAATATCCGCTGTCATCGAAGTTTCTGTAAAATAAAATGGTTTAGTTAGTGGCCGTGAATTGTGACCTACCTTGTATATATACATACATTTAAACACAATACTCGTGGCAAATAACTAGATTTTTTCGTGTTTAAAATGTAAATGCGATAGTTAAAAGGACATTAAATAATTTTTCTTTGAATGTCCTTCTAAGTCAAATTAAGTTTAACCTTGACTTAATTGTAAAAGCTCTTGTCAAATGGCGCAGGTCGATTTAATTCTTTGAAAGGTAAGTATATTATAATAAAGATGGCATAAACTTTTCTTCATTAATCTTGATTCAATTCAGTATAGTGGTTGGATTCTCTACTACTGATAAATTATTCAACTAACAGCGAGCCACTTACTTCCGGTGAGAGATTTACGGAGCGGAGAATGACTAATCCAGGCCTTTATTTGAGACTACTGACAGTAATCCTATAGAATATAAATATGATTTTATCATAACCATTCTTAAAAAGTCGTGATAAGTATCATCAAAAAAGGAATTTCAATTCAATTGTTTTAAAGTTATGTTTGTACTACACGTGTGTGAAGGGTTTATTAGTGATTTTTATAATTTTACGTAGGCTCATCCGATAGTAGATGTTTATCGTGACCAACCGTGAGGACGATGATAGAGTCGAAGTCGAATGTCGCAAGATAATTATTGCTCGCAGCAACCCAGGGGCGCTTCTCGAGGAGGGGTTACCGTCTAATAAATTTATATCTTACTTTTAGTGAAGCTGATAGGTATACATTTTTAAAATTCTTATCTGTTTGCATACAGTATTCCGAATGCATTGTTACTATTCATATAGTTCAGCATTATGTATCCTCATGAACAAGTGTAATTTATTCAATGAAGTGCACCTATTACGTCATGCTCCGATTTTATACGCGAAAAGCTACTTTCATGAGTTTAGAATTCATAAAAGTTAGATTGAACAATATTTTATAAGACATTTTCGTAGAAAAGATCGGTAGACTTCCCATAGACGTTGAATCTCCAAGATGGCATCGGCCCCTTAATGCGCTGGTATCTGGCCGGCGTCCAATCGCCTCGTCCGACGCTAACGTAAAACCTTCCGGAATAGACACTGCCGCCGTTGCATAAAACGCTGCTCATGGGTTGTTCGTCGTTATGGCAACCGATACAGTGGGCAGTTTTTACAAAGCATTTCAGATTATTTTGTCGTGATAGAGTTTTCTTAAACGAGTAAATCACAGTCGCCTAGAATTGTGTTATCATCTCTATGCTTATGTTTTCTTCTGTATTATTATGTTATTTGAAACGAATCAAAATAAATGATTGCCACTATATTTTACAGGTAGGTAACTTTTATTAAATGTTATTTTATTTTTCAACCGACTTCATAAAATAGAATTAATAACCTCCTCCGGTTATTAATTCGTCTGTATTTTTTTTGTATTTATCCTACGCTATTTCTTTGCTGATTGTGAACCATTTTGACGGTGTATTTTAATTGGCTTTGTTCTAAATTCACTTGTTTTATAGTGTTGTATACACTATTATGTACTATACAATATTATTATATACTTGGAATATGATTTTTCTAAGCTTAAAATTTCGTTTTCAAAGAATTTTCATCCTGATCACCTAAAAATTCCTATACAGCAGTGACTATTGCTTCATCGTCTTCAAATCTCTGTCCTCTCATATACTTCTTCCATCTCGGAAAGAGATAGAAATCACTAGGCACTATATGTTCAAGTATTTCCAAGCCAGCATCTCGAATTGCAACCATGGCAACGACGTAGTTGTGAGCCGGGGTGTTCGACTCGGCCGGCGCGACCGCAGTAGTACTACGGCAAGGCATCCTCCTGTCTTTTGTTCGGTGAGTGAGATAACCGAGGGGCTTTTCCTACTATATGATCTGTGTATCAATATATTGGAATCTTATATTTTCGATTAATATGGAATTTTGCACACGATGACAATACAATAATATGGTATCATCCAGCTGTTCTGATGATGGAGCTGGAAGGTGAGTAACGGAGCCCTTGGATTGCTTAATTAGCCATTACTAGAACATTTAATGAGAAAAGCGTGTATATTAGTTTCAGAACTAATTATATTATTTAAAATCAAAAAATAATCACTTTTTAGGTATCTTACAGATATTCCAGCTTTACTAGCGCGAGTAGGTGTTTACTTTTTTAGAAATTCCAAAGAGTTCGTATCGCATTCTCACCTTTTTCGAACGCCCCACGCAACTGCCACAGTTTTATTGTTTTCTACAGTAAGAGCATTGGCCGACCCGTGTGAACTCTTGAGGCGATGTTATGTATCTACATACTGATATAGATATTGGTATCTCATGCTGAGGATATTCATAATATCGTGATCAGATATTTAAAACATATGAAGAGTTTAGAATTACAAAACAAATGGTGAGACATTTAACGTTACTAAGGTATACAAATTCAAGGTTCATGCTCCTTGGCCGTCCGTCACGCGAGGTCATAGCCCTGAGCGAATACTAGTTTAAAATAGATTGCATTTCGTATAGCTTTCCATTAAATGTTCTATAGAGTAATGAAATTGTACGTTAAACGTGATCAGACCACACCGACACCCCATTAGGTGCGACCAATTCAGTCGTATATAAATATAGCCTGACTTGGCGAAACGTTGGGTTACCTACGGTGGAATTGAATTACCATTTCATACACACGTAGCGCACCACTTCGGGTAATTACTACTGACACACAGGGGGCTTATTTTCAGAATTATACGTGGCCAAGCGCGGTTTATGCTGCTGCTCGAATGGGCTGGCTCGACCGGGTTGGTACCACGGCCTCGCAGAATACCGGCGTGAAGTAGAGGCATCTTGTGCTTCTGCGTTTCGTTCGGTGAGGTAACCGGAGGCCCTCTCCCCTCTCAAATCCCCTAAAGGCTGGCAATGCACCTGCAGCACCTCTGGTGTTTGCAGATATACGTGTGCGACGGCAATCACTTACCCATAAAAAAAATATACATCCTTAAATTTCATGCCAAATTCTTTTGTTGAATTTGAAATTGATACGTGACTATTGTGTTACAAACTTATAAACGGTAGAAAAGATATTAATACCAACAAACGAAATATGATTATCATTTAAGAACGATAGGTGGTAGTGACATCTTTCAAAGCTTATTTGTTGTGGTTGCAGCTTATGAACATTCATCACTCATGGACGGTATCCTCCTGACCGGTTTCTTTAACGGCGATAACTTAAAAAAAATATCGGCATTTAGCACCTGTGCGGGATATATTAACAGAAGATTATTGGCAAACACCGATGATACGCTATGAAAAGACGATATCAATTTAAGGATCGATCACAAAAATCATTGTGCCTATGTATGAGTATGTATATACGACTCACGTGTATTCGTGAACACAGCGGCTGTAAACCAAGAATGCGTTGTAATGAAATACTATGTTTTCAGCGCGCAAGCGACACGAACGTAAGACTCGAACAAAAGGCGCGCGAGCGTATCGCAACAATAGACAGCTACATGCGATTAAATTCTATCAGATATTTTGATTCGCTTCAGCGTTGGTAGCAGACAGCGTATTGTAGGGTAATGCCGAACGCAGATCTCACAAACGAGTGATGCGAAAAAAGGAAATTTTCTTATGTTTTTTAATTGTTTGTGTTTTATTCAAGACTTAGTTTCCACAATGAAATTTTTAGACGAAATAACCTGTGATTTTTATAACTACAAGATTGCGATAACGTAACACAGCGCACGTTGGTTGGATGTCAACAGGGAAATTGAAATCGTGATTTATGCTGTTCAGTACTCGCTTTCAGCAATATTTGACTCATGTTTCTTTCACAAATGTCGTCTAAACTATAATAAATGAAAAAGATATGTCAGCGTTGTCTTATACGAGTAGAGATCACACATATTGTGGTCTGAAACGACGGACGTTTAAATGTAAGTAAAAATGTTTTGCGTATGTTAAGGGAGGGAAATATACTAACATTTATCTCCAAATGTCAACCTCACCTGCGTGCGGTGCACCCTGCTGATTATAGAATGAAACTCTGGTGACCTCCTACACATCGCGGGAAATCCATCCGAAAATGTCGAACACAATAACCACTGAATATGGAAGGGGAACAGCAGCAAGTAGATGCGAGGGCACTAGTACCAGCTCTGCGCTCATCGGCCCGTCCGCTTAGCGTGCCGGCTTTTGTTGGCGCTTTCATGAAGAGGCCTATGGCCAGTAGTGAACTTTTGACCAGGCTGATAAAGTAAAAAGAAAATTTTATAGTATTTACCTGTTTACAACATCGAGTAGATATAGGACGGTGATTTAAAGAAACCTATATTTAAAATCATATTTAATCATGTGTTAATATTTAATTGTAAGAATATTTATTTAAATAATTTTATTATTTAATTACCTAAATAGAATATAGCAAAGCCACAATCCGCGTCTGTCTGTATATTCACTTATAACTTTTACACTTCTAAGTGGATTATAATTCGGTTACCACTATCATTTAGAACATTTCATAGGGAAGGTTTATTGTGTATATTAAATTCACATTTAGTTTATACATTACAGATTCACAATGTAATAAGATTGAAGATTTATTTTGTAATTTGAGGTTGAGTATTTTACTCTGTTTACTGTTTGGATCTAGTAGAGAAAGAATCTATTGTGGTTTTGATGGACAATTATTAAAACTCATTTTTTTTATCTTTATCTAAACTATAATAAAAGTTAACAAAAAAAATTAAATGTACATCATTTTATTTTATTTTTATCAGTCTAAGAAGAAATGTTCCGTACTACTATTAAATTCCGTAAGCACATTGTTTTTTTTTTCATATGTATTTTTATATCCATAAGACGTTTTAGGGCGTTTAGTTGCTGGATTTTAACGTTTTGTTTATTAAAGAGTTGACCTATATTTACACAAGTTGTGTAAAATTTATCGAATTCTATGACTTTCATGGATAGATCGAATATTGAAGCCCGACGTAAATATAATTTATAGTGTTTAAGTTTACTTACGTTGTTTAAAGTGTTTATTTAAGGTTGACAGCAAAGAGCTTCCGCCGTACCGTCGCTTCTTGGCGACACGTTTTCCCACTTTGCAATCGTCTCACTAAAGCGGTTGACATGGACGATAAGGTTCTATTTAACTTATACAACAATGCGAACTCACGGCATGCATCAACGATAACTTTTAAATCTTCTGTCGGTTGTATCTATACGTTGTTTCGGTTCTGAATTTTTAATACTTAATTTTTTTTTAATTCTGTGTCAATTAAATATTTGTTATATTTTGAATGAAATAATTTATTTAATTCTTAATATACAGTAATAAGTACATTGGGTATATTTACCGAGTATTCAGATAATAAAACATAAAACAATTTTTGAGGATGCCGGCAGCGAGAATACTTTTTACATATGACCATTTTACGAATAACAATTTATATTTATTTTCGCGGTTCTCAGGAAATTATCTGAGTTTCTCTACAGTACCTTTTATCTTAACGTATTCTGTGATTATTTCTTTATATGGTTTATCGCAAACGAATACTACCTCCTACCTACTTCTCATCTGTATATTACACTTTCGAAGTTTTTTTAATAAAAAAATATTTTATATTATGTCAGACGTACAATAATGTGTGTTTGTGCTTTCTTGTTTCAACTAACCTTTAAAACGTATTATAAGTCTTTCACAATACATTGATCCTGTATGTTGCTGCTAACTTTAACTTTAGATCACACTGACTAAAGTTTTAAGGAACCCTTAAAACGGTAACGGTACGGGGAAGCCTATTATTAAAAATACGCCGCGACAATTTTTGAATAATATTTGGTATTGACATTTGGCATATATAGCAGTTGGCAACGTATATATGTTTCCCAAAGTGTATACCTAAGCTTAGAGGCAATCACTTGACTATATGATAGACTTCCTGTATCCAATGTAACGCCTACGCGAATGTTGGGTTGCAGGAGCCTGTTCGCCAACGCAGAGTCGTACTACTTAGAAATCCGTTATCTCAATATACCCCTATGCGTGACAGGCGTGAGTACTTACGTTAATTAAATAACAGCATTTAAAAAGACGAAACATAAGGTATGAGTATGAATTTTATGTGAATGTTGCGGTTCATTGTGCGTTACGGTATTATATCTGTGTGTCTGTCCAAACTTTAGCAAGAAAGCATATAACGTCGACAGTTCAAACTGACGCAACATCGTTATCCTTTCCAGTCTGCTACAGTTCCAAACTGATTTAAAAGGATATCCTCGTAATGATATAATCGTATATTTCACTAAAATAAATTGAATCCCCGCATTTTATGTTGGCTTTGTTGCTTTATTAGTTCCTGAACGTTTCCCATCTGTGTTTTATGGTTTCGTGCTTATTCTATTCTGTACGTATAGTGGCAGGATTTACTTATGCTAGTGTAGTAAAAAGGTATGTTTTAAAAAAAATGTGTATTTTTTTTTATAGTTACTTAACACGATTTTGAAAAACAAAAATTACTTGTCTATGTAGGTTTTCACATTTTGTGAAGAGTAAAAGAAAAAAGAAAGTTTAATAAGCATTTTAATTAATAATATTTGATAAACATCGTTAACGTGTTTAGGCTGGTAAAATGTGTTACATACAGGGCTCACATCTAAGCTCTCCTAACGCATTGACATAGACGAACAAAGCATTTGTTTAATGGATGTGTCATCAGTCATCGCAGACGTAGCTTTAATATAAGGAAAGACATGCGTGCCAAATGTGAATGTCTACGATTATTTATTTAATAGGTCTGTCTAGACATTATTAACTTTAATTATATTGCGAATTTGTGCAGCAGAGCAGGTTTATTGGCATTACAGGTTTCCTTTCTTATTTTCAAGATATAAATATTAAATGATTTCTTGTATTTATGCGAATACCACTTACATTTAAAATAAAAATGTAACGGATTTTATAGAGATAATTATAAAAAAAACCGTAAATTTTCTGGATGCCTCACTCACCGAACGAAACGCAGAAGCACAAGATGCCTCTACTTCACGCCGGTATTCTGCGAGGTACCAACCCGGTCGAGCTGGCCCATTCGAGCAGTAGCAAAAGCCGCTGCTTGACTCTACCACGTGTAAACAAACAATAAAAATATTTCAACGTGTTTGTGATCACATCTGTATTCTGAATTGCTGTCAACTTTCAGTTTAGTTTTAGCCTAATGATAAACTTAGTAAAAAAAATCTGACTAAATTACAGCGTTAATAGATTTATTCTGTTTATTTTCTTTGCAAAATTTTTCTTAACATTTGAATGTACGCGATACAGTGGTCTGAAATTTCACTTTTGTATTTAACACTCGAGGACTTCGTGATAAGAATAAAAAAAAAGAAATTGAACTGAAACAGAACTCCGAAAACAAGAGCGTAGTCGGAACGTTTGATCACAAAAATGTGTTTTTCCAGTTATTTTTTTAATTGTTTTATCAAATCTTAGAGATTATTTGCGCAATTATGTTATGTTATTTGACACGTTAGCATATAACATACTGTTTACTTTTGTTGAACTCTTCCTTCGTGTTCGGTAGGCTTCTATAGTTTAGCAGATATGTTGATATTTTCTACCAAAATTTTACAATAATATCCGCCTAATAAAATAATATCTTGACATACAACATAATTACAGAGGTGAAATTAGTTATCGACCGAGTAAAATGAATTAAAATCGGCACATACGAACGTAACACATACGTTACGAAATAATAAAAAAAATATTGTATGTCACTGAGATTTTCTTCGCCCTGAAAGATCATTCCTCCGGGCATTGTTCACACGCCTATCTCGATTGTACCGTTTCCACAAACCGATAGATTTAAAAAGAAATCTTGTCGATTTGTAGATTCCTTTAAACCTATGTTGCAGTTTGATAGCACATTTTCAGAAATCCTTTTAATGTTACTCTTATATTTAAGTTAAGGATATTTTGTAGTACGTAATACTCGTGCCTTCGGGGTGTACATAAGTTCCTAGCTATTGCCGTCGGGCATTAGTTTCAAGGTAGGTATTACAGTATTATGGACTTAATCCTCTATAATGCAGCACCTGGCTCACGAGATAACTAAAATCTTATGAGGACTAAAGTATAAATTGAAATATTGTAATTACGCGGTAGTCCTATTAAACAAATGAAAGTTCTTTTTTTGTTTTTCTTTAACAGCCTTTAATCAGTCCACTGTTGGACATAGGCTTCTCCGTCTTTTTGCCGCAATCGCCACACTTGGCTAGAGGCAGTGGGAAGAGGTAGTTAGTGCGCCTCGCACCTTAGACGCTGCAACTCGTCACCTGTCTGATGAATTTTAGGTTTTGGGTTGAATTTAATTTGAACAGTCTCACGAATCATCCATGACACGAATCAGTGTTTATTTGCGAAACGTCGAGAATAAATTATAAAAACTAAACGCACTGAAATCTATATGAGTATAAAACCTTTAATTTTTTTTTATTTAGTTTAATTTAGAGATAGGACTGAAATTACCAACTGTAATGAACTCGGGGCTAATGAAACAATTTCACTGAGACCGCACATACCTGCATATACGAAGGCGAATGTTCCTTCTTCCCCATGTATTCTTCTTCAGAGACCAGCACATGTTAATGATCAGAAAACTAATCGTTTTCGAGTGTTAACTCGCGTGCGTTGCCATTAGAAGCATTTTATTCCTCTCGATGACTTGTGTCCACAATTGAAAGGGACAATGCTGAGCAAGGGTAACATCACTCCTAGAAATATACACACATTTAAATTAAAGCAACATTGCCATAGCATTGCCTCGAGTATTTATAAAACTTAAAATAAACAAATTAATTATTTTTGATTAGACAAGCACAACCTGTCTATAAGTTATTATCACAGGGCGAAGGTATTTTTAATATCCATCGCGAACGTGAGGTTGATAGGTCGGAATTTGTCTCGTAAGCGAAATTAATTAAAAGTTATGGCCATTAGCGTAGCTTGATCAAGTCGTGCCTGCTTCGTGTACGCTCTAATTTCCTAAACGCCTCATTTATCTTCAACGATGTTGTCTATGTTAACGTAGTTGAAAATAACGCCTCGTTATACCTATTTGGTTGGTCTCTACAAAAACGTGCATCATTTGGTGACTGTGTTTTTTTTTATGGACGATTTTGCAAGTCTGTGTTATGTTGACTTGATTTACCACATTACAATTCAAATCTAGAACCCTATCCAATCCTTTATGTCCATATATCAAAAACATGATTATGGTTTTGATTTTGGACGATTGTAATTTTTTTCTCTTTTTCCATTTTCACGTGTCTTAATTTGCGGTAGAGCTAAGCGATGACTTCTGCTGTAGTACCACGGCCTCGCTGAATACCGGCGTGAAGTAGGGCATACCGGCATCACCCTGACTTCTGCGTTTCGTTCAGTGTCTCTTTCCCCAGCTCCCATCTCCGTCATCCCTCCCATTTCCCAAATATCCTTAAAGGCCGGCAACGCACCTGCAGCTAATCTGATGTTGCAGATGTACGTGGGCGACCTGGGTGTAATCATTTACTATCAGGTGAGCCGCTTGCTCGTTTGCCCCCCATTCACGTAAAAAAGAAAAAAGTATATTATTCCCTTTGATTCTCAAAATTGTACTTAGAGGGGTAAGGAAAGATTACGGATTTTTACACATTCAGCGTAGTCAAAAGAGGTCACGCAAATCGCTTTTCGCCTCTTCGGGAGATAGAACGTGACAGCGGACAAGCCACGTCGTCGCCGTACAAATAAGTACCGATACATCGATACCTAATAGATGACTGTCATTTGCACCGATAATCGAAGTGACTCTTTAACTTTACAATGCAATTAATGTTATCTGGTAGTTTACACTTTGAATTAAAAAAAAATTATGAAATCTCTCGCCCGTCACCCAAAACGGTAGACAGAAATCGCGAATTTTTAATTTGGCACGACTCGGCGGGCTTCCTGAAACCCACTCTCCGCTTTTTCAGGACTTTTTTGACGGGTGACGAGTTCAAAAATATACATATATAGTATTAAGCATACGGTAGTTGAAACGTAAAAACCCGTCACCAATATTACACGGATAGTCGTATCGAAGCAACGTAAATATAACTTTCGGTATATACTTGCTTATCACGGGATACAGGAAGTAGTACCATTTTAATCGAGGAGATTAGACTGTTTGGATTGAAATTTATACAACAATTTTATTGCTTTATTATATTATTGTTGGACCATTGGATTGAAAAGAAATGCACGGTTCAAATAATAAAACAGTTTTAGGTATTCTTGTAAAGCAATTATGAAACGAATTTATGTCATTTCTTTCAGGAAACAACCAAAGACTTTCGCATTCGACCACTGCTTCTATTCCCTGGACTCTGCACTGCCCAACTTCGCTTCCCAGAGGACCGTTTTCGAATGCCTCGGCCGGGACATACTTGACAATGCCTTTGACGGCTACAACGCTTGCATCTTCGCTTACGGACAAACAGGTAAGTCTTTTTATTATTTTATTAAGATGCTGATATTACTTGTCTGTCTGTTTGGTACAATTTTGCAAAATTAATTTCCCGATGAGCTAGATACTAGAAACATTGCTCAGAACTGGATAAAAATCCATACTGCATTTACTCGCTTTCTTGTCCGCCTGTTCGGTACAAATTTTGCAATCGATTTTAAACTTTTACTATTTTTACCTTTTTACTTTTTTTTACTACCTGAATGACAAGTATTAAAAAAGTGGTACAAAATATATGCTTTAATTAAAAATTACTATCGTACAATACTTACATCTTAACATCGTGTAAATAGTCCACCACAAAACATAGGCCTCTCTCATACTTGCCATAATCACCACGGTCGGAAAGCGGATCGGCGTCTAAACGCCACTGTCCGTCATCGGTCCGCTTTTTTGGTCTGGTATTTTTCTTAATGATCCCGCCATCTGTCGGCAGCTATCGCGAATTTCGTGGCTTTTCCCTTAGTCGCCTCTTACGACACCCACTGGAAGATAGGGGGTGGCAGATTCTAACGCCGATACCACACGGGCAATTTATATATTAGGACTTTATTATAAACAGATGCCAAATAATCACTGAGAAACAATGTTTGTAGTTCACTATTTCAGAAATACCACGAGCGAGCACAGAGTGAGTGACAGATTCTTGCACCGATACAACACAGTGCCTACCTGTTGCAGTAATAATGTTGATGTATTTTGCTAATATGTTGGCGTTCATTTGTAAAAATAAATAATGGACAGCGATAAAAAAATAATTTTATATTAATACTGCTTAAGCCAGTTGACACCCATTGAGATAGAATAGATTGCGGACTTGTATGATAAAGTGTAATTCGTATAGATTGCTCTGAACAGACAGTAACAAAATTTTAAGTTAAATCCGCAGTAAAAACCATTTAATCTGGTTAAATGATTGTAATTAATGATAAAGATAAACAGAGATAAGGCTAAATTATGATGATTTAGGTGCAGAGTTTCTAAAGTTTTGGTTTAGTAGTTCGTCAAGATAAATGTAGGATATAAATAGGTCGAGATAAACAGGTTTATTTGCAAGCGCATTATACCTACCCTGTTTATTTTAACTTAATAATAGATAACATTGAAAAATAACACAGTAATTTGTGAACCGTTCTCATTTGCTTATTAATTACAGTAATACCAATTGGCAATGAACGTTAATGTTTTGGAAAGATAAAGGAGGTTAATGCGCTGTAAGCTGTGATCTTCTATTCATAATTACTTTGTATTGTTTTAATTAACAGTCTTCTACGGTTACTTGTGCAGTCAACGTCTGTAATTATCTAATAATGTTAATGTTTTGTCTCTTAAAACGAATTAATGATCTAATTTCAAAAATAGTTTTAGTTTGTTTGGTGGTATACCTTAATTAATATAGATATAATAAAACTGTAGATCGTGTGAATCAACTCTTTAGTTAAGCCGTTATAAATATTTTCTTTTTCTGTACTTTGTCGATTCTTACGATATCCGAGGGTCGAAATGATGTGGCAGTTTTTTTTATGCCGCCACAAACAGTACGATGCTGGTTTAATGACGTAGCTTGATTTCGACCGAGGCGATCACTTCTGTAAGTTACGGCTGTAAACAACTTCAATCGAAGAAGATTACAGATGCATACAGTAATATTTTACAATAGTTACTCTCATTTAGCTGTGGGGTTTCTGAAAAGAGAATATTTATTTAGAATAAAGGGAAGGGTTAAGTTGGTTTTCGATTGAAATTTTTTGACTATTTATATTATTTTTTAATATATTTACGGATTTTATCGCGTTTAGTTTTTACTCATGACGACCTGATGTCATAGTTAACCCGGCTACGGTCAGCTTTCTAATTATAAATGTTTCGTCCGATCTACGCAGAATGAGCTCGCGATATATTGGTATTGGTATGCTTAGTCTTGAATTTAATTTAATTTATTACAGGATCCCAAGCAGATCGCACCCAGCCATCTTCTCTATTGAAATAAGGATGTTTATTGATATCAATGGCGTCGCGATTCATTCTTGGATGGAATTGTGGTCTATTAAAATGTTATGTAATGTTGGGGCAATCTAGGATATGATCACAGAATGTAGACCTAGAGCGTCTATGTTTTACACCAGCTTTGTCGTTTTCCCTATATATGTGTAGTATTCGCGTAATTACAAAAATTCACAATACTACTGTTTGTTTTTTAAGTTATATTCTATAAATATAATGAATATATGAGATGATATTAATTTTTATCTTGAATTTGCAACACCTTGATGGCCAAGTAAGCGTGGGGTCACGCGGTTCTCAACCACGTTTCATTTTTAAACGTGTTGCGTTTTCAATTAAATAAGTTTTAAGTCTAGAACTTAAGATGAACCTAATTTTCAGATGAACCTGATTATACCATTAGAAGGACATCTTTAAGGCCTAAGTGAACAGACCTTCTAGGCAAACGTGTACTATTCTAGGCCTCATCTTCGCCTTCCATTAAGCGAGATTAAGGTCAAACGTAAGCCTATTTTAAATAAAAATAATATATATTTGAAAACCAGTTTTCGGGCTGTGGCAATTGCTTTATGAATTTTCTTGCGACTCATTTAATTAGATGTCCTATTCCTCTTGGACTTTAAAAGTGAATGGAAGAAACGAAAATGTGAGAGCCAAGGTCGAAATAAATATAGCGACGTTCTAACCTTTTGTTTTCAGCTCTCGACAGTGAAAGAGGCAAAACTTTCAACGATGTTATTTCTATTGTTTTGTTGTTTCGTCTTTTTTTAAACAATTTTTTTTATAAATTCTCTTAAAACATTTATTATCATGTTTACATTACTAACTGGAAAAAGATATGTAATGGGATAATTACATAAATTTTGATGGTAACTGTGATGTGAACGACTCAATCTCTTTTTGGTTGGTATAATTAAAACTGTTTACTATACTGTAGTAGTGAGGAGGTAATTTTGCTGTCGGTAAACAAATATCATGGATACCGATTGAAATCTAATAAATATCATCAACAAAAGGTAACTGAAATTATCGAGAGCAGTTATGTCGTAAGAAAATGTAACGAGCCGTTCATTCCCGAGTGTCGATTCAGCGACATGCCTGGAAAATCGAATGCCGGCAGCAGGTGGAGTACCAGGTGGATAACGAAAAATCACTACGAGAGAGTCATGTCCACATCAGTGCACTATTCGGCGCTGAAATCTCACCATAAGCGTTCCTTTGACTTTGTTGGTCCGGAACCCCATAAACATACATCTGCAGTTTTTCAATGAGGTCAGAGCCGGTGAAGTGCGACCACGGCCGGGTCGGTCGACGTTTACTTGCTTATTTGCCGGCGAGGAACCGTAGAGGCGGTCCTGACGGGATATTGATTTCGAAATTCAATGCTTTGTCTCCTCAACACTGACGTTGCAAATGACAGCGTACCTACTGGTTGATTTAATTGGTAGGTAGGTAATTATGTATGTAAGTGCTTTATTACATTAATGGAAGACTTCCTATATCATTTTAGATGCTCATGAGTAAGGGTAATAACGAGCGAATAGATTTTACGACGGTTTCTAGGGCGTGTATGTAAACCATTTGAGTAATATCTACCAAGTTTATGAGTTTCAAACGTTTGGATTTTTAGGGTTCCGAACATGTAGGTCAAAGTAACCCTATCAGTAGGAACTGTTTGCTTAAACATCTTAACTGTACGACGCATCGTTTCGCGAACGTGTTACTTGCAAAACGATTGCAACACAAAGTAGTGTTGCTATTTAATTGTTCCTCAAGGTAAACGATTTGAAAAGATGAGGAGATTACGAATCGCGAAGTGCACATAATTACTTACTCAATTTCATGTTCCGATTAGAAAATTGGCTGCGTGGCTTGTATCCTCGTTCGTTTTAATTTATTCTCTCGAAATAGTCTTGGAATGAAATGGAATTAAAATACAGTGAAAGAGCTCTGTGTTCTGAATTACGCTTTCAGGGCAAATTCGCCGTAAATTTTAGCATAGCTTATCATACGTTTGGCTTATATTATATATATAATTTGAGCCTAGTCTTGCATAATTCAGTTGGTTATTCCGTCCTATATTGGAGACTTTATTCGTCCGCTATATTAAATAGCAGACTAAATACCAAAAATGTATCATCAAACAATAATATCGGATATGCGGCTTCATAATTTTAGATTATTTAAAGATCGCCGATCGACATTTTCAACGATAGAAATAGAAAATAGAAAAGAATCTCGTTTATTAGTATCCTAATTAAAAAAATACATTAAACAAACAACAACAATTTTAGGTAAGGACCTAAAAAATAAATGCACCCCATTTATTTTTTTAATATATCTCTCTGGAAGCAATCTGGAAGAAATCCATATCCATCAAACATAGAAACGAATTTTCTATGTTTGATGGGTATGGGCAAATTATATATTATTCAAGATGATATATGATATTTATTATTCAAGAAATGCAAGCCGGTTATTGTCGTCGCTTTCTTAAAGGTGTTCCTCCAGATTCAGCCGCGGACTAAAATTGACCGATGCATGTTTGAAGTCATGAAATCGGGAGCAACAAACGCTATCAGCGTGCTTTGTATAACAGATCTGGGTGTCGAGCGCCAGTCCAGGTATTTTGGCCTGCTTTGGTTTACGCCTGGATTAGTCTCTTGTACATATATTGAGACATCACACCGTATGACGTAATCAAATAGGATTTCTGATTGGTCTTTGCTTTCAACGTTAATCTCGAGGAAGCGTGAAGTTGGGCTCAAACGCGGACGGGTAAGGGGTTGTTGTCGTCCTAGTGAAAGTGTTAAGCTATAAACTTTGAAGATTGTCAATGACGTTATAATCTAAAGATTATTATAGTTTTTTTTATAAGTATTATTATAGTATTATGATCATAAAATTTAATTAAATGTTTTTCCTTAAATTAAAATTTTTCTTTTTGTATTTTTTTTACGCCGGCATTAAAACATAGTATCTGTACAAGGGCACTACTTATATAAATTATTATTTTTCCTGCCTAATAGATAATTTTATTGAAATGGCAAACTCAGTGCGTACTTTTCTAATACATAAATAACATATAATATCTATACAATTAAATAAATATATATATATATATATATATACACACGCATATGTACATCTATACATACATATACATTCGTTAACAACTAGTAAAATATTAGTTCTCGTTCGATATTCATATCCTCGAGGTCTTCATAAATCTCGCTTTTTTACTTGTAAATCTAGGTCTTGCACCATTAGTATTCCGTTAGAGAACGTTGTTTATAACATGAACTAGCATTTCATCTCGCGGCTTTCCTGAAAGATTTATACGCTAGGCTCGCGCACTCGCGCCCTGTAATTTTAATCTTGTTCATCGTCCTCGACGCGAGAAAACATTTTTCTTTTGTTTTCGCATCCATAAATAACGCTAGCATTACCTGCAGTAAATTTCTTTTTTTGAAATTTATTCACATTTTTCGATTGAGCATTTTTTGCTCTGTGGTCTAGTGTGATAACGTGCTGTCGGCCATATGAGAAAGTTTTACCGTATTCTAGATCACAATAAAAGGTTGAAGCGCGATCCACGGTAGAACTAGACTTGAAGGAATACATTGTTGTCAATAATCATCGATAATGAGTTGATCACTCTCAAGCCGTTTCTAAAAAAATAGCGACTAAATAAACATTTAAAAAAAATATAAGAAATAAAAGAGGATACCTACAGAGTTACTTTAGCCCGTTTCTTCTCCGTCAAAACAACCGCATTACAAAACGGTGGTAAATTCAAAAAAAAATTACATTTTCGTAGTGAAATTTAAGTTTCTTATGTTGATGAATAAATTAGTTGATTTGATATCTTTCGACATTTATTAAGTCCTAAAGTTAACCAAGTGACTCTGTGCTGGGAAACATTGAAAGCTCACAGCGAATGTACAAGTGGCGATACGACTGCATATTATGTACTCTGCTAGCGTAAAACGAGCAGTGATTTAATAACAGATCGTCTGCTCAATTCGTTTCGCGTCATTCTCTTTCTTTCGTAGTAACATTAATATTAATTTATTGTATATTTTGCTTATTCTGTCTGAATAAGTTGAAAATAGTATAGTGAATTAATATTAAAAATAACTTTATTTTAAGCGATACAATCGTTATGTCTCACAACACCTTTAACAGATGGCGTTCGAACGTTATATGTCCCAGACATCCTTTCTTCCCGATGCAGGATGAGGTTAACTGCAACAACAAGTCAATCAAAGCGTCATAATAAGATAAAATTTTCTTTATTATTTCCATACAATTAATTCGTTTTTTTTTAAATTAAAATACTGTTAATGATTTCTTGTATTTATGCGAACACTACCACAGTTGAACTGAAGCTATTGTTTACGGATTTTATCGCGTTTAATTTGGTTCTTATATTGCCGACGTTTCGATTGAGTTACAGAATCCGTGGTTACGTGGCGAATAAATTACTGTACTTTCAATTGATTATTGAATTAATGTATGATGAAATTAGTGAAAAGAAATTGGTTCAAAGTTTACTCTTGGTACATAAAATACAATGTAAAGTGTCCTTGTTACAAGCCAGTGAATTCATACGAAAGTCTAAGCAAGCATAAAGGTGGTACTGAATAAAGTATGTCGACGTTATCCGGCGGCTTTTCATTACAATTCTATGAGCCTTCAGAATGTAACCTACTCTTATTGTGAAGCAACTGTTATATAAATTCCCATGCGATTATTGCATTCCTGTCTATTCTTTCTTTTTTTTTGTGGTATGTTACATTAAACAAAGACACTAAAAAAAAAACCTTTGACGACGGAACGCCCATTGTTACCTGTTTACAATGTTTTTATTTAATGGTACAGGGGGTTGACGAACAAACAGCGGTCAGCTGTAACAGCTGATGGTAACTGATTACCGTCGCCCAGAGGACACACCAGAGGAGCTGCAGGTGTGTTGCCGGCCTTTGAGGATATTTAGGTAACGGTAGGGATGATACGGAGAGGAGTCGGGTTGGAGGGAGTGGGCCTCCAGTTACCTCACTGAAAGAAACGCAGAAGCACAAGATGTCTCTACTACGACAGGGAAGAACTCAGACCGTTGATTACATCTTTCTTAATTCTATTACTCGAATAGAAGATAATGAGTTGAAACGCTTTACTTTTCATGCCATAATGATAAAGTTTCCTGATAAGTGTTTCAAGGGGTACACAATCAAAGCCCCTGGAGATATCACAAAAGACAAGCAAGACATCCTGCGAATTCTTCCAGGTCTGAAATATATGCTTAACAGGCGTACACCGGCATCGGTTGTAGAGCGACCCTTTGTCAAACAAAATTGATTATGGTGTGGCAGTTTATTTCAATTATAATGTCTTAACAACTGATCTATGCCTTAAGTTGGTGGCGGCAGATGGGGGACTCGCAATTATTGTTCAGACGAGCGATGTGCAGCAGCGTCGCTTCTGAGACCTCGAACGCCTTTCCGTCTACCAAACTTTGCGATTATGCTAAATCCCTCTGAATTTGGCGACGCATATGTCTCCGAGTGGACTGTGAAGGCTGCTAAACAAAAGAAATTCACTAAAACTAGATTTTTGCTCTGTGATAAAGGAAACATATTAAGGTAAATAGCATCAACGAAGTGATATTTTGAGACACATACGTGTAATATTCTGAAGAGTTACTTACTCGTAAATTGAAGATAGAAAACGCGTAAAATTTCATGTCTTGCTATGTGTTATTGCACGTGAAATTTCACACCCAGATCTGTAATAAATCGGAACTGTAATGTATATACTGTATGTGAATGTGTATATACATATTACCATCCTCATGAAATGTTCTAAAATCTTTTTATTTTTTAACAGCCTCTAACCTTGACAGTCCACTGCTAGACGTTAGCCCCTCCCGATGTAAGAGTATATCGTGATCCCCACGGTTGGAATTAGGCTTGGCGGTTGTCTATCTATTAGTTTAATTGAATCCAAATTTATTTAAAACTGGCCACGTTACAGTTACGTATAAACGCCTGTGCGTACTGACAAGTATTGTGGTCGACTTTTACACACAGCACAAACTCCAGATTTTTATTAAATTTATGATCTATTTTATTAAGAGAAATAAATCGTATTATAGATTTCGCTGCGGTACGATGAAACTTCGCGAGACGTCTTAAATAAAGTGGGAGCTCGCCTTAAGTCTGGGGCTCAGCGTCGCCTTAATGAAATGCAATTTAAGTGGAAAACGGTGTCATTAACAAGGCTCTCGCACGTGGAGCGAGTCATAACTTACAGGCGGATAAGGAGTTAGCGGGATCGGTTACGGTAGATCGGAAACATTACTTGAAGCGTTGAAATAAACTAAGACGATGTAAGGTTCCGATTTATTTTTTAATTTCTCATGGTTTCGTCTTTGCATTCACAGAAAATATCAGCGTTATAACTAGAGCGCGAGATTATTCGTTCTTAAATATGTTTTTTAATCTGTTTTATTTAAATACCTTTAAAAGTAGACCTTAAAAAAAAGTATTACAAAGGGCGGACTTAATGCCTCTTGGCATTCTCTGCCAGTCAACCCGCGGCATGGAGAGATATTGTAAGGGTGCAAAACATTAAATTTGTAAAGTAAAAGAACTAAAATACATGAATAACTTACACTTAACTACGTTTTCAATTGGGTAAGGGTTTAATACGTAAAATAAATTTAAAACAAGATTACAATGCAAATAAAATAAACCAACTTCCGAATTCTAAAACCGTCAAGACGTAATCTGCAACTTCTTGTAGTAAGGTCAAAGGTGCTGCGCTGCATCTCGCTACTACATTACTTGCCTACTTCGCATGCGAGGGTAGTTTGCGTAACTGTGTTTTATACACTGTAATTTAGATGGTAAAAGGAAATTAACCTCGACTGCATAAATCGGCGAAAATTTGTCGAACGACGAGAAATGGTACAGAAATGCAAGTAACATATAATGATTCTGAGAGCTTTGTTTATGTACATTGCTTCGGTATTCCTTATGACAGATCGATTTATACTTCTTCCACGGGGAGCGCACGTATCGCGCATATTGTGGCGTGACTTCGGTACGTAAATTATTATTAGTAGTAATGTCATTATGGATTTTATGATTAGTTACTTCAGGTGACAGTTGCTGTATATTGGTTTCGCCATGCAACTGGAACAGTACGAGATTGTAATTACGTAATGTCAGCTGTAACGTTTGTCTCGGCGACCGGAAAGGCAATTAAAATCGTGTCAAGCGCGGGACGGCACGTTGGGCGAGCTATTTGCGCTTCAGCATCACTTGTAAACAGATGTTACGGTCGTGTTATAAAATTAATATTGCTATGTTCCCAGTCCATGTTTAATAGTTGTACCTTTTTTTTGTTTCGTTACAATAAATACAGCCGTTGACACTTGACCTTAGCATTTATGCTGGAATACGCAATTTTACGTATGCTATGTGGTAGAAATTTGATTGAAATTATTATCATCATGTAAATTTTGTTTTTTTTATTGGATTGGGATGTAAAAAATAAAACCTATACAGTCCATCTGATAGTATGTGCAGCCCATGAACATACAACTGCAAACTGCAATCTCTTCTCTTCTGCAAACAACTTCAATCGGAAAAGGTTACAGGTGCGTTGTCACCCCTGAGGACTGAGGTGATGGATTGCCTCACAGCCCTTATAAACCGGAACACAAACATTAACTGCTGTAAAAGCAGTGGGTAAGAGTCGTAGTTACCCAGACGACTCCCAGGGTAGAGAAGGAGTCTACCGCCTGTTAAACTGTTGCTAATAGTTTTATACTGATATAAGGCAAAGTCAGAACTGAATTGTGGTTTTGGCTTATGACTTCTGCTTAAATTTTATGTTTAATATTTTAAACCAAATTAACTTTAATATCGTGCTCTTAAAACTATTTCCAAACTAGACACAAATAAAAGCAAAAAAACTTTTCGTATAGCAATAAACGTATAAATTGGTCGACCAAAAGTTTTGTCACATCTATTTGTGATTTATATGCTATTTTGTAAGTGATTTTTTATTATTTATTGTAATAACAATAACATTTATATTATTGCAACACTTAAAGAAGTATCCTAAAAGTCATCAGTCTTGTGCAATTCACTAAAGTTTTCTCCTTATTGCACAAACTACGGTGTAAATTAATCAGTCTTGTTAATAAGGCTTGAATTTACCGACAAATCAGCCCTTCGTCACTTCCTATGTTCATATTTACGTTCTATTAAATATATAAACTGCCCGTGTAATATCGGCGTAAGAATCTGCCATCACCTTTCTTCCCGTGGCCGTCGTAAGAGGCGACTAAGGAAAAAGCCTTTAATATCGCAATTACTGCCGACAAATGGTGGGATAACCACCTAGAAAAATACCAGACCGAAATTATTAAGCAGACCGATGACGGGCAGCAGCATTCAAGGTGCGAGGTGTCTGGTGCTGCGATCACCAATTCGCTTGCTGTACGTGGCGATTATGGTGAATTCTTCTTATGGTTCTATCTATAGGTAGCCAAGGAAGTAAATATCATAGGCCTTAGTCATGTTACATGTGGATAAAACAAGAGCGCTAATTGTCGAACGCAATGTACTCGCAGCTCGAAGTTAACTCTAGGAAAGAAAATAATCTATGAGAAGTTGGTCGCGCGTCTTTTGTGTTGCCTGAGTGCAGCGCCGTGCCCGCTGCCGCTCGTCTGCTCATCAATTTATTCATGCCGTCTGCGCTGGAATTTTGCACGTCGCCGTAATTGAATTTTGATAGTCCAAATTGGTTTAAATTTGTAACGACGCTGTCTGGAATTAATGCTTATTGTTCAAACAAAATTGCAATATTTTTCTGTTATTTGTTTCTTTTGTTGTGTCTGACTTTTGTTAACATTTTTATAAGATATTAATTCAAATAAATATAAATCGTAACGATTTAATACCGTCAGCATAAATATTGATTTTCTAAAACACACTTTGGTATTTATCTAAAATTTTAAATTGATGTCACCGTGTTGGTGGTAGCGTAAGATAACCTACCACCCCTGTTTATTCCGTTGGTGTAGTAAGATCAGACTAATAGCAATAACTGGAAATCTCGTAGCTTCCGGCAAATGACAGAATCTGAGAGAAATTAATTTTAAAAGCGACACTTTCGAAATACTGATCCTATAACTGATTTCCGAGGACAACCGTGACGATTATGGCAACTCCTTGATATGTCCACAGCGTGTTTCATCCAGCAGTGGACTGTTTACAGACTCTTAAAAAAATAACTAGAAGAATATGCTCGCATAATAAATCGGCACATGTCCTGTCCGAATTTAGAGTTTATATTTGTAACGAAGGATCAAGTCAATGTCAATCAAACAAGTAAACCAGTTTAGTTGAGTTATCATCATTTCTAGAAAATATAAGTAAGACCTTTCACTAGACGGGCCATTAGTCGTATCTGCAATCAGCATCTAACATCAAGTTTTTGCGCTTTAAGATTTCTATATGAAGTATTCATTGTAGCTACGATTCTGACGGGATGTCTCTTAGTTAAGTAGAAAGTAAGTAATTTTTAAGTCAATGCTATGTTATATTATTTTAAATGTTTCTTATTTTTCTTCAAGGAGCTTAGAGTATTAACTTAGGTTAGGTACAACTCAGAGTAGCCAAACAGGCTTCCACAACCTATATAGTTTCTCTGGGAGACGGATTTTTTTTATAGGAAATGGGCAAACGCGCAAGACGCTCACCTGGTGGTAAGTGATTATCGACGCCCGCGTACGTCTGGTACAACAGAGGAGCTGCAGGTTCGTTGCCTGCCTTTAACTATATTTGAGGAGAGACGAGTGGGCCTTCGGTTGCCACGGCCAACGAAACGCAGAAGCATAACTTCTACTTCATGCCGGTATTGTGCCAGACCGTGGGACTACCCCAGTCGAGTTGACCCATTCGAGCAGTACCTAAAACCGCCGCTTGGTTCTACCATGTATAAAAAACCGGTTGTTTTGTGACCGTTGATAAATAACGACAGCGGGTTGTCTTTCGAAGATTGCCTTGAGATTTACGAAGGTTTTTCTCTCAATCATCTCTTACGTGGCAGATTTTTATACCGCTGAGTGACGGTCAAACCGTATTTTTATACTGTTATATTCTTAGTGAATGACCACAATAATCAATACGTGTGCGTTTGACTGACCTCTCTTTTTGGCTACGTTCATTTGCAGATGTTATCAATATTTTAATTGCTTTGAATTATCATACCTAATGAATATCTGTTACATACGTTACGTTTGTAATAAATAAGATAAGGCCAACCGTGATAGTTGAATTCTTTAATCCTTGAAAGCGTTTGTGACAATCATTACAATCAAGTCTCACATTCGAATGGCGTTGAAACACACAGCAATACTGATCATTTACTTTGACCCCTACCTGACAGCAGAGGTTTCTATGAACAAAAGCCGCTCACCGCTCCATTAGAACCACTTATACCGCTAACGACCTTACTACTGTTGGCTCTTTGTTATCTCATCAAGCTTCGATCCGCGTCCGCTCATCGAACAACTCATTGATTGATGTTCGATCGGCTTGTTCGGAATATGATTGCCCAATATACGAATGTTTTGTTGAACTTCACTTGGTTAATGCATATATTCATACCGCATCGTATATTTCAAAACCTACGGCGTCGGCAAAGGGTTTTCGTAATGCATTTACTTGTAACCTTGCGATTGGCGCATGAATGCATTTAAACATAAGTTACGACTCTGTCTGTCTTTCTGTAAATTTTAGTTAGTATTTAAAGGCCGGCAGCGCATCTGTAGCTCCTCTGGTTTTGTGGATGTTCGTTGGCGTCGGTGATCGCTTACCATCAGGTGAGCCCCATGCTCGTTTGCCCCCTTCTTCTATATAAAAAAAAAGTAGTTAAAATTGACAATAGCAAAAAGTAAAATCTAATCACTTTTGTAAAATTTTAATCAAAGTAAAAAAACTTTCGATCATTGAATATGACAGATCTGTAAGCTCTTATTCTTTGATTTCGATATAATTGTAATTACTCCCGTCTCGATCTACGTTAATTTACGTCTAGACGACTGCCGTAAGTAGCGGGGGAAAGGAGGAACGCGCACGCCAATACATAAATGCATTTTCTTTTACATGAGCGTTTACACGGTAGGTTTTAGGAGTAGGCTTTGCATAATTAATGCCTGAATCGTTGGCGTTTCTACAGCGTACTTTACTACTTGCGTTACATTATAATTGCCGTCGTTTGCTAATGTCGTTCGTAACTAGTAACGTATGAGCTAGTTGCAACGCAATGTCTTTTTCTGAATTATGTTTTATTTTTGTTTTTATTGATGTCATATAACAGCGATTGTTGAAATAGATAATAGTTCAACGTCTTATATCGTACCAAGTTTTTACATCAATAAATACAAATTGATGCAGTTTATGTAATCGACCCCATGCCGCATATTATCTATATAGCGTGCTAATAACTGTCTGTCTGGTAGCTCGATCCCGCCGTCTCGTTCCGCTACACCGTGTTTTGAGCGGCTTGTGTGCGCCCGGCCGTGCGCTATGATGCGACTACATTGTATGAGGGTCCCACTACCAATATTTGCTTTGCTTTGCTTGCTTTTTCGTAGTATTATATAAAAGATAAAAAAAAAGTAGCTGAGGTAGACTAGTGGTCGGGATGCTCGCTTTAATATCACAGTACTTACGCGCGTGAGCTGGGTTCGACTCCGGTGCCGACGTCATTAAAATTGTTAATAGTAATTTTGAAAGTGTTAAATTTACAACGTGGTCGGCGGTGAAGGAAAACGTCGCGAGGAAACCTGTCTAAGAAATATTAGTAAAATATTATTTCGAAGACGCGAATTTCTTCAAACCGCACTGGAGCTACGTGGCGGACTCTACGCGACTCCTTAATTCTCTCAAATAGTTGTTCTTTTATAAATGAGCCTAGTATGGCTATAAGTTCTTCTAGCTAATAAAATGCATATTATTTTTAAAGAAACAGTGTAATAATAATAAATTTGTGTGAACATGCTTATCGAAGCCTAGGTGATTAATGAAGAATCATTTTATTCAATTTGATCGCTTTTGGCATGGATACAGGCCTTTAACATCTGTGACCACGAATCTAAATTGCTATTTAAAAAGTTATCCGCATTTATTTTCACTAACAAATTGTCATACAGATTTTATTGAGAACGAAGTAAATGAATATTTGATTTGTCAAGGAGTATCGTTTGAGAGGTTTTGCTTAAAGGTCTTAATGTCCAAAAGTCTGCCTGTATTTTAACAACTCTAACAACAAAAGATTTTTATAGAATCGGGTTTTTCAGTATTTGTTGTTTAAACGTAATATACATAATATAAGGAAATTCCAAATTATACCTATAATTAGTTTAGTTGTTTAGATAGCCCTCGTAACAAAACTAAAACCTTCTAAAGCCGACGACTTTGGAAGCGTTCCATTCCATTTCTTTATTTTTGATGATAAATAATGAATTTCTACTTTACGCATTGAGTTCTAGAGTACAACACCCCACATGGTCACTGTGATATTTTTTTTGTTTCGGCTCATTTTCAGGGTCATAAAGACCTTGAATAAAAATTTAATTGAACATTTTAAAGCGAATTTCGAAATTTCAGGCCTGTCACTTGTTCCGCCCACGCGCTAGCGTGAGATTCGTGACATACGGACAAACAGACGGACAGACAGTCAGCTGAGTGTAATGTCTGATTAGGGCTCCGTTTTGTTTTGCCCTTTGGGTACGAAACCCAAAAATTTTCGGTATATACATATAGTATTAAGACATTATTTGTAATTTTGAAATGTAAACTAGCTTTTGTGTTATAAATAACCTTACGTTGAACATTGCTCTCGTCTTGTGTTTCATATAAACAGCACCTTGTCTTATAACATTTCATGACAATCTCAAAAAAAACCGTCCCTTTCCTAATAGTAATATTAAAGCTCATCAAAAGCAGGCAAGTACTTTTGAAATTTTTGCGACGTTGGCTGCCATTGTCGAACCATATGTAGCATTTCCCATAGGACGCTTCAAGGAGTTCCGAATTTACATGAAATTGCGCGATAACAACCGACTAGAACGCTGACGGCGACATTTTTACGAATACATTTTTTTTTAAACCCGGCTACGTGATGAAGCAATTCAGCCTTTTACTGGAAGAAGAAAACTGTTTTACGTGTACGACGTAAGGCGTTTCGAGCGCAAAAGTGCTTTGAGTGAAGCTTTTAGCATTTAATGATGAATCTTCCTTTCAAGACGATATAATGTCTTATGATGTCAATGTTTTGAACATATTTATTTATTTATATCCTCTATACCTTTTGAGTTCTGTAGAAAAGGAGATTTTAAGTTAAAAATAAACAAAAAAAAATATGTTATAATATAGACGGCGAGGTTCTAGATTGCTTTTATATAGAAAAGAAACGACAAAGTAAAAATCAAAAGTAATTAATTTTTGACATCCTACTTTATTTTCTTAATTATTTTTTAAAAGATATATCTGGAATTTCTCATAAATTGCACATGGACAAACACCCAGACTAGGACCAGTTTTTTGTTGTTCATATAAAAATGCTTATGCCATGCGGGATAAAACCTGAGATCCGCAGCCCCGTAGTTGAACGCATCATCACTACGCCACCGAGCCGTTAATTTATTGGAGCTGTAACAGACACGATAAACATAGAAGTGTAAATGTTTATGAAATGTGTTCGTGTGGATGAAATAGTGCATGGATTGGTCAATATTTTACTGCATATTTGTCTGCTCTACCTACTCTTAAGTAGCTTCCAGTTTTTCCAATGCTAACCGCGTAAAAACGTTTTATTTGTGTGAATAATTTTTATAGATAGCTGGTTGCTGTTTCGCTAGGTATTACTTTACTTAAACATAACTTACGGTATGTGTTTACTGCTGTCCGTGGACACTCTTTCAATCGAAGTAGGTTACAGATGCGTCCTCACCCCTGCGGACTAAGATGGAATGCCTCACAGCCCGTAATTATACTAGAGGCAATTATACTGTGTTTTGCGGCCTATTGTGGCAGTGGCACCCAGCCAGATGATTTTTAATGTATTGCTATTTGACAAGTGGTAGATTCCTTATCTACCTAGGAGTCGTTTGAGAACTCGGCGCAAATTATACATTGTGCTTATTTTTCAAACAACAAACATCCAAAGACAAGTTGGTCTGTTTATTTTACATGTTTGTTTTGGTGATATATATATTACAGCGATATACATATATTATATCTAATATTCTACGATTGGGTTGCTAATTTAGTAGCCTATTATGCGAATTAAGAGGTCGAATCTTAGAAAAGCCCAAAATTTTGTGCAACACGATTTACTGCTTTCTAGGTAGTAATAAATTGTGATTTATCGATGACACCTTTTCTTAGACTAAGTCACATAAGTGTTCCGTCACTATTGAGAGTTAGTCTATTTCTATTTACTGTTATCTCGTATAGTGTAGTATATATCAAGTGACGGAACACTAAAGTAGGAGTAATGCGATTACTTTCGGCACTATCATAAACCCGACTTACGCTGAAAAACACTGGCCAGGCGGGAAACATGTGACCAACCAAAAAAAAAAAAACAATTTTGCTGTAAATTTTTGTTGCCGCATTGAATAAAAAATTTGAAATAACCAAGAAACATGCGACGGTTTAAGCAAACAAGACTTACAAGTTCATGGGTCAACTGCGGTCAGCAAACCCTGGGTCTCTGTTGATCTGTTTGTAATGCGTATTTCCAAGGCAAGGCTCGTGGGGTCATGGAACGAAACATAAAAATTGTATTGCTAGGAACTATTCGCACATAGCGAACAATAGAAAATGTAAACAAAAGAAGTTCATTTGTTACTCCAATCTCAATAGAATCAGATCTAAAAAAACTTCTATCAAGAATTGTTTTTAATATTGCTCTCGCTGCGCACAGGCGTTAAGTTTTTTTAACATACCGTATATTAATGTAAAACTGACTGGCTGCTGTAGTATAGTTAAATATTTTATAAAATCGGTCTGCTAGTCTAATCTAGATATACGCTAACTCAAATACGTTCCAGGATGTGCGTTGCCAATGATGACTTACCGAGTCGTGACGTGATTCTTTACTGACTGTTTATGGTCAAAGTTGCTCATGGAATAATTGAAAGGGTTCACGGGGGATGAAGAATCTAAGCGTGGAGAGTTAGGAACTATTTTGTGTCGATGCGAGTCCACCGGATGCCGTGTCGATACCACACGTAAGAATTTATCTCCCCATTTGTTTCCGTGTGTGCCGGTATGTGGCGACTAAGAGAATGCCTTGAAAATCACAATGGCTACCTATAGATGGCGGTATACTATCTCGTAAAATAACAAACCAAAAAAGTGCGAGGTTCTGCGATCGCCAAGCCGCTTGTCGAGCGTGGCGATTGTGGCAAATCCTCCTTATGATAGAGGCCTATATCCTATAGTTGTCTGTTTAATAGCTGCTAAGAAAAAGTACAAGCTCGTTAAAACAAAATCAATCGAGATATCTCTGATGATAAGTTGTCTAAAGTAGGTACTTACCAAGTCTGTCGTAAAATACTTGGTACAGATTTTCGTCTTTTGATATATAACCCGTTTAAATTCTATTAGTATATGTTAGACGTAGGATTGTCCATTCCAAGCTTAAGCTTAAGCTTAAACAATAGCTGCCGCAAGACGCTGGACATGCGGGTTGGTGAGTGCAGTGTCTGGGTACCCTGGCACTAGAGATCCTGCTTCCTATCAGTAGTCTATGGGATCACCGCCATCTGGTTAGAATGAAAAAGGTGGTATATTCCTCCTTACAAAAGGACCACAGTAGTACGAGACTGAAGGCAAAAAATTAAAATTTTGTATAATTCATATTTGCTATTGATGTAACATTGGTGAAACTTCTTTATATTGAAAATTATTATTATCCCTTGTACTAATTCCAAAACACATTTTACTTATTTATTTAAATAATCGATCGGTTTCGCCTTACGGCATCTGCAGGTTATTCAAATTTGTTGCTTTTCAAACATTGCTTTGTAAACCAAAGCTTGCTGCTTGCTGCATTCTGTTATATATAAGCGACCGTTAGGAAACTTCTTACGTTACAGCGAAAGTTGTGCGATCTTCAAAGTTTTCTCATTGTCTCGGTGTTTTGTTTTGAGATAATACTCTTGATACACGTCTCTGACGCTTAAATTTATACAGAACACTATGATGCTTCGGAATGAATATACGTATACAAAGTAAGTTGTAGCACAAGTCATACAGTTTTAAGTGTTTTGCAATAAAAAAATATATTTCAAATATATTCAAACTTCTTTTAGTCCACTGCCAAAGGTAGGGTTGGCCATTATCGCCACGTTTTGCAGGCAGGTTGGCGATCGTAATATCCAAACGCCTCGTACCTTAGACGCTTCTGTCCCTCATCACTGTGTATGTCCGGTCTGGGTGTTTGAGATTATTGACAAGCTGTGAGTATCCCAAACACCCACACCTTACTTTTTTATCTTGTTTTCCAAGATAACTACTTTTATAGTGATTTTTTAAATAAAGCTTACATCATCATCATTTCAGCCTATCAGAAGTCCACTGCTGAACATAGACCTCCCCCAAAGATTGCCACGAAGCTCGGTCATGAGCCACCTGAATCCATCGACTTCCCGCAACACTGCGCAAGTCGTCACTCCATCTTGTGGGGGGTCGTCCTACACTGCGTTTGGCTGTACGTGGCTGCCACTCGAGAACCTTTTTTCCCCAGCGGTTGTCAGTTCTGCGAGCTATGTGGCCGGCCCATTGCCACTTCAGCCTGCTGATCTTTACGGCTATGTCGGTTACCTTAGTTCTGCTGCGGATATCATCGTTGCAGACTCTATCACGCAGAGAAACACCGAGCATAGCCCTTTTCATAGCGGGCTGAGCAACTTTGAGCTTACATACTTTATTTAAATCTACAACAGGGGTATTTTAGCTAATTTTCATACTAAAAACATTATAATGGTAAAGAATGTCAGCGTAATATAAAAAGCAACCATGTAATTTGGATTTAAGAAGTAATTAACTTATCAAGTAATTACCAGTTAATGTACCGTTGTGCAAAAATAAATTTACCACGGGGAATGTTCTGAGGAACTGTTCGGATTGATCCCAGCTGCTGAGTTTCACCATCGTACATCGCGACAGAATTCGAAGTTCCATCGATACCACCTAGATGGTTGGCATTCCACCACAGTGCGTTTTAATCGAAGTTTTCTGCCACGCACTTCGATTTTGTGGAATCAGCTGTCGCCAGCAGTATTTCCGAACAGTTACGACTTAGGGACCTTCAAGAAAAGAGCTTATTCCTTCCTTAAAGGCCGGCAGCACATCTGTAGCTCCTCTGGTGTTGTGGATGTTCGTGGGCGTCGGTGATCACTTACCATCAGGTGAGCCGTACGCTCATTTGCCCACTTCTTCTATAAAAAAAAAAAAAAAAATTTTGTTTTATTTAATAGAAAACCAAACGGAAATGATAAAAACATTGATAGAGCGATTGAAAATTGAAACTAATTAAGAAATTCGAAATAAACTACTTTCAGCTTCCATTGAAGCAATTGAATGTTAAAAATTATTTTATCATTTACAATTATAAACTTAGTCCGTATTAAAATAAAATCTTCAGGTATATAGATGTAATACGTCACATAACTAAGTTGGAACGAGAACAAAAGAGTTTAAAGCAGGCACCGTGTCCGGGTGACCTAAAACTGCAGGTGCCAGCTTTGTGTCACGCGCCATGCGCCGCAAGTATTGAGAGTGCAGCGTGCATTATTAGAGTATGTATTTACGAAAAAGTACATCTTTTAATATTTCAAGTGTTACAATCTTAAACTTAGCAAAATATGATAATTTTCTGTTTTTACTTAGTTAGGTATTAAGCATTCACTTAGTGAACAAGTTTACCGCACCAATTAAAAAAAATATGGTACGCATACTTCGATGCCGACTACAATAAAATATTTAATTACAATTTTCATGAACCCTGCTTTTTAAAACCTTCTTAGCAATAAGTGGATGTTTTACCTCAATTATGGGCTTATTTCACTTAGATCATTATTTTTTCATGTTATAGATATAACGATTAACGATTATCTGATATGTATAACGATTGTGTTTGATATAAATGTGTATAATATTGATCCTTATGACAACACAAAAAACGTTAATTACGTTACGCTGTGTTCGTGCGAGTTAATTGATGGGATCTGGGCTTTGATATATAACATCGATGAATCTCTGGTATTTTGTTTATTAAATGCATTTATAAATATTCCGAGGAGTCTATGATTATACTATATATACGATTATGTAATTTTTGTTTAACTCTATTTAATAGCTAACGGTCTCCAATCTTCATTCATTTACTATTAAATATTCTTCACAATTAATTCCGCAATATCTCATCACTTACACCAGAAGATAGCTTTAACTACCCACTGTTTGCATTCGTTAAGTTGCAGCTGCTGAGCTTCTCTTTGTATAATGGAAATATCTCGTTAAATGATTCCCAATTACTTATCTCCGCTCTTTGCGTTGCACATTGTGGATGTAACAGTTAATTAAGCTCTTAAACTAAAAAGTTTCTACTGGCACAGATGAATTATGTCAATGTTATGGTTTTTAGGATAGTAAAAGATTATCCAAGAAGTTAATGATGCAACTGAGGTTGAAAAAAACTAAAGAATACGACCTTGATAATTAAGATGAAGCCTTCGTAACGAAAAATAAATAATTTTTTGTTGCTCTACAATGTGTATTGTAATGATAAGAATTAACACAGCAAATTTTGAATGCTTTAGTTTTGTTTCATATGAAAAATGCTATTATAGCATTATATGTTCTCTCTGCTCAGCGTCAGCAAAAGCCCGATGGCAATATCTCTTCGACGCAGTGTAATAGCATTGACGGTTGATGCGATAAGTCTAGGCAGTTGGAACGACGCCAGCGACCGGGATCATCCCTCACACGAAGCTAAAGTCACGCTTGCAGTTGCATAGTCCAACCCCTGGCACTCTCGCGTACCTATTTCATTTTATCATTGGTAATCTAAAATAACACTTAGACCAGAGTCCCATAGTTCAAATTGCACTAAACTTAAAATGTTAATGCATTTTGTTTCAGTTCGTTTGCTATAGTCACAATGCAGCTTTCGATGAATTTTGTGCATGTACGAGTACACCTATAACGAAACTTCATGTAATGAGCAATGAATGACTTATCATTTCTCTCGCATTTCTAATGACCATTTGATTAGACCGGACATTTCTCTGTGATTACTTTCCTATTGACTTATATTTAAAAATGAATACATTTTCCTCTTTCTGTCGATGTTTGAGAATACTTTACTGTAGAATTAAACCGGGGTTATTACGAAATTGAAATTAAAAACTCAAGCAAGCTTATATTGTTACAAATTTAAAGGTAGTAAAAATGTCAAACTAGCGAAGTTTTATTTGGGCTATAAATGTGCTTACGATATAAATGAAATGTGACGTTTGATAACACAGACCGAGAGATTCAGAAAATATAGTACCAAAGTTGACGTTATCGTAAATTACTCGTAGTAGCGAGGAATAACGGTGGAGGTTGCTCGATTGCACCTACGCGTCTCGTTTTACGTCCCTAATTTTTGTATTTATTAAAATAAAGGATTATTTATTTTAAAATATATTTGTGTTTGCACTAAAATAAAACTAATGTGGTGTGTGGCGCAGCACTATAATATTTTATCGATTCGTTAATTTCTTCCCGATTGGGAAGTCTTGATGTAAGAAATTAGTTAACTACTTTTAAAGGAACCATGTCCGTGGCACGTGCCAATTGAATACACCTGTCATTTTAAAGATATGCTACGGTACCTGCTACGGGAATTGTATTTTAATTATTGCAGGCAACATGTCGCAATCACGTGGTAAAGACGATACGTTTACATTTCTACCTTAGTTTCTCCTCATACGGTATTCCGTATGTGGTCGGTTTTCCTCTAAAGGAGAATGCTCTGTCGGGTAGTGTCTATGCAACAATGCCTCTAGTTTACCAATAATCAATATTTTTAACACATTCTTCAATAAATAACCATTCGTATTATCATAACGGTGTCGATTGTTTCAATTAATTTTGCTTACTCCTCGAGTATACCTAAAAACTTCAAAACTAAAGTTTACATCCGTGTTGCCAGTGATGACTTAAGGAACCGAAATGTGGTTTTTCACTACACATCGTGTGTGGAAGCTCAAAATTGCTCAGCGGGCTATGGATAGGGCTATGCTTGGTCTTTCTCTGCGTTATATAATTGTGATCAAGGATAACCGACATAGCCCTAATTATCAGTAAGCTGACTGTAAGTGGCAGTTAGTTGCGTGCTGGTTGTTTGGTTGATTGCTGAAGTGGCTGTTCTGCACACATAGCTAGCAGAACTATCAATCGTTATGGAAGCAAGGTTCTCGAGTGGCAACCACGTATAGGCAAAAGCAGTGTCTCCCCACAAGATGGAGTGACAACCTGCGCAGTCTTGTGGGAAGTCGATGGATGCATGTGGCTCAGGACCGTGCTTTGTGGCAATCTTCTGGAGAAGCTTATGTTCAGCACAGTGGACTTACGATAGAATGAAGTGATGATGATGACATTTTGTTTAAATTATATTACTTTGTATGCAACGACTTTATTTTGTTACTTCATTCAGGAACAAACCACATTGTAAAAAGATCTTTTGTTTCTTAGAAACAATGTCGTCGTTCCAGTTTCGTTTACTTAAAATTAATATTCGTTGTGGTAATAAAAGTAGAGTAAGGAAGTAATTATGAAGTCAAGTATTATTTTCCCGTCTTTAATATTTCGTTTATGTTTCTCCTTCAGTTTTATTTCTCTACTTAGAAGAATCGCATGAACGAATTAATTTTATTTACTCAGTGTTTATAATAACTAAACGCATTTATTATAATTAAGGTTTATCATTAATTTATGTTGTTTTAAAAATCTCAAAAATGCCACATCAGCATTTTTTTTGTAAATTCACTCTCTTTGTAAACTCTGCCTCTGGTACTGTTGAAATTACCAGACTGTGACGAATTTATGCAATTCCCTTATTATTATACAGGGTACCTACATACTCGTCACGGACTATCTCTGCACCACACAGTTCTGGATGTCTTTATACAGATTTAAGCTCGTTGTCGCAGTTCAACCCCTAATATTTATTATTGCAGTGGATATTGGTGACTAAAAGAACAACTAATTTACCACTCTATGTTAGTAATTATGAATGATCATTTTATGTAGGCTGAATTATGTGTTCGTACACTCTTGTAGCGTTCTCTTCAATCTTCTGCTCAAGTTATATTCAAGTTTCACGTTTTTATATTGCAGAGTGTACAAAGTACGAAAGGGTTTCGACTCTATGGTAAGGCTCGGTCTCTGCCTGGGTGCCGTCTGTGTAGGTTTTACTTGTGCCTGTGATCCGCAGTGCGTCGGTTGTAATATTCTTCAATTGAAGTGGTTTGCAGCAGGCCATGGACTGCAAGAATAATTTAATATAAATATTAGTAATCAGCTAAGTTGGTCCATTGCGCCGCAGTAGTCATCGAATGCTTTTTAATGATATTTTCGAGCAGGCCAGTTTCTATGTTAATTTTATAAAATTCGAGAATTTTCTCCGTAAGGCTTCTCTTGTTTAAGCTGGATAAGCAAACTAAAATAGAAACTATTCAGCGTTGCCTTGAACAAAAAAAAGAAACAATGAGTTGTTCTCTAGATTATTTTTAAATCCTTTAAACAAGTGTAAAGAAAAATCAATAAACACCCCGAGATTGTGCTTGGCACTTAAATTATTAGCATCAAATAAAAATTAAAGAAATTGCCACGTACAATAAATTAACGACCTAAACTGTGACGCTAAGATTTTCAGAAATGTAAGTCCCTTGCGAGACGTTAATTAAAATTTTGCGCGTGTAACGGTATAAGTTGGCAGCGACAATTCGACGGAGTTCTGCGAGTTACCCGACTTTAGTTACACGTCAGCTGTTTTATGTGTGCGGCAATTAGTGTAATTTTCCAAACAGAAGGAGTGAGCTTATCAAGATTAAGTTACGGAAAATAATTTAAACATCTTTGTAAAGGTTTAATGTTCATAAAGTACAAAACTATGTGGATTTTGTTTCTGCTACATAATTGATTTGTGAGAATATAATAATCGTCACCATTGCAGTTCGTCGCAGGTCCACTCCTGAACATAGACCACTCCCATAAAATTCAACAAAGACTCCCGTGCCACCATGAATCCATCGACTTTTCGCACTTTTATTAGACAGGTCATCGATCTATCTAGTGGATTGGCACCTTCCTTGCGCTTGCATTGTCGGTACGTGGTTGCCACTAGAGAATATTTCTTTCTCAATTGTTATCAGTGCTGACGTCCTTTGTGTGTTGGTCATTGCTACTACACAGAGTTTGTTTCTATTACACAGCTAAATTCCCACTGCAACTTCTCGCATAGTTCGCCGAGTGCTTACTGTTGGACATAGGACATTTGTCTGCCGTGGAGTGCGAAAAAAGGTTTATGCCGGTCCTGTGTTCAGAAACAGAGAGAGAGGGATATGATAATGATGATGTTCTCATGGCCGATTTTGACCACGGCAATAACTTTCAAATACTGTCGGCAGTTTTCAACTACACAGGACATAATAATTGTACACGCAAAAACAATCATGGTATTATATAGAAAGTGGTTTGAAAGCGTCCAACTAACCCAGCGGTGATAAGTTTCCGGAGAATAAGTCATATAACTGAATTAATAATTTTTTTTTTCATTGTACCTACCGTATGTTACCTTTTTCATATCTTTTATTCGTATAAAATTATTCATAATCAAATGGTCGAAATTACATATTTAACTAATGCTGTAAAGGAAATGAATGAATAATTCTAAATGTTTTCTTCTTGTTTCTTCTCATATCAAAAGTCCAAGTACTTTCAGGAGTATCGTTTATCAACAGCTTGCAATACTTTTAATGGTTTATCCTTTGCGAAATTGGAGATATCATTAGCGTACAGAGTTTTGTACGCTGTACAACTCTTTGAAAATTCTAACTCCATTTAAGCCTTTTTCTCTCCAAGCGATGTGACAGAAGTTACCCAGTTTAAATTTTATTCTAAATTTCAAGTTTGTATTGCCAATGAAGGAGTGGTTAAAGAAAAATAATTTATCGTTATGTAAGTTAAAACGTTTTTTTTTGGGTATTAGTTAAACCCAGCTCTAGGTCAAGATTTTTTTAGTTATTAGTCTTTAAAGTAAGATTTGTTACAGGCTCTGGCAAGTCGTACACCATGATGGGCTCGCCGGGAGCGGACGAAGGCGGCATCATACCGCGGCTGTGTGATGCTCTGTTCGAGAGGATTGCTAAGCAGCAGTCTCCCCCGGCGCTCACTTACAAGGTAACACGTTGAGATTTTCTATTGTGTGCTTTATCACATATCTTATAAACGAGAGTTATAAATGGAAGTTGCCTTAAGTGTTTATTTTTTTCTACTCCAAAATCGCTGAACGGATTCGATAGTTTTCTTACTTTTCTTTTGCTTTGTATTTCCGCAAGATTACAGGCTTAAAATAATGTAATTTTGTCTAAAAACTATTCATCGGGAACGAGAAATACCTAAATAAAACATTAGATATGTTTAAATTATATTTATTATAACAATTGTCTTTTGCCTTACTTAGAGTATCATTCTGTATCTTCGATTTTCGTTTTAAATATTTTGTGAACTTGTGAAATTGTAAATACAAATTTGTTGGAATAGAACAAGTATTTGTTTCAGGTCGTTGATATATAACTGAATATCTATAGCGAAATTCTCCGTGAAATAACCCCGACTCGTCAATCGATCTTCGCCATTATCGTCCCATGATAACCCTAGACTTTCCACTGATCGTATATTATATATATTTTATCTTAGAAAAAAAGTTTTTGTTTTTTTAATGTAAAACGGCAGTTTAAGTAAGTAAAAAAATGTGGAGCAATATTTTAAAGTAGTGGAAAATATGGATGTTAAATGTATTCCTAATCTTTCAAGTCGATAATATAATATCGAAATTTGATAGATGAACAGGCGCTAGTAATTTGGATAGGTTTCGCCTTTTTTTAGGTATGATAGTCTTAAATGAAAACTTAGCAGATGCTACATTTGTGTCCTCGAACTATAATATATATGTATATCATAAATTTTACTCTTTACCTCAAAATTTGAGGATTTTATTAAAGAAAATTGGAGCTCTGAGGATATCCACAAAGAAGCTTTTCGTAGGAAGTACAAAACCTAGTAGTCATTCAAGCCGAGTGCGAGATGCTGTTTGTTATCTACATAAACTATTACGAAGGCTTAGTTGTTCCAGTAACTCGTGACTGTTTATCGTAATGTATTAATCTCATGTACATATATCGCAATATTTAAAACCTCTGTAAGATAGCTTTTATTTTCGACGATCTTATAATCTCCTACATTCTATATGCTTCTTAATGATCATTGACGGTGGACTGAATTGAGGAATACTCGTACGTATCAAGTTGATGTTTACTGATAATTTATCCAGGTGGAGGTGTCGTACATGGAGATCTACAATGAGCGTGTGCATGACCTGCTGGACCCGGAGACGACGCGTCGCTCACTGCGTGTACGCGAGCATGTCGTTCTTGGCCCGTACGTTGACGGTCTATCGCAACTCGCCGTCTCGTCTTTTCAGGTATATCTGTAATGTTCATATAGGCATATACTTTCTATGTGCAATGTAACGAATATAATATGACGAAGATTCATTATATTATTGCATGGACTTCCAAATTGTTTAGAGAGCAGCAGCTTAATTAGTCACAGATCTTATTTCTTGTTATAAATAGAAAGGCGTAGAATAAATACATCTTAGCTGACACTAATGTAAGAGTCATTTATCAATAATAAATTTTAGTTTCCATTCATTATGCTCGTGGTGCGCATAAATTAGAACAGTACGAGATGGAGAATGGAGGATTACGGAGATTTAGCTAACATTTTAGGATTCCAGTTAAAGCCCTTTGGGATTCAAATGAGGAACGGTCCAATGACGCTCGGTCAAGTTAATTTAAATGCGTAAACCGTTAAATATGAAATTTTAAGTAAAGGCTTATAAAAGGTATAACGATAAAAGGTAAGCTTGTTAGACTAGATATAGGAAGTATCTTAGCCCTTCTTGTAGCATAACAAAAGAACTTCAATTGTTTCGTCAAGAAGCAGAACATAATTCGGTTAAGAAAAAAAAATATTCTATATGTAGACCACACCGGTCTTACGTAAGAACAATTTTTAATTTTGAAATATATAGTTGATACCAAATGTTTTACTGTGTTCATTAAATTTTCACTGCATCTAGTAGACTTATGTTACGTGAAATATAATTTTGGTCAAATTAATGTCATAACAATTATTTAAGTTTTGTATTTTATTTTAGGATTTTTTTTCCAAGAAAATTTATGTATGTTCATATTAGATTAGTAATACATGAAAGATGGAAGTACAGCCGTGACATGGTAGTCGCCTTATGGTCCGGGCGCTCGCTTTAGTTTCAAGAGATCTTGGTTCGATACCGGCACCACTAAAATTGTTCAGAGCAATTTTAAGTGCTGAATTTATCACATGCTCGACGGTGAAGGAAAACATCGTGAGGAAACCTGCTGGTCAGAGAAATAATATAAATAATATTGGAAATTATTATGACCTCTTGAACTTGAACCAATGCAACAAAAAATGGAATAAAGTTATTAAAACTTTAGAGGGAAGGTAGAAATGTAGGTACGTTGTGGAAACAAACATTACAGCTTTAGCTTGTCGAAAGTGGCTTCAGCTATATTTAAGACAAAAGCCTTTTGCTTTATTCTCGGAGATTATTTTAAAGAATAGGGACAGTTAAGTAAATTATTCGGGAACAATGAATTGTCTGGACGTAGATTGAATCGTTGGTTGTTGGCAGATTGGCTGTTTCGACAGCTTCATCAAGCTAAGTCAGAGGCTCGCAGTTTTAACGATGGTCATTATTTCTGTCGATTCTTAACCCCAACCAATTAACACTGAAACTGTTTCCTTTGTTTAATGTGAAATGTAGCAAGGCCGTAGTGGCCGGGCTGGAGTTTCATCGCCGCGTTTTGTTCCGAAGTTAATTTTGTTCCACTGCTTTGAGCGTTGTTATCTTTCTATTTAAGTGGTAGAGCTATTTTGTTTGGGTCTAAATTAATTGTTTAACCTTTTTCTAATTTTATATTCAATCGAGCTACATTTATTAAAAAACAAAGGGAACAAACATTTAATTTTTTATGTTTACATTGGTATCGGCAACTTTACATCTTACGATACACTTCATCCGCTCTGAGCATATTATGTAACGTGTTTCAAGTTATTATAGAGTTATCGTTGAAGGTGAGCAAGTCGATTTGTGGAACCCATGTTATTGGATTGGAAGCCTCATGAATAATTCCATTTGGAAGATGAGAATCCCTAATTTGACTGTTTTTGAATATTGTCCGATAATGAAATTTAAGGACACAACTCTATTTCAGAATATCAAGTTCAGTTTTGTTAGGTAACAAAACAATGGTATTTTGCGTCGTGCGAATGTTTTAGCTGATCCCTAGTTAAATATTTTAACTTGATTCTTATGCAATTCACGAAGCTATCTTAAATATCTGCGTTTTTCTTTTGATGTTTCTGTATTTACAATTGTTACAATTGACATACTGGAATGATCGAATAGTCGAGTTCGTGGTTGGATAGAGTCAGCGTATCGTATAATACTGAATCGATCCCATTAATATTGCAAATGAAACCGCCGCCGCTCGATAGCCCCGCGGGTGACGAGGAAGCTACCGTGATGCATTGATTATGTAGTCGCAGTGCTTTTGTAGGTGATTGTAATTAAATGATTGTTTGTGGAAAATTTGCTTGTAGAAAAGTGTTGGTTCATGTATCGCTCAGTTTCGTAAAACTTACTTCCGTCTGGGCTCGCAAGTCGACTGCAGTCAATGACTCGTTTCAGAGCCGATCGGGTACATCGCTTTTAGTAGAATACTAAAGAATGTCTCGTTCTTTCTTATGGAACAGGGGCACGTAAAACAGTATTGTAATAGTGATAAGTCATTTATTGCATTACATAAAATTGGTAATTATATTTTATATACGAACTTGGCGATTAGAGCATATAGAGGCCTCTCCGATAGAGAGGAATTGTCTTATTTGCCGTCCTAATCATTTCCTTTAATCGACTTTTAGGACACTCACATTTCTCTTATACCGCCACCACAAACTGTGACATGCTTGTGACAGTCTGGGTTCTGGTGATCAACTGTATTCAGTATCGGTAAATACATCAAACAATGTCGAATTCTCCGTCAGATATGCTGATGTGGTGCAGTATTACTAAAACGAAATTACCGGTACTGCGTTCACCAAACGGTGCCCAGTGTGTTGAATTATGAACAATACTTACTAAAAATGTATGCCAGCTTTTGTTAGAATTTTCTTCGACAGGTTTATTCATCTCATCAAACTTAAATGTCACTTATAAAAATCATCGCGAGCAAAGCCAGGCGCCAGGGGTTATAGTCTGAATCTACAGCTTCAGTACTGCTATCAAAAAATTAGGATAACAGTAAACATTCCTGTTATTTCAGCCAGCACTCATGACTTTGATATTAGGTTTAAGCGTACATAAATCTCCACTGAGTGATGAATTGGCTCCCTTCAAACGAGGACGCCTATCATTGTCCCTCCACTAGATCTAATCGAATCAAAAGCATTCGATTCTTTTATCGTCGTTTTTATTGCGTTCGTACAGTTGTTATGGTCGTCTACGTTCGTGAATGTATCGAAAACAGCTTTATAGTCTACAAGAAAGGCATCTTTATTTTTATGCCGGTTTATCTCTTGGATACTTTTGATTAAAATTTTATTGTATTCTAAATTTTGTTTCAATTTTTCGGCGAGTTTTACTTGTAACTTGCTGAATTGGTAGGATCCAAAGCATCATTAAAAACTCCATAGACGATTCTATCCGTTCTGATTTAGTCCTTTATACAAAATTGTGGAAGATTTTATACAAGGAAGAAGATAATAAATTACCTTTGTTTTTTCGATTTAGAACAGATATTAATGACAGAGAGGTCTGCGTGCATCAAAACAGTGTCGTCGGGTTGCCAAAATTTGGTGCTTTTCCAGATAATAATTCTTGGGCCTGTAAGATTCAGTTATTTCGGTATCGTTTTTATCTTAATAATCAAATAATTATACGAATTTCCAAGTTTCTTTGGTTATTTGGGAAGTCTAAAGTGATATCATGTTACAGAAGTACATATTTAATATCCGCCAAGAAAGAAAAATATATTGAAGATAAATAATGTTCTCTAATGTGGATTATTGTGTGCTATTTCATAATCATCATCATACGATAAATCTTAAAGCAGCTCTACTGGCGTAGTGGCTAATCAGTTTAGTTTCTACTCCCCGCGGTTGTCGCTGGTTCGATTGACGCACCTAACTAATAGTTGTATGGCCGACAGATAATTGTTCCGGGCCTGGGCCTGTTTATCTGAATATGCATGTATGCATGTATGTACTTATGTCATACACCGGTGAATGTGTAATCATAGAGTTGACGAATTTTTGAGTTAATTGTTCAAATTGTTGTTTGTTTCGGAAGATAATTTTATGGATACATCAAAACCAACAGCACGTTATTAATATGTTCAAATAGTACTCGGTACTTGTAAAAGGTTTATACTTTATGAGCATAACAAAGATTCATAATTTGTTACAGTAGATAAATAATGACTTATAGTAATTGTGTTGTTTACAACAAATTTAATAAAAGAAAAATAAATAAGATCTTAGTATCATATGGTAAATTGTGTGGATATGTGATTTATGTTCTGTACTTAGTGACAAAGTAATTTTTTTTTTCGAAGATACAGTTATTGCTGTTAGTATGCGGTATATGAATGAACTTGAAATAACATGATGTGTACAGTAGTCACGCTTAATGGCTGTTTGAAGTTGTAAAACGTAAACTGTGAATTCAAGACTAGCGATTTTATTTATTTACTTATTGCACTTACCAACTAGATACAAATGACACACAATGGCAGTATATGTATATATATTTAAATTACTGGTGAGCACAGCACCTTAAAAAATAAAAAATATAAACGTTTAATTGAAAAATCGAAAACTGAAATTGAAAGTAAACCCATGACAGGTACCGATTTAAAATGTAAGAATTGTGAATATGTCTCCGATTTTATTATTTCCTTTAAATTGATATGATTCGTAGGAAAAATATCTATATATCTATTTAGGTTTTCTTTGAAGGTGCATTATTTTTAAACATAGCAAGTGATATGGGGATTTTCTTTCCAGGACTATTCTTTCTTCTTGACACAAATAATGGGACGTACGTATCTACACCTGCCGATGGTCTTGGAGTTTTTATTCCAACTAGGGATAGTAACTCAGAACAATCAATACAAGTTTGTCAAGAAGTTTTGTAGAGAGGAAAAACCGAGTCTTTTTTATAATGAACAATTATGTTACGTACTTCGGCTACTGAGGGGAGTTATAATTGCTAACCTTTTAAAAGTTATTTTGACAAGTTGGACGCCAAACATTACAATATTATTCTGTAGACCGTGTCCTAACCGTGTATGAACATCATCAGTGGCCGGGGTGCCGCAATCTTTCTTTCATCACTTGTCCTTGTCCTTGTCAATATCGCTTGTCCTTTCTTTAAATACATAAGGACCGGAAAAATGTTCTTAAGAAGTAGCTAATCTAAAACCACAAATTTTTATTAGAACCCCATGTGTTCTAATAAAAATTTCATGATTGATCATCAGATTTATCATGAATATAGGATAAAGCGGTTTAAAAATCTGCTTTCTTTCTAAGAGGTGACTAAGAGAAAAAATGTATATGTTATATAGTGTCTTGTAGAATACGACTCTCCGTGAAAATCAAAAAGAACAATCTAATTCAGTTCAATTCAGTACATCCAAATTAGTGTATATACATTTATATGCGTATTATTGTCATATATAAATTCAATCTATGTCTTTTGTAAATGTTCTCAATCATTGATATATACCGAGATACCGCACCTTTTCTGAACCTTTTTTAAAGTTTTTTTTATTTATGTTATGAGAGTTATGAAAATACGCTATGTGGAGATACCAACGTAGGATATGTAGATGACGGGCAGCAACCTCTAAGGTGCGCGGTGGTAAGAAAACGATTCTTTTAGCGAAATGAACCTTCTTTATAAGCTAAATTTCAAATTATATAGAAATATATTTTGAAATTTTATTTCTATATAATTTGAAATTTTATTTTAAACGTGGTAGAGCCAAGCGGCGGCTTTTGCTGCTGCTCGAATGGGCCGGCTCGACCGGATTGGTACCACGGCCTCGCAGAATACCGGCGTGAAGTAGAGGCTTTCTTGTGCTTCTGCGTTTCGTTCGGTGAGTGAGGTAACCGGAGGCCCACATCCCCTTCCCGTCCCCCTCCTCATACTCCCTTTCCATCTCCCTAATACCCTTCAAGGCCGACAACGCGCCTGCGGCACCTCTGGTGTTGCGGATGTACGTGGGCGACGGTAACTACTTGTCATCGGGTGAACCGCTTCCTCGTTTGCCGCCTTTCCCATAAAAAAAAAAAATGATCGACAAAAAACGGGAATAGCAGTGTAATTTAGTCAGTTGAAGTTGAAGCGCAGTTCACATTGTCAAACGAAACTAATTTATAATTGAGTTCCGAACTCGCCAAGTTGTCTCTACATCGCCAATTGAAACCAAGTTTGTGTGCTTACTCGATTGTCAGGTCGGGTCGAATTTGGTGCGGTGCATAAAAGTAATAAACGTAAGTTACGCAAACGAATTCTAGAATTGTTTGAGGTTTTGTTAGTTTCGCGTTGAATTTTAGTGTTCCTGAAGTAAGAGTAAATACAACTACTATCGAAACAGTAAATATTTAAATATATTAATGTTATTTTATTATATGTTATTGTGCTGTACAAAGCAGATAACTCCTGAAACAATTATACATCAATTTTGCTAGTCGTTTTAGTTTAAACGGATAATTAATACGGGTTTTACCTCCCTCTGATACAATTTCGCGTCGTGTCATACGTATTCTTTCAGCGACACAAACTTGCGCAATGACTAACTTAATAGCTAAGTTTCATAGCTTTCAGATAAAGACTGACATATTTTTTTAACAGATTTGGTGTCGTAATTATTTAAATTGTATGGATTTTCGTATTTATTATTACTTAGCTAGCGTCCTTTGTGGGTCGACAGTTTATTGTAGTTTTAGCGACTTTGTCGTAATATTAATGTGACTCGAAAATAGAAGATAGAAATAAGTAATTTTCGGGTTTTAACATGAAAAGATTCTTCATATCTCAGAGCTTGCACGAGTGTTATGTTTTCAAATACATAAGTTATAAAAAGTTTTTAAAAGCATTTGTTGTCACAATGATCAACATAAGTAAAATGTTTTGTTGTCAATGCTTTAATATCAACCTGTATTCTTCCCATCGCAAATTCTTAACTATTTTTAAACGACTTGAAAGAAGGAGTAGTTTATCAAATGTGCTATATTTTTTGTATGTATGTTACGCGATACCTTCTCCGATTGTGAACAGACTTTGATGATTCTTTATTGAATAGGCTATGCCTCTAGATGTTACCTAAACTTTTCGAGTCGTGGCCCCGTGTCCGGTCGCTCGTTGCTCACTGATGTGTTGAACACTTACTGACAAGGCATTCGGCATTGATGCTTCTTCGATTAAGTAAAGGAGTTGACACCAGATACCCCGACACGTTGAAATAACTGGCGATTAAAATTTTATATGCGTTTCGCGACCGCTTGTCTGTGGTAGGCGTAGGTTCATTTCGAAACAGCCAAACGGCGCTTAGTTTTTGGATTTATATAATTTCCAATTAAATCTGTATATTTATAAGTCATTACCTGTAATAATGTCGTAAACACCGTGAGACAAGCCTACTTCAAATTTAGTAATCACGTTCCGGCACCACGCGAGCCTGCTTCTGAGCATTGGTGAAATTGTGCGGAACCCAACGCGTACCACCTGTACAAAATACAGTTTTTTTGGTTCATAAAGAATAAATAAATATTATGGTCGGTATAAGTATTACATTTTTTTTATGTCATTGTTGACAATTTGTTGGCAAAGCACTGTCACTATCGTATTTCACATGGGTGATTTAACATTATCTCGATTTAATTAAATTCTTTGTTAACAGGACATCGACAACCTAATGACGGAGGGCAACAAGTCGCGGACCGTCGCCGCCACCAACATGAACAGTGAGTCTTCCCGGTCGCACGCCGTCTTCAGCGTGGTGCTGACGCAGACTCTCTGCGACGCGGCTACTGGTGTCACTGGAGAGAAGGTCGCGAGGCTGTCGCTCGTCGATTTGGCCGGATCCGAGAGAGCTGTCAAAACGGGCGCCGTTGGTGATAGGCTAAAAGAAGGATCCAATATTAATAAGTAAGCACCAGATTAATATGAGAAGCGAAGTTAAAAATGCTGGTTCGTATAACTTAATAGAACGCGGTATTACAAATCGGACACACACCGTCTAGACCCAAAATAGGAATCTTTGTATTTTGGGTATTGGATGGAGGCATGATAAATAAACATAATAAATATATCATATTCATCGCACAAATGTAGCCCCATTGCTATCAACTATGAATTCTACAATTTTGATAGTTATTTAAGATCCATTACGTACCGAAGGGTCCATGTAAAAAAGTACTTACAAAAAATAATAAACGAAGTCACAGCTTATCTCCCTGTGTCAGACGCAATGACATTTAGTTACACAGCAAATAAGGAATGTTTGAATTCAGAATTACTTGTGCGAACTGTCACTCAGTTTGTGTAAACTGGCATTACTTTTACTTCATAAGTTTTAACAATATGTCTAACACATTATGTATTCAAAGCATAGTGTATTGCCTAAGTACACTAAGCCATGGTGTTTTTCGCGCATATCTTATTTATTGTGTCCCTGAAAATAAAGTATACAATAGGCGGACTAAGAAGACCTTTTGGCATTCCTTACCAATCATTCCTGGATGAGAAAGATGTTGGTATGTGTAAAATAAATAATAAATGTAAATTAAATATTAATATTAAATACATAACCCTTATAACATACTTACATACTTATAACATACATAAACATATAATACATACATAAACAAATTAAATGTGGAGAGGAAAATCTTTAATAACCTCGGTAAGAGCGGCCACCCTCCCAGGTGTTCATTGACGGCGTGTCAGCGATTTCCTACGTATAGCGCGACATGCTGACTGTCTATACGGTCATTTGCAATCGTTGGCCCAGTTAACTAGTAGGCGTAATTATAACTTGTGGCAAAATAACAAAAACTAAAAAGTTATCCATTGACTAAACACTACTTTTACACTGATGGTGCTTACCGTGCTTAAATGTGGTAAAAAATACCTAGGTATGTAACATCTCTTCGCAAGTCCAGTGGATAAAGCTGATCATAGAGGACTTGGTCGCCGACGATTCGAGCCGCTCTTCTTTGTCAAATATGAGGACCAGGTGCTGGGGAGCCCCGGGCCAGGGATGAAAACAGTATTCTACGGGCCCAACTTGCGCCTTATAAAGTTGCAATCGGTTAACCGGCATGTAATACTGTCTCGCTCTGCTGAGCACATCAATCATTTAAGAGGTTACTTAGTTGGCCTTCCCTCCGGGTGACCGCGGAACTAAACGTCGCTCGACATGTCAACGCAAAGGATTCCGATACTGGCTGTGGGCTGAAAGAATAATGTTCTCAAAAAAGGCCATTCACTTGTAGGAATAACAAAATACATGTACAGATCAAGTAAAAAACTAGTACAATAACATATCATGTTTGGTACCTGTTTCAAACCAATAAAAAATGGGGACGTTTTTTATACACTTTCACAACTTGCATTTAGATCTAAACAATAGACAACGAAAACTTGAAGAAGTGCCTTGGTGTAAACGCGGCGTTAGAAATAGCTTGTATAATATGAGGTTAACTGTAATTTTTAGATTGGGGAGGTATATTGTTATTTGTGCGAAAGTCGCTGAAAATGAGACCGAGTTTGAGATTGGTCATCACGTTAATTGCTCCAGCCAGGTAAACTTTAATCTGTTCGCAATTCAAACTCTGATCATTAAATTAAAGGAACGTTCAAGAGACGAAAGTTTGTCACATGCAATTAGTTTGAATCGAAAAGTTGTTATTATGGTTTTACATCTGAATCTTTTATCAGTCCAAAAGTATTGAAGCGAATGAAATGTTTCGTCGTAATCTCATTTTCAACAATTTTCGATTCAAAATTTAATCCTTAATGAGCTTGATTAATTAATGTTTGTCTGATTCAAGATACTTGTTTACAATTCTGTTACAGCGTTTTGCTTTTAGCTTGTTACATTATACAATTTGTATCGCTTTAGGTCTTCTAAGTCAATTAGGTCTTCTCCGATAATTGATTTACTAAACACTTATTGTAAAGATATTAGTAGAGTAGGTGATGATTTACTATGTACTGTGTAACATTTGTAAATTACATTATAGTCATTGGAGAAATGATACAAAGAAAAAAGGGAAGTCTTCCCTCATCATAAATACCATGATAAGTATAGTATAGTTTAGTGAATATCAAAGTAAGTTAATAAGTTTCTAATGCTACTTCTTCTTTCACAGGTCCTTAACAACACTGGGTCTCGTCATTTCCAAGCTGGCTGATCAGTCATCAGGCAAGAGCAACAAGGACAAGTTCGTGCCGTACAGAGATTCAGTACTCACGTGGCTTCTGAAGGACAACCTAGGCGGCAATAGTAAAACCGTTATGGTACGTCACACATTTCGGCGTATCCTCCCAATCGCATGTGGACATTCGTAGCTTTTGTCATCATTGCTTGGTCGTCATCATTTGTGGCTTGCAATATCGTCATTAGCTTGCGTCAGACCTATTGGATCTTCTAAGCCACACAGGCAATAAGCTGCCTCAACATTCAAGACATTTATTAAAATATGACTATCGTAAGAGTCCTACTTTTACGATAGTCATATTTCACCGGACCGTGACCGACTGCACTTCATGCATTTGCTTATTAGAAACGTTAGTAATAAATGAAGGTAATAAATACAATTTTGATAAGCCTTTGATAATAGTTATGTAAGTTGCGAACCTTTAGGAGGATTGTATGGCGATCCACTGCAAGCGATGTGACCTGCGCAATTACTATTTTAAGACATTATCTATTGAAGAAAAAAAAGACATGGTTTCGTTTATGGCTTACATAAACGAAACCACTTTAAGAACACTACAGATGAAGAACTTCACACGGAATTGTTATGAAATTCATTTATGGCATAAGGAATAAGGACTCTTCATTAGACTCAAAAAAATTTTACGTCATTTAACACTTGTTTCAGGTGGCAACGCTTTCGCCGGCGGCGGACAACTACGAGGAAACGCTGTCGACGCTCCGGTACGCCGACCGCGCCAAGCGCATCGTCAACCACGCCGTCGTCAATGAGGACCCCAACGCGCGCATCATCCGCGAGCTGCGCCAGGAAGTCGAGGCGCTCAAGGAGATGCTCAAATATGCCACTGTAAGAATTTCTTTGTTCTATTTCTCTATACATATATCCCTCTCACATATGCACATACGCACACACCCACCCAGCCATACACCCATACACCCTCACTCCCACACACACACAACTACAAAAACTTACATACATACACTCTCACACTAATACTTTCATACAAGCGCGCGCGTGCAAACTTTTACGTGTTTTATTTTTGTCACATGTTTATTTGTCCGTGTAAGGGCTCAATTATGCCTTGTATTTTCTGCCATACATAATATAGTAAGATATTGTAATAAAAACAATAAAAAGTAATTTATAAAATATATTTTTTTCGATAAAACTACTTTATTTTTCTATTTATTGTTCTCTCTTTATTTTGTTTAAAAAAAGTTGGCAACTTCGCCTACAAACGACGAGACTCGCCACCCGTTCTATCACCCAGAGAGGCAAAAAATAGGAGGGGAAGCCCGTTTAGCACTTTGGAACGTTGAGTCGTGTCCAACGGAAATCTGTCAACCCTATCTCCCCCAATGGGTAACAAGCGTGTGTGCCTATATACATTTTTTTTGCTATCAGAGATTATATTTTGCGTTCTAAAGCAAAATTTAATACAAATAGTTGATATGTCTATTCACATTAAGTTAATGGTTTTTTTCAGTTATTAATTATCTTTATTTTTCTATAGGGCTCCCCAGTGGGCGAGGATGTACACGAACAGTTGGCCCAAAGTGAGCATTTGATGAAGGAGATGTCACGAACTTGGGAGGAGAAACTTGTTGAAACAGGTCAGTTAAGAAAATCAAAGGTATACATTTATAATATGTATATAAATGAATGACTAAAACGCTCTTATTAAACAATGTAGTAATATAAAGTGGTTTCAAAAATCACGTTGTGCTGCGACTGAACGCGAAAAAAATATTTAAAAACGTTTTTTTACTTTTAATGTAATATACAGTATACTCGTAGCTTGTAGAACAAATTTTAAAATGGAAATATTTATTATTCTTTGAGCGGCGAAGCCTTTGAGTGATCAAAGGCCGTTTGTTATGAATGCATTTCTTGGAACTGAATCATGCCTCAACTGGCGATAGTAAGTTTCTAAAACTTTGTCCACCAGGTCGCGTACAGAGCGAGAGGCAACATGCGCTAGAAAAGATGGGCATCAGTGTACAGGCGAGCGGCATCAAGGTGGAGAAGAACAAGTATTACCTCGTGAACCTCAATGCAGACCCATCGCTCAATGAGCTGCTCGTGTATTATTTGAAGGTGAGTCGCATGTGTTAGCAGCATCGCTTGAAGTGCGCTGTTGATGTTTCTAATGTGGATATATTCGGAGTATGGCATATGGTTCACTAATTAGATGATACCTAATTTAACGATACCTAAATAAAATAAAATACTGTTGCTTCGTAATATAGGACCACAAGCCCACGAAAAGAATATGATACTTTTAAAATTTTTGAAATCAAATGCAAAACTGTTGGCATATATTATTTTGATTCGCAATTTTTGATTGAATGATTGAGTATTGAGCCATAACGCTAAAATTGGTTCATTTATGAAATAAATCCTAACATTAAATAGGAAAGTAGTATCTAATAGCAAATTTATGATCATCGTAATGGACACGCTATTACGATGATCATAAATTATACATTAGCGAGGATTGTCGTGAATCAAACATAAAATAAAATTATATTTCATTCAAAGTTAATATTACAATAAACGAAACTAGACGAAACGTAAAAAAAATTAGGTGGTGTCACCACCTAATTTCTTTTACGTTATTTGACATTGAAAACATGAAAAATTTACTTCGATAGTCATTACTTAACGTTCCAATCTATCTATTTTCAAGTTATTTTAAAGCGATTTCGCTTTAAGTTTAAGTAAGTAACGTTCAGATTAAAATATTTCAAAACTTTTCGGAATCTTCATCATCATCTAAATATCGAATTATGTGGTTACTGTAGGAATGTAGGTAATGCTTTAAATATTTGAGATAAAATATCATCCAAGGGAAAATTGTTCAAAGGTATATTACTAAATTACAAATGAAGTAGGATATCTCATGGCTACTGACAGAGAATACACAGGCCTGTCCGTGTCATCTGGTAATCCGATTGCCAATCCCCTTGCACTTAACGTGTCTTACGTGTTTCATAGTCTGCTATATTGACGACTGCGAATGGCTTTGTGGTTAGCGAACCTGGGTTCTGCGAATCCCAGCCGAAGCTAATATTTGTACGAAAACACAAATTATCGTTGCCTCACGTGTCTTTGACACCGTATATATACCTTTGTCTGATTTTATAACATAGGCGTTACATAGGATTTCAGACGAGTGGGTGCATCTGTATTTGTGCGTATATTTATGGCACTATCCAGCGCAGTTGACATCTGACGGTAGTATTCGGAAGTTGTCGCCGTGTTTCATACCACCGCCAGGAGGATCACCGTCCTGTACAGAATGCATCAGTAAATACTCGCTAGGGTTAATTTGTTCTGTATATTAAAGCCGTGGTGTTGCAGGAGCGGACGCTGGTGGGCGCGGACAGCTCGGCGGACATCCAGCTGTCGGGCCTGGGCATCCAGCCGCAGCACTGCGAGCTGCAGCTGGACGGCGGCGTGCTGCACATGCGGCCGCTAGCCGGTGCGCGCTGCTTCGTTAACGGCGCGCCCGTCGCCGCGCGTGTGCGCCTCGGACACGCCGATCGCATCCTGTGGGGCAACCACCACTTCTTTCGCGTCAACTGCCCCAAGGATACTGGTGAGTGTCCAATGCTCTACGCGTGGCCCGGGGCTCGCGTCGCAATGTACTGCTCGTGACGAAGCAAGCCCTAGGCGAGGCGAACCTAGACTAATCACATTAACAACACACACAAATATCGCGGCAAATTGTTGAACCAGTGTTGAATCAATTAATGTCCTTTTCTCTCAATCTGTTGGCGTTGTATAATGCAATAGTAATGGTAGGTATAGGCGATAATATTAAGATTTTGTTTGTAGCGGCAGCGGCGTCCGAGCCTCAAACGCCCGCGCAGCCAATCGACTACAACTTCGCGCGCGACGAGATCATGCTCAACGAGCTTAGCAACGATCCGATACAGACCGCAATTTCTAGACTCGAAAGACAACACGAAGAAGACAAACAGGGTATGCTTCAGTTCATGCCTTCCGCCATGCTTTATGAAATGGTATTTTGACTTGTATATTTTCTATATCTATGACAGTTGTGTGAATGCAAATGTTACGTTCTTTACCGAAATCGTGCTACCGTATTATATAACAAATTAATAAATTTTGTTTCATTAATAAATTTTGACAACGACATCCATTTAATATTTCAGTGGCATTGGAAAAGCAAAGGCAGGAGTATGAGCGTCAGTTTCAACAGCTCAGAAATATCTTATCGCCGTCTACACCATATCCACCCTATTCCTACGATCCGTTAAAATTGGGTAAGACTCATTTTAAAATTTGTTCCAATGATTGTATTTACTTACGAATAGAAGTTATTAAGCAACTAAAAGTTGTTGTTACTTTCCTAAGATATATGCCCTAATAGTTTACTAGAGCAATGATGCCCAGCACAAATATCACCATACTATCACGGCGCTGCATTTTATTTTGGGTTATTAGGCTATTTAAGTTCGAATTATTTTTTATATTTCTTTAAAAAAATCTACTATTTCTAAATAACTGAATAAAAATAATGAATATGGTAGCTTTACCCTAGTAGATCTATATTAAGGTCCTAAGAAAACATCACGCAAAAACCGACATGTATAAGAAATTATAACGGAATAAAATTTAATTTTGCACATGTGAAATTCGCCAACATAAACCAGCGAAAGGAAAACCCTCTTAAACATTTGTAATAGCCTTATACGGCCTTTTGCCTTTTTATCAAGCAATTTACAAGCTGCAGCTTATAAACTATATGGTTACCACGTGAGTGGTACTCATTAAATGAGTAAAATAAATGTAAATATCTATCCACCCCAGTATTGGCTAAACGGTTGTTTGAGCATTTATGTGGTCCGCAGGCAAGATGAGCGCGTGCACGCCGACGACGGCGGCGCGCGTGGAGCGCTGGGCGGCGGAGCGCGACGACACGTTCAAGCGGTCGCTGGGGCGGCTGAAGGCGGACATCCTGCGCGCCAACGCGCTCGTGCAGGAGGCCAACTTCCTGGCCGAGGAGATGCGCCGCAACACGCGCTTCAGCGTCACGTTGCAGATCCCGCCGCAGAACCTCTCGCCCAACAGGAAGGTGCGTGCTCCTCTTAGTCTGCTTTGGACCACGATATTTTTGTACTTGCTTACTGGATACAGAGTTGCTCTTCTGGAACCGCAACTCAGTTAGTTCACTTCGTGCACTTCTCTGTCATTGACAGAGAAGTGCGCTGAAGTAATTTTCTTTTACTGTTTACCACAAACAAATTTTCCTTAACGATGCTTACAACGATACTGTTACTGAAATAATATGCTAAATAATGAATAATAATAAATTTGATAACGAACTATCGTTTTTACTTTAAATCCGTTATGTAAAAATTAACGCAAAATTAGATATAAAACTCATCATTGATTAATGACCGAGGTCACCACCAAATGTGACCAAATTACATGTTTGAGCAGTTCTTTTGTACCATTCGGATTATATACTAGATGAAGTTAGTGTGCGGATAAAATTTGGAATTGTGAAAAGTATGTATCTATCTATGAAGGTTCGCATCTATTGGTAGAATATAATATGTCAATGACTTTTGCACTTAAACTTAACTAAAAGAGAGCTCGATTTTCCTATGTTTAGTTTAACAATTACCACTCGCGGCACTCGCGTGCCTTACTGCCGTATTCTACCTAAAAGGTATTTTTTGTCTAAGTCTAAGTGAAATTGCCCATAAATAATATTAAAGTTAAGTGTTGTCTACCGCATAACAGCGCGGCGCGTTCGTATCGGAGCCGGCGATCATGGTGCGACGGCCGGGGCGCGGCGGGCAAGTGTGGTCGATGGAGAAGCTCGACAACAAGCTCGTGGACATGCGCGACATGTACGATGAGTGGCGGCGCAGGCAGCAGCGCGGAGAAGACCAGCTGGAGGAGGTGCGTGCCCCGCAGTTTCACTGACCACACGCACGCACCCACACACGCACGCACGCATACACACACAAGCTGATCCACACGCTCACGCACAGGCACTCACGCACGCACACTACTCCGTACATATACACACGCTTACACTTGCACTGGCGAGTGCGCATGCATACGAACGTGCGCACACATACACACCTTCCGACTTACCAGTTTATTTGTAATACAGGAGACAACATTTTGCTATTAAAATTTAATAAAATTCCATTCGTAGGGAAATATAAATAAATGGTATCATACATAAACTTGTGAATTCGTCCGCTATTTATAAAATCTGCACGTGTGCAAAACAAACTAATATAAAAATAAATTATAATCTTTAAATTGCATTGAAGCATTTTGTGTTTTAAAAAGAGATATAAGTACATATTTTGTAAATGTTTTTATGAGCAAGTAAATATAATGAAAAGAGAGAGTTGTCTTTCCTAAGTGGCGGAAGGACTTGTGCATACTTCACTTGTCCTGTTTGTTCATATCATGTATATGTTTTAATAAATGCATTAGTTTATACAAAAAAGCTAAATCCGCCCTCATCGAATGTAAACGTGTATGCTACAAAACCTTGTGAAAATTTCAGGAGCCAGAGCAATTAGATGCAGAATCACCAACGGTGCGTTAAAATTGTTTGTAGACTTAATCATTTTTACTTTGCGTTTGGGTTTGACTTTGTTTGCTTTGTTATCGAAATGTCTCATCTTTTTTTACACATTTATAATGTAGCTTAGCTTAAATGTCAAAAAAGTAATATGAGAGATGAAAAAATTACCTTCATTTTACACTCTAGAGCTGCTGATATGCAAATTTGTTTAATAAATTACAAACTTCTCAAAGAAATGCATGCGTTAATAAGTGCGTCTTCTGCTCGATACTTAAGATCTTTCTTTCACCAAATTCAGCGTTGTTTTCGGTTTCAAAATCAATGTCAATCAATCTCTTTTTCGGATTCGGATCGGACAATTCGGATTTTGGGGAATAACCAACTTATACTGATATGAATTGGTGCTTTAAAAACGCAATTATCAGGTTACGTGTTGCCAAGTTGGTAGTGTTTTTTTGGGCGCTAATCAACATTTTATAGAAAATACAATTTAATATAATTGCGATCAAGTTTTATTTTTTCATTCCAGACGATTAGAGTGCTTTGTATCACCCATGAGCAAGGGAGAATTAAATTATATGACGTCCTGACGTCATACTTAATCCGCGCTACTGTCAGCTTTTTATTATATTATACCAGTAAATGATAGTGGAGCATGGGTGCTGTAAATTATCCGAAACGTCGGGAACTAAAAAATAAAATGAAACGCGATAAAATCCACGTTAATAAAAAAAAAAAAAACTTTAAATATAATTTCAATCGGCCGAAGACAAAATATCCGCGTTATATTTTTGGGCGAACAATAAAGTTAATTCAGCATGACGGTTCAAATTTTTTAATTTATTCATCCGCAACATTAAATGGATATTTCGGCATGCATTTGTTACATCGTTTTAAATAATTGTTCTTATGATTTAAAATTTTATCGTAGGAGCCGAGCGAGAAAGCCCTGGACCCATTCTACGAGTCCCAAGAGAATCACAACCTGATCGGCGTGGCGAATATTTTCCTCGAGGCGCTGTTCCACGACGTCACCCTGGACTATCACACGCCCATCATCAGCCAACAAGGCGAGGTGGCCGGCCGGTTGCAGGTAATTTTATTGTACGCTATTATAGTGTGTTTTTGAACAATAAGACAAACACGCCAAAAGACATTGAATGTTACATCAACAGCACAGAACGTGCCGTAACCCCATACTGGAGCTGGTAGAGGTGCTAAACTTTCATCAACGACAGGAACATTATTCCTTCATAGTTGATGCATCTACTGATGACAAAAATCGTTACAACCTCTGTGTGCTGCATCTGTTGTCGAAAAAGGCGCGAATATATTTTCAACGGAAATTACATCAATTTAGTGTTAGGAGCTATAGGTACCTAGTTTCCGCAGTGATAGAAGACAAAGTTAGTACTTTGTGCATGTCTAGCGAAAATTATACTGTAAACCGACTTCAAAAAAGGAAGAGGTTCTTTATTCGACACGTATTTTTGTATTATATTATGCATGTAACATGATATTTTCGGTAGTTGTAAACCGATTTTGATGATTTGAGAGGATTTAAGTTAAAAAAACTAAATAGAATTTACAAAAACGGACACGCGCTCCGTAGGTTCCGTACAACCACACCTGTATTATGTAAAATAAATAAAAAAATAATTTCCGGATTCAAACACTAGTTGGTTCACGGAGACAAGGTTATTATATGGCGCTCTTTCTGTGGTGTATGTGGTCGGCGAGGGAGCCATTAATCCGCCTCGCGGTCCCGGGAGGGCTGGTGATTACGAGCGGCACGTCCTGATCTCCATGTCCTTCTGATGGAGGACTCAGGGGGTCCATTGCCTACGTGAGATTAGAGGTCGAGTACCTACTCGGCCTAGTAGGCGCGATTGTGTTCCGGCGAGTCTGGCCAGGAGGGAGAGGGTAAGGAAGTTTCCTCTCTAGGCTATGAGGCTGCTTAGACGTTGTTGCTGTTGTTGTCGCTGGTTGGGTCGTGCAGATGTACGAAAGCGGTCCTGTGGCCCTGCCATCATGCGATGCAAGCCAGATATAACGTGTCCAAATTTTCTGCACATTATCCACACTCATTTACGTTGCCTTTATATTAATCGTATAATTATATAAAATTTATTAAGAATAGCCACTTATATAGTTTGTGTATCCTGTTATTGTTAATGTGGTATATTATATTTAATTAATTTTCGACAGGTGGAGATAAGTCGAGTATCGGGCCAGTTCCCCCAGGACAGAATCTGTGAAGCGGCGTCTGACAGTTCCGGCGACATGCGAGATGACGATGAGCCCATTGATCCCGCCTCACAACAGGTATGATTTGATACTTATTTCAAAATTCGCCATACCAATAGCGTTTTTTTCAATTACTTAACTATAAACTGTAATTTGAAATGAAACTATCATTTACGCATTTTATCGCGTTTAATTTTGTATTTATATTCCTGCAGTTTATTTACGACGTAATTAAACGGGATATAATCCGTAAATAATAGTTTCATTTCAAATCTGTAGTGTTCGCGTGAATACAAGAAATCATTTAGAATTTTAAATACTATAAATACTAAAATTTGTGAAAAGTAACGATAGTCAACTTGTTTTTGATATTATCGATGCCTTCATTTAATTAGTTGAAGCGTTTTGTATGGAAATATCATGTGTGTATGTTCACTGTACATTATCTACCTTAACGGCAACATACATGATTTCTTATTTTTGCACTTCCATGGAACAGTACCTTCCGCGTCATATAAGTTTCATTCGTCTTCTTTTATAATAAATACTAAAAAAGAAACTCAAATTTTCGAAGTTGTAGTGATATAATGACAACATGTTAAACATTCGAGCGAATATTTAATATTTATCGAATATTCGTTGTAATTGTCATGAATCAGGTGACGATCCGCGTGGCGATCAAGCAGGCGACGGGGCTGCCGCCGTCGCTGTCGCACTTCGTGTTCTGCCAGTACCAAGTGTGGGGTGGGGGCGGGGGAGGCGGGGGCGGCGGGCCCGTGGTGGTGGCGCCGCTGGTGAGCGCGGACGCGCCGCCCGCCTCGCCGCGCCACGCGCCGCACCTCACCGTGCGCTTCGACCACAAGCGCGACTTCAAACTGCCGCTCGCCGAGGAGTTCGTCGAGCACTGCGCCGGTACGTCTAGCCTTGATATTCGCACTCGCGGAGTGTCGCGTGCTTATAAGGTGCACACGGTTTCCTTACATCTCCCTCTCTCGGCACGCCGCTAGTGCGAAAGGAGTCGTTAAGTTCTATACAGAGGGAGCGAATATTAGTAGTAGGTTACGATAGCCAAGTGGTAGGGGAATCTACCTCTGAATGAGTTGGCTCGAACTAGATTCCGCCATTGAAGGTCCTACCTATGAGTCTTTCGAAACTAGATTACGAAAATTGGGTTTCAAATTATTAAAATATATCCATGTCTGATACATATCGTTAAATCGAAAATATAACTGATGCTTAAGAACTTATGGGTTTCGAAATATTGGCTAAATAAAGTGTTTTTTTTAATTTTATTACAATATTGTATAAATTGGCAGATGATATATAATGTGTGCAATAGAACCAGATCAGCCAAAAGTGTAGGAAGAGCTAAGGTTCTTATTAAATTTTTCAATAATCATGTTAAAGTGAGGGATGTTGTAAATGGATTCTTTACAGACAATGCACCAGGATGACAAAATCTGTATCAACAATTATTAGATATTATAGTCGCAATTAAAATACTCTGCAACCTTTAAACCATTTTGGATATATAAAAGGTTATAACGAGCAAAACGGATAGTAGTAGTAGAACCTTAAACCTTAGAAAGTTAAGGTTTATTTTGTATTACGAAAAGTATAGAAGCAGAGTAAAAGTACGGGTGTGCGTCGGCAGAGGGCGCGCTGTCGATCGAGGTGTGGGGGCACCGTTCGGCGGGCTTCAGCCGCGCGCGTGGCAACTGGGAGGTGGAGCAGCGGCAGCTGGCCAAGGCGCGCTCGCTCGCCGACCGCTGGGCCGAGCTCACGCGCAAGATACAGCTCTGGGTCGAGATACACGAGCTCAACGACAACGGCGAGTACGCGCCGGTGGAGGTCAGTGCCGCGTCCTGTCTTCCTGCGGGACCGATTAAACGTGTAGATATAAGTAGTGCCTCCAATACTTCGAGATATAGTTATTTTAATAAAATTATTTTGACATTTGTAATCGATACTGTATAATATTACTAACAGTTTAGATCTCTACCACGTGTATATAACAATGATGTTGAGGCGAAGTTTAATGATCTGTCAGGTGGTGCAGCGCAGTGACATGGTGACGGGCGGCGTGTACCAGCTGCGGCAGGGCCAGCAGCGCCGCGTGGCCGTGCGCGTGCGGCCCGCGCACAACTCGGGCACGCTGCCCATCATCTGCCAGCACATCGTCAGCGTCGAGGTCGGCTCCGTCACCGTCAGGTAACGCACGCAGTTGTACCCGCATGCGAGGGTCATACGATCCGTAGCCTTATACGATCCCGTATGAGCAAAAGTCTTACCATCCAGCACTGTGGAAACAAAATCTACAGTGTCCAGTGTCGAATGGCTATACGGATCATAGAGGATAACAAATGAGCAGTCACTGTCCTGGTTCGCTTATCACCTTTGTAACATACTGGACATGGATGCGCGGCCGTAAAACCGGATTCGCATACTTTGCAGTAGCGGTGGCGGGGAGCCAGAAGAGGCGATCGAATCCATTAAACGACCGGAAGGTCAGAGCATATTCGCGAAGTGCCCACTATTGGTTCTGCGAAGAGTGATATGCACGCAAACGCGTTAAGCGAGTTGTACTTTTCTTGACGTTCTTCGAAGTTGGCACTTGAGAAGGTACAGATAAGGATTTAGTCGGTTGTAGTCCGATGACGCCCGGCTCGCCATATTTAGGTGGCTGGGTATCCATAATGGTTTTCCCACGGATAGCTTGCGAGGAAGCAGGGGCTTTTGCCATGCCTATTTACTTATAATTATAATAATACCATAATGTATGTAATAGAGATTGACGTGTCCTATAGGTCGCGACTTCAGAAACCATTGGACTCATATCAGGAAGAAGACCTTGCCGTGTTACGTGAAAGGTGGAGTGAAGCGCTCGCACGTCGACGTCAACATTTACACGCACAATTACAGGTACAGTCTGTTACCATTATTTTCATATTATTAAAGTAGAGTTCGTTGTTTCTTTTACTATACACTCAAATGTCTGAAACGGACATTGGCACAAAACACGTAATAATGTGTTTCTGAGCAAGCTGATATGAATAATTAAACTACTAGAAGTTTCCCCTGACATTTCATAACATTACATAATATAATATATAAGTTAATTGAAAATTTACTACGTACTTTTTATCAAAGGATACTATGGGGCTGACACGCTTGTTGCATCCAGTAATATTAGAAAGTTTCGAACTGTATCAGGTTTATAAACAGACTGAATCAGTTACAACATAAACCCTTCCTGTACGGGAATCCCTAACAATAGCATTACTTCTATCCAAGCTTTTCTAATAATGTCCTTTTTTAGTGATATAATGAGAGTGTAGAACCTTTTGGTATTGTTTTTCTTAAAGAATAAAAAAACAACGTTCTTCTCCTTTTTTAGAAACTGGTCAACATGTCTCCTTCTATGAAGAGCGAACGTGATATAGAAAGGGAACAATCTCTTGTTGAACAATGGGTCTCACTCACAGAAGAAAGGAATGCAGTGAGTATTAAATCCCTGTTTTACGATGGAAAAGTGCTTATATTTATTTTTTGCCAATTACTATTTTAAATTGTCACTTGTAGGTTTTGGTGCCCAGTCCCGGCAGCCCAATACCCGGAGCCCCTGCTGCATGGAACCCTCCTCCTGGCATGGAACAACACATTCCAGTTCTATTTCTGGATTTAAACGGTATATTTCACGATACAGATTTTTATTTTATTTATTTAAATATATTAATTTAACACTCTTTTAATATTAACTCGAATAAGATACAATATTAAGATAAAAGTAAATTGTGCCCTCTTTGGTAGAAATCTTAAGGGAATTTATTGATTTTAATTTTTCACTTCCCGTCGTTAAGTATATGTTTAAAGAGAATTATTTCCTAGACATGCGAGTTTCTTCACGATGTTTTCCTTCACTGCCCAGCACGTAGTAAATTCAGTATTTAAAATTGCACTAGGTTACTATTACTATTCCCTGATCACTAGGTTACTATAGCATAGATATTATGCATAATATCCATCATGATAGTAACCAGGAAGAGATTGCTATGCAGCGATATGGCCCCCAAACTGTAATTTCTAATTTAACTTCTTTTGTAATTTTTGCTGTATAAATTTGTTTTGTGTTTTACAATAAAAGTATATTCATTAAACCATTCAATAATACGTATGAATGTGTCCGTGTGTCCGCAGCGGACGACCTGAGCACGCACCCGTCGGGCGAGGAGGTGACGGTGGCCGGCCTGCACTCCATCCTGCCCAAGGAGCACGGCAACAAGTTCTACGAGCTGCACGTGCTGCAGCACCACGACAAGGATGTGGCCGCGCTCGCCTCCTGGGACTCCTCCATACACGACTCGCCCTATCTCAACCGCGCCACCGAGCGTGAGTCGCGTTTTCTTCTGCTCTTTCTATATCCTGCATAAGTCCACTGCTTTTTATTACCACTATTCATATTTTGGTTTTGGGCGATAAACAAGTTAACAATCCACCTGATGCTACTATGGCTACTGCAGCCCATGGACAACTGCAAACTACTTCAATCGAAGAAGTTTACAGAAGCGTTGTCACTCTGGAGGACTAAGATGGATTTCCTCACGTCCTTAATTGTACTGGCTCTGGAACACAACAGTGGTCGCACAGCTGATTAACGGTAGAAATGGGCACCCAGACGACTCCTTGGCAGAGAAGGAGTCTATCTTCTACCTGGGCATAGACCTTTCCATGAGCAAGCACCAACTTAAGCGGACATGTCGAAAATTCCCCCTCAATCACAATGTCCCGTTGGGCGTTGCCGATCCCCTTGCATCCCCTTCATCTTTGATGGAAAAGTTACCTATTTTATTTGCCTAATCCGTCGTTTTTTTTAAACGAATTTCTGCCCCTAACTTGACAAAGTTTCGGATCTGTCACTAAAATATCAAATATGTAGTAAATGTCCGAACTTTGGGTTTCGTGTATCAACCACTACGATAATTTTACCTACTATATCTATATGTATCTCCAACATATGCTGTGAGGTGACTATATCCTTTGATTGTCTACTACTGTTTCAGACAATTCGTTGCGTTTTGATATTCTAAAATGCCGAATATATTAGACTAGTCATTACATAAAGGGCCGATGGAAGTATTTCCATGAAGACTCAAAATAAACCAGTTTCCTAAAATAATAATATTTTTATAAAATATGTCTATACTGTGACATATACATATATATCCAAAATGGTTTTTCTTCCATTAAAACAAGCAAACACTACTAAAATTTTATTCTATGTTTCAACAACTTGAGATTTTTAAAAGCATTTTATACCTATCAACTATTCTATTAGCTTTTCTTGTTAAACTATGTTAGTTGAATGCAATGGTTACTTAATAAACATATGCGCTATGGCGAGATCTTTGATTCAGCTTTTCCAGAAACGGTTTTTGACCTGTAGAGTTCGAAAGCACATTTTAAATTTCACAGAATGCGCGATATGTATGTGATAAATGTACTTCACAGCGAATGAACGCGTGTACCTGATACTCAAAACGACGGTCCGGCTGTCGCACCCCGCGCCGATGGATCTCGTGCTTAGAAAACGTTTAGCGCTGAACATTTACAAACGTCAGAGCCTCACCGAGAGGATACGCAAGAAAATTGTGCGGTGAGTCGGCATTGTCAATTTTTTTCTATAATTTGTTTTAGTTGCCAAAGATCAATTGCACACTGCAACTGCCTGTTTTAGTTCACTGCTTAAACATAGTACTCTCCAAAATGCCAACAAAAGCGGACATATATCGCTGGGAATGATCGATTGTAGTCACCACGCTCGGCAAGCGGGCCGATGAGCGCAGCGCCGGTACCCGCGCACTGCCGGTACCCGCGCACTGCCGGTACCCGCGCACTGCCGGTACCCGCGCACTGCCGGTACCCGCGCACTGCCGGTACCCGCGCACTGCCGGTACCCGCGCACTGCCGGTACCCGCGCACTGCCGGTACCCGCGCACTGCCGGTACCCGCGCACTGCCGGTACCCGCGCACTGCCGGTACCCGCGCACTACTGACGTTGCTTCCCATCGCTAGTCTTTGGTATTTGGAAAAAACGAATTCGGATGGATATTCCGCAATTATTAAATCGCCAGAGCCTCGTGCTGCAGATGAGATAGGCATTTCGAGACACATGGTATATTCCCGCTTACGCCCTAAAATAAATTACTGATTATAAACCAAACGCCTTGTATTACTTAATTTTCATACGTTCTTTAACAAAACACCTTATTTTGGAAGCACCATTTGCAGAAACACTGTTCTCTAAAAGGATGGCAAAGGAAGGATTTAGACTACTTTAGCATTTGCAGCGTGCCGCTAAGCGGTGCTCACTTTAAAGCTGCATTGTATGTGCCTTAATGTGTTTTGACATTCCCATCCAGTGCACGCGGGTCCAATGATTATGTCCATCCAATATCTGAACTGCTCAGAGACTTAAGACGATTTAAAAAAAAACTTTAGTCGTAAGGGCTAAAGCTGGTAATCAAATTAATGATGATATTTTATTTTTATTAATTAATGATGATTAAGTATGATATCATCGCATCGTCATCACCCCGCAGGACGGACCAGCTGACGCAGACGGGCGTGACGTACGAGGTGGTGTCGAATATCCCCAAGGCGTCCGAGGAGCTGGAGGAGCGCGAGAGCCTGGCGCAGATTGCCGCCACCGGGGAGGAGGCCAGCGCCGCCGACGGCGAGACCTACATTGGTTTGTACTTTTGTTCATTTGAAAGAGATTTGAACAATTCAGTTAAACAATTCTTACAATTATTCATATATATACCTACATGGCTACCTAATATCCTTATAAAACCTATTGTCCCACAGAAAAGTACACACGAGGTGTAAGCGCAGTGGAGAGCATACTGTCATTGGACCGGTTGCGACAAAGCGTTGCGGTCAAGGAGTTGGAGCAGGCGCGCGGCCAGCCTATTACCATGAGGAAGACCGCTTCCGTCCCCAACTTCTCGCAGGTAACCAGCCTGTTTGACCGTTCCACATTAGTTCTAACACTTAGATGTAATTTTGTTTCTAATAATTACGCCTATTTTGACATTGACATGACGATAAAGGCATTCATTTACTTTGAGATAATTTAAGTTTTTTTGTCAAATGGATTTTATTCCATACTTTAAATTTTCTTTTTAGATTAAAATCTGTTGTAAGTCTTAAAAATTTGAAATTTTGAGGCGTATTCATATATATATGAACTTCGCGTGAATACTTAATGTATTTGGGCAAATTTAAAGTATTCATGATTAGTATTATCCGTATTACACGTATGCGCCAACTTAAGGGTATATCAAAATTTTTCTGTTGTATTTATTAGAACATAGAATTCCATTAATTTTCAAACATATTTTTAGTTATTATTTTGTATTTGTTGATTGATTTATTTAATGTTGCTTCCATTTTATCCTTTGCTCTTTACGATATACCCTTTTGCTGATCCAACATCAATCGCTGCTGCCATAACGGACCAGATCCGATTCAATTAATAAGTCTGTCTATATTGGTTGATGAAGAGCGACCAAGATAAATCCTCAGCAGATGTCAAAGCCCCCATCCGACCCGTGTTTCGGCTATTTCAGTTAGTTCGCCGTACATTCCCTTGGCTCCTGAGAGACACAAGTCCCGAGTTCGAGACGCCGGACGATGAGTGTCGCGTTAGTATTGACATCTGTGGAGGCGATGTAAGTTGAAATTTTTATGTATCTTCATCGATCAATGTGGCATACGCTGTCTGATAACGACACGACGCATTTCATAATATGCAATTGAATACTTACCTTAGCGCTTACCTCTAGCATTAGATTGTTGTGCGTATTTAGTGGGGCTTCAAAGGAATAAAATATATATGTAATGTAATGTTGATTCTGATCACACCAAATTTTTGCTTTTAGAAAAGTCGTCATGATTCTAAAATTTACTTTGCATCTGACGATATTATTTTTTTAATGTAATGGATATTGTCTATTTTAGTCTAATAAAATCTATATTAATAATAAAAATAAAACGGAGCTTAAATTTTGCGATTCATACATTTAATGACACTGCTCTATTGTTATAACATAACAATCATAGATTCAAAAAATTGCTATAATATAATTGCCTTTGTGTGATAAAACGCTTTGAATACAATCTATTCGTTGTCACTAACACCTTTTAAATAAAATATTATTTAGCTTTTGTAACATAGAAATGTTGTTACGCTTTATGTGATATTATTGTTTGTATTTTAAGATTACACTAATTACTAAATATGACACATGTTTTTTTTTAAATATATTTTTTGTGGCTACACTTGAAAAGGAAATTTATCTTCTACAAAAGATTTATTGATTTGATGAAAACAAAACAAATAGACCGGGCTGCTGTCTTGTATTGAACTTTCCAATTACTGTAGACTTTCATTAGCACTAGCAGTATAATATATACTACAACATAACGTGCTATTAATATTATATAAAATATAATACAAAATCCATTAAAAAACACAACTATCAATTTTCGAGTTGGCACAAAACAAAAAAAAAAGTTTAGTGCTTTCCACCTATATTTATAGTGGTTAGTAATTTTATTTTATTCGACGACGATAACAAAACTGGTTGGAAAAAAAAACGAATTCTTTTTATGTCACATATTTTGTTAATGAGAGCAGAGATGCAAAATATTGCTTTTTGATTTATTTTAAACGAGTGCTCATTCGCCTATGAACGCACTCTGCTTATGTTATTATTACGTCAATTCTTAATTATATCACTATTAAGCTTCAACAAAGGTTTACAACTTTGTACGTATATATAAAATGATCTTCATTCGCTACAGCTAATTGATCGATTTGGTATTCACTAGTATTTGTACCAATTCCATTCGGGAACTAATGTTTAATTTTGTGTTATGAAGTCATTCATTAAAATTTTACATTAGAATATTAAAAATAATTATACGTACGCTTGCTAACGTGTGTGTTCGCTGCACGCTGCGCAGCTGACGCAGGCGCCCGAGGCCTGCAGCAAGGGCGCCAACAACGTGAGTCCGACGCATGGCCGCCACATTGCATCACTTGCATTTTGTCATTATTTTATATCACTATGTGTATATAGAGCACGTGCAGCGCCACATTAAGCCACAATCACGCCTCTCACGTTCCAAGTAATAGTAGTATTGCTACGGTCCGTGTAAAATATTTCGTGTGTACATAAAACGAACTCTCGAGGCTTACGTTTCAGCTTAGCGTGTCGCTACACTAAATTGAAACGGGATTTCTTTTCCGAAAACTGCCTACATAATTCATCTTTCACAGTTGGCTTCTATGTATTAGGCTTTGTGTCTGTGAATGTGACAAGTCAGTCACCACAAGCTGTATCACTTCAATGTATGTAGGAGTCCAGTTGCATGAAAGAACGTAGTCTAGTCTAATCAAAATCTGAATTTATTTTAGCGTTTCATACAAATTATTAATACGTAATTTTCTTTAATCACGTGTAAATCATCATTATTTATAAATCAAATTGAAATCGATTTTTTTTTGCCTTTTGTAATTAATTTTTAACTGTTTTGTAAGTGCTTCAACATTTTAATAATTGATTTGATGCCGTATATTATTTCTTTTAGTAATTGTAAAAATAGTATCTTTAGTCTATACTAATTAAATTGTAAAAAAAGATATTCCAAAAATCTGTTAGTCAGGCATCACGCGAAAACTTCCGATCCGACCATTCTTGGATTACTTTTTAACGCAATGTACGAATGTCAATTTTTTTTTAACAAATTTGGCAAAATTTTAGACAAACCACGATATTATTTGATTGTTTTTGCAGTTGTATGAGCACATAATGGAAACAAATACTGCACTCGGATAACTTCAACCTTTGTTATCGAAAACTTATTTTCATAAGCACAGGAGTGTAAGAAGGGGTTATCGGAGGTTATCACTGACTTTTCTCTTAAGAATTTGTTTAGGATATTAGTTTCTCATTTTTTTTATTGTCTAATTTGGAGGCTTAATATATGGTTTGTGTTACACGGTGAAAGCGACTTTTTATGTTCAATCATATATAACTATTATCTATAAAATTATGTGTGAGACACAATTCATGTTTCTTTATGATCTTTAACCTTCCGATATATTTATTCAGATATTTTAACTATCGTATTATATGTATATTTAACTGTGTATGAAATAATTATTGTAGCAGGTCAAAAAAAGTATAATTTGAAGGCATTTGTATAAAGATATAAGGTTTTCTCAGTTTATTAATGAACACACACATAGCTCGGCAGTTAATAAGAAATATTGTGTATCTCCGTCACTTACCATCGGTCTCCTTTGCACCTTTCGCAATGGTGTCGGGGTGTCGGGCCGGCAGGCAGCGTGCGTCACAGTACTTAACGCGCTGTGGTTCTCAGATCATGCGACTGGACTCGTCGTTCGAGTCCCTGTCGGGGTCGCTGGGCGGCGCGCGCTCGGGCAGCGTGGCGGACCTGGCGGACGAGACGCCGCGGCGCGCGTTGCGCCATTCGTACGCCGCGCCCGCCTCTGCCGCGCCCACGCACGAGCCCGCACTCGAGCCCTGCACGCCGCCCAAACCCTTTGGACTCGGTGAGTGCACGAACACGTTCACATCTACCCGCACACCGCGTGCCCGGCACGAAACGAGGCAGTCCTGTCCAAACATGAGTTTCATATTTAATTCGACAACAAACTAGAAATTACTTCACGCAATCTGCAAACTAGAAATGGGAAATATGCGCGTGCGTGTCGCAGGCGTGTATTTCTCATGCGCAGACTTAATATATTTTCTGATAATACTGCCCCCCACCGGCGCGTGTCTAGGATACGTCCATTATTCACGTGTATCTGCCACGTACGGTACCTGAAGTGTCTACTTACAACTTCTGACAAAATGCAAAGTGGGCATCTTACAAAAAGCAAGAGTCTGAAATTTAAATTGCAGAAATGCTTAATATAACGAGCTGACCAGAACATTGATGCTGCCCATTTGGTGTTTTTGTTTTATTTATAATTTGTTATTTTCCCTTTCTGAATACTGTTCTAATAAACATCACCATTAAAATAATGTGCCTATTTTCTATGTCCTTAAAAAAATGAAACTGGAGTAATATTTAAATTATAAAAAATAATAAAATAAAGTAATCGGCACAGCATGTTTATAACGATTAGAAACTTATGACTTATACTTATTGTCTTGTATAACAAAATTCAATTGGTCTTACTTTATTTTAATTTAGATATCAGCAGCAATTACTTCACTCATTTGTCATATAATTTTAGATATATAATTTTTTGGTGTACAATATCTTCTAGATCATAATATGTTGATTTAAGTCAAATCAGTGTTCATTGAAACCTAGAGACTAGAAACTAGAACAGGTAAATATGACTTATTTAGTAGTTAAACTTGAAATTAAAATCTTTTGCTCATTTGAACGTTTTTATTAACCAATCGGATTTGTATTATTTCTTGACGTGTTGAAACAATATAAATTCTACTATTATGATTATGACACGTGAAGTTTTATGAAAAGCAATCGTAGGATTTGTTTAGAAATGACTAGATGTGAATAAGTAAGACCTTATAATCTATCTCAAATACGCAAGCGTTGCTCCTACTTCTGATACAATCATCCATCACTTTCCATTTAAGCATTTCACACTTATTTGTTGTCACGTCTACTGTAAATTTATCGATATTCAATAAATGCACATTATGTAAACTAGGAAAAACTAGAGCATTCGATCTATCTTATATTCGCTCAATAAAATTGTGTGTGAGCTACTTACTAGATTAACATTTTTAGCACAAAGTAGAAAAGAAGTTAATTTAGCAATTGTGATTTATATATTAAAATTGCACGAAACAAATACATCGTAGTTAAGTAGTAATTCATTCTCAAGCACATTGTTTTAAAATGAAACGAAATATAATGTTTCAAAATTAAACTTATTTAGGGTTCGCCAAATATAATAATCTCACTTCACTTTAACCACAAACCTACATCTTTCACTCCATAATTTTATTTCATATGATTTACATCTTTCTACCCACTTGCTTTGTGGCAATGCTATGGCTCTAAATACTCTTACTCCTGTTCTTCTACTCTCATATTTTCTCCTACCCTTTTTATCTTAAGTGACAAAATTGATAAGTTTCGTTTTGCATTTCAAAAACCAATTGGCATTTTTACTGTGCGATGAAATCTATTTGTATAGAAAGCAACAGGGCTTCCATATACCTGTTTTTATTCTCATAGTTTTACTTGAGTAAAATATACATGAAGTTTCTCTGTGTTCTAAGTGTTCTATCCAAATAGATGTTCCGCAGAATGATAACATTTTGAGCCGTCAACTGACCCGGCTTGAACTAACGATGTTTTTTTTCTGTATCTTGACCCTCGCTACCTTCAGGCTCGTTCTTATCAGGTAAAAGGAACAATAAATCGTATTGACTCGGAATGGCAAATGTATGGAGAAATTATTAGACGAATGTGTAATTGCAACGTGAATAATAAGAAAAAATAGTTGTTGTAAAACCATTACACTATTGAGATACTTCTTACTGTTTAGTCGGTTATGAATTGGCTGTTATTTTCAAAATAAAATAAGCTCTATTGGCTAATTTACATAGTTAATTAAATAGCTGAGTTATCACACCACGAGCTAGTCGAAAAATGTTTTCAAAATTGAGTACGAATTTAGTGGAAACGAATTTAGATCTTAACGCTGAGGCTATTAGATTGTAAATTTAATCAGCAAGCTTCAAGCGTCGAGCAAGCTTCTGTTGTTGTGTTATCTACGATTTTTGTTTGCGTCTTTGTTTCATTTGCATGGACCGAGCATGACCTGTGATTACTTCCTTCTCCCTTCTTGTTCGTAACTCTATTCGCTGTGGACTAAGCGAAAAGTGCTTCAAAGAATTACAAATAAAACTTCGCTTGTTGTTGATATTAACGATAGAGTGAATCGAAAAAATTGCAGCCAATGTGTTAAATATTAAGGTCAAATCTTGATGTGATATAGAAAAACTTGAAAGACAGTCTTTATACAAGTAGAACGCAACTGTAGCTATAGAACAATAACAAGGTACGTAGGTGACTGTGTGTGCTAGAAATGAAGTGCATGTGAAAGTAGCGAATCATAATGTGATTCATATTGAATAACCAAAGATATAATTAGAAAAAACTTTATCCACGCATGTACTAGTGTGTAAAAATCAAAGAAAAGTTGCCGGTAATAAGTGGTATACTAAGTAAATGTTGAAGTAGCATTTCCAGAGTTAATCAGTATTTTATGTATAAATGAAAACTTTATTTCATGAATATAAAAAAGTCATATATTTATTCATTTTAATCCCCTGTTGTTCTGGTTTAAATTAATTTAAAAAATACTGAACTAAGTTCGTTGATAACAAAAACAATATTATTGAAAAAATATTGTTTTACGTGTTATGTATTTCACTGTAATGTATCAATAAGTAATTTTGTATAATATTTTATTGCGACCTGGTGGTATAATCGATTGCGTCAGATATTTATTGTTTTGTGTAGTGACTAACATTGATAAGGTGCTTAACATTTCCATTGCAGCTCGACCAACGTTCCTAAACTTGAATTTGAACCTGAACTCACTGCGACTGCAGACGCCGAACAAGTGTACGTCCAGAGATTTAAGTCGTAGAATCGCTAGAATGGCTTGTTTCGACAGTTTTTTTTGTTTACGTCGTATCATACTAATTTATTTTGTGTGTTCATTCTATCTCCACTCTGAATTCCACCGTATTGTTTGTATACAGCGTAACGTACGCTGTATTACTTTGACATTACGGTCCTATTTAAAGTGAATTTTGGTTTTACTTCTAGATTCAATTACTTTCTAGTCACTATATTGTTTTATTTTTATTTGCTAAGACTCATTAGGAGTTAGATTACTGGTGCGACATTGGCATGATATCAATCATTTTTACAAAGTTGAAGTTGGATCGCTTCTTAATTTATTATTCTTATTCTCTCTTCAATAAAATTGTGTAATTTGTGCCAACGCAATATTATACAATTGGAAAAGGCGTGTTATGTAACAGCTTTGTTCTATGCGCTCCGACATCAGCTTTGAGCATGAATTGGCGATCGTTTTCATTCTAAATTAAAATGTCTTCATCAAAAATATCAGAGCACCGCATTTGAAGACTACGTGTGGCAGAACAGCACTATTTTGTTAAATTTTTATGAAACAATATAGTTTTATCTTCCTTTATTATAAGGCTTCTTTAATGTAGTCGAATTCGTAATTAAGCTTTTCTATTTTTTTTACTTTAATGAATAAACTAAATTCGATAATTACCTTTTGTAATAATTTTTTTACAAATTTATATGTGACATAAATTTTGCTATTGAACCCTGTAAACAAACTTTGTTGTGGCTGTATGAACTACTCTTTTTATATCAAATAATTCAGGTATTATATTATAAAATAAATAAAGAAAGTAAAATATTATATCTTGTGTTAAACTTTGATTACATAGCGGGCGTAATCAATACTATGAGTACTTATATTAAGAGTGTTACTTTTTCTCTCTCTTCTCTTGAAACTTTGTTTATTTCGTTTATTCCCTAATTAGCTAACATTTTATTGGTTCTCTCTTACAGCGTCTCCGGCGAGCGGCAAATTAGGACTGCGCATGACCACTCTGCACGAGGAGCCCGGCCGCAGGAACGACGACGACTCGCATTCGGAGCCTGAGTCCGCGCCCGCCGACGATCTGTCCACGCCGCGTTCCAACGTACGCTAATTTGTGCTAGTACTAATTATTAACGATGTTTTAATTATTGATAACGTTACGATTTTTAGTGATTTGATCGCGTTAATTAACAGAATATGCTGTAGTTTGTGACTTCAAATACTTTCAAAGTAACACCGTTTTTAATGCAATTAAAACAAAAATATCCCAACGGCAGGGTGCTACCGCCTACATGGGGGATTTTGTGATAAATAAAATTATATCCAAGGTCAATGGTACCTTTAATATTTAATAAAATAATACCTTTTATCGAATTATAAAATCAACGAGAACGAAGACGCTGGACAGCTAGTCAATAATAAAGTAATAATACAACATTATTGATAAAAAGGATTTACTTATTTTGGTCAAAAAGACAGAATAAAGTAAAAATTTGCTCTAAAACTTACTACTGAATTCTGTTCAACGAAATGGTCTGTTTATTTATTTCAATTATATGAAAATGGTTTTGTTTTAATGCAAATGATTGCACAGCGGTCGCGTACACGCGGCGCGCCGCGCGGCTTCCTGCCGACGTCGAAGACGCTGGACTCGCTGCACGAGCTGGCCTGCGAGCGCGCGCCCAACAAGAACTCACCCTCATTATCTTCTAGTGGCTATGGTAAGTATTTAATCATGACAACGTTGATTGACAGGTAACACTTTTTTATCTCATGGCAACATTTAATAACTTTTTGTAAGTGTTGATGTTTGATGAATAGGGAATACATTTTCAGATTTATGCGATACCGATTGCTTGAACGGATACTTTACTTTTATTGAAGTTTTTTTGGACTAACAGTATCGAAATTAAATTGCGATGATTTTTCAATCATAGTTAATTCCTTTATATATTCACCAGCATGGTAGCACGATCAATATTAAGAACTCATTATAACCTTTTCTGCACTTGTGAATTAACTGTACAAAAGTAGTAGTAGTACAAATACTATATCCTGCATACTTTTTTTTATTAATGTCGATTGGTTTTCATGGCTTAGCGGTTAGAGTACCTGATTGCTGAGCTCCTGGGTTTGAGTGTCAGTCGAATTCCATATTTTTGCAAAAACTAAAATTTTCGGGTATGGTTGTGTTGTTTGTTCCGTGTCTCTGACACTGCATCTGTGACCCTTCCTCCGATCTTATCGCATACGCGTTACAGCGAATATGGGAAGGCAAATTGTAAGTGGCTGCTCGAATGGGCCAGCTCGACCGGGCTCAAACCACGACCACGGTCTCATAGAATACCGGCGTAAATTTCTGCGTTTCGTTCGGTGAGTGATGTAACCAGATATCCCTTTCCTATTCCCCATACCTTCTCCCTCCCTTTCCCCTTCCTCAAAAACCGTAAAAGGCCGGCAACCAACCTGTAACTCCTCTAATGCAGATGTCCGTCAGTGACGGTAATCATTTACACTATACTCTACACACACGACTACATCTGGTGAGCCGCTTGCTGGTTTTCCCCCTTTACAATAAAAATAAATAATTACGGCTCTGTAATATGTGCAGTTGATATTATTGGGAAGTCGTGGCCGAAATCGGCCAGAATGACACCATTCTCTTTGTGGTTTATGTAATCGTTTTTCTTGCAGGTTCCCAAGCGGTATCATCGACGAACTTGACCAACGACGACACGCTATCGATCCGCAGCATGTCGGTCGACGACACACCGGACTTCGACAGGACGATGGACTACACGCAGTTCTCTCGCACAAAATCGTCCGTTCTCGGCCTAAAGAACGAAATCACCGAACTGAGGAACGATATCACTGAACTGAAGAACGACATAGTCGAGTCAAAGAACGAATTGGACGAATCGTCTTTCGATAAGGTCAAGACGCCGGTCCTGACACCCGGCTCGAGGAATCGAGTCAACCCTTTTCTGCGAGATTGTGAGAATGCCGTCAAAGAGACGCAAGATGGGCAGCTGGTCGATCCCTTAGGTGCCATACCGGTGGAAACTCACCCGATTTCCTCGAGTCCGACAAGCAAGGCGATTGAAAACACTCAAGTCAATGGCAATTCTGGTCATGATACTTCATTTGGTAAGCGTTGCCTTTTTAGATCAATTAACAAGATACATAGCCGACGAAAAATAATTTGTAAAATCTTTTATAAGAATACTGTAGTGATTGTTTTATTTCTTTCATAAATAATTTATCTTCGGTGTCAAAAGTATTAGTAATACATAGACCCCTGCCCCTTAGACCATAAAAAACTGTTTAATAAAACAGGCGAGACGGAGGCGGAGGTGGAAGCGGAAGCGGAGTCGACGAGCTCAGAGCAGTCGAGCCGCGAGGGTAGCGGCGAGGCATCGTCAGTCGGCGACTCCGACTCGGCCGGGCAAGACGCGCCCGTCGCTACGCACCTGCCCGCCGGCAAGGTAAGTCCCGCGCTATCTTCGCTAACAGAATTATTTTATATAATGGGTGTTTTAAAATAACAAACATCGAGTATGATATAATTAAAAGTAATTATTTTATTAATAATTTTTCTATGTTTCGACATAAGTAGTTTAAATTAAATTAATTCCACAGCTATGACTCCTGTGCAGTTCTATTCCATTTTTAAGTCCCTTTTTATTTCTAATTTTGTAATGTAAAATAGTCCACAACAAGTGATGCTGTCATACTGTTAAGTTTTATAAATAAACATTATAATTAAATACCAGGTGGTGCGACGTCGAGCCGGCGCATCGGCCCGCGCAGCGTCGCGCGCCTCGTTCCCGGCGGCGCGCCCGCGCTCGGCCGCCGAGCCCACGCTCGCGCACGTGCGCGCACTCAACGACACGCCAGCCTCCTCCACCGAGCGCATCGGCGACGGTATGCACGTTTGGACTAATTTGATCCTTTTGAATTTGATGTTACGTTGTGATACGTTCCGAAGTCTTTTAAACGGTGTTCGCAACTGTTATATTTTAGGATAGCCTCTATTTACTGTTGATTATAGTTAATATGTAAAGAACTAGTAAAACCTAAACTTCACTACTTTCCTTTTGTAACTAGATTCATATTCAAAATAAATATTCTATTTCCGAAAATTAAAAATAAATTATAATTTCACACAAGTTAGTTGTCACTAGGAATCAATATCTATTAATTTATTTATTTTTCATCGACATCGCCGAAGGTTATTTAGGAAAACGTGACAGGTGGTCAGCCTGTCGTCGTCTTAGTGGCTTGGACCAAAGTTAGAAATCGTATATAACTCTCGAAAAACTTATCCATACGAGCCCTCAACTTAAGGGATCTAACACTCTCCTCTCTCTGTCGCTCTGCCTCCTAATTCGATGTCAGACCTCTTAACTACTCGACTCTCGTGGTTTAAGTTGTAATCAAAGAATGAAGTGGTCGTTGCAGAGGATTCGTCGGAGAACGGCAAGTCGTTCACGGCGCCCGAGTGGCTGGCGCTGGGCGAGAGCGTGCAACTGCGGCTGAGCTCGGGTACTGGTGTCGTCGCGTACGTCGGTCCCACGCACTTCGCGCACGGCCTATGGGTCGGCGTAGAGCTCGACGCGCCTATTGGTGAGTGAGAGGCCCACCGGCCCCGGCCATAGTTTGGTGCCCAGCAAGCCCCACACATTGATGAATAATAAATATGTTGAAGCATGGTTACCCGCGAAACTGTTATATTCTTATCTTTGTATTTATATTATTTGCGGTATAAATTAATTTTTTTTTTTTATTTTGTACTAAAATATAGACCACTCTATTATCCAACTTATTTAAAATGCACATTAAATACTGGTCTCACAATCTTGCAATAAAAAACTTTAGCTGCAATAAATCATTTACTAAAAGGTCGTAGTGCGATGTATCACATTGATCTGATGTCTAATCTAGTAATTTTTTAACTTCAATATAATTAAGTAGACCAGTGATGATAAATACTAAAATTATTTTCAATATTTGCAAGAGAATTTAATATATAGCAAACAATAGTTTTTTTTGTACTGTTCATTATCTAATTACTACGAGTATATTGACAACGGCGGTTAGTAAGTAAGCGTCTCGGTTATTCGACAGGTAAGAATGACGGGTCGGTGGGCGGCACGCGGTACTTCTCGTGCCGACCGCGGCACGGCATATTCGTGCGGCCCGACAAGCTCGCGCAAGACCGTCGCGGTCGCAGCGCGCGAGCCTTTCGCGATGCAGAGCTGCGTCGCGCAGGCAGCAAGGGTACTTTTCGTGTTACCTATTTACAATAACTACTACAGGCTAATTACCCACTACCTACATGACTACTACATACTAACTACATTCTACTCACATCGACTACTACACACTAACTACATACTACATACTACATACTACTCACAACACACTAGCTACATACTAACTACAGCAACAACTACTAGTTAACACTAAATATATACTAATTACAACAATTACTATACACTAACGATATACAAACTCCCATCTATCTACATAGTAGTTTTAGATAAGGATTTCTTGGAGAGGAACATTTCTTGTGGGCTATTATTTTCTATTGCATGTGGACTGAATAGAAAACATCTAAAAATTATTTGTAGTACTAAGGCCACATATAAAGTTTTACTCTAAATGTGTTGCTAAAATATTTATTGTAATAACATTGTTTTGTCTGTAAAATAACATTTGTTTTCAGGCGAAGGTCTACACAACCTGCACAGGTCTAGGAGTCGCGGCGAGAGCATAAACGTCGTCGGCATTAAAACAAGGAGTAAATAAATCGTTGAGACGTCGTGCGGCGGGCACTTAACTCGCCGCTCCATGCCGTCACCCGGTCGTATCGTTCCCGTCTGGACACAATCGGCCCGAATTTAATCAATCGTCCACATTACCATTTACAAGTCCATTTCGTCTTAATTTGCACAGCCCTTACGCGTTATGGTGCTTTTTACATAGATGTATTATGTTCATACTATCGAGTGGGTAAAAGCAATATTGTTGTCTTAATTTTTTAATTTACTTCACTTTTGTACATTAATCGAATTCGTTATTGTCATGGAAACGGATCCCTCTCTTGTTAATTGATTTCGTTAATAGACAATCGTAGAGGGTCCCAGTTTCCTTGTATTTGTCGACACACTAGTTAATTATTTAGTGTTGCGTTAGTTGTTAATTTAATGTTTCATTTATTGTATTATATTAATTGACCATAGAGAACTTAATATGTAAATAGAATTGACTATTTTAAATCATTTGGTTTTTTTTTTAATTATTTGATTTCGATGTAAATATGTGAATCTTTGTATTTGTATTATTATTAATAATTTAATAATTTTAGAGCCAATGAATGGTTTGTGATCAATGATAAGAGTTGGTGGGTTATTTGTAAAATCGTTTTTTTAACTGTATAGTTTGTGGTGTAGATTATGATAAATTATTTATCTGTTAGCTTATTGCCTATCGCATGCCACTTTTGTAATGCCGTAATTGTTCTGTAATTTTATAATTTGAGATGACACAAAAGTCACCACTGAGAAGTAGTAGTCAATCTTTATTCCCTTGTATACATAGACTTTTTTTATATTTATTAGGTTTCTGGTAAATGAAGTTTTAAATGCATTTTAGTCGTACTGCATTCCAATCATTAGTTATCGAGTAAATCTGCAGTGCGCTATTTGTTATTGGATCTCTCTCTCCCTTTCGTACTTACTTTCCTTATGGAAAAGTTTCAGGGAAGTGTACCAACGGCAGATTTACATGGATAATAAATATCGCAGCTTTGCGCGGCTACTTAGTAGAGACTATATTAGTCTTTGTATACAATTGATTATAGACATAATCTTGTTTGTAATGTTTTCATAAATATTTTCCATTAGAAACTTAATTGCTCAGTCCCTTCGTATAATATAATTTTTTACCAGTCTAATGTGATAGTTTCTTGCCACGTGACTAAAGACCGTAACTGACTAAAAATAGCGTATATTTTTTAATGCGATGCCCGTCCCTAAAATGCTCTTATGTTTTTGATTTAATGCAATGTAATCGTCCAGTTTCACATCTTCGTCCTTATAAAAGACTTTTCGTACTTAGTACAGTAACAGGCGACACGTGACGGTCACGATCGACGTCCACATAATAACGACATTATGCTGATTGGCGCAAGTGACAAGCTTACATGGATTTTTATTTATATTTTTTCAAAAAAATGGACCATTCCAAGTCGCGTTACATCTACTGCCTATTTTGACTGCCTGCTCAATTTATTATTTATTATAATCTATACTTATCGTACTTACATTTCAATTCTCCATAAGGTTTGTCGCTTGCGCCACAAATTTGTATCGGTTAGGTTGTGTAGAAGTTTTGAGATGTAAAATAAAATATATTAAAAAAAAATGTTTGTAGTCGTGTTACCGGCACGGTGTATATCATCATTTATAAATAAATTTTGTCCTAAATTTACTATCTCCATCCACATTCGAACAATAAGTGAACCCATCTGTAAACAACTTCGATCTTCACCATCACAGTGACATGTGGTAGAGATGTTGTATCTTTAGCGTGGACAAAGTATATCAAATTATATAGCGAAGTAGTTCGCTTGCAACCAGTCGCGTTAGAAGACGTCCACTTGGTCGCGCTTCCGCAGCGGCCGTAGTCTATAGTCTCACCTAATGTATATTCCATCCTCTTAGCGATGTAATCGTACCTAAGTACACTAAATGAGTACACGAATAGATAAAAAAAAAACGCCTCGTTATTTACTAGTATTTGTAAGGATTTCACTTCTGCATTAATTGTAGCCCGCCACCCGCCTCCGTTCCCCGTACACAACGTTGTATATTTGCATCAACACTTAGACGATTTCTCATAAACTTTAATGTTTACACGACGGTACTGTAGCAATCGATTGCGGAAGTCGCACGGGAGTCGTAGGGGATTAACGCCGAATCGTCGATATCCTGTAAGATTCAACTGAAATGTCATCAACTTCTAAAAACAACATATGTCAGCGACATCGCGTGCCCGATGGACTGGTACTTAAACATTCCATTTTTATTTTCTTTATCATGAAATTTTAACAGACATTCGATAGAAATACTTTTCGGATCGTAAGTTAGATTTTTATAGACTGTTCGAACAGCATTCATTACGCATTTTACGACTTTATGATATATATATATATATTCCAGTTAATAACCTGGCCTCGACTCGGACAGCTCAATGTGTAGTCTACGTAAACAATCTAGAATTTGAAATATTGGAAATTTTCAAGTAAAAGTAGGATGTGTCTTTGAAATTCTCGATGTGCTTTTTGTCCAGTAGCTATAGTGAGACACGGGCAAGGAATATAAAAGGGAATACCGCGGTTTTTTGCAGAGGGCTGGTTCGTGGCGGAGTATGCACTAGGGCTCCTAGGTTTAGGCTAATGTGACCTTAAAAGCAGCCTCGTAGCTCCTAATTTTTTTTTAGAGATTTAAGCTGAACATGTGCTGTGCTTTTGTTTTAAACGATAGTCTTTAGGTAAATGAAATTATTTGTTTTATATTATTATAATATTATAATTTTATAATCGCGTAGTGTACTTCATATTTATTGCAGTCTATTCAATCATAAAGAGCTTAATTCTATGTGTATTTTATTTCACTGCATAGTATCACGGAATTGCGTTTAGATTAGACAGGAGTTGTAATTTTATTTGCCAGTTTTGAAATTGTGTAAAATAACTTTGAATCACAAAATCAAATTTATTTTTAATTATTTTTATGTGATAAGCAGACCTAGTTTAGGCGGCTACTTGGTAGCGTAGATGGTTGGATCTTCATTAATATAAACATAAGCATGAATAAAAAGATTATAATATGTAATACGAAAATAGTTCACTTCTTGTGGAGATATTTTTGCCAAGTAGCAAGTTTCAGTCAATCATCGCTGTCATTATCAATAAATGTATTATAAAAATTATGTTCTTATTAATTTTCTTTAATGACTGTTTTCCTTCCTTTACTATCAGGTGTTTTGCAGATGCATGAACAACTAATTTTACAACTTGCAGAGAAAAAAGAATATTTTCTATATAATGCTAGCTTCAATACAGTAAACAGCATATTATAGCTTACAGCCATTGTTGCCAAATTTCTTCTTGGTGCAGTTGAGATCAAATTAATAAGCGGTATTTTTTTCACAATGGCACTAATTGAAAATATTTACTAACTTATTTTGGCATTGATTCCAAAAATCGCCATTCTTGGATAACCAGTAATCTGATTTTTACACGTTTTCGCGTTATGAGGTGTTCAAAAAGAAAACATAATTGTAGGCTTTGAACACTTCGTGGGATAAGGTTTAAAGCCGAATACATCTGTACATACAAATTATAGAGCCACGTTCTGTACATAAGTATTACAAATTTTTTAAAGTATTAGCCTTATACTTGGTAACAGACTTGTGATCAACACAACTTTGTTTTAATTTTCGATGCTTCTGGCCGCCAGGGACAGGCGGCTCCAATATAAGGCCTTTCTTAATAGAAATTTGCCAATGTCAAATCAGTAGTTGTTAGATCTTATATTATGTAATGTAGTAAATTATTTCGCCATGTAGTAGAGGCCTAGATATTTTTCTGGCAATATCATCCATCAAATTCACAGGTCGAGATGCAGATACGGAGTTTTGTAAAAGAAGCAGAGGGTAAATGTTCTTCCGCTGGCCAAATACCTCTTTTGGAACCAGGAAAAGTTCGCCATACTGCGTAAGTGCGGCGGTCTTCACATGTCCTCGAAATAAATGTTTTCCTTCACCGACGAGAAATAACTAAATTCAGCCCCTGAATTGCAATTAACAATTTTATGTTGCCGGCGTCGGGTATTGAATCCAAGTCACTCACGTACTGTGAAAGTGTGATACTTAAATTAACCGCCTAGCCCCTAGACATTCGCTGCTACCGCGCGTTATGAAAATACTAGAAATGATATCAAAGTTATGTTACATTTAATACATGATACTCTGAGAACCATGTGCTCCATGGGTCCAAAACCCTCTCAGATACTCGCATTTGAGGAAGGAGGCCTTTGCTCAGCAGTGGACACTTACCGGCTGCTACTTTTACTCTGAGTAAACTGCGGAGATCTCTTACGCAATGCCGCAAGTGTACGCGCAAAAGCTGAGACACTCGCTTCCTTCCGACGTAAAGCTTATGCGATAAGATCGGAGGACGGGTCAGATGCCGGGTTAGAGATACGAGACACGACACAATATAACCAGACCCGAGAAGTTCAAGAAGCTCGCTATTGAGTGAAAGTTCCAATGATGAATGTAGTTTCCAGAATTTAGAATCCAGTTTTTATTGAAACAGAAATTTCACTAGCTTTTACTATTACTATTAGGTTCATATATACAACCTAATAGAGGTTTAAAATCCTTTTTGATATCCGCCTTGTGAACAATTTAGTCGAATTCTCAAAACGATGGTCGTATTTATTTTACCTAAAACAATTTATTTTCTGTTTGCAGTTCTTCATGAAGTTTGGTTAGTGTAACGTTGCCGCCATGTTGTGACACACTATGTCAAAATTTGTATTTATTTTCAGAAGTAAAGATTATATAAAGTGAAACAACCGGTATTTTTTTTTATTTTGTTTATCCAGCGGACATACATAGCGGACATAGATATAACAGTGCGATACCGCGGCGCACCGCTAGACTCTTATAAAAGCAAGGAATGAAATTTGGCGACAAGATATCTATACTTTATTTATGATCAGCCATATGATACGTAACCAGATTCGATATTTTAAATTGTATTCATTGAAGTTATAAGCTTCAAGCGTGTAAATTCGTACTTTGTGAGAAAAAAACAATTTTTGTAGTTAGTCCAGACTTGAGGCTTACTTGTTTTTTTTTCTAGGGCCCGCGACCTAGTAATATAATTAATTAGTAGGCTAATTCATATACATTTCTGGCTCTGAGTATTTTTTCCGAGGTCATACTTGATTTTGAAATGAATCTATGTACTTATATGAGATACGGACTCACCGTTGTGATGGCGAAGAAGAGTTTAGATTTATGAATGTTGTACAACCTGTCCTTTGCAGGCTCTGAACATGGACTCTTAAAACCGAATTATAATTAGGTATATAAACAGTTTTGCTTAAGTTTAATATTTCGAAAATTATGCCAAAGAGTTGAGAAGGGTAAGCATAAGACGTTATAGGAGTTATAATGAAAGTCTTTATAATTTTTAAAGTATTTAAAATTTTCATTATTTAAATATGTATTTAATACATACCAACTTAGTGAAGTACGAAGTAATCTGTGCGCATTATTTTTATCGAGAGCCAGTAATTTTCATCGCAATCAGTGTAGAAATTATATTTATTTCGCCGTAATTAACCATCTTCCCGTTTCGCCATCTAAAACTCGCCTAACCGTCGATTTCAATAACCCATCCATCGCCATATTAAATGATTATGTCATATAGAACAGATACCCCATACAAGTTATGTCAGATATATATCATTAGTGAGTAAATCCAGAGAAGGACGTAAAGAAAATGCCTTAGGTAGAGGACCAGGTGGCGAAATATGTAATAATATATAAATAGTAATTTTAAAGTGGTAATGTAGCCGCCCCTTAGCTCGCATAACGACAGCCGTTGGAGAAATGGCTCCCGTGTGTCAACCTCGCACAGGCAAGCGCAGTGTGGGACGTCTCGCAAGATGGAGTGACGACCACCAAAGTGTTGCGGGAAGTCTATGAAAGCTGGGTCTTGGCCGTGCTTTGTGGGAATCGTTGCTGGCAATCAATATAACTTTTGCCTGTAACCTTTGCATATCAGCCTAGCCTATAAAATGAAGTATGAATATAAATTCACCGGGGTCAATCATCCGTCCTCTAGATTTTACGTGAAACGCAAAACACAGACAGACAAAAATTCTAAAATGATTTAGAATGTGTTTGAAATGTTCAAAATACGAAAAAAGTTTTCCCGTTGATTCATTATACCTATGTAAGACCTATTACAATTGTAAGTTATTTAGAAAAAAAAAAAGAAAATTGTCGGATCCCACGGTAAAGAAACCCAACTTATGTCTTATCTAGTCTGTCGTCCTAGTCGAGGACTGCTTAAGGGCTGCTGATAATGGTAAACTAAATCCGAAATAAATATGTGCCCAGTGATGACTTACGGAAGCTCAAAGCTGCTCTGCGCGCTATGGAAAGGGCGATGCTCGGTGTTTCTTTTGTTTGGTGTTTCGCGATAGAGTCTGCAACGATGATATCCGCAGCATAACTAGGGTAACCGTCATAGCCGTTAGGATCAGCAAGCTGAAGTGGCAACAGGCCGGCCATATAGCTCGCATAACTGACAACCGTTGGGGAAAAGTGGTTCTTGAGTAGCAGCCACGTACAGGCAAATGCAGTTTGCGACGACCCCGCTCTAGATGGAGAGATGACCTGCACAGTGTTGCGGGAAGTCGATGGATGCAGGTGGTACATGACCGAGCTTTGTGGCAATCTTTGAGGAAGGCCTATGTTCAGCAGTGGACTTACTTATGATAGGCTGAAATCATGATGATGATTAAATCCGATGTTTTTAGCATCTTACGACAAAAACAAACGTTGCAATATTTACTTTCATGCTCTTGTAATTTGTAAACATACGCGTAGAAACAAGACTTAATCTCAAGAAAAATCAAAATCGCTTTCGCTTTTGACTTAGTAAGAAGAAGGGCATCGGTTGACCTTATTTGCGACGTCGTCGTGCGAGTGTCGTCTTACCGTCGCGCGGTCGCAGGGTGGCGCGCCTTTTGCCTGGTACTGCTTTACTTCTGCCTAGAAGTACGGTCTGCAAAGAAGTTGTTTCAATTTAAATAAAATTAAAGTATATAAACTTATATACAAGTATTGCAAGTAGCAAAGTCCGTGTGTAATTTAGGCTGGTTCGGATTCAGTCTTTAAAATGAAATAGTTTTTAATAGTTAATAACTAAACGTTATTTTGCAGTAATCTATTATTTTAAAAATGCCGAGAGGGATTCTCTATCAGTATACTATGAGGTTATCAGAGAATATGTAAAAGGGTGCGGAGTGTTGAGGAGATAACTTACTAAATGTTATGTTTATCTATGTACTCAAATAATATACTACAATTGAATAATTTTTGTGTCGAGCACTTATACATACATTTATCTGTATATAGTCGTAGCTATATACATATATATATAATAGTTCGAAGAGACGAAGAGTGCCGCCCTCCTAATCATAAGTGCGTGCACTGCTTCTACACGTATTGTTTCACTGTCACACAAAGCAAAATTTCAATTAGCCTTCGGAGATTGGCATGAGATTTTCAATGGTTTCCCTTAAGAGGTGGCCTCTTTCGGCTCTCTTGGGAAGAAAAGGGGATGCAGATTGATGATTTTGATCTGTATTCATAATGTATTAAGAGTACCACAATATTGGCATATAAAAATAGAATTGTTTTAAGGATTTATTTAAGTACGTATAACATTATTTAAAAAAAAATCATATAATATCAATGATTGTTTTCTCTGCGCATGGTAAGTTGTAATCTATTTTCGTATAGCAAAATTTATGGCTCGTTACAAAGGAGACATCGTTCTATAATGGCATAGCGTTTGAATTGCGTGACTTGCCATTCGCCAGGCTCTACTTTTTCTTCGTTGGCTTCAATAAGACTCCGGGGGCCGTACAGGCTGCTGCCTTCCAAACCAAAAGTCTTTCTAAAAATGGCCCTTTAAGTCTTTTGTTTAAAATCAAAGATGGACCAACCGGGTCCATCGTCATCCAATCAAGACCCACGCTTCGAGTTCATCGGCTCTTATGCTGTAAAATCACTTAAGCTTAAACCAGAGAAATGGATGCGTTTAGTGGGGATAGAGGAACACCGATCCATATTAAAAGAATTTGTAGATAAACCATTTCCAATGCTCTTAGTTATAGTTTTGACACACGCCGCACAGTTAGTTCCTGTTATATCTTTTCCATGTTATTTAAAGAATAAAGCCGTTTATTATATTAAAAAGAAGCCAGATGTTGTTCCAAGAGAGAATTGCGCCGATATGGTTATTTTTGGTAAGTTTCTTGTTTTTATGTTTATTAGCCTGTCCACTGCTGGGTATAGGTCTTTCCATGATAGCGCGAACAAAAAATGGTATGCCATGTATGGAAAATTTGCTTATATTAACCAGCAGCGATAGTGCCGGTACCATCGAACTAGAGACGCTGCTCTCCATCACAAGTCTGTGTGTAGGTGTTCGACATATACCGATGAATTTTCTGCTATTGCTGTAACGATTATTATATTTATTATTTCTGCAATCGTACGTTAGTCAGCAAGGTGCAGCGCGTTAGCTTCCTTTTGTACATCGTACAGATAATATAAATTAACATTTCCTATACAGGTGATCTAGCACCAAGGTTAATTGATGAATTGGCATCCTTAGTGGACGAAGTATTTGTCCCTCTATTATCAAATCCCTTGAATCATGAAGGATGGCCGTTGGTTGTTTCTCAAGACATTCTTAAGCAGATACACAACCTTAAAAGCACAGTTTATGAGGTAAGTGATATGTAGAAATAAAACAATAAATTATTATTCATATTTAGGTAACCTTTGACTTTCAACTTCACCTCTGTTTAAAGTAACTTGGTCATAAAGTCCAAGGTGAATGAGCACGTTGGTATAGGGGAGAATGCCTGGAGCTAGGGGCTGGGTGGCGTGTGTGATTGTTCGATATATTATATTTAATTATTCCTTCCGTGTGATAAAATCTCAAGAGTTCTATTCTTTGACATGGCATATAATTATCTTAAGAATTACTTTAACAGGTTAAAGGAAAAGTCAACGGACAGACGGTTCTCCCTATGCCTGTGGGTGTGGAGTTGGTTCACGAGGCGGAGAAGGAAATAACACAGGGAAAAGAAGTTGACTTATATTTGAAAAGTGCTATCGAAGGTGTTGTGATAAAATGGGCTCAGCAGATCAATGACGTACAGGCTGCTGCCTTCCAAACCAAAAGTCTTTCTAAAAATGGCCCTTTAAGTCTTTTGTTTAAAATCAAAGATGGACCAACCGGGTCCATCGTCATCCAATCAAGACCCACGCTTCGAGTTCATCGGCTCTTATGCTGTAAAATCACTTAAGCTTAAACCAGAGAAATGGATGCGTTTAGTGGGGATAGAGGAACACCGATCCATATTAAAAGAATTTGTAGATAAACCATTTCCAATGCTCTTAGTTATAGTTTTGACACACGCCGCACAGTTAGTTCCTGTTATATCTTTTCCATGTTATTTAAAGAATAAAGCCGTTTATTATATTAAAAAGAAGCCAGATGTTGTTCCAAGAGAGAATTGCGCCGATATGGTTATTTTTGGTAAGTTTCTTGTTTTTATGTTTATTAGCCTGTCCACTGCTGGGTATAGGTCTTTCCATGATAGCGCGAACAAAAAATGGTATGCCATGTATGGAAAATTTGCTTATATTAACCAGCAGCGATAGTGCCGGTACCATCGAACTAGAGACGCTGCTCTCCATCACAAGTCTGTGTGTAGGTGTTCGACATATACCGATGAATTTTCTGCTATTGCTGTAACGATTATTATATTTATTATTTCTGCAATCGTACGTTAGTCAGCAAGGTGCAGCGCGTTAGTTTTCTTTTGTACATCGTACAGATAATATAAATTAACATTTCCTATACAGGTGATCTAGCACAAAGGTTAATTGATGAATTGGCATCCTTAGTGGACGAAGTATTTGTCCCTCTATTATCAAATCCCTTGAATCATGAAGGATGGCCGTTGGTTGTTTCTCAAGACATTCTTAAGCAGATACACAACCTTAAAAGCACAGTTTATGAGGTAAATGATATGTAGAAATAAAACAATAAATTATTATTTATATTTAGGTAACCTTTGACTTTCAACTTCACCTCTGTTTAAAGTAACTTGGTCATAAAATCCAAGGTGAATGAGCACGTTGGTATAGGGGAGAATGCCTGGAGCTAGGGGCTGGGTGGCGGGTGTGATTGTTCGATATATTATATTTAATTATTCCTTCCGTGTGATAAAATCTCAAGAGTTCTATTCTTTGACATGGCATATAATTATCTTAAGAATTACTTTAACAGGTTAAAGGAAAAGTCAACGGACAGACGGTTCTCCCTATGCCTGTGGGTGTGGAGTTGGTTCACGAGGCGGAGAAGGAAATAACACAGGGAAAAGAAGTTGACTTATATTTGAAAAGTGCTATCGAAGGTGTTGTGATAAAATGGGCTCAGCAGATCAATGACGTCATGATGGAAGACTCATCGCAGGCCTTTGAAAACGGCCAAAACCCGCAGCCTAATGTCGGTTAGAAATATTTTTAACTTATACAAAATTCTCTCTGCATTTCCATCATTGCCATCATTCTAAAGATTTTGTATATTTTTATGATCTATATTTTCCTGTGGGATTGTTACGATGTTTTTACGTTGACCTATTCTATAATTGGTTATAGGTTATAAACATCTATTACTACCATCATAAAACTGTAACTAACGTATGTTTGTACACTGTACAATTTAAAAACTGAGATACTTTCAATACCGAAAAAAAATCTGAGATTGGTCAGTATGCGATCGTTAGACGACTTAACCGATTTGAATAAGTATATATAAGTAAAATGACTTAAGATAACAACTGCGAGAATTTTAGCAGCATGCAAAGTATATTCAAAAGTGAAAACACTTCAGAATAGTTTATTTACGTTTCATCAATAATGCTAAAATTTCAATGTTTTACTGTTAGAAAGCCTCTGCATTAACGTTACCAATTGTTAGGCAGATCATAGTAAATAAAAGTACGTTGTACACATCGATTTTACGCGTATGAAATCGCGTGAAAAAGTAAGAAAAATATATTATAAGTATATGATAGTGATGTCAAAAAGCGAAGATGTACGTGTAGTAATTTATCAACATTACGCAATGTTGCATGCAGTCTGATTGAAGTTGATGGATGCATTTGTAAAGATCCGTCTATTTACTGGAAAGGTCAAGAGGTTGTCGTATTTTGAAAAGTAACAGAATAAATTACTCGTAATCGTAAATGAAAGGCATAATGCCAGTCAGTAAAGTATTTAATTTGCGGTTTATGGCGCAAAATTGGTTTAATTAGATGGTTAATAAAAGTATAAAGCATATTTAAGTAAGGCTTAGTTTTATATTATATTCTCGGCCCGCATGAGCTTCGTACGGACAGATTAGTAATATAATCTTATAGAAATACATTCTTATAGAAATTCTGGCAATCTGGAGTGAAGTAGCTTTTAAACCGTAAAAAGAATTTAGAATTTTTATTAGTTCTGGAAATTACCCTGCAAAAGATGGGATGTCACGTTTCGATACTGTATACAAATTTTGTCATATGGACGCTCTCCAACTTTTAATCTGTGCGTGTACGAATAGTTTCAAGCATTAGTATCTCTGTCTATTCACCGTGCAAGATTTTTTTTAGTTGAATTGGAGTGAAAAACTAGCTAACAGTCCACCTGATAAGTGTATACTGTAGCCCTCGGTCACCTGTTAACAACTTCAATTGAAGAAGGTCACAGATGTGTTGTCGCCCCCTGAGGACTAAGATGGAATGCATGTAATTATACATGCTCCCTATTCTTTTCAAACCGGAACACAACAGTAATTACACTGCTGTTTGGCGACGGAAGTGTGTGATAGAGAGAGAGAGAGAAGAGTGTGGTACCTACCCAGACAACTGCTAGGCAGAGAGGGAATCTACCACCTGTAAAATATTATTTTGAATGTTGCTTAGACTAATTTACATGTTTTCATTACGCTAATTCTTAATAACTTCCGAGAGCTATCTACGATACAGCTTCGATAGGCCCTTTTTGTGGTTAGGGTATCCCTTATTTGGAAGGCTAGTATCAATAAATAAGAAAATTGAATCGGTTTGTATTGTTGCTCTGGACACTAAGATGGTTACTGGCTCTCTGCCTGGCACGTTCACAAGCTCTGGTGAAAATTGGATTGGATCTCTGACCAATTTCTATATTGGGTATATGGTGGTAACAATATATTAGTATTATCTATTATATCTACCTTTCCGTATTAGCTATGTCTCTCTGTATTCTATGCTTATGCTATTAGGGAATTTATGCTTATGCACTCAAATTAATTAATTTCAGAACTAGCATTTTGGAAATCCAGATTAAGCAATTTAAATTACATTTATGACCAGTTACGCACAGAGAGAGTCCGATGTATGGCTGTTATTCTAGAGAAGACCACGTCGGCCTATTATCCCTGCTTTAGCCGTTTGTTTAAAAATATTGTATCAGGTAATAATATCAAGTTACACTTTGAGGACCACTTTTATTTTTAGGCTTTTATGTATAGTTGAGCATAACATGTTACATAAAAATTTTTTTTATGTAACATGTTCTAATTATATCATAACCCTTCACGTGTCATAACTTTTTTTTTTTATGAAAAAATAGGCCTGCGTTTGACCTCAATCTTGCCCGATGGAAAGCGAAGATGAGGATGGATGGTACACGCTTGCCTAGAAGTCTGTTCACTTTGGCCTTGAAGATATCCAGGTTATAGGCCTCCGGAAAAACCGACCTCAGCAGAGAGTTCCACTCCTTAGCCGTCCGCACAAAGAAAGAAGAGGCAAACCGCCTCGTGCGTAATGGAGGAATGTCTACAACATAAGGGTGGAACTGCTCGCCGCGTCTAGTCGTTCGGTGATGGAAAGGGGAAGGGGGTATTAGGTTATGCAAAACCTCCGCACACTCTCCGAAATGAATCCGATAAAAAACCGAGAGGCAGGCCACTCGTCTTTAACTTTGTAATAATTGAAATTCTGTTGTCATGAGTCATATCAGGACTTACGACACTAGATGCAATAATTGTGTAATCATATATAATTAACACTATTTCAACAATTACTTTTAATTGCATAAGAAAAAAATTTCAGCTTTAGCAGAGGCTCGCGAAATCGATTTATATCTCAGAACATTAGAGAAACATTTTCAAGCCCTTGAAGATACTGATTTTACCGAGTGCCAACCACTATTTCGCCCTTTATTTCATGTAATTTGTATGATTTGGAGAGATTCGAAATATTATTGCAGCTCTTCAAAGCTTATGGTTTTAATAAAACAGATCTGTAATCTACTCATATATCAGGTAAATTTATTGTTCGTTGTAAGAAATTTATAACAATCGTTGATCGACACATAATTGATTACTAATTTACAAAAATGTTTGTAGGCCAAGAAATGTTTAGATCCAAGTACACTGTTTCACAGTGACATTGATGAAGCGAGACAGCGCATTCAACTTACTATAGATATACTAAAAAAGTTTCGACAAACCTTCGATTATTTTAAAGAAAACTTGCCAAAATATTTTGTTGACCGAACTGTGATACCGTGGACTTTCCATCCGAATGTTGTTTTTGAGAGAATGAATAATTTTCTTGAACGACTGAATACGATCCAGTGGTTTTTTAAAACTGTTTTAGAATTTCAAAAATTAGAGAAAATAGAAGTGGGTGGCATGAAAGGCCGCGTATTAAGCGGACAAATAAGAGACATTTCGGCTGAATTCGATACTTATTTTCATGGGTTTGCTTCAAAATCTTACGACGTTTTGGATCCAGATGACGAAACATTTAATTCAGATTTTAAAGAATTTCAGGATAACATTATTGATTTGGATCTTAAACTATCCACCGTATTAGTCGAATCATTTGACAATTGTTCTACTTTAGAAGCAATATTTAAGGTATATGTATGTGTTGTATATTTCTGAATAGAGCAGTAAATTACGTATTTACTGAACAATAATTTGAATTTCCAGCTAATCGACATTGTCGGTTCCGTATTAGATCGACCATTGATCAGAAATGAGTTTACAGCGAAATATGTCGAAATTATTGTAATGCTAGAAAAAGAACTAGAAACTTGTGAGGCAAGTCATATTAAATTACACTTGTACACAGTTTTATTAACATAGATAACCGTAACTAATTGTTTATCCCATGACATTGAAACTAATGGAAGCATCTTTTTTAGGAACTTTTTACCGAGCAGTCAAATCGGCACCAGAAATACGGACATATGGAAATCGACGCATTCATGCCTCCTATAGCTGGAGGCCTACTGTTCATGAATATGCTGGCTACTAGGATAACCAAGCCTATAGCTAGCTTTCGCAATTTGCCGCACCCGTAAGTAAGCTGGGTGGGGCAAATTGCGAAAGCTGTTTATTTGGCTTAAAATCTTCTTTAGCTTTATGTGTAGATTATTTAAACTAAATATTACTGAGACTAGATCGATATTTTATGAAGCATAACAAAATATGAAAATAGAGAGAAATATAAGAAACATTTTGTAATATTGAGTTTTGCACGCAGGATAAAGGGTGCGGAAGAGGCGGTAAAACTATTTGCCAGATACGAAAAACTGATTGAAAACATCAACGATTTTAAAAAAAAGTACTTTAACCACTGGGCTATTAATATTCCCAAAATTATAGAAGAAAATACTTACAAACCTATTCTGGCACGCCAAGGATCAGACTTAGTATTAAATTTTAGCCCAACAGTAAGTAAAGACATTATAGTATGTTGTATCACATAGTAGCTATCTATGAATTGCAGAGCGTGCGTTCAATATGTTACCAAATCTAATTTTTAAAGAAGCGTGGACTCTACGTTTCTCTAGGCGACATCACAAGTCCTCGGATTTATAAGCATGTGCTTACTCGCAGCGCACGAGAAATAAATAGGCACATGAATAATTGCAATCACCGTTTGATGCTCGATTTGAACTTGGGTTGTTTAAGTACTAATAATTTATTTACTAATAATAGAAAGCGTACAATTTATAGCTTATGTATTCTACGAGTGGATCAATGATTAAATATCTTTAAATATTTATTAAAAAAAATATTGAGCAACTAATTGAACTGTGTGCCGTGTGGCATCAGTGTGAGATTTTGCCACCCTCTTTCTTTCTGTAGGAGTCGTAAGAGGCAACTAAGAGAAAAATCTTGAAAGGGATGGATACCGACAGAAGGCGGGATAACCATCTCGAAAAATACGGGACAAAAATTAAGTAAACCAATCACTGGTCTGGGGTGCCTGGTCTGGTCGCTGGATACTGCAATCGCCAATCTGCTAAAAATGGTTGGCGATTTTAGACAATAGTCCTTATGGGAGAGGCCAATATCTGCAGTTGACTATTTTCAATCTGTTAATGTAAGGTAAGGAATCTCGAAAATTTTCTAAATTATAATAACCGTTTTAGCTTTTAGATCTTATGAAGGAAGTTCGCCATATGAGAAATAACTCTGACGTGCAAAATTTGTTACCAAAGGAAAGTTTAGAATTGTTCGATAAACAAGAAACTTATCGGCAATATAGGATCAACCTTGGCATAACTATTGACTGGTATAATCAAATAAGAAAGGATAGCCAGAAAGTTGAATTTGATTTAGTTGAAGATGAGATCAAAGCAATAGATCAAAGGATTGAAATGGCACAGCACAAGCTTAATTGGAATTCTGAAGGTAAACACTATAATATGATCTTAAATGCGTCAGAATTTTTGTTAATAATTATAAAAATACTAATATTTTTATATAGACTTATTGAACTATTTGGAAGAACTCCATAAATTAGTTGGAAATTTATATCAACGAATGTCAAAAATACAAGATAATTTGAAAGAAATTAAAATGGTTATGAAATTATGGGGCTCGCAACCGTTATTTGAAAGAAAGGAAGAGAAAAAGGTAAAAAATATTTATTGCTTTGTAACATAATTTTTTTCTAAATAGCGAAAATGAGTAAATAATTTAACATTTTGTAGGATACGCTGTTAAATTTAGATGATCGTCAAGAAAGAATTAATAAACGATATAATGAAATCAATGCTACAGCTGAACGTATAGGAATTTTACTGAATGAGAACATGGTTCTTTTTAACATGCAAGACAATCAGAAAAGTGAAATTTGGCTAGCATATGTTTCTTTTATCGATTCCTTGTTCCAAGAATCTTTATTTAAATCTATAGCGGGCAGGTGTGTATTTCGTTGAAATATATTTTGGAAATTCACTAATAAAAATTGATTTTGGAATCACTAATTCATTCGTTACTTTTAGTTTGTGCTACATATCTGAGCACATGAATCCAAAAAATAATTTAGCACCTCTATTCGAAGCACAGCTTGAACTATTAGAACCAGACATGGTTTTTTCTCCAAGCTTAGAACTAGAAGATGAGAAAAGTTTTATGGCTTTGATAAAAAGCCTTATAAACGATATTTTAAAAATGTCTACTTTAGTGAAGAGAATAGACTCGAAGAAAGAAGAGTCGTACGAAGATGAAATAGTAGGAAATATTGACATAGTTGACATGAAAGACGACATACTGAATGGGATAGAGCGGGTAATTACATTTGATTTTCATATATATATAGGAAATTACATAATTTATTTGGTTTGTGTTGATTAAAAGAGAAACAAATTTTAGGTGATCGACGAAGCCAATGATTTTTGTAAGACTTTTGAAAATTACTCTTTTTTGTGGTTAGAAGAAAGAGATGCGATAATGGAAATATTTTTGACATATGGTCGAATTTTGAATCCAGAAGAAATCGATAGAATAGGTTCGGAAGACAAAGATATTCAAGCACCTATTCCTTGTCCACCTAAAATGGAAGCTTTTAGAGAGCAAATAGACCATTACGAAAATCTTTTCTTGGATATTGAGGATATGGAGTCCTTTAAAGTTTTCAATTCATGGTTTCAGGTAAATAACAGAGCATAAACTTACGTCTCTTATTCATTACGGGCTAAGCCAAAGTTTATTTTGCTTTAAAGCGCCGACTTTTCAGGTTACAACCGTTTTTTTGTGCATACGCATAAAAACTAAGTCTATAAACATAGTGAATCTTCATCTTAATCAGCCTGTTAATTGTCAATTGCTGCGCTGTCCTAATTGAAGGATTTGCTCGGGAGAGCAAATTAGCGGTCGCAGTACCAAATCCTTTGCACTTTAGGTACTGTTCGTCATTGGTCTTATATATTTTGAGATGGTAAGTTGGACTGCTCGATGGCCTAGTCGGTAATGACCCTGCCTTCGAAGTAGAGGGTTGCGGGTTCGAATACCGCTAAGGTTGGCTCTAAGCGGCATTCGTACGATGAATGTTACATGTTGTGTGTCGCAGTCTCCAGTCATGGACATCTATATGATTTTATGTATAATTATTTATCTATGTAGGAATATCTATTTTAACGCCATTCAGTTATCAAGGTACTGGGAATCCTAGTTTAAGATTGACGCGTGTGAAACAAAAAATATCAAAAAAAACTTCGTGGTGGGAAGTGGGGCAGTTAGTGGTGTAGGAGAGGTAAGCTTTCGGAGAAAATGGTCGCCGGTTCCTCCTCACAGTCCTTAAGCATGTACTAAATTACAGTACTGCATCAACTCCACTGAAGTACATAGGCCTCTCCAAGAAATGGGCAGCAAAATTCAGCATACATTCTTTAGAAGGTGGAAATCACCACGCTGAGCAAGCGGATTGGTGAGTGCAGCGCCACCCGCACGGGTGACACTACTCTACATCACCAGTCTGTGGGATTTGGGTTCGGCTAATTTGAATGGATATTACGCCATTACTCGGTCTCCAGAGCCTGGTTTGTTTGCTAGCAAGGTGCATCACGTGTATGTGCGGTTAGTTTTTGAAGAAAGAGATGATATATTCCCGTTACATCCCTAGTCTATACGTATAAGCTTAAATTAATGGCTGTAGCAAGATTTCGTTTTTAAATACTTTCAGGTGGATATAAGACCATTCAGACAAGCGTTATTAAACACTGTGAGAAAATGGGGTAATATGTATAAGGAACATTTAGTTAACAACGTAATTTCTAGTCTTAGCGACCTGGGGAATTTTATAAGACAGGCCGACGAAGGTATTTTGTATTAAAATAAAGATATTTGAGAGTACGCGTTGAATCCAGTTGGAATACTTAAAATTACTTTTTTTTATAAGGTTTACTACAACCAGTACCAGAAGGTGACTACGAGGCTTTAGTTACGGTAATGGGATATTTGATGAATGTGAAGGATAGAGCAATGACAACCGATGAAATGTTTCAACCTTTGACAGAAACTATAGAATTGTTAAAATTTTATGATATGGACATCCCAGAAGAAGTTAACGTACTTTTACAAGTTAGCATTATTTACCATATTTATGTTAAAAGTTAAGTTTCTGAAAATTGCTTTACTATATGTATTTTTATTTCTTTCAGGAATTACCCGAACAATGGCAAGCTACTAAAAAGTTGGCACTGACTGTTAAACAACAAGTAGCACCGTTACAAGCTGCAGAAGTAGCATGTATTAGAAAAAAGATAACGATGTTTGATATTCATATCACTTATTATAGAGAAGTTTTTAAAAGATACGACGTAAATATTTAAATAAAATATCTTACGCAATTCTTGATGATTTAGACATGACAACAGAATACCATTAATTGTTTTATATCATTGTGCTTATAGTTCTTCAAATACGAGTGTGATGATCCTTACTATGTAATGTCAAGAGTTGATAACGAAGTATTACACTTAGAAGATGAAATGAAGAGCATCCAAGAGTCAGGTTCACTGTTCGAAGTTAATGTTCCCGAATTCAAACTTTTGAAACAATGTCGAAAAGAATTACGTATGTTGAAGGTAATTAATGACGAAAATTCACAATTATATTGCGAATTTCCATGTTCGAAATACAACATTTATATTGTTTATATAGCAACTTTGGGATTACGTGTACATCGTGCGTACAAGTATAGAAGATTGGAAAACTACACCCTGGCGGAAAATAGATGTGGAAAACATGGATATTGAGTGCAAAAAGTTTGCTAAGGAAATTAGATTGTTAGATAAAGAAATGAGGGGGCAAGTACCTTGAAAGACTAAACGTTATTTAAGTGACTTTGCTTCTCCTAATTGAAATATATTTGGTTACAGTTGGGATACATACATTAATTTAGAAGGTACTGTAAAAAATATGCTCACATCATTACGAGCAGTTGCAGAACTTCAAAATCCTGCTATCAGAGAAAGGCATTGGGATCAACTTATGAGGACTACAAAGGTATATTTTTTAGTGACAAAATATAAAAATATGTAAATAATTTTGTAAATAAATATTGTTCAGTGTAAATAAATCGCACATTGGGGTTAAATGGAATGTTCAAATATTTTTAATTGATTGCATTGCCATAAAAAGCATGTTTTGCATATATATATAGCATGAAATTGTGACATTATTTCCAAATTTTTTATTAAATTACGACGATGACCATACAATTATTCAAAATCTTTCTAATCTATTTTCTTTGCATTATAAAACATTTTAACAGGTATAAAACGTAAATTGTTAAGGTATGGTGAATGTTATGACATAATTTTAATTATAGAATGTGTTTGAAATGTAATGGTATGTTTGAGAATGTAAATATATTTATATTTCACAGAGCTTAGCTGCATTACCACCTGAACTTACTGTAAGTATAACAAAGACGAATGAAATGAAGCTTTTGATGTAATTTGTACATAACGATCCAGAATGATGGATCAATTGCATTTTGCGCTATTTTGCAATGTTTCCTTGCATGTAAATTTTATCACTTGGCAGTTTAAAATGTATAATTTAATGTAAATAATAAATCGAAAATATATATCGTAGTTGTATATTATAATTTGTTATATAAATCAATGAATTTAAACACCTATGACAAACTTCTAAAATTTGTTTCAATATTTAGGTAAGGATAGTTATGGATGCAAATACTACATTGGCAGATTTGCTTGCCCTTAATTTGCATGAATGTGAGGAAGAAGTTAAGAATATAGTAGATAAAGCAGTAAAAGAAATGTCTATGGAAAAAATATTAAAAGATCTAAACGCAACTTGGAGTGGAATGGAATTCGAGCAGGAGGTGCATACACGAACAGGTTGTATTTTATTAAGAGCTAGTGAAGAACTAATTGAGACTTTGGAGGAGAATCAGGTAAATTTCCTAAAACTAAAATAATGAATTAGAGTTTAATTTTTATTACTAATTGTTTTATGTAAAACTTTATTTCTTCAAGGTTCAACTTCAAAATCTCATTACATCAAAATTCATAGCTCATTTTCTGGAAGAGGTATCGAGTTGGCAACAAAAGCTATCCATCGCTGATCAGGTAATCACAGTATGGTTTGAAGTGCAAAGAACTTGGTCACATTTAGAAAGCATTTTTATGAGCTCTGAAGATATAAGAAAACAACTCCCCGAAGATTCAACAAGATTTGACCGAATAGATGCAGAATTTAAGGCATGCATTTTCTTATTTTAGTGTTGTAAATGTGTTGACTAATAAATTACAAATTTTATTTAATAAAACATAAACTCAAATTCTTTCCAGATTCTGTCTGAAGAAATGTCCAAAACTCCTAATGTTGTGAAAGGTACAAATAAGGAGGGTTTGGTAGAAAAACTTGATAGCTTACAAAAAGATCTTATAATTTGCGAAAAAGCATTAGCTGAATATTTGGAAACAAAGAGATTGGCTTTTCCTAGATTTTATTTTGTATCCTCAGCGGATCTGCTGGATATTCTGTCAAACGGAAATCAAGCCGAATTAGTAATCAGGTATTATAGTAGACTATGTTTCATTATTTATCAAAAGTTTTGATTTTACTCTAAATAATATTTTAATTTGTAAAATTTCAGACATTTAACCAAGCTTTTCGATTCGATTGCAAAACTTAAATTTACGGAAAATGATAAGCCAGCTGAGAAAGTAGCTACGGGCATGATTGCTAAAGATGGTGAATATGTTCCGTTTCACGGCCATTGTGATTGTACGGGACCTGTGCGTACATACAAATTATATTATGTTTCAGTAGTTTAATCTCTTATTTAATTAATTTGTATGTAACCTGTAATTTGACTTTGCATCTTATCAACTTTGTACACAGGTTGAAATTTGGTTGAACAGACTACAGGATATTATGAGGTCTACAATTCGTCAGTATTTTGGGGAAGGAATCGTAACTTACGAAGAGAAACCACGTGAACAATGGCTTTTTGATTACATGGCACAAGTATCATTGTGTTGTTCACAAATTTGGTGGACTACAGAAGTAAATATTGCCTTTGCTAGATTAGAAGAAGGATACGATAACGCCCTTAAAGATTATTACAAAAAACAACTAGCTCAATTGAGCACCCTTATAACACTGCTTATTGGTGAACTGAGCAAGCAAGACCGTCAGAAGATTATGACAATTTGCACAATTGATGTACATTCAAGAGATGTTGTAAGTAAGCTTATTCAAGGGAAGGTGGAAGCAGGATCGGCATTTCAATGGCAATCACAGCTAAGACACAGGTTTAAAGAAACTCCTCATCATTTATACATCTGCTGGTGAAAATCATTTCTACCATCACTGATGCATTAACTAAGCTGATCATCACTTTCATCTTTCATGGCATCAATCGTTTTATATTTATATCGTCTAAATGTAATTTTTTTTATATTTTCTCACCGTTTTTATTTTTTTTAGATGGGATGAAAAAGAATCGCACTGCTTTGCAAATATTTGCGATGCTCAGTTTAAATATAGTTATGAGTATTTAGGGAATACTCCTAGATTAGTCATAACACCTTTGACTGATCGATGTTACATTACACTGACTCAGGTGACTGTTTTGCATAACTTATTCACAGTTAACACATTAAACTGTATATGAAGTTGAAACCATATTTATTATTTTTAGTCATTACATTTAATTATGGGAGGTGGTCCTGCCGGACCTGCTGGTACAGGCAAAACTGAAACTACAAAAGACTTAGGTAGAGCTCTAGGCATAATGGTATATGTTTTTAATTGTTCAGAGCAGATGGATTATCAGGTAAATATTTTTGTAATAAGTGAAATAATGTTTACTTGTAATAAACGTACATAAAATTTTTCAGTCTTGCGGTAATATTTATAAAGGTCTCGCACAAACCGGTGCTTGGGGGTGTTTTGACGAGTTTAATAGAATTTCTGTAGAAGTTTTGTCCGTAGTAGCTGTTCAAGTTAAATCTGTGCAAGATGCCATAAGGTACCAATATTGCTTTACGATAAAAACACAAATAAATATACAATTCATGAAACAGCGCATACTTTTTCAGAGATAAAAAGAAAAAGTTCAATTTCATGGGAGAAACAATTGTCCTGGTCCCATCTGTTGGTATTTTTATTACTATGAATCCAGGTTACGCAGGTAGAACAGAATTGCCTGAAAACTTGAAAGCTTTATTTAGACCATGCGCAATGGTAGTACCTGATTTCGAATTGATTTGTGAAATCATGTTGGTGGCGGAAGGTTTTCAAGATGCAAAAATACTTGCCAGGAAATTTATAACTCTCTATACCCTATGCAAAGAGTTATTATCTAAACAAGATCACTATGACTGGGGATTAAGAGCAATCAAGTCTGTACTGGTAGTTGCTGGGTCCTTGAAGGTAAAAAAAGAAAATCAAATTTAGCATGAAGTAGTTAAATCTATCTTACATTGAAGCTGTAACATATTTCTTTAATCATTGCAGAGAGGAGACCCAGGGAGACCCGAAGAAGAAGTTTTAATGAGGACGCTTCGAGATTTCAATATCCCGAAAATAGTAACGGATGACATGCCTGTTTTCATGGGTCTAATAGGAGACTTATTTCCTGCTCTTGAAGTACCAAGAAAGCGTGACTTAGAATTCGAAAGAACTGTAAAACAAGCGGCGATGGACTTATTGCTCCAACCTGAAGATAACTTTATACTAAAAGTTGTACAACTGGAAGAGTTACTAGAAGTACGTCATTCTGTTTTTATTGTTGGTAATGCCGGTACAGGAAAAACTCAAGTTTGGAAAAGTCTCTTTAAAACATATCAAAATCAAAAGAAGAAACCTATATACAATGATTTAAACCCTAAAGCTGTTACTAACGATGAATTGTTTGGTATTATAAATCCAGCAACGAGAGAATGGAAAGATGGATTATTTTCCGTTATAATGAGAGATCAAGCAAATATTGTTGGAGAAAATCCGAAGTGGATTGTCCTAGATGGAGATATAGATCCCATGTGGATAGAATCGTTAAATACTGTCATGGATGACAATAAAATTTTAACATTAGCTAGCAATGAAAGAATTGCACTAAGCCCAACTATGAGGCTTATGTTTGAAATTTCTAATTTACGAACTGCTACACCGGCTACTGTTTCAAGAGCTGGAATTTTGTACATTAACCCACAAGATTTAGGATGGAATCCGTATGTATATCTCAAAGATACTTAATAAAATAAATACATTTATAGGGCAATGCATTTTTAATTTAGCTGTTCTCTTCACATAAATAAATAATTACATCATATTAATATCAGCAAATTTTTGTAGATATGTTACCAGTTGGATCGAAACAAGAAAAATACCAGCGGAGAAATCAAATTTAGTTATACTTTTTGATAAATATATCCCACCGTGTTTAGAAACTGTTAGAAATCGTTTTAAGAAAATAACCCCTATAGCTGACATGGCACATGTTCAAATGTTGTGCCATCTACTTAATTGCTTACTGGTCCCTGAAAATACACCGGCGGACTGCCCAAAAGAGTGGCATGATATTTTCTTTGTGTTTGCGTGTGTATGGGCTTTTGGCTCTGCTATGTTTCAAGATACTAATGTCGATTACAGAATTGGTAAGATGCCATGCTCTCATGTATTGTTAAGCTTTAATCTTTTGATATAATATATTATTAAGAAAATTTATTACAATGAACATTATTCTTCAAGAATTTACAAAATGGTGGGTCAACGAGTTTAAGAATATCAAGTTTCCACAAGGTGGTACCGTTTTTGATTACTATATTGATTCAGAAACTAAACAGTTTACACCTTGGACTGAGAAGATACCGAAGTTTGAATTAGACACTGACATTCCGTTGCAGGTATTTAAGATTGAATTAGAATAGTATACACGTATCACTCAAAAAAATGATTTCTATAGACTGTAACGTATATTTTAGGCTGTGCTTGTCCCAACTGCAGAAACAATAAGAATAAGATTTTTTCTGGATTTACTAATGAAAAAGAGACACCCAGTTATGTTAGTCGGAGGCGCAGGATGCGGTAAAACAGTTTTAGTCAATGAAAAGTTACAAAGGTATGTAAACGTTGTATTGCCACAGAAAAGTTCTAATGTATTCAAATATCAATTGACTTCGATCAAATTTAGAGTTAACAATTGTTTTGTTTATTGTGTATTTTACAGCTTGCCAGAAGCTTATGCTATACAGTCGGTTCCATTCAATTTCTACACGTCTTCAGAAATGCTTCAAAAAGTATTAGAGAAACCTCTAGAAAAAAAAGCAGGGCGAAACTATGGTCCTCCCGGAAATAAGACTCTCATATACTTTATAGACGATATGAATATGCCTGAAGTAGACTCTTACGGGACAGTACAACCACATACAATTATAAGACAGCACCTAGATTACAATCATTGGTATGACCGAACTAAATTGACTCTTAAAGATATTCATAATACTCAATATGTTTCTTGTATGAATCCGACATCAGGTAGTTTCACAATAAACCCAAGGCTGCAACGACACTTCTGTGTATTCGCGATCAGTTTTCCTAACACAGAAGCTTTGAACAACATCTACCATTCCATATTGAGTCAACATTTAATTAATCCCGAGCTAAGGATAAGTGCCCAAATTGCTAAGTTATCAAGTAAGTAAAATAGAAAAGTATTCGTTACTTAATTAATAGTTTATGAATTATTAAATTTTATTGTTGGTTACTTTATACTTATTTAGAATCTTTCTGCATTATCGTAATAATATATGATAAAATATGCATCTGATATAGTTTTTTTCATCTTGTTATTTTCAGCCAATGTTGTAACAGCAGCGATAGCCTTACATAATAAAGTTTCGCAAGTTTTTTTACCGACTGCAATCAAGTTTCATTATATTTTTAATTTACGTGATTTGTCAAATATCTTTCAGGTATTGAATTCTTAAATTATAACGGTATTAAAATATACAAATATCATATTCATATTCTGTAACTGGTTTATTTTTTAGGGTTTTCTATTTAGTACTAATGAATGTTTGGTGAGTTCTTCAGACTTAATTCGTCTTTGGTTGCACGAAACACACAGAGTCTACGGTGATAAACTCACAGAAGATAAAGATATTGACGCCTTCCTTAAAATGCAGGTGGATTTATGCAAGAAAAACTTTGAGGTACGTACTTAATACACTGTGTCGATCTAGGATATGATTACTTTAGATTATTTTTAAATGTCGTATATAAATATTTATAAACTCGAAATATTTTTGTTTTCGAAGGTTAGCATAATTACTCTATGGTTTTGCTTAAACTTAAATTTCGCAATATACAATATCTACGTCTGCATATTTAAACCCATTACTGAATTCTCGGGGCTTGATGATAGTTTAGGCGGCACCACGCCATAAGGAAATACAACATTTGAAATGAGTATTGGCTGACACGTTGTGTAGTAAACATTACGCATGACAATTAGATTGACGACACTTCGGGGGTTTAAAATATAATAAATATTAGTACTCTTACTTTATCTCAATAAAATATCAGTAAAATAAAAATAAAAGGCCAATTTAGAATACGTGGAATAAAATTTTAAAAACAATACCAAGGTATTTTGTTTATTTTATTTTGGTTTACTAATGTAAGATTAATGATGGACATTCGTAACAACTTTTTAAACTATGAGATGAAAGAAGGCGCTTCAAAGACAACCGAAATTTTAAGTTGTTTGGTTGAGAAAATTAAAAATTCTATAAAAGCATGGGAATGGTTTCCTAGAATTAAGCTAAAAAGAGTCTTCCACATAGGTACTTCAGACTTAGCCAGAGCAAGCTTCATTAAACGTTAAACACATATTTTCTATATTTTTGCAATAATTATTTTATCAGGACATTGATGAAGGTGTTGTTTTTGATCGACCCAACATCTATTGTCACTTTGCTGGTGGCATCGGTGAGCCCAAGTACATGCCTATTGCATCCTGGGAGCAGCTGAATAAACTCTTGACCGAAGCTATGGCTAGTTATAACGATCTCATTGCTGCTATGAATCTTGTACTGTTCGAAGATGCTATGATGCATATATGCAGGTAAGTGTAAAATAGCTCTAACTCCTAGAAATGGTCTTCTAGAAAGTGTTCGTATTTAGAGTCATGCACTTTTTCTCTTCTCCTAAGGGAAAGCTAAGATTCCGATACGGGGAGAGCCGCTTGCTCGTTTGCTCCCTTCCTTTAAAAAAAAACCACCTCCGTTTTACGTTTAAGAATATTAAAAAACCAGCTATGGCTGTTGTCGACATTGTCTACGATAATTTCACAGACAAATCTAAGCGACAATTTTTTCCTAATACTTTTTTTTATGGGTAAGCGGACAAACGAGCAAGCGGCTCACCTGTTGGTAAAGTTTGCCGTCGTCCACGTACATATCCAACACCAGAGGAGCTGCAGTTAGTGGACCCAGGACCGGGGGAGCCGTTGCCCCCCGAGATGACGTCCGGGCAAAGAGGGCAACCTCGAGGCCCGCGCCCTGCCTTTAAAAGTGGCAGATGACATAGCTAGCTAGAGGAGCTGCGGGTGCGTTGCGGGCCTTTAAGGATTCCCTGTCCTTTCTATCTCTTTGTTAGTGGAGGAGGGTCTTCGGGTTACCTCACTCACCAAACGAAACGCGAAAGCACAAGATGCCTCTACTTCTCGCCAAAATTGTGGAGGTCGTGGTATTAACCCGCTCGAGCCGGCACACTCGAGCAGCAGCCAAAGCCCCCGCTTGGCTCTACCAAGTTAAGGAATTTTAACATGGAATTATGTTCAGGCGTTTGGATGTTTGTTGCTCACTTACGAAAACAACTGAACGGATATTTTTGATAGATTAGTTAAATACACTTTTTAATTCTGGGTAAATATACCTTCTTAGTAGAAAACTACTAACGCGGACAACGTCGCAGGCAGTCGCTAGTTTCGAACACCAATAAAAAACCCATGAATTGTGTTTTCTTTTAATCTGAGCCTCTTACTTCAGAAGGCATATCTATTGGCTATATCACACTCAAATTTACTAAAAATACTAATTGGACAATCTACTACAATTAGTTATGGTTTAATTTTAAGTAACTTTAATTTATATTGGGGATGTATGTATATTACATTGGGGTTTTAGAATAAGCCGAATTCTCGAAAGTCCTCGGGGGAGTGCGTTGCTGGTAGGCGTTGGTGGATCTGGTAAACAGTCACTTTCTCGCCTTGCTGCCTTCATATCGAGCTTAGAAGTATTCCAAATACAACTGAAGAAAGGTTATGGCGTTTCTGATCTCAAGGTAATTTTTTAATGGATTTTCAAAGTGGGATTAAGTCTGCCATCACATTCTCATGTGATAAATACGTACAACAATGAATTCAAAAGTTTTTGGTGTTTATGAAGACTAATTTTATGGTTAAAAATTAATGCTAACACTTATCTCAAATGAAAGCTTTGTAATGGTTTTATCATATTTCGAATTCAATATAATTTTCTTTCTAAATAGTGATTACCTACCTTTCAGCACGAACTTACGGGTTTGTATATCAAAACTGGTCTGAAGAATGTTGGGATTATGTTTCTGATGACTGATGCCCAGGTAGCTAATGAGCAGTTCCTTGTACTAATTAATGATTTATTGGCCTCAGGAGAAGTAGTCGACCTTTTTCCAGATGATGAAATTGAAAACATAATTGGCGGAGTAAGAAATGAGGTAACGACGTAGATGTAAACTTTCCCTTTAGAAAATCTAAAAAAAACAGTTAAGCAAACATTACATTAATAATAACAATTACATTACAAAAAATACAAGATTTTTAATATTTAATCATTTGACAATTAAATTAATACATTTTCATATTTTCAGCTCTTTCGTGATTATAGCACATAATATATTTCTTATTTTATATTATAAATTCAGTAAGACTTTATGGAAGTAGTAAGTGTTGACTTTAGGATTATAGAGGTGTTACGTGGAGTGATATGTTTAAGCAATCTTTCGTTGTACTAAATTAATAAGAGATTGTGTTGTAAACTAAGATTACATTGCAGCTTAATAATAAACGACATATTTCTCTTTGCAAGGTGTAACTTGAAGACTTTTTGTAGTCTTTCTGTAGTTCAGCATGCCTTTCAAAAGAATAAAGGATTAAAGATTTAAATCATAAAAAATTTTTTTTTTTGTTAAAGGTCAAAGGCGCAGGTCTACCCGATACTCGAGAAATTTGTTGGAAATTCTTTATAGATAGAGTTCGGAAGCAATTAAAAGTTGTATTGTGTTTCTCCCCTGTTGGTTCTACATTGAGAGTGAGATCTAGAAAATTCCCAGCATTGATCAACTGTACTTCAATTAACTGGTTTCATGAATGGCCTCAAGAGGCATTAGTGTCAGTATCTATGAAATTTTTGGAAGGACTTCATGTTTTACCGGTAGGTTTTATAAAATTGTATATTTTAAAATCAAACTTGCTTTATAATTACTAAAAAAATTGAAATAAGTTGAAAAATTTCTTTGCTGTAAGGCGAAACATATATAGTTGCGGTGATTCTCTTCTAGTAATGGGTAATATACCATTTTATTGCTTTTCATGTGGAATTGTGGGAAGTAATTTTTCTAACGTCTTTAAAATTATGAATTACCGCAAAGTAACGCTTGATTCTATTTACTATCTGAAACAATTGAGTTTTCAGATAAGTTTACGAGACTCTGTGTCAAGATTTATGGCATATGTTCACACCTCAGTGAATTCCATTTCAAAAGCTTACTTAGCAAATGAAAGGAGATATAACTATACCACACCAAAAAGTTATTTGGAACAAATTAGTTTATATGCAAAACTTGTCAATCAAAAAACTGAAGAACTTCAAGCTAAGATTTCCAGGTATGTAACGTTGTGAACAAGTGCAATACTTTAATTCCTGAACTAATTTTGGTTTCATCAAACTTAGGTTGGAGAATGGTTTGGAAAAACTGCGAAGTACTGCATGCCAAGTAGACGAGCTAAAAGCGAAATTAGCAATACAAGAAATAGAGTTACAACAAAAGAATGAGGCTGCTGATAAACTCATAGAGATGGTTGGAGTTGAAACTGCTAAAGTTCAGAGCGAGAAAGCCCTGGGTATAATATGACGAGTTATTATTAATTTATGATCAATGCTGATTTGGCATTTTTTCCGTAACTTATAACTTTTTTTGCTATTAATTTTTCATATATTTAGCTGATGAGGAGGAAGAAAAAGTGGCGGTCATAGCGGAAGAAGTTTTAAAAAAGCAAAAAGACTGCGAAGAAGATTTAATAAAAGCGGAACCTGCACTTGTTGCCGCTCAAGAAGCTTTGAATACTTTGAATAAAGCCAATCTTACTGAACTCAAATCATTTGGTTCACCTCCTGGTGCGGTTACAAATGTTACTGCTGCTGTTATGGTATTACTTGCTCCAGGTGGTAAAATTCCTAAAGACAGAAGTTGGAAATCTGCTAAGGTGAACATTATTAATGAAGAATGTATGTATTTATTCTATAAATCTATATACTTATTGTTAACAATATTTCAGATGACTATGGCAAAAGTAGACGTATTTTTAGAATGCCTTGTTCATTATGATAAAGAAAATATACATCCTGATGTCATAAAGGCTATTCAGCCATACCTTAAAGATTCGGAGTTTGAACCTGGTAAATAATTTTGTTCTATAATTGTAAATGTAAAATAGCTTTGTAGTTATTAAAGTAACTCCGGAGGTCAATAATTAAAACACATATTGAAATTTCTATATTGGCAGAGTTTGTGCGGTCTAAATCGGCTGCAGCTGCTGGTCTTTGTGCTTGGGTCATCAACATCATCAAGTTTTACGAAGTGTTCTGTGATGTGGAACCTAAACGAAAAGCTTTGGCGGCGGCTAACGCTGAGTTAGCAGCAGCTACCGAAAAATTAAAATCTATTAAATCTAAAGTTGCGGTCAGTATCTTGTTTTTTTATGACACGTTTACTTTCTAACGGTTCAAAGATTTATTTGTCATTACACATAGTTTCTCTTTTTGTTTTTATGGAGAAATAAAACAAACGAAAATCTATCAAATGTAGCGGCGGAGTAGGTTTTTCTACTACATTTCTTACCGTTATTAACGTAACAAATTGGACTAAGTGATAATACTTAATCTGAGTATTATTCTTTGTGCAATATTAAACACAATAATTATGGTACACTTAAAATACTGATTATTTTTTTCCATTATGTTATTTTTAACTGAACACTTTTAATTATGTAATATTATATTTTAGAGTGACGTTTGGAAGTGGCTGTTTTTGTAAATTATAACAAATATTTTAATTTTATTTATTCTAGACCTTTCCAGTAATGTGGCAGACGTAACTCATAAATTTGTGGGTAAATCGATCCAGTGGTATTTGTGTCAATAAGTGTATAATATAATACAGACTATCATTGAGTTTATATATATAAGATTTTAGATACACTAATAACCAAAACATTAATTTATGAATTAGGTGCTATGTTTACTTTACAAATATTTAGAAATAATTCTAAACTTGAGTTTTCATAGTGATATTGTTGTAATAGTAAAAAGGCGACAACCACGTAAACTTTACCTATTTGAAATTATAAAGTATCTTTTTCTTTATTGCTGTTATTAGCTTTATAACTAGGCAAAAATATTCTCAAAATTCTGTAGATAAGTCTATAGATTATGACGGGATTATATCGCTAAAAGCAACTGAAATAGGTATTCCAAACCATTTTCTCATCCAAATCAGTCAATCTCCAACTTTTTCTATTGTTTATCCTTTCTTAGTCTTTGGAAGAACAATTGGCTACGTTAACAGCAGACTTCGAAAAAGCGACATTAGAGAAACTGAAGTGTCAACAAGAAGCGGACGCTACCAACAGAACTATTCAGCTTGCGAATAGATTGGTAAATGGCCTTGCAAGTGAAAATGTTCGTTGGGCCGAAACAGTTTCAAAGTTTGTATTTTCTTCCTGTACTAAAAAGACCACACAAAAATATTCTATGTATTATCTTTTTCTGAAAATGCCAACACTAACTTAGCTACTCACTTCTGACGAGACACAGTCAGAAGACAAAGTCCACAGACTGGCGATGGGGACTAGAATCACTAATGCTTGTGTGTCGGGTCGGTACTATCCCATCCTAGAAAGAAGTGAGTGAATGCTAAGTTTTGATGGCGTTTTCAAGAAAGGGCTTATGTCCAGCAGTGGCTATTAAAGGTTGAGGACGACGACGATCTTAGACGATAAAACCTAATGCTTCAAACATCTTGAGTTGAGACTTTGGGGAGAGGAGATGCACGTCTACGAGATTTTCTTTAATTTATTTTACTTGCAGTTTTATGCAACAGAGTACAACTTTGCCCGGGGATGTCCTCCTTGTATGTGCCTTTATATCATATGTTGGATGTTTCACAAAGCAATACAGACTTGACTTACTTCACAAGAATTGGCTCGTATTTTTGAAGACAATAGAGGTAAATATGATTACAATATTTATAGTTTTACCAACAATGTTTTGAGATCAAATTGTAAATTATCTTCCAGTATTTATGTTTAATTTTCCACAATAAAAATATTATATGACATCGACAACATAATTATGAAAATAGATATTAAGCCTGCTCAATTTTTGTAGCCACCAATTCCAATAACAGAAGGTCTGGATCCCCTAACAATGCTTACGGACGATACGACTATAGCAATGTGGCAGAATGAAGGCCTGCCTTCAGATAGAATGAGCACAGAAAATGCTACGATACTTTCTAACTCGGATCGCTGGCCTTTGATGATTGACCCTCAGGTATATACAAAGATTTGATTAAAGCGATTGTAGAAAAATAAAACCCGAAAATTTGTACTTATTAAATTATTTTCTATTTTTCATTTAGCTACAAGGGGTTAAGTGGATCAAACAAAAGTGTGGAGGCAAGTTATGTGTGATACGTCTTGGACAGAAAGGTTATTTGGATACAATAGAAAAAGCAATTATAAAAGGGGAATCTGTTTTATTAGAGAATATTGGTGAAACTGTGGATCCGGTACTTGATCCGTTACTCGGTAGAAACCTGATTAAAAAGGGAAGGTAAGAGTATAAGTGCCAATATTTTGTCATTTTATGATTTCGCCTTTAAAAGGTATTTGAAATTTTTTCGTTATAATTATTTACATTAATTGCCCCTTCACGTGTCTTTTTGAAACAATTGAAATTATTTTGGAAAATCATTATGGACTTATGTCACCAATAGGGTTAACATATAAAGTACAGAAGTATCAAATTGATCCAAAACTAGAATGCCTATTTCTCTTTAGAATGTGTTGTAATTTATTGTTAGAAAATATTGAATTAATCTTACAATTTTATTACTTTTTTTAGAGCAATAAAGATAGGCGATAAAGAAGTAGAATACAGTTCAAACTTTAGACTTATTCTTCATACGAAGTTGGCAAATCCTCATTACAAACCAGAAATGCAAGCTCAGACGACCTTAGTTAATTTTACCGTAACAAGGGATGGTTTAGAAGATCAACTGTTAGCTGAAGTTGTGAAAGCAGAAAGACCTGATCTTGAGGAATTAAAAGCAGAGTTAACAAAACAACAGAATGAGTTTAAAATACAACTAAAGGAACTTGAAGATGATTTACTATCGAGATTGTCATCAGCCGGTGAAAATATTTTGGGGGATACTGCTTTAGTAGAAAATTTGGAAACTACAAAAAAGACAGCGGCAGATATTGAAAAGAAAGTACGTATCTACATAATTTTTTTCTTGTCTAATACTTTTCGTGTGTCTTGCTCTGAACGTATAGTTATTAAGTAACCTAATGAAAAGTATGTTAATTTAGAAATTGTAGAATTTTCATAGATAATTTAAAAACAATTAAAAACCTTTTTAATATTTCTTTTCTATTCAGTATTATGATTAAATATGAATATTTCATAAACTTGTAGGTCGCAGAAGCTAAAGTCACATCGCATCAAATTGACACAGCGCGTGAATTCTACCGACCCGCATCAGCAAGAGCTTCTTTACTTTACTTTATTTTAAATGACTTAAACACTATCAATCCAATATACCAATTTTCATTAAAGGTAATTTTTCACTTTAGCTAATAAAATTATACAGTGCTGTTTTTAATTGGACTCCCAAAAGGAAATTTACGGTTAAGTTGTAGCAATACAAACAACAGTCCGGCTAGTCGTCTTAAAAGTTGAACAAGCTAAAAATCAAACATATCTTGTCACCTGCTAAGCGTGGCGATGACGGGTATCCTCCTGTTGGAGAAAAGTATGTTTGTTCAATAGTGGACTGGTGTTCAGAGAAAGAAGAAGAATATCTGCCACGAAGCTGATTGATATAAACTAGCGATAATTATTATACGTGATATATACGTCTGTCTTCTTTATTTATTAACTTATTGTATTAAAAATATATTATTAAAACCTTAGTATTTTCATAGTAGTGACATTCAATAGTTATTCAAATTTAAATGGTTAATGGCGATGGACGTTTTAGGCTTTTAGTGTTGTATTTCAAAAAGCAATATCTCGAGCCGAACCGTCAGATGAAGTTAGTCAACGGGTTAAGAATCTGATCGAGAGCATAAGTTATTCCGTTTTCCAATATACTTCCAGAGGTCTTTTTGAGTGCGATAAATTGATATTCGCATCACAGATGACTTTCCAGGTAAGTGTTCTTATTGTAATAATAAATTCACTATATATATTTTTGAAAATTTATTTTAATAAACAATTTTCTTATTACCTTAAGGTACTTTTGATGAGTGAAGAAATTTCCCCTGCGGAGTTGGACTTCTTTCTTCGGTTCCCAATTAAGCCACACGTGACTAGCCCAGTTGACTTTTTGTCTAATCAAAGCTGGGGTGGAATATGTTCCCTTGCTAGTAAAGATGAGTTCCGTAATCTAGATAGAGACATAGAGACATCGCCGAAACGATGGAAGAAAATAGTAGAGATGGAAAGTCCTGAAAGAGAAAAATTTCCGCAAGTAACTAAAGACTTTTCTGATTGATTTTTTAAAAGATTGTGAAGTCTGTGGTGTAAAGTAGTAAAGTAGCAGCCTGTATATATCCCACAGCTGGGCAAAGGCCTACTATCAATATTTGAGTATGTTTGAAAGCGAGAAATTTTGACGAATTATATTTTTTATTGTTTTTCTCTCATGCTGGTTTCCTAGCGATGTTTTCGTTCGTAACCGAGCACCTGGTAAATTAAGCACTTAAAATTACAAGTAACAATTTTCTTCGTGTGAGTACCGGGGTTCGAACTCAGATGACTCGCGTACTTCGAAATTAAAGTGCACTGACCCGTGAGCTACTACGGCCCTATATTTTTCGTTATTAAATTATTCCTAGTGGTCCTCAGCAGGACTGAATAAATACGACTAATACGATAGCACCGAAAATGTTCAATACACATTAAATACAATAATAAGGAAATAAGTATACATTATAATAAATGAGTTCATTGTCCATTATTTTTTTTTAATTTGGTCTAATGTATTCGGAGAATAACGAGTTTAAAACAGTCGTTATGATACTTTATTATACATGGTTTTTAGGAATGGAAGAATAAGACAGCCTTGCAGCGATTATGTATGCTCAGAGCCTTACGACCTGATAGAATGACCTATGCAGTTGCGTAAGTAAAACAAATGTGGTACTTATTCCTTCATTTTTTTTTAAAAATGAATTAGGCATTATATTTATTGATATAATGAATTCCTGTATTTACGGGATATACATATATGAAATAAGACTTGATTGCTGACATTTTTTCTTCATCGTGTTTTATTAATTTTATTTATAAGTAACTGGCTTGGGAGACGTCTTTCGACCCATTCCGGTAGGTGGCGATATGCGTTTGATTTTTAATTACCTCATAACTCGACCACAGATTTTGTAATTTTCTTTTTTTTTGGCAATAATCCTATATTGTGAATATGAGTGATTTTGGTCCATAAATATAGAATTTGTTAATAACTTGAATATAGTACAAATACATTGTAGGATATGATATCAATCACTCAAGTTGTTCAAAACGAACACAAGATGTTTGTATACACATTTCATTAACTATTTCTACATACTATATAATATGGCTTGCTTTTAGAGCGTACATTGAAGAAAGAATGGGTACGAAATATGTTGAAAATAGAACAGTGGAGTTCAGTAAATCTTTTGAAGAAACGAGCCCAACCACACCGATATTTTTCATCCTATCACCCGGTGTAAATCCTCTGAAGGACGTCGAGACGCTGGGAAAAGTTATGGAATTTTCAACCGATCGAGGCAACTTCCACAACGTGTCGTTAGGTCAGGGGCAGGAAATCGTAGCCGAGCAAGCAATGGATGAGGCTATGCAGAAGGGCCATTGGGTGGTTTTACAGGTATTTAATACTAATTATTTTCTTCTTATATTGTTGCGTATCACGCTTGGACGGAATATAATAGAAATATCTTTAATACTAATCTTCTATTTGCTTACTGGTTATTTTTTTTTTATTTGGGAAAGGGTGTAAACGAGCAAGCGGCTCACCTGATGGTGAGTGATTACCGTCGCCCACGTTCATCTGCAACACCAGAGGAGCTGCAGATGCGTTGCCGGCCTTTAAGGATGTTTGGGGGATGGGACAGAGGATGAGAGGATAGGGAAGAAGGGGAGTGGGCCTCCGGCTGGTCATCTTAGAGGGTACAACTTAGTCTCAAGGGATGAAAACGTATCTATAGTTTTCTACGATTGAAGTTCTTTGCAGGTGTCCATGGTCTGCAAAACCAGGCAGCTAGGCAAGGGCCTCCTCTTTTCCCCATCAAGACAGTTTAGAAAACGGTAAGCGAATACCCGTGCGTTCTTCACATGTCCCCGAAATTTTGTAACAATATCTCCGATATGCAGATTACTTCACGATTGATGCCTTTACACTTATGATGGCAATTAATAATGTTAGTGGTGCCATCACCGGGATTTGAACCCTGGTCACACGCACCTGAAATAAAAACGTGTATCGTAACTCGTTAGCTACCACGACTCTACCGTGAAGCTTGCATATATGTATAAATTATTATATTTCAGAACATTCATTTGGTAAAGAAATGGTTGCCAAGTCTCGAGAAGAAGATGGAGAGTTTTACCACGGGTTGCCATGACGACTTCCGATTGTTTATGTCCGCTGAACCCGCAGCTACCGCCGCCGCACATATTATACCGCAGGGGATTCTGGAATCAAGTATAAAAATAACTAATGAACCGCCCACAGGAATGCAAGTAAGTGGACTCTAAAAATATATCTTAGAATATATCGTTTATTAGGTTTGGTACAAAGTTTTGATAAATTGTACACTACATTTAATATTGATAGTGTTGAGTCTAGTTTCTGACGAGACGTAGGTTTAGAAATGTGACGTGACTCGACAAAGACCCCTGACTACAGAGCCATCGGTCCTGAGTTCGAATCCAATGCGAAATGTCAATATTTCTGTAAACCCACAAATTATTGGTTTTCGGATTTGGTTGTGTTGTGCACGTCCTGTATCACGCTGCATCTGACATTTCCTCCGATCTTATCGTCTGCGTTACATCTTCTGTAGTACATTTCCATTTTAAGGCAAATATTCATAAGGCTCTGGACAATTTCAATCAAGAAACTTTGGAGATGTGTGGTAAAGAAGCGGAATTCAAGGCTATACTATTCGCCCTGTGTTACTTTCATGCAGTTGTGGCTGAGAGAAGAAAATTCGGTCCTCAAGGTTGGAACAAAATTTATCCGTTCAATGTTGGTGAGTCATACAATTTTAGATTAATTAAAATTATATCATATACATTGTATTAAGATGAGCCGCTAAAGGAAAATACCGTGGAGTAACCGGCAAGTCTGAGTAATTAAAAAAAAAATTGTGTGTGTTTGAAGCCCGCCAATCCGCAGTGGAGCAGCGTGGGGGACCCTTCCCGGATCCATAGCTCTTTCATAAATATTCGAGAGAAGCCCTTTGCGCAGACAGTAGGCATTTACAGGCTGCTAGTTTACTGTTTATTAAGACAACGCTTTGAAGCAGTGTCGGAGTATACTCAGATATAAGTGGCGATGTGCATAGAAACTGAAAATATAAACTGTTATATTTTTGTTATAAATGTAAATATTTGCATTATCATAGTTTTAAAATGTATCATGTATTTCAGGTGATCTCACTATCAGTGTGTTTGTCTTATATAATTACTTGGAGGCCAATTCTAAAGTTCCCTGGGAAGATTTGCGATATCTCTTTGGTGAAATCATGTATGGAGGTCACATTACAGACGACTGGGATAGACGTCTCTGTAATGCTTATTTAGAAGAACTCATGCAACCAGACCTTGTAAGTTTTATGTGTTCAATTATAAAGAAAGGTAAAGAAAAATAAATAAGAAAATTATGGACCGTGCTCAAAAGAGTTGTTGGACCCTGGACATAGAAACTAGTGGTTTTCAGTACTTAGTCGTAAGCTCTTCACAAGTTTACAAAATTAAATGTGCAGATAAGGTCCTCGAATAATTATTATTGACGTAAATAGCATATTGAAATAAGTTTTGTATGTAATTAGGTGGACGGCGAACTGCAACTGGCACCAGGATTTCCTGCACCACCCAATACCGATTACTCGGGCTATCATCAATACATAGAAGACGCGATGCCACCAGAATCTCCGTATTTGTATGGTCTGCATCCTAACGCCGAGATAGGTTTTTTGACAACTACTTCGGAAAATTTATTCAGAACAATATTCGAGATGCAACCACGTGACGCTCAAGCTTCCGGAGCTACAACTGTTACAAGAGAAGATAAGGTAGTTACTTAAATAATATGTGGCAGAGTCACGCCCCAGTTCTATTATTATTACTGCAGCACGAATGAGTCGGTACCACGGACCAATAATTACCTGGACGGAGCATTAGATTGTTGCCACTTTTGTGCAAAACTGGCAAAAGTGGTATTGTTACTCGTATCTCTGTGAATTTCTCTGAGCGTCAGTATGTAACCTCAGTACGAGTAAATGAGATGGCTTATGTATGTTTGGCAACGTCGTACTCAGTGTGTAATTCGTGGTTGTATGGGAGCCGAGAATACCTGATAATGCCTGAATGAATTTAAATAGAATTCTTAATCGAGGATAGATGAAGGTCCACGAGTCTTCTTTTATTGGATCGGGGTGACAAGCGAGCCAACAAGTGGCTACTGCATCCAATGGAATCTGCACATAACTTCAATCGAAAGAAGATTAAGTTTCGTTGCCACCCGCAAGCTACAGCTGTAATCTACTATTAAGATGAAGATACTCACAGCTCGTAATTCGTAATTATTCTGGGTCTATACCTTTCAAAGCGTAAAACAACAATGGTGGTACTACTGATTGGTGGCAAAAACGGATGAGAGGGGCACCAAATGCAACTATGTATACATGAGGCAAACTTTCTAATTGCATATTTCTTCAGAGGAGCTGCAGGCTTTATTTTTAAATGGGAAAGGCGGCAAACGAGCAAGGGGTTCACCTGATGGTAAGTGATTACCGTCGCCCACGTACATCAGCAATATCAGAAGTGCTGTAGATGCGTAGAGGATATTTGGGAGATGGGAGGGACGATGAGGAGAGGGATGAGGAGGAGGTTGTGGAGGTCCACACCCACTGTGTGGACCTCCAGTTACCTCACTAACCGAACGAAACGCTTACACGCAAACACAAGATGTCTCTACTTCACGCCGGTATTCTGCGAGACCGTGATACCAAGCCGATCGAGCAGCCCCGCGTTTAAAAGAAAAATATCATAAAAATATCCCAAAATATATAAAAATGTAATCATCATGTAGTAATTTTATTTAATTAAAGTTTATTTTATAGAAAACACTACAACATAGTTTAAAAACACACTTACATCAATCTGATCAGAAACTTACGTCGTCATATTTGTCATAGCAATTTATAATCAAATTAAAATCAAGTTTGCCGGAAACTTACATTGTTGTCTGGAGTGGTACCCAGGCGACTCATAGGCGGAAAGTGATCACCAGCTAGTATTCGCAGCTACAACTTGCAATAAAGTGGAATGTTTGCTTGCTTGTTACCCTTCTTTAACAAAATAATAAATTAATAAAAAAGTGGTAATGCTCTTTTACACTAATAAATCTTTAACATTTAAAAAATTAATGGTGTTAATATTAATATTACTTATAATGAGCCGCGTTAATATCGATGGTAATACCATCGTTATTACACTGTAGTATAGTTTATTTATCATTTATTTTTTGTAATACGTAACCTCCGGTGAAGGTTTTTTTCGTGTCGTGGAGGTAGTTTACTTATATAGATTGCACAAGGACTATCCACTACCCAGACCCGGATACATACATAAACTGCCCCGGAGAGTGAATCAAACCCCCAAAAAAATGAAAAAAAAAAAATATTTTGAAGACAATATTTTATTACTGTTTCGCGTTCTGAAGATAATTTAAATAATAAAATTTTACTCATATAAAAGTTATAATCATTCTTATTGAGCAATAAATTATGATTTTAATTAGCAGTAAGCACACAAGTAAGCTGATTTTAATTTGGCTCATTTTGGGTAAATTTAAGGTGAAGCAAATGTTGGATGAGGTAATGGAGAAGCTTCCAGAGGAGTTCAATATGGTCGAAATTATGGGAAAGGTGGAGGAACGGACACCGTATGTTATCGTCGCATTCCAAGAGTGCGAGAGGATGAATCACTTAACTGGAGAAATGAAGAGATCATTGAGGGAGTTGGACCTAGGTTTAAAGGTAAAACTTTTTATTAATACGTTGTAGTCGATAATAATTGGACACGTAATCTTTTATTTGATTGATTGAATTACTACAACAATTATATTAACAATAACTACAATCTATTCCTTTATTATAATTATGTCGATGGTGTTATTGTGATTTATCAATTTATTACATCTGTATTAAATGGAAAATCTGAATGAAAAATAAATTAATATCATTCTCTATGCATCTCAAAACAACACACCTAATATCACTTTATATATCTAATAGAAATAATTGATCCAGTTTCAGTTTATTTTAGTGTTAAATGTGATCTTTTTGTGACAGGGTGAACTCACAATAACTTCCGACATGGAAGACTTGGAGAATGCTTTGTTCTTAGACCAAGTACGTAAATCATATTTTTTTTATTTTTTTTACTCTGTCAGAAGTGATTTATTACAATTTTTTTTGGCAGGTACCTGCTATATGGGCTAACAGAGCATATCCTTCCTTGCTAGGCTTGTCAGCTTGGTTTGTCGATCTTCTTCTTCGGCTGCGAGAATTGGAAACTTGGGCCACTGACTTCGTCGTATGTACCATATAACTTATTTTTTTTTCACTAGCATTTAACCAAATACTGCTAGATAAATAAGCATAACTGAATAGATAATGAAATAGCCCACTCTTAATGGAAGGATTTTCCTTAGGGGGCAGCATTGCAGACCCACACACATGGGCTTCAAAACACCTTCTGTTAAATCTGTACTGGTGGACTGTTCAGATAAAGCATTGGGTGTGTAAATCAAACAGTCGAATTATACAAGTAATTTTATGCACTTGGATGAAATAGGTTTTCATTCAAATTAGTGTCTATTATTTTTATTCTCAACAGTTTTCAAATAGAACACTTCGAATCTTAATTTTTAATATTCTTCATTGTTTTCTTTAGTTACCGGTATCCGTATGGCTGGCTGGTTTCTTCAATCCGCAAAGTTTGTTAACCGCTATTATGCAAAGCACAGCGCGTCGATATGAACTACCATTGGATAAAATGTGTCTACAATGTGATGTTACTAAGAAAATGAAAGAGGAGTTCACGTAAGTTAATGCAAAAAAAATAAAATAAAAATATTTATACAGAGAAATGTCCTGGTCTTTGCGGGCTAGGTCAAAAAATCTTTCCCAATATTTTTTGGCATAGTGGCGTGTAAGGCTAGCTGCAGCATGATTACTGATCCTAGAAATATTAGTTTTGTGGGGGTGTGGGATATTTGTGTATAAGTATACAGAAATTACGAGATTTCCCACAACGCCGTCATATGTAAGATTTTTATCGTTAACTCATGTACCACGTTCTTCCAAATAAGCTCTGGTGAAAAGTGCATGTTATGTGTCCTTGGTTGCTGGCTGCATGGATTGTTAACCGTACATCCTGCTCTTCCCACGACAGGATTGCTGATTCCAGATCAGCTCCTCGCGACGGTGCCTATGTCCATGGGTTGCTCATGGAAGGTGCACGATGGGATGTTCAAGCGGGCATCATTATGGATTCTAGACTAAAAGATTTGTTCCCGCCGATGCCTGTTATTAATGTCCGGGTTAGTAAATAACAAGACGTTATAATAAAATTTAGTCTATTAATTTATCACGCCTGTAATCTATTAGGATATCTTGATGAATCTGATTGGTAAAGGTCGACGAGAATTATCAGCAAAGTCTCGTTATCATCGACAGATGGCGCAATAACATATATCAATAAATATGGTAAAATTTTGTATGAATGCACTACTGCATTCGTGGAAAAGGTTATGTCCAGCGGTGGACTTGCAATGTATCAATTTGATAAGAGCCTTATTATGCTAATAAGGCTCTTATCAAATCTTATATTTTATAATCTTAAATTTTCTTATATCTTAATAAAGTAAATGTAAAACAAAACTCCTTTTTTCAATGTAAGACAGTCACGCTGCTCCAGTATTGCAAGGCAAAATTAATTTTGCATCGAAATATTTTTTATTACTTCTTGGACATGTAGGTTTCCTCACAATGTTTTCAGCTCAGCTCCTAAACAGCTAATAATGTTTGTATCAAAGTCTCTTGCATCTAAATCATTCCAGCATTAAATTGCTTCATGGTTAATTTTGAAAAGATAATTACGTCAGTATACACAACCCAGATAACATTATTTAGTAGTACACATAAGATAAAAAACACTTCAGGGCCATTTATTATGTAATGTCTGTTAATATTATTTAAAAAATAAAACACGTTATGCTTAGCAATACCCAAATAAATAACTAACTTTGGACACCGATTAATTGCCAGATGTAATCTACCGTTTATGTGTTGACCTCTAAATACATTTCATGTTTAGATGAGAAAAAAGCGTGTTTTGTTTTAGTTTTAAATCTTGATCCGGGTACTGGCTGGTGAGGTAAATGCTTCTGCAGGAGATTGATGCGATAATAATCTACCAAATGTCTTAAATACGTTTATTAGCTATCCTTACAGAGACAGATTAATATCTTTTATAAACCAAACTATATGTTTTTAATAAGCATGTGTTGCTGGATCCAGAGCCAAGGTGTAATAAATATTTATCTTAGAGTCAAGTGATTAGTAACTAGTAAAATGTGTAATGCTTGAATACATTAGCGCGCTGAAATGTATAATGAACGAATATAATGTTCCTACTAATTAACATTACAATATTACTTTCAGGCAATTACGCAGGACAAACAAGACCTACGCAACATGTACGAGTGTCCGGTGTACAAGACTCGAACCCGGGGCCCCACGTACGTGTGGACGTTCAACCTGAAGACAAAGGACAAGCCTGCGAAGTGGACGCTAGCGGGAGTATCGCTATTACTTCAGATTTAGATAAATGATTATATTGGTGGAGATATGTTGTTTGTGGTTTATTTATATTTTTTTTAAACAAATGAAAGAATGAAAGAATTTTTTATGGCAAAGTCAGTTTTAGATGAATTGCCGAATTGTATAATGCAATTTTACGTTTTAAGATATACCTAACTACTTTTCATGGCCCTCCTTGGCACAACTTGCATCCATCAACTACTCGGAACACTGTGCTGGTCGGCATTCCATCTTGTGGTTCATCTTACACTACGTTTATTTATACGAGGTTGTCACTGGAAACGGAAGGGTTTTCCCTCTTGTGAAAGAATGTGGCAGACTGGTCTAAAACAACTTTCGAAATGGGAAAGATTTGCCCATACTCACAAGAGATTTGGGTTCAGATTTGGATGGATTTTTCACCATCTGTTGGTCACCAGTATATTGTCAAAGTGCACCAGATGTTTAATAGTTAGCGTATCTATCTCCTGAGCTATGGGTCCTGGGTTCGAATATTATAGGAGGCCAATGACCTGCCGCCACCGCTTCGGTGTCTGAAAACATTAAAATCATTCAAAACAAAGTATAAAAATCATCTTATTATTTCTCAAAAAAATATGGTATAAGATACGTACCTCAATGGTTATAGACTTATGACACTGACGAACAGAGTCTCAGCGACTGGGAGTGCAGCCAAGGAGGCTATTGGAGGAAGGTACTAAAATAAATATATGGTGGATGGTAACTGATATGATAATTGTATTTTAATTATTACATACCTGCGATTATGCCATAATTGTGTAGTGTGGTATAGTTCCAGAACAGAGTACAGCTCCCATAGCTCATAGACACAATTTTGTAAAGGTGTATTTATTAAATCTATTTATCCTTGATTATAGTTAAGTTAGTTTTCATTTTATTATTGTTACTGATACTTCTTAAGCTATATACAATATAGTTGAAAATAACTTTCCCCGTATGTAAACGAATGTCCGTACATCACTCGACACACAGGCCCACTGAAAACCAGCGCTGTAGTCTCAACTGCAGCATTAAGCTGTGGTCTGTTTGCCCCATGCGCCACGCAACGCGTCTAGAGGAGGCAACGTTAAACATTGTTTGTGTAAATAACTGTTTGATTAAATGTGTTGCAATGTTTGTTTTGTTATCAAGTGGCGTATTTGTGCAATAAATGTTTCTTTCTTTCTTTCTTTCTTTCAATATTTGTGCTAAACCTAAATTGTTGGTTTTCGACTCTGCATCTGTGCCTTCCTTCGACCTAATCGCATAAGACCTTCGACCTAAGACGAGTTAGCGCATCTGTGTTTGCTCATACACGTACGGCACCTTCACCGCAGATGACGAGATAACCATCTCGAAAAATAGAGACAGGAACTAAGCAGACTAATGACGGGCAGCAGCGTCCTAGGTACGAGGTGTCTTGTACTACAATGGCCAATCTGCTTGCCGAGCGACGCGATCCTCCTTATAGGAGAGGCCTATGTCCTGCAGTGGAGAATTTACAGGCTGGTAAGTTAAGGCATCGGAAGAAAACCGATGTTTAATTTTAAAAAACATCACATATATATAATGCACATGGACAAATACCCAGACCCGGGTATCGAACCAGCGACCCACAGCGCCGCAGCTAAACGCTTAGCCACTACGCCACCGAGCCGTACATTTTTATATATATCAAAGATTACTCATAAAGTATCGGTTTCATCAAACGTTTTAAGTTACAAGTTATTCATAGTTAATTGACGAAGGCCTTGGTCCAAAACATTAATTTGAAAAAATAAACAGAATCAACATGGTATTGAATTATAGATAATGATATCATATTAGGCTGTTTTATTAAAATTTAATAAGTTTAATGTGACATTAATCTTTTATGAATTTGATAATTTTAAACATTTTTGTGTTATTATTATATAGTCGATTTAATATTTTAATTATGCGATGACACACGTGGGTGTGTCATGATTATTTATATTATAATGAAATAATATTAGGCTTATTTTGAGAAACTAAAACCGATATGTATAATTTGACAGTTAAAACGATGATGCCATCCCTACTCAGAAGACTTTTAGGCAGGGAAGTATACCATTAGAGAACAAACTTAAAATATTAAAAAATATATTTACGTTGTTTCTTATTAGGTGAGCAGTAAGCTTTATCAGCAACATCGTATACATTATGTCAGTTACTACTTTGGTATAGAAATACAACCAATTACATGTTAAACGTATATATATATGTACAAGAGTTGCTCGCTTCAAGTATAAAAGTAACAATTTTCGTGCTAACTTCCCAGGCAGAAACTACGCAGCAAATGAGTCCTACACCTTAGTATATGTTTACACTATTATTTATTAACATCTTCACTTATAAATCATAATTTCATAAATCACAATAAAACATAATATGATATTCTTCGATCTTACGATCTAATCGTACGTTAGTTAAAATTTATCACGTGTGAAACAAGTTATTGCCAATTTAATTGAACAGATTATACAGCAGTTACTAATTTTCGTGAAACCATACGAAAATAAAACCAGTTCTAACACGTAATTAATTACTCTGTTTTCAATGAGTACTTCATGCGTGTCATATGCTATTCGACTTTAAAATCGATACAAATCATTCCATTATATTTATTTACTTACTAGACAGTATTCTGTCCAAACGGAAAGAACTTTAAAACTAATAATTCTGTTGAGATTATATACACCGTTGTTTTGTTGAACTGGAACCTTCCATTGCTGTCACGGAGCAAAACTTGGCAGTTTGAGTTCGGTACATCATCCGTTCGCAAATATTTGATGATGCCGAATTCGTGCAACTGCAACGTGAAGCTATTCCCCCGTCAGATTGAAATGCTGCAGTTAAGAACGGTTCTCCATAGCGAAAGGGGTAAGGTCACTAACTGTGAGTGAAGTTCTCTATCCTTAGCCAACAACAATGCAGAGCGTCACTGACCGGAAGACCACATGAAAGGAGATAGAGCTAAACGGGTATCATGAGCCATTCGTAGATTGCGTTTCGATGACCTCTTAGGCCAATTGCGGGTATTTTAGTGACGACGAACTATCGGAGATGCATCTTAAGGAATTCCCTGGGACGGCGACAAGTCAACAAGCAACAAGGGACAAGAGTCGCTTCGGAAAGTTATCTCTGGTGGTTCAGCGCTTTATAACTCTGGGTATCTGCAGAAACATAACCTAGTAACAAGGATTCTACACCAGAAGCTCGATCTGAAGTACGGTCTCCTGGATTGGATGGTGCCTTTTTATAAGTACTCTTCCGGAAGCCGTGCTTGACAATTACTGCGACAGGCTTTAGTGGGACCCGCCATCGTCACGGACAGGATGATTCTGCAAATATGCCTGATGTCTGCTGATGGACCGGACACGGTCGAAGATATTTTTGGACGAAATTGCCATTTCGTAACGAGAAACTCGTGAAAGCCGATACAGACAAGCAGATAAAAAATCATGAGGTGACCGTCATGTCGGGTGTCATGTCGGGTGTCATGTCGTCTGAAATTATTCCGACCGTCATCTGCAAATGCGTTAATCCTCCTTAAATCCTAATATTATATTTTGTCATACATAATTTATTTTAGTATTTTATGTATCTATTTATATATACAACTCACCCAGATGAGAATTTATATAAATAACCTCAAAAATTAGAATAATTATATAATATACCGAACAGTCACGTACGTCGCTTCGGACTAAACAAGGATTCAATATGTCTTGTTAAATGATACACATACACATATATATACAAAAATATACTGCATATATAGTACATATATTACTACTACTACATATTTTATCTAATATAATATAAAATGTTTTATGAAACTAGTACAATGGATGAATTGTCAATATGATGAAGTGGTGAACAAGTGACAACAATCGCAGTTGTCACTTGGTGAAACTTTACCATTTTGATTTAAAGTATAAATTATATTTTATTTTAAATAGTTTAGCCTTACATACTTACAATGTGCATAAATATAATTGCCGACTTTCTTAATACACGCTTATCGACTAGTGTTCAATGTTGTTCGATATTTAACTCACACTGTTTTGTTAGAATGAAAGTGAGTTTAATTTAGTTTCTCGTTTTACCCGGCGACATTGTATCGTGCAATTAATTCAATTTCTTAGCTTTTACTTTCTTGGTGGGTGTTGAATTAACATTCAAGTTTGTTCGTTGTTAACTGCTGGGTATGGCCTTGTTATAGACGAGGGTAGGCGGCGCATTAAGTCGTAATTCGAAATAAAAAGCAACAAATACGTTTAAATAGGACTAAGTGGCATAAGTTTTATTTTTGTTCTTAACTTAGTTTATTAGTTCTATCATATATTACTTTTTAGCTAAGATGTTAGCGTTTTATTTTAACTATTTAGGCGCTATAGGAGGTAATGCCCTGCCTTTAAAGCTGTGAGTTGTGGGTTCGAATTCTGCCAAGGGCAAAAATTTGTACCTCAGTCACGGATGTTAATGTTCTGAAACAGACCGATGACGAGCAGCAGCGTCTATATCGCGATGTGCCTGGTACTGCGATCGCCGATCCGCTAGCCGAGCGTGGCGAATACGGCAAATCCGTCTTATGGGAGAGGCCTATGTCCTGCTGGACTGTTTCTAGGCTGTTAAGGCAAGGTAAAGTAAAAGAAGCAGCCTGTAACTGCGCACTGCTGCGCAAAGGCCTCCTTCTCAACTATCTGAGTGGGTTTTGGAGCCGGGAAGCGCCATTCTGCTCCAATGCGGATTGGCGGGCTTCACATATCCTCAAAAGAATATTTTTATTATTTCTCTGACATGCAGGTTTCCTCACAATGTTTTCCTTCACCGACGACCACTTGGTAAATACAGCACTTAAAATTGCTATTAACAACTTTAGTGGCTCCGGCACCGAGGAACTAAAGTGAGCGCCATGATCACTAGGATACCACGGCTACACCAAGGTTACCAAACTAATAGCGCTTAAAGTATTTATCTGTTTGGCTGTAAACGAAATTTAGCAGAGATATAAATTATACCATGGAATAGTTCTTTTGGGACAAAACTTGTGAACGAAGTCTCGGCCGCCTCTATTTTGTATATAATCTCGCACGCGCATAGTATTTGCCCGCTCTTTTATTTATAAATAGCTTATACGAAAAACATTTCTGTCGAGTCTCATAATGCAAATAAAAATTCGAATCTTTTTGCATTCATGAAATCGCAAATGCATTGGAGGACGTACAAACAAAAAGAAGCACGTTATGACTAACTAAACATCTGACAGTATAAATAGAAAAGCTGCATAACTGCAACCTTGGCTTATCCATGCGGCTCCGATTCTATTGTGTGTCAATGTGTGGGTGACGTATGTTGATTAACAATTAATTTTATTATAATCTGTCAGTGTATGCAAAATTATTAAAATAAATATTTTTATAAATATATTATAAAATAGTTTGCAACCATCCTACCGAAATACCTTTTACCAATGTAAAGTCACCATGGTAGATAATTATTGAGCGAAGCGTTTTATCATACAAACTTTTTATGTTTCTTTGAACCAATGCAACAATATCAAAGTAATTCTAACGGACCAGCCCGCACAAGCAAATTAAAGCATTCACAAGAATGACGCATGTGGCAGTACGGCGTAAAGTTACACGATAATTCCATGCGTTCTTAACATTAAGATAATTATGAAACAATTTTTGATACAATTATAAAATGTTGTCTCTGAATGATTCAATATGTATTCTGGTGTTTACTTTTTTAAAAAAGTAGTAGTTAAAACCCAGAAAATATTTTTTAACTTCATTTAGTTTTGGAACGACTGCGTAGTTTAGAGGTACGGAGGTACTTTGTACGTGGTAGAGCTAAGCGGGCCTAAATTGCTCGAATGGGCCAGCTCAACCGGGTTGATACCACGGCCTCTAAGGCAGAATACCGGCGTGAAGTAGAAACATCGGTGAGTGAGATAACCGGAGGCCCACTCCCCATTCCCATCTCCCTCCTCATCCTCCCGACGCACCTGCAGCACCTCTGGTGTTGCAGATGTACGTGGACGACGATAATCACTAAGCACCATATGAACCGCTTGATCGTTTGCCGTCTTTCCCCTAAAACAAAAAGGTTAAGGTGCCTAAATGCATAAGTTCGAATCTTCAATTGATCAAATTATTAGTTTTCGAGCCTCGCAGTGTTGTGTTTGGTGTCTCTGCCACTGCTGCTAACTGCACTTCCGGTATATACGTATGTCCTGCGCAGTTGACCACGTACGACTGCAGTTTATTGACTTGTAGTATTATTCTCAGAAAGTACATTTTAATGGGTTTAACGAATTAGATTTCGAGATTCTTTGAGATTTAAATGTTAATTTCAAAATAAATTCCCGCTATTATTATATTAAAAAAATCACTCTCATAATTTTTCCCAAACGCGTCAAAAGAGGCACAACTTCAATAAATATGTATTAAAAATCTAAAAAACACCACGTGTTTAAGATTTTACGTATTTCAATCTGGTTAAAAAGATTTCTCTTCTATTTATTTTTCCTTCCCACTTCCTCTGACCTCTAAAAGAATAGTATATTATATATAAATCAACTGCTGCATTATAACGATTTATTCATAAACATTTTTTTACTAAAATTACTACTGCCTTATATCGAAGTGTTGACCTTTAAAATCGATTCTTTTTATTAACCTATCTTTTGAGACCGTCAGAGATCATTAAATACACATTTGTTAAAAAAGTCATTATAAACCAAGGTACGCACCAAATTAAAAATACGATCCTGTTTTTTTTACTTAAAATATTCAATCCTTTGTTTGGGATAGAGTCATCGTCTTTCGTCACGAGTTATAAAATACCTGAAGTATGAATAAGGCGTGAAACATAGATATGTTTATACAGGACATGGCATGCCCAGCACGAAACCTGTTAGAACTCCTGCACAGAACGACTCATACGTCATAGTTATGACATGTCAGTTAACGCACTGTTCACCTGATGGTAACGCACAAAACCACCTCTCAGTCTACCAGATGGTAGTGGCTACTGCAGCCCATGGATGTTACAGATGCCTGCCAACAATTTGAATCGAAGAAGGTCACAGATGCGTTGTTACCTCTACGGAATAAGATGGAAAGCCTCACAGCCCGTTATTATACTGGCTCTCACCTTTCACACCGGAACCCAACAGTTGTTACACTGCTAATTTGTGACAGAAATGGGTAAGAGTGTGTTTGCTATCCAGATGACTCCTTGACAGAGAAGGAGATGCAATTTGACGATCGCATGAATTTCTGGTTAGCGTACGTTTAGTATAGTTAGTGTTGTCTGTCACTACTGAAAATAGGATGGTATAGCATTAACGATTTTTTTGATATTTGTTCAGAACCTACTATATTTTTTTACTTCAGGTACCTACTATATTTTAGAGTTGTAACATATTCCGGAATAACAATGGCATGGCAATGCAAATCGATTAGAATTTGGTTTTAGACAAAAAAATAGATTTTCCGCTATCATTCAGTCGCCAGTAGTAAATTGGAGAAAAATATGGTACACTCCGTTCTACACCCTCATTCTTTATCAGCCTGTTAATAGGCCAACGCTGGAGATAGGCGTATTCTAACAGGATTTGCTGTGATCACGATGCTCGGCAAGTGGGTCGGCGATCGTAGTACCATACGGATCAAGCAAGCAAGGTGTCATTAAAAAAACTTTATTTAAGTAGTAATGGTATCATTGAGTGGAAAATTTAGCAATAGATATATTATTTCGTGTCTTATCTTTTTTCTTAATAGTCAGTAAAATTATGAGGTATTCAGTTAACAATAAAATCATTTTGAGGCGTAAAATGCTGTGTTCTTTTTGCATACACGTCTAGGTCGTGCCACTTCGAAGGTCGAGTCCATCCTAAATGTTTTAAATTTTGATCTTCATTCTCTATTTCCTAGTTTTTTTTATTGTTATTTTGCCACATAATGTATTCTCGTGCCTAAAAATGGACGCATGGTTGTGTCAATCAATAATAATAAGATGATTTAATAGCTTACGTCAATAAGAGTAAATACTCTTCATTGTTGACCTTTGAAATAATTATATTTCCATAACACGTGTGTTATCGATTCGTCGGGGTAGGCCGAGATTAAGTATCATCTGGCATGACGGCGTAGCCTACTTGCCAACGTATCCCACTTTTCGCCTCTCCGGGATTTAGTACGTGACGTATGGCAAGCCGCGTCGCCGGTTTTATCCCCGGAGATTGCCCGCCCTTTACCGCACTCACTGAGAAGAAAAGGATTGGAAGAATTTTACACCGTTATCACACTGCTTTTACCAGTTATTTACTACGGCAGTTATTTAAGCGTCGCGGTAGTCTAGTGGTCAATCGATTGACCTGGGTTCGATTCCCGATGCTCACACCGATCAAATTATTAATAGCGATTTAAAATGCCGAATTTACCACGTGCTCGGCGGCGAAGGAAAACATCGTGAGGAAACCTGAATGTCTGAGAAATATTATTCCGAGGACATGTGAAGTCCGGCAACCTGCATTGGAGCAGCATGGCGGACCTTTCCCGGCTCCAAAAACCCTCTCCGATATTTGAGAAGGAGGCCTTTGCCCAGTGTTGGGCATTTCCTGGTTGCCACTTACTTTACAGTTAGTGAACAGTTAGCTACCACACGGCAGTAGTAATTCCTTTGATGTCAATGAGTCCAAGTCCAAGCAATCACTCCACAGCCTTATACACTTGCACACAGACGTCTGCTAATGGAAGGATTTGCCGTAAACTCCATTCGCACATCGCACCTTAGACGTTGAATTAGGGGTCTTATACGCTATACTATTAGTAGCTAAACGTTATTAGTTTAGCTATTCCTTAAAAAAATCATACCGTGTTATTTTTTACATCCAAGATATGGTTTCGTTTATTGATAACCTTGTCTTGGATAAAAGAAACCATGATAAAAAAACAATACGTTTACGTTTCATTTTATCGGGGAACGATGTACCACGGAATTTTCGTGAAATGTTTAATTGCATAGCGAGATAAAGTCGGATGTCCGTCACTGGCCAGGGTCCACGAGAATCGAACGTTTTCCTTCATCTACATTGATTACACCGACGGGATGATATGATCTATACCACATTGTACTTGCAATAAATTGCAGGAGTTGCTTAAAGGTTTCTTGAGGGCTTTCATATGGGTTTAAAACCTACGCCCAGATGAATGCTGACTATTGTGTTACTATTACTACATAGTGTTGAACTAATTTTTTCTTTTATAGGAAAGGCGGCTCAACTGAAGGTTAGTGATTACCGTCGCCCACGTACATCTGCAACACCAGAGGTGCTGCAGGTGCGTTGCCGGTCTTTAACGATATTTGGGAGATGGGAGGGAAAATGAGGAGGGAGATGGGGAGGGGGAGTGAGCCTTCGGGTACCTCACTCACCGAACGAAACACAGAAGCACAAGATGCTTCTACTTGTTTTTGTGAGGCCGTGGTACGAACCCTGTCCAGGAGGCGGGCCTTTCGAGCAGCAGCAAAAGCCGCCGCTTCGCTCTTCCACTTATACTATTTAGTGTTTCATCTGTTATAGACATTCTAGAATGATTCAATCTGAAATTTGGATATTGTCTTTTATATAAACAAACTCAAATTTAGAAAAATGGCTAAAATCTGACATAAAATAACTCAAGTAGAGCAGTCGATAGTCACTCCTACGTAATGTTTCATCGCCTACCCGACTAACCTGTTGTTCTGACTCATAGGCGAACCCACGTAGCTATTATTATTATTATCCTACTTTTTAAACTACAAGTTAACTGCTATATTAATTCAGGTACAAGAGCGTTCAAGGCCGAGCGACATTCATGGGTTTCATTGGATATTTTTGGTTTACCCAAAACTACGCAAGTGAAAAATATACGTAACTAAACCTAGTATGTTTCGTTCATTTTTTAATTAAACAAAAAAACCCGAATATTCATTTAAAATAACGTGTAAAACTGATAAGAAACATCACATCTAAAAACCATACGAAAGTCTCATCAAAAGAGTTCACAAAGTTTTTAATTTAAAGCCATTTAAACGATGACTTCTTATCTATACATTATTACAATAAAATTTAGCTTCTAGTCCATAGAAAACACGCAACTTTAATTAGTCGTAATTTAGAGAAAAAAAATAGAGTAAAAATATTAACTTATTTCATCCAAGCATTACTATGTGATGTTGGCGTACAATATTGTATACAACCCCTGTCACGGAAAATACTAGAAAAACCTCGTGTTTTCGATCGATGGCGGGATAGACATCTGAAATCAGCTACTGCGTACTGCATCATTTTGACTTTATAAGAACTGCAGATTTATTTTTACATTAAGTTAATTTTATTGTTCTTTAAGAAAGATCCTTCATTGCACAGGGCAATACAATTAATGTTATAATACATGTAAATACTAATATACTTTATATAATTATAAATTCGGTAAGGTTTTTTTTTTAAATACCGATTATGACCCAATGACCCTTACCAGGAAACCTCAATTGAAGAACCTATAATGATTTCTTGTATTTACGCGAACACTACACATTTGAAATGAAAATCATTTACGGATTTTATCGCGTTAAATGTTGTTTTTATATTTCGATTGCTTTACAGCAGCCGTAGTCACGGGGGAACTGAGGTGTTAGACTTCCAGATCTCATTGTTAACTCGTGCTACCTTAAGCTTTTATTTAAATTAATTTTCCTCGGTATTGTTTTGTGACTTAATATATCTTGCAATTATTTTTTCTTAGATATCATATCCATGTTCTTGTGACTATTGCCATTGCATTTAAGATCGTCATTGGTAGTCACGGTAGGCACGATAGGGATGGTAGGCACGGTAGGCACGATAGGGATGGTAGGCACGGTAGGCACGGTAGGCACGGTAGGCACGGTAGGCACGGTAGGCACGGTAGGCACGGTAGGCACATACCGTAACACACAACATTAAGTAATGTAAGTAATGTAACAGCATTAAGTTGTTACAATTTTTATACCTGAGACCTTTCCAGTTAAGCATAAAAAGATTTCATAAAAATTCCGTGGTAATTTATTCTTCGATAAAATCATACCATGTCATTTTTCACATTTAAGACATGGTTTCGTTTATTGATTACCAAGTCTGGGATAAACGATATCATGTACAAAAAAATTACACGGTATACGAGAACGATGTCACACGGAATTTTTGTGAAATTGTTGTGTGGCACACCGGATAGGGAAATTAGAGATTTCTAGAAATGAAATTAGTTTTTGAAGGTAGTATACCGTCTTTTCGTGTGTTTAGTCCCAATTCAGTTCCCAATCCAGAGCTTTTAAATACTTATTGTACTATGTAAAATAAATATTTAAAAGCATAAGTGGCCCAGACTGTGAACTTCATAGGGGTATAACTAACGCGTATGTGCGCATTGTCTAGCTACATTCAAATGCAAGATACTTAACATGATACTCACAGTCAAAACTTTGAGAGTAAGGTGAGGACCAGGCCAGATCAGGCAACTGGATCTCAGGCACCATGGCAGGTAAAACCTTCGAGTTAGGAGATTTTACAGCCAAAAATTGAGAGTCTGGTGATGACCTTATTTTAACGCCTACTGAATCTGTGGTCAGCATGGAAGTTAAATACAACTTTTCAGTTTGGGCTAAATATAATTTTTGTGAAGGAGATTTTGTAGATGATAGTATATTTAATATTTTTTTTCAAACATTTTATTGTCTTTCCTACTTACGTAAATGATTGTCAATTCTATATTTTTTTTGATACGCCGCAGCATTATGTCTTCTAACGCACGTACATAATGTAAACGCATCGATTTTTTTCTTACATAGGTAGGTAACTACATGTAATTAAGTCGCCTTATGTGACAACCCTAACAAAATTGGCATACATTTTGTGCGCTCCTTAAGAGCCTTGTCTCTGTGGGGTATTTACTCAGGTGAGAACACTATAACCGCTTATTTGAAATGACAACACTCGACAGCCGCCCGCCGCTGGGGTCCAGCTCGTTTTAAAAATATAATTACATCGGTAGCCAGGCAGTCCCCTTTGTATAGACGTAAACGTTACAAATCATTCTGACATTTCACCATATAACGTCTTTGAATAGTTCAGTAATTTCTTCATCTTCATCGATTTGTTAAAAACAAATAGGACTGCTACACATTATTATATCTGACTAAATGTGGATAAAGAAAAGGGTTTATCCTTTTCACTACCCACATTTATAAGTAATTGTCATGAGTTTAAGTTAACTTAATTGTGGGGATTTTAACGTGCTAATTACTCTGTTGTATAATTACTAGAGAGTTACTATGTTGTTATACAACAGAGTCGTGGCAGCCTAGTGGACAGGGTGCTTTAGTTTCATAAAATGCGAGTGACCTGATTTCGATCCCCGGTGGTAGCACCACTAAAATTGTTAATAGCACTTTTAAGTGCCATATTTACCACGTGCTCGGCAGTGAAGGAAAACATCGTGAGGAAACCTGCATGTGAGAAATAAGAAAAAAATATTAGTGAGGATATGTGATGCCTGCCACACCGCACTGGAGCAGCGTGGCCTGCGTATGCAATGTTTTAATGACAACTGGTAACCATATTAAAAATTTAAAAAAAAAATCAGGCGTCACTGGGCCTGTAGACAGATGCCTTCTTTGCCCTGCTGATACGTATATTTAACATCTCTCCCTGGTTAACACGGTAAAGATTCACCTTCTTTGCCGTGTTAACCAGGGAGAGATGTCTGCTTATGATCTAAAAGTGTAGTTACTACTGTCAATCTAAATCATTTTTGACGGATTTTAATGTAACGGATGCCCATAAAATGCATATATATCCTCTATTGTATTAATTATCTTTCATAATTAAGACCATTAACAAGGCACGAAACTGTTATTAAAAATCTATAAATCAATCATTCCCAAATTCTAATAATTCTACGATTAACTAGATTTATAACCGTATTATGTATCATAACTCGCATTCTAGCACTCTTGCCCACAAGACAACTGTAACACCAGAGGTGCTGCAGTTACGTTGCCGTCCTTTAACGGTACTTGGGAGGTGGGAGGGATGACGAGGAGGGGTGGGGAAGGGATGGAGAAGGGGAGGGGGCATACGGTCACTCACCGAACGAAACGCAGAAGCAAAAGAAGCTTCTACTTTACGCTGGTATTTTGAGAGACCGTGATATCAACCCGGACGAGCCGGCCCATTTGAGGAGCAGCAAAAGCCGCCGCGTGGCTTTACCACGTCGAAGGGGCTTTTGAAGGTAGTCCACAATTCGAATCCCAGCTAATTTAAAAAAATCATGTAATTAACAAATTTCTCCTATTCTTATAATAAATAATTATATAGATATAGGGTTTATGACTCCATAAGCGTTACTGAGTGCTTAACTGACGATGTTTGCACAGGCAATGTATATACTTCTAAGAAATGTATGCTATTTATTAGACTGTTTCTGGGAAAATACTGTAAAATAGGTTATGATAACCCGACTCAGTGGTGGTGGTGACGGCGAAAGAGTATAGTAATATATTCTGTGGTTGTAGTAAAAGTTGATTAAGAGAAGTTGTCGAACAATCTCGTAGCCTCCAGCAGATGGCGGGATTATCCGAATAACCAAAATATGCCAGTCTGAAACTACTCGTATCAGTGACGGGCAGCGCCGACCAAATTGCGAGGTGTCTGATACAGCGGTCGTCAAACCACCAGCCAATCATGGCGGTTATGGTTGAGCAATGGCTTAAGAACTGGCGCCGGAAAATAAAAAACACCGGATATAAAACACTGCGGAACATATGTATGTGTGACCTTCTTCGATTAAGGTTGTTAGCACATTTTTCACACCATTCCAATAAAAACCTAACATGGCTGTCATCTTAGATGTCATCGGACTCCTTAATTTTGGTCTGGTAATTCGAGATTACCATCCCGCCATCTGTCGGTAGCCATTGTGATATTCAAGGTTCTTCCTCAGTTGCCTTTAACTACACCCACGGAAAGAAGGGTGTGGCAGATTCTTAAGCCAAAAGGGCAGCTAACCAAGAAGTTCTCATCTTCACGATTTCTTTGTAAAAGGAGTAGTATTTAGTATAACGTTTTTAAAATAGCCTAGGATAACAATTCACGCGATATTCACACTTTAAAATAGACCTTAACGCCTAAAGTTAACGCCAGTTAAGACGTTATTCTATCAGATAGGCGCTTAAACGAGAAGATCGCGTGTTAAAAATGCGTGTAAATTAGTCTGCTGGTAATTGGTTGCCAGTGAAAGTGGCTTATAGTGAACTGACTTGCTAATAATACACACATGTTACAAGGTACATCTGAAACGTATTATACCATTTAAAGTGAAAGGGAACGTCGTTTAAAAGCTAAAACACATTCTCTCTATCTTTTTAGAACTTTGTACTACTCGTACCAACGAACGGGGCTCTAGCGACCGACTGATTATACAGACATTCTTATTATGTGATAGAGCCAAGCGGCAACATTTGCTACTGCTCGAATGGGCCAGTTCGACCGGGGTAGTACCACGGCCTTGCAGAATACCAGCGTGAAGTAGAGGCATACTCTGCGTTTTGTTCGGCGAGTGAGGTAACCGGAGGCCTGCGCCCACCTTTCCCGTTTCTTATCCTCTCTCCCATCCACCAAATGTCCGTTAAGGCCGGCAACGCACCTGCAGCACCTCTGGTTTTGCTTATTACTCGTATAATTATTGGTTTCCGGATCTGGTTGTGTTGGATCCCTGTGTCTCTGACAGATCATCTGAGCTTTTCTGCGATCTTATCGCAAAAGCGTGTCATCGGAAACGGAAGGGATAAACGATGGAGTGCCTCTGTGTGTACGCGTACACGTTCGCACTATACACACAGAAGGACGTTATCTTCATTGTCTACATACAAAGTATAATTTAGATAGGAAGCACCTCAGTAAGTATTTGGCAACTTTATAAAATTTACTTAAAACTAAATAATGTATCTTTTTTTTAAATCCAGTTATATTATAAGAAAATGTTAAAAAAGGTTGTTACTTTCGATAATTTATGTAGAAATCTTATCTATAAATATTAGAAAACTAGAATCTGGTTAAACTCAGTTAAAAAACTATAGAAATAGATGTACTCGAAATTTAGTTGCAAATAAAACAAACTTGCACTTGTTATAGGGGAGTCTCCTAACAAACCGATTTTTATTGGAATATATAATGTTTATATATTATATAGAAATACGTAATATGTACAACGTGTATAGCACGCACGCCAGTCACCGATATGGGGGTAGGCAGATTTTACGGATTGCGATTAGGCAAGATCCAACACGGCCGTTACTACGAAATTCACGTTAAAAATGCTGAGCTGATTTTGGTACCGTTTTCACGCTACGTTTTCATATTGCATTTGGCTACACAAAATGTCTGCGTATCATGATGCTGTGTTACCATGGAGCAGACCAGAAATGAGACAAACCAGTTTCCACATGCACAGTTGGAATCTTTTTTTACAATTTTTAATTGACAGCCTTTTCAAATCTCCTCGACGAAATATCAACCAAACGTCGTTTCTGTAGTGTACTTATGTATAATAAATGCCGGGGCGTGCCACTAGTCACATTATAACGATATCCGGACGTTTTCCTTTTAAAGTGTGGGACCGTTAGCTACGACCTACAGTGACCGTGTGCCGGCGCACCGCACGGTATTATTCATAGGCAGGATTACGTACGTGCCGGGTAAGATATCAAGAGAAATTATTTAAGATAATACTCGCGTAAATACGAAGTATGCGCTCTAGAAAGTAGAAGCACGTTATGTCTTCTACAAGTCTTCTGCTAGACATAGGCATTAGACAGAATTTGTAGGCGACAAAGCGCCAACAAAATCCGACAAGACCGTACGGGGGCAAAGGCAGGTTATGTTGAGCTTGCTGCAGACCCACGGTGTTTCGCCTTCGCTACATGTCGGCAAAGCGCCGAGAACGCTTTCACACATATTCGCGTCGCCACCAATGCCGGCCACTCTAGTGCGGCCCCCTCGGGAGAGAAATCCTCCTCTCCCTCTCCGTCCTGGCTAGACGTATCGGAACACAGACGCGCCTACCTACTCACCTCCGAACCCACGTGGGCAGCGGACCCTCCAGAGTTCACCTCCCGAAGGCCAATGGAATCAGGAAGGCTGATGCTCTAAAGCACCAGCCTTACCGGTACCGTCCAGCGGATCTGGCATATGGCTCCGCTGCCGACCGCATTTTGGCCACGGAGGTTAGTTCTAGTCGCCCTAGTTAGTATTATTCTACTACCCCCGCGGCCCCTCCACGGCCCGACCACGGCCCCACCACGGCCGCATCAGCAGTGCCTCCCCCGTCAGAGTCGCAGAGGATAGGGAGAATGGCATATCAAAATACCAAAATTCTTCCCCAGTAACTACAACATGACTGTGGGTTCAGGAGAGCGGTGCAAAGCAACGACGCAAACACTCCTCCCACTGTCCACCAACCCGCATCCGGAGTGGGCTCGCCAAGCTCACTCGGAGCGGCCACCTCGGGCCAGCTCTCCCCGCTAAATGCCGGCACCCCTAGCACCTGTGGAACTTTGTAATTACTACCAGATGAGTTTGACCTTTGGAGAAAAAGATAGTATATTCCCTCTTATACCCCAGCACATTACATATAGTAAGTGATGATAATTATTCTATTAACAAAGAGCCGCGGTAGAATAGTGGTCAGGACGCTCACTTTAGTTTCATAGAGCGCGAGTGACCCGGGTTCGATCCCCGGTGCCGGCACCACTGAAATTGTGAATAGCAATTTTAAGTGATATATTTACGACGTGCTTTGCGGTGAAGGATAACATCTTGAGGAAATTATTTCGAGGATATTTGAAGCCAGCCAACCCGGACTGGAGCAGCGTGGCGGGCCCTTCCCAGCTCCTAAACCCTCTCTGATACTCGTATTTGAGTGGAGGCCTTTGCCCAGCAGTGGGCACTTATAGGCTGCTACTTTACTTTTTACTTCAATTCATATTACGTATACATAAGTATATATTAAATACCCTTGAAATTTTAATGGAATTAACCCAATAAAAAAGAATCATTATTTGGTTCACAACCGGTGAAGATATTGCGTAACATACATACAAAAAAAACATACCAATTGATAACCTCCTCGACTTTCGCGCTATATTATGAAGAGCATTTTCATATTTTTTTGGTTTGGGAACTATTACCGAATGCGTTCATGTTTCCGAATATAAAACCACATTATTCTGCCATTTGAAGCCCCATACTCTGCATCTTTCAGGAAACCTTACATTTTATAATTCTTATTAAAAAAAAACAATGAAACGGATCACGGTACTTTCATGGCATTTACTGACTTATAAGACACTTAAATCAATACCTATGGTATGTGGTAGTTTCTACGCCGTGATCGTAAGGTACGTTTGCTTCAGATCGAGTAACTAGAAGGTGTAGTCCACACAAACACAAAGAAATTTCGTTATTGCTATATATTATTGAGTATTATATTCTTTAAATCACTTTAACGGGAGAAAGGGTAAGCAACGCGGTACAGGCATAAAATGAAAAAAAAATTACATAAAAAAATATTATTACATCATATCATAATAGCCACTAAAATTGTTTATGGAAACTTTTAAATGCTGAATTTACCATGTGCTCAACGGTAAAGGATAACACCGCGAGGAGGACCTGCATTTCTGAGAAATATACAAAATGTATTTCGTGGACATTTGAGCCTAATTAACTTGCGGGCCTCCTGCTCGCGAGTCTCTATCGATGAAGCTAGGCTACTCTATTACTTAGTAGGCTAGTCAGGTATTTATACCTGACTAGCCTACTAAGAGGAAAAATTTTAATTTTCGAACAAAACAAGTTTTATAAGCGGGACTGTCTAAAGTGTTAAACTCTATGTATCAATATAACTAAGAATTCTTAAGGAGCATTGCGCAAGATCAATGCGGTATGTGTGTCAACAACCACTTTTGGTGCACCGGACTGAGGCCTGAGTGTCGACGAAAAAATTCTTATTCAACAAACTTGTTTAAACTAAAAACACTAAATGCGTACGTATCCCGAGGCCATATGTTCGTTTGGGAACAGTACAGATGGTAAATCTAAGAAAATCCATATGATTCTTTTGTTCTACTGATGAAACATTAACACCCGGTTGCTGGGGCTTTTTTGGTAAGGCCTATGTCTACCAGTGACCTTACACAGGCTTAGAAAGAAGTCCTCTATATATCTTCATCTTTATACATAAATTTTTTGTGTGCGTTAGTGATCGTGTAATTCTGAACGACGTGATCAATTAAGGTCATATTTCTATAATACATTTGTACTGTCGAGGCGATGGTTCATTGCTATGATAGGACCCGATAGGTGGCGCTGAGGTGTAGTTATTATATAGATAATATTTATGAACCAAAATGACTCATACTTACAATATATGTTGGTTCCTGAACAAAAACACAAAATAATAAAATGCTGACGCAATAGGTGGCGCTTTGGTCGTATATATATATTATTTCTCATTCTCATGGTGCCATCCACCGGAAAGGATTTGCTATGATCGAAGATTTGCTATAATCGCCACGCTTTACAAGCGGGTTGGTGATTGCAGAACCAGACACTTCGCACCTTAGATGCTGCTGACCTAGCCTTTCTGACCGGCCTGTATAATTTTGGTCTTTGGTATACTCAAGGTGGCTATTCCGCCATCTTTCGGAAGCCACGAGAATTCTCTGCCATTTCGCCAAGCCAAGTTATTTACGATACCTACGGCATTAGACGGGGTGGCAGAATATTGCGTCGCCAATACACTGAATTGATATTGCTTGCTCACTCACACTTACTGTGCGTCTCATATCTTGTTTTTTTTTACAATAAATGTAAACCAGCATCAATTCAAGCCAGGATATCACTCACGTCACATAGAAGTTATTCATTGACAGGTGATTTCAAATACAACAAAACGTGTACATTGATTTATTTGTTTATAATCAGGGCTATTTAAAATTCTTGTCAATCTTTGCTTGGAATAAAACTTGGCATGAAAGCCAATGCTATTACTCAATTTTAAATAAATGTATTTGTCTTATCCCTATCCTTTACTGTGGTGTAAGTCAGTGGGTAAATTAGTGGACTTTGTCCTGCTATGAGCGTGATTATCGATTATTGGGTGGTTAGTATTTATCTAAAACTTACATTATTATTTTTACGAAAAATGGCAGGCACAAGAAAAAAAAATAACATGCCCATATAGCGACTTCTGAAGAACGTTTTTATAACTTGCATCATTTATTAGTGAATAGTTTTATCACCTAAACTCACCAGTGCCATGTGGTAGCGCCATAAAAAAACCGGCCAACCCATCTCGACTTGTAGGAGTTGTAAAAGTTGACGCAGGGAAACCGCAAAAGAATCTCACGATTATTGATAATTTGCGGAATGATCATCTCAAATATGTCAAACTGAAATTATCCAGACGTGGAGCGGTGTCTATACTGCAAAGTGATTGGCTGAGTTGGACTATAATCGCAGTTGCAGCAAACATACGCCAAATTTTAGAGAATGGTTACGATATGTTGGTTATGATAATGCCGTTGAACACTAATAAATAATGAATTAGATCTAAAGAGAAAAAAAAATAGTCTATTTTAAAATGTTATCTATTACTAAAAATATTACTTTAACAACTACGTGGTACCATGAGTAATAAAGTGTACATTTTTTTTATAATTGGGACAGGGGCAAACGTGCACCGCTCACCTCTTGGTAAAGATTACCGTCGCCCACGTACATCTGCAACACCAGAGGAGCCGCAGGTGCTTTGCTGGCTTTCAAGGATTTTTGGGTGATGGGAGGGACGATGGCGAGGAGAGGTTGGGGGAGTGGGTGTGGGCCTCCGGTACCTCACTCGCCGATCGAAACGCTATTGCGTTTCTTAAGCTACCACGTAATAAAATAAATAAGATATTTGTACAAATGTTGTTTCAAAGTTTAGCTATCCATGTTGGTTAAGTATTCAAAAATCGCCATCAGGCCATCAGATTATGCACGCTTCGCTCTTTGTCTAATGCAATATAATTATAAAGAAAGCGCGATTGCTTGACTAATGACAAGTGAAGCAAGGCCGACGTGGAGCCGTAGAAAGTGATTAAGTTTCGGTTTCTTGTGTCTGTGTGCTTATCCATTGTTTTACGCTTTCGGTATCGATTTTCAGTGTCGATTTTTAATAATCAGCGAGGCAGCTCATTACTATTACTGTACGAGGGCTCGACAGTCTTAGAAGGCAGCGTCTGTCTGTCTTAAACGCTTAGAATTGTGACTGCGACTTTTTCGAGATGGCTGTCCCGCCATCTGTCAGCAGCCATTGCGATTTTAAAGGGTTTTCGCTTAGTCGCCTATTACGACACCCACGGGAACAAAAGCCCTCCCTTTGGTGGTAGATTCTTACGCCGATACCACACGGCATGGTACAGTGATCGGCCATTAGCTCGAGAAACTTGGCGATTAAGAAAAACCCACACTATTTGGAATTCACAACTTAACAAAATGACGTCGATTGAGCATAGGACAAAAAACACAATTTTATGAAGAATTATATTATTTTTTATACTTTTTACTTTTACACTAGTCGGTGGAATTTGGGTTTGAATCGGCAAAGGAGGACATTAAAATCACTTACCAACTTTTGCTACTATCGTGCATCTATACTTAATTAATAAACATGGTTTCCGATCATAATACCGTGTGATTTTTACTGCCTCTAATCCTATGCGTTAAGCATTTCGTACATAGTAATTTCAGATTTAATGCATAGAAAATATTCGCGTATGTAATGTTTTTAGGTAATACGTTTTTTTAATACTGAATCAAATATCTCTAAGTGGTTTAGTATGTAAGGGGCTGTCGGTTGAAATTTATGTTGTTAATTACAGATATCGCAATAAACTTTCTAAATATTCTTAACTTAATAGATAGACAATTGAATATAGGAGTACATAGAGTACTCTACAGGCTGCTAGAAAAGTGTTCTACAACGGTTTTTTTTTACTTTAAGTGCTTTTCCACGTAAGGATTGTAATGAATAAAAACTCAAATATTACGTAATTGTTTTTTTTTTCATAAATTTTAGCAGAAAAATGTAAGCATATACCACTAAAACGGTTATTATGGTAAAGGTTTTTTATTTTATTTATATAACACACGAGTGTTTTTACTTTCTTCTCTTCAGAAAGCCACCTTGTAGTGCCTCTTTGGTTAACTTTTACGACGTGCGTATTGCTTTTGCCAACGCCGTCAGCCTTTTGTTTGTTCGTCGATTTCTCTCAGTTAAGATCTGATGTAGGTGTATCTTAGGTTCAGCAAGGTCATATAAAAGAGGACAAATTTTGAATCAATGTCATCCATGAAAATTGTCCTAGATTGTGCTTATTCCTTGCGCTCACTACGAATGTTTTTAAAATCAACTACAAAGTATGGTACTTGGTTGTTTAAAGTCATAGACAACTCACGTTAGAAAAAGTAATTAGTGGAAATAGTTGAATTTTTGATTTTATTTTTTATACAACTTTATGTTTTACGTCAAGTCCTAAATAGCGTCGGAAATATAAATTATGGAGTTTAAAAATGTTTCATCAAAGCTAAAGCTCAATGGATTAAAAACCAAATGAGCGGAGTTAGACATGACGTCTTCTTAGAGTAAATAACTGAAACATAAAATTTAAAAGTTTGTTTCGCAAACTAAAGAGTGGAATAAAGGAAAATGTTATTTAAAATTGTATTTTCTGTAGTATGTTACTAATAAATTTAGAATATTATGTCAATTGGGCAGGAAATGTAATATATATTTACCTTCCGTAGCCAATAGTTTGAAGCTAATACTTTTGTAACTGTGTTCCCAACCGAGCAGATAGCACTACAAGTACTTACGTTGTAACAGATAGGAATAGTTATATATTAGGGATAAAAGAATGAAATTGCCGTTTGAAATTGAAAAATTCATACATCCTTTTTTCTAAGTTAAAACATATTAATTAATTGAGTATTTACCCTCATTATCTATATACTTCTGCTATGTCGAGAGAATATCAATTGCGATAGATTTTTTGCTCTTCTGGGGATAAACTCTACAAATATTGGAAGGTTTTTATGTACCGCATGTGAAAAAAATTTTTTTCCTTATACGAGATTGTTACAATTGCGGAAAAATGGTAGTTGTGTGGGGTAAGGTCTGTCGAGTAAGGAGGACGACGTATGGTCTCTAACTGCAGGTCTTGTAATGTTAAAACGGTTTATTGAGCAGTGAAATGTCTTGCTTTATCATGGAGCAATGATGGCGAAGTTTGATTGACTAGTCGAGGTTGTATCTCTAAGAGTTGCGCCATCATTGTTTGAAGTTCTTCACAATAGACATCTGCTGTTATTGATACACCGACTCGCAAAAACATACACGAAATACAAGGTGTATTTGTAAAGACCAAATTACCACCAAACAATTAACATTATTTTTCTTTTTTTTTGTCATTATACCAATTAAATGTGCAAATTAGTCAATATTGTGGGTAAAATATTTTATCAAATCGTGTCACTCATTCCTGGACGTTTAACGAGGGTTGACTTTACCATTAATTTTAATTCAACGTTATTTACCTTAGTGTCTGGTTCATTCTTCCAATCGAATTTTCACTAACGAAGCGATTAAACCAAAAACGCTCAGTGCGTTCGTTAGACATATCCTCTCCAAACGCAGCATTGATATAGCGAGTTGTCTCTGCTGTATTAGAGTTCTAACTTATCACGACCATGCCGGTTTAATTTTAATTCACAAATCGACCAGAAGGTCATCATCATCATCAACGATTACTTTAGTCTTTCCCATCTTGTAAAAGTGTTACTTCTGTAGTGGCGTTTTTTTTATGAACAATTTTTTTTTTATGGAAAAGACGGCAAACGACCAAATCGGTTCACCTGATGGTAAGAGATTACCGTCGCCCACATACATCTGCAACACCATAGATGCTGCAGGTGCGTTGCCGGTCTTTAAGGATATTTGGGAGATGGGAGGGAAGAGGAGAGGAATAGGCAGGGGATGTGGGCCTCCGGTTACCTCACTCACCGAACGAAACGCAGAAACACATGATGCCTCTACTTCACGCCGGTATTCTGGTAGGCCGTGGTATCAACCCGGTCGAGCCGGCCCATTCGAGCAGCAGCTAAAGCCGCAGCTTGGCTCTACCACGCTTGAATTTAATTCAAATTACGTATTAATCTGTCATCCTGTACATTTAATTGCTTCCAATAAATTGACTTTGAATGCCAAAGTACCGGATAAACGAAATCGGCGAAAAGGAAATTATAAAATAATTACCTTTTTGTAATTGGGCACATAAACATTTTAAATAGTGATTAGGTCTCATTTTTTCATAAGACGATCAAGCGAAGAGGCACATTTGAAGGAACACTTTTTTGTTGGTATTCCTTATTAAAGACCACCTAATAGAATAAGGCTTAATTTTTAGTTTGATAGTATAATTTGAATAGCCATTTTAGGTTAAATTAAATGATTACATAAATTTTATGAAGAATGTGTAAATAGTTGTTGTAATTTTAATTAATAACATTAAAAAAGCATCACGTAAAAATTTTAGATGGATTCTATGTCACCTACTTACGTCCCACAGTGAACGAACATTAGGTGCGCGTGCGCAAAGTAGTGGCGCACACCTCGCGGCTTACACGCATCACTTGTGCGCGTCTTTACTTAAAAAAGAACGCGGTTTTCAACCTTAGAACTATGTAGTGTAGTGCACAACGACTTTAGAAACGAAATAAAAAAAAAATTGTGCGATTTTTTTTCCATACGAAATTTCGAAATACTTACTGGATAACGTTATACTAGTTGTGATTATTTTAAAGTGTTTTAAAATGTGGATTCAATTAAAATTTAAAAATATAACTGTTCAGGTATGTTATAAAAAGGTTAAATTTTTTTTTTTTCCATACGAAATTTCGAAATACTTACTGGATAACGTTATACTAGTTGTGATTATTTTAAAGTGTTTTAAAATGTGGATTTAATTAAAATTTAAAAATATAACTGTTCAGGTATGTTATGAAAAGGTTAAATTTTTTTTTTTAAATATATTATGAAAAATAAATTTAATAATACACGAAATGTGATTTAGTTGCATTTTTTATTACTTACGCCATTCATAAAAAATATTAAAATATAACCTGATTCATGATAAATTCGCTGATAAGATTTAGGGCGCTTGTTAGTAATTATAAATGATAATCATTACTATTTATATATATTAAATTTTTTCTTATAAAAAAAATTCACGCATTACTTAAATCAGATGTCATTTAAGGCGAAGTGTGCACTAATGTGATCTGTCAAGTGTTTTCTGAAAAATCTTTTCAGTGAATTTGGATTTAGTTCTGCATTATAAAAACGAAAGGTATTATTATGTTTCGGAATCTTCGGTTTGGCATTTATCGTTTCTTTTGTAATCATACATGTGTTGTAATAATAGTAATTATACCTGTGTCTCAGAAACAACAGATTTTTTTATACCAGCGCGATGAAGTAACTTTTAAAATATTGTTTACCGTTTTAAAGGGGAGATTTACACAAGATCACAGCATAACTCTTTCCTATGTAATATTTATTTTGATTGATTTGTTACAAGTATAAATATGTTATGTACATGTATGACAAAGCATTATTTACTTTTAATTTGTGACTCCACTGAATGCACTTGGTAGAAGGTTAATTTTATTAAACCTATTCACACCCATATTCCCTTGAAAATTGTGTTACAAGATATGATTTTGTTACAATGTACTACAACGTTTTACACCTGTTATTTCTCATAATTTAATTGATTGCAAAATTTTGTAAAATTTTACAGAGAGTTTAAGATCATGTTGTGACGGTCTAAGATAAACAGCTATCCTATCACGTCTCAAGCGAGTCTTAAAAGTGGACTGTGGAAAATCCTAACAAGAAGTGTGGTCCTATGTTCTGCAATGGACTGGGACGATGATGATGTTGATGATGTTGAATGAAAATCCAGAAAATGTGGTGGAATTTCAAATGTACCTTATTCAAAATAGACCGGTGATCAGCATTAGTGCCTGAGGTGCGAGGCGTCTGGTATTGCGATCGCTGCCTAGCGTGACGATTAAAGCAAAGCCTCTTTTGGGATAGGGCTATGTCCAGTTGTTAACAACATAAGTAGTCCTACTGGACTGTCCGACAGTAGGCGGAGTTACTTAAATAGTATTTGACGGATTTTCCAGTGACAGTACACACCACTCGTGTCGGCTCAGCCGGTATTTATGCTATATGCCCTAAATATGCTTTAAAAATAAAAAAAATTCGCTGTTACTAAAAATCAATCGTGGTTGACGATACGATTATTTTCTTAGATCAGCGTTGGATTTCGTGATCTCAAAGTTTTTCTTGAATATCAACAAAAGATGTCAAAAAAGCCAAATTTAAAACACCTTTAACTTGACCTCGGTTAATCCGTCTTGTGTCACGCCGAAACTATTATGCAAATTTTATATCAAATTAACTTTGAATTGGAAGATACACGACGATGAGACGATGCGTCCATTTTTTGAAGATTCTTTGTATCTGTGTTATAATTTATTGGTCGTGCAACCAAAAAAATATATCAATGAGTCACTTATATAGTTTACGAGATTCAAGTTATTTTAAAAGTTACCTTTTCACGTTAGACTGAAGCCGCAGCGTTAAAATGCGTGTGTGTTGTGATATGCGTAAACAACCGGTAAAATGACGATACGCGTTTGCTTCCCGGTAGGGATATTAATAATTAGTAATTTATAAGCATAATGTATTTTGATTGTCCCGTATCTGTTGCATTTGAACCTAACTTTTCTTTTTTTCTTCTGCGTAAAATGCTTTTAAGGGGAAAAGTGTCGAGGCAGTGCTTCTATGTTTGCGTTAATGTTACGGCACTAAGGCCAATGCACTATTTTAATGAAGTGGCCACTTTGAATTATAATTAAACTTGCGTGATCCTAAAACTATTGCATTCTAAATTCAAATATTTTATGACATTTTACGGCTACGGAGTTCCGTTGTTGTTTGATAAGTAAAGAATGGGTTTTCTACGATAATCACAAGCGAAAACGCAATATCTAAACGCAGGTCAGATATCGAAACAAAACTCTGAAGCTAAGCTCACCCATATAATAGTATAGATAATTGTTTGGAGGTCTTCGCCATTGTTATTCCATGATAATGGAAGAGTGTGATGCACTGCTTGACAAATCGTTTTAAGATTACCTGCAGTTAGAAACCATACTATATCATCCGTGCTCGCCAGACCCAGCCACAACCGATTACCATTTTCTCTGCAGTTTGGACCATTTCCTGAAAGGAAAAACTTTTCTACACATGAAGCGATATGAAATGCCTTAATAGACCTGGTAGAGTCTAGATCCCTAGATCACTATTTCAAAGGCGTAAATAATCTTCCCTCGCAGAAGTGTATAGATACTCGTAATGTTGGTATGTGATAATGAGGATTGATACCTCGATTTAATAAAAAAAATTTTTTTTTGAAAAAAAAAGGTGTTGAACTGTTGAATATTAAACGGAAATTTCATACTTTAACCCCTAATTTAGCTCACACAAATGACTGTTTCCGATTACGTTAGTTTTTATACAGTGATGTAGTTGGGTTTGGCTTGGGGAATAACAAGTCCTTTAAAATTTCTGCTCCACAAAAAATGTAACATGAAAAATTTAAGTAACTTAATGTTGAAATCATGGGATAGTAACATTTTATGTAAGATCTGCTTGAAAAACTAGAATTTACAAGTATTGATTTCGAAAATTTAACTATACTTAAATACAAGTAATCATTATACTTGAATGTTTTAAGCAATAAGCACGTCACGCTAAGACCGTTGTAGGTTGGAGCCGAAGGCGTTCACTTTTATAGCGCACAGACGAGATTACATCAAATGCGTGTACGCGGTATACAACATTTCGTGAAAAGGAAATTTTGTAAACGGATTGATCGCGTACATTGCGGTGAAAGATGATCAAGAATTTCAACCGAGCAAAATATTGTTTATTAATACAATTGATAGTAATATTGTCAGCAGTATGGGCCAACTAAACAACGAGGCTCTAACGACTGACTAAAGGCGGATAATGCCGGGCCAAAGTCCCACAAACTTGTAATGAAAAGTAACCTCACTACACCTCAGCCGTCTGCCTAGTGAAGCGAAAAGTTTCACGGAATGCTTTACAGGAAGGCTTAAGCCTATCTGTGAACTGTGGTGGAAGACAATAATTTTATTGCCTACTGTTGGGCAAGGGCCTCCTCAAATATCTGAGAGGGTTTTCTAACTGAGGAAACCTCGCCACACTGCCCCAATGACAGTTGGCGCGCTTTACATATACATGCAGGTTTTTTCTTTCACCGCCGACCGCGTGGTAAATACAGAACTTATATCGCTATTAGTCAATCGCGCTCTATTAAACTAAAGTGAGCGTCCTGACCACTGAACTACCACGGGTCTCGGAGACAATAGTGATGAATCTATTGTGAATCTGTCAACCATATGTTGTGTGATTCATACAACCACTATGAATATAGTTCGCTACCCTTTCACTCTAGAACATGATCAAATACGTAGAATTTTTTACGTAAGGCACCATATGCAAATGAGGCCAACATTTTAAAAAGTTTACAGAAAAAATTCCTCGTCATTTTTTCTTGAGAAAAAAATCACATCTTAATTTAGTATTATAAGATGTAATGATAAATGTGTTATGTTATAGAATTCTGAACAAGCTCTTAGATAGTGCTTATTGGAAATAATAGTACTTTCTAAATGCATTACGTATTGTAAATCAATCTATAGGAAGACAGTCTCCCGACCACAAATTGTTACATAAGATAACTATCGCCTTATTTAGTTATGGTTTTCATTGCTAAAGGTGCTTCGCTTATCAACGTGACATGAAAAATGTTTATGTCAGGTCGTTTTGTTAAATGTCCCACTAGCACACTTTTTGTAATAATAAATAACTTATCTATTTAATTTATTCAAAGCACTTAAATTATGTAATAGATAGAAAAAAATTGATAATAAAAACAAATTAAATGTTATTAATAGTTACTTGTGCTAATGATTTCTATAATATGATATATTTAGCATATATCTTGGCGTGTTGAAACAATAGTAATTCACGTTAAAGGAAAAAAATAAACTAGAGGAGGGATCAGATGAGATTTTTAAAATAATTTTAAAGACCGGAGGACTCGGGGAATTTTAACCAACACACGCTGTAAGGGGGAATCTTTCCCCAAATGCAAACTTCAGCTGCACGTTAACAAACCGCCGCCGGCAAGTTAATAAACTATGCTCTGGCGACCGAATGATGGCGGAATGGCCACCCAAATTTACCAAAACATAGCACACAAATTTGACCTTGAAATTTTATTCTCATTGCGCCCCAATCAAGGAGTTTGTCTGCAAATTGTCCCATTTCGATTAGTGAACTTTTAAAGGCCGATAAAGATTAAAGGAAATGCCTTCAAAGACCATACGATAAAATCTTTATTCATTGCTGTATGATGTAATGATTAAGGGACGGTGGTTTTTACGTAGATACGCAGTCCCTAAAAGAAGTAGCAATTGATTAGATTCAAAATAAATCATTAATCGTTTCAAAGCATGCTTTCAAATTCACCGAAAGGTTTTGAATATTTCCGAGACGTGTATTTGATTCAAAGACGTGTAAATATTGACACAAAGAAGCGACAGAGAAAGTGATGCTTTAAGAAAAGAATAAAACGTTACAGTTTTGTTCGAAATTCAAAGGCAGCGATGATTTATTTTACTATGAAGCAAAGTCTGTGACCGCATCGTCGAATTTTTCTTTAAAATATCTTTTACTAAAATATTTCATCTATTAAACCGTGTTTACATAAAGTCTAACGATTCAGCAAATAGAGACGTTACTGTTTGTTCATTACTTATTTACTCACTCGTTTTTGCGGATATTACGATGACCATTTTATGATTCCTTAAGTAAGTTGTTACTTGTATATCAGTGTTGTCAAAATTTTACTTTACTGTACCAAATTGGAAATATAACTAATACTAATTTTCACATGTATTATACTATATTAGTAATATAATAAATGTGAAAATTTGTATGTTGACAAAAATTTGACTTTTGCTGCTACTCAAATGGCCTCGCTTGACCGGGGTAGTACCACGGCCTCGTAGAATACCGGCGAGTGAGGTGCCGGAGGCCCGAACCCACTCCCTTAACTCATCCTTGCCATCGTCCCTCCCATCATTCAACTATCCTTAAAGGCCGGCAACTCACCTTCAGCTCCTTTGGTGTTCCAGATGCTTTGGGGAACATATCACCTTGAAAGTAACGATAGTAAAAGTAAAACTCAGATAAGGTTCAAGTAAAGTCAAATTCTTAGAAATATCAAAACTATGGTTACTATATCGACTCCGCTCACACTAATGTATGAATTCCGTTGACGGCGGGTCAAACGCAAATGCCTTCTTCTTCAAAATCTAAGTCATTACTGTTTCAAGGCTGACATCTAAGGCGAGAATTTACCTCCCGGCATTTTTAAAACAAGCTAAAACACAAGTGCCGATATTTGGTAAACTTTTGCAAGAATAACCGTCAAGGATGAGACTGCCCCTAGGTCATTTTAGTTAAGTTTAACAGATGAACAAGTTATTTATTAAAGTGGTACAAGTCGCTCATTGGAGGCGGAGGTGAGGCAATCATTAAGAATATTATATATATTTTGATGCGGTAAGTTTTAAGTACAAAGTACGATTATATTTAAAAATATTGAAAAAAAAAAAACTATATGAAATTAATGAATTGGAACATCGTCGGCAGGAAATAGTTAAACCAAGTCGTTAGTTACTAGTGGTAAAATATTTATTTGTTTTATTTCGCTTCGCTTTTTCATTACAAGTATCTTAAAAGATACAAACAAATAATAAAAAATCCTTATTCTTACATGGGTTTGTTTGAAAGATGTAATAAAAAATATAAAACTAGCCAGTTAACTGTACGGTTATATCTCTCGACTGGCTTTGACCGGGTTTAGTAACAAATTACTGGGGCCAAAACCACTTCTAAATGTTTATATTTTATATCACGTAAGCGTTACATCTGATACGGGAAGTTGAAGAATAGTGAGTGTCTCTGTGTTAGAGTGTGAAACACTAATATCCTGCGTAATTGACAACTACAGACATTGTTCTGAAGGTTACATTATCATCGTCATCGCCCGTAGTATAACTACACGCACAATATGTTTCACCTGTCTTGTTGATCTATATTTTACCAGTACAAACTACTAAACTTGGCTTAAGATCAATTTTACTAACAAAAGAGAAAAAGTGACACCGTTACATCTCTATTATTTACAGTAATATTATCAAATATATGCAAAAATAAATTTGCATCTTACAAAAAGAACTTACGTTGAAAACGACGAATAGCATACGCTGATGCGTCTTGCGCAAGCAATCATCGAAAGTGGCCAGATGGGTACAAAAATGTTTGTAGCGTCCGAGCGAGAGTGAAGTCGAATCGAATCCGTGTAAATCGTTATTTACTTATATCCACTATTACATTATTGTGAGATTGCAAGAAGTCTTAAAAGGTTACGATGGTTATCGATGTTTTGTTAGATATTGAATTCGATTCACGTTCTATTCCTCGATTCGTTTATGGCATTTTCAGTGGATCGGTTAACGGTTTATTTTGTGGTGATTGTGTACTGTAGGCTTTTTGATTTCATAATATCAAGAGCAAATAAATGGATAACTTTTTCAATAAAATAACTTTTTAATTACTTCCGAAGACCCACCTATCAGATAATATAGTTTGGCGTTTCATTATTGATTACATATTGATCTTAATGTTTTAATGATATACGTAGCATTACTTGTATTAGTCTTGAATTTCTATGCACTTTCCTTGGATTGATTAGGTTATTTTGCTCCATTACTATTGTCATTATTACGTAAGGTCGTAGGACTTTTTTAAGACTATCTATTACAAATCCATTAATTGATATAACATATTTGCCTTAACTTTTGTAACAATTTTTCGTATTGCGACATATCAATATTATATTTACAATAATTAAAATTAATTAATAAAAATTATGATTAGATATATCACAAAGTATATTTTTAAACTAATTAATAATGTTTTTTTTTCTATTTACGCGAACATTACAAATTTAAAATTAAATTATATAAATATATAATAGTTTTTTCTAATTATTGATTTTTAATAACTTTTCCAGTAATTTTGTTGCATACATACGCTAAGATACAAATATAGGATACGTAAATAAATATTTCTGCAAACTGTACCACAAACACGGATAACGAATTTACTATTATGCTAGATGACTACGATTTGTTTGCGATGTACGCTGCACATTACCGATGCACCGTGTTTGCATTACGGTGTCGAAAGCGAAAAATTACATTATATTCGACACGGTCCAGAATTCCCGCAAAGTCGTAAAATATGGGTACGGCCCACATAGTTACTTCTTGAGACTATTATGATACTGTAAGATTGATAAGTTAATTTATAATACTTTAATTTTCGGCTTTTATATTCATGATCCTGATACGAAAGCTAAGTAGAAATGTACAAAATTTGGTTGCTTTACCTTCATTGTCTGTCTGCATTTCGTAGAAAAGACTCAGCATCAGACTTTGGGAACCATTAAGTTCCTTTCATTACTTTTTTGAGTAATAATAATTTAGGTACATAAGGTTAGCTATTCATTGAAGTATATTCTGTTCACCGTGATCCGTTTCATTAAAGCGTAATAGGGCTTGAAAATCTTGTGGCTATCTCCAAGCGCAATTACGGCGATCCTGCAGAAGCAAAAAATGGAAAATTATTCTTTAGAAAGTGGCACATTTTCTTCAAATTGACTGATTACCACCTTCGCGATATAGCCCATACAATAAATAATAATCATTAAAATCGGTTCATAATAGATGAGGATATCGTGTTACATACAGACAAAGAAAATCTTCGAATTGATGAACCCTTCCTTTATTAATGTCGGTTGAAAATATGTTTCAAATATTTGGTATGACATTAAATGATAAATACTTTGAAATGGAACTATTATTTATGGATTTTATCGCGATGAATTTTTTTTCGAGTCATTTACAGCAGCAGTGTTCTCCCCGTGACCGTGAATATCCGTGAATAGTTCCATTTCAAATGTGTAGTGTTCGCGTAAATTCAAGAAATCATTATGACAAATAATTGCTTACGTGGTGTCTATCTTGTCGTATTTTTGGTGAACGTATTCGATGTGATATTTCAAAAAGACGTGCGCGAAGAGTTTTCTTTATGTAATGGAGCTCCAAGGTCTTTTATATCAATATTAATGCATGCAATAATTTTGTAACAAATATCGTCTCATTTATCATGAAAATTTGTAACTTAATGATGAAAGATAAAAACCAGATTTCCAGCAGAAAGAATTAAAATAACTTCATAATTGTTATTTATAAGAACCTGCACTTTGTCTGTAGAAATTATAAAGAATTGTGTGCCACCATTTATGTACTAATTTTCATAACATAATCTAGTTAAATATTTATATAGATTAATCTAATGTATTGCTGCTTTCTAAAGACAATTTGGAGCGTATTAAAATTGTATCTGTTTTTGTTATTAATTCAATATTTTTTAATTAAATAACACTCGAAGCGGCAAGTAATTTCGTAATATCAGCAACTTCATTCTAAAATATTAACCTTCATTTCCTACAAATAGTGATGCAACTGTGTAATAACATACCGACTAAAATAACAAGGACCGTCTTCACTATAAACATTCCTCAAAGCAATGGCTCTATTGTAAATAGTATTTTATTATATTCAGCTCAGGGTATCAGGATGCGGTTACATAGAGTGCATTTAAATCGTGGCACAGTAACTTGCTAACTTGGCCTTTATTGTTTTGCGACACACTAGGGACGTTCCGTGAATTTGGCGTATGTGACGTCTCTCACATAAATTATTTTAAAATGTATCTATTTTCGATGCCTGTTGAACCTTTGTACGAACCTGAGGTCATTAACCAGGCTCGGCGTGCCACGCCTATAAATAATCGATTTCTCTGTACGTGGAATCTAAGTAGACACATTCGCATCTCAGATTCTCAAAGTGCGTACAACAAATATTAAATAATAATGGAACACCAATTCCTCCTCAAAGTTCCCACGTATGTGAAGGTAAATCATTACGCTCGTGTTAAAATCAGTTCTTTATAAATTTTTAAAACCTAAAAAATAGAGGATACTATGTAAAGAGGAGTAACTTAATACTTATGGCACTACTACCACCGCGTGGCATTAGGGTTAGCATACCTAAATACTGAGCCACAGGTGTAGGGCCATTGCCAGTGTAGGGTCGAATTCCTGCAAATGACCCTGCTCAAATAACTACATATTTTAAGTAATGTCTAATCAGTAGAATAATGTCACCGCATATTCTAGGGACAAACAAGTAAGAAGATTGTAATAGAAATTACAATCTAGTATATTTACATTATGAGGTAATCATCTGTTAAAACATCTTAGAGAGATGCAGAAATTATGTTATAATAACGTATGCAAAAACTATGATTCTCTGCAATTGTGCAACGTGAAGTCCATTAGAATTAACTTGATACTTATTCAACTTGATGTTTACTTTCACATAGTGTAAACTTTTTTTTATTCGAATTTGCCGTATAGTAATCTTATAGACAGGGCACAGCATCACACTAGTACGAGAGCGCCGGTACAGCACTCCCCAACCTGTTCTGAATTGTTACATTATATTAATGTAATTACTTAAAGCGTGTAGTACAATTGTAAGCTTAGGAGTAACATATACACACTGTGACTATTTGTATTATCGCTGTCTAAAGTCGACACTAAAATAAGATAAAAAGACACTAATCGTATAATATGAGTGACAAAAATTAAATAATTTTTTACAATTCCTGGTACATGGGCACGTAAAACTAGTTGCAATTTATCAATTCCTGTTTGCCGACACTGAACAATTCACTAATTCCATTCTAGAAGTGACTACAGCCTCTGTGACCAGTTGCATTGTCTCTAGCAGCTGGTTACGTCGGGTCCAGACCAAGAGTGACTCATAAAGGCGTTGTGCCACTGTTTCGATTGCGAAACTACCGTTGCTCATTCGCGTTTTGTAAATTTACTAAAGACAGATGCAATGTTTGATTATAATTACGAAATTTTTCATATTTGGTTTTATATATTTTTACTAAATATTTAATATGTCCTCATATGTTAAGAGTACACTGCATTCATAATTATAAACATAATTATGTTACACTTAATAGTTATATACTCAAGAGTAACGACTATTGGGTTGGAACGAGAATTATTCCATCTTTTTCTACAAATGCCAACTACATCTCTATGTGGTGCAGCCTGTTAGTCAACAAACGAGCCTTTGGTGACTGAATGATGGCAGAAAGTAAATCCGAATTTTCCGAACCCAAATCCCACAGATTATTGAAATGGAGCAGCATCAGTGATGCGAAGGTCAGGCCAGTAAATCGGCGTTGGGCTCATCAACTCGCACACACAGCGTGCTGAGTTTGGGCGAATATTTTATGAAATGCATTATGAGTTTTGCTGGCGCTTTCTTGGAGAGTTCGTCCTTCGGCAGTTGACTTAAATACGCTGATAAAGAAGAAAGAAATAGGCAAGAGTTGCCTAGACAAATTCTATTATAATAGGCTATCCCTCACACGTTTCCCATTCTTGCAAACTTTTGCTTCATTAAAGTTTTGTCTTATTGAAGTTCTATTAGGTACTTTAATAAAAGTAATATAGTAAAAAGTTTTCTTATTTTTTTTTAACTATAAAACCTTATATTGAAAAGGCCGACTTAATGCCTGGTGCGGTCCGACACGGAGTCCCAGCCGCCTCAGATGTTCCGAGAGGCTGACTGGGATTACCCCTTTGCAGAGACGACTATAGGAATAATTTCGGTCGGCATACCACCCCACATGTCAGTCACCTCGTGAGCCAGGTCCAGATATTTCGTTTTCTTATCTGTTTCGGCTTTCATGAGGTTCTCGTCATATGGAATGATAATGTCGACCAATAATCTCCTCGACTGTGCCCGGTCAATCAACACGATATCAGATTTGTTCGCAAGAATTGTCTTGTCCGTGACGGGGCGGTCCCAATAGAGCCTGACGCGGTCATTTTCGAGCACGGCTTCCGGCGAGTACTTATAGTAAGGTAGTCTCCGATCCAAGAGATCGTACTTCAGAGCGAGCTTCTGATGTGGATACTAGGTTGTGTTAGATACTCAGAGTTATAAAGATCCGAACAACCGGAGATGACATGCCGAAGCGACGCCCCGAGACGGCATCAGGCTCGACAGATGTCAACAGTGCCATCCCTTAGGATGTAATATAGATACATTATTGTTATTATTTATGTACCCTCTGAAATACACTATTGTATATCAATGACAAATTATCATTAATAAACAGTCCTTATTTCGTTAAAATGGGCTTATAATGAGTTTAATTTCATTTTATTAAACTCTATAAGTGGTAAAGCCAATCGGCGACTTGGTAATCACTAACCATCAGATCAGTTTGTCCCCATAAAAAAAATCACGGTTAGATATATTTTTGTCTTGAATTTGAAAGTCTTATCTGACGTTGTCAAGGTACTCACTTGAGTGAGTATGAAGGCAGTAACATGATATAAAGTCAAATCTCTAAAATGATAAAATATTTATCGAAGAATATATTTTTTCCCAATTTTACAATTTTTGTTCTGGTTAGTTTACTAACACGATAGAAGTAAATCACTTGGTTTGTAAACATTATACAATACATTAAGTGAGCAATGGTCCTTTTAAACCGGAATAAGGTGCGTATTTCCTTATTAGTAGTTTTAGTTGAAACCGTGAGTACATAATTATTATTATAAAGTCTTTAGAGGTATTTTAATTAAAGTTCTCCACCTCTAGATTACTAGTTTAGAAATAAAATAATAATCGTATAAATAAAGTAAACAAGTAAGTAATCTGTGAAAATCTACTTATCCAATGTTCATAATAAGATGATGAAGTTTGGTAGTTAAGCTCTTTTTCTATAAAAACCTGAATTTGACGGTTCGGTGGCGTCGTTACTTAGCCTATGACTGCAGCGTTGGGGGTCGCGGGTTCGATCCTCCCACGAGGCAAGCATCTATATGAACTACGAATAATTCTTCCGCGTTCTTAAATTTAAAAAAAAAGTACTGCTTTCAGGTGAATTCTTACAATGAGAGGTAATTTTTTTAAAGAAATTGAAACATTATAATAATAATTCATTTACATTATTTTCATCTTTATATATACTATATTTGATAAACATAATTGGTACATATGTGAAGGTCAATATGTAAGTAGAGACGAATTTAATTTCAGATTTTTGCTCGTTTCATAACAAGGCTACTGAATCGATTTAATACACACGACTTCACTTATATGATGGGTGTCGTATGGGTGAAGTGGTATATCGTCATAACGTTTTATTTTTTCCGCGATTCCCCAATATTAAATACAATAATTAAAAGTCATCATAGCTAAGAGGTTAGGGGACCTGCCAAAATTTCAGAAGACCCGAGTTCGATCCTCTATGTGGAGGACACAAAACGATCGCGTTCCAAGCATTTCTGAACTTATGTACTATTTGTATCGTTGTTCTCACCACTAAAACGTTGACAGGCTCAACACCTGTCACGTTGTGTCACCTTATTTGGAATAAGCACTAGCGAAACATGGATTGAAACGACCAAAATAAACCTCAATAATTTTGAACATGGCATTAGTGGGATGGATACTATAAAAGTCGTGAGACTGTTTTTTTAGCTTAATATTTATTATAGAACAATCTCAATATCTAAAACACCTTAATGGGTGACAGTAAGCAGGGTTTTTTTCTCTATTAAAATTTGCCAACCCCATAGATTGCATAGACTGGTGAGGGGCAGTATATTTTTTTTATGGGAACGGATGTAAACACAGGCCCACTGAAAACCAGCGCTGTAGTCTCGTCTTAACTGCAGGGTTAAGCTGAGTGTGGTCTGTCTAGGATTATTTAAACATTATTTTTTCTAAACGAGTATGCGGCTCACCTATGCGTGCTACCTGGGCTAGATTACTGTCGTCCGCGTACGTTGTCGATGCGTTGTCGGCCTTTAAGGATATTTGGGAGTTGGGAGGAAGGTAGAGGATGGAGGATGGGGAGGTGGAAAGGGAGGGGGAAAGGGTGGGCGAGGGAGGGGAGAGGGAGGGTACCACAATGGACTTGCCTAACTAGGGTCGCAATTACCGCAAGTGCTTTTATAGGATGCTACCTACGTACAGCAGTAGACTATTTACGGGTTTATGACAATGCATGACACTGTATAAAATATTTCATACTACAGAATTTATTCATAAGAATTCTTCATCAGAGGTAAATAAGATAATGCTTTTTAATCCTTGCCCTTCCTTCACATTAAAATGAAAAGAATGGCACAGATCTCTTTACAAAAAGAAAAATAGATCGTATGTTAAACTGGCAAAAAGTATTATTAATAAAATGAAAAGAAAACAATACTAAATAAGTAAATTTTCATCATCATTATGTAAAAAGCTTAAAGCTAAAGGTTATTAGGTAAACTGGTGGTGGTAGTATATTTAAATTAGGATGTGCGTTTTATTCATATTTAAATATGTACGAAAGAGAAACTATTGTTTTAATTGTGCGACGTAACATGTAAAACGTTTCATTTATGTAATATTATTGCGTAAAAGATAAAAGAAATTAACTTTTAACTACAAAATAGCAATGCAATACTCATCATCGTAAATGATTCCAAATTTAAAAATATTATTTCCTTTTAATTATCGTACCAGCGTTCGGCTAGTTAGGTACAGAATACCTAATAGTGCATGTAAGGCATTCTTTTCGTGTGAGTGACGTTAGAGTCAACTAAGGGAAATACCTGGAAAAACTAGGACAGGAATGGGTATTAACCCATTCGAAAAAATACCAGAAAGAAATAAACTGATAGGTCTTGAGTGCAGTGGACTATTTTCAGGTTGTTAAGAGAAGTATCTAGTAATTACTGAGTATAATACGATGGAATCTTTCAAGCAGGCGTTGCGTTACCTAGCTGTGTCGCACGAAAGTGCCGTATGAAGTTAATTAAATCACGTTCCTACCATTCAGAAGTTAAACATACATATTAAATAATAATTTAGCTATGATTATATGACTGTTTAAACGAATAGTACCACTTAGTTAACTCGCACAGTGTATTTATTTACGCTTTCATTTTCTTCTAAGCCTTTCTTTTCTATAGTCTTTCTATTAATTTATTTCCCCACATTACCTGACGAATGCTGTCAAACAGTGTTCTTTTTTACAAACTAATGCTAACTTTTCTTTCAGGCTGTTAGGCTGGACACAGGTTTCTCCCATTAGTCCTAATCGTCACGGTATGTGGACAGGTTTGGAGATCGCAGTACCAGAGGTCTCGCACCCTCTTCACTGTTGCCAGTCTTCAAATTGTGTATTTTTGGTATCGTAATTTTAGAGATGGTTACTATGCCTCTTTCGACATGCACCGTAATAAAGTGAGTCGAAAGAGAATCTCTTTCGTCGTCGCCGCGTCACGTTGCCAAGACCTATATAAAATATGCTCTCTTGCTTTGCCGACCACCTGACTACCACCTACCACCTGACCAAAATTACACGGATTAATCATTGGAGCGACCTGGAATATGTGGAACGGGTCAAGGACCAAATCAGACCGACACTGTCGCCTTCTGGCAAAGCCTGTGGTCTGCACCCACATACCACAGCGAGGGCCCTTGGACAGAAGCTGTGACGAGTCGGTGTGCAGGTATTAAGCCCATGGACCCCGTCGTCATTACACCTGACGACGTAGCTGAGGCGGTCCGTAGAGCCCCTAACTGGAAAAGTCCGGGACTCGACGGGCTGCATCACTACTGGTTAAAGGGGTTCATGGTGTGTCACGCTGTGCTCTCGCAGCAGTTCCAAGAGGCTCTCGACCAGAAGTCGCTCCCGAGTCTCTTCACCACTGGGGTCACTCATTTGGTTCCTAAAGATAAGGTTACCGCAGATCCGAGTAAATACCGCCCCATCACGTGTCTACCCACCATATATAAGACACTGACGTCCATTCTGAGCGTGAAAATCACCCGACACCTTGATATAAATAAAGTAATGTCGCGCGCTCAGAATGGATGTCGGAGCGGCGGTCGTGGGACCAAGGAACCACTCCTCATTGACGCGGTCATTGGCAAGCTGGTTAAACGCAACCGTCGGAACTTCTCTGCCGCCTGGATAGACTACAGAAAGGCATTCGACTCGGTGCCTCACACGTGGCTAAAGAGTCTTCGTCCTGTACAAGGTAGACTGTACAGTAAGAGACTTCCTCGAGCAATGTATGGGGCAATGGAGCACGATCCTTTGCCATCTAGGTGAGCGGATGACGGCTGCGGAACACCAGATAAGGATACGAAGGGGTATTTTCCAGGGAGATTGTTTGAGTCCGATATGGTTCTGCCTCTCCTTGAACCCTCTCAGCACGTTGCTGAAGAACTCAGGGAGAGGATTTCAGCTTCGGAGGGGAGGTACAAAAGTGACCCACCTTTTCTACATGGATGACCTCAAGTTATTCGCCACCAATCGCTCCCATCTGATGGAATTGCTAAAAATCACTTGCGATTTTAGCAATTCAATCAGAATGGAGCTCGGGACGGATAAGTGTGCGGTCCTCCACGTCGAAAGGGGAAAGGTCGCTAATTCTGAGGGCATAGACTTACAGAGTACAGAGCGCCTCCGACCGGGAGACCGTATGGAAGGAGAAAGAGCTCCACGGGAGGTTCTACAAGGCTCTACATGAGCCTTTCGTAGATACCGTCGCCTCCCTAAACTGGCTGCGTTTTGGTGACCTCTTTGGGGAAACCGAGGGTTTTGTCTGTGCGATACAAGATCAGGTTATTAAGACGAACAACTATCGGAGATACATCCTAAAGGATGGCACCGTCGACATCTGTCGAGCCTGTCGCCGTCCCGGGGAGTCGCTTCGGCATGTCATCTCCGGTTGTTCAACGCTTTCTAACTCTGAGTATCTGCACAGGCACAACCTAGTAGCCAGGATCTTACACCAGGAGCTCGCTCTGAAGTGCGGTCTCGAGGATCGGAGACTGCCTTACTATAAATACACGCCGGAAGCCGTGCTCGAAAATGTCCGCGCTAGGCTCTATTGGGACCGGTCCATTATCACGGACAGGACGATTCATGCAAATAAGCCTGACATCGTGTTGATGGACCGAGCACAGTCGAGGATATTTTTGGTCGACATCACCATTCCATATGACGAGAACCTTGTGAAAGCCGAAACAGACAAGAAGACAAAATATCTGGACCTGGCTCACGAGGTAACCGACATGTGGGGAGGTATGCCGACCGAAATTATTCCGATCGTCGTCTCTGCGAATGGGTTAATTCCAGTCAGCCTCTCGGAACATCTGAGGCGGCTGGGACTCCGTGACGGACCGCTCCGAGCTCAAATGCAGAAGGCAGTGCTACTCGATACCGCTCGCATTGTCCGCCGGTTTCTTTCCCTTTCTCCCTAACCCTCGGCCGTCTGGTCTCCCCTGCCGGGGACTTCCATCTGGTTGGGTTTTAATTATCTATTTAATTTTATTATATATATAATTTATAAAATATTACTTATATATGTACTTATATATGTATTTATTTATACAACCCAACCAGATGAGTAAATATAGAAATACCCCAAAAAAATAATATGATTTAATGATGAGAAGCGGTAACGCTCGTGGTACGGGCGTTGTGCTGGCGTTGCAGTTGCGGCAGATGTATTATGTTAAATAAATTAGTTTAAAAATTAAGTCATGATGGTCACTGAACATTCACAATTCGCCAAATGTTAGATCCGGATATACCTTCGCAGCTTATTTTGATTTATGATAGTATTTTGGAAAGGGCATATTTGATTTTGAATTCCTCGACATTAGCACGGCGCGGGTTTTGATCTTTATTCACATTTGCATCGACACATCTCGTATCATCTCAATAATTAGTAGTCCGCGGTTAGCGGAGCGTGAATATTTCACGAATGAAAAGATGTCTTCGTCAATTTCTAACATTTATATTGCATTCTTGACAAGATCGTGAATGTTGATATTAGTTTATTATTCTTATTTGTAGGTTGGTATCATTTGTCGCGCAAGTAGCAAATCTAGAAGTAGACTAGTCTGTAGTGAAGACCAAGCTTAGATAAACGTTACGTCTATGGAGGGAAGAATTGAGCTATGACTGGGTGTATGCAGCAGTAGAGTTAATGTCAAAATTAAATGATATCCATCGAGAGATGCCTATATCTAGCAAACGAAACTGCCGACTAAGAAAGCTGAAAAAGAAGAGACAGAATGAGATATAAATGGATCGTCTCATTTGTTGTCACTTGGTGAAACTTCATCAAATTGAATCTCATTACCTCTTGTACTAGTTTCACAAGACATTTTATTTATTTATATAAGTAACCGATCGGTTTTGCCTTGCGACATCTCCATGGTATTCAATTATAAAGAGAATAAATAAAATGTAATAGTACAAGAGATAATAATAATAATTGTCAATAAACCTTAGTACGTTTATCAAATAACTGACAACTCGGCATTTCATCTTACTTCTTAGGCAATAGTACTTACATCTTAACTCATCATCGGGAACGCAGACTTGACTACAATAAATAATTTGAACGCGCTCTAACTAAGTTCTGTTACACTGATTAGTGGTATTATAAATGTTGGAATTTATTCGGCCTTAATTAAATTTAAAATGAATTATTAGATCCCAACACCGCACTTTCACCACGGCACGCTTGCTTCATTTAACGATTAACTCGCACTTTATTATAACTTAATTGGCTAAGTACGTTTTTCATTTTCAGTAGCACTCGTTACATCATTATTTGTAAAACAACTTCATTTCTATGTATTTAGTGTATCTCTGTCCGTGAAGTCGACATCGGGCTCTAATTGAAAATCGGTGCTGCAGCAATTTGCTAAAATTGGATCCCGATTTGACAATGTACATTTTTTGCTTTTTTTACTTATTTTTGTCTATTTTTCCGTTTTTTTTTTGTAATTTTTGTGATGTCAAATAAAAAGCTTTTCTTTCTATCTTTGTTTGTTTTCTTTTATTAAAAGTATGCATAAGGTTATTCAAGTAACATAATTTTCATCTTCAATGAAAAACTAAGAACGGACAAATGTTCCGTTGTTTGTAACCGACGCAGTGGCCACATGAACCGACAGCTGTCATTTCCTTAATTTTTCAAATACTTTGTCTTTTGACATAACTAAATTTCTAGTTTTTAAAAAAATAAATTAATTTGTCTTGATTTCTTTTAAATTTGTTTTTTAACTCATCTGGCTGTACTGTAAATACCTAGATTATCAGATAGTATTGCATTGTCGTATATATTAAAAAATTCGCTTTTTCGTCATCAATCGCATGGCTTCAAATTTCAAGTCTCCTTATTTAGTTGTCTCTCTCAGGGATTTTATTTATTATTTAAATATATAAATATGTCTTTTACTCCTGTTACTCGCGAGTCTATGGATTACAGATTTCCATTTGGCACGACACAACGCAGTTAAAAGTTTTTCACTTCAACGTTGGAAAGGAAGTGTCGGGTGACGAATAAATTCACGATTGCAATAAAATAACTTATTTGGTCAAATGTTGGGATATTCATGATAAAAAAAAACAGAACTCGTTCTTCTAAGATTCGAAGTCACGATCTTCAACTTATCAGGCAGATTACTGTGCCAGGAATTAGTTATTTTTCGTAGAATTGTAATGAACAAAAGAAACGATAAATTCTTGTCTTCAGAAATATCTCTGCAAATAAATTAATTAAGATATCTGAATAAAATATTGCTGTTGAAAGTGAAAATAAAATATGTAATCAACAAACAACGCCATGGGAGCCAACGAGAGTAGAAAGGCTAATCGATTTTCACTCGATATATCAAAATTTAAATTAAATCGGAATGTTAATCGAGTAATAATAGTAGACGCCAGCAATCGGTTAGTGGGCTAGTAGACTGGTTTGTCCACTATTTCTCGCAGCCCTGCGGTCAACTATCATTGTTAAGGGAAATTCCAGTGAGCCGTATAACATGGCTATAGATGCTATTTTTGTTTGCGGATAGGAAGGTGCAATCAGCATGATAGTTGACTTATATGTGTATGTACAACGGTATTTTCAACAAGAATGGGAACGGATAAAGTGGTAAGAAATTCTGAGTTCTGATCGGAAAGCGTAGCTTAAAATAGATTCAGGGAGCTATTTAGAACTTACATTTGACGCCCGGAGGGGTAGGCAGAGATTACGAATTTCTCTTTGACATGAACCTTAACCAAACGGCCTTCCGGTAGCAAACGTGACGGGCGATAGACGTACACATGGATAGGCACATCGGATCACAAACAGCATAAGGGATAAAACTTTAGTCTCCTGATTCGGAGGCACATCACATAACCACTCGGCTATCGGGGACAACATAGGTATCAAAACAATTAAACCTTAAAATACCAATTTCACCATCTGCCAAGAGAATGGGGAAAGTCAAAAGATTTTATTGGATTGACATACGAGTACACTCGACTTTACTACGTTTACGGGACTTATTGGATTGTAAAGACATATCTAAGTTATTAAACATATTAATCAAATATAAAATTTTACACATTTTTGATAGGATTATGTTTTATGTTGTCAGAAATGTTTTTATTTAGCAATTGTTTGAAATGCCAGAGGCATCTAGCATTGACCAAGTGCTGTGAGCAGTAATTAGTGTTTATTGATATTGCAATGGCTCTCGGAAGGTTGTTGAACATTGCTTAACGATATAATAAATATCAAGCTCTCTTTGTAAAATGTTTTAAAGCACATTCAGAACATTACTTCGAGGATAAACTCAAGTAGAAACACATTCACGTAATGTTTACAACACACAAACGAGCTTACAATTCACCTGGTGATAAGTTGCTACTGCAGCCCACAGACACCTGCAAACAACTTCAATCGAAGAAATTTACAGATGAGTTGTCATCCCTGACGACAAAGATAATAAAAAACCGTGAGGCATACCCTCACGGTGGCTACGATTATTAAAAAGCTCTTCCTTTATAAAATGGTAATGTCGCAATCAGTCGGAAGTTTGGGTTGCAGATTCTTACGGTGTCACCATAACACCAATTTCATTTAGAAATATTATTTGAAATAATGCTTTCGAATATGTCTAATAATCTATTTTTTATTTTCAGGTCAAGGAATATCATATCAACGCAAATCACAAGTGAAGTGTGAAAAATAATGTTAATTGTTATTAGTGATAATAAAAGTTTACAAACGGTGAACATAATTTTATAGCCCATCTAGTTATAATTATAGTTCTGAATATAATTATTAATTAGTGTTGTGACAAGTGTATTATTATAAACCGTATTCAAGATGATGACTCTGTACAGAACCATCAAAGGGACGAGCACATCTAGAAGGAAAAGGCGCGAAAGAAGGTTGGTGATGAATCTAAATATATTTCATTGTAAATAAAAGAGTCTAGAATACTCTACAAACTGTAGAAAAAATTAGGTTATAGAGAAGAATGTAGTTAATTTAAATTTTATTTCATATCTAAATATTATTAATCGACGTGGTGGTTCTAGAATTTTACATTTTAAATAGCTTAACTTTTTTAACTTTGTTTAAAAAACATTGAAGATTCACAAACATACACTCACACGCTCAAACGCGCCCATATACACCCCAAAAACGGGATAGTTTTAAGTATTATATTAATAGTAGTAGTCTTTTCTTTTTTTGTTATTGTTTTATTTAAACTAAAACGATTTCTACTGTGTAATATTGTTGGAACATTATTTTTGTTATGTAGGAGTGGAGTAATTCTCGGGTATTTATAAACTTATTAGAAGGTTTCAGCCATGTTTTTTATTTTATGTTCTTCGTTCATCGTAATGAAAAAAAAAATTGGTTGGCAAAACAAATGGGCAGAGGGTTAGCATGTAAGATGTTCACACATCGAACCTGTAGTTTTAACTGAATAATTATTAAAATAAACCGTAAAACCTTGCGTATTATTATTACTTCCTTTTGCTACCTTCTAATATAGCCGTATGCAAAAATCTATTATCAAAATCTCTTAAAAATTAGAGTACAAAGTTAACATACATACAAACTAATTCGCAATTAATATTATGTAGGGATTTTTAAGAAGAAAACACCGTAAACACTATGATAAAATTTAATTTAAATAATATTTAAAGGAAATTGTTTATGATAATACTGCGGCTGTGTTTTATTTAATTTATAGTATGTAAACATGAAATATCTGATCTGGTTTTCAAAAGATTTACCTCTTTTCCGTATTAAACAAGATCTGATAACAAGCGCAGGAATTACCTTGTCTTAAAACATTAACTTGTTTTAAATTGGCACAAAATTCAACGATATGCAAAATAAAAATGAAATGTCTAATTAAAATACAATTTATCTAATAAATATACAAAGAAGTTAAAGCAAACCGAGGTGTGCTCATGACCTATGAACCTTGGCGCCATATCTTTGACTCTCACCGTCTATAGCATGCACAGACTTCCGTAGCTTCTTATTCAGGGGCTATTTTATTTGTGTACCCGCCGTTAATAGGATATTAATTCAGGCAGTCCGATTGCAAAAACAAATTACATAAAGAATACTAGCAATGTTATTTATTAAGTAACATTACTTATATTCCTGTTAACCCTCTAACTAAGCTTACAGCTTGTGTGGTTCACGACAATAGACGAATGGTGGGCTCGAACTTACGATGTCATATTTCGGCGTCCGCATCCTAATCCATTTGGCTATTGGCGCTTTGATTACGTAAATGTGAAGTCGCTTTTCTTCCCCCTATCGTGGGAAAATTAATGGAATCAGTTTGATTCCAATGAACTTTTTACTAGGTGATAGGCTTCTTCTCTGTCTAGGAGTAGTTATCTGGGTAGGATAGCACTGCTAAGTAATACAACCACTCGAAGGTGCACTGTCTGTATAAAAAGAGGCAGTGGGGCACCTCCTGGGGGGTGACAATACATCTGAAAACTTCTTCCATTGAAGTACAGTTACCCATGCTTCCTTAGCTACTAACCATTTGATGGACTGTTATTTCGTTTGTCGTTTTAATCCTTAAACGTAATAAAAAAAAGAATGAAAATTAAGACTTATGCCGACTTTCTTCATAACCATTTTCTTAATGGAGAGCGGAGATTTTTCCTGTCCTATGTAGTGTTGTAAGAGAACTAGGCCACTGGAAGAGACCTATAAACACACATTCAAAGGCTAGATATAAATTTAAGGGACTTTATCTTCTGTATGGTCTTTAACAAACTCCAGACGGGTTTATTAAAGACGATAAAGAAGATAAAATGGAGTAGGCTGTCATAAACATCATAGGTATATTTAGTACAGCTATCGATTATAATAAAGGCTGCAACCCCCGCTGGATTACAAGCTCTGGGTAGCAAAGATTACAGAATTTCATTTTTGTCTACGTATGTAAATGGAAATCCGCAAATCATCTTTCGCATCTCCGGGAGCAAAAACCTGACGAGAAGTATGCCTCGTTGCTCATTACCGGGTTTGCTTCCGAATGTATTTCGTGGTGGGTGATCTGCCTTCTGTCGTAAGAGTCGACTAAGATCGTCGGTCGCCATAAGATTTTCAAAGCTAGAATCCTTGAAAACCTTGCGGTGACCGTCGATTTTAGTCGACTCTTACGACGCCCACAGGAAGAATGAGTATGGTAGACTTTAAAATACATAAATCTAATCGTGTGTTTGTAGTTCGATGTGTGTGTGATACGCACACAAGACTAATACACTTTAATGAATCATTAAACACTCTTACATTGAAATGATTGATGAGTGCTTTTAAAAGAAAAATATAAAACGCAAAATTTATTTACAGTTATTATTTTTAACGAACGCGTGGGTGACACTATTAGGCTAATATGTGATTCATCACGTAATCGTGTATTGACAGAGCACACATTGAATTTGTCTTCATAACAAATATACAATTACGAGTAATCGTATTGGCTATATGAGGGACGAAGTTCAAAGTCATTAGCGAGCTATTGAATTGTAAGTGGGCTAGGTGTATCAGGTGTTTATCCTACACTGCAACACTCATCGAGCTACGGAAAGTTCTCGACGTTTTTATGTTAAACGAACCGTAACTAGAATCAAAGTAACACATATTTGTCACTAGGCTGGATCCGCAATAGGCCTTGCACAAAACTCGTAAAACTGATAATTATTATAGAAACATAGTTCTTCTGCAAAAAATCGACACAAGCCACCACTAGATAAAATATATAGAACGGCAGACAGGGACTTAGGATCGTGGCTTTTGAAAATCTATGTTAGCATCTATGAAAGCTGCTGAGGATAGAGTCAGTATAACTTACACAAACTCTGACATTAGTATAATTTTATAATCTTACGAGATACGAACAGGCTAATATAATTAACATCTACAAAGGTACTTTCGGAGACCATATTGCTCAACCCTTGCAAGGAAAGTGTTGCAAGGAAGTTTATTGGAGCTTAACCTCATTGCGAAAGTACAAGGAAGTTCTCTTATTCCAGATAGACTTAGGCATAATATACTTTATGAGCGATACAGTTGCATAGAAATTATGTCATGTATTGCAATAGATCAATTTCAACTGTTGGCTGTTGTAAATGCAGATGTTATTAAATGTCGACCGAACGAACTATGTTTACTAGATACTGCGATTAGCGCACCTGTCAGCGGATTCGTGGGTTTGATTTTGGAATGAGTTATAATCAAAGCTAATATTTCGGCAAATACTTTGGAGATACACAGAAGCTGTTTATGTTTTAGTGCTTATACTAACAGTACGGTGCAATAGAAAATCGTTCAAACGTGAGCAGTAAATATTTATAGAGACAGCTTTGATCGTATAATGGCTTATTATAAGTAAGCATCCACATAGGTGTTTACACGTCCTTACCTTCCCATTACGATGTAACGTTTCACGCGATAAGTTCGGTAAAAATCAGCTAGTGTTGGAGAGTAACATTTCATTCTTGCTTTAAAAATTTAATCCATTGTTTGTTGCATAAAAGTATACTCCGATTTCGATTTGAATCTGAGACACTCGACTCCACTGGTTGACGCTCTGACCATGCCACGTGGTCATCAATGTATAATCACAATTCATTTGTTGAAATACTAATATATAAAATAAAAACAAAGATAGTCTGTTAACAGTACACTCCCATAAAGATAATTTGCTATAATCACCACGCTCGCCTCGCAGATTAGACGCTGCTACCCGTCTTCGGTCTTATTATTTTGGGTGCAATTTTTTTCCAAATGGTTAACTCGCCATCTGTCGGTAGACTTTCCGTTTTTTATAACGTTTTCCTACGACAACCGCTGGAAAAAAGGTGGTGGCAGATTCTTACGCCGATACCACTCGATCCTTTATGATCTAATACAATAGGGCAAGAGTTAGATATCTGTAAGTGTAAGATCTTAAATTAAAAATTCACTCCTTCACACCTAAAAATTCACAAAATCTTAACTTAAAATTCACTGAGGTGTCATTTCATAGACTTGTTAAGAAAATTCTTAAATGGTATTGAAAACCGTAGACCTGATTACTGGCAATCCAGATAATATATTAGTTTAAATAAAATCCTAAAGGTTGACACCGCAGAGTATAATTGTATTCTGTGAACATCGCACTCCCTTGTTTTCCTCGAGTTATCGATTATTTATCAAATATACCTATTTAATTTTCTGACCGGTATTTCTGGATCGAGTCTTCACAAAGCTCATTTACAGAATTCTCAAACTAGTTATTATAATATATATTTCATTTTGCCAGTGAAAGTTACTTTCAAAAAACTCTCCAATAATTGAATTGATATTTTAACTTAAATATAAATTAAACTGAAGTGTTTATTTCACTTTTAAATATTTACTTGTGTATATAGCTCACAATATCGGTATTTTCTCATGATCATGAATTCCTAGCGCCGCTGTTAAGTTGCGGCAAAAGTCGGTGACAGAGATTGTTTAACGTTTTATATTTCACATGCAATCGTATAGGCCAGTTAGTTAGCCATTACCGCGGTAGATGGCGCTGACAGATAAATGTAAGTATAATGACATACGAAGTCAAATAGATGGAAAGCTTATAAATGCATACACAGTGTCGAGTTCCGTAGGTACCATGATGTCACGTAGTTTTGCATCCCTAACCAGAAAGACCCTGAATAATATTCATGAATTATCCAGCAGATCGATAAGCATCTGTCACATCTCCGGCAGTGAGTCCAGAAGGGCGACGAACAGGAGATACAGAAGGTACTGTCGATAGTAAAGCTGCTGCGAAATAAAGATAGTAAGTTGGACACTGTACTTGAAGCGGTAGAAATATGAAGTTGAACCCCATATTATGGTTTAAAGCCACGTTTTAATTAATTTACATAATTTGCGTGGCAAAGCGAAAAGGTTTCTCTCAATCGAGCACATATTTTTATTAGCACGACAAAACTTGAAAACCTGTTTTTAAAAGTTTTTACGTCTATAAATGGGCTTATCTTGCAAACTAGGATTTTCATGGTTTTAGGATTCATAGTTAATAAGTTAGTAATACTACTTCTTATTTTAATTTTCTTTTTCTATTTTATGGGAAACAATATTTTGGAGGGGCATATTATAGACATAAGCTACTTTTAACTTGTAAATATTAAGGTCTCCTGTATGAAAATTGAAATACCTAAGCTGTAGTAGATCTTGTTTCAGATAGCATCCAATTCGTTTCATTAGGTTTGTATCGTTTGTGCTGGCGTACAGACGGATCGACTGAAAACAATGCCAAGTTATATTATTTTAATGTTTACATTTAATTTTTAATTTTAAAATGTTCTTGGTGATTCCTGAAATGGCCATTTTTTATCGTACTTAATATTATAAATGCGAAAGTTTGTATGTACTACATATTATCTACATATAAATTTTGCTGGGGTATATAGATTACACCATGGAATAGGATTTTGGATACTTTTTACTTAAATTAAGAGTTGTTAGGGACAAAATTCATGACCATGCGTGCAAAGCCGCGGGTAGCCGCTAGTTTAAATATTAAGACTGTTTCATATACTGCAGAACAATGTCAATGTCTACTTAATGTAGTATGTAGTTACCGACGTTATGGACATGGGCTGCCAAAGTTTCGACATAAACATGAATGTAATAAGTTTTATATTTTGTTTCGAATTTTCAAAAAGTCTTGTCGTTTTGAAACAATGGAAATTCTATTGTTAGGATATGTGAAGAGATATTTGGCTGATTACTGCTTTAGATATATATTTAGATACATACAGATACATACTGTACATTGAGATACAGATACATCAGCCTATTTTAGTCCACTACTGAACATTTGGTTGCGTGGAAGAGATCGCTATGCAGCGATAAGGCAGCCAAATTGTACCTTATAATTGACTTGCTTTTTTCTTTAATGTTTTCGGTATCCTTTTATTTTGTGGTGTACAGTAAAAGTATATTCATTCATAGGTCTGTTCAATAAAGCATCAGCAAAAACCGGTAAACATTTCTTGCAAGAGTTGCCCATATTCATCACGCTGGGTCAGCGGGTCGGTGAGCGTAGTGCCGGTAATTTCGCACTGGTGACGCTGCTCCCCATCGCTAGTCTATGGGATTTGGATTTGGTAAATTCGGATGGGTATTTCACCATCATTCACTCGCTAGAACCTCGTTTTCCCTAGCCTAGCAGGGTGCACCATGTGCTGATGACCATGGCATTTGGAAGAAAAACTGATGGTATGTTCTTGCTTACACCTCTATTTGACTCGATACATGATCTATTCCTTGTAAAAAAATTCAATAGATACTTAAAAAAATATTTAATCATCACTCCGTTTAAACAAGTTATCTTATTTGCGGCTATGTTCTTACCCGATAGAAATACAGCCTTGGGCACAGAAACTCCAACTTACTAATCGATCTTAACCATTGTTTAGTACAACTGATAGCTGTCAACAGTATAATTAACAAACGCATGGATTTAATAACTTAATTATATTTTTGGTACGAAGTTAGTTTTGAATGAGTCATGGGATTCATCAATTCAAGATATGAAATGTTGATCTATATCTTACTATATACGTTCGATGTGATACGTTTGTTTATTTTTAAATTTAAATAATGTGGATTAGGAAATATATCGCCTCTTTCTCCAAATGCCAATCTTACCTCGATGTTTCACCCTACTAACTAAAGAGCGAGATTCTGGCGACCGAATAAAGGCAGGAAATCAAGTGTGGCTAGTGATTGGGAGCTAGTGTAAGGGTACCGGCACTGGACTCACCAACCCAGCAATGTTTGTCCAGCGTGGTGAGTATGCCCACCTAGCAACGTAGTTCGTAGAGAAAAAAAGTTATAATAAAGCCTCATAAAAGTATCCGTTATGACAGAATGTTACGTTTGCCTGTACGCGGCAGCTACTCGATAACGTTTTTTCCCCAACGGTTGTCAGCTCTGCGACCTATAAGGCCGGCCCATTGCCGGTCCATTGATACTGAATATCGGTGGCCTTGAGTGGTTCGGCGGAAGAGACACTCGAGCAGAAGGCCCAAGCGTTTCCACTCACACACTGAAGCTGAAGGGACTGATTTAGTCCATGTCCTATATATTGACGGTAAGCACCTAACTTCAGATCTGGTTTGATAATTCGCAAAAGGTTCATTGTGGGAATCCTCTTTTCAAGCGATAATATTTTTTGATCCCTTATAGGATTTTGTCGAATTCTGGCTTTGGCAACATTCACAACACGTCTGGTCCTGGTCACAGACAAAGAAAATGTTGTTATATCTGTTGATAGTGCGATATACCAACATACGGCTGATACCTAGCTTTTAAAGCGTCTCAAAAATTACTTACAGCTCTATTTCCACTTTGTGCAAAACAATTTAACGCCCCACTTCATCAAAGAGATACATTCTCTTCAACACTCCATTATGTAATTTAACAATCGCGTTAAAAAATAATATGTGAAATGGCGGAAATCGATCGAAGTTCTTTTTTTAGATAATAGACGCATTCCAAATTTGAATTCCCAGGAACAATCTCTCTGTCCGGGTACAATGAGCGTTGACGAAGGAATAATCTTTGTAACAAATTTATCATGATCTTGTTAAGTCAGACCTAAGCTAATATATTAAAAGATTTCGCGTGCATCAGTGAACACTTATTTCTGTGTAATATATCGTGTTGAGATCGCGTTGAAATAAAATCGATATTCGTTTATTGTTGTCTCCGTGATTTGTGTAACGTACAGTCAGCATTTTTTCGATTATATTTACAAAGGCATGACTCAACATGGTGTTATTCTTTAATAATACAGGCAGTCAGATCTCTGATATGGGTTCTTTGTACTCATCAAGTTTTGGCAGGGGTCTCAATTTATAATTCTAGGTGCGTATTTTTTTTAACAAAATGTTTAAAAGTGGTATCGATACGTTACGCTAAATGTGTTCAATTAATGTCATAGTATCTTGCGTAAAAATATTATTTTATTTATGTGTAATTTGAACATATTTAGCAAGTAAAACATAAAAAGGATTCTGCTAGAAATACTTTTTCATATACTTTTTATTTTATATATAAGAAAGTATATCGAAGTAATCAATTTCAAACGGTTCGAATTTACGAAGATTCTAAAAACTTCATAATATATCATTACTACATACTACATTAATACTATTTAGTATTTTAATGCTTTGTTTTTATATTACAATAACTTCGCAACGAGCTCAACATCGAGAATAACAGAGTCCAGTTAGGTTTCAGTATAATCGTTATTTAAAAAGTTCAAGGCTTCCAGAACATTCGACACTAATTGGCTTACATTGCGATAAATCGAAGTTGAGTATAATCTGATTGTCAGTGCCTATCATGTGTCAAATCTACATTGTAATAATTATGATCGGTTGATTGTAAGCCTTTTTTAAGAGGCGGCTGAACGGCAGTCTCGCTCATGATTTCGCAGTTAGTAGTATTTTAACTTTAACTGTAAGTGTTTACGAGTAAGAGCTACGTGGCCAATTTCTGTCATGACGACCACTTTTGTTTATTTTATGGAAATAGACAACTAGATCTTAATCGCCATACTTGTCAGGTGGATTGGCGATGGTGGATACCTCGCGCCCTATACGCATGACCGTCACCGTTCTGCATATTATCTACAAAATATCGGTACTAAAGAGGGCCTATATATACCTATAATACGATTAAGAAATGTTAAGGAATTTGACAGAAAACTAATGACTCGACGTAGTGCATGTAAGGTTGACATTTGGAGAAAGTGATAAATCCGTAACAAATCAATATTCCCGAGTAATAAAGCGAATCGCCAATTTTGGCCCCAAGGATGTCGCAGGTTCGAGCCCGCCATAAGACTATTGCTTTGAACCACTCTAGATGCAAGCTCTAATGCTTAGTTGGAGTGTTTAACAGGAATATTAGTAATTTAAAAAGCATTCATCTTAGTTAGTAGTCTCCTAAAATAGGAAAAAGAATAAGAATCGAAAACCTAGACGAGACAGGAATGGTAATAACTTGCCATATTGATTACAATCTAACAAAACAAATCTAGGAGCGCTGCAGTGACTTTTAGTCCTGATCTAAATAAAAACATGTAGTAACATTAACTTATGACGTCATCAGCGTCATCACTGATAAAGTTTGCAACACCCACACGTGGAAATTACTTGAAACACCCACAAATATGGTATCATTCGTGTTATTTAACAAAGCAAACAGTGTTGTTTTTGGAATATTTTACGTTTTACATGCATTACCATATTCTTAGAAGGAGTGACAGAAACGGGAGTAACATGCAATGAGAGTTGCTGTCTCAATTACACTAAGTTATTAGCATAGATTACGGACGTCCATTAGCATGATTCAGACCGGGTTACCGCCACCAAGCCTTCGCCTCTCCGGGAGACAGAAAGTGATGGGTGTCGAGCCGCATCGCTGGGTTTTCTTTCGGAGTAAGCTTTACAAGGCTAAGTCACCTCTTAAGACATCCACCGAAAAAGGGGTGGTGTCTGGTAGGTTGGTCAGGATGGTTCTCTTTGTCGTGTAGTGGACTTTGGTTAGAAAGAAACGTCGACGTTATTTAAAATGGATTTCGGACTTAAAAGATGGATTTAATATAAAGATTTCGAGTCAATGCCATTAAATAATAGAACGACTTCATTCCAAATACCATCTACGGCACTATGTCATAGTCATAATCAACATTGCTTTTGTCACAAATATTGGTTAATTGTTATAGGAAGGTTGGTTAGGACTTTTATATTTGTAATTCTTATCTTCAACTCTTCACGCACGGTAAACGATGAAAGGTTTTATTTTCTATATTACATAAATCGCATATACAGCTTATTTTTGCACTTTGAGCCACACTGAGTCGTGATATATGGAAATTCAGGGTCTCTGCCTAACCTTATATTATATAAAAGTTTATTGGTTCATTGCCAACAAATAGGCACATCTAGAGCGCTACCAAAACAGTCAGACATTTCGCACCGAGTGCTATTTTTATGCGCGACGCGTGTAAAAGAATGTAAACGATTTTAAAAGCTCATCAGTTTAACAAGGCACGTTCCAACTCATCGGAGCGCTGCTTTATTGGGGTTCTGTATTACGCTCTTATTTATATTTTGTTTTGTTCTTTGTGTATTTCATAACGTAGTTAAAAGTAGATATAGATAAAGAAAAAAATACTTCAATTATCTATTGATAATTTCAATTTGTATTAAGAATGTTGCTTGTCGTTAATTCGACGTTCGCTTTTTATAAAAAAATATCTCTTACTCCGCCACGTGTCATAGCAAAAGAATTTCAACTTATCAAGACCTAATGTAAGAAACACCCAGACAAAAAGTCAAAAAAGGGATATTTCTCACATGCAATATTTTAAAAATTAAAACTTTCTTCAAATAGTGCAATTTTTAATTAATGAAACACATTAGACGCTTATATTGACCTATATTTATCTTTTTGCTCGCTCTACAAATAGTCACAAGATTAGTATTCCACAACACAGCACCGGATTCTTTTACTGCACAAACTGTACTCCTCTGGAACGCCTTCCTCGTCGATTTCAAAAGTGCACCCAATGTAAACTCCTTTAAAAGTCTGCTTCGTTAATATTATCTGAAGTCAGTTACCGTCTGACTAATTCCACGTCATTTGTATATTACAAGTGTATTTACATGTTACAGTTCACAATTTATTGCCTCTGTTTTCAAATGTTTCAGAATATTTAAGTAATGACTACTCAAAATAATAATTATCTTAATGTTGAATACTTTCAACCTTTTTACTACTGTAAAAAGGTGCTTGACATCGTAGAAACAATTACGTATTTTTAACGTAAATAAATCCAAAGCTATAACTAGAGAACCCTTCGTCTACAATGCGACTAAATTTTAGCACTTTTTGTCACCAGAACCTATTTTTAATTGGTGTAGTTTTATCTTAAGGATAAGCAAACAATGCTTTTAGAGATAGGAGAAGGTTAAGTGAGAATTTATGTTTTAATACATGTATTTGTATTATTTTTAATGTTTTGAGCGCCTACGCAATAAACGTGAGAGTACTACAATGGTTCTTTATGAGCTACTGTAGATGTGATGCATTGATGCCATGTCCGATAAATAAAAAAAACTATAGACGTGAGTTAGGCTCGCGCTGCGAGAGTTTCGTGACACTACAATATCATTCTATTACGATGAAATTTAGTGAATGCACAACCATTGTTGATAGATGAAAATAATGGGCCCGCTAGGATGCGACATCTCTTCTAACGAGGTTAAAGTTTTTTATAATTTTTTTTATTAATATCAACTGTTTAGAGGATCTGTTTCCGTAACAGGAGACCTAATTTCGATCTCCTATGTACAGGGCTCGTACCAATAAGTTTTTTGAAAATTATGTTGGGATTTTTATCATTGGCCTGAAGACTGTGACGGCGACAGCCTCACCGACTGTCGCGTTATACCAAATAAGTCTTGGTGAAAAGTAGGTAGACACGAGTAAAATATATTTCCGGATCTCTTCATCATCATTTCTATAAAATCTTTCATTATAGCAAATGCTATGATTCATGGTTAAATGGAATTACCCTGGACACTGTTACATTGTACGGAGAAAATATTCATTTAAAGGTAGTATTAATGTTTTTGATTGTTGTAAGTTGCTTTTGCAGGATGATTTTAGTACTCAATATTTATAACTTTAGTTGAAAACTGAAATCAGTGAAGTCGTTTCGGAGATATACTGTCTAGATAACTTGAAGGAAACAAATTTATCCGATAAGAATATCCTTTTATATTATTAATTAAAAATAGGCTTAATAATAATTTTGATGATAACTTCTGGGCAGGTTGTTCCTTTGTTGATACATTTTTTATTGATCATAAGCTGTGTCGCACGATTTTGTGCACGTAATATGTTATTCATATTATGTGGATCCGTACGTTTTGTGTGTGAGTGAAATTACCAAATAAAAGAAATGCCTTTCGAATGTTGAATGTCACTGTTCGAGTGATCGAACATTACGTGTCGGAATTTACGAAATAGTAAGTTTACGACTCGAAAAACAAATAACCACAAAGTAACATGTGTTACGAGTATGTTATTTGGCAGAGCTGTTTGATAAAAATCTCGTTAGCAGTTAGTTTAGAAGGTTTTAATACTGCAAAAGAAAAAGTGGCGTTGAAAAACACAAAGACATCTTTGTATTTCACCATTCTGATTACGTGGTATACCACTGTATATCAGAATGGTGAAACCTGTCTGTCTACTGCTTTGTTATTATCATTGTTAATTCGCTGCTGAATATTGGTCTATCAAGATAGAGCCGCAACGAATCAGGAGTTCATTTATTGTATGCTTTCCTCATAATCACCTTGTTTGGCTGGTGAGTCTTTTAGCACATCGTCTGTATCTTTGCCCTTGTTAGTGCTGGTCAGTGGTATTTGGCATCGACATATTAGTACATCAATCAGCTGTTGTCTCGTCCATCATTGACTTCAGAGAATGTTCATAAATAAAGTCTCTGATTAGTAACAATTCTTTTCTCTTTGATTCTTTTTGTCTTAAAATGAATGAAGATGACTCAAAAGACAAACATTTCCGGCGTCGTCTTAACGGCATTAACGTCAAAAACCCTCTATAAACACACATTTATTTCAAAGTTTGCGAATCTCTTTGCAATTTTTTTTCATAGTCTTAAGGATTTATTAAAAATTAAGAGTAATTTTATCTGAATATTGGAGTTTCATGTTGTCATTTCGTATCATCCGGTAGCCGTGGTAGTTCAGGGACAAGGCATTTGGTTTAAATTTCCTATTACGCAAACGGAGTTTGATAGCCGGCCCCGGTATCATTAAATGTTTAACTATTTAAGTGCTCATAAAACCCATGCTCGGTGAACTAGGAAAATATGATGAGGACAACCACACTATCGAAAGGCGTGGTGAATTCTTGGCCCAGCTTGGGCTCCAAAGTGATAGAGGGCCAGTACTCGAGGCAATGACTCGTTTAGTTTTATTCAATATGGAACTGGGCTTTCAAATAATATATAATATATCTATTAATCACAATTTATGGAACTTCTGCTATTTCGACAAATCTTTAAAGGCTTTGGCGAACAGATTTTAATAAGCATTACATTATAATTTGATTGTACAATTTTATAAAGTCATATGTTAGTATCAGTGCCCGAAAATATTAACTAAATCTCAATAAGTGATAATATAAGAAAGTGGGACCATACCATCTTTCCATCCAAATGCTAAACTCACCTGCAGTCTACCAGTTAAAAAACGAGGCTGATGACGTAAAATCCACCAAAAATTGGCGAATAGTACGAACTAATATATATATAGGAGCATGAAGAAAGAAAAAGAAGAATATCAACAAAGTAGCACTGAGACCACAAAGTTAAAAGAAATTTCCTTAAATGAATTTCAAAAATTCAGAAAACATTGAACAACGTAATTTGTGTATTGAAGCCGTATATTCGATGTGTCGAATATCAAATGTAGTATAAATTCTAAATAGTCACTCAAAGACATATATGTTTTGGCGCACCTTGAATGCGAAATTCGAATTTGTTTCCATTAACACATATTTGACATGTTTTCCTTCCTCATTTCGACGAAAGTCAAATGTTTACTAAAATATTAAAAAAATAATCTATATGTCGATTCTAATGGAAATGTTCTAAAACATATAAAAACTGGTCAACTTCTGGTTATAATATATTTCAATTACATATATTTTTGTTTAATTTAAGGTTGATGTTTTTCTTTTCGTTCACGTGGGGGAAAGGATATGGTTGGGATCAGCATTAAGTGCCGGACCGACTAAAACCCGAGGTTTTGATATACGCTGTTTACCCGATGGCCTTTACAGTATTGGCGGTACAACACGCAAAGAGCAACGACGCTACCGTGTTGACACTATGCTGTCTGCTGCTGTGCTGTGCTCTGTACTCTGCTAATTAAACTTCGGATACCTAGAACGAGACTTGTGTTACCGTGAACGTTTGAACGTGGACGCAGTAAGGGAGACGTGAACTGGAATGCATTGTTAACACTAGTTATTATATCATCATCGTCAATAATGATATTTTTACGGCACCTTTTAACGGTGGGTGGGAACCTTAAAATCTAACACGCTCAAGTAAGTGCTCCGTGGCGGTACACTTGTTGGACACGAGTGTTTTGGTCGAAAGCCGAACTGCGCAATATGCAAGAGGTTCCTAAATTTAGATTGGCTAAAACTAGAAAGTGTTTTATGTAAAGGCATAAAATCTAACAATAAAAACTCTTAAAATATAGTGTAACAACCGCATATAAAATTTAAAAAAGCTCGTAAAAGAAACTTTCTTAAAAAAGACTTATTATAAAATAGATAAATGTATTGAAAACAATGATTAGTGGTAATGACCCATAGTCTGCAATTGCAAGGCTACTGATATATTGTAAACGTTGACATTTAAAAAATATTAATATACATTTGACATTGTATTGATTTTATTATAAATTGAAAATGACAAATATGACCTTAAAAAAGACCGAGTTTCTTGCTGTTTCTTCACTGAGAAGGTCATTTTTTCCGAACCGGTGTAGATTTTGAGCTAAATTGAGTCTAAATTGAATAAAAAAGTTTTGACCTTGACTACATTAAGCCTAGTCTACTGATCATCATGCTATCTAACAGGGGGGCATCCCATACTACGTCTTTTTAGACAAATAATGTGTTTGTTCGTTGAACGTCTTATACGTATCCTCGTTATTGCCCCATGCGTCATTATTGTTAGGAATTACTTTAAGTACCTGTTTCAAGATTTCATCTTCCATTTTTGCGGCTCGGATAACGAAAAGGTGTGATAAAGACTTCCAACTGTTGACCAAATTTCTTATATCCTTCTTTTTGCTTGTTTCTCAAAGTTTTTGTAACCCATCTGTAAAGAGATAAAAAATATTTTATTTTTTTCTTTTACTAAAATTTGCCGTTTCAGAATCCTTTCTTCTTGAAAGTGTCTTATGAGACGACTAAGTGTAAAGTATACTTAAACTTTACACTTAGACGTACACTTTTTAAATCATATCCTCTGCTATTAATCTACATATAAATTAGGAAGAGGAAAGATATATGCACTTTAAAGTATAATTAAAAACTTGGTACGTTCCCTGCCGATAATTTTTACAAAAATATTCGTTATTTTTTACTTGATGTTAGTGATACATAAATTTAAAAGTAGTGTGAACCACAATACTTTAAAACTACTATTATCAGAGGAACAACAAAAGTTGTCACGTAATGTGGCGGTCAAAGAACCGTGGGTCCGAACAAAACCTACCTGTTTTAGGATTTAGCCGCTCGTATATGTAAATTTTATTACGATATTTTGTCTAATTTTATGTTAAAATTAATAATACGGTAAAAAAATCGTTTCTAATGTTTGCGCAGTACGACTAATTTTCTAGAAGTGTCTTAATTTATTTATGCTAAAACCAGATGTAGACTAGACAGTTCATTATTTCCAAGTTAACGTTAAAATATTAGGAAAATTTTACATCATTTTTTCTTACAAGTAATAAGTCACTTATTTATATATTCTTTACATTTTTTTTAAATAATAGGTTATCGAAACCTAACCCGCTTTTTAAAATTCTTGTCAAATTCAAGTCAATGGCTGACTGGATGGATTTCTTACTAACTGTAGAAGTAGAGTTAGTAAGAAATACCCGTTTCGATATTAGGTCTCAGTCCGGACGTGGTATAAATACCGGACATCTTCATAAAAAAAAATACATTTTGTGTCACAGTATTTAATTTTTTAAACAACACTTATATGTATATATCTGAAAATGACATATATATATATGTATATCATATATGCATACACTAATATGTATATATATGTAATAGACGGCCGCGTGGCTTAGTGGTTAGCGTACCTTACTCAGTACTAATATTGTCTTCGCCTGGGTTTCGAACCCGAATATTCGTGGAAATACACAATAAATTGGTTTTCGAGTCTGGTTGTGTTGTGTTTCTCCCGTGCCTTATGTGTGCTTGTCGTATCAGCGTTACATTGGATGTGAAGGTAAAGGCAGGTGAGTGCATCTGTGCCTGCGTGAACATTTACGGCACTATAGTTGTTAAGAAAGTAGTTACCCTGGATACATTCGGCCAGGGAGACATTCATCGTAATATAATTATTGAATCCTCTTGCTGAGCATAGGGATTATGGCAAATCTCCACTTCAGGAGAAAGACAAGGTCTTACTGACTGTTAAGGTAAGTTATCGGTTTGTCAATACTTCTGTTCCGTTCGTTTTTGTTGCAAATTTAATGTTCTATGTCACAAACTCAGTAAACTTTAAATATTACTTAAAAAAGTAAAATGAATAGTTTTTTAAGGAAAACCTTAAGTATTTTGGATAAGGTTATATTTTGATAAGGATAATGGATGAGGATAAATTTCAAAATTCAACATGCCGATATTGTGTGTTTATTTGCATTTTGGGCGATCATTGCAATCCCACATTAGTCACGAGAAAATGGATGAAGATGAATCTCAACAAATAATGGCTTATGAGTTAATTAAAAGTGCATAGTTTTTAATACACTATGACTATGCTGCAATTTTATTATTACGTTATTGACTTCTTAGCTTTAAACTGGGTTTTTCTAATATCAAAATTAACCAAGGGTTAAGGATAAAGGTTTCAAGATACTAAAGGAAAAAAGGTTGTTCTGTGATTACATCAAATCACATTATATTTTTCTGATTTTTTTTTTGGGATAGGGGGCAAATGAGTTGCAGTTAAGCCACATTTACCTGTTGGTAAGCGATTACCGTCGCCCACATACATCTGCAACACCAGAGGAGCTGCAGGTGCGGACCGTACCGGCATTTGAGAGTATTTGAGGAATGGGAGAGATGATGGGGAGAGGCTTGGCGACGGAGCCTCCGGTTACATCACTCACCGAACGAAACGCAGAAGCACAAGATGCTTATACTTCACGCCGGTTTTCAGCGAGGCTGTGGTACCACACCGGTCGAGTCGGCCCCTTTGAGCAGCAGCTAAAGCCGCCTGTAAGCTCTAGTACGTAAATAAGTACTACTGTACGTAGAAAATGCAGCCATCTACGATATCTGGGTGGCAAAATCCAGGGCTCATAAATTTTAATGAACGTGTAATCGTAACAATATAAGAAGAATATCTATAGTGATTACATTCACAACCTGTGGAAATTTGAGAGGTTTTAATAATGATACGGATAAAGCGTCAATACTTGGCCGATCGTTCACTTCCCTTTAATATGGTTAGAAGAGGGCGATGGCTGTCACATGTCTATATGGTAACAAGTGCTCCTTGTTAGAACTGGTAATCTCAGGACTACTATGTGCTAACTTTGAAGGCTTTACTTTTATGGTGCCTTTTAACTATCGTAGAGTACACTGTGTTACCTGTGTGTAAAGGTAAAAGGTAATTACGATTGAAATGAAAATCTTAACTTGCATATTTGTCAACAATTGTCAACTGCGCAGGATATTTTATATTGCCGTAAATGCATGCGGACACACAAAGGCACTAACAGTTTTTCCCGTTAATTCCCGTAATCGATGTTACATCTATGTGACAAGATCGGAGGAAGAGACAGATGCAGTGTCAGAGACTCAAATTATGTGTTTTGCACTAATTTTGTCTTTGGCTGTGATTCGATCGCACGCCCCATAGGTCAGCAGTCGAGTTCGCTATCTACTAAACCTCGTGTTCATTCATTTTTATTATGCTATAACGATGAAAATTCGGTGCTTTGATTTGATTGGTCTGACTTTTAATACATGTAACTTAAATGCTATTGGTTTTTGATCGTATCCTAAAATATGTGTACAATTTGATGCGTATAATTAGAAATGGTATTTTATGTGTTTAAATGATAAATATATAACACAACTTTGAATTTAAATGAATGTTCTTTTTTTATTTGTTCATTAAACATCAACTAATTAGGCATTATGCTTTATGAAAATGTTACATTTAAAAAATTATTCACTCAAAAAATTAAAACTTTACATTAATTGATTAGTAATATGTACCTTATGAAGGGAGAATTAGAGCGAGTTTACTTTGTAGTAACCGATTCGTACCGGAGGGACAATAAACTACAAACGCGCACTGGAATGTTTGTTTAACGTTTTTCTTTCGAAGCTTATGGACTTTATTGTCCATAAAATAAGTGTAATGGTTCGTTCAGGAGTATTACATCTTTTTTATGAGTAATTTAACGCGTGTTTTAGTAAGAGGTTGGCTGGTGCCCTTTGGTTTCAGCTGTTTCGATAAAGATATGGTAGGGTAGGGTGTTAAAGTAGTAAAAGTTAGATCATTCCTGTTCAATCTCTGTAGTATGGTCTGTAGTAACTGTTTATTTATTTATTTTTTTCTCTTTTAAAGATTAGTTTTGAGAACTAATAAAACGGTAAAATTAAATAAACTAAATGTTAGTTCATTTAGTTTATTAGCAGGCTCTGCAATATAGTATTCATGTAAGTGCAAGTCGGCCCCCATGTTATAAGTAAAATTTAATTGAGTTTGCGGCATGGGTAATATATTTTATAACATTTGATACTTTATAATCATATTTTATAATTATTTATCTATCATAATATCTTATAATCAAGAAAGTACTCATCTAACTCACTTCTAAACCTATACATTACAGACGAAATTTGCCTGGGCAATAGAAAATAATCAGCTTACTCTACTGGTGTTGCTCGACTTCACCAAAGCGTTTTCTTCCATAGATTTCGATATCCTTTTAGGGATTCTTCAATCAATAAACGTTTCTCCTACTGCCATTAAGTGGTTCGATTCATATCTTCGGGGCCGCTCGCAAAGTGTTTGCATTGATGGTTCTTTCTCTGACTCTTGTGAACTAAATTCGGGTGTGCCACAGGGTGGCGTTCTCTCTCATTTACTTTTTTCTATTTTTATTAACTCTGTCACTACTGTTATTTCTTCCAATTTCCATCTTTACGCAGACAATTTGCAGCTTTATCACCATTTATCACCGGTGCAAACTGATTTAGCTGTCTCTTTGGTAAATGCAGACGTGCGCCGGATAAATGACATCGACATCATTTGGCCTATATATTGGTGATTATTGCCAGTAAATCGCAGGCTATAATTGTGGGCAGCCGACGATCTCGGAATTTATTAGATTTTTCGGTCATATCACCTGTAAAGTTACCTATATATTAATGTATTTATTTAAGTATATATTTATGTATATTTATGCATATATTTATGTATAAGTAGGTGTATGTAGACATATATAGAATGTTTTTTTTTTGTATTGTCGGCGCGCAATCTACCATTGACTAGCTATTCTCCTGTCGCAGGTCTGCTGGAAGAAATTTCTTAAGAAAGTACCTTTGTACAGACCATTTCTTCCTATCATATTTCTTTTTTTTCGGTTTTACTTGTGTTCATAAATTATTAAATAAATAAAAAAAAAAGTAATTACACAATATAAAAATAATTTAGATATTCAAAAGGTGACTGGCAATTTGAGACTTTTCATGGAATGTTACATTTGTTAAATAAAAAAGGAAAACATGAATTAAACGGTGGCATAATATTTTACATTCCATTTATACTCAAGTATGTCTTGCTTAAACTTTAAAATTTGCAACGCATTCTTTCTCTAAGATTAACAAAGAGACAGGAACTAAGAAATGTTTTCGATTATCTACTTTGCATACGAATATATTAAAGTTATTTTGCCTTGTTTATAAACAAAGTGCACGGATAAACATGGCAATAGAAACCGACAGAACGTGACTTATGATTTCATTATCACTGGGCTCGTGCGGCGTTTAGACTTCTTACGACATTACCTATACACCTTTGTAAATACGATATCATATTTATAACTTGTTTTTACCTGAACAATCGCCTACGAAGAAATAAAACCTTGCGTAGATTGAAAACGTATCCAGTATCCTATTTTGGATTATAATCTAACGATGTGGAAAATTTCATCGAAATCGGACCAGCCTTTTTCACGGGTGATTAGATAATTATCATCGCACCAAAATGTTTCATTTACCAATACACAATCACACGTATACATTGTATATTTGTCATAACTAATTTAGTTGGTCCATCAATCATGCCTCACGTACTTAACGAATTGAAATAAATTATTTAGAACTTACATTAGTAATCACGTACTATCGTGAACCGTTTGCTCTTTAGCTCATTTTCCAATAGTAAAAAAAAAACAAACCAACAGAAGACAACCAAAATTTATTCTATTGTATTTTTTATCATATCAAGTGTTTAAAAAAACAGGTTTGTTAATTATAGTATTCTCTTCATAATGGTATGTTCAATACTATACATAAATGCAGTATAAAATTCGAAGAACCCAAAGGGATCAAATATTGCTATTATACAATTTAAAGAGTATATAATCCCAACGTTTTATTATACTTTAATGCCTATGGTAACTGTATTAACCGGGGCGTGTGGTGTCAGCGTATGAATCTGCCACCCCGCTTCTTCCGGTGGGTGTCGTAAGAGGCAACTAACGGAAAAATCCTAGGTGTCTTATACTGCAAAGGCCAATCGGCATGCCTAGCGTGGCGATTAAGGAAAATTGTATATATATATAATTCCCTCAAACGCGTTTGCGTTATGAAGAGCCCAATATTGGGATAAGTAGCAAAAAATGCTTCGTATCATAAAAAAATCTGATACCTTTTTGGACCAAAAATACTTATAAAATGTATAATTGAAATTTTTTTTTGTTTAAGCTTTTAATCAACTTCACATTTTTCTAAATATTAATTTCATAAGTATAACGTGCACTATGCAAATTTTTAATTGCACAGTGCACGTTATACTTATTATTTATAATTTGATTTTCAAATATGCTTCCGAGAGTAAAAATATTTGTTAAGGTGAAACTGCTTTGGCCGCGACGAGATTAAAATTTCAAGATCGAAATTTGATTGCAACGTTTCCGTGCAACATTTCGGATAGCAGAGAGTGTCTTGCATTTTGAAAGTGTGTAATAATAATTTGTTTATGTACTGTACGTATTTAAACAGTGTGTGTATTTATTATTATTCATATTATATATTAATTAATAATTGTTTAGTTTCGGACACTTTTTTTAAATAACTTTGTATTGTATTCCGTCACACGTTAAAGAGATCTAAGTAATTACAATACCAACCTGTGCCCAGCAAACACCTATGGCGATTATTATGACTTTATATGAGGAAGATGCATGTGGCTGATGTAATAAAGAGAAATAGCAAACGATTAAATGCAGTTTTCACATCAATTTGACTTCATATTTACAAGTTCAACATTGTAAGATTGTATCTCCTTAACAAATGACATAGACCACTGATTATTAAGTTACAGATAGTAAACCAATTCCTTAGATGTTGCGACCGTACGTTACAGTGCCGTGGAGCCGAGCGGACAGTAGACATCGGCTGACTCGGACCTAAATCAGGCGGCAGGGTTTTATTACTAAGCTCGACTGTTTATTCTGGTAAAGGAAGCGGTAACGTTTTGCTATCGGAGTTTATTTTCAAAAAGCGAAAAAAATTGACATTCAGGAATTCATCATTGTGACTTAATTTTCATTGCATTGGACACCTTTTCTTAAATATTTATCATATATTAATGTTTGTTATTATTTAAAACTAAGTAATCTTATTTTTATTACACATGTAAAACGCACAGAACAGACAATCGTTTTGATATAATTTAAATATTTTCTTAAATCCTATTATTGAAATATAAACGATTGAATTGGTCAGAATAGACGTGCAAAGTCAGTAAGTTACAAACTATAGAGTATCGCGTCACAGTATTGTAGCCGAAATGGCAATAAATAAAATAGAATGCATGCGTATAAATCGGTTTTATTTATAGCGAGACAGAGGGAGGCTGCACCTGACAGATTGTAGTAGGATGAACACATCTCGTAATTGTATACAGGACTTCGGAGCTTCCCCAATTGACAATATAATAGAACAGCACTGAGCACGGGTTGAAAGGTTTCGACAATTTATTTCAGTGGGGCGACGTTTTTTGTGCCGCTTTAATATTTTCCACGACAGACGTATTGAAAATAAAGCCTGCAGAATATATTCCATTCGACTATTATGTTCTCGATTCTCGCGCATCGACGATTTATGTCTATGAATTACAAGTGAACTTCCAGTTAAAAATAATGTTTTCGAAAATTGTTTTTAATGCTCAATTGGATATTAGTAACGCTTTCAATCTTAATGATATCCTAAATCGCTCCGGGTATTAAGAAAGACCGCAAATCGTCGCATTGAATTGATAAAACAGCATTCTAGTGAATAATATTAAGTGTGGTAAATACATAAACGAGAACCAGACAGTATTAGTAAGCATTATTGTAGCACGCTCTATTTTTTTTATTTTGTTGTTATCGAACAAACAATAGAAAACAGCTCTTTTTGTTATAAAAATTCGCTCTTTACATAACTTTGATAAGTTTGAATTCCGATTCATCATCATTACACAAGTTCACAGCTGCACAAAGGCCTCTACTACTACTAACACGACTACGAGCCGCCAGCATCCATCGACTTTAGTAAAAAAGTTATTCAAAAATTTGTTATAAAAATGATGTTTATCACTTTAGTTTGCAAATAAAAGGGGCATATCCATTGTCCATCAGCCAAGAATAGTTATGCAAAACTAGCTCAGTGGAAGTGACAACGCAATGCAGCCTGCTCATTGTATACGGTCCTTATTGAACTGCCGCGTGTCAGTGCAGAGCGGGTGGCTTCCTCGTATGGGACTCTAACCGGTGTTAACACGGTCTAATGCATTTGCATGTTGTACTGTTAGGAAAATTAGAAAATGTTTTCCTGTTAGGCCCGTGGCACAACTGTTTGATTTCCATTTTGTTAATTTAATTGCAGAAAATCATGAAGACTATATTATTTAAAAAAACCTGTTTCATTTATCTATTTGGACGCAGAACCTTCATGAGGGGAGGGTGAATATGGTAATGAATATGGTAATTCACCACGCCTAAGTACCAGACGCCTCTTGCACCTCTGACGATGCTGCTCTGTGTATTTTATTTTAATTAGTGTATTTCGATAAGTTGATTAAAAATATGCGTTAAGTTGTCACACAGGATTAGTTCCGAATACACTAATCTGTTGGATAATTTTAATGTATTAAGATAATAAGATAAATTAAAATTAACAACGTGAATTCTTTTTTAACTTTTTAAAATAATTCTTTTTTAGCTGAGAAAGTTAAATATAGCCATTGAGTGTATGCCACGAGTAATAGACCTTTATGATAATTTTGATTATTAGATTGAATCAATTATGGTCTGTGTGTCACTTATATACTTGAATATCACTCGATCGCTTAAAATTATGGGTTAAGTCTTATTCATCTTAGATTAAATGCTCTGGGTGTGATACCATCTTAAAAGGATTTTGTTTACGATATTGTAGTTTGAGCTGACAATGGCTGACGCCATACTTGTTGTGTGCCTAAAGGAGGAAATAGGATTACATATTGTTGCATTTGAACTCCAACTTAGGATTATAAACTGTAGTTTGTTCCTATTCAGATGCATTCGATCTTAGAAGAGTTTCAGAATTCGGCCTGGAATGAGGAAAACGTAATATTTTAGCTGAAAATCAAACTAAAAGGTTTATACCTAAAAGTTTATTGATTTAAAAGTTTAAAGTAGAAAATTTTTACTAAAATATGTGAAAATGTTTCGTGTTAAATATTTATATACCTATCTATGGTTTTATAGTTGATTATTAACATAAATTTTTGTATACCTATTTTATTGTTAAAAGGTTTAATAGCATGTAACCTTCTTTACTTGACTGATTATAAAAGTTCAATTTCTATAAGCAGATTGATTATATTAACGCGAATGCTACACATTAAAGTGATACTATTATTTACGGATTTTAACTGAGTAAATAAAAGAAGTGATAAGAAATAAAATACGAACGTCTTGAACTTTGTAAACGTAATTTTATTCAAGTGCATACAATTTCATATCAGTTTCACTTTCACTTTCGATGAAGCTTTCACTGCATACATGTATAATTAAATTATCTGTGACATCATCAATTAAATTACACCCAATCACACCGTTTCTGGTAGCTCGTTCGTTTAACGAACGAATTATGCAGTTTGGAAAAAAACTTAATATCTTTCGCATGATGTCCTTGCACCCATACGAAGCATAAAGAGAAACGTATGGTTAGTTTGTAGAATTAAAACTACAGGCGCTGGAAATCATCTATAGAATCAGGCTTTAAATTGCGGAAATTCATTATTTTAAAGATGTTATAAAAGTTGCAGAATTGAGAAAAGTTACTTTTTCTAATATCTTTTAAAGAAGCAGCACCTATAGTGTTTTCAAGTGGTCAGTACATTTTCCCAACATAGCTTAGGTCGCTCATAGATAACAAAGCCTTCGGAAGCGTACGCTATCTATCTCGACAAGCGCAACATACATCACGACCTACACCGGTTGACAATACTTAAACGCTATAAATACTGATACGTCATCACACATGCAGTGGGGCGTCCGAAACGCGCGATCTGTGATACCCTTTATAATGCAATAAATAACACGATATGTAGACGCCAACACCTACTTACTTACGTGCGGCTCTGTGGTGGATTTTGTACAATGCGCTTATCAATTCGCGCGAGTTTACATAAAAGGTCGTATTTTAAATCAGACATGTATTGTAAGGTAAATATGTTACAGGAAGATACTGATATTCAAATTTTTTGAACGAATTTAGCCTCGGTTTATTTAATATAAAGCTGTTGTAAAAATGAAACTGTTTGTTTTCTAAAACGAGTATCACGGGCCGAGTCGAAAATTAAATTATTTATTATAGGTCAGCATTGTTAATAGCAACTTTATGTGCTGTATTTACCAAGTGCTCGGCGGTGAAGGAAAACATGGTGAGTAAACCTGCGTGTCAGAGAAATAAAAAAAAATTGAGGATATGTGGAGCCCGCCAAGCCCTCATGCTGGATGAACGCGGGAAGACCACGCCACGCCCGCCAACCCACTAGCACAATACTAAAATTTAAAAAGTAGTTTTTCATTTTTATATTATTTATAAATATTTGTCTGCTGTCAGATGTACCAATTTTAACGGGACTTTCATAAGAAGAGAGAGTATATATGTATTCGATGAAGTTATTGCTGTTAGCCGTTTTGGCTTTTACAGCTTCATAGGTTTGCGCCTGCGTCCTTGAGGCCGCGGGCGTTTATGCTTTAAGTAGATGTACAGGAGTACATCTACTGCTTACCTGTTTATGGTAAGCAATCTAAGGACCGTCCGAGGGAGGTTCGGGCCTCGTCTCGGACGGTCGTGGTGTTTCGGTAGTAATGGGCGGTAAGGACCGCCCTGAATCCCGGGTGCACGGTGTGTACGCGGGTGTTTGATTTGCACGATACGCTCTTACGCGTCGGCGGGGGATTGTGTATGTTAGAGAGAGTACTCTGTCGGTAGTTCATTTATATATGACACTTTTTACCGTAAAATTCTTAAAATAACCTATCTGCTGGTACCTAATCGGAAAATAAAGTCAACAATTTTATAGTCATTTAACAGTCTTTAAATAGTTCACAACTGAACATAGACCTCCGAATAGAGAGGACTTGCCAAGTCTCTTGGCAAGTAGGTTGGGGATCTCAGTCCCTGCTACCCATCAGCGGTCTATTACATCTAGGTCTAGGTTGATGTAGTTATTCTGATACCTCTCGGAAACCGTGAGATTTCTTAGGCATTTAATCGACATTTACGTCTCCGACGGGATGACACAGGGACCCAGATTAATGTAAGCCGCTACTGCATGGTGTCAGTAGATAACATTGCAGCAGATATATATGACCTTTCACAACCACAAAGGTCTAAAGGACTTTTATTTCAGTCATTTCAATCTACTTTTGAACAGAGTTTAATTAGGAATAACGTGACAAATGGTAAACCGGTCACCGTCTTAGTGTTCAGGCTAACTATAAAAATTTAACATAAGTTTCGAAAAAATCATTGTTAAGAGCCTTCTAAATAGACTCGGGTCTTCTGATTTTATTGCAGAGATCCCTTAAGCACTCGACTATCGTGGGGTATCTAATAGTAAATATCAAGAAATAAGCCATCATTGGTTCATACTTAATAAAATCGATGTTACATTTATATATATATGTGGCTATGAACTTGTTGAATTTTGTATAAAGACGTAGCCGATTGTTATGTACTGCACTTTATTATTATAAGCTCATGATAATTTTATTTCAGGTGGTTTAAGATGTCTCTTTTTTATTAATATTATGATCTGCTGGATCTATTGCAGACACTACCAGCTCAATAATGAGCGTTGCATCACACTGTAGTGCAGAAAAATAAAAAATATAGTTTTTTAGTTTTAATTATTCTTTTAATTGTTTTATTAATAACTTTGTTATTGAGATGTAATGAATTAGGTTTATTTCTTTCTTTCTTTCATTTATAACAGTTTTTTTCAACTCCCAAAATTCTTATCGCGAATGAATTACAAATCTGTCGGTGAGCCTGACACGATGAGCACTGAGTGAAATAAGGGTAGGTTATTTATAGCAATCGGCGGCGGCGATAAATAATCTGAGTACCGTAATCTCATTATTGCTTCAGCGGGTTCCGATTTCAGTCAGCACTCACGTTATGTTCCGCATAAGATTTGACAGGTTCCTTTTTTAAATTATGAAACGTTATTCCAAAGTTATGTTATAGCACTGTAATACACGCTTTTAATATTGCGATATTGTGGTTAAAAGTATGTTTTTTTTTGATAAGTGATGATGGTAGATGATTACTGTCTCCCACGTACATGTGCAACATCAGAGGAGCTGCCAGTGCGTTGCCGGCCTTTAAGGATATTTGGGGTATGGGAGGGAGGATGAGCAGGGGGATAGGGGAGGGAGGAAATGGGCCTCCGGTTATCTAACTCACCGAACGATATGCAGAAGCACAAGATGCTACTACTTCACGATGGTATTCCGCGAGGTCGTGGTACTACTACCCCATTCGAATAGTAGCAAAGCATTTTACTTTTTATTTATTAGTAATGGGGGGAAAAATGACCAAACTCCCAAACAACTTCAGTCGACGAAGGTCAGAGATGCGTTGTCACTCCTCTGGATTGTGATGGAGTGTCTCACGCCTGTAATTATACTGGCTCCTTATACCTTTCAATCCTCAACTCTTTAGTGTGATTGCAACTTAATTTTATTGTTGTAACCTTAGAATAAGAATTTATGTAGTGTAATACAGAATGAGTTAATCAAGCGTGGTTAGTTCCCGACTTTTTTCATGAAATTGTGAATTAATGCACAGCAACTAAAAATATAATTTCAGACATCGTATTTTAATTTAATTTATTCATAAGAATATTTGAAAAATAAGGGTAAAGGGGTCAAACGAGCTAGCAGTTCACGTGATGGGAAGTAATTACTAGTCGTAGGCGGCCTACTTACATCCGCAACACCAGAAGAGTTGAAGGTGCGTTGCCGGCCTTTAAGGATATTTAAGAGATGGGAGGGATGATTGCAGCTTTAGAGATCTTATGGCATCCAATGATGGCGGATTAACCATTTTCGATAATGCCGGACCGAAAATTTACAGACCCTTGATGGGTAAGAGCGTCTAGAGTGCGAATTGCCGGGTATCATTGGTGGGGATCGTTGCATCCAGGCTGATGATGAAATAGACATTATGTTCTAAAACCGCGTGACCAAAAGTACCTGTAGTAATAGATAAAAAATATCCACATTGTAAAGTGCACGCCGTAATTCTATTCGGCGTAATACTTTCTGTTATGTAGGTAATTGGCGTTACATTGATTTACCAAGTTTATCCGACCTTACTCTTAGATTTTTTATTATTTTTAGCGCAACTGTTACTGGATTTACCTAATACAGAAGGTTCGAGGTTAATCGGCCGAGCGTTTTAGGTCGTGTATCCGATGGCATTAGCCGCTTTAAGTGAAGACCAGTTGGATTATTTTGTTAAAGATTCTAAGTTGTAAGAAGAGCTTCATTAAGTCAAGATGAGATCCATCAGTTCCATTTCTTAATGTAAATAAGAGTGTGTTTTGAATTTCTGCATACCTTGTGAAGGTATAGCTTTATATTTATAAGTACTTGTCTCTCGAAGACTGTAATAGATTTCGACAGACGACAGACTTATAAAAAATAATATACACGAAGCTATGTAAAAATAAAATAAAAATGATAAGCTCTTAGTAGTAGTATACGTTCGATATGTGCTTCTGTATCTATGCAGTTGATGACAAAATGCCAAAAAAAAAATTATTGTTTAAATAATTGATTTGTTTCTTTGACCTATTTATATTAAAGGTGAAGGGCGAAGACAGACTAATATGCTAGTATGTTAATAAATTTCATTGTTATAGACATGGAAATATCGAAATGGAAATTCAACCTATTAAATATGTTAATTGTTTAAAAACATATGCCACAGATTAACAAATATTTTAAAGAACTGAATGTCTACATGTGATTTTATTACCGTAATTACAACTAATTTGTAAGAAAATCATGTTCGACTGAGTCACGTATTGACATTAGTTACAACTACAAACGAAATATTAGCATTAATTTAAAAAAAGACCCAAAATGTTTCGTTATTAGAGCTGGTTTTCGTTAAGCATTCTTATTTTTCGGGTACTGTTAGGTTACCGGGAATGTGCGGGATTTACGAGTAGTAGCGCGGGATCGTATATCGAGCCGCGGGTGGTTTGACACAATTACTCTTTGACCGACATTCCCGTTACAGGACTCGTCGATGAGGTACGACGTGCTGTAATTAAACCTGATTGGTGGCGGCAGTTTAAATTTCGAATTGAATAATGTCCGACAGTATGTTACTTTCGGACGGACCGTCTTGTCTGTTTAAATTTTTTATTTTATTCTTTGTTCGAAAAGACGTTAAGTCATCGCGATTTCATTTTAGTATGAGACATCAAATTATGTAATACGGGTTTATATTCTAAAGTTTATTTCGACGAACTACATTTTAATACATCGATCAAGTGTATCTAGTCTTTGGTCCATGTACTTTCTTCGAAAAATACTGTATGTTAATAAATTTCATTGTTATAGACATGGAAATATCGAAATGGAAATTCAACGTATTAAATATGTTAATTGTTTAAAAACATATGCCACAGATTAACAAATATTTTAAAGAACTGAATGTCTACATGTGATTTTATTACCGTAATTACAACTAATTTGTAAGAAAATCATGTTCGACTGAGTCACGTATTGACATTAGTTACAACTACAAACGAAATATTAGCATTAATTTAAAAAAAGACCCAAAATGTTTGATTATTAGAGCTGGTTTTCGTACAGCATTCTTATTTTTCGGGTACTGTTAGGTTACCGGGAATGTGCGGGATTTACGAGTAGTAGCGCGGGATCGTATATCGAGCCGCGGGTGGTTTGACACAATTACTCTTTGACCGACATTCCCGTTACAGGACTCGTCGATGAGGTACGACGTGCTGTAATTAAACCTGATTGGTGGCGGCAGTTTAAATTTCGAATTGAATAATGTCCGACAGTATGTTACTTTCGGACGGACCGTCTTGTCTGTTTAAATTTTTTATTTTATTCTTTGTTCGAAAAGACGTTAAGTCATCGCGATTTCATTTTAGTATGAGACATCAAATTATGTAATACGGGTTTATATTCTAAAGTTTATTTCGACGAACTACATTTTAATACATCGATCAAGTGTATCTAGTCTTTGGTCCATGTACTTTCTTCGAAAAATACTGTATGTTAAAAGAACTGTAGTAGTCTTTGGTGTTGAAAATACTCTTTTTTTATCAACATGTTAAAATATTTTAACTAACAATCTTACTCTTTTGGTCCTAAAATATTACCCTAGGCACGACTCGATCCTTCAACTATTGTTTGACACATCTTCAAACACAAGCTTTGAAGCTTCTAATGCCCATAGTCCTGATATGACTTAACAACAATAGAATTCCTATTCTTACAAAGTTATGACTCGTGAAATGTAAAAATTATGAAATATTGGAGCTTATTTTAGAATATTGAGTTAATATGTACGATAACTCTTTTATCGTTCGGTAAATATTGTTATAATATAAAATAAATTGAAAACGAGAGTGAGATACAGGTGGTTCGTTTCATCATTACGGTATAGCTTTCAAGCTTACGTAGTTCATCAATAGATCGTTTTAGAAATTTTACAAATACAGCACAGATACAGGTTGCTGCAAATAAGCGAACAGGGGCGGTCGTCTTGAAATAGACTTTCTTCATATATAACAATCTCACGACATAATAGCGTGAAATCGTGCCTTTACGACGCTGCTTCGTTTCTTAATATCGGAAGTAGTCAACACTGCAGGTTATATATAGATAGCGCTGCAAGCACGCGTATTGCATTTATAGTGGCATAAGAATTTGTAATTTTTAATAATGATAGTTTTTGTAATAGTTGAAATTTGAGGTATCCAAGGTCAATAAATAAATATCTGCAGTCGACACCGTACAGGACGATGTTTGAGTAGGCATTAATCTTAAACATTGCAAGGATTTTAAGTGATTTGTTATTTAACGTTTACTACGAAGGATTTCTAAGTGATTTTTTATTCCGTTTGTCACACAAAGTTGACATACTTTGCCAGTTAGTAGGGTTTAGCACTCACAGGTGAACTCGGCAATTGAAGTAAATGGCGCTGCAGTATTTCTTACACCCCTTGCACCTCACACTATTTTAATTCTATAGTAAAGCGATGGCTTCACTTAGGACAATGTTTATGTCACAGTTCTGGTAATTAACCTTCATAACGGGAACATCAAATAATATCGTGAAGACTCGCAACTTACTGCGTAACATGTAACCGAATACCGCATTACCATATAAACAAAACAAACAAAGCTTCTTGGCAATGTTATCGCGTGTGCAAGCACAGGATTTCAGTCCATATCACAATGGAAAAAGGTTCAACTGGTACGAAAATGAAAACATTTACCAGGTTCGCAAAATATATGTCTCCTACGTTTTGCCGCCAAAAAATCTTATTTGTCTCGTCCATTAACCGGTAAACAATGCACCGTTAAGCATACAATGATGTCCTCCTTTTGCATAACACACGCGAAAAATAAACAGTACCTACATGTTTGGCTGCCCACTCTTATCAGTTTCAAAAACGTCACATAAGGTATTCTGCGTATTTATAAGGCAAAGTTATTTTAAAAAATTCCTACTGATCCTGAAATTGATCGGTGACTTTGTCTGATTTAATATTTACAAAATTATCCATTTTATTTATTAGATTAACTAATTGTTCAATACTTGAAATTGAAATCAATAGTAAAAGTTATCTATGAAATAAAAACAATCAATAATAATTTACAGTTTACTTTTAGGAATGTTTAGATAGCCGATGTTCTGCGATGTCAAGACACTCGCGCTTGCCTTTTATTATGAATACCGAAACCTGGGTTATATGCCCGGTAAAAGTAAAATAAAGTTGTAGCCAAAGAATTTCACACTTCACTCAATATTTATGAGGGAGATTTGGGAATCGGTAAGGGCCAGCCACGACCATGCAAAGCCACGTCGTTTCAGTGTGGATTCGCGGATTTCACAATTCATCAAAATAATGTTTTTTTTTTATTTCTCAGAGGATCATGCAGGTTTTCTCATGACGATTTTCTTCATCGCCGTGTACGATGTATATTCGATAAATGGCCATTAAAAAATTTAAGTGGTGCCGTCGACGGGTATTATTTAGTTATTATTTTTATAGCACTGTCGTACTATCAAATTAAACCGAGCCTACTAATCACTAAGCTATCACAGCTAAGTAAGTCATGCCCCGATATAAATCTGGCATTACTAAAATTTTTAATTTCATATTTAATTTCAGAACTCTTTATCGGCCTCGGCAAAACAGATGGAGAATCCTTTATGCGACATTAATTTCTCCATTATGTTACATACACTAGGCCTTTTGATTACTTACAAAGCTATAAATCGAAACACGTCACCAATAAATATTAATAATTATACAATATATTAATTATTGCTGTGGCTCTCTCATCGGTAAATTTTCGTACTTCTACGAAATTGTTTGTAATTTGTTCTGGTTCACGCACTGCATTAACCATTGCAAGGGACGTCCAAATATTTTACGGATTAAATATGTGAGTTTATAGTTAAAAAGGAGAGACGATGTAAGGTAATCTGCCAGGAAAACCATAAAATCTACTGGCATCCGAGTGATGCCAGAAAAACCAAATAAGCTGGGGCTAAAATTATCTATACCGGTAATGTGCAACACAGTCTAAGTTGCGTGTTGATTCTGGTAAACCGTTATCATTTTTTACAATTGGGAAAGTCCTATGTCCACCAGTGGACTTTTTAGAGGCTGATTATGATAATGATTATTTTTATTAGATTGTAGTAACAAACGAGCTAACAGCCTTCACCTGATGGTAAACGGTGACTACAGCCATTGGACAACTGCAAATAAGTTAAAACGAATAATATTACAGAATTGACGATTTATTGACGGCAAAAACTGTTAAGTTCGTGGTACTTACCCAGACTACACCTAGGTATAGAAGAAGTCTTCCACCAAGTAAGGTAGTAATGATGATGTCTTCTGGGTCGATGTTGACTATGCAGTTCTTCATAAAGAAGAGAAAAAATAAACACAAGAAATCTGACAATGAACGAAAGTTACGTAAGTACGTAATCTACTCTCATGAAAGTATTTCTAGAAAGGTTTCTAAGCACCATAATTCATTATTCATAGATAGCAAAATCTGGTAGTAAATGTAAGATGCTGCTGACATCTGAATCGTAACCTTGATTACGCTTACGGTTCATCACTGAACCGTAAGCATAATCAAGTACGTAATTACATTAAGTACATACTTTAAACTTAAGTTCAAAAGTTCTGTTTTTCTGGACAAAAATAAAGAAATGAAGAAGGTGACATTTATAATAAAAGGAGAGACATGAAACTTATATCATTCGAAAGGTACTATGCGACAGATGGGCACATAAAAGAAATCATGGAAACATAAAATAACATAACAAATTAAACGAAGCTACTTATTATCTGAAAATGTGAATTCGAATTTCGACCACATGCAAGTACCTAACTAGTACGATTGAAAAGCCTCGATAGCCAAGTGGTAAGGGGATCCCCAAAGAGAAGGGCTCGTATCAGTGACGTTTTCGAAGCTTATGTACGATTTGTATCGTTGGCCTGGACATATATATCCAGATTCATAAACACACATATTTACACCATAAGTTGTCTTTGCAAAGTATATAAGTAAATATATAGTCTATATAAGTAAAGGAAGTCAAAAATTATTTCTTATTTTTATGTTTCACAATCGCTTCATTGTTTTTGCTTAGTAAAGTATGGCTCAAAGTAAAGTCGCATTGGCACTCGTAACACTCTGAATCATGAATTAAATTAAATTACATTTATCTATTTATTTCGCGGTGGAAGGGTAGAGCTTGGCGTCCGGTGCACAATTTCACATTTCTGTAATAACATTTTGGGGACCCGGTCGTCTAGTAGTGAATTCTACCCCCAAAAGCCGCCGTTCGACTATTATCGTGAACCACTCCAGATACAAGCTGCAATACGTAGTTGGAGAGTTAACAGGAATATTAGTATTGTTACTTAATTAATAGCATTCCTAGTATTCTTTAAAAACATGGTGAATATAATAGTTTGTACCCAAATAATACATGTTTATTTAAGATATACAACATAATTATTTATCTATTGATTGGCAACACATAGCAATATTGTAATTTTTTTTATTAATTTTAAATCGAGCAAACTTTGGTCCATGGAAATGTAAAACTTACGGGCGAAAACCCTGCGAGCTGATGCACTCAGAAGTAGACAGATGGGCCGCGGAAGTATTCGCAGACGATGTATTTGCTTTCGAATTGATTTATATTTCGACATAACAGGCGCGGTGCCCGCGGCACTCTCTGTTCAAAAATAAAAGTACGGAAGCATATCATAATTTTGAAAATATACGATCTTTAAATGCAGCGTTTCCTTGGTTTCTCTTAAATTTAATTTGTTAAGGAATGAAGCTAACTATAGCTAATGTTAAGGTAACAATAGTCGAGTGTTTAGAAGTTAAAAGCGAGCTCGGTGCTACAAGTGGAGGGCTCGTAGCAATGAGTGCTTCTTCTTTCTTTAGAACAATCAGTTTTTCAAAACTTAAGTACAATTTTTATCGTTGGCCTAGATACTATGACGTCAACTGACTCGCCATCTGACAAGTTGGTCCAAAAAAAAGCACTAGTGTAGTCTAGAACTTTGACCAACTTATTATTGGGTAAACGGTTGTGAGAGCTTATTTCATATATTTGATAAATGTCATTTATAAATGAATGATTTAACTCAATATAGCTTAACATTAGCTTCTTCGATAATCTTGCAAATATTCACAAACGATTACAAATCGTTTCAATGCTCATAATTTTACGAAACGTTTAATGTAACTGAAAGAAATGATAAGAAATTTCAATTTCGAAACATCGCTTCTCAGTTTCTCGGTATACAGGAAGGCGGAGCCGCTTTTATTTGTAATCGAATGAATTGTATAATCGATTTATGTTCTTTTTTTAAACAAATTGAGGATTCATTTCGATGCCGTGTTGAGAGTAATAGGTTTTTAAATGCGCTGTGTTCACGGCAATGCATCAGGAGCTTGTCATACGAAGTATTATAAATTGCCGATATTTAAAGATTTTATGAACCTGCGCGTGCGATTCTAAAATAATTTCCTGTAATTGAAATGTTTTCATTTCGATTTGATTTACAACATCGACTAAGTCATGTTTTCATTATAAATTTTTGCATTATTTGCAGCAATAAAATCAGAATTACAATTCGAATTCCATTTTAACGGCAAAACATGATAATTAATATTTTTCAAGTGAAAAATATTATTTAATTTTTTTTAGTTATTTGAAATCAAATTAAACTAGTGGAGTAGCAAACGACTTCAACCGCTATTTTCCGGCCCCTATATATGATATATTTTCTTAAAACTTTAACGGCACCACCCAGAAGATATAGACTATTCGATAAAAAAGGAATATCAAAATATCCAGCAGTAACTTTTATACTAGTTTTAAGCCACTCACTTTTTGAGAGATACTAGAGCTGTACCGGGAATCAAACTCATAATGCGACTAATAGACGAGCACCCAGTCCCTGAGCTTCCAAAGCTCCTTTTAAGAGAACTTGAAAAATTACATAAAATTTAAGTATCATAAGTATCGTAATTGAATTACCACAAATAAACGTCAATTCAAAAAATACAGATGAATGGCGTAAAAGTCATGTCAAGTATAAATATACGTGAAAATAAATTTGTGTGTTTTTGTAAAAAAAATTTTCTTTCCAGTTTTTCTATGTATAGGTTTTATTTTTCTAACCGATGTGCCGTGTGAGCAGCATAAGAAAATTTATGTGTCTTTTGTTAAACGACTAAGATTGTACTAATGTAATATAATACTACTTGTATAAAATCACATTCAAAAGGTTACAAAAATATTGATTTATTTATTTTTATTTTAAACACATACTTTTCGATGTTTTTATGAGTTAAACACTTATTAACTTATTATTAATACTGTAGTATTCAAATCCGAAAACAAGTGACGCCGCCGTGCTGTGTCAGTCGTGGGATCAAGTCCGATATTAGTTTACGGATGAAGTTGTATTGTGATGTGTCCTGTGTTTCTGATTCTACATCTGATCCTACCTCAGATGTTATCGCAGAATTGTTTCGTCTGATATGAAAAGGTGATACCTGTCCACAGAATACTTTCGTCTGTATAATATTATACTTCAATACAATACACACATAACATTTCATAAATTATCCTCAAGATGTCGCCATGCATCAGCAGGGAGGACATCGTCGTTAGTACACAAATAAAAGTAGCCGCCTGTCAATGCCCACTGCTTGGCAAAGACCTCTTTCGCAAATATCTGGGTTGGGAGGGTTTTGGAGCCGGGAAGTGCCCGTCACGCTGCTCCAGTGCGGGTTGGCGGGCTTCACATATCCTCGAAATAATGTTTTTATTATTTCTCAGGCATGCAGGTTTCCTCACGATGTTTTCCTTCACCGCCGAGCACGTGGTATACGGCACTTAAAATTGATATTAACAGATTTTAGTGGTGCCGGCACCGTAGATCGAACCCAGGTCACTCGCGCTCTTTGAAACAAAAGCGAGCGTACTGACCACTAGGCTACCACTACTCTGAGAAGGGGTCTACCATAACTAAACAACGAAAAAATAACTAAAAAATTTTACACAAACCACAACAAAACGACCAATAACATGCCGTTCGCTATATTTAAAATAATTGTATAATTTGTGAAGGTTGTCCTTCGCTGGACCGAATGATGTCACACAGGCGTAGAAGGAAAATTATATCTAAGTTTCGGTTCGATGAACTCGCACAACCACCATAAAAGGGACGCACATTTTGTGTTCCACGTAGATTGCAAGAATTAAACACGTCCCAAAATGTCCGTTACACTGTGACAATTGTTTGCATAGCCGCCTTTATAAAATATTGTTATGTGTGATAGAATAAAAATGTACTTTTTAATCAGAAGTAAGTTCTCCTTGAAATTATTGTTAGAATAGTTTGACTATTTATTGTAAAGTAAAAACCGTTTCCTAACATTATAAACTAAAGTAGTACAGTCTGTAGTGCCCCCAGCTGGGCAAATGCCTCCTTCATAAATATCTGACAGGGTTTTGGAGCCGGGTAGGGTCCGCCACACTGCTCCAGTGCAAATTGGCGGACTTTAGAAGTCGTCGAAAAAATATTTTCATAATGTCGCAGTCATGCAGATTGCCTCACGATGTAAAAACAACACTTAAAATTGCTGTTAACAATTTCAGTAATGTCAGCACCTCCGGTGAATCGAACTCAGGTCACTCGTGCTCTATGAAACCCAAGCGAGCGCCCTGACCACTAGGCTACCATGCTTACATTATAACTGTATGGTTTTATAAGATGTTTTTCAACACACCATAAGTTTATTTGCAACCTCCTCACCTTAGTTCCTACGGAGTAAGTAGAGTTACCGTTACTTCAACTTTCAATAGACAGAGTTATTTTTCCTCGAAAGTTCAAACTAAATCTTTTTTTTACTGCAGTAATCTGTAGCTTGTAGGCCCCTTACCGCTCTTCTGATACACTTTACGTGTCACAACTTTGAAACTACTCAAATTCTATTCTAATGAGCAATTTCAGTACATGTGACACTAGAAGAGTTCCACAGAAAATTCAAAGATTACGAATGAGATATTTGACATTAGTCACTTTCTGAATGTCTGACGGGGATGGTGAGATTCTGTTATTTCGACATCTACGCGGAATCATTGGTGAGTTATTACAATATTGAGTTGTGATAAAGTAATAAATAAATATCGAAATAGTCACTCATGTAATAAATATACTTTCATGTCTTAGGTATCAATATCGGTTATCAACATATAAATAGAGTCTCTTGCGAGATTTGAATCCGCAACCTACATACGCTGAATCGCCGCCTAATAAGCCTTCGGGCAGAATTGAGTGCGACATTCGCACGAGAGTTTTAAAGCCATGTTGTAGATAGAGGTGTAAGATTTATCTACACAAACAGCTTGGATGTCTATATATGCCATAATGAAAACCCTGTAATTATCTATTATAGTAGTGGTATAATACTCAGGTCTTTTCACATCCTAACCGATGACGAACGATTCTCGTAAGATTTTCAAGGATTTTCCCTTAGTCCCTTCTTACAATACCCAAGTATACAAAGGAGCCAAGTATACAAAGGAGGGGGCGATTTTCTTGCCGCTACAACACGGCTATAATCTATAAATACGCCAATTTTTTTCCGCCTAAAGAGACTTCCAAGAAGTGTGATTACCAACTGGAATCTACGTCACTAATCTGAGATAAACCTCGAGACCTTGAAACTTTAACAGCCTGTAAATAGTTCCCTGTAGGATATTGGCATATCCTATAAGGAGAATTTGCCATAATCGCCACGCTCGGCAAAAGGATTGGCAATTTATACCTGAGACTATGCTACCGTCATCGGTTTGCTTATCCTTTTATTATATTTTAGTCTGGTATTTTGGCTATCCCGGCATCTGTCGGTAGCTATTTTTTCCAGTCACAATTTTACCCTTGGCCGTCTCTTCTCCCCGTGGAAAAAAGGGGGTGCTAGACTCTTATGCTAATACCACACGGCAAGCTTACATAGAGATTTCTGAAGAACATTGTAAACTAGCATAAATTTAAATTTATTTACGGCGTTATTTATAACACATTAATTAACACTTCTAGGTATCGATTTACATATAATTCGAAGTAAAAAAAAAATCCGTTTACAGTCAGAGTCGCAACTAGCCACGTCATTATTTGCATCCTCTCTTATATTTCGGGTAAATCCCATTGAAACAGATATGATGACGTGTCAACGATAACTTAACCGGAACATGCAGGTACAAGATTAAATTCGTTTGTTACCAGTGTATAAGTTGTATATTTGCCTATAACGTCATTCATATAGATAAATTTCATTCAAGGTTCACAGCCTTGAGAGTTTTTTCGTAATATTTTACGTCGTACTGAGTAGTTGACACATTAAGTGGACGATGATCAATGCAAATAATTATCTACGTTAGTTTACACCTTTTGATTATACACAGGTAAGCAAAATGACATAGTTATGTACTCGTAGTTGAGATATTAAACGGCATTAAAGTTCATCCTCTTTACTAAAGGATGTGGTTCTGGAATCCTTTCGAATGCCTAAATAGAATCCTACATACCAATGATGGGGAGCAGCATGTTCAGTGCGAGGGAACGGCACTGAGCTCACCAAATCGTCTATCCATCGTGGTGAGTACAATCAGTACCGTGCCGTAGAGTTTTAACTCTGGGAAGCAGTATGAATAAAAAGCAATTTATAAAGTTAAAAAAATTAGTTACCTTATGAAATTAGCAAGACTATATAATATGCCTATGGGTAGATCTTGTTGACGCTATGTTCATGCTTCCATAGAAAGGCGTTTGTTAGGCAGAAGAATTACACAGGCCTTGTTCAAAGTTAATACAACAAACAACTATTAAGTAAATTTAATCTCTCGCTATCGATTACTAACCGCAACTGAGAAGAGCAAGAATATTGTACATTTTCGTTTGTGTTATGTCAACGTACGTGTTTGTATATGTGAGCCGTGGTAGCCCAGTGGTCAGAGCGCTCGATTTTTATTTCATAGCACGCGATTGACAGTGCACGGCTGTGAAAGAAAATATCGCGAGGAAACCTGCATGTCTGAGAAACAAAAAAAATGTTATTTCGAAAACTTGTGAAGTCCTCCAACTGGACTGTAGCAGCGTCAAAAGCCCTCTTAGATATTTGAAAACTAACCCTTATCCCTACTTACTTTACTATAACGGACACATTTGATAAATCTTTAAAATATCTCAACATTATCAACATGATGTAAGGGGAAATAGCAAAACACATAACAACTTACTTTACTAGGTGGCAAGTTCCTTTCTCTGCCTAGTCGTCTGGGTAGTTAGGAGCCTCTTTCTCATTTCTGCACTCCCAATCAGCAGTGCAAACTATAGTGTTCCGGTTTGTAAGGTATAGAGCCAGTATTATTATAGTGACAATGTATGTCACTTAGTTGATTTTAGGTGTACACGGACTGCACTAGACACCTGCCATCAGGTGGACTGTCAGCTCGTTTTTCATCCCGAACAATACTTCTTATTAAATGTTGAAATCACCTGTCGATCCATACTGTAAGTTAATAAACTAGGCCCTGGCGACCAGTTAATGGCGAAAAAGTCATCGCAATGTAGCGAATGCAAATCCCATAGACTAGTGATGAGCAGCAGTACCAGGAGGAGGACGGTTACGGTATTCCGACCACCAAATCGCTTGTAGAGTGTGGGATAATCTGCAACTGATGTCATTTCAGCTATTGTAGACGCGTTCTTGTAAATGTATGTTTCGGAATGTTATTGACGAAGACGAAGGTTAATACAAACATAAAATTCACATACAATTATTTATTTGCCATTCAAAAATTCAAACACATCTTCAACGAACTTATGTTTTTATTTGTATGCTAAGAAAAATTGTATAATAGATAATTTTCTTCTTTTTTGAAGTAGGTTAAAAGTAGACACTACTAATTAATATTTTTACCGCATAGTTGTAAATGTTGATACTAACTACTTGTTTGATATGTAACTGTTAAATTAAATATGTACGAGTATTAGACTGGCTATTGCGCCATGACTCGAATAGTTTTTCATTAGCAGGTTTCACAAAATATCATATCGTTAATTAAGACTGCATGATTTAGTGATAATCGCACTTGTTTGCTGAGTCCTGAGTTTGAATGCAAGCTGTAGTATATGTTTGTGTTGTGATTGTCTCATATTTCTGGCACTGACCCTACCTACCTTCTTTCTTATCACATAAGCGTTACTTAAGAACATTCCTTTTTGCTTAAAGAACACTAGTAATGCTATTTACATTATATGTGCATTACTAATATTCCTGTTAACCACTCCTACTAATCATTACAGCCTATATCTACGTAGTGGTTCATGTCAATAGTTGAACGGGTTTGAACCTGCGACGCCAGGTTTCTTAGTCCGCAATCTAAACCTGGCTATCGGTGCTTTATTACATCGAATACATATTTCTGTATACGCTTTTACTACCTTAATGTAACTTTACATAACTTATACTTTAAGCCGAACTATATTTTATATAGGTTATTAACCTGTGGATTGTCGCCCGAAATTTCCGAGTTCGCAACTGCCTAACTTTTTACAAGTAATTCACGCAAGACGAAACACAAACACTATCTAATTACGCATACATATTCAATCGGTGATGTCACTCATCGAATATCCGAGTGAAGAACGAACGACGCATTAATTATAGATGCGTGCAGAAGTACACGGGTTCGTCACCTGCGCGATGTAACCAAATATCGGATCTGCTACATCTAGGCCAATGCCACACGTTGACACAATCTAACCAATTAGGCTGTCTACAAACTTTGTTTTGACACCAGTATGTGAAACGTTTGTAAAAACTTTTTATTGTTACTATAGACTTCGGTTTGTCATTGTCGCTAAATTTCATTCCTAATTTTGTGATGATTTTCAAAACTTTTACTTATGTCGCTTCTTACTTCACCCGAGGGAAGGAGGTGGCCGTACACAGCTTTTAATTTTATTTTTATTCTTAACCTTTCCAGTGAATAGTCGAATATAATCCACTTCACGTCATATACGAATAAATCCCATAAAACATTATTGTGATATGTTTTTATAAATTCTAGATTCTAGGGTAATCTTGTATACAAACGAGATTGGCAAAATTGTAGTGTCCGTTGTAAACACAGTAATTGAAAAATGCAACCACTATACACTAATATAGTCACGGTAGCCTAGGAACTACGAGATATAAAACCCAGGGTTCAACCCAGGTCTAAAAAAATATCTAGACCTCTGAACGCCACAGTATTGGGCTGTGAGAGGTTATTTATATTAATTAATGCAACTAGTAAAACATTGTTGTAATAGACATTTACAGTTAAAAACATGTTTTAATGCCTAGATCAATTAGTGATGGTGATAGGCAATAAACTACCGTTAAAGTGACTACTATTTGAAAAATTTTAATATATATTTTTATGAAATTTACCATAGCTTTGTTAATAAAACGTTTATACTAATAATCAATTTACTTGTTTTCAATCTTCTATGTTACGTAATGTAAATTATAATAGTGAAGAGTAATTTATACCGTGGTAAATGAGAATATTTTAAATTAATGCTGCGATTGTATCGCCCGTCTGTTAATTCGTTTATGTGCTGTGGCGTTCGACCTACAGACTGACAAACAGCATATGTGAATAAATCAAGTGTGTGACTCTAATTGCCCACATCTTTGATATGTAGGAGGAGGTAAGTCTAATGAAAAGAGACGAAATTTTGCGTATTCTTACGATCGTTTTCGTTCAGTTCGATAAGAATTTATTATTTAATTATGATGGTTACCAGAACGATTTTGAACACGGTGACGGCAGCAAGTTGCTAATTACTACAAGAATTTAGTATATTTATCAGAAATTGCCGCTATGTTCGAAAATGGCGAGGAAGTCATTATCACTTTTAAGGTAATTTAAAGAAAAATCACAGTAATCTAACAGCGGATTACTCTTTATTAGCCAATTAATCTTAAACTCTTAACACAGCCATACTATTCTCGGAACAGATATATATCTTTAAGTAAATAAGAAGCTAAACATATTGTTTATTTATATCGAAAAAAATTAAAGTACCTGTCTGTAAATATACCAAGAAAAGGCATCTTTTCAATAATGGAGAGAGTGTAAATAAAAAGAATATAAACTAACTTTATTAACTTGCAAGGTGGTTCATTAATTTAAAACGGCGGTATTTTAAGGGTGGCGCGCTTGCCTTCCATTTCATGATACGCTAATTACCCAGGTTCCATTCCCGGTGATAGCGTTATAATTTACATGTCTTTAAGAAAAAAATATTTCGACCGGAGTGTCGTGGCGGTCGATTTTGAACTTCGAATTCCTCTCAAAACGAATAGTGGCCTTCGCCCAGCATAGAGACGTTATTAGTCTGCAACTTTTTTTAGTTTTTCGTAATTTAAGATATTTATAATAATATTAATTATTCATCATCATCACTATAGCCTGCCATAAATTCCTTATAGATTTCCAGCAAGCAGGGTACTGAGCCACCTGCATTAATCGACTTCTCGCAATACTGACATCACTATCATGTGCAGGTTAATCCTACACTGCATCTGCTTGTACGAGGTTGCCGCTCTAAAATCTTTCTTCCTCACCGGTTGTCAGTTTTTCGAGCTATGTATGCAGCCTGTTGCCACCTTAACTTACTGATCTATAGGACTGTGTCAATTATCCTATTTCTACTGTGGCTATTAAGGTTGCAGATTCTATTCCGCGGAGAAACACCGAACATAGCCCTGCCATAGTCAACTGTGAACCTTTGAGCTTCCACAGATGTGAGGTACGTTCCGGAACGCTACTCAGCCGAGTTGAATTTGTCGATATCCCAAAACAAATTTATTTGTGGTGACTTACCTAGTCGGACTATTTTTCCAAAATGTTCTTACTCGTCGACTACTTAGGACGTAGTGTTCCCGATAAAAATTATTATTGGTCTAAAATGGACGTTATACATGATCTTCGTCGTGATTGCTAATCTTAATTCCACACACATTGGGAATAACTATTGAGATCACTAAGCATACCTGTAATGCTAAACTCCTTCAGATATTATTCATAACACTACTCCTTTGTATTTTAAAACTTAAACCATTCTTTATTATCCTTTATTTAGAAACACAGAACCCATTTTTTAAATCAAATTTCACATTTATAACCGGCGACTAATAACCTATTTACTGTAATTAATACCTACTGAGAACATTCTGGCATTTATTTATTTATTACTACAGATTTTAAAATCTTAAGGGTGTACTTTGGAATTACTCGCGATCCTAATTTGGGGGTTCTTACTAAAAATCAACCCAGTGATCAACCCTACAGCAGTAATATCTTATTCGCTGCTGAATCGTCTTGCAAGTCGTGAGTTTTTTTTTACTATTATATTACTATTTAATTCTTGACATGTTGAAACAATAGAAATACTATTGTTATGACAAAGTGCTTTGTTTAAAAACTATGGTTATTTATAATGATATTTATGATACTGTAGAAGACGAAAATGAGTTACATTCTATTCTTTCTGTAATCGGAATTACGCCGCGTGCAAAAATAAATTTGGACAATTATGTTTCATTTAAACATTCTGTTTGTTTAACAAATAGCATTTAGCACTAAAAGAAAATTTTCCATAATAAATTTTTTAACTATTAAGTATTTAAATGGAAGCGAAAAAGTATTTTATTCAGGTAAACTACCAAGGTTAAATGTAAAATTTTAGAAAAGAATTCGAAACAACCTCTGACAGTGACCTATTTACTTTTGCAGTGACGTCACTGTCGATGATTTCAGATAGGTCATGATGGTGACCAATTTTTGACCTTAAAAGTTTGCGAGAGAAATGAAAAATGTTACCTAGGTGCGTGACTTACTTCTTTGGCTTGTGGTCTAAGTAACACGATGGAGAGATAATTGTCTATATTTGAGTATTATTCGAAGTATAACAATTAATTAGGTATTTATGATATTCATTTCTGCAGCATTGTTAAGCTTATGTCTTACTTTATTTTCAGTTATACAGTGCCTCTAGTTTTCTCTGTATCTTGGCAACTGGAAGTTGGTATTATAAATTTAAATAATCAGAATGTAAGGTAGGCAATATACCATAATTTTCTCAAAATGCCAACCCTACCTGGACCTATTGTCTCCTATACCATAGACCAAAAATCATCCGAGCTTACCTAACCCAAATTTCACAGACCAGTGATGGGTAGCAGCATCACTTATGTTCGGATAAAAACATTTGGACCTTCAAACATTGGATAAAAATCTTTGGGTTACTACCAACTAAGCTATCGGTCTTACTACTAAAACCTTCCAGCGTTATCTCCCCTGAGGTCTACTTACTTGATGAGAGAATTTTCAGGAAATAAGTTTTTTTTTAGGAATTCTATGGTTACTAACCTTACTTTTTTATATTATTGCAATAATATCAAACATAAATAACAAATAAAGAAAATTTTATGTACAATATCTGAAAGAAAATAATAAAATAAACAAAATTTATAATCTTGAAAGACCTAATTATAGAAAAAAAAACTTTTCACTATTTTTAGGATAAATTAAACTTGAATTTTATAAAAGGTTACAAATATGTACGAATAAAATTAATAATAATGTAGTTTACGAGTAGGCCGTGAAATGAAACTGAATATATCGCCAAATCTCAGAGTTTGGGACATAATCATATTCTCGATAGCAAGGTGATTAGTATTTCGGGCCCGCACAGTCGAAGCCGCGCGCGCAGTCTCTTGCCACCAGCCGCCTCGCGCGCCCGTCCGCCGTCGCCGCGCGCCACTTACCGCCGCGCGCCTTTCAAATTCACCGAGCATTCGATTTCAAAAATCGAAACCCCGTGTTTTCTTTTATGTCAATAGTGCATTTTTCAGTGTTTTGTGCCAGCATTATAACAGTGACGTTCTACGCTTGCTAATAGCTCCGTTCAGGAATCGACTTTCACCTCACCAAGAATTTTTTTGCAAGCGGTGAGTGCTTTAGCTTATTTTTAATCAGACGTCGCGTAATTGACTGTTACACAATTTTTGTTTCGATATGCGGAAACGTCGAAAGCCGTAAAAACATTGCAATTTGTTTTAGGCGCCCGCTGTTGAATGCATTTAGACAAGTGCGTGCGTGTATAGGCAAATCAATGCGGGATTGAACGTGCCAGCGTATGCGCGAAAATTGCCCTACTTAATATAATTTATAGATAATTTTCATAACTATCTCTAATAATTAAATAAAAAAATTAAATAGTAATAGCTTAATTTAATTTATAAAAAATATATGAAGCTTTTATAAAATCAATTGCTCAGTAAAAAAGGTTTTTTTTTAATCTTTCTGATTTACGATTTCGCCACTCGAAACAGAAAATAGAAAAACACATTTAAATATTTTAATGCCAATAACTTCACTGCAAATCAATAGCGCTGCATACGCATTCATTTCTTTCCACCAATGAATTTTAAACAACACCCGTTGATATCTTTTGTATGCGCGAGTAGCATACGTACTACTTCGTTGATGTCTAAAGTAGGCAGAAATTCCTACTTGCAAATACTTAATAAAAATTCTAGTTATGTCTCAAGGTGACCCCTGATTGGTCAGCATAGCTCATCCGAAATGGTAAATTCCTAATTTAAACACATTTTGTGAGAGACATTGTAATTAAGATTCGTTTTTTAACCAAATAGAGTCCAGGTGCAGGCATAAAATTAGTGAATAATCTGTATACATTGATACATTTTGACAAAGGGAAAAAAACCTTATGTCGTAGCTATAGAATTTTCATTGTTGTAACAAGTAAATCATATTTCTATTATGGTTATGAAACTGAATTTCTGTTCAGCCGTGGATCATAAAACATTATTTAAGGGTCTGTATAATTTTGAACTGTTCTGTGTTTCTCTGATACCGAGTCCAAAATTTCCTTCCATGTATTAACACCAAGTAGGGATTTGTGTCATATGACTATGTAATCATCATCTTTTACCTCCGAAGTCAATTAAAATTCACTATATGCAACTAGGTATTCCATCTTTTAATCGATGTAGAAGCCACGCTTAAGCATTCGCTTTTTTTCCTTCGAATTCCTGAATCGGCACCACTAAAAATGTTTTAAGTTCTGAATTTAAAATCAGCGAATAGTGTAAAAATAATATAAACTGCCCGATAGCCTAGTTATTAGCGACTCTACCTTGATAGTTGAGGGTTGTGGGTTCGAATCCCCCTAAATACCAACATTTATATGATGAATATGAATGTTTGTGACTGAATTATATATGTATATGTCTATCATTACCATCCAGTAAGCAAGTACAGGGAATCCTAGTGTTGGTCTGTATGACGTGTGTTACAATAACAAACCAACACACAACAAAAAACAAAGTGAAATCTCAAAACTGTATCTGTAAAACGAGGCCTAGATGCGACAAGTCAATAAATATCAATTTAATAATTACGTAATGAAGACCAAATATGAAGACCAAAACTCAATAATATTTTATTCATTCATTTTTATGTTTGCTCAACTACAAAAATGCTTCATTCCTCTTTTATCTTAATTTATCCTCGAAAGTTATGACTACAAAATAAATGTCAAATTATTTACATAATTTATTGTAGTGTCACGAATGAATAATTTTTCGACTATTGTCATTTGAGAGTCAAAAATAAGTATGATTGAATCAAAGCTAAATGTCAATCTTTCTTAATTATAACACGAATGAATATGTATCGAAAACCGAATGCCATTAAATCACTATCTTATATGAATAATAGCGGACCAATCATAAACATGTGTTGAATATAAATTGTTTGTTTTAATTCATTTATATCCATATTCTAACTATTTTATGCCTCATGATAAATTTGGCAAACAAGTAAAGGGGTTACCTTCAGAACGTCTGTTATAATTCAAGGACAATAAAATATATGGGAAAGGTACATTGAAACAAATTTGATAATGGCTTAATGTAAAGTGATAAACACGCATTTTATGATTCGTTCACGAAATTTCGCATATACGTAGCATTCCATAGCTTTTTTTACTCAATATTATTAACTATAAATTATATCATAAACCATAAAATGAGAATAAAATAAAAATTATAAAACACACAAACAAAATATAATTAGAAAGAAACAGTTTGTAATGTTAATTGATAAATCATAAATAATTTTATAACAGTTATTTTTTTATAGTTATTGTTAATGACTAATGAGATAATGATAATATTATTGCACTAAATGTAGGCAATTATTGAAATGTTATCAAGCAGTCATTACACACGGAGTTGAAATGGCATGAAATAAAGAATTTCTCTGTGGTAGCGATACAAGAGCAGCAATTTTGACGTGGTCATTACTGAAATAAGTTGCCTCTACTAGAGTAGAACCACGCTCTCATATAATGCGCGGTTATTACAGCAATCTACAAATGGTAGAGAAATTTATATGTATCAGGAGTGTTAAGGAGTTGCTACAGAGGAAAAAACGGTTTTGTCGTTTGTAACCGGGACCGGAGATCCAATGAAAGAAGCTAGAAATTTTATACTAAAATAAATTAATAAAAATAATAAGTGTTTAAAAGGTTTCAAAGACGGAATAACAAAGGATATGGTTTACACTATTATAATATAATAAAATAATATTTATATATATAGAAGCTCTCACGACCGTAAATCCAGTACTTCGATTCTTGGGGTCTAGTCCATTTTAGTCCGTGCAACTAAAACTTTCTGCATTTTACCTGAGCATATTTGGCACAGCGTGACAGATGATGAGCCTAGCCTAGACAGCGAGTCTTAGTGTCCAAGCCAACGATACAAATCGCGTATAATTTTTAGTCAAACGCCAATATTGTAGTAAAAGAGCACGTCTTCAACTAGACGTCCAAGGCTCCGAAAACAGATTGCGTAATGTCAAAACACATATTAAGAAATCGCGGCGTTAACTGATGGTATCATCATTAATAAATATGGTGGATATAAAATCTAATGACAACGTCCATTACATTTCGCGCCTTCGACTTTTTAAACTGCTAAGATGTGCCGGTAGGTATTTAATTTAAAGAACCTTAATTTGAAACCGAAACCATGTTAACTATTTTTTAGTAAATTAAAACAAGAAAGAAGGAAAACCGTATTTGTTTAATTAAAATTGTGATTATAATACATTCCTAACACATTTTTTTTATTTAATATCAGTAATAATACCGCAGAGCTGTGGTAGCCTAGTGGTCAGGACGCTCACTTTAGTTTCCCAGAGCGCGAGTGATCTGGGTTCGATCCCCAGTGCCGGCACCTCTAAAAGTGTTAATAATAATTTTAAGTGCTGTATTTACCACGTGCCTAGCGGTGAAGGAAAACATCGTGAGAAAACCTGCATGTCTGAGAAATAATTAAAATATTATCTCGGCTCCTAAACCCTTTCTGATACTCGTATTTGAGAAGGAGGCCTTTGCCCAGCAGTGGGCATTTATAGGCTGCTACTTAACTTTACTTAATAATATTTTTATTTATTTACTACCTCTTTATATGACACATGACCTATTTATTCCTAGAGAGAGCAAGGAGTAGTAAGTAATTTAAGGCAATGTCATTTGCATCAGAATAACATTTATCAGATATGCACGATTTTGAAGATCATGGTAGTTTTTCATATTTAAATTTTACCAAATTAAATGTTATAAGCGTGCAATAAAAATAATACAATTTCAGTCTTTAACTACAACATGAAACGTATTCGCTATAAGTGTAACTAGTGGTAATCACGATGAATACACTTGAAGTTAGAAATCCCATTTGAAGGTTGCCTTGAAATGAAAATTAAGAACGTCCAGTTGTAATTTTGATATGTTTTTGTGCAAAAATTTAGCTACGGGTTGCAATTAAATTAAAACATGAATGCTTACATTAAGAGGAAGATATCTTCTGCACTATAATTCTGCAAACGAAACTTAACCTTTTTCGATTAATTCCATCGAACTGTACTATCGACATACATACCTCACCGTGAAACTTATTAACATCACTGTTCATTCTGTTTGCGATCATGTATCGAAAGCCCCACGAAACACGCCCAAATGTAAAAATATCACGTGCTCCTTTGTACATAGAAATTAACATAAAAAACAAATATACGACACCACGTCATCTTTAAAACAACCAAATAGAGTCGAGAATGCTAAAAATTTGGGGACAGGTTCATATTCATTGATGGACAAAAGAAAGCTAATGGTCCAGTTAACCGCTTTGATACGGAATCACTAACAGTTACCGTTTCTAGTTATTGTTGACGATAACAATAACTGGTTGTCGGTGGGTTGTGCAATGCTCGATCGTGTATGAAAGGATTACGTGCAAGTACGTGGTTGTCAGTCATATAGATTAATTTGCAAACAGACTGTTCAAAATTACATAAAAAAAGGTAAGGAAGGATTTTTATTTATATATATTTACATTTTTTCTAGTAAGTGAACTAAGTCTTATTTTCCTTCTTTATCAGCCTGTAAGTAGTTCACAGCTAAACATAAGCCTCTCCCTATGGAAGATTTACCGTAATCGCCTCTCTCGCAAATGGATCGGGGATCGCATTACGAACCGAACCGCCGACACAGATTAATTTAGATTGATTAATTTGGGATTATTTTCGCATTTTTCTTAGTCGGCTTTATGATGAAATCAGGAGGCAAATTCTCTTACACTGTAGCCACACAGTAGTCAGTCAAATTAACAAAACTCTATGTAAATAATTATCTTTGTACCCATCCATGAGTTACTTTCCCTTAGATAAAACAGTATGACACTACAATAGTATGTATCAACACGTAAAATTTTATGCAAAGATGCACATATTTAGTTAAAATCAAACTTTATTTCTGTGCACAAAGGCCACCGGAAGAGCATTATTTCTGTAGGTATATTCTACAACAGAACCATTATCTATTTTCCGATTCGGTAGAAACGCTAATATCGGCAGGATACTTAGTTAAGAAAAATTAAACAAAAACAGACTTTAAACAGTTGGAATAAGGCTCAAATTTGTTACCATGATAATAAGTAAAATATCCGGTAGTTTAGCTCGTTATCCAAATTATCCCAATATCATATGAGTCTATTCGCTCCTGTGGTAAACGTGTGTTAACTTAAATAATAATTTAAAATATAAAAATAAAATTAACTTACTCGGTTAGGGATTTTATTATAAATTCAATACAATTATATAGTTAGAGAAAAAACACAGATTGTGTCTGAAACAAACAAAACAGAAACAAATTTTGTAATTTCTAACATATCCTTATTTTAGAGTAACTAACGTCTTATTTTGTTTATTAAAATTATTGCTTGCATCGCTTCTCTTCATATAATTACTTACTTTTTTTTCATATAGTTATTATAATTATTATACGTCAGTATCAAAGCTTAGAAATATGCTATATTATATGCATATTTTAAAGCTTTGATACTAATATATATTAAATGCTATATATGACTATCATTGGTTATATTCAATTTCTAATGTCTATTATGGCGTCTGGTTATGCTTGCGCCACCACAATTAGCTATCTGTACACGCGCAGACTAGCTACTTGCGAAACTCCGGCGCAGTCTAAGGACTGAGTTGCAAGATCTGGGGAGTAGGGTAGCTAATTCTGATGAGGCTTTTTTTAAAAGAATAAATTGTAGAATTGTGTTAAATAATCTAATTACCACTTCTCCATTATCATAGATAAAAAAAAATTTGAAGTATCCGTTTGTAATTACGAAATACTTGCAACTGACTTTTTCTACTTCTTTTGATGAAAAATATCGACAACAACAAATCGCTGGAGCCTCTTTTGCTACCCCGTTACTACCCGAAAGATGGAAAAATTAAAAGACTTGAATTTAGTAGTTAAAAAGATTTTCTTTTTTGTGACATGTCTTGCAAATTTTGAAACAGTGATAATAAGCACATAATCTTAACACACGCACCTCTTAATAGATATCTAATAGAAAATAGTTAGTACCTACATCTCAAACTGATCTTTGGCCATCGTAACTTGGTAGAAATCGTCTAATTTGATTCAACTAATGATAAAACATGTTTGATTGGCGTGGTAAGGTCAGATCGCGGTTAGAAATTATGAGGTTGTAGTGGGGAGCAGATAGAATAGTCTGTGTCTAACTACTCACGCCACTTTCATTCTTATTATTAAGTAATTCAGCTCAAACTAGCATATACAAAATTCGTACACAGATTAAAAACTAGATTATCTATTTATGTATCGATTAAACTGTTCCATTAAACATGAATTGTAAATAGGACGAGGTTTTTATAGAAATACGTAGACTTGTTGCACGGCTGTTCTATAATTTCAGTGCGTTAATTTTGTGTACAAAATATTTTCTTAAATAACTAGAAACACTTTAACTACTTTACATATAAAATAAGCCTGTGATTACGAAGTTCGCTTACATACTTCCGCAATCTACACTATCAAGAAATATTAAGCGGTTCTTTAGCATCAGCGCCATTTCATTAAAGTATAATAAAGTATATGAAAATTACATTGATGCGTATTTCGGGAGATGCATTGTTTTTTGATCACTTAGAAGATAGATACAGGCCTCTCTCTATAGAAGGGTTTGGGTTTACCACCGGGCATGGCGAGTGTGTTGACTTTTTAAGTACCAGATACTTCGCACCATAGACGCTGCAGCCCGTCACACGTTTGGATATTTTAGGTTTTAGATAAACGTAACGATCAGCAAGCTGAAGTAGCTATTGCCGGCTATATAGCTCGCAGAAGTGACGACCGTTAACCGGGAAGAAAGATTTTCGACTGGCAACCTCAAAATAAAATCAAAATCTTTATTCTTTGACATAGGAAAAAAGAATAATTTATACTTATCACCGTACTTTTTCTAGTACAAAGGAAGAAAATGTGATTATAAATAAATGACTTGATTTGATAACATATTTATCATTCTTAATGTTCCACAGCGAGTTATAGTTTTACCAAAAGTACCAAAAGTAGTAACTTAGTGGTTACCGTACCTACGAGTTGTCGTGGGTCCTGTCTTCGAGTTCCAATGGGAAACTATATTTTTTGTTTTGAAATTTCAAAGTATCTATTTATCACCGTGTCTGTTTTACTCCACTCGATACTTCCATCGACCTTATCACAGAAGTGTTGCATGGGACATGAGAAGGCGAGTACAATGCTTGACAATCTCCGATGTTAATAATTAGTGGCCGTGTTTGAAATGTGGCAGAAGGCTTTCATGATTAAATTCTGTTCTATCTGCGCAAAATCATAGGTCGCCTTATAGAACGGTATTTGCAATTTTTATTTATTTCGATCGTGTATCCAATATTTAAGTTGACATGTTCGTAACTGAGTTACCAGTACTCATAAAACACGAATAGTGCTAAAATATTTAGAAACTCGTCAAAAACAACTTTTAGTTTATCTCTCAAGCAACGTCACGCGTATTGAATAACACACAAGTCCTTGCGAAACAAAGCCGCTCTCTTGTTTGTTCTGTGTATAACTTTGTGGGTAGAAGTTTAAAGAGATGCTAAATATTTAAACCAATTGTCGTCTCCACAATTTCCCTTTTTGTCGTTGTCGCTATTGCTTTTCGATTGATATTTCTTTTGTGAAAACGTGTCTAAGTGTCATTAGTCAGAAACTTGTTTTTATTCTTGTAACATTAATTCTTCCCAAAGCTTTTATATTATTTATTATAAAAGAAAGGAGAACTTTTAAACGCCGGTAAAATAATAAAATCTCAAACGTTTTTTTAAAGCAACCAAAAAAATATTTGTCTTTAAATCGATAAATACTTCTAGACCTATTTGCTTCTAAACGATTTTATTATTTAACTTTGTCACTAGATCGATTGACTGTTTATCTTATCTATTCCGTTAAACTTTATCTTTTCTAAGATCTTTAAAGTACCACAGGTAGCACAGAGGATGGTGGTTATTTAGGTCTGATTTATTGCGAGATTTGAAAATTCAGCTTACGTTGGCTATTTTTAATGAATCAGGACAATACAAGTTGTTAATGCATCAATTATAAGATACTTGACACATTTTGTTACTTTACAACTGATGGCGTTCTAACCTGTACTACTATCAGGGTTAGTTTTATTAATTGTGAGTATAAGTTACTATATAGTACGAAAGAGGAATTTGGTTTTGCTTGGACACAGCCAACATTAACATATAAAGTATTGAAACGTTTACATATTTCTTTCGTAAACACCTATTTGGAGTTCTAAGTTCTAAGGGAGCACAACTAATTTTAGATTAATTGTTACCTAGGTTATATTATACGTTCCCACATTTTAAAGGGTTTTTCTTTGAATCTTAGAAAGCTTTATAACAATTTCTCTTAGCTTATTGAGCTTTTTCACGTGTGTGATTGTTTGCAGAATATATAACACTGCTTGTTCATACATTCTCCTGCTTTGTATCGTTGGTCATAGTTAATAACATAAAGCATACCTTTGTACTAGTTTCCGGTTTGGATCTGTGCCTTCCAAATTAGAGCTTGGGCTGAGACTGTAAATTAGACTACAGCCAGTTGAAAACTATTGTATTGTGAATAGTTATAACTATCCGTAGTTTGAAGCTGATATGGTAAAGTAATGTTTACTACTGTAAGGACACATTACTGTGTTTCGGTTTAAAGGTCATTGTGAAACTGGTTTAATTTATAACTAACCCCAGGACAAAAAACGACAGGTCATTTAACAGAAACACAGCGATAAGAAAAATAGATTATTTAATTACTCTCATAATCAGATTCAAATCTAGAGTATAAAGATCCAATGGCATGTTCCATTAATGCCTGTTTTTAACATAGGCGTAAGAATATAATTTAAATAAATATATATTAAAATGATGTAACTAAATGAGAATCGTTGATTTTTGGAGAAAAATATAAATAACATTACGTCGGAATGGCAAATTATTATAATTATATACAAAATCAGCCGGATCTAAACCAGTATTTAGCTGACGAAGAAAAATTCATATTAGCATCATTTAGATTTACGACATTGTATTGTTATAAAAGAGGATTTTAAGCCGCCTAAATTGGAAAAAGATGACAAGTGCTGATAAAAAAATATACAATTAAATAACAAACTTCTTTTTATAGTGATGAAGTAAGTCAATGACAAAAGTATCTATATCAGCCGTAAGTAAATTTGAGAGTACTACTACTGTAGGTTCCGAAAGATCATGGTATACCGTTATCTATCGGAATCTACAGTATTTTTCTGCCAAGTCCCTTGTCGACTTTGTAACGTTTAGGGAATGTTAGGGGCGGCCTGATTTTCTTACAATGCTTATTCTCGTCTATGCTACAGGGTTATCTCTCATCAATATTTAGATATTGATAAAAGATATTGCTCGAAACTACTTCTGAAGAGAGAGAGGTTTACCGTCGTCCGAAATTCGTATGCTTCCTGGCACTGGCTTGGTACTATCATAGTACTCGTAGGTACCATGCAGAGTTGGATTGTATCGTTTGCTATACAATCTAAAATAGAGTACATAATTGTATAAAGTGTAATTTAAATTTAATATAAAATCAGCTTGAGATTAAACGTTTGCTTACGGATTTCATCGCGTTTAATTTTACTTTTTTTGTTGAGTTTTGAATTTTAGAGACGTTATTTTGTTTGTGCATCAATGACTTTCTAATCCCACTTTGATGACAGCTGTGTGGGTACCTTTATTCTGTGCAGACATTTGTTGCTCTGTCTCAGAAATCGAATTAAAATTTTCCATGCTCAAATGAGCATCAAATCCGATGACTCTAGTATGCAGATGATCTTCCCTGCGGGGTCTATTAATCAGATACGTAAAGCCGCCTGCATCTTGTCTGAATAAGCTATGAACTCGTTATTTAAAAAGTACATAATAGTAATCGAATTGAAAAATCGTTATAAGACTTTTTTGTAAACTTGAAAGTTAATCAAAATTAATTAAATCTTTTCAGTAATCATTAACTATTGTGTCTCTTTTTCAAAACGCCTTACATAACTTAGGTGAAATTTAAAAATATGTTTCTAATGTTTTAAATTTAGTATATTTCTAGTGAATCATAGTTCGTATGTTTCTTAATGATTCAATTAATCAGTGCATAGTTGCTTAGAAATTTAGATAAAGGCGAGACAACGACATTTGTAATTGTCTATCTATTCAAATATTCAGTAAAAAAAGAAACTTTTTACATATATTCCTTAGATAGTCTTTAACTTTAGAACATGCGATAGATTGAGTATATTAATAATAAAAATTATATTATTGCTGAAACGTCTTCTTAATTTTTAACTCAACTATCCTAATTGCTTCACTTGGCAGTTTTATTTGGAATTCTCAGTATAACGTTATACATTAAGAAAGAGTATGATTCCTATTCCGATATTTGTTTGGTCTGACTTTTTTGTCGTATACTAAACGCGACAAAATCCATAAATAATAGTTACATTTCAAATATATAACGTAAATACCATTTTTTTCTCCAAATACCAATCCACCTGCACATGATGCACCATGCTGGCGAACAAGCGAGGCTTCGGCGACCGAATGATGGTGTCAAATGTATTCGAATTTGTCGAACCCAAATCGAAAAAAAAAGACTAGTGATGGAGAGCAGCATCACTAGAGCACAGGTACCGGCACTGCGCTCACCAACCAGCTGCCAACCCAGCGTGCTAAGTATGAACAAAAATTTTTAGAAATGCTTCCCGGCTTTTCCTGCTTTCTTGGAGAGGTATATGTACTGCAGGGGACTTAAATAGGCTGATGAAGTAAAAACGAAGGATAAATCGATGATCAAACTAATCAATGCCGTTGAATTTTAGCAAGTAGACGTTCGATATAGTATTTTTTGCAGAAATTAAATTGCGTAGGTGAAAACATAATTACACAAAATAATTTATGATTATAACAATCTTAACGTGTTGAAAACATTGAAATTCTATATAGAGAATTGTTATTTGTGCATACATAGAAGGAAAAAAACCTAGTATAATTTATAAATCATTATATTTATCTAAAATAAAGAATATTTGTAGTTGTGAGTTCACACAAGTGTGAATGCGTGTGCGTGTATGTGCATATTGTGTCTATACATCTACCACAAAATATTATGTAAACAGGATGGGATGTTCTAGTTTATATAAACTGAAAACTAATGAACCGGTGATTTCTTGTATTTACGCGAATACTACATTTGGTTTTATCACGTTTAATCAGATTTTTTTATAAAGCCCGACGTTTCTGGTGCTTTTCAGGAGCGGTGCTCACAGGAGGACTGAGTTATTGACGTTCTGATATCATATTTAATTCGGCTATCTTCAGCTTAATAATTATTAATATTTGGTCCCATCTACGCAAAATGATCTTACGGTATATTGAAATCATCCAGTGGTATGCTTGGTCTTGGATTTAATTTAATTTAAACGTCTGAATTTATAAAAAAAAATAATTAAACGTGATAAAATCCTTAAATAATAGTTTCATTTCAAATACTAGACATATTTTATAAATTCTTTCACACATAAAGAGTTACATTGATTATATATATCGAAGTGAATATTTTATTTACTTGTTAGTAGTGAGAGACAAACCAGTAAAAAAATATATTCATATTCATAACAAGGGAACTAACAGTCCACCTGATGGTATCAGAATACTGAATCCCATAGGCACACGCCAAGAACTTCGAAGAAGGTTACAGATGCGTTGTCACCTTTGTGAACTAAGATGGAATGTAAGGAATACCCGTGCAATTATACTGGCTGCAGTATAGCTTTCAAACCAGAACTAAGCAGTGGTTCCACTGCTGATTGACGAAGGAAATATGAAATAGGTGGTGGTGACAGAGAAGGAGCCTACCATCTAACTAAAAGTAAAGTTAAAATCTTGGGCATAGGCAAAGGTTTTGCGACCTTTCAAATTTTACGTAGGTACAACTGTTATTATTTTTGCAAACCTTATCCAGGTAGTCTGTACCATCTAGATATTTGTGTCTCGTTGCTAGCCGGCACATGTTGATACGTATCGATAATGTAGAATGGTTTTACGATTCTGTGACATTTTGAAACTTGTTTATTCTTATTTCGGTGAAACCGGACGACCTTACGCTACCTCCGCGGTCTCCTTCGTCATTGAACCAAGAGTGTTATCGATTAATACATGTTCGATTTTCTACTTTTTACAGAGAGGCCGTTTTAATTTTGACCTTTTATTTGCTTAAAATATACTTAAAGGCGGTTTTTTCGGGTTCGATTTTTTATATTCAAGAATTTTTAGCTACATTATAACGTAATCAAATTATTATTTCTATCTCTCTAACTATAAATCATTGTCTAATGTCTGTCCTAAAGATCTTTTGTTTCTTTTTGTTATATAAAATAACATGATAATAATGTTATATTTTCCTAGCGATGTCTACAAATAATTACATGCGCAAGTCAAAAGAATAAATTTTTATAAATTAAATATCTTGGGGAAAAAAGATTCTCAAGTGGTGGCTCAGGACCGAGCTTCGTGGCAATCTTTGGGGGAGGCCTATGTTCAGCAGTGGACTTCTGATAGGCTGAAATGATGATGATGATAATGAAATATCTTACAAGCATCACGTTTAATTTTTTATAAGCCATGTCAGTTTTTTTGTCAATAAAGTTTCTATCAATATCTCATTGGAGATACTATACTCCTTGTTTTACTATTATTTTAACACTAATTCAACCTTATTTATTGTTATCTTATTTTGACGAAACATTTCTCCCATTTTTTAAATTAGAATCCTTTAAATATTGATTGAATATTTTCACGTGTTGGGGATAAGCAAGTCTACCTAACCCCATCGTGACTTTCCGTGGCTTCATCAAGGTCAGAAAATTATTTTTAAATTTTATTACACGCGACTGAGAGAAATTTAAATGTTCCTGTGAAGAAAATTTTAATAGTTATAGACTTTCTCGAGTCAGAATCTAGGGCATTAGGCTGTTCTGTGGCCGGGCCTTGTAATATCACCTAGATGTTTAAAACGCTTAGCAAGTTTTCTAAAGACTAAAAAAATTTTAATGGAAACAAAATAGATTTTTGTAAAATACTATTATTATTAAAAAAAATACCGAATGACAACAAGTAGAGCCCAGTAATTTCCCGAACTTGGAGCCAAAGCGGGATCGAGTAGAGAGTAGAGCGTGATCAATAACAATATACAGCCTTGTAGCTGCGTATAAGTCATGAGTAAATATATCCTACTATAATTTTAAAAATATGATTGAATTGTTGATATTTCTCTTTCAATCACGCATAAACGGCTGAACAAATTTAGAAAAAATATGATGTGGAGATACCTTGAAGCCTGAAGAAGAAAATACTTAGTCGTTTTTATCGCATGAAAGCCGCGAGAAGCTTTTCCACACAGGCGATGTAAGTTATATATATTTTCTTCTTGGTTCTAAAACAGCGTTTTTCCAAAAAAACTGACTAATCAAAATTGTATTTGAAATAACATAACATTGACGCTTGATGTGTACCTACGTATGTTTTCAAAATATTTTAGAGTTATTTTATTCACGAAGAGATATATATTTATAAAATCTCAATGCAACCATTACTAAAATATCCATGGTATAAATATTATTCGATAATTATTATAACTCGTTTTACTAAAATAAATATAATAACGATTTTGTTTTGTCCCTAATTCTGTCCTGAGCCATTTCCAGAAACGGGTTTTAGTCACCAAGCGCCAGACAATGACTTTTGATTCTAAATTTGAAATGTAAACAAGTCATTTAATTACAAGTTGTTATCCGTCTATGGATGCGTAGATTGACGTAATTACGCGATGCGTTAACAGAGGGTTATTCAACTGCGCTTGGAAAGTAACTAAGAGAAATGCGGTGAAATTCGCATTCATATATCTCTCGAGCATGGTACACCGAATCATATGGCGGAACGGCGGTAAACATAATCGGTATCTAATTTCCAACTCTATTTCTCTGATGTAAAATCTAAAATTCATTACCAAAGTTATGTGATATTTGTGATAACTGAAATAGATTTTATTATTCATCAATTTAGAAGAACAATAAGAATATCGCAGAACTGACAACCGTTGGGGAAAAAAGGTTCTCGAGTGGCAGCCACGTACAGGCAAACGCAGTGTGGGACGACCCCACAAGATGGAGTGACGACCTGCGCATTGTTGCGGGAAGTCGATGGATGCAGGTGGCTCAGGACCGAGCTTCGTGGCAAACTTTGGGGAGGCCTATGTTCAGCAGCGGACTTCTGATAGGCTGAAATGATGATGATGATAATGAAATATCTTACAAGCATCACGTTTAATTTTTATAAGCCATGTCAGTTTTTTTGTCAATAAAGTTTCTATCAATATCTCATTGGAGATACTATACTCCTTGTTTTACTATTATTTTAACACTAATTCAACCTTATTTATTGTTATCTTATTTTGACGAAACATTTCTCCCATTTTTTAAATTAGAATCCTTTAAATATTGATTGAATATTTTCACGTGTTGGGGATAAGCAAGTCTACCTAACCCCATCGTGACTTTCCGTGGCTTCATCAAGGTCAGAAAATTATTTTTAAATTTTATTACACGCGACTGAGAGAAATTTAAATGTTCCTGTGAAGAAAATTTTAATAGTTATAGACTTTCTCGAGTCAGAATCTAGGGCATTAGGCTGTTCTGTGGCCGGGCCTTGTAATATCACCTAGATGTTTAAAACGCTTAGCAAGTTTTCTAAAGACTAAAAAAATTTTAATGGAAACAAAATAGATTTTTGTAAAATACTATTATTATTAAAAAAAATACCGAATGACAACAAGTAGAGCCCAGTAATTTCCCGAACTTGGAGCCAAAGCGGGATCGAGTAGAGAGTAGAGCGTGATCAATAACAATATACAGCCTTGTAGCTGCGTATAAGTCATGAGTAAATATATCCTACTATAATTTTAAAAATATGATTGAATTGTTGATATTTCTCTTTCAATCACGCATAAACGGCTGAACAAATTTAGAAAAAATATGATGTGGAGATACCTTGAAGCCTGAAGAAGAAAATACTTAGTCGTTTTTATCGCATGAAAGCCGCGAGAAGCTTTTCCACACAGGCGATGTAAGTTATATATATTTTCTTCTTGGTTCTAAAACAGCGTTTTTCCAAAAAAACTGACTAATCAAAATTGTATTTGAAATAACATAACATTGACGCTTGATGTGTACCTACGTATGTTTTCAAAATATTTTAGAGTTATTTTATTCACGAAGAGATATATATTTATAAAATCTCAATGCAACCATTACTAAAATATCCATGGTATAAATATTATTCGATAATTATTATAACTCGTTTTACTAAAATAAATATAATAACGATTTTGTTTTGTCCCTAATTCTGTCCTGAGCCATTTACAGAAACGGGTTTTAGTCACCAAGCGCCAGACAATGACTTTTGATTCTAAATTTGAAATGTAAACAAGTCATTTAATTACAAGTTGTTATCCGTCTATGGATGCGTAGATTGACGTAATTACGCGATGCGTTAACAGAGGGTTATTCAACTGCGCTTGGAAAGTAACTAAGAGAAATGCGGTGAAATTCGCATTCATATATCTCTCGAGCATGGTACACCGAATCATATGGCGGAACGGCGATAAACATAATCGGTATCTAATTTCAAACTCTATTTCTCTGATGTAAAATCTAAAATTCATTACCAAAGTTATGTGATATTTGTGATAACTGAAATAGATTTTATTATTCATCAATTTAGAAGAACAATAAGAATATCGCAGAACTGACAACCGTTGGGGAAAAAAGGTTCTCGAGTGGCAGCCACGTACAGGCAAACGCAGTGTAGGACGACCCCCCACAAGATGGAGTGACGACCTGCGCATTGTTGCGGGAAGTCGATGGATGCAGGTGGCTCACGACCGAGCTTCGTGGCAATCTTTGGGGGAGGCCTATGTTCAGCAGCGGACTTCTGATAGGCTGAAATGATGATGATGAATAAGAATATTGATTATTTACACGCCAAATTTCATATACTCACAAGTAAATTCGTTTTACTCGAGCTCATTGTGTTGCAATATTTCTACGATATTGAACGATTGTCGTAATATATTTATCACAAATTTTTACATCCACAGAGTGTTGGAAAAATCACGAAGTGCAATACAATGTGTACGTTCCGAAATCCGTTTCATAAGTTGTCCTCCGAACTTTTTGATTTTGTAAAAGTTTTTTTTTTCACACGGACATCGCAAGTACCGCAATATACAAAAAAACTAAGAAAACAAGAAAAAAAATATTTAAAAATGTACGTGACGTGACGACTTTTTAAATAAAAAAAATTAAAGGATGTAATTCCGAAAATCTCTCACGTTTCTTCCTTGTCTATTGGTTTGGTAAATGGCTCGTGGTTCGGGCCAGTTGCAGTTATCATTGTAAAGCTACAAAGCACGTTATATAGCCATTAGTCAAAAGTCAGCAGCCGTCATGTTCATGTGATGCAACAGACAGACAGACAAGTGTACAAGAATAATCTCCTATGGTCGAGTTTGTCGGAACTTAGCGTTTGAGCTGATTATTAATAAATCATTAAACAACAACGCCGTGAGACACACGGCTAACTAAAACTGTCGTTTACATGACGTCCGACATGAAGTTCTGAAATGTGAATTAGAACTGAGGCATTGTTTAGTAACAATACTATGTTCCTCTTCTTCTTTTTCACTAAAATTAATTTGTTGTTACAATTAAATCTTTTAATCTCTTTTACTGATAGAAATATTTAAGCGATATTTGTCACTTTCGATCTTCGAAAAGACAAAATTCCTTTAAAGTAAGCAGTATTTTGTCTTTTAGTATTATTTAAATATTTTTCTTAGTAAAAAGATTAAAGTATTAAACTGTAACATCAAATTCATTTAAGTGTATAATTTCTAGGAAGCGTAATACTGAACTATTATTAAATATATATTTTTTAGCAACGTGGGTCAGCAGAGAGCACTAGATGCTAGCGAACATTTTGTCCTCCATACACTTAAACTGAAAAAATACTTTTTTATTTTTTATTTGTAATGGAAACTATGTAATAAGAACAGTTCCACCCTTTCCGTCCGTCTGTCCTACCTTAAAAGAGCTGTATCTTTTAACCATCATAGATAACCGGTAAAATTATAAAAGAATATGTGTTATTATGGGGCATATTACATCCAAAAAAAAATTAGGTTCCTCAAACAAAAACGGTAACATACAAGTTAACTTAGTGTAATTATAGTGCAAACTTTTAAATAAAACAACAAATAATACAAACCGGCCAAGTGTGAGTTGGGCTCGCGCTAAGGATCCCGAACTGAATGAAATAAAACAGAAACAGAAATTTTTGGTAAATAAATAACGCAATTGTTTTGTGGTTGTACAAATCCCGGTGCGCGAGACCGACTCGCACTTGTCCGTTTTTTTGAATACTATTATCTCGACAAAGAAATGTGATAAGGCGTTCTCCTGAACTGACTATTGATGACAATAATACAAAAAATTTTTTATAACTAATTAGTTTAAATTAATTAAAATCAATTGGAAAAAATTTGACATTAAAAAAGAGATGATTTCGTCGATCGATTTTTCGGAAACTTTAACTATAGGCGCTTAAATATAAGTAACATAATGTCTTTCAATATCTATATAACAGTTTTTAAAACAAGTCCAGACACAATTCGGCTCGGAGGCGCTGTGGTGCAGTAGCTGAGCTTTGGCCGCGGCGCTGGGGTCGAGGTTTCGATTTCCGACCGGGACACGTTTATGTATCGACTACAAAGATTGTGCCGAGTCTGGGTGTTCGTTCATATGGCAATTTATGTATATTAACTGCCGTCACGACACAGAGAAAATTCTAGTGAAGGTTTTTTTAATAAAAAAAAAAAAACTTCACTTCCTAGAACTTTCCACTCGCTTTATCTCAAGACTAGGAATTCGTTATATATATTTCTGAAGCTATGGTGCTAAAGAAAAAAAAAAATTTGTTTCTATTAAGAAAACTGGGGGGGAGACAGGCTAATGTGCTAGTTATTAGTTGTCTTGTTTAGTCTCGCCACGGAAGTGATTTTGGGGCCGGAACTAAAGAAGAGTCATGACTCAGCGTGACTCGTAGCGATTGAAACGAAGAAATTGTGATTATAGCATTAATGTTAAATAAGTTTAAAGTATTTTTATAACACATTTTACTATAATACGTTTTTAAGGAATGTTTGTATCATGATTATTTACGTGCATGGAAAAGAAAAATTTTCCATGATTTAACAATTTATAATTACCTTATCTGTGATAATTTACTGACTGCAGGGTAATGAAATAAAAATAATTAAATCACCAAAGGATTTTTCTTGCTGCTTATTATGGACGTCAAAATACGTAAATTAATCACTGTCAATACCAAGACCTTATACACCTTTCTAAGAAGCGCCTTTTATCACCTTTAATACGCGGTAGAGCCAAGCGACAGCTTCTCGAATGGGTCGGCTCCCACAGGGTAGTACCACGACTTCAACGCCCACGCCCCCTCATCCTTCTCTCTGCCCCATCCTCCTTCCCAAACACCCTTAAAGGCCGGCAACCCACCTGTAGCTATTCTGGTGTTGCAGATGTATTCACCTACCATCAAGTTAGCCGCATGCTCGTTTGCTCCCTTTTTATGGGAAGCTACACTTGTCATCACCATCATCATCATTTCAGCCCAACAAGGCCACTAGTAAACAGAAGCATCATTTCTAGATTGCCACAAAGATCTCCCATTTTGCAGCGAGAATTAAAATTTTCAGCTCATAACTTTTATGCTTTTAAGCTTTATTCCGGGTAGAATAAAAAAAATGTGCTTCTTTCTACACGTTTTTAGAATCTTCTAATAAGAAACGTGAGAATAAAATAATATTGAAACAAAGTTATCAGTTCTGCTAATAATCGCTGAACTATGTAGATCCTGTTCGTAATTTATGCCACTCTGCTGTTTTTTTTTTTTGAGAAGCTTCTACATTTTGACAATTAACTTCACATAAATGAATATATTTACATTAAGCTCCAGCTTTCATGTTTTTTTTACTGTTATTACTTTGGTTGCATTTATAATGGATGAGTACTGATAATAGTAAAGCCGTGTGCTGGCGGCGCTAGAAATTCTGCCACCCTCTTTAATAGAATTCCCGTTCGTCCCGTAGCCGTCTTCTCCTTCTTCTTTCCATTGCCTTTCAAACCTCATGGCATCCGATCGACGGAGGATTAAGCGTCTCAAAAAATATACAGACCGGTAATTGCCAGCGGTGTCTAAGGCTCGAAGCAGCTGACACTGCGATCACCAACAGACTTGCCAAGCAAGGCGATAATGGCAAATTCTGCTATTGATAGAGGTTTGTATTCAACTGTAGTTTCTAATTGGCTGACGAAGATGATAATACCTAGATATAAAACAAGAGAAATAAATTGAAAAAAAATATATAAGCTCTCACGACCGTATATTCAATACCGGGGTGGTCAGAGGTTAAATTTAGCAGTACTTATTTGGGACAACGTGACAGGTAGTGAGCCTGTCACTGCCTTAGTGTTCAAGCCAAGTCAAAGCCAAAGACACAAATCGTACATAAGTTTCGAAAAACTCCTTGGTACGAGGCCTCCACATAGCGTATCGAACTCGAGTCCCCTGATTCGGAGGCAGATCCTCTAACCACTCCGCTATCGAGGCAAACGTTTATAAACAATTTAGTTATGAAAATGATGACAGTACAGACAGTATGAGAATGAAACACGTACATTAAATACTCTCAGATCATATAATCTAAACTTTCACTGCCCGATCAAAGTAATGTATTAAAACTTATTAACATATTAAACAGAAACATTTATCAATCAAACAAATTTAAATCATAATTGATTGCACATAAAACACACTGTCGGTGAAAGATTGGTGTAATAAATCATATTATTTCGAACCGTGACGTACCAGTGACGGACGCTATTGCGATGGTAAAAATACCGGATAGTTTTGAGATGATTTGAGATAACTATCACGGAACGGTAATAAGCTATTAAAATTGTATAAGTGGAAGGCGAGAAAACAAAGACTGTACACATTAAATGTTTGAAAGCGTTTTAAAACGATTTATATACTAGCGTATGTTTTGTAGTGCCGTCTTGTATTTCCATGGTTTCAATTCGCAGGGATCTAATACAATTACGTAGACTAATACTTAAACGAATACTTTAATAATAATAATAAAATAATATTATAATTTAATATTAATAAATTATCAACGCCTGTCTAACTTAAAGAGAACTCTAAGACGGTATACTACAAAACATCTGATGTACAAAACATGATCGCTATTTATGCGTGCACATTTTTGTTACTCATATTTATCTTTTTCTGTTTTCAGGTATGTACAAACATGGGACTGCAGAAATGAAGTTATTTATGCGGTAACGTAAAGTAGTAAAACGAAAAAGAAACAATAATAAAGTTAGGGTTCTTCTACAATTATGTAAATGTACCAGTGATGGGACCCTAGGTACAACTCTTACTCTATTGCTGCTGCTCATCGGCCTCAACCACTGTTGTTTCAATTTGAATGGTACATTGATCCAGTATTACATGTCTGGTCATAAAAGAAGTTACCTTCCACTGTAGGACTTTCTCCTGTCTCGCAGAGGCAGTTTACATAAGTAGAACTTATTATTTGTAGTCCATACAAATACTAGTCCCGCGCGGGTATCAAACCGGCAACCCACAGCGCCTCAGCTAAACGCTTCGCCACTACGCCACCGAGCCTATAAATAATGTTACTATTTAACAAGATTCTTTTTTCTAAATTCAAACTTGTAATGCGTTTATTATTAAGAAAATTTCCCATATCACCATCATCATTTCAGCCTATCTCAAGTCCACTGCTGAACATTGGCCTCCTCATGTAAGTAACGTTAAAGAAAACAGAATTGCAGTGTAATTTGGTCAAAGTGGGTCCTCTCAAAGCCGTCATTAATTTTTAAGGTGCTTCAAAAGCTAACAATCTGTATAGTTGAGTAACGTATCGTTCCTCTGTCGAATACCATAAAATCGGAGTAACCCCTTTAGGAAAAGACGGGCTTTGAACGCTGTGAAAGCCAGATCACGTCAAATTCCTAGACAGCGCGTGCTCTAAATCAGCTCCTATAGCTTAAAACAAGTAGATCGATCAAAACGCTTGCTGTCAGTAAAATTTTAACGATTGAAGAACAATACGACAAGCTAAATGATCATGCGTATGCTTACAGCTTTAATAACCACCTTGGTAGGACTAACCTCACTAATCCAACATAGTAATCATCCTTCGGCACAATGCTCCTTTGTAACTTGTTGAAAATATGCAACATAGTAATCATCCTTCGGTTTAGTGGGGGTAATCCCACCAAGGTGTCACGAAGCATAATTTTAGTGAAAAGGGAGTCGAAAGAAGGATCGTGTAGTGAAGCCCGACCGCAATACTTACTTTTCCAAAATGTACGGTGGACTTTTCAACAAGACTGATTCTAGTCACAAGGCATAAATTACTCAAATATGGCTCGAGAACAATATTTTGGACTTCATACGAGCTGAAGACTCGCCCAGTCCAGATCTGAACCCGTTGGACTACAAATTGTTATATCTCTGCTTAGCCTAATGGTTGACTGGGAGAGAATGCCCTAGGCATTAAGTCCGCCATATGTACCAATATCTGTGCATAAAGATTAAATAAATAAAAAATAAATAAATTGTAGTCAGTATTATAGGACATGGCCTGCTCAAAACTTTACTCCTAAATTAATTCACTCAAGAAAATTTTATAGCCAGCAGTGCCTAAACTCAGAGACCGTGCATAAATCTATAGATTCGTGGCCAGAGAGATTTAAGATTTGTATCCAAATCAAAGGCGGCCATTTTGATTTTAAAATTATCTCTTAGACATCGCTAAATATGTACACATAAGACTTATTATCATTTAACAGTTTCTTTAAAAAATATATGCATTTAATTACGTAACAGAACATATGCTAAGCTATACTAGGTAACTATAAGGCGTTTCATCTTTGTCCTCAGGGGTGACAATGTATCTGAGGTTGTTTGAAGGTGTCCATGAACTGCTGTAACCACTTATTATAAGAGTGACTGTTAGCTCGTTTGTCATTCAACTGTTGTAAAATTACATGTAATCTATGAATATAATTTCTATAGACTACATTAAGTCTCTATGAACAAAATAAACAGTGTTACTTAATAAACATTGTGTTGGAACAAAGCAAATTTGCTTATCAAAATTAGATATTAGCTTGTCAAGTTGTAAAGTGTGCTGGCACTTCTAAATCAAATCCTGATCCTGGTCCTGATGTAGCAAGTTTTTAATGATAAATAACGTTAAGGATGATAAATGGATGTAATGTCTAGTAGGGTATAGTATTATATGTAATAATATAAAATTACAAATGTACTCCAAAATATTTTTAAGCTATGACGTACACTGAGGTTCACTTTCAAAACCTTTTTTGACCCTTCAATAGTACGAAACCAGTATAGCCTCCTGCCTCTTAACAATCATGTTATTTTTAAAAGTTATATTTTTGCGATAGACTTTCAAATAAAATCAATTATTCAATTTAAAATATAAGTTCTCGGATGCCATGTTTTCAATGAAACTGTTATAAGACTGATCGATTGTCATGATCGGTGCTAGCAAAGAATAATGAAGTCAGTAGAGCACCCACTCCAATTAGTTCTGTAGAAAATGATTGTCATACTTTGCTTCATATTGAGTTGAATAATACACAGTCATTGCAAACTCAAAATGCGTTCGTTCAATCATAAAAGAACCCCTTTTCGATTTATTTTACGCTTATACAAATTTTAAATCTTTATTATGCGAACGACATAACGAAGTGACAAGGACTCTTACTCAGCATGATATTGCGAAAGTTACACAACTCTTGTATTATAAGCAGTTGAAATTTTTACGTGTTAATAAATTGTATGCACGTCACATGTATGTCTCTAAAGTTCCTGATAATATCTTGTAAATGTCTTTTATGTGTAAAAGGTATTACATGAAGATAAAATTTTAAGCATCATCATCATCACCACCATCAGGCTGTCAAAAGTCCAGTGCCGAATATGGACATCTCTGAAAGATTGCCTTAAAGCACGGTCCCGAGTCGCCAACCTCCAACGACTTCGCAACCATATTCAGCTTGCGTTTACCTGTACGTGGTTACCACAAGCGAGGTTTTTATATTATATTAATATTATAAAATTACAGTATAAAAAGCATTTAATTGTAAATATAATTTGGAGAAAATTTACATAGAGATTAACACAATGTTTAAGGTATGTCTCGTATAAATAAAGATCTATAGACCGTTACGAAACGAATCTTACCTAATTCTCCGTTTGTGCAACTCTGTGACGTACCCTCCGCGTGAACGTGACGTGATAGGCATAAAAGAAATGTATTTATATGCGCCCCTCGGCATACTAATCAGGTGAAATTGACATGTTATATGTAAAAATAAGCGCGCAATAGCAAACAGGATGTCGACGTCTCGAAGGCTCTAAAATTTTAATTTAATAAAATTTCATAATTACAAGGTTCAATTTTAAAAATGATTTTGTAAATTAAAATTATATCGTAAAAATCTGAGAAAATTCAAAAATTGTAATTTCACTAACGTTTCAGTTATTTAGAAATCTCTGAGTTATTACGTCATACCAAAGATGTACAAGAACGAGAACCTAACCTAATAGAGCTGTAGTATGAGCCTTGTCAGGATCTTCTTTTTCTTTATCTGTCTGTGTAAGCCAAGAGGGTGCAAATAAAAACTGACATAAAATGTATAGAATATTTCTCCCTAAACAACACACCGATCAGACGTACGATGGCGAGCGTAGTACCCCTCGCTCTAGAAATACTTCATATAGAATGCAATCATTTGTCTGTGGGATTTTTTGATAGTTGGATGGACTTTCTGCCATCGGTCGATAGAGAGAACCACGTGCAGCTAAGGTTAACCTTTGGAGTAAAAGTTGGTATACTTAATAAGATTATCGTAACATTTAAAAAAAAATCGGTCAGTCCTACAAACATATTTGAAGTACCGGGAAAGCGAACACTGCACTTTCACTCAAATTCTGTTATAATACCATTAACAGTCATTCCAAATAACGTTACTGTTATTTATCCGTAAAATTCCGTAGAAATATTGCATTGCATTAATATTGATATTTCTATAAAGTTTTACGACTTCATAGTATTGAAACGAAGCTAACGCGTTTAAAAAGATTTTAAATTCGGTTTTTTTAAAGCTTCGGGTGCTGTAAAAAAAGGAGCTAGTCACGGAAGGACTGAGGTGTTTAACGTCGTGTTGTCATAGTTAACACGGCTACGATCAACTTTATAATTATTCATTTTTGGTCTGATCTACGCAGAATGTGCGGTATTTTGAGGTCGTGTAGTGGTATGCCTGGTCTTGTATTTAATTTTATTCATTACCGGATCCAAAGCAGGCAGTAGCACCCAGCCATCATCTCTATTGAAATTAGGGTGTTTTTTTTTTAATTTCAATAGCCTCGCCAATCATACATAGCAGGAATCGGTGTTTTGGTCGGTCAAAACTAATGTAATGGATGGGGCGACCGAAAATATGATCACAGACTGCAGACTTCCTAGACCGCCTATGTCTTACATCAGCTATGTATTTTTAACACGGATCTTAATTGAACTTTTTGTTTGTCCTATATAAGAGAGAACACATTCACAATGAAGCTTGGACACTCGTACATCTTGTAGTGGGATATTCCACTACGGCAGATGGTAAAAACTGACTAATCTTTCTTGGAAACTAGTAATAAGTTTTGATCAAAGCTTGCTTTAAGATATAGCCAATCTTGTCACTTACTTCTCTAATGTATGGCAATACACCACGCATTCGTTCAACTGTGGCCAACTTCACTCGGTAACTGTGACAGAGGCGCGGAACCCGAAGCTTGCTGCCGTACAGCACTTGCTTGACACGCTGAAGCTCGGCGGCCAAGTGTTTACTGTCACAGATCCCTCGTGCTATCGAAAACTAATTTTCCCACGGTAGCTAGCTGAGATGGATGGTGATGAGGTTCCGTATTGTAGTTAAAAACTACATACTTTTTGTTTCAAAAAGTAGAAATATAAAATCAACAGGTACATTGATTCTTTCAAATTAATAAATATATTGAACATTCACAAAACATGTTAGAGTGGGGAGAGGAAGACCTAGGCGAATATTTCACGATCAAATCGGAGACGTTCTGAAAAAAGGCCAGGTCAAGAGTATTCTAAACCAACGAGCATGCATGCGAAGATTGATGAAAGTGAAAGACGTATGTCAGCACCGTACCAAGTGGAAAAAGATTGTCTCTGCCTACCACGTTGGGAACAAGGCGTGAATATATACATACATACTTACAAAATATATAATTACGAGAAATACATGGAGTGTATTTTATTCAGGTTCAGTAGCCTTATTTTTGTGCAAGATTTACGTCGACAACTCTCATTGCAAATTGGCTTCATTTACTTGTAGTAACATCAATCTTAAAAGATCTAGTGATAGTGGACGCGTGTCTTGAAACCGCGAACATAATTAAAAACGTTTTTGAGGCACACAGACGTGAGCATTTTTTTTTTTTAGAATTAAGTCTTAACAATTTAATTTAGAAATATTTGAAGAAACTTTATAATAGATCAATCTTTACACATTTATAATCATCATCAGAATAAAAATTCCTCAAGTGTAATTAGGACTGTTGCAAGTTGGCAGAATCTGAAGGTACCTTCACACTTGGTAGGCTAATTAGTGATCACATTGCACTTTAGTTGCCGCTGTCCCTCGCTGGTCTAGATAATTTACTTCTAACTTATTTGAGTCGATTATTTCGCAATACTTTGTTGACTTTGATACTGATATTGATATTTACCTACCTACCACACGATCAGTTCACTGTTAAATATAGACAAATCCTTATTTCACCCATTATTGTAGTGTTACTGCATTGTATGTGCACGAGCTAGACAGACTTTATTTGCTTCTACCAGTGAACCTTATTTTTAAGAAGATCTGAAATCAATAACCATGTACTTGAGTTATTATTTAAAAGCGCAATTTCTTTTTTCGATGCTTTAATCATCATCATCATTTCAGCCTATCACAAGTCCACTGCTGAACATAGGCCTCCCCCAAAGATTAATGTATACTCAACCTTATTTAATGCAAATAAAAATTGTCCTGTTTGCGTTTAAGCTAAGCCACGAATGTCTTATAGTTATTCCTTAAAGTAATCTCCTTAGTGTTTCAATGAAGATCTAGATCTGTCAAAGTCACAGACTTGATTGACTGAAGGTTAACACGTCAAGGTACGAAGTACTCGTCTTCATCTGTCGCGTGCGTAACTAATGATAAAATCAACGCGTCTACTGCTAGAGCCCGGTTCATAACAATTAATCCTGAAATAAAAGACAATAAATTGGTTTTTAAAGCGATTCATTCACGCAATTTCGTAAGAAATAAATGTAAATTAGAATAACGCGTGGGTGTTGGATAATGTGTCAATAGCTTGAACTTAATTGACTGTTGGCGATTGTTGAACCTTTATGTTTATTATATTATTTACAGAGAAATCCTAATTTTAAAAAACTAATTTTATTTTATATAATAGTCAATATTTTCTAAAGCAGTCTTTAAAAAAGCCTCTGCTGGACATAGTCATTGCACACTGAAAGATTTATTTAATATTTATAGTTAACTAATGAACACAACTCTGGTGAAATTTGCTAATTATCATCTTGTGTCCGGAAAATATCTCAATACACTGTATGTCTGACCATTAGTTATTTGAATTGCCATACAAAATACATGATTTTTTAGATAATGGGCATACTATATCAATTAAAGAAACATAAAAGTAAGCCTCATATGAATGGACTCTAGTCACATAGCATTTGATTACGTAAATTCAATTTTAATAAGACCTCTCGTAACGTCGAAACACTCGCTCACCTTCGCACTCGTACCTAATATCAATAAATTAGAAGTTTACGTATTGACTGCGGTATTAGTACACATTTAATACTAACTAATAACAAATTAATCAGCCACTTTTGTCGTTTTGACATTTTTTTAAATTTATTATTAAAAAGGACTTTCAAAATAAACTATCGCAAATAAATTTTAAATTCAAACTACGAAAGTCGCTTTGAAGGGGTAAAATACCACAAAAAAAAAAAAACAAACAAAAAGGCCATTAAACGTACGATATGTAAAACCTTAGCACTAAATATGTTCTTAGTAAAAATGAAAACTTATAACTGATACAACGGGGAGTTAGAAATCAATCGAACACTTTCCGGATCATTTACTCATCTTCAATATGTACTGGTAACTTTGTCAGTGCCAATCATCTCCAATGCTATGGCGGCGTAGAAAAAAGCTAATTGTAAGTAAGCTAAGCATAGAAAGCTATCTGAAGTAAATTATCTCTGATAAATAAATTAAAAATATATAAAATGTTCCCCTGCTAATATTGGTAGGACTATATATTATAAAATTTTTATGTATATGTATAAAATCTTAAAGAAGCACTCGCAATCCTATAAGGGTAGAATTACTCCCAGTAAATGTACAAAGTATTTTTGTCATCTGATTTAAAAAGTTTATTAAACACCTCTTGTTTAAAAAGGGTTATATAGATATATACATATAGAGAAATACATGGATGATTATAACTCCTGCGAACGAGGAGATTGCTACCAAAGGTTTCTAAAAATTTAAACGTAATTTTGAATCACACTTTAACTTTTCCAAAAAAAAATTCCATTACAATACGTGAAATTGCTTTTAAATTATTCCATTCACACCTAATAAATTTGTTTTGTATTAGTGTACATACAGATTTGTTAAAGAATTTTATGTTACTAAAAATAAGAATCAGCCATGACCTCAACAATAATAGAAAATGAATAATCAAAACAACCCTGAACTCATATAGATCGTTTTCCCAGGCTTCTTAAGTAACAGCTCATCTATTGTAACTCATTCGTATGCCTAGTGTGATCATGTTCCGTCATGCATATCTCGAATTCCGCTATCACGTTCCAGTCGTAAATAGCATGCTATAAAATCATCGCCTTATCAATGTAGCGTTTAATCAAAATGTTATTACGTTCTATTTGCATTTCCAACACCTTGAAGTTTTTATAACTACTTATTCATTATAATTATGGTAAAATATTGAATTAAATGTTAGCGATAAGGATTTAAATAAATAAGAAATCATCGTTAAGTAGGAATGGAATACAAGTAAACAAGCCTGATTCTGTCGTATACGCAACTGTTACTTTATTATACGTGAAGAAATAATTCTAAATAAATCTAGCCAAGTGAGAGTTACGTTCGCTAATGGAAAGCTCCGTATGCTATCCCTGCTTACATCTTATTTAGCAACAGAGTCACAATAACTTCTCATCATCACTACAGCATGTTATTGTATGGCGTTTAATAAATTTCATTTAATTTAAATTATTGTCAACAGTCACAAAGTAGAGTCTTAAGCCTCATGCATCAATCTAATTTTTTTTAATTCATCTTGTTTATTATCATTAACTTGTTTTACAATTGTGTCTACAATAAAATCAAATTTGTCCTTTTAAATAACAAAGGAGAAAAAAAAATCTGTAAAACGATAACTAAAAAAGAAAAAAATCAAGTTAAAGAATCACATGGAATGTCTAAAATGTTTTTTATTCGCTGTTATTAACTTCATTGAGTGAATAAAGGTACTTTACAATAGGAAGTTTTTGTAGAAGTCTTGTACTTACGCGAATAAAAAATCTATTTACCAACCAAACATTAAATCTAGGCTATTAACACTTAAATGCCTGCTCTAAAAAGGCGGCTAAAATTCAAAACAGTTATAAGTAATGTCGTCGGCGAAAGGTAGTAACTTATAGATCGATGTTTATATTCAAAGCGCGCACACCAATAACGGTGCGATACTAAAATATAGCGTCCAACGGTCAAATGGTGACACTATTGTTTCGCGAACGGGTTATATAATCTGTTGATGTTAATGTGTTAGTATTTGTGCGGTGTGGTGCGGTGATATTTAAATGTGTCTCACCACGGGATTTTTACCGAACATTCTGCATGCATAGGATAAATTGCTCTCAAGCATTTCTTAAAACAAAACAAGTGGATTTAAGGTAGTGGTATTATGGTTCATTGTCATCATGTGTGAGAGATCATTGTTATGGTTAAAAGGGTGATAACAGAACCGAATTCAATGAAATATTCAGCTATGAAGGTACAATTGAAAACAGACTTATTAAAAATGGATCCGTCAGATATGTAGATCCTATCCTTGCAAATACGAGGCCCCAGTGTTTCGGGGTTCTGGTAATTAATATTAAATCTATGTCCATTCACTTTTGGCATTAGTGCACCTCTGCTTACCCCGTTATGGTGTCAATTTTAAAGGTATACAAACCATCTATTTAAAACAAATATTTGGTTTAAACTGGTGTTTGTCTCCAGAACCTATGACTCAGCGGCCACGTATACTAACCATTGAGGCGACCGTAAAATATCATTACACAGTTTAGAAACATTGTTTAATCAGGGATTCCTAAACTATTTTGGGCAAGAGACCCCTTTTCCAAAATGAACTGATACCTCAGACCCCCATAGCCAAATTACTTTAAAAATCTTATCTCCAGTTTTTTTTTTCCTATTGATACAAAATACTTACCAGTTTAAAAACTTTGCGGTTGGTGAGTAAACTTAATTTAAGTGGTTGATATCGACCACTTTGGGAACCCCTGATGCAAATGAATAGGCAAGTAATTTTGAGACGCCAACTATAATCTTTATACACTTAACCATTTTTTAGCACATTGTGTTTATTTTTTATGTATATTATTAATATCAAAATCCGACATAGTTAATACAACGATTTCAAAATTAGACGGAAGGGTGGAAAAATGAGCATCTGTATAATAAATACCTGGTAGTTCTCGAGTAAACTTTACTGGAGTAATCTATAATTTTACTAAATCTATCTAAATCCATTCTAGCATAACGCCGTTCTATTGCTTTCTTTCTTATTCTTCAAAAAGTTTTGTGATTGCTTTACGTTTGATATTAAATATAAAGGTAAATCTAAGCAAACTTGCAAACTCTCCACTTTGTAATTATAAGTAATGTTCACGAGCGGCCTTCATACTATCATCTCCTACACTCTAATAGTACAAACACTCCGCTTACTATCATATACGTGTATCGCCTACTAACTTTTATTTCTCCGCTTTTAATCTTAATACAGCTTGACACTTCCTAGTTTTCAATTAGGCTGTATCTCTTTGTGAATAGCGAAAAGCAAATCAAATTTGGGACGTGCATGATACGGTCTTTGCTCAAATCTGCGCTGAAATTGTCGCTATGCTTACAGAATACGAAAATTATGTATATTATGGTTTACGTCTAGTGAGTACATATTATAGTGTGCGGTCAAATAGGTGTGGTTGTATTAAAGGATTTCGAGGATTATGTGAATATTTATTCGTCGTTCTAGAATGAGATGTATAAACTCTTGTTTGTTGCTGCAGAAACACAAGTTACAAGTAGAAGTCAAACATTAAATAATATAACTGTGAGAAAAGAAATGTTATTGTACTAAACATTAAATCTTACGACATCAAGTCAAATTTTAACGAAGCAACTCATACGCATCTATCTCTTTCACCCCAACCATTTTGTTTGTAAGCCAAAGTGAGATTACCTAACCCTAAATAGTAATTGGCGTCTAACTCCAGTGTAAGGTTAAAACTTGAAATTTTTATGTTAATTAGATTGCATTATAGTGTGTTTTAATTGCACTAGTTCCAAGAGTGCGCGAGCAGTGAGTGGTCGTGTGTGTATTGTTGTGACGATCTGTTGTTCGGACTGTAGTAGGAATCATGGATTTGCGAAATCATAAAATGTTGAGATTTAAAACTAAAACTAATTTGTTGCGGTCTTCCTCAATATCTTCGCCCAGGTATGAAAATCAAAGTATAGTGACCATGATCCTTGGTCTGCTTGTTTATTCAAAAAATTTTTTGTGAACCAATAAGTAAAAATAGGATGAAACACACATTTACACGAACACTATACATTTGAAATGAAATTGTAACTTACGCAGTTTTTCGCGTTTAATTTTTTTTACGTTCCTGACGTTTCGAGTGCTTTACAGCACCCGTGGTCATAAGGAGGCTGAGGTGTTAGACGTCAGGACGTCGAGATGTTATAGTTAACCCGAGCTATCTTCAGCTTTTATTTATTAATTTGATACTGTGAGCACATTCTACGTAGATCGGACCAAAATCTTTCTAAAGTCATAGTCAATCAGTTTTAATCATGATCATGACTGATTAGTATATGAAACTCAAAAATACATTATACTACTTGCTAAAACTGATCATGAAGACTTCCATTGATTAAGCTCAATTCCAGGACATAAATAAACATTTCTTTTCATTCAATAAAGATGTTTTTCTAGGGTTAATAAATTCAGACATGTTAAATCTCATTATTGATTTGTGTATGGATTGTACAACATATGAATCTTAAACTGGGCTTACTCTGAATACAAGTGCTTTTACTATGAATACCTTTCCTGGTGTTAATTAATTAATCTTAACACAATGAAGTTTGTCTGACATCTTCGTAAACTCTTATTTTCAACTTATAAGACAAAAGATAGCCAACAACAATATAGTATGTCCATAAATGAATTCTTGCTACTTTTGTTTCAAATTTCCCAACTAATATATATAATATGTTCTATCGTCTTAAATTAATAAAACCTTGAATAATTTGATTCAGTGTTATTCAAGCTGAAGGTCTTACGCAAGATTTTAACATATATAATTCTTACATAGATAAGACAAAGAAAACATGACTCTAAATAAATACTTACAATGATGTAATGTTAACACACTCATTACTACGGAATTGTAAGCTATCATTAATTGTCATTACACATAGGCATTCACATATGTGTGATTGTAAATGTAATTAATGTGTGATTAATATCCGGGTAAAAAATATCTAGAACATTTGTGCGTATCGTATGATTCGCTACTGGCGCTACTATTTCTAAAGATTATATGAAAAGTTCATGTTTGGGTCCTTGTAATTCATTGATGCATAGAACCTGTTGTTATTTGTACTCTTTATTTTCAATACAAATTTTAACAACTTTATCCAGACTCCTCCTATTTCTTTAAGTTTGATAGTAAAGCGGTCGCTTTTTTATGTCTGGTAAAACTAACGATTACTAACGATCTGTTAAATGGCTGGTTAACACGAGCTTCAATGAACTCCAAACATCAAATTGCTAACCTCGTTACGGTATCGAATGCGAAGGCAAAGCTTGATTTTTGTTAGACCAGATCATATGTAGAATTGCTCTCAAATATATAACATCAGAAACTAATAATTTCTTCTATTAGTTACAATCTTTAAAACCTGCTTTTATGGAGAAAACTATATCTACAATAAAACTAGAAAACTTTTAATTTTATTATTATTATTAAATTATTACTATTTAACCCCTCTGGAACGCTCTCCCCGATGATATCAAGAAAGCACGGAACAAAAACTCTTTTAAGAGCAGAGGCTCCGACGTCACCATTTGAAGGCAAATACCGTCTGGGGAATCTTTCCGTCGTAGGAATATATCCTCTCCTTATTTTGTTTATGTGTGTATTATTTTTGTATCTATAGCATATTATGTATGTAGTAAGTAAGTAAGTATTTTATGAGGATTATATTATTTTATTATATTAATATTTCATTTACATTTCTTATTTACTTTAATTTTCGTACCTCCCAAAAGTCAATTAATCCACCCATTGTATACCGTAGTTTTAGGTGTTAACAATGAAGAATAAATAAATAAATAACCTGAACTGAGATCGAGGCGTCGATCGAACTGAAGTAAAAATATAAAATAATTTATACTGTATTAAGAATACAAGAAACAAAATGATAATCAAAATCAGCCTGGAGGATATCGCAATCATCAATTAAAAAGAATACGGTGTAATGATAATATGATACTTAATAATTAGTATTACATCATTATTTTATTTTGATAAAGTTTACCACTACAGACCATTACAGGTCTACGAAATTCAAGAACAAACTTCACTAAAATTTCTAATAAACTAAATAATATTGAAATCGGGTGTGCTACAATAATAAAAACTTAATTGAATTAAACAAACTACTATTAATAAAATATTATTACTTCATATAATTCGAGAAAAGAATCAAACGGAAATTAAAATTTATCATGGTAAAGAAAAAATATCAAAATAACATACTTCTTGTGCCTCGCTTTTAAATCACGTGGTGGTCTCCGGATGTCACCATTACACTCTCAAAAGAAGAATATTCTGCAGTTTGACGTTTTTAAACTTATATCTTATCATATCTTACAAATAACTGACATAAAGTAAGCGATAGGCCATGTCATGAGTCGAGTGGCTAAGGGATCTGCCTCCCAATCACGAGACTCGAGTTCGGTCCACTGGTACTTGTATTGGTACTGGTGGGCTTGTACCAAAGAGGTTTTTGACACTTCTGTGCGATTATATTGATATTTTGATTGATATTCTTTGGGGAGGCCTATGTTCAGCAGTGGACTTCTGATAGGCTGAAATGATGATGATGATGATGTGCGATTTGCATCGTTGGCTTGGTCACTTGTCACACAGTCAAGACCTCTGACCATGTGTGTAGGTATATACAGTCGTGAAAGCTTGTATTTTTATATATTTTTTTATCATATCACCTTTTCGTATGTCACATATTGCTCAACAAGTGTTATCAAGACCAGCTGAGACATAGTTGGACACTTATTTGACCGTTTCACGTTCACCTTCAATGTCAGACAGAACGAGGTCAGACAGTATATAAACGTGGGTTGGAAGTTCATCTCGAATTTACTTATTTGTAAACTTTTATTACAGAGCCTCCTGCGTATATATTAATGATATAAATACGTATACAGAAATATCACAGTTGTCAAAATCAAAGAGTGAGTGTATCTGTAGTGTTGAGTGCTAAATTGGATTCTAATTCTGAAAATGTACGGCATTAAAAGAAGGAACATTAATTAGAGAAATAAAACGTGCCCGTACAGAATATTTTGTATATTGGTTTAAAATTATCCGCATTTTTGCAATATGTTCAGTAAAACGAATGTGCACTTGAACTATTCATTAGTGTATCATTGCATCCAACATTATCATCACCAGCCAGTCAATCGTCCAGAATAGAACATATCTCCTCGTAGCGAAGGATTAAATAATGCCCTGTAGGGCAGGCAGATCGGTGACCACTATAGATTTAGATAAATCTATGGTAATCACTGTATCATAAAACGTACAGTTAAATACTGCAAATGTTACATTACAGATAATTAGAAATATGTAAGATTCAAGCACATTTAGAACTCAAAACAAAAACAACCGTAACATAATTTACTGATCTCCTCGATAACATTTTTGGACGGTAATTAGCAACCATTGCGTAAGATGAAACATTAGGAAGAATTAACGCACGAAAAACAACACTAAAACTGTTTTATACGATGTTCAGGTGAAAGTGACCATTGTGTTTATATAAGGCTATTAAATAGTTTCAGATAGAGAAACCAGAAGCGCCGAAAATAGTTTTTGTTTGAGTAAATTATAACTAATGTTTAGGAAGAAAAAAAGACCAGACTCAGTATTTACATAAGTATATTTTAGAGTTTATTCTTTGAAATTAACGGAAAAGTAATAAAGCTTTGCACAAATTAATTACATTGTTACTCTTCACAGATGTATCAACTAAGGATATAAATTTAACAACATATAATGATAGATTATCAACTAATTTAACCTATCATAAAATGTAATTTTTTGAACCTATGCATTTATCTAACCTTGAGAAATAATCGTTATTTTCTCACGTCCATTATGTACCACTGTAGTTGTATAGCCAATCTTAGCGAGCACCATTTTAGGCAGGAGTTAGCCAAAAGTTGTTTTATTCTGAATATATGTGGACTGGCAGGCCATTTTGAACTTTATTTTACAATAATTCGAAAAGCCTTTTAAAGTTGTTTTAGTGTCAATGGCTCCCGTATATTAAGAATACTAAAACAATGAAACTGTAACAAAATTAACTCAAAACTGATTACGATTACTGTATTTTGTTCTGTCACTTGACACGAGTCTTGTTTGTCAAACAGCAGAGTGAAGTACCAGCATATTCCATGTCGGTTTCCGTTGCAATGTTAGGTCAAATTACCGGTGTTCATTTCTTGTTATTCGAAAAGCATTAGAGCTCATATCTGGAGCGGTTCACAACAATAGTCGAATGGCAGAACGCGCCCTATCCCATTAGGCTATTGGCGCTTGTACGTATTTAATAATAAGTTTCGGAGTTTCTTTTGTCTGTTTCTTCTCTGTCGTAAGAACTTGATTATGAAACGGTGGTAAATTTTACTAAAAGCTAAGCTAAGTAACTAAGACATTTGACTGATGAAGATAATTTTTTTGAGTCGAAGAATAAAGAATTTTTATTTAAATTTATTTAATTTATTTTTCATTTTATTTTATTTACTGCGTGGTTAATATCTTCTGCGAGTTAGTAGCGATTGTCGTCGCTGTTAAAATTAGTAAACTAACCATCATACTTTTTGGAGGCAGTTAACCTAACCACCGAATTATTCGTCTTAGATTTAAACATTACTCATATATGCTGGTCACATACTGTTGAGTGTATGTTTTTTGTAAAACAAAAAATATACGATACGAATACTCAGAAAAAGAATGTTTGTTTGTTTGTTACCTATTAAAATAATCGTACTAAAAATATGTATGTATGTATGTATATATTCACGCCTTGTTCCCAACGGGGTAGGCAGAGACAATCTTCTTCCACTGCTACGGTCCTGACATACGTCTTTCGCTTCTTCCACTTTAAAAAAATATGTAAAACAATAATTAAAATAATTTATATTTAGGACTTCTATTTATTTTATTAATTCCTAGTCAGTACCTGGTTATAATATTGCTCTCTTCATTTCCCTGGGTTGACTGCTAAAGAATACATCAAGGCATTAAGTCCGCCCATTTTACCCTTAGTTTAAAACTAGGTTAATAAATTGTGAAGCACGTGATGATGTAAACGTGGTAATCTCACATAATGATATCCGAGGAAAACATTTTACCATAAGAGTATAAAAATAGTATATAGAATTAGTTTTCTCTTTTTTGATATTTCGTTTCTGGTTTTAATAATTTTCAAAGCTGCATTCGCTAATTTCGCTATGTTATAGTTTCTTCTTTTAAATTTATTTAAATATATGCTAAATACACACTGTATGGTGGCATGTTAAAAATATGATATACTGAGCGGGAGGAATGTCTCTTCTGGATGAAAATCTAAAATAACAATTTATTTTCGATTTTCATTCAGACATTAAAAAAATACTTAGATAAACAAAACAATCGTAACTCGTCTGTTTTACAAAAAAAAAACCGGTATTACAATTTCGTACTAGGTTAGGGTTAGATTGCGTAAGGTTAGGCATTTCTAGTTAGTATTTTACATTAGAACAAACACTTTGATTAATTGTTTCTGATAGTGCGTTGTAACCGGCACTATTGTCGTAAAAAAATATCATAACACGACATTGTATGCAAACATGTAGGAAAATCCGTCTATTTTTTGCACACTGTACTTGTTACTTTTTTCCTTGGACATATAATTATTAAATAATAAAAAACTTATTTTAGATCCCCACTTTATTGTTGTACACTTAAAAAGATAATTGGAACAGTATTTGGATTTCTATGTTTCATAAGCTGATTCATTGAACCGGAGATTAATTATATGTATACTGGTTATAACCGTATTTGATTCTTATTCGAGGATAGGAGTAGGTTACGGACGCAGCGGCCACTTATCATCAGGTGTGTGTACATAGTCCATGCGTTCAGTTGTTTAATTACTTTATTTTTTAATTAAAAAACGATCTTAAAATCTACCGTAGTCTAATATAAAAACCAAGTTTCTGTACATAAAGTCATAAAGTTCGCGAATCGCGAGATGTCACCCGATGCTAACGGCAGATAAACCACCGCGCTACATGAATAACCGCGGGTAGCGGTTCACAGGTTGTATCATTATTCAGGCCAGGTGGTTTATTCTGTAACTCCTCGTTAAGCAATAGTCATTCCACGTTTAAAATATTTACGATTTAAACTGATGTCAAATATTTATAGTGTATGTGCGACCAATAGAGATCGCTTAAATTTTATATATAACGTGAGAGATCTGAATTCGATCCTTAGTGCCACAACCACTAAAATTAAATACAATACTACGTAGTAACTTTCAACGCACGCTGTATTGGATACAAACATGAAGAAAACTTTTTACCTAAAAATTTAAAATATTTCCATGATATGTCTAATAAAACGTAATAAAGTAACGTAGCGGTTCTATAGGAAAAAAACTATAAGGAGGCTTGTATATAGTACGGGGACAGTTATAGGATGTATACCTTTTTAAAGTTACGCTTATTTTATAATAGACAATTTATAACAAAATTTTAAGAAAATACTATAAATCGCTATCAATATAAACTAAAACTGTTTTACAAATATAATGCTGTTGAACATAAAATTGTAAAGTATTTTTGGCATTGTAAAGCTCTAAAGGGATTCCGAAATAAATGCTGCATTTTATTTTTACTCGGTGTCTAATAGCTTTTCTCAACAAATTTTACAACCAGTAATAAAAATAAATAATATTTATTGCGACGTTAATTCATAAAACCTTACAGTATACATGAGAGCTTCCGTTTATAACGAAGAAACTTTTCGTGTGGGTATAAACTAGTTACGAAAAAGCTATATAATATCTTTGTGGATTGTTAGACTAAGTAGACGATGTATCTAAATCTTTGAAGTGGATTAAGAATAGAAAGTTTGAATTTAAAGTTAGGCTTACTTCGAACCAAATATAAAATAAATGTTATAAATTAAAAAAAAAACGACATAAAATATATTAATTTAAATTATGAATGACCTTTGACATAAACTTTGTAATCAGAATATCCGATATATTTGGTTTTTCAAAGCTATGTTAACTTCTGTCAACTCGCTTGCTTGTAGACAATTTTTCTCGCTTGTGTCATTGTCATTGCCTTTGTTACTGAATTTTGGATATTTGTAGATGTCTAAGTTTAGCGAGACTGATTGTAGATAAGTGACAAGCAATAAAATTAAGAAGTTTTATCTCAAATTACAAGTAAGCATACATAATATTTATCATTTCCTTACTTTTTACTATATACCTCTGCTGGATAAAGTTCTCTTCTAGGAGTATATCGTTCTACCGGTCTCTATCTCACTGTCTCATACAGGTACTAAGCTGTTTAGCAACGTATTATTAAATATCTCCTGAAAAAAAAATATAATGACTAGTTGTATCCTGTGCTCAGGTTAAAAAATTTAAAAGTCTAAGAGAAAATAAAATATTAATTCAGTCTATGTCCTTCGCAACATTATAAGAAACGTGTCTTCAAAATCAGATCAATATCAATCCAGTGGATTTGGCGATTAGCCTGCACAACGAAACATAGCTTTGTCTTCATATGTTAGAATAGACGGATATAGACAACAACAGCAATCAAAAAAATATAGTTAATTAGTATTACATAGTGTTCGCATTATCTAAGATTGTGAGGCGTCATAGAAGCGATCACAATTAACACAACATATTAAAGCAACTTTCACAATAAAGCTACACGACTGGAGCTGCGTGGGTGCAAATTTTCCTTGTAGAATACAGAAAATAATTATTATATAATTTTCAACTAATTTAAACTGGGAAGGAATGCGGAATCAGAGAGAATGTACGATTATATCACTTTGCTGAAAATAAATTTCTTAACCTACAGTTAAATATTAGACTGCACTCTGAATAATTTTATATGTCTGAATTTATTTAATAAAATACACTGCAATATTTTTCTTAATTTATTCATTATACAATTTAGATATTTATTTCATAACTAATTGTATTATATAACAATGGTATGACTATTACTAAATTTCGACTGTCACAAACATTAAACTTCCCGTATCTTCCTATATGTGTAGGGGATCTTTAACAGAAACGGTTTTTAATCTATGATCACCTAGACGCTTAGTACGCGTACAGACTTGTTTGACGACTTCATGACACGAGTCACGTCTTCATGATGAGATGGCCAGACAATTGGTTAAAACGGTGTCGGGGTTTTTTTTTTGTAACCAGACGGTCATCGATGTTATCCTTTAACACACGAGCACAACGCCTTGATCCGTTACCATGCTTATCACTTTCATGTAAGGAATGCATTATTCTTGTAAGAAGTTTCCTGTCAGTGAATATGAGGTCATTTAAATAAAACACTTTATAACGGAAGATAAATATAATTTCTTTTTTTTGGTAAGCTGATAAGAGGGTTGTGCTGCAGAGGCAATACATTGATTTTGAGAACACAGATAATATTATATATATATATATTCATTAACTAAAAATTATAATTTAAGAGCAGAAAATTCATATAGAATAAGCTCGCGTCTGTTTTCCGTAGGAGCACGATTAATGTTACCAAACGAGCTTCGGCAACCCACTTTTTACATCTCCGAGAAGTACTAGAAGCATCTGACGGGTGGCGAGCTCTTCACCCGGTTTTCTACCTAACCTCCGGGATCTCTCTACGAGACTTTTAAGGCTTTTCTTTTAGTCGACGACAAGCGCGTAAAGAGAGGGGATGTCAGAACCGTTCGACGCTACTATACGGAATTTTCTTTTCTTATGTCTAAGAATACATACTTAGGAGCGATAATGGCTCACTTTTCTTACAAACTTTTAACTTAAAGCAAGTGTAAACCCTCTTAAGTTAATTAAACAAAACCCTTTTAAAAGCTTAAATAATTTTAGGTACATAAATGCATATAATTCAATCAATCAATAATTAATTTATTTGCTAGAATGTAAGTACGAATTAGGAATTAATATTAAAATAATTTAGTCCTGTACATTCTGGCTTATTGAGGCATGCAAATACACACATACAACGAAATGCGTGTGACAAACCAACTTCTTGTAACATTTGAGCCAGTGTGTAACAATATAATATTGTAACACAGCATGCACAAACAACTGTATCGCACCGAATTAAGCGCAAACATTTCGTAATAACAATGCAATTTATAAAATAAGTAATGTTTCTTTTATTGCACCGAGCTTCGTTCCATCATCTACTCCCACAGTCGCTTGTGACCTTTATTAATTTACGTAACGGTTGTGTGTGGGTGAGGCATTAAGCCGAGTGTGAGGGCAAACGAACTGGCTCTTTGCACACAGTCGCAAATTAAGTTCTCATTACATTAAGACGTGTCTCCATTTCTTGACATAATGATTGTAAATTGGAATCGATTGCTCTTTAATTCTGATTATGTTTACCGAAAATACAGAGAACTGAAATGAATGGCGGCGTCTAAAGTGTAAAGTGTCTTTTGTTCGAACTAAACACTCGAAAAGTCGCGACTGGTGACCTTATTGCGTATACATACATTATTGTCAGTGTAACTTAAGGTACTTTCGGTATAATGTATTTTAAATACCACGTTAAAATATATATTTTTTAAACAATAAATAGCACGTGTCTCTCACAACATGACAGAATTTAATCAAATATCTCTTGAGATTTAGAATAAATGAGTTCCTTAAAACAAATTAGTTCAGATATCAACTTCATTAAGCGTTCTTAAAAATAACATCACGCATCAGGTAACTAATGACTTGATAAGATCAAAGTTCGTAATATATGAGGATTTTTTTATCAAATTACATATTGCTAAATATTCTATAGATATTGTATGTATGAATGAAAAATGTATGAAAAACCGAAATACTGATCCCTGATTGAATATCATTAATCGAAAGAGAGCTAAAATTTACTCAATAGCTGATTCATCTTATATTTACTATAAAATTTCAAAGAGAAACCTTTTTTTAATATATTGCTTTTTACTGACAAATCTAAACATCTGAACCAAAAATAATCACACAATAACATCCAGACCAGAAAGCCGTTAATTTGGGTTTCGCAAAAATTGTGTCCGTCTGGGTTTCAAAACCTAGACTAATAGACAGACACTAACACACAGTATTGAGATTTGATAGTCTTTAGCTACTAGACATGAGCCTTGTTAAAATAATACTCTAACCAAATATCACACACAGTTATTCAGAGATTTGCCCTTAATCGCCTCTCTGAGCAAGTACGTGCCGACAGCATCGCAATAATGATACTGCTTCCTAAATAAGTTTAGAATTGCTGCACTTTTTTTACTCCGTCTTCATAGCTTTTTATAACCTAGATAGTTTGAAACGTCATTTCTGAACTGTAGGGCCAAAGACTGGAGTCAACCAGTCCTCATAATAAGAGTGACAGGCTCTTAGTAAGCTGGTGCGATACCAACTTGCGCTCCATCGCCACTTATAATCCAGTGGGACTGTAGCCAAGCACTAGCTTATGCTAGTAAGAAACAATATTTATGCCAGTTATTGAATCGCTCATGTTACTTTGAATATATTGTCATCATCATCATCATCATTTCAGCCTATCAGAAGTCCACTGCTGAACATAGGCCTCCCCCAAAGATTGCCACGAAGCTCGGTCCTGAGCCACCTACCATCCATCATCCATCCATCGACTTCCCGCAACACTGCGCAGGTCGTCACTCCATCTTGTGGGGGGTCGTCCTACACTGCGTTTGCCTGTACGTGGCTGCCACTCGAGAACCTTTTTTCCCCAACGGTTGTCAGTTCTGCGAGGTATGTGGCCGGCCCATTGCCACTTCAGCTTGCTGATCTTTACCTTTGAATATATTGTAAATGCAAACAATTATAAAGCCATGAAATGTCTAGTTAACATTATGCATACGCCATAAGCAAAGACAAACATATGCTGTGAACCAGTTACGCTTTCTGTCAAATTAATATTCCGCCAGCTAACTTTCTACTGATCTTATTTATTCTATGTTACAGTTTAGATTTATGTGTCCGCTTTTATTTACATATTTTACATATGATATATTAATTTGTTACCGGCTAGTAACGTATACAGGTGTGGTAGCCTAGTAGCCGGGGAAAAGCTTTAATTTTGTAGGAGGCGAATGATCAGGGTTATAATTTGGTATTTCCTTGAAACTTGGGGAAGGACACATACTTTTTATCGGAGAAAAACTGCGTGAAAGTATTCCAAGAGGACGAGTGAGCGGGCGGAAGATCGTTTAACAATAAACCTGAGTGTCTCTTTCCATGTCATAATTTTGAATCAAATTAATTTCTATTGAGTCATATCAAAACTGGTTCATGATATAATAAGGTAGCTGTAGGTATCCTCAGCGTGGAAACACTGGCAATACTTCTAAAGTAAGTTACAGCGCATCCCGATAGCTAAATATGTGTGTTGATAAACTATTTTTACGATGGCGTGTAATATTTTGTATGTAGATATTGAAATACTCAAAACTTGTAATTACCGTTACATGGCTGACCCGTAGAGTATATTACACCACTTTAAATTTCAGTAAAAATTGACCGAGACATTCTTAACAACTGCTTTCCAAGTCAAATGACAACGTGCCCACGATTCTAATTGCATGCTTCTATTATGTTCTGCACCGAAAGAATGAAGACGTTACCAGGCGCTATACTTTTAATATGCAAATTTGGTTCATTCTGCATAGCGCTAAGAGCTCATAATCGTTTGTACTTCGTTGCAACACCACCGGTTCTCAAAAGAGACGCTCTTTTTGATGATTGGTCTCGTTCCATTTTCACAGCACGTGCTTTTGTTGAGCAAAAGGCATTTTCGCAATGTGTGTTTCCATGCATATCCTATGGGGATAAAAGAACAAGACACCAATGTTTGAATATAGAACGCAGTCGCATCAAGGTCATCTTAGTTGAAATAGTTTTTTTTTTATAAAACCGTTACTTTACATCCCACTAAAAGTAGTCGTAAATTAGATTGCATTCAATATATTGACTGGAAAAATAATATATGCTTTCAAGGCCGTTTACACAAACCTGGGTTGGTCAGATGTACAAGACCTTTTATCTCTTCTAAGCCTATGTGACAGGTGGTGGCTTGTCGCAATTTTCGGACGCAAATTTACGGAAAACTCTTTGATATGAGCCATTCTCGTAGAGTATCGCAGAGGTAGATAACCATATTATTTCATAGTAAATAGAAACGTGGCCTATTCGATTTCTGTCTCGGAATTTGATGAAGATTGTCTAAAACTACCTTGGACTTTTAACGATTTCGATCTACATAAATCCATTACCACATAAGCGAAATTAGTTTCGTTTTCAACAAAAATTAACCTTATTAATTTCAAAAACGAAATATTAACAGGTGAATAAATTTTAATAATATTAAAACCTGTTGTAGCGATTTTATATGACAACAATGAAGAAACCCACACACATCAAGCCACCACAGCCGCTCTGCCTACTAGCTTACAAGATTAGAACAAAATTTAACAGACACGTCATTCCTTAGGTATGTATAGAAAGTTAATGCGACGCCTAAGTAATTTACAATACATTTGCAAATTTGCTTATCCCTGATCGTCCATAGTTTTACTTAATATCCTGCAGGTATAAGACTATTTGTTTTTTTAGATGTTTGACGCTGAATCGTACCTAAAAGATTAAATTCATTTCAGAAATGCTTTGGTAAAGATGTTGATTAAATCAAGTATAGAGTCATGAGATAGGTTTACTCGATCAAGGGACACTATCAGTGCTAGTGATGTAACGGGGTCCTTTACATTACCAGATTGCTATTTAATTTTTACTAAAATTAAAAATAAAGTAGCAATCTGGTAATGCTCACTACTCGGCAATGTAGTTCTCTAAAAAAAATGTGAGAAGGTTCTGTGGTACGATCCTCCACGTTGTTTCCGCGCGGGTTGACGGACTTCACATGTCCTCGATTTTATTATTTCACAGACCTGCAGTTTTCTTCACGATGTTTTCCTTCACCGCCGAGCACGTGGTAAATACAGCACTTAAATTTGCTGTCAACAACTTTAGTGGTGTTATGTTTAGCCGTGAGATGGTAAGAGATAGGCAGACAGATTTACTTTGTCATTTATAATATATATACTATATACTAAAAGACAGCATACGTATACGAGATCAGATTTTTTTTGGGCATCTACTATATTTAGACTCCATATAACAAAAATAAACAAAATAACCTAACCACGAAACTTAAACTACACGGAATTGTGTCAACGGGTCAAATGTAACATACGTTTCGATTACAGAAAATTCCGTAGACATAATAAAGTCAACAAACGATAAAGTGAATTATATGAAGGCGATGTCCTGCGCCCGCGCCGTAGTAATTGCGGTATCGAGATGCCTCCGCGATACGAAAAGAAAATAAAAGTAAGTCGTTCCGCTAGCTTCTCCCGTAATAACTAGTCGTCTAGTTGTGGGTTAACGGGTCCGATCGGGGCTTCGATATTAATGTAACGAATACGCTTTTTGCGATGCGATCGACAATGCCTTCTGTGAAGCTGTTAGTGTTATACCAGGTCAATACATACTACGAAGTGTTTAACAAAAACGTTGCGCTAAAATTTTATACTACTTTTGTACAGTTATTTATAACATACATAATATTTATTATAAACGAGTATATTAGCACTCGAGCATGTCACAAATAGACAGAGATTATTACAATTACGCACGATTCTGTCACTCATCTCTCTTTCTCTCTCTCTCTCTCTGAGAATCAAAAATGTTTTTCTTTTTAATTTTTTATTACGATAACATTCTTTTCGTTATAGAAACCGCGTGGCTAAACCTCTCGCACTCACCTGTCGATATGGGTCAGCGTCTCATGGCTCCTTGTAAACAGGTCCCGCCCGTGACGTAATTGTGAGTGTAACTGTAATGCAGCGGGCAAAGACCCTGTTCCGTTGATGATATTATGCAATTGTGAGCAATCGATTAAATATGAAATTAAATCCGATAAAACTTTGTTTCGTGTTATCTCTGTAATGTAGGATATCAAAGGAATATTTGTGTCTATAATTTTTATTATCCTACAATGTGGTAGCCTAGTGGTCTGGGCGCTAACTTTAGCGTTCAAAGAGTGCGATTGACCTGGGTTCGATCCAGTAGCCAGCACCACTAAATTTATTAAAATCAATTTTGAGTCATATATTTACGGCGTGCTCGACGGTGAAGGGAAACATCGTGTGGAAACCTACATGTCTAAGAATAATGATAAATATTGTTTTGAGCACATGTGAAATCCGCCACACCACATCTAAGCGTGGCGGATCTTCCCCGCTCTACAATTTTTTTATGCATTTGTGAGGAGGTTTTTGGCTAGCAGTGGGCATTTATAGCCCTTGGATTTACTAATTTTTACAATTTTATACATTAAATTGGTCTAAAATATTATTATTAGATATTTACTAAAGAGGCAACAATTTGAATAGTGATGACCTATGACAGACAGACGCACGATATCCTTCGATTACTATGAAACACTTGTTATAATGTGAAATTTGTTACAATGTAGCAAAGATCTCACTTTCTCCTATTAGACGGACCGATTTAATCAATGAAATTAGGAATATGTTATAAAATCGTACATTCACTCTTAGGATTTAAACTGTTGAGAACCCTAGAGCCATATCCGCTATGCCAAAAAATATTTCACAACATTTCCGTGACAAGTAATTCCTCGGTAAAATCATTAATTTTTATGGCCAACAATATATTCACGCCTTGTTCCCAACGGGGTAGGCAGAGACAATCTTCTTCCTCTTGCTACGGTCCTGACATACGTATTTCGCTTCTCCCACTTTTCTTCATCAATCTTCACATGCATGCTCGTTGGTTTAGAGTACTCTTGACATGACCTTTTATGGCCAACAAGCAAGAGGCTTATCTGATGGTAAGTGATTACCGTTGCCCACGAACATCTGCAGGTGCGTTGCCGGCCTTTAAGGATATTGGGAGAAAGGAGAGCTACCTCACTTACCGAACGCACACGTTCAAGATGCCTACCTACTTCACGCTGGTATTCAGCGCAGCCGTGGTACTACCCCGTTCGAGCCGGCCCATTCGAGCAGCAGTTAAAGCCGCCGCTCGGCTCTACGTCATACCGTTATTATTCACATACAAGATATGCTTTCGTTTATTCGTAACCATGTCAAAAAACAAAACGATTTTATGTGAAGACATGGTTAAAAATGTTTAAAAATAACACAGTATGATTTTAAAGGAGAATGATATCAAGCGGAATTTATGTGAAATTGTTAGTGGCATAGCGAATCTGCAACAGGATGCAAGAGATATCTTAACAATGGAGTTGCGTAGTCATATTATTACTAATTAATATCTAAACGAAGTACTTGTAAATAGCGTGAGGGTGATAATACACAATTTCACAATTAATATTGACTATTATTTTTGTACTAAACTTGCAATCTCATTTCCATGGTTTCGTAAAATTAGATTTAAGCTAGAAAATCTGGCGACTTCAGACAAATGGCCGAATAACCATCTCAATCAATGTCTGAACAACCAGGAAAAACCAGATCAGCAGACCTTTCAAAAAAAGTAACCCATCTCCAGCAGCAGACATTTTTAAACTATTAAAAATAAGATTACTTGCTATCTTTTACATTATTGTAAAGATAGCAACTAGAGCACAAACAATTACAGTACAAAATTCGTTTTTATTTGATGCGATACAATAATATTTTAAGCCACTATTGAGGTATTCGACGAAGGCAATCAAATGTGGCATTTCAAAAGGCATGGGGGCGCGTGCGGCACGTCCGCGTCTTATTCGATTTTTAAACATCAATAAAATATTCTGCTTCGTCATAATGGGATAGGCTTCAGTAGCTCGAACTAATTTAAACGTCTTCAATTAAAATCTCTTCGGAACATCGTACATCGTTCAACGAGTGTAATGGTATTAATTAAAACATAATTAATTATTTAATAAATCTGTGGAACGGGAATTTATTCTAAATTGATGAATACACGAAGTATCATCAGATTCTTTACTTTAGCTTAATGAAAACAAATAAGTCCGTCAATAAAAAAATTGTGACTACTTCTGTTGTATCTTTTTTGTATTTTTTCTTGGCCGAATTCGACCAAGGCGGACGGAGAGATGCAGACAATCGTTAAACATGAACTTGATCTCTTGATTACTATCGGAAGTTGTCAAATGCGCAGGGATTATTATAGTTTCGCTAGTGTCAGTCATTAGTTGTTCATTAGGTGAAAAACGGGCTCACAGCTAATATCTCCTGGTAAGTGCTTACTGCAGCCCATGGACACTTTCAAAGAACTTCAATTGAAGAAGGTTACCGATGCGTTGTGACCCCTGAGAACTAAGATAGAATGCCTCATAGCCTGTAAATATACTGGCTCTCTATACCTTTCTAACCGGAACAGTACAGTAATTGCACTGCTGTTTAGCGGCAGATATATGTGCGTTTCGAAACCAGACGACTCCTAGGTATGGAAGGAATCCATAACCTGTTAAAATTAACAAAATCATGTAATCAAAAAGAATTCACAAGTATAATATAATACTTAATAGGTTAACCCCAACCCCTGTATATGTTTTTTAAATTTACTCTACTTTGAAACAAAATATTTTTATTTTGTTCTTAAGCGCTGTGCTACTTCTACTACAGCTACTTCCCATCACTAGTCTGGAATTTGGGCTCGGCAAATTCGGATAGATACTCCGCCATCCTTCGGTCGCCAGAGTCTAAGGTGCACCACGTGAGGTGAAGTTAGCATTTGTAAAAAGGGATACAATATTTACTCTTACACTTCTGCAGTACTCAAACACTTAGAATACAAATTTATGCACCATAAAAGTTGAACAATCTTACCATTATAGCACTAAAGTAAATAGAAGATATCTTGGCTTGATCGCTCGCTTACTTCCTGGATGAAACGTTTAATAGATCCTGTGAATAGAGAGAGTGACAATACAATACAATACAGCCTACTAACGCCAACGTTAGAGAACAAACAGATACAAGCAATAGATGCAATCGACATAACACTTTCTTCGACAACATGCATCTCTGTAATTGACGCTAGAGACGCAATAGCGAACATCTGAGACGTAAACAAACCACGCTGTGTATCAGATGAATGGGAGGAACCGACGGAGGCAATCGTTAGATACGGACCGCGATCCCCAATGCCGAATCCAATGCCACACATTGTTAGCTCTCGGAAGGAAGCGGAGTTAACTATTGCTTTGTTGGGTTCGTTATAAAAGACGCAACCCACTCAGCTGTAGTCTTGATGGATGTCTGATATAGCGATTACTGATATTTGAGCATAATTAGCTATTTGTGTATAATTGACATTTTTGATTAATTTGAGAATAAGATTATTATATTACGATACGATACGATACGATTTATTCATTTACACAACACAAAAGTTACAAGAAATACAATTATACAGAAAAATCAATAGATATGTAAAAATAAAAAGAAATAATTTAAGAGAAAGACTTTATAATTTATAATTTATAACCCGTGTCGTGTCAAATTAAACGGTGCTGACTCAGCATAGTGTCGCGGGGTTAACCGCAACGCTGATTTTCAGTCAGCACCGACCCAATATATATTCAATTGTGGGTGGATTTTATATTTAGAAAGATTTGCAGCTGGGCAAAGGGCTTTGGTTCCTCTTATTTTTGATAGGGTTTGGAGCCGAGAAGAGCCTACTGCACTACTCCAATGCGGCTTAGAAGACTTCGTATTTCCTCGAACATTTTTTTATTACATCTTAATCATGCAGATTTTCTTACGACTGTTTTCTTCACCACCAAGCACGTGGAAAATTCAGAGCGTAAAATTAGAATTCACATTTTTAGAGGCAGCCCACTGGGCCTGCGATTATTCGAATACTGATTCGAATCCAGGTCTGTTGAAATTAAAGCAAAGGCCCGAATGCCTGAGTTACCACGGCTTTGAGATTGATGAAAATCTGTCTCTGTCAATACTAAATATTATCTTATGCTCTTTCTTACTGCAATCGCACTTTAATACACATTAATTACAAACAGTGATCTAATGAAGAGTCTAAACAAACGTTAGACGCGAAAGGCAATGACTAAAGCTTTCACAAGCTCTGTTGTTCCGTTAGTTAAAACAGTTACGTATTATCTTAATCTGTTGCAGAACGTTTGACGTTTGGGCATTATTAGTATTTATGGGATCTGAGTCTTCCGTGTTAAAGCAACAACTTTATAATAGAAGGTGTGCACAGTGTTGCGGGTAGTCAATGGACGCAGGGCTGTGATTTGTCTGTGGCCGTCTTTGGGGGAGGCCTATGTTCAGCTATGCACTTGTGATAGGCTTTAATTATGATTATGATGATGAAATAGTAAATGTAGACGGCTAGCTTAGTGCAGTGGCAATGCGTTTGGTTATAGCGCTGAAAGTCAAAATTCAATTCACGCACTAGAGAAGTATTTTTTAATCCTACAAATAATTGTTTCAAGTCTAGATATTTAATTGTATACAATTTATATAGTTTTAAAAAAAACTGTGTATAGCATGATGTATAAAAATAAACTCTTTTCGTTATTTCTGGTCTTTTGGACTGATCACATTAAAGGTTTTGTAAAAATAATACGTCTGTTAGTTCGAGAACAAAATTAATAACATTCATGGTAACACCCGGAAGCGTTATTAAATCGTGTTATAAATGATCTAAATCCAAGTTTTCGTATTCATTTAATTATTAAATGTCAACGAATTATATTATATTATAAGGTTACGAGGACACTTCGTTGTTGTTGCAGCCTGGGGCCGTTCGACGCGGCGACGGGTGGTGAGATGGTGTCAAGACGCCGCATACTATCACGTTCCCGTGATGATCTCACACAAGCCTTCGCCACTCAAGTGGAGGAAGAAGAAGACGTGTGGTATCAAAAAGATAAACTCTATAAGGTAAGTAATTTTTATTTTAGACCAAAACTCATGTTGTACGTAATTAATACATAAATTTGCGTAGACGTCGTTTCTTTTTACATCTTTAATTTTAATACATTTATTCATTAACATTTGCTTGGCTAAGTCGTTACCGTACTTACTGCTATGGGTCCGAATGACAGACGAAGTCGATATTTGTGCAACACACAAATTATTGGCTTTCGAGGTCGGCTGTGCTGTATTGCGTTTCGTATCTCTGTCTCAAGGTCTAACCCTTCCTCCGATCTTATGCCATGAGTATTGCTTCGGATACATGAAGGTATCTGTGGTACAGCCAAACGGTAGCACACAGCCTCGCAGAATACAGTCGTGAGGCTTTTTATGCTTCTGCGTTTCGTTTTGCTCCTCTGATATTGCAGATGTACGTGGCGACGGTAATTAATTACCATCAGTTGCGCCGCTTGCTCGTTTGCCTCCTTTACCATAAAAAAAAAAAATTCGAATACCTACATCCAGCGCAGTTCTCAATTGCCGTATTGTCATCGTCCATGAACGACATAATCATATTAAGTTAGATACTCTTTTCAATAATTATCTGAGATGGAGATCGGAGATCTTTGTATTCCGTGTGCCTATGTAGTTTATTACTCAACAATGTGATATGTATGTTTGCAGCTGAGGTGGTTATCTCAAAAGTTATTTTAAGAGATCTTACTTGAGATGTCAGGCCGAAGTCCTCCCTGTCACTCCTGTAATCATTGCATTTAATAAAATCAAAGTAATAATAAGCCAATGAAGTAGTAATAGCCACGTATGAACGCCCAATCAACTTGAAACTTTCTACACATCAATCACGAGGTCGCCGAGCCGCCGTTAGCAATGTTCACGCTTGAGTTCACACCGATACCGTAATAATAGATACAACAGATTACAGAGCGTAAGAGAAACCATTTTTCTATTATGTCATATAATCGAAGACAATTCCGATTATTAACACTTATGTCACATCTTGTTTATAAAATAAATGCTATCGGAAATTTGATAATCTTATAACCGACGCAAATGGCGAACATAAATGAAATAATTATCATATACTCATAAGGGACAATTCTGAGGAGTTAGTTGAACGACGAAAGCTTAGAGGTAAGCGTATCTAACTTCGCAGTGATGTGTTCGTGGTTTGAATACCAGCTATTCTGGTTGTGTTGTGTTGCGTCTTTCTGTCTTCTGACCCTTCGTCCGATCTTATCGCATAAGCTTTATATCGGAAAAGGTTACGGCACTGCAATAACTCCCGCTCGGGGGGAACTGGCGATAGCATTCGGAAGTTCTTAATGTAGTAAAATCGGCCGCGATGACATCATCTTCATTTCCTTGAGTATTTGTATTGTGTAAGGAATTTCACCATCTTTTTTCTCTGGATATGGCTATCGCTTATATAGAAGACGATAAATGAGAAATAAATTCAACATCTTTGAGTCCAGTATCGGCAATGAACAGACCCTCAAAGAACCTTTTTTTATTTAGCACATATCAGCACCATTGCCCACCTCATGAGGACTAACAGGCGTTAGTAGCAGTAGTCTGTGTATGCTTTAAAAATTTATATTCTGTAGATGGCTACATTTTTTTTTTTTTTTAAATAAGCGTGTAAAGAAAGGCATAACCTCGCTTCGTTTTGTAACAACCTGAATGCTGACGAAATTTGTATAATTTTGTATGCAGATTAATATTAAAATGGTTTGTCCCTGCCCATATAATAAATCAAATCGAAACATTTTAGATGCATAGTGATTTGCGTAAACGGATAATTTCGTATTACCGGCTTAATTCAATCAACACTAATGTCCCATAGTTATAAGTTGCATATTATTAGTCTCCTTTGTCTACTGTTACGTTTTTGTAACAGTTTCCGACTATTTATATTTATTAGGGACGTGGGAATATACTGAATAAAACTCAACTGACCCGCTCTATGCTATGTTTAACTTGATAACCTAGATCCTTTCTTTTGATATCCATTGACAAGTTCTTACTCATCGTTGACAATGTTACATGAAGCGTAGAATAAGTGTAATGTTTTTCTGAAAATGTTAAAATCACAGAAAATATAATATTAAATTATATTAAATTTTTTAAAGACAGCGACATACATCTTGTAACTTATACGAGTACAATACAGTATGAGAAACAGTCATGAAACTTTTAGGTTTGCTTTATATGTAATGAAAATTGTTTGCATATCAGTTACATAATACTTTTCTTTTAATCGTGGTTCGTACTTTTGTATACACGTGGTGGGAGCACATAAAAAAATCTTTAGTCTTTTCTTCCTGTGCATAGAGTGAATATCTATAAATATCAGACCGAAAAAACACATTCCAACGACGGACAGCAACGTCTTACGTGTGAAAAAAATAATAAGCTCTCACGACTTTATACCCAATACTGGGGTATTCAGAGTCTTAGGAATTTTAGTCTTTTCAACTAACTTTTCACCAGAGTACATTTGGATCAACGTGAGAAGTGGTGAGCCTGTCGCCGTCTAGTACTTAAATTTCGAATAATTCATTGCCACGTCCCCTCCACGTAGAGTATCGCAATCGTAGACAGATCCTCTAATACCTCGGCTATCGTGGCTGTACGTGTGACACGTCTGGTTTTATAATCGCCAACCAGTCTGCCAAGCGTTCTGATTGTAGCAAAACCTATATTAGCCAATTTTTTTTTTGTTTACTGGGGCATACGTGCAAACGCGCACTCACCTGGTGGTAAGTGATTACTGTCACCCACGTACACCAGAGGAGCTACAGGTGCGTTGCCGTTTCCAAAAACTCATTTGTAAAAACCCTCCACAAAGAGAATCGTACTTGCGTCCTCCGGTTCGATTGCAGGTCTCCTTGTGTCACCACTGTTGTGACCTTTTCGGTTGGTCAGTAACATTGACAACGACGAAACTGTTTGGTCTTCGTGCAACGATAACCTTAAAACGCGTTAATAAGCTTTGCGAATAACGTGAATATTGTCGATAATAGTCATTGTGTTAACGTAGTTTTAGATATAACGTAATAGAGATGTTTACTAAATACAGATATATTTTCATTGGGTTATTTAAATTATTCTTCGTTCTTATATTTTCGTATTCTTCATAATTTTATTTGCATCGCTCTTGCCTCAAATTTACAATCAACCCAAGAACCGCAACAGCTTCACACGAACGGATCTGTAATATATAAACCCTATCTCAACATATTGTACATGATGGTGAACATTGTATGTAACATAGATATACAGAGGTTTATTTGTATATCAAATAAACACAGATTAAGACTTTAGTTTATACTATTTAGAGATTGTAGATTATTATTATTGACCGACATATTACCAGCAGCTCTTTGCGCGTAGAATAAAAATAAATTATTTATTCCTCATTATGTAACATGCCTTCAAAAAATGCTCACGATTCAATATTATAAAAGAGCACTTACGGAAGGCTTGTCGTATATTATCGGGTGTACTGATTCTATTTGCGATTTTTTTAAGCGAGTGCTAAAAGCATTCACCGACTCTGACCTATTGATCTCGATCGTGACCGATGGATAACAATGGTCGTATTACAGTCCCGCAAATTGTCCGGAAAGCATCTGATCTAGACAGTTCAATGTTGACCTTTGGGTTTGAACAATGTCAAAAAATGTTAAGAAAACACCACTTTTTTTAGTTTTTTTACTATAATAATGCATTGATTGCTGTCATCAACACTTTTAAATTTTTCGTGTTTAGGATAAAGTATTGATCTTTCTTAAGGATTTATCTTAAGATTAAGATGTTAATAATATAGCATGCGTTTATAGCCGTTTATAATGAATAATCGTCTTTTTAGTTGAGACAGTTATTTTGTTTTGTTACTAGTTGTTTGTTTAGTAACCAGACTCTTTTAGATGTTTCTTGAGAAGATAAATATTAAATAGTAACAGTGAAGGCAGTAGACAGTACTAGAATACAATTTTAGTTTCTTAAACAATTTTCCGCTTGTAAAAGGTACATAATATATTTATGAAATATCGCTAATTTTTATTCACAATGAATTTATAAAATATCCGATATAACAGTTCCGCTTTTCCACACTTAAAAAGATATACGGAAGGTGTAATTGGCTCTTGCAGCCCATGTACACCAGCAAACAACTTCAATTGAAGGTGGTTAGGTTAGGTTAAGATGGAATGTCTCACAACCTACAATTATACTGGCTCAATATAACTTTCAAACCGGAACTCAACAACCACTGTTGATTGGTGGCAGAGAGACAGGTAAGTGGGTGATATCTACCCAGATGACTCGTAGATCTTAATATAGTCTTAATTATCTCATTAAAAAGATTTTAACTTATTTTAAGAGGACCTTTAAAATTTAACAATACGATTATTAATATAAGCTTAATAATAGGTCGTCTCAATAGGATGGGATATTCAAATTTAAATAAAATCAGTCATTCAAAAATTAATGTAACAATCGAGTTTATAATAACAATTACAATTTAGTAAAGAACTGGTGAGGCTGTGTTATATTTCCAATTTTATGTTCAATTGTCATAGATCAATATAATTTAAAAGCTTTGTGCAAATGTAATACGAACATGATCATTAAGATTAAACATTACATTTAACATTAACAGCCTTTAAGTAGTCCACTGCTGGACATAGGCCTGTTCCGTAAGGTCGGTCTCCCTCGAAAAGCGAATTAACGATCGCAGACCGCGAACCTTAGTCACTGCTGCCAGTCATTGGTCTGCCAATTTTTTTTGTATTTTTCGAGATGGTTATCTCGCCATTTGACGGTAGCCATTGGGATTTTAAAGGCTTTTCCCTTAGTAACTTATATTTTTGATAGGGTTCCCTCAACTTAAATTTCACGAGCCTCTTAATTTTTTATCATCAAAAAACTCCTAAAGATATTTCAAGACTTTTTCAAACATTTTTCTTTTAGCTTATCGTTACGGATTGTTAATAAATTCCACATCGCACAACATAACAAAAAAATGGCATCATAAATCAACGGGGGCGTTGATCCTAAGTGACAATACCTGTCCAAGAAAGGGCTTTAGCCAGATTGAATTCAGCCCAAATCACCTTCATTTAAAATTAATTTTCACGAGTAATCTTTTCAAATCAAAAAGCTTCATTTATAATGCGATCGGTGAGTTACTTTGAAATATTTGCCGTCATTGTGTGATTTATTTTTGCACTTCATGCTTGTCTTTGTAAAAGGAATGAGCAGATATTACATGCCTACCCGCAATACGCTAATTTTATGTAATCACTTCCGACTTGGCGTTTTCTCTTCATTCATTCGTATTAAAGTTAAACGAACAGTTCTCTAGAGCGATTACGTTAACTTAGCGCTTCAATACTTATTTATCTGTAACAATTACATGTCTGTAATATTTGATCATGTTAAAAAGACATTGCTCTGTAGATCAAGATAGCTTAACTATAATTTAATAATATTAATAATATGATATCCGATTTGGAAAATCGGAAATATCCTTTTTAATTTACTCTCACTCCTTGATCGTATATACCTCCTTGACCATCTTTGACTTAGTGGATAGCGTACCTGATAGCAGAGACATGAAACCTCCGTTCGAATCCCAGCCGAAGCAAATGTTTGGGTAATACTTTCTTCATTGGATAATTATTAAAATGCTAACTTGTATATCTTGAGGTTACTAATGAAGATGTACAAACGATATATTAATACTTGTAATTTTATTTTTAATTGAACCATGTTGTGTATTTGATTAAATAATTAACTTTAAGCCTCAAAAATACAAAACAATTAACAAATTTAACATTGATGAGTCGAATTTCAATTTAAGTTAATTCCAAATTTAAGAGAAGAATTATAGAGAATAACAAGAAGTATGTACATAAGTTAAAAAAAAGTAAAACCAGACTTCCGAAAAGCACAAATTCGAATTAAATCCTACGTTAATAAGTGAGTTATAATAATAAATATAATTAGAAGCTTGACGGGAACAGATGAACATACTAACATCCAAACATAGACTGTTAAAATCATAACCCTACTCCTAGTCGGGGTAAGAATAACGAATGAACCTTAAGATACTATATTACAATATTTCATTCTGAAACTAAACAAAAAATTAATATTGTAATCCGTGACTATATAAAAATATCAACCGAAAACGACGCGAAGTTTTGCAGTCTCTGACAACGTAAGACCAAAATTATACAACCATGTTCTTAATACGCGATCGGCGCTGGCCACTTCGTTCACGCACCGAATGTTGCAAGCGGTTACCTGACACCGTCTGTCGCAACGCCTCCACCTGTCTGACGCGGTTTGCGACAAAATAAACCATTTTTTGCTCAAGTTTACTTCTGGCTACGATGCCTTTTAATTGTCATCTCAATGTTTTCTATTAAATGATCAAGGCCTTAGGAAGTTTCACTTTTTTTTCTGCATTTCTCTATGAATGTATTACATATAATGAATGATGTAAACATTGACGGGTGACGGGTGGCAAGCCTCGTCGCCGGCGTAACTCCCTGAGATTGTCACTATTATTTTATCTTACTCAACTCTCATGGCACCATCCAGCTAGGAAGACGACTTCTGATATTTATAAACAGCGATCAGAAACTTTTTATAATTTTCAGAAATGTATATTTAATATACAATTTGTAATCACACTAACGATAGTTTTATTACAATTTATAATAATAGCCTCCTTCTGTTATATGATATTCCTGTCATATGATATTTAAATATAAATAAAAAAAGAAATGAAGTCGAACCTTTAAATCTAAGTAAGTAGAGTCTAAATCTAGGTAGAGAGGATACCGAAAACATAACTTCTGACACCGCACTATTATATAACGAAAATGGAAATGGTAATTATCGTTACTTACTTGTAGTACTTATAGTTACTTGTTTACAAAGAATATAAAGCGTGGAATGAAAAATGGAAACGTCTATTGTTTAATTGTACTTAAATCCACCTGCTTTTCTCCCAAGTCGTCTCTAGACTGCTATGATTGTAAACAATCACGACTACACGTGACGTTTTTGCTTTAAGTCAGGTTTGAAAGTGAAACTTGCTTGCCGAAATCTATGTGATGATAAGTCAAACACAAAAATCGTAGCCTATAAAGGGCACAACTTTTTAGTAAAGGCATTCTCCAAGTTTCCAGAGACAGTCTTTTCTGAGTTTTGAATTCAGAAAAAGACCGCCAAAATTTTTTCAGAATTCCTCGGAAGTACCGAGTGTAGTGTTGAGTGTTCGGAAGTTTCCACACTGTGTTTTCTAGTGTCCCTAATTATGTGGTAAAATGAACACTTAAAATTTGTAATCAACAATTTTAGTGGTGCTCTATAATACTATTATTCATTATAATACTATTAATATCTGGTAACACTGGCACCGAGAGTTGAACCTATGACTCGCGTACTATGAAACTTAAAGCGAACGCATGGCCCTGATCTATGTCATTAAGATGTTAATCTATAATCATAAGAATATTATTATTTCTTGGCGTGTTGAAACAGCAGTAGTTCGAATATTCTCTCTTCATCTTTTTGAAATCGATGTCATTGTACTATTCACTATTCACATATTTTTAAAACATAATTGCGAAAACAGAACCCGCGATCCGTTCCCCTTAGACACTGCACATAGCAAGCCGACATAGGATAATGACTTTAAATTTTAACGGCTCTACTAAGCGTAGCTAAATGAGCTTCCACAACTTAATTTTGTTCTTTACGGGAAAAAGGACGGGATTCTCATCCCGGGGTTTGTTTTCAAAGATTTCCATGAGATTTTCCGACATTTTTTACGACACTCACGGAACGAAGAACGATGTTAATATACATAGACGAATAAAATGGAAATAATTTGAAATATTTATAATTTGTGTAAACATATTCGCAAATTCTTTGCATTTTATCAAGGATATCAAGCGGTGATATCATATGTTTAAACATCACAAAACTTACTTCAACCAACGTTAACATTAAAATGAATATACATATACTGTAAAGTTTATTACTTTGACGAAACTACATTAATATTTTATATTCTCCTTGATCTGCTATATTCTCTACAGGGCTCGGTTTGCCGGTTATTCTTCAAACAGAAACGCGTGTTCGCAACTTTGATATTTCTTCACACGTTCTAATAGCCCTTAACACGTCATAACACATCATAACACTACTATTCCTATTGTTGCAACACGTCACGAGTTAAATGTGAGCTCATCGGTTCCTCACACGACAAGTGTTATCTTTCAATTGCTATTTCAAGCTGTCGTTGGCCTCCTGTGACACGTTACAGGTGGGCTCTGCTTGGAAAATATCAAAAGCGAATTTTAACCAAACGTTGGCTCACTTTGTTGACGCCAATATGGAGCTGCACTAACGGCATATCCGTATATATATATATAACGGTAAAATTTGTTACATACTCGTAGTTACAGTATTAAGGTACAACCGTGTGTCTCTCCGATTGGTAAACCAGTATATTCAGTCACAGGTCCGAGGTTAAAGTCTCAGTTCTTTTGATTTAGGAAATTTCGTTAAGATGTCATGCACTATTAAAACTAATTCCATAAATCTTCATTATTACAAATATATTGTTCATTATTAAAGTCTACTCTTACAGTTGATGTTAGCACAGGATATAGAGCACTCTCTTTAATGGCGTAGCCCATGATCGCTCTGAATTTAAACCGCGTTGTCCCACTCAAATTGTTATTTGATAGGTGGCCTTTTCCCAACAGTGAGATATTTGTAAACTTTTACTTCTCTATGTAAGTCTAGAATTAGTAGTAGATGTTAATTTTGAAGTAGACAATGTAATATTACTATTCTTAATATACACAAGTTAAATAGGTAACTAAAAAAGTGACTATCTACGTTCAAACACAAGAATAAATATAAAATTTACATTATACCTACACTACAACTATTAAATCCGTTCTTTTTATTATAATAAATAAATAAATATGACCTTTACATCACGCAATATAAACCTTTAAAACAACCTGTTTAAGGTATAAATTACCAGTCTTCGACCACAGTGGACTAATAACAAGACGGGTGGCAACGTCATCGTGTCGCAGGTCAATATTTGACATTTAAATAGCAAAATTGACATTACGTAACGCCTGTGTGAGCTTAGCTTTGCTTGCGAAAGAGTACAGTTGTCACTCTTCTGCCGTACTCTATTGGTATTTAGTTGCTTGTAATGTAATTGCATATGAGAAAAGGTCGCGGATTATAATGACATGGAAGGCTGTAATAAACATTTGATTAAGTCATGTTTTATTGAGATTGACGCATTGTAATTAACCAAAATGTCACTGGACACGGAGACATTCTCGATGCTTATGATACGAAAAATGGTCATTGTTTCTAAATTAGTGTTATTTAACCACCACACTTGGCAGAAGACTGCCCAACTCGCCTCTCATCCTTACACGCTGCTGCCCTACACTGGTTTGAATGATTTTGGTTAGTGTCTTTTGCTACAGGATTTCGCTGGCTGACAAAATGGAGTACTGGATGATTTTTTTTTAAACAATAACACATATATTAACAGATACTACATTTTGAAGATTTGCAAATCTAACAACAAACAACCACGACTTATTTTAAAGCACCAACAGAAGTTACAGATACATTTTCAATTCTTTTCGTTCGTATTTACGAATTTTGCTGTAATTTATATCAATAATAAAAAGTTTCCGGTGAAATGAAAGCCCATCTCTCCATCACATTCTGTGTAATTCTGGTACGATATGCCACCTAAAGTGACAGCAATATCAACAATCAAATGTAACAAACATTATGCATAATAATATTTAATTATGACTGGGACAACAGTTATATTTCAACGATTGCCAAGAATGCAAAAGTGCACAAATTTTCAGAATGAAGACTCAAAGTCATTTGACATTACTAAAGTATTAATATTAACCTCGATTCACCTTATATTTCGATTTCCATACCTCTTCATAATAACGCGGATAACATGTTGTGTTTTTATTTTTACCTAAAACCCTAAGCAAAACGTCTGTTACAAATTATAAAAGGCATCGGTCCCTCCTCTCATGACCTTAATAATGTGGGAACAGAAGGTGTTCGACGTGTCCTTGTACGAGCAGGCGTTCGAAACGCCTCCCCACATCCGGCTTACTAATATTACCATTTATTAAATAATTCCTTTGGTCTGAATAACACTGTCTTTCACACTAATTAGAATACGTTTGTAAAAATGTAATCATCTATAGTTTTTATATGAACACGGTACGTCATTTCATTCATTTGATCTTTTGTATTTACTCGCTCCTTTAATAGTTTTATAATTGTTTATGTAGTTTATTTATATCATCAAACATATATAATCATCCCCTGGATCTTTTATTGAGTTATTAAGAGTATTTTAATGAAAATTAGTTCAAGATTATTAAATCACCAACAACGAATATGACGTTGCATGAAAAAGAAAACTTCAACACAGCAGGTCTGCATGCGAATCCTGTGTTATTATATTTTTTTGCTGATTGTCTACATATCGATCCTTCCCAAAGTATGATTTGCATTTTATTAATTTAATGTTGAATAATGTCATAATTTGTATTTTTATATTGATTTTATTTATTAACTTCCCTGTGGCAAAGTTTCAGAGAAAGTGTTTTATATATCGTGAATACAAAGATTACAATGAAATTTTTAAAAGTTAACATTTTTTACATCTGTAACAGTTAATAATTAAATAATATTTTAAATTCTATTTAGTTAGGCTGTGGCTATATAGTAGCATAAAAAATAAAGAAGGAAATACATTTATAGGTAAAGACAATACCTGACATTAAACGTCGTCGTAATGCGACACTATTAATAATATTTTTCCACAAATCCGTACCCAAATGAGTTGTGAATGAGCTGTAGTTGTAACGTAGTCTTGTAGTGTAGTCAGTAATAAAATCGAACAACCATTTGCTGACTAGAAGGCCTCTTCCTCTTCTTGGTCAAGGTTGGGATAACAACGCACCTGCATCTTGATTTTTCATCGATGAATATAATCAAATCCATTCATTTATATGCTATTTATCCTCATAATTTTCAAACATTGCATATATATACTATGGTGTATACCATTTTATCCAATATTATAATTATTATTTTAATTATGGCTCATTTCCTTTTCGCCTACGTTTTGCATTAACATTACCACGCGTCATTCGGGCGACTTGATGACCTTCAGTGAACAATTTTTTTTTATTAGCTACTCTATTAAAATAAAATTAAGTTTTATTTTAAATCATTATTTTAACATTTTCAACTTTCATTGTAATGTAATATTTACTATATAACATCGTTTGTTATACAGCGAAAAATTTATATTTAATTTAGTCTTTTTACGAAGCGATATCTTCACTGTATTTAGCCATAATTTGGTTGCCGCAGCTCCGATGTTTTCAGTTTCACTTTTTAGCGTATGACAAGTGAAAGTTGTTGATTTAAGGTTCCAGCTTTTTCTTTTATCACAAGCAAAAAAAATCCAAATGCATAAAGCTGTGATCAATGTCAACAATTGTAAGGCTATACTAAATTGGTACAGGTAATGAATAGGTATGTATGTAGTGTGCTTCTTCTAATGATCGTGTAACTTTTGAACGACTTGATCGATTGAGGTCAAATTCCTATAATATATTTGTACCGTCGAGACGATGGTTCATAGCTATGCTAGGACTCGATAGGTGGCGCTGAGTTATTAGACCAAAATGACTCATGTAATCAATATATTTTGGTTAAGGTTCAAAAAAGAAAATTATAAAATCTAGACCTGATACGTGGCGCTTTGGTCGTTTAATTAATAACTTTATGATATACTATATAAATATTAGTATATCATAAAGTTAATACCTATATTGATCTATATAATACTTAATTCTTATTATTATTTATTAACATTGTATAAAAGTAAAAGAACAAACTGTGGTAAAGAGTAAATTACTTTAATTCCCTTGTTTCACCTTTGGACTCATCTTCATGTTACTTAATGTTACGTAACGTCTGTAACGGCACCACAGCGTTACGTTACAAAGTTACATAATGTCTGTGTTTTGTTTTTAATAAATGATACCCTGACGATTACTTGTAAGTCAACAATTAAAAAATCAATATTAACTTTATGATTAATCGCTTTAAAGAATTTTTTCTATGACTACATTCAACATCATCTATGAAGTTCTAGATAGAGTGCGGTCTCTATCCGGTGTCTTGCATAGACGCTTATCAAGTGTCTTGATACTTTGTATGTGGGTATTTGGTTTTTGGATTGGTTTTTTTTGCCATACGAAAGACATTTTCCAAAGCTTTAACGACAAAATTAGCTTGATTAGTCATATTAAAGTAATTTTTTCAATGATATTTTCACGTTCCTTACTTTCGTGTTCCATAACTTAGGATTGATGTGATTTGAAATGATCTTTATAGTACAACAGTTATAATCCAATAACAGTAACGTCCTTGCATATCAAAAACTAAACGTATATTACTTGTAGTAATTTGTGACCTGGGGACTTCGAGGCGAGCGGGTGATCAGGAAGCGAACAACTTTCTATTTTATCCACCTGTCTGGTCCTGCAGCTTTGCAATTCCTTACATCTCGTTCTAGAAAATTCAATCTTCGCCCTATTAACTATTAAGTCCTTTTTGCTTTAATTATATTGCAAATCTTTAACAGAATGCAACGTGGTTAAGTCTATTCATTTAAATTCTTGTTTTTTCTGAGCTATAGGCGGAATCGTGACAGAGTGCCAAGGAAAACAAACAGAGTAGGCCATGTTATTTATAAGTATAAACGTAAAAAAAGGTTTACATTGTATTACAATTTATTGAGAAAAAACAAGCATTCTTGATTTAGTATCCAACACATTAGCACAATAGTTTTCATTTTTTCATTCCTTTCAGCCTATCACGTCCCTGCTAATTAAGTCCACTGATGGAGATAGGCCTCCGCCAAAGTTTGCTACAAAGATCGGGTTTTTTTAGTTTACGTAGGGGAAAGGTACTCGCACCTACCCGTCAACGTCTCCGGTGACTGGTTATGTCGAGATCAGCATTGAAGATGCCGGACCGAGTAAAACCCCCACGGTAGATATGCTGTTGGCCCAGTGGCCTTTACAGCTTCATCGGTAGAAACTCTCGAACAAAAGGCCCGCAAGTTAAACAAAGGTCGGTCCTGAGCTACCTGCAATCCATCGACTTCCTGCAACACTGCGTAGATCGTCACTTCATCTTGTGTCAACAGTTTGATAAGTGTGAATTGTTTGTTTAATATAAGTTAAATTTGTAGTGTAAACTATGTTAGAAGAGCTTTTATGTCAGACTAGGTTTAATATATGCGTCGAAGTTTCATGTAAAACAGACGATAAAGTATAAGTATACGTCTAGAACTCTAATCAACCCAGTTAATTCGTGTGCGTTTATTATATATTCTCACTACACGAGTTAACACTATGAAGGTATAACATTTTTGAGAAAATTAGATTTCGAAGTCGAACCTTGGGGTAAACGTTAAGCTATTTGTTGGTGTTGACGTATACTTTCGCTCACGTCTCTGTATGCGTATAATGCGTACGTGTTGATCCTCACACGATAACATTACAATTGCTTGTAAAACTCACGCCTTAATTATAGTCAACTATAACGACCATTAACATTTAAATAAAGACACTGATAATTACATTAATCTTCATAGTTTTTTTTAAGGTTACTATTCTTTTAAAAAAATATTGGTAAATAGCACCATTCACCTAAACAGACTTTTTTTTCTTTGATTCTAAAACGCATGTATATTACTTATTATATTTTGTAGAATAAAAAAAATATTTCTTCATCTCCCTAGGTTGACTGGTAGACAATAATATAAGACATTACATTAGCCCGGTGAAGTGAATTTTTTTTATTAGGCGAAGTGCAATTAATATTAAATAATTAAAAAAACAATGATCGCAGAAGGGCTTAAAAGTTTCAAATAATTAGTTAATATTACTGATGATAAGATAAGTTAAAGCTTCAGAAGTAATAAATACAAAGTTTTTGTACATCTGTTATGTCGGTGACAAGCTCAAGAAAAAAATACCTTATACAGCATCATAAAACGATTGAGGTAGTGTTCGAATCTATGACTTATGACTCCGACGTTTTTAGAAAAGTAAAAGCAAATTTTGACTCAAATAAAAGCTTCAAGGACCTATTTTAAATAAACACATTTTGATTTAAAATTTCTTTTAATACTAATACTAATAATTTAAACACATTCTGATTTTGACTTTAATAGAAAATTTGTGCTAGCTTTTGATTACAGTGTCGGAGACAAAATCCGAATATCGAAACTTTATATTGAGCTGCTTCGGATGAGGTTTGAATTCAAGTCACGTGCGCTTTCTTACACATACAAACTCACACATGTAAATGTAATTGTAAATTATCCCGGCAACAAAAACAAAACCTTCTATTTTACGCTTCGTTTTGTTTCATCAGATACGTACTTAAACACGTCAAACCAAAATAGATTGAACGTTGATATATGAATGAAATGTTTCGAAAGCAGGCGTATCATTTCCCGGTACGTATCAATCAACATCAGTTAAGTGAAGCCGTAATGAAACACGTGAAGTGTTAGAACATGTCTGATTCGCACCTTGTAATCTAGAAAATTCTAATTTTTAGAGTAACTATTATTTACTATAGTAGTAACAAATACTCTCTATTTTAATCTACGCTATATATTTTTATCTTTACTAATGATACGATAATGATAAAATATAAGACGCCTAATTAAGCTGATTAAAAAATTATTGTAGTTCGAAAAACTTTTTTCATAAATTGTGTTTAAGTTGATAGGTAGTGTGTATACTTGTTTAATTTTGTTTTAGTTCCAAAACTTCTTACAATAATATTACAAAAAAAGATTTTAATTAAAAAAACATTTTAACTAGACCAAAAGGACCAAAAAATTATTTTGCAATAATCGCCGGCCTTTAAGGGTATTTGGGAGATGGGAAGGGGAGATAAGGAGTTGAATGGGGAGCAACATCCATAATGTTACAATAGTTTGAGGAAAAACAAATATTTGAATAACCATAATGCAGCAGTACCGTCAAAATCCTTATATAGAAAGGTTGTGGTTGGTCAAAGTGTCAATTAATTGCCCAATATTAAAAGTAGATGATTTTAAGCTTTAACAAGACTTAGGAAAAGTTTTCACTTTCACGGTACAAAATGATTACCTAATATCGATATATCCGATATCTCACGGTGAACGAGAATACATTACGGCTCATTATCACGTAGGAGTAAAAACCGACAAAGAAAAAAATCTGGAATAAGGCGTGACCTTTGACTAACGGTGGAATAACCAAGTCACATACTGGGCCGGAAATATCAGCATTAGTGACGCGAGAGGTTGCGGCGCGCGGCATTAGTTTTTGCGGTTACAGTTAATCATTGGTTAAATATAGTGATGGAATGTTAACGTAAGTTATAATGATGTTGACGATGATGAATTAAAAAGTTTTAATAAAAAAAACGGTTAAAAAGCTTCAAAGAATTATCAATTATTCTGTTTTTAACCTACACCATCATTCATAAGCACACGCGATGGTTGTTTCATTGTAACTGCAGACATTACCACTTGTGACATTTGTGTTCCATTGTACGAGACTAAAGAACACGACAGTGCTAATTTGCATGTGCTAAATTCATACAACGCCTTATTACCAGGTGTTAGAGATCAGTACAATAAAGCATACCGTAGACTAACATTGAATTTCGAAATGGAGAGTTGACAAGTAAACACCTGTTCACTTCAACTATAAATCGGTCACTTAGATTACTGCTGTATTGTTTGGTTTTTTATTTAAGATATTTTTGAAGTATAGCATTCGTTTTTTAATTGTTAACCATTTTAATTTCGCAGCAATGCCTAATTTTTTGTTGTTTAAGAAATCTCTACAATGTGTAATTTACACAATTATTTATTCACAATTTGTGGGTACTATAGTTATCGATTATAGGCAGTCCCGGATTATACCTATTACTTATTTCGTAAGTTTTTTTATAAAACTAACAACAATGTCAAAGACAAGTAAATCATTCGCCTGATGATTAGTACCTGCCCTTAAGAGTATTTGCTTAGCATTCCTGACTGTTGACCTATAGGTTCTGGGTTCGAATTCCGGCCGAAACCAAGTCATAAGCCTTTGTATTAAGGCGTACGTTTGAGTCACTGAGTTGTCGTGCTAGTTAAAATTACCCAGTTAGACTTCTAGTTAGATCTTCAATGTAAGTAGTAATGTATTATAATTAATGTAGAATACATTATATTGTATTACACCGAATACGTTCTGGACATTATCCTAAAAATTTGCGGATTTTGTGATAATGTTCAGCGCATACTTATAGAAAGTGTTATACAACGTAGTGTGACAAAAGAATCGGTACAAAGACTTAACGTAAACATAAATGATCGCGAGGCCTTTTTAAGTATACTAACAAAGTGAACATCATATGCAGCAAAATTTATAGAAGAAAATATTATTTTGCACCTATGATTTTTTCGCTTATTCAAAATAAGTTAAATATTGTTTTAATTTCGTTAATATGACAAGTTTAGGTAACGCCGGTACTCCCTTATCCTTGGAGACAAAGGCCCCTAAATAAATATAAGAATAAAAAATAAATCTTCATCGTAGGCCCAGTTAAGCCCAGTTTTTAGCAGTAGAACCTTCCTAATTTGCAAAATCCTATTAACAATTTTTGTTTTGATATTATTACAGGAATCACGCACAATGTTCACATAAAAACAACACGTGTTAAAAATCAATTTATTTAGTAAAAAAAAAACATCAAAGTGTTTATTTTGAATCTCGTTAGTATAGCTCAATCTCAGTTATGTCTAATACAGATATCCAGCGCATGTGCAACTTCGTGACTTGCATTGTCAAAGGTCAGTGCGACTTATTAGAATTGCCTCATACAATAATGCTAGTAAAAGGCTCCAGCTCTGAACACATTCCTTGGCAAGCTTATTACCAAATGCCTTTGTTTCGTGGCCTTATAACTAAACTATATAAGTTCAATTATTTAAAATAATATCGAGAGTAGTCGATTTTACTAGCTAAGAGGCTGAAGCGGTTCGCTTTGCTGTTATGAAAAAAATGGAAAACCCTTTTTATAAGGCAATCTATTATAATTTTAATTGAAATTTAATTATTATTTATGTGCAGTGTAACATATATAAGATTTGACAGACCCACACACTCTCACAAAAGAATACTGATTCCTGCCATGGATGATTCGCGAGGCTACTAAAATTTAAAATCATTCTAAGTTTAATAGAGAAGATGGCTGGGAGCTACCACCAAGTATACCCATGCACGACCTCAAAAAACTGGAATTTCATTTTGAGTAGATTGGATCAAAATTGATAATTAAAAAGCTGAAGGTAGCCGGGTTAATTATGACATTAGGACGTTAAACACCTCGGTTCCCCCAAGTTTTCGGGGGTAATTAAACGCGATAAAATCCATAAATAATATCAAACTTTGGCCTATAACATTGTTTCCTTTTATTTTTAGGAAATTAGCTTAAAGTAACAAAATACAATTTAGTGTATGAATCAAACTGTAAATCAGACTGATTTTTCTTAATAGAGAAGGAATTTGATAACTTGTGGCAGAATAACAGGAATATCAAGTTTTTAAAGATAAGATTGAAGCAGAAGTAATTGTTTAAAGGTCAGTCTGACCTATATGATGTAGGGTGATTGGCGTGTGGATCTTTAGCTGATTTCGGTATCGATTATATCGCGTCATCATTAACAAACAATAATAACTGGCTTTTGTTAACAATATTGGATGTTTTTTTTTTTTATTATATATATTTATTATTATTTCAATCGAATTTGCCTTATTAGTCATTGCCGTTCTTAAAATAGTTAAACTGTCATGTGATGTCAGCGTAAGGCTATCCATGAGTTTTAAGGTAAGGCTAAGGGAGAAATCTTGAACGTCTTATGGCGTACAACATATGGCCGTCTATTTCAAAAAATGTCAGACCGATGTCATCGGCAGACAGAGGGCATCGGTGTCGGTGATACGAAGCGTCTAGTACTACAAATCAGCCTGATAAGCGTAACGTTTATGACAATTCCCATTACATTCTATTTATTTATTATAATATTAATAAAGAAAAAGTTAAATATGGTACATAGTATACTTCAGAGACTGACATAATTATCATCCTCTCATAAGCTTCTAAATATACTACTGTAGGTATGTCCTACACTAAGCTTCCACTAAGTTGAGAGGATCTGAAGTAATCGCCACGCGTGGCATACGGGTTGGCGATTGACACCATGGTTCTTAGTCACCAGTCTGGATAATTTATATATTATAGATATTTGAGATGGTTATTTCGCTATATCAGAAGCTGTAAAAGCTTTGTTTAATGCCACCTACGGGATGAACCGAGGTAGTAAACTCTCTTACGGCGTGTTATAGTTATCGCTTTACTTAAATTTGTAGCCAATTGAAACTGTTAAATAGATCGACTGTTCTTTCAATTAACATGCAATTAAATAGTACAGAATATGTATTAGTATTAAACAATATTTTACTTTTAATTTAAGCCCTTCATACATATACATGTATATTACATATTTATAAAGTCGAATATGGAAATGGGAACTAATTAAAGAACTACTTGGGATTATTTTAGATGTATGGTAAAATAATAAAACTGACGATCATTCAATCTGGTGCTACAAGTTAATTATTATATTGCCGAAAATAAAAATAAAAGAAAATTACCGGAGCATAATAACCCGTACGACCTTCGAGCGTGAAATATCTTTTGGAAGATTAGACGAGGAAAATTTATTCTTATTGTGGCGAAGCAAAATTTACATGTCTTTTTAGTTAAATTTATTATTATTTTTTTATTGAAGTCTTCATGTACCAAGAAAAACATTCAAAATAGTTTAAGCGTGTTATTGCACTTGAGATTACCCTTTAATGTAACACTTTCACAAATAAATATGTCTGCGAATGTACTGAGAAAACTAAGTACACTAACTTTAATATAAGTAACTTCTCTCTTCGCAAAGCGCAAACGTTATAAATATTCTTTATCTCCAACCTTTATTACAAATCTTGAACATTATCTAGTACCCATCTGTGCAGTGGCGTATTGATACATAACCTGACTTCAGAGGTTACATGGATCTCATGCTTAGATGACCCGTAGCTAAATACCAGTCGATACATAAGATATGTCTCCATTCACTATCGGCATGCCGCACGCTCCTAAAAGGTCAACAAGGGATGACCAAGGTCTTAGTTCGCTCTACTTGAGATTGGCAAAGAATTATAAATGCACTCAGTACGTATAATATGCAGCAGTTTAAAAATAGACTTTAATAACACAGATTTATTATTTTATGGAAATTTTATAAAGAACAACAATTTTCGAAGTCATAAGTAATGTAAAAAACACATCAGTTTTTATGAAACTTTCCATTGCAATATAATAAAAAGGTATATATAGAATTATTTTTGAAATTTAAAAATGTATGTTGAAATGTGCATCCTGCCCCAAATAAAAGATAATAAGAAAATGTACACAGGTATGCCACCTTCTCTTATTGGTTACTCCTTTCGCAAAAACATGCCCCGACAGGGAATTTTTTTTTTTTAATTTATTTACATTTATCTACTTGATAGATAAATGTATATTATATTAAGATTATTTCAGTATTTTAAAATTATTATAAAATCGTTTTTGACGTTCGTACATAAGCTATGTCTCGTCGATATACGCCATGTAATATCCTAAAAACAAAACAGTCCACTTTTAATAACTAGCCTATATAATTGTTCCAACTTGATTTCCTCAATTCGCTTGGTAAGCATCATTGAAACCTGTTTATGAGTGACGTATTTATATAATTAATAATTAAACAGAGGTGCTGATCAAAAACATGTTCTAGTTAAATAGTTAAAATGAGTATGTATAAAGTTAATATAAAAGAATTAATGGCCAAAATTAATGTTATGTTCTATTTTATCTGTCATTATGTTGGAAAGTTACAAATAAACGATAAAAGTGACGATGAAATCTAATAATCAAAATTTATTAAACTAAAATATAAATAGCTATATAAATTTTCGAACTAAATGAGGATAAGTGGAATTCGGTAACTCATTTATGCAAACACATACTCCAGTGGTTTCTTCTAAATTGTCAAATTCAATATCGGTCCAAAGCATAACGACCAACACGGACTGATAAACCCGCGGGAGATTAAACTCTTTTGGCACTTTGGATCCCGCAAAGGTACGTCAGTTTCAGTGAATCAATTTAAAATCAAATTCATCATTAATGTACATTTTTTGTGAGACACGAAAAAAGATAAAATCCGTTAAAGCATTTATTAAAAATTATTTATTCAGTAAATTGACCTACTTAGGTTAGCTTAGAATATCAGCATATATCATCGCAGAATGTCAGCATATGTTTAAAGCAACATCAAGCTGCAACTGACTCGGCATAATTTCATTAAGTATGAAAAAAAAACATAATAAAACAATGATCAAGGAAATAAAAAATTTTTATATAATTTGCAATAACGATCGTATATAGCTACATTAAGATCACACCGTCAGCAAAGAAAATTGTCTGTTTTACCGATTGCTATTTAATTATGTATTCTAAACAGCATTTAACATTTAATAACATGACGTTGAACAACGTTTTTCTTTACATTCGTTTGTAGCTTGCACTGCTAATATCAGACCTAGTCTGTCACAACAGTCGGGGGAAACTTGATCACACAAGGTCGTCACAACTGTTATTTGCTTATGCTGAGCAGCTTTTACAAATACGTAATTGAAATATAAACTCAAATACATTTGTACAAAGTTCTAACTAGTTTGTAGAAGTTAAGCAAGATCAAGAATGCGGAATCACTGTAGATCAATGTATGAATGTAACATACGTGTTGCTAGCGTGCATTAACGCTTTCTTTTCATATTTTGCATTAAATTTAAGGCAAGGGATAGTTAGGTAATATGAAGTTACATTATACAAACACGTGACACACATCTAAACAGACTGCAGACCAACCAGTAATGCGAGATGACTACAGGAGATGGGAGTAGGCCTATGTTCGACAGTAGACTTGCGGCTACTCAAGGAGAAGATGGAACATACACTTTTATTATATAGTCACACAGCTAAACTCAAGTTTTTTGCTTACAGAGTGAACTATAATCATCCATCTTTCTGAAATCGAGAGAAAAAATAATACCGCATTAAATTAAAAACGGGCTGAAGTAGTAGATGTTGTTTTGATCAAGGTTTTATATAAGTTAATCACGCATTTGATAAATGAAATTCGTTGTTCCGTATTAAACAAAAAAATATTACCTTTTTATAATAACAGCGTTAGACATATATTGAGTAGTAACATAACATAATTTATAGTAGTATAGTTTATTCATTGACCCTTCAGTAATTTATTACCTCAAGTTGTCACAATTCGTAATAAAAATAAAACATAAAAATGTTTTATTTTTATTCATGGAAAAATAAAATCAAGGTTCGGACAAATCTTTAAGGACACCAATGTTTGGTTGCTACTTCGTAAAAAGGTGTCTTGATTTTTTTTATTTATTCCTTGACGGGTATTAAGTTAAGTCTTCGTTAATACTTACCGTGGCTAATGAAACTGTTTTGGCATTAACGTCGCTTTTGATTAATTTATTAGAAAATATTTAAAAATATTACTAAGTCATGTATTTCACAATAAGATAAAGTGCTCATATTTAGCTAAAGTAAAATAGCACAAAATAAGCACCCGCACTATCAATGTTTAAAGGTACATAAGCCTAAAAGTAAGTAAGCAGGACAGTTTTTAAGAAAAATAGAATATAATAATACATAATCTACATAAAAAAAATGTAAACGTATGTTGAATCTCACTTACAGAAATATTGATATTTTGATAACGTTCGTTGAAGTCTGTTTCTATAACGTTATTTAATAAACGTTAAGGGCATGTACATTTTCGAGCATGTTCTTCAGGAAATTTTGAAGAATGCTATTATATGGTATATATTTTAATTAAAACATTATAATTAAAATGTAAATACAAAATTAGTTAAGACATTTTTTTCATTATAACAGCGTTAATTTCCTGTGGACTGAAAATCTTTTTTTAAATTCACATCACTAATCACACACAAATATTAGCGGCACAGACGAAAACGGCCGTGGCTTTAAAACTGAAGGCGTTTGCTATTAGTAGTTGTTGCCATAGCCCTTTCTTAGACTTCCTCTTCGTCTCCCTCTTCCTATTCGGCTTTCATCCTCATGGGCAACGGACATTCCCAAGCCGGCCACCCGTAGGCCATGGAGATCCGGAAGTTTACTACACGGAAGCACCAGGCCATCGGCACACACATCTCAACCCACGGCCCCACCCCAGCCGCATCAGCGGTATAACTGTGAGAGTCGATAGGTAGAGTGGCCCAATACCGTCAATCTTCTCCCAGTTGCTACAGTCCAACAAGTCGCATCAAAAGTAACTTCGGCTAGCGCTCTCGGAGCAGCCACCTCGGACCGGCTCATCCAGCAAAGTCAAGCTGCCACGACAAAGCGAAAATTTACTATTCGAAGAGGGAGTTATAATGGCTCCATAGATCGTGAAGGTTGATTAACATTAATAAAAACTATTAACAGGATATGAAAAGACGTTCCTTTTCGCTTTATATGACAATAATGGGACCTCCTTTATAAATGTTGTCCATAAATCAATTCAATGATTAAGAATGTCTGACCGTCCGCTTCACTTACGAACAAGTACTAAACTACAGACACTAACGAGTACTATTCAGCACAAATAGCACATACATGCCATTCCGATCAACAATATGGCACTAAATTGTAAGAAAGATTACTATGAATCGCACATTAGCGAAAATGTTCCACCGGTGATAAGCTATTTCTTAGCATCTATTGATTTCGTTTATGTCGTAAGCGGCGTCAATAGCGAAGGTGATTTCTAATCAGGATGCATTCAAAGACGAAGCTGAGAAGGGAAAGTGATGGTCACCAATTTGTTAGGTTTACAGTATGTACGAATTATTATCTGTTACATCTTGTAAATGATTTGTTTTTCTATCAAACGTAATCGATTTTAGACTCATTAAAAACAACTTTCGCGTATATTAAAGTTCTCGACGCCTTCGTAGCTTCCTGAACATAGAGACAGAGTTTGATTCTTGGGTCCAAATTAAATCTGAAGGGAATATTTGCAAAACAAACAAGTTTTTGTCAAGGTCTGGATTTGCCTTACCTGTTTGTGGAGTCTTATGCTCGAATCAAAAGCAGAAGCCAATGTTTAGGACTCCTACAATCTCACCAGATAAACGTTATATCGAAGACGGGTAGGCGAAAATGGACAAATGTATCCGTATGCATATATATAATAATTACCTATATATAATATATTCTGAGAATTTAAAAATTATTTGTTATGAAAGTCACAATTATAATCAACAAAATATGTTTCAGAAATATCTTCATAAAGTTTATGTTTCTGTCTGAGCATGTATAGTAACTTTATACCGTCGTTTAATTTTTTATATTATAGTGGAAAGTTCATAATTTATAATGGAAGTTTTACTCGGTTTATGTGATTACGAAATATTACGCCAAACCACTCTCAGAATTATTTACTATTTTCTCCGAAAGAGGCTATTCTAGTTCTGCTCTGGAACAATAACAATTTACTTTATGACAGTTAACTGTTTAACGCAAACTACTAAGTTAATATTATATAGATAAAATAATATATTTTAAAAGGGGAAAATAAGGAACTTAGCAAATAAGTATATATTAATAACTATAAATCTAAACACAAAGTAACGAAGACGATAGTTTCACTTTCAAGGAAGCCCGGGTTACAGCGGTACATTATAGAAAGTGAAATTCGCTATCATTATCATGAAGGCGGAAAGAACGAAAAACATCCTAACTGGTCTAATTGGTTGTTATGATTCAACTTTAATAATCACACTTAAACTCGTTTACGTTTTGGTATTCTATTGTATATCCCTAGGGTTGTGAAAACCGAAACCGAAATTCCTACGCTTAATTAAGACTTATCATATTTCTATTTCTAAATAAATAATTAGGAATCTTTACATGGGTTGTTTTAAAATGGTTTAATTCTTTTTATTAAATAAAGGACGTAGGGTATATTAAATTAGTTTATTTTTTACGCCTCGATTGGACCAGTGGCTATGCATTTGGCTCGAGTGTTGGGGGTTGCAGATATTTTTGTGATCTACTGATGACTGTTCCGGGCCTGATCGTTTTGTACGCGCGACCCGTCTGTACCAGAATATATACAGATAGCTTTTAGAGGTTTTCCCCCGTAGCATTTATAAGCTTCTTTATCATTATATATACACATTTAAAAAAAAACTATAATATATTCATTAAATAACATATAAGTGCCTTTAACCAACCCTGGGATAGAGAATTAACAAGTAGTATCTGTAATATTTTCAAGAGTTTTTGTTCAAGTAACGGTTTATTTACAACCAGATTTCGGTCGAAAATTTCCTAGTTTATTACATTCATGTCAGAGTTTGTGTTTACACAGTCAATGAACTCGTAAAGTGTAGGATTATGAATATCCAACCGCAACCTCTTAATTCTTAAAATTTTATTGATGATTGTTTGAGAGAAATAAGTTGAGATATAGTTTCTTAAATATGTAAGCTAACATTATTTTATATTATTATAGCATTTGTAATGCCTGTGTATTAAATCCTGACATTTATTTGTGCTAACATAGAGATACTTCCCAAACCTCATCTAATGCATATACGACAAGATCGAAGACCACTGATCTACCTAATATACGTTAAAGTTCTCCATTTTAATGAAACAATATAGACAAAGATGGCGAGTTATTTCGACTACTGACCTATTGATACAAGTATCAGGTACATAGTTGACAAAGATATCGGTACCTTCGGTACAGGGTCGAATCTAACCGAAATTCCGGCGAAATTCACTATTCGTGCAATACACAAATTATTATATTTCCTGTCTGGTTGTGTGATGTGGATTTCCGTGTCTCTGACCCGGCATCCGAGCCTTCCTCCGATCCTATCCTATAAGCATAAAATCGGATAAAGGAAGATAAAAATGAGAGAGTGCAAAACAAATGGTGTTTGCGTGTACTCCTGTGGCACTTTAATTTATCCAACATAGTTGACAACTGCCGGTAGTATTCACAACTTAACCCCTATGTCAAAATCGGCTAGAACAACATCATAAAAATTGTATATCTTTAGACCTTTGTAGGTCAAAAGACTTTTCAGATATCTCCCTTGGTCGACTTTTGCGATACCCTCCAAAAATAATTGGTGATCCCCGTTTTCTCTATACGGAACTAAGTTTCGAGAAGAACAAGTCATCCACCTAATGGTAAGTGTCCGGCGTACCCATAACAGTTGCACATCACCGAGAACTTTAAATTTTAAAAAGTTATGTGTAAATTGTTCGCGTAACATAAATTGTCCTGTAATGCCCGTCTGCGCTTGACATCTACAGAAATTAATGCTCACACTACTGCTTGGTGACAAACGAACTTTCGCTGCAGTACTACCGAGATGGTCACCCGCTTTGGAGTTCTACCATTACGCATACTAGTGGTAGAATTCCAATTTTTACATTACTATTGAATGCATGTGCATATGCTCAAAGTAAGAAGTAAATTACTAGAGCAGAACACAGAGTTGCGCCCACACCGAGTCCGATGTCATCAGATTACAAAACTGTTGCTCCATTAGGATTAATATCTAAGAATTTAGCAATCTCTGCTTGCAAAAGAAACACCCTACCATAACACAAGGTCAATTTTAGTTAAAGTGTTTTGAGGTTAATTTAAGGTGAAAAATAACAACGTAGGAACCGTAATGCCATTAGTGGATGTGTTGAAAGCATTTTGGTATATTATTGTACATTTGAGGTAATAACAAAAGAAGTAAACCATTATGTATATTTTAACGACACAAGAATATTTTCACTTTGTTAAAGTCCTAACGGGACTACAAAATTGAGAGGCTTCGAAGAAAAGTTGCATAAACAGTAGTCTGAGAAACAAAAGAATAGCGAAAAATCTGCATATATTATACCTGAACTTTAATGCAACATTGAAATTAATTTATTCTATTAATTTTTTCGTTTGATATAAAAGCAAAGGTGTTCCATAAAATATTCTAAAAGTGAACAATGTTTCTTTTATGACATTGGAATGACAAAAGAGATAAGAGTCTATCTTATGGTAAGTGGCTACTCCAGTGCATGGACACCTGCAAACAACTGAGGACTGAAATGATATTCCTCACAGCCTGTAATTATACTGGCTCTTTATACCCTGCTCCAAACCGGAACACAACAGGTGGAAGTTCCAGACGGCTGGAAAACGATAGGAAATCTCGTGATCTCTAACAAATCATAAATAATTCTTGACGCATTGTAAGAGAAATTCAGGTGTTATGACACGTATAGGTCGAAAATGAGCTGCGTAATTGTGATCACCATTTTAGTACGTGGTAGAGCCAAGCGACAGCTTTTGCTACTGCTGGAATGGACCGACTGAACCGCGTTTCGTTCTGTGAGTAAGGTAGCCGGAGGCCGCCTATCCCCCACCCGCTGTCAAATATCCTTAAAGGCCGGCAACGCATCTGTAGCTCCTCTGGTGTTACAGATGTACTTGGGCGACGGTAATCACTTACCACCACTATGAGCTACTTTTTCGTTTGCCCCCTTTCCCATAAAAGAAACAAATCCATTTGCCAAGTGCAACTGTTATGGCAAATTTTACTTTATTTGGCGAATTCTTCAACAGTGGATTTTTCTGGAAACTTTTATTTGATACCCATTCAACAAGTGCTTGTAGGGGTCACCTGGATACTTTGTTGTTCATCTATTTTATAAAGCTAAACATTCACGACTTTAATATTTTTCATTTTTGCTCTCAGGAACACATACAAGAAGTGTTGGACAAATGGACACAGATCGACGATGAAATATGGGCGAAGGTGATAGTGTTTGAGAAGAATAGACGCGTGGCGAAAGCTTATGCGCGTGCACCGGTACTCACTATAAATGGATCGGATGATGGATTTGACGGGATGAGGTAAGTTTTTCTTTTATTATTTCTTTTCTCGAACTGTACTCTTGACCTTAAACTCAAACAGAAGTGTGTTTACAGTCGTCATGTTATGCGTCTAAAAAATATTCATCAAATGCAAACACAGTAGAATTTTTTTAAATTTTTGAAAATCAAGTTTCTAATCACAACACATACCTTTCTTATCTGTCCGTAATGGCAAGCATGTAATTTGGCACGCAATGATGTATTGTTTAATGATAAACTATGTTTTTTCAACGAAACTCAAGTAATATCCACGTTATTAGTTATTTTTATCTTATTATCTTTAATACTATATTAAAAAAGTTCGTTTTAGAGAGATTATATTGTTTTAATAACAACCTCAATGTAATTATTAATTTAATTAAGCGTTTGTCATTAAAATACTGGGTCATACTAAGAAAAATTTAATATTTAACCTGCAAAATCATCATGCCAAGGCATTCCTCAGTTGAGCTTGGACGCAATATAACAGCCGAGAGCATTAAAATAGATAAATTATTCGCTATAACATAGGTACATTTCATACCACTCAAAGTGTAAATTGCTAAACGGATTCTATTCGATATGGAACTAAATCATCGGCACGTGGCTGCCCTACATTCTAACTATGAACTAATAATGATCACTTAGGGCTCAGGAAATTTATCTTAACTTTGAAGTATGTTTAACAATAAATCGTAAAGCAATCAAACAATTACTCAATCTTTAATAGTATAAGAGCCATAAATTAAAATAAGAAGAAAAATTATATAATAATAATATGACTGTTTACACAATACTGGTGATCAGATGACAATAAGTTCACTTTGGTAATTTGAAGCGACTATTCACCACTTGCCCGTAATTGTACATAAGTTTCGAAAAACGTATTAGTACGATCTATTATATTGAGGGCTTCTGATTCTGGTCATCGTGGTTTTAAATCAATCTTCAATAACTCGCAATACAGTACCCTGAGTGTGAGTTTTTAACTTATACTGCTGTTACAATTTAATAAACTAATATATTTTAACTATTGCTACATATTTTGCAGCAATACTAATGGCCTTACTTAGTTGATATACTAAAAGTATTGTTCCAATAACTACATGGTACTAGTAACTTTAACCAATTAAGTTCGATTGTACGTTCTTGAATTATACTCTAGCCTTTATTAAGTATAGTCATAAAAGTAATGTTTCATTTACAATATAACTTTTATTGGCCTCCTGTCTCTATCTTCACGTTACTTTCAAAATCTTTGAAGCTTTTCAATATATTTTTTAAAGAACCCAAACGAACATTTCTCTATTATGTAACGCCAGTGACTAGATCACTGTTTTGGTCTAGCCTAGTTACATTTTGTATGCCGCGTAGTCTCGGTTTTAATTAGCATTAATTTTTTTCATTTACGTATTATATTTATAAAATAATGTACATTTTTTTATTGGAAAGGGGGCAAACTAGCAAGCGGCTTACCTTATGATATTTCTTTAAAACATATTGTTTTTTCTTAAATTAAAAAAAAAAAAATAGCTGGTATCCGTGTATAAACTCTTGATCCTACGCAAAAAGAGACGTATGAAAGTGAAAAATAGATGAAATTTAAAAAAGGTAAGTATAATAATGTGTACGAATATTTCATTTCTCTTATTTACATATCCAGAGTTGTTGTTTTAGATCACTCTTATCGTCACAGGTTAATTTGGATATCAATCTCAATTGCACAAATACGAATACACAAAATGCAAAAAATTTCGTAACCGAAAATCTAGACAGTTATTACAACACAATAATTGCATAACGCTTCACTTTATTTAAAGTGGCAATTTTAATCTGTTTTATTAATAATTTATTAACCCAGTGTTAACAAAAAGCCACGTACCCAGCGAAGCGTGACCAAAACAAGGTCACTTAGTCGGCCATTACCGAAGTTTCACCTGTTTTCTTAATGGAAAATGATAACTTCATCAGATTTACATTCGCGCTCGCGTTCATGTGATAGTGAAAGTTATTTCGTGCTTCAGCTGTCAAACGGTTAACGTTGAACGCAACAATTAGGCAACGAGGCGTGCAAATACGTCGATAACTGATTTGATTATGACTTGTTGCCCAACTTCATGTCTACAGAGCGGATTTAGAATTTTATATTTCACTTTGCGGTTAGGTTATAAGAACACGGTTCCTGCATAGTGTTTATTGACGGTTTCCACATCCCTATATTACGACCCAGATTTATTATTTATAATCTTTTAATACAACACTTTAAATACATTTTTACACTTTATATACCTACTTTTTGGATTGTTGAATATTTTAGTATATTTCTTCTTAATTAACAATACACGATATCGTTTACACAAATATAATAACTTATAGTTTTATATATTAGTAACATTATAGTGTTACACAAAACAATCGCATTAGTTTTGTGTAAAGAGTTTGATCTCTACATACAAAATCTTGTAACTTATTGCGGAATATGCTTTACCACTTGTCTGAAAATTGAGATATAGAAAGATTTTTTTTAATATTTCTATGATATTATATTAGAATACGTCAGACGTATACCTAATTTCGGATAGAAGTATTGTATTGGATATTACTGAAAATAAATTAAGACAGGTTTAATTTATTTACCCAGACATTAAGGTTTTTGAATTAAGCTTCAGAATAGTAAACTTTTTATTTTAAATAACGTATCGTAAATAAGGAACGTTGTCAAAGCCTGCTAATACTTATTTGTATTAGGTGGCAGGAAATAAATTAAAATAGACAAAAGAGGCGTGTGCCGGGGCGATGTGATCGGCGGCGCGCGGCCGTCTGCCGTAGACAGTATCACGTTCGCTGGCTGTTTAATGACACGGAAGCCCATTGCCAGCTTGCAGTAGATCATCGCAGTAGTGTTTATGCTAATAGTAATTTATTGGACGCTTCCTTCGTCGGTACTAGGGACACATTTTTAATTTACGATAACTGACTATATAAGAAGCTGTAATTATATGATAATACCATTAACTAATTTTATTATTGCTTAATATGTTCAAACATATAAAGTTTTGCGAAGGAAACTTGATATATTGACAGCGAATTCTTTAATGTATCATTTAAAATCGTTAAGCTGCATTTTTAAAGCAGCATTTGAAATGTAATTGACACATAAACCGTTTAATTTCTACGTGTTTTATAAAATTAAAACACTTCACTTACATTATAAAATAATAACTCGATATAAAACCATAACCGAAAAACCTCATTCTAAACATCGACATCAATTATTTAAGTAAAAATTTTAATATTTGCATAATTTTAATATTTAAAACAACAACCATATCAAATTATGTTACTTGTTAATCGTAAAGAATATTGGCAACTTTTCGCGCCGACTGTACAAACGAGGAAGTGTCGCTTACGTCGGCGTTCGTGCACTATCAGATGCACACACACGAAAATCGCCATTTTAATGAAACTCAGCTCTCTTACACCCTCATTTAATTAGTCTCGATCTAATGTACGCCGAGCCTAACAGCGAACAATAAAGATCGAACATTCCCTTCGGTAATAATTAGGACTGGTTCACGGATGTCTGATAGGGAAATAGCTGGTCCTGTGTTAATTTTATTTGAATTAGTAGTCTCTAAATGGGTTTACAGAAGCTTTGTAGCTATGAATGACATTGACTTCGGGTTCTGTTTCAGCACAACATGCTTTATCTGTAATTTTACTATACGTATAATTGAATTTTGTTTCTTTTTAGTCTTTCATAGTAAATCTAACCTAATTTTATAATATCATATAAAGGAATATCTTGCTTAAACATGATTTCAATATAATTGTCGCAATTACACAATTGCACAATTTTACTAAGTTAAAAATAATGCTCATGCGTCCATTTCTACGCACTAGTGATGTAGAGCATTATTACCAGTGCGAGGACTCTGCCGTCTATCCAACTTTTATATCGGATTTTGCAGAGGATTATGAGAAATAGACTTAAAACACTATTGCAATGAAACGTCCCATCATCCCGCTCCATGTATCTGATGTTACGGTTTAAAGATGAAACTAGAGGTAAGGAAATGTGTCGAAAATGTGGGGAACAACACAAATGCGAAAACAATTATTTTCGTGATAGAAATTCGAACCCAGGACACGTGACCAACCACTTAAACATGTAGTCAACTAAAAATAAGTGTTAATAAGACATAGCACAACAAGGAGCTGTTCAGTAAACTTAGAAAGCTTTCCCATGCGTCACTACGTAAACACAACATTTATCGCTATTATCAGATCAATGACTGAGACCACCTGGTGCTTACAACAGCTGGCCCAGTTCCGTCAGCCAGCCCATGCTATAATACGATATCAGGCAACTGCCCACGCCACATCTGACAATACGCGTTTAGTCTTAGCAGTGTACGACCGTCGAACAAACGACTTCGGTACAAGCGGTTTAATGTTGTGAAAATTATCTATTTTTAATAAAAATTAAATAATTATGAACATTGATTCATTTTGAAAGCTTTTATTTAACTTTATTATGCAATTTGCAATTTGTGTGCTATTTTTGTATACTACCAATGTTAAGTTTCGTTTATTTGTACATTTTTATATATGTTATAAAGAATCCTTTGGTTGTCACAAGAAATCCTTCATTAACTCTTCACGTTTCATAACAATAGCATTTCTATTGTGGCAATACGTCAAGAATTATAAACGGCTAGATGATTTTAATTATAATTTTATTTATTTATATTATAGCAAATTTTACACATTAGTGAAACAGAATCTGTTAATTCTTATTAGTTATCTTTGCATTAAGCCTGTACATTTTTTCACATACGAGAAAATTACTGAAACTTTATAAATATCAAAAGTTATGCTATATTATAAAGGCTGAATGTTGAAGTTTCAACGCTAGAGGTGCAATTATAAAAAAAGACTTAAATTTTGTGTAGTTAGAATCCATTTTTTTTTAAAGAATTTGACAAGACAAACTAAATAGTTAAGCTCACGTACGTTATAGTATCGATACTGTGACATTATTCACGTTCGTTAATATGATAAGGGTTACCTAGAGTTTTTCCGACAACAGTTGAAACAACGACGCGTAGTGTAAACAATCCCGGTGCCACACTCGCATAGCTATTAGGCGTTGCAACAGCTATACCTGAATGTTATTGTTTATTGTCTTCTTATCGATATCTATGCGCTTTGTTGGTTTGTGCGGAACCCGTGTAGCACTTCAGTCGACGCACGCACAATGGCTCGTAGGCAGCCTTGGTTTTTGCAGAATTAAAGCGTAATGCGGTAGTGCATATACTTAACACGGGATTATCGCACGTCAAAACAGTCAATTCAGAAGTGCTACATTTTGAACTATATATAAACGTTTATTGGGTAGATAGATCACATAGATCGTATGCATAAAAAGTTGGTAAATTATAGTTCAGAACGTTAAAATGATATAGCCTTCAACTTCCTACTGACTATACCATTTAAAACGGAGTCGTCTATAAGCATTTGTCGAGAAGCTCTCATATAATTTTTACATTGGCTAAGTTTCAATTCCACATTTATTTATTTAAATTAAAATTTTATCCTTAGTTCAATATAAATTTCTGTGTGGTAGTACTTGACTGTGGAGATACACGAGGTCCAGGATAACATACACCGTAAAATGCTTATAATTATCAATTCGCTCAAATAAATGTTAGAATATTCACAAAATACAAATAAAAAGTAAAGTAAGTAGCAGCCTGTAAGTGTCCACTGTCTTATATCTGAGAGGGTTTTGGAGAAGAGCCCGCCACGCTGCTCCAATGCGGGTTGGCGGTCTTCACATATCCTTGAAATAATATTTTTTATCATATATCTGTGATTAATTAACAGATATATGAGAGCATTGGTACCTCAGGTCCACCTTATGGTAAGTGGTTCATGCAGCCAATAGACATCTGCAAAAAAACGAATCGGCGAAGATTGTATCGTCGTCATGTAACGCAATATCTGACTGTTCTGCTTGTTCTTTTCTATCATTTAAATGATCTATATGCGCCTTCATATCTCAGGGATAAATTTTATTATTTATTTATCAAAGAATAGGATAGATCTTCCTCTAAGAATTATATATTTTGCCTTCACACTTTACTGGGTTCTTTAGTAGCGTTTTCACTGTTCAGGCTATATTGCTTACGAATTCCGTGTCCGATGATATAACAGAAACGTTTTTTTTGCAAAGGATCGTGAGCCTTTTTTGAAGCTTCCGAATGTTACTTGATTTATGTATTTCAGTATATGTGTATACACGCAAGTATTTTTATGTATGAATTTAAGTAAATATGTGAGAGATTTTATGCATTTTTTGAGCTACATTTCTATATACACTTATGATAAAAAAATGTATAAGTATATCTTCGTTTTAAAAGTTTTTTTTTCATATTACTACTATGTATATATATAAATATGTACAAATCATTAAGTCCTCCTTTTTTGCAAAGGACTTGTGACAAAGATTAATTGAATAAACAAATGAATAACTAAATAAACACCATATACCAGAAACGAAATGAAATATGAAGTAATAAAGTGTGATATAATTGCTTGATACCATACAACACGATTGTATCAAGGGACACAGTTCGAAAGTGGGACGACATTGAGGTAGGCTTTTGCAAGCGTTCTCATTGCCCAGTGTCAACGAATTTGTTGCAGATGTTATGAAACAGATCGCTTTAAGTTACAGTTGCATGACACATTAAATTCCTTACTATAAGATTACGTAAACTCCGCGGTAAAATATTAACCACGTAGGTAACTCGACAGTCGCCTTGGCTCGGCGTTCGATTCTGAATTAATGCTTTATTTCTAAAAAAAAACACTTGTATTACTGCCAAGATCTATTGTTTCTGATACCATTTAATCTCGCGCATAAGCTTTCTTTTCATTTCTAGAAGGCCAGTAATACACATATCACAGTTTATCGGAGTCGGGTACGCAGATTTACTCTATTGGCCCCTTTATCTTAATTTTCGTACACGCAAACACTTAACAAACCGCAAATATAAAATTAGATGTTGCATGTAAGATCTTATTTATAAAAATAAACGTTTTAACTTCTAATTGCTTAGTGGTATGAATTCAATTAAGGTTTAACACTATGCGTACAAGCGAGATTCATGCGGCGTTTAAGCGTTATACAAAACACACAAAGAACGAGGTAATTCGGTACTTTTCATAGTTAGCACATAATATAACAGCTAACTGGCATGACTTCAAACGGTATTAAGAGTCTTCAAGGGAGTCGGACATATTGAAAATGATCGTTTTTATTTTTGATTTTGCATAAAATTGATAATCATTAAAATGGGCGAATAAATAAATCTAAATAAATTTGAATGAAATTAATAATGACGTTTTCCTTCAATGAAATTAAAGAGAACCCTATCCTTGGAGCAGGCATAACTATAAGTGGTCGTTTAAAGAACACATTATTGTCCGTATAAGTTTTCTTCTAGGTCTAATGTCAACATGGAAATATCATTAATCTAATCGTTAAACACTTTCAGCTGTTTAGGTTGCTTCTGTCGTGTGTACAGAGATGAGCTTGCTCGATTCGTCCCACGGGTGCGCGTGCCGAGGACTTGGGAGCGCGTTGGATTAGGGAGAAAACACACTAGTAATATCTAAGTTTCAAAATGAGTTCATAGCTGCAATAATAATATGGATAAATAAAAAAAAAGGAGTATAATTAATTGTATAATGTCTGTAACGAAGTACGTAGCACTTTTTCCAGGTAAATTTGCACACCTAACATAATCTGAAGTAAAAAGATCTCCGGTCAGTCGAATGTTATAGCTGAAAATGACTTATGTAAACCAGCAGATTTTAGATACGACGTAATTATTAAAATAGTGTAATAATTAACAATAACGTAAAAATCATTTACAGGAATTTTGTTAGTGTGCTAATACCTTAATGTGAATTATTTTCACAAAATATAACTTGTTTAAAAGGGCACTTAACATAGACACGGGCTTAAAGCAAATTCTAGGATTGCTTCATGAATTAGGCATGAACTTGCAGAATTTCATTTTAATGTATATCAGTTTTATATATCTTTAAAAATAAGTTATAACATTACTTCACACTAGCTAAACCCGCGAATTCATCCATGTTGATGTTACTATTATAGAAATATAATAGAATAATATGCATATAAATTACATGCAGCTATTTTGTTTTTAATTGTTTTTTGTTCATTTCTACTCATTAAACAAAAGCGCCTAGGTATAGATTGTGTTAAGAAAATTTAAATAGCTCTATGCGAAGTATAAAAAATTACTATTAAACTAATAAAAAATATACAAAAAAAAAACTTACTCTTGTTTGCATAGAGTAACATTGTGTCAAAGCTTTATCTGATTATCGATCTAAACGGTTAAATTATTTGCCTTTCCATTAAAGAGACCGTGTGAAAAGTGACATCAAGTGAAAGTGAAGTACGAAGCTAACAAAGTAATCTCGCAATCTCGAATATCAGCCGTCGACACACGGGGCGTTAAGGGGGCATGTCAACGCTGACTGCATTTGTGCGTACATTAATGTGACATGATTATATTTACATTTAGAATACATGGTTAATTTTATATATTTAATAGTAATTCATTGGATAATTTAATACGATCATATATTTTGAATGTTATAGCTGAAAATGACTTATGTAAACCAGCAGATTTTAGATACGACGTAATTATTAAAATAGTGTAATAATTAACAATAACGTAAAAATCATTTACAGGAATTTTGTTAGTGTGCTAATACCTTAATGTGAATTATTTTCACAAAATATAACTTGTTTAAAAGGGCACTTAACATAGACACGGGCTTAAAGCAAATTCTAGGATTGCTTCATGAATTTGGCATGAACTTGCAGAATTTCATTTTAATATATATCAGTTTTATATATCTTTAAAAATAAGTTATAACATTACTTCACACTAGCTAAACCCGCGAATTCATCCATGTTGATGTTACTATTATAGAAATATAATAGAATAATATGCATATAAATTACATGCAGCTATTTTGTTTTTAATTGTTTTTTGTTCATTTCTACTCATTAAACAAAAGCGCCTAGGTATAGATTGTGTTAAGAAAATTTAAATAGCTCTATGCGAAGTATAAAAAATTACTATTAAACTAATAAAAAATATACAAAAAAAAAACTTACTCTTGTTTGCATAGAGTAACATTGTGTCAAAGCTTTATCTGATTATCGATCTAAACGGTTAAATTATTTGCCTTTCCATTAAAGAGACCGTGTGAAAAGTGACATCAAGTGAAAGTGAAGTACGAAGCTAACAAAGTAATCTCGCAATCTCGAATATCAGCCGTCGACACACGGGGCGTTAAGGGGGCATGTCAACGCTGACTGCATTTGTGCGTACATTAATGTGACATGATTTTATTTACATTTAGAATACATGGTTAATTTTATATATTTAATAGTAATTCATTGGATAATTTAATACGATCATATATTTTAACGTTGCGCTATGAAATGTTGTATGCGAAAATTTTCACACAGAAATTAACGTTTTTGTTACGAACGTAACAAAAATGCAGTGTCTAAATTATTTATGGTACTCTTAATCTCGTATAAATAAACCCTTCAAGTGTTAACATAGTGTAACATTTGCTGTTCTAATTTTGAACTGAACCAAATTTAATTATATAACAAAACCATTAAGAACAATAACGAATTGAATAACACGATTAACCTACATAAGTAGCTCAATCAGTGCGTTCATTGTTCCTTGCTTTCAGAGACCATGTATCAATACTTTATATCGTTTAGTGAATTCGATAGTTTCGACCTCGTTCCTTAAATGGTTAGAAAGAGTATTGTTACACATATCAATTAATCACAGATACAACTTATATCTAATTGAACTTGCGTAAACGACTTTTAATTTATGTCTTAATTTTTTTAAATTTCGTTACATTGAATAATCGTTATTGTTGTTATTAAAAACGTAACAACGGAAAATTTGCAATACTCGTATGTAAATATAGATACATATATGATCTTATTAAGTCATTACTTACGTGAGGTGTAATGTTATTATGTATCTTTGTTACTGGTTGATTCGTGGTTACCCTTGTATTACTTTTATAAAAAAAGATATTGCCCTCGCTTAAGTCTGTTGACGAGTGAGTTTGTATATGGTGCATAAAAACCTTTTTTCGGATACTTGTTTGTAAAAGTCAGTCCCAAAAAACCTTGTAAGACAAAAATATTTTCTTAAAGATCAATTAAAGTTAGAAACTATATAAAGTTTAATGGCATAGCAATTTATTTGGGACCAAAATTACCTCTTGCGTGAATAGGTCAATTGTTGCTCGATATAACAATTTTAAACTTTAATCCTTTTAAGTCAAGAGCTATAATACATTTAATGTATTTAATGAAAGCTACATGTCTAATGTTTATATTTTATAACCTCTAGTACGATAGTTAGAGCCACAGGCCGTATTTAAACTTTTTATACAAAACTTCATAGCTTGACCTTTGCATTGTGTATTTATTTTTAAGAGCACCGGAAAGCAGTTTGAAAGATGAATTCCAACAAATTTAGTTTCGCTTTATTAATGTTTCTTATAATTACCATAGTACAAAGAATAGAGACACAGAAGTTCGACGCCTTTGATCTCATGGTAAATGCCGACAACGTCTAGACAGCAACGTGATTGTATATGAAGGCTAGGTTTGAAACAAGTAAACAATACCTATTAATTTATTGATTTCAGATTAACATCGCCATTTCCATTATTATTATTAACAATAATCAAAAAGTTAGAATTGAAAATAAATCAGAAATGAAAATTCATTCGCTGAATCATTCATTACCGTAAACGGTACTGATATGAGTCTTTTCATGTATCAGTCGGTCATTTATGAAACAATACATCTGCATGAAGGAGCGACTGACAGATTTTTATTGTTAGTACCAATAACGGTACTGCACCGCATAGTGTTGCAGATAGTATTTAAGAATTTGGTCTCCTGGTCACATATTAATGAGAATAAGAAATTTGAGTTCCAACATGATAGGACTGCTTCTCTTAGTGTCGGAGATATAAGATTTGAATGATTTACTTCGTTTACTCATCGTAAATACAAGAAGGTGAAATTTGGATTTTAATCGGTTTAGACATGAAATCAGAGCGAGCCGGATAAAATTATGAAAATTTAGATCACGTAAAATAATAATAACAATTTGACAGTATCAAATTTTTTACCATCTTGTATAATTTTTTAATAAAATAAAAGAGAAAAGAAAGCAATATTTTTAAATTAGTTTGGTTGCCGAACAAGAACATCAACTATCGTCACTAATAACTTATACAAATTATTGTCTCTGTCGTGATCACAAATATAGAATGAATTAAAATTACTGAAATTTAAAATAATATAATTAAGTTTATAATGAGTACTTCTATGAATAAATGACTAAATAATGACTTTACGCGAGCGCGATACGACGACCCTTCAACATCGGACCCATACTACTGGCAATCCCTAACTAAAAGGCATAAACCTCCATAAAATTCATTAATAGACTATAAATTTAGCTTTCTTGGTTTTGAAGTTTGAGGCTGTCACCCTACAATTGCGATTTGAATCCAATTGAATAGATCTGACATTTGATTAAGCGCAGGATGGCAGACACAAATGTTCAACAACTAGAAAGTCAAATTAAAAGACTGAGTCATGAAACAGATAAATCATATCAAACGAAGTGGGGGAGAACACTGGTAAGGGGAGAGGTTAAAAGATGTTGATAAGAACTTTAATTTTTTATAAGTACAGTAGTATCTTATGACTACATACCAACATTAATCCATCATCTATTTGTATAAGGGAAAGCATTAAAGATGATAATGTTGAAGGCGTTCGATTATTTTATATACTTCATTATACATAAATATTATTTTATAATCAGTAAATGTATTATAATCTTCAATGTCCTTTTGTAAATGAATATTATTTAAAAAAAATATCTGTTTTACCTACCTTTCCAAATCGGTTCCTTTTGACAGTTTTGACGTCACAATATGGCGGAAATCTTTTCCTATTCTTTGTTTGATCGCTTTCTACCGCACAATTGCTCTGTCTAGACGGCTTTCGTCGTATATCTGTATTACCACTACTAATCTTTCCTCTGTGTAATTACTCAGAAATATTTTATTGTTTTTCTGCCAGAAGATATTTTAATTTTACATATAGTTTTTGAATATATTCGGATAATATCTTGTTATGAGGTAGACGTAATCAACATATCATCAACACTTGTTTAGTTTAAATGATGTTATAAATGCTTTTTATATGCACGTGTGTAAGTCACGTTTTCTTAATTCTACACATGTAAAGGAAAAAACTTTAATAACAGCGCTAAACAATTTAAAATAATATAATTAAGTTTATAATGAGTACTTCTATGAATAAATGACTAAATAATGACTTTACGCGAGCGCGATACGACGACCCTTCAACATCGGACCCATACTACTGGCAATCCCTAACTAAAAGGCATAAACCTCCATAAAATTCATTAATAGACTATAAATTTAGCTTTCTTGGTTTTGAAGTTTGAGGCTGTCACCCTACAATTGCGATTTGAATCCAATTGAATAGATCTGACATTTGATTAAGCGCAGGATGGCAGACACAAATGTTCAACAACTAGAAAGTCAAATTAAAAGACTGAGTCATGAAACAGATAAATCATATCAAACGAAGTGGGGGAGAACACTGGTAAGGGGAGAGGTTAAAAGATGTTGATAAGAACTTTAATTTTTTATAAGTACAGTAGTATCTTATGACTACATACCAACATTAATCCATCATCTATTTGTATAAGGGAAGGCAGTAAAGATGATAATGTTGAAGGCGTTCGATTATTTTATATACTTCATTATACATAAATATTATTTTATAATCAGTAAATGTATTATAATCTTCAATGTCCTTTTGTAAATGAATATTATTTAAAAAAAATATCTGTTTTACCTACCTTTCCAAATCGGTTCCTTTTGACAGTTTTGACGTCACAATATGGCGGAAATCTTTTCCTATTCTTTGTTTGATCGCTTTCTACCGCACAATTGCTCTGTCTAGACGGCTTTCGTCGTATATCTGTATTACCACTACTAATCTTTCCTCTGTGTAATTACTCAGAAATATTTTATTGTTTTTCTGCCAGAAGATATTTTAATTTTACATATAGTTTTTGAATATATTCGGATAATATCTTGTTATGAGGTAGACGTAATCAACATATCATCAACACTTGTTTAGTTTAAATGATGTTATAAATGCTTTTTATATGCACGTGTGTAAGTCACGTTTTCTTAATTCTACACATGTAAAGGAAAAAAAACTTTAATAACAGCGCTAAACAAGTTAAAACAAAACGATTTTTATTTTGCCTATATTATTCTCTGAAATCTAAATGACTTGCTGGCTGGCTTTTGATGGATGACCTATGTTTCTATGGTGGTGGAGAACAGGAAAAAGAAGAAGAAAAATAAAATAAAAGAGAAAAGAAAGCAATATTTTTAAATTAGTTTGGTTGCCGAACAAGAACATCAACTATCGTCACTAATAACTTATACAAATTATTGTCTCTGTCGTGATCACAAATATAGAATGAATTAAAATTACTGAAATTTAAAATAATAATAACAATTTGACAGTATCAAATTTTTACCATCTTGTATAATTTTTAATAAAATAAAAGAGAAAAGAAAGCAATATTTTTAAATTAGTTTGGTTGCCGAACAAGAACATCAACTATCGTCACTAATAACTTATACAAATTATTGTCTCTGTCGTGATCACAAATATAGAATGAATTAAAATTACTGAAATTTAAAATAATATAATTAAGTTTATAATGAGTACTTCTATGAATAAATGACTAAATAATGACTTTACGCGAGCGCGATACGACGACCCTTCAACATCGGACCCATACTACTGGCAATCCCTAACTAAAAGGCATAAACCTCCATAAAATTCATTAATAGACTATAAATTTAGCTTTCTTGGTTTTGAAGTTTGAGGCTGTCACCCTACAATTGCGATTTGAATCCAATTGAATAGATCTGACATTTGATTAAGCGCAGGATGGCAGACACAAATGTTCAACAACTAGAAAGTCAAATTAAAAGACTGAGTCATGAAACAGATAAATCATATCAAACGAAGTGGGGGAGAACACTGGTAAGGGGAGAGGTTAAAAGATGTTGATAAGAACTTTAATTTTTTATAAGTACAGTAGTATCATATGACTACATACCAACATTAATCCATCATCTATTTGTATAAGGGAAGGCAGTAAAGATGATAATGTTGAAGGCGTTCGATTATTTTATATACTTCATTATACATAAATATTATTTTATAATCAGTAAATGTATTATAATCTTCAATGTCCTTTTGTAAATGAATATTATTTAAAAAAAATATCTGTTTTACCTACCTTTCCAAATCGGTTCCTTTTGACAGTTTTGACGTCACAATATGGCGGAAATCTTTTCCTATTCTTTGTTTGATCGCTTTCTACCGCACAATTGCTCTGTCTAGACGGCTTTCGTCGTATATCTGTATTACCACTACTAATCTTTCCTCTGTGTAATTACTCAGAAATATTTTATTGTTTTTCTGCCAGAAGATATTTTAATTTTACATATAGTTTTGACTAAATTAATGAACATTAAATGTGTATAAGGTCAACACTCTTACTCATTTGTCTTAAAGTTTTAAAGTAAAAATCCTACAGTGAATGGATAAGTCATACTTACGATAATTTAATCGTCATCATTATCACAATTAGCTTGCTAGCAATCTTCTATTTTTAGACTACTCCTATTCGAACCCAGGACCCACAGCTCAACTTTCAGCCACGCTAAACACTAAACCACACGGTCGTCACTTATATAGATATCAAGACATATTAATATAAACCCGTTACAAAACCCCAAACAGAAGTTTTAGTAGCATAAAATTATCACGCATTAATTTGCTTTATACAATTCTCATTTTCAATACATTGAAAGGATTAACAACATAATCTTAGAAAGAAAGAAAAACAAATATGCTAATAACTCAAAGTGAAGGGATAAATTGAAGCTCGATAGCCTAGTGTGAAGTGACCCTGCCTTCGAAGCTACAGCTTGCGGGTTCGAGTCCCGCTAGGAGAAAACGTTTGTATGATAAACATAAGTGTTTGTACTCGAGTCATGCATGTTTATATTTATGTGTATGATTATATATTAATGTATCTATGTATCACCATTACCACCAAAAATACTACTGACAAACACACTTCTGTATCTATTTTTAAACATATGTGTTTGTACTCGAGTCATGCATGTTTATATTTGTGTGTATGATTATATATTAATGTATCTATGTATCACCATTACCAACAAAAATACTACTGACAAACACACTTCTGTATCTATTTTTAAACATATGTGTTTGTACTCGAGTCATGCATGTTTATATTTATGTGTATGATTATATATTAATGTATCTATGTATCACCATTACCAACAAAAATACTACTGACAAACACACTTCTGTATCTATTTTTAAACATATGTGTTTGTACTCGAGTCATGCATGTTTATATTTGTGTGTATGATTATATATTAATGTATCTATGTATCACCATTACCAACAAAAATACTACTGACAAACACACTTCTGTATCTATTTTTAAACATATGTGTTTGTACTCGAGTCATGCATGTTTATATTTATGTGTATGATTATATATTAATGTATCTATGTATCACCATTACCAACAAAAATACTACTGACAAACACACTTCTGTATCTATTTTTAAACATATGTGTTTGTACTCGAGTCATGCATGTTTATATTTGTGTGTATGATTATATATTAATGTATCTATGTATCACCATTACCAACAAAAATACTACTGACAAACACACTTCTGTATCTATTTTTAAACATATGTGTACAAACATAAATTGTGAGCACAAGATGAGGTCGGCGTATATTTAACACGTGAGTTTATAAGGACAAAATCATTAGCCATAATTAAAAAACTTTTTATTTGTTTATAGATGTTATAAATGCTTTTTATATGCACGTGTGTAAGTCACGTTTTCTTAATTCTACACATGTAAAGGAAAAAAAACTTTAATAACAGCGCTAAACAAGTTAAAACAAAACGATTTTTATTTTGCCTATATTATTCTCTGAAATCTAAATGACTTGCTGGCTGGCTTTTGATGGATGACCTATGTTTCTATGGTGGTGGAGAACAGGAAAAAGAAGAAGAAAAAATAAAATAAAAACAAATTTAACATAACAATAACCTAAACTAAAACTATTTAGTAAATGGGCATGGGTGTTTGAGAGAGATTGGAGCCGGGAAGTGTCCGCACGCTGTTCCAATACGGGTGCTTCACACCTCCTCGACATAATATATTTTATTGCTTCTCAGAGTTCCCTTTCACCGCCGGGCAGGTGGGAAATTCATCACTGCTATTGATTGAACCCAGGTCACTCGCGTATTATGAAATTAAAGCGAGCGCCCTGACCACGAGGCTACCACGGTATTTGCCTCGTCAATGTACAAAATCATTGTAGGATATGCTGTTTAATTACTTCGATCATACGATTACCTATACATAGAAAAATAATCAAACACACACATTCATAAGCATTCATGATTCGGGTTCAAATATTTGGATTCATCGTACAAATGCTTACAGGATTCGAACCCGCAACCCTAAGTTTCGAATGCAGGGTCACTACCAACTAGGCTATCGACCCGACAAGTTCTTCATCAGTATCTGTAGCAGAAACCTCGCACCTTCAAAGCAGCTCCCAATAATCGGTCTATGTATTTTCAATGTCGAATTTTTTAGATTTATCTATCGTACGTCATGATTTTTTTAATAAGGTGCCATAGTTTCCTGCGCCAACATCTAACGGCAATTATCGTTTAAATATCGATGTGTTAATTATCTTGCGTAGATAAAATCCACGGTAGTTAACTGAAAATGTTTTTATAAAAACAGATAAATATTTGCTCCGGGTCGCGTGGTATCGCCGTAGGAATCTGCCACCAAGTTTCTTCCCGTGGGTGTCATAAGAGACGAACTGTAAATCAGAAGTCTTGTGATTTTTCGAGCGAGATAATCATCTCGAAAATTACCGTACCAAAATTGAGCAGACCGATGACGGGCAACAGCGTCTAGGGTGCGAGGTGTCAGGAACTGCGATCAAATACCAATCCCCTTGCCGAGCGGGGCTATTATGGCAAATACAAGGAGTTTTTGCTATAATAGCCCCTAATAATATAATGGGAGAGACCTATGCCCTGCAGTGAACTATTAACAGGCTGGTAAGGTGGTATTTGCTCCTAATTTTTACTCAATGTTTAGTTTTATTTTATCTCAATGTTCTTTAACTATTTAGCCTTAAATATAAAATTAGTAATTTCACTAATAGTAGAAACAGCGATTTGATATTCATGTATAGGTAACACGTAAATGACAAAATTATCGTGACAGATACATCCTGTTTTCGAACTGGTACCAATGGCTCAGTAGGTGTGTCGAAGGTCGTCAAGTTCGATTCACGCCGCGCGAACTCTTACGTACAATGTTCACTTTGTAGAATTTACTGATTATGATCTCACCTATTAACAATATCCAATACAATGACAAGATTTCCAAATTTGGAAACGCACTGTTAATTCTATATCACGTGCGTGGATAGATATCGTATAGTCGTCGAGAATAACTAATAAATAGTTACGTATAAAATTACTTAGACGAAAACTTTTATTAATTTTAAATAATTCCCTTAAAAAGCTCATTTACATTTTATGAGAATATGAAAGGATTAGTAATAAATTTTAAAATATAATCTAAACGATATAAAATATAATTACAAATAATAATAAAAAGATTTTTTTAAAACGGTTCCATGAAACATATAATAAAGATATCGCACCGCGTCGGCAACAATATTTTATTTCGTGGAGTTCAGACAATATTTTGATAGCTTAGTATATTTTTTTTTATCTAAATGTTCTTTAACTATTTAGCCTTAAATATAAAATTAGTAATTTCACCAATAGTAGAAACAGCGATCTGATATTTATGTATAGGTAACACGTAAATGACAAAATTATCGTGACAGATACATCCTGTTTTCGAACTGGTACCAATGGCTCAGTAGGTGTGTCGAAGGTCGTCAAGTTCGATTCACGCCGCGCGAACTCTTACGTACAATGTTCACTTTGTAGAATTTACTGATTATGATCTCACCTATTAACAATATCCAATACAATGACAAGATTTCAAATTTGAAAATCAACGGTTAGAATCTTCTTTTTTTAGGACAATCACACACGTCATCCAGTCCCTAACTAGGATTCCCTGTGTTATTTTGTATCTGGATGATGATAAGATCGATATACGATTACCTATACATAGAAAAATAATCAAACACATACATTCATAAACATTCATGACTCGGGTTCAAATATTTGGATTCATCGTACAAATGCTTACGGGATTCGAACCCGCAACCCTAAGTTTCGAATGCAGGGTCACTACCAACTAGGCTATCGACCCGACAAGTTCTTCATCAGTCTCTGTAGCAGAAACCTCGCACCTTCAAAGCAGCTCCCAATAATCGGTCTATGTATTTTCAATGTCGAATTTTTTTAGATTTATCTATCGTACGTCATGATTTTTTTTAATAAGGTGCCATAGTTTCCTGCGCCAACATCTAACGGCAATTATCGTTTAAATATCGATGTGTTAATTATCTTGCGTAGATAAAATCCACGGTAGTTAACTGAAAATGGTTTTATAAAAACAGATAAATATTTGCTCCGGGTCGCGTGGTATCGCCGAAGGAATCTGCCACCAAGTTTCTTCCCGTGGGTGTCATAAGAGACGAACTGTAAAATCACAAGACATCTGTCTTGTGATTTTCCGAGCGAGATAATCATCTCGAAAATTACCGTATCAAAATTGAGCAGACCGATGACGGGCAACAGCGTCTAGGGTGCGAGGTGTCAGGAACAGCGATCAAATACCAATCCCCTTGCCGAGCGGGGCTATTATGGCAAATACAAGGAGTTTTTGCTATTATAGCCCCAAATAATATAATGGGAGAGACCTATGCCCTGCAGTGAACTATTAACAGGCTGGTAAGGTGGTATTTGCTCCTAATTTTTACTCAATGTTTAGTTTTTTTTTATCTAAATGTTCTTTAACTATTTAGCCTTAAATATAAAATTAGTAATTTCACTAATAGTAGAAACAGCGATCTGATATTTATGTATAGGTAACACGTAAATGACAAAATTATCGTGACAGATACATCCTGTTTTCGAACTGGTACCAATGGCTCAGTAGGTGTGTCGAAGGTCGTCAAGTTCGATTCACGCCGCGCGAACTCTTACGTACAATGTTCACTTTGTAGAATTTACTGATTATGATCTCACCTATTAACAATATCCAATACAATGACAAGATTTCCAAATTTGGAAACGCACTGTTAATTCTATATCACGTGCGTGGATAGATATCGTATAGTCGTCGAGAATAACTAATAAATAGTTACGTATAAAATTACTTAGACGAAAACTTTTATTAATTTTAAATAATTCCCTTAAAAAGCTCATTTACATTTTATGAGAATATGAAAGGATTAGTAATAAATTTTAATCGTCTGGGTGCAGACGATTAAAATGTTAAACGAAATACAATTCGTTCATAAACTTAATATCGTTTCGCAACAGCTCGATGTCAATGTAGGGCTGTAATTTCCAACTATCTGAACTTTGTTATAAAGTTTAAACGTTGAAATGTTACAGCGTTTGACTTATATGAAACAATGCGTTATTGTGAAGGCATTTATGACCTATTTTAGATCTTTACATTTAGTATGAATTATGACTAGAACGTACAATTAAGATATTCCTGAAACAGTTAAAACGTAATAGTCAAAATTAATTTTTTCTTTATTCACCGTTTTAAAAATATACAAACTTATCTCGTTTTCAAACCTACTTATAATAATAGTAGTAATAAATTTTAAAATATAATCTAAACGATATAAAATATAATTACAAATAATAATAAAAAGATTTTTTTAAAACGGTTCCATGAAACATATAATAAAGATATCGCACCGCGTCGGCAACAATATTTTATTTCGTGGAGTTCAGACAATATTTTGATAGCTTAGTATATTTTTTACATATCCATTCTCATTTAAAATTTATCACGATTTTTGCTTTTTATAATGTTAGATTATTTAACGCTCATGTTCGCTTTGGACATGCATATTCTTTATTTGGTTTTAATTTTTATTCACTATGTAATTAGTATTAAAATATGCGCATTCCTAGTTTTATTACACGATTAGTAATAGTTGTTTAAATTGTTAATCCTAAATCATGGCATTTATCCAGATATAATAAAATGTCTATTACTTTTTTTTTCTTATGTTCGCTGCCTTAGAGTCTCTATCACACCGATATTATAAGTGGATTAAGGGCAATATCGGAAAAATCTAGAGATTTCCGATAGCTGGCGGACTAATCGCCTTAAATATGCCAGACATAAATTATCTAGACAGGTGAGGGGTTGGCAAACATCGTGTTTGGGGTGTCTGGTCCTGTGTTTGTTCACCCACCCTTCAACGGTGTCGATGTCAACAAAACCTCGGGGAGGCCTATGTTTGTAAGTGGACTGATTATAGCCTGTTAGAGAATAGAAGAAGATATTATTATGACTAATTATAATTTAAGGGACTTGTTCTAGGTTACAGTTATTGTAACGAAGGCTATTGTAAGTGGTAGAGCCTAGCGGCGGCTTTTGCTGCTGGTCCTATGGGCAGACACGACCGAGGTAGTACTATGACCCGCAGAATATTGGCCTGAAGTAGAGGCATCATGTACTCCTGCGTTTTGTTGGGTGAGTGAGAAAACTGGAGGCTCAATCCCCTCTCCCTTTCTTCCACCCGAAATATTTTTTAAGGTCGGCAATGCACCTGTAACTCCTCTGGTGTTGAAATGAGCCGGTTGCTCATTTGCCACCTTTCACATATAAAAAGAACCTTACCAAAATATATGGACCTGATTCGGTATATTAATTATGTTTTAATGGTTTTTCTTGGAGTGGCCTATGTTCAGCAGTATTCAGTAGGTTAATGAAAATATAATTTTGCACAAAATTTTAATCGTCTGGGTGCAGACGATTAAAATGTTAAACGAAATACAATTCGTTCATAAACTTAATATCGTTTCGCAACAGCTCGATGTCAATGTAGGGCTGTAATTTCCAACTATCTGAACTTTGTTATAAAGTTTAAACGTTGAAATGTTACAGCGTTTGACTTATATGAAACAATGCGTTATTGTGAAGGCATTTATGACCTATTTTAGATCTTTACATTTAGTATGAATTATGACTAGAACGTACAATTAAGATATTCCTGAAACAGTTAAAACGTAATAGTCAAAATTAATTTTTTTCTTTATTCACCGTTTTAAAAATATACAAACTTATCTCGTTTTCAAACCTACTTATAATAATAGTAGTAATAAATTTATTTCAGAGAAGAAGATGATAAAAACAATGAGACATAAAATTAAAATTAAATTATGCCATCATTATTATTATACATATAACTAAATAGGTGAAGGGAAGATGTGCGGCAATCGGGGCAACTCGTAAATATATTTTGTACTATATCTACGAGGAATTGTAATATGTATCTATAAAAGACAGTAAATACCTTTGTCGTTAGAATATCTTATACCACATAGTTCAACACTCGTTCGATAAGTCTATAATTAGTATGTAGGTAGGGCATTAGAACTGCAAATAAGACTTGTTCTGTCTCAACGCCTAAAGCGACGCACGCCGTTTTACTAATGGCAGCTTGTACAGTATAGTTCTAAGTCTACTTTCAAAATGGAGCCACTATATCCGCAATAATGCTGTTGGTAATAAATGATTGGAATGTTTTACTCAACGTACTGTTTTACAAATACTTAATTTCATGAGCTCCTAATACTAGTACATTTAAATACAATGAACATTTTTTAACTTTTTAATCGGTAAACCGGAGACCCATTTACTGTTACCCAGGCCTCCATCTTAGTCCTTCAGGGCAACAACGTAACTGTATTTTAATTCTTAGTGATTTGTTTAAGTTTTTTTCTACTGCAGACGCTTACAATCGTCTACATTATTTAGTTCAGGAGTTAGAGCGCACGCTTTAAGTTGCATAGTACATATGTGAACTGGGTTCGATTACAAGATTCAAGTAAAATTGATTATTGCAATTATAATTGCTGTGCTGTCCGCCAACCCGCATTGAAGCAGCGGGGCGGGAGGATTTGAGAAGAAGCCCTTTGCCCAGCAGAGGGTACTTACACTTACACATTTATTACTGTAAAGTAAAGTAATTTACTTACTTTACGCTTCGAGGACCATGGCCATGTGTGCCCAACAATGGGAAATTAAGAAGCTAGTACTTTGCACTGTATATAAAATTTTCACTGTGGTCTCGCCTAAACTACGCGAACTTTAATCTTGTTTAATATCACGTCACCGAAAACAAGCCTTAATTTAACTCATCTTATTTTGAATAAATAAATTATTTATTCAAAATAATTTTGAATAATTACTTATTTCAATTATTGAATTATATTGAAATAAGTAATCAACTAAAGATACTGGCAGATTTTAAATGATTTATTAATTACAAATTACGAATCATATGCAACTATTAAACGGTTCTTCGCCGTCTTCGTAAAATCGTGGTGTTTGAAGAAAAAGCAAAAGAAAGCGACTTCGTTAATGGTGTAATCAGAAAGAATGGCACAGTTACTAAGTAGAGCGCTGAGAAAATACACAAGACGATACCAAAAAGAAAGTAATGCTTGTTCAGTGGGATCAATTGATTTTATGCTCGGGAAAATCGATTCTCGCTAACAATACGAAAATCGATATCGGAAACGGTGTATTTGTCGGTCGTCGGTTTTACATTCATCACTGTGTAGCAGTTACGTTGTAATACGAATCTGAACCTTGTGGTCGTGAAATAGTGTACAGCGAGCGAAAATTTTAAAATGAACATAAATCAGATGTACTCTCCCATGTAATTTGATTGAACAATTCAATTGATATCTGAATGAAGTTTTTTTTTATAACTTTTACTTTCCTAGACTTTGATTAGGTTAGAATGAGTACAAAATTCGGTTCTCCGGCTCTATATACGAAAGTGAATAAAATTTATCGGCTAAGTTACGTAATGGGTTAGCAACATACTTATGCATTTCATATCACTTGTTTATTAAGACATTACCCTAGACTACTGATCTAGTAGACTAGATGATCCGTCGTGATCGTCTAGACTACTAGATCAGTACTACTAGACTTGATCTAGACTAGATCTAAATTTTAAACAGATCGATAAATGAAGTAATTTAATATACATATATAAACAATAATCAATACAAAAAGATTACGGTATCATGTATGTATACATGCTTTTCATTTTCTATAGTAGCTGTAAGGAGTCTTCTGATGTCACTTATGGATGAGAGCCCGTAATCAAAACTAAGTATTTTAACTTAATTACGATCTGAAGAATAGTGGTTTTCGCCATAAAGATCGAAAGGTTTCTCTTTGATAAATTATGAAAATTTTTGGCGTTACTGTAATAGGAGATACGTGAGGTCTCTATTATTATTGGGCTTATTATAAAATCAAGGTGACAGAGTGGCGCACGCGCATCCCCGGACAATCACCGCAAGCCTTGGCACAAAATGTATCGACTCTGTTTCATGGATCACATAACTTAACCCATTGTGTTTTGTTAGTAATGTAGACAAGTTTGACCTACAATTCAACACACAGATTGAAATGAATCAAGACAAGTGAAACGTACGTAAAGAAAAGAAGTTTGTAGGATACGATTGCAATTTTATTGATCTCATGTTGTGAAAGATGTTTTTTTAGGATGAGTATAATAAAAACTATAAAAATACAATTATATATTATTGCAAAAATATATATTTAAATCAATAGCAATATTCACCATAGCACTTTTATGAATTCATCGCACACTACATGATTGATAATTTTCGGTTATTCATTCATTGTATAATGTTGAAGTTTTCTAAAATATTATAACTGTGTTTCTTGTACACTACTTTCTACTAACATATCTGTCACGTCTCATTTAAAAGAGCATCGTTTCATTTGTTGCTTGACTTTAATTGCATATTAACTTTCACTCTTAGCAAATTGCTCTGTCATATTAGGGCTATTCTAACTCAGTGATAAAACTATTCGGATATTACATTTATCATTTCTTTTACAACAAGGTGTTATCCATATTGAATTTCTATTTAACTGTGTAAACGGTGATGTACACTATCATTTGTTTTAAATGTGACATTCTGTTAACATTGAAATATATTACTTATCGATGGTTTAGAATTATTTTAAGAGGACCTCTCTTAAGAGGTCATATACTTCAATCTACCTTAGTAGAATTCTGCCAATAAAATGTAGTTATTAGAGGTATATTACATATCTTAAAAATGCATATTGGTCTTTCTGAATCATAGATTTATCATATCTATGTTCTGAATATAAATGAAACTTTGCAAATGACATCATTCGCTTATATCCCATAAATTTCTTTCATAACGAAACGAAAGAAATGTGTAACAACTATTTATTATTTTAAATAATTACGGTGAAGGCAAATCGTCCTTATTTAAGTATAAAATATCAGTTAGTGAACTAAACATGTTTTATACATCTGCATCATTTTTGTAAAACAATAATATTGCAATTAAAAACTCAGTAAATAAAAATAATATCTTAACTGAAACAAAACACAACGATTGTAAAATTGTATAAACCGTATTCAAGTAAATCCAGTACTTACCAATCAGCTTTTACTTTCGTTGAGGTTGCGCTCGAGGCAACAACTTCCGCGAACGAAAGTGCTTTCGTACACTCGGATATTTTTATCGATATCGATAATTTTCACTTTTTAAATGTCAAGTCTCATAGTATATTGTTTAATCGTTTACTTATTGTTGTGTATCGAGGATAGGGAGGTTAGGAGTAGGGATTGATTTCAAGCATTGAAAAACCAAACTGTCAGTAATCACATTATTTTTCATCGAGTTATAGAGTCCAACGAAAACTTTATCAATTAATAAGTGACTGGAGAATGTAAACTCAGACTAACAAAAACCGTGTGACCAACTATTAGTGTAAGTTCCGACTAACTTAATTACTTCAGTTAAATAAATCACTCGGTAAATAATAATCATCGATAATGGATATAACATGGAAACTACGGTGCACAGCACTAACATATTATGACATAGACCATACTCTGTATCTGTTATTCCGCTTTACTCTTTTACCCACTATATGTCTATCCTTTATACAGACTATGACAGATTTTCAAATTCGTCATGATCATCGTTAAGAACCAACTACTGGACAAAGTCTCCTAATGGTACAACTTGTTCGAATTGCCACGTTTGGCAATCGAACCAGCAGACGCATCGCAGCTTAGATTTTAGCTCTGCTTTGATGCTACCCGTTTTTGTAAAATTAAATACAGTAAAATGTCAGCCTGTAAATGCCCACAGCTGCCCTCCTCTCAAATATTTAAGAGGGTTTTGTAGACGGATAGGGTCCGCCACGATGCTTCAGTGCGGGTTGGCCGACTTCACACGTCGTCGAAATTATATTTTTTTTATTTCTCAGTCTTTTTCTCACGATGTAACTCTTCATCGCTTAGCACGTGGTAAATTCTGCACTGAAAATTGCTATAAACAATTTAAGTGGTTTTTGTGGAGCACTGGTCACTCGCATAATATGAAATGAAAGCAAGCGCCCTGACCACTAGGCTACCGTATCAATTATTTTTAGAAATGGTAAACCAACCGGCTCTTTTTAACCCCTTTTTTCCATGAACGGTGTCGTACCCATGGAAGAAATGGGGTGCCAGAATATCTTACGCCACCACCACTCGGCAGGTTTTTCAAATAATTTCCTTAGTTTTCATGCTAGCAAAACTTGCAGAGTTGTAAAAGTTTTCTCGTACTCAACGTAACGCTTAAGCTATAGGATTAGACGTAGAGTCAGATGTAGAAATACGAAGTAACATTCAAACCAGGAAACTAATAATTTGTAGTTTGCATAAATATTAGCCGAGGATTCGAATCGGCTACTCTGGCAGTTACGCTGCTCTCTGAAGCACTATATCTATTAGCTGAACCTTTTCTGTGTCCATTAAAGTACCAATAATATTTAAAGCTAATTGTGGAATGTTTCTTAAAGAATTATAAATAAAAATTCTTGCAATTTTCTACCATTTACTTTTCTCTTTGACGATTTTAATTTAGAACTTCCTTTAATTAAATAGAAAACACTATCCAATTATTAGCTTTCCATTTTTCTGTAAGTAAACATGTAATTTATATTTGATAAACGACTGAAAAAGTAACGTAAAACGTAAAAGATTCGGATGTATCAACCTCGTTTAATAGCTAGCAGGGTGCATCGCGTACAGGCCAAGTTGGCATTTGAAAATATGGTTACACCCACTTACACCCACTGAAAAAGCTTAATTAGTTCAAGTCTGATCAACTTTGAGTTTTAATTTTACTTAGTCAGTGCATTCAGACTACGGCTTCGGTCTCTCCGATTCTTAAGGCAAGAAGCAACTAAACATATAAATAAAATGAGGCAATTTTAATCATTTCACATATTACTTGATATGAGCACATTTTACCAATCTATTCATCAAGGTTGTTTCATATCAGAATGATCTTCCACTATCGCTACCTCGCAACTTCTACATTATTAATCATAAGTGTCTATAATTTACATGCCAGAACTGCAGTTTCATTAGGCAGTTCGTGACTGAAACTGCTAATAACGAAATAACACATAATTGAAATAGATAACGGAACGATATCAAATTAACGAGTACACTATTCCGAGCCGTTTCATTATACGACACTGCCTTGACATAACTCCAGTCACGCTTGACCCTGGATGGAGACACCATGTGATTTTTCGAAATGCATCTGTGCATGCGATATAATTTTAAGCGATACGTAGCGTATTTTAATACTAGAGTAATACTCAATTTGTGGCAGTCTTGTAATGTATTGTAACCTTGTTAATAGAAAAGACTTTCTTTGAAAAAAAACGTGATTAAAAAAACCGAAATTGCTTCGACAACCTTTCGTGTACTTGTCGTAAGTGAAATAGATATTCGAAGTGATTTGATGGGATTGAAGTGTTTTATTAATGTAGGTGTTGTCACCTATAAGGCTACGCAGAGATTAAGAATTTTCATTAGGCACGAATCAGCGTAGCCAATCGGGGTTCCGCAAACTCATTCTCACCGCTCCGAGAAATAGAACGTGATCACCCAGATACTCGTAACTAATATTTAAGGTATTAAGGAGATTTTGTAACTAGAAGAACATAAGGCGTATATATAAAATGTTATCTAGTACCTGGAATAACGATTGATTCAATAACGCTTTTTATCATATCAAAACGTCGTAAAATCAAACGCTCATCTGGCGCATTTTTTACGAACAAGATTTATATAGCCAAATTATAGTCACTATACAAAGGTCATAAACCGTCCGGTTACAAATGTGAGACGTATAAAAAAGTTATCGTTGGATCAGTTTAAACGAGAGGGCGCCACGCGAGAAATGACACGGTAGCAATCGGCTGTGCCGCTAGTCACGCGTCAAGGCCGCCACTCACCGCTCGCCAGCCGCCTCTGTAGTACTGGTTCGACGACCCACTGATACAACACACAACAAATTAATTTGTTCTCGAATTATCCTACTTCATTTTTGCTGTCGTCTGGGGTCCTGGTTTAAATTTACTTCCTCATTGCTGGAGATCATATTAAGATTCATGAATTATCGACAACGATAAATGTTCAGAGGGTGCTTAAAATGCCTGTATATAGCCACACTGAGCATCCAATCGCTGTTTATTACAATAATAAATATGTATTTTGTATGTATTGTGCTCTTTTATATAAAGCCTATTAAAAACATTCAGCGACACCACAAAATCGGACATTTTCCAGAATTACTAGCTACTGTTACATATAGTAAGAATATTGGGATTATTTTTTCAAGTTTTACTATCAGAAAGAAAACTAGAAACATCGTTTCAACATAACGACAAGTAAGAAACGTAAGAAATTTTTACCAATTGCTTTTGAAGTATTTACTTTTGAAATACAAAGTATCTAAAGCAAATTTTATGTAACACGAAAGACTCTTATAGTGTCATAGATTTTAATACAACTCACAACAAGACAATATACTTGTTTCAAAGTTATGATACGTGAAGGATCAACGCTTTTAGTTAATTCTTGACGTGTTGAAACAATGGAAATTCTTTTCTTATGACACGTGAAGGGATCACTTGGGTCTGAAGCATTTGTGACGATTGTGAACCACGTGCCCTTACACTTGTTTGCTGAGCCAGTCATATGTCCGGGCTTCAAATTATATCAGAAGCCATTTTTCGACACACAAATTATAGGTTTTTGAGTCCGCACCCGAACCTTTCTTTGGTTACATCTGGATACATTTTCGTCGATTGTGCAGTTATAACTAATAAAGCTTTTTAGTCACATGTCCAGAAACAAACAGTCGATGGAGATACTTGTAGTCCAAGGTCAACTAAGTTCAATCAAGACCACTGTTTGTTTAGTGAATCATTCATATCATCTAACCAAAAAAGGATGTGTTCCATTTTCCCATAATACTTCATTTTCTATCATCCATTTATGGAACATATGCTATCTTAAAAATAAAACGCATTTTTATACCAACACTTTGTATTTGCTGCCTGTGTACAATTAAGAATAAAAATATTTATTTATTTCCAATTGAAGCATACATACATATCGTAAGTTGACTCATGACCAAAGTTTATAAGATAGGAGTATATTAGGCATAGGCCATCAACAGTCCTGAGGATAGGCTTTTCCTTAGAGTTGACATAATGGTCATTTGGCTATCGGAATGTCTCGTCGTGCCAAACAATGCACCTATGAGGCTGCTTTCCATCATCGATATGGATTTGTTAGATAAAATATTGTAGATAATGATGCCAGCCAAGAGGTGACATGGCATATTTGCCAGGTCACCTCTTGGTTCAATTTTCTTTGATAAGAATTTCGATTTCGTATTCGTGATCATTTAAATTTTAGATGCGATTGGAAAATCTATGGATCAACTTTCGTTTGTACGGTAACCGCTTATAAAACCACAGTAGTTAACGCCTCGATAGCTGATTAGAATACTCTGTATTCTCAAACGATGCTCCAAGAATCGAATAGAAATTTCGAATCAGTAAGCGCCGCCAGGAACCCACCACCACGCTGTGAATGACAATTAGGGAACGAACGTAGACATTCTCAGGGTTATACGAGGAACGGTTTTTGAGAAAACAATATTCCGATACCGCACGTGGTTGTAATGCCGATGAATGACAAATTCCTTGGATGTAATTCTTTAATTGTAACATGAGAACCAAATTTCCGACGAAAGTTTACGAGTTAAGTTAACACACCTCGTTGTCTCGTTATCGTAATAATAATAATAACGACTTTTTTTTAAATACCTGGACCTGGCTCACGAGGTAACCGACATGTGGGGTGGTATGCCGACCGAAATTATTCTGATCGTCGTCTCTGCGAATGGGTTAATCCCAGTCAGCCTCTCGGAATCTGAGGCGGCTGGGACTCCGTGACGGACCGCTCCGAGCTCAAATGCAGAAGCTACTCGATACCGCTCGCATTGTCCGCACGTTTCTTTCCCTTTCTCCCTAACCCTCGGCCGTCTGGTCTCCCCTGCCGGAGGCTTATACGGGGGAATATATAGAAATACTCCAAAAAAAATAATACGACTCTTTCACAAAATAATAATCGGTGTTATTTTTTAAATTATGCACGTTTCAAAACATTAATCTTAGTCTTGGTCACTTAACAGCAAATCGTATTTTATTTTATAAGAGGGTTTTACCTACCTTAAGCAATTCTAAAATCGTTTGGCTACGTTCCAAACCGTGCAGAAATCACATAAAAATATACGATTTGCGTGTTTTGAATATAACCCTTTGTTGCTTTTACTAACATTATATTTCTTTCTTTGCAGAATCGGCCTGTGCGGATTTGATAACCCTCTCAGAGATCCGAAGACAGAAGAAGTGAAAAAACACATAGGACAGGTAGACAATGTTTTTTTTAATATTTGTAGTGTTTTGTTTATTTAAAAGTAAAGTGCCAGTCTCTAAATATCGCTCCTGTCGCAAAGGCCTGCTCGTCAATATTTGAGAGGGTTTTGGAATCGAGCGGGATCAGCCATTCTGTTGCACTCCGGTTTAGCAGACTTCATATGTCGTTGTGCATACATAATAAACATGTTTTTACTTCTGTCGCATACGTGCAGGTTTATACTCCAAGAATCGAATAGAAATTTCTAATTCCTCACGATGTTTTCCTTCACCGTCGAGCTCGTGGCAAATTCAGCACTTAAAAAGGCAATTAACAACTTTGGTGAAGCCGGAAAGGAGATACGAACAACCAAAGTCACTCTCATACTATGAAATGAGAGACATTTTAATGCTCATTTTACTTGCTTCACTTTGTTTTGTGCTCTGTAGAAACCTGTAAAAGTTCACTGACCTTTTCATAAAAGCACCAACAAGAACCGACATGCCGTACATGGGAGATATACGCGTACCCACCACTCTGGGCATGCGGGAGCACAGAGCCGATACCCTCGCTCGCACCAGTAATACTACTCCCTATCACTATTATATATCTGTGGTATTTGGATTCGCTATATTTGAATGGATTTTCTACCATCAGCGGATCGGATGCCACGTAAGTCGATCGGCAGGGTGCACCGTGTCCGGGTGAGGTTGACATTTGAAAAAAAGTATGGTTATATTCACTCTTACATCCCATTCTCATGCTGAAACATAATATTTTATCCTTTTAAGTTGCTGTGGCTCGAATAATTTCCATTCTGAATTATCTGGGTCTAGGTCAAGTATAAAATTCAAATATACAAAAGATACCCACTCAATATATAAGTAATAAATAGCGTACGAAAATATGTAAATAGACATTAACGATTGCTATTAGCCCTAATGACCCTCTAGACAAGTCTCACGGCAACGTTACACGTAGATTGATGTCATCAATACAAAAATAGTGATTACTGAGAATGTAAATTCTACTGAACAGTGAACAGCCGCACAGAGTATTATTAGGTATTCCGAAATAACTTCGGTTTCCCATGACGTAACATGTGTAGATATTTAAACCTGCGTTCTGGGTTTGAAACTCAGCCGAAGCAAATATTTGTGCTAAACATAATTGGTTTACGGGTCTGGCCTCTGTCGCTAGATCTTTTTTTACTGGATTATGGTGACAAACATACTAACAGTCCACAAGGAACCAACTTCAATCGAAGGAGGTTACATATGATATAAGGGACTAAGATGGAATGCCTTGGCCTGTAATGATATTGGCTCAGTATACCTTTCAAACCTGAACACAACGGTGTTTGACGGCTGTTTAGCGACAGAAATAGGTCGACCAATGTAATGTCGAATAGGTCGACGCCTCCTTGGCAGACCAGGAACCGTCTAACCCTTCCTTCAATATTTTAAAATTCGAAGGTACATCATCGCCATATAAATTAATAATATTGTATTATTATTTTGATCTTTCAACACCTGCAAAATAGGACATGAAAACTTATTTTACATTGGTGTCTTTAAACAAGTATCTTCAATTATTAAGTAAATTATAGTAGAGACAGTTCAAACAAACTAAACGAATAATAGCTTTGAAATATGTATTTCTATCATTCAAACGAGATACAATAACTAACTGACAGACGGAAGGTCGATAGTATAATAAGCAAAATTATATTTTGATATACATGAGATGATTTCCTTATTCCGATGATCTTATAAAAAAATGCCTTCCTACTAAATTATAGTAGTGTCTAATATTAAAATCACGTGACTTTTGTAAACGCATATTTAATTTACACTTTATTTCTTTTTAGGTTTTTTTTGTTTAAAATACTATTTCTAATATTTTCACTCATGAGTTATTATTATAACGAAATAGTAAACCAAATTACTAAGTAAACCTCTTATGACAAATAATGACTTATTCACAGAAACTTAAAAGTTGTATTTGAAAAATTTTATACTACGCAGCGTAAAAAAAGTAAAAGTTAAGTAGCAGCCTGTAAGTGCCCACTGCTGGGCAAAGGCCTTCTTCTCAAATACGAATATCTGCCAAGGTGTTGGAGCCGAGAAAGGATACGCAGCGTACATAGAACAATGCAAAAGATCGGCCTGCATCTATTGCCTATTTTAGTCCACAGCTAGGTCTATGTTCAGACATACTCTAAAAAGCTCCAGCAAAAGTCTGTATATATTTGGAAGGCTTGCCCATGCTTACCATGCTCGGTAAGCGATGAGATGATAAGATGCTGCTCTCCATCATTAGACTTAGGTTCGGCAAGAACCTAGTCTGTTGGCTAGCTGGATGCACCACGTGCAGGTGATGTTCGCATTTGGAGATGAAGGTGGGGTACATGGCCTTAGGATAGGCCATATACGAATTTTATGATTTACACAAAATATTAGTAAAGTTATTTGATGAGAGTGACGAATTACTTAAATTAAATATTCAAGATGATTTACAATAATCATTTATCAATTTCTCTTCGGGGCTCATCATAATTTGCTCTAGAACAGAACCACTGTTTATTAAGGAACATCTTGTACTACAGTAACAATATATTATCCGTGACTAAACAGTCCGCTGGTTTCTACACGAATTCATTATCCACGGACTAGCGAGCCGGCGGCATTCGAAACGAACCCGCGACAATTAACTAGGTATGTTTCATTAGCGTTGCTACACTTCCCGCTACCGGCGACGGTACAGCCCCGAACACGTAAGCACACCGACGGACAAAAACTTGATTTCAATTTGTTCACAAATTCAATTAAAAGGGAAGTAAGCATAACTGTAGATGTAAAATTAAAATTCTTTTGTGACATAAATTTTCTAAACGAAAACACTTTTTGCACAGTGTGGTTACTGCTGTTTATAAAACTTGCTGCAAGGAAACCCACTCAAATATTAAAAGGAGGCCTTTGCGAGTGGTTCATACACATGTTCTACTTTTTTACTCGGTTACGTTAGATCGGCACGTTTCCTCAAAATATTTTCCTGCACCGCCAAGCATGTGTCTAATAATCACTTGAAAATGTAATTAACTATTTAGGCGTGCACGAATTCTCGAGTCGTCTGGAATTTGAGTTAATCAAAAGCCTATATGGTTTAATGTGGCCAAAATATTCCATTAATACAGACAAACGTACATATCTACGTTGCAACACAAATCACGTAAACGATCAGGCCAATGATCTTACAAACTTTGTTGTCGTCGCACTTACAATGTACAGATACTTTTCTAGAGTTAAACGATCAACGCATTCCATTGTTGTTTAATATATAATAACCAACAAAACTAAACAGGCATAGAATTAAAACAAACAGCAGCATAAATTTGAATCCTCTAATTCCGCACTGTGGATAAATACTTTGCTAAGGACTTCTTGAATATGTTGCATCCCCAGTGAGCTGTAATGAGTTAAAATAATGATGATGATGATAATGAACACTTTTCAATAAAACGGTTCTAACTAAGCCTTTCAAAGATGCAACAAATTTTGAGTCTCAATCAAGGTCAGTGATGTCATAGGTCAAATGTTAAACGGATCCTGTTCTTATTACAGCACGCTCCTGTCGCGTCATACAGTAATATTCAACTATGTATTCAACTGTGTCCTTAAAATCACTGACCTTATGAATAACGTTTTAATACGCTTAACGTGTGATCGAAGAGCTATGAGTCGCGGATTTAATTCCCGCACGCGACAAGTATTTGTACAAACTACATTTTTTTTGTTCCGCACAAAGTAGTATTGATGAACCAGGCCGTAACTATGGAATACATATCGTGTAACTTCTGGTTCGAATCCTAACCAGCGCCAATATTTAATTTTAACACTGCGTTTAATTTAAGTGTTACGTTTAATCAAAAGTAAAAAAGAAAGCATAAAATTAAAAAAAAAGTTGCAGCCTGTAAATGCAGTGGGCTTTAGTGGGCTAGGCGATCATATGTTTAATTTATTTGAGAAATATAATATAAATTTAAAATATTTAAAAAAAAATAAAAAGAAATTTGGGCCGGGAAGGGTCCACGCAGCTTCAGTGCGGGTTTCGCCAGACTTCACACGTCATTGAGTTAATAATTTTTATGTTTTCTCCGACATACAGGTTTCACGATATTTTCCTTAAGCCGAGCTCGTGGTAATCTGTGGCACGTAAAACTGCTATTAACAATTTTAGAAGTTCTGACATCGGGGATCGAACCCAGGGCACTCGCGTACTACGTAAGATAGAAAAGGCCCGATAGCCGAGTGTTAGGGTGTCTTCCTTCAAAACAGGGGACTCGAGATGGATCCTCTATGTGCAGTGCACGTACCATTGAATTGTTCGAAACTTATGTACGATTTGTTGTATTAGTTTGGACATTAAGACGGTGATGGACACACCACTTGTCACGTGTTCCCAAATGAAATCTGGTGAAAGGCAACCCCGTCTTCACCAGAATTTACTAAAGGCTTAAAGGACTAAAATGTCTAAGCCTCTGACCTCTCCTGTATGTATTAGGAATACGATCGGGAGAGCGTATATTTGTTTTGTGTGCACTAAGATCTACAGAACTGTCGTGTCCTGTGCAGATGATCATAGGTTTTGTAATAACATTTTAGTTAGTAATAACGTTTTCTCCTAATGTCAACCCCACAAGTATGCGGTGCACATCGCTGGCTAACGAACGACTACGCTCGGCAGACAGACTAGAAACGGAAAATCCTGATAACTATGACGAAACCAAATCCCACTGACTAGTGTGGGAGCGTCTCTAGTGTGAGGGTACCGGTATAGCACTAAATAACCCGCCTGCTGCAAGCACGGTAAGAATTTGTAAATCTTCCATGATTAGTACACAACATTTGTTGGCCCTATAATCAGCCTATAAAGGCCTATATCCAGCTTACACAAGCTGCTAAAGAACATAACGTTAACTTCCGGTTATTGACCGTATGACGTTGATGTGTTATGCTTCACATTATAACATAACTAAATTGGATTTTATAATTAACAGGGCGTCAAAATCAAAATGGACGACGCCGGTAACATACTCATCAGACGCTACTCCAAGAGTAGTGTGTTTGTGAAGAGTACGGCAGCAACAAACAACGAGGAGACGGCGATAGGTCAGGATATAATGAAGCTACCTGGCTATTCGTTGGAACAAGAGAAGATATTTAAGGTGAGAGACTCCGTACTTTATCTAAAATATTTTTCAGAGCTATATGTAAATATTTTATAATTGTATTATGTCTTCAATACTGCGTCTGACCTTTTCTCGATTCATCATATAGTAAACATTAGACCGGAGACGGTAGGCTAAAGCCGAGTAGGTGTCTCTGTGTGACGCATTGTCTTCCGATACTGGTCCGTCTTAATGTGCCTAAGCCGTCTGCCAATTGTGACGTAGAGTTATTATCTTCATGTTAAGACATTATGTAAAACAATCAATTCCATTTGATCCGCTTACGTACAGTCTCATCCGTAAATCCGCGTTAAAATTACATTACATTGCGTCAAGTTTTTAGATTAAGGGGAGGTCAGCATGCTTAAGAATGCTAGAGACTATTAGCTTTGGCCAAGCAGACCCAAATGGGTGTTACCAGTAATCATTTCCGTCGAGATGAACGCATACGTGTATGACGAAACTTGGCCTATTAATTTCATAGTTGCTCTCGTAATAACCTCGCTCGCTTACCAACGATGGTAATTTGAGTTAGACGATGTTTTCAATAAGGAAGTTCTTTCCCTCTAGCGGTGTTCAAAATAATAAATGACGCCATTTTTAATACGGATATTGTAAATATTTGCTGGAATAATTTGAAGGCAGCAGGATGATTGTGTATCGATAAGTGTTACATCTCTATCACGTACAAGGTGTTTCCTTTGCAAGACTTTTATTTGTGATCTGATCAAAGCAGTGTCACAAGCGTGATTGTAATACAAATTAACCTTAATTATACAGAGATGTAAAAATATCACAGAACGATGCGTTCGAAATTCGAAATATTCTCAAGTCATTAAAAGCTTTTTTGATTGTTACTTCAATCAGAAACCTTATAACTATAATTTTTTGTCGTACAATAGCGGTTAAGACAATATTCTGTAAAGTGCTTTAGGAGTCCGAACATTACTCTTAATGCGAGATGCATTGTGAGGCGCAGTGGTAATTCCTTGTGCATCACGACTCCCTACATTCGAGCACGATTTATGCTTTGACCATGACATTGCCACATAATTTCTTTTTAGTTGACGTACTTACGAAATTATCAAATTGTCTGTCGGTATTCACCTTTGTTCTCCTTGGTTAACCTTATAATTCTAAAGTCGGCAATTATTACCTACACCTAAACATCTAAAAGAGTCAGTGAATTGTTTTTTTTTTTGTAGAATATTATCTAAATTTGTTTATAGTAATCCCAGTAAATACTGATTTTAAAAAAGTTCTCTATCTAAATGCATAATGCGTAATACGAAATGTGTAATGCGAAAGGGCGGTCTACTATTAACTGTTATCGAGCTGTTATATATTTCCATTTCATATTTCATTACTAAATTAATAAATAAAGATCTGGAAACTTATAAATCAAAGTAACGAGTGTTCGCAACGTACTCGACAACCGTCCGAAATAATCAGGTCGAATCGAACAATACAAAATTCACTTCCTAGTGTATAACACAACAGATTCGTTAGTAATTCATACACCATTAACTACCAGGTTTTACGTAAGTAGCAGACGCGAACAATGCGAGAAGATAGTGCTATTAAGCAAGGGAAAGAATGGCCATTGCCTCACTTATTTGTTTGTATCTTATGTTGTTTCCTTGAGAGCAATGAAAGTTATATATGTATTCGATGAAGTTATTGCTGTTAGCCGTTTTGGCTTTTACAGCTTCATAGGTTTGCGCCTGCGGCCTTGAGGCCGCGGGCGTTTATGTTTTAAATAGATGTACAGGGGTACATCTACTGCTTACCTCTTTATGGTAAGAATCTAAGGACCGTCTGAGGGAGGTTCGGGCCTCGTCTCGGACGGTCGTGGTGTTGTGTAGTAATGGGCGGTAAGGACCGCCCTGAATCCCAGGTGTAAGGTGTGTACGCGGGTGTTTGATTTGCACGATACGCTCTTACGCGTCGGCGGGGATTGTGTATGTGACTCTACCCCAACTGTATGTACAGTGTGTTCAGGTTGAGTAGTGTTAACCGAACCTAGTTCAGTTTGTCGGTCTGTCGGTGCTGTTACGTCTTCCGGGTCGTCTAATACGTTACGCGGGCGACGGTGACGCACCGTTGCGTTTAATATCGGGGAATATTTGTTGGCGTTTACCACCAGCGGGTTAGTGTACGGCGGCCGATTCGAAGTAGCGCCGTGACGTTTCCCTGAAGAATGCTTTGATCGTCGGTATTTTACAGTCCTTGTGTAAGTCGTCGTTACGCTGGTACCAGCTTGCACCGGTGGCGCTACGCAGAAACTTATTTTGGACGGTCTGTAGCGAGGCGATGTGTGTTTTCGCCGCGTGAGCGAAGGCTACCGAGGCATAGGCCATGATAGGTCTTATGCAAGCCTTGTATAGGAGTAATTTGTGTCTAAGTGACATCTTGCTTGAGGAGCAGATCATTGAATGTAGGCGGCCTGCGACGAAGGCGGCCCTGTTCCTGACTGTCCTAATATGGGGGGCGAATGTCATCGCCGCGTCTAAGGTTACCCCTAAGTATTTCGCCTTCCTTTCCCAGGGGATCGGTCGATCGAATAGGGTGATAGTGCCTAATTTACGAGATTCGTAATTATGATTGGCCGTGCTCGTTCCCCTTGTGAAGAGAACTCCTACGCTTTTTTCGGGATTAACCTCAATTCTCCATTTCCGGAACCATTCGCCTAGACGATTGGCAGCGGCTTGGAGTCTTAAGGTGATGCGACCTTTGTGGCGGTCGGAGAAGTATAGGGCCGTGTCGTCCGCGAATAGTGCGAGGTTGACCTGGGGCTCCTTTGGAATGTCACTCGTGTACAGTGAGAAGAGGATCGGGGAGAGGCAGGAGCCTTGAGGGACTCCGGCTTTCAGAGGGCGGATTGAGGATCGCGTGCCCTCTACTCGATAGCGAAAGGTGCGGTTGGACAAGTAGGCTCGTAGGATGTGCACGAGCCTGTCTGGGATATTGAAGTTATACAGTTTATAGATTAAACCGTTGTGCCAGACTTTGTCGAATGCCTTTGCGACATCGAAGAATAGTGCTCCCGTCCTATTAGGCTTGGGGGAGAGGTTTAGGTTTTTTAATATGTGCTCCGTTAAGCGGTGCACTTGTTGGACGCACGAGTGTTCGGAACGGAAGCCGAATTGCTCGTCTGGAATTATGTTGTTCTCAAACACAAATTGTCTGAGTCTTTTCAGGATTATTCTTTCATAGATTTTCCCATAGAGTTGAGGAGACTTATGGGAAGACGATAGCTGGAGGCGAGGTTACGGGCTTGCCTGGTTTCGAATGCCTATGACGTCTGCCTCTTTCCAGGCATCCGGGAAGGAGCAGCTGGCGAGGAGTACGTTGAAGATGTTTGCCAGTAGGCATATTAGTGGGGCTGGGAGAGTTTTAAATACCCTGTTGCTTATACCATCCATTCCGGTGCTGACCGGTTTTTCAGGTTGCTTACTATCTCAGAGACTTCTTTGGGTGTCACTGGCTCTAGTGGATCGTCCACTGGTGGTGACGCGTCCCTACGTGTTACTTCCTCGTCCACCTGCCGCAGGTGGGCCGGATCCGTTGGTTCACGCGAGGGGTGCATTGGCTCTCTAGACTGTCCGCGAGGCATTCGGCCTTTCGCTGTCGTCGAAGGCCAGCGTGTCTAAATCGGGGCGTAATAGCGGGGCATTGTTGCCACGTTCTCTACTTTGAGAGATCGGGCCAGCTGCCAGTAGGCAGTATGCGATGGCTCGATGTCTCCAAGGAGAGAATCCCACCCAGAGTTCCTAAATTCAGTGATGCGCTCTTTACTTGCCTCTGTAGGCGTCGCATGGTTTCGCGGTTTTGTTCCGTTCTATAACGGTCATGTGCTCTAATAGCTGCGTTTTTCTCCTAATTAGGCGTCTAAGACCTGCCGGGAGCTCCATGTGCCGAGCGTTCGACTCAGGGACCGTCCTTTGGATTCTTCGACGGCTGACTTGAGATGGTCTGTTAGTGAGTTTATTGCCCTACATGCTATTTCAGGCGAGTCTATCTTGTCCGGTATTTTGTCTAGGTGCTGTGATGTCGTAGCTTCGAGTTTGACTTCGAGGGTACGCCAGTCCACGATGGTTTTGGTCTGAGGACCTCACCATGCGGCTGGCCCAGCTTGAGTAAGACCGGTCTGTGGTCTGAGTCGAGTTCGTGAAGCGTATCTATCGAGTTAATAGCTAGGCTTACGTCTTTAAGAATCGCGATATCGAGTACGTCCGCCGCGTGAGTGTGATACGTCGGATATCTCGTAGGCGAGTCGGGTGCGATTACGTCTAACAAGTAGCGGTCCCGTATGTCGGCGAGCACGTTGCCGTTTGTATTATTGACGCGCGAGTTCCAGCTGATGTGTTTGCTGTTTAGGTCGCCGCCTATGATGACGGAGGGGCCTAGCTCTGTTAGCGTCCTAATGTCTGACGAATGGAGGGTTTTGTTTGGCGGCAGATAGGCTGATACTAGAACAAGCGGCCTGTGGCCGGTTAGCGCCATTCTACACGCGGAAACTTCGATTGTTATTAGGTCGGGAGGGTCGAGCGGTATGCAATGCAAGGACCTTTTGAAGTAATCAGGGTGCCGCCTTTGGCGGACGTTAACCCGTCATTACGGATGATATTGTAATTTGCTATTTTAGGATCGCGATTGCTAGGCTTCAAGAAGGTTTCTTGCACTAGCATAATGTCGACGTTGTGATCGCGAAGAAACGTAGCGATTTCGTCTTTCTGCGTTTTGAGGCCGTTTGCGTTGAATGCAGCGACAGTCAGAGAGCGCGGTTTTAATCTTCCTACTGCGTTAGCCATTGGAATAATTAGTGTTTGTTAAATTGGGCATGACGCGGGTTTAGGCGCATTGAAACGACCAGATCGCGTCGATAGTGGGCATGTGCTCAATGGTGGCCATGAGTTTGTCCTGGGGTGTCGTTGCCTCGCGTAGTTTGCGGGCTAGGATTGCTAGATCAGCAACGTTAATGTTGTTGATGAAGCCGCATACTAATGAAAGTCGGCGGCGAAGTTTGAGGCGCCTTGGGGCGCGGAGTGGAGGCCGCAGGTCGAAGCGACCGCGCTCTTTTGGGTATATCCTAGGGTTTAGCCCAGGCATTGGCTTTCTGCGTGGGTTCAGCAGTGGGATTGGCAGGCGCTGGCTTGGCAGGCGCTGGCTTGGCAGGCGCTGGTTTGGCAGATGCCGTTTTGGCAGGCGCTGGCTTGGCAGGCGCTGGCTTGGCAGGCGCTGGCTTGGCAGGCGCAGGAGGTTGGGACCGTGGAGCCCCGGGGCCCTTCCTACGACCGTTCTTGGGTGCCGCCACTCTGTCTCTTTCGCGGCGCTCTGTTGCAGCCGCGATAATTCGCGGATGCCCTGTTCGCCGCACAAGACGCAGCTTGGCGGTTCGGTTGCGTCGCGCGTGCGCTCGCACTCCGGAGTGCCGTGGTCTCCGAGGGCATTTGACGCAGCGGGACGCGCGAACAATTTCTGGCCGAGTGGCCGTATAGTTGGCAGCGGTGGCACTGATTTATGATGCCTTTGTTCCGCGGTGCCTCGATGGATAGATTCGTAAGCTTACAAATCGCTTGATGTTGAATATAGCCTTGCCTTCCGGGGACAGGTCGAGAATGGCTAGGACCAAGTCGTATGGTGACTTTTTCTGTGGGTGGTACATTCGGTGTACCTCCTGCACAGGAATATTTTTTTCGATTAGGTCGTTTTTAATATTTTCGAGGAGGAGCTCCTTAGAGTCCGCGAATTACTACGCGGAGACGTCTGTCCTCCTCTAGCGAGTAGGTGTGGAAACTAATGTTTTTGCTTTTTAGGTGTCTAGTCACCGTGCGAAAGTCATCTATATTTGTAAGGAATACGCGGATTCCTTGAGCTGTGGTTTGTGCTTTGGGCACAGAATTTTGTTTTTGGTCAGCCATACTGACAGGTCGTTCCAGTGCCCTTTGTCCTGGAGTATAATCGGCGGCGGGGTTTGGGCGCGCGGCCCTGAGGTCGCGGCGGCGTTGGGTTTTGACGCGAGTCGGGTTGTTTGAACGGACTTTGCCGGTTTGATTTTGGATTCCCGCTCGGTATTGGCTGGCGGGTTTGCGACGCAGCCTTTTGGCTGGCGTGCCTTTTCGGCGATAATGACGAATCCGAGTTAGGCTCGTCCTCGTATTTTGCAACGCGTTTTTCGACTTTCCTGACGACGACCGTGAAGCCGTCGTCCGGAGAGGCGTCCTCAACTTCCATGTCGGACCCGGAGTCCGACAGGTACGCGGCGTGCCCGTTGGCGGCGGGCGACGCGGGAAGGCTAACCTCCGTGGCTACGGGCGACCCAGGGAGGCGTCCGGAGAGGGCTGTCCGTGTCGAACGCCGGGCGCGAGGCGACCTCGGTGTTCGAGCCCAGCCGGAAGGTTTGAATTTTTCCCAGATATCTGGAATGCGAATTTAACGAACTTCGCTAGTTCGGAATTTGCGCGATGGTCGGCCATCTTGTCGGCGTCGGCCATCTTGGTCGTGTCGGCCATTGAATGGCGTGTGTGAGAGAGATTCTAATCCTCCCTACCAAAGGCAGGAGGTGTGTGTGCCGCCCATTGAGTTCCATACCCCGCGCTTTAGGTGCGCAGGATGAGTACCTAGCTGCTGCCTAGCGCAACAAGCGACACAGAAATTTAAAAATAGCCGCCTCTGAGGCGAGAGTTGTGTACGAACTACTTACAGGGCAGGAGTTCCGTAGCACTACACTTTCACAGCGGTTTCGCGAAAACTGGACACTATTACTATTGTCACTTGAATTGGCTTCTCGTGAGCACATGGGTGCTGTTTGAGAGAACGTCCACTCGAAAGTTCTTCTTAGCGGTGTTCAAAATAATAAATGACGCCATTTTTAATACGGATATTGTAAATATTTGCTGGAATAATTTGAAGGCAGCAGGATGATTGTGTATCGATAAGTGTTACATCTCTATCACGTACAAGGTGTTTCCTTTGCAAGACTTTTATTTGTGATCTGATCAAAGCAGTGTCACAAGCGTGATTGTAATACAAATTAACCTTAATTATACAGAGATGTAAAAATATCACAGAACGATGCGTTCGAAATTCGAAATATTCTCAAGTCATTAAAAGCTTTTTTGATTGTTACTTCAATCAGAAACCTTATAACTATAATTTTTTGTCGTACAATAGCGGTTAAGACAATATTCTGTAAAGTGCTTTAGGAGTCCGAACATTACCTTAATGCGAGATGCATTGTGAGGCGCAGTGGTAATTCCTTGTGCATCACGACTCCCTACATTCGAGCACGATTTATGCTTTGACCATGACAAGCACATACTTTTAGTTGACGTACTTACGAAATTATCAAATTGTCTGTCGGTATTCACCTTGTTCTCCTTGGTTAACGTTATAATTCTAAAGTCGGCAATTATTACCTACACCTAAACATCTAAAAGAGTCAGTGAATTGTTTTTTTTTTTGTAGAATATTATCTAAATTTGTTTATAGTAATCCCAGTAAATTCTGATTTTAAAAAAGTTCTCTATCTAAATGCATAATGCGTAATACGAAATGTGTAATGCGAAAGGGCGGTCTACTATTAACTGTTATCGAGCTGTTATATATTTCCATTTCATATTTCATTACTAAATTAATAAATAAAGATCTGGAAACTTATAAATCAAAGTAACGAGTGTTCGCAACGTACTCGACAACCGTCCGAAATAATCAGGTCGAATCGAACAATACAAAATTCACTTCCTAGTGTATAACACAACAGATTCGTTAGTAATTCATACACCATTAACTACCAGGTTTTACGTAAGTAGCAGACGCGAACAATGCGAGAAGATAGTGCTATTAAGCAAGGGAAAGAATGGCCATTGCCTCACTTATTTGTTTGTATCTTATGTTGTTTCCTTGAGAGCAATGAAAGTTATATATGTATTCGATGAAGTTATTATAGCCGTCGGCTTTTTACAGCCGAGGAAGGAGGCTCAGTGGCCCTGAGGCCGCGGGCGTTTATGTTTTAAATAGATGTACAGGGTACATCTACTGCTTACCTCTTTAGCGGTGGGCAACTAAGGACCGTCTGAGGGAGGTTCGGGCCTCGTCTCGGACGACGGTGTTGGTGGTAGTAATGGGCGGTAAGGACCGCCCTGAATCCCGGTGTAAGGTGTGTACGCGGGTGTTTGATTTGCACGATACGCCTACGCGTCGGCGGGGATTGTGTATGTGACTTACCCTAACTGTATGTACAGTGTGTTCAGGTTGAGTAGTGTTAACCGAACCCAGTTCAGTTTGTCGGTCTGTCGGTGCTGTTACGTCTTCCGGGTCGTCTAATACGTTACGCGGGCGACGGTGACGCACCGTTGCGTTTAATATCGGGGAATATTTGTTGGCGTTTACCACCAGCGGGTTAGGGTGTACGGCGGCCGATTCGAAGTAGCGCCGTGACGTTTCCTGAAGAATGCTTTGATCGTCGGTATTTTACAGTCCTTGTGTAAGTCGTCGTTACGTTGGTACCAGCTTGCACCGGTGGCGCTACGCAGAAACTTATTTTGGACGGTCTGTAGCGAGGCGATGTGTGTTTTCGCCGCGTGAGCGAAGGCTACCGAGGCATAGGCCATGATAGGTCTTATGCAAGCCTTGTATAGGAGTAATTTGTGTCTATGACATCTTGCTTGAGGAGCAGATCATTGAATGTAGGCGGCCTGCGACGAAGGCGGCCCTGTTCCTGACTGTCCTAATATGGGGGGCGAATGTCATCGCCGCGTCTAAGGTTACCCTAAGTATTTCGCCTTCCTTTCCCAGGGATCGGTCGATCGAATAGGGTGATAGTGCCTAATTTACGAGATTCGTAATTATGATTGGCCGTGCTCGTTCCCTTGTGAAGAGAACTCCTACGCTTTTTTCGGGATTAACCTCAATTCTCCATTTCCGGAACCATTCGCCCAGACGATTGGCAGCGGCTTGGAGTCTTAAGGTGATGCGACCTTTGTGGCGGTCGGAGAAGTATAGGGCCGTGTCGTCCGCGAATAGTGCGAGGTTGACCTGGGGCTCCTTTGGAATGTCACTGTGTACAGTGAGAAGAGGATCGGGGAGAGGCAGGAGCCTTGAGGGACTCCTGGCTTTCAGAGGGCGGATTGAGGATCGCGTGCCCTACTCGATAGCGAAAGGTGCGGTTGGACAAGTAGGCTCGTAGGATGCAATGAGCCTGTCTGGGATATTGAAGTTATACAGTTTATAGATTAAACCGTTGTGCCAGACTTTGTCGAATGCCTTGCGACATCGAAGAATAGTGCTCCCGTCCTATTAGGCTTGGGGAGAGGTTTAGGTTTTTAATATGCCCGTTGTTGCGCACTTGTTGGACGCACGAGTGTTCGGAACGGAAGCCGAATTGCTCGTCTGAATTATGTTGTTCTCAAACACAAATTGTCTGAGTCTTTCAGGATTATTCTTTCATAGATTTTCCCATAGAGTTGAGGAGACTTATAGGGCGATAGCTGGAGGCGAGGTTACGGGCTTGCCTGGTTTCGAATGCCTATGACGTCTGCCTCTTTCCAGGCATCCGGGAAGGAGCAGCTGGCGAGGAGTACGTTGAAGATGTTTGCCAGTAGGCATATTAGTGGGCTGGGAGAGTTTTAAATACCCTGTTGCTTATACCATCCATTCCGGTGCTGACCGGTTTTTCAGGTTGCTTACTATCTCAGAGACTTTGGGTGTCACTGGCTCTAGTGGATCGTCCACTGGTGGTGACGCGTCCCTACGTGTTACTTCCTCGTCCACCTGCCGCAGGTGGGCCGGATCCGTTGGTTCACGCGAGGGGTGCATTGGCTCTAGACTGTCCGCGAGGCATTCGGCCTTTCGCCGTCGTCGAAGGCCAGCGTGTCTAAATCGGGGCGTAATAGCGGGGCATTGTTGCCACGTTCTCTACTTTGAGAGATCGGGCCAGCTGCCAGTAGGCAGTATGCGATGGCTCGATGTCTCCAAGGAGAGAATCCCACCTAGAGTTCCTAAATTCAGTGATGCGCTCTTTTACTTGCCTCTGTAGGCGTCGCATGGTTTCGCGGTTTTGTTCCGTTCTATAACGGTCATGTGCTCTAATAGCTGCGTTTTTTCTCCTAATTAGGCGTCTAAGACCTGCCGGGAGCTCCATGTGCCGAGCGTTCGACTCAGGGACCGTCCTTTTGGATTCTTCGACGGCTGACTTGAGATGGTCTGTTAGTGAGTTTATTGCCCTACATGCTATTTCAGGCGAGTCTATCTTGTCCGGTATTTTGTCTAGGTGCTGTGATGTCGTAGCTTCGAGTTTGACTTCGAGGGTACGCCAGTCCACGATGGTTTTGGTCTGAGGGACCTCACCATGCGGCTGGCCCAGCTTGAGTAAGACCGGTCTGTGGTCTGAGTCGAGTTCGTGAAGCGTATCTATCGAGTTAATAGCTAGGCTTACGTCTTTAAGAATCGCGATATCGAGTACGTCCGCCGCGTGAGTGTGATACGTCGGATATCTCGTAGGCGAGTCGGGTGCGATTACGTCTAACAAGTAGCGGTCCCGTATGTCGGCGAGCACGTTGCCGTTTGTATTATTGACGCGCGAGTTCCAGCTGATGTGTTTGTTGTTTAGGTCGCCGCCTATGATGACGGAGGCCTAGCTCTGTTAGCGTCCTAATGTCTGACGAATGGAGGGTTTTGTTTGGCGGCAGATAGGCTGATACTAGAACAAGCGGCCTGTGGCCGGTTAGCGCTATTCTACACGCGGAAACTTCGATTGTTATTAGGTCGGGAGGGTCGAGCGGTATGCAATGCAAGGACCTTTTGAAGTAATCAGGGTGCCGCCTTTGGCGGACGTTAACCTGTCATTACGGATGATATTGTAATTTGCTATTTTAGGATCGCGATTGCTAGGCTTCAAGAAGGTTTCGCACCAGCATAATGTCGACGTTGTGATCGCGAAGAAACGTAGCGATTTCGTCTTTCTGCGTTTTGAGGCGCTGGCTTGGCAGGCGCTGGCTTGGCAGGCGCTGGCTTGGCAGGCGCTGGCTTGGCAGGCGCTGGCTTGGCAGGCGCTGGCTTGGCAGGCGCTGGCTTGGCAGGCGCTGGCTTGGCAGGCGCTGGCTTGGCAGGCGCTGGCTTGGCAGGCGCTGGCTTGGCAGGCGCTGGCTTGGCAGGCGCTGGCTTGGCAGGCGCTGGCTTGGCAGGCGCTGGCTTGGCAGGCGCTGGCTTGGCAGGCGCTGGCTTGGCAGGCGCTGGCTTGGCAGGCGCTGGCTTGGCAGGCGCTGGCTTGGCAGGCGCTGGCTTGGCAGGCGCTGGCTTGGCAGGCGCTGGCTTGGCAGGCGCTGGCTTGGCAGGCGCTGGCTTGGCAGGCGCTGGCTTGGCAGGCGCTGGCTTGGCAGGCGCTGGCTTGGCAGGCGCTGGCTTGGCAGGCGCTGGCTTGGCAGGCGCTGGCTTGGCAGGCGCTGGCTTGGCAGGCGCTGGCTTGGCAGGCGCTGGCTTGGCAGGCGCTGGCTTGGCAGGCGCTGGCTTGGCAGGCGCTGGCTTGGCAGGCGCTGGCTTGGCAGGCGCTGGCTTGGCAGGCGCTGGCTTGGCAGGCGCTGGCTTGGCAGGCGCTGGCTTGGCAGGCGCTGGCTTGGCAGGCGCTGGCTTGGCAGGCGCTGGCTTGGCAGGCGCTGGCTTGGCAGGCGCTGGCTTGGCAGGCGCTGGCTTGGCAGGCGCTGGCTTGGCAGGCGCTGGCTTGGCAGGCGCTGGCTTGGCAGGCGCTGGCTTGGCAGGCGCTGGCTTGGCAGGCGCTGGCTTGGCAGGCGCTGGCTTGGCAGGCGCTGGCTTGGCAGGCGCTGGCTTGGCAGGCGCTGGCTTGGCAGGCGCTGGCTTGGCAGGCGCTGGCTTGGCAGGCGCTGGCTTGGCAGGCGCTGGCTTGGCAGGCGCTGGCTTGGCAGGCGCTGGCTTGGCAGGCGCTGGCTTGGCAGGCGCTGGCTTGGCAGGCGCTGGCTTGGCAGGCGCTGGCTTGGCAGGCGCTGGCTTGGCAGGCGCTGGCTTGGCAGGCGCTGGCTTGGCAGGCGCTGGCTTGGCAGGCGCTGGCTTGGCAGGCGCTGGCTTGGCAGGCGCTGGCTTGGCAGGCGCTGGCTTGGCAGGCGCTGGCTTGGCAGGCGCTGGCTTGGCAGGCGCTGGCTTGGCAGGCGCTGGCTTGGCAGGCGCTGGCTTGGCAGGCGCTGGCTTGGCAGGCGCTGGCTTGGCAGGCGCTGGCTTGGCAGGCGCTGGCTTGGCAGGCGCTGGCTTGGCAGGCGCTGGCTTGGCAGGCGCTGGCTTGGCAGGCGCTGGCTTGGCAGGCGCTGGCTTGGCAGGCGCTGGCTTGGCAGGCGCTGGCTTGGCAGGCGCTGGCTTGGCAGGCGCTGGCTTGGCAGGCGCTGGCTTGGCAGGCGCTGGCTTGGCAGGCGCTGGCTTGGCAGGCGCTGGCTTGGCAGGCGCTGGCTTGGCAGGCGCTGGCTTGGCAGGCGCTGGCTTGGCAGGCGCTGGCTTGGCAGGCGCTGGCTTGGCAGGCGCTGGCTTGGCAGGCGCTGGCTTGGCAGGCGCTGGCTTGGCAGGCGCTGGCTTGGCAGGCGCTGGCTTGGCAGGCGCTGGCTTGGCAGGCGCTGGCTTGGCAGGCGCTGGCTTGGCAGGCGCTGGCTTGGCAGGCGCTGGCTTGGCAGGCGCTGGCTTGGCAGGCGCTGGCTTGGCAGGCGCTGGCTTGGCAGGCGCTGGCTTGGCAGGCGCTGGCTTGGCAGGCGCTGGCTTGGCAGGCGCTGGCTTGGCAGGCGCTGGCTTGGCAGGCGCTGGCTTGGCAGGCGCTGGCTTGGCAGGCGCTGGCTTGGCAGGCGCTGGCTTGGCAGGCGCTGGCTTGGCAGGCGCTGGCTTGGCAGGCGCTGGCTTGGCAGGCGCTGGCTTGGCAGGCGCTGGCTTGGCAGGCGCTGGCTTGGCAGGCGCTGGCTTGGCAGGCGCTGGCTTGGCAGGCGCTGGCTTGGCAGGCGCTGGCTTGGCAGGCGCTGGCTTGGCAGGCGCTGGCTTGGCAGGCGCTGGCTTGGCAGGCGCTGGCTTGGCAGGCGCTGGCTTGGCAGGCGCTGGCTTGGCAGGCGCTGGCTTGGCAGGCGCTGGCTTGGCAGGCGCAGGAGGTTGGGACCGTGGAGCCCCGGGGCCCTTCCTACGACCGTTCTTGGGTGCCGCCACTCTGTCTCTTTCGCGGCGCTCTGTTGCAGCCGCGATAATTCGCGGATGCCCTGTTCGCCGCACAAGACGCAGCTTGGCGGTTCGGTTGCGTCGCGCGTGCGCTCGCACTCCGGAGTGCCGTGGTCTCCGAGGCATTTGACGCAGCGGGGACGCGCGAAACAATTTCTGGCCGAGTGGCCGTATAGTTGGCAGCGGTGGCACTGATTTATGATGCCTTTGTTCCGCGGTGCCTCGATGGATAGATTCGTAAGCTTACAAATCGCTTGGATGTTGAATATAGCCTTGCCTTCCGGGGACAGGTCGAGAATGGCTAGGACCAAGTCGTATGGTGACTTTTTCTGTGGGTGGTACATTCGGTGTACCTCCTGCACAGGAATATTTTTTTCGATTAGGTCGTTTTTAATATTTTCGAGGAGGAGCTCCTTAGGGAGTCCGCGAATTACTACGCGGAGACGTCTGTCCTCCTCTAGCGAGTAGGTGTGGAAACTAATGTTTTTGCTTTTTAGGTGTCTAGTCACCGTGCGAAAGTCATCTATATTTGTAAGGAATACGCGGATTCCTTGAGCTGTGGTTTGTGCTTTTGGGCACAGAATTTTGTTTTTGGTCAGCCATACTGACAGGTCGTTCCAGTGCCCTTTGTCCTGGAGTATAATCGGCGGCGGGGGTTTGGGCGCGCGGGCCCCTGCGGTCGCGGCGGCGTTGGGTTTTGACGCGAGTCGGGTTGTTTGAACGGACTTTGCCGGTTTGATTTTGGATTCCCGCTTCGGTATTGGCTGGCGGGTTTGCGACGCAGCCTTTTTGGCTGGCGTGCCTTTCGGCGATAATGACGAATCCGAGTTAGGCTCGTCCTCGTATTTTGCAACGCGTTTTTTCGACTTTCTCCTGACGACGACCGTGAAGCCGTCGTCCGGAGAGGCGTCCTCAACTTCCATGTCGGACCCGGAGTCCGACAGGTACGCGGCGTGCCCGTTGGCGGCGGGCGACGCGGGAAGGCTAACCTCCGTGGCTACGGGCGACTCAGGGGAGGCGTCCGGAGAGAGGGTTGTCCGTGTCGAACGCCGGGCGCGAGGCGACCTCGGTGTTCGAGCCCAGCCGGAAGGTTTTCGAATTTTTCCCCAGATATCTGGGAATGCGAATTTAACGAACTTCGCTAGTTCGGAATTTGCGCGATGGTCGGCCATCTTGTCGGCGTCGGCCATCTTGGTCGTGTCGGCCATTGAATGGCGTGTGTGAGAGAGATTCTAATCCTCCCTACCAAAGGCAGGGAGGTGTGTGCCCATTGAGTTCATACCCGCGCTTTTAGGTGCGCAGGGATGAGTACCTAGCTGTTGCCTAGCGCAACAAGCGACACAGAAATTTAAAAAATAGCCGCCTCTGAGGCGAGAGTTGTGTACGAACTACTTACAGGGCAGGAGTTCCGTAGCACTACACTTTCACAGCGGTTTCCCGCGAAAACTGGACACTATTACTATTGTCACTTGAATTGGCTTCTCGTGAGCACATGGGTGCTGTTTGAGAGAACGTCCACTCCGCACGGGCGCGCGTCGCAGACTCTATCGAGCAATGAAAGCGAACTGTGCGTATTGTGTGTTGTCTAGATATTGCAACAACTTATGCGCTATACATCAATGGAAACACCATTGAAATGATTACTAAAAGTTAGTATAACTTTGATTAGTAAAAATCTATGCACAACTGAGACGCCGTTGATATGGGTGAAATGGTTAAAGATATGAATACGATTGGCTGATTGACAAGTCCTTAATTTTTCTTTGTTATTCCCCTTTTTGTCGTGGGGTATCGGCGTAAGAATCTGACACCCCCTTTCTTCGTGTGGATATCGTAAAAGGTGACTAAGGGAAACTAAGGGAAACTAGCAATGGCTACCGATAGATGGCGAGATAATCATCTCGATAATATACCTGATTAAAATGAAGCAGATCAATGAAAGGTACCTAAGGTGTGAGGCGCTTGTGGACCGTGGCGATTATGGCTAATCTTCCTTATGGGAGAGGTCTATGTCCTGCAGTGGCCTGTTTCTAGGCTGTTAAGGTATTCCTCTTTAAAATATTTTCCTTCATCGGCAATCATGATATAAATATAATTGCAGCAGTACGTACTGTACTGCTGCAATTTTATATATTAGTAAAGCATCTGAGATAGCTCCAAAACGCTTTTGCTCTGGATATCATTTACAATGATATTAAAACTTCGAACTATATAAACAAAACGTAACGACCGCTTACAATGCCTCTATTTATAGGTTAAGGTTTTTTACGAGTCTAAATGTGTTTTCGATAATCACGTATCGTCTGCGCCCATGAAATTTGCTGCTCCAAATTTGAGTCCATTCATCTTTGTAAATAAAAAAACAACATGAACTCAGGTCAGTGTTTCTTAGAACACATTAATAAACTTTAGACAATACATAATGTCGAAAGAGTTAGAAACCCGCTGAACCCTGAGATTTTTTTTCGTGCGATACTTTTCAGTTCTCACGATAAGTTCCCTTGAGAGCAAATTAAAGAAACACAATGTTGTCGTCTTCATCTATGTCATCTAAAGTTTATAAGTCCATCTGATACGCACCTATTTTCTTTAACAATCTTATTGGATTAGTAGCTGCGTACCAGTTATTAATACGTGGTGTGAACTGTAAGGTCTCTGTGTCTCACACCTAACTCTCAGGCCCTTCAGCTGTAGACTTGACCAAGTTGAAAAGAGGCCGATACTGAATATCTGCAACTTGTCAAGTCGCAAATATTCGTTTCCTAAACTAATAATTCCCTTCCTTAAGTCTTAGCGCATATGTCTAACACCGTGTTAACAAAGGCGAATATGAAGGCGTTAAAGAAGGTGTCCTGTATATAATATTTTTTTTTTAGTAGATGATAATGGACAGTTACTAACTGGTAAATATTACCATGATCGAAATCATCCAGAAGGACATCATATACATCAAAATCTAGAGCAATTTTAATTGATTACTATGTTCTTCTTTTTTCAAAAATGTGTATGCGACTAACTTATTAAAGTTCCAAGAACGTAACCAATTAAACGAACCAGCGCCGGCGCAGGTTTTAAATTAATAATGGATATATACATAGCATTAATAATTAAAATTCTCCAAAACAAATCGGTTACTTCACCGACAGTCTGCTTCCCGAAGACTTATCGATAGTAGGCGGCGATTTTTTGTAGATAGCATCGACATCTCTTTTTACTTCGGCCCGATGTCTAGTCGTGTTCAGATGGACATCTTGATGCAACCAACCGCGGTAACCTAAGATGTGCACCGGTTGTGTAATAACATAATAAGTATTTCAATTTATCGGATACGTTAGATAGGCAACCTTTGGGTTCCGCGTTCTAATAAACTATATTTGTTAATTACGCATTGTCTCTAGATCAAGATTCCACTTGTAACTTTTATATTCACCAATTCCGACAACGTAATAGAACTAACTTAGTACTAATTATACTAAAATTGTGTTAAGGGTGGTTTTGGGTTTTTTTTTGTCATTTTTTATTCCTTGGACTATGATCGTTGTCACATATTATAGACCGTTCTATTTTACTTTCAGAATTCCAAATTTTATAATTAATTATGCTGATATCTTACACAGCACTACTACTACACATTACACAGATAGTACGTATTTGACTAATGGAAACGAAAACAAAGAACGTTTGATAAATCAATTGTTTTATTTTTAAAGGCAGCGGGTCTGTTTTGTAAAATTAAAATTGATAGCATCTTTAAGAGAGTGAACTGTTGACTCTTGTGACTGATGTGTTGTAGTTAAAGCTATGTTGTATTAAATGAAAGGAAAGGTACAGGAAACCACGTACAGGAAAGGTGGTAAAGCCAGGAAGCGGCTTTTACTGCTGCTCGAATGGGGTAGTACACACGGCCGACCTTGTGCTTCTGCGTTTCATTTGGTGAGTAAAGTAACCGGAGGCCCGGACTATATTCAGCAGACTCGTGACAAACTGTCAAAACAATGAGCATGTTTTCTCATTCTCATATATGCTGCAGAGGCCGTTTTATGCTCTACATTTGTGCTTTTAATGAACTTCTCTGAACAAATTATGGTGGGTTGCGTCTCGTGTCTCTGATACTCATCCGATTTTTCCTCCCTTTTTTGACGCACAAGCGTTACATCGGATGCGTGATGATGAAAGACGAATGAGCGCCTCTATATTTGTGCGAACACTTGCGGCACTTAATATACTGTACAATTTACAACTAATAACAGTTAGTCGACTGCGATACAGTTGTCGCCGTGCCCGAAATGACTCAGGATGACATCACTCTATTTGTAATTTAATCTTCAGTCAAATTACCATATTAAGAAAGTATATTAGATTGTATAGGCTGCTACTTAAATTTTTGTTTAGTCAACTTGATGATACTAACCTAACCTATTGTCTCCAGCTATTCGACATGAAGAAATTCCAGTCGAACGTGAACCGTGAACTGAGACGTTCATACCCGGATCGCAAGAGACTGGAGACGCAATGCCTGAGCGCGGTGGCATTCGTGAAGTCCGACGCTGATGTCCTAGAATGTCCGATTTGGGTGCTTGTTATCAACGTCGTCGCTATGGATATGTTAAAATCGAAACTGCCTCCAGGTAATCTATGAATTTAATTGCTTCTTAGATTAGGTTACCTAACTACATGGAACGCTATTCCAGACTGTCAGAAAATCTTTTTTTAAATTATAATAATAAACATAACGTGACGTGCCATGCTGTTTTGTTTGTGTATTTTGAACCAACCATGTATGTTATTTATCCTAAGTATTTCGTAGAAGCATTACCATCGTTCGCTGATGAGCGTAGTGATGTCGCTCCTTATCACGCATAATAATGCGGGTAATATGGATAACCTAACCACTATCTTGGTTAGCGTACCTGATTGCTGAGCCATGGGTCCTGGGTTCGAATCCTAAGCGAAGGTCATATTTATGCAACAACACAACACGAATGGGTGTCTCTATTTTACCGCGTATATTTACGGCACTATAATATCTCCTGCGCAGTTGACAATTTCTAATAGTACTCATAATCTGTGACCATGGCTGACATTGGCCAGGAAGATGCTCTCTTTCCAACAATTGTCTTAATTTAAAGCTTTATTCTGAACAGCCAAAACATGCTAATTATCGATTTTTTTATTTCACAGTATAACATCTAATGATGAAGTATACATTTTTATTGCGTATGCTACTCAAGAATTCATTACGGTTTTTTCTAAAGAGCACATCTGCGCTACCTTTACGATTATCACGGCATGGGAGCGTCATGAAATATCAATTTCGGACACATTTGTCAGTATAATTACGAACTACTTATCATGTAACAAAAAATATGACATTTACCCGGTACGAACGAGGGATAGCAAAAATTTTAATTCATTAAACAACTTCCCGTTAAATTTATTTATAACGGCGAAAAATAATTATATTTAAATAAAAAGCTATTAAGTAACAGCCTGTAAACGTCCACTGCAAGGATAAAAACGTTTTGTGAGAGATCGAAAGGTATGGTTCACAAAATATTTTTTTTTATTATTTCTCAGATATGCAGGTTTCCTCGCAATGTTTTCTTTCATCGCATCACAGCAAGCCAACTACAGTTGCGTTCCGGTTTAAAAGTATAGAGAGGCAGTATAATAACGGGCTGTGTGTTCCATCTTTGTCCTCAGGGGAGACAGCGCTTCTGTAACCTTAATTGATTGAAGTTTTTTCCTTGTGTCCATGGGCTGCATTAGCCACTTACCAACAGGTGGACTGTTAGTTTGTTTTTCCCCAATCCAATAAAAAAATCGATATAATTTCTTTTAATTTCTTAAATTGTTTTTGTTTCACCAGCGCTTGTCTAACTAGAAATTAACTATTTCTCAATTACTTGAATCACACATTGCATCGTCATACATTCATTCTTACATTCTTAATAAGTGACTAGGAAAACATCAAATGATGCATTATAGGTAAATTACATTTTCCCTCTTTACTAAGAAAATATGGGATTTCCAGTTGCACATATATTTCTCCTTATATCCGATAATTACAAAAACAGAACTCCCTGGTCGTATCAAATAACATTTAATATATAATAGTTACTTATTTGCTTAATAAATCAAGGTTTTAGGTGTAATAATAAGACGAAGTAGGCAACACTTGTGTTATTGTAACGAATTACGGTTCTATCCGGGTGACAAGAATGGCCTTGAAGGGAACAATTCACAGAAGTACAAATGGCTTTCTATAAGCAGTCCAACATTCGTGCATAAGTATATTATAAAAAAACGAGCTGTACCTGCGATTTTGTTCATTTAAAATTAAGAAAAAATAAGATTGAACCAATATTTGTAATCTATTATTTGTGTTAATTTGGTATAAATTCGGTTTATATACAAAGCAAAAAGCCATATATACCATATTTAGCTAGAAAATGTACAAGTACTACAGAAAAAAAGTATATCAAATGTGTAAAACTTTTTTTTGTTCATCCAAGTAGAGAATCATTATTTATAACTATATTTACATTATTTGAGAAGTTACCAAACAATTATTTAAAAATAGCGAAAGACATCCTTTGACAAATATGTCAATATAAATGTGTGCAATTCTATGTATATAGTCTGTGTACATAGGATAAAAATGAACAGTTCGATTCCCACAGTCTACTTCTCCATAAGGCTATCGATTACCTTTTCGGTAAAGACTGCAAATGTTATAAATCATTATTATTAATATGGGTAAAAAAAATATTAAGACATGTCGAAGCATAATTCTAATTACATTATTTATAAACGTACAAAGAATTCGATGTATTTCAAAACGCTATTAACATACTAACGTGCTTATAAGGCTGAAAAATGTTATTACAAAACGTAGGATATATAGTGAACGTTACTTCGTAATTCTGTACAAAAAGTCAGAACTTCCGCGCTAAAAACACTACAACTTCTTCTCAAGTTCAATGTGAACTGGCCACGACTCCTAATTTTTTGATAAATCACCTCTGCTTTTTACATTTCCATGATCTTTTTTGTCTGGCACTTGATTAGGTCAAATTATAATAGACAGACAGTTTGTTTATCAGCAGTCATGAAGTAATGAAGTGTCAAATGTTTCATCGTTCACATAATGATTTTATGTATTAAGTTTTTGTAACTTAAACAACTCCCAATTTGTAACTATTTAGTTCTATGCTACACGTAAACGTTACCCAAATGATTATTTAATGTAATCAAGTTCGCCAAGTTTGATAACAACTATTATATACTTAAGTGTTATTTAAGAGAAGAAGTTGGTCAAGTAAGAGTGATTAATATAGATGGTAAATTACAAATCGATAATCGTAGATAATCTACTTTTCACCACTAGTCACAATTCTGTCTAAAACTCCTTCATTTCTGTACACATTAGATAATTCATTAGGTTCATATTAGAGGACTCCATTTTCTCAAATATTCAAGAAAAACAGAACGTTATTAAATGTATGTGTAAAAAAGTCTATACATGAATCTTGGATGCAGGTTTCATTTTAATTCAACATGGCCACTCCAAACCTTAAAATGGCAACTACATATTTTAACCCCTTGCATAAGATTGTTGATTACAACTATGTGAAGAAGTGTGCGAAGAGATTGATATTTACTAATTGAATTATAAACTAATGTAGTTCGTTCAAATAGAACCTAAAATTATTTATCTTTACACGAGTTTTACGAACTTCATTACCATCACCAGCGATTAGAAGGAAGCATGAGGACGTAACTTTTTCTTAGAAAGCCATTTAAGTACCATGGATTGGTGTAATTACCTGCACCATTACCCAGCACTAATAACTTTGCTTACCATCACTAGTCTATAGGATTTAAAGTGGGCTTATTTTAATAGCTTCTTCGACATCAATCGTACCGAATTCCCGATAATGGTATTCGATTGGAAGCACTGCATACAGGAGGAATTACGTTCATTCTTTCGTACCACACTTTGATAAGATCTTACTTACTTACGTATAACAAACGAAGTTTCACGGAATTATGTAGGTTAGGTTATACAGAAATAGCGCAATGAATGTTTAATAATATAGACGGTGAGCGAGATGAACAGATATCCAGATGGAAGCGCAAAAGCGACACAAATGTACAATACGCGTCAAAGCGAATAAATCGCCTAACGCCGAGATCTCTGACAGAGACACAGTGCTCCACTGAAGACTCACCAGTGCTGTGAGAACTAGAAAATATTCCATTATAATATTGCATCGTGAACAATATTTATCAAAGGACGCCTACGAGCTTAATATATGACAAAGGCTTATTGTGTTTAAATCTCTTTGTTACTTTTTATCGATAGCCATCCCTTTGTCGATGAAAATATCAACGAAAGCTTATCTCGAAATCGAAACGCCTTATCCATATTACTTCCATAACAACATCAAATGTAGAAATATTACAAGGACTCAATCAAACGTCTGTCACGCGTCATCAACTTACGCTTAATTACCATTGAATGTTGATTCATGTACGTAAATGCATGAACGAATATTTAGTAGGCAATCAACAATGTTACAGTTACCTTGTCTCGGACCTCCGGAGACCGCAGCCCCCCAACATAATGCAACACAACAATGAGTCGACCTCTACACTCATCATTAAGAAACGCTAACGAACATACAAAATTAAATTTTTATAATGCAAAGTTCTCACGCAAAACTGCAGACGTATGTTTAGTCGACGACGACCTTGAATCAAACTTTAGCAGCAAGAGTGAATTTTACTTTGTCGTCCGGAATACTTTCGATATTAAGCGATGAAAAGGTTTCCGTGCGCGCGTAATGTTTCAATATGACCTTAAGAACAGGATCATCAGCGCAATTTTAAAGGTAATTGTTGTGGCCCATACAAACGTGAACTGGTTTTTATGCGACCAAGGTGATCTGCCAGTCGCATTCGCCATTTATTGCTTTTATTGTCCACACCAACATGCTTCCGGAAGTAGGTCAGGCAGCTGATCAGAAACGATACCTTTTGTTAATGATGAATTTAAAATATACACATCTGACCAATGTACGATGTACATAATACGAAACAATACAAAGCGGTTTACTTTTTACGGTAGCGTTTAATAAAATATTTAATCTAATATGCTTATAAGAAACGATAAAATAAAGTAAACAAAAAAATAGTTAAAGTAAGGAACCTCAAGTCACAATATAAACGCGTCAATTCAAACAAAGTTATATTCTTCTTCTTCTTTCTTCAGCAGCGTATTTAACTCCACTGCTAAATATAAACCTCTCCAAGAAAGCACCAGCAAGAGCCGGTCTGTCTTTAAAAGGTTCACCCATAGGTCACCGCCCTAGTCAAGTGTGCTGGTAAACGCAGTGATGGTACCCTCGCACTGGTGATGCTACATCCCATCACTAGTTTGTGGGATTTGGTTTCGGCACATTCGTGTAGATTTTTCGATCCATCATCCGATCACCAGAGCCCCGTTCATCCCCAGTTAACTAGCAGAGTCCACCAGGTACAGCAGAGGATGGTATTTGAAAAAAAATAGTATATTCCTATCATATTCATCAGAATATTATATTAGACTAAAAACAATTTAAAATGCCACGATTGCCGACTCCTTAGGGGATTTATCGCCGAATCGGGGGACTCGTTTTCAATCCACTATAGTATTTGTTCCAAATAAACTCTGGTTAAAAGTGGCTTAAAAAGACTAAAGAATCATGAACTTTGACCACCCCTGTATTGGGTAGACGGTTGTAAGAGCTTATTTTATAATAACATTTATAAAGAAAATTAAGGTGTTTCAAATATGCGTACAATAAAATGACTAGTTGTATTATATAAATAGTGTAAGAAAGGCAATAAACATTAATTTAGCCGTGAGTACCCCTGGCTTAAACGCGTGCAATTTTATTACAAATTGCACGTCTGATTCTACTCTCATAACGCGCGACCGCATCGACTATTCAGACCCTCACTTTTTAGTAGTCTGCTATATTGTTGTGCAACAATACAATCTGCCTTCGATCTCATGAAGTATTGCACCTCATTTCACTCCCCGTATACATCAAATGTCTAACTAGCTCTATTCACATCGCACTTAGCAACTATCAACATCCAATATTGGTTTTATACTAATCATAGAGATTCCATGGGAAAGAAACCGCATAGACAGATTCCCGTGATTTACCATAGTGGATAAGATACATTCTTAGATTTTCTGCAGTGGTTTCGCGGTCTAGCAACTATTTCTATTTATCGGATGGGAACACAAAGAAATCTATAGAAGAATTTTTTTTTCTAATATTGTCTGTAAAGTACTTCTGGCAGTTTGATGGTCATAGGGAATCACTGGTCAGAAACATTTGGTATCGTGTCGTACAAGTCGTACAGTATAGTAAGTTTCGTAATATTTTTACATTTCCGTGTAACCCTCAATTTTAATGGAACGAACAAAATTGTTCCGTTTCCGTAATGCGTTCATGACTTCCATTAACAATAGTTTAAACGTCCTATTAGAGAGATTAAACGTCTAACAGGGGCCTTAACAAAATTCATTCACGGACAAAATTTTTTCTCTTATTTTTTACACGACTTCGTTTATCCAAGACATGATTAACAATAAACAAAATCATACCTTGGATGTGAAAAATAGCTCGGTATGATTTTATCGTAGAAGTTTTGTGACTCTGATATGAAAAATCCTTTATATAAATGTTTCACCACTTAACCATTCTGCATTGGCATTCGCTAAGTCGCAAATTTCGATTTCATCGTGAAGGTCGTACCACGTGTTCGTGACTAAGTATGGCATAACCAGATCACCGGCTCGATATAAACCATTTACCTCTAACCCAATGCTGCAAAATTCACTTCGAATTCGCAATAATCATCAATTGAAACATTAAACAGTTGGTCAAACCGGAGTCGTGACCGAAATTATGCAAAATAGACGAGCTGATGATAATAGGAAGCGTGCTGTGATCGAAATATGAATCAGATCTGGATGTCGCAAGTGCAGTATTAAGTTAAAAAAAAACCTTTTATACCGTAATCACATTCCATATAGAAGATACAGTATGTGATCTCTACCTAGTAGAAACTCTACCACCCCTCTTGTTTTTCGCGAACAAGTAAGAGCAGCTACGTTTAAAGTAGCAGGATGTAAATGACCACAGCACGGCTACCACTAATAAAAAATTTAAAGAGATTGGAGCCGGAAAGGGTCGGCGACGCTGCTCCAGAGAGGGTTGACAGTGCAGTCCACACGTTCTCGAAAATTATTATCTCGAACATGCCTTGCCTCCCTATGTTTTCCTTTAATGCCGAATACTCAGTAAGTTTAGAGCAAAAAAAATTTTTGTGGTTCTGATACCGGGGGATCGAACTCACGAGGGGTCACTTGCGTACTATGAAATTAAAGTAAACACACTTGCGTATTATGAAATTAAAAGTTAGTCGCCGTGCCTACGTGCCTACCACGGCTAACACCGTGTAAAGTGCGAGGTATCTGGCACTGTAATTGCCAAACCGCATGCCAAGCAAGCAAATTCTCTGTAATAGAGAGAACTATTCGATGCGAGTGGCATCACTCTACTTGAAAATCCCTAGTAGTACATATAGAAATGATGAGAAGATATTATTTTAGTATTCATATCAGCAACCAACCTAATCTGGATTCTAATCCCGTTCTTACTTCATTCTTTTTATTTCACTTCTTTTGTTTATATCCATACATGATCTATGAAAAAGAATGTGAAACTTTGGCTTTTGTACTTAACGGGTTTTCTAAAATTAAAACATTTTCTACATTAAACAACAGCCGCTACTTTGATTTCATTACTTCAATTATATTATAATTTGTAGATACAAAGCAGCTACTTTGTTACTATAATTACTACCATTTTAATCACCGCTTTCAAAAGAATTTGTAATACGAGTAGATAAAGCTTTGTCATGGTCACTGCTTATTACGATTTGGTTTCCGCTTGATCATTCTACATAATTTGCTATAAAGCAAATATAAACAATTTTAATATGATCGTCTATCGAAATCCTAAGATCGAAACTACCTATACCTATAATTAAATCTGAAATTAGGGCCGAAATTAAAAGAAAAGATTAGATCCGAATTATGCGAATTCCACCTTAACCCTGTGCTTGTAACTGTTTTTTAAGATCTTGAATAGGACTGAATGAAACTCGAAAGTGTTATAGAACCTGCACCCTTTAACGTAGAATATATAATAATAATAGTAGGTTGACTAAAGTCGTGAAGACGAGTGATTGGCGTCCAATCTCAGCCTCACGACAAAACGTTCATGTCGCGGAGGTTTCGCAATAGGCCCTAAATGCTTACAATTGTCGAACGCTCCGATAGTCTATTAAAGCTATGATCATTTAGGACCATTATATAAAAACCCACGTAGAATCAAAGTGACAAAGATTAAAGTGTTGTTGTGAAAGTTTACTGTGGATTGACAGAACTCCAAATTTTATTTATAATCAAATCGCACCAGCGAATTTATACGATACGCTTTTATTTATTTAAGTAAGCGCTTACTTTGAACGCATAGACTAAAATAAACTTAATCCTTTGCATCAACAGTTCAAAGACCGCTGGACATCAAGAACAGACCACGTATTCCCATCCCCGACGAGGACCCTTACAGCATCGCCAGCTCCAATGCAAACGGGTCTGGATCAAGCGGAAGCTCCGGTGGGTACGGGCTGGGCAACGGTCACGGCGTGGTCGCCGCCACTCGAGAACAGCTCATGATGCAGATGGGACAGAGAAGAGGAGATAAGCCACCCATGCTGCCTCCGCGAGAAAACGGATACGGGCCCGCTGATATTCCCAAGGTCTGTTACATCCATTCTATTCCAATGGTCCGGTCAATATATTTTTATTACTTCTTACCATTGTAGTATGCTATCTTGAAATAAATACCCAAAGGACCACAGATGTATTAGAAAAATGACATTGTTTTATGGAATTACACGAATATTCCTAAAGATCATCTACATCCATCAAACATAAGGTAAACAATTTATGTAAATTGACAGTAATTTTTAGTTTATAGTTTTCGTACGTAAATTGTAAATTCACAAAACTATATATAAAAATAAATAGAGCTTAATTTTACACAAACTTTTGTAATGAAACTATTATTTACGGATTTTATCGTGTTTAATTTTTGTTTTATATTCGTGTTGTTTAAAGTGATTTAAAGCACCCGGCAAATCGGGTGCTTTAAAGCACTTGAACAACTAGCAAGCAAATCGGGATACCTTCAGCTTTCAGCTTCCAAAAAGATTAAACCCGATAAAATCCGTAAATAATTATCGCGTAAATACAATAAAATAAACAGCTTAACTTTGCACCATAAAAATAACTTTTTTGTAACATGTTCAAAGACTAACGTAATAAATTGTCGCCAAATAATTATATACTTCTATCGAAATAACTTTAATGTTGTCCTTGCAACGAATCGGCAACCGAGGCCCTATGTTATAATTGACATGTTTCTGCATGTGACACAAATAAGGATAAAAAAAGTGCAGAACGATCTGATAAGGAAATAAGAGTAAACACATACAAAAACATTTACAGGGTTTTCACATCTATAGATAATTAATGCTTTTAGATTTTCAGCTAAGTGGTTTCTAAAGCACCACTTATTTATATGCACTAAAACGATAAGAAAGATTTATCTTCTTTATGAGAAATATAAAATCCTCATTATTTAAAATAAAACGAAAATAAGTGTCTAAAAAAATATTTTAATTGCCCTCTGTGATCTTTTTTATTTGCATTAGAGTTTATTAACGCAAATAAAAAAAATCTAACTTCTATACAAATTGAATATAACTACAATTGTGTTAGAGCGGCATAAGCGGCATACCATTCTTCAACAGCTTATTTGATTCATGATGTGGTTGGAAATTCTATAAGCAATTTCCTTCGAGGTGAAAATTGCATTACACAATATATTAGTGTTTCTGAAAATTGCATGTTCGTAGTAATTATTTTTTAAATTATATTCTTTGTGCAGACGCAAGACTGGAAAAATACTTATGAATTTTAATGTCAATATTTACAAAGAAGTGCTTTAAGATTACACAGTTTGCTCATTTCCTTTTTATATTTAATCCCTACTTTACGTCAAAATAATTAAGAGGGCAAAGTTATCCGCGGGATTACGAGTTGCTCGCAACATGTCATATGAATAACTGTCATCAAGCGAATCGGGCAGCCTTATTCTATGTGGGCGCCTAAAGCTGACATAAGAATCCCAAAAGCAATTCCATCTGTCAAAACGCTAACCAAATTAAACCCATGAATCAAGAAGCTTTTTAATGGAAATGACGCCCTGACTAAGGGTCAACCGCAGAAATTCCAAAATAAAAGGACGCCGTAAATGCATTATGTCGGAGATAAGGGACCGATTTACGTAAAGTGATTTTGAATCAGTGTCGCCTGACATGAATAATGGAAGCCATGTCCAATCATCACATATTAGCAAGCCGATGTTGCCTTACATATTGTTAACAAGAAACAATGGCATATACGATTTAAGTTGTTAGAAGTAAGGTTATAAATAGTATTCACGCATTTACGTTACTGCTAAGTCATAGTATAACCAAGTTTGATCTTAGAGATCTAGAACGATTTCGACTATAATAGCATAGGTTATAATCTACACATCTAAATGTTGTATTATATTATATTACGGTGATAGACCTCAGTGCCCAAGTTGCAGTGATACTGAAAATGTTAATCCGTAAGCTGGGCGCAATAATTATCGCAAATCCTATCAATGACAAAGAATCCTCACGATATTTTCCTTCACCGCCGAGCACATGGTAAATACAGCACTTGAAATTGCTATTAACAATTTTAGTGCTGCGGGCACCGGGGGAAGCGAGCGCCGTGATCACTAGGCTACCTTCTGCGTAAATCGAATCCAAATGAATAATTAAAAGCTAACAGCAATCCTGGTTAACTATAACATCCGGATATCTAATACCTCAGTCCCACCGTGCCCACGTGTGCTGTAAAGCGCCCAAAAACGTCGAGAGTTAAAATAATTAAAATTAACGCGATTCTGAAAAATTCGTTACAATACTAGCTTAATAGCTAAAAAAACTTGTTCATTTGATGTGTTAAAATGTACATGGAACTTTTCTACGTGTGTATATCTGTAAGAAATCTTACACATCTGAGTGTCAATATTAATAATGGCAGCATTAGACTTAGTACCGTGTCATATAGATTATTTTATTTAGTCAGTTTCAGTATACGTACAACTTAAAAAAAATGTAATGTTTTTTTTGTTTAATGATAATATCATATCTTGAATTAATTAAGAAACACGAAATCTGAGATTCTATGTCTCCTGTGCCCTCTCAAAACCAAAATTTTCCATCTCAGAGTAAACTTCACATAATATGTGTATAGTAAGTAGAATTAAAGTTTGATCTACGCTTCAAAATGTAACAGAACTGTAACTTATTTTTAACGTGTCGTTTAAACACAATGGTAAAGCCCATATCGCCAACGCATCGGAGACTTCATGACCGCTGAAGATAGATGGCATTACACGCCCCTTAGAGGTCGCTTTCTATCTTCTTTTATTGGTAATCCAAATAGTACATTCCTTTAAAAGGTTGTAACTGTGACACTACACACATGAATTATGCGGTCCGCCTTTTTGTCCTGCACTTGTAAAATACGATGTTTACTAGGACCCTTGAAAATAAAAGTTTAAAAGCTGGGTGGTGCGAATAATTTCTTTCGCAATGATAAAATCTCATCTACAATATGAGCTTTGTATCAACATTAGTTGTAGTTTGCTCAATATTTTGCAATGTAGCCAGATACCCAGCTGCCCACGCGTTTCTTAGTGAATGTTCTTTTAAAGCTTTTTAATTCTACATTGTTTTATTTTCTCTCTAAGTTAATACAACGCCTCATTTATTTATCCATAGTGTTATAACCTGTATATATATAAGATTTTCTTTAGAATAGCGTACTGTTTTATAGCTCTCTAGGTTTCCTTTTCTTAAAATACTTCTTGCTTTGAATGGTAGAGAGACTACTGGGTCGATTTAATAATGACAAAACTGACTAATTGTTTTTAAAAAATAATAATAATTTTTCTACAGCCGGATTACGATGACATTGAAGTGAACGGGCGCGTCCCATCACAGTTCCCGAGAGGCAAATCAGACAAAGGAAAGGACAACAAGAAATACGGTAAGTATTTGAATGAATGAATGAATAATAACGAATCCATGAACACTTTTCTTTTTCAAATTCTGAAACAATTACTTATTATAGTTATTAATTACTTTACATTTATTGACGTGTTGCAATAATAAATATTCTATTATTACGTCACGTGAATCTATTTAATAAGCCGTAAAATGCATAATAATAACGTAATGCAAGAAAATACCATAATAATCATTTGAATCCCTAACGACCGATTTCAATATGTATCGCAGGTTTTCCTTTCTAAAGATTAATATTTTGCATAAACTGTAGTTTCAAAAATCTATCTTTAGTAAGTAAATCCGGTGATAGATAGGTAATTGAAATCGGCCTAAAGACAGAACAAGCAGGCATTTTAAAGACGTCGAATATTCTCTAAAGAAGCCTTTTCTCTGTTTTTTTATTCACGTGCAACGTGAAATGGATTTCGCTGTATTAATTCTCTGAAAACAAAGAAACATACGCAACACCGACCGACTTGGGTTACCTTTAATGTATCTGCGGCTAGAATTTACGAATGGATAGAACTGAATTTCGCCCATTTAATTAACAAACGAAATTACGATTCGTTAAGTAACAAAGCGAGGTAAAAATATCGAAAACAATTGTGTCGTTAATTACACGAGTCTTATAAATTTACTTAATCAACAACTATTCGTAAACGACCGACTTCGTCCCACTCTGTACGAATATACTTAAATTGCAAAAATCAGTTCTTAGTTTTATTTTGTAATGGCGGATTTTATAACCTTTGGTTTATTTTTCTCTATATTAGTAGCTGTTTAAGTATGTTAATAATTAATCGATATTTAAAATAACTTAAATAAAATGTATTTTACAATCTAAAATACATTTATTAAAAAAAAATTGTCTTTTGAACTGACAAACTATTTAAAAAAGTTTAGTTCTAAATTTCTAAATTTCTAACTAAGCTTCCCCAATGTTACATAAAATGCTAAATAAATACCCCTGTCCACCCCAGTATTGGGTCATGAGAGTTTACGACTTACATCTAGCCCTCTCAATGTAGTGTTAATTTACGTGGGAATATGTTTTTTTTAATACCTTTTTTTATTAGCATGAGCTGTACATATGAATGTAATGGATTAAAGAATTAAAATTTCGTCCACTTCCAGACTTACGAATAATTTGGTAAATTACACACTTTGTGCTAGTCACACAACATATAATGAAACAAATTACCACAGATAACGCGCAATACCAAACGTCCACAAACCTGTTAAGTAGAAGTCTATCTCGCAATTACAAGGCGACAGTCAATTTAACATTAAAAAGTGAAATTGTGTCATGGACTCGCACATTAGACAATGAGCAAACAGAAGATTTAATACTGCTCCGGCTATCTCACCAACTCTTGGGCTGACTAGCAGAAAATGACAACAGGCATTAAGCCATTGCCACCTCACACTATAAGCTACAAACAAAGTTTTTTAAATAAAAATAACCAAATAATACAGTGAACAGAACTTGTATAATAACTACAGGGATATATCTTACATTTATATTTCTCACTTGCACACTTGTGAGTACCTTTATTTGATAAACATAATTTATTGTTAAACACATACACAAGCACCTTCTTCTAGACTACCTTACACATAGACAAACCATTTCAGTACATATTTTCTTTCTTGTAATTCTGTAGTCCTAGTTGTTGTTATAAGGTACGATTTTTTTTTTTTGGTAAAGTGATCAAACGAACAAGCGGGTCACATGGTAAGTGATTACCGTCGCCCACATACATCTGCAACACCAGATGCAGCTGTGTTGCCGGCCGGCGAGAGTATTCGGGAGATGAGGATGAGGAGGGTGAGGGAATTTGGGCTACCGAGAACGAAATGTAGAAGCACAAGATGCCTCTACTTCAGGGCGGTATTCTGCGAGGACGAGTCTGCTATCCCGGTCGAGGCGGCCCATTCAATCTGCAGCAAAAGCTGCCGCTTGGCTCAGCCCAACCACGTATAAAAACTGTTAATTTACCTGGAAGAAAACTTTTTATATTGTATACCTTAGGTTTCGGTGTCGGAATAAAGAATAAATAAATAAAATAAGTAACAGTATGGGAGGAAACAAAGTTTCAATGTTTAAATAAGTATATTAAAATCACTTTAACTGGTTACATATCTTTGTTAGTGTCTTAGGCATGTATTCACTCTGCATATAATGTTTCTGCATTAATATCAATTACGGGGTCAAGTCAGTACACCAATGCTCTAATTAATTTGATACATCTTTAAGTATCACTTACTACTTATATATTTCAATTCGCCGTACATCAAGTAAAGAATAATTAATTATGGATTTGCATGTCTCTAGGTTTTTAACTTTTTGTCTTTTGGAGTTGCAGTTTCCAGCGACTTTTGAAAAATATATACAGAGACAACAACAACTTTCTGAAAAGAAGAAAAAAAAATGCAAATTCATTTTAATTCTTACTTGATTTTGCGTTCGTAAGAATTTAATAGCAACATGTATCATTATAAAAAAATTCTGACTAACGTAAATAAATAAGGTTGAGTAATTTTTAAAACAGTACAATATATAAGAAAGCTTTTGCCAAATAAAGTAAGGGTTTGTTTAAGATATCGTACTTGTTGTTTACAGTTTTAAAGTGTTATAAATATAAGCGTTTTATCCATATGCAGTCCTTAACAGAAATAATGACGTTTACTGTCCATTTAACTATAAATAGTATATCAAGGTCACTTGATATATTTTATCAGCCAATGCATTTGTTAATATATAGAATTTATGAACGAAAATGACTATTTACAATGTTTACGTTAGTGGTGCGAACATCGTTGTATAAATAATCCGGTGCGGAAGAATCATCATTTATAAATCCGGGTTGTCCACGACCCGTGGACTTACACCGCCAGTAAAATATGAGGCACGCGTTTATACTAGAGTTATTTGAAATATGCGCTTTTATAAGCGAATGAATGTTGACATCTGTTCTGTTAGGACTCTCAAGTAGCAAACGAATCCGTGATGAACATTGGTTCCATATGAAAACCAGCGTCAGGCTCCAAAGCTTGACAATATACTGATCTGGAGACCTATTGCTCCATGAGACACGCGCAAAGTATTATTTTTCTTTAATTGTGCAGTCTGAACTTACTTTTAATTTATTTTGTACCTTAACCTTTTTTTTTTATAATTATTGATTAGCATGTCTCTCATTGTCTCTTTATGGTGTTACCAATAAATATTATTTTTCTTTCTTACAAAAATGAGATTAGGCTTTTTTTTATTTGCTTCTTTTCGTCTTCATCATAAGTCCATCGTCAGCATCCAATTAAGTTCACTACTTGACCGGTCCCAATAGCAGCAAGGTGACGATCGATGTACATGATGATAGACGCCTTGCACGTTAGACGCTTTCAAAACATTTTGTTTAATAATTCGAAATTAGTTATTTCCAATATTCTTAATCTAATCTAATCTATTATCGAAATTAGTTAGCTTCTAATTATATATACGTACCACTCAGGCAGGAGACCATCTAAACCAAGGACACCAAAATAACAAATGAAAGTTGATTATTAATTTGTGGCTTTATTTTATTACTATGCCGTAAAACACGATTGACGTATTTAGTTCATTCCCGTACGTTCTAATTTGACGGTCGTTGCATTAGGATCGTCAGGCGGTGTAAGGAGCAGAGGTTATGTCGAGACAATGCTCACCTATTTTGCAACCTCACTGGCATTTAGGCATATCCTTGATATTTGGAACGGCGGCATTTTACGAAGCGGGCGTAGGATGCGGAACGTAGAACAAGACCATGTGCAGTCATAACACTATGACTTGTCTGACAAATCACGACTCCTTTCCGTCTAAAACTGCCTGGGATATAAAGACAGTAACGAAGCGTTTTACGTACTTCAATAATGTACTCATATGGTATAGCTGCGACCATGGATTGTGACACTCTCCGCATGTAGGAACGTTTTAAACATTTTCCAGCAACAGGGGAACATGCTAAACATAAATATGGTCAAGTGTCGTTGTGTACGGGCTTATAGAACCTTTGCGTTACATTGGGATTAGTCGAAAGCAGTGTATTTGAAGACATGCTTCGTAGTCGTTACTTTTACACATTAAATTTTTATTTATTATTTTATCAAAGTGGATTAGAATATCGCCGTTATACAACGAAGCAAATTAGTTGAATAGATAAATAAACATCTATTATTATTAATGACCAATGATGCTTATATTAACAAGTATATTTAAGAATATTAGAGTGAAAACCAACCCTTGAATTAAAGCATTCAAACTATATACAGTCAATACAACGAGGTTAAAAATAGTATCCAAACATAAAAAAGGAGTATTAAATTTCCCTACATAATCGGTTTATGTTCCAGATGATCCCTACTACTGTGGACTCCGCGCACGTGTGCCAAACTTCGTCAAAGCCAACGGCGCCAAGCACGTGCTCCCGACTATGACCGAGCGGCTGACCCTGAAGGAGGCGCCAGTGCCCAGCAAGCGCTACAGTGTGGCCCACGCCCATCCGGGCCCCTTCCCACCGCACATGCCGCCGTTCGTCCACGCTCCAATGCCGCCAGCTGCACTGTGGCATGCACGGTCCTACGAGAGTGGAATCGGTGCGTACGAGCGTAACCCGAGAAAAGAAAAGCTGATGTTTCAATTCTATCCAGACAGGGAGCGAAAGCTGCGCCCCATCGTGATCCAGCAGCCACGATAGTGTACATAGAGACTAACCCCCGCACTTTAACTTCGCGGACTCATCGCTACAGTTTTGGTATAAACCTTTCCGTTTTTCGCTTCGCTTGGTAGCACCCACGCCTTTCGCTTCTGGTAGATCGTTCACACTATCGTCTCTTTCTTCACCATTTCTTCATTCTTCTTTAAGTACTTCTGCGCTCTTTGAATTTTCCTCTGCAATTTTCCAGACCATGCCCACAATAGCGGTTGGATACCGCCGCTAGACTTCGCCATTGCAAGCTTCGCATCATCACTAGTTTAATAATATTTAGATAAGAACTCACGCCTGTTACTCAGGGGAACGAGCTGAGATTTTGGGTTTCCATTAGGCACGACTTAGCATTGCCTAACAGGTTTACGCAACCTACTTTTTACCTATCCGGAAAATAAAACGTGACGGCTGGTGAGCCTAGTGTTATATGTTGCATGTTTACTCCTGAATATTACCATAAGATCCGTGTGGTATAGGCGTAAGAATCTACCACCCTCTTTCTTCCCGTGGGTGACGTAAGAGGTGACTTAATGAAAAGCCTTTAAGATCGCAATGGCTACCGATGGTAGCAGCGTCTAAGGTGTTTAGCACTGCGATCATCAATCCACTTGCCGAGCATGGCTATTATGGCAAATCCTCCTCGGCTGATGTCTATGTGCTACAGTAGGCTATCAGGCTGGTAAGGAATCACTAAGAGATTTTCAAGACCTTGCTATTAGCCGCCTGTTAAGTCACCAACGTGAAGAAACAAGGTGGATGATTATTACACCGTTAAAACACAAAATTTGTTAATAAACTATTGGATAATTTTCAAAAAACCAAATATAAGATGAAGCGTAAATCTAAAAGTGAATAGTGCATAATAATTTATTATTTAAATATTTTATGAAAGCAGTCGACGTAAGACCGTGATCGTCACGAAATAGACGATGCATAAGCGAGACACGAACCACATTTATTTAACATATACCTGAGATGTCGTTTCTTTTCTTACAACGGAGTCTAACAAGTATTAACACATTCCAGATGGAATGAGCCGGCTAGTAGTTGTAAATGAAAGTAACATAGATTATGTTACAGATGGCGAACACTACGACCCCTACGCATTGTACGGCCGCCTGCCTATACCCGGGCGCGGTTTCCCACCACCACCGGCACCGAACGCTCGTCAAATGTTCATCGGAGAATGGGATTAGAATCGCTCTAATTACGACTAATTAGGAACTAATGCAATACTCTAATTGAAGACATACCGTAGCATCGATGTTAATAAAATTCGAAATCGATTTTAGAAACGCAATACCATCAGAGTATCGTAATATCGATGTGACGGTATTATTACTGGACCATTGTAAATAATCGCATTGCTGTAAATTATGAAATATTTGTAGAGTCCAAGGCGTCACATCAGTTGACAAAGAATTTATTTTGATTATAAATTCCAATTTACTGGCAATACTGAAAATAATATTATAACCTATAATTACGATATTTTGTATAAAGTTGGCGTAGATTAAATTAAGCTTTATATACTTATAAAAATATCGTTTAGATATGTTATATGGCATATAATTTTCAGCAAAATATCTTTACCATTTTTATAAGTTCTTGTTAATTTAACTTAAGTAATGTTTCGAGTGAGGAATACCATTTATCACTGCCAATTATTTAGTCCTGATTAACTAGTGATTTTCTTCTTTTACGTGAACAAAATAATAGTATCAAAACAAAATTCAGACACTTGATATTTTCGTCAATAATTTTATAGAGTTATTCATTGTATTAAACATAATATGATATTTATACGTTATTATATTTAAGTTAGGTGTCAATCCTAGTCAATACAGGGTTGGGAATATAAGCAATTCTTTAAGAAATCGTATGTTCTTTTTCATTTTTGTATACTTATTTATATAAGCATAAACTATAGTTGAGACGATTTCTTTAAAATTATTTTTGTAGTCTACGACGACAGTAATTATGTTTATTTTAAATAATGAAATAACGTTTTTAGATTATAATTCTATGTAATCGTACTTTTTAAATAACATTTATTACCTGTTGTATATAAATCACTTCCAGCTGTTAGCAGTTTAATACTATAGGTTTATGAATTAATTAAACTTACGATTTACATATCTATGTTTTCCATTTATTGTCATTTACTATTCCAATACTCAATTATCATAAAGTAGTTATATTTTTGTATAATTATTTTGACAATTATAATAATGTAAAGAATACTGATATAACTTTAAATCTTCTATTATCTATTAGATATATTTCTTAAGTTTCAATTTTAAGATATTTTTCTGAATATGAATAGATAAATCGCATTGTTACGCTGTATTTAGTATTTCGGATTTATTTTGACTTGATTTTAAAATCAGGTAAAAGAATTCAAACAAATCAATAATTTAAAATTGGAACATAAAACTTAACAAAAACAAATCGATGAACTAAGGTTGTCGATGAATTCATATTTTATTACTCTTTGTACTTTATATAATTTCCTTTATATTAATATGTAAAATTTACACCTTACATGAAAAAGGTGTAAGTTTTACATGCGTGTAATTCTTTCAAAATAGAATATTATTTAAATAAATTCATTAAACGAAAATGCAACATTGTTGTACATTCAAAATTATATTTTCGGAGGTGCTACGCGTGTTACCAATCTATTTTAATATACTTATTATTATAGACATATAAAGGAGTCTCCTTCAAATTACTATAACATGAACATTAAGTATTCTAAGCTTACATATCATCATATTATATAGCACATACTTGTAGTACATACATTGATAATACACGGAACAGAATCGATATCAAAATTCAAATATTATTTAAATAAATTCATTAAACGAAAATGCAACATTGTTGTACATTCAAAATTATATTTTCGGAGGTGCTACGCGTGTTACCAATCTATTTTAATATACTTATTATTATAGACATATAAAGGAGTCTCCTTCAAATTACTATAACATAAACATTAAGTATTCTAAGCTTACATATCATCATATTATATAGCACATACTTGTAGTACATACATTGATAATACACGGAACAGAATCGATATCAAAATTCTAATATTTATTTAAAAAATAATATTTATATTCATATATTTCTAAATATTATTAGCAAACTTAATTCGAAAATGAATTTAATCAGTAATTTTGTCAGATGTTACTAAATGTAAACTTTTTAGCGACAGAAGGTTCAGACATCGACTCGTTTTAATGTGATTTTTTTTTTATTTTTATCAGACAGCTTTGCTAGATGTAAAAATTTAAAAAAATCACTTAAAGCCACTAAAATAGTAGTGATCGTTGAATATATTATAGATTAAAAAAACATCAACATCCTCTTCATATATCGTAGGGTGTTGGTTAATGAGTAACCTATGTTAAGGAAAATATGTATGATTAAAATATACAATTATTTCTAATAAATTATCAATTTTATTTTTCCTCAAATTAATTTCGTACAATAAACGGACTACCAAACCATTTTAATTCGTTGGATTTATTAAATATTTAATCTATGTTCACATGGAAGGCTTAAAGATCTTTACATGTTAAAATGATTAATGTTTTGGATGTGAAAAGTACGATTTTAACGAGAAATAACTTCATACGGAATTGTTGTGTAATATTATTATGGCATAGCGGTTAAGCCACCAGGTGAAAACGCTATTATCAATCAATATTATTTTTCGAAAGTTGTAAAGTTATTAATGCGATGTTAATACAACGATGAATTGCTATTTATTACTGTCAGGCGCGTCTTCTGCTGGACATCGGACATTCCAATGTAAGCCGCGCTGGCTCAGTGATCAAGGTGCTCAATTTAATTTCCTAATTCTAATTCCGGTGCTGGTACAGAAATTACCACGCGCTCGGCGTTGTGAGAAATCCTGCATGCCTGCGAATGCAAAATGATAGGCTCTTCAAAATATATAAATATATTTTGAAGAGCCGTAGTAGCTTAGTGGAGAGGATCCTCACTTTCCTTGAGGACGAGAGTGACCAGGGTTCGAATCAGGAATCCGACACCATTGAAACTCTTGGTTGTTTTATATGACAAATTTACCACGTACTGAGCAGTTAAGGAAAAGAATAGATACTAAACATTACCTCAAGGACATGTGAAGTTAGCCAACCTGCACAGGAGCAACTTCTCCCAGCTTCAAAGTCCTCTTAAAATATTAAAACGGGGTCTTTGCATAGCAGTGAGGCAGTTGCAAGCGGCTACCTTTTTTACTTCTTCTTCTCCTTCACCCTATCGAAGTCCACAGCTCTCTAAAAAGTAAATAGAAGGCATTACTTTGCGAAAATTCATTATTATTAAAGCTAAGAAATCGAAGGTTTTCCCGTACTCAGCACTCTGGGCAGGCGGGTCGGTGAGCGCAGTGCCAGTATTCTTGCACTAATGATGCTGCTCCCCATCACTTGTCTGTGAGATTTGAGTACGGAGATTATTTTCCGCCATCGGACGGTCGATAGAGCCACGTTTGTTACTCGTAGATAGCAGGGTACAGGTGAGGTTAGCATTTGGTGAAAAATATGTTATACTCATATTTCCCTTAGCACCCCCTTTTTTAACTTTAGTGCTTTAAATAAAAGGACACGGTAAAGTCCGCCAACAATGAATTTCGGAAATATGATAAAAGCAAATGTAATATAAAAAAGAAGTAGAAAAGAAATAAAAATATAGTGATTGCCGAGAGATATTCACGAATTGCGGAAGCATTTAAAAATTACATAAAGCTTTATTTTTGGTTTACCAAATGCAGGTATTGTATATTTTTTTATACTGCACTACACACGAGAAACGTCACCATCGCGTGGGTGGCGTACTTAATTTTGAGCCACAGTTGCTGGGTTCGAATCCTGGCCGTAAACTGACTGAATCTACGTGGTAGAGACAAGCGACGGATTTTGCTACTGCTCGATTGGGGCGGCTCGCAGAATTCCGGCGTGAAGTACAGGCATCTTGTGCGCGTGTTTCGTTCGGTGAGTGAGGTAACTGGAGGCCCACTCCACCCTCCTTCTAAGCCCCAATTATTTATCTATTTACCTATTCTTTGAACGAGAAAAGAACCGGTCATTCAATATGATATTCGGAGTAACAGATCATGCTTTTTTTAACTCAACTATTTGATATGGGAAACGCTATAAAAACCGTTGATTTTCAAAAATGTCAAAACAATAAAACAATTTTATTCCATACAGTAAAAGATTTAAATAATTTGCCCACATTGGTATTATTGCCAGAAATAAACGGATTCTTTAATATTCGATAAATTCATATTCCATTAATTAGCCCATCCTAGATAGCTTCTAAAAATGTTGAGAAAGGATAACAACATTTATTTGATATAAATACTTTGCTTTTTATACTTATTGCCAACCTAGGGTCAGAACCCTATGTCGTGGTTAGGTCAGGGAGCAGTGCACCACTGCTCTACGCGCTGCAGTATTGCGACAGCAAGGACTTCACCATACAAAACTTGGTGGCATCAAACATTAACTTAAGAGTTAAAAAAGAGTAATTATTTATTCTTTACTGTCATTTATCTTTTGTATTTTTTTGCAGTAATTAAGTCATAAATATGAGTAAATCGTTAGTTTGCAGAAACTTCCGTTGTAAATTATTGAATGAATCCACTGAAATCTTCACCCAGTGTAAAGTTATTAAGACTCATTATGCCTTATAATTTAACTAGCCCGCCTTATAAACCCAAATACTGCTCTGCAGACACTGTAATGCTTGCATACACTTGCCTACGCTGCGAAGACGGACCGTAATCATTAAAAATTGAACATTAGTTAAATGTTATTAATTTTATAGAGTGCAAAGTTTTTCAAATTCTGACGTGTGTATTACTTTAGAATAAATAAAAAAAAGTAATAAAAATTTTCACACATTAAGTAATAAAAATCAACAAAACCCATTTTAGCAAAGACAATGTACTATAATAAATTTAACCGTCATGTGTGACATACGGTGATTTTATTGAACGAGGGGCGTTCAATGTATTCGTGGTAGTAGTATGAATAAAAAATCTAAAATTAAATTTAAATTATTTTTATTTTTCAACCTAATCCCCCGTAACCTCAATGCATTTATTACATTTCGAAATGAACTTTTCAATACCCTTTAAATATAACTGTAATAACAATATTCTTCTTGTCTGAAAAATGTATTTCTATTGCCGCCTTTAGCTGTTCGCCGAAGGAAATCGTTTCACACGAAGGTCTTTTTTCAAATTTGGAAACAAATAGTAATTTGGAGCTAAGTGTGACCGATTTTTTCGTAATCACAATCTCACAGCAGCCTTGGAATATTTACGTGAAGAAGTAACACACATCGGCGGACAGTTTCCCGTAAATTAAGCGAAGTGGATGGTGGAGTAGGATGCTGCGTTGACCACGACGGCACTTTTCCGGTAGACTTTAAATCTCTTCCGGGATCATACCCATCCTGTGCCATTCCATGGACTCTTGCTTACTTTCATAGTGATTAACACATATCTCTCCTCAAGTAACAAGTCTATTGTAGGTATTTTATGGATCTTCAGCGCAGATCTCTAAATATTCTGCCAGCACACGACTAACAGTTGTATCTGAGGCATCGTGAACATTCGCGGTAATCCAACTTGCACTCGCTTTTGTAAGGTTAAGAAGTTCATGTATAGTGTGAATGGTACCAACGGATAGATAAGTCATCATTATCTTTGACTAAAGATAACTAGGAAACTAATGGTCACAATCAGATGAAATTTTATAGTGATACCTACATACAGGTAATGTCATTACCGAAATCATTATAAAAATTACCCACATTATTAGTAAATCACCTCGATATTACGAATTAATTGAATACCCCTCGTAGTAGTTATATGAAGATATTACATATCTTCTTAAAAACAATTATTATGTTTCTCATCGTTTCTCAACAATTATCAAATAATTTGAAACCACAAAACTACAACAATAAACAAAATGTGATGTTTCTTATCAAGAAAAACGATGAAATAAATGGACTGGTACACTACAGGAATAAAGTCAAGTCGTGTTTTTTTAAGCTCAATTTACGTGGGTCGGTTACATCGAGAATATTCTTGGTTGTGTACAAAAATGGGACAAAAATTCGTACGAAATACAAAGACGCCTCAGCATTAACTTTAAAAAGACACTCTTAAAATATGCTTCAATTTTGTTGAAAGATCTGACAAGAACGCAACTATTACTTATCAGGAAAAGATGCACTTCGTAGACACTACCAGAAAAAAATTACAATGATTACGAGGAATACCTGGTTATACCGAGAGCGGATAGATTTTAAAAGATCGTTATTTGAAAACAGAAATGTACCTTTTTAAAAAATAGTGAAATATTGCAAAAAAAACTATGAAAGAATATTTGTTATGTTTAAAATGGAATTATCAGCTCCTATCCATTTTCTAATCAAATTCTTTATCTTTTTTCTAGCTTCCTTTAGTTCTTCATGGTCGCCATTACGATTAGAAAATAAATCTCGGCAATGTGACGACCGTGGAATGACGATAGCAGGGGCTTCATTAGAAATGTCTTCTAGAATACTAAGCCTACTCCATGGATCCATATCTCCGTTGACAAAGACCACCTTCGTTACATTTGGTTTTAAACCACCATACATATTGTTCACGTTTTCTATTCCTCTATCGACCCTTGTCTCGTTAAATTCAGAACCAAACGTTTTCGTGCATATATTTACGTAAAAATCAACTGGAATATTGTTCGTAAAAGGTTGTTTCTCAGACGTAGTACTTTGAAAGTAGCCGTACTCAGTACAAGTTTGATAAGTCCAGCACACAGCCCAGGTGATTTGATCTTTGTAATAACTGTTAATCATATCATTAAAATCATAGTCATTACATTGCTTTCTCTCAATCCCAAAAGTTAGGTCATCGAATAGTGTGTTTTGTTGCCTTGAATTAAAGTTTGCGCAGTGATTTTTAATTTGATCAGTATTGCCATATTGTGCGTTAGACATAAACACAGAAACTTTAGTAACGAAAAATAGTTGTTTATTTTGTGGTATACTCATATTATTCTCTGGGCAAATATTCTCTTCCGCCTTTAATTTCTCGATTCCATCTTGTGTTTCAAACATACATTCATACCGTTTAAAAAGTTTATTTATTGTGTCTAAGCACTCTTCACTTCCGTACTGTTCATAATCGTCGTTAACGGTTTCGAGATATTCATAAAAATCTTTTTTTGCTAAAACAGGTGCGCTGCTCGCTATTGCTGCATCAACTAAATCAGGATACAGTAATCTCATCCACGTTGCCAAGTTACCAGCATAAGAACCACCGATCACTACAATTTTGGATGTAGAAAAAATGGGATTCAATTTTATTGTCCGTAAAAGCTGAGCATTATCAGCAAGAGCTTGTTTTGCGCTCAAATATTTGAAATGTTCAACAGCTGTTCCATTAATAGGTAAACTCTTTCCGTAGTACCTATGTTCTGAGGCATACATTGCACCATTCGTTTCTTTAGCTAACTCGTACATCACTCCAGTATACAAGAAATTAGGAGACGCTTCGGCTTCACCACCAAGAAATAAATATATAGGACCATTAGGTTTCCAAAAATCGTTTCTTTTGAAATACCGCATTTTCCATGAGCGTTTTTCATTTTCATCAAAATGGTCCAGCTTCTGTTTCAACCAACGTGTTTCATGTCTTGGAGTTTCTCCTAATGTTACAAAAGTAGATACTTCCTTTATTAAATATCTAAATCCGCCGTCGAATCCGAAACCACAAATGGGATTTGCGAAAAACAATAGGTTAAAACAAAATTGCAAAATCATTTTGCACACGGATAATATTTTTGTGTACGACGGTTACTAGTATGTGTTAGCACTTCATTCAATACAGCGCTGGAAGTTCTTTGTTTCGAAATTGCTATTTATGTAAATGCAGCGGAATTTTATCATGCGTTTAAAATTATGGTGGTTGAATACTTAAACATCAATAAATACGCTTGTTATCTTTAATGTTCTGTCAGTAACATTTAGCTATTACTTAATATGTTAGTAACGAATTTTTTCACTTTCACCTTTGTTGGCAAAGATCGCATGTTTGGTGATTTATAAATGCTATTAGAATCGCTTTAAAAAAATATGGAATCCTAACCACTTTAATGAATTTAAAAAGAGTAAAACTGATAGTAGTGAAATTATTTAATTCTTTTAACACTTTATTGTTTGCGGAAAACTTAATTTAAATAAAAGTAAAATAAAGTTGCATATATTGATATGTCCTGTTACCTTACTGTTTACCTCCCCTCAAATATTTTTGAGAGAGATTGACATGAGCAAGGCTTTGCCACGCACGCCAGTGCCGGTTGGCGGACTTCATTCGTCCTGGAAATAGAAATTTTCATTATTTTTAAGACGTGCAGCTTTCCTCATGATGATTTTCTTTACCGCAGAGCGCGTGGCAAATTCAGCATTTTATATTGCTTTTAATAATTTTTAATGGTGCCGGCATCGGGGATCGAACCCAGGTCACTTGCGTAGATACTTTGAAATTAAAGCGAGTATATAGCCTAGTGTAGCCCTTTCCGGTAGGTAGCGCAATGAGTATGAGAAATAAAATGTATTAATGACGAGTTGAGCATTAACTGGTTTCGACCAAAGTGCAACCAGACGGTTTTAGATTTTATTATTTTTGGCCCTAAATTACATGTTACAAATACAATTACAAACATGTATTTTGAATAAAAGTCATTTTGGACCATAAATATAAAATTTGTTAATAACTCTAAACTCTATAAAGATAATCTGTACTATTTGGACTGTTAAATATTTTGTCATCGCCGCGGGAAGTGCGTTAAATAAAGTTTCTCCGTATACAGCACGAGTTGGAGAACGTCAGGTGATGCCACCTCTTTTTAATTACACGCTAATCCTTCGTAATTTTACTTTGTCGAAAGATAGATCAGGTCTCCTGTACAGACTACTGGAGATCTATCTTTCGTTTCTCACCGCACCTCTGCACCATTAAGTGCACAAAATTTCTGATTCTAATCATTGACCTTGACAAAGTTATATTCAGGTCATTCAAACAAAAAAAACCTTATTGCATGTCAATTGCGAGATAACTGTTCACCTATACTACTTAGCCATTTAAAATACTTATGGACCATTAAATGTCCCCATAATTCAGGGTATAATCATTGGTTTTGCTGTTTAAAACATACTTACAATTTCATTCAACGTATTTTCGCTGTTTTTATTACAAAAAAATGCAAATTAAATTAATATTGAAATAAGCATTGACATATATTCTACCGATAGACCAGAACGTTTTAAAAAACAATGTGTTCCTAAACTTACGGCTCCACTAACGCCATCTAGTATACTAAGCAAAAAACTGATTACAATTTAGTCAAAGAGATTAAAAAATTGCTGGTGAGGATTAATCTACTTTTGCTTTTTGCTCTTTTTTGCTTATTTATCTGAATTTTTTTTTAAATAAAACATGATGTAATCAAAACCTTAAATATATTTAAAAAAGCGTTTATATTATTTTACAAAAAGATATAACTGAAGAACAAATATAATAGTAGTTGTTCTAAATCAAAACAAAAGAAATTCCGTAAAATAAATTCAATTTTACAAATCAATAATGATTTTTAGAAATAACCTACAATAAGACTCCGTTATAGTTTGTTTCTGTTATATTATGTCTGACTGTCAAATGTTCACAAAGAACATTGGAGAAATTTCTGCAAGCGGAAACTAAAGTTAGACTTCAACAACAAACAAATTATTAACCAAAAATCCTATAGCCTATTTATTTTTTTGTCTCTTTGATGAGCAAATACTGTATTTAAATGTTATAACCCGTGTCAATCCCACAGGGAAGACGAATCTAATAACAAATGCTGAAATCCATCATAGCGTTTAGGCTACAGACCGTGCCAAACTAACATATGTGTGAAAAACTTAAAAATTATTTAATATGCGAACATAAAAAAGGCTATTGGAGCGAACTTGATAAGTGATGGTTGTGTATTTTCATTGAACTTTGTTATTTCTGTATAATCGGAGTTATAGATTTGATTGAATATACAATTTAAGGCTGGAAATCACCGATTTTCGTTTTTATTTTAATAGTCAAAAGATACTCGTATTTATGTTATACAGCCAAGTCATTACATTCAGACAATAAAGTTAGGAACGCGAGAAATAAAATAAAAATTATTAGGAGTATTATTATTAGTCGTAAAACGGGGAAGGACGAGTTGCCCTGAATACCGACTGAATACAGTTACGACTTATCAAGAGGTAGCTGAGGAATTCCTCAAACAACAAATACTTAATTTTTTGTCTACAAGGTCACTGAATTCTTCTACAGTATCCGAGACATTAATAAAGGTAAATGGAAATGCTTGTTCCAATTTAAAATTTTAGACAATTGACTCAAAAAAGTGTTTTTTCCTGACTTTATGACTCATGCCTTTACTTAAATCGGGTTGTAATTTGGACCCCACTAACTTACCCATTTCGTACAAAACACAATTGTCAAGACACTTTAATTTAGAGAAACTACATTTTAATTTAAATAAACACCATAATCAATTTGATTTTCTGTACACGTGGACACGTGGTGGTATTAGCTAGAAACCCGGCCAAGGGAACAACGTCTTCAAAAAAAACTAAACGCAGGTGCAATTAAACTAGTTATACAATATGATCAAGAAAATCCAAAAAGTGTAAAATCGTCGAATTTTATGAAAATAGAAATGGATCAACATTGCCAATTGAAAAGAGCACAGTGCGTTATTGACTACAGCTGTAACAAATACCAATCCAGCCGGACTCGACGCCTTTCGCGCACATCCGAAACCTCACCATCCCCGGTCACCACCAAGGCAAGGGAAAGAAGAAGTCATCTCCCTCTTTCTCCAGGCCGTCCGCCTCCCAAAGGCCATAGGGATCAGTAAGGCCAGCTTATGTAAGCACCACACTTGCACAAACACACTGGCTGTCAGAGACAGCGACTCCCGACTTGAAAACCAATAATTAATGTTTTTTCTCAAATATCGGATTTCAACCCAGGACCCATCTGTCAGGGATGCTTACTATTAAACCACGAGGTCGTTTTTTATATAGAGTAATACCATAGGTATTATTTTTTATTATTATTATTCTTTATTGTACACATTATGATAAATTTTAAAGAAAAACATTATGATTAATAATATACAAGATAAATGTACAAAGGCGAGCGTAATCCTTAGGAAAGAGAAAACTATTATTATTATACAAGTAGGTAGTTGTGTACTTAATTAATACATAATATATTAACTAATTGGCAATGAAAAAAAAAGTAAAGCAAAGTAGCTGCCTGTAAGTGGGGGGCAAAGTCCTACATATATTATACAATATTACAAAATGTTTAAATACAACGTCTAAATATACATAAATATACACACATACGAAAATATAAACACATATATTTACCAATATTTAGGTAATGGCTGTTTGCTATGTTAGTTTTACTCTATGCAGTTTTCGTTGCCATGGTAACGCCCCAAACAACAACGTTATTGCGCGTGACAATCAGCTCCGTTATTTAATTAATTTTACCCTCTTATAGATGAATAGTTGTTAAAGTGAAAAAAAAAAGTGTTCGTTATGGATTTTTCCGAAGCCAGTACTGCGGATAGAGCAAGCGCGATCAGACGGCCCGAAGCCCCGCGGCCAGTGTCCAGGAGGGGGTATCGAGAATATACGAACAGTGGTACAGCTGTGTCCAGGTACACGTAGTAAAATCTGCAGGTTTAAATTAATATTTAATGTGCTTTACTTTACTTTTAAAACATAACTAAAGAAATAAAATGGCTTCATATCTTTAACACCTTTATCTGTGATGTATATTGATAATAATAAAATCTTGGATATGTAACTAAAACAATATTTTCCTTTCTTTAAGATTAAAGTACTTAATCTTTGAACATACGAGTAAGTAATATCATCAGCAAATAAATACAATCGAGCCCTAGTAATAGCATGATGGTCAGGACGTTCTCTTTAAAATCGTATGCGAAATGTAAAGTAAAATTGTACGTGCTGATTATCACGCGCACAGCGATGAAAGAAAACGTTAGGAAAACCTTGGTATTTCGTTAGTTCTGTGAGATTCGAGGCCTTCCGTCGTACCAAATTGTGAACATTTTCAACAAAAATTTGTTTTAGGTGAAACAATTTAAATAACATTTAAAGAAATGCATTTTTAAATTTAGTTAGCGAGTAGTACGAACATTTAGTGAAACCGTCAATGGACATCTAGTCCAGTCCACAATATTGTTTCTTAAAATATACAGAAGCGGCAGTATGAGACCGACGTCAGCATACCGTGGAAGCACCGCTGCGCGCCTCTCAACCGCAGGATTCGGTCCGGCTCCTCCAACCGCCAGCCGTCAGCCCGCAGCCATGACTGGATTTTCTATGGTAATTTGGTATGGTGTGATGGATGGTACGAGAGATGATAATAATCATCATGTTGCCTCTATATAAAAACAAACACATTTCACGCGGTATATCTTATCGAGTTTTTCTTTATTCTTTGGATATCCAAAAACAAAGATATACAAATTTTATTGTAATATTTTGGTTTCCGGACTCGAAAGTGTTAATCAAAGTTTCAATCTCCGGGACTTTTCCGATCTAAGGAACCTAATTTGTTTATTTGTAAAGCATTGCGTGTATCCCGTTGATGTAATTAATAAACAAATAAATATATAAAACTGTGATAGAATACAAACATACCGCTGTTGAAAATTAAAATATCTATTTCATTACTGTTCAACTGTATTTGTGTATAATATAAAAAAAAAGTGAATTGTATGTTAAACTCTCCAGATTGACCGGCCAATAACTCAACAAGGCATCTCAGGTCTTCGTACAGGAACGGCTAGAGGATTTCGAACAAGGCAGCTGCAAGATAAACGTTACTGGGAAGAGCTGATGCAGGTGAAGGTTCGCGAGATGAAAGCGGAGATAGCTCGTTTAAGCGAACGGGTAGAATCCGGCGAAAGGGAGCGGTCTGCGAAGAAACACTATGAAAAGAGAGTGAGAGAACTTGCACAGGAGTTAACTGGTAACTTTACGTATCCTTTATTACCTATTAAGATATGATTATTATATTTATGCAGGTGGCTCAGGACCGAGCTTCGTGGCAATCTTTGGGCGACCTATGTTCAGCAGTGGACTTCTGATAGGCTGAAATGATGATGATGAAGATATATTTATTTCTTATCTGTTTCTGTAATCCCACACAGGGTAGGCAGTGGTGCCTGTACCTAAAAAGAATGATTCATGCATTAACCTGTTGACAGTTGACGACGATATCCATGCTCAGATAGTAGTAGAGCGATTGTGAAATTGCGCTATATGTGCGATATATATGCGAAGCCTTGTATCGCACATATACCATAGAACCACGTTAGTAAGCTAACAGGATGCATCTCAAGAAGTTAGTTTAATAATTTTTACATCCCTTATTTATTCATTTAATTTTTTTTTCCTTTCCTTTTACCCTAAATAGGCATTTTTTAAGCATTCACTTAAGAAATAATTGCTTCCTGTGGCACTACATAACACTGCACTTGCGTTGGAATGTCTGTTTAATCACCTAATGTGGCTAAAGTATAGACTCTTATCTACTACATCGTCTAATACTTACTGTGACTATTATCTTTGTATTCTGTTACTGTAACTTAATTTTCAAAGTAATTTTTAAACTATTGTCACGAAACGCATTAATTTATTGTAACTGCTTTAAAGTCAGTGTTCGTCAAAAACAAAAAAGCTCTCACGACACTATAGTCATACTGGGGTGGTCAGAGCTCCAGACGTATATTTTTGTCCATTTTAAATATGATACCTATTTAGACTTTTCTAGTTATTAACAGTTTAATTGTACTGAGGACAGCGATTGTTAAATAAAAATAAATAATTTTTCATTCTATCACCAGCATCGTACCTGATGAAAGAAACGCCCTGATAGTCAGTGGTATCAGTCAATAAAAGCGACTACAGTGCCTGTAGTAGCACTTGGCTGATTTAATATTTTGTCTTACATACGAATTATAACAAGAGGTAACCTTACGCCACGCTCGGCAAGCGGACAGGCGATTTCCGTACCAGACACCGCGCACCTTACACGCTGGCCATCATCGGTCTGCATCTGGTATTTTTGAAGATGGTTAACACACTAGCTGTCAGTAGTCGTTGCGCGTTTCAGCACGATTCTTCTTACGATACCCACGGAAAGGGAAAGATGTGAAATAATAATAGAATAGAAAGGTGAAGAATACTGAATGCCATATCAAACCGAAAATTTTCTTCCTAGATGATCGTCTATCTTATACGGATTAAGAATTATTACAAGTGCAAAAACAAGTCTAATAAAAGAAAACTATATATATATATATATATATTCTGTAACGTATTCATATGTTACAGAAAATTGGCTTCGAATGAGATTTAAACTCGAGACCTACAATAGTAAACAGATACGGTTCCCTCTGAATTACGCAGTCTTTAACAGCTAGTGCTACATCGTATGAACCAATAAAAAAAACACGTTTCACTTTTAGATTTACAAGGAAGGCTTGCAGATTACAATACCGCAATTCGCATCGCTAATGGCGAAGCTACTAAGCAATCAGTAGAAGAACAAACAAGAGAATTGGAAGTAAACAATAAAAAGTTGCAAGACGAAGTTGAACATGTGTTTATAGAGAAGCAGAGAAAGGAGAACCAGTTGAGGCAACTAAGAGAACAAATGGATAAGGTAACAGATTTTTTTTGGTTTTTTTTTTTAAATAAAATGTATGCGATCTTTTACCGGTAAGCAATGTTTAGACCATTTGTTTTTTATAAATAGTATTGTCTTTCGGATCGGTATGTATGGCATCGTGCCTGTGAAATTTATCGCATAACATAAGCGCGTCAAACGATTATTAATTGGAAAAAGCAAAAGAAACATGAATATTTGTATTTACTAAAACAATTCACCGTTTAAAGTTATTAATTTGGAAAACATTCCAGTATAATATTATTTCAATAATCCACTGCTGAATATATGCTTCTTCCAGTGGAAGTATTATTTTCTCTTGCTCTCCCATTACTTTAAATCGAATTTACGATACTAACCCAATGTGACACGGTGATGGGTTCTTTTATGCCGCCACATAACAACAAATAAATATACTGTAGGTTAAATCAGTAATTTTTAAATTAGTAGTTAAACTCTTCATTCGAATATACAACAATGTGTGATTCAAGTATTAGTATAGGTACTATTTCATTCTAATTTTCTGTAATAGCAATGTTTTACCGTTGCCTCCTTTAATTAAATATTAACTAATTGATTAAAATAAATTAAAAAAAAAATGCCGTGTACGTTTTTAGCGTTAAGTCCGCCTTTTGTTTATTTACTGATTCCAAAGGTTTAACAAAGAATAAATAACTAAATGTCTGTACAATAATGTTTATAACTGTAACAATGAACACGGTAAATGTCTATGTTTATAATGTGTATTAACCGAGGTTTTAACTGCTAAAATTTATAGGAACAGTCAACCATATCAAAACTTTTGTCAGAAATGTCCTCGGATCAAAGAAAACAATACAATGAACTAGAGGCTACCGCTGCGGCTTTAAGGGAAGAAGTGGAGCAAGCAAGAACACAAATCGAGCATCTCAATAAAGAAAAAGAGGAATTCTATAAAGAGATTTCACTGTCCCAGGTATTTTTCTTGAATACAAAGGGGTCAGCCACCCTGCTCTAGTGCAAGTGGGCGGTTGACATTTTGTTTTCTTTTTTTTTATTAGAAAGGGGCAAACGTACAAGCGGCTCACGTGATAGTAAGTGATTACCGTCGCCCATGTACATCTGCAACACCAGAGGAGATGCAGGTGCGTTGCCGGCCTTTAAGGATATTTGGGACATTGGAGGGAGGATGATGAGAGGGGATGGGGAGTCGGCTTCCGAAACTCAACGAACGAAACGCAGAAGCACATACATAGGCGTGGCACCACCCCTGTCGAGACGGCCCATTCGAGCAGCAGCAAAGACCGCCCCTAGGCTCTAACACGTACAAAACATCACATGTTCTCGTAATAATATTTTTATTATTTCTCAGATATGGACTTTCTTCTCACTACTGAGCACGTGGTAAATACAGCACTTAAAATTGCTATTAACAACTATAGTGGTTGCGGCACCGGAGATCGAACCCTGACCACTCGCGCTCCATGAAACTAAAGCGAACACTGTTTGAGCACAAATTTTTACGGTTTCTTTTTAAACAACAACGATCCCAATAAGCGTGTTCAATAATGACCCCAGAGCATACGTTTGAACGATGCCGAATTTAACAAATAGCGTTTTAACGCTATCAATTGCTCCTCTCCATCACCAATCTGCGTAATTTTACACATTCGCATGTACTATGTCAATTTTAATAGTTGTTACATATGCAACTCCTTTGCGAAACATAATATGAAAGAATCGTCAAGGTCGTCCGTTTTCAAATGGAAAATAGGTAGCATATATCAGAAGCGTGAATCTAATTTTGGACTTATTTTTCTTTAAAACAATCTCTCAGATAAAGGTACACCTGCTGGAATTGCATAAACGACTTGCAGCTGCAGAAGAGAAACGTGACAACCTTAAGGATGAAATGAATAGTCGCTTAGATCCACAAGAGGAAAGAGAGAAACTTTTACAACAGGTAAATATTATAATTATTTAAGGTTACTATTAAACTGGAGTTATTAGGAACTATGGTGGCCATTGGATGGACAAGAGAGAGCCATTGCCCGAGAATGGGATAGCATAAGCTTTAATTATAACAATAATAATTAAATCATACGCACAAAGGTTCAATGGATTGATGATGCTCTTTAAGAAAAAACATAGTTCAACAGGTTTTATTTATTACGAAACATATGGTTGGTTTATTTTTCAAATTAACTTCTAAGCTCAAGAAAAAGACAAATCTCATTAATTTAAATAAAACCTGGACATGATAAAAACAACTTACAATTAATCATTACAGGTTCGTGAAGATAATGCTGCAATCGCATCATTAGACAGCAATGCTGCAAACTTAAAAGTTCAAATAAGGAAAGTGCAAGAATTGATAGAGCAAGCAGAACAGGTTATACAATTTTTTTTTAATTTTTGTACTCGTATGTGAATAAAAAAATATAAATAAGTTTTATAATCACCACATATTTTAATTTCAGGACCTAGAAGAAGGTAATTCAGAACGACATCAAAAATACAGAGAATTAAAGAAAAGAGAAGAGACAATGGACGCTTTTATGTCCACCTACGAAGAAAGTCTAACAAAAGAAAAAGAAAAGATAGAGCAACTAGAAAAAGATATAGTTTTTGCACTAGAACACAGTAGTTCTAACATAGATCTTGATTTAAGTGAAATCGATTCTCTGAAGCGAAAAGAAGGATATATGAATGCGTATGACGACAGCAAGAAAACAGTAGAGATGCTGATGAAGGATTATGAGAGATTTCAGGCTAATCTGAAAAAAGTATGTTTATAAATAAACATAATGGAACAATTACTTATTTTAATAGTAACTTTGATTTAATTTAAAAATTTCAAATAAATGTTAATAATTAATTTTCGCCAATTTTAGGCAGAAGCCAGTCGCGAGCGTCTAGTGACCGAATTACAAATGCTGCCCGAAAAGACGCAGGTGATGAAGGAAGAACTCGTGACGCTGTCTGATCTCGAAAGGCTGAGGGATGAAGGTATTGCCCGTATTAAAATAAATACAAAGAAATCACAGTGACTGCTTCCAAATAGTATCTAAAATTGTTAATTGCCCAAATATATTTTGCGGCTCTATAATTGCGATTGTGATTGTGCTTACACTTGCGGTACTGTAATAAATATTACTATACCTGTGTATCTAAGAGGGTTTTGGAGCCGGGACGTGCCCGCCACGCTGCTCCAGTGCGGGTTGGCGGGTTAACCCTATCAGACTTGTATTTGAGAAGGAGGTCTTTGCCCAGATGTGGGCACTTACAGGCTACTACTTTACACGTAACTATAAAGTAAAGACTTTACTTCATAGTTATGTAACGTTTATGAAAAAATTGTTTATAATGATAAGCCATTGATTGTTTTACAATAAAAAAAATATTATTTAGTTTTTCGTTGTTATGATGTATTCTATTTCATACTCTACATTCAAACACTTCTCAGACTGTACTCTACTATTATATATACTTATTATTATTCAGGAGAAGAACAGAAAAGGGCTTTAGAAAGAGAGCTGCAAGTTTTGAAAGAGAAGTTAGCTCCTACTGAAAGCGCTGTAATAGAAGCAGCTAATAAGTTAAAGAAAATTCAGGTAAATGAAAATTGCGAATGCATAATGCAGCTTTGCGGCTTAGTTATCTATAATACGCAACTCGAACAAGTATTTAAGTACAAAAAAACAAGAGCGAGGCTTTAGATGTTACTCGAGTTATTCGAAGCGCATCGTTCATCGGTGCAAATTAATGTTCATTGATCAATGATGCCGATGTAAGTCACGGGTACGAAAAACGTGTATTACTGGGATGCTATTGCAATGAACGTACTTTTGTTTTTAATGTGTATCTATATTTACACTGTATCGTCTATGATCATAAAATCCCACTTACTTATCTCTAACGCGAATTAGCAGTGCAACCCACTCTTTACTTCCGGTTTGAAGGGAACATCCTGAATTATTACAGACATTCTTTCTTAGTCATCATGGGTGACAACGCATCTGTAAGTTTCTTCTATTGAAGTTATTTGCAGGTGTCCATGGGCTGCGGTAGTCATGTAACATCAGGTGAACTGTTAGCTTGTAACCACAATCCAATAAAAATGCGAGCGCAAGCTGCTTTCAAGTTTTTAATAGGATAGTTAAAATCGTTAATAATTAAATGGTATTTACCAAGTTTGAAGAGAAGAAGAAGAGTGTCTATCCCACAAGCACAGCTTCTACCGCCTTACCGACCACCTTGGTAGTAGGTGTAGATTAACTTTATTTATTAAAATATAATTCTTCAAAAGAAAGCCTTATTAATTAGGAGACTATGACTAGGCGCCCAGGATAGAGTTAATTGAGACGAGTAAGCCAGCACAGCACAGGACGAAAAGCGAAAGCAATAGAATATACATCTTATTAATTCCGCACAAGGTACACATTTGCGCGGCTGCAATTTCTATTGCTTCGCTTCTTCAAGCCGCCTGCGTGCCGCGTCACGTCTCGGTGTGAACCGACCTGTGCGAAAACTCCTATATTATCTAAATTATAATTTTCAATATTAAATTATTTGAATATTTTTTTTTATCAAACAGGCGACATTAGATGGCAATGAGATGTATGCGAAATTGAATAGCCTAGAGGATCAAGTGGCACATCTAGAAAATAGAAAGACTATATTGGAAGAGGACATCGCATCGATAACCTTGAAAGCTGACTATGAACCAATAAAGCAGCAGGCGCTGGAAGAACTGTCACTGCTAAATAAGAAGATCATAGAAGATCTAAATAGTACTAAAGCTTATTAATAAAAATAGGTACATGATAAAAGTAATAAAAACGTAAATTATTGTCGTTTTACTTACATTGGGAAAGAATCACATTAATAATATATTTATTTTTAACTAGTATAAAATGAATACTTTAAATATATGAAGTAAAATCACTTTGAGGCTCTTATATATAATATATACAACTACCTAAATGTCGAGAACTTAGGATTTTACAATTAAGCGTCAGCAGAATGTGTTTTGAAAGATTTGCCCAATTAGGCGAATTCTGTCTGATAATCCCGCCATAATTCTGTTGCCAAGGGTCGGTTAGTGGCTAGCAGGGTGCAGCCGAGATACGGTTGGCATTGAAAGAGAGAGCTCTTCTTTAAATGCCTAATAGATTGCTAATAGTATACTGATTTTAACCCGCAGACGCCTTCGTCGCGCAATCTTTACACCCGCATACCAGGGCGGTCGGTTCTCCAGATCAAGATCGATGCAACTCGCCCGTGCGAGACGAGGCCCGAATCACTAGCGGACGCTTCAAAGATAGCTTATCGAAAAAGATAAGCAGTAGAGATAAATTAGTGCAAATGCTTTAAAAAAAACACTTGCAATGACATGATATATCACCGAATAACAAACTAACATTCTGACTTTGAAATCGCTCATTAAAACTAAATATTATTAATTTTTGGCAATTTTTTTTTGCATTATAACACAATAATTTAATATCACAGATACTACAGTTAAATTACAAATACCGGTAAACTAAAATAGTCATTGTTTTTTTTTTCATTATTGTTCGACTTCCCGATTCATTTTTTATTTTTAAACATTTAAAGTACAGTTATTTATTCGGTTATTGAGGCTTTTCTGTTTTGCTTATCAAGCAGTGCCACTAGGTCTGGCGGTATCTCCTTATTGTTGGACGTGCAGAGCGAGCTCAGGTTGTGCGCAAACTTCTGGGACGGTGTAACGTCGGCCTCCTGCATTTTGTACCAAAGTGACAGAGCGCCTTGACAGTTGTCGTCGCGTTCTGAAATTTTAAATAAAATGTACTTTTAACTGAAGACCTTCTACTTCAGCTAAATCACAAAAATCACTAATTACTTCGGCAATTTATAGTGAAGTAGCAGCCTATGAGTGCCCACTTCTGGACCTCCTTCTCAAACATCTGAAAGGGTTTTGGAGCTCGATCCCTTCAGGGGTGGCCCGCCACGCTGCTCCAGTGCGGGTTGGCGGGCTTCACCGGGGATCAAACCAAGGTGGCACATGCTCTATGAACACGACTGTATGATTCACATCGTTGGCTTGGACATAAAGACGGTGACGGGTTCCTATAAATATCGTTGAATAAAAACAAATCTATACCTCTGACCACCCCAATATTGTGTATAAGAGTGGCATATTTGAGTTGGTTATTCCGTCGTCGAATGGCAGTCACAAGATGCCTTCTCTGTCATTTTCCACACCCGAATACTACAACGATCCCAGGACCGCATCCAGTGGCAGTAGGTCATATGCCGCCACCACGATCAGCCCCAAGGTTTAACTATTTTTTTCCATCTACTGTTATGGGTATTTGAACCCTTTTATACTTCCACGGTAAGTAACTAGAGCCATTACAGTAAAAGTTATTAAGAGATGCTGGTATATAGGGCGACTATCTCGTGAAACTTCAACATTCAATGAAACATCATTACTTACGATAGACATCCAACATCATGTTATATATTTCCTCTACGTTAAAATAGCGTAGATCCTTAACGCACTCTGCCATTATCTCTAATGCAGCCACTTTCTTCTCGTCAGCGAACCTTTCACAGCGTCGCAGCAACGCGTCTGGGTGGAACTTGACGCTGGGGTCCAGTAACAACTTGCGTAGAGTCTTCTTGTAGCCGACGTCCGCCAATGCCGCTATTAAGGTAAGCTAGAAGAGCGAACTTAAGTCTTAAAATCTTAATAATTCATTTTAAAGGGTAGAAACGTCCAATTTTCTAATTAAGCTACCAACACCCGCCGACATCGATGTCAGCAGCGGTAGGTCATCGATTTATGTTTCTCTGCTCTGGAATTGACATTGGCGTCGCGATTTCCGATTATGTGCTCTAGACATCGATGTTTGATTCACAACAACATCGATGTTAAAACGTTGTTTTTACCTTCAACGTAATGATCATAGAAAACCCCTACTTCATTTCAAATCAAATAAATAAAATGTAAACAAACATATCGGGTGTCTCCCGTTCGACCATAATCGTTGAATTAATCAAGGAGTGCAAATAGAAGACCGTTAATTTCAAAATAATTTATTAGAGATTTATACAAATTATTGTACTCATTGTACAAACGGCGGACTTGATGCCATATGGCATTTTCAACCAGTGACGGGTGGCAAATCTCCGCCGAGTTTGCTCCCGCAGCGTATTCCCCACGTGAAAGGGGGGGAATACGCTGCGGGGGAAAGGAGAGGGGGGGGGGGGTAGCAGACTGACTATGATAGTGATATAAGTAGAAATTTTAATTAAACTCAACCGTACCTGTATGTCGCCGGGACCGTGCACCTTCTTATCAACATTGAGCACTGTCTGCACCATTTTATTGAAGGTGCTGTTACCCTTTTCGTTTATAATAAACGTGTCCTCCGACCCGCCGTCGCCCATGGCAGACAGTATCTTGCACAGCAGCTCGTGCTTCAGCGGTGTTTTGTTGTATTTATTCGCCAAGCTGACAAACTCCCGCACAGATGTTTGTAGGTCTTCACTAAAATACGTTTGTAAGAAAAAATATATAAATAAAAACCGCAGGCACTCTTTTGGTGTAGCGCTTTTGCAAACTAAGTTAATGTTATTTAAAACTAGAGAATATACGTCCACTTAACGCTTTACTAATTACGGAAAGATTTAAATATATGTATCAGCCAATTCTATCAACGTAACCTGATATGGTTTTAACTTAGTCCTTAATTCATCTGTATTTACTTTTTTATAAGCCTGTAGAAGTCAACAGCTGGACATAACCCTTACTTTGAAAGCGTCTACAAAACCTGGTATTTGCCCAAACTCACCACACTGGGCGAGTGGGTTGTTGCTATGAACCTCGAGACATCCGTTCTGACTTAGAGATGAAATTGATTCAATCGGTCATTGCGGTTATAATAATACTATATCTATATACATGCATTTATTCTGATTGTATGCATGTATGTATAAATGCAGTAGTATGTGTAATATAAATATATATTATGTTTATTTAGGTCATTGAATGTCTTTACATTTTACTGTTAACATATTTATGTATTTTAGCTTTATTACTTACATTTTTATTTAAAACATTTATGTTTTGCTTTCTTAAGGTATGCAGATAAATTATAAATAGAATATAAATAAATAAATAATTAGTGTTTGCCCGCCATCCCGGTTGCCGGTTGCGCCTCGTGCAGGTGAGGTTGACATTTGCAGAAAAAACGTTAGTATAGTAGATCTCTGAAAGTTACGTACATTCTTAAATCGGTCAGAACGAATGACTTAACAGTAGGGAACACCAGTGTACATTTACGGGTAACGTCAACAAATCAAGATCTTACTTCTTCAAATGGGTTCGTATCAGCGGGCCCAGTATTGTATTCGTGGGCTTACAGAACCGTAGTGTCGTCAGGAGCTCGAACATACGACACGTGTCCTCCGGCGTTCCCTGTACTGCGACCGCGTCTAGTAATCTCCAACAGTTCATCGATATGTTACGACCGCCCGTCACTCGCCTACAAACATCAACATTTCAGACCATTAGAACATGATCTGATAAGAAGCCTTTTCTATAGATACTTCGCTCACCAATTCACCAGCCGAGCTTGCCGTTCATACCTGTGGAAGGTGCCTACGTCTAGCAGTGGCACTGTAAACCGTCTAATATAAGATATTATAGACTATTTTATAGGGTATTTTTCCCAATAGTCTTGCATGTTGCCTATATAAGTTCACATCTGAACACAAGTCTCCCAAGAAAGGACCTTTAGCTGGCTGGCATGCACATCTTTCATGGTTTGCCCACGCATGCGGTGGTATTTGAGTTCGCCAAATTCGAATGGTATTACCACCCATCATTCGGATGCCAGTCTCGTTCAGTTAGCAAAGCAGCACGTGCAGGTGAAGTTAATAAAATATTTTGGTATCACCCGGGGCTCGAGAGGGGTAATCGTGCGTGACGTACGTGGAGAATTCTGTCCGTGTTCATTCGACATTCCATTCGGTCTCCGAAGCGGTACCACAACATTATTTAGGGCTGGGAGTAATAGCCGGGATGAATGTCAAAACTCGGAAACGTTGTTGTGACATTATTTAAAAGTGAAAAAATCGTTTTAACGACTTCTATGGTATATCTATCTTTTCGGATGATACGTAACCTTTTTTTTTTCTATCTACTAGAGTACATGTTTTCGCTTACAGTACATTCTCCTAAACTACTACACCGATGTTGATAATTATCGACTGTCTACGGTTTCCCATACATTCTCTACCATTCAAATTTAAAACAAAAACATTTATTGTAGCTAAATAACCAGCTTAGCTATGAAACAAATTGTCTCTCGTAAAAAAAAAAGGTAAATCTAATTTTGACGTCCTTTTTTATTCACGATTTTAGCGATATCAAAATATTTTACTTAAATATTGATGAAGGTTGCAAAATTAAAAACAAGGTAAATTGTAATGGTGACAACCCTTAGCTTTTCGGTCACGTCAAGATGACATTGACATTGGGTTCACGCTACATCGTAGCTGATAATCTACTTGTTTGTACCCTTTGTTGCAATGATTAGTGTGTACAATATATACTATATATAAACATAGTATGTACCTTTTACCTTTTCTTGGACTGATCTTCGATCAAGTTGAACGCCTGCTTGATTTTGTTCCTATAAACCATGAGCGTTGCGAAGTCGATCACTTTGAACTCGTCAAGTGTGAAGTTGGGTGATGATTTGTTCAAATCGGCGAGCGCCAACTCTGCCGAGTCCAACTCTCCGAGTTTCACGTGGAGATCGAATATGGATGCCTTCATGCCGGCTGATAAGAATACCTATAAAATATTATTTCTTACAATGCAATTTTTACACTACATTAATTAAAATATTATGCTCGTATGCAACATGCGATGACGGGCAACAGCGTCCAAGGGCCGAGGTACTTGGCACTCAATCAATCCGCAGAGAGGTTATGGGAGGCCGATGTAAAGCAGCGGACATAAATAGGCTGATAAAAAAGAAAATATGCAACGCTATTGGCGAGCAGTAGGCCTGCAAGTTGAATTGCGATGAGATAATTATTTTATTCTTTAGTAGCCGTGCCCCGCGGTTTCATCCACATTATATGTGAACCAAATTTTAGGGTTACTGCTCCACTCCAATATATCGTGCCGCGATGTAATATAGTCTAAAACCTTCATCAATAAGCGGGCTGTCTGACGCAGGAGGGAGAGAAAGATTTGTTCCAATCCGTAAAATCGGCGCATTGAAACATAACTCTTCAGATTTATGATATTAAGTATAGATACAGATTAACTCTACGTGCCATAACTAAAACATTTATAATTATATCTACCCCCTCTTTCTGGCATTTGTCGACAATTTCTAAAGCTGCGGTCAAATTGTTCTCTCGGCAATACTGCTGGAGTAATTTACGCAGAACGCCGCGTGTGTTCATGTTCTTAGCTTCCAGTTCACTCAAATGTGCCCGAAGTGACTCCTCATTCATGTTTTTCTGTAAAAAAAAACCATAAGTTATATATAATAATAGGAACTATTTGCAGGCTCGATATGGTATTCCTCTAGTTTCTTCCACTTTCACCCTGAAGTACGCTCGCAATGCGTTAATGTTCATTAGAACTGTCCATCGCATGCGCCGTCCTCCACCAGCGGCGGGTGCCGATTGCTGGATCCTGGAAGACCCTGCCGACACCAAGACACCTGGTGAGGATGACGGATGCTACAAGGTGGTCGAGCAACTCCTCGCGCATAGCAGGCGTTCCGCATACTGCCACCTCCAGCGTCAGCTCCAGACGTACCCTGGCGGCCCTCAAGCAGCACCCTATGCGCATACTCGTAAATTCCATCATCCATATGTAGGCGTCGTTTAACGGACGACACCCGTACCAAGACGCCCGTACCGGCACCGTATATTATGTGGCCATTTGCACATGCGGGCCTTTGCACCCTCACTTTTGCCGGGTTTTAATAATCTATTTAATTTTATTATGTATATAATTTATTAAATATTATTTATTTTATGGTATTATTTGTATCTATACGTATTTATATATACAACCCAACCAGATGAAAATATAGAGAAATACCCCAAAAAATTATGATAATAGGAACTATAATATAATATAATAAAATATTATAGGAACATGTAAAAAAGAGTCCCGATAAAAAACATGAAATCGCTTTCAAGTTAAATCCGTTAAAAAATACATACATTCATCGAATATTCTGTATTAGTATAGATGTAGTCGAAAACATATTTTTATATACGTCTTGTCGTAGCCTTTATGCCTATCTTAAAAGTAGACTAAGTATGTAATTAAATATGTGAAAAATCTCGTGAACCTCCACAGAACTATCAACAGAATAATCATGACTTAAAATCGCTGTAAATAAATACAATCCTGCAAAGAGTCCAACAGCGGGCCTTTCTTGTTAATTACTAATTACTGATTATAATTTCCAAAGGCCCTTGGCATCTGAACTATGAAATAAAGTGAATGCGAATTATCTGCCTCTGTTTCGTTTACACGGATAAACCGCTGTACCGATTTCGTTCAAATTTTTTGCCCTGGGAAGCCGTGGGAAATTTTTCCACGCGGACAAAGTCACGGACGGAAGTCCTAGTAGCCTAGTATTACATAATTTAAACTTACGGGATGTGGCATCTGCTGAACGAAAATCTCATTTTCATCGATTAGTTTCTCATCCGTGATCTCGATGAGAATATTCCTGAGCGTTTCGATAGTATCTTGATCATAAGTTTCGGGTAAACGGGTTATACAATAATCGGCTGCTGAAGTGGATATTTTGAGTGACGTTTCTTTTAAAGCCTGAAAATTTACACTATTTTGTAAAAGATCATAGATACTTTTTTCTTAAATTGATACACTATATTGCTTTTTTTAAAAGCAAGTGTTTAATATTATATACAATTATATATATCGTGATACCAGTACACAATTGGTTACATGGTAGCATGCGGTAGCGTTTGCTACTGCTTTAAAAAAAAAAGCAAAACTTTGGAAAACCTTCTAAACCAAATCATATTTTAAAATTCCACACGGACGACAAGAAATATTAAATTTCGTTTCTAAATTTGTACACATATTACGAACTCTTGGAACACCATTTAAAACTTAAAAACGGCTTAGTGTTATCAGAGTCTATCCACTATCATTATAAAAGCATTTTTGGTATGTAAACAAATAAAAATTTAAATTAGGTCCGTATATTACCTCTATTATAGCTATGAAATCAGACAAGTCCTCCTTAACTTTTTTATGTTGAATGAACACACAAAGGAACCTTCCCACCCAGTCTTTATCTTTATCTATGGCTTTAGCCATAACATCTTCCAGAATATGTATTGTTGATTTAACATCCTCGCTCATTAAGTAACCTTTTACCAGTGGACGTAAAAGAACGTCTGCATCCACTTTCCCCTGGAATAATTCACCTAGAATAAGGCGGCAAAAATAAACCAATATTAGAGCACATTACAACATAACGTACTATTACACCATCGACAGTTTGAACTTACGAATATTAAACAATTTTTAAGGATATGGAAATCAAAACATGAAGTTAGAAGTAATCTATACTGTAATGGCGGCTGTGTACTCTCGTCCGAATGGTATCGTTAGGTCTCGCTTGAGATATTTCGTACGAGGGGCCCGTGCCCAGATACAACCAAAGTCTGTCAGTCTACTGTCGACTCGTGGTGTCTCGGCCAGAAGACAACGACCATAAGATAATTAACTTCACAGACATACCGCTAACACAAAATTTCACATTACTTGAATGCCTTGCAAAAACTTACAAGTATGATATGTGTTTAAAGAACTTTATTTGCATAAGAACATTATATAGTTCACTTACAATTTTACAAAGAACTTATTCTAGTGATGCAGCATGAAACAAAGTTATATATAGCACAGTACAATTGCAAGTATAAATATATAATATAATATATTTATTTTTGCGATTGTAAAATATATAACTATACGTAAGATGTATGAATTACTTACAAATCTCGCTTGCTGCTCTCACTTGGCCAGTATTCAAAAGTGTCTCCATCATAGGTGTTAGGACCGTTGTCACAGATAGGCCAGTGTCTTGAAACTTCTTCATCAGGTTCTGCGGTGAGGTGAAGCTTACGTAAGGGAGCGTGTATGTCATAATAGTCTCATAATCGGGTTTTACTTCCATAGTGATCATTGTTGAGAGTGTGTTCATTATACCTGTAAAGAGAAAGGAACAGTTAGGCAATGGTTAAAAACGAAGAGTTCTTCACCGTCAGAACTCGTGAGCTTTTAAGGGCAGTTCTGTACCACATAGCAAAAACAAAAAGATGCGTATTTTAAACTACTTGCGTATTTAAGTCACTGAATTAGTTACTAATCGCTAGGTGCGTTCAACATATTCGACGTCGCCCATTTGTTTCTGCTCTATGGTCTCTGCCAACTTTTTTTAAAAGCCATAAATGTTTTTTAAAATACTGTACATCTTATTTCTTTTTCGCATACCTTTTTCTCCATATGTCCTTGATGTGTGCAGTAATATAGGCCAAAAGTAATGAGGCCTAAGTGGCATCCCTATTTGTTTCATCCGAGTGAACAAATCCAGCGCTAACGGCACTTTGCCCAACTGCAGCGCTGCTTCACACGCATTCTGTATTGCTATGGGGTTGCGGCCTGATGCCATCAGCTCTTGTGCGACCAGACTGATTACGCTGGACGGCTAGAAAACGACGAGTATGTTTACATTTTTCAGAGAACAGAGTAGTTAACTAAGTCTTTTAGCATCCCACTACTGCAAACACATTTTTAAGGATAATTCATACGACTAGTGTGAGTTTACATACAAAAATATATTTTATGAATCTACAAAGCCTTTTAAAATGATCGTCGACAACGCATCCAAAAAACATAAAAATGGAGTTCTCAATTCTTTAAATAGATGCGGCTAAATTTATTACCGGAATTTTTAACATTACCTATTGTATTGTACAATTACTATTTGTCAATTTTATCCAAAAAAATGGGTTATCTGTCGTGTGACCAAGTCTTAAAAATATTTATGTAATGTGATGATTGACGTAATATTACCATAGAAGCCTTAACACAATCCCTGACCAAGCTTCTTCCATGCAATCCTTGGTCATCTTTAGGGCCAAATGAAGGTAATGGGAGACATTTATATATCTCAAGAGCTGCTGTAGGATGGTTTTGAAATACTAAAGATGTAGATACACTCTGCATATAAGGTGATATTGAGGGAGTTTCAAGAATTTCTTCTGGTAGGAATTTTAACACCTAGAATAGAAAAAAAATAATCATCATCAAAATAATATCATAATGGGAATCATAATCATTATGATCCACATTTACCTTAGGAACTGTCTCATATAAGCCTACAGAGGCTAAGGTTTTCACAATATCCATTATATGTGTTTCCCCAAACTGAACTCCTTTTTGAAGGGCTTTCTCCATTTCTCTCAATACTAGTTCATGTTTCTTATTCAATGCATGTGCTCGTACAATAGCCGTATAGGTGTCAGCTGAGTAATCAATATTAAGAGACTTCATCATGCTCAATACTTCTTGAATGTTGTTAAGATTGCTGCATAAAGTATTTGATGCAATGAATAATATGTATAATTATAAATAGACAGAACTACTAAAATAAAATGTGACTTTTTTATTTATCACCTCCACCCATTGACTACTTATATCTCCATTCCTTAAACCAATTCTAATTAAGTAGCAATCTGTCAATATCCCACAGCAGGCCTACATTAGAGAGGGTGAGAGGATACATCGAAATCGAAAAAATATGAATATAAATACTCTGTAAGGCCAAACCGGGGCGTTTTTTTTGACAATAAATTTGATGAGAAGATAAATTATTTGTGAAACAAGTACAAGTGTATAACAATTTCCATAAAGATGACGTTTCATCACAGTCGTTGGTATAAATTATATAAATCTCTGAAGTTGTTATTGTAGTTCCCAGCTCTAAACTCTCACAAATATTGAGAGGGCTTTGTCCCGCAGCGCGAAATTTACAGGTTTTTCTTCAAATAAACCAAAAATCTTAGACATATGGTAGCAGCAGACACTGTGTCCTGTCTGTCCAAGGAGACTAATTATATTATAAGAGACAACTAAGGAAAATGAGGTGAAAAGTAACTTCTCCACTGCTTCTTATGTTAATTTAACAACTAGTGTTCCAAATCTTTTAAAATTGTATTATCTCTTTATTTATAAATAGTTTATGTCCAATATACAATGATTTGGATTGTATATTGGACATTTATAAATTTCATTACTACTTATTACATATTTTATAACTTAAACTGGTGCTGCAAAAGACGACAGCAAAATGATTGACAGTCGTCTTGGATTACTGTACAAAAATGCAAGGTACCTAAGGTGTGGCATGGCTTTTACTCTTAAAAACTACTAAAAATTACTATAAACGAGAAAATATAAAAAAAATAACATAGTGTTATATAACTACAAACAATGTAAACTCACCCTGCCTTGCCTTGGCAAATGATTAGAGAATTGAATATGTCTTCAGTTGCAGGTAATCCTTGAGCTTTCATATTTGAAATTACTTCTGTTGCTTGATCTAAGTCTCCAACCTAATTAATGGTAAAAGTTTTGTCTCTATATAGGGTTTCAAAACTAAAAGGCAAAAAATCTTTACATTGAAACCTTTTTCTCAATAATTGATGTAAAATTAGATATCTGAAGAAATGTTTTTTTAACATTGTCACATAAACATAATTTTTTCTCTCTCAGCCAAAATATTAGCAGACAGGTGATTCCAGTACAAGACATCTCACAGCTTAGATGCTGCTGCCTATCATTGGTTTGTTTAATTTTGGTCTAGTATTTTTCGAGGTTTATTCCACTATCTATTTTTGCCCATTGCAATTTTTAACACTTTTCCCTTAGTCTCCCCTTACAACACCCATGGAAAGAAAGGGAATGGCAGATTATTATGCCAATACCAATGACAAATATTATTTTATATGGCGGTATAATTATTGCATTTAGTAAGAAGCTAGAACTTTTTACAGGACTATACAAACCATAGATTTTAGTATACAATGCAACTTGATACATCACACCATTTGTGAGAAGAAGATTCTTATTCTTGGTGTACAGACAGTTATGCAACATACAGAACCTATAAGGCTTCTGTTTTGCAGTATGAAACTCTGAAAAAAAAGACTTTTCAAGTTCATTAATATTACCTCTCCGAGTGCTCGTAAAATTAATTCATAAGTCAAAATATTTGGTTTCACTTTTCCCATTTGGTGAAAAAACGAGCTCACTGTTAGTAGTCTATTATTTGCTATGTAAACTTGTAGTAACTCATTATAGTGCTCTACTGTAAATTCTGTGTGGGATCTGTAAATAATGAAACTAATTAATTTAAAATGGAGATGTACTTTGTCATCATAACTGCTAAAAACATAGGCAAAAATAGCCCACAAATATCTCATTGCTTGACTAAGGACTCCACACATTTTTGAGGGGGTTTCGGAGCCAGTATGTCTACAATGCTGCTTCAGTGCAGGCACACTCATATCCTCGAAATATTATTATTATATTATTATTCTTCAACATGAAGGTTTTCAGTTTTCCTATAAAGCTCAGCATATTACTTAAAATGTTGAAATATGTCTGTCTGCTGTTTAAGTTAAAATAACGAATGATGAAATGAATGTAGCAGTGCAGGCATGTGGTGTTAAATTATAATAATGCAAGTTTATAGACTACTGACACAATATTTTGAGTTAATGTTGTTATCCTAATGACTTCACCATACCCAATACAAGCAAAAAGGCAGTGCCAACCCTACCTAATTTCTTACGAAAGGGTAACAATGTTTTTTGTGATACAAATACAGTACAGTACTTTAGTTTTATTTTAGTTTAGTTTACTTTATATAAAGCAAAGTACAGTAAGTATGTATAAAGTGCATGCTACTGATAATTGAGATAGTACCCATGCACTATAATTAGAAACCTATGAATGGTGACAACAGCTGTGTGCCTATACAGTACATAAAAAAATACACTATGAATATAATAGATGTTCAATAGCTTATAAGATATTTTAGTCTACAGGGAGATAAATAAAGTAAAACTCTATTTTAATTGCAAAAAAGAAAAGATGCAACAATAAACTATAATAAATAATCCCATATATAATATGTGAGAATAGAGGAATCCATTAGTGAGTGATATCACATACAACGAAATATAAAGAGAGCACCTGTCCACTGTGCTTCCACAGCTCTTAGATCATTATAGTACAAAATATTAGTTATACTGTTTTTCTAGTGGGACAGTTGTGAATTTTTTTGGGATTAATAATTTGCTAGTCTTACTTTAAGGCTGTCCATACTTGTTCGAGTAAAATCATTCTAGACGAGGGCGTTTCATCTGGTAACAACTCAGTGCAACATTTAATTAATAATATTCCTTGTTTTTTGGAAGAAAAATTTAATTCTTTTACTTTATTTATAACTCTCATTAAGTCATTTTTATAAACTCTCCGTTTTTGGTGTATATCAGCTGATAAACCTGCTATTAACTTCTCAAGTAGTTCCTCAGATGATATCGATGAATGTTTTGAAAGAATATTCTTTTTATTCTTTGACATCCCACCAGATAAAAGTAAATCATTTCTGTTAGGAATATATTCAACATTCTGACAAACATCAGTTCTAATTGTTCTGCAAAAAATAACACAAATTTAATGGATACATACATAGATTATCTAGCGGAATTTTACTTATTTTAAAACAAAACATAACCTGTACTGTTGTATTTTAACGCATTCACATGGAATAGATGAGGTCAATATTTGCTCGTTTATGAGTTTTCTGTAAAGCTGATATGAATTTCGAATATAAATACACCTTCGAACTAACATTTTGATATTCTTTCGAAGTAGTAAAAATCACTAAAAAATGGACATAGCATAAGTTTTGATATTGACATCAATCAGAATGTTTCCAGAGAGAACGTAATCACATTTATTCTACAGCAACAGAGCATCTACATAACGAACCAATTATTACACTGGACGGAGAGTAATATTTGTATATAAATTGGGTCTTTACAATGAAATTGGCGTTTTTTCGAACCGGCCACTTTGATCTCAAATAATCTGGCTTTTGGTTAGGAATCCCAAATTCAAGTGTATTTCTAATTTAGGCTTATGTATTTGTGTTTCGAATTTAGTGATTAATTTGTTGTCGTGTCCTCTGTTTTTTCTTTGATATTCTTCTGTCAACAAAATGGAAAACTTGAAATATTGCGTTATTTATAAACATGAGTTCCACCGTGGCATCAGTGCTGCAGAAACAGCTCGAAGGATTATCGTGTGTATGGAGAAGCTACTGTTAAAGAAAGCACGGTACGTGTTTCGTTCTGAGATTTTGACATCTAAAACAAACTCCGTGAATGGTAAAAGACCCAAATTGACAATGAAGAGTTAAAGGTGATCGTGGACGCGGATCCATCGCAAACCACGTCAGAGTTAGCGGTAGGCTTCGGTGCGAGCGACAAAACAATTTTAATTTACTCGAAACAAATTAGAAAAGCGATAAAATGGGTACCGCATGAATTGAGTGAAGCACACCAACAAACACCCATTGAGTGCTGTGTTACTTTACTCAACCGCCACAATAACGAGTGAATTTTGAATATCATCGTTACTTGTGATGAAAAATGGATACTGTACGACAGTCGGAAACGCTCATCACAGAGGCGGAACCCAGGAGAACCGGGTAAATCCTGTCCCAAGCGAAAGTTGACTCATAAAAAGGTACTGATGAGTGTTTGGTGGACCAGTGCTAGTGTCATACACTACAGTTTCATAAGATATGGTCAGCCGAGTAAAGCAGATCTGTCAACAATTGGAAACCGTGATGAAAAAGCTAGTCGTTAAACTACCGAGACTGGTCAATTGCTCTAGCCTACTGCTGTTTCATGACAACGCTAGACCCCATACTTCACGACAGACGGTCGCTAAATTAGAGGAGCTGCGATTGGAATGTCTCCGACACCCACCTTTTTTTTTTTTTGTTTAACGTGGGGGAAAGGTGCTCGCACCTACCCGTCACCGTCTCCGGTGACTGGTTATGTCGGGATCAGCATTGAAGATGCCGGACCGACTAAAACCCCCACGGTAGATCTGCTGTTGGCCCAGTGGCCTTTACAGCTACATCGGTAAGACTCGCGAGCAGGAGGCCCGCAAGTTAAAAGTTTAATCCGACACCCACCATACTCTCAATGTTCTATAAATATAATTGGAAATATACTCTATGGGCTCCTCGACCACAACGGCAGCCTTGTATAAACTGTCATGAGACGCCCGTACATACTATATTTATGTATGCTCTGTCTATGTATGTATATCTATACTTATCTATGCCTGCTGTAAAAACAGTGTTGCCACCTTAGCGAGTTGGTAGCTAGATAAAGCGACTTTTTAACTCATGAGACGATATGTCTGTTGTTTAGCGACTTATAGTTTTTTACTGATTTTTAAACCACATTTTAGGTTTGAGGTCTGTATGTATTCTTTTTGAAGTTATACTTCTTTTCGCGCTTTTGGGAAAAATGATAAGTGTGAATTTTTACGATGCGCGCGCACACCGACATCTAAAAATAACTGGAAGAAGTTGGTTTCTAAATGTTTTTTAAATTATCTTGGTAACTATTATGGAGACTATACTCTATTATGGAGTGTATAGTCTCCATAGTAACTATATTCAAAGTAGTTATTCAAATATTTATGTATCTTTAACACACGTGTTTTACATCAGTGAAGATAAAAATATGTTCATACATAAACATACATTTGTATTTGTAGGTGATTTTAAATTACATATGGCGATATGAATGATAATTAATTGTGAGTATTCGTAATGAAAGTTTTTTTATGTAATAAACTTTTTAAGTGGGTTTAAAGATTTAGCTTTACTGTCGGTATGTATTCTTTTGATTTGTTTAGTTACGATAAAGAAGTATAACTTATTACGTGCGTACGTAATACACGTATATATATATAGAGTACTGGCATACGGGATAAAATTTTTTGTTATTTTTGTTTTCTTACGCTAAAGAACTCCTTACATAAGTACACGCACACTATTTTCTAAGAAACTTTCCTGGAACATGATTATTATGTATGCAACAAGAGATTGACCTCAAACAAACAATTAAAAGTGAATCAAACATAATTATTTTTAGGGAATTTAGTTTCATGTTGATATTTAGGGATATATAGTTTGGGAATTAAATTGGGAGATTATTTTTTGACAGGAGGCAACACTGCGTGAAACTGATTAGTGAGTGTCAGTCGTGGATGTGGAATGTTTTGTATTGTGAGTGAATGGTGGTTTTAGAAATCGTAGCAATCTTTAGTTGTCATGTGGTGAGTTTGTATTTTTTTGTTGTGCTATTTTATAATTCATAATTAATATAATTATGAGAAACAAGACATATTACATTGGACAATTGACTACTGTCTTGTAAGCAGTTGTCGGCCGTTAGCAGACCGCCATCGCCCAAGCTCGTTGACGAGCGACAGGCACCGCCTTTCCTGCGGAATGTGATGTTACATGGGTAATTTTTCTCGGTATTTGAAAAATATAACTAGCTTGTGCCAAATCGTGACCACCGAGCCTTGCTTAGTTTTGAACCTCGTTATTTCAACAACCAGTTTCTTAGCAACCTGTATTACTGCCTTCCCGCCGATGATTCATGGTAAATTCTGTTCTTACTAATGAATGATTGTCGGACAAGTTTTCTGGTCAAAACATGGGTAGAATTCGCTGAGGTTTTTAGATTCTTTCGAAATTGTAAAACCCAGTTTCGGACATTTAATTACACATATAACTTTTGCAAATAAATTTCTAGTTGAAACTTTTTTTTTAAATAACAACAAAATTTATTTAGTTACCAAGTTCAGCATTGATTTCTTTAATTTGCTATGGAGAGCCAGCAACTCTGCTGAGTCTTTAATTGTTTGTTTGTAGAACTGATCCCTGCTTTGCAGTATGTTATGTACATTTCTGTTTATTAATCAGACTAGTGGTCAGAATTTTCAACTTCAGTACAGTAATTAAAATTATGATTAATATTTTGACAATAGAATTTATGGAGTAGAAACATGTCAAGAATTAAAATAAAATTGCCTTTGTTAGTAAAGTGTGAATTACATCATAATGAAATCAGATGCTTCATTTATTGGAATTTATTCTAATTAAGTTACTAAATTTTTGCACAATTAATTTAACCTAATTGCTTTATAATATTCATACAATTTACAACCAACAATTAACAATTTAGCTGCACTGAAGCTCAGTACAACAGTATGGTTACTCAAGTACTCATTCTATTATCTCAAAAGGTGCAGTAGTACCTGTGATTTTCCTACACATATATGATCACAAATAATCTTTTTATTCTCAATAACATTTGTCATGTCTATTGTCTATGATGTCAAATGTCACAATAAGTGTAAATGCAGTGGGATAAAAAACCTATACAAACACTGAAAAATGCCTTAACTTGGACATGTATTGGTTTGTGAATGCAGGTGTTAGTCTATGATATTAGTATAGACAACATAGCACAGAATCTGCAAGCAATACTCACTATTTCCCTTTTTTTTTTTAATTAAAGTCTTTTTAATTTTTCTGTTCATCATCTCTTGACCGAAATAAAATTATTGATTTAAGGTACTTACTTTGTAAGTATTTAAGTAAAAACACAGTACATATTTTACACTTTTGGAATGAGATAACTTTAGCTCGGGATGTTTCTAGGGTAATATAACAGCATTTACTTTATTCTTACATATGCTGCCTTGAAAAATTAATCTTGTTAGATTTCTTCATTTTGAGGAAACTGTGCAACTGTGAAATGTAAACACATGTAGCTTATACTAGGGCTGCGCTCGTGGGTATATCAAACACTGAAATTTAAAACTATAGTTCAAAAAGTAATGTATGCTTTCCTCTTCTCTTATTTTCAAGTCCTCATTGTCAAGAGAAATGAATAGGACTTGTAAAGACTAATCTAATGAGCCCATTCTTGATGGGTTTACTAGGAGACCTTTGTTATGGTAGACAACCTTAGCTGAAAGGTGGGTAATAGAACCATACCCACCTATCAGCTCAATCATCAGACCAGCTCGATGGTATGATATTATTGTATAGTCATCAGATCTTAATATGTGCAAAATTCTAATGGAAGTGAGTGAATATTTTATTGAGAGATTTATGCATACAGAAAATTCATAAAGGTGTGTTAAAAAAGTACATAATCAATTATATTTAAGTAAATATGAATGAATGAATGAAATGAATACTCTTGTTACGGTGCACCCAGACCGAGAGATTTCGCGCGTATTGAGCACGAAGTTCGGTTCGCAATTATTAGCTAGGAATCGAAATTATATCCAAATCATCACTAAGTATATATTCGGTTTTGATACAAATCTGCACACCAATGGCGAGTGGTTCTCCGGTTACCTCACTCAGCAATACCCAGGTCGAGCCGGATCATTCAGCAGCAACAAAAGCCGCCGCTGGGCTCTACCACGTAGAAAATTCTCGAAAGAGACTTTTAGAATGTTTGAAACCCTTTGCATCCTTTCCCTATAAAATCGTGTGGTCCCTTTGGCAGAATTGCAGCAGAAAAGCACTGTAATGGCTTGAACATTTTTTTCTGATATATATTATGGCTATAGTCGAAGTGCCGTAGTTGCTCATGGGTAGGGCGTTCTACTTAAGTGTATTACGTTAGTGAACTGGATTTGATGCCCAGTGCCGATGTTAACAAAGATATAAATGAATAAATGAATGGCGGTGGAAGAACACATATAAATTTGAAATAAAGCTTTTATTTACGGATTTTATGGCGTTTAATTTTTATTATTTTAATTAGATTCTTTAATATTTTTTTAATCAGACATTTAACCCGGCTACCGTCAGCTCTATAATTATTAATTTTTCTTCCGATCTACGCAGAATGAGTATATATACGGTATCTTGAAGTCGTATGTATGCTTAGTCTTGGATTTGAACCTATCCATCTTCTCTATTGAAATTAGGGTATTTTTTAATTTCATTAACCTCGCGAATTATCCTAAGCTATAAATTCCAACACAATGTCGCTAGATTCAAACACTAATAAAAGTTTTGCTCGAATGTAAAAGTCACGCGGTCGTCAGTTACAAAAGAATCACTGTAACCAGTTTAGTGTTAGTTTAATTAAGTTTTTGGCGCTTTGCAATGGACCCGTACGTATTGAATAGCCGTGAAAAAAAATAGGTCGCTCATCTGTTGAGTTGGCTGCCGTAAAATACTGTTAATCACTGGAAGAATAATGATCGTCTTTATGACAAATGCAATTTTTGGATTGCGGTGAAAAACGAGCCTCTGTTCACCTGATGGTAATTGTCTACTGCAGTCTAATAGACACTTAGAAGCAAGTTCAATAGAAGGTTATAGATGCGTGGTCACTCCTATGGACTAAGAAAGAAGCGCCCCTAATTTTATACTGGCTCTCTATATTTTTACAAACCAGAACCCAACAGCAGTTACATCGCTGGTTGGCGACAGAAATAGTCAAGACGTAACATTTTCAAATTTGGGACTGGCAACGGCCAGTTGAGGTGAAAGGTGTCTGGTACTACAATCGCTTGCTCGCCTACCAAGCATAACAATTACGGCGAACCTCCCAATTTAGAAAGAGTACGCCTGTAATTATCACGCTTGGCAACCGCTGGACGTCTTACAGGCTGATGATGATGATGATTGACATTAGGTATAATAGACATTAGGTAGGTAGGTGATAGATATTATGGAAAGTTCTATTATATAACTGTTTGCTTTTTTATCTCCCAAGTTTTTTTTTACTGCGTTTGTACTAAATTTTCTTGTATATTATGATATCAAAGATAATAAAAAATTGTATAGTAACAAATAGTAGTATTAGAACATCCAATGAACCAATACATGGATAAGAGAGTAAATAATTAATTATCATAGACTATTTATACAAGTGTTTAAAGAACACTCGAATAAATGTGTTTGTAGCCAAACCGAAGAGTCCTTTATAGAGTAAAGTAACATAACGTAGAGAGGAACCGGAGTTTGTCTAATGGCTGGATTCACTTACGCGTAAAGTTTTGATTTTGTTTCGCAGTGATATCTCTTTACATATGTAATAATACTGGTACAAAAAAGAGTATTAGTAGTCATGCCTGAGTTTCACCATGTATTCGTACTATATTCAACTATACACAGAGGCTTTATTTTTAAATCACTGTGTAGAGTTTCTTCTTATTCATCAATATTATTAGCCTGCGATAGGTTGTTTAAATTATTTACGGATGCAGGAGGTGAATTTACGCCTTTATGTATCCAATAACCGCCAGCCACCTAGCGTTCGTGATCATCTAGCTTTTTTTTATGGGAATATCGCAACACCAGAGGAGCGGCAGGTGCTTTACCGTCCTTTAAGGTTATTTGGGAGATGAGAGGAAGGATGAGGAGGGGGGAGGCGAGATGGGTAGTGGGCCGGTTACCTCATTCAGCGAACGAAACTCAGAAGCACAAGATGCCTCTACTCCACGCCGGTATTCTGCGAGGGCGTGGTTCTAACCCGGTCGAGCCGGCCCATTCGAGCAGCAGCAAAAGTTATCGCGTTCTATCACGTCAGTGGTGATCTTTCAATAACGGCGGGAGTTTATTTTTAAGGCCAAGCACGCTTCTTGACGTTTTGGCTGGTAATTAAAGCATCGTCGTGTCGCTATAAAATGTTAAACATTCACAAGTTCGAAATTTGTTCCGGTTTTAATTCGACAATCTTCCATTCTCTTTTCTTTAATCGTACTATAAGCGTTGCTCTGAGGTACTGAAAAGGTTCAGGATCAAGGTAGTTTGAAAATAAGACACTGAAGATGAGATACGGCACCTAGCATCACTTTTATTATTGTTTGATTCTGTTTATACGAAACAATAACTACTAAAAAAAACTGAAGAACTAAGTGTGATGTTATTTGGTGTAGTGTACAGTGTAATTGAAGGTAAATATTAGAGAGAGAGTATGCACTAAAGTCACACGTGATAAAAGCCAACGTTAATGTATTCTTATCGTCTTTTCCTTATTAGTTCAACGATAAGAATATTCCTAGGTTACTACTGCACACTTTTCGGCGCATTCGATCACTTAGCAGTTAATGAAATCATTGCAAGCAAGGTCGCAAATCTGTGAAATCGTTTTTTTTTTGCTTTTTAAGTCACCGACTGATTTCCTTTGACCGAGTTAGGTATATTTCCTAGACGCCGAACATCGCAATAGACGCAAGAGTCTCGTCTTCTTCCAATTCTAATAAGGTTTATATTCCAGTCTATTATTAAACATACTTTAATTTTCCATAAAACACTTAATTTGTTGTCTTTGTTGTTTTGTTGCTTGACTTGTCTCTGGAGTTAGTTTTACAGTCAGTTTTGGCTTGTTGTCTGGCTATTGACTAACGACATTAAAAAGTTAAAGGTACAAGCGCATGTTGCTTATGTTAGATAGTTCATTAACTCTTTTATACTATCCCGAGTACCATAATGCGGTGATCTCAGAAAATCATTTCCATCTTGTGACCTTCGATCGATAGCTAAAGTACTATCGGCACTGCGATAAACATCCAGCATAAACGTCCACCATGGGTCATAATGTCAGCAGCTAGTATAACGCTAGAGAAGACCTTTGTCCAAGAAGCGGTCCGGTTACGCCTTACGTATTATAAGAAGACCCATAAACGCTACCGCGAGCCTAGTGGTCAGGGAGCTCGCTTTAATTTCTTAGGTGAGTGACCTGGGCTTGATCTCCGGTGAGGGTACCATTAAGTGCTGAATATGCCACGTGCTTAGCGCTGAAAACAAAGATTGTGAGAAACCTGCATGTCTGAGACAAAATATTATTTCGTGGACGTGCAACCCGTGGAGTAGCGAGGTCGACTTTTCCCCGCTTCAGAGCTCACTCTGATATTTGAGAGTGAGCCTTGTCCAGCAGTAGGCATTTGTAGGGTGGTAATTACTGTTACGTGTTTATCTCTGTTTAGCTTAGCCTAATGGTTGACTGGGAGAGAATGCCTCTAGGCATTAAGTCCGCCATGTGTACCAATTTGTGCATAAAGATTAAATAAATTAATGAATAAATTACTCGTTAATTTATTGTATATGACTATTTTCGGCCACGATAGCCGAATGGTCAAGGCATAGCCTCCGTATCAGGAGACCTGAGATAGATCCCGTATGTGGAGAGCCCGTACAGACGATTTTTTCGAAACTTATGTACGTTTCGTATCTTTGACCGGGATGGCGACAGGATCACCACTTATCACGTTGCTCCATAATAAGAACTGGTGAATGAAATGGCTAAAATCTCACATTATCTTTTGCCCACCACTGAATGTGGTATACTGTCGTCAGACGTCAGAATAACATTATAATATACATAGCCCAATTAAGGTCCTATGCGTTGCTTAAAAGGGAAAGTCGTCGTAATCAGATTGAAAAACTACTTTGTCCGATCTGTTTACGTGGATTTGGAAATCCACGTAATTCGACGGTTCGAACCAATAGGAAAAAAGGATTAGTGACCGATCGGCTAATGGAATATATTTAGGGCCAAAATATAAAAGCCCGATGCTACAGGTATTATGGCCGAAGCGTCGTTCAGTACTACTATAGCCAATACATTAGCCTAGTGGCTGCAGTACTTAATATGTACCATAGACCCTGAGTTTAAGCATTTATTTAATGATGATTAACCGCTATTCTGTTTTTATTTTATATTAAAGTAGTAGTTTTTGTTGTAGTCTGCAAAGTAGTTTTTATTCATATAAAAATAAAGGCAACCGAAAAAAAAATTCCGAACTGATGACAAACTTCATTGTGAGCTGTATACTCCGAAATACATGATTAAAATTGCATACCATTGGTGGATGGTGGATAATGCTCTCATCATCATCATCATCATCATTTATCATATCCTATCAGAAGTCCACTGCTGAACATAGGCCTCTCCCAAAGATTGCCAAGTTAGCTCTCGCTTACCAAGAAATTCGCGTCATTTAGTTTTTACTTAAATTAGCCTTTAATGAATATTCACATTAGCTGATAATTTAAACATATTAGTGGTGCGTGATATTTTTTTAATTAATTAAATATTTTGTACTCGCTTACGATAATGATTTGTTCATCTATGCGCCAAGAGAATATTATCACCAGTGTAGGCATGTGCCTTTGCACGGAATTTCGTTTGTCATGCACGACGGCTCGTCTGCGACGGATGGCAACCGATCCGCGGCATGTGGCGCAAGTTACAAAGTTTTGCTGGAATAGAGTCTGGCGATTAAGTAATACTAGACGCGTGACATCTGTATACAGAAATGAAATTTCATTATCCATTGTTGTCCATTTAGTGAAGGTAGCCGTATGGCGACAGCCTAAGAGAATTCTTTTCTTCATCCCGCCACCCGCGTGCTCTAAAAGTCGAGAAGAATCGTCTCAGATACGACAAAATTTCACACACAAAATAAATAGAACGGGGAACGGGAAGCGGCGCAACTAAAGTGCTAAATCTTATAGTGCTACAGTCGCTTATCCGCCTGCCAATAAATCATTACAACATATTACTATCATGCTACCACCACCTATACTATTATGCTAGATGGTAGTCTCCTTCTCTTACGTATTTCTACCGCTAATCCAACCGCGACCGGATCTCACACTCTCAATTGGAAGGTATACTGAGCCAGTATACCTTTCAAATGAGTAAGAATACGTACAGTCTGTGAGATATTCCATCTTCAGGTGTGACAACCCCTTTCTAACCTTCTTCGATTGAAGTTGCCTGCAAGGGCACATGGGTTGCCGTTGGCACTTAAATTCATGCGAACTGATTGTTCGTTTGTAACCTCAATGCAATAAAAAAAAACTATATTGGTTATTTTACTTCCTTAGGTAGTTTATTGGGAGGGGTTTAACTTTGTCCGGCAGTAGACACTGATGTTTAAAGAGTGGCTTAGCGTCTGCAGTATCCAGCTCCGAAAATGAGTTCCGCTTTGTTTGTGCTAAAAAATAGTAGAAATATAATATCTCCGGCTTCCGTTATAAGCGAATTACAGACACTACCCAAATTATTTTGCTCCATAATACATTTTTGTTATTTTTAATTAGACGGATACAAAACTTTACAGGTATTTCCGAGTGACTGTTCATGATTAAACTTTCCCGCTGTCGCTTACTTTTTGTAGTATCATTAGAGAACTTTATGATACCCACGCGTTACGGACGGAAGCTCGTACACTCCCGCGCTGCTAAATTGTGTAGGTACGCGTCGATCAATGTTGCTTTTAGCGATATTTTTTCAAATGCCTGCAAAAGTGACTTTATCGTGCAACCTGGCATTGACCTCTTTGCGTGCCAATATTCTAACGTTTTCGGCCCTGGTTTAGTAGCCAATAATAATATCCAATAATCAGTCGATAATTGAAATTAAACTAATATTTATGAACTTCATCGTGATTAATTTTACTTTGTTTTGACGGGTTGCGAATCACGTCGCCGAGTTATTTATTACTTTTAGACGTTTCTTACGATAGACACGGCAAAAACGAAAGTGGCAGATTTTTCTCACGCTGATGGTAGCAGGGTATTGTACTGTCATAGATATCTGAAAATTTCTTTGCCAAAATTATGGGACAGCGGGCCCTCTGCGCGCGGGATAAACTCTCTAATAGAAATAATTTTTATATACCTACCTATATGTTGTTTTAAAACGCATTACTGCAGTTGACGTAATTTGAAGTCATAATGTGATAAAACTTTAGTTAGGTCGATGGTTTATTTGAATTTCCTGTCAAACGGTAATGCTTTGACAATAAACTACTCGAACACAATAATACTCGATCTGAAAATGTATAAACATTTTTCAAAAAAAGTGAAACAAATATATGATAGACGAAAAGTGTATTGCACACGTTCGGCTACACTGAGTTTTTAAAGAAGTGTTCTGTTGTTGCATATTTTTCAGAATATCTTTTCAAACTGTTGAAAATTATGGAAATCCAATTTGTTCTTATGTTCTGCCACATTGGACTAGACAAAACAATTCGAAGATAATTGTTTTTGTACTCGTGGGAAAAGTTAAAGAAGCTGAAGGAACTGAACTGGAAAGGAACTGGAAAGGAACTGAAACTATCTGGCTATCAACTTTCGTTCCCTTGTGCTATTAGATAATGGACACAATTTTCAGTATACTCAATATAATCTGTAACATTCGTTCGGTTATAACAGAAGGTGAACAAAATAAGAAACTGAAAATTGCTATGTGGGTTGTTTTATTGGCACAAACTAATGCGTTTTAGGAAATACAATTACTAAGAGCTTAAAACCGTTCTGACCCACGATCTCCAGAACCTTTTATTTTCCGAGATTATTAGGGATCTTTTGTGTTGTCTATTGTTTTGCTACTGTGTGGAAAAAAAGCGAGTTCAATGAACTATTACTGCGAGGCCACGTGATTTATAGAACAATTTTTCCGTATTATTTAATAATAACAAATATTAACTCTACATTTTTTTCACTGGTTGCGTTTATTAAATAACTTTCTATGCCTTTCTTCGTCGGAAAAAGAAGATCCCGGTATGCGTAAACGGAAATAATTTTTCAATTCAGTGAACCGTATGCAATTTAGATATAAGAAACGCTTAATAATTTAACGTACGTAACTTATGTGATGACTAGTACGATATTGCCAAATGATAAGTTCAGGTTTTAATTCTACTACTTTTAGAAATTATTATCTATAGTTTTAATTTAAGTCTGTATATTTTTGTCTTTCTGAAGTGTGTTTCTTCTATTAATAATATAGTGTACAGTATAGTTTTTATTTCCTTTTCTAGGTTTTCTGAAAGAGAGCGCTTTTTAGCGACTAGGCCGCCTAGTACTGTTTTTGTTACGCGTTCTTTGGTGTTGTGTGTAATGGGTTAGTAGTGACCATACCTCCGAAACTGTATTTTACGGGCTCGAATCCCGCTACGAACAAATATTTGTATGTTGAATATGGATGTTTGTAACCGAGTCTCGGATATTCATATATGTATACGTGATTGTATATCCATGTAGTTATATGTATGTTATCTATCATGTAACCATCCAGTTACCATGACAGGGAATCCTAGTTGTGGGACTACCTGACGTGTTTGATTGTTATGCTGTACGCACTACTGTTTAATAATTAAAAGTTCGTTACGAACTTAGTTGCAAACATTTGACGTCTTGGCTCGCAAGACAGGCTAGCATCATTAATTTTACCATTTAAAGGAAACTTGTCGACATTGTACTGGTATTCAGACTATGGTGCTTAATTTAGTAGCTAGGATATTGCATATCTGACTATAAATTATTTAAATCTGAACACAAAATAGAACGCGATTATATTTTACAAGCCCTTATCACAAAGCTAATTTAAATTTATAACCACGATTACAAGCATGTTACTTCATATTTCGGTAAACTTGTGATTATATTATTCGTTCATACACATTTGCATTAGTTTAATAAATACTCAACTTCTATAAAGTAAAGTAAGAGCCTGTAAATGCCCAATGTGGGGCAAAGGTCTCCTCAAATATCTGTGACGGTTTTGGAGCCGGGAAGGTTCTAGAAATAATTTTTTTTATTATATCTCGGAGATTCCTCACGATGTCGATTTCTTTCATCGCCGAGCACATGGTAAATTCATCACTTAAAATTGCTGTTCACAATTTTAGTGGTGTCTGCCACCGTGGATCGATCCGAGATCACTCGCGCTTATGAAACTAAAGCGAGCGCTCTGACCACTACCCTACTCAAATCGGAGTATACGTTTATTTAATTTTTTTACTACTGAGATCTTTTTTGTTCATTTATTGAAAATTATAGTACAAGAAGTGGTCCTCTTGCCTATTGGCTGGGCGGGAAAAAATGAGTGTGTTATAACAAAAAAAAGTACCTTATACTACACGTATGTGACACATAATTCACGTAACACAATGGAACAGAATTACAGCGTGTCGTCTTCAAACTACGAAACATTTGTTGAAACACTGACAATTGTGGAACCTAATAAAATATAATATTATTTAGCATTATTTAGCTTTTTATAGTTATGTTATGTATATATATTTTATATAATTATATGTTATATTTGAACCTTTCTTAAGAATAGCTTTAGGAAGGTGTATTTGAAATGACAGTTCGGACAGACAGAAAGACTGTCGCGAGCAAACATCCAACAGGAAAATATATAAGTTTATCTTTCCGTAAAAAATAACAAAATAAAACAGAGAGATGTGCGTGTCGTTTCATGCCTCGCACGAGTACAATATTCCCAGGATATTGAGTACGGAACCTTATACATAAGTCGGGAAAAGTTTTAGCTACTTTTGTTTAGTCAGAGATGTTAATAATAATAACGTATCCATTGTTTCAGGTTACGTGCGCGTGTCGTTAGATAAACAACCGTGTGTACTGTGATAGGGTTGTTGCTACGATCCAACAGTGTGGAATGGTTCCGGTGTGTTGTCGGTGTCTTGTTGATGTGAGTAAACCTTTGTAGTGTTTAGTGTAATGAAGTGTGTTCGATTTTTGAATTTAGATCTTTTTAAATATCTATGAAGTCGTCTTTTTTGTGTTGATGTGCTGAAAGGTTAAGCTGATTACTGATAAGGTAATATACACTACTCAGACATTATTTTTTCTTAGTTTCGCTATTCTAACATTCAATAGCTATATTACAATAGTAAGTCGGCTCGCAGTCCGCGCAGAAAGCGTGACTAAACTGTGAGAGCCATGCATTATTCTTAGTGAAGTTGAGTATATCTAAGACTAGCACAAAGTAATGAAACTGAAATATTAGAAGTGTGTACTATATTTGTCTACCTGATACTTGTGCCACGATGTTTTATACTTGCGTGTTTATTATACGGCATGTGGCATACGGTCGTATGTATATGCCTCTTCCCCTCTTCCCGACGGGTGAGCGTTTCACTGATATATGATGAAGGTGGATCAGCGTTGGATTTTAGGCAGTGCAGGCCAGTCATAACCCGTCCTTTACAATTTACACCTGATACATTGAATTTAGATTGGGTTAGAAAGAAAAAGAGTGGAACTTACATTTGTTTGAACACACTTGTTTTTTCTCATAGTTAAAATCATTACCTGTCATTGTGTAATCACTTATCATCATTAGCGTCAATTAAAATATTAATTTATGTAGTTTATATATAATTACGCCTTCTTAGTCTAAAGTATGTCTATTATATTTATTTATTTTGCATATATAGTGTTCTTTTATGTAATTATAATTTAAAATAACGTTTTAGTTTATTTAGATATAAGCATGTAAGTTATTTATTTACACCTCTTCCCACTGTCCGACAGGTTGATTTTTTCCTTAGTCTTAAGGTTGTCTAGCAGAGATCGCTCTTTTGTGATAATACTGCCTTCTTGTACCTACCTCATAAGTTATTCTTTCTGTAATCTGTTTTTGTGTTGTACAAACAAATATTATCGTACATATATTTTGTTAGACCTAACGTAACGTAATATATTATAATAATAATCGCTTGTGCTCAATTAAGAACTTCTCGAGTTATAGTGAATTATTTTAAAATTTCAACCTCGTGTGGCTATAGATCTTCCGAACTCAAGGAAGTGTGTACGAATCGGGATCAGTTCACACTCTGTAGTAAGTTTATGCGTTTTATTATCTATCTCTATTTGTAAATCGCCTTGACGTCACATACAACATGGCTGTGTTGCACGGTATACACCTAGGATGTTCTGTTTTGTTTTGAAAAGAAATCGTGCAATAATAATGTAACTAGTAGTTAAGACTTCCATAAATATGTTATTTTACATTTAAAGTTTCACTTCGATACTTAACATAAAATTAAGCTCCACGACTCCTTGGTAGGGACACTCCCTACCAAAGCGTTATGGATGCAGAGGATGGTAGTCAAGTTTTCCTGCATGATGCCAGGCTTCATAAGAGCTATGAGCATACACTGTGTCATTTAGAATGGTGTAGTAATCTGAAAAAATCTCTGTAAAGGGCACAGTTCGGTATCTTCCAGCAGCGTATCAGTACATCTGGCGTTTCGATCCATCCACTCTTAAGGCGCAGGGACTGATTTAGGACCTGTGTATCGACGGTAAGCACCATGCTTCAAGTCTTGTTTGGTCAATTCGAGACTTGGTCCTGGCGCGAATCTTTATTTCTCGCGATAATATTATGGTTATGGTCTTTGACATGGGAATTGTTACCGACAGATGGCGGGATAACTATATCGAAACCAGACCCAAAATTAAAAAATAATAATAATAGTGTGTAACTTGTAGATAAATCGATTCACAAACATACAGCCGATGCCTAGCTTTCGAAGCGTTTTAAAATGACCATCGGCTCCATAACCACGATGTGCAAAGCAATTACTGAAATTATTTTTCTTTAACACCCCATTCCATAATATTATTTAAAAATTACGCTGTAAAACAATACGTGTAATGGAAGTTTCTTACGTAATAAACGTATTCGAAAATTGAATTCAGAAAAAGAGAACTTTTAAATTGACACATTAGGAATTTAAAGCCAGAATAGTTATATATGCAGTTGGGTTGTCAGCGAATCAATAGTCCGTTTATTAAACAGTGTCTGTCTATGGTAATAATTATACGTGTTTGGACAACCGCATTACAATCAGCGGTAACAATATTCCCTTAGCGGTTACTAGTAATTTTTAAATCTTTATAAATATTTAAATATGAAATATAATTTTATTTAGTTTTAGAGGCAGAATCAAAGTTTATTTCCGCCTGGAAAAGAAATGAATGGTTTCTGATACTTTATTTATACACATCGTCCTGCTGCGCTATAGTCACTACCAAACACCAGAGATTTTGTAGCGAATAAATATTTATTGTTGGGGGTTCCATGGGCTGCAGTAGCTATTAACCATCATGTGGGCTGTTATCCCAATTATTATTCTAATGTTGAAAAAAGGACTGGTGACCTTTGGTCGCCTAACCCTTCTATTGTTTCAACAAGGTAGAGAAGAAAAAACTATTCTACTAAACATATGTTGCTTCAGAGTAATATTAAAATGTATACCGTCAATGTTTAGCTAACTGGTCACACCTCTGCGTAGGTGGCGGGAATAAAACGAGCACAGCATTTGAAGGCTTTGACTAGATGCGCATACCAAACACGCCTTGAATCATGTCTTAAGTATATTGGAAATATGTTGGTTTTAAAATGTTCTAAACATTAACGTTTGGGTAGGCTCCGAACGTTTATTTAACGTTTGATAAATTTTCCGAATAAGGCGGTATTGATGTTATCGCCACGCTCGGTAAACGGATTGGCGATTGCAGTACCAGTCACCTCGCGCATCAGATGCTGCTGTCCATCATCGGTCAACTTAATTTTGTCTCGTTTCGAGATATATCCCTCGAATCTGTCGGTAGCTATTGTGATATTCGAAGTTTTTCCCATATTTCCCTCTAACTGGAAGAAAGTCTGTTGTAGATACTTATCCCGATACCACACGGCAAGTCTTCAGACGACTAAGAGAAAAGCTTTAAAAATTTCATGGCAATCTTAGGGAACTAACCTCTCTCGGAGAGTCGAAACGTTCCCAGAAGCCCTACAAAGCCCTAATAGGTGACGATGAGTCGCGCCGTATAACAATCAGTTATCCCTGTCTACCCCTGTGGGTGAGCTGCGGGTGTAGGCTCAGGTTGGGTCAAAGTTAGTTCTCCATAAAAACTAAATCGAAGAAAGTTAAGTGACAACGAGTGCATTTACAGTCTCCTTAACGTAATTTAGTCATAAAATTTTAGTTGCATTTCTTGCAGCAGGATTTCCGACTTGATATAAATTAGTGTATATATACTAATTGTTATTATTATTAGAAATACAGCAGATAAGCGTCGTATTTCAATAATAACTTATAGGCCAAGTTTGAAATTAAAACCCCTATTACCTAGTCACGATTGCCTGGTAGACAATTAATATTAAAAGAGCCTTATCGTGGAGTCTGATCTACGTAAAATACACTTGCGTTTACGTTATTGTGTTTAGTTACTTAATTTATGATATAAAATGTTATAAACCGTACAAGTGAGCTGTTGTTTTGATTCGCATAATTTTTCTAGCCCTTCGTAATACGTGTCTTAATTTTGCCAGGTAGTTTATGTTTAAATTTTTTTGAAATCGCTTTGTTTTGGTCAAAGGCAAATCGACGCCGATGGATTCTTTTTAAATAAAAGCTGAATGAGCAAACTCGCTCGTTATTATTTGCTTAATTAAGTTTAACGTATATTCGGTCAGCATGCTGGGTCGTGCTTGTACCTAATATTTATAGTACTCTGTCTGTATACATTGTGACCGTATTTGCATTTTCCAAGGTCATTCAATATGTTCGGACTATTCGATGTCATTGTCTTAGGGCCACATTTTCGGCACTGTAATACGTATCCTTTTGGTGGTTAATCCGTAGGTATCAATTTCTACCAGGAGTACATGATGATTGTTGAATAAATTATAACTATACATGTACTATCTATGCCAATACCCATAGTAAATAAGTATAACTGCGGTTGGATCGTTAAAAGTAATTAGTATTCATCGTAAGTCCGAATACAGCTGTTGTTGAGACTTGATTTTAAAATAATACCGGTACTTTATAACACGTGTTGAATCCATACAAGAAACGTGCTATATTCAGTATGTTGTAAGTATTGGCCCCCGATAAATTAACGCACGTATAAAATAAAATAAAAAATAGTTTTAAATAAAAGTCATTTTCATACCTAAAAATAACAACTAAATTAAAGTTGGTAATTAAAAACTATGTTCTTATTTACCTTACTGTATCTATGAAGTATCTAATATATGAAGTATGAAGTATCTTTGAAGTATCTAATTATAATCAAAATATAAATAATAAAATATAATAAAAAGCCAAATGACGTTAATAGCTTATATTCATACAAAAACTGTACTATCCACCACAGAGATTAACTTCGTTAGCAAGTTGCTATTTATTAGTTAACCATACTAATAATATACCATTATTACTATTACTACATTAGCCTAGGCATTTTTGTCCACTGCTGAATATAGGCATCCAAGAAAGCGCCAGCAAAAGCCTTCCAAAAAAGATGATTTGCACATACTCACCACGCAGGGTGATGCTGTTTCCCAACACTGGTCTGAGATTTAGGTGGGAATATTCCACCATTAGTCGGTCGCCTGAGCCCCGTTTGTTACATAGCTTGCTCTACATAGGTTGGGAACCTTACCTGCACATGGAGATTTGCGAATAGAGATTCAGAGAGTATATTCCTCCTTACACCACCATCTTTTATATTATTTTTTATCAGGGGCTTCTTTAAGGGCTGTATCTTTTAAGCAGTAATAGGCTAATTGTCACAGAATATGGTTTATAATGGCAGGTATCCTCACAAATTAAAAAAAAACCGTTAGTTTTAAAACTACGATTAATTGTTTCGATCGACGATCATTTATTGATACTTCTCGTATCGTAAAACAGACATGCATCGAACTTGATGTGATTACAGTGCCAACTCTTATATAAAACCGGCCAAGTTTGAGTCGGGCTCGCCCCCGAGGATCCCGAAATGAATGAACGATGAAGAGATATTTTGTGTGGTTGTATCGGAATCCCCGGTGCGCGCGAGTCCGTTCCGTTTCTGGTTTTTTTTGTTATACTAAAGGATATATTACATTAAGCTCTCATGGAAATTTGGTAAAAATCTGATAATGCATTTTGAACATACCTCGAGGAAGTCGGTATTTGGATTAAATTATTATGTTTGTTGTGTAAATAGAATACATATAGCTCTACACACACACGGTTATTTTGAAACCATACCTTCGTGGCACTGTCTTATCACATTGTAATTAAGATAATTACATTTAAATTACTGTCACCATGCAGGCGTATTAGAATACAATACAAACAAGGCTTGGTTGCGTTACACAAGCTCGCACAGCGTCCACATCTGCCTCGCTTCGGCCACAGGTCACGGAGAGTTAATGAAGTGTCGTGTTGTTGCATGACATCGACCGGTGACCCGTCAACGCAAACCCTTTCAGCCGCGCTGTAGGTACTGGGCTAAGGATGGCGTTTCCGATATTAATAGCAAAAGAAAGTGAAACAGTAATATTTGCCGTCTCAGCTTACGCATTAAATATGCGTTTCTTGAGTTTAACTTAGGCTTCGAATTGCAATGTGTTTACTGGTGTTGACATATTTGTAGTTACTTCATTTGTCCCTGAAATGGATAGTAGCAATGAAAATTATTGCGGTTTTAATTTTATTTGCAATCGTCTTCAAAAAGGAAACCTCTCTCCTTTCTTGGAGTCGGTACTTCGATCAAATCGTTTGTATTTTTTTTGTATGTATGTTACCCCAATATTATCTATTCGTAAACCGATTTTGATTATACTTTTTTTTTTATTGAAATATGTTATATCTCCAGGGCTCCATATATTCCACCCTTAAGAGTGGGAAAATAGAGATGAAAGTCGGTTGCTTTTCCAAAACCTTGTTTAAATTCACTTGTTATGTGATGGAATTGTAATTTTTCCCCTGTGGCTTTTCAGACTAATGCCATCAGGTCATTTTAGATCTGTCATTGAGGTGTCTATGGAGGGAATATACTATCTTTCTCCAAATCTTTCTACACGTGATCTTTGCTAGCTAACAAACGAGACAGGCGATCGAGCGAATATGCCGAAACCAAATCCCACAGACTAGCGATGGGGAGTAACATAACTACTGGTAGGTACTAGCGTAGCATAACTAGGGTACCGACTCTGCGCTCATCAACCTGCTTAGGCAGCGTGGCGTATTTGGGCAAAATATTCAACCGTGGACTAAAATAGGTTGATGTATTTGTAATGTTACCATTACCTCCAGGGTGAGCTGGAAAATAGTAAGGATGGTTATGTCACCAACTGTCGGAAGCCATGAGGTTTTTTCCTAGGAGTTTATCCTTTTATAGACTTTTACGACACCCACGGCATGAGATGGCTTGGCAGAATGTCTTTAAGTCACACGGCAGTTACCAAAAATTTTCCTATACTTACTTCACTCCTGTTTAATTAAAACAATTTAGGACCCCTAAACTTTTCTTGACCCTCTACATATATTTTCAAAATACGAATAAGCACGAAATCAACAACCCTGTCCGTTTACGCTTGGACATGATGCGATGTTTACAGCGGTGGAACGAGCTTCAGGGGACGTTTATAGTAAAGTTTGTTCACCCGGCACGCACGTCGAGCGAACTAGGTATGTTACTGTAATAAAATTGTTTTTACATTTGTCGTAAGCTGTTGTGAAAGAAATTTTACACTCACTAGCGTACTCTGTGTCGCGATGCATCGCGATGTTTATTAGGTAGCAGGACTAGATTTTTTGCGTAGGGCCGTCTAGGTAGGTACCACTCGTTGTCTATTTCTGACACTAATGAGCAGTGCAACCACTATCTGTTTCGTTTTAAAGGGCATGGAGAGCCAGTATAATTTCAGACCGTGAGACATTTCATGTTATTTCGCAAAGGTGACCACACAACTTCCATTAGGTGACGTAGTAGTAGTTTGGTACTCCAGTGTCATAAAAAAAAATATGATAATTTTTTAGGAATATTTTTAAATCTCGTTAAAATAAAAAAAAATATTTTGTTCAAATCGATCAGGTGGAAAGTGTTTCTATATTTGAACATCTAAATAATAATTATAACATTTGAGGAACTCGGGTACTCTTACATTAACTGAAAACAAACACTCGCGAGACTGTCACCGAAAAGTGTAGGCAGAGGTTGCGGATCTCCAATTGGCACGCCTCGACGTAGCCAAAAGGACCTAACCGTTACCCGAAAAGCGATAGAAGGAACGTGTGGCAAGTTTGGTTGTCATTTTGTTTAATTTGTAATTTTAAAATAATAATATGATTTTCTTAGAACTAATCGTTAATTTGCCCCATTGCAAAATCTTGATATCATTTACATTTATTTTAAGCCACTTCCATTTGTCACCTAGATTTTCTTTTCTTAAGTAAAGACGGAACGGACGGAAACGGAATAGAGTGTTCTTATTCCTAGCCTTGACCAACTGAAATCTTTCCACGTGTAAGAAATGTAGATGAGCCATTATTTAATGATAGCAATCTTGTATCTAGTGTATTGATTGGTGACGGAGCTTATATATAATTTTAACAACTTCTTTATTTTCTCTTTTTTGTCGTTGCGTCTAACGCCCATGATGCTCGAGGTAGTAAAATACCAGCCTGTAAATACCCACAGCTAGGCAAAGACATTCAAAGGCCTCTCAAATATTTTTTGACAGAGATTGGAGCTGGGAAGTGTCCACCACTCTGCTCCAGTGCCTCGGTTCCATATTTATCAGACATGCAGGTTTACTTACGACGTTTGTTAACGATGTAGATAGTCTTTCATTTATTATTTAATAAGTAAAGGTTTGGTAAATTAGTGTTCTTCATTCCAATAACGATAAGGTTATGAAACTAAGCACTTTATATAAACTAGGCATTATGACGAAGTTCTTTGGCTGCATCCTGACTTGTTCAAAAGACTCATCTTTTCTCTATCCAATTTAGTATTGTAATATGTCACAAAAATTAATGAATCGGATATGAATAATGCAACTGAAAGAAGAACATTTAATTAATTATATTATGATAAAAAATTTATTATGTTATTAATTATTTAATATTTTTTTTTAAACTGCACGGAAGCTACAGTAAACAGTAAATTTTTGTTGTGAGTAAATCACGCTCTGGTCTCGTAAAGACATTTTTGGTTGTCGGTATGATAACGTAAGATATAAGAAGTAATATAAAAAGTGTAACAAACCGTAGCTTTCATATGATTATGAAAGCTACGGTTCTTACTCTACGAAAAATCTAAGACAGGTTAAGAAAGAATATTGATTTTAAGTTATATTTTTACTTTAATAGCAAACCGCTTCGGCTTCACAGGACCAGATCTGTAATACGTACATATAAACTGAACTCGAATGATGTGTGTTATACATGTATCTATAGAATATTTTATGACAGAGGTTTATTATATGTATATTAAACTTTCGTCATTCTAAGAAATTCAAAAGTTATAAGCGAATGTACAGATAACATTTAATGTTAAAAGATGCCTGCCTACTTGCTTTGATGTATTGCGACGTTCTTGTTTTTATTCAGTCTTATAGTTTCTTTCACTGGTGTGTTTAATATATGATGGTTTGACAATACATGTGTCCGTGGTCGGAATACCTATCCATTGAATGGGTTTCGGGTTTTAATTCCAATCCCAGCCAATATTTGTATCACTCCGATAAAACATTACCGTACTTAAGGTGTGAGCAATAAAGGTTTTAAATAAATAAAATATTGGTAACCGGGTATGGATAAATTATCTCTGGATAAGTCTAATTCCTCTTCATGCTCATCGCATAAGGGAATGTGAAGACGAGTAAATTCTTCAGTGAGTCTGAATCACTGCTGTTTGGAACATTATCACCATCACGTGATGGGTAGAATAGTGTAGAAAAAAATTTATTCAGCACAAGTACATAAGTATGAAATACATAAGGAAAAGTAATGAAAAAAAAACAGAACATCGCCTGTGCCGAAAAGGGATTGCCTCAGAGCATTTGCTGTGTAAGAATAACTTTACTTACAGATGATTTTGTGCCACAAAACCTTAAAAAGTACCGACTACTTTTTAAGGTTTTGTGGCTCAAAATCTCGTACGCAAACATTACCACTTAATATTAATTATTTATTGCAGTGTTAGCCTGGTGGTTAAGGCACTCACTTTAGTTTTCTTTAGCGCGAGTGACGTGGGTTCAATACCCGGTCCTGGCACCACTAAAATTATTAATAGCAATTTTAAGTGCTGTATTTACCACGTGCTGGGCGATGAAGGAAAACATCGTGAGGAAACCTGCGTGGCTGAGAAAAAACATAAAATATTGTTTCGAGGATATGTGAAGCCCGCCGCCCGGCACTGGTGCGGCGTGACGGGCCCTACCCGGCTCCAAACCGTTCGCAGATATTTGAGAAGAAGGCCTTTGCCCAGCAGTGGACACAGACAGCTACTTAACTTTTAATTTTTTATTGATTTAAATCGCAGACATCAAGTTTATAAGACATTTCATTAAATGTCTAACAGGGTTTTACATCAATTATTATCTTAATAATATTCTGTTTAAATCAGTTCGGTTAGATTTGTAAGTACGAATCGAGACATACGCGACATAACAGAACATATTCCACGAGAATATTAATCAAAGGCATTGACCTACTTTAGTCAGTTAAATCCTGTTACGTTACGTTGTTATTGTATCTAAGCATTCACGCCAGTAACCCATATGGGGTAAGCATAGATATCGGATTTCCATTTAGCACGATTCGATGTAGCCGAAATGTCTTCGGCAACTCACTTATCGCCTCTCCGGGAGATGAAAGTGATGTGTGTCTAGTCCGTGCAGGTGAGTTTGACTTCTGAGAGAAAAAGATAGTACATCCGTCCTTACGTATAATATTTATTAGCAATCTTTGTAATGTTACGAATGCCACTTGTTTATATTCTCAACTTTGGATCGTAGAGATTACGTTTCACGTTTCCTTCTACAATCCATTTAATAAGATTTATTTCTACCGTTCGTGAAACACACGTCTGCTGAGCTAGTGCGATGAGATAGGGTAGTTAATATTATTGGGGCCTAGTATCGAATTTAATTAAACACCAGTGGAGTTCGCTCTCCGGACCGGAGAATTCGATTTACTCGAGCCGTTCTAATATATTTAATCAAGTAACTGTCGCTTAATACATATTAGTATTTACTTTCTCTTACACTATTCAAGCGGGAACTCGCCGCACCTTCGTTCGGATGTTTAGTTTTTGACGTATTGTGAACTTTTTAACTATTCAATGGCGTGACCGGCGATAGGCATACAAATGTTAACGGTTTTGTTAAATATTTATTTTATTCAAAAACTTCTATGTTTTGTAACTATAGTAGTAGTAATAATCTTCGTTTTAATTTTGTCCTGTGTTTTAAAATTGTTCTTGTTGTTAAAACACAATGTTTTTTGTTCGAATACATATATAATTTAATCATATGTTACCGTGACGAAGTTTAACCCGAAGTGTAGTTTTTTTACATTAAAAAATTTGCATGTTGTTTGCATGTTAAAAGCGATAAAGCCAAAATATTTTACACTATCATCTACCACAGTCCCTGTTGTTAGGAATTGGCGGTTTCCATGACAATATTTTAACGAGTCGTGGGTAGGGATATATAACGGTTAACAGTTATTTTATTACAATTTTTTTTGCTACGTTAACCAACGACGCTACTTCGTTATGTAAAAGTACTACGCAAATTTTTTACAATAAAGTGAACGCTTCAAAGATTTTTTTATGCATAGGTTTATATATGTTTCAGTATTTTGAATTTGGTAGAGGCAAGCGGCGGCTTGGGCTTCTGCGGTTCGTTCGGTGAGTGAGGTAACCGGAGGGTCAATTCTCCTCCCCACCTTCCCTTCCATCTCCCAAATACACTTGTATGCCGACAACGCACCTGCACCACCTCTGGTGTTGCAGATGTACGTGGGCGAAGGTAATCACTTACCATCAGATGAGCCGCTATCTCGTTTGACGCTTTTCCTTTAAAAAAAAAATTGCATTTGCCTCCAAAATTGAGGAAGTAGTGTAAAATATTAAGTGTATCATAAATGAAATCTACAGTTGGTATAAATGTGCGACGTGTGACGTTTATATTCTCATCTTACCGTCACTAGGCCTAAACATAGCCTTTTCATTACAGTTAACGGTGTAATTTCTTTAAAGCGCTGACCGGAGACGCGGCGGATATCTCTTAATCAAGTTACGTAACACGAGCGTATTATCTTGGCTTCCCATTACGGAGTATAAGGAGATAAAAAGTATCCACGACCAATTAAGGCCTTCCATACCTAACACATTTTATATACCAATTTTAATTCTTCAAATGCCAAACCCGCCAGCACGCGTGAACCCTGTTGACAAACTAAGGTTGCTCTGGTGAACGTCTAATAACGGTAAATTCATCAGTCCATCTAAACCCCACAGACTTGTGATGGGGAGCAGTATCTCTACTGCGTGGACTTACATATATATGCCCGTTTTTGGTTGAGCTTTTATGGAAAGCTGTATATCTCCTAGTTGATTTACAGTCTGATAAAGAAGAAAGTTATTGCTTTACTAATTGCTTTATTGTACCCAGTAAGTAGACAATAAAAGCCTCATCTACTAAGTTACGTTTTCACTTAAACAGTTTTTATTTCAAAATGAACTTTAGCCTGCCTCTGAGGCTTAAACATTTTATTACAGTACGCTTTTGGTCCTTAACTGTTTTTAGGAGATTAATTACTAGGATTACAGGTGTGGCTTCCGTACGGTGTGTGTTCGATTGAGACTACTCATTCTTTTATAAGCATTTTAGTCCCTGGTACACTAAAAGTGTTTGCATGTAACAAGCTTAATAATAAAAAGACGACACTTTTCACGTAGACATACTTTAATTTTATTAATACAATTCCATAATTTATTCAATAAATAATTTCAGCTGCCAATGTTTATGTTGTACTCTTTTTCATTTCTTTAAATGCATCGCCACACGCTCGATCATACCATACAATAAAATATTCTCTTTGGAAGGTTTTCCCTTCCCAATAAATTCCAACAAGCGTTTGGGATACCATTTCAAGGGGTCGAGAAACCATAAAAGGCAGTCGTGCAATAACAATATTAATGCTCATGTAGCGTTAAACCACGAGACTTTCGCAGCGGGGGGCAGGTTTCGGTTGTTTGTGATGAAATGGGCGTAGGATCAATATAAGGTAAGAACGAAACAATGTTCGAGTAAAGTATTGTTTTGTTTCTTTAATAGTTTTACTTACGAGTACTAAGGTACTATGATAAGTCATAAAATACAAACTGGATGTACATTCATACATTAGCACTCACACCTATCACTGAGAGGGGCAGGCAGAGATTATGGATTTCCTCCATTCGGCGTAATCGGCTTAGGCAGACAGGCACTTTTCGCCTTTTCGGAAGCAAGAACGTGACGGGTGGCGAGCCTCGTCACCTGGTAAGCTACCGAAGGTGTTTTGCGATTGTTAATCTATCATCTGTCGGACGATGTAAGATTTTAAAGGCTTACGAGAAAAGATTATGAGAATAGATTCTTACGACATCCACGGGATGAAAGCGAATAATTTAAAAAGCGTTAAATCTGACATGGCAAGGAGAAAACGAGTGTCTCTGTGTATGTGTAAATGAGCCATTATTTATGATACTATATTACAACCGGCGTAGACGTTATTTTCTTCGTCAGCGTACATTACGTATGTTCAAATTTCTTGTAAGTTATTTTGATAAAGCGGTATCCGATACTGTGATAAGGCGCACACTTAGTACTAACTCCTTTTATGTCATTAATTACATTGAATAGGTGAAAGGTCGTTTTCATAACTTCGCCTGTTTGCGTTCAGCTGCTTTTTCTGTAAATATACACCGTGAAAGTATCTAACACAGCAGCTTTATCGGAGTTGTCTACGAGTCTATCGGCTATAAAACGGGCTTAGGAATATCGAAGCAGATTCGGTCGACGCAATCTCCTGTCGTAACGTGTCGCACGCATAGTAAAACATTGTCGTGTGTACCACACCGATGACTGAACTCGCACAGGCGCCTCAGCGTTTTTAGTCCGTACTGAAATTAATATCGGGCTAACACTTGCCCCTTGGCATATTCGAAAAGTTCAAGGAGAGATTCAACGTAGTATGTGCTTAATAAAAGATATTTTTTCTAGCGGCAAATGTTTTATTTTTGCGTCGCAGTTTGGCTTAAAGAAGTTTTGTAAAGATGTTTTTTTTTTTTTACAATTTTTGATAGAGATTGGCGTAGCGTGACTACTGGATTATGATGCCGTAAATTCGAATTTGTCGTTTCATTGAATAGAAAAACATTTAAATAGTGTTACCCCTATAATTCCTAATGATATAATGATGCACTTGCAATAAGAGTCTGTGTAATCCTACTTATGAATATGCAAGTAGTAGTTTGTTTGAATGTTTGTCTTACGCACAAATGGCTGTTATGGAGATACCTTGAAGTCTGGAAAAGAACATAGTCTATTTTTTTATATCTCGGGAGGTTGGAGGTGTGATCTTTGGAAACGTGATAGTATTGCTGTTACTTGCATATGAAATGAAATTTCTTTATTTGACGTAATAAATTCAAATTTCAAAAAAAAATTTTGTCAATTGTAATTTATTTTATAATCTACCACCCTTTTGGGCTGAGGATTCTCTTACGGAGTACTCTGTAGATATTCCCTTTTTAATTATATTTTGTATCAGATTTTATGCTATACTAAATATGCATGTAAAACAAAGAGCAAGGAATAGTCTCACAGGCAATTAAAGGATTCTAATATAAAATAATAATTAAAAAACATCTTAAAAAAATCGAATGCAGGATGTTTAAAGACTACTGAACATACTTGTAATTTGTATACTGTAAAGACTATTTACAATTTTGTATAAAATCAAAAACCTTAAAAAAATATTCACATACTCGGTATCGGGGTGATTTACTAATGATGTGGTTAGCTTTACTAATGAATCAGGTAATGACATGACCTGAGGGTATAATTAATAAGATTTCACATAACTCTCATCATTAGTTCCCTAGTTATTCTATTTGACGATATTAATAGTTGACGTAATAAAGTGGTCCATTGAATTTATAATGGTAGAAAAAGTATTCCAGACTACCCTCGCTGGGGCGGCCTTGTTACTACTTTTTCTACGGACGAATGCGTAAAATGTTGAGAAACTTGTATAGAAGGATATCCGAATGAAGGCTTAAATTATAGCCGAGATGACTAACCTATCCGTCGGTACCATTCACACAATTATTCATGACCATACAAAAGTCAGTGCAAAATGGATGTTGCGAATTATCACGCCGCTTAAGAAACAAGTGATAAAAGAGCACTTTTAGTTCCTGGTCAAGATTCATCAAATATCTTCAATACAATTTTGTTCATGGAGATGAGAGTTTTTCATTACCATATGACCCTAAAAGTAAGTAGGAGTCCATGCAGTGGCACACGAAGTGCATACGCCTGAAGAAATTCAAAGTCACTCCTTCTGCCGGAAAAGTTATGGCCACGGTGGTTCTCGAAAAGGGAAATTTGCTGATCGAGTACACAAAAAACGGTGATTGATAGTGAATTGGTGGACTTCTCTCCTCATCCAATTTGCCTAATTTATTATAATAAATAATATAATATTAACGTAAATTAAAAAAAATACAGACCAGACTTAGCCCCAAGTGATTACAATTTATTCCATCATTTTAAAAAGACCTTCGCGGGAAACTATTTTCCGACGATGAACAGTTCAAGGCAGCAATAAATGTACATTTTCTAGACAAGGAGGAACGTTATTTTTTAAAAGGTATTGTAAAGTTAATTTCGCGGTGGTTAAATTAATTGAGGTTATGGGGTTAATACATTAAAAAATATTATTTAATTTTGGGTTTTTTTCATACCGATACCGATAATACATTGAACGCCCGTCGTACATAATAATAGTATTTACAATAGTTTGTGACAAACGGATATTACCACGCCTCCTTATCATTAAAATAATCGTTCAAACTATAGCGCTTTAGAAGTACAAACGCTTTTTTGTGTCATTTTTTAATTTGTATTTCATTATAACTAGTATATATACAGGATACGTATACAGGGAATTTTATTATAGATTCGTGCACAAAAGTTTGTCGGGTATTTTTTCTAGTTATTTTTTTTATATAAGCCTGTAAGTGCCCACTGCTGGGCAAAGGCCTCCTTCTCAAATACCTGAGAGGGTGTAGGAGCCAGGAATGGTTTCCGGAATTCTAGTTATTATTATCTCATATATATGTGTATTGTAGATTTAGAGTATTTCATGCTCGCTTAATCTCTGCTTGTGACGGCGTCGTTTGGCTGGTATTTACGACCGTCCTCCGATAGTCCTTACCTTGACACCTTGTTAATAGTCCACTGCACGTCCAACTTTCTTTTATTTGGCTTAAATACCGTTTTAAACAACAACTGAACACTATTAACATTAACTTGTGTAACTTTTTAAAATATATCATGTACACAATATAACATAGTCAACTAAACTTTACAGTATTAAATATATTACACTTTCGTTTCCTTCTGGAACGGTAACATATGTAACGTTCAGTGTTTCATTTTATGTAACCTCTGAAATGTGGGTCAAGTTGTTTAGCCGACAACCATTTTGAGCTTTTTGCCTGGTCTTGCTAATTTTCATCTAGTGGATGTGCATGCGAACTCTAGTGGTGCTCGTGATTATAGGGCTAGTAAATAGAGGGAAGGACGGCTTAACATGACATCCAACAAACACAGTATCCAGTGAAAGGTAAAAGGCCAAACGCACCGAATAACACATACCCTGGGTGCTAAAAACCTAGGACCCATTTCGGCCAACCATGCAAGGGTGCAAACCCGGCGACGAGGATTATCTTCAGTCACGTTCTATCTCACTTAGAAGCGAAAAGTGGGTTATTTCATGGTGAGCTAGGTTCCTATCAATGAGTATAAAAATTTTATTGAACAAAGACTTTATAAAAGGGTTATTATAATATAATATAAAGGAATACATGGATGATTGTAACGCCCGGCAATGAGTTGGTCGCACGCAAGCTGTTTCTAAAAGTAATATTGTAAAAAATGATTAAAATAAAATATTTGAAATAAAAAGGGGACACCTACGGGGGTTTTCTTTCGCCCGTTTTTCTCCGCCAAAGAAACCTTATTACAAAAAGATTGAAAAAAATAAATGTTGACTTATGAAAGTAAAATTTATGTTGCTAGGTCTAAGAATAAAGATTTTGATTTTTGATCCTTTGGTATGAACAATTCAAATGTGATATGTAAGAATGACGCCAAAATGAAATATATAATGAAAGTTTTTAATGTTTTTAATTCGATCATAAACATTTCATCGAACCTAATTATCGATGGCCAGACAAAAGACAGTCTATCAATACGAGTTTACGAAAGTTTTTGATAATAAAACATATTAGATACACAATTTTTTTTATGTTATGCATTGAACAAAGCGATTAATCAGAACTCTGCATTATTTTTCCTAATTAGTTGGCCACGACACGTTCTTAATTAGTTATTATCCGACCGAAGTCTCGACGAACTGTAAACGGTCAAGTGAGATCGCGAGTAACGTTAATCGTTACCACATGTCACGTTTCACGGCGATTTGAGAAGATATTACAGCGCTGCGGTTTCGACGAACGCTCGATTCCTCGAAACTTGGCACCGGTTTCGTGATATAATATTAGGTATTCTTAGCTATACTCGTATATATACATATATATGTATTCCTTATCAGATAACTAATTTCATTATTATAATTCTTTTTATCAAGTGTGGTTTGTTATCTCACATTGTTTTTATTTAATAACGTTGAATTTAACCTTGTTAATGATTGTGTAATTAATATAATAAAAGAGAAACAAACAGACAAGCCAATGTTCAATGGAGCTAGAAGTACAAGCGTTAATAAAAATTTTAATTGATCCAGTACGAACAATTATTATGCTCATATCATTATGACCTTTTAATAAAGCTAAATTTCTGTAGAGATGAATCATGATAGCTAGTTGTCGCAAGGGAAAGGAAACAAACAATATGTGCTATTAGAAATTGTTCGTTGATTTGTAAAGGTTTATTAAAGTTCTTTAGAAGAGAAATAAGCACACACTAGGCCGTGGAAAATTACCGTGACCAATTTGGCATTGGCATCATTTCTGTCGCTACGATTTAGCTCAGATGATTTAGAATTATTAAAACTTCTATTTATAGTTTCTTAAAACATTGTTGTGTGTGTGTAGAAAAAGTTAGTTAAAGTAACATTCCACGTAACTAGCACAGTTAAATATGCTATGGTCATTCTGGAGCGCAGCGTTTTTATGTATCTAGAGCCCAGAGTGTAAGGACTCGATAGGCGAGTCGTTAAACGATCTGCCTCAGAATCAAGAAACTCGAGTTCGAATCCATACGACAAGGGCTCGTACCAATGAGTTTTTCGAAATTGATGTACGATTTGTATCACTGTTCCAAATAAGCTCTGGTTAAAAGTGGATTGAAAGGGCTGATATGTATATGACCTCTGACCGCCCCTGTATCGTGAGAGCTTATACCCCTGATTGCAAAATGAAAACATTATTAGTTCAGTATTTAAATTACGTAAATGTCTAAGTGAAACTTACCTTATTTTATAATCTGTATTAAGCAAAAAACAAAATGTCTATTTCACAATAAACCATAAAAATTCATTACCTTCAATAGGGCTAAAATATGTCCGACGTCAAGCACACGTCTGCAATCTGCATCCTCGGAATGTATCGTACCAAAGCTATTGTTGCCAGTTTCGCCATTGTATACCCATTCGAGTTACCAAACAGTAGACTCCTCGCTTGGGCCTTCGTGAATGTTAAAAGCTGTATGTAAAAAAAATATTTTGGGTTTTTTGACAGCTGCCTCCTTTTTAGGATCTGCCAAGGATTATCTGCATGTTCATTATAGCATAATGCGATTATCTAAACTAGTATGATGTAAAGTTAAAGTGCAAAAGTACAAACAGCCATACATGCGGCGTGGTGTGCAATATACAAGTTGTTTTCACAAGAGATTAGTGCTGAAATGATCTGGGTAAGCATGACCTCGTTGACCTCCAACCTCTACGGCAGGGTGAAGCAGAACAATAGCAAGTATATTCGGTCTAACAAGATTAAAATTTTAACTAATTAATCTGTGTAGAAAGTAATGCTCATCTTATGAGTTGTTCTCAAGAAAAAGGCTATAATTATTCAGGCAAAACAAGGATTGAATTCACAGCTAACGTATATTATTATAATTAATGACGCGCGTCATGGAGTTAACAAAACACAGTTTAATTGCAATATATTACGTGCAGCTTAAGTTGTTAAGTAATGTTAAAAAATAGAATGATAACTTTGATAACTAAATTTGCGATCTAAGGTTAAAGTAAATAAGTTTTACGAAACACTACAGTAGAGAAATGTTTATAATATGCAAATCATTTACTTTTTGTGGCACTGAAGACACTTTACTAATTTCACAATCAAGAACCCCTTGTTTTGAATAGTTCTCAATTAAAAAAATCCATAAAATATATGTAAATTTGTCTTCTAAACCACAGTGTATTGGCAACATTGACCACTTTCCAAAGATCGATGGTGTACACGTTTGTTACACTTATCGGTATAAAAATACGTACAGATTGGAACTGACTGCGATGCCATAGATCCTCTATTACGGCTTCATTATCATTACTACAGTATATCGATAATCATAAACGGCGTCCATCGCGTTTAAAAAGCGAGTTGCATTTTACCGTTAACCGGTTGCTGGGAATGGTACGTAAGTTGCGGCCCGCGAACGCATGTTTCTCTACTCACTAACCTACTGATGCACTGAATCTATGGACAGGTTCTTCGGATCCGGTACGATTACTTTTGTATCTGTTGCCATGTTGACTTGACACCGATAGTGGAACGGTGGTATTTCTTTTTGCGATTGAGAGCTCTCGAGCACCACTACTTAGGGAGGCGATTATGCATCGACGTTCATTTGCATACGAGCTATCAATATCATGAATAAGAATACTTTGCATTTTATCGCCCTACTTTAAAATAATTGAAGCAACGAACGCAATATAATGCTTAGTCTTTAGTTAAGAGTGTGTGTGATTGTATGAAGTAATCTATAAATTAATGTCCCACGAGGTCTACACTTAGTCATAGCAGTTTTTTAGGGTGGTTTTACCGCCGGGAAGAGTTCGCTGCTGGTCCAATACGCGATGGCAGATAGAACGCCTGCATAGACCTGTATTTTAAAAACTACACTCATTTGTTTTAATTCCTTGTTAAAGGTTATTAATCAGTATTTAACATTTCGTCCCAAGAAGTTTCTTTTACGTAGTAGAGTCAAGCGTCGGCTTTTCCTGCTGCTCTAATGGGCTGGCTCGACCACTGTTTCACATCGTACCACCTTGTTTTTGAGCTAGGTTTGAGCTGTTCGTGCCTTCTGACAAGGAGCAGACTATTGCTGGAAAGTTCACGGTACATTTCCGAAACGTGAATGACCGAGAGGCTGAGGTAGATTACTGACATTGCACTATCTAAGACAGTCTTTTAATAAAGTTTGGCCGAAGTCTTTACTCCATTTTCACATAAATAAGGCTTCGTGACTCTTTGGGAGGCTTTTTCAACGAGTTGCGAGGCTTCTTTAGAGATGTTTATTTAGCTGGGTGTAGTGCTCCAATTATATAATTTTTTGATTTCTGCGTCTTCCACCGGCAAAACGGCACGCATTTTGATCGATCCCCTCTTTTAAGCAGCAGGGATTGATTGATTTAGAGCACGTCGTGTTTCGACTGTAAGCAGGTCTTAGCGTGGATCTACATTTCACGCGATAAAATTTTTTGTTCCTTTATAGGGTTTCGTCGAATTCTGGCTTTGACAGCGTTCGTCCTAACGGCACAGGGTCGCCTCGATGTTTTACGGCCTTCGACAGACAGGAATTGTTGGTGTAACTGCGTGCGATACACAAACGTACGTCTGATGCCTAGCCTTTGAAGCGACTTAAAATGACTGACGGCTCCGTACCCACTTTATGCAAAGCAATTACTGCAATTCTGTTTTATTTACCGCCCCACTCCATAATGCAATTTTTTAATCTCGATAAAAAATATTAGGTGATATGGCAGCAAAGGGTTCGAAGTTTCTTTCATAATAAACGCATTCTAAATTTGAATTCATTTTTTTTTAACGTTACGTTGTTTATGGCTAGACTAGTTATTTGTAGACTACTGTTTGTCGCTCAGTTATTACGATAGTAATACCTGAGGACACAATATCATATTAGAGAAAATAATATTATTCTCTATTTTCGTAATAAAATATACGCGGCGGATTTTCCTGGCAGAAGTCCAGAATTTCGATTTGTTGTTTGGACATTTAGCACAGAGTTTTACGTAGATAGCAGTTTGCCAAAAAAAATTTTGAACTTGTAACCTTTTAACCTGATTTAAAAAAAATATTTATAATTGTGTTTCCAACTGTAGTCAAAAATTTGTTTGTTTGCCGTTTCATTGAATAAGCTTAATTGACGAATTTTAATGAAGAGAGATCTTATTTTTTATTATCATTAGTTATCAGTCGGTATATTGTGTTCACTGCTGGACATAAACCTCTCCCAAGTTTTTAATTTTTATATAATATTACAATATGTCCCAATCTAGACGAATATGTCCAAGGTGAGCTTAGTAAAATTTAGTTATCCCATAATCAGAGTCTTCAATTGTAACATTATAATTGATTAAATGAATATTGTACATTGCTAAATATGGTCGTACCTATTGAGTAACTTTGTTATAGCAACGGGCAGCCGGTTCCCCGGCAGTCGCCCGCGCGAATCGGCACCGCGCCAATTACGAGTCCGATGTTCCTCCCTCATTCATCTCCAAGCGTTACTAATGTCAACCGCAACAATTTCTTAATACATTTTTCGACCACAATTGCTTATTATAAAACCCTAGTTCAAAGTATGTTTGAAGGTCTTTGTACTATACTCAACTTTTCGACGACCGCATAGACCAACGATCGGCGTTGGTGAACGTCAATTGTAAGCCGCGAGTTCTGGGGCCGAATTTCAGCCAAATTCAATATTTATTCAACAAACAAATTTTGAATTTGTTTTCCGCACATGGATATTAATTAAATAATGTAATTGTAATTTTGAAAGTAATTTCTAATAAATTATTTAAATTTAAATCAGGCCATTGATGATTTTTGTTTTTTCTATTGTGCATTTCTTTACGTTGTATAATAATAGTCAAATTAATTTTAGTAGCTACGAGCGAAGATGTCTACTTTACGTTTGTATTTATTACAAGATTGCCCCGAAGCTAATGCATTTTGTGTTTCGAGAATAGGCAATCTATAGTTTATCTTTCATTTCGAATTGGCTCGGGAAGGGAAATGGTGCGGAAATGGTTAACGCCCCAAGCATTGACCCGACGGAAATAGAAGGGGGGTGAATATTTTGTGTCACATATGTGTTTCTAAGTTTACGATGTTTATAAACGATCAGCGGATGTCATGGCGTGACGTAATGTGTTACATTGAGCCCTGTGACATCGACCGAGTACTTCGGATATTTAGTTAATTAATTACAATGTATCAAATTGACGTGTTGTTAGTTTTGTGATTATCTGTTTAAACGAATGTTAAACATGTGTGTTTTGTTCTCATGTATGCGTGTTAAGTACACGTCAGAGTGAGTATGGTAGGCGTGTTTTGTTTATTTCTTTATAATTGTAACGTGATAGCAACCATTCAATGTGTTAGAAACGGATTTTATAACCAAAAGTTCTTTTCGTAATGGTGTCGTAATCCGTGGTCGTAACCTAATATAAACTTTAACTGGCTTCGTTGTGGATTGAGTTCACATTTCCTAATAATTTGTTTCAACATCTTCTCGGCTCGTTGTACTCAGTTCACTGAACACTAGTTGAACCTAAAACAAGTGCTAGTGTAGTGCTTATTGACGCTTCTATATAGCTGTCTCACCACGAGCACAAGACGTGGTGGGTGGTGGAATCTCTATCGCGTTCTCATGTTTTTACTTAATTGTTGCTGATTACAATGTCATTACTATAAATGATTGTCTACTGATGCTTTTACATAACTGAATGCTGAAGTGACATATCATCTTCATCTCAACACACACAGATTCCTTGTGATACATATTCATTTATTGTATCACTAGATCATGTACTATGTGTGTGGATGTATGTGTGAAAATAGATGTCTTTATGTCTTTATATCCTTTTCGCCATAATTCACTGTCGTTTCAAACACCAAAATCGTTTAGATTGCTTTTTGATACATTTGCTTCTTGGCACACTGTTGCAAATTCGCCTTCGCTTCTTTTTCTTTCGCATCGCCAAGAAGGATACTGTTGCAAATACCCTTCCTGGCGAAGCTTTCAAAGCTCTTGTGCCTATAATATTATCTGTATCGTAGTTAGATAATTGAGAGAGGGCATTTTTCTCGCCGCGAAATCGCTACCAAGTGTTCTGTACGATTACGTCACTAAAGTAGTATAGGATTACGTCACTAACGCCTCGGAGGTACACGCTAGTACGTTTCTAAGTTAAAACTTATCTAGTACAAGATGTAATTTGTCTACAGTTCTTTAAAAGCTTATTAAGGAAAGGTTGTGGGAGTAGTAGTAAGCATGACGGGAAGCAATTTTCCCATCTTATATATTATACACCGTTCTTTTCACGTGCTACACGGTAAGTGATTACCGGGTATCGATCCAGTTCAGGTTCCGTGCTCCGTCTTCCCCTTGTCATGAATTTCATGACAGAGTTGCCTGCAATTTAATATTGAATTCAATCGACCGCAATGTAACATCATATCCGTCTCTGTACTGTAGCTTTGATATTGCTTACGTTTGCTAAGTTTCCGAATTATTATGGGGTATTAGTAAAGAGCTTCCGCCCCGAATCTCATTAGATTTATTGATGTAATAAATCAATGCGTTTATATTTACATATGTTTTGATCTTTTATCTATCATTATCAGAGATGTTTGTCATATTACTTTTTTTTATTATTACTAGTCTCTAAGCAGTCTACAGTTGGACATAACCCTCTACCGAACTAGGCGTGATTAACGGTAATCGCTTCGTGTGCAATTAGCTGTCTGATTGGAAATCGCAGTATCGGACTTCGAACCGTAGACGTTGCTCCCTCCACGACACTGTTTTTGTTTAGATTTGGCTTACAATATTTAAACGCTAGCTTTATATTTTACATTGAATTTATTTATTAAGTAGTATTGATTATTCGCAATTTCTGAACTGACTTTGCAGTACATTACAGTAAAGATGTTAGAAAAAAATACTTGTACTGCGGCATTGTAAAAAGTAATTTTTTCTAACATCTTTACTGTACTCAAAATAATGGATTTTCGCAAAGCAACGTCTGATTCTATTTACAAGCATATGACAGTAGAAAGTAAACTAAATTGAAGCCTGTAAATGTCAGTGTTGGCCTCCTTTCAATAATTGAGAGATATTACAGTAGATATTTCAAAAAAAAGAATAGTCGCAGGTGTCTTGTGGTTAAACGTATTTTTTAAATTTTTCGTGCCAAACTTTCAGTTTTCGAACATAGACATTTTATTAACTTAAGTAGGTATAAAGGTATGCCTTAATGGAGAACGTAATGGACGTTTATCAATCAGGTCAATCAATTGCTTAAATCAGAGACAATTATTGGCGGAATGATATTACGTGGCCTTTAATTCTTTCTGTTTAAGCAACGAAGTTTTTTTATTAATGTTGTCTATTGATATTAAAGTGGGTACGTGCTTTATTAACCCCGATATGAAACAAGGAAGAGGTTCTCAATTTGACTGTCTCTTTATTATGTCATATCTCTGGTATTTTAATATGGTAAGAAAAAATCTACGCGTGGTCTTATTTAAATTCGATCGAAGTTGTTTTTTTTTAATTAGTTTAATCCGAAAAGAGTCTATAGCTGAGCAGTTCCTTATGTATCAGTGAGTCGAAACTTACTTACGTTGCATCGTTGGCTTGGACATTGAATCGGCGACAGGCTCCCCACCTGTCAAGTCGTCCGAAAAAAGCTCAGGTGAAGTGTAGGACTAAAACTGTCTAGAACGCTGACTACTCCCCCAGTATTGGGTAAAATGTCGTAAGACTGAATAAAATGGCAGTCCGCCAGGCATTTATATTTTATTATGTTACATATATGACAAACTCTTTTTTTCATTCCTCATTCATCAATTTGTTAGTCTGTTTCATTAATACTGAAATCATTAATTAAAGTATAATGTACAGCCGAATAAAATACACTTACTCATTACGAAGACTAACTAAAAGACCTGGCGGAAATGTGGTATGATCTCAATTGTATGCCCTTGAGGTGCACCAAGCATTTTTAAATGTCATCTTTTCAGTGCTCTAAAATTTTCAGTAGTAGTTAGTTTACGGCGTAGACGTATTATTCCATAGCGAATCACGGGAATAATCTAGTTGTATGATATGTTTATTGTAATTGAATTGCTTATTTATTAAATACTTAACAAAATAACAGATTCGACACTTACATAACAGTCAAAAATATGTTTTGATCAAGTTCACCTGTATGTAGGTGCTTGGCGTGCCAGAACTCCTATCATATATGCCATCTCGCAATGACTCATAAATTCTCGTCCCTATCGAAAAGTTCAAGTATACAACTGCTTCTTTCTACGACACAAAATCTTTGACAAATGGTCTATTCTAAAACGATTTAGTCAGATAGGTAAAATTCTTATTATTGACTACCTTATTGAGGAAAAAGATAATTATAACCAATCATTCACATAATCTATAAGATAGCGGAAATAGCGACAGAAACTCTTCATTTTCAACAGCTAACTCCTATTTTGCAGCAGTTAATGGCAACATTGGTTTTCGCTCAAAGAAATATGTTCATTAATTCAAAGATTTCTTATAACTACGGAAATACAGCACATCGTAATTAAATTAATTTTTACAACATAAAATCCTTCAAAAACTTTTTTATTTCAATACATATAGCGACTAAATATTAATAATAAAAACAAAAAAATTAAAACTTAAATGTACCGTTTCACCAGACAAACAAGACAAGAGGAGTCTCGATAAAGTTTTACTATAAGTCACATTAATCACACAGAACAGTTAGTTTTATGTTAGTTAAATAATGTATCTTTTAACCACAATGTAAATGCATACATTTTCGATAAGATCGGATGTTTAATGACTGTTTAATTTCCTTACATTTGTGTATTTGTACAATTCTCATTCTCACTTCGACTGCTTTGTTCTTAATTTCGTTTCTCACAGTGATATGATTTCTCTTTCGCCCGAATTTACACGGCATAAATTGCGGTACTGTAGTAGGTACGAAGTGTGCATTATTAAGTTGTTAGCTATAAATTTAGTAATTAAAGTACTAAATGTTTATTAAATTAATACATATTAAAATATTGATAATAACGCCTTCGAATAAACCCAATAATAATGAGTAAAGTGTTAGTGTTATTAGTTACACTAATTATTTATGTACGTGCATTATTGGCGTTTCAAGGTCACTCAATTTACCCAACTCTAATAAAAAATTGCCATTATTAAGAAAACATAATTAACAAACCTGATGTTTTTTCGAAACATTTAATTTAGATTAACATAAAAAAAAACTTGGTTGTCGTCAATCTCAATTGGTCTGTCCGTGCTGACCGTACGTAAGTATGTAATCACGATTACGCCCGAAAAACTCAACGTATCGACCTCATTTTTTCCATGCGCTACAGAGTCATGTAGAACAGAAGCCTTTTAAATATCACTACTATAATCTTTCTAGTTAGTTTATAATCATTATATTTTTCATCAATACTTGTATTTATTTGAAGTTACCGTTGTCAGTAAATAAAATTATTTGTAACTATTTATTTATGTACTGTTACATGTTGAAATGTACACATTTTTTACTTATTTAGTTTTTTTATTTTGCAAATCGTTAATGATATTTTTAAATTAATAATCAACATGAGTGTTTGCAGTGTGCACTTCTGGATTTCCCAAACTATTTATTTTTACACTCGCCTTACAGTCTTTGAGTTATTTTTAGCCATACCTTCTACAGTCTAGAATTAGAAACAGCCCACTGCAGGACATAAGTGTCTCCTATAAGAATAATTTCCATAATCGCCACGTTCGGCAAGTTCGACAAGCAATCGCAGTACCAGATACCATAAATAGGCGCGGCTGCCCATTATAGCTCGGATTCATTTTATTCTGGTATTTTTCGAGACGGTTATCCCACCATCTATCGCCATCTATTTAACAGTAAAATAATAATAAGCTTTCACTACCGTATAACCCCACTACATATTGGACAGAGGTATAGGAGATATGAACTCTATAATTGTAAGTTTCTACCCATTTGTCGACAGAAAAAAGTGACCAGTACAAGGTGATGACGACGGTGAGCCCGTTGTCGTTTTAGTGTCAAGGATGAAAATCGTACTTGAGTTTCAAAAACTCATTGCTGTACGTGGCGTCCATACAGGGTCTCGTTCTTGGATCTCATAATTCGGAGGCGAATCCCCTAACCACTCGACTATTGTGTTTATCTAACAGTGTAACTAGCACTTAAAAAAGTGTAACAATAAAAAGACTTTAGAATTATCTCTCTTTAAAATTATTACTGCTCCCCATCGTTATATTTTAAATTATGACTAGCAAGCTGTACGTAATTATCTGATTGTCAATGTTAAATTAAAATAGAACTACTCAATCAAAACGATCTAGGTTGTAGGCTCCTTCTCTGCCTTGGAGACGTCCGGGTAGACACCACCCTCTTAACTGTTTCCGCCGGCAATCAGCATCGCGACTACTGTTGAGTTCCGGTTACATGGGTATAGAGAGCCAGTATAATTAAAAGCTGTGAGGAATACTAAGACCTCAGGTGTGACAATGCATCTGTAACCCCCTTCGATTGAAAATGTTTGCAGGTGCCCATGGGATTCACTAGCCATTTACTGATCTGGTAGACTGATAGTTCGTTTGTCATGAAAACATTTAAAAAAAAATATATATATATTAACAGGCTGGTAGTTACTTTTTGACTGACACACAATTCGCAATGATTATGGATCCAAGGGACTTACTAATTTGTGTCTTGTTTGTGTTTGTTACAAAATGTACTTACGTTACGAAGGTAGTATGAACTAGGTACGCCTAATCAGTCCATTGCGTCATGGTCAAAATAAAACATTATAAAAGTATTCACACTTAGACAGAACAAATGGTTTGCTGAGCGTGGAAAAAGTCTCAGTAAGGGCTCTAGTCTAATCTATATTTAGCATCGAGCAGAATCTAGGGCGGCGGCGCTCTTTGCAGGCAAGTGTAGATTGCGGGTTGAGATTTTAGGTATTTCTATCTATTTACACTATTACAGACAAACAATATACAATATTTAATATTATTTAATTACCGTGCATGAATTGTTCGAATACGACTTTTCCAGTAGTGAGCTGCAGCGAGGCTTTTAATTCTTCATCTATCTGTTCTGTACTTTGAACAGAGTTTAATTAATGTGAAAATATAAATCGTACGCAAGAGACATTATGACATGAAAGTCGCACATTATTATGCGTAGAACATACTCATAACTGCAAATAGTCTGTCTGCCACACACATTTGAAATACTCATAAAAATATTGATGGCATATGTAACGGACGAAGTTTAAAATTAGGTGTAAAGTGCCAAACTCACCTGGATGTGATGCACCTTGCGATATAGATGATGGTGAAAATGCAAACTGAATTTGTCGAACCGAGAACTTACAAACTAGTGACGGAGCAGCATCACAAGTTCGAGGGTACCGGCATTGCGCTCACCAATCCGATTGCTTTAGAGTGATGAGTAAGGAGGAAGCGGTTGAAGAAGTGTACCTACCTAGTTTTATAATCAGTTGTTTTTTTTTTGATACTGGTGTGCCGTTTTGTTTGTACTTTCGACTTTGAGATCCATGCCAATAGTAATTAAATCATCGATTGCACAATTATGCACGCACTCTTCTAACTATAAATATAATTAGATAGCGTGTTTGGTAATGTATGGTATTACCCAGTTCACTCACAGTACAATATAGGTTAATCTACATAGTGTCGTAGATATCGACTGAGTATAATCGGATTTAGTGGATAAGCCGCATCATCGTTTTAATTATTATTTATATAGTATGAAGTTTTTTTAGCGTGTTGGTTATTATCAATCCTTTTATCATTCAATTCTGTGACCCATTTTACATCTATGATCACTGAAATTATTCGCAAAACTTATATTGGCACCTTGAAATCTGTAGCCACTTGCTCACCACAAAAAAAAAGTTTCGAAGAACTCAATGGTACGTGCCCTCCACGTAGGCTGATTCGTAGGCAGATCCCCTAACCACTTGCGACTGTTGTGGCGGCTATGTTTAAATAATAAATTAACAATGCGTGTTTGTGGGGCGTGTCACGTTGTGACTCATGTCCGAAAAAAAAAATAACGAAACCCTGACACCTGTATAATAAAGGCAAAACCCTGTCTTAGTTTGTTTCTAAAGTTCACATTGAAACTCACAGCACTGCACTGGTTTCCGGAAAAATAAATTATTATTGTATTTTTTTACGGCTCTGCCCCAGTTTCGCAATAATAACGCGTTTTATATTATGTAATGCTTTTTTTAAAAGTCAAGGTTCAAGTGTATTTTTCGCCATTGATTGTTATCTTGTAACTAAAATATTCAGACTAGACCTAGTTTCAAGTTATACAAGCTAAGTTTGAAATGTAGCGTAATTGAAATTTTAATAACTTACTGCTGTCGAGTTTAGTTATTTTGATAAATTAAGTGACTCACATTAAAACTCTTCATTTATGCAAATGAAAACCTTTCGATTTGAAGATTATGGTGGCTTTATAGTATGGGGAAGCGTTAAATTAATCTACTGAAATATTAAATACTTCCCTTTCTTTCCTTACGTAGTTGAAGTTGTTCAGACATTGTTTATGTAAAAAACTTTCTCAATGCGGGGCCTTATCCGATATGCCATGAAAATATTTCACAAAAATTCCTTGTGACCTTCCGTTTATTGGTAATAGGATAAGCGAAATCATGTTAGAAATGATTTCACGCATGCGCCATGCCTTTGAGAGGGTTTTAAAGACGATAAATAGCTATTATGCCGCTTCGGTAGCATGTTTCTAAAATATATATTATTTTTTAAACAAATTGAACAAACTTCTTGACATCTGTGGAAATTGCATTTTACATATTTAGTAGTGCTGGGGGAGCTTATCCCAAATACCACATGATTAGTTCACAAAAAAGTAATTTCTCTGTAAATCTCCGTGTTATTTTTCAAACCCAAGACTTGGTTTCGTTTATCGCATGTCTTGGATAAACGAAACAGTGTTAAAAAAACACGGTATGATTTTATCAGGGAACGATGTAACACGGAAATTTTGTGGTATAATTAATGGACCTTTGGTACATGAATCGATCGATGTAGTCCAGAGGTAAAAATAATTGAGAATTATTTGTAAGTGAAAGATATTTAAACTCTGGTTCAAATTTTAAATATCTTTCGACTTCCATTCGAAAGTCTCGGCTATATTTTCACTTCTATTGGGTTTATCAGAGGCGAATTAGAAAGTTTCGCGGCTGCTGGAAAATGATTCTCGAAAGTGGATGAACCTATGTTGAAACGAGAATCCGGCTCGTAGGGACCAACTTTAATTAGAATCGATTGCTGTTTCATACCAACTTTTACAACCGACCTATATAATGTATTCTGATTGAGGAAGTGATAAAATATCGATTTGGTTACCTTACTTTCTTTTCTCTCTTCTTCTTTTCTACTTTAAGATAAAAAAATTGTCATAAGTTAACTTTTGAGTTAGGTAGGCGGTCAAATATCGAACACGAATAATTTTAAGACCCTTACCATAATTAATATGCCACGTTAAATTATAAGCCCGTGTCATAACAATAGAATTTCTATTCTTGGAACACATCCTGAGGTAATTGATATTGATCGTGGTCATGGCACATTACGTAGTCTCCATTTTTCAATCAAAATATTATCTTCTTCCGCAGACTGTTAGATGCAAAGCCGTAAGCAGATTTACGGATTTGCCGTAATCCTTTACATAAAGCAGTCGTGGTAGCCTATATAGGTCATGGCCTTCGCTTTAATGTCATAATATACCGCGGTAGCTTAGTGTGCTGTGGTAGCTTAGTGAATAGTGGTAGCTTAGTGGAAAGGAGCCGTGGTAAAGTTCGGTATTTACCACGTGATCCGCGTTGAAGCAATACGTCGTGAGGAAACCTGGATGTCTGGGAAATAATAAAATAATAATATTTCATGGGTATGTGAAGTCGGCCAACCCATGCTAGATGGAGTAGCGTGGCGGAATCTATCCGGCTGCAAAACCCTCTTAAAAGTTGGGAGAAGAAGGCCCAGCATATTTACCTTAATTTTCACATTAGTTTTACTTTTGCATACGTCATCACAGACCCCAGACGACAATGCTGCTACATCTTGATTCTATGAAGGCAGGATGATATGGTCTTGTTGACCAGTGACTACCTATTATCTACCATCATTAGGAGTATATGTTCTTTTGTCACTTTCAGTATCGCACATCAACAACATTCGAACGCTAAGTCGCGCCATTAATCTCTCACTGGATAGGCTCAGGCGCCAACACTTCCTACTGCCAAGAGACAGTTATTAATCGGTGATAGCTGGAGCACTCGGGCTTGACAAGAATTGTAAATAGCATTATAACGTGTCTGTAAGTCCCCGGCAGCTCTTTTAATAACTACTGCCAATTATAGTAAAAATGGTAGGTAGGTGTGTTAGTCAATTTTTCATTAATTTATCACAAGCAAATTGTCTGAGTTAATTGTATTGACAAATTATTTTCTTCGTCAATCTTTAAGAATATTCTTTTACTTTAGAACCGTTCTGCATGAGTTACATCACTTAACTTTACCACCGACGTACAACTAACTTCTTAATTATTATCACTGTAGCCTATTGCTATTTGTATCTATTTTGACGGCTCGGTGGCGTAGAGGTTATGCGTTGGGCCTCGTCACTGCGGGTCACAGGTTCGATTCTCGCACGGGACAAATATTTGTATGAACTACAAATAATTGTTAAGGGTCTAGGTGTTCGTCCGTGTGCAGTGCAAAAAATATCAAAAATGTTTGTATCATGATCATAAACTTTTTCGAGTCTTAACATACTGTTTTCTTTCATTTCAGTTGAGAGGTTGAGGTGAGCTCAGCACGATGGGGAAGCTGCTGTCGAAAATCTTCGGTAACAAGGAGATGAGGATATTGATGCTGGGGCTCGATGCTGCTGGAAAGACTAGTATCCTTTGCAAATAAAATACAAAACTCTTTGTAATCTGATCGCGATATTTATTAGTTATATTTTTGATTTTGTACGCCGCTTTCTTAGAGTAGGAGTTTATTTTATATTTGTATGTGTTATAGGTATATATATATATATGGTATGTATGTACGTATTAACGTAACCGTATATTTTAATGCACCTATTACATTATTTCTCCACACTCCGTGTTAACTGGCAGAGAATGCAAAAAGCCATGTAGTCCGCTCTTTGTAATCAGTTTTAATGGTAATCGCTGTAGTGTTTAATAAATATTTTTTTAAATAAATTTGTTTAATAAGTCTTGAATAGATATGTTACACAAAGCGTAAAAAGAAATTTCCCATTCCTTGTTTTTTAAGCCCCTCCACAAGTCCTATAGTATATATTGTATTGTTCGTAGCACTGTATAATTATGTTGCCGTTTATTGAACAAAGTGGAGGTAGAAAATAAATAAATCAGTCTTACGATATCCACGGGATCAGACAGATGCCCTGACACTGTCACCACACGGAGATCTTCACCTGACCTTCAGACAATTTATAAAATATTATGACTCACGTGCTGAATGCCAAACTCACACACTTTTGCTAGACGACCGCGTGGCTTAGTGGTTAGCGTACCTAACTACTGATCCACGGGTCTTGGGTTCGAGTCCTAGCCGAAGTCTATATTTGTGCAAAAACACTAATTATTGGCTTTCGGGCGTGGTTGTGTTTGTTCGTCCCGTATCTCTGACACTGGATCTAACGCTTCCTCCGGTCTTGTAGCATAAGCGTTATATAGGATATGGGAAGGTAAAGTCGAGTGAGTGCCTCTGTGTTTGCGCGTACATTGACGGGACTATAATTTCTCCTGCGCAGTTGGCCGATAGTATTCGAAATCGGCCATATCATCATTCTGCGAATGCTCACCTAGTGTACATCCGAATTTGTCGAATTCAAATCCCTCAGAATAGTGATGAGGAGCAGCATCGCCAAAGCGAGGATGTCCAGCGTGGTGAGTATACAGTAACGTTCCAAGGAATATTAGCCGACTTTTTCTGGCGCTTTCTTGGAGTGGCCTATGTTCAACAGTAGATTTATATAGAGGCAGTAGTGTAGTGTATTATTATTATAAAGATCAAATTGAATAATTTTCTCAAAGTCCCATTGTTCAGCTATTTTATATAAGTTAAAATTAGGTCAGTCAGTCACAACGATACCTACTGTCGGTTTCAACGTGGAAACCGTCACGTATAAGAACGTTAAATTCAACGTGTGGGACGTCGGGGGGCAGGACAAGATACGGCCGCTGTGGAGGCACTATTACACAGGTGAGATTTAGAACTGTCGATGTAACTCACCTGACGCTCAGTGGTCACCGACCAGGACTTTAGATGTTGCAGATGTACGTAATCTGCAACATCAGAGGATCTGCAGGTGCGTTGCCGGCTCATAAGGATGTTTTGTTATCTCTCCTCACTTACCGAACGAAACGCAGAAGCACAAGATGTGAATATTCACTCGTATACTCAAGGATGAGTGCATACTCATTGTATAATAGTTGTCAAGTAACAGGGTCAAGCTCTGAAATTTCGGATAAGCTGTAAGTTTGAATGTCTTGAATGTCAACCTCCAGTAAGTGGAGTGGCACTAGAAATTAGTTAAATTTTTTTTTCATGAACGTTAACTTCGTGGTTTGTGGTTAATAAAGCCGTCAAGTCACTAGGGGTTGACTTTGTATGTTCTCCAGTTTTTTTTATCGGCCAAATAGTCTGCGCTTGCGGCTTTCACTTAAACTACGGGTCGGTGAGCGCAGTTTCGGTAGTCTTGCATTCAGCTGGATGTGTCTTTGGATTCAGCAAGTTTGTATGGATTAACCGCCACCACGGTCGTCCAGTCTTGTCGGTTAGAAGAGGTTGGCGTTTGGAGCATAAGACGGCATATTCCCCCTTAAACGGCCTTTTGCTAGCGTCCTTTCGCTACTGGTCCTATGTAATGTTCAAATGATGTCGGCACCATTCCAGGTACGCAGGGCTTGATATTCGTGGTGGACTGCGCGGACCGCGACCGCATCGACGAGGCGCGGCAGGAGTTGCACCGGATCATAAACGACCGTGAGATGCGCGACGCCATAATACTCATCTTCGCCAATAAGCAGGACCTACCCGATGGTAAGGAAGTACAATGTTTCAGTAAAAAAAGTAGCATCTGTCCCACTGCTGATCCAAAGGCTTCTCAATATTTGGGAGGGTTTTGTAGCCGGGGAGGCTTCCAGCCACGCTGCTAGTATATGCACATTAATATTATGCTGTGCTCAAAATAATATTTTTTTAATTTTGTCACAGACATCATGATGTCTTCCTTCAGCGCTGAGCAGGTGGTAAGTTCAGCACTTAAAATGGCAATCAACAGTTTTAGTGGTGGCTGATTGGTGTTACCAGGTTACACGCGTACTATGAAGTTATAGCTAGTGCAGTATCATATGTTAAGAATATAATATAAATGGATGAAATATAATGTGTTATACATATTAACTTACGTCGTGAAATCATGGTGAAAACCGCATTGAAATCCACTTAGTTAGATATAAATACGTAAAGATATCGAGTTTCAGCGCGGAATTGCTGTGGCTACCACTTTACGGACACATACTGCTGTATTAAAAAGTGCTGTATTTATAATGTACTATAATCGCAACGCAATTGCTCTGATCAGAGTCCATTTTCACAATGGGCCTGCTACATTTCTCCATTACAAAGGTGCCCTATTTCTATTCTATCCCCAATACTTTTGTCTCGATTCCTATACCTTCAAACGTAATCCTACTTTCTTTAGCACCACAATTATCGTATTAACAATCATTTCTTAGTATTATTTTAATTATAACATAAAATTTTAACACATTATCTAAATATTTTTCCCATCTCGAGGGAAGATCATTTATATTTATGCCTTTGTGATAGAACTTGTGGGGATCTACAAATCTTATGAAGCCATTTTGTACCGCTTCCTGAGAACAAAAAATATTATTTTTCAAGGAAATATGTGCAAATCCCAGGGTTATTCAGTTAATCAGGTTTATTCAAAAAACTATAGTGAATTACACCATGAAGTGACCACCGGACAGTCACTATTACTTGTCTATGAGTGAGCTTCGCCATAAGGCTTTCGCTTGTCATTATCGTAGAGAATCCACTTTTCATCACAACTCAAAATCCCCTCATTTCTGTACCTACTCATAAAAACAAGGCAAGCTTCAACGCGTGCTCACATCAGTTAATTCACCAGGCACCTATTTCTCGAGCTATTTTTGTTTTACCAATTTGGTCAATATTTTGGGTAAACTAACGTTACACCATGACACTAAATAATTGGTATTGAGATAAGGATCGGCTTCCACCATTACTTTTGATTCATCGTTATTTACCTTAGTGTCTGATCTTCCACGTGGTTCATTCTTCAAGTCGCAATTACCACTTCGAAATCACTGCTGTCCCTGCTGCGTTAGAATCACGTCGGAACTCGTAGTCAAAAATTACACAAATTTTTAAGGTATCCATGTTTACCTCAAATACTGAATTTAAAAACAATTGAAAGTCAAACAATAGAATGTCATAAAGTCTTTATTGCGAATCTTGGACCATGCGGGATTAATTTTAATTCATAGTGGCATGACCCCTCCATAGGCAGATGGTAACTTCATACTTTAGCCCCTATTATATAAATATTAAACCTAAAGACCCCAACAAATAACTATAATATATACCTTCATAATTTTGTCAAACTCATTAATTTTAAATATTTGTGTGTGTTTTGATGTTCGAAAACTCCATGACCAGAGTGGGCGATGACGTTTTGTCAAGTTCAGGAAGTACGCGGTCGGCCTGCAACGCTGAATGACGTCACAATATACTGTTTACTGCACGCCAATCAATTAAACAATTTGATTCATTAATTAACGAAACGCGTCCAAAGCTTCGGAATGTGTGTGATGTAAAATAACTGCATCAGTACAGTTGTTTAAAAACGTCGGGAAGTAAATAAAGTTAAAATAAACGCGATAAATTCCGTAATATTAGTGTTCACGTAAATTAAAGAAATAACGCATACTATTTCACAGATGTATATATACATGTTATTAATTGTTAATATTAAAATTAAAATAGGCCAATTTGAATTGATTCTCTTAAATTAGTCACGAATATACCAATTTGCACACAACAAAATACCTAACTTGTATTATCTAAAATTCGGTTCTAAACAAACGTTCAATGTGAACGTTAGTATTTAATTATTTAATTTAGAACCGAATATATTGGCAGGCGGGTTAAAGTATAAACATGCCGTTTCATATTGAAAAATTCACACAGCGTATTTTCTATGAAAAATATGTTTATTTAATCGAAGTATTAACTAGTAAGTACCCTCATTTCTGCTATCTCGAGGGAAGATCATTTATGTATTTGCCATAGAACTCTGGTTATCTGGACCGGACAAAGTCTATAAAGAAACTTTAATCGGTTGGGGCTAGGTACGGCGAGTACGGAGGATCGGGCAGTGTGTGAGGTCTTGCGTTATCAGAGACCAGTAATGGCGAAGATCGATTGGGGAATCGGAGTCCTTTCTCTGAGAGTTTCGCCATCATTGTTCGCGGATAGACATCTGCTGTTATTGGTACACCGGATCTCAAAAAGCTATAGTGAATTACACCATGAAGTGACCATCGAACAGTCACCATTACTTTTCAATGGGTGAGCGTTACTGTAGGGCATTGTTCCGGTATTCGACCTGAGTTCAGCCGTTGCGTTTTTCTCTTGCGATTGTCTTAGACAATTCACTTTTCATCACACGTCATTATTCTGTCCAAAATCTTGGAGGTCCAAGCAGGTCCATTAAAACGGCAACTTAACCTATATTATTTGAATCATTCAACCAAAGCCTTGGATTGGGACGCCGTAATAAAAGTAAGTTCGCTTTTGCTCCGGGATTCGTATTTAACCTGCACCATTTTACTATTTACGACTATTAAGTCATGTGGTGTGTCAATCATAAAATTAAATTGTTTCAGCACAATGTTAAACGAGGAAGCAACGAGGAAGTCTGTAAAAAAAAACACAATTAAATTTTTTGCGTGCGTTCTTGTTCGCAGCGATGAAGCCGCACGAGATACAAGAGAAGCTCGGGCTGACGCGAATCCGCGACCGGAACTGGTACGTGCAGCCGTCGTGCGCCACGTCCGGCGACGGGCTGTACGAGGGGCTCACGTGGCTAACCAGCAACCACAAGTTATGAGCTGCGGAGTAGGCGGCAGCGGGACGCCGCCACGCTCCCTACCACGGTACGACGCTTTTTTTTTTAAATGAAAACTTGATTAGCACTAGCAGTCATAATTTTTAGGCAATAGTGAAAAAAAAAATTACGTTAGAACTTTAAAAAAAACCCCGCCCATCTCGACGACCGTGTGGTTAGGTACCTGATTGCTGATACATCGGTCTCGGATTCGATTCCCAATATAAACGTAACATGGATGATGATGATGGTGTACTCCTGGCCGATTACGACCATTGGGCGACAAGTTCCGATAACAATTTAGTTTATATATCTCTACCAAGTTTGGACAAGTTAACAGTTATAGCCTCGCATATTAGTCACATTGTTATGGCGCCATCTATCGGGAGGCGATTGGATTATAATATAATTTACTAAAGTCGACTTTTACAATATAATGATGAGATCTCACAATCATCATCATTTCTTTTTACACCGAATGCAAAATGTTTTAATTGTTTTGTTTTTATTATTACAGATGAGGATGCCATTTAATTTAAGTAAGCTGCGCCCATGCCTTCGGACAAAGTAACCTCGTTAACCAGTGCGGATTCATTGGACATTGAGTCTAACTTATATGCTATGTGGAAGGTGCGTCCACTGGACTTTGCAAGTGCAGGACATTACAACTGTTAGTTAGAAAAAAAAAAACACAAGTGATCAATTTGTCACACAAAACGAAAAATCGTCTATTCCATTATTTAATTAAAATATTAGAGGTTTGTTGTAACGAAATATTTTGATGATTATTTTTTTATGTTATTTAAAAAGGAAATGATTACATAGAGTAAATGATTTTTTTATTATTAAATAATTATTAAAGAATATTAATTTAATGTTTACCTCCTGTTTTGTATGATAGTAAGGTAGAAATTCGAAGTTTCAGAAGTATAGTAATCAATTGATTAAATTAAGTGTCGAGGATGTGTGAAAGGTGTAATGATTATTAAAAAAAATAGCAATAACAAATTGCACGCCTGCGTATTTAGCATATTGTATCATAGCTTGATTTGTAACGCATTCTGTGGGTGATAAAAAATATTAAAACAAAGTTATTATTGTAATCTGTACTCGTTTTTATTTACGTAACAGTGCCACATTTCCCACACCACACAAACTGACAAACCTATTTTTATTTTAATAAGTTACAAAGTCGTAAAGAAACTCTTGGTTATAATGTTTTAAAAATTTGAAAGAAAAGAAACAATGCAACATTAATTTCATGTATTTGTGTTTTATAATATTTTTTGATATTTCTTTTCTCTTCTAACAGCGGTCAATTTAATTTACTGCTATCATGTGTACAAACTAATACAATAAATTATAATTGTTTTATTATAAATTACACAATATTCTGTTTGAGACCAAAAACACCTTTGAGTTTTTTTTTGCAGCGCTGGATGTTTGGCTTTGGCTTTTGGTGTGTTTATAAGTGATTCATTTAGAGCGATTATTATTCATAATGAAATGACAATTTCTATTAAAAATGCACATAATATTTTGATTTAAATAATTACATTTTAATGTTGCGTTGTATATCAATTTATTAAGATAATTAGTTATCGCTGCGCTTTAATAAATATATATGGCGGTAACTTAGTGTATTTACTCAGCGGCGGTCCATTTTAGGGCAAGTTATGCATTACGGTAATTTCCACCCTTGTGCGAAAACACCCACAAGTATTACTGTTTGCGGTTTTTCATTTTTCTTTTAAAAATAATAGTTTATATTTGTGTATGTAGTTCAAGGTATTTGATTTTGATAGGTACTTTGCATGTTACATTGGCATTCCACTATTAAGAGAAGAAATCTCCTTTACTTATTATTAAAATGTTTATAAAAATAAAATGTGTTTTTAGGATTTTCGTTTCTGCTATTAAGCAGCATCCTAATAATTTTGTAAAGGTGTAATGAAACAATAGAAATTCTATGTTGACACGAAGCGTTCAGTAAAACCACCACTTATCTTTCTGTTTTGAGATCCTAACATCAGAACTTTTGGTCATCGACTCACTCAGGCAATGATGTCGCAGAGACACTTTCTAGTAAAATTATCTTCCATGGACTGACCATCGTCATCGACCAGGATCATTAAACACAAAAGGTTACCAAGGTCATCGACTGTGTTCAGTAGTACCATTCTAGCTGGATTGAATTGCAGTGTGCAGAGTAATGCACATATATCTGTCATATGTTTTTATTCTTTAATTTTGGATAAACGTCAAGTTCCTTCAACAGTGAAGGGTCAAGTTGTTATGTTATTAATTCAGACATAAAAGGACCTCAGAATTAAGCTGTATAAAACTTGCATCAATGATTGAGGCATATCTGTGAGTTTTCACATTGTATGCAAAAAGATTCTGGAATTTTGCTCACATAGATGGTGCTATGTACACTTTCTTATATTATGATTAAAAGAACAACATAAACAAATTTGTCAGTTTGTGAAATAGTAAATTTCTCGCCGAGATAACATTGACATAAATGATCAATTCTGCTACTGAATTTTCAACTTGTTTTGCTACAATACATTAATATATAATAGTGTTCTTTTTCTAAATGTAAATTTTTGTAATAAAAACTTTCTGGAATAAACGTGTCTGTTTAACTTAAAGCAATCACTACACTAAAATTAATTTTTTTTTGGAATTGATGCTAAATAATTCATAGACTGTTAATTACAATTTAGATAAAAAATATTGATGTTTATAACCAATATCACTCATGGTCATTAGAGAAGCAGTAGATATTAAACTGAAAGTTATTTAATCGATATCTCAAGAAGTGTCACACTAATTTACATTACGTTTTTTTTTAAAGAATGCGTATAGTATATATATACTCATTAAACTTTTTTGCTAATGACAACTAGTTAATTATATTTGTAATCCGGGCCAAATATTTTAGAATTCTTGGAGTTAGCCATTAGTATTATAATCAGAACGAAAATGGTTATTGAGGCAACATAAGACTTTTGATTTTATACAAAACTTTTGATAAAACGGTAAAAAATAAGTTTAATTCATTCATAAATTATTTTAGGTGTTTGTTAAGGTTTAGACTTTTATAAAACACCATTACTATCAAATTATTTCCATATCAAATGAGTCAATGTATTTCAAATGAGTTTTTTCTCATCTAAAAATGCAGTACTCTACTTAAATATTTAATAAGTTCACATAGTCACAGAACAGTATAACATGTCGGTAAGTCACTACACTGCAGGGCTTTTTTCGCAATTAACTTTAATAAAGTACTAAACACAAAGGACTCAACTAATTTAGATTTTTGGCAAATACATTACAATAGTAATGATCCCAGTCATTAATGCTGATTATTTCAGATATGTTTTTTAATTTTGTTTCTGACCGTATTTTTAGTTTTTGCCAGTATATTAGTCGTATAAGTAATTACTAAATTAGAAAATATAAATGCAACTGTTCAAAAATCACTGACTTTAAATAGAATTATATGCATATGCGTTAATAAACTAATAATTTTTACATCATACGAACTTTAAAAGGTATGTAAATTATTGTTAATTTTCGTTTCATATGGAGTTAATGCCTGTTCACACTATCGTTAGCGCTTTTAATACATTTATGTGAATAAGATTCCAACCCATTTATGCGACTAGGCCATGGCTACCGCGTTGCATGGCAATATTTTATATCTAACGTTTGTGTGAATAGGCTCTAAGTCTTAATAACAAAACAAATATAATAACTTGGAATAAGTCGAAGGAAATTGTTAATCAAGTGCAATTAATCATGAAGAGAAAGAGACGTAAGAATGTATAAGTCAATGAAATGCTTCGTTGTGTATGTTCCGTCAAAGAAATGAGAGTTCTAATCTGCTGTATAGTATTGTAGAAAAGTTATTCAATATAAATTCACACCTATTTTAATTGTTTTCTTTCTTTAGCAATATGACGAAAAACGCTTAGGTTTAACCATAGATAATAGAAAAGATGGTTGTCAATTTGTGCCTATAGTGGCTACAAGAGCTCCGAAAAAAATACTGATTTAGTCTCAACTTTCTCCATAGTTATTAAATCAGAAGGTACATTCGCATTCTAACCAACTTTCAAGCAAAACACACCTTAGCTAGTGTGCTCTTGCTCCAATGCCGGCAGCAGACTTGTACACCTATGTGGCAACACGCACAAAAACTATGTGTAGGATTTACTTCATAAGTATTTAAAATTTTTGGTTTTCTGGCATCCGCTCCAGATACAAATCACAAACAATTAGATTCTGCCTACGGCTTTTGCTGGTTGCAATGATACAAAGATTTGTTTTGACGTTTCAGTATCAGGGTAGTATTTAAAAATACCGGCACCTTAATAAGAAATAATAAAATTTCTTATATAAAGATAATATTTGTCTGTGAAGCGAATTATAGCCGAACGTGGATTACACAGACAAATTAACTTGCTATGGCGTTCTTTCTAGACCCTATGGCCCTCTGAGTGCAGAGTTATGAAATTCAAAAGCAATCATAATATTTACTTAACCTTTAATTTTGAAAACAATGGAAGGTGGAATGGAAAAGTTTCTAATTATAAACGAAACCTATTTTGAAAATATGTGTATAACTGTAGAAAACTAGTTCTAGTGTACAGACTAAAGTAGCGTTCGCTGACATAATGTTCGAATAACATGCAATCCCTTGCGACATCGGACTGTCGAAAAATGTTCTATCCATGTAAGTTATAAGCATTATGTATAAAATCAGAAAGCTGCAGAAAGAATGTAAGGCCTTACAGTGACAGCGCAATCGACCACAGCTACTCCGATTCTGCTAATAATAATGATGTCGTCATTGTAGATAATCCGATAATCCTGGTACAAGTAGCAGAATATAGCTAACTGTTTCAATAAAGTAACTATACCTTAAAAATTTAGCCTTCCTTTTCCCTTAAGGCTATAAAATAAGTTAATTTTAAAGGTTAACAGTAATGTAATCTTCTGAAATAGATATGAAATGAGTTTGTTTATATATTATCTGGACTAATAATAATAATTACTTATCTACGTACCGTATCAATTTCAATTTGAAATATAAAATCATAAGTAAAATTTCTTACGAAGTAGTTACAGCAAATATAACGTGAAAAATGTAATCGGATTTTATCGCGTTTAATTATATTTTTATGGCGTTGCTCATCGATGTACTGACCAAAATAATTATTTTTATTCTTTGTGTATTTTTTGTATACTACTAGGCACGGTTATTGTTTATGCCCTGAAATAACATAAAATAATATTTTCAATAACGGTTAAGTGGGGATTATACCAAGCATTAGGAAGTGTTTTTGTACAAAACTTTCGGAACGAACGGAAAAACGAACGGGAGCGAACTTGACCCGAACACACGACTTTAAGTGACGACTCTGGAGTGCCGCGAAACGTATATATTTTTTTCAAATTCTGCTCATATCTAACAAATTTCTTTTACGCTTTAAGTGCGTGTGATTTGTGTAGGCGTCTGCTTTGCAATGACAATTAATAAAGCGGTGGGAAGACGCTGCATATAGCGGGCGTGGATCGCGGTGAGCCGTACGTTGCTTTATCGATAGCTTAACTTTGTTTCGTGTTAACGACTAAGGGATTTCTATCACAAATTAATAATCTCATTAGCGACCATATCAATTAATTCATTCAGTTACTTATGATTCATTACACAAATAATTAATGACGCCATTTTACGAACTTCAACGCTAACGCAGTCGCGGGTACAGTTAGTTATAAATAAATGCGTAATCGCATATTTCGTCACAAAGTTTATTAACGAAATTAATGTAGTATGTTGACGGTACGGACTCCAATGATCCTATTATTTATCGGCACGGGCTGTGGTAATCGCATCAATTTGAATCAACGTATAAGCATTCAATGATTGTATGATAGTACAACGAACAAACTAAAGGAGTTACATGAAGGTTCCACCTCATCAACACCATTACAAGAAACCTTACATTTTCTAAAAGTTTGAGAAAGCAATAACTCTGGAGTTGCAGATGTTCACCATGTGAAATGATCATTTACCGTCGAACTATCACTATGAAAAAAAAAATCAAATACCATTTTAGTAATGCCAATTTAACACATAGTCTTTAATCGAACGGAGATATTTCATTAATTTTCTATATTTCTTTCTATAGATTCGCATAAGTTTCTTCACTCTTTTTCTAGCTCTGTGCTGAACACTTTTCTTCCGACGCAATATCATCGTCTTTTAGCGTAATTAATCGATTGCGACACTTTGTCGTACAAGCACAGCTAGTCGATTGCGTCGATGAATGTTGATCTAAAATAATTTAGGATGCATTGTTTTCAGTAGAAGTAGTGGTGCTAGATTCGACGGTATCGTCACAGCGGGGCGGTAGAATGATCTGTAGTTCTTCATTCAGTTGGACTTCATCTTCAGGAACTACTATTTCGGGGACTGTGATGTCATACTGTTCTACGTTAGATGTATTGCTGAAACTTTTGTTATTATTTAATTATTATTGTTCGTATGGAAAAATAACCGTACCATTACCACGTTGGGCAGGCGGATTGGTGAGCCCAGAGTCGATGTTCTCGTACTGGAGATGTTACTCCCGTAGGTCCCGCGGTCCGAGGAGTTGGGCTACAGAACTGTTGGGTTATAGAATCTGAACGGAGGGAGTTTACGTCATCGTTTGGCCGGCAGAGGCTCACAAACACCACTATATATATATAAAGCAATAAAACAACATAATTTAAAAAAATATAATATTAATATGAAATATTTATCTGCAATAATAATAATAATATTAATCTGCAATAAATTTTCTGTCTGTTGGTATCCTAAGAGACGACTAAGAAAAACTTTGCGAATACCGTGGCAATTTCCTTTCGCAAAATAGGCGATGTGGCTCTCCCCATGCTGATGTTATGTCAAGTTTTTTTTTGGAACAGTCAAAAAATATTGCCACGACTTGCCAAATGGAAAAATTTTTTTTTATTAAGACTCGTGGCAAACAACACAAGGAGAGCTCCGAAAGATAATATAATTGTAGAGTAACATGTGCTGCACTTTAAACTCGTTTACTGAGTTGATTTTCTTTAAACTCGAGTTGATTCGGTTAACGTACGCGAGCCGAGCAGAACGACGAGTGACTTGTTTCGCGTGCGAGTCAGAATGAAATATCATGCTGCGTTCGTTCCGCGCGCAACTATGTTACTCAATCCCGACCAATCACGTAACTCGACGGAAGACCGACACCGCTTGCCGACTCGCTGTTTGTTTACATTTTGGTCTAGTGCCTCTACAGAGCGAAAAAATACTAATTATTGGAATTAGCTAGTAAATAATAGTAATGAATATATTACTCAAGCTGATCCCCAGCCTTGGCCCCGGCAAGTACGGACGTATACAGTCTCGCTCGGGCGCCGTGCAGTCTCATGCCGACTGGGATTTCCTCTGCGGCAGGGCGAACCTCCGACGTACTTAAAAACGTACTATTTCCTGAAAGAAATAATCAACAGTCCAACTAAGCGATTATACGAGTATTTACAAAGCAAAATTTAAAAAAAATAAAAAGAAAAGGCAGTGTAATATCTAAGAAACTAACATTAAACTAATTATTTTTTGCTTCTCCGAATTTGGTCCCCGAGTAAAAACTACTGTTATTCTAAATTTACTCTTACTATATACTGCATATTATAATATTATGTAATACAGAGTGGCTAAATCCCATAGACTAATAATGGGGAGGAGCATCATTGCGCTCACCAACCCGCATGCCCAGTGTGGTGAGTATGGGAAAACCATACAATGAAAGCATGCTGGCTTCGTTCAGCAGTGGAATTAAATAGGCTGATGGAAAAACATTTAAAATATATCTTACTGCGTTCTTCGTTAGCGGTCTTTCTTGTTTCTAAGTCTCTTGTTCGAGGATTCTCGCCATGTGGCAGTGTAGTTCTTGAAACTTCCACGTCATTTTCTGAGAAAGTAAATTTTTTTTATGGTGAAGGCGGCAAACGAGCAAGCGTGAGACCGTGGTACCAACCCGGTCGAGCCGGCCCATCGAGCAGCAGCAACAGCCGCCGCTTGGCTCTACCACGCTGGAACGCAAAACGCAATTAAAGAAATAATAGAAATTATACTGTAATAATATATACGCAGTGTACTTGCAAACTACAACTATGCTCTTGTATATACCATTCTTTAGTTTTTGGAATAGAATTGGGGTAAGACAAGATATTGTAATATAAAATACATAAACGAATAAACGTTTATAATATAAGATCCATAAATATGTCAACAGATATATTAAAAGATACATATCTTTATGATATACTCAAGTTCTTATGAATGTCAAAAACAACACCGGTTCGCAAAACAACCGGCAAGAAACTCAGGGCTTGTTTTTCAATGCCATTTACAATTTATAATAAATTCAATACAGTGTCAAATGTTTATGTATAATAAATTCTTTTAAATTAGGCCAGGGGACTTACAAGGGCAGACTTAGAGCTGTACTTCCTCAAATCATTGTCCTCAAATTTCAAAATCAGGTAAAATTTTCATCATGTTTTTTTTGGCATAACTTCCAGAATGTTGCACTATATTATATATTTTTAGACGATATATTTTTAAATTTTATGCCATTACTCAGAAAAGATTTTCCTGTGATAGCCAATCTAAATTTGAACCTCTAGCGTATCAGCTCGACTCGTTCTACAGGAGACAGTTCGTTATTTATTTAATAAATATATCTTTTTCCTTACGTATATAATATTTTCGGTGTCAACGACGGAAGTGTCAAAATATAAATTTTCTTTAAAAGGTCACGAGTCCCCAAGTTGTAGATTGCCCGTATCGCTTGCTTTTGCAAAATGAATATTTTTTTTCTGGTATTTAAGAAATTGCTCTATAACTGGCAAGGCTAGATTGTAAATGTTTCGTTATTTTAGTGGAAATATTTGAAAATACTTAAAATCTATAGAAATAATATAATGGACCTCTTCTGAGGTTTACTTTCGTAAAGAAAATTGTCGCTTAAGTCGGATTTAGTACTTAGTTATAACAAGGACAGAGGTTTTTAAGTTTTGCATAAAACTTTTTTTTTAATTATTTATTATAATTAATCAGTAATCAAATAATCATTACAACCATTAAAGGAATAGGAGGTTAACTGTGCCTCAGGATTTATGCTCTATTATACCAGTTGCAGTGGATCCTCTGATAGGTAGATCAGCGTAGCCACGGAAGAGCATCTCCAGCTCTTCGGGTGTCATCCGACGGAGATATGGAACTCGTTTGAGATCCGGACGATGCAGAGAACGGAACGAGTTGCGGTGCTGTGGAAAGCCGATTAGTAATGGAAAGTTATTTTAAATGAACGAATGCCATACCGTGCGGTGGCTAGAGGAGAGAATCTATCACTTCGTGTCACACCCTGGACCACGTGAAAGTCGACTAAGGGAAATCACAAAAAAAATCACGGCCTCTCCAAGAAAGCATCAGTAAAAGTCGGCCATTCATTTCTTCAAATGTTTGCTCATACTCACCACACTGCGCAAGCGGGTTGGTGAGCGCAGAACCCCGGTACTCTCGCACTAGTGATGCCGGACCCCATCACTAATTCGAACAATGTGGATAGATTTTGCGCCATTATTTAGTCCCCAGAGCTTCATTAATTTACAAGCAGGGAACACTAGGTGCAAGAGAGATAGGATTTTGGAGAATTCATTCTTACACCCTATTATGATGGAAATTTGCTTAACCTTAATTATCCAGTTGCCTTATGGTTTGACCATAGGTGCTGGTAAAATGCCTAATAATGTCTCATACGACTGTCAGGCGAAGAGATTATTGTAATTGGGTATAATCTTATAATTAATTTTGATTATCTGATTTAACTACAGACTCTTACAACTTCGATAGTCCCGCCACCCATTAAATGTTTTTTTTTATTGGAGCATAGGGGAAGCGAGAATGCGGACTCACTGATGGTAAGTGATTACCTACACCCACATATGTCTGTAACACCAGAGAAGTTGAAGGTGCGTCGCCGGCCTTTACGGATATTTGGAGACGGGAAGGGGAGCAACCCTCCGGTTACCTCACTCACCGAAAGAAACGCAGAGGAAGAAGAAAGAAGATGCCTTTACTTTACGCCGGTATTCTGCGAGGCCGCGATGCTACCTCGGTCGAGCCGACCCATTCCTGTAGCAGCAAAAGTCGCCGCTTGGCTCGTACCAAATGTAATCAGCCTGCAATGGGGTGCCAAGAATATTAGAAATCAAATCCGGCGACGAGGCTAGCCATCTGTCACGTCTTTCTGCCGGAGAGGCGAAATATGATAAAATAAGCAAACATATATTATGTCTGCAGAGCCAGCATCTACTCTCTGTGCAGGTCAATATTTATGCAACACACTGTATTTATTCTTCCAGAGTTCAATCGCATACAAGACAATGTCACGCCGATGCGCACACACACAGACATGAAGGTATTATATGAGTATTTGTAACTTAATAGTAATCTAAATCACCTTCACCAATCCTGGAAATGCTTGAGTTTTGTCAGATGCCTGTGACATACTCAAACACTGGATTACGCTTTCATGTTTCATAGAGATTGCCGACAGTCCAGTCCGCACCAGATCTTGATTGATCTTAAAAATGTGAGTAAAGATTTGTAACATTGAACTTATATTTAAACATGGATAGTTTTTTTTGTATGAACCTAATAAGATTTTACAGATCTTTGTGGGGATGTATCATACTAATCTCTACTCGAATCTGTTAATTAGTAGTAGTTAAAGACATTAGCAAACATAACTTTAGTCTTGCAACACAATGGTGGAGTGGAATGGCTATCGCGTGTACCGAGTCTAGTACTCTCGCCCTATACTCTCACCCGTCAACGGTCTGTGTATTTTTGGCCTGTCATTTTGTCAATCAATCGTCCATGTGTAGGACGCTATGAGATTTTAAAATATTTTCCCATGGTCGACTTTTATAGACCTACGGGTTTATAGATCTACTCACTTCATGTTTTTTTGATGACACCAACTTCATTATAGTAACCACTATATTATATATTATAGCATTGGCTGAAAAATTAGTGCAGTGTTATTTAGTCATAATAAAACACGAGGTTTCCTTTTAGCTTCGTTAGTTTGATTTGTGTATTACTATCATATTATGTACTCGTATAACTTAGGGCCGTATTACTAATCATATAAATTTGCATTATCATTAGCCTTATTAAATTATTATATAGCTATAGTTCGACAAACTTCGACTTCACCGCAATGACATACGAAGACGAAGCTTTGTAGATGTAATATACTTGTATGATCATATAATTCACCTGGTAATGACCATATATAAATATGGCAATGTAATACGTGCCTTAGAGGCAATAAACTACATTTTTCTAATAAATAATTTGTTTTAATGTTTAATTAACTTAATTTTAACCGTATTTTTGATCATTTTTGTCCAAGTGTCAATTTTACCAGCACACGGAGCATCTTTGTTGACAGATGGCTCTGAACTAGACGATCGCTTGATTACGGAATATCAATCCGAAAAGACTTCAACCTATAGACTGGTGATGGGATATCGGAACTATAATCACCAAATCACTTACTCGGCCTGATGACTGAAGGCAAAAGTGCATGCAAGATGCAAGATGGTCCGTTTTGGTAAATGCCTGCCCAGCGACAGACAGGTGCATTAGATTGATTGAGGAATGTGCAATGACGATTTTGGTTGCAAATTATACGTTTGTACTATTGTGAACAACCCAAATAAGCAAAGTAACTCAACAACTTTTCCTTCCCGTACGATAGTTTGCTTTTACATTTAGCAAAGTTAATATTTCTCCTCGCCTTTTATGGCATCTATTAGAGCATAGTTTTTTCCTGGCATTGATCTAGTTCGGGTCCATATGCATAATTCATTACTTCCGACATAAAAGATTGAACGTAACCGAATAAAAAACGGTCACTATACTGAGAGAAAGAAATTTAGAGTGCCGTCTGATTGATGTGGTCTGAGATGCGGGCGTCGGTTTGTTCGGTCACAAAAATGTTTTATTGAATCCGGAAGCTGATTAAATTTAGATCATACATCACGATATTAGGCGGGTTCTGTAGCGATATTCTGATGTGATATTCAAAGACGATAAATAGTCCGTGTTCCAAAGTAATGAAGAATATATGAAAGAAAAATATATTTAATTTTTATTTTTATTTTTGTGTAATTCAGGCGCGAATTGATGATGTATGCGGGAATCAATGGATGTAGGCGGTTATTTTAAGGAGATAGGATTTTGTCACGCCATTTTAAAGCATTAATCCAAAACCAATCACGCAACCGTAAGTCCTAATATCCTCTCCTCCATACTCAACTTTTTTTCTCAATGCCTAATGGTGAATTTCTTAAACTTCGTCGTGTTTTAATTTGTCTTATTTTTGAGTCCGTACCTAATGTGTCAAGGAACCCTTATATTGCGACTTCGTCGTCTATCTGTTCGTAAGTTGAGCAATTTTTCTACTGCTATCGACTTGAACTTGGCTCGGCTCTTAACGTTATTACGAATTTGAGAAGTATTGTTTTTGAAATTAAACACGACGAAAATTTAGCTTGGTTTTTTTAAAGACCTAGAGTGAGGTATTCCTTGAAACGAGTTGCTTTCCCTAAGGAATCTCACCATAAGGGTTTCATCACCTTGTAGGTTTGGATTGCCAAAACATTGTTTCTCACTAACCTGCAATTCTTTTCCTTCGCAACAGGGTACGAGCGTAGGTAGTTCCTCTTTAAGTTTTTGACAGGCGTTTAAGTCGTTGGCCATGTTATCTCCGCTCGCTACCGGATTCATCAGCCGCAAGGACGCATCTGAAGACCGTTTCTCTCTAACTTCGAAGTTATGTGACGATGCGTCACGTATGGAAATGTTCACGTTCATTTTTGCAATGTTTTTCATCAGAGGTTTCTGTTCGTGTAGTATCTGCATGCCGGAGTCTTGAACTTTTCTTTGGTGGTTTTGTGATTTGGGGTTTGGTGTAATTATCAAATTTTATGGTGGCATTTATGTTATTTGATGTTTCTATTTTTGAAACATTTGAAATGAATGTGACAGTTGCGTTCTTTTAAAAAGGTTACATATTACGTTATCTTTTGCTTTCGCTAAAACTTATATTGCCAAGAAATGACGCAAAACCATCGGCATGTTTGCACTATCAAAGTGTTTCCATGAAGGCTTACTAATCAATAATTGGTCAGAAGCCGTATCGTGGCTGCAACCCAATATTATAGATTATCATTGCACTGTATTGAGTTGTAGTGATGAGTAAAAGGGTTTTAAATCTTTCTTTCTAATTAGTAGTCGTATTAAGGCGTAAGAGCCTGCCACCTAATTCCTTCCATAATAGGAATACAGGGACATTTTGAATATCGCATGACAATCTCCGGTAACATATTCTGTGACGAGACTCGTTACGTTCTATCTCCCGGAGAGACGAAGGGTGTGTTAAGCACGCCCATGTAGCTAGCTAGAGAAGAATGGAAGTCGGTTATCACACATAATTGCGACAGTGTACGAGCTCATAACTTACATGTAGCTTATTTTAATGAACAGGCTGAGAGTAAAAAATATGGTCAACTAAAAGAAATGTACAAAATATGTCATAAAAGCGACAAATATTGTATTTAGTCTGCGTATTTTCAAGATGTTTGTGTATTCTGAGAGCGTTAGTTTACTATGTGTCTACTCATATGTCATCCAAGGTAAACAATATGGTAGCAGCTTCTAATTCGCCATCACCACACGTGCGAGTGTAGCGCCTTTGCTTAATTAATAATAGTAATAATAAATCATTAACCTTTTTTAAACTGAGTCCTGAAAGATCGTTATGCCCAGAATAGGCCAGGAATTTACAGGAAATTTTGGAAAGAAATTACTGGCCTATTTTGAGGACCATAATTTTTAATGGCAACTAATAAAACGATTTAGAATGGAATAGAAAAAATATTTATTCAGAACAAGTACATAAATATGGAATAAACAAATCAATCTAATGAAAAAAAAAACAAAGTTATCGCCAATTCAATTGACATGAATTGAATTTAATCTAACAATTCAATTCAATTTCAATAGTTTGATAAAGAAAATTTGGTAAAATCAACAAACCACATAATCTACCTGTATCGGACATTGATCACGTAGCGCTGATTTAGTACAAAATAATAAACTTGAGAAAATAGAGTATCGTTAAGCTCCACAAATAATTAAACAAGATTGTGTTTTAAAAATTCAATTTAAGAAGCTTACGATATTTAGTTCAGTTGCTCAGGAATATTATTAATTATTATTAAAAATTAAAATTATATTGTTAGAGGTCAAATGTGACAAGACCATTGCCAATATCAATTTTCAAACACGGAAATTTATGTCTCAGGCATAAGATTTCTACTTTGTATTTTTCATACCAAATTTTGTCTACCAGTGCTCTTAATCTCGAGCTTTGCCTTTCCCTTTACTCTCTGAAGGAAATTTGAGTTTATACAAACTACTACTATATAGTAGTCACACCGCAAGTCCACATTTTATTTTGGGATACGGTGGAGCGGTGAACGGGGCTCACCTGATGGTAAGGTATTACAGTCGCTCACCTACATCCGCAACACCGGCTTTTAAGGAAATTTTGGGAAATGGGAATCGACCTCCGATTACCCCCTTCACAGAACGTAACGTAGAAGCACAAGATGCTTCTACTTCATGGCGGTATTCTGCGAGGTTGTACAACCCAGGTCGACCCGACCCATTCGAGTCGCAATATAGAGTATAGAGCAGTATAGCCGCCGTTTTGATAGATGTAAGTACAGACGATCTCTAAATGCTGCCCATCCTTACTACTCATTTATTGGACGGAGCGTTCATCTGCGAGTTAGCTTAATGTGGTTAGCTGATAATAATGACGATTATATTAAAAATTGCAGTTTATAAACGTTCTAGCAAACCACCTTAGTTTCGCTTAAGTGTCAAATTTTTACCATACATTATTAACCAAAAACTAAGATTTAATTCTACTTCTGATAAGTAGTAAGACTACTTTGCAGAAGTGCAGTATTGCATTACTTATAAATGAAAACGTTTCCGAAGAAATAAGCTATTGAACAGTATATATATACAGCAGTATTCAGTCAAATCCGTCATATCCACTTCTTACTTGTATGAATAGGAGAATCGATATCCGCGGATCGAGATTTGTAGTCTTTTATTTTGTGTTATGCTTTTACTTAGATCTTAACTTAATTCATTATATGCAAGACGTACTCTGCAATACTCGTATTAAATGAATTCTGAGTCGTTTCATACAAAATTAATGTCAAAATTAAAAATAATTAATAGTCCATCTAATCGTAAACGGATCCTGCATCCTATTGACACCTGCGAATAACTTCAATCGAAGATGGTTACAGATGCATTGTTAACCCATTGAGAAAAAGATGGATGTAGATGGAAGGACCACGGTGGAATGCCTCCCAACGTGTAATTATTTTGGCTCTCTATACTCTACAAACCGGAACGCAACAGTGGTTGCTGTGTGGATTACATATCAAAATTATGTAATAGGGTGGTACCTGCTCAGACTATGTAGAAAAGAAGTTCTACCACCGAATTGCTCAGCTACTTATAAAACTAAACCAACTGGAAAAATAATTAATTATTGTGAAATTACAGTTACTTATAATAAGTTTAAGTATCTGTTTGTATGGGTATTTTTTCCTGTAAACAGTGTGGCTTATGGTGTTATGAGGATTTCTAATTACCTACACATCAAGAAACGCCAACGAGTTAATTGCCTGTAACTCCAATGCAAATTGAATTTTGGAGTTTATGGAATTTAGGTGATTTAGAAATAAAAAGCTGAAGGTAGCCCAAGTTGACTATGACATCTGGACTGAATGCAAGAAATCATTATTTTTAAGTAAATGATTAAAATTTTTGGTTTACGTATTAAAAGAAATGAATTCAATCAAACAAAACGTATGAAGCATAGGGGATGGTTACAATTTAAGCTCTACCACACGCTGGGCGGTAAAGGAAAACATCTTAAAATATTACCAGGTTCTGCTCAATTTGCAGAAATAGCAAGGGCGGAGTATAAAATTTATTATATAATATATTTACATATAGGTGTGTACACGAAAATCTCGATTTTCATAGCAATGGAAATAGCTAGAGGCATGAAAATTAATCTATGCACTATTCACTAGGAAGACTATCTGTGCATCACAATCGGATAAATAGTTTCAGAGGAGATAGCAATAAAATATTGAATCGAAGTTGGGCATATGATAATCTTTTATTATTAATTATACTATTATAATAATCATAAGAATAATTACGTATAGTAGCTACTGACAGATGGTGGGATAACCAAGTGTAAGGTGGAAACCTCGACAGAAGTCGAGGTTGCGATTATCGCAAATAATCCTTACGGGAGAGTCCCATAACCTGCAGAGAACTATTTACAGGTTAAGGGAAGGTTACGGATGCATGGAAGGTCAACCACACAAGCTTGTCCTGCTGACTAATGAATAAAGCAATGGCGACCTAGTGATGGTGGATAGAAATAGATTCGAATGTGCCAAACCCACCTAGACTAGTGGATGGGGGACCCCCACTACTCCGTCTGCTGCATACAAATTTTCCATGCATGACTTGCCAGATTTTGTTGGCTCTTTGTCTACAAGAAAATTTTTACAGACTGATATAGAAAAGAATTATGAATATATTTGTACTGTAAATTGTAAAATTAACCAATATTGTTGCTGGCAACATAACCTATTTAATCAATAGTACTATATGTAACATGTCTTTAAATATCACCACATAAAAAGATACAAAGCAAAGTCTCAACACAATTTATTTGATACATATGAAATTTTTACAAATATTAAAGAACATAAAATCACATATAAAATCATTTACAAAATGTTTATTTAAATAATATATTCGTGTAAGTAGAAAGTTCTTAGAGAAAAGCAACGTTATATTTTATTGCTTTTAAGACACGGTTCAAGTATTGATCACAGAATAAATTGAAAACATTTCAGCAGACAGTTAAAACAAAAGACGCGTAACGTATATTTTTTTTAACAAGTTGTCGGTGTTTGAATTATGATAAACTTATCGTGATTAAAACGATACTCCTGTTATGTCTGAATATTAAAATTACCCATTAAGTCGTGTCTTTGATATATACTAGGATATAGTTTTCTCCAAAAATATTAATATTAAATCAAAAAAATCGATTTTTATAATCAAAAACTTCTACCAATGCTCATATTTGTTCATTTAGTCTATGGCCACTTTTCCGGGAACATAAAAGTCTCTTTGATCAGCTTCCGATGGCGTGAGACTCGTTCTCTTCTGTAAAATAAAAAGGGTCAGGAAACTAATCTTTAACAATAATAAGGCATTTCGGCTGTTAACCATGGTCAATTCTGGGGTGATTGGAGATCTGAAATGTCTAGATTTTAATTCTTTCAACTCACTTTTTACCAGAGATTATTTTGGACAACGTGACTGGTGACTGGTGAGTCGTCAGTCAACCATAGATGTTTAAGCCAACGATACAAAACGAACAAAAGTTTCGAAAAACTTATTGTTACGTGCCCTCTATATCGAATCGAACTCGCCCTCTGATTCAGAGGCAGGTTTACCACTCGGCTGACGTGTTGACATTTTTTAATTCAATTGTCAAAAGAATAAAGTAAGATCTACTGCTCTGAGTATTTAGTCTGCATCTAAATACTTATAATGATAGCAGTTAAAGTATAAAGTTGTCGTTTTAATGGTCCAAGATTCGGCATTATAACTTTTGATAGTCACTTCATGGTGTAATTCACTATAGCGTTTTGAAAACCGATTACCTTTATTTCCGCATTTTGGACACATTCCTGTACAAAAACCCTCCGTAAACTTTATAGAGGCCTGGTCCCCCAGAGTTATAACGCAAAGACATAAATGATCTTCCCTCAAAATGGCAGAAATGTATAAAAAGTGTGGGTAAATAGTTCGATTATATAAATATATTTTATCTCAGAAAAAAAGATGTTTAAATTTTTCCATATGAAACAACAATTTCATAATTTAACCCCTAAGCAGCAGGCTTAGAAACAAGTAAAAGAAACTAGCCAGCTTCTCGCTCTTCATCCGCGCCAACAGCGAGCGCAGTATCCGGTGCGCGAGAAACTCGCCCGTGTGTCGCAACTCCGGCGCGTCCGTGTGTACCCGGTTGTCCACCACGGCCCCAGCCAGACACTCAACCGCTTCGCCCCATTCCACTTAAATTATTCATAAAAGTTAAAAGTTGCTCGCCACTTGTTCTTAAAAGCGTATATTGTGCTTTGAGTTACTGATTCTGAAGTTAGAAGAGACTGTTATTCATTAACTATAGAAACTTAAAATTATGTCACAACAACACAAGGGTAAAAATTGATAAACTTAAGTCTAAAACAATCATGTATTTGTCGCATCTTATTCTTCTTGGACCTAGTCTCTACCATAGGGACGATTAATATTAATGGCTACGTGTGGCCAGCGAATTGGCGATGGCAATACCAATCTGTTAGCACAATAGACGCTGCCGCTTGTGTTCAGTTTGGGTATGTTTAGAGATTATTTCGACAGGGTCGCCAAGTGATTTTTTGGGACATTCCCTCAGTCAACTTTTATGACATCCACGGGATGAAATGAAATACCACCACTACAGGATCAAACGTACATATATTTTTTCAAAGATTTGGGGTGTCAAACGAGGTCCACCTGTTAGTAAGTGTCTGATACCGCAGTCCATGGACACCTGCAAATAAAGGCCACAGATTCGCGGTTACCTCTGAGGATTAAGATGGAATACCTCACGGTCTGTAATTATACTGGTGCTCTCGCTCTAACTTTGAAACCGGAACAGCGGTTGCACTGCCTATTAGCGACAGAAATGGGTGATACCTACCCAGACGACACTTAGACAGAGTCTATTACCCAGTAAATTATATACATTAAAGTACATTATTATAAATTATATACATAAAGTACATACACATATTATATACGTGGCAGAGGATTTAACCAAAACTCATAACATTAAGTTAACAGTCCATTGCAAGATATAGAGCTCACATGTTTGAAGAATGTGTTAATCACCACAGTTCAAATACTGATTGGCGATAACAGCCTCAAATATCTTGCACCATAGATGTTGATGGCCATCAAAGGTTCGGATTAAATTAAGGTCGGAGGTTGTCTTAAAAAATCTATGGGATGTGATGAAGTAGCATAAGTAACTTTCGACGCCGACACAAAGCGGAAATGTTCAGGAATACAATAAAAATATTGCGAGTTTTGGTATTGGGATAGATTGCACTGAGGAGGAGACTTGAAACCGTTGTGGACGATGGTGTAGTACCTCGACATCGCTGGAAAGACGACGTGGTCAATCGAGAACCACTGCTACTTTACTTTGTTGATCATTAAGACTATGTGTATTTGTGTCTAGTAGTGGCGTAAGAGTCTGCCGTCCTCTTTTTTTAAAACATCTTGATAATCTCATAGTTATCTCCGGTAGCATAGACGACAACGTGGCTTGCGACTTGTCTCATTGCAACCCGCGGATAATACGCCGAGTCTTAACCAAAATCCTTGCCAACCCCAAAAGATGGCAGGCATTAAGTCTATGTCGATTACCGTTGTCTTGCTGCGAATATCATTGTTCCAGAACCAATATTACAGTGAACAACTTTGAGCTACCTTCCTTTCTACTGCCACAGCTACTACTACAACTACTACTAAATTAGCCTATTTTAGTCCACTGCTGAACATTAGCCTGACTAAGAAAGCGCCAGTAAAGGCCGACATACATTTCCTGGAAGTTACGAATACAAATTTCACAACGCTAGCAAGCTAGTTGGTGAACGCAGGCTCGCACTAGTGACGCCGCTCACTATCACAAGCCAGATGTCAGATTTGGGTTCGGAAAATATAGTTGGGTAGATATTCCGCCATCATTCGGTCCCTAGAGTCCCGTTTGTGGTCCACCTGTACGTGGAAGCTAGCACCGTCTACTTATAGGTGAAGTTAGCATTTGAAATTTGATTAGTATAATATAATGAGGTATATTCCACCGTACGATCCTGCCTTTCCGCTGTTTAGATAAACAATTGTGAAAACTGGACCGCTGAGAGATAAGACGTAAAACAATATTTGCACTAACTTGATTGTCTCAATCGGGGCAGGGTTACTTTTCCGAGCTGGATATCCAAGCCCTTTTGGACTTTTTGATTTACCGAGCGCGACAATAGCTTGGCTGCAGTGTTGATCATCTAAAAATCAGAAAATGCATTGTTATTTTGTTCAGCGTTTTAAATGCAGTTTTCGTAAAGATCTATGTATGCTCTTCATCTAGACCCAGGTGATATTTTTATGATAGCAATTCATTTTAGTTTATGCACATTATCATTATTTACTCTTTAAAGTGTTACCAAATAACAACAGACTTTCCAAAGTTTTGATTCTCTGATAATTAGGTACATCATAAGGATTGTCATAGTCGAGTATATACCTCGAGCAATTTCCTTCTTTCGGGTAAGTAACTTGCCACAGTAACCGGATCCGGTAAGTCTTCTATGCGATCGGAGAACGTCACCTCTGCTAATTTCGTCTTCGATGGCTGAAATGCATGAAATTGTTGAAGTTTTACACAAACACACACACATATACGCGCGTGTACATGAATAAGTATCAGCTGTCACTCCAGCATGGGCACTCATCGCTCATACACAAATACCGACAAACTGCTAAAATTGCATTACCATTCTCCGAGTGTTCTCCAGATCACGTACGTTGGTTCATACGAAACCTGAATATCGTTACTCCTTCATGTTGTTGTTCTTTTATAAGTGAGGCCGGCTCGAACGGCCTCGCAGATTACCGACGTGAAGCTGTAGATAGCATATTGTGCTTCTGCGTTTCGTTCGGTGAGTGAGGTAACTGTAGGCAACAGGGAGTAGGGAGGGGGGGTGTGCGGGAGGAAATTGGAGTGGAAAATTGGAGTGGCCGGCAACGCACCTGTAGCTCTTCTGGTGTTGCAGATGTCCGTGGGTGACGGTAGTCGCTTACCTACAAGTGAGCTGTTTGCTCGATTGCCACAAAAAAAAAACTTAGCGGTGCTATTCCGTAGTCGCATGTGATACATTTCCAGGTCGTTTACTTCTCTCATAGCCTACCACGTGGTCATAATATTGAATATTTTAGATGTCAGTGGAAACATACCACCGGCGTCGGGGGACGGTCTTTGATGCTCTTCAAATCAACATCGGTTTCGGTTTCGGCCGGAATATTCACGATTTCACCGAATCCTATGGCGGCGTTGTGTTCGTTCGGGTATTGTCGCGCTAGCTCTGTTGCGATTTGTTTGGACCAGCGTGGCTTTTTAGTACTACGACTGTGAAATATTGATAATAGTGTGAAATATTAGTGAAATATAGACATTATAATTTTTGTATTATTTTCTGATTGTTAAATTATAGATATGATGCTGAATCAGAACGTTCAGAAGAAGACACGTAGAGGACTTTTTAAGGAATGATATAATCAAACAAAACACATAATGACATTATATATTTACTATGCACATTTACCTTTTATTACGCTATTAGTTATGTATAAATTTCTCCTGTGACGCGAAGGCAGTTTACGTAGATAAATTGCACATAGACAAAAAAACACCCAGACCAGGAACAAATATTTGTAGTCCACACAAATACTTGTCCCGCAAGGGAACTGAACACGCGACCTGCAACGCCACAGCCAAACCGTTTACCATTAAGCCACTGAGCCGTAATTTATTTAAGAGCATTTTTCTGATGAATATTACACGACGTATCGTATTTATGGGCATTGTTTAATCGTTTTAAAACTACTGCAATGTGGCAGTAACTAATCCTGCGCGGCCTCGCTCACGATGCCGTCATGCGCGGAATAACCATCTTTTCCGCTTTCTGATTTTTTTTTACATTTGAACTGTATAGTATTTGTATGGACTACAAATAATTGTTCCGGGTCTGGGTATTTGTCCATGTCCAATTTATGTATGTAAACTGCCTCCGCAACACAGGAGAAATTCCTACAGTGGAAGGTTAATGTTTATTTTACTTACTAATTTTATTTTTTTTATTTTATTTTATTATTTTACTACTGAAACTGGTGTCTTTCACTAAAAATTGAAGAAAGACATTTCGTGAAACTATAATAATTGCCATAACGACAAAGTTGACAACAACTGCAAGAATCAAAAAAAAAATCATAATATTCAAAAAGTCGAGGTTGTAAAAGTCAATCGGTTTAGCATAAAATATGATATATTTTAAAGGCCGGCAAAATATATTTTAAAGGCCGGCAGCGCATCTGTAGCTCCTCTGGTGTTGTGGATGTTCGTGAGCGTCGGTGATCACTTACCATCAGGTGAGCCGCACGCTCGTTTGCCCCCTTCTTCTATATAAAAAAAAATGATAATAATTCACACGGACCGTTTCTTTGCAGAGTTCGGATGAAAGTGTAAAAGGAAGACGTGCGCTTCCCTCGTGTAGATTGCATTTTGCATGTCACGAAGGAGTAAGTTAACGCGTTGTCGGGCGAACTCCATTACAGCCGACTCCAATATCTGATATAGAGATTTGAATAGATATTAATATTATTGTATCTTAATTAAGTTCACCCCCTTGCTTGTGTTTGCGAAGCGTTACTTGGTATGCAAAGGTAAAACTTCGCAAATATCATGCTTATAAATAATCTTAGGGGATATTTACAATGTCAACTTTTTCTTCCAAAGCTAAATCTCACATGCATGTGCACCCTGATAGCTATTAACGAGGCTCTGACGACCGAATAATGGTGGAATTTGCCGAGCCGAAAGTTGGCGTGGGATGTGCAGCAGCATTTCCAGTGCGAGGCACTGCGCTCATAAATTAACTTGCGGCCTTTGCTCGCACTTTCTTAGAGAGACCTATGTTCTGCCGTGGATTTAAATAGGCTGATGGAGAAATAAGACAATGAGTATATTTAAGTCAAGTACAAGGTAGCCTGTTCGAAAAAGATGCTTGAAGCTCAATAAGTGGAGCTCCTTCGAAGGGAGAGAGAGAGAAAGAAATCGTGGGAATGCACTTAAGTTTTACATACGTTATAAAATTACATTATTCATAAGTATTTAATATTACATAAATCTTGGTGTAATTATCTTTGTACGTATTGTTTTCATAAACGGAACGTTATGCGAATGCGACATTTGCCTAAAATAATAACTTGTCGAGAATGTGCCGTGTCAGATCTCTCTCGTGACATCCTGTGCACAGCTACGTATTCAGTACTGCTTACAGTGTCAATTACGTCATCTTCATAAATTAATTACATTAATGGGATATATCAATGTTTACAATTTTCATATTTTGTTTGCAGTGACAGGTAGCGGTCTTACAATCTGTCACGTTTGGTTGCTGTAAACGTTTTTAGTCGAGAGAATGGATTCAATTTTTAACGGTTCAAATTTACTCTGTTGACAGTTTTATAAGTTTGGCACCATTGCCTAACGTTCATGTATTACACAGGTGAGATTATTTTGTAGTTATTGTGTTCTTTGGTAGTTTCTTTTACCATATATGCTAATAATTACTAGGATATTATAGTAATAGATATTATTGATAATTTGTTTGTTAACCAACGAAAGAATAAGTCTGCATTTACTCGTAGCACTTATGAAAGGTTATCATCATCAAGGTGGACATCAACAATTAGGGTAACAGAATCTAAGGATATCTCTAATAGTGCTTTTACATAGAGTCAATATACCTATTATATTTATATCTATACTGAAATATTAAAATGATCATACGGGTCTATTCCCAGTGGCATCGTACCAAGAGCGCTGGTTGTAATTCCACGCTGAATGCTTACACTTAACATCTGAGCGAGAAGACAACCAGCCCTCTTGTCATTAGCTGGTACGGCCAGCCATATAATAGCACTTACTTCATCCAACAGCCTCAATGGTGCGGACGGCAGGACAGTGGCCATGTCCATCCTGGTACGTGCTTGCCCCAGCGTAACGAGCGGATCGCCTTGCGTTGAAACAGCGCTTGTCATCGCTTCTTCCGCAAGCCGCTGCGCTAACTCTGGACTCATTCCTTTAGCTCCACGTTTTGACTGATCATATAAACTTATATTATTAGTTAATATATCGCTAAATTAACACGATTCACGATCTCAGGCTACATCGCGGAAGCGAGTGTGCTGAAGTGGAATACCAGCTATAACCGATGTAACATACAAGTCATTGATCTTCTGGTTACTTACTAAGGGTCACTGACCAACTGACACTGCTATCCAACCTTTGATTTGAATTTTACATTTTTATACTAAATAGTTATAAAGATATCCTGTGTACGTGATGGGGTTGATAACCGAATTATTTCGCCGTCTTGGAAAAACAAAGAGATCATTGCTATCTTGTGGGTTCTGTTAATTGACTAACGGAGATGCTAGATAAATTTTGGGATCCCTGACAGCCCCTTGACCTGCAAACAAATCCAATCAAAGGAGTCTATAGATGCATTGTCACCTCTGTGGGACTAAGATGGATTGTTAAACAGTTTGTATTTGTATTCATATCCTTCAAACAGGAATACATCAGTGGTTCTCTTGATGCTTGGCGGTCGACATAGTATACGAAGGAGAGAGTCTTATTACCTAAACTACCAACCATAGCCAACTATCTCAAATATGCTGGACCTCAGTATATCAAGGGTAAGATAATTATCCAACTCTTGATATACTGCGATTGCCAATCGGCTGGTCAGACACTTGAGCCCAGCTGTGGACTATTTCGAGGATGGTTTAGAAGACGGAGAATTATATAATTCGTACCTTCTCAAACTCCATACCCATCTTTCTCACAAGCTGTGCGGCCTTTACATTCCCACCGTGCAATAATTTCCAGTTAGCGAGTCTGATACGTTGCAGCTCCAAATCGTTATTGTACGCATATATTTCAGATTTTCTAAAAATATATTAATATGTTATTAATCAAATAATAACTTAAGTTTTTCTCCACTTATTCATACTTATATGAACTAAACTGAACTGCTTAACCGATTTTGATCACATTTGTTACAGACCTTACTTCAACTCTGGAGAAGTACATAGGCTATTTTTATTTATTTTTTATCACGCAGTAGTCGACTGCGAGCCTTGTCCATGACATTCTTTTTAATATATAGAATACTACTCTGTGGTAATTCCGAAAGGATCTTTGAGGCGGCATTCTTTGTTGTTTGTTACGGTACAGAAGGACTGTTATAATGTTACGCAAGAGCGATTCTTCTTTAATATAGTAATATAAGATACTAAGATAAAAAATATCTCAAATGATAAGTGATATGATTATTAATTAATGACCATAATTAATAATTCAGATGGGTGAGTTTCATTTTGAAAATATAATAATATTCGTTTCAACGGTGTTAGACAAAAATGAAGATATAATAAACCCAGTTTACATGGTCAGACCGCGGGACAGACAAGAAATTTGGAAATTTGTTGAACATTCATCACCCGAGAGAATTCGTAACAATTTCATTTTGTTTCAGATTATAATATATTAAGGCAAATATTAAATTAATATGGCGACAAGGCTCGTCACCCGTCACGACATATCTTCTGGAAAGGTGATAAGTGGGTTGCGCAAAGGAAAGGGTAGGTAACTACGCCGAGTCGTACCTATAAGAAATTCGTAATCTGTGTCTACCTCTAGGGCTGACAAGTTAGTTTGTTGTTCATATTTTGATAAAATGTTATGTAGTTTAAGGAATGCAGGAAAATATTGAGTACTCAGTATTTTACTTAATTGGTAAACCAGACGTAGAAATAATCCAATTAGCAAGAAGTCTACTGCGCAACGATTTGTTAAAGTAAATGAAATAGGATTAATTACAACGATAATGTTAAAAGTGAACCTAATTAAGAAATATACAAACTTGTAATTTTCATTTAGAATCGTAATTAGCATTTTTAGTATTGTTTTAAAATCAGATATCATTGCAAATTAAGCCTCTCTCGCGCCTGTAATAAATTTCATGGCGACGGTAAGCTGGACTTGAATCCGAGCCAGATTTTTGGAATTTATTTTTCTTTTGTTTTACTTTTACCTATTCTTATTTTAAATTGTAAAAATCTACGTCGAAAATATGTCTGAAATTGCTTGAGATCTAGACAGCCGAATGTGTATTCGGCTAAATCTCACCAGGTTAGCGTGATTAACATTTCTCTCTTTCAAAACCTTCGCAAAAATGAGAGAAGACCAGAGAAATTTACAAATTGTTACTTTACTATCATATTTATTGGAGAGACAGACCTATATCAATCGGTAGGCAGAAATAAGATAACATTATGTTTTTTATTTCCATTTGTGAATTAGATATTATATACGCTTTAACCACGTAACTAAACCTATTTCCTTCTACTCTTCTTACACGTAAACAATACATTCTATTACGTGGTTTCAGTACATGATGATGTAACCCTGGTCGATTTCGCTGACATTGCATATGAACACACCACTACCAGACCCGAAAACCAATAATTCGTGTTTTGTACAAATATTGGCTTCGGCTAGCGTTTAAACCCACAACTCATGGTTCACCAGACACTTGCGCTAACCACTCTTAACAAAAACTGGTTGTCAAAGTTTAGTCTTAAATGTATTAAAGACGATGTATACAATAATCTGTGGGCAATAAAATAGGCATAATTTAAGAATTATATAAACTTTACCTAGCTCTCCTCGTAGATGCAGCTTTCATGTCTTCCGTATAAAGTTTAAGGAGAAGTGCTTCCTCTTGGATTTTCATATTTTGTGCGTCGATCCGAGCCATCCATTTGTTATTTGCCTAAAACAAAACTTCATTGTATATTTTCTTACTAAAGTTTACAATAGAAATTGCAGCTGCCAGTAAAGCTTTTCTAGCTCAAAAACTTTCAGTATCACAATGAGAATTAACCCAAAAGCATAAAGATTATTATTTCGAGTAATTTGATTTTCGAAGCATATCTACAAAAGGTAGTTAAAGTGAGGCATTCTCTTCCAATGTATTGAAATTTTGTAACATTCAAAACACATAACTGAGGAAGTATTTTTAAAATAAAGCGGGTAATTCTATTATCAAAATAACACCTCGTCCTCCAACTGCTTCTGCTTCGTCTCTCGCTCTTGTTTAAGCCTGTTCAGCCGTTTCTTCTCGTTGTTCCGCCACTGTCGCACCATTGTGATCTTCCGCCTAAGTTCCATTTCAGCTGCCGCTTGTACTCTCTGCTTAATTCTATTCTCCTTCTCGTGAGCACGCGCTGCCCTCTCCTTACGTTGTCTTTCATTGAACTCGGCTAGATATCTCATTCTATCACGGATTTTCTTTTCTTGTTCTTTGGCTCTGGAAATTAAAAACAATCGCTCTTTTAATTGTTGTCATACAAGTGCGGACAAATATCTCCTTGGAACTACTTCCGAAACAAACGTAACTTCTAAAAGAATAAAGTATAACTTAATAGGATCACTTTATTAGCCTAGTAGTAAACTCTCCAGCCAAATTTCCTGTGTTCAGCAGTGGTAGTCCACTGCTGATTTTCGATTTCGAAAGGCACAAGAAAAACGAAAAAGTTATTTGACAGAATAGCTTTAGCAGAATCCTGTTGTTGTTTAAAAAAATTAAAATATATGTCGTTGCAATTACCTAATGGAAAACTTTAAAATGACCTTAGTGCTCTAAATAAAAAAAAAATTACTAAAAGATCTGGTAAATAGTCTGTGTGTTGAGTATGCGGAGAGGTTCAGAGGCAGCGGCAAGGCCGCGCACGGTTGCGTTCTTTAATTAAGACGGCTGCAAGAGGCTCTTTGATTTATGTTCAGCATTCGTGACATGAATTTTCTCTGCAAAGTCACCTTTAAAATCTCGTAAATCTGGAAGCATGGTTATAAGTATAGGTTGAATTCCATATCCAAATATTGTGTAAGTGTAATTTCTATGAAATTAGATGAAAAATAAACGTAAAAAACAGATGAGACAGTGAAAGGTTATGAAGTTAAAATTATCAATTTTAGTTCCTCTTTCGATGGAGTTTTAAGTGGAAACTCTAAGCTTCGGTCTCCTCAAAGCACAGTCCTGAGTTACCTGCATCCATCAACAACCCACAAAAGTGTACAGATAGAATTTTTATTAGCACAGTAGCAAGTCGCATAAGCGATTGTCGTTACGAGGTTGTTTCTTTGCTAATGATTTCAATATTTATGTAGCCGGCGTATTGTCGTTTCAGATTTTGCTACAAAAACCTTGCAATGCCTTTTCAAAAGTGACCACGTCTCGGTTTTGTAAGTAACCACTTTCAATATGTATTTGAATGACTGAGATGTGATAAAGTTTAGCGAATGTTACACTTATCTTAGTCGAAGTTGGACTTATCGAATTGGATATTTTGTCATAGGTATATACATACTATTCGACAACTTCAAGCATAGTGTTTACTATAACAACCGATACAGAACCTCATGTGGTCAGCAACAGACTAGTGAAAAGTTTGTCACGAAACAAAATTCATGTGTTATATTATATATATAGACACATTTATTTTTAATGGATATGTCCAGAGATTATCTGTACATTACCGTAAAAGCACTTTGCTTTGGAAAAAGCTATTTATTTTCAATTAGGTAACAAATTGAGATATACTGGTACGTTTACGGTCTTCAGGAGATGCTGTACAAAGTAAATAGAAACAAAGTGTCGCTACAAATCACCCCTTTCTGCAGTTCGTCTACAAAATAAAGCTCGATAAAACGAAACTTCTCGCTCGATACCGTTCCAATAAGCTTCACACTTTCCTAAGACAAGCAAATGAGAATCTTAAAAGCGGTAAGTTTCAGCAGGGGAAAATTTGCATTTTGCAACTCGTCTGAAATGCATAATGGTTCTCGGGCAGCGGATGTTCCCGAGTGTCATTCATCGAACTTAATCACAGTGAAATTGGAGTGAAAGCTTTTTGGTCAAACAGTATATACAATGGATTAAGAGTTAGGTCTCATTAAACAGCGGGGCTTACTGGTTAACGTACCTGACTGTTCAACCTGGGTTCAAATCTGATACGAAGCTTGGTTTTCTAGTATGTTGTTTTGCGTTCCTTATCTCGGACACTTCGTCTGACAATTCCTCCTATGTTATCGCATATCCGTTATATCGGATACGGTAAGATAGAGACGATCGAGCAAAACTGTAGTTTCGTGTCCACTTGCAACACTATAACTTTTTCCCGCGAAGTTGATAGTTGTCGATAATGTTCGGAATTTAGCGCCATGTTTAAAAACTGTCAGAAGTACATATCACACCATGTTGTAGCAAAAGCTAAGGTAAAAGCTTGAATTTTTGGTAGAGACATCTTATGGGTCTTCGGACACGATTGGACTTAGGTTCGGACTGGAAAATAATGATAGTGACGTAAATAAGGTACTCAAATCCATAAAATCTTAATAGAAAAATGTAAATATATAAACTAAAGAAGTAAAAGTTCTGTAATTATTTCAAACGAATATATTGCCTATAAGAGACTCAAATGGCGAATTTAAATGAGTTATGCTAATACGGTAGCCCAATTTGCAAACTTGACTTGAAATAGACCGACGAGCAAGATGAATGGGCCGAGCAGTTGACAAACATCGGTGTCTGAATGCAAATATTAGGACAAATAAGTGAACATCGGAAGTTTAAAGCAAACTAGAGCGAATGGAAAGTTCAAAGGCAAATTTTTGTTTTACATTTGAAAATGTATCCGGGCTGTTAAAGAATTCAAACAATAAAATGAGACTTAATGCAATTTTCAAAGCTTATTATCTTCCTCGTATATACTCCCATATCCTTAAGTCCTCGGTATACACTTCCTACGACACATATATGTCCACTTCTGGACATAGACGTTTTCATATAAGCGACTTACCAATACTTGGCATGAGTTGTCATGAAGTGTCGGTATCCTCCCTCACACCAGAGACATTCTCTCCCGTCGCGTCTCGTCAAGTATACCTCAAACTCTAAAGATCAAAGTATTAAACATGTGCGTGATGCCATTGATGACTTATCGATTACCGAACTTAGACGATATCCTTCACAGCAGGCTGTATAAAGGAGCTTAAAGTTGCTAAGCGGGCTATGGATATACTTCTCTGCGAGATACAATCAATAACAAAGATATCGGCAGCAGATATAGCTCCATATCCCATAATCCAGCTGCTAAACTCTGATGGTTTCTTAGGACCGTGCTCCGTGTTAGTCTTTGTGGTAGACCTGTATTCTGCAGTGGACTTCTTATGGGCTCTGATACCAATATTAATGATGTTTGGAAGAATTTATCGCGATCAGAGGATTACAACTTTTTTATCCATATTAAGGATGACTTGCACAACAACACACTAAATAGTATTAAATATGTTTAATTACGTTTGGTGTTAATTCTATTTATGCCACAATATGTGCAAGTTGTATTTTGTTCTAGAGTTTGCACTACTCTTTTCTTAAATCTACGGTTGGATACGAACGTCAAAAGTTCAGCAAAACTTTTCTTGATTCCATTTATTTAAATAATTATAACGAGAAACGTAGATATTGTTTGAACGACGCGGTGAATGGGTTATGCAAATGCGTCTGTCAAGTCTGCGATAACGAGGGAGCGCGATTCGAGAGATGAGGGCAAAGTACTTCGCGAGCAGGGGTGCAGCGCTGCTCGCATGCAAATATTGAAGCTAACAGTTTCGCGTTGGTATTGAGAAGAGCTACGATGTTTGAAGGATAGTTAGTGTTTGGTAGTAAAATTATGGAAGGTTGCAGATTTTCGGAATTGAAGGACCAGTTTTTGTCTCTTGAATGTGTTAAGTGATAAAAATTGGTCTCGAAAATTGCCCAGCCAGCGAAACCTGAAGACACAAATCATTTTAACATAGATTTTTGTCAGTTAGGATCTAGAGTTTATTTCTCGAATATTATGAAATGAACTCTGGCTTAGGTTATACCAAACGAGCCGTTAAATACTTGGTAGTTGGCTCCTACCGAAATTTAGATGTAAAAGAGATTCAAAACTATGAATATAGCAGTTATTTTATTCTTATGGAGTAGTTGTGTATTGGTTTCCCTTAATTAGAATAACATATTTTTAACGCCTTAAAGATCATCTTGTATCCAGATGTAAGCATCCTCAAAACCTAATATTTGTGGAACGTTTCAGTATTCGACTTTTAGTTAGTTTTAGTAGTAGTAATAATGATGAAATTTCTTTATTCGTCTTTGTCACTGATAAACAAACAGTATAATTTACGTTTTCGTTTTGATATCTCGTTTTCATTGGAAAGCCTGAGCATTGCCACCGGGAAGACAAAACGGACAGATGGTTCATAAGCAGGTCAGTTCAACCAGGGTTTCACTACTGTGACCAGGCCTACGTTTTACCCAGCTGTCATCTGGTGTTAAGTAGTGATAAAGTCGAAGACGGTAATAACATTAGCGTAGCTTAGCATCAGGTAGACTCTGCACTCGTTTGTCATACTTACTGAAAAAAATCAGGACTAGTTCCAACAGACAAAGTCGACAAGCAATAAATAATGTGAAAGGCCCACGAATAACTATAAACGGGATATGTCAATGGTGAAATAGCATTTAGCCATCGAATGAAACACGTATCTGTGGGATAAATTCATCTGTTGCTGTATGTTTCAGATAATACCCTAATCAATTGATCATAAATGTGAGTGACAGTTGTGTTTTAGATCATTCCTATAAATTATATTTATATGGATGTATTCATTTAAACTTCAATGAAATTATTACTCAGGTGCAAATGAAAAATGTGTCGTTATTTTCGTAACTTGTGTATAACTATCACTATCTGTTCATTAAGTTACCATTGAAAAATCCTCTACTACTTATTCGTTAAATAAAGAGATGGACATCTTTGTTGATCTATCTTACCATCCCATAAATAGTTTTTTTTTATCGTAGTAGATCCAAGCACCGGCTTTCCTAATGCTCGAATGGGCCGAATCGACCGGAGTAGGACTAGTGCATTGTAGAATACCGGCGTGAAGTAGAGGCATCGTGTGCTTCTGCGTTTCGTTCGGTGCCTTGCTCCAACCCCCTTCCCAATATCCCTCTCATCTCCCAAATATCCTTAAAGCCTATTTGCCCAACACCAGAGGAGCTGCAGGTGCGGTTCCACCTGCAGATCCTCTGGTGTTGTAGATGCACGTGGGCGACGCTAATCACTTACCATCAGGTGAGCCGCTTGCTCGTTTGCCCCCTTTTTCATAAAAAAACAAAAACTTCCACCACATAGGATTATCCTATGAGGATTTACCATAATCGCCACGAGCAAGCGAATTGGCGATCGCAGTAACAGACACCTCGTACCTTTAATTTTGGTGTAATATTTTTCAAGATGATTATCCCGCCATCTGTTGGTAGCTATAGCGATTTTAACCCTTAGTCAACTCTTACAATACCCACTGGAAGAAATGGGGTGGCAAATTCTTGCGCCGATACCATACGGCATCGCATTCGCATATAGCATACATGCAAATGTATCTAAAGATTAAAGACTGGTCAATTAGTTTAATACTAGGTGGTTCATATTTAGTACCTGGACTAATAATGCTAGGTAAATGTGGTATTTTCTATTATAACTATTTCCAGAAAGTTTCACCATTACGAAAATTGAACTTGGTTGGAATTCAATATAGAATTCGGAATCAGTAACAGATGGTCTATTTATCACAACTCCGTATAATTCATTTACCACGGTTGAGCTTAAATTAAACTAGAAGCCAAATAGAATAAGTAAACTTTGTTGAACCATTGTTACGAACTAAGACAAATCTATGTTACATGACGAATAAGAGTTACATTATGATGAAATGAAAAAAAAAATGACATGAAAGTAATGTAAGATAAAATGTAAAGTTCTAGTTCGAAGAGAAGGATCAACCTCAAAAGTGCACTGCCTCTATCACTACAACCCGACGAAGCCCGACACTAGCCACACCACGAAAGCAAAAAACGCGTTACGTTTTGCCCCATTGAGGCATTCGCAAGCGATAAAAAAAGCGTTTGTCAACCATTTGACCATTGAGATTAACTTAGCTGTTGATATAAACATTAAAAATCTATTTTATATTTCATGTATCACTACATTTTCACTACATTTATAAATCTTCACTTACTGGAAGTACAACAATGAGAAACATCAAGTGAACAGTGTGTAGTAAATAGAAATAAATTATAGCCATTTATCACACCTTTCCCGCCTCACATATCTTGTAAAGCCTGTTAAGTCTAGCGGAGAAATTCGCTTAAACATGCCAAAAGTCTCAACTTTAGCAACTAATAAATTTGTGTCAACGCGCTGGAATTCTGTTGATACGAGTGAAGAGGAGAATTTGCATCTTGCGATTCGTTATTTCTGTGCATTTCATACTATTCGTTATTAAATTTAATCTTCAGCCGTGTATTATTGACTAGTGACCGATCTCTTTTTGCTTTTGTTCGTCTATCTGTATACATGTGCTGTACGCTGCATGCGTACTCTGCCTTTGCCTGTACGAGGTTGCCACTAAAATACCTTTGTTACCCAACGGTTGTATGTTCGGTCAACGGCGCAGAACCATTCATACTTAAGTTTGCTGATTCTCACGCTATGACGTTTACCCAAGTTCTGCCGCAGATGTCTTTGTTGGAGATTCTATGACACATCACTGCGATCACACAGGGAAACACCTAGCATAACCCTTTCGGGGTGTGACGTGGGCGTGGGGTGAGTTTTTTGCGTTTCTACAGTAGAGTATTCTTTTAAAATACTCATCGAACGTATAATGTTCGTATGCAAAATAATAATATTTTTATTACAATTTACTTGAGTTACCCAATCTATGAAGTAATCAAGACATCATATTATAGTTCTTCTTCATTTCTCATTTTACTATGTATCTTATTCTACTAACTTAATCATCATCAGCTTATCGAAAGCCGTTACAGTACATAGGTTTCTCTAAGAATGCTCCAGCAAGCCAGCGTACATTTCTTGGAAGTTTTGCCCATTCTCACTCTTAATTTTCTGCCATAAGTTGATTGCCAGAGCCTCGTTTGTTAGCTAGCGGGGTGCACCACGTGAGGTTGGCATTGGGAAAAAAATATGTTTTATTTCCTTTTATACTCCCATGTTCTCCCTTTTTCTATGTAACCTTATTTCACGGTTTGTTCCGTTTTTTTTCCGCATATGGCATATTTTATAAAATAATCATTAAATTACTCACAGTCTCTTTTTTTCAGCCCATTCATCGGCGTGTTCCTGCGCAACGCGTTCCAAATGTTCTCTCGCTTTTTCTGCTTTGGTGAACACCTGGCGTCGCCGCGTTACATCCGTTTCTACACGTTTAAGAGTAAGGTCATCGCGTGCACGTTCGTCCTGTCAGATTTAAATGGAAATATCGGTTCTACTTATCGAGCTACATCAGAACTTTTCTCCTAATTCTCATGTTCTCTCAATTGCGAATGTAGTCCGCTGGCTGACGGTTGACATCTGCGTTAGAAAACTAGAGCGCTTTTATTGAAATGAAATGAAATGAAAAAAAAATATTTGACGTAAGGAATTCAGATCTCGTTTGACAATTGTAATTTTTTAACCTACCACCGTTTCGTACTAGGGTTCCTTTGAAGGAGAAGAAACCGGCGAATGAATCCATAGGTGTCCTCTTATTAAACAGATGTTATACATGAAAAATAATACAACATAAAATAAAATGGCAACGAATGGTCTCACAGGCAATTAAAGTACATTATTATTAAAATAAACGTTAAAAAAAGCGTAAAATTAAATACTAATGCAGTATTTGCAAACCCGTGCTGACCAACAACCCACAAGCAGTGCCTGTTCACAAGCGTGACGCATATTACGAGTATTAATTGGATACGCTGTTAAAGTTTATGCTTACCAGTGTTTGCATTTCCATGTGTATCCGATCCATAAACTGATTGTATAGGTACTTTCTGTACAAGTTGAACTCTCTAAGGGTACACACAGCTCTGCCATCTCTAGTGCAGAAACCGAGTTGTTTCATTCTACACCGCGCCGGCTTCTGTGCGAAGTGGTTCGCCAAGTGCGGATCATGCATTGGCACGTAATCGTATGAAACATTGTGGCAGTATGGATCATTCAAGTCGAACGTCGGGCATGGACCGCTGCCGAGGCCCAGGCGACGGACCTAGAACAATGAAAATTAATGAAGGCTACGTATTTGTGTCTTTGGTATAAGTTACACACAGGATATAATTTCTGGATACCATTACTCTGTAATGGTTAGGCGCGGCACTTCAATTAGTTGAAGCTAATAACAAGACGTTTTGTCACTACTGCTTTTAATATGTTAAATATTTTGAACAATTTTAAGCAATGGCTTAACCATTACAAGACCTTCAATTTATAAAATTAAACTATAGAGTCTTTGTCACAAAATATACAGTAAGCAAAAATCAATCTAATTAAAAAAAAGTAATACGCATTAAAAATTATATAACACTTGCGTTTCGCATCGATCTTGAAAATGATTTGGATGAAATTTTATTTTTAGACTAGCTGCCACCCGCCACTTCGTCTGAATGGAAAAAATTCTTGCAGCTTACGGGATAAAAAGTAAAAAGACCACGACTATTGACTGTGCGAGAGGAATTTCATCAAAGTTCTTAACGGCGCTAACGCATCTGTAACTCTCTTCTGTGGAAGTTGTTTGTACATGTTGATGGGCTTCAGTAGCCGCTTACCATCAAGTGGGCTGTTAGTTTGTTATCCCAACCTAATAAAAAATAATAATGAGTGTTAGGAACTTAATCAAGAAGAAGGTGCCCATTTTCTGATACCATGTATATTCCATTGCTATAGCAGTACGGTTATTCAAAAAAAAAATCAAATGACCAATATTTTTATAAATGTTAAATTATAAATATTTTTTACGGAAAATTCACGAGGGATTAGAAAAAGCGATCAAGAGGATTTAAAATAAAAATAAAAGTATACAAATTTTGTTGCATCTAGAATTTAACTCTTCTGTTATTTAATTTTGCCTATTTTTTGATTAGTTATTGACACGTCTAAAATATATAAAACTAATAACTCTCCCTGGCTTTGCATGCTCTATATCTTTTGGCACTATTAGTTTCAATATTTTGTACAAAAAAAAAGAAACGCTTGTAGGGTCACTTTGTTGTCTATCTGTCTGACAAGCAAGACCATTTCCCGCAGAAATGGCCTGAAGTATCATTTCATCTCTGCCTGCCTCGATGAGTAAAATACGTGTGCTTATATATTATAGTAACAAAGAATTTTCGCTCTCAATGTTAATAAATGGTTTTAATATTACTATAACAAAAATTTTGTTTTAAGAAAAGACAAAACCGTGTTTACTTCATTTGAAACTATTATTTACGGATTTTATCGCGTTTATATACGGTGGGGGCTAAGATGTTAGAGGTTCTGAGGTCATAGTTAACTCGGGCTACCTTCAGCGTCTAATTATTATCCACGTGACCACGGGTGCTGCAAAAAAGCACTCGAAACATCGGAAACATAAAAATAAAAACTAAACGTGATAAAATCCGTAAGTAATAGTTTTATTTCAGGCAAAACTGTATTTTTGAAGATTGAAATTCCGACATATGCACACTACTGTCTGTGTAATTTATAAGATGACGAGATGACTTACTTTTAGGAATAGCATGAAACAATAACATGTGATATTGTCGAAGTACGACGACCCCAAGTTAATATTCGTATATACAATTTGTTAGAAATATTTAGCGGCGTAATTATGAGGATAACATTGAGAATGCGGTGTAAGTGACATGGGAAAATTGCTTATTACGTTCTACAAACACCTGTTAACGAAGTACCGCGCGTGCTCGAGTGTCATGTCGACGAAAATGTACGTCGCCTCATAATTACATAAGTCAGATTATCACAAAGATGAATTATAAGCTTCAGAATATAATAATATTAAATACATTTGTAATGAAACTATTATTTATGGATTTTATCGCGATTAATTATGTTTTTATATTCCCGACGTTTCTATTGCATTACAGCAGCCGTGGTCACGGGGGAAGTGAGGAATTAAACGTTTAGATGTCATAGTTAACTCGGGCTACCTTCAGCATTTATTTATTAGGTTTTTGGTCCGATCTACGCAGAATGTGCTCTCAGTACTTTGAGGTTGTGCAATGATATTGCTTGGGTTTAGATTTAATTTTGTTTATTACTGGATCCCAAGCCGGCGGTAGCGTCCAACCATATTCTCTATTGAAATTAGGATGTTTTTTGATTTTAATAGTCTCGCGAATCATCCTTGGCAGGAATCGGTGTTCATTTGCGAGGATTTGTGGTCTATCATTGTAATCTGATGTAATGGTTGGGGCGATCAACTAATGGAAAGTGATTATCGTCGCCCACATCTACAATACCAGAAGTGCTGCAGGGGCGTTGCCGGCCTTTAAGGGTAATTGGGAGATGGGAGGGAGGATAAGGAGGGCGATGGGGAGGGGGAGTGGGCCTCCGGTTACTTCACTCACCGAACGAAACGCAGAAGCACAAGATGCCTCTACACCACGCCGGTGTTTTGCGAGGTCGTGTTATTAACTCGGTCTTGCCGGCCCATTCGAGCAGGAGCTAAAGCCGCCGCTTGGCTTTACCACGTTAAAAATATTTACAGCCCATATTATCATAATTTTAATGTTATTTATTTGTCGAATTCATCTAAATGGCGGTTAATGGAATCAAACAGGGGAATCAATTCAATTTTGTTCGAGGTATTAACATTAAAAGTAAAACCTTAGACTCAGGGAAGAGGTAATCTAATCATTGACAGACTACCGCAAGCCTTTATGACACCAATAATAGGTTTTCAGTGTCTAGTCTCTTTGATTTATTAAAGTAGCAACGTTTAATACATTACGGTTTTTTATTTATAGCATGTTAGCTACATGACACCAACATGGACCTAACCGCATTGAGATCGTAAATTGATCATTGTTATCGCTTAACCCTTCAAGTCATAACAATATAATTTCTATTGTTTGAATGCGTCAATAGAAATAAGAATCGGCTACGGGTAAGTAAGTGCCTCTGTTTGCCTGTACAGTTGGAGTGCTATTACGTATACTGCTCAGTTAGCAATTACCGATAAGATTACGAAGTTGTCGCTCTGGTCGAAATCAGTCAGGTCATAATCATCATATATATAAAAGTCAACAGAAAGTCAATGTAAAGAAGAACATATTTTTTTTACAAGGTAACAAAGGGCAGACTTAATGCCTGTTGGCATTCTCCGTTAGTCAACCCATGGGGTGGAGAGATACAAGTAGCAGGTATATTTAATTAACTAAATAAATTAAACAAATAAAAATAAATTTGAAAATAACTATAATATAATAAAAGAAATATGTCAAAACATGAAATAATATATGAATACTTATAATGTAATATATAATAAATATATATAGATAGATAAATAAACATAATTAAGATACACAAAAAATATCTTAATAAGTCCTCACTTGTAAATAAAAGAATTTCCATACGTCAAACTCGCCTACACACGTTGGAATCTGCTGAAGGACAAGGCTCTAGTGACCGACTGATGAAGGAAAAATCCATCCAACTATGCTGAACTCAAACCCCACTGTCTTGTGGTGGTGAGCAGCATCTCTGATGCGGGTAACTTGTTTATTCAGCATGAAGGGTATGGATAAATTTTTCATTTATAGTTTTTTTGCTGCTTTCAAAGAAAGTCCTATTTTCAGCAGACGACTTACAGAGACTGATAAAGAAAAATAAAATAAGATAGACTGACCTTGACTGACATTCAGAATACTAAGGGAGCAGAAATTTTATTCAAAGGACGTGTATTACTTTATTATTGTAATTTATTTAAAAGATCCTAAGAGTGCTTAAATTAAAAAAAACTGTATATTTTTTAACTTTGGGAAATATATTAAGGGTTTAACCCCACAACGAGTGTCAACAACCGTGCTCCCTCCATAGCATGGTTAAGATAACCCTGTCCCGGGGGTCAGATATCTCAATTTTAGAAGATAAGTACGGGTACAGTACAACGACTAGTTAATAATATTGTTGTCTTAACTGACTATTATTACATTATATCAGTGGTACCGGAAAAAAATATTGTATTTCAAATGATGTAATTATCACGTCATGAAATAAGCGCTTCTGTTCTAAAATGAATCAAATGGCGTGAAAGACATTACTGTGGTTAGAAATACAACACTTTGTTATCTGAAACTGCTATTATTGCTATACAAATTCTATTATTAACTCAGGTAACCAATAACATTTGTTAAAAATTAAGTCCAAAAGAAAAAATAAAATTTTCTTCTCGTAAAATTAGTGTCCTTTGCCTTAACAGCCTTATATAGTCCAAGGACATTGGCCTCTCTCAAAAAAAATTGTCATAATCGCCACACTCGAAATAAGAATTGGCGGTCGCAGTACCAAAAACCTCGTGCCTTAAGAAAATATAAGTATTCAATATTTTAACAGAAAATAAAAAAATGTGTGACAAAAAAATGTAAAATTTAAAGATTTCTCATTGGTACTAGGTTTCTAATGAGTTACTTGTAGGAGAAAAACTGATGACACTGACTTCTTTAGAACAAGAACTTATGTATTGTGACTTTCAGAGAAATATGAAGCTTTCGTAAAACATTTTAAAACTGTACCAAATTCAAGCAATAAACCGAAATGAGTGGAAAATTTTAATGAAATGATACAATTGTGATCTAAAAGTTAATCGAAATATGAGGAGTTTATGTATGAAGATGCAGTTTTTTTAGATTTGACGCAAATCAGTTAGTTTTGGGACTCTACTTAAATATAATCATATTATTGATTCCATATCTGTGCTAATCCTGATAACGAGGAACTGAACCCTGCCAGTATTCGTAGTAGGGTGCACCACTTGCACGAGGCTCTTATAGCAGAAAATCCATCTGAATTCCACGTTCTAGTGATAGGGTTGAGCATCACAAGACTCGCTCTTACTACTGCGTCCACCTATCCGCTTGCCGAGCGTGATGAGTATGAGCAAACCTCTCAAGAAATGCATGCCAGTTTTAGATGGAGCCTTCTTAGCCTATGGCGGGCAGTGGTCTTACATAAGTTGATGAAAATGAAGCAGATTGTAAAAATATCAAGCGTAAATGATAACCGAGTGACCACTTACGAGAAAAAGAATAAGAGATAATATCAGGATTTAGTTATGAAACAATTTATAAAACAATTCCTGGTGTTTTCAATTCGAATTAGAACTAGACCATTAGAAGAATGTGTAGAAAACCACGAAAGGTTGATGTGCGGGTTTGAATCCCGCACTTTGGGCTACAACTAACAGTCAATAGCCTATAGCTTATTTGGACTCCATATGCATGTACTTGTTGAGTTTAAATTTTCATGACACAAAGTGATTTTGCGCCGCTTTTGCGTAACTGTTCTGGGGTGGTCCTAACTCTTCGTCCCATCAAAATACCTCAATTTTAATTAGGTCATGATTAAATGATACCGCTTAGTACTTTATCACTTGGCCCCAACATAAAGTCCACACGGTCGGTAGTTCTAATTAAAAACTTCATCAGCTTGCCCGTTTCCTTAATTTGAATGAACGTGACGTGGCTGGTATAAATTCTGTGATCACTTTTCGCAGAATGCTACAATTAACGTAGTTAAAAGTGAAAAATCTTTATTTGTTGTAAGAAATTCAGATTTCGTTTGTCAATTTTTTTTATATATCGTTGCTTCGTAATGAGATTTATCTGATTGGGAAGAAACAGGCGAAAAACACTCCGTAGGTATCATGTTTTTAAACAGATTTTTTTTTTTTTAGAAAGGCGCCAAACGAGCTAGCAGTGATTACCGTCGCCCATGTACATCTGCAACACCAGAGGTGATGTAGGTGCGTTGCCGGCCTTTAAGGGTATTTGGGAGATGAGAGGGAGGATCAGGAAGGGGATGGGGAGGAGGAGAGGGTCTCCGGTTACCTCACTCAGCGAACGAAATGCAGAAGCACAAGGTGCCTCTACTCCACGCCGGTATTCTGCGAGGCCGTGGTACCAACTACTTTATACATTACAAACAATACAAACTCAACTATATTTAAGGACGAACCGCCACACAACGTCGTCGTGAACAAAGGCTTTTAAGCAATCATGATACGCTCGAGTCTACTTTCTACTTAGATAAAAACTCGATATTGGAACTATCTTAAATATGTCAAAGCTTCGTAGTTCAACCGATGAGGAGCAACATCTATGGGGCGTGGTTTCAGGTACTACGGTCGCTAATCCGCTTGCCATGCGTGGCGGCACAGCAAATCTTCCCAATGGAACAGAAGTGAGTTCAGCTCAGGACTACAGGATAAAAATAAGAAAGAAATATAAATAATTTGGTGCAGTGTAAACACAATCTTAAATCAATAGTCAAAATAAAAAGTAATGAAGTAAGGTTACAGTTACAGGAAATCGATGTGTTATGCTAGGATATAATATAGGTTACGTTATCAATCGTTTCATAGATAGGTGTAATAACTCAAAACTTGTAGCAATTCATCAATCAATCCATTGTTATGACTTGTTTTGGGTTATGCTGGTGCTATGTTGTTATTAATATGTGTAATATCAACCTTACCTTACCTTACCTTAACAGCCTGTAAATAGTCTACTGCAGGACATAGGCCTCTCGCAAGAGGAGGATTTGCCATAATCGTTACTCACGGCAAGCAGAATGGAGATCGCAGCACCTGACTTCTCGTATCTCAGGTATTTTTCGAGATGGAGATCCTGCCATTTTTAAGGCTTTTCCTTTAGTCGCCTCTTACGAGACCTACGGGAACAAAGGAGGCTGTAATCTTTGATTGTATACTGATCCCAAATACTAGCGACCGATAATAGGGCGCAGCGATATTAATGTGAGTTTAGTAAACCCTGAGCACAGCAACCCTTCTAAGAAATACATGCTGGTATTTTCTTGGAAATGATTATTAATATTATGTGGAAGAAGAAGAAGTATTTAAAATAATAAGAGGCGAACAAAATTCTTTACAACCAATATCTTATATTAAGGAATATTTATAATCTTCTCTAATTTCTCATTAATGAGTAACTTTTGAATCGCATATTATGAGAGATAAACGATAAGTAAATAGTGTCATAATATTTGTAACAAAATTTGTAAAGCATTAAGGTTTACAAGGAGAAGATTCTGTTAATTGCTTAATTTAGGCTTCAGAAACAACTGTCGAACAAACGAAGCTTCATTTACAACTTTTCGTTTGAAACATTCATTAATTAATATTATGGATTAGCGATTGTTCCTTTCATTAATTGAATCGGAACAGAAACGCGTAAGATTATCGTTGAATTTATATTCATTTACTTTTTTCGCCTCCTTTTCAACTGAGTATGTTATGAGATGTATCTTAATTACTTGTTACAGTAAAAACCTCACAACGAGTCTAAATCGATTTTAACTAACAAAGTCAGATATCGGTATTTTTTATTTAATTTATTTAAACTTTGTTGCTATCACCATTAAAAAAATATTACGAATGGCAGACTCAATGCCTTTGGCAGTCTTTGCCTGTCAACTCCGGGGTGTGGAGAAATAATATAATAGGTGCATTAAAATATACGTCTACATTTTTGTCAAATAATAAGAACTTGAGGTATACACAAATAAATAGATATATGATATAAAAATATATGGTTACTTTGATGACGTACACACATACCTTATATATTCAAAACACACATTCAAAAACAAACATACATAAATACATAACAATATACGCAAGTTTAATTTTCGTTCGCTTTTCTAATGCATTAACACGTTTGTCAAACGTGTACGGCCTCCCTGCACTAACTCATGCGATGAGATTAGAAGGGTCAGATAAGTTGATACTCTAGTGTAATGGAGGCACCGTCACTGTGCACACCCACTCGCCTGCCCACCGTAGTGAGTATTGCCAAATCTTTCACGCATCGAATGCTAGCTTTGTTGGTACTATCACAGATAGGCAGTTATGGCCAGCCGTGGATTTACATTGACTGATATAGAAAATGATTTTGAATCAAAAAAAAACGTCATAGTGACACAAATATTGACTTCGGCGGAGATTCAGGCTGAAGTCATGCTTTTGTCAATGTATGTGAAAGTTAATATTTCCATTAGCAAGCACAAAAGCCAAGATAATTTGTCTTAACCTAACCTTTGATGTAACGTTTAATACGATAATATCGGAGTCAGAGACCGATGTAGCGTTAGCCAGAAATTAACAATTACACATAGACAGAACATAGCATAGATTACTAAAGCAATAATTAGTGTTTTTTTTAGGGATAAGTGATTACCGTCGCCCACGTACATATGCAACACCATAGGTGTCGGCCTTTTAGGATATTTGAGAGACGGGAGGGAGGATGAGATGAGGGGATGGGGAGGGTGATTGGTCCTCCGGTTACCTCACTCACCGAACGAAACGCAGAATCACAAGATCCCTCTGCTTCACGCCGGTATTCTGTGAGGCCGTGGTACCAACCCGGTCGAACGGACCAATTCGAGTGGCAGCAAAAGCCGCCGCTTGGCTCTATTAAAATACTAGATTTAAAATCGTTTTTCAAAAATATACAACGATGAATATAAATATGTTTATTATTTATTATTACTGGTTTTATTTTAATTTCACACAAATAATGAGTATATAAATAATGAAGTAGAGCTTCACACCAATATTCTGCGAGGATTCCTGTCGAGCCGCCCAATTAGAGCAGCAGCAAACGCCACTGCTTGGCTCTAACTTGTTGCAAATAATTACATTCTTTTAATAAAAATATAATATAAAATATTGCCCTAATAGAGGAACATTATAATTGAGTAAGAAATTAAAAAATGTTTTTGCCTGGAAAATTTGCCTTACAAGCAATTTTCGTGCCTCCATTGTTTCTTAATCTGTTTTATTACCTGTGTATAAACAAGACACAATGTACACACTTATAAAATAATTTTAATTATTATTACATGTGTTGACATTGCTGAATATTTTTTGAAACTGAATTCATCCGAACTCTTACCATCTATTGAAGAATCTATACTAAGAAGTAAAGATGTTAATTAAGATTTCGTTTAAATTACTACACTGAGGGTAACTTGCACCGTACCTCGCTAAATACAATAATTTACATCATCCTTCTGTCTCTTTCTACTTGAAACAATTGACCGAAATAGAATGATGTTTTTAATTATGTTTAGAGCTAATTCTCTATTTAGTATAGTTTGGTGCAAGCCCTTGTACAATTGTTGTGCAGTGTTGTTGCTACGGATGATTTAGATGGAATCTATGCATTACCAACCAGAAAATTTTAAACTAATTTCCGGTTCCGTCACTCACCGTGCGAAACACACCCGTATAATGCTCCAATTTTACGTAAATGTTATAAAGCAGTTGAACAATATGACGTTATAGTTATTTGATACCCGTCAAGTCAGGGGAATGTTCGTCTTCAGAAGTTATTTATCGGAAATATTCAGCGGAAGCTACGCGAGTAACGCTAAAAGGCGCCGCAGAGCTTAAAATGTGAGATGTTTTTGTAACAAGCGCGAAGTGTACGAAATTTTACGCGGGAGAAATTAATACCTGGAATTCTATCTTCAGTAAAATATTTTTCATACCTCATTAAGAGAGATTACTACAAATTAAAGGAATTATTACCTCGATTATATTAGATCAATTACTCATATTAACTGGCATATATTAGGTTGATTTGAATGTGAGTTTGTAAAATTAAAAACAAAGAAACCAAATAGTATAATATGGTACCATCGAGTTGGTTTGATGATGGTAATGTAATGTGTGGGCAATGAAATCCATAAGTGACTACTGTTAAACCCATCGAGTTTGGGCTCATCAGGTTTGCTCTGCCATCCTCTTTCTTCTCGCAACTGTCGTAAGAGGCGACTACGGGAAAAGCTTTGAAAATAGCAAAAGCTACCGATAGCTGGCGGGAGACGGGCATCAGCGTCTAAGGCGCGAGGTATCTGGTACAGCGCTCGTCAATCCGCTTGCCGAGCGTGGCGATTATGGCAAATCCTTCTTATGGGAGAGCTCTACGTCCCGCAGTGGGCTATTTAGCGTAAGGTATGGTTTGTTTTAATGTTTAATTAGGCGCTTAATGAGTGTACTCGAGATTTTTTCAAAACTTGACGCTAAATAAAAAAAAGGTGACCCTTTCTTTACATTTTCATTACTCTGGGCATCGCGCGTCGATTAGCTAGTAATAACGGCAACGTTACGCGAGTTCGAAGATCGTTTTTTGATAGCTTGCGAGTACTTTTTAATATGAAATACTGTCTCATTTTCAAATGACGCAGGAAACAAAGATGACAGTTTTATGATATCAATCGAAACGCGTGCCTTTAATTTTACAAAACTGCATAGTTCTCTACCATACCTCGCAAAGGCGTGGAAAATTCTGGATTTGAGTCAAAGCCGATAACAAAAGCTGACTTACTTATTGGATTTGGACATGTCGTTATTTTCCGAGAGGCTCGGCATCCTCCGTTCTTATCGCATAAATGTTACATCGGGTAGTAAAAGATGAAGTTGTGTTGAAGAAACAAAGTAAGAGCCTGTATGTGCCCACAGCTGGGCAAAGGATCCTCAATATCTCCTTCTCAAATATCTGAGAGGGTTTTGTAACCGGGAATGGCCCGCCATGTGAAGCGTCACGCTGCTCCACTGGGGGTTGGCGGGCTGCTACTTATGCGGGTACGCTCAAGAAACTTTCCTACACCACCGTGCACGTGGCAAGTACAGTACTTAAAATTGCTATTAACAATTTTAGTGGTGTCGGCATCAGGGTTCGCAACCAGGTCACTAGCACTCGTATGTAACTAAAGCGAGTGCCCTGACCACTACTGCAGTTCTCAGGTGTATGAGTGCTCTTACTCTTCTTCTTCTTGTTCTTCATTAACCTATATTAGTCCTTTTATTTTTTTTTCTTTATGGAAGTGACGGTAAACGCGCAAGCGGTTCACCTGATTGTAAGTGATTACCGTCGCCCACATACATCTGCAACACCATAGATGCTGCAGGTGCTTTGCCGGTCTTTAAGGATATTTGGGAGTTGGGAGGGAAGAGGAGGGGAATAGGGAAGGGGTGTGGGCCTCCGGTTACCTCAGCCAAACGAAACGCAGAAGCACAAGATGCCTCTACTTCACGCCGGTATTCTGCGAAGCCGTGGTACCAATCCGGTCAAGCCGGCTCATTCGAGCAGCAGCTAAAGCCGCCGCTTGGTTCAACCACGCTTAAGTCCACAGCTGATTATAGGTCTCTACAAGAAAGTGCCAGTAAATGCATTTCTTGAATGATCAGTGACATCTAAAGGTACCAGATATTTCTGGCGGTTGTCTTAGTTTACTTTTACAGCGTCTGGATGAGAAGTGATTGTCTTTCGACGCCATAACAAAGAATATTACATTTAATTTTCGTATAATACTTTACCTTAAATAATGTGGATTATGATTTAAGGTAAATTCCTTACCTTTTTATTTATCGAACGTAAAAGATTCACGCATGAATTATTCTTAAGGGAATGAAAAAGGTGGGAAATTGAAAACCGAGCCGACTTTAAGATGAGCATGGCGCAAAAGTAAATTGAGGTCTTCGGAGTCACTGAATTCAATTGAGACGCTTATAACGCTTCACTTAATGCTTTATAGGTTGAATTACTGCTAACGACAAGATGATGAAAAGTGTTTTTAATTACGTGATTTTTCGACCACAAACGTGTTATATTATTTACACGTCTTTTATTTTTCGAGTCCGCAAAATTTGTTGATTTTGACCTATGGCTTATTTGGATTATTAAGATGAGGTGAAATTTAGACGGCATTTTTATTTTAATAGAGTGGATATCATTAAATGTGTATTTCCCAATCCGAAGATTTCATAATCACAACGACCGACAAGCGGGTCGGCCAACGAACGTATGTATGTATGTATATATTGACGCCTTGTTCCCAACGGGGTAGACAGAGACAATCTTCTTCCACTTGCTACGGTCCTGACATACGTCTTTCGCTTCTCCCACTTTCATCAATCTTCGCATGCATACTCGTTAGTTTAGAGTACTCTTGACCTGGCCTTTTATCAGAACGTCTCCGATTTGATCGTTAAATGTAGAACGAACGTAGATTTAAGAATTGACGTTTGTCAAGTGACACTCATAGGAGTTAATGGGGTGATACTACGCACGTATCTTCATTGTCATCAGCTGTCTTTAGACTACTACGTGAGCCTATTTAAGTCCACTGCCGAACAAAGGCCTCTCCAAGAATACGGCATTAGAAACCATGACGCATTTCTTGTAAGGTTTGCCCATATTAACCTAGGCATGGTACACTCGCACAGGTGATGCTTGCTTCTCATCAATGGTATGTTGTATTTGGGTTCGGCAAATTCGGATCGACATTCCGCCATCATTCAGTTGCCAGAACCTCGTTTGTTAGCCAGCAGGCTGCACCACATGCAAGCGAGGTTGGTTATACCCCACGCACGCATAGCATTTAAAAACATGTCTATTTTTGATTACTGTGAATAAATTATTATAGTTAATCCCATACGAAAGTGTGTATAGCTAATACTGTTAATAACTACAAACTTTTAGTATTGTCTGCGTAGTTTATATGTTCAACTATTCTTTGCAAATAATGCGAAATAATACCGCAAATAAAAGAATATCTATCCATTTACAATATACCCCCTACTCTTTAGAGCAACGACGCAAACAAATGTTGGCGCTTTACTGACCCCAAACAATTGAACAAACATGAACATGTCTGCGTCGGGGTGGAAACATTATGCGGGTTTGTATAGATTTATCACACGAAAGCCTCTGTACCTACGCTTCATTCACTGCTTGAATAACGACGCATTAGCATAATGAATGCCGGGTCTTCTTAAAAAGGATTTCAAACACCCCGTACAGTCGGGATTCGGTTGAAATGTGGCGTAAATTTATCAGATAATATTTAAATGTAACGCATCGGTGTTTACGTTATACGAACGAAACAAATAACTTGTTGACAGTTTGGTTAACCCAAATGAGTTGTGTTTTAAATACAGTTTACGAAATGAGCTCCATTTAAATCCTAATTTATTATTTCGCGTCTCTCAAATGAACATTGTTCTCGCAGGGTTAATGAGTAAAACTTCGTTAATATAAATTTGTAAATGTTGGTAATATTAGATTTAACTTTAACTATCTGTTGTTATTCGGAAGTCGTCACTGACACCTTCTGTGCCTAGGGGCTGTTTGGGTGGGTAAGTAGCAGTGCAACCACTATTGTCGTCTGGTTTCAAGGATATAGAGAAAAATTACAGGCTGTAAGGTGTTCCATTATAGAGTCCTCAGGAGTGACAACTCAATTGTGGCCTCCTTCGATTGAAGTTGTTTGGAAGGTGTGACCACGGGTGTGCATGCAGTAGCCACTCACTTGTAGCTTCTAAGATCATTACAATCCAAAAAAGAAAAGTAACAAATGTTCGTTCAACTTGAAAATCGTACAGCTGTGTTAAAAGAAGTTTTTAGCTGAGGCGCTGCGTGACGAAGATACGATTCCTGCACGAGACTAGTATTTTATATCTTTCGTTTAAAAAAAGGGAACTTCACGAAAAAGTCAAAAGTCTCATCAAGAATTTTTGTTCATATTCGATAAGTAATATCAGCAGAAACATAACATGTTACTTTATATTGCAATGATACATTAAAATACCGCTCCTGTAATTCATCATATTGGTGACAGCTACGGAAGACAGGCGCGAGCTTACATATATATATCAGTATTTAAATAGAGAGGAACGTGAAAATATTTAAATGCTTAGGACTCTATGCGTACAATACAGAAATATTTGCAATCTCTTTTTATTATTTCCACAGAAGTAGGCAAACGTTGCATGAGATCAGATAAAGTAAGTAATCCACTTATCTTCAAGCGTTTCTTGTTTGCTTGCTTTACTGTGTATGCCATTAAGGGATTAAATGCCTTAACGATGACCTCATATTTCAACATCACGCTGTTACACACATGCAATATAATTTAATATACCTAAATAGGTTTTGAGTGTTCCGTACTAAAATGAACAAATGGAACAATTGCGGAATAGGCGCCGTCACAAGGGATGTAATGGGTGCTATTGGCCCGAACCATGATTTACGAAAATATTCTTTTTTAATTTTTATCACAAATTTCAGGTCTACTTCTTTCAATAAGGCTCTCTACGAAAGCAAATGCATTAGTCTTCAGTTTGTTTCGTGCGTTTGTTTTGTGCGTGCGGTAAGCACAGTACCGGCACACTCGCACTAGTGATGCTGCTCCCCATCACTGGTTTCATTACCCGAAGTGTTCAGTCGCCAGAGTCTCGTTAATTTATTAGCCGAGGTAAAACTACGTGCGGGTTAGGTTGGCATTTGTAGAAAAAGGTAGAAGTAAAGTAAAAAAATAGCAGCCTGTTTGTGCCCACTGCTGGGCAAAAGCCTCCTTCTCAAATACGAGTATCAGAGAGGGTTTAGGAGCCGAGAAGGGCCCGCCAAGCTGCTCCAGTGCGGGTAGGCGGGCTTCACATATCCTCGAAATAATATCTTTATTATTTTTTACAGACATGCAGGTTTCCTCACGATGTTTTCCTTTACCGCTGAGCACGTGGTAAATACAGCACTTAAAATTGCTATTAACATTTACAACACAACAACATGTTAGTGGTGCCGGCACCGGGGATCGAACCCTGGTCACTAGCGCTCTATGAAACTAAAGTGAGCGCCCTGGCCACTAGGCTACCACGGCTCGACGAAAAAAATAGTATTTTTTTTATTTATTTGGGAAAGGCGGCAATCGTGCAAGCGGCTCACCTGCAACTGCCTCTGCAACACCAGAGGAACTGCAGCCAGCCTTTAAGAATATTTTAGGGGATGGGAAGGAGGATGAGAAAGGGAGTGAGGGAAGGAGTGGGCCTCCGTTTACCTTACTCATCGAACGAAACGCAGAAGCACAAGATGCAGAAGCAAACGCAAATTAGTATAATTTCACTTATACCGTACATACACTTTTCAGCAGAATCAGAATGTTAAATTCATTCTAATTGCATGTTATATTCACTAAACCAGCTGCACAATTCTAAGTGAAGCTACATAATTCACTTATATATTATAATAAAGCGTATAAACAATTTTACTTTATATTATTGTACTACGCTGAGCTATTTCACAATAGCGAAAAGGGAATTTTATAAAGAGTCCCTGTGAAGAAATATTTCTTTAAGGAATCGTACAAATCTTTATATAAATATTTGCTCTTTGGAATGACTGACCGTTATGATATCTGAATAGGTCGGAATGAGGAAAATATTGTCTTGGTATACAATGAATATATGTATGCTTTGTTCGTATGGATTTTGGAAACCATAGGTATATTTTTGAGATATTGTGATGTAACGAATTAATCAGTTTAAAGAGACATATGTCACGTTGAGCAAGATATTTTATTTTACTTACATTATTTTAGACAACAAGTGAATGAGACTATTTAAATACGAGTAAATTTTTTAATACCATTTCATGGATTTAGGTAAATATGGTTAGTTATAGACGTTTTAATATCATCTTACCAATACCATAATTAATACCATCGGTTCAATGAAAATCTGGGAATTTTGGCCTGCTAGAGAAAACATATGTTCACCTACTGCAATAAAAAAATTTGAAGAAATACAGCTTCAGAAACTCGGAAGAACTAGCTTTCATTATCGACCACGTCTGCATGGAAAAAACCTTCGCGTCATTCACGGGATAAAAAGTGGCCGATGTCATTTCTCAGGGTTTAATATAATATAACATAGCAAATGTATTAAAAATTTGTGTAGCGGTCAAGCAGTGAAAATGTAACAAGATGTTACTTTCACATTTAAAAATAAAAGACGTGTAATATATCAAGGTGGTTTCTAAAAGGTTTCAACGAGCCAGTTTTCGTAATATATATTAGGTATTTTAGCGTATACCTAAAATAGCGAGTCGGAATGGTATAGATTAACTAAGGTTGATTTATGCCTTCCAAAGTCTCAGTTTGCATCGTTCACGCTGCTGATACCGAAAACTGCAAATATTTACTTTAAACGTTTTTTTTTATTTTAAGGGCCGCGTGCTTCAAACATTCCTAAACAGAATTAGCGCTAAATATAATTATGAACATCATTCTATTTCGATCAATTGTTTCAAACAGAACGAGACAGAAGGACTATTTAAAAATGGTTAACAATAATTGTATTTAGTGAGGATTTGGGCAAGTCACTTTCAATTTACGTCTCTTAATTATGATTAATATATAATGTAACGAGTGTAAGGTAGAATATTTCTCCTCAACATCTTCTCCAAAGGAACTTTGCTAACAGACGAGGTTCTGGCGTCTGACTAATTGCAGTAAATCAGGCGTAAAAATCTGCTACCCCGTAAGAGATAATTATGGGAAAAGCCGTGAAAATGTCATGCCATGTACCGTTAAATGGCGAGATAACCATCTCGAAAATCACTAAATCTAATTTAAGCAGACTTATGATGGCCAGCAGTATCTTAGGTGCGTGGTAAATGGCACCGCGATCGCCGATCCGTTCGTCGTATGGCAAGTCGACCGATATGGGTGAGGCCTATATCAGGCAATGCAGTGGACTATATACAAGCTAATAAGGCACTTACCTTTGGCGGCACCGATGATTGAAAGTAGGACCCTCGCGAACTATGAACTTAAAGCTAGCACCGTGACTATTGACTTTTTTTTTTATGGAAAAGATGGCAAACGAGCAAGCGGTTCACCTGATGGTAAGTGATAATCCCTACGCCTACATACATCTGCATCACCATAGATGCTGCAGGTGCATTGTCGGTCTTTAAGAATATTTGGGAGATGGGAGGGAAGAGGAGGGGAATAGGGAGGGGATGAGGGCCTCCGATTACCTCAATCACCGAACAAAACGCAGAAGCACAAGATGCCTCTACTTCACGCCGGTATTCTACGAGGCCGTGGTATCAATCCGGTCGAGCCGGCCCATTCGAGCAGCAGCTAAAGCCGCCGCTTGGCTCTACCACGCTTAATAACCTTCTCTGAATATTCTTCTATAATATTGATAAATGAAATACATGCACACACAATACTACTAAAATACACAGATAGAAAACACTAATTAAATAGATTAATATATTACTGCTTGTACGTATTTTGCATTTCGTCATAATCTCAAAAGTTTCCGGATTTACATTAATTCAAAGTCTACGCCACATGAGCAATGTCGCGAACGAGGCACGTTTTAAATAAGTTCATTAGGTTTTATTTTACATGACTTGAACAAAGTTATATATCTAAACGTGTTCTCGTTCGCATATTGCTCCTCTGTTGGCCTATCCGCCCCACGTGCGGGAGAGGGATAGCGGCAGGGTTTTTAAAAGTTTGCATTACTGAATTTACTTACCGGATGATCCCAGTTTCCTCTCCTAATTTGTATTCATAACTCATATCCTGTATTGTATTTATAACTAAACGAGGAAAGTACTAATTTATATTGAATTCGGAGAGTTCTAACGTGAGTAGCATATTTTTTTACTGTTAAAAATATTTAATTGTTAAAGAATAACTTATCAAATGTTTCCAAAAAAACTTGTATAAATATAAATATTAAATAAATTTAAAAATTGCGATTGTTTTTACGATTTTTTGTTAAAATATGTTAAATATATTTTTGTTAAAATATATTAAATATATTTTTGTTAAAATATATTAAATATATTTTTGTTAAAATAAGTATAAATAAAAAAAAAACAGGCGATGAGATCAGTCTCAGAAGAAGGAGACTCGCATTCGATCTCTTGTATGACGGGTTCGTACTCATGATTTTCGAATTTGAATTTCGATAGTTATGTACGATTCTGCCTGGACATTAAGACCAGCCACACTGAAATTACATTCGTTTTGTCTCTATCTCCGTATTCGTAAGCACTTCGTAAGGACTTATACCCAGTTCAGTACACTTAGAAATGCTGAAGAAGAATTCCTTCATGAGCCGAATTAGTTGTTTAATTTTTAGCGAAAACATAACATGTAATTAAGTACGAAACAGAAAATGTTCGCTTATAGTTCTTTAAATTATAGTTTTAATAAACTTTCTGTTATTGTATGGATTAGTATGTTCTCCCCTTTGTGTTTGAGCAAAAGTGTATGTTACAGTGAAATATTGCTTGATTAGAACAATAAAATTACTTGTAAAGGTTTATAGGAGCGTAGCCCGCTAAGCAAAATGGGTTGGGCGTTGGCATCTTATCCCCGACTCCGATGAAAATGATCCGATTTTCATGAAACTTGGCAAAGATAATGTAAGAAGTGTAAATAGTGCATAAATCTTCTCATTATCATTATCATAGATGATTTTGTTTAAAAAATATCTGAGACTTTCATAGACACAAATTTGTACGTAAATGATACGTAGTTATAATAAATGTTACACTTCGCCTCCCTTTTGTCCGCAACATTGATACCTAGTACAGAATCGGGTTGTGCATTGTTCATAACGCATAACAGGTAGATATAACCCTGTCTGATAAATAGCTGACATATTCACAGTCTATTCAAAATTCACAACCTATGCCCCAGTCCGGACCATATTTGATATAATTATAATTAGATATAATTCAGATTATTTGGACAAAAACAAACAAAAAGTTAAAGTTAATAAAATGAATTTTCAGTGTACTCACGTCTTCGCCGATTTTTCCTCGCGAGAAGACGATTCTTCCTTGGGGCATTTTAGGCATTGGCAATTTGCTTTCGAGTCCGAGTCTGTACCATATCGGTAGCCCATTCTTTGGGACAGCCCTAATAGGTTTCGGTATCGACTCGATAACTTTCTTTAACTCTGTAGGTTTACGTAAAGTCATCAATGTTATATCAACTTCTGACACATCGTCCAGCGTAGGTTCAGACATTTTAACAGATGACATTATAACAAAGTCTGAGTAAAAATATTAAATAAAAATAACCAAAAAATAATTACGCGAGCACGTCTGACATTGCACTGAAAATTTAACGTTTCATTGTGACGTTCGTTATTCAGACGCCCGGTGAGCGTTGATTGTTTTTTAATTGCCATTCTGTGTGGCCAGTTCATATTTCAGTAGTTTACGCTACACTGTGATTAGCCATTGTGTTTGTGATGAAAATATTCAACGAATATGTCGCGCTTTTTCATCATTACTCTGTATAAGTCCACTGTTAGACAAAGGCCTTTCTATGAAAGTGCCAACAAATGCTGGTACCTCAAAATGAAAACCCACGCACTAAACATGCTGCTCCCCATCACTTGTCTGTGGTATTCGGGTTCGGTATATTCGCTTTCCGCCATCAGTCTGTCGACAAAGTCTCGTCCACTGAGTACATTTAAAATTCAAAAATATTTAAAATCATTGTTAACCTTAACAGCGTCTCCAATGCATCTGCCAAGCGTGTCATTTATGGAAAATCTTATTCCACTGATATAACAATGGGAGAGGCCTATATCTTATCTAACAGAGAACTGTTTAGAGCACTGGTTTAGAGACTACGAAAAACGATAACATTAGTGATTGTTAATTTTAGAGTTTATCATTAACTGGGAACATTAACAGCGTGCCGTAATTGGCGAATAAAAAAAGGTATATTACCATATTAGGTCAAAATACCATAAATTTTTCCAAATGCCACCTTACCTGAACGCGGTCTTTCCTGCTAGCTAACGAACGTGGATCTGACGACCGAATGATCCAGCCGAATATACCGAACCGAAGTTCCACAGACAGGTTATGGGGACCAGCATCTTCATTGCGAGGTTAGCGTTACTGCGCTCACCAACTTGTTAGCCATAGTATCCTGCAGTTCCATAGTATGTTCAAACCTTTTAAAGAAATTCATTCCGGCTTTTGCTGGTAATTTCTTAGAGAAGCGTATGTTTAGAAGACGACTTTGTTTAAGCCTATTTGGCTTATAAAGTAAAGAAAGAAAAGACTTATACAGACTATCCTATTACTACTTGAAAAATACCAAATAATAAACCTAGAAGTCAAAGATTTTAGGTAAAAATTCTAATCTAAAGTTACTGTATTAAGAATGTGTATATTTTTTTAATTGTTACAGTTTTCGTGTATAATGTGTTGGTAGAGCCACGCTGTAGCCGTGTTTTAGATATTTCTTATGTATGTGGAGAGTCTGCTACTTTACGACGTGGGTTTCCTTTGTCAGCATTAAACCATGTCATTAACAATTTTAATAACAGGGCTCGTAATCGCATACAACGTAATCTATGGCTATCGGAGTAATATTTTCGATTAAAAAATGTCAAATTGTATTAAAGTGATTTGTAGAGAGAAATCAAAAATTGTAGCTTGATTGAAAGTTCCCTAGAGTTTTGACGATCTATAGTCGGTGCCGGTGTCGGTGGAAGCTTTACCTCTTAGATGAAATTTGGAATATTGTTTATTTTAGTCATTTTAATCCTTACAATTTTTTTTTGTAATGAGGGTAGGCCTCGGAGGTACATGTTTTTTTTTTTTTTTTTAGTTTAACGTGGGGGAAAGGTGCTCGCACCTACCCGTCACCGTTTCCGGTGACTGGTTATGTCGGGATCAGCATTGAAGATGCCGGACCGACTAAAACCCCCACGGTAGATCTGCTGTTGGCCCAGTGGCCTTTACAGCTATATCGATAAGACTCGCGAGCAGGAGGCCCGCAAGTTTAATAAACAAAAAAAGGAACGACGACGCTGCTGACGCTGTGTCGCGCTCGGACCCCTGTTAACGAAAGAGAGACTCTCGACAAAAACTAGGGGGGCTGACGACAACCCAAGGGCCCCTCTTAGGGAGGTAAAACCTCGGCTTGGGTTGCAATCTAATTTGGGCAAAACTTTGATGTTAAAAACGCCTTTGCACACGAGTTATCCTCGTGTATGGCGTGAATCTGTGACCGCGCGTTCGACGGGGAACAGCGCGGTGTGTGTGAGACATGTGAGCTGTCTGTGTAGTCTGTATGGTAATGTGAACGGGTGTTGTGTCCGCGAACGCATTGTTGTGTCTTGTGATAAGGTCGTCCTCGTCGATGAGGACGTTCTTGAAACGCCTCTTGTCAGGCGGGTCGTTAAGCGCAGGAGTGTAATTTCCTAGCGCTGCTACTAACGGGTTAGGATGATCCTTCAACTTTGCGAAATATCTTGTGGATATTTCTTTAAAGAGGGCCGCCAGAGTGGGCAGATTTAAGTCGCGGTGCAGGTCTGCATTCCGCATGTAGTAAGGTGCGCCGGTTGCTCGGCGCATGAAGCGGTTCTGAATCACTTGGAGTGGTTTCAGTCGCTGTTTCGGGACGTGGGCAAATACTACGCTTGCGTAAGACATTATAGGTCGTATGCAAGTTTTGTATAGTAGTAATTTATGTCTTAGTGACATTTTGTTAGTTTTGTTCGTAAGGTAATATAGGCGACCGGACACAAAGGCCGCCTTATTTCTTACGTTTCGGATGTGCTTAGTGAAGCTAAGTCTGTTGTCTAGGGTGACACCTAGATATTTCACTTCCGACACCCATGGTACGGGTTTGCCGAATAGTGATATCGAAGAGAATTTGCTTGATACCTTGCGTTTGGAAACGGGGTATTTTGCGAACAGGACTGCCTTGCTTTTTTTCCGGGTTGACATCGATTCTCCATGTCCTGAACCAATCGCTAAGTGCGTTTGCTGCGGCCTGGAGGCGAATGTGAACCCGCGATACGTTAGTATCGGAGGCGTATAGGGTGGTGTCGTCGGCGAAAAGAGCCGTTTCGACTTTATTGGTTTTTGGGATGTCGCTCGTGTAGAGCGTGTAGAGGGTAGGCGAGAGAACCGAGCCCTGCGGAACGCCGGCCCTTATGGGCCTGCTGTCCGAGAGGGTCCCCTCGACTCGATAGCGAAAAGTGCGATTTGACAAATAGGCTTGAATGATGTGCACAAGCCTGTCTGGCACTTCTAGTGTGTACAGCTTGTATAGCAAGCCGTTGTGCCAAACTTTGTCGAATGCCTTCGCGACATCGAAGAATAGAGCTCCTACCCGATTTTTCGGGTTTTCTTGAAAGCGCTCGAGTACGTGCTCCGTGAAGCGGTGCACTTGCTGAACACAAGAGTGTTTGGCTCGAAAGCCAAACTGCTCGTTTGGAAGTAGATTTAAGGACTGAATATTGTCCTTTAATCGATTGAGAACTATGCGTTCATAGATTTTCCCCAGAGAGCTGAGGAGACTGATAGGGCGATAGCTGGAGGCTAGGTTTGTAGGTTTTCCTATTTTGGGAATTCCTATAACGTGGGCCTCCTTCCAGGCGTCCGGGAAGGAGCAGCTGTCAAGGAGGGCGTTGAATATCGCTACTATTAAGTATAGTAGCGGGCTAGGAAGAGCTTTTAATATTTGGTTTGAAATGCCGTCGGCTCCTGGAGCCTTACGGAGTCTAAGGTCGCGGATAATTTCCTTGACCTCTTTTATTGAGCTTGGCGGCAGTGGATCACCTGTCGGTGGCAGCGTGTTTTTCTCCTGACTTCATCATCCACCTTTTGAAGGTGGACTGGGTCGGTCGGCTGAGAGCTCGGTGAGCACTGAAGCTCTAGGCTGTCGGCTAAGCATTCAGCCTTTTCCTTGTCATCGAATGCTGTCTGACCATTGGAGCTGATCAGAGGAGGCATTGACGCGACCGTTTCGGATTTTAGGCACCTCGCCAGCCGCCAGTAGGCGGTGTGAGATGGCGAGATGTCTTCCATCAGGTGGTCCCATCTTTGGCCCCTGAGATCAGCCATGCGCTCTTTGACCTCTCTTTGGAGGTGGCGCAATCTGACTCTGTTATCGTCAGACCTGTGTCGGTCGAACGCTCTAGTGGCGGCATTCTTCTCTCTCAGTAGTCGTCTGAGTTCCTCCGGCAGTTCGAAACGGCGATCGTTCGCTATTCTGATCTGCCTTGAGGATGCTCTGACGGCAGCTTTGATGTGAGAGGTAAGATGATCTACGGCTGCTAAGGCCGTTTCTTTGCTATCTATTTCATCGGGGATGTGGGCTAGCTCCGGAGAGTTCGTAGACTCGAGATGCTTCTCGAGCTTACGCCAGTCCGTAACGATTTTAGTCCTAGTGACTTCAGCGTGAGGCTGTCCTAGCAACATGATGACCGGACGATGGTCAGAATGGAGTTCGTGGTGCACTTCTATAGAATGCAACGGTAATGTTACGTTCTTTAGTAGCGCAATGTCTAAGATGTCTGGGGTGTGATTACCCTGCATAGGTATCCTAGTCGCTTCTAGGGGACCTATAATATCTATATTGAGGTTAAGGCTATGGGTAAGGAGGGCGCGTCCGTTACCATTTTCTATGTTTGAATTCCAAGCAGAGTGCTTGCTATTTAAATCTCCTGCAATGATCACCGAGTCGCTCAATTTTAGCAGTGCCTCGATGTCGCCCTTTACTATCTTTTGCGCGGAGGGAGATATGCAGATATCACTGTGATGGGCTGATGGCCGGTCATAGCGATTCTGCAGGCTGATGCCTCTATGTTTTCTAGGGGAGGTACTTCTATCGACACACAGTGAAGAGAAGTTTTATAGTAGATCAATGTACCGCCCCCGCGAGTGGGGCGGTCATTCCTAACTATGCGATAGTTAGCTATCTTGGGGTCTCGGATGCTAGACGTGAGTAAGGTCTCTTGTACTAGCAGAACATCTGTTTGATGGACGGTGAGAAATTCTCTCACTTCGTCCAGCTGTTTTTTAAGGCCGAATGCATTAAAGAAACCGACAGCCAGAGATTTGGGTTTTACCTTTTTTAGGACGTTGTCCATTTTAGGTTAGTGGGGGTTTTTCGCGTGTGCTTGACTTGGAGGTTAAGCCTCCGCGGATGCGAACTGAGATCGCGAGTGTTAGTGTTTTAATTATTTTTTAGTAATTATTTATGTGTATTGCGGAAGTTTTTAACCGCGATACACAGGTCTTTGTTGTCGAAGAGTACCTGTAGGAACTCTTTGTTTGAGCTAGCTGACCTGAGCTTGCTCACCACCTGGCCGATCACTTCCATGAGGTACATGTGAACTGAAAAATGCTCAAAATTACACAGAGCGAGCAGTTTTGTTTGCGAGAACTCGGACAAGTGTACTCTCTGCGCTTTGATATAGACTACAAAGATATTAGATTTTTTCATTGTTTCTTTGATATTATTAGAATAATATAATATACATTTTTTTCAATACCTGTTGTGTTATACAGTAGATACCTTTGTAGACGAGGATTTATAATCAAAATTATAATGTTAATAATTTATTTATTTCCTATAGTATGTTACATAGATGATAAGGGTTGGTACATACCCTTATCATGTAGCGCCTTCTACCTGCCTGAAAGGTATAAACGACGGTTATTGTACTGTATCTCGTATGTCGGAATGAAATAGGTTTCCCTCAATAAATGAGAAAAATATTTTCTAAGAATGTGTACAGTTGAAATGTAAATATTATAGAATATATTTACGCAAATCACGAAAAGAACATTTCTGCATTCGAATAACCTCTAACAAATTATGATTTTATTTTTATTAACTTTTAGTTACAACTTAGGATAATTAAGGTTTGCTTAAACCTTGGCGCAATATTATGCGTAGGCATGTGATGATTCCGAACAAATATTGGTAATAAAAAAATAAATAAATCCCAATTTTTTTAAAATCTACTCGTAATAAAAATTTTTTTTAACGAGCAGGCGTTTACTGCTGGTAAGAGATTACCGTCAGCCACGTACATCTGTAACACCAAAGGTGCTGCAGGTACTTTGCCGGCCTTTAAGGGTATTTGGGAGATGAGAGGGAAGATGTGGAGGGAGCTGAGGAGGGAGCTGGGGAGGGAGCTGGGGAAGAAGCTGGGGAGGGGGAGTGGGCCTCCGGTTACCTCACTCACCGAATGAAATGCAGAAGCACTTATTATCCCGGTTGAGACGGCCCATTCGAGCAAAAGCCACTGTTTACCTCCTTATGTACGTGGTACATAAGGTTTACACCCATTACCTTCGTCGAGTTCATTACACTCGATATGTTGTATATAGCACTCTCCTACACTGTTAGTTTAGTAATAACAGCCTGATTGGTTTCGAAGTTCAGTGAGTTACGAACTTCAGATTAATCGAACGATTTTATGATGAGTTCACTAAGTTTTGATTAAGCTTGCCTGTAGCTGTTAGATTTTTTTAATGAGTACATATTTTTCTATGTACAATTACCGAAGGCTATAAAGACAACGAATAAATGTAATAAGTAAGAGCGTGTTATATGCAAATGCGAATTGATTAGCTAGGTGAAAAGTAGATAGGCGTTAAGAATATTAATAAGTAAAGTTATTGTTAAATTTACAGCCGTGATAGCCGGTCAGGGCGCTCGCGTTAGTTTCATAGAGCGCGAATGACATGGGTTCGATCCCCGGTACCGGCACCACTAAAATTTTACCATCATAAACGTTTGTTTTTTTTTAATTCACCATCAGAGGTGAAGGAAAATAACGTGAGTAAACCGGCATGTCTGGAAAATTATAAAATATATTATTTCGAGGAGATGTGAACTCCGCCATCCCGCACTGGACCAGCCTGGCGGACCCTTTCCGACTCCAAAACCCCCTCAGATATTTGTGAAGGAGTCCTTTGTAGACACTTTACCTTCATAAAATGTTTACATTGTATAAAACAAAGACACAATTTGCGTTTGTCTGTGTAATCGCACTTCAAAATGGATTTGTAGGCGGTTTTCATCATCACTTAGAACATTTCACGACGTAAGTTTATACGTATAGCGTACTCAAATTCAGTTCATATTCTAAAGATCTATCCGTACGTAGCCGGCACGGTTTGCTAGTACCTTATAAATTTTTCTTTCTATCGCAATATTAAAAATTTGAGTGTTGTCAAGCGTCTTTACATATAAATATGTGTATCGAGTAATACTAATGCCGTTTATGGAGCATGGTTTTTCTAAAACGTTTATTTGATACCTTCATACTCTGATATATTTGCTTCAATTGATTAATTTAACATAAAAATAATATCAATAAATGGACAAACTGTAATGACCATGTACACAATACCTGATCGACAAAGGTTATAGAAGTTATAATTAGTCCTTTCAACCCAAAGCATTTTTGGAACAATGTGTCAGGTGGAGTTTCAATGTGTCAGTTTCTCTGCGTGATAGAGTCTGCAACGATGATATCCGCAGCAGAACTAAGGTAACCGACATAGCCGTAAAGATCAGCAAGCTGAAGTGGCAATGGGCCGGCCACATAGCTCGCAGAACTGACAGCCGTTGGGGAAAAAAGGTTCTCGAGTGGCAGCCACGTACAGGCAAACGCAGTGTAGGACGACCCCCCACAAGATTGAGTGACGACCTGCGCAGTGTTGCGGGAAGTCGATGGATGCAGGTGGCTCAGGACCGAGCTTCGTGGCAATCTTTGGGGGAGGCCTATGTTCAGCAGTGGACTTCTGATAGGCTGAAATGATGATGATGATGATGTGTCAGGTGGACCCTTCCGCCGTCTTGGAGTTCAAGGCAACTATACAAAATCGTAAATAACTTTCGAAACGTTTGATTTTAACGTCTTTCATTTTAAAAAGTTAGTGGTGCCGGCACCGGGGATCGAACCCGGGTCACTCGCGCTCTATGAAATTAAAGTGAGCGCACTGACCGTTAGGCTGCCACGGCTACTTTGTGGATTTATTTTGTTAGATTCAGTTACGGGACTTTCTTGTACGACAGAACCAGTCATTACTAAATCTCTGAGTCCACGCGAACACCAATGAAGTTGCCAACTAGATAAGGACTTCCTGTGTTTTTTGGCAAAGGATTTCATTGCCTTTGTTGTAGTTACAGTAACAGTAACTACTAATAGCAAATTCGTATGTTCATTGCGTTATAAAATTAACTTTTATTTCCATTGACTAATTCTATGAGTTATTACGATGGTTTCGAAATATAGCTGTCATTGAAGTATTTTTTTAATAATGCAGCCAATGAACACTTGTAAACAGCATCAATCGCAATGTAATAAGCCTCAACCTTGTGTTGCCACTCCTAACTAAGACAAACTGACTCACAGCCTGTAATTATACTGGCTCTCTATACCGTTCAAACCAGAACATAACGGCTGATTGGCAGAAATAGGTAAGAGTTCGGTATTTACTCAAACGGATCCTAGGCGGAAGGATCATAAACAGTTAATTCTTCAAAATATTTAGTTTTATGTCAAAACAATAATACTTTGTGATAACGTTAATACGAGTATATTGTTGTCGCAAGTCGTCTGTTGCAAAATTAAATTTGTTTGCAAAATAATAACGACTAAAATCAACCCTATATTTAACCATAATTTCATACTAACGAATTTTTTATATGATTAAAACCGTGAGCATCAAAAAAATAAAATAAAAATCGATACTGTAACTAAGTAATATTCCGCTTTAACGGACGTGTACAATTTGACGAGCTCTGCACGACGATACTCGCTATGTAGAAAATACTTTTCTTCTTTTTTGGAACCCTTTCATCGTGCAGTGAAAGTATAATTTTAATTTAAATATATTATAACTTTCAATAACGATAAAACATTTTAACATTTTATCTCTTTACATTTATAAGTTAGAGGCTTGTGGTACACGTAAATAGGCGGTCACAAAAGACTTTTGGTACAGGTACTTGGCTCTACCAAGCGGTTTGTGGCTTTGGGCCGGCTCAACCGTGATAGTAACGCGGCCTCGCAGAATATCGGAGTGAATTAGAGGCATCATGTGCTTCTGCGTTTCTCTTCCTCTTCCCCCCATCATCCTCCCCCATCGCCAAATTTACCTCAAGGGCCGCAACGCACCTACAGTTCCTCTGGTGTTGCAGATGTACGTGGGCGTTAGTAATTACTTATCAGTGAGTAACGGTGAGGCGCTTGCTCGCTTGCCCTTTCTCTTGGTTGTAGTAGGTCTTCAAACCTGGACACGTTACCGGTCTGATATTTTTCGTAATGGTTATCCCGCCATCTGTCTGATACACCACACGCTGATACCTGCATTTCTATATAAACTAGCAACGCTACCATTACAACAGTTTCGTAACATAATTATTTGTTAAGAACTATCTGAAATGCGTAGCTTCCAAATAATAAAAAATATTCCAAATAAATCGAATAGTTTTCGAGAGGAGCAAATGTACACTATATATTTATTTTGAACGCTTTAACTAACTTTTAAAGTTTTAAGTTTTTATTAACAATAAAACAATTCTGAGAGCTGTAGTACCGACGGTAAAATGATAGTACTGAGTCCATCGCAATAAGACATGAAGACAAACCTTGTAAGATGTATAATACTTCCATGATCACATATTGCACTCGGTAATAACTATATAATTATAACATGATCATATAAATTACGAATTGCGGGCCTTATTCTATGATCTAAAATGTCACAAATCATAGAGTATATAATTACAAACGATGTTATAATATATTCTTTGGCACAGATGTCAATCATATTACATGAAATTCAATGTGTTTTTCATTGTTACTTTTTAATACACACTATCTATACATAATATACACGTTTAATACAATAAAGCATCACATATCAGATTGTATTCTACTCTAGCAAGTATTTTATTGTGTCTCGTGGTTAGGTTTCCAGCATATCGTCCGCAAACCAATGATATTCCATATAACATTGCCGCAAAATAACCCTGGAGTCTTCTTTCACAACATAAAAGACATGATACAAAATTCAACACTTCAACTAATCGCCGGTATGTATATCAGATACACAATAATTTTCAAATACTTACTCATGATGATAATGATGTCATTTTGGTCGATTTCGTCTCGGCCGACGACCTCCGTCCACTATCAGCAGTTGTCAACTGTACAGGATATGTGCTGCAAGTGTACGCATACAAAGAGGCACTGATTCGTCTTTACATTACTTTTTCGGATTTAATGATGGTATAAAATGAGAAATCTAATAAACGGACGAAGTGTCATATGCCCAGGGTGTGAGTACAGAGCATACCCTCTTCCTCGAGTTCTAGCATAACTACGAATCATCGTCTCGACAGAACAAACATGTTTTAGGAACATACCCGGTTACCTTGCTTATCGAACAAAACGCAGAAGCACAAGATGCTTCTACTTCTCTCCGGTATTCTCACCGTGACCGTGGTACTGCCCCGGCCGGACCGGCACATTCGAGTGGCAGCAAAAGCCACCGCTTGCCTCTATCTATCATGTCAAAGATGTCTTCGAAATACGTTTTTTCTAAAGCAGATTTACTCACGAAGTTTTCCTACATCACTGAGTAGGTTTCATAGTTCACGCATAATTCAGCACTTAAAATTGCTATTACAAAATTGGTGTTGTATGAAATATAGTAAATGCCCTGAACTGACTACTCTGACTTTATCTTTTTGTATCTGGTTGCAATTAATCATTATAACTAAAAGCAGTGAAGGTGTACTAGAAGTTTAACTTAAAAGTATCGATCATTTTGTACTTGTTATTCGTGAAAGTAGTTAATATTCACGTAAGAAATCTTTAACGTTAAAAATGCAGTTAGCGTGGCTTCGAGTCGGAGCGAAGTGAAGTTAAAATTACTAGTTTCCCGGGAAATGTAAAATCATTTAAAAAATTCTGAAACGAACAATATTAACAGCTTGCACTGAGGTAACTGCACTTATTGTATCAGTGGAAACAGAAAACGAATTAGTTGCCTATGAATTAACTTAAATGAAGGTATGTTTCTTTTTGTAGTTCATATTTTAATACTTGAAAATCGCAATGGATACCGAGAGATGGCGGGATAATCATCGCGAAAAATACCTAACCAAAATTAAGTGGACCGATGATGGGCAGCAGCGTGCTAGGTGCGAGGTGTCTGGTGCTGCAATCGCCAATCCGCTTGACGAGCTTGTCGATTATGCCAAATCCGCCTTATGGGAGAGGCCTGTCCTGCAATGGACTAGTTCCAGACTGTTAAGGTAAGTAAGTAAGTAAGGTAAAATAAATTATTACAGAAAGTTTACATCGCGGTACGTAATAAATTTTCCTTGTTTATTTTTCAAGCATAAGTATAAACAAATAATATTTTTGTTAGTTATTGGTTTAAAAAAGTTTTCGTTTACAAGTAAACGCTTTCGAAACTTTTTCAATCATCATCTACTTTTGGTGATAAGTGCTTATAAATCTAATCCTGAAATTAAAGCTCTTAGGAAATAATATAGCGACAGTTGAAGCCAATTTACGCTCATTTATTTATACGTAGAATAAGCTCTCCCACACGTACTCGTATAGAAGTGTACGTACGTTAGTAAGTCACTGTCCGCCAATACTTACGTTGGTAAGTCACTGTCCAACAATGTCCATCCCCTAATCGTCCTACTTACCCCCACTCGGCTATCGTGGGGTTCCTGTGTTACCAATTGGTACCACTCACTGATTTATTACGAAATTTACAGATATAAAATAAACCTAGAGAGCCTGAGAGAGGGATTCATCGTTTGAGTTTCCAAGTGGTCAAAACCGTTGAAATCAGAAGTTGAAGAAGCGAACCAATGGCGTAGGATGAAAATCCACCCGCGTCACCAGTGCAAAGGTATTGCTTTTTATCTAGCAGAAGACTTAAATAGTCTGATGAAGATGAAGAAACACTCACGCTTGTCACCCAGAGTTGAAGACAGAGGCTAAGGTACATTACCCATCCCAAAATTTTACCGACCAAACAAAACACAGATGATGGCCATTTGCGTCTAATGTATGTCATCGGTATTGGAATTGGAAAATCGCCTGCCAAGCGTATGGGTTAACGTAAATCCTAGCATTGGGAGAGGCCTATACTCAGCAGTGGATATTCAGAAGGAGAAAAATTACATCAGCTACATAAGGAGATATTTGTTGATATGAAACTATCATTCACAGTTTTCATCGCGTTCAGTAAGCTTCATTGTATTATCTAGATAATATAGGACAATAAAAACCCGCCTCGCTTCAAAGAACAAATAGCTAACGTAAAATATAGAGAAGGAAGTCTGCATTCTGTGTTCATATTCTACATCGTCCCAAACACTACTTTAGATTTGACAGACCACATATCCTCGCATAAGAACACTTCTGAAATTTAAAAACTTCTTAATTTCAATAAAGAAGGTAGTGGCTGGGTGCTACCACCTGTTTGGGATGTGGTAATTAATAAAATTAAATCCAATACCAAGCATACCTCTGCACGACTTCAATATACTATGTAAGCTCATTCTGTGAAGATCGGACCTAAATCTAAACATTTGATAAATGATGGTAGCTGGGTTAACTATAGCATCAGGACATCAGGCAATCTTATCCCTCTTGTGACCACTGGTACTATAAAGCTCCAGATACGTCGGGAATATATGCAAATAAATAATTAAACGCGATAAAATCCGTAAACAATAGTTTAATTTCAAAGGTATACTATTCGCGTAAATACAAGAATTCATTAGATTTTTTTTTTACTATAATACTAGCAATGCTATTTAACTAACATTACTAATATTCCTGTTAACCCTCCAACTGAGCATTAGAGCTTGTATTTGGTGTGGTTCACGACAATAGTCGAATGGTGGGCTCGAACCTGCAACGTGATGTTTCGCAGTCCGCACCCTAACCCATTAGGCTATTGACGCTTCAATCTTCTTCAATTCTTGGTATGTGACATAGTAAGACCTATTAAAAATCTCGTTCCTTGATTGTTTTACAAGTATATTTAGGTTATTTAATTAGGTTATTATTAGGTTATATAATAGATGGCGGACTAACCATGTGTAATAAGTCATACTTTAACCAAAAGACTGTGACCTGTTACTTTGTCTGTACTAGGTCGTGGGCTTCATCTCTGTCTAGGCTTCGTTTGCGTAGGTTCCCTTTTACCGATTTATGTCGCCAATTAGCAGTGTTGAGTTCCCGTTTATAGGATATAGCTGAGCCGGAGTAATTACAGGCTGGGTGGTATTCCATCTAAATCGTCAGGGGTGTAAACGCATCTATAACCTCTTTCGATTGAAGTTTTTTGCATGTATCCGTGAGCTTCAGCACCAACTCACCACTAAAAGGACAGTGAGCTCGTTATCACTACCCAATAAAAAAAAAACAGAAGTGCGATAGCAAAGCGTCTGTCCGGATCTCGGATTATACCCGGGTAGTCCTGTCCAGCATAAGACGGTTACCTACGGATTTTTTACGGATTAATTGAATCTGTTGACCCTAAAGAGCAACAGAAATACAGTACGTGAGAGAAGTTGATGTTTATGGGAACCGATTACTGTACAACTTGTAAAGGTTAAGAAAACATACGAATGTATTGAAACAAAAAGCCAGAGCCAAAAGATATTTAATTTTGACGTTCCTTAATAAAATTTCTAAAAACGTGCATACCGAGAGTGTTTTGAAATATGAAACTCCACAAACTACGACTACAATCCTTGTTTCGGTTAGGTGAGGGGGGTATGACTCCTGCAATAGTGACGTAGTGTACAGTCGCGGCAATAATATAACAGAGTACAGTTGTGTAGAAATTGCGCAGAGAGGCGGCGCGCTGTGACGAGGAAGATCGCGTCAGACGAGTCCGAACGCCCGCGCGATACACGCGTGCACCCGAGCACGCTCACGGTCGACGCTCGCCGTGTGTGTAACATCACTGAAAAGTACTTTACGCATATCCAACTGCACCGATACATATCTGAACTAAGTTTGTGATTGTTTACGAACTGAACTCTTCAGGTTTATTATTTGATATAATAATCGTACGAAGTTTCTGCTGATGTAAACTTTTGTGCGTCTGCAGTCGCGTTACGCGTATGATAAACAAATCGAACGCGATCGATGTTTGTTTAGGTTTTATGTTTAAGTTTCTTGAACTTTTTTTTTCGCGGCGCTCTCGGCATCGTTGTGACGTCATTTTGCAGCGTTAACTAGATTATTTACGCTTAGCTCGCTCTGTAAACGTACCAATAAGGCTCGGAACGCGGAGGACGTTTTGCACAAATACATATTTCGTACAATACTTTTCATTCATAGCATTTCATTCAAGGCCATATTGACACAGAATTCGATCGCATAATGTTATCAGCGCTACTATAACACTTTCCTCAAAGTTGTTTCAGTATAAACATATTTTTAGGCTATTTCTGACCGTATTTGCATAAACTAGTTCCAGAAGTATTCACTTTTTACTTTCATTAGCTAATAGGTAATAGGGGATAATGACGGAATTATTAAAAAGTTTTTCACGACACTACTGCTATGTTATGACGTTCTTATCGGAAATTTGCAAAACAATATTATGCATGTTTTTTCTTAGGATGCATTGACAGAGGTAACAATTGTATTTATAACACAAACAGTAAACTAGTGGGTATTGTTTATATTGTAGTCGGCAAAATGATAATACAGTCATTGTGTGATAAATTACTCGAAGATTATATTTTGTGAAGCACGCAAAGGGGCACTATTGTAATGTACATTTATGCTTATACTTTAAGGAGTTAAGGTTTTAAAATGAGGATATCGTTGGTCTCTTAAAACGAAAACTTTCTGTCTTTGAAAACGTATGTATATATAAATTTATTCATATATTGCACGAATTTAGCATGAAAACATATTTGTTAGATCTTGATGTGTTTTTAAATTTCTCTAATGGTTCTAGAAATGAGTTACTTAAGATTTGTATGTAATCTATGTAATACTAAATTTTAGATTCATATGTAGAAGTTTGTATGTTTGTCACAGTCAGACTTTGGCAGAGTTTGGCAGAGTATGTGTGTAGTTTTATCTTAATTACGAATTCGCTTGGAGTAAAATTTCTAACCTCACGGGTGATGCCGCTGGCAGCCAGCGGTATAACTCCATCTGGAGCGTTTATATTATCGTAGTTCGGTTATCACATTTAATTAACACTACATATTGTATTAGTGGTTTAGTTAATTTTATTAACTTGTGATACCATGATAGGGCCATGGTATGTCAAGTTAATATATAACTAAGCATTATTTATCTGATTCGTTTATATTCAATGGTAATAATGAAAGTACCAACTGAAATTTTTCAACGATTTATCGATGTATTTAAAATGTTATTAGATTTATCGATAATAAAATGAAACGAGAGAGAGAGAGATAAGAAAACTTTATTTTAAAATTTTATTTGTTTATAATTTTCAATATTATGTTGGTAAATACTTACTAAAGAACGCTTCGAACTGTAAAATGGACAGAGTATAACAAAATAACTATTTTGTATAAATACAACATGCGCTCTATGATAACGTGGCCAGCGATAACTTTGTCCGGACACAGACTCAATGCGGCGGTGATCAGACCAATAATGTGCACATGCCTTTTTATACTTATATTTTTTGTTGCCTGTCGAGTGTACAGGCAATTCTATTGATTATTATTATGGGCACGAACACTATAGATCACAAAATGATTAGTGTTCTAATAATGATTTCTTGTATTTACACGAACACTACACATTTTAAATGAAACTATTATTTACATATTTTTAATAAAAATATATTATAATAAAAGCTATAAGGAGCCCGAGTTAGCTATGTCATCTGGACGTCTAACACCTCAGTCCCACCGTGACCACGGCTGCTGTAAAGCAATCGAAACGTCGGGAATTTAAAAACAAAATTAGACGCGCTAAAATCCTTAAATAGTAGTGTTCTAATTCTAACATTTATAACGTTTTATTTCTCACTGCTATAATATCCATGTCATAAAAATACAGAGTTACATTGGTTAGTTTGTTAGTAAAAAACCGAATTTGAATACTATTTAACTGATTTCAAAAGCTTATCTCATGGACTTGGGCTATGTTTTTTAAAAAAATTATCTCTAAAATTATTCATGTGAAACCGGGGCAGTTCGCTACTAAAGTAATAAATTGGAAAGATTTTGAGATTCGCTCTTAAGCTACTAGAACGATTACTTTGAAATTTTTCTTACATTATAATCAACAATCCCATATGGGGTACTTTTTTCTTGAGATTAGGTTCTTTCTTATTTCCCCGCATGTAAAAATGACACTGAATAATATTCTTTGAGAAATTTTACTTTTTTATTAGTGAATATTTTTAAACTGAAATACTCATAGGTCACAGTTTTTTTTAATTTTGTGAAAGTATTACCCTTGTAAATCTGTTGTGCACTTATTACATTCGCATGCCATATGCTCTCCGTATGCCGGAACAGGTATTTCAGCACAATTCCAGTGACAATCAGTAAACATTTCATATCAGTGCCTCTTCGCTTGATCTAAATCTTTGTTAAAAACACAGACCATACTTCACTTTTACTTTTTCATATCCCGTTCTTTCAACGAATTGTCCCCACTGACCTCACTTTGTATAATTAAATCATTCAAAGCAGTTAAGAATACTTATGGCTTTTATTTCTTCCCATTATTGAGACTGTTGAAAGGTTTTTATTAATATTGATATTACAATTTAGATTAAAATCAAAAGATTAATATTACATCTACAAAATTATGGGTTTTTTCCTAATATCAATTTGAAATTCCATGTACTCTTTAGAAAGCATTGTGAGAATTTGAAATCTCATTTTCTTAAATGTTATTTATGAAGTATAATCCCTTTTATCGTACCTTTGTATTGTTGCGTAAACTCAAAGTTTACTTTCTACGACATTTTTTAAATAAACCAAAAGTTCTACTTGTTGGCGTTTGGTCTCGGGTTTGATACCCGAACGGAATATCAATTTGTATGACATACAAAATGATAGTATGTAGGTGTTTTTGTATGTGCAATTCATATTTGTAAACAAGTTTACGTTACAGCAGAAAATGAGACTAAATTAATTTTAATTAGATTGGTCAAGTGACAATCTCATTTTGCATACAGAAACACATAACTATGTGACGTAATATATCAAATTATTGCAATCGTTGGAATTAAAAACATAGAGCCTTTACGAGTTAAAGCATTGGATCCTCCATTATAAATGTACCTAGTATGACCATAAGTTCTGTTACATATAAAAATGCATATCTTTTTCAAAGAAACATACTTGTACATAGTCATATATTATTCAAAGTCTAAATATTAATTAAAAAACATTTTTATTTAAAATGGCCGCCTTTGGATTTTATAGAGGCTTTTAATATCTCAGGGGACGAAACTGCTAGCTCTAAAGATCAACGGGTTAGGATCGGGACTTGACTGGGGCCATTCTTTGAGTCTTATTAAGTCTGGAACATTGTTCTTTAACCTGGATTGAGTTGTTCGTACCCTATGATCAGGAACAGTGTCTTGCTGGAATGTTTAACGTACATTTTTGAGAAGTCTGTCACTCAGAGGCTTCGCTGTACGATCCATCTTTTTATAAACGTTGGCCGAAATCTTGACACTTTTTTCATTAAAATTAGCCTTCACGACTCTTTGATAGAACCCTATTAAACCACGATTTATGCAAGATGATGACCACGTTGAACAACACACTGTGAGCATGGACTTTGTCATTTGGCTTGTTGTAGTGCTCTTCAATTGAATTTTTTTTTCAACTTTAAAGTGCACATTTCTGTGTCTTCCACCAGCGTATTGGTATAAACAAGCGTTTTAATCCATCCAACTGTCCTCTTAAGCTGCTAGGACTGATTGAGGTAATGTTCTGTCTATCGGGCTTTGTTTAATAATTCGTTACAGGGTCATAGCTGGAATCTTCATTTCAAGTCATAATAATTTTGGATCCATTTCAAGTTATAATAAATTTGGGGTTTCGTCGAATCGCCTTTACAATATTTCTGGTTCTAACAACCTGGCGTCGCCCCAATCTTTTATGATCTTCCATATATAATTGTATTTGTTCCTGTCGATGGGGCGATACACAAACATACGACTGATGCCTAGGTTTTGAAGCGTATTAATAATGACTAACGGCTGCATACATCTACATACTCACTTTTACTCACAGCAATCCCTAATTAAACAATCACAATCATAAATAATATGTGAAACTCATTCCAAATTTGAATTCAGCAAAAAATACTTTTTAAATTGTAATATTATTTATGGCCAGACTAGTTATAATGCATTCGCTACTCGAATCAGCACTTAGTGTTGCAAAGCTACAATGTATAAGTCGCTGCCCAACCTCAGCAGAGTTCACGTGTCATCGCCCATAGGCCATGGCGTTCAATACATATCAATTGGGTGTCATTTATCCGTCCGCGGGACATTCCAGATTGTTTCAGTATCGGCCGATTGGTATTCGATATATTTATGGTTTTACTGATGGCGTTATAGAAATCCGTTTCATCGAAGCATGCTTGCGTTTTTATTAAGCAGTGTTTAGTGCAACAAAATTAGTAATAATTAACTGATTTGTTGTTAATTAATCGGCAGTCGGAGCATCGTTTCATAACATATATGAATGATTTAATTATACAAGATGGTCTGGTGACCGATCGATGACGGAGATTCCTTCTCAATTTGCCGAGTTCAAATTTCGAAATTGTCGCTACTTACAGCATGGTGATTATGGGCAAAGCCTCCAAGGAAATCCGTCAATTACAGTTATAACCCTACCTTCTGTTGTTGTGTTCAACTTTGAACTTAAATAGGTCGATGATTACACGTAAGAATTAGACATTTTTGTAAAAAGCTTATGCCAATGATTACGTTAATACATTTTTTTATAGAAAAAAAAAGAATACTAAATTGCCTGTAGATAAAAATATAGAACATAATATAAATCGAATAACTTCGTTTCGAAGAAGTTCCACGGTTCGGACCGCTTTCGATTTGTGTTACCATCTGTCAGGGCTTTTTCACAAGTTATTTCTTTTTTGTGGTCCCGCTGCTTTTAACCCGTATCATATAAGAGATATAACAAAAAGTAAAAGTACTTTACTGGGTAAACATATTTTGATTACAACGTGTAAAAGCTAACAGATAATTTAAAATAAATTTTTCACTACACTCTATAAATTACAAAACTTTGGTTTACAGAAATATTTATATTTTTCTTTCTTTTTTTTTCGGTTTTACTTGTGTGTACATAAATTATTATATAAATAAATATTTTGTCTAAAGACTAGTGAAATACAAGTTAAAGAATAAAATAATATATTTGGATATCCAATACATAAAACTTTGCATATTTACAATTGTGCTTATTTTGAAGTTTCTGATTAATTAACGCATTGTTTTATATTGACTTATTTGAGAAAAACGGGCTAAACAATTCTTCACTGTATGTCTGCCCGACCGGAACTAACTTAAAATCTGCAGCTGTACAAATAAAACTTTCACAGATTATAATAGTAACATTGAGCTTAATTTAGCGTTGTGTCATTCATATCTTGAGCACCTCGTACTGAGTGTACAAAGTCACGGGCTTAACTTGTAAACAATACGATACCAACGTGAAACGATCAAATCTAATTTCTTTAATTGCAGTGTAGATAATAAATGGTCAAATAAATGTGAAATAGATATAAAAAATCCTGATCGTCGAGCCGATTCCGAATCGAATCTACTTGTATATTCAAATTCGACGTGTAACCGCGCCGCGACTGAATAATTCCTTCGATGCAGCTCGTAATTTCGTTACGTTTGCATTTTATTGCATGCATTACGCCGTACTTTTGCAATGCAAGTACTGACATTGCACGACTGCCGCGACCACGACATTTGTGCATTAGCGGTTTTTATACAGTACCAATACACAAGCACCAATGTTATTCTAACATGCATTAATGATAACTTTGTAATGTTCATTAGAACTAGTTAAGTATTTGTTGGGGAATGATATATAACGCATAATATAGTTTAAACGTTATTTTCGTTATTATATTAATTTGCATACAAGCATTTGCAATAATATCTGTTATAAATTAAGATAAAAATCATCTTAAAAGTACAAAGTCGATTACTTTTTTAAATTCTATAAGCTGTAAAACGTTTTTTAATTTTGCCATTATTGAATGCAAACTGCATTAAATTAAGCTAAAGGCTCGGCACTCGACCTTTAATTAAAATGCGTTCTGTTGACATAGTTTCCGTTCAAAAATAAAAACATTTCTACAAAAAGCGTTCACTCATAAAAGTTTCTCCAGTAGTCGTACATCGAAAGAATCCAATACGAAGTTTTCCGTTGCCTTTATGTGTCACTGTGTCTTTTATTTTCTTGGAAGCTTCGAGTAAATGCAGCTGTTCGTTCAGTTTAGTTTGAACGTTACTTAAGTATTTAATAATGAATTAGTACGGGAAAATTAACATATTTATTTATGGATTTGTAGTATATAAAGATCAATTAGGAAATATTATTTTTATCTGCAGCAGTTCGATAAACGATTCGGAATGTATCAATTTATATTTAAGTCTCAATTTCATTTCAGTAAAGTTTAAAGATGCTTGAATTTTTCCTCATAAACTGGAAATGACTGTTCAGTAGTTTTAAGAAGATTAGTGTTCCATTACCCTAGACATATCTTTGAATTAGCATATCAGAGATAAGTTTTCGCAATTAGTGTCAAATAAGTGTCAGTGTACAATAAGTTAAGTGGAATTATAAGTGAAAATGTGTGAGCGCTTCAAGGTGACCAAGTTCGAGGAGCCCTCGGGGAAGACCTACAAAAATTATGGAGCCACGTCGGCGGAGAGCGATGTCGAACTGAAAGGAAAGTTGCTTCAAGATTCAGGTAAGTAATTTCAATTATAAACAACTCTTAGACTCAGCTTTAATCTGTTACTTGTAGTTGGAACACAGTCTTTGTTCTTCAGAATTGAAATTATTTTCTTGATTATAATAAATAACATAAAGTCTTAAACTGATGGTTGAAATTCGAATACAGTTTTTGGTTTTTCTGATTGAAATTATTTTATAAAGTTTCTATAAAATACGCAATTATAGAAACTTAGTTCAGTTCAGTTAATTCATAATAGTGCAAAACTTCTGTTGAATTTTGTAACGAAAAGAAAAACGTTATATATTTAAGTACACCAAAACCATGTATATCAAAAGCGATTTTCCGTGGACGTCGTAGTATATATATAAAAAGGTAATTAAGGTAATATTTTTTAGAGTGGTCCCGAGCGGTGGCATTTGCTGCTGCACGAATGGGGCAGCTCGACCGTGTTGGTACCACGGTCTCGTAGAATACCGGCGTGAAGCAGAGGAATCGTGTGCTTTCGCGTTTCGTTCGGTGAGTGAGGTAACCGGCCCTGTCCTTCTCTCTATCCCCCTCCTCATCCTCCCTCCCATCTCCCAAAATCCCTTTAAGGCCGGCAACGCACCTGCAGCACCTTTGGTATTGCAGATATACCTGGGCGACGGTAATCACTTACCATCAGGTGAACCCTATATATCTGTCTGTTGTACTTTATATCTTATACCTTGACACAACCGAATTCTGTAACAACTTCTTTTAAATTCGATTAGTTTTGTGTGATTCGAGTGACAAACAAAAAAGTAAAAAAAATTTTCAGACGTGTATCATAAAAGTAAAATAAATCTTTTATCGTAAAATAATTTATTTAAAAAAATGAAAAATAAGAAAAAAAAGGTGTGAAATCATAATAATATGTGAAAAAGGTAAGCACACCTGTCGTTGAATACAAAAGGTTGACTGCGCTCTTATATTCCTAAAAAAAAAGTAAATTAGCAAATAATGTAAGTATATAATATACAGTCTGGGCAAAGGCCAAACAATAGATGATTTTGTTCTAATAGTTTAGTAACTAAAAGTACTCTGTTACTTTGAACAGTAATAAATAAATATATTTACGAACAATTATTTCAGAGGGGAATGCGTCTGAGCTCACCGATCTAGGGGCCGGATTCACTCTAAGTCCCCGTAGCTGCAGGCAGTTACTAAATTTTGTTCAGCAGACAAATTTCACCAGGAATTATCGAAGTTGTTTGAATATACAGATCTGTATATTAAAATTACGTAATTATACTTTTAATTCGATAATATTAAAAGTTGAAAGTAAAATTGAAGGTTAAATGTTTAAAGATGTAATTTAATCTGATTTAAAATTAAATCTCACAATGAGAAATTTTCCAGATCAAGAATTCTATAGGGACAATATGTACAAGATCTTGCGGGCGCAAGCGCAGCAATGGAGACTAGTAATCATGAATATAAAATCATTATTATAATTACTTACTTGTAAGTATACTGTTAGGGAACATAGTAAAACAAGTATATATAAGTACTCACGCCGGATACCTTCAGGGTAGTCAGATATTATGGATTTCCACTTTCCACGATTCAGCATAGCGTTCCGTAAATCACCTTTCGCCTCCCCGGAGATAAAACGCGATAGGAGGCGAACTTTGTCGTGGGGTATACTCTCGCAGATCACCATAAGATCTTTGTGGTTTTTCCCTTACCGTGGCGGATCCTTACGGCTCTAACACACGTAGAGGCACCCAATTATTTATAAACTGGAGAAAAAAACTGACAAAAGACGAGAAAACTAATTTTAAAATTGAACTATCATTGCATGACTTGTAACTTTTGGGTTAAGTTTTGACAACATAAAACGTTTCTTATTATTTAAAATTTATGAATTAAAAAAAAACGTAATAAGCCAGATCTATTTGCCAGATGTATATCTATAGAACTATTTTATTTTGTATACCTCATATATAAAATTAAATAGTTCTAATTTATCATCATCATTGAAAGGTGAGTAATATCAATGGGTATTGTGCTTCACATTGATGTATATATGTACTCGTATATGATACATATATATGACTTCGACTGATTACGGAGGGTTGAACCCTCTCAATTGAAGCATTGTGAGATGCGGACTAGATACACGGAGGGAGAATTTGGTACTTATAAAACAGGTTGTGAAGCCTTGAGTATAAATGCGTATAGAAGCTATTTGATAGGTTATTCATCACATGTTAACTTCGTAATAATATGGACAGTCGATATATCGATAGACCATATATCGATATCCTCATATAATCGAAAGTACATAACATCGATGGTGGACATCTGAAATGGTGTTTTACACCGACGTATGATTACTACATTGGCCCTAATCTTTAGACTACCACGGCTCGTAGCGTGTAGAATGATAAAAATCTATCGATATAATACTGAACGTTGAACGTTCATTTCTGGCGTAAATACAAGGAAACATGTCAAAGTTGAATATTACAAAAGAAGCCAGATGCTCCCGCGCGAAGGCTTCCGGCTACTTTTTACTTAGTAGAACCATGCTAAATGCATACGGTAGACTGGATCGGTCGCATATTGGTATCATAATGTATCTTCAATAGCATATTAAGAATCCACAGATGGACATAGACCTTTGCTATAAACAGGTTTGTCATTTATGACATTAAGTCTTATAGCTTATAACTCATCGAGCCACTCTTGGTACACCTTCGACGCTGCTGACCGTTAGGGGATCTATTAGTACACTATCTGACAGATTCCTTTAGATTTTCAACGCTTTTCCCTCAATCATCTCACGGCGTATGAATGACTTTATTTTTTGTTTTTCCTTAGTCCACACCCTAACCCATTAGTTATATACATGTTACATAAGTTAAAACACATTTTTTTTCTTTTATTCATTATTGAATTAGGTAACAGGCAAAAATGTTATAATAAACTAGTATTAAAATAAATAATTAAACGATAAACGTGCGTAGTAAATATTCATAACGCTGAATTTAATTTTAGTTACGCTATTTTAGTTTAAACGTTTCTACATGTTCACGTTGAAGAGCTCGTGTGAAACCAACAACGTTATAATGATTCAAAGGCAAGTTGCTCTTTAAAGGGACTTGTAAAGTACCTAAATTTTTTTTATTGATTAGGGGAAACGTACAAGCGGCTTACCTGATGAAAAGTGATTGTGTACATCTTCAACACCGGAAGAACTGCAAATGTGTTGCCGGCCGTCAAGCTTATTTGAGGAGGAGGCAAGGAGAAGTGGGTCACCTCGATTACCAAACGAAAAGCAGAAGCACAAGTGCCTCTACTTCACGCCGGTATTGTGCAAGTTTGTGGTACTACCACGGATGAGCCGGGCCTTTCGAGCTGCAGCTATAGCCACCGTTTGGCTCTGCCACGTAAATGGCACTTGTTCTTCATACCAACTATATACATCTATATAAGGAAAAGCGTATAACCTAGATAATGAATGCGTTGATGAAATCTATCGTCTCGTTGCTGATTTAGTTATTTTTCTTTCCTTTTATTCTTTGTTTATTCCGCTATCTTTCAGAGTCTAGGAGATATTCAAAGCCTTACCCTGAGTCGACTATTACAACACCCATGGAAATAAGAGGCATAACAAATTTCCTGGCACTGCTTTTTTTAAATTCCTGACTCCTTAAGCTAAAAAACTTGCAGTTGCAACTCTTAACACACAGTAAATTGCACAATTCGACATTAATTAAGATTGTTCACATATTATAATGACCGCATGTTCATCATATTTAAGAAAGTTTCATAAGTACTCCAAGTATTCTTCGGTAAAGAAGAAATTTCTTAAAAATACCGCACTATTTCTTGCAGCATGTTTGTAAACTTGGAAAGCTTAGAGTTATCGATGCCAAAAGAAAATGCATAAAAACTATTCCAGTAAAACAAACTTGTTTAAGAATGGCTTGAATTGTTAAATTCAAAACTTTTTCCAATTTTATTTGAATTATTTATCATACCTTAGGTTTTTTTCCGTCTTACCAACGACGTTTTGCAAAAGTTTTACAACCTTTTAATAATTTCTTTCTCAATTTTAAAACACAACAACTTCATGCGAGTTTAACAAAGTTTGTTCTGTTCAATTCTATAGCTTAAGTTTTAATTAAAGACAAGCGAAAGCGTAATGTATTTTATGTTTTAAAATAAAGTAACATACGTGAGCTGTGGTCAATGTCTGCTTAAGATGAGTTAGTAGACTTCACATCTAATCAAAATATCTTCTTCTTAGGAAATTCAGACAGATTCAAACATCTTGCTGATGTTTACATCTACATATGTTCACACACAACTTTAATATAACTTATAAGCGTCTAAGGACATAATCATTTGATGTCGTTAATTAATGTCATTAAATAATATTATTTCGAGGACGTGTGAAGTCCGCCAACCCGCACGGGTGCAGCGCGGCGGACCCTACCCGGCTCCAGAGCTCTTTCAAGTCTTGCTGCAGCGATGATGAAGGAACTGCACAGTTTTATGCTGCAGTAACTAAAACAACAGTTTTAACTGTACTGTTGAAATTGTTCAGTTTCATATAAAGATCTTTTCAGCAGTTTGCGAAATTAACTGTACAGTTCGACGGTTTCTTTTACACACAAAAGAATTTAACCAGACAATCTGTACAGTTAAATCGCCGCCATAAGACATTCGAAAACTTTCGATAGGTAGCTTGTAAGGTAGATAATAAACTCCGGCATATCTACCTAAGAGAACAATCTATGGGGCCAACGTTGACCAGACTCGGTCGTTATTACCCAATGTCCTACAAATCGTTTTTTTTCAACCAAGTCCCCACTATTAGAATCATCAATGGTGATAGTGTCGTATTTCATCTACGCCACTAATATTGATAAGGTAACTAAACGAACACTCACGCGCACAATCGCGGCTCTACCAGCGCCGGCTGCCCCGGATGACTTCTCGGGAGAGGAATCTTCGTCCCATTAATTTTCACTTTCTGACTATCTTACAGCTGCGGTTGCAGTGAAGCCTTAGCTTATGATCCGTAAAAAAAAGATCGCGTCAAATATATCAGACTGTTACGTACGTACCCTACGTTCAGAAGCGCAAACATTTGCCTTGCAATATAACGCATAACAAAAGATCGAAGGGAGTGTCAGAAACTCATGTACATTTTTTTTTAATGGAATGGCGGCAAACGAGCGGTTACAAAATGCGGTTCACCTGATTGTAAGTGATTACCGTCGCCCACGTACATCCGAAACACCAGAGGTGCTGCGGGTGCGTTGCCTTTAAGGGTATTTGGGAGATGGGAGGGAGGGAGGATGAAGAGGGGAATGGGAAGGGGATGTGGGCCTCCGGTTACCTCACTCACCGAACGAAACGCAGAAGCACAAGATGCATCTACTTCACGCTGGTATTCTGCGAGGCCGTGGTTCCAATCCGGTCGAACCGGCCCATTCAAACAGCGGCAAAAGCCGCCGCTTGGCTCTACCACGTTTAAAATACATATTATAGTATCGTTTGTATTACGACGTAACTAGAATTTTCAATAGTGAAACTTAAAAATCTATAAAACATGTACCGATGGATGTGTTAACCATAAAATCCATTCTTTTACCGCATGTTAACCTTGGCTGATGAATGTAGTCGCAAATGGGAAGTCCATGTTTCACTGAAAGTCGAAACAAACATTTGAGTACATTGGGTTAATCATCGAGTACTGATTTAACTTTATGAAGGTTACTGCTATTCTTGGTTTAGCATTCGTAGTGGTTTTTATACCAAAAATATTCAATGTTTCTGTTTGACACATTATTCATATTAATTATATATATAGTGACCCAACCTACAATTTAAACCTATGCCAACCTCACCTGCAAGTGATGCTACCTTGCTAGTCAACAAACCGGCTCTTAGGTTCAGTCGACCGAATGATGTTTAATCTATCCGATCTATTTGCCGAACCGAAATCCTGCAGACAAGTCATGCGTCTACCTGCACTGCATTGACCATCCCGCCAGCTTAGTGTGTGAGCGTGGGCAATCCTCTCGAGAAATGCATTTTGGTGGTGCTTTCTTGAAGAGATCCGTGTTCAACAGCAAACTTAAATAGGCTGGTAACGTAGATAAAGAACGTTAAACTAAGAAAAGTATTTAACATTGTCTTTAGAGTATAATATAAAACCTCTCACACATCTAATTTTTGAGAGCATTTAAGAGACGGGAAGTAATTATGAATGGTTCAAAAAATATTCTTAAGACTACATACAGGTTAACCTTAACGGTTATAAAAATAATAAACACGTAACTAATATTTATGCACTTATTGTGTACGTACAATAATGAACTTAGATTGTTGCAATTGCGCTACCAGGCTAAAAGAAACGGTTAAGTTTTCGAATGTGATAAAAATAATCATTTTCACTCATGTTTCTAGTACACCTTTTTTTAAGTGTAAACTTCACTAAGTTACGAACAGAATCTGCTACCAATTTACTGAACTACACAGAAATAAAACGATTAAAAATCTCTCCTATGGTATTCACAATGTATTTTTCATTCTTTATTATTCCCGATGATTTTTTTTTATTTATTGATTAATCAATACAATCATTAACTAAACATTAAACTAAATTTAATTTCGGGTGAAACTAAAATGAAAGGGTCTTTAATTATCTCGACGCATAACATATCAGAGGAAACTTTTAACGAAAATTATTTTGTTAGTCTTATAATTAAAAGTTTTCATGTTGTGGAGGTAAGACTTCGCAGTGCTTTAGAGATAAAATAACGGAACCCTCCAGTATGCGTGGGCCAAGTAGGGTTGCCAACCGTTGCCTCTAACCGTTCCCTGTATGTGGTTCTAACCGTTCCCAAGGTGAACTAAGAGGAACCTACATGGCCAGCCTAACTTAGCGGAACCCTTGGTCTCACACACACTTAGCCAGTATAACTTGACGTTGCAGCCACACCAACTATTTGTTTAATTAATGTACATATTGAAGTTGGTAATGTATATTTTAACACGTGCCGTATTTATAAAAAGCATTAAGTCATTGGCAAAGTAAATTTGAATAAATGTTATAATTCTAGAACTATGTTAAGTTTAGTAATTTAAAAACTGGAAATACCACATCTACGCGGTCTTTACAATTATTAGTCATAAATGTTATTGGTATGCATTATTATTTATACGTACATACGACTATCTTTATTAATTCGGTTTTTTAAGCGAATTAAAAATTATTATGATGATGTTACTAAGTACTTAACGATATCTATATTTTTTATAAACGAGGTTTACAGGCTTCCTCTAATTTTTGAGAACTCATCAACAACGTCGCTCTCACTGTGATCGGATAGAATTTTGTTGGTCGAAGACAGATTAAAAAATTTTATATAAAAAAAAAGATTGGTTGTCTTGACAAACAATAATGCAGTATCAAAACGCGATGTAGCTATCCGTCAATCTACCGATGTGGAACTGCACAATATATTATATTATGCTTGCAAATTTGAAATATTTTCGCACAGTAGCTAACTGAGATAACTAACACTTGAAGAGAACATTTCCCAACTGGAGATTCGTTCACAAGTATCTTGTGACTTCTATTACTAGTCGTAGTTGGTATTCACTAGCCATCGTGCTGACGTTACTTTAAGTCGTTTTAATCCCGAAGGATTAAGACTAGTAGAGCGATCTTAAATGTAAAGTAGAGCTCCCTGGTGGATGTTGCTCTACCACAAAAACATTTTTTTTAAATTAATATAGTGGTTTCTAGTATAGCGGATCATGTCCGAGATCACATATCTATTATTCAGATCGGTTCTCACAGGATGGTCCTTACCGCCCAGCCCCAGACAAGTCCGAGATGAACCCCTCGACTGTCCATAGACAACATATCAATAAAAGATAAGGATATTTATTAAACATAAATCTCTATGCAGCGGAGCGTTGTTTAATGTGCTCAAAGATCTATGAATATGTAAGAGCTAAAAACGTCAACAGCACTAACTTCACCGAATACATTCTAATAGGTTGGATCTCTGGTGCGATGTGACTATTACTGTTATGGTAATCCGGCTGGTAAGCGTGGTGATTACGCCAAATACCTTGGGAAGCCAATCTCCTGAAATGTATTAATAAGAAGGTGATGCTGATCACAGTTATGATGATGGTAGTAATGAAGATGTTGATGATGAAAATGGTAAATTCTTCTCAAAATATGTGCAAAAATTAGTCACGATGCGATTACATTCATATTTTTTAAACTTAAGTTTTAAAAAAAAAAGGGAGAAGCTATTGTAATTTTTAATTAACAGAACACAAAGAAAATTAAACTATTGAAATGGCTGTGGTACTTTAAACGAGTGCAATTACCGTTGAAAGGATCCATTTAAACACGGCATTTTAATGAAAGACTCATTTTTTATTCTACAGGTTATGAAAATGTAAGGCAGTGATTTAATTTGGGATTTGTAAATTGGCTAATTTTGCTAATAAATTCTTCTTCTTCACCATCAGCTACCAAATAATCCAATGTTAGACACAGGCCTCTGCCTATAGGTGGATTTCCTGCTGAACAACGCCTAGCATCGTAGACACTGCTGTCCGTCCACGGTCTGTTTTTTTTTTAATTCTACAATTTCCCCCATAGTTAACACTAACAAAAACCCCGATAATATAGGGGACAACTACCGCTCTTATCCTTTTATCGTCATGTGGCCATTTCTCGACATCTATTTTTTATTATATATTTTTCTTCTTCAAATTTAGGTTTAAAATTAAAGACATACAATACATAACACATATTAGACAGGAAGGCCTCGGCTTCGGCTTCGGCAGGAATTCAAACTCATGACACATCATGGCTCAGCATTTGGGACACTAACTTCTAAGCATTGCCGTCGTCTATAAGTCTATTATTTATAAGTACGTAGCGTAGTGTAGTGTTAGTAATACAAATAATATTATGCAACGTTAGTATTTTTTTTTAATTTCCATTTTTTCCTTTGTTAAATTCATAAATGACTCATAACTGCTTATCTCAAGCAAAGTCAATATGTCAAGTTCAAGGTAAATATTAACACTGCATAACATTATAATGTTACGTAGTTATCAAATTAAAACGTTTAACTATTAACCTTCATAACTCACGATAATTATAAACTCGGTCAAAGACCGCATTCGAAAATTTCTTGCTTTGAAATATTTCCTACCTAAATTGAAACAATTAAATGTAAATGTATTACGCGCCGTAATTCTTTAATGTTTTTATTCGTAAAATTAACGTGCGGTTGGCGTAAAGGAATTATGACACATGGGATTCTATCCATAGCCATATACAACATATTTTGTACAACAAACTATTCTAGATAAAAATTAAAAAAAAAACTCGCCAGCAGAGTGTGCGACCATAGTTGTAACATTGGAGTGATTAACGATTTAATAGTCCACCTGATAGTAAATGGTTACAGCAGTCCATGGACACCTGCAAGCAACTTAAACGGAAGGTAACGGATGCATCCTGAGGACAAATATGGAATGTCTCTGCCACAAAGCCTGTAATTATACTATCTCTCATTCAAACTGTTCATTGGCGACGGAAGTGGACACGAGGATGGTTCAGAACAATGGCTCGGGCGGCTCCGAGACAAAATGGACCAATTTGTTTTTCACCTACTATTAGACTACTCGATCCACAGTACCGGCACCACTAAAATTGTTATTGTAACTAATTCGCCACGTACTAGCCAGTGACGGAAACATCATGCCAAAACCTGCATGTCTGCAAAATAATAAGCTACATTACTATGAGGTCGTGTGAAATCCGTCAACTCTCATTGAACCACTCACTTTTTCTGCCACGCACTTCGACTTTGTGGAATCAGCTGTCGCCAGCAGTATTTCCGAACAGAAGGTCCCTAAGTCGTAAACTTAGGGACCTTCAATAAAAGAGCTTAAAGGCCGGCAGCGCATCTGTAGTTGTGGATGTCAATGGGCGTCGGTGATCACTTACCATCAGGTGAGCCACACGCTCATTTGCCCCCTTCTTCTATAAAAAAAAAACCAGAGTGACGGACCCTGCCGCATCCAAAACACTTACAGGACATTTACAGGTTCCTGCAGCATGGGTACCGGCACTGCTCTTATCTACTGCGTCCTGCGCGGTGAGTATGAATCAATCAAATCTTCCATGCTGTTGATTTCAAGGAAAGCTACGTCACACAGCGGACTCATCCGACTGATGGGGAAGATCTGTCCACTAAGTGTTATCACAAAATCATCTCAACATAGTTCGAATTTTAAATTCATGTTTAAATTTTTTCTGTAGTCAAAATTTTCTCAGCCAGTACAAAACCGTTTTACTTTTTGTTTCCTCTATAACAATATAAAATAATTAAAGTGCAAATTAGTTTCCATTGCTTTCATTTCTTCCCTTTTATTTCTTTGATCTTTGAAATACTGAGATTTTTATTCGACTTGGCTCTTAACGATCCGTAGTGAGTACGTTATCTAGGTCCGACTGAACTTCAGCAGAGACCTCTTACGAAGGCAATTAGTAAGAAGCACCTTTTATACTGCGCTTTGTCTTTTCCATTGCAGAAGAATTAGATCTGCTTTAATTTAAAAGTGTTTTATGGATATTATAGCTGTATATTAGATCTGGCAACGAGGCTCGCCGTTCATCACGTGCTATCTCCCGCAGAAGCGAAAACTGGATTGCGGAAACCCATTTGCATGGCAACTGCAAAATGGAAATCCGTTGTCTTATTATGATCAATTATTAGTTTGATCATTCTTAAACAAAAGTAAAACTGCTGTTTAAACATTAAACGTTCTTCAAATGTTGTTGAACTCGGGCACAAATTAAAAACTTTGAAGTTCGACGACTTTTAATTTTTTTTTTATTTCCGTAAATAAATTTAGGTATACAGTAAAGAAAAACAGAATATACATCCATACGCGTTGTGCATAGAGTAATTAAAAAACTAGAAGTAACGTGATATTCTTTTTTAGTTTCTGGAAAATGTGGAAAAGTCATGGAAAAAAATATTTTTTATAATATAAATTCGTAACTATTTTATTTTATGGGTAAACCGGTAAACGAGCTCGCGGCTCACCTGATGGTAAGTGATTACCGTCGCCCATGTACATCTGCAACACCAGAGGTACAGGTGTGTTGCCGGCTTTTAATGATATTTGGGGAATGGGAGGGATGGTGGTGGTTTGGGGAGAAGGAGCCACTCCCCGGTTACCTCACTCACCGAACGAAACGCAGAAGCAAAAGATGCCTCTATTTCACGCTGGTCTTCTGCGAGGTCGTAGTGTTAACCAGGTTGAGCCGGCCCATTCCATCGTGGCGGTAAAGTAAAGTGCCCATTCCTGGGCATAGGCTTCCTCCTCAAATACGAGTATCAGAGAGGGTTTAGAAGCCAAGAGGGCCCCGCCACACTGCTCCAGTTCGGGTTGGCGGGCTTCACATATCCTCGAAATAATATTTATTTTATTTATTTATTTTATTTATTTATTTATGTACACACAAAAAGGCATGAAAAACAATAAAACATAGTGTTAGTACAAGGGTACTACTTATTCCATACATTGAAATTTCTTCCAGCAGACCCTAACAGGAAATTTTATTGAAATGGCAAACTTAGTGCGTACATTTCATAATATGTAATATATAATAAATTCATAAATAATATGTATACAATTAAATAAATAGGATTACATATAATTAAATAATATACATAGATATATTTAAATAAATAAATATATATATATATATATATATATATATATATATATACATATATATACATACATACATGCATAGATAGTCGTAAATATACAATATATATTCTATTGACACGAAGATAAGTAGTGGTCCTTTACACGTTTCTTAAATGAAAGTATAGTTCCGGAATCTCTTATGGTAGGTGGTAGTGAGTTCCACAACCTAACTGCATGGACTGCAAAGGAATAGGAATAAAAACTGGAATTATGGATAGGATAATTAAGGAGTGTCCTGACATGCGATCTGCATGGCACATCTGGAGGGTGAACGAAGGAAAATAGGTTCCTGAGGTATGACGGAGAGGATGGGTTGTGCAAGATGTTATAAAGGAGATATAATAATCGAGTGTTCCTGCGAAGTCGAATTGGGAGCCACTTGAGGTTCTTGCGAAACTGAGATATTCGGTCAAATTTCTTGAGTCCAAAGATGAAACGGATTGACAGATTTTGCAAGCGTTCAAGTTTATTTAGTAGCTCCTCTGTAGCATCCAAATAGCAGGCATCAGCATAATCTAGTATGGGCTGAATAAGAGTAAGTGCTAGTGTGATTTTAGTTTTAAATGGCAAGACATTTTGAAGGCACTTCAGCGAATGCAGGGTAAAGTGAACTTTTCGACTAATCACGGCAACGTGCGCGGACCAGGATAAATGTTGATCAAAAGTAACACCTAAGTTATTAACAGTATTGGCATAGGTTATAAGAATGCCATCCAGACACACGCAAGGTAGTGTTGAAAAATCTAACTTGTTTCGTAGGTGTTTGCTGCCTATTATTAAGGCCTGTGATTTGGCAGGATTTACTAAGAGGCCAAAGGAGCTAGACCATTTACTTATGCGTGACAAATCGGAGTTCATAGCACCGATTGCCTCATTAGTATCACCCACCGCGAAATGTTGATACAACTGCAAGTCATCCGCGTAAAGATGGAAGTTGGATGTGATAACACTCGTAACGGAGTTAATGAAAATAGAAAATAAAAGAGGAGAAAGGACGCCACCCTGAGGCACGCCCGCACTGATTTCAGACCAATCAGAAAAAGTGTCATTAAGGCGAACACATTGCGAGCGGCCCCGAAGATATGAATCAAACCATGCAATGCAGGAGGGGAAAGATTTATGGATTCAAGGATCCGAATCAGAATATCGAAATCTACTGAGGTAAAGGCACTGCTAAAGTCTAACAAGACTAGAAGTGAGAGAGACTTGTTGTCCATAGCGTAACGAATATCATCAGTGACTTTAAGTAATGCAGTGACAGTACTATGACCAGGGCGAAAGCCCGACTGGTAAGTAGAGAGCAAAGAATTGGAAGACAGGAAAGTTGAAAGTTGTCTGTGGATAATATGTTCGAGAACTTTTGAGAGAAAGGGTAAAATGGATATGGGTCGAAAATGAGACGGAAAAGAAGGATTAGAGATCTTAGGTAAAGGAATAATTTGGGCTTGTTTCCAGGCCGAAGGAAAGGAGGAGGATGATATGGAGTAGTTGAATATGTGAGTAAGGATAGGAAGAACCAAAGGTAGAACTAGAGTAATCATTCTCGAGCATAGTCCATCATTACCTACAGCAGTCGAGGAAATGGCTAAAATAGATTTATTAGCTTCTTCCTCGGTCACAAAGGAAAGGAAAAAAGGAGTAACAAGTGGTACCGGAAGATTAGATAATTCGAATAAGGTGTTTGACTTAGCACAAGGGTCTAACGTCACAGGAGGAGTGGAGAAATGTTTATTTAGATCGCTTACCCCGAAACTTATGCTATCCAAGACCGAAGATCTACCGACACCGACAGAACGAAGAAATTTCCACATCTCAGTAGAATTTCGATTATTAAGAGAATCATGGAAGTAGCGTCTTTTTGCATCTCGACACAGGTGACTGCAGCGGTTTCGTAAAACTTTGAAACGAGTTAGATTAGTTTCAGTTGGACAACGTTTATACCTTCGCCTGGCCTTGTCTCTTCGAAACATTAGTTCTCTAATATCATGCGTAATCCAAGGTGCAGGATTCCGCTTCATCTTAACCCGTTTCGGCGGAGCATGGTAATTGTATACCTCTAAAATTTTATTCGTAAACAAATCAACCTTCTCGTCAATATCGATACTGTCAATAACAGGAGTCCAATCAATATCACCTACATCGCGCTTTAGTGCCTCAATGTCTACACTCTTATAACTACGAAGAAGCAGGGATTGGGGCTTCTGCCTGGGCGGACGAAGGCGATAAGAGAGGTAGATTAAATCATGATACGAGAAAGAAGCAGTTAGCTGCCCATGCGAAATAACACTGTCAGGTGAAGAAACAATCATAAGGTCAAGAAAAGAAGGGTTGCAGTTGGGAAAATGGTGAGTTGCAGAAAGTTGAAGTAAGTGAAGGTTAAATGAAGATAGCAGGGTCAGAAGTTTATTGCATCGAATATCGTTTTGATGAGGCAGGTGTTGAAGTCTCCCATTATAATAATATGATCATAAATCGGTGCGTAATCAGTAAGGACTTGGTCAAAAGTATCGAAATATTCTATGTTCATGTTAGGACTATAAAAAACCGCTAATAGCATTTTTACATGGTTGAGATTTATTTCTATGAAAAGGAATTCAGCAGATTCAGAATAAATGGAAGAAGATGCGCTGATAAGTTTATGAGAAATATCAGAACGAAGATATATGGCTACCCCACCGCAGCCTTTTCCAGTTCTGTCATTTCGGATAAGGACAAAGCCAGGTAGAGCAAATTGCGCAGAAGGGAGAGATGGTTTGAGAAACGACTCAGAAATGAGTAAGGCATCTAGATGAGCGCTGCTAAAGGAAGCCAGAAGATCGGAGTAATGACGAGGAACACTCTGGACATTGATGTGGGCAACGTTGAAATTATTTGGAAATTCAAAACGAAGAGAGGATATGTGGTCATGCAGAGTTAAGAAAGTAGATGACTCACTGTCCGCACTAACAAAACTACTTGTAGATGATGAACATGAAAAGAAACTATCTTCAAAAACGGCAAGATTTTCCATAGTCCTAATAGTTATATTGATATAATATAATAAGGTACAAAATATAGTATAATTATAAAAAATATAAATAATAAAAATAAAAAAATTCAATATATTTAAAATAACCTACTTAAATAAAGTATTAAAATTTAAAACTAAAAAATTCAAATTATCGCTAAAATCACCAGACACTTAACTATACTGAAAACTATTTAAGTAAAAAAAAAAAAAAGAAAAAGCCAACAATGAAAATAAGGCTACTGAAATTAGACTAAGAACATCACTGATTTAAAACTAAACGTTACTACAAGAAAATCAACAATTAAAAGTGTATTACTATAATAACTACGAAAGTAACATTAAAATGATCTAAGTAACTGGCATATTGAAAATAACTACTACTGGTAACATTTCATATTGCACACTGAGCTCATGGCAGAATAAAATTTCACATAGTGGTCACATTTTAAAATGTCAGTGAGTCAACGTCAGTGATAAGTTTGACAGATGTCAATAGTAATATAAAAAGCAAAATAATATACAAAGCAAATATTCACTACATAACACTATTAAGTACCATAAAGTACTCTGTGCGCAACACCAATGAAGTTATAAAGATACACTATGTAAACAATTACCAAATAGGCTAAAAAATCATAGTTAACGAAATACTAACATAAAAATATCTAAGAAGCGAAATAATTTAAAATGCAGCTTGTAACAAAAGTGATACCTGAGTTAACTGAAATTAAACAATGATACCAATACAGAGTAATTAGTTGCGTCGTCGAGTCTTCCGTGGAGCATTTGCAGCAGATTTTGAAGCAATATCCTTTGGAGAAACAGGTTCCTTGGACTGGCCAGAGTCACCAGTAGTTCCAGATTCTACGGGATATAGACGAATAAGGGGCTTTAACTCTGCCATTGATTCAATCTTCCGACGAGTCTTATCGGGAAGAACTATAACGATTTTGCCTTCAACTGACCAGCAGTGTTTAATACCGAAATGTGTACGAGCCGCGGTGAAAACTTTGTGCCTAATCTTTGTCAGAAACTCGGATATAGTAATACCTGAACCTTTCAAAGAAGTTTTGCAGTCCCAAACAAGCCGGCGACTCTCGAAATCTCCAAATCTGATGAGCACTGGGCGTGTTGAAGCTTGAGAAGTTCCTAAACGGTGGCATACTTGTATATCGTCTATTTTTAAATCGGACACCTTCATTCGATCCGATAATAACTTAAAGACAGACTCATGCAATTTTTCGTTCTGTCTTTCTGAAAAACCATGGATTAGCAGAACTTTTCTCCTCATCGCTGTTTCATGTTTGTCAAGGCTGAGTGCAAGTAAATCCAACTGCGTTTTGAACAATGACAGAGATTGACAAACAAAGGATTTGAAATCGAAGAATTCTTTGGATAGTGAAGCAATATCTGAATGAACTGGCGTGGATGCAGTTGTGGCCTCAGAAGCTTAAGTTCATACTCACGCATTCGTGAACCAAATAGTTTTTCCAGTTCTTCGATATTATTTACAGCTGGCTGGTCCATGTTAGACAGATGTGGAAAATAGTGGTTAATTAATTTAAAATAAGAGAGATGTTAAGTACAGTAAGTGCAGGTGGATTTCAGCGTAGTTTTAACACATTAAATTTGTGAAAAAAAATACTTTATATTATTTAAAACATTAAAAAAACACTTAGCACACTAAGCTTGCGTGTTTACGTTGCGCCTACCCGCAGATATTTTTATTATTTCTCAGACATGCAGGTTTCCTCACGATGTTATCCCTCACCGCTGAGCACGTGGTAAATACAGCGCTTAAAATGTGCCGGCTCCGGGGATCGAACCCAGGTCACTCGCGCTCTATGAAACTAAATTGAGCGTCCTGACCACTAGGCTGCCACAGCTCTCGTTAAGAGAGAATATAGCATATTTTTCTCCAAATTCCAACCTCGTCAAGATCTGGTGCACACTGCTAAGCTAAGTGATGTAAAACAGCATTACTAGTGCTAGGGCGCTACGCTACACTGCGCTTTCCCACGCTTTCCCAGCGTGGTGAGTATTTGCCATACCACCTATGAAAAAAAAATCTTGGATTATCCAAAATTTCTACAGTGAAACTTAAATACATTGATGATGGAAGGTTTCCTTTATTTTCAAAGACCATGCATATTCATACAGGAATTTACTCTCTGAGCGCGCGTACGATAACTTCGAGAACAATAAATCACGCATCGATTATTGTGTAGGTATTGATATGAAGCCATCTAACGTTAATTGCATTCAGTAGACGTACTACTGAGAAAAGGTAAATGTTAATGTTTCCAAAGAGATTAACCTCTTTTATGAACTGAGCGCGGTAAATGGAAAATATATTAGTCTTTATAAAATAATCAGAAATCTGTATTGATTTCTTGTATTTATGCGAAAAGTACACATTGAAATGAAACTAATATTTACTTTTTTTTTTATTCGTGGCGTGATGTTTGCTCATGATCAAGTATAGACTAAGGTGTTTGTCAGCCTGATGTCATTCTTTAACGTTCAAAACCTATATTTATAATGATTCTCATTATTATTTAAAAAAGACAAATATATGAGCAGGTAATGCACATCGTTAACAGAAAACCAACGTTTTAGAGTGCAACCCATGCCGAGGTCCGAAGAGAAGGAATAAGGAGGTACGAGACCTCAACTGCTTCGATTTGCTTCTTCGGTATTTCTCCGTGAGATTGCTGTGAGATTTTTTTCCCTTAGTCGCCTGTTACGGCACTCACGGGAAGGAAGAAGGTGGCAGAATCATACGCCGTTAATATAGAGCTAGTTTGAATTAATTATTTACGGTTCATTATATTACCTTACCTTTTATTTTATTAGTATTAAATGTATCAATCGATAAGAACAAGTAAGGTATTATTCCTTTCATTAACTATTACATGAATTGTGATATGTAAGAAAATCTTGCGAGGTAGGACGAACAATTACTGTTGAGACTAGAGAAAATCGGAGTTTTCTTTTATGTTAGGGGTCGTGTAAAAATAATAGGACGTTAAAGTTTATCAAAGAGCTATTTGCGCACGAAGTCGTCCATAAACTGTGTTAGCGTCGTGATTGAAAGTATAGGGTTGTCAGAAATAACCGTTCCAGGCAAAACTATGTTTTTTATATATCGTTCTTCGATAGATGGCCGAATATCTTTCTCTAATAATAAAGATGTAATTTAAATTTAATTAAGATATACATAGACTCGTAACAGGTGCGAGGTACGGTGATCATCTAGCCGCTTGCTATGTGAACCGATAAATTACATATACGGTAAATTAGGGCAAATCCTACGTAGATACCGATGTCCAGCAGTGGGCTACTTATAGATTGTTGAAGTAGAAGAGAACGAGAAATAATATTTAAGTAATTAAAAAAATTTGTTCGACCCGAAATTAAATTTAGTATGCATTTTAGTATGGTTAACCCAGTAACCAATAAATGTTTTTATGATTTAAAAGAAAAAAAGCTTTAACGTTATGGCTTTGGTTGTGGTAGCCCTGTACACTGTACATAAATGGTTTTCTTCCTACCATTAATTTTCCAGAGAGTTATCAATTGTGAAGAATATTTAAAAACTTATTTTTAAATAAAATAAAGCTGACCTCATGAGTTATTGTGTAAAATAAAATAAAACCTTTAATGATAAACATATCCGCTATGTGTACTAATTTGTGCATGAAGCTTAAATAAATAAATATTTATATACATATCATTGTATATTTTTTTAAATCTGGTATTTTATTGGAATTTGGAAACTAACACAATTTAACACAATTTCATTCTTACGTATTACATTATGTACAATATAAGCAAGAGATAAATTAAGGAGCACTGAATCCCTTAAGCCTGTGTTAAATATCTATATATCCTAGCACAAGAGTCGGAGATCACTGTTTGCACGTATTATATTATGTACACGAATTGTAACATTGTGTCAAAGAAGTAAGAAAAATATACATAATATGTTTCTTTGACAGAATTATAAATTACATTAAGTTTTAATTTGATAAAAAAAAATTAATTATTGATATTTATTCAATTGGAAGCCTTTAAATAAATCAACCAAAATAATGTTACTATATCTGTAAAGAAAGCGCTTCATAATAAAAACTTGACTTTAGTCAGGAAATACTGTTGTTTTTCGATAGTTATTATTAACTAAATTTACTGTCAATAATCAGGGAGTTAAATTGTAAAACATTGGTTTTACAGTTCCGTACGGCGTCCTATTATTAAGCCGTCCGTCTGTCCGTTCGTCCGTCCGTTGTAGTAGTTGTAAGTGTAAGTGTAATAGAAATTAAGGGATTTCTAAAAGAAACTGGTTTTTTTTAATGTCATCTGAATGAAAAAAAAAATATTTTTTGGTAATTAAATAACATTTATATTGTATCGATCTCGGTGCGCTAGTCCGATTCGTTTTTAAGTTCATTTTTAAGGTTAAATTCTGTTAGTAAAGACAATAATAATACATAGCATTTTGATTTTGCAAATGTATAAATTAAAGAGGCAGCAACCAGTCTTTTTTTAGAAGTTTAATGCTTTTTTGAGGTTATTTGGGGGTTTATAATATAACAGACATGCAGGTCAATTCAGCACTTAAATTACCGTTATCTATTTTACGTTGCGTTACCCATGTCAGGCGCGACCATCGTAACATAAAGCGAGTGCTTGACCCTTGATCGGTCACAATTACTTTTAGTATCCGACGTTCTGCTGGCCTAACTAAACGTTTACAATACAGTCATATAATTTACTTAAATTAACCATTGATCGATTTATCCATAATTATATTCATCATGTCTTGCGTATAAATCGGGAAAATTAATCGCAAATAGTAGTAGAATATGAATACATAATGTATATAAAAGCATCGACACTCGTAATTATTTATACGGTTCGCAAGCTTTCGTCGAAGCTCTTTCTGTCCTTTGCGCATTGCTCTGTTTGCCAACATTCGACTTAAAATACGGCGCTTTACCGATGTCGGGAATAGCGAAAAAGAGCGTTGCCCGAGCGGAGTCAAATTATTCAGCGACACGGAAACCACGGTGTAGCTACAAGTCGACGAAGTTGATTACGGGCACGCCATTATAATTTAACTTTCTGTTACCATTCGTCTTGGAATAAAAAAAACTATACAATTTTTTTGTCCTGTAACGCATACCTACCTATTTAATTGTGTTGTAGTTCTGTTAGAGTCTGTTTGAGCCCAACGGAACAGTCTGAGTTAATTTAGTCCGTTATTTATTATTGTTATAGTCTTTAAAATGTCTCAGACAAGACATTTGCTTATGCAAGCTTGGCTTTGCACTTTTATCGTTTGTGGGACATTCTCTAAGCGTATTTGATATCATTCTCGGTAAAAATGCATTCTCTATTGCCTTATCTCGTATTATTATTAAATTTATGCACCTGATGTTTCTTCTTAAACAGCTCGTGAATAGCTGCACAGCTGAATATAGGCCTTTCCTTTATGGATGATTTGCCGTAATGTTCTCACTTGGCAGGTGGATAGACGATCACAGATACCTCGTATCTTGTGAGCTGCCTATCACTGCTCTGCGTGTCTTTAGCCTATTTTTTTAAAAGTGTTAGAAATAGCTACATCGCATAATTCCGTACTCAAATAATAAAATTAATAATTTTTTTTAAGACATATCACGGTATTCGCAGCAGAATCAGGTTATCCGATTCAGCCACAAGGATCAGCAAGATGAAGTGGCAGGAGCTCGGTCACATAGCTCTCAGAACTCACAACAGCTGAAGATACAAGGATCTAGAGTACCAAACTCGTACAGGCAAATGTAGTGTCGGACGACCCTCCACAACATGGAGTGATGATCTGCACAGTGTTGCTGGAAGTCAATGGATGCATGTGGCTCGGGACCGTGTTTTCTGGTAAACTTTGTTCAGTAGAGGGCTTCTGGTAGTCTGAAATGATGAACGATGAAGACATATTAACTGTTGTATACATCAGCAATAAGAAATAGTAAACTAGGGAAATGGAGCTATTCTCACCCCTTCCATTTACGAAACTAATTTTAAGACTATTAAGGTTACACAAAAGAAGTAGTATTTCCAATTACATTCGTCTAAGTAGAATAAGAGTGCTTGAAAATTAAACTGTCTGATTGATAATCATAAATCTAGGGCACTCGCCAACTACTCTTGATCAATATTATAACTACCATAAAATAAATAAAACAAAAATCCAACATGGCGTATTCTGTCAAGCAATTTGATAAGTTTCGGAGTACACGAAATCGGCGTACAAACACTAAAACTTATTCGGTTTATTCTTGAACGGATTTAATGATGCTCATGAGATAAGATGGCAGATTCTCTTACGGCACCAACTTGATTTAAATAGATCGAACGAATGGGTTCATCAGAAAGAATGCGGGCGTGATTGCATACACCCCGTCTCCTTATCTTGAATACATAACATGCAAATTTGAAAAACGGTCTTCGGACGTCCGTCTTGCAGTAACGTGTATTACGAGACTCATATGGCACGGAGACAATAACATGGCATTCTTGCACGTGTGATCATAACTTGTGATACAGTGGAGATAATGCTTGTTATGAATTCTCTGTATAAGGTGTACGCATCATTTGTTTATGGTTGTTGCTTAGTGCAGTACAAATGTATAGTCAGTTTAATAGTCACGTGTTGGATCAGTGCTTTGCGTACCTTAATAAATAAGTTATTGATTTTCGAGTGGTAGAGCCAAGCGGCGGCTTTTGCAGCTGCTCGAATGGGCCGTCTCGCCTGGGTTGGTACTACAGCCTCACAAAATAACAGCGTGAAGTAGAAGCATCTTGTGCTTCTGCGTTTCGTTCGGTGAGTGAGGTAACCGGAGGCCCACTTCCCCTTCCTATCCCCCTCCTCATCCTCCCTCCCATCTCCCAAATACCCTTAAAGGACGGCAACGCTCCCGCAGCACCTTTAGTGTTGCAGATGTATGAGGGCGACGGTAATCACTTACCATAAGGTGTGTTGCTTGGTCGTTTGCGGCCTTTTGTATATATTAAAAAAAAGAGATGTCCCTAACACTGCATCTGACCCTTCCTCCGACCTCATCGCATTGCTGTTATATCAGATACGGGAAGGTAAAGCCTGAAGAGTAAAGAGTTCTTTGAGTCTGATCATGCATTTGCGATACTATCATATTATATCCTGCGCAGTTCACTGCTGCCTATTTGACTGTATCTGGCTATACTGATAGTACCTAGAAGTTGTCACCGTGGTCGAAATCGACCTGGAAGACGTCATACAAAGACGTTATTAATATTTGCCATGTGCCACCCTCTATCTTCCCGTGGGTGATATATACGTAAAATATTTTTTTACAATAATATTCTTTTCATCATTCAGCATCAATATAAAATCAAGATTTAGCAGGAATATAATTCTATATTCAGTGTATACATATTCAATATTTCACGCATTTAAAACTATAAACAGTTTTCTCTTTGTCCTTTTTGTGTAGACTTTTATTATTTGAAAAACACAAACACTACTTGATGTAGTATTATTATTTAGAAGGCAGCTTTTATTATGTCACTCTCTATAAATAGTATAAAACAAAGTCGCACCACTTTTGTCCATGTATAATATTTGTATAATTGGTCCTTATAATTTATCAAATTCTGAGTTTTACCATCATTTAGAACATTTCGTAGGAAAGGTTACATATAGCACATTTAAATTTAGTGTTTATATTACAGATCCGCCAGTTACTAGGTTACTAGGTGTGGCTTTGGTTACGTGGTAGAGCGAAGCTTTTATGCTACTGCATTTCGTTGAGTGTGGTAACCGAAGGCCCACTCCCCGCCCCCGCATCCTAAATGTCCCTAAAGGCCGGCAACGTACCTGCAGCTCCTCTGGTGTTGGAGATGTACGTGGGCTTTGGTATTCACTTACCATCAGGTGAGCCGCTTGTTTATTTACTCCATCCTTTCCCGTAAGTAAAAAGTGGAGCAAGAGCGTTTCCTGTACAGGAGCCGTCTGAGTAGGTGGGACCCTAATCCTACCGCCAATCAGTATTGCAATCACTGTTATCAATGTAATGCCGACACTCCTCCCCCCTCCCCCCCACCTTGGAGCGGTCACCTTGGGCCAGCCATCCCCAAAAAGACAGGCCGGCCATGTAGGTTCCTCTTGGTTCACCGTGGGAGACCAAGCCACGGTGACTAAGCCCCTCGCCACGACAAGGCGGGAACTCATTCGGGGGAGAGCCCACTTGTCACCCTAATCCAACAAAAAGTACAAACAGCCGAACGGCATCCTAGTTTCAGATAAAATTGCACTTGCACTAATGCCAAGAGGCATTCTCTACCAGTCTACCATTAGATTGAATAGAGAAAATGTAAGAGGGTGCACAATAATATTATGTTCATATATATATACTCGAATATTATACTACAATATAATACTTATATATGACGGTACTTAGACATACATGTAATTGTAGTTGTACATTATATAAAACACATTACACACTATACATACATATTTATATAACCATTTATATACATATATATATAAATATACACAAGGTTTTTCTATAACGATTATTTATTAGATAACTAGTTGATTGCAAATGGAGTGGATTCCATTGTAAGCTGACGTGGACAACCCTCTAATGTATCGTCAGACTAATTGATACTTCAAAGAAATTACCTGCCGATGTGACGTGTGTAGTGTGGCTCTTGTTTTCAATTATGTTAACTTTTTCGATATCCACTTACAATATTATATAGATTTAAAAAGATTTTTCTTTCATTTTTATTGTATCTTTATAAAATACTGATAAATTTCAATATGCAGGAGTGTTCAAGCTTGATTGTGAATGTAGTCTCTCTTAAATAGGGCAAACTAAAAGATCTGTAAGGCCCCGCGTCAATGAACATGAACACTGATGTAAAACATGTACACAATAGAAAGTCTGCAGTCCTGTGATCATATTCTAGATCATCCCAACCATTACATCAGATTTGATGGGCCATAAATCCTCGCAAAAGAACACCAATTCCTGCCAAGGATGATTCGCGAGGCTATTGAAATCAAAAAACATTCTAATTTCAATAGATAAGATGGCCGGTACTACCATTGGTTTGGGATCGAGTAATAAATAAAATGAAGTCTAAAACCACCTCCTTTAACTTGCTAGAGGCAAGCGGCGGCCTTTGCTGCTGCTCGAATGGGCCGTCTCCACCTGGGTCGCAAAATACCGGCGTGTAGTAGAGGCACTTTGTGCTTCTGCATTTCTTTCGGTGAGTGAGGAAACCGGATACCTTTAAAGACAGGCAACACACCTCAGCTTCTCTGGTATTACATATGCGTGACGGTAATTACTTTCTATCAAGTGAACCGCTTGTTCGTTTCCCCCCCTCCTTTCCCATAGAAAAGTCTTATTCTCTAACATAATTTACCTTTCGGCTGAATGTACGGTCATTTTAATTAAACATATTAGAAGAATAAATATAGGATAGAATTAGTAGGATTGTGTAAAGAATTTCCAGCATTGAAATGTAATTATCATTTTGTGAAAAATTAGCAGCATATGGAATTTATGAATCTACTTATATACTACACCAGTATCGAGTGCTAGAAGTTAGGGTTCTAATGGTAAACAATGTTCTGTCAAATAATTATGTTTACAGTTTATACTATATAAGTTGTTAGAGAATGCTATATTTAACTTACGTCACATCAATATTGATTTCGTAATTTCGTACATATTTCTCAGAATATCTATTGAGTCGTAACTTCAGTTTGCTGCCCGCATAATGATAAATAGCTTCGAAATTAAGTTCTGCAATTTTCGCTATTAGAAGGATCAGACAGTTGACTGATGAAGTAACAGCCAAATTAGTTTACTGCGGATACTTCCACAGCATGTGTTATGGTGTGTTGCTGTGAGGATCTGCATATATATACGGTTAATCTATAACTTAGGGCGTCATGAGTGGCTAAGCGATCTTTTTAAAGAAATTAATTTCTTTTTTGTTATTTATTTTTGAAAAAAGTTATTTTTTTTTTCGGGCCGAGGTGATATGCTAGAGGTTTCTTCATTTGGATTATTAATTAAGTAAATTCTTAAAATTTTACAATAAAATCCTACATTTAAGAAATATTATTAAAAAATATCCTGCTATAAAGTATATCAATATACCGCGGACAAAGATGTGTGGAAATAGATCTTACTCTGCACACGCAAGTGGCTACTGATATAATGACATGTAAAATTTTAATGAATAATTGACATTAACTTAAATTATTAATATGTACTTTTAGACATTGAACATTTTATTAATTGACTAATTTAGTTTAATTATACGTACATGGGAAATTATTTTGGTGAACTACAAGTAACATTGTATTCATAATATTGGAGATATAATTTTTAAAATTTTACGAATAAAATACAACAAAAAAAAATTCAAATAAATTAAATAGACTAATAATCTAAATAAAACGCAAGCGCTTTAAGTCATTCGTTTAGCGACCTCGTCACGAGCGATGGCCCTTTATTGTCTGCACGTCGGCTACTTCAAACGCGCGCAGCGGACGCCGGCGCGGATGGTCAATAAGGTATTTGACCAAGGAGTCTTTGGCCTAGTTAACTGTTATCGCAAATAAAATATATCCTGAGTCAAAATAACAAAAACTGAAAATTATATAATATTTATAATTAATTGTATATGACCTAAATATGGCCTTTATAATAAGACGTTAAATTTAATATCGTAAGCAACATCAACGTCTTAATGTTACGCAAGCTTATATGTATAATATGTGTCATACGTATATGTAATATTAAAAAGATTTAAATGTCTGTCCATGATTTCGAAATAACTAACCTTTTCTAAGCTCACATGATTTTTTTTCTTGGACTGCAGGACTGAAACCTGCATGTCTGAGAAATAATAAAAATATTATTTCGAGGATATGTGAAGTTCGCCAACCCGCACTGGAGCAGCGTGGCGGGCCCTTCCCGGCTCCTAAACCCTCTCTTATACTTGTATTTGAGAAGGAGGCCTTTGCCCAGCAGTGGGCACTTACAGGGTGCTACTTCACTTTACTTTATACATATTTATTCTAAGCCTGTGAATATTATTGATATGGTAGAGCGGGCCCTCTTGTTGCAGATATTTTACAATGCCTATAAGGTTAGATTCCAAAAACTGTTTAATTAGATAAATGGAATGAAAGATTTTTTTAAGGATTTCTAGTTTTTTTATGAGAAAGATAGCAAGCGAGCAAGTGGTTCATCTGATGGTAAGTGATTACCGTTGCCCACGTACATCTGCAACACCAGAGGTGCTGCAGGTGCATTGCCTGCCTTTACAGGTATCAGGGAGATGGGATATGAGGAGGGCGATGGGGAAGGGATGGGGAGGGACAGTGGGCCTCAGACTACTTCGCTCACTGTACGAAACGCAGAAGCACAAGATGCCTCTACTTCCCTCCGGTATTCTGAGAGGCCGCGGTATCAACACGGCAGAGCCGGCCCAATCGAGCAGCAGCAAAAGCCGTCGCTTGGCTCTACCACGTACAGGATATATTTAACATTCTTCATAATGGTGATCGTTGAATACGAAACATGATATATATTTGAATACATGAACTACTTATGTGTAGTCCCGATAAAACCTTTTAACGCATGAAAATCGTTTGAGCTTTCGAAATTAATAAATGAATTTTAAAGCGAACGGCTTATATAACTCGAGATGTTAACAACAAAGTTTTGTGTTTCAAATGACTTTGCTAATCGGCTCAATCCTGCTTGGATTCGTCGCTGGGGCACGGATTGATTATGGCGGTCTTTCACCAGTTAAAGCTTACCACCATTATTTATTATACGGTGTTTCTCTAGGCACCAGAAGTTGAAACCGTGGCCCTGAAGCACACTACCTTGGCGCAGATGGGATTGACGCTTCCTGAGGCATGACAAGGCCACTTTTTGTTGGGGCATGCGGGTATTGAAGTGTGTACTCGAAGGCTGAGGTACATAGTACAGAACTTCGTAGTAACATACGGATACAGTACCTGCACATACGAGACGCACTGAAGTTATAAAAATCATGTATTTTATTTCTTAAACGACTATTTTCTTGTTTTTTTTTTCATTTCTTTGGGTGCCTATCATGCGTGTAGATTTGTATGTAAAGTTATTTCTGTACTGACTAATCTACTAGAAGCGCGAAATGAACGTTTCCGAGCGTACAGGAATAGCTGTTTGGATTATTACGTCCGGTTTGAATTTTAATATAGTTCCTGCTTCGACCTTTTTGTTTGTTTCGTGTTCGTTATATGAGAAGTTGAGATAGGCTTTTTCTTTTTTATTTTACTGCCTTCGTTTTAGCGGATTAGGCGAGAACTGGAATGCTATTGTTTGGAGGATAAGAAAAGTTTTTATCACAATAATATTGAAACTTTTATATTATATTATTATGTTAAATTCAGAGTAGTTATTAAAGAACTAAAGAATACTTTCATATTAATAATTACTTATATTAAATACGTAAGATTCATAGGAATAATTTTACTGTTCAGACTGCACTACTCTGGGATTCCTTGCCTGAAGACATTAGGAAAGTGTCCAGTAACTTAACGTTCAACAGGCTGGTACGTGAACACCTTTTCAACACATCCGTTCCCACTTAGCAAAATTGATATCATCGGTCATTGCAATTATAATTACATAGTGTATTATGTATGTATATATATATGTATATATTTATATATATATTCATATTTGTATATATGTATTTATTCTGTAAGTATGTATCTAATTATAAATTCAGTAGTATGTGTTATATAAATTAATATGTTTAGGACATAGAATATCTTTGGGTTTTAGTTTAGTTAAGTTATTCATGTATTTTAGTTTTATTTACAACTTTAATGTTTTGCACCTTAACAATATCTTTCCACCCTCGGGTTGGCTGGCAGAGAATGCCAAGAGGCAATAAGTCCGCCCTTTGTAATACTTTTATAAAGTTATTTAAATAATGTTTAAATAAATAAATAATACTCAATAACGCGATATAGGATCTTCAATGAAAACTTCGACAACAAAACTAGTGTAATCGATATAGCTCTAAGGATCAGTAAGCTGAAGTGCAATGGGTTGGCCACATAGCTCGCAGAACTGATAGCCATTAGGCAAGAAAGGTTCTCGAGTAGCAACATCGTACGGGCGAACGTGGTGTCGGACGACCCACTCACAAGGTACAGTGAGTGTTTAATAACAGTCGTCATGAAGTACACATTAAGTAAGAAGTGTAGTAAAACAATCAACATCAGTGTACTAACATATTTTTTTTAAGCAAAATAAGTCTACACCATTAATTGTACAAACATGTAAATACATCATTTGCCTACAACATTACAAATGACCAATTTATATATATGTCGAAGAACAGCATCTTAAATGTGACATGTGTGTGCAATTTGTCATTCCTTTAGAATCTCATTCTAAAGTTCGGGAGAGATCCCTGTGACATATCTCGCCGACCGAATAATAAAGTATTTTAATTAAACTTAAAATAAACAAAGTTTGTATGTTCACGTTTGAGCGAATAATTCGATGTAGATTAACATCACGTGAAATTTATACAACGCGGAAATGACACATATAAACATCATGGTAATTTTAATCAAGATATGTTTAATCAACGCAAAATTTAATATAGGAATTTGTTTTTCGCATACCTCTAAGGGCTATGCTCGGTGTTTCTTTGCGTGATAGAGTCTGCAACGATGATATCCGCAGCAGAACTAAGGTAACCGACATTGCCGTAAAGATCAGCAAGCTGAAGTGGCAATGAGCCGGCCACATAGCTCGCAGAACTGATAACCGTTTGGGAAAAAAGGTTCACCAGTGGCAGCCGCGTATAGGTAAACGCAGTGTAGGACGACCCCCCACAAGATGGAGTGACGACCTGCGCAGTTTTGCGGGAAGTCGATGGATGCAGGTGGCTCAGGACCGAGCTTCGTGGCAATCTTTGGGGGATGCCTATGTTCAGCAGTGGACTTGTAATAGGCTGAAATGTTGATGATGATACCTTTAATACATTAAGATCTGTATGTATATTTGCAGTTATGTTACTCATAGTACGACAAGCGTGCATAGAACATGATCTATAGTATTAAAGTTTATAACTTAGATGTTGATGATATCTTGGATGGATTTTGGACTACGGTCGTAAGTTTCGTATACTATGGCAGTTGCCAATTGCTTAGCCAGATACAGTATCAGAGACGTGAGATATAGCACAACCCGACCAGAGTCAAAAACCAATAATTTGTGGTTTGTTCGTAAAAGAATGTACACTCTATTAGGATTTTGTTATGGTTGTACGTGGTAGAGCAAGCGGTGGCTTTTGCTGCTGCTGCTCGAATGGGTCAATCAGGGTCCAGGCCAGTACCACGACCTCGCAGAATCCCGCCGTAAAGTAGAGGCATCCTGTGCTTCTGCGTTTCGGTGAGTGAGGTACCCCGAGGAGGTAAACCTGCAGCTTCTTGGGTATTGCGGATGTAAGTGGGCGTCGGTAATCACTTACCGTCAGGAGAGCCACTCGCTCGGTGGTTCCATTTCTAATCTGAATAATAAATGTGGTCATCCGAAAAATACCCGTGGGTAGATCAGGGGCTGGGCGGTTGCTTTAAGTTTCATAGTACACCAGTGGGCTGGGTTCGATTCTCGGTACTGTCGCCATCGCATTAGTAGTATAGTAATCTACATAATCCCGTGGAAAGAAAAGTTAATTGACAATGAATCGGCTGAGCTCAAACGTTTGGACGTGGTCAAGGGCTTAGCAGCTGTTGCTTGGTCACTCACAGCGAACAAAAAGGAACCAACATAGCCGGCCTGATTTAGAGGGGAGAGCCGGCCTGATTTAGAGGGGAGAGCTGGCCCGGGGGTATCTGCTGCAAAAGGGGTTGGCGAGCCAGCTTTAGATGCAAGTTGACTGTGGACAAAGGAATAGCGTCGTTGCTTTGCACCGTCCTTCGTACCCTCCGCAACCGTGGTGGGGTCGCAGGGGAGGATGTGTATTGGTATTGTGATACGCCATTCTCCCTATCATCCGCGACTCTTATGAGGCCCACCGGTGGTGATGAGATGCTGAAGAAGTGTGTAGGAGTATCGCTATTACGAGATACTTCTTACCCTTCGCGGCCGAAATGTGGTCGGATATTTTGATATCTGCATGGGCTGATCTAGAGTCTGGTGTACCGCAAGGCGGTATACTTTCTCCAATAATGTTTTCTTTATTTATAAATTCTATCACATCAGTTGTCGACTGTTCGTACCATCTGTATGCTGATGATCTTCAGCTCTATATTCACTCTAGCATTTAGGATTTAAACAATGCTATTAAAAGTCTTAATGATAATCTCGATGCCATCAGAGATTGGTCACACAGATACGGAGTCTCTGTCAATCCATCAAAATGTAAAGTGATGGTTATGGGTAGTGCAAGAATGCTCGCAAGGGTGGATTATGGAAGTCTTGCTCCTGTTCTCTACAACGGCCTTATCATCCCATACTGTCATTCCATGAAAAACCTTGGTTTACATCTGGACCACACTATGACTTGGAATTTACACATCGGTGAAACCAGCCGTAAAGTCGTTGCCACTTTGCGCTCTCTTTATCGTCTCAAGAATTTCCTACCTTTTAAAACCAAACTCTTGCTGGTCCATTCACTTATTCTACCCATTATCGACTATGCAGATGTGTGTTACCCAGATCCACCGCAATATCTTCTTACTAAACTGGAGCGCCTTCTCAATAACTGCATAAGATTTATTTTCGGTTTGCGTAAGTATGACCATATTTCCTTTTATCGTTCAAAGCTAAAATGGCTTACTATTCACCAAAGGCGAAGCTCCAGAATCTTATCAGTACTTTATTCCGTTTTAAACGATGCAAACTCTCCTTCGTATCTTAAGGATAACTTCAATTTTCTTTATTCGAGTCATAACCGAGTGCCTCGAACTTCAAACAGCTTGAAGGTTAGTGTTCCACAACATAGTACTGGTTTCTTTTCTTCTTCTTTCACCGTTCAAGCCACACTTCTCTGGAACGCTCTCCCCGATGATATCAAGAAAGCTCCGAACAAAAACTCCTTCAAAACCCTGCTCCGTCGTCACTATCTGAAGGCAAATGCCATCTAAGAATTTTCTCTCCTCATTTAGAAAGAAAGAAAGAAAGAAAGAAAGAAAGTACTTTATTCATTGCCACAACTCAAGTACCACATAAGTAAACTTAATGTAAAAAAAAAAAAAAAATAATAACAATAATATTTTATTGGGTTGCAGCAACAAAACGGTGTCCGACTCAGCATAATGCTGTAGCAATGGAAAACCACAACTACAGCGCTGGTATTCTGTCGGAAACCTTTTTTTTTTTTTTTTTCTTTTCTTCATGAGCAGTCGTCAGGCTTTATGTACTAAATGATGAATATATAAATAACAACAAAAGACGTAATAATAATAATAATAATAAATATAGAAATACCCCATACAACAATAATAATATAATTCCGCAACGAGGACTAACAAATTTTAACCACTATTAACCTAATTGCCATGTAAAAGAAGTGACATATACCTAATTTTAAAACTAGCCTTAGATTGGTACCCACGAAGAGGTGGTGGTAGGTTGTTCCAACACTTGGTGGCTAAGTAACGAAAACTACCTCGAAAAGCGGCAGTGACGTGTCCTGGAACAGTTAGCAAATATTTCGAGCCACGCGTATTATGATGGTTATATTCACTAGACCAAGTAAGCTTTTTATATAAATAATCTGGTGCATTGTTTTTTATAACACCAAACAATAAGCAAGCGAATTGTAACTCTATTCGCTGTGACATATTAAGTAGCTTGCCTTTGTTTAGATATGTGGAAATATGTGTTCTTGGAGGAATATTAAAGCAAAAGCGAGCACATGCATTTTGGACTCGCTGAAGAAGTTTTAATGATTTGGCTAGAAGACAAATATAGACAGTGATGCAGTAATTTAATTTTGATAATACTAGACTTTCACAGAGGGTGACTCTAAGGTTAATATTAAGGAAACTACGAATTTTATATAATATCTTCAATCGATAAAAACAAGCACGTGCAACATCTATGACATAGCTCTCAAAGCGAAGTAAGCCATCCATTTTAAGCCCAAGATTGCGAGCTTCATCAACCCGCTGAACCGCTTCACCTTGCAGATATATGCTGATATTACTCTCCGTTATTTTAGTTATTTGGTTTATTGTTCCTAAAACAATGTATTTAGTTTTAGATGGGTTAAGATTGAGTGAATTTATCCTCGACCATTCAGCAATGCGCTCCATGTCCATATTTATTTTATTTATGCCCTCTGTTATATCTTTGGATTGAAAGGACAAGTATAATTGAACATCATCAGCATACATATGATACTGGCAGTCTTTTATGACGCCAGTCAAGTCAGCACAGTAAAGTATGAACAATAGAGGCCCTAGTATAGAACCCTGAGGAACGCCCCTAGTAACAGGTAGAGAGTTCGACCTAATTACGCCCGACCCATCTCGCTTACGCAGTTCAACAAGCTGATGTCGACCACTGAGGTAACTTTCAAACCACCTGATCGTACTATATTCAAAACCATAAAAAGCCATTTTGACAGAAGCATGCTTATGCTGATACTATCAAATGCCGGGAATAATCAAGGAGTACGAGAACGGTCCCCCTGCCTTGATCCTTAGAGAAAAGTATGTTGTCTACAACATCCACTAGAGCTGTGCAAGTGCTACGACCTCTTCGAAAACCAGACTGATACTGTGGTAAAATGTTTTGTTTTTCTAGATACGTGTAAACTTGTTCAAATACTACTTTCTCCAAAATCTTAGATAGATAAGGCAAGAGGCTTATTGGTCTTAAATCCTTGACACTATCAGGGTTGCTTTTCTTAGGAATAGGCCGCACTAATGCTGTCTTCCATTGACTGGGAAAAGTGGAGCTTATGATAGATTCATTAATTAAGTTAGTGATGGTATTAAGAGTGTGAGGTAATGACAGGATTATCATGTCTCTGCTCACACCATCAATACCCTGCGCATTAGATTTTATTGCCAGAATGATCCTACCTACCCTGTCGCTGCTCACTGGCGACAGTACAAAGGTACCATCACCATGTCTATGGAATACATAGTACGTAAGTTGCGACATTGATGAATGGCAGACTTCAGGAATATTTAGAAAGTGAGAGTTAATGGCGTTAGGGTCATCAAAGGAAGATGGGAGCTCACCCACGTCCTTAAAATTCGGAAGTACTGAGTTTTTAAGATTCTTCCATAGAATCTTCGGAGATGATACATGATTGTTAATATTATGTTCAAAAAGCCTTTTTCATGGAATATGGCTGAGGTAACCATCTTTTCAACAACTTATAGTATTCCTTGCGAGAATCAGTGCTATTGGTTTTATAGAAGCTATGAGCATCATTCCTAAGTTTTATCATATATCGCACGTTACTAGTCAGCCAGGGTAATGTTTTGTCTTTTATTTTAAACTTTTCAATGGTGCATGCAAGTCGAAAAGTGTGTGTATATAACAATTAAAAGTCTCAACCATTCCGTCAATTGATGGCGCCATGTCTTCCCAATTCAATGAGAGCAGATCTTTATTAAAATTGTCCATAATAATGCTCTTAAGTTGTCTACAAAGATCCATCTCGATATACTTCTTTCTTTTTAATTTTCATCTGGGCAGATACCAAAGCATGGCCTCCAAGCTCTGGGATCTGATCAATGTCAACTGAGAGTGTATCAACATCGGTGCAAATTAAGTCTATTAATGAAGCGTTATGGTTTGTAAAGTGGGTCGGTTGCAAAACATAGTTCTTTAAATTAAATGACTTTAAGAAAGCGTTCAATTTATTGACTTTGTTATTCTGTGATTGAAACACATCAACGTTAAAATCTCCCATAAGAATGCACTTATCATAGTTTGAAAAACTAACCATTGACTCTGTTAAAGCGTCCAAAAGATATCCAAATCCAACCACGGAGGGCGATAGGCTGTACCAATAATTAGTTTAAGAGAATTAATACTTAAAGATATCCACATTTGCTCCACTGATGCACTAGATAATGGGTGGGGGCAAGTCAAAACACGTAATCCACGTCTAACATAAAAACCTACACCACCACCCCTAGATCTGATAGAGCGCGATCGAGGAATGTGTCTAAAAGTATATCCTGGCAATACAGGAGCACTACAATTTTCTCCTTCTCTGAGCCACGTTTCATTAACAGCCAATATGTCAATAGAGCGCTGTTCTACTGCTCCAATAAGATCTTCAGACTTAGAGTTCAAAGAACCAGCATTATAAAGACCAAATTTTAAGAATTTGACCTTAATCATTAATAAATGCAATTCGTATAAAAGTACGCCCCTTTTTGGTTTACATAATAAATAATTTTTAATTTGTTTATGTATGTATTATATGTTTATGTATAGTGTATTATGTATGTTATATTATAAGTATGTAAGTATATTACAAAGGTTATATATTTAATATTTATATTTAATTTATATGTATTATTTATTTTGTACCTGCCAACATGTTTTCTTTCTCACCCAGGGTTGACTGGTAGAGAATGCCAAAAGGCATTAAGTCCGCCCATTGTATTCCTTTCTTTTTTTTTAAGGGACACAATAAAGAATAAATAAATAAATAAAAATATTTTGTCTTCTTGTCTGCTTCGGCTTTCACGCGATTCTCGTCTTATGAAGTCCTTATGTCGACCAAAAATATCCTCGACTTTGCCCGGTACAACAACAAGATATCAGGCTTGTTCGCAAGAATCGTCCTGTCGGTGATGATGGGCCGGTCCCAATAGAGCCTGGCGCTGTCATTTTCGAGCACGGCTTCAGGCGAGTAATTATAGTAAGGAAGTCTTCGATTCCAGAGACCGTATTTCAGAGCGAACTCCTGATGTAGAATCTTGGGTACTAGATTGTGCCTGTGCACATACTCAAGAGTTAGAAAGCGATAGATTAATTATTGTTTTTTATTAATTATGTAATCAATTGGCATCTGAAGCATTTAATAGGATTAATATTTACAAAACTGGTTATTGTCGTCGTCTTAGTGTATATAAGTTGAGTAAACAATTACACTGCAAACAGTTTATAGCTTGGTTAAATCTTACTCACCACATTGGCCTACTGTAATATATAAGCACATTTTATAATTAATGTAAAACGTCACATAATTAATGTAATTCCTGTTAAGGAAGGGACAAAATAATCTGCGCATTATTGTAACGCTCTCTCGGCAATTTTTTTTTTAATAATTGCTATTTTCGGCATCCTTTTTAAGGTGTAGCCTTTGTAAGCCTTTGTAAGGCTATCTTTCACTTTTAACATGTCATACGTTATGAAGAACCTTCAATTCGTCGTTGACTCGTTGTCACGCCCAAATTATCATATCACTACGGTGTAGTAATTCCGAGCTGTATGCCCCCTGCCGTCGTTACGTTAACACGCCAGTTCTCGCTGCTCCGCTCACCGCCCGCCACTACCCCGCTGTCGCTGTCACTCCGCTACCCGCTGCCGTCGTGAGCACGCCGGCACTCGCTGCTCTGTTCACGTCGTTAACAAAGCCTAAATGACGGCTTCGACGCTTTAGGTTGCGGTTTCAGTTCCCTCATGGGATAAATATATGTTTCGTGTATATTTTTCCGTTTCTGGATATTAGCCGCATGTGAAATTGATGTCTGTAAAATATAAATCAGCGCAAAATAAATCCTGCAATATCTTTCTTCTTATTTCACTTTGACATAGTAATGAGCAAGACAAAATTCAACTAAAACCGTGTCAAATTTTAACTTTTAACTAATTAAGTAGTGATTAACTGACACACCCATAAGCTATGGATTATTAGCAGACATATGTTTGTAGTATCTCTTATGTTGTTATAGTACATAGAAAGCATTACAGGAATACATATAAGGCTAGGAAGCTAAACACTATTAATAAATAGTGGAAATTTTAACGTCATGTAGTAGTTCTACCGGTGAATGTTACGATATTAACCGGAAGAGGTAAAAGAGAAACGCCTTGAAAATGTCATAGTAATCTCCGGGAGCAAACGCCGCCATGAGGTTTGTCTTCTGTCAAGTTTTATCTCTCAAAAAGGTGTAAAGTGGGTTGCAGAAGTTCATTTAGCTACAATACGCTGTGGCATGCCAAATAGAAATCTAGTAAATTTTAATTATAGTTATTATTTTTATTTGGTAAAGGGCAAACGAGCAAGCGGCTTACCGTAAGTGATTACCGTCGCCCTCGTACATCTACAACACCAGAGGAGCTGCAAGCTTTTAAGGATATTTGGGGGATGGGAGAGAGCATGATGAGGGTGGGAGGGGGAGAGGACTCCGGTTACCTCACTCACTGAACGAAATGCATAAGCACAAGATGCCTCTAATTCACGCCTGTATTTAGCGAGGCCGTGGTACTACCCCGGTCGAGCCGGCTCATTGGAGCAGTAGCCAAAGGTACCGTTTGGCTCTACCACTCTTTACCTACTCTTATGGGTAACAAGCGGGAATGCTTATTATGCATTTATTGTATTAACGATCACAGTATGAGGTCTCGATGTCGCTACACGCTTTGCAATCTGAACTGGTGGATGTTATTCTAAATTATACAATGAGCTATTATAATTTCATCGCTTATAATGCAGAAATGTTCTTCGATGGGCCACTGAAGGTCACTCATCCATTCGATATATGACCCCGGTTGATATGCTATCAAGTCATGTGACTGTGTATTTCGCCCGTTTGGTGAACAGAGTTCGTTTTGTTATATTACATCACATAACGCGTTCTTTGAAAATTCATAGTAATTATTAATTTTGTCACATTTACAAAGTTATAAATATGATAATGTGTGCAAATAGAAACATTTCGTATTCGTTCAGTAAATAATTCGTTGGTGCCCATTCCATGCAAGTAAATGCGATGGCATCAGGCCTTCAGTTTAACTGAATCCTTCATTATTTTTCTAAAATGAAGGGTATAATTATACCATCTTATCGGCATGGATGTTTTATGTTATTACCTTGCAGAATACCGGCGTGAAGTCTTGTACTTCTATGTTTCGTTCGGTGAGCGAGGTAAAGAGAGGACCAACCTCCTCCTCCTCCCCTTATAAAATATCTTTAAAGGCCGGCAACGCACCTGCAGTTCCTTTTGTGTTGTAAATGTTCGTCAGCGTTTGCACTTATCATCTGGTGAGCCGATTGTTCGTTTGCCCTAATGCCCATAAAACAACAGAATACTGTTTTCTTTTTAATTTAAATTTGAACCGAGTTCCAATCCTATCCGGAATCAATGTTTGTGCAACAGAAAAATTATTGAATTCGGGTCTGCATTATGTATCCCGTATCTCTGACACTACAGCTGATCATCCCTTCGAGCTTATCGCATGGGCGTAACGAATAGTAAAATAGCTGATTTTATTCTTGGACTTGGCAGACGAAGTTGTTAAATGTATTAATATTTATATTTACAAAGTGCCATACTGGCATCAGCATAGTAATTAGAATTTTATTCTAATAATGTGAACATTCAATGAAACAATAATTATTAATTATTAATTGTGTTTTTAAAATAAATATCATATAGCATAAGGCGTGACACACTCGTAACAGAATACCAAACACCAATACGAAATAATTACCAAACATATCTTTTGAATTTTGTATTAACAAAACAATCTTTAACATAATTAATTTAAATTTATTCTTATCAAGTAATTTTACATTTACCGGTAATTTATTCAATATTTTAACTGAGATACAAAAACAACTTCTGCTGAACATATTGACTCTCTGTTATGGTTTCAATTTGCCTTATCTACTGTTTTCTTTTCTCAATAATTCGTTGAGCGGTGGAATAGACGTTGAGGTTTTTTTCAATTTTACTACCATTCAATTGCTTCCAATATGTAAAGCAGAAGCAGTACGATTCTGTGCTGTATAAATAATGGTATACATTGATCACGGGATTCTGCCACCACATAACGCTCTCGTGTATTTCTTTTGAATTGTGAAGGGTTTGTCTGTTTAGACGGGATTGAGGTAGGCAGAGACGAATCAGTGTCTCTTTACTTGTGCATACACTTGCGGCACTATAATAAATCATGCACAAATGGCAATCACGGATGTTGTCGGCCTGCTAGGAATCTTATGTCAACCATTACTAAGCTCCGTAATGTCTGATTACGTACTTTAAATACATGAAGAAATTTTTAATAGCGTAAGGTGGACCAAAGACATAAGTTCCCAGTGAGGCTTGATCGAGGCGAGGGTGCAAACAATCTTCCGGAGAAAACCGGAGCAAACTCTGCGCTGAGACTTTCGCGGAGATGAGACGTTACGTTCTATCTTCCCCTGAGACAAATAGCGGTTTGTGGAAACCTGTTTCGCTACTATGAAGGATCGTGCCAAATACAAATCCGTAATTTATGCTTACACTTAAACAACGTACTTTACACTGTCAACTATTCGGCACGATTTTTACTGTCTAAAAATAAAAAAAGGATTTTTTTTTAATTATTACATTGCACGTGATATGTTAATAAGTTGCGAAAGTTGCAACCGAAGGGGCAGGTTTATTAAAACTGGTTCTACTAATTCATTAAATTTCAATATTATGCTAATTGCTAACTATGCATAGCGTAAATCGAGTGAAAAGGTTAAAGTGTGCACAATTTATGTATTTGTAATACCATTTATTATTGATTTTGAATACGCTTAAATATATGAACTAAGCAGATGCATTATTTCTTTCACATTACACTTTAAAATGCAGTACAAAGGATTAATGTGACATCATTAAACGGCTTTCAAATCGCATCCTCGACATAAAAACGTCGTTAAATTCAGGCTAAAGCCGTAATCTACTGTGAATGTGAGTGTTTTGCGTAAAATTTCATAGCCGCGGTGGCTTTGAGTTATAAAGTATACCGGGACCAGTTGGACAGTCATGTGACCAAGCCGCGATGTCGCAACAAGTCTCGTGTCTTTCCTTCGATACGGTGCCAACGCTTTTAGTTGCCACGAACGAATGATATTTGCTCAATTGTTTTGGAATTTGGAACAAAAGGCACGATTATTTAAATATTTATGTTACCGCGGTACATGGAAACAAAATTAGTTCGACTTTTTTTATTGAACGTTCGGTTCTACAAGCATGATCTTTTCTGGGTTCGAAAACAAGGTTCATATATATACGGTGAATACTATAAGCCATTCAAGGGTTAGCACCTTCCAGCTCAATCATCAGTACAGTTCGATGGTACCATATTATTTTATTGACATCGGTTCTTAATGCGTTTGTAAAATTCCAAATTACTAGAACGTCTGAAAGTGGGCGATAATTGAATTTAAAGATTCCTTTAATTTGTCATATATGTATGTACAGGTTGTTCTAGATTTTTTTTGAACTAAGTTCTACATCGACGTCTTCTCTGAATTTACTAGTTCGATAGATATGCTGGCCGCGCGGGAGGGCCAAAGCTTCTGAGCGCTCGTTCCTTCATGATCCCCGTAGCTTCCGGTTGCCGGTCTCGGGGGAAACCGTGGGTTTATTGTAGGGTAGGCGCGTCCGTGTTCCGACGTGCAGCCGGCGCTGTTCGGCCGAGCGGATCTTACTCTCAGAGATTGCCCTGAGATTTCGACCCTTTTTCCTTTGACCTCTTATAACGCCAAAAAAGGTTGTGGCTGATTCTAATGCCGCTACCACAGGTCCAACGGAATTATTATTGAAATAATAACTTGGATGTCATGAATTTTTCTGACTTTTATGTTTTTAAATTTTTTTACATTTTCTGACTTCTTTATTCTTTATATATTAAATATTTGCACATCGTGCGCCAATCTGCCAATCGGATCTAGATTTGAACGGCTTCGGAGCGGACGTCGGCCATCGTTTCTATTTATTTGTCATCAATGTCATTATTTTTTTTTTATGGGAAAGGCAGCAAACGAGCACCTGTTGGTAAGTGATTACCGTCGCCCACGTACATCTGCAACACCAGAGTTGCTGCAGGGCCGTCCTTTAAGGGTATTTGAGAGACGGGAGGGAGGATGATGAGGAGGTTGGGGAGGGTTTGTGGAAAGTGGATCACCGGACTCACCGAGCGAAACGCAGAAGCACAAGATGCCTCTACTTCACGCCGGTATTCTGCGAGGCCGTGATACCAATCCGGACGAGTCGGCCCATTCGAGCTGCAGCAAAAAGCGCCGCTTGGCTCTACCACGTTAAAAAACTTGTCTCTGAAACTGCATACTATGAAGATAGAGCTAAGTGACGAGATGAGCAAGTTTTTCAACTATGCCTTGGGTGTGGAGTTTTAATTATTATTACAAAGTAAGTGCTAACATTTTGTATGAAAACGTATAAAGTTTCCTGAACTATCCAGTAGGAGCATTATTGCGTTTTCATATAAATTACAAGTAAACGCTAACTAAAAAAAAGGGTAAATGCGAAGCCTGTTTGCATCGCCCTATGACGTCACTCTTACCCGTTTATTTTACTGGCTTGCTGCTGATTCTCGGCAGATTACTTTCATTTTTGCGAAGATCGTGGAACCGAATTTAGAGTTGCGTCATCACTTTTTGGTTTTTCGACATGCAGGTTCCTTCGCCGTCAAGGACGCGGAAAATAATAATTTAGAATTAAAGCCCAGTTTCTCGTATTCAGTTAATTTTGGGGTGAGGATCTGACACTTGAGATATAATGGTTTAATTTTGCGAAGTTCTTGGAACCGAATTTAGAGTTGCGTCATCACTTTTTGGTTTTTTGACATGCAGATTCCTTCGCCGTCAAGGACGCGGAAAATAATAATTTAGAATTAAAGCCCAGTTTCTCGTATTCAGTTAATTTTGGGGTGAGGATCTGACACTTGAGATATAATGGTTTAATCTTTTTATTTGATTTGTTTTTTACCCACTTTTGCATCGTTGCATAGGGTATCAAACTCGGGTTTCCTCATACGAAGGTAAATCTCCTATCCACTCGACTTTAGACAGCTGAGCAATTATATTAAAATATCTATGCAGTTTTATAAACTTAATGTTGCTTCGAACATCGAAACATTGATCATCAATTAAATAAATATATCATGTATGTGGTTCTTTACGCGTATGCTAATTTTAATGAATTTTTTTTTGAAAAGTCTCTGCTATTGGGTAAACCACATTTATTGTTTGTTTTCTCAATACTAAAATATAAAGATGCTGCTCCATAGCCTAGTTGTTAGTAATTAGTTCGCTAGAGACATTTTTATGGTAGACATAAATGTTTGTACTCGTGGATTTTTATTATAATTTTATTAAAAACAAGCCAAAATGGTGAACGCATCTGCACTTCGCCTGGCATCGGGATGGGACCAGGCGACACCGCCCTGCTCAAAGACCGCAAAGGAACGCTATCGCGTGTGGTTGTGAGCTAACGTCGTTGGGCGCTGAACCTTTCGCTGCCCCGCTTCGATGCTCTTTGTGCATCTTACGCGTGTGTAAAATCTACCAGTGAAACCAAGAACTACTGGAAAATTGACCCGCAAGCAACCCACTCCTGATGATATCACCGGGAACCGCGGACGACAGCAACGCGACTGATGGAGTTGAGGTCGCCTTGCGTTCTATGTGTGATGGAAAAAGTGCGCAGTGAAGTTGTTCTTTTACACTTTTTCTGGTACATCGAAAATAAGCCCATTAACTATCCATAAAAACAAACCAGCCTTTACTTAATTCTTATTCTGCAACAACTGGTTGACCTCACCGCGTGACATCCCCAACGGACACACCACGTGGATGAATGTTTAGCTACGGTATTTTATTTTTCTCTTCACCATTGCGTCTTGGTAACAGAATCCCAGTTTAGGGCTAGATGATATATGTAAATGATACAGTACAGTATTATTAAAACAAATATAATACAAAATAATAATACGTTTTACCTTTTATCATGAAGCACGGAGTAAAGATACTAAAGCGACCTGTTGATTTAAGGGTAGTGCGCTTGTTCTGGCACGATGCTAAACGTAAAACAAAATTAACTGGTCCAAACTTCGAATACTTAACACTTTTTATCAGACTCAAATCTTCTTCTACTGTCGTGTTTATTGTTTAAATCACAAAACTAGATAATTAAAATCAATAAAATATTTTAGATTTGAATAGATTACCAAGACCTAGTGATTGCGGCGTGAAAAAACCGCTTTCAGTTCATAGAGGAGTCCACTAATGAAAAGCTTTATGTGTAGACGAATAAAAGGCGTCCAAATTAATGAAGAAACGAAAAAATTAAAGAAAGAAAATACAGGTCTATGTCTAGCGTTGATAGGCTGATTGCCGAGCCCGAGTTCTAGCGACGACGAGTGATGTGGAGTAGCGTCACTAGTGCAGGAGTACCGGCTCACCGACCCGCTTGCCCAACGATGTTAGTATGGGCGCACCTCTAAAGAAATAAATGCTTTTACTGAAGGTTTTTTTGAAAAAGCTGCATTTACTTAAACGACAAACAATATAACCTTTACTCAGTTTATATCAAATATAATTTATTTTTTCATATGAGCACTGAATATTTGTGTATACTAAAAATCACGTCTGTTACTTATAGGAATAGGGAATTAGGGATTCCTATTCAGCATGCACTGTGTAGACAACCGGTATTCCGCAACTCTCTTTTCGTCTCTCCGGGAGAAAGAACGAATGTTATTGCTACCCACTTTTTCAATTGGGTGTCGTAAGAGACGACTAAGGGAAAAAACTGCCTCTGGCTGCCGACAGATGGCGGGAAAACCAACTCAATAAAGACTTAAATAAGCAGACAAATGTCGGGTAGCAGCGTCTAAGGCTAGAGGTGTTTGGTACTGCTATCGCCAATCGCCTGCGGATCGTGACGATTATAGCAAACCGATCTTATGGGAGAGGCATTTGGCAGTAGACTAATTACATGTTGTTAAGGAAGGAAGTAAAGGCAATAAAACAAAATTGTGTAAGTGTCAAATGAGAACTTTTATTATTGTTTTTTTTATAACAAAAGCAAAATTATTTAGCATTGAGAAACGGAATAATTGCTTATCATCATTTAAAATTTCATTAGAAGTTAATTAAGCGTTTACTCCTTAAGTAAATCGGGGAGATTTATCAAAAGCCGGGACGATGCTTTGTCAATTCGTCTTTTATTACATTTTACTACGTTTTAGCCTGTGCTTCTGAGGTCCTGTTTAAGGTTAGGTATCATCTTAATTAAATATCATTATGAATCATGGTTTGTTTAAAAATCATACGTCTCTCGTCTCTCTCCTCTCCATCTCCAAATGAACGAGTAATAACAAGTTTTGATTTATATACAAATATGCCTGTATTGTAAAGGTTCTGGAGTGGCAGCCACGTACAGGCAAACGCAGTGTAGGACGACCCCCCACAAGATGGAGTGACGATCTGCGCAGTGTTGCGGGAAGTCGATGGATGCAGGTGGCTTTGGAACGAGCTTCGTGGCAATCTTTGGGGGAGGCCTATGTTCAGCAGTGGACTTCTGATAGGCTGAAATGATGATGATGATGATGCCTGTATTTGTTTTACTAGAAAAATATTCCTTAACTCACCAAGCTGTGTAGGCGGATTGTTGACAGCCATCGCACTAGAGATACAAATTCCCTTCACTAGCCTGTAGAACTTGAGTTCGGCATAGGCGAATTGATTATCCGCTATCAGTCGGGCGCCAGAGCCACGTCTGTTAGTCATCGGAGTTCAGGTAAGGTTGGCCTTTGGTGTATTAGATGGTATACTCGTATGTCCATTACACCCAATGATAAGTTTATACTTACGTAGTAGATGAGGCGTTCAGTATTAACATTATGTCACTCTAAGTTGCGTTTTTTAGTTCGCTTCGTACCGATGATTGAGCAGTGCGTTGAAGGAGTTTTAATTAATTTTCACTGTTAATTACAAATCAATTTGGTTTATAAGTTTTTTACAGAGATTTGAAATGATACTATTATTTACGGATTTTACGGCGTCTAATTTTGTTTTAATATTTCCCGACGTTTCGATTGCTTTACAGCAGCCGTGCTCACGCATCGAAATTAGAAATACACAAAAATAACAAAATTCAACAAAATACGCAACCATCACTTTTCGAGTATCATTACAGTTGTAATATCATTTTCAATTTGTATTTATTTTTAAAGTCTGCTTGTAGAAATTCCACCAACACTCCTTATAAAGATTTGACAGTCAATAGGAGAAATCTAAACGACATAAAATGTGAGTGTTTTCCGTAGGATATTTTCTGCCTACCTGAAAATCCATAAAATATATTCACACTACATAACTTCTGTAACGTCTTAAAGTGGTTAACGCTTGGCTCTAAGCAATAGCTTTCGCTGTTTGTCGATTGGGCTGTCTAGAGTAGGGTAGTACGACAACCTCGCAGAATACCGGCGTGAAGTATCCTGTGCTTCTGCGTTTCTTTTGGTGAGTGAGGAAACCGGAGGCCCACTTCCCCTTTCTCCTCCTCCTCCTCATCCTCTTTCCCGTCCCCCAAATATCTTTAAAGGCCAGCAACGCACCTGCAGCTCCTCTGGTGTTTCAGATGTACGGTAATCATTTATTATCAGGTTAGCCGCTTGCTTGTTTGCCACCTTACGCATAAAAAAGGTATCAATTATAAATTAAGAATTATCGTTCCCTGAGCCGTGGTACCACCGAGGCCTAGCCACTCACATACTATACGAATATCCTAAATACAAATCCTGGTGCCAGACATCACTAAAATTATAAAATGCAATTGACTGAATTTATCACGCGCTCGGCGGTGAAAAAACGATGTCATGTGAATTCTGCCTTTATATTGGAGTTGCGCTACATAAATGGAACGGTTAACTTCAAATTGTAGTAATTTCATTGTTAAAATATTGTAATTAATTTTATATAATACCGTATACCCAATACTATGCTAATCAGAGGTAAAGACATTTTAGTCCTTTCAACCAAAAGTTTGTTTGGGACAACGTGACAGAACACGACAGAAGACAGCTAGTCGCCGTTAACGCGTCCAATCCAACGATAAGACAAACGAAAACAAATAAAAGAAAACAAATTGTACATAACTTTCCTCTACTAAGTGGTTCTAAATTTTGAATTTATCTATCAAAAAATATAAAGGATCAAAGCTAGTGATATATGATAAACACAATCTTTATCAAAAAAAAGGTTTTCCATTCCTCTTCCAATTCACGTAATAACACCGTAACAAAAAAAAATAAACCATATTAGACGTTGAATTCCTTTGTCCTATAACAACATTGTTTGGATGCTATCAAAAAGGTCGCGGCTCTCTTCGCTTGCGTCCATTGCAAATCGTATTGGTTCATAAATACGTTTTTGGTGCAAAATGCCCTTAGAAATGTGCTCTACGTATCTACATACAGTTAGACAAGTGTACGAGTTTATGGAAGGTAGACTACTCGTATAGTAGGTAAATAAAACACACTCATAAATATATATGTTGTTAATCAAATATATATATATGTTGATATATTTGCAAATGTCAAGTCTTATAAAGATTATGCACAGCAAAATTATATAAAACAACTGGATGACAGACCATATCCATTCCTCACAATATCCAAAAAAGTAAAGCTTTAGTCGCTGTCTATAACCTATGTCTATATGGTTTGTCTCAGTGCTCGATAGGGAGGCTGTATATTACACAACAGAATTTTTAAATTTTTATCTCCTCCCATAACTCGACCGACTAATTGTATCTGAAAGTAAAGGCTTCTGTAATGTTAGTGCCTATTTTCAATCCACTAAAATTGTGCAACGGAATAAGAGTGCAAATTAAAGTTGTTAAAAATATATGATTGAATGTACATTCAATCATATATTCAATATAATACTGATCGGCGATTTGGAGGCACTGTTTTGATTCCGAGAAATCCAATGATGCTAACTGAGATACCGTTTTAATTTAAATTCCTTCAATTTCCTATCAAACTGTGTTTCTGAATGACGACTAATAATCTCAGGAGCAAACATTAAACGCAGCCACGAGTTTTGTTAAGCCACTGTTTGTTTTAATTTATTTTAGCCGTATTATGTTTAACATCCAAACAGAAATAAACGGCCCGAAAGCCCAGTTGGGAGAACCCTGTATTTGATGCAGAGGGTTGCGGGTTCGATTCCCGCTTAGTCAAGTCAAGAATTTTTATGTGTGTGTATGATTATTTATCTATGTTCAGTTACCAAGATACAGAGAAACCTTGTTTTGGGACTGGATGGCGTGTGTGATTGTTCGATATTATTATTACATAAAATATTTTTATTTGTTCTGGTACCCGTGGAAGAAACACTTTGACGGAATGATAGCCGAATTCCACGCGGACGAAGTCGAGGGAAAAAGATACTTTAATAAATAATAAATAAAACAAAATTTAAATGCTATTTACGAAATCTAACTTAGCGTGTCAGGTGTCAGTCAAGTTCTCGCAAAAACTTTCATTTAGCTTTTTTTACCACCTTCATGTATCTGTCAAGTACGCATGATAAATGTGTTTCAGTTCAATTATATTTCCACAGCGCAAGCATCATTTCCATCTTCGTTTCGAATGAAAAGGAAATTGAAAAATCGAAATCTTTATGAAATTACGAGTATCTCGAAGATTACTAAAAATCTAAATGATAATTGAAATTCTCGAGGTACGGCTCTGAAAGATCATTTGTGTCGTTTCCATTATTAAGACGATAGGTTTTTATTCTGCAATATGCAAATGATTGTTTGAAATAATATTTACAAAACAAAACACGGCGTCACGTCGCGTGAGTTCTGTATTGCTTTGAGCTTAAACTGTAAGTACGTTTATAGCCCATAAGTTAAACATACGATGGTGATGACCTTTTTCTATAATCTTATTAATTCGTAAAATTATTGAGTGTGATACCTTATAAATAATTATCTCAAATTTTCTTTTAAGAACTTTACCCAACAGTAGGAATTGCTCTTATTTCGTGGAGACCGTTTACATATGTAAATTGCAGCAGCACTAACACTCAGACCCGGAAAAAATATTTGTAATTCATACAAATATTTCTCCCGTGCGGTAAGCGAACCCGTGACTCGTAACACCATGGCTAATAATTTAGCCACTGCGGCACCTAGACGCCTAAATATGATTTTAAATCAAAACGTTAAACACTATTGAAGTTAAGAAATTAGCGGATCTATGTGGAATTTCCGTCAAACTAACTGCTTCACTAAATATTTAATTGGACCTTATTTGGTCGATTTTTTAATAGTATTGTAGAATCTGGTGTATTTCATGATTAAATGAAACGTAGTACTTTAGATCCTGTTAATTCTAGACCTATATATGTATTACCAAAACATAATAAAATTTTCGAAGTAATTACCTGCTTAATTGCTATGTATACGATAATCAACTCCACAACCGATGCTGGTGTATAGCTGATTAAGCATATATTTGAAGCCTTGGAGAATCCACAGGATGCATTATGTGTATTTTGTGATTTGGTCAAGACCTTCGATTGTGTTCAGCATGAAACAAGTCAGTAAACTACATCATTTGGTATAAGAAGTGCATCAACTTTCTATCGCGAATTTGAGTAATAGGATTTGAAAAGTTGTAATAAACTGCGCGAGTTCTTACGGGTCGACGTTAACAATGGCGTTCCGCAGGGCTCGATTCTCGACTCATTTCTTTTTCATTAATGACTTACCTGACTTAGTATGGGATAGATATGATATATGAGCAGAATTATAGAAAATACATTTTTAAAATAAAGCGACAACTTGTTACACACGTCGAAGTAAATAATGCTAGGTCTAAAATTTTTCGTTAGTTTAACGCTAATATACTTTAGTCTTCGGGACATACGCTAAATTCTAGAAAATTTCTTACATTTAAACAAATATACCCTCTTAGAAATTCTTTCAAGTACGAAAATAGATAGAAAGCGCTTGGTGACATGTTTGGTAAATATAGAAGATGCTTGAGTATTTGAGTACGAAGTTTATTTCGCATATTCATTATCCGTTAGAGGAACCTCATTACGAAACGGTGGTAGACTGTAAAAACGATAAACAATAACGAATAATAAAAATATTTTTGGGATGGTTAATACGTCATTTGTCTGACGTTATGAGATTTTGAAGGCTTTCCACTAGTCTATTATGTAAATGGAGCGTACCGTTGATCGCAAGGCATTTTGTAAGCTTTCTCGTAATAGTCTCATTTGTAATCTTAAAGCTACTATTAAATCAGCCAATCTACTATAATTATTGTCATGCCATTATATAGTATGCCATATAGTAAAAATGAGGGGCTCAGACTGCAACAATGTATTTATATTCTTTAGTATATTTCCCTGTGCTAAGAATTAGGGCAAAGATCTGATCTCATTTCTCGTATGGTTTTGAAGACGGGAAGAGATTATCACGCAGCATCAATGCGGCTTGACGGACTTCACATTAACAACTAGAGACTTCCGACTACCTCAAGAGGAGCCACCGTCATGCGCAAATAGTAAGCAGGCGCACACTGCGCAACAAGCGCGGGAGCAGTGGCTCTCACAAGAACAACCAAGTCAACACCATCTAATGGCCCCGGCAACTCATAACGGGAAAGAAAACAAAGAATAACCGCAGGGGAGGAAAATTGGAAAAAACAAAGAAGACCCATTGGTGGAACCAACACCACAGACACCGAAGATCATGAAGATAATCTCAGTTCAACTAGGAGTACTGAAAAACAGTACCAACACCATAATCACAGCTGTAATTGTCCTGCAAGAAATATTTCTGGCCGTCCAACTCGGAGAAGACCCAATCCCCATTATCATGGAAGGAATCGCAAAGTTATTTCGTCCAGACAGGAACACTTTACACTATCTGTACCAAATACCATCTAATCCAAATCTTCCGACACCCTCACGCGAATAGACTAGCTGGGGCTCTCTGAACGGGGTCCCATTCGGCTGGCCGACCCGCGACGAGTAACGCAACCAAATGACCCACATGTACCTATACATGCAGCGAGTAGCTTCCACTGAAGGGGGCAAAGCCCCGATACAGTATCTGACTCCTCAGGGAGCCAGTTAAGACTCGCCATCAGATTATTATTAGTCATCAATTATGCAGGTCTCCTCACCAATCAAGCAACATCATAGTGTGTTAACGCCTGCGATTATTTAACGAGACAGATAGTGATTCGTGAGATTGTGCGTGCTTATAACATCAGTGACGTGTTATATCAATGCTAATTTTATAAAACAACCCTAATAATTTATATTCACTAATGAATGCTTCGCGATGACGATTATGTGTTAATGGGAGTTCTAATATTGTTGACTGTAATATGCCTATAATTATAGTATATTATTAATAAACCATATTTTGGGAATTTAATTTGTGGATTGCTCTAGCTTCAACATAGTGAATTATTTTGCCTTTAATTTGTTTCCTTATAATATTCTTCTTTGGTTAAAGTCTCTACTGGATATAGGCCTTTCTAGGAGAAGATCATCATCGTTCGTGTCTAAATTACTTGAAATCATAATTTTCATGTTGTTCAAATACCTAGCCCTACGTAGATTTGGAAACTCTCTAAACCAAATTCGTTTGACCTATATTGCTACTGCTGCGAAGCCATAGCATCCATCGCCAGATTAGACACTAATTCTATTACGCAACACTCGGTTCAGCAATTTCATAGTATTTTGTAGTGGTTTTGTGAAGAAGAGGGCGAATAGAAATAAAGTAAACAATTGACAATGGTGAATTAAGCTTAATCATCTTTGCCTGCGGCAGTCTTCTGCTGCACATAGACCTTTTCCAACAATAACTCTTCTTTATTTAGATGAAAAAAAAAGTGGTTTATTCATTGTTACAACTTATACAAACATACATAAACAAAAATCCATAACAGTGCTTAAATAAATTGCATTAACGAATCGACATCTGACTCAACATAATGCCATAGAAGCGTTGTCTTAACTATAGCGCTGTTATTCTGCCGGTGCTACTGGCATATTCACAATCGGATCTAGAATAAAAACCTTACTGGTATATTATTTCGCTTGTGAATTCTTGATATTTTAGGATAATCCTTCGACTTCTTTTGTCATCATTCGCTGTTTGCGTATATCGTGTGCGGTATCTAGGTAGTATAATTCCATAAAATAATCTAACAAAGAGTATTCCCCTCTGTATTTACCAAAAGAACAGGTTGCTACTTTAGCCAATTCGTTAGGAGTACTACTTTTGAATCAGGAGCTTCGTATTCTATCCATAATATTGACGAAGTTTTACGAAACTTACAGACTCATCACCTGTAATGTTGTTCCAAATAAGCTAAACGACTAAAATGAATGGGTTCCCAGTAGCTGTCTATCTACTGCCACCTCTTATATCTGCATATATTATTTTATTTATTTCTATGTAGTAAAAAAACCCTTTATTTAAATCTGCGATATTTACCTTCTCCTACTCTTGATCAGTTCTATTGTTTTTTACGTTAAAATTATTGTTCCTTTCTCTTTTGTGCTTCTCATTGTTAGAACTAACTTCCAGGTAAATGTCAGCTACTAACTTAGACTTCATTTTCTTTCCTTTGTGAAAAGCTTACAAAAAGTGTCAAAGTATAAGACGAAGCCCTATGCTTCTTTTTCCATTGTACGATATTGTATCAGAACCGCATGAAAGGGCCACAGCCTGTTTGATCGTTTCAACGGTTTCATAATAAGTGCGAATATGAATAGCTATATGATGATCTTTAAAGAAATAAGGTTAAACAAAATTAAACTTAAATTGCTTGTAATTTTTTTTTAAATAATTTAAATGATTTAAAAAAGACTATCACGTTGTTCCAAATGATCTTTCGTAAAATAATCCAACAAAGAGTATCCCTATGGTAAAACTGACCTCATGGCCTCCATTGTTGGGTATTCGATTGTGTAAGCTTATTTACAATTATTTAAAAAAAATTGCATGCCAATTCTTACCTTTAATTAACAGTCGCGTCGATCACAAGATATCAATAAATGAAAATAATATCAATGGTCATCTAGGGGTCCTGCCAAAATATTGTATTGTTCATTCATTGAGCTGGTCTCATGGTGGAGCTAGATGTTGGTTTTAGGGTGGGGTTTTTACTTACTTACTCATACTCTTATGTATTCAGTCTATTCAAGTTTACGACTGAAAAGGGCTCTTCCAAAGCCAGCATGTATTTTTTGAAAAGTTGTCCCTAAACATGCTGGAGCCTCGATGACAGCAGTACTGCGTAACCTTTCATTAGCCACGTGCAGGAGAGGTAGAAGAAAAAGATGTTATAATAACGTTACACGTCATGCTCATTACTAATCTATGTTTTTTAGACCTAGTACATTAGACAATGTTAGAGTCTGTGAGCGTTTTACTCATTTCTCATATGCTTTAATCGGCACATTAAGGTTCGAATTGGGACGGAGAATTTCCCTACGGATCCACCGTACGACTTTTAATATTCAAATATATTTGTTACTCTGATCCCATACCTTTTATGCTACAAATGGTAGAATCTCATACCTTAATCTGATGCAGCGTTTTTTCACTAGATACTGAAAGAGGAGGATTGAAGTGTATCGTTTTGTTTTCACCAAAACTTAAGGTTAACTCTTATCATGCGCAAATTACGACTAATATACTATAATAAATAATGTCGTCTTGAATGAAATAGACAAGCGATGAGTACAACAACCACGTCGCAACGATCTGTTAAATGTCGATGTGTTTGGGAAATCATCCATTGATTTTTCTGGTGTCTCAGGACCGTTTTTCTGTTTGTTAAGAAACAGCTATGAAGATGTCATCACTATTTATTTTACCCTGATGTCTCCTACTGCTCTTTCCTACTTGTCTTCGTACTTTCGTTACCTTTGCTCAAACCACGACAAACCCTACGTTCGTCTAATAATCTCCTACTCCAGTGTCCCTCACATACCTCATGCTTTGTCCGTTTATCCTTTCCTGTTCAATCTGTACTTCTTTGGAATGCGCTCCCAATCAAAATCAGAGCGTTTAACAGTCGGTACATATTTAAAATGAAAGAAATTACATATGTATTTATTATTGTATGCGTATTTAAACATTGTATCTATACATAGATTTACATTCATTATAATTTTTTTTCCTTTAGAACCAAAGTTCTCTCTATTTTATCACCTACACCTACTTCATTTCACCTCTGCATCGTCCAAAGGTTGACTGAGAATGCTTCTGGCATTAAGTCCGCCTATATACGTTCTCATGTATATGAAGTTTAATAAATAAATAAATCATCGTTTACTTAATTCTTTGTAAAGTTACAAATGTGCAACACTACTTATCAAAGATATTGAGTGTTACAAGTAAAAATGCTTACTTAAATAAAATTTAACTTTCTGCATCGGCCAATTTTAATTCACTGCTTAGGTCTCCAGAAAGCGCCAGCAAATGCCAGTACACATTTATTGGAACTTTGAGGTTTGCCTATACTCACTGTGCTGGGCAAACGAGTTTTTGATACCAGTGTCGGTATCCTAACACTAATGATACTGCTCCTCGTCACTAAGCTTTGTAATTTGGGCAGCAAATTCACATGAATATTCAGCCATCATTCGACCACTAGAGCTTTGTGTATTTGCTAGCGAGCGCACCATGTAATGACAGATTGGTATTTCGAGAAAGAGGTCGCATATTACTATCTCAAATTCCCCTCCTCATCCTTCCTCCCATCAGCCAAATACACTTAAAGGCCGGCAACGCACCTGCAGCACTTCTGGTGTTGCAGATGGGCGACAGTAATCACTTACCATCAGGTACCGCTTGCTCGTTTGCCGCCTTTGCCAAAAAAAACAAATTCTGTTTGTTTTAAAACTTATGCTGTAAATGCTAAATTCATCCACATAATACACATTTATTCTCGACATTAATGTTTTTCTTTTATAAAAGAAAACAGAAACTTATTATTATCTTTCCTTTAAGTTTAGAACTCTCTGTAATTCCTTATTATTAAAGCAAAAGAAAGCAAACTGAATTTCAGCTTCAACATTACAATTTGTAAAGAACTGCGAAAGAAGGTTTAGTCGAGAGCGGTTTTAATATAGGCAAAGTTTTTGTTATTTAAAAATTCACAATTAGAACTATTACCGTGAGAATTTCGTATCATTACAGTACCATAAATATGGTCTGAGTGGACAATACGCGACAGGGGCACTTAATTATTGCGGAATGCCAGATTGTGAAGACAAAATACGAAAGATAGCTCAGACTAAAATTATTCAATATATTATTTACGTAGGGTTGCTTTAAAAGCAACGGAGCGTGAATTTATAAGTTTTCAATACTTATTTGCTGCTTTTCTTCTATTGAAAACAGTGCGGTTTGCGCCAAAGATGAAATATCTTGTTTAACTCTTAGGGGAACAAGGTAAGACTTTAACAGTAACTTTGCGCGGCAATGAACGTAAACATAAATAATCTAGTCTCTGTGTGCTTATAAAGCTAACAGGGCGGGTGAGTTACATTACGAAATCACTAATTTCTTTGCATTTATCACTTGGGAGTAGGTAGGCCGTAAATATGAATAAATATTTAGATTAAGCTAGTATGTAATTGATACTAGATTATGCGAATATAAACTGTTGGAGTATTTTTTAGACATGAATCAACATCTTCCTTGCGTTGTTTTCCTTCACCGCTGAGCACTTGGTAATTTTATAAAATGAAATTACAATTAACAATTTTAGTGGTACTGACGCAGTGTTTTTAACCGGAAGGTCACTAGCGTATCTTGAAATTAACGCACGCTGGACCCCTGAGCTACTATGACTTTTTTATGCATTGGTTTATTTTCTAATATTTAAGTAACGAGTAAGATCCTCGATGTATGTGCACAATTATTACTGAAAATGGTTACTCCAGCCCGTGGCCACCTGCAACCAACTACGAACAAAGAATGCTGCAGGTGCGTTGTCACTGAGGACTTAGATGAAATGCCTCCTAGCCTGTAATTACTGGCTCTCCATACCCTTTAAATAATAATACTTCCTAGACAGAGAAGGAGTCCCATTGTCGACAGATTCCCGAGCTTCGACCACAGGATGAGTTGGTATGGCATCTGTCACGCCGCCGGCACTGACATATAACATATTTTTAAGTTTCTTCAGACAAATGGATACAAGAACGAATAGAACGAGTTATTATTTTTTTCGGAAAGCGATTACATAAGTAGATATCGCGCGTGTTGCTGGTATAATCCTTATACAGCTCGATCATTATTAACTCATTTATTTTAGAACTTATACACGTCTGTCTATTCACCTAAGAAACTAACAGTTCGCTTTGCATACTTGTATTTGTAATATTTTCTACATATGTGAGGTTATTTTCCCCCACATATAACTTTTAAAATATGCTAAAAATATTTTCCAATTGGACGTGCGTTAATTTCAAATATTTGAAAAAATTTAGTAAAAATTCATGCATTTATTAACTTTTGGCTTGGCTCGGATTATATAAGAAGAGTTCATTAGCACATGTTAGTTTTTTGTCGCCTTCAAGTTAAATTGTATACTGATGCCAATAATATTGAAACCGCGACAGCCCAGTGATAAGGCGATGTTCAATCCCCCATGTGGAGGGCTTGCACGATTTGTATAGTTAGCCTGGACACTAAGACGGCGATAGGCTTACCACACAGTCACATTGTCCCAAATGAATTCTGGTCAAAAGTGAGTCGAACAGACTAAAACGTCTAGCTACCCTAGTATGGTATTATTATTAATTGCCAAAATAGAATTATTAAAAAACATCGCAACAGTTTTGGAGTGTTTTTTTTTAATGCGTGATTGAGATTGAAGTGGTTCATGTGACTTTTTTCATGATAGAATTGATCTCACTGCTAAATTTCATTAGAGATCCTTCAGCTCTGATTAAGCAACAAATATTCAAATGTGTTGTACAAATTGTAAGCATGGCCGGTTTTAATTTCACTGCGGCTATCCCATGAAAGTGGAAACCAGCGGGGTAGGCGGGTTAGTGAGCGCAGTGGCAGTGTCCTCGCAGTTGAGACTTTTACCAACACTATTTTTTTTTAAACTTACATGTATACCTTAAGAAAAGCTATACAAAGGGCGGACTTAATGCCTGTTGGTATTCTCTGTCAGTTAACCCGAGGCGTGGAGAGATATTGTTAAGGTGCTTCACAATTTGAAGGTGAGATTTGGGTTTGACAAATTTACCTCAACCGTTAGTATACGGCACGAGACATAAAAGTGTGGTTAACTTTTGGTATATCTAGTAGATATCCCTTTAATTCCTTTATTTAGTTTTATCTATGCGTTGGGGTCTTGTAATAGTTTTTAGGAATCGTGTGCATGTTCCTAGACAAATTAAATCCCACTTAGCGAGTTACAGCAATTGGATTTGCGATTTAACAATACTGTATGATGTAAATAAAACACAAATAAAAAGTAATTAATTTATACTTTTAGATAGTTGGTATAATGATAATTATTATTAATAATAATTTTCGATTATTGCACTTTTGCAATTTTGCATACGAAATAGTGCGAAGCAAAATTTTTGCAAAGTATTGCCTAATAATATTAACTTTTAAAAAGTTAATAAACTATTTCGTAAGTTCCATTAACTGTCAAGAACAATGCGGCACGGAATAACTTAACAAATAAAATACGTTAAATACCCGTGACCTCAAGGCTATTTCTAGAACATACATTAATGTTTTGATTTATACTGTCTGCAAAGCTTTCGAATTGGAATAAATTCGTCGAAATCATGCGAAGATGTTTACAATGTATAGCGCGGCAAAACAAAAACATAATTTAAGAAATAAACTTGAATTCGATTAAAAACCTCTATTTTATTCTTCCACGTAGACGCCTACGTTCTCCTGTTTCATCATTTAATTTTCGATGATTTTGTTTAAATTTGAGAGAATTAATATATGTTACAATTTTAAATGTAATTATATTCATTTATTATTCCGATATACGTTAAAATCATAAGACTCTAGTTCGATCCTCTTTTTGTAGGGCTCATTCCGTTTTTTTTTTGTTTCTAGCAAGGAAAAGGTGTTCTTTCACTAAAGCCAGTGATCGATTATGTCGGTATCAGCATTAAGTGCCGGACCCACTCAAACCCCTACGTATTGGAGATACGCTGTTGTCCCGGCCGGCTTCGCAGTGTCGGCGGAAGAGACTCGAGAGCACCTAAAACGTAACGCTACAGTGTTGACAGCGTCGTAACGCTGATTGCTGCAATCGGTGCTCCGCCCCTGTTAACGAAAGAGACTTCTGACGACAAGGAGGAGAGGGCTCGGGGTCAAACAAAGGTCCTATTAAATGGGTCTTGGCTTGGGTTACCATAAGGGTGGGATGGGGCGAATTGAAGAAAGTTTGTTTCTAAAATCAAACTTGTGCACGTGAAAATCTCGTGTAGACCGCGCGTTTACCGGCCTACGTGGCAAGGGGGCTGTACGCGTTGCGCGGTTTCTATGTGTGTGTTAAAATCGTTAATAATTACTTTCTTAGACCGCCCTTTGACAGTTGGGATTTCGCGCACGGTGTGTAATTAGCGTGTCAAGGGGTCTCCCCTCTTACTAACTCGGGGACGGGGACGACCACCAATGAGTTTTTCGAGACTTATGTACGATTTGTATCGTTAGCATTATGACATTAAGACGACGTTGTGCCAAATAAGCCGAAAGTAATACCCCTTTCACTTTCGGCTGATTGAAGGGACTAAAAATATAGTAGTAGTAGTAGAGTAGAACACAATTTAACACGCACGGAGTATCAAAACGCAATAGTACCTCCTTTGTTCCAACACGACAATGTAGTTGCGCCCCCATTTTGTTTTATGACAGTTAAAAAAGTATTTCACTTTTTTATTTCTTTCCTAAGGCGACATTGTATATGTACTTCAGGAGCACAATAGAAATATCTCAAGCTACACAACGCTGTAAAGAAATGACCTTCGATTTTTATGCTTGAATAATATTTGATCGCGTGTAGCGTTTCCTATTGGCAAATATAATAATAGCATAACATTTTTTTTTGTTTAAAAACGAATAAAGGCTACAAACAAGCAGACACACAGTTCACATAAAATTCAGTTCAGGTCATTGTAAGTCATTCAATTGAGCCCTATGTCCAGCTTTGGACTGTTACTAGTACTGGCTGATGAGAAAGAAACTACTTCATGTTTCTCATATTTGTATTAGACCGCCGCTGCGCCCGCAAGTTGCCCATAAGATGCTTGAGATATGAGATATCAAGAGATATGGGCTTAATGATGGAAAATTATACGCAAGTAAAACATACATACTTCAAAATCGGTTAACTTTTATGTATTCAAATAAAAGTATGATAAGGTTTATAACCGTAATCAATACAGAGTTTTAATTGCTTAATAAAACTTACCGGCTATTGGTAAGTTTTATGATGTAATTAAAACTAATTTATTAAGTAATCGTGTAAAACTAATTTATTTTCATATCATTAATTTCAAAACGTATTTTAATTGTTGTAAACATTGAAATAAAGTGAAAAATCTCATGCCAATCTCTAGGACCATGGTCGACTTCGGGTCTCGTCACCCGTCACGTTATATCTTCGGGAGAGGTAAACTACTGGCGAGTTCCTGTGGGTGACAAGCGTGAGTGCTTATGTCACATTGATATATCAAAGTATAGTATTACTTTACGTCTTATAGGTTGCGTTTGTCGTGATTTGGTGATGGATTGTAAAGTCATTTCCAGAGGAGTAGTTACGAAATGGGTTGAAAGGGGGAATATGCCATCTTATTCTTAAAAGCCAACTTTACCTGCACGCGGTGGAACCTGCTAGTGATGGGAAGTAGTATCACTAGTATGATAGACGACACTGCGCTTACCAATTCGTTAACCCAGGGTGGTGGGTATTGGCAAATTTTTCAAGAAATATATAACTGCTCCAGAGCCGTGGTAGCCTAGTGGTCAGGGAGCTCAATTTAGTTTCAAAGAGCTCGAGTGACCTGGGTTCGATCCCCTGTAGGCCTGCACCACAAAAATTGTTAATAGCAATTTTATGTGCTGTATTTATCACGTGCTCAGCGGTGAAGGAAAACATCGTGAGGAAACGTGTATGTCTGAGAAATAATAAAAAATATTGGAGCCGCATTGGAGCAGCATGGTCACTTACTATTTAGTAAGTGAACGGTTGTGTTTTGTTTTTTCCTTGTTCGTTTCATGTCTCTGCCAGTGCGTCTGATGGGATCAGCCAGGGGGACATTATCATCGTTATCATTTTGAACTTAAAATTACAATCGACTATTTTATTGTTCTCGAGAATTCAATTCAGGTAGCTCGCGTTCTAGGAATTTAAAGCGAGCGCCCGACCCTCCTGACCTACCTCTGCACAACTATAATGATCAAAAAGTTTTACATGAACAATTTGTAGTATATTTGAAGGGGGAATATACGAACATGTATCTTTAAGTATAAACCTCACCGGTACGAGGTGAATCATGCCAACGAACGACTAATGGTGGAAAGGCCGATATAGGTAAAGGAAATAATATTGCTGATTGATCACGTAGAGTTACAAAGCTAGCAGTCTTGGCAGATGTTGCTTTGCCATTTCCAGAAGTAGGCGCGATGACTTTTATTTCGTAATTATTTCATTAATTGATCACCGACGCCTCCAATCGGGTCCATATTATGTGACTAGCCGAAATATACATTATAAAATGTTTGTCTAAAAATATAGAATTTGTTAATAACTTGATTTCTGGGCCACCTATCGGGTCCTAATAAAGCTATGAACTATCGTCGAGACAAAATAAGTAAATGGTGTGAATAAGACCACAACTGGTCAAGCCGTTCAGAAGTTATAAAATCACTAACAGATGCTCATTAATCGAATATCATCTCCAACAAACATATCGCAATGAAAGTACATATCCCTTTGTTAGTCACACATCTGTGAAGAAGTTAAAATACATCGCCACTTGAATGATGTAAACAGATAAAATTTGAGAAATATGATCTATTAATTCCAAAATAAATATTTATTTTCTAAATTCTCCTTGTTATCTTATCTCGTTATATTCTTTCTTCGTATTATCTTTTTAATATAATGCCATAACCATACCACGTTATTGAATATTACTTTAAGTGAATATATCACTTGTTACTCGCAAGCGACTTTAACTTTTACTTTCGTAATTTGCATATTTTTTTGTTTTACTCGAATATAATGATTTCTTTATTATTATTATTCTGCGAGAATCAAATTAAATATAATTTAAAGAATATTTAAAAACCCAAAACAGGGTTTTTAATAAGCTCTTGTACAGGTATTTTTTTCAAATATTAATCTAAATGCTGCTTTTAAAGTCTATCTTCAACAATATCACAGTTTCGTAGTGTTCAACTTTTACAACAAATTGCTTTCTTTACAACTTTTTAAATTTTATTTATTGATTTCTTGTATTTATGCGAATACAATAAGAAATTAAAGTATTAATTACAGATTTGATCGCGTTTAAGTGGATTTTTTTAATTCCGACGTTGTCGGGTGCTTTACATCACCCGTGGTCACGGGGCTACTGAGGTGTTTGACGTACTAATATCATTGTTAACCCGGCTACCGACTGCTTTATAATTAGGAATTTTATTGAAAAAGTGCTTCCGTACGGATTATATAATAGCTTTGTGCGCGTTAGCCCGCGCTGTTCATTAGAAACAAAAGGAATCCTCTTATCAAATCGCCCAGAGCGCAGTATGCATTACTGAGATAGACTAAACAGTAACTGAAACAATGGATTGGCGCTCTGTTGAATAACAGCGAACTTGCAAAGCTAGCCGAGAGTGAAATAATCAATATTTTCATTTAAACACTGAATCTCTTACTCTATGTGGTAAAAGTCACACCATGATACGACGCTGATAGTAGTCGTACTAACGATCGGTTTTAATTTGAAGTTATGCCTGACTCGACAATGTGACAGATCGCGTCGTAGACACTTGTCTAGTTTGCTTGAGAACAATAATAGATTATAGCAAATTACCACACAGTAGGGTGGTACATCGAATGGCGACTATATACGTTATTCACAGATTACTAAAGAAAAGCAGCAATGTAATGCTTTCAAATTATAATTTTTATAGTTTTTGATTATCGTTTATATTATTTCACAGTAACGTATTATTGTATAAGTATAGATATAGATTTACACTATATTTTTGGCATTTGTTTATTAGATTGGGGTGACAAAGAGCTAACTGTTAACCTGATGGTAAAATGATGGTGGCTATGGCAGGCCATGGACGCCAACAAACAACTTCAATCAAAGAAAGTAACAGATGTGTGAGACACCCATGGGGACTCCCCAGGGGTATCTCACATATCTATGGAATGGAATACCTAAAAGTCCGTAATTATATAAGCTATAGAGCCAGAGTATAAGGCCCGAGCCGTGGTAGCCGGGGGAGCCGTGGTATGGTAGCCTAGCGAATAAGGCGCTCACTTTACAGCCCGAGTGTTTTGAGTTCGATCCCCGGTGGCAATACTAAAATTTTAGAGTATAGAGCCATAGAGCCAACACAATCTGCAGATTGGCTGCAGAAATGGGTAAGAGAGTTTTATCTACCTAGACAACTCCTCGGCAGAGAAGGAACCTACCACCTAGTACATATAGACATGTATAAAAAAGCTTATTACGCTCGCTGATCACGAAATGTTAGAATCTATAAATCCTATAAACTTGTAAGGGACCCTAAAAACGTTGGCAGACCGGTTTCTTACAGGATGTAAACCTCTAACTCATTAGTACTAGCCCTCTACATACTCAAACTCCGGTCTTCTACTTTAGAGGAACCCAACCACTCCGTTGTCGTAAAAATCTTCCTATACCATTGGAATTTCATATCTTAAGTGTCTGCAAAATATCCCTGCATCATTACACTGAATATTTTGAGACGGTTATATTTCATACAGTTAATTTGATATGGTAGCGGCGTAAGATTCAGATAATTCTTAATCGTAAGAGGAGACTTAGTAAAAGGCTTTAAAAATCTCAGAAATCTACAGGAGCAAAGCCGGCCATGAGGCCTGCTATCGGTTCTAGTTCCCGAAAAGAAATGGAACGCCGGGACTCGTTAGGATACCTTTAGCCGTGCAAAACGTAAATCTGTTTTTTTTTTAGTTTAACGTGGGGGAAAGGTGTTCGCACCTACGTGTCACCGTCTCCGGTGAGTGGTTATGTCGGGATCAGCATTGAAGATCCCGGACCGACTAAAACCCCCACGGTAGATCTGCTGTGGGCCTAGTGCCCTTTACAGGTTCATCGATAGAGACTCGCGAGCAGTCTGTATAAGTTTGTTAAATCTGTTATATCTGCGTACCTCTATATATAAGTGACAGGCGTGGTACTTAACATAACTCTACGTAGCTCAAACCGACTTGTGCAACCCAGTTTTCGAGAGATACAGCTTCACGGGTTGTGAGCCTGTTATAATTTGATGTTTTATGGAAATATAGATAAAAAATAACTTAAATAATACTTGTGCAATTACACTAGTGTAATAATTTATAGCACGTTGTTGTGGTTGTACGGAAGTGGTGGAGGGGGTGGAGGGCTGGAGGGGTGGAGGGGAGGAGGGGAATTTTCTATTTACCAACCTCACCAGCGTGGGGTGCACCTTGCAATCCTACAAACGAGGCTCTGGTAATTGACTATAGGTAGAAAATCCATCCGAATTCGCCACAGTGCTACTAGTAGTGAGGATACCGTCACTGCGATCACCACCCAGTGGCTTGCAAGTATGAGCAAAGCTTTTAAGAAACACCCAGACTACCGGGTATACTTACCGGCAACTAAACATACCGGTATCACTCGGTTAACATACCGGCGTGAAGTAGAGGCTTCTTAAGCTGGCACCTGCAGCTCTTCCAGTGTCGCAGTTGCCGCATGCTCGTTTGCCTTTTTAAATAAACAATTTTTTTTTTATTGGGGAGTTCATCATCCTAACGCTTCGCGTTGGCTCGTAACTTTTGAGATATTTGGCAAATACCATATCATCCGGTCTAAAAAAATCTCTCCTATAGGAGATGACTCCTTTTTTTTTAATAACATGAATTTCAATTACGTGTACCAATCATTTAAATAATCGGTTATAACATAATTTTATATTCTATGCATTAGTATGAAAATAGGACTTCTGATCCTTTGCAATATAAAATTGGTACAAAATAATTAAAATACGTTATTATTAATTGCTATTTTAAACGCTAAACTTTTCACGTGTTAATTGGTGATGGGAAGTCATCTCCCAAAGGAGAAATCTTTCCATAGCCTAACACTTAAGAAGAGAGTCGGCCATCGCACTAATCTGGTATTTTTTATTATAATATTTCAGAAACTATAATTATTTACAAATTATTAATAAAATGTAAGTTAAATTTAGTCAATAATGATCTTTACTTTTAGATGTGCAGTCTAAGACTCTTATAATACAATGTATATTTATTTCCAAAGTGTGTCCTTATAAATAAAATGTATCGGCAATGTGATTTATAGGTTATGATGACCCTTCGTCATATTCGCTATTTCGTCGCCATGCTTGACAGGTTCCGTTCGCTAATACGTCGCTTTCTGCAATTAGCCAGATTCTTGTATTTCGGGTCATTCCCAACTCGTCCAGCTCACATTTGCAATGGGATATTTTAAATAAGCGTTTCGCTCACATTTCGATGTATTTGTGAAAGACTGCTAAATAAAGAAATCTTATCTGAGAGTTGACGACAAAGATGTTGCTTTCTCAAAAGACCTTCTCATATAAGACTATAAATTCTTATTTCACGGCTGGAACGTAAACTAACCTTATGATGCACTAAAACTTAATGTTTCTAGTTCAGTTTATTACGCACTATAAAAAGGTTTATACACCATTTAGGTTTTAATACTAAAAGTTTGTCTACTTGGGTTAATCGTGATGACAGTCAATGACATTTGCTAACAGACAGACAACTCGGTTTTTTAAAGTTCATTTGTTATTATAATAATAAGCTTTGTAGTAATAAAATGTAAGCTATGATAGTAATATTATTTCGTAATAATAAGACGTCGGCGACGAGCTAAATGTCCAGGACGTGTTTTATTTAATTTTTAATTGATTTGATTATTTAATAATATCATCTTTTTCTCCAAATGCCACTGAACAAGAGCTAAAAAATTTATTCAGTTTATTGTAATTTGTTTGTGTAAAATTTTATTTTCGAGAAATTATGTGTGTTAAGTCGCGAGAATCTCCATGAATCACGCTCTCTTCGGATCTTGATATGGATTTATAAGCTTCAGAACATATTATATATACGTTGTCACCTCATTTTTTTTTTCATTGCAGATCGTGTTTATTGAAAATTATTTTAACTGGTATTACTCAGTCTACCTTTATTTAAAACACACAACTGTATTAACATTATATCTCACAACAGTTATAAATTTAATGTATACCTTACTTATTTTATGTGAAATATTGATATATTTATATATATATATATATATATACATATATGCTCAAAGGGTAAATATTTGCAACAATTATCTGAGTGCGCTCGGAGCAATTTCGATCGGCAGCAACGACTGTGTATCAGACATTGATTACGTATTCCGACTCTATTAATGAAGTCTGCATCCAATTTAGTTAGGCAATCTGTCGTACTGCATTTGACTTTCTAATATTACGGCTAACGTGTAAAATATTTCTATGAATTTGTCGAATTTCTATTTCTTTCAATTTAGTTATGTAGAGCGTATGATTTGCACGACCCACCTTTAGGTCCAAAAAGCTAGTACCTTATGCAAGACAAAAAAAGTAGTAACAAAAGTCCTTAACACTAGATATTATAATAATTTCATTATACAAAATATCTTTATATAGATAAATAAATAAATTCTTAATGTCTATATGCACTAATGGACATATTTAGAGGAACGCAAGATAGAGGATTAATTAGCGAAATTTCTTATTTTTGTCTGTCTGTCCCTTTGCTTTGCTACAACAGAGAATCATCATTTCAACCTATCCAAAGATTGCCACAAAGCGTGGTCCTGAGCCACCTGCATCCATCCATTCCCCGCAACGCAGGTAGTTACTCCATCTTGCGGGGGTCATTCCACACAGCATTTGACTGTATGTGGCTGCCACTCGAGAAACTTTTTTCCCTAACGGTTGTTAGTTCTGCGAGCTATGTGGCCGGTCGATTGCCACTTCAGCTTGCTGATCCTTGCGGCTATTCAGTTACCCTTGTGCTGCTGCGGATATTGTCGTTGTAGATTGTTTCGCGCAGAGAAACACCGAGCCTTTCTATAGCGCGCTGAGTAACTTTGAGCTTCCTCATACAGCCTGCGGTGAACTGCACTACAAAAGAGAATAAGATACAGAAAAGTACAAAGAAATAGATTGGGTAAGCAAACCAACAGCAAAATAGCTCTATCTGTATGTAACACAGAGCAGCGCCACCTCTACGCCTGAATGCTGAATGGTTAATGAAGAGTGGACAGTGAATAGCTCATAATGCAGTTTGTTTTTTTTTAATTTTTACGTTGGGGAAAGGTGCCAACAGCCACCAATTACCGAAACTGGCAACTGATTATGTCCGGATGAACATTGAAGATTTTGGATCGAGTAAAATTCCCACGATAGAAACACTGTTGGCCCGGTGTCTTTTACAGCTTCGGCGGTAGAGACTCGGGAGCAGAAGGCTCCCAAGTTAGGTAATAATGCGGTACGGTTTCTCGTCCATGCCATGTACCAGCACGCCTTTGATATAATATGGACGAGACGTCCCACTATCATTGTGGCTTTCATATTTTCGAATACCTTTCACAATAACAATGTAATAATATATTTTGCTTGATTTCCCGTCATCACTCGGTCGCCACAGCCACGGCCGACAGCCTGCAGGGTGTAAAGCATGCAGTTGGGCTTAAAATTTGGATATAAAGATATTTACTTATTATTTGCGATAAGTTTTCCACATATACAATGACATGTAAAAGTAAAGCAGCCCTTAAAGTGCCCACAGCTGGGCAATGGCCACCTTCTCAAATATCTGAGTGGGTTTCGGAGCCGGGGAGAGTCCGCCACGCTGCTCCAGTGCGCACTCTATTTTTATGTATAATATTTTTTATTATTTCACAGACATGAAAGTTCCTTCAGCGCCGATCACGTGGTAAAATAGCATTTAAAATTGCTATTAACAACTTTAGTGGTGCCGGCACCGGAGATCGAACCCACTTTCACTCGCGCTCCATGAAACTAAAGTGAGCGCCCTGATCATTAGGCTACCACGGCTCAATAAATGAAAATGTATACAAAGAAAAATAATAGCAACGAGAAAGAAGTCCTCAAATAATCCCAGTGATCAGCTTATCCATTATTTATAAGTAATACGGGAAACAAAAGAATAAGATAGGGATTTTCTTATCGAATCATTTTGAGCCATACGTATTTATTGATGTTGCTTCTTCAATCTCTTTATCTACTGTTATTAAATAATGTACTATTATTTAATAATATTTATTAAAAAATTCCTTAAACATTCAAGCGTAGTTTTTCAACTCCGTGTGGTGAGAGAGAATTTCTTAACATTTAATCCACCTTTTTCCTGTTGATGTCGTAAGGGTTATATTTATATTTATAAGGAATTGAGATCTTCTTTACCTATGCGCCGTGCTTAAGGTCTAGGGTTATAATAAAAGCTGTGTATTTTCGGTCGAGCATTTCTCATGATTGTTAATTCATTATCTGTCAAATGCCTTGAGATTTTCAAAGCTCGATGATTTGTAGGTGATACATACATGATGATAGTACATACTCCTTCTCTGCTTAGGTATTGTCAGCGTCTGGATTGTTGTTTCAATTTTACTTCAATTTTAATCAATGAAAAGCGTTAAGTGTATGAATGAACGAAATGAATGAATGAATGAACAAATGAAAATTCTTCATTTGAACTTTTTTTCAATTCAGAAACGATTAGCAAAAGAAACTCCGTAGGTATTTTATTTTTTACACATTTTATATGAACAAAATTACAGGCATTGAAGCAAATTCTAAAGATAAAGTAAAATAAGGAAACATAAGAAACTGCAGGATTAGCAAACCCGTGCTAACCAGGCGCCAGAGAGTATGAAGCATATTTGGTATTCTACTGCGGGTTAGCGGTTTTAATATTGTTTAAAACAATGTTATCACCGCCGTACAGGATCTCGCAATGTTTTCCTTTGCCGCTAAGCACGTGATAAATGTTGTCTTTCCCCAAAATATTATGTCTGCAGGCAGGATATAATTTCTGTGTGCTCGCTTTTTATTAGAATTGAACTTTATGGTAAGACTCAGTTCTATTGTTTGAAAATTCCAAGTGAGGATATGTTATTCACTGCCCTATTTTTTATTATGAATAAAGTCTCTTTTTTACAAATAGTTGTTTTACAAAAAGTTGAAACATTTAAAGAGCTTTCGAAAATCATGTACTATTGAAATGACGCACTCCGTATTTACAATACTCGGAATACTCTGTTGTGGTAACAACAAAATAAGTTTTATTTGCTTTAAAATGTAATTTGAAAGCACATATACAAAGTTGTTTGTGCAAAATTTTACAATTGTTGTAAATCATTAATAGTTGTCATTATATCTAAAAAGGTTACTTTTGAAGTTTGATTTGAAGATTGCGTTTTGTATTTGCATTCTGACCGCGTGGCTAAATGATTAACTTATCTGCCAGTTAAATCTGGGTTAGAATCCCAGCCGAAATGATTATTTTTGCAACCAATAACTAGTGTTATTGATTTATCGGGTCTCGTGGTGTTATTTTGCTTCACAAGCAAACCATCCCGACTCCGAACATATTTATGTACTACTTACAAAATAATACTACTCGTAAGTGCAACCAGTACTTACAGCTGTTAAAGCTCCCGTTAAGATAATTTCTCATTTTGAGTTTTTAAAGGGATTTTACGTTCAAGACTTATTTTGGTCTGAAATTTGTATAAAGATCAGTTGCAGTTACGATGTTTTTGAAAATGCTCTTGAACGTGAAGCGTGACCTGTTCCGTTTGAAGCCATATAGGCTATCGATAGATTAAACGATAAATCGCTTACAATACGGTTAGCTACAGATCTGAGTCGTGCTTTCATGTAATTCGTATATACACGAACATCGGTTACCTTGGGCGTAGTTTTCGATGGCAGAGGTTAACACGTGCGCGCTATTGCAGAAGGGCGGACATCACCATTACAAATTGAAGGCAATACACGTAATTATATTGTTTTCCATCATTCGACTTCTCTGGATTAGCTTCAACGATGCTCATAAACGATTGTTCAGGAAGTTTTAAGCATGTGATTTGTCTGTTATTCTGTCTCGGATACGAGCTTGCCATATACGGGATCGAGCTCGAGTGTTCCGGATTTTGAAGCAGACCCTCTAATCATTCGGCTATCGTTATCTGTAAAAGTATCCACAATATTTGATATGGAAACTTGTTATCAAAAGTTAGAGTCGGCACTATAATCATATCAAAAAATGTAATGTACGAGTTGAGGGTTAGTTAAATCTTAAAGAAGTTTCCGACAGACAGGCACATTGATTACCTTTGTTTTCATGGATTCCTATACGCTGGCACTAGGACTTAGACAAAATCTTTAAAGCATTGAATAAAAACAAAAAAAATGAACAAGATTAGTTTAGATTAATAGAGAAAACAAAGAAAAATATTTACCTATAGTATAAAAATATCAGACGAGAGGAAAATTACGTACACAACTCGAATATACAGCATTCTGAAAACTATGTCGCACCATCGGAACAGAGACCCGATTTTTAAAAAAAAAAATTCCGTGTTTATTTTCGGAGTGAATTTGAACATAAACAGCCAGATTCATTTGGGAATAACAGAGAATATATAGGAAAATATTTCCGGGCTTAATTTTTATCGAGAATTGTGAAAAACATACCGAAGTGAGGATAACTGAAGCGCTTTATTGCTCTAAGTGCAAGGCATCATCCTGAGGAAATGTGCTTGATGTGCGTCACTTTATTTAATGCGGTAACATATTACAAACAGCGCTTAATGTTGCACAGTCGTTAGAAGGTGTGTTAACTCTTAACGTATGATAACAAAGTTCTACTGTTACAACTCGTCATGAGATACGCTCCTAGAAATTATTTGTTGTTGGGTTTCATGTTTCATTCCATCATATGGATTTCCTTAAGAAAATTAAAGATTCAGATAAAACGTATTAAAATGATAAAGCTATGAGAATATTAAATAATATGTTAATTATCAGTCCATAATCACCTTTTAGAGTCTACTGCAGGGGACAACCCTATAAGACAGTATAGGGTAATTTCATGGGAAGATATTAAGTGCAATTTCATTACTACAGCTTTAGCTATGTCACTAATTTATAAGGTTGGTGGTTTTATAGGTTTTAAACAGTACTTAATTTTGATGTACATACGCTCTCGGCACAATAAAGCGTCATTATAAGAAAATCTTTAGGATCGTCTCATCCTATCGGTGTCGTAAATTTCGACCACGAAGTAGCCCAAAAAGTTGTGATATCAATCCCTTGGGAGACAATGTTCAATGTTAACAACATGACACAACACGTATAACGTATAGTTGAATCATTTGACACACATTGGCATTTATTCTATTACGACTGTCGATCTCTATACAGTTGTGTAATGATGTAATCAAATACAGACAGCGTAAATAAATAAACACATCTATGATCCAATAAGTTCCTACTGCTGTTTGCATGGCCGCTTTCTGATTCAAATACAATACAGATCACAGACAATCGGGGTCAAACGATCATTAGACATTTTAAATGGCCCTGTCACATAAAGCTTAAATAAAATAAACAAGCTATGAAAGCTCTTAGTTTTAAAATAAGACAAGTATTGATCTGGGAGTGTAAGTACTCATGACGTGTAAACTAGAATAGTTAAGTAAATATAGTTGGGAAAGAAAAAAATTATAATCAATAACGTTTAGTTTTCTACAGGACTCAATAGGTAGAGCCATAGTATGATTGCCGAGTAGCAATGGTAAAAAGTGGCTTCAAACGACTATACCCCAGACAGAGTTCTCGATTTTTATTATATATGGTGATATATACTTATGTACATGCCAACCCCTTTCTTTCTGAGGGTGTGGTAAGTGGCGACTAAGGACAAAGCATTGAGAATCCCAATGGTTACATGGGGGATAACAATCTTGAGAAAAACCAGCTTAAAAATAAACAGATTGATGATGCCCTGCAGCTTCTGGGCACGAAGTATCCGGTACTGCGATCGCTTGTCCGCTTGTCGATCGTGGCGATTACAGCAAATCCTCCTTGTGTAAGAGGCCTGGCTGTAAAGGTATGTGCAAAATTATCCGGTACTAAACAGGATGTCTCATGTGCAGGTGAGTTTAACTATTTATTAGAATGGTACAGGCAAACGCTGCATAGCTATTTGCCAGTCTGTCAGAGATTACATATGAATCTTATTTTCTTTACTAGACTTTTACAACGGATTGATGAACATCAGCGTTTCATATTTAATCATAATTAAGACGGTCCCGTTTTCTAATCTACTAGATATTATATTAATTTGACTCGTTCAATCCATGAGCAAGAGGTAGTAAGATGATATCTCTGACAGAATTCACAAAGCTCAAATTTTTGGGATATAATATTTTATGCAAAGAATTTGATTAATTATGTAAAATATTATTTGACGTTTTCTGTTCTATCGATTTTAGTGTACTGAAGTAAGCGTTTTATCATTATGTCAAATTATAAATTTGCAATGACTTGAATTTGCTTAAGTTTATGTGCATCGATTTAATTATACCTACGTTTCGTTTCGTTCAATGGAGATTGAACCGACGATAGGAATTCTTTTTCAATAATTTAAATCTCTTGAGAATATACCTTCTTTTTCTCCAAATTCCTCGAAGTGCTACTAAAATAAATAGGCTGCCGCTTACCAAAAATTACTAAACCTTCCGCGTAATATATGCTGGCTTTCTTAGAGAGACCTAAAGGACTAAAATACCCTGATGTAAAAGTTTGTAGTGATTTTTCCCTTTTTCAAACTGGTAGCAAAAGCCACGACCTCTTCGTGACGTTATGCAACCAGAGACATATATAGAAATTATTTTTAGTAAACGACCAAAGAAATTAACGCAAAATCGTCGAGGGCTGAAGTTTCTTAATTAATCTGCAGCCACTAATTACTTCTGACAGTATGCTTAGTTGTTCTTTGGCTCAAGGTTTAAATGTAACGATTTATTCGGGCAACGCAATGATGTCTGATTTCAGCGAGGAGAAAGAATGTCTCATGTCCATTTTTAAAGTCAAAACACCACCACTCAAAGATATATAAACATAAAAATATAAAACTGAAAAACTGTTAATCAACAGTTAATCGACTGCTTTACTGAGTAAAAAAAAAAAAAATCGATAGCTCAAGAAATGTGGTACCCATTCCTCTTTATATCAAGAGCCTTTTTCAACAGTGATTATCGTTGCTCGTGGACGAATGCCGACATGTTCTTGACAGGGGCTTATACCAGACTAACGAATGAAGGCCGTGAAATCACACGCTACGTTCCCTACTTATGGGCCGGTTGAGTTTTAATAACGTTATTGTGTAGCCACTCAGACGTACTCCTTCCAACATTATAAAATCTGAACGTTTGTATGTTTCGTTGTTTGTGCGTCCGATCACTATTAAAATTTAACAAACTCTGCAATGTGGATCAGCACCGTTACGTTCTATCTACCGGAAAACTGTGGAATTAATTGATAAAATTAAAAAACAATGTAAAAGCATATGCATCTATTCACTGGACTTATAAACATATCACTTAATTTATGTTATTAGGTGGTATGAATTCTTTTCTGCCGAAGAGCGGTATGACTAAGTACTATTCTAGGGCCTATTTCTGCTGGTAATCAGCAGTGCAACTGTTGTTTTCGGGTTTGTGAGGTATAGAGAGCCAGTATAATTACAGTCTGCTAGGAATTCCATTTTATTCCTCCGGGTGTCTGTGAGCTGCAGTTCCTTTGTCACTCCAATGTTACAAAATAATATTTGGTATTGATTTAAAAAAGTTAGCGGTTATTTAAGCAATACTAAATATTTAGTAACAATTAACTTGAGATTAAGTAAGCGTAAGATGTCTCTGAGTATGGCATATAGACATGCAGTCGAAGAAGATGAAGTATATCTAAACTTTACTTTACATTATCAGCTTATAACAGTCCTCTGCAGGACATAAACTTCTCCATGAAAGCCCTCAAACCAAGCCCATGGAAAATTTTCCCATAGTCATTAGGTTGGACGGGTGCAGTTTCGGTATACACGCACCAGTGATGCTCTATACCTTAAATGGAACGAGCCGGCTCGACCGGGTTGTACCACAGCCCTCCAGAATACTGGCGTAAAGTAGAAGCTGCTGCTTCTATGTTTCCTTCAGTGAGTGTAACCGGAGACCAACTCATTGTCCCCAACTAGTCCACATATCCTTAAATGTCGGCAAGTCACCTTCAGCTACTTTGGTGTTGTAGATGTACGTGGGCTTCGATAATCACTTACCATCAGATGTGCCGCAAAATAAATGAAAAGAACAGCCAATAAATTGTTCGCTGCAGGTCATAAGGTGGATCGCTGTACCTCGCATCTTAGATGCTGCTGCCCGTCATCGATCTGCTTAAATTTGGTCTGGTTTGGTTTTTTGAAATGATTGTCCCGCCACCTGTCGGTAGCCATTATAATTTTCCTTAATTGTCATACGATACCCACGGAAGAATAGGGGTGGCAGTTTCTTACACGTTTTTTTTTGTCGGTAACATTTTTACCATCACGATTTAGGTTACCATTTTATGTGTAATAATAGCTGTGCTCCGCGGTTTCACTTGCGTGAGCGGGGACCGACTGTGCGTTGCTGTATTGGTCGGCAGACGTGAATTTATTTAATTATCCTTATTTTCTTTATTTTGTATTGGGAATGTCCTCCTTGTCGATTTTGATCACCGCAACTATTTAAAAATATTATCGGCACTTGTCAACTGCGCAGGAGATATTATAGTGCTGGAGGTGTATGCGCGAACACTGAGCTCATTCATACTCTGCAGTATTGGGCCGTATTTTGTTCAAGATTTACTTTGAATTTAAAAATTGGGTTTTCGTAGGTACTGACTACTAAATGTTATCACGATATAACATTTAGGAATAGTGTCTGAGTGATGTCTGAGAAATAATGAAAAATATTATTTCGAGAATATGCGAAGTCCGACAACTCGTACTCGAGCAGTGTGGTGGGCCCTTCCTGGCTCCAAAACCCTCTCAGATATTTGAGAAGAAGGCCTTTGCCCAACAGTGGGCACTTACAGACTTTACTTTACTTACTGAGAAATTCGCTGTTGTAAACATTGTAAATATAAATTTTATGTAGGACTCTCAGGGCAATTGATTTTTACGCTGATCACTAATCTGTGAAATTATTTAACGTGATTACTACTACACCTACGAATATAATCTCTATTAGTAAATTGTATCGGAAGCTATATTACCTTTAGAGATTCTAACCGCTGGCGACATAATACTATTAAACGCATCCCTGTCTTGTCCCGGCTTTAATGTCATTAGGCTACGTTATTCGATTAATCTTAAAAGTAGGGCAATAAGCGGTTTTCAGATATTCTCGAGTCCCTCCGAAGGTCTAAATAAATAGCATGTTGTAATATATTGTATAGACATTGCGAACACTTTGATAATTATCCCTTTATGCTTTTACACAATCGGCTATGATACGTGTGACCAACTAACTTCTTAAGCTTTTAGACTAAATGATAGTCGTAAATTGGTACACTGTAAAGTACCTTATACGTGGTAGAGTCAAGCGGCGGCTTCTGGTGTAGCTCGAATCGGTCAGCTCGACCGGGGTAGTCCCACAGGCATACAGAATACTGACGTGAAGTATAGTGTGGTTCTGCATTTCGTTCGGTGAGCGTGGTAACCGAAGGCCCCCTACTTTCTCCCCTCTCTCCAAAACTCCTTAAAGGCCTACAACGCATCTGCAGCTCCTCTGATGTTGTAGATTTTTGTGGGCATTGGTAATTACTTACCATCAGGTAAGCGGCTTGCTAGGTTGCCTTTTTGACCATAAAAATCAAAATGTAATCCCTTACGATGACTGGCCTAGTGGCTAGCGTATATATTTCTCTGTTTATTATTTCATTCCGGCTTCTTAATATTTTGTTTATTTTGGACATTGTAAAATTCTCTTATTTACTAAAAGCTGGTTTCCAGTAATAAGTTATGGAAACGAGATTTTGTCTTTCACTTCATCCCATATGAGGAAGCTTTAAGTGGTTCGGATTCTGTGATTTTTACGAAGGGTGCTAACACCTCCTTTGGTGACTGGTTATGTTGAGATCAACGCTTAAGATGTTGGACGGACTAAAGCCCCCTCGGTAATACGCTGTTGAACCGGTGAGGATCTATGAAAAGGGCTGTGATACGTATTTCTATGCGAGGTAGAACATACAACAAATATAACCCAATGTCACGAACTATGTCCGACCCCTCATTAAACTTGAACAGTATGTATGTATTCACGCCTTGTTCCTAACGGGGTAGGCAGAGACAATATTCTTCCACTTGCTACGGTCCTGACATACGTCTTTCGCTTCTCCCACTTTCATCAATCTTCGCATGCATACTCGTTAGCTTAGAATACTCTTGACCTGGCCTTTTTTCAGAACGTCTCCGATTTGATCGTGAAATTGACAGTTTGAACAGTTTTGCGAGAATTCAATGAATGTACCGAGGCTGGGCTCTAGATCGTAACTTGTGCAGTTTATGGCGATAGACCTAATATACAATAGATATCGACTTGATTGTGATAGACTGTGATAGACTACCATGATGTTGATAGTGATCATCATCATCATCGCTTTATTTAAATACACTGCTGAACACTGAATGACCTCTCCAAAGCCGGCGTACGTTTATTGAAAGGAAAGCCCGTACTCACTACATAAGGTTAACTTCGAACTAGTAATACTTTTCGCCATTAACATTTAAAAGGATATAACTTGAACAATAAAAGTAGAGTAGAAATGTCCAATTTTGTCAATTTTGATAACAACCAGGTTCTTCCTAATTCCTGACAAAGTCACATCCCTTTAAAATTATGTCGAGTGGGTGTTTTAAGGAATGGCGAATAATTCGAAAATCATTTGTTTGATCAAAACCTTTGTTATGTTTAAAAAGAGCAATATTGTAAAAGCATCTCGTTAGGGTTTCGAAATAAAGACAAAGGGCAGAGTTCATGATGAAAGTAGGTCATATTTCAATTTCTGAACAAGGTTGGTATAGAGTCATGGCAATGTTTCAAAAGCTATACTTCGAAGGCATTAAAACTTAGACGCTGATTCGATAAAACAAAATTTACAAAATACAAAACAGTGAATTGTTTGGAACTATAACAACAGCTTAACGATATCGCGTTAATCATGTTAAAAAGGTTTTTAATTAGACATTATTAAAACAATTTTAAGTAACTATAAATTTCAATATTCGTTAATAACCTAATATCTTATCTATAACCATGTGGTGTCCTTAGCTTCATGTCACCTCTTTTTCTTCCCGCGTGTGACATACTGCTGTGTATTGGTTTATTGCTTACAAAGTTATATATAGGTACCATAATTAACAGGTAGATTAATAAACGTTTTGCGTCTTAGGTATTGTTTCTCGTCATCGGTCTGCACAGCTTAGAGGGTTTGTTGATTACACACTGAATCTAGCTTGCAGACGTCGAGACACACAGGTGGTACACAGGACAAACTTGACCAAACAAGGACTGTACTTTCCAGGCAGGCGGGTTGGTGACAGAAGTCCAGGTGCCCCTACACTAGTATTCGGATATTGGTCGGATCTGGGTGATTGGATCCCTAGTCTGTGAGATTTGGATTGGAAAATTCGAATGGATTATCCGGTATCAGACAGCGAAAAGCCAGCTAGCAAAGTGCACTACATGCATGTGAGTTTAACATGTATATGAAAAAAAGAAGGTATTGTGGTATGTATGTAAAATTGGAATAAACCTAGTGTACTTAAAAGAATATGCGATATCAAATAGAGCGGGAAAAAAATTAAATTTTTCGTTTATTCTTCAATTCTATATGCTCTCGTAGCTTGAACTTCAGCGAAAAAGTAGTATAACAAAAATGTCACTCAAAGCATGTGCTTGCTAACAAATAAAATGGGTCGAGACAACTGCGATAAAACAAAAGACAGTTACGTCGGAATTTCAGACATAAGTTTTCTGTTTCAATAACCGGGTTGTTGTAGCGAATTGTTCTGCTTATCTAAAACATAGTGTTGTTTTATCATTTTACGTAAATAACTCTGTATTTATAAAAGAGTACGAGTAAATGACTGCTTTTGGAATAAATTAAATTGAAAGAGGTTTATCAAAAAATATCGATTTATATGATCGTTTTATGGCTGTGGTTGCGGGGTAAATAAATCATTGTAGAGTGTTGCAGTAGGCTCTTGAGGAAAAGAGGCAGGGAGAGGATGCCTCCCGATTACCTCGCTCTCCGAACGAAACGCAAAAGCACAAGTTGCCTCTACTTCACGCCGGTATTCTGCATGGCAGTGGTACCAATCTGGTCGAGCCGGCCCCTTTGAGCAGTAGCAAAAGCCGTCTTTTGACACTACCGCATAAAATGCACAGTAAAACGTCTATTGTTAAAACAACTGACATTCTATTGTTACGAAACCTAAAATAAAATGGCACGATAGTCGAGTGATTAGGTTATCTACCTCCATATCGAGAGGCCCGAGTTAGACCGTGTCAATGAGTTTTTTGAAACCTGTGTAAAATTTGTTTCGTTGGCCTGAATACGAAGACGGCGACAGGCTCAGCTCCTGTCACGTTATTTCAAATAAGCTCTGGTGAAAAGTTGAAACGACTAAAATCAAATAAATTTCTGACCACCCCAGTATTGTACTGTACGACCACATATCTTTTTATAGATCTCAGCTTAACTAGCTGACTATCCGACAGAGGCGCAATTCCCGAATTCTGTTTGTTCTTTTCTCCATTGATGATCCATTTTCGCCTTCTTATCTCAAAGATAAATTACAGTATCTCTCTTCGTCCAATGATAGGGTTCTTAGGTCTTCTTCTAATAATAATATTTCTATTCCGTCTCATTTCACCGGGTTCCTTGGTACTCTCTGTACAGACTACACTGCTATGGAATACTTTGCCCGATCATATAAGACAAGCGTCTAGTAAGTGCTCTTTTAAAAGACTCTTTTCTTTTATTGAAATCCTCTAATGTGACATGATGCTGTTTATTTTATGACTGCTACAGGCAAAAATATGTATTTATGATTGTTAGTATATGTTTATGTATATATGAAGGTATGTATGTATATATAAAAGTATATATGTATCTATATAAGTATGTATATAAAAAGTTTTTATAAAATTTTATTTATGTAATATATGTACAAATACGTATTAGTAATATAGTTAGTAGTTTAGTAATTGGTTCTCGAATTTTTTTTTGCGCCTACCATAAAATTTCGCTCGTTAACGCTTACCCAGGTTATCGGCAGCGTTTGGTTAATAATTTTGGTCGGATCTACGCAGAAGAGGCTCTCAGTATCATAATGTAGTGCATCCAATTTCTTCTACACTTGTTCCTTCTACTTCATTTCTTATTTTAGACTGCTGGCAAATTATAAGCTGATGCCTGTCATCGATCTGTGATATAAAGTTAATAATTACTAATTCACTATACAATATGGATTACACTAAGGAGTTTTAAATTTGTGCTCCTCCCACATAATGCCAACAATAGCATTTAACTATACCTTTATCAGACCAAGCAGGGTAATCCAATTACGGGATTAACCATTGCTAAAGTGAGGTGAAGGGAGCCGTCACAATGCCACACTACCGACCTTTCTTGTCTTTGTGTTTAAATCTAGGATAATAAGGGCAAGGGTCATTTTAGGTGCATAATTTATCACTAGCTCGGCTCGGCGGTGAAGAAATAGATCGTGAGGACACTTACATGTCTGTGAAAAACATTATCTCAAGGACATGTGAAGTGAAGCACTGACATGCATAGCACTCGAACTGGAGCAGAGTGGCGGACCCTTACCAGATTGAAAATCCTCGTAAATGCTAAGAGGCCTGTAAAATAGCAGTCTTCTGCTACATCAATTATATTACTTAAAGGGTAATGATAAATTTAAACGTTCACCCCAATTTAAACGTTTCACCAGAGCGTATTTGGAACAAGGTGGAGAGGCTGTCTTATTGTACAAACCAACGGTAAAGTTTGTTCGTAACTTTGTTGGTTTCGTTTCGTTACGTTAAGGGTACACGCACATTTCGCATTGGAAAAAGCCTTCAAATTCGTTTCTCCTGATTTGGATGACGATCTCTACTCATCCTATCACATATTAAGTTTATTTTAATTATTATCCAGCTAATAATTAAAAAACTTAAACTTTAAACAATATTTAAGAATATATTTTATTTTTGGTCAGGGTGCTCGGCAGTTTCATCAGGGGCCAGTGAACTAGATTAGTACCCATGCTGTGGGCATTACAGGTCGTTATTTCAAGAAAATAATACTAAAAAGTAGTAAAAAAGTCCATCTTCAAAGAAGAGATCTTTCTATATTCAAAATATTTCTAGAAAGAATTTTGTTTCAATTTTACTTAAAAAAAGTTTGTGATAAATTTCACTGCTATTTGTTTACATTACCGAGACATAGACAAGACACAATTTATTTAGTAAAATGTCATAATATTATGAAACTATACCTTATAACTAAACTGTGTACATAAATAATGACACATTTTAGGCTGCATTGAGAAAGTATAAAAGCTCTTCTCTTTTCATTTCACACCAAATAATTACCGCTTCTGAATAGGGCGGTGCTTGTCCGGTATAATGCCATACGTTTAAAGGAAATTAAGATTCTCCATTGTTATTACAATTTTCACAATGGCACTTTGATTTAAGGAGTCAGTTTTTTTCTCCAATCTCAGGTGTTATTATTATGAATTATATTATTTTAACACAAAGCGCAAATATTTAAATATGACGTTTCTTTTCGTATATATTATTTTACTAAGACAAAAAATAAATATACCGCGAGCAAAAAGATACAAACATAATAGTAGCGTATACATAAGACCATTCATTTTTATGACCTTTATTGTGTTATATCTGCTTTATGCTCGACCATTAAACCGAATGTCGGTTTTATAAGACAGTGACGGTACTTGCAATTCTTCTTGTAGCTTAAATGGGTGAAATAATGCAAACTTTTTCTATTGTTTTCATAATTGAGCTTGTCACAGATGAAACAATGCCACACCGAATAAAAAACGTTTATTTTTCTGAAAATACCTTCTTTTTCGTTTTCTTCATTAGTCCGTTCATAGCCCACTTCCGGGCAAGGGCCTCCCCCATGGGAGAAATCGATCAATTAAACAACCCGACAGGCCTAGTTGACCCTCCCTTCAAATCTGGGGGTTGTGGGCTCAAGTACCGTACGCGACAAGTATGTCTGCGAACTACAAATAAAATTGTTCCGGGTCTGATTGTTTGTCTGTGTGCAATAACTTGTTGTTTATTTCATCAGGAGATTTTAAAACTGTGCAAGGAATTATAAAAATTAAATAGAGATAACTTGCAATCACTAATACTTTTTATATGTATGTGTTATAAAATTTAGTTAAATTATATGTGTCTAGTGTACGATGGAACTAGCGTATGATAAAAGTTTCTCGAAATAAATAATGAAAAAATAATAGTTAGTCCATTTCAGAACATTAAAAAATTGAGTAAGGGATAAGTTGGAAAAGTCTGTATTTTGCTCTCAACCTCGTTTTTAATTCTCTATCAAATGGTATATTAAAATATTGGTATCTTGCAACATTTTTCAGCCAAGACTTGATATTATTTGAAACGTAAACACACGTTTTAAGTAGAAAAAGGCCTGAAGTGACATCAACTTTGCACATTATAAGTATTGCAAATATTGTAAAGGTCAAGAGTTTGTATGTTTGAATGCACTAATCTCAGGAACTACCTGTCTGATTAAAAAAAATATTTTGCGTTAAATAATCCGTTTATTGGGGAAAGTTACAGGCTAAATAACATCACGCTATGACCTATAGGAGCGGAGCAGTATTCATAAATCTTAGTCAAATCCTCATAATGTGTTTCATACACAGAGGTGTTCAATTACAGAGGAAACCACAGGGTACAGCTAGCATGGAATGAAATTAGGAATTTTAACCTTCATCATTTCACCATTAATACAATTAGAGTAGCAAATGTTATTTTTTGACCATGATCATTTTCACTCGTTCTCGTCTTAGTTAATCCACTTTTCATCACCAGTGATATTAATATTCAAATCTGTGCTAAGGGAAACATAAAAACCACTCGACCTCTGACAACAAATCCTAATAACCGACCCGAAAATCATTACAGTCTATCACAAGTCCACTGCTGAATATAAGCCTCCCCCGAAAATTGTCACACAACTCGGTCCTGAACCACCTGCTTTTTTTTTTTTTCCCTGGATGGAAAATGTTGTTACGCATACCCTGTTGCTGGCCGGAAGGCCAGCAACTGGGTTATGTCGGACTCAATCCTCTGAAGGAGGACCATACCGACTAAAAACCATCCACACGCTGTCAGCCCGGAGGCTTTTACAGCCTCATCTGAATTGACTCGCGAGCAGATTGGCCCGCGAGTTTGGCGGGATGACGATTTTCTTTAATGACGCGCGGATTTATACGCGGAAGGATAAGACAAAATAGTGGCGTGAAGACCTATGACCCTGACAAACCGACACGACAGAACCCGATTGTGAGACATTCAGGCAAAGTGTATATGGCTGCTTCTAACCCTAGGGGCGAGCACACGTATGCGCGGGGCGAAGTCGCAACGGGACTGCTGCGCAGCGTGCGCGGGACACGGCCGACACTCACTACTTAATAGCTCGCGAATATGCGCGGGAAGATGGAGGCGCGGCGACCAACGGCCCTGACTAACCGACACGACAGAACCCGCTTGTGAGACACTTAGTACAGTGACCCTATATGCGGAGCGAAGTCGCAAACGGGACTGCCGCGCAGCGTGCGCGGGATTACGACGGCTCTCACTAAATAATAACTCGCGAATACGCGGGAAGATGGAGGCGCGGAGACCGACGACCCTGACAAGATCTACGCGACAAATACTGAGTACGAGACACTCCGGCACAGTGTCATGGCTGCTCAAACCGGAGGGCGAGCACACGTATGCGCGGGGCGAAGTCGCAAACAGTACCACCGTGCCGTATGCGCGGGGCGAAGTCGCAACGGGACTGCTGCGCAGCGTGCGCGGGACACGGCCGACACTCACTACTTAATAGCTCGCGAATATGCGCGGGAAGATGGAGGCGCGGCGACCAACGGCCCTGACTAACCGACACGACAGAACCCGCTTGTGAGACACTTAGTACAGTGACCCTATATGCGGAGCGAAGTCGCAACGGGACTGCTGCGCAGCGTGCGCGGGACACGGCCGACACTCACTACTTAATAGCTCGCGAATATGCGCGGGAAGATGGAGGCGCGGAGACCGACGACCCTGACAAGATCTACGCGACAAATACTGAGTACGAGACACCCGGCACAGTGTTATGGCTGCTCAAACCGGAGGGCGAGCACACGTATGCGCGGGGCGAAGTCGCAACGGGACTGCTGCGCAGCGTGCGCGGGACACGGCCGACACTCACTACTTAATAGCTCGCGAATATGCGCGGGAAGATGGAGGCGCGGCGACCAACGGCCCTGACTAACCGACACGACAGAACCCGCTTGTGAGACACTTAGTACAGTGACCCTATATGCGGAGCGAAGTCGCAACGGGACTGCTGCGCAGCGTGCGCGGGACACGGCCGACACTCACTACTTAATAGCTCGCGAATATGCGCGGGAAGATGGAGGCGCGGAGACCGACGACCCTGACAAGATCTACGCGACAAATACTGAGTACGAGACACCCGGCACAGTGTTATGGCTGCTCAAACCGGAGGGCGAGCACACGTATGCGCGGGGCGAAGTCGCAACGGGACTGCTGCGCAGCGTGCGCGGGACACGGCCGACACTCACTACTTAATAGCTCGCGAATATGCGCGGGAAGATGGAGGCGCGGCGACCAACGGCCCTGACTAACCGACACGACAGAACCCGCTTGTGAGACACTTAGTACAGTGACCCTATATGCGGAGCGAAGTCGCAACGGGACTGCTGCGCAGCGTGCGCGGGACACGGCCGACACTCACTACTTAATAGCTCGCGAATATGCGCGGGAAGATGGAGGCGCGGCGACCAACGGCCCTGACTAACCGACACGACAGAACCCGCTTGTGAGACACTTAGTACAGTGACCCTATATGCGGAGCGAAGTCGCAAACAGTACCACCGTGCCGTATGCGCGGGCGGCGGGCGGCACTCACTTTAATAACACGCGGACAAAGACGCGGAAAGACAATAGGGCCGAATAGGCACCCGCAGGTGCGGGGTCACTAACGACCCATTGCGAACTAATGTGAACCACCTGCATCTATTGACTTTCCTCAACATTGTGTAGGTCGTCACTCCATCTTGTGGAGGGTTGTACACTGAGTTTGCCTGTACCAGGTTGCTACTCGAAAGCCTTTCGAGGGATATGCAGAGATTACGTATTGACCAACTTTTTTTGTCTACTAGCAGCAGCCGGGTTTGGCTGCCGGGTATGTCCCGGAGATTGCTATGAGATTTTCAAAGTCCATTGTCGGCTCTTACAACACCGAGTGGCTTTTATAAATTAATTTCTTTTAAAAAGCGGACACTTCCTTAATTTCCTAACTTGAATTCCCTGTATCTTTTGCACTGGATAATTATATGATTAATATATACAAACAGAAAAATAGTCAGCCATAAACTAAAGTAGAAAACTACATATTCATCGTGCCCATATACTAGTCGGATTCAAACCCACGACCCTAAACTTTGAAGGCGTGGTTATCATATGATATCAAACCGATTTTATATTACAAATATTATCCACCTTTTCCCAAAAAAATACGGAAAATGTTACCCACATTAAATTCTAAGTTTGAATCTATTCAGCACACATCCCTTGACCCTGTTCACCTGCTCCTTTAATACATATTTTAGTAAGTCTTCAGCTACACTCTCGCTGCACGTCTGAAATAATGAGTGAATTTGTTATTGTAACACCGCCTTTTTATTTGCATATAAACCCTTTCAATAAGAGGTTCGGGCTTCTATAAAACAATTTTTATTATGATTGCATTAACTGACTGGCCTATTTTTTCATAAAAAAAAAAAACTGAGTTTTCACGCCATTTTCATATAACCAATTTTTCGTAAAAATCAGTACATAGTCGTCTTTTTCACGTAATTTCGTTTGTAGCTACAATATAAGGGATGTAAGAAAAACCAGCTAAACCTTAACTGAACGCGGTGCACCCAGCTGACTGTCCGACGAGGCTCTGATGACCAACCGATGGCAGAGAATCCATCCGAATATGATTAACTCAAATCGCATAAACAGAGGGGAGCAGCATCTCTAGAACGAGGAACCCTACCGATAGATGACGTAATAATTTTATCTCATATGGAAGCCCTTCCCTCAAAAAGTTTCAAAAAAGTTTTTGAGTAAAAGAACATCTTTTTCCTTAATTCCTAACGGAATAGAAAACTGATATTATAGTGCCGTAAGTGTACGCGCAAAAACACAGAGGGACTAACTCACTCGTCTTTACATTTCCGTATCCGATGTACTTACTTATATATATATATGAATTGACTTCGGCCAGAATTCGAACCGATGACCCGTGTATGTTAGCCACTAAAGCAGGAGCTTGTTACTTGTAGACTATCGATATTACCAATAATTTTAGAATGATCAGCGCTGGAACAGAACTGGCTGTAACGAATCATCAATATGATAGTTTTATGAAGTATTTGTAATATATTACTCGTACATTAATACAAACATATACACCGAACACTTGAATACAGACCTGTGAAAAATTATTTAATATTTTTTTTGTTACAGGTAATTAAGAAGTTATTGTACCTTAATGCATTGAAAAGGTCGGTATTTATCTATGAACATAAATTAAGAAATGAACTTATATACTGGACTCCGGGCGAAATTGAGAATTTTTTATTTGTTACAACTGATAAGAATGTCTACTACATCTACTTATTGTACTTCCACTTTGTCTTCTTACTATTTCAGAGTTATAAGACTAATCAGGTTTTAATTTGATTAATTATTGGTTATAAACCTTTTGAGCATCATTCAATCGTAACACAAAATCCCTTGACATTTAATCCGTTAATTTCAAAGCATCACAATTACTTCGCCTAACTTCAATTTAAGAATTATAAACGTTATAATAAATGTTTCGAGGATTCTAATACAAGTTCTCATTTTTAACAATGTAACATAGATAACAAAATAGTGGATAAATTGACCATTACTCCGGAAGTTCCAAATTAGTACAACTATGCATGAGCTAATAATTAATTTTATTTATACACTTTTATCTACAGAAATATTACATTTACGTGGTATGGTCTCACATTTCATGGAAAATAATTTGGTAGAAAAATTTAACATATTTCTATATGTTATTATTATAAAAGAAAAAGTTAGTATGTGTAGATGTTTGTCGCTTATTAGACTTAATAAATATACGTGAAGGTCGATTATGAAATAGAATATATTTATAACGATCACTCACAATTTTCTTTCACCGGCTATTTATTGGGATATAAAAAAATTTTTGAAAAAAATTATGAAAAGGACTACGGATTTTCGGCTTCTTGTTCTCCGTCAAAGGAACCTCATTTCGATGTGTAAATTGATGATTGACATGTTAAATTGATGTTTCCTATAATAAATTATGTTTTGATTTGAAAATGTAAACATAATTCACATAGTAAAAATGAAAGGAACATTTTAATGATATGTTGCGAGTGATTCGCATTTAAGATCAAATAGGTTAATTACATATAGAGGTAATGTTTGGCAATTGTCCACTATAACCTCTGTACTCAACTGTTTTGGGAAATAGCCAATGTTGCTATAAACCAATTGTTGGCTAATGGATTATAACAATCAGCCTATAATTCAACGCATAGCACCCGCCTTCTTGACGCTCTTTTGTTTTCAACGGCCTATGACAAATGCGTGTGAGCAGTTGTACCCAGTATTGATTGTCTGCTCCGCTTGCAACAGTACTTATATCTTGTTTGTGCTACAAATACCTTGCGACATTTATGCTGCCCTAGTACCTCATGCACTAATTTGCCGGACAGATTAACGCGTGTCTATTGCTTATACTGACCAGGATTACAGTTAAATAGTGGAGTCGCCTATTGCAAGTGACGCTTGGAATGCACGTTATCGCATAGATATTGCGGTGACACGCGTTGGTCTATTCAAATGGACAGCATGTTTGATAAGTCACACTCTGACACGGAAATGCATCAGTTGGAACAATCTCACACTACGCCACCTAAGTTTGTATCATCCCGTCAAAAGAGAAAGAGAGATGATGATTTTGCTGCAGAACTTTCAAAACTCAGACTAGAGATGCAAAGCATGTTCTCAACCTTAATGAGTGCACAAGAGAAAGAGTTTAAAAAAAATTCCACCACATTAAAAGAAATCCAACAGACTAGTGTGAATATTGAAAGTTCTGTCGCATTCTTATCTGCACAAAATGAAGAATTTAAAAATAAAATCGAAATGTTAGAGGAAAAAATAAAATCAGACCGGAATTACATAACTGTATTGGAAGACAAAATAGAAATAATGCAACAAGATAGTAAAAAAGCAAATTTTGAAATGAAAAGTGTTCCAAGAAAACCATCTGAAAACAAGGAGGATTTAATAAATATGGTTATCAGTCTTTCCAATTCCGTGGGTTGTCAAATGAACAAAAATTACATCAGAGATGTATATAGAGTACGCATGAAGAATGATACAATCAAAACACGCCTATCGTGATAGAAACGTCCTCTACCATAATAAAAACGATATAATGAAAGCATGCAAAATATTTAATTTAAAACAAAAAATAAACTTAGCACTAAACATCTAGGATTGCACTTGCCGGAGGAAGTGCCTATATACATTACTGAGCAACTCACTGCTAAAGGAGCGCGACTACACTTCCTCGCGCGAGACCTGGTTAAGGCGAAAAAATACAAGTACTGTTGGACCGCGTACGGAAGAGTCTATTTAAGAAAGGAAGAAAACTCCCCGGTTATATTAATTAAGAGTGAATCACAAATACAAGGACTCATTAATGATAAATGACTATATTTTGCAATTTTTTTGTTCATAAACACTTATCATGTTTATAATAGCCTACTTAATTCGTTTGTATACCTACTACTACTATATACATTAAAAATAATTAAATTTAGTATAACTTTTTATGTAGCGAATTTAATGAGGTTAAATTTTCCTTCTTTCTTTTTACTTGATTGTTATAATAACCTACCTATTCTCATTTTTTGCACAATATTTTGTAAACGTATAGATAAGTTATTTGTTACTAATAGAAAAAAAAATACTTTCTCAAAAACACACCTCCAATTACACAGTCCTTCCCAACAACAATTACAAGCACGTTCTCCAAAAAAAAATAGTTACTTAACGATTAATATTACCATAAGAAAACTTTTAGTTAAAAATAATTCAAACCAATTATACTCAAGTTACGAGAATAATATTATGTTTAAAATATACATCTGTCACTTAAAAAATATTTTGCATTGCTACTATATTTACCTAAAGACACAAATGCATCCTCCACCAAGGCATGTAATTATACCAATCCAAAATATCTCAAATATACACACTAATCGCTCACATACCATCAGGCACTGCTTGTACATTTATCTTTATTCCATGGAAGTAAACGAATATGAAACACACCCATTACTTACAAGATTGCCACTGCCTAGACAATTCATTTATATAACTCATAAAATATTAAATTACACCAATTTGTTACTCATATTGCACCTTTGTACAGACTCGTATGATATTTATATATTAATAATGATACGATACTATTTATTTTATAAATATAACCCAGTTTGCGAAACGATTTCAGTATCTTTTAACATTTATAGAAATGGTTAATACACTGAAAAACATAACAAGCATAGATAACATAGAAATAGCACGATCTACTGAGTGTGATATTTCACAAATTACTAGGCACTGCAATATTAGGAAAAATGATTTCAAAATAATATCACAAAATATTAGGAGCATATATTGTAACTTTAACGATTTTGTAACTAATATATCTACATTCACATTTGAGTTAGATGTAATGGTCTTAACTGAATGTCGGATAAATCCAGACAAACCCTTACCCACTCTAAATAACTACAACTCTTACGCTACTGTTAGTCAAAACAATCAAAACGATGGGGTGGTAGTTTACATAAAAAATACACTGAAATGTCATGTAACGGAAATAAAGTTAGCTCAAGCTTCCTGTCTGCAATTAGACATATTAGATAACACTATTCTATGCATATACCGATCCCCTTCATATAAAAATGCAGAAAATTTTACTAATTCATTGTGTTCACACCTAGATAGACTAAATTCACAAAAAAACATTATAATAACGGGAGATATTAACATTAATATTACGCATAAATTAACTGAACACACTTATGAATACAATAATCGGACATATTACTTAAATATGTTGTCGGTGCATGGTATTCTTCCCGGACATACACTGCCTACCAGAGAAAGCAATTGTCTCGACCATTTTATGTTAAAAATTAAAAACTAAAACATCTGCCTTTATTGCCATTCTACAAACTTCCATTACTGATCACTTTACAATATTTTTATCCTTGTCCAAGATAAAAAATCATGAAACTGCACCTAAAACAACAATTTCTATAGACTTTGAAAAAGCCTTAAAATATTTACAGGAAAAAAATTTGGCTAAACTCCTCTTTTGTAATGACCCTGACATAATAACAAACTGTCTGATTCAACACCTTACAGATTCTATTAAAACAAATACAATTATTAATATTATCCCTAAAAGCAAACGAATCATAAAGCCGTGGATTACCACTGGGATATTAAGATGTATAAAAAATCGTAACAAACTCCAGAAACAGTCTCGTGTTGATCCACATAATGAAATTAAAAAATTACTTATACTCGATACAGAAATTTCTGTAACAATCTTTTAAAAAAATTCAAAGAAACTATGATAGAAAATTACTAACTAATTCAATAAAAAGCAATAAATTGCTTTGGAAAAACATTAAAAATATAACTTACACCAATAAATCTAATAAATTAAATATTGAATTGATTAACACAAAATCAACACCCGTTGACTCAGCTAATTTCATAAATAAATATTTTTCTAATATTGGCAGTGAGCTTGCTACAAACATTCAGTCAACTATAACTGACAATGAAATAAATAATTATATTAAAACCTACCTTCCGTACCCCAAACATTTGTCTTATTAGAGACGGATCACGATGAAGTGAACCATATTATAATGAATTTAAAATCAGATAGTGCTCCAGGATGGGACAATATTTCTACGAGATACCTAAAATATATAAAATAGTCCCAACCATAACACACTTGGCCAATCTTAGCTTTAAATTAGGCGTTTTTCCAACACCACTTAAACAGTCTATAATCACTCCAATATACAAGGGTGGGGATCGAACCGACGTAAATAATTATAGGCTAATTTCTGTCTTACCAGCCATTTCAAAAGTTTTAGAAAAATTGTTAAATTCTAGGTTGCTTAGTTATTTAACTAAATTCAACATTCTGTCGCCATCTCAGTATGGCTTTAGACAAGGAATCTACAGAGGACGCAGTTACATCTTTAACCACCCTTGTGACAGATAGTCTCGATATAGGAAAAAATGTCTAGGCGTATTTATCGACATAAAAAGCCTTTGACACCGTTTCCCATTCCATCCTCGAACAAAAATTAGAAAAATAGGAATCAGGGTCAAGAACTTTCTTTGTTTAGAGATTATCTCAAAATAGGAAACAAAAGGTGAAATTAGAGCAATACATCAGCGAAGATATGGGTGTATCATGTGGCGTACCACAAGGTAGTGTTCTCGGACCTACTTTATTTTTAATCTATATTAATGATCTCTGCAATATGAGTATCGAAAATGCAAACATTTTTTCGTATGCCGATGATACAGCTATTATCTTTACTGGATCAAATTGGGATGATGTTAATGTAAAAGCTGAACAAAGTATGGTCTACGTTGCTAAATGGCTAAAATATAATTTACTGACACTAAATACGGCAAAACAATCTATATCTGCTTTAGTATATATAACAACGCACAACCTAATCCAAATTTCAACATTAAAATCCATAACTGTAATAACATAACTAGCAATAATTGTAACTGTCCAAACATAAATAAGGTATATCATACAAAATATTTAGGTATTCAAATTGACAGTAGATTATCATGGTATCCCCAAATCGAGCAGATTACTGCAAGAATTCGAAAATTTATTTGGTTATTTAAAACTTTAAGATATGTTATTCCTAATAATAGGTCAAATATACCTGGCTCTCCAAATAACACATTGAACAATGTTTATATCGCTTTAGTGCAGTCTATACTAATATACTGTTTACCGATTTGGGGTGGTGCTGCTAAAACTCATTTCCTTGTAGTGGAACGAGCTCAAAGGGCGTTACTTAAAGTAATGAACTTTAAAAAAATAATATATCCTACTTATAGTTTATATGAAAATAGTGACTTATTATCCGTACGGCAATTGTATATATTACACATTGCATTAAAAACTCATAAAGCAGTACCACTTGATAGTAACACAAAACGGTAAAAACACTGCCCCAGTAAAACGGTATTTGCAAGTATGCAGTATAAGAAACGTTCTGCTTTTTATATAATAAAATTAACAAAAATCGATATACACTCTAAATCTCATCGTGACTGCAAAGCTGTATTAACACAATGGCTAAAAACATTAACGTATGATGAAACGGAGAAACTCTTGGAATACGTGAAGTAATTTGGAAAGCATTAACACATATACACTTACTCCTTGACGCACACATACACACCCACGCATACACGAACAAACACACCCACACACACACACTCACATATACACATGCAAACTAACTCTGCACGCATGTTACTCTATAATTAATATTTTGGTAAATATAGAAAATATTTATCGTTAATTTAAGATAAGGAAGAGCGGCGTCTCCTGGCACAGGCACTTATCTGCTTAAAAGGAGTCGCCAGATAATCGTTACATGTATTCTCTGTGTTTACGGAAATAAAGATATTTTTATTTTTATTTTTATTTATTATTATTAACAATATCTTTCTCCAAATCCAATAAAAAGCAAAACGGGTGTGAACATTGACCTTTTTTAAGGTTTGTAACATGCGTTTACAGATATACACAAATCATCTAAATACAGAAAAGTTATTTGCAAAGTGTTATCAAAAACGCGTCTTAAATACTTTTAAAAGAAATTTTGAGAATGTTCAACTTTAAAATACTGGAAAATTTCATAGAAAACTTTTGAAAGCTGTTAAAGAGAGATATGTGGAGTCTGTTTAGATGCAAATAATTCTAAACAGATTCTTTGTGTGATAGAATCTGTAACGAAGACATACGTAGCAGAACTATGGTAACCGACATAGCCGCAAAGATCAGTAAGCTGAATTAATGGCAATGTATTGGCAACATAGATTGCAGATCTTACAACCGTTGGGAAAGAAAGGTTCTCGAGTGGCAACCACGTACAGGCAAACGCAGTCCGGGACGACGCTCACAAGATGGAGCGACGACCTGCGCAGTATTCCGGGAAGTCGATGGATACAGGTGGCTCAGGACCGAGCTTTGTGACAATCTTTGGTGGGGGCCTATTTACAGCAGTGAACTTGTGAGATAGGCTGAAATTATGATGATGATGCTTGGTTTAATTCTCTTGCTCCTAAGTATTATCTGGTGATTTGAAATACAGACTTTACTGTATCTATCTCAGACACCAGCTCCTCACATATGCTAAACAATGAACACACCTTTTTTAAAACATAACTAAATTATCTAAGGTCTGTTTTTGTGGGGAGAAATAAATAAACATTATTATTATATTACTATTAATCTTATCAATATAATAAAAAATGTGATTAATTAAACGACAATCGAAAAAAAAGGTTACATTTACCAAAGAGTCATCATTAATTAAAGGATGCTTGATGAACACAAAAACAAGTCTATGATTATGTAGAAGCGCTTCTCATCCTGTAGCTTCAACTGTATTTTTTATCTCATATCTCGGAAAGTTTTGAATACGGACAGACAGACAGAGACAGAGAAATTGGCCTTTAGTAATAAAATCTGTTAGTCAAAATATCTGCCTTATTTTAGAGTTTGTGTATTACGTATTAGCAAATATTAGAAAAGCTATAGCAATCACATAAGTTCCGTAGTTATACTAACATTGCGTATCGAAACAATCAATCATATTGCGGCCGTGGATGAGTGGATGGATCGATCTCTTTTGTTCGCGTTAGCTCTTGGTTACCTGATATTCTCGCGAATTTATGTTTCCGTCCAGTGGGCATCACTCAAATTTACTAACTACTCAGGAGTTTTAATGTTATTACCCGGAAGACTCAATAGATTTAAGTCTCACTCGATTCTCGTAGCATATTTTTCTTATCTCTCTTGAATTATATTCAAGATGAGATTCTATTTCTTAGGAGGTAATTTCATGTGTCATAACTTTGACGCAATTGAAGTTCTAATGTGACGAGTCACGTCAGGATTTATGACACTACAAGAGTCATGTGCAAATACTGCTAGTTGATTGGTTCTATAGTTAACTACGAGTACATCTATATTCTAATAGAATATTTGTACTTTCAAAAGGTATCGTTGGTTTTTATATGTTTTACGAACTAATGGGACGTGCGTCAGTTAAAACAAAAGAATTTTATGTGACTTTTGTATGTATGTATATTCACAACGGGGTAGGCAGAGACAATCTTCTTTCACTTGCTACGGTCCTGACATACGTCTTTCGCTTCTTCCACTTTCATCAATCTTCGCATGTATGCTCGTTGGTTTAGAGTACTCCTGACATGGCCTTTTTTTAGAACGTCTCCGATTTGATCGTGAAATGTTCGCCTAGGTCTTCCTCTCCCGACTCTACCATTTAAACTCGTCTCATATATTTGTTTCGTCTACCTACATTCATTCATCCTCTCGCCACATGTCCAAACCAGCTCAGCATCCCTTTCTCAATTCGTGTCACTACATCGTCTTTCACGCCACAACGCCCATGTGATTAATCATATGTATTATTTTAAGCCCACTAGCAAAATTGTTATTACATATTTTTTTTGCAGGAAATTAAAAGTATATCACTATCACTCTCTGTTCTCTCTTGTGCAAGCTTCCATTTATTTTCCCCTTCCATGTAGCATCTTTATTGATAACTTCGAATTTCGCTTTCGCCACACAAGGAAGACTTTTTTTCGAATAAAGGTGAAAAAGTTCATTTAAATTTATTGTGTTCATTTTAGAAGAACGCTTTCGTTTATTGAAGATAGTTTATTGTTTATAAATATTATATAAGTAGTATATTGTAACTTATGCATTTGTAATAATAATATTGTATGCAATTTAAAGCCTTTTCTTATATATTGGGTACGTATAGTATAGAAGATACATTAATCTTTAAATCAATTAACATTTTTGGATAGTTAACCATTATAACGGTTAGAAAGTTTGTACCACGCATTAGTTTTTATGTACGTGGTAGAGCCAAGCCACGGCTTTTGCTATGCTCGAATGGGTCCGCTCAACCGTATTGGTGCCATGGCCTCGCACGGCGTGAAGTAGAGGCATTTTGTCCTTCTGCGTTTCGATCGGTTAGCGATATAACCGGAGGTCCATTCTCTCTCCCCATCCTCTTTCTCGTCCCCCCTCCTATCTCCCAAATATCCTGAAAGTTCGGCAACACACCTGCAGCACCTCTGGTGTTGCAGATTTACGTGGGCGTCGGTAATCATTTACCATAAGGTGAAATTCTTCCTCTTGCCTCATAAAAAAAAGTAATGAGAATTTGTATAATCTCTTGCCAATGGTTCATAAACACATAAGTAACTTAATTTTTATTTACCTAATCAATTTTGATGATATAAAACTTTTTTGAAATTTTATAATTAATTATATAAAGGTTTTGCCAAATATTTATGTAGCAAAAGCGGCCCCGGAGATATGAATCTAACCACTTAATAAAGAGAAATGTTTTTTGATTGAAGAATCTCAAAAAGAATATCGAAATTTGCGTAAAAAAAGGCGTCGCTGAAATCGAACAACACCGGCTGATTATTTTCTAGAGCACAGCGAAAGACTGGGCTGAAAACCGGATTGCGTTTAGAACTCACGGTTTATTTAATCAGTTTCACATTTTCTCTTAACCTACCATTTTTTTTTTATAATGTATGGAAGAGATCATGGAGACATTTTATAGCATATCTGTTTTTTTATCTAGTAATCAAAAACCTATGTGTTTTTTATTTTATTGTGTAATTTAATTTACAATCTTCACATAGCCTTACGACGGCGAGTTAGATACTGAATATTTTTAAGTAACTTCGTTTTATTTTAATATCATTAAAAAGGAAAAAAAACATTTACTGTAAAATAGGAAACATTCACAAACGAGCACAGGATTTCTCATGTGCACTGCCACCTCTTTTCTTTTCGTGAATATTTTATGAACTACGTAAAAAAAACAAAGAAAAAACTCACTCTCTTTGCACGGGGTCTGGTTTTGCGATCGCCAACCTGCATTCAAAGCGTAGAGGTTATGGAACATAATCCCGTTACGAGAGATGCGAGCTGATGAGGAATAATAATAATGACCGCCAGCAGCGTCACTAATACGAAAGTATAGGCACTAGGCTCACCAACCCTCACCTCCTCAAGAAAGAAGTACATGTCGGCTTATAGAGAGGCTTTCTTGTCTGATTATGATGATGAATAAATAAAAACGATTTGAAAAAGTTTCTTATTTTTATACTACAATAAATCCTAATGGATACAGATATGAAAATATTTATTTTTTCAAGTTGAAACGAAATAACCAAAACATTAATTTAAACGGACAACAGGATACTTTTATTGAAAAAGATACAGCGGGGCTCAATTTCAAGATATCATTTTAAACGTGATAGCGACTGATGATGGACTTCCTGTACAAGTAGATAGAATAAAAGCATCATTATGACCCTTCAATTTAGATTGTTGATAGAGAAGAGTTATTCTGTGAATAACTATTGTGTTAAGCAAGATTGTTTTTAACCGTGAAAACGAAATGTACACAAAGGGCTATCTTGTGGCGATTAAAAACTTAAAAAGTATATTTAGATGCCCCTGTATCTCAGTTTAGAAAAAGCTTTTCAATACCCTTGTAGTTCTTTTGCGATGTTCACGTTTTGTGAAAATTTAATGAAAATATACGTCAGTGCCATTGGTATTTGTGTGACTGTGTGCAATAACTATTTATTTGTAGTGCACAATATTTCTTGGAAGGTTTTCCTTAAGACGTTCATCACAGAGTAATAAATAACTAACTACTCTATGATGAATGTCGTGGGTAAACTGCATTCCCAATACAAATACTATTCAAATGTTTGTTAAATACCTTGATAGCCCAGAGACGTTACGGTTTAAAATTGGTAATGCGCGAGTGACCTAGGCAACAAAACCTAAGGGCCACAAGTAAAATGTTTAATTGTAATTTAAAGTGCTTAACTCTTCACGTGTCATGACTTTGAAACATTTGAAATTTTGTTATTATGCGTCATTTCACGACATTATAACACCAAAAGTGTTAATTACTACATGCTCTTCGGTAACGTTACACATACTAGAGGCATAATAATTTAAATAAGTATTAAAAAAACCAGTTGTTATGCATAACGTGTTTGAGATGGACCACCCACACTACGACATGGTGTCAGGTGTGGCTGGTATACATTTACTTAAAATAAGTATTTAAGATATTGTATACCCACTACAGCTCTGTTCAAAACGACTACAATCCCACTACAGAGGCTTCACAGGGTCCCACATAAGCGGTCACTGGCTATTCGTGTGCGTATTTTACCACGAGGGAAATAAAATCCGCCTGCTTTCATTAACATTTTTTTCAAGCTTTACGTCGATTCCACTTTACCTGTGTGATAAATTAAATGTATTGCATGTATTCATTTTTTTCAATCGTTGCTTATCAGATAACAGTTAATATATTGACTTTTTTATCTAGTACTCGTATTGTTTCATAATACTTTATTTATGGAGCACTTATTGCAGACATTTCGATTAGCAATTTATATGCACGTGTTTTTATTTCATATTATAACGTATCAATGGTAATTTACCTCATAAATTTCACGTAATTAATATTGGGTGTAGTATGTATTATGTATATTATATTATATGTATGTTATTTGTAATATACGTAAGACAGCTGCTAGTTGATAATCGGAAGATAAAACCGAAGTCTAAATAGGCCAATCTACTTAAAATGTACTTATTGCGTTTGTATCCCATTTATCGGCGGTCGTAAATTCCTCGAAAGTCGGAATTTAAAGTCCATTTTACTCTATTGAGAGAAGTTTATCGCGAGTCTTTCGTGTAGCTTAAGATTTATTTTTGTATAAAAGTGAAGCTAATTTAAGCGAAAAGGCTTCTCTTTCGTCAAAAACAACTTGAAGATGTAACCTTTCATTCACATTTTATTTTCTTCATCATTCCACCAATCTTGAGGTAGGTTTTGGGCGACGATCTCTCCATTATTTTAACGCCGCGTTGAGAGCATCATATATTTGTTATTGCTTCTAGCACTACCCACATTTACCATTGTTTTTTCTACCTTGTACTACGATAATATGATTATGTACTGTGTATAACCGAAGGTTTGATTTTTAATACATTATTATTGTTATCACATGCTTGTTACCTCGCCTTTGAAGCAAGAATCCTTCGTATCCTGTGCCTCACCTCAAATTCCTGCATATCATTGACTAATCTAAGTATGTGTGCTATACAGCAGAATAAGAAATTATGACTTGGATCGTATCTATTAGAATCATTAAGATCATGGAGGGCTAATTTATTTGGATAATTTATTAGGGCATTCTCTATTAGTCAACTTATTTACCATTTGGTGGACTATTTATTCTCTATTAAACATAAGATCCGATCTATTGTTCTTGACGTCAATGTCTTCATACATCATACACGAACAGAAGTCAATTTAGCTTACGACACACACTAATCGCGCCACTGAATATTGTATGGAGAACGTAATAGTAGTTATTATAGGGGATATTTAAGAGATAATTTACTAAAGGCGATAGAACTTCTACTTTTATTATTATCTATGTTAAGAAAGAATTAAGAACTAACTATTTTAATGACTCTTTATTTTATTTGTAAGATGCAATAACAACAGCATACATAAAGACATTTTTTTTAGAAATAATTTTTCATAAAAGTTCTGACGAATAAAGGTGCGAGCCAATTAAAGGTACATACATTATTCGCTTATAATGCTATTGTTAAACAAACTAATGTAAAACAAATCATACAAAATAAGTACTTATGTTTGTGTCTCTGAACCATCCAGTTACCTCAATCATAGGGAATTATAATTTGTAAATGGATTATGCGGGTGATTGTTCGATTTATTTGTATATAGCTACCTATGCCTGCGACTCCGTCTGTCTTTTATTGAATTACTTTATAAAATTAATCTATATATATGAAGCAGAAGCTAAAAAGAAGTACAATATTAATATTGCGTATAAGTTACATACTTCACATTGTATCCATTGGCGATAATATGAAGAAAATCACTATAGGTAATAACATGTCTGATTAACAACTGTATTAAAAGTGTTACCCACTAACTAATGGAATAGCGGGGTAATAGTCTACCATCTAATTTCTTCCCTTGGCATTCGCATTGAATTTTGCAATACTAGTTTTGAATTAAGATTGATCCACGTTCATTTTATTTAAATAAAAGGGTTAGCAGATATACCACCGTCTATTCATAAGCGACTAAGCTGTCGGAAGATGCATGACGTCCATGCTCATTTTCTCACGAACGTTTGTTATGGAACTACGGTCAATGATCAATGGATCAATGAATCTGCGTGCACATTTACTGGCGAGTCTCGGTTTGGAATTCTTCATGATTCAACGAAAAACGCATGTTTGGAGAGTTTTCGGTTCAGCAAGCGGTCTTCGGCACCCACAAGAGGTACATTCGTTTTCGTAAGCGAACCGAACACATTTTCGATTACATTTTTATTTTTAAATGTTGCTGAGTAGGATTGATTTCACAATTTACATCTTTTCATTTCTAAGTTATTTTTGGTGATGAAGAGGAAGTAAGAGATAACATAATCGGTGTTCAGGTGAATTGTTTTAGACAACAACATGCCAGTAGAAGCAAGAGCAAGCACTAACTTGTAGAACGTGAAATAGGCGGTGAAAGTTTGTAAGGGAAATTTTATTCATTGTTATTAGTAACTTGAAACCTAATTAAAATACTCTTCAGAATATATTTCATTTCAATTTCAAATAAGGAAGGATTTATTTCCGCAGATAATAAATAACTAAATAACGCACATATTATATATAAATTATGAAAGGACAGCCACAGACATTAAGGGGGTTACAAATAATGGATATAACTAAGGCAAAAGATCACTTGGTGAGATAAGTCGGCATGACGGTATATTTTTGGCTCCAAAATCGTGCTAAATGATGAATAACCAGGCAAGCTATATTTACATATTGTTACTTCATCTTTAATTTTCACCTTCAATTCAACATCAACATTAACTTCAAAACCTAACTCGTTTAGATACATTTGTTTTCATTTTCCTCAATAACACAAGCTTTATTTTATTTTTGTAGAAGCTATGTTGATAAGTAATAAATATTGTTGTAAAAAACCACATGAAGGCAATGTTCACAAGTAGCTCCTGTGTCACATCTTTCACAAAATATACTCCGTTCAGTAAATTCACTTTATTGTTGTTCCACCTTAGCCTTGTTAAAAGACCGTCTTTATTGAATTCCAGTGGAAAAGAATGACGTATATAGCTGAACTGTTCATCGTGGGCAATAAAACTCTTTATTGAATTTTTCTTTTCTTTCTCCCTATTCTATTATATTTGACATCTTCCTAGATTAATAACATAGTGAGTCTCAAGATTATCCTACTTAACTTAAATATCAATGTTTGTATGTTTGATTGATTACCGTTCACAAGTCTAAACGACTGAACGGATTTCACTGAAATTTAATAGAGATGTAGGAGATGTACCATATGGGTTGAAAAAGGGAACATATGATCACGCTTACTCTGCGTGGTGAGTATGGGATAACCCTTTGAGAAATGTATGCCGGCTTGTTTTTAGTGAGGCCTATAATGAGCAGCTGTAGATTAAAATAGGCTGATGTATTAATAAGCAGCGTAAAATCTGCAATTACATCTGTGGATGTTGTAAGAGGCGCGACACGTCTATTTCCAGGAGCTAATCCAGCGAGGAGGGTCCCCATTACCTGCTATCTCCGCGCAAAGTGAGTTCAGTAATCTCTCCCTACCCTTGTAGGTGACACGTGTGTTTGCATATAATAAACTAAGTACTTTATATTCCCTTGGTACAACATTTAAGATCATTTAGGCAAAGCCGTGGGCAGACGCTAGTAAAGTTACAGCAACAGTCAACTCAAAAAAGTCCTTTTATCCCGAATCGACGCCTTTTCATGCCGTTATATCAATATTGTTTGTGTTGGGTCCCTGTTTTGATACCCAAACGTGTAAATCGTTGGTTTGTTCAATTAATTGTCCCGAATCTAGGTCATACACCTTCATATGTGAAATTCTGGAGTGGACCCTGTTATTTTTTAAACAAATACCGCACCGTTGTCCGCAATCCGTAGCCACTCTAAAAAATAATTGGTCTTATAATATGTATGTATATATATTCTGTGTGTAGGTGGACATAGGAAAATGTTTGAAAAATGTACCGAAATTAGATGTACTGCACCATAAACGTTGCAGTCAGATGGTGAAATAACGCGAGTGATTAGCGTGCACAACTAGCTCGCGTACGATGTAGTCGTTAATCATAAACCAGTTTCTTTTTCGGATAATTTTAAATTATTGTAATAGAAGAATAGAAGTTTAAAAATTATGCTAAAAAAACGGTATATCAGATAGATAATCTACTTTGAACTTAATTTTTGAATTTGGATTCATTTGAAAAAATAACTCTGTTATGTTTGTCGATATCTCAGATTCTGCTGAGCTTACGGCGCGATTGTTTGAAATGCTTCTCGTATGATATACCTCTACATTACTCGTTGGAATTCTTACATCTGAAAAATAAACTTTAAAGTTAACGAAGTCTGCATCCCATTTAAATTACTAATATAATTCTGTATAACTTTTCATTTAATTGTTTATACAAGTGAAAGGTAAATCAACTATCTCTGTTAAGTTAATGTTAATTCCAACATCGGAGCACCGATGTGATGAAATTTTAATTTAATAACGACAGCGTTTCATTTCGCTGGATTTACGCAAATGCATCGTCATTTAATCAAACCTGCAGAGCATTCGATTACATCGTCAATAATTTATCTAATGAATTTAATAATCAAATTGTAATTGAAATGTTTATTGGATTGTGGTGAATGAAAGGTATATCTGATACCTTTCAAACCCGAACACAAAAGCGATTGCACTGCTCCTAGAAATGGTTGAGTGGCTGGTGGGGTGGGTGGAATACGTAGAGCAGAGGTTCTCGAGTGGCAATCTCGTACAGTGCACTACGATCCCCCTCGATATAGAGCGACGACTTGCGAAGTATTGCGGATAGTCGATTAATGCGGGGGTGGCTCTGGATTGTGCTTCGTGACAATTATTGCGGGAGGCCTATATTTAGCAGTGGTTTTGTGACAGGTGATGACGATGGTGATGTAATAACAATGACGATGCACTTGCATAAATTACACAACGATGTTAAATATGACCTCCAGGCTCCTATGATTTAGATCACGGCGGTAACTTTCTAATACTATTTGCGATTGTCAACTACGTAGGATGTATTAAAGTAGCGTAAGAAAAAAGGAAAGTAGCAGCCTGTTAGTGCCCACTGCTGGTCAGAGGTTTTTTTCCTCAAATATCTGATAGGGTTTTCCTTACCACCTAGATAATCTAGTCATCTAGTAACTTTACCATAATTTTCATAATGTGCTACAAGATCCATTAAAGGTTCAATTGCAGTATCCCCGTGATCGCCCATAATTTTTTGTATTATCGTATAACGTTAAATAAAAAAATTGCAACAAGTTTAAAAACTTAACTTCTCCTATACAATAATGTTCAAAAAGTAAACAATTCATAAAATAAACAATCTCGAAGCTCTCTAACTCCAATTACGTTCGACTAGAGAGCCGTATGATTTGACATTATTGGGTCCTTTGTTAGGGTCATACTGTTTGTCTAACAGAACATATATACTATCAAGCGAAACACTCACGCGTGTAATATATACTAGTAGTCACACGGATGAGTGTTCTATTTCATACAGTTGCGAAAACTGTAAAAGATTTTCGAACTGTTTCGGAACGTTTTTATTAAACATTTATCAAAGTAGCCAAGAGAGCAATCAAGGCATCGTAAAAGTCACATTGTTAATGGAAGTAAATTTTAGACAATTATTAGATTATATCATTGATTCATGGTGAATTTGACGTTTTACTGCTACACTTCGCAGTTATCTTCAATAATAAATCTTGTAAATTATCTGAAATAGAAAAGCTGTATGATGTAGGCGTTAAGAAATTAACTATCTCAAAAAACCGTACTAAACTACCGTAAATACGTAGGTAATCATTTTATAGTTCAAAAAGAGGTACTTAAGTTACTAGCGCACCGAAAATTAAGCTTACAAAAGACTACAATTGTGGTCTCAGTCACTTTCGAATAAGTAGGCAATATTCACGTCCTTCCCAGTTTCCGCTACCCGTGTTTAGACTTAGTATTTTTTTACACTTACAACCTTTACTTTAGACGGTACAACCGTGGGTACAAGCTAGGAACTATACCTATGGATAGATTAGTAATGTAGCTTTAAAACAGTGAACGATTTTTTTAATTTGGTCCAATAGTTACGAAGATTACGTTATACATATATACAAACTAACATTCTCTTTTTATAATATTAGTAAAGAAAGGTTATATTCAGAGCTTGATAACATTTTGCACACTTCTAAAATAAGAGAAATATCTACATGAGATTTCGTAAAACTCAAACGAGGCCGTGTAATTCTGATAGCATAATGTAGAGATTCTGAAACACTGGTAGGATTAATAACAGTTATTAAATTGTTAAAGGTCAAAGAAATTTTGTAGCTTAGTTTGCTGCAAATGTAAACGTAAACGTTGACGTATTTTCATTTAAAGAAAAGATTATTAGCAGCTAACTTTGGCGATAAACAGATGGGCAGCGTTACATTTCTAACATTATAAATAATAATTATGAATTATAAATTTAATAAATGTAGTTAAGACTATTTGCTTTTAATTGGTGGCTGCTCTAAAATATTCTTCAAATTAATTTTGAAAATATCATTGAATCATGAATATTAATTGTGGCTAATTGAAATTCATATTGCATTGAATGATTTTGATCCTATTAGTGCCATACCCAACCAACCATAACTAAATTAATTGATAAATAGAAGTTGTAACCTAAATACTTGGTATTTGAAAAGTTGTTTTTGTATACTTGTCTTTGCACCTGCAACCTCTCATGAGGTAGGCAGACGCCAATAAATGGTAGCATATTAAGCATGACTATTGCGGCATATTTCAAATAAGCATTTTCACAAGATTCAATCAATATTAGATAATATACCTAACTTTATTGACCAGGGCAAGATAAATAACTAGGTACTGGTTTTAGGTACTACGATTAACTATTTCTATGTATTAATCAGTCGTTTTTATGGAAGAGACGGCAAACGAGCAAGCGGTTCACCTGATGGTAAGTGATTACCCTCGCCCACATACATCTGCAACACCATAGATGCTGCAGGTGCGTTGCCGGTCTTTAAGGATATTTGGGAGATGGGAGGGAAGAGGAGGGGAATAGGGAGGAGGTGTGGGCCTCCGGTTACCTCACTCACCGAACGAAACGCAGAAGCACAAGATGCCTCTACTTCACGCCGGTACTCTGCGTGGCCGTGGTGGTACCAATCGGGTCGAGCCGGCCCATTCGTGCAGCAGCAAAAGCCGCCGCTCGGCTCTACCACGTTCAAAAAAATTAGTTTGAAAGTAACGAAATTACACTTGTTATTTAGATAATCAGACGCTTTCATTTAATTGACTAAAGCGTTTGGATGGAAAAATCATGTTTGTATGTAACTTATTGTACCTGCCTTAACAGCAATAAGGGCTCCTTAGCGGAGGTTTCTATTTATTAATAATGTATATAATTTTCCGCTCAACATTATGCCTCAGGCAATTTATCGGTGCCGTAAGCGCCTTTACAAACATAGAGGTACATAATTATCATGAATTTACCAAATTCAATACATAATTAATTAACAAGATCAAAGTTAAGGTCTGGAGCGCATTAAATAATAATATATTTCTGTAACATAAATATTATAATATTTTTATGTCATTAATTATAATGTTATTCTTTTTCTTTAACTGCCTCAAAGCGATCCATTGCGTGACATATACCTCTCTCAATGGGAGGTTTAACTATCGTCACCATTGCCACCACGCGTGGCAAGCGGATTGGCCTTCACAGTAACAGAAACCTTGCACTTTAATATTTTAAGTTAGTATTTTTAGCCCACGACTAAACAGGGACTCCAAGAAAGCGCCAGCAAATGATTTCTAGATACTAGGACTGCCTGTACTATAAACCAGAATGTATCTGTTCTGTAGATAGATACAGGTACAGATCTTCTTTTACTCATGACGTATTGCAACAATAGAAATTCTATTGTATTGACAACTTCAGTGATAAATTAACGGTTTTTCTGATGTATTTTTTTTTATTTGTCTTTTCAGTTCATTATTTAGTGATTATATTAATTTAGTATTAAAATGCAATTCTTATAATGTATTGTAGTTTAATAAATTTGGTTCGAAACAACAAATGCTGTATTGGTTGAGTCAAAATCCTCAGTACGCCGGTAATTAAAACAACGTACACGAGCTGGATCAAAGGTGATTTTATTGACGAAGCCTAACAAGTTGCAATAAATTTTCATATGTATAAAAGTTTCAAACTTTTATGTGAATATAAAGTTGTAATGACACTTTCTTTTAATAAAATAAAACAAAACTATTTACAAGCAATCACAATATCAACGAAATGGATTCAGTAAGTTCACAGTTGAGCCTTAATCAGTAGGATATTTTCGCCCAACTGACCTTGATGCAGTCTTGGTCTACCGACACCCCTGACCTACAGTGGAAATGTATTTCTATTTGCAGCAGACCGCTCTTGACTTTGATTGTCGATTAACTTTTCTATTCTAGTTAACGCTTCTAATAATGGACATTCGAACGATTATCGGTTACGGTTCTATAAGAATTTTCCACTGTAGGGAAAAGTAGGGTACGTTTTTTATTTTTAATCTAATACTAATCTCGGTACTCTCGCTTATGTGAATTTCGTAATAAATATGAATGGAGTGAAAGGTTCTTTTTTAATATATGGGCGTGACAAACAAACTAACAGTCCACCTGACGGTAAATCCTGAAGCCTGAAGCTCTGAATAAGGTAAGTTCTGAAGCAAACAGCTTCAATCGAATAAAGTTACAAATGTGTTGTCACCTCTGAGGACTAATATAGAATGCCCCACGTTCTATAATTATATTGGCTCAGTATACCTTTTAATACGAAACTCAACAATGGAAACAACTATTTGCCGGCAGAAATAGGTAAGAGGGTGTTATGTTATGTTATGTTATGACGGGCTGGTATCCGCTAGCTGGTTTTACACGTGGTAAAGCCAAGCGGCAGCTTTTGCTGCTGCTCGAATAGACCGGCTGGTCCGGGTTGGTACCACGGCCTCGGAGAATACCGGCGTGAAGTAGAGACGGCTTGTGCTTCTGCTTTTCCTTCGGTGAGTGAGGTAACCGGAGGCTCCCTGCTCCCCATCCCCCACCTCATCCTCCCTCACATCACCGAAATACCGCCAAAGCACCTGCAGCACATCTGGTATTTCAGATGAACGTGGGCGATGGTTTCACTTACCATCAGGTGAACCGCTTGCTCGTTTGCCGCCTTTCCCATATAAAAATTAAAATATAAGATAGAACTCCACGACTGTGCGGGTGTTTTGCGTGTGGGTATGAATATGAACTAGGTAAGAGAGTGATACCCACTCAGACGTCTCCCAGGTAGAGAAGGAGTCTACCACTTAGTAAAATACCTTCTCCTATCACTTGAACGCGGCGCATCCTGCTTGACTATCGGACAGGAGGACCTATACGTCCATACCGAAACTAAATTTCACAGACTGGTGATGGGGAGCAGCATTACAGGCATTGCGCTCACCAATCCTTCTGCCCAGCTTGGTAATTATGGGTAAATCTTCCTTGCACGGCATGTCAATTTATGTTGGCACTTTCACAGTAATGCATTTGTTCTGCTGCCTGTACACAGATGCTGGTGATAAAGAAGAAGAAAAGTGGGACATCTGATCAAAGAATGTTATAAGAGCCGGCTAATGTCTAAAGGGCCATGGGTACAGTTATCATTTTGCATGATGATGATAAGTACTGGCCGATTTTGAATACGTCGAAAACTTTCGAATACTATCGATAAACAAATGCGGAGTAGATATTATAGTGCCGATATGACGCATACGTCGTAGAGACAGAGGGCCCAGATACAGTGCCAGAGTCGCGCAACGCAGTTCATGCAGACCGGCAAAACAAACGGTTTACAATTCAGACTAATATTGATATTGCAGGCTAACCGCCTTTGATATCATGTATATTAATTATATTTGTTTCTATCAAAGTAAATCATTTACAAATAAAAGAAGAACATTTTTGTTTGGCAATTACTTGATATTATTAAACGACTTATGTTCAGTATATCAAAAGATGTCGCTCTTGACATTTTCTCTTCTTAGATGTATTCGTGCATTAAATTGATTGATTGAAGGGAATACAGTCAAATCTTTTGAATGCCAGAAAAACGTACATTAAAATCATCTCGACAAATACAAAAGTAAATAAAACGATCAAAGATTAACAAAATTACAATCAAGGCTTTGCATATTAGACTTAGAAAGCTATCCCTTCTGATTTTTTTAAATCCGAGAATATGTTTAACCGTTACAATATTTTTGTGCAAAATTATTTTCATTAAGTATAAGATAGAGTTGATGTTTTATTTAAAAACATAAAATTAAAACTTACCTATTTTAAACCACCTTTTTAGCACTGCCATCTATATTCTTTTTGAGGTACTGCTTTGTATAAACCTTGTGGAACTCTGCTCCCTAAGCTTATTACACTCTTTTATCTTAGTCTAGTGTTACTAGATGGCGTTGTTATTTATTTCATGTTGGAAATGTTGACAAATAATATTATGTAGTTTCAACAAATTTTGAATAGAGGGCACAGCTACATTTTTTATTATTGTGCAGAATAGCTATTTTACTAGATTTAATATAATACCGTTAGCCAAATGGGATAATTTCCCAAGTTGTTACCATTATGCTGAGAACCTAAGAAGTTCATTATCACGTTTGAATTAAACAAGGAATAAATTTGAAGGACTTAATATTTCTTACACTAATACTTCGAAATAAGTACTAAGTAAATAACTTCAGTATTTTCAGAGGGGCCGCGAGGTCACTAAGTGACGCTGAACCCATAAGCAGTTGCCTAATTTTCCGTTAGGTTAATCCGGCTTTTGTCTTTATGTACCTATTACGTATTAGATACTATTTGTGCAATTAAACTATTAAGTGTAGTGTAGGCTTATTATAGATTCACTACGTAATAAGTGGTTAGGAAAAGTGCATTACAGGAAACAAACTACACACATTAGTAGGTTCTGCCTCACTCTTGTTATAGATCATTATAATTATTATAATATGCTAACATAATAATAACAACAAAGAAACGCAAGAACGTTGGAGAATGTTGTTACTGTTCGGGTCAGTGTGTAAGAAAAACCCAGACAGTCCATTCCAGTTTGGTCTTGATGCCACATCAGCGGTTGTTGAATCGAAACTTGGGCCTACATCCATACAAAGTTCAATTAACTCAAGAATGAAAGCCCAATTACTACAGACGGCGTTGTGTATTGGCTGATTGTGCTTTAAAGCATTTGGTGACTGACCCAGCTTTTGGGAAAAAAACCTTAATCCAAAAACTCCAATCAGTGATCATTTTTAGTTGTGTAGCTTTGTAATCAAGCCGGATTTAGAGCGATGGATCCACGCTTTCTCACATCAGGTGCTTTCGACACTCCAAAAGGTAAATAATGGTCCATCGGTATCGTCAGCCCTTATTTCTACTAATATGTGCATCACGGCTACATCGCGTGCACTGTCATTGGTGAACGATATCAGACGATGATAACCTAAGGTGTCGTCCAAAATAAGTCCACCAGGATGCGCCACCCACAGCGGAGACGCGGCGGCCGAAATTGTATGCCACATATAATATCAAGGAATGTACTTGAAAATAAAATAAACCATTGAGGTAATATCACTTAGACAGTTCGTTTAATTTCATTTCAAAGTTCGAGCGCATTGTAAAGATTTTTTTTTATTTCAAATAATTAAATACTGTTACCATGTAATGTTTTTTAAACATTTTCCTAGTGATTAGGAAAAATCTTAACATTAAATAGACTTAAGTTTTTTTTAAAAATAAATAGTGATTAACGAGCTTACAGTTCACCTAGTAAGTGGGTACTGTAGTAGTAAGCTCTGCAAATAACCATTCAAGGAGGACAAAGGTGTTGTATCTACTTGAAACTAGAATGGAATACCCATAGCCTACAGTTAAACTAGCTCTCTATACCCTTTAAACTATAAAAGTCCCACTGAGATTCTCTCAGTTAGTTAGCTATCTTTACATTTCCGATTATATTTATATATGTGAACAAATCGGACATGCAAGTTTCCTCCAATGATTAACGCTTAGCAGATCCTAAATCAGTCTACAATATTAGTGATACTGACACTCGAGGTAGAAAACGGGAGCCACGAGCCCATAACTCACTTGTGGACGAAAATAAGTCGTGGAATCATTCAAATAATGCCAACGGGTTCTTAAATTACATTAACATACATAGCACGTGTATTTGTAACGTTATATATTAAATATAATGTAAACAAGGACGTTATATACGGCAACAAACAACCATACATTGTAACTCGATCTTATCGAGTTTCCGTGTACTTTGAACTAGATGAGCCATAATGGCAGAGATATGTTATTTACAACACATATAGGCATATAACAATAACACGCGGTGTTAATGTACGACACTGTTGGCTGGCATCCAAATAGAACCGTCAAATTTCCTCCCCTTCTCTACTTACAGTATAAGCTTTCAGTGGGTAGCGAGACGTAATGATTTCAACCGAGGCAAGGTGTACGTGAAATTGAAGATAAATACGATTATGGATAATTTTCCTTTCCGTGATTTGGGAGCTAAAACGTCAAGCGAAAATTAAATTTAACGCGATATTTTATAGCAAAGTATTATTTTTTTGCGGGAAAAGGGGGTAGACGAGCTAGCAGCTCACCTGATTCACGCCCGTATTCTGCGCGGTAGTTGTATTACCCCGGTCAACCCGGCCCATTTCAGCAGCAGTAAAAGCCACCGCTTGGCTCTACCACGTAAATCTGATAATAATAATATTTAAAAAAAAATTGTTTCTCAATGCGGCTGATGTTTTTTATTTGTGTTGATGATGTCTAGTCTGCTAGCCGATTTAAACTTCGGCGCCAACTATCGAATATTATCGACGCAGTATCAACTGCGCAGGATATGTTATAGTGCTGTAATAATCATACATTATGTACCAATGCAAACGCAGATGTACTTACATGTCCTGTATCCGATGCAACGCACGACAAGATCGTTTGAAGGCTCGGATGCAGTTTCTGAGACACATACATAACACATCCAGACTCGAAAACCAATATGCGTTGAAAAATTAATGTTTTTCTTTTATATATTTCTTAACTGTCTATTGTTGTCAGATACTAACGAAGAATAAAGAATTAACGTTCACTCAGCTGCGAACAAATGAAATGCTCCTAACAATGCATTCAGCATTTCGTTATTGTGGAATTCAGAACAACAATAAGTGAATTTTTCACAGCGCTACCAAAACGTTTATGTATTTCTTTTTATTTATTTATGTACACAAAAAAAGGCATTACTTATTCCATGCATTAAAATTTCTTCCAGCAGACCCTATATATATACCCATTGAAATGGCAAACTTAGTGCGTACATTTCTAATACTTATTAGGTATATAATTAAATATGTTTATATTTATACAATATATTTAGATTTTTTTTTTATGAAAAATAGGCTTGCGTTTGACCTCAATCTTGCCCGATGGAAGGCGAAGATGAGGCCTAGGATGGTACACGCTTGCCTAGATGTCTGTTCTCTTTGGCCTTAAAGATATCCAGGTTATAGGTTACAGGTTATATTTAAATGTATCTATGTATTTTATGATTATTATGTAGATAAGAATAATTTTTTTTGGCTTATTTGTTATCCTTTCATTAAGCTGAATACTTGTTAATTAAACTTAATTAAAAAATAATATTAACATTTATACTACCACGTAATCCATATCATATACATAAATTTGTAATTAAATAGTTTTCACACGAGTTTATAAAAATACAAAAGTTATTCACATATATTATAATCAGAATCTGATATGTATTGAACGACAGCCGTTTTATATTTTAAGCAATATTTTTATATGAATGCAATAAAACTTTTATTTATGGAATTTTACGAGTCTATTTTTAGTTTTTTTATATTCCTGACATTTCGAGTGGTTTACATCACCCGTAGTCACGGGAGGACCCAGGTGTTGGAAGTCCTGATGTCATGGCTACCGTTAGCATCTAATTATTAACTTCAGTCTAATTAAAAATAATATTAACATTTATACTACCACGTAATCCATATCATATACATCAATTTGTAATTAAATAGTTTTCACACGAGTTTATAAACATACAAAAGTTATTCGCATATATTATAATCAGAATCTGATATGTATTGAACGACAGCCGCTTTATGTTTTAAGCAATATTTTTATGATGTCTGAGTTTTTTACGAACGCAATAAAACTTTTATTTATGGAATTTTACGAGTCTATTTTTAGTTTTTTTATATTACTGACATTTCGAGTGGTTTACAGCACCCGTAGTCACGGGAGGACCCAGGTGTTGGAAGTCCTGATGTCATAGTTAACTCGAGCTACCGTTAGTATCTAATTATTAATTTCAGTCTAATTAAGAAATAATTATTTTTATGTGTTACGCTCGCTACATTAACTTCGTATATATTATTGTAATAGTATAAAACAAAGTCCCAATCTCTATTTATCTGAATATTCGCATAGCACTTCACATGTCACAAAATAATTTCTTCACTAAAAAACCACGTTATCAGTTATTTCCATAGAAAGACTCCTATACTAATTTGCCATCGTCGCCACATTTGGCGGATTGGTGATCGCGGAACCAAATACTTCGCACCTTAGACCCTATTGCCCGTGATCGGTCCAGCATTTTGTGAGACGGTTAATAATCCTCCATTTAATTTTCAATCTGTCGTACGCTTGAGATATTCAAGGCTTTCCCTTAGTCTTAGTTCTAACGTCTCCCACGGGAAAGAAAAGGAAGGATATATTCAACGACATGGTACCCATGATTAATAAATACAGTTTATACAGAAGCGATTTTGCAACACCACCGCCCATCAACTAGTGCAGGCAGCCTCTCTAAAAAGTGAAAATCAGACAGACTCTCTCATGTCATCTCTTTGTTTCACACCGGCAGCTTTACAGGAAAGCCGTTGCAAGCCGTTTGACGGCTCGGTGGCGTAGTGGCTAAGCGTTTAGCTGCGGCGCTGTGGGTCGCGGGTTCGATTCCCGCACAGGACTAGTATTTGTATGGACTACAAATAATAGTTCCCGGTCTGGGTGTTTGTCCGTGTGCAATTCATGTATGTAAACTGCCTCCGCGACACAGGAGAAATTCCTACAGCGGAAGGTAACGTTTTATAAAAAAAAAAAAGAAAAGTATACGCCAAAATCCACCATTAACCGGACCATGACCGCCCTTAGGCCATGCCGGGGTAGAAAGTAATTAATTAATCCATATTCTTAATTAAGTTTCATTGTAGATCTGTATTCAAGAATAAAGTACTTTCTGTTTATTTTCAGTATCCCATTATAATTACGACTACTCCTATATAAATCTATTTTAGTCCACCGCTGAATATACACCTTCGAAAGAAAGCGTTGGTAGAAGCATGTTCGCATGGTTTTCACATGCTCACCACGCTGGACACGCGGGTCGGTGAGCGTAGTGCCGGCACCCACGCACTAATGATACCAGGACACTCGCACTCTTTGAAACTAAAGTGAGCTCCCTGGTCACTAGGCTACCACGGCTCCTGTACATCTGTTATATATTTTTTGAAAAATTTCCAAAATAGCTAACCCAGGGTGGTTGGTTGGACCCTGGGTTAACGAACTGGTGAACGCAGTGTCGCTACTCTCATACAAGTGATGCTACTTCCCATCACTGGCGGGTGAGATTTGGGTTCAGTAAATACGGATGGATATCCCACCACCTTTAGGTCATTAGTAGCCTCAACTGTTTGCTGATAGAACGCACCACGTGCAAGTGAGGATCTCCCTTACACCCTATTTTAAATGCAGCGATCTTAAATACAGTCAGCGCTAGTTCTGAAACTACAAACAATATCTTTAAATTATTATTAGCTCTCGTAGGAAATACTTTAGCACGATCGCACATTCTATGGTAGGCAAAACACGAATAATACGCAATGCGATGAAACATGGCACCGCATACTGATACGTTCGTATGCTCAAACTGTAAACGAAGTGATCTGGTACCAAACATCTCAATACATCGTAAAGTAAACTGGGTCGCATTTTGCTATTGATGTTGGAAAAAATTACTTTTCTCAATTCCAAATGAAAAAAATAAAATGGTATGTAATATTATCAAGCTCGCATTGTGTTTCAACGTCTTAAACGTTGGTGGTGTATTTTACTTGGTGTGGGTGGTTGAATGTGTATAGTACATGGTATGGAAAAATGGGGCACGTATTTGAGAACGAGGGAGTAGGAATACTACCAACTTTTTTTTGTTGACTGTGGGGAAAGGTGCTTCCGCCTATCTGTCGCTGAAGGGGTTGGCAGACGGCTAGGTGTCGTAGTAGCTAAGCGTTTAGCTGCGGCGCTGTGGGTTGCGGGTTCGATTCCCGCTCGGGAATAGTGTTTGTATGGACTACATATAAATATTCCGGGTCTGGGTATTTGTCCATGTGCAATTTATGTATGTAAACTGCCTCCGCGACACAGGAGAAATTCCTACAGTGGAAGGTTAATGTTTTATAAAAAGAAGGCGGAAAAAAATATAAGCATTAAGTGGCGGACCGACAAAAACCCCACGGTATTAGAGGTACGCTGATGGTCCGATGACCTTGACAGCTTCGGCGGAAGACTCGCAAACATAAGGCATGCTTGTGAAACAGGTCTGATATATTTATTCTACCATCTAAAATAAACCATGACAACTTTATGGAATTAGTTAACATAGTGAATAAAATTACAGTTATGAAGGTGGATGTGTTCCTTGCTAATTTACACCGCAGTGACATTATTCGGCTTATCAGCGTCTGTTATGTATATATTTGTATATATATTCACGCCTTGTTCCCAACGGGGTAGGCAGAGACAATCTTCTTCCTCTTGCTACGGTCCTGACATACGTCTTTCGCTTCTACCACTTTCATCAATCTTCGCATGCATGCTCGTTGGTTTAGAGTACTCTTGAACTGGCCTTTTTTCAGAACGTCTCCGATTTGATCGTGAAATGTCTACCTTTGTGACTCTACCTTTTACACTCGCCTCATATATTTGTTAGGTCAACCTACTGTCTGTTATATATACATAGGCGAATATATATATATATCTACGCCGTAATATTCGTGAAAACAGAGGACTAGAACCACGAATCAGGCGCAGATATCCTAACCTTTGAGCCATGTAGTTGTTAAAAATAATCTACATTAATATTATAAAGAAGATTGTAAGTTTGTAGTACTGGTTGGATACTGAAAAGTATTTCGCTGGTAGGAAACTACGCTATCTCTGCGTGTAATAGGCTATGTACGTAAGAATACGAAATCACAATATCTGTAAATTAAATCCGCGAAAAATATACATATTCGTTCCTTTATCAGCGTGCACTAACTAAACGGTTTGATTAACTGAATATAATGTACAACAAAAATACTGGTCTATACTAGTCCCATAAAACTAGATATCTATGTATTATACATAAGCTACAATACCGGTTTTTATTTTAAAATTAAAGAAAAAAATATTATAAGGTGATGTTTTAATATATTTTAGTATAACATTTTAATCCACATAAAAAGATAAATTCATAGTCATGGAAATGTTATCTTTATTAGGTATAATATACTCTATGGAGCATGTTTGTGAATTGTTCTTAAAGTTTAGAAGATAATATAAATTTGAAATATAACTATTATTTACGGATTTTATCGCGTTTAATGTATAATATATAAATAAAATCCGTAAATAATAGTATCATTTCAAATGTGTAGTGTTCGCGTAAACACTAGAAATCATTAGACAATATAAAATGAATATATTACGCATAAATAAATAAATTTACGTCTACCGACCGATAAAGTAGCGCACGCCTGGTCGCTCGATAGATATGGTGCGGGATTCCTGGAAGGCAGTTGTATCTCGGAGAAATGAACTGTTCCTATTGGGATGTAGAAGCGGTAGAAAGCGCAGCGATACTAATGCATTGTAAAATTATTTAATTTTTTACGGGTTATATCCATTGATTATCAATTATATGATGAATTGAATTAGGAGATCTAATTTGTTTAAGGTAATATAATCTATATCTACATAAATACAATCTTTTAACTCTATTGTTGAACGGAGACACAATATATACACATATAACAATTACTACGAATATTTTCAGCATCAATTTTATTTTTAATAAAATAGATCATGCTATGAACTAAAATAAGTAAGCAATAATTGAAAATGTATTTTTTAATAGACAACTGTGCAATCACTTAATTATGCGCGTAGACATTAATCAATGCTAACACTTAGACCATTTACATTAACGGGTCGATGAACGCTGTTGACAGTGATACTCGTACCATTTGCTTGAATCACTGCATACGTAGAGTAATAGATTCGGTAAACAAACTGTGTTGTTCTGCATACTAAACCTGTTACTCTATGTACACAATATAGTGTTGTACAACACACAAATTTTTGGTTCGCTGGTCTGCATATAATATATATCTGTCCCGTGCCACTGACTCTTTGTCTGACCTTATCCCGAATCTTATCGCATAGACTTAATTTGTAAACGAACGTAAAGACAAGCGAATGTTTCTGATCTTGTGATATAAGAGAACTGAGCTGGCATCCAAATACCATCATAAGCATCATCCAAAACCCTGCATACATTTTATTACAATATAATTAAGAGATATTTTTCTATAATGGATTAGGGTGCCAAAAAAACTAACAGTAAGTGACTATGAAAGCTGATGGTGTCCCGAACGCGAAGTTAGGTCTGAAATTTAGAACTTGAGAGGCTGGCAATCCTGAGTGTCATAGAGAATAGAGAGAGGTGACGTTAAGGAAAGATGGCTTCACCATTGAGAGATGGCACAGTTATGTTCCAGTCAGCGAAGGAGGTGGCAGGCAACAGTGGTACTTGAGGACTAAACTGCTATGTAAGTGCACCTTGAAGCGTAATGGTCAGGGCGCTCACTTTAGCTTCTTACCTTGTGGGTGACCAGGGTTCGACCCCGGCGGCGGCACCGCCAAAATTTGTTAATAGCAATTTTAAGTGCTGTATTTACCACATGCTCAGCGGTGAAGGAAAACATCCTGAGAAATAATAAAAAAATATTATTTCGAGGTTATGTGAAGCCCGCTAACCCGCACTGGAGCACCGTAACGGGCCCTTCCCGGCTCCAAAACCGAGAGGGTTTTGAGAAGGAGGCCTTTGCTCAGCACTAACAGGCTGCTACTTTACTTTACAACTTTTACTGAACTAAGGGTCCTCTGAACAAGCGTAAGCAAAAGCCGGTATACATACCTTGAAAAGTTTTCCCATACTCACCACGCTGTGCAAGCAGGTTCGTGATCGTAGTGCCAATACGCTCGCACTAGTGATGCTCCCCATCAGTAGTCTGTGGGATTTGAGTTCGGCAAATTCGGATGGTTATTCCGCCATCATTCAGCACAGCAGGGTGCACCACTTGCAGGTGTGGTTGGCATTTGGAGAGAGTGATGGTATGTTCTTCCTGCTCTGTTAGTGTTGCCCGTCAAAGATTTAGATTATGTAAGTACGAGTATATGTACTTGCTGTAATTACAACACTTGTCAGACAGATTAACGATTGCAAATGTATGGTATATTTTCCGGGACTAAATTATTTTTGAGATGGTTATTTCGCAGTATGGCAGATCACGTAATTTTAGCATTAACCATATTTCCATTCTACGACACTCACGTCGAACACGTGACGAGATGGGGTGGCAAAAAATCTCTTGCTGGAACAGCGTGGCAGAATCATCACGGGTCCCAATACTTCGAAAATTAAAGGAGTCGATTGCTCGGCAACTATTAAGCTACTTTGACTTTTAAAATAACATATTATTTTATTATCACCATATAAACTGTGGATAATACGAGTAATTAAACGTGACAGTTATTTTACAAATCTCTTTCATTTAATAAACACCGGTTTTTATCAATACTGTCTGTCTTTTAGTATTATACTTTAATTAGCGGCTACCCGCGGCTTTGCCCGCGTTGTCTGAAATTTTATGCCAAGTGAACTGAGTTAGAGTTATAAAGTAACCTACATCCAATACCATTATTTCATATTCGTTCAGTCGTTTATGCACGATTGTGCGCCAAACATACGAACTTACAAATTACATTATGTTTATTATATTATTAACATTGCCTAGAGTAATTCTGGAATAATAAGCAATTTTAAAATTGAATTACAAAAAATTTCCATTAAACATCCAAACAATTAAGTTAAATCCGTTCAAACAGACATACATACGAAGAATATTATATATTAGTATGGATGACCTGAATTAATACCAGTTATAAGCGAGTAGGTTGAACAGTTGAGCCTTCAAGATCTTAAGCTTTGTGTCAGCTTTCAGTGGCCACTTTTTACATTTACATCTTTAATAACGACTTTTTGTCGTCCGCAAAGTGTGAGTTATCGTTTCAATAGAATCCATTGGCTTACTCACAGTCCGGATTTTCATCATCTAGCGTTGTGCCCTGCCTATAAGGGATACAAAAACTAAAAGTTTAATATAGAGTTGATGAAAAGCCACGTAGTCTTAAGTTATAATAAACCGTTTTAGACGGGGCCGTTTTTTTTAATAGTCTTGAATTAGGGTGATGGATTTATTGGACTACCAGAAAGCGACAAATTAACTGCCAGTGCAGCCCATGTACAACTGCAAAGAACCTATTATCGAAGAAGGTTACAGGTGCGTTGTCATACCGGAGTACTACGAGTAGAATGGGATGCTTTGCAGCCTGTAATTATACTGGTATTTTATACTTGAAACTCTTGAAACCGGAAGACAACAACGGTTGCACTGCTAATTAGCAGCAAGAATAGTCAAAAGGGCTGTGTATAAGAAGGCGGTGCCCAGACGGCTACCAGATAAGAAAACGCGTCCAAAATAAGCAAGTAAGCAGATTCCGAATGAGAGGAGTGCTGAGTTGTGGGTTTCGTTTAGGCAAATGAGGTAATTTGAAATAAGCCAATATTATGTGAAATTTAAAAATCGGTCAAGTACGAGTCGGATCTCAAGCCGAAGGTTCCGTACAACCATACTAGTGTCCGTGCTACGAATTTATCAAAAATAGTGAATCAAAGTTTTCAGTATTTAGTACATAACATGTCAATTCCAAATTCCTTACAAGTTTAGTTTTTGAGATAGACTACGTACCAAAAACGGTATAAAACGGAGAACTCTACCTCCGATATTTTAAACGTAAAAAAGAATAAAATATTTTTTCTCTACTTAATGTACTCTAGACAATAACACCCCAAATACAGAGGACAAGGGAAATTGGCACCTTTTTCATACATGGGATCCCCTGAAAAATATTTTTTTCAATTTACAGTTCAATATTCGGTTTTGAGTCAAAATTGTACACTAAACCAGGCGAGGTGTTTACAGAAAATATCCAGACTAGTGACGGTGCAGGGTTGCGAAGTGATGGACACTGCAATCGCCATTTGGAGAGAGCGTTCACAGAGGCATATGACCTACTAAGGTCAATCGACTGTTGATAGGGAATTAAAAAATAAGAAAGTAAAAAGATGTCATTCATGAAACGAATGCAATCGTTTATAACATAATCTTCAAATTCGTAGAATAATTACATTCTATGCTCCTTTAATCTCATCAGGCTACAATATATTGCGCAATTCCACACAATATTGTTAGAAAACGAACAGTAAAAACGAATTAAGAGAAACTAAATAAGTCACTGAGATCCACGTCCATCATTTGATTTCTGTAAAAGCGATTATACGATTTTGTGGCTTACGTAATGTACACAAAACTTACATTCACACAATGACGTTACCAAACTAGCACAGAACTCGTCTGGGGAAGCTGCGGCCGGGGCCGGTCGATACAGCCCGCCCGGGTTAGGCCATCGGCGTCCTACGATACCATAGAGCCAACGGCAATAAAAATGTACCTTCACGGAAGATATTTAAATAAATTCTATGATAAAAATGTAAATCGGACATTGTTAAGAAACCTTATGCAAGAAAAAGTAGGTTAATCTGAAAGGCTATCAGTGAGTGCATGCGGGCACGGTAATGTTAACCAAATTGCTATTACATTTAATTGATAAGGAGGAAACTAGATCAATTACGATTTAATCCTAAGTGAAATTTCAGTTATACATTTGTAGGCATTACTCGTTTAACTACGGGTATATAAGTTGCAAAAATAAGACTTTCTTAATTCGTAAATGATCTAATAGTAAGATTTCAGATTTTTTCTTTAAGTTTTTGTTTCACTCCAATTAGCGCAGTGAAAACTCTTCGATAATTAAGGAGTCCCTTTTAATGACACTTTAATTGATGGACTATCAGCAATTAGTCAGTTTTTCCGACCGTAGAAAAATCTTTTCTCGTCTAAATGTTTCAAGAGCTGTAGCTAAGTTAAGGGGTCGCTGTTTTTTTTATAATTTCTGCGAATATAATGAGTATGGGATTGTTTTTTTAAATACTTAATGCTACTACAAATAGTTTTGTGATGTTAATACAGCTTATTGTCCATCTCTCTGTACGCTCTTCGGCCTCATAAAGCTATAGTTAATACTAAATTACTCATGAACATGGTATAGTTAAAACCTAGCAATAAAAATATGACTTCAATCCATATCGCCATGTGGTATCGGCATAACAATCTACCACCCCTTCTCTTCTCGTGGGTATCCCAAGACGCGGCTATGGGTATAGTCTTGAAAATCACAATGGCTACCGTCAGATGGCGCTATAACCAACTCAAAAAATACCAGACCGATGACGGGCAGCGCAGCGTCTTAGGTGTGAGGTGTCTGGTACTGCAACCCCTTATCCCCTTACCGAGCGGGCTAAGAGAGACCACATTCACAATCAAGCTTGTACACTCCTGCATCTTGTAGAGGGATATTGCACTTGACAGATGGTCAAAATTTACTTATGAATTTTTTTTCATAGATTAATAACCTAATAATATAAATAAGTATTTAAATGGACGGATTTTATAAACATATAGTAAAAACTTAACATCGAATATTGGGTTTCGATATCAAACAAGTGCTAACTCCATCGCTGGACAAAAAGTCATCCTCTACCCATTAATGAAATATTTGTCCAAATAGCTAAGCTTTGCAAGCTGAATAGCTTTACCGGCCGGTAAACCTTAAGCGCTCAAGTAATTGTACTTGTAACATAATTTATTTGCAGGTGCACTACATGCAGTGCATTACATCAAGCCTCTTAAAATGGATTTCCGTATTGTTTTTGGTTAGCTTTATTAACCCCTCTTAACTTATCGCAGCTTTGAAACAATTGAAATTCAATTGATTAGTGACTCTGGAAGGCTGGGACAATTATGGATGAATTCATTGTTCTTCCAAACACCCGTATAAAACATGCTCGAATCGGCCGAAGCGCCGCCGTGCTCTCAGATACAAGATTTTAGGCTTTTATCATAAGAATAAATGTAGGACAGAAGCAGCGACCTATTTTGAATTTTATGTAGTCTGATGTACGTCTTGCTTTTGAAGTCGAGAAGGATACTTTTAAAAGAGTCGTTACAACGTTTTGTAATTGGATTTCGGTTAAGTACCCAAGAACCCAAATACCTATGTTGCTTATTGTTTACATATATGCTAGCGAGCTTTGTGGCAATCATTGGCCATGTTCAGCAGAGGGCTTGTGACAGGTTAAAATGATGATGAGGATGATACGCTAGCAAATCGCTCTAGCTTCGCGCAGTCAGATCTGTAAACCAAAATGTGAATGTGTTGTATACAGACATACAAAAAGTCTCGTGAAATGTCCTTAATGATGGTGTAAAAATCATTGAAATCCTCTCCATCGAAATAGAATTTATAAGTGAATATACAGATAAATTCGGATAGCGAATTTATCCCCGAGTAGAATTTTTTTACCTCTGTCTACCCATAAAAGTAAACAGAGTTAACAGATTTCCTTTTAATACAATTAATCGTAGTAGGTACGATCCAGAAGGACGTGTTGAATGGCAAGGATAATTATTTACTGATAAAATGAAACTGCGTCTGGAATTATAAACAAATATGTTACTGGCATTTATTAATACAACTTCTTGAAGAAAGGATATTAACGTATCCTTCAAGATGTTTTCAATGAATAAACTTTAGCACGTTCGCCTCGACTCGGTATTCTCTCTTAAGAAACGCTATTATGTAAATTGTAAGTGGTGTTTGAAATTTTTGTTGAATTTGTTATTCTTATCTTAATATGAAAATTTACGATTTTGGTATAAATTATTATTACCAAAATATTCGGAATTCTTTTAGATGATGGATACTCTGTATGAAGTTTCTTATTTATTATATTTTCAGACCAGTATTTTAAGTGATGAAAAGTTCGTCTCATTTGTACTGCGATCCCTAACCCTTTTGGTAAGCGTGTCGTTTATGGTGAATTCTCCTAATTGATGAGAATTATCTTTACTCTACCTCTTTCACTGCAGGGTATAGGCCCGTATTACACTGCCGTATTTACATGATCATATATTACAACATGTATTCAATTAAGTAACATTTATTATATATTGATATGGCATGGGCACCTGGAAAGAAGTTCAGTCGAAATCGGTTTAAGAAGTTAGCCCGTGATTGTACCAGAAATGGGTGGATAAGTATAGTCTTGGATCTACCCAGACGACTTCTAGGGAGAGAAGGAGCTTACTACCTACCTATTGATATACAAATTGAGATTCACACAAATTTGTATGTAATTCTTTAAATAATTTTTATAGTCTGTCCAACTTTTCTCCGCGACATACATACACGTCTTACAAAGTTATAATTTTATTGATATTGAGTTTCACCGCGCGTCGCTCTTTGTTTGTATTTATTATTCCAGTTTGATTATTTTAAAGTGCCAAATAAACAAAAAAAATATAAAATATTTTAAGTGGATTATAGTATACATGGTTAGGTATTCTAGACGTTTTACAAGTAACATGTTGACATTCGGATCGTTGCCGGTTTTGGTACTAATTAAGACAATTTTAAAAGTAGCATTAAATCAAAATAAAATCTTAGCAAAACTTATAATTAATCTTCATAATTGGGCATATCTTCAAAAGTTACCTGTCCTTCCGCTACCGTTATTGGAGTGAAGGGGTAATAATGGTGGACAAAATAAATATCGTTTTTTTTTTAATTATTACCAATTTAGTGCATAGCGCATGAATTAACAATTTTGAAAACAAGATCCTAATGTGTAATAAATCGTCCTCTTAAAGTGGCAAAGAAGAATAAGTTGCCAAGAATTATAACAAGTCATAAATAATGTTAGAATAAAATTTTTCTTTTTTGAGTTGTTTTTTATGTTATACACTTTTAGATGGAGCTGCAGTGTATCAACTTCTATGCCGATCTACAGATCGCCGTGAAAATATAAGTATACATGGATATTTTAGCACGGAGAATATTTAAGGGGTATACGCTTTGTTTTGAATTGCCACTAGATGGCGCTAGGTGGCGATAAAGTAAATTATAAGCCTTTCAAACTACACGACGAAGAAGTGGAGTGGTCGTACACAGTTAAATATCTGGGTGTCACAATAGATCGCCGACTCTCAATGGCTAAGCACGTAAAGGAGGTGGTTGATAGTGCCAGGCCCGCCAAAGTTCTTCCGCAACCGGTGCTTAAATCCCGCTTAACGCTTAAGACAAAGCTCGGGGTCTACAGGACCTACATGACATACCCCGCCGAACATATGCAACGCCGCAATGGTATGCACTTATCAATGCCGCTCACAAGAAGACCCTACAGAGTAAGGAAAACACAACCCTCCGTACCGTTGTCGGCGCTCACTGGCTAGTGAGAAACGAAACAGCTGTCTCTGAGTAACGAGAACTTAGAAATGTTCGTACAACGTCACGCAACAAGAATGTTCGAGCGCACGGAGATTTCCCAGCACTCAGAACTCCAAAACTTAGCGCCTTTACATGCCCGATCTCTCGAGGGCAAGGCGCTTCCTCGTCAGCTATTGGCCACGCGGGGAACCTGAGGAACACCACCAAGGCACACACAAGTCACCGCACTCAAGATGGTAAGTTAGCCGGGTTTCCCACCTAACAGGGGGACAGCAGACGGACAGTACCGAGGGCCCCCACTGACCACGAACCTTGGCATCAAGCAACCCAAGGACGTGCACGTATTAATGAGCGGTAAGCGCACGGCTTGTGGTATTAGCTGCATGTGTAATGGGCTATTACTCCACTTTCACTCATTACGTATTATTATTGCCAAAGAAAAAGATTACATAAGTTATGTTTAATTTTAGTTAAAGTGGCCGATCATTAAAAACAAGTCTCAAGATCAGTTGAACAGTCTTCATTAATTGTAAATTGTTATTAAGTCTTTCAATTCAAGTTAAGAATAGTAAGTATTTAATGCGGAGTAAAGGCCTTCTCTAAATATTTGCGACGGTTTTTGAGTCGATAGCTGATCGCCAAGGTACTCCAGTGCTGGTTGGCGAACCTCACGTTTTCTCATAATAATAGTTTTTTTTTTCAAACATGCAGGTTTTTTTTCAAACATGCATGGGGAAGGGGAGTGGGCCTCCGGTTACCTCTATCACCGAACGATGCGTAGAAGCACAAGATACCTCTACTTTACGTCGGTATTCTGCGAGGCAGTGGTACCAACCCGGCCGAGCCAGCCCATTTCAGCAGCAGCAAAAGTATTTTCATGTATTAAGCTAGTTTTTAAATTCTAAACATCTTCTATTTATCATGTATTTCAATCCAGCATTATTAACATTATTTCTATAAATAAATTTTCCATCTTCTAGCATTCAAATATAGAATCACATTGCTGGGACTTATCACCGTGACAAATGTGCAGTTTTGTTTAATCTAACATAATTTTTACCTTTGTTAATACGCCATCATCGTAAAAAGGCTTATTTCAAACCAAAATCCTTCTAACCAAAATCCCTTTGTAAAAGTAGCGCATCTATTAGTAGTATTTTCGCTAGAGGCTTTTCACTTTGATGGATGTGGGGGTCGAGGAATCCGCACGCACCCTCTAAACGACCCTTGGAACGACCGTTAATGTACTGTTGAATAAATAACGACGGCGTTTTGTTAGCGTCGTTTTTAAATATTATCAAACTAATGATGAAAATGAACGCAATGAAAAATTTGGGGGTAACTCCTACCTTTATTATGTATGATATAACGCATGTAGTTTCTATAGAGTCGAAAGAAGTCGTTTGTATAGGTATCACCCTCTTACCCATTTCTATCTCTAATCAGAAGAGCGACTAGCTTTGTGTTCCGGTTTAAAAGGTATAGAGAGGCGGTATAATTACGGGCTGTGTGGGATTCCATCTTAGTACTCAGGGGTGACAACCCATCTGTAACCCACTTCGATGAAAGTTGTTTGCAGGTAGCTAAACGCTGCAGTAGACACTTACCATCGGGTCAATTGTTAGGTGGTTTGTCACCCCAATCCAAAAATAAATTGGGGGATTTACCGCCATTTTAAACACTTTGTATGCTACTGCGGGCTTATGGTCACATTTCGTTAGGTCAACTTTTACTATATCCATGAGATAAGATGGGGTGGCAGATTCCCTTGCGCTGCTACGTCTTATTATATTTAAAGATGAATTTTTCATAAGAAACATATTCGTTTCATAGAATCCAAATTTTACCTGCTTCTAGAGATAATAATCTATTTCAAACTTTGGAAATGTGTGTATTTCGATGAAAGTACAAATATATAGTAACATCGGGCTGGTTTGATGATGGAGCTGAAAGGTAGGAAACCCTTGAATGGCTACTAGTAAATTCATCTAGGGCTCATTAGATTTGTCTTGACGATACCTATTTCACTTGATAAAGAGGACGGGATGAAAGGGGGAAGAGAAAGGCGTGTGTTTTAGTATTTAATCTTTATTTTCATAGCTCTTTATTTGAATATTCACTCTTTAAGTATAGGTACACCTTAAACTCATAATTTTTATTTATTTAAACTTAAATAGGTGCAATTAATAACATTATTTTGTGACCTTAAAGTAAAATATGAAGCTTATATAATTAATAATATAAGGCTCTTTTTTAAAATAAGCAGTCACTAGGCGTAGGCTATATATTATCTGTCAGTCCTTCTTTGGTATTCCAGCGTATAGTTTTGTATTGTATTTTATATAAAAATTTAATTAGGGTCAATTTTCGTCCGGGAATTGTCAGACTTCTTAATAAATGTATACTCCAATGGCCACAGCAACAAACACGGCACACAACACACTATCAAGGCGTAGAAAGCTGGCACATAGTCATCATATAAATCTTTCACCAGCCCTGTAAAAAATTATAAAATTATCCATTCAATATTTTTCTTTCGAAATTTTTTCAATTAAATTACTAAGCTATTCTGAATTTTACATCAAAGTGATAACGTGGATAAATTTGTTACAATTAAACTGATTAATTATGCCTGTAATGTAAATATGGCTTCAATCTTTATTTCTGACTGATTTTTCTAGGTATTATTTTTTAGTCTTTAGGCGTAAGACACAAAACACAGCAAGGACACATCGAAATCGACTAAACTGTACATATAAATAAAAATTTTTCGCAGTACCGTAAATCATCACTGGCAACACTGCTGGTTGTGTAAATTTTTTTAGCAGTTAAACGTTTTATAATATGAAATGTTAGTAGCAATGTTTCGTTTTAAACTTACCGATAAATGGCGCAAATAAAACATTAATTAATCCAGCAGCAAGCATGTTTAAGGCATAGGCTCCTGGAAAGTCCTGATGTGACACGTGACTTGCGATAACGAGTGGACTAGCAACGTGAAGCCAGGCACGAAGAACTCCCAACGTGCCAGTCACCACAGCAAGAAATACAAAGTCACGGACTTGTAGCATAACTGGAATTAATACGATACGATTTAAAATAGTGCGTACGCACAGAGTACTTTCTATGTTTGTATGTCCGTTCGGAGTCACGTCAAGAAAATATGTGTGTCTACTCTATGTGTGCATAGTTACAACTACTTAAGATCGTGGTTGAGTAGTTAGCGTTAAACTGACTGATTGATAGATTCGAATCCCAGCCGCAGCCACATGGAGAATATAATGATTAGTTTCTGGGTCTCTGGTTGCGGTGTTGCGTCTTTTGTTTCTGGCAGTGCATCCGACCATTCCCCCAATATTATTGCATAACCATTTAATCAGACATGGAATGGTAATGAGGAAAGAGTTCCTCTGTATTTGTCCGTACACATGCAGTACTAATATGTCTTCAGTGACATCTGGCGATAGATTACAACAACTAACATCAAACAACATAAAGAAGAAAAATTTTTTTTTAAATAAAATAAAATATTTATTAAAGTTTTTATCGGATCGGATTCTATGGATTTATGGTATGCTTTTTTTGAATACCTATCTGGAACTTTAAACTAAGACTTACCTATTCGTACAATAAGTGTGAAGAGCGTGGCCACATAGTACAAGAGTCGAGTGTTGACAGGTGTGAGACCGCTAATAATTGCAAGCACGCAACGTCCAGCCACGTCAGCACCGGCGGAGATTGATATGCATGTTGCTACTTGCGTCTGGAATAATCATATTTCATAACAATTCTCGTGTCATAACAATAGAATTTCAATTGTTATAACACGTCAGGACATAATAAATTATCTAATAATAAAGTAAGGAAGCCATGGTAGCTCAGCGGTCAGGGCATTCGCTTTAATATCCAAATCCCGGTGCTAGCACAACTATACTTGGTAATTGTATTTTAAAGTGAAGAATTTACCACATATTCGAAGGAGAATCACGGAAAGTATCGTATCTGAGAAAAAATTAAAGTTATAATTTTTCAACCCGCACTGGAGCAGTCTTCAGTCGTCTTCCTATATGTATATGTCTTCGATGAAGTTATTGCTGTTAGCCGTTTTGGCTTTTACAGCTTCATAGGTTTGCGCCTGCGTCCTTGAGGCCGCGGGCGTTTGTGCTTTAAGTAGATGTACAGGAGTACATCTACTGCTTACCTCTTTATGGTAAGCAATCTAAGGACGAGACGAGACCCGAACCTCCCTCGGACGGTCGTGGTGTTTCGGTAGTAATGGGCGGTAAGGACCGCCCTGAATCCCGGGTGCACGGTGTGTACGCGGGTGTTTGGTTTGCATGATACGCTCTTACGCGTCGGCGAGGGATTGTGTATGTGTCTCTACTCCTAACTGTATGTACAGTGTGTTCTGGTTGAGTAGTGTTAACCGAAACTAGTTCAGTTTGTCGGTCTGTCGGTGCTGATACGTCTTCCGGGTCGTCTAATACGTTACGCGGGCGACGGTGACGCACCGTTGCGTTTAAAATCGGGGAATAATTGTTGGCGTTTACCACCCGCGGGTTAGGGTGTACGGCGGCCGATTCGAAGTAGCGCCGTGACGTTTCCCTGAAGAATGCTTTGATCGTCGGTATTTTACAGTCCTTGTGTAAGTCGTCGTTACGCTGGTACCAGCTTGCACCGGTGGCGCTACGCAGAAACTTATTTTGGACGGTCTGTAGCGAGGCGATGTGTGTTTTCGCCGCGTGAGCGAAGGCTACCGAGGCATAGGCCATGATAGGTCTTATGCAAGCCTTGTATAGAAGTATTTTGTGTCTAAGTGACATCTTGCTTGAGGAGCAGATCATTGAATGTAGGCGGCCTGCGACGAAGGCGGCCCTGTTCCTGTCTGTCCTAATATGGGGGGCGAATGTCATCGCCGCGTCTAAGGTTACCCCTAAGTATTTCGCCTTCCTTTCCCAAGGGATCGGTCGGTCGAATAGGGTGATTGTGCCTAATTTACGAGATTCGTAATTATGATTGGCCGTGTTTGTTCCCCTTGTAAAGAGAACTCTTACACTTTTTTCGGGATTGACCTCAATTCTCCATTTCCGGAACCATTCGCCTAGACGATTGGCAGCGGCTTGGAGTCGTAAGGTGATGCGACCTTTGTGGCGGTCGGAGAAGTATAGGGCCGTGTCGTCCGCGAATAGTGCGAGGTTGACCTGGGGCTCCTTTGGAATGTCACTCGTGTACAGTGAGAAGGGGATCGGGGAGAGGCAGGAGCCTTGAGGGACTCCGGCTTTCAGAGGGCGGATTGAGGATCGCGTGTCCTCTACTCGATAGCGAAAGGTGCGGTTGGACAAGTAGGCTCGTAGGATGTGCACGAGCCTATCTGGGATATTGAAGTTATACAGTTTATAGATTAAACCGTTGTGCCAGACTTTGTCGAATGCCTTTGCGACATCGAAGAATAGTGCTCCCGTGCTATTGGGCTTGAGGGAGCGGTTTAGGTTGTTTAATATGTGCTCCGTTAAGCGGTGCACTTGTTAATCGTCTTCCAGGCGACGTCTTCCGCTTAAAAACCAACATGTCATGTTTGCAGAATATGTTGTAGGGTGGTAACATCTATCGAAAATGCATACATACATACTTTCTCTATATAGTAATTAATTTTTCTTTATTTCTCCTAATAAATGTGACCTGATCCTTAAGTCAGAAAATTAAGTAAATAAATATTCACAAAAAGAATTTAAAATTGATATACATACCGTATTATAACCATATTGAAATAATAGCATTGGCTGCAAGACGAAAAACGTCAAGTCGGAGAAGTTCACAAAACTCTGGCCAATGCAAATGTTACAAAAAACTGGATCTTTTAAAACATTAACATCCAGTAATTTCACTAACCCCTGTCTAAAATAGAGAAGTTAGGAAGTTCAACCATCAGTAACATATACATCATATATAGGTTGGATCCGACTTTACGACATTAAATATGACCTTATGTTTTACAGCTAATTTCTAAGTCATATACTAAATAAATATTATATAAGCGCAGTAGTTTAGTCACAGGGTAATTATTTAGTTATTGTTACGATGACTTAAGATAGATTTGCGCTAATAATTAACAAGGCCAACAAGACTTAAGTCACAGACCTTATCGACCTTTCGATGCCCGCGTTTGAAGTTGGCGACACGCCGGCAAAGAAATCCTACGATGTAGCTATTCTTACCGAGGTCACTAAATTATTATTCATGACAAAAGGGGCTTACGGATTATTAGGCTGTTTAAGTTATTTGATGATGTGGTTTGATTGTGATTTTTTAAATATTTTTTAATAAACAAAATCCCTATTTTAAAATAATTATGACCACTAGTACTAATCAAGGTTTCATTATAATGTCCATAATTTCGCATCCACTCTGTTTACATTTTTCTATTTTATCACTCACCCAATAACAATAATTTTGCTTTTGAACGTTTTCACGTTATCCTCTTCATTAACATTTCCGTTATCATGCTTCAATAAATCTACGTTCTCCTCAATTTTCACTTCGACTTCTTCTGTTGATCGAAATAATGTATCAAGAAAATGTTTAAGCATGTAGAGAGAAAGTCATAAGTAAGAGATTAAAAATACTTGCGGTTCTTAAATTTTTCCTATGTTCAGCATTTGTTTTCATTACAGCCATACCAGGGAACGTATGTAACGAAATACCTGATATTATTAACAGAGTGCCTCTAAATCCATACTTTGCCATTAACATCTTAATCAGCTGCGGGTACCACATTAGAATTAATCCTTGAACAGCTTTTATTATGCTCATGACTTGTGTCCTTTTCCTCACGAAATAATAGTTTAGGTAAGAATAACAGACCGGAACCATCATTCCAAAACCGATTCCTTGGAAACCTCCAAATGTTATTGGCAGTTGGTTTGTACTCGTAATAAATGTAGTGAATAATGAACCAGTTGAGAATAAAATAGCGCCCAAAAATCCACCAAGTCTTAAAGAATGTTTTTTGAATATCATGTTGAGAATCACTCCTGAAAAAAAAACATCTTTACTTGGATTTTACTATTAAATATTACATTTTAATAATTTATATTAATATTTTAGTGGAAATAAGGATTTTAATCAATTTCTTTAATACTATCTGAAACCAACATTCTGTTTAAATATTATTATCGTTTTTGCACTAAATTTTAACACGTTTGCAAGAAAGAATATTTAATTTATTATGGCCATACTGGCTCTTCCCATACTTGTGTAATCAGAACACATGTGATATTCTCTGCATCCATATCCTGTCTAGAAAATACTAATGTTTTGATTTATCCATGGGTTTTGGTAATAAATTAGATAAATATAATAATAAATAAAAGTGTACGGATGTACGGAATACAACAAAACCTATCTTTAATGATTGTATTTTATTTGTAACCAGTACTCTGGTTTGGATAAGAACCTAGAAATTACAAATCAAAAGACATTTATTGCCTGGAAGAACTCGCAAGGAAGTAAGTACTTATTTAAAATTAAGAAATAACTAAAAGACACTGACCTCCAATAGCAAGCATAATAGCAAAGACTCCATGGGCTGTGGTCAGTGATTTTACCGATGAATTCGTGTCAATAATAAAATTATTGTAAATTAGACCAAAAGAGTTAACATGACCTATTCCAGCAATCTGAAAAAAGTTAAATATAGAGCTTATATCGGTGCTATCCTAACAATACGAGGTTATTGTTATTATTATATTGTAAATTGCTATTTTTATTGCCTTTTAGGAATTTAAATTGAGAATGTATTACAGTTAACAAACAATGACCTGACACTAATGCCAAAAGTCGAATGCTACTTTAACCGGCAAACTTTATGCGCAATTGATAAATAATATGAGCATCTCATATCATTGAATGAATATAGCGATATAAAGTTCAGTACTCAATACTCACAAACGTAATCACTACGCCTAAACAAACAACATAACCCCACTTGCTGTTGTCCACATTGTTAATATCGTCGTTTAGGTCCATTTTTAGGTGGTTATTATTTTCACTACCGTCACTGTTCTCCATTATTCACAAGATTTGAAGTACACAGAATGAATGCCACAGCTAAACTAAGTCCGGATGCTCTAGATAAAGAATAGTGCTCTATAAATGAAACATGTGTACGAGACGATAACTATTCTTTGTCCCGGTGTTTGAACACGAGTATTTGCGTTGTGACGCTTGGTATGGTTAACATTTATCTATAAAACATTTTCCCTATGTTTTACTTTACTTTTTCCTTTAGCGATTTTTATTTCTTTCTCTGTTTATTTTATTAAAGCTGTGAGTATCTCACGACAATTTTTTTGTTATTTTAGTTTAAATCGGATTAGATAAGACAAATTGCTAGTACGTATAAAAATCTTGTTTTCTACATCTGCCTGTCTGAGTCTATTGCTGAATATACATATATGAGCAATTTCTAGAGAAATAATGGCATTACTAACTTAAAAGATTTGCCTTTAACCACTACACCCGTAACGCGGATTGGCAAGCGCAGTATTGATAAGGAATCCACATTCTGTAGACTCGAGAGTCGGAAGACTTGCCGCAATTTGTCTATTAAGCCGTTTGCCCCGACCTTTAAATACCCCCAGAGAAGGCAGAGAGTACAAATTTTCATTTTGAACCATCCTGCACTTAGTTAAATGAGATTTGGTAAATCTTTTTTCGCCTCTCTGAATTATAAAAATGTCGAATGGGTTAGTTCTGGTGATGCATCTGCGCTCCATTCAACACGGGCGCCGGGAACATGTCTGTCGTGCCCATAGTGCGTTTTGATAAATGACTTATCCTTTGAGGAACATCGGTGTAGAACAAAAATATATTTTAGTACCGTACTAGTTTATTACGTTACTTAGTTACATACGTAAGAAAGACCGTAAGATTTTTCGACGATAAATTCCGGTATTAACCCTCCATTGTGACGAAGGGGCGATCAAGTTGATTGAGTATGTAACAAGAGAGTTCGAACTAAAAATAAGTTATGTTTTCCTATTTCTTCTTCAGAAGCCACCTTTAAAAGTCCACTGCCGATGTTCAACAGTGCTCATGGAGATCCGAGAAAGTCATAATCAAGACGCTGGGCAGATAGGTTGTTAAGCGCCATCAGTCGGTCGCCTCTGTTGTCAGCTTATAAGGCACTACTATGCAAACCTTAATGACTGCAGGTCTATTGATAGAGATTTAAAAATAGGCGTGGTAATAGAAGTACATATTTTTGTATTCGACACATGAAATTTTAAAAAGAAACAACTTAACGAAAATTCTACATCGTGATGGTTCAGATAAAATTCTGATAAGATTATTACTCGTCGTACCTATTATGATTACAAACAAGATAAGAGTATGTATGCTTATCGTTGATGTGGTAGATCCCGACACCGTCTTAGTTGTGTGTTTACTGGGTTTTAATATTAAGACCTGTAACATTATCATCAAATTGTAAGTCCACTTTGAAGGCTTCTCTGTAGTGAAGAGGATTGGCCATAAGCATTAAATTCGCAAACCTGTTGGCGATTGCAAAACCAGACTATTCACATCTTACATGTTGTTGCACATCATAATCATCATCATTTTCGTTTGACAATTTCGGATGGATCTATCTGTCGCCAAGGCTCTGTTGGTAAGCTAACAGTGTGCACCACGTGCAGGTGAGGATGACATTTGGAGAAATAAGGTAGTGTTTCCCCCTTACACCATATCACCGGTCAGCGGTTAGCCATATCAGCGGTTATTTTAGGCCACGGCCTGACAGTACGCCTTAAACAGTGTTGTTTTTATTTCTTTAGAGCAACGAAACTATGAGTCAGCCCCTTGCGGCTATCGCCCTCCTCTCTTTCTCAATGTCAGCGCCATCCGTGAGGCGTAGCTCTTTTAAATGGTACGCCATTTAAAACACGAGTATCTCGTGTCACGCTCCCATTACATTGGAGCCCCTACACAAGGAAACTTATCTTTGCTATTTTCTGAAGGCACTGATGGTGGGAAACAACAGAACCCTACCGTCAGCGTAACTTAAGTGGTTTTTACGTATATGACAATAGAACAACCAACTCCGGTCCCGCAAAGTCCCTCAATCAGTTCATTAATATATACATTGAAGAATCGAGGAGATGTTATCCGCCATGTCACCCACGGATAGGGGATCCGTGTTATTTATAAAACACATAACAATACTCAAAAATGATAACATTCAAAATTTAAGTAACTACCACATTCAAAATTCTCTTTTGTAATTCCCTTTTTGTTCTAAAATTTTGCTAACGGAGCTCACATGAGACACCAAGTCTATAACTTCCGATAAGTCATGGAACCTGGTGTAAACTGGAGTCTTTCTGTTAGTGTAGTACTGGTAAGATAGGGAGTTTTTAATTAGAACGGGTGAAACACTACCTAACAGTTCACCTGATGATTAGTGGCTACTGGAGCCCATGAACATCTGCAAACAACATTATTCAAGGAATGGTTTCAGATCATCCCCGAGGACTAAGATGGAATACCTTAACAGCCCGTAACTAACCTGGCTATTACAGATACCTCTCAAACCGGAACACAACTGTGGATACATCGCTGATTGCCGACAGAAATAGCCGAAAGTGTGGTACTTAACTAGACGACTCCTAGGCAGAGAACGAGCCTATCGCCTAGTATATTTATATAGATTACATCATATATTAATATGTTACGTACTGCATATACTATGTTATGTACTGTATGTATTTAGACATACTGTATATACTCATTATATATAATACATAAATATACATAAGTGACAGTAAAATTTTACTTTCTATACTTATGTGTGAGCATATTACGAACTGGTTAGTATTTGTTCATATAACCGTATAATATTTTTTTAATTTACCGGAGACTCAAACACTTTTTAATCGAACCGAAACTAGTTTTATTTTTAAGACGAAACCAAAAAAAAAAACGTTTAGATACAACCCCTATTACTTATTGGTATACATAGCTGTAATTGGATTAAAAGAAGAAGTTCATGCATATCCTTCGTCCCTCCGAACTTCATATTATTCTGTAGTAAATACATATTATCCTAACCTCTCGTGATTTTATCCTTTCTCGTGTCATCAGTCCTGATATGACTCATGACAATACAATTTCAATTATTTCAAAGTTAGGAGAAGGACTATTCTTACTTTGACACCTGTCTATATGAGTAGTTGGATTAATTAGCCTCATTCCATTAACCAGATAAGTATTTTTATAAGATATAAAATAAAATACAAATATATTTATTTCAGTCATATTTATTTAAAAAAAATATCGTGAACAGTCTCCCACACAGGAATTAATAATTAATTACCTACATTACAAACAAGTTTGGATGCTATTTACAAATCTATCTTTAATGTTAATGAGTATTATAAATTATTTTACAATTTACATTCCAGAGGTCATTTAAATATACCACGAATAAAAAAATAAACCCTGTAATCTATGATTCCTCATTTACATCACTAATATCCTTTAGCCCCGATTAAGATTATTAATGTAAATTGTAAAAATGCCTTGTAAAGAAGTTATCAGGGTAAAAAAGTTACAGTAATTTTCAGCCTAAGTTGTAAATTATGGTACAAATCGTAGTAACTATTATGCCGCTCTTATTGTGGTTATAGAACAATTTGGTAGTCAACAGACTATATAAGACTAAGATTATATACACAAGATTATGTCACATTTTGTTTGTTGTGTGTTATTGTGATGAATATATATTTACAATTATTATTATTATGTCTTGTTATATAAAAATGAGAATATATCTGTATATAGATCTATCAAAAGAAGTATTTGGATTTAGGAAAGAATAAGCGATGGCACAACCGTCGTCTATCTGAATAATTTGCGACTTTTGTCAGAAGACAACTTTGAGATGGTTATAGATACAGGATAAAGGCTACCTTTCATACACTAAATTATTTCATACGCTAATATTAAGTTGACTCGTAAGTACCGTTTTTCAAATATTAGCAATAGGTTGGTCTTTTATTTAGTGAAGCTTTATTTATGATCTAATTCATAGTGATTGTAAAATAAGTTTTAAGAAGTTCTTTAAATTTCGTATATATTAACAACATGGCACAATTTTTACGACTACTACATCAACAATCAAAGATTGTGTGCACTCTTTATTGCCATTTAAAAGTAAATTCAGTCAAGACTTCGCGAGGTATCAGAGTGATGATAATATAAGAATGACCATTTAAAAGTCCCCCTTTCTTTCCCCTTTTTTACTCATTCTTTTTTCACGCGTGTGACCTGCCACCGAAGGAAGTGGCAGTGGCTATTTCGGGATCAGCCTTTAGTGCTAATAGACGTCACAGTTTCGGCGGAAGCGACTAACGAGCAGAAAGGGCGCGAGTAAAGAAAAGTATTTTCTTCTTGTCATTGTTCTACGACTACATCAGCCTCTTTTAATCCACAGGTGATCATAGGCCTCTCCGAGAAAGCACAAGCAAAAGACGGAATAAATTTGGATGAATATTCCGTTTTCCGTGAGTTTGGCATTTGGAGAAGGAGATGGTGTGTCTCCTTATTCTTCTTGTTCATCAGCCTGTCAATGGTCTACTGCTGAACGTAGGCCTCGATTTTCCATAACCGCCATGCTTGATAAGTGGGTCGGTGCTCACAGAAACATACCCCTCGTAACTTAAACTCCAAAGCCCCATTCATCGATCTGTGTGTTTCCGAACTAGCGTTTTGTGAGATGTTTAACTCGCCATCAGTCGGACGCCATTCGATTTTTAAGGCTTGTCCTTTAGTCGCCTCTTACGATACCCACGGAACGGGGGGTCGTAAGAGCGGGGTCGGCGGAATCTTTTAAACTGCCACCAAATGGCTTTTATAAGCGCAATAAACTTATTTGTCAAAAGCTCTGTTACAATAGGTGAAGTGAAACTCCACTTTTATGCAAAGCGCTCTGATTCAATATTTATAATTTCACCACTCAGTCTCTACACGAAACGGAAGGATTTTTGTCAAACGTCAGTGTAAAATTAATTCTTACGCTTCATCAACCTTCATTGTTAGTTTTATTATACTTTGTATATTTCAATATCGCCTCTATCGTCCACGGCACAACACAGAATATATTGCACATAGTTAACATTACAAAGGCTATTACGTAGTTTCCAGTGTAATCACGAATAAAACCTGAAAAAAAAATATAGGAATATTTTAGTCTAGAAAGGTGAAAATATATTTGTAAAGTAACAATTTTCATTTATGCTTAGATGACGTAATGTAACGTGATCTAAGGTGTAATCTGTGATGATGATGATGTTCCAGGCGGATTTAAACTACAGCGACTTCTTTCTATATATGTATATATAATATTATGGTAGGTATAAGGTCTAGTGGCCAGGGTGTTCGATTTAGTTAGGCGCGAGTGCGAGAGACCTGGGTTAGATCCCCAGTAATGGTACCACTAAAATTGTTGATAGCTATTTTAATTACTGTATTGGATGTGCTCAGAGGTGACCAAAAATATCGTGAGGAAACCAGCATGACTGAGAAATATTAAAAAAAACCTGCACTGGAGCAGCGTTGCGTCCCCTTGCAGGCTCAAAAAACCTCTCAGATATTTGAGAAGGGGGCCTTTGCCCAACAGTGGGCACTTAGATACTGCTGCTTTAATTTTTTCTTTAACATATATTATAATAGAACATTATTGGAGATAATTATATTATTGGTGCTTTAAACAAATATTAGCTTCGACTTGGATTCGAACCCTGTATGTATGGCTCAACCGTCAGTTACGCTTACCACTAAGCGACGCGTTTTGCGTAAAGTAGCGTTGTTTACATTATCTTCTACATTAATAGTAATTGCATACATATACAGTTAGGTATTATTATTAATAAAGTAAGTAAGAGTTGAGTTTTAAACAACTTTCACCGCTTCGACATATTGCACAAACAACATCACCAAGTGGAACTCGCAAAACAAATATAACAAATTAGTGTTACATTTTATGCTCGCTATAAATTGTAATTTTTTGTAATTGTATAATTTTTATTACCTTTTTATTGCGCCTGTTGGTTTTGGCTATGAAATATTGGAAAGTGTATTCTTGAAAACTGATTTAGAAAATTTTGAATAAAGCTTTCATCCACATCGATTATTTTGATCACGGTTTTCATTTTCTGTTTAATAACCAACAGAATTAATTAACAACGAAAACGTCACATACCTATCATTGGTCCAATCGTTAAGCTAATGCCACCAGCTAGCAGCATGTATAAGCCGTAAGCAGGCGGATATCTCTCTATTGGAACGTGTTCCGCCATAACAATAGGCTGCGCGATGTGTATAAGTGACCTCAATGCTCCTAGTACTCCAGTCATTATCAGCAGTGGGGTGTAAGTAGTATATTGTATAAATACTGAAAAAAAAAACACCCTTACGAAATGTAAATAGTTTATCAAATAGTCCTGATATTTTTTTATGGGAAAGGCGGCAAACGAGCAAGCGGCTCACCTGATGGAAAGTGATTACCGTCGCTCACGTACATCTGCAACACCAGAGGTGCTGCCGGTGCATTACTGGCGTTTGTAGATATTTGGGAGACGGGGGGAAGGACGAGGAGGGGGAGCGGGCCTCCGGTTACCTCACTCTCCGAATGCAACGCCGAAGCACAAAATGCGTCTACTTCACGCCGGTATTATGTGAGGCTGTGGTACCAACCCGGTCGAGCCTGCCCATTCGAGCAGTAGCAAAAGCCGCCGCTTGGCTCTATCCTATCCAACTATCCTAAAAAGGCAGGCAACGCACCTGCAACTTCTCTGGTGTTGCTTCATTAATCACTTACCAACAGGTGATCTGCTTGCTCGTTTGCCTCCTTTCCCATTAAAAAAAAAATCAGTAATGCTATGTGGATTCAATATTTACTATTAATTTAAATGTTTACTCACCTATCCTAAACACGGCTGTTAGAAGAGCGCCAACGTAAAACATGTGACGGCTGTTCATTCGGAAGAATTGCCCGGAAACGCCCAATAGAAGTCGTGCAGACATATCCGTGGCCCCGCCAGTCGCAATGATGTTCGCTATCTCAGTCTGTTAAAATACCAAACGTTTTCCACTTATCAAAATAAATAATTAGAGTTGCATTAATACAACATACATAGCACAACGAAATATAGGTAAGTAAAAGATGTTGATTTATTGATTGCTTCGCTGTATTGTACTCTATTTAACAAAGTGTGCAAATATTTATATGTTCGCTAAAAGATCGTCACATTATATGATCACTTCTATTAAACATGCCAATAAATGACTAAATATTAATATTAAAAAAATGTCAATACAGGACATAAGAAATAAATGAAATAATAAAGAAAGTTATAAAATTAACAGAAACATTGATCCATCAGAAATTCATTAGCATTATAATAACATTTTTGTGTCAATATTTTGGGCAATCTTTCTTTAAATAAATTTCAATTTAATTCCTTTAATTAAAATAAAACGTTTTTGTCTCGAAACGCCTTCTGTTATCTTAGACGATCAAATAAAAAGGCAATTGACATGGTTTAGTTTAATTACGAGTTTTAATATAATTAGCAGGCGTAATAATTTGCCTCCTCCTCGCCTCCCGAGGGTGTCATAAGAGGCGGCTAATGGAAAAGCCTTTAAAATCGAAAATGCCACCGTTAAATGGAGGGTTAATCGTCTCGAAAATGATCATGCCTAAATTAAGCAGATCAGTGAAGGACAGCAGTGTCTAAAGTGCGAGGTGTGAGGTACTGCGATCGCGAATTCTCTTACCATGCGTTGTGATTACGGCTTATCCTCCTTATCGGTAAGACGGACCTGCAGTGGACAATTTAAGCCACTAGCCACAATGACATTCTGATAATAGCTCTTCTATATTGTATTACTATTTGTACCAAAAGTCCGTTCACGTGGAGTTCAAGTTCTAAGTGCAATATAAACATGTTATGCACTCCTGGCCGATTTCGACAATGGTGTCAATTTCAGAATATTATTCACAGTTGTCGACTGTGCAATGGATATTATAGTGAAGGTAATTGTACCCTAAATGTATGCGCAAACACTAAACCACTCACTAGTCTTTGCTTTCTATATCGGATTTAAGGCTTTGTGCGTTAAGGTCGAAGCCAGGGTCTTATACAGGTAGAGTAAAGCAGCGGCTTTAGCTGCTTTAGTAGTCTTTTCCAATATGAGGGCCTATGACAACGTTTTCAATAGTCAAGGGTTGTGCGATTCTACCATAGAAGGCGTTCTGGGGACTATTATCAGAAAAATGTTTATAGCTTCTAAACCGCTGAAACAAACACTATGAAACATAGTCTAAGTTGATCCCAGAGTTATCTATCACCTGTGTTAAATTCAAGTCAATACATTTAGTAGTTCTCGTAATAAATCTGATCGTACAGGCAGACTAATAAAAAGAAACTTGAAGATTTTAATGAAACCATTATTTACAAATTAAAATTAAACGTGATAAACGTTTAATTTTACTTTTTATTTTCAAAGTTTCAGGTGCTTTAATTTCAGAATTCAGATTAAAAAAGTAAAATGAAACGCGATAAAATCCGTAAATAATAAGACATTTGTTGGGTTGTTTTACCGGATGTTAAGGGGTTAAGACCAGCATATGAAATTTACTAGAGAAGAATAAGTTACTAAGAAATTTAATGACGTATAAAGTATTTAGAAGAGCGAGGCGGAATGTATTAGAGTTTTTTAAAAACGCTAACCTTACTTGCACATTGTGCTCAAACGAGGCTAAGGTGGATGGTGGATAAACCACACGCGATTTCTCACAGCTTTATACTCTGATTTGGGGCATCATCACTGCACATGCATTGGGGGACGAGATTGAGACAAGGATTGTCAGCTTATTAACGATTTGCTTCTGAGGACAATATTGACTATGATTGTGCTATGTGGATTTAATTCATGATTGAAGTTCTTTAAGTGAAGTGTAATTCGCCTTTAACAATTTTAATATTACTCAATATATTAGGATGAGTATCTTATGAAGGCTTTAGTCTTATCAATATAAAAATTGATGTTCAAGGATATAATATAATCTTTCGGAGTAACCGGTTTATCTACATGTGAGTAAACTCGGGTCTCGTTTAATTTTTTCTTAAGTAAAATAAATAATTTATTTAGATGCAATTAATTTAAAATGAAATGTGATTAGGATCCCTTGATAATTATTGAGATATTATGATAATAATCAATAATAACCAAGAGAAAGGTCAAATTAAGTCAACTTAGGCACAAAGGATAAAATCACATTTTCTGAAAGTCGAAAAACTAAATCCGTAGTATTTTTAACCACATAATGTTAATTTTTTAAAACAGATTAAGTTTATAGAAATCATGTATTTTAAGCGATTCGTCAGTAAGAAATTGCAAATTAAAAAGCACAGAAAAAAAATTATCGCTTTAAAATAAAATAGAATATTTAAAGAAAGATAAAATAAAAATATTTGATAGGTATTATGTAATTAGTAGGTATTAAGTAAATACGACATGTTGTAGTTTGTTCGCTTGGCTTCATTCAAATGTTTACTAATATTAATTAATAATTAAACACAATTTTCTATTAATTTATTCGTAAATAGTCGTAAACAAATAATAAGAATTATCGAAATTCTTTGCTTATGTAATTTATTTATGATCTCAATGAATAAGCTGTTCTCGGAAATTAAATTGTTTTTCCCGCAGATGGTTTAATTGTTCTATTTTATATTGCATATTAATTTTAATTTTGTTGAACTCAATTAGGGAACTAATTAAAAATATACTTACCCTACTTAGATGATTCTTATCCAGAAACAGTGGCTCAAGTGTGAAGAAAGTTAGGTCAGAGAAGAACGTCAAGGCCATTCCTATGATAATGTTATCGTATACTAAGTCTTTTAATAATGTTAAATCCAAGAACTCGGCTACCGTTTGCCTGGAACAACAATAATTTACGAACATAATACGAAATGAAATTCTAGACAATTTTTAATATAATTATGAATATATGTTTTACTATTCTACCGTCTGTCGGATATCATGTTACTTTGCCTAGTTGGCTTTTATCTACCAAACTCACTCCGTCACTACGCGATGAAACATACAAATAAAAAAACTGATAATATTCCACTTACCACTTTCCATCCTTGTTTTTAATAATAGGCATTGGTTCTGCAGCAATATTACCAAAATTACCTAAACTAGATACAGATGCTGCTTTATACAAATTTTCTAAATATACGTTATCACTCGAGTTAAATTTACTATTAGGCTTCCCATCTTCAGGTATTAAAACTACAGGAATACTTAGTCTTCTAGAATCATCTAATTTAGTAACAAATAATAACTGTGATCCACTTTTAGGTTTATCACTGATAGCTATGAATAAATTTTCCGCTGATTTAGTTTGACCATTTTTGTTTCCACCATTACTAACTTCGTCAAAATGAAATTTATCTTCATTGTCATCAACAGCCGGTGTCGGTGGGATGACTGTAACATTAAACATATTAAATCTTAACGTTATAAATAGTAGTTAAAGAAGTAGTAGGAAATTTAATTAGTTCAATATGAATTATTACTTACGAACAATTTTTTCACAAGATTTTACTTGCTTTACCATATGCCATTTAACTGGGTGCATAACTATCGCCCCAAAAATACTATGGGCTGATATAGCGCAGAGAATAGCAAGAGTACCCCTGAATCCATATTCGGTTATAGTAAATTTAATAAACAATGGATACACCATTGTTATCATCCCAATTGAAGCTTTACACAAACTTAGATAAAGTACTTTCTTCCGTGTGAAATAACTGTTGAAACTTGTGTAAGAAACTGGAATAAGTAAACCCATCCCGAGACCCTGTAGGAATCCATTTGTAATTATTAATTGTGTAGTAGATACTACGAATATGGCTAGAAATGATGCAAATGTATAAATGAATGCTCCTATTAGACCAACTTGCCTTAGCGATAACTTTTTTAAAGCTATATTGGCCGAGAAACCTGAAACAAACATATTTTTTTAATCAATATGCGGTTTTGTATGGCTGGTCGTTCATTCACATTAAATGGTTGAGAGATGGATGGCTGCCACATGCATCATGCTTGTGAACAGACGCTGCTTGTGAGGGCAGTTCTGTTTGTAAATACTGAGATAGTTTTTTAAATAACGCTATTTTTTGTATAATTTTATCTTATATGTTTAATGGCCCGTGAGACTATTCATTGCTTTTTATTTTATTTTATGTTGTATTATTTGTAATGTACAAAATCGGTTTAAAAAAAGGGGATACCTACGAAGTTTCTTTCGCCGGTTTCTTCTAATTTAAAACAAAATGCCTATTGGTAAACTAAATCTTATTTTTTTGCTACAAAAATAAAGATCTTTCATTTCATTTTCATTTTTAATTACCATTGATTTTTGTCTCTAATAGAATATTATACATCATTCAAAATAACCATTTGTTATTTATTCACATTTATTTATTTGGTAACTTTAGTGATTTAGGTAGGATTGATGAAAAAGGAGCTAAATTTGTAAAAATTTAGACGTGGATCTGAGCAGATTAAGTACGTATATCTGAAGACATGCCTGATACTTCTGAAATATAAACATGACTTTATAAGTAGATAGTTCTTACATAACACGAAGTGTAATAAAATTGATTGATACTAATGTCAAAACTTTGAATATTATTCTGGCAATTTCGAAGTGAACTGGCAAGTCTACACAGAAATTCCATTCAAGATTCATTAAACCCCGTGCTCTATTTCAAACACATTAACTGGATAGTCAATATTGAACAAAAGCTTAGTTTTAAGTATGATAGAATAATGCAAATCATGATTGTAGAGTTTGACAAGGGTTGAACCTTAGATCAATTTCATTTTCGTACTGATATCAACATATTATTACGTTACAGATTAATATTTCTGGCAGAGATTTCTATTTAAATTATCTTCATTATTAGTTAATAGCCCACAGCTGAATATTGACGAATATTTACAAAAAATTGGGAACCTTTTAGTAACACATTATAACTGTACATACTAACTTATTCTCCAAATACCTGTACTAGGTGTAACCGGTTGGGTGATAAACGAATCTTATTTGACCTATTTATACCTATAAATATCAGTAATAGAGAATAGTATCACTATTCCGGATTTACGCTTATCAACCCGCCTGTCGCATGTGAAGAATATTCTACTTTTATGCACTGTCTAATAGAGAACAATACACTATACCTATAACTGTAACGTTTTGAATTGCTTGTAATAATTTAAAAAGCAAACAGAACGTTTCTGTCTCATTATAATATATTAAATGCATTATCATAATCATCCAGCCTATGAAAGTCCACTAACATAGGGCTCTATCCAAACGAGTTTATTTTTACTCTTTAGCGTCAAGCTAGTTAAACGGGTTGACAATCACAATGTCCAACACCTCGCATCTCTGCTGCCCATCGCCAAATTAGTTATTTTCAATATGACAATAATGTGACTACAAAGATTGATTTTAACCTCTATCGGTTCTTGGTATATTTCCTAAGCCACTCACTACATGGCAATACACAAAACTTATTTTTTTTTGAGTTTTATTATAGCATTTTTTACCTGCTAAAGCAACAGTTACTTGGAATACTCCGTAGACAACTGTGACTGCACCTGTACCCGCTCCCAACTCCTCGAGGAAGTCGTTATAAATGAATCCGAAGACTGGCTGATGGGCTGTTCCCGCTATCTGTTAAAAACAAAATAACTTAAGTACCTTCAAACGTTGTCACGGTTTGCTACAATTATATAACGAAATATGTGATAAATATTTGTAAAGGGAGCAAATGCGGAGCAGTGGAATCATACAGGACGATGATGATGGTGTCAGGAAATTCATAAACAATTTATCATAAGTCAACTATTACAATGTTGTTGCAATATTTTGCGTGTTAAAAAACCCTTGTCTTTGTGCAATTCTGTTTATTAATCAATTAATCACTGATTTCTTCCTCGTCTATGAAAACACAGTGTTATTATTAGGAACAATTTTATGCAAAAGGATGCTATGAAGACAATTCAATTCAATACTAAATAATTGATAAACGAGGCCTCTCCTTTATTATACATTGCATCAGATAATACGGAAAACTTAATGAAGAAATGACTGCAATTTTTTTTAATAACATTTGTGTTATGTTAAATAGTAAAACTCTTTTATTATACTTTAATTACAGAGTTTTAAGATATACATCGTCGAGATATTTTTTTATTAACAAACAGCAGTATCAATAGGGCGAGGGTTTGCGCAAACAAATGTAAATAAAAGTATACATTTGATGACAGGTATTTTAACCTGTCATCAAATGTATACTTTTGGGCTAGGCTTCTAGAAGGCTTTAATATGCGAATAAAGAAGATTGCAATTTTTATTTTGTCATCAATATAAATTTTGTAAAAAACTCAAAGCATTTAAATTACAATCCAATATTTAAGAGAGTAATCTGTTCGAATCCTGGTTTAAATTGGTTGAAAATTTTAACTGCATTAACACATTTGACGTGATGGATAATTATAACATATAATACATTATTTATTTATCTCTAATTTGTTATATTTAAGAAAAAAAATTAACAGTTATTTCTGGAAAGATCATTTGTAAGCCTAATATTAGTTAAAGCCGATCGGTTACCAACTCCGCCCATATCATTTCCTAGCCATCTCGACCGGTTTAAATACATAATACTATGTAGCAACAGCAAGCCAGTAAGTGAGTTAATTACTCATTACTGAATTTTCACTATTCTGTGACTAAACCAAGTTTACCAAGTTCTTGGTGACAAAAGAAAACTTAGTGAGCAATCTTTACAGTAAGCAAAGGTGCATGTTGAACTTTTCATAGTTAATAATTATGCTATTACACCTAAATTACTGAAAAGCTTAAATGACAAGGTAACCGGAATATTGTTCAACAATTCACCGCGTTACACTAACATTGATTTTTATTTAGAACGGACAGCGAACGTACCATAGACGTCTTCTATTGTTATGAGCCGGGGCAGGATTAGGCAATCCAAGTCCCGGGGCCCTTTTCGAACTTCCTAAAACATTTTTTCGTTTTGCGTAAACTTAATTTTATTGTAGTGAGTTTTCACTAATATTATGTTCATAAACTCGTATCCGTAGGAAAAACTAATATAAGTTTGCTTAGATTCAGGATAGTACTTAACAAATAAGCAACAAGGTTTTCAGTGATAAGCTTTTGTCACTGTTCTATTGTCTGTTATCGCGTTCAGGAGAAGAATTAAGAAGGCTCATACTAATCTAGTGCGCTACTGTGTAAGGTTTGCTTAACACTTAAAATCAGATCGGATTGAAGTATCGTCTATAAACTTTGGTTCCAATCTCCTCTAAAAATAGAGACATTACGTTCTCTATTTTTTTATCAAGCTTTCTTTTAATTTCATGATTAAATTTGGTCGCGAAATCTCATACGTAAGTAGCTTCTGATTTTCTTTACAAAAAATTCTGGATACTACTGTAATTTTTTGATAAGGCAATGCATGGGCTTTTGAACATTTTAATGCCCTATAGATGATGGGAGATTATTCCCCAAAACTAGTGGTGAAATCGAAGAATTTGATAGATCCTGCACAGTTTTCTACAGCACTTATACACTACAAGGTAATTTGTTTTCCAAATGCGCCTTAAAACCCCTTTTTCAGGGGTTTTTTTCTATTGGCAGTTTACAGTCTTATTTACAATTCACCAAAACAATTACAATTTTAAATAAACTTTATTAATAACTAAGCTTGACGTCGATTAATATTTTTTTCAATGTCATTACACACACACACATACGAGTTGCTAGTAAGTACAATAATTAAAGTTTATGCCAATTGGCCTAATAGGCGCCGTGGCGCTGCGCGTCGAGTTAAATATTTGCATCGTATACAAATAATTGCTCCGGGTCGGGGTGTTTGTCTATATGCAATTTAAGTATATAAAATGAATTTGCAACACAGGATAAAATTCATACAATGAGAGGTAACAAAAAAAAACAATTATCGCTAAAATGTTTACATGGTCATTATATCAGTAGCTAGGGGACTTATAGGGAGCAAGTGCAGACTAAAAGCTATTTACACACATCTTGGTGCTCGATATATTGAGCTACTTTACAGCGTATTGCCGCGTTCTACAGGAGACAGAAAGATCTTTAGTTAAATATGTTTATATTTTTCCGTACGTTTTACGTACAACAACAGAATTGTCAAACTATTCATCCCCTTGAAAGACCCCAAGTTGTAGATTGCCTGTATAATTTGCTTTTATAAAATGAATACTGTTTCCAATCCAGCTGCAGATTCCCACAGTAAAACATCATGGGACATGCATCACTTTAGTATTTGGTCGTCAGATCTTATATATACTCATATATCTACATGTCATCATTTGGTAACATTAGGTGCAAGCCAGTTCACACAGACGTCATTGAGAATATGTACGGTTCGAGGTCATACGAAATAAATATCAGCTGATTGACATTGTAATTTCTGTAATTTGTTTTTTTTTTAGAGTCAGTGGAAGATTTGGTTGGGATTGTGGTTAATAGTTAAATAACAGTTTGAAGGTTTATTTATAGTTTTAGGAACGATGTGAATTTAAAGTGTTTCCTGTTATTTCCAGATTATCAAGAAGTTTAAATAATTATAAAGTATTTCCGGTATCATCTATTACTTCGCTCTAATATTAACTATTAATTTCGTGCAAAATCCAATACTTAATCAGCTTCTATAAACTAGGTGACCATAACTAAAACCAACATTGTCTCCAAAAATATTGCGTTGAGAGTCTGTTCTTTTAGCTCAGTTAAAACATACTGGTATAACTGGAACAGCTACCAAAATTTATATGAAATAACAAATCGTAAAAATTTATCAATGTGAAAGTAGTCCATTATCTATAGGCTGTGATGGTTCTCAAGGTTGTATACTTTACTTTTCTTGATGTATATTAATAGCGTATATGAAGTGGGGTTACAAGGGCATTTGACCTTATACGCCGGCGACACCTGTATGTCTTACTTAGGCAGTTTATTTCATGACATAAACAAGAACAATCACATTTAAATTTACTTTCAAACTGATTTTAATCAAATTTTATAGAGAGAAGCTATTAATACTACAAAAATAAGCTATATAATTTTTGCCGGCAAAAAATAAAATTATTCAAAGTCATCAAAATTTTCATGTAAATAGAAATCACACACTTAAAAAAACTAACAAAGTACTTAGAGTTGATTTTAAATAATAACCTAACGTGGAAAGCTAACTTGGTTAGCACAACGTACTGTAGGTAGATGGCTTCCATTATAGGTGTTCGTAAACGTTTACAATTCCCTAGTGGTACCAAAAGTTAGAAAGGAGATATAATCAACCAATAGTTTTGAAAAACAATACCAAAGTTATGTTAAAGATAATCTTTAATTTTGTATATTTATTTCTTTTAAGTTTATCCTTTATTTATTCGCTATTTTTTAAAAAATCTTATATAAGTGAATGTATGTACGTTTCATTGAACCTAATATTATGTTTAAAAAATAACCAATTATATAATACTCAGATAAATGTAAAATCAACAGATCTAGGCCGTGTTGTGTAATGATCTCATGACGTAAAATATTAGTAAAATTTAATAATATTTTTGCGAAAAACCTGACTTAGCGGAATTAAAACAATGAACGTGGAATTTTGTATTAGAAAAATGTATAATAGTTTCTCAATTCGTATATTGAATATGTTTTTGTACATTTTGTACGTTTAAGTATTACTCAAATTATATTTTTAGCGCCCGATTTGAGAGGCCAATGCTATTCGAAAGAACGAAAAAAATTAAATGACAATGATCTTACTTATTTTTAAAAATAACCAGTTCCATAACCTTAATTCGTTCTACATTTATTTATAAACTGTTTTTTTAAAGAAGTTTATCACTTGACCTTTCATATGTTTAATGTTTTTATGGCTAAGTATCACAGTTAATCTCAATAATATTTTAAAATACACTTGTTTTCAGATTATGCTTTCATTATATTGAACCTGTACCTGATACACCAATATATTTCTTAAGTTTATTTACTGTGTCGGGGGAATCAAATGAAATCAAATCAGAAAGCCAGTCCGAATATTATACCAACCTCAAATTCTACATATTAGATGTGTGGGCGAAGGCAAGGAAACTTCATACAGAAAGCTTTTCTAGTTGCATTCTAGTAAAGGCCATTGTTGAGTAATGGTCTAGTAATAAAGGAGATTGAAGAAGGCATTGGCCGAATATTTAACCAGCATCCCACCCAGCGTCGTGAATTTGGAATGTCATGAAACCACTTTTTTTACAGACCCCATCGAGAATTAAATACGGGCTATATTGTATTGTACGGCCATTTGAACAGACAGAGAGAAATCATGTTCAATAGTTCATGACGTTACCTCAAACATAATTATGGAAACCCATATTTTTTCTTTATCATACGAGTATTCATTAAGATTGTTAGTGTAGTGGTTAAGTATGCATGCATGCAAAGAAGTGCATAATTTACAGTATTTCGTAAAGCTTCAAATTACAAATCTGATCAAAATTTTGCACTGCCTCTTTTACAAATTGTCACTGACCCCTGGCTTGACTAGTATTGAATGAGAAGTCAAAGTACAAAGTCCACCCGTTATTGCCTTTCTGTTATATATTTACAGAGCGACAATAATTTGGTTTTTGATAAATTCTTTTGAGAATTTTATTTTATGCATTCAAGTATCTCGTTCCTGTATTTACTATAATAACAGTATTTTTACCAAACATCCTTGACTTATATTCTAAGAAACAATATATGTTAAACGAACACCCACAGATTTCAAAGAACCACTGACTTTACAGTAAACGAATTTAACGCAGAACGAGTCCTCATACATAACACTTGCATTTCTTTATATTAAAAATTAAGTTTAACTCCACTGTGGACTTAAGTTATGTGTCATGGGTCTACGGTTAAAAACTTATAAATCGCATATTGCCAAAAGATCCGAAAGCTATATGTAGGCTATATGAATAATAGTACATATGTTTTTTTTTAAAGAATTGGTAGTATCCTATTTAAGTAACATTACTAATATTCCTGTTAACCCTCCAACTGAGCATTACAGCTTGTATCCATAGTGGGTCACGACAATAGTCGAAAGCTTAGAAATTGTTATAAAAAGCTTAGAATTTACCCGTTAGTTCTGGACGTGTTGCAACATTTCAAATATAAGACAAACGAAACATATTGCACATAGTGAGAAGTCACTATTCTTTAGCTATAGAGAACTGACCCATTTAAGGAACCATATCATTTTTAAACTAATTGGGGTTACTTTAATTGATAATCTTAATAGATAAACTACCGCAAACAATCCACACATCAAAGTAAGTCGTCTAATTACAAACTTCAACAGGCCATAAGGCCAGGGGGTGATAAGAATTGATATTGCTAAGCAGATAATTCAATGAAACTAGTAAATAGTCTAGTGATCAGGGCGCCCGCTTTAGTCTCATATAGCGCGAGTGATCAGGTTTCGATCCCCAGTGTCCACCGCACTTGCACCGATAAAATTGTTAATAGCAATTTTAAGGACTGAATTTACCACATGCTCAACGATGAAAGAAAACATCATGAAGAAACCTGTATGTCTGAGAAATAATAAAAAAAATATTTTAATGACATGTGAAATTCGCCAACAGCATGGCGGACGCTTCCCTGCTCGAAAACGCTCTCAGGTGTTTGAGAAGGAGGCCTTTGGCCAGCAGTGGGCATTCACAGGCTGCTACTTTACTTAAATTGTTTAAGTTAATAACATGGACAGTTGAGGTATAATTTGGTTTAAAATAGTGTAAAGTATAGCCCAATGATCTAAACTACCGAAGTTGCTATGTAAACTGAAATCTATGCAACGAGCATAGATTTCAGTATATCCCAGGTTCGAAAACAGTTATCGAAATTTTTGTTATGTATAACAAATTTTAAGACTTGATGATGCGTTTAATTATAAAAATAAGATATTTATTTACAATTTTTAGGATGACATTAATATTTTTTCGACTTTTCGGTGTTTATCTACGCGAGTAGTGTTGGTAGGTCATTATAATTTTTAATAGTAATAAATATAAATAGGAAAAGTACTTAGTGAACACTATAAAAGTACATTCTGTTTTCCAAATTACGTTGAACTTCAGGAACTTCGTGCATTGACATTCTTGAGTGCGATTACAAACAACAATTCAGAAATGTCTACAGTTGCAACGATTATCTATAGGTAAAATTAATAATAGATCCGTGCGGGAATTGAACCCCCAATTATTAAAGTTGAAGCCTGTCCATCTATTCAGCCACTACGCTAGCTAAGCCGATATCAACCAAAAAGTACTTAATTTTATAAAAATGGAAAATAACACATTAAAATTAAATGTACTCACGAAAATAACCGACAATCCCACGCACACAAGGTAACCCCATCCTCCTTCAGGAGGGACCAGTTCATAGTTTTTCTCGTCACTGTCACTGCTCTGTAGACTCTGTTTCCCTTTCACTGTCATGATTTCCGCTGACATGAATCCCGAAATATCACGAATGTGAACCGAATGATAAGCGGCAAGCTTTTATAAGGCGACGGCAGGTGGTCCCATTGATAAATCTCTAATAAATAAACTGTGCGGCAGCCGTTTACTTAAGGCTTAAGTTATAACGCCGTAACCGAGGATACGTTCAGTAACATTTCGCAAACAAGAATCCTCGGATTTTCCACAACACAAATAAACAAACAACTGATACCGTATTTCATCAACGCGACCCAGAACAGCGATGCCTTGTAAACTACTACGATAAATCTCTCTAAGAAACAACTAAAAAAATACTAGCTCGGCCGTTCCGTGTTTTTATGAAATATATTAACTGCATCTATTTATCTTTCACACTCGTGGACATGTGTGGACTGGTCGAATGCAGATGATCTACTCAATGTTTGTGAATGGTAATCAATCTTTTTTTGGTTAGTATTGACCCTGTGTTAGCTATCGCTCCACATTTTTATGAAAAAGAAACATTGAATTCGTATAAGTGTAATTAAATATATCTAACCAAATTTATTTTACTAAAAAATTTTATATCTCATCACGCATACTTTTATTTTATGTTACACGAACTTTTTATTTCGCGTTACCGTGGGTACAGCAAAAACAATATTTACACGGTTCCTATGCAAAGATTATTTTAATTAATCAGTTTACGTTATATCATTGTGTTATGGAGTTATTTATTTGCACAAATATTACGGAGAAATAATCTTGTTTTATAGTTTAACAGCTATTGTTTACATATATTTTATAACAATCTATATGCATTCCCTTGCGATAAACAACAGAAAACTTTCCTCGGAAAACCCATTACTGATTAAGAATATTTAAATAAATTTCGTTACATAATATGAAGTGAAGTGATACACATGCACCTATGATTTGGCTTCATAAGTGCGTGCCATTTTTACTCTTATTTAAACTTCTAGATCAGCAGAAGGTGAAAGTATGTTTTGTTGAACATTTTGTATTATAATATCACGTATTTTTACCGGCATCCTACCTCCTTGCATTGTCTAAGCAGAATCACAAGGTTTGCTTAATCAGGACAAATAAAAAAAAATTGTATAATCATAATCATCATTTCAGCCTCTTACTAGACCACTGCTGAACATAGACCTCCCCCAAAGGTTGCCACAAAGCTCGGACCTGAACCACCTGCATCCATAGACTTCCCGCAACATTGCGCAGGTCGTCACTCCATCTAGGGGGGTCGTCCGACACTGGCTGCAATTCGAGAACCTTATTTTCCCAACCGTTGTCAGTTCTGCGAACTATGTGGCCAGCCTATTGCCACTACAGCTTGCTGATCCTTAGGCTATATCGGTTATCCTAGTGTTGCTGCGGATATCAACGTTGCAGACTCTATTGCGCATAAAGTCACCGAGCATATCGCGATGAGCAACTTTGAGCATCCTCATACGGCCTGCAGTGACGCACCAAGTCTAGTTCCGTAAGTCATCCCTGGAACACGCACTGGTTGTTGGTACTTTGCTCTTTTGTATTAATTGTATAAAAAAGGGACAGATATAAGTAGGAAAAAATTTAATTAGATATCCGCTCAACGTGTACATCAACTTGATCTGCTGATTTATCACATACTCGGTGTAAAATTAAATATTGCGTGATGCTTGAAGTTAAAATATTAAAATTATTTCATGAACACGTGCAGACCCGCTGAACGAGAGTGCATTCACTTTACTCGATTCCTCCATTTCTGTTGCTCTGTGTACCTTCCTTTCCAAAGTGAATCTTTCACTTTATAGATCTCCCACGCAAGAAGTTGCCACTGTTCTATTTCTGGCATGAAACATGCAGGCAATATAGATCCATTATGAGTTGAAAACAGTTTCCGTGATCGTCACGCTTGGTACACCCGATTGACCATTACAGTACCAATACCTAACTCGTGGACCTTCTGTTCGCGTGACTCTTTCGCCGAAAGTGTCAAGGCGACCGGGGCAACAGTCGTACCAAACACCTTTACACCTTTGATGCATAGTTCAATGGTTAGTTCACCATCTGTCTGAGATCTCGAGGTTTAATCAACTTTGCTTTGCTTTGCAAATTCTCTTATGGTACCATGATGCGGCAAAGCTGCGACCTTTTTATTATCTCTGGGAGTGGTGAATATCCGAAATCTCTGCCTGTCCCTATGAATGACAGGCATGAGATATTGTATATTAAAGTAAAGTTAACTAGCAGCCTGTAAATGCCCCACCGCTGAGCAAAGAGCAGGGGACATTTATTAGCCTGTTCTGTTTTCCTTCATTGCACGAATTCACCACGAGCTCGGGTGAATTTGGTTCTTATAACTGCTATTAACAATTTAAGTGGCGTCAGCACGGGAGATCAAACTCAAACGCTCGCGTACTGTGATATTAAATCGAACGCCTTGACAACTAGCCTGCCGCGGCTTTTGAGAGCTTATACGATGTATTTAAGTAGATTTCAGTAAACATACATCTACGAACACATGAATCCTAATCACATTTAAATCAAATTCCCACGAGTGTATTTCATGGTATTCAAGACGCAATTAATATATCATCTATTTTGAATAATTCAGTTTCTCTTACTCAGTGCTTAAACAACATTATATGGAATCCTTCACAGTATGTAAAACAAGTACGACACATATACGACGTATTTATTTGTATGGAATTTAAATATTCAAACTCAAGGTATTTTTCACGTGGGAAATTGCGTCATTCTTATAAACATTGGACTATTCTCTTATAAACATGGTGCTATATACGTATATTGCTTTTAATCGATATTAAAATACGATGATATACTTTTTATTACAGATTGATCTGTGAACCAAATACCCGGCATTATAAGAATAGTCATTCAATATTAACAGTTGTCATTTCTGATTAATATGATAGTAACAAACTTTTAATAGACTAAAGAATCAATAAAACGAGGCATTGGATAGCTTAGCTACGGGCGATTACAAACTCCTACTTTGTGGTTTATGGTTATGCAATAATTGTATTGCCATTCAGTATATCAGGTAATTAAACTTTGAACTGTTCAGGAGTCAATATGATAATAAAATAAATATTTTATTATTTACGGAGATTATCGCGTTTAATTATGTATGTGTGTGCGTGTAACATTTTTATATTCCCGACGTTTCAATTGCTTTACAACAGCCGTGGTCACGGGGGACAGAGGTGTTAGACGTTCACCTTCAGCCTTTATTTATTAACTTTGGTCCGATCTTCGCAGAATGTGCTCACAGTTTCTTGAGGTCGTTCAGTGCTGTGCTTGGTTTTAGATTTAATTTTGTTTATTACGAGATCCCAAGCCGGTGGTAATACCCTGCCATCTTCTCTATTGAAATTAGGATGTATTTTGATTTCAATTACCTCGGAATCTTCCTTGGCAGGAATCGGTGATCTTTTGCGAGGATTTTGGTCTATCAAATCTGATGTCATTAAATATTATGAGTTATTTTTGCAATGTTACGGAAATTGGATGTTCAATCGGATTCCAGTATTGACTACATCAGTATCACTCCTGTTTTAATTTTCACAATACTAAGAATGATTTTGAATAGATTTTGAAATTTATTACCTTACAAATTTACAGCTCTCTCTTCCAGTAATAGCCTGTTAGCATGACAGGGCTCCTCTTTTTCTAAGTTAAATATTTCCTGGTGGTATCACTTTCCAAGTTAAATATATATAAATGTACACCACATGTGTACAATGTCTTTCAAAATTCACATTTTGTATACATTTTGGATTCATCATAGAGCCAAGAGTTTTAATCATAGAGTTTGAATCATTGTTATGGCTTTTTGATTCATATCCAATACATGTATCAACCGGGAAACTTCTTCTTAATTCAACTTGTTATTTGCACTTACATGACACTTTTGTGAATGAAATTTCACTTCAAACATTGAAACTATTAAACATTATGTTAAAATATTATATTTGTAGATGTTGTTATGTGTAGGTTTGAAATTGATTAATACAGGTACTTATAATAGTTCAGGATTTAGGTTCTATATTGTAATGCTTGATAATTACTTTTGTAATATAATTTTAAACGAATGATACTATAAATTAAAAAAAAAAGTAATTGTTAGCATTTACTTTTGTAGGTTCGGGCCTTCGAGAATATTTACTGACCTCAAATCATATCTTGTGAAAGGCAATTGTTTCTTAACATAAATCTTCTCGTCTGTTTTTAAAACTTTTCGTATTAGACTATCACGTCAGCTATGTGTTCTTTAACGCGGGTCTTTACTGATCATTTAGTTTGCCCTATGTACGAGAGACCACATTTACAATCAAGCTTGTAAACCCCTGCATCTTGTAGAAGAATATTGAGCTTGACAGATGGTAAAAATTGACTTATCTTTTTCGCCGGCTTGAAAACGTTTTTATCAAGATATAGAGCAAACTAAACTTAAATATGGAATAAGAGGACAAACTAAAAGATCTGTAAAGAACACATAGCTGAAGTGAAACACCGATGCCCTAGGAAGTCTGCAGTCTGTAATCATATTCTTGATCGCTCCAACCATTACATCAGATTTGATAGACCACAAATCCTCGCAAAATAATATCGATCCTGCCAAGGATGATTCGCGAGGCAATTAAAATCAAAAAACATCCTAATTTCATTAAAGAAGATGGCTGGGTACCACCGGCTTGGGATCAAACAAAACAAAAACAAAATTAAATGTAAAACCAAGCATAAAACTGTTCGACCTCAAGATACTGTGAACATATTCTGCGTAGATCGGACCAAAAATTAATAAATAAAAGCGGAAGGTAGCCCAAGTTAACTATGTCATCTGGACGGCTAACACCTCAGTCCACTCGTCGGATCTTTTCACGGACGCCTTGTGAGAGTCGGAGATACTGTACCGGGGCTTTGCCTCCTTGTAGTGGTGTCATTTCGCCGCACGTAGAGTTACGTGCGGGTCTTTGGGTTGCGTCGTCTCAGGATATCTTCCCGTCATCCTCGTCGCGAGTCGGTCAACCGGGTCCCCGCTTAAGGGGAGGCCCAGCTAGTCTATTCGTGTGAGGGCGTCGGGAGATTTTGTTCGAATGAAGTTTGGTCCAGATAGTGTACGGTGTTCCTATCTGGACTTAGTAGGTTCACAATTACTTCCATGATGATGGGGACTGGGTCCTCTTCTAATTGGAGAGCCAGAAGTGCGTCTTGCAGGATGCTCACCGCTCCCATAATGATGCACTGTAATAGTATATACGTGTATATGTATTTCATATTATGTATATTTTTTGAATTTATTTTATTTGCATATTATGTGTATGTATTATATCTTCACTTAACTTTATATTATGTGCACACCCGAACCCGATACTTATCATATTTCCATTTTCTTTTTGGGTTGCCTGGAAGAAATCGCTTCTTAGCGATAAGGCTGCCTATTGTACTTTTTGTTTTTTGTTTCCTTATAATCTTTGTATGCTAAATCTGTGTGTGTACAATAAAGTATATTTCATTCATTCATTCATGCTAGTCCTGCTGTCCTGTACTGCTATTTGTACTGTTCGTGGCTGAGGTGTAGGTTGCCCACCAGTGGGTGTTTCCTGGGTCTTCTTGGATTTCTTTGTCTTTTACCTCCTCTACGACTTTTCTTTGTTTTAGTACCCGCTCCTGCGCGCTTGTTGCGCAGGTCACGCTGGTAAACAGGGCACGATCGGTTATAAGCCGTCTGCGCCTGCTTACAGTTTGCACTGTGTGGCTCCTCACCACAACATATGCCGGTGTTAGCAGTGCGATGAGTGGCTGAAGAGTTGGCACCTATGACACTGTGCTGTTCCCTTTTTTCCTCGCCAGGCTTCTATACATAGGTATATGTATAGCTTCGAGCCCTACCGGGCATGTATAGAAGCTCGATGATTTTGTATAATAGTGCGAAGTCAGGAGTCCTTTTGAATTGCATAATATATATGACGCCCGGACGTCCCTTGCGCGTTTCAATACTCCGAATGTATTCAGGCTTGAACCCCTTTGCCAGGAACTCCTCCGCTAGTTCCTTGGCATTGGTGTTCGACGGCAGTCCGAACGTAGCGCTCTGACGGCAGCGAATACGTAAACCAGGAGATATATTCATCCGCTTCCAGCTTCGATATATAACTAAGCTGGAAACGTGTCCTCCTGGATTTCGGGGTAGAAACGCACACTCTTTCCTGCATGGCGGGCGTTTGATCTTTCGCCTAGTTTGCCGGCTATCATCCTAAAGTGTCACCACTGGACTCACGTCCAGTTGGGCAGGTACTCAACGACTATAGGCGTGAATCGGCATTTTTTTGGATGCTCTGTTGCTCGAGCTTGCTGTTGTTGCGGTGCGGAGTATACTGCACATGGTGTGCATGTTGCAAAGCTCTAGTGTAGGTAATCCGGTGCGCTGTTTCTGACGCACGCACGTGCGCAGGCGCTGGCGCCGTTGTTGGCGCAGGTGCGGACGCAGGTGCGAATGAAGGTGTGAATGCCAGTGCAGCTGCGGGCATGGTATTACGCGGTGTGCTAGGCGCTTGCGTGGGTGGAGGCGGAGCAACGCGGGGTGTACGGGATGCGACCAGTGTGACTCGTGGTATGCGTGATGTGCGGGTTGCTGGCGTGGACGATGCGTCCCGCGGTGTGCAGGATGTTGCCTCAGGCGCTGTCTCTTGCGAGGTAGAGGGTGCAGCGCAGGTGCGTTTACTCTCCTCCTTCTCTGCACAGGGCTGTCAAGTCTCTTCTTGAGAGGGGTACCCAGCACAGATAGGTCCAACGAATCCACACTGTGCTGGATTTCCTCTATCTCCTACGGAGTTATGCTGTGGCCTGCCTCTTCGAGGGACTGACGTCACTTTTCAAGGAGGCCCAGCATTATGGCGTCTGTGCCTTGAGCATAGAAATAGCCCTGTCTCCTCAGCCGATGGGCCAGGGAGATCTGGTGCTCAACCTTGCCGCGGGGTGTCCGGTCAACGAAACTGACAGCGACGAATCGTATTCCTCGGCGTCGCTGTCCATCTCTGGATAGCGTGATGCCGAGGTATTACTCCTCTTCGGAGTTTTGGTGTTCATGGCGAAGTTCCCAGTACGCCGTGACCGTGACGATGCTCTCCACTGCGCGCTGCAGGTGGCGTCAACGTTTGCAACAAACGTCTGAGAGAGCCAAGGATCGGTTCGGGCGGTGGTGTATCACTGACTAGTGTCCATCGAGTACTGCGGGCTAATCCAGTACCCCCGTGACCACAGTTGCTGCAAAGCAATCGAATCGTCGGAAATATAAAAAGATAATAAAACGCTATAAAATCCGTAAATAATAGTTTCATTTCAAATGTGTAGTGTTCGCGTAAATACTAGAAATAATTTTAAGTAAGTATAATTATTAAAGTAACAAAAAATCTTAAATGCAAAAATGTTTTTTCTCTCTGCATGTCGGTGTCGCCTGTATTTAGCTTATGTACAACAAGATGTTATCCTTAAATAAATTATTCTTATCAGAATATTAGTCAAGACTACAAAGAAAATTTTAAATCATCGTTGTAATTTTGCGTTTTACTTTTTCGACTATAATGAACATAAAATCTCAAATATCTATATGAACTTTATAAAAGAAAAATTACGTAACATATTTGGAAATGAAGTAATAATCATTAATACGTTACTGAATCAAAATAATTTATCGTTTCTCTTTAAGTCATTAAAACCACTTAAGTGACATTATTATAAGATGAGTCACAAATTACCATATCAATATTATAGAAAAAAAGTCATTTAAATTTGAATCCTAATTGTTACTTTTATTTTTATTATTTGTGTATCATTTACTTTGCAAAGGTATCCCAGATTTCTTTTCCAACTCGTCACATACTTCGTCATATATCACTGAATTTTTTTTTTTTTATAATATATATGACGCCCGGACGTCCTTGCGCGTTTCAATACTCCGAATGTATTCAGGCTTGAACCCCTTTGCCAGGAACTCCTCCGCTAGTTCCTTGGCATTGGTGTTCGACGGCAGTCCGAACGTAGCGCTCTGACGGCAGCGAATACGTAAACCAGGAGATATATTCATCCGCTTCCAGCTTCGATATATAACTAAGCTGGAAACGTGTCCTCCTGGATTTCGGGGTAGAAACGCACACTCTTTCCTGCATGGCGGGCGTTTGATCTTTCGCCTAGTTTGCCGGCTATCATCCTAAAGTGTCACCACTGGACTCACGTCCAGTTGGGCAGGTACTCAACGACTATAGGCGTGAATCGGCATTTTTTTGGATGCTCTGTTGCTCGAGCTTGCTGTTGTTGCGGTGCGGAGTATACTGCACATGGTGTGCATGTTGCAAAGCTCTAGTGTAGGTAATCCGGTGCGCTGTTTCTGACGCACGCACGTGCGCAGGCGCTGGCGCCGTTGTTGGCGCAGGTGCGGACGCAGGTGCGAATGAAGGTGTGAATGCCAGTGCAGCTGCGGGCATGGTATTACGCGGTGTGCTAGGCGCTTGCGTGGGTGGAGGCGGAGCAACGCGGGGTGTACGGGATGCGACCAGTGTGACTCGTGGTATGCGTGATGTGCGGGTTGCTGGCGTGGACGATGCGTCCCGCGGTGTGCAGGATGTTGCCTCAGGCGCTGTCTCTTGCGAGGTAGAGGGTGCAGCGCAGGTGCGTTTACTCTCCTCCTTCTCTGCACAGGGCTGTCAAGTCTCTTCTTGAGAGGGGTACCCAGCACAGATAGGTCCAACGAATCCACACTGTGCTGGATTTCCTCTATCTCCTACGGAGTTATGCTGTGGCCTGCCTCTTCGAGGGACTGACGTCACTTTTCAAGGAGGCCCAGCATTATGGCGTCTGTGCCTTGAGCATAGAAATAGCCCTGTCTCCTCAGCCGATGGGCCAGGGAGATCTGGTGCTCAACCTTGCCGCGGGGTGTCCGGTCAACGAAACTGACAGCGACGAATCGTATTCCTCGGCGTCGCTGTCCATCTCTGGATAGCGTGATGCCGAGAGGTATTACTCCTCTTCGGAGTTTTGGTGTTCATGGCGAAGTTCCCAGTACGCCGTGACCGTGACGATGCTCTCCACTGCGCGCTGCAGGTGGCGTCAACGTTTGCAACAAACGTCTGAGAGAGCCAAGGATCGGTTCGGGCGGTGGTGTATCACTGACTAGTGTCCATCGAGTACTGCGGGCTAATCCAGTACCCCCGTGACCACAGTTGCTGCAAAGCAATCGAATCGTCGGAAATATAAAAAGATAATAAAACGCTATAAAATCCGTAAATAATAGTTTCATTTCAAATGTGTAGTGTTCGCGTAAATACTAGAAATAATTTTAAGTAAGTATAATTATTAAAGTAACAAAAAATCTTAAATGCAAAAATGTTTTTTTCTCTCTGCATGTCGGTGTCGCCTGTATTTAGCTTATGTACAACAAGATGTTATCCTTAAATAAATTATTCTTATCAGAATATTAGTCAAGACTACAAAGAAAATTTTAAATCATCGTTGTAATTTTGCGTTTTACTTTTTCGACTATAATGAACATAAAATCTCAAATATCTATATGAACTTTATAAAAGAAAAATTACGTAACATATTTGGAAATGAAGTAATAATCATTAATACGTTACTGAATCAAAATAATTTATCGTTTCTCTTTAAGTCATTAAAACCACTTAAGTGACATTATTATAAGATGAGTCACAAATTACCATATCAATATTATAGAAAAAAAGTCATTTAAATTTGAATCCTAATTGTTACTTTTATTTTTATTATTTGTGTATCATTTACTTTGCAAAGGTATCCCAGATTTCTTTTCCAACTCGTCACATACTTCGTCATATATCACTGAATTTTTTTTTTTTTATAAATATATATAATACCAGGTTACTGTCACAATCATTATAATAGCCACATCGTTACATATTAATCATCGTTCCAACCTATCACAACTCCGCTTTGGCCTTTTGTACAACAATGTACTGTCCGGCAAGTCATTGATTCGAGTTAAAGGAGGTCATCTGCAACTGCATTTACCAGATAGCTTCTTGAGAATCTTTCTTCGCCATCGACCATTCCGGCTTATTGGTTCTTAAGGCTGTATAAGTTACACTAATTCTGTTGCTTATGTTCCTACATTTCAGATTCTATCCCGTAGAGAAATACCGATCATCCTTTTTTGTACGGCTTGTAATGATTAAGAACGTCACGGTTTCGTAAGTTATCCCTGGCCACATACACTGGTATACTGTACGAATGAGTATCTTCACTTATTTTTTCTTCTAGTATTATAGCCGATCGCAAGTTCATCCAGATCATTACTGTGCATCTAACAACATCTACCCATATCAGACGGGTCATTGTGTTTGATATAAGATATCTTCAGACGGTATTTATTTAACTTTTAATTATTTTATTCTTAGACAGTTTCCACTAAATGCTTTTCTTCGCCGTAAAACTTGTGTGATATTAACCAGGTATAACTTTACGAAAAATTTAATGTATCATGTATTAATCCACTGACAAATTGGTTTATGCGTCTGCGGTTTGTTTATTATATAAGTGCCGTATAACGACTTCCAATGGGACTATATTATATATTTGTAGTGCAGCTACGCTGTTACGGAAAACAATACTGAGCAACAATTTAATTTCCCATTTTAAATACTAGTTTCTATTGTAATCTGTGGTTAATAGTTACTTGGGACTATTATTAACAATGCCATTTAATGGCTTGTAAAAGAATAAATGCCATTTGTATTTATTCTTTTACAAGTTCTTAATATAAATAACACTACGGTTTATCCTGTCAGCAGTTTACTTGCTTGATCATGCTAGCTATACTACCGAAATTCGCCGGCTTCACACAGACTTGTTTATAAAGAATATTTTAATCAGATAGATAGCTTAGTAGGTACATGGTTACTTGGTAAGAAGTTAAGTCTTTGACGTAAATTTGAGCAAATATCGAATTTTCTTACTGGTCCATTTTTTTTTTCATTAAGAAGCCTGTCTATAACCTATATAACTATTTGTTGTTCCGGAATTCTTTTATAAGTTAAAAAGTTAAAAACCAAGGATCTAAAGTATTTTTGAGCAAAAGTCCATCAAAAGTCAAAGTTTCACGTGTAATCTTAGTTAGAAGACTTCGTGAATATTGTTGCATTACAGAAAAAAAGGTCAAAAAACTAGAACGTTGATGACGTCAGATAAACGGTTACAAATGAAAGTAACAATGTAAATTGTGTTTTATGCTTACGTTTTAGTTCTTGATACTGGAAAGAGCTATGCATTGCAGAATATAAGCAGTAAATTGTGAAGACAGCAAGATAATAATGGGCAACGAACAGCTAAATTCATAACCAGCTGCTAACCCCATTACTAAATGTAGCACATGTGGTTAGCTGATATACTTTTTATGAACAGAACGTCTCCATAACATTTCCACACCGCTCATTTATGACTTATTACTAAGTATTTTCCAAAATAAATTACTTGGCAAATTATCAATTTAATATTAGTCGCTTTCTACAGTAACCATAATCACATAAGGATGGTGGTATTCTCTTGTACCGACAGCGACCACATATTATTACAGCTGCACTAAGTTTGTCATAAAAATACACTGAGCTTACTAATTTGAAAGTCTAATACTTTTTTTCTCTTTCAGGTAATTTGCTGTAATTTGAAATATTGGAAGGCCGTGACTTTATGCTACTTTATTTAAAGTAAGTCTGCAACTGATACATTAAACAAAATAGATTAAAGAAAAAATGTGTCTTCTCCTGTATCGGCGTCATTCAATATTATATATAATTATCTCTTGCGACTCTCGCGGAAACCAATTATTCGATTATCCCGTCACGTGATTTAACTTAGAAGCAATGTCATGAGTCATATTAGGACTAATAACACTAGAAGAGCATAAAATATGAAAGAAAATAAAGAAAGTTTATTCGACAGGAAACTTTAAATATTAATATTAGATGGCATCCAACTCAAAACTGCAGATATTATTTTTTAGATTGTGAAACTAAATGTAGTAATGTATGTCCCACGTCATTAGTACTTATAAATAAACGAAATAGTGATTGAACGAACCCAAATCCCATAGACTATTAGTCTGGGGAACAAAGTAGAATCTCAGGTGTGACGGTAACCGACACTGAGTATGGGCAAAATTTTTAAATCTTTTAAATAATACACTGTGTGACAAAGTTTTGGCCATCTCTCTACTAGCGCACCCTCGCACTAAAAAATCTGTGAAATTTGCTTTAGCCATATTTGGATGGATTTTCCGCCATCAGTTTTTAACTCAGCATTGCATGCAAGTGAGATTGAACTTTAAAGATCGAGATGATATATAACCTTCTGTCAGCATTCCTTCCTATCGGCAAATTTAAATAAATTGAATATGATTATTACGAAACTTGCAACAGGGAGCAATAATATTAACCACACTTCAAACACAAAGCGCAGAGGTAGTGTACTTATATCTTATAAAAATCACAATTAGCCAGCTTAAATAATTTTCACCAACGTTTACATTGCACTTCTGTGATAAAAAAAAGGTACTGCAATGGCAAGAGGACATTCCAATGAATAATTCTGACATATATAGTAAATTGAAAAAATATCACGCGTGAATCTGAACGTATAAATAATAAATATAAAATACTTGGATGACATTTGAATCAAAAATCGCACTGGAGTAATGAACAATACGCGTGATGGACTTTTCATGGTTCCAAAACCCTTTCAAAAACTAGAGGGGACCTTCGCAGCGGGTTGCAACTTCTACATCAACTAATGAGTTATTTCCTAGTGATACATGTTAAAAATTTCGTTGCTTCGTGGAATTATGCATTATATTATTTGAGCATAACGATAGTAAATGAGTAGAAACATTTTTACGATAGCTCTATCTACGGGTTCTTTTTTTTTTTAAGGAATGCAGTTAACCTTGAAAGCTACGAGTAGTCAATTATAAGAAGAATTCAATTTCGGTGTGTAAACATATACTTCTATATCATGTGTATTACATTTTATAACATTATGATTATGTTTTACTGCAATACAAATATGCGAAGAATTATAGTTTACGTTTTATATTTATTTGTAAAGCAAACACGAAATCTACCAGACCGAGAACAAGTTATTTGCTTGATGGTAATGTAAAGTAGCCGTCTGTAAGTGCCTACTGCCGGGCAAAGGCCTCCTTCTCAAGTATCTGAGAGGGTTTTGGAGCCGGGAAGGGCCCGCAACACTGATCCAGTGCGAGTTGGCGGGCTTTACATATCCGCGACATAATATTTTTTATTATTACTGAGGCATGCAGGTTTCCTCACGATGTTTTACTTCTCCGCCGAGCACGTGGTAAATACAGCACTTCACTCGATGCTGGCACCGGGGATCGAACCCAGTACACACTCACGCTCTATGAAACTCTAAGCGAGCGCCCTGACTGACCACTAGGCTACCACGGGCGGATGGTAACTTGTGGTCAGTTGTTTCTATTCCTTTGATACAATGATAAATCACCTGGAACTGTATTAAGTAGCTTAAGGTACTGTTCGCACTACATAGACCGATATCTGGGTTATGAAGAAAATAAAACCATTTTTAAAACTTTTTAAATGACGCTGATGAATGATCACATATGCTCTCGAAATTTTCTTAGGTGCCTCTGCGTTTTGTATTGAATAAAGTTTTCAAATAATCACGTGTACTCATAATTGATAATTATTATGTTAGTGACGTAAGCAATACAGCGTGTATGTGAAGATAAAAACGAGTGAGTGCCTCTGTGTTTTCACGTTATTTACTATAATTTAGTTGGTACTTGACAGCTACCGATTTCGGAAATTGTCGCCGTGGTATAATTAAGCCAAGAGAACATAATTGTCATCAGTGTTGATTTATAACTAGTATTTTTTTTAATCAATGCGGAAGTAAGTTTGATGTGCCTTTGAAGTTACCGACTCGCGATGCTTCCAACGCATCTCTAAGGCCTGCCGAGTAGGTTCGTAAAATCACGCATCGGGGGAACCTCTAGAGAAACAAAAGTAACGTCATTGTATAACAGAATAATTTTGTTTGTTTTACATTCACAATCATTTTAATCACTCGCTGATAGCCTAAGCTATAGCTACATTAGCGAACTATAAAAAAATTGTTTAACATACATTCCATAGCGAACTCGAGTCTAACTTACTTAATATGATTTTTACTATTGCTTCTTTAATCAAATATACAACTTAAATGTTTAATCTGCATAATATATTTATTCTTAGAGAAAACCTATCGCAATGTGGTTTATGGAAAACAATCTCTGTCTACCCCTATCGGTGACAAGCGTGAATGCTTATATATTACAAATATAATAAAAAAACGATGTAGGTTTTTAATTCGCATGGATATTCAGGCATCAGTCAGGGCAAGCGACATAGGGGCGTTTTCCTTTCAGTCAACAGGCTACGTGAGAAAAAAGGTCCATTGGAATGTTTCTCCAATAATAAACCTACATATTACTTGTTTACCCGGATGTGATTTGTGCATACGTTTAAATATTTACAATCTCTTTTAAGTGAGCATTTAGGCTTTTTTATCTTCAAATTGATTTGTTGGTAAATCTGTATAATATAATAACCATCCTTGTAAGCATTTGAAAACCTTCAGATAACAGTTTTTTGTGTACACAAGGTAAGTAAAGAATGGTCCATTTACATTTTTAATTAGAGAGACAATGTGAATAGATTAGAATGAAATTTATTTTAAATTAAATACAATCGGTTGTACTTCGCTCAGGTATATTTCCTTTTTTTTTTATTAAAAAGACTATTTTGCGTACTTGGAGTGCGAACCACCCCCGCGAAGTGATTATTCTAGTACTTTTCGTATTATACATTAAAAATGATAGTACTGTTTACAGACACGTGATTTTTTTTGCATGATCGTAATAAAATTAAATTGTCTGAGAGTTCCTAGAATGACATAATTTTATATCAATTATTAATAATATGGTGCGAATCAACATAATTTTTTTAAACAATTATATTTACGTCCCTACAGAATTTTGCTCGTTAGAGTTTTAAAGGCGTCTGTAACGAATAAAAAACCTAAACGAATTAAAGTATGTTCAGCATTTGTTTCCAGTTTCTTTTTATAGAAGGGTGGGCAAGCATGCTAGTGGCTCACCTGATGGTTGCTTTATCCGCTTTTGTAGGCCTCTGAGGAAGAAATAGGATCTTTTCACACAAGCCCCTAAGTAGTAAAAAATTAGAATTACCGCGGGCGCCAGCTGATTGCTGAAAGTCGCAGTGCGTGACTAAAAATTCCGAGAGAAACGCACTGTGGTGAATTGCCAACTATCTAGATGGTGTTCATGGAACTTAGTATTCTGTCGCAATGTAAGCTGGTGGAGCAAAGCGGCTGGGATTATTATAGAGATTAGGTAAGAGTAGTAGAGCTGGCAAAGACGAGTGAGAATCGGCTCCAACTATTGGGGTACACGTCTTCCGCATGATTGAAGGTATTCTATTAGGCCCACTGGACATGTGGATGTTCAAGCAGAGGAGTGCTTTTCGTACTGAGCTTTGAAGAAACCAGACATCCGACATAGAGTTCTTATAGCATGGTATGGTCGGCGAAGAGTTCCCCCTGTCATTAAAAGTCGACTTCGAGAGCCCAAAAGATTGGATTTCGCTTTTCTGGCGAGTCGTCCTCCATGTACAGAGATCGAAGAGGTGACTGACATAAATTCCCTTGGATGGCCTTAGCGAGAGACCAGAATGCGTGTGTTCCTGATGGGAGGCTAACTAGTCTCTCGCCAATTACACCATTAACAGCGCTAGATTTTACATCCCGGGACGCCGATGCATCGGCCTAGGCCCGTTAACACACTTGCTTTCGGCGCGATGCTATTTTGCAGGAACAACCAAGCCAAGGTGACAACGACGGAAGGCTGATAGCTGGGTGCGAAGGTCAGAAAATGGTCCAACAGGGAATATTTATAAACGATGAAGCAAATACTAAACAAGTCTATGTATTCTTCTACCTGATAGTGGACGCTCACTGCTGAACTAAGGTATTTCTCAATAAACGGTTTTACCATATTCGCCACGCATTAGCAGGAGGTACGGTGATGAAAGTACCTACTACGCATTACCTTATACGTGGCTGACCATAGTACATTATGTATATTTTAGGTATGGAATTTTTTAAGACGGTTTATTCGCTATTTGTCGGATATCATGAATTTTTTTAGGGTTCCTTAGTAACTTCTCGGCAATAGTATCACTATTCAAATATAATGTGTGCAATATCCTGTTAATAGTTAATATAGAGACAGAGGATAACCATTTATTTTATCTATTTGTTATTATTATGTTTCATTATCTTCATTACAAAGTTTCCGTTCATTAATTTGTTTGTGGTATAGACTTGGTAATATAAATTTAATTGTCCTACAAATATCAATAATGATCTTTCCTAAGGCATGACTGAATGAAGCCTACCAAATATTACTCGATGCAAATTTTTAGTTATCTTTAAATAAACAAAGTCTAACAAGTAAACTTTCTCATTTTATAATAGAATATTTACCGAATGTTTGCAGCTTCGTTAGTGGCATCTTATATTTATTAAGCAAGATAAAAGTATACTGGCTATGTGTTTTATTTTTATGGCATTGTCTTCCTCTCTAACAAATTTTATTTAAATCTGTTCATAGTTTTAGATGTGACTGAGCGGCAATCCATACAAAACATACAAACTTTCACACTTATCATATTAGTGGGATAGGATTTACATGTTTTCATCATTAAATTATTTTCTCTCGAGATACAAATATCTAGATGAATTTTAAAATTTAATATAGCTTATTATAATTAAAAGACAGCAACTATTAAATAATTAAAAATTCCAAGTTGGACATTGATATAGAAAATCATTGTGTTAAGAAAAAGTTGTATTGTTTGCATTTAAAAATATTTTTAAACCGTATAATACTAAACCATAAACAGCTATACATAGATTAGTATAAGCATAACATTCTAATAAACATTTATTGAGGAATATCCAGTATGAATTAAGTATTCAAATATAAAACGTTATTTTCCATGATAAACATCATTGGGAACAACCTTTTTTATCATATTTCTTCGTCTGCATAATATATTAACGCACGTTAATTATTACATGCCAGAATATATTTCTGTCCTTGAATCTCTCACTATATCTACTACCCATTTAAATATTTTTTGTCACTGCGTTGACGTTAGGAAGGTTAACATAGTTGGCTTTATGTTTTTATGAACACTGCATGATAGACTCGCGCATATCGTTGCCAAGCGGTTGTATAGTGTTAAATGTATTTATCGCTATCTCCCTTTCCCATCCACACCAGTGGAACATATCAGCATATATTCAAGTTATTTCTAATAGTCACTGTTATTTGCTTATACATTACAGCACAGAATTAGACTTTAAAAATGTCATTACAATTTATAAAGGCATTTTCACCACGGGGTCGACACTGGAAGGGAACTTTTTTAGGAATCCATTGTGTCTGGGTTTAATAAAAATATTTCAAGACCATTTGTAGGGCTCGAGATCCGTGGCGGCTTTTTGCGGCTCCGAATCCCAATAGAATATGGGGAATGGGGCTTTTAAAACTTCTTTTTCTGTTTAAGTTATATTACTCCAGGTGAGATATGTTTGATTCCTAAAAACCGTGATATCCGTTAAAAAATTCGATATTTATTCGTGGTATTAAAGAATTAATTACCTCAATAATTTATTACCGTGGACACTGGCATATCTACCTGATCTGTGTTATAAACCGTATTTGAATATCAAACCTTCTCGATAAACAAACTAGTTCTGACTGGTTTTTGTCAATAAAATTTTAGTAAAAACAATAAAACATCAATTTTAACAAATGTGTTATTTGCGTTTTCATTTGGTTTTCATCTCATTTTCTTCATCCTATTCGCAAAGAATTTCGTGTGTTCTTACTGTAATAAAACAGCGGCATCTTATACGTTCAGCAGTAGACTTGTGATAGGCTGTGATGATGATATATTTATATAAAGGATTTTATTAAAGGAATGGGGTAAAGAACTCGCTTACGCCGTGACATTAATCAAAACATGTAATAATGAGAAAGTTGCTTGGACTGTTGCGTGAACTGAATGTAAACGACTCTTTAAGGCGATTATCAACAGATGATTAGTATTCATTTATTCGCATTTTGTCACCTGATTATAAAATAGAGTAACTAAACTTGAAATCATTTACTAACGAAACGATGTATTATCTTGGGAATATTCCATCCACTACTAATATATTGTTTATTCAATAATTCGACAAACAAACGTTGCCATTTGCCTTTTAAATTATTTATGCTACTAGATATTAATAAAACTCTTCAAACATTTTATAGGATTTAAGCAGGATTTCGGCGATTTTCCTAATTTACTTGGATTAAAATCCTTACGTTTATGTTAATAATATTTTGATGTATAGAAGTAGTGCCTTAAAGCGACTACGGATCGGAAAAAACAATAACTATTATCAATTGCAGTTGTTGCTGGTTGTCGACTGCACATGAGAAATTATAGCATGTTTACGCGCCGTTTCCCATAACCAGTGTAACCATATCTGATAGATCAAGTACAAAGAAGAGAAGAGAAGTAAGAGTCAGCTAACACAACCCGACCAGATAACGGATATATTTAATGTTAGCGAATTTTGCCTCCTAATTAGAATCTTGAGCCCATGTAAAGTAAAGTAGCAGCCTGTAAGTGCCCACTGTTGGGCAAAGGCCTTCTTCTCAAATACGAGTATCAGAGAGTACAGCATCTCAAATACAGCACATAAAATTGCTATTAACAATTTTAGTGGTGCCGGCAACGGGGATCGAACCCAGGTCACTCGCGCTCTATAAAACTAAAGTGAGCGCCCTGACCACTAGGCAACCACGGCTCATGGGTGAATTATTATTCCCACTCGGAAAATATTTTTACACTAGTGACCTATCACACTGCACAGGGACTTTTTTCTCTTTTAATCCATTGCACAAGATATGCGTATTGTTAGTTGAGATTTTCAAAATTAGACATTCTCCTTTTACGAAGATCCATGTTATCACACAGGAAGGGATAAGAGAATTAGCACTCATGCGAAAAAGCAATTTACCGGTAGAGCCGTAATCGCTAAGGGGTCAGGCGTTTGACTACTTTATAATTAGATAATAGTTATTGTTTTACGAACCTACAGATTTATCATGCATCCTCGGCGATTTTAGAAGTATCGCAGAAATACTTTATGCAGGTTTTAGAAGTTCAGGTACAAGGCCGAGGGTTATTTAAAGGTTCTTACTATTTATCTATTTTAACCTCCCACCAGCCACCAGCCTAAGTGCCTGATGAAGAAGCTGAGAAACATTACAGTGTCAGGGACACAGCAGATATCATTATTAGGCAGTTTTGTGTGTTGAACACTCCGGAATCCGAAACTCAGTAGTTCACTCAAATAAATACTGAGCATCAAACTGTCGTAACTAGTAGCGTATACTAGGTGGGACGCAAAATTAAATCTTTAATTTTCCAAATTTAAATATAAATAAAAGTATTTGGAGTTTTCCGTGATTGTATTTTGACAAATGAAAGATAGGAAAGTTATTATATTAGACGTTCGAGTATTAATTCATGAAAGTAAAACGCAAACACAATGTTTAATTAGGAAATTGTAAAAACCTTATCACAACTTGATAAGGTTTTTACAATTACAATTTTAACAAAGTTTTACAAGTTTTTAGTTAGCTAAGATTTTAGATCTAACTTTGCTCAACATAGAGCGAGATGAAACCATATTAGTAAGAAAAAGACTTGTTATGTTATAAATGTTTTACGTTTTATGTAATCAAAAATTGAAAAAAGATTTATTAGTTTTATGTACTTTTTAAACTGTTTATTTATGATTCTCTTGACATTCTCATTCGGATGGATACGAAGTATGACATAAAATTAATGGAATACCCAAAGTTTCCAGACGGCCGTGGTTTAAGGAGAAAGGGAAAGAAACCGGCGGACGATCCGGGTGGTATTCGGCAGCACCGCTGATGACCGTCACTGAGTCCTGGCTGTTTGAAATATTCCTTGTGATTATTATCATTATACTACTTTGCTTATTTTATGTTTATAATTGATTTAGCAGAGAGGCAATTGCGATGCTTACCCTATTCGGATTCTCTACGGTCCGCTACCACAGGTTGTAACGTCCATGATATACTATTATCGATGAGCACCGACGAGCATAGACGTGTTTATAAAATATTCATCAGTGCAGGTTTTTTTTGTATAATTATTCGATAATTATTAACGTTGAAGTTTGACGCTCTAAATATTTCCTTATTAACAAACGTTCATCATGTTCTACGAGATTGATGGCATTATTTAAATTGAATTAATTTATATGTTGATAAAATTATATTGAAAATTTTCTCGATTTGATAATAAGACAATAACTTTTGGAACCGAAGTGAGGCTCATGACACGCGCCCTCTTGTCGTCGCCACTAGCGATTGGAACAGTGGTGTAAAATAAATATCCTTTCTTTCTTTATTGTACACATTACGACAATTTACAATTTAAATATCAGCAAAGGCGAGCTTAACCCTAACCAGAGTTCTGTCCTAGAAAATTCTCCAGGAAAGAGAAAAAATATTATCATTAAACAAGTAGGTAGCTAATGATTTAATTATTATTTAGTAATATAATTGTCTATATATTGTACAAATTCACACAATACTAAAATACCGCGTCTAAATAAAAATAAATATATTACTACAACAATAATTAAATAAATACATTAAGGTTTAGGAAATAAAAACTTGAATTAATTTGTTTTTTTTTTGGGAATGGGAGCATGCGATTCACCTGATAGTAAGTGATTACCAACACCCACTTACATCTGCAACACTAGAGGCTGCAGGAGCGGTAGCAGGGGGGTAGTGTGCCTCCGATGACCTTACTGACAACCTTGGCTGTAAATAATAAATGTTAAAAGCTGGAGCAATTAATAAATTTATTACAGTATCATCTATATCTATATTTATTAACTTTTATATTCGACTGATTTTTTCATATTTAAAATGTGTAAACATTGTTATTCGTTTGCTATATAATGGAAATTAAATTCTTCTTCTAAAAATAATGATAGTTTTTTGCACTATTAACTACTTTACCATTTCATTATTTATAATATGAATGTGTGTATTTTTTGTTTTATTGAATGGCTTTCGTTGTGTAGTATGTATTTGACATTGTTTATCGTAAATCCAAAGGCTTACAAAGGCGTAAGCCTTTGGTCGCCTGAAAGAGACCACTAAAAAGCAATAGGACCCTCAAATTGTATCTTTTAATTTACTTCTCCTTTTTTAATGATTTCTGTATCCTTTTGTTTAGTGGTTCACAATAAAAGTATATTAATTTCGACACTCTAATAGAGTCTCACTGTCTTTTTCAGCTAACTTTGACAAGGTTCCTTGTCCTTTGGATTGCGTGCGAATTATAAGCATATTCGTTGCGTGATGGCGACGTAAGAGAATCTCTTTCCTCGAGGATATTGTTAGCCTACAAAAGGGAATATCAGGAACATATCGTTACTACCAACGTTAGCGATAAAACTAATTTCATTTTAATCTTTTCATTCTTGGTACGTATATTTTTTATATACATCCATATATATAAGGGTTACATAAATATCTCTGAGGGCTTTTTAGGACTATCTTGACAATGAAATAAGTTAGACATGAAATTTGATATATGAAGTACTTCTGAACCCTGTTGATCAGAAACAGGCACAAAAAAAGTACGATTGTTTAAACATTCTGTCGTTTAAACTATTTTCGATTTACGCGTTCCATACCACGGAATAAAATTACTAAAGGCACATATGTTATATTACCATAATCATATTTATGAAACTGTTTTTTAAGACAAATCTATAAACAATTATAAAAGCGTCACAACAACTTACCACACCGCTTATCTAAACAAACTAATGAGACAAAGAGTTGGAAATTGATATTGATATTGCAGCCTATTAGTGCCCACTGCTGGGCAAAGGCTTCCTTCTCAAATACTAGTATCAGAGGGGGTTTAGGAGCTGGGAAGGGCCCGCCACGCTGCTTCAGTGCTGGTTGGCGAGCTTCACATATCCTCGAAATAATATTTTTATTATTTCTCAGACATGCAGGTTTCCTCACGATGTTTTCCTTCATCATTGAGCACGTGGTAAATACAGCACTTAAAATTGTTAATAACAATTTTAGTGGTGCCGGCACCGGGGATCGAACCCAGGTCACTCGCGATCTGTCACTAAAGTGAGCGCCCTGACCACTAGGCTACCACGGCTCTAGTAATTAGTAGTACCAGTCTGTAAATGCCCACTGCTGAACAAAGGCGTCTACCCAGTTTTTTTTTACGAGACAGGTTGAATCCGGGAATGGTTCATCATACTGCTCCAGTGCCGGTTAGTAAGCTTCACATGTCCTCCGAATATATTTTTTTAGACTATTTCTCAGACTAGCTGGATGTTTTCCTTCACCGCCGATCACTTGGTAAATTAAGCACTTAAAATTGATATTTACAATTTTTTAGTGGTGCCGGCACCGGGCGAACTTTTTGACCACTGGATTTTCTATTTAATAAACTAAAAATTGTACATACAATTTTATCTCATTGTATAGTTTTTTTTATCGCAACATTTACAAACGGCTAGTAAATTATCAAATTAATCTTTGAACATAGTAAATAATCAAATCGGTGTAATACTAATTAAAGAATACATAATAAGCAAAAATAGAAAAAAAACATTATCTCATTATGTTAACACATGGCGTAAACAATAATGTAAGCATATAATATAAATCATTCGTGGAAACTTTCATTAAATTCCACAGTATTTGTGTAGCATTCTTATACTTTTAGCCTTGAATTACATAAATTAAATAACAGGTTTACTTCGCTTTATAGTAATTCTTAAAGTATTTTTTAATAACAAAATGACAAAAATGTGTACAACATTGACCGTATGTATAATTCAGTTTATTCGAGAACTATTTGAGATATAAGATAAAAATATGAAATTCATAGAAATATAATTTCATTTATCTGTATTTTGATTAATAAATTGTACTCTTTCCTTTACATAATAAATTTTAGCTACTTGCTCTTACTACTGACATTGGTTTAAAAGGTAAACATATGAATTAGGAGAAACTTTTTAAAATATGTCTAATTCTTGCATATTGTGAATTCATATTCTCAAAATTATTTATTGAAGTAACAGAATTCGTTTAAATATTATTGCTTAAATAAGCCTCCTCGCTTTCAGCTTTACGCCTATATTATAAAAATCAAAGTAACTTTTAAGTAGGTACTGCTGTAAGATGTACTTATGAAATATTTCTAATAAAACATGTACATCATAATGCAATCAGATTATACTTTTTTAACTGATTATTGACCACCTGGTCAGTAATCAGCATACCAGACCGTTAAGTCATTGGTACTAAATACTCAAATTATTGGTATTTGGATCCGGCTGTACTATCAGTGATAACGTCTCATCGCATTTCTGTTACACCAGTTTATAGAAAATTGAAGATGCGTATGTGTCACTGGGTCGCGCTTATAAATACGGTATTATAATATGCAGAAAGCTATCATTTAAACAGGAGTAAATTGCTGTGGTCGATGTCATCCAGAAGGAAAATAAACGAATTGTATGACTAGAACATGCGTTATGCACTGTATGCTTAAAACAGATTTTTTATATAAAATTAAAGACATGATAAAACGATTGTCCGGAACATAATCGATTGTTGACTACGTTACTATATCGATATTTTCGCAACAAACTATCATGCATTTTTAACATCATCGCTTCACAGAAGCGTTGTTCATTGGTTTCCTTTTATGTTTATTCTTTTTGTAACATATTTCTATGATCCAAAATATAATAACTATCGCAAAACATGAAGTAAGTATATAAATCGCTGTCGGGTAGCTGTCAGTCAGATCTCGAACGGCACCTGTGGAATTGCAAAATTTAATTAATAACTTTAAGATTTTTTTCAGTAAATAACAACATTAAAAAATAACAATTAACTGTCTAATAAAAAATTACTTTATTGCTTCTAATATATCAATGTCTATTATATCTTTCTATCATTATTAATTAAACCCTGTGGTATAGAATGATAAAAGATGTTTAAATAACATTAATGAGTTTTTGTACTGCAATGAAAGTAACTGAATATAGAATATTTGTTCCAATGCTAGTATTAGCTTTATATATATCTAATTTCTACTTGTAGTGGTTGTCACTAGATGAAACTTAATCATATAGTCAAATATTAATATTTCTTGTACTAATATGAACTTACTAACGAAACTAGTACAAGAGATAATCGACAATTTATCTATATCATTACGAAATTGTATATATGAATATATGAATATATATCATTTATAGCCTTCATGCAAAGGTATTATAACGAAAGCTTTTTGATTATCAGGTTTATAAACTCTTCTTGCCCAGATATTATTAAATACATGCAGACGGTATTAAAGCTTTAGATGCAATACATGTGTTAAAACAACCCCATTTAAATCTTATTAATACTTACTAATTATTTTATTGCTATTATTTTCTACTTTCATGATTTCTTTAAGTAATTGTTGTTCAATGTTCAATGTACACACAAAACACTAACACAAATTTCAATTAATTATTCCTTAAAAACAGGGTAACAGAAAAAAAAACTTACCGATAACTGGCCCAAACATCAAATTAATACAGCCAAAGACCAACATAAAGATGCCCACTGCGGAAGTGAATTGTTCCGGTCTCACAGAGTCTGCTATTACTAATGGTATCAGCATTAAAATAGTGCACTTTGATGCACCCAAAATTGTAAGGAAGGTTAGAATTGCAGTAAAATTTTCTGATCCCAGCATTCCTAAAATTGTATAACATTAATTATAAATATTTATCGCTACGATTTATTCATTTAAACTTTTTTGTTTTGACCTCAAAGAAAATGATTACGTGGGGCAGATTTATGACATCCTTTACCCTCCAATCCGAGGCTTGGAGAAATATTGTAATAATACAATATAGTACATAGTTATGTCTATCTATAGATATCCAAAGTCACCGAACCCAAATGACAGTTTCGTCGTGAGGAGTATTACAAGCCGCTTGCCCCGATAGCGGCAGTTTTTGCTGGCGGTTTCTTTGAGAGGCCTATGCTCAGCAGTGGTCTTGAACCGTCAGATGAAGCCCAATCACAAGCCCGAATAAACGAGTGATATTTTATGGGTTTTATTTTCCTTAATATGATCTTAAATAAGCCACCCCTTTCTTCCCGTGAATATTGTAAGAGTTAACTAAAGTGGAGATAAGGTTAAAAAAATTATGAATAATTTATCTCAAGAATACTAGACCGGAAATATAGAAACAAACGACGGGCAGTGGCGCTTAAGGTGAGAAGGTGAGAATAATAGTTAAAATAGAACTTAAAAACATTTACCTATTCGTGTCGCAACTGCCACGAAGAGTCCGGCAATATAAATTTTTTGACTTTCAAACCTTAACAACCAAGTACTAAAAAATATGAACATTATTCTGGTCACTATATCTCCTAAGCAATTTAACGATAGAGCCCACGCCACTTCATCCTGAAATGTACAATATAGTCACGCATAATCCTTATAGAAATAAGCTCATGTCACTGAGTTTTGTGTAATTTAAATTTTATAAATTTTACTCACTTCTGTCCATTGCATTGAATACAGTGTCTGTGGAAGTATCAATGTAAAAGTCAGATCAGAAAATCCACATACTGCCATTCCTAACGCCGCATTTGTTAACAGAAATGATTTCAGAAGTGACGTATCGACCGCTTCTAGTATAATCATTCTGTAAGATACGTAAGGTATTTTTAGTACAATATTGTTTTTGTATTGAAATCCTGTGTCTGCATCAGCTGAACAGAAGTATGAATAGGATCACTCACTTAATACTCTTATTTTTATCATCCGCTAGAGCTGATTCTAAGTCTTTTTCAATTTTTTTCTCTGTAGAACTACTGCTCAGCAATTCTTTCTCAGACAATAGTACGTCAGTACTACTTTTATCATCAATCATAAGCGATTTCATTTCTGTGGATATAAATTTTTGTCTTTTTATTGATTAAAAGATATAGGGAATGGATATGTTAGTAATGAAGGGAACGAACAAGCTAACAGAAAATCGAGGTGACCGAATGATTGCGAAGTATTCATCCGAATTTGTCGAACCAAAATCATACAGACCGGGGTACCGACAGTACGCTCAGCGACTCGCCGAACGCTTAGCTTGATGAGTATGGGCAAAAATTTCAACAAATATATGCCGACTTTTGCTGATGCTTTCATGGAGATGCCTATGTTCAACAGTGGATTAAAAGAGGTTGATGAAGAACATAAGAATTAACATATGAAAATTCATCAGCGTGTCAATTACAATAAACCACAATTTGTAACACTTTGATAATAAATTAAAACGTTCTATTTACATAAAATAAACAATATTTATGGATTTAGAGAGTTCGGCTTTTTACATTTTTACTAAATTTAAAATATTTATATTAAACCAATGAAATTTAACAAATTGTTAATTTTTTATTAGTATTTTATTTGTCAACTATTGTGCAGTAATTATACAGATAGATAAATTATAACAATTCCTGCTACTAAACAATGATTACAGTATTTAACAATATTATAATAGATTAATAATGATAACAAATAATAATTACAATTTCTGAGAAATAAATAAGTATATTTTTAATTTGGAAAATTTTGGCTGTCTTGTTAAGTATTTATACCGTTCTGATAATTCGTTATACTCGTACTATATTATTACTACTAAAGCATTCGTGACTATTTTATTACCTAAAGTTGAGTTCTGCCACGCTTCGCAGAGAATTAAAGTTTAGTATTTAAATATTTTTTAATTTTTGTTACTACTTATCCAATGTGTCGAAGTGTCGGGACTGAATAACAAGTAAATTAAGATAATTTTTCAGCCAACCATTTTCTTCCTGTGAGAGTCGTAAGAGGCAACTAAGTGAAAAGCCGTGAAAATCGCAATGGCTATCGACAGATGGCCGGATACCCATTTCGAAAAATACCAGACCAAAACTAAGCAGGTCTGGTACTGCGATCGTCAATCCGCTTGTCGAGTGAGGCGATTATAGCAAATCCTCCATGTGAGAGAGGTCTTTGTCCTGCAGTGGACTATTTAGTTAAGATTAAGATTAAGATTTTAAACTGTGCTATAACGTCATAGAGTTTTTTTAATGATATCATTATTTTTGCGGTATCGTAATCATATTTCGATACTTAAGTTTGACCTTGACTGGGAGTTGTCGTACAAAGCAAGCCGCCACTGCAATTGCTACCCTGATTGGCCCATATGCTCCTCTTCCTCACTCCGCACTTATATACGAATACAGAAATGAGAAATGGGTTAAATAGATGTAGAAACTATTTTGTCATAAATTACATTACCGGTTAAAACCAACCCTTACATTTCAGCTCAATCGGGTGAGCGTACGCGCATAGAAGAACAAACAAGCAAATATAAATTGTTATCAATTACGTTCAATGGACATTGTTATAAATTAAACAACAATCGTTCTCTTACCGGAATGCTCTACGTTTTCCACTTCGACTTTTTTCAAATGCCATGCCACTGGTTGCATAAGAAACATGGCAACAAATGTATGCATATTAATTGCTGATAATAATATTAGTGTCCCCCGTAGTCCATATGACTCCAAGGTAATCTTTATTAACTGCGGTGCGACTAAACCAGCTACAGCTGAAAAAGAGGCGCATTACGAATATTGTATTATATATGTTTTTTTGTTTGTCCCCCTTCGGTACAAATTTTGCAATCGATTTTAGACTTCTCTTTTCTCTCTTAAACTTCTCGATGAGGATTCTCAAAACTTTAAACGTAGCTCAGAACTGGACCTTAAATAGTAAAAAAATCGTAAAAAGCAATTTGTTTTCATAAATATATTATATAATATAATAGCATACGCTAATGCGTCACTGACAGTTGAGACATGCCTTAACTGACTATTTAAATCCCAACGTGAAAGACATAAAATTCTCGCTATGTTTTCGGGATTGGTTGTGTTCCGTTAAGTCCTGTGTCCCTGACATTGCATCAGACCATTTACCTATCATATCGCATTCATATAGATACGTTACGGACAGGTGGAGATGAGCGAGTGTCTCAGTGTTTGCACATTCACTAGCGGCGCTATAATATGTATTGCGCAGTTAAAAACTGCCGATAAAGTTTAAAAGTAGTCACCGTCTTCGAGGTAAGTGAGGAATTAAACATGTTAATTATTACAATTTCACTTAGATGTGGACTTACTGCGAGTTGAAATAATGGGATTTAGTAACAGACTAACAAAACGTTGGTTTTATCACACAAATAATTCGCTTCTGCAAATATAGCCCTTCAAATAAATCACTCACGAGCGCAAGACACACAGTCGTATGGTAGCAGCATGAAAGAATCTGACTTTCTCATATTGTCTTTAGGGTATCGTAAAAGTCGACTAAAGAGAAATACTTGTTTTAAAAACATGTTAGGATTTCCATTAGAGGGCAGAATAACCATTTCAAATATACCAGGGATTTATCCGCTATGCCACAATTTTACAAAAATCCTGTTGCCAATATACAAAACCACGGTTTGGATGTGAAAAATAACACTCTTTTACTTTATAAAAAGGGTTATTATAAGATAAAAGAATAATAAGATAATAACCCATTGGAATGAGATGATCGCTCCCTAGCCATTTCTAAGGAAAATATTGTAAAATTAGACTATTAAATTTGTTTTGAAAACTTTACAAATAAAAGAGGATACTCAGGGAGTTTCTTTCACTGGTTACTTATTCGTCAGAGGGACCTTATTACGTCACAGTAAGAAAATGACGAAATGACGTTCGACAAGTGAACTGTATGTTTCTTATGTTGAATTGATTTTATTACATTCTTCCTAATACACAGTCTACTACTTTTGAAAAAAGCACCATGAGCATGCAAGATATTAAAGTGGAAATGATTACCTGTAACGCTTTGTGTCAAACTTATTGAGAGCAATCGTCGCTTCAAAAATAGTCATTTATTATCGAATATGATATGTTATATATTACACCGGTGCCAATGCTCTGAAATATACTTCATATTAAGATTTGAATAGTAAAAAATAATTATCAATAACAGATTTAAGATATATGGTACCTGCAATAGTCCTTGACAGAGAAAGAAAACTGTTTTAGAATTTACAAAAATCGTGCCAAAGGAACCGAGATTCAGGAAAACTGCTGCGATAAGCCCCAGTTGCCGCATACTTATGAATTTTAGTAGTGGTCCTGTTATGAAACCTGCAAAACCCGTAAAGTTGTTTATTCATGTGTAGTATGAAAAATTTAAAAAGCCTTGATCTGAACTATACTTTGGCAAAAGATATTAACAATCTTTCATACTTTTCTAAGCACTTCCTATATATAGTAACAAAGGAGTGAACCACCTGAACCTCTGCAACTAATTTCAAAAAAATAAGGCTATAGGTGCGTTGTCACTTCTATGGACTAACACGTGGTAGAGCCAAGCGTTGGTATTTGCTGCTGCTCGAATGGGCGGACTCGACCGGGTTTACCAACCTAGAATACCGGCGTGAAGTAGAGGTCTTGTGCTCCTGCGTTTCGAGGTAACCGGAGGACCCCTCCTCCTCCCCATCCCGCTCCCTATCCTACCTCCCATCTCCCAAATACCCTTCAAGGTCGGCAACGCACCTGCAGCCCCTCCGGTGTTGCAGATGTACGAGGGCGACGGTAATCACTTACGATCAGGTGAACCGCTTGCTCGTTTGCCGCCTTTCCCATAAAAAAAATAATAAAACTCTTTACATTGCTAATTTTCCGCAGAAATAAGGAAAAGGGTGGTACATAGTCAGATAATTCTTAGGTAAGCAAAGGATTCCTTCTGTGAAGTCCAAGGCGTCTTACTAACGTTTTATTGTTTAGCGTCCCAGCCAATGTTGTGCAAAACTGTGTTTATGGCTTTAGGATCTTTTGATTAGCTCTTGTCTGGCACGGTCATGGATATTTCTATAGTATTCGGTTGCCGTATATATTATTACCAGCACTTCCACGGCTTCACTCTCGTGCTCATACATTTTATCACACGAGAACTCTTAGTGGAGATTAGAATTTTGTTAATGGTTATTAATTTGTTTGGTAAAACGTTACCGGCGTTGGATAAATCTCATCCTAAAGAATTTTAAAAACATTTTAAAAAAGTCCTTCCTAATTTGTAAAGTGGCTTAAATCCATTCATACATAATATATACATTCATTACATACATGCATACATACAAATGATTTTACATCATAGTAGAGATTGCTATTTTTACCAGATATCGCAACACATATAGCATTTATTCCGTTCAACAAAGTTATACTTGTAGATCCCATTTCTAATTGAATGAATAATTCCTTGAAGATCATTCCGAAACATCCTACAAATGCTGAAGTCGCTATCTGAAATTGCAATAAAAATATGATTTTTAAAGCGTCACAAACTTAAACTTGCTCAGCATGGCGGTATTGACTAATCCTTCATGAGAGTGGCACATGCCTTGTTGTAAACTATTTACGGTCTGAAGAGCTTAAAGAAATATATTAAACCCTAGTAGTAATAACTTGTATGTTTATGTTTTTTGTAATTAGAATTTTTTTTTAGCATATATTTTATATTATCTATTTTATTATTATTCTACATATATGTTTGTTTCGAATATTTTGTGCGTATCAAAATAAATAGTTAGTAGTTAGTTTATATTCGAATGTATCAATTTAACTATGGGCATAGCTTTAAATTAATGAAATTAATGAATTTTTGAAGGTTTTCAAATCCGAAAAAAGTACGCCATGCTGTTCAAATACCGAGTGGCAGATTTCATATTAGACAGCTATAGCAGTATTGTTTTCCTAAATGGCAAACAATTGGTGAACTTAATTAATTTGTAACTTTGGTAGTGATAAATCAAATTTCTTATCACTGGATAATAAGCAACATCAATAATAAGCTTTGTGCCACTAGATGTCTCCACCGCGGAGAACACATGTTCTAAGGATTTCCGTAAATAATTGTAAACATAGATAGCATAATTACCTAGAAACAGACCATTGCAGGACATACGCCTCTCCCACAAGGAGGATTTGCCATAATCGCAACGCTCGACAAGCGGATTGGAGATCGCCCACCAGACGTACCAGACACCACGTATCTTAGAATCTGCTGCAAGTCAACCGACTGCTTCTTTTTAGTTTGGTATTTTTCGAAATGGTTATCACGCCATCTATCGGTGGCCATTGCTATTTTCCATAGTCGCTTCTTACGGCACCCGCGGGAATAAAAGCTGTGGCAGATTCTTTCGCCGATACCACACGGATGCTGTAATTGAACACGTGCATTAATAATCGCAACCATTTTCACTTACCAAATTAATTATAACTGCTATCCATATTACGTAACCCCAACCTCCGTCAGGTGGCACCAGTTCATATTTTTTAGATTTCACACTTTCCTTGACAATCATTTTGCGTAATTGCAAAATGTAAATGAACGCTTCGTTAAATACAACCTCTTGCTGCTTTATCTCGTGTCAACAAATGATTTAAACTTGTGTGCGATAGGATTTAAGCAATGACATATAATAAAGTCTTTGAAATATATGATTCCGCATATTACTTGCTCAGTAGGTTTCATTGTTTCGTTTGAGAAAATTTATATTACGTAACTTACCTTACCTTACCTTTGCAGCCTGTAAACAGTCCACTGCAGTGCACGGGTCTCTCCCATAAGGAGGATTTACACTCTCTTCTCAAACCTTAGACGCTGCTACCCGTGGTCGGTCTGATTCCTTTTTAAGATGATCATCCCGCAATCAGTCGCTAACAATTGCGATTTGTACGGCTTCTATCTTAGTCATACATATACATGTTACATAACTTAGGTACACAGGATTTAGTAATAAATAACCTTAAACTCAAACTCAATCAAAATCGGTTCAAAAGTTTAACCGTAATAAAGTAATAGATAGACAGACGGAGTTACACATAACATACGTGTAACTCCGTCTGTGATTGGATTTTACATTCGTGTAAATGACAATAATCATTCAACCCAACTAAACGTAAAACAAGTAAGCTAAAGGAAATAACTACAATACAAAAACGTCAGTCGATTACTATTGCAGAATTAAATTTATGGAATTCTCGTCATAGTCTTCTAAGTGTTAGTTAATTTTCCTTGAGGAAGATTAGTAATATGCATTTTTTTTATATTTTACAATAGGTCTGTATGAGATCAATTTTTATCTTTACCAGCTTAAGCTTAGGGATATCTATTATTATCTAGTTTATTGTGGCAAATGGTCACACTTGACCGTCATAAACTTTATTAGCGTAATTAAAATTTTAGTCCGTCGTATTATCAAAAATATATTATTATACCCTACGTTATCGTACGGTATCGTTGAAGTATTGATACAAGAGTGAGAGGCGTGTGCGTATAACGTTATTTTGACGGGCGCGTAGTTCAGTTGTTATATTCTTGTATGTTCAAACGTTGCCGTCGCCCGTCGATACGTAGGTGGATTCTGCATATCGAGCCGCTGTATTAGATCCATCCTGACCCACGTGCATCCACCAACTTTTCATAGCACTGAAGGTCGTTTACCCGCAGGAGGTTGCTACTTGAGACCCTTGTTTTCCCCAACGCCTAACAGTTCTTCGAGTTATGTAGTACATAGTGAATATGAGAATTACACCACTTTAATAATGATTTTAGCCTAAAGCAAAATTCATGAACAATTGACACATATCCTCACTTTTAATCCTGACAGATTGAATTTTGATATGATTAATAATAAGTCTAATGATCCATCAGTCATTAATAAAATTTATTAATGCATTTTACTGAAACTGATACTGTTTTATTTTAATTGCCGCTGAATCGTTTATTTAATAATATATATAAAATGCCAGTAGACATTATTGATAAAATTGGTCAAGCAGACTTCATCATCAGCCTTCTCAAAACTTTCATAGTAAGTTTCGTTATAAATCTCAGTGATAGACTTCAATTCAAATTGAAATATTTGTGTAGCCTATAGATAATATACCTTTTCTGAGTGTGTGTGCATTTGCCATTTTTGTCTTAATAATAGCCACAATACGAGAGTAATCCTGTAGTGGTAAGTTTAAAAAAATATGATTACTTGAAATACTAGACAATGACGTTAGCCATTCTTAGAATCATTCAAACATGAACCAAAAAAGATAACGTTGTGTTTACATTAAAGCGTGTTTTTCTTCCATTATCTTATAAGTATACGCTAAATACACATACTCTGCTTATTCAGCAATTTTCGTAAATTTATGGCAATATCCTTATTATCTTTTTTCTTTTAAAGTACCTCGTACCTCATATGTATAGGAAATATATAAGAGAATTTAATTTCTTTTTCGAAAGGAAATTTTGTACAATACACGTATTGTCAAAAAATCACCAACGCATTCCACGGTTTTAGATTACCTGCCGAGCGTAATATAAGTCGTAATTACGTTGGATTCTAGAAATTTCTAACAGCGCTAGAATGTTAGTTAGTAACATACATCAGGTAATTTTTTTTTCCGTTTCGTTAGAACTTAGTTTTTATTTTTTTTTCAAATTGCAATGATAAATAAGTAAAAGCTACCTGGCACCCTGTAAATAATTTACAGTTGGGCGAAGGGCTCCTCTTAATATTTTGAGAGAGTTTTGGAGCTGAGAAAGGATCGTCGCACTGCTATTGTACGGTTTAGTCCCCTGAGTTGAAATAATACTGTTTATCATTTTATTAGACATACAGGTTTCTTCTCGATATTTTCCATCACCGTCAAGTACGTAGTGAATTCAGCGCTTAAATTTTATTTAAAGCTTTTAAAAATGGAAGGTCAACAAGGAAATCCGGGACATTATCGTACTACGAAATTAAAGGGAGCGCCTTGGCCACTAAGCTACCACGACTTGTTACAATCTTAATAGAAGTTAAAATTTGTGTAAAACACGTATACACGTAAACATACAAGCAACACATATATGCATACGCATAAGTTTTGTGTTATGTTGCCATACATGTGTGTCAGGTTAACTTCTTAAGAAAGAAATTAAAAAGAAGTAGCAACATTTTAAGTGCCCTTTTATGAGTTTTCAAATTCTTTAGGTTTGACCCTTATCTATGGAATTCACTTCGGAAACTTCCGCTATACTATCGGTAATCTTTGACTATGCCGATTTTATTATATAGCGCAAGCACGGAGATGACGTGCATCGCATCCGATGTGACGCTTAGACGATAACATCGGCGGAAGAATAAAGTTCGGTTTCAGAGACATGGGATGCAACACACACACACACACAACACAAACGGAGCCGGAAACCTTCGATTTGGAATTCGAATCCGGGACCTTGGCCCAACGCTCTAGTAACGATAACAACTAATCCGTTAAGGTCGTTAAGTATTAATATAAAATTATGTGGAACTCTGGACGGACGAATCTGTGCAACGACTTGGCCCGTCAGGTTTTTAACGTCATTTTATCAAAACAATAAAATATTAACTAAATGGCATGATTAATTTATCTTTTGCATTAAACCAGTTTTTCTTTATAACAAGAGAATTATTTTACATAAATTCCTAATTAACGTATCTATAAATGTATTGTAAATTTGTAAATATCAAAACATTCCCACCATCAGCTATATGCAATGTTAAAAATATCTTTCCTAGAATATAAAATAAATAATTTTTTTTTGCTAAATCCTAGGTAGCTGCGCAAACAAATTGCTTAAATTAAAAATTAAGTCTTATCTAATCGCTCGAGGTCGCATTTTTGATATGCATACGCTAATCTAGCGAATCCCAATTGAATATAAAGTATCTGTCGATTCCCTCGATCTTTATTATTTGCATAATAAACTGAACTATATTTAAATAATAAATAAAGAAAAATTAACATTTTTTTGTTCGTCTTCTAAGCCTTCGCGCGTCGGTCATCCGAACGAGCTCTGACTTATATGTTAAGGTGGGCACATTACTGGAACTTTCTAGAGAATATTGTCGAGAGTATGTTAGCAGAATATGTATAATATATAATTCAGACTGAGACTAGGAGAACGAAAATTAAATACAAGAACTTCTTCCGATTTGTTTTATTTCTGCAGTGCAGCGTCCAGATGATGTAGAAGGAAGGAAGGGTTTTCTTTTAATTTCAAGTATATTATAAGTACCTATTCTACGCAATATGAATTTCCATGTTACCTACATGGAAATTCATTCTCAATTCTCCGTTGGAAAGAGGTTACTAAAAGGAAATATTTACGTCAAACTGGTAGTACCTACTTTGTGTGGGGAAGTAAGATGCATTTTCGTGTTACAATATTCTCGATTCCTTCGGGCGACGAACGACGACGAGAACGTGGTTTTGTAATTTTTGGCATACTGAAATTTCTTGATAACCTAAAAATCTTTAAATGAAATGTCGAGTGACGATAATTATATAAACGACCTAGTTTTTTCAGGATTGCCAAACAGGTTAGAAACAGGCTTTAGAACCTCTGAAATTAGACTAAGAATTATATTTAAATAGAGAAGGTTTTAATAGTATTCCTGCTGAGATTTATGACCTACAATTAAGTGGTTATTTGTAAACACTATTTTTAATTTTCCAAGTAGTTAGAAATAACCACTTGGAAAATTTGATTAAAATAGAGAAAACAACATGAGTGTTTAGCTTGACTGCAGCATATTGTCAGCATTGGGAGAGTATCCTTTAATGCATAAATGAAATAGGTACCTCATAAAAATTTAAGAAAGTGTTACAAAATAAAAATAATTAAAGCTTCATTGTTATTGTAATACAACAATACAGCAGAGTAAACTAACGCTTCTAGTGTTATGAGTTCTTATGTGACTATAACAATAGAATATCAATAGTCACATCTCGTATGAAGACCTAAGAGATCCATGAATGATCTCAAGTAACTATATGTAGCAAGTACTATATGTCAAGTAATGTCTTATTAAAAAAGTATCATAAACTTAACATTATCAAAATAACTAAGCAATGTTTTATCTCTACTCAACAATTTACATTATTGATACACCGATAGCTTATAATCCATACCTATTTAAGAACTTACCAAAAAGCCTGAAAGAAAACTAGAGAGAGAAAGTTATAATATAATTTGAAAAAGAACTTATTAACATATTACTTATGTCCCATTCAATTCAGCCTTAAGAAATATTTATGGTAATGTTTATATTTTACAATATTATATATAAATTAAAAATCTTACTGTCTGGGCAAGCAGTAAGGGCCAGTTGTAGGATATCTGAGAAATATTCAATCACTGTTACATTTTCATGATTAGATTTACCTAAGATCGTCTGGTTAATAATTTTTTATAATGCTTTGGGTTTGAAACAACTTATAACATCAAAAAACAAACATTTTAAAGTTAATTATTTTAGTACTATAAAAAAAAAATAGTACGTCACACAGTATCTCTATATACATTGTATCAATATACAAGGGATGGAAAAATAATATTAATTCTAATTACTAAATGTATTATTAATTAATGTATATATTATATAACAAATAAACATGGTCAAAATGACGGTGGTAACCGTATTGAAATGCATTTAGAAATTGCTAAATTATAAGCGAATACAGACAGACAGACAAACGTAGATTGCGTTTTAATTTTATACAACTTAAAGATCAGATAAATCACTTACAACTGTTGATTCATCTCCCAATACCACTTTATAAAGCGATTAAACTTTGTCGGTGGTCTATCGCTTAAACAAAACAAAAAAAACATAGTAACGCTTGACTCTATCAAATATCCAAGAAAATGCCAATAAATCTTAAAATTTATTTCATGAACGATCGGTGGTAAGGACACATGTATTAATTTGCACCACAAAATTTGGTAATAGCAGTTCTAAGGTTTGAATTTACCACGTTCTCGGCGATGGAGGAAAACATCATGTGGAGGAAACATGCATGTCTGAGAAATAATAAAAAAAATGATTCCGTGGGCATGTGAAGTTAGCCAAGAGAGACGGAGAGATATTTAAAGAAGGTATTAACAACAGGACAATTACAGACTGCTACTTTGCTTCGCTTGCCACTCAAACATTGTAGTCACAGTATTGATTCCCTTTTTTATCACCAATCAATATTTTTTATGTGGCTCACCTGATGGTAAGTTATTTAGCTTCGCCCACGTACATCTGCATCACCAAAAGTTCTGCAGGAGGATGAAGAGGGGCATGGGGAGGGGAGTAAGCCTCCGGTTACCTCACTTACCGAATGAAACGCAGAAGCACAAGTTGCCTATACTTCATGCCGGTATTCTGTAAGGCCGTGGTACCAAACCGGTCGTGCCGGCCCATTCGAGCAATAGCAAAAGCCGCCGATTGGATCTACCACTTGTTAAATAGAATTTGAATTTATCATGTTCCGTTGTCGTGTGGTATTGGTGAAAGTTTCTGCCACCACCTTTCTTCCAGTGGATGTCGAAACAGGGGAGATGTAAAAAGCCTTAAATTCGCAATGGTTACCGACAAATGGCGTGATAACCACCTCGAAAAATACCACACCTATACTAAGCAGACCGATGACGGGCTTCAGCGTGCGAGCTGTTCGATAATGCCATCGCCAATCCTCTTGCCGAGTGTGGCGATTATGGCAGATCCTCATTATGGTAGTGGCATAAGTCCCGCAGTAGAGTTGTTAAGGAAGTTCAGTTGGCATTTTTGCCATTTGTTTTTGTTACGGCGGCTGTCACTACTTTTGCCATTAACGAAAATATACGTTAAATAATGAATGTTCGATAAATTTTAAGTTATGTTAAGAGTTGTAATGAAAAGTAATATCAAACTCAATGAAAGAATAAAAATTGATGAAGACGTTCTCCTAGTCAATGTAACATGAACTATTGCTAACTGACGGCTCGGTGGCGCAGTGGCAATGCATTTAGCTGCGGCGTTGTGGGTCGCGTGTTCGATTCCCGCACGGGACTAGTATTTGTATGGACTTCAAGTAATAGTTCCCGGTCTGGGTATTTGTCCATATGGAATTAATCTGCCTCCGGGACACAGGAGAAATTCCTACAGTGGAAAGTAACGATTTATAAAAGAAAGAAAATTTTTCAGAATACTATCGGCAGTTGTCAACTACGCAGGATATATTATAGTGCCGCAAGTGATCGCGCCCAAAGAGAAGCAGCCACTCGTCTTAACCTTCTCGTATCCGATGTAAATCCAAAGGTTCGTATGCATTGTCATAGATTAGAAACATAACACAATACAAACAGACTCGAAAACGAATAATTTGAGCATTGCACAAATATTGACTCCGGCTGCGTTCCGAACCCAAGCCCCATGGTGACGGTCGACAGGTCAACAGTCAGATATGCTAACCACTAAGCTACGTGGTGGTCGCAAACAGTAATTAAGAAAACAAAGAAGGGTTTAAAGTATCTTAAATAACAACAACTGCTCGAAACAATTTGAAACACTAAACAATTTATGTTATTAATTGTCCGAGTCCGAGAGAATGCTGGTATTTATGGTGCAGAAATGATTAAAGACTTGATTTGTAAAATAGGTCGTATAACCTATTTAATGAAGCAAGTCTTTAATGTTTTCTTATACCAAAGAAAAGTATATAAACTAAAAAATGTATATATACTTTTTCTCTTCACAAATATTGTAACTTAAGTACTGTCTAAATACTACTAACTAAATACCCCACTCAAGTCTGTCAACTACTTGTGTAGGCAGAGATTACGGAGCTCCACTTGCCACGAACCATCGCAGCCAACCGGTATCCGGGAGATTGTTTGGTAGCAGTTGTTGCGGTGTTCCGGAACATTGCCATAATATTTTCATGCTACGAAATACAGTATCGAGGCCACGCTTCCTCCAGTGGTATTATTCGCCGAACATTAAGATGTACGCATTTTACTTTGGCTTGCTTGCAAGCGTTTCACAAATGCCTCCAATTTTTCTTAGTTATCTCTCGTCACGCAGGGCGGACGGATTTGTTGTTCACAGTGACGGTAATCTTGCACGAGTGATGCTGCTCCACGAAACTAGTTTGTGGTACTCGGTTAGGTACTTAGGTACGAGAGTTTAGGCTCTACCTTAGGAAACTACTAATACTATAACTAATAGAGAGTATTAATAGAGAATTTAGTATGAATGAATGGAGAATAATTGACAAATAACATTCACATTCATGATTTTCTGTGAAATTATTAAAACTTTCAGTTTAATTCTGAAATATTGATGATAATAATTTTGAATAGGCGCTAATGAAAATATTATGAGTCTTAGATTTCTTATATTAGGCCTTTGTTTTCTGGATCTTTTTTTTGGAAATTTTTAAGAAAACCAACGAAGTTAAACATTGATTTAAACAATTGTCTGTACACCCCTGATTGTAATAAGTATTTCAGTTTTCAAACAGACGATTTCGATTTCGCTTTGCGTCAGTGTTAGAGGTTTGACCCACAACACAGGTCGAGTACGGGTCAGCGGATAGCTTTGTTCGTATTCGAAATTAATTCTCACAAAAAGCCTCGTCACAGCAAACTGAACAAAGACTATTAAATCCGGTCAAAATTGTACAATTCTCCGTTGTATGTGCCTGAACACTAATATATCATTACTTTCCCCTTTTTTATGTAAAATGATCCTATATTCTATTGTACAGCAGGATTAAACATACGTTTCTCAGTTGCTATCCATTTAGATATTGTAAACATGAATTTTATAATAAAGGTGGGTTGCCTCTAAACAATTGTCTTTCCTTAACAGCCCATAAATAGTGTACTTCAGCACATAAGCTTCTCCTTGGATTAATTATAATGGTAATTATTTATTTGCGGAATATAGGTATGTTACAGATGTGAATTATACATTGCTTCGCTATATTCTACTACTCTATTTAACGGAGTATGCAAATATTTAAATGTTCACTAAAAGATTGTCACATTATTTAATCATTAATATTAAACATGTCAAGAAATTAATAGATTGATATTAAAATGTCAATATTAGAAAACAGAAGTCAAATGATAAATAAAATTAACATAAGTATTGGTCCAACATAAATTCATTAACATTACAATAACATTTTCGAGTCAATATATTTCGCAATCTTTTCTTAAATAAATTTGAATTTAATTCGTTTAATTCATTTGGAAGTTTTATATCTTGGGTGACATGCAGAGAGACTTGCTTTCGCAGACATTGCTAAGTTATTTTTTACATTTAAATTGCACTCTCAAATATGTACAATGACGGTAATATCAATATTTTATGTCTTTAAAAATATTGCTTGAAGATTTGTATCGTTTTTAGCTTGCACATATCTCTTATGAATCTTTTTTAGGGTAAGACTTCCATTTCCCCAGAAAATTGTGCCATATCTAAGATGTGACTCCACGTAACTATAATAGGCATTTAGTAATGATTCCATTATTACATAATTCGACAATTGGTATAGTAAAAAATTTTGTGTTTGTCGCTTTTACATGCAAATTATTTTTTCTTAAGTGTTCAATGATTGGTTTCAATGATGCATTTATTTCAATTTCATAATTGCATTGACCATACCTTATATTATAGGATATGGGTTACATCTAGGTAAATCATTAATGTATTCAAAACATAACAGTGGTCCTAAAACACTTCTCTGTGGGACTCCATATGTAACCAATCTATCATCCGATTTGTAGTTATTTTCCTTTTTAGTCTTAGTATCAATTCGAGTTATTTCCGTTAATTGTCGTCTATTCGTTAAATAACATTTCATTACATTGTGTCATCCTTCGTGGATTTGCAATGCTCGCTAAGCGCATTGGAAATCAGTCAAAATCTCAGTACCAGACACTTCGCACCACAAACGCTGCTGTTTTTCATCGCTTCGGTTAATTTTGGACTGGTATTTTTGAGATGGTTATCGCGCTATTTGTTGGCAACCCTTGCGACTTTGTAGCCTTTTCTTAGTTCCCTTTTACGACACCAACGGGAATAAAGGGGGTGAGTATAATTCAAGGAAATTTTGCAACAATTTCGATTTTCCTAATCGACTTTACAATGTTTTATAAACATACGCTATATATGGGCTGAAATGTATGAAAATAATGCGTAATTTGATGAGGTTTATGACAGAATTTTCAATTACCCTGAAAACAAAACTAAAGATTGAAAGAATATGATGTTTATTAGGTGTAGGCTCCCTCTTTGCTTGGGTGGTAGAGTAAATAACAGTTGTCTACCAGTTTGAAAGGTAAAGAGGGCCAATACATACTGTGTGGCATTTCATCTTAATCCTTAGAAGTGACAAGATATCTGCATTGTCTTTCAATTGAAGTGGTTTACATGTGTCAATGGGCTACAGTGGGCTCTTACCATCAGTGGGACTGTTAGCTAGTGTATCGCACCAATCCATTAAAAATATCCCAGCTGACACAATTAGTCGCAATAGCCAAACAGCTGAGGAAATGCAATGCAAACTCACTAAGAGACGTTTTGCATCTTAAATGCTGCTCTCCGTCAACTAAATACACGAAGGGATGAGATGGATACTAGATTGTCTTACGCAGCTGCCCTACGACAACGACTTCTAAAATCGACTTTAACACCAAAGGACATTTATGGATATCGACAACCATCGATCAAACCATCAAAAATGTTGAAAAAAAAATTCTTTAAGCAGATAAAGATTTATCTTACCTTACGAATAATATTATTACAAAAACATAGTATGAGGATGTTACACTCCTTATTGTTATGTTTAGCTATCTTTAGAAATAGCATGGATAGATTTTAATTATAATGAAATGTCAATTGAATTTTGAAACCAACCAATATTAAAATTAATCTAACTTTATTAATTACATCAAAAAAAAACAAATTTACATTAAATTAACACAGGTTAAAAAATAAATAACAATGGAATTACATTATCATGTCAACGCAATCTTAGATGTCATAAAAATGATTTTGATTGATGTTGGAAATTATTTTTTTCTGAATAAATTATTATCATGTGATTTGATGTCATTCAATATTTTGTTATATAATATATTCAGACACATATAGACAAGCAATATTTACTTTATTTTTTGATCTCGCTTCATCATCGTTTGGTGTCGATTCTCGATAAAATTATACAGCGTACAATGTGTACATTGAATGATTTTATCCACAGCTGATGATCACAATTTTTCATTCAAGATACGTTATTTCTTTCATTGATGAGCGTTAACGTTCTTACCAACTACTCTATATAACTTATTACGTATTGGAACAATAGAAATTCTATTGTTATGACACGTTAATGATTAATATAAAATGATTGCAGAATAAGAAAATTTATTGAAATTGAAATTGAAAAAGAAATTGAAAAGTACTAACAAAATAGTCTTCATTATTGTTTTGAAAAACACACGACAATATGATGATAATTTTCGTTATCGTAACGCTACAAAGCTATCGTGCAAGACATTGTCGTCATCAAATCCAGAATGCTATCATGTACTTAGGAACAATCTTAATCCTTTAATTACAACACGTATTATGTGCTACCGTGATATGCTTATCAAAATGTTGGGTAATCCAGCAATGTGGGTGATCTGGAAAGTTAAAAAAAACAATCCTATTAACTCTTAAAGCATATATATATATCTAATTATATATATTTTTGTCGATAACGGAACTAACGATTTGGAAATTTCACATTAAATAATGTTTTACTTTCCAAGTTTATCTAGATAGGTGTCATCTATTACAAAATTAATTTTCTTATAAATAATATTGAGATACCAGTGAGTTCGCTACTCAACAACAGATGGCACTATTATTGGAAATGAATATAAGAAACTTTTCCCCGCGGAAAGTTATCACCCGCTATCTTTTCGGCGGTGACTAAAGGAATAGCCTTGGAAATCTCTGAAACCAACCCGGTGATGAGGCGCGCCTACCGTTACGTTCTGTCTCCCGTAGAGGCTAACTATGGGATACGGAAGCTCGTTTGGCTACGGTGCTGCCTGTAAATATCCCACTGGTCGGAAAAGGGTTCGCCACACGTTTCCAGTGCGTGTTGGCAGTCTTCACATATCGTTAAAATATTTCCCAGATATGCACATCTCCTTCACTGCCCAGCCCATGATAATATCAGCACTTATAATTTCTATTAACAATTTTGATGGTGCTGGCATTGGGTATCGAACCCAGGGTATCGACTTATGGAAGGAAATCCAGCCGACTATGTCCACCCTAAATAAAGTGCCGGCACTGCGCTGACAAATCCGCCCGTACTGCCTATTTCCTATGTACGTTATATGCGGAAATACATACAATTTTTTTTACATGGGGAAATGTCTAATGCATACCCACCCTTTCGGGGGCAAGGAATGGTTAAGTCGAGCTTGCACCTACTAAGACCTCATGGTGCGCCACCTTCGCCGCATGATGGCAGGGTCACGGGAACGCTTTCGCACACATCCGCGAGCCGTCAGCGCCGGCCGCTGCCAGCGGCCCCTTCTCGAGAGAGAACATGTCATCTCCTACACCATCCTGGCTAGACTCCCCGGAACACAGACGCGCCCACTTACTCGACCTCAAAACCCACATGGGCAACGGACCCCTCTCGAGTACGCCATCCAGAGGCCATGGGGATCAGGAAGGACGGTACTATACGGTACCACCTATATACTATACGGTTTTAACATACGCCAATCTGCTACTTTAGTCTATCCACATACGTTCTAGCTTTAATTATTAAAACATATTAATATATGACATATTATAAAAATATTACAACATATTAAAGCTACAATAGCCTAATGGCTTAGGGTGCGGACTGCAAAGTATGACGTCACAGATTCAAACTCGCCATTCGAATAAGTTGTCGAATATTTGGAGAGGTTAACAGGAATATTAGTAAAGCTTGTCACCTCTAACCCTCGCTCCAGGGGTAAGCGAGCTTGAAACGGGCGGCTCCAGGTGACTCAACTAAGTTGTTGCGACCCCAGGGAGTGGTCCGATGACTCAGTGATAGGGACGGACACAGTTTGTTTTAGTAGAATAATGCAATATACATGGGTTAAAAAGAATAAAACAACTATTTTATATGTACATTCATTTACACAAAACAAAACAGACTCTATAGAAGAATTAAATTACAAAGTTTATCAAAAAAAGATTGTTATTAAGAAATGTTTATACGTGTCAGACAATATGTTAAGTTAAACACTCTTACAGAGAGACATTTTACCAATTTAATTATATCTAAATTAGTAAGCGTAGGTTTGGTTTCTACAAAACACATACAACACTGGGTTAAAGCTCAACGCCTTCTCTTTGTCTTTGGGTGTGGCAACCAACCGCACTCCGTAGAGCAGTAAAGCTTTCGCCTCCTTATTAAACTGTTATATAAGCACAATGTTAGCTTACTTCTTGTACCAAAAAAAAAGTTCTCATGCATCTAATACTGATGCATATAAAGCGTAACAATAAAGAAAAAGAAAATCTGAAGTAAAATAAAGCCTGCAAAACATCACATTTTGTTACAAACTTGACGAACAATCTACTCGTAGTTCAACTACGTAAAATAAATATCAAATCACCAAAACCACAAAAAAAACGCCGTAAGGTGTTTCTTATTTAAAGTTTACTGACAAAAAAGCCATATGCCATATGCTTGCCGCACTCATATTCTGATGTCATCGGAGGAAAAGAAGCAGCGAAAAAGGAAGCTTATAGTCATGTTCTACCAGTCACCACCTCCTTATTCGAACAAAGCCGTTCTAGATTCTTCTCGATACGTCATACGGATCATGATGGAAAAAAATACTTAGTCCACTTGTGGACTAAGTATACTTTTACCACAGAATGTTCAAAATACCAATAAACAAAGGAACTTTATTTAACAAAAGAAACGAATTATTCTTAAAAAAGAAACTTACAATAGAACCATACAAAATGTTAAAGTTTATTAGTATTATAAGTGATTGATTGAACAGATCTAGCCATTGGCTATGAAAAATAACAAATTAGGTCTATTCAATACCCAAAAGGACGACGGTTAAAAAAATTGTTGCAAAAATATTTAATATTTTTAATCTTATATATATAAACGTAACGTCTCTTACGAAAACTAGGTAGTATTTGATGAACTTAACAACTTCTACAATGTTCATTCAAACTTAATTCTCATTTAAAGAGGCTAACGGCTTCTGTATTTACATGAAGCCGTGGTATACTCATAGGTTAGCGCACTCGCTTTTATTTTATAGAAGCCGAGGGACCTGGGTGTAAATTCCGTTGCTGGCACCACTTAAATTGTTGATTGCAATTTTAACAAAAATATGATATATTAAGTTATCTCTAATAAATAACAAAAGTATTTTGACCTCATGTCAAATACCACAGGAGCACCTTGACAGATCCGCATCGGCTCCAAAATGCACTCAAATATTGAAATAATACATTTGTGGATCTTCAACCTAAAAAATGTTCCAGTGCATGCAAATTTTTTGCATTAGTCGAGATAGCCGTGTAGTTAAGATATCTGTAGACGAATCAGGAGACTTGAGATCGATGCGCTATGTGGAGAGATTGTATAAATGAGTTTTTCCAAATTCGATTCGATATCGTTGGCCTGGAAACTAAAACGACGACATGATTAAATCTTGTCAAGTTGTCCTAAATAAGCTCTGGTGAGCAATGTGTTCAAAAATCTTAAAATGCATAGATCACTGACCACTCCGCTATTAGATATACGGTCGGAAGAGGTTATTTCTATTAATTCATGAACAAAGATAAGAAATTCTAATCATAGTATTGTTTATATTTTTATTTTTCTGCGAGGATGCGGCGCTAGATGTTCAGCAGCGAATACACGCTGATCAAGATGAAAATTGATGATTTTTAAAAGGCTCTTAACGATTTTAATGAAGAAAAAAAACGATGAGACTGGTAAGAGTTCTGAAAAGATTAAACAAAGAAACTAGGTCAAGCTCAAACCAACTTTTCATTGAAATTTATGAATGTAGTTTTCTTGCCATTGTCAAGTTATTCAAAATGGCTGTCTAAAACATGGCCTGTGGATTCAAGCACATTGGAGTTAACATAATAATAATTTTGGTTCATTGATGTAACAATCACAAAATAAACACATTCTCTGAGGATCAGTAGAGCACAACAATGTGAGCACTATCCTCCTTACGGGAAACTAATTACTATTGGATTATAAATTTGTTACACATATAAAATAATAATATTTAAAAAAAAAATCTGACATTTAAAAGAACGCTTGCAATGTTTTAAGAACACAAACTCGTTATCAGTAATGATTCAGAACAATAGTTGAATGATGGGCTCAAACCTATGACGTAATTTTCAACGGTCCTTTATCCAAAATCGGGCTCCAAACCAATGAATGCATGTACTCAGCCGTGTGCTATAGGCCTAAGAATCTGCTCCCTGTCCTCCCGTAGGTATCGTTAGAGGCGACTAAGTGCTTGAAAATGACTAAGACTTACCAGACCCAAATTAAACAGACCGATGACGGGTAGCAACGTCTCAGGTGCGAGGTGTTCAGACACTGATCACTATCAGTACTGCGATCTCCAATTCCCGAGCGTGGCGATTTTGGAAAATCCTACTTATGGTAGAGGTCTATGTCCTGCAATGAACTATTTACAGGCCAGTAAGGTTAGACAATCTAATCAATTTCGCACTGTGGTGGTCGGCTAACAGAACTGCGTCATCTCAAAGGTGTTGTAAAATTTATCCAGCGAAATGCTAGGAGAAATTTTGGGGCTTCCGACTAATGACGGAATGACTACCTCCATCTAAGGTGAGAGATGTCTGGTAATTTTGTCGCCTTTCCGTCATCCAAGCATGACGGGAAGCGATCTCCAGCACGATTGTAGACTGGTGTTAAAGAAGAAATTATAATATTGTGTAAATGAGAAAGAAATTTTAAATTTCTTAACAACTATTTTAACCAAAAATATTCGAATAAAGGACGTTTGAAGGTTATTCCTTACTTTTATTAAAAGTCTTATTAACGGTGATGGAATGTTCACAAATTAAAATTTTATTTCTTCCCTTTTAGCCGTGTTTGATCCGACAACCACTCAACACATATCCCATCTTCGAACTACTTTTTGCAACTTACGGGTACTTTTTAAGAGGCGTACAACGAACGCGGACGAACGAAGGAACTTCTGAAACTTTTCCATTATCTTATAAGCACCACTGAAAAGGTAACACCTAATTCTAATTTAAGAGGCAGTGTCAACAAATATTTATAGAATTATCGAGATTAGTAAAATGGCGGCTACATTTGCAATCCTGTAATTTTTTTGAAAATTACGGTAATATTGTGAATAGAAGCGAATAATTATTGTTCTAATTGATTATGATTCGAATAATTACAATTGGATTGTGCTATTAGATTCGGATTTATAGTTCTACGACTCAACAGACAGTTACAGACAGTCACCGCGCCACGCGATCGATAAAGCACTGAAACCGGTACAACAATAACACAAGGAATCTATTCAAATGTAGTACAACGATGTTCAACGAAGGGAACGGAACCGTAATATGTATGAAAGCTATACTGACAATATATCTATATACAAGCCCCATGCTTTCGTGATCAATGTTGTTAGCGAAACCATGAGCACGATGGTGGTACGGGGTGGTGGCAGTGGCGTCGCACCACCTCGCTCGCTCCGACGTGCGTGAGCTCGAGGCGAACGAAAAAACAACAGTGCAAAATTTCTTTCACATCTTTTTAAAACGTTATGCAATTATGGTACAGAAAATATAAATTAATAGTGCAATAATACTTATCCGCAACATAAACGTTACGAAAAGGCTTATTTCGTTGTTTCAGGGGTGTAAAACTTAGTGAAGCTTTATGCTAGTTGAAGCTTTGTCATAATAATTATTCTCATAACTATTATGTGTTCTGTGTCTATAACCTATTGATGACTGTGATCATTATATTAAATAATAGCATTGTCTAATGTCTAGTTAGTAGGCAAGTGTGTTCATGCTTAAGCTATAACTTTGAAGTACACGAACGTGTGGTACTAGACTCGTTGACTTCGGATTTACCATTAGTTAACTAAATCTGAGTGATAACTACTTTTGTGTTAAAAAATAAACACGTTGAAAAAAAATTTTAAAAATTTTAGTTACAATACATAATAGTTATAACAATCATAAATGTAGGAAAAACATTTGCGATAAATATTGTTTGAAGAGTTTATCATTGTACCTTTTCAATACTAAAAGCTTGCTCACTACGTATGTGTCGTATGTTTCGCCAATAAAAAATCTAATTAACTTAAATAAGTAATAGTGACATGATAAAAGTATACTGTTGAATGATATTAGTAAGAAGTTGGATTCCTTTTAGTACTAAAATATCTCTGGATTTATAAAAAAACTAAAGGTAAATTGAGACCATCTAAAAAAAACAAATTGTCTAGTGCTGTACGACGTGCCTTCTACCGACAATAATGTACAACGATGGCGATACTCCTTTAATGACACCAGACGGATACAGCAGTATCTCACAAGGTATGATATTATCATTTCCAATTTCAATATTTCTATATGCACAATATAGATAATGTACAATATTTCTGTATTGTTTTGTTTTTTTTTTTATGAGAAAGGTGGCAAACCAGCAAGCGGTTCACCTGATGGTAAATTATTACCGTCGCCCACGTACATCTACAACACAAGAGACTGGTCAGTTTTCCGAGTTCCAACGCTGGGCTTTCTCTGAAATACTGACATGAAAATTTAAATATTTCTCTTTGTCTCACGACACTTACGGTAAGAAAAGGGTTGGCAGAGTTTCTTACGCCGTCGCCATATAGCTTAACGAACATTCGTAGATAAATCGTAGTGACTACGATTTACTAGATGGTTAGGTTAGGTTAGTTAAACCATCTCACTTATTTTACCAATTATTAGTGCATCCTTAAAGACAATAATCACAGGCTGCGAGGAATTCTGTCTAAGTCCTCATGGGTAACAACGCATCTGTAAACTTCTTTGATTGAAGATAGGTTGACTGCTAAAGAATACCTTTAGGCATTAAGTCTGTCTTTTGTATCCTTATATGTAAAGGAATGCCTAAATTAAATAAACAAATAACTTTTACTAAATTAAGAAAAGTAAAAAAAAGACAGTATTCACTCTAAAATAAAACTCACCTATTATTTTTTATTTATCCGGAATCCATCTCGAGTCAAAAACCAGCCTTTCTACCGAAGCCATTATTTCCGGTTACCCGTGTTTCTGAACAATCTAAATGTACATCTTCTTGCTCATTATTTTCCAGTAAGATTTAATAGAGAGGTAGACGCTCTGTCTCGTCAGAAAGCCTGCCCGGAATGACATCTCACAACTCAAAAATCTTACAGATGTGGACCAATCCAAATATGAACCTATTTGCGTCGAAAATAGCTCTTCGGATGGGTTTATAAACGTCTAATGGTCCGTAACGCTGCTGCAGTGCAGGTTGGCGGCCTTCAAATGTCCTTGAAACTTTCTTTTATAATTTCTCAGGCATATATGTTTTGGGCATTGCAATGTTTACCTTCACCGCCGAGAACATGATAAATTCAGCGCTTAAAACTACGACTTACAATTTTAGAAATATTATTTCGAGGATATGTGAATTCCAACACGCACTAGAGTTGCGTGGTAATTCCGTCCGTAATCATACGCAAAATAAAATTTTGGGGGAAGCCCTTTGCCTTTTTAGGAATTAACGTAATTTTACCCTAAACACACTTTTACCAAGTAAGTCAAAATTCTATTGAATGTCAAGCTTATTTCTCGAATAAGTTAATAATATTTATTAAAATACGACAATAGTATTAAATTACTTTTTAGTTTGTAGACGTTATTATTAAACAAAAATAAACGATAACTTCAAAACATTTACATCCATTTGTTATTATTTATTTTAAAAAAATATTACTACACCATGTTTATGGCTATTTTTGCTTTCATAATAGACAAAAACTTTAATAGCACGAATAACTTCACCTCAGTCTAAAATGTCGGATAGGGCTGCTAAGTAAGATTAATTGTCTCTCTACTGCTAATTCCGGCGGCTCTCTTAATTGGCTTTCTTTGAAGTCTATTAATTTTATATTTAACTATATATCTTTTTTATTTTATCTATTCATATTTAATATTACCTTAAGATTATATAATTTCATGCAACCGATTTTTTCTTTCATACTGTCATACATAGAGCAGCAGAATGATACCAAACAAATAAAATGATAAAAATATATTTACATAATTATGGAGATATGTTGTATGTATGTAGTAGTATACAGCATATACAAATATACTCAAACATGAAATCGCATATTTTAATACTGAAATACATACAAATATGTATGTCAGATACACACTGTTAAATTCGGATTTTTGTAAGCTACATTAAGCATTTGTCTTTGTCTTAATAACATTTCTGATGTGATATGACTCATAAAAATAGAATTTTCATTGTTTAAAAGTTATGTAACTACCCGTGAAGGGTTAAACATTGATTATAATTAAATGGTAAGAGGGTTAATGTCTGGATTCTTAGATATTTTAATCGATCCTCTGACTGGGAGTCGTCTGGGTTGGCACCATACTCTTACTCAGCGCAGTAGTGTAATTACTGTTGTGTTCCGGTTTGAAAATTAAAAAAAAAAGTATCCTTCTTAACTTGAAGTTGTTTGCAGATGTCCAGCTAATCATTACCAGTTTGTGATTTCGTCGCCAATCGTCCGTACCCTGGTCCACCATACAAAAAGATACTTCGCTTACATGTGAGATTGACATTTATATAAGTAAATAGACATTACAAAAACATGGCTTTGAAACACCCCTGTCTTAGCCAATGGTAAGGGCAACGATGGGACGTAACTATAATAATAATTGATATTTAGAGGCATGAACATTTTATAATGCTGTTTAAGCCACGTGTAAGTTATCGATCTTCAGGATAGGGCTGGGTAAAACACACAAACAACGGCGCGTAACTCGCCGCTTCGTCGCTTACAAGGTTACATTCTAATACATTATGTAACCGTTTTAGACCAAAAATTGCGTGCGCTTCACATTCTTAGCTTGTTTTTATTATTCTAAAATAAATACCCTAAACGTTTGCATTTTCACTGTCGTGTCGACGATATATTCTAAAATTTTGTAACTTTACCTTTTTTCCTTCATTAAGTTACTTTTTAAATTTATTTTTCTTCTTATAATTCTGTACTCTATAAGGCTCAAAGGTTGTCTGGAAGAGATCGCTTTTAGCGATAAGACCGCCCATTGTTCCACCTCTCATCTAATTACGTTTTTGTACTATTACATTATTTTCCTCTTTTTTGGTGTGCAATAAAGCGTATTCTATCTATCTATCTATCTCTATAGTACCGATATCTAGACTATTCTAGTTGATGTTATAATTAATTATTATTGTTAATTTTCTTAGGAGACAACACTGATCTCTGTAATACAGGTTCTTAGCCTAGCACGGATGTCAGAAGCTTCATACAAACTTCGTGATTCAAACTCTTAAGACAGTAAATATTATATTTATTTTTTATATTATATTTATTTAATATTTTTTTCACTGAAGGCCACTGCCGGTTATATCGGAATTACTGACCGGTTACATCCGAGATGCTAATTCCATACGGTTTGTATCGTTGACTTTTTTGAAGATCACTACAGGCTCACTTGCAAATAAGATTTGCTGAAAAGTGAAATGTCTACTACCTCTGACCACCTCGGTATTGAGGTGAGGAATGTATAATTCCAGGCATGGGAAAAGAAGCTGATGGACTTACAAGTCCTTTATTTACTAAAATAAATTTGATGTACGAGTATAACTTTTGGTAACAATTCTATTGTAATATTTCGGCCCCTATAAATTGTGACAAGGCAACATTCATAACTAAGATCCTTATTTGTGAAACTCTGACGTTATTCAACTGTTAACGCCTAATATCTTTCAATTATTATTCACTACACGATTGTGAACCGAGAGAGCTTGATATTGTATTTTACATTCCAGGTATGAGAAAAGAAGATAGAGGACTTATAACTTCTGATTTATTTTTATTCATTTACTAAAATAAACTTGATATACGAGTATAACTTTTGGTAACAATTCTATTGTAATATTTCGGCCCCTATAAATTGTGACAAGGCAACATTCATAACTAAGATCCTTATTTGTGAAACTCTGACGTTATTCAACTGTTAACGCCTAATATCTTTCAATTATTATTCACTACACGATTGTGAACCGAGAGAGCTTGATATTGTATTTTACATTCCAGGTATGAGAAAAGAAGATAGAGGACTTATAACTTCTGATTTATTTTTATTCATTTACTAAAATAAACTTGATATACGAGTATAACTTTTGGTAATTTATATTTATTGTAATATTTCAGTCAGATGCCTAAGCCACGTTCGCCCATAAATTGTGCCAACACAACTTTAACAACAACTAAGTTACTTATTTGTGAAGTGTTGATGTAATTAAATTTTTTACGTCTAATATCTTTAATTGGTATCGGCTGTGCGATCGTGCGCCGAGAGAGCTTGGTTTTATATTTTCTTAATATACCAGGCATATGAAAAGAACAAAGTATACTTGTAATTATTGGTTTATTTTTATTAATTTACTAAACTAGATGTATAAGTTTAGGTAACAATTTTATTGTAATATTTCAGTCCGATGCCTAAGCCACGTCCGCTCATAAATTGTGTAAAACAAGGCATCGTTCATAACTAAGACCCTTATTTGAGAAACTTTGACGTTATTCAAGTGGTGAAAGCCCCTAATATATTTAAATAGTATAAAACATAGTTGCAAAATGTTGGTCTGTGTATTCGCTCATCACTTCTAAACTTCTAAAAGGATTTTAAGGCGTTTTTCACCGCTAATTAGACTATTTCATGAGGTGGGTTTCACATTAATCTACACATTTAGTCTATATGTTATATACGTGCAAAGCTAGGAAGCGTGTGATTACTTCATAAGGGAGATTTTCCACGAGAAAAAGCTACAGACAACACATTGTTTTCTCCATCAGTCTTTGTTCATGCAATCATCGCAAAGAAACAATTAATAATCTGATTTAATATATTGCATAAGCAGTGTTTCCTACCATACATAATTTAGAAGCTATGGCCATGACACGGGGATCTGCTTCCGTGTCCACCTGATTCGGATGAGGTCGACTCGACTAGGACGATCCCCTATTTGAAGAGCTCGTACCAATGAATCTTTCAAAACTTATGTACACGGTTGTAATGTAATGTTAGTAATTGACACAAGAGCCGTAGTGGCTTAGTGGTCACCCCAAAAATTGTTAGCAGCAATTTTAAGTGCAGTATTTACCACGTGATCGGCGGCGAATAAAAACATGGTCCTGCCTGCATGTCTGAGAAGTAATAAAGATATTATTTGGAGGATAAGAGAAGCTCACAAACCCGTACTGGAGCAGCGTGGCGGCTCTACCCGGCTCCAAAACCCTCTCAAATATTGTAGAAACTGTTCTCATCTCACACTGATTAATACAAGTGCCATTGAATATGTAAGCGTAAAGCGTAAACAGTATAATTTTTCTTTCGTTCATAGAATGTATCAGAATGTATCGAGACAGTGATGTGTGTTGATAATATTTAACTTATTTATGAGTACTCATACCGTCGATGAGCTAATCTTGTTATTGTTTATGTCACGAAGAACACAGATATTTGATATATCGACCGTTATACATCGCAGACGAAAGATACTGTGAGTAGGTTAATAATCCGGATATTGAGTCGCCTTAATATAGCCGAACTCCCGGTACTTAATACAACCGAACAGATTTAATGACCCACTACACGTACCTGCTACAGAAGGACAGACAGGCTGGATGTCTGCGCACGTTTGAATGGGCGCGTAATTAGTGTACTGCAGTGGCCAGAAGTCTGGAAATTAAAATTAAAATAAATAGAACAAAGATACCAATCACAGGCACATTCAAACAGCGGCAGCCGTATATTGCAAACTTCCAGACCCAGCCGTTTCTAATTTGCGGGTCAATGATTTTAAAATAAAGATGGTTATATGCACAAAATCCCAAAAAAAAAATTATCCGAACACAGCGGCAGCATCCGAAGACATACATTTTTTAGTTTACTTACACTACATACAATAGTGCATTTAGGCATAACACATGACGGCATTTGAAGCTATTAAACGTAATCCAGACACTGTTAGCGGGAGATGGGAAGCACGTGTATGTCGGATACTTATTCAAAAGCGACTAAAGCCGGAGATCACAATTGTGGGCTTTTTGTACGTTTAATTTTCGGTACGCTAGGAACGTACCTACGTCTTTTTGTTATGAAATTATTGTTGCTGGTGACGTTTATTATACTAGTAAGGGGAAGTAAGTGTTGAGTAACAGAATTAATATTATTTGTATACTCAAATGATATATCGATGGAGCGTTGTATTCTTTGATGCAGCGTTGCTTTCGACAACTCATCTACCAAATGTGGCGTCATGATCACATTTTAATCATAGAATTCATGAAAGGGGTAATTATACTTGTATCAATATATATAAAAGTGAAATATTACTGATTAATAACTAAATCTTCGAAACTGTAAATCTTACTAAATTGAAATTAATAGGTAGGTTTCCACTAAGGAGAGATTTTAAGAAAAATCCTCTTCTAAAGGAGTGAAGTGGGGGTTGGAAGGCAGTATGAAAGTCCTTTGTTTTAAAGTAAGGATATAAGATCGGTATTTAAGTTAATGCTTAAACAATGAAATATTAATTGTAAACTGAAAACTTTATAAAAATACTCCTCAAATTAAATTTGATACGGATTTTCGAATAAAAGTAAAAATTGAGCAAATTTCGAAGTCCACTCGTACGAAGTCGAAGTATTAGGATTATAACAATAACTTTTGAGATATTACTAAAATTACTAATACTTCTTACTAATAAATGAATGAAGAGTACAAAAACATTCAGAGCCAGATCTAATTCGAACGTCAGTGCTCATAATGTACATATTATGTAAAATAATGTGAGTACATAAAAGCTTAACGTTTTACCTACAAAAATAAAAATAAATGAACTCATTTCTAAAAAGTGGTCCCATTAGTTCCTTCATTTGCGATACTAAGTAAATATTACCTCGAGCAACGCCATTATTACAGACACCGAGGTCGTTCATTACCCACAGGGTATTCATTAGACATTATCTTTCGACCCCATTAAGGAACTCTTTCTTTTGTCCGTCAGGTGGACGAGCTTACTCTTACGTAAATTGTGCATGCGATTTTGTTTATATAAATTATATTCAAATACACAAATGATTTTTTAACAGTTTTAACATACATTTGAGATAAATCTATATCACTTTCAATTCAAAATATCACAAATTAAGCCGCGGTCTTAAATTTTGTAGTACACAAGTTATCTGGATTCGATCTGAGGTTGCGCCATTACTAAAGTACCATTGCAAAGTTACTGCTAAACGTAAGCCTGGATACATTTCTTGGAATGTTCGCACATATTCACTACGCTTAGAAAACGGTTTACTGACCGCAGTGGAGGCAGCCTTCCACTAGTTAGCGGTACCACTCTCTGTTTGTACGAGTTTATATTACAATGTTAATAATTTATTTTGCTAAAGACCCTTCTTAAAGGGCGCCTTAAAGGGCGCCTCGAGTCATATGCAACTGCACCATTTCGATCTCCTAATACCTTCTTAATTTCAACTTCTCGTACTATTTGGTCTTCCTGTTTTCCATTCTACCTGTTAGGCCTGGCCATTTTGCTGCTTACTTTCATCTCAATGGTATCTTCCATCCCCTACGACAGAGTATATACAGATAATAAATAGAATCAGACATTACTTTAAAAAAATAAATAAATGGCATATACGAGAATTACACATTTTGTAGAGAAGAAAAGCACCACCTCCCTCATTACAACTGTCACACACATAAGGTAATATATACCATATAGAACAGTTAATACTATATTGAAACTTCTTTAAAGAGTATATTTATTTAAAAAGAAGCCATGAACTTTTTTCTTACTTGAATTGGATAGTTGTCGCAGATTTTCAGACAGCACATTACACAGTTGAGGTATTTAAAAAACCTTTTCATAAAATGCACTTCTTTGTTGAATAAAGGAGGTTAACAAAACGATGTAAACTGCAGCTGAGAATTGTGTACGGTTTATTTGTCGGAATAACTCGACAAAGAATGTTCTTCTCGTTACAGTATAAAATTTTCTATTTGTCTTTAATCGATGTTTTCGAACAGTGTAAGAAATATAACTACATGGAGTGTACACTACACAATTCCTTTTCCATTATACTTAAATGTTATTGATATATTGTTTTTGAGTATCAGCCTAATAATCTAAATAAATATATCAAATGCACTTTGAATATATTACTGTAAATATATTTATAAGGGGCTAGTCGAAAATGGCTCGAAATGTACACATACACGAGTATACTGTGGACACGGTCGTTTTTGCGTGAAATTGGCCTCGAGCCTTCTATGATATAACAATTTAAAGAGTTTTGATTTTTCTCGTAATTAGGTTTCCACACTCCTACTTATGTCGCAAATCAGCAGTGCGATCAATGTTATGTTTCGGTTTGTACCAGTATAATCACAGACTGTGAGGTAATCGATTTTATAACTCAGGGGTAACAACGCATCTGTAGCCTTCTTCGATTGAAGTTGTTCGCAGGTGGACACCTGGAGTGCAGTGACTAACTTACCATCAGTTTGCTCGTTAGTCATTCCAACTTAATAAAAACAATTTCATGAATATACATTATCCATGTTGTTGTTTGTCTAGCTTGATCGAGAGTAAGTAATTGAGTCTGTAATCACAATTTGGGCAATTCTGCTTTCTGACACTCATGCCTTGACAACTATTACCACATAGTATTGTATATTTTTGATACCCTTAATTTTGTTAAATAATCTGTCTTGTAATGTAATTAGCCTTTGAAGTTGAAAATGTGTCGGAACGGGTATGAAATAGTAGGTGTGAATATAACACAATTCGTGGTTTGGTTATATTATAAACTAGCTATTCGCGCGACTCCGTCCGCGTGAATCTCGGAAAATAAAGAATCCATCACGTCACAATATTTGGAATTGTATTTGATATTCAACTGCACATCGGGAGGTCAAATAGCTAGAGGTTAAAAATAACTAGTAGACCAAGAGCACTAGGGCCTTGAAGCGAACATTGGACGTCCCTGAAGCAAGTGTATTAAGTGTAATTCAATAAAAACCATATCTCTTATAAATTTCATTACATTTTCATAATTACTCTTATTTCTAAGTACCTTTACTTTAACAGCCTGTAAATAGTACACTGTAGAACAGAGGCGTCTCCCAAAAGGAGGATTTTGTCATAATCGCCACGCTCGGCAAGCGGAATGGCGATCTGTCCCAGACACCTTAGATGCTGATGGCCGTCATCCGTCTGTTTAATTTTGGCATGTTATTCTTAGCTATGGTTATTCCATATATTAGTAATTGGTTTTTATGTCTGAGTTTTCATAAAGTTATATGATAATTTGTTTTAGTTACGTTAATACTACAAAGAATCGACCTTCGATCAAAACTTTTTACATGCCTCCGAGTGAGATAAGTCTGTTTCTCTGTCTGTCTGTCAAGTGTCCCTCTATAATATGCAGGAGTATACAAGCTTGGTTGTGAATGTGGTCTCTTTTACATAGGGCAAACAAACAGATCAATAAAACCCATGCAAGGAATATATATATAGCGAACATTGGTGCTCCAGGTAGTCTGCAGTCTGTAGTCATATTGGGATCCGGTAATTAATAAACTATGACATCATGACGTCAACTGCCTCAGTCCCCTCAGGAAGTTCCCAGGGATTAATCAAAGTAAATTAAAAGCGATGAAATTCGTTAATATTTCAGTAACGGTTCAGCATTATTTCGAATATGTAGTATTCGCGTAAATACAGGAAATCATTGCCTATTCCTTATTTAAGATATATATTTTACAAAGAACGGGATACTAAGCCAATTTAATTTTTACCCTCATTAAGCCCGCAACTTGGAATTCGGGGCATTTTTCACAATATGGACGTGAAGAATTATTTATTTTGTTTCTGCCATAGAATAAGATCTTATTTGTCTATAGCATAGAAGAAACGTTAAATGCATATAATGTTTTGCTCGTTCTTACTTGAGGACATTTTCAATATATTAGAAAGAATCAGACATACAGTCAACTTGTTTAGCTTGAAAATCGCAGTCCAAAGGTGTTTGAAAATATATTTCATGACCTGAATTGTCATTAATGATGCTATTTTAAAATTCACCTACAGCTACTATACTTTTTATCTTGACACAGAGTATACTTATTTTGTTTGAGTAAAGTATATCCATGACAAATGTAAACATTGCTCGTGCATTGAAAGAATTATTCATATATTTTAAGAAAAAGGGCCTCCAAATGGCTTGCGTTTTGAATATGTGCGAGTCCCATGTTTAATAAAATATTTATTTATATATGTTACATTATAATATTTTGCAAAATTCATACCCAAGTTTGATTATTCATAATTTTGATATGAAATTCATGACGAAATTTAAGCCATTGCTAATTTAAGATTTTAGTGGTTTTACTATTCAAAACTCCAAAATTTGTGTGTCCTCCAAGTGCGATTTACTTCATAGAAACTATTACATTTAAAAAAATATTAGGTTTTTTTAGTTAACGTAGTTTCGTTTGTTGTTAATTACGGTAACTGCAATATATGTAGTTAATAGTTAGTATGTAATTTGTAAATAATACATTTCAATTTAGATGTACAATAAAAATCAATATTTCAAAAAATTACTAGTCTAATTCCATCGAAGTACTCGTAGGATGTATGAATGTACGATATTCTACACTATTGTCACGAGGCATAAAATGATGGGTTCACATTTTTGTATTTTCAAAGCATGCGGCGGAACTGCAACCCCAGTGGTCACCATCCTGTACTCAAATATACGATAGTTGATAAAAGTGAAGTATTATTACTAAGACAATATTACCGACACCGAATGTAAACCGACAAAGATGAACCGCCAGTAAAATTATTTGATAAATGCACATATTTCAAGAATTTTTTGTTTAAAAAACAATATCGATAACGGATTTGGAGGTTCTACGTCAGGATATTTCATCTATGTTACGACGAGGTTCTGTGCCGAAAATAAATCTGCACGACCTGAAAATACTACAATCTTCTGCGTAGATCGGTCCTGAAATCAAGGAAACAAAGGATAAAATTTTGAAAGATTTTTTTAGAAATACATATATTTTAGAAATGTTATAGCTTACTTATAAACGTAGTAAAAATTAGATCCGAAGTTACAGCTTGAGCTCTATATATATGTTCTCGCTTATATAAAGGAGGGGTCATGAATGTCTGGTAATCTCGAACTGCAGCGATACGTACGCGAACGTGCCGTGGGCTGTTTTTAGAATTTTCATGAAGACATTATTACACAAAAAAAAGATCTCACGATCGTTTACCTAAATAGGCCAAAGTTGAGGTAATTATACGGCATAGATATTGTAATGTATCATAAAGAAGCTTATTCATTTACTGAGGTCGCGTTTTCGTTAGCAAGATCAAGATCAATGTCAAACGACGTGGTGTTCGACTAATGACGAAAATGCTTTTAAAATAAACCTATTTATTCTATTAGTAGCATTGTACAACCTTTCTAAAAGGGTATAATTCATTCTAGTTTCATCCTTCCTTCTAGTTTCTTCTCTCGGGGAAAGTTAGCGATTTCAGAGCTTTGTAAAATTAGAAGTCAGGATGGTAATATTATAAATGGAGAAAAATGTGTACTAAAGAGATGGAAGGAATATTTTTAAAGTCTATTTGAAAGAGTTGAGGCACCAGCAGATGCAAGAACGCCTCCTCAAGAAGCAAATAAAAGTGAATCAGACAGAGACATAAGTATGGATGAGATTATGAAAGCACTGAAGAGCATGAAAGCAGGTAAAGCAGCGGGGTGATAGGGTGGCGGTCGAAATGCTGAGAGATGGACAGGGCGTGGTAGCTAGTCTGTTGTATCGCCTTTTCAACCTGTATTGGATAATGGGTCTAGTACCGGGAGACTGGTGCAAGGCTGTAATCGTACCACAGTGCAAAGGAAAAGAGTAGCAACAAGATTGTAAAAATTACCGAGGTATTACTACTCAGTGTCGTCGGCAAATTGTATGCTAAAGTTTTGATAGAAAGAGTCATGGATGAAACTGATGAAAATATATGGGATGTGCATGCAGGATTTCGAAAGGGGATGGGATGCACGGATCAGGTAATCTCCTTAAGGTGCATAGTTGAAAAGTATTTGGCTAAGACCCAAAAAGTCTATTGCGCTTTCATAGATTTGGAGAAGACCTATGACAAAGTGATAAGGCATGAATTGTGGTCAGCACTATCTTTGCATGGAGTGAGCAGTGATCTGATACGAGCATTGAAATCCCTATAAGAGGGTTCCCGAGCTTGTATCAGAATTACCGGGGCGTTCACGGACTGGTTTGATATCCATAAAGGTGTTAGACAGGGTTGTGTAGCATCCCCATGGCTGTTCAATTTATTCATGGATATTTGTTTGACTAAGAGTGAATGAGGTCCTTGTTAAATGTTTGCTTTACGGCGACGATCAAGTCTTACTTGCGTCATCGGCTGAGGAAGAGCAGGCAATGGTGACAATAATGAAGGGGCACTGGAAACAAAGGGAATGAAAGTAAACGTTAATAAGACAAAGGTTATGGTGTTTGAGAGAGGCGAGAGGATGACAGAAGTATGTATCAAGATTAGGGAAGATAGTTTAGAGAAATGTTTACGAGAGATGGAAGGTACGAATCTGACATTGAAAGGATAGCGATGGCAGGTAATATGGTGAATGGGGCATCTCATACATTTATGAACAGTCAGACGATATCTCACAAAGCTCGTTTGGCTGTGCATAGAGGGGTATTGGTACCAATACTAGCATATGGAAACAAAAGCTGGGTATGGCAGAAGAGGCATGAAAGCAGGATAAATGCAGTAGAAATAAGAGCGTTAAGAAGTATATTGTTGTGAAGATAACTTACTGGGTTCGAAATAATGTGATCAGGCAGCGTTGTGGCGTGAAAGACGCTGTAGTGACATGAATTGAGAAGGGGATGCTGAGCTGGTTTGGACATGTGGAGAGGATGAATGAAAGTAGGTTGACGAAACAAATATATGAGGCGAGTGTAAATAGTAGAGTCGTAAGAGGAAGACCTAGGCGAACATATAACGATCAAATCGGAGGCGTTCTGAAAAAAGGCCCGGTCAAGAGTACTCTAAACCAACGAGTATGCATGCGAATATTGATGAAAGTGGGAGGAGCAAAAGACATAGGTCAGAACCGTAGCAAGTGGAAATAGATTGTCTCTGCCTACCCCTTTGGGAACAAGGCGTGAATATATACATACATACATACATAGTCTCGTCTTCCTAATAGTTACTCATAATGATAGAATTTCAAATGTTTCAAAGAGGGGTTTTTTTTAAAGAAATTCTGTAAAAGTTTGCGGCTGTTTCGAACGTTTGCAATAAAAAACGAACGCGGTCGAGCGTATACGGAAACGCCCGAACACTTGGATCGATTTTCACTTGAACTTGCATCGGTTCGTGTGTGCTTCGACATTGAAGATAATTTTATAGCACGTAGTAAGGTACGGTCAGGGTTGTTTTCATAGCCCTCTATTTTAGTTAGATGGGCTTCCAATAACGGCTTAAATTTATGAATTTTACGTATTACCAACTTAAAATTCGCATTCCACAACATAATACAGGATACTATAACTCTTCTTTTACTGTTCAAGCTACACTCCTCTGGTATGCCCTGCCTGATAACATTAAAGGAGCTCCTAACAGGAAATCATTTAAGAGTCTAGTTCGTGATTACCTAATAGATCCTTGACAATATTCGGCTTATTTATTTTCGATTTTTATTATATATTTATTTATATATTTATTTATGTATGTTTTTATATATTTGTATAGGATTTAATGCGCCTCTAAATAGAATGATTAGAAAACATAACGAGGAATATAAAAAAGTGGACGTGGACATTCTCTCAACCAAAATTTCTGATCTTAGGACTAAAATGCGGAGGGCATTATACAATAATTTATAGAAGTAAATCGTAGGTTGCTTAATTATTTCATTATTTTTGTTATTAAATTTCTTTGTTATAGTGTTACTTTAGATAAGCAATGGATCTGCTTAATATTATTATTCATTTAACTTTACTAGACTGTGTCTACTGGCTTTCCGTGGTTGCCTTTAAGTAAGGTGGCACATGCCTTTTTTTTAAAAAAAACATTTTTATATAAAAAAGAATTTGTTATGTGTTAACCTTGTTGGTAATCCTTAATAAATAAATAAATATACGTATTTGTGTATTTTATGATTATAAATATTTATTTAATTACATAGTGTGTTTATATGTATTTATCAACTTATTATTATTGGAGTCTACCTATAGTTTTTTATTTATTTATTCTTTGTTTTGTACTTGCCAACTACCTTTCACCATAACAAGGGTTGACTGGTGTAGAGAATGCCACTTGGCATTAAGTCCGCCCATTGTAACCTTAAGCTTAAGGCTAACAATAAAGAATAAATAAATAAATATTACGTATATTATTATAAGATACCCCTCACTTTTGTTATCGATATTAATATTAAGAATTCAAGTATTTCAATTACTCATAATTAAGTATTTTTATTTAATGGTGATTGAAGAAGAAGATTTCAGTTACTACAAAATTTTTAAATTTAATTTAAACGTTAGAAAGAATGAAAGAATAATGTTTATTTGTTGTTGCTCGTTGTAGGAGTAGGAGACAATAACATTTAGTGCAAAATATAAATAATATTAAGGTTAGTATTGAAACTTAGGTTTAAACATTTTTTAGAGGTTATGTGTTAGTGAAAATGAGTGGTATCTTAAGTAAAGTCATAATTATATCCGTGACATCTATGTATATATAGATAGATGTCACGGATGTAGTATTCTAGATTGCAAAGATTACCATTGGGTCCACAAGGGATCAATATGCCAAGCTTTTCCAAAAGTCAACCTCATATGCATGCGATGCACCCTGGTAACTGGCTAGTTGCTACTACACGACAAATTGTTATAAAAGACTTTTGCTGCTGTTCAAATGGGCCGTCTCTACTGGGGTGGTTCCACGGCCTCGTAGAATAACGGTGTGAAGTAAAACCATCTTGTACTTCTGCGTTTCGTTCGGTAAGTGACCTCACACAGACAGATTACCTAACTGGAGGTCTACTCTCCGTTTACCCCTATTAAAAAAATTGTACTTGTACGGTATATATGGTTTATCGATACGGGTATTTTCCTGTTGTTGTTTAATTGCTTTACAATATGGCGCCCATCATATGGGTATTTTTTTTAGGTAGGGACAGACCGCGTGACAAGAAACAAAATACATAAATAATTTTAACTACCCAGTTCTATTTCGATTTTCATTTATTATAAATATATTTACTTAATCGAACTAGTTCGATGAAGTTCTTTCATCTTGAGGGCAGATTGGTTATGCTTTTGCCATAGAACTCCAGGGATCTGGACTCTACAAAGTCTATGAAGGCATATCTAGATTGCGAAAAATATTGGTTGGGGCTAGTATGTTTTGTAACTGCATGTCTTGAAACGTTAAAACATTTTGTTTAGCAGTGTAAGGTCTTACGTTATCATGTAGCTGTATTGGTGAAGATTGATTGAAGCTTTACAAAAAGCTTTAGAGAATTACACCATGAACTAATCACTGAACAGCTATGATTAATTTTTGCTTTGATTTAGGGCATTTTTCGTGTATTTGATCTAGATTCAGTATTTTCGTGTTTCACATGCGATTATCGTGGGAAATCCACGTAACAATTCTGTTCAAAATCACTCAATTTCTGTTTCTACTCAACAATGGCAAGGCAAGCTTCAACGCGTGCTCCTCTATGCACATCAATAAGTTTACATTTTTTTTTTATTTTCGTTATTTACCATATTGTCTGGTCTTCCTCCTGGTTCATGTCGAAGTTTCAAGTACGTAACCGATTTAACCAAAACACACATTGCGTTCGTCAGTATCCCCTCCAAACGCAGCATTGATATTGCCAACTATATCTGCTGCATTAGAACCACGTCGCAATTATAATTCGAAAATTACTCAAATTGATAAGGACTCTATGTTTAACTTATACTAAATGTAAAAACAATTGAAAATCAAACCATAGAAAGTCATAAACTTTTTTTAATTCAGAATGTGATAATTTTTTGTTGTAAATTGTTTTTATCAGGAATGGTCCAACCATGCAATTTTCATTTTTATTCAAAGTAAGGCTACTTCCATTAAAACGGCTACTTCATACTATAACCCTCATTACAAATATGATAGAGGCGACAGAAGTGTATCAGAATCGTGTCGATTGGAAATCCATAATCTCTACCACAGAAAAAGGCCACAGTAATTAAATATAATTTATTTACTGTCTGTATGTCTGCCTACATCTCTTGGCAAAAGGCGCGTATATTTTCCTACCGATTTCAAAACTTCTTTTGACTTTTGCTACATCATTTGTGATAATTATAAAAAATTAATTTTATAAAATATTTCCAGTTTTCACTTATGAGTGGATGTCAGAACCTAGACTCAAAGCTCGGGTCATGTATGCTAATACACGTGGTCATCTTACGACCCATATCTTAGTATAAAAACTAAAAATTATGTATTTTGATATAATTAAGTTTAAAATAATAATATAATAGAACCATCTACTTTAATAATTATTAGTAAGAGTTATTTATTAAGTTAAGAGTAAGTAAGTAAGATTATTAAATATCGTCATAAAAAAAGATATGGGCTGTCACAAGATATTCAATATAATCGTTGGTAAGTATAAAATAATATAGATAAGATAAGTACTGATATACTGCATATATTTTTTATCAGGAATCATATCTGAAATTAGAAGATAACTTTTGTTTTTGTATCATAATATTGTTATGCACGACGTTGGAAATGGTGAAAAATTACACAGGCCTTCGTTTAACAGCGCACAGTTAATAGGCTGATAATAACAATGATGATATTCATGATGATAAGTGTAATACAATTAGGAAGCGAAGTGTAATCAGAATATTAGTTTATGTCAGAAAATCGTTTCAATCAAAATTTATCATTATTTATCTATCTTTAGAAAATGCGGCTTAAAGATTAACCGATACCTACTACAATATAACAGAAGTATAACAGAAACATTTTTAAAGATATTAATGATGATCACTTATTCGATTTCGATCACGGCGACAACTTCCGATGTAATCGTAATATCTGCGCAGGAAATACTATAATGTTGAGCAAGTGTATAACCATGAACAGACACACTCGTCTTTACCTTCCCGTAACAGATGTATCGCATATGCAATAAGATCGGAGAAAGAGTCAGATGCAGTGTCAGATATACGGGTAACAAAAACCAATAATTTGTTCTTTTGTCCAAATATTGGTCTTAACTTAGTTTCGACCCACATCTCTGCAGTCAACTAGGCTAACCCCAAAGTCACGCGGTCATTGAAGATAAAGTTAGCATTGAGCGTCGTTTCGCATGATTCCAGTTAAGAATCTAGTCCTGAAATATCGTGTAAAATTAATAATGATATACTTTTTCTACCTTCTGTCTCTTATTCGTCAAAATTTTAAACGTAATCAAACCGAAGAGATTAGCTGATATTTTATGCATTACTGAACATTGGTTCATCATTTCAGCCTATCACAAGTCCTCTGCAGAACGTAGGCCTTCCCCAAAGATTGACACACAGCTCGGCCCTGTGCCATCTGCCACCATTGACTTCCTGTAACACTGCGCAGGTCATCACTCCATCTTCTGGGTGGTCGTCAAACACTGGCTTTGCCTGTACGTGGCTGTCCCTCGAGAACCTTGTTTTCCCAACAGTTGTCTGTTCTGCGAGCTACGTGGCCGCCTCATTACCTCTTCCGGTTCGGCCTTACGGCCATGTCAGTTACCCTAGTTATGAGGATACGGATATCATCGTTGCAGACTCTATCGCGCAGAGAAACACCAAGCATAGCCCTTTCCATAGCGCTCTGAACAACATTGAGCTTGCTTATATGGCCCGGAGTGAAGTACCAACCCTTAGTTCCGTAAGTCATCGCTGGCACCACGTACTGGTTGCTCTTGAGGATACTCGATGAGAAGATATGACGTAGTTTCCCGAACGCAGCAGAAGTCGAAGCTGTTCTTACCTAATCGAACGATTTGTCCCAGGTATACGTACTCTTCTACAATTTCGAGCTTATTTTTCCCAACAACAACCGGTATTGGTGTGACATGGAGGTTAGACATGATCCTCGTCTTGTCTATGTTCATCTTAACACCAACCTGTTCGGAGACATACTGAGGTCATTTAGTATAATGCTAAGCTCCTCCAGCAATCCTGTCATAAAAACTATGTCGTCGGCAGATCGAAGATAATTGCAAGCGAAGATGCTACTGCCCATATCCTAATATAAATTTAAATTGGTTAAAATATTCTAATTTAACGTTTAAATTCAGAATATATAAAAGAGAACTAAACAAATGGCTTGTGTTGAGCTTGAGGATCTCATTGTTGTCAGAGTTTATAGAACACCACGAGCCTTGTAAGAATATTTTGAGAAAAAAACTTAAATCTGTTGTCGCATGCGGAGACATTAATATAAATCTCCCATACGCTTCTTCCTTCAGTGTCAGATTATACTCATTGTTTAAAAAATACAATTTTGTTAACTTGTTTTTAGGGCTAACGCTTAGTCCAGTGCAACTCGTATAAATATATTTTTTATAAATAATTAGCCATTGCACAGACTTGTAAGTAACAAATTAAGTTCTGATCACTCTGGACAGTTAGTCTCTTTACCTTACTTCCATAAAAAACAAGGTACTAGAATAGCTGTGTTTGTTCAAATAAATACATGTTGCATGAGAAAGTTTAGAAGTAATTTAATTAAAAATCTCTATATATTACCCTATCATGAGAAAACAAATGTTTTAAAAAGTAACTACCTCAGTAGTAGATATAATTGCACATCATTTGGTCATTATTTTAAGTAGTTGTCAGGTATATTTCCTGATCTAATGAATGCACATAGCAAAGTCAGACCTTTGTTTAAATCTGATAGTACATTGGAATCCTCTGACTTTAAACCAATTTCTGTACTAGCAACACTTAATAAACTTTTAAAAAAAAAAATATACTTTGGATCAATTGCTAAGGTATTTTAATTTAAATTAATTGTTACATTATCTGAATGACACTAGGTGGAATTCTGTGAAAAACTATACTTGAGAGCGACTCTGAGTTACCAGGTCGTTAAGGAAGTTTGTATTTGACTGTCAGGGTAACTCCGTCTATGTATGAAAGTAAATTGTACAAACAAATCATGACAGCGTGGAAATTTTTCACGTACTAAAATATAAAATCGTATTGAGACTGAACCAAGTTGTCAGTTTGGTCATTCATGGTCTATTTCCGTAGAATTTGAAAAAAAATTGTTTAGTGTAAAAAGGGGTTTAACGGTTGTTATCTAGCTAAAAATTTAATCTATGAATAATTTCTGAATGTTTCTCATTGTGAAAATTAAACACATTATATATTGAACTAGAAAAAAAACAAATATTTTTTTTTTTCTTTTGTTCTCATATATATGGTCTGTTATTCCTATGACTATAAACATACATATACACAATTAAAGACCAAACAACAGTGTTAGGTCAAATGAACCCATGCCATGTTTGTAACTTAGCTATTTTTTTTTTTTTTTTATGAAAAAATAGGCCTGCGTTTGACCTCAATCTTGCCCGATGGAAAGCGAAGATGAGGCCTAGGATGGTACACGCTTGCCTAGATGTCTGTTCACTTTGGCCTTGAAGATTTACAACTATTGCTAGTTTTATTCACAATAAAACATACTCCATGCTAAAGTCAATTTTCTGAAATCGATAGAAACAAGTTCTATTCAAATCCGGGCAATTGTCTGAAATACGTTTTGGTGAAAAGTAGGCTAAAAGGACTAAATATTTCTAGACTTCTGTCTAACCCGGTATTTGGGTATACAGACGTGAGATATTTTTTTTTAATTATATTATTTATTGGTTGAAATTAAATACATAATATTTGAAAACACAATTTGCCATTTTAAAGATGACTGCTCGACACGTAATTCTCGTAACACTCAAGGAGACAGACATCTCAAAAGTGACTCAACTGAACACTCTTTCAAATTTTTAAGGTATTAAAAGGAAGATAAAAGTTACAAAAGCCTCATTATTTTTATTCCAGTATCAACTGGAATAAATACTTGACCGCAATATTCAAAATACACGAAATTATTTTTCTGAACAAAAACTTTGGTAAGCACCGCTAAGTTTGTTTTGCTTATTTTTTGTAATGTAATGCATCTGTAACGTAACGGGTGGCGAGCCACTTGCTCCCGAAAATTGTCACAAGATTGTCTAGGCTTTTCCCTAAGTCGTCTCTTACAACACTTACCCACAGTGTGAGTTTTGACCTGAAAAACAGACAGTCGCGTTGTATTCGTATATTCGGGATTTAACTTATTTTAATAAACTCTTAGATCATTTGTATTTAACCATTCAATAATTGTATCATTTACCATTCAATAATTTTAAACGAAACATCATGATTAAGACAATTTTTTTCAAGTTTTTTTCTGTTTTTGTCAGTGGTTATTATTACTGAGATATTTGCAAATAAAATTTATTAATGTTTTCTGACTAGAGTTATTGTCATTTATGTAAAGAAGGAATAAATTGGACCCTGTACACTTCCCCGTAGTATGCCATTTTGTTCTCTCTATAGGCAGGTGAGAAAGATAACATTTCATCTTCCACAATCTTATTAATTTCAAAACATTGTTGTCGATTTACCATGTAGAAAGATATCCACTTTTAAAGAATCCATGTAATATTTTTTTGTTATGGGAAAGCCGGCAAATGAGCAAGTGGTTCAACTGATAGTAAGTGATTACCGTCGCCCACGTACATCTGCAGCGGAGGTGCTGCACGTGTGTTGCCGGCCTTTACCGATTTTTGGGAGATGGGAAGGACGAGTGGGCCTCCGGATACCTCACACACCGAACGAAACGCAGAAGCATCAGATGCTTCTACTTCATACCGGTATTCTGCGAGGTAGTGGTACCAACGTCGCTGCTTGGCTCTACCATGTTTTAATATCAAACATTCCTCGTTTTCGTTATGATATGCCAGGTACTACGAAGTCGAAAGTTTTGATTAAATCAATGATTAGTCCTGTAGTTAAGTAATTGTTATCAATATTTGTTAAAACTACAAAGTGTATAAAATACCGAGTATATAGTTTTATTGAAAATTCAGATGCAAGAAATATAGCTTTATTTCCAAGTAATAGTCTCAGTTTCTCAGTAAATATTACTTTTTTTTAAAATTAAAAATATTTATACGTATATAAAAAGACACTGTCCGTTTTTCAGGTCAATACTAACAATGTGCCACTCGAAGAAGGGGATGTCAGACCAGAGAGACTATGGAAAAATTCTTAAAAAATCTGTTAAGCTCTATGTTACGTACGACAATAAAGGAAATCCATAATCTGCTACTACCCCGATGGCGACTGACGTAACTAATCAGTACTCGGAGTTTCACAAAACCTTGTACTTACTACACATATAGAGAGTCAAAACATTATACTTACAAACTTCACTATTTGAGATACACCAAAATTACTAATTTACATAAATGTATATTATTATAATATAGTATTTCATATATGCTTATTTTTTTCAGGTAAATTTTGCTCGGGTGATAGTGGAGACGTAAAAGGTAAGGTATTGCAATTATGTTACAGGCAATTTCTAGTCCTTACACCAAATATTTATTTAATCTTTATTGCTCCAAAAACAATAAAAAAGGCGTGCTTAATGCCAAATGGCATTCTCTACCAGCTAACCTTGGGTTAAGCAGAGAGTATGTTTTAGAGCAGTTAAAGTAGTCATAAGCGATATAGGCATGACTAGATTACTTATGTCAATGTAATGTTAACTACATATGTAGAACAGAAATACAATAGACAACATTTATTATTAAAACATACGTACACAAACATAAATTTAGATATACACACAACACACACTAACGCACATGTATTTAAATATATTACTTTGTTACTAAGGATGTAATATAATCCTGGAACTCCTTGCCCGAAGACATTAGAAAAGCCCCATATAAAATTGCTTTCAAACGATTGGTATGCGAACACTTTTAAAACCATCTGATACTTGTTAGTATTTATTCTGATTTATTATATATGTATGTATTAATGTGTTTGTATGTATGTATATATCTGTGTTGGTATTTCGGTATATATTTTAGTACGTATTTGTATACCTATGTGTATATGTAGATATGTGTGCTTATACATTTATATATGTTTTAGTTATGTAGTATATTTCTCAATTAGCCTTTTCATATTTATATTATTTTAAATTAGATGCACCTAACACCACATTTCTTCACGCCCTGGGTTGACTGTTAGAGAATGCCAAAAGGCATTAAGTCCGCCTTTTGTAATCCTTTTGGTGTAGACAATAAAGTATAAATAAATAAATAATTAACCACATTTTGAAATACTACAGTAGAGACTCAACTTTCGCGAAGCTTTCTTTTGAAAATATTTTCAGTAAGTGTTTTTCGCAGGTCAACATACAAACTGTTCCGAAGTATGATAGCAGTGACTGTAAAAGAGTTTGTCGTAAAGCCAGAATAGTGGGAGGGAGTAGAAAGTAAGAAATTAAGTGAAAAGCGAAGATTTATAAACTGCGCGTCTTTACGAAAATTAAACCTTTCTTTAAATAAAGAGCTTCTGCGCTGGCGTATCGTTAACCACTTTAGCTGAGTGCGAAAGAATGACACGTGATCATATTTGCGCTGACAAATACGTATGCAGTTATTAAGTTATATAATATCATCCATAAATGTCAGTTATATAAGGGCAGTAGTTTAGTCACAGGATAACTTTCCGGTTTTTGAACCAAAATATATTTGTGTTAATAGTTATTCTACGAGGGTACGTTGTTGGCCCACGTAGGAGAAAAACCTTATCGGGTATACTCTGAAAAATACGCCGAAAGGCGAAACCGGTCGGTTACTTATATAATAAATCAAATGTGTTGTGAAACTAGTTCAAGATATAACAATAATTGTCATTATGTTGAAGTTTCACCAAATGACAACAATCGCAAGTATAAATCGTTATAATTAGTAATAAATTGTGAAAAATTACTAGAGATACATAATGTGATGTGTAGCATAACCGTTTTATAACAAATCTTTAAAAAATTTTGAAATCATCAGTAAAGATCCACCACTTATTATTTTTTTATTTATCTTAACAACCAAATGAGAAAAAGGTTTGAAAATTAATATGCATATTTCTAAACCTATGCAGTCGGTAATAAAAATGTGTTTTTCCTTAATTAAATAATTAATTTAATTTATAATCTACTTGAGTCATAGAAAGCTTACCTTACACATATATAAATTTCACACGGACAATGACCCAGATTCGAACCCATATCGACGGTAACCCAAGTTGGGGTCTCGTACCTCCTCCCTTGGGTTACCGCGAGTCCCTCTATAGTTGTCGGAAGTCTCTCTCGTTAACAGTGGTCAGAGCTCAGCACAGCAGCAGCCAGCGTCTATACCGAGTCGAGTCAACACTGCAGTCGTAGCTTTTTATTACTTTTTACTTGCCTCCTGCTCGCTGAAGTTGTAAAGGCCACCGGGTCAACAGCGCAGCTCTAATCCTTATGCAGTTATAGCCTATTCAGCATTTAATGGTGATCCCGACTTAACCCTTTCTCCCACGTGAAAAAAAACCCAGACAATTACAAACTATTTGTAGGCGATTCTGCTGCGGTAAAGCATGTATAAGACATTAGTATTAAAACAGGAGATAATAACAGTGACATTAGATACGTAACTTATTTATTCAAATATCAAGTGATAAATTATGCGTTGGCTTGGATCCATGGGACAAAACGAGAAACACGAGTATTAACGCCTGGGTACCGAGCGAGAGCGCACTGCTCTCCCCATGAACACACACCAACAATGACATTTTTGTGAATAAGAGGACCACCCGAGTCACCCTGGCATTGATCTCGGCCGCCGACATCAAGCCAGCCGGAGCATAACATGTTGTCTGAAACAGTTAGACCTAATTCGGCATAACGGTTTCTGCAAGTATTCTGATTTATTGTCCAGATAAGTACATGGCGCAGTTGTTCAGAAGCTGAACCGCTGACCTGAAACAGAAATGACTTATTTTACATCTATAAGGTATTTTTGTATGATGGTACATCAACCTAGAATGTTTATATTTATTAGTTTCTTACATTTACGTGAACATTAAATCTTAAACCAAGCATACCACTGCACGACCAAGGTACTGTGTGCATTTTATGCGTAGATCGGAGCAAATTAATAACAAAAAGCTGAAGGTAGTCCGAGTAAACTATGACATCAGGGTGTCTAACACCTCAGTTCCCCGTGACCATGGGTGCAGTAAAGCATTTGAAACATCGGAAACATCAAAACTATAAATAAATACGATTAAAACCCATAAATAATAATTTAATTTCAAATGTTTATAGTCAATTAATATGAATATTATATTAATGTAATATTCCTGCTTATCGCGGAAGGAGAAATATACTGACGAGAGTACTGGAGCAAAGGTAACGCCACTGTTCACACCAACAGGCCTTCCAAACGTGGTGAAGTATGGACATTCATGGAATCTGGCAAGCTTTTATTGGCTTTTATGGAAAGCTGGCAAGCTTTTATTGGCTGATTAAGAACAAAAAGATGAAGAAATAAAGAGTTAAGCGAAATGTTTAATTATTAACATTGAATATTTATTATGTTTATTGTTAACTCATATATGGATATAACCCTTTTGAAGTAGAATCGTAAATACCCCGCTTGTCCGATAATTGATCGCAGTATCAGATACCACGGAATTACACATTAGATGCAGCTGTCAGACACTGGTCCATTTTTATAAAACGAAATATTTCCAATAATTTACAACGTCTAATTCCATGAATATCGTCTCCTATTTCAAAGATGATTTTAATTACGCTATTACTACATTGTAACTCAGTATTGAGTAAAATAACTAATAACAGTCTTACAAACATCTTGCTGTGTGGCATTTTTATAAGTGTAACTAAGACAAAGAAAGTTTTAATTGGGTCTTACTGAAGTAACGCCCCATCCAATAGCCCAAACAGGTTCGTTGTCGGCGAGGTTATAGTTGGAGCCCGCGATACTGCCTGCGCGTACACTGTTGCTATATGAGAAGGTGGTGGCAGAACGTAGAATTGCTATATCATTGTCCAATGTGCGGCTATTATAATTCGGATGATTTATAATCGAGGTAGTATTGTGTACTGTACCACCACTATTCGCCCACGTGGAACCCACTCGAATTCGCCACCTTATAGCTGTATCACCGCTGTAAAATTTATATTCAAATTCAGTATGCCAAAAACAGATGTAATTGAAAGTATCTCACAAGGTTTAAATAACAAAAATAAAAACTTACTAAAAACAATGTGCCGCTGATAGAATGGCTCTGTTGGTTAGTATAGCTCCACCACATGACTGCCAGTAGTTTGCTAAGTTCCATGAGTACAGTAGCGATGAAGCATACGGGTAAGTTTCAATAGAAGTAATTGTACCACCTACAATCCTTTGTTGATTCTCGGGAAATGCTGAAAACGAATAATTAGAATGTTTGAAAATTATACTGTGTCATCGTGTAATTTTTAAGTCAACAGTAGAAAGTGTCAAATTCAAAAGTCTTTTAACATCCTTCAACATTTCTCGAAATCGTATGAACCTAAGATTGTACAGAAACAATAGTTCTGCTCCAAAGGGTTTAAGTGACGTAGACAAGGGAAAGTTATTAATAAGTAGTCCTACTTATCAATAACTATGCCTCGGCTTTGTCTGCGTAGTTCCCTAAGAAAGTATATTTTACGGGATTCAAAACTGTATTCAGTACTACTGCTAAATTTCTTCGAAATTTGTTCAGACGTTGTCGTGATTAAGCAAAGAACATCCGAACACTTAAACAGACTTCCACTTTAAAATATTAGGAGAAAATTGGGTCGACAGAATTTTTTTTAAATTTCTTACAGTAAATATAGTGGTGGAGCTGGGGATCAAGCTGATAGATAAAACATTTCTTCCAAATTGTAGTTGCATAAGGAAATTATTTTTTCACGAAACGTCTATGGCTGTTTTATAAATTTACCGTTTTGAAATAGGCTAGGCTAGGTGGCAGGATTCATTTTGTTTCTTGGAGTTCATCTGGTTCGTTTTACGTATTTCTTTCGTCAAGTAGCAATGCATCTACAGATGTGTTTCGGTTTGAAGGATATAAAGAGCCAGTGTCGAAAGCTCTATAAAAAATTGTCGAGAGGTTTCTACACTATAGATATCAAGACAATTTCACTCACTGCCTTGGTCCTATAATAGATAGTGTGATGAAATATATCCTAGATGTTGCTTGATTCTCCAAGATATTTAACTATAATTATGGTTTCGGCTTCTGTATCGATATCATAGTACAGTCAAATTTTTTTTTTGGCAATATATTCAACGTATATGTTTAGTCCCGCTTTAGTTTTATTATTAGCCATTAGTATAGATTAGAAACTTACCTGAAGCAATTGCAAGGCCCACGGCCAGAAGTATGATAATAGAAAAGGAGCGCATCTTCACCATATGAATGCGACTATCTATAACTACTTATTGATTGAGTATTTATAGTAATTGCACATCCACTTCTGATTAGAGTTTCAAGGTAGTTCCATATCACACAAACAACTTAACTTTAAGTTCGTTCTTGAAATAAACTGAATACGAAGAATAAAAGAGTACACTTAAAAATATAATAATCATCATCATTACAGCCTACCATAAGTTCACTACTGAACATAGGCCTCCCTAAAAGATTGCCACAAAGCACGGTCCTAGGTCACTTGCGTCCAACGACTTCCCGCTACATTGTGCAGGTCGTCACACCACTTTTGGGGCGGTTGACGTACACTGCATGTACGGGATTGTCACTCGAAAACCTTTTTCCCCAACGGTCGTCAGGTCTGCGAGCTATGGCCGGTCCTCTGTTACTTCAGCTTGCTGATTTAGACGTAGTCGTATAATGTTATTATGACACTAATTCTACTGCGGATATCTTTGTTTCGGATAATATCATGTAGAGCAACATCTAGCATGGTCTTTTCGATAGCCCGTCGAGTAACTTTGACCACGATATACTCGTCGACTACTTCGAGCTGAGTGTTCAAACAATAGCCGGTATTGGTGTGACAGGGACGTGAGAGATCTTTGTCTTGTCCATGTTGATTTTAAGATCAACTTATTGGGTGACCCTATTGGCGTCATTGACGACAGTGACTTCAAATTAACTAAGCCAGATACCAATCAGATCTGTGGTTCTAAGATACTTAGATAAAGTATCTTGCAGAATTTGCAAACTCGAGCTGACCAGCTCCTACTAACAGCGCCTGTTCACAAGCAGTATGCAAGTGAGAGTCAAAGCCCTCCATATTAAATGGAAGTTGTCTGCAACATAACGCCTACGCGGGTAAACGTTTTTAAGCGAGCTTGGCTACCACCCACATTGATAGTTCAACTGTCTCCACGGAATGTTGTTACAAATTTAATGAATATACTTGCAATTTTTATGAGGATATTTACAATACTATTCAAAATTAAAAGCAAATAAAAAATATACATTCATGTCAAAAATATATAGCAAATAAAAAATATCAGTTCATGAATTCATTACTAACTATTCAAATAAAAGTTGCGTCACATTTACAATAGTTTGTCTTAAATTGGATGCGTACGTATTCTTATCATTTTTTTATCGCGTTCAATTATGTTTATAAAAACATGAATATAAATTCCCGACATTTTAAATTGAGAATCATGTCTGCCACTATTCTTTGGGAATTGGGATTCAAGTTTACGGACATGCATAATATTTTCGTAAATGTATTTACGAAGTACAAGGAGTTGTACAGGGAAAACTAAACATTTTAATTTATTTAAAAATTTCCAAAGCGAATCACGAGAGCGCAAACTATAAATAGCACGCACGACTCTTTTTTGCAGTTTAGTAATGGTACCTGCATGCCCCAATAATAAGCTACCATAAGCATCAGATAATTATCCAAAGTATTTTTATATTTATGGTCATCATTGTTTTGATTAGATTAGATACAGGGTATACTTTATGAAAATATCTGTGATATGTATCTCTCACTGTATACTCACATACTAAGTTCCTAAATACGTAGTTGGTTCTACAAATTATGCATTTGAAATATTAATTTTTTTTTTTTAATTGGTAAAATTACGAACTAAGGTTAATTCCGAAATTATTCAAATGTTGCATTTACTGCACTCTGACCGAAGATTTACATTTCATTTTCAATCGTAATTACTACGTACACAATATATCATCAATTTTGTTAATATCATATTAATATATCACTAATCTAGTTTCTTGCAGCTTTAATATTTCTGAATTATCCCAAGAAATAACAAGAAGTAACCCAAAATTTCAGTAAAGTATTTACAATCATAGGGGCAGGAAAAAGACCTGCTCTGCTCTGCTGCGCAGTTGTCTCCACCAATTTTGTTCGCATTGGAGAGAAATTATTCAATGAATTAGAAATAATATCCTTGCAGTCGACAGTGGCCTTTGATACAACTTTACTCCCAATTTTTGGCGCCAACTAAAAGAAAATCAAATTTAAAGAAAGTCATCATATTAGAAAGAAAGTACTTTATTCATTGCCACAACTCAAGTAACACATAATGAAAAATTTATTAACATTTATTTATTGAAAAATTTATTAAATTTATTAACTTTAAGTTAAATTAATACTCTTAAATAACTATTTATAAAATATATCATTTATTATGTATTTTTTAATAGAATACAATAAACTTTCTTCATATCCATAAAAATATTATTTATCATTTTCCTTCTTATAAATTCTACTGGCTGTGCCTACTTTTGGCCTAATATTTTCTTTACTTTCTTTAACGTATTCATGAAGAGTAAGAGTCATCATTGGAATTTAGCTATGCGTAAGTTTGCCATTTTATCCATTACTTGAAATAAATCTTGTGGAGTGCAAGTTTTAATTTTTTTTTCTCAAGTAAGTTCGCGCATGGTAGCTCTAAAATATAAATCAAATCACTAATTTAACATAAGAAACATATATATCACTCTGTCGAACATATTTTTGTTTAAATCTCTATGTCGTAACTATGACGAAGAAGAAACCGGCGAAACAAACTCCGTAGATATCCTCTTTTTTAGTATTTTTTTCTAAACATAATGTTTGAATAGTCTTATGTTACCATAGTTTTTGTAGAAACGGCTTGGAATGACTGATGATTATATATCGGAATAAACCCCAAAAGGCAGGTAGGAATTAAAAGCGCAGTAAGGAGAACACTCAGGACCTCTCACAAATTCGCAAAACACGTTAATCTATAATAAAAACAAACACTTATTCATATAACTTTAACCTTAATTCCAAAAAAAAGTGGTTTGGTGTTATTACAAATCACCAAAAATGGCGGAAAAACATTTGTCCGAGAAAGTTTGACGCCTCACATGTAATATTTACATAAGCAACTCACGCCGACTGACGCGGCGTGGACAATCAAGATGTTGTCTCTACTGATTCCAACGGCCATTTCCAACGACCAACATAAAGGATGAGCATCTTTGATTGCTATCTTTGACAACTGAACAGGGTTCTATGGGTTTCGCAGGTCAATTCTATTTATCCCTCAGCTACAGGGGAGTCAAATATTCCTGCGTTACCGACGCCAGATAGAATGCGTAATCTTATCAAGTAATTGCTAACATGATAAGCGAGGAAAAGTATTTTTAGGGTTTAATTTAAAGCAAATATTCCATAAATGGACTCGTTGGCATATGGGGTTTCTAGCAGACATGATCCAAAATTTCTGTCTAACTAAGGATATCAAAAGCCCAGGACTTGTCTGCATATAGTAATCAACAAGTAGTTAAGTACAGCACTCCTTAGATATATTGGATGGTTTTGACCGTAGTCCAATTGTGACTGCGTCAGTCGAACACCAACCATAAGCACATCGTCAGAGTCAATAAATGGATTAAGCGTTCTTATTTTATTACTGAATTGTTAAAAAAATTCCTGACAAATATGTTTATTTTAGTAAATTGTATTAAGTATAACTCTACTGATTCTAAATCCATTAAATTTTTCCACAAGATTTCAATTGTTCTATTAAGCCTTATACATAAACTTTGATACGTAGTAATTTTGTATATCTTGACACGCTGTCTATCAAGTTCTGAAGATGGTGAGGAGCTTTAGTTGGCATGTGTAACTTCTGCTTTTTAAGTTACTGTGTTAGCTTCTGAATGTTATATTTCAATGATAAGAGCAGCCTTAAAAGACTTAATTGGCCAGTGTGATATTGGTAAGGAGATCCACTCGAGGAGTGAAACCATAAGTTTTGGTCTAAAAATCATTTTGGCGTCACCGGACGTGACACAATATCTGCGGGAGTTTCTCTGCCGTTAATAAGAAACTAGTATTCTGCAGTTAATTTTGAATTTATTTTATTTGCGATAAATATATTATATTTATAGGCGCGTGAGTGAATCCAAGTTAACCTATTTTTAAGTCTGAGAAAGCGAAAACATTTTTTTAAAATGCAATGTTTTGTCATTATTACATTTACTACATTAAGTGAAATTGCTATGAGTGCAGCAGCGCAAAGTTCAAGACGAGACGACTTAGAAGTAAGTAATGAAAGGGAGCCTTCAGATGCACATCCCATTAAATTTATGTGAGACTGTTATACCCACATGTCGAGATATTGTTATTCGTTTAAGAGGAGAGAAAGAGGGGAGTTCATTTCGAAATAGATCTCATTTCTGTTGGATATAGTGGGACAAAACTGTCTCCGATAAGGTTGTTTTTCCAGCATTCCTGTACCAGCACTTTCATGTAAGAAGTAACAGGGTTGATAAGGTCCAAAATAAAAATATATATTTTGAGGAATTTTAGGGAGTTGGTAACTCACTTGTCTATATTCTAAGCACCAGACCCGATATTATTTGATATTAACAATTTCATTATAACGTTTTTACGCGTCATCTGAGCTATCTAAAATTTAAATACAGACATTCATGTACAAATGATGCTCAGCCTCGTAATCTGCAAGCGGGTATTGTTCATAATAATCTTCAGTGAGCTGGTGAACCACTCTCATGGCAACGAGCTACAGATACCGAAAGTTACACTCGAAGTTACATACAAAGTTACTATTACATTCGTAAGTTGCTATTTTAGCATGGAATCAAACCAGAATAAAATGCGTTGGAATTTATTAATATGTACATTTCTTCAAGATTTACTGTTATCGTTATAGAAAACGTACGTAGGTTTATAAGTAAATCGGATTTGCATATTTATAGGAGATCATTAAAAGTGCAAAGTGAAATAGATTTACATATTTGAAATGGAATTATTTTCGGATTTTATCGTTTTTAATTTTTTTTCTAATTTTCTCGATGTTTCGTCTGCTTTACAGCCGTGGTTCACTTAACTAGCACTTTGTGTCATAAATGCTAGTTAGCAGACTGGAAAAAATGATAATGCTGATAAGGATATTCGATATGTAGCTACATCTCTCCCTTCAACAGATTAAATCATATATTCATATCTGTCTAATAATCTGAATCTGAATCGGTTCCGATAAAATCAACGACTCAAAAACGACTTGACAACACTTGCAACTTGGAATTATTTTAAGTAATTTGTTTCTCAGTTTACTAAATTGTACAGATGCTTGCCAACACTATGGAAGAATAAATTCAAAGACGGAAATAAAAACGTTGCTGCAAAAACTCACTGAGGTCCAAATACAGGCTTGTTATGCGCGCGCTTACTTGAACCATTTCCGTGTTCCACCTTATGTTCAGTTAAATCAATGTAGTTTCTGAAAAAAACAGAATATTTATTATATAATTCTCGGGTTGACTTTTACAACCCACATGGAACGAGACCGGGGATGAGTTCTCTTATTTCCTGGAACTACACAGCATAAAGTCTGGCTATAGAAAATTACTAACTTGAATGATTGTAATCCTTGTGTACGATATTTAATTATCAAGTATTAATTTCGCCAATCATTAGATAAACCAGAAAGAAGATTATTTCATGCTATAAAAGTGCGACCTAAAGACAGAAACATTAGTATTGTGGAAAAATGCGTCTCCTGACTGTTATTGCACTTTTAGCCGTTGGCCTTGCGGCTGTCACGGGTAAGCCCTTATGTTTTTTTGGTTTTTTTTCTTATATATTTTTCCTTATAGTTACTAATCTGAATTTGAGGTAATAAGAAATAAAAAAATATTTTATATCAATTAAAAAAACCGATTGTATAGGTTTTATACAATTATATGAATCATTTGTGATCACATGTTTGTCATTTACTACTCAAATTTTGATAACCATTTATTCATCGTGATTCGTCCGGTACAATAAAAATAAATGACATGTAAAATATAAATATTTCAACCAGTAAATGAATTTGTCTTATAAATTTATATATTATAACAATATGTGAATAATTGACTAACTCCGTATTATATACACAGCTCTGCCCAAAACACAACAAAGAATTGTTGGTGGTTCCGTTACTTCGATTTCAAACTATCCCTATACTGCTTCGCTCCTATATTCCTCAAACTTATCGAACTACCGACAAGCTTGCGGGGGGACAATTATCAACAACAGGTCCATCCTTACAGCTGCTCATTGTACTATGTAAGTGCGTTTTATTGTTTTTTGAGAAACCAATTTTTAAGAAATTTTATAAAATTAAATTCGATGTAGCGTATCAAGGGATGCTAATGTTTAATTGTACATATTTTTCCAGCGGCGATCCAGCAAATAGATGGCGCATCCGTGTCGGATCCACCAATGCTAACGGTGGTGGTAACGTCCACAACACTAATAGAATACTGAATCATCCCAACTACAACACACGGAATTTAGATAATGACGTGTCACTTCTGCGCGCGTCCTCGAACTTTGCTCTGGGTAGCAATGTACGCGCCGCCAGCATCGCCGGATCAAACTACAATCTCGGTGACAACCAAGTCGTGTGGGCTGTCGGATGGGGCAGAACTTCAGTAAGTCATAGTTGTAACTGTAACAATTATTAAGTCTAGTCTGTCTTTTGGGTAGCGGCCGCTCTCTTACTTATTTCCAAGCAAGCCAAGCATTGGTGCAACTATTGTTATCCTTCGGTTTCGAAGGTAAATAGAGCCAGTATAATTACAGGGTGTAATTGAGGAGGGAAGGGTGTAAATGGGCAATATTCCATCTTTTTCTCCAAATGCCAACCTGACATGATCGGCATCACCCATCACCCCCTATGATAATCGTCAAGAACTTAAGTAACAAGGACAGTTTAATTGACAATTTAAATTAATATTTTTTCTTATGTGCTGGCATCTGGGTTTAACCAAGCTCAAGTACGCTCCAGATGAATGAACCGGTTTGTGCTGGTATGACCGATAGAGTTGGAGTTTCATTTAACGCATATAACAAGATTCAATTCAACTCTTTATTTAGCAAAATGTGTGATTGCTGTATCTTAATTTAAACACAATTTTTTTTGCACCGAGACATTTATCACGTTTAGTATGTATAAGAAGGAAAATACACAATTACAATTCAAGTAATAACATTATTAAAAGTAAATTATTGTGGGTATATCTACAAATAATGTAATTCGATTATACCAATATTTGTTAAATTCATAGATTTAAATGCTACTAATTCTATAGTGGCAATGATGTAAATTGGTATATTTTTCTTGTATACAATATGACACTGTAAATATTCTCTATGTCTCTATAAAACATTTGTTTTAAAGTTATTTTTAATGTATTTCTTCATAAGTGTATAATGGATATTATACTTAAATTGTACGTAAGGGTACATACTTACGTCAATACAGTAACGTCATTACAAAACGTAACAGTCTTTTTGTTTTCTTTTTAGGTAAACGGGCCGGCTTCTGAACAACTGCGTCATGTTCAGATCTGGACAATCAATCAGGCAACATGCAGAAGCCGTTATGCTTCGCGGGGTATGACCATAACTGACAATATGTTGTGCTCGGGATGGCTCGATGTCGGCGGTCGCGACCAGTGCCAGGGCGATTCCGGCGGACCCCTTATTCACAACAATGTTATCGTGGGTGTCTGTTCATGGGGACATCAATGCGCTCTTGCTCGTTATCCAGGTGTCAACGCACGTGTTTCGCGTTACACTTCCTGGATCCAATCAAATGCGTAAATGTTGTTTACCAGCGTAAAATATCTTTTTGTGCATTGCAATGAATAAAGATATCTTCAAATAATAATTGATTTATTTAGTTAGTCCAAAATACAACTTCTGGCTGGCAAGTCATTTCATTTCATTTTGTACTTTAAAAGACTTTGTTTCTACGAACTTCTACATTCCTTACATTCCATATACTGGTTAATTTGCCTTTGAAAAAACTGCATTTGTTTACGTCGAAATAAATAACAATAACAATTATTGTTTTCAAGATAGTTTTGACATTAAATACAATTATTCAAGTTCGTAATTCGCTTGATTATAATAAAATATTAATTATGTAAATTATAGTTAAAAATGATAGATTTATGAGGGTTCCAGAGATTTCTTTAGATATTGATTTTTTTCTTTGATTGATTTGTTTCTTCCCTATGATAAAATCCCAGTTATTAAAAAAAAATCAAATCTTAGAAAAATTAGTAATAGTTTTATGGAGACGTTAGATTAATTAGTGTTAGGTCAAATAGAAAAAAATCCCATCTTAAATCCGAACTACTCCGCGTTACATGCCTTCGAAGAATTATATTGTAAAATGAAACACGGAGAAAGTTTGAGTGAGCCAATTTTGAACTCGACCAAATTTAATCGTTTAGACTTATTTGATCGTAAATAACCCCCACTTCAATTATCTTCTTTCGATTGCACTCCCAGAAAATGGCTGTTGTTTTATGAGAATTACAAATGTCTAATCCGCTATGACACAAACCTTTCCGAGTCCGAAAAGTAACATTAACATTTGGTAGATTTTTTGTCTGGCAAGGCGTAAACAGTATGGTCTGAAATTACCCTCACTGCGAATATTTACAACATAATTTGGAACTCGCTAGTAGAAAACTACAAGCATCTTTTTATTTAGAACAAATGATTCAGTACAAACCTAACCAATCCTTCGACTCTCATATTGAACAATTTTGCGAAGCTATCTTGCACCTATTAAACGATGACAACCTGTCAGGTTATATTATTACCCACATCACATTGAGTAAACTAGACAAAGATGTCGTTAACTTATTCGGGCAATCTCATAGCAAATTAAAAATACCTACTTTCGAAGTTTTGTCACAAATTTTAAAACAACGAAATAAATTTCAGAGTTCGTAATCCCAAAGTTTTTGCAACGAAATACAGAAAAACCTAATATGAGTAATTTCTGAAAACCTAAATATTTTGACACAAATATAAATACCCATCCGGAAAAACAATGTTGCCTGTAATAATAATAATCAACATCTCCTATACAAATGTTCCTTTTTTTGAGTAAAGACGCAAAAACTAGATACGATATCATTAATAAACATAACTTTGGTAGTAATTGTCTTGGTTTCCATAAATCAACAAATTTTCAATCTCAAAACACATGTAATGTCTGTGTTAAAAAATCATACATTACTCCAAGTAATTAATTTTTACTCACAAAGAATCAAGCCTACGACCTCTCGGTCGACTTTGGTACAAAAAGTTGTTAATTAAAAAAATTCCAGCGTATCAAAGCTAGCCACTGAGATACCGGAATCAAAATATCCTTGTATCATAACACTAGCCCACTAAGACATGGGATTTGATTATGGTAGTAACACAGAACGTATGGCAGAACTGTTCGAACATACTCTCCCTGAATCGAAAGATAATCGACGTGTCATAATGCTATACAATAAGACACCGACCATAAAAAGCAGGAGTGCGCGATGTCAACAAGTAAGCCGTATTGCAGTGTTGTTATTCTAAGACATGAAAGCAAGAAAAGAAAGCAAAATATTTATTGGCACAGCATAAATAGAAAACACTCACAGAACCTGTTAGTAAAAAATAAAAGCGTAAACTACAAAATAAACCAAAAGTAAAATCAGACATCAAAATTACAGAACAATAATACCTCATAGCGGGTGTCTCATGGCTGGACCAATAGGTCTCTAAATCAGCTTTTGTCTAGCTTAATAGCTTGACGCGGGTTTCCATCTGGAACCTATGTTCATCACGGTTTTCAATTTTAATGCTAAAGTATACAGGAAACATACATTACCTAACTCAATAAATAAGCATAAAATATAATTAAAAATAAATGAACGCGATGCTTTTCATTAATGTATGAGTAAACATAGACTAAACATAACGAGATAACGAATATGAAGGAGACCCAAAAAACTAGTGATATAAACTATTATAAATATTACGGACAATAATATTTTTTAATCTAAATATAGACGTATATAATCTCTTATATAAATGTTGAATTTATATTTACAATATCTAGCTTCCGTTGTGCAAGGGTTAGGTGTCGCCGAAGGCTTAATTTAAAGAAATGTGTAGTTTTGTGTAATGTCTTAGGCGGTGGTAAGTTATTACATACCTTAAATTCCGCATAACGGAAGCTACCTGCTATCTCTAAATGCAACTGATTTTAGTGGTGGAATGGAAATTTGTAGTAAGCACTGCTCACTCCAGCATTCATGTTCCATAGACACCTAGCTAAGCTTTTGATTTTGAAGATACATTGGTTCCTTAAACTTAACAACACCAAACATCAGACATGCCTAGTGCAGCTTACGCCTTGACTTAATTTTTAATACAAATTGTTAGTTAAGGAACGGGGTAACGTGGCATCTATGTGGAATCACATAATAAAAGCGAACCCATAAATTTTTAACCCGCTATATCATTATATCTGTTCTAGCCGAAGCCCATAAACAGAGTCAGCATAGGTAAGTTTAGACAATATTAGTGACTTTACCAAACGTAAATGCAGTTCTTCTGACAGAAAGAAAAGGGACGCATACAATACAATATCTTTAAACGATAAAAACGTTTACGAACCTATTCAGCGATATCATTTTCGAACCTAAGATTAGAATCCATTATAAAACACAAGTTCCGCGATTCTTCTACTCTAATAATTAACTATCCCATAAGGCTTATTTTAAATAATGGTAAAAATTTCAGTTTTCATATGATATATATAAAACCGGAATATTATAATTTAAAATTACACACAAATACAAATGTATATTTATATAAATACATATGTAGGAACGTTTTTTTTATATCCTGTATCAATAAAATGGGATCCAAGATAGATCCCTAAGGCACTCCTCTGTTTATAGTGGCAAAATCTGTAGCCAATCTGGTTCCGTCATTTGTCCGGAGCTCCACGCGCTGTTATATTTTTTAGGTAACCGTGAAACCACTGAAACGTTCTGTGATCATATCCGTAATAGCTCACTTTAGATAAGAAGTATTAATACAATCAAAAGCACGGGACAAATCTAACAATACTAAAAGTAGTGCACATTTCTTTATCTTGAGCAGACAAGATGTTATCTGTCACTTCCAATAAGGCAGTCGTGGTACTGCGTCGCTTTCTGAAACCTGACTGTAGTATTGGAAGGATGTTATTGTCCTCCAAAAAGTAGGAGAGTTGCTTACATACTCCTTTTTCTAACACTTTCGACGGGCATGGTAAGATACTGATAGGTTGTAGATCCATCATATGGACTGAGTTCAAAGTTTTAAGGAGTGCCCTAACAGTAGCCAATTTCAAGGTATCGGGAAATGTCGACGTTTGAATTAATTTATTCATAACATGGGTAATGGATTGGAGCGTGCAAGATGAAGTTAATAAAATCATGTTTAGGCTTATATTATGGCAACCCTCGGCATTTGATTTGAGATTTAAGATATGACTTAAAGCATCCTCCGGAGTCACCGGTGTTGATGTGAAAATGGCCTCGCCATACTTATGGAATTCATAAAACGTAACAGTCGACATACTAATAACAGTTTCCAGGGACATTCAAAAAATGATGATTAATTTGATTTGGGTCGGAAAAACGGGATGAGAGATCTTTATTTATTAGGCTGGAAGGGCGTTTTTATGTTCTTCCATAAGGACTTAGGGTCGTGTATCCTTTTATTGATATGGAATTTTAAATAAGTTACCTTTTCATTATACAAGGATACTACAAGAAACTACAAAGGATTTTAAAAGTCGGTAATATTTTTTCTTAGCCTCTGATTTATTCCTACGATATTTGGTTAACGCATCGTCGGGCAGTGCATTATAATTTTTATAGTATCCGTTACCCATACAAAAGATTGTTACTTTATGAAACATGTCTTAAGTGGCATATGTGCATCCAACACTGCAAAAACATAGTTATAGAAAACGTTAACCATCTCATTTATTGTTCATAATAACGGAATATTACCCCAGTCCAGCGTTACAAATCCTTTTGCAGGTGCTCCTTACTTACATTTTTAATAGGACTAAACTAGGTAACTACATTGTTAGATTTTAGCTAGAAGATACTCATTTTGATATCTTATTGAGTCTGCTTCTTTCTATTAACGTATCTCCATCAGTGGTTGGCTGGTTACAGAGTTATCTTAGAAACTGACTGCACCGAATTCCCATAGAAGGTAAATTTTCATCTTGGTGTGAATTGCAATCCGGAGTACCATAGGGTGGTGTATCTCCTTTACTTTTTTCTATATTCATTAATTCTATCTCCCAAAAAATTTATTTCCTCTATCATATGCAGTCGATCTCCAAGTGTACATGCAGTCAGCTCTTGAAGACTTGGCTTCTGCTGTTTCTAACATTAAAGGTGACCTGGAGGCTATTGGTGAATGAAGTAAAGAGTAAGTAAGCTTAAAGTTAATCCTTGTTAGTCCCAGGGTATTTTTATTGGTAGTGCTGGTATGATTTTAAAAGTTGACTGAAATAACCTTCCCTCGGAGGCCTTAAATGGCGTTGTGATACCGTACACTGTTAAAAACATTGCTGTCTACTTTGATAATACTTTCACGGGTCTTAACAATGACATTGCAGAAAGACATGTATTGCCATGGCTTCTCTGCAGCGCCTACCTTCTTTTCTCCCTATTCTTACTAAAATTATGTTAGCTATCTTGATTTAACTGATGACCAACTAAACAAACTTGAGCAAATTCAAAATCTAGTTATTCGGTTTATACATAGTTGGTTAGCGCAAATACGACCATCTCACCAAATTTCGTTCAACACTCAAATGGTTACCCATTCGACTTTGTCGGAATCTGCATACTGTTTCTCTTCTGTACTGTTTATTGTTCAATCCTATGACTCCGAGCTATTTAGAGGAAAAATTTAAGTTTCTAGGTCGTGACAGACCGGAAAAAGTTCTGTGGACACACCACACACTTACCAAACCAAATATTTTAAGAATTCCTTCACCGTCAAGGCTATCTGCTTATAGAACTTCCACTGCAAATTCATTGTGCGAAAACACTAAGTAAAACTGATGTCAAAGCTCATTACCTCACACTGTGTGATCACTACTAATCATCATTAGCGACAACTTAAATTGTTTTTCTACTCTTGTATTTATTTATATAATTTAAATTATTTATTTATGCCTATTCAGTCTTTTGTGTGTATATTTTTTTTCCATGTTTAAGTGTATTATTATGTTATTATAATATAAAATATTGTTTTAGTTAATGTAGATATTAGCATGTAAGCTTATTATTTATACCTCCTCCCACTGTTTAATGGGTAATTTATTCCTAAGGCTGCTTAAAAGAGATCGCTCTTTAGCGATAAGACCGCCTTATTTTACCCAGCCCTTAAGTTTATTTTTGTGTGATATGTTTATTTTGTGTTTTTGTGGTGTACAATAAAGTACATACGAGTACATATATACTCTATACTCACACTTGACTTTAGCTGTTAGCTTTGTAATCAAACATTTTTTTTGCATTGAATGCTTGGAACTAACTTGAAATCCGTACATGGGTTTGAGTATACTAGTAACACTAGAAGTGTTTAAACATACTCTCCCTGAACCGAAATATAATCGTCGTCACATAGTGCTATAAACTAAAAAGCCGACTACAAACATTTTGGTTTTAACCGGAAAAATATGGTTAGCGACTTCTGGCGACTTTTTAGGAAGTATAATGCGTCAGACATGCTTTCTTAATTCTGAAACTAAAAATGTATGATTTACCGAACATAATTAAATGAAGGAATAAAATTATAATATTCATCCACTTATAGGATTTTCAAATTCTGATAGTGGTAAATTCAACACGGATTCGTAGGTTGGTCCCAAAATAAAAGTTGGAATGTTGAGTCCATTAACTGGACTTTTCATGAACACGGTCAAAATATCACGGTGTATATTTTTTATTATTGACCATGGACACTTACATTTTATTTTGAACATCAAAATTTTTGTACTTGAAAATGTACTTTTTTTTCTTTTCATTTATCATATACCTAATGAACTAAAGCCTAAGATACTAATAATTGATATTTTATATGAGTAGCATATTTAAAGGCATAGGTCACCCATTCAATTTATTTTAAGATTTTTGTAATTTTGCAACTGGCGATAATAATGTAACTTTGATGTCCTTGTTTGATTCAAATAATGCTGAATAGGCTTTTTTTGCGTTTTACTTGAATTTGCAGCTACCGTTCAGAACGACGGTAATGTGGAATGACCGCGTCGAGAGTTAAATATTTTTCGTTTTTTTTTTAAATTTTTATCTAAGTTTTTTTTTTTTTTATGAAAAAATAGGCCTGCGTTTGACCTCAATTATGCCCGATGGAAAGCGAAGATGAGGCCTAGGATGGTACACGCTTGCCTAGATGTCTGTTCACTTTGGCCTTGAAGATATCCAGGTTATAGTCCTCCGGAAAAACCGACCTCGGCAGAGAGTTCCACTCCTTAGCCGTCCGCACAAAGAAAGAAGAGGCAAACCGCCTCGTGCGTAATGGAGGAATGTCTACAACATAAGGGTGGAACTTCTCGCCGCGTCTAGTCGTTCGGTGATGGAAAGGGGAAGAGGGTATTAGGTTATGCAAAACCTCCGCACACTCTCCGAAATGAATTCGATAAAAAACCGAGAGGCAGGCCACTCGTCTACGGTGTTCGAGGCTTTGAAGTTTTGCCTCTACTAGTGAGTCACTGCCTATGATCCTCTTCGCTCGGCGCTCCAACGAGTCCAAAGCATCAAGCTGATGTTTAGCCGAACCATCCCAGAGGTGGGAACAGTATTCCATGCAAGAGCGGACTTGAGCTTTGTATAGATTTAAGAGCTGCTCCGATGTGAAGTATCGTCTCACCCCCCGAGAGGATACTAAGTTTTTTGGCGGCAGTGTTTGCTATGGACTCGATGTAACGACCGAAATTTAGGTTAGAAGAGAGATCTAGACCTAAGAGCGCAAGACGGTCATTTACCGGAACGGAGACATTCCGGAAAGTCGGAGTCAGTTGGAATGGACTCCGTTTCGCCGAAAAAAGACAAGCCTGTGTTTTAGAGGGGTTAAACTCGACCAAATTGGCATCACCCCATTAGGAAACAGCCTCCAAAGTCGAGTTCACCCCCTCAATCATCGATTCTCTGAAAGACTGGACTTTTGCCCCAGACTTCGCATCGGACAAGTATCTCCCCGAGACTGTGCTGTCATCTGCATACCCAAAGATATCGGGTGTTACCAGCAGGTCGTTGATGTGCAGCAAAAAAAGAGTCGCGGAGAGCACAGACCCCTGAGGCACACCGGCATTAATATCATGGAGATCGGATGAGGCGCCATTAACGACAACCCGAATTGATCTGTTCCTCAGGAAATCCTCGATCCAGATGCAAAGCCCGGGAGCAATACCATATGCCGGAAGCTTGCCAATGAGACTTGCGTGCCAGACCCTGTCGAAAGCCTTAGAGATATCAAGAGACACGGCAAGAGCTTCACCGTGTCTCTCAATGGCTTCGCTCCAGTGGTGAATAGCATACACAAGAAGATCCCCAGTAGATCGGCCTCGACGAAACCCGAATTGACGGTCACTGAGGAGGTCGTTGTCCTCCAGGTATGCAAGGAGGCGGTTGTTTAAAACGCGCTCCATAACCTTAAAGAGTATGGAGGTGATTGCGATAGGTCGGTAGTTGGCAGGGTCGGCACGACTTCCTTTCTTAGGTACAGGTTGGACATTGGCAATCTTCCAGGACTTCGGAACTTGACCAGTCCTCAGGGACAAGCGATAGAAGAGGCGAGTCAGAACAGGAGACAACTCAGGCGCACATGACCGCAAGACAATGGCAGGAATGCCGTCAGGCCCACTAGCCTTATTCACATCTAGAGTTCTGAGTATTTTGAGTACCTCTTTTTGCCGAATGTGTACCTCAGGCATTGCAGAGTCACAACGAGGTAGCAAAGGTGGGCATTTATCAGCTGCATCTAGTTGTGAATTCTTCGCAAATAGAGAGGCAAACATGTCTGCTTTCTCTTTGGCGGTGTGAGCTAATGAGCCATCAGACTTCTGCAATGGCGGGAAAGAAGACCGGCAGAAATTGGCTTCGACCGATTTGGCAAGAGACCAGAAAGCTTTACTCCCGGATGGGTAAGACGCTAGTTTGGCTCCAATACGGCCAATATGGTCGAAGCGGGCCTTGCGGAGAGCACGTTTGCAGGACTTAGCAGCACTATTGTAGGCTCTTTTCAGTTTCGGGACATTCGGTGCTTTGCGGGCTCGAGCATCCTCCCACTATTGGTAAGCTAAGTGCTTAAGTGCTTCGGTACTATCACACTCAGAGTTGAACCAAGGGCGGGCTCTCACATGGAGTGAGATATCAGAATATGGAACAAAATATTCCATAGCCTGATATATCACTCCAGAAACAGCATCCGCGCAGCACGCCGGGTCGTCTGAAGAGAAGCATAAGTGCTGCCATGGGTAGGATGCAAAGAAATGCCGCATCTCATCCCAATCAGCTGACTTGTATCGCCATACACGCCTAGTCCCCATGTGTTCGGGTTCAGGTGGCGAGTAGACAGACACAGATTTCACCAGACAGTGGTCGGAGCTACCTAACGGGGAGGAGACTGCAACTTGATATCGGTCTGGATCAGTTGTCATCAGAAGGTCCAAGCAATTGGCCGTGTGGCCATCAATATCAGGTATCCGAGTAGCGCCAGCTACCACTTGGGAGAGACCTAGCGGTAGAGCAAATGCGTATGCTAATCTCCCGGCATGGTCAGTGTTTAGGTATGGGTACAGCCACTCCTGGTGGTGGGCGTTGAAGTCCCCCAGAACAACTAGCTGCGCTGACGGGTACCTGAGCAGAGCTTTTTCCGCAGAGTCAGTTAGATACTGAAAGAGCCTGGTCGTCTCCATGTTGTCGGTATGCGACCGATAAACACTGGCATAGAGTATCTGCTCCAAGCCAGTGTTCACCAGAACCCACAATACGGAAAAACTGGAATCCTCTAGGTTACGGAGACGTCGACAGCAGATGTCATCGCGAGCATACACGCAGGTGCCAGCGCGAGATTTGAAGTTGTGTTCCAGGGTGTAACCTGGGTAGTGCAAGTATGCTGCATCTGATTTGCGTCTCCGTGAGGAACAGCAGATGTGGTTTTTCAGTCTCAAGGTGGTGATGGACTGGAACGAGATTGGAGTGCAGACCTCGGATGTTGGAGAGTTGCACTTTTAGTGCAAGGGAGTGCAACCGCTGTTTAACCAGTTTCTTATTTTTAACTTTTTCCATTGTTATTTTTGGTGAACAGACAGACAGAAAGGGGACAGTTAGGCGAGGCATAGCTAAAACGAATACCAAGCGGTAGAATCATAGTGCTGCACTGATGGGAAACTGGTCTGGAGCGCGCGGGGACGCCCTAACCCCCCCAAAGATGTTCACCGGGCCCTTGCATCTGGTCGCCAACCAGCACGATGACGCATCCTGGGATTTTTCGCGAGTTGGCGGGGCAGCCTTTCATAGGTGGCTAACCTACTAGTTGGGCCCCCTACTACCTGCGGTCGGCCAGCGGAAGACCGTGCTTAGGATCCCGCTACCCTCCTCGAACAGTCACCCAGTACAGACACCACGCAGTACCGGAACCGGTTCGCTCCACCATGCAACTGCCTAGACTCCCCTTCCTAGATGGCTACTCATGGCATCATGCCGAAACGCGATAAAAATCACTTGGCGGCAAGGCTTTGCCAAGAGGGTGGTAACAAGCCGCGGCCGAAACCTACCACCAGATGGTGCCGTTCATTTGGCGCTACCCAAGGGACACGTGTGGGTATCTAGAGCTATAGCCCACGGACGCGAACAGCATTATCCCTCAAAAATTGTGTCAGTTAAGAGTTATATTTCTTTTGTTTTCAACCATGTCACACTTATAACATTAACAGATTGAAGTAATTTTCAGCCTTTCTAATATCACTCTTTAGTAGCATTGATATCAATGTTTTGTAAAATATGACGAAAATTTCTGTATGACGTCATTGATTGAATTTAGATTAGAATGAAAAGAAAATAGATTAATTTAAAAATATCTTGTCATAGGTATTCTATTGTAGGCAATAATCAAGTCACTTCTCTAAACTGGTAAAATAAAAAAAAACTAGAGAAATGAATGCCTCATTAATTAACTGAAGTGCATTCATCTATGCATAAGCGTTAAAGTATGGCTTGCTTTAATAAGAGATACAGAATCGAAGTGATTTTGGACAGAATTGTGAGGTATAATGAAAAGTAGATTCTAGCGATACTATTTGGAGCTTTTCATGTTGTTATTTACCACACCTTTTTGAGATCCGGTGTATGAATAACAGCAGATGTTTATTGCCAAGAGTACTTCGAACAATGGTGAAGAAACTCTGAGAAAGATAACTTTCCGACTCGTTAAACGAACGTTGCGTTGAACGAATGAGATCGATGAACCCAAATTCACACGCTGCGTGACAAACCGATTTAACATTACAAGACCTACAGTAAGAAACCAAAAGTCATCCTCCTTACTAGCTAAACCAAGCCCCAACCGGTTAAAATTTTTTACGCATTTTTAACAATTTTACGCAAGGAAAAAAGTCTTTAATTTTGCACTTTAATCCTTTATATTACATAGCATTTTGTCTATTGATAAACAAACGTTCTACTATTAGTACGAACGAACGAACTTAATAAATTTGGTAGTGATAATTAGTTTTAGCACCGGAAAATTGGAGGATTCTGAGACACTCTTCGTCGTTTGTTTGTGTGCTACTGAATTAATAATTATATTTTAACCTTACCTTACCTTAACAGAGTGTACATAGTCCACTGCAGGATATACGTCACTCCCATTGCCGTGCGTGGCGATTATGGCAAGTGGATGGTGATAGTGAGGTATGATAACGAATTTTAGTGTAACACCGTTAATCCAATGTATAGCTTTTAATAAAATATCCGTTTGTCATTATTAATTATCAATTACGCATTGGTTTGAATCCAGGAAGTATAGCGTGAAATTTGAGTACTAACAGCCGGGAAGCGGGATGCAGAGCAAGGTTGTGCCCACGAGCTCACACCCACGATGACATTGTTGTGAGTGACCGGACCCCCGTGGGCACCAAGACAATCCTCGCGATTGGGATAATCGAACCAACCCGAGCACATCATGTCGTCAGTCACAATCATTCCCCTCTCGTCATATATAAGTTTGCAAGTTTGATGGTGTATACTCCAGAGCTGAAGATGCCGAAGTTGCTCAGAAAGTGGCTCGTTTAACTGCAAGGAAAAAAAAATTTTTTTCTTAGATTAGCTTATAAAAGATAAGAATACAGTGTTATTAATAGCTAATTATATTAGCTTTGAATTATTTAGTACTCATTACTTACAGATCTAGTGCCCCATCCGATAGCCCGTACGATCTGATAGTCTCCAACATTATAGTTGGGGCCTGCGATACTTGCTGCACCAACATTGTTGTTGAAGGAGAAGGCGATACTGGAGCGCAGGATGGCCACATCGTTGACAGAATAGAAATATTCATAGTCGGGATGGCTAATGATGCTGTGTGCATTGTGGACGACGCCACCGCTGTTAGCATAAGTAGAACCGACGCGTATGCGCCATCTATTAGCTACATCAACCCTGCTAACATACGAGTAATGCCAATTATTCACTTAGTTTTAACTCTTTCTATGGAAGGATTTCCCATAAGCGCCACACTTGGCAGGCAGGTCAGCAATTGCAGTACCAGATATCTCGCACCACAGATGCTGCTGCCTGTCATTAGTGTGTGGTATTTTCGGTGCACCATTTGCGATATGATCAATTCGGCATATGGTAATATACAGGAAGAAAGTGTGTAGCGGCTTTTATTACGCTGTCACCACACGCAATATTATACATCATGATATAAGGCTAATCTGTATAAATTTATTTGGAAGTTAGGTTCATTTGAACATACTAAAAGCACCTAGCTGTAGAAAGGATACTTCTGTTATTGATAATTGTACCAACACAAGAATGCCAATAGTTTATTAAGTCTGATGAGTATAGAAGCGCAGAGATATATGGGAAGTTTTCAATCGTAGTTTCAACTCCGCCAACAATTTGTCGTTGGTTCTCAGTGGGCAGGGCTGTGTAAAAATATAATTATTAGTCACGGATTAAAAACTAATCTCTAGTAATAAATAAAAAAAAACGTTTTAAAATGAATTAGAAATTAGTTATGCTCATTAAATAGTTTAAAATTATTTACAATGATACAAGTGCTACCAAGTTGTTTTAAAAATGACTTTTATTATTTGAAAGACGCAACATTTTACAAAATTACGCAAAATATAATTTTCACGAATAAAACTATAAATGAGAAGGAAAGGAAGACTTACTAGCCACAACCACAAGGCCTACGCTAAATATAGCGATTACGGATAGGACACGCATTTTGTCTCAAAAAATACTACTATCCGTATCTCTAAGTCACAAACTTATATAGCACCATTAATCTGTTTCCGATTGTAATCTGAAGATTAGGCTTAAATCGAAAATTATACTTGATATTTTATTGGCAAAGATGGTAAAAATTTACTAACATACATTGCGTTCTATTTTAACTAATATTAATATATACGGGGTGCTGGGGAGCAGTTCCATTACAATGGCAATCATAATTCCCGGTTCCCTAATTAGATCCGATTAGCGGTAGACGGTGGAAGAGCTAGATGATGGATATTTTTCTCTCTCCCTCTCTGTCTCTCTCTATCTCTCGCTCTCTTTCTCTCTCTTTTCTTCGCTCTCTTTTCTTGTCAATAGTGCAAAAGGCGTGAAGATAGATGATCTAGTGAACCTTACAGGTCCTTCTCAAAATGTGACGTAGGCGGATTTGACAAAATTATCCACATGTAATAACAGGTAGCATGTAATCCACGCCCATTCTCTACTAGAGAGAGACTAACATTTTATCTCTTATGTGGAGAGCTCGTAGTAATGATATTTTTTTCTGTATGATTGTGACTTACGTACAATTTGTATGGGTAGCTTGGACACTGTGATGGAAATACTGTCCATAAACCTATTCCCATTTAATTTCTTTTAATGTGCTTATTCTATCCTTTGTAAAGATAAGGTATTATGAACTGTGTTTCAATTTAATATAATATTTTAAATAGCATTGTTTCAGGTCCAAATTAACTTCGTCTACGTTGCATCAATCAGATGATCAGATATTTAGAAGCAGCCAAAGCAATAGAAATTAATCTCGATTTTTTCGACTCGACTTGAGAAATAAACTGCAAATAAGCGTCCAAAAATCTATGTCGGATCAAAAACAATTGGATCTTATTTAATTAACTGAGTTAAAAAGGCTGTCACCGTCACAAAAAAACCGAAACAAAACAGAGGTTGTATTACGTAGAATTGAAAGTGTATAATTGATAACGACACAGACCTGTGACGCAATCTACAAGCATTTACGATAACCGGATAAGCCTTGGATTCTTAATGTGGACCTTGGCTTAAGCCAGATATCTGCAATCTCAAGAATTTAAGTATTATAGGCATTAATGAAGTGAATTAATTCATATTTTTTGTTTTTGATGCGCCGACAATTCCATTGAAAAAAGATTCCAGAAAGCTATAATTAGGAGATATATTGAACTGTAAAGCATCTCTGTAAGGAAGAGATGAGGTTGGAGTTAATATGATGTTGAAGTGTGAAACTATATCATAATTCTATGCTAACATCTATTATCCTACCTACTGTAGATGCACTGATATAATTTTGGCTTTAACAATATATGTATGTATATATTCACGCCTTGTTCCCAACGGAGTATGAAGAGACAATCTTCTTTCACTTGCTACGGTCCTAACATACGTCTTTCGCTTCTTCCACTTTCATGGATGCATGCTCATTGTTTTAGAGTACTCTTCACCTGGCCTTTCTTAAGAACGTCTCCAATTTGATCGTGAAATGTTCGCCTAGGTCTTCCTCTCCCGACTCTTCCATTTACACTCGCCTCATATTTGTTTCGTCAACCTACTTTCATTCATCCGCTCCACATGTCCAAACCAGCTCAGGATCCCTTTCTCAATTCGTGTCACTACATCGTCTTTCACGCCACAACGCTCTCTGACCACGTTATTTCAAACCCTGTCAGTTGTCTTCACATCAATCATACTTCTTAACGCTCTCATTTATCCTGCTTTCATGCCTCTTCTGCCATACCCAGCTTTCGGTTTCATATGTTAGTGTTGGTACCAATATCCCTCTATGCACAGCCAAACGAGCTTCGTGAGATATCGTCCGGCTGTTCATAAATGTATGCAATGCCCCATTCACCAATACCTTTGACAATAGTTCAGAAGTATTAGAATAGGACTGAGAAGGAGAAGGACGAGGACGAGGATACCTGGGGATAGAGAAGATCCAAAATTTAGACTAAACAAAGTTAAGAATTCTTTTCTGGGCCAATGCTTACAATACAGTTACGACTTAGGGACCTTCAAGAAAAGAGCTTATTCCTTCCTTAAAGGCCGGCAGCGCATCTGTAGCTCCTCTGGTGTTGTGGATGTTCGTGGGCGTCGGTGATCACTTACCACCAGGTGAGCCGAACGCTCGTTTGCCCCCTTCTTCTATAAAAAAAAAAAATATTTATAATACAATTCCAGAAAATATTGAAACTTTCAGGGACAAAGTTTAAAAATTATATCAAAATGTATTTGTGCTAAAAACTTTATATAATCTTAATGATAACAAATCATGGAATAGTGACCTTACAGTATAACACGTACTATCTTGTAACTTGTAGTTGTTACTAGTACAATATAATTAATTCGTTTTACGTGTTACGTTACGTGTGCTATGTCATATTTTCGACTATGTAAATTCGCTCTGCTTGTGGCGGCGTCATGTGGCGAGTTGTTCAATATGGTGGATGATGGCTGCCACGTACGTCATACTTGAGAACAGATGCTGCCCGTGCCGAATGTGCAATGCACTTGTGCTTTAGTACACACCCTGTTACACCGACTTTGGGCTTTGAAATGTCCAAAACGGCAGCATTTTAAATATTAGACGGTAGGGAGAAAATAGGTTTTCACTGGAATGGTCTCCGCAAGTACGACAATGTGTCTTCCTTTCGTGCACAGCACAATTGGCTGCCATTTCGTCAGTGCAGAAATGTTAGGCTTTTGCGGTTATAAGACTATGGAACAACTTTGCCTTTAAAAATAAAATCCGCCAACACTACAAAGATGTTACAAGTCTGTACTAGTGTTACTGACAGTCATTGAGTCGTTTCAGTTGTTTATCCTGACATACATATTTGTTTGTATTTTAGGATTAAAATTCAAGATTATATGTGTATATGGTATATTTGTATATATTGTATATATTTATATCTTTTTAGTTGTTTTATTTTCTTTAGCTTTATCTAATCTATTATGTGTTTATCTCTGCTTAGTCTAATAGTTGACTGGGAGAGAATGCCTCTAGACACTGAGTCTGTCATGTGCACCACTTTGTGTATAAAGTTTAAAAAAATATAAAAGCAGAATAAATGGGGGTAGAAAAATTGACTAGAGAAGGTAAGAAGCATGAGTAGGAATCCACTTTATTTAATTAGCCTTCCTGACCTGTCTGCGAAGTCTTCTGGCTATAATCATTTTCCTTCTACCAGGAAGCTCGGACTCATCTACTTCCTCCTCCGTTATAATGTCAGTCGGGATTTGCCTAATCACACCCATACGAGTAACATTAAAAGTTGTGATCACAGCATAAAACTTATGTTATAAAGAAATCTGCGAGGCCGTTTTAACAACAATTGAAACTCTGTTGCGGCCATTTCTTTTTATTAATCTATTTTCCAATATTGGTAACTTTATTTTATGATAGGATTTTTTCTATTTCTATGGTCACTAAGTGGAGCCATCAAGGTTTTTCCTGGCACCGAAAGTAGCCGAGGGACTCTAGTTCAGAGTTCTAAATATATTTGCCCACTTTCTCTCAGTTATGTTTCGACCCACGAAGTATATTTGAACCTCGACGCGTGGATCGGTTTCCGAAGAGAGGTTCGTGAGGCACGCGGAACGAGAGTTCACACACGGCACTGATGGATCAGCTTTCGAGCAACTTAAATGAATAACAATAGGACATTTTTCCTGTCTGGGTGGTTGCAGTTATTTTGATAGGAGGCCGAGGGGTGTTCTACATGTCCTATATTTTTTGAGATGCTGGTCAAAGAATCCGTAAGTTTTCGTTTGGTCGCAAAATATATCCGCTGGCTCAGTGTCTCCCCCGTCAAAACAACAAAGTTCAGATATTTATTCTCATTAAAGAATTACACTTTTGGAATGAATAGTATAAATTATTCACCAGTATTTTGATAATTATACTATACCTAAAAAAGAAAAATAATTTGTAATATTACACGGGCGGCATTTAATAATTAGACTTACTTAATAATAATTCGATTTTTACTCGATGCGCAAAATAAGTGAGACGAATGTTATTTAATTTACAAAAATAAAAGTATGGCACATTAGACGTGATTTTTCGTAGGTTAGGTCAAGTACGAACAATAGTTACAGATAATGGGTAATTTATTTCATATTTATTATTACTTCACTAGGAGGAGGCCAAGGATAGAGGCGTAAGCCCTTTAACACAGCTAATGACGTCCGAACAGACTGAATCATCCGGTCTCGCTAAGAAGTAATTACGGAGGCTGCACACTTCGCGATTGTGCATGGTGATGGCGCTTAAGTAACCCCGCCCACCATGCTGCTGCAGCAAGTACAGCCTCATCACTGACGATCTCGGATGATGCATCCTGTGGGACGTCATGATTGTGCGGACTTTTCTGTCCAGGGCGTTACGTTCGGTTTGAGTCCACCTGAGTATGCCAAAGGTATAAATGCGGACTGGCATGACCCAGCAGTTATACGCCTGTGCCTTGTTCCCGCCCGACAATAGGCTATTAAACGCTTTTGGCCGGCGCGCAAAAGACAAGTCGCGAACCGATTGTTTCATGCCAGCCTCATCGATACCTATGCTTTGTGACATACCCAGGTACCGGTAAGTATAAGCCTCGGAAAGGGTCCTAATGTTAACGGGTAATAATCTCCTAATCCTAATGTCTGAAGATCCTAATCCTAATGTCATAGACTTGTTGACTAAGAATTAGCGACCTTTCCCCTTTCGACGTGGAAGACCGCACACTTATCCGTCCCGAGCTCTATTCTGATTGAATTGCTAAAATCGCTAGTGATTTTCAGAAATTTCATCAGATGGGAGATTCTTTTCTTCCACGCTGGGATAGTCCTACCTTGCCTATTAGCACGTCCAGTTGTGGGAAGTTTGACACTAACAATACGGCAAACTGCCAATGCAGCGCCAAAAAGAATTGAGTCCGTATCGCAAAGTTCCCGGCTGGCTTCCAAATATGTTGTCAGCATTTGAATTAGAGCCCTCACGACAGCCCGTATGCGGGGGAGTCGCGGTCGATACTCTAGCGGCGTTTCGCACATTTCCAGAATCGCCTCCTATAACAAGCTCCTCATCTGCTCCGTTTCCTGGGCAACCATTCCATCATCGTATGAATCCAATAAAACGGGGAGGTTTTCGGCTGCAACCATATCTGCGTGTTGATCCGTAGAATCCGCAGCTTGTGGGGATACATCTCCAGCCATGGTGTTCCCACACGACGCGGGAATAGTTCGAGTTCGGCATCATCAAATATTTTCGAGCGCATGATGTAACGAACTCGATCTTCCAGGTTTTGCTCAGTGGCGGCAATGGATGGCTCAAGCTCAACAAGTGATGCATCCTGGCCCGGTACGCAAATCCTCCAGTTTCACCCCCCTTTGCCCTAAAATACGACCGCAATGCGTTCTTATTCATATCAGTCGTCCAGCGCATGGAGCGTAATCTATCAGAGCCGGGTGCCGATTGCTGGGTCCTAGAGGGCCCTGCCGATACCAAGCCAGCTGATGGGGATGATGGATGCGAGGTGCTGCTAGATGGCCGTACAACGCCTCGCGTTCGGCTGGCATTCCGCACGCTGCCACGTCCAGCGCCAGCTCCAGACGCGCCCTGGCGGCCCCCAGGAACCGGCCCTATACGCGTCCTTTTATTGTCCATCATCATTGAATGGGCGTCTAGTAACGGGTGACGCCCGGACCCAGCAACATGGCGGGGCTATACGTTCAGGCGGGCCTGCGCACCCTATTTTTTTTTACTGAGGCACGGTGCTAACACCTCTTGGCAAGATGGTGACTGCTTGCGCCGACGCAACAGCTTTGTCACTTAAATTGTTACGTCGGTGAGCGAAGGGGTTGTTACTTCCCTACGCCTATTATTATTATTATTTTCTATTATTATTTATTATTACTATCTATTATTATTATAGTAACAATTATTTAATCGGTGATCTGGATCTGAATATTTAATCTGCCTACAGCTTATCAAACCCATATCCATTCAGTAGATAACTTGTTTATTTTTAAATAAATTCCAAGGTGATTATTGATTTTCATGAGTGAAAAAATGGTGATGATTATATTTTTTTTAATAGTTTAATTTCCGGTTACAAACATTCACGCATTGTTTTGGATCCAGGAATTATAGCGTGAAAGACGTGTAATAACAACTGGGAAGCGAGGATGAGTGCAATGTAGTCCCCACGAGGTCACACCCACGAGAGCACCTGCATGTAGTATAGGAACACCGACATTACCAAGGCACTCGTCGCGATTGCCTAAATCGAACCAACCAACACACAACATGTTGTCGGTTATAGTATATGCTAACTCATTGTACATAAATTTGCACGTTGGTAAGTGAATATTTAACAAGCTAAGGATCCGGAGTTGATCTGAAGGCGGCTCGGAGAACTGTAAAAAAGAATTATATATTTATTTCTTCGCAGATAATCTTATAAATATCATGTACTTTTATTAGTTACTAACTTACTAATATTGCATTACTGATTATTAAGTACAAGCACAAACTTACATGTTCAGTGCCCCATCCGTAAGCCATTACGAAATGGTAGTCTCCGACAATATGGTTGGAATCTGGCGATGCCAACTGAGCTAACATTTTGGCCGAACGTAAAGGCAGAACTGGACCGCAGGATTGCCAAATCGTTATCGGAATTGGTAGAATCATAGCCGGGGTGGATAATGATGCTTAATGTGTTGTGGACGTTCCCGCCGCTGTTAGGATAATTGGAACCGACACGGATGCGCTATTTATTAGCTTCGTCACCACTGGAAAAATAAAGCCAATAATTTACTTTAATTAGTTTACTAATCTTTATTAAGCCCATTACTGAACATAGGTTTCTTCCGTTATGAGACTTTTGCATAATCGCTATGCTGACCAGACAGGTTGGTAATCGCTTAGCCTGACACCTTGTACTGCTTGCTACCTGTCCTCGGTCTATGTATTTTCAGTCTGCCATTCGTAATAAGGTCGGGATGAGTTTTGCGTCACCCACAGGTCGAATGTGCTGGATCGAATCTTACATTGCCTCCGTACGGTAATCATGATACACACCTACTCTAAATTATTACATTTTAAAAGTTAAATTAATTGAAACTGACTCACTTAAAGCAATGAGCTGCAGAAATGATAGATCTGGTGTTGATAATTGCACCAACACAAGAATACCCATAGTTGACAAAGTCTGATGTGTGTAGTAGTGCAGAAACAAAAGGGTGGAATTGAATCTGACTTTCATCTCCGCCAACAATCCATCGTTGTTTATTTAGCTGGGCTGTATAAACACATAATTAATAGACACAAATGAAGAATTAGTAAGAATTTAAATAATAATTATTAAATTATGAATACCAAAGATCCTACGCACATCTTTAAAAGTCACAACCTGTTTTTATCTGTGAATTTGCTTATAACTTCTCAATTTCTAAGTCAATATTAATGTCGTTTTCATCATCATTAAGAATATTTCACGAGGAAGGTTTGTATGTATAACACATTCACATTTAGTTTCTGTATTACAAATGTATCCGTGGGAAGCCGATGCGGTTCAGTAGTGTAATAATAAAAGTAAATATTTACTATTTCTGTAATGCCTTAAAAGCGAAAACAATCTGTAATAAAAGAAACTGAAACAAGGTATAATTGTGTGAACAAAACACTCGAAGTGTGTGAAAACATTAAATTATATCAGAATTATTTAATGGAATGCCCTCTTGATATTATTGAAGCTTTTAATTTTAGTTCAAGAATAAAATTAAAAATAAACTCTCACAACCTTATACGCAATATTGGGGTGATCACAGGTTGGGTAGACATTTTCTTAACCACTCAACAACAAAACGTTTTCTAGGAGAACGTGTCAGGTAATGAGTCAGTCGCCATCGTCAATCCAACGTAACAATTCGTATTTAAGTTTTGTAAATTTATAGGTACGAATCCATAACATAGTGGATTGAAATCGAATCTCTTTATTATAGGCAATTTTATTATAGGCATGTAGGCAATATTATATATATCCATATAATATTTGAAAGTTGTGTGAGCCACGTGTTCTTATGCGTTCCTTTCTCGCGCTTACGCGTTCGAGGTGTGCAACAGTATAAAGGTTAAAAGTAATTTAACTAACCCATTAACAATATATAACTGCTTTGTCGTCGAGTCGGCTATTTAAAGCGCGAGTTTAATTTGACAGTCGTAGAACTAGTGAAATTTTGAATTTAGTGTAAATATATATTGAGTCAAAAGAGCAAAAACTAGAAATTTATTCTTTATATTTCTTTACAAATTCTTTCTCAAACATAATTATCAGCAGCACACTTCGTCAAGAGTAGTAAAAGTACGAAACTAGGTACTACACTATACATTACACCGTTATATTACACGAAATATTATGTGTCCCTAAGAAATCTTTATAGATTTCGTTTATTTATATAAATCATGAAAAGGAAGACTTACCCGCCACAACCACAATGCCTACAGTAAATATGGCGACTACGGACAGGGCACGCATTTTACCTCAAAAATACTACTGTATTTTCAAATCACAAACTTATATAGCACCTTTAGCCGATTTCTGTTCGTAATCTTAAGATAGGCTCAAATCAATCATTACACTTGATAATAACATCGACTAATGAATCGAATATCATTGTAACTCAAAACCCCAAAATCGTCATTTTCGTTTTGATACCATCAGTCCAACATATCTTTGGTAAAACAAGTCTATTGTTTTACCGCCGTATTTTTATTTCGATCTTTTTATTTTCGATTACTTCAGAATTACGAAACGATATTTAATGCAATAAAAAAAATAAGGCTTATGTTTCAACCAAAGAGTTTCGTTAACATCGAATGGTAATTTATAAACATTTTTTTTTTGACTTAAGGGTAACAGTTGACAAGACGTTATCGGATATAACGATATTCGTTACAAAACTTTAATGTCTTTGACTTTGTAACATTGCAATGACTAGTGAGTTGTAAAATATCACACTCAATAGATCGTGCTATTTCTGTATTATATATGTTAGTAATATTTTTTTTGTATATTATCCATTTCTATAAATGATAAAAGAACTGGGTTATATTTATCAAATAAAAAGTAAGGTACCGATACCTTTATTTTAATTAATAAAAAAATATACAAATCTATCCAAAGGTGCAATATGAGTAACAAGTTGGTGTAATTAAATATTTTATGGAATTATATAAATGAATTGTCTAAGCGTATGTTATAGGTGTGTTTCACATTCATTTACTTTCATGGAATAAAAAAAAGTATTATCTTAAAGTAGTCAACTCCAGATCAAATCAGCTAAGAGCTCTTTAAGATAACAAGTTACTTTCTGAACAATTTAGTGACGCTAATGCAATTAATGAATAGTTTCTTAACGTCCCTGGCGATTCTCATGTTTGATTTTTCCCGCTTATTTATTATGCATTGTATAATATTTATGGAATGACTTTCGTGTTTAAAAACTTTACCGAATCCGAGTCTAAAAAGTCTGATTTTAAAGAGCCAGTAACCAGTAATTAAAAAGTCTTTTGATACAATTATATCCGGAGGTTTGGCAACACGCACTGATATATCCCATTCCCCACGCCAACGTAGAAGATTTAAGGCCCAATTGGCAGAATTTAATAACATATTATCTCTACATCAATCTGGTTTTTCAGGAAGCAGTATTGTAAGACTACTGCTTTAATAGATGTCGTCGACAACTTATTAGAATCACAAGACGCTGGAGAGGGTATTATTCTGACGCTGTATGATTGTTCGCGTGCTTTTGATACATGAATGTCACCTGTTTATCATACTGTGGTATTTGTATGACATCAATTAATTGGTTATGGTAATGGTATAATATGGTATTGGAAAGTTATTTTAAAAATCGGTCTGAAATGGTAGTTTTAAAACAATAGAATGGGGCACACAATGGGGCATTGATTATATTAAAAAGCCTTTTAATGGTATAGGTGCCTCTCGGCTCAATCATGGGGTCTTTGCTGTTTGTACTGTACACCGCTGACGTTTTCAGTAATGTACAGTACTGCTAGTACTATACGTATACTGAAGACTTGCAACTGTTTATTTATTTTTAACCATATGACACAATGGCAGTCGTTAATAAATTAAACTCAGATCTAGCTAGAGTATCGCAATGGTTTCAACGAAACGCATTAGTTTCAAATCTTTGTAAAACAAAATTCATCCTAATGGGAGCAAAACTACAAAAATATAAAATAACTAATGAAAAACGCATAATTATTTTAAATTGTGTGTCTTTTCAGCAGGTTGTCAACAATATTCGTTTTGAGACACACATCTTCAAAATATCACATAATTGATTCTTAAAGTTTGAATATATTGTACCGAGTCCGTGATTACTTGAGCACTGAACTGAAATATACTTTTTAATTCGTTACTTTTGTGACAACTTACTTATACAGATGCTCTTGTAGAACCGCTAATTCTAATGCGAACACAAGAATTCATGCAGAGGGTTCAAAACGAATGTACCTGATTTTGCTTCAACATACCAGCCCGTACACACATTACTTCATACATAAATAAGGCAACGATTTTGAAGATGGACTATCGCAGTACAGATAGATACAGGACTTAAACTAACTACGTTATTAAAATAACCGCATGAAATTAAAATAGTTAGTATTTCTATTTCTCTCATATGTTATACATTATTTTATTTATTTATTAATAATTATATTATCATTTCTGCAAATTATGACAGTTTTGAAATTTCTAATTAATGTCTTTCTTGTACTTGTTTCAGGTAGTGACTAATCTTTATTTTTGGGAAGACTTTTCGTAGTCTATTATTCGAGGCAAAAGGTAAATACTAGAAATCTGAATATATTTGCCTAAACGTAATTCGAAATGACAACATTATGCTAATATGCATTTATGATAATATGCATAAAACATTATAATACTACGGAACTAATACTTCCTTCGTACGGATTTGAAAAATTAGACGTTGTTTAGTAAATAAAATTAACACTATTGTTAAGAGCGAGCTGCGATATTGGAGCAAAAGTTCGTTATCTACTGTTCGAATGGGCCGAGTCGATCAGGGTATTTCGACCAGTTAGACCGCGGCCTCGCAGAATATCAGCGGGAAGTAGTGGCATCGTATGCTTCTGCGTTTCGTTCAGCGAGGGCGGTAAACGGAGGCCTACTTCCCCAACTCATCCCTATCCTCGTCTTCTCTCCCGTCAGGTAACCTTAAATAATACTATATCATGTTCATTTTTTTTAAGTTAGTTCTGTCATTTATTTTAAAAACAATTTAAAAAATGTATGCAATTGCGTAATTCGCTTGATTGATAATTGATTTAGCTAATAACATAAATTATTGATAAAGATGTTGATAAATTAATCATCGGGAACTTGCTTGGAGAGCAAAGGATTAGTTGATAGTATTTTAATGATAAACGTGTGTAATTTAATTTTAAAACATAGTAAACAAATCTACAGATGCTGATGATCACCATTGTCATCATATTGTAAACAAAATTCGTCAATTTCTCAATAAGACTGTACGGTAAACAAAAAAAAAGTTTACCAATTGTCGATTACCAATGATCAGTTGGGTCTGTTTTCCGCGACACGTTCTGAATAAGCATAAAGGATTAATACAAATTCAAGCTTAAACTCTACTGTAGGTGATGAAGTCTGATTAAAAATAAGCCGAAACTAACTTCCGTTTAAACAAAACTCACAAAATTTTATTCGAGGATCTAATTTGATATTATCTTGTAGACGTGTGAGTCCACCGCCCGCACTGGAGCAGCGTGGCCGACCCGTCCCAGCTAAAATCTCACTCAAAAATATTTAAGAAGAGGCCTTTGCCCTTTGCTATTTTACTATTTTTATTTCTATGAAGATAATTACAATTGTAATTTTTTGTTGTGTTTTTTTTGTTTTGGTTGGTTTTTTCTAGATAGATTATTATTTTTATTTTAGGAATTATTAAAGTATAATATTTTTGGTGCTTTCCATTTGGCGTTATCATGCTTAAGGCTTGTATTCTGTGGTGGGCTATTTCTGTAAATAGTTCCCGTTAACATAATCCGCCAGTAAACATGCTGCTGTGAAATTTGGCTATTTAGTCGTTTTCAAACCTAGTTGCATCTGGCCATCAGGGTCAATCTACTTAAGATTTCAGATCTGACATATTGAAGATGTTTATTCCACCATGCAATCTACCAGTGACCAACCTATTGTTATTGGCAATAGCTACCCTCAATCATATTTGGCAGACATCAAATCACTAGACATAGACACCTCAAGCTCGCTTGCTTACCAAGTACATAAGGGATCGTAGTACCAAACACCGGCGCCTGATTCATTCTCAGTCTCCGGAATCATGACAGCGGTCTAGGCATTTGAGGTATATTAGTTTGAAACGCATTTTTGTCATTTATCGATCGCCACTTCGTTTGACATTGACATTCATCATGCGAACGAAACCACGCAGTTGTCATTTGATGACAATAAATTTGTCTTATATATTTGAATAAGTGGCTAACACTGTATTGTTATTGTATTGTTCCGCTTCAATTAGCTTCTTTCGATGGCACTCCCGGTAAATGGCTGTTGTTTTATAAGAATTACAAATGTCTAATCCGCGATAACGCAAACCTTTCCGATGCCGAAAAGGTTTAAGATTTGGTAAGTTGTTAGTCTGGCAAGGCCTTATCGGTATGTTTCGACATTACGTCCACTGCGGATAATTACAACATAATTTGGCACTCGCTGTAGAAAAGTTTCAAGATACTCGCCTACAAGCATCTATTTATTTAGAACTAATGATTCAGTTCCCAGATCAGATTCAGATCCCTAAGCTTTTTCTACGAATTACAGAAAAACTAATATAAGTAATTTCTCAAGATCTAAATTTTTTATCACAAATATTACTACGCATTCGGAAATACAATGTGTGCCTGTAATAATAATAATCAACATCCGGTATACAAATGTTACTTTATACGATAAGATTAATAAACATAACTAAAAGATAAATAATTGCATGCCTTTAGCATACATGTAAAATTTGCAAAGCTAGATACATTTCGCCACATAAGCACTATAGAGAACCAACATCACAGGCCCCAGAACCGTTGAGAGGTGTACTGAGTTTGATTTAATTATTGTTCTGTCAATTTTGTGCATTTGAACTTGCTGCTTCTTGTTGGTAAGGTAGGTACCTTTTAAACCGTTTGATAGCCTCCGTATGTTAGCATAGATAATAATAAAATTGTAATTAAGTAAGATAACGCAAAATGATGAGATCCAAAAGCATTTATTTGAATAATTCCTTAATTAATTTAAATTTAGGCGATGAAATTGAAGCCAAGCGATGGCTTTTGCTACTGTTTGAATGAGCCGGCTCGACCGAGGTAGTACTCGTACCACTGCCTCGCAGAATACCGACGTGAAGGTAGAATCATCTTGTGCTTCTGCGTATTTGCCCCCCAAGGTAAATTGTTACTTTCTCAGTTGTAATTGTCTATTTTTAAAATAAAATTACAAACGTTTATAATAATAAACGTTTGTTATGGTTTTATTAATAGTATTTTCATTAAAATAGTACCAATGAATCCATTAATCTCCATGATTGTTGCCAATGATTAAACTATCTATTATCTTTATCTATAATTTACATAATTAGTTATAATAATATCTTATTATAATCAAGCGAATTACATAACATACATTTTAATTATATTTTTAATATAAATATCAGAACTATCTTGAAAACAATACTTGTCCTTTTATTACAAACTTTGTGTACATTTTGGACTTTAAGACATTGTATCGTAGAACATTTTACTACCAGGCAGAAGTGGTATTTTGGAATAACTAAATAAAATTCAAAATATTATTTGAAGTTATTTTTATTCAATGCAATGAAATAACAAAAATATATTTTGCCCTGGTAAAGAACATTACGCATTTGATTGGATCCAGGAAGTGTAACGTGAAACGCGAGCGTTGACACCTGGATAACCAGGAAGAGCGCATTGATTTCCCCATGAGCAGACACCCACGACAACATTGTTGTGAATAAGAGGACCGCCGGAATCGCCCTGGCACTGGTCGCGACCGCCGACATCGAGCCATCCCGAGCACAACATATTGTTTGTTACGGACATACCCCGCGAAGCATAACGGTTTCTGCATGTTGCCTGGTTGATTGTCCAGATCTGAACATGACGCAGCTGTTCAGAAGCCGACCCGTTTACCTAAAACGAAAACAAGTTTACATTTAGTCAAGTAAAGTTATGAAATTTATCAATAATCCGAAAGATGGATATCGATAATAATTTTATTTTAATTGTACAACTAGTTGTACATGACTATGAACCACTACAGAGGCCAAGATCACTAATAACATGTAACATATATATATATATATATCTATTCTCAAAGAGTTACTTGCTTACATACTTAACAGCCTGTACTGTACAGATGGTTTATAGACAGAAAAGGAGTCTAGCATCTAGTAAATGACAAATTACTTAGTAATTGTTTTAGTTACAACTTTGACGTACTGAAGTGGTGCCCCATCCGACAGCCCACACAACTTGGTTATCGCTGAGATTGTAGTTTGAGCCTGCAATTCTTCCGGCGCGTACATCGTTGCTGAATGAAAAGATGGAGGCAGAGTGTAGAATTGCCATGTCATTATCAAACGTCTGTGCGTTGTAGTTGGGGTGATTCAATATCCTATTAATGTTGTGGACGATACCACCACCGTTAGCATTGGTGGAACCGACACGGATGCGCCATCTGTTTTCTGGATCGCCGCTGGAAAAATATGTACAATTAAATTTTAGCATCCCTTTATGCGCTACATCGAATTTAATTTTATAAAATTTCTTAAAAATTGTTTTCACAATAAACAATAAAACGCACTCACATAGTACAATGAGCAGCTGTAAGGATGGACCTGTTGTTGATAATTGTCCCCCCGCAAGCTTGTCGGTAGTTCGATAAGTTTGAGGAATATAGGAGCGAAGCAGTATAGGGATAGCTTGAAATTGAAGTAACGGAACCACCAACAATTCTTTGTTGAGTGTTAGGTAGAGCTGTGGATATAATACAGTGTTAGTCAATTATTCACATATTATAATAATATACAAATCTATAAGACAAATTCATTCACTGATCAAAATATTTATATTCTTAGACACAACTTATTGACAATAAGTAATTTTACATGATATTTATTTTTATTATACCTGTCGAAAAACGATGAAGGGATGCTTACCAAAAAAAGTAAATTACAAAAATCTGTTCTCAAATGCCTCATATATCTGTATAAAACCTGTATAGGTTTTATACAAATCTCCGTTTGTTCATTGATATAAAATATTTTTTATTCCTTATTATCCCTAATTCAGATTACTATTTATAAGAGAGAAAATAATATAAGAAAAATAAAATAAAAAACCAAGAAGGCTTACCCGTGACAGCCGCAAGGCCTACGGCTAAAAGTGCAATAATAGTCAAGGCTCGCATTTTTCCACAATACTAATGTTTATGTCTTTAGGTCGAACTTTTATAGCATGAAATAATCCACTTTCTGGTTTATCTAAAGATTGGCGTAATTGATACTTGATAATAGTATTTCGTACACAAGGATTACAATTATTCAAGTTAGCAATTTTCTATGGCCGTAAATCCCAGACTTTCAGCTGTGTAGTTACAGGAAATAAAATAATCCATCCCGTATCGTTCCGTGTGTGTTGTAAAAATTAACTCGAGAATAATATAACAAATATTCCGTCTTGTTTGCGCAGTAAAATCTGCACAGATTTAACTGAGTATAAGGCGGAACTCGGAAATGGTACAAGTAAGCGCGTGTAAAACAACTCTGTCTAGACTTCAATGTGTTTTTGGAGCATCGTTATCGTTTCCGTACAGTTCGATAAACTGTGAAACAAATTACTTAAAATAATGTCGCACTCCACTCATTTTTTGTTCATCGACTTGTTAAAAATCTACAGCAGAGGTAGTAGTGAACTCACTTAACACGAGGATTTCCATTATCGCCTCGTTTCGCATGCAGGTAGACGATCGCAATACCAGTTATAGATGAATAATTTTAACATTTGATCTCTCAAATTCATGATGTAATTAAATCCATATCAATGAATAATCAATCTAATAAACCGGTTAATCTAATGTTTGTAGTAGTTATGTAAGTGTCGTGACGTCTGGTTTTGGTGATTTTATCGAAATCGACACAGATTAAGATTGTTATCGATAAACTAATGTATTATATTAAATAAATAGTGAATGGTTACTATGTCTTGATAGACTGCAGTTTGATAGGCTGCAAGAGTTGTAGTATCTAAAAAGGTCATTAGATTACATTTTATGCTGAAGTAGTAAATTCAATGTAATGTACTAATTAGTTTTTACCATTAAGCATATAGATGTTGTATTTTTGCACATAATTTCTAAAAAGAATATTTTCTGTGATGAGAACTATGTGATATGACAAAGAATTTTTTATTAAATTTTTGTTCTATTAATAATATTCAGAGCATCCTACACCATTGTAATGTATTAGTTAACATTTTTGTTCCGAACTGACTAGAACCTTCTTTGCAGTCTACTTCATTTGGTATAAATAATAAAACCTGGTAGGTTTTATTATTTTGCACAATGACTGTATCGGCAAAAGAAGTGTTTATTTCCATCCGCTTCTGAATATTCTGGATATCTGATAGAATACTTGTTTCTAGAAATCACTGTTGCGGTAATAAGGTTTTTCTTTGTTCAATTTATAATCTGCCAAACCCAAGTTAATTTAGTGATCACCCTATAACAACATCGACATCAATAAAATAATGGGCGACTTTAATAATGATTTACGGCATTTTCAACAATTATTAACTTTGTTAATCTATAATTACTGCCCCTAAAATCCACTCACTACAATACTGTCGATTCATTATCTAGTTCCCTCTGAGTAACAAGTTACACATCATTTTCACAAGGATTTTCATGGCATGACTTACTATATATATTGTCTTAGACAGGACTAGTGAGTGTGAATCAGTACTGATAACATCTCTTACGCGATACAATAGCTTAAGTCTGTAGAAACAATTACGAACGACGTTTTGTACATGACTACCAAATTTAAGTTTTTCATCGAAAATAACGCCTAAGTTTCTATTTTCGAGTACTCTTTCAATACTTTCTCCTCTTACATGAAGAATTGGGTATAATTTTCACTAATGTTTTTGATTAGATAATTCGAGACCAAGATCATGATTGTAGTCTTACCGGATTTAAGACCAGTGTATTTTTTTCATGACCATGATGCTATACGTTCCAAATCAGCATTTTTGTTTTCGACAGCGTCTTGAATCTCTGTGGGCTTGAAATGTATATATATGATAATTACTATAATACTGTTTTTTAAAACCAGACTGCAGTATAGGCAAAAAGTTATGGGATTCAAGAAAATCAGTCAACTGAGTACTCACAATTATTTCGAGCACTACACCGGTTCCAAAGAGGAGTTAACAACGTTTGTAATGTGCATTAATGTACTAAGGTAGATAAGGCACATCAAAATCATGTCTAGGAAGATACCATCGTTCCCAGTTGCATTGGATTTGGGTGAACTTATGACCTTAGATACTGTTATTTCATTTGCCGTTGTTAAATTATATACTGATTTGGATTCATTAAACTCATAAGAGGTAAGGTTGGAAATTGAAACTGTCATTTCCGGGAACATTGATAAAATGGTCGTTGATAAGTCGGTATTTATTTGTTTGCTGTTCGGGATCTGTTGTTTTACATGCTTCCATAGCTTTTTAGGGTTATTGATATTATTATTTACATACTTCGTAGAATAGGATATTTTTTCATTGTAAATTGCCGCAGTAATGAATTTCTGAATATTTTTATAAAACTCTATGTGTAGGACATTTCTGGTAGTGCGCGCTCCCATGTGGACTTTATCTCGACATCTCATCATTAATTTAACGTTGTACGTTATCCATAAATAATAATGTTCCTTTGTACGTACTATTTTTTGAGAGGCATATTTATTAAACAACTTGATAATCGTATCGTTGATACTTGCAAGCATTACATTAACGTCAGATGAAATACTTAAACATGTCCAGTCCATATTCTTTAACTCGTTAGAAAATGCCGATATTTCAATATCTCTAGTTGGTCTAAAGATTTTAACCATGGATTTAAACTTTTTTACTGTTAAATTTAAACTAAAAGAAGTAAAAGCGTGGATACTTAAGTCCCATATATGATCGACACATATATTGCTTACGTTAATATCAACGCCAACCAAATCTATTAAAGTCTCGTTAGAATCCATCAGATGAGTAGGCTCCCTGATATACTGAGTTAAATTAGTCCAATGGATATTTATTTATGATAAAACAAACCGCAATATACCTAAAATTTTCGATCTCTAGACCACCTGGACCCCTAAAACGCATTAATTCACAATTGCGACAACGCACCTACCTTTGTATCCCCTAAGCAAGAGGACCTGGAATTAAAATATATTATTCGCCAGTTAGAGGGCAAAGCAGCAATCGGTTGCTCCATAAAAGACTTTGATAGTTGGTCTTCCCTTAAATAGATCTTAAAAAACGGTAGAATTTAATCTGACTTTCATCTCCGCCAACAATCAATCGTTGTTTATTTGGCAGGGCTGTGGAAACACATAATTAATAGACACCAATGAATAATTAGTAAGAAATTTGTTTTCATCATCATTAAGAATATTTCACGAGGAAGGTTTGTTCATCATAACACATTCACATTTAGTTTCTGTATTACAGATCTATCCGTGGGAAGCCGATGCGTTTCGTTAGTATAATTATAAAAATGTACTATTTTCCGTGAAATTATTATCAAAGATAATGCCTTAGAGCGAAGGCCTTAATCTGAACACCGCAGAACTAGTGAAATATTAGCGCAAATATGTATTGAGTCAACAGAGCAAAAACTAGAAACTATCCTTTATATTTCTTAATAAATTCTGTCTTAAACATAATCAAATATAATTAATTATCAGCATCACGTTTCGTCAAGAGTAGTAAAAGTACTAAACTTGCTACTATACCTATGAAATTGTGTTTGACTTAGAAATAGCATATAGAATTTGGATAATTAAATTTAAGTCGCACCGTTACATTACACGTAATATTATATTTCCTTAAGAAATCTAGAAATAAGTACGAAAGGGAAGATTTACCCGCCACAACCGCAAGCCCTACGGTAAATATACGGCGACTACGGACAGGGCTGCCTCAAAAATACTACTCTAGCTTCAAATCTCAAACTTTATAAAAGTTAGTCTATTTCTGTTCGTAATATCAAGATAGGCTCAAATCAACGATTACATCAGATAATAACATCGACTAATAAGTCGGATATCATTGTAACTTAAAGGCTGTAAAACTTAATTTTCATTATGATACCATCAGGTCAACAGGTCTTCAGTAACAATATTCGGCTTATCTATTTTCGATTTTTATTATATATTTATTAATGTTTAAATATAAAATCCATAATATATAAATATTTATTTAATTACATAGTGTGTTTATATGTATTTATCAACTTATTATTATTGGCTCTACCTATACCTATAGTTTTTTTTTATTCTTTGTTTTGTACCTGCCAACTACCTTTCAACTAGTTCCAACTTCCTTGCCATAACAAGGGTTGACTGGTAGAGAATGCTACTTGGCATTAAGTCCGCCCATTGTAACCTTAAGCTTAAGGCTTACAATAAAATAAATAAATATAAAGAGTTTGACATTAGCATCGATTGATTTGGTTTCTAAAAGGGGCAACCAATCAGTGTTTTGAAGATATTTGCAAAGATTATCGATGTTTATGCAACTAAAATTGCGTTGCAGAAGAAATTTATTCTTAACTTTAGGAGGATTTTGTACGAAACGAAAATAAGATCATAGTTAAAAGTCATCTGCTGAACATTGGCCATGCTTAGCTACAAGTTCGGAGATAGACACCAAAATAAGTTCTAGAAGTGAAGGAATGACATTTTTGAAAATGATTAGTTTCTAAATGCTAGAGAGAGAACGATGAGATTAATCTTTCTTTTAAACGAATCGACTATTACTAGATCGGACCATAAATTAATAAATAAAAGCTGAAGATTTGCAGATTTCATAGTTAGCAGGTAGCCCGAGTTAACTATGAAATCTGGACGTCTAACACCTCAGTCCCCTCGTGACCACGGCTGCAGTAAACCAATCTAAACGTCGGGAATATAAAATGAAATTAAACGCGATAAAATCCGTAAATAACAGTTTCATTTCAAAATTGTCGCTCTTGTGCAAATACCTTGTTTTATACCTTTTTGTGTGTACATAAATAAATGAAACAAAAGATTCACTTCTTTAAAAATATGTTCATCTGCGATGGGCGGAGGTGTTATTGCCATCATACTAACACACCGCAATCGCAACACCACCGCCACCACCCACCGCACCATCACTAGTGGAAGGGAGGCATGGCATAAGACAAGATTCGGAAACGAGAATGTTCATTCATTCTTTGACATATCGTTAGTGTCAAAGTAGACCGACATATCGTAAAAATGAGCCTGAATACTTTGGGCATTTATATGAACCACGTTAAGGTGGTTTGAACATCAGAAAATTTTGTAATAAGATTATTTTCAAAAACCGGCACAGTTAAAGCTTTCAAGGTCACTACAATCATCAGTTTTAGACATTTTAAATATTTACTATAATAAAATAAAATATATTTAACCGTAAATACGCAATCATGACTTCCTACCAGTTGAGTGTTCCACAACTTAAATAATCACAATAACACAATTTAAATAACTATTAAGCTGAGATATAACATATAGAATAACTTAGTAAGTAAACAACGAATTGTGAACATTTTTCTAAAATATTTGCGTGTATAGATTTAGAATGTCAACGAAACAAATAAGAATATGTAAAATAAATAATGTTTTTGAAAAATTGATGTTGATATGTTGTGATAATTACATACATAGAAGAGAGTTACCTACAATACAAAATAATAAACATAAAAATATACGACTTACATAAGTAGATTTAGTGTAACCAATTGAATTAAAACGTAGTGATAACACTCAGTGTTGTAAAAATGGAATAGACAAATAAGAACATATGGTGTTATTATTAAATGGTATTATTGAAGCAATGTCGGCTTCACCGTCGTGTCTCTCTTTTCAGTTAGAAACACCAAACTTTTCAAGAGCGGCCATAAAAGCATCTTGTCTTGCCTTGATAAGAAATTCAGATACTTGTGCCTTTCAGTTGCGATTCGGAACATCAGAAAATTTTGTAATAAGATTATTTTCAAAACCGGCACAGTTAAAGCTTTCAAGGTCACTACAATCATCAGTTTTAGACATTTTAAATATTTTTTTTAATAAAATAAAAGCTGAAGATTTGCAGATTTCATAGTTAGCAGGTAGCCCGAGTTAACTATGAAATCTGGACGTCTAACACCTCAGTCCCTCGTGACCACGGCTGCAGTAAACCAATCTAAACGTCGGGAATATAAAATGAAATTAGACGCGATCAAATCCGTAAATAACAGTTTCATTTCAAAATTGTCGCTCTTGTGCAAATACCTTGTTTTATACCTTTTTGTGTGTACATAAATAAATGAAACAAAAGATTCACTTCTTTAAAAATATGTTCATCTGCGATGGGCGGAGGTGTTATTGCCATCATACTAACACACCGCAATCGCAACACCACCGCCACCACCCACCGCACCATCACTAGTGGAAGGGAGGCATGGCATAAGACAAGATTCGGAAACGAGAATGTTCATTCATTCTTTGACATATCGTTAGTGTCAAAGTAGACCGACATATCGTAAAAATGAGCCTGAATACTTTGGGCATTTATATGAACCACGTTAAGGTGGTTTGAACATCAGAAAATTTTGTAATAAGATTATTTTCAAAAACCGGCACAGTTAAAGCTTTCAAGGTCACTACAATCATCAGTTTTAGACATTTTAAATATTTACTATAATAAAATAAAATATATTTAACCGTAAATACGCAATCATGACTTCCTACCAGTTGAGTGTTCCACAACTTAAATAATCACAATAACACAATTTAAATAACTATTAAGCTGAGATATAACATATAGAATAACTTAGTAAGTAAACAACGAATTGTGAACATTTTTCTAAAATATTTGCGTGTATAGATTTAGAATGGCAACGAAACAAATAAGAATATGTAAAATAAATAATGTTTTTGACAAATTGATGTTGATATGTTGTGATAATTACATACATAGAAGAGAGTTACCTACAATACAAAATAATAAACATAAAAATATACGACTTACATAAGTAGATTTAGTGTAACCAATTGAATTAAAACGTTGTGATAACACTCTGTGTTGTAAAAATGGAATAGACAAATAAGAACATATGGTGTTATTATTAAATGGTATTATTGAAGCAATGTCGGCTTCACCGTCGTGTCTCTCTTTTCAGTTAGAAACACCAAACTTTTCAAGAGCGGCCATAAAAGCATCTTGTCTTGCCTTGATAAGAAATTCAGATACTTGTGCCTTTCAGTTGCGATTCGGAATACCAGACTTTGTTTCACCAATATCGGCCGAGGCTTGTGGGAAGCAGGACACTATTTTATGACATCTGCAGAACTTTCACTCAGCTCGTGCTGACTGTGCAACTCTTTGATAACAAGTGAAGCAGTCTCTTTTGTTTCTTCTGTTACACCATGGAGCAGCAATGTCTTCCTACGACTCTGTGTCTCAATATAATCAATATTTAGAACACGGAACTCTATTTGTAGCTGAAGACAGCTGAGAACTTGACCCACAAACGATTCGAAAGACATATAAGCTGCTAGTACTGGAGCATGGTAAACTGAGACACTTCTGCAATTCTTCCTTAAAATCGTTCATCCTCTTATGAAACACTTCCATCAAGTCTGTCAAACTTCTTAATTGACTTATCCATTTTGAAGTGAAACGAAGTATCAAGAAGTAAAAAGTGTTTTATGTTAAGGATGTAATGAAAATACTCCCTGGTAGCATTTACAATAAAATGTGAGAGACTGAATAACTACACGATTAGGCAGATATACATATCTAGTCTACATTTAGTACGCGCACGCTAAACCGTACCCAATAGTTAAAAAAAGAAATTTCGATGTTCTACATGATTACTTCTTTTAAATATTTTTTTTTAATAAAATAAAAAAAAATGATCAGGCTGAGGAATTTTCATAGAGAAATTTGATAATTTCCCAAAAAATATATCAAAATTTTGTAAAATATAGTCAGATTAATAATTTTTTTGGATTTGTAAAAAGTAACAAATCCAAAGAATCACATACTGAAGAAAATAATTAATTTGTAAAAATTATTTTGGATTGTGGAATTGCTCAGTCCTATATATTAAACTATTTTTACTTTTAGGTACATATACCCAACTTCGATGAGGGTTTTTTTTTGGTAATTTTTATTTAAGTTTGGCACATTCTATATCCTAGTAGTCAGGGCATTCGCTTTAGTTTCATAGAACAGGAGTGACCAGGGTTCGATCCCCAGTGCCGGCACCTCAAAAATTGTTAATAGCAATTATTACAGCAGAATTTACCACGTGCTCGTGTAAAAACCTGCATGTTTGAGAAATAATATAAAAATTATTTCGATGACATGTGAAGTCCGCCAACCGCACTGGTGCAGCGTTGCGGATCTTTCCCGGCCCAAAAACCTTCTCAGATATTCGAGAAGGAGGCCTTTGCCCTGTAGTAGGCACTAACGGGCAACTACTTTACTTTACTTTACATACTATACTGTAATATACACGGGAAGTAAGGAAATGGAAGATTGTTTCGCCGATTCTAGACCACAAAAATGTATGTATGTAAAAAAAATGGTGTTGATTATGATTTTTGTAAAAGTTTAATTTTGACTAATAAACACTCACGCATTGATTTGAATCCAAGAAGCATAGCGCGAAACACGAGTACCAACGGCGGGGAAGCGAGTATCAGAGCAATGCAGTCCCCATGAGGTCAGACCCACGAGAACACCTCCTATAACTACAGGACCCCCGGAGCTACTAAGGCACCCCTCCCGATTGGGGTAATCGAACCAACCAAAACACAACATGTTGTCGGTTATAGTATATCCCAACTCTCTGTATATAAATCGGCAAGTTGGCAAGTGTATATTAAACAGGCTAATCATCCGGAGGTGATCAGTTGGCGGCTCGAAAAACTGAAAAAAGAATTAAATATTTATTTCTTCGCAGATTAGCTCATAAATATCATGTAGTTTTATTAGTAACTAGCTTACTAATAATCCTTAATTACTGAATTATTTAGTACAAACACAAACTTACTTCGTCTGTGCCCCATCCGTAAGCCATCACGAAATAGTAATCTCCGACTACAAAGTCGGAAGCTGCGAGGCTGGCTGCGCTAACATTTTGGCCGAACGTAAAGGCAGAACTGGAACGCAGGATTGCCACATCGTTATCGGAAGTGGTAGAATCGTAGTTGGAGTGGCTAATGATGCTTAGTGTGTTGTGGACGTTCCCGCCGCTGTTATGATAATTGGATCCGACACGGATGCGCCATTTATTAGCTTCGTCGCCACTGCAAAAATTAAGCAAATAATTTACTTTAATTAATTCAATAATATTTATAGCGGCCAGTACTCAACATACGTAACTTCCGTAGGGAGGATTTTTCATAATCGCTACGCTGGGTGGGCAGGTTGGTAATCGATTAACCAGACACCGCACTGCTGCTACCTGTCCCTCGTCTGTGTATATTCGGTCTGCCGGTATTTCGGTATTAGTAAGGTGTAGGTAAGATCAGCAATCTGAAGTGGCAATGGGCCGACAGCTCGCAGAACTGACGAACGTTGGGGGAAAAAGGTCCTCGAGTGGCAGCCACGTACAGCCAAACGCAGTGTAGGACGACCCCCCACAAGATGGAGTGACGACCTGCGCAGTGTTGCGGGAAGTCGATGGATGCAGGTAGCTCAGGACCGAGCTTCGTGGCAATCTTTGGGGAAGCCCTATGTTCACCAGTGGACTGGTGATAGGCTGAAATGATGATGATGATGATGATGAAGATGTAGGTGTAGGTAGGGCTTACTAAGAGCACGGTGTCTTGCACCACAGGGCGAAAGCACAAGCAGGTTTTCATAACTTACCTCCACATGGTATATAAATCATGATACACTGCTAAGCTAAATTAGACGTTTTAAAAGTTAAATTAATAAAAACTGACTTACTCAAAGCAATGGGCTGCAGAAAGGATAGATCTGGTGTTGATAATTGAACCAACACAAGTATACTGATAGTTGACAAAGTCTGATGTATGTAGTAGTGCAGAAATAAATGGATAGAATTGAATCTTAGTTTCTCCTCCGCCGACAATCCATCGTTCATTATTTGGCAGGGCTGTGTAATATAATATATAATTATTAGCCACGGAACAATAATCATACAAGTAAAATATTATGAATATTTTACTTATATACATAGTACAATACATACGTATATGTAAAATTTTAAAACATAAAGCGAGAAAATAAAATATCGAATACCAAAGGCTCTACGCTCATTTTTAAAAGTCAGAATCCGCGTTGACCTGTGAGTTCGCTTAAAACTTCTGAATTTCTTAGTCTATTTTAATGCGTATTCACCATCATTTAGATCATTTCAGGAGGATGGTTTGTATGTATAACACATTCACATTTAGTACATAAATCTGTACTATCCGTGCCAAGCCGATGCGGTTCGTAATTTATTCCTTGAATTATTTTCAAGGATCATGCATTAAAAGTTTAACCAGCCGGTTACTTTAATAAAATAAAAGAAAAGCGGAACTAGTGCAAATGTGGGATTTTTAATAAAAGACTTACTCGTTTTGAGTATGAAAAACTTAAATTAAATCAATATTATTTAAAGGAATTTCCTCGTGACATTAGTAAAGCTTTTATGTCAATTAAGTATAAGAATAAAATTAAAAATAAGCTCTCACGACCCTAAGCGAAATATTGGGGTCTAGACATTTTACTACCCACTCTATACCCAAACGTTTTTGGGACAAGGTGACAGCTAGTGAGTCTGTCGCCGTCTTAGTGTCTAATTCAACGATAAAAATAGTAATTTGGTATTGAAATACTTATTGGTACGAGTCCATCACACAGGGGAACTCGAGTCTCGGGGATATTTTATATTTACATACAATATTTGAGTGCTGTGTGAATCACTTATTCTAAACTTTGCGATTACAGAACCCTTTTTCCCCCTCTTATAAGGTTAAAAGACATTTAACTCGAGAAATATTTTTTACCCATTAACAATGTAGTAAGTTCTAACTGCTTTGTCGGCAACTTAAAGGGCGGGTACTATTGTTTATTTTGTGAGCGTGGGCAGCGATGGCTTGTCCTGAATATCGTAGAGCTAGTAAAATGTTAGCGCAAATATATATTGAGTCAAAGGAGAAAAAACTAGAAACTACCTTTTAAATATCTTAACAAATTCTTTCTTGAGAATAATCAAACATAATTATCAGCAACGCGCTTCGTCAAAAGTTGTAAAAGTATCATGTGACTAAACTTGGTATAGTTTACCAATTTAATTGATATTTGATGTTTGACCTCGAAATAGCATATGAATATTTATTGAGTTTGATAATTAATTTGAAGTCGCACCGTCACATTACACTTGTCTACTATTTGTCCCTAATAACTCTAGAAATAAGCACAAAAGCAATACTTACCCGCCACAACCGCAAGGCCTACGGTAAATATAGCGATTACGGACAGGGCACGCATTTTGCCAAAAAAGTACTACTATCAGTATCTTCAAATCACAAACTTATATAGCACCTCTAGTCGATTTCTGTTCGTAATCTCAAGATAGGCTCAAATCAATAATTATACCTGATAATAAAATCGACTAGTGAATCGAATATCACTGTAACTCAAAAGCCGGAAATCGTCATTTTCGTTTTGTTACTATCAGTCCAGCAGGTCTTCGATAAAAGTTGATTCCTGTTTATCCTGTTGATCAAGTGTTTTTACCTAAATATTCTTTTAATATCACTTAGGCACTGACTAGGGCTCCGAACCCTAGAAAAGAATACTAATGTAGATATTTATACCACTTAAAGATTAAATAATTATATACTTCAATGTCTTTGATATTCACTAACGAAAACCATTGTGACAAACTTAATAATAATTGTTTTTGTGACAGTATTAGTATAAATATATAACGAGAATTGCGTAAATTCTAAAGAATCTTTAGGCAATTTTAAATTATATTTCTAAAATATTTTTATAAAACTAATTATTTAGAAAAATAATGGATACTAAAGCAAAGTTATAATTTGCCATATCCAAAGTTCAAAATCCCTCTCAGACTGTTGTTATTCAGATAATGAAATTCCACGTAAGCAATCTCGCCTATTATCCGTAGGAGTCGGCTGAGATTATGGATTTCTATTGACCACAAATCGGCTTTCGCATCTTACTAACTAACTTAAACGGTTGGTTTGATTCTAGACGTTTTCATAAAATAACGAAGGCTTTTGCGTATGTCCGCTTTTACGAAAAAGGATGTGGAAAGGGGTAGCAGTTTCTTACTTATTTTACTAACCTACAAATGTTTCACAATTATTGTCAACTACCTGATAACTAAAATAGAAATGTAGTGTATGTGATAGTATACCTATTAGGTATAAACTAATAAAGGAATGTAAATCAATATATTTATAATTTCTCAGGCAATGCACTACGCGGTCCGTGGTAGGAACCAAAGGGCTTTTAAAAAGAGCAGGGGTTATTCGTGATCGAGCCGGTGCGGAGTGAAGACGTAGCGCGTGTGCTGTGAGCCGATATCCGTCTAGTGTTATAGTTGACTAAGTGTACCTAAAATAACTGAACACACAAGAAATCTTAATAATAAATATGCAAGGTGATTAAGGATCCCACAGAGCCCGTCAACACTGTTAAGAGCATTTAATCTACTACTCAGTACCTTACGGTGGCACGAAGCAAGCATGTTATGAATTGATAGTTATCCATTGAGTCATATTATTTATGAATACAGCATTTCCTATTAGATTGGAGGGACAAACGAGCTAACAGTCCACTTCTTGGTAAGTGTCTTCTACAGCCCATGGTCACCGGTAAACAACTTGAATCGAAGAAGGTTTGTGTCATTAGTTCTGAGTTCTAGCATAGGATTTGCATAGCACATAGGTGTGTAAGGTTGTATTATAACATGTATTTGAAATGAAACCATTATTTTCGGATTTTATCGGGGGATTTTACCTGAAACGTCGGTATTAAAAAAGTAAAACTGGACGCGATAAAATCCAAAAGTTATCGTTTCATTATAAACGTGTCGTATTCGCGTAAATACAAGAAATCATTATACCGTCTTTTTCTCTAAATGCCAACCACAGCCGCACATGTTGCACCCTGCTAGTAAATTATCTAGGCTCTGGCAACCGTATGTTGGCACAATGTACCCAAATCCTGCAGATTAGTGATGGGAGCAGCATCAATAGTGCGAGGGCATTTGCCTTCCCTGCATTTTATTCGGAAAACATACAGTGATACATAGCTTGATAAATTGAAAATTATTATAATTGCTACACACCATTTTAATTATGGGAAGTTTCGGCAAATCTTTGGAGAACTGTATGCCGGTACTAGTTGGCACTCTCTTGGAGAGGCCAATGTTCTACATTAGACCAAATAAGGCAGATGTAGCAGTAGTAGTAGTAGAATACTGGGACAAATACGTTGGATACGCCATGCTGATGCTGTTTTGCATTAGTATCATTAAATTGTCCAGAAATTAACGTGTCATCATTATTTATAATATCAATTTTTTTATGTATTCCAATGAACTGTTTGCTGATTAGATCTGAAGTTGACTACTTTAAGATAAAACTTAAAGTACGTTTTTTTTTCATTTGTGATGGCATTGGTAAGTTTAGCATTTGCATTCATTCCACTTACACACATTGACAATAATATAACCTTTTTTTAACGGTTTTTATGTAACGTTGTTCATTTATATGTTGAAGATAATATACATTTATCTAATAAATCACTCGCGTTAAATACTAATAACATCCTGTTTATGATAAACTGGATTAACTATTTCAACGTGGTGCCATAAAACGATCTATCGTGAGATAATCCTATATTTATAGAATGGAACTTAATACTAAAGATAGGTTTATAAAAACAATTTCAATTCAAGTTGCGATTTTTTTAACCCAGGCATACCTAATTGTAAACAAAACGAAAACTGTTACTTTGTATAAAAACTAATTTTAATCCGAACTTCGAAACTAGCGTTCACATGCAAAATAACTACGATTCAAAGAATTAACTAAATTAACCCAGATAAGCCTGAAACTAAAATTTTCTGAAAATTTTGAAAAAAGTTACATTATTTAGTTTATTAGATCTTATGCAACATAAAAAAAATTATGAAAAAAATATTAAGTGTAAGGCTTTCAGGGAAACAGCCGTCCTATATGTAGGACAGTAGGATAATAAGAGGAAATAAAAGACCATTTATGACAAAACAGAATGTAATCAAAAAGTGTAGTTTATTAGATAACTATTGATTATATTACCCATTGTTATATGTAATTTACTAGATTAACACTATTTATGAATGATATGTTTCAAAACACTTGACACACACTCCAACATCACATTTCTTGCAACGTGTCAAACATTTTTTGTGACATTGACGACAGTGTGTTTGCTTCGATTGAGGAATAACCAGATGATTCATTTGGTCTTTACGACTATCAGCATGTTCATGATGGGAGGGTCGGCTAGGCCCTCTTTTGGCATTTTTTCTGTTTGATTCAATCAAAGCAATTGCTACCCTTCTGCGAAAGCCAAGATGATCCAGTTTTCCATGATTTATTTTATATAACTGCCATGCATTATGTTCGGCAAGATCAATCATGTGTGTGAGCAACGGCATGTACCATTTCTTACCTCGTATACCAATTCGGTAATGTGAAATATTTTCATCAGACCGATCCACTCCTCCCATATATTTGTTATAGATGGACACCATATGTGGTTCTTCTATGACAATGTTTCTCTTTTCACTTTGTGAGAAGCGTTTGGCAGATTGTTTAGGATTTATTCCTACAGCATTAGAAGCAATACTGAATATATTATTGTCATGCCATTTAGCAATAATGAACGTGTTGTCATGTGTCGTTCTGTAATCGACAGCACCACGTTCCTTTTTTTTCAGTAACTTCGATGTAATCAGAGGACAACTAGATGTCCTGTTTTCTCGAACTGTCCCAGTGCAACGAAGGCCTTTCTTTGTTATCTCTTCCAGCAAGGGCGTCCCAGTAAAAAAATTATCAAAAACTACGTGGTAAGGACGGTCGAAGCCACTTGAAATCAGCACATCGCAAAAAGTGAGAACAACGCTTGCACCCAGCCCCAATTCTTTATATATTGGATTGCACATAGTTGTAGCACCTTGGTATGGTTCCATCCATAAAACATACCCTAACCGTGTAGCACCAACCCAAGCTTTGAACCCGTACCTAATAGGTTTACCTTTTATGTGCTGTTTGCAGCCATGTCTACCATAGTAGGGGATCATGGCCTCATCTACACTGTAATGCTCTTCAAGAGGAGAAAACTCTAAGAACTTTGTATTTAGAAGTGTAACTAGGGGGCGTACTTTTGTGTATTTGTCTTGCAAATCCAGATTATCATTGACATGAAAGTGGCGAAAAATAAAGTCAAATCTATCCCTAGTCATAGCCGAGCTGATCAATTCATTCTTTGTATCAGGGGAGTTTTCCCAATACATTCTTCTACGGGGGAGCCATGAATAACCACTAACCAACAATATGCCGATGAAACATTTCATATCTTCAGTGGTTATGTCTCCAGGCAAATTCTTTTTGACAGCATATTTATTGCTCTCTGACACCAACAACGAAATAACATCTTCATCTAAGAAGTTTTCAAACCACTCAATTGGGCGCTTATCTTGGCAAGCGCCTTGAACATCTGGCCAATTCACGGGATTTTTTGCCAAGTCCCGTTTTCTCCATGCGTAGGTACGCCTACGTTTAGTTCGACCTGTAGAATCAGAAGGTTCTTCTTCTGTATCACTCACCATAATCTGCCCTTGAATCATTACTTCAGCCGGTTGAAGCAGAATGTTTCGTGGCAAATTATTCAAAGTTACATTATCTTCTTCACCCGAATCTTCGTCAGTGAGACAGTCAGGATCAACAGGAGGAGGTAGAATACATATCAGTCGTTCTCTATAATCTTCTTCATTATCAGAAACATTTTCTAAAGCATCTAAAATTTCATGCGCAGCTAACGGTCTGTAAAGAAAAAGTTGTATTATTGTACTATATTATCCTACTGTCCTATATATAGTACGCTAGTATTTGTAACAAGTTATACGTAATTTATTTATATTATTTTGCTAGAATATTTATTTAGTACAAAAGTTAAGGTTATCAACTAGATATTAACACAGAAAAAAACAACTCACGAGTAAAATATAACTTTTTATACATACCTGTCATTTGCCATGTCTGCAACGCACTTTTATAACACACTTATAAGGTAAAAACTGTTAAAATAACTGTCTTTTTATTTTTTCTAATAAAGCTGACACGTTTTTTTACTGCAAATCATAAGACTAAATAATCTTAGATAAAGAGGGTATTCTGATATTTTTTTTTATTTCTACTGTCCTAAATATAGGACAGTAAGCTTATCTGGGTTAAACATTACCTAGGCCAGGTAGGCTCCTTCTCTGCCTAGTGTCGTCTTGTGGGTGGTACCTACCCACCCTATTTTCTATATCTATGCATCTTCGCTTCACAAAATAGTTTCATCTAAACATTGTTAGCACAGTAGTCAAGGGACTCTCGTCTTTAATTATGCTTTCAATATAACGTTTCCGCGTCAAAGAATTGGTAAACTAATTATTCAACTTAAAATCATAGTCAACTCAAAAGGCAATTGTCCACTTTATATAGGGGTTTTGAACAGGAGTGAATTAAGAAAAAAAAAATCGATATTATTACAGAGTTAGTAGCTTTAACCAGCAGGAAATGTATGTTGGTAGATGTCAATAATGCTTTCCGCAAGTACCCCTGTTTGATTAGGCAGACAATAAATGGAGGTTTTACTGTTCAACGCATTTTATTAACTGCTCCGAATCCTTTAATCTTGAAAGGTATTATAAGGCTGACGACTTGCAGCTGTATATTTCTTTAAACCATGTTACACAAAAGCAGCCGTTGGTAAATTGAACTCAGATCTAGTTAGAGTATCGCAATGGTCTTAACGAAATACTTTTTTTTAGTTTAAGTAAAACAAAATTCATTATAATAGGAGCAAAAAGATGGAAATGTAATGAAAATAAATAAATAAATAAATATAAGTAATGAAAATTCCATAGTTATTTTAAATAGTGAGCGTATTCAAAGGGTTATCGAAGCGCGTAATTTAGTAGTAACGATTGATTTGTAATGATGAATGAGTTATTTACGGATTTTATCGCGTTTAATTTTGTTTTTCCGTATGTTCATATAATAACAATCCGTAAATAATTTCAAATGTGTAGTGTTCGCGTAAATACAAGAAATCATTATGTGAACCAGTATGGACTGGAAATCGCAAACAAAATCCGCCGGTTAGAAGGTCTCATGACGAAGCGCTCAAGATTTACAACAGCTTTAAATTTCTTGAAACGGTGTTGCGATCATGACCTCAATCGTGTGTCAAAATGTCCACTATGAAGGACATTCGAGGAAGCGCTAAGGTCTGAAACCAGGCAAGTAAAAAGTTATTACGAACGGTGATTCAACAAAAACGTACCGATCTACATTACATAAATATAACCATAGGCAACTCATCCATAGAATTAAAATCTATTTTAACGACATTTGATTTTGAAAATTGCATCACAACTTTAAATAAGCGCGAAATACCAACATATAATGATTGCAAAAAGAAAAACATTGATAAATACCAAAAAAGAACAACCAAATTAAGTGTCAATTGTAAGTCTCAACGTATGAACGGAACACAACCGTGGACCATGAACACAGACAAATCGCCACTACGGAGCCCGAGACCCGGTGGAAATCTTGGTTCAACATCTCGAGGGGCAATTTCAACCAAACGCTGCTGCCACTGTCGTCGAGGAATTTCTCTCCGAAGTCGAGCATCGCGTACAGAAGTTCCTATAAAAACCAGTGCCACCACTCGGCGGGGACGATTTCATATCACCCGCCGAGGTGAGAAGGCTGGCCATGCGGCTACCAATACGGAAGGCGCCGGGCCACGTTGGAGTCACTACCACTGCCATCAGACAGCTGCCCAGAAGAGGAATAGTAACACTGTCGCGCCTCTTCAATGGGATATTAAGAACTGAACACTTCTCCCAAGAGTGTAAATTGGGGAACATAATCGTGTGTTTAAGATAAGATAGAATGTAGAAGATTATATAGAATCTTCCATAAAAATAAAAAAAGTTTAATAGCAAAGGGCAAAGGCCTCTTCTCAAAGATTTTTGAGTGAGTATTGAGCTGGGAAGGGTCGGTCATGCTGCTCCAGTGCTGGCGGTGGACTTCACACGTCTACGAAATAATATTACGTTATTTCCTCGAGATGTTTTCCAGTAGTAAATTGACCACTTAATCATACCTCATCACCTACAGTAAAGTTTAAATTTTAATTATTATTTATCCTTTACGTTACGTTAATACAAACATTGATAATCATCAGCACAACAATTTTTTTTGTTTACGATACAATCTTATTGAGATTTTAAACAAATCTTGCCATTGGTTATCATAAAATTCTGTGTATTTATTGACTATGTTATAAAATTATATTTTTGTTACGCTTATCATAAAAATACTATCAACTAATCCATTGATCTCCAAGATTGTTACCAATGAATAATTTATCAATATCTACCTTATTATCTATAAAGCGAATTACGCTATTGCATTTTTTATTATTTATGTTTTAATAAAAATGTAATAAATGTTTTAATAATAAATAAAAAACAAGTTATTTTTCTAAGTTAGTAACGACCTAAGTAAATGATTAAGTAAAGTTTTTTAAAGATAATTATTATTTAATATTTATATTTATATAATCACGTTCACTATTTGAGGATATTTTTATTCTATGTCATGTCAAAACGATATTTGCAATCAGGAAGTGAAACGCGAAACGCGAACATTGTCACCTGGATAACGAGCAAGAGCACATTGATGTCCCCATGAGCAGACACGATAACATTGTTGTGAATAAGGGGACCGCCGGAATCGTCCTACCACTGATGGCGAACGCCGACACCGAGCCAGCCCGAGCACGCCTTATTGTCAGTTACGATCATACCCAGCGTAGCATAACGACTTCTGCTTGTTTCCTGGTTGTCTTATTGATGATTTAAATCGAACTGTTACTTTCACATACTCTCCCTGAACCGAAAAATAATCGACGTATCACATACATTGTCAAATATATCAAGTTTATACATTAAGAGGCCGACCACAAGCAGTAGGGATGCGCGATGTCCACGAGTAAGCTGTATTGCAAACCCGCTCACCATCGACACGAAGATCGTGTGCCGAAGACTTAGATATATCGGGTCTTACTTTAATATACTCTTACTTTACGAATGGTTTAAAGTCCCAATTCTATGATTATATTACTTTTTCGTATTAGAGATTAATTAGATTCAATTTACTATTGCATTGCTTTTATTTCCTAGACTACCATAATTTGGGACGTTCGTATTGTATCAGTACTACTTGAGGCGCAATATACCTCCGTACCTATGCCAAATATGTTCATATTATGTATAATATCGATAAAAAAGAAAAAAGGCTTCAAGCTTCTAGGAAAAAATTAACAATTTTCTGTCTGTCAAGATTTTGATTAACCTTTGTAAGTATATGTAAAAAATATTTTATTTTTATTTTCTCACCACATTTCCTTAATTAATAATATAAAATATTGAATTAATACACTTGCAATGATTTTAGTATGTATATCATTGCCATTAAATCTGTATTTTTAATCGATCGGCTTTTTTTGTGTGTGTGTATGATGAAGTGAGTTTTAAATAAAATGTGTAGCTTATTAGCCCAATTGTAACTTGTTATTCCTTTTGTTCAGTATGAATATATGGTGATTTCATAGTCATATCTCGTCTTGATGATTTCATTAAATGTTTTCTAATACATTTTAAGACGACCTTCTGTTTAATTTAAAAGTATTGTTTAATGTTAATAATAGCTCGTCACATTTCTTATTTTACTGACCTTGGGAATAGCGGCGATTTCGCAAAATTTCTTTGTATTTTTGATCTAAGTCTTACTGGTCTCTGAAATATGAGCGCAAATATATATTGAGTCAACAACGTGAAACAGGTATCCTGTGACTAATGTGTTAAACTAATTTAATAATTATTTGGTTTATATAACCTTGAAGTGGCCTGTGAAATATAAGATCAATTCGTAATGTCGCATCACATTAATATACAACAATTGTAATAACAAACAGCAACAATTGATAGGTAACGCGCTCCTAGTAATATGCTTCTGAGACACTCTTCCGCGTTTGTTTTTGTTGTCTGCTACATTATTCACTATTTTTTATTATTTATTAATAAATTTATTTAAGTACAACGATTTTCAGCGTAACATCGGAAAATCAATACAAAGCCATGACGGCATTTCATTTGTATCGCTATTTACATCACCCATACGAATTAAGGCAGATTCGTAGGCCGTTACCACATGGAAAACTATAAAAAATATAAGAAAATAATCACTTTTATTATGATTTTTGTAAAATTTTAATATTCCTTAATATGTAATCACGCATTGGCTTGAATCCAGGAAGTATAGTGCGAAATTCTAGCACTAACAGCGGGGAAGCGACGAACAAGGCATTGTTCTCCCCACGAGCTTACTCCCACGACGACATTGTTGTGTATTACGGGAATCCCGGAGTCTCCGAGGCAGTCGGTGCGACTGGGCCAATCGAACCAACCCGAACACAGCATGTTGTCAGTCACACGCATAGCCCACTCATAATATATAAGTTTGCATGTTAGAAGGTGTATATTCCAGAGCTCAAGGTACCGGAGTTGATCAGAAGGCGACACGTTAACCTGCAAAGAAAAACATATATTTATTTTTTCGCAGATAAGCTTAAAAATTATATGATTGTATGTATGTCTAAACGTTGTAGAGCCAAGCGGCGGCTTTTGCTACTGCTCGACCGGGTTGGTACCACGGCCACGCAGAATACCGGCGTGAAGGAGATGCATCTAGTGCTTCTGCGTTTCGTTTGGTGAGTGAGGTAACCGGAGGCCCACTCCCCCTTCCCATCGTCCTACTCTCCCTCTCTCCCATCTCCCAAATTTTCTTATAGGTCGGCAACGCACCGGCAGCACCTATGGTGTTGCAGATGTATGTGGGCGACGGTAATCACTTAACATCAGGCGAACCCCTTGCTCGTTTGCCGCCTTTCCAATAAAAAAATGCATTAGTAACTAAGTGTTCATATAGTTCTTAATTATTTAGTTCAAGCTCAGACTTACATAACCAGTGCCCCATCCAATTGCCCGTACCATCTGGTAGTCTTCAACATTATAGTTGGGGCCAGCGATAAATGCTGCACGAACATTGTTGCTGAACGAGAAAGCAGAAGTGGAACGCAGGATTGCCAAATTGTTCTTTGCATATGACTCAAAATCGGGATGGTTAATGATACTGTGTGCAATGTGGACGTTACCACCGCTGTTAGCAAAAGTAGAACCGACGCGAATGCGCCATTGGTTAGCTGTACTGCCACTGCAAAAATAAATCCGATTATTCACTCAATTTCGCCTTTTTCAATGAGCAGATTAGCCTTAGTCGCCATGCTTGGTAGGCGGGTTAGCAGTTGCAGTATTAGACATCTCGCACCTCAGATGCTGCTACCCGTCATAGGTGCGTGTATTTTCAGTCTGCCATTTTCGATATGGTCAATTGGCCACATGGTGATTTACAAGAAGAAAAGCGTGGCAGATTCAACTACGCTGCCGCCACACGAAATATATATGATATACATCACAATACTATAATCTAATCTACAGAACTTTATTTGAAAGTTAGTTTATCTTAGACTTACAGAAAGCAACGAACTGTAGAAAGGATACTTCTGTTGTTGATAATTGTACCAACACAAGATTGCCAATAGTTTATTAAGTCTGATGAGTACAGGAGCGCAGAAACATATGGGAAATTTTCGATCGTAGTTACAGTTCCGCTTACAATATGTCGTTGTTCCTCTGGCAGGGCTGTGTAAATAGATAATTATTAGACACGGATTAAAGGTTTTCATGGGAAAGGCGGCAAACGAGCAAGCGGTTCACCTGAAGTGATTACCGTCCCCCACGTACATCTGCAACACCAGAGGTGCTGAAGGTGCGTTGCTGGCCTTTAAGTGTATTTGGGAGATGAAAGGGAGGATGAGGAAAGGGATGAGGACGGGGACTGGGCTTCCGGATACCTCACTAACCGAACAAAACGCAGAAGAAAAAGCCGCCGCTCTACTGCGTTTAAAATAAATATCTTACTAATTACTTCCAAAATATTAATAACAGTAATAAATAAATTATAAGTTTGAGAGTAATTAGACATTAATTATACTAATAAAATACTTTATACTCATTAACAATGATACAGATGCTATGGGTTTTATTATTTAAAAGAAGAAAGGATTTTTTACAGGGTTAATGGATCTTTCAAAATATTATTGTTCACGAAGAAAACTACAAATTAGCACGAAAAGGAAAACTTACCCGCCACAACCACAAGGCCTACGGTAAATATAGCTATTGTGGATAGGACACGCATTTTGTCTCAAAAAACACTATTATCCGTATCTCTAAGTCACAAACTTATATAGCACCATTAATCCGTTTCCGATTGTAATCTCTAGATTCGGCTCGACTCGGCTTAAATCGAAAATTATGCTTGATAATACTTTTTTTAACATTTTCTTGGCATTGATTCTAAAATATAGCCTAATATTCATATACACGGGGGGCGAGGGAGCAGTGTATTTGCAATGGCAAACATAATGCCCTGTGACTAAGAAGAGAAACAGATGATGATTATCTGTCTCTCGATCTCTTCTTGCCTATAACGCGAGGGGCATGAAGATGGATGACCGAGTGGCCTTACAGGTCCTTCTTAAAATGTAGCATAATATTTTTTTATCCATATCACTTTCTCGAAATCTTGTTATAAACACATCTATCTCTTAAAATCTAATCTAATCTATAATGAATTTCTTTGGTAGCGTCATATTCTGCCTCAGTAGACGAGACGCTACTGAATTTCTTCTCTTTGCACACCAGGTTATTGAACTCACCTCAAGTAATTTAAACAAATATCCTGTAGTGCTTTTTCTATCACTACTGTCAATGTCTGCCCAATCAGGATCTACATAACCACTCAAAAGAATTTCACAGTGCTCGCATATTTTATAAGTTAATTTTGTATCAACCGTACCTTTTAAGCATCGTTTGTAGACATTGCCATAATATTTTATTGTTTTTATTGGTACATATGCTTAACATGTAAATACATATTGAAGCACACGCACCAAACCGAAATAGTGGTGGCTTTAATACTACACTGGTACAGACACATCTAGGGAATACGAATTAAATAGTCACGATCGACCTCCATGTTCTTATACTCGAATCAAACATGCAGTTTATCATACCATGCTAGTCATCGCACTATACAATAAAAGCATATTTTTAAAAATTTTCCCTTTTCAAATTTAGATCAAATTTAAGTCGGGTTTTTTTACACGCTATTTAAGTTACTAAAGTTTCCTGTTGTTATTAAATTCTTTTGTTGTGACATGAGTTGAAAATTAAACCAATAAATGTAGGCATTTATAGTAACTATATCCAGCGCATCTCTTTCCTTTACATAATTTAATGATAACAATTAATTCAAAATTCTTATCGTGCAATTGGCTAATTGCGAATTTAAGAGCCTTATGTAATCTGATATAAGTAAGTGATATATGTTATCTAATTAATAAAAAATATTATAATATACAACATATACGTAAGATAATTGCCTGACTTCCGGTTGAGAAAATTATGTTGGAATAAACGAACCAAAATCACTATAAACAATTTTTGTTTAATTTCTCCTTTTAGTTACCGTTGCCGGAACCACTAAAATAGTTAAATAGCAATTTTAAGAGCAGAATTTACCACATGGTCAGTTGTAATAGAAATATGATGAGGAAACCTGCATATCTGAGAAAAAATTAACATAATGTATCATAGTTGTCATAGTTAACCCCGGCTACCGACAGCTTTATAATATTTTTGGTTTGATCTATATGAATTTTCTGTATGAATTTTTGGTCCAATCTTACAATAAAACTCTTAGAAGCGAGAAACGCTTGGGAGCCATCAACTCATTCCCATGTTCTACTGTATTTGTATACGTCTGAATTCTGTATTTTGTTACACGTTTTGGTTTCTAAGAAGCGAATACAAATGTCATGAAGTCGCTAATATAGAATAAAAGGAATGTTAAAGTTTGTCTTTTGTTATACGTATTGGTACATTCCTAAGAAGCGAATATAAATATCACGAAGCCATGGTCATTCCCTAGTATGAAATATAAGGAATGTTAAAGTTTGTGCTCGTTTTAGACTTTTACGTGTCAGCCAGAAATGGTAGGCATTTTGAAATAAAAATAAAGCAGTCATTATTTGAGGATATGTCATGTCAAAAAGATATTTGCAATCAGGAAGTGAAACGCGAAACGCGACCATTGTCACCTAGACAACCGAAAGATAGTCGTCGTGTCATATATGAGTATCACTTTATTACTTTTCATCTTAGAGACTTTCTATGGTGTTGCTTTTATTTCATAGACTACATACTTACTAACTTCTGACCATAATTTGGGACGTTCGTATTGTATAATACTAGCAGTCCTACCTGAAGCGCGACCGACCTCCTTACAACCAGAACCAGAAAAAAAAATTAAGTCTTCATAGATAAATTCATAGATCGATAAATTTTTCAATTGACTGAATTTTGATTACCCTTTGTATGGAGGTTCTATATGTTAAACTCATTCAGAAAAAAAAAAATTGAAATCGTCTAGATATATTTTCTTAATTATTAATAAAATTAAATTTAATAATTGCATTGATTTCCGTATTTACAAAATCATTTTATATGGAGATAATTGTCATTAATGTATTTGTAGTATTACTATATTTTAATAAAATTTCTCTTATATTAATACTCTAAGTGATTTTTAAATAAATTTTTTGAGCTTTTTAGCCAAATTCTAATTTATTTTGTGTTCAGTGTGACTATATGATAACTTTATCGACATATCTTGTTTTGATTCATTCGTTAAATGTTTTCTTGTACATTTTAAGATGACTTTTTGTGTAAATTATAAATACTGTTAAAGGTAAATAGTAGCTCGTCACATTTCTTAGTTTACTTACTTCGGCTATAGCGGCGATATCGCAAGATTTCTTTGTCGGCTAATTAGCGACATGAAACACGGGCAGCAGACGGTCGATAAGGTTTTTTTTTTTTTATGAAAAATAGGCCTGCGTTTGACCTCAATCTTGCCCGATGGAAAGCGAAGATGAGGCCTAGGATGGTACACGCTTGCCTAGATGTCTGTTCACTTTGGCCTTGAAGATATCCAGGTTATAGGCCTCCGGAAAAACCGACCTCGGCAGAGAGTTCCACTCCTTAGCCGTCCGCACAAAGAAAGAAGAGGCAAACCGCCTCGTGCGTAATGGAGGAATGTCTACAATATAAGGGTGGAACTTCTCGCCGCGTCTAGTCGTTCGGTGATGGAAAGGGGAAGAGGGTATTAGGTTATGCAAAACCTCCGCACACTCTCCGAAATGAATTCGATAAAAAACCGAGAGGCAGGCCACTCGTCTACGGTGTTCGAGGCTTTGAAGTTTTGCCTCTACTAGTGAGTCACTGCCTATGATCCTCTTCGCTCGGCGCTCCAACGAGTCCAAAGCATCAAGCTGATGTTTAGCCGAACCATCCCAGAGGTGGGAACAGTATTCCATGCAAGAGCGGACTTGAGCTTTGTATAGATTTAAGAGCTGCTCCGATGTGAAGTACCGTCTCACCCCCGAGAGGATACTAAGTTTTTTAGCAGCAGTGTTTGCTATGGACTCGATGTAACGACCGAAATTTAGGTTAGAAGAGAGATCTAGACCTAAGAGCGCAAGACGGTCATTTACCGGAACGGAGACATTCCGGAAAGTCGGAGTCAGTTGGAATGGACTCCGTTTCGCCGAAAAAAGACAAGCCTGTGTTTTAGAGGGGTTAAACTCGACCAAATTGGCATCACCCCATTGGGAAACAGCCTCCAAAGTCGAGTTCACCCCCTCAATCATCGATTCTCTGAAAGACTGGACTTTTGCCCCAGACTTCGCATCGGACAAGTATCTCCCCGAGACTGTACTGTCATCTGCATACCCAAAGATATCGGGTGTTACCAGCAGGTCGTTGATGTGCAGCAAAAAAAGAGTCGCGGAGAGCACAGACCCCTGAGGCACACCGGCATTAATATCATGGAGATCGGACGAGGCGCCATTAACGACAACCCGAATCGATCTGTTCCTCAGGAAATCCTCGATCCAGATGCAAAGCTCGGGAGCAATACCATATGCCGGAAGCTTGCCAATGAGACTTGCGTGCCAGACCCTGTCGAAAGCCTTAGAGATATCAAGAGACACGGCAAGAGCTTCACCGTGTCTCTCAATGGCTTCGCTCCAGTGGTGAATAGCATACACAAGAAGATCCCCAGTAGATCGGCCTCGACGAAACCCGAATTGACGGTCACTGAGGAGGTCGTTGTCCTCCAGGTATGCAAGGAGGCGGTTGTTTAAAACGCGCTCCATAACCTTACAGAGTATGGAGGTGATTGCGATAGGTCGGTAGTTGGCAGGGTCGGCACGACTTCCTTTCTTAGGTACAGGTTGGACATTGGCAATCTTCCAGGACTTCGGAACTTGACCTGTCCTCAGGGACAAGCGATAGAGGCGAGTCAGAACAGGAGACAACTCAGGCGCACATGACCGCAAGACAATGGCAGGAATGCCGTCAGGCCCACTAGCCTTATTCACATCTAGAGTTCTGAGTATTTTGAGTACCTCTTTTTGCCGAATGTGTACCTCAGGCATTGCAGAGTCACAACGAGGTAGCAAAGGTGGGCAGTTATCAGCTGCATCTAGTTGTGAATTCTTCGCAAATAGAGAGGCAAACATGTCTGCTTTCTCTTTGGCGGTGTGAGCTAATGAGCCATCAGACTACTGCAATGGCGGGAAAGAAGACCGGCAGAAATTGGCTTCGACCGATTTGGCAAGAGACCAGAAAGCTTTACTCCCGGATGGGTAAGACGCTAGTGACGCTTTGACTTATAAGTGCGAATATATATCAAGTCAACTAACTAAAAAAAATATCCTATGACTAAACTACTAAGCATATTTAATAAATATTTGGTCTATATGAACTAGAAGTGGGCTGTAGAATATGAGATTAAATTTAATGTCGTGACGTCGCATCCAAACATTATGTTAAAATGCAAATTGTCTATTGACAAAAGATCTTTCCTCTGATATGTGATGTGATTAGTGACAAGTAGATGTTCGTATAGCAACGTGTAAAATGTTCCGAGATAGTCTCCGTCGTTGGTGTTTGCTAGCTGCTGCATTTATAACCATTTTTCATTATTTATTAATTGATTAATTTAGGTGATATAACGATTTTAAGCGTAACATCGGCAAATCAATGTAAAGACATGACGGCTTTTCCTTTATGTCGCCATTTACATCGCCCACACGGAGTAAGGCAGATTTGAAGGCTGTTACCACATGGCAAAATGTGAGAAAAAAAAGAAACCTTTATTATTAATTTGGTAAAATTTTAATTCTCTGTAATAAACAATCATCTATTGGCTTGAATCCAGGGAGTAAAGTGAGAAATACGAGTGCTAAGAGCGGGAAAGCGAGAAACAGGGCAATGATTTCCCCACGAGCTTAAACCCACGACGACACCGTACTGTATTATAGGTTCGCCAGAGTAACCAAGGCATTCGCCGCGATTGGGCCAATCAAACCAACCCGCACACATCATGTCATCAGTCACACTTATATTCAGCTCATTATAAATAAGTTTGCAAGTTGGTACGTGTATATTCCAGAGGTCAAGGTACCGGAGTTGCTCAGAAGGTGACTCGTTAAACTGCAACAAACAAACGTATTGATCTTTTCGCAGAATAGCTTAAAAATTATTAGAATGTTAAGTTTTATTAGTCACTAACTAAGTCAGCAACTTATTTACTCCTGAATTAATTAATACAAGCTCGGACTTACGGAATTAGTGCCCCATCCGATTGCCCGCACCATGTCGTAATCTCCAATATCATACATGTAGCCAGCGATAATTGCTGCCCGAACATTGTTGCCGAACGAGAAGGCAGAACTGGAACGCAGGATTGCCAAATTGTTCGTTGCATATGCCTCAAAATCGGGATGGTTAATGATACTGTGTGCAATGTGGACGTTACCACCGCTGTTAGCAAAAGTAGAACCGACGCGAATGCGCCATTGGTTAGCTGTACTGCCACTGCAAAAATAAATCCAATTATTCACACACTTTCGCCTCTTTCAATGGGAAGACTAGTCGATCGGACGACTATCGTCACGCTTGGCAGGTGGGTAAGCAATTGCAGTAGTAGATATTTCACACCTCAGATGCTGCTACCCGTCATAGGTGCGTGTGTTTTCGGCCTGCCATTTGCGATATGGCAAATGGCAGACCGAAAACCCAAACTCAATTCGCCACATGTTGAGGAAGAAAAGTGTGAAAAGTGCCGATTTATAAATAGATATCATAGTACATCATAATACTAATCTAATCTTAAACTTACAGAAAGCACCGAACTGTAGAAAGGATACTTCTGTTGTTGATAATTGTACCAACACAAGAATGCCAATAGTTTATTAAGTCTGATGAGTACAGGAGCGCAGAGACATATGGGAAGTTTTCGATCGTGGTTACAGTTCCGCCTACAATTTGTCGTTGTTTCTCTGGCAGGGCTGTGTAAATATATAATCATTAGACACAGATTAAAAATTAGTAATTTTACTTATTATTTCTAAAATATTAATAACTGTAATAAATAAATTATACGTTTGAAAGTAATTGGACATTAATTATACTCATTAACTACTTTATACTTATTGCTACCGAGTTGGTTTGCAAATGGGTTTTAGTATAAAGCAGCTTCTTTTAAAGCAACAATTTTTAAAAAATATATTTGTTCACGAAGAAAACTATAAATGAGCACGAAAAGGAAGACTTACCCGCGACAACCGCAAGGCCGATGGTAAATATAGCAATTAAGGACAGGGCACGCATTTTGTCTCCAAAATACTGCTTTTTCGTATCTATAAGTAACAAACTTAATAGCACTCTTAATCCGTTTCCGATTGTAATCACCAGATACGCTTAAATCGAAAATTATACTTGATATTAATATATACGAGTATGTGTCGTGTCTTCGGCAGACGGAATGCCTGAAGGATGAAAATGCCATCACTATGGGAATTTTAAGGATACTCCAGACAACGAATACACTAATCTTAATTTTCGGTTAATTTTTTTCACGTAAAAATTTATCAATAACATTTATAAAACAAAATAGGCATACTTAATGTTACTTTAAACTAATTGAGCCATTTAAATATAGTATTAGACGGTCACAGACAAGTCCCCTTTCATACGTGTCAACACTTTAAATCCCAAACGTTTACTTTAATATCAAACTTTGCAACAAGAGGCTATCGAGGCGCATCAGCCAATGGCACCTTGCTTTCCCGACAATCCGCTCGATAACCAATGAAAACAATTCTCGTTTCAATAGATACAAATAAGGAACCTTACAAATCAGTAATCATTAAAACGACAATTACTTACAGTGTAAATACGAAACAAAATAAACGATGATTTAAAAATAGCTGCTAATAAATAAATCAAGTAGTTGTGATTATTTTGATCGTGGAATTTACTATAGCACCTCTCTCTATTTTCGACATATATATAGGTGGTAAAATGAAAGGGGAATTAATCTATTATTAATATATTTAATTGGGTTCTATATAACCTAATATGGATGATGATATATGCGGCCTAGCCTAGTAGTCGACTGTAGCAAAGATCTCAAAGTGCGGCCCTACATGAACAACGGGCGGAGATCTCCTGCTATATCCACGCATCATGAGGATTCGGTGGTGTGTAAAAGCGTTCCCGCAGTCTCAACATATAACGATGTGTGGAACACAACTTTTTACTTTTCGTTTAACCTTTTCGTTGCCATCACACCCTAAGTGTATCCCATGGGATCGTTCGCCATCATTCGCCCATGGCGTTTTAAGTGGACTTAGCGAGCTAATTTCAGATGTAAGTTCGTGAACTGTGAGGGCAAGGTTTAGCGTTACACCACTGAGGTGCAGAAATGCTATATGCTTACTAGAAAAACTCTTTTCTCGAGGAGCATAGAGCGGTACACGCAGGTAGGGCAACATATATCGCGCATTCAGTTAGCGCCCCGCTGCCTTGCCGATAATCGGCAATGGTGAAACACGGTTGTGTTTAAGTCAATGCAATCCGTGTCCCAATAGGGTTTATATGTATTCGTTTTGGCTTTTATAGCTTAATTGGATTTTGCGCTTTAAAAGTACCTGTACTCTGCTTATCTTTATTATAGGATATTGTGTCTGAACTGCCACCTAAGGGTTCAGTGTTAGTAAGAAACGATTTGACTAGGTCTATTCGGAAATCTAAAGGGATAAGGAAACATTCATATCCGGCCACCTGTATGCCCATGCAAATAGCGTATTAAAATGTTATTATCGACGATGACGACATAATAACTGGTGTTAACAATCCATCCGACGCCCCCGCACACATTCACTCATTACACACATATACAAAAAGTCAAACTTTTCCACCCTTATCGATGGTAACGCCAAGACATTTTTAATACATCTTTAAAAAAAATTAAAACCTCAGTTAAAATATTACTTGTATATTTTTGTAAATTGAATGTGTACAATTTGTAATAGGGCCTCAGATATATCAATGTAACATCATAATGATATCATTTGTATATGCTGATCTGTGGTCTGTTAATTTTACCTAGATGGGTAATAATATATATATATATAATAAATAAATAAATAAAATCCATGGCTTGGTTTTACTCGCCAGTAATGATTTCAGGCGTCCAATTACTTATTTTTACTAACATAAATACTCTCTTAATTAGAATATGCTATTGCCATTTGGGGCACCTTTAACAGTATGTATTTTGATAGCCTTGAAAGAGTACAAAAGAAATTCTTACGATGTATGCACTTTATGTTTTTTTTACATGTACTTATGCTTATCATCATACACTAAATTATTGGAGAAATTTAATTTATTACAGATAAAACTGCAAATACAATTTATGTTATTGCACGATATCATTTCAGACCCTATTGATATCATTGTCAATAACATGCATTATCCGGTGCCAGTCAGATGACCCAAGAGAACTACCGTATATCACAACTTTTCACTACACTAAGACCTCAAACCAACGCAGGTATACATTCACCTATGTATCGTTTGGCTGACATTAACCAATGACTACTTTAGTCGTATTGATATATTTTCAACGCGTATCAGTACTTAGATTAGTAGATAGTTCTCAGATTTAACTTTACCAGGCAAATTATTTAATAAACATGTTTTCTTTCTCACTTAGGGTTGACTGGTAGAGAATGCCAAATAGGCATTCATCATCATCATCATCATTTCAGCCTATGAGAAGTCTACTGCTGAACATAGACCTCCCCCAAAGATTGCCACGAAGCTCGGTCCTGAGCCACCTGCATCCATCGACTTCCCGCAACACTGCGCAGGTCGTCACTCCATCTTGTGGGGGGTCGTCCTACACTGCGTTTGCCTGTACGTGGCTGCCACTCGAGAACCTTTTTTCCCCAACGGTTGTCAGTTCTGCGAGCTATGTGGCCGGCCCATTGCCACTTCAGCTTGCTGATCTTTACGGCTATGTCGGTTACCTTAGTTCTGCTGCGGATATCATCGTTGCAGACTCTATCACGCAGAGAAACACCGAGCATAGCCCTTTCCATAGCGCGCTGAGCAACTTTGAGCTTCCTCATACGGGCTGCAGTGAAGGACCAAGTCTCGTCTCGTATGTCATCACTGGCAACACGCACTGGTTGTATACTTTCGTTTTGAGGCTTTGCGGTATACTCGACGAGAATATATGACGTAGTTTCCCGAACGCAGCCCAGGCGAGTTGGATTCGTCGATTGACCTCTGAGTCGAAGTTGGACTTACCTAATCGGACAATTTGTCCCAGGTATACGTACTCGTCTACAACTTCGAGCCTATTGTTCCCAACAACAACCGGTATTGGTGTGACATAGACGTTTGACATGAACTTTGTCTTGTCCATGTTCATCTTAAGACCAACCTGTTGGGAGACGTTATTGAGCATTGTTCTAAGCTCCTCCAGCGATCCTGCCATAAGAACTATGTCGTCGGCAAATCGAAGGTGAGTGATGTATTCGCCATTGATGTTGATACCGTATCCTTTCCAGTTCAGCTGCTTGAAAACATCTTCCAATGCAGCGGTGAAGAGTTTCGGGGATATGTCATCACTCTGTCTTACACCTTTCTGCAGTTGGATTGGTTTCGCACTCTGATTCTGAACTCGGATAGACATCGTAGCCTCATTGTACAAACACCTCAGCACTTCGATATACCGAGAGTGTATCTGGCACCGCTGGAGAGACTGTAGCACCGCCCAAATTTCGACTGAATCGAAGGCTTTCTCATAGTCCACATACGCCAGACATAATGGCAAATTGTACTCCTCGGCCTTTTGTACAATCTGGCGAAGAGTATGTATGTGGTCTATGGTACTATAGCCTTTTCGGAATCCGGCTTGTTCGGGAGGCTGGAAGTCGTCAAGTCTGTTCACTAGACGATTTGAGATGACTCTCGAAAACAGCACGTAGACGCGGCTTAGAAGCGATATCGGTCTATAATTCTTCAAAATGCAGTTATCCCCTTTCTTGAAGAATAGAACAACCACGCTTCTACTCCACGCTTTCGGCGTAACACCGCAATGAATGACGGAATTAAACAGCTTCTGAAGGACAACAAGTATCGGTTTTCCACCCGCTTTCAGAAGCTCAGCTGTAATTCCGTCCTCACCCGGCGCCTTGCCATTTTTAAGCTGTTTGAGAGCCATCCTAAACTCGCTCAGACTGTCGTCCGGGATGTTATCGGAATAATGTCGGATAAGCTTGGCTCTTGGGTCGTTACTCACATCAGTGTGTGGTTTCAACGACGTTATGTACAGCTGTCCGTAAAATCTCTCGATCTCACTCAAAATCTCGGCTCCAGCGGAAATGACTGCGCCGGTTTTGGTCTTCAGCTTGGTCAGTTGGCTCTTTCCGATAGACAGATCTCTGGCGAAGACTTTGGAGCCTTTGTTCCGCTCTATCGCTTTTTCAATACAGGCTGTATTAAATTTGCGTAAGTCTTACCTCATACATTTGGAGATCTGTCTATTCAGTTGCCGATACGCTGACGTATCCGTTGTAGACTGTAGCTTTATCTCTCGCCTGGCTTTCATGAGTTTAAGAGTGTGATCGGAGAGCTTTTGGGGCTTGTTCGTGCGGCGGGTCCTGCAAAACTTAGCTCCTACCGCATGGACAGCTTCCACTAGCCTGCTATTCGTATCGTCCACTGTAACGCAATCGTCTAGGCACTGAAAGCGATTATGCAATTCGAGCTGAAAGCTCTCGGGGTTCTGGATAAGGGCACGTGGTGGGCGGAGCGTAGACTTCACCAGACGAGACCGCTCGAGCCTAATGTTAAGCTTCAGTGTGCCTCGTACCATTCGGTGATCACTGCCGGTTTTTACCCTAGTGATCACAGAGACATCACTGAACAGCTGACGCTTGGTCGTCATGATGAAGTCAATCTCATTTTTTGTGGTACCGTCCGGGTTCATCCATGTCCACTTCCTGTGGGGCCGCTTCTGAAAATAGGAGTTCATTATTAAGAATCCTTCGTTTGCCATGAAATCGTGATCATTACCAGGCACATTTAAAAAGCGAATTTTTTTATGCGTTTTGATGCGAAAATTCTTTATGATTATTGATATACACATAGTAAGCCTATATTTTCCTTATTAGTCCTTCAGCAATATATTTTTTGAGCACCTTAAAAAAGTGTTTTTGTGCAACTGTACCAGACTTACGCACCACAACACTGGCTTCATCTCTGAGTTTCATAACTTTAATGTATTGAAAATGTTTTATCGCTTTTATACGCAGGCGCACTATAAGGAATGAAGGTTAAGTAATGTTACTAACATTATGCTAAACAGTGATACTATGTCATCTACTTTATCCATGGCTTTCCCAATTTAAAGAATTGAAATCTAACAAAAATTGTTCAGCATCGATTACATGCATGTCTACGCGATACAAAATCGTTTTTAGCTTCGGTTTTTTTTTTCTACTAAATTCGCAGCAAATAAACGCATGGTTACTTAGATGATATTTTGTACAGAAACAAAGCATTTTCCAACCTCAGTAGGTACTATGTCTATTAAGATTTCGCTATAATCTGAAAAATGGGTAGGTTCAGTAACATCCTGACTCAATCTATAGCATTGTAGAAAACCTCTTAGTTTCTCACAGTTATTATTCATTTCATTCAATAAATTTATGTTAAAATCTAACCGGTAGTTATAATGGTGCGATTCGAAAACCTTACTTAAGAGTTTTCAAGTAGTAAAGTGATCTATCATTTTCTGGTGAAAACTATTAGATATCTCCAAAAAGGAACGTACCGACCATATTCTTTTTTTATCGAATTGGGGCGACAAACGAGCTAACAGTCCACTCAATGGTAAGTGGATGGACCATGGACACCTGCAAACAACTTCCATCGAGGGATTCAAATAATTTATCAGTATAAAAAGTCCACTGGTAGACGTAGATCATTCCAAAAGTACCAACAAAAGAGGCAAGCGCGCTGACCAGTGGGCTAAAATTGCTACCATTTAATTATTTTTGTCGAGAGTTCTGTTTTCGAAAGTAATTCACCTGACTTTTAAATAATATGTATAGTACCAAAACCTAACGTATTTAGATAATATCAAACCGTCTTTATTTATCGCTAATATAATCTATAGTATGTTTTATTACATTCCATAAATACAGGATTACCTATACCTACCCGGCAAATCATTTTATTGCACCAAGTTGACATAATTAATCCAGTTTATCTTAAATCGTTAATAATAATTATAACATATGTACGCGTGGGATTTATTACATAAATGTATATTATATTCAACTTACATTACATCCAAAACTGTGGTGTTCCTAGCTAAAGTACATAAAGACATAAAGACATTTATTCCAACACTTACCTCTACACACATAGTACATGATCTGGTGATACATAATTATAAAAAGGATTAAAAATATGAAGAAAAAAAAATTAAACGTGTTTTTCTAGCATCTTTTTTCGCATGGTCGATAGAGCGACCGCTGATATCGGAATATCCATCTAAACCGAAATGTCACAAACTAATGATGAGAAGAGGCATCATTACTGCGTGGGCACCGGTAATGCACTCACCGATCCGTAGTCAGTGTGGTGATCAACCCTCCAAGAAACGCTCACAGGGGATTTTTTGGAATTACGTATATTCAGACGTGGATATAAATATGCTGATGGCAGAACGACAGAAAAGTGTTCATGAAGTGATCGCTAGTAAGTTATTTCTGAATTATACGATATACGTATGTATTTCATACTCTCTGTCACGTCTTGATGTACTCGTAAATAACAAAAAATTCTGCATCCTGATTTGTTTTCGTCGTTTAGTTCTAAGTTTAGGAAATGTTTAAGTGAGTTTACTTAATTCAACAGAAGCCACGATAGCAATGTGGTTGGAGAATCTGCTTTCAAATCAGCATCAAATCGAGTATAGAGCTATACAAGCTTATTGTCAATTACCACTTCACCTTACTGATCGCTAATGCTATGCCGTTTACTCTAGTTCTGCAGTGATAATAAGTGAGGTATTATTTATTTTCCGAGATGGTTATCTTTTGTTTCTGAGATAATTTTCAAGACGAGAAACTACTTTATCATAAGTATAAGTAAGTACAAAATGCTATCAATTAGAACTGTATAGAGCGATTCATTCGTCTGAACTAAGATTTATATTATAGTAGTAGAAATGGTACCATTTAGGGTTGTCCTTAACTGCCATTATAAAAACATTCTGGGCATCCTCAGGGTTGTCGAAATGGACTCCACGGAACCCAAGTTTAAATTTTGAAAAAACGAATGAAGTCTCTACGAGCTGTCGCATCGAAAATAAAACAAGAAAGAAAAGAAAATAAAGGAGTTCTTTATCATAAGTAGTCAGTATTTTTATTGTTTGCTCATGGAATATAAAAGGGAATATACCATCTATTTCTTCCAATACCAATCCAACCTGTATGTGCTGCACCAAGTCAAGAAATGAGGCTCTGGCGACCGAATTTGACGAACCCAATTCCGCAAACTAGTGATGGGGAGCAGTATTACTTACCGACACTGTGTTCATCAACAAGCTTATCCAGTGTAGTGAGTATGGGCCAAACCATCCAATAAATATATGCCAGCATTCACTGGCGCTTTCTTTGAGAGCCCTATGTTAAGCAATGTACACTGTCATATGTGTACTATAATAGACTGATGTACGTAGAACGTGTCTTCCTGGCCGATTATGAGTTCTTCCAAATATATCTTCTATCTATTAATACTATCTTCATTATCAATTGCGCAAGATGAAGTCTAACACAGGCACTCACTGGTCTTTATCCTTCCGTATCCGATTAACACTCTTGTGATAAGCTCAAAGGAAGAGTCAAACGCAGTTCCAGAGACTCTGGATGCAACACAACACAACCAGACCGCCCAATAATGTGTAATGCACAAATATTGGCTTATGTTGGGATGCGATCCCGTGGCTCAAAGTCAGTTGTGATAACCAAAAGGCCCGCGGTAGTCATCTATTTAAATAATCGGAAATTGTTGGCATTGCTGTGATTATCTAAAGTATAAGTAAAAAGTAAATATAATAATGTAAATATATTCATCGTATGTTCACGTCCATGTAAGATGGCGTCCGCCATACCATTTAGCAGACTCCACTGAAAATCAGGATTTCGGTGGCATGCGCTGCATAATTACCTGAGTGGAGGAGACCTACTGTGTTCATCAAATTTTTAATAATAAATTTTTTTAATATACCATTTTTTTAATTTTTACTGTTACTTCTGTAACGTATGTTCTAACAAATTAAAAGACTGGCGAATGCTGATGCAGCGGTAATCGGGAAACGGAAAGCTGCTTTCCATTTCTTCCTTAACCTTAACCTCTGCGTGTCAAACTCACACATAGCCACGACAAATTTTTTTTATAATACCTTATTGTAAAATTCACTTAGGCCAATAATATCATAGACGAAAAAGTTTTTAATCTTTTTACAATATTGTAACATTTTAAGCATTCGATTGAATCCAAGAAGTGTAGCGTGATACGCGAGTATTGACACCTGGGTAGCGAGCGAGAGCGCACAGATTTCCAAAGGAGCAAACGCCAACGACAATGTTGTTGTGGATAAGAGGACCGCCAGAATCACCCTGACACTGGTCCCGACCGCCCACATCAAGCCAGCCCGAGCACAACATGTTATTCGTTATAGTCATACCCAACTCAGCATATCGGTTACGGCATGTGCTTTGATTAACAGTCCAGATTTGGACATGGCGCAATTGCTCAGATGACGGACCATCGTCCTAAAATAGAGATCAAGCATTTATTAAATTCAAAATTATTTCGGTCATAACAGTTCTTTATATGATTTAAGAGTGATTTATTAAATACTTCTTAACTTACCCATAAAGCACCCCAACCTATTGCCCATACTACTTGATTGTCAAGAAGATTGTAATTCGAGCCTGCAATGCTTGCAGGGCGAACGCTGTTGCTAAAGGATAAAGTGGTGGCTGAACGCAAAATGGCGATATCGTTGTCAGCACTCTGCCAGTTGAAGTTGGGATGCAAGATTAATTGATTTGTATTATGGACGGATCCGCCGCTATTGGCCCAAGTTGAACCAACACGAATTCGCCACTTGTTTGTGGAATCGCCACTGAAATTAAACATTAGTAAAAAGTAAAGAAGCATCTGGGTAAAGGCCTCCTCTTAAAATTTTAAAGGGTTTTGAAGCTTTTTGATTGGAATGTTGCTGCTAACTACGGATGCCTTGGAAATAATATGTTTCATTATTTTTTTCATCACGATGTTTACCTTAACGCTGAGCACGTGATAAATTCAGCATTTAAATTGCTACTAACAATACCGGTGTTGATAGACAGGACACAGTATTATGAAACGAATGCGAGCGCCCTAACTGCTAGGTTTCCACGGCCCGGAAATAAATAATTATTTTCTTATTATGAATTCTTTATTATTTATTCTTCGATGTGAGAAACATATAAGTTTCATTTGGAGAGACTCTTCTTCATTCTTATAAATATATATGTTTTAATAACAGTATAAGAATAATCTCAAATTACATTTCAAAACAAACAGCTTGTTAGTGACCAACTCTTTCACAGCGGTTATTTTCCTCTATGTATATATGAAGGTTAGTTATTGATATTCGCTTATATACATATCAGTGAACAAATTTATGAGTTTGAAATATAATGTCAATGTTTCTTGTAGTTTATCCTTACAATATTTATGAAGTCATCCCGGCCGATTTCGATCACGGCGATGTAACATGCGACATATTATGTTATGCGATTGGATCGGAGGAAGGGTTACGTGCAGTGTCAGAGACACGGGACGCAACACAACACAACCAGACACGAAAACAAATTATTTGCGTTTTGCTCAAATGTTAGCTCCGATTGGGATTTGAACCCATGGCTCCTGTTACCTTACTCACCGAACGAAACGCAGATGCACAAGATGCCTCTACTTTACGCCGTTATTATGCGAGGCCGTGGTACCAACCCGGACGAGCCGGCCGATTCGAACAGCATCAAAAGCCGCCGCTTGGCTCTACCACGTGCAGGAAAACTTTAAAAATCACTTGGCAATTGTTTTGCGCTATCCAGTTTGGTTAACGCCGAGTCGTAACCAAACTGGGTTGACAAAAAACCCAATTGGAAATTCTTCTCTGCCTAACCTAATGGGTGACAAATACGGTAATATACTTACAAGAAACAATGGGCAGCCGAAAGGATACCTCTGTTGCTCAGAATGGCACCTCCGCAGGCCTGCCAGTAGTTAACTAAGTTCGATGAGTACAACAGTGCTGATCCATACGGGTACGCTTCAATGGTAGTCACTGAACCGCCAACTATTCTTTGTTGCTTTTTGGGTAAAGCTGCAATAATATGCAAATAATAATAATAAATAATTGAAAGAAATGTTTTTACCACGTTTTTACTATTTATTCTTGTTTATCACCCAGCTGTTTAAAGTTGTAAGTTTCTAGGTCATCGGAAAGTAAATTTATAATGGATAGCAAAATCTGTATTGAACAGACAGACAGACATAAAATCGAAAGATTTTTAATATTTTCGCATTCTGTCATTATTTCATTTACTACATTAAGTAAATTTACCAAGAGTAGAGCAGCGCAAAGTTCAAGACGAAAGAGCGAAATGTTTTGTAGAGGAGCCACACGTGACTTAGAGGTAAGTAACGAAACGGAGCCTTCAAATATTTCGCCTGAACTGACCTGGCCACATACAGAAGCATCATAACACTCCTCTCTCCCATCGGCAAATTTGATTAAAGTTACGCGAGACTGTGAGGTGATACCCACAGGGCGCGTTATTGTTATTTGTTCAAGACAGGTTCATTTCGAAATTGATCCCATTTCTGTTAGATATATAAAGGGACAAGACTGTTCTAGTCAAGATTATTTTTCAGCATTCCTGTACTAGCACTTTCATGAAAACAGTAACAGGGCCTAAAGTGTAGAAAAGACGCGCGGTTACAGATAATATAGTATACTTCGTACACTGTTGAGAGACTAGAAGCGTTTTATACTGAATATTATTATTAACAGCATTCCATAAGATACCTACTTTTATCGATTAGTTTGCGCGATAGTATCTAAATTTATATTATGAGGAATTTCATGAGACGAGTGAATTTACTCATGAACTTTTGAGAGTTGGAAACACACTCGACTATATTAAAACCACCAGACCTGAACATGTTAACCGTTTTATGATTATAAAGTTACAACCTTGCCGTGTTTCAGAAGGTTAGGAAAAACCAAAGACAATACAAATATAAAAAATCATTGCATCAAAATATTGCTAATATTGGAGCAATATCTGTTATAATTATATTAATTTTATATATAGATAACTGCCATAGGCCTTCTGTTTTCTTTTTGTCTAAGTTCTTGAACGCTTTGATAATATCCGTATGGATAATATGTTTAAAATTAACCACCTACGTGGTCTTTGAGAATTGACTTTGCAACTATAGGGCTAGATTGTAAATATTTAGTTATTTCAATGAGCATGCTTGAAAATACTTTAAGGAATTAATTTGCACTTCAAATAAATCATTAACCATTTAATTTATTTAAAACAGGAAAAAACCTCAAAATATATTTAAAATAGGAAATGCCAAAATAAAATGCGATACTAGATGACCGGCAAGTAAATCATAACGTCATGAATAATAATTATTTGACTCAAAAGAATACAAATAGAACATATTGTAGTTTTACAAACATGGCTGTTATTTGTTCAAGACAGGTTCATTTCGTAATTGATCCCATTTCTGTTAGATATATAAAGGGACAAGACTGTTCTAGTCAAGATTATTTTTCAGCATTCCTGTACTAGCACTTTCATGAAAACAGTAACAGGGCCTAAAGTGTAGAAAAGACGCGCGGTTACAGATAATATAGTATACTTCGTACACTGTTGAGAGACTAGAAGCGTTTTATACTGAATATTATTATTAACAGCATTCCATAAGATACCTACTTTTATCGATTAGTTTGCGCGATAGTATCTAAATTTATATTATGAGGAATTTCATGAGACGAGGGAATTTACGCATGAACTTTTGAGAGTTGGAAACACACTCGACTATATTAAAACCACCAGACCTGAACATGTTAACCGTTTTATTATTATAAAGTTACAACCTTGCCGTGTTTCATAAGGTTAGGAAAAACCAAAGACAATACAAATATAAAAAATCATTGCATCAACTGCCATAGGCCTTCTGTTTTCTTTTTGTCTAAGTTCTTGAACGCTTTGATAATATCCGTATGGATAATATGTTTAAAATTAACCACCTACGTGGTCTTTGAGAATTGACTTTGCAACTATAGGGCTAGATTGTAAATATTTAGTTATTTCAATGAGCATGCTTGAAAATACTTTAAGGAATTAATTTGCACTTCAAATAAATCATTAACCATTTAATTTATTTAAAACAGGAAAAAACCTCAAAATATATTTAAAATAGGAAATGCCAAAATAAAATGCGATACTAGATGACCGGCAAGTAAATCATAACGTCATGAATAATAATTATTTGACTCAAAAGAATACAAATAGAACATATTGTAGTTTTACAAACATGGCTGTTATTTGTTCACGAAATTAATAACAATCATCAAAAAAACGAAAACATAGAATGTAGGTTATTACAAAAGTATATTGAGAAACATATTACTTCACAGTGAGCACATATGTCCTTGAAAAAGAATAATCCAAATCGGTTCAGAAATGATTGTCTAATCGAAAATATATATATATATATATATATATATATATATATATATATATATATATATATATATATATATATATATATATATATATATATATATATAATATATAAATTATATAATATTCGTATATAAAATTAAATAGCGTTTCGGGAATATTCTGGAATAATCGAAAAAGACTGATTCAAATCTGAAAATTCAATTCTGAACTAAACGGAAGAGAGAAATGTAGGAAAAGATAAGCAGTGAAGATAAAGTGACCAGTGCAGTTAAAGACAGAGGATTGGTTACTGTCAGAAACACCGGTGGAAGATCACGAACGCAGAGCCTTTTTTTACTCCAATCTGGTAACTCGTAGCTCGTAACAACTGGAGTCAGAAGTAGTATTAGCTAGCTTCTTACCCATCTGGGAGTAAAGCTTTCTGGTCTCTTACCAAATCGGTGGAAGCCAATTTCTGCCGGTCTTCTTTATCGCCATTGCAGAAGTCGGATGGCTCATTAGCTCACACCGCCAAAGAGAAAGCAGACATGTTTGCCTCTCTGTTTGGGAAGAATTCACAACTAGATGCTGCTGATAACTGCCCACTTTTGCTACCTCGTTGTGAGTCTGCAATGCCAGAGGTACACATTCGGCAAAAAGATGTACTCAAAATACTCAGCACTCTAGATGTGAATAAGGCTAGTGGGACTGACGGCATTCCTGCCATTGCCTTGCGGTCATGTGCGCCTGAGTTGTTTCCTGTTCTGACTCGCCTCTATCGCTTGTCCCTGAGGACTGGTCAAGTTCTGAAATCTTGGAAGCTTGTCAATGTAGCTAAGAAAGAAAGTCGTGCCGACCCTGCCAACAACCGACCTAGCGCAATCACCTCCATACTGTGTAAGATTATGCAGCCTATAACAAGTCTACTGCTGAACATAGGCCTCCTACAAGCACAACCCTGAGACATCCTGTAACACAGTGCCTTCGCCTCTCCGTCTTAATACTACTCGACAGTCTTTCTCCCAATGGTTATCAGTTCTGCTAGTTTTGTGACCGGCCCATTACCAATTTGTCTTTCTGATTCTTAAGGCTTTACGGTAACAAGAGCAACTGACAAAGCATCAATACGTATATCATCTTAGCAAAATGTATCACACATAGAAATACTAAACTAGCCCGTATAGTCACGTTGTTTTCCGCTGCCTGTTCAAATAGATTTATAAATTTTTTTTGTAAAGTAACTGGGTAAAAACGTTATGGATTTAAAAGATTAAATAGATAAATGGTAAATGATAACAAAATTATCATTATTCTTATTTATATTTTAGTTGCTGTTAAGAATATTAAGCTAGAGTACAAACAAAATTTTAGTATTTTTAAAATCCGGTTTGTTAACTATTAACTGTTATGTATATTACTACACTGTTATATATTACAATAAATCCGATATTTTACTATTTTATCATCTTGCAGCCTATAACAAGTCTACTGCTGAACATAGGCCTCCTACAAGCACAACCCTGAGACATCCTGTAACACAGTGCCTTCGCCTCTCCGTCTTAATACTACTCGACAGCCTTTCTCCCCAATGGTTATCAGTTCTGCTAGTTTTGTGACCGGCCCATTACCAATTTGTCTTTCTGATTCTTAAGGCTTTTACGGTAACAAGAGCAACTGACAAAGCATCAATACGTATATCATCTTAGCAAAATGTATCACACATAGAAATACTGCATAGCTTTTTCCATACCCCCCGTTGAGCAACTCTACACTTTCTCATACGGTCTGCAGTCTCGGTTCCGTGAGTTATCAATACTTTACACATACTTTTATGTTCTTTCGACGTAAGGTTTTGAGGTAAACTCGACGACTCATAGTCCATTCCTATTAATCCAAATGAAATCCAAGCGCTATGTGTAATGAATATTTTACTGACTTTGGCTACAGTGGTAAAATCGCAGTTTTATATGCTTTAATACTGTGAGAGTTGCCGAGGTCAGTAAACTCTCTCAGAATTATTTGTCGGCGAGTCGGCAAGCGCGAGTAGGGACTGCCGTGCTGGTACGAATGCGAGATAAAGTATTTGACCTGATTCTTGTGGCCTATTAAATGATTAGGGCAAATATTTAGTAAACAGTAAACTAAGTGAGAGTTGGTCTTGCTTTTTCTCCTTTTCTTTCTATTCCATGGAATATTTTTTTTTGTTTTACGCTTGTAATTCAGATATTCTTCTTTATTATTTCCAAAATCTGGTATCTATCAATTCGAAATACATACCTCCACTTTCCTACGCGCTTCAATTGAATTGAATTTATGATTTTTTTTTCTTGCTCTTATATTCTTACGTTTGTTCTACAGTTGTTCATCTTATTATTAAAGGTCATCCTGATATTTCTTGTTAATTGGTTATATTTCTTCCTTTTACTATGTTATATCTGCCTGGATTTTAAGGGGAATATTTATTCCTTCTGTTATTATTTAAAGTTACGTTAAAAGTATTTAGAGAAAAAAAAATTCCCTCAGTGTCGTTGTGTTTGCTATTCAACCATAGATAGCGAGTGACTTTAGATAAATGAAATAGATCATTTTTGTATTATACCATACGCGTTTAGGTTATAAAATCACTAACTCTAATATTTTTAAACAATCACTTGCTCTCAAATTTAGCGTGCGAGTTCGATAATGTGTTCAGTGTGTTAGTTTTGAGATGTTTCACGTTATTGCAATTGCAAAAGTCTGTAAACGTTTCGATAACTTTTTAATTGCTTTATTTCAGTTTTTGGGAATTTTCTTGTAATACTTTTTCACGTTCATTATATTTCATCACTATTAGTCACTGGCCAATCACCTATCATCTACCACTTACTTTTGCTTGTGGATATGTATTCTTCTCCATGCATATCAACGCAAAAACAAAAAAATAGAAACCAACACGGGAGGTCGCCGCGGAATATAATCTTTACAGTGACAGATAATTTGACAGCAAACAAACCAAAAACAAAGGACGGTACTAAAAGAAGAGACATCGATATATTGGAGTCATTTATTAATAGACATTACGAAACTAAAGGCACACGATGGACGTTAAAAAATTAATGTCATATATAGAAATATAATAGAAATAGTTTATTTGAATCAAAAACATATACAAAAATAAATCATTAGTTGGGACATCCTTTTAAGTAAATATTTACTTGTGCCGGGATACCTCGCTCTTCCAAATCTGTTGTTTTAAATGTTATTTTACAAATTAACTAAATCATAGTAAGCAATTATGATTAGCACTACCACTAGCGATTTTGAAACGAATACCCGAGGTACATCTCAACTCTTACGTGAATGACAAGTCAAAAGAAATAATGTTTTATAATTCACCAGTCGATGTTAATAAAACTGTTTGATAGTTAAAAAAAATAAATATAGGTTGTACACTGGTTGAAACATAAGCCTATTTTCTTCTATAAAATTAAATAGCGTTTCGGGAATATTCTGGAATAATCGAAAAAGACTGATTCAAATCTGAAAATTCAATTCTGAACTAAACGGAAGAGAGAAATGTAGGAAAAGATAAGCAGTGAAGATAAAGTGACCAGTGCAGTTAAAGACAGAGGATTGGTTACTGTCAGAAACACCGGTGGAAGATCACGAACGCAGAGCCTTTTTTTACTCCAATCTGGTAACTCGTAGCTCGTAACAACTGGAGTCAGAAGTAGTATTAGCTAGCTTCTTACCCATCTGGGAGTAAAGCTTTCTGGTCTCTTACCAAATCGGTGGAAGCCAATTTCTGCCGGTCTTCTTTATCGCCATTGCAGAAGTCGGATGGCTCATTAGCTCACACCGCCAAAGAGAAAGCAGACATGTTTGCCTCTCTGTTTGGGAAGAATTCACAACTAGATGCTGCTGATAACTGCCCACTTTTGCTACCTCGTTGTGAGTCTGCAATGCCAGAGGTACACATTCGGCAAAAAGATGTACTCAAAATACTCAGCACTCTAGATGTGAATAAGGCTAGTGGGACTGACGGCATTCCTGCCATTGCCTTGCGGTCATGTGCGCCTGAGTTGTTTCCTGTTCTGACTCGCCTCTATCGCTTGTCCCTGAGGACTGGTCAAGTTCTGAAATCTTGGAAGCTTGTCAATGTAGCTAAGAAAGAAAGTCGTGCCGACCCTGCCAACAACCGACCTAGCGCAATCACCTCCATACTGTGTAAGATTATGGAGCGTGTTTTAAACAACCGTCTCCTTGCATACCTGGAAGACAACGACCTTCTCAGTGACCGTCCATTCGGGTTTCGTCGAGGCCGATCTACTGGGGATCTTCTTGTGTATCCTATTCACCTCTGGAGCGAAGCCATTGAGAGACATGGTGAAGATCTTGCCGTGTCTCTTGATGACTCTGAGGCTGTTTAAGTATTTTAATTTGTTTATTTTACTGTCGATTGATATATTTGTTCCCTGTTGATCTGATAGATGGCGCTAGTTGTATTTCACATCGCACCATCGTCTCGTTACTCCCATGTCGATATACCTGCTTTAAGCTGACCTAAAGTTGTTCTTGTTATAGTGTTGTGTGAATAAAGATAAATAAAGGTGTAAAAATAGTGTGTGTTTAACTTAGGAGTAAACATGGTCCTACGATCCGGATGAAGTGTAAGTAGTACAGTGCAGTGCAAATGTAAATGTGACACAAGTGACAGTTCTTTAAATCAAACGGTGACAAAGACTTAGAATAACTTTGCGGCAGTGACATTGACTTTGAAAAACTCTATTTATGGACTTAAAATAATCGCGATACATGGACTTAGAGCAATTTATCATAGTTTCTGACAGTGATTCAAGACTTGCAATTTCTTGAGTTAACTTAATATTTGAGAGATCTTAGCCTAACTGAACTGTTGTGCTGCTATTCACTAGTGATATTCAATACCAACGTAAATTGTTTACACGTATATTCGGGTTGAATTCTATACACAATGTCGGAAGATATAAAAACTCATATTGCGAAACTTTATGATTATTCTGGCAAAATTACAAGAATACTTTCTAATGCAAAAAAATGCGCAAAGATTAAAATAACAAAAGGGTATTTAGAGACTCGCCTGGAAACGCTGAACAGTTACTGGGATAATTACAAAAAACTTACGATTTCCTTTCGGTGTCTACTACAAAGGAGCAATTAAAGTGTTATGGCCTTGATTTTGAACAGTATTATGAAATAACTGAAGAAGCTTATTTAGAACTTAAAGGCTGGTTAAAAGATCATATGTATGATTTTAAAAATGAAGGGTGTTCAGACTCCAAGTCAGGATCTTCTCAACTTAGACCAAAGCTTCCACCAATACCGATACCTACTTTTGCTGGGGATTATAACCAGTGGATGAGTTTTCGAGACTTATTTATTTCCCTGATACACAACGATGACAGTCTCTCTAAGATTGAAAAACATCATTATCTGAAAGCAAGCTTATCAGGAGAAGCAGAACTACTACTCAGAAATTATTCCCTCACGGAAGCTAATTATGATGATGCGTGGAAAAAGTTGCAAGAAAGATTCGATAATAAAAGAGTCATTGTTAAAAATATACTCAACCGTTTATTAAATCAGACGAAAATGACCTCTGAATCCCCAAAGGGCGTAAAGTATTTGCTAGATACTACAAGCCAATGCCTCACTTCTCTTAAAAATCTAGAAATAGACACATCGTCCTGGGATGCAATTGTTGTTCACATTGTTGTCGCAAAGTTAGACATGGAATCACACAAACTTTGGGAACAATCATTGGAGAAGTCTACAGATATCCCAAAATATGATAAACTGGCTTCCTTCCTAGAGAAAAGATTTAGAACAATGGAGATGATAAACATAACACAAATTAAAGAACCACGTCGAAAAGATAACACTAAGTTACCACACTATTCACCTAAAATTACTACAGTTAAAAGCTTCGCAACAGAAATTGATAGCACTTGCACGTATTGCACACAGAACCACTATGTTTGCCACTGTAAGGATTTTGCTTCACTGACTGTCACTGAGCGACAGAATTTCATCAAGAATAACAATATCTGTTATAATTGCCTTGTCAAGGGTCACTCCGTGAATAACTGCAGACAAAGTACAACTTGCAAAAAATGTGGTCGACGACATCACACTTTGCTGCATTATACAAACGCTAAAGGAACGAATGCCCTTGAAAATATAGACAAAAAGTCAAATCAGAGTAACACAGCGGCGAATACTTCTTGTAACCTCAGTGTAAATACCGTTGTAACAAAGGATGAGCAAGTTATTTTAGCTACAGCTGAAATAGCTGTTCAATCTAAGAAGGGTGACATTTATATGCTCAGAGCTCTGGTTGATCAAGGCTCGCAGGGTTCATTTATCTCTGAAGCAGCCACACAATTGTTGAATCTTGACCTGTTATTGGAAAAATATCTGGCGTTTCCAATTCATCAGAGATTATCACAAAGGCTATGGTGAAATTAACCATACAACCTACCAAGGATGATCCAAAACACTTTGAAGTGAATGCCTACGTACTCAAAAGACTTACTTCACTGTTACCTTCGCGCGAATTTTCACGCGAGTCATGGCCTTCAATAATGCAGCTTGAGCTGGCTGACCCAAACTTTCACAAGCCTGGCTCCATTGATGTTCAGTTGGGTGCCGACGTGCACGCTCACATAATCCTGGAAGGATTATACAAACATGGCTCTCTCATTGCTCTCAACTTTCGTCTTGGTTGGTTGATATCAGGAAGAGTAATCCAAGGCGAATCTGCGCATGAACACAATATGGTTGTCACACATACTAAGGTTGACGCAGATCATTTATTAAGACAATTTTGGCAACTTGAAGAAAATTTAAGCCACAAAAAACCCATGACAGACCTAGAAATTCAATGCGAACAACATTTCAAAGATACTCACACTCGTAACAGTGATGGTCGGTACGTGGTACACTTACCTTTCAGAGACAATCCTCCCACTAATCTCGGTAATTCCAGACCAATCGCAGTCAGCCGCCTGCAGCAAATGGAGAAACGTTTCACCCGACGCTCCGAATTCAAGGAAGAATATGACTTGTACCTGAAAGGGAGGGGAAACTTATAAAACAACCTTATTACTTACCTCACCATGCTGTCCTTAGGCCGACAAGTCTAAGCACGAAGTTGAGAGTAATATTCGATGGAAGCGCTGCTCCTGAAAATGGGAAATCATTAAATGATGAACTATTAATTGGACACTCATTACAACAAGATATCAGAGATTTAATCATAAGTTGGAGAAGTCACAAAATTTGTTTAGTAGCTGATATTCAAAAAATGTATAGGCAGATTCTGATTTCTAAAGATGACGTTGATTATCAGAGAATTTTGTGGCGCGAATCTCCTATACACCCTATACAAGAATACAGGTTACTTACCGTGACTTACGGAACATCGTGTGCCCCATTCTTGCACTGCATCAGCTTGCTGAAGATGAACGAAGTGATTTTGCTATTGAAGCTGATTTACTGAAGACCGATTGGTACATGGATGACATAATGACTGGAGCGTCAACGGAAGAAGATGCTATGTTACTGCAAAGACGATTAACTGAACTGTTATCTCGTGGTGGGTTTCTTCTTCACAAGTGGGCATCTAACAGTGAATTAGTTTTAAATCAAATCCCTGAGAATCACAAGGAGTCACATAGTACAGTGAAGATAAAGATTGAAAGCACCGTGAAAACTTTAGGTGTTACGTGGAACTCTCAAACAGATAATTTTGAATTAAATGTTAACTTGACTTGCTTCAACAATTGTTTAACTAAGAGAAATGTATTATCTACTATAGCTAAAACCTTCGACCCTCTGGGTTGGCTAACGCCGAGTATAATCCTACTTAAAATATTTATGCAGAAGTTGTGGTTGGCGGGCTTAGAATGGGATGAAGATTTACCAGTCGATTTAGAAAGGGAATGGCAAACTTACCTCGATAAATTTACAAACACTGAAAACATTCAGTTCCCACGTTGGCTGGGTCTTTCTAATGTTACTGGCTGTGTGGAGCTGCATGGCTTTAGTGATGCGTCTTGTACCGCATATGGTGGAGTGGTGTATCTTAGGTTCGGGGTAGCGATGGATCAATACCGGCTAATGTGCACCTAGTTATGGCTAAGTCTAGAATAGCACCTGTCAAGCAAGTTTCACTTCCACGCCTCGAACTCTGCGGTGCAGTACTCCTGGCTAGAATGCTTCACTATGTGAAGGTAATTTTAAAAATTAATGATCACAGTGTATATGCATGGACGGATTCGACTATAGTTCTGGCCTGGTTACGAAAAACTCCTAACACTTGGACTACTTTTGTAGCCAATCGAACTTCAGAAATTTTAACTCTAACCAATAGCAATCAGTGGCATCATGTTAGTTCCACGAATAACCCAGCTGATCTAGCTTCGCGGGGAATGTTTCCAGCTGATTTACAACTGGCCAATTTATGGTGGAATGGCCCAATGTTTTTACAAGAATCCAAGGAAATTGTGTATCCACAAATTGCCTTACCTCAGACTGTAATAGAAACCAAAATCCAATTTAATACTAATGTAAATGTAATTGATGACAACTCTACAGTCTATTACTTGAAGCGCTATTCGAGATTGTCAAGGTTAATCCGTGTAACTGCATACTGCCTGAAATTTATTAAATGATGCAGAACTAAAAGAGTAAGCAAACCTGTAAAGGAATTATATTACCACCTAACATGTGATGAATTAAAAAATGCTTTAAATGTTTGTGTTCGCATGTCACAACTGATCTCTTTTAAAAACGAAATTGATATGTTATCCGCAAACCAGCGTGTTCACAAAACTAGTAAAATGTATGTTCTTGACCCTTTCTTAGATGTTAATAGAATTATTCGGGTTGGTGGTCGACTTGTAAATGCAGAGCTTTCTAATGATATGAAACATCCTATTATTTTAAATCATGATTGTACTCTTTCTAAACTTATTGTTTCTGAAGCTCATTGAAGGCTCTTCATGGAGGACACCAAGTTACCCTTAATATTGTACGACAGAAATACTGGATTGTTCGAGTTAAAAATCTTACAAAAACTGTGATTAGCAAGTGTATACCCTGCTTCAAACAAAGGGCTGAACCACTTGTTCCGTTTATGGGAAATTTGCCGAAATGTAGAGTTAAACCTAGTCGTCCCTTTTTCACAAGCAGAGTGGATTTTGCTGGACCCTTTACTCTGAAACTTTATTCCGGCAGATGTAAAAAGACATGTAAGGCATATGTTAGTTTATTTGTGTGCACCGTTACAAGGGCCCTTCATTTAGAACTTGTTACAGATCTAACGTCTGCTGCCTTTATCGCCGTAAAGAGATTTGGAGTGACTGCGGTACGAATTTTGTGGGTGCCTCGCGTGAGTTAGATCTTGCCTTTAAGGATTCGCAATCTCAGATTGTGACTGAAATTGCTGAACTCCTAGCTAATGACCAAACAAACTGGAAATTTATACCACCCAGTGCACCGCACTTTGGTGGCCTTTGGGAGTCTGGAGTTAAGAGTGTCAAAGGTCACTTGAGGCGTGTAGTAGGACAAACTATTCTTACTTATGAAGAGTTCTCCACTCTTTTATGCCAAATTGAAGCTTGTGTTAATTCCCGTCCACTTACCTTAGTTAATCCATCTCTTGATGAGCCTCCACTAACACCCGGACATTTTTTCGTAGGGGAACCCTGATCGGTGTCCCTGAACCGTCTCTTATTAACGTTAAATTGAGTCCGCTAAATCGTACAGCGCATGGTGCAATGTCTGTGGCAGCGATGGCAATGCGAATACCTCACGACATTACAACACCGATACAAATGGAATAATCCCCTACCTGATATCTCTATTGGTGCGGTCGTTTTAGTCAAGGACGATCGATTACCTCCTGGTAAATGGCTTTTGGGACGAGTTATTAAGAAGCACCCGGGGTCAGACGGCACAACAAGAGTAGTTACGTTACAATACAGGGATAGCACCTTTAAAAGACCTGTATCTAAAATATGTCCTTTGCCTGTGGATGTGACAAACGATTAATAATTACTAAGAATAATTGTTAGGTAATTACTTTCTTTTATGTTATTTTACACGAATTTAAGGACTTAAGTAGTCCTTGGGTGGCGGTATGTTTAAGTATTTTAATTTGTTTATTTTACTGTCGATTGATATATTTGTTCTCTGTTGATCTGATAGATGGCGCTAGTTGTATTTCACATCGCACCATCGTCTCGTTACTTCCATGTCGATATACCTGCTTTAAGCTGACCTAAAGTTGTTCTTGTTATAGTGTTGTGTGAATAAAGATAAATAAAGGTGTAAAAATAGTGTGTGTTTAACTTAGGAGTAAACAGAGGCTATTTCGACAGGGTCTGGCACGCAAGTCTCTTTGGCAAGCTATCGGCATACGGACTGCTCCCGGGCTTTGCACCTAGATCGAAGATTTCCTGAGGTATAGATCGATTCGGGTTGTCGTTAATGGCGCCTCGGGCAGGGGTCTGTGCTCTCGGCGACTCTTTTTTTGCTGCACATCAATGACCTGCTGGTAACACACGGTATCTTTGGATATGCAGATGACAGCACAGTCTCGGCGAGATACTTGTCCGATGCGAAGTCTGGGTCAAAAGTCCAGTCTTTCAGGGAGTCGATGATCGAGGGAGTGAACTCGACTTTGGAGGCTGTTTCCCAATGGGGTGATGCCAATTTGGTCGAGATCAACCCCTCTAAATCACAGGCTTGTCTTTTTTCGGTGAAACGGAGTCCATTCCAACTGACTCCGACTTTCCGGAATGTCCCCGTTCCTATTAATGACCGTCTTGAGCTCTTAGGTCTAGATCTCTCTTCGGTAGCTACATCGAGTCCATAGCAAACACTGCTGCCAAAAAAAATAGTATCCTTTCCGGGGTGAGACGGTACTTCACCTCGGAGCAGCTCTTAAATCTATACAAAGCTCAAGTCCGCTCTTGCATGGAATACTGTTCCCATCTCTGGGATGGGTCTGCTCAATACCAGCTGGATGTTTTGGACTCGTTGGAGCGCCGAGCACAGAAGACCCTATGATCCTCCTATGCAGTGACTCACTCGTGGAGGCAAATCTTCTAAGCCTCGAACACCGCAGACGAGTTGCCTGCCTCACGGTTTTTTTATCGGATACATTTCAGAGAGAATGCGGAGGTTTTGCATAACTTGATACCCCTTTCCCCTTTCCATCACCGAATGACTAGGCGCGGCGAGGAGAAACACCTTTATGTTGTAGACACTCCTCCATTACGCACGAAGCTGTTGGCCTCTTCTTTCATTATGCGGGCGTACAGCCCATAATGAAAGAAGCATCCTAGGCCTCATTTTCGCCTTCCATCAAGCGAGATTAAGGTCAAAGGGTCTATTTTATATAAAAAAAAAAAAGTAGTACGCTAGATTTTAGATTTAATTTTGTTTACTACTGGATCCTAAGCCTGATAGTACCCAACCATCTTTTCTATTGAAATCAGGATGTTTTTTGATTTCAATAGCTTCGCGAATCATCACTAGCATTTACTCGTAAGTTAATTTGTCCATGAAAAACATGTTAAGTTGTCCTTATTACATAATCCAATACTTTGTTATAAGGTAAGTTTCCTACGTGGAAGAGCCACGCAGAGGCTTTCCTTGTTATATGAATGGTCCAGAATACCAGCGTGAAGTAGAGGTATTATGTGGTTTGACATTTTGTTCAGTAAGTGAGATAAACGGAGCGCCCACCGTTACCTGTATATTCTAGTAAAATTCCGCTCTATTTACTTGAGGCTGCAGGCAGCTATACTCGCAATGAATTTCTATAACATCAAGGGACTTCACTTTAATCTCAATGTTATCTATACTACCTACATATTTATGGCGAAGTCTCCCGTACTTTCTTTTACCGAAGCGCAGATATTTTCTCCAACTGATACATCCTTTTTCCACTACCCAGCCAAGGTACAATTTGGATTTCGCCTTTGTGCCTCGGTCCAAAGTTTGTGAATACGTCAAACAGTACACTACTTTGTTCTCCGGCGTTGTCTTGAATGCCGACATCACACCTGCACCTGTTCTATAAAAGTAAACCTAACAACTAACACTAAAACCACACATTCTATATGACAATTTCATCCTACTGTTCCCACAACTATTCATGTTTAGATGCTTGTTAATAGTTTTTGTGAATTTTAGTATTAGTGAAAATTTAGTATATTTATAAATTTCTCACGCTAATACTCTTCTTCTGCATATTAATGATGTTTCGAGTCCGATATCTTTAGATACGCAAATATGGAGTTGAAGAGAGGCTAGATACCTCTCGAGCAAGTCAGAATCATATAGTCTTAAAGCAAGGCAAGGCCATGTCGGAGCGTGTAAACCTCACTTAATATCAAGTATCCTTAACCCACCAATTATTATTTTTGCAAATTCGTTTAATGTATGGACACGAAAAATTTACAATTTTATTATATGTATATTTATATTTTCTGTAATTTTATACTACACATTAATTTCCGCCCGCAACTTCGTTCGCGTGGAGAATCTTTTCGCGGCTTTCCAACAGGAAGTAAGGTAAGGTATTTCTATTTCGAATTTCATCAATATCGTTTCAGCCGTGTTTCGACTTTCACATAATGTATTAGAATAGCACTAAATAAATTCTAAACGGAAGTTAATATGGAAATATACGAGAGATAAGTGGAACATCGAGGTCCCTGTAGGAACTGAACGCTTTGTTCGCTTAAACATTCGAACCAGTGGAGTAACTGAACAGTTAAGCTGTGATGGATTCTAGACGAAACCGAAAATCTCGTTCAGAGAATGAGGGGATGTCTACTTAGAGAGACATAGTAATTGACCCCGAAAATGAAATCAAATTAATACTAGGTTAAATTATGTTAATATAAGAAATTATTTCAAAAAGTTAAAGATATCTATAGAATTAATTATATATTGTTAACAGTGATTAGTGAAAAAAAAGTGACAAAACATTTAAAATTACATCACATTTATTTTGATAAGGGTATACACATTTTTAACGTGGTAGAGCCTAGCGGCGGCTTTTGCTGCCGCAGGAATGGGCCGGCTCGTCCGGATAAGTACCACGGCCTCGCAGAATACCAGCGTGAAGTAGAGGCATCTTGTGCTTCTGCGTTTCGTGCGGTGAGTGAGGTAACCTCCCCAAATATGGTAGCGGTATATAATTTTGAGCTACCCCAGGAGGGTACCAGTACCTACGGTTCTGGAGAATCCCTCACTGAGCATCCACGTTCAGGCTTTCCTACGCTACCTAATCGTGGATGCTCAGTCTGCCCTGCGTATTCTGGGGGGGGGCAATATTCCGCTCTCTTTCTTTCCTACTCGAGGCAAACGCAGCAAAGAAACTATGGCATCCCCTACCGCGCTCGCCGTGGATTTGTGCATATCAGGGGACTCCACTCGAACCTTAGCGCCGTTCATTACCATCTTGAAACGGCGAAGCCAATCTTGCTTTTTCTTACAGAGACTCAGATATCGTCTCCGGCTGATACCTCTTATCTCCATTACCCGGGGTACAAACTGGAACACTCCTTTGTGCCCCGTGCCGGAGTTTGCATATACGTCAGAGATGATATCTGTTCTCGACGCCTCGGTAGTCTTGAAGGTTTGGAGCTATCTACCGTTTGGCTGCGCATCGACAGCGACGACCATCCGCGCGTCTATGCGTGCCTTTACAGGTCCCATAGCGGTAATACCGTAACTGACCGACTCATCGACCACATCCAAATGGCTACAGATTCCGTGCACATCAGATCCCATCCGCAGAGATCGTGATTCTCGGCGATTTTAATGCCCACCACACCGATTGGCTCGGTTCTCGCATAACCGATCATGCGGGGAGATCTGTTCACGACTTTGCATTAGCATATGGCCTGACACAACTGGTAACCTCGCCGACGCGGATTCCAGACGTCGAAGGTCATACACCTTCCCTGTTGGACCTTTTGCTGACCTCACACCCGGACGGATATTTGGTCTCAGTCGATGCCCCTCTTGGCTCGTCGGACCACTGTCTGATCCGGAGTGTAGTGCCTATTGCGCGACGATCTGCGGGTTTCTGCCGTGTGTGGCACTATAGGTCGGCAGATTGGGATGGAATGCGGTCTTTCTTTGCTTCCTACCCATGGGGGCAGGTTTGCTTCTCGCTGGATGATCCCAACGCCGTTGCAGATTCTGTCACCGATATGGTACTTCAGGGAATGGAACTTTTTATTCCGTTCTCTGCAGTGCCTATCGGAGGTAAATCCCTGCCTTGGTTTGGTCGCATCTGCAAAATAGCGTCACGCCGAAAGCGGAAGTGCTACCAGGCCTGGGCCGATGCATCGGCGTCTCGGGATGCAAAAACCAGTGCTCTTAAAAACGAGTACAACTCTGCCTCCAGGTCCTTCAAACGAGTTATCGCTGCGGCAAAGTTAAAGCACATTGGCAGAATTGGCGAGAGATTAGTTCGCCTCCCATCGGGATCCCGCGCATTCTGGTCTCTCGCCAAGGCTGTCCAGGGGAATTTCTGTCAGCCATCTCTCCCATCTCTACATAAGGAGGATGATTCGCTGGCCCATACTGCAAAAGAGAAAGCCGATCTCTTGGGCTCTCTTTTGCATCCAACTCGACTCTTGATGACCGGGGAAACTCTCCACCTACCATCCCGTGGTGTAAGTGCTCCATGCCGGAAATTCAGTTTCTGCAGAGCTCAGTGCGAAAGGCACTCCGCTCCTGGACATTCATAAGTCGAGTGGGCCGGACGGAATCCTCCAATTGTGCTGAGGATGTGTGCCCCTGAGTTGGCACCGGTTCTCACGCGTCTTTTCCGGCACTCCTACTCTTCAGGCGTCGTCCCGGAATCTTGGAAGACAGCATTTGTGCATCCAATACCCAAAAAAGGCGACCGCTCTGATCCGTCCAACTACAGGCCTATTGCCATCACCCCCTTGTTATCTAAAATAATGGAGTCACTCATCAACACCCAGCTCCTGAGGTACCTGGAGGAACACCAGCTGATCAGTGACCGACAGTACGGTTTCCGTCGCGGACGATCAGCTGGTGATCTTCTAGTTTACCTGACTCACCGATGGGCAGAAGCAGTTGAGTCTAAGGGGGAGGCTTTGGCGGTTAGTCTGGACGTAGCGAAAGCATTTGATAGGGTTTGGCATATACGGGGTTCCTGAGAGATTGTGCAACTGGGTCACCAGCTTCCTCACGGATCGGAGCATCAAGGTTGTTGTCGACGGTGCATGCTCGGACCCCAAACCCGTGAATGCTGGTGTTCCACAAGGCTGGGTGCTATCTCTCACTCTGTTCCTTCTGCATATCAACGACATGCTACAAATCAGTAGCATTCATTGCTATGTAGACGACAGCACGGGTGATGCTCTATATACAGGCCGTGCGAATATTTCTGGGGAACACGTCGACGAGTGCCGGAACAAACTTGTGTCTGAAGTCGAGACCTTGTTATTCAAAGTCTCGGATTGGGGTCGACGTAATTTGGTCCTATTCAACCCCAAAAAGACACAGGTTTGCGCGTTCACCGCTAAAAAGAATCCCTTTGTCGTTTCTCCTCTTTTTGAGAACATTCCCCTTATTGGCTCAACCAGTATCGGAATCCTTGGCGTTGACATATCAAGCGACGTTCAGTTCCGTGGTCACTTGGAGGGAAAGGCCAAATTGGCCTCCAAAAAGCTTGGTGTGCTCTGTAGAGCGGGACAGTATTTCATGCCGGTCCACCGTTTGCAACTTTATAAGGCGCAAGTTCGGCCCCACATAGAATACTGTTCTCATCTCTGGGCAGGGGCACCCCAGTACCAACTCCTTCCATTTGATCGCATCCAACGTCGAGCGGCTCGAGTTGTCGGCGACCAAGCTCTCTCTGATCGGCTTGATCCTTTGGCCTTGCGAAGAGATGTTGCTTCTCTTTGCATTTTTTACAAAATTTTCCACGGGGAATGTTCTGAGGAACTTTTCGGATTGATCCCAGCTGCTGAATTTCACCATCGTACATCGCGACAGAATTCGAAGTTCCAGCGATACCACCTAGATGGTTGGCATTCCACCACAGTGCGTTTTAATCGAAGTTTTCTGCCACGCACTTCGATTTTGTGGAATCAGCTGTCGCCAGCAGTATTTCCGAACAGTTACGACTTAGGGACCTTCAAGAAAAGAGCTTATTCCTTCCTTAAAGGCCGGCAGCGCATCTGTAGCTCCTCTGGTGTTGTGGATGTTCGTGGGCGTCGGTGATCACTTACCATCAGGTGAGCCGCACACTCGTTTGCCCCCTTCTTCTATAAAAAAAAATACAATAAAATAAAATAAAATAAAATAAAATAAAATAAAATAAAATAAAATAAAAAAAAAAAAAATACAATAAAATAAAATAAAATAACATTTTACCGTCCTTCAGTAGTAATAATGTAAGTGCCTTCTAGCGCCGCCTATGCAAACTTATTTGTTACATAGATATCTATCAGACTAAACATCGAGATTATGGCAGTTAAGTGCAGTGCATGCGGCAAATACATGTCGCCATGAGATGGCGTCAATGTCACTTGCACAAAGTGCAGTAAACAGCTGCATAGAGCGTGGGTATAGTAGCGGGCGCATCGCTGATGCCATCGTGGGCCTGTTCTGACTCCAAAGTAAAGAAACAGCGGCTTAATAAGGACACTATGGCCTTGAACCTAGGAAAGGAATCACGCGAATTTTCCGCGAAGAGATGTGCCAAACTCGCGAAGAATTTCGGGCATTAAGGTAAGAAATTCATGAGATTAGGGTCCTTGTCAGCAATTGTGACGCTCGTCTGGACAAACTGGAAAACACGGTACAAACCATTCTGGAGTCGCAATCACACAACCGCGCTGAGAGTTTTAAAGATGAAATTCTGAAGCTAGCATCAACGGTCAACCAGCTTTAAGTAAATATTAATGAAAGGGACCAAGAGTTGCTCTCGAACGACCTTGAAATAAGCGGTGTTCTAGAGGGAGATAGACATGTGTCGCAAAGCTTGGCATCAAAGTGGAGGAACGCGAACTAGTCAGCTGCATGCGCGTAGGAGGCGCCCGCCGGGAGACAGAGATCCGCCCCCGTCCCATCGCCGTGCGGCTGGCGCGGCGCGACCTGCGCACGAAAGTGCTGCGCGCGGCACGCATTCGGCGGTCGCTCACTTCCGAAGGTTTGGGCCTTAAGTCCGCGACGCACACGATACATCAATGAGCGTTTGACGAAAACAAACAAACTGTTTCGTCAAGCTCGCGAAACGGGTCGACGGCAGGGGTGGCGATATATGTGGTTGAAGCGTTGCACGTCGGGACCAAGGAGACCCTGTGAGCCGTATCCGTTTCAATACAGATATTGTGAAGGTTAAAAAATAACACTGACCTGCCGCATCACATTTACGATGACCACAATTTGATCAATGCGATTTTCTTAAATGTGCCCGGAAATAATCAAGTGCCCCTTTCGCACACGGCATTCTTTACATTTTATGTTAAAGTCGCAAATATATTTAAATTGAAGACAGTTGAAGCAAGTGATATAGAATGCAAAACTCCTTGTCTTCAATCTGGGTTCAGAATCGCACGGCAACCGCTATGACAAAACTAGTCGATGATAGAATCAGAGCAAGATAGCGGTTAAGGTACTGTGTTGCCTTGCTTGATTTTTCTGGGCCGTTTGACTATCTAAATGTGTCAAGCCGAGCAATTACGGAAATTTCTTAAGTTAAGTTCAATATTGTTGAAAATAACGCGGACTTTACCCGTATTTATACGTACGTCCGTACGTCACTCGATACACAGACCCACTGAAAACCAGCGCTGTAGTCTCGTCTTAACGGCAGCGTTAAGCTGCCTGTGGTCCGTTTTGGTGACCACTTTGGGGAAACCGAGGATTAAGTATGTGCGATACAGGATCAGGTTATTAGGACGACCAACCATCTGAGATTGACGATGACATGTTCCTTAGAGCCATTCCTACGATATCTGTCGAAATAGTGGCCTTCTCGGGGAGTCACTTAAGCTTGTCATCTTCGATTGTTCGGGGCTTTCTAACTGTGTGTATCTGCGCAGACGCAACATATTGGGCAGGCGTTTTCAATAGAAGTTCGCTCTAAAATAAGGTTTCATCTCAGGACTGCCCTATGATAAGTACGTAAATAAAATTTTGTAGAATATGTTCTTTCGTATTTCGCAAAATTTAATTGCCCATTCCTAGTGGTGTCTTCCGCGAATACACCAGCATGATTGCACTAACTGTCGCGTACTCAGGGGTACAGCAGCCTCGTTACTGCTCGGGTAGGAAAACGACCCACTCAATGTTTAAAATACCTCTACAATTAGTTACTGCTGATACGCCGGTTTTCCGACATCTCCCGAAACAGTGATAAAGCGTGATTTTGGCATGATTGTTACTAATTATGCAGGATCCACGTTGGCATAGGTGCCACTGCTAGGGCAGTGGAAGCTGTGGACAGGACATTGCAGATATCAGGCTAAATAACAAACCGATGGGAGGTGCTGCTTTGTGGTGGTTTTAGATAGGCGTTGCTCATATTAACACGAGGAACTAGTAGTTTAAGAAAATAAAAATATAACTTCTTTTAATGACTTCAAGAAGTAATTTATTTAAAATATTATTAAATGACATTTCAAGCGTTCGACACGATCCAGGAAGTGAAGCTAGAAACGCGAGTGTTGACTCCTGGGTAGCGGGCGTAAGCGCACCTATGTCCCCAAGAGGAGAGACCGACGACAACTTTATTGTGGAGGAGTGGACTACCAGAGTCACCCTGGCACTGATCGCGACCACCGACATCGAGCACGCCCGCGCACAACATATTGTCAGTTACGATAGCGTTCAATTCAGTGTAACGGCTTCTGCAAATCGCCTGGTTCACAGTCTGGATTTGAACATGACGCAGCTGCTCAGAAGAAGTACCGGTGTACTGAAAAATCAAACAAATTTAGTCGTTGCAATCTACTTTTCACCACAGCTTAACAGGTGGTCAGCATATCTCCGTCTAGTAAGACGGAATAAACTGTAGTTAAATAATAATTAATTAATAAATCATATAATAGCTTCGAAAAGGGCACGAGCCCTCTCCACATATGCACAGAATCGAACTCGGGTCTCCTGATTCAGAAGCAGATCTTTTAGCTTCTAACTATGGCTATCGCAGCTAACATAAAAAATGATAAGCGGCTTACCACTAACCGGCACTAGTGCCGATACCCTCGCTACTCTGCTGATCTGAGTTCGGTAATCTTGTTTTTTTTTACGAATGGATAGTCCGCCGTTATTTGCCACCGGCACCCCATACAGGTTAGGTTGGCATTCGGAGATAGAAATAATTAGCTCTAAGATGTAACACAGAACTCCGTCTACAATTTTACCGTAGTAGTATCATGGCGTTACTTTGCTTCGGTTTGAAGGATTCTACAACCAGAGAAAACTTTCTTCATTTTTTCTACATTAGTCTTTTTAAATCCAATGCTGAACACTGGCCTCTCTATTAAATCGCCAACTAAAGTCGGCATGCATTTCTTTAAAAGTTATACTATATGTACCCACGAGGCTGTGCAAGTCAGTTGATGAGCACAATGCCAGTACCCTCGTGTTAGTGAGTAGTCTTTGAGTCGAGCGCCTTACAGAGCAATACAATTTTTACAGCTCAGTACTTGTAATTAAGTTCCCGGTGGCATTGCTACTGTTAAAATTAGGCGGGGCCCTAAGCATCATGTGAATAGAAGAATAGAAGCTATTTCGATTGCTGGTCACTGGGCTCCATAGAAATACTCGACTTTAAATTTTAACATCGGCGTAATAAGTTAAAATGAGCTTAAAATTATAGTTTTTTAGTTTTAATTTGAGTATGTGTCTAGTTTCTAGGGGATCGAAATTATATTACTAGTATCGTAAGATTATTATTTAGTTTAGACTTACAGAGGTAGCGCCCCATCCGATAGCCCAAACGTTTAGGCCATCGCCAAGATTGTAGTTAGAGCCTGCAATGCTACCAGGGCTGACGACGTCACTGTACATGATAGCGGATTTTGAGCGGATAATAGCAATGTCGTTATCACTGATGCGTGGAACATAGTCGGGATGAATGATGAATTGGGCAGAGTTATGAACGGTACCACCACTGCTAGCATAGGAGGAACCGACCCGGAAACGCCATCTGATGACTGCGTCCCTTCTAAAATTTGATTAAATACATTAATAAAATAATTAACTTGTTATCCATATACCTTATAAATGCAATAGCATTTGGTCATCCAGGTTTGACTTACTCAATACAATGAGCTGCGGTAAGAATAGATCTTCTGTTCACAATGGTACCACCACATAATTGGACAAAGCTTAAATCCCCCCAAGTATATAGGAGAGCCGCGCCAAATGGATACTGCTCAATTGTTGTTATAGTTCCCCCAACTATTCTTTGAGGGTTTTTAGGGACGGCTGAAATTAACGAAAAAACAATATCTTAAAAAAATAATGATAATACGTAGTCAATTTCGACATTAAAAATATAAATTAAATTTTTGAAACGTCATTCTTTTTACAATCTACTATTAACCGTTACGTTATAAATGAAGTATTTATAACTAAAAAGTAACAAGAGAGTAAAAACCGTAGGTATCGTTTTATTTGTATTTTTTATTTCTACTTGCAATTAACTCTCTCGGAGTTTCTTATTTATTTATTTAAACTTTATTTGCACATTACATGACAAAAGGCGGACTTAATGCCAACAGGCATTCTCTACCAGTCTACCATTAGATTGAACAGAGAAAATGTAAATGCAATGAACTCTCTCGGAGTTTCTCCACTCGGAGGTGAAGGAACATCGTGAGGACGCCTGCAAGTCTAAGAAATAATAAAAAATATTATTTCGAATATATGACAAGCCCGCAATCCCGCACTGGAGCAACGTGGCGGGCCCTTCCTCGACTCCAAAACCCTCTCAGATATTGGAGAAAGGGACGCTTTTTCCCAGCAGTGGGCACGTACAGGCAGTACTACTTTACTTTACAAAGTAAATTTTAAAATTATATTAAATATTGTTTTTGTCATCGACATTAGAAATTTAAATTTCATTTTTTCAACGTCATTCTTTTTGGAATACACTATAATGTTAGGTTATAAATGAAGTACTTAAAGCTAAAAAGGAACAAACTAAAGAAACTCCATAGATATTGTCTTTTTCGGTTTTTTCTTCTATTTGTAATTCAAAATAATAAGATGAAATTATGGGACCACATGGTAAATATTTGCCCATACTCACCACACTGCAAAAAGTATTTGTAAAATGTATATGCTTAAATTAAATAAAGGTATATTAAAACTTACCTGCTACAGCAGCTAAGCCCAAGGCCAATAACAATATGGAGGCACGCATTCTAAAATGTTACGAAACTGTTCTAAATAATTGTCTGCGCCAAATATTTATACAACATTTGTAAGTAGTAATCAAAGTGATTGAATAATTATCGGATATGATAGATTTAAAAAGATAAACCCTTAATCCTACTGGATTAGCATAGCAAACCTCTTAGACTTATTTGTTCAAAAATATAATACGGCCATAGCAGAACGTCACACTTCGGAAAAACATGCAATACTCTTTGTAAGGTTTCACATCAACTTCCTACGAAGCAACACATGTTTCAATCAAATTCAAATTCAAATTTAAAAGCTTTTGTGTCAAAATTCTCCTGCTCTCCTCCACATTCAAAAACACAATTAGTTCGAAACTAATTGTGTTTTAGAATGGACTTAACTTACGGTTGTAACCCATTCTCCAACATTGTGAGTATTGTGTAGAAAATACGTATATTACCTTATACCCTCAGAAGTACCCTCTACGTCTCTTATAATTCCACCAGAATAATTCACCTCTATTGCTTTTTGTATTCTCCATCGCATAGAAATATGACTAATATAAATCTCGTTCATAAATTGCAACCTTACTTTGAAAGGATTTAAGAACTCGTATTTAACTCTAATTATGTTGATAATTCCGTTCTCTTTGAATAATAGCGACATAGCAAATTATTTAGCATATGCACATATTGGCATTAATACGCCTCTCTTAGGCGTATTTGCCTAAGAGGGGCGATAAATTCACCTTCAACTAAAAATCTGCAATATCTTCCTCTTCATGTAAAATAAAATTTTCCGTTATTTCCCTACTCAACATTGTAAGTTACATCTTCTTTATCGTGAATAATTTTAGCTTCTAAGCGCAAGTATTAGCTGTCACTGTGTGCGTGGAAGCAGGCCGGTCGCGGCTGCGCGCGTGCGAGTAAGCAGATCGATCTTTTTACTCAGACGCGTCGAGACTAAAACTAAAATTCCCATGAAACAAAGATTATTGAAATAAATAAATAAAAATGAACAATAGGCGGCCTTGTCGCTAAGAAGCGATTTCTTCCAGGCAACCCAGAAAGAAAAAGGAAATATGAAAACAAATATTAGGTTAGGGTGTCCACTGAAGTGAATAAGGAGTAAGCGAAGAAACACACAATATAAAATTCAAGGACTAAGTTAATGATTTAACAAAAATAGTAATACCTACATAACAATAATACATTCAAGTGTACATATATAATAAATACATAAACATACACAATATATACATTATATATATATATGACACTCGAACCGCTCTTTTAAATAAAGCAGAAAATAAAAGTGATTGAAGATGAGTATTCCTGCGGATAAGTAACATGCATCAGCATAATCAAGAAAAGGTAAAAGGAGAGATTCCGCGTGCGCAAGTCGGTTTAGGTAAAAAGTTTCTCAATATCCGGAGCGAATTAACACCCGCAAACATCTTTCTGCGCACTACACTAACCTGAGTACACTAAGAGAGTAACTTATTAAATACAACACCTAAGGTTTTAACCGTGTCACTATATTGTATTTGAATGCCGTCAAAATCAATACAGGAAAGAGAAATCCAATCGATTCGTGTAACAAACCTTTGACTTACTATAATAATGGCTTGTGTTTTAGAAGGATTTACCTTTTTTAGCCCATGAGAATTGCTCCACTGTACTGTATCGAAATATTTATTTAGTGATTCGATTATTTTGGTCAAATCCTCTAATTTTGATTGAGCATATACTTGGATATCATCAGCGTACAGGTGGTAGAGAGAAGATAAATGCTGAGTGATAGAACTGATAAAGATTGAGAAAAGAAAAGGAGACAAAACGCCACCTTGCGGTACCCCGGCATTTATCAAACACCAGTGCGAGTAATTTTCCTCGATTTGAATACGTTGCTGGCGATTATACAAGTAACTGAACAGTTACTTACTGAAATCCAGAAAAGTCAATACTGTTATACACTAGTTATCCATACCAAAACGGATATCATCAATTATTTTTACTAAAGCAATAGTCGTACTATGACCGGAACGGAAAACGGATTGAAATATAATAAAAAAAATTGCATTTGGACAAGAAAAATGTCAGTTGTTTATGTGCAATTCTTTAAAAAACATTAGACATGAATGAAAGAATGGAAATAGGCCGATAGCCGGAGAAAAGGGTTGGATTCATTTTTTTAGGAAGAGGAGTTATGAGAATAATAAAAACGAGTATTGATGGAATGATTAAAAATAAACACAGTTCAGGAACTAGAAAGTCTAGAATAGGAGTATTCATTTTACGTCACATACAGTCTGAACCAATGGCATTAAAAATTACTTCTTCATAATACTTCTTTTAACGTCACTACAGTCGATTTGACTAAAAATCATCAGAGGTGGGTAAAGCCTTTTGTTTTATGGCAGTAGTTAAGCTCGTTTAGATTAATATTACTTATACTTGAATGACAGTTCCTAACCCCAGAGATTTCAAAAATTTCCACACTCTTCCGAAGTCTTTTTCATCGAGAATAGATTTATGGATACGGTGTTATTGTTTGTCTCTACACAGCCTGTTGCATCGATTCCGAATATTTTTGTATTTAACTCGATTGACTTCACAAGGGTTTGTTAAATTTGTCAAGCTAAATATAAATTTAGCTTTAGGTACGTTCTACTTGTGTTATGAGTTACGGGGTGTTTCGGAGCGTGGGTATCATTAATTTTGACTAAAAGAGAATTAAACATTTCTACACGGTCGTCAATAATATCACCAGTAAGGGCTTCAGTCCAATCCACACGACAAAAACTACGTTGGAGAAGAATTCTTGATTTAACTTAGGGCGTAACGTATTTTATATGTTAAATATAACAATAAGAAAATGCATCTGCGGGACCTTGACCATGTTTTAATACAAAGTCCACTGAAGAAACTAGAATAAGATCATGAAGAGGTGGAGAACAATTTGGAAAGGTGTGTGTTGCAGAGAGAGGAAGAATGTTCGGGCCTGCTGCCTTTACTACAGAATTAAGTCGAAATGCGTTAGTCATTTTTCAAAAGACAAGTATTAAAATCGCCGATCGTAGTAGAATGTTCATATTGTGAAATAAACAGATCTAAGAGATTTTCAAATCCAGAAAAATAGTCTATTGTAAGATTGGGACTATAGTAGCAAGTAGAAGTGTAAGGTGGGAAAGAATAACCTTAATTAATAAATGTTCTGGCCCTTGTATATTTCTAGGTTTAAAACGAGCCACTAGTGGATAGAATAAACGCTTCAGTTTATGCACAAGGCCCACAGTGTTTCAGTTATCCTATTTGTTACTTAAAATTTATGAAGAACCTGTCTAAATGAATATGGAAAATAAGCTAAGCAGAAAATTTGTGCCTAACTGTACATTCTTCAGCAGAACTTATTTCCCTATGTTCACGGTGACAAAAAGCAACATCGTGTAAATTAATGGCTTTTTGAACAACTATTCTGAAGACCCTGAACGACCACGCTGCAGCAATCAATGGCAATATATTGGTACTCGTAGGGGTCGAAAGTGTTGAATAAACTTCTATAGTCCCAGTTATGGACCAGACCAGAGAAATTCACACGGTAATAAATCGCTGGCACAGCTAGTTGGATATGCGATTTTAGCTCAACTAAGCTAGTACATAATTTTTTTATAAAATTGGATAAAAACTCTATACAACAGACATGAAAAGATATCAAATCTTCATTTCTCTTTAGACATATATTTGGTCACCATATCTTTTTTAATTGTTTGTTTTTGGAGGAGTTAAAATGATAGTTAAAACAGGTTATCAAATAAGACACCGTCTATTGAAGGAAAATATCACACAATGATCAGTGTCTGAGAAATAATAAAGATTTCCATAAACTGTGAATTTTCGCTCCAATTTGAGAAGCCTATATTACGAAATCTGTATACGAATATATAAACACATGAAACACCTTGTGTTAAACGGCTTTAAGTAAAATGGAAACAATTTGAATTATGAGTCCCTATAAATTTTTGTATGTTCATATCAATAATATTTTTATACCTATAGTTTAAGAGAATTAAAAGTATAACTTTTTACAAACAGGTTTCAAAGGAGCGATTTATTTGAAATATTATAAAATGACATTTCAAGCGTTCGACTGGACCCAGGATGTGTAGCGTGAAACGCGAACGTTGACTCCTGGGTAGCGGGCCTGAGCACACTCATGTCCCCAAGAACAGACACCAACGACGACGTTGTTATGGAGGAGCGGACTTCCAGAATCACCCTGGCACTGATCGCGACCACCGACATCGAGCAAGCCCGAGCACAACATATTGTCAGTTATGGTCATGCCTAATTCATTGTAACGACTTCTGCAAATGGCTTGATTCACAGTCTGGATCTGAACATGTCGCAGCTGATCAGAAAAAGAACGACTGGCCTGAAACAATTACAGCAACAGAAATGTTCAGAAGTCTCAACATTTATTTTAGTCGTTTCATTCCACTTTTCACCGCAGCTCATTTGGTACGTATCATATGTACGTTTAGCGACATTTCCATCAGGTGGTGAGCATGTCGCCGTCTTATTTTGTAAAGGCCATCAACATAAATTGTACTTTAACATTGGTAAAATCATTGATACGAGCGCTCCAAACATGAACTATTCATCATCATCTTCAGCAGGACTTATTTCATCAGTTCACGGTGACAAAAAGCAACATCGTGTAAATTAATGGCTTTTTGAACAACTATTCTGAAGACCCTGAACGACCACGCTGCAGCAATCAATGGCAATATATTGGTACTCGTAGGGGTCGAAAGTGTTGAATAAACTTCTATAGTCCCAGTTATGGACCAGACCAGAGAAATTCACACGGTAATAAATCGCTGGCACAGCTAGTTGGATATGCGATTTTAGCTCAACTAAGCTAGTACATAATTTTTTTATAAAATTGGATAAAAACTCTATACAACAGACATGAAAAGATATCAAATCTTCATTTCACTTTAGACATATATTTGGTCACCATATCTTTTTTAATTGTTTGTTTTTGGAGGAGTTAAAATGATAGTTAAAACAGGTTATCAAATAAGACACCGTCTATTGAAGGAAAATATCACACAATGATCAGTGTCTGAGAAATAATAAAGATTTCCATAAACTGTGAATTTTCGCTCCAATTTGAGAAGCCTATATTACGAAATCTGTATACGAATATATAAACACATGAAACACCTTGTGTTAAACGGCTTTAAGTAAAATGGAAACAATTTGAATTATGAGTCCCTATAAATTTTTGTATGTTCATATCAATAATATTTTTATACCTATAGTTTAAGAGAATTAAAAGTATAACTTTTTACAAACAGGTTTCAAAGGAGCGATTTATTTGAAATATTATAAAATGACATTTCAAGCGTTCGACTGGATCGGTACCACGGCCTCCCAGAATACCGGCGTGAAGTAGAGGCATCTTGTGCTTCTGCGTTTCGTTCAGTGAGGGAGGTAGCCGGAGGCCCACACCCCCTTTCCGTCCCCCTCCTCATCCTCCCTCCCATCTCCCTAACATCCTTAAAGGCCGACAACGCACCTGCAGCACCTCTGGTGTTGCGGATGTAGTGAGCGACGGTAATCACTTACCATCAGGTGAACCGCTTGCTCGTTTGCCACCTTTCCGATAAAAAAAAAGCGAGTTGATGAGCACAATTCTAGTTTCATTTCAGTGACAGACACTTGTAATTAAGTTCCCGGTGGCATTGCTACTGTTAAAAGTAGGCGTGGCGTATCAAATGAATGACTGGCTATTCCGATTGCTGGTCACTGAGCTCCATCGAAATACTCGACTTTAAATTTTAACATTGACGTAATAAATTAAAATGTGCTTAAAATTATAGTTTCTTAGTTTCAATTTGAGTAAATGTCTAGTTGGCCGAAATTGTTTTACTAGTATCGAAAGATTATTATTTAGTTTAGACTTACAGAGGTAGCGCCCCATCCGATAGCCCAAACGTTTTGGCCGTCGCCAAGATTGTAGTTGGAACCTGCAATGCTACCGGCGCTGACTACGTCACTGTACGTGATAGCGGATTTTGAGCGGATAATAGCGATGTCGTTATCATAGATGAGTGGAACGTAGTTGGGATGAATGATGAACTGGGCAGAGTTATGAACGGTACCACCACTTCTGGCATAGGAGGAACCGACTCGAAAACGCCATCTGATGACTGAGTCCCTTCTAAAATTTGATTAAATACATTAATAAAATAAATAACTTGTTATCCATATACCTTCAGATAAGTGCAATAGCATTTGGTCAACCAGATTTGACTTACACAATACAATGAGCCGCGGTAAGAATAGATCTGCTGTTCACGATGGTACCACCACAAGATTGGATAAAGTTTGAATCCCCCCAAGTATATAGGAGAGCAGCGCTAAATGGATACTGCTCAATTGTTGTTATAGTTCCCCCAACTATTCTTTGAGGGTTTTTAGGGACGGCTGAAATTAACGAAAAAACAATATCTTAAAAAAATAATGATAATACGTAGTCAATTTCGACATTAAAAATATAAATTAAATTTTTGAAACGTCATTCTTTTTACAATCTACTATTAACCGTTACGTTATAAATGAAGTATTTATAACTAAAAAGTAACAAGAGAGTAAAAACCGTAGGTATCGTTTTATTTGTATTTTTTATTTCTACTTGCAATTAACTCTCTCGGAGTTTCTTATTTATTTATTTAAACTTTATTTGCACATTACATGACAAAAAGGCGGACTTAATGCCAACAGGTATTCTCTACCAGTCTACCATTAGATTGAATAGAGAAAATGTAAATGCAATGAACTCTCTCGGAGTTTCTCCACTCGGAGGTGAAGGAACATCATGAGGACGCCTGCAAGTCTAAGAAGCCTAAAAATATTATTTCGAATATATGACAAGCCCGCAATCCCGCACTGGAGCAACGTGGCGGGCCCTTCCTCGACTCCAAAACCCTCTCAGATATTGGAGAAAGGGACGCTTTTTCCCAGCAGTGGGCACGTACAGGCAGTACTACTTTACTTTACAAAGTAAATTTTAAAATTATATTAAATATTGTTTTTGTCATCGACATAAGAAATTTAAATTTCATTTCTTCAACGTCATTCTTTTTGGAATACACTATAACGTTAGGTTATAAATGAAGTACTTAAAGCTAAAAAGGAACCGACTCGAAAACGCCATCTGATGACTGAGTCCCTTCTAAAATTTGATTAAATACATTAATAAAATAAATAACTTGTTATCCATATACCTTCAGATAAGTGCAATAGCATTTGGTCAACCAGATTTGACTTACACAATACAATGAGCTGCGGTAAGAATAGATCTGCTGTTCACGATGGTACCACCACTTCTGGCATAGGAGGAACCGACTCGAAAACGCCATCTGATGACTGAGTCCCTTCTAAAATTTGATTAAATACATTAATAAAATAATTAACTTGTTATCCATATACCTTCAGATAAGTGCAATAGCATTTGGTCAACCAGATTTGACTTACACAATACAATGAGCTGCGGTAAGAATAGATCTGCTGTTCACGATGGTACCACCACTTCTGGCATAGGAGGAACCGACTCGAAAACGCCATCTGATGACTGAGTCCCTTCTAAAATTTGATTAAATACATTAATAAAATAATTAACTTGTTATCCATATACCTTCAGATAAGTGCAATAGCATTTGGTCAACCAGATTTGACTTACACAATACAATGAGCTGCGGTAAGAATAGATCTGCTGTTCACGATGGTACCACCACTTCTGGCATAGGAGGAACCGACTCGAAAACGCCATCTGATGACTGAGTCCCTTCTAAAATTTGATTAAATACATTAATAAAATAATTAACTTGTTATCCATATACCTTCAGATAAGTGCAATAGCATTTGGTCAACCAGATTTGACTTACACAATACAATGAGCTGCGGTAAGAATAGATCTGCTGTTCACGATGGTACCACCACTTCTGGCATAGGAGGAACCGACTCGAAAACGCCATCTGATGACTGAGTCCCTTCTAAAATTTGATTAAATACATTAATAAAATAAATAACTTGTTATCCATATACCTTCAGATAAGTGCAATAGCATTTGGTCAACCAGATTTGACTTACACAATACAATGAGCTGCGGTAAGAATAGATCTGCTGTTCACGATGGTACCACCACTTCTGGCATAGGAGGAACCGACTCGAAAACGCCATCTGATGACTGAGTCCCTTCTAAAATTTGATTAAATACATTAATAAAATAAATAACTTGTTATCCATATACCTTCAGATAAGTGCAATAGCATTTGGTCAACCAGATTTGACTTACACAATACAATGAGCCGCGGTAAGAATAGATCTGCTGTTCACGATGGTACCACCACAAGATTGGATAAAGTTTGAATCCCCCCAAGTATATAGGAGAGCAGCGCTAAATGGATACTGCTCAATTGTTGTTATAGTTCCCCCAACTATTCTTTGAGGGTTTTTAGGGACGGCTGAAATTAACGAACAACGAATATCTTAAAAAAAAATATGAGAATATTTAGTAAATAAAAAAAAAAAAAAAAAAAAAAAAAAAAAAAAAAAAAAAAAAAAAAAAAAAAAAAAAAAAAAAAAAATATGAGAATATTTAGTAAATAAAAAAAAAAAAAAAAAAAAAAAAAAAAAAAAAAAAAAAAAAAAAAAAAAAATGATTATTTAATTATAATCGACATTAGAAACGTGAATTTGTTAATAATTTACGATTCGTCTCGTATGATATGATACGTTATAAATGAAGTACTTATACTATCCTTTCTTTGAAAGGATAGTACTCGTACTTCACCCTAATTATATTGGTAATTCCGTTCTATTTGAATAATAGCACCAAAGCAAATTGATTGGGTAGCTTTTCACTGAACGTAATATATATATCTCAATATCCTCATGCAATCGTGTTTTCTTTCATTTTCCTTTGACCTCCATCCACTACCTGTCACTATCTTCCATTTCTCTAATTATTTTACTCCTCTTAGGCGTATTTATGCAATTTCACCTTCACCTATAAATCTGTAATGTCTTCCTCTTCTTGTAAAATAAAATTTTCCGAGATCTCCCCATCAATATGACATATTAGTTACATCTTTATTATCGTCAATAATTTTAGCTTCTAAGCGCAAGTATTAGCTGTCACTGTGTGCGTGGAAGCAGGCCGGTCGTGGCTGCGCGCGTGCGAGTAAGCAGATCGATCTTTTTACTCAGACGCGTCGAGACTAAAACTAAAACTCCCATGAAACAAAGATTATTGAAATAAATAAATAAAAATGAACAATAGGCGGCCTTGTCGCTAAGAAGCGATTTCTTCCAGGCAACCCAGAAAGAAAAATGAAATATGAAAACAAATATTAGGTTAGGGTGTCCACTGAAGTGAATAAGGAGTAAGCGAAGAAACACACAATATAAAATTCATGGACTAAGTTAATGATTTAACAAAAATAGTAATACCTACATAACAATAATACATTCAAGTGTACGTATATAATAAATACATAAACATACACAATATATACATTATATATATATATATGTCACTCGAACCGCTCTTTTAAATAAAGCAGAAAATAAAAGTGATTGAAGATGAGTATTCCTGCGAATAAGTAACATGCATCAGCATAATCAAGAAAAGGTAAAAGGAGAGATTCCGCGTGCGCAAGTCGGTTTAGGTAAAAAGTTTCTCAATATCCGGAGCGAATTAACTCCCGCAAACATCTTTCTGCGCACTACACTAACCTGAGTACACTAAGAGAGTAACTTATTAAATACAACACCGAAGGTTTTAACCGTGTCACTATATTGTATTTGAATGCCGTCAAAATCAATACAGGAAAGAGAAATCCAATCGATTCGTGTAACAAACCTTTGACTTACTATAATAATGGATTGTGTTTTAGAAGGATTTACCTTTAGCCCATGAGAATTGCTCCACTGTACTGTTTCGAAATATTTATTTAGTGATTCGATTATTTTGGTCAAATCCTCTAATTTTGATTGAGCATATACTTGGATATCATCAGCGTACAGGTGGTAGAGAGAAGATAAATGCTGAGTGATAGAACTGATAAAGATTGAGAAAAGAAAAGGAGACAAAACGCCACCTTGCGGTACCCCGGCATTTATCAAACACCAGTGCGAGTAATTTTCCTCGATTTGAATACGTTGCTGGCGATTATACAAGTAACTGAACAGTTACTTACTGAAATCCAGAAAAGTCAATACTGTTACACACTAGTTATCCATACCAAAACGGATATCATCAATTATTTTTACTAAAGCAATAGTCGTACTATGACCGGAACGGAAACCGGATTGAAATATAATTAAAAAAATTGCATTTGGACAAGAAAAATGTCAGTTGTTTATGTGCAATTCTTTAAAAAACATTAGACATGAATGAAAGAATGGAAATAGGCCGATAGCCGGAGAAAAGGGTTGGATTCATTTTTTTAGGAAGAGGAGTTATGAGAATAATAAAAACGAGTATTGATGGAATGATTAAAAATAAACACAATGACAGGAACTAGAAAGTCTAGAATAGGAGTATTCATTTTACGTCACATACAGTCTGAACCAATGGCATTAAAAATTACTTCTTCATAATACTTCTTTTAACGTCACTACAGTCGATTTGACTAAAAATCATCAGAGGTGGGTAAAGCCTTTTGTTTTATGGCAGTAGTTAAGCTCGTTTAGATTAATATTACTTATACTTGAATGACAGTTCCTAACCCCAAGAGATTTCAAAAATTTCCACACTCTTCCGAAGTCTTTTTCATCGAGAATAGATTTATGGATACGGTGTTATTGTTTGTCTCTACACAGCCTGTTGCATCGATTCTGAATATTTTTGTATTTAACTCGATTGACTTCACAAGGGTTTGTTAAATTTGTCAAGCTAAATATAAATTTAGCTTTAGGTACGTTCTACTTGTGTTATGAGTTACGGGGTGTTTCGGAGCGTGGGTATCATTAATTTTGACTAAAAGAGAATTAAACATTTCTACACGGTCGTCAATAATATCACCAGTAAGGGCTTCAGTCCAATCCACACGACAAAAACTACGTTGGAGAAGAATTCTTGATTTAACTTAGGGCGTAACGTATTTTATATGTTAAATATAACAATAAGAAAATGCATCTGCGGGACCTTGACCATGTTTTAATACAAAGTCCACTGAAGAAACTAGAATAAGATCATGAAGAGGTGGAGAACAATTTGGAAAGGTGTGTGTTGCAGAGAGAGGAAGAATGTTCGGGCCTGCTGCCTTTACTACAGAATTAAGTCGAAATGCGTTAGTCATTTTTCAAAAGACAAGTATTAAAATCGCCGATCGTAGTAGAATGTTCATATTGTGGAATAAACAGATCTAAGAGATTTTCAAATCCAGAAAAATAGTCTATTGTAAGATTGGGACTATAGTAGCAAGTAGAAGTGTAAGGTGGGAAAGAATAACCTAAATTAATAAATGTTCTGGCCATTGTATATTTCTAGGTTTAAAACGAGCCACTAGTGGATAGAATAAACGCTTCAGTTTATGCACAAGGCCCACAGTGTTTCAGTTATCCTATTTGTTACTTAAAATTTATGAAGAACCTGTCTAAATGAATATGGAAAATAAGCTAAGCAGAAAATTTGTGCCTAACTGTACATTCTTCAGCAGAACTTATTTCCCTATGTTCACGGTGACAAAAAGCAACATTTAATAACGAATCGTGTAAATTAATGGCTTTTTGAACAACTATTCTCAAGACCCTGAACGACCACGCTGCAGCAACCAATGGCAATATATTGGTACTCGTAGGGGTCGAAAGTGTTGAATAAACTTCTATAGTCCCAGTTATGGACCAGACCAGAGAAATTCACACGGTAATAAATCGCTGGCACAGCTAGTTGGATATGCGATTTTAGCTCAACTAAGCTAGTACATAATTTTTTTATAAAATTGGATAAAAACTATACAACAGACATGAAAAGATATCAAAACTTCATTTCACTTTAGACATATTTTTGGTCACCATATCTTTTTTAATTGTTTGTTTTTGGAGGAGTTAAAATGATAGTTAAAACAGGTTATCAAATAAGACACCGTCTATTGAAGGAAAATATCACACAATGATCAGTGTCTGAGAAATAATAAAGATTTCCATAAACTGTGAATTTTCGCTCCAATTTGAGAAGCCTATATTACGAAATCTATATACGAATATATAAACACATGAAACACCTTGTGTTAAACGGCTTTAAGTAAAATGGAAACAATTTGAATTATGAGTCCCTATAAATTTTTGTATGTTCATATCAATAATATTTTTATACCTATAGTTTACGAGAATTAAAAGTATAACTTTTTACAAACAGGTTTCGAAGAAGCGATTTATTTGAAATATTATAAAATGACATTTCAAGCGTTCGACTGGACCCAGGATGTGTAGCGTGAAACGCGAACGTTGACTCCTGGGTAGCGGGCCTGAGCACACTCATGTCCCCAAGAACAGACACCAACGACGACGTTGTTATGGAGGAGCGGACTTCCAGAATCACCCTGGCACTGATCGCGACCACCGACATCGAGCAAGCCCGAGCACAACATATTGTCAGTTATGGTCATGCCTAATTCATTGTAACGACTTCTGCAAATGGCTTGATTCACAGTCTGGATCTGAACATGTCGCAGCTGATCAGAAAAGAACGACTGGCCTGAAACAATTACAGCAACAGAAATGTTCAGAAGTCTCAACATTTATTTTAGTCGTTTCATTCCACTTTTCACCGCAGCTCATTTGGTACGTATCATATGTACGTTTAGCGACATTTCCATCAGGTGGTGAGCATGTCGCCGTCTTATTTTGTAAAGGCCATCAACATAAATTGTACTTTAACATTGGTAAAATCATTGATACGAGCGCTCCACACAGGAATCGAACTCGGATCTTCTGATTTGGAGGCAGAACCCTTAACAAGTCGGCTATGATGGTTTACTTAAAAAATCATAGCATGTAATATCTCTTTAAACATGTAAATTCGCTCTACTACTAGTACCAGTACATCTGCCTTTTCTGGGCTGCAGCTGAACAAAGGCTTCTCCAATAAAGGACAAGCTAAAGCAGGCAAACATTTAATTAAAGTGGCTGTGCAAGCGGCTTTTCAAACGTGGTAGAGCCAAGCGGCGGCTTTTGCTGCTGCTCGAATGGGCCGGCTCGACCGGATCGGTACCACGGCCTCCCAGAATACCGGCGTGAAGTAGAGGCATCTTGTGCTTCTGCGTTTCGTTCGGTGAGGGAGGTAGCCGGAGGCCCACACCCCCTTTCCATCCCCCTCCTCATCCTCCCTCCCATCTCCCTAACATCCTTAAAGGCCGACAACGCACCTGCAGCACCTCTGGTGTTGCGGATGTAGTGAGCGACTGTAATCACTTACCATCAGGTGAACCGCTTGCTCGTTTGCCACCTTTCCGATAAAAAAAAAGCGAGTTGATGAGCACAATTCTAGCTTCAGTTCAGTAACAGACACTTGTAATTAAGTTCCCGGTGGCATTGCTACTGTTAAAAGTAGGCGTGGCCTTTAGTATCAAATGAATGACTAGCTATTCCGATTGCTGGTCACTGAGCTCCATCGAAATACTCGACTTTAAATTTTAACATTGACGTAATAAATTAAAATGTGCTTAAAATTATAGTTTCTTAGTTTCAATTTGAGTAAATGTCTAGTTGGCCGAAATTGTTTTACTAGTATCGTAAGATTATTATTTAGTTTAGACTTACAGAGGTAGCGCCCCATCCGATAGCCCAAACGTTTTGGCCGTCGCCAAGATTGTAGTTGGAACCTGCAATGCTACCGGCGCTGACTACGTCACTGTACGTGATAGCGGATTTTGAGCGGATAATAGCGATGTCGTTATCATAGATGAGTGGAACGTAGTTGAGATGAATGATGAACTGGGCAGAGTTATTAACGGTACCACCACTTCTGGCATAGGAGGAACCGACTCGAAAACGCCATCTGATGACTGAGTCCCTTCTAAAATTTGATTAAATACATTAATAAAATAATTAACTTGTTATCCATATACCTTCAGATAAGTGCAATACCATTTGGTCAACCAGATTTGACTTACACAATACAATGAGCCGCGGTAAGAATAGATCTGCTGTTCACGATGGTACCACCACAAGATTGGATAAAGTTTGAATCCCCCCAAGTATATAGGAGAGCAGCGCTAAATGGATACTGCTCAATTGTTGTTATAGTTCCCCCAACTATTCTTTATATATATCTCAATATCCTCATGCAATCGTGTTTTCTTTCATTTTCCTTTGACCTCCATCCACTCCCTGTCACTATCTTCCATTTCTCTGATTATTTTACTCCTCTTAGGCGTATTTATGCCAATAATTTCACCTTCTCCTATAAATCTGTAGTCTTCCTCTTCTTGTAAAATAAAATTTTCCGACATCTCCCCATCAATATGACATATTAGTTACATCTTTATTATCGTCAATAATTTTAGTTTATACCCGCGAGTATTGCCCGTCACTATGTGGAAGCAGTGCGTGGCTCTTGTCTACGCGTGTGAGTTAACAGACCAATATTTTTACTCAGATGCGTCGAGGGTAAAAATTTTAATATTTTCTCCTAATACATCTTCACGACCTTCTCCCATCTGCTCTTTGCAGGCACACGCGTGTAACAAAACCAACCGACAGAAATTACGTGTCTGTACAAAAATTGTATTTAGGGTTACGGTAAACGTTGTTTTTAAGAATCTTAGGTCATGTGTAAATATACGAACACTCAAAATTTTTATTTTCCGTTAGCCCATTCCATCCTATCTTATTATATTACGGCTTGGGGTGGCTCTGGCAAAACACAAATTTTAAGTCTGGAAAGAGCACCACGGGCACTTTTAAAAGTTATGTCATTTAAATCGATGAAGTTTCTCGCTACACAATTATACGAAGAATATAACGTAATAACACTCCGATATTTATGCTCAATGTTATTTTGAGAAAACATTTACATCAACCATTTTATAAAAACTTTACTAATAAACAGCGTAGAAATGATAGAGTATGCGAATTAAAATCTTTACGTATTGCTTTAGCAGGTTGTCACTATTATTATTTCAGAGCAAAAATATACAATTAGGATATTGAATAATAAAATATTATATCTGACTTTTTATGAAACTGTGATCAAAATTAATAAAGACGTTGTATTCGCTAAATTGGAATCTGAGAAACTGAGAATATTATTAAATCTTAAGATTAATTAAGGTACATGGACACCCATACCTATGCGCATACCTATACTTTAATTACAATCTTTCATTTTTATTCTATTTTTAAAGTTATACTAGTATAATTCTATTATAATAAGAAGAATATTTGTTATTGGAGCATGAGGATTTGGAGTTAAGAGCTGCAACACAGCCCTCGAAGACCGTAGCTGTTAACTCACATTGAACATATTCTCAACTTGTTTTGATTCCAATTAAAGAAATAAATAAATAAATCTATACCTACAACCTAACAACAAGCGTAAGGACGTGCTACTTGCTTAGCAACAGGCGCGAGACTATGCGCGCACGTTCCTTTTAAATGTTTGCATATTTCTTTGAATGGATATCACCGGGGAGCTGCATACAATCGCAAAACCATTGTTGGAGTGAATAACGCTTTTCACCAAGAACAGGTGAAGCAGTCAGGTAAGTGACTACATATTCCTTTTATTATTTAGTTAATATATATTGAACCAGACGGGGGCCTGAGTTCTTTCGTATCCTGCAAGATTGCATTAGCTGTAGCGTACTAAGGAATAGCCCCCGCGTTACTGCCTGGTTTGACATCTACGTATTCAATCTTTAAAATACCTCTACAATTAGTTACAACTGCAACGCTGGTATGCGACATATCACGAAACAGTGACAAAGCGTAAATTTGGCATAACTGTTACCTAAAGAGCTTCAGTTTCTGGCCAAGAGCCACAGTGTTTCAGTTCATAAGTCAGTCGATATGCGATAATCCTTACGCTCAAGAGTTCTCCTACGATCCTATTTGTTACTTAATATTGATGAAGCACCTGCCTAAATGAAGAAGGAAAATAAGTAAAGCACAAATTTTGTGCCAAACATGAACTGTTCATCATCATCTTCAGCAGGACTTATTTCATCAGTTCACGGTGACAGAGCAAAATTTAATAACAAATGGTTTTTGAACGACAATACTGACGCCCCTGAACGACCAAGCTGCCGCAATCAATGGCAATATATTGGCACTCGTAGGGGTCTAAAGTGTTGAATACACTTCTATAATCCCAGTTATGGACCATGATATGTGGCCACAAGATACCCAATCGATTTTTAAATTCTGAAAACCTGAACATCCATCTCATAATAATGCAAACCAAATTGCGCAACGATACCCGCCTGAAAGTCTTTGCCCTGCAACGAAATGTAATAGATGCCGAAATGCTGACGGGATGCGGTACTGGTGAGCAAGTTTTTATTCCCCGGATTTTTTTATACTTAACAACTTTCCGATGCTACCAATACAATTTCCAATCACTGTTAGGTTTGCTGTGACCGTAAATAAGGCTCAAGGACAGACGTAGGGCACTGCAAGAGTAGACCTGAATGCCACAAGCTAATCGTACACTTGCTCGCTACCAGCTGATTCACATCCGGCAATTATAAGTAGAACTTTGCGCAGTCAATGATAACAACAATCTGTTCGTGCACGCGTCAGGAAATATTACCAATAATATGTTAACAGGCTGAGATTTTGTACACAACTAAACTTATTAATTATCTTATTTTCTTTGTTCACTGTTGATTAAAAATTTTAAAAATAATAAAAAAGAATTGAGCATATGTCCTTTGCAACATCATAAGAGACATATCTAAAAATTTGATCCAAATCGGTCCTTTAGATTTGAAGACTAGCCTGCACAATGAAATACTTACATCCTTATATATTAATATAGTTAAATTTTCTCATTAATTCTCTAGAAGTTAACGCTGTTCGACATCGTGGGCACAGCCACTTGGATATACGTTTTTAGCTCGAACTGCTACATCTTTTTTTTTTAAATATAATATTAATTCCAAAGAACAGAGGCGAAAAAGATTTAAATTTAAATGATAGTTAAATTATCATTATTATCAAATTATACGCCGTATTTTCAAGGGAAATATTACACATTATATATCTCACACCAAAACGCCTTTCAACTTAAAGTAAATTAGAAACAATAAAAATTATGTGACCCTACAGATTTTTATATGTTCATATCAATAATATTTTTATACCTATAGTTTAAGAGAATTAAAAGTATAACTTTGGACGAACATGTTTCAAAGAAGTGATTTATTTGAAATATTATAAAATGACATTTCAAGCGTTCGACTGGATCCAGGATGTGTAGCGAGAAACGCGAACGTTGACTCCTGGGTAGCGGGCCTGAGCGCACCCATATCCCCAAGAGCAGACACCAACGACGACGTTGTTATGGAGGAGCGGACCGCCTGAATCACCCTGGCACTGATCGCGACACAGTTATGGCCATGCCCAATTCATTGTAACGGCTTCTGCAAGTGGCCTGATTCACAGTCTGGATCTGAACATGACGCAGCTGCTCAGAAAGAGAACCACCGGCCTGAAACAATTAAACAGAAATGGACAAAAGTCTTGACATTTATTTTAGTCGTTGTGCTCAATTTTTCACCGCATCTTGTTTGGCAAGAGGCGGAGAGCATGTCGTCTTATGTTGTTCATTCTATCAACATAAATTGTACTCTAGCTTTGATAAAGTTCTTCCCTCCACATAGAGAATCAAACTCGGATCTTCTGTTTTGGAGGCTGATCTTTTAACAACTCGGCTATCGTGGCCTACATAAAAAAATCATATCATTATAATATCTCTTTAAACATTCGCTCTACTACTAGTACCACTACATCAGTCTTTTCTGGCCTACAGCTGAACAAAGGCCTCTCCGAGAAAGCACCAGCCAAAGCAGGCATACATTTCATTGAAGGTTTGCTCACGTGGCTGTGCGAGCGAGTTGATGAGCACAATTCTAGTACTAGTAGTATTACTACTGTTAAAAGTTGGCGTGGCCCTTAGTATCACATGAATGACTAGCTATTTCTATTGCTGATTACTGAGCTCTATAAATATACTCGACTTTAAATTTTAACATTGGCGTAATAAGTTAAAATGAGCTTAAAATTGTATATTTTTTTGTATTAATTTTAAGTAAAGTCATAGGAGACTGAATTTGTAAAAGTAGTATCTTAAGATTATTATTTAGTTAAGACTTACAGAGGTAGTACCCCACCCGATAGCCCAAACGTTTTGACGGTCACCAAGATTGTAGTTGGAGCCTGCAACACTAGCGGCTCGGACGACGTTAGTGAACGTGAGAGTGGACGATAAGCGGATCAGAGCGATGTCGTTATCTTGGGTGCGTGAATTGTAGTTAGGATGAAGGATGAACTGGGCAGAGTTATGAACGGAACCACCACTGCTGGCCCAGGTAGAACCAACCCGAGTACGCCATCTGTTGGTTGGGTCCCCACTAAAAAGGAATTAAATAAATTAATAATATGAATAAATTGTTATCTACGAGTAAATATCTTTAGATAAGGGTAATAGCATTTAGGGCATCTATATTTTACTTACACAAGACAATGAGCCGCGGTAAGAATAGATCTGCTGTTCACGATAGTACCGCCACAGGATTGACTAAAACTAACTCCCGTCCAAGAAAATAGGAGAGCAGCACCAAATGGATACTGCTCAATTGTCGTTGTAGATCCACCAACTATTTTTTGAGGGTTTTTAGGGACGGCTGTAATTAAAGAAAAATATCCAATAAACTTTAATAATAATAATAATAATATGGGTTATCTGCAAACATACAACATCTGAGACGGCTGGGAGTCCATGACGGACCGCTCCTAGCTCAAATGCAGAAGGCGGTGGTTCTTGATATAATTTATTTATTTATTTTATTTTACTTTAAGTATTTGAATTATAATATATTTAAAGATAATTTATTTATTCCATTGTATTTTATGTATGTATACATATTTATATATATCTCCTAACCAGACGGGCATATATCAAAATAACAATATTTTTTTATTTCTGACCAGAAGATCCATATATTGTTAGTATCAATATTGTCTTATAACTATGTTAGTATTGAGATATTTTGGACCAATGACGGAGGATGAGAAGGGTATCCTCCAGTGATTTTTTAATTCTACTTCTAATTCAACATAGTAAGATAACATTTTGCGCTCACCTAGTAAGTATTTGCCCATACTCTTAACTTTGGGCAGTGTGGTGAGTATGGACAAAGCTCAGGCAAGTCAGACAAGCATCCTCTTATTGGCAATTTCTTGAAAAGGCGTATGTCCAGAAGTGAACTCACAAAAACTATCATTTTTGAATACATTGAGAGGTGGCAAACCACCCAGCGGCTCGCCGCAAATGCGAAAGAAGACTCTGGCGATAGACAGATGGAAAAAAATCCATGGGAACCGATACGAAAAAATCCCAAATCTCTCAAACTATATGTTGAGCTGCATTTTTTGCGCCAGGTATGTGCAATGCTTTCATAGCCAACAGAGTACCCTTTTCCAACAGTGGACTTATTCAGGGTAAAAACGATGAAGAAGATAATAGTCGAGAAAAAAAATTATCAGAAGCAAAATATCCTGGCACGAATATATGATTACTGTGAGATAGAAGAAGCCGGTATGAAACCAAAGCAGGTCGCAAATAAAATATAGAATTTCTAAAATTTATACACATATATTAATTAAAAATATTTCTACTAAAAGTTACCTGCTACAGCAGCTAAGCCCAGGGCCAATAGCAATAGAGAAGCACGCATTGTAAAATGTTATGAAACTGTTCGAATTAATTGTCTGCGCTAAACATTTATACAAAATTTGTAAGTAATTGAATAATTATCAGATATGATAAAGTTAAATTAGATAAAAACTTATCCTCCGGGATTAGTATTTGAAACTTCTTAGTCATATTTGTTCAAAAATATAATATGCTAGTAGCAGAACGTTACACTTAATACTTTACACATTATATTTCTTGTAATGTTTCACTTGAATCACGCTTACTCCCTAAGAAGCTACGAATGGTTCACATTGCCGTGATATACATTGAAAATGTACAAGATTCAGGTCACAGTTTATCAATACTCGTAAGTACCTACGGAGTTTCTTTCACCTGTTCTCCGTCAGAGGATAGAGGACAATTGTAATTTTTTAAACGTTTCGTAAAAGTCATTAAGAATCGTTTAAAAAAATTACAATTGACAAACGTGAATTTCTTCGTCAAATAAAGATTTTTCATTTATTTAAGTTTGATTTTATGAGTTCACAACGTTAAATAGATATAACTAAAAACTCTTAAATATATTTGAAATTAGACCATTTTAGTAAGTTCACTTAGTAAGTTCCCTCCTTTGCCTTTATAAAAGTAATCCATTTAATATCTAATCCTATAAGTAGTTTAGTCAGTAGCTGTTAGCTTCTTTACAGATAACATCATCTATGAGGATAACACATTTAATGAAAAAATTGGTTAGTTTTAAACAGCTCATGGGCGATATTTACCCTTAGACTATAATAACTAACATCTATTAAGAACATACATACCACGCATGTAATGATATTTATTAGTACTTTTAGGTTCATGATTAAACACCGACTGATTTCGGAAGATTCTCAGAATATGGCAATTTAAGGGACTAGCTACAAGTTATAATTATATTTTGTATAAAATAAAATCATAAGCGTCTTTTTAATGTCATTTGATAAAATTTTGTAATTTAGAGAATTTAAATTAACTTTTAATTGTTTTGATAGACAATAAAAAAATGAATTTTATTTATGTACTGGTTGACACGTGCAACTGTCGGAATTACAAAATTGCATATCCTTAAAAGTGTATTTTTTGACTATTTTGTGTATGTGAACCGTTATTATTTAATTTAGCTATTTATTCTGGGAAGGCCACGTACCAGATTTCGATTTCCTATAAAAGAGTTGTATGGTTTTGACCTTTTGACTAGCTGTTACCCGTGATTTTATCCGCGTTGACTTTAGAAATATTGACCTCTCGCCGCTTTATCTACCCTACCTACCTAACGATCTGCGGCTGACGTATTCTCAACAATGGAGCCAAGGACTACGTCTGCCGCTAGTCCAGGGCTAGAGTTTTCAAGTGCTTGCTTTTCTGACACATATGGCCTGAACACTTTCTGACTCAGATATCTGCCGTTGCCGGCATAGGATTGGAGGCGATCCGCTGCGGATATGTGCGTCAGTTTTCCCGTGCCCCTGGCGATATGCAGCAGAGGTTGAACAGGGTGAAGTATAAGTGAGTGCAAGCAATTTTGTGAAGGAACCCTAAGCATTTTCCTATTAAAAAATAGCCTAAATTACTCCTCACAATGTCCTGAGACTCGTCCGGCTTTTACTGCGTCTCCACCGGGGTAGTACCACGACCTCGTAGAATACCGGCGTGAAGTAGAGGCATTTTGTGCTTCTGCATTTCGAGTGGTGAATGAAACCCTCCCCCTTCAGGAGGAGGGTTTTATTTCCTCCCTCATCGTCTCTCATCCCTCAAATATCCTTAAAAACCAGCAACGCACCTACAGCACTTCTGGTGTTTCAGATGTACGTAGGCGCCTGTAATCACTTACCATCACACTTACAAGAGATTTTTTAAATTGTTGCTAACGGTTATAATACGACGCCTGTGCGAAGTAGGCGTAGTTCGCTAGTTGTTAATAAAATGGAAACGTTGATAATTAAATCCAATTCAATCTCAAAACGCAGACGTATTTACTGATTATATTATTTATTGATTAAAATCGTCGACTTATAAACTAATCCATTAGTTTTATCTCGACCTTCAAAAATACTAATTAGGTATAAAAATAATAACTCCGTTTGCACGTTATTTTTTATTTCAACAGTGTTAGATTCACCAGCAGCAATTACAATGTCACATTCTTAACTTAAATAAGATATTTGGTTGTTAAAACTAATTGCATTACCTTTTAAAGGTGAATACCACATACAATATACCGAAAGACTTACGAGTATATAAGGCAAAAAAATACTAATAAAAAAAATACACAATACAAATATTAAAAAAAAAAAGAATTACAGAAAAGAGAGATTATCGTTAGATTCTAGTTGTTATCCACAATACGTGACAAAAATTAATGTGCAATATTTTAATAGTGTAAGTATGAAACCGTTTCAAAAAAAAATTATAGCAAAACTTTGGCAACGAGTCTCCGAATGGATCTAGAATATAACTATGTTCATTTACTACTTTTCTCATGCGTGATCTGTCATCTCTCATCAGCTCACCTAAAACTGTTCTGCGTAATGATCGTATTAGTTAAACCATAGTTGTTCATGGAAATTTAAAAAAGGTTCCTGATAATAATCTGTGTAATTTTTACGTGAAAGGGTTTTATGCAAAAATAATTATTTTAATAAATTTCCTTATTTATTCAGTGACTGTACGCGAACACAAGTAAGTCTATCCGTATTAAATTTCTAAAATACTTTCTAAGAAAAGAGCACTTTTGAATTATCTCAAGTCGAAGTATGATCTACCTACCTGCACACAGACCTACAGACCAAACTGCAGTACGCCAAAATACTCCTCTCAACACTATTATATTATGATATCTTGGTACTAGAACTACAAAATACTTTACCATAACGAATACGAGTCCTTTTTCCCTATATATTGGCATATAAGTACACGGAGCACTGACAACCGCTGGGGAAAAAAGGTTCTCGAGTGGCAGCCACGTACAGGCAAACGCAGTGTAGGACGACCCCCCACAAGATGGAGTGACGACCTGCGCAGTGTTGCGGGAAGTCGATGGATGCAGGTGGCTCAGGACCGAGCTTCGTGGCAATCCTTGGGGGAGGCCTATGTTCAACAGTGGACTTCTGATAGGCTGAAATGATGATGATGATGATGATGATGATGAAGTACACGGATATGTGCCGTAAAAGTAATTTTCTTAACATATATTATACCAAGGACTCTAATAGAGTCCACAGTTTTCTGAGGACAGCCAGCAATGTAATATTGTGACAATGAACTATGAACAATTTTCGCTTATATATAGCCCGAATAACGAAATGATTAGGTCAGAGAAAAAGTTTTTTCGTCTTTCAAAAGTAAAAAGATGCAGTAAAATCTCTTTGGTTGTACTGTTTGTAGATGGCTGGTTTTAATATCTTTAAATTTTGATAGCATAATAGATTTTAAAAAAATAAAATAAGAAATATAAAATGGTTTCCTGCCATTTTTCAATTAATGAAACTAACGAAGAATTTAGATAATTTTTGAAGTTTTGAACAAGGGAAAAATGCTTTACAAGCCGTGAAAAAAATTTGTAACTTTTATGGACTAAACGCAGTCTCTGTCTCAGACTTTTCAAAATTTTGTAACCATTAATAGGCCGATCAAGCTCCACTTTTCAAAAATGGCATCGACTTTATCCGTAACAGGTCAACCAGAGCGAGCTTCATCTTTGGCAATAAAATTCCCGGACTGAAAACGCTTGAACCAATTTTTTTTTTTATTATGGAAAAGACGGCAAACGAGCAAGTGGTTCACCTGATGGTAAGTGATTACCGTCTCCCACATACATCTGCAACACCATAGATTCTGGAGGTGCGTTGCCGGTCCTTAAGAATTATTAAAATATTTGGGATGTGTTGGGAAGAGGAGGGGAATAGGGAGGGTATGTGGGCCTCCGGTTACCTCACTCACCGAACGAAACGCAGAAGCACAAGATGCCACTACTTCACGCCGGCATTCTGCGAGGCCGTGGTATCAATCCGGTCAAGCCGGCCCATTCGAGCTGCAGCTAAAGCCGCCGCTGGGACAATGTATATACTCGTATTTCGTCTACAAAATCTTAGTTAATGCTCTAACTTCCTATATGTATAGTCGATTTTTTGATATTTTTTGATTTTATGATGATTATATAGAAGTTGTTTACAGGTGTCCATAGGCTGTACTAATCACTTATCATCAAGTGGACTATTAGCTCGTTTGTCAATCCAATCCAATAAAGAAAAAACTATACATAGATATGCCTATGAAATTATTGAAATTGCTTTGATTTACCATTAGATTTTATTTTGATTTTTATTGAATTACTCATTGACGACTTGATGGCACTTGACATTACCTTCGAAGCTAAGGGCAATCATTTAAATGATGAAAAAAATGTTCGTAAGTCATATCATGCATTTAATACTAATTTAAGGTCGTTTATTATGTAATAAATTTACACATACTGATTTTTTAAAAAAAAAGTTATATTGAATATTATTCGTCTTTCCGAATACTTTTAAAATTTACTTCACAAATTTTAAATAATTGCAATCTGTATGTTATCGTAAAATTCATCCGATAAAATTTTAGGTCAAGATAAGGAGATCGAGTTATTCTGCAACATTTTAACTAAATAACAAAAGTGTTTTATATATATTTTACCGCTTAAGTTAAAAATTATCTAGGTAAAGTGCAAATTGACTATCGAAATCAGATAAAGTGCCAAAAATTACAATACACAATGTTAAACATTTGTTCGGCATGGACAAACTTTTTCACTTTCTTCCACAACGGCTCAAAGAGTTGTGTGACTGTAGTCAAAAACTGTGACTGTATTCAACACATCATACATTTTCTTCATTCTACTCACCAACTCGGATATTTTGTCTATATATCACGGTAATGTGCAGATCGACTAGGGTGATCCGTCAAAGTACCGATACTTGTTTCATTTCTCAAATTACCTAAGTAATCATTAAATTACTTAGATAATCTGCACATTAGCTACTAAGCATTCGTTAAAGTGAAAATAAGATTAATGCAGCAAAAACAGCAACATTTCAAGAATAAGCAAGTTGATATAATCAAGCAATGAACCAATTAGTTGATAGAATCATCATCAATCAGTAAGAAGACTATTACAAGGAATACAAGGAATGAAATGGTTTAAAACATATTGCAATTAACACAATGCATTCTGACCATACCCTTCCTCTTTAGGATCAATTTCATGAAGTTTTCGAAAAGTTAACGCAGCTTACGAGAAGTAATATATCACACGATTTACACTTTTCGGCACCTGATGTTGCTTTTGAGTAAACAATAAGACCATGTCTTATATAGTCAAGTTTTTTTTAAGATTACTATTTATATCTTCATACTATATTCTGTAGAAATAGGGAATAATGGAATATCCTCTTGAGTAAGATTTAATTGTGAACCCATTATCACACAATCTCTTTTGAATATTCTATTTTATCAAAATCTTCTTCAGTATTTATCGAATGTGTACTAAATGGTAATCCTTTTGCAGGAACTGAACAAAGATTAGGATGAACTTCTTTTAATTTCAGAATAGACACGTTTGCACACTTAATAATCATTTCATTTCAAAAGAATTAACTATCCGACACAATGGCAGCCGACGCAAATTATGAGAAATAAAAACAACCGGCGACGACAAGATGATGGGGAAACCAAACGAAGGTGGAGGAAGCTTGGGAAAGTGTAAGGAAATTAAATAAGAGAAACAGGCTAAACCAAACAAAAAGTGGAGAGAGCAGATGGAGAAAAAGGAAATGAGCGAAACAAACATTTGAAGTGCAACAACACAGAAGCAGTTAATGTGCATAGGTATAATTAAGGGTGATTGAATGAGGGGGCCTCTGGATACCACACTCACAGAACAAGACGCAGGAGCACAAGATGACTTCACTTCACACCGGTATTCTGCGTGGTAATGCTCCGGTCGCGCCAGCCTATTCGAGCAGCAACAAACTCTACTGCCGCCACTTGGCTCTACCACGTACAAAACGTCTTCTTTTTATGTTCGACATTTAATTTACAAATAACTACTTATATTATAAGTAAAAACTTGTGGACTTATTTAAAATATTTTTAACAAGCTATGGTGGCCGTTTTGAGTGGCGTTTACTTTTGGAATCATTTCATAAAAAGTAAATATAGCCATCGTTAAAATATTTAAAACCTAGAAACTCGAAACCTAAAAAATCACGAAACCGGGAATTCACCTTGCCGTATCCGATGAATCACTCATGTAATAAAATCAACAAAAGTGCAAATTGTTGAACAACAACAACGTTTAAGCAATATGTTTTCCAAATCTCGCAAATTCTCTGCAACAGGCATAAGAGAATCTACCTCCCTACCAATAGAAGAATCTCGAGGCCACCGACAGATGGCAGACCAGACCAGAAGTATGGTATATCACGATAAACCAGACATTAAATACCAAGAAAATGGTTACCATGGCTGACTGCTGAGCGCTGAGTCAGAACTCATAATAATGTTCTGTAATAGAGTTATCTATACTATATTATAAAATTGCAAAAAAAAAACTGAAATTGAAACAATTTAAAAAAATCTTGTGGGAATTTCAAAACATATTTTTTGGATTTTTTATCTGTTTGTTTGTTCAGGCATCACGCAAAAACTACCAGGCCGATTTTGATGCTGCTTTCACTTTTTGACTCGACTTAAAAACTGCGATGCTTTTGACCCCGGAAACATTCCAGGATTGGCCAGTACGGGTTTTAATGTGAAAAATACTAGATAAAGAGTTACACCGTTCGAAAGCGTACAACTCAGATAAATTTCTCTCTTTTAATTCTGAAATTTCATGTAAAACTTTCATGATGAACCAGAACATAATTACCATCACATAAACCACTGAACGATTTAAACGTTACATTTACTATTCGGAAGACCATAAATAATTAATGGTCTATTTATTACGAAAAAAAACTGCATTGAAAATGTAACTATACCTATATATTATAGGCGGATGATATCACGGGTAAAACTTAGTGTAGTAAAATGTGTATGTATTTAAGCTGACGAACCTTAACTGAATCCAATATAAATTGTCCAAAAAACCAATAATTGGAACATGGTTTTAGCCTCTTAAATAAATCGGTCAATTGGAAAATATTGACTAAGAAAATCCAGTACGAAAGGAATATATTAAACAACCGGCATTTAAAGTCCGGCACCGCATCTGTAGCTCCTCAGGTGCCACATATTCGTTTGCCTTGCACGAAATAATAATTACAAATAACAACCCATTAAATATTAGTACAAAATCTTCAATGGAAATGATAGACAGAGATGATGTAAATTTGGGACCATCTGCAGGCGAACCAATGAATACGACATAATATAAAATTAAATTAAATTTTCCCCAGGACATAACATAAACACTTTAAACTGAAAAATCTCACAAAAATAGGGTTTCCAAATATACAATGCAATTGTGGTGTGGTCATTTACCATTTTATACTAATATTATAAAGCTAAGGGTATGTTTGAACGCGCTAATCACACCAACTGATCTGAAAAAATAATCATATTTTGGGTTTTTAATAATTTTGGGTTACATAACCCGTTTATAGAGGTAGGTAATACAACATCACGCTGCGACCCTCAGAAGTGGAGCAGTAACCATAAATCTTGGTCATATCTGAATCATGTGTATGAAACAGGCATGAATAATCCAAATTTATCGCGAGTAAAACCGCGAGGCACAGGTAGTGTTACTATTTAAATATTCATATATACAGGCTGTCCCAGAACTCAACGTCAAGCCGAAACGTGAAAATTAATAAAATAATAAAAAAACTTGATCTAGTTTAGTTTAGGTTTATAGGAATAAAAGTCAGATAGAGAAATAACATTGTTTATTACAACAAATATTCAAATTGTTTACCATAAGATCTACTTATTAGCCGGGCATATCCTCGAGAGTTGATGTCCTCAGCAGCTTGAGAAATTCGTTCACGCAACTCGGCTACGCTCTCAATGGGCTTTAAATTTGTCATTATTTTTGACTGTCATTCAGATATGTTATTTAGGGTTATGGTTCCAAAGTTTAAATGAACAAAAATAATAAAAATTAACCACAATAACCGAAAAATGGTTACAGTTTGACCAAATTTCTAGGTTTTTCTTAAAATGTCCATAATTTTCAAACTGTATGGGATAGATTTTTTTTCTGATTTTTCTCATGATGGTTACGATTAATCCTGTCACCCCGTTTCGGCTTGATGTTGAGTTCTGGGACAACCTGTATATAGAGACTGATAAAATGTGAGCAAGTTGTTGTACACTTATCAGATTAAAGCTACATGAGTTTACGAGTTTTAGTTGCTAAAGCACTGTACCTACAGTACATTTATACCGGGCATACGTTGGAGCAAACAAATGTAAACAAATCAGATAACACGTGATATCATTCTATATAGAATGTAAAATGAATATTCATTTTACACATTTCTTTTTTATTTTAAATAGCGAGTGTGTACAAGAATTCGTTATATTAACTTTTGTATGAAGTGATTACATGGCAGACTAAAGTAATAATATTATACATAAAAGACATAAGGTACACACTCGTAATATAAGACGAGAAAGATTTATTAGTTGAGAAACAACTCCCAAGATAAGGTAGATAAGGAATAATAAAATGCTTCAGCTTTATTATTATTTTATTACTTCAATACAGTTAATTTTACTTAATGAAAAATAAATACCGGCCAAGTGCGAGACGGACACCAAAGGTTCCGGACAACCACAAAATATCTGTGTTGTGTAAATAATGTTGTTGTGCAATATATGGGTAATTAACAAAAAAAATTGTTTTTTTTTCATTCTGTTCCAAATTCTTAGCCCGAGCCCGAATCATACTTGGCCTATTATTATTATTATTATTTGTAGCTTTACTTTGAGTTTGCACTATAATCACCCCAAATTTGGCTTTTTTACATATGTATTGCCGTTTTTACGATAGAGCAAAAACAAACGTTGAAATAACATGTTTCTTGTATATGATAAACTATTTTTTTTGCTATTATTATTTTTAAAGATATCCGCCACGATAAGATTTATTCCATGAAATAAAAAAAATATTTGAGGTGCTACCGATTACGGTTTAAAAGAGCAGCCAGTTAAAGGTGGCTGCTGGACAGATGGTATAGGCTTAGTGATAGGGCTCCGTAGCGGAACCATGAAATCAAAGATGAGTAACTCAGAGGGACAGACATAAATCAATTTTCTAGTCGGGATAATTTGTACCCTATATGTAGACAGCGGCTTGCGAGTAACCTTCCTAAGATTGTCAACTATAGTTTTAATTATAAAGACATTCGTGATCCACGCTCATTAATTATAATTACCAAAATGTTTACCCATGTTTATGCATAGAGTATATATATTTTATATATATAACACATACATAGAGTATACGGCTTTTGTTGCTCCTCGAATGGGCCGACTCGACCGGGGTAGTTCGGCCTCGCTATCCTGTGCTTCTGCATTTCGTTCGGTGAGTGACGTAACCGCAGGCCCTGTCCTACCCCTCAAATATCCTTATAGGCCGGCAATGCACCAGATCCTCTGACGGTGCGCGGATGCACGTGCACGGCGGTAATCTCTTAACATTAGGTGAGCCACTTGCTCGTTTGCACCCTTTCCTATAAAAAAGAACTTCGTCCACAATTGACACAGATATATAAGTGTACTCGTTAATTTTAATTACTATTAAGGTTATGAACAACTTTAGAATGAAAACTTAAACTATCCAGACTCATTGTCCGGGTAATGAAATTATACCTATATATCTACATGTTTAGGATTTATCGAGACAACATTTTTAGACAAAAATGCACACAAATTACACACCTCTTCACTCGCACTATCACACATCTTATCTCAATTTCAATTACGAAGAAAAAACTTAGCCCTCCCTCGTTCCAATCACTCGTGTACAATCTTTGTCATCTCCTATTTTTTATATGTGTGGGTGTGCTACACACATATTCAAAGCAGCCCAGTTGCTCGATCAAAGTCTATTTACATAAATGTAATATCAATTAAAATCGTTTGCTTATTTATATTACAGTTTACTCCTTAATCCCAAACTTTAGATCGCATAATGTAAAATGCTTGTAATCGTTGAAACTTCTTTGTAGTACAACTGGGTAGATAGTTAGGTACGAATTTATACGGCTTATCACCAACATACTTATTTTAAGGAGTGTAAAATTTGTCAAATGCTCATGAAGGCTATGACTAAACATTACTTGGAATGAGAATTAACTGAACTAACATTTCGTCGAATAATATAAGCTCCATATCTAATTTGTGGTATACGGGTAAACATATTGTAAGTATATTTTTTTTCTTTTACTAACCTCGCTTGCAGACGGTTCACCCTGATCGCTAACAATCGAGATTTTGGCAATTTTTATTTGATATCGAAACTAATAAACAGCAGTACTTCTTTGTCACTGTGGGTATTGTAGATAATAAGGTGGCCCCTAATACGTATATTTTTAACAATAAGAGTAAAGGTTACAAACAGGCACATTGCCCAACTTATGGTAAGTTGTTGATAGACCCATACCACTCTTCACTCTTTTTTTTTTATGGGAATGGCGGCAAACGACCAGGTGGTTCACCTGATGGTGATTCGGATTCAATGGAGTTCAAGGAAGTGACTACCGTCACGCACGTACATCTATACAACACCAAAGGTGCTGCAGTGCGTTACTGGCCTTTAAGGGTATTTGGGAGATGGGAGAGTTTAAGCGCCAATAGCCGAAAGGGTTAGGGTGCGGACTACGAAACATGACGTCGTAAGTTCGAGCCCGCCATTCGACTATTGTCGGGAAACATTCCTGATACAAGCTGTACGCTTAGTTGGAGGGTTAACAGGAATATTAGTAATGTTAATAAATAGCATTGCTAGTATTCTTTTTAACTTAAAAAAAAAAAAGTGTGGGCCTCCAAGTGCCTCACTTACCGAACGAAACACAGAAGCACAAGATGCCTCTACTTCACGCCGATATTAATAATCATAATACATAGTACGTTGTCACCACTGGGAACTAATACGGACTGTCCGGTAACCAATAAATGAGTCTCGGGTTCAATCTTAAACGTTAACTGCGATATATTTAACTGAACAGAAGCAGCCTACCACATAGAAACTATGTTCTATGTGGTAGGCTGCTTCTTTGTCTCAGAGTCGTCTGAGTAAGCACCATGCCCCTACCTATTTCTGCCAATCAGCATTCCAACCACTGTTGAATTCTGTTTGTAAGGTATACTGAGCTATTATAATTACAGGCTGACAAACCATCTGTAACTTCTTCGATTAAAGGTGGCTCTGGGCTTCAGTAGCTACTTATCAGGTGGGCTATTAGGTCGTTAGTCTCCCCAACCGATAAAAAAAAATTACCCAGCATTGTGCTACTATTTAACGTTCTGTGAGCATGGTTCACTTTAGGTTGAGCCTACTGATTCGTGATGCGGCTATAATATAATTGCAGAGTGGCGCTTCCACTAATAAATACTTATTGTACCACACATATTGTATACTATGTTATATCACAAACATATATTTAGTCATTATTTGCATTTTCATTAACTGTTACACTGATTCTGTAACCGGTGTTATAGGCATTTGTAATAAGCGATCACGCAGTTGCAAACGCCTTAATTATACCAATCTATGTATTATTTATGACATCTTATCTGATTATCGGTGACAAATTTTATCTTCATGCACATTAATTCGGTTTATTATCGAAGTGTGCATCAATATAATATAATAAAAGGGGGCCAATGACTGCTGGTCATGTGATCTATCACTATCGTACATTGGCTGGCGGCACTTGTGTGATGAGAAAAATAAATTATGGCACTTATAAGCTACCAGTAATCTGCTAGGTAACAAACAATACTCTGACAACCGCCTGTTTGCGGAAAATCTACCCGAATTTGCCGAATCCAGAACTCACACACTTTCTTTGTAGATGCTAGAGGATAATGAATCGTTTCCTACGAAACAATATATTACTTCTCCAAATTTCAAACATTCCATCACGCAGTGCAGCCCACTAACTAACAGACGAGGCTCTGGTGAACGGATCATGGCAGGAAACCCATTCTATGCATGGTGAGAAGCGGCATCTAGCGGTCAATAATGGCGATAGTAGCACTACGGTCATCTAGTGTATCGCCAGCCATGCGTTATGATTACACAATCATTATTCACATGAACTACCATGCCAGTTCACAGGACAGTAAAGATGAAAATATGTTGTATTTCTTTGTAAAGTCTTAATTTTCGCGGTAATTTTCACAGATTTTTATGATGAGCCTTTTATATTGGTAGTTTTTGGAACACTTTTATAAGCATATAGGCTAAAGAACGTCGTTTGCATTAACCGCTTCATCAATTTGTTATATATAAGTAGAGTAAAGGTATGAAGTTGGCGTTGTAATGGAGTGGCCACTTTGAATTTAAATTAAACCTGCTCGATTCGTGATAAAAACTTTAGCACTCGAAATTCAAAGTAATGTGACATTCTATTGTTTGACTTTCAATAAATTCAGTTTTTTAGTTAAACGTACGCCGTGGTCACGAGGGTTTAGACGTCCAGATATCATAGTCAACTCGTTTCAATCTACCTTCTATGTGCTCATTATCTTTTGACCCTTCCTTCTGACATCTTGAGGTCGTGACCACCCGTGACGATGGTTGCTGTAATGCACTCGAAACGTCGGAAATATAAAAACAAAAATGAAATGCAATTAAATCCGTAAATTATAGTTTCATTTAAAATGTGGAGTGTTCGCGTAAATACAAGAAATCGTTAGTAATAGTAACGATTTCTTGTAAAAGTAGTAATAGTATTCGTTAATCACTTCATGGTGTAAGTCACTATAGCTTTATGAGATTCGGGGAATCAAAAACATTGTCTGAAGAACTTCGAACAACGATGCCGAAACTCTCAGTGAAACAACCGCGACACGTCATTACTTTTACATGATAACGTAATACCTCACACGGCTAGTTAAACCGTTTTAATATTACAAGACCAGCAGCTATAAACCATACGACATCCTCCGTACTCCCCAGATCTGGTACTCCTAGCCGATTACCCATTTTTCTGCAGTTTGGATAATTTTCTCAAGGAGAAAAATTTTATTGTTAGGAAGTGGTACAAAATGCTTTCATAGACTTAGTAGAGTCTAGGCTAGAGTTCTATCGCAAAGATATAAATTATCTTCCTTTGAGATGGCCGTAATGTACAGATAACGATGGTAAATACTTAATTTTTTGTATAATTTTACCATCTTAGTGGCGATGTGCAATATTATAGTTACGAAATATTTTGATGAAGTAATCTGAATAGGAGAGAGGACATCAATACTGAAAGATTATTGGACAACAAAAAAGATATGTTCATATATGAAGAAGTAAATTACATATCAAGTTTTATTAAATCTTTGTTCATATTTACATTGTAACTCAACGTTGTAAACCTAATCAAATATTACAGCGAATGCGAACCGTCTTTTTTGTCTCTGAATTATAATGACAACTCAAGTATACCCGTGTTTAAGCAAAAACTTGTTTCATATTTTATTGACTTTGAAACTTGGCCTGTATGTACAAGATATATGTATAACATTTATGTACGGTAATCTATTGGAATCATTAAATAAAATTTTCAACTTAATTTCTTCAGAATTTTACACACCTATTAAGACACAACGACTATACAATAATATGGTAGCATCGAGCATCTGTTGATTGAGCTGGTTGGTGGGTAACGGAACCCTTGAATGGCCACTAGTAAACCGATGGAGTTTGGGCCCATTGGATTTGTCTTAACGAGTCCTTTTCATTTCACTTGATAACGAGGATCCGATGAAAGGGGAGGTGCGAGAAGCGAGAAGTTAGTTACTAGTTTTTAAATTATATTCTTACTGATTAGCAAATGTGATAAGTATACATTTTCCGAAGAAAGACTTAAAGCATATAAATATATCTAGATTAGTTTCTTAAATTTAATACAACGTTGTTTGATTTGCAATGGTTTCGTTATATATATTATAGGATAAATTAAATGAGAATAAGATAAATATTATGTTCGCCTATTTCAACCAGGCTACAATTTCCGAACACTATCTATTGTCTTATCTATGCAAACATAGAGGATATGGGAAGGTAAACCCACTCCTCATTTCCTTCTCGTCGACGTTATTATTCTGCGATGCGATCGCAGGAAGAGTTAGGTGTAAAAGTAGAAAACACGGAACGCTTTACATTACCACCAGATCCGGAACCGATTATTTGTATGTTACACCAACATTAACTTCGTCTAGGTTTCGAACCAAGAACACTTGGCACAACAGTCGTCAGAATGACAAAGGATTTTAGTCACGAAGTAAAACTCACTATAATAAATATACTATAAAGACCAGTTGAGATAATAGTATTTACAAGAGACGAAAGGTCCTCTTTAACCTGAGATATAAATGATAAACAAGTGGAAGAAATTTGTTATTGATAATGATTTCCATGGAAGTAAATATCATGACTTACCTTTTAACAAACAGTCTACAATTATACCTCAGCAGCGACAGTATTTTCTACATTTTTATTACTGCTTTTAAACGCTCGTTAAACAGACTTCATTGACAGTGTGAATTGGATTATGGAAATTGTAACATCCAATGGATATTCTCCTATAAGAACCGAAGGTAAGTCTCTTACTTACGAATTTTTGTTAGTATTTAAGAAGGAATATTTTTTTCTTCTATTATCAACCTCATGTCTACGCAACGCTGATGTATTTGACGAGCCTTTGGCTACCGATTGCTTGCTTGCCGCAAACAATCCATTCAAAAGTGCCAAAACTTCCATGCAAGGCATCACGCCAGTATTTTATCACTTTCATGGAAAGGCCTATAAGCCTATACCCAGTAGTGGACTTAGTAAATAATGTTGATTTTTTAACTTAATTTTACAGTTTTCATTGATTATTTTTGATTGGATGTGTCCCCTCTAAGGATGTGAATATAAGGATTAGCGAATTGAAGTCTAAATTTCGAATTTAAAATTTGTTTTAAGACACTTGAAAAACATCATAATTATTGTGTATTATTCATACCAAGCAATACAACAAAGAATATTTAACATATTTAAAAAAAAAAAAAAAAGAATACCCGCCGCGTTGATTAATTCGTATTCATTATTTTATTCTCCGTAGAACATTTATTACAAAACCGAAATATATATATATATATATATATATATATATGTATATACGTCCTAAATGTATTGTAATTAAAGCAGTTTATCTTGACTTTTTTCATCTCATGCTTCGTTCATTTTGTTTGCTTTTAGGCCCTCTGTGCTTTTTTTCTCTCCAAACTTAACATTATTAGGTTAACTTCACAATAAAACCCCCCTTTGTTTACCGGCCGTTTTATCAAGTCACATGTCAAATGATAACTAAAGGATAACCTACTTTACCCGTATATATAAGATTTCCAAAGATCGAAATGTCCAGTTTGGAATATTTACTTTAATTGGCTCCCTATTGTTATTGTGTTGGTGTAGGATGCGGTTGTTATCGGGACAAGAGAAAGATGGCGGCGCTGCCGAGGTCGCACTTATAAGAGGTCAGTGAACCAACACTGTGTCAGTATCTTAGTAATATATTATTCCTTTCTAAATAATATTACTTAATAGTAGTCAAAGACTTAATACTAATACTAATACATATTCAAATTAACAACAGTTTGTAAATAATATTAAAAATTATGAATTAACAACTCTTTAAAACAAACTATGTACGTAGGTAAAATTATTTTTGGTACTTTCAAGACTTAGGTCTTGGACTAAAAGTTGTTCATGATGATAACTACATAGTATATTATATTCATCTGCCTAATCAAGACCACTGCAGAATATATGCCTTTGTAAACACAAGCCGGAATTTAATGTATGTATGTATATATTCACGCCTTGTTCCCAACGGGGTAGACAGAGACAGTCTTCTTCCACTTGCTACGGTCCTGACATACGTCTTTCGCTTCTTCCACTTTCATCAATCTTCGCATGCATACTCGTTGGTTTAGAGTAACCAAAACAACACAAAAGTAGAGTGAGCATTCAATCACAGGTAAAAGCCGGAATTCATATCTTGATAAGCCCATACTTACCAGCATGTAGGTGTGCATATAGCCGGTACTGTATAGAACTTGTGATGCTGCTCCCCTTCACTAATCTGTAGAATTTGGGCATAGCACTTTTGGATATATTTTTCACGATCATGTGATAGCCAGAGCCATGTTGGTTAGACAGTCAGGTGAATCATGCCTAAATGAGGTTAGCAATTGGATAAAAAGATGGTTTATTTCCCTTACATCCCTTATTAACGTAAACGCCTATTTCCATCCGAGATATCCCCAAATATTTACTTTATTAATAATTTAGAAGTACAAAGGGCCAGAGTATAATTAAATAATTAGTTTCCTTCAGGAAGATTTTATTTATCAGAAAATTCAAATTAAAATTTCGCGGTGGCAATGTATATTGCTCCAATGCTTGATTCTCGCAATAAATTTTATACTACGAGACCGACCCTGGATCGAGGTGAAGAAAAGTCTATATGCGACTAGAAACAATCGATAAAATTCCAACCCACACTGGAGCAGCGATACTCTGTCAACTTACGAACATATAAAAACACTATGCTCTCCTACCCATGTGCGTATGACAAAATATTCCATGCCTGCCATACCACCTTCTTATGGCGCTTTCATGGAATGGCCTAAGTCCGTTATTGGACTTACGCAGACTTTTTTATACATAAGTTCTGCGACACAATTGAAATCTAAGCGATTAATTATTCAAAGTGGCCACCATTGGCTTTGATACAGGCCTTTAATCTCTCCAACCACAAGTCTATGGTTTTACGCACTGTCAACTGCTAGCTCTAAAGATTTCTTGAGCGCCTCAATGTCCAAGTAACGGTCGAAACAGGCGATGTTCTCTAGTATTGACCGCAGTTTGCAGTCCAACGGGTTCAGTTCTGGACTAGACGAGGATCAGTTTTTAGATATTCGTATCATGTGACCAGGAGCAGAGTCTTGCTGGAAAGCCCACGGTATATTTTTAGAAAGTGTTTCGCTTAGAGTCTTCACTATACGATCCAAGATTCTCTTGTTAAACTTTGGCCGGAGTCTTTACAGTTTTAAACAAAAAATTAAGCTTCGTGAAGAAACTGTCGAGACTCCTTGGAAGGTCACCCCTCACCTCTACCAAACCGTTATTGATGCAGGACGATGACCATGTTGAACTTTTCCAACAAGTTGCGAAGTTTCTTTAGATCTGTGAGCATACACTTTGTCATTTTGGTTATTGTAATGCTCCTCATTTGTAAAAACGTTTTCATCTGTAAAGAGCACGTTTCTCCGGTAAGCAACTAACTACACGTCTTGTTTAATAATTTGCAACTGAGTCCTAGCGGGAATCTTTATTTCACGCGATGTTTGTTGTCTCCTTAACGAATTCGACAAAATAACATTATATATTGCACACATTACTACATACGTCTCGCTATGATAATGACAATTGCAAACTCCGAGAGCACTTAATTTATGTTTAGTTCAGCTGACATCATGATGAAGCTTGCTCATTCTCAATGCGAGCTCGCTTTTACGAGGCTCCTTTGTGACATTCCCCATATTTCTAGTAGTATATGTAGTAATTTGTTACTGTAACATTATTAAACAACAATGATAACTATTGTATTGCTGTTATTATAAATATTTATGTATATCTGTAAATATGTAAGTATTATATAAAATATGTATATTTGATTAATTTTTCTTATATTGTATGTAATAATATTTGTACATATTCGAATATTAATACTTGAAGTTATTATATATTGTATGTACTTATATTTATGTATGTACCTATATCTATCAAAATACTATTTATATTTTCCTTCCATAAATACTCACCAGCCAAAAATTGCCGAAGGTCAGGGGGAGGGGACAATTGCGCCCATTGTGCCTCCCCTCTTGAAATCTCACCACTGACTACCACAACTATGATTTAGAAAAATAAAAGTTATTTACTTACGTATTTTCCTCAATTATTAAAAAAAAACTGTAATCGCTTACCAAGAACGCGTGGATTTTTTTTTTTATATCTTTTTGATTTATGGCACGAAATATTTCGTTATGTCTTTATATGGATTGTTTTATAACCTTAAAAGCTTACGTTTACAAACAGCGTCATTAAAAGTTAAAGTTTAAAAGACTAAACTCTTAGCTTTTATGGATTATGTAGCGAATAACATGACTAACAAAGCGTTGAGACTCCTACCTGCTCACTAATGTTCAACTTAACCCTTTATCATAAATAGACGTTGTTTGCTCGCTCCCGGAGTATAAATAGCTTATTATACCATGACTTTAGTATAACGGCTAATAAAGGAAACTACAGTTCCATTAACCACTTTTAAAGGATACATTTTATGACTGTAAAACGGTAACGTTTTTATAAAAAGAAAAATTATATTTACCTTTTCCATCATGACGGCGTGAGAAATCCAACGCCGCATTTGTCCTGAAATGATATACAATCACGCACGTCTGTCACCGGGTAGACAGAGATTAGGGATTTTCATTCAACGGGCTTAAGCATCCCCTCCCCCGGGGTGATAAACGTGAACCTCGATGACAGGTTAACTACCGGAAATTGCTATGAATCTTAAAAAAGTTCTCCCATAGTCGACTCTTACGACATCAATAGAAAGATGGGTGGCAGATTCTTACGGCGTAGCCACACGGTAGAGAGAAATGTAAATATCGCGTATCCTATGTCAAGGGGCATCAGATTCGAACAGTGAAGAGTAACAGTGTTTGACAGCGTGACATCGGTTAGTGCAAGCGCCAATCTATACAAAGCGTAGTGAAGTGCGGCAAGTCTTCCCTAATTGGGTGAGGGAAGCTAGACAGCCTTTGAAGCGAACAGGGCTGCTGAACATATGTCTCTCCTCCAAAAGCCGGCATAAATTTCTCGGAGGGTTTTCCCATACAACACGCTGAGTCGTATGTGTTGACGAACATAGTACCGGTACTCTGTACTATGTTCCTACTCTCGCACTCGTAATGCTACTCCCCATCAGCAGTCTGTCATATTTTAGTTCCGCAATTTGGAATGGATTTTCTACCATTTGAATGAATTAATGAAATATACTTTATTGTACACACACAGATTTAACACACAAAGATTATTTAAGGAAACAAAAACCAAAAAGTAAAATATCCGGCCTTATCGCTAAGAAGCGATTTCTTCCAGGCAACCCAGAAAGAAAAAGGCAATATGATAAGTATCGGGCTCGGGTGTACACATAATATAAAGTAAAGTGTGTAATACATACACATATTATGCAAATAAAATAAATACAAAAAATATACATAATATGAATATATGAAATACATATACACGTATATACTATTACAGAGATACAAGTCAACGACATTAAGGAAAAGGAAACAAAGATTAAGGAGGCATAAAGTATTTTTTTAACAGGCGCTTGAAAACAGGTAATGATTGTGCTCGCTTAATATGAACTGGAAGAGAGTTCCAAAGCCGAACAGCTTCAACGGAAAAGGATTTAGAGTAAAAAGAAGTGCTGTGAGAAGGATTTCTGAGTATTAAATTGTCATCAGAGCGAAGAGAACGATCAGGATGAAAATCACAGAGATACTCAAACCGCTCTTTTAGATAAAAGGGAGTGGTTGGATTGAATAGAACAGAAAACAAAAGTGATAAAAGATGAGTATTCCAGCGAAAACGAATTGGGAGCCACTCGAGCTTATTTCGAAATTCAGAAATATGGTCATATTGTCGGTCGCCTGAGTCAGATTTGGTGGGTATTAGCGTGTATCATATGTAGATGAGATTGGCGTAAGAAGAAAAAGTCTGTATATTCTCTCAAGGCACCGACCTATTGTTAATAATAATTTCTGTCCATTGAAGCCGTCTTTCTTCTATAATAGGGTATATGAGGGATGACTGCCAATAATTTGTGTTTTGCAAACATATTTGCTTCGGCTGAGATTCGAACACAAGACCCATGGTGAAGTACGTTAAGCATTAAGATATGCAGTCGTCACGGTCGACTTTGAATCGTCGAATTCGTCACAACGGTATATTTACTCGGTAGATTTCAAAGAAATTTTATCATAATCGGATATACAGGAGGTATAAAACGGGATTAATTGATAGCAACGCTAATATTGGCGATTAATTCTTATCGGTGTAAGAAAGTTAAAACAACGTAGCAGCTAAAACTTAGTATATAGTCCTGTAGTAACGTCTTGAGTCTTGCTGTATGGGTTTATTTATGATAACTTTTCTGGTTCCGATTTATTCTCACTATGCCAGAGATGAATCAAAAATTGAAATATCTTTATTTTTTTTTAAGGTATTAAAAAAAATATATATAAATATAGATAAATCGCAATTGGGCTTCCTCGATTTATTGGTAATTTTCCATTTGCTTCACAATTCAGGTACGCTACATATCTCAAAATTTAAAGTGAAATCCAGAAACATGCGGGAAAGAATTTATGCTGAGATTGAAATTTCAATTTCAGACAAAATTTCTCGACTCGACGACCTTTTTCCAAGCATTTTTTGAATTTTTTATTTATATTTTTAAATTTCCATTTTAGATATATAAAGGAGGAATGTGATGACGAGGGTTTCGACTTCAGAATATTATAGTGCCGTAAATGTACACGCAAACACAAAGGCACTCATCTTAACCCTCCGATATCCAATGTAACGCTCATTGGAAAGATCAGAGGTAGGGTCAGATGCAGCACGATTTCGTGTCTCTAATAATGTCGTGTCGTTCCACCAACATGTCACGACCAGACACGAAAACTGAAAAGTTGTGTTTTAACTTCAGCTGGAATCGAACCCAAACCCTACAGACCAGTTACAGATGTCACTAGCCAGAGAGTACGGCACCGCACTTACGAATACCTTTCCTATGCTATGCTCAGAGCGCAGACATTCGAGGAACGGTCGCATGTAATGTCAGATGCAGTCGTTTAGTCACAAAAGATCCTGGCCCATCAGGACATTTTTGTTAAACTATTAAAAGATCTTGTTTATTATTTCGCCGTAAGAATTTGCTACCCTCTATCATTCCGTGGGTGTCGTAAGTAGTGACAAAGGGAAAAACCTTTAAAGTATAATGGCCATGTTCCGAGGCAACTCCAGTGACGAAGCTCCACACGTCACGTTCTATCTCCAAGAGAGGCATAAAGTGAGTTCCAGATGCCCGTTTAGCTATACTGAATACTGATATGTGAATATCTTGTATCTATCGATCCCTATGAATGAAAGGTGTGAGTGAGATCGAATAAAACTATGATTAACACACCTGACACTTTTGAATATTTAATTTAGAAAAATATGAAAAAAAATCTGACAAACAAAAAACAAGACTTGTATTCAAATAATGTTTGTTACACTGAAACCACTAATAAAAACGGGTTTTGAGAAAATTCGTAGCCGACGTGAAAGAAACAGTACCAGAAAAAAAAAGATGTGAGATCCCATCGAAAACATCAAAATGTAAAAACTAGTCGTAGTCATAGTCTGTCATTAGAGAAGACAAAGTTAAGGAGGAAAAGAAGAAAGTTCGTCATGTAATATTTTCTTAAACAAAACATTAACAATCTGAAACAAAGTAATGTCGATTCAATTTAGTGTTCATGGTTATGAAATGAATCAACAAGTAATTGTGCTATGCAAAACAGATCGAAAGCAGTAAGAAGGCAACTAAACGGTAAACGATTCAGAATGATTAGATTATTCTGTAACTTCCACTAACATATATATTTATAAGTGGCTTAAATAATTGTACATTTATATTAATATGCAAATCGAGCTAATCTAATCTACAGATTATTGTGGGCTCGAGTGCTGCTCTATCAAAACGTGTCATGCGTAGGTGATTGATCCATGTTTGATTTGAATATTGAAGTGTATTGGGAATTTTCGCAAACATTATACTGCACAATAAGCGTCAATTCAACAATATTTATTAAATCATAATATGAATAAGATTTATTCTTTGTTTTACTTACGATATTGGCCGTGCGATAAGGCGTAAGAATCTGTCTCTTAAATATTCCCCTTTCATTAAAATTTTAAGTAAATGGCTTGGTGATAGGATTTTTTTTCTGCCTAGGAGCCATCTGGGTTTGTACCAGGCAATCAGAAGCTAACCAATGTTGTGTTCCGTTTCGAAGGGTATAGACAGAGAACAATATAATTAGCGCTACAGGGCATTCCACATTTGTAATCATAGATGACAACGCATTTGTAACCTTCAATTAAACATGTTTGCCGGTGTCCATGACCTAGCATGACTATTCGATCGTTTGTCCCTCCCATGCTATAAAAAAACTCAGAATATGTAATAATATTTAAAAATTCACACTAGTTTTTGAGCTTAATTTTATTTAAGTCTCATTGTAGGCAACATATCTGTATGTAATCTAGAATTTAATGTTTTCTAACTAAATATTGTCGGGTACCTTTGTTGTCAAAGCAAAAATAACGATAAGAGATCTTTGATTTTATTTTATATTTTTGTTTTCTCCGTGGTCCGATTTTAGAAATTGCTTGACCCCTCTCTGTTGCACTACTTTCGTATAAGTCTCGAGTCCACAACGGCTGAATTTAAAAGCCAGGCCGTTGTGTACTTCTTCTAAACTTAACTTCTAATTAGGACAGAACAAAAAACATTAAAATGTTCTTCTCTAAAAAGATATATAAAAAATTGGACTGTCAAGACATCTACTAGGGTTATTTTAGTCATTTCAACCCACTTTTCATTCAGCTTATCAGAGACAACGTGACTGGAGATGAGTCTTTCGCCGTCTTAGTCCACAAGCCAACAATATAAATGGTACATTTGTTTCGAAAGACTCAATATGAGCCCTCCACATAGGGGATTAAACTCGAGATTGCTGATTCGCAAATATATTATATATATTACATAACTCGAGTAGTTATCGTGGCTATTCAATTTTAAAAATAATTTTCCTACAAAAAATTGTACATTAGTAAAATGTAATTTTTTTGTCTAATTAATAATAATTTTTTTTTTACTTATATTTTGTATCACAAAAATAACTTCTTCGTTGTCAACCTATAAAAGGTCTACTACTGAACTGCCTAAACTTGGCAGTAGTGGTGCGTGTACTTTTGCTGCCGTTTTTGAGATGGTTAATCCATCATCTGTCACCTAGGACTTAGTGAAGACTTGAAAAGTACCTAAAACTTCCACGAAAAGTAAGCGAGTTGTCAGGGGCAATTTTTTTCAATCACGCTAACTTTTCTGATGTCTGCTATTAGGCTTAACCGAACCCACTTATTGCAAACTGAATTGATGTAAACGGTATTAACGGGGTTGTATTTATACTTGATTTTTTCTAACATGAAAATACGGAAATATTCATTTGGAAGTAATTTTTTATATTTAATTAAACACGAGCAAGCAAATGACTGAAAAAAATCCCCTCACTTCTTCTCAATCATCAAACAAATTCAGCATCAAATAATTATAATTTAGGCGGCGTTGAAATATATTGAAAATTATTAAGCGTCGTTTAATTAAAAAATCCAAGACATTAACCGTTATTTAATGAGGTCATGATTTTGTAAATAATTTTATTAATAAGAATAGAACCGAATAAAAGATAAAAATAATATGAAATCAAATGGGGATGCTAAAAGATGCGTATAAGCGAGAATACTTTTTCTTTCTTTCTTTTATGTTTGCTCTTATAATAATACTGCCAATGTCATATCAGTCATAACATAAAGGACTCCTATAGTAGGTTTCTCAGATCACTACAGTACTGAATGATAAGCGAGCCTACGGAAATCCCGTTGACTGACAGAATTAAAGAATTGTATCCCAACTGTCTGACCATGGGTGACTGTTTCTACGACAAATGACAAATTGAAGAAAATGAATGCACCTGCACCATGCTAGCCAACATACTATCGAAAACGAAAATCCGTTCGAATTATCCGAACCCAAATCCCTCAGACCGCGAGTACTGGGCTCACCACCCGGTTGCAAAATAATAAATATATACCGAGGAGCAGCAGTGGACTAAAAAAGGGTGATGTAGTAATAGCAGTATGAAGTAACAAAATATGTAGGTAGGTGTTTACATATATTATATAACATAAATAACAAGTGGAACGTATCAGTTATATTCATACAGATATAACTTTTGAATATTGCAAAATGAATTGCTTATAATATGAAAATACTTACTTTTCTTCATTCCTAAAGTGATACTTGTTTCGTGTGCACTTTATCTAACTGTTATTTGGCAATCTCGACGGAAAAAAATACCTTTTGATTTTTCATCCGCCCTATTTTTCATAGCAGCAAAATAATGAAATTGAACAGTTACAATTATGACCGAAACGGGCACACATCCTCATCTCTGCGTATTGTCAACACACACATGCAAGCTCAGAGGTTGCGTGCTGACGTCACGACGGAAAGAGAGATGCGATACCTGAACTAAGAAGGTTAGATAAAGAGGGAATATAGGCCAAGCACCGACCTACCTTCCTCCGATACAGTGGCACGTTGAAGCATCTACAGCTGTTATATTTCATATTAAGGTCTTTCGTTAGATGAAGCCTTCAAATTGTAGTAATCGCAATTTACGTTTCAAAGGCGCAATTTGACGTCAAATGTCATACAAATTTTCATTATGTGACGCAGAAACAACAAATCGTCAAGACGGGTCATAATGGCGGCACGGCGTTGAGAATATAGAGGTGTTTAGGTAATTTTACTGTAATTTAATACAGCATATTTTACTGAAGCTAAATTAACTTAAATAAAAAAAAAGTCTGCGTTCATTTTTGATTTGTAATTTTATAAAAATAATATATAAAAGTTTTATGTTATTATATTTCATCGATACATTTCTAACAACTGTATACTTGATTCAGTAAAAGCTATTTCTAAAGACACAAAAGGAATAGAAACATAAATTATCCTAAAGATAGTTTCGACGTAGAATTGCTACATAAATTGAGTAAGAAAAACGCGTCAGGTAACAACTAAATAGTCTGTAAATCAGGCTTAGCTACAATAGCTACCCCGTAATGCTACCTCTGCAAAATATATTTGCTGTCTCTCCCGTTACCTACATAAAAGTAAAATTGTACTTCTATTTAACAGACATGGACCGATTTACAAAATAATTTATTTTTCAGTTAATTTTTACAGGAGATAGATCTATGCTATACTATATAACTTGAGTGGTGATGAGCCTCGATGCTTTTTCTAATGCGCTAAGATTACCTCTTTTGTGAAGAAAGGGATGAGAGATTTTAGAGGTAAGTTCCTTCTCTGCCCAAGAGTCGTCTAGATAGATACCACATTCTTACCCATGTCTACCACCAACCTGCAGTGCAACTACTGTCCTATTCCGGTTTGAAAGGTATTGGTAAGGCAAGAAAAATCACAAGCTGTGGGGCTTTGTATCTTTGTTCTCAGGGTAGACAACGCATCTGTAACCTTCTTCGATTATGGTTGTTAACCGGTCTCCATTAGCTGGGTGGACTCTTAGCTCGTTTTTCTCCCTGTTCCAATTAAAAATAAATTTATATATACTCCTTAACTAATAAAATAAAATTAAACAATACTTACACTATTACTAAGCAGTGATTTTAAGATCTTCATGCCTTTGCAAAGAGAACGAAAATACTACTAAACATAAATATTATATAAATGTGTTTATTGCGAGTAGTAAAGGTTTTTTTACCAAAACATTTTTGTGATGTCAACCGCAACTCGCTTTTTAAGTGTTTTTCTTCATGTCGTAATTTATTAGATGCTAGGCCTTAAAGGAAAACATCTTGTGAAAACCTGCATGTCTAAGAAATAATAAATAAAAATATTTGATATTTATATAAATATCACATTAAAAAACTCATTGTTACGAGTGCTCCACATAGGCGTCCGAAGTCAAGTCTCTTGATTCGGAGGCAGATTCCCTAACCACTCAAATATCGGGACTTACAATATCTGGCTTGAAGCGAAGTGGAGTACCATCCTCCCACCCACAACAGCGCGCACTATTTCTTTAACAAAAAATCACTGATGACTATCACCAACACAACCATCGACACTAAGCTTCGCCAATGTCGAAAACGCGACACGTGTTTCAACTTACCTTACCTTAACAGCCTGTAAATAATCCACTGCAAGACATAGGCCTCTTCTGTTTTACCATAACCACTGCATTCGCCAAGCGGATTGACGATCCCAGGAGCGACACCCCGCACCATAAACGCCAACGCCCGGCATTGGTCTGCTTAATTTTGGTCTGGTGTAATTGCCATTTTAAGGCTTTTTCCTTAATTGTCTCTTACGTCACCCACAGGACGAAAAAAATCTGCGATTAGTCTTTGCGGTGGTCAACCGCGGAAAGAAAATATTGAAGGTTATATGGACTTTAGATACATATTAAACTACGCGAAAGACCTGGGTTCGATCGGTGCCGTCACCAAAAATTGTTACTAGCAATTTTGAATGCTGCGTTTACCCCGTGTTCGGCGATGAAGGAAAATATCTTGAAGATTTTGTCTGAGGAAAAATTATTGAGCATATATGAATATTGCAAGGCTTTGTTCAAACTGGCTACTGCTTTTCTATTTCCTGAAGTTTACTGATGATGAAGATTATCAAATAAACGTCCTGCAATTGAATTTAATTATTTTAAAGCGCCTATACCGCAAACTAAGAATGAATAGTTTATTTGGTAAGTAAATATGTTGAGGAAGATCTTGCGTTCGATAGACTGGAATAAACGGAATAGTATGGTCCGTATATAACCTGACATGAAAGTGCGGCAAATGCTAATTATAAATAATTCTCAGAAAAGTGTTTTATTTTCTTTTTCATATTAAGTGTGATAATAATGGTTCAAATATAAAAAACCTATGACATCTTCGTTTATTTATAATTGATTTCCTAAATAATGTTTGGTGCTTTTGATTTAAAGCACAAATATGAATAAATAACCAAGAACGCAATGCTTAATGAAATTTCATCGTAATACAATATTTCCGAAGTTTTTACTCGCATGGATTCGATAACCGGGTACACGTACGTTATAATACAAATCCCAAATCATACATAAATAAACACGACCTTCTACTACTATCTCCGCTGTCAATGAGATGGCAACAGAATTTGTTGTTTGTTCATTGTTCTTTTCCTAACAAGCTAAGCTTCCTAAGCTATTTTTTATTTAAAAACTTTTACCAACTTATTTATTACTTTATTTCAAACTGTACTACTTGTACACGGTAGTCACACAACGTACAACGTTATTCAATTAGATGAGATAAAATCTACTGCCTATTCCCGGCACTCAGCAGTTCCACCCTTATGTTGTAGACATTCCTCCATTACGCACGAAGCGGTTTGCCTCTTCTTTCTTTATGCGGACGGCTAAGGAGTGGAACTCTCTGCCGAGATCAGTTTTTTTTTCCGGAAACCTATAACCTGGATATCTTCAAGGCCAAAGTGAACAGAGATCTAGGCAAGCGTGTACCATCCTAGGCCTCATCTTCGCTTTCCATCGGGCAAGATTGAGGTCAAACGCAACCCTATTTTTTCATTAAAAAAAAAATGATTAACAAGTTATGACAGATCAACAAAAGTCAGTTAGCAAGTCAAAGTCACTCCTTGTTAAAAAATTTAAGGTGTCGATGTATTTTCGGGGAATGTCCGTAGGAATTACATGATTTAATTCCGACTAATCTAATCTAGATGTACGGCGGGTTTATATTGTTTTGTTGTAGACATAACCTACATTCAGACGTAGCGTTGTACTTAATTTCTCCCCATGTGTACGGTAAATGATTGAAATAATTTTGCTGCGTCAGTGTTTTCATCCGTACGCATTTTCAAAAATGGGTTCTTACTGAGCTAGTATCATCACCGGCGTAGTAGTAACGAACTAGTAGTAATATCACCACTTAGTATTTTTGCACTATCTTAGGTTCCGTTAAGAAAGTGATTGTTCCAATTATTCTATATTATCGAAGTAAAATAGGGATTTTGTGTTTTTATTTCCGCAACGTAAATTCCAGAAAATTATTGAATTACATAGCTTCAATGGTATTGGCGTTGATATCGCGCAAATTCCTTTCATGGATGAGAGATAGTGCCATAGCCCTTGAACAAGCGGTAGAATCACCAACTGTGTAATAAAGAAGAGTCTTTGGTTTTTTTAAACATAACTAGTTTTTTTTCAGTGCTTTCATACATTTTTCGCAATTAGACTTCAAAGAAGCGAAATATCCACCTTCTTGATATTTAGAAAAACAGCTCTATCTTTCTTTTCGGTACATCGGGTTTTTAATCAAGCTAGTTTAAAATATTCCAGGTCTTAATAATTCAGATCTTTAAAGGTGAGTTACGGAACATAACTCAGATGCTAGATGACCCTCATTGCAATCGCAAATTCGTTTGACACGCGGGGGTATTAAAGTAACACGTTTGTGAAGTTTTTAAAATCACATTTAAGGTTTATAATTTTAAACAACTAAATAAAATTGTTTTTTAAAAAAAACAGTCTTGGGGGGCGTATAATAAACGATGAAAGTCTGTATGGGAAAATTTTATTTTCTGTTATGTGTTAACAATAAAAAGTACTCTTCAAAATAATAATAAAAATATACAATGTATGAACTCCACGCGTCAGAAGTTGCGAATAAAATCTAGTACATTAATAATTTTACGAATTTAAACTCTAGTGTTTTTGCAATCAGGTTAAAGTATCTTAAATAAAACTGCATTCATAAATTTTTAATATGAAAGCTAAAATTTAAATCCGCTGATTTGAATACGACATCAAGTGGTCGTTACGTAAAACAAGATATTGGAAATGTTAACCGCTGTTGAAAACTAGCGTCTATCGCATTCCGATTGAATTATCTATTCATTGCGATTGGGAAACCGATTTATTCTGCTGTTTTATATCTATCTATACCTATACTAAAACTGAAAACAGGAAAATTTTGTGAATTTGTTAGTTTGAAGAGGTTATCGCACAAACTACTGAACTAATTTCAAAACTTCTTTTACACTACATCAATTCACGTTTAGTTGTATTTATTATTTAGTATTAACATTCATTCTTACTGACTAAATTTAGTATTAATAATTATTTATTTTAGACCATTTTTGAGTTGTAATCAAAAGATATGAAACTGGCTTGTTGTGAGACTAAAGTATGTACTTAATTGAAATAAATAAAAATACCAGCCTGCTACTAGTAGACTCCTCTGATAGGGACTTGACTGGACTAGAAGAACTGGATAGAGACTGCCAAGATGATCTATGCGGACTTCACAAGAGCGCGAAACTGATTTTTATTACTATTTCTTGGATATACAGATCTCTTAAAGTTGTTTTCCTTCACCTCCGTGTACATGGTAAATTCTAATAAAATTTATATTAATAACACATTTACACTACACACCACATATTGAACAACCACGAGTAGTTCCTATTTGTAAATACAGAGGCAGTTAGTTTAGGCGATGATGTGTACACTCGCTGTTTATACAAACGACCCACAGGGGGCGTTTTGTGAGATGTTTCGCGACGGACGTCAATGAGCCTGACTCATGCCCTATTTAGCTTTAGTAACACATGCTCTCAATCCGTTTATGGGTCACTTACACGCTTACCGATATTTGTGTGAAAACTATAACCTGAACAAACATTATTAAAATCTTCAATGAAATTAATATTGTCCTAACTTTGATTAGGCATAAATTAGCTATTCATGTTCTGTTTACACCATTTGATAAATCTTTATCTAAATCGAACAAAATAAATCTAATCTCAATAGTTTTGACGCGTAGTTGAGTAAAAGGAGAAGCTATTGCACCATAATACAAAGATTAATGTATGTACGCGTCCATTTCCACAGTCACTAATATCATAAATACAAAAGTAACTCTGTCTATCTGCCTTTTACGTTATCGCGGCTAAATACCTAAACCAATTTAGATTTAATTTAGTATAATAGTTTTTATCTCGTCGATGCAAATCGCTGGTGAGAGCAATTATATCGAGTATATATAATTAGTAAAACCTTTCGATAGTTGTAAGTATTTATTTAAGATGAATCACTTATTAACTTTACCCAGTCCGTACATTTACGAAACGTGTGTGTTTTGTACAAAATATGTCCATAATGTTGGAAAAAGAGAAACTTATATGTGATTTACTTTTATTCATTTGTTTATATTATTATTTATATATATTACAATGACAGATCATATCATTCCGTTGATTCAGACGTTTCTTTTATATCCTGTAATGATCAAATGAACGATAGCGTACCTTATTTAAAGAATCAGTTGAACAAATTATTTCCGTTTTCTCATAAACTGTTAAATGTTACGGAAAAGCATACCCATTCACTTCACGGAGCTCGCAGGAACTTTCTCTTCTACCTGTATAAATGCAATTGTAGACTCCGAGACATGGCTTAAATCATCTTAACAATCGATATTGTATCCCCTTCCAGATTATGAATTAACTGATTAGGAACTATCATATAGATAAAAGGAGAGATGGAGTCGCTATATATCTGCACAAGCCAATAGCACATAAAGTATTGTTAGCGTCTCCTTGTGCCTACGCTACTTCAATTGAGTTTTTATTCTTAGAACTTGATGTTATGGTGATTCTAGAAGTTTTGTGTTGTTCTCCTTCTGTTGATTATTTTACCAATTTAAAGGTGGCTTTCAAAAGCATTTGTTCTGAGTACGCACATAGTATAACAATGGGTCATATTAATACCGATTTACTAAAGAATTATTTACAATCTTTGAGTCAGTCAATCTCTCCATTCTGCCTTTAGGGACAGCTCACTATAATTTTAGGACTGATGATTCCTGGATTGATCTCATTACTACTAATTCTTCCGACCATGGACAGCTTCCCGCTTCGTGTTTCTCCAGTCACAATCACATTTGAACTTCATACAAAATCGAACCGCCAAATCGTTGGCGGTACTGTATAATCGTAACTTTGGCAGAATTGACATTCTTATCTGATTGATCAACTGACAACTAAATCAGATTTATTTTTGATCTGCGAAGGTATCTCATGCTATCGATTTCTCTCTTTTCCATCTTGCATGATCCGACTACCCTTACTTATCTTTAAGGGGGGTTAAGTATCTCTTTTCTGCTCATGATAGGGTTCTTCGTGCCTCCGCTAATAATAAGATAAGCATTCCTCAACATTTTACTGATTATGTTGGTAAAACTTTACCGTCTAGACTATACTCTACGACTACTCTTCTCTGGAACTCCTTGCCCAAACATTAGAAAAGCCTCGTGAAATCTTTTTTTCAAACTATTGGTATACGAACACTTTTTAAAATCATATGATAACTGATAGTACTCGTATAAACACTGATTTAATATTTATGCATATATCTATTTAGGTATTGACGTATGCTAAATATTCACGTAAAGATAAGTATATTTATTGGTTTAAATGTGTTTAAATTAAATACTTTCACTATTTTGCCTATTCATAAGATTTTCAATTTGATTTCCCTTATCATAATATTTCTCCACGCCAAGGGTTGACTAGCAGAGAATGCCAATGAATATGTGTAACACGTATGAGAAATAATTTTAGGGACATGAGTAAAGTTCTCCAACCTGCACTGGAGCAGCCCGATTGATGTTGATTATAACACTTCACTCACAAGATTCGTTTATAGCATCCACTATTGTAAATACGGTTTTTCATAGTACAGCAGGTAAAATAAAGTAGAGTAAAGTAAATTAAATTATTCACTTTAGTAGAATGAATTGAATTATTCTTAATTCAGCAAACTGAATGGTTCCGGAAGCTAGCGTTTAGCGGTTCGGTTTTGTGAGGATATTGAACCGTTGCCAATTTCTACCTGCAACTACTTCTCGACTTTAAGGCGGGCGTTTCACAGATTATACCGTCTCCGTACTAAACGAAACTGTGTTCAAGATGATTAAAATGTATTATGAGCAAAAGCTTCAACTTCGGGCCAAATGCTCAACGTTTGAGAAACAGATCTCTGCATCTGAGACGACGAACTATTTCAAAACGTTATTTAATTTAGCCTTATTGAATTTATTCTGGTTTAATGACACTTGGTCAAAGAATTAACATACTATAGTTTTTATTAAATCATACTATGTAACTAGTACAAAGCCATGGTTAGATAAACGTTTGCTCATCATGAACAGTCTTGGTGAACTACAGACTTCTGCGTAGGGACACCACCTGTCACACGTGTCACCCACAGATGTATGCAGAGATCATAGATTTCCATTTGGTACGACTCAGCGTAGGCAAACGGGTTTCCTCGACCAAGTTTTTGCTTCTCTATATTCAATGATAGGCAGGAGATACAGTGACGAGGCTGGACAACGCGTTTTTTCCCAGAGATTTTCGAAAGAGTTCGAATATTTCTCCGTTGTCTCTTCGTATGACACGCACGAGAATACAATGGTTAGCAGATCCATTTCATACACCCATGAGATGAAACGGACTGATAAATATGTTTCATATCGCCATATATTCGGCGTACATATAGTATCGATTAGTAACAAGTCTGTATCATAGTAATATGTCAAATAAAATCTTAAAGTAAATTTATTCTAAATTGCACATAAATTCGCAAACAGTTTGTTTCCCAGAATGGCGAGTGGAGTAAGTAATGCAATAGCCTCTGACTGAACCATTTCATGCGAAACACCTTCAAAACCAGTAAATAGCCCTTGAACTCCCCACAAGACGCACATAAGCCCTATGGAGTTACGTACCCGCTTGTTAAATACAATATCTACCGAAAAAATGGAATATCATTAAATTCATGTTTGATAAAATGTATGATATTAAAAACATGTTGTTTTTCGTCGTGAATAATTCAGTTTCATGTGAAAGTAAGTTGAATCGTAGAATGAACACTGAATCGTAACAGATTGTAACACTAAGGTGAAATATTTTTTAAAATTAGTAATAATTTTTATATTCTCTTTAGAGATTTTTTTTTTAAATAATGTATAATACCGGCACAAGTCTTGAATTGTTATTTATATAAAATCGATAAGCTTTGTTTGAAAGAAATTATACATATTCAAGTAACTCTGTAAAGCGTAACACAAAAATGTGGACTACATAGTTAAAGAGCAACGGACAGTCTTTCGTTTTTTATTTAAATTGGTAATTGTTTTTGTTAAGGCCCGACAGGAAAAGAGGGTGTAATAACTGTGAAGTCTTTCTATTTCTGTCTGCTTGTGCTCTGTATCATCGTAGTTCTTAAACGGAAGGACCAAATTCCATACTTTTATTTTTTAATTAAGGCTGGTTTAATCGGGTTTACTCTTAGTTATGTTGTACGTATATATTCAGACGATTAGAAATTTTACAATTCAACTATTTTCGTATTTTTTGTCGAACAAATCGCACAATTTAATTAGGTACATTTAGAAAATTCGATAATCCTGCAGTTAAAAGTTATCCTTGATTGATGACAACCAGTGCACTTATGTAAACATTTTTTTTTTAATTTATTGATTGTAATATTTATGTCTTATTCCTCAGATTATATAAAAATGTATTTATCGTATTATTTTTATATATTATGCTATAATAATTATAACAGAAAAAGATAAATAATTCATTAAAAGAATTATTTATCTTTAACTCATAATTTTAACTAGTAATAAATGAAAAATTAACTGATTTAAAATCATACTTCCCAAGATACCGGAAGCTCATTCTGCGTAGAAAGAACCAAAAATGTATGATTATAAAGCTACATAGCCGGGTTAATTAAGACATCAGGACGTCAAACAGCTCTGTCCCCCCGGATGCTATAAAGCCCCCAAAACGTCGGGACTAAAAAATTAAATTAAAAGCAATAAATTTTCTTAAATAATAGTTTCGTTAAAAATATGTAGTATTTGAGAAAATACTAGAAATCATTATCAACACTTACTTAGTCTTTGATTGCGAATAGACTTGAAACCCTACTCTAAATTAAATTTTACAATTATTTATTTCTTATAGCTTTATCTAATGCTTGATTTAATTTTTTTTTTTTTGGAAAAGCGGCAAACGAGCAATCGGTTCACCTGAAGGTAAGTGATTACCGTCTCCCACATACATCTGCAACACCAGAGGTACTGCAGGTGCGTTCCCGGCCTTTAAGGGTATTTGGGACATGGGAGGGGGAGTGGGCCTCCGGTTACCTCACTTACCGAACTAAACGCAGAAGCACAAGATGCCTCTACTTCACGCCAATATTCTGCGAGGCCGTGGTACCAAACCGGTCGAGCCGGCCCATTCGAGCAGCAGCATAGGCCGCCGCTTGGCTCTACCACGTTTAAAAATTAATCCACCGAAATAACGTAAAAGTTACGATGGATGTACTGAAGCATGGTGTCTTCTGCGCTTGCGCTATTATTTACATCAGCATTATTTATTCGCGAAGAGGCTCGCTACCCCTCTCGTTATATCTCCAGGAGAGACGAACAGAAACCAACTTTGGTTATGCTGTAATCCTGCCAAAGAGAAATTCGTAATCTCTATCTATCGCAAAGGTCTTTCATAGACGTGAGTGCTTATGTGTACACTAAATATATACATATTATTTATGTATATAGTGCAGATAAAAAACAAGAACATTCTAGTTTTTACATCGTCAACTTTCCAAACATAAGGTCGACTGTGAAAACATTTATTGTCATTTTAAATTGTATATGTTCATTTAAGCTCGCATATCTTACTTTTCCGTGTATGTTTATTAAACTCTCATTTACTAAGTGAAATATTCCCAGTGCAATGTTTCGCATATCTTACTTAAATAAATTAAACATTCATTCATTCAACATATGAAACTTGATATTTATTTTACATGTTTGTTTCAGGTATGTTTCTAAGTGGAATTAAAAGCATATTGCATCAAAGCGTAAGTATTTCATTCAAAGTTAATATATTCACAACTGTTTATCTATTGTATAGGTTGTAAACTAGAATGACACTCATTATTTTGGGATTAACTAAACTTTACTAACTGTCAATATATGAACAAAGAAATGTTTAAAAAAGTTATGTCTTTATTCTTCTTCGCGTATTAACTAATGATCTTAAATATTATTCGAAATATTTCTAAAATGAAATATGACCGAGCCACCCTTCACATACGCTTTTTTTAGACCCATTGTAGGTTGTCTCGAAAACTGAAAGTTTAAGTAGTAAATTTAATTTAAATATTTGCTTGACCAGCAGACTTTAATAATAACAATAATAAGCACACATGGTACAATACCAATTTAAGAGTGGGCAACTCTTTTTTAAATCACCGTATACTATTAAAAATAACAAAAAAAAATCCGTGTGGAGGAAGGCGTTAGCAAATTTGTCACCGATTATTTCGCGTGGATGTCGTAAGACTTCACGTAGGGCTTGGAAAGGCCTTGGATATCCTATGGGGTCCAACAAATAGCGGGTTAGCCAATAGCTAATTCTCTCTAAGAAAGAAGCTTTAAGTACAGCAGTTCATATTTACAGGCTGTTAAAGAAGAAGATGGCTATGAAATAGACCCGATTATTTACGAATATTTATGACATAGAGATTTAGAAAATGTAGACGAATCTTTTCTTTATTTATTAATAGTGCTGTTACCTACTCTTTATAAAGCATTAGACTACGAGATAAATTGTTCTTTCATAATCATCATTCGGAACTACCTGCGCCTTAAGCATTTTTTTTATTTTTTTTACTTCATACACATGACATGTATATAGGCGGGCTTAATGACTGTGACCTACTCTACCAGTCAACCTTAGGGTTATGCAGAGATAAAATGAAGTAGATGTAATAAAAGAAAGAATATCAATGTATTTACATTTCTGTATATGTACATTATCTATAAAATGGTGTCTGTAACCCACCTCGTTAGCACAAATTGGATACCGTTATATTTCTATGACTATTGCTCTCGGCGCAATTTAATAACGATTCAAAATTACCTTCACAAAGTTAATTTAGAATTGCTCGCAATAGCAACATTTGGTAATTCTGTAATTTATTACTAGAACGATGCGGGTCGCATTAAATAGCCCACAAAAGGCCTATTAAACTGGTTTATATTCATTTATCTTTACCATAAATATCTCATACCGAATAAAGATAAAATGTTGATTTTATGATACCTATATATGGAACACATAAATAACAATGACATTATATACTATAACATACATTAATGTCTTTGATAATGAAGTGTGACAAACTGTTAATCAAAAAAGGTGTTGTTTTAATGGTAACAAAGATCACTGAAATATTAATTTAAATTTATTAAAGGAAAACGTCTGGCCTGCCAACAGTGGCCGCTTAATATCAAGGAATATCCTGCCACTAGATCAAATTTAATTTTTTTTAAATTACTTGGTTAATTAAATTTTATTATTGGTGCTTGTTCCAAATATATATAAAATAGTAAGTGCAAATATAAATACTTGTCTGCAACACCATTACTGAAAGATATCTTCGAATAAGACGGCTAACGCATACATATTTATTCCTCTGTTTAAAGAATATGGGCATTACAAACACACATACACAAACAAATATTAAGTCAATGATATTAATGTTTCGCTGCAACAGTCTTAATAGAACTCCGATATAATAATGGATGGCAAAGAGTCTAAAAATATACTCAGTTTTTTGTTGTCTCCAAAGAGGTCGACACTTGACCCCTAACCTACTTTGTTTTAAGCAGCAGTGATGTGTCTGCATTCTTAGAGTAAAAGAACATGGGCTCATCATTCGTAATCAACGGAACACTAATATCCAAAGGGGAGGGCCAAAACTAGAGTGGATCTGTGCCCTGGAAAGTACAGGGATGAAATTGCAGATGGAGATCTTCTAGAAAATAATGAGAAAGATGCATATAGCTTTGCAGCCGTGAATTAAAATTTTGAAGGTTTAAAAAAGTTGGTTTTGTCACATAGTTTTTACTCCATCTCCTTTAACTTACTTATTACGATTTATAATTAAAGCAAACAAAAACGTATACTGAGATACGGCGCGTAAATTAGAAATCACATGAATGTATGAAATGGAGTGTTGACAATTTGTAGATATATAAGATATTATTGTATGGTTTGCCTGTTTTATTTACTTGGCGGATTAAGATGGAGTGTTGCCAGTACCAGTCAAATAATGTCAATGTTATATTATTATTGTTTGCGCTGAGAGTTTAATAATCTTTGTGCGTGGTAGAGCGTAGCGGCGGCTTCAAAGGGCGGGCGCGAGCGGGATAGTAGCACGGTCTCGCAAAATACGGGGGTCACGTAAAGACATTATACTTCTGCATTTCATTCGGTGAGAGAGGTAGCCGAAGACGTACTTGTCTCACCTCTCCCCCTCTCAAACTCCGTTCACATCCCCAAAATCCTTAAAGGCCGGCAACGCACGGTCATACAATAAAGTACTGTTTCATTTTTGATAAATTAAAACATGAATATTCTCTTCCGTTCTGTTTAAAAAACAAAAAGAATATTAGGGTGTCGCCAAAAAAATATTTTATTAGTGAGATTTCTATTGTAAGTAGCTGCATTTTATATTTATTGTAGCGGCTAAAACAAAAAAAACACTGAAATTAAAGAATTTACTGCGTGAGTGGAGCTTAGATGCCTGCGTGAAGATGTAACAAACATACACAATCACAAACGTTTGCAATTAGAATGTTAATGTATATTATAATATAATATTAGTGTAAAGTAACATGTGATGTGATAGTGTTATATAAAAAAAAAGCTCTTTCGAATACTGGGGTGGTCAGACGTCTAGATTATTTGAACCGCAATTTCATTTATTCTTTAATTTTCTTATACGGGTGCCGGACGAAGACAGGCTGATATGATATATGTTTGTTATTATATGATTAACCTCGTGTACAAAGGCGATTTGGCATTTTCTCGAGTTATATTGATTTTGTGTTTGAGGTATTGTTTAACTCCATTTAGTTGCTTAATATTTCATGAAAGTCTGTCATTACAACGCAGCAAAGTACTTCAGTTACACAGTCGGTATCTGGAAACATTATTAAAACTCGCGCGTGGAATTTTCAGCATAAAGTCAGTAAGGCTTGGACTTCAACCTTTTTACATATTTTATGTACGGCTCGTTTTGCGAGGAATATTTGATGGCCGCCATGTTTTATGCGAATTTTAGGGTAACTTTCGTCAGTTCCACTGCTCGTTTTACATATTTATTGCCATTTCCTAATTCGACTATAACTTTTATAATTCGTTATAAGTTTGTTATTTAAACTTTCAATATAATTATATTAAGATAGAATACTGTTATATAGACGTATATATGTTGGACCGGATTTATATTCGAAGCTAATGGATGGATTTGTATGAAACTTTTTGAACGTTTATACTTTTGTCGTACTAATCACTCTTAATGTACTGAAAAGAATCTGAGCAAAATTCGACAGAGATGTTGATTATATCTAAGTAGGAATAAAAATTTAATACCTATGTAATAATTATCCTGTGTTGTGAAGGTAGTTTACACACATAAATTGCCCATGAACAAACTCAGACCCGTATCAAAATATTTGTCGCTCATACAATTACTTGAGCCCCTACACCAAGCTACTACACCGAGCAGATAAATGTCATATATAATATGATATTTGATAATAGCTGTGTGTAGTTGTCAATTGCGCAGGAGATATTATAGTGCCAAAATATAAACACAGAGGCACTCAGTAGGCTTCTCCTTACCATATCAGATGCTTATGCGATAACATCGGAGGAAAGTTCAGAGCTACGGGACGCAACACAACACAACCAGGACCCTAAAACCAATAATTCGAGTATTGCAAAATATTGGCTTCGACTGGGATTCTAACCACGCGAGTGTGAACGTCACGTCATTAATCTGTGGGATTTGGGTTTGTCAAAATATTTTTTTGCTACCTGTCGATCGCCAGAGCCTAGTTTGTAAGCTAGCAGGGGTGCACAAGGTGCAGATGTTATTTGGATTAGAAGAAAAAGATGTTACGTACGTATTCAATCTTTTTCTTCAAATCCAAAGAGTACGTAAAATCTTTTTCTTCAGATAAATAAACATTCATTTATTATTTTAAGAAAGCAATACAAAGGGCGGACTTAATGCCTTTTGGCATTCTCTACCAGTCAACCCGGGGCGGGCAGAGATGTTGATAAGGTGCATAAAAGTTTTAACTAAAAATGACAGTAATAAAATGGAAAGACATGAATATCTAAACAGTAAAATCTAAAGACATTCAATGCCCTAAATAAACTTATAAATTTATATGACTACAACATTTTTAGATATTTACATACATACTATCAGAATAAATACATATAAACAAAAATATATATATAAATGACAAAAGAATCATTAATAGTTGTTAAACATTTTAATTACTGGCTGTTAAAACATAAATAAGAAACATTTTAATACTTTTATTTAAAGTAAGAAAAGGCATCGAGCATTAAGAAATCATCGTCAGATCGGGATAATAATTGTATCCCCTTTAAAAAATAAACAAAATAGAACATTGATACACACATATTCAATAGATCTGTTACGTTTTCTATATTGTTAATATATCTCGTGTTTGCACTCAAAGTTTATTAACGCAATAAATTTGTCTTAAACGCGTATAACGTATGGTAAAACTTAATGTAAACAGCGTATCTTGAAAGTATCTACTTACCTGAAGCAACGAGTTGTTGTGTTTGCAGTACCCTCTAAAGTTTCAGTGAAATTATTCGCTTATTTACTCTGTATAACATAACAATGATGTTTAGACTAGATTATTAACGCTTTAAAAGGTACAGGTTGAGCACATACAGAATAATAATATTTGAATACAGAATAAATTAACCAACCCATTATAGCAAGCTGCCAAACGCGCAAAGCAAATTTCAAGCAAAATAAGTAATTTGGTGCCAGCACCACTAACGTACAGCGATATTAATGCCAATGCCTCTTATTAATAAACAACACAGTCCACAGCTGGATATAAACCTATATGCTAATGGGACAATCCAATGCGTACTCGCCACTGTTACAAAGTTACGGTAATTGCTCGCATCTTAGTGATGGAGCAGTCGTGGTAGCTCAAGGTTCGGGGGTGATAGCTTGCATTCCACAACGCACGAGTGATCTGGGGTCGAATACCGGTGCCAGCACCACTAAAATTGTTAACTATAATTTTTAGCGCTGAATTTACCATGTGCTCGGCGGTGAAGTAGGAAATCTAAATGTCTAAAAGCAGCGTAGCGGACCCTTCTATGATCCAAAATCCTCTCAACACAAAGAGAGTAGGCCTTTGCCCAGCAGTGGGACATTTTTTAATTTTTATATTCGAGAAGGTCATCCCGCCATCTGTTAGCAACAAAATTTATCCGAAGCTTCACTGAATCGTCTTTACGCCGTCACCACTCGGCAACCAATGGTGATGAATAAAAGTGAATAGAAGTGATGATTTAATTTAAGTGCTCTAAAATTATTGACGTTCTTTTGTTACGGGAAAACCTACATAAATTAGACGCTGTATGAAATCAGTTAATTTACATGAAGCACTGTGTTGGAAAGCCATTGGAAAATTTCAGTTCAATAAAACAGACAAAGTCGCAGGCGGGAGCTAGTGGCTAATAACATGCCTAGTGCACATTTCAGTCACACACTGTTGATTATGTTAAGGTTTAAATAATAGTAAATGAATATTGAGGTTGAGGTGCCTTAGAGCCGTGTTAGCCTCGTGGTCAGGAGGCTCACTTTAGTTTCATAGAGCGCGAATGACCTGGGTTCGAACTCGGTGGCCGGTGCCACTAAAATTGTTCATAGGAATATTGAATGCTGAATTTACCACGTGCTCGGAAGGTGAAGGAAAACATCGTGAGGAAACCTGCATGTCACAGATATAATAAAAAATCATATTTCTAGGATATGTGAAGCCTGCTAACCCGCACTGCAGCAGCGTGGCGGGCCCTTCCCGACTCCAAAAACATTCTCTTCAGATATTTGAGAAGTATGCCTTTGCCCAGTAGTGGGCACTTACAGGCTGCTGGTTTACTTTTTTTTAATTAATATATTGTATAGTAGATTGACAACACTTAAATAATTATTCTCTATAATTACCCATTTCCTTTTTTTCTTAACAACGAATCTTCGTGGATAAAAATTCACAATTAATCCTCACAATGCGACCATTGTACAACTTCCAGTGATTTTTTTGACGGAAACACTTCACTGTTTTTTCATTTACATTTCCCGCTGTGCTTTGTGCTATGCAACCAATTAAACCACTCCTCGTTTGAAGTGAAGCTTATCGTAATAATTACAAAAATACAAAAAATACACCTTCTTTTCTCCAAATGATAGTCTCACCTGCACTTGTTGCACCCAGCTAGATAACAAACAAGGCTCAGGAGATCGAATTAAGACGGAAAATCTTAATCTTTCGAACGCACATCTTACAAACTAGTGACGGGGACCAGCCTGACGTATCTGTCGCTGATCATAAAAATTGAAAATGTACTTATGTTTTTCTACTCACGGGGCTATCAATTTCTTGGATCGCCGTGTCGTGACCTTTTTTATTTCCAAGGTAAATTAATATCGTAAGTAAATATAATAAAGTCGTAAGATTCGGCTAAGGGAAAACCTTTCAAAATCTTATGGCGTCCGATAAATAGCGGATTAACAACTAGAAAACACTTCTGGAAGTAAACCCGGTGACGAGGATTTGTCTCGCTACCCGTCTCGATTTAGCTCCCAGAGAGGCTAAAAGTGGTTTGTGGAATCCCGTCCTTCGAAAATACTTAATCTCGAGGGTAGATCTTCCGCTGACAGGCTTAAATATTTGTACATTATATATTTTATGAATATACCTAAAAAGAGATTAGCTCGGAGTTTCTTTCCACTTTTACTTTTGCGTCGAAGAAACCTCTTTAGGTTATTTTTATTTTCAATTATTTTTTTTTATTTACAGACCTGACTCCCATGAAACACATTGACAATCAAATAAACCTTAATGATTTATCGCGAATATCGACTTGACAGTTTCATATGTGCCGCCAGCTCAAAACTATTAATAATTATTAAATGTATAATCAATGAAAAACTGTAACTCAACACAGACGAGTTGATTTATAAAGTTCTCATTGACGTTATAGGAAATAACCTTAATGAGAACTTGGCCCTTCCATTTCAACCGTTTTTACGATACAACACAGCGGGACACGTTACAAGTGACAAAGAATACTGTCCTGGAAGTGATATTATTACACTTATATTAACGAGTCTTTGACATTTGAAATTTACGCGCATTGTAACGGTACCGGGCCATTTCTTCGCATCATACCTCGCCGGAGCATTTCTAACAAAACTTCACTTATCCAGACGCATTACGAGTATTCCTCCACAAAGAAAATTACACGCCCCTAGGCCGTTGTTGTTCGCAACGCTTGTATTAATACTTCCTTTTGTATTTTGTTTTCCGCACAACTTCATCTTATACGGTATTTTCACTCAACGTCAAGTGGTATTATACTTTCATTTAATAAAAATAAGTTAAAAGAAGCATTGTCTAATTTTAAAAATATTTATTAAAAAAATATATATTTTATTCATAGTGGAATTGTAGGTATAAAACTGTATTGGCCTATAAAAACTTTATATTTGCAATATTGAAACTAAAATTACAATATTTCGTGTCTGGTTGTGTTGTGTTGTGTCCCGTGTCTCTGACACTGCATCTGAACCTTCCTCCGATCGCATAAGACATGGGGATACCTTTCCATGTCTAATGTATCGTGTGCGTGCCTCTGTGATTGCGCGTTCACTTTCTAAGCTATAATACCTCCTTTCAGTCGATAACAGCAGTAGACAACTGACGATAGTGTTTGCATAATGTCGCCTAGCACGAAATCCGCCAGGAAGTCGTCTTATTCAAATCCATTGAATAGAACTTGTATTTCAATATCGGTCAAATAGAAAGGAGAAAAAAAACATGATGAAATAAGCCTATGATTTGACTGTAAGCAGTAAGGAGTTTTTTAGTAGGAATTCGGTAGGCGGCCGGCCGTGGCACCAGTCTTAGAATCTACCACACACTTTCTTCCTATGGCTTTCGTAAGAGGTTTCGTAAAACCTTGAAAACCTCATTGCAATCTAACTGAGATAACCCGGCGACGATACGTACATTTCACAAGTTTGACTTTACCTGTCATGTCATATAATTGTCCAAAATCTCTGCCTACACCTATGAGTGATAGGTGTTAGATAACCCATATTCTATTAAGCCGTACGGCTTGTGGAACCTTCATATGAGGATGAAACCGACACTCCAACCTCAATATCGATTACGTTAATTTCATTTAATCCACTTTTGTATTACTTTGCAACGTACGATTTCAATCACCTGCGGCTTATAGAATTTCATATTAATTCGTTTCATTTTTGGACACTCACCCACGCCTTTAACCAATACTTGAACAGTAACCACTGTGTGTATTCTACCACTTGTCTGAAATTAAATAGAAATTCAATTCAGACAGATTATGAAATTAAATTCCATAATTTTGAATCGGCAGTGCAACCTGCACTGCCGATTGGAGGCAGAAATGAGTAACTTCCTTCCCAAACTACTATTGGGCTGGAGAATCTGTCTATCATCAATGGGAATGCTAGCTTTTAGTATTGTAATCTGTCACACTATAAAAGTTTTTATTAATCAAGGCTCTATGGTACATGGAAATCCATTTGAAATTTTATCTACACCGTTTTTTGGGAAAAACCTTAATTGATTTCATACCCTGCTAATGAATAATTATACAAGTTTAATGACAATCATCGATCGCAACAATCGCGCTAACAATAATCTTAATCTGTTGTAAAAAAATTGCGTAACGACGTTAAAAACAAACGCGAAACTATAATTATGAAATGAGTGAACATCCGATTAAATAAAAGAGAACTTTATTTATGAGTGTTGTACAAACTAAACGTTTACACAATCACCTAAGTGGTTATGTAATTGTCGCTTCTTTATGCGTAATATCAATAACTAATCACCAACAACACCGTTCCGTTAGAATTCAAGTTTAAAGCATTTGAATTTAAACTAGTTTCAGTATCATCTATAATCATCGGAAGGCCATTTTATTTATCTTTACGTTGTCACGCTTGCCAGTTATGGGCTCCTCCCAATGGGCGGAATTGCCACGCTGCAGAAGTGTTGGCGTCCGCAGTGCTGAAGACTCGTTACTGAAAGTCTGTAGACTGTAGAACTGGTCTTGCAGAACCTGTTTTTAGACGCTATTGCTCTTTTTTGCGGTATTTGTATTTTATGAGATTAATATCGGATTAATCCGCCATCTGTTAGACGACATGAGATCAAGGCTTTTATCTTATGCATAATATTTTACGACGCACTCGAAAGCAATGGGGTGGAAGTTGGATGGATGTTTCTGAAAAACTCAAATTAAAGTATAGCTTGAAAACCACTACCCTGTTAGGTGACGCGGAGTATGTTAGTGCAATCTGGTCCGTCTGCTAATAATGATGGTGAAAAGACCTATTGCCTTAATAGATTAGACCATAATAGACATTTATATGTTATAAAAAACTACTTTCGAAACAAAGCACTTTGTGGGAAAATGTTCACAGTTTAATGATAGTATAATCCCATTGTTGGAATGTTTACCAAGAGTAAAAGCCGATTAATTTTTTTTCCGTTACTTTTAAAAATAAAACTATTAACCATTTTTGCTTAATTTTTAACTTTGAACATTTTATTCTGACCACCATTACACAGTTATTATCATAAAAAAATATAACAATGCTTAGCCATTGGGCTATCTATCCTGGTTTATGACGGTCATCTCGACATGTAAATATTAAAGCCTAGTTATTTATGTTCTGGAACTTATGTTTAGAAGCTACCAGCTTTTTTACTAACCCTTTCTTCCCGTGGGTGTCGTAAGAGGCGACTGAGAGAAAATCCTTGAAAATCGCATTGGCTCGAATCGAAAATATCAGACATAAATGAAGCAGACCGATGACGGGCAACAATGTCTAAAGTGCATGGTGTCTGGTACTACGGTCACCAATGCGCTTGCGGAGCATTTTTTTTATTATTATTTCTCAGCTATGCAGGTTTCCTCAGGATGTTTTTCTAACGTGACGTAAAGCATGTTCTCAATTTTAATATTTATCTTTCCATTACAAATCGCATGTTTATTATCACAATAAAAGCGACTCACTCTCTCTGAATTTTATCTACAAAAATTAAAATTATTGATTTCACATTCATAAATGATCATTAATTAAAAACTCTCCAGTCTAAAACGCTCGTTTATGCGTCTTCACATAACAGTATTTACGTGACTGTCTCCGTAATACGTTTAAGAGATAAAATATTAAAATAAAATTATAATAATACACAACGTTCACCGCAAAATTCGCAAATTCATGAATAAACATTGACTCAATGGCTGTTCCATGTCGCAACATGATGTGTAATTATGTAAATTAAAATCGAACTGCTGTAAGTATAATCCTAAACGACAAGACTGCATCACAGCGGCAAAACTACGATATTGTTTTGACAATGATAAGCTAAAAACAGAAGCTTAGTCTGTGTTCCAACTCACGGCTCAGTCATAAAGTACGTAATAAGTTCCATTGATGTTTGATGATAAGGCACGGAGTTGCGCAGTCGGATGATGTTGTTAAGCTTTCGTATCTCTAGAGGGCATCATGATTATGGAACTTTTTTGTCGACATTTTTACAGCGATACTGTAAAAAACGAAACTAAAACAAGCTTATGTATAAAATAAAGTAGTCTCGATAGCCTGGTAGATAGTGGGATATCTCTTCGAATGTATTTCAGTAATGAATAGTAATTTTAATAAATTGCTATACTTTTATTACATTACTATATTTTTTTATGAAAGTAACGTAATTAATTAAATAAATTAAAATTATTTAATTTTACGGTTACTTTTTAACTTCAAATTCCACAAAATTCCTCGAATAAGGCAGAGACCATAAGATTTTTATTTCCCTGGACACTTGTAGAATAATTTTATTAGACCCGTCACACATGATAACATGTCGAAATTGGAGGGTTTTATCGATTCCTTACTATCTGCCCATAAAAATGATTGCTTTTGAATAAAGTAATACGACTATATAGTGCTCTAATATCTAAACTCATGCTTGTTGCCCACAGGGATAAGGAAAAATAGTAGATTTTCATTTTGTACGACTTAGCTTTACCAAATGGGCTTCCGTAAACCAAACCAATAGAGGATTTTCCTTGCTTCCCTCAGACGTCACTTCGGATACCATCAGGAGAATAAGAATGGCAGACTCATACGTCACTACCAGTTGACAGTTTAAGGGATACTAGTATCGCCTGTGTTTGAAATTCGATCATTCTTACCTGGACGCAATGACGAAAGAATGGGAAAGGCCAAAAAGGAAGTTACCGAGTATTGTTCATTTTGTATGAAAAATCATGTGTATATTTTAACTTTATTTCACTTGCCTTTACTGCAATATACACACCTTTTTTGTGCATATCTATGGAACAGTGCTATTCCTCTTCTTTAATATAAATATTAAAAAGGTTAATTAAATTTTCGATGTTCACGTATTAATATAATGATCCAAATACCAGTTACGAAAAAAAATCCGACACTTACATTAAAAAAATAGTAAGCTTCTTATCATTTTAACGAGGAGCTTGTGAATATTTCTTAAGTATCCGCACCCTGCGGTTTAGAAACCAAAGCTGTTTAATAAGAGACGCAAGAATATCTTAGTCGAATAATTAAATTCCCAAAGCTTTCAAATATACCGATGAGATTTACTGTGAATGGTTACTTAAGTATGTTATATAGTTCTCAGTGATTACTGAGTTTACTAATGAACTGATTTACTTACATGGCTTCAATTTATCTTCTTCATGCTTTTGATCCCCAATGGAGGAGAAACACTTTAACTCTGGTCCGTTTTGTTATGGTTATGTAATGGAAAATTTTAAAAACCGCGCACATGGCTTAGTGGTTAAAGTACCTGGCTCCTTAATAGATTCTTGGTTCGAATCTCTGCCGAAGCGAAAATAAATATATGCGCAATTAATTAATGTTTCGGGTCTTAATGTATTGTGATGTCGTGATGCTGAATCTTTTAGCTTTTAGCTTTCGGTGTCTCTCACCAGGGTGCACCACGTACAGATAAGATCAACATTTTTGGAAAAGCTAGCTAAGTATATCTTAGCTAGATTTCTTCCCCCTGCACCTCACACTTATCACAATCAGGCTAGAATAATAAATGCCGCTGTGTAGCGATTAAATGAGGCGTACCAGCTTTTGTAGTTCCCGTTTACTCCCTTGTATTTGTTTATCCACTGTTGCTTATTAACCTCCCTTAGTCATGCTTAATCATTGTAAGGTAGTAAAAAAAAAAATTAAAGGCATATTATAAAGTCTCCCAACCCAAAATTTAACGGCATTGCATAATCTCACTCCTTCCTTTACGCTCACATAAAAAGAGGGCAATGCCTACATTACCTTACATTATAAAAGTTAACAAAGAAGAAGTAATGATGTTCAGAATGTTTTATCCACAAAACAAAAGAGTTTTTACCATCAATCCATTTGCAGAAAGTCGCAACCCTGTATTGGTGATACGTGTTATGATATATCTTACGAATTAAACATAAATAAATCACACCATACAATGTTTAAAAAATACACAAAAATATGAATATCTAAATACAAATATTGTTTAATTATTGCACTTATTTAGTATGAAGTTGTAAGTATTTTTATTGCCAATTTATTGTTCCAGTAGAATATAACAAGTCACGTTTATTGACAGCGCCCATGTTCGAGGGTAAATAAAGTTGTTGGCATTGTGATTGACTTATAAATCAACAAACGACAGAACATATGTTTACCTTACCACTACATACTTCTTTACATATGCTCATTTACCCAGTACTATTTATGAGTTTCCTGTTGTAAATTTAGGCACTGTTAGCTCTAAATATTTCTTGAGCGACTCAATGTCGGAATAATATTTTGAGTAAGCCATGTACTAAGAGGAGAGGACACTATTGGACGAGAGTCAGTCTTCAGCTCTTATGAATGAATGAAGGTTCAATAACAATGTCAGGGATAATTTTCTCGAGCCAGGTATGAATTGTACGTGCCTTGTGATCGGCAGTAGGGTATTGCTGGAAAGATGATAGTAAATTTTGGAAAAGAACGAGTCCGTGGCAGGACACCCTCCACTAAATCAAAATTAACGCAGGCAGATGACCACGACGAACTTCACCAACATGTTGCGAGGCTTCTTTAGAGCTGCAAGCATACACTAGGTCATTTTGTTTGTGCTCGTAAATCTTCTAATAAAAAGTTTCTGTCTTACACCAGCGTATCGCAGCGTTTTGTTCGATCTCTCTTAAGCTCTTTTTTATTTCACCCGCTAAAACTTTTTGTTCCCTTATAGGGTTTCGTCGAATTCTCACCTTATCAGCCCGTTTGGTCCTAACGGCACGGGGTCGTACCGATATTGTATGGTTTTCGACGGTGATATTATTGATGTACCGGCTGAGTCTTTAAAACAACTATCGGCTTTGTGCAAAGCAAAAAAGTAAACGAAAATTAACAATGTCGTCGAAAAATAATATGAGAAATGGCGACAAATCCGCGTGATCTAAAAATACACGTGTCTTCCCTGCGTCATCTGAATTTTCATCATAAGGAAACCTGTAATCGGTATTCAATGAGATAATGGACCTCCTTCTGAACTTAATTTAATTTCGTTCAGTTTATGTGGCGTGATTTAGCATTAAGCGATAAGAATCCAAACAAAAACTTTCACTATCAATTTCACATTTTTTTAATATTAGTAGAATGTAATCATTAATATATATAAAAAGCCCCTCCGAACATATTATCACACTGGGGTAGTCCGAGGAGCTTTAGTCCTTTCATCATATTTTTCAGCAGAGTTTTTTAGAACAACATGATATGGTCGCTGTCCTAATGTTTATGCCAACGATACAAATCGTATATAAGTTACAAAAATCTTATTTGTACGACCAATCCACACAAGTGATCGAACTTGTGTCTCCGAAAAAAATGGTAATAGAATAGTTTCTGTTAAGTTTCTTGTGGCGTTAATTGTCAACAATGATGGTTTTTTCCGTGATGCAGCAGAAGAAGAAACTAGCAGATTAAAAATAATAATTGAGACGTGTTCAACCAAAGAATAAGTGCCATAGATATAAGAAATTCTTATTCTGTGTGTAAAACATTTCCGTGAGCTAAATGATTTAATACAGATTTAAACGTTGAATTTTGAATTGATTGCTTAAAGATCACCCATGAGCCACTTTTACCATATCATCTCATATTTTTGACGTAGTGCTCTGAAAGTAAATTGACGCTTACCATGTTAAAAATGGATAGACAAAACTACAGGAGAAATTTCAATAGTTAACTCTCGACCGTACATTTATACTGAGTTCAACCCGCTTTTCAACAGAGTTTATTTGCGACAGCGTCACAAATGGTGTACCTTAAGTCGTCTTAGTGTTCGAGTTTCGTCGTCTTCGTTTCGAAAAACTCATTGATACGAGCAGTTTCTTTAACCACTTGTCTATTGAGGCTAATTATTAAGATCCACCGAACTTGCTGGTGGAAGAAATATTAAAAATATATTATTTATGTATTTCAATTTTAGTACGTTGTAAGCTCGTACTAATGCTCTCAATATATAAAAAGTAATTATATGTATATATATTTATAAACGTATTTTTGTATATATATGTAATTGCTTTATATATATAGGCAAAAGAAAAGTGTAGTAACTAGAAACACTAACATTAAATACAGCTCAATCGACTTCATTGCAAGGTTTCTCAGATCGTCAAATATACTGTAGGTAATGTTTATTCCAGACATGAGAAGACCGGTCTTCACATACAGCACACGATGATAACTATGACAGGGATCTGGTGAGATGGTCAGCCATTATTTAGTAGACGGTAGACTACTTCTCAGCCCATGAGTCTTCTATGTTGTTATCACACTCTTACCCATTTCTGTAGCCAAACAGCAGTACCTTGAAAGTTATAAAGAGCCTGTGTAGTTACGGGCTATGTGTCTATCTTAGTCCTCAGGGGTAACAACGCATCTGTAACCGTCTTCGGTTGAAGTTGTTTGCAGGTGTCCATAGGTTGCAGTAGCCACTTGCTTTCAGGTGGACTTTTATCTCCTTTTCAGGCCAAACCAATAAAACAAAAACGTTGTTAACGTAGATAAACATCTTCTTCCAACTCTTAAAAGTACATTATAATAGTATTTCTTCAAGTAGGTCGCGAGCTTCAAAGCAATATAAGCACTTAACTAATTCTACAGCAAACATCTATTCGATCGATTATTAATGTAACACGATGTTTGTTATTCATAAGCCACTTACTATTCAAATTAAATTTAGACGGTCGAGTATCGCATTTACCTTTGCACAGTATATTTACCTGTTAAATAGTGAATAGAAGCAAACGTTACTTTCCAGAAATTCGGTATATATAAGAAAAAGTGGTTAAGGTGGGTGTGAGATCTCTTGAAGATCTCAATGAATTAACTTGTTTTTCTCATGTTTCCCCTAAGCATAAGCACAATTTTTTCTCTTAAAATATTATGTTATTGTACATATTTTTCTATGACGTATGAGTTTTCCATGAACTTGATTGAAAATTTCTCAGGACATGTTTTATTAATCGGAAATCGTAACAAATAATAAACATAAAAGTAAAACCAGAAACGATGTCTTTTTTATTTTTACTCGATTTATGATATGTTTGTCTGATTATACGGAACCCCTCCCACTTGATCAGTTTTTAATTATTTTTTTTAAAGGACTAGCGTAATAAAGTTTGTTAAAGTTTTCAGATAAAAAAAAATAATCAAATATGCCGAGGTTTTTAAAAAACAAATTAATTAATTAAGGGCATCGTAATTTCAATGTTAAATAGAACAGCGGCACGGATGCTGTGAATTAGTAATTACGTTTCTAATACTATACGAAACTTAATGAGAACTATTCCGCGAAGCAACTGGGATGAAGCCATGCAATATACAATCACAATTATGTAATTCTGTAATACAATAATTAAAATACTTTGCCTTTGTAAATATTTAGAACTAAGAATTCTCAATATTTAACTATTAAGTAGTTTGTCATTTTGCAAGAGCAATCTTAAAAAACGTTGTAATTAAAAAAGTAACGCAGTTGAACAGTCTTTAATCAGAGTTTATAAAAAATATTCGTGTCTAAATTTTCACTAATAAAAAAATATGTTATTCTCATCCAATTATTTAAGGAGTACAGCAGTTACTCTAATCTATGAATGAAACATCGTTAATGATATAAAATTTTACTCTGACGAGATTAGTTCTCAGGCAAGATCTGCTTTTTTCATAATTTCCCAAGGCAGTGACAAAAAATAACAGCAGTCCTGGCTCCATGCCCTATACGTACTCAAAATTTACGTGCCGTGCTTTAGAAAATCCTTTTCTTACTTAAAAGAGTAAAGTACCAGCCCGTAAATACCTACTGCCGGGCAAAGACCTGTTTCTTAAATATCTGAGAGAGCTTTGGAGACGGGAAGGGTCCGCCACGCTGCTTCAGTGCCGGTTGGCGGACTTCAGATATCCTCGAAATATTTTTTATTTCTCAGACACGCAGGTTTCCTCGCGATGTTTTTCTTTACCGCCGCGCACGTGGTAAATACCGCATTTAAAATTGCTATTAACAATTTTAGTGGTTTCAGCACCGGAGAGTCGAGCGCACGGAAGCAACGCGGAAAGAAGATAATTTCTGCGATCAGTACTTGTGATAAACGTACAAAAATACAGGCAAACCAAAAGCAAAATCGTGTATTTGTAATTATGGAAACAATTAACCGTAAAATTCACGTATGACCTACATGAAATTTACTACTTCAAATAGCGGATATTAAAAGTAGAAGATTTAGGTACAGTAGTTATTTTCTCCTCTTAACCTTAACCTTAAAAATAACACTAATTATTTAAAATATTTAAAACAGCTCAACAGTTACTATTTAAATATTTGAAATAGTTAGTGTTATTTTTAAGGTTAAGGTTAAGATGTGAAGATAACTACTCTAGCTAAATCTTTTACTTCTAATATCCGCTATTTACATTAAATGTTAACAGTCCACTGCAGGACATAGGTTCGTAGGATCTCTCCTATAAGGAGGATTTACCATAATCGCCACGCTCGGCAAGCGCCTTGGCGATCGCAGCACCAGACACCTCGCACCTTAGACCCTGCTGCCCGTCATCGGTCTGCTTAATTTTGAACTGGTATTTTTCGAAACGGTTATCCCGCCATATCCCGCTAGTCATTGTGCTTTTCAAAGCTTTTCCCTTACTCGCCGCTTACGACACCCACTGTCAGTACACCTTCTAGAACTAAATGCTGAAATATTGTTCTGTTATAATTAATATTGAAGAGAACTCTTCAAAATAGTTTCAGTGAACGTGCTATGTTATCGTACAAAAAACTATGATTATAATTAAGGAGGTAATTGATGTCATTTATCGGTATTATAGAATGTACGCATTTTTAATACATTAAAAAAGCAGACATAAAATGTTAAGAAAAATTACCTACATATGCAAATTAGTTAAAAAAGTATTAGCATATAATACGCAAGTCTCTGAAAACAGTTTATGTAAATTAGAACCTACATCGCATATTCAATCCTTAAATGTTATCTCAAAGTACTCTGCTATTTTCTCTTACTTTGTATTAAAAATATTATTTCTACAATTTTAAACTTTAACGTTGAAAACAAGAATACCTGTATATACGTACTGGTGGAACGGAGCTGCGTCTTGACTCGAGCCAGGACTTCATCCGTACATCCAAGTCCTGTCAAAGATTCATTCTCCACTCATGGATAAAAGACATCTACATTATTATTTATCGTTATGCAATCATATATACTCGTATTGGATTGATAATCAATTGAAACTCACACTGTACACTGTACACACGGTACACTGGTACCACTAAAATTGACTATTGTAGTTAAGTGCTAAATCTAACACGCACGAATCTCGATGAGAATCGAAATCTCGAAGTAGCACTTGTTAGATTTAGAGATGTCGTGATAAGGAAATAAAAAAAACTGGGAAATTTAAATTCCACGAACCTGCACTAGAACAACATGGCTAACCCATACTGGCTACAAACCCTAACAAAAAAAGAAGGAGGCCTTTACCCAGTAGAAATACATTTACAGGTTGCTAATTTACTCTCGCTTGGCAGATGGCGTTAGCAGTATCGGGCACGTTGCATCTATATCTTCGATATTACCGGGCATATTTCCGGTTACCGGTGAGGTTATTTTCGGTGTAAGAGGACAGTAATTTTCTTGGCACCTTGTCCCAAAATAAGGTCTGGTTAAAAGTGGGTTTAGTAAAAGATGAGTTTCGACCACCCCAGTATGGGGCATACGGTCGAAAGTTCTTTATTTATTACCAGAATTCAACACAAAATTACCTCGACATTTCAGATATTCGCTATTATCTTTGTTGAAATGCACCATAGTCAAAACAGTTTCCCAACATTTGTAGGATGAAAATGTAATATAGAAATAAGTATTCAACATCTTTCTGAATAATTTCAAGGATTCGCAGTTCCATACCTGAGAACTCCCATGAGTAGCAGTTAAGAATGCCAGAAAAATTTATAAATTGGTAAAAATAATATCATGTTGTTTTAAATAATTATTTTCGGCTTTAAGTTCCAATATATTATTTATACTTTACTTGTAAGCATGTATAAAAGAAATAAAACGGGTAAAGTTTCTAATGTTTATATTTTCCGATAATGTAACAAAATCTTTCTTACATTTTTTGATTAAAGATTTCTTACTCTTTCTTAATGAGCAGCTTCTAAAATTAACCCTTATCTTATTAACCTTTATGAACCGCCTGTGCAAAAGTTATACCTCTTAACAAGGTCGATGTAAGGGTAAATGAGCTATTATTAGAAACTAATGTACGTGAGCAATGTGACTAACACGTGTTGTTTTGTGGAAATATTATTTTTCTATATATCATCACAACACGGTATTCAACACTTAATTATTTCGACCTTTTTTTACTGTTCAATGTATTCAAAATTTACTCATATTTTAATTTACCTACGACTCTGCAGGGGTAAAAAACTTCACAGCTTTATTTGAGGGAAAAACAAAGTAGATAAAAAAAAATAAAAAGAATTCTAGCGATGCAATACTTTCAAATATTTTTTAATAAGTAAGTAATAAGTACATATATCGATACGAATCAAAAAAAAAGGCGCATTAACCAAAAAAAATGATCTAATATTTTAAACAATTTATCAATATTGTCTAATCTCGACGTAAGTTTTTTCAAAATTCGACGTTATCGTTATATGAATTAAGTATAATATTGATCCGAATGATTAGTGCGTGAACGGACTATGCTACATAACTCAACCCCATCGAGTGACAAGTAGTCTACGTCAATGGAGAACAATAGCTTATACAGGCCTCTCATTTAGGCCGGGTATACTGAAATTTGGCAAAACTCCATAAGAGGGGACTGTTTAGAAAAGAATGTAATTATGAGATACAAAGCTTAACTAGGTCAGTCAACTTATATTTATTTCAATATATTTATCCCGTAATTAAACGATTTTTTTAAGTTAAATGTTTAAACTAACAATTTATTTACATAATACGTTAAGTGATTATATACTCACCAGTCATTTAGATACATATATAAATATATATATATACTCATATATATATATATATGTATCTAAATTTATGTAATTGAATAATAAAATGTAATTGAACTGTGTCAATCTTTGGGGGAGGCCTATTTACAGCAGTGGACTTGTGATAGGCTGAAATGATGATGATGATGAACTGTGTCATATGCACCTAGTTGGTAAGTGAAATAAATAAATAAACTAAACCGAACTGCATCATTAGATAAAGCGCTGTTCAGTTAATGTCTTTTATTTTCGCCGAAAAAAAAAAGTTAATTAGCCCATAACTCCTAACCAGGCAATCCACGACCAGGATCGTTCAAGACAATTCAATTGAATCAGTAAAGATCGCCATGCATGTGGCATGCGGAGATAAAAAAACCGGGGCGAAGATAAAGCGGGAGCGTATCGTAAATCAGTACGGGGCAGAAAGGGAATTGAAACGTCGCGGCGACGGGCGGGCGGCGGGTGGCGGCGGCATGGCGAGCGACGCGTGCGCGACGGCGCGGGGCGGGCGGCGCAGCCTCCCGGTGCAGCACTCCGCCGCCGCCCGCCGCCCGCATCGATCCCGCCCGGGCCAGCTCCGGCCAGCGCGACTCGTAGTGCTCGCGCTCCGCTCGACGCGCCCCGGCACGCGTTCGCGACCGCTAACGCCCGCCCCAAGGTCCCACCCCCGCTACACATCTCACCACTAGAGAGTGCTGCAGATTAACGCTTACGTAACGTTCAGGGTTCTGTGCGTGTCAGGTTAAGTGAGAGTGGCGAAGTTTTCTCCAAACAGGCCAGTATCATTAACATTTTACTTTTTAAAGTGTTTAATATTAATGTCTTACAGTACATCGTACATGAAAGTTTGAAAGCGCGTAGTTTTAAAGTAACATCTACGTTCGTAGCTACTGCTACGCACTCACATAACCTAAGTTCACACGCGTCTTCCCGCCGTTATTTTTTTAGTTGCCTACAAATTACGGTCTTATAGTGTTTCTGATAGAGTTGAAAAGATAATGAGCCAAAATTGCATAATAAAATACTACTTATTTGTAAAACATTTTGCTTCTTTTATATTTCAATGTCATACTTTTGTTTATTTCCACTTAAAATTTTAGTAGGTTGTCATTAGAATTTTTGATCACATAATATTTAAATTGTTCATTGCATTGTCACTGTTTCGTGAAAAATTATTGTAAATTGTATGACAATATTAACCGTTGACAAGATAATTAAGAAAATATAGTAATTTGTAGTTTATACGAAGTTGCAGTTATATTACAAACGTCAATTAAAACAACGCCAAATCAATAAATATGTAGACAAATACACACAACAGTATTCACAAATACAAAATAATGATTGATGAAGACAAAGTTTGCTCATCAATTACAACCCACTTCAAAATACCATATTATCTATCTGGCCTCTGGACATATTTAATTTTTCCCGCGTAACTCACGGGAAATTTAATATTATTGTGCTTTTTTCCAAGTTCCGACCTGAGTAAGTCTTTGATTTATTAAAGAGTTAATTATCCAGTCCATCCTGTTATCAAGTAAACGCCAAAAAAACCGAAGAAACAGATCATTCATTAAAATATCAAGTATTAACCAAACGGACCAGAAACGAGAAAAAATTGTTTATTAGTATTAGCGAGGATATATTTAGAACCCACTCACAATTTCAAAGGCTTTACCCACATTTTACTAATAAACCGCGTTTACCCATTGTTGTTTACGTTTAACTAAAATTATTGCAACAAATATATTTATTGGGTTTTAGAATATTACTTTTATATTATATTATATCATTTACTTAAATATTGGTAAAATAATTTGTATATCACTTAATAAATGTTTGATCAAACACGAACGTCGACCATGTTGAATTACTATTTAACACTAATTAAGCGATTCTGAGCACTCATTAGCATTAAGGATTTAATTGTCTGTCATATTTCACAAACAAGTATGTTCTAAGTCACGGCGTCGGCGCAACGTGATCACTATCGATTAATACATCACGTACTAGAAAACACATAAAAGAAACCCAACATTGTCAATAATTAGCAAATACAACGGAAACCGGCAAAGCGATGCCGTAGAATCGCCGAAGATTATATTATCTATGCTAAACAAATAATCGCGTAATGTATTCGTCTTTTTAGTTTGTTTTAAAGTTTTTACGAGTTAAAGTAAATAAAGCTTCGACTGGCTATTTGCCAATATAATTAGTCATCGGGAATCACTCATCGTTCATTATCCATCAAAATAGTTTTTGTGATCCTTGGGAGTGGTCGTGTGCGCACCTTTAACGATATTACATTTCCGAATTCCAAACCAGTAATGAGAGGCGGCGCCGTCGTGTAAGTTCGGGTGTTTTCGGCTAGTGCTGTGAATATGTCTTCAGAAAAGGAAAAGATGGCGACCGAAACGAAGTCGCCGTCGAACAAGAGCAACTACGCTTCACCTGGAAAGAAAGGTATTACATTTTTGGTAACTTCGGTGAAGCTATATGACTGAGTGTGGATGACGACGGACGAACGGAACTTGACGGACTTTTTATTATTATAATGTTGAAATTAACATTAATCTTGCACATTACTTTAACTATCTATGTATATTTTATCTATATACTTTGACAATACTCATTTTATACTTAAAGACTAGCAATTTTTACAGAGCTAGCGACTCTCTCTCTCTCTCTCAAACTTTGAAGGTTGATTTTTTTTTATTTTATTTAAAACCGCCTGTGTCAATCTGAAAAAAAAAAATTCTTCAATCTATTCAGTCGTTCTTGATTATCTATTCATATAAATATAACTCAAGGAGAGGGTCCTTATAGTATAAGTGTAAATAATTTATCAACCTAAAGTAACGTATTATCGAAAAAAAAATTCACAGGAACGTGTAACCGGTTAAGTCGTAGTAATACTATTATACAATATTTACCCACTTAACCTTCACCTATGAGTAGCTGTAGCGAAGCAATGTGAAGGAGAGAAAATACGGAAATAAACTGGTAGGCGGTCGTTTGTCGGGTTTCACACCTCCAATGTGTCCAAAGCCGGTTAAATCGACGTCACAAAAAGAAGTGATTGGATTGGCGACAGATTAATCCATATAATGTTGCAAATAAACGATGTATGGTATGGGGCTGCGTAACCCTGTGGTCTGCATACCGCAGTGATGATACAAGGCTTCTGCGTTCGAATCCCAGCCGAAGATAATATTTGTACGACCAATATCATTATACAATGCATATACATATTCAATGCCTTAATTAATTCCAATGTCCGACACTGGAACTTCATATCGGACACGGTAATGAATTCCTTTCTTCCCGAGGATGTTGTAAGACCACTAATGAAAATGCCATAGCGTCCGACAGATGGGACTTCTTCATCGTCAGTCCGTATAAGTTCACTATTAGACGTTGAACTTTCCATGAACATGATAACAAAACTAGACATGCCATGTGTGGAAGATTAAAGTATACTCACCACGCAGGGTAGGCGGTTAGGAGATAGCAGTGCCGGTACGCCGCCCGCGAGTAGTTACCCCGCGAGGCCTTTGTCTGAACACACCCATAGTGTGTCTCTTCTTCTGGTTGATATTAGTTTCTACTTTGGTAATTAAATCGATGGTTGCCGAAAGAGCATTGGATTTGGCGTGTAAGCCGTACTGTACTGGCCTTTAAAGAGAAAATTTTGTTTCTGTTACATATTTAAACGTATATATAAAATAAGCTCAAATACTTTTGACAAGACGAGCAAACCCGATAAGGGACGATATTTACCAGGTTCAGACTCAGAGCCAGCCTTGGGGATAGGGCTAACTATGGCTACTTTCAGGCTATCTGGAAAAACATCATCCCTCATACATGTGTTGATAAATAAACTTAAATCGTAAACTTGTTAAAACATATTAAACTTGAACAGTCCCATGACAGGAGATAGGTTGATGTTAAATGCAGACGAGATTTTTGTTGCGCGTTTACTTGTGAAACTGTAGTACAGCCTGCCTACTTGACATCTTAAGATTGTAATTTGAGGTAAACTTTAATTACAACCTTACATCTTTAGATGTCAGCTGAGGTCGAAATCAGCAAGGAACTATGGGATAATAAGGATAATCAACAAGAATTTTTTTTTTTATGGAAAAGATAGCAAACGAGCAAGCGGCTCTGCGTCGCTCACGTACATCTGTAACACCAAAGGAGCTATAGGTACGTTGCCGGCCTTTAAGGATATTTGGGGATGGGAGAGAGGATGAGGAATGGGGATAGTGAAGTGAAAAGTGGGCCTCCAGTTACCTCACTCAACGAACCTAATGCAGAAACACAAGATGCCTCTACTTTATACCGGTATTCTGGAAGGTCACGGTACTACCTCAATACAGACGGCCCATTCGAGCTACATTAAAAACTGCCGCTTGGCTCTACCATGTATTAAACGCGTAATACTTGTGTGTTAATAATAAAAAGAGTGCAACGCAACTTAATAAATTATATCGCGCATGTACTTCGTCGTGAAATGTCTACAGCCCTCATATTTATTTACTGCTTTAAACAGTATTCTACTAAAGCTATAGCGTCTATTGAAAACCTTTATTAGTTTTGCCAGAATATCGTGTCTTATTAAATAAAGGCGCAATTTCGTTCAAATTATTGAATTGAATTTGCTCCTAATTCTAAATTGGCATTACTCTGAACAAAAAGATTACTTGAAAAGGTTTCTCTGGAATAAAGAAGAAGCCGAAAAAATTGGTTTCCAATTTTTTCGTCTTTTACTTTATTCGAGAGAATATATTTAAAATATTATTAGTTAAATGTATAACTTTTTTTTATTGTATTATCACCATCATTAACATCATCATTACAGCCCACTTACAAGACCACTACTGAATATAGGCCTCTATAATATAATCGACACAGTATGGCAGCTATAATTTAATATTTATTCTGAACCCCATTCAACATTTCTTAATTTAAATCTTTATTAAATCACCATACATAATTCAATGCCATTTACAGTATGCATTTTGATTGTTTATATGTAAATATAATATAAACTGGAATGGTAGTGAAGTTATGCAAATCTGCAAATGGGAATCATTTGTCTTATTTGGCCGAAAAGTCCTTTCGGAATTAAAGTGGCATGTGTGCCTACTATGTTAAAGTTTGAATCAGCCATATTTGCCTACACATACGTACTATATTATGAAATAAGCCTGCGAAGCCCTAACAGAGCAGTGTTTAGCCAGGGCTAAAGGCTAAGATACGTTTACAAAAGCATTAGCATGTAAATAGTATGACGCATAGGTGACTTCACATACCTTTGATAAATATAGTTCTCCTGATATGTAATGTTACTCAAGATATTAAGATGAATGTGAATATGACGTTGGAAATTAAACACATTCGCCACAGTTATTAATTAGCCATAATTATTAAAAAGTATTACAATACTGGATCATTTTTATATTATCATATTTCAATAATTATAAGCCTTTATTGATGGACTAGTCGCAAACGGATTTAAACCTTTATTGGTAAACGCCAGCAAATGCTGACATGCGTTGCACAGAAAGTTCGCCAGAACTTATTATGCTGGGTACTTGGATTTGTGTGGAAGGAGCCGGTATTACCACGTTAACAAAATACACTTTTAAATTTTTTTTTTAATAAATAATATTTAAAATATAACGGTATAGTTAACAAGAAAAGTCATGAAAAATAAAAATATTTTAATAACCCCACCGACAGGCTGCATGACTCATCTGATCGGACACTTATAATATTGAAATTTCCGGAGGGTTTTAGTAAATTGACGTGTCTATGAACATTATTAACAACGTCATTCCGAGGCGAAATTTATCATAACTTGAGGGAAACTAATCATCATAAACAAAAGCCAGACTATTGTTGAACATATCATTGAAGTTATGAATAAATTAAAATTAAAGCTTTTTGATGTTTGCGATTCTCTACAGGGTTTGGCCAAAATTTATCAGTCAAAAATTTTTTTTTCTTGGTAGCGGATTTTGATATTGTACTTTAGGCACAATAATTCTGCCAATATCGGTTACTCGGTTGCCGCTTAAGAACTTTTTTACTGTGTCGTATGATAAACCAATGACAAGATTGTAAAGATCCTTACTAATGACTTCATTAGAAAGGATCTTTACAATCTATTCAACGTATATGAATATTTTGACTTTGACTATTATTGTCTGTATTTCTTATTATCACTATTAGTAATTTTATGCAACAAAAAATACGCTAACTTCTTTATTTATGTTTAATTTCTACTGCCGACTGGTTTCTGGCTTAAAACTTATTTAACCATTTTACATTACGCAATTGGAAAAGATTTTTTTTCTTTCTTAAAAACCATTCGAAAAACTTTGCAGCGGTATTCTGAACGTTAACTTTTTAAATTAAATCCGAGTACTGCTACTTTGCCTAAAAGTTATGCGAGCCAGTGTTCTTACTTACGTATCGTATTAAACTGGACCTCTCGCCAAGAACTCTCCAAACCGGAGACCTTTAAACTTGTTTCAAATTAGTTATATTTCATTACGAGCATCTTGTCAACTTAAACAGAATTGTTTAAACTAAAAAATTGCATGAATTATGATTAACTAACTAACTAAAGCAAATATTTGAAATTGAAGAGATCTAAATTTATAAATGGCCTATTTATGTGCTGGGCAGTGAAGGAAAAACATCGTGAGAAAACAAGCGAAGAGCAAGCGGTTCACCTGATGGTAAGTGTTTACCGTCGCCCACGTACATCTGCAACACCAGAGGTGCTGCGGGTGCGTTGCCGGCCTTTAAGGGTATTTAAGAGATGGAAGGGAGGATGAGGAGGAAGATGGGGAAGGCGAGTGGGCCTCCGGTTACCTCACTAACCGAACGAAACGCAGAAGCACAAGATGCCTCTACTTCACGCCGGTATTCTGCGAGGCTGTGGTATCAACCCGGTCGAGCCGGCCCATTCAAGCAGCAGCAAAAACCGCCGCTTGGCTCTACCACGTTAAAAATGTGTGAGAAATAATAGAAAATATTATTTCGACTGGTGAATTTTTATTTGCGAAGTGACAACGAATTGTAATAAATTCTAGTACCGCATTACATTAGTGGCACTGTAATCCGGCAATCCGACTCTAAGCATGACGATCATGGCAATTAATGGCAATGAAAGAAAATTAAATTATATTTCCAATAAGGGAAAGGCATTTGTGACGCAGTAGCCAATTCACAAGTTGCTGGTGATTATGGCATCCTTGAACTGGAACACAGAGATTATATACTACCCGAAGTCTCAAGGACTTTTCCGTATAGTATCTGCCTTCCGTGAGGATCTGCCACCCTTTCTTCCCATGTGTCTCCGGGAGCAAACGCCGAGCAACGTCGAGGCTCGCCATTATTTACGTCCTACTTCCCGGAGTAGCGATAAGTCGGTTGCGGAAATCCGTTTGGCTACGTTGAGTCGTGCCAAATGGAAATATCGAGCTGTAATCTCAGTGGGAGACGGGCGTGAGTGCTTACAATTATATTTAAGGTGTTAGAGCAGCGTAATATATTCCACCGCATTTTCATCTTACCGTATTTAGGGAAATGAATAAATTTATAGCAACAGAAGCCTTATCTGTAAATCATTTATTTGCAGCGGCTGTCAAACTGTCTGTCTTTCTAAATTATCCTACATATCATATGATCTCGTTAGTGTTCTAGTCTATGCTCATCAGTGCACGATAAAGTATGTAAATCACACTTGTCAATTAAAATAGTTAAATATTGAACGTAGTTTAGATTTGATTAACCGCTAATCATTTCTTAATATTGCAATTGACAATTTCAGTAACGCCAGCACAGGAAACCGAACGGAGGTTATTCTGTGTATCTGAAAATGCGGCGGTCCCGTCGAGCTGACTCGGCACCGGGGTAACAGCGTTATTAATACTTAAAATACTCATGTGAAAAGTCACTAAAGCCCAGTGTGAAACACGCGCATTAAATTAGCTGAAATGTTAAGTTGCTAATTTATACGATTGTCACGTTCGCTAATGACTAAAAGTTCGTAATGTTCACAAAACGTAAGCAGATTTGGAAACAATTTGAAGCTGATTTCTTTTGACAGCTGTTTCCTCCAAGTGCTTTAATAATTTACAAAAATAAACCCATAGAGTTTTTTTTACACGCTGTACCTGTAACTACTACAACTATAGCAGCCATTTTTTACTATAATGCTGCACGTCTCTAGTATGTGGGATTTAGGTTCAGTTAACTCGTATGGGTATTCCTTCATCATTCGGTCGCCAAAGCCTCTTTTGTTGCCTATTAGGTTGTCCCACGTGCAGGTCAGGTTGGAATTTGTACAAAGAGAGAGGTGACGTGTTCCCACTTACACCCTCCCCCGTGCCTTTTTTTTATAGGAAAGAGGGCAAATGAGCATGAAGCACATCTGATGGTAAGTGATTACCGATGCTCGCGTACTGCTGCAACACCAGAGAAGCCGTAGGTGCGTTGCCGGCCTTTAAGGATATATGTGAAGGAGGTAAAGAGAAAGGCGTCCGGTATCTCACTCACCGAAAGAAACGCAGAAGCACCAGATGTTTCTACTTCACGCCAGTATTCTGCGAGACTGTGATGGTGGCTACCCCGGTCGAGCTAGTCCATTTGACCAGCAGCACAAGTCACCGCTTGACGTTCTTCCACGTGAAAAAACCTGTACCACAAACTGATTCAAAATTCATGAGAAATCCGAGAGTTATACTGCGTTAGTATATAAAAGAAAAAAACAAATAACCATCCATCATATCTTTAAATCATTTTCCCAAACCTATATCAAAATGTGATCATCAAATAATATTCAAAATTGCTGGTCGATATCGAGTCTAAGTAAACTTGCCTCAAACCATAACGCTTGGAGCTAGGAAAAAGGGTAACGTCATTCCCGATAATGAAAACTAACATTATCGGGAATGACGTTACCCTTTATGCTATAATATTTAAGTTGATCTGAAAATAATCTAAACAATTATTGAAGTTACTTACATCGTACTAACTTCTGATTATAACCCGGGTACATTTATAGTAGATTGACAAATACATAACGGTATTATAGCTAAGGAAGAAGCTTCATAACGGTTTCCAAACAATGCCTTCACAATTCCCGATGGCCATTAGTGCTCCAGGCAAGGACGACGTCGTAATAATATAAAATCTCTTATCATATTCAGGAAGAAATTCAATTACGCGTATTAATGATTGTGCTGATATAGTTTCAATGAAATATATGACGTAAAGCATTTTTCTTTGTTGTCTTTGTCACAGTATAATCATATAATTGATATACTTATATATGAGGAATTATGATTATTATTTCATGTCTGCCTAGTAAGGAAGATGTCTTAATCGCTACACATTGATAATGGATTGACGATCATAGCATGAAATGCCTTGTACTTGAGACACTCCTGTCTATCTCTCGTTTATTTCCAAACGATTCCTTTGGATATTAGAACTAGCATATTGTAAATAATTATTTTCTTATAAACCAAAGCCTCATAACCATAGAGTTAGGTAAAAGTAGTAAGGTAGTAAAGTTTACTACTTTACTACCTTACTACTTTTACCTTACCTGATAGTAAGTGATCTAGATTATCTTCCAATGAAAAATATATTTAATGAGAATAGTGACGTACATAGCTTTAATACTATGAACAGACACAAGCTTGTCATTGCCAGTTACTAGACTCCATTGAGGCCGGCAACTGTAGCTCCTCTGGTGTTGTGGATGTTCGCGGGCGTCGGTGATCACTTACTATCAGGCGAGCCACACGCTCGTTTGCCCCCTTCTTCTATAAAAAAAAAAGACTCCATTGAGTCAGTTACTCGCGCATGGGGCAATGTACTTGTATACGTTTCTATGACAAAATTCCAGTAAGTACGCAAAGTTTTCCTACTAATAGGTTAAAAGTGGGTGAAACAAAGGATACATGGATGATCGCTCTCAATCTTATTCTACAATTTGAATTGTATTTTTTATTATACAACAAAAAAAATTAGAAGAAAAAGGTACCCACAGAGTTTATGTTGTTTCCTTTCGTGTCTTCTCCTTTTTATGAGATAAACCTCGTTACGAAACAGTGGTAGATTTAAAAAAAAATGACTTTTATCTAGTGAAATTTATGATCGTATGTCGAATACAAAAGATTTGATTTCATATGATATTATAAATTTCCTGCGTATTTGAAATAGGCGAAAAGAACATAATCGTCATCATGTAAAGAATTACTATTTACTAATAACCTATATAACAGTGGAGTATTGTATAACCAATTTTTTTACAAATGAACCTCATCTGAACGAGGTAAGGAAATTTCAATAATTTAAAATATCTGTTCAAAGCGACAAGCTGTTGTAATAGAAATTCTGTTCGTTTTCTCGAAATCCATTGAGTTATTCCATTCCGAGCGATATGAGTGAACATATTTTATGAGTAGAATTCTATTACGCACTTTGACTTTGATCAAGCACCAATTAATTAGTGAAAGAATCTTGTGACGAAATCTTTTTGTCTCGGTGCTCTGTTCACGAATTTTAACATAAACTAGTTAAAGTTGAGAGCACTCAGCCGATCTTAACAGATTCATAAAATTGAGTTTTTCTTACAAGGGACTCCTGAAAGCTCCCGTGTTCGAAGAGCAAAGAAAAATAAAATCGACCTCGTTAAAACCTCTTTTCATGTATTTCTCGCTAAAAGAATGTAAGTGTTTTTTAAGTTTGAAAGAATAAAGAGGCCTCCAGAAAGCTGTTATCCGGCCATTATTTTGCGCAAAAGCTCATATCGCTAGATTACTTTACATACCATTTTTTTCCTTTGGCCTTCTTAAAGAATTACAATATCTATCACGAGATTGTCAACAACTACAAGAAATTGGGTTGGTATAAAACACAATAGGGATAACAAACTTAGTAATTCGCTTTTATATCTCAGGTAAGATCAAATTGTAAAATAGAGATAATTTTGACGGGGTAGAGCAGTAGTTTTAGCTGCTGCTCTAACGGGCCGGGTCGACCAGGGAAGTACTAGAATCTCGCAGAATGCCGGCGTAAAATCTTGTGCATCTGCGTTTCTTTCGATGAGTGACGTGCCCGAAGTCCCTCTCCCACTTCTTAAAGGCTGACAACGCAACTGCAACTCCTCTGGTGTTGCAGATGTTCGTGGGTGACGGCATTCACTTACCATCAGGGTAGCCGCTTACACGTTTGCCCCCATTTCCATAAAGAAAAGTATTTTCGTATCGTAAATCATTTATAAAACCTCTGTACTGGTTGACTAAGTAGTAGAGAAATGTAGATGATATCTTACTATCTTTTTCTTTATCAGCCTCTTTATTCAATGAAAGCTACAAAAGAAGCTTGCATATCATGCACCGTCCACCACGCACTAGAGCGTTACAGAATTATATAGATACGTTTACATTCATTTATTTTTTTTGGATGAATTTTTGCCATCAGTCGATCTCCATAGCCTCGCCTTTTAGCGGATAGGGGTTACTTTTGGATAAAATTATGGTGAATTCAAACTTACGACATTAAGATCAACAGACAGTACACTAAGTATTTAGGCCATAGTTACTTAAATACGTGGACGTTTTAAAGCCTGGAATTCACTTAAGCGAGAATTTGTTTCGCTATTGTATGTTCACCCCAATAATGAAAGTTCATAGCGGAGTTTAAATGCTTAAAATATTTGTCAAAAGCTTTTATTTTGATGAGTTTCAAAAACAAATATACATTCTATTGTATAAGTTGTATTGAAATATGAAAAACATATTGCTATGTTTTTGTTACTGAGTTCACTCATAAAATTTACTCTTCTTTTGTACATCAATCAATAATGTGACTGACCCATATGATTTATATACCTACAAGATAATATGCCTATTTTACAAAATATATAAATGTAATATATCTCACTGATCAGTGGTGCAGACATTTATTTTTCAACAACAAAACAAGAACAACGAGACAGGAGTTGAGCCACTTGCCGTCTTAGTGTTTAGGTCAACGATAATAATCGTACATAGGTTTCGAAGTACTCATTGGTACTAACCCTCACGGGGGGTGGAACTCGAGTCTCCTGATTCGGAGGTAGGTAAAACCCCTAACCACTCAGCTATCGAGGTTATTTTAACAAACTAATATAAGGATTTATTATACTCAGAAGCCGGGCGCTCGCTTTAAGTTGAGCGGGAGTGACATGTCTCCAAGCCCGGTGTCTACACCACTAAAATTAAGAATTACAATTCTAAGCCCTGAATTTACCAAGTCCTCAGCGGTGAAAGGAAACACCGTGAAGAGAAAAACTTGCATATCTGAGAAATATTTCATATATGTCTGTTTATAATGGATTTTCTTCTTTGTCAGTCTTTAAATAGTCCATTGCTGGAGGTCCTCCAAATATTTATTTAATGTTACCGCCACGCTTTGTACCTGAGATACGGCTGTCCGTCACCGGTATACAATCAGTTATTGGTAGTCGTTAACTATTACCTTCCGCCGATTACTTTCAATCATAACCTCATTTTACAGGCTTTGATAATTTTTCAAAACATCCCTAAAGGCCATTTGAAACAAAGTACATTTATTCGGATTAGTCGGACATTCCTTTTCTAATTTGGATGAATTTTTATTTATCTGAAAAGATAAACTTACAGTGAGGTCTCGTGTAAATTTGATGAGAATCTGACCATGCACTTAAGAGTGAGTACAAAAGTATTGTGATTAAATAATTATGTCAGTACATAGCTTAATGGGCGCTAGAGATTTAAATGCTTTATTTTCAATAACTTACGATAAATGTCAATAAGTCAATATGTATAATATGCTTATTTTATGATATCACCTCAAAAATACTGTAAAAGGTCCTTCACGATCGTTTTTTCTTCTGTAAATGACTTTTGCCGAGGATCATGACAAACGTGAATTATGGGTTTAAAATTAAATATATAATCTATGATAGTTGTATGTTGTAGTAGTTTTTAGTGTGATTTCCGTTTTTACATCTTTAAAATGTCCTTAAACACATAAAACAGAAATGGGATTAAATAATTAGACACGTTGGTCGTGACTTAGTAACGGACTACATAATTTTTATTTCGGAAACAAATTAGTGCACAGCAGTGGTCGAATGCGATTTGGACGACGGCCAGTCGTCTCCTACTGCACGTTGTTTGGAGAAAAATTACGTGGAAACTGAGATGGTTAATAGTACTCGTAAATACTTAAACCTGCAGTTATTATTTTTCGTTTTAACGGCCTTAACTTAAAGTTTTTTTTTTGAGTTCATTTGTGGTTTTTTGTTGCAGATAATTTGTTTACTGTTTGAACATCTTCCTCTTAGTAATTTAATATGCACCCACGCCTGTCACTCAAAAAGTTAGTCAAAGATGACTGATTTCCATGGCACAGCGTAGCTAATTGCCTTAGGCCACAACGCGTTACCAAGAGATAGAAGGTGACGGGTTGCGTTTTTAAAGTTTTTTCTGTCTCTTATGACACCCACGGGAAGGAAGGAGGTGGCAGATACTTACGCCGCTACTATATGGCATTTTAGAAAATTAACTTTTTTGTAATGAGAAAATGTTTACGTAAATTTGTTATGAATTAACTAATTAACTTCAAAAAAAAACTGTTTCGTTTGACTAATTAAAACGAAACTAATGAAAAGAAGCCACACTTCAAAGGATAAAATATATTTCAATTTTAAACAGTTTTTTCTGCTCAACTAAATAAAATTAATATATTCCATGGATCTGCAGGATTATGGTATAATAAAAATTCGATTGAAGTGTTACTAATTACAATAATAGCAACGATGCTGTACGGTTACTGCCAGTTAGAAGTATTTGTACCATTGCCTACCATTACGGACAGTTTTGTACGTTGCTGTCTTAGAACGTCCACTTATGACAAAAACATTGAACATGATCAAAGTTTGACAAGTTATCAGTCCTTCGCCATCTGTTAGTCTACAAAAATGCAAAGATGCTATGCACATTTGTCAAGTGCCATCTTCTACGGCACCCATGTCCAGTTAGACATGAACCCACTCTGCCCAAAACAAACCGACAGCGCCTCTACGTCATTATCACGTATATATTCCTCCGTTCAGTCCAATTGTAAACCTGCAAATTTAAGAAATACATGTTTGTTGTTATAACATGGATTGATGTCCTCCTGGTCGATTTCCACCACAGCGACAACTTTCGAACACTATCGGCAGTTGTCATCTGTGCAGAGGATATATTAGTATTGACTTCAGCTGGAATTCTAACCATGGCTCGGCAATCAGATACTAATCACTAAGCTACGCGGTATTAGAACATCATAGTCGTTGCTGACTATATTTTACTATTAAGCAAAATGGCTCATTACATTTTTAACGTAAAAATAAAGTCTTTCTTTTTCTTCATCAGCATCAATAACTAGTATGTCATGACTCGAAAATTAACTGACCGGGCCGTGCTGTGATAGCCGACCTGTACCTGACCCGGAAGACCTGGGTCCGAATATTTGAGAAGGAGACCCATACCCAGCTTTACCTTACTTTACTCAACGGGTTAGCTGGTTGTTGAGCCAGCCCGAAGGAAATTCGCTATTTTCTGATAGATTTTCCACCATCAATCGGTTGCCAGAGGCTGGTGACATTCGAAAACAAATTTGCTTTATGTCTTTTTATATAACTATACTCACATATTAAGTATTAGGGGAGAAACAATGTTACTCACATGAACTACTTTGAATTAGTTAAATCGAGTACACCACCCAGGAATACGATTAAATACCCCAGCGACGTCGTGGAGTTGTCTCCTAGTATTCTTAATTAATGATTTTTATTGATCACATTGAGCAGTTTTTATATTAGGAGTAAGTTTTATTTTCACGTTATGTTCACTTACATCTAACGCTTGGTAAAAAATCGTTTAAATTGACACAATTAATTCACTGCAAAATTTATGATGTTTATCTATCTATACAAGAGTATGTATCGCAGGGTTATACAGTCAACGCTTTGTTATTATAATTTCACTAGTGATTCGTTTCCATTTTATACAATATCACGGGCTAGATTTAGTTACATTGTAATTTTAGTGGACATAATTAATGATACGACGTTATTAACACGACAGTGACATTATTATTAATGATAATCTACATGTCTGTTTGCTTAACAATGATCATTGCCTAGCTATCCGTTCCATAATTAACCCATCTTAATTCGGCTTCCGTGCGGGCTCTTTGTCTTCCAAGTCCTTTTAAAAGCCCACTTGATGAATTCCACGATAAGCTTGCGCTTATCGTCTCTATTAACTACGATACTAACGAAGAAAGTTCCTCCTTCTGGATTATCTAGCTGAAACTCCAAAGTAACGAGTACGTTGCCTTCTAAGTTAGCAGCAGCCCCTTGAGTAAACCGACGCCGATCTTAATAATGTATTTCTTTATCTAGTTAAGAATGACTTTTGTCTTTATAGATGTATACTTATTATTAATAACAATATGTTTTATTGATCTATCATATTAAATAAAATGTTCTTTATTGTTGTACATTTAGAAATACTGCGCATGGACATAGTCTTATAATTCTTTTCAAGTCCTTTTCGTAACAAGTTATTGGTTAATATAAAAATTAACCGTAGGTGAATAATTAACACACAAATAAAAATAAATTTTAGAAATATAGCTTATATTTTATTCACATATTACGCCATTACAACATGGTATTACATTGGGTATAGTAAATATTTAATAGATATTACCTATATTAGGTATTAGTTTCATATTCTTGCTCATCTCACATACTTATTAGTATACCATTTGTACTACTCTACTAAGTACTCTACTAAGTAAAACAAATTAGGAGTGTTTTCATTCTTCGCCGATGAATTGGTGATCTTAGTACTACACATTGATATATGTACGTATATATATTCATATATCATTCAGGCACACAAATTTGTAAGCCTTTTTCGTAGTCGTCCAAGGAAGTCTTAAAAGGATCACAGGGCAAGGATCGATTCTTATCGCCATAAAATAACTCCACAAAGCGTTATAAAATCATTTGGCTAAGTATATTGTATATTTAATATAAAAAATATTATTTTAAACATATTGTCACTATTTCATAATTTAAATTAAAGCGTTTAAAAACTTTAATAAATGAGTTAAAACCATACCAATTAAAGTGCAAAACAACCACAATGAAATGCAACTTTAAGTTTCGTAATTCCGAAAGCAGTTAGTTCCAGCTACAACTTTAATATCCGCATTGCTTTTGTCACTGCTGTGCTAAAAGAAACTTTTTCCATAAACTGCACACTAAATAAAACTAAATTAGAGAAATTTTCGAGCCACGGTACAACACCTAACACATTCAAATAAACCTTTTACAGTTTCCCAGAATGAGGGACTTCAGTGCAATTTGGGCAACGAACGCTGAGGATTACAAATATGAATATAATCTATGAGATGAAATGAAACTGAATAATTAAAATGGGACTCTGTAAATGTTAATACGTATTCGGTATTTTGTTTTTCCGCTGTTATTGAATGTATTTATTATTTCACAAATAAATCTTTATATATAAAAATATTGTATTCCTACAATATATTTTTACTGTTGCGACGATGGTTCATAGCTATGCTAGGACTCGATAAGTAGTGCTGTGATCTAGTTTTTAACAATTTTTATATATATAGACCAAAATCATTCAAATTATGTTTTTGGTTTAGTGCCAAAAAGAAAGTCACGAAGTGGCACCATCTACTGGAAAGGGTAGAATAACGTCTGCCGGGCCATCAGGTATATTTATTACATAATTCTCTTTTTGTACATAAAATACTAACTAGAAAGAGGCTCAACTGTCACATTGTTTCAAACAAAAGATAAAAAAGTCTGATTACTAACGACCAAGGGACAATTAAAAATGTATGTCTAGACGTCTGATCACCCCAGTACCAGTAGAAACTTTTGAAATGGAGAACTGGTGACTGAATTATAGCGGAATACCTATCTGAATCTGCTCAGTATCAGTAGGAACTTTTGAAATGGAGAACTGGTGACTGAAAGATAGCGGAATACCTATCTGAGTCTGCTAAGTCTGATAATGGGAAGCGTCATCACTTGTGCGTGGGGACCAGCACTGCGCTCAGCAACTCTGACAAGGTGGAGTGGTTAGTATGGGCAAACCTTCCAAAAAAATTATACCGGCTTTTGTTGGCCTTTCCTTGGAGAGATCTATATTCAGCAATGAACTAAAATAATAGTATATATGACTACTTTTACTATTTAAGGTGTGACTGTCTGACAAACTTCACTCTATATAAATATGCAGAACACAATCCCACAGGCTGGTGATGGAGAACACTTTCTTTAGTGAGAGGACGGTACCATCATCGGTTATTGCGGTCTGCGACCCGCCTGCTCAGTGTGACAAGTATGGGTTTAACCCTCCACGACATGTATACATTTACTTAGAGAGGTTATGGTCTACTTGCGTAGGTTGATGAAAAAGAAAATAAGAACTGAACCATGTGTACAGTCAACATCAAAAGTAGATAATGATCGAATAAGGTTGCTTGCATTTTTTTTTGATCCAGTGTAAGGAACAGTAAGTAAAAACAAACAAGGAAAAAGGTTTGGTATCTTGAAGCAAATTTTCATTAATAAAACGCTTTCGCACCTTGTTCAATCGTGTTGACTGTTCTCGTGGAATGATTCTTAACTAAGTATTTAAAGTACTAATCGGAGTCACTATTAACACGAAAATTTCACACAACACTATTATGCAAATTGTTCAATAACAATTAAATTTCTGTGCAGAAAACTAATACCACGCCATTTTCCTGTCTAATAGGGAAGCGTGTTAGCAAACTCGACAATATTCCGCACATGCCATTAGACGAACTATGGGATCTTCACAAGCGTATAGAAAGTTCCCAACAGCCTTCGGGAAACAAGTTATTGGTCGTTTTAACTTTGAGACCGCTTAGGGAACTCCGAGGTCGGCAATAGCTGGCCGTAGGTATTTCCTGGCAACGTTAGGCAGGCGTCCTATCTATATAGTAAATGTATATCAATCTATTACGTAAACTGCTCAGAGATTTTTTTTTGTAACATAGCAAAACGTTGTTCGTGCTGTATTTTATTTATGTAATATACTTATGCTTTTAAGCACTCGCGTCTCTGACCCATTGTGGGTAGTCTTCTGTGTCCCACTCTTCGCCTCTTCCGGGAGATCGAGCGTGATGGGTGTCAATCCTCGTCGCCGTCTTTACTCCCGGAAATTCTTTTAAGATAAGATGCCACGGACAGAAAGGGGTTGGCAGATTCTTACGACGCAATGAAACGGCTAACTACTACTATGTCACGCAATCAAAAGATACGACGTTTTAGAATTTTCAAACTTAATGCCACAATATATTGTTATGTAAATGTAGCACATTAAGTAAGGTTTCATAGTATTAAAAAATAAAAACTTAATTTTCGGTTTTTAATCCTAGTTTATTGTACACCGTATGCAGAGCAATAAATAATATGACCCATTGTGCATTGTGTAATTAACTAGTAATAATAGTACCTAAATAGTGTTTGCAGTGCCTACCGGTAGTGGTAAGCGGTAAGTGACACACACAACCGATTAGCGAACATATCAACGTTGCCAGCCCGCCCCATAGATGACTGACGTTGACATGCCGATTAACGGCAGATTGAAGGCCGATTTCCGATGTATTTGCCCGGGATACTTAATGATAATGTAGCGGTACAAAAGCATTACGGCGCGAGTACGTACGATACTTTTTTAATTGATATCATGGTCTTTATTAAAAATAATAAAGTCAGAGATATGTAACATACATAAATACTCGTATAATGTGATGTACTACGAAGCCTCCAAATGACTGCAATTACAGAAAATGTTTTTCATTAAATAAATAATTATCAAAGTGAAACATATAAAATAGCAGTACAGTCGAAATGAATAAATCCCAATTTAATCCCAGCAATTAACGCACGAACTCTTGTACCGCGAAATTAAGCTCGTGTTGACAAAAGTATTTTTTTTTAAATAATTCCCAGTGACAGTAATTACGATACAAATTAACTGCAATGTGTTAAATTTAAAACAAAATGTGGAACTCGATTACAAATAATTATTTTTCATGCTTTTTAATTTCTGCGACAATTTTCATTTATTTATGGAATTATGTTACATTCGATGCAAGGGGGAATAAAATATAACATCTTTTTTCCAAACACGAATCATAACGAGACACATCACTACACACAATTTTCTAAACTCTAAAAAAACATAAATCTGAATTCATCAACTGGCAATCATATAACTAAACAACTATTACTGTCTAGTAGAGATAGATTAAAGAGGTAACGTGCCTTCCGCGCCATTAAAACACCGGTCGAGCGGTCGGTAAATGCTATTAAAGCGGCTTCCCATCCTCGTGGTCATCCGGTAATCGTATAGATCAGGGGTTGGCAACCTGCGGCTCTTTAGTTCCATACGCAGTTAGTTTTTTTTTTATCAAACACTTTATTTATGCAAGTACTATTTATTGTTGGCAAGAAACATTTTTGTGGCTCTTTGAATTTTGTAAATTGTAATTTTCGACTCCAAAGGTTGCCGACCCCTGGTAAAGACTATCGGCGCACCACAACGATATACTCTTTATAAATAATCATATTTCGAACACCATTTAAATTTTTTTTTTTTAAAAAACGTTATCTTCCGCTCTAGGAATTTCTCCTGTGTCGCAGAGGCAGTTTACATACATGAATTGCACATGCACAAACTCCCAGACCGGGAACTATTATTTGTTGTCCATACAAATACTAGTCCCGTGCGGGAATCGAACCCGCAACCCACAGCGCCGCAGCTAAACGCCTTAGCCACTACGCCACCGAGCCGTCACCATGAAATTAATATTTCATACAATTAGTATGAAATTAGTTTTCTATTATAGAAAGGTCATGATAATTCACGACCTTTCTATAACACATATGTAATGTAATTATGTTCAAAATAATATACACGTGCGCTCCGCCAGCGACGCACAAATCATATTAAGGACCGGAGAAAAGGTCAACCTTTGCTGAAGTTTAGTATCGAAACATACAGTGGTTATAATATCGTATTTAATATTATTTCGTATAATGATTTCTTTTATTTACGCGAATACTCCATATTTGAATTTCCAAATTTTTCATATCATTCTGATGTCATAATTAACCCGGCTACCGTTAGCTATCTAATTAATTCGTATTTTATGTAAATAGATATTTTAAACTAAATTCTCGTTTAACTATGCTATTACGGGAAACATACCAGCTTTTTCCTCAAAGGTCAGCCACACCTGCACGCGTTACACCCTGCCAAGACTAAGTATAAATCGATCCGAACGTGCCGAACCCAAATCCCACAGACTTGTGATGGGATCAGCATCTGTAGTGCGGGGGTACCACTACAGATGCTGATCCCATCACTGCGCTCACCAACCCACCTGCTCGACCTAGTGAGTAGGGCCCAATCTTTAAGATTTTTCCGGCATTTCTCTTTGTCTTTGAACATGACTCTGAAGTATTGAATAGTTTAGATCCTCTTTTAAGAACAGTAACACAGAAGACACCGTAACATAATGAAATTAATATTAAATCTTACGAAAATTATTATCTTACGTTTGCAAAAGGATGTTGAATCAAATCAAATCATTTATTCAACTTAAGAAACATACTTTTCACTTGTCGAACGCCATTTTTATTTAAAATCTACCACGGTTTCGTAACGAGGTTCCTTACCGGAGAAGAAACCGGCGAAAGTAAGTCCGTAGGTATCTTTTTTGTATTTTTTTTCAAACATACAATTCGTTTTAATAATATAATATTACCAGATTTTTTATAGAAACGGCTTGGGAACGTTCAACTCATTCCCAGTGGTTATTATCATCCATGTATTCCTTTATATTATAATAACCCTTTTTATAAAGTCTTTGTTTAACAATTTTTTTGAACATATTGATAGACTTTGCGCACTTGCTGAGATTTTGCTGTAGAAAAGTACACATTGCCCCATGAACGAGTTACTGACTCTATGGAGTCTAGTAACAGGCATCTTGTGATGTCTTGTCTAGTAACTGCTTGTGTCTGTTCCTAGTATTTACATTATGAATATCACCATTCTTATTAAATTCTTTATGTTTTCTTGTACATACATTACATCCTCATATAAGAATTGAGAAGCCAAGGTTAGAAGATTTATTAATTTAAATTTATCCCTAAGAGTTTTTCTATAATTAAGATTATAGATAGCTCTTGTGGTTCTCTTTTGTATAACGAATATTATTTCAATATCATTGGCATGTCCTCACAGCAAAATACCATAAGACATTACGCTGTGGAAATAACTAAAATAAACAATCTCAGCTGTTTCAATATTAGTAAGACATCTTATGTGTCTTACTGCATTCGCAGTCTGCTTACAAGTTTGGATATATGGGGGCCCCATTGAACTGAAGTTATTCCACGAAAAACACAATTCTATAATATTAAAGCAACGTATACTCGTATATAGTACGGCTGGCTTGTCGTCTTGTAAACATTAAAAACGAAACGGACGGCAGCGAATAAAATTATTTATTTATAACTGAATTACGCTATAGCTCAACGTTGTTAGTTTATATTTATAAATTTACCTCCTACACACGATTTTGACCAAAATGCGTCCTTGTAATTGCTATTTTGTTAGAATTTTAGAAACTTTATGTTGGTTATTATCTAAGTCAGAATGATACAAAGCGTCAATTAGATGTAGAAGATTATACTCAAATATTGCAAAATATACTTAATTTGTTTTTCTTATGTTACTGAGTTCCTACATTATGTGTTACTTCTGCGTTACTTATCTAAGTTTTACTTAAATGGCCTTCTGGTTAATTTCAACCATAGTAACGATGTGCAAAGCATATTTTATCATAACGAGACAAGAAATTGTCATCTTACAGCCAACGCAGAATATATAAGAGCGCCTTAAGCTCTTAAGCCACGTCTCCGTCAAGTCTCTAAGAATAACATGGCGACAAGGATGACAAATATTTTTTCGTCTTATGTTACTCGTACTCGTATATAAGCAAGAACATACGTCGTAAAACTAAGGTGACCTAGATAATCGCAAAGATCAGTGAGCTAAAGCGATAATTGAACGGCCGCGTAGCTTGTAGAATCTAAGCTAAGGTGCGAGAGCTCTGGTACTGCGATCACCAATCCTCTCGCCGAGCGTGGCGATTATGTAAAGTTCCCTTTTGGTAAGATACACTTGAGCCACGGCCACAACTTCCGATTACTATCAGTAGTTATCAACTGCGTAGTAATTATAATATTAATATAATAATTCGTCACGTGTGCGCCTGTTGTGCTCCTCCTCCTCCTGACACTTGAGGCCAACTCCGATTACGTCACTAACCGAATGAAAGGCAGAACCTCAAGATTCTGTTTTATGTCGGCATTCGTCGTGGCCGTCGTACTACCCCGGTCGAGCCGGCCCATATGAACAGCAGAAATAGCAACTTACGTGGGTGTCGTTAACGCGACTATGAGAAAAATCTTAAAAATTTTAATCGCAACCGACAGATGGCGGATTAATTATTTCATGCCAGATCGTAAATACCCAGGCCGATGACGGGCATCAGCGCCTAAGATTCGACGCCAGCTATAAAAATTTTAAATGCTAAGAGTAAGGTGATTTTTCGGCATTCCACTTGGCGTGATTAGCCGTAAGCAAACAGACTTCCACAACGCACCCGCAGAACCTGACCTGATTTTCTCCCGAAAATTGCCATGAGATTTTCAAGGCCCATCCCTTCGCCTCTTACGTCTCCCATAGGAAGTAAGGAAGTGGCAGTTTCTTACGTGTTGCTACAATGTAAACTCTTTTGACATGTTAATAAATCTACGCTGCTATGTAACTTAAAAGTGAATACGTTAAGATTAAGTGAATAACGATTTTTCACATATAATGAACAATAGCAGTTTACACACGGAGGTACTAACCGACTAGTTCACGGCAAAGCTCTTTGTTCTGTCTTACGTCATTTCGTACAAGCACTGAACACGTAGTTGTTACGTGTTTCCTTTCTATTCAACGCTCTCTAACACTTATTATTTTCTGTCTGCAGAACTGTTATTTGCTTTATTCAACAATTTTCATACATCTGAAACGTTTTTGGTATATATTGTATTTGATTTAGTATTTGGTTGTTACATCGACCTTTATATTCTTGAAGTTTATTTCAATGCAGCAGAAAAATTTGATGCGGGTATTTATTAGAGAAATTTGTTTCTGGTTTCCTGTGTTTCTAAAAGCAACATTGTGTAGTCATTGTTTAAAATATAATGCTTATGGAAATATAATTTTATCAACTGCTTTATCTAATGTTATGTTATAATTTAATTATGTTTCGAACAAACTATAATCCCTTTCACACAAAGAACACTTTCACAGTCTTTCAATGGCAAGTGAAGTAAAAAGCTTTTTCCGTTTCTACAAGCAGTATAAATTAATGCTTATAAGTTATATAAGCATTAATTTATACGGCCATAGTGACTCGGATTGTGGTTACTCGGAACAGTATACATAACAAACCACTTAAATAATTAAGGCACAAATTAGGCACAATTTCTGAAAAGCTTTGGCTGAAACCGAGGAAAGGAGTTTCCAACAACTTTTGTTATAAGTACTATTTTAAGCAGGTCTTTTATATTCCGGTGTTGACGGAGGAAATATTATAATTAATATTCAAAATTTATTTCTTATATTCTGAATAAAGTTTTAAATCTGATACTAATCGTCTGTTCCAGGTGACACGGATGAACATGGCTTACCAAAAGACAAGGACAAGGGATATGACACCAATCTCTACCTTTATCATGTGAGTATCTTTATATTTTTATATGATTATTAGTGGTGAGTTATGGTAACCTTTAATTTCAAAGTACATAAAGTACTCACAAAACCTTGGGTTTGAGGTGTCAATGTATCATTATTTTCCTAATATTTCTGTCACGTTAACCAAACCACCGTCCAATCTTATCTTGTAACTGTTACTGTCTATGTAACGTAAAGACAAGGGAAAGTCTACGACTTTACATACATAGTTGCGAGACTATAATATCCGACGCAGTGAGGTATTTCGTAAAATTTTTATTTATCTTTACAAAGGACTTTAAATCCACGTTATAATTTTCCCTAGATTCGTAGGGGTTTTACAGAGATAAATTGTACATGGAATTTCTGATTATTATGAATATCGTCAAAGTCAAAATCTACCGTCCACCGTATGCGACGACCATGAAATCGTAGGTACCTTTACACTCCTAATCGTACGAGACAGATGTGAGGGAAAATTAAAGCACACATCTAACAGTAGAATTTAAACACGTTAAAAATGATCCACAAATACATACAAAAAAAAAGATTGCGGATGTATTACCTAAAATACGCAAAAGCGCAAAAGCCGCTGTCGCTGGCATGGCGGAGAAACTTCTCTCTGTAGCCTTTTGTTTCTTGCATTACATTGTACTGCAGAATGTACTCACAAACGGCGACACTGTCACGCCCTCTAGTGTAATGGGATAAAGAGCTCGCTGTTAAATTTCGCACGCATTTAATTAAAATAATTGAATTATATTTATTTAGATATACGACTATTTCAACAAATATAATTTAATGAAAGTATCTATTCTCTCAGTGTATCCTACCTTTTTGAACGTTATTCGACGCTATGCACCATAACTCAGTATTATAATGCGGTTTTTCATTTTCCCGTGCCTCTAACATCAACATTCTCGGACGTAAACTTCACCCTACATGGTGTTACACTTAATATTGTTTACTTCATAAACGGCGGAGCGTCGGCGTCATAAACCTCTAGCGAATTACGAGGCAACTTAAAGAGTGAGGCCGGTCCTTATGATATTATAATGCATAATACGTGATAGACTGGTGATAAGGACAGTTGCTTAATTTCATAGTACACAAGTGATCTCGTACTTAATATTACAAAAATAATCAAATGTATCTAGTATAACTATAAGTTCTGTTACACCTTAAAATGGATTTTAAAGAGAGTGTACTAATAATAAAACTTATGTATTTTTTTCATATCAAAGTCTATGCGATTAATTATACCAATTTTTTTTCTTTGATTTTGATCTTTCTGGCCTCGAATCTATGAGTTTACACACAGTTTCCATATAGAATTTAGCCACTATTCGCTCTAAAGATTTCTTAAGAGACTCAATGTTGTGGTGAGCAGAACATGTCCTCTAGTACTAACCACAAACTGTAGTCAAAAGATATGGTTATGTTCTGGACGAATCTTTAGCTCATAAGAAGTCTAGAACATTGTTCTCGAGCCTAGTTTAAGTTACCAGGAACGAGATCTTGATGGAAACACCTTCCTTTTTTGAAAAGGCTGTCAATGAGAGATTTCACTACACGATCCAAGACAGTCCCTTGATTAACTTTGTCCGAAGCTGTTACTCCTCTTACACAAAAATTAAGATTCGTGACTCCTTGGTAGGACAACCCCCGCCAAGCCATGCTTGATGCTGGGTGATGACCACGTTGAATTTTTTCAACAAGTACTCCAAATAAGCCTTCTTAAGAGCTGTGAGCATTTTACGCTTTGTCATTTTTCTTGTTGTAGTGCCCTTCATTTGTAAAAACGTTTTCATCTATAAAGAGCACGTTTCTCGGGTAAGCAACTAGCTACACGTCTTGTTAAATAATTCGCGACTAAGTCCTAGGGGGAATCTTTATTTCACGCGATGTTTGTTGTTTCCTTAACGAATTCGACGAAAACTCTGTTTCGAATTTTGTCTTTGACCGCGTTCACAGCCCGTGTTGTTTGAACCCGACCAACAGCAGGTATTGGTATACCTGTCGATAGTGCTACAGAAAACAGAATTGCAATTTGCAAAGCAATCACTGTAAACAGTCATGGTGAAAATAATATGTGAATTAGGGGGCGATCGATCGAAGTTTCTTACTTGTTTGGGTTAGTTTAAACAATTAAATACATGAAAAACGACTTTATAGATTCAAAATTGTATGGAAAAATTTAAAAACGCTAGAAATTTAATTAAAAATACTTTACAATGTATTTTAAATTATATGCAAATTACGAACATCAAGCATACGAAGTCACGAGTAACAGCTAGAATAATGTAATTCTCAAAAAAATTACCTAATGATCTAAAGAATAATGATACCCAGGATTTAACTAATTTAAAATTTTGGCGATAATGTTCTAATGAATTCAAACATTTGAACTCACTATTTTTGTGTCATTTTAACGTATACCTATACAGACCCACACGGATTAAGGACTATTCGAAGAGGTAACGGAATAAAACACAAGGTTCAGTAAAATTAAGTCAAGTGTGTTAAAATACAGGCTCTTGCCTGACCCGTAGTGATTTCGTAGAAGCGTAGCTTTTTCGTAGCACTACTTCCCTTCAATACTATTCAGTACATATCATCGCTGTCACATATGACGACAGCGTAGCTAATCACTCTGATTAGCATTTGATCTAGGAGTAACCCAGGTTTCTGGCTGAGTCCTAAAAATATAAAGCACTAAATATGAATGTACCTGATATCGCTGATATTGCATCCTATTAAATTGTATTATCTATATAAATATTTATATATTATATAATATATATTTATATATATCTATGACTGATGATAGTATAAAAGTCATCTCTTTCTTTAATGTTATTTTAAAATAGTCGAATATTTTTATAGATATCCGCAATCGAAAGTACGTATGCATTCTGTGAAAGGTTTGGTCATACTCACCACTCTGAGTAAGCAGATTTTTTAGTCAGTTGTACGTATGAATTTTATAGCACTGATATTATTACTAGCATATCCCTTTCCGGAGAACCGACTACCGTTGGGGAAAAATGGTTCTCGAGTGGCAGCCACGCACAGGCAAACGCTGTGTGGGACGACCCCCGACAAGATGGAGTAAGATGAACATGGACAAGACGAAGTTCATGTCAAACGTCCATGTCACACCAATACCGGTTGTTGTTGGGAACAATAGGCTCGAAGTTGTAGACGAGTGCGTATACCTGGGACAAATTGTCCGATTAGGTAAGTCCAACTTCGACTCAGAGGTCAATCGACGAATCCAACTCGGCTGGGCTGCGTTCGGGAAACTACGTCATATCTTCTCGTTGAGTATACCGCAAAGCCTCAAGACGAAAGTATACAACCAGTGCGTGTTGCCAGTGATGACATACGGATCCGAGACTTGGTCCTTCACTGCACCTCGTATGAGGAAGCTCAAAGTTGCTCAGCGCGCTATGGAAAGGGCTATGCTCGGTGTTTCTCTACGTGATAGAGTCTGCAACGATGATAACCGCAGCAGAACTAAGGTAACCGACATAGCCGTAAAGATCAGCAAGCTGAGGTGGCAATGGGCCGGCCACATAGCTCGCAGAACTGACTACCGTTGGGGAAAAAAGGTTCTCGAGTGGCAGCCACGTACAGGCAAACGCAGTGTAGGAAGACGCCCCACAAGTTGGAGTGACGACCTGCGCAATGTTGCGGGAAGTCGATGGATGCAGGTGGCTCAGTACCGAGCTTTGTGGCAATCTTTGGGGGAGGCCTATGTTCAGCTGTGGTCTTGTAGTAGGCGTAAATGATGATATCACCCTTTCTCTGCCCAACAATTATTGTTTAAACAATGAAACAAATTTTTACAAGAACTGCATATGTTCAGAAACATACATATCAATTTCAAAGCCTTCGTTTCATTAGATTAAGATCTAGGGGTGGAAAGCTAACATATCGTTGCCATAATTGTTTATATATTTGTTTTAAAAAAACGGTTTTGGTTAGTAAAAATTATACAAGTGTCTTAAGTCATTTTTACATAGTATAAACAGTATATTCAGTGTTAAAAAAAATAAGCCATTACTATGAACAAAAATTGTTCGCATTTTTTGTCATTAACCGCAAGTTTCAGAACTACACATGCCAAATTTTCAAGTCTATTTCATTTAGTTGTAGAAGTAAGGGTGTAGATAATTTAGTTTTATATCTACAATATTTGAAAAATTCTGGTAATAATTGGAAGTTCACGTCGTCAAAGAGACGAAATCACTAAAAAGTATGTCATCAGCATATTATTTATTGCTAACTTATTTTTATTGCCTAAAATTTATAATAAAGAATTCCATTTAATAAAATGCTAACCATGTCATGAAATATCGAAAGAGATAAATATACTTTGTCTTAGACTATAACCTAAATATTAAACTGTCAAGTTCGTTCCAAAGAGCAAAACTCCGAGGAAATGTCCCTAAAGGCAATATGTTTGCATAAAATAATACTTGGGATATGGAACAAAGATAAAAAATAACGAAATGAGATTAAAGTTAGGATAGCGCGTAAATTTACGTTAAGATGGTCGTAATGTGTACTGTAATGGGAATGGAAATTTATATGGAAGCACGTTTACGTTTTTGTATATAAATTGAATCTTTTTTTTACATAACCTCTATAATATATTTAAGTAAATAACTACTACAAAACATTCAAGACAGGAACTAGGAACGATTAATAACTTTTATCCAAAAAAAGGATATTTTGAAATATTTTTTCCTTAACTTAACTTTGATGTATAATATGTTTATTCTTAAACGCAAAAAACATACATTTTACTTATTTATTATATGTCATTTTCTTAGCATCTAGCGTTTCGTAAAAAAGACACTTCAGATTTTCTCTTTTTTGTAATTTTTACTAATGTACAAAATTTTTTGTATGTATGTACATATGTATATTTGAACCCTTGCCCTTAGCAGCCTGTAAATAGTTCACAGCACGACATAAGTTTGTCTCATAAGGATTAATGAGATATACATATATGCCATAATCGCCACGCACGCCATGGGGATTGGCGATCGTAGCACCAGACACTTCGCGGATTAGAAACTGCTACCCGTCATCGGTCTGATTAATTTTGGTCTGGTGTTTTCGAAATGGTTATCCCTTCATCTATCGTTGGCCATTGCGATTTAAGGCTTATCCCTTAGTCGTCGCTTACGACACCCAAGGAAGAAAGAGGGTGGCAAATTCTTACGCCGATATCACACAGTATCAGATTTCACTTATAAACAATGGCGGATTTTAATGAAACTTTTGTCAATTTCTCCTTATAATTCCAGAAGTGCTACAAGCTATGTTACATGCGAAACTTTGTGTTTTTCATGTCTGAAATTCACTCACAGTATCCCTTATTCCACTCCCGGGCATACCTGGACCTTGATTAAAAGTACTCTTGGAACAGTACGAATAAATTCTCCTATTTTACCATAGTGTAGACATTTTTACTAATCTCACTGTTTAATAATCGCAAGGCAACAGAACTTAATCTCAAAGAATACCTCTAACCGTGCGTCTAGCTTTAATTTAAGAAATGTGGGAATTATTGTATAATATTATTTTCCATTGTCATATATCGAAATATCCAGTTATAAACGCTACTATACTACGCATCGACCCATAACCGTCTGACATCTGAGTACAGATCTGCGCTCATTTCAGTCGCTGTGGAATTTTACCGGCTACAAAATAATCTATATCTATAATAATCAATAATCTATAATCTAGGTTTAGAAGTTAGTAAAATTTAACAAAGTCACTCCCATGCAGATTAACAATCTTTACATGTCATCTAAACATTTTTCACACTTTTCTCCCTCACTTTCCTGACGTTCTTGTCCTTAAGTTTTTCGTGTAAAATTACAACTCACTATTTTAGTTGTGTCATTATCAATCACAGATATTTCGCATACTATGTTATTTTAGAGCTGTCATTTCTCTTAATAGATAATTTTGCTTTACCTTTGCCTTTAAAATATTATATTATGAAAGTTGGACAAAAATCACATTGGTTCCTGATATCCGGTGGCGGATATTGGACGGGAGACCTTGATCGATTGTCTGAGCTAAGCACTCTAGAGCGAAGGTCGCTCTCACCGAGTTTCTCGCCGGTACCAAAAGGAAATGACACGTGGCTTCTTTTGAACAATCTTCACAGAGGTCAAGAGAGTTCTTTGGTTAGACAGTAGAGACAATATTTGCTCACGCTTTATTTTTTATACTGCTAAACCTTTTGAACTAGGTAAGAGGAAGGATCGACTTTGACATAAAAAAAAATTCAATATTTATTTTATTTGACTCAGAAAATATTATTACCTAATTTTCTCCGGGTTGTGTAAAAGTTAAATACTAGTGTTAATAAATAAAGAAAAAATTATCATGCGGCTCGTAAAAGTAGGTTAAGGGTGCGATAGGTGATATTAAATCACCACCTCACCACAGGGGAAATGGCAGAGGAAATCTAACAAACGAGGCTCTGCCGACCGAATGATGCCGGAATATCCATCTAAATTTACCTAACCCTAATCCCGCAGACTGGTGATGTGGAACACCATCACTAGTGTGAGAGTATCGGCATTGCGCTCACTAACCCGCACCCCCAGCTTGGTGAGTGAGAGGTGTTCATCAGTGGACTAAACTAGGCTGTAGTAGCAGTGAGCTTCTCAAATATCTATAGGCTCCAATTTTCTACATCTCTGATTGGCAGCAGCAACTATACTACCATGAACCTGGTACTAAATCACGAATTCGATGCCATCGCGACAAACTCTCAACATGAATTGTAGCTATAAAATATTGTATGGAGAACTACAAGTATGTTAAAAGAAACAAGTATGTAAAAAAGTATGCTGACATATGTTTTAGTTTATCAAAGTCACAGTTGGCTAAAAAATAGTCCGTTGGTTGAACTGATGATGTTTCCCCGAGCACCTGAAACAAACACGCGGCAAACGATGCAAATGGCGCGTGAATAAAATACGAGCGTTCCGTAGCCAGGCTCTCGTCTCGTTCCGACGCGTAACGTAGTATAAGAACCTATATATCTTAATCTGCGAGTACAACGAAACAAGAGCCAGAAACGTCAATATTAAACGTAAAAAACATTTCGTATTGTGGTTTAACGGTCTTTCTGACTCGAATCTTTAAAAATTACCATCAACCCTGTGCATAAAAGTTGGCCGTTTTCTTAGGCCTTGGGCGGTTAGCACAGTATTTAATATTATTTCCATTTACGACACTGAGATTGATTCCAAAATTTTATATTTATAATAAAAAAGTAGCTGAAGCATTTGTAATTAAACAAAGTAAGAAAACTAATTTAAACCTCTTAGTTATGTTGCTCGGGCAAGTTAATTTAGCAACCTGACAATGGTAAACAGTCTTAATAACATAAACACCGGAAATGAACATTTTAGTTGTCCCGGGGTTTAGGTTTAGTTTTTCTTATTCATTGTATTTGTTACTTCTTTGTAAAATTATTTCATGTCACATTTGGCTCTATACTGCATTACCCTTCTTGGGTGCATTATACATAAATCTGTGCTCGTGTTCCCTGTAACTTCAATGCCGTACTATATCAGAAGCATAATATTGCATTTATTAGCATAATAGCAGTAAATTTGAATAAATCCTTCACGTGTTCCGTTATTTCAATTCTTCAATAATGAAGTGATATGAATAAAATCATTTTCGAAAGTTTTTTTTTAAACAGAATATCTAAACAAAGTGCGACAGCTTAATATTATTGAATAGTCAGAGGAAGTCAGAAGATAACAACACGGGTAGGACAGGGGTCAGCGCCATGTGATTAGAAGCACCAATAGCCTAATTGGTTAGGGTGCGGATTGCGAAACGTGACGTCGCAGGTTCGAGACCGCCATTCGGCTATTGTTTTATGTCAGTGTCAGTATAATCACGGGCTCTGAAGCATTCTATCCACAATCCACAGGGGTGACAACGTACTAGCAAACTTCTTCAATTGAAGTTGTATGCAGATCTCCATGGGCTGCAGTAGCACTTAACATCACATGAATTGTTAGCTCGTTTTTCTCCGAATGCAATAAAAAAAACCGTTTACAAAAAATACCTATTTATTTTTTAAAGTTCTTTGTTATGTAAGGGCATGCAATCTACCGGTTGGTATAAAGAAAAACTAGATGACTCGAATTAATATTGTTTATTATTTCTCAGACATGCAGGTGACCACACAATGTTTTCCTTCACCGTCGAGTACGTGCTAAATTCTGCACTTAATATTGCTCTTAACAATTTTAGAGGTACCGGGGTGATCGAACCGCAATCGCGTAACATGAATTTTTAACGAGTGCTCTGCTTTTTAGATTAACTACGGCTCCTAAAGTACATAGAAAATGTTTTAAAATTCAATTACAGGAGGAAATGGAAGATCGCCCCCGCGCTGCAACTTTCCTCAGTTCATTGGCGGATTATTCCAACACCATACCGACTGCATCGGCGGCGGATCCGGATGCCGCTAAACCGGCGCCCCCGGCCCGTATGGGCACCCTGATCGGAGTGTATTTACCCTGTATCCAAAACATCTTCGGTGTTATCCTCTTCATCCGTCTCACTTGGGTGGTTGGCACTGCTGGTGCTATACAAGGCTTCTTGATTGTTCTTGTATGCTGTTGTACGGTAAGTGACCTCAAGTCATATAATATAATATTGGAAATATGTGTGGTTGAAACTATACTCGTAATAAAAATATATCACATATACGTAAAATTAAATGGTGTAATGCTCGAAACATGTCGAACTGATCGATAAGGTTCGTGCAAAGATGCTCATATTTTTCGTCTAGAAGTAAAAGTTTTCTTCAAATATTCCCGATTTGTCCAATTTGTCTAGCTTGAAGAAAAATAGTCATTTTAACTAATAATAATGTTTACTTCTGTTTACAAAGCGGCTTAAAAGTAAAAATTACAATATAACTCAACTTCTGCCGTTCACAAATTAGCCCAGAAAAATAGCATTTAGAATAAAAGAGGAGCACGGCTATAATTGGAAGGACAATTTTATATAATAAATAGATTGAAATATCCGTGTGTCTAATTATCTAACGCGTTATTTAATAGTTTCGTTAGTATTTGGACAAATATGAAAGGTTTTAGTAAATGTGTGGAACAAAAATGTTTTGACTTTTGATTATATTAATTCTAACCTAAAAAGCTGCTGATATATTTCAAGTAATCATATTTAATTATTTCATTTGCTGCAGACAATGCTTACGGCGATATCGATGTCAGCGATTGCAACGAACGGCGTGGTGCCGGCGGGCGGGTCCTACTTCATGATCGGCCGCTCGCTGGGACCGGAGTGCGGCGGTGCAGTCGGCATGCTGTTTTATACCGGGACCACGCTCGCCGCTGCCATGTACATCGTCGGCGCGGTTGAGATAGTACTGGTTGGTATTGCTTTAATTAATGCCATTCTGATTCTGATTAGCTATATGTTTGCCAAATAGCCAAAGAAAACCAGTAGCAAGAAACACTTTCCAAGTGGCGATCGCCTTGTTAAAGCGACCACGATGACGAATGTGACTAAATTACTTAATACCATTGTAATTAATACCATTTAGTAACAACATTTAGAAGCGCTTTTAATCACTTTAGCGTATTCAATACGCTTGATACTTTCATGATGCAATGTCAGAGACTCGAGGAAGTTAATTTTAAATAAATAATGTATATCTTGAAAATTTACTTCTGCTAGATGGTTACCGAACAAGTAGATAAGTAAACTACTCGATCCCTTTATTTAGTAAAAGCGAAGTGGAAATCGGCTGGACAAATCAGTTATATATATATAAAATTACGAGTCACTTGAATGAACGACAATAGAATATTAATAAATGAGATTTGTTTATTGATAAAAACAAAATGTCAGGGATATCCGCAGTAGTTCAACCTGAAGCACCCTTCTGATAAAACTTTTATATTTTTCTAAAAGACAATATGAATTGATCGTCGAGAGTGGACGGATACGAGATACTCGTGCCTGGAATATAATTCCTGCAAACTTGCCTTCCGGCAACCAGTACGGTTGCCCAGTTTCCGTCCTGATATACCTTTGGTCATGGAACGAATCCTCATGGGGATAATTTCTAAAGCCATAGTCATATTTATATATTTAGCTTATGGATGTGCGTCCTCGCATATAGTCTGCTTAAGAATATAAATATCGACCACTGTACCAAAGAATATTGGAGGCGAACTTCATCAATTGTTCTACCGAAATAAACCGTACGATAATACTTACATATGAAATTATTTACACGTATGTGTGTATATGAGGCCATATGGTGTCGGTGTCGTATGGTATCCGTGTAACAATCTGTCACCCCATTTTTTCCCGTGGATGTCGTAAAAGGCGACTAAGAGTTATCGATAGATGGCGGGATAAATATCTCGAAAAATACCAATTTCGAAATAAGATAACAGCAGAGCGATAACAGGGATCATCATACTGGAAGTGCCATTCCACTAGCCGAGTGTGGTGGATATGGTAAATCTTCCCTACGGGAGAAGCCTATTTATACTATTTGACGGCTGTTAAAGATAAGGTTGTATATTTGAAGTATTGGTTATGGCCTTTCGAAGATTGGTCCGGACGTACAAACAGACAGACTAAAAATTAGGTTTTTGTGTTTAAATATCGTGCATATAACCAAATTAGCTTCAAGTGTTTGTTATTTGGAAATCACAGAAATACTTTTCAATGTATATATTTTAACATAAATAACATTAGAGACGTAAGTAAAAACTGCTAGTAATGAAAAGTAAGAGTTTATGTTGTGTTGTATAAAGTTCTAGTACGAGTTCATTAACGAAACTATTTTTTTATTCAACAGACTTATATGGCGCCATGGATGTCAATATTTGGAGATTTCACAAAAGATCCTGATGCGATGTATAACAACTTCCGAGTCTACGGCACCGGACTGCTGCTTATTATGGGGATGGTTGTATTTGTGGGCGTGAAATTTGTAAATAAATTCGCAACCATAGCTTTGGCCTGCGTCATCCTTTCTATAACTGCAGTCTACGTGGGAATTTTTGTAAACTTCAATGGAAATGATAAACTTCAGTAAGATTTTGAATTTAATTAGTTGGATTATTATTTTTAGGAATGATTGATTGTATTGTATTCTTACAGATAAGTTTATTTACATTTTAAATTCGGATGATAATTTTTTATCTCTTTATTTTTAGGATGTGTGTCCTCGGAAAACGTTTACTTAAGGATATAAATATCGATAACTGCACAAAGGATGTTGGAGGCGAACTTCATCAATTGTTCTGTCCAAATAATCTTTGCGATCCATATTACGCAACCCATAATATTAGCGTTGTTCAGGGTATTAAGGTAAATTAAGTTAACGTCAAAGCAACATTTAGTCCATCGATTTTTTTACTTACTTCTGAATTCAATTGTTTTTAGGGTTTGGCTAGTGGAGTATTCTTTGACAATCTACAAGATTCCTTCTTACAACTTGGACAATACATCGCATATGGGAAGGAACCTGAGGACATTGAACAAATGGAAAGGCCTACATACAACCAAGTGTATGCTGATCTAACAACTACATTTACTATATTGATAGGAATATTCTTCCCGTCAGTCACAGGTAAAAACAAAATATTTACGAAACTACATTACAGTTTCTTTTAGTTTATCATAATGATCACCAGATTTCCAGCAAAAGCTGGAATACATTCTATGCAGGATTTAACTGAAACCAAGCTGGGTGATCAAGTCGATGAGGGCAGTAATGATGACATTCCCAATCAAATGTTTGTGAGATTGAGATTCAATAAATTTAAACGAGTGTTCTACTATAAGTTGCCCGCAAGTCGCGTTTGTCAGACATTAGTTGTACCACTTGCAGTTGTTCTTGTTTGTCATTACTGAGCAGTATTTATTTGTTATTTAATAAATAATTATCAACATTTGATTAGAGAGAAATAATCTGCCATCCATCCTAATACCGTTTTTATATTCTGATGATGATGTGTTATATTTAAAATCCTCTTTATTATATTCAAAGGTATAGTTTACTAAGATTCAATACTGACAAAACGATTTCGTAATCTGCAATAAATTTAAAATTAAATCAAATCAAATTTCGTACTAAGATACTAATGCAATTATTTTCGATCAGGTATTATGGCGGGCTCCAACCGTTCTGGTGATTTAGCCGATGCTCAAAAGAGTATACCCATTGGAACCATTTGTGCAATTTTAACGACTTCTACGGTCTATCTTTCCTGTGTCCTTCTCTTTGCCGGAACTGTTGATAACCTTTTACTGCGCGATAAGTAAGTGTCAAAGTTTAGAACCTTCACATTATCTTACGAATAGTCAACTTTAATAGGTTTAAAAATATTCATATAAACCTTATTTAATATTACAGGTTTGGGCAATCTATAGGGGGAAAACTGGTAGTTGCAAACATGGCTTGGCCAAATCAGTGGGTAATCTTAGTCGGATCGTTCCTTTCAACTCTAGGCGCGGGATTACAGTCGTTAACAGGAGCCCCTCGCTTACTTCAAGCCATTGCTAAAGATGAAATTATACCATTCTTAGCACCTTTTGCCGTTTCATCTAGCAGAGGTGAACCCACCAGGTAACAAAACATATTAAATATCATTTGTCGTGTTTATTTTTACGTGTTCTACATATGCATTTCCTTTTTATACAGAGCCCTGCTGTTAACAATGGTTATCTGCCAGTGCGGTATTCTTCTTGGTAACGTTGATATTCTGGCGCCTCTTCTGTCAATGTTCTTCTTGATGTGCTACGGCTTCGTAAATTTGGCGTGCGCTCTACAAACCTTATTGAAGACACCTAATTGGCGTCCAAGATTCAAATACTATCATTGGTAACATTTTGACAAAGCGCATTAACAAAATTTTGTAACAACTTCGTTAAGTTCGCGTCATAATATCGTGAAACTATTTCAGGTCTCTGTCTTTAGCTGGTCTAACTTTATGCATTTCCATAATGTTTATGACATCTTGGTTCTACGCTTTAATCGCCATGGGCATGGCTGGTCTCATCTACAAATACATTGAATATCGCGGGTTAGTACTCAATATATTCTGATTTATAGTATAAAAAATTTGTAATGATATTTTAATTAATATAGTATCGCTGGTGGTTCGAATAAATTCCACCCATTTTTTTTGTAAAGTTCACCTTGTTTTTCAGATAATCAAATGTATAATTTAATTTGTTAAAGCATTTTAGATTTAGAAAAATCTTGTGTATAAACCAAGTAGAAGTTCACTTTATTTTACCTGCCTTAAAAGCTACATACATACATGATTTATACCTTGTGCACAAGTACCTTTCGAGTGATATAAGTGACAATCTTCACTTTTTATTAAAAAAAAATTATTTAAATTTTCGATGTTCATGTACAAATGTTAATTTCAATAACGTGATTAATGATCTAGAGCCGAGAAGGAATGGGGTGATGGCTTACGCGGTCTTGCCCTTTCCGCTGCTCGTTACTCTCTGCTACGTCTAGAAGAAGGTCCTCCGCATACTAAGAATTGGCGACCACAGGTGTTGGTGCTCGCAAAATTAAACGAAGACTTGAATCCCAAATACCGTAAGATGTTAGCTTTTGCAAGTCAACTTAAAGCAGGTAATTCTTGAGTAAATTATAGTTAACATGTATGCTATAAATATATCATCCCTGTGACATTAATTACGTAATGTGTTATATAATGCATTTCAGGCAAAGGTTTGACGGTCTGTGTATCAGTACTTGGTGGAGATTTCCCTCGTCGTGCTAGTGAAGCGTTAACAGCTAAGCAAAATCTTCGCAGGGTTATGGATGAAGAGAAAGTTAAAGGATTCGTGGATGTTCTCGTATCCCACAACATCGCCGATGGACTTAGTCATTTGTAAGTTCGATAACACTTTAGTAAAATAAAAATTATTCGAAGAACCTGCTCTTAGTAAACAATTGTACTCCTGCATGATGAAGCTAGCAGCAGTGTAATCATTTTGTTTTCCAACCCTCGTACGTACTAAAGTCATTTGTAAGTTCGATAACACTTTAGTAAAATAAAAATTATTCGAAGAACCTGCTTTTAGTAAACAACTATAGTCCTGCAAGATGAAGCTAGCAGCAGTGTAAACATTTCGTTTAACAATCTACGTACGAACTAATTTTGGATCCAGTACGTATTAACGATATGAAATTTACTTTTAACAGCGTCCAGACATCCGGCTTAGGAGGACTGAAGCCTAATACAGTTATCCTTGGCTGGCCTTACGGTTGGAGGCAATCAGAAGACAAACGTACATGGGAAGTATTTCTAGACACTGTTCGCACAGTCACCGCCGCTAGAATGGTCATGCTGGTACCAAAAGGAATTAATTTCTTCCCTGATAGTAGTGAGAAGGTTAGAGTTTGAGATTTTTTATAAATCTGTTTAAAGAACAAACAATTTCTAGCGTTGTAACCACAAATAATACCCTTTTAAAAAAAATATCTGTTGAATTATTATACATATATTAAGAGGGAAAATACAAATTTTCCTTCATATATCATCTTCAGTTGCACGCGGTGTAAACAGTCGCCTGCCGAACGAGGCTCTGGTGACCAATTGATGGCAAAAATCCAACAAATTATGCCCAATCCAAATCCCACCGACTAGTGCGAGCATACCGGCACTGCATTGCCAGCAACCAACCCGCTTGCCAGGGTGGCAAGTATGAGCAACGCTTCGATACGTTACCACTTTCAGGTTTTTGTTGACTTACATAGGATGATAAAAAGAGAAGTTATTTTTTTTTTCTTTTTAGTTCTTCTCTCCACATATAAAGTATACAATAAAACAGTGTGTTTTTACGATAGGTATCTGGCAACATTGACATTTGGTGGATAGTACACGACGGTGGAATGCTTATGTTACTGCCGTTCCTACTTAAACTGCATCGTACCTGGAAGAACTGTAAGATGCGCATCTTCACCGTAGCTCTGATGGAAGACAACTCCATACAAATGAAAAAGGACCTTAAGATGTTCCTCTATCAACTTCGTCTTGAAGCTGAAGTAGAAGTAGTCGAAATGGTAATACAATAAATTTTTACTCACAACTTTCTTACAGATAACCATTTTTATTGAAAAGAAATTGACTTGAGCGACATTTAATTTTCTTTTTATAATATTAGGCTGGAAAGGTCCTCTCTCAGTTCTATGCGCTACATAAGACCCGTCCATGTTCAACAGGGAAATAGGTTGCAATAATGATTATCTATCTATCGTCATTACTATTACGCGTTTGGTTTTACTATTTAACATATAAATGTGCGTACTTTTGGTCACTATATATGTAAAGTTTATATTTTAATTGTCATACCAAGTACAAAACTCTTATTACATTGTATTAAACGTTCATCTTACTATGATCTGCTTAGGAACTTGTTTATAAAAAGATATGGATAGCTCGAAAATCTTTAAACTGTCCATGTTGGTGTGATTGACACATTGTATAACTTGAAACAAATAAGTATACAATTTTGTGATAATTTGATGAGTGGTGTGATAAAACATATTGTGGCCAAGTAACGGTGTAAGAATTCCGATCACCATATTTGACATGCCGTAGGTTTCGTATGAATTAATTAAGGTGATATATCACTAAAATCGCCTGGTTATCAGAGACCGCAATGGCTGATGGCATGAGCCATGCCATCTTCAATTGGTGGAATATTTTAAATATGTCACAACTATGACATCGACACCGGTAACGGTGCTTCAAATATTACCAACGGCCAATATTCTCAACTTTGCGGAACATGTGTACTTTCATGTGCATTTGACTGTTTATGGATTACTTCTGTATAAAGTTTGAAACATTTTGATCTTGTTTTTCAGACGGATAGTGACATTTCCGCCTACACCTATGAACGCACGTTAATGATGGAACAACGTAATCAAATGCTTCGAGAACTCAGACTCAATAAAAAAGAAACTCTTGGAATGGTAAATATCATAATTTGTTTGTCATCAATCATGTTGGGTGATATAATCAAATAAGGTTTATTGTATAAACGTATAAAAAAGTGTGTGCTGCTGTACAGGCTAATTTGTATATGTACGAATACTTGTGGCTTAATATATTTGTAGCTTTATTGTTATAAAACTAACATAATGTTTGTCTGTCGTTGCCAACACAGATGCAAAATTTGGTGGACTATCACGAACCAAACGCTGAAGAGAAGTTACCCCTGGTAAAAAGGATACTTTACCCTCGATCAAGTCCACTTACTTATCTGCATTTTAGCTATATTCGATGTTGTCATTTAGTTCATTTTAATATGATTTTCATACCAACTACTTCGAGTTTTAGTAAATAAGCTGGATGTTAATAAGATCATACTATTTATTATTCACAGCTTTTTCGTTACTTAAGTAAACAAGATTATCGGAAATGTTTTATAACAATCTGTTGTTTGTGTGTAGCTTTAATTTCATTTTCATGATATTTGTTCTATGCATCTCATTTGTTTCTCAAAAACATTTTTTATTCAATGTTCAATATGAAAAGCAACTTTTCTTATTTTATTACCCTTTCAACTAACTTGCTTGCTTTATGTGTTGTCAGTGTTCATACGGAGTTTCATTCTATATGCTGCAGTACTGCTCACAATCATTTATTTTCATTCAATGTGCACTTCTACTCTCTTAATAAATTATGCGTGTGCTAACCATTTATTTCTTTTATCTTTAATATTCGATGTAGCGAAAATTCTGAGTGCAGAATGTTTATTTGTGATCAAGTAGAAAAAGTGGCCCATTATTAGTATCGCCATTCTATGTATGTGTAGAAATGTATCAATGTTTCTTAATTTAATATCCTATTAAATATTATTTTCACTTCAAAATATCGTTGGACCTCAGAAGTGATAGCCTAAACAGTTTCGAAAATGATACGTATTAAGATCGCTAATTCCTAGAGAGAGAGAGACAAGTGGAACTGTACAAAATTTTATGTATTTCTATAAATAAGGAAGAAATGACAATTATAACATTATTCTAATTGCGACATTTTTGTTTCTTGTTCATATAGAATGTGAAAACATTTTTTATTTTTGTTAATGAAACTTGCTCGAAGGATTGGTTTATTTGTAAGAAATTCAATAATGGTTCTTAACATTTAAACGAACATAACGCGTACAGGTTCAAGCAATTGTGGACCATCACCACGCTGACGTGAAGACAACAAGCAAGGTTCGATTTGCAGAACCAGGTGCTGGTGAGCCCGCACCAGAAGACGCCCCTTCACCGCCCCTCACCGACAATGACGATAAGGATAAGGACAAGGACGACAAGGTGAACATATTTAAATTTGTAATACTCGAGCACGCAAATATTATATTGTAATTATACAACGCAAATACTATTGCTAGGTTCTATGTTGTGCACATACGACCTTGGAAAAAAAAATAGCCTAAGCCCTTACGTTGTTAAATATTTTATGTGATACTACGGAAGAACGGTCGGTGGAAGTCCTGTCCCACTTATTGAAATTAAACCATTGTTTACGGATTTTATATCCTTTTATTTTACTAATTCTGGGATGTATGTGATTCTTATCGCTTATTTAGAATTCTGCCAATGCCAATGCGTAGATCGCATAAAAATTAATAATTAACAATTTGACGGTAGAAATATTAACAATGACATCGGAACATCAATCACCTCAGTCGCCCCGTGAACATGAGTTCTGTAAAGCACCCGAAATGTTGGTGCTTACACCACTAAAATTGTTAACAACAATTTTTAGCGCTGAATTTACCTCGTTCTCGACGGTGAAGCAAAAATCGTATGGAAAACAGGCACGTCAGAGGAATAATGAAATAAATTAATTAATTATTTCGAGAACATGTGAAGTCCGACGGCCCGCACTGGAGCAACTTATCAAATTTCCTTTACGGCCCAAAACTCAAATTTGAGATACTACTTTTATATGGCATATAAGAAATTCATTATAGAAAATCAAAAGTGAAATGTGTATGATATTTGCGTAGCAGCTATAATGTTTATGTTATTATTAAGAACGAAACATCCATGTCTCTGCTTTAGCCGAGCTATTTGAATGACCGTCGATTCCATTTTAATTTGAAACGCTAAAAACTAATTTCGATGAAGAACTTTTTCGATGTTTATGGCTATTTCAATAAAAACATAATGCCATTTTCATATCAGTTGATTAGATCTACTCGTAAGTTGGTACTTATTTACATATTGTAATAAAGTCCTCCGTTCTGAAGATAAAATATGAAAATTATTACTTTCATATATTTATAACTGATATGGGAATGGCTGTAATTATGAAGAAGCTAAATGCACTCTCATGATCATCTTTTGTTTCTTATCTTGATTTACTCATCGTCATAAGTAATCATAGAGAGCCCTTGCGAATTAACACACGGTGGTCATATGTTTGTCAATGTTCATTCACGTTGATTTGTTCACTTTAGTTCATTTCGTTAACCGCATTAGATAAGAGATTGGATGTTTTTATGACCGTAGTCAGTTGTTTAACAATAAAAGTAATATATGACATCCCGTGTTTCATTCGCCTTGAATCCGTCATGTGCAACGTCGGGCCGCGATACGAAATTAAAATTTAATCGAACGGAACTAACAATTGGGCTAACGTAGGACGAATTTCGAAGTAGTTTGTTGCACATAATCGATTCAATGTGGGACTCGCCCGATGAACAGTCACAGTGCGAGGGAGCACCTTCGCCGCCTCTCGACGCTGACAAGAACAAGGAGGCCAATATCAACGGCGACGCGATGAAGTCTAAGCCTAATCTGCCCAATATTACACCGTGAGTCAATTTTTTTTTTTTTAATACACAAATATATCAAATACACATATTAATACAAAAATATTTAATAAATTTTATCAATAAAAGCGTAGTTATTTACATACCGTATGTATCGTAAGAAGCGCCTAACGGAATTATTCGTGTTAACTTGTCTATTAACCTTATTCGTGCCAAATGCAAATACGTAAAATCTTTCTACTCTTATGGATAATAGACATGAGTGTTTATTTACTTACTTTAAAAGAGAACACGATTTAAATGATTAAGTATAAGCTGAGTAATGTAGGTAATTTGAAATAATACCTTTTGTTTATACTCGTAAGTACAACTATGTATTCGTATGTGGAGAACAGGTTCGAATAAACCGTCAACCCAACCCAACGCAATTTATTTCTTCTGCACTACAAATACTTTATATTAAATACGTTTCTTTAACTGGGTAACATTTGGCATATTATAGTGACGAAGGTACTGTGAGGAAAATGCACACGGCTGTGAAGCTGAACGAAGTGATCGTATCTCGATCACATGACGCACAACTTGTCATACTGAACCTGCCGGGACCTCCCCGCGACACAGAGCTTGAAATGGAATCCAACTGTAAGTATTCATTTAATAAATTCATTTCTGTAATAAATCTGTAGAAATGTAATTTCTAATATTTTTTTGAAAACCGTAACTAGAGTCATATTGAAACTAAATCAGTGATTTTTAGATGCAACTTCCCCAAATGTCAACCTCACCTGCACGTGCTGCACCCTGTTACTGATTATTGGCAGAAAATACATAAGAATTTGCAGAACCCAAATCTCACAGACTGGTGATGCAGAGCAACATCATTAGTCGGCACTGCGCTCACAAGTCCGCTTGCCCAGGGAGGACAATGTGTAAACTCTTCAAGAAATGCATGCCAGCTTTTGCTGGCGCTTTCTGCTGCCTATGAAGAATCCTGTGTTCATTAATGGACTTATATAGACTGATGACGACGAAGATGCTTTTGTTTTAAAAGGAACCTACTATCCAAATTTCATGTTTCTTACTTTACTAATATAGGCTCTGCAATGATCTCAGGACATTTCTCTTTATAAGTATAGAAATCCGATTAATAATAACTTTTAATTTCAGACATGGAATTCCTGGAAGTGTTGACGGAGGGCTTGGAAAAAGTACTGATGGTTCGCGGTGGTGGACGCGAGGTCATCACCATCTATTCGTGAACGCGTTGCATAACGTTCCACACTAAATATGGCAATACTAATTTAACTAAGAGCATCCTACCATTTAGTAAAATAGAATACGCAACTGCGCGTCTCTTTAAAAGTCTTTGTGATTTTTCGAATCTATTAATGCTCTGTCTTTGAACTTTCATTCTTTTTAACTGAGCCGGCATTGCTCTCGAAAGACTATCGTCAATATTATTTGTTTATTAAGGCAATGTACGTATATTTGAGATATTTACTTGTAACGACATAATGACGTACATTTGACTCGTAAATGTTAGATTAGATCTAAATTTTGTTGAATTTGGAGCTTAGAGTGATGATTTTTAAAATTTATTCACTGTTATGTATGAGTATTACGTATGTATAAATCTAATGATGAGCCTTAACTAGACCGTTAGCTTTAAGTTCGTTTCGTTGTTACTTAGTGCACCTAAGAACTCTTAGTAGTCACTTTGTTACCGATACGTCATATCGTTTTTAATTTTATGGTTGTTATAAACATATACTTATGTAACGTTTGACTTTACTTTTATTTTCTATACATTTTTAAAAATGTAGTCACTTTATAAGCGTATACAAGACCGTAAACACTTTTATCTACGAGTATATAAAATGTATTTTGTAAATAAATATTCTGTTCTAAGATTTTTACATCTGCTCAACTTAAAACGTACCATGGGACTGAAGAATCAAATTTAATATATTTAATTCCTTATATACTGGATAATGTAGAGAAAAAATAACGTAAAATTATTATCTAGTCACTTTTTGCATTTGCAAAACAAAGAGGACGCTGAAAAATAAGTGCAGACTAACTGATCCCTTTTTAATCTTTACGAAATTAATATTTAAAGAATTACATTCCGTTTTGAATAAGTAAAATTCTTTCATAAGATCCTCCCAGGTTTTATGATGAGTAGATTCAAACTAATCTATTGAATAATGGAATATAAAAAAGTTACCACGGGAAAGTATTGTAAAATATGAACTGGTATTTACGACTTCTATTACGGTAACATTTCTCCCGTGGCAATTTACCGTTAGTGTCTAAACTTGTAAACTTATTACGCACATTCGCGTAGATAGATGATTTCTTACTGTGATGCTTTATATATAACGTTATTGTCATCAGAACTTTTACTATATTTTCATTGTTGAAGTTAAATTAGGTGCGTGTGGTGTGATTTAAATAGTTCGTCTTTACAACATATACTCCTACCGGTAATCTACGATGTAGGTACGCTGAACTAAAGCTTGACTCTCAACAGAAGCGCTGGATGGCCGTAGAAGTATAAGTATATATACGTTTAAATGATATGACACAATTAGATGTGACTGAATTCTGATCTGCTATTGGATATATCTGCTGTGTTGTACTCTGAAATTAAACATAATAGTAGGAATTTGACATTCCTAGGACAGATTCGCTAATAATTAATAAATATTTTGTTTTCTTTTTCGAAAAGTTGGAGAATTGACACGTAGATAATTTCAAAAATGTAAATGTATGTATGTAAATGAAAAACCCTATTGGAAGACTAAGAGAAGTATGTCTTGTTTTTCTTTTGTCAATTTTTAAATATTTTAAATATTGTTTGTGGTTTTGTTTTTATCTAAGCTCACCTAACGTAAAACGATATGTCAATTTTCTTTTCTCTAACACCATGTCTAATGATAAAAATTTTAATAATTGATATAAAAAGTTAGGTAACTGCCAAATTGGTATCGATGTCTTAATATCCTAGTCTATCCTATAAGAGAATAGAAACTAATTTCAAATAATTTCATGGTTCAAAATTTCATATTCCTAGGAGATTAGATCAACAGATAAAATAGTCGTAAGAAGTCTATTGCATGATATCACTTTTGACTATTAATAGTTAGAAAAAATAGTATCATAGTTACAGCGTTAATAAACGGTTTAAAAATTAAACTTCCTGAAGCTAATTAATAATAAGGTTACGTTTTTTTCTGTTACATTAATAAGAAACATTAATTTCATTAAAATGTAACAGATATGGGGCACTTAACATAATATATTTAACTACTAATTGCGAACGCTTAATTGCAAGAATACAAATTTTTCAATTTTGTGTTAGTAACTGATTTGATACCAAAGAAACTTGCTCAGCTCAAGCAACAGCGGTAGAACTCCACGGAATACGTGATACTTTTTGTGATTTTCAGAATAGAAAAAAAATTATTAAATCCCAACTTCACTTAATAAAATTAAGTATAAAAAGTTTTCATGCTTCTAAATATTATAAATTATATTACGACCCTTAAAATTCGTAAACGTATTTATTATTCTTCATCACTTAGTGATATAAAATATAAAATTAGATGGATATATTATATTTACTTTCAAATGAAATGATTATTGATTAAAGATTATAATATATATTATCATTAAATGATTATTTACAGATCGAAACAGCAATTATCATAAAATATTCTCAAAATTATTTTTTTAAGCCTAACAATAGGCAAAGGGAGAAATTTTATGTCATAGACGAAAATATAGAAATATTTTCTTGCCCTTATGTACCGACCTTTTCATTTTAGTTTAAGTACAAACCGATCTGTTTTATACTGAAAGCTATGCCTGGAATCATTCATTGATATTTTTAATTTTAATTCATAAGTCGATTACCCCTTAACATTCATGTGATGCAGCACAGACATTATTTTATCTGTACTAAGATATAATTTTGTAGAACTCTCTACTTTATATTCATGTCCTTATGGGATCTACATTCATGAATAAGTTTAGATTGTCTTATCATGAAATGCATGACTTTCAATGCCAATAGATTGTATCAATTAGGTATAATATAATATGCATAATATGAAAATATTACAATTTACTGAACGTCGTTTAATAATGTGCCAAAACTCGTGGTCTTCATGAAGTCTTAACGCAATGGCAATACCTACTAAACCTAGGATACTCTACTGTAGAATTAACTGTGGTAAATTTTTTTTGAATATAAAATGCATTGAAATGCGTAAGCGATTATGAGTATATCTACCTACTCAAATTAATAGCTTTTTCGGATTACATTGTGTGTTAGAATTGTCACGTTTCATTAAATAAAATGTAATCGTATTATAAATCATGAAAATGCACATAGGTGACCTACCTACTTCAAATAGGTTAAATCGTGTTCGTTATTTCAGTCATAAATTTAGTCTTAATTAACAAAATGAGATTTATTATTATATTATGTAAATTACCTTTACAACTGAGTGTCAAGATAACTGAGTAAAATTATACATTATCCAAAATTAAAAATTTTAGGCTATAAGCCAACGTAAGCACATGTGAGAATGCAAATCTCTGCAAGTTAATACTATTCAGGCTAGAATTGCTGTGATACACACTTGGGCTAATATAAATTATTTATGTTTGGCTATCGAAATATGATAAAAAATACTGTGCTAAAATTGAAGTAATGACACTTTTTACTTTACTTTTTAACAAATAATCTTTGCATCCTAACGAAATCATTAGTTTAATCGCCATTGATAAAATGGATGTAAAAATAAATATCTGGCACGTATTGTACCGTTTGTATTATTAAAATTATATCAAATATTGACATTTTCCTTTTAAGTATAGATATATAACTCAAGTTCAATTAAAATATTGATAAACTGATTGAATGATTGTTTTGATAACATACTGGAACAAGTTTTTTATTAGAGAAGTATTTTGAATTGTAAAATCTGTTTAAAATTATTTAAATAATCAAATAATAATTCTAGTGAATTAGACAGTGAGTAAGTATAAGACAAAGATGTTATGAGTATAATGAAATAAATTAATGAAAAATATATTTTTTTTAATTAGTATAATCCTTTTCTTAATTAGTAAATGTTAATTACATATTTATATACTTTATTTATATTAGGGGGGTAGATGCAGTTAAAGTTTTGAAAAAATCGATTTTTTATTCATTTACTAAAGAATGATATTTCGAAAATATTCCGCGAAAATAGCAAGGTAATCCAATGAATCGTTTACGAGAAATTCAATAATTGCTAAGTATAATTTAATTAAATATAATAATAATAAATAACATTACAATTAAAATTTTATAATTTTTTTAAAAAATATTAACCTAAACGAATTTTTATGAAGAATATAGTATCCTTATAATATAACTAACAAATACGGGAAAATCAACATTGGGAAACTTTGAACTCGTTTTTCTCGAAGTTTTTATAATCGAAGGATTTAATTTTTTGTCAATAATTACTATTTTTTTAAGCAATAACTAATGATTTTTTGACGGAAAGTCGGGTTATTAAGTTTTCAGAAGCCGCCATTTTGTAAATTTAGAAAAAAAACTTCGATAAGACTAGATTTAATACATAGCTAAAGATTTAATTTCTTTTTTTTAATTCCGATGATTCAGAAGGCTGTTCTGATGGTCACCGCGAAGTACTACCGCGAAGTACTCGTAGAAGAGGGTCCAACAAAGATAGCGATATTTTAATAAATAAATAATATTTTATTTTTATTTATTGCAAAAGATATAGTCAAAGCATTAATAAAAGCCTAAGCCTCAGTTAAGCAGTCAAATAATCAGTTTTATTATATAAACTTAATTACTATTAAGTTAAATTTATTGAAAATGGACCTTTTTTACGCTTGTGACTGCATCTACCCCCTTAAATCAGTAGCGTGCATAAGCTTTTAACTCAGGGTAGGCAGAAGCTTTAAAAAGCAAACTATTTTGCAGTCCTAATATTATTTAACACTTGTATTTGTAATACAAAAAACGCCATCGCGGGGGCAAGGACGGGAAATGTCGGGCTTGCACCGATTAAGCCCTTCGGTGTTCTACCTTCCATCCACCCGAACTAGGCTCGCCAAGCCCACTCGGAGCGGCTACCTCGGGCCAGCCATCCCCACTAATTTAGGCCGGGCTGTATAGGTTTTTTTGGTTCACCGTGGGAGACCGTGGCGGTGGTTACTAAGTATAATTCCTAAATTATATTTGTAACATAGTAATTCGTCATTTCAACTTGTGGGGTCGTCCTACACTGCGTTTGCCGGAACGAGATTGACACTCACCGGGGGATGGATTGTTCAGCCGTGGACTTATGACAGGCTGTAATAACGGTAATAATGAAGGGTAACAACAGGTAACACTAACAGTCTACCAGGAGGTAAGAGGTTGCTGCGGCCCATAGACACCTACATATATCCTCGATTAAGAATCAAGTTCACATCAAGACTGAATGCCTCATTACCTGTAAAGACGTATCTAGTTCGACGTGTAAAGTTTCGTGTAAGATATCTACCACTCCCTTTCTTCTTGTGGCTGCCATAAGAGGCGACCAAGAGAAAAGCCTTGAAAATCGCAATGGCTAAGATGGAATGGATAAGCGGCGGGATATCTATCTCGAAAACTACCGGACCAATGATGGGCAGCAGGGTCTGAAGAGCGAGATGTCTGGTACTGCAACCGCTTGCCGAGTGTGGCGATTATTACAAATTTTCCTTATGGGAGAGGCCTATGTCCTGCAGTGGACTAATTAAAAGCTGGATAAGGTAAGGGTTTCTGGTTGCTCTGGCAGCAATGTAATTGCCATTATATGCTGTTATTCTGCTAAGAGTGTAGCCCATACCCAGTCAGCCCATTTAACCTGCAGTTTAGCCTTACCTCACAAAAGATTTTAAAAATAAACCAATCGTCTTTATGAATTTACATTTATTTGCTTAACAAATAATAGTCACATAAGACTAGAAAAATATTCTTGTACAATATAAAATTTTACTATATTTATACTTATATCATCACATCGTAAAAACTGACAGAGCTAATTATATTCATCCCATGCCGAAAAATTGACTTTAAGTTTTTTTTAGCTTAACTAAATTCAACTTTGTTTTTACAAACATGGCACAGCATTATCAATGCTGTATTTAAGATATTTTTGCAATCCTGGTTCATCATGTACAGTGTAAAATTGACTGAGCTGTGAATACTTCAGACTTGCCACTCTCATACCCAATATGCGTAAATGTTTAATCCTCAACATCTGGGGTCCAATCAGGGTATCATTATCAGAGCAATAATGGTCAGGAAGATGAACTAAAACTGCTATGATTTTATTTTTTAATTTCCACTTACACATGTTTTTTCCTAAATCTTGTTCATGTAGCATGACATCAATGAGATATGTCGGATCTGAACAAAAGTTAGGTACCAACACACTATATGATATTTCCATAGAACTGCCTACAATAGAAACAAATGTATCATTTATCTTGTCTAACATAATCTTCACTCTTTTGTCCTGTGTAACTGGCTGAAGCCAATGGTCCTTAGGAAGCAGTGGTCCAGGGTATTCAGAACACTCCAAAGATAATGCTGTGTCGATTAATTGAAGCCGTTTCAAAATGTCTTGGCTGTTTATCCTTTTTAAATATTTAGAAGTAAATATTCTGTTCACTAATAGTAATGGATGTTTTCCAATATAAAGAAAAGAGAGAACTATAGAGGATAGATCATCAGTATTCATTTTGTTAAATTTTTCAATCAATGTCTCCTCAACTATTGTCCAAAATTTGTTATCAGAATGAAAGTTTAAATAGCCATAAGGAAGAATAAAGCACCTCAAAAAACTAGCAGGGATATTATTTATATTCTTCACAAGATAGAGGCTACTCACATTTAAAATGTGCTCATTCTGGATTTGAAATTGCATGCAGTAATTTAAAATGCCTACTATCAAAACATAAGATGTAATTTTTACACCCTTATGTTTCATATACTTTTCAACAGCTTTTTCTACTAGATCATCAGTATAATTTAAACGAGTGAGTTTTGTTATTACATCTAATAGAGCATCTTCATCTAGAGCATGAATATTCATATTGAACCAGCTACCAATAACTGCAAAAGACTGAACTGAAACATATTTCTCTGTCAGAAAAATTTCTAAAATGTCTTGCATAGATGGTATATTAATTTTGTTCCAAATATCAGATAATTTCTGTTCTAGTAAAACAATTATTGTCCTTTTACTTGATTTCAAGCCTGGTAATATTTTAAATATACCAGCAATATTATTTTCATCAATTTCTGCCTCCCTAGCTGCAAATCCTACCCACAATTTATCTACAGTCTCTGAATATTTGGGAACAACTTTATTGCTTATTAAATATCTCGTAAAATCACAAAGTTGATCCAAAGTCAGTTTGTTATCAATTACTCTGACAAATAGCTCATCACAAAATGTATGTTTGTGTGGCTCTATTATTGAAGATTCAGTTTTTAAAATGTTAAGAATAGTATACGTATCTTCAGTTCTCATAACAACTTTTAATAATTTCTCTAGAATGGCATCTTTTGCAACATTAACATGATTACTTTTAGAATCGATATTCAATGATGTTGAATTCTTTTCTAATTCGTTAATTCGCTCTATTGCCCCCAATGCAATGTTTGGTGTAATTTTAATGCACTTTGTTATCAACGAAAATACGTCGCGTAAATCCAGACATTGGTTAAACTCTGCTTGAATCAGATGATAGTTAAGTGAAACAGTAGTACTTTGAGATGGAACCACCTTGGAAAAATTTTCAAAATCACTTATATCTTTTAGTTTCCTTACAACTATTGGAAGCTCCTGCACATTATAACCATTTTCTATTAGAATACTACTATTGATAAACTCATGATTATTTATTTTTTCGTCGCTAAAACTTCGATTACAAACACAAAAAGCATTCGGCAAAGAATTGCTGTTAATGTTATTACAAATTTGCACATTTTTCCTGAACTTTGCATAAGATCTTCGTAAAACCACAGACATTTTGGTAAAGTAAAATATAAATCTATAGCAGGCAAAGTTTGGGTAAAAACAAAAACCAAATCATTTTGTGCTGAATATAAGAAGGTCGAACACAGAAACTAATACGATATGAATTACATTTTACCCACTACACTTGACAGTGACAGGCAGACAGCTGCCTGAATAACAGTCAAAATCATAGACAATAAATAACTAGACCCGTAGAGCTAGAAGTTGTAAATACTAGACTGATAACAGAGTTTATCATTCTAGTCAGTAGTCTTAGGAATTTGGCATTCGGATGGATATTCTACCTACATTCAGTTGCCAAAGTTTCGTTTGATAGATAGTACACAGTATCTGTACCATGAGGCACAAAAGATGAAAAATATATTACATTCATCCTTATACCCCAGTGTATAGTTAATGTTAAGTGACAACCATTGTTCTATGTATGTAACATGTATCAGTGAAAAGCTAAAGCGTGGGATGTTCTTACTACTGCTTTCGTTAGTTTTGAACTTACAAGAACTCACCCTCATAAAATTTACAAACATTTGATATTTTCAAAAAAATTCAAACTACGTCATATCTTCTCGTCGAGTATACCTCAAAACCTCAAGAGCAAAGTATACAACCAGTGCGTGTTGCCAGTGATGACATACGGAACTGATACTGTTTCTTCACTGGAGGCCGTATGAGGAAGCTCAAAGTTGCTCAACGCTATGAAAAGGGCTATGCTTGGTGTTTCTCTGTGTTATAAGGTCTGCAACGATGGTATCTCCAGCAGAACTAAGATACCCGACATAGCCGTATGGATCAGCAAGCTGAAGTGGCAATGGGCCGGCCACATAGCTCGTAGAACTAACAACCGCGGGGGGAAAAGGTTCTCAAGTGGCAGCCACCTACAGGCAAACGTAATGTGGGACGACCCCCTACAAGATAGAGTGACGACCTGCGCAGTGTGCGGGAAGTCAATGGATGCAGGTGGCTCAGGACCGAGCTTTGTGGCAATCTTTGGAGGAGGCATATGTTCAGCAGTGGACTTGCGATAGGCTGAACTGATGATGATGATGATTACTAAAAGTGTTTAATATGGTCTATGTACTACTTTTGGTTGTGTACCATGATATATATTTTCTTTTTTTTTTGTTTCGGTTCTCCGTGAATACAAACGGCAGCTTTTACTGCTTTCTTTTCCACATCCTTATAGTATCCTTACAGGCTGGCAACGCACCTGTTCGGGTTTTGCAGATGTACGTGGACGACGGAAATCACTAACCATCAGGTAAGCTGCTTACTCATTTTGTCCCTTTACCATAAAAAAAATATCATGATTTAGAGTATAGCTGCTGTTACCACTTTTACGTTTTCCATTGTTAATGTTGAACATAGAAGAAGTTCGAAACAGCAATTATATTCCTTGGTAAGCCCTTGAATACTAAGGCGGAAAATTTTAAGAATAATTCATAACATATTTTAAAATTGGTAATCAAATCCATTCTGCAAATGTCATAGTCAGTCTTTGATGTCACTGTCATTGTAATTATATGATGGATGTCATTGTCATTTAAACGGCTTATTCTTAAAATCGTGAAACTCGTGATCGTGATATCTAATTCTAAATTACTTAAGTTTTTGTGATCTTAGAAAATTATAGCTTAGCCAGTAAAATTTAGTCTCGTATCATCGTCTTATTAATTTCATGTGTATACAGTGCACATACTTATGTAATTCGTTAATTCACATGTAACATACATTTAATATTATTATATTAAATAAAATTATCGTGGATATTGGTTACAAACTGCAAAATTTTATCGTGCATACCTAATAACTACCGAATGTAAGTCTCATGCCCCTGACCTTGTGCTAATCGTGAACCCCTAGGGTCCATCAATTTTACTTAGTTATTGATGAATATAATATAATAAATATAAATTTTGAATATTATATTTAAAGTGACAATGGAAAAGACATTATTTACTGTTTATTGCCTTACAGGTGAGATAGGAGCAATATTTTATTAAACATAAGGATATTATGCGTGAGCGGATAAATGTAAGTACCCTGCCTTATAATGCTTTATCTCACCTAATTCATTAAAATTTATATTATGTAACTTAATTTACATGTGGTGTCAGCATAAGATATTCCTCTCCACCATCTTATTCTGTTAACTAAGGGTAATGACAGAAAAATCGCCTGGCTACCAATAGATGGCTCAATAACCATCTCAAATATACAAGACCTAAATTGTCTAGTAAAGTGTTGGACAGCAGTACTTAGAGTGTCTGAGACATCTGGTCCTATGGTTGCAACTGGCCTGCCAAGTGTGGTAATTATGGATGTCCCATTTTGGAGAAATGTTATGTTCAGCAGTAAAGTATTTGGAAGAAGGTAAAGAAGTTAATAATTACATCAAACATAATTGACATAAATATATAATTGAATTTAAGGAATTTACCATATTACATAATTCACTGGTATTTAACATATGATTTATCCTAAAGATACAATGTATTATATGCATATATAAAATATTACCTTATTCCTCATAAATGAGAAACAATCAACATTGACCAATAGAAGCACAGTTGTAATTACTAATTACTGCATATCAACATGTACACTGTTTATTACATAGTTGAAGCTCAAGCCAGTCTACAAGTATAGTAAATACTCTAAAATAAAATAAAGCTTATATATTTTTAGAGGTAATGTTACTAATACACTTTATACAAGATTGTTACCACAGATATTTACACTCTGTTGTACATTTGCATCCAGGATTTTTTACATATTGTTAGAAAACGATCTGGTATGGTTGCATGGTTACAATGTAAGATCTATGCTATGTCTATGCGATGAATGTGGTACATAATTTTCAAATTAGCAGTTGAACTACTAATGAAACTAGGGAGCATAAATCCTATTTTATTTATTCCTACTGAGGTATCCATGGATACCAGTCCATCGTTACATAACATGATGGAGCATTTGGGCAGGAATATTAACTATTCGAGTCAATGCTCCTCAAGGAAACTCAGTAAACCCTTAATGTTACCGGTGACCTCAATTCAACTCCACAAAAATCTCCACATCGTACAGAAGGTCTAGACCCGCGCGAGTTAAGAATTTTTACTGATAGATCCAAAATGGATTCAGATACTGGCTCCGGGACTTTCTTGGAAGATTTAAACATTATAATACAAACACCGCTAGGAGCCTGCAATACCGTATTTAAGGACCCGTATGCGTGGGCATTATCCAGGCGGCTATTGCAATCGCCGGTAGGGAAGTAGGTAGTCATGAAGTCAGGGCTCTATACGAATTCTACCAGCGCTTAAACGAGGTACGTCAATGCTACAATATAATCCTATATTTGTGATTATTAACCGTTGGAAGGGCTTCCCTACCCTGTCTAGATTCTACCTGGTTTGTCCATAGTTGTGCATGCTGGTTCCTAGTGTGGTTTTGTATTTGAGAGCCAATGTGCCCAAAGGGTATTGGGATGATGGGTTCCGGTCCAATAAGGCACCGACCAGACCCGCCTTGGTCAAGCTCGTCCTTCCGCATCATTCACCTCAGTAATCGCTGTGACCTTTTGTAGGATTATATTATTAAACTGACTTTTAATTAGTCCTACACATACTTAGTTTGTTGTTTTGTCAAATGCATATGCATGTGAGCTGTAAGTATAAGCCATTTTAAATACAGATTTGTTTTTGATTTCTCAGGGGTGATAATGAATCTGTAGTAGTACTCATTGAGCATACACTTATATATATTGTACCTATCATTTTATTAGGCAGATTATTTGAAACACCTTTGAGTTCGGTTATTGTTTTTATTGTCACCACATGTTGGGGTCCGAAGTACGAGCTACTAGGTACAGACTAAATTAACACCTGCTGCGAGACTTACGACATTACCACAACACCACAACCTTCAACCTGTCACCAGGCCGACGTACATCGGCCACGCAGAGCACCAAGGGAATACCGGACTATGTTGGTTAAAATTAGGCAGGCCTTACATGTCTATGACTACTTAGAAAATTTTTTCGTGTTGATAAAGTAGTGTTTAATTATCTTCTAAGCACCCCGTCACACTGGGTAGTGTAAGGGCTATAGTAGCCACATACCATCTAGTGAACTTAGTTTGTCAATCCAATCCAGTAAAATAAATTCTACTGGCTTGGGAGAGGCCCACGATACTGTATGCTGATGATCAAGATCATAAGACTTCTAACTGCAACTGAATTTTATAACAGATGATATATTACTATGTAAATTCTATTGTTACAATCCATTAAGGGATGATGATTTCTTTTAGTATTACCTTTCTGATATTTTTTGAATCATTAATTAGTTAATGATTATCAATTATATTATAATTTTTTTCAGATGGGTATCACATTAAATTGGGGTGTGGCAGGTGTGGGTATGATTACTCATGACTTTTTGACTGCTATGACCAACCTACCAGTTAACCAACACAAAGCTATTGCTATAGCTGGCAAAGATTTAAAGCGGGTACACAGATTGGCCATGTTGCATAATATCAGCAAAGCATATGAAGGCTATGAGTCTCTTGCAAATGACAGCTCTATTGGTAATTAACTTTAATAACTACAGCAATTGCTCCTAGGTTGACACTGTTAGCTTTATTAGCTTTGCAGATGTGATGGACTATATTTCACCAGTATTTTTTTTTTACTATTTTGCTATGACTAACTACATTTCTTATAATGATTTCTTGTATTTACGCGAACACTACACATATAAAACTATTATTTACGGATTTTATCGCGTTTAATTTTTGTTTATATTCCTGCCGTTTCGATTGCTTTATAGCAGCCGTGGTCATGGTGGGAAAAAATCCGTAAATGATAGTGTCATTTCAATTACATTTCTTATATTTTAGATAAGGGCTATTTTAGTATTCCTTAAGGACTCGAAATTATGAGAAATTGTAATTAAAAATGTTATGACAAGAACATGTACACATTCTCATAAAGATGTATGATATATGTATGTCTATTTTATGTTAGTTTCATTACATATCATTACCCATACTAAAGTCATTAAGTGTTATGCAGCTGACATCTGAGACTAAAAATTCTGGGTTATTAATCAACTCAGTAGGTCATCATAATAAATTATACACTTGCGTAATTCATAAGGTAAAATTGATTGCACTGATCTTTACCTCACATGACATTTACGTACAGGCTTGTGATTAATTCCAGTTTATAATTGTTTACCTGCATAAAAATTTCAAGATTGACTCATTTTTAAATTATTCAAAGCAGAACCCTTATAATTTCATCATAACCTACAAGTAGAGGAACCAGGTATTCTGCGTTCAAACGCTACACTATTATGTAATGTATAAGTAAAATGTAGAATAACAGCCAGTAAATGTCCCACTGCTGGGCAAAGGCCTCCTTTTACTACTTGAGAAAGTTTTGGAGACTGGAAGAGTCCGCCGTGCTGCTCCAGTGCGGTTTGACGGACTTCACGTCTTTAAGGTTTCCTCGCAATGTTTTTCTTTACATTGTTGTTCCTCGCCAAGCATGTGGTAAATTCAGCACTTAGATTGCAATAAACAATCATTGTAGTGCCGGGATTTAAATCCAGGACATTCACCTACCGTGAAATTATTGCCCTGATCCAAAGTGTTCAAAAATGTACCTAAGAATTGTTACGACTTCTACCTGGAGAATCATTTGTGAGTCCTTTTTGCTGTTACGACACTAAAGCACACCCATTTTCAAAACATTTTTCAGCATCTATCTACTAGAGCCTGTTTTTTTTTCAGTAAGCAAATAAGGTATCACAGCAACTCAGTTTAAAGTCAAGATTTTGACACTAAATTGTGTGGATGCTCCAATGTTTTGGAGCATTGTTATGCTAACGATCCTCCCAGAATCTTTGTTAGGATCGTTAGTTTTGTAGTAGGTAAATTAAGAGTCTCCTTGCACAAGCATTTCTATTCCTATATCCACACATTTTCTGGCTCTATCTATCTATTGGCTATGATCCGTTTCTCTTCATTTTCAAGATAGTTCTGCCTATTTTCAAATTAAAAAAAAACAGTTGCCTATTTGCAACTCTTAGCTTACTTCTCATTTACACCAAAAGTCAAATTTAAAATACCCTAGCACGCAAACGTGCACGTGTCAACTTCATGGCTGTAAAGAAAAAAAGAAAAGTGCCCCCAAAAATTAAACATATTATAAACATTCGTTGAAATAACTTTTAAAAATTGTGTAATGAAAATGTGTTTAATTTTTTAAAAAAATAAGAAAAATAAACTTAAAATCACATTAGTTATGCTCAGCGTAAGAAGAGATAAAGAAATTATGACCACCCCTTAATTATATAATTGATTGGTCACAACATAACTTTAATCATAGCGAAAAAATGCAAGGAATATTTTAAAAACGATGTAGCTATTATCATATTTGTTTATTTCCAGACATCGTTTTCGTCAGTGTCATGAATTTACAACACTACGAAATAAGTAAATTAATGTTAGAAAGTGGTAAACACGTCCTCTGCGAAAAGCCGATCGGAATGACATACAAACAGACGAAATCATTGGTGGATTTAGCACGCGAAAAAAGATTGTTTCTTCTTGAGGGGATGTGGTCAAGGTTCTTTCCTGCTTACAGCGCTTTAGATGAGCACATTTCCTCTGGTGGGCTTGGGGACGTCTATCATATAAACGTGCAGTTCGGGGTTGAAATTAACGACATTGAGCGGAACCTGTAAGACATTGCATATAACTTGCTTTCATCCACATCTTGCATATAATTTGTTATTACTGGGGCTGCATCCAAGAATAGTTATCCGGTTTTTACTAATTTATAACGTCGTTTATAATTAATAACACAAGTAACATCAATATTATTTATTAAGAGAACATTTAATACAACGAACCGTGTTCGAACACCATAGAACTTTTATTTTAGTTATTATCGTTTCTATTTACAAATAGTTCCTACTACCTTTGATAGATTGCTCGGGTGGGAAGTGGCAACCCGTTTTGAAACGACTTCCTTCAATTGGTCCGGGTGATTGGCTAGGCCCCGCCCCCATCGTGGAATAATGCGCGACATCGGCACGCGTTAACGTAAACAAATGGGTCTCAAGGTGACAGAGTTATACATAAAGAGAGAACTTATCTATGAATAAGGCTTCTCTTATCATAGCTATAAGTGTTATTTACCGCCTAATACTGACACACCGCCAAAATGGCTGTTGCGAAAATTATTGTTCACACCAAGCATTGTTGACAGCATTCATTTTGTCGGCAAAGCTACATTTCGGGAAGTTTTGACAGATTCCCATCCGAGCGAGGGTTTGATACCACATTTTTATAATAAAAATACGAAGTAAACAATCGGTGAAAATTATGAGGTTTTATAAGATTTGATAACTTGAAGTTGCCTGCTTTTACCCTTCATCTGGTCATCATGAAAATATATTTTTTTTAATATACCTAGTTTTACATAGTACAGAACATATATTCGATTTTAAGGTTGCTTCCCTAGTCATAGCAAATTTGGTTTTCATTTCTCACGCATATTTTATTTCTTCCATCAGTTACCTAACCTCTGCTTTAACTTTCCGCGGGAATATTCCAGAATGAAAGATTTGGGAGGTGGCGCGGTTATGGATTTAGGGATTTACATGTTACAACTGGTACAGTTCGTGTACAAGGATCCACCCACCGATATAATGTGCACAGGCCATTTGAGTAAGACTGGTGTTGACGAGTCTCTATCTTGCGCCCTTAAGTACAAGGACGGAAGGACAGCCACAATATCGGCTCACACTCGTACCACTATGACTAACAGAGCCGAGATCACTGGGACCAAGGGTACTATTGCGGTTAGTAGTACCCTGACCTTAGTCTATCTTAGTTATAGAATGCCGCTTTTTACTCGCTATTTTCACTTAACCAATATATTTTTTGACCTAAATGCTTCTATTATACTATAAACTGCCAACAAGTAAATTTACAGCTTAATTTTGCAATTCTATTACTATAATTAATTTACTTACATTCAATCATCATTATTTACATTTCGAAATTTAGACTTAAAAAATTATTAAGATAAAACTATAAATACGTTTAAATAATATGATTAGTATAAATAGTGTATTCATCTGGTCACTAAGTGCCTAGTAACTATGTGTTAAATTAAAATTAATACGTGATTACTAATAACAATTCTGTTATGCTTCATAGCTGGAATATTTCTGGTGTCCGACAGTGCTGCAGATATCTGCCGCTAACAATACTGAGTGGACGCTACCTAAAGGGAAGTACAATTATCACTTCCATAACAGCGCCGGCCTAAGTTACGAGATACAGGAATGCTGGGACTGTATATCCAAGGGTGCATATAATTATTATTATTTTATTAGGTGGGCTGAAAAGTTCGTAGGCTGACACATAGATGGCGCTACTAGTATTAAATTAATATGATTTTTAGTTAGCCCTAACCTTCAAAAGACGTGTATAAATTTGACAATATCGTACAATTACTAACTTTTGTTTGTTTAAAAAAATAGGTTAAAAAGGAATTTCGTAATTTTTGGCGAAAATAAATACTATAGAAGCCAAGGTTTGGCTTGATAAACATTGTTCGGACTCCATACCAGGAAAATCAACTCTTGAGAAGTGGTTTGCTAAGTTTAAACAAGACGAAATGAGCACCGAGGACGATGCACACAGTAAGAGGCTGTTACCAAAGAAAACATAAAAAAAGTCCACAAAATAATTTTGAATAACCTAAAAGTGAAGATGATTAAGATAGCTGAGACCCTAAAGAAATCAAAGGAACGTATTGGACATATCCTCGATGAATATCTGGATATGCGAAAACTCTGTTCAAAGTGGGTGCCGCGCGAGCTCACAATCGACCAAAAACATCAACGAATTGATGATTCTGAACAGTGTTTGAAGCTGTTCAATCATAATAAATCCTCGCGTCGTCAAATCTTTGCGTCGACATGTAACAATGGATGAAACATGGCTCCATCATTGCACACCGGAGTCCAATCGACAGTCAGCCGAGAGGACTGCACGTGATGAAACGACGCCAAAGCGTGGAAAGACGCAAAAGTCTGCTGGCAAGGTTACGGGATCAATATTTTGGGAGGCGCATGGTATAATATTCATCGCCTATCTTAAAAGGAAAAAAAACATCAACGGCAACTATTACGTAGCGTTATTGGAGCGTTTGAAGAAGAAAGTGCTGTTTCATCGAGACAATGTCACAAATCAATGAAAACGATGGCAAAATTCCATGAACTGGGCTTCGAATTCCTTCCGCATCCACCGTATTCTGCAGATTTGGCCACCAGCTACTTTTTCTTGTTCTCAAGAGAATGCTCGCTGGACAGAAATTTTGCCCTGATGAAGAGGTAATCGCCGAAACTGAAGCCTATTTTGAGTCTCAACACAAATCGTACTATCAAAATGGTATCGAAAAATTTTATGACCGCTATAATTCTTGTATCGCTTTCGAAGGCAACTATGTTGAATAATCAAATCAAATTCTATCAAAAAAGAGATTTGTTAGCCTATGAACTTTTCAGCCCAACTGTTATTGTTTAACCTGTCATGTGGTAAGAGAGAGTCTATGCCCCGCATCATTCCGTATTTGTTGTAAAAATAAAATAATAATTTCAAATAAGTCCCAATTTGTACTTTTCGGCATAGATTTCCAAATGTCCCCATTTGTTACGCCGCAAGAAACTTGTTATTTATTCTTATATTTTATTTTGATTCCTATTCACTAGCCTTTACAAGTTCACTGTTGGACCTAAATTTCTCCTAGGAAATACCAGCGAAGGCCGAAACTTATTTCATAGATGGTTTGTGCTGCAGTGCTGCTACACGCGCCCCGTTAATAACTCCCTCATCTCACGTATCTCTCAGCACCTTCACCACTAGGCCAACCAGAGCTTCATTCATTAGATAGCAGGGTTCGCCACTCCCACGTAAAGTTTGCTTATCATTTGAAGAAAAATGTAGTATGTAACACCCATACACTTGTATTTAAATAAAGCCAAATAGCTTATTGTATTATTCATCTGTACTAAATAACCAGAGCGTGTTGCCATTGATGACTTAAGGAACCGATACATTGTTGTTCACTGCATGCCGTATGAGGAAGCTGAAACTTACTCGGCGGGATATGGAAAGGGAAGGGCTATATTCGGTATTTCTCTGCGAAATATCCCCAACAGAACTAGGATAACTGACAAAGCCGTAAGGATAAACAAGCTGAAGTGGCAATGGGCCGGCGACACTTCTTTGACTGGTGCGATAAAGGAGTCAACCGTCTACCTGATCATCAGTGGCTTACAGATGCATTGTCATCCCTGAGGGCAAAGATTGTAGGCGAGCACCGCCCGTAATTATAATGTCTCTAATGATGATGATGTCATAATCTACGTGTTTTGTAGCTTAATGAGAAAGCTTACAATGTAAGACTAAATATAAGATGGCTAGATCAGTGAGGAACGATACTCCTTTAGATGTATGATGTTAAGTGGGCAGTAAAGAAAAGTACGCAAGTAACTAGAAATGTAAATACCATCAGAGGTGTTTATATCTCTACTTTCAATTTATCTTTTGTAAAAATTTGCTCCTTCTGACTGTGTTTGTTTTAAAATATTACGGTTTCAGGTTTGCTGGAAAGTCCAAAGATAGCTTTAGATGAGAGCATTTTGTTTTCAAAACTGACAGACACTATGAGGGCACAATTAGGAGTAATAGATGTAGAACTTTAAGAAACACTGACACAGTATTCCAAAAGGTATTGCCAGTATTAGGTTAGACAGAATAGTGCTATAGATTATATCTTACTTAACGCTTTGATTAGCGTCATATTATAAATATATCAATCAAACAACCATACAAGTAAAATATTTATATAATAATATGGTATAGAACAAGTATTTAACTCAACCATAGCCTCAACTAACTGTGATTTATATAGTGTTGTGACATGATATTTTAAATATCGTATATGAAATTTACATTTTATTTATTGTATTCACATATTAAGATTAATAAAAAACACTTACAATTGAATTGTTCTTTTTAATATTTAATTATTCTCGTATATTTCTTTATACAGACTGGATGGATTTAGATAGATAGATAGAAGATAGAATACGCTTTATTGCACACCAAAAAGAGGAAAATAATGTAATAGTACAAAAACGTAATTAGATGAGAGGTGGAACAATGGGCGGTCATATCGCTAAAAGCGATCTCTTCCAGACAACCTTCGGATGGACAGGATCGTTGTAAATGAATTTGGAAGTTGCATAAAAGCAATTGATATAGAAATAAAACAGTACATAAAAAATAATATACACATATAGAAATACATACATGTTTTATAAATACCTATTATATATGTATACATATACATAAATAGACTAAATCAATAAAAATATAAAAGAACTGTCTAAATAACCGAAGTTACAAAGATAGATAGTAGGCCTGGACTTGATTTTTAAAAACTGGTAAGGATTGGGCGCGTCTTACCGATAGCGGTAGGGCATTCCATAGACGGACAGCTTGTACAGAGAATGATCTGTCAAAAAATTTAGTGCTATGAACTGGTATTCTTAATTTCAAATTCTCCGATGACCTCAAAAACCGTGAATGAGAACCATGAAGGAATTCAAAACGTTGCTTAAGATATGAAGGGCAAGAAGGGTTATACAACACATTATATAGAAGAAAAAGAATATGAGCATTCCGGCGAAGGCGAATAGGTAGCCACTTGAGCTTAGTACGAAAATCTGAAACATGATCATACTTGCGTAGACCAAATATGAATCTTATACAAAATTTTTAAGAGATAAGATAAGATTTACCTTGTTGACATTGAAAAAGAAACCTTTTTTATTACAACTTAATTATCCCAATAAAACGTAAGCGTCACTCGTTATGAATAAGTCTACTGACCCCGGGAAGAGCGGCGACATCTCAGGATTTCTTTGACAGCCGGTGTAGACGGCCAATAAGGTCATTGACCGGGGTGCCGTAGGTCTAGTTAACTATCAGCGCACATATATGTTAAGTAAAATTCGATAAAATGATAATATAGGATATAATATTAGTGACTAAAATGCTTACTGTACTTATATAATAGATGATTGTTAGTTTTATATGACCTGTAAAATATGAGGTTAAAATTAATTTTATATGGTCGCATCCAATCTATATGTATTAGTGTTTATTAATAATTCGATTTTTTGCTTTGTCTTTTATCCCCCGTTCTTAAGGCATAAGGCGCTCATAGCTTGATAATATATTCAAATAAGAATTAATCATATCACAAGATTTTACTCGCTCCAGATCACTCCATTAAGGAATAAAACAAAATAAAAATAATGGAATATTTATTTAAAGGGAATTAGACTATTACATTCGTGTACGTATCAGTGTGACTGTGTTGCCGTTTTAAACTGAAAAATCTTAATTAATTCATCCCAGAGTTACAAGTGCCGAAAATTGATCGATCATAAAAGGATTGGGGTATCAGAAAACAGTGTATAATTTTTAGATTTTAATCAGTGACTGTCGAAGAAGTTCGAAAAGGATATACCTGGAATAGCCCCAGGCCCTGGCCTCTGACAGATGGCGGAATAACCATCCAAAATATTCCAGGCTTATATTCCAATCGTGACAGATTACAATCCAGATCGGTGACAAGGAGCTACGTCAAAGTATGATAATTAGGACAAATCATCCCAATGTGGGAATGTCCAACTGTGGCAGTCGATACGCTGCTAGTAATGATAATGATCCATTATCGAAGACAACAAAATGTTGTAGATATTTTAAATAAACTTGGGCTATTTTCGCACCTCGTTGTAAAACTTTGATATAAAAGTATCTTCTCACATACCTGTGTTGCACATCGAAATATGAAACTAGAAATGATATCACAATGATACTAAAATTTTAAGTATATTATCCAACTTCTAATAAAATTCCTAAATGGCCCAGTATATAAAAACGAATAATTATGCTAAAATCGTTATTTGGAAAAAATCTCCAGTTACTTTTCCGACCGTAACAACCTCGGAGGCTTGTAGTTCCAAGCTGAGACAAGTTGTAAGCATATACTTTTATATAGAAATTTACTTCTTGAAATCTTCAAAAACCTTTTGAATAATTCGTGCGCCCTCACGGATCTGTTCTTCGGTGATCACTAGAGGTGGAGCCAGACGGATTGTCTGTCCGTGAGTCGGTTTAGTAATCAAGCCTGCATCGCGAAGCCGCAAGCACACTTCATATGCTGGAATACCTGTACATAAATCAATTATAGTGGATATTTGTGTCAATCTATTTTCAAACTGTGGCGTTATATTTTTTGTTTAAATATATTTAAAACTGTCTGTTGTAGTGATTGAAATGACAGGATATCAGTGGCCGCATCCACGGATGCTCAGTCTCCAGTTTGATTTCCAGGGCGTATCATTATTGTTCTGTATTTCTTCGTCGGGATACGTGAATATAAAATCGATAAACGGAAAAGAAAACAATTTTTGATTCTTCATTAATTAGACATTAACAACAACAATAGAGAACATTCTCTCTTTTTATTTCATTTGGTTTGCTTATTATATTTACCTTATAAAGTTACACTTACTGTCGTCTACAACTATGGCGAACATAAGTCCCCGCCCTCTAACCACGTTGACCTTGGATTTTGGGATCTTTTCCAGTTCTGCACGAAATACTGCTCCTAATCGCTCTGCATTTTCTGATAGTTTTTCTTCCAGCAATACCTGGGCGATAGGGAACTCACACTTAAATTATGGAAATAAAACCTAATAGAAAGAAAGAGCAGTAGTAGCCTAGTGGTCAGGGCGCTCACTTTAGTGTCATAGAGCGCGAGTGACCTGGGTCCGATCACCGGCACCACTAAAATTGTTATTAACAATTTTAAGTGCTGTAGTTACCACGTGCTCAACGTTGACGGAAAACATCGTGAGGAAACCTGCATGTCTGAGAAATAATAAAAATATTATTTCGAGGATATGTGAAGCTCGCCAACCCGCACTGGAGCAGCGTGGCGGGCCTTTCCCGGCTCCTAAACCCTCTCTGATACTAGTATTCGAGAAGGAGGCCTTTGCCCAGCAGTGGACACTTACAGGCTGTTACTTTACTTTTTTTTTTAGAAAGAAAGAAACATTTATTGCACAAATACGCCACTCAATAACAAACAAACATTGCAACACATTTAGTAAAACAATTATTTAAACAAGCAATGTTTAACGTTGCCTCCTCTTGACGCGTTGCGTGGCGCAGGGGGCAAACAGACCACACTCGACTTAATCCTGCAGTTAAGACTACAGCGCTTATTTTCAGTAGGCCCGTGTGACGATTACGAGTATACCGATACTCAGTTAGAACTTCAGTTGTTCATTAAGAGCCCCTAAGCAGCCATGGTTAAAGTAGGTGGCGTTCGCGAGAGGGACTGTTACCCATGTGTGGTTTGGAGGCCAAAAAGGAAGGTACTTTCGTTGGTGGTGTCGCGGATGTGTGCAAAAACGTTCCCGCGGCCCGGCCGACATGCGACGAAGATGGAACACGGGCTTTTAGTCGCTGCAAGTCCGACGGAGCCTGTCCTTTCACCCGCGAGTCTAAGGCATGAGTAACACCTAAAAGTCTCTTCTCATGCCAGTCCCTACCTGTACAAATTCTGTTACGCACACACAGCACACATGTAATGCTATTAAAACAAAAATATATAAATGTAATCAAAAATGAAAGGACGCCTGGAGCCGCCCGCGGAGCAGTAGACGAAAAGTGGGTCAAAATTTACGTCATAAAGGGTCGTGAGAGCTTATATTATTTTTAATTAATAAAATATCCTCCTTGTATATACCAAGACCGTTGACAAAAGCAGTTGGAGACAACCTGTGTCTGTCCGCCTACCGAGGATTGCGATTCCGTCAAAATCCTCGCTTTGGAAGAGGACTATGTCCAACAGTAGACTATATACACGGTAACCTCCTATAACCAACATAACATTAAATTAATTTTACTTGATTATCGCCTAGTAGTACTTCCGGTATCGAGTTATTAATTCTCACCTTTATAGCTTCGGTAGCAACTGCGCACGCTAAAGGATTACCGCCGTAAGTGGAACCGTGTGTTCCGGGCTTCATTACCTGAAAAATAAACCAGAAATTTTCTTACTCTCTGCAACCCTATGCGAGGCCATGGTATCAACCTGATCGAGCCATTCGAGCAGCAGCAAACACCGCCGCTTGGCTCTACCACGTGTAGGTAGGATTTAAAGTTTAATGCGTAAGAATTGTGAATGTATGTTGAAGAGATTTTGCACCATTTGGTGCGACGAGGCTAACTTCCGTTTGAATGGACACGTGAACAAGCATAACAGTCGCTGTTGGCACGAACACGTAATCCCTGACTGAAACACCTAAGACATTTATTGCCCACGAGTTACTGTTTGGTGCGCCTTATTGATGAACGGAATCATCGCGCCTTATTTTTTGGAGATGGTTAACTAAAGAAGAGAAAAGTTAAGTGTGAACATCCATCGTGCTCGTACAATCGACTTTTTTTTATTGATCCCGCAGACAAAGATAAATGTTCGCCGTGAAATTCACGACATTCAGCAAAGTGTTTCCAACAGACAAAAGGGGCGGCATTTGGGCGATGCAATTTACATTAAATAAAATCGTTTATGTCAAACTTATAGATAAACAACAACATGAATCAGAGATTTTATTTCATTTGAACCGTGTAGTGAAGCCTCTCACTGAAACACTACAAAAGTTTACCGTGGACATTTCAGCAACACGCCGATCCTGATCAAGAAGAGGCACTAATAATTTAAACCTGGCTCGAAAACAATGTTCGGGACTTCATAAGGGTCAAAGACTGGCCTCGCGCAGTCCAAATCTGAACCCGATAGATTAAAAATTATGGATAGTACTAGAGAATATTAATTTTAATGTGCAACAGAACTTATGGACGCACTAAAGACCCTTGACGTAGTCGAAATCGGCCAGGTGGACATTATCGTTACGATCGTCATTCCATATGCAAGGTGTTCACGATAAATTCTTCTTCCTTAAGAGACATATGTCAGCAAAGTAGCATTACTACCGAACTGGCCCGCTTTGCTCGGATGGTTTAGTAATATGTAAACAACATGTAAAAGTGTTATACACATAAATCTTCCTCATGAAATGCTCTAAATTATAGTAGTTTCACGCATTGAAATCCACTTACAAATTTAGAAGTTATAAGTACATAAACACACTAACGCGGATTGAGACTTTGTTTTATTATTTTTAAAGATTATGATATCATTAATCCATTAATGATATGATAATCTTTAAATACAATAATATATTATATCATTAAAGGATACTGCAAAACTTACATCCATTACGTTGTTGTTGGCTAACACAGCTGATACTGGCAACACACCGCCACTGAGAGCTTTGCCAAGTATAAGAATGTCAGGCTTTACTCCTTCATGTTCGACGGCTAATAGTTTCCCAGTACGACCTAGAAAAATTAAACTTATGTACATTAGTGATTAGAGTAAAAAAAGTTAAGTTAGTAAAAGTAGCCTACCAAACTAGTAAAAGTAGCCTACCCTAAATGTACCACTGCTGGGCAATGCTGGCGTGGTAGCCTAGTGGTCAGGGCGCTCACTATAGTTTTATAGAGCGCGAGTGACCTGGGTTTGATCCCCGATGACGGCACTACTAAAATTGTTAAAAGCAATTTTAAGTGCTGTAAATGTAAACGTACACATGCTCGGAGCTGAACGAAACCTTCATATATGAGAAATAATAAAAAATATTATTTCAAGGACATGTGAAGCTCGCCAATCCGCACTGGAGCGGCGTGGCGAGCCTATTTCAGAAAGAGGCCTTTGCTCAGCAGTTAGAATTTACAGGCTACTTTAACCTTTATTTACTTTTATGAAAAGAAAATTACTCTCATCAATTGGTCTATCAGTGCGTATGCATTTATTTATTTAAGGGTAGAGACTAAAATAATGATTACACCCGAAAATATTAACGAATCTCCCCCATTTTCTCCCATGATTAATGTAGAATTGAATGTCACTACTCTAATGCTTGTTTGCTATTTTCACAAACGAGCTAACAGTTCACCTGATGCTAAGCGGCTAACCCATCGACAACTGCAAACAACTTCAATCGAAGGAGGTTACAGGTGCGTTGTCACCCCTGAAGACTAAGAGATGGAATTCCTCACAGCATAGAATTATACTGGCTCAGTATAACTTTTAAACCGGAACTAGTATTTTTTTTGAATTAATAATTAATATTAGTGTGAGACGTACACATTTACAATTTGTATTTTATTATTACTCAGACATGCAGATTTCCTTCCTCACGATGTTTTCACCACAGTATAATGTATTCTTGTCAAATTATCTATTTAAAACTGAGGAAAGTTAGAAATGGCAATGAGACTTTGATCCATTACAAATTTATTTCATTTGTTAGTAAAAATATATGAGTTTTATATATAATCTTAACGAATACTTCATTGAAATTATTAAGTTACCTAAACCAGTTTGCACCTCGTCGTCAATCCACAGTACATTGTACTTCGTGCACAGCTCCCTGACCTTCTTAAGGTACCCAACGTCTGGGATTACGACACCAGCCTCGCCCTGAATGGGCTCCACCATGAACGCGGCAACATTAGGGTCTTTTAAGGTTTTCTGTAATAATATTTTTTTAAGTGAGTAATTTTTTTTTTCGTGTGGCATCGGCGGCGTAGAGAGATCTGTGTTTCGTTCGGAGAGTGAGGTAACCGGAGGCCCACTTCCTACCTCCCCCGTCCCTTCCTATCTATCCCAAATATCCCTGAAGGCCAGCAACGGGCTTGCATCTCCTCTAGTGTTGCAGATGTACGTGGGCGACAGTTATCACTTTCCATCGGGTAAGAAGCTAGCTCTTTTGCCCTTTTACTTATGAAAAAAAAAATATCCATTTTGATTAATACCTGGCTGATGACGGGAGGTGTTTGTTCACCAACAAATTAACGAAAGTTCAATCTCAAGCTTGTGGCGCTCTCGGCGAACTTGTGCCTTTGACCATAAGTCTAATAATTGTTATTGTCCATTATATATCAGAACGATTTCAGATTATACTTTTTTCGACACATATAATTTTTGCTTTCATAAATCAAATAAATGTCTACTCTATTACAATAAGAGTACGTATAAAAAGAGGCGGCCTGTGGTCTCATCTTGAGATAAAGGCCGATACGACCACGCGGCTCCTGAAGCCGACCACACTTCCTGCTATGTAGCGGTCACGAGTTCAAATCTCTTACGATGTCAGTATTTGTGCAACTCACTATTTATAGATTTATTTATTATTTGCATATAACTATTGTGATTGTCGTTCCTACATTCTTATGAGCGGACGAAAAACAATCGATTAAGTCTTATACGTTTCGGTGGTTTTCATTGACAACATTTTATTGTACCTCTGAATATCACATATACAAGTATACTAAAATTTAATTACCTTGCCACCTGCCTATATTGGCGAACCACGGCCCAAAAATTAATAATTCTTAATAAAATTTTGGAATACAGAGAATAAAGCGAAGCTGTATCCATAGAAACTTAAACCTGTACGAACCTCTAAGGCCGGAATGTCGTTGTAAGGAATAAGTTCGAAGCAAGGCATATACGGCCCGAAGCCATCGTAGCATGTAGGATCCGACGATGACGAAACGGCTGACAACGTTCGGCCCCAAAAGTTTCCTTCAGCGAAAATTATCTGAAACAAAGACGCATAATAACTACATATACTATAGGTATATTATTATAACAATACTGGGGGTTTGTGTGGGTGCGTGGGAGATTTCTGTTACGTGGCAGTGTCACGTTGCATCTGCATTATAGCTGCAGCTGCATGGATGGGTCGACTCGATCAGTGAGGGACTCTCACAGTAGCAGGGCGTAAAAGCATTTTACTCGCGAGCTGTGTCTTCCGCGGAAACCGTAAAGACCTACGGGCAGACAGCGTCTCTCTAATTTCGAGAGGGTTTTAGTCATTCCGGCACTTATTGCTGATCCCGATTTAACCGGTTACTGCCTTCAGTGACAGGTAGGTTAGGTTTTGTTACCTATCCCCCAAGAGACAAAAAAATTTATTCTGCTGTGTTCTGTACGGTGACTGATTGATGAGGCATCTCATCTCACGACGTCATTTTGATTCTTTATCTAGATGCGTTCGGTTGACTATGTGGCCGTGTGTCACTCTGATTTAAAGTTATTATTTTCATAGAAGAACGAAGAAACATAAACGTAGATGAGTATAATTATGTAAACCGTTCCAATTTAATAACAAAGTTCAATGTTATATGTATTAATATTGACCTTGCACGTTATAACCTTAGTAATATTATCACAAATAGATAAGAAGTTTCTAAAAATGTATCGCATCTTCAATGCATAGATATGAATATAACGACAACGCCCAACGGCGATTGCGAGGCTTAGAGGTAATCGAGTCCCGAGACAAAAGTTCTAGGTTCGTATCCCAAGCGTTGTAAATATGTGCGACACAAAAAAATATTGCTTTTTGGTACTTATATATTATTTTCGTTTCAGACACTGTACCCGATCCTTCCCACGATCGTATCGATTAAACATAGAAGATTGGACAGGGGAGGGCGAGACACTTGCACAAGTGTTTACGGGTAGACTTGCGCTAACTTAATATTCATTAAGGCAGCATTAAGGTAGCTGATTGCAATCGCAAGTGGATCGCCGTGGTCGAACTCGAGCCCGTGGGAGTCATCAACATTAATCAACTTTAATTGTCGTTTAACTTCCTGTAACGAACAGCAATTAGTAAACGCACAAAATTGTTTTACCTTGGCTTGATTCTTCGGTATCTTCTTTACCTCATAGCCCCACTTCCGTGCAATTTTACAAGCGCTCTCTCCACCCTCTACCCCCGTATTCATCGGCAGTAGACTGTCATAGCCAAACAATTGCGTCATAAACTTCTCATATTTGCCGAGCTGATCGGAATAAAAAGCTCTGAAATAGTAAAATAATTCGGACTGATATTTTGCTATATGATTACTTTTTTTATCGTGTCCAAAGCTGAATAAGCATACCAACTGATTCGAAACATTGCGCAAGACATGCACACTCGGTATGAGCTCGGTATAGCCATAAATGTCTGTCGCACGACAACCATTCACTGTTATTTCTCACAGAGATATCCCCGGCCAAAAGCTCAGCATTTATATCATAAGGGTTAAATATGTTAATCACTCAGAATGCAATAGAACATTTCGAATGTCGTCAACTTTGTGTGTTGAATGAGTTGGAAGATTATTTTCCGATAATAGTGACATTATTTTCGAAGGCCTATAAAATAAAAAAAAATATATAATATCTAATGATCTAAAATGAGCGTATGGCGGTTATGTCCATCAAGGATTAGCAATACCGGCAAGACATCGCTAGGACTTACTTCAGGCATTTTTACTGTTCAATAAATGGACAGGACCTATGCGTTATATTTTCCCCACGTATGACCCCGCAGAAAAATCAAAAAATTCCTTTGCTAACCTGGACACAAGTGTAAGTTTGCTAGCCTGCTGCTTCAGAGCCTCCACTATTCTTGGATGACAGTGTCCCTGGTTTACAGCCGAATAAGCACTCAAAAAGTCGTAGTATCGCCTGCCTTTGACATCCCATACGAACACACCTTAAAGTAAAGGAAGGATATTTTAGATAACTTAAAATAGATTGATATGATTATAATAATCTTTTATGGAAAGATTTTTATTTTTTACATATTTGGGATTAAAGTATAAAGCTGCCGTTTTAATGGAGTTGCCGCCAGTTGTTTTTATATACAGTATTTGAGTTAAACATAGATATCTTAACAATTAGTGTAATTTTCAAATACGAGTTCCGACATGGTTCTATAGCAGCAGAGACAGCTCGCAATATCAATGCTGCGTTTGGAGAGGAGTAAAGGAACGAACGTACTGTATAGTTTTGGTTTGATCACTTTCGCAGTAGAAACTTCGATTTGAAAAATTAACCACGAAGAAGACCAGATACTAAGGTAAATAACCATGAATAAAAAGTAATGGTAGAAGCCAAGGCAAGAAAACAACCAAGGAATTAAGAGTTATGGTTTGATGTTAGTTAACCGAACATTGACGCGTTTTGGTAAAAAGAAAAAATCGACTAATGGATGCCTCATGAATTAACTGATGAGCTGCGCGTGCTTCTGAGCTGGAGCTGCTTTGATTAGTAGACACAGAAATATTAGAAAACGCTATTATGACCACGCTACGCTACTACTAACGCTATTCTTAGCGTTTTCCAACATTATGTTCCAACCAAAGATTGACGTCTTGCCAATAAAAATCCAAAGTGAAATAATTCTATTAGTATTGAATTATGGGTAAACATATTTTATTTTAATAATTTATTCAGCGTAAAGAAAAATACATATCTCTTGCAATGCTAATTTAAACGAATTTCTTTAACTAAAAATTACTTACGTCCGAAAGCAGAAAGCAGCAAGAAATATAGGTGTCATCCGGAACTATCAGAAACAGAGTAATTGGGGGAAATATTTAAGTAAGAAGTATTATATAATTAGAAGTATTATTTAAGTATTCTATCACTTAAGCAAAGATCAGAAAGAAGAAATATTATTCCTGCAATGTTGTTTTCATCATCATCATCATCATGTTGTTTTACTTTGTTCTTAATACTATTTAAATGTGGGTATATTTATTTCCCTAGCAAGCTATTAAACAACTGTGCTCCGTCAAAGTTATTGTTTTTAATAGCGTAGTTTGTGGGGGGTGTAGGTACGTAAAGATTATTAGCGTAACGTAGTGGTCGTTTACCTTTTTCTTTGTTTGTTCTAAACATTACTGGGCAATGTATTATTTTTAGTAACATCTGTACAATTTTATAAGGATTCCAGTATTACATCTGTACAATTAGTAAACATTCGTTATACTAGTTTCAGTATAAATTGTATGTCACTCCAGACAAGAATTAAAAGATAAAACCTTGTCATTAATGTGTACAGAAATGTCTAATGTTTGTACTTGTATGTACAATTTTTTTAATCGTTTTTATTATATTTAACAATAAATATTAACAATGCATGGCACTACAATATAATATGGCCATAAAGTGAATTAAGTTCTTAAATAAACAGTAAATCAGAATGGATTTAACTAAACATGTAGCTATTTATTTTATTTCCAGCCAGTTACAGTCCGCCACGATACTCCAGTTCGGATTGGCGCACGTCGCGTGTCCTTGTCAAATAGTTTTTATTACTTCTCAAGCGTAGAGGTTTTCTCTCGATGCTTTCCTTCATCGCTGACCACCGGGTAAAACGGCACTTAAATTGTATTGTTCGTCGTACCACCGCCAGGAATTGGACCTGTGTCACCCACGGACTATGACAATTACAACGAGAGCCCAAAGCCGAAGCTGCCTGCTATAATATATGGTATATGTTAAACTGGGTCATTAATTTTCATATCAATTCCGTTGTTTTAAATGTAGATCTTATGCAAAACTTCTAAAAAAAAATTGGCATCATTATAATAACCCAATCTATTGAAATTATCAGGCATTTAAAAAATGCAATCACGTGTGTATACCAAAAATGTTCAGAGCTATTATTTTTAGTCGTTACAATCCACTTTTCACCTGTGCTTATTTGGAACAACGTGACAGGCGATGAGCCTGTGGTCTTAGTGTTCAACCCAACGATATAATTCATGTATAAGTTTCGAAAATCTCATAAGTACGAGCCCTCCTCATAGTGTATAGGACTCGGGACGGTGCCAGGAGGGTGTCGGTGTCAGGAAACGCTGATTCCCTTAACGACTAGGCTATCACGGCTCACAAACTATCCACGTGAATACTAGCGAAAGCCCGCGATTTCCTTCATGTGATATATGTATTCGTTTCTTAGAAATGTACCTATACGTATAATAAAATTCCAATAGAGCCATTTGGAAGAGAATGAAGTACTCGTATTTAGGAGAGCGGGTGTGAACAGTAAACACCAAAATGATATTCATTACATCTATACACTTTTCCTAGAAATAATTTTCTTTTTATTATTATTTCTCTGTCATGCAGGTTTCCTCACTACGTATTACTTCACTGCTTCACACAATTTTAGTGAAATCGGCACCTGGGTAGGAAGGAACATATTTAAAATATTTAAGAGCAAGAGAATCAATCGCCAGAATTACCGTCTCAAAGTAAATCTACAGTACACTTGTATAACTCAAAGATTGATACAGATTTGACCTAAGTATTTTTTGCTGCTGTAACATCCTTATCTCATTCTGTGAAGTAAGTTCACAATACTCTTAAATATTTTGAGTTCGTTTATCGGGATATCTTTGTTATGATACATGACACAATAACATATGTAATATGAGACGATATATTTCATCATACATTATCTACACATCTTGTTTTTATCTATTCGCATCTAGGTACCTATCACAGCGACGTTGTTTTAGTAATTTACACAAATATATAGACGGAAAGTTAAGACTCATCTATAAAGGTTAATTACTTTTTCCTACTTATTAATTTTTTTGTACTAATAATATATTAACGCAAAACTAGGTACGAAAAAATGCGATGAGCTGATAGTGGGCAACTTTGGAAGGGCATCGCAACCCAAGAGGGCAACAGCTGGCTGACTTTATGAAAAAGGAGGGATTTATGATGAACTCCTATTTCCAGAAGCGGCCCCACAGAAAGTGGACCTGGACGAGCCCGGACGGTACCACAAAAAACGAGATTGACTTCATTATGATGACCAAGTGTCAGCTGTTCAGTGATATCTCTGTGACCACTAGGGTGAAAACCGGCAGTGATCACCGAATGGTAAGAGGTACACTGAACCTTAACATTAGGCTCCAACGGTCTCGTCTGATGAAGTCTACGCTCCGTCCACCACGTGCCCTTATCCAAAACCCCGAGAGCTTTCAGCTCGAATTGCATAATCCCTTTCAGTGCCTAGCAGATTGCCTTACAGTGGACGACTCAAATAGCATGCTAGTGGAAACTGTCTGTGCGGTAGGAGCTAAGTTTTGCAGGGACCCCCGCACGAACAAGCCCCAAAAGCTATCCGATCACACTCACACAAACTCATGAAAGCCAGGCGTTATATGAAGCTGCAGTTTACAACGGATGCGTCAGCATATCGGCAACTGAATAGACAGATCTCTCAATGCATGAGGCTAGATATACGCAAATTTAATACAACTCTTATTGAAAATGCGATGGAGCGGAACAAAGGCTCCAAAGTCTTCGCCAGAGATCTGTCTATCGGAAAGAGCCAACTGACCAAGTTGAAGACTGAGTTTAAAGTTTTATTGTATCATCAATATCATAGCTTGAATTGCAATAAATATATTAGTCGTTGTGGAGAACTGAAACCGAATGTCATACATATAGCCAGCATGCAAGTCGAGTCAAGCGTATAAAATATTTGACTAGGATTAGGACATTCTGAAGCTAATTAAAAAAATGGAATTGCTGTAAAATTATCTCTGTAGAGGCTAGTTCTTTTATATGTATAGTCAGGTCTTTTATGACAAAGGACCAGCGGGAACGTGTAATAAGACCAGCGAGACCGTGTAAAAAGACCAGCCCCAACAGCTACGTTGCGGTCACCTGCGGCTCCCCGGCAATGTCACCGGGAATATTCGTAAGTAGACCGTGTCCAGCATTTCATGCTAGCTCGCAGAAGACGCTAGACGTCCGCCACGAGCCGGCGTTTGCTCACAATCACGCGCGAAAGCGATCTTTTACGGTTTGTGGTCGAGAGGTGGCGCCTGACTCGCCATGTGAAGCGTTATTATTATAATACGTTACACACAATTCCCGATACGATAATAGAATAATAAAACATAATACACAGACAGTCATTTTAGCGTGTCCAATTTGACAAGTTAAGATTTTCAATAAAAATACAATATCCTTATGATATCTTATAATAATTTAAATTGTAATTAGAAAATAAAAATTGGAAGGAATCAATTATTTCAAATATATGTATTAGAGTTGTGTTCTTTTTAGAACTTACCTTCGCCGCGATTCAGTGCTACAGGCAAAGGGGCGTAATTGTGACAACCATATTTGTCTTCTAAAACAAAGATTTCCTCAGAAGAAAGCCCTTGGTTCTGCTGTGTCATCATCTAATAAAGTTATAATAAAACAAATATAAACTAGAAGTATAAATATACTATATATAACTAGTATGGCCATTAATAATATTACAATTAATAAAGTTCTTCTTTTGTGAATTGAAGTTTGGAATGCTTTCGTTGTGTAAAAAACCTTCGATAAATTTTTCACCGTATTTGTTACATTACTTTATTAAAAACCGTTAAAGAAAACTGAGTAGAAAGAATTTATTTGTACAAAGTAGGTATGTCATTTTTAGTTTGACAGTAATTTGAAAACGCTCATAAAGCTAAGGATCATCGATTGGTTCGTGTATCGCACTATCGACAGGTAAACCAACAATTCCTTCGACGAAGACCATGACATATCCCATACGTCCCCGTGCTGTTGGGACCAAACGGGCTGTGATCGCTGTCAGTCAGATATTATAGCGTAGGATTTCCCCTACGACCCTGTCGCGGATAATAAATCAACGCCTGAAGCTAGCAGCTTCAGAGTGTGGATCGAGTAAAACGCTTAATGTCCCGATATGCTGCTGAAGACATAGAAATGCGCACATTTAAAAAAATACGCTTGAAGAGCACAACAAAAATCAAAATGACAAAGTGTATGCGAAGTGTACAGCTCTAAAGAAGCCTCCTCACTTATTAGAAAAGTTCAACGTGGTTACAATGCATTAGAGTAAACTTTGGCCAAAGTTTATAAATGACTGTCTCGTGTAGTAAAGCCTCTCTGTGACACACATTTCAAAAATGTGCCTTGGACATAGTAGTGGCTAAATTTCGTGTACCACCCTAGGCCTCATCTTCGCCTTCCATCGGGCAAGATTGAGGTCAAACGCAAGCCTATTTCTTATTAAAAAAAAAAATCCTCGTGAACACGCTTCACAGTCGCGTGGCCAAAGGCGACCACTTTAAATAAAATAGTTTTAAAAAAATTTGATAAAAAATATGTACACATAGGTCTTATTATTATTACACCGATTCTTTAAAAAAGACATTGCTTTTTAATATGTATTAAAACTTATGGCCAAACTAGGTATATAGTAGATAAAATTTTGTAAGTAAATATTTCTACATCTTCATCGGCCCATTTCGGTTCAATGCAGAACATAGTGGGCTACTCCAAGAAAGCCCCTGCAAAAGGCAGCATGCATTAAGCCATTCATGTATTGTACTCATTAAATAACCATATATAGAGATGGCGCAAGGAAATCGACAACCACATCTTTCCGGAATAACTCTCAAATACTTATGTTCTTATTATTCATCAGCATGTACAAGTCCACTGCTCTTCATAGGCAATTTTCATAGGCAAATTTAACAAAGGCTTCATTTGCTATTAGATGTTAATATTTTATTATTACTATCATTTTCTTTTATTCCTTATTAATAAGAATAGACCTCATGTAATAACGTGGTTCCTAAACGGCAATACATCACTAAAAATGATGTAGGTACTTAGATAAAATAATTTTAAAATGGCTATGGATATGTAACATTGTATAAATAACTGCCTTGATATTATTTTACGACAATTCTCAAATATCTGATGTCTCGGTTCGATAACCGAACTGATAATATCCGATTCATTGTTGATTAATAAAAATAACTAGGTAATATCGTGAGATTTTTTATTATAAACCTTTAATAAATATTAAATAATATGCGCTAATAAATGTCTGAGGTAGGTATTATATAAATGAAAAAAATCGTATTAATTAATGATAATTAAGAGATAACTATATCGGTTGTATAGCTTATAATCACAAAACGAAAATAGAATCATACCAGCTTTTATACTTAAAACTAAGTTAATTTCAAAGTGTCACTATAGTCATTGCAAAACCGTTAAATTGTTAAATAGTGACACTGAATAACGTAAGAAAGAACTTTTATTAAAAATAAAATGTAAATTTTACTCACGGTCAAGCAAAAATGCACTCGTATAAATGCAGTTCAGTAAATCATTCAGAATCTTATATAGTAACATTCACTGATAAGAGATGTTCGAGTAAATATATTTAGGATTTAAATTGAACAAGCGCTTTGTTATAAAATGTAAATTCCACTAAATGCTATGTCTATGAATCCATGTTTAATAATCACACTCGAGAAAATGTAGTTTATATCTATAAAATAATTTAAAACAGGCATTGATTTAAAATATTTGATAATTAGAGGCGTGCGTAATGCTTACTTTACTGATGTTCAAGTTAACTCACTTTTATTATTTTAGTAAACACAAGAACATTCAGTACGTACGTACGAAGTGGTACTATTTTCTAAGAACGTAGAAAATAATAGCATTTTTATTATTAACAAATGTTACATATAATATTTACTAAATTCATTCTGACCTTTTTTTCTTTTATTTATGCAATCCTAAACAACAATAATGTCCAATGCGACCACGTCTATAATTATCAAACGACTGAGAAGCACGAGAATATTTAAATGACTACCGTCGGAAAAATACTACACATAGTTACCTACTGCCTTTAAATTACGTCACACGATCTACTAGTTAGCCTCTTATTAACACGATTTTTGCGACTCCGAAATAATTACTCTGTCTGGAAACTTCCAAGGTCATTGTATTTAACGAAAGCTATTTTTGACTTTCAAACGATAGAGCTCGAGCCCATTCGTTTATCAGTAGTCAACTCAAAATAATGTCTAGTGACTTGCATTTGTACATTAAATGATTTTACTAATTTGTAACCCTACGAAATAATGACCTACTGACGTTTAAGCCTACCTCAACGCAAATTTTAAAATCTTTCCTTGGCGCACCTCTATGCTCTATAAGAGATGAACCTATGTAACAATCCAATCCAATCCATCAATCAATTAATGATTAGTATAACAAGCATGGCGATTGAATCTTAGAAGATGCTATTATTTCCGAAACCTACATTTATGAAGTTTAGGGCCTGCCTCTGGGTTACTGTGCCTGTATCTCTGACACACCATGAGTTTAACCAGGATCCCATTAGGCATTAAAATAAGACTGGTCTAAGATTTAATGCCATCCCATTCAACATGCGCCGACGCACATCCACACCCACCTGTGCGAAAATAATAAATATTTTTTTAGGTTTTGTTTTAATGGCGGGTATCCTAACAAATAATAATGAAAGTAAAATGAAGGTGGTTTTGTTTTTGCTCTATCATATAAACAGAAATACTTACATACAAACGTCAAAATTGGTTTGCTTATAGTACAAACTAAAGTAATACAACAAATAATGAAAAAATACACAACCACATACACATAACCGACATAACACGACCCTTACGACCCTATTTCCACGCTCATCGACGGTAACACAAGCGTAAGTCTCGTACCTCCTTAAAACGGGTACTTGGGTTATTGCGAGTCTCCCTCTACTTGAGTCAGAAGTCTTTTCTTGGTTGACAGGAGTCGGCGGGCGACACAGTAGCAGACAGCGATGTCGCAACTGCGCAAGCAGTGTCGTTGCTCTTTTATTTAAATTGCTCGCGAGTCTTCCTCCGGAGCTGTTAAGGTCGCCTGGTCAGCAGTGTATCTCCTCCGTGGGGTTTTAATCGATTTGACATAACCGCGCGGTCACTGCCTGCAGCGACAGATAGGTGAACATCTTTCCTCTCGGTCACGAAAATCGTGAAATCGTCGAAGAGCTACTGTAAAACTACGTGTAAAAAATTCGGATCTCTCACAGAGTACAACGTGAAAAAATTCAAGATGTTGTGTTGGAAGATCGGAAAGTGATCGTCAGACATTTAACTGAAATCAACTATGACGGAGACTAACATATACTGTCGACGTTACGTTACGTTCATAAACTCAAAACAATAATGAAAAGACTAGCAATAATTGGTAGTTAATTAAAATATATCAATACTTGCATTCATTAGACGTAAATAATGTAAACATTTGTTAAGTGAAATAAGATAGTACTTAACGAATACCTTAACTGAACATATGGAACTATATTAACATGTTATGTAAAAGTTTATGGAAAGTTATGACTTATGACCTGTTATACGATAATTTTGTTAAGAATTTATATTTATGTTACATCATATTGTACGCACTTATGATTTTTGATAGTAATAGTAAGTAATGTAAAATAAGGCAAAATTATAACATTTCATGTATAAACTGAGGAACAAATTATAAGTCTCGGTAAAAAGTTTGGGTTCGGCTGAAGAAAAAATGCACAAGGACTGCATACCGCTATTTTTGTCATAATTTATGACTATTTTTATTACAAAAACCTGGATTCATCTCTTTAATCGTAGGACGAAACAACAGACGATGGTTCGAACATGTCCATCTTCACCGAGGCCAAAGAAACGAAGTATCCAACTCGACAGGAAAGATTATGACATCTGATTTTGGAATGCTGAGGAAATTACTATGGTGGAATATTGGGAAAAACGTTATAAAAAATGAGCGGAAATCCGGTTTCACCAAGGCAAGGCACTCTCATACAAAGTCGCAATTGCGATGGCTGCAATTCGAGAAACAGAAATTAAATGCTCGAATACTCGCCCTTTTCTCCATATTACCCCCAGTAACGTTTAACTCTTGCCTAGGCCCAAAAGATAGCTCAAGGCCAACAAATTTGAAGACGATAGCAAAGTGAAAGTCGGTGTTTTGATTTTTAGGGTTTGTTTATCCATAACCATCCAGTAAAATATTTATTATTGACTTTATCCCGCGCCTTCGCACGCGTTGAAGTTGTTCGTACAATATTACTTCCCTGACAAAAACTTAACAAGGCTCTTGCCAAGCTAAGGCACACTTTATGCATATAAGAAAAAGGCGACGGCATAAGGGCATCTGACACTCCATCTTCATACCGTGAGGGTCGTCTAATGGCCTATGGAATTACTATCTCGTGTACCTAAGTACTACCTGGTGTCACTCCCATGACTGACTAACATTGTCAGAATTTTATTAAGAGAAGTCATATACTAAAGAAAGAAGAAGAAGTAGATAGCATTAGGTATACGTATCTTATTAGTTTTAGTTTAGAATAGATTAACAGTGACAAGTGTTTGCAATTTGGTATGCAAACACGCGGTCTATGCAATCATAAGTTTTTACAAAAATGTAGGTAGGGAGGGGGGAGGGAGGGTTATTATTTGTATAGCATAGCAAGTGACTCAGCATCGCAAACTAGATTTTAATAGGTGCAAAAATCAAATCTATAAAAGAGACAGCACAGATAATGTTTTCATTTTTCCGATCGCGACTCAGCAACCGGCGGCAGCGTCGTTGCTTATTTACTACCTAATTTGTGGGCTTTTGCTCCCAGGAATCTTCGTATCTACCGTGAGGATTTTAGTCGGTCCAACAACTTATTTGACATAACCAATCTAGCGGTGACTGGTTATGAGGGGCATAACCAGGGGCACTGCAGATGCGTCGCCAGCTCTTAAAACTAATCCAGCCGTTTTACATATACAAAGAAAAGCAAGTTTAAATCTAGCAATAATGCCAACAATGCTGTATTGAATATTTAAAATATAGTTTTGGGTACTCTCCTATAAATTAATGATTGGTCTGTGTTTAATTTGCCAAAACGGTTTTTGAAGCAAATGCTATGAAACCGTAGGAAACAGGGGCAAATAAAATGCATGCTGATAATAAAAACATACATTTATCCTGTTTGTTTGTTGCCAACTGTATCAAACGTTTTTGCGTCAACTCAAACAATTGGTGAGTATTAACTTTACCGGCAGCCAAAGAGGAGACAATAAGAACTATTTCGAGTCATAAGTCACCGTCAGATATCATCGAAAAGAAAAGTTTCTCTTGATAATAATTACGTGTAAAGAATAATTCATGAAAAGACAAAAGACGTTGAATGAATCATGTTATTACTTAAAGACTTTGCATTCAACTCGATGAATCAACTGTACCAAATAAAAAGCATTATCATACGTGCGATTTATAAAAGAAAAAAAGTTACCGCGAGTTATTATTTGCTAAAAATTTGGAAACTTATACAGAGGGAGAATCTATATTTAATATCATGCAAATTTTTTTCCAAGAGAAAGAAATTCCTATTCGCAATATTTTGTCAGACACGTGGTAGAACCAAGCGGCGGCTTTTGCTGGTTGACACCACGGGCTGGCAGAATACCCGCGTGAAGTATACTCACTCCCACTCCCCCTCCCCACCCATCCTCATCCTTTCCAACTCCCAAATAACCTTAAAGGCCGGCAAGCACCTGCAGCCTCTCTAATGTTGCAGATGTACATGGGTGACGGTAATCGCTTAACATCAGATGAGCCGCTTGCTCGTTTGCCCCCTTTCACATAAAAAAAAGGCGGAGCGGTAAAGGGCGCTGCGCGAAGTTTTAGACCGATCACAATGAAGGATGATGTTAGACACCAAATGCTTCTTCTAGGAGACATGATAGCAAGTAAAGTAAGGTTAGGTTATAACCCTACTTTACTTACTTACTTTAGTGGAACGAAATAAATCAATAAATTACATTTTATTAAAGCAATCTGTTGACATACCATTCTTTGATTCCGTACCTTTGTATTTATATTCAAAACTTATTTTAACCATCTCGATTACTTGCCAAAAATTTATATCTACACAGAACACACATAAAGGTGTCCAATTTTCAATGCCAAATATAAAGCTATGCTAAATATAATCTTTGCAGACGATATCAATCTATTTTAGTTCCTAATTTAAATAAATTGAGATTGAAGTTTTTTGGAGTAATATACTTCAAATCATTTTAAATTCACGGAAAATCCCTTCGAACTTGCCGATACCGAATCTCACAGGACAGTGATGGGGCGTAGTATCAATAGTGCTAGGGTGCCGGGACTGTGTTCACCAACCCGTCCGCCCGGCGTGGTGATGGGCCAATCCTCCAAGAAATGTATGCCGCCTTGCAAACGTTTTCTCGCTATTCTAGTCTACTACTGAACATAGGTGAGGCCTCTGTTCAGTAGTAGACTACAATAGGCTGATGATAATAAATGTTTACTTGTTATTTAATTTAAATAACAATTGACTTGCAGTATTTCTGGGGCATTATCAGATCTTTATCAAATTTACAACGTAACTCACCATACGTACATCGATCCTTTCAGATAAAAAAAAATCAGAATCGTTTTTTGACAATCAAAAATTACAGTACACATAACGTAAAATATTTTACTAAACCAGTGTTACTTATCGAAAATATTAAAACTAAAATACTACTAACACTATACAAAAATCAAGAAAATATTTTTATTGTTTTTCTATTTTTCATTTATTCTTTTGATTTTCAGAATTTCCTCCATGAAACTCAGTGTACGTAGGAAAGGACCGTGGGCCGCGTTCAGGAGGTGCTGGCAAAGAACCTCCATCTACTAGTCTTTGAGCTTCTATTTTAGCCGCATTTTCTTTTTTCAATTGTGCTAATGCAAGGTTTTTTACAATCTCTTCCTTTGTTGGAGGCTCCTTCCTGTAAATCGTTTTAATCGATGTACATATGAACACTAATTTTCTAAATAAATATAAAAACAAAGTAAAATTACCTTTTAATCTATACATGCAAAACAACTAAATATAAATATGTAATAAACGACAAAGTAAATAATTTCAGCATAGTGCTAAACATCGGTGTGGCATAGATGTCTTCTATAAATTGTCTCGGATATTTTGGCAATAATAGAATGTTGGCAATAACCCAAGATATTTGGGATATATAGACCCAAGATAAAAAAAGCAATAGTCAAAACGAAAAAAAGAATCTTACGTTGCACATATCTAGTGTAGTAAACTTCAGTTGCACATGGCTAGTAAAATAAACATAATAAATAAAATAAAATTAAAATTAATTAATAAATGTCAAAACACATTTTCTTTTTTGTATCTCTTTAGGCCAAACAAACATGAACATGAAATTGACAGAAAAATTAACAAGAAGACACAAATGGGTGACTTGTTCGGTACATACGAACGAACCCTCCATTAAAAAAGATAAAAAAAAAGATGACATCAATATACGTATATCTATTTAAAGCCGAAGTGTACGTTTTTGTAAGGTTAAATTTGTGCCTGCAGTTTGTACAAGGAGGATTTCTCATAATTTAAACAAAAACTATCCTATATCTCCTCTTCCTACACCTCTTGTATATCCTTTTAATTCATGGCATAATGTACACCACTGTTAAAATTCGTTTATCTGATCAGTCCTTGAGTGATTCAATGACTAAATTACAAACTTTACTTTACCATTTTATCTTTGTCGTTTAATTAAGTATAAACATAGCTATAGGTCTCATAAAGAACATTTAAAAGAAACATGATAATGTGTCTGTTCTTAGTATTTACATTATGAATATCACTAATCTAATATATTTATGGTTTATATAGATATATTACATTTTCATATATGTATTGAGAAGCTAATGATACAATATTTATATCTTTAAATTTATCCCTAAGAGATTTTCTATAATTAAGATTATAAATAGCTATCCTAGCTGTTTCAATATCTTACTAAGACGTATTATTTTTCTTACAGCATATGCTTCGGAGCTAAGTCTGCTAGCAAGTTTGGATATATGGGGTCCCATTGAAGCTTTGCGTCTAGAATTATACCAAAAAAAACAGTGGCTTAACTTTTCCCCATTTATGAGTACTTTAGTATCTAAATGTTGACCATTACATTTAGAAACAAATTATTAACGCTCAACCAATGAACTATTTTTGACTCCGACACCCACTATGTTCCACGGACCTTGCCTCAACACTTTTTTGGGAATTTGGACAACTTCTTGCATGGAAAAAAATTAAATTTCAATCGGTTTCTGAAGCGGTTTCAAATATTTTATTACTTTTCGCTCCAAAAACAGCGATGGTGTCAATGATCTGCCTATAAAATGGCGAAAGCGCATAGATAAATGATAGATTAAATATATAATTTCATAAAAAAATCGTTTCTTACTTTTTTCCATACTTACTTTCATACGTAAGGACCTAATACTATATATAACCTGTTTATCCACTACAAAGTAAGGCAAGTCATTTATGTAAGTAATAAATAGGAATGGACTGAGAATCGAGCCTTGTGGAACGCCCATTGTTATGTTCGACCTGGAAGAACTCGCACCTTTAATAACAACTTTTTGAATTCTATTACTCAAACACGAGATTATAATCTTAAGCGATATGCTTCTTGTCTTAAAACTACGCCAAGTTTCCTGATCAGTGTTTCATGGTGCACACAATCGTAGGCCCTGGACAGATAACAAAAGTAACTTAAGAAGTTAATTTTAATAATAATTTACTTCTAAACGCAGAAAAGACAAAACTTTTACAGTTTACACTATCAAATTCGTCACAGAATGCTGCAATTAACGAGAAAGTAATTTTTGTGTAAATAGCGAAAAAAAAAGTGAGATAGTGGCATCATTACATTAAGTGAACATAAAAAAAAATTGTTGTATCTAAAGTAAATGTTTAAAAAAGTTTTTATTATAAAAGGAGTGGAACGAAACTTACATCAGTCGAAAGGTACTGTACCATAGATGTCCACAAAAAAAATCATGTATGTATGTTGCCATTAAGTTAGGTAAAATAACATGAATGTACACATGACACATTAACGAATGAAATGAAAGCATCTGATTGTCGGAAAAACAAGTCGAATTTCGTTACGTTACAAAAACAGTTAGTCGAATATAGAATTTACCGAATCTACACAGACTGACGCCGGGCAGGAGCATGTAAGATGTTTGGTACCAGATGCCTATCTTAGACAATACTAAAATTGGTAACTTGTCTGCTTAGCTTGGCGATTATGGCAAATCGTTCCATTCAAAGAGGCCTGTGTGCAGCAGTCGACTTTTAGCAAGTTGAGGAAGTATAATATTAATCCAGGATCTGGATTAATATTGTATAATTTACTATGTTACCATACCTTCTCATTCTTAACCAGGCTTCCCATTCAGCTGGGAGAGGCTCTTGAAAGTCAAGCCCTTTGGGTGGGTCATACCACCTAGAGGCTTTTCGTTTACCTCTACTAGGATCTGCAGGAATTTCATAATAAATATTCCCTATATAATCCTGACCTGCAATATATCAAAAACTTATAAGAATTATTAATATTTCTATTTTCAAATTAGGTAAGTAACATACATATTAGTTTACTAAATTTGCTAGAGGCACTGACAAAGACAGTACCAAATGGTATCCAAGAAACAAAAAGCGCAGAAGAGGAAGACCAAGCACAAGATGGGAAGATGACTTATTTAAGGCATGGTGACAAACAGCCTGATATAAATTTGGGTGGAAATCATTGGAGGTGGCCTTTGTCAAGAGACAACCTAACCTACTAGATGAAGACAAGGAGAAGGAAGGACGAAATAATTAGAATTTAATAATGAACATACTTTTATTGTACACAACAAAACAATGAGACAGAAAGCATGATAAATGAAAAACATCAAACAATCTCTTCCAGGGAACGAGAATATTTTAGTAATTATAGATAAATCACACTTATGCCTGTTGTATCAAAAATGTTAATTATTATTTGAAAAAGATCATGAACTAAGACCTTGCAGTTATTACTTACAGTACTTACAGTAATTAGTTACAGTAATAACTGCACGGCCTTAGTCCATGATCTTTTGCGTAAGTCTCAATTTTTTTTTGCGGCTAGTGTCAATTTTTTTTTTTTAAGTAAATCTTCAAAATGTGTTAAATTTCTTTGATATATGCACTCGTTTTGGGGGACAACAATAGAAAAATGGCAGGAGACTGTTTTACTTTTAATTTATGTCTTTTTAAACTGTGATTTATTTTATGGTATCAAAAACAGCCAGATACGGACAGTACAACAAAGGAATCTTTACTACAACATTTTAATTATATTTATATTATACGAAAAAAACTATTTCCTCAACCTTTTATTTGTGGTCCCTTCTCTATTGCTGACTAAACTATCTTCCCAGTGCAACATAAGACAAGTGTACTATTTGCTGACAATACTACAGTGACAATAAATGGTAACGAAAAAGACACTGAAAAAAAGATTTATAGTTCTCTCAATGACCATAATAATTTCAAAATTTATGTTCATAGATAAGTGATAGACCAAGTTAAGTCAACAATGTTTTAAGAAATAAAAATTGACTAACATTGCACCTGAAAAGACCATATTGCAACAGTTTGCAATAATCTCAATAGGTTTGTATAAACACTTGAGAAAGAATGAGGCTAGCTATATCCAAAGTAGCAGCTCTAATATGTTGCATCTGTATTTAAATATACATTAATACCTTGTTTTTATTCAGTTAGGGAATTTATTGGATGTAATATGCACATCCACATCAATTAACATTTTTGATTTGTTCCTCTCCCATTCAGTCTAAATGTAAGAGAACCAATGAAGAATAACCATAAAGATATCATGTATCTTTCTGGGTGTGCTATGATGAAGTAGTTGCAAAATACTTCACCGATGATGCCAGTAGAGTCAGAATGGCTTTGACTTCAAAGAATACCATAGCAGGTGCAGGCCCTTGATAGGTACTAGGGCATGAAAACTTTAAAGAGAGACGACAATCCATTTGGCTGGTGGGCTACACATAAATCTTAATTTTCCGAATGCTTAGTCAAACTGGGTGCTAAGTACTTATCACCTTAAGTATGTATTTGGAGAGGCTTATAGTGAAACATGTAAGGAGAAAAGAGAAACAGACTTCTTACAAAAATGCAGAAAAATTAATTTTTAACCCTTCTGTTATGATTGATAAGTAAACAAAATCGGTCATTAAAATTTAGGATATCTTTAAAAACTAATTTTTTTTGGTTTGGATAAACTAAATAAGTACATAGTTGATTTTGTTAGTCTTAGTTTTACATAATAATTATTTAGTTATAATCTGATAAGTTACTTGTTTTTGATCTCTTAGAATAATTATTTACATATGTTATATTTATTTGATCTTTTACTATATTGTATATGGGGCCGAATAGTGTTTCAATATTTGGTATTATAAATTTACCAATTATGGCGAATACAAAATGGTATCCGAATATTCGTTGCAGCTCTAGTACAAACACATGAGTACTTACTCCAATACAGTACTTAGTTTGGCACTGCCCAAAATTTAACATTTGTAATAAATTTCATTTGAGGTGTATGGTGTGATGTGTATATTCTGTCAGTCTAAGAGTATATACACACCACACCAAAAATTTTAGGTAAAATAAAAAATTTAATTTTAACATTTACTCAATAAATTTATAGTTTACATACCTATTTCATTTTTTTGAACTCGGCGCGGTTTTAAAGAATTAATAAAATTTGTAACGACGATTCGCCAAACATGTCTGTATTCACCGTTCGACATCTAGAATGAGAAACTAAAATTTATTGAGACACAGATTAAGAAACGTACATTACTAGTGCACCTTTTAATTTTGATCAAAAATATTTACTTAAATCTTTGATTGTGACTTTAAATTTTTAATTTACTCTTATTTTAAAAATTACAATTATATATACATTGCCTAATGTAATGTTATTTGTGGAATATCACTTTTTAGTTACCTTAATTTCTTCAGTTTTCTTTTTATTTTTTAGGTATTCATACCTAAAATTAACACTTAACAAAGTATAATTTTTTTACCTTGAATATTTCATAATTATAAAATGTATAATATTCATAGGTATTCAAATTTGACTTTTACTTTGACGTTCAAAGTGTTGGCAGTTCTCATAAACAAATATGTGACTTTGACATTCATTTTCCTTTTCAAGGGCTCGGGGCCCTAAACGGCAAATGCGTTAACTATCTGCCAGTGGGCTCACCATATTTATCCCCTTAAAACCTTATCATTTGGGGGGCTAATTGGAGACTGCATTTTTATTTATTTTTCAATAAATAAACAAGATACGAACAAACAATTATTTATAACGATCAATCAAGAACAAACGACGAACTAATGATATGTGAAAACAAAAATTAGAAAAAAAAATTGTGGAGAGCTAAATTTCGTGATAAATTTGGTGAGCTCTGCCGGTGTCAAAGTGATATTACAATTTTCGGATACAATTTCAATAGTACGTGCCAAAAGTAGCCTGACATTTGAGGTTCACAAAGAACAATGAATAACTTCTACAACAAGGTATTTATTGGTATAATAACTGAAACACGACATTCGGTTCAAATATACCTGTTAATTGAGACCTCATACCTGTTATGTACTGTGTAAAGTTGTAACTTGCAAGTAGCGACTAGCGAAACGACACCCAAATGCCGAACTTCTCGATACCAACAAAACGATACCGGAATAATAGAGTTATATTATGACTGGTATGTTAAATTTTACGTTATTACGTTAAGTTATGGGTTAATTATGAATAACACAAAACCTCACACTGTTCGATTAACCTTTTTAACGTTACAAAACTGACATTGTATATAAAAATATAATACATATACTTACTACGGCAGATTTATTCAATTAAATGGTAATTTTACTTAATACGAATACAACAGCAGGATAACGTTGCGAGTGAGCGGGAAGTAACAAAATGTTTCAAAAAGATGGTTCAAATACTCATATACTGTGTAATAACAATTGATAATCAACATTTCTGTTAAATATTCTGTGAAGTATTTTTCTCTGGTTTCTGCTTTTAATGATTCGTGTAACATATTGTATATTTTAATTGGCATGACAAACGGACTTAATGAGTGTAAATGTTTGTTTTATTTAATTATTATTTACTCCATACAAAAAAGTTACAAACTTAACCCATAAAATAAAACACCAATTCTAACAAATTATACTATGAAGTGTAGATAGTAGTGTACAATAGAAATTTGCATTCATTAATTTATGCTGTTCAATTGCATAATTGTGCTCTTTCTTAATATATACGATCCCATTGTTTTTATTCAAGTTATTGCGCGAATAGTGTACATCGTAGTATAGCAATGAAGGATAAAAAGATGTGTGTGCATTCCTATTTCCGGTAGTGCATATAAATTACGTTTAAAACCTATTCTAGAAAGAAGAACTTCAAATTGGTTACTTTAACTATTTTGAGACTTTAACAAAAATTTACATGACTCTGGATTACAAATATATGCTGTTCCAGTGGATAGATTATCGAAGAAAATTTGATTATTAAATAAATCACCCATTTCTTGGATATTTAAAAAAAATGTGTCACTTTTTGGACAAATACAAAACAACAACAATTTAATTTAACAATAGTGGAATCAGATGTTGTCGACCACAAGCAAATTTATTTTGAAATAAAAAACTATAAGCCACAACGGATAAAAACAATTACGTACGAAGCTGTAAATTATCAGAACTTCAGCAAAACTTTCTCGAGTGGCAGCCACGTACAGGCAAACGCAGTGTAGGACGACCCCCCACAAGATGGAGTGACGACCTGCGCAGTGTTGCGGAAAGTCGATGGATACAGGTGGCTCAGGACCGAGCTTCGTGGCAATCTTTGGGGAGGCCTATGTTCAGCAGTGGACTTCTGATAGGCTGAAATGATGATGATGATGAAGCAAAACGTTTGGTACTGACCCACAAAGGTGTGGTTTGATAGCATTTTTAACAAATGTGCTAGTAGAAATGGAAGATATGACAATGCATAAATATACAAAGTATTTCTAAAAGTTTTTCACTACAAACATCCTGCTTTCGAGGTAAATGAAGACGTAGTAAGAATAATTTAAGTCTAGCTCTCTCCAGACATCTCATTGCTTTCTCTTTAGACTTTCTAACTCCGCTTAACTTCATATTTCAAGATGAGGTGCATCATCCATTTTGCGTCAATATATTCTTCCGTAGCTAGTCCAGCAGTACCTATATCAACACATGCTGGCTACACCTCGCGTAAGGAAGAAAAGTCGGCACGGTGGCGCCGCTAACTATTGCTGATGCTCGAATGGACCAGCTCGACCGGGTTGGTACCACGGCCTAGAATACCGGCGTGAAGTAGAGGCATCTTGTGCTTCTACGTTTCGTATGGCGAGTGAGGTAACCGGAGGCCCACTCCCCCACCCCATCCCTCTCCTCATCCTCCCTCCCATCTCCAGAATACCCTTAAAGGCCGGTGACGCACCTGCAGTACCTGGTGTTGCAGATGTACGTGGGCGACAGAATACCATCAGGTGAACCGATTGCAAGTATGCCGCCTTTCCCATCAACAAAAAATATATGTAGATAAGGTCATATTCGAGGCTCTGAAAATCCCGTCAACTGTTTGTCGTGGGATCTGCCCCTAAACAGTTAATATACCTTCTTTTATGAATGGAGGGATCACATAGGCTACAGTCAACCCGTAGTGATCTGTTATACACATTATTTTATTATTTTATTTATTAAACTTCATGTGATACAGCATTGTGTATAGAGGCGGACTTAATGCCAGAGACACTTCCTAGCAGTCTAAGGATGATGCAAAGATAAAATAAAGTAAGTGCCTAAATATATTAGTAACTATGAAAGTTAAGTAAAGTCCATACTTTACTCTCATAGTAACTCTTTACTCTACTTTTAGCAGCCTGTAAGTACCGACAGCTAGGTTAAGGCTTCCTTCTCAATTATCTAAGAGTGTTTTAGAGCCGAGGAGGGTGTGCCGGCTTCACATATCCTCGACAAAATATATTTTTTATTATTTCGCAGACATGCAGATTTTCTCACAAAGTTTTTCGCAGTGGTAAATGTACTTAAATTGCTATTGACAACTTTAGTAGTGCCACCACCGAGCATCGAACACAAGTCACTCGCGCTCTATGACACTAAAGTGAGCGCCCAGACCACTAGGCTATGTGATGACCGTGATGTCCCTTTGCGAAAGCACCAAGCACTACTTGACATTTATTTAATGTACATAGCACAATACATTGTATACCTTCCTGAAAAATATAGGTTAAAGATCTACTAATTTTTAAAATCGATTTCTAATCTTGACACTTTTTGAGCTAGTTAATCTCCTCTATGCCATGATCTAAATCATAGAGTACGTAATACTAAACTAACCAAAGATAATATAGTGTAATCACATATTATCAAATGGTCAATGACTGTGCCACTGCCATTGCCATACTATTGCTGGAATCGGTGTTTTGTGTACATTTGTCTTATCATAACGTTGACTGTTGATACTTTTATTCGTGTTAAATCACTTAATTTTGTGCTGTTAAATAATTCACATAGATACTTCACAATGGCGAAAATGGCATTTCAGCACCAAGCCGGGACGGCTATGGAATGTCTTAGTGTAAGTACTTAGACCACTCCCAAATGTTTTGTTTTGGTGTTTTATAAAGTTTTAGGAGGACAACGCACCTTTTTCTCATAATGCCAAGCTTTTCTGCAGATGTAAAGCCTACTCGCCAATGCAAACGAGGCTCTGATGTTTTACTTTGGCCCTCGGAGATAAATAATTGCACCACCTCAATCTGGCCATGGTCGTCGATGATGTCTAGTAATGTCAAATATCGTCTTTGCATATTGTGCGCAGTATCAGAAGTGCGGCAATAAAATCTGTCATGTTTAGATGCTGTACACAATTTTAGTAGTGAGTGGGTGCACCAAATGTCAACAAATAACTTCTGTTTATCCACAATTGGAAGTATAGGCCTATCGTACCAGGTAGGTATTGGCCAATACTTACAACTTCTTCTCTTCCAACAATTGGGAGTTAGTGTTGCATTGTTGGTCTTTTAGTAATATTTTTATTCTTCATCTTATTGCTTTTCATTTTGTTTATAGATACCAATAACATTGCAAAAAGAAGCTGGTGTTGATTTGGAAGGGCGAGAAGTTATGAAATGTGGCTTTAAAATAGGAGGTGGAATTGACCAAGACTTTCGTAAAAGCCCCCAAGGATATACTGATAATGTAAGTATTTTTACTTCAGACATAGATCCTAGATGTCATGCACAGACAGATTTTATTTGTTTTTTAAATAAGCAATGACAAAAATACCTTATTCAAACTATCAGAGCAAATTTAGAAATAATTAAAAATAGCAAAATATTATTAAAATTAGTAAACATTTTATTGATATAATTATATCAATAACTAAGATTTATTTATTACCTCAGGACATGTAACGTAAATTCTAATGAAGAGAAGGGTTAAGAATAAGAACCTTTAAATGGACTGCAGTGTGAGCATGGATTGTCAATTGTAGAATTTCATGTATTAATAAAGTGATTTTATCTATGGAATTTTACCAATAGTGCCTAGCTTTAAATAAACTTCAATATATCATCATTGGTTCATCTGTACTTATATTATCTTACTAATGAAAAATTTCCATATATTCTTTTCCATGACTGAACCAATAATAAATTGAAAAAAACAGTCTAAGTAATTTTATTTTCTATTTGTTTATGTGAGTATATCACTATTGTTTATATAGTTGTTTTTTAAATTATGTACTGTTTATCAATAAGTTAACCATTTAATTATTCATAATGTGAAGGATGGATGGACAGCTTCCTTTTTTTTTTATTATACTATCTTGAATAAAGAAAATATTTGAGCATGTGTTGTTTGTATCAGTAGGGTATTTATTGAAAATATGTATTCAACACAGATTAATTTGATAAACCCTTATTACAGTGGGAGGTGGTGTAAAAACTTACATGCTAATATCCAAATAAACTAAACCATTATTTTATATTATAATAACATAATAAGACATTAATATATGCAAAATAAATAAATAATGGGCATAAATACATTATTATAAGTTACATAAATAAATACAAGGGAAGTGATAATTTCAGACAAATGTTATACAGCGATGAATAAACAGGATCAAGCTGCCTATGAATAGTCATAAGCATATGATCCTTAGTTCCCAAAGTGGTCCAGGGGTCCACGGGAGAACTCGACGGGGGTCTATGTAGGCATGACAAAAAAAAATAGGGGTTCACAATTCTTCAGTGGAGGTCCACGAAAATTTATTTGCTTTCGATAGTGAAAAACTAAAATTTTGGCTTGATTCACCTATCAATGTATGCAGATAATATATTAAGAAGCTCGGCGATTTTGTTACTTGTAAAAACTTGCATATTCCGTATTCAGTACAACGTGTCTAGACTTGCAAAGCGCCGCCGCCGTCTGCAACGCTTGTTCAGACGTGCAAAGGGACGAAATACGACTTGTGGTGTGTGTTCTTGCAATCTTGCATGAACTTGTTAGATTCTTCACCAATATAAATAGCCAAATGCCAAGGATAAACGTTACTCATTTGTTTCCGGAATTTCGAAAAGAAAAGTAAAGTGAATTGATGTTAGTGTTTCCCAGTGTCAGAAAAAGTAAGTATTTACCTGCCTATTTCTTATATATACTTTTATTTTATGTTGTAATTAGTATCTTTGTAATGTTTGTGTGGGGTAGGTACATATTAAAAATTAAATACTGAACAGAGTAATTATTAGATACTTCCATAAAAGAACAGAAAGCCGAAAAAGGTTGAACTATTTGTCCCTACTTTATTAGTCATTTTTTTTTACCTGACTGTGTGGTGGTTCACTAAAGGAAAGATATATTATGATTGACCTGCATGATTGTAAATGTTTCAGGCTAATTTATATACATAATTAATGCGAGGAGTTTTGATATCAAAATATTATTTAAAAGTATTTTCTATCGAATTTACAGAAATATATCAAAATATATTTATGAAAAAATGTTTTACGTTACATTAAAATCGGTTCAGCCGCATTCACAAAACTATTATGGATTAAGATCCATAATAGAATTATATGAAGTGATTTATTGCTTTTAATAATTAGATTCAGTTTGCGTCGGTACTTTGTTTATTTCATTGCAATAATTAATTAGGTAATCCTATACTGTTAAAATAGCCATATCTTGTTGAGTAAGACCACCATATGATTACTAAAACATTTTTTTTTATTTCTGGGTAGGTAACTGATTCGAAACATGGCTGAATGTCGACAGTATAGTGTTGATTATTTAAAATTTGGTTTTCTTCCATCAGAGACAGACAAGTGATTGCCCATATGCCTTTTATGCAACAAAGTTTTGAGCGATGACTCTATAAAACCATCGAAGCTCGAAGATCATCTAAGAAGGTCATCCTGATGAAATAGGTAAAGATTTGAAATATTTTTAACCATAGAAGGAAAAAATATGAAAAGAGACCCACCGTGCACAGTTTGTTCGCTTTAACATCTGAAAGTAACGATGATGGCTTGCGGGCATCTTACAATATCACATTAGTTATAGCGAAATCTGAAAAACCGCACACCATTGGAGAACAGTTAATTTTACCCGCTGTTGAAGAGGTTTTAAAAAACTGTTGTGCACAAATCTCCATTTGACATACTCAATAGAATTCCTTTGAGTAACAACACTGTATAAAGACGTATTGATGAAAAGAGCTCTGATATTGAAAGTTTCTTGTGTAATTAGCTGCAAAGAACTCATTTTTCTATTCAACTGGACGAAACAACTTTACGTGATAATGAAGCATTATTATTGGCATATGTTCGATTTGTTATGGAGGAAGAAATTCATGAAGAGATACTATTCGCGAAAACTTTGGAGACGGACACTAAAGGTGAATCAATATTTAATGTTCTGAGTGTTTTTTTTATGGAAAAATCGATTCCATTCACAAACGTTATTTCGGTGGTAACAGGTGGAACTCCTGCCATGGTCGGGCGATATCGTGGGTCAGCCATCTTAAATGAATTATACCAGAGGTAGCTGCAATTCACTGTGTCATCCACCGACAACAACTAGTAGCGAAAAATTTGAGTGATAGATTGCACCAATCAATTTAATTTGTTGTTTCAATTCAAGTAAACGCGTTGAATACGCGTTTATTTGCACAATTGTGCGATGAAAATTATGAATACTTCCAACGATTGCTCTTACATACTGAAGTACGCTGGTTGTCGAAAGGTGATGATTAACAAGATTTTACTCACTTTTTGTATCAGTTTAAGAGTTTCTGGAAAGTAAAGACCCAGGTTTAAAAGAAAACCTGATCAATTTAAAATGCAGTCATCGCGTATTTTTAATAAATTTAGTGGCATTAAACTTACAATTACAAGGGACAGCCTCAATTTAACAAAAACAATGGGTGTAATTTCAGCTTTGACAGAAAATTTACATTTATGAAGCAAAATATTAGTCGGCACGAATTTTCCTATATTTCAAAGTTGTCACAGGTATCATTCTACTCAGTCATATCTAAGTTTGATACCCTTAATGAGGATATTCAGACATACGTTAAACATTTAATGATAACTTCAAAATCAGATTTGAAGATATTCTGACGATGGAAATATCACCATGGATCATAAATTCATTTGATGAAACGGAAGTAGACAATGTGATGTTATAAGAGGTTAGCACTAATGAGGAGCTGAAGGTGAAATTTAAAAGAGGGTATCAAACATTTTGGCTGCAGGCAGAAGTTCTCGAAAAATATCCCGGACTGTGGGGAATTGGAGAAAGCTTTTGATAGCGTCTCCCTCGTCATATCTTGTCGAAAAAATTTTCAATGTCGTTACAAACCTTTTAAAAAAAAGGAGCAGATTGAATATCACAGAACGGGGAGATTTGCGGTTATTCCTAACAAAACCGAAGCCAAATAATAATTATTTGCTGTCAATCCATCAAGTATATGGGAGGGATACATTATAATTATGACTATTTTGTGAATGTCATTGTATAAGTCACGTTACGATAACAATAATAATTAATGGTGTAATAATTACATATTTGAATAAATACAACACAAAAAAATATACTATTTTTCTTTTTATTTTTATCACTCCGAATGGGGAGTTTTCTAAATGAAATAAGTAAGAATTGATTGGTTCCTTGTCAATAAAGTAAAGTTGGTCAATCAAAAAAGTGATTCCATCCAACTTTTCTTTTTTGACATCTACTAACAAGACAATTAATTAACCAATCCATTCTCACTTTTTTTTTTGCGAATACTATTAATTCGTGGTTGGAACTCAGTCGCAACGCAAATTTTCATAGTTAGATCACATTTTTTGTAGAGTTTTGGGAATATGGTAGAAATTTAGCTGCATGGGGTCCACCGGAACCAGCTAAATTTTGAAAGTCGCCTATGAGAAAAAAGTCTGGGAACCTCTGCTATAGATATTCGGGAAAACAAATCAATTATTGTTAGTCACATAATAAGATCACAGTTTATGTACAATGGTGACCATATCAATGCTTAGTGGTATCGTAACCAATAAGTTGAAATGGTATATCATGAAGGGATAATGCATGAAAAAATCTCTGTTGGTATTCCACCATTATTCAAGAATTATACTTAAGGCCTACACTTACACTACACCTGTTGTATAGTTGTCTATATCACTTTAAAAGTTTCCTATTCATGAAAAAATTTATTATGGTTTCTATTTACCGACATATACAGTAGACAAGGTCATAGCTAATGCCTGGTGTTTCTATATTATCAGCCACTGTATCCATATGGACTAGCTGTTGTTTAGATGTATCCTTGCCAGATTCAACAACTCAAACCAATAGCCGTCCTTCCTCTACAACAGTGCAAGGATTGGCACAAGATACCCTGGGACTCAGCCCTCAAATAATTGAGAAGCAATTGCATCATGCAGTTTGACATGCAAAAGTTCGATGATGGATCAAAACCTGCTTAAAAACTCTGCATAGAAGAAGATTGTTTTAAATATTATCACTGCTAAGTGACCGCTGCACTCGTGCGAGTATAGGGGGTAACCTCGAAATAAGAAAAGAAAATGTTTTTCATTCTGTTATGTTTATTTGTGTTACTACTATTCAGGAAATACATGATTCATGTTAAAAATACTGGTAGTTTTGTTTCGGCGCTTAACAGGTATAGAAGCATACAGGCGACATCAATAGGCAAAAGAATCAATAACATTATTAATTTGGTTATGATATCAAACCTGAAATGAATAAATGAGGTAAAAAAAAAATTCAAAACCAAACTTTTATGAAAATTAAATAATAAATTTCATTACAAAAAAAATCTGTCAAATAAAAGCCTTCCCTGGCTTAAATTACTAGACTTTCTCTTGCTCGGCTCGATATATTAAGCTTAAAGAAACTTGTGATAGATAGAACACCTCTTCCATTTCATAGTTTTCTTCTTGAATTTATATAATAAAAAATATTCTTTCATAATGTAAATTTAACTATAATAAAAATATACTTAATGTGTGTAGGAGTGCATGCACGTGCGAGTGTCCGTGTATGTGATCGCGTGTTGCGTTCACATACACGGACACACAATCGATATCCATTTTTTGATAATTTGATTAACCTTAAGTCGAAGCTTCCACTACGAAACTGATAAAACCAAAAAAACCCATAGTGCGTTCGTTAGTAGTATCCTCGCCCAACCCAGCATTGATATTGTGAGCTGTCTCTGCTGCGTTAGAACCACGTCGGAACTCGTGTTCGAAAATTACTTTAATTTTTTTCTCAAATACTGAATATGAAAACAATTGGAAGTCAAACAATAAAATAGCATTATTTTTTTGATTTTAGAATGTACACATTTCTTTGCGTTAAAAAATTTAAATCACGATTCTTGTACCATGCTGAGTGAAATCACTCTAGACAAATTTAAGCATCGACAATATTTTGACTCCTTCAAACTATAGACGATCGATGTATTCTAAAGATAGATGTTGGAAAGTAGTAGCCACCATGGCTTCTTTAAGCAGTAAACGGTCACTTTTATGTTTTGTTGGAGTCCGTGGCGGACTTACACATTTGCCGCCAGTAGGCTATTAAATTTTTGCCGCCCCTACTAACCTTTGCAATTTAATACCCTAGTTTACAATCCTATTAATTACATTTTCTTCGTCAATCTTTATTGAAATGAGCTAAGGGATCGTTCTGTCAGTTCCTAGATTATTCTTAAAACTTACGATGTAGTGAAATTTACTCAAGAAGTCTTTTGGGTATCTTTATGAGCTAAGAAAAGCTCCCTACGCTCCACGTCGTGCAAATCCTTTTTATGGTCGATGTCGGAGCCATAGAACAGATCCGCCGTGGGGTACCCGGGTTGCTGGTACTTAAGAGCGCCAGAATTCGGCCTCCGGGTGGCGGACACGAGGAGGTCCGTTGCTCACGTGCGTCGGAAGGGCGGAATGTTCTCGTCCGAAGAAGGGCTACCGTGGGGGGCCGGCACTGGTGAAGTCGTGATCCTGCCGACATTTGGAAAATGGGGAACACCGTGGGGTTTTGTTCGGTGCAATCCCTTGGGCCGCCGCATAATAAGCAAAAGAAGAAAGTTACCTTGAGAATGATTAAATTCCAATATTGACATAGTTCTGTTTTATCAAATATTTATGTCTAATATGCCTATTTTGAAATGAGAAGAAGCTTTTCTCCAGCTGTGGTACATTAGTAGGGTGCTTCTTTACTTTTTTTTATCTATTAATCCACCCATGCTTGCTCTGCTAAATAGAGAATGAGGTAGTTTTTGTTGTTTAAACTTTTACTAAAATATTTAATTTTTTTAGGGTATTTATGTAACTGAAGTACATGAAGGAAGTCCTGCTGCTAAGTCTGGGTTAAGAATGCATGATAAAATTCTTCAATGTAATGGGTATGATTTTACTATGGTAACACACAAAAAGGCTGTCAGCTATATAAAGAAGCATCCTGTATTAAACCTTTTAGTGGCACGGAAAGGTGTTACATCTACATAACTATATACATAATTTTAACTTAAGTATTTTTTAATAATTTGTGTGTTTTGAAGAATGCACTTGTGAATATTCACAATGGAAAAAGTATTTAAAAATGAAATAATTTTATAATGTTATTTATTTTTAAGATTAGATTTAGGTTCATTTATTTAAAATATGCTATTCATTTTAGTTACATTCGTTCTTGATACGATGGGGTTATAATGAGTCAATAATTTTATTAGCTGTGCTGTTCTTCAGAATTGTTTCTTTTGATATCATCATTACTATTAATGCAAAAGTATATAAATTTACACTTTAGTAACTGTACACCGTCAAGAATGAGTGTAAGAATCTGCTACCCCTTTCTTCCCATGGGTGTCGAAATAGATGACTAAGAAAAAGCCTTTGAAAATTTCATTGTAATCTTCGGAAGCAAACCCTTGCGAGGATCTGTTCTAACAAGCAAGCCGAAAATAACTCATTAAGACTTAACTCGATCACAAATATCTGGCAAGCATTTTTGTCTCTCTTGATTTTGAGATATCATAGCCTTTGTTTATTTTATTAGAAAGAAAGATCAAATGGCCCCGAATAAATGCAGATTAATTTTGTTGCAACAATTGTTATGGAAAGATAAAATTTTACTTTAGCTACGTGCTTTGTTCGTTTCAATTCTGCCTGTGTGTTAGTGATCGTGTAACTTTTTAAAGGCGTGACCGATTTAGGTCATCTACCTACAATATAATTGTACTGTCGATACAAGACAAATTGTTAACAAATTCTATATTTATGGACCAAAATTACTCATATTCCCAACATAATGTTGGTTAGTGCCAAAAAAATTACAAAATAAGGATCCGATAGGTGGCGCTTTGGTCGAGTTTTAAGTAATTCAGAAATCTTTTTGCGCCACCTACCTGGAAGGGCAGAAGACCGTCTGCTGGGCCTCAGCTGGTATTAAATATGATAATAAATGATCATAATAACTCCGATAATCGTTGATTATTTATTTTGATTCACCGCTTTGTGCGGTGCTTTGTGCTACCGTGTTGTCACAAAGAAATGAGACGTAGTATAATGCTATATATTAAACCCCATTGAATATAGAAATTATATATAGGGTGGAAGCGACGTTATTGATATTTTATGGAAATTTGGTTTCTGCTATTGCTCATAATTATTTTGGAATAGTGAAAACAAATTTTACGAAACAACAAATTATATTTTTTCCAAAATAACATAATTTAATAACATACTGACAGCAAGAGCGACAAAACATGAGTAAATATCTCCACATAGACCAAACTCTGAAAGCGTGACAAAATTTTACCTACTCTCATAATATAAATAACTTTCTGTATTAGCAATAAAATAATGTTTGGCTTAATTTGACACACACTTAAGTGAATAATAATTAATTATAAATTACTAAATCCATACAATTTTCAACTTTTATTGCGGTTTAGTGTCAATCTACCATAGTTTCCTTAAATAATCGATCGAAAAATACTTGCAGGGCATCAAACGTAAAATTTTGATATATTATTAATAATATCATGTTTTTTATTTTCAAATCATGTTTAAAATATTTTTGATAATTTTAATCAATCAATAAAATGACTCAAAAAATGTTGATCATCGTTAAATGCCTGCAATCTTGCTGAACAAGTCAACCCACACTAATAACGTTCCAACATTTTATCACGTGATTACAAATAAGAGCTGAATTTGAATTAATGTAAATAAAAATATAATATCACTAATAATATGTGACATAAAGTGAATAAATTATAATAATAACATACCGCGAACGCTTAATAATAATAATAAAATAACGCGATCGCCTCATGACCACCCTTTAACATCGGGCCTATACTACTGAGGGTCGCTCTCTCGCCCTGCTCTTACCGTACACAATTACGGTATTTACAATTGCTCTGTCTATACGGCTTCATCGTATCTCTGTATTACCACTACTAATCCTTACTCTATGCCCCGGCGGGGCGTACGGGAACCCGTCGGTGCGAGGTCACGTACCGACTACGCTACGCGTAAGTGAGCTTGTATGAAGCTTGGACTCTGTAGGGACATTTACTCATATGGCGGCGACATAGCAAGATGTCTTTGACCACGAATCAGCGACTTCAAACGCGGGCAAACAGGCGGCGTGGACGGTCGCTAATAGTTTTGACATGTCTAGTACGCTTAGTTAACTATTAGCTCAAATATATCTTTTAAATATGTTCTTTGTCGTAACAAAAACTAATATATCTTGTGACTAAACCACCTAAAAATGGCTAATAGAATGAAATTTAATTTAATGTCGCATCCAATCTGTATATGATAAAGAGAAATAATTTTATTTAAGTCGGAAGAAATTTAATAAACAAAGTTACCACTGTTATTTTATAACAAATAATGTAATCTTTACTCGTATGACTCGTATGAATAGTCTTCTAGACGAGTAACAAAATGTTTTAAATATGTTTATATTGTTGATAAGCATGACATTGTTGATATTAAAATATTCTTAGTTGACATGTTATACTAAAAAATGTCGTCAATCTCTGTCGTTATAAGAAATGGTCTCCTCTGGTAACTTACCAGACCATGTTCTACAAAGGTGCTCTATTATATGTTGTTTAAAATATAAATAGCACGCCTGGCCAAGTGCGAGTCAAACTTGCACACAAAGGGATCCATACAATTGTAATACTAAATCAGCCTATTTTAGTCCACTGCTGAACTGAACATAAGGCACTTCCAAAAAAGCGCCAGCAAAAGTCGATATATATTTCTTGGAAGGACTGCCCTTACTCACCATAACACTGGGCAAGCAAGTTGGTCTGCGCAAGGCGGCACTAGTTATGCTGCTCCCCATCACTAGTCTGGGACATTTGGGATGATCGGCAAATGAAGATGAATTTTGCGATATAATTCGGACGTCTGAATCACTACGTACAAGTAATGTAATGAAATCAGAAACAATGTCCGGAATTTGGTTTTATTTTCCAATGATATGTAGATTTATACTTACCCCATTATACTTTGTAAAATACAACACAAAGAGCAATTTAAATTAATTTTGGGAAAAAAGGTACGAATCCCTTCGTGCACAAGTTATACTTGTAACTAGATTGGATTAATATTGCATGGCTTTTTTCTTTTAAAATTTTCTGATATTCATGAACACAATAAATGTCCTAAATATATATTTGTTTCCCGTCTACACTTGGTGTGTTTACTTATAATTTGTTTTTATTATAATATTGTTTTGATCTTCGATATTATTCGATAATATATCACATTATGTGACAAAGAAAAAAATATATAATTGGTAATAATTTTTTAAAACTCTAAAACTACATGATATATTTTTGCGTAAAGAGTATTTATAATTAACAAATTGTTATCGAATATAATTTTAGCAGCATCATTATCAGTTTTTGTACACTATAAATGCCTTTATTATTGTGTAGGATATAATCATTATGGACAGACTATGCTCTAAAAAGTATTTACAAAAATCTATTAAAATTCAATATTTACAAATTAATTTGTAATTTATACTAATTCATATTCTAAAATCGCCAAAGCAAAACCACCACCAGGAGCAATTGTTAGCGAACTAGCATTCACATGTTTGTAAAAAATCCAACGGGAGCATTTGTTTGTAAGCAAATGTTGTTTGAAAAACGCCAAGTCTCTCAATCCATCTAACATCCTTTTTCAGAGTTTATATCTTTTTGCGGATGTGATGGATCCCACAAAATTCGATACTATTAATGTTTTTCCATATATTTATAGTTATAGCGTAATTTATTAATACTCTGATGCGTTACATACATGCAATTGTTTGCATTACTAAACTATAAAGCACTGTAAACATTAGCTTTTAATTTCACAGAAGGTTTGAAAGAATTTTTTTTTTATAATAATACTTAGAAATTAAACTTTGTATTTATTGATTTTTTGTCAATTTTGTGTTGCATAAAAAATAAAAAAATTATCATTACCTCTGAAATATTTTATGGTAATGTATTTGTTACTTTTGTACGTACAGGATGGATTCGGCGGTACAAAATTAAATGACAATGATGTTGTTAGCAGGTACCTATAAATAGTGAAAAAAATTTACGAAAATAGTATAATATTAGGTTGAGTGAATAACAATGATATAACCGTAAACATATATTGAGTCAAAGAAACACTACAATCACACCAAGTTTGATGCTTGTATGTATTAATGTTTTTGTGACATGGCAAAAACAATTGTTATTATTCTTTAATTAATTGTTACTTTTGGTTCTTTTTATTATTTGTTAGGATATCCACCATAATAACACATTTTCTGTGAAAAGGCCCTTTAAAAGGTAAAACAGACGGCTCCGTAAAATTATAAAGTATATCCTATAACTGAACTACTACAGAATATGAGATTTAATTTAATGTTGTACCTTTGCATTCATTCTGTATAAAAAGAAGACAAGTTTTTACTCAATTCCTCATTTTATTACAATGAATCAAGTATTTCCCGAATGTTATTTTTATTATTATTATTCAAATTTGTAAAGCATTTGGAATTGCAAATTTACTGATGCATTTTTACAATAGATTTTATACAAATGGAAACTGTGTATTCTAAATTGACTCAGAAATAAAATATTATATGAAATGTGTTTTAAATTTTTAATTTCTTATTGCAGAAATTAAATTTTCTTGCTAATATGTGTTGAGCACTAATCAGTGTAATAAACAAAACATTAATATTGGGTACTTAACTGGAATTATAACAAAATTGTTTCTAAATGATATTCCTTAATGGCATTTAAACTATAAGCCCATAACAAGATAAAATTAAATATATATTTTCGATTCTAACTTATACAATATCCATAATTGTATTGAACAAGAACTGCTTTAAGGTTGAGCTGGAGGCCAGTCCCACTGACCTTTAGGAGGTTTAGCAATAAGGGGCTCCCAAGGTTTCCAATTCAGCATCTTTCTAGCCAAATTCAGTTCATTTTCAGCCTGTACAATAAGTTCTTCAGCTTGGCCACAGTTAATTTTCGCCTCCAACTCGTAAACATCTTTTGTCTGAAAGTTCCACGTAGTTAAGTAGTAGAAAAGATCTTTGTCAATAAATAGTAATAAATAATAACATGACATTAAATCACTACTGAAATCCTCTTTGAATTTAATTGATATCATTAATAACTTTTTTGGTTTTAATCATATTTCAAAATGTATCACAGAAACAATGGCCAAACAAAGATTGACTTTCCAATATGATTTTATTAAAATTATTGAATATTAAAAAAATATTTTAACTATTTGAAAAGTTGTGTTTATAAATATTAAGGTTTAATAGATAACCATATAGGTTGTAACATCTTTATATTAATATATTTAGTTATATACATAAAAGGTAAGGAATTAATCATTGGGTCGAAAGGCAAAATTAACATACACTTATGAATTGTCCATACAAAGTGCTTTAAATCATCTGATTATCTGAAAACCCAGTTAAACTTAGTTACTTTACAAACACAATTGGTCGAATTTCAACCAAAAGCGATACTCGGTACAAATAAATATATATGGACATTTAAGCACTCACGCCTTCAGCTATTCAGCCATCAGGGTACTCTACATACCCTACGCTAGATTTCTATTTAGTACTACTCGGCATAGCTTAACAGTATCCTGCAACCCACATTTGACCTTTCCTGTACATAAATTTTGACGTGTGGCAAACCTCGTCACCGGGCTTGCTCCCCAAATTTATCATGGGATTTTAAAGGCAAGAGACCCCTTTTCCAAAATGACCCCCATAGACAAATTACTTTAAAAATCCCAATCTCTAGTTTTTTTCCTATTGATACATAATACTTTGCGGTTGGTTAAATGAGTAAACTTTACATCATGTTCTCATCAAAATTTAACAAAATAAATAAACCTAAAATTCAGTAAATATCAAGTGTAATTAAAATTAATACAAATTACGTAAAAATACTTAAGTAGGTTGATACATATTTATTATCCATTGAGGAAGTTGTATATTTAAGAGATCCTCAAACTTCTTAGTAAAATCCTTGTATAATGCGTCCAAAATAACGTCGTCTTGAAAGCATTTTTGGTAATTGTGACAAATGCGGAAACTGGTAATATTCTTTTCTGCTTAAATTGTATAAACAATAAAGAATGACTTTACTCACAAAGGCCGATATTATTGATTTTGTTTTAATCAAATTGAGTCAAGTAATAAATATCTGTTTTACAATTGTTCAGATTTTCTTTCATATTCGGATATTTTTCTGTAAAAACTCCAACACAGATTCAAAAACAGCTAAATGTTGCTAAGCAAGAGTCACTTGATAGGCAGCGAACTTCAGTGTGCAGAAGTAACCGAGTAAAGACATCGTCGTTTCCCACACATAGATGAGCAAATGAGCGAGAGTTCAAAGAAATGTTTCGAATCTTGTTGCCATCATTTATAACATATCGTAAAGACTGATGCAATCTAGGACTGAGATTTTTTGCTACTAAATAATGCTGTCTGTGAATCACGCAGTAAATGACCAGTACCTCAGGCAGTTGTCGCTTTAAGTGAACTATAAAACCACGATGACGTCCACCCATAGATGGTGCACCATCAGTCTCAACAGAAACAATGTTCTTCCATGGAATAGCTTTGTCGGTAAAAAAACGTTCCGCGGCCTGAAAAATGGTTTCTCCTCAGGTATCAGTCTCTGAATATATAGCAAAAAGCAGTTCTTGGTACATATTTTAATCTTTAATATATCGAACATATCATATAATATAACAGAGTTTCATTGCCAGGTAATGTAGACTCGTCCAACTGGACAGAGAATCTGTTGGTCTGTAAGAAATTACATGACATGTTTTCCACTTCGCGACCAATATCGTCTATTCGTCTCTGAACGGTGTTACTGCTCAAAGGAATTCTCTTTATGATATCATGTGTGGGCTTTTGCAATACATTGTTGAGGACCTCCGCAATGGCTGGTAAAATAAACTGCTCTCCAATTGTGTGCGGTTTCCCAGACTTCGCTATTAGTAAAGATATATATATGTATATGACGCTCGTAAACCATCAACGTCTTGTATAGATGATGACGCAAACATCAATGTTATGGTTGGAATTTCCTCTAGTTTTTCTAGTTGTGCTTGAAAGAATGACAGGCGCTGTTTTTGTCAGTATGTACTCTTGATAAGTGGTCCTAGATTTTTGAAGGCTTCATGCCATCTTAGCTGAATACTTTTTCACATATGATATACATCGGGAAGTGTTGATTTGATATAGATGAAATAAATTCAAACTTCAAGTAGTCTGTCTGCATTTTTTATTCGTGTCTGCCAACACTCGCAGTAAAACTGCAAATAAAAGAATATAGATTTAGTCACAGTAGTATAGAAAATTTGTATTAGGTACGAATCAGCGTAAAAAACGAAAACAAAGAAAACTGAATATTTATCAAAATTACTTAGAAAAACATTGAAACGTATTTTGGTACTTACCCTTTTACTTTTTCATAAACTGCAGTAGTGTATGGTTACGTTATTAACGCGCGTAGGTAACTAAGCATTTTGTAAATTCTTTTACAATCACTTTATTTTAAGAACATGTGTTAATTAATAGGGGTCGATTTATAGACCTCGTCGGCCCCAAAATATTTTTCTTCTGTATTAATATTTGGCAATTCTTTACATAAATACATACATACATACTTTACAATACATACCGAACATTTTTTATTTGTTTTTTGTGGGTAGGTGTGAAAAGTAATAGCGTATTCATAAGCTCCGATTTATTATGTCCAGTATGTCATATATTACATTATAATTTACTCTAATCAGTGTTGATAAGTGGCAAAAGATTTTATTGTTATAGTTACTGCTATATATAATATATATGCAAGTTATACTTCACTCTATTGATGATTTAATAAAATATATTACAAGTTATATTGGCAAACGTAGCTGCTCTTTCTTCAAACCCAATAGTTAACAGCTCGCCAGCATGAAGTGGTAAACAAGGTATTTCTGCAATGTTGAATGTTGATAACAAGAAAACTTGTATTGTTTTCAAAAAAATGTCTGTGGTGGTACTTTAATTTTCTTTTATTATTAATAGTATCTCAACATAATTTCAGTATTTGCATATAATTATAAATTTTCTCCTCTTTCAATAATGTCTCTAAGCTGCCTGCTATTTATTTACGGGCGTCTGCTATCTGCGCTGTACCAATTTAATTTATTCTTACACTAGCACATCTACAACTACGTACGCCATCTTTTATGAACTTTAGAAATTCTATCGAAACAGATCACAGATCCATTTTGTTTCTTAGTTGATCGAGAGATATTGTTGTTTTGGTTACCACTTATATCAAAGTTAGTGTATATATTCTACGCTGTTTGGACCAGCTGTCTACTACCTATACCGTAGATCAGAATAACAAAATTGCATATAAGCTCGCGCGCCTCTCGTTCTGTTGTTGCGCGCAGTAGTAATTATACACTAAAACATTTCATTACAATGCGTTCTTAGTTTACTGCCATTGTGAACACGCATACTGATTGTTAATTGAAAAAAAAATCTAAATCTTGAAAATTTATGCAAATGATCCCTTTTGACTAACAGTGTCACTGACATCAGTAAATAATTTTGACTGACACCTAGTGTCATAATGTTCTGTTACCGATTCTGCTTCCTAGAATTATTTATGTGCATTTATAATTAGTGTTATCACATATTAATATCTTACGTTGATTGATATTAATGACCTATTTACATAGGTTTGTCACCTTAAATTTTCTTATATATAAAATATTTCTCTCTACTCCTACAAACAAATTATAGGAAAAAGAATATTATGTATAAAGAGGCGCAAATAGCAAAATAAGTAAGTAAAGCAATCTAAAACAATATTTCGAATTAAGAAGTGTCAATCAATGTAGAAACCAGCAACAAAACATTTTTAATTCCACTTTATAACTTTTGCCTACCTGTGTAATCTAAACATGTTTGGTCTTTTATAACTAAGTGTGAAAGTGGAAATGTTATGTTTAATAAACATGTAAAAAGGCAGCTGCTAGATATTGAGCTTTCCCACCATTATTTGATTTATTTTTCCCATAAACTCATCCATCCCAAACCTATTCCCCCAATTTTGCATTTAAACACTATTTCTAGCAAGTAATTAGACAAATTCACAATAGGCGACAATGGTGAGATGGAATTGGGAAATTTAAATTGCTGGAAAACAGACGCCATCAGCGGGCTAAATGCTATTGTATCTATGAAAATATTATTAACTAATTCATTAAACAATGCCTGATTTTGAATGACATTAACCAGCATTTTATTACTACTCCATCTAAGGACTTCTTTCATCCTTTATTCCACTCTCAATCAATTTCTTCTATTGGTTGCATGTCACCTCTTTGTAATTACCAAGTAAGTAGTAGTTACAATTGTAATCCCAGATTTTCAATGTACACCGGTAGCTCTCAATAATGTTTAAAAAAACTGTTTTAGCTATGAAATCTCTGGCTGTGTCACATAATTGTGTTACTAACACATATCACCTGACAACTGTCCATATCATCTGTATGCAGATGATCTCTAGGCTTATATACAATCAGATATTAACAATCTCAATAACAGCTTAAAAAATCTTAATTTTACCCATTATTGAGTAATGCAGATGTGTTAAACAGACCTATCCCAATTATGTAATGATAAGTTCCTTAACAACTGTACTCAATTTATTTTCAGGTTATGTAATCATAGAAATACATTTAAAAAATTAGTTTGTGAATATTTCCTTAAGAATATTGACATTATTTTTATCTTATGCTCTGTTTTTATTATTATATATTAATATAAACTCAGCGTCAAAAAAATCGCACCTTTTGATATTTTGACTTCAAGCAACTATAAACTCTATTTCATCTATGGTAAGGTATAAGTGTGGGGCCTCATTTTAAAGGTTATTGAATCCTTTAAATAATAAAACTGTGATAGTGATTACTAAGCATGTAAAAAACATTTTTAATGAAAAAAGGAAAAACATTTATTCACGCCAAAATTACTTAATTTAATAAATCTAAAAACATAACAAAATTAAAAAATACAGTAAAACAAATTCTTAAAACTAAACTTTGAACCTAGTGTTACCTCCCTTAGCCCTAATTACAGCCTCCATGCGATCCTTCATTGACCTCACCAACGTCACGATGCGATCTTGAGGAATGTCACTCCATTCCTCGACGACGGTGTCCCGAAGCTGTTCAAGGGTGGCACGGGCAGTATTACGAGACCGCACCCGGCGTTTCAGATCATCCCAAAGGTGCTCTATGGGATTCAGGTCAGGACTTCTCGCTGGCTACTGCATTACGGGGATCCCAACCTGATTCAGGTAGTCCCGAACAATGATTGCCGTATGGGAGCGGGCGTTGTCGTGCATGAATGTGAATTCAGGCCCGACAAAACCAGCATACGGGACCACATGGTGCTCCAGTATCTCTGTGATGTACCGATGAGCAGTCAGGGACCCCTGGCCAGGTGCACCTCCAGTGCAGGAGACGCACACAAGGTCGGTTTTTCCTTGGATTGAAATTCCGTCCCAGGACATGCAGGATCCTCCTCTGTAGCTGACGGTTTCTTCAAAGCAGGCCTGTGAGTACCGTTCCCCCTGCCCCCTGTACACTCTTCTACGCCTATCATTGCAGAAAAGGCATACCCTAGTCTCGTCGGAGAAGAGGACAGACTTCCATTGGTCGAACGTCCAATCCACGGGCAAACTGAAGTCTGACTCGCCTATGCTCTGCTGTCAATTTGGGGCTAGTAGCAGCCCTACGGGCCTGGATATTCTTCTCTCGCAGCCTTCTTCTTATTGTGGAGACGCTCACCGACGTCCGCCGAGCTGTTCGGAGCGGCTGTTGCATCTCAACAGCGTTGGAGAATCGGTTACGCAAAGACGTCGACACAATATAGCGGTCGTCTCTGTCGGAAGTGCAACGTCGTCTTCCGGATCCATGCTTCCTGATGTAGCCTCCAGTCTCCTGGAACCGCTGGGACACTCGTTTCACCCGGAAACGGCTTATGTTGAGTTGTCGAGCAATATCAACTTGGCATAGTCCTGATTGCAGTAGTGCTACCACTTGAGCTGCTTCTTCTGCCGTGGTATCCATTTTTCAGGGTTTTTTCTTACTGGAGCTGTTCAGGTGTGACTTCTGTGATGTCTGGATAGCTAATGACCCATAATTAATTTTTACCCATCCTTTTATTTGTGTCCAAGGTGGCACAAGTAGTGAGTCCTCTAATGAGCTTTTCAGCACTTTTTTTTTAAAGACCCTAACATTTCGTAATTATTGTTTTTACAGAAAAGAACGATACGCGTTTTTAAAGTGTATTAATTGTGCTTCCAAATGATATTAATTTTGGTAGGGTACAATAAATAAGTTACGAGTATTATTCGCTTGAAGTCAAAATTTCAAAAGGTGCGATTTTTTTGACGCCGAGTGTATCTAATTACACATTTATGTCAATAATATTATATTGGTATTCAAGTATTTGTTTAAAACATGTGTTAATAATGTATTAATTTAAGTTTTTAATTTATATATATTATGAAAATTTAGTCCACATAAATTTTTTTTTTTATTGTTTTCTAAGCAATTGTCATCAACTTTCTCCATCTCAAAGTTTGACTGGTAGACAATCCCACTTGGCATTAAGTCTGCCCATTGAACTTTTAGCTTAAGGTGTCAATAATAAAGATTAAATAAATGAATTAATCAAAACACTAACAATATACATTACATAATAAAATTAATAGTTAACACTAAGAAATATGATGCATTAAATATATAGCTGCTGAGTAGTTGCTGAATGAATATAACATTCAATGCCCCTAAGACCCTTCATCTAAATTAAAATACTTGTATTCATACTGAATTTAGATCTTTTCTTTCTTTAATTAAACATTAACCTTCCACTGTAGGAATTTCTCTTGTGTTGCGGGGGCAGTTTACATACATAAATTGCACAAGAACAAATAACCATACTGGGAACAATTATTTGTAGTTCATACTCAAGTTCGAACCCGCGACCCACAACGCTGCAGCTAAAGTTTAGCCACTACGCCACCGAGCCGTCATACTGGATGGATATGACAATTATGTGTTCAAAGTGACTAACAATCCTAAAATTATATACTTACTTGCTGCAATACAGCTGCTCTCTCACGCACTATCTGTTCAGTATATTTCCTGTATTGAGCATTTGGTGGCATTTTTTGGAGGGTCCTTAAAATTTTGCCATAGAGAGAACCAAGGGTATGATGAGGATTGGCGGCGACAGCTAAGCCCATAAGGCCTGTGGTCTGAATAAATAGTGCAATTGAAATATATTTAACATAACGTCTCCTTTAAAATAACGTCATAAATAATAAGAAATGATAGTATGCCACCGAAACTACAAATATGTTATATTTTAGTTATGTAACCAATATAGCTTTTTATATTTATGAAATACTTTCTACCTTTTTCAAAACTCCCATTATCTAATTATTTGCTTCGAAATAAAAGGTTCCACTAATTATTTATAAAAATTTCCTTATTTTGCAATGAATATTAATTGTCGTTTACTTTTTTTGTCCACTTCACATTCGCTTCATGACTGACGATAGTGTTGCCAGGATTGTGTTTTCACTTTACCCTAGTAATGTAGACCGGTTTTATAAAAACCGAAAAAGAACCGTTCTTAAAAAAACTGTTAAATACGGGAGTCAGTTTACGAAACGCTTGCTTTTGGTGATAACATTAGAATAAAAATATGAAACATGTATCTGACTTCATTAACTTCACTAACTTCACTTCACTCGACTGTTTTTAGTATATATAGTTCATGCGATAGGTTTTATCCCGTTTGAAAAATAATTAAAATTAATCAGTTGTTAAACTGGGTGATTGAGAGTATTTTCAAGAGTAAATCATCGGAAAGTATCTAGTAAATGTAATCAACTAAGTGGCCAAAAGAAAACGTAATTTTCGATAACTTACTGGCACCCAGTGAGTTAGAAAACGCGCCGAGTTTATTGAATAATTTTCTTTTATGTAAGTAAAGTATGTTTATGTATGTATGTAAGTACATATTTGTAGTCATTTATAGAACAGATTTGAAAGTTCACTGGAGGCAGATGTAGACAACGTTTCGTTGATAAGAGAGGCGAAATATAAGCAGTAGACTCCAGGCATATAAGATAAGGACTATTTCACAAATTTCAACATATGGTTGCGAACTGCGAGTTGCGAGATTGGAGTAAAAGGTCAAGATACTGGAAGAAACTTCTATTTATTTGGAAGATTACAGAGTTTCTTCCTTGATGTACTATCCTCCGCACGTAATATTTCACGGGTCTTTCTGCCAGTAACCAACTGCTACATTCTTCCTACGCTAGCGCCATTTTCATAAATACGTCTGTCGTCGCAACCGACGTCGCGCCACGCAGATGTGGTATGGCAGCGCAGACTGTACCGCGAGACACGTTGCACCGCGCGACTCACCGCCAGCGGTGGTGCCAAGCTCTTACGCTATGCGACTCGAGTATATGATCGTGTGCGTAGGTTTCGTATGCCTAAGTAAACATAATTGCAAATTTTGAAACCTAGTTTTCAACCTAGGTATTTTCAAATACTCGTACTTGAAAGCCGTGTAACGTACGTTTTAGTACGTAGTGGTAGAATACGTTTTCGAGTTCAGGAAATACGTTACACATAACGCCCACGGTGATTTTGAATTATTTGATATAATATACAGCAGCTATTTTGGCGTGTCCAATATCCTTTGATTTGTATATGTACAGGATAATAACTATGTAATTTTTTTCTAGCTTCTGGCTTGATTCAAAGACCACAAACCAAGCGGAGGGGCCTAGCTATAAGGTTTAACGTATCGATAAAACGAAAAAAATAAACAATATCTGACCATGGACGTCGTAGAAGACCTATGGTCAAAAACTCTAATATCTGCAATTCTTGCCGTGTGGTGTGGCGTGGCAACTATGGCAAAACCCCCACTATGATGAGAGGTACAAAACAATGGTCCCCCGTCCTTTGCCTCGCGGTGGGCTTGTATAGGTGGTTGCCACTTTATTATGTATGTAGCCACTTTAATTTTTGATTCTTATATCAAAAGAATCAATTTGTTATAACTAATCTACTGTTGAAGACATGTATTAGTTCTCATTACAAAATCTCCTATAAAAACCTTCCCAAGAAAGGAAAAAAGTGGCCTTTTATTTAAACACGTATAAAAAAAAAATCATGTTCATACTTAAAACTATACTAAACATTTACTTAGCTGTTTTTGCAGGATTATCAATTCTACCGTAAGTGCCATTACGTTTACATGTTTTTTTTTTGCTTTTTAACTATGAACGCTATCTGTTCTGAACCTGATTGCATTCATAAATATTAAATATAAGCAACTGTGTTATTCTATTATAGCCTGTCTACTATTGATCGAGCGTCTCGCGACAGTTCATACGTGGAGTGCATAGACTACATTTTAGGTAATACGTAAATAAAATTGAATTTCGTTGAAACCCAATGAAATACGTTTAATGCTAGCAACTAAAACGATTAAATTGATTAGTAAATAAAAGAAATGGTTACGTTAGCTTCTCTCGCACTTTGTCGTCAATGTTCTAATCTAAGAACATTGACGACAAGGTGCGAGCTGATAGAGCGAAGTGAGCGCACTGCGCGACAGCGGCTGGCGAAGCGGTAGAAAAAACTTGTCGCAGCCCTGTTTAATTCTCATAAGAAACATATTAACGCAATTCATTATTATTTGTTATGATATCTACAGTTCGCAGAATTCTTAACTGCTTGAGAAATCTTCACATTAAACTACTAGATCAGTCATGTTCGAATTAACGCGAGACGCACGTGCTATTGACATTTGATAAAATATACATCTTTGACTTTGAAATAATTACGTAATATATGATATGCTTAAATATACCTATCATGGATCCATGATCCTAATTGACTTCATGCCAGTACATTTGATCGTATGCAGTTAAATATGGCCTATTAAAAAGAGTAGCCAAAATATTATTAAATCTTTATGAAGCAAATGAGGTATCCATCTATTTACACTACGATAATAAAGGAATAAACGGATGACAAAAAGTAATGTTTATATTAATCAAATCTTAAGAGATTTTTTAAACATATTTAATGTATGCTGTTCCATAATGGTCAGAATATGCATTTTGGAATTTTAATGTTATAGAGTAAAACTTTGAAAAAAAATTAACTAAATACAAATACATCTATTCACAAATAATCTATACACCTTTTGGTCATCAATTCTTTATGTTAGCATCAATTATCTATTCAACTCGCTGCTAAATTTATGACAATTCCTAGATACTTCCGTTTTATTTTAAAATCACTTTAAGTTTATTTCTTAACAAAAATGAGTGTAGTACCCATAGTACAGACGGTAAAGTTGGACTTCATCTCAATAAGATATAAAGACAAAGCTTGTTAGATGTAATATACTGCAATGATCATATAATTCACCCGATAATGATCATCTCGCAGGTCATGGCAATGAACGCAACAAAACCTCAGTTTTCGTTAAAAAGAGAGATGACAAAGCAGACTATGTAGGTTTCTTACCCATTTCAATACGCAATCTGTGCTTAGCATTGTAAAGTTTACTTTGATATGTATTTCATTGAATGATTGACTCGGTACCGAGTAAGTAAGAAAGAAACGGTGCTGTGGTTTTCCCTGTGCTTAATTTGGTTCACTCTGAAAATAATCCTTTTGTGTGTGTGTGGTTTTGTGACTTTAAAGTAGGAAGACTCGGAAATATATAATACAGGGTTGTAGGAAAGTTCTCTTTTGGGTCACAGTCGTTTGCTTGTAAAGTAACAGAAAAGATCACATAACTATAAATATTCCATAGCTTATCAGAATGTTTTGACTACAGGAGAATTAAAGTCCATTAACAACTCCATTTATATTCAAATTGTACTATCAGAGACTCTTGAGTTGTTATAACAAGTAAAGTGCAAATTCTTTTTAATGTGTGGTCAAAAAGACAACAGGTAAACTAAACTGTTTGTTTGTTTTTGTTTTTCAATATTTTTAACTTTTCACAAGGTTTCGCCATGCATTCGCGGCGGCAGCTAGGCGTAAGATATTATGTGGGAACATATAAAAAAGGATTAAGGTGTAAAATTATTTAATAGTAATTAATATCTTTTAATTGGTGATTTTAGGCTATTATATTGAGAGATAAAAATTGGAGATACTGGCCTACTTGGTGGAAAATTTTTGGCGACTTTAACCGGAATAGTCTGGGCAACACTGCTGATCTCTCAATACATCTAACCAATAGCACGTATTGGTTATATAGTCTTTGCCAATAGCGATTTTAATTATTTACCTATTTAGTTTGTCAAGAACATTGTAACGCACATTGACATTTAAATGAAAAAGAAATTGTGATATGGGAAATTATAGATACATGACATGATTCATAAACTAAATAGTGTTTTAAGTATATAATTACATATTATCTATTATGAATTTGTGATGAACTCCTATTGTGAATACTTTGTAAAGGTACTACTACATAATACTAGGTACATGTTTCATGAAATTTCATCTTTTCCATTTGCTAGGAAGAATTCTGCGATACATAATTGTTTCTCGATTGTGCATGTACATTCTTCGTACCATAGATCTTACCATTAATAATATTGACAGAAAAAGTCAATATGTTTGATATCGTGAAGATGTGACGAATTATAAAAAAGGGTATTTATTGTTATTCATTTCATGTATACGGTTCTTTGGACAAATAAGTTTTAAAAAACAGGCTGGCGTTGATAAAATTACAACCAATGATTGCAAACTATTTTATATTTTGAAAGGTTTATGATTATTGATTTTAAAGAATATCCACTAAATGTGGTGAGTTTGATTTAACATGTACATACAGTCTTAAGCCAGACATTGTTACTATCTGAGCATTATCTTCATCATTATCAGTATCACCAATTTGTGCATTTTGGTCTTGCATATGTGAGATGGATATTTTATCTACATATCTACAAGCTTTCTGTGCTCATATGTTGAAAGCATAATTCCCAGAATTACTTCTATTTGTTATTACAAGTACTGAATATTGGGATCATTATTCAAAGTTTTACCAGTAATAACATCAAATCAAATAAATTATTTATTGAAATAACATAAATTTCACTTGCCAAATGTCATTTTGTTTCATTATGAGGTGCCTCTGATGGAGAAGAAAAAGTCAAAAGAAACTCCAAAGGTATCCCCTTTATGATTTTTTTCCAAAATAAATCTATTAGTAAATTACAATAAAATTTTTAGAAATGTACAACTCACTTCTAGGGGTGAATATCACAATTCATCTTGTAAATCATATAGTTTTAACATTATGACTGTTATATAGATAGAACTACTAGTGCATAACATGAATGTATTAATAACAAAACTATAACATAAACATTTCTTCTAATAAATCAGCAAATATGAACTACAATCAAATCAAATTTTTTTAATTAATCTATGATTTCATAGTTTGTCATCATAATAATCCATTATGGGAATTACTTATGTGAATAATAATAAATACTTCAATCCCAAATAATACATTTTTAGTTTGACTTAGCTATTTATATAAGTATCAGTTTCTCAAGATGTTATTACTATAGTCGTCAATCATAAGAGGCCCATTTTGACATTTAACATTGTAACTCAAGTAGGGATATGAACCCAAAAAACCAATTCTCACAAGAAATAATTAAAAATTCTAGTAATAATTTAAAATAAATAATTTAAATAATAATTTTGAGTAATTGAGAAGTCTAAAAATTAACATAACTTATTCAAAGGCTATTATGATAAGTATAGCACCTCACTTTACAACACTAATTGAATGTTTGAAGTCACTTTATTAAACTAACACCTTTTGTTTATTAAATATTACTTAAAATTTTATTTACATTGTACTTATAGTATGAGGAAACCTTCATAAGATGTGTACATACTTGTATTCACTGATATTCATTCAACCAACAAACATGGTACCATTGCGTTATTCAATTATTGAGATATTTTATTTTTAACTTATTTGCATGGGTGTCAAATACTATTTACACCCAACTAGATGCACCAGTCTTGCCAGTCGTTAAAATTTATAATAGTTTAATCAACCTAGGTTTATTTTGATTTCATAGGGCTTGTGCATTGGTCTTATTAAAACATATATACAAATTTTATCATTGGCCATAACACATAAGACGGCGATAAGCTCTCCATGAGTGGTGTATGCGCCAAGTCTCCAATGTTAATAATGTCAATTGTTATTAGGCATACTAATGTGATAGCCTATTAAAATTTTAATTTCATTATTCTAATCATTCTTTGGTTTCTGATGTACTGCTTGCTAAGTTCTACAGTTCAATTATTGGAATATTGAAATCGATTAATCAATTGTGCTTGGCTAATAAATGGTTTCAAACTGTCATAACCCTATGGCAACATGTCTAATTATACTACATTGTAACCATGCTTTGTTGGATTGATTCTTGCAAGTCTAATTAATTATTCAGACAAATATTAACTAAAGTAACTTATGAATAGATATAACGAATACAAAAAAATGTACAGTTATGTCTATAGGTACCTGAAACTGATTATCAAAACAATTTTTTTTTTTTGCCAGGACTATAGTATAGAACAACATAATCATAATAACATTATGACTTATGTTTTTATTATCAATGCAATTGTTCTCTTACTTTACAATGTTATAAAGAAATTATTTTAGAAATTACTCTGTACCGTTTTTGCTATTAGTACAAACATGTTATGTACTAGTAGTTAAAATGCAAAAAATCTTATTAGTAGTAATAATTAGTAGTGATTTTGAGAAATGAGTTGTTGAAATTGAGTGATAGATTATCAAATGCTCCTCACATCCAAGTGTTAATAACATCATAATTCGCACACTATTTATTTTAGTCTGGTACTTATTTTGTAGCAATGGTAGCCTAGTGGTCAGAGCTGCTCACTTTAGTATCATAGAGCGCGAGTGACCTGGGTTCGATTTCCGGTGGCCGGCACCACTAAAATTGTTAATAGCAGTTTTAAGTACTGTGTTTCCACGTGCTCGACGTTAAAGGAATAACATGGTGAGGAAACCTGCATGATGTAAACCTAAATGATAAAAAGAAATAATGAAAAATATTATTTTGAGGATATGTGAAGCCCGCCAATACGCACTGGCATAATCGGAGCAGCGCCACGCTGCTCTTCCCGGCTCTAAAACCCTCTCAGATATTTGAGTAGGTGGCCTATGCCCAGTTGTGGGCACTTACAGGCTGCTATCTAACTTACTTACTTTACCTATTTTGTTAGCTGTAGAGATTATCAAGAACATGAAATGTAGTGTAAATAATGTAACGATTCATATTCATAGTTCGGATTTCATTAAATGTGTATAATCTTGGTTTTTTACTTTTAGATAAAAATACTTTAAAATGGAAACATTATCAGCTGCTACCCAAGATGACAGTTCAGGAGCAAATCCCAGTAGTGTCAAGAGTGATGACAGCAGCCCTCGCCATGAGAGTGGCAGAGGTTCTCCCCCACCTAACTGTGCAATTTGCTTAGGAACCTGCCGCAATAAATCTTTCACTGACTCCTGTTTACATCAATTCTGTTTTAAATGCCTATTAACTTGGAGCAAAGTAAGTAGGTTTGGATATCTTAAGATACTGTAAGATATATTAAGATTGCTTGGGATATGGGTCTTAATATATAAACAGTGTTGTCATAAACTTTGTACTTGTACTATAGTATTTAAATATACTATTTTTGATGTGGTAGAGTCATGCGGCAACTTTTGCCTGAATTGATTTGCTTGAATGACGTAGCCTAGCAGTTACCAGTCACCTATTTCCATCTTATGCTTCTGTGTTTCGTTTGATGTGCTATGTAACCGGAGGCCCACTTTTACTAAGCTTATGCCCTTTGTCCATCTGTCTGCCCTGCCTTTAAAAACAAGGAAGATCCTCATTCAAGAAAAGTGGAGAAGTACCATATATCGCAATAGTTAGGACTAATTATTTGAATAGTACAATGCTTATCGTCGCCATATCTTAGAATTTGGAAGCTTAGCATCAGTATGCTATCTATAAAGACCTACTTGAGAGGATGCAAAGGAAATTAGTAAAGACACTTAACACAACAATCTGATCATTTATAGTGAATAGAAGTTCAGTGTTTAGAATTGAATTGAATTTATTTGGACAAAAATAAGAAATAATAGCCAACTCTTCAGCTGTTTTTCACATGTAATTTTATGATTTCTCATAGCTCCTCATATTTAAAAAATACCTTTCATGAACCTCTATGCCATCCAAATTATGCGAAAAATACCTTCTTCAGAGGCTCATACTTTTATTTTAAGTACCTGAAAGATGTTGATATATTCTCCAATACTCTTAATATTTTAAAGCGAAAAGTAGGCAAGCTAATATTTACTGAATAAATTTTCATTTAGTACATTTTATTTGGATTTAATTTGTTTTGTAAGAGATATTTACTTTAGTTATATATAATTGTATTTAAAGATTATTGTCATCTATGACTGTTTAGATTATGGTGTTTGTGATACCTAATACCGTCTACGTGCTGTTTTCGAGAGTCATCTCAAATCGTCTAGTGAACAGACTTGACGACTTTCAGCCTCCCGAACAAGCCGAATTCCGAAAAGGCTATAGTACCATAGACCACATACATACTCTTCGCCAGATTGTACAAAAGGCCGAGGAGTACAATTTGCCATTATTTCTGGCGTATGTGGACTATGAGAAAGCCTTCGATTCAGTCGAAATTTGGGCGGTGCTACAGTCTCTCCAGCGGTGCCAGATAGACTCTCGGTATATCGAAGTGCTGAGGTGTTTGTACAATGAGGCTACGATGTCTATCTGAGTACAGAATCAGAGTACGAAACCAATCCAACTGCAGAAAGGTGTAAGACAGGGTGATGTCATATCCCCGAAACTCTTCACCGCTGCATTGGAAGATGTTTTCAAGCAGCTGAACTGGAAAGGATACGGTATCAACATCAATGGCGAATACATCACTCACCTTCGATTTGCCGACGACATAGTTCTTATGGCAGGATCGCTGGAGGAGCTTAGTACAATGCTCAATGACCTCAGTAACGTCTCCCAACAGGTTGGTCTTAAGATGAACATGGACAAGACGAAGTTCATGTCAATCGTCCATGTCACACCAATACCGGTTGTTGTTGGGAACAATAGGCTCGAAGTTGTAGACGAGTACGTATACCTGGGACAAATTGTCCGATTAGGTAAGTCCAACTTTGACTCAGAGGTCAATCGACGAATCCAACTCGGCTGGGCTGCGTTCGGGAAACTACGTCATATTTTCTCGTCGAGTATACCGCAAAGCCTCAAGACGAAAGTATACAACCAGCCAGTGATGACATACGGATCCGAGACTTGGTCCTTCACTGCAGCCCGTATGAGGAAGCTCAAAGTTGCTCAGCGCGCTATGGAAAGGGCTATGCTCGGTGTTTCTCTGCGTGATAGAGTCTGCAACGATGATATCCGCAGCAGAACTAAGGTAACCGACATAGCCGTAAAGATCAGCAAGCTGAAGTGGCAATGGGCCGGCCACATAGCTCGCAGAACTGACAACCGCTGGGGAAAAAAGGTTCTCGAGTGGCAGCCACGTACAGGCAAACGCAGTGTAAGACGACCCCCCACAAGATGAAGGGACGACCTGCGCAGTGTTGCGGGAAGTCGATGGATGCAGGTGGCTCAGGACCGAGCTTCGTGGCAATCTTTGGGGGAGGCCTATGTTCAGCAGTGGACTTCTGATAGGCTGAAATGATGATATTAGGTATTTTAGTATGTATACTTGCATCTTTTATTTATTTGTGTATACAGACATGTTACCTAAATAAGTTAATAATATATTAAATAATTTGTACATGCGTGTGTACATATGATGATGAAAAATAATTGATTGATGTTGTCAGACCTTAAATGTTATATGTTTTATCCTACTGAATTGAACAACCAACATGCAATGAGAATGTATATTTATTATTCAAGCTTGCTTAAGGTTTACCGTTAATGTTTCACTGGTTAATTAACAAAAGTAACCAAAAAAAAAACTGCATAGATATGAGACTGGGATAATACAAGCGAGTATTGAACATGAATTTTTTTGATGCTACTCTGCTAAATTACCTAAAATAAAAATCAAACAAACTACTTATAATAAAGTTTAGTATATAAATATTGTTAAATACTTAAAGTTTAACATTATTAGAGTTAATAAAACCAGATTATATATACACGAAAGGTAATTAAAATCTATAGGTCGTGGGATGAAGGAGGAAGATGATCCTAATGGGAATTCAACCAACGGGGAAAGGCGCAGATAAACATAAACCATGGACTGTTAAACACACTTGTGAATATACCATGAATGAATTACAAGCTTTAAAGATGTTATCTATGGGAAGATAAGAAGCTAGGTTGCCTGCATATTGAAGCACATTACAAAAATTTTTCATGTAGTCTTCACCTGTAACTTTACTGTATTTCATTTGTTGTAATAGTGTACATTGTGTTGGCGTTCAATAAATAAAATAAATAAATTTAACAAAAAGTCCTAAGTCTAGGAGGCAGGAATGAATTTTGAATATTTATAAAAATGGATCTAGAATGTAGGAAGTCTCAAATAATAACTTATTCAAACAAAGCTGTCCATAGTATGTTAGCCTTGTCTGAATCCTTATTGACTTTTTTGTAAAACAACTTGTCTGATTAGAAACCACTCTTAGCAATTATTAATTAAAAGTTCCAGAATCTTTGCCATGGTATATGATAGAGCAATAGGTCTATATGCTGAATGGTCATTGCTAGGCTTGCCTAGTTTAAGTATATGATGAATACTTTAGTTAAGCCTCCTTCCCTTTCTTGCATGCTGCAGAACAGTCGTGGTCACCACCATGGAGTCAATGGAAATTGTTATTGTGTGGACTTTTTAATGGTATTGTCATGTCGGCAGAGAACAAAAGAGTAAAGGAATTTAGTGTATTCTAATTATTCATTTCCTTTATGATCTTAGTGAATAGCTCATATCTGATGGTGCAAGACATAATATTTCACTTTAACCAAAAACTTTGTCTTAAAAATGTTATATTTTATTATTTTGGATCTGTCTGACTTATTGTATCCATAACTTCAGGCTTAGTTGATGGGAGGACATTTATTGTTTTTTATAGGATGTAGTTAGTGAAGAATTGATATTGTGATGTGTGATAAATGTTAAGCGTTGATGGTGAAAGAGGATTGATGGGTATGAAATGATGTATTTGATGAGTAGAGTCAGAAGGCGGACTCGACGTGGAATGATCTTGTCATGTGAGGGAATTTGGCACAAACTTAAAGTGGTAGGAAATATATTCTTGGAATATTAAAAATTCGATGAATTTCTGTCTAGAGTAATCAAGGTAAGTTAAATTTTGTAGTATGAGAGCCACAATTCTAAGGTAATGGTTTCTGGTAAGATGATGGCACCAATGATATCTAATTGGGCGCTGACCATCTGGGGCTTTGCCTTTGCCTTGTAGACCAACCATTACTTCTCTCGTATTTCTTATTTTGTCCTTGAGAAGATGCAAAATACATAATTTAAATATAAATAAAATATTGAAGCAAGATCCTATTCTAGTCTCTGTATGATTAACAAAGGGCAATATTAGTAAAAAAAATATTTAATATTGACATTGTTCTGTTTAATATTGCAGGTAAAAGCAGAATGTCCACTTTGCAAGCAGAATTTTAGATCCATAATACACAATGTACGATCCAATCATCAATATGAAGAATATATGGTGGAGCAAAGGCAGACTGAAGAATCGACAGAAAGAATTGACTTAGACAATCGTACTGCAATACGCAGGTTTAGATACAGGTAAATCAATTATTAGGTATGACTGCAGTGAACTTGTTCACTTTTTAGTGGGTATAATCTTATTATATAAATACAATTTGTTTTATGATAAGTATCTTTTGTTGTGTAGTACTATAATCTATTTTGACTCATTAACAGATAAAATTGCCATCCCATTTGGTTATTATTTTAATAGTACTGTACAATCTAGGGTATTTCCCGATTTAAGCAAACAGTGGTTGGTAGTATACCAACACAAGGAAATTTTTTGAAAAAATATTTTGGATTAATTGTTGAGGCATTTCAATTTAAATAAATTGTTACACCTATATTACTCTAAATGCAAAGCTTCAATGGAGCCCCCATATATCCAATTGGTTTTTCACCAATATATATATGAAAATGTAATGTGTCTAAATAAAAACAACAATACATTTAATAAGAATCGTGATATTCTTAATTTACATACTGGGAACAGGAGGCAGTAACTCACATGTTTCTATAAAAAATCCCAGTCTTTCTTTCAACATGTTTAAAAAAAATATATTAAACAGACTTCATAAAGAGGGTTATTTTAATAACAGGACTTAAAGTATTTAGTTATCGTTTTAATGGAGTTGCCACTTTGAATTAAAATTAAACTTGTATGGTCCAAGATTAGTGATTAAAACTTTTTTACACCAAAAAATATAACACTCTATATTTAAATATTTATTACATTCTAAATTCTAATGTATGACATTATATTGTTTGGCTTTTTACATTCAGTAAATTTGAGCAAAATATCAAAAATCAGAATAATTTTCGAATACAACAAGCTCCGACGTGGTTTTAACGCAGCAAAGATAGGTTGCAATATCAATGCTACCGCTTTCGCAGTGGAAACTTCTATTTGAAGAATGAACTACGAGGAAGGCCAGACACTAAAGTAAATAAATAACGATGAATCATAAGTAATGGTGGAAGCCGATCCTTATCAAACAACCAAGGAATTAGCATCATGTCGCCATTATTGCACCATGATAACGCAAGGCTAACCGTTGTAATATTGTCACTGCACAAGATCTGCAATTAGAAACCATACGTCATCCTCCGTACTCGCCAGACCTAGCTCGCCAATTACCATTTTTTCCGCAAGTTGAAAGATTTTGTTCTCAGGAAGTGGTACAAAATGCCTTCATAGATTAGATCTAGACTTCATAGATTAGATCTAGACTTCATAGAGTCTAGATCTCTAGAGATATATCCCTAAGGGAGAAATTATCTTCCCTCGAGATGTCAATAATGTATGGATAATGAGGGTAAATACGTCGATAAAATAAATATCTTTTCTCAGAAAAAAAGGTATTCGAATTTGACAATATAAAATGACAGTTTCATACATTAACCCCTTATATAGAGGAATACATGGATAATATAATGATATTACCCCCTGGGAATAAGTTCATCGTTCCCCAGATGCTTCTAAAATTTTTATTATAGTATCGTATTACAATTTCTTTTTTGTTTTGTATGAAAAAAACAAAAAGAGGATACCTACGGATTTTCTTTCGCCTGTCAGAAGCCTCCGTCAGAGGTACCTCATTACGAAACGGCGGTAGATTAAAAAATAACGTTGGGCAAGTAATTTTTTTTAAAGTCATAATTAAGTAATAATTATTTGATTTGAATCACACGTCTAGTGTTGTAGTGATCCAGACATAGGCAATAATTTAAAAAAATATTTTAATTCGTTTATTCCTGTATGCTTATTATGATGCTAAACTACAGATTGCTTGTGGTATTAAAGTGTAAATGTTTGCACAAAACACCAATGTGACCTTTAAGCGCTGAGAATATTCTTATAATTTTTTATTTGATACAATTTTTTGTATCTTTAGTACTCGCAGTCCTTTATTTAACGAACTTTGATATTTTTAATGAAGTGTTAAATATTTTCGATTATTCCATCACACAAGCAAATAATATAAAGCTTCTTTGATATATATTTGCTGATTTAACACAATACCATTTATTTTTCTGTATAAATGAACTGTGGAAAATTTATTAGCCTTACAATAAATTGACCCATTGACATTACAGTTATTATTAGATAATGGATCGGGCTTATGTTTACCTACAACAACTGTGAACATTTATCAATTTACCTTGTTAGTAATATTTAAATCGCCTATTTACACTATTATAAATATTTAAGATTGCAACATTTATTTCTTTCGGTTTTCAAAACTCGTGACTCTCACCTCTAAAGGCTAAAATTTAGATGAGAGTCACCGTTAAGGGTTTTGTGGTATATTTAGGGGTAGCTTTCCATCAGTCGTGCGTATTCCTTATGGACCCATAAGAATTGTCTACCCTAGGATAATTTACTTAAATTTATCTCAAAAAAATGTATGAGATATCGTGATTGCGTTAATTTAGACAACGGGTTAGTTGACTATTTCGCGAGGAGACCGACCGGCCAATGACAGGTTGACACGATGCGAGATTTCACGGACGACATGTACGTCTGACAGTCGACGTTATTTACGATCTCGTTCGAGCTCGTTTCTGTCTGTATTGTGTCGACAGTCGCAGAAAGGTGTCGGTGGAGGAGGGTGTCACATGTTGATGCGACTTTAGCATTTATTAAAGCACAACGTTTGATTAGAAAGAAGACTACGTTCGAACAACTATTTAAACTTAGTTTTAACGAATCGCTCCATTTCTCCATACCCACTGAATAAATTTGTTTTGCCGTTCGCGAAGGAGGCATGTTAAAAAAAAACGATCGAATCGTGTCAACTAACCTTTAGGCTGGTAAAGGCTAAATGTATAAATGGGTTCTTAGGCTTGGAGTCTCCATCACTATCTTCCATGGCAATTAAAGTAAACAGGCCGTAAGATGACCTCCATCCTTAGGCCATCTCTAGGCCTCCAAAAGAAGATAGTGGACTAACCATAGCAGATATTCAAAACCTAAAATTTCCATGCTCAGCACAGGAAATTACAACGCGTCGGCCGAGCACTGGTTACGGAATTATGATGAATTTGTTGCCGTTGGTTGTCTCCAGGACCACACTAACGTTGCCGCGACGTGAGTCGATAGCGATCCAGCAGCTGTTACTGCACTACCCGATGATGGCGGATGTGTTCCCGGCCGCGATCACGCCACCGCGCCGACGCTCGCCCGCTTTATTCCGCCGCACCGTTTACCGACACAACCTTTGGGCCCGACCGCTGCCGGACTTCACCGGACGCTTCAGGGATTGCTCGCCGGCGTTCTATAGGTACGTTAAGTTTAGATAAGTTATACTTGCGTCTTAGCTATTTCCTTAGCAGCATACGATATCACATGGATGAACGAATGATCATTAATCTTTTTACCATTCTTTTTTTAATTTAATACTATAACAGTTAAAAATGGCAAAATGATTTTTATCGAATTATAAATATAAATATATATTTTTTTTAAGGTATAATGACTCTCAAATGCATCGATTAGTTCCATGGCTCAATCGAGAACTTCACTATTTATTGAATGAAAATGTTGGGCACCTTTCTTACGTCATTTCAAGGATTTTAGAATTACTCCCCCAATATCACATAAACTCTCCAGAATTCAGAGAGGCAATGCAACGTTACTTTGGAGATAGAACTGAGCACTTCCTTCACGAATTGTACTGTTTTGCGTCAACTCCTTATGATATGACAGGCTACGACCGCAACGTACAGTATACAACCGATACAAGAATTTCGACTATGGTGAATGAGGTTTTATCGAGTTCAGAATCGGAGGCTAGCACGGATTCCGATATTGTTATGGTTTCCAGTTCTGAACCAGCGGAACCGCCTCCGGGACCCTCCAGAGTGCCCGCCCCAGTTTATCCGCAAAATTACATTCCAGAACCGACCACTAATAATGTTATTCCCATAGAAACTTTATCCCAATCTGACACCGATGATGATTCATCTGAAGTTATGGTAGTGGGATACATAAAGCCACCACAGGATAGAACGCCTGAAGTAGTTGATTTACTGGGATCCGACAGCGATGTTATTGTACAAGATAATGCTCCAGAGCCGTCTCATAGCCATGATAGTCAGGAAAACAGACCTAGTGTACCACTTGTAAAATTGAGCTTAAAAAGACACAGAACTCGCGAAGGTGATTCTGGTAGCGAAGATAGCACATATAGGCCTCCGCCTCCTAGACGTAAGAAACGCCATCGCTCTAATGACACAGCAACCACATCCGATACCTGCCGTACTACGCCATCTCCAGCTCTAAGTTGGGAGTCTAAATCTAGTTCCTACGCATCACCTTCAACTTGTTCCGCTTCACCGACGAGTAGTGCCTGCAGCGATTCCTCTAGTGCATCCTATAGTTCCAATAACAGGAAAAAAAGATTACACAAAAAGAAACAAAAAAGAAAAAATAACGAAGCTGGTCCCGTTGAAGCGGCAAAGAAAGACAAGAGAAAGACAAAGAAGCGGTCATCACGAACCAAACAAAAGGAAAAAAAGGTTTCGAATTCGAACGCTGAAACCGAAAAGCCTAAGAAACGCAAATCTGTCTCCGGTAAAGGCGTCAAATCATCAAAGAAGGCAACGAATGCGGAGAGTGCGCCAACTGCAACAGTAGAATCAGTGCCTGCATTGGATCAGCCGAGTACGAGTGGCACTTCTAATAGTAGTAAAAATAAATTGGAGAATGATCGGAAACTCGACTATCGACCAGGGCGAGAGAGCAGAAGACTGAAAAGTGTTGTGAATGTTATAAACAGTCAAAAGAATTCGAGTGATTCAAATTCAAGTGGTAATCCGCATTTTATGAATAATGGGACTATGATTAATAATACCAGTGCGCCTACTTCGAGCACTTGCGAAACTGTGGTTGAGGAAGACAAAGAAAGAAGGACAGTTATCACATCTCCTGCTACATTAAAGAAAGTAGAGCAAGTATTAGCAAATTATGGTGTTTCATCTGCTACCAAACGAGACACGGATAACGTAACAGATTCAGATGACGATCTTCCACTGAATCTAACAGTGCAAAAAAGGAGTCCATGTTCTTTTTGAATACAAAAATGCGCTACATTATGTTAATATAGCTACGGGTTTAATTCACCATTACTGTGCTGGAACATGTATAATAAATAATTTAAAAACTCATAGATAATCATAAAATTAAAAAGTGGCGAATTTAATTTACAAATTTATTAGCTTTAATATTGTTTTAACTATAATTATTTGTATTTATTTATGTGGCACATCGCCGTGCGTTCATACTACATTGTTATGTTGCTTGATTGCATCGCCATCCGAGTGTAAGAATGTCTTATACATAATTTTGTATATAATGTACCTTCTAAACTACTTAACATGGGCTTATGTTGATTTGAAACAAGATTCGTGTTGAAGTTCTTATGATTTAACTGATGTTTTCATTAATGTGCAACCCTCCATTTAAATTACTTTTAATGACTACCGAAATTGTTTTCCTTATATAGATTTGCAAAGAATAAATTTTATTAAAATCAAATATCTTTTTCGATTCGTTTTTGCAAAAAATGCATGAAGCTCTCAAATCTTAGTTGATGAAATTATTTCAATATGATATCACGGGAAATAATTGTAGATGAAAATAAAATATCATTGCAATTTTTTCTTAAATACATAATTTTTTGTGTTACGGGTATAAATACATACTTGGTTAATTTATGGTAAAAGAATTGTATATAATAGCTGTTGAACATGAACTTATACCTTGTAACATCAACCGGATTTTTGAAACCGTTTGTTGGCCCTCAATGCGTAGATATCTAACCACTACAGTCTACGCCACATGGGGCTTTGTGAAATAAATGTACAATAAAAATCACACAATTGTTTCATTTAAGTAATAGCTTAGCAACGTTAATGTTCTAAATTACCGCTCCGTTCACATAACTGGACAAAACTTTCCTTTTTTTTATGGCAAAGACGGCAAACGAGCCTGCGGTTAACCTGATGGTAAGTGATAACCGTCGCCCATTAACATCGGCAACACCAGAGGTGCTGAAGGTGGATCGCCGGCCTTTAAGGGTATTTGGGAGACGGGAGGGTAGTGGGCCTCTGTTTACCTCACCGAACAAAATGCAGAAGCACTAAATGCCTCTACGTCATGCCGGTATTCTGCGAGGCCGTGGTACCAACTCGGTCGAGCCAGTCCATTTGAGCAGCAGTAAAAGCCGCCGCTTGGCTCTACCCATAGATTTATCGTAAATGGCAACACGATTGGCTATTTATCGCCTCATTTGTCAGTCGTCGGTACTTGGTCGTACCGGTCGCACCAAGTTGGAACAGGAAGAACTGTTTTTGTGGAGTAAGGGTCGATTCCCACCGACGCAGAAACGGGTTGAAGCGAAGCGTCATATTCGACGTGTCCCGTGATTGAAGAAAAAAAGCATCTTGTCGCTGTCAGGCACAGGTCATAACTTTGAAACATCTGACCCTCTTCATTCTTTCCCGACTTCCAAATGTTCTTGAAAGCCGGCAACGCACCTGCAGAGCCTCCGGTGATGCAGATGAACGCTCACTTCCCCCCTTTTCCCATAAAAAGTATTCCCTTGTCTCCTTTTTGCTTATCCTCCATTCATTCAAAGAGTACACGCCGGCTTTTGCAAGCTCAATCTCCTATGTTCCACTAGATCACCAAACCAAGTGTCTCGCTGTCGAACAGCTACTGAGATTACTTTGTCCCAATATCGACCCCTCAAAATAACTGGTTAGTTGGGGCAGGTATAGTGGACACCAATGTCAACGGACTGGTTTTGGTTGACTTTTCACACGTCTAACGTCCCTATATTCTATTATCTATCCTTTCTCATTTTGTGATCTCTCCCGAACCTCTTATTTCGAGGGCGCCAGTAGTGTCGGTTCGCATTAATTAGTCGTCGTCTAGTTGGTGTGACATACACGCTGTCGTTCCTCAAGGCGGTATTTTCACTCCTTTGTTATTTTCTGTATTTATTAATCATATTACCCAGAATGTTACAGTTATACTCGCAGGCAATCGTTGATTGTGTGTCTACTGTAGTGGACAAGGTTAACAGGGACCTAGAGTACATTGGGTGCTGGTCCGATAGAGTTAACAGTTACGAGCTAGAATATGTGTATTGATTGTCCGGATCTCTTCCAGATGCACTATGCAGCGATAAGGCCGCCAAATTGACTTCCTTTTTTTAAATCTTTCTGTTTTGTGGTGAACAATAAAGTTTATATTCATTATTTTGTTTACAGTTAGAACTGTTAACCTATTCAGGTGTCAAATCATATTAATCGTATTATAGAATCCACTTTATATGGAACAGTATTTTTAGGGATCATAATTGATTGTAAACTCCAGTGGGCACAACAGAATAGAAACTTAGGCCAATAAACTTAGAAAAATATGGCAACTGACTGACCTAGACACTGCTCTAACTGTTTACTTAACTTACTTACGTTTGCGCATTCGTGATTCACTAAGGTAATTATTTATTGAAATTTAACATTTCAACTTTTCCCTGTCAATACTTTTACGAAAATATTATGTATGTATGTGCGTAAACATGAAATAATTCAGTTCCCGTGTACATTTTGGTTTATTTATATTTAATTTGATCAAAATTGTAAATAGTTTCATAAAAATTACAAGTATGTTCAGTACAGTTGTAACAGCGCTCTGCGAACACGGTTGTACTATCGTTGTGGGTTGTAGACCTGAGTGAGTGTCCTTCTCCCTTAAAAACATAGCTCGCGGCATTGTGTGGCTTGTCCCGTGCCCTTTAATACGGTTGAAGATGACTGGCTCGCGCGTCATGCTTGTCAACAGGTGCTGCTTGGGGGTGTAGCTTGTAGCGGAATCCTACATTCTGTATGTATAACGTGTGTAAAGTCAATGTGAGTGATGAGGAAATTAACCTATTATATGTATTCTTATTATATATAGTATATTCTTATTCTATGAGATGAACATTTTACTTGTCTGTGAAGTCAGTCATGTGATTACATATTTTTTTAAAAGGTATGCCCGCTGTTGTGCATAATACTGGTATACTGGCTATAACATTAGCGTTAATATAGAGTATAAAGTAGGTAATTTTTGTTCATGCACGCATGCGCAGCCCCACGAGCACAAGCAGTCCTGGCATCTCCTTGGGAGCCTCTTCTTCCTCTCCTTCACGGTACAATGAACGGTACATTGAACTCCGAACAAGAATCCAAATAGAGGGCCGAATTGAAGTTATTAGATTGCGATTTTAATTTTTATTAAAACCCTAAAACATTTCAAAGGCATTGGCAGAAGATAATTACATAAATAAATTAGACACTTACATAAGGTACACTTTTATTCTCGTATTTTAAAACTTATGTCTATTCAATTATACAATAATAATGACATCTTGTAGTACATTATAATGTTAAGTTCTTTATACGTTTGAGGGTTAGTTTTATAATCATTAGTACATGAGGCAAAAAAAAAAAATAAAGAAGTTTCACTTCTCTGCTTCCAAAGCGTATACCATAAGCCAAATAATTATCAATGATACATTAAGAGGACGGTTTGTTGTACTTATTACAAATTAATTCTGACACAAAATTTTACTGGATAACAAATTTTGAGGTCATCATTTTATTTAGGTAATATAAAAATATCCTGTTTTTAACTCTAAACAATGTATCAAATCCACTTCCAAAATTGCTCCAGGCTTTCGCTTTCTTAACCCTTCAAGTGTCATAACTTTAAAACAATTGAAATTCTATTATTATAACTCATATCAGGACTAATGACACTGGAAGGTTAAAGAAAACCAATGTTTATATGGTAATGGATACTTGTAATAAAATTTCATTAAGCAACATCAATTCGAATGTTTAGTTACTTACACCAAATACTTTAATAGCACCAGCTTGATTAAAAATATAAAAAAATTAAAAAGCAAACACCACAAATAGCTCAATTTATTTTGCTCGTCAGATTCTTTTAACTAATTTTGTCTAAAAAATCTTTTACGAGTATATTATGTTAGGCAACGCATCTTTTCAAATAAAATTCTAATCGTAGTCCTAAATTAGTATTGCCATGTTGAGAACACGGAAGACAATTCAACTCGGTAAAATATCATCATAAATGGATACAGTAGAAATTTTATAAGTTCCGACAGTAGTCTAAGTTAGAAGGTCCTGGTCCACCAACTGCGATCACCAATCCGCTTACCAAGCGTGACGGTTACGTCAAATCATACCAACTGAGAGATGGCTATGTCCGATACTGGACTTTGTAGAAGCAGGATGACTATACTTAACATTACTTACTATATGCGTAACATGTAAAAAGCTACCACATATATCATAGGTTTCTTATTTTACCTATAATCCAAATAAGAAAGATAAATCTAAGACTATAAAATATTAAGCCAAATATAAGTAAGAAGTAATTTTTGCAAAATTCTGTTGGAGTGTAGTTGAAAGAAGTTAGAAGCTATTGTTGCATAAAACATTCTAAATTATGAATTTTTACTGTCCTATATACAAACGAGAACAATATAAGAACCCTTGCACGAGAGATGTGAGCTAGTAAAGTTCATCAGTGTTACATTATACATACAGTGGACTGTATTAATTAGTTTCATTGCTTGGGCACAAACATCTTAGTAATTCTTCTCCTTGTGTCATAATAATAGAATTCCAATTGTTACATCACGTCAACACTTATTCAGGTATTTATTACTATTCAGGTAGAAAATTGTTCAGTATAGCCCACTGAATAATTTTCTACCTGAACCAAATGAAGAAACATTTTATTTGGAATAATATTCTATCACCTACAGTGCCATTAGTCCTGACATGTCTCGTTAACAATATAATTTCAAATTTTTCACATGTGAAGGGATAATAAAATGATAATTCTATTCTGTTCTACCAACCAAGTACTATATGTTAATAAAAATTAAAAGCATTTATCTTAAACATACACTCATATATTTTATTTGTCAATATAACACGTTGTGATTTATATTTCTTTAGTTTGTTTTTCTCATCTGTCTCAAAACCGAGAATTCATTTTTTACATTTTATTTAAAATATAATATATTGTGTGACTCTCACATTGAAATATTCTTGGTTACTATGCATCTAAAATAAATTGATCTCAAAAATATATCATAATTGAGTTAAAACAAAAATACTGCTAAAGCTCTTTTATCCTTACGGCTTTTTAAATTAATCTGTACCAACGTGTCGACATCAACTATTTATTACATATACTTTATGTATTACAAATTCGTTGATTAAAATTCATTTCCGAGTGTGTATTACGATTTCTTAAAAGTATAATATATCTACATAGTTTTTTTTAATTATACTGACCAAAGAATTAAAGTACAAAGAACTATTGAAGATATATGTATACAGTATATATTAGACTCATGTATATTGGTTGCCTGTTAAAACTATTGTATGATATAAATGATGATACACTATGAGTTTTGTTAAGAGCAAATAAACGATGCCAAGGAAGATTTAGTTATGAAGGATTCACTTCAACCACTGTGCTCATGTGTTGCGGATGTGGCTTGAATTCCACGACTTCTTTCCACACAAGTTCTGTAAAAATATAAAAGTTGTTAACTACACTTGTATTAAAATATAGAATTTCAAAATAACTTAGATGGATATTTTGAATTTTGCCTAATGATCATTATGATGATTAGTGATGGATCATTGGCTAGATAAAATAAATGTACTTTACTTTACTTATATACATGCGTCTCGACGACAAATGTCCCGACAAGTTGGTTGCGGAAGTCTGTTTGGCCACGCTTAGTCGCGCCAAGTGGAACTCCGTAATCTTAGCCTATCCCTATGGGTGACAGGCATGTGGGTGTATATAATACATATACAGGTCACGTCACGTAAAGAGATCGTTCAGCTATTAGACAAACAGTGGAAGGGATGAATCTGCCCCCAACCCCCTCCCGCTCCCTCATACAACCAAATACACACAATAAAATCACCCACTGCACAGGATAACTGCCAGGTTGAAAGGTTCACCAATACCTAGTCACGTGCACCAGGCGCATGTGCCGTAGGCATTTGGATTAAAAGATGGTATTTTCCAAAAAAAAAATTATTAGGTAATTTCCAAGTCACCTTTCCACTTGTCCACGGGCAGGTCCATGTCCTCGAAGCTCTGGTCGTAGGGCGCGGAGACGGGCTCGTCCGTGGGGTCCGCGTACTGCGCCAGGTACTCGTGCGCCAGCGCCTGCTCCGCCGTGATGCGTCTGCATTTGTTACATTAAATACACAAATATATTGACAATTTCGGAGTGCTCAGAGGTCTAGACATTTTAGTCGTTTCAACCCAGCTTATTTAGGACAACGTGACGGGTGGTGAGCCTAACGCAATCTTAGTGTCCAGGCTAACGATAACAAATTATAGTATATAGTCGTTTGAGTACCTGACGGCTGAAACGTGGATCCGGGGTTCGAATCAAAGACGAAGCCAAAATTTGTGCTAAAACAAATTAGCAGTCTGACTATGGTCGTGTTGGCTTGTCCCTTATCTTCGATATTATCACATATGCGTTACATATGTGATAATATCGAAGGCAAGGCATAGACGAAAAACAAGTATCGACCTAGCACTTAAACAATTGAGTTTTCGGCAGAGGATTGTCACAATCTTGTATATATATAGGCATAAAATACAAATTATAGATTTTATAAACATCGCTATAGCAATAAAAAAAGGCTCAGTAATTCAACTCAAAGTTGCTCACCAACCATATTTTGTAACAACTTTCAACCCACAAATATTAACTTGCACTACTACTAACTTATCAGCGTCTAGTTCCAGCATCAGTTCGAGAAGATTGATAGCGAGGGGATTAGCGCCGCGGAACACCTCTCGAAAGTCGCGCCGCTTTAGAGTCGGCAGCGACTGGATGTAGTTCCGAGCCTGGAATCGTGAACACATTGGGTGGGTTAGTAAAATTTCCGAAATAAAAGCAATGAAATTCGAATTGAACATTACAATGGAGCGACGATTTCCAGTGTTACACGAAGTCGATATATGCTCAGGATCATATTTTAGTGGCAATCTATGGGGGCGGCATATGTTCAGCAGTGGAGCAGTGGTTGTAATGATGATGAAATATATATTTTTTTATAGTGACGGGGGCAAACGAGCATGTGGCTCACCTGATAGTAAGTGATTAACATCCCCCACGTACATCTACAACACCAAAGGAGCAGCAGGTGCGTCGCCGGCTTTTAAGGATATTTAGGTGATGGGAGGGACAATGTGGAATTGTGTTTAAGACTGAAAAAATCTATTCTAGCACATAACCCACCGTACATATAGCCTGAACATTAAAAATTAACTCCACGCACACAGGTTATAGATTTTAATCCCATGGATCAAGTTTAAAGAATATGATACTGTGTTTGAAAATACTTCTACGCTTATGGAAATGTCCTGCAAACGGATGCAAACTGTCAAAAAGCAAATAGTTATATAAAGTATATCTGGAACATCTGCTGTGAAATAAAAGGTATCAGCTGATTAATTTTGCATGTCCAATAATCAAAGTGTTTGCTTATCTGACGTTCAACCTCCAGCTGAGGCCACTGGATGACAAAAGACCTTTCATAAAACTTTTCTGACCTTTTGATTGGTGTTATAGAAAGTATCCAAAATATATAAATACCTACCAGAAGTGCCGCCAATCAGTCATATTTAGATACTGTACATAAGTTTTGTCATGTGTACGAGCACCAGCACTCCAATTTCAATAAATATCAGCCCTGTTCATTGATAGTTGGAACCGTCGCAAAAGGAGGATAATAGTATAGTGACTAGACGTAGTCATGCCGATCGCAGTAACAGACCTTTCGTACGTAGACGCCGCTGCCCATGATCAGTCTGTGTATTTAGAGCCTGGCATTTTTTGAGAAGGGCAATACGTCATCTATTGGGCAGCAAGAAATTTCCAATGCTTTTCTCTAACTAGGACGAGACCTATGGAGGGATATAGGAGGTGGCAGATTCTCTTGCTCAAGCCGGCGCGGCGCTGTTTTCTCAATCGTGGGTTTTAAGGATATATATATATATATATATCTAAAACAACGATAATTAAAGCAATGAAAACAAGGAATTAGCATAGCTTTATAGTTTGTTATAATTTAGAAAAGAAGCAGCCTGTAAGTGCCCACGGATGGGCAAAGGCCTCCTCCTTGAGGAATATTTGAATATCTGAGAGGGTTTTGGATCCGAGAGTGCCCATCACGCTACTCCAGTCGGGATTGGCGGGCTTCATTCTCGAAAATATTTCTTTTTTTTTAACAATTTTAGTGGTAGTTTTAATATAATAATCTAGGAAATTATTCGAAAAATGGGTGCAGGGTTTTCAATCGTCATCAGTAAAATAATTCGATATTTTGAATAAATATATATAGTTTTTGGTAATTATGTTGAGTTAAAATGCAATAAATCCTCTAGGTGACGTCTTGAAATATTTATACATTTTTCTATGGGGTGGCGTCACGGGATAAATATACAATTATCAGAGAAAATATTCAGAAAGTGAGAGAACGTCTCTGCGCCCACTCTGCAGCTTTACGTGTTTTTGATTCTATTATACGACCTGCCTGCGTATGCTAGCGATATTATTTTGTGTTTTTCAATGGGAAAAAAAATTGCTAAAGTGAGTATGTGTCTGTCCGTCTGTTACGTCTTTACTGCATAACTAATCAATTGTGTCGAAACTTGTAAGTACTTATATTTTATGCATAACTTTTAAGTACCTTATGAATGCGAAAGTGAGTATGTATTTCAATAAAACTACAGGATGGATGCCCCGAATACCAACCGGGCGGGGTTGACACCATTTTTTTTTGACTTGATAATAGGGACACTACCACATCAGTCTAATTTAGTCCATTATTGAACATCGGCCTCTCTAAGAAGCCAGCAAAACCCGATATACTCAAAATCTATGTTGAATATATTATCTATTTTAATGAAAAAAAACCTATTGATTATAACAACATGCAGACAATTATTTTCCTTATGAAAGATTGTAAAATTCATCCAACCAGATACAATTCCTAAACATTTTTATGTGGTATAAACATTGGCTTTGGTAGGGTATTAGAACCCATACTCACTGAGACTCACTAAACACTGGCGAGTCACGCTGTTGCCATGTATTTGTACACGTCTCATTTTGTTAAGTCTATTAATAATATAAATTATTACCTATTGAAAGAATTCCGTGAACTTTGTTTCAAATTAATAAGCAAGAAAATGTATTAGAACTATCGTAAAATATATTCATTCAGACAGATCTGTAATAACTGCATTGAAATCCACTTAGAATTTGATAACGAAATCACAGATAACGCAAGAGCTTATAGTTATTGCCAGTTTAACGAATGTAATTTAAAAACAGGGAATGTACCGTACGATAATTATCGTATTATAGTATTTTATCAGTTATAAGTGTTGGCAACCGTACGATAATTATCGTACGGTTGCCAACACTGATGCCGCTCGATGCGAAGTCACGCATTATGACGGCCTATCCGGTCGCGCATAAATGCCTTACAACTGATTTTATACGCGGACTCGGCACTCAATTAATATATCTTCGTTTTTTTTTGTAATTACGCAGTGTGTTATTAAGTCAATATTGTTAAATTTAAAAAAATCTCAAAGTTTTAGCATTAGCTGTTTTTATTAGACCCATTCCTTCCATAGTATCCTTACCTCTTCACTGGTTATTTTGTCAATAGTTTCTTGGTCAGGCTTGCCGCATAAAAATAATGTTCTTGTGAGATGGTCAATATCTGAATGCGCGAATGTTAAGGTTACACAAGCACCAAACTTACATAAGCCAATATAGACATGACACTCCACATTACTAAGCATATTAATACGAAGCTGTTATATATATATTTACATTGCAGTGCATGTACATTCATATGTATGCATATGCATATTAAATACACATAATATTTAATGAACATTAAAGTGAGAAAAGAGACAGGGTTATAGTTAAGAGGCTCCTATTAATATTATTTTACTTACTGACTCGGAAGATATTTTCTTCATAAATTCCTGGCTCGGTGTTCCAAGTACCTCCATTATTAGGTTCAACTGATGAATATCTGTCTCATGTATTAAGGTTTACAGGCAAAAATCACATTAAATTATAAGACAAAGCTGAAAATGCTATCAAATACTACATTAATAAAAACAATAAGAAATAATGACAATGTAATAGTGTATGGCATGTATTTGTTGGAACTATATATTGCTCTACAAATTAATTAGCACTTAAACAAAAGGCAACAAACACGTCAGAAAATATTTTTGTTAAATAAATTTTATCTTATAAAGGATACGGTCCGATCCAGGGAACAGGGTCCTGCCTGTGAGTAATTCAGCCATAATGCAACCAACTGACCATATATCAACAGTCTGATTATAATGCATCCAATTGAGCATGATTTCCGGAGCTCTGTACCATCTGAGACAACAAGTTTTGATGTCAAATATGGTGAAATTTGAAGAGTGTTAAACTAACAACTAATTAAATCAATTGTGAGCCGTTTGTGGGCTTCTTTTAAATAACTTATTTTTTACTATCATGCAAATGGATATAAAAAAAAAATTAAAATGCATACCTAGTAGCTACATAACCAGTCATTTCAGTTTCAGTGGGTCTTGCTAACCCAAAATCTAAGATTTTTAGCTCACAGTCTTCATTTACAGCAATATTGGAAGGTTTTAAATCCTACAAAAATTATGTAATATTGAAATGTAGTAAAATAAATCTAAGCAATTATTTTCTTGTCACATATTATTACGAAAACTTTACCTTAATTTAAATGCAATGTGTATTAATGTATTATTTGCACATAATGATGACATCCGCGTGGCCTGGGGGCTGGCGTACTTGACTGTTGAAACATGGGTCTTGGGTTCGAATCCCAGCCGAGGTTAAAAATTTGGAAAAACACATATGATTGGTTTTCGGGTTTGGGTATGTTGTGTTCATCCACTGTCTCTGAAACTGATTTTGACACTTCCTTCGATCTTATCGCATAACCATTACATCAAATATGGGAAGGCAAAGAAGAGTAGGTGCCTGTGCTATTTAAGGCACTATAATATCTCCTGCGCAGTTGACAATTGGAAGTTGATCAAAATCGACCAGAAGGACATATCATATCTTCTAATAAAATAATATTCGGTAAAAGGCGTCTAATTTCAAAATCCACTAAATCGATTTTTATTAAATCTAGTAAGCTTATACAGACTAGTAACGCATTTCTGATTAAAACAAACGCATTTACTTGACGTATTAAAATAATGGTGGGAACGCAGAAAAAAACAAATACACTTAAAAATTTATAGAATAAAGTAATTTCATTGTAGAGGGATTTGAATTAGTTAGTGTTTGATGCAATAACATCTGTGAGAAATTTGTAAATCATATTACATTTTTGTAGTACCTTTATTAATTTTGTGGTATAAACTAAGTAACATAAAATAAATAAAACACACCCACATTTAGAAAATTAAAAAAAAATCATTTGGTTAGTGGACAGTTAATTCTGGTAAGGCCTGTTTTTTCAATAGCTAAATGTGTTGAAAATCATCCTGGATAATTTAGTAATATGGAAAAACTTTAACCAATGTATTCTATTAGCAATCATCAACTTATTATTGTTAGATGATTCGGATTTCAAATGCTAATCAAATCCACTCGCTGTTTTGGTGTCAAGAAACCGATATGAAGCGTAACTTGAAATTTTTCTGAAAAATTTGTTTCACTTGAACGTCTGCTTTGCGAACCTGGTTGTAAGGCGGCACAGCTTGTGAATATTTCTCGATCAAAAATAGTGGCTATTCTGTCCTTTGAATGATTCTATAAGCCATTGTACTGAAAATATTTTTGCCTCATATTTTTCGCACTTTCGTCACTTCTATTTTCTGTTGGATTTGCACTACTGCTATTGTAGAAGCTGTTCAAGATGAGTCCAAGCCCAAGTTTTTAAAATTATTTTTGGCATAGGGATTCCAAACTGTTGTTTTCAAGAAAGGTGTATTTTTGTCTATTGCTGTTAGTCTTGCCAGATTTAGCCCTGGTTACAGTACAGTATTTTAATAGAAAATTGTCTTGGTTTGTGCATTTTTTTAAAAATCCAGAACTTTTATATTTTTATTAAATTTTTTTAAGAATCAGAACACCTTTTGAACATGATAGTACTTCGAAGATAGAGGTAACCTGGTAGCCTGTACCTAGAAAATAATATGTAATTAATTACTACTCAAAGAAAATAAAAGTAACGAAAATCAAATTTATAAAATTGAATTTCTTTTTTTTTTGCAAAACTTCTGCTGACTTGAAAAGGTTAACATATAAACAATTATTCATTAATCAATAAATTTCATTAACAATAAATATTACTCACTATTTTTTACATTTATTACATTCATGCAGAGTGATGCATAAGTATTTTTTCAACAGTCTAGGATAGGATTGGGGTAACTTTTTATGCACCAATTTTGGAAGCAATTTCACGTTTCCCAGGTAGCTTTGTCAACAGCGAGTTCTCTGAACTTTTACAAATTGCATCCACTCATCCATTTTTTACAGTAAAAATTCATGAGAAAAATCATGAGTACTCAATTACTTTCATCACAAATCGCCAAACTGTTTATCTGGTCACACAGTACGAAAATGAAAATGCTGTGATTCGTCAATTCCATTTGGCATTTTTAATTCAACCATTCCATTGTGGCAATTTTGTTACCAAGCATTAGTTCAATAGCTCCAAATGATTGCTGTTATAGAGGGTTTTGCTCATTACTCATTTGTACCACTAGTAGAGAATTAGATGAACTGTTAGAAGACATAAGTCTTTTTCTATGGAATATTATTTTAGCAGGATTTGAAATTAGACACTTTTAATCCATGTTTTAAGTACATATTAAATATAATAGTATATAAGTAAACAAAGATAGCATACCCTATGTATTATGCCAGCTGAGTGTATATATTTCAAGCCACGCAAGATCTGATACACTAGGAACTGTACATGATCATCTGACAACTTTTGAGTACGCACTATATTATTCAAATCAGCACCCATTAAGTGTGTCACCAGGTACACTTGTTGAAACTCTTCAAGATTCTTCTCAGGACTAAATACATCCAGTAAACCTAAATCCAATGTGTAATTTACAACTTTTTTTTAACAAGAACCTATTTTGGTTGTTTAAAATATCCAGCTATTTAAATTGTATATAACTTCATTGTTATATACTCATAGATGTCTCTAAAGAACAATATCAATATAAAAAACATAAAGATAAAACCAACCTATAACATTTTCATGATTCATGTGTTTCAGCAAACGGAGTTCACGGTACGATCTCTTAGCATGAACTGCAGACTGAAATGGCCTTGCCAACTTCTTTATTGCAACTTTCATATTATGTAGTGTATCTATAGCAGAACTGTAAGCAGCAAATAAATATTTGTTGATCCAATGTCACATAAAGTAGCCAGTGCCAATGTGAACAATGTTTTTATATACAACAAAAAGACATTATATGACACTGCACAGAAAAATACTCTTTACTGTATAAAATATAAGACTTATAAATGAGAACCTAAATTGCACTTGAGTCATATTAACATTTAGAGTTATGCAAAAATAGGAAATTGTGATTGAAATATTTTTTTTATTGTGTACAAACTGCTTATTGACCTATCTACATAATTAGAATTACACATTTTCTATACTGATAGACACATAAAGAAACCTTTTCCTCCCACACAGAAAAATTACATTCACATAGACGATTAAAGTACCTGCTTTTTTAAAACAAGATATTAGACATACAAATAAACTACGTACAAAAATATAATCAAAAATAACCACTGGCACAGTGCCTATTATTTTATCTAAATGAATACATACCAAACTTGTCCGTAAGCGCCAGACCCTACAGGTGTAAGCATTTGATACCGCTCTGGTACAATCCATTCTGTCTTATTAATTTCAACGGTATGGTATCGAGGCATACTGATAGTCGTTTTGTTTACTTAATTAACCTTTTAAAGAGTCTAGTACTATGAACATATACCTATTTAATCCAATACCTTTGAGTTGGATTGTCCGAAATGAAAAATAGAATTGAATTATGTAAATCAGTCACAATCCAGCTGTCATAGATTTTTTTAAATAAAGTTTAATTCTGTATATAAGCAACTGTTAACTTTTTGCCACTTCAGGACATTTTATCCTAGGCATAAAGTGATTTGAGAGAAAATATTATACTGCTCTTTAGTAGCCGTCTGTGAACTCCGCAAATAATACATAATTACAGTGCCAAATGGTGTTAATCAAGTACGTCTCGACACAAATCCACCAAGGGAAGCAAGGGTAAGCAAGTTCAGAAACACAGTACGAATTCTACGTTTGCGAGAAAAAAATACAATTATCATTGCTACATGCATCATACTTGTGAACAGGTGCTACTTGTGGACGCTGGTTTGCACGAGTTTGCAGTGCACTTGTGTTTTAATTTAGTGGAGCACTATATTCTTGTAGTATGATTTCAGTTGCCTATGGAACCATATGTTTTATTGTATGATATGATTAACAATTGCAAAAAAAATTAAAAAAGCGGATACCTTCGGATTTTCTTTCGCCTGTCTCTTTTCCGTCAGCGAAATCTCAAAACGAGACGATGGAAGATTCCAAAAAAAAATTGTAATATGATTTGATAAATGAAATTATATTACGATTTCTTGTATTTACGCGAATACTTACACATTTCAAACCATACTATTATTTACGGATTTTACAGCGTTTAATTTACTTTTTTAACCCCGATGATTGGAGTACTTTACAGTACCCGTGGTCACGGGGAACTGAGTTTTTGATGTCTTGGTGTTATAGTTAATCTGGCTCCCTACATCTTTATAATTATTAATTTTTGGTTCGATCTACGCAGAATGACCTCATGGTATCTTGTTTATCGTGTTTTATTAATTATCGGATTACCGGCGATAAAAACCAGTTTTATTTCAAAATTACAAAATACTGGTTGAATGACAGTAGATGTGACAAGTGCTGTTATTAATACAATGGATCTCAAAAAGCGTGAACTACACCACAAAGTGACTACGAAACAGTTATCATTACTTTTCTTTCAAAGAGTTACACTTTAGGGTTTTTCATCTGAAGTCATCAATTGTATTTTATGCTTGCGATTATCGTACAGAATCCACTATTCATCACACTTCACAATTCTGTCTAAAATAACTTAATTTCTGTATCTACTCATCAATGAAAGGCAAGCTTCAACGCGTGCTGCTCTATGTACATCAGTTAATTCACGAGGCACCTATTTCTCGAGTTTTTACTTTTACCTGTTTGGTTCAAATGATTCAATATTGTGAGTAACCTCGTCAAACCATGTTGTTTGATATAGATCGGCTACCACCATTACTTTTAATTCATCGTTATTTACCTAAATGTTCTGTTTACCTCATGGTGCATTCTTCAAGTCGTCCACTACGAAAGCGTCTAACAGCCAAAGACACTCAGTGTCTTCGTTAGTCGAATCCTCTCCAAACGCAGTATTGGCATTGCGAACTATCTCTACAGCGTTAGAAACATGTCTGAACTCGTATTCGAAAATTAACTTATCTTTAACTTTAATACTGAATATAAAAACAAATGAAAGTCACATAATAAAATGACATGATTTTTTTGATTTAGGATGTTATAAGTTTTTGTGTAAAAAAGTTTTAATCACAAATCTTGGACCATGGAGTTTAATTTTAATTCAATGTTTCAATTCAAAACGCCAATTCATAGTTTTACCCTTATTATGTTAATAAATAGTGGGGTATATATAAATAATGTCGTGTCTTCTTCTTTAACAGACTGTAAACAGTCCATTGGTGTACATAGGCCTCTCCTATGCTGCGGACTTGTTACAAGCCCCACGCTTTGTATGCAGATTGTCGATCGCAATATTATAAGCCTTACCTTAGACGCTACTAGCTGCTATACGCCACCTGGTCTATGAATTAAGTCTGACATTTTGTGAGAAGATAATTCTGTTATCTTTCGGAAAACTTGAACTAAAACGCACTTCCCTGTTAATGTATGAAATAAAGTGATAAATTTAAATTTGCCGTCACCACGTGGGTAATGTGTCTTCGCTAACAAATTGACTTGAAACCTATGTAGTCAGAGTTTAACGCATGGACGTGGCTAAAAAGGCGCCCGCCATGGGCGCAACTGGGTTTGGGGCGCAAAACGAAGGATATCGACCAGGTTGAGAGTTGCACAAGGTTTTTATTTTATTTATCCAATTTATTCTGCATGAATCAACACCGATAGTCATTGGCTATTTTTCATCTCCTGACCTATTAGAGAGATACACGTATTGTTTGGCGCTCATCACACTCTTTCTCTTTCTTACACTCCTTGCCCGCGTTCACATGAAGCGAAAAGCTCAACCAATCAGAACGTCAAGAGAAATCAGGTAATGTTGATACGCCGTTCTGATTGGTAGAGCAAGTTACTTCGGATACGTTAAGCTGCTTTTTCCCACCTCATATGAATTGAGGCTCATACAAGAACGATTTATACTACAGGTTTGCAATTAACATGCAAAAACTATTCGATTTTGATCAATCAAATGTAATCGACCGCAGACATTCGATGGTGATGATTAATCATGGGAGGTTCAAGTTAGACAGCACAGGGTATAAACCCTCGTGACGGCACTGATTTTTTTGTTTTGCGTTCGGAAAATAGGTATTGGAACAATAATTAGTGCTAAACCGACTAGAACCCCCACGGACGAGATAAATCCTATTGGCCTTGGTAGCTTCGGCGGAAGGTTATTAGTCTTTTTATAAACTTGTGATAACTGTCCTAAAATATTGTTCAGGAAGATCTTAACTCTGGAGGCTGAAATAGTAATCGATTTTTATGGGAGCGTATCGATTATAATCAATAGTAATCCACTATTGATACAATCGATATTCTATCAATGTTAAACGAACAGTACTTAAACCTTTGACCACAGAGCAGAGGATTTGACTTTGACAGCAATGTGTTAAGAATTAAGAAGAAAACAAATATTTTCTATTCATAAAAATCAGTAAGGAAAATATTGCAAACGAGATAGTAAAATTTGAAAAATGTCACAAACGGCGGGGGTTAAGCCCATGACCATTGTTGGTCGTGTGGCATCGGAAAGAGAAAGATGTCTTGGTATGACTGATGCTGAAAGGGCTTGGCGGAAGCAATGGTTAAAGGACCAAATTTTGGCTCCTAATGAACCGGTTCATGTTGAAGAATATTGGAGGCAGCGTATCAATCCCATTCGTCGTGTTTACCGTAAACCCTTGGACGTGATATTCAATGCTCTTACCCCTATGCTGGTAAGATTACATAACCAGAGTTAACCTATGTAGTACTTGATAGTTAATAAAAAAAAAATTCCAGAAACTTTAATTCTGTACTGTTTTCAGGGTACTCAACGTGCTGCAGATTATAGATACATCACTGGGAAACTTGGACTCATGGCATTTGGAATATTTGCCATTCATTATTACTTCAAGTACAATGGAAATGTAAGTACTATTTTTTAAAGAATGCCTTATTATGTTGGTGCTCAAAACTCACTTTACAACTTGTAAACTCAATTTATAATCTGTGAGTATTGACAGACATTTCGAATTAGCAGCTACTGGTGTGCCGCATCTTGTGGGATTAAGATAATCAAATGGCAGTGGGTAGTGACTTGCACTAAATATAAATTGCACACAAAAAGTAGTTTTTGAAAATTGTGATTGCATCTAGCATGTTAATTCTCTTTTCCTATATTATAATCCCAATGTTTATAGTCTTTACTTATTTCCAGTTAAACATACTCTTTTTAGCCTCATGTGTAGTATTTTGGTAGGTAAAATGTATATTGAAAATTTAAAAAGTTAATTTTTTAAATATTTCAATTGAGGCCACAATAACTAAGTGGTTAAGGGATCTGCCTCTGAATCAGGTAACTCTAGTTCAATCTAAAGAGCTTGTAGCAAGAGCTTTTAGAATCTTATCTACTAATTTAAATGTTAGCTGTTGCTTGAATGGGCTGGCTCGACTGCGGTAGTACAGGCATGGTATCAAGGCACAAGTAGCATAGAAGTATCTTGTGCTTCTGCATTTTGTTTGGTTAGTCAGGTACCAGAGGATCCCATACTTCCCCAGTCCCCTTTTCCCATCATACCTCCCATCACCCAAATCATACTTAATGGCAGGCAACACTCTTTCTGCAGCTCTGGTGATGCAGATGTACATGGTAATCACTTCCCATATGGTGAGCCGCTAGCTTATTTGCCCCTTACATCATAAAAACAGGTTCTGCACCTGTAACATTGTTCCAAATAAACTCTGGTGAAAAGTGGATTGAATCAACAAAACATCTCAATTTTTTGTATGTAATGGTTGCTGGAGCTTAAATTATTTTATGCATATAACATTTATATACAGGTGTATGAATGGATAGGTTTGAAATGGATGAAAACAGAGTTTGGCCATAAAAAAAAATGAATTCATATTATTTACTTAAAATATTTGTCAATGACGGTGATGAAAGTAAATAACTTTATTTTAAACAAGCTTTATTTTTATATATTATTAAGTTTAAGAATATAATGTAATAAAATTTAGGAATACCTAGGTAACCAATTACATAAAAAATATTTTAATATTTCATAGAAAAATATTAATGTATTTGGGGTGTGTAGGAATTTTTTTTTTGCTAAGGAGGACCGTGGTCCTGAAAAGGTTGTGTACCTCTGCCTTTTTATTTGTGAACAGTCAAGCTCTACTAAATGCTTATCCATTAATTCCATTTATGGACATCTGTATATAAATGGATTGGTGGAATTTATTAAAAATATAAGAAATTTAGAATAATCGATAAATGTAGTAATTAACTGTTTCATTATTTTTAGAACTGGACAAAAAAAGGTGGTTGGAGAGTAATACATAGCAAGCCAATGGTGCTGCCAGGTCAACCTGGTTTCCCATACAAATCTGAACGCACTGTTGATGCAGATTATGCTAGCAGAGGATTCAAATCATCCCCAATATAATTCTTTTTCATTTACAGCTATGAGATAGTTTTGGGAAACATAGTAGGTAGAAGTTATATTGCTTCTATGTTAATGTGCATAAAGTTGTAATTAAAGGCAAATTCTATAAGTGTTTGGTAGTGTTTTATTTAAAAATATCTTAGGATATGGACAGAAAAATTATTTATTACGCAAAATGAATTCCTTCAGCATTAAAAGCATGTAATAGTTTCATAAAATCATCACAGTCCATTGTTCTAGCTCGCATTTGATCAGCTTCTGCAGAGATTAAAATTTCTTGAACCTTCTGTTTTATGTCAAAGTCTTCTGGTATTTCCTGTAAACAGAATATAATTTTTGCTACTAGATAATTTAATGCTTAAAATCCACCCACCCATTAACAATATATTTGCTTCTGGTACAAAAAATTTTCTTTCTAATAAAATTAAAGTAGACGTAGAAGTTTCTATTATTGCAATGCATCAACAATTAATGAAATAATTTAAAGAATTCTATTACCTTATTGTGTAGAGAACAATGTACTTTATAATTCTTTTCAAGGACTGCCATGGTTGTTGAGTGTTTAAAAGAAGCAGATAGTGTTTTATTCTTTCTAACAAATGCTATTCTTGTCAGTCCATCCCATTCCACAAAATTTATTGGTGGTGGTGGATTTCTAGGTTCTATTCTCACTACACTTGACTCTACTTTAGGTGGTGGCCTGAAGTTATTTTTCCCAACCTGCAATAGAAAGTGTTTTGGCCATTTTATTTTATCACATTTAAAATTTTCTCTTCACTTCATAGATCCTAGTATTAATTATGTACCCTTGTGGTTGTGGTTCTTGATGTTCATTTGCATTGTTATCTTGTGTTTTTAGGTTATGATTGAGTGAGTAGTCAATTACCTCTTGGACGCTGACAATCAAGTTATATTTATGTCATCAGTGGGGTAAAATAAATGATGGGTACATTGAAGAATGAAGCACGCAAGACAAGAAAGGAGAATGAAAGATAATGGGATTGAGATGATGATGAGATGGACGAAAAAGTATGATTTATGAAAGAGAAGACTAGTTAAACAATATTTCAAATATTAATATAAGAATATTAGGAGAGTTGATTGAGCAAGTGAATAAATTTGTATATTGTAGTGGGGTGTTTAACAGGGATGGAAGGCATGAGACTTCTTAGTGGTATATTGGGTAAATGTATGGCTGCGGGTTTGCACATTCTAGGAGCTAAAATTTTTTTAAGTTTTAAGAAAATTATGAAGATATACAAAAGTAACAAAGAATTAATGTATGTTAATGAAAGAAATTGAATGAAAATAACCAAATAGAGGACCGATAACTGTCAAACTTGTACATAGTAATATGTAAATGTGCATGTTAAAAGAGGTGACAGAACCTAATTTTAGATCAAAAGCAAGATAGCACAAATAAACAATTGATTAATCAGTAATGAACATCCTAGGCAAGAGACCCCTTTTCCGAATTGTTACCTCAGACTCTAATTTAAAAAACTCCAAATTTAAAAATACTATCTCTAGTTTTTTCCTATTGGTACAAAATACTTGCTAATTTAAAAACTTTACGGTTGGTTAAGTGAGTAAACTTGATGCCATTTACTTGTCACGATTTAACAAAATAAATAGACCTAAAATTCTGTTAATATCAAGTGTAATTAATAATTATTAATACAAATAACCTAAATAAAAATAGTTATTTTTTATTTTTTTCCTATTGATACAAAATACTTACCAATTTAAAAATACTACTGGAGGACTGGAACTGAAGCCATAGTTCCTAGTGTACATTCTGTTTGTTAGTATTGAAAAGAGCCATACCATGTGTGACACTTGGGAGCCCCACTGATTTTCAGATGCCATATATAAATAAATAAATAGACATACATACATACACTTGAAAAACATTACTTCTAGAGCAGTCAAGTAAAAAGGAGTATCTATCCTCTAACTACACATTTGATTTTGATTTAGTATATCATAATATCATAAACCTTAAAGTTATAAACTGCTGGAGATGGACCTCCACCTAAGGTAACCTTATAAATATTATTTTTCTAGTATATAAGAAATCATAAACTTCACCTTCATTAACATATCCACACGGGCTAATAACTGAGTATTAATTGACAATCTGCAGTATAATTTATCACCAGGTTTAGCCACCAATCTCTGTGCAAACTCCTTTTGGAACATAAGAACTGCACATCTAAAAAATGGTCTGTGCAGCAATAATTTAAACACCAAAGGAGAGCTAATTTGGTAAGGAATATTTGCCACACATATATCAAAGAATGGAAGTTCTGTCTTCAAAACATCTCCGACAATTATTTGTAATTTTGATTGATATGGGGTGCCTTGCACTCGTTTCTGAAGCTCGGCAACTAACCTAAAATAAGTTACTGATTAGATTACTATTACAGAGACCGTTTATTGATTGTACTTTCATGAAAAATTAATCACCTTGTATCAATTTCACATGCAACTACTTTTTTCACTCTATCTAACAACTTGACTGTCATATTACCAGTACCAGGACCAATTTCAAGAGCAACATCAGTAGGTCTAAGTCCAGCTTTATCCAGCATAGACGTTATTATTAGTGGATTTTTTAGTATGTGCTGACCGAAGTCCTTATTAAATTGTATACCTAAAATAATGTTTCTTTCTTTACTGAATGATTATAATGCAACAGTCAACTTCAAAAGTCAACTAAAACTGGATGAAGCTAAAGGCAATGGGAAAGAGCGTGCAGCTATAACCTAAAATAATCATTATTATATTACCTTGCTTAGCAACTTCATTGTGGATTCTGGACTTCTTTTCCGCTTTAATTTTCGGCATTATGGAAAAAAAATATTATTTTATGGCAATAACCTATGGAAATTACTTTCCTTTTAACCTATGTTTTAATTTTAAACCACAGCTTTAAACTAGTTTCAAATCAAAATACAAAGTACCCATACCAACTAACCAGTTAATCACTATAATATAAATATGTCAAAGTCAAAAGTCGTCGATGTCAAAAACCGTAAATACTGGGGTAGCCGCCAAGAATATTTGTTATGCCAAATCTCGACCGATTTTAGAAATTAATGATAAAAAATATTATGTAGGATTTCGAAACAGACGAATTACTTAATTGAATTGTATATTATGTATTTATTAAATTATAAGTTTAATATTTATTAATAAAAATAACCTATTTTCTAATTCATAGAAATTTCAATTCTAGTAGTAACATTATGAAAATTTTAAGTATGAGAGCTAATAAAAAAATCTGTACTTTTGCTAAAGCGTTCCCTCATTCTGCGCATTCATCATCCCCGCAGATGAGTCCTGGGATACTGAAAACAGACTACAGCTTTATATTTATTTCAGAAAAAAATTATGTCAGCCTTCTTATGTCGAACTACAACTCCATAAAAGAACACCGATTGCCGTGATTCTTTTTAACCCCGCCGACGCGTAAGAGCGTATTGAGTTAACAAAATACCCGCGTACACACCATACACCCGGGATTCAGGGCGGTCCTTACCGCCCACTTCTATTGAAACTCCTCGACCGAACGAGACGAGGCCCGAACCTCCCTCGGACGGTCCATAGATAGCTTACCATAAAGAGGTAAGCTGTAGATGTACTCTTGCACATCTTCTTAAAGCATAACCCTATGAAGCTGTAAAAGCCAAAACGGCTAACAGCAATAACTTCATCGAATACATACGATTTTTTAAATAGTGTCTATAAGTAGTCCTAATAAGGATATTGTTTGGTAATGCGTTGTTAAATTTTAATTTTAAATGTTTATAAGAAAGTATATAAGTAACTCAACCAGATTATCAATTGGTGTGGCATGAGTGTGGCTTTATAGTTAACTTTACAAAAAAAACTGGTAGTAATCACACCTGCAAACAACTTCAATTGGAGATGTGGGTGTCACCCATGTGGACTACGATTAAATGCTTCACAGCCCGTAATTATAGCGGCTCTTCATACTTTTCTAAGCGGAACAGTAATTGAATTACTATTTGGTGACAGTAATGACTGTTAGTAAATTTGGTGACTGACTGACTGACCACACACCAAATTTCCAACCCAGTCGTCTCCTAGGCAGAAAAGGAATCTACCGTCAGCATTATTAACGACCATGATACTTACAACAGTTATGGCACAGAATAGTTTGAATTTGATATACGGATACCGGGAGTGATGCGTGGTAGCAATAAACTTTTTCGGGAAGGTTTTGGCCCTGGACTTTGGCCCTTTTTTTTGGAACTCGCGACTCCACAGCCGAGGTGGAGTCGCGAGTTAAGACTAGTTTTGGTATTGCGTTCCGCCATTCTCCCTGTCCTCTGTGACTCTGGCGGGGGCAGCACCGCTGATGCAGCCGTGGTGGGGCCGCGGGGGGAGAGGAGTGTCGATATTAGCCGTTCTCCCTACCCTCCGTTGCCGAAATGTGGTCGGCGGCGGACCCTTACACCAGATCCACCGTGGGATGCCGAGAAGGGTGTTGGTTAAGAGCATCAGCCTTCCTAATTATCAAGGCCTCCGGTTGGCGGACTCAGGGGGTCCGTTACCCTCGTGGGTTGGGAGGCCGAGAAGATAGGCGCGTCTGTGTTCCGGCGCGTCCAGCCAGGACGGTGTGGGAGAGCACTTGTTCTCTCCCAAGAAGGGACCGCCTACAGCGGCCGGCGCTGTTGGGGTCGCGGATATGTACGAATCACAATCGGTGTTAGTGTGATACACACATTAGACTTGACCTTCGTCTTGTCCATGTTCATCTTAAGACCAAACTGTTGGGAAACATACTACATACACCAGACATAGTAGCAATTTACCCCTCGGTCTTTTGTACAAGCTGGCGAAAAGGATGTTCCTTTAACTTTAAAAGATCATGTAATCAAAAAAAAATGTAAAATGAAAAGGCTATGACAAGTTCTACTTTATGAACGAAGAAACATAATGTCGAGTTACTTTAATTAAAGATTGTTTATAGGAAGATATTTCAGGTACATAGTTAAATTAAAATACCCCAAAATAAGTATAATTTTTATTTTCTATATAATTTGTGTTTTTTTTTATGTTTTACAAATTTCATGCGATTATTTCCGGGAACCTCTCAGTCGAGAATTCTCGAGTCGCGAGAAAAAGAATATAACGAGAAATCAGATACCGACGATCATGACTCGGACATTCGGAACTATTTGTTTCCTGCGCCGCGCAAATCACAGAAAAGAAATACCCAATTTAAATAAATGTAAATTATAACAGTTCTTATTTTGAACATGGCTTTTCATTGATTAATAAAAGTTAATTCGTTAACGTACGAAAAGCTTTTAAAAACAGTTTTTTTTATTTAATAACTGCCATAGTGGTGACGTAATACCACCACACTATAAACTTAAAAATGACTGATTTTCAATCAGAAAAATGACAACCGTCATTTAGAGCGCTAATATTAGTTGTAGTGGTTGTAGAAACTATATAGTTTCTACAACTCAAACTACATAAGATATTTTGTATGTGGAGAGCCTACCGGCGGCTTTTGCTGGTGCACGAATGGACTGGCTCGATCGGGGTAGTACCATGGCATCGCAGTATACCGGCGTGAAGTAGAGGCATCTTGTGCTTCTGCATTTCGTTCAGTGAGAGAGGTAACCAGAGGGCCTCCTCCCTTCCTTCGCCTTCCTTCGCCCCCTCCCCATGCACCATCTATCTCACCTTTAAGAATATTGTGAGAATATCCTTAAAGGCCAGCAACGTACCTGCAGCACCTCTGCTGTTGCAGATTCACTTAGGCGTCGGTAATAACTTAACATCAGGTGAGCTGCAGGCTTCTATGCCCCCTTTCCAATAAAAAAAAATTTACAAGTGAGTAGCTAACTTTTATCTGCCACCTATTAAATTTCGGGTGTTCTTCGTTACGTTAATCAAGTGCAATGTATTCCTGCCATGTTTATACAAATAAAACTCGAACATTATAATTATTTATGTATTTCCAGTAAGATTTTTCTATGATTCAACGTCCAACAAACAATCTAAAGTTAAACTGAACAAAAATTTATTTATTTTTAGCGATTTCTGGCCATTTTTAATTTAACAAATTTTGTAAAATCTGGTAACTTTTGGGAATTGATCTAGTGAGTTTATTTTTTGGTAGGTGGCGACACTGCTGGCTACTCATAGTCGTCAAATTTTGGCATGGTGTTTGATCTTTACTTCAAGGAATAAAATAATACCGTTTTGTTGGAATTATTATGAAAATGGAGTGGAAACCAGAACCAGAAGGATTACGACAAATACTTACACTTCTCAAGGAATCTCAATCACCGGACACTGCAACTCAAAGAGCTGTTCAACAAGTATCCTTTTATAATTTTCACATCGGTGGTCTTTATCAGCGTGGATGTTTTTTGTGTTGTAAAACCGTTATATTCGGTTATTCTACTTAAGTTTTACTTTATATTTATTACAGTTTTTTTCGTCGCTATGTATTGTGAATACTTAAATAATGGCATCTTTTTACCACGCTCGCAATAAAATCGATTTTTCCGACATGACAGTCATTGACAGCTTTCCGTTGTAATTATATTTTCCATAACAATCTTCACTTCTCAGAAATTGGAAGAATTGAATAAGTATCCGGATTTTAACAACTATCTAATTTTTGTTTTAACCAAATTGGTCACTGAAGAAGAGCCCACAAGGTCTTTGAGTGGTTTAATATTGAAAAACAATGTAAAAGCACATTACAACAGCTTTTTACCAGAAGTTGCGGAATTCATTAAACGCGAATGCCTGTCGGCTGTTGGTGATCCTTCACCTCTTATTAGAGCTACTGTAGGTATAATTATTACCACTATTGCAAGCAAAGGTGAATTGACATCATGGCCTGAGCTCTTACCAGCCTTATGTCAGATGCTTGATTCACAAGACTACAATGTTTGTGAGGTAAGGAATTAATTAATCACAATATCTTAACTAGGCATAGTTGTTATAATCCATTTTATGTTATGATTACATAAATTATAGTTACTCGTTGTTTGCAGGGAGCATTTGGAGCATTACAAAAGATTTGTGAAGACACAGCAGAACTACTTGACAGTGATGCACTCAACAGACCATTAAATGTCTTAATACCTAAATTCCTGCAGTTCTTTAGACACTCATCTCCAAAAATAAGATGTCATGCTATTGCATGTGTCAATTACTTTATAATGGGGAGAACACAAGCTCTTATGTTGCACATTGATTCATTTATCGAGGTTTGATTTTCCATGTTTCTAATATTAGAATTATTATTAGTACCAAGTTAATTTAAAACAAGGTTTTAGAGAAGCAATTAACTTCAAACTCTTTTATCCCACCCTTAGAGGGTAGAATATTTTCTTCAAATTTAGAAGGGATACCCTATCCAAAAAAAGAACCATCAAAATCTGTTTAAAATTTGCAAAGATAAAAAACCGAAATTATCATTTAAATATTCATAGGTAAAGTATGTCCTGAAACATGGATAAGTCCACAAGATTTATGTACCAATAATTCCTTTGTAAGTTGTTAATAACTTCATGATTAAAATTTTTGCTCTAAGGCCATAATTCTAAAGAAAATTGTTATTGAAATATTGTAAGTTTAACAATACTTTTGTATTACAGAACCTTTTCCATCTTGCTGTGGATGAAGATCCAGATGTTAGAAAAAATGTTTGTCATGCTTTGGTTCTGCTCTTAGAAGTTCGATTGGATAGGCTAATACCACACTTACCAAATATCATTGAGGTATTTATCACTTTCATAATAATGAACATTGCTGTATATTAAATTTATTGACATATTTATTTAATATAGTAATTTTTTTTATTCAGTATATGTTGATCCGCACACAAGATCCTGAAGAGGGTGTGGCCTTGGAGGCTTGCGAATTTTGGCTGTCACTTGCTGAACAGAATGTCTGTCGTGAGGTAAGAAATCCTTTTTTTTTATTTTATGATGTTTATAACAATGATGTTTAACTGGTGAATGGCATGAACTATTCAGTCCCACTCAAAGTGATCATTTGGATAATGAGAAATGCATTCATTTTATTTTCATCTATAAAAGTATGTTATATCATATTTCACTTTTTTTGCAGACATATAGGTTTCCTTGTGACATTTTTCTTTACTACCAAGTATGGGCTATATTCAGTATGTAAAATTGTGACTAATAATTTTAGTGGTACTTCAGACCCACCTGCACTACTTGCCTATTAATGCATATTAGTGTAGAAAAAGGTTCTCGAGTGGGAGCCACATACAGGCAAACGCAGTGTAGGACGACCCCCCACAAGATGGAGTGAAGACCTGTGCAGTGTTGCAGGAAGTCAATGGATGCAGGTGGCTCAGGACCGAGCTTCGTGGCAATCTTTGGGGAGTCCTATGTTCAGACTTCTGATAGGCTGAAATGATGATGATGATGAGTGTAGAAATCCCATACAGTATTATTTCACATTTAAACCTGTTTTAGCCCTTTTGGCATTATTCATACTTATACTATTCCATCATCCTCATGTCATAAGTAAAAAAAAATGAGATAAATTTACAGAAATTATTTTTTTATAACTTGCGTATAATGAAAATTGACAGCTGATACACTGTGCTCCAATCAGATTGGCTTTCATTTTATAAATAGCATACAATTGTAAAATTTTAGAAAAATGGTACTCTGTGACATTGTGTGTGGTTTTCAAAAAATACAACCAACATTTTACAGTTATAATGAAACTAAAACTTCATCACACACACAAAATCATTTTAAATCACACACAAGGTTAAGTTATATACTAATAATGATGCTACAGTACATGTGTATGAGTATTAGTTCACTCTTAGGACTTCCACGGGTTGAGATAGGACTGGGAATTCAACATGTGTAATTTGCTTACTACACACTATATAAAATTAAAGGTTTGTTTAAGAAATGAGCCCTGTAGTGTGACATTAAAAAAGATGAACATTAAAGGTATGAAGAAAATGGGACTATACTTATAAATTTTCTTATTTGTGTTTTTGTTTAGGTGTTAGGGCCACGTTTGCCTGCTCTCCTGCCAGTTCTAGTTCGGGGTATGCGGTATTCTGAAATGGACGTGATACTGTTGCGCGGTGATCGCGATGACGACGCTGACGACGCTGAACCCGACCGCGAGTCCGACATACGTCCGCGCTTTCACAAGCCACGATCACACACTATCAAACACAATGGTAACTAAAATGACAATAATAGAAATTTTATGTGCAGTGGTAACAATATAACACTTCATTGTGACTAGCTGCTATTAGTGAACACTTGCATATTTTACTCAATAATTTTATGTTCTTTTTAAATTATCATTTCTGCACATATATAACACGCAATCATAGAATGATAAAAGTTCTTCTTTGTCAGAGTCTTCATACAGATTCTGTGCCATCCAATATATTCATGGAAAACAGATGTTGGTAACTACTTACATAATTTGATCATCTTAAAGTATAGTAAACCACAGACTAGTGGTGGGGAGCAGCATCACTAGTGCGAGGGAACCACCGCTTTGCTCCCCAACCCTCTTGCCCAGGATGGGTTAGTGCAAACTTTCCTAGAAATGTATGCCGGTTTCTACTGGCGATTTCTTTGAGAAGCCTATGACTGCATTTAATGCTAGACATTAAATGCAGTCATACTGATAACCAAGTGAATATTTTGTAATGTGTAGCAGGAGCTGGCGACAGCAACATGTCGGGCGGTGGCGAGTCGGACGACGAAGAGGAGGGCGGCGCCGACGCAGACGACGGCTCATTGTCTGACTGGAATCTGCGCAAGTGCAGCGCAGCCGCACTCGACGTGCTCGCCAACGTCTTTGGAGCTGACCTGCTGCCTGTTCTTTTCCCCATACTCAAGGAGACTTTATTCCATGAGGATTGGGTTATAAAGGTAATGTTTCTCCATTACAACATTAGAGGAACAGTGTTCGAGAGTTACCAATATGTTAAACAATCTTCCTATCTCTACAATAACATTAATACAGTTATGAACACGTACCCGTTAAAAATTAACGCGAAAAATAAAACCTAAAAATAACCTGATATCGTGAGGTAGAAACTCTTATGCAATATGTTATATTGTAACACATGATTTATATTATTGGATATGTTTGCATGACACACACCGCACACACATACACACACACGAACACACACCGCATACACACTCACGCTGCACACACATACATACATGGACACACCGCACGCACACCCAGACACACCCCACACACACACCGCACGCACACACTACACACACACACACACACCCCACACACACACCCCACACACACACGCACGCCCCACACACACACCCCACACACACGCACTACTTACTAGGAGGTTCCTACCGTGTTTTTTTAATTTTAATGTTGGTTCTTAGTAATGAATTTGTCTAGACATATTTTCTGACAATATGCGGTCGAGTTAACTTGTGTGCAGGTTCAAAAATATTTAATAATTGGCGTATTGAAACAATAGAAATATAGTGTTCATCAAAGGATAATGACATTTTGACGTTCGACGTGGCAGGAGAGCGGTATCCTGGCGCTGGGCGCGGTGGCAGACGGCTGCATGGGCGGCATGGTGCCGCATCTGCCTGACCTGGTGCCCTACCTGGTGTGCTGCCTGGCCGAGCGCAAGGCGCTAGTGCGCTCCATCACGTGTTGGACGCTGTGTCGCTACTCGCACTGGATCGTGTCGCAGTCGCACGACCTCTACCTGCGCCCCGTTATGACCGAGGTACTTGTATACACATTGGCCTGACCTTTGTTTAGGTAGTATTTAACATTAGCATCAACTGATGTCTGAGAATTCCGAACTTAGAGGACACAGATAGACATAATGAATGAATCTAAAGTTAAACACTTATTACTTTTCAATGATCTTCCTAATACAAAAATTATTTTCTCAGCTACTGAAACGTGTCCTCGATAGCAACAAGCGGGTGCAAGAGGCGGCGTGTTCAGCGTTCGCAACGCTCGAAGAGGAGGCATGTACAGAACTTGTCCCATACCTTGGGCATATCCTGCAGACTCTTGTCTATGCATTCAGTAAATATCAACATAAAAACTTACTTATACTGTATGATGCTATTGGCACATTGGCTGACTCTGTGGGACATCACTTAAACAAGCCAGAGTATATAAATTTGCTAATGCCCCCACTTATCACAAAATGGAATGTCTTAAAGGACGAAGACAAGGACTTATTTCCCCTACTTGAGGTTTGTTCTACGAATTTTAAAAACATGAATGAAAAAAAAGAATTTACACAGATAAACAATGAATAATTTTTTCAGTGTCTATCATCAGTGGCTACTGCACTACAGTCGGGATTTCTGCCATATTGTGAACCTGTATTCAGGAGATGTGTTTCTTTGATAGAACAAACATTGAACCAAAATATTGTAAGTGTTTTAAATTTTGGATGTAAGGCAGACATAATATTTAGTACCTGTTAACTGCAGATGTCACCTTGGTTCAAGTTACCAAGTACCATATTACCTACTATAATTCAAATTCATAGAATAAGATGGATCTGAGAGCTCTAGGATTGTAAAAGATAATATACCTCTTTCTTGATCTGTTGAATCATAATCTTGTCATTGACAAAACAAGCATGCCTGTTTCTCCATTATGTCTTGTATTTTGTTCATATAATTTTATTTTAAATTTTTTGTTGATCACTAATACTAACACAAGGTATTTTTACTCAAAGGCCAACAGTCAAAGTCCTGAGCAATTTGAAGCGCCTGATAAAGATTTCATGATTGTGGCTTTGGATCTATTAAGCGGACTTGCAGAAGGTTTGGATGGGCACATTGACCATCTTGTACACAATTCAAATTTAATGCAGCTGCTGTACCAGTGTATGCGAGATCCAATGCCAGAGGTACGAAATTTATTTTGTATTAGTTGTTTTTGTATTTGTTATTTGGAACCTTGAGAGGGGACCACATCACATTCTGTTTTAAACTAAGTAAATCATGTTAAGGAATACCATTTTTTTCTGGCTGCAGAATTTAGTAAGTATTGAATTTTTTTTATTTTGAAAATTTAACACTAATTTCCTTTCAAATATCTTTAAATTACTGGTTAATACGAGGTAAACTCTTTATTTACAGGTTCGTCAATCGTCATTTGCACTGCTCGGTGACTTAACGAAAGCCTGCTTCCAACACGTGCACATGTACATACCCGACTTTCTACCTATATTAGGGATGAACCTGAATCCAGAGCTGATTTCTGTCTGCAACAATGCCACGTGGGCCATTGGCGAAATAAGTATAAAATTAGGTATGTCAGTTTTATATTGTTTTGTTTTTAACATACTAGCGACGACATTGCATGGGAAAATGTTGTCTTTGTCTCAAATTATTTGATAACTGGTTTAATACATAGAATCTTCCCACGGCTTTCCTGAGATAAATATGTTCTATGAGGTAAATATGGATAAGTATGTCCTTCTCCAGGCTGCAATGTGTCTAAATTCCAAATTTCATCGAAATCGGTTCAGCCGTTTATGTGTGATTGAAAGAGAAAAATTGAAACAAACAATTATAATTAAACAATTAATAAAAATATAAACAATTAATATTAGTAGGACCTGGTGACATTTTTTTTACCATAGTTACTGTTTTCTGAGATAAGTTTTATCTTTTTGTACTTTACATATTATGTATGTGAAGTGGACTTGTATACTCGTACGTGGTATGCTTTTGCTACTGCTCGAAGGGTTGGTACCACGGCCTCGAAGACTACCGGCGCGAAGTAGAAGCTTACTGTGCTCCTGCGTTCCGTTCGGTGAGTGTGGTTACCGAAGACCCACTCCTCCTCACCAAAACCCTTCTCCCCAAACCCTCCTCCCCATCGCCCTTCCCATCCCCCAGATATCCTTATAAGCCGGCAATGCACCTGCAACTGCTCGGGTGTCGTAGATGTACGTGGATATCTGTAATCACTTACCATTATGTGAGCCGCTTGCTCGTTTGCCCTCTTTACCATAAAAATTAAAATCTCTTATCTCGCCTCGTGAGGCACCACACGATCTTTTTTCTTCAAAGAGACTAATATAATGAATCTTACGACGTTGTTTAACTTTGAAAACATTATGTGCGTACGCAAAAAAATGTACTCGTGTAGATCGTGTCGAGGTGATACGGTAGAGGGTCTTAAATTTAAATTGGCTAAAACTAGGTCTTTTGAAAGTAAAGGCATAAAATTTTACTACAAAATCTCTAAAAATATAGTGCAACAATTAGACAAAATTTTAAAAACTTATTAAAGAAAGTTTGTTAAAAAACGCCTACTATAAAATAGATAACATATCGAGGACAGTAATGTGTGACAACAACTCTTAATCTGCATTTGCAAGTCACCGGGCAACTGAAAAATTGAAAATATGTATGTTTGACTTTGTATTGCTCTTATTATAAATTTAAAGAAATGTACATCGTTTTAAAAAAACCTTTGAGTTTTTTTGCCAGTTCTTCCCAGAGGTCTTTTTTTTTGCAAACCGGTGTAGATTTTGAAACAATGATTAACTTTTTTTAAAAAACTTTGACTTTGTATCATATAGTAAATATTGTAGAATTTGCTCTATTACTAGTGATTTTTGATACTGGCCTAGGTATTTTAGGCATGACCCATTTTAACTTGAACTGATGTCTGACGAATCACGCTCCCTAATTTACTATACAAACATCTACGATAAGACTTAAGCTGATGAATTCTCCCAATAAAATAAAATTGATTTATTACTTTTTACTTATATCATGTTTTTCTACTTAATAGTATGTTTTGGTTCTTTCTAAATTTTAAGGTTAACGAGGATGGAGAAGCGCTTTCTGCTAGGTCAAAATAAGACGTCACTTCGAAAGTCAAACATTATTTGTCGAGACACATATTAAGCGCGAAACCTATATCTAGAATCTCCAAATTCTATGAATATCTATCAAATCTAGAAATTCTTTCGTCCATTACCCAAAGTGTATTTGTTTCAGGACCGGAAACATCAAAGTATATACCACTCGTACTCAGTCATCTAGTTGACATCATTAATAGGCCTAACACGCCTAAAACGTTACTTGAAAACACAGGTAAGTCAGATAATGTAATTAATCATCAACCAGCATCAAACGAAATCTATACAATTCGAACATCAATATATACTTATTTTTTGCTAGATTAATTTTGAGTGAAATCTACATTTTCGGTGGCAGACACATTATGTTGTGAATATACTTTCCTTATCTTTATCTCCCTTCACTGCTTTATATTGGTTTCCCATAAAGTTATTAATAATGTTTATTATATCTTGCTTGTTTGTGGTGAAACATTCCACAACATACTGTAATCTTTAGAAGACGGTTTGGCAAATGTCTTTTGTTATAAATATAAAAACAACTAATTACTAACATAAACCAGATGACTATCATTTGATTTTTATTATTTTTAGTATAATATTATTGTTGTCATAACCTTCCCTATTAATACGTCATATAACATCATATGTATGAAAATCAGTTCATAATCATATGATAATATGACCGCTGCTAGCCTTAGGCGGAGTGCAAGTGAAATTTCAGGCCTGGCAATATTTTATGTTATCATTGTTTAATTCCTGGGGTGTAATGTAAATATTTGTAACCACAGACGTAGTGCCCATAGAACACTAAAGTGTGTGCCTGATCAAAGAGGTGGCCTAGACTGCAGTCCTGTAGAACAACTAATATGTTATATGCTTACAATTTTCTAGGCCAGCTTTTGACTAATGTGCGTTATTTCGTTTAATAGTTATTTAGTACAAAATGGTTTCACATTTTTTCTATTTGTAACACTGATTTGTTGCTGTTGAATTTTGTAATTTGAATATGTTTTGAATGGTTTGTTGATTTGTTTTCTTGGTTTTGTTCTCGGTATATCGTGGCGTGTAGCGATTACTATCGGTCGGCTAGGTTATGTGTGCCCCCACGACGTCGCACCCGTATTACATCAATTTGTACGCCAGTGGTCTGTAGTAAATTTTTTTTATTATTAATTTATATTATTATTACGATTACGTTTAATATTGAATAAGTTATTAATCGTTATTATTTCGATTGTGGATGGTGTTTGTTCATGGCTTGTTAATAATATGTTCTTTTATAATTAGTTGTTCTCGTTTGTTTTGAACCAGGCATGTAATGTTATTCTGCGTATGACACTGAGGCCACACTTTGCAATCACTGAGATATGGGGTGGTATTTATTTGATCATCTTATTTTCAGTGCTGTACCTTGTGTGTTGAACACCATCCGCTTTCTAAATTATATAAGCAGCTACAACCTATATATTATTTTATCCAAACTGCAAGGCAAATCCTGTCCATATATAACTAACAGCAAATAAATTGCATACGTAATTAATATGTAACACATTGACTTAACAAGTATTATATGTACTTTGCTTTCAGTTTGGAATGCTCATGAGACTCGATGTTCATTCAATATGTTTATTTGTCACTTTCGATACTTTTTTTCCACTTTCACCACATATATATACATATAATATATACAGTATATTGTTTAAAGTTTATTATCTTCAATTGTTTATTACATTTGCTTTCTTTCGTTAAGTTACGTCCATGGCATTTCAAGAATTAGTTTCTATAGTGATGTACTCGAAGTGTTATCTTAGATGAGTGACCTTATTTATTTATATTCCTTCAAACGTTTTCTTTGTTGTGTTTTAATATATTTTACCCTAAACTCACACGATTGAACTCCTCACAAAGTTACATTATTAGAATGAATAAAAACTTATATAAAAGAAGCTTCATATTTTTTATTTATTATTGTTTATTAAATTCTGCTCCAATTAAATTCGGAACTATTTTTTTTTTATTATTTCGTATAGATAAACCTTTACCATATATATTGTTAATTTCACAACTTCTTGTTAAATTGTATAATAATGCACAAACACACATAATATTTGTGAATATACACAAATATTAAATATACCAATTAGGTATAGCTCTTTATTTAAAGGAAAAACAGAATCTTCATAATATGTTTATACATTAGTAAAAAAGGGTATAGGCGAAAAGGTGTTTTTCAATGAGACATAATATTGTACAAATAAAGTCACTCTAAAGATTAGGTCCATGAGCACCGGTTGTTATACTGATTACACTTTGACTGATTCAATATTAATTTTATATTGAATCTTATTTATATGCTTTATTCATTGTTAGGATAAGATCACAGTGAATTTCTTTTATAATTTAATTTGCCTATGTCAGCATAACAACCGTGTGCTGTTACATTGTGATATTGCTCTGCTTCTGGGCTCTTTATCGGTTACCAACAGAGCGGTTTCGTTCAGGTGCACGTCGCTGCGTAACATTCGGGATAACGACGAGAAGGACTCTGCTTTCCGCGGCATCTGCCAGATGATTCAAGTGAATCCCGGGGGCGTGGTGCCTGATTTCATGTTCTTCTGTGACGCTGTCGCGTCGTGGTCGCATCCCAAGGAAGATTTGAAGGAGATGTTCACGAAGATCCTACACGGCTTCAAGAACCAAGTGGGCGAGGAGAACTGGCGCCGGTTCACCGATCAGTTCCCGGTACAGCTTAGCGCTCGCCTCTCTGCCATGTGCGGAATATAAAAAGCACAACATCTTAATTATGGTGAGCTATTATCTCTACTAAGTAATTACTATTTATTTAAATTAATAAAAAAAACAATAATTTTGATAGTTAAGTGACGCGTTAACACTTCGCTGAGCAGTTTAGTTTCGGAACGTCTTATAAATGTTTTTATTAACCTTATCATGTTGGAATAAAGAAAAGGGCTGTGTACATGTACTGTACACTAATACGAAACTTACCCTACCTAGTATATTTCACATAGATATTACTATAATCACATCAGAACTTACCGCCGTGGCCTGCATACCTATATCCTGGTGACTAACGGACGAGGATCTGGGGACCGACTGATGGCTAAAAGTTCATCAATATATCGGATCTAAATCCCGCGGACTAGTGATGCGGCATTTTAGACAAAAAGGCGGTGCCGACCATAGCTAATTTCGTAAAAAAGAAAATGACCTAATCAAACAAAGAACTCACACAGATTTATCTAATTTATATTAGTGTTACGGTTTTCCCTTCTCGTGTCATATGATTCCTGATATGACTCGTAACAATAGAATTTTAATTGTTCCAAAGATATGACTCGAGAAGGTATAAGTATTTTGCTGGTTTGCTACACGATGTTGTCATTTCGCAGGGGAACCAATATGATCTCGGGTCGGGAGGACGTGGCGGTCGCCGCCGCAGCCTATTCATTACCGGGCCACCAACGCCCGCTGCAAACCGCAACAATCCGTTCGGAGTCCACTCGTCATCATTGACACGTCGCATCTTTAACAATATGTGTACCTGAATATCTGTGACGCGGCGACTCCACTTAAAAACTATCGTCAAATGTAAAGTGACGCGTCATATAATCTCGGCTTAGGATATTACACGCACACAGTCGGGACTATGACATACAATTAGATATTACGTGGGGTGCTAGGCTTACTGTACTGGTGACTTAAATACCGCACGTTGCATGCTTGCGAGCCGTCTTAATGTAGTTATCGACAAATTGTGCCGTTGTCGGTTCGTAGTTGTAGTGTTCACCTCTCTGTATTGCGTAATGGTGGCTGCAGAGCTAAGGGTTATCGAAGTGTCTACTGTATTGCATGATTAGTAATAGTATGTAGTGTATAACTAGATACGAGACAGCTGTTTTATTTTTTTAAATAAATTTTTACTTGGTTCCTTTACCGGTTTTCATATACTTCGAACAGTACGGTTATCTAAAAGAGAAAAACTCGAGATTGTAGGAATTAATGTGTGTATCGATGGTTTTATCTAAAGAATCGTTTTTGGAAAGTGCAAAATCAGATTAATGTCTCGCCTCGATCCCACGCATTTTCATTATTTGTATTCTTATGTTATGTGTAAAACTACGTTGCAAGGCATGCACTGGTACACTGCGCGCCGGGCTGTCCGTGGTTTGTAGTGATTCTAATGTTTTGTTTGGTTGACGACGACGTTCACTGCTCAACAAATCTCTCGTGTGCTTGAGTTTTTGTTCGAAAACTGTTATTAACACTAACAAATAAGCCCCACTCCGTTTAACATTAACTTTGTTATCGTGTTTTGGAACAAATTGTGTTGAAAGAAAAAATATTTTGTTTTATCCAAAAAGCATTTATTTTGTCTCCACTAAATTTTTCAAACATTATATTTTAGTATATAAAATTTATGTCTTAACAACTACTATTTTTAATATAAATTACAAGACTTAGTGAAATCGAGAATTTATGTCATCTGTGATTTGTGACTGGTTTATTTTGACTAATATATGTGTATTATATGTCTGTGTCGGTGTAGATATGCTGCTTTGATAGATTTTATGTGAGCTAGATTTCTGCTATATAATATACCAAATAGTATTTTTACGTTCTATTTTGTTTTAATGGATTTGTATGTTTGTGTTGCCTGCAATGAAAATTATTCGTCATATTGACCTCGAGCCTTCCTGCTGCCTTTTTTACAAAGTATATTTTTAAAAATAAATGTTAAAATAACTGACTGCGCTGTTTGTTAAATGGCTGCATCGCAATGAAGTGCACCCGGTCAATAACTCAATTAAATAAACGCTCGTTAGTCGATATTTCGACTAATGTTTCTGAACAGGCAACATTTGATCGATATAAAGATATTTACGTGTATATTAAAATTATTATGTATATGTAAATACATATTGTGTTGTATAATTATTCTTATTATTATATATACAAGTAAAATTGTTAATTTTGTTTTATAAAAGCTAAAAGTCTGACTTTAACCACTTGTTATTTGTCATTTCGTTTTTCAGATTCAAGCTCAGGTCCTATCCTCGAGGCCCGAGAAATATTTGCAGTACATTAATGTACATGTCGTTGAATAGCACGAAATTTGAAAGTTAAATATTTGAACACGTAATTTGTTGTAAACGTTACGTACCTAATTATTACATAGTATTATCGAGCCTGTAAGGCTACCTAGTTTAAAAATTGTACTTAAGTGATATTGTTACATAAAATGCAAAAGTTCAAATTTAATTTCTGTTGATAGATATTTTTTGTTCAGCTTAGCATGAGTCCGGTTATTGACCAGGAGTTTAGCGGTCCCTGACCTAATAGCCATATGGCCCTAATTGGAATCGTTAAAATTGTGGAGTGGCCGTTAACATCCATATATTATATATATTTCCAATTGGCCTTTAGGACAGGACCTAATTCGTGCACGAATCTGAAAAAGTCGTAGTTCAAATGAACATTAGTCTATTTTGCAAATGCAATTTTAGAGTTAGGTGTGCAGCGGAATATTTTGCGGTCTATCGGGATACTGTGAAGTTCAACATTCCTTGGGATCAAAATTTTAGTTTTGGCTCTGTCCCGTTTATAATTAACGTTCGGAGTTATGTATCTTGTATTTCGATATGGTTTTTGTGTAATATAATATCTATGTATATTAGGAAGTGTTTCCTCGGTCCATGAAATCCCAGTCGGCTCCTATCCCGAGTCCTTTCTAGTCCCATTCCCTGTCATGTGCCAACGAAGCCCAGTCAGCGTGCGAGTGATGATTCACACTCAGTAAGATGGCTTAAGTGATGAGCTCCGAGGTCGACGTTGTTCGAACTTAGCAATGCGGTGAAATTTTAAGAATAAACATATTTCGTAACTTGGTTAAAATAAACGTTGCGCCGCCTCGGATACATTCGCGAAACATTTATTTTTAAGTAAAATACACAAAGTACGGGTGCCGTAATTTATTTTTAAGGTTAGTAGAATTGTCGTCACCTTTTAATGTAGTATTTTGTTTTTCCTAAAAACCGTGATAATAGCTGATTAAGTGATTGTGCGATTGTCTGGATGTGCGAGGTGGGTGGCGTTCGTGAGGCACGGTTCCCTTCCTCGAGGCGTTGCTATATAAAAATGTTAGTCGTATGGAGCGGATAAATGTTTGCGATTCAATGTAGATTTGTTACGACTCCCATTGTAGTGATCATATTTTCGTCTTTGTTTTGCATTGTACATGAATAATATATTTATTGTATGTATTTCCATATTAAAAAAAAATCTAATTCACAAAATCTATTTATAAATCTTATTTATTCAGCAGTACTTTTGTATGTTATTTTTATTATTATTATTAATAGTATTAATATTTTATTATAATCATTGGCATAAAATAAATACCTAACCAAATTTACTTCGGAAACGAGTTGTAGCTCACGTTTTATTAAGAAGCAAGTTTGTTCATTCTCTATAAAAATTATTAACATGAGTGTTTTTTAAAACGTCGTAGTATATCGAATTAGTACCAAAAGATAACAACATTTTCTTAAAACGAACTGTACTTAGCATCAATACTCATAATGAAATATACCTATTTTTACATTTTCTAAATGTATTTTATATTTATTTCACATAAATTTTCTATGTCACAATTATATGTCATTTGTATTTATAGCATATTATATTAAAACGTCATTTAAGTAAAATTCTATTATTTTTATTAAACATTTACCGGTTTGAAGTAAATTAGCTTTTGTCCCTCTCCCTACATCCCTAATAGACTTTTCAGTTGCAGAATCGAAAGTATGATGATAAAGGAAAACGCTATAAATTTCAGATGTCCAGTTGAAATTTTGATGACGATGAAATTTAAGCGTTAAAATGTTTATTTTTAGCACCTTGTCAGGCGAGTACAGCAGTGTTGTCTTTGTAAATTAATTGGCACTACCTCTTAGGGCCTAAAAGTAAATGCATTTCGACAGATTAAAAAATATTTTATACAAGGATACCTTTACTCTAAAAAACTTACTGTACTCGCTCTTCGTTTAAAATGTACATAAACTATGTCACTGTTACAGTATACATTATTATACTGATTATTTTGTTTAATAAGTACCTATAAGTTTTTGGTTGTAAATGTAATACAATAACCTCACTACAGACATTCTTTTACCATTCATTTCGTTAATAAAGCACTCATTGTTCGATTTTTTATTTATTTATTACGTTACCACTGTAAGGAACACGAAAGTCTTATAAGATCTCACGAGTCTATCCGTCTGTTAAGGAACAATTTTCACAGAAACCATGCGATGAAGAACTACGTCAGTTATTTACACTTAAATCAAAGCAGTGAAGTAATAGGTACTGAAATATTTGAATTTTATGTACAGAGTTGGGAATGATTCAATTAGTTACGTAAAAAATAACAAATGTATATTTTTAAATGTTTAATAGCATATTAAAAGTCTGAATGTAACATTTAAAAACTTACTTTTAATTTTATTTGCGATCGACTAAAAATATAGTCGCACTTCACTGGTTATATCTGATCTTGTCGAAAATACAATACATTTCGCTTTCATTTTAATGAAAACTTAGATAGGTAACCTATACACCTCCATTACTCATTATTCTATGCTGCTAACCCGAACTGGAGTCACTGGTTGGAGATTGTAGGCTCCAACACTCTTAAAAAGGTCGAGGTATATCTATGGAACGTAGTACCTACTTAATGTTTTAAAGAAACTACGACTATAGACTTTATTGTACGCCAATAATAGATTCAATAGAAAAGGATATCTTGGAGCGGGGCGGGGGCGGCGGTAAGGGCGTGTAATTAGTGAGAAGGGCTGCAAGTAGATGCGTGCACAGCATCGCAGCGGGCGGCACCGGCTCGGGCGCGGAATGCGGAACCTCCCGCTCCAGCTCCGCGTCCGCAAACGCTTTCCGCCTCCGCACACGTTCAATCCACGCCGGGTCGCCGCCGACTAGTCTGATGTTGCCTAATAATTGATGAAAATTATTTAGATCTTATCGACGTATTGGTAAAACGATGGCATATTATACAGAAACTGTGAGATAAAACTCGATAGCTCTGGTGACAAGGCTAGTAACTAATACAGTATGCGTACCGTTGTATTTATGACCTTGTTGGACGTTATAAATATAAGTGATGCCATTACAATAGCCGCAACATAAACTAATCGAACAAGTCCACGTCCCCAAACAAAACTCAAAGACGGTCTAAACTGAAAAATGAGCGATGACACATAATGTACTTTTAATATTGGAATTGGATTGGGTACTATACTCTCAGAGCCCTAATTGAGTTACCTTGCGGTCCGTGTATCTGACACTGCATCTGCATCTAACCGTATAAGCGTTACGTCGGTTATGGGAAGACAAAGACGAGTGCCTTTGTGTTTCCATACAGCGTACAGTGGCGGCACTGTAATACTCGTATATCCTACTCAGTTGATAACTGCCGATATTTATTGGAAGTTAAGTTAAATAACCGTTGTCGAAATAGGCCAAGAGACACAACTACCATCATTACTACAGTTTACGAGTACGTTACCTTACAATATGCATGAAAACGAAATCATTTTCCTTAACTATCTGGTAAGGGAGCGCTTCTGATCTCCCAAACAATATACGACCTGGGTGATTGCTTTGGCATCTGAGTTCTTCTGTGATATTGCTGTTACAAAATATACAAAATCAATGTAATAATTATAAATAGGTACTTGTCATCAGGCGCGAATATGTTAGTTTAGAACACAATTTCTTAAACTTCTAGCCCCACGTGCTCATATTAAATTTTTTGGTAGACTGCGAACCATTTCTAAAAAAATAAACTATATTTGCGCCAAAACTTACTTGGCGCCAAAACTTATTTCAGTTAACTAAATTCAGTGTCGTAGTGCAAGAGTGCATTCGCACAGGGCGGCGCTTTGCAAGTTACAAAGACAAAAAAAAATTAAGTTAAGACGAAAATGGACATATATATTTGAGAGTGCGTTTTTAAGTTCGCGGAAAGGCGCGGTTGTAGGGGGTAGCAGGCTCGTTAAGGGTTTAACGTGTTCAATGGCTCATAATTAGTATAATTATAAATTTTTGTCACGATTGTGTCTATCATCCCAGTTCGAGCGACTCAAAATCGCTACATGCGCTAGGCAACCAGCGCTAGGTGCGGAATGTAAACTAAAATCGGAGGAGGATTTTTTAATTTTTTGAATTACTTCCAGAGAATTAAAACTCAGCCAAATCAGTTAGTGGCGGCGCTGTAATTACACACCAGCGCGCGATACAACACGCCACTTGCGGCGCCCCAAAAACGTCATCATCGTCTATGATGACGTCATCACTCGTGTGAATAACGCGTATGAGGCCACTAAAACACGACAGTATGGCCACAGAAGCCATGTCCTACGGCAACAACTTCGTCGCCAGTACTTCACAACGCGCTCGAGATTTTAACGACCTCTGCGTAACTGAATGGTCCTAACATATGGCGATCCCAGACGAGGTTTCACCTCCCCGATCGGAGCCCTCGGATCTCCCAGCCCCTCCCCTCATCTTGGATGTTTTCTTTCGATTAGAAACTACATATCTAATTGCAATAGAGAATATGGCTAGGTGCTACCGCCGGCTTGGGATCCAGTAATTCAAACAAAATTAAATCTAAAACCAAGCATACACACTGCACGACCTCAAGACACTGTGAGCACGTAGATCGGACCAAAAATTAATAAATAAAAGCTGAAGGTAGCCCAAGTTAGCTATGACATCTGGAGATCTAACCTCAGTCCCCTGACCACTGCTTATGTAAAGCAATACAAACATCGGGAATATAAAAACAAAATAAAACGCGAAAAACCCGTAAATAATAGTATGTATATATTCACGCCTTGTTCCCAACGGGTAGGCAGAGACAATCTTCTTCCACTTGCTACGGTCCTGACATACGTCTTTAGCTTCTCCCACTTTCATCAATCTTCGCATGCATACCCGTTGGTATAGAGTACTCTTGACCTGTCCTTTTTTCAGAACGTCTCCGATTTGATCGTGAAATGTTCGCCTAGGTCTTCCTCTCCCGACTTCACGCCACAACGCTCTCTGATCACAAATAGTAGTGAGTAAATAATAGTTTCATTTCAAATGTTTAGTGTTCGCGTAATTGGAAGAAATCATTGAATTTATTTAATTCTTGTTATAGATGTTCCCGACACGTAAGTTTTTTTATCTTTTCGTGTTAAAAATTTTCCAAAAAATTATGATCAGTAGTACCTACTTAAACATGTTTCTTTAAATGTCAATAAGGTCGCATCCAACTTGTATAACATTGTCATGTACTGCCAAACATAGTAATTAAATTAGGGCTTTTTATGTTCTCTTATTATCAAAATACAAATTGCATTGAAAGTTATGTGCTTTTTTATATCTATAAGCTACTTTCGGTGTAACATTATTTTGCAAACATATGACGGTGGTACAGTCCGTTTGTTACATTTTCTTCATTCACTGTGAAATGAAGCCCGTCTAACTAGGCCTAAACCTAAGCTACATGCTGCTACCTATTTTCGTACGATGTTTCTAAAATTTTAACGTTTGACAGATGTTCCTTACAGTTATTTTGATAAGCTTGGGTAAATGGCAGTTATTCCAATAAATGTTTGGTACATTATTAAAATTAACATAATACGCATTCTCGAAATGATACATTTCGAAAATATGGGTTGTAATAATTTTTTGGCACCAGCTGAGCAGCTATCATTCAACCGAGCGGAAAGACGTGTTTACAGTCAACAGTACGAAGCTGTAAATCGATATCCCGACAAAGAGCCGCCTCTGCGTTTTCTTGTAAAACAATCTTCACATTTTTTACAGCCCGTAAAAATAGTTAAAAGATATTCAGTCTTTTTTAATAGACAGTGAAATGTTGCCGAGTCTTAGATGACAGCTTTTGTTCTATAATGAAGCAGGGACATTTAGACGTTGTTCAAATTTTATTACGTCTGTGGTGCTCTATTTTTAATTGTTTGTAGAGTATCTTTTTACACTTAATATAATTATACAAGTCAAGGATATCTGTATCGCTTTCGAGTGAATGTGTTTTAAGAGGAGTGTTGAGTATGTTGAGAAGTTTATGCTTCAAATCTTTAACTTTACCATAATCATAATAAAAGTAGAATACGCTTTCAAATCGTACAAACTAAGCATACTCGTAAGAAGGCACACAAATTTTAATTTAAAAAGAAAAGTAGAACATACCCGTCATAGTAGTAGATGTAAATTCTTAGTTAAAAGCTCTACAAAATATTCAATTTAACCAGCCCCAACATTGTTCCAACGTAAATATTTATCCTGCTAATTTGCATTTAGCGTTTCAGAGAGAAACGTAACACACGACAGAGTCGAGTCGTTTACAATAATAACAAGACTTGGAGTGGTGCACGACAACCCGGACATTGTCTTGCTTCCACGCATTGGCTGGTCACTAAATTTATTTTAAAATTAATTCTTTTGAAGTAATCAAATCATTCGTCAGTACTAAGGAAAACCATAGTTTATAACTTTTAAAATTACTATTTAACATGTTGTTAATGACTAAAATATCTGTTTTTTCAGACAAATTATTTTATTGTGAGAATTAAGTTTCCTGGTTAGGATGAGATGTGATCCGATGATCTTCAAAAATTAGTACTAACTATATCTTATGGCACGGAGTTAAATTAGATTAAAGAAGATGGAGACTAGTAAGTAGTTCTGTAACTTTAATACCCATACTTAATGAAAATAATAAAAATCTCAATCCATCATAAATCTACTAACGGCCTGTTCCTTAGATTGACTTGAGACAAAGTAACGTATGGGGCATATATACAATAGTTTCTCTAAATGCCACACTCACCTGGACGTGTGCACCACGTGCGGTAGTGCACCTGCTAACTAACTTACAAGGCTTTGACCACCGCATGATAGCGGAAAATCCATCGGAATTTGCCGAACCAAAACCTCACACTGGTGACGAGTAGAAGCAGCGTCCTTAGTGCGAGGGCACCGGCGTTGAGCTCCGCAGTCCGATTTTTAGGAGAGGCCTATGTTATGTTTAAAGTTTTCGGTTCTTGAATTCATACGCCCCAGCGCAAGAGACAAAAAGATGTCGCCGTGACCGAAATCGGCCAGAAAGATTCATCGTCATACTTAAACCATGTAAGTATCAGTAAGTGCTGCGCAAAGGTTATTAAAGAAATTAATTTTATTTAAACAAATATTCAATCAACAAAATATGTTGCAAGAAATAAATTATTTATTTTCTTATATTACCTACCTAGAACTGGACTAAGTAAGGGAACTATTTATAATTCATTATTAAAATTCGCCAAAGCTAAGAGTCAGGTCGTTAATAATCATAAATGTTTAACTTCACAAGGCGAAAAGTTAAAAAACTTAAAAAATGTTGTTCTCTACCGCAATAAAAAGCAAGCACATTTCTTTATAGGTAGATGTTCGTTTTTTATACGAAAGGCGGCAAACGAGCAAGCGGCTTGATTGTAAGTGATTACCGTCGCCCACGTACATCTGAAACACCAGATGTGCTGCAGGGGCGTTGCCAGCCTGAAAGGATATTAGGAAAGAAGAAGGGAGGATGAGGAGGAGGATGGGGAGGAGGAGTGGGCCTTCGGTTATCTCACTCACCGAACGAAACGTAGAAGCACAAGATGCCTCTACTTCACGCCGGTATTCTGTGAGGCTGTGGTACCAACCCGGTCGAGCAGGAGCGATGGCCGTCGCTTGGCTCTACCAAAATTAATTAATTTAACCGTAGCGAAGCTATTGCGTGCATCTATTTTGTAATTCGTTACATTTACAAAAAAAAAATTTTTAACAATGGAATACTTATAATATAACAATTCCCGCGAAAGTCGAGAATAATTTCTTACATATATTATTTCAGTACACGGAGTTTCAGTAGTATGTACTACGACTGAATCAGTACTAGTACCTACCATCTCAGTACTACCGTGGTCGTTAATAAACTCATGGTTAACAAGCAACAGGCTTAAATCTGTTTAGAAATTAATCTTGATTTTATAAGGAGTTGGTGACTGGCCCTCTCCTAGACCAGGTCTAAACCAGGTGCATTTTAAATTATGATCAGTTGAAGAAGACATGGCGTTCTTTAGAGGAAACTTCGTCTAGTCTGCAAGGTGGTTTGAAGGCATTTATGGTAACTATAGAACTGTAATTTTCGTGTGATGCTTTCTGTTATATTAAGTAAGTTAAAATAATATACAAGCGGTACATAGTATGATTCGATATATGAGGACTATATTAAATTCCACCCCACTAGTTAATTATCACATTATATTTTAAGTTTCATAGTTTACAAATACGTGTAAATTCAAACACAAATAAAGTTTCATATGCCTTTATGCGCACAACTGCTACTGATTTGGTCGAATAAGAACTCACGAACCAAGAATGTGATTTCTAATATCATATTTACACGGAACACCAGTAGAATGTTTATTTTTATTGGCAACTTTAGAAACAGTCTTGGGCAGCTGTCAATTTTATCACCAGTTTTTTTTGCATTGAACGGAAACAGCTTTTATTTTGAAGAGATAAATACTTACTTTTTTGGAGTTTTTTTTTGACAGATAAGTTAAGTCAAACAAACGTTAAAATATAAAACAAATAAGTAACTATATGTATAATAAGTATACTAGTGGATCTGGAGATTTGCCGTTTCTCGTGTATTTGATAGGTAGACACCGCTTTACTAAATTTACCCACATTACAGGCGACTTTTTTCTGTATTTGCTATGAACTTAGAAGCTACTTAAATTAAAGTTCAAAAGTACCTGCACAGTCTTAGTTTAAATTTGAAACTGGAAGTCGGTGACGTGATATTACCTCACTTTCCCGTTCCGTGACAATCCCAAGCGATTCAATCGCGAAAAAAGGACCACGCTACGAATACTGCATCGCAATACACATATAGACAGAGAAAAGAAATTTCTGCCACCCTAATCATCATAACCTGGGTTAAGTTTTGACTAGAGATTCAGCATACTTACCAAAAGTGGGTGTAGTTATGGGATAAGATCGCGACATCTGCATGCAACGCAAGCGCGCCCGATACGCTCTCTTGCGAGCAGCCAGTGCAGCGGCCTCACAACCTCGCGTTGCTCCTCCCTGCTGACGTCGCAGTGCCACCTGTGAGAAGCAAAACATTGAAGTTAATTTAAGATGGATTATTATAATAAATTAAAACGATACCTCAATTTGACTTGACACTGAAAACAAGTAATAGTTTTATAAGATTTATTTCTCATAACGAATACATACCTACAATTCATTCCTACACTGGCTATATGTATTTTATCGGTCAGCGTACCTGACTGCTGTCCTGGGTTCGAATCCCAGCCGAAGCCAATATTTATGCAAACACGCAAATTAGTGGTTTTCGGGTCTGGTTCTGTTGTTTTTGTCCCGTGTCTGACCCTTCATCCTATCCGGTGTAACGCTTATTACATCGGATATGGCAAGGTAAAGACGAGAGAAAAGACTACCGATAGTGGTCGTGGTCGAAATCGTCCTGGAGGATATCGTATCTGTTATTGGTGAGTAATTGTTAGATTGTAAAGCCAAGGGCGGGCGACGGAGAATGGAGAAGGACATCTCTCCCTTGACTCCACTAAATTACAGAAATTAGGGAGGCAATAGCTGGCCGATTATATTGTAAAGGAGGAACTATTTATTTATAACCTCTAAAGCCGCTACGGTTCCACAACAAAATAAGGAGATCAATTACACGATGACGACTATGTGACAGCTGTTGTTCAACGATGTATATGTGATCATGTCCACAGCTGGACTTAAGCGTCCTCCCAAAGATTCGCACAAAATCGTCGTCGTCGTCGCCACACTGCGCTTGCCTGTATCAAGTTACTACTCGAGAACCTATCTTCCCCAATTGTAGTCAATTTTGCAAGCTATGTAGCCGGCTATTTGTTTGTGATAAATAGTCTAAAAACGCACGAAGAAGCATTTCATCTAATAATTCGACAGATCTACTGTGTTTTTGCTTCTATTCAAAATTTTGTAACCTTTCAGCTCGAATTGAAAAACCGCTTTCTGTAGCCTGTGCCAGCTTACCACGTTGAAGACCAAGAGAGCACGGACGGGAAAGTTATTTCCGCTGGAGATCAAATTTCGAATGCGATCGAGAGATTTAACGTGGTTTAAAACACATACTATTTTAGTACCTACGACCCTAGAGCCAAGTTCATAAAACTACTCCGATGAAATCTAAAATTTCAGTCTGAGAAAGATAGGGGTCAAATTCAAACAGTGTAAAAATGACATAGAGCTGGAAGTACAGTGAAGATAGAACTTTGGCTGAGCATCTGAATGTGGGTGATACATAACGGTGCTCAGCGATAACGTGAAGTAGAAGCGCGGTGGTCTTTTTCTTTAAAAGGTGACAACGTTCTAATGAATCAAAATCGCTTTTGAGCTCCGTCGGAAGTGCTTATTTTCATGTCATCACGAATCGTGTCACAAGCAGACTTGTCAAAAACTTCCAGCCTCTTCGCCTCTTCTGGATGATCGAAGAGTACGATCTAACTATAATTTTCATAGCCCCCTCATACTGGGGGCCATGAAAATGTCATCAGTTGAAATTTGGGAAGTCTCGACGGTCTCTTCAGCGGTGCCAGTTTCTCCGTCGGTAAATCGAAGTTCCAGTGTTTGTTCCAGCATTGCATTTTTTTGCAATTTCAGATAGGTAATGTTTTTTCCACAGTTGTTTAACATACAAGAAATATGTCCGTCACCATATTGTTGTGTACACATAGTATTTATTTTGTAAGCAGAAATATTAAAAAATACATGTTCGTTATATCAAAAGATTTGGAATATATTTTTGAAGGTGTAGTCACCTATAAGACTAATTGTAAGTACCTATAAGTAAACTACTAAAGTCTCGTTGAAAAAAATAACAAACCAGTTCATCCATGCAAAATAGTATAATTAAGACCGAGTAATCTGAAAGTTGTATTTTAATCGTTGCTTCGGGTACTTATTTGATAAATCGCTACAAATCATCTTTCGATGATCTTCAACCAACGAGGCTTTTTACCCGTAAACTCACGTCTTATAGAATTATAATAAGTAATACGAAAAATGTTACCTGAGCGGCCATAACTCTCTGTCGCTCCAGCACCAACAAGCAGCCCGGACAGCGGCAATCTCGCCACCGACACAATCGTTTATGACCCTTAAGACACGAAATCACGCCGTGATTGCGGCACCTGGCGCATTTCGGCGTTCTCAAGGCTTTCCTTCCAACACTATCTAATTCACAATTATTTTTGTTTTGCATTTTGAAAATACAACCGATTCCTATCGAGAGATTTTAATTCAGATCGTAAAACGATTGTACGAAATGTCGAAAAGAGGAGACATGCTCTCTCTGAAATATCTTTTCACAGATTGACCGGCTGTAAAGTTGATTTCAAGTTTAAACCGTCGTCGGTCCCAATTGATGCCCCGCCTATAAGAGCTCGCTATTGGCGAATGAATTGAGGGGCGGGTGGTACCGTGATACTACCTAGGTATAGGTAAACTGAAAAGTTTTATTTTAACGAATAAAGCTTTTCGATATAAACCTTCACGTGTCATTACAATATAATTTATCTTGTTTCGACACGTCAACAATTAGGTAAAATGTTTATTGTTTTCAAATTGTAGCGGCTGTTGAAACCTACCTAAAATTTGCAACCCATGTAAAGCGAATTTACAATACACTACTTCTTACTAGCACAAAATACGTAATAGCATTAATAGGTAGCAGAATTACATATTCATAAAAGCACCCACGCACGCCTCCTGTAGGTACTCCTGTCTACTGACAGAGAACACGTATTTCTGTTTGGCACGACTCAGCTTGGCCAAATGGGCTCCCGCGACCCATCTTTCGCCTTTTCGGGCGTTTGGAATGCTACAATTTAGCTGACTTTTATCCTGGGGATGATTATGATCAATAAGCTCTAAAAATTCTTTTGCACATCCGTTAACCCTTTTCATAACTTTTAAACAATTAAAATTTTATTGTCAGGCATATTAGGATCAATGACACTAGAAGGGTTTCAAATATACACCGGTTTGCAAGACAAGATCTTCTCCGAGAAAAACCAGCAAGAAATTCTGGGGCCTTTTTTGTAAGCCGCGTTTTGTAAACAAAATAAATATAAAAAATCAATATATCATACATATACCAGTAGCCAGAAGACTTGCAAGTGAAGACTAAGAGTTATTTCCACACGTTGTCTTCAATAAATTGATCTATTTTATGGTAGGCCTTTTTTTAAGTTTCTTTGACAAGGTATTTTACACGACTGCCCCAGAAGAAGGGTTTTTGATGTACATACATACAAAAATAATTCTTTGGGAGGCTCTAAGCTTGATGAATTTTAACATTCCCATTTATTTTCTAGAGGAATAAAAATTTTGCTCATTCAGTTTGTTTTTTTTTTTAAATTGAATTGCTACTTGTTAAATTTTATGTCAGATTGTTGCACTATATTATCAGAGTTTATTGTAAAATAGTATGCCTTTACTCACAAAAGACTTTCTAGCTCGAACCAATCTAAATTTTGGGAACCTCTAACGTCCTTTTTTTAATTAAATAAATTTATGTTTTTTCAAAAACTAAAAAACGACGGAGGGGTCAAAATATTAGTCTCCATGAAAAGGCCGTATAGCAATTCTCGAGGCTGCAAGTTATATATTTACCGTATCGCTTGTTTTTGCAAAATTAATATTGTTTCCAATCCGGCTGCAGATCCCCACAATAATACAACATAAGAAACGATACCGTGTATGTGTATATTATAATACTGGTATCCTATACATAATACCTTAGTATATTCCTACCATATAAAGGTTAATTAGAACAAATGCAGATTTATTAAACTTTGTGGAAAATGCAAAAATATTAAGCAGTGTAAACTAACCAAGAAATATAAATCTTTAGATACAAATACAGGAGGTATAAGTAACTTATAAAGAAATTCAAACAGCAATAGTGTTGGTATAGAAATGTAAATGATACTTTATCTGGGGCGACGATTGCCAATTACTTCTCTGGTTCCGCTCGCCTCTGTCCATCGCCTCCTCATGTTACCATTCCGGAGTGATCCTCTTTATTTCATTTCATTTAGGTAAAATAATTAGAGGAATAAATAAGGAAAAACATCTCTACATTTTGTTAAAACATTAAATTTATGTAACATATACTTAGCAAACGCAGATCAAATGTGCTCTGTTTAAGAAAAGGAAATAATAAAATTAAAAGTTACCAATAAAAAAATAAAAAAAAAGTAAAAGATCCGATATATAGAATAAAGTACATATTAATGAAAAGAGAAGCTTCAGCATAACATAAAATACCAAATGTTGAACGAAGAAATAAGATTTCGATCACTTAGTTCTATACGCTGTAGCGCCAAACTTTGCTGCTGCTCGAATGGACCGGCTCGACCGTGGTAGTACCACCGCCACACCTGCGTGAAGTAGCGGCATCTTGTGCATCTGCGTTTTGTTCGGTGAATTCGGAGGCCCACTCCCACTCCCGCTCCTCCTCCTTTCCCCTCTCGAAATATCCTTGAAGGCCGCCAACGCATCTGCAGCTCCTCTGGTGCTGCATATGTACGTGGGAGTCGGTAATCACTTTCCATCAGGTGAGCCGCTTGTTCGTTGTTGCATTGCACCACACTTGATTTACACGTACGACGAAACAAATGTGATGGAAATAGATAAGTATTAGCGAACCATGGATCTAAATATGCTAAGGCCATCGAAAACTCGACAAAGGTAGCTTTTAGGATGATGCGCGGCGACGCAGAGAGAAAACAGAGAATAATGCCGAGAACTGATGTCAACCTAAAAACCGGATATGAAGACTAGAATTGATTACATGAAGACAAGTGAAGCTCCAGTGCTAGAGCGTCTGTCAATTTTCAGTGCTCATGTTGATGAGCGCCTGAAAGGTTTCTCGAAAATAAAAGGAACAAACTAGTCGGATCGAAAAAAATATGCAAAGTATTTTCTCTAAAGAAACAATGAAGAATGGTAAGATGTCATATAGTATGAAGGAGAATTATGGCCCATAAAAAAATAGTTTTTCTTACGACCAAAATATTAAGAAAACTCGAGAATTTTGACTGTAATTGTGTAGTTTTTCGGTACTTGAAACTATTTTCATGTTACAGGGTTTTATAGACGCTTATATGTTGATTATGAGTTTCCAAACGACATGTTGCAAGAGTGAAGCGACTTGATATCGTTATATAATCCTATAATTGCTATCACTTTTCCCTTTTAAATACGTATCATATGCTGGTCAAAACTTAATGTGTGGTAATCCTAACTAATCATAGACAAAACCGTAGAGGGGCTATAATAATTTATAATGGTTTTGCCAGAAAACAAGCAAGGTTGAAAGTGCAAATTACAGATTACGACAAAAAATGCGAATTACGTAATAATATTAATGAATGGGCTGTGGAGGACATTGCCGTATTATATTAATTATTTGAGAGTATAAATAAAAAAAGAATAAACGTTAAAATATCATTGGTATGAGACACGACAGACATGAAATGTCTCACATCCCGCATTTATTATATTGGCTTTCTATACCACACTATGCACTGCTGCTTGGCGGTAGAAATGGGTTCAAGCTTTCAGATTAGGTTTTGGTCACGCGTAGATTTTTTGACTCCCACCCGAAGTCTTGACGAAACGGAAGCGGGTTTATACTATTGTACGCGTACATTTGTTAGCAATATGTACGTATTGTACGTTCCTCCGTATCTTATCTTTTGAACGATGTTTCTAAAAGTGTGATATTTTACTGAAATAGCATTAGATACTTACTTAGATTAATTTTATCATCAGAAAGAAGTCTGAGCTGCTGCAGTGGTTAAGGAGGAAAGGAAGGTAAGGTGGTACCGTGGTAGATGTAAAAAAAAAAGAGGCAAAGCTTCTCAAAAAAAATACTAGAAGGAGCAAAAGGTCGTTGTTATAACCTTAATGACCGTATACGTATATCCGCCACTGACTCCTAGACATAGGAGTTTATGAATTTTATATTTGTGCATTGCTCAATTTCGTCTGGTATTTTATTACATAATTTTGCTATCTTAAACAAAATATATTTTTCCATTTTTGTTTCTTCTAGGAGGACGTACAATTGCTTGCAGACAGCACAAGAGGGCTGTTGCTACCACGCACTGTTCTTCCTGATCTCTATAGGCTCCGGGTGGCGGGCGCGTTGAGTCCGATAGCGACGTGGGATTGGAGGCCGAATAGGAAGGCGCGTCCGTATTCCGGAAATAAAAAGCGATAACGAGTGTCTTAAAAAAAGTAAAGTAACAGCCTGTAAGTGCCCACTGCTGGGCAAAGGCCTCCTTCTCAAATACTAGTATCAGAGAGGGTTTAGGAGCCGGGAAGGGCCCGCCACGCTGCTCCAGTGCGGGTTGGCGGGCTTCACATATCCTCGAAATAATACATTACATACATTTGAATTTGGGATTTCTAACCAAACGCCAGATTATTTGTGATCAAAGTGCCAGTTCAACAAAACGCCAATTTCATAAGTAAGGACCTAATATATAATTACGTCGATCATAACACTTTGCTTAGTAAATTAAAATCTACAATATTTTAAGCGGGTGGGCTTTATTGGATACCTTTCTGAGTAATAGGATCGGAATGGTGCAGGTAAACGGTGTGAATTCTGTAGGTTCTAAAGTAAAAATGGGTAAGCCACAGGGATCCATTCTTGGTCCATATTTACTTCTAATTTATATATACGATGTCCAATTGTCGGTTCGACATTTTACAAATAAGGTATTGGATGCAGATGATACTTTGCTGATATACAAAATCAATCAGGTCAAATGAGTAAAAAGTAAAGTAAGGTAGCAGCCTCCTTCTCAAATATCTGCGAGGGTGTAGGAGTTGAATGGCCCGCCACGCTACTCCATTGCGAGTTGGCGGGCTTCACATATCCTCGAAATAATTTTTTCTTTATTATTTCTCAGACATGCAGGTTTCCTCACGATGTTTTCCTTCACCGCCGAGAACGTGTTAAATACAGTACTTGAAATGAAGATTAACCATTTTAGCAATGCTGGCACCGGGGATCGAACCCAGGTCACTCGCGCTCTATGATACTAAAGAGAGCGCCCTGACCACTAGGCTACCACGGCTACCTAGGCTACCACGGCTACCTAGGCTACCACGGCTACAGTGTCTTACATCATAGTATTTTTTTTGTCATAGTCTCCTTTAAGCAACAGAGCAAATACTTGCTCTATCGTAAAAATGGTAATGTGGAAATTGTTTGGTAGGTAACCCACGATGTGCGAGTCTGATTCACACTTGGCTGGTTTTTTATTTTGGATTTTAAAGTGTCCTAACTAGGCACGGGCACAAATATCGACAATATATAGACTGTCATTTAAAACGTAATGTGAATACGTTTTAAACAACAACTACCGATATTTAATATGCCTCGAATACAACCGGCACTGGAGATAAAGTCGTTTGTTTAAATTTCTTACCCTATATTACAATTATATAATGCGTGAACTGGATGCACCTTATCCAACAATGTATCCTTGTTCTCCGCATTATAATCGCAGCTCAACATAGTATAGAGTAATCGGACGCGTTCAACGCCGTGATCGAACAAACGAACTTTCTGTTAAGTTACGCTCGCTTTTGATTCATTTTGCGGATGAGTGCATTTGATTACGTTAATGTGTTTTGAGCACCAACAGAGCGGCTCATCGTTTTATTCAATCTATCCTATTATAAAAGTATCATTGTCATTTGTGATATATTAACAGCAGAACAATCGAACAGTTCATGAAAAGTTAAGTACCTAAAGCAAAGTAGCAGCCTGCAAATGTCCCACTATTGAGCAAAGGCACCTCTAAAAAGTAACATTTTAGAGGTGCTGGCCGGCATCGTGTGTATAAAAGTAAAAGTCACTCACCGAACGAAACGCAGAAGCAATATGCCTCTACTTCACGCCGGTATTTCGCGAGGCAGTGGTACTACCTCGGTCGAGCCGGCCCATTCGAGCAGCTCCACTCCAGTACGTACGGGTTGGCGGACCTCGACCCCATTACCACGAAATAATATTTTTTTATAATTTAGGAGACATGCCGGTTTCTTCACAGTATTTTCCTTCACCGCCGAGAACGTGTTAAATACAGTACTTGAAATGAAGATTAACCATTTTAGCAATGCTGGCACCGGGGATCGTATCCACATCACTCGCTTAATATACACAATACAATGACACATTACATATAGTATTACTTTTAATGAACATAAAGTACAGTTAGAAACTTTTAGATACATATTTATAAAATTATAATGATGATAGGTAGATCATAGAGTGACTATGAACGGCGTTTCCGAAACCAATTTGTCTTGAGCAAAGCACGTGTCCAGCCACTCCTCGGTAACCAGTAGAGCCTTGCATTTCTTTGCGGCCTCTTCGTCTTCGAAACTGGACATTCTGGGCACAATTACGTGAGTCACGTTACCAGAATCCATCCCGCATATAGTAGCGCCGTACATTCGAGCGCGTATCGTGTAAATGCAATCGCTTTTTGGAATTGATATAAAGCAAGAACGCAAGTAAGAAAACGGGCTATTTTCTTCAAAGATTTCGTTATCGACTTTTATTTTCTCTCGGATTGTGGGATACACCTTTAGTTCCTGAAAAAAAAGCGCATCTGTACCGTCAAATGTCGATAAAAAATTCAAACTTGAATGAATATTCTATAACGTAAGAAAGATAATTCATTTGTCAAATCTTGTTATCACTTTTTACAATCTATCACCGTTTCGGTAAGCGGTTTCTCTGACGTAAAGGAAAACTTACTTAAAGAAATAAACGAATGAAACTCTATAGGCATCCCCACTTTTTTTGTTTCTTTATTTTTTCTATAATTGTAACGCATATCAAACACATTCGAGGCTCTGCTGCTTAGCTTTGCGATACTGAAATCGGGTATGTCATCCGATATTCGGAACGTCTTCAAAAAAAGAATCATAATAATGCGCGTTTCCTTTGCATTCTTTACAAGAATCGGATGTAGTTGTATCGCAATTTTCGAATTGCACGAGAACATCGATAGATTTAAAATATTACTTATTGATTTTTTGATAATCTCAATAATAACTTTTTACAATAAATTTGCAAAGGCTTAAACGTCTGTTCTACAGAGAACAGAAGTCCTTTTTAATTCTTAGATATGTAAGTTTACCATTGAGCACGTGGTAAATCAGCAGTTAAAGAGATATAACTGACAACTTTCAGAGGTGTTAATATATAAAACGTCAATTTAAAGCGAGGGCTATGAATTAACTAATGATAAATCAAATATGAATAAAACGAACGACACAACCACCACCAGATTGCTTATAATTAAAGTAGTAAAATAGCAGTCTGTAAGTGTAAATATCTAAGAGGGTTTTGGAGCCGGGAAGGACCCACCACGTTGCTGCAGTGCGGGTTGGCGGGCTACACATTTCCTCGAAATAATATTTGTTTTTATCACTCAGACATGCAGGTTTCCTTACGATGTTTTCCGTCACAGCTGAGCACGTGCAGCACTTAAAATTGCTATTAACAATTTTAGCGAAGCCGGCACCGGGGATCGAACTCAGGTCACTCGCGCTCTATGAAACTAAAGTGAGCGTTCTACCACGGCGACTACTATCATGTATTTATTATTTATTATCGCTTGTATTAATTTTAAATATTCTTTTCACTCACGTCGCTGTCCATTTTCTCGAAACATTTCTTCAGCGTGTCCACATCTAACGGGTCCCTGTAGCTATCGCCGAAACAATCGTAGTCGAGGCTCATCTTCAGCTTTGTACCATTCGTTACCGCCAGCATGTCGAGCGGCGATAGAGAACAAGGGACGTCGGCATCGGAGAGAGACCTTAGCCACGACGTACTGACCATGTCCACTGACTTCGAGTTGATTATTGATCGGACGTGATAGGTAAGTCGTCCCGCGACGCAGCACCATGTGTCGGCGCCTTCAATAGTTATCGAATTATAATGTTGCAAGGTATGGCGCTGTTATCAGAGGACATTGACCCTGGACTAGGAGGAAACAACAAGGGTACGATTTAAGTACAAAAGTAGTAAAAGTAATGCGCAGGATTTACGTTCTCGTAGTTAAGTGGACTTCAATATGATCGGTGTAAGTTTCGATTGTCAGAAGACCCAGAAATCAATCATTTGTATATTGCATTCAACGCTGTTTACCAACTTTGGGAAACAAATAACCCTAATGTGTCAAAAATAGCATCACGAAGGTAGCATTTCAAATAACATTGTTATTGAACTAAAACAAAAGAGTATCCGTAATGTTTAATTTTAACATAACCAACACTGACCATGATTTTCCACATGTTTCCCGGCGTGCGACTCGACGATTCTCACCAACTCTACTTTGTCGCAATCAACATCGTCGGAGAGTATACAAATCTTCCTTCCGCGCAAAGCTTGGGACTTCACTACCACCTCTCCACTGGTTTTGGTTCGAAACTGTTCCGCCACTTCAATAGGCTTAGTTGTGCGCTTCTTACGGGGTATCCTTGCGATGCTATCGATTTGCTCTCGATTCGTTGTTTTACTGAGCTTGATCACCTCCTTCTTAGACTATTTACGGGATATTGTAATATTTTAATGACAGTCGTATATATAATATGATGTGTTAAGCAGCGGAGTGAGAATCTGACACCCTCTGACTTCCCGTGGGTGTCGTAAGATGTCTATGGGGAGACCTTGAATCTTTTGTCAATCTTTGGAAGAACACTCGGCGATGTGACTCGTCACGTTCTCGCAATCTCTGACTACCCCTGCATGGGTGACAGGCTTGAGTGCTTACATGCATAATATGTCGCATTAACATTAAGAGCGGGTCACGTTACCGCTTAACATTACAGTCAAATAAAATATCTGCATACCAAAACAATTTATATTCTGATTTCTTGTATCGCGTAGACACTACACATTTGGAATGTAACTATAATTTATAGATTTTATCGCGTTTAATTTTGTTTTTCCCGATGTTTCGATTGCTTTACAGCAGCCGTGGTCACGGGGGGACTGAGTTGTTAGATGACCAGATGTCATAATCTACTCGGGCTACCTTCAGCTTTTATTTTTTAATTTTGGTCCGATCTACACAGAATGTGCTCCGATAAACGCGATAAAATCTATAAATAATAGATTCATTTCAAATATATATTCTTCGAGACCTGTTGGTTCTTCCTCGGTCGAGCCATTTATATGGAGGACTGAGGCTGTGTTTTGTATGATTGCAATGCTTAAAGTTATACAATACAATAATTTGTAAGAGATAAAGTATTACTGAAGTAATTTTTTCAAACTCGTGTAAAGTCATAATGTCCTTCACAGGTTTATCGTCGCGCACTTTAATAATGCGTTGGAAGCGCAGTGTGTAGGGCGTGCCGTAGTTGTCACTGCTCACAAGTTCCGAGGCCCGCACCTGCAACATATATCGCATATGATATACACTTGCGATTGTTGACAATAGGTGAAATTTACAATCATACTGGAAATTAATATAAACTCTAATGCATTCATTTCTTTATATAAATACATAAAAATTAAAACTATACATATTTTGATATATTTGCAATTATTATAAACTCTTGTATTGTCATACTCGGCATATGACGAGTATATTGTCTGCATAAGTATCGCAATTGTACTCCCATGTGTATAACTCAGTGCAGTGTAGAGAAACATGTATTATCAGCTTTTCAAGACATATATGTTTGTACTATTCGTTTGCGTAGACAAATGCACTACTTGGTTTGATAGACAATTGTTTTTAGTCCTGGTTAATAAAATTTCGTCTACCTTCTTCTTAACTAACAATTTTAGTTTTGTATTTTGTAACTAAATGTTTAACCAAAAAATGTTAATTTTTAATTTGTAAACTATAAATGTAATGTTTAAACAACCTATGGTTATGATAAAGTTAAAAAAATAATAAAAATATATAAAAAAATATTCTATTTCTAGACCATACACTTAAATATCAATTAAATAAGTACAACATTTTAGTTACAGGATACTACTTTAGTTTTAGATACTTTGACTCGAGACATATTTGCATTGTCTATTATTCCTGACGAATGGTGCGTGCGTTCTTTTTGGATTATTGAGTATTTTAAGTTGATGGTATGATAGTACCGTCGCATTCAGCCTGTGTATGTAAACGAAATCGCTGATAGGGCTGGTCTCTATAACATAATGCAATATGGACCTGCAATACGACAGAATGTTCAGGCAGGATCCAGAAGTCGGCTTTCTTCTTGCTGAAACACAGACAAGGAGGCGGCGGGCTGTCGGCGGCGCGGACCCAATGCGGCGCCAGGCGAGCGCGCAGCGCGGCTTGCTGGTCGTGACTGAGCCCCGTCACGCTCGCCATGCACAGCCAGCGCGGCGATTCACCTGCGCTGGTACAATATTCAGCATCAGCTGTCAACTTCTGTACCCACTAGGCTTCTCCCAGCTTTGAAGAATTACCCACAAACGCCTCGCTTGACAGGAGGCACTTTATCGGTGTGATTTATGCACTGACATCATGGGGAATTTATTTATTTATTTAATTTATTCTTAATTGCACCAAAAAAACTGTACAAAATGCGAGCTTAATGCTAAATGGCATTCTCTACCAGCTAACCTGAGATCTAGACAGGACGAAGGCCGGACTTCAGCTCTTAGGAAGACCAGGACATTGTTCTCGAGCTAGGTTCGAGTTGGTCGTGTCTTATGACCAGGAGTAGCACCTTGTCAGAAGAGTCTTACTAATTCCGTACGGACGAAAATACATTAAAAATATATCGTACTGAAACTAAACAGTAACAAACCTTCTTGGCTAGGAATTAATTTCGCCGGCAGGCAAACAGATAATAAAAATTATTCTTTATCATAACATCGTGAGATATCATCAGAAAAGTTCGTCTAAGTAATAATTCAGTGCAAAAAAGAATAGAAGAAATGGCAAAATACTATTATATGATTACATAAGTACTTGCAAATTTTCCTTTCAACTCAATCAATCAACTCCTCCAAATAACGAAGCTCTACTCTCATCATACGTCCGATTTATAAATAGAAAAATAAACGTGAGTTATTATTTGCTAAAAAAAATTGGAAACCGATGCAATAAAAGAATCTATATTTAATACCACGCAAAAGATTTTTCACTGGAAAGAAAGTCCTGTTTGTAATATTTGTCAGTTGCTACTGATGGTGCTCCAGCAATGATAGGCTGCCATAAGTTATTTGAAACAAGCAGCACAAAATGTACTCGCTGTACATTGTATTATTCATCGTCGAAAATCTGACTGCAGCACGTAAAGTGATCGACTAGACCGGACGAGGACCACACTTCCTAAGAATACTAGGGTATTTCATATGGTATGTGATAAGAAATACATAGCCACTATCAGGAAATAATATATTAGTATGGTAAAATAGGTAAAGCACGGTACGATATGATACGAAATAGCTAAAGTAAGGTACTATAAAGTACGTCCATATTCGTATTTTTATTGAGGAAGGATGTGATGGAAAAGGTATTTTATTTTGTTACAAAATTATATTTTGATTATCTAAATTATTTACGAAACTTTAAAAGTTTAAGCTACCAATAACAGAATACAGGATATGTGTACTAAGTGACATTGTACAATCGTACTTACTGTAGTAACATATTACCAACTTGTTAACTATAAAAAGAAAATAAGGAAAATAACCTGAATCGTCAACGCAGGCGACATAGAAACTCTTTGGATGCCGTAGCGTTTTGCCAATTATCACCACATCGAGATCTTCAATTGTTCCATCCGAGTACTAAAGCAAACGGCGTATTTGTTTTGAATTTGTTTAATTATAATTAAAAAAAAAATAACTTACTTATTTTGTTATTTAATATACCGTATCATACCTCAGCCTTAGTTTTGTACCAACCGGCGTTTCGTCTATTAGCCATATAATACGACTCTGTGTCTTTAACAGTAATGCCTTCTTTAGAATCTTCGACCGATTTGTTGTAGGCGTCCTCTATATCTGAACTGTTATACGAGAACGATTAAATCAATGAGAATTACTCTCTTCTTAATTAACAGCCTGTAAATAGTCGACAGCAGGACGTAATTCTTCACTAGGATTTGCCGTGATCGCGCTCTTAGCTTAGGTGAGCGGGTTAGCGATCGCAGTTCGTCCGTCTTTGAATTGTGTAACTTAGGTCCGGCATATTTGAGACGGGACAGTAAGCCATACGATTTTTTTGGCGTTTCCTTTAGTCTACTCTGACGACACATGCTCATCGAGAGGTGAGCTGGCATATTATTTTAAGACGCTACCACAAGGGTCATTGTAGCTATTTAATCAACCAAAAATAGTTATACTCGTAGAAATAATATCGATATCAGCAATTATTCTCGAATTAAACAGACAGACAGATAGACTGACAGACGGATAGCCAGACCAACAGAGTGTTATCAGACGGGTTTTATTTAGAAAACGTGTAAAAGTAGCATTTTGTCACATGTTTCAACGGTCAAATGATGTAACGCAAACTGAATTCGTTATCTTAAGGTAAAGTTTCCTTCCTGTGGTGCCTTGAAAATAGTAAAGGCTACCGACAGATGGCGGAATAACGCAAGGCGAGTCCTCCTTATGAGAGAGGATTGTGTCCTGTAGTGGACAATTTACAGGTAGATAAGGTTATTAACAGAATTCCATCTTACATGAAAACATCGAATAATCCTAGTAAATATATTTCAGCACACAATAATTAATTGACTAATGCTGTTCGATTCCCATTTAATCATACATCTGAACAATAAAATAGTGAATGAATAGTAAACTATGACATACTTTTCCGTTACCACTTGTCGTTTGCTATGCGATATAACTCCAGTAACGTCGCGAAACAGTTCGTCTAATATTTCAAGCCGTTCGGTTAAAGGCAAGCCGCCCTTTTCCGGAGGTCCAACTAAGGATTTTCCATTGTGATATAATACATCATAGGCGAAGAAACTGGGTTGATACTGCGATGTATCCTTCAATGTTTTCACGTCGTATTTCATTGCTTAAACATGCAAATAAGGTTTTTTATGGATTTAAAATAAGTCACTATCTGGAAACATATTACAAAGAAGATATAAATTACAAGTCGACTATTAATGAAGGCCCCGAATTATAAAATAAGATCTAAGAGTTATTTTTAACAACAATAATATCCGTATGTTATGCATTCAATAATGGTTGTTGTAAACTTTGTAAATACATTGTAATTTTCATTTTTAATTTCTGGACAGGTCAAAACTGCTGACGGGAATTCTATGCACTTATCTGAACTTCGCCTGGCATCGGGACAGAGACGATTTTCCGTCGACTGATACTCTAGATATGAATTCGTAATAGATCTGGCTGATGTTCGGTATCATTTCCTTTCATTATTTCTCAGACATGCAAGTTTCCTGACGATGTTTTACTTCACCGCCGAGCATGTGATAAATTCCGAACATAAAATTGCTATTAACAATTTTAGTGGTGCCGTCACTGGGGATCGACGGTCACTCACGCTCTATGCAGTAATGAGGTAGTCAGAAGCCTAAATATTATTTGGCGGTTCAACACATTTCTTACGAGAGCCAACGCCAAAACCAAGGTAAACGCTGATTTACATCTACAAGAACGTGAACGTGTGGTTGTGAGCCTGTCGCCGCTCATTGTACAGGACAAAGACACATTTCGTACACAAATTCTCATAGAACAAAAACTCATTGGACTAGCCCTATGGGATCGAACTGTACCATAGGGGTTCGAACTCGGGTCTCATGATTACATATTCCAGGCAGATATACTAAGACTAGACTAACCACTCTACCGTCGCGGCCTGAAAATAACAATTAAAGTTCTTAAAATCGCTACCTATCGGGTCTTTTAAATAGTTATTTTTACTATAAAACATATATTATCGATAAGACTTTTAGACAAGCCCAAATTGAATAAAAAAAGTTTTGACTTTGAAAAAGGGTAATCAGACGCATATTAGGAAACTAAACCAGCTTGCACACCATACTGCATTGGCAGCGCACTCGCTTTATATCGTAAGTTCTGTGTTGGAGCTATGTATTTCATCCCATTCTTTCAATGTTATTTCAAACTTACATATTATATTATAATATAGTAACCTTTTGATCCAAAAGTCTCTTGTTCTTTATGCCAGCCTAACATTTCACCATCCAGAATAAAACTCTTAACGCTTGGAGCAAAGCAATCTTTTAGTAGCGGCGTCAAAGAACCTGATTCGTAGGTTTTACCGAAATTATGCGCCCTCTTGTGACCTTTTCTTGTGAAATACTCAAAGACGTTGTGCTCCATATGTATCTTGAATTGTTATGAAATATCCAAAAATGAAAAAAATATACAAGACCAGTACATACGAAATCAATTTAGCCTTAATTATGGTACATGATTAAGTATATTTAAGATATAAATGACAAAGTTTGCCGGTAACGTGTAAACCATAAAAATGATTAATTTTTATGAAAGAATAGTGAACCTTTCTTTTAGAGGCATATTAAAGCAATAGTAGTTAAGAAGTAAGGAGAATCGAAAATCATTTCTAAACCCGTCACAAGAAATTTATGAAATAAACCAGGACATGGACAGCATCACAGCTTTGTGTGCAAACCTTTACACAGTAGTTTTAAGCCCGACTTGAAGTTTAGAAGTAAATATATCACAAAAGCCCTAAAACTTATACACAGCATTGCTCGACACGACATATCGTATACAATACAAAATCGCGGCTAAGTTGAATTTAAAACACTGTGTCAATTATGGCTTTCTACCAAGATTGAACGTCGGCAGTCTGATGATGAATATGACGCAGATGAATAATGATGTCATTAAATGAATATGTTATGTATAAGTATTCAAATCGAAGCAGCACAATAAAAAATCAATTATCTTCATTTCATTTTCAATATTAATGACGTGTCAGATTAATTTAGCATTTCAAACGACATATGTACCTGAAATCGTTCACCGTCGAATTTCTCTTCGACTACGTAAGTCTTAGTAGGCGAAAGATCCGAAAGGTTTGTTATACTCAACCGCTCCAGAAGCATGGGACTTACTGCATGAAATATTTGAGCACCTATCTCCGATGATCTAGTGTTTCCATTATCAAAATTCTCACAAACCTAAAAGAACATTTGTACAAATTGTAAAAATTATTTAGGTAATCAATTTTTAACAAGAAAAAAGTGATGTTGACTCAAGTACTGTTCGTAAGAAAACGCGGATCCAGGAGTAAAAAGATTGCGTCTCCACACACAACATACACCCCAGAGATTTTCTTTTCAAAGTAAAGTACAACTTAGATTTGTCGTAATGATTTCAGTATAATATATTTTCATTCATGCAGTACTTACTACTTGCCACCCGGTTAGACTGCTGTTCGGTAATACCACACCACATGAATAAACTACTTAATAACTAAAGTACTTTGTAAATTCATGGAGTCCATAATGCCCAAAGTAGAAAGTAGTTCGACCATTTGAAACTGCCTCCAGGGATTGCTGATTCAGATTAAGAAATCATGGAGAATTGGACCAATTCTATCATATCGTGTACACTGCAGATTACTGTTCGGGTCCCATCCTAATTTACGTGTTATCAATTCAAAGTTTTCACTAATACGTATCACCGTATACAGCAAAGTGAAAACGAATGATCGTGAACGTACGTATGAGTGTGTTCGAGGTGTGATAGTTCTGATTGCTAACTCAATTGTCGGCAGTTTGCTTCTGCGCAGCATTAAATTATAGTGCCGCAAATGAGCACGCACAAAATATGAGGCTCTTAACCAATGTAGCAATATTATTATAAGATGTATATCTAGACATGCCAATGACATAACATTATTAGAATATTACACATAATATCATAAACATATTTTATTTACCAACCATCTTCAGATCACTACAGGTTTGGTAATATTCGTTGGCGTCCGGGTGAAATGCAGCAAAGATTCGTTTCTCGCCCATATTCAGTTTCAAATCCTTCAGGATTATCCTGAGTAACCATTTCAATTGTTTTGCATTCATTTTATTAATTACAGAAGTGAATATTTGTTCCAATGTAGCTAGAATTAAACACTAGTTTAATAAAGTTAATATTTAAGGTAGCTAAATTTACATCGACACATTACGCAAAACTTAATCATGCGTTAGATAATTCCAAATGAAACTAATATTTGTGCAATACACAAAATAACAATTGTATAGCAAAGTTGTATTGAGTGCTTCTAAACTCTTAACATAATGTAGGTACCACAGCTAACACCGAAAACAATTCTCAGAAAAAGAAAGGACGAAAGAAACGAGGGGGCAAAAGAAGAAGCCTCCTACACTATATTCACAACAAATTTTAAATGATATCATGTTACAGCGCTGCCGATATTCTTGGAACCTTCTTCAAACTTTACTTCAACTACAATCTTCTAGGTGATTTCTGGGTTGGGTGGTCGTTGGCTGGTTCCTTCGATTACGAAGTTTTAGACCTTTCTAGGCTCCAAAACACCCTCATATATATTGAGGAGAAGCCTTTTTCCAGCTATGCAAAGAATGATAATAGTCTTGTCTTTGAATTTCGAACCTCTCCAAGTAAACATGTCGAACCACGTAGATTAATAAAATATATTGAACAATAAAAATTGCTCTTTTTCTCTGTATTCATTCCCTTAAATTCAATCCCAACTCTTGCGATACTGGTTGGCTATAGATGACTGACTGTAATTTTTGACATTTTTTATTACATGATGATGTGATAATGCAATGTGCTTTTTGTGTTTTTTATTCTTGCTTGCGTATTATCATATCAATACGATAATCATGTAATGATAATGATTATAAGATAATGATAGGGCTATATATATTATAGCCCTTGCCAAAATCGCGTCCCAAATTATAAGATTGACTCACTCGGCCTTTAAAGTCTCCCGGATATACCTTAAATATGTGTATCTTTAAGTTTTTCGATGTCCAGATATTTTTCAATGATTCAAGGCGATACCGAATGCTGCGGCGAATTATTGAAAAATATCTGGATATGATTCTTTGCGTTTCAGCATAATATTATCCTGGTATATCTAAGGTTTTGGGTGATTTCATCCGATATTAATTTATATCCTTTGATACTATGACAAATGAAGGTGAGAGAAGGAAAAGGGTCAGGTCGGGTGTCCCTGCCCTGGGGAGGATATCTCCTCCAGGGTGAAATTTTTATATTGTATATATGTAATGGCCCGTAGAAACTTTCATATTGTGATGATGGATTGTATGCGCCATCTTGAGAAATGATTTTCCTGAATAAATATCTGTATCTTTGTGTAATAAATATCTATCTCTCAAAAATAGAGCTTCTCATGTAGTGAAATATCTGTCGCCACAATACTATTTAAAATTTCAGAAATAAAATACGTTCAAACGCAGCCTCATTAACAACCTAGCTGTTGTTGTACCCGCGTTGCACGGGGGAAACAAAGGATAAGTAAATATAAAAAAAATTTAATCAGTGGCCTTCCCAACATCATAAGAAACATCTGTAATGCATCTTGATCAAAGATCCAGAGGACTTGAAGATTAGTGTGGACGCGAAGCCACAATAATAATACACCTTCATATTCAAGTGGTCCGCAGTGCATACTAAATTCAATGTTATATAGTTGACACACTCGACATTCGTGTCCAACACATCGCTTTTATTTCTTATATTATATTTTTTTGGCGGCATTTATAATATGTACAAGAGTACATATAATAAAATTTACATTTCTCTACCGTCACCAATCAACGTAATTTCTAAACAAGACGCCATTATGTAGTTGCACGAATATATGAATAATAACTCGCAAAGGCAAACGTGCATTCAACAATAACGATATTAAATAATTATTTCTTACATATTAAATAATTATTCAAACTTTAACCTCACCAGCAGGAAAGGTTCTAACATTATGATACTCACAGGCGACGAGTACTTAACGCGGGTCTCCGAGACTAGTCACAACGCGCCACCAGGCATTGCACATACATCTGTATGATGACTTTGATGACTCGCATCCTACGCGTTCGCTTCTCGTCGTCTATGATATCCATGCCTGCATGGAAATCATAGTTACTTTTAACTATAACGTCATGTAAGGATTTTTATTTGTAACTGTTTCTCGCCCGTTACTTATGTAACGAGGCGGGAAGGGCGATAAACAGTTACAATAATCCCGGCATTTATCATTTGTCGATTATTGTCACTGTGCTAGCCACACGTTTGCGGAAACCTGTTAACCTCAAGTGAGGCAGACGCTCACTAGAATGGATTTGTTGACGATAATTGGGGATTTCAATGAACTTTTTCTCATACTTCAACGGGCTTGGGACTGTCAATGTTTATTTTAAGCTTTCATTATGATTATTAATCAATACATAACTTTTATCAGAGTTAATAACGACTTTTCGTCACTGATATCTCTCGACATGATTAAAAACCATGAATAATTCTTATTTTATAACACACGTGCGTGCTAAAAAGTAGAAGTTTTAAAAAATTTACAGACTAATATTTGGTTAGCGTAATATACGAACACTTAGTAGGGAACACGTATCTGGCTGGTATCCCGATCGAAGTATCGTAACATATAAAATACTTAGGCCTTATTCTAAATATTTTTTATTTGTATAAAATGTTGCTTTAAATGTGCCGGCGAGTTACATACGTTATAATTATTAGACATACATAACAATAGAATTTCCATTGTTTCAACACGTCAAAATAACAGCATACTTACGTTGTGTCCCACTTTCTGCTTTTGCAATTTGATCAAGTATTTCATTAATATCTTCTACCGTGAAGGAAGATGATTTGCAGGCCCTGTCTTTTAACACATTAAACGCCACCGTAGCAAAATCTTTGTCATGGGAATTATTTGATCGGATATTCAACAACTTTTGAGCATTCGGTGATTTTTTATTCCAAGCTAACACATTTATTAATAAAGCACCAAGTCTAGCCTCTTTTAAGTTGTATGAACTTCTTTCTCTTTCTAATGCTGGTAGCAACAATCTTAGAATGGGATAAAAGCTGGAATTCTGGAATAAAATTTGGCCTTTGAATAGCTTAATTGTACCTACAGAAATATTCAATATGTATGACGATCAGTCAAATTAAATATAATTACCTTTTCTTCAGTAATTTGAGCTGCTTTGAGTCCAAACTCGGCGACAAAATTGCTCAAAATCCTAAATTTCTCCCGTTTTGTTTTCTTCTTATCGAACAAGCTCTCTAGTATTGTACATATATCTTCGAATAAAATTTGGTTTGCTGGCACTACGACTTCAGACGACGACATAGTATTACGAAAATCCTATAATGGAGTATATAATATTGTCAAATAATTGAACAGTATCTGCTTACCTAAAAATAAAAATGCTCCAAAATTCTATTTAATGTGATGCAAGACTGATTTTAATGATTAATAACCGTATTCACAGCTCGTGCTCTTACGGGACTATAGCCCTGCAAAGTTAAATACTGCCGACAATGAATGGAAATCGTCGGCGCGAAATTCGAATCCGAAATCATCATCTCAATACTTAAAAGATTCTAGATTTAAATTCTAAAGAAACAAAGTTAATAAAAACTGCTTTTTAATAGAGATCTAATTTCTAATAGTGGGTCCTGGATTCGAACTCTGACACCAAAGCAACTTATTACACCAGAAGTTCTGTTTGGTTTCAATTTGCACATTTTCATTTGGTTACACCAGGAGACAATATTTAATTAAACTAGAAAGTCTCAATGACGTAATCGCATAAACCTTCATTAGTTCAAATTGAAACCAATCTCTGTTAAGATAACAGGAGTTGTGCAATAGACCAAGAGATGAACGCCTGGACTTACTGCGAGGTACCAGGGGTATTATCGGAAATTGGTTTTTCACAAAAATACAATGCCCAGAGCTATATTTCTTATGGAAATGGGTAGTTTAAAAATAAGATTTAAAATCTTATTTTTAAATCTTGTTTTTTTTTATTTCATAGGAATACTAAAATCTGTATATATGAAGACATTTATTTATATAACTTTGTACCAAAATAAATTTAATAATAATCTTTAAGTGTAATATTTAACTTATATTTAGTGTCTCAATAAATAAATTTACATTTTATTATCACATTTATTTAAACCACAAGGTATTTGAACATATATTTTCGAGCAATTTCAGGTGAATGATCTTTGTACAATATATAGAGGTTGTAAGCAGTCTCTTTGGTCAAATCTATAACACCATGTTCATTACATTTTGTAACTGGCCCACAAGACAATGCTTTTTCATAAAATTCTACAGCTATATTATTCAAACTTAACATTTGATAGACTCTACCCATATTATAATATGCTTCTTGATCACACCTCCGTAATTGTTTATAAGTTGAAAGATAGGATAAACCCTGCAATATTAAATTATGATGCTTATCTACTGTCCTCTGAGCTGCCATAATTATTATTGTTACACCAATCAAAAATGCCGACAATGGTTCTCTACACTGATCATAGTATTCCAAAAAATATTTTAATGCAACTAGATATCTGCCAGAAGTCAAAAAATTATTGCCTAGAAACAAATTTCTAACAACATTGTAATCTTTTTGAAACAGTCTAGATAAAAATTTAACATGTGCCGTGTCATCAATTGAACTAATAACCAGATTTAATAAATTCCATGAACAAGGGCTAGGATATTTGTATGCAAAATCTCTTATAAATCTTAAAGCATTATGATAGTCATTACTTAATATACAGGCTTGAAGACAGTAGAAATCAATATTGAGGCGATGGGATGATAAAGCTTTTGACATCATTGCACCAAAGCATAGCCTCTGCATAGTAAAATATTGATGGTTTTCATGAGCAATACATAGTAAATCTTTGAAAAAGTCCCACTCCTGTTGTGATGTCAATTTAAATGTTTCTTCCTCATCAAAGTGTAGATCATCTTCATGATAAGGATTTTCTCCTCGCATAGATCTAAAATTGTGTATAAGGTCTATTCCTCCTTTCATTTTACAAGCAATACCCAATTCCTCCTGATGTCTAAATCTTGGAAAAGTTTTCGACAGCAGAGCTTCACCCACTTCCAGGTATTTAAGAGTTTTATTGTTCTTTTTCAGCTCTAAACAGTGTTCATAAAGCAATTTGGCACTAACAACATAGTTATAGTCCTGTTGCAAAATATTTAGTGCCTCATCAATGCAACCTTTTCTTTCCAGAATTGTAAACAGCTTACGCCGTGCTTCTGGGTGTTGTGGTGCATGTTTCAAAACTTTATAATAAGACTCAACGGCATCATCCTGCCTACCTAAATTGTAAAGACATTCAGCATGTTTAAGCCAAACAGCACCAAGGTCAAAGCTAGTATTCTTTACAAGAGGTTCCAAAAGCTGCATAGCAAGTTCATGGTAACCAGCAGAGGAAAATGCTTCCTCAATATCCATGTACAAATCACCAGCTTTTTCTACATCATTGGTTAAAAAATCACTCAACAGAGTCTCTACTAAACTAATGGCACCTAAATGTATAAAGCATATTAACAATTTGCTTTTCAGATCAATAGGCAAATTACTAGGAATTGTACAGTTTAAATAATTTGTCTGCTCTTCTATTTCATTGCTGGAATTTCTAATTGTCTGTATTTCAGCTTCAATTACAACTCCTATGTTTGCAACAAAAACATCTATACAGGATTGATATTGTTTTTGACTAATTAATAATTCTAAGTAAATATTTGTATCTTCTAAAGTAAAAAGTGATGCACATTTCTTATTAGCAGAATCAAGCACAGTAAGTGCACGCTCCATCTCATTGTTATTGTGGTATATTGTTGCTGCCATTTTAGCATATTTCATAATAGTTTCTCCTTCCGTTGCTGGTAAGCAAGTAACTATTTTGTGGTAACATTTGACTCTAGTAACATTTAATGTATGAAGTGGATACTTCATTTCTTCCAAAATGGTTAATAAATCAAGCCTCTTCATATGTATGTCTAAGTTAAATGGTTCAGCTTTAATAGCTTGTGTGTAACAAATCATTTCCTGTTTTACATCTTTTCTTTGTTTTGATATGGCAGCCAGTCTCAACCACTCATTAGCATCAGAAGAACTTAAATGAGCAGCCAACAAAGAAAACTGCAGGGATTTTTCAGCATCATGTTCAAATATCTGTGCCAGTGTTTGGTATGGTTCAGGAGCCGTTGGTACTTGTTTTATAATCTCATGGCACATTTTTTCAGCTGTTTCTTTATCACCCCTAGCAAATCGTAAATTAGCTTCCCCCATTAATCCTAATAAAGCAGTAGATAAACGCGTATATTTTCGACGTCTTTGACCGTACTTTTCAACTTGTGGTATGGATGGTCGAGAATCATCATCTGACATTTTATTTAGATCTTCGATTTCTTCTTCGTCATCACAACCATACCATTCACTAGAATATTCGGCAAAAGACATTTCGCCACTAAGAAACTTATTGGTCAATTCCTTTTCTACGTCCATTTTGTCTTGATTATTCTCACAAGACTGACCTGGCTCAAAGTTATCCATTGTTTTAGGCATCTGTTACATAGAAAATATTATTAAATAGTAATATTATTTTAACTTACTCGTCTTAATTACCTAGATATTCATTTTTATTTAAACAGTCTCTATTGATCGTAACCCGGTAACCAACCGGCAACAGTAAAGAAAATATAATTAAATATAACAGTAACACAAATGTGGATTATAAATAATAGTATTTTGTTATTTTATGGCTCACTACGCTTTTTTTTAGGAAATAGCGATATCAAGCACAGAGAACATTGTCTCGACCTCATGCTCATTGTCATAGCTCTCTCCCAGTATATTATCTTATCTATGATCTCGAGTCTCAACCACAAAGTTTATTATAGTTCCTTAACTGCCCGGTTAGTAATTATAATTAATTATATCAGATGATAACCCAACATTATTTATTTGTCTCTGTCCAATATTAATTACAATATGGGCATATTTATAAGAACTTTTACTGAATACCTTGGTTCATGGTTTTCTACTACGGAAAACTATGCCTTTTCCTCTAAAAATATATTACTTACCTATCCTGGTAAACCTTTAGATAGGGTGTGATGAACACAAAGAACTCAAAACAAGTTATAACACTTTTCACTATTTAAGTAAACAGACCTGCGCAGTGTTGCGGGAAGTCGATGGATGCAGGTGGCAGGGCAGGACCGAGCTTCGTGGCAATCTTTGGGGGAGGCCTATGTTCAGCAGTGGACTTCTGATAGGCTGAAATGATGATGATGATGATGAAGTAAACAGAGCGATTACGAATCGAGGACTCTAGTACAATATTTCATAAAAAATTAAGAATTTATGAAATATTTACGGACTTTGTTTCTTTAACAACAAATGCTGTGCTATCATACAGTGTAAATAGATGCGTACAAATCCATACCGTTATTTTTAATAAGGTACGAGATACTTCTAATTTTATAAAAATACTGCCTACGTATTTGATTTACGCTTTCTGGTAATGAAAACTGCTAAAACTCATACAAAAATAGTTGTAAATATGTTTAAAATTACCTTTTACACAGACTAAAAAACGTGTGATGTGTGAAAAAACACAAAGTCCGAAAATAGAACAGGATTATCTTTCCTTTATACGTCTGTGCAGTTATCCTGTTACAGGTAATTTGACCAGCGGCTTAAAATATGTTTGAATGTTTTTAAGTTTGCGTTTGGGGCACGTTTTGCTAAATGTCATTGTTTAGTCTGCTACTGCTATAATAAAAGTCTGTATTCAATTCTCACTGCCTACCTAAAGTCTCTTCCGTCAAAGCTGTCAAGATCACCAGGCCAACAGCGTATCCACCGTGGTAGTTTTAGTCGGTCCATCGTCTTAAATGTTGATCACGTCATAATCTGTCACCGCCTTCGGTGACTGGTAGCTGTTAGCAACTTTCGCCTACGTAAAATAAAAAAGCGCCCACTGCTATTTTGGGTTGGTAACACTGATAATGACATTTTATTGACATCGAAAGATATGGTTCTGACAAATGGTGTTTATTTATTTGTATTCGTACTTTTCTAAGTAACTCCTGTTTACTAAACGAATTCAAAGCCTATTCGATATTTTGTTAATTTTTAGAGTTTCTTGTATTATAAATATATGCAAAAATTAAATATCAGCTTAAGTTTTGGCTTTAAAATTCGCACAAAATACGTGATTTAGTTAAAACAAATTATTATAATTACAAATGAGTAAAACCTGCATTGTTCAATATTCTGTTCATTATTAAATTATTATCATACAAGGTTAGTTGTGCGCAAAATTATTTGAAAAACCAATAAATTTATGGCATTGCCGACTTTATTAATTATTGAGTTCGTTTACCCTTGAAGAACCAGATACTTATACTGTTGCCATTTAAAGTCACATACCATAATATAATCAAGTAATATATGTATTCAGAACACTTAGTCACGAAACGAACAACTAATGTTTTTATGTTTTCTTGCAAGATTATTAAAAGAAAATGTGTGAAATACAGCAATCTGTAAAAGGACAACTTACGGAAAATAAGAGTCTGAGTGTAATTTCTGATTTAGAAGAAGATTATGATGGAGCTGATCCCACACTTTTGAATATGCCAGTAGAGGTAAATTTTATTTACTTGTTTTTTCTACAGTTGTCAGCTATGGATATCAATCCCAATATTCTAAATTCATGTATTTATTTAAATCAAGTTCTTCAACATTGCAAAACTGCTTAACAACTAGAATATTTATCTAATTTCAACAATTAACAATCTTAACTCAAATGCACACCTATAGAGAACTTTAACAATTAAAAATTATTAGGTGACTTATAGAAAATATTTCTATTATTAGCAGACCTTCAAACATCACCATACATGGTGAACATTCTGGTAAATATGGTGTTTTGGATAGAGCCCGACATATATTTGTTATTTTATATCCGGGAACTTTTGTAGGAATTAAAATATCTATGTTAGACAATATTGAATTGCCAGTCACTCTAGAACTGCCAATTTTGTACATCATAGTCAACAAAAGTAAGGTCATGAAAATTTTATGTTGATAAAGGCAAATGGTTTATGGTATCAAAAAAAGACAATGCTTTGAATATAATGGTGTCTGTCAGAGATAACAAAAATTACAAAAGCTAAATTGGATGTGAAGTATTGATCTATCTGCAAAATTATAACACACTGGAATCCAGACAAGTAATTATAACACACTGGAATCGACAAGTAAGCTGTAAACTAAGGCATTATACTGACATTTAATCATTTACAACCAGGTGAACCGCATGCTAGTTTGCCGCCTTTCCCATTAAAAAAAAATTTTTGGTTTGCACACCTGTAAAAAACACCTTTCCTATAAAAAAAAATATATTGTTGAATGTAAATTATTGAATATTTGTGAAATTTATAAACATAAATACTTACAAAGACTTTTAATAATATTAGTAAATATGCTTACAATTGTCAATCAATTAGTAATATTTATTTTTTATTAAATGGTACATCAACATATGTGTATATCTCAAGCAACAGAAAAAAAACTAATATGTTCATGTATACTAAAGGGTTTTAAATTAGGTACAAATAGCAAGATAGAGGAATATGGCAATTTATCAGCCTATAAACCTAACAGCGACTTATGCAGGTTGAATGGGATGGTACTGATATTTAATAAAAAAAATATTAGTTCCATAGTCGTCATAGAATTCGTGCACGAACATTTCGCGGAATGGCAGACATGGGTAGGTTTGTCATGTCGCGTATAATTTGGGCGATCTCGAATACCCTTTATACGTGACGGTCGGTAAATTACCGCGCAACAAAGTCTTTCATCGCGTCAAAGTTCATGTCAGTGGTTACAATTCGCGCTCTTCAGTTCAAGTCCAGACTTTGAGCGAGTCGCATGTTTTTATTTATTCTTAGCGCCTTGAATTGGAGTAACGAGAGAGTATTAAAATTCATAGAACATTATAAAGCGTAGTCCATTCGGTCCATTCCACGAAAGAGATAATAAAAAGTTTGATGTTAATAAAAAGTTGATTTGAATACACACTATTACGGTCATTTAGACAGAATAAAATATTTTTATCTCATGAAAGATGCGGTATGTATGACGTTTATTCATATAATTAGCCATCGGAAAACAAACAATAATTTATTGTCAATGTTCTCTAAAAAAATACAGGCAAATTTAATTAAATTGTCGTGGAAACGTAACGATTTGAAACCTAATATTATATTTACCTACATATGATACCTCTGGCAATCTTCTCTTCGTATATGGCCGAGCGCCAAGTGTTACCTTATCGCGTTCACCTTTCCGCGGGACGGAATTTCGAGTCATGATAATATAAACTAAAGAATGTTCTTTGATTAAACTACTACACTTATTTAATTGATTATGGCTTCTAGGCCTTAAACCATATTGAAACTAGACCTTGTCATGAAACCAACCAACCCGTATATTGTGACGACTTACACATTTTATAAAACCAAGCTTACTTGCAGATTTATTTAATAGTTCATGTACATGGGAAGTTAATTGTAGCTCGGTATCCAGTAGCAACCTCAAATACCTGTTAGCTTCTACACAATTGTACCATTAACCGAGTACTAATTCCAGGGACCGCTTAACTATACTTTTAAATTGCGGTACGTCGTCATAATGTTAATGGTATATCTATTTATTAACTGTACATATATTTCGAAACCGGGGTTATGTCTATGTATAGGAGTAATCTTTCAAAACAAGCCGCCTCTGCAATCGCTACCGCCATTGGCTCATATAATTTTGCTGTCAGAAGCCCGCTCTTTTAGATTTTTGTATCAAAATGTGAATACAGATTATAAAGTTAGAAACAATTTCATTATGATTATGGCAACGGTAAAATATGGGTACAAGCATACCGGAAGATGACCCTAGCTAGATATATTAAAATTATTTTCTCTTATATACTGTTATTTTTAAGTAAGTAAATAAGATACTTGTCCGATGCGAAGTCTGGGGCAAAAGTCCAGTCTTTCAGGGAATCGATGATTGAGGGGGTGAACTCGACTTTGGAGGCTGTTTCCCAATCGGGTGATGCCAATTTGGTCGAGTTTAACCCCTCTAAAACACAGGCTTGTCTTTTTGCGGCGAAACGGAGTCCATTCCAACTGACTCCAACTTTCCGGAATGTCCCCGTTCCGGTAAATGACCGTCTTGAGCTCTTAGGTCTAGATCTCTCTTCTAATCTAAATTTCGGTCGTTACATCGAGTCCATAGCAAACACTGCTGCCAAAAAACTTAGTATCCTCTCGGGGGTGAGACGGTACTTCACATCGGAGCAGCTCTTAAATCTATACAAAGCTCAAGTCCGCTCTTGCATGGAATACTGTTCCCACCTCTGGGATGGTTCTGCTAAACATCAGCTTGATGCTTTGGACTCGTTGGAGCGCCGAGCGAAGAGGATCATAGGCAGTGACTCACTAGTAGAGGCAAAACTTCGAAGCCTCGAACACAGTAGACGAGTGGCCTGCCTCTCGGTTTTTTATCGGATTCATTTTTGAGAGGTTGCGGAGGTTTTGCATAACCTGATACCGCCTTCCTCTTTCCATCACCGAACGACTAGACGCGGCGAGCAGTTCCACCCTTATGTTGTAGACATTCCTCCATTGCGCACGAAGCGGTTTGCCTCTTCTTTCTTTATGCGGACGGCTAAGGAGTGGAACTCTCTGCCGAGGTCAGTTTTTCCGGAAACCTATAACCTGGATATCTTCAAGGCCAAAGTGAACAGACATCTAGGCAAGCGTGTACCATCCTAGGCCTCATCTTCGCTTTCCATCGGGCAAGATTGAGGTCAAACGCAAGCCTATTTTTTCATAAAAAAAAATAGTGGAAGGGGAATATACCATCCCTTTCCATCCATCTCTAGCAAACAAAACACTGGTGACCAAATAAAGGCGGAATATCCATCACAATTTGCCAAAACTAAATACTACCGAAATCTACCAACAAATCCTACAGACTCGTGATGGGGAGCAGCGTCATTAGTGCGAGGGTTCCAGCACTGCACAGGACATATGCCTCTCTCATAAAGCGGATTTGGCATAATCGTCACGCTCGTCAAGCGGATTGGCCATCGCAGTAGTAGACACCTCGCACCTTAGACGCTGCTGCCCGTCATTGGCCTGCTTCATTTGAGTCTGGTATTTTTCGTGATGGTTATCCCGCACTCTATCGGTAGCTATTACTATTTTCAAGGCTTTTCTGTTGGTCGCCTCTCACGACACCCACAAGAAGAAAGCCGATACTAGATGTAATCTAAAGCCGTTTAATTAGTAGAAACCTTATGGTACGCCAAATAGGTCAATGTAAGACACGGTATTTAAAAAAATAAATTAAATGGTCTTTTGTCTTAAATAATTAAAATTCAAATAACTCGCAAGCGAAGTCGCAGGCGTTCGCTAGTTGTACATATATTTGTAATCTTGGTCTTGGTAAAGTGTGTAATTTATTTAGATAATGTTAGTGAGAGATTCCTTTCTGTTTCCTCAATATATTATAGAAATACTGTTAATAGTTTATAATAAAATCAGATTAAAAGATTTACGAGACATCAAATAAAAATTTAATCGTTTAATTTTATATGTTTCAGATTATTTTAAAAATTTGCTCATTTCTTGAGGCAGATTTTTTAAAGTATACCATGAGTAAAGTGTGTAGTAGATTTGAAGATATTTTAGCTGATGAACACCTTTGGAAATATTGGGTGCATAGTAAAATAAAAGGTTACTTTCCTGTACTACCAAATTTAAGAATATGGGATGAAGGACAAATAGAATGGGAGGAAATATGCGTGGAAATGGATGTCGAAAGAAAGAAATGGGCTAATGTGAAAGATACAACTAAGCATATTGTTGTTAAAGATGTGCACTATGCATCTGTTGATACAGTGTTGTTAGCTAATGTAAGTATAAAAAAGATATGAGAGGTGACCTGCATTAGAAGTTATACTTCTTAGGCATTATTAAAAAATATTAATTACAGACAAATAATTCATTACTATAAAATAATAAAGGGATGAGAATAGTGATAAAGTAGTCGCTATCAATATACTGTAAGCGCGCATCATAAAAGTTCACGCTCATTATTTTTTCATATCCCGCCAAAAGAAGTATTACTTTAAAAATATTTATAAATCTTAGATACAAAATACATATATGAAACATTTTAATTGCCTGCTATTGTGTAGAAAGGTGAAATATGTTTGTCTGGTGGAAGAGATCGTGGCATGGCTTTCTGGCACGTGAAGGATATAAAATCGTGTCAAAGTGAAGATAACACCACTGTACTCAGAGATGTAAAGCCTAGACACATAAAGCATGATGCACATGCAGGCTGGATATGGGATTTAGCTGCAGATAACATTGAAAATGCCTCTATTATTTACTCAGCATCATGGGATAATACTGTCAAAGCCTGGGACTTAGTCAGTGGACTGAATTGTATTCAAACATTCAGGTAATTTTTAAGAAACTTCTTTTCTTGTTCTTCTTCTTCATCAACCTATTTAAGTCCACTGCTGCACACAGGCCTCATATATACATTTCTTATGTATGAGACCTGTGTACACTAGTACTTCATACATACTCCGTGGCGAGTATGTGCAAACCTAAGTAAGTACTGATACTGTACTACAACGGGTTGAAGAGTACAGTATAGGTTTTTTCGCAAAATTTTTTTTTTTATGGGAAAGGCGGCAAACGAGCAATAGGTTCACCTGGTGCTAAGTGATTACCAGATCATTCGCCCAGATACATCTGCAACACCAGAGGAGCTACAGGTGCGTTGCCGGCCTTTAAGGGTATTTGGGAGATGAGAGGGAGTGCAATGGGGAGGGGGAGGGGGCCTCCGGTTACCTCACTCACCGAACGAAACGCAGAAGCAGATGATGCGTCTACTTCACGCCGGTATTCTGCGAAGTCGTGGTGTTAATCCGTTCGAGCCGGCCCATTCGAGCAGCAGCTAAAGCCGCCGCTTGGCTCTACCGCGTTAAAGATAATGTTGCAATAATGATACCACTTCCCATCACCCATGTTAGTTTTGAAAACTATTTTCCGCAATTAGTCGATCCCAGAGCTTCGTTTGGTAGGTAGCAAATACATCAAAAATAATTTTTATTTCATAAATAAAATAAGGAAAAATGGGGTAAACGGCTGATTGAGTGATTACCGCCGCTCACGCCAGGGGAGCTGCAGGTGCGTTGCCGACCTTTAAGGATATTTCAGGACAGAGGAAGTGGGAAGGGGAGGGCCTCCAGTTACTTCACTTACCGAACGAAAAGCAGAAACGCAGAAGCACAAGGTGCCTCTTCTTCACGCCGGTATTCCGCAAGAACCGGCCCATTCTATCAGTAGCAAAAGCCCCTGCTTGGCTCTACCAATTTATTTGAACTCTATGTTTTTGTTGTCAGGTGTGGAATGTCTGCATTGTCAGTAGTGACCGTTGATAATATTGTGATGACAGGTCTATATTCAAAGAAGATTCTTTCCTTTGATTTAAGATCGGGACCTAATCCCATCAATACATACAAACCTCATAGAGGACCAGTTTTAGCACTTAACTCATATAATAATATGATTGCATCAGTTAGTGAAGACAAAACACTAGCAATATGGGATAGAGTTGCTGGAAAATTGATAAAAAATGATGTAAAGATACCACTTGATAGAGCATATCCAGTTTGTATAAACTGGAGTTCATCTGCAATGTACATTGGTGACTCGAAGGGATCATTACATTTGTTTAATCCTGAGGATCATTCATTTGTGAGAACTCATGAAATATGGCCCGAATCCTCAATTATTGAACCTTCCAATAAGATAGCTGGATGTTATCAAAGCCAAGGAAATATAATTGTTTGTTCTGACCGGGGAGAAATAAAATTTTTATACAATTGTTACCCACCACATGAATACAGTAGTGTACAAACTAGTACCTTTGATGTTACACAGGTAATATTTAACTTTATCTTCTTTGATTTATTAAGGTTTAAAAAAATATTGACGAAGCTTTAAGTGGCATTAAACAAAATTTATATTCTTGCATGGCTATAAATTATAAAGTATTCTGCACTGCAAGCTATAAAATACTATTTATGTTCAAGCAGTTCATTTATCAAATAAGCAATCTTTTCACATTTATTTTATTTCTTTTGCAAACATACATCCTTTATGAATCTCTTTTTATCCCCGACTTGCATAGTGCAAATCCATTTTGTGTATTAATTTCAGAATTTTATCATCACTTTTCTGTTATCATTGCTTAATATAATATGGCTCTACCGAGAAAGCCTCTTCGGCTCACTCATCCATTTCAAAATCAAAGTCAATTTTTTTATTCAATATAGGTTAGTTTAAGCTCTTATGAAAGTTAAAATCTACACTGGTTCGTTCAGAAAAGAACCGACAAAAAACTTATGCGTTCCAATGCGTAAATGATTCGACAACTTTTCCTATCTTAGCCTCAATTATTAATGTCACCTATGATTTTTAACAATGAATTCGATCAGTACACAAAGTTTTCAGTTATAACATCGGAAGGCTATGAAGACTTCGGGACTTTCTTTGTTCATGAATTTGGTTCACTACATGTCCCAGACCTCACAAATTCTAACTGAAACACGAAAGAAAGAAGAAATACACAAAGACATACAAAGCACATATTTCCTATTGCCTTTTTGTAGAAGTTCTCTAACTGTATTCCCTTCCTCTTTCATCACATTAGTTATTCAAAAAATTTATCTGAGCATACAGTTATATGTTTCAATTTCAAAATCACAGATTTTTCCTATGTATTTTTTGGCTCACAAATTGTAGATATAGAATCTACAATTCATGAAATTATTCGTTAACATTTAGCCGAAAAGTTAATCGTGTTCTTCTTATCATTGGTTCCTCTGCCTATTATGCGTAACCGACGTGAGTGCGTATACTTTATTTATTTTGAAAAGAAATAGAACCTTAATTTTTACTTATGTTTGTTAATATGAAATTTAATACTTGTTTCAGCTGCGGTACTCAAACGGCGTTTTAGTTATTGGAACCTGCGACTCCGCTCTTGAGTTCTGGATCCCAAACGACAGATATGATCATGAGATATGATTGATAATTTTAGAATGACATAGAATGCAAAATTATTTAATCAAATTATTTAATTTAATAACAATGATTTATTACCAGGCTTCTGGTAACAATATTTCATAAATTTTACTAATCGGTAACAAATCACAGGGATATCATGGTATGTTCAGCCCACGCCGCCATCTAGTTTCTGTTAACATGAATGCATTTTGTTGTTGTTTTGCAAAAAAAAAAAAACTTATTTCTCAAGCGACACTGTTGTAAATATGTAATCATTTCAGCAGTAATCACAACGAGTATTTTATAAATGAATTGAAAAACAAGATTTATTCTATTTATTGAAACAATTTTTCAAATTTTTTAGAAAAGATGTTTTATCAAAAACATTTCCATGCAAATAAACTGATTTCACTCAAAATTTTTGAATGAAAATTTAATTTTTTTTAGTTAATTTTGTTTGTTTAATATCAAATACACGCACAATTTTAGTATAAGGTGGAAAAATATTCGAGTGATTGGTGAAATATTAATGAAAATAAATGATTGCAAGACCAAAAGAAAAAAACTTATGGAGATATTACACGGTTTATTTTTGTATTTTATTTATAAATTAATATTACGAAAGAAATAGGAATGAATAGTTTACAGTTACTACATAGCTTAAAAACCGTGGTAGCCTAGTGGTCAGTGCCTTTGCTTTAATTAAGTAGAAGGCCTGAGACCTGAGTCAATTCCCTGTGCCAGCTCCATTAAAATTTTAAATAGTAATTTTAAATTCTGAATTTACCTTGTGTTTTGCGATGAAGTAAAACGTCGGAAGTAAACCTTCAAGTCTCCCAAATATTAAAACAAAATATTTTGATTTCATGTAAAGTCCGCCAGCTTTAGTAGTACAGGTTTTCCTGATTACATTTCTTATAAATATGGTCAATTATCCTTTTTTACCTTAATAAATATTGGCATCTTTTATGCGTATGTGCGCAAACATTCCAAAACTTTTGGTATGATTAATGTTTAACTCCAAATTGTAAATAAAGACTTAAATAGCCGAGTAGTTCGATCGGCCTCGCCTTCGATCCACTACGTAGTAGGCTCGTGCCAATGAGTTTCTCGAAACTTATATACGATTAGTGTCGTTGGCTTGGGCATTAAGACGCCGACGCGTTTACACCAGTCACTTTGTCCTAAAAGCTTACATGAGCACGATGATAATCAAAATAATGAACCTACTAATCAATTATGACATTTGTTAGTTATCACATTTTATTTGAAGTTTCGTAAGAGATTAAATGAAATGAAAAGAAATTTAGGACTCGTATGGACGAATACCTACCATCGCACGTGGTCTTGTAATTAAGTGTCGTTACAGCCTGTAAGTGCCCACTTCTGAGCAAAGGCCTTCTGAAATAAGAGTATCAGAGAGGGTTTAGGAGCCGGGAAGAGCCCGCCACGCTGCTCCAGTGCGGGTTGGCGGGCTTCCCATACCCTCGAAATAATATTTTTATTATTTCTCAGACATACAGATTTCCTTACGATGTTTACCGTCACCGTTGAGCACGTGGTAAATAATGTGGGGTGTAATGTCTAGAACTACTAAATCGATTCCAAAAATTCTTTCACTTATAAAAAGTTACAACATTTCGTCCTATTAAGTAATACACATTTCATTTCGTTTTTGCGTTTCGAAAAACAGGTTTTCAAATTGAAATGTCAATATTTGTAAATTAAGTTGCTAGGTAAAGCGCTGCTTGGCTGCTTTTTCGGTGTGTACGTCGTGACTTACCTTCCTAAGTCGCTTCGCGCCGTCAGTTTTTTCCCGTTATTAGTATGATTGTGAGCTAAGGGATCGTTGTGTTCCTAGATTATTCTTACAACTCACGATTCAGTAAATTTACTCAAGAAATAGCCTTTGGGTATATTTCTGAGCTAAGAAAAGCTCTATCATGTACTACTTATGTACATATGTTATGTAAAATATTGTAATTTTGTTAAATTTCCGAGACTTTCTTCTCCGTGTATTTCCCCGAACAAACTTTCTCGCTGGTGGGAGAAATAAGTGTTTTTCCATTGGCTAATAATAATATTATGTTATATTTCTTGGAGAGGAATCTCCCGAAAACCAATATATTTTGATACTTACCAGAAAACAGTAGAACGTTGAACATATTATACAGAGAAGCCTCGATGTTATGTACCAATTATCTTCCTGGCCTTCTAAAATCTACCTCTACACCCAGTTAAGATCACTTTTATCTTGCAACAAACTGCAGTTTTTGACCGATTATTCGGACACACATACGAAATGCACATAGTACGACGTTGCCAAACTTACATTACCTATCTCTCTTACTCGTACTGACGCTCCGAGACATTGACGGGGATAATAATACCTCGTTTGACAGTTTTGTGTAAGAGTATACATCCAAGCCTGTGGTCCGAGTATATACCTAACTACACACTTACATAAACACTACCATACAATAGATAAGTAATTATTACACCCAAAGTGAATGAGTAACGCAATCACGATAGCGACATAGAATAAGGTTTGTATACCCGCTTAAAGAGCGAAGCCCTGACAAATACTTTAATAATAGAATAAAGACGCCTGCAAACTAAATATTCTAATGACCAAAATGTTCAATCTAATATAATTTTATCGTATACTATCTAAACAATAAAGACCCTGTAGATCTTCATAATAATTATATTAGATTTAAAATATGTACCTAAGTTCGATTCGGTTTAATAATTAATATTATTCAAAAAGAATTCTGTTTAACACGAACCGTAATAGTTACGATTATCTATGCAGTTTGCATTATTACGCTCTTATGTGATGTAGGTGCAATTACGAAGTAAGTCCGTCCGTACCTTTAAATGAAGGTTGAAATTTATACAAAAATGTGTTTTAATGACGGATATCAAAATAAATAATAATCAATAATTGAGGGGGGTAGCCATACAAGAAATATGTTTTTGTTTTTTGCTCTATCATAAAAACAGTATTAGATACAAACGTTAAACTTAGTCCAATAATAGTGCAAACTAAAGTATAACAAAAAAAAACGGCCAAGTGTGGGTCGGGCTCGTGCTATAGATTCCGAACTGAAATTAATGACACACATATTTTTTTGGTACGTAGCACAACATTACAATATTGTTTTTGAAATGAAACTTTTTTTGCAGATTTTATGGCGTTTATTTTTACTTTTTATTCTTCATCGATATAATACGCTACAAACTCCGTAAAAAATGGTATAATTTCTGTATATAAGTGTGTAGAATAGTATTCGTTTAAATACAATAAATCATTATATTGTGCGTGAATCTGACTCACATGTGGCTGGTTTTCCGTTTACTACCTTTCAGGTTGGCTTGTAACAATTGTGGATTGTGTTTTATTGATAGATATAAAACTATGAGTAATTACTTAAACATTGTTTATTGTTAGGATCTCTGATTATTTATAATGTAAAATAAACACAGAAAGTAAATAGGACAGTGTGAATTATTAACTATGAGTATAAGAAATACAATACTATTATGAGAAAAACTATATATAAAGCAGTTTGAGAGTATTCGCTTCCGTGCTCGACTAGCTGATCATTAAGTATAGTCGTCTCAATAAACCAATTCGCATTACTTTGGAGCTACTAGGCAACCCAATTCACCAGAGACCAGAAAATTTTTAACAAACACCTTGGTCCTAGACGATTCTGATATCTACAGAGAGATCCGTAGTGTAATAATCCGTTCTGCTCGAACAATTAACTAGTCTCGAGCCGGCGAGGGGCAGACGAAATCCCGAGATCATTCCGAGAAGGAGCTTCAGAGTCAACCCTGTAAAATCTGATCTGTCGCAGCAGCTATTGAGGTTGCTCTGTCGGAAAGAAACAGGCGAAAAAATTTCCGTAAGTATCCCCATTTTCATAAATGTTTATTCAACATTTTTTTGTAATACATGTAATATATGGATCAGTAAGCTGAAGTAGCAATGGGCTGGCAACATAGTTCGCCGAACTGACAACCATTCGGGTGGGAAAAGTTATCGAGTGACAACCTCATACAGGCTAACCAGTGTAGGACTACCCACCCTAGAAAACGGAGTCACGACCTACACAATGTTGCGAAAATTCTATGAATGTCGGTGGCTCAGCATCGGATAATGACTATGATGATGAATACGAAATCTTACTACTTACTAGTATACTTATTACAATTATATTTTTAGAATCATTGAGAGCGATCAACTCATTCCTAGGAGTTATTATCATTCATGTCCTCGGTCTACGATAAACCATAGATAAGTCAAAAACCAATTAATCGATGTGTGACAAACACAGAGTACATTTTTATATGGAATGCTGCAAGCAGTAAAAATTCTTCTACTTTTGAGCCATTAATTTTTTTGCCAAAGACAGAAATTAAAGAAGGAAATAATATTAACCTTTCATAAAATCGAGATGTTTATTTGAAGACCTTTTTAAATATTATAAATTATTTACATAATTTTAAAGCTGGAAGGTCGAAAGTTTCTCCGAGCGTTATAAATTAAAACTATTAAACACATAAAAAAAATGTCTGAAATGTTGTCTAAATGTAAATGTCAAATCTAGTGAAATTTCTTTTATTTTCGCCATGTCCTGTAATTTGTGAGTTGTGGTTTCTAATGGATAATGTTTAGATACATTTGTTTTTACCATAATTAATAAATTTTCATCATGAACGGGTTAAGTTTCAGTGAACTCTGTTGCCTGTTTTGTTGTCCGCCATGCCCTGGTAAAATCGCGGCTAAGCTTGCATTCCTGCCTCCCGAACCCACGTATGCATTTACACCGGACGAAACCGGATCAAAATTTTCGTTAACACTCACTGAACGCGCGGAATGGCAATATTCAGAGCGCGAAAAAGAAAACATCGAAGGTTTCTACTCTAGAACTACGAGAGGCAACCGAATTGCTTGTCTCTTTGTTCGCTGCAGTCCTAATGCTCGTTTTACAATATTGTTTTCTCATGGTAATGCCGTAGATCTCGGACAAATGAGTAGTTTTTATTTAGGTTTAGGTACTAGAATAAATTGCAACATATTCAGCTATGACTATTCTGGTTATGGTGTGAGTGGGGGCAAGCCCTCAGAGAAGAATTTGTATGCGGACATCGATGCTGCGTGGCAAGCACTTAGGACACGTTATGGCATCAGCCCGGAGAACATTATTCTGTATGGCCAAAGTATTGGTACAGTGCCTACAGTGGACTTGGCGGCACGATATGAGGTGGGCGCCGTGGTGCTACACTCGCCACTTATGTCTGGTATGCGAGTTGCATTCCCAAATACTAAAAGGACGTGGTTTTTTGATGCTTTTCCCAGGTAAGATTTAATTCTTATATGTTTTATATTGAAATTTAAATGGTGCTGTTTGTATTTGATTTAATTCAATTCTCTCAAGTGTGGGCAATGTTGCCTGATACTCACAAATTGCCTCTTAACTATATGAAAGATTTTCATTTGTAGTACCTGATTGTCACTTATTGTAAAATGATTCCACTAATTCAGAAACCTTTGTGAGCATGCACATAAAAACTCACTATAGGTATAGGAATATGAGACAGATAAAGAAACATTAATTTTAATGTATATAGATTGACTCTCAACCAACCACTCTTTGTGAGAATGTCTTTAATTTAACTCAGTCAGGCAACTGTGCCAATCAGTTATATGTAGGAGATGGATGCTTAGCAGTGGGTATTGAGCTAAAAGTGTAGTGATAATAATAAATGCCAAGGCATACCATCCATTCCAACAAAAAATTGTTTAGTGGTAGTTAGTCATTTTATATTCATAGTCAAGTTCATTTACCATTACTCTTTTATTCTTAAATAGTTTTCTTTTTCAAGACTATGCCATCTTTTTGTTTAAATGTCAACCTTAGCTACATGCAGTTTACTGATGACAGCAGAAAATCCATCTGAATATAATGATCCGAAACACCATAGTCTAGTGATGGGGAACAGCATCACTAGTGTAAGGGTGTTAGCACTGTACCTATAGGCAAATCTTCAATGTCTGATATGCCTGTCATGCCTGCCATTGGCGTTTTCATGAATGTACTGGCTTATGGACAGCAGTTTACTTTTACTGGCTGATAAAAAAATATCAAGAAGTCCACTATGTTACACAATTACTGTTTAACAGACAAGACTAAAATAATTACAGATTAATAGCATCACTAGTGCTAGGGTACTGGCCCTGTGCTCACCAACCTACCTGCCTGGCATGGTGAGTATGGTCAAGCGTTTTAAGAAATATATGACACTTTCTTAGAGAGACCTATGTTCAGCAGTGAACTAATAAGCTGATGTAGAAGAAGAGTAAATAGAATTGTCATTTTAATTGTCACTATTGTGTTACTGGAACTGGAGGCTCTTAATGTGATAACTGCAGAAATAGACAACATTAAGTGTATTGATATTATTTTTGCATTACCATTAAAGAACATTTGTGTATTTTGTTTATATATGTTACTTGTAGGAAGACCTGAAACATTGTTTACATCATTTTAATTAGTCTATACATAGCTGTAGAACTAAAGACTTTAGTATAAATTGTAATTGCCCAGAAATGTATTTAATCCTTTTTATGTAGGGATTGATACTTTCCCTTTTATCATATTCTCTTAATGGTCAATTTCAATGTCCAATCTATTGCTGGTTTTATTTACTAAAGGTTCTATTTATAGATAGATTAATTATAGAAACAACCCATAAGAGAAAACCTGCCAAAAGAGAAAATATTCGTAGCTACCTAAATTTTAATTCTCCTGTGTACATATAACCACCTAATACATGCATATGCTGTTGTTCCTGTCAGATTTCAACCAAGGCGACAACTCCTTTATACCTTTTACAATTGTCAACTGTGCAGGATATATTATTGTAATGATGTCTGTTTAGGTACAGGCACAAACACAGAGGCACCGAGTACTCACGGATCTTTATCTTTCCATATCTAATGTAATGCTTAGCAATAAGCAACACAACATTACCAGACCCGAAAACAAATTATTCAGGTGTTACACAAATAGTGACTCCAACTGGGTTACAAATCCAGGATCAATGTCAAATACAGAGCAGTCACTAAGCCTTGCAGTAGTAAACAATAACAATACAAAATTTGTTTTACAATCAATAGACATGAATGTTGCCAGTGATGACTTTCAGAACCGAGACTTGGTTCTTCACTGCAGACATCAGGAAGCTCATAACAGGTCATGCTTGGTGATTCTCTGCACTATAGAGTCTGCAACGACAATTTGCGCTGTAGAACTATGGTAACCGACATAGCTGTTAGGATCAGCAAACTGAAGTGGCAATGGGCCAGCCACAAAGCTCACAGAACTGATAACCGTTGGGGAAGAAGTGCCAACCTTGTATAGGCAAACGCTATGTAGGACCCACAAGATGGAGTGACAACCTGCACAGTATTTTGGAAAGTTGATGGATGGAGGAGATCATTGAGGGAGGCCCATGTTTGGCAGTGGACTTATGATAGGCTGTAATGATGAATAATGATGATGACAAATGAAGCCATTTTTTTAATCTTCAGGTATATTGTCATATCGTAAATATATATTTAATAAAGTGTAATTCATGATATTCTATTATTTTTGAGTATGTCATGTTAAATTAAACTAATTATTGTTATGTTTACTGTCCAGCATTATTATGTTTTTCATGAATGTGTTATATATTATATACAGGACATGATTCAACACCCAGTTGATACTGACATAATTGTCCTGAATGCCAGTAATAGATATGATAAATTTGTCATATTTGTTCTGCAATATTAAATTTGTTATAAACATAACTTTAGCCTTTGTTTGGATAAGCTAAGTTATACATGTTTACATTATTTATTATTCTTTCACAACAAACTATAAAACACAGTTCTCTGCATTATTTGTCTGTTGGCCTTAATATTAAAAATTAAAACATAATTTGCTCCAATTAATTATTAAAGTATATAATTATGTTAATATACAAAGTATACTATGACATGTCAAGTAAGTTGCAAACAAACAACTGCTTGTTTATTTGGGCTACCTTTCCTAAACTGTCTTAGGGGCCTTGAATAATTTTAGGAAAAGTCTTATAGTGTGTGCCATCTAAGTAATGACTTTGTTTAAATTTTATATTTCTAGCTTGGGATATCTTATAATTAATAAGATATCCCATGCTACACATACAAAATGCTACATGGTTAAAGACATATGTTATTATTTATACATTATCAACATTGTCATCAGTTTCCAAACTTTGATTTTTAAGAAGGTGACAACAAGCTAGCCAATGTTCACTGAGTGAGCAGTGCCAGTAACTATGCACTAGTGCTGCTTATTTGCTTATCTGCGATTTGGGAGAATGAATGAATGAAAATCTTTATTTGACGTAAAAAAATCCAATTTCGTTTGACATTATCTTTTTTTACAAATAAGCACCGTTACTTAAATTTAATGAGATTGTCAGGGAATATTTATAATGTTAATTTCTGTAAATCATTTCCTAAGGGATACGCAAGTGCGCTAATTATGAATAGCATGCTTGGCAGTATAAAAATAGTGTTTTTCCCATAATAAAATACCATTAGATATTATACTGTGAAAGTAACCAAAGTAAACTATTTGAGCAATGGCTACATCAGTCATTTAACATATTTTCCTAACAGGATAAGCAGCTGAACAGGGCTTAATTATATTCACTAAGATACTCAATCGACCGAAGAGCCGTGGTAGTCTAGTGGTAAGGGCGCTCACTTTACCATCATAAGAGACCTGGGTTCGAACCCCGGTGCCGGCACCTTAAAATTGTTAATAGCAATTTTAAGTGCTGTATTTACCACGTCCTCGGCGGTGAAGGAAAACATTGTGAGGAAACCCGCATGTCTGAGAAATAACAAAGAAAAAAAATTATTTCGAGGATATGTGAAGCCCGCCAACTCGCAATGGAGTAGCGTGGCGGGCCATTCCCGGCTCCTACACCCTCGCAGATATTTGAGAAGGAGGCTGCTACCTTACTTTACTTTTTACTCATTTGACCTGATTGATTTTGTATATCAGCAAAGTATCATCTGCATCCAATACCTTATTTGTAAAATGTCGAACCGACAATTGGACATCGTATATATAAATTAGAAGTAAATATGGACCAAGAATGGATCCCTGTGGCTTACCCATTTTTACTTTAGAACCTACAGAATTCACACCGTTTACCTGCACCATTCCGATCCTATTACTCAGAAAGGTATCCAATAAAGCCCACCCGCTTAAAATATTGTAGATTTTAATTTACTAAGCAAAGCATTATGATCGACGTAATTATATATTAGGTCCTTACTTATGAAATTGGCGTTTTGTTGAACTGGCACTTTGATCACAAATAATCTGGCGTTTGGTTAGAAATCCCAAATTCAAATGTATGTAACATTTAGGCATTTGTATTTATGTATCGAATTAAGTGATTCATTTGTTTTTGCCCCATTTGTTTATTCTTTGACATCCTTGTGTTAACAAAATGGAAAACTTTGAAGTATCGCGTTATTTACTAATATGAGTTCCACCGTGGTACCAGCTCTGCAGAAACAGCTCAAAGGATTAATGATGTATCGATGTGGGTGTAGGACGGCCAAACCGCTTTCAAAGATTTTACTGATTCTCGCTCCCAAAATTTTTTCAGCGATGAAATCAATAAATTATCTATAAAATGGCGAAAGTGAATAGATAATAATGGTACATACCACTACTACATCAGTAATGGAACGCCGCTTGATAAATCTAAACTGATTTTCATGAAATAGTTTATTTATATTAAAAAACGAAAGCATTTGTAAAATATATTTTTTTTAAATATGTTTCAAACTCATCATGAAGTAGCATTATCAGACTCAATAAATTAGTCATTATGAATTTTTAGTTAAAACTTATGTATTATTTTCCAAACTGTGTAATATCGGCTGAATGAATCTTACGACTTAAGAAATCAGATTTGACTATTTTGGGATATTTTTTACGTGTTCTTTTAATTGTAGGTACTAAATGGAGGTATGTCCGTTGCTCGTACAATGCGTAAAGTTTATCCCTAATGTTATGAATACCTGCCCAATGCCCAATAATAGCCCAATCGGTGTCATTTCAAAACACTATTATTTACTCGTTTAATGTTAGTTTTTAATTCCGAGGTTTCTGGTGCTATACGGCACTCGTAGTCACGGTGGGACTGCGGTGTTTGACGACCTGATGTCATAGACCCGGCTACCGATTAAAAAGTAAAATTTATCGCAATAAATCGATGTGAAGTATTCATGTAAATACTAGAAATCGTTATCTTATTAAATTAAAATTTTAAAGCTTTTAAAAAATCGGTATAAATATTATTAGGATTCACGGGGTACGAAATAAATACAGAGGCATATGAAGATTATTTACCAGATGCCTTGAACTGCTCCACTCCCAAAATTATCTTGTCTAATTGCAATGATGGATTTAACAACTATTTGGTTTAACAAATAAAGAAGTTTGCTCATTGTGATTTGATTTCAGACTGTTCATAACTTTATTGTTTGTATATTCAGTTACAAAAATATCTATACACATGGCAATAGATTCTGAGATGCTTGTTGTGTCTGTAAATATATTTAAAAAAAAATAGGCAGATTAATCTTGCTATTTATAAAGAAGTATCAATAGTCAATAATTTTAAACCTTTGACTTCATGTTTAGCAGTTCATACCCGAAAACAACATCCTTTTAACATTAGCCTGTCGGCGCCAATTTTTTTTATACATTATTTATTTCCTGTAGACCTTATTCGATTGTTTTGTATTACAGTATCGACAAAATTCCCAAGGTGACCTCGCCAGTTCTCGTCATACATGGAACTGAGGATGAGGTGATAGACTTTTCTCATGGTCTAGCTATTTACGAACGTTGCCCACGTGCTGTGGAACCTTTATGGGTCGAGGTAACTACAAATTACATTATTTAGTTCTAATTTTCTTAATAGAGATATAAATAAAAATTCAATTAAAAAATATCTCAAATCCCCAATAATGGAGTGCTCAGAGGTCTAGAAATTTTAGCCACCACCTTTTCACCAGAGCTGATTTGGAACAACATAACTAGTGACGAGTCTGTCGCCGTCCAGGCCAACGATACAAATCTTACATAAGTTACGAAAAACTCATTTGTACAAGTCCTCCACATTGGGAATTGAAATCGAATGTTCTGATTCGGAGGCAGATATCCTAATCAATCCATTAATTTGGCTGTATTATATATTGATGTGTTTCTACTAAGTATAATATTCCATGTACAGGGTGCCGGCCATAACGACGTGGAACTCTTTAACCAATATCTGGAGAGGCTGAAACGATTTGTTTCAGTGGAATTACTCAACTGACAAAGACTGCCGGCCGCGGGCCAGACTACTCAAGGTAAATAAATATTACTAATACTTTTTTGTTTAGTTAGGTTAGTTGTAACAAATCACTGATTTATTCAAACAAGCAATTACACCATTTTACAGATCTCTGTAAAATGGTGTAGTTTATCTAAACTAGAGAACAGATTTGATGAGAGAGATTCTTTCTTCTGTTATAATTTGTCAGAAAGGACTTTAAAATAGTGCTGGAAACGAAGAAAATCAATGCTGTTTCGTTTATAGAATCTATTGGTGAGATCAGTTTTTAAGAAACAGTTAGTGATTATTTTTGGTAGCTTTCCTGGCTTTGCAGCCCTTAACTTTAAATCTGATCGGAGCTGAAAAGATTTGTTTACTCTCATAAACGGGAATGTCGTGAACTTACTTATATTATAGTGGACCATTTTCGTGAAATGTTCGAAAATAACTTTAATAAAATGGACATGTTTGTTTATTGAGAATGGAGACAGAGTATCGAGCAGTTTTGCTGATACAGAAAAGTTAGTAGTCAAGGCTAAATAAACTTTGTTTTGTAAGTAAGTAATTGATTTGGTATTATGTTTGTAATCAATTGTTAGGTACGAAATTGAAATACGCGGTTTGTTACTACTCAAACAATGATCTTACCTGTTTTAATTCGAGAAAAGTTTGTTTTTTCCTTCAACTTAGTGATTAAGTGGTCACTGGATGTATTTAATATCAGAACATAATATTTGAAAAAAAAGTTTATTTTCAAGTTAAATATTTTTTTGGTTAATTAATGCGTATGTTGTATAATGTATTTCTTAACGTGGTAGAGCCAAGCGGCGCCTTTAGCTGGTGCTCGTATGGGCAGACTCGACCGGGTTATTACTACGACCACGCAGAATACCGGCGTAAATTAGAGGCATCTTGTGCTTCTGCGTTTCGTTCGGTGAATGAGGTAACCGGAGACCCACTCCTCCTCCCCATGCCCTTCCTCATCCTCCCTCCTCATCCTCCCTCCTCATCCCCTCCCATCTCCCAAATACCCTTAAAGGCCGGCAACGCAGGTGCAGCAACTCTGGTGTTGCAGATGTACGTGGCCGACAGTAATCACTTACCATCAGGTAAACCGATTGCTCGTTTGCCGCCTTTTAGCTCAGTTTAATGTTGCTTCTGATAAACACGTTAATTATTCGTAGGCTTCCGAACTGTAAATGTATAATTTTAATCGTTCTGTATTTTTTGTGTAGGAGCCCTTATTTATTGCATTAATCAGGTTTTGGTCGTTCCCGGTATTCTCCGGGTTTAAAACTATCTTAGTTTTTATTTTGAGTCTAGTATAAAAACCTGGAAACTTTTTAACATATTTTCTTAATTCAATATAAGGCTAGTCGATCTATAACCGACCATGCATATGCATAAAATTAGTACGTTGTGATAGCTGTTTAAAGATTTGTTGGTTTCTTAAGTTCCTTTAAAGCGTAAATAAATTACAATAGTCTTTTTTTAATTTTGTATATAAGGTTATATACAATAAATCGTCGAAATAGATAATGTAAATACATTTTTATTTCGTATTTTTTGATCATCAAAACACATCAAGATACAGGAGTCACTACAGCCCATCAGATAAATATTGTAATATAAGTTTATATTAAAGTCAAATGACATTACAGGTGATGACCAAAATCCCGCTTCGACGTTGAGCTCCGGAACGTCGAGTTCAGCCACCGAGAGACTACTCTAGCTAGCGGGGGCCGGGCCTAGCCGGGCCGGCCCCAACAAATCTGTAAATGCCAATGGCTCTCTGAGCCCGCATAACTCGCGGGAGATCGAGAAACGTTCGGATAATAAAAACCTCGACTCGGAGGCGAGAAGTCCTAGAGTCGCCCACAACATTAGCATCAGCGTGACGGACGCGGACTCGCCAGCGGGTGTTCGCCGCCGCATCCACCTACGTTCGCTCAGCGATGTGACACCCGCCAGCCGGTCGCTGGCGCCTCGCGCGCGCTCGCACTCCGAGCGGCCGCGCGCCTCGCCCGTCGCCTCCGTCGCGCCGTCGCCTGCGCGCTCGCCCGCCGCCTCGCTCGCGCCCTCGCTCGCGCCCTCGCCCGCGCCCTCGCCGCTGCGGCCCGCCGTTACCCGCAGTGAGCGCTCGTCGCCCGACGCATCTCTGCGCGCACTGGCAGACATGCGGCCCGTGCTAGGCGACCCCTGGCGCAAGATGAGCGAGGTGGACTTAAAGAGCGCGGGGCGACGTGACCCGTGGGTGAAAAGTACCAGCCTGCGGCCCGGAGAGATGGAAACACGACGGCGCGCGCGCGGGCGGCTCGAGCGCACGACGGCGGTGTGCGAAGCGTGCGGACGCACGCGCTGCGAGTGCTGGCGCGCGGCGCAGTGCACGTGCTCGCCGCGAGGTGCAGGCGCGGCGGCGGCTGCGGGGAACGCTGGAGCGGCGGGAGGCGCGCGACTGGCTGCCCGAGCAGCGCCGGTGCGCACGCACTCGGACGACGAGGCGCGCCCGCGCCGCCTGTACAAGTCCGCGTCCCAGAAAGCTATCTGCTCGTCGACGGAGGAGCGTGCAGAGCCTGCCGCCAAGCCCGCCGACCCCCTTCTCGAGACAACTTGCTGAGTCTCTGTGTCATTACGGTATGAGTTGTCCCCTATCGATATATGAGTATTATTAGAACGAATTTTTGTATCCCTCTAGTTGTAAGGTTCCAAAATTGCGATTTTATCATATTCGATGAGTATAGAGATTCGCATGTTATGAAGTATGATAATATGAATGTTTTTTTTAATATATTGTAATTAAATTTAAATTTATAAGGTTGTGCGATGTGTGTGCCGAATGCGTCTGTCAATGATCGTATTTTAATGGTATAGATTTTAATTTATAGTAATTAAATACTTAACATTGACCATACTCTTGTGAAATAGGTGAAAGATATCTTGCTAGTTCCTACATCACTTTGTACACTTTTAAACATATTATTTACGCACAGTCCTTAAACCCCCTATAATTTTTAAAAGAAAACACAATAGCTTGGGTCTTGTCGCTATCTCCTTACATTCCATTTCAAGATAAAAAAACATGATCTGTAAAGAAAATATGTGACATTGAAATACTCTCTTCACAGATAGTGTAGAGCTTAGGCCCAGTTTAAAGGATGGTAAATGCGCTAAATCTAACACAAAAACTCTTCTATCCATTGTCTTTATTATTAAATTCTGATTTATGTTATTAGACCGATATTTTTTAAATTTAAATCTTTGTTTAGTAAATTTTCAATGGTCCAATCCAAGCTGTAATTTTTTTTAAATAACTGTAATCCCTAGATAATATAAAAAAAGGATGAGGAATAAGGCCTGCTTTATAAGTTTATATTTTTTTTTATTATAATTATCTTATTATCTAAACCGTCTTAAACTTTTGCATACTTGTACCCTAACTGGGCTTCCAAATACCAAAATGTACTTACAAAAGTTTAGTTTATCCAAAGACACACAAATGCGTTAAATTATCTTATATTAACTTTTAACTTGTATCATATTAAAATTAAATTTATTTGTACCTTCTAATATACTATGTATATTGTCGAGCATTTGCATTTTATCAATATTTAAAATGTATTACTCACAAAACTACTTTATAGATAATAATCTCATTTAAGACCATTTAATATGATACTTTATATACCTGAGATTTTAAAAAAGAATTTATTTACTAGGATAAAAATTAACTTTAACATATTCCCTGTACCTATATCATATGACCTACTATAGCTTGAATGAAGACATATACTATCTTTTCTGATATATACTATAATTTTTTATTCTGTATATACCAAGGCAGAGATACAAGTATGAAATTTTCTGTACTCTGAATGAGTTTTCGAATATTACTGAAGAGCTGCATTTCCTTACAATTTGCATGAAAACTTCAATAGTTAGCCAAAGCGGAAGGGGCACCTAATTGTTTTCATATAAATTGACAGTAAACGTAAGCTATGTAGTTACAGATAAGTATGTTGTAAAACAAACGTTCAGAGTACTGGGGTACACCATGTACAAGTACAGCTCGGAGCCCTACACGCGACTATTCATAGCTCCTCAATATATAAGTTAATCAATTGTTAAAACTTTGTAAACTAATTGTAATTTTATTGTAAAGGTGTTACATTTTAGATTATATCATAAACTATTTTCTGCGTGTAGCGGCTTTCAAAATTTATCATCAATTATACAATAACATTTGGTCATTTGTAATTATCAACTATAAATAAATTGTTTTGAAAATTATTTTATTGGTCAATTGTAATTTCATTTGCTTGCAATAGTTGTACTGAGTTTTTATCCCGTTAGAGGCACCAACAAATATAAATATTTGTTGAGAATCTGTCAATGGAATTTATTTTAATGTTTTATTTTTCATTAATTATGAAAATATTTTCACTTGTATTTTAGTGTCGAAACATTGAAACCATTATTTTCTCGTAGATGATAATAAATTCTAATAGACAGGGATATTGCCACATGACTGACTGACACACTTTGACACAACAACTTTGTAGGATTTGTTCTGTGTCTCTGATAAAGTGATCAGAGCAAATTTTGTCATGAACAATGTTAATTTTATTTAAATTTAGTTAGATTAAATTTAGTTAGTCACTGAAAACCACAGCGCAACTGTTACGGTACCTTTTTTTGGTATCGCGTGGGGGAAAGGTCCTCGCACCAGTCGCGGAAGGGGGTGACTGGCTATGTCGGCATTGAAGATGCCGGACGGATTTAACACCCACGGTTTAGATAAAAACGCTGTTGGCCCGATGGGTTTCACAGCTTCGGCGGTAAGACTCGCTAGCAGAAAGCTCTTGAGTGAAAGAAAATTAGAAGAGCAACGACGCTGCGTTGTTGGCGCGACTCTAGCTGCTGCTGTGCTGTGCTCTGACCCCTGTTAACGAAAGATTTCCGTCAACTAGAGGGGAGCGTCAACCCAAGTGCCCCTCATAAGAAAATGCGAGACCTGCTTAGATTATTATCGACATGGATAGAGTGGATGATTTTTAGAAACAACCTTGTGCACCAGTAAATCTGGTGTAGGCCGTGAATCGGGGACCACGTGTTCGCCGGCGGTAAGGGAGGTTTGTACGCGGTTACGCGATTTGTGTATTTGTTGTGTAATGTAATGTATGTTACGTTTATATTGACCATCTAACACCTTAATTTCCCTAAGTCGCCCAGTTCTATGTTGGATTTGATTTCTGGCGTAACAACGTCCCCAAGATGCCAATATCATTTACTGGAAGCAGCCTACAATTTTTATGCTATTTTACACGATTTATTCACTTCACTTGTCATCATCATCATCATTTCAGCCTGTCAGAAGTCCACTGCTGAACATAGGCCTCACCCAAAGATTGCCACGAAGCTCGGTCCTGAGCCACCTGCATCCATCGACTTCCCGTAACACTGCGCAGGTCGTCACTCCATCTTGTGGGGGGTCGTGCTACACTGCGTTTGCCTGACTATCACGCAGAGAAACACCGAGCATAGCCCTTTCCATAGCGCGCTGAGCAACTTTGAGCTTCCTCATACGGGCTGCAGTGGCCCCCAGTCCCCGGCGGCCTCGCTAGTCCTGGCTATGGTGGCAGCCATGGTAACGGCGAGGCAGGGGGTGCGAAGAATCACCGGCTGATTTCTAGCTGCCAATCCAAACAACTTCACTTGTATGTGAATAAAATTAAATCATTCAATTAAATGTTCACCTACTTCCAGACCTCCGTATAATTTGGAATTTGAGGAGAATCTATGACAATATAGTGATTTGATACCGTCGAACTGTTTTGATAATAGACCGGAAGGTGGGTAACGGAACCCTTTAATGGCTCCTAGAAAACCCATCGAATTTGGGCTCAATAGATTTAAAACTCAATAGTCTTAAAAGTTCTATTAAGTTCATCTGATTACCAGGACCTGATAAAAGAGAAGAGAAAATATCAGTTTTTTTAGCTATCTTTTTTAAACGTGGTAGAGCCAAGCAGCGGCTTTTGCTGCTGCTCGAATGGGGTGGCTCGACCGGGTTGATACCACGGCCTCTGAGAATACCGACGTGAAGTAGAGGTATCTTGTGCTGCTGAGTAAGTGAGGTAACCGGGGGCCTTCTCCTCCTTCCCAATCCCCCAAATACCCTAAAGGTCAGCAACGCACCTAAAGCACCTCTGGTGTTGCAGATGTACGGGGGCGACGGTAATCAAGGTGAACCACTTGCTCGTTTGCCGCCTTTCCAATAAAAAAAAATATTTTCGTGCGGCCATCTCGCGATCAAGATTGAAGCGAAGCACATAAATCCTTTAACAACAAATTGTTTCATTTCAGTAAAAACAACTGTCCTGGCATCAATGGGAAATGTTGCTTTGCAAGTTCTCTTTCATCATGTTTTACACTTTTATTTTTCTTTAAAAGACACAACTTCTCGCAAACCCTCTGACAAAAAAAAACTATGTGCAGCAGAAAAGGTATCACAAAATGTTTCTGGTTACAGTGGGAAAACTTCTTGATGGCCAGTACTTGAATTCTGCTCAGAACTGTTTGATACAGAATATATAACTAGACGCAAATTCTTACTGTTAATACATTATTTCTAAATTCGAACTGCTACCTAGGGGACTCTTAAGAACTATATTTCCAAATGTGGTCCTAAACGGAAAAGATATTTTCATACTTTATAGGTATCCCACACGCTAATTCTTCAGTCAGTAAAGTAATTGATGTTCAAAATGATGTACAAATCTTTTTGACAATTTGTTTCGATGACACTTGCAAAAGCTCTGGGCTATGAGAAGCGACAAATGAAAGCCGGAGATTCTGAATGTTTTTATCTCGGGGAAAGTAAAACGTCATTTTCATTTCTCAACGCGAGTCAAGCTCAAAGAGCAAAGTATGTAGGTAGGTATAGATAGGTGAGTCAAGCTGTCAGTTGACTGCTTGGCTGTCAAACTCGAGAGACCCTAAAGACTAATTGTAGTTGCAATAAACATACAGTATTTTTAAAATAAATAACTTTTAGAAATCTTCTCGAAAGGTTATAACATGCAAAAGAGTACTAACGGATGGACTAATAAATTCGAAGAATTGTTAGAAAGTGATGATGAATTTCCCGGTAAGTGGTAGGAGAATATATAAAAAATTTTACATTTAATTCAATTTTCCAAAACATAATTACAATATAAACTAATAGTATAGCAAAGTTGTATATATACAACCATACTCCTGTAACAACTAAAACTAGTTACAATTAATTCCCAATGATCATTCAAAGCTATTTTCCAAACCCTTATCTGACATCGGACCATGGTATTTATAAGAGAAAAATACGCTTATCATCTTTTGATTTGTTTAAATTATGCTAAAAGCCAAGTAGTCTTTCGACCCATCCATATACAAGTCCAGTGAATTCTTAACACTTTTCGGAATTCTGATTATAAAAGACAAATAATGACGTGACATGTTGAAACAAAAGAATTTCTATTATAATGACATTTGAAGGGTAAGGAGAGAAAAAAATATTCAAACTTATCTTTCTTATAAATAATATTTTGCAACACTAAGGCGAATCAGGTTGGTAATAATTGTCAATATAATGAAGTTTCACCAAGTGACCACAATCACAAGTATTTGTGATTGTGGTCATTTGGTATTTTAGTATAGATACATGTTGATATGATAATATAATAATACATAAGATTACATAAGTTGCTTAATTGCCTCACTTTGGATAGCTATGAAACTATCATATTATTCTGTGGTGCAAAGACTATACTAGCTGTATAGCTGCTGTGATTGTGGGCTGTAAAGGTATATAAATAGTTCCAAGTGTGATTTGATAAAATTTTCATCAATAGTGAGTGCTACAACTGTCGATAAATGAATCATGTCTGTAACCTGAAAGGCATTACAGATATTAGAATTAAATATGAAATTTTGAAATAAATTCATGGATATTCATTTAAACTTTTTGATTTTATTCTCCACGTTCTGAATGCTTTACAGTAACCATGACCACAGGAGGATCAGTGTTTGAGCTTCTGATGTCAGTTAACCTAGGCTACTGTCAACTTTTAATTGTTAATTTTGGTCTAATCTATGTTTAAGACAATCTGGAATATGATCTTAGACTGCGAATGAGAATATAGCATCTCTTTCTCCAAATGCTAACTCCACTTGGACATGGTGCATCCTGGTAGCGAACAGGCAAGGCTCTGGTGACCAAATAATGGCAAGAAATCTATGCAAATTTGTCAATATTAGATTCACTAACCTGCTTGCCTAGCGTGGTGTGTATGGTAGACCTTTCAAGATGTATGCCTACTTTTGCCAGCCATTTCCTACCTCCAGTTCATGTAATTTCTTCATATATTGTGTACATATTTAATGGATTACATTAACTTCTACATGGTCTTTTTTGAAAATTTGATGATTCTTCAACATATGTTATGTTATATATGACTGGCATCACAGAACTTATCAGGACCATTCAGATTTGATTTTCTGATACTTTTTTTTTACATATTCAGTTCCATCTGAATCCACAAATAGCTTTTATGCTTTTTAATTTGGGAGTTCCTGTGTTACTAGTGCTAGTAAGCATATCCCAGTCCCATTCCACTCCACTTGTTTGACTATGGTAACTGCTACTGAATAGACAAACCCTGTAAATACACCTGACCTGACCATGACTTCCAAGTGGGCAAGCCTGTCTCGGATGCGAGTTCATTGCGGATGGAGGACTAGCATTGTATGTGCGTGTTCATCAGCTGCATCATCTTCATAGCTGCTTGGAGTCGCAGGAAGAGATGAGGTTTGGTATACCATTGAGCCAATTTCCCCACAGCAACTCTGACAGGGCCGCGCCGTTGATTCGGCAGTGGTGATGCCGTAAAGGTAGGGGAGTGTCGGCACTGCTGTGCCTACCTTAAGCTCGCCGATTTGTGGTCGGCGACGTAACCAAGGACCAGATCTTTCATTGGGGACCGAGAATACTTTCAAGTAATTTCATTCTTCTTCACGGCCTACGCGTATTTGAATTGTGGGTTCTCTGGTGCTCTTAGGATTTGAGGTGTTGTTACCGTGTGGTGCTTTTTCGTTTTAGTGTATTTTGACGTCGATAATTCAAACAAAATGGCGGCGTTGAATGTTTGTTTACACAAACTACAAGTACGTAACAAGTAAAATACGTAATTTTTTGTACAACACCTCTTTGTAAACCATGTTTGTGGTATTGTCTTTTACAAAGAGTATTAAACTAAATAAAATAATAAACATTACGTTAGTCTTTCCGGGGTAAGATAACCAGAGTACTTGCGGAGCTCACCCAAGAATGTGCCACAGTGAACTGACCGTGAGGGAAGCAATCTTCTCTTCAAGTCGATGCTGATCCGTTTTAACGACTGTCCTTGTGATTTACTGATATGGCCAAGAACAACTTTAGAGAGAATCGTATTCTTTTAAATCAAAAGAATATTCTGATGGTATCAATGGTATTAGAACTACTTCTTTCAGAGTATACAGGTTACTTACTCCAACTATATAAATAAGTATGTACGGTGGAAAGCCAGTAAGGTTCTAACTATTTAGAAATTCTCCACGGGGTAGTGGACTGCTTCGTCGGTTAGAGTAACAGACAAAGATTTGTATTCGAACACAGTTACTCATTAATTGCTCCTGATTTATCGTTTTTGGTGTTAAGATAGCTAGCCCACACCACCATTACCTACCTATGGGTTCCCTCTTGCTGTTACTTACGTCAGGATATATCTCGTTCGATCCGGTGAAGTTGCAACTACGAACCTTCATTTTAAGGATTGGTGGCTTTATCTTCTAGTGCCGGCTTCTATTTCCATGGCCTATTTTAAGCCATATCTTTAGCGAAAAGCTCAGCGGATTCTTCTCCTAAGTAAGCCTCTTAAATGTATTGAGTGAAAGTTTCTGCATTTATAGCCACAAATAACAATACTAATTATATAAGCAAGATCATGTACCCGGGTCTGTGTCAACAGCATATTAGCCCCCTTCCCAATTAAGGTATTGGCTTTTATATCTTTCGCCTTCCGATTGAATGTCTCGAATCCACATTAGTGCATTGCATTCATCCCAAACATACAATTTCCTTCTATACAACTTTCTTCAACTTTGTGGGTTTCGTGTAATAGTGCTCTACTAGGAAAGATATCGTAGCCGCATTTTTGCAAACGCTTCAACATATCGATATACCGGAAGGCTTCTGTCATCATTGAAGAGACGAGCGCCTTCGGTTGATTCGAAGGGTTTCCCGTAGTCTACTTGTGCCAGAGGGTTAAATGTAAATTGCGAAAATCTAGCATAGAGTATGTGTTCCGAGTACCTGTTTCGGTAAGCTGGAAGTTGTCAAGTCTGCATTCTAGCGATATCAGTCTATGGTTCTTCAATAGGGAACTAAACCTCTTCTAAAGAACTAAGACGGGATTATAAAAAGAAAAGTGTGAATGCTGTACAGACTCTTTGGAATGAATAAAAGTGAATACTGGCTGGAATACTTGTAAGATACCAAAAAAATTAAACTGTTTACCTTTTGTTTTAGCAGTACAGGAATTTTTGGGAGTTCCGGATGAAGAGTTAATTAGGAAGGGAAATTTAAGCATAGAATACTCTATACTCTGTTTCTAGACACATCCTAATTTCTCTGAGACTGACGTCCGCGACGTCATGTCGTGGCATATTTTCAGATGAGCTACTCTGGGGTTGTTAGTCACTGTCGATGGGTGCAGTTGTCGGTTTGGTCTTCAACTTGGTTAATTGGCTCTTTCGATAGACAGATCTTTGACCAACAATTTGCTTCTCTAATACAGACCGTATGGAATTGGTCTATCTCGCTACACGGATTTGGAGATCTGTCTGTTTAGTTACCGATATGGCTGACACATCAGCCTTATCTCACACCTTGCCTAGAAATTTTGGAGCTTTTTGTGTGGCGGGTCCTTGCAAAACTTAGCTCCTATTGCATGATTTAATTGCGTTTAATGAGTTTTTGAGAAAGGTAAATAGACTTTTGCGCTACTGTAGTATTAATTTTAGGTATTATAGGCTAGCAATATTTTTTTTTATTACAAAGCGATTACAGGTTTGAATTTCTTAAAATATCTTACTAGAATGGTATTTTTAATTTAAGATCTTAGTAGAATAGAGATAATAAAGATAAATCTTAGTTTAAGTACCCATCATTGTAATTCCTTATCACAACATTGATAATTTAGCAGCATGGAAAGTAACAATCTATTGGAATGCTTTAATAATCTTTAATCGTTTTTCTTATGAAATACCAGAATTAAGGCCTTGGTCAATCTATCCATTAGCCTCAAAAATGTCATTATAATCCTAGGCTATGCAGAAACTATAGTTAAAACTAGGTTTATTATTATGGTGGTTCTAGTTCAACCTGAAATCATTGTCATACTTATTCATATTAATAGTTTGTCTCTAATTTATATTTTCATTTAAATTTTTCAGATTCTTATAATGAAACTCCAGAAGTTCCTGCCTATTTGAATGATAACAGATTTGAATCCATAAAATTTGGTTGGATCTATAATAAAAATTTAATATGTAGTAAATACTCAAATGTTATTAGTAAACCAAATAATAATGTTACATTGGAGGGTACGGTGAATAATAATAATAAATCAAGCTATTTAACATTTAAAAAGGGAATTCTAAATAAATACGACATTTATTGTTTAAAATGTGTAGAAAAAAATATTGCAGACAATACACTAGTTTGGTTTGTTAATTTTTTGATGTATAAAGATATGCAACTACGTTATAATTTTCTGAAGAGCTGTTTAGTTAGTGAATGTGTGAATGAAGAAGAACATGCTCCAATGGACAGTCAAGATTTAAATCATGATCAAAAATGCACTTACAGAATTATTGTTAAATAATGACTTAACATTTCTATTTTATAATGTTAGCTCTATTTAGAAAGTAATGACATAAATTAATAATAAAAGGGATTCTTGCTTATTAAATATCTTATCAAAATATTCCTGTCAAAGATTTTTAAATAATAGGTACGTTATCACTTTACTGCGTTTTCAATTTATTCCTCAACCCATAACACGTCTATATAGAAATTTAGCATTACCAGCCAAAACATTGTACACATATTATTGCATCAACGGTGCTCACCAGTCAATGTAAACCAGGCACTTAGTATTTGGGCTAAATGTCTGAGACACAGGAAATTTACAAAAAATAAACTTTTTTTTGTACTTCAATTTATAAATAAATATACCATTTGGTAAAATATTTCATCGCTATAACATATCGCCTGCTTCTAATTTATCCAAAAATCCCTGGGAACACCTTACTGTCTGCTGATAACATTTTTCAAATCCTTTTGCATCACTGTCCTGTAAACAGAAGAAAGACATAACAAGTTAATGTATAATCTTTTAAATTTTTTTATTAGACTGATCTTTGTTAAAAGATTTTTATTAAAGAGCAATTGAATCGGTCACCCCTGACTGCACTCAGAATTCATAACTTGATGAATCTGCACTAAGATTAAAAATCTTCAATGTAAAAGTTCTAAATTCTGCATGCATATATAACTTAAAAACAATTTCGCTACAACTATTTTTTATTTATTTTCCATAATAAATCATAAAGCACAATTTTTCTGTGTTACATTTAGGTAATTTCAGGTTATGCTGTCTAGACTGTCTACGTGGCATTGTTATCAAATGCTACAATTCTGCAGTGACAGGAATGTTTGTTTCAAATAAATTATATTATAGTAAAAAAAAAATTGAGAATTAGTTTGTAAATACTACTGAACAACAATTCCATATTAGGAATGACATCACAGGTTCTTTATTCTGTTATTGATAATATTTTTGAAAATTACAATTCATATAATTTTGGGGCTTTTAATAGCTGTCATTAGTAAACACATGAAGGTATGGAAAGGTAGAGCTCAAATTATTACTCACATAGTAGGGATCTCGAATAATTCTGTCACCTTCTGGGTCGAAATTACCAAAGAGTAGTAATTTAGCCTTACTTCCTTTTGGAGCTCTTTTATTCAGATCTTTCATGTTAGATTCGTCCATTCCAAATATGAAGTCATAATAGTTAAAATCTTCCAATGTGATCTGTGAATGTTGAGATAATAGATTTATAGGGAAAATTGAGTAAAACACATCCCCATATCTTAAAGAGAAATCTCCAGTCCGAAGGCCAAAGGTCATACAACAATCAGTGAATAGAAATTTATTTTTATTGTTATTTACTAGGTCCACCAACATTTGTTCACATAAAACACTTCTGACACTTAAACCAGAAGTTTGTAGTTGAAAACATAAAATATAAAATGGAGAGTTGAGTACTGAGTGAGTATTTTTGGAATACAGACCTAAGCAAGACTTGATTTTTAATAACAATAAGGCAAAAAATTTATGTCATGGGTAAAATATATAAGAAACGAAATAATGAAATGTATTTTTTGTTTTATCAAACAATTTTTACATCAAGTAGAGGCTGAAGGAAAGAAACCCGAATGAAGCACAAACATATAACCTATCACTTCTCATAACTTTGAAACAATTGGAATTCTTTTGTTAGAGTTATCAGAACTTATGGCCTTAGGAATTTCGAAGTTTCATTTCTGTTAGGTTCAGTTCAGAAGTGCTATTCCCTAACATTATCAAAAATAACTGTGCGATGGTGCGTGGCGAGCTCTTTGTCAATACAGCCGTGATAGTGACAATTAAAGTTGGGGCTGAGGCAATTATCATAATTTTTCAAATAAGAGTTCTTAACTGTTCTGTTCCAACCAAGTAGTTCCAAAAGCCGAAAATTCTCATGGCGTTGAGCGGCGTGAGCAAAGCTAGTGATTAAGAAAATGTAACAGTAGATTTATATAGCTTAGAGAATAGCAAAGTAGTTCAATAACTGTTAATGAACGACAAAGGTTTTGTGTTTAACAAAAAAAATTTAAATGATCAAGAAAAGTTTAAGAGTATGTTCATATAATTTTACAAGACAAAATTTCACACATACACAATTATGAAGACTATTGAAAAATTAAGGTATGGCACCAATATTTTAAATCTTTGGATAATCATCATGTAAATGACTTACTTGTCTGGCGCAATTATTGTAAGGTACATTATGTTTTTTCATAGTATCCAAAGCTCTCCAGTCAGGGGGATTACCAACGTGCCAGCCACCTATAGCTGCACTATCAACTTCCCATTGATGTCCTATTCCCAAATCGTTGACGGTCTTTTGAAAAACACCTTCTGCTATTGGAGAACGACAAATATTTCCTATTGGAAAAATTTATACATAGGTAAACAAAAACAGAACAAGAAATATGAAAATATACAGATTGATATGTAATCATAGTAATTCTTACCTAGGCATATAAATAAAGCTTTCTTTCTATCGGACATTTTCCAACAATTTTTACTCTTTTCTTTACAATACGATAATGCATATATGTTTATAAGACATAGATTGACCTGTGACAGCTGTCATTAAAATCAAATCGCTCTGATTAAAATGTAGATGCATATCAAAATTTTTTTCCCGGGCTCGGAGTAACAGCATATAACAAACTGCCAATGTCAAAATGATATAATTTTTGGATATGAATCCAAAGGGCTTAAAAAATAAAAACTTGTTAGTTTATCATCGGTAAAACGATAACTGACTTTTACCGAAGACCTGTAGGCCTAACAGTACCAAACGAAAAACGACGAATTCCGCTCTTTAATTGAATTTTCCATTTTTTTTATGAACGATATGGGAAGTGGCGTCAAGTCCCGTGATTCATTAATTAATTTCAATCGTTCACAAGTAAACTGCTCTCCCAAAGATTATCATAAAGCCATCAGACCATGAGCCACCTAAATTAATCGACTTCCCGCAACACTACAGGTTGTCACTATATCTCGTGGAAGTCGTCCTTAAGTTTACAAAGACGAGATTGCCACTCAAAAATATTTTGTAAGCTCTGGGAGCTATTTGGCCAGACCATTACCATTTCAGATTCCTGATCCTTATGACTATGTAGGTTTGTCATAGTTCTGCTAAAAAAACCCATTCCATAGCCTGGTCCGCTTTGAGTCTTAATAAATTAATTTTTTTTTTATTATTTGAAATAACACAATTATTTACGGATCTTATCGCATTTAATTTTGTTTTTATATTCCCACGTTTCAATTCTTATTATTTATAGCCTTAATACCTTGCGATAAACTAAAAAAAATTGAAACTACCCAAGTTCTATATTCGTGAGAAAGCCTTTATTTATATTCATTGTTTTAGAAACTTAATAGGTCGGGGAAAAAGTTCGCAGTTTTCCATTTTTTTATAGTAAAATTACAAAATGTATCGAATTTCTTAGTATTATTCATTGATTTTGGCGGATAGAAAAACAATAGAAAAATGGCGGGAACCGTTTTAGCATTTTATTTTCATTTTTAAAATGTCATCAATTTAATGTTTTTTTTTTCCTTTAAATGGCCTTAATGTTATCAAAACCAGTCAGATACAAACTTTGCAACAACCAGACTTTTTACGTATAAAACACGAAAGCACTTTTTCCCCGAGCTAATATGAAATAAAATATTAAATCCAAAGAATTATATATTATAAGACAAATAAACATATATATTGAAATGCCTTGCAGCGACTTATATTGTTTTTTTTAAAGAGTTACTAATGACGACAATCTCTACATCTTTCACATGCAAATCGTAATGACGATGAAAGTTATCATTACGATTTTTCAAAAGTAGATAGAACAACACCCCAAAAGAACACACGATGACAGATTTTAATATTAAGTCAGTATTTTCTCTGATAAAAATATATAGGTAGGTACTTCATTCGTGTAAGGTACTTGGTTTCCGATATGCTGTAAAGGCGGAACACCGGGGGGCTTTGAACGGTGCGACATTACCTGCTTTTGCCAAGTATTTCGTTAAGTTAGGTATTACGCCACAAAAAATAAAGAAAAGTACTTGGTCTGTGTTAACTCAACTACTGTAACGCTAGTATATCTTACCAAACAATGTTCTAACAAGAACACAATATTGTTATATACAGTTAATTAATAAAATCCTCAAAACATGTTAATTTTTGTGTCAAGTACAAACTACGTTCTGATACGAAAAACGGTAGTTAGTGAATCGAGCTGCGACGTAGTGTGGTGGTTAAAAAACAAATAAATGGCACGGTATGTGTGGCACCCTCGCTATCCCAATCGACGCGTTCAAACCATAAATTAGTAAAAAGCACAACCAGTGCTGTTATATTTAAAATGTCCCCATAACAGGGCCATAAGAAATGGCATGGCAGATGAAGGTGAGATCACGTGGGGGGCACCAATATGGCAAATGAAGGTGTGAAGGAAAAGGGTACTACCCGCCAGGTCGGGTGTTCGTGACGCGGAGAGGACGTCTACACCTTTTAGGTGTTTTTATATGTAACACGTAGAAACTTTCATAGCGCTATGATGGATTTTATGCAGACTGTATTTGTGAATAGAGCCATCATGAGTATTTAATTTGTCATTCACATTTATCCTCATTGATTTATATATAAAAGCATGTAATCAAAATGGTTCCATTCTAACCCTAAAATTTTTAGCATCTCGGACATATTGAATTCATCATGATTTCTTTTTATTTCACAACCTATATTATTTAAAACAATATTACAATTGCTAGACAGTTTAACAAATTCCAATCTGTCTGATTACAACTTTTGATATTTACTGTGTTGAGTGGCATACTTTTGTTTTATATCTGCAGTTACAAAATCAAAAATAAACTAAAGTTAAGTATAATTGAAAATAAATCAGCTTGCGATGTTGGCTCAATGTCATATAAAATATATGTTGTCTGACCTTCAAGATAAAACTTGGGTAATGTAGGTAGTTTTTTCTCTAAATACTACTGGCCAGGTCAGGTGTTTGTGACCCAGGGACGCCATCTTCTCCTCCTGTATAGTATCATGCATTTATAGTTTTTAGTTGTAGAAACTATGACAGCAATATAGGTCATTTCTATTTTTCCCGATTTAAAGTCTACCATTCTTGAGCTTCTGAGGTGGTGAGATAAATGTTGCCACAACTTTATTATACTCAAAGCCTAGTCCTACAGGCAACAGAGAACATGATATAAAAATATAGGAATCCACAAAATTAAAGCAGTGTGCTGCAAACTCACATAGCAACTTTCAGTCCAAAGTGTAGCATATTAATTGCTCATAAACATTTTTCCCTTAATAAATTCAGATGCAATACAAGCAATTCTTTCTGATGATTTTATGACAAAAGCATGGTCAGCATTTACTTCTTCGATTTGTAGATTTGGCTGATACATCCTTAAAACTTGCATGTAACTCAAAGGTGCCCAACCATCATCAATACTGTATACTACATTAGTAATATGTTGAATTTTCTCTATACCCTTGCTATTTAATGTCGTAACTGTATCCATTTCATCATATGCTAGATAAAGAACCTTTTCAAAATATTTTGGATTGAGGTATTTTAAAATTATTCTTTTATAACTGGTGGGCATGGAGTTATGCCGAAGATAAATATTTATTAAAAACAAGCGTGCTGTTACTGGCAAAAAATTAATAACTGTCAATATTAATAGCACCAGAGTATGGAGTTTTCTTACATAGTTATTTATCCACATTCCATTTTTTGATTCAGCCATTTTCTGTATAGTAGGAAATAGTAAATTTACCGAGCATGTCCTTTTATACAAATGATCATGATTATGTAACAATTCTATAATACACCATGAACCAATAGAATGTCCAACAAAATGTAACCTACTCTTCTTATCTACATGATTATTGAGTAGGTCTAATTTATGGTTCAATTGGCCTTTTAAGTTGAATAAATGTTCTTGTCCATGCAAATTTTTTGACTGCTTGTCAGGAACATCATCATGACCAGCATGTCCTGAAATTCCAAATTAAATGTGTTGAAGTAGCGATAAATTCTAATAATTTGTGAAGATATTAAACAACACTTACCTATAACACATACAGGTAAATCAGTTTTAGTATGAAGTACCTGACTAAATTCAATGTAAAAATCGACTATACCAGGATTTCCAGTTATACAAATAATAACATCTTTTCCACCGCTATTGAATGGGTTACCATATGTTATTAGATTTGTTGGTATATTGTTGAGAGTTTTATAAATAATCTTCATTTTTAATATATAATAAACAAGTAAACACGATGTTGTCAAATTAGACAACGAAACGAACTATTATAGCAAAAGAAATAGCAAGTTGAGGCCGATTAGTCGAAGAATTGATTTTTTCAGCGAAGAAATTCGATTTTTTAATATAAATCGCAATAAATCGATCTCAGAAATCGAGATACAATTTTTCTTTTTCTTTAAGATGTAACGTTATATATATTTGAAATACACATTAATGGTACACACCGAAAATACACATTTGATGTTTTGTGTTCCACACATTAACTTTTAATATTTTTTAATAATAACTAGTACAATTGTATTGTAAAGCGTTAGAGATAGAAGTAAATGATATCAAAACGTGATATTTTTTTATTTAATAAAAAATAATAATAATATTTTCCGTTGTCTGTGTAATAAGTACTTTTGTATTCAAATGGTGAGACATCACTTAGTTATATTCTATAAAATTTGTTTTTGAAGAATTGTAGTCTAGATAATGCTCAGTCTTATTCTACAGTTGCATACTGGTGTGCGGAATTTAAATGCAGCAGAAGCAGATTTTCTCCGGTCAGCCAGCAACTGCCGATATTAAAAAAAAAAAAAAATTCTTTAAGAAAGACACACTATTCTAGTCTATTGGTTATTTAGTTCAGATTCTTAAGCTTTCGTTCTCATACCTTTAAATACACAATGGTGGCCGCGAGTAGGGTTTCTCCGATTATGCACAAAAAGCCAGAGTTGACGTTTCAAAGTAAAGCTTGTGCAATTATATATGAACCCAGGATGTTTTGGAGTACGTTTCGTGACCGTTGATGAAACGTGCGTCCACCATTTTGATTCGAAGACGAAAAACCAAAGTATGGTCTAGAAAAGATCATTGTGTCCGTTGGCAATATAATATAGCCTGTCTTCTGGAAAGTGAAAGGTATCATTATGACCGATTTATTAACTAAAGAACAGAAAATAACTGTTGAGTATTACGCAACATTGATCAAAAACTATGCGAAGAAATAAAAAATATCCTCAAGGAAAGTTGCTTTCGGAGTGACAATGCTCCTTCAAATCGGTCTAATGTTGCAAGCGTTGTCATTAATATATTTATAATGTCTATACACTCTTAACTGCGACAGGGGGCATGAACTTATAAGTACTTAAACTAAATACGTAGTTACAGGATTTCACTAATTTGGATGAAAACAATGCTATTTGCGATAAAAAATATATTACATTATTTAACCCTATAGTTAAGGCGTGATGAATACAAAGTCAAGAACAAGTTCTTTCACGCTTCACTAAGAAAAAGGGCAATTCAATTAGATTAGATGAAATAATCACTCTCTCTGCATTCTTTTCCTTTGCCAATCTATCAGTTGGAATAAATCTATGGACTCTGAAGACACCCAAGGTGTTCTCACCACCACCACCATACAGTATGATACTTACTTAATAAAGTACTAGTGGTCAATTTTGACCACGGCGTAGTACGTCACAATTATAGTAAGAATCTGGTGCAATGTCATAGTACCAGACCCCACGACCAAAACCTTATCTCATGGTTCGACCGCCAAAACCGTATAAAATCATTGGATAAGATGATCCTGAACCCCGCTAGGTGGGCCGTTCAAAAACGTGCGACGTTTTCGTGCATCACGGCTGTCCATTTCGTATTATTATTTGATATTAAAAACAAAGAATTTAAAATGTTATTACGAAAATGTTTGTTTTCAGACGCGTAGCATTTGGCCTGAGCGCATTTTTAAAAATGTCAATAAATTTACTGAACGGTGCTTGTAGCAACCCAGTTAATTTTTTTTAAACCTTTTGTGCGTCTGGTATATTCTAACTGGTCTACCACCAGTACTCCTTCTCTGCCTAAAAGTCGTCTGGGTAGGTTACTCTTACCTATTTATAGTATTTTAGAAGTTAGCGATTTCCGCACAGTAACGCCTGTATGTTTAAGATATGAGTTGTAGATTTATGGAATCGATTTTATATGATTTTGGCAGTAAAATTTGTCGTAGGCTCTCGGACTATCAGATAAACTGTACGAGGCGCACCTAGATCTAAAACCCGATAATTTGTGTGTTGGACCAATATTAACAACTCGCAGTTGCGATACGAATGCAGGTCCTTACGGGCAGATACGCTACCCACTATATTTTTTTTTCAACTAATCTTGAAAGTGCTAGAAGTAGGGTAATGAAAAAGTACTAAGTTAAATAACTATTACTTTATTTCAAAAATTCAATGTTGTCTTGTTGCAACTTGTAGACTACCATCCTCATAAACTAAATTCTTCAGGCGTTTATTTTTATGGTTTGTCTTTACTTTGTATAAGGCATAATCTAATACTTTTTTAAGCGGTAGTTTCAAATACGTGACATTTTTTTTAAACAAGCTTGAACAAATCTTGTATAAAAAAGTGTGCGTAAATCCATCTGGAAAAAAATTCAATAGCTCTTTCCATTGTATGTCACTCCATACTTGATATGAACTTTCCTTCAATCTGAAAATTATAAAGATCGTTATTATCTACACTATCACTTTTCCACGTAACTTATAATAAACACTTTTTCTTTAACATGGAAATCCTTGAAAATTTCATTTATCTAATCACGTCGAAGGGGGGAGACGACTGGTACCGTAATTGCCAAACTACGTTCCGAGCAAGGCGATTATGGAAAGTTTTACCATTGGATTTACAGCAGTGGATTGTTGACAGGTTGATGGAGAAGAAAGATCAGAGATCATCTTTGGTAAGTGAATTGGCGTAACTATTATTATTTAAGGTAATTAATACATTTAACTAATACCAGATCAGTCAAAATAGCTTCGCAAAGCAACCACTGTAATTAAACAAATTTGTAAATAATAATGGCTACCCTTTATGTGGTTATCTTAAAAAATAAATAGAAACTCGACACAGCTAGCTATGATTGTGTTACAAATTTGATGTACTACCTCAATGGTTTAGTCAGGGTAAGCCATGTGTAAGCGCTCTAAAAGCGTTTTTTTTTTGACGAATGTATACGAATCGTCGATATTTGTCTACTTTTGAGCAAAATGTGTATTTTGCATATAAAACTCTCTTGAGAAAGGTTCTCAATTATGGTGGAAACCGCATTAATATCCATTTAGAATACAGACAGGCGCAACCTAGTTCTAATTTATGGTCTATTAAGAGACAATTAAATTTAATAATTAATTTTTGTATCGACCAAAAAATCGATAGAATTCAAAAATATATACGGTAAATAAAATACGTATGCATATTCAAATATATACTATAAAGATACACATATTAGGTAGGGATTTTTTTTTTGGATTTTAGAAGTTAAAATTACAGTAAAATCAATCATTATGAGCTTTTATCGCTGGGCAAAACATCGATTCGGATCTTTACTGCAAAAAGCTAATGAGACTCGAGCAAAAAATAACAGAAGGGATAAGGTTTTTCATCATGACAAAGGTTGGGAAGGGTTAATCCATTCACCATGTAGCCCTGACCTTGTACCCTCAGATTTTCACCTGTTTTGATCTCTTCAGAATTCTTTAGCCAGTGTTAGGTTAACATGAAGAGAAGACTGTCAAACTACTTGTCGTAGTTTATCAGATCAGAAGTCCCAAAATTTCTAGAGCAATGGGATTATGGCACTACTTACCATATGGCACATATAATTAGATACACTTCTTATGAATAAAGAAAGTATAACTTCAACGTACAAATGCTCGTAAAAAATATACACATTCAATAATTAATAAACATGCAATAATATAGGCACTCAAATAAAAAAACTCATTAAGTGCATAAAATATTACTTTTAATTACAAAATGCGTCTTACACATGTAGGAGTTAATTTTCTGTTACTGGCCGCTTGGACGCCTAATTAGAAACATTTTAAAAAAGCATCCATAGCTCGTTCTCTTTTTGAAATTGGAGAATAACATTTCTTTCTTGGATTTTTTTTATTATTTCGGCGGCAGTTCAAAATTTTATCTGAAATTTATTTTGTTCAAAATGGGCTAAAATAAAAGTTGTGATGCGTCAACTAGGCAAATAATTGTTAATTTACTACATGTAGATCATAAGTGGGCGTACAGAAGAATAGCTGAGCATTTAAATTGTACTGTTAAGAAAGTTTTTAATGCAATTGATCATTATAAAACACATGGACCTGTTGAAAATGTTCTTAGAAAGGCTCGGCCAAGAAAAACCTCTCCCAGAGAAGATACGCTAATCGAAAAGAACCAGACCAGATTAAAATTGAAGTTTTTTCGCCTGATGACCCAAGAAACATCTCGTCAAGACTGATACGCCGAAGATTAGTGGAAGCTAAATTGTTTGGAAGAATCTCTCGAAAGGTACCGCTTCTTACCAAGCAACACCGAGAGAAGCGATTATTATTCGCTAAAAAATATGTTAATTGGACGGTACGAGAATGGAAAAAGTGTTATTTTCAGATGAAACAAAAATAAATATGGTAAATTCCGATGGAAAGCGCTATGTTAGACGTCCTGTAAACAATGCTTTTAATTATAAATACACAAGGACTATAGTCAAGCACGTTGGCGGTAACATTAAAGTTTGTGGGTGTGAGGTCCAGATGTGGAGTTGGACCCGTTCGGAAGATTGAAGGTACAATGGATTAATGGCAAGACAACAATATCTTAGAGCACACAATGATTCCCTACTCGGACGATCATTTGCCTGTAACCTGGATCTTTCAGCATGACAATGACCCTAAACACACAGCCAATAGCGTCAAATGTTTCCTTAGCGTACAGCGTATATCCGTTTTAGACTGGCCAGCAAATAGTCCGGAATTAAACCCGATAGAAAATCTTTGGTATGTATATTGTTTAAAAGAAAGTCTCAAACAAACGTAACACCAGTGTCAAAACGAACTATATGAAGCATTTGTTGAAGCATGGAATTCAATCCCCCTAGAAAAATGTATGAAATTGATTGAATCAATGCCACGTCGTTGCAGTCTGTTATTGAAAATAAGGGATACGCCACTTAATATTAATTATAACTATTGGTAGGCTGTGGATAGTAGCTATTTCGTAAATAACAATACTAATTACTAATACTTAAAAAAATATTGTTTTTTATACTTTTTTGTTGTTTCTAATTAGTTGACCATTATTGTTCATACCTTAAAACTGATTTAAGTGTTTGTCCGTAATATAATATTGAAACTGCACTTGTGTAATGGGATTTATATTCTTTTTCTAATGAATGATAAATCGTTGAACATAATGTTGTCCTATTTATTGTTTAATTTCAAAATAAAAACGATTGGGGTGAAGTATCTTACATATTGATAGTGTTTCTAATTATACGACCACCACTGTATATTATAATCAAATGGAAATAAACTATGATAAAAAATATCTTGAATTTGTATATAAAATACAAAAACCTTTTTTTTTTTCGACTATACGAGGATGCGACGTTATTGTGTCACAGGGTAAGTCGCACTTCAAAGGATATTATCTTATACGATATATCGATACAATAAATTAGTATTATTAACTACACTATATGGTCTAGGTGTACTATTACAAGGTCACATGACTTTTTATATTGTAAGTAAAAAAAAATTACTGTAAGTAAAACTATTGTCACTATAGTGAAAATGTTACATACTTACATGTTAAATACTTTTTCCCTCAGTGTATTTAATTTAACATCCATCCTTACAAAAATCTGTACGTGTAATGCATCATACCAAAACTTTTGTAAATATATATACTGTTGATCCATTTCCTTTTGAATATTTAGCCAAACTGACTTCTCAAACTTTTTATATTTTAATTCTTCTACTGAACACTTTGAGTATTGAATGAGTAAATTTAAAAATTTTGTTGCTAGTGATAAGGTCCATTTTAACCTTTTTCGATCTGGTTTACCTAAAATATTAGAAATTTAATTAAATAATGTACATATAAATACACAATGCATATAAATATACAAAAAAATATTTGTACATTATAATAGTAGTAATAATTAATACTAGATTTACAATACAGTTCATAGAAAAAACTTAAAGATTATTTTTATTATTAAAATAATAAAAACCGGCATAGGACCCCACAGACTAAGTTCCCTCCTAATCAGGTTCCGTTTTGTTGTAGTAGATCTTAATAACAAATTTCATGATTGTAGATCAATAGTGTTGAAGGGTGCTAAAAAGTATCATCTTTTTATTCAATTGCTAACTTCACCTGCTCATGATGCACACCAAACACATCCAGACTAAGATGGTGAGCAAAGGATATACATTTTTTTTAGAAAAATATACCAGCTTTGTTGGGACTTTGTCAGCAGTAAGGCAGACTTGTAAACCATACAAGTAGAGAGAAGGTCAGGAAGTCACCATCATAATACAGATATATTACACAAAATTCCTACCTTGGTACTTTTGCTGGAGACGTTTATAAATACCCCTAGGTTCTCTACCAAGCAGAATTGATAAATTTGTTACTGCATATTGTGGGTTATATTGAAAGCAAATTTCCATTAACTTTTCTTCAGCAGGTGAATATGCTCCCTTTACTGGGCTTCCAAAATGTGTTACAATGTGCTTATATACTTGATATAGATTTCTTTTTAAGCCTCGAGCTAAATATGCTGTCACAAACCGTCTTATACTCTCTTCTGGTGTATTAGGATTTCTGCATTTATCTTTATTTTTCCATCTTGCAAAAGATACTAATTTATCTGGGATATCAAATTTCTAAATGCAAGGAAAATAATTTATTACTTTAGTTAATTAAATGTAATAAATAAATTTTGAACATTTAATAATATCAGAGGATAAAGTATGAAATTTCTCTTTTAATCTATTGCCTTTGCAATAGAAGTTTCCGGAACTGGATTTCACGAAGTTTTTGAAGGTATTTTGTAGTGCTTCCTAAAAACAAAGTTGCAAAGTTTCTAAAAACTAAGCAGACTGCAGAATAAACAGTAATTGGCTAGGTCTAGTATAAAGGAAGATTTTAACTATACTATATATACTGTTAAAACATTGTATGAGGTTATCATAGAGCAATAAAGACCAGAAAGATCTATCAACAAGTTTTCAAAGCAAGGCAAGCTATAAAGCATGCTCATCACTTAATTTAGGAGGCACCCATTTCTCGAGCTTTTTATTTTAGTAAAAATTATAATATTGTAATGTTAAATCATGAGCTGGTTGTTTGATAAGGATTGGCTTCCATTACATTGAATTCATCGTTATCTACCAGTCCACATGTTTCACTTTTCATGTTGAAGTGTCCACCATGAAAAAGCGATTAAACCAAAAAAGCACAGTGCATTTGTTAGTTGCATCCTCTCCAAATGGAGTAGTGATATCACAAGCTGTCTCTGCTGCACTGGAACCAAGTTGGAACTCATATTCGAAAATTACTTTAATTTTTGAGGTTTCCATGTTTAACTCAAACACTAAATGTAAAAATAGAATATCATAATGTTTTTGTATTTAAAATGATAGTTGTTGTGTAAAAAAAGTTTTAATCTTGAATCTTGGCAGTGCAGGTTTCTATTTTATTCTAAGTGGCTGCTCCATTGCAACTTCATACTTTAACCCCTATTATATTGTATAAGGAAATTTGTTTGTTTATTAAAACTTTATTTTTATCACCATTAAAAATGATTTAATGACATTCAACAATCCCAATCAACCCTGAGTGAGGAGAAATAATGTAATAGATGCATTAAAATAAATGTTTTATATTTTACTAAAATAATTAGAATAAGAAATGGATATATGCTTAATTTAAAAAGATCCATTACTTTCATAAATACATACACAAACCTACTTATATATATAACACATTTTTTATTTATTCAATGAAGTTATTGCTGTTAGCCATTTTGGGTTTTACAGCTTCATAGGTTTGCGCCTGCGGCCTCAAGGATGTTATCACACATAATATACAGATTACTACAATGACCTATTCTACATTGTCAATACTAACTGATAACATCATCAAAAGGTGTAGATGTACCAGTTGTTGTTTATGTTTGAAATGTATAGTGAACCTGTATAATTACACACTCTTGGCATGCCTCTCATGCCATCTTAGACCTCAAGGGCGACAATAAATTTGTAGCCTTTTTTGAATGTTATGAATTTGTTACCATCAGTTAGACTTAGTCTATTCATAATCAAACTGTTAAAAAGTATAAGAAAATTAAAAAATTGAGACTATCCTTGTCCATGTCCTTAAACATGTCTAAAAAGCAAATGTCTAAAATCAACCTGTGGAATTGGCTTGCACAACATAATACTGTTTCGTCTTAATATTAGTAATGAATAAAAAATATTTATATAAGTAAAGGCTGCCGGGTACTAGAAACCATTAATTTTTACCACTAACGTGGAGAGTTTTTGACATTTTTGCCACAACATGACAGGGTTGCATTCCCATTATACCCAGATGTTAGACATCACCTTTACATGACATCATATTTATCACCTTTTTGTATATTGTTTTAATCCTTTTAATGCCATAACACCCATGATTAAAACGGGGTACAGGTTCAGTTAGGAGGGATTCTTGATTATTTATGGAATTAAGAGCTATGCCAGATATGACTTATCAAATACAGTATAAAGCACTTTTTCTCAGCATAGTATTGTCTAAATTGTGTGATCATATTTGTAATCACACCTTTTTAAAACTGCCACATCTCAAGAAAAACATCACCTCTCAAAATAATCACAAAATTTGTGCTGTTGTGTATTGTACAATACTATGCCCAAATCATGCAAAACCCTCATAAAGTATAAGAATTTGTAGCAGATAGATGAATTGTGAGCAAATAAATAAATAAACAGAAGCATTTACCTTTCTAAATTTTCGCCAATTTTTAGCTATTCTTTCACTTTCTTCCTTACAAATAGGTTCTGTACGATATTTATCTAAGGTTTCATCATGATTTCTCTTTAATGGTCTTGTGAGGCAGTTAGAGCATTGATACCATGGTTGTTCCCATGTTACAATCATGATTTCAAGTTTATCAACCAACAACTGAAAATATTTGAAAAGTAAAATTATTAAAAATACAACTGTGCATAAAACCTGATTCTACATATTTAGATACCATTATACAATTTTAACTAAATTTCAGTGTGTTATACTCTGACAAGTTTGTGCATGTCCATCTTAGACAGCAACAGACATTGAGGGAGACAAGGTACCATGACATGCTACCTTGTCTCCAGCGACCAGCATGAATGAAAGAATTAATAAGTAGCTAATAAACAGGAAGAGAATAGGATGCACAAATGACTTATTTGTAGCATTTATATTTAAATTAGCGTTTCATCATCATTTTTCACTTTTATGTACTTCCTATCATTGTACTCGTAAGTTACTTTTTTATCCCTGGATTGTAAGTTTATAACCATTGAATAAAATGTACCATCTATAGCACATATAGCTGCTTAAACTAGCTAGGACTGCTGGATAGTGGCATATGGTTGCACCAGCTTCCCTTTCCCGCTACACCACCTGCTCTAACTAACATTTAGAGTAACTAATTTTTGCCAAAGTCTGTTGCCTTGCTTGATGGTCCTTGTTTGAGTATAATTTTATAATAAAAGATTTTGACAGGGTTGTTATGGAAACACTGACTTGCATGGAATTTTTTCTAGAAGTCTCACACAGTCATAACTAACTAGAACATTAAATGCTAGCAATCCATGTCATCAATTTATAGTAAACCAAGAGTGGAAACATGGAACAGCTTACTGTAGAATGTCATAAGTGCGTCTTCGCTCAATGCTTTCAAAAATAAGCTAGACATTTTAAAATATCTTGTTTTATTTCAAAAATTTTGTTTAGTTTACTTCCATGATAACTAAATAAAGTAGGTATGTAAATCGAGCATAACTCTTCGAGTGAAGTAAATTTTAAACAATTAAAATTTGAAATTCTGTTGTCAGGAGTCATATAAGGACGTACGACTCTAGAAAGAGTAATAATGGAAATACATGTACCTGCATGAATTCTTCATCTTCCGTGTAAATACTATCTAAACGCATTAATACTTTGTCATAATATGACGGTTCAGTAATATCATCAACGTCAGTTAATGTTTCTATAAATTCCGCCATTTATTGATTTACAAAAACGTTCTCTTTAAGATTCAATAACAAAACGTAACCTATCAGGCACCTCTTTGCCACTAGGTTGTGCATCACATTTGATCCTCAGACTAACTTACTAGTAATCACGTACTAGTTGACACTTTGATCATAGAGTACAGATAGGAGAAACTTGTTGGTAAATTTGATGACATTGACTTACCGTATAACGTGAAAAACGAACTTAATTCTCTGCTCTCTAAAATGTTTAAACTTCCAATCTCTAGTTCTTCTGCAATGGAACTGACGGGCCATAGAACATGAGGCTTGATACCTAATTAACAAATATAAACCAGTTGTCATTCCTATCACGGAAACTTGGCTTAGACCGGAACTCTTATAATTTTATGTATATATCACTTTCCTTTTTCTCCTATTTCTCTACCACCTTAATTAATTATATCCAAATAATTTAAATGTGTGGCAATTATCACCATGGGCTTAATTTTTGATTCTGCTTATATTCCTCACCTTACTCTAGCTTGTATTTTTGAGCTTAAGCTTTTATTTTTAAGTTTCTCATTGCCCTTTATTGTAGTTAGCGACCTTAACAGGCATGATAAAATAAAATCAACTCCAATCAAAATCTTTGCAATCTCTGCAATATGAGAGAGTATCCCAATACTGATTCATTCTCTCACATGTTAGTGGTTTATGATTTTAATTTGTGACTTTTAAATGATGGTACTCCAACCCGAAGAGTTTACCCGACTCCAAAATTTAAGATCCGCTATTAACTTATCACTGTGTTCTGGTTCAATAGCTCTTAGTACATCTTAGCAAGTTCTGTCTTATACTCATAGCAGCGATCATTTTCCCATTTTAGTTGTTAGTATTCGTACTTCTAATAGTCTTCATTCCAAAGATGTCTTTACTCTGCTAAAATATTACACTTCCAGGGTTAATTAGGCTCTATATATCCCTGAAACTGATACGAAAGCAATAAATCTCCTCCCTGTGATTATAAATAATTTAAAACTAGTCTATAATCAATTTTTCTCGACCCCCGACCGCGTAAGTTGACTTATCTATTCCTTTAAAAATCTCATACCACACTCGGAACGGGTAAAGAACCCTCTACTACTGGAACATCTTATCACAAATCGCTTAGAATCGAATTATTCATTTCTATCAGAATTATGTTGCCAAATTTTAAAATGTAATATTATTCAAATTTACTTTTATTTTGTAAATATTACATTTTTCTTCTAATCTCTAAGTTTGTGCATTACAGGTTATAGATAATCTAAACTGTTCAAAATAATATTTTAATTTTAAATCTGTGATTTTAATACCTTTGTAAAACCTGTTTAATTCTGCACTCTTTAATGACAGTAAGTTATGTTGTATATAGTATAAAAAACTTAACCATGTACATTTTACAGGTTCCTTTACAATACATTGTCTGGGTAATATAAGCGTAGATTTTGAATGAATTAGATGTGTGGAAGGAACGTCATCAAGCAAAGCCATGGATACAGTATTAAAGCAACCTAAATTTATATGAAATTCCCTGCAAAAACTTCATAAAAATCCTTAGCAATAAAAACATGATCGATTTCGTAAGTTTTTTCAGAAACTTAACCCTTAAAGGTCTATTAAAAGACATTATAAGCATAAACAGATAAACAGTAATTTGAAAAGTTTTGCTTAAATAAAGTTAAAACTATTTTATATACTTGAAAAAGTACTATAGATCACACTAACTTTTGTATACTATAATGGCCACCATAAATAATACATTAGTACTATAGGTCTACCAGGATCTGATGGCAAAAAGGGAAAAAGAAATTGACGCTAGCAATACTGGGGAAATTGGAGTAAAACGTTTTGATACTTTTTTTCCTTATAGCGGCTGATTCTGTGTGTGATACATGCAAATATAAAAATGTATCCTATGATCAAGGATAATTTTTGAAAATCTTACTGTGGCGAATGTGGGGTTCGAAATTTAGATGAAAACTCCAATTACTCTGTTCATGAGTTTATTAATTAATTATAGACTATCAGAACTTGAAAATGGTTCCAAATACTGCACATCCATTAAGTCTTCGTCGGAAGAGGAAGACGAGGAAGACGCAGTATTTATGATAAACCTTTTTGATTTTCAATTTTTATTACATGTTCACAAGATTTTCGCCATTCATCGATCCCTATTTGAGAGAAAGCTTCTTCTGTTAAAGATTTTATGTCACTTGCAGGTCTATTGACGTTTTTACCCGCAACTTTTTGTTTCATTATTCCCCAGATTATTTCTATGGGGTTTAACGTACAATGATATGGTGGGAGCCTCAAGACTTCGTGGCCGTGTGATTTTAAAATCTCATCTATCTGATATTTAGGTTCAGACTTATGATTTTTCACTGCTTCCAGTAATTTACATTTAAGCCAATTATCGTCGTAAGGGATGTTGTTTGATTTTTGATTGAAGCCAATCTTTTATAACAGCAATACGGTCGGCTTATGAAGGCGGTTTGTTTAATTGTACAGAATGGTACTTGGCGTTGTCCATGACAATTAGAGAAGGTTTTGTAAGGTTGTGAATCAACTTCTCCGTAACCCATTTTTTAAAGTTATCTTTATTCATATCATGGTGGTAGTCAGCAGATGTACTCTTCGGCCTATACACCAAACAACAGTTTGGCACAAAAACATTTTCTCCACCAGCATGTACAATGATCCACCTAGGCCCTGCCGAAATACTTTTCCATCGGCCTGCAATATCTTTATTTTGCCAGCATTTGTTCACTGAACATGAACCGTGTATGTAGGTTTCATCTAAATAAACCACATCTAGCTTATCATAGGCTTCTCGATTCTTTTGCATACGCTCCAAATACTCGAATCTGTGTATCTTTATGTCATTTCACTTCATTAAAATAGTCCTTTTTGATTGTCACTTCACGAATTCGAATCCGATGTCTTTCAAAATAAGTCTGAAGACAAAATAAGATTGTTATTTTTAGATTATATTCAAACTGAAAGAAAATGAAATTAATTTTTGTTACCTTAATGATTCTCTTCCTCCTTTGAAATTGATTTCCTCCCGAAGAATTTGTAGCAATATAATGACAGTGGGTATTTCTTTTCGTACAGTGTAAAACTCATTTATCTTGTTTCTGATCAATTCAAAATCAAAACTATCCAAGTTTATTTTTTTTTTTGCCACCTTTCCTCTTTTTACCGGGCGTACTAAATACGCCTTTGTTAGATCTGCCTTCAGCAACAATTCGTCTTATGGTAGTATTAGAAACCCCTGGAATAAACCAAAGTTTAGTATACATAATATAATACACACGAAAAATGCAATAAACCAAAGTATCAAGACGTGTCATTCATACTAACCAGTCAACGCTTGCACATGGCTCAATATCGATGATTGTGTTTGTTCTGCACCTTGTTCATCAAGTATTCTTCGATAAACATTGAAAACAATATTTTTGCTTGCGATCGAAGAGGTTTCTTCGACATTTTCACCAAAAAGTGGTAAAGGAAATTTGAAGCCAAACCTCGAAATTTCAGTTGGCAGATGACATTTTTTTTGTTGCCCTATGAAAATCGCTCTTTTTTAAATTTTTTTTTGCCATCACATCCTGGTAGATCTATATATATTTTGTTACCAAACACAAAGTAACTGTGCAATTTAATATGCAGTTACGTGAATCTTCAGATTTCGAAATTTCAGTACAACTTCAAAATGAACATTTTACTATTTGCTTTCAATTTTGAAGTTTTACTGCATTTAACTATTAAATCTTCTTTTATATACTTTATTAAAGGTTCAATCTTCCTAAAATATGGGACTATGGATTTTCTTAGTAATTTTCAGTTGTATGAGTAAGACGCACTATAGTGGTGCTACATCTATACTAAATCCATAGAGATCAAGTATAGGGGAATCGTCTGAGACTAGATATAGTAGAACCCACAGATTTTGGGGTCACTCTAGCTCTACGATTACTATGGTTAGAACAGCAGAACGTAGTCGTAATTGTATTCTGTGGGTTATATTATCTTTGCTTACTACATACTAGAATAGAAATAAATAATGTAAATTTCAGAATATTTAGACGTAGCAACGTAGCATTTAGCAAATGCAAATAGTTAAAATAAAATGTGTATTCACAATTTAGTTACTTTTAGAATTATTTTATTGGCCTAAATTTGTAAATTTCTTTACGCTATAAGTATTGAGTTCTTGACTTGATGTAGTACGTTTACTCGACTATGGTTCTAGTACAAATGGTTTTCATTTTAATTTTATGTTTACGGAAATTTAAATAGGATAATTGTTAGTGGTAAGTTCATTTCATCAACATTTTACAATCCATTTCCAGTAGTTTTCTATTAATATTTTCGTATTTTAAATTTTACAGGATAAAATACATTTTAACTGATGAAATGAAATAACACAAAACATGTTTGTGTCACATGAAAAAAATATTTGTAAGAAGAAATTTCAGAAGCCAAATATTCTTCGGAGAAAATCAAAAGTTCCATTGTTACAACCTCAAGTAACAACTGAAACTTATGAATCGCCTGATGTAAAATGTCTAGTCACAACTAATTTTGTAGATGAACCAGTTAATTTACATGTAATGCAGAATATAATGAAAAAACAGGTAGTTCTGAACCAAAAAGCGGATCAATTAATTAACAAATCGGCACAAAAATTCATCTCACCTGCTATTATTTCTAATGAGAAAACTTTAAATTCGAGAGGAATTATCCAAAAAAGAAATACAAACGAAATAGCATTTACTGTAATTACACCCCAATGCAATAGTGAGTAACTAATATAAGTAGTTATATATTATTTCTAATATAGTGTAGACTTAACCTCCTAGCACTTGGGTAAGCCTCTAGGAATTCCTTGTACTTTATATACTCCCAGTTATTTTTTTAGTAATACATTTCCAGAAATTATGTTGCCAATATTGGTACATTGCATGTCATGGTTATATTACATGATGCACACCTTTTATTGTAAGTATTAAATTTTCAACCTCATTCTCTAAACACTCTTTTTCCTGTTGTTTTATTTGACAGTATTATATTGATAGATGATACCCATAGCAAGTTCCTGGTTGTAATTGAAAGCCTTCTTATGGCATTCCATAACAACATAGTGAAGAAGTATTACAAAGTATGGTCTTTTAATAGCTGTAACTGTCATAGGTGTATTTACAGGCAGCTGTAGCACAATATTAAAATAATTTATTAAGAATAACTAGAAAAAAGGACTCTTAACACTGAATATGATGAATAGAGAGGAGTATGTGTGATGAAGAGTTAATCTTGACATGGTTAAACTCAAAAGAGCAGATCCCCTAGTGATAAACCAACATGGTGTAAAAGTTAAAAAAGTGGAATATTCTTGTCGTAAAGGAGGATGTTTACTACAACCAGATATGTGATTATGTGTAAAATTGTGTAGATCTAATCAATAGCAACAATATTGGCATATACATTATGTTCACCTTCCACTATTTATGCAATGCATGCAAAAATTTATCTCTGCCAATCATTCTCTTTCTCACTTGATTATGAACTGATAATTTACATGAAATGACAAATGAAGTAGTTGTTTACCAAAAAGTATATTTGTAAGGTATTATTTTACTTGTTACTTGATTACTTAGTATCATTTCATTTTCTATTTTCACATCAAGAAAATCAATAATGTAATTACACCTTGTGTTACCATCTAGATCTCAATCATTACCAATTAATTAACGTAATAATAAATACCTAGAATTTAATATTTAAAATTATCATGAAGTCATTCTGGCATGGTTCCTAAAAAGGTGGTAGCATTTCTATGCTGAGAAGTTAAACATAACCTCTGATTGAGAAAAGAACCAGCCCTCTTGGAACTGGTATTACCAGACAAAGATTAATATTCGTTTACAAATTGCACAGCACAAGGACCATGGACCAATCTATGTCAAATGGCACAAATACACAATCTGCCTCGGAGACTAGTTGATGTTGTCCTGATATGATATGATATGAGAAATTTATTTAGTCAAAGTCATTTTACTTTGGTATAGTCTTGGAATGTCCAAGTGTGGATCAAAAACATTAAAATAATTACTGAGATTATAATAACAGTTGAAGAATTTCATTTAAGTACACTTGAATGCTTTAAGCCCTTAAATACTATAATGATTTGAATAAATCAACAGATTCCAAATTTATATCAAGAACAGACTAATCTCTAGAACTACTTCACACACCTCCATATCTTCTCACAACAACCTTCTCTTGTGGCGCAGAAACCATTAACCTTGGTCATATACTTATCACATGTATGACTCATTCATAACTGCTTTTAAATAAACCGTGGGGCACATCAAGTTTATGATAACAGCTTTATATGTACAACAGTTTCATATATATTGATATATATAAAAACAACAATACTGGTATGGGCAGAGGTCTAGACATTAAACCCACAGACAGGTAGCCTTTTCAATTCACTTTAATCACAGCTTATTTGAGACAATGTGTTAGGTGGTGAGCCTGTCGCCGCAATTGTGTCCAAGCCAATGATAAAAATCGTCCGAATGTTTTGAAATACTCATAGGTATGAGCGCTCCATATGGGGGGATCAAACTTGTCTTCTGATTCGGAGGTAGATCTCCTAACCTCTCGGCAATCGTGGTTAACTTACGTAATTGACGTAATAACTTAAACGAAGTTTCTTCTTTGCCAATTAAATATGTGTAATTTTTTTCAGATAATCAAGATAACTATGTTCAGAATGGAGTCAACTTGGAGCCATTTTTATTTGGTGATACAGTGAAACAGGTAACTTATTAATATAATTTTATAAAGTAATTAACAGCCTAGGACACTCATCTTAAATTTCATAGTAAGCGAGTGCGCTGTACCCTAAAATAAATAAATGAAAATACAATCTATGTGTTTATGTGTGTACATATTATGAGATCGGTGTGAAGTGATTGCTGACACCAATATAAACAGAACATGTCATATAACAGTCTCCCAAAACGGTATATTTCCTTAATAGGTACAAATTACCCAAAAGTTATATAAGCGCGTTTTAGACAGTTTAAAAAACTAACAATACATACTTCTAACTATCTAAGTTTGGATAGCTTATGACTAGTAAATGTGACTATAAATAGAATAATTCCTACACATCATTGTCGATTTGCAATATTTTTATTTAAATTCGTTAGGGTGTTCAGTTCAAATCTCACACGTAACACCCCTTCAGACTAGATATAGCGCCTTTCGGATACTTTCGTAAAAAAAGTTAACTTGTATATTGTTCTCACACCAATTGTAAGTAGATACAACTGTTCCCATGTTACAATCCCCAGTTCAGACAACACTAAATTTATAATAGCAATTTTTATTGCCGATTTTGTAAGTGTTCCGGCGGTCAAGGAAAACTTCCCAACAAATGTATGAAAATAAATATGATGCGTGCACAGCGCCGTGTGGTAGTGACGAAGAATCTGTAACCCTCTCTTTCTTTCTCTTCCTCTCTCTTTTTTTTTCCGTGACTGTCGCAAGAGGCGACTAAGGGAAAAGCTTAGAGAATTTAATTACTGCTCTGCGATAAGCGGTAGCGAGGATCGCCATCGTTCCCCCTTAAGTCAAAAATCGTCTTGCGAAAGCGTTTGGCTATGTAAATTCCTGACAAATGAAAATTCGTAGTCTCCGCCTATTCTATATATGCTTATATACCACGGCTCTCCATAAGTGCAAATGTTACGAATTTCCACCTGGCACGGTCCTGACACACCACTCTTACCTCATTCACATCTGTTATGGGTACTCTTAGACCTGCTAAACCGCACTGGAGTAGTGTTACATATGATTATAATTTTTTTAATCACAATTTATGGTTTACAATTACAGAATAGCATTGCTTATGGCCGCAGTGAGTTACAAATACAGCCTGTTGATAATAATGAAAATACAAAAAAGTATTTGGATGTCATTGAAGACTCTCATAAAGTAATAAAGGAGAATTGTAAGTTATTTCAAAAACTATTTCAATGTATAGAATAAAGCTAACAATGTGAACTTGAATAATTTAAATTTACTTAACTTTACTTTTAAATTTGTGTCTGTTTGTCTGCCTGTCTGTCGGGCTGATTTCAGTATAGCTGTCTTCGTTGCATAGCTTATAATGAGACTGAAAACATACCAATTTTTTTTATTTCAATCGGTAAAGTAGATCCTAACTTGAATTAACGTACTATGCTGTTCCATATATTAATCGTCTGATAAATATGCACTGATAATACTTACACGAGCGTGGCCGTGGGCTGTCTTTAAGGTCTATATTAAGCTATTACACATAATAGGTATACGGTACTCAAATGGAGTGGTCAGAAGATCAGATATTTAACCAGTGTGAAGTGACTGTTCACTTAGGCCTTTAATATTGAATTGACATTTTTACCGTACAATACAATATTGTCTATATGAAGACAATTTTGTCAGTCGTAAATATCTTAATATTCATATTATTTATTTCTTATAATATCATTTTAGGTAACGGATCAGAAGAGAGTAACTTATTTTTAGAACAAAAATTGGATGTAGTAAGTACTATGGTTCCATTGTCAGTAGTTTCCTGTATGCGAAGAAATAATATTATAACTGTACAGGGAAAAGTGGTGCCTACAATAAAAAGTATACAAAATAATACCTTTGATGATCTCACCAAAAATTCTGTAACATTTAAGGTAAGTTATAATAGTACCAATACCATGTAATAGTATAAAGAAACAAATGTAAGTCTTTATTAGCCATATATATCTGCTTAATATGGAACTTAATTGCAGTGTGAAATAACTGATTGTAATAAAGAGTTCTCGAATAAGCAAAAGTTAAAAAAGCATCAAAGTATTCATAATAAAGAAGGAAATAATAGGCCACCTAGGCAAACTTCTGTGGAATGCCCAATCAAGGGTCTCCTATCAGGTGTAGAGCAGCCTTGTGGAAGAATATTCATGTTAAGAGAGGATCTATCAAAACATTTGAATGAAGAACATACTTTGGAAGAAGCTAATTATGTGTATGTATTGCATTTTAAAATTATGTAAGCACTAGAAGTTGTCTTCATATCTACCTAACTATTCGTTCTATATTTTGTTTATGTTGATGAGATGTTTCATGTGATATGGCACACAATCCACTAAATGGAAAGCTTTCTATATACCTGTTGCCTATATAAAGCTTTATCACAGAAATACAGATTGAAATTACAGAAGATGCTAGTGTACACACCAGAGATCTAAGAAGGCAAGCATTGATCATCACCCTAAATTGGTTCAACTCTCTTCTTCATTTTGGTTTTGAAATGTAACTGCGTTACGCTACTATTTTAAACTGGTTATATAAAAAAAGGACAGCTAATATAAAAAAAGGTATTGCTACTTAATGGGATAGACTTTTTGCATTGGGAGAATTTACTATAATCGCCATGCTTGGCAGGCATGTCAGTGACTCCAGTTACCATAGAAGGGTTAAGCATATTTTGTAAAGACTATATCAAGTAACAGGTCATTATAACACAGAAATTTCTCCTGTGTTATGAAGGCAGACCCATAACAATTATTTGTAGTCCATATATATTCTTAACCCAAGCGGGAACCAACTTGTGTCCCGCAGCGTCGCGGCCATACCCTTAGCCACTGCGTCACGAATCATAACAGCCTGCCACAAATCCACTAATCATAGACCTTCCCCAAAGGTTTCCACACAAAACAGTCCTCAGTCATCTGTATCCATCGACTTCCTCATACAGCCTATTGTGAAATATCACATCTCGGTTCTGTAAGCCATAACTGGCAACATGCACTGGTTGAGGTAGATGTTACTTAGCTTACGGAACACTGCCCAATGATTTCGACTGACCTCTGAAGTCAAGAAGGACGAAGTTGGACTTACCACAGTAGGTGTACGTACTCGTTGGCACGTACGTACTCGTTGGCACGTACGTACTCGTTGGCACGTACGTACTCGTTGGCACGTACGTACTCGTTGGCACGTACGTACTCGTCGACACGTACATACTTCGAGCGTAGTGTTCCCAACAACAAGCTATTGGTGTGATATGGACATTAGATATGATCTTCATCTTGTCTATATTCATCCTAAGAGCATAGTGTTGGGAGACAGTTTTGAAGTCAATGAGCATACTTCTAAGCTCCTCCTGCGATCCTGCATAAAAACTGTGTCGACGACAAATGGAAGGTCAGTGATGTGTGCAGTCTCCAGGTCAGCAGCTTGAAAACATCGGTAACACATTTGTGTAATTAAATGAGTTTTGTACTCTCATTCTGTACCCATCGTGGTCTCATTGTACAAACACTGAACACTTGATATAGCGAAAGTTTATCTGGCTTCGCTGAATATCCGCCCAAATTGTTTTTTATAATTTTTACAATTTTAGTAAATTTGGTTCGTCTTAGATGTGGGGAGTGCGGGCGGCGGTTCTTCTGGGCGTCGGGATTGCGCGCGCACGGTCGGGCGCACGGGCGTGCGCGGGCGCACAGCGCGCTGGCCTGCGCCTGGCCCGGCTGCGGCCGCGTGTTCCGCCAGCCCTGCCGTCTGCGCGAGCACACGCGCGCCCACACCGGCGACAAGCCCTACCCTTGCAAATACCCCGTCAGTATGCTACCGCTAGCAAGTAGTAATTTCCGTTTATTAAAATCGCTGGCGTAGTGGTTAATCTTGTGGCTGCGGGGCGGAGGTCTGATTTCCTCAGGAGACAAGTATTTATAAGGACTACAAATAAATGTGAAATTTAAATAAAAAAAAAATCCTCAAGCTCGATGAAGCTGTAAAAGCTAAAAAGCGGTAAGTAGTACTAAGTAGTAGTGTACTTCACTGAATGTACACTACTACCACAAGAATAATAACCAAGTTAAAGAACAAAACCTGGCTTTTGTGAGTCCCGAAAAACCGTGACGCTTGAATAAGTATGTACAAGCGACTCACTCTTACATTCTATAAGTTTGATATATCATCACAGAAGTTTTTTTAAAAAGTGATTTATTAATTATTATATAAAGGGCTATAACAAAAAAAAAAGCAGTAGCCTATATAAGTCTCACTGCTGGGTAAAGGTCTATCAATATTTTAGAAGGTTTTGGAGTGGCCACACTACTCTAGTGCGGGTTAGCAGACTTCACATATCGTCGAAATATATAAATTTTTTTTTAGTCATGTTGCTTTTTTTACGAAATTTTTCATCTATTCGTCCTCCACCAATTTTAGTGGTGTCCGGCACCGGGATACGAACCCAGATCACACGCGTACTATAAAACGCGTGCCCTTATCCCTGAGCTTCCACAGCTATAAAACATGATAGAAATATATTATGTACTTATAATGTTCTCACGGCATTTATTTACAAAAGTATTATAGTCAATATAAGTAAATAATTTTTTTTGGTCGCTCAATAACATTTGTGGCGACATCCTTTCAATTAAGAAAAAAAAACAAAGTCAAACTCAAACACTAACAAATTCCAGATAACATATTGGTGGAGAAGATGTCCTCCCCAGGTCACGAACACCCAATGGCGGGTAGCAACCCTTTTTCTGAAACTCTTCATCGCTTCCAATATACATTACTCACAGGGATATATTGATATCACCGTAGTGGTGCCATTACGTTACATATTTGTTGCAGAACTGTGGCTGGTCATTCCGCACGGCGAGCAAGTTGGTGCGACACTCGCGGCGGCACACGGGCGAGCGGCGCCACTCGTGCACAACTTGCGGGCGAGCCTTCCTGCGGCGCGAGCACCTGCGCGAGCACCACGCGCGACAGCACGCGCCGCGAGCTCGCCCGCCGCACGCCTGCGCGCAGGACGGTGAGTTGGGCTTACATGTAGCGTACCTGCGCAATCACGACGCGCCACACCATACCATCTTACACCCCCTTTACTTCCAGTGGATTTCGTACTACCTAATAAATCCTTGAAAAACAAGCGAGGAAAGTGGGTTTGATAACGCTGTGTCGTGCCAACTCTAAATCCGTGACATCTACCTACAAACTTACCAATAGGTTTCAGGCGTCAGTATTGATATTTGTTACTATATTTCCTTTCTACTTTTCATGTCAATGGTAATAATATTATATGCGCCCTAGGTTGTGAGCAGAGTTTCAACAACATGAGCTCTCTGTACATGCATATGAAGAAGGTACATAAAAAAGAAGAGAGTGGTACAGATAACGCCGTCACATCAGAAAACACTTTCACTGTAAGTATGCAAATTTTGAAAGTTAACTTCTTTTAACGATAGGCTAATGAATGGAAAATCTCGAGGTAACCGATACATGGCGGAACATCCATTTAAAAAAAGGAAGAGACTGTATATACACAGAGAACTCGTGACGGGTGGCGAGCTGGCTGTAATGTGCGAGGCGTCTGGTACTGCGGTCGTCAATCTATCTGCCACGCATGGCGATTATGACGAATCCTCCCTATGGGAGAGGCCTAGGTCTGACAGTGGACTGTTTACAGAAGAAGAAAGAGAAAAGCCTTTTTTAATCATATCGCGAAGCCAATATTATAGAAGTGGCACTAACATTACCGTACTGTAATTGATCGAGGACCTAACTTTTAGTGTTAGCTAAACTATTAAGGCCTATTGTATCGACAGGTGAGTGTACTCCAAGAGGCGCCGGTTCAGTACAATACAATTGCGAAGATAGATGTAGAAGGGGACGTGCTTATAGAAGGGGTGGTGGGCGTGGAGATGGCAGCGGAGGTTCAGACGGAAGCGGATACGGAAGCGGAAGTGAGAGTGGAGATAGAAGAGGAGCAACATGCAGCGAGAACGCATTGCACGTGGCCGCCACGCCGCGCGCGTCAAGACAGTAAATACCTTCTTTGGTTAGGTAATGTAATAAAGGAATATTGGTATAAAAATTGTCGAAATATAGGATATGGTTAACATTCCTTGGTATTGGTCTTAGCAATCGAACGACTGTATTCGATACCACTCCTAAATCCGGTTCGTGTGGTAATCTCTCAACATTCTTAGCTCCTGAGTATACCTCAAAACTATATGAGAAACCCGAAAGGCTGCACAGCACATATCATTTCAATCCCCACTTGTGGGGTTTGTTGGGCAAATATTGCTTCATAAAATGTTGTATTTTGGTGGCACACATTTGCTAGTCCAGTGATAGCCGATGGTCAAAAGGTCCAGAAACGAATCTTTTATTCAAGTGGTCTAATACTGGGCGAACCTTGTGCAGTCTGTCGTGTTGAGTATGATCAGGTGGCAAGTGTTTATTGTCATCATTCATGTGAAAAATTTGTCTAATCTTATCAAACCTGTTCCGATTCATGGTCCGGGCAATTGGTTCAAATTTTGATTTATTCGACCAGTACGATCTCACGCTCGGATAATGATAAACACTTGTGAAAATAAGAATGCCAAAAATTTACGTAATTTAAGAGAGTCACAACTTCTGTGAAGTTAGGATTTTTTTGTATCGGATACTTGTTTGATTCTTCTACAAGGAATTTTAATAATTTCTCAACAAAGATCAATATCATCTTCATTTTAACTGGCCTCATCCTCAGAATTTTCACCATTTTCTAGCATCCGTAACATAGCCTCAATATCGTCCGGCTTCATTTTTAATTATAATATACAGTTAAGTAAAGGCTAAGCACATTCACTCCAACACCAAACCAAGCGTATAAACATGAAACAATACTAAAATCAGTCAGAAATTGAACCAAAACAGGTAGGTAAGTAAGGCGGATTCAAACAGCCCAGAATGCCTGTAGTATCAAAATTGATACTTACAAAAACATCAAGTTTTTCTTCAAGCAAAGCAGGTGTAAGAAAAAATATAAATCATAATAAAATAAGATACTCACCTATCGCACAAGTCTTTTTAATTTACAAAAAAATTTAATAAATCAAAGAAATTAATAAGCGAAACTTTTTGTAAAACTATGTCACCCATTCAATGCGGCGGGAAACCGAAATGTCATATTGTTTGTCATCTTTCGACACTTTACGTTTGTTTTTGTTTTCTAACTTGAAGATTATCAGTCAAAGGTTACATGTAAACAGCCTAATATTAAAATAAAATCGATTGTAGGTGCCCAATGCGATTTATAACCTCGGTATCAAATTTAAAACTTCAGGTATTTAAGGGTTAAATTAGTTCAATGAGCCACCACTTCCTGTACGATTTTTATTCAAAGCTACGCTTTCAACTCTCGATTAGCCTTGACATTTTATATAGCGGGTCGTTCTTGTATTTTTACAATAAATCTCTCCGTGTCGAACATGTTGCAACACGGCACGTTGACTGTGGTTTAATGCTGCATGAGTATGCATAGTGTATTATGCAGTATATAAGTCGCATAAAAATTGCGTCTGCGACGGTTCCCGAGCGGTTTTTCAGAGCGGTCTGCGACGGGATTACCGCTCGTGTAGTATGAATGGCCAAAGTACCAAGAGATGGATCACCTCCGTGTCCGCTGCATGGGCGCCCATTTTAAGAAAGCTACATCGGCCCTTTCTGCGCCTGCACTCTTTAAACTGTAAAGAGTGAGAGACAAAATCCTCACTTCCGCAGACAGAAAATCCTTTTCTGGCTGTGCCTCCTTCCTTTATTTCCCCGGACGAAACAAAGAGTACAAGAACACTAGACCCGATCAAGCACCCTATACGAATAGCACTAGGCCAACTCCAGAAACATATACTCAAATTATATGCATTTAGAATGATCAAACTGGTTCATCAAATTAAAAAGTTAACTTTAGTAGATTTAAATCAGCCGGCAGTATATTATCTTTATTTATATATAAAATTCGCGTTTAACTTTATTTTAATTACATATTTTAATGGAATTTTTAATTGTTCCATACCATTCTAGATTAGGCTGTTTCTAATATGAGAAATTTGAAATTTTTTGTGTTTTTGACAGAGATATAAATTATGCCATGGAAAAGGAAAATATATGATACTTTTGTCTCAATTAAAAGTTCTCTTGGCCGCTAGTTTAAATGTAAAAAATAATTGGTAGCATTGTGTGCCTAGGTGGAGCAGTCGGAGAGTTCGGAGAACAACATATACACAATAAGAAGCGACCTGTTCCTCCATGGAAACATGCTCTCTAATGAAGATAGCGAGTAAGTTTTTGGCCCTTAACCGAAAATATATAGTTGTGTAATTTTGATCAATAAATGTAAAATATGTTAATAACTCGGCCATAGCGCCACCTATCGGTTCCTGTATGCAAATATATTGTAGGAATATGACCTCAATCGGTCAAGACGTACAGAAGTTAGACGATCACTAACATACGCGGGCTGATTTTTATAGAATCATGTAAAAGGCACCCGCTATATGAATATTTTAAAATGTTTAAATCTTAGGGGGATATCTATTTTTTGTCTCATTTCGTCGAGTTTTATTCAAATCCGTCGGCAAATCGCAGCGCCACGGGAATCGTGGAATTGCCGAAATACGTAGGAGGAAAACATTAAGTTTTCTTCAGTTTTTATTCTGACTCGCCTTGTTTATATAAATATTACAAGCGAACCCTGCTGGTTTTCGCAAGTAATGTATGTGTACATTGAGATTATTTTTAATTGTTTAATTGGGGTGATAAACGAGTCAACGGCCTACCGGATGGTTGGCAAACTGCCTACTGCAAACCACGGACATATGCAAATAACTTCAAACGAAAGAGGCGCTTGGTCTCCCCTGACGAGTAGGATGGAATGCCTCACTGCTTGTAATTATACTGGCTCTCTATGCCTTTCAAACAGGAACACAACAGTGGTTGCGCGTCTGCTTTGGTGGTAGAAATGGGTAAGATGCTCTAGCAAGCAAGACGGCTCCTAGTCAAAGAAGGAGTGTACCATATAGTATACTACTGTTTAAAGATAACAATTATTTAAAAATAATCAGAAGTATGGGCGGCGGCGCGGTATCGGCCAGTGCGGGGGCGCTGCCTGACGAACTGGGGCTACTGGACGCGCACCCCACCATCGACCTCATGCAGGTAACCATAATCACATTCAGGCTTTTTGTTTGGCTTACGAATTCTTAATTTTGTTATAAACCAACATGGCAGTGACCTTCCTATAATAGGTAGATGTTACGAAGGGTAGGGTGCTATCCCCTATTCGCGACTATAGCGGGACCTTTAATTTCTTGATTATTTTTCTTATCAAATACCAGTATAATAAGTGTCCTAATATAAATTTCGTATAATGGATGAGTTTTTATTAAAAGTCCGGGCATCGCCTTGTACTTTAACAACAGCTATATTACAAAATTATAAGAAATTGTTTCAAATGAAACCACTTTCTTCCTTTGCTTCTTTTACAGTCTGTAATCAGTCCACTGCTGGAAATATGCCTCGTCAGACGGGTAGGTGATCACTGTACTACACACTTCGCACCTTAGACCCACTGCCCATCCCTGGTCTGGATAAATTAGGTCAGGTATATCTGTGATGGTTATTTCGCCATCTGTCGGAAGCCACGGGTATTTCTCAAAGTCTACTATTACGGTATCCATGGGATGAGATCCCATAGATACTATGTACGATACATTTTCAAATGACAAGTGTAAGAATATTTTGTTCTCTGTGAACATAAATTGTCAACGATATGGTATTAATCTGGATATAAAATTTAATCAGCAGCTGAAATATTGAGACCCGTCAACGCAAAAGTGGTAGTAAAGGTAGAAAGAAAAGTAATTAAAAACACGAGTATATGTTGTCTCTTTTCGTTCTTGAGCAAAAGTTTTAGTAGAGGTACATTTATACACAGCGCATAAATGAAATACACAGTGCATGCCCGTTCTATACTATTCACTTCTGTGACCACGAGTGTAATTGCCGGTCACTGCAATAAAGCGAGCATCACAGCTGTACCCAGCGAGGTTGTGGAGACCGTCTGATAGCATATTAACCCTCCAAATGTGCGGAACCAAAATCTCACATATATATCTCACACAGGTAGGTATATATCGCTAGGTTCCGTATCCGCACTGCGTTCAGCAACTGGCCTGCCTGTTTTGTCAGAGTTTTCATGTAAGGCCTATGTCAAGTAGTTGTACGTCAACTACTTGGTACAGGCCTACATAGGTTGATGAAAATTTCTTAAGTTACAAGTCGGGCAATTTCACTTCAATCTTTTTAGTTGTATATTGTTATTTTGAATTGTATTTATTTTTTAAATTTTTCTTCAAAATTTAGGAGGAGCTGATGTACACTGATGCCGTGGACGAGTCGTCCTTTCGGGTGTTTCTGTTGAGCGGCGAGGAGCTTACTTAATGATCGATGTGACCTAAAACTACTCAAAGCTGATTTGTTATAATTTTACCTGTTTTATTATGTCACTGCGAGTGACAATAAGTAGCTAAGTTAAGGCGATTCTTCAAAGACTATTGCAAACTTAGGGCTTGTTTACACATGCAAAATGTACATGATATGATATGATATGATGTGATATGATATTATGATAACAGCCTCTTTTTCTATTGGAGTGTGTATGAGGACTGTAGGGCCTCAACATGAATAAAAAAATATATAAGGATTAAGTAAAAATTCCAAAAAAATTTGTGCAACCAATCCCAGAATTTGTATAGAATTATGTAAAAGTTTATGCCCCAAATAGTGTGGTCTCTCAACACGTGGTAGTCAATTGTTTAATTCAAAACATTTTGCTTACTTTTACATATTCATATAAATGTGACAATGAGATTGACAACATTACATTGGAACTTAGATCTTTTTAAACAATTACGCTTAGGGCGTCTTGTACGCGCCGCCCAGTTGTAAAGGATTTGTGTGCCAGATAAATAGCAGCTAGGCATTAGTTGCATATTTTAGAGCATTGGCGAAGGCACACACTATGCATTCCTCCATTTTAAATCAATATGGATTTTTTTATTTCCAGTATTCTAATGTTGCTCGATTTGAATTTATGTAATCTTAAAGGATTATTTCGTTTTTTAACGTTATATTTATTCCGAACTCGAGGATTGTGAATTAAGTGATGCTTTTGTTGTCTTTTTTTATTTTACAAAATTTCTCGCCACTTTAACTGTATTGGAAAGTCTAGTCTGGAAAGTTTCCAAAACAAATCATTTTTTTTTCATCTATTTGAACTTATTATCGTAACATAAAATAAAATGTTGTGTGACCACAGTGAAAGTAAAAGCATATCGTATAATTAAGTACTAGGTGAGCAGGTGTGGTAGGGTAGGGGCGGACTTTACAAAAATTTTACTGAATATTGATATGCATTTTAAATGGGTATACAAAACTTTCAGAGATCTAAACTTCGAGTGTGCGGACTGAGGCAGCACACTTTTGAGGGCATAACTTTTTTCTAATTCTTTACCAAGTCTGGGGTTCGTTATGCAAATATTTTTGTAAGTTTTAGTAAATCGTGATATGTTTTATTTTTTCAATCGCGTTGTGGTCCTTCAATCCTCCCACACACCTATTAGGTCAATTGAAATTGATCAGGTCACTTCGTGGCGTTGTTAAGTTTAATCCATACGTATAATAAGAGAAGTATGGAAACACTAGAAGATAGAAATCAAATTTTTTCCTCTATTTAATTTTGTATATTTAACTAATACCTTTATGTTGTGTCTATTATTTGGCAAAGACTATGTTGATATATTATGAGACTCTAATTTCTTTTTTGTGTGGACGCACTTATGATGAATTAAGTGTGCTACAACCTTAACGTCGTCGAAACAGTGACCTCAATATAAACAATTTCGCTCTTGTACTAGAATTTATTCCCCTAGCCAATTAAATATAACGCCCTTCGCACAACTGCGTATAAATGAAAGCGACAGATAACAATTCCTTGGAAATGTAAAGAAACATTCACTCCCACTCTTTTTGTTGAATAGCTTAACTATATTTAAACTAATTATTATGTAATAATGGGTTATTACTGATCGGGAAACAAATTTTTTTATTAGAATAATTGGATTTCTAATTGTGGCTGCAATTAAACAATATTAGTTAGACCGGTTGAGACTGACTTTTGGCTTTCGTATGAATTAACCCTTATCTCACTATCGGTACCCAAACACGTGCGAGCAGTAAGTATTTTTCGGTATTAACTTGGTTGGGCGAAAAAGTTACAGTAGCGATTAGTACTATAACTTACTATCGAGGAAATATAACAACTGTCCTGTCCTGTTCACATTAGAGTGAGTAAGTAGAGGAATCAGAGCCGCCAGAACTACGTGATAGTATTAAAGATAAGATTTCTTTCATCCGTTCTTACTTAATATTGTACACATTCATAGAAGAAATCTTAGCTTTAACACTCTCATGTAGGTCTGGCGGCTCTGGGATCTTTGTCTATGCCCTTAATTAATAGTCTTCAACAAAAATGTTTTTAGTTTATGTTATAAAATATTGTAGTGTTAGTAAAAAAGCCTATCTTGCGTACAATGACAATGTAAGAACCGAAAGAAAAAGTTAGCACAATTTTATACGAAACATGGTACAAATATCTGAGCATGTAAGAAATTTTATTGAGTTTTAAAATTTGGTGTGCAATAATACGTTATATTTTCTTTAGAGGGTTTTGACGTTCTGAATTAAGCGAGTAATCACTCCTAAGGGAGAGGAATTTGTGAATTATTATTGTTTTTTCGAAAAGATATCTTTCATCGTCTTCCAAAGTTCAACTAAATTCTTCATTAACTGAAAGTAAACGTTAAATCAATGATATTAGGGATAAGAATCATTAGTTTACATGGTATTTTGTTTCACATAATAAAAACTCAGTTTATTAGATATTTCTATTATTAAAAACACGAAACATGTTTTATTGTGTGTTCTGACTTCTGCCGACTTATAGTTTTTTTTTATAATTAGTGAACAATGTCTTAGTATACGATGTTAGTTGAGTAATTTCATCCAAATATAAATTTGTAATGTAACGTGTCCAACTATAATAAGTGTTTGTGATAATAAGGTAAGTTTGCTAATGGAAGTACACTCCAAATTTAGTAGCGGATAAATGCAGTTGCCTTTGTTACTTCTGACTAGTTTTTATATTCTCTTAGAAAATCATGTAGTCTAGCGTATGTTGTTTTGAACACTTTTAATGTGTTTTTAACAGTTTCTTGGAAGAAAACTTCTTTCTAACTTTAACAACTCACATGGATAAATGATTAATGATCTCTGAGATGCCTTGAAGTGTAACGTTACGTGAATTATCTATATAGTAGTATAATTTTTAAATGTTTGTGCTACCGCTCGATGTGTAACTATAATACATCATTTATAATATAACACGTTGTAGATGTAGATTATAGTTAGACATTTTGTTATAGTCAAGTATCGAAAGTGATGTTCGAAAGCGCCTGCAATGAGCAGTTAGCCATAATAGAGTTAGCCATAATATATGTTTTTATCTTTTCGGTGAGCTTCGTCATATTTTATTCTTATACTCCTAGATTGGACTTAACTTTAACGTACAACGTACGTTATCTGCGTATTGAAAATGAAAAGAAAATATATAGAAATGAATTCCCGAAATAATCCTCAATTCTAAATGAGTACCTTTTCCTATTTCTTTACTCTAGCGAAAATAATTCTGACCAAACTCTGGTTTTCAAACTGCAACCTATATTTTCAATGAAATCTCCATCAGTCTTCATACAAAATGCCATGTCTTCTGCAAAACCACTTCCATTGCTTGCTTCAGTCGCTTATCGCTCGAAATAGCAAAAAATCTCTGACAAGAATCTGGTGACAAATAATTATTTCTTCAAGTCAATGGTCCTTTGATTTCGTTAATGTTGGCAGCAGGTACTTAACTAAAGTAATACAAATCTTCCCTGTACATCAAGCCGTCTTTGGTTTGTATGTATTATTACAAGAAATGTTATTGGTCAGAGGTATCCGAAGGTCGAAGATGTTTTACAAAATATAAATGATTGTGAACCGAATCTCTTCCGAAATATATTTGACTAGCCAACCGCGTCAGCTTCGCAAGACAGATCTGTAATGTAATAAAATAAACGTGATTGTGTTATACATGTAAACTGTCCTCATGGAATGTTCTAGATTATGGAGAAAACCGTATCGAAATCCACTTAGAAATTTAGAAACTGTAAGCAAATACACGGACAAACGCGGATTGCTAATTTGTTTCGTTAAAATCTTGTTAATTTTTCATTGCTAATACGTGACGTATTTCTGTAGCTGTCGTTAAAAGGGCGGTAACTTCATCCATTCTTCGTCCGCTTAATTTAGTCGGACGCTCTTCAACGGTACACGATTGTCCTTTTTTTCTATCTTCAATAGCCTTTTGTAATTTATCAAACAATTTCTACCGTTTTAGCCGGTTTTGTAAGCGGAAAATAATTATCGCGGGAAAGTGGTGCTCGATGCATGTCACAGAATATTTAAAATTTAGTTTTTTCATCTTTCTTCTCTGGAACCCCGGCGATAGTTACTATTTGCCATTGTCAAGGATGCTACACATCTATAATACAATTTTAATTAACAGGATTGTTGGAATTGCAACCCCGATAACCTTAAAGTAGGGTACTGAATAGTTAGAGAAATTTTCTAAAATAAAAATACCCAAGGTCTTAAATTTAATATTACAATGACTGTATAGGAACACTTGCGGCTTAATATGCTGTTAATATTAAGTAGTCGCGCCAAAAGTCGTTTTTTTGGAAAATACTTGTATTTTAACACTGAAACTAACTACTACTATAAATGTTTATATATTTTTTTAAGTGTATGATAAAATTACACTTTCGATACTACTCGGCAACTCTTAAGAGTAATTCCGTGGATCCTGCGTCTACCTACGTCGATCGTCTATCGCCTGCGGTGCGGTGCGAGACAGTATGTTAAATGTTCATATTTATGTTTATTCATATAAAATATATTGTAAGGATACTAAAAAGTTTATCTCGTGAGTTATATATTAACGGCACAGAATGTATAAGTTTTATTTCGTTCACCACTCAATGAATACAGTAACAACTCGGAGTAACAAACGTAAACCATTAAAGCAAAAATGTTTTCGAAATTTAATGTATTTTTAAATAACTAGCACGCGTATCATTCAACTAACGCTACTGGCAGGTGTAAGCGTGTGACTGAGGTGGGGAAAGTTAATACCCGAGTGACTGTATTTTTATTTACTAACTCTAGATATTTTTTTTTTAAGGAATTAAAAAAATGTATAGCAATTATGTAATTACCCTGAGGTAATTATTCTGCATTAAGTTTTTAAAGAAATGACTAAGAATATATAACGTAAACTAAAATGTTTTCATTTATATTAAACGTAATATCTCTGGTATGACAATTATACCTGAGCGGCACGGAGCTTATCATCATTTTTAAAATTATTTCGTTACACGAGTAGTTTCGATAAATTTTTGCGCATTTATTCGTAGTTATTCACTTAACAATTCGGACATGATCCGAAGACGGAGCTTAGCACCGCATGTAAGACTAACGTAGGTTTATGACTTTAGTTCGTAAGTATATTGTAAATAAAATATATTTTTGGATATACACGAGTATGTTAGTTAAGATGGCTTATTTTTGAGATTGTTGTCCAAAATAAAAAGTTTTGTTAAAATTATTATCGAATGTTTATCCTGCTTATTTGCGGCGCACTTCTGAATGTTTTGAAAGCAGTGACCATGTTCTAATTTTTAAATAATGGATCCTAACAATTCTCAGTTCGAAATTTTATACTACTGGTTCCAAATGATCTTAGAAGGTCTTATCCTTTTGTAACTGCGTTATGCGACAGTGATTACGTGTAGTATCCGAAAAACAATAGGGGACAAACGGTCCATTCTAAATGGTTCCCATATAACAGCATTTGGAACGGATAATACTTAAAATATTATCTAAAAGACAAATTGTAAAAGAGATCTTTGTCTTATTTATATTTGAGATCTTTGTTTTTACACTTGTAAACTTGTCGCTGAATAAACATTATACGTTGAGTGCCGTAAATAGGCAGTAATAGCAGCAAATCAAAATTATATTTATAAATTAGCTTTATTTTAGTTGTTGGTATACTAATGTTTTGTTTATATAATTTGGTGAATAATATTATGATCACATGTCCCGCACAGTACAGACGCGCTAAGTCAAACTATAATTAATTACATATCATATTTAGTTTTGTTATCAATTGTATTGTAATTGGTTGCTTTGTGTTTAATGCAGATTTCGCTATATAGAAATAAATGTTTTGGATAATCAACCACGTTTATTATTTACTCTTTTAGAAGCAACGAAGGGCACTCTGGATTACTGAATAATTATGTTAATTGCATATTTTCTCCTTTTCGTCGGGATTTGTTAGTTTCAATTTCAACTTATCACATAGATTTGACAGATTACTTCGTAGACTTTTCTATTTTAACCCAATATTGTTTTCGAGTAAACTCGAAAAGACTGGATTTATCAGACTGTTCGAAAGGATCAGAGATCTTTTTCGGAAACATGGACCAACTAACACAACTAGGTTCACAAGTAGTATCGGATAGATATCTTAAACAGGATTAAGTAAACATGCCATCATGTATAATTAATATAGATAACATGTTGTGTTTTGTAGAAGTGTAATCAGATGGTGTAATGGTGAATGCGGAGTTGTCAGATGCCGATAACCATTGCAAGTCGAGAATTTATTAACGAGGCTTCTTTATCGAAATCGATACAGTCAGTCGAAACCACCTGATTCGAATTTTAATAAGCTATTGCAGTATATGTCCGACGCCATGAAATTACTAAGGCATTACCCTCGATACTTACGACTGCTACGGGAAGAAGTCCGGGGGTCGAAGACTTTAATTATATTAAAATATTGCTTCATGCCACTATGTGAGAGCCTCACTTCAGATGTACTGTAGCTGTAGAACGAAGCGGAACTTTAAACAAAGCCGGGGAAGTACCAGGGTGTCACAGAATGCCAGCGTGAAATAGTAGCGTAACGCTGCTGCGTTTCGTGCGGAGAGTGATTGCAGCGAAGACCCGTTCACCAGTAACGAGGCATATCTTTGTCCCCAGGAAGACAACGCATTCCTATTATGATTCTTAATCGAGGACACATGATGACAAATTCGTCTATGGACTACAGCGACCATGATAAATCACATCGAATGTATTGTTCGTTTATTACCCTGAATTGTATGCACAACTGGCAACTGACTCGTCAGAGCCTCGTTCTTTAATCAGCAGGGTTAGGCTACTGACTGATGACTCGGTATATACCGAACCCAAATACCACACTGTTTAATGGGGAGCAGCATCTCTAGTGCGAGGTCAGTGGGACTGTACTAACCAACCTGTAACCAACCTGTTCCATGCATGGCATGCCAGTTTTTGTTAGTGACTTCAGCAAACGAAACAGAGCCATTCGAGTTTACACACGAGCATCTACCCACCGCCTCACACGTAGCAGAATAGAGCTTCTGCACTTGCTACTGGCGAGATCCAAATTATTAGCGACGTAGTAATACACTCACCTCTTATGCTCTTTTCTACCACTTTCACGCTTGGCTTATTTGTCACCGCTCAGGTATTAACCCTTAGCGCTCTGCACGTTTTTGTACCACTGCCTACCAGCAACACCGGTATATATTCCACTGCGGGACGAGTGAGGACTTTTATTTTAAGTGAGAAGACTTACACGTGCTTCTGAATGTTTTTGAATTTATTTATTTTATACATATGCACTAGTAAGTGAACCATAAATTTAAATTTTGAAATTCACCATGGTGTGATATCTTTGGAAATAATCTCGCATGTGCACTCTGGGTTTACTTGAGCAAAAAAAATGGCTTAATCGCAACAGTACAGAGACTGAGCATGTTTTAAGTACAGATAACAATTGCCAACGCCGACGATTCCGTAGCATGACATGAAATGACGGAGCCAACGGAGAGCTAACTGATAATATTAAAACACCGTTAGTAAAATGGTCACAACAGGCCGTTAAGGTAATATAAAAAACTTTGATCTGGAACCTTTAAATGCATTTCTAGCTAACACTTACCAATGCCTACCTCCGCTGCACGTGGTGCACCCTGCTGGCTGCAAATGAGACTCTGGTGACCGATTCATCCGAATTTGCCGAACCCATATCCCACAGACACTCGTCTTTATTTTCCATATCCTATATAACGCTGAAGTGATAAGATCGGAGGAAAGTTTATATGCAGTGTCATAGACAAGGGGTGCACGTAACACAACTAGACCCGTAAACCATTAACTTGTGTTTTGCACAAATATTGACGTCGGCTGGGATTCGAACCCAGGACCAGTCAGTAGTCGTGTGTGTTAGTCGCGCTAACATCGAAACCTTGCGTTTGTTGAATATAATGTATTGGACTTAGATTAATAGGTAAATATATAATAAAACGAAGTATTTTTGTGAACAAAACTTTTTTACAAAAATTAAGGACACTTGAAGTATACATATAGTATACAAAAGTTCTCAACACCTATAACCTCTAAATACACCTTTCATGATTAGAATGCAATTTCCCACAATCATCTGGAAACTGTAGAAAGGACAGCGGACGTTACAGATAAAGTAACGTAAATTTATTTTGTTTTGCCGACCTATTTATTTAAAACATAAAGGTATATCTACTTGTCTTCACCCTACCGATGGATCGATGACTCCTCGATTTTTATTACTATATTAGTTAGGAAGATGTTTTTGCATAAGGTATACAACCTTCCCCAATCGGTTTCTCGCTTTATTGTGGCGAGGGGTTTAGTAGTCGTGGCGAGGGGTTTTGTAGCAGTGTCTTGGAGTCCTACGGTGAACCAAGAGGAACCTACATGGCCGGTCGGTCTTTCCGGGTAGGGATGGACCGAGGCGGGCGCTCCGAGTGGGTTAAGCGAACCGCGAGTTGGTGGAGTGTTAGGAGTGTTTGCGTCGTTGTTTTGCACTGCTTTCCTTGTCTTTCATAGCCGAGGAGGAGTCGCGCGTGAAAAGGGGTTTTGGTATTGCGATACGCTCAAAACCTTAGGACGAAAGTATCCAATCAGTGCGTTATGCCTATGATGACTTATGGAACCGAGCCGTGGCCTTTCAAAATTGAAGGTCAAAGTTATTTAACGGGAAATGGAAATGGCTATGTTCGATGTTTCCATACTTAATAGAATCTGCAGAGATTATATCCGCAGCAGAACTGGGATGACCAACATAGCCGTATGGACCAGCAAGCCGAAGTAACAATGGACCGGCCGCATAGTCCGTGAATTTTTTTTTTACCACTTTAAAGACCAAAACCTGAACTCCGGTGCTTTACACACCTTTATACAGATTCTATTTCACATAATTATCTATAAAGTCATACACACATACACATAGAAAATACGACTCTTTACTTATACTGAGTGAATAGCCTTCAGCAAGACCAACTGTTTGAACGTATCGTTGGTCATGAGATATCTTATTAAAGCACCGATATGGACATTTATATATATACACGGTCTGCTTAAAGTCTTGTCACAAATTTAGTATTCTTACTAGTTACCTTTTACTATAAGTGCAGATTCATTTGACGTCTAACCATGCTGATGTACGGCGTAAACGTTCCTTTACTCTTTGTTTGAGTGATACAGAACGTAGTAATCAGTAGTATTGTTAGATGCAATATATTATTTCTTAGTTTCTGATATTAATAGTACTAATAGGTTTTAGTGCTGCTGCTCGAATGTGCCGGCTCGACCTGGCCACGGTCTTGCAGAGTACCGGTGTGAAGTAGAGGCATCTTGTGCTTCTGCGTTTCGTTCGGTAAGTGAAGTAACCGCAGGCCGGAGGCATCTTACACTTTAACTATTTCATAATTTTTAAGAAGTTATTTACCATAGAAAACGGTTCTATGTGTTAATGGAACTGTTTATACTTGCTTAACGGGGAGCTGTTTATATGACCATTGAATAGGCCATGTTCTCTTCATTTTAAATATACTAAAATTTATAAAAACTGGCAGCGGCGCGCGCATTACTTTTGTGTCGGTGCCGACAAGGGTAAACGGTACATATTTGTGAGCCGTGATGTTGTTCTTTGGAGTAGCAATCATGTGTGCCCTTATATACTTTACGAATATCTTTGTAATTAGTGAACAATTAGAAATTTTGATTTAAGTATACAAAATAACAGGTCTGCCTGGACTTAAAAATACAATAAAAACGATTTCGTTCCCTAATCAACTGCAACTTAATTCTACGGATAGGTTGATCTTATTGCATAATGTAGGTTCGGGAAGGTGAAGACGAGTGACCACCTTGTGTGAGATGGCAACTTCTTTGTAATCGACCAGAAGGACGAAATTAATTTACATATCTTCTTCAGCAGCCTTTTAACAACTGACCAGTGGACACAGATCATGAACTAATGCGATAAACTCCCTACCTTTAATAACCGTAGTCGCACTAAATTACTTAGCAGTTTAAATGTAGTTAAATGCAGTTTCTTTGTACCTATATTATGTAAGTAGTTAGTTATATACATGTAACCAATACAAGGATGATAATTTTTGTCATTTATTTTCAATTAAGATTATTTTTTCAATGTCATCAAGGAGAAATAATCATCATTATAAGAAAGTTGTTGATGAAGCTGGTGGGTAAGTTTAAAGAAATATTCAGATCTACGTCCAGTAGTGGCCTGCTTAGTGGCTGCTGTAAAAAAGTCTCCTTGATGGCACGAAGCAAATTCGTCAAAACTTTAAACATACAAACTGCAACAATAACATATTTTTTCTGCTATTGACCTATATATGATATTAATTACCTACATAATTTAATCCTATTATTTTTAACTTACAGTATAGATGTATAGATAGGTAGTTATGACATTTTTGTGTAATTATTTGTTCAATTATCTTCACCTATTCGGTTAAGATTACAACGAACCTTTAATGCTATGTAAAAATTACAATGTTTTTTTTTTCTTATGTGAAAAGCTTTTTTTACTGTCAACAGGATTCAAACATGAATGAAAGTATTGTTCATATTATATAACATTATAAGTATGTATTTTCCTTCACGATCTCTCTCCCTAAGTGTGTGTAAAATAGTGTAAAAGTTACTTCTTAAAGTTTCTTGCAAAATTAAGTACAGCGCACAAAAGTCTGTTAAGTATTGAAAAACCCCCATAGTATTAAATATATAAGTAAATTATCATACAATATGCGTATGAGAATCAGGACTATAGGGGACTATAGGCAAGTTGTGACTGGTCGTTCTTATCGTCGCCAGAGAAAGTTTTTCTCTGCAGAACGCTGTCCCCCAAATTACAACGTAGATAATGATCAAACTAGCTGCAGACGCGGCAACTACCGCCCCGGCGCGATTTCCTTGCCGCCAATCCAATACTTCGTAAATGAAGGGGTAGCCCTGACTGAAAATGGAATAGAAATATTCGCATTAATAAAATCATTAGAATTAAGTAGATACATACACGAGGACTGCGTAGGAGGTTATGTAAGTTTTAAGATAAGTACTTAAATTAAAAAATAAAACACGATGAAAATAAAATTAAATAAGAGTATATTAGAATATAATATAGATTAGAGCGGTGGGCTCCTTCTATGCCCAGGAGCCGTCTGGATAGCTACCATTCTGATACCCGTTTCCGCCGCCAATCATCAGTGCCACACGATCACTGTTGAGTTTGGGTACGAGGATAGTCGTAATTACAGGCTTTGAGGCATCCCATCTTAGCCCTCAGGGGTGACAAACTTATCTGTACTAATCAATTTTGATTGAAGTAATTTGTAAGTAATTTGCCCATGGGCAAATTACTTGCAATAAAGTGATTCTTTATTCTTTGGAACGGATTGACGTGTTTGACGCCCTGATGCTATAGTTAACCCGGCTATAGTCAGGTTTCTAATAAAAAATTTTTGGTCCGATATACGAAAAATTTGCCCATAGAGCCTTGAAGTCGAGCAGTGGTATGATGTATGCAGGATCATACATTATACCACTGTTTATAATAAATTAAATCAACCCACCCCCTCTAATGAAATATTTTTTTTTTTTTATTTCAATAGCATCACGAATCACCTTGACTGCGATTGGTGTTCGTTTGCGAGGATTAGTGGTCTGTCAAATCTGTTGCAATGGTTGGGGCGATCAAGAATATGATTAAGATTGCAGATTTCCCAGAGCGTCGATGTTTTACGTACGTTATATTTTCCTTAAGGCAGGTTTTAATTGATATTTGTATTGCTTGTTTTTTCTGCCGTGATATAAAAAAGTAGAAGCAGGTAATTAAGAGCAAGTCTAGTCAGTTAGCTTCGTTAAATGCAGAGCCGTGCGCACACGATTAAATAACTTAACGTATTATGTACTGTAATGTAATATAAAATAAATATGTAATAACGTAAATTAACTATTACAAGATAATAAACTCACTCTTAACGATTAAACATTTGAATATATTATGATTGGACATCATTTATTATAAATAGCAGTATACCCGTCGGTGCCGCCTGCCGCATAGTACACGCCGGAGAATGCTGCATACCAGAGGCCAACTCCTAGTGGCTGGTACACGTGAAGCAATCGCACAGGTGTCCGAGACGCCAACAACTCGACCACCGCTATGCATGAATTTATGCCGTGCGTGGCCACGTCCAGCCAGAAGTCACCCGGATCCTCCTCCTCCCTCTGTTCTGTTAACAATATTTAATGATACTTATTTTCGTAATCAACTCATATCTTCATTTGTCTCATAGCTTGCGGTATCTCTGCTTAATTTTTTTTTATTTTTTATTTAATGAATATTTAATATTCAAATACGAATTAACTTTCCCAAACTCATCACAAAATAGGAGAAAATTGTGTAACCTTGGCACCGAGAGCAAAGATGATCTTTCATTGTGCACAAGTAAAATGCGAAAACTATAACAAGTTCTTCGTGATTTTTCGGCGTAAATCTAAGAGAAGTTGGTAAAAGTTGAAATACATAATAATTAAAGCTATCAGTTCCGCTTCTAATCAACATTCAAACTTCGACTTTCAACTAAATTGATTTTGTATTCAAAATACGTATATTACATAACCGATAGCAGATTTGTCATAGATATACTATGATATAATTTATTTTGTGTGATCACAAGTACTTAATCCATTTATGCACAGTTATGTGTGTTACTTGCTACCTGAACCTTTTAGCCGTCATCACATCGCCGTGCACCATGTCTAGGAATGGCGATGCCAATCCTAGTCATGGTTATTCCACCATCTTTCGGAGACAACCAATTTTTTTGGCATATCTTGTAGTCGACTCTTGTGTCGCCATCATATGCCGATAGAAATATCATAATTATGCTCGGCGACTGGGAAAGTTTTGAGATATGCGAGTTTCAAAATATACATTAATTGCGACAGTTGAAGAAACGGCCTAAAGATACTATCAGGAGTTTTAAATCTTAGTTCAGACGAATTAAATACGAAGGACTAGTAGCTACGTATTTTTTAAAAATAATAATAAAATATTAAATAATCTACAATTTATTTTTCATAGTTCCGGTTCGTAATATTATTTGATAATCTTTTTAAATTTAAGATTGGTACCTAATGCAGACCATACGATTGTTTGTTATTAACCTTCGTAGACTTTTACTCGGCGTAAGAATCTACCACCAAAATGAAAAGCCATGAAAAATAAATTTAAAATATAAATAAATTAAAGAAATTCCTCTTTCTTCCTGTGGATGTCGTAACAGGCGACTAAGGTGCAAGGTCAGTCACCTTAGTCACTTACTGCGATCGCCAATTCGCTTGAAGGCAAATCTTTCTTATGGGAGAAGCCTATGTTGCGCATTGTACTATCTATAGACTGTTAAGGTAAGGTAAGGCAAGGATGTTAATTTATGTTTATATCGGTTACATTTACTAATCATATTTTGTTCAAAATACCATGCTCCTTTAGCAAGAATTAGGTAGATGGCGACAGTTGTGTGTCAGTAGTATTAAACAGATTGTAATTGTCAAGGCAACCATTATTCGTGCTTTCTGTATGTTGCTAGATGTCGACACATAAAGTTAATCGCGATATGAATTGTCACAGCGTGGCTTAAATAATTTTTATTCGGTCGTTAAAATATATTGGTACAATAATAGTATAGTGTGAGTGAATACACATAAGTGTCTGTGTTCTCTACACAGAGGACGTAATCGACGTACGATTCTAGTAAAAAAGGGTAAATTGTTATATATAACAATATACAACGAGGCTGTTATATAACAATTTAGTGTGGCTGGCGGACTTAAATATTTTCATTAGCGTGTTGTCACAAGTGGTACACCGCACAGTGGTGGTACATTACACATAACATTAAATGAGGTTATTGCAATCATTAAATATAACTTAGTAATAAAAATTACCTATTAACCCGTGGTAGCATTGTGATAAGGGCGGTCGCTTTAGTTTCTTAGAGCGCTAGTGACCAGAGTTTGATCCCTGGTGCCTGCACGACTAAAATTGTTAATAGCAAGTGCTGTATTTACCACGAGCTCGGTGGTGAAGGAAAACATGGTGAGGAAACCTGCATCTCAGAGAAATAAAAAATATGTTATTTCTTGAAAAATTAAAGCCCGCCTAACCCCACTGGAGTAGCTTCGCGGGTCCTTGCCGGCTCTAGAACTCTCTTGGATATTTAAGAAGGAGGCCTTTTCCCAGCGTGGGCACTTACAGTCTGCTACTTTTTACATAAATTGACCGTGTTGCTTGGCTGGACGTTGCATTAAGAATTTGTAACAGTTCCTAAGAAATTACTTTAACATTTACTTTATCTTACTAAACGTATTAGGTAAAAAATGCTTGTGCGTAAGGAAATACTAATTGAACATCTTTTGTAGTAATGCTTATATTGCGATGAATCTAACACACATGCTGCGATACTTTGTCCGTACCCTATCACTTGACAACAAAGAATTCTCTAATACATGTGCTTTATGATAAGCCCGCCTTGCAAACACGAGGGAGCGCCGTCAATCTAGCGATGAATGAGGCCAGGGCTTTAACCTAACGTACGTAAAAAGGAAAACTAAGAAAGTAATAAGCAATAGACAAAGTGCTAGTACTTCGGAACATTTATGAGAATCGTGTTAAGTATTGTTAGCAGAATTTTATTTTCGTTTTGTTAAAGATATGGCGCCACTATAATTTTTAAATATCGCAATGTTTTGCTATACGTACCTTCGTATGTGCTCATGTAATTCGAAGAAGAAAACTCTAAGTTTTTTATCTATATAAAACGACATAGTAACAGATCTTTATTATTATTGTTTCATTCCATAGGTACCAACACACCACACAAGCAATTGAACATACAAAACCTGCTTATAGTCAAAGACATAACATTATTTTAATACTGTTAAGCTTGTTTAAAGCTATTTTGGACGTCAAAATGTCCGCAAAATATGATCTCATAAAAGCACCGGCAAGAAACACTGAGGTCTTTATTTTTACAACGCCATGTCAGTTATATTTTATAATAAAATGAATATAATGTCAATTATAATATAATGAATACAATGTACAATAATATTTTTCTTAAAATGTAAATTTTTACAATAAATTATAAATACAGTGGCCAGGGGACTTGAGTTGTAAGTCAGACAAAGAATTATTTACAAACATCATTGTCCTCAATACTCTATTTTACAATACGCCTTTTATAAGAAGTTTTTTTTATTTTATGTCAGATTGTTGCACAATATTTGTTAGAGATTATCTTGTAAATTACCTTTACTTAGAAAAGATTTTGAACAATCTTACTGTGTTTTATTTGGCTAGCAAACAGAGCAGAGTATAAAAAAAAATTAAAATTAATTATTGAAATAAAGATTCGTGATTAAAACTTTTTTACACAAGAACTATAATATTCGGAATTTAAAAATAGTGTAAAGATACTTTACTTTGATTTTAAATTGTTTTATGTACGGAAGTACTGTGTGTTTTTGTTTCAATCACTTTCAAAGGGACAATTACGATTTGAAGAATGAACCACGAGGAAGACCTGACACTAATAAATAACGATGAATTAAAAGTAATGGTGGAAGCCGATAGTTATCAAACAACCAATGAATTAGCGTCATGGTTTGACTTTAGTTTATCCACAATTAACTCATTTGTACCAAATTGGTGAGATAAAAAAACTCGTGAAGTAGGTGCCTCATGAATTAACTAATGTGAAAAAAGGAGCACAGGTTAAAGTTTGCCTGGATGAGTAGGTACAGATATGCAGAGATTTTGGACAGAATTGTGACGTTTGATAAATAGTGATTCTCTACAAAAAAGCGGTATTGCGTGGTGGAGCCAACCGGTGTACTACCAGAATACCGACGTAAGTAGAGAGATTTTCTGCTTCCGCGCTTCGTTCGGTGAGTGAGGTAAACGGAGGTCTAATCCTTACTCTCCATTCCCTACCCTCCAACCACGCTCTCCTTATATTAAAGGCCGGCAAAGGGCCTGCAGCTACTTTGGTGTTGCAGATGTACGTGGGCGACGGTAATTTTGCCATCAGGTGAGCCGCTGGCTCGTTCGGCCTCTTTCCTATAATATATAATAGTATAACATGCGAAATTATGAATTAAACGTAAATAAGTGCGTAGTGAGTAATGGCGGAAAATCCAACTGAATATACGATCTCGAATTCTAAACACACTGGTGATGTGTAATAGTTTTATCAGTGTGGGGATGACACCACGCGGACCAATCTGTTATACCAAATCTTCGATGTAAACATGCCCGCTTTATTTGGTGCATGCTTGCACTGGACGTAGACTAGCTGATGAAGGAGACAAGGAACCGTTTCCTTTAAATTAAAAGTGCGGAACTAAGTTTAATAATTATAGGTTGACATTAGCTCGAGTTAACACTCGAGATGTAAATAGTTAAAATTAAGCGCGAGAAATTCATATAGGTTAAATGATATAAATAAATAAAAACAACTGTTTCATTTTAATCGAACGCTTAATGTTTCTTGCTCATAATGATTCTTTCAGAAGTCAGTATAGTAAGTGCAAACTCCAGACTACTACAAAAGGTTCTAGGCGAAAAGTTATGTATGAAAGTACATTTACATTTTGTTATAGTATATTATACTAAAATAGTTGTCGCCCAGGTTAAAACTTTAAAAAATGAATGAAAATGTATAAGAAAACAATAAAAAAAAATTGCATCTGGCCTTCACATTATTTTAAGAAATATATTACCAAAAAAATCCTACCAAAAGTCCAGTGGATTGAAGACCAGCCTACACAAGAAACATTTACGTCCTTATGTATTAGTATAGATGACAGTACAGATTATGAACTTGACAACGTTTGATACCCTTTTAATGTCTTTTTTTCTACTTTAATGTGATGCAGGTAAACCGGAAAATGACGCATAGTTGGAATCAGTTTGAAGGACGCGCAATTTTAATTCACGACGAAAACATACGTAGTTTACAAACATGGAATAAAATGGATGAAGGTTTTAAATTACTAGACAAACGACCGAATGGCTCAGTGGTTAACGTACCTGACACTAACCTGACCACACACAAATGATTGGTTTAGGGGACTCGAGATATGTTGCGTCTCAAATGTCTGGTACTGCATCTTCTTAATATTACTCACAATCCGAACTTCTCGTTAACGCTACATCGGATAGGCAAAGGCAAAGACGAGTGACTACCTCTGTTTGTGCGTGCACCACCTGCGGTTGACAACTGCCGATAGTATTCGGGCGTCGCCGCCGTAGTCGAAGACGGACGGAGGATATTATAAGGCACAAAAATTAATAGCAGCAATGATTTAAGATGATTTCGGTCATTTGCTTTTAACCATACTCCTATTAATTATTGTCGCTTTCGAAATACATAACATTTAAAAAATTTGTGATGACTTCCCACATTTACAAAACTAGCTCATGTAAGAGTGTTGAAGTTAATTCTAACCTACAACTGATAATGTTTTAACTTTATACATTATTTAACAAATAATTGCATATTGTGTTGGGTATAAGCCGACATAACTTTTTCATAATATTGTAACGTATATACCCGTATAACGTCAATTCTTACGTCTTCGAATAACAAGTCAAGAAAAGGGAGTACAAGAAGAGAAAAAGAGAACAAGAAGACTTAACAAAACTCTTTGGTATATACATAAAGGTGGCTGTTAACAGGTTAAAATATAAGCCTATTTTCTCTTTAATAAGAATTTAATGTCTAGAATAATCGAAAATGAAAAGAGGATCGAAATTCGGGACTGTATGGAGTACAGGAGCGCGCTAAGGATAGTTCAGTAGTGAGTTCTGTAGTAAGTGGAAGAGAAAGATCACGAAGAAAAGGAAGACAAGGTGAGAAGGCAGTGTCCTGTGAAAGATCAGGTCCGAGGGATAGCGCATCAGGAAGAAACTCTGTAACCTTCGTAAGTGGACAAATAAATAGAAGCTTAAGATACCGGCCTTTTACTCCAATCTCGCAACCCGTAGCTCGAAACAATATTTACTTTAACAATATTTATTTTTCTTAACAATATTCACATTAACGACACTTCAATTATAAGATTATTAAGATTTACGTTTGGTAGTAATTTAATGGGCAATAAATTCATATAGTGACAGTTTATCATTGTAAAATTTCCTTTATCAATAAAAAATCTTTCAATTTACTTTAAAAGCAATTAAATATGCATTAAAATCCGACAACATTTTTAAAAGTCTACTTTGTAGTCTGATTTGTGCTTAGGTTGGTACTTTCTTGACATTCATAATAATTATAATATGAAGAGATCGTGTAAAAACTGAAGTAAATGTAAAGAAAAAGTTTTATCACGCACCAGGGTTGAAGAGAAGAATCCAGTATAGCGCGGTGATCATGATGGCTACTCCGATAGTAATGTTGTTTATGAACCAGTACATGCTCACAAACCATGGAAGCTCGGCTGCGTCTGGAAAGTGTAAAAACAGGATAATTTACACAAATAAACACAAATGAAGTAGCTTTCGAAGGTAGTTTGAAGGTCTCTAAAAATTTATTCAATCTATACTCCTTCTACACTAGTTCTACGAATATATTATTTTTTGCCATATATGTCTTTCAATCACGAGAACTAAGCCTCTCCTAATGGGAGGATCTGCTAAAATCCGAGTCCGAGCGAAAACCTAATTCGCCTAGGATGAAATATCATCGAAAAAAATCCTTGCTGCCTTCCTTACGGTTCAAGATGTGCTATTAATGTTTTAATTTAACGCCAAAGACGAAGTACTTGAAATTTCAGCTGCCAACTACATCCGTAATAGCATTGTCTAGCAGTGACCAGAAAATACAGATTAAACAACAGATCAAATAATAATAGTTAGTTTTATATAATAATAATATTCTTGTACTATAGTATAATAATATACTACAGTACAAGAAATTGTAATATATCAAAAGTCAATTATTGAAGACAATCATTAATTTACTGTCGGTACCCACAATGCGACAAGTACATACAGATGGAAATGTCAAAGAAACGCGTATAGTTACATCACAATGCAAACATGTCGGCCAGGTCAGCGCTAGCGCAATCTCAAGCAGTCATAACAAGCCACGATGTTGCACAGTCAGCGGCCCATAACAATAATGACTAACGTTTGCTATCGAGAGCGCCTTCTGCATTTGCTTGTGCTCTCACGACTGTATATCCAATAATAGTTCCAGAAACTATCCTTTAGTCGTTTCAACCATCCTACGTGTGTGTAGCGGTGTATAGGAGAACTACGGAACGCTTCGGCTAGTACTAGTTTCCAAGGCACCCGTCGGCAAAAGAATCTCTGCGGATAGGTTGAGTTCGCTCCTTGACGCATCGAGGACTTTTGGTCGGCCACATACGTGGGGTACTGGTTGTTTTCCACCGACACAACTGTGTCAAAGTTTCGGGTGGTAAACAAGCGGTCGCGTTGGACACCCTATCCCTTTCGTAGGAAAGGGCACAGGTCGTCCTGCTCAGCGGGGTGCCGTCAAGCACACCGCTGGGTTTCACGCCTACGTGCGCACCCCAATACCAGCACCAGTGAGACAAGCACCGACAAGATGCCGGACAAGGGGAACCCCTCACCACCTCAGGAAGCAAACCTCCTCCGCCAGGCCGACGTATAGCGGCCATAGACCGTACTCTCATGGAGAGGAACATCTTTGAGCCGGAGAAATCGCGCATCCTCCCACCAAGGAGCAAAGGAGCGCGCAACGCACCAGGACGGGAATACCGCGCCCAACGCCACGGAGCACGCCAACCGAAGTCCCCGTGCTCGCAATGCCTGGCTCTGAGGGCCAAGAGCAGGGCGAACCGGGAGCGAGGAAGCGAGGCGCGCGGCGCGAAGGCGCACCCCCTACCATAGAGGAGCCCCAGGAGGAGAAACGCCCTCTTTGAGGGCGTACTCACAGCCGCCGGAATCGCCGTCACCGGAGAGGAAGGAGGAGCAAGAAGATAGGGGTGACATGACGACGTCGCCGATAGGCAACACCCCGCCGAGGAGAACGTCGAGGCGGGTGGAGTCGACGCAATACGCGTCACTCGGCCCGGTCGACAGCGGATCAACATCCGCCGGAAAGGGAAAGGGCAAGGGAAGGAATACCGCGTCATTCAGCGGTACCTTGTCGAGAGGAGCAAGACAGACTCCACCCTCGCATGGTACTGCTACGCGCCGGTGGCAGAGTTGCCCACTAAAGTGGGACTACGCGGGTTGCCAGCGGACACGAGACCAAGCGACATAGAGGAGGCCCTGAAGGCGATGGGCTTCCTGTGACATACGTCAGAGGCATCCCGCCAAGGAGAGGAAGGCCGGGGTGCCTATTTCATGTAAAGATGAACAGAATTAGCCCAGAGGAGCTCAAGAAGCTCTATAGCATTAATGAGCTCCTCTACATGCCAGGCGTCACCATCGAAGCCTGGCAGGGCAGGAAGCCCCCACACCTCCCCGCCCCTAGCGGAAGCGTACGACGCACAGGCCGGGGCGAGGGCCCGACCGGGGACGTCGACTGCCACTGAGCATACGGCGACGTCGTATGCGAATATGGCGGCGACCCCGCAACGTCCGCGGAGCCCGCCGGCGCCCATGCAAGAGGGCCCACCGGCGAAGGGTGACGCGAAATACCCGCCCATCGTGGTCGAGTGCATGCCAGACTGGGCAACGCACTTCAGGAAACTGAATGCGTTGCTCGGTCACGCACCGAATGCGAGGCCCTTTGGGAAGGGGGTTCGATTCCGCCCCCAAGGGGAGAAGGAATACCGCGTCATTCAGCGGTACCTTGTCGAGAGGAGCAAGACAGACTCCACCCTCGCATGGTACTGCTATGCGCCGGTGGCAGAGTTGCCCACTAAAGTGGGACTACGCGGGTTGCCAGCGGACACGAGACCAAGCGACATAGAGGAGGCCCTGAAGGCGATGGGCTTCCCTGTGACATACGTCAGAGGCATCCCGCCAAGGAGAGGAAGGCCGGGGTGCCTATTTCATGTAAAGATGAACAGAATTAGCCCAGAGGAGCTCAAGAAGCTCTATAGCATTAATGAGCTCCTCTACATGCCAGGCGTCACCATCGAAGCCTGGCAGGGCAGGAAGATCCGCCCCCATACCTGCACAGCCGACGCTGCGAAGCCAGGAGGCCAGACGCCCAGGGCAGGGAGCAGCAAAGGTGAAGTCCCAGGTGCCACCGCAACAACAGCAGCGGGCACTGGACAAGGCACCAGAGGTGGTACGACCAGCACCACCAGCACCACCTCAACCAGAGAGGAGGCATATGACGGGGGCCACACTGGCACCCCCGGCCAATGACCCCACGGAGAGGGGCGCACCTGCTGCCCCCCCCAGAAAAGAAGAGGGAAGAGGAAGAAGAGGAGGAAGGAGCCGGCCGCGTCCGAGGCTAGAGGCACCTCAACCCCCATTCCCCCCTACGTTGCCACCATGCAGCAGAAGCAGCAACAAGGGCCTGTAGCAGTGGCCACAGCACCCAGGAATGTACCTCAGCATGCGCAGGTGCATAACAACGCGAAGAGCGCACAACCCTCGAAGGGGAGGACCGAGACCTCCCCTCCACAACCTACCCACATGCCGACGACCATCGAGGCTGCACTTGCGCAACTGGTCACCGTCGTGATGAAGATCCTTGGCGACGTCTTAGCGGCGATGACCACGGGAGCTGACCCCTTATCTGCCATTCTAACGGCACTGGCCCGACTGACACTCGCCAGGAATGGCTGAACTACGGGCCATGTATTGGAATGCTGGCGGCATCAGGAACCAAGCCGCCAGCTTAAGGACACTCATCCAGCAGCACGATGTCCAGGTCGTGCTGCTGGGTGAGACGAAGCTCAGGCCCGAGCAGCCATTCAAGATCCCCAACTTCTTCGTGTATCGACGCGATGAGATCTCTCCTGAAAACATAGCGTACAGAGGCGTCGCGGTGTTAGTAAGGAGGGATCTGATCCACGAGGAGGTTGAGCTGGCCGAGTACCAGACAACCCGGACCATAGGAGTTCGCTTGAGAACGGCCGGGAGGGAGTTGCGTATATACGCTGCGTACCGTCCCCCCGGTACCCCCTTTTGCCCCCCGGACATCCGAACGGTACTGGAAGGGAGCTGCCCAGCCATTATTGCGGGAGACTTGAACGCGAAACATCCCGCATGGGGGTCGAAGACCATAACCCCCCCAGGCAGGCAGCTGTACGAAGATGCGGAGAGCGGGGGATATGAGGTGTTAGGGCCAGATGAGCCGACACATACCCCCGTTCAATCGCACTGCCGTCCGGATGTACTGGACATTGTGATATGCAAAGGCATATCGAGCCCGGTTCAGGTGGAGGTGCTGAACGATGTGGATACTCAGCACCTCCCCATACTAGTAACCATGAACACCTCGGTTGACTCCGTAGTGCCCAGAGGTCCCAGCAGAAGAACCAACTGGGAGGCCTATCAGAGGGCACTAAAGAACATGGACTACGGCGCACCGATCTCCACAAGTAACGACGTAGAGGAGGCCGCGCAGTATCTAACATCCATGATACAAAATGCGTATAGCGCGGCCACTGTGGAGATCGGTAGGACACGCCGTAGGGAAGAGCTCCCAGTTGGGATAACAAATAAGCTGAAGAGGAAGCGGGCGCTGAGGAAACTCGTTGTCCCACAATTAAAAGGAAACTCAATCAGCTCACGGAGGAGCTGTCGGAGGAAATAAAAGCCCACAGGGGGGAGGAGTGGGACCGAAGGGTGGAAGAAGCGTCGGAAAAGCCGGCCTCACTCCATCTCCTCTGCCGACAGCTCAACAGGACACCAACTCCGGTATGCCCACTTGTGGACAACGAGGGGCGCAGACACTACGGAGCAAAGGACCGGGCAGAGATGCTCGCCGAGCACCTGGAGGGGCAATTCCAAGCGAACGTTGCCGAACACACCCTCGCTGATCATTATGCAACAGTCGAGCGCCGCGTACAGGAATACCTCATGACGCCGGCAACAGCACTGCGAGGGGAGGACTTCATCTCCCCAGCAGAAACCAGAAAAGCAGCCGCACACCTTCCGCTGAGGAAAGCGCCGGGTCATGAGGGTATAACCACCATGGCCATAAGGCAGCTACCCAGGAAAGGAATAGTAGCGATCACCCGTCTTTACAACGCGGTGATCAGGACGGGACACTTCCCCAGGGTGGAAGCGGGGGAAAATTATCGTGTTGCCGAAGGCTGGGAAAGACAGGAAACGCCCATCCAGCTATCGGCCGATAACGCTGCTGCCGTACCTAGCAAAACTATTTGAAAGGCTCCTGCTGCGGAGGATCAAGCCCTGCATCGAACTGAGAGAGGAGCAGTTTGGTTTCCGCAGCGGGCACTCGACAACATCGCAGCTGGCCCGTGTGCTACATTACCTCGCGACCGAATCACATCGCGGTCGCGTATGTGTCGGAGTCCTTCTGGATATGGAGAAGGCCTTCGACAGGGTTTGGCACACGGGTCTGATCTATAAGCTGATCGAGCACACCACCCTGCCGCCGTCGCTGGTACGGTTGGTAGCGTCATTTTTGAAGGAGAGAAAATTCTATGTATCGGTCGAGGGAGCTGAGTCGGCAACACGATCCATAGAAGCAGGTGTCCCGCAGGGTAGCTGCCTCTCACCCCATCTGTACGCGGTATTCACGAACGATATCCCCACACTGGAAGGTCGCGTCCAGGAGTGGGAGGACGACGTAATGCTCGCACTGTACGCTGATGACAGCGCCTACTTCACATCCTCACGCCGGGTTGAGATCGCTGCAAGGAGAATGCAGCGACTGCTCGACCTGCTTCCGGAATGGCTAGATAAGTGGAAGATGGCGGTCAATGTCGGGAAGACGACCGCCATAGCCATTAATCGCCGAGTACGCGTACCACCCCCCCTCCAGCTAAGAGGAGAAGAGGTGGCGTGGAGCAATACTATTACCTATCTTGGTTGCAAGATAGACCGCGCCCTTCGCATGTCGCCCCAGATCGACAACGTCGTAAGGCATGCAAGGGCTGCGAGAGCCAAACTATACCCTATACTTACATCTAAGCTAACAACGCGCACCAAGATAGGTATATACAAAACCTATATTCGCTCGCGCCTCACATATGCGGCGCCGGCGTGGTACGCGCTTACTTCGGCGACGCAGCGGAAACGGTTGCAGGCGCAGCAGAGTCTGGCTCTCAGGATGATCGTGGGAGCTGGCCGATACGTCAGGAATGACGTCATATCCAAAGGGCTCCGCGTGGAGTCCTTAGAAGACTTTGTGGTCCGTTTATCGCGACGACTGTTCGACCGAGCAGATAACGGACCACACGAACATCTGCACAATTTGGCACCCCTCCACGCGCGCCCTCCTGAAGGACGGCCACTTCCACGCGAAATCCTGCCACCATCAACGCCGCCTGGCCGAAGGGGGGCCAGGGACGAGCGTTAGCCCGACCACGCCTAGGCGTGAGGATAAAGGACAAGGAAGATACACTCCAACTACACCCACGACATAGTGGACCCAGGACCGGGGGAGCCGTTGCCCCCCGAGATGACGCCCGGGCAAAGAGGGTAACCTCGAGGCCCGCAACCTGCCGATCAAGGGCAGAAGATACAGCTCGCTCGTTTCAACCCACAACATTTTACTAGAGCTTATTTGAAACAACGTGACTGTTGGAGAGCCTACGACGTGTAAACATGGCGATGTAAACTGGCACATATGTAACATGGCAACTTTTGTTGGTATTTTCCAGGAAAAACCACGCAGCAGTCCAGCTGTGGACATGAAAAAGGCGATGATGATTACAGGCGTGATATATCAGAGACATAGCGCTGGGGTCTTGCTTATAGGCACTTGTAAAAGATTTTATTGTACCGTGTATAAGCGTGTTTGGGAACACGCATACAGACGGAACAATAAATAAAAAATACTTATGAAATGCATAGAGGAGCAGAGTAGCTTGTATCACAGAGTACTGAATATTCTGAAGCTTACGATCTCGTTCATTACGAACTCAAATAATTAGATAATCATCATTATATATATAAATCTTGTGTATGTCTGTAAGTGATTGTGCAACTTTTGAAAAAAAAATTACAAAACTAAACCCGATTGGTGGCGCTTTATTCGAGTTATTAATAAACTTTATTTCTCGTACTCGTCGCGCCACCTGCCCGAAAGGCTATAACAACGTCTGCCCAGCCATCTAGCAAATATATAAATAATAAAATAAAATAAAGGACATGTTAATCCTTGTTAGTCAAAATGCATGTTTTATCATATTTTTTCCAAAATAGAGAGCATTTGAAGACGTTCATTTATAGTTTTTTTTAGCCCTTACGTAGGTATGTAAGATACGTAGGTGAAAATGGAACTTTTAGAAGATGATTATTTCGTCGATCGTATTGCACATAATCGATTCTTATTTAATACATCTCATCATCATGCGACGTTTACAAATGTCTGCAGTAACCGGAATTGGTTGCGATGACTGCATGGGCCAGGAAAACATCACTGTAAAAATATTGTTATTAAAGTGAAATACGAAAAAGTTATTTCGTATATCTGTCGTCTATTTATCTTAGTTCGAAATAAAACGTGTTTGAAATGTTTATCGTACCATAGTACGTACTATAAACATTTCAATTACAATTTTAATCAATTATTTTTTATTTGTTTTAATTAACAGTAAAAGCAATTGTAAGTGTAATCTAGTAGTGTAATCGGGGATTACTACCTGTTAAGCAGATCGCTCACTTTTAGAGTACTATTATTAAAATATTTTTAATTCGATTTAAAAATAAAATACTAACCGGCCACAGTCTTGCAAATTGTCATAGAAGATACTAAAAGCCCGCTCAGGGTCAACATCGTCACCAGCAACAGTCCCCAGTTGGTGAGGTATATGAGCCAGCGTGGGCTAGGAGCAGAGGCAAGAGACCATATGAGAATCCCTGTTGCCACCGCGGCCAAAAGTAGCCTCAGTACCAGCATCGGCACTGGAGACTCGCCGCGCTGCCATGACGACAAGTAGAAGTCACTAAGCTTATCGTGGGAAGAAACCCATAGGTCCGATAGCGACAAACTCTTCCTAGAACATATCACCATTTTCCTCACAATATATCACAGTTCCTCGTAAACACTACAATTTATCTCTATCACTTCACATATCTCTCGATTCCAAACATCCACAGAATAATCCAAATCTAAGATAACTGTTTCACAACAACAGTCTAGTAAAAGTGACAGATCCAGACCTGATAGATTTCGTTATCGATAAATCAATATTATTATCTCGCAATCCTACATTACTTTTTATTATTTAATATAATTTAATAACGCATCATATTAGGCTTAGGTTAAACAATTACATTGTACCACGACTAGTTCGTTGTTGACGGTAGTTTGAAATAAAATAAAAAATATTTTGCAGCGCGATTGCCGTCGAACTTAATTAGAACAAAGCGACAGAAAGGCCGCGGAAATAACGCAGGCGGTTTGCGGTGCGCCTGATCGCAGCGGACTGGTGTGGTAGACGGGTGCCCGCTGCCCGTCGCATTCAGCAGTCACACTTGCGTAAACTGTGCTGGAGTTTTTATGTAATATTAATCAGCTGCTTCGCGAATACGAAACTCGTTTTTTAATCTTCAATGTCGCCACTGTCCCAATGAGGTACCAGTACCTACGTCATCGTTTGGACGTTTCGGCATTTTAAATATGCATGCATGAGTACCAAATAGCATAAAGTAAAAAGTGGGCGCCACACTGGTATTTCAATGGTAAAAATATTGTTTAATGTTTATTAAGCACACCACAGAATCACACTCCATACAACTCTTCTAGCCGCCTTTTGCAGCGGCTTAAAAAAGGCAGCAAAATAACATGCTTTTTCATTCTGTTTCCAGCGGTGGAATATTTTATTTTACTATATTTTGCCCTTTGACACAGAATACAATTATTTCTTGTGCTGCCTATGGAGGCAGGATATTGCTTTCTATAAAACAGCCATTGGTGGCACGCTAGACACTTCCTACAATATAGCAGTGTAAGTTTTACCTTACCTTACCTTAACAGCTTGTAAATAGTCCACTGTAGGATCATCTCACATAAGGAGGATTTACAATATTCGACACGCACGGCAAGCGGGTTGGTGATCAGTGTACCAGACACCTCGCACCTTTAACACTGTTCTCCATCATCGATCTGCTTATTTTTGGTATTTTCCGAAATGATTATCCCGCCATCTGTCGGTAGCCATTGCGACTTTCATAGCTTTTCCCTTGGTTGCCTCTTACGACACCCACGACGTCGGGTAACAGATTATTAGTTATTGCAAAAACATAGATATATGGTAATCATGTTAAGTTAATATTAACAAAAATACGATGTTTTATTACGGAAGAAACTGTGCATTTACTGTTTAACAATTGTGGAACATCAAGCGTAATTGCAGATGATTCAAAACTAATTAAAATGGTAATAAACTGTGCTTCATCACATTGGAGAATTAAACTCGTTGCTTGTACCTTGATCTTCCCTTTGTTACTACATGTTTTAAACAATTAAAAAATAATTAATATACCTACATGTAATCGCTTATAAACATTGTTAGTAAGCCTCTGTACGTAGTGATTATATATCAGAGCCTCTGCACGCTTAATTTTTGTAAGAAACCATTTTAGTCTATTAGGTATTTCCTTATCAGACTGACATCTTTGTATCTGTATCTCAGATGTCACAGACGTGTTTTTACCCAAGATAATGAATGTAATCGTTATGTAGTATAGTTTTTATAATCTATGTCACAGAATTAGTTAAGTAGTTTATAAAAACTATGGTAATAAATTATTCGACCTCTTTCGGATGTAAGGGGGAATATTCAAACTGTTTCCTTAAATATCGACCTGTACAAGTTGCACCCTGCTAACTCCCGGAGTAGGCTCTAGTGATAGACTGTGGCGATTCATCATCAGTCTATCTCTAAAGCCGAGAGCATAATATTTTATAGACTTTCCTAAATATACAATAGACTAGTGAGCAGCATCTTTACTGCGAGAGTACCGGCACTGTGCTCACCGATCCAGCAGCATTAGTCAGTGTATTTTTGGAAAGCTCTTTTTGCGACGGAGGTTTCAATAATAAGCACAGTAACTTATAAATATAAAAACATTCCCGGTTGTTACCTATAGGGATAGGATAACGAATTTCCATTTAGCAAGACTTCGTATAGCTAAACGGGATTCTGTGATTAAGTTTTGTATTCTCTAGGAATTCCCAGTGACGGGTAGCATACTGGCCACCGGGTTTGCCCCTGGCGATTGCTTTATGATTTTCATGGTTTTTAATGGTTCTAGAAAAGTTGTATTTCAAAGTCTTTATTAATTTGCACTGTTCTACCTGATTTCTTTGTTCGTTTTATGACGAAATGGGATAAGTGTATAATAAAAGTAAGTCAATAACGAACTACTGGAGACCATATGTATATATATGAAAAGTATAACTAGTTACTGTCCGCATATCCGCCCGCGTCGAGAACCTTTCCAAGGTTGGTTCTGTCGTTTTTGCGAGATTGAAAGATAAACATCGAAAAACAAACACACTTTTACATTTATAAGTAATATTCTTTTTTCTTCTACGAAGTCTCTAACCGCCGAACATGTGGTGAGTTTGTGTTAGTAACTGTAATGGCGCCAGAACCAGGATTAGAACAAAGGTCAATCGCTTACTATAAATTAAAGTGACCTGATCCTTGCTCTTAGCTACCAAGGCTCTTATAATATTTCATGCTGATTATTATGATTCGATAGGTGATAGTTCATACAAATATTTGATGGGTTTGGTAATCGAATCCGTGACTTGCAGCGGCGCGGCCAAACGGTTAGCCACTACGCCACCGAGTCGACTAATGATTTGTTACCTCGCTTAAACGTAGTAGGATAACCAGAGTACTTCCCGCAGGTACTCTGCAAGAGTGCGGTTGAACCTTTTATCTTCTAAAGCTAGCACCAAGCTGCAGCGTGACTATAACGTATCATTTTTTTGAGCGTATCTAAAAAACAATTATCGGGATATCGTAGTTTATTACCTCAAATAAATGCCGATTCCGCTTTTTTGTACACGACTTATGCGTATCAGTTAGTACTAGGTATATAGATTATCGGTTTAAACTATTAATTTCCTTATGGCCTTATTTGTTTTGGTGTGTTTGATACATTTATATAAAACAAACAACAGGAAGTGCTAATGCTGCAATAGTCAAGGTAAAGTTCAAATCACAATCCGTGTTGGTGCACTTACTTTAATCATTTCTTTCATATATAGTGTAGGTAGGTATATTTTATTGTTATACTGTTATACTTTTAATTATAAGGATGAAATATAGTTGAAATTCAAGTAATATAGTCGGTCTGACCCTACTTTCCCCACGCTAAAAAGAGAAAAGAATTTCTGTGATGTGCCATGTGGTAATTATGGTAGCTATCCCTTTTATCTAATAAAAGACGGTACAATTTTTATCATGTGCAGTAGGTATTTTTCTTATGAACCTACGTGATAATTTTAATTTATTTAGACAAGATCAGATAACATATTTATGAAACTATATAATATTATAATATATACATAGTTAATGCTTACATTTGTATTGTCTGCGTTCTTTTTAATATAGTAATTTTAGAATACATATTTTAATATAATCAAATGTATTTATCTAAATAAGATGGAAGTATTAACATACAATTCCTAATGTACTCCTAAGTTACGTAACGTCTAATAAAATAGACCGTCACAATCACAACTAGTTTTTAAAAAGCGTAAAATCGTGATGTTTTGCATAAATAAAGCCTATTCGTAACTCACGAGGAGGAGAAGACAGTGTTGTATTATTAGACAAAGTTATAAATAAAACGACAATTGTATATATGAGGCAAATTTTATTTGGTTATATATCCTACTTAGTTCATTTTACAAACAATTTAAAGATCCTATTCGATACAACTATCGTCAATATTCCTATAGGAACTCTAACGCTTTTACAAACGGGCGTTCAGTAACTCGATTGTAAACTTTGAAATATCAAGAGACTGGTTAAAAACCAACTTGTTAAGTAAAAACTTCCTGTTGGTTACACAAAGAATATGAAGCTACGAAATTGTTTGAGTGTGTGAGCGCAGGGGCATGCCCTCTTCTACGTGTGTGGTGACTGAAGGCCGCAGGCACCGCGTGGCGATAGCATCCCGTATTGCCGCCAGACCCACTACAGCGAAATGAAGTGAAGTGAGGAGCACCCCTGTTATCGCCACCATGCCTGACGTCACACCCGGTTTTTGCCAGTAAATTACTTGATAAATCCATGGATTGCCAGCTCTGAAAATATTACGTTTTAAATATTATGTTTATATGTAAAGAGAGAATATTTATGTATATACACTCTTTATTATTCACACTGTTTATAAACTTAGTAGAGTTAATAAAAATGAACTGTTCCTTGAGATTTTGCAAATGTACATAATTTTTGAGTCCTCAAGAGTGAAACGAACAGCTAGTTCTATGATAAACATACAATGTGAATTCGACGAAATGTCAAAATGTATTTAATACATAGTAAATACACTTCTACAAGAAACATAATATCTTAATTACAATACATAAAGTTTAATTTTTTAGTTTATCTAAATAGGTGTAGTGTGTGTTCGTTTTCACACAGATCAGATCAGATAATGCATTGATATTAGTTACTCAACAACAGATGGCACTGCATGACATTGTTAAAGTGATAGCAGGTAGCATCACTGAACGATATAAACAGCCAATAGCAACAATGCAATTATTGTGATAACCAATAAGGACGTAAAATTATTATTACCAATTTGGGATCAAACAAATCCCATGGCAAAGTTAAGAGTGTTTGCTAATACTTAAGTTTAGTAATAAGTCAATTAACGTGAAATGTCGTTTGCTACAATGAATGAGAGTCTCCAGATCTTGACATTAGATTAGATATACCAAACGCAGCAGAGTTACGGTTAGAAAACTCAGTGGCGATACGATTGCCAACTTTATGAGCGCATGAGTAACTATTAGTCGCGGTTTCGACTCTCGCAAGGTCCGGTTCTGAGTATTCCTGTATGTGCACTTTATGTGTGTAATCCACGACAGGATAAATCCAACAAACGGACAACAATTTTTTAAACTACGCCGGTAACCTGTGTGATCACAAAATGAGCCGATGTAATTTTTTTACTTTATTTAGTTCAGTAAACAATTACTTTCCTAAATAAAAATGTATTATGAAACAAACACCGTTATTCACGAAGTAATAATATTAGGTATGTCAAGCATTCTCTCTGAAATAATTATTATGTTAATAAAACTTTTATAAGAAATAAACCTAGTAGGTAGGTCTGTAGTTTTGTGTACTACCAGTTTAGTGTACATTGTGTTCTGTATTTTATATATTATATGTTTTCTCTATGGAATATAGGCATAGTTTACTAGACTTTTTTCTTTTTCCCACTGGAATAAAATCCGTCGATATTTTTTTTGGGTGTTAAATAACGGAGGAAGAAACTCCATGACAAAAATTTCTGCGTATTTTTGTAGTAACATAGAATGATCCACCTTAAACAAAGTCAATTTGGATTCGGTTATCCAAGGTCACAAATAAAAAAAAATGTGTGTGTACTTATGGACGCACGTAAGAAGTTATACTTCTTTAGCGTAACTAAACAAATAAAAAGAATACATACCGACAGTTCACCTCAAATCTTTAAACCCACTTAAAAAAGTTTATTACATAAAAAACCACATTCATCACGAATTCTCACAATAAATTATCATACACCACCATATATAATTTAAAATCACACACAAATATACATGTATATTTATGTATGTATATATTTTTTTAACTCCACTGATGTTAAAGATTCATAAATATTTGAATAACCACTTTGAATATAGTTAATAATACTGTGTATAGTCTCCATAATAGGTTCAAAACCTTGACCCAAATTGCGATTATATGAGTAAAATAATAGAATATTAATAGATTCTGGAGTATGTTTGAGAAAGAAAGGAGGAATATCATCTTGCCCCGTGTTTTTAGTTATATCAAGTACTTAGTAGTTTTAGAAAATGATGTGTAATAGATAATAAATTAAATATTAGAAGAGAAAGGCAGTGAGTTTAAGTCATGTGGCGTACTCGAGCTATTCTCATAGAACGAAGTAAATTTAGAAAGGATATATGTGTGCTGTTCTCTATTAGATTTGTAACCTACAGATCTTCGCCATTACGACATTGTGTTAGAATCACATTAGATGAAAAAAAAGGCCTGTAAAATATGTGGTTAAATATAAAGTCGCAAGGTCGCATCCAACCTGTGTAACATAATGTTTTCATCAGCTTTTGCAAAAAAAATATTTCTTTGTTGCGGATATCTTTGCAAATTATTATGTTTTCAAGTGCCCAGATTACGAACATATTCATGACAGTAGTCAATGTGCTCTTGTTTTTAAGATTTTTGCATAGCTTATATTTTGAACAATTATCGACTTGTTAAAAATAAAACGAATTTAAACGAATACAAACCTACTGAGTAGCGCCTTTTTATTGGCAGTTGTAAAAGAAGTTTAAAATGCGTCTTACTGCATAATGGAAATAAATTTGCATCAATTCCAATTGCCCATTCAACAAAACTCAAAGATGAATATGAAAATGTATAATAAGTTTTAGAAAAAATTACTAACTTATTACAAAGTGCTGTTAAGTAATGAACCAAGCAGAACGATGAAAACTATATTCAGAACAGGTTTTTCTATTCCGGGTGTAGTTCTAGCAATGATTGAAATAAAGGACTCAAAACATTGTAGGCAGTTCACGCCAACAGCGAATTACGGGGTCGTTTACGTATAATAACAACAGGTAGTCGAAGTCGTATCACACAATATAACATTAATCATAGTATGTCATATATATTATAATTAAAAATTTCCCTTTATGTATTTATTTCTATTCCGCCGCGTAACTTCTTCCGTGTCAATACTATTGTAGTATTTGCTTATAAAGTAACATGACTTCCTGGATTACCAGTCACAATCATATATTAAACCGTTATGGTTAGCCAGAGTTATAAATTATGTTCTCTGGCCGTATAGTCCCTTATAGGGCGTTTATTTACTGTCTTCCATATTTAGTATATAGTATCTATCTATTTTCCATTCATTTTATCAAGCCTAGTCACCGTAGTAGGATAGAGTACCGACATGAATGGACCAAAAACAACCTACAATGTTATATATATAAACATTATAGGTTATTATTGTTCCGTCTTTCCTTTCCTTTCTTTGTCTTGCTAATGTTCTTAAAAAAATGTTTTGACAAGTAACTCGCTTGCATGCCTATAAGAACAAAGACGAGCTAGTTTTGCTTACACGATACTAAGTATGTTTTGTTCTGTGCGAACGACGCATGTTTATGAATTATTCGGATTAGGTAATAAGGCTGAATGTTAATAAATTTAAAATGATATCACAATGTTGTGAGTCTTTGTTCTCAACCTGGGAGAAACTCTCACGCGCACACAAAATTTTGTTAAACACACGGAAGTTCTTTCTGCCAACGGACAAATGTATTTATTATTCGAAGACTATTGAAGACTCCATTCTTGCCGAATAATGTATGAAGCACCTGAGCATTGGAACAGATGGAACAACTATTGCCGCTCTTCTGACACCGAACTTTGTTCTTGTTAAAGACAATTGTGATTTAATAGCGTTCTACATGATCACATTGATGCAATTATCTAATTCCGATAGCCAAAGGAAACCGCGAGAGTCACGCGTGGACAAGGTAGGTATCAAAGAATTGGAAAAAAAGGTCGGATTTTACATCAGTCAATGAAGTGCGACTTATTCTATTGAGCGCCGACGAGGCTCGCTACCCGTCGCGTTCTATTTCCCTAAGAGGCGAAAGGTGGGTTTCGGAGGACCGTTTGGCTATACAATAGAATAAGAACTTATATATCTATAGTACACTGAGATGTGCCAAATGGACCGTTATTGTCAACCGTATACATTTTCCAGCATTTTCTGTATCACAAAGTTATAAATTGGGCCTTCTTTGGAGCCTCGATCGGCGCAGCCACTTCGCGTTAGGCCTAGGTTATATGAATGGCAAAATTGGCAATAAATAATATTATAATCGCCTGTGGGATTTAGGTTCGGCAAATTCTTGCGGTCGTCGAATATTCGTTTATTAGCTAGTAGGGTGCATCGTGCAGGTGAGGTTGGCATTTAAGTTGAGGTCGGATTATAGGTTTGGATAAAACAAGGAGGAACCCCATACACCCCTTTCAGATTTAGTTGTTTTAAATAATTAATATGTATAATCAACTATAAGTATGTAAAACATACTGATAGTTATATATACTGATAAATTTAATAAGTTGATAATTTGTCTTATCTGCTGCAGTAGTATTGCTGCTCTCTGTCACTAGTCTATGCGATTTAGTTTTGGCAAATTCGGATGTATTTTCCGCCGGCGGACGATTGCCAGAGCCAGAGGCGTATTTATTTTATAAAGGTTAAAGGTAAATTATTTAATAGCTGGTATCAGAGTAAGACTTTGCCATCCCTTCCTTCCTGTGGTTGTCGTAAATGCGATGGTGACAGACAAATGGAACGAGCTGATCGAGAGATTATATATCGAGAGAGACAGAGATTATATATCGCATAAATGAAAACATCTACACAATAGTCTCAATATATGCCTATATTCTACATAAACGACTGTCAACTTGAGTTTCTTTATGTTTCTAAAGGTTACTTACGGGTCTAATCCACCAGCAAGATAATACATAGCACCAAAAACCGCGTATGTTAATCCGAAGATTATAGGTTGGTAAAGATGCAAAAGTCTCGAGGGGTGGGAAGCAGAGGCCAGCAGGAGGAACATCACCAGTGAGTTTAGTCCATGCACGGCCACGTCTAAACCATGGCTGAGTTCTTCCTCAAAGCCCGCTGCAAAAATACTTAATTATAATCATTGATCAAAATTAATTTTGTTAATTTTTGGTGTGTAATGTGATCACCATGTGATGGCAGTGTAAGAAACACTGCCACACTCTTTCCTCCTGCGGGAGTCATTCTGCAGTTGTTTCTTTTATTTTCAAACAGCATTCAAGTTCACTATTAACATATTATATTTCATTTTGGATCGTATTTTTCTGGGGTGGACACCGAATTTTCTGGTAGTGTGTGCGAGCTGGTGCCCACCCCTGCTCCACCTGACTACGCCAACACAAGTATGGTGATTATGTACATTTGCGATTCTCTAAGCAACATAACCTCAAACTTGACGCTGCTGCAGTGACGAGTAACATTTTTGTCTAATCTGTATTATATTATCTTCTCCAAATTATAAATTAGCTAGAGCTTTCTAGGAACTGAATCTTTTCCAGCCGTGGATTTATATAGGCGGATGATGATGATGATGAAATAGAAACAAAGGATCTAATCTCGCTCTCTTGTGGTAGTCACTAAATATAATATTGAAATCCGTAATATTTTAATTTAGTGCCTAAGATTTGACGGGTAATTCGAATAGTTCTAAGGTTCGAATCTTATTTGTACGGGTTCCACACGAGTATGCTATGATTTATATGGTCACGTGATGTGTCTTGGCCGTATTATTAGACAAATTTTCTGATCTATAAGTCTGAACTTTATCTTTTCACTTTATTGTGCAAACAAAAGAATAATGAGTTATAGAGTTCTAAAAAATAAAAAAAAAACTAATAAATGAAAAAAAATGTTCAACAAAAGAAGAAACTACCAATCTACGAGACTATGATAACATTTATAACATTTTCAATATCAGGGCAGCACTCAAGCCTTTCACCCAGAATACAGAAATTATGAATTGACATTAGACACGATCCTGTCACACCTCTTTCGCCTTTTTTCCTCTGATACTTATACGCATGCTTGCTCGTCGGATACGGGTACTCATAATTTGGCTCTTCATCAATTTTCTACAATTTGGTCGATACCTTACCTTCGTATAAAATAGTCCAATAAAACACAGTTATGAGGAATGCGATTGGCACTGCGCAGTTATATAAGACCCAGTAATTCTTAACGTACCACGGTAAACTGAACTCTGCGCCTGTCAAAATAACCAAGCAAAATATTTATAACTCATAGGTGCTATTCGTAAAAATAGAATATATTTAAAAACTGCTCTTAGCAAAGGAAAAATACTTATCAGTAAAGAACTACAAAACAAGAAATTCACACGAAACCAAAAGTTAAGTAAAATGAAATTGATTAATAACATATAAAGAAAATATTTAAAACATTAGATATTAATATTTTGAACGTTCTCTGTATGGAATTAAATTATTTTTTTCACTACTAAAAATAATGATGTGTGCTTTGAATCAGCCCATTTAAGTAAGTACACTACTGAACGTAGGTATCTCCAAGAATACAACAAAATTTACCAATTTACTAATATTTTGTGATTTTATTACAATTAATAATATTCGACGCTGATGTAGTATAAAATCATCACCATCATCATCGGTATCAAAGAAGCTGCCTGCAATTGCCCCTCTGCTCGATAAGGTCCTTCTCTCAATATTGAAGAGGGTTTCATGAACCGGGAAGAGACCGACACGCGACTTTAGTGCGGGTTGGCTGACCTCACTCATCGTCAAAATAGATTTTCTATTAAAATAATTGTATTATTGAAAGGTTATTAAAAAGACATAAAAGAAAGTATTAAATAGTCTCGTCATGTTGTATCTCTTTCGGTTGCAGAGGCTCGTTTGGCTGCACCGAGCCGTGCCAGATGTAAATCCATAATCTATGCTTACTGATGTGTTTACTACACGTGAATATTTTGGCTTTGTAACTTGTATGACGACATCATTAGATGTTGAGAGTTATTACGAGTCCTCTACATAAGGGATCGAACTTGGGTCTCAGCAGGCAGATACTCTAACCACTCGACTGTCGTCAATTTTCTTTAGGTTTTATAACGTTTTTTTTATAAGATCCTAAATGTATTTTTTACTTATTATAAAAACTGACACTTTTTAGCTATAAAATATTTTTGATATACCTATTAGTATACTTGTAACAACAAAAATCGATGTAAAAGGCAAACAAAGAAACTTACTGATAGGTCCGTAAAAATAGCAGCGCGCGGACACTGCCGCTGAAAATCCTGTGGCGAATGTATTGAGCGTAATTCCCCAATGCGTCAAGTAAATAAACCAGTATCCGAGCTTTCCGCTTCTACCATACATAATCATAGAAGTCAGCACGATGCCAAGTGACGCGACGAAAAGCAAAGTCCGCCAAATCAGTAACGGCGTCGCTGAGCGGTTCGTTTGCCAAACACTATGGTAAAATGTGGAAGGTTTCGAGTGCTCTAAGCCCAGCATAGTCAATTGTACCTCGTGTTTAAAATAATTTTTAATGGCGCTCATGGTTTTTGTCTTAACAAATCACTGAGACATGTCAAGACTCAAATATGAACCGTTTCTTTACGTTTCGAAGCGATATCGTGCCGATAGTACAGTTATCTAATTGACTCACTTCGATTACAGTGCCAAAATACGCGTACGTTTTGGTTACGAAAGGGCGTGCGCTGATATGATAGTTAAGATAGTATTTTTAAGAGTGACGATGATAATTATAACAAAACTTTAAAGTTTATTTGTAATGTGTATCATTCTATATATATATATGTAAATTATTGTTTCAATGAACCGATCGATCAGCCAGACCACCAGAGTGCTGCCGAGTCCACCGATCAGTCGATTGTCAAACAAAGTTAAAAATTTTGGAGACATAATATCTTCCAAACCCTTTCTCTTACTCGCCATTCCAATATGTATTCATCGGATCTAGTATCCACCCACCAGATTTTGTTAACCTGATGGATTGTATCCAACATTTTTAGAGTGAGTGTGTGTGTTGTGAGTCTTACTCGGCAAGCCAGTTATACCCTCCAGTTTACTTCAGAGTACCTTTTAGGCATAGATAAATTCTTCTAGATGAATTCAGGAAGGATGAATTGTCACATCTTAGCCTCGTAAAGAAAAATTAATAAAAAAGTTAAAGTTTACATTTTTTTATTCAAGACGTATGAGTAGGTAGGTAAGCGAGGGTAGTTGATCGGCCTATGGTAAGTCACTCGGGCCTTGCTCGCTGTTCATTCTAGACGTCGTCACCTGCTGTGACAGGTCTCTGTACAGCTAAGCGGCAGCACATGCCGGACCATCGCACAAGCAGCAATCTTCAAGCAATTAGGTGGCAGCCGAGGAGGGCTAAATTCAGCTCCGTGGGATTTTCCCAGTATGTGAATACAGAGTTTTCGAATGACTAAATAACTAGTTTATTTCATCAATTTTCAATAAGTAACAGTAAAAAGTATAATTGTAGGAAGTTATTTAATAAGGTAAAGTGTAAGGTGAAGGAGTATAAGATTGCAGTGATTTCCAAACGCAGCTGATGCGGACATCGAAGGGCAAACCGGTTCTAGCGTAACGAATTTTTTGTGCGTCACAATCACTACATAGTACAAAACAAAGTCCCCCGCCGCGTCTACCTGTCTGCCTGTATGCACGAAATGCTCCGAAAATAAATCTAATGACAGTGTTATAAAAGGAAGGTTTATTTAAAAAGGTAATACATAATTTTTTTGTAATACATTCGCAAAACTTGAAACATAATATCACATTACATAAGACAGGTTTTGACACACACTGGAGTATTCTTATCCTTTATATATACTCGATTAATATTATGTTGGATAGCCTCGGCTGTCTATTACAGTTCTAATACATCGTGGCATTGATTCTATAAATTTTTCACACATTTCAAGAGGAATGAATTTCCAAACTTTGCAAATACATCATTTATTTGCATTGTTACCAATTCGTCTTTAAGAAATACTATAACGCTGTTTGGTTTGGATCATTGTCGTGATGAAATATCCCAGCAACAAGTAAACTGTCATCAGAATATTATACTTCAGTATAATTTGCTACTAATTGATCCAACATACCTTCAATCTTTTTCACGGGATCGACCCATATCTCCAAAACGAACCCCATACTTAAATACTTTCAATGACACGGTGCATAACTGTATTCCTTGGCTAAGTTCATCTAGGTAACTAGTCCAATGTATTATGTTATTTATAATTTTAAATAGTGCTAAATACCAATAGAATTTTTCACACTAAATGATTAGTGATTTTCTGAATGTCCATTTTGCGATTGAAAAGTTAATTCACTATTATTTTTCTTCTAATTTCGTCACCATATAGAGTTAGATAAAACGTATCTGTAACTCCTACCATTACAGAATTAAGCCAGTATCATATCAGTCATGAGAGTGACAACGAGTAAAATGGATTGTAAGCTCAAAAATTTGAAACTTTAGGATTAGAGCAAAAAATTTGGTATGTATTCATACCAAGTTCCTGTGCCAATTCCTAAAGGTTACTCCAGATTCACACCGTGAAATCAGTGAGTATTCTCGAAGTGAATTTCGCGCGACACGATCGAATCTCTAAGCTTACTCGTACAATAAGCCGAGTCTTGTAAACGCATTAGGACGAAGAAAGCATTAAAAGAAATCCATAATCTTCTATGCGAACTATACAGGCTTATAATAATATTTCGCTCGCGAAGTCCTTCAATGCATGGAATTCTTGACATTTTTTATACTTTTTGTAACTAGATAGTAATGAGTTCCTTTTTCTGGATATCTTTCAGTATACAAATTTGGACCCACTGGTACCTTGACCTTGCCAACATACTTTCATATCTATCTTTGTTTCAATAAAAATACAATGATAATGGGTGACTAAAGGTCCAACAATTTTTTTTCTTCCTTGACGTGTTTTATTGTATTGATATTCGCAAATTGAGATATTTATTAAGAGTTGTAATCAATAAAGTTTTTTGTAATTGAATAAAAAACACCTAAAACAAAGAATATGCCAATATTAGTGGTCATAATTAGTTGATAATATTTAAAACACTTTTTACAAAAAAAAATGTTTTTTAAGCATATTTAATAACCGAATGATCTAATTAGAACGCAAGCACTAAACGTCAGACTAATAGTTCACTGACCTAGGCGAGAGCGGCGACCTCGCACGATTTAATTTTCGGCACGTTTGTGACTCCAAACGCGTGCAGCAAAAGCTGGCACAGGCGGTTGATAAAGTTTTTGACCTTAACTACAACGGCAAATATATTTGGAGTCAAAATAACAAAAACTAAAAAATATCCTGACTTAACTATTATACTTATATAATTTTTATTTGTTAAATGACCTGGGAATTTCCTGTACAATATTAGGTTAACGTTAATAAACGTCAAATCTCTATTTTGTCTATATATAAATTTAAAAAAAAACTCTCCATCTTCCATAGTGTTTGTGTCCTAAAAACAACTAAAGTAAATACGTGTATTAGAAAAAAAGAATGGTCTCTTACAGATGGCGAAATAATCGATACTAAAATATCCAGATCGGTGACAGACAGTAATACGAAAAGTACGAGGCGTGTTGCTTGCCAAGCGCCAGGATGATAGCAATTCTATCTCCTAACTTCGGTGAGGTCAATGTCCACTATAGGACTGTTAAAGGAATGAACTTGAATACGTTTTAAAATACATTGCAGTTACATACGCAAGTCAGAGAAGTGGTAAGTGTGTAAATTAAACAATGCGAACAAGGTCAAGGAAGTCTTAAGCATCTCTTCTAATTCTTCGTCGTTCAGAGACTAGAGCCTAATTTCGGTGCTCTTTTTTGGTCATTGTTTGCATGGGGTAATAGAACATCAATAGTTTTCAATAGAGTATTTGTTATCTCTGCGGCAGCGGCGGCTGAGCGTATCCCGCCCGAGGGTCAGTACCACGCATGCTGTATGTAAGATCGTTATCAGAAAAATAGATAAAACCACCGTCACTATAGCCAACCCAGGCTTAGACCAGTCAAGAGGTGGATATATGTAAGGGTTTCCTGACCTATAAACAAAATAAAATCTATATTGATTTATATAAAATATTGCACATAAGGTAACACAAAAAAAACAAAAACGTAAGAAACCTAGTCAAATCTATTTGAAGTGAAAGAGTTCGTAAGCTTGATTACAAGAGACATAAAGGAAATATAAAGGATGGAGCAAATGCAGTCACTCCACTCGGTTCGATCAATTATCCCATCACGTGTCATAAGAAAAGTATTTCGGTTGTTTCAACACGCAACAGTAATTTGACTCTGTTGAATTTATTTGGTTATTATTCGGTTTACGGAATATTAGACTTCTTTATCTAAAAGCCAACATCACCTGCATGTCATAGATCCTGATAGATAACAAACGAGGCTCCGACAACCGTATAATAAATAACCGGACAGCAATATGTACAAAATAGTTATGAGGAGCAGAATCAAAGAGTGCAGTTTTTGTTGGTGCTTTCTTTGAGAGGCCTATGTTCAGCAGTGGACCTAGATATACTTATGAAGAAGAGGAATAATTAAAACTGTTAATTCTAAATATTTAATCAAAATTAATAAAGTTTCAAAAATCATACCCAGGTTGCAAGCCACCAGCGAAGTAGTATATAATACTAAAGATCATGTAAAACAGACCGATCGTAATGGGCTGGTAAAATTGAAGCAGTGGCAGCGGTTGCCTGGATGACAACAGCAGCACCAGCATCAGGATAGTATTGACGACATGGATGAATACGTCCAGTATTACGTTTACGGCGTATTCTTCATCTGTGCATTGAAATTAATAACTAAGAATAACAAGTTCATAGTTGGTTTTATTATTTGTTAAACATCGGTACAGATGTCTTGGACATATTCGACATATATTATCTAGCGTCGCGTGTTGTGTAGGTGCTAATTAGATAACCTGGCACACATCTGCTAATAACTTCAATAATAGAAGGTTGAGATGCATTGTCATTCCTGTGGACGAATATGTAATAACTTACAGCCTGTAATTATACTGAATTTCTATATTCTTCAAACCGGAACAGTGGCCGCAATGTTAATAAGCGGCAGAAATATAAAAGAGGGTGGTCAAACTCAGACGACTTCTATGCAGAAAGTAAGTACTAGTATAGAAAGATTAGTGCTCTTGTACATCTTTTTTGTTGGAAATAGTTTCATTTATTACCACTAAACTATAAAGATCTGATATTGCTTGTTATATAACAGAAATTAATAAATGTATTTTCTTATCACGCTGGTCACTGTCTAACTTTGCCAAACGGCATTTCGCGACCGACTTTTTGCCTCTTCGTGAGAAAGAAGGCAACGGATGACGAGTCTGATCGCCGTGTTATCTCCCGGCGATTGTCAAGTGATTTTCAAGGCCTCCCTTATACTCTCCGGTCTCTTACATATCAAAAAGAATATAGTATTGATCAAAATGCAATGTATTATAAATTTTATTATTTTACATAATATTTTTCCAATGTAGAAGTTTCAATGATGGCTTCGACAGCAACGAAATTTCTACTTGTACTTAAAACATCGACGGGTAGTCAAAGTTTGATATCCATTTTGGCAGAATCCTGACACAAGGCGGAAGAGAGAGGTTCTTTTGTTGATCACTCATACTCAACCGTTGGTTATGGGCACTCTCAATTTGACCCTTCTTCCGTATGTCGACATACTTTTGTCTCGGGGGTCCCCTGCCGTCTCTGCCACTAACTCCTGCAGTAATTATTTCCATTGTCGATCTTACCTTATTTATTCTTTCCCCGTATCCAAAACAATGTCATTTATCTTGTAAATAATCATGAAAAATTATGTTTCCAGATATCTTGACTTCCTTGTTTATTGATAATCGATAAGAATATTTAATCTCTGCCACAACTAATCTCTCAAGCCTTTACACCTGATTTGATTTTTAAATATGTACACAGAAAATATCATTTATACGTGCATTATATCATGAAATTACAAATAGACAAATTATCTGTTTCTTCTGTATAGCAAATTTCTGTATGATTAAATCTAAATAAAAAAATACTGGACGATTAGAAAGATTTAATTGTTCTATAATAGAACGAGCAATCATAAAAAAACAACGTTTTTAGTACAAGATAAAGTCTCATTGCTGCCTCAGCGTTTGACGAACATTATATGTAACAATAAATTTATATGGTTATTACTATATTCTATTTGATATAAATAAACATCTCACTAATTTGTTTTGCAGTGGGTGTAAGAGGCAAGAGAGTTTAAGGGCAGTCTTGAAAATCAATTTCTCGCCGGGAGATAGCTCGGTGATAAGAATCGCCACTTGTTACGTTTTATCACCCAGAAAGGTGAAAAGTGGACAGCGTTTAGCTGCATTTTGTTGTGCTAAATGGAAACCATACCAGAAGACGGAGGCATGCATTCTGGATTTTCGCGGAAGATATAAAAACACTCATGTCTGTCACTCCTACGGGTGTTTCCCGTATATGAAAGAAAGTGCTCTTTGGGTAGTTGTACTAACATTTGTAAGGATGTATGTAAGTTATTTCAAAATTAATGATTTCTTTATTATAACTTTACCTGCACCAGTCAGAAAGGCCCAATAGAATACAGTTATAAAAAAAGCTATCGTGGTAGAGATATTTGTCATCGTCCAATACATCTTTACGTACCAAGGTAATTTGAAAATAGCATCTGAAATAAAATAAACTTAATTGAAAATTATATATATTACTTATCGCGAGAAAAGGGATTTGAACTCGGTGATGAAGGGGAAGTAAAGTAAAAAAAATTGCAGCTTGTATGTGCCCACTGCTGGATTTGTCCAGAATCACCTCACAAATAGAGAGTTTTGGAGCTGGGAAGGATCCAGTGCGGATTGGCGGACTTCAGACGCCCGCGAAATATTTTTTTATTTTTTCTCAGACACGCGGATTTTCTCACAATATTTTTCTTCACCACCGAGCACATGGTCAATTCAGCACTTAAAATTCCTATTAACAATTTTAGTGACTATGAAATTAAAGCGAACGCCCCGACAACTCAAATTACAATCTTTATTCTTCGACTAAGGAACATAAAGTTCGCTTGTATATGTGTATATATATAAATATATTCTATAATGACTTATAGATAATTCGTTTTTTTATATACCACCGTTCGTAATCATTTCCGTCTAACGGAGAAGAAACAGGCGAAAGAAATTTCGTAAGTATGATGAGTAAGTAAGTCAATAATTTAAGTATGGAAAAGGAATGGGTCAAGAATGGGCCAAAAATTGGCGTTCCAGTTAGAGAACCGGAAGAACTCTCTTCATTACAAACCTAGATCTAGTTTCTTGACAAGTGTTTCACGGTGATAAAAACTACACTGTAAACTCTCTTTGGCTCCAAATATAAACTTAGTGAGTCCTACACCAGCATCTGTTGTAAAACCAAATTGACCAGAGTGATCCCATGTTGGAGTGAGACCAAAGTGATTAGGGTGTAGCAGTTTATTTAAATAAAAATGTGTTAACAATTAATCTAGGAGAAAATTTTACTATGTGTTGGTTGTACATAAATAGGTGTGTTTAATTAAATTGGAAAATACATCCGATTCTACACTACTGTTAAATACGATGGCCAGGTGAGGTGCAATTAAATCTATTATTGTGGCATTTACTTTAACTCACATACATAAGGCTTCCATGGGTCACACAGTGGTCCCCTCCATCCCATCTATATATTATGTGATGGAAACGAATGTGGTGTTGCTCATAATGAAACTTGTTTATATACATCACAGGCACACACACCTGTCACCTATGTGAGTAGGCAGACATTATGGATTTCCATTTGGCACGATATAACTTAACTTAACGATTTCCATAACCCACTTTTCGTCACTTCGGGAGAAAGATCGTGACGGGTTGCAAGACTGGTTGCGGGATTGGGTCGCTGGAATTACCAAAAGATTTTCAAGGATTTTTCCTTAGTTGCCTCTTATGGGAATAAAGGAGAAAACAGACTGTAACGCAATATATAATAGAACGGTGAAAAGTGTTTTCGTATTTCATAAGTAAAATTGTTGGGGCAGTAAAATCTCTGTTTTTGATACCGTTAAAAGATGATAGTTTAAAAAAAGGAAAAAAAAAAAAACTAAAACTTTTTACTGCCATTTTTCTTTTCCGTCAAAATGTGTGAATCTGACGAAGAAATTCGATACATTTTGAATTTTTATACAAATAAGGTAAAAATGCGACGCAAGCCGCGAAAAATTTGTGTCGTTTATCAATTTAACGCAGTATCAATAAGAGTAGCACAAAATTGGCACAAGAGTTTTCAGAACAATAAGAAATAATATTAAATATTGTTTTTTTTGTTCGGAATACACACCATTACTATCTTGTTGGCGCCAAGTCTTCAACTACGTGTTTGTTCGAGATCGTTGTTCGAAACTTTTTTCGCTTAAAATTAAAAAAAATATGACAGTTATTGTTGTGTGTATAATAACATTAAATGTCAATAAAGATTAATTAAAGCACAGTTCTAAACTTGTTCAAAGCCACTTTTTAAATGAAAAACTTATATCCACAGTTACCACTACCAACATTACGTGTGGTATAGGCCTAAGATTCTGCCACGCTCTTTCTTTCAGTGGGTGTCGTAAGAGCCAACATAAAAATTTTTTAAAACAATAAATTTCAACATTAAATTTAATATTCGTGCTAGTTGAAAAATTGTGTAGTTATGATGCGCAAGCGTCTTTAACTGATGGGTACATGTAACTAACGCGATTGAATATTAAAACGCTATAAATTATAATAAATGTATTTTTTATACCTCATAGCAATTTTGCACCACATAGTATACAGGTATAACTTTTTTCTATGGTCCTGTAAAAAAAATACTTTCGATGTTTTATAAAACCACTATTTAAGGATTTTATTGCGTTAATTCGGACCAAAATTAATAATTAATTACGTTTAATCCTCCAAATACATAACAATACTTATGTATCGTCTTCTTCTAACTTGTATGTGGTACATTGAAAAATATTACTGTATAAAATACTATCACAGGTCGAGCTCTATATTTTTTGCTTCTTCTGATAGTTGTGTCCAAAGTTACTCAGCTCTAATAGTCATATCAATTTGCTAAGAGAAATCTAAGCAAAAAAATAGGGAGCTCTTCATTTAGTATTTTATACAGTAAAGTTATTGATAGTCAGTGATAATCTGCGATTAACAAAAACAAAACACTTGGCAAGAAAACTAAACTATTGTAATATTTTATTATACCACCTAATCTTAATACAAATATGAGAGCGTAAATATAATCTATCCGTATTACTCTGTGATATATTTCGAGCTGTTTGATGAGTACAATGTGCAATAATGAAAATAAGCAGGTATTTAATCGCCTTATGAATTCAGATAAATATTATTTATCGACAAACTTCAAAGGCAAAATTTATGTTTAATAAATATGTAAAAACAATTATCATAATATTTAAGCCGATAATATTGTACAGAACAATGAAATGGAATGTAATTACTAATTATGCTATTGTCAAGCATACTTAGTTTCAAATAGTTCCTATTTTAATTTTAGGTAGATAAGTACAAATAAAATTTATTTAACAGATAATATCAATCATCATTGCATCACAAGTCCACTGCTGAACATAGGCCTCCCCAAAGATTAAAATCACCAGCAATAAAATCCGTGGAGTCTTCACTGGCTCCTCGAGGAGTCGGGATACTGTGTCAGGGCTTTGCCCCCTTCAGTGGTGTCTGCTGGCCATACGTAGTATGTGTGGATCTTTGGGTTGCGTTACTCGTAACGCCCGGGTTATTATCTACCCGTCGCCTTCGTTGCGGGGCGGCCCAGCTAGTCTATTCGCGGGAGGGCGTCGGAAAATATTGGTCCTGCTGTCCAGTACTGCAGGTTGTACTGTCGATGTTTTCGTGATGATGATTGGTGGCTTGTGTGGGCCACAGCTCCCGCGCGCCTGTTGCGCAGTTCGCTTTGGTAAACAGGGCACGAATGGTTGTTAGCCGTGTGCGCCTGTTTATAATTTGCGCATGCTGGTGTCACCTCATGGGGTCATGGGAAGTCTCTAGCTGCGTGCTCCTCGCCACAACATACGCAAGTTTGCGGTCGGTGGCTGCAGTGCGATGAGTTGCGGAAGACCTGGCCACTATGGCATTGGGCTGGTCTCTTCTTGCCTCTCCAGGCTTCTATATATATACCGGGCATGTATAGAAGCCCCGTGATTTGGTATAGCTGTGCGAAGTTAGATGTCCTTTTGAATTGTGCAAAGTGTATGACGTCTGGTCCTCCTTTGTGCGTTTCAATGCTTCTTATTTATTCAGGTTTGAAGCTTTTATTATGAAGCTCCTCGGCTAGTTCTTTGACGTCGGTGTTGGGTGGCAGTCCAGTTCGACAAATATCTCAGCAGGAAGCGGTTTTCCTCGTCGGTTTCAGGAAGGAATCGCACGCCCTTTCCTGCAGGATGGGCATTGGCTCGACTGCATAGTTCGTTGGCTATTGTCCTAAAGTGGTGAGTCCAGTTGGGCAGGTACGCTATCCCTATAGTAGTTGGGTAGGGAAGCGCCACTTTTTTGTTTGTTCTATTGTTCGAGCTTGCTGTTGCGGTGCGGAGTATGATGCGGATGGTGCTGCATTTAGCATAGCTGAGCGTAGGTGTTCTAGTGCGCAGGTTCGGGCGCAGGTGCGGGCGCAGTTGCGGGCGCAGGTGTGAGTGCAATTGCCGATGCGAGCGGAAATTCACGCGGTGCTCGAGGTGCGCGGGTGAACGGAGGTGTCGGTTACCTTAGTTCTGCTGCGGATATCATCGGTGCAGACTCTATCGCGCAGAGTAACGCCGAGTTTAACCCTTTCCAAAGCGCGCTGAGCAATTTTGAGTTTCCTCATACGATCTGTAGTGAAGGATCTCAGTTCTTTAATTCATCACTGGCTATACGCACCGGTTGTATATTTTGCTCTGGAGGTATTTTGTTCTCGTAGGTACACTACGTTATATAACGTAGTTTCCCGAAGGCAACGCAGCCGAGTTGAATTCGTTGATTGACCTCTGGTCGTCGAAGTTGGACTTTCCTGATAGGAGAATCTGTCCCATACTCGTCGACAACTTAGAGCCTATTGTTCTCAACAACAACCGTTATGGGTGTGACATGGACGTTAGACATGATCTTTGTTTTGTCCATGTCTCCCAACAGGTTGATCTTAAGACACTATTGAGGTCATTGAGCATAGTGCTTAACTCCTCCAGCGATCCTGCCATAAGAACTATGTTGTCGGCATGTCGAAGGGTGCTGAAGTGATGTATTCAGTATTGATGTTGATGCCGTATCCTTTCCAGTACAGCAACTTAAAGACATCTTCAAATGCAGCGGTGAAGAGTTTCGGGGATATGACATCACCCTGTCTTACACCTTTCTCAGTTGGATTGGTGGAGCCCTGTGGACGATAAACCGGGCCATTGCTATTTACCTCTCATCGTAAGTGGTGGGAGTTTGCCATAGTTGCCACGCCTGGCGAGCGGGTTGGCAACCGCTGTATTTTATGGTAACGCAGGAAGATGCCGCTGGCCATCTCCTGACTTTTACAACACCCACGGGACGAGACGGGATGGCAGATTCTCTTATACCACCACCACACGGTAATTTCGTACATATTATAGACTTTTTGACCATTAGTCGTCTTTTACGACACGCATGGCCAGACAGGGTTGGCGCTATTCTTTATTTCCGACAGCCACACGAAATCGATAATTTAAAAAATAATATTTTTGAAAGATATATGTTAAAGCTATAAATACATTCAATGTAACTCTTTAAACAGTAAGAGAATAAGGGGTACAGCGAGTATGTTGAAAAGTACTCAGAAAACGGAAACAGTTTACGTGATGCTTTGAAGTTCACCAAAAAATGTGTTGAGATATGTGTTAATAGACGACATATTCGATATTTATATTTTTCTTCCCATTATACATTTTTTTATACTTTCCTTCCCTTATCTGTGTCCGCTTCTAATAGTCATCTTTTCCTGCCTTGGTGAACATTTTAGTAGATTTGAAATTAGTGACTTTTAACATACAAAAAAATATAAGCTCTCACGAGCACGACACTCACGTGGTCAAAGGTCTATATTTTATTCCTTTTAACCCACTTTTCACCAGAGCTTATTTGGGAAAACGTGACCATGTCACCTTCTTAGTGTGCAAGTCAATGCTAGAAATCGTTTGAGTTGTTGTTGTTTTCGTAAAATTAGAAAAATTCGGTGAGAAACACAAGGGGATCGAACAAGAGTTTTTTGATTCGAAGACAAATCCCCTAACCACTCGGCTATCGTGGCTGTATTTTAACATAAACTTAAAGAATTTGTGCGAAAACTTATTACATAGTAATCCAATATTATCAATATTGTTGTCTACCTAAACATTGTTTGGGAAAGAGGAAAACTCTCTTAAATAACTAAACTAAATGGGAATCTCATCTGTGTCAGTTTTATATATAAGCATTATTATTATATATTACTAAGGCCCTAGTCCAAAAACGCCCATAAATCACTCGGGCATTATCGAGAATCACTGGAACCGGAGGGCTTACCAAAAAGTTAAATAAACCACAACTACTAATAACTATACTCACCGATTGGTCCCCGTAAATATGCTCTTGCGCACACTGTAACTCCCAATGCAGCAGCAATTGTATTTAAGATTAGTCCCCAATGTGTTAAAAATATAAACCAATAACCAAATAACATGCTTTCGATACTAAAAAACACAGATGATATTAATATTGCAATGCAACCCAGACATATTATCAGTCTTAAAAAAAGTAAGGGAACAGCAGAGCGATTTTTTTGAAAAGCACTCAGATAGAAATCAGAAATATTTGCATGTTTTAACATGAACATTTGCAACTGAAATTGAGCCTTAAAATAGTTTTTAACTGCACCCATATTTGTGTAACCGATATTTTTACACGAGCAGTTATTACTAGTACGTATAATGGTATGAGTCAAGTACTTTCATTTCAAATCGTCTAGCTTGTTATCATTCGCTAGATTACCGGTTGATAAATATATGATTTTGCACGTTTTTTTATTTTTTTTGGGAGAAATTTGTGAAATGATATAACTATGTTATAATTACTTTTATTATTTATTACATTTATCTCAAAAAAGTAAATCACAGTTCGCTTTATTTTTGAATCTTAATTTTTTTGCTATTTAGTCCTCAGATTTCCTATTTTAAATATTAAACATGCATCCTTCTTAAGATTATTATGAATATAATCATAATATAAGTAATACATTATACCACTTTCTACTAAATTATATTTTTTCTCGTAACATACTTTTTACCTGCCATTATTGGCTTATAGTGACTAATATTTTCTTTGAAAATATATATTACTTAAATAATTTCCAATCGTATCAAGTCGTCGTCATTGCAAATTGTTTAGGTCTATGCGTCGATCCACATATTTCTTCAGTCTGACCCTTTAATATGTCTCATCTGTGTTGAAGTTTAAACAATGACAATTTTCATCTATCCTGACATTTATCGACATTCTTATGTCTGTTTTTAAACATTCATATATAAATATATCTCCATAGTAATATAAATGTTAAGCTTCAAATCCGTCGTTATATACTCCCGATGAACTACTGAAGTAACGTCTTGCAATGAGGTCTCGTACTGCTGCCACTGCAACCGTCACAATATGCATCAGAGCAAGGAATAGGCCTGTCAGTATTGCTACCACTAGTGTTTGCTCCGGCTTTGCCCAGTTGATCACGGGGTAGATGAATGCATGACCCCAACTGCAAAACAACGAAAATATTGTTTAAATATTATGGCTTAGTGCTTGGTTTTTGAAATCAGCCAATTCACCTTGCTAATTCAGCTTAAAATATTTATTTGACGGTAAAGTTGTGTGATAATTGTGTCGGATAGCAAAGATACTTTAGTTAATAGGCTTAATGCTAGTGATTAGGCTCTTCGACACTAAGTGTTAAACTAAGGTGTATATACGACTCGTAGCTCTTATATATTTGGTATGTTAAAGAGCATACATAAATTTAGATAATTCTACATTGAAATTTCCTTATCAATTATTCATTAACAACTCGTATTGAAGATATATTAAAACACTGCCATTGAAACACACATTTGAAATGTTAATCAAAGTATCTTTTACTAACACATTAAAGTGTTTCGTCAATAAATTCTTAATAAATAATACAAACTAAAAATCGAGGTAAACTCCTTGTCTTATAAATAATTAATTCTTGATCTCCTAAACATAATGTTATATAAGTATATATATATCAATAAGGTTTAGGAACACTTATTGAAGTCACCAATTTTCTCATATTATTTCGAAATAACTCAAACCATAATTTCTTAATTATAATTTCTTTTTATTGACAAATTAATGAAAGGAAACACTCTTTTAAACCCATTGTAATCTTCCAATCCAATCCCTGACATGTCCCACATAATCGTTGCAGTGACCCCGTGGTAAAGATACACTGTAGTGAGATATGGCTGTAGTGAATAAAGGACACCAAGCAACACGCATTCAGAAAATACTAGCATAAATTAGCAGTATATTAAGGTAATAAGATTTATGGAACACTGTGCACACACCATGCAACTCTTTACCCTGTATTCAAAAGATTATTGTAGACATTTAATCCGATGAACCCTTGATAAGCCTTGATATCCAGGTGCAACTGTCGCGTTACTTTCCATGGAAAACACAATATAATGATGGGAACTTTGCCATAGCTGGTTGGTGACCGTGAAACTGGCTTATCTTAAAACACGGCCATGCAAAAAAAAATAATTGAGAAGTTGCATCTGACAGTATGCAATCACGAAAATGTTACGTTAATAAAACTTACAATGCGAAAGAACAGACTAACAATGCCCAAATAAGCTGCCGTAGAAGTATGCTTGCGTCATATAAAAAGAAAATTATCGTTAGGAAAAACTTGCTCCCGCAACTTTGAACCACAACAAAATGAGGCTGTGCGGGTTGGCGGACGTCGCATGTCCTCGTAATAATAATTTTTATTCTTACTCAGACATGCAAGTTTCCTCACGATGTTTTCCTTCACCGCGCGATCAAGTCGTTAATACAGCACTTAATATTGCTGTTGACAATTTTAGTAGTGCTCCGGGGATTGAACCCCGGTCACTATGAAACTTAAGCGAGTGCCCTGACCTCTAGGCTATAACGATTTTATAAACTTCTAGCTCAATGCTGGACATGCTGGCTTCTATTAGTGCTCCCTCTGGCCGTAATCGCCGTGCTTGACGGGCGGGTTTGCAATCATAGTACCGGAAGTCTCGTACCTCAAACGTTGCTGCCCGTCATCGATCTATGTATTTACGGTTTGACCTTTTTGTGATGGTTAATACGACATATTTCGGATGCTATACGTTTTTTGTATTAGGTTACACTGCTGTTACTGATATTCGTATTTAATAGTGCCTCGATTTTTCGACATCTTTATGCAACAGTGTTAGTAAAGTTTTCATAATGAAAAATGTTGTCATTATATTGAATAAAGAATACTCAACCAAAATTAGCGTTCGAATTTTATCACTAACTTAAAGTAACCTGTATTCATATTATTTGCGATTCAAGAGATTACAGCAGATTTAACCTTTATAGGTGAATTGAAATCGAAAATCGTTGTTTATTGATTTCAAACAGTTTCATTTTATATGAAATAAAATCATTGGTACTCATTATCTATATTAAAATAAGAGTATGTTTCGCTATGCAGCAGAATGAGAGAATTCGTTTCTATTGCTCCTTTTTATTAGTATATTCAATGTATCATACTGTTGTACACGAAACTAAAAAAAAGACATATATTTTTAGGAAAGATATTCACAAAGATAGATATAATTAAGTTTGGTGCTAGATAGTAATATTAGACAACTGAATATACCGTAAAATAATATAACAAAATGATATAATATTTGTGGTTCTCAAAGATTTACGTTTTAAAAATCACTATATTATAAACTAAATTCCGTAAATCTGTCCGAGCGTGCATGAATTACAACAACTACTAAATTTATTAAAGAAGGTTTAAAAAAATCAAAGACGAGATGAGCAAGACAATATCAACAGTTTTTGAAGAAATGAAAACAGTTTGGACAAGACTAAAAGAAATAAACAGACAAATGGTAAATTTACATTGCCATGGATATCGACATCTGATAATCTGATAATACCTCTAGATATTATGAAATAATTAATCACCGACACAGTTTGAAATCAAAGCAAATAAATAATGTTTACTTACAAAGAAAAAAAAATTATAGATAACTTACGGATCCAGTCCTCCCATGCTGTAATAAATAAGGGTAAACACCAAGTATACGAGAGCAAAGTACAAGGGCTGCATAATGTGCAACAAGCGGCTGGGGTGCGCTGACATCATTAGCTCCACGAACATCACTTGCGAGTTAATAGCGTGCAGCATCACGTCAAGCACTGGGCTAGGAGCATAATTTACTTTCTTGACTGCTGTTAAATGAAAGAAAAGAAATCAGATGAAATATGTGTTATTGGTATATACAAGTATATAAAACTACGTGTCTGCGAATATTATGTGTAAGGATACCATCTTTATCTCCAAATTTGAGATACTATCTACTAAAGTAATTTTCTGAGTTCAGATTTTTTGTACTGTTTCCGTTAACTAGTATTCACTTAGTAAATTAATCTAATGTTAAAAAACATATTTTTGAAAAAGACAAAAATAACAAACCATTAACATATTTAAATGAATACGTTCTTATTCTATGCTTAATGACATTGCATTTACTCGTATGTAGAATGTTTCTGATATTAATATAAATGTATCCGCGGGAACCAAAGCAGGCGTAGTATAGTTTGTGCTTTCAAAGTCGCATACTCTGCCTGTATTTAAAATGTTTAATGTAAACACTAAATTTAATAACGAAGTAGCAATTACCATATAATGGGAAATTATACATATCATAGTATCTGGGTCTATTCATGTCTTAATCACGCTACAAAGTAGTCAAACAATCTATTCTTATTCACATACAGCATATTAGTAGTGTTTCACTTCATGTAGCTTCGGTGTATTGTTATATGATAAACAGAGAAACAAAAACTGAAAATAGATAAACCGAAAATAGTTCCCTAGCAGAATAGATATATTATCACAACATTAACACGACTCAAACACAATCGATAAAATGATATGACGATAATGAGTTAGATGAAATGCGGTAAAATGATGATAAAGTACGTTTGTAAATTAATCGTTAATTCATTTAATTCTTGAGTTTTTTTCAATTTTAATTCTTATGCTAATTGTAACATCCTGTTATGGTATATTATTGACGAAACACTAATTCTAGACTAGGATACAATAAGTAAGATTTTTGCGATGTGAAATGCCGAGAATTTTTAATTGCTTACAATATCTTAAGGCCAGTTACTTATTGTAAGTTACTTGCGAATATGGGTTTCGCAAACAGTTTATGTAAAAGTTGATTTCAAGGGCGACAGATTCCTCAACCGTCTAGAATGTTGCAAGTTCTATTAAAGTAAATTAAATTGTAATTCTTTTAAGACCATGAAGATTATAAGAGTATTTGAATAAATTATTACTTAATCCTTAATCTGCGTTATCGTACGTTACTAATGAGATTGATTGTGGCAGTCTATCAAATTATTTTTGGTGATAGCACAAAAAAGCGTAAAGAAGGTTTCTTGTTATAAGAAACAAATTTAAATTGTTGGGTAGTCCAGTACGCTTTATAATTTAATCTATCTACGGTCTAGGCGGTAGCTATCTAGTTGATGGTAATCTCAACATTAATACAACTCTCCTTTTCTATTGTATAGTTTTGTTTTTGTTCTGTAATTGGCGTTTTCATAGTATCCCTATATTTTTTGACAATTAATCCATTTCAACTTAATGCATTGTTGCTTCCAAATAAAGATAAAACAAATCTATGTGAAATACTCGCCAGGGTACAAATGAAGCCGAATAAAAAACTTGATTTTAAAGTTTTTTAGTTAGTTGGCTTCATCAGTCTCGGCTTAGCAAGTGTATTGTGTATCGTGTAAATGGTCCATTATACTCACCTGATTTTAATATAGCCCAATAGAACACGGAGATCAGGAAGGCGACGGGAATGGTGATGTTGTATAACACCCAATATGCTTTGACATACCACGGAAGCGTCAGTCCCTTTTCTAAAAAAAAAGGTCATAATTTTAAAATGTTTCAAATGTTATTTATATCTTAATTACTTAACTTTCACCATCCCGAGAGTTTTGCCAGGAAGGTTTGCCCATACTCCCCAAGAAATGTAAGGTTATGATGGCACTTTCTTGGCTGACTAAAACAGGGTTATGTATGGATCGTCGAGAATATGGTACAAAAGTGGCACAGCCTTTTGCTCATGCTGCAGATGCTCGGCTAAACCAAAAAACAGATTGCATAAATAGTTTGAGTATCCTGTAGGATACAACTATTTTTACAATTCTACCGAACATCTTGGCATGACTAAGGTCAGCGTTTCGTGGGTGCCGAGAATGTTCACACCGTCGCAAAGACAACAGCGCGTCAAATGTCCTAAAGCATTTTTGGACATCTGTGGTGAAGATAAGGATGATGTATTGAACCGAATTGTTACTGGAGATTAAACTTTGGTTCAACATTATGAACAACATGAAAAGGGTGTGCCCTCCCAAGAAATTTAAGGTGTCACAATCAGCAGGAAAGGCGACAGTTTTTTGGGACTCAGAATGAATTTTGTTGATCGATTACTCGTATAAGGATAAAGGTTTCTCTATAACCGAAGAATATTAAACAACAATCCTGGAGCGGTTAAAAGAAGCTATTAAAGTAAAAAGAAGAGGAAAATTAAGCAGAGGTGTCCTGATCTTGCACGACAATGCGCCCGCCCGCAGGAGCCATGTTGCACTAGCTGCCCTGTACAGACCTGGCTTCGAGTGATTATTACCTCTTTCCAAAAATGAAAAAAGAGCTTCGTGGAAAGAAATTTTCTATTAATGAAGAAGTTAAAGAAGCAGATTCCACGTATTTTTACGTAAAGAAAAATATAATTTATGCGGGTATAAATAAACTAATCGAAAGAAATCAAAAATGTATTCGTCTTGCAGGAAAATATAAAAAAGAAAAAATGAATTTGAACATTTATTTTCCCGCTTTGATTCCCTTTTCTACGAATCTAAAAACCCCCTCTCGTATTTCGGACTTTCGGACTACTTCGTAATATATCCTGATCTAGAAGATCTTATTTTATTTAAAGATTTTTTTATTCTTTAGAAAAATGTTACCCGTTGTTGGAATTTCTACATTGTAAACAACATTCCTGTGTTTAGTTAGAGCATAGAAATAAAATAAAAGCAAATTTTCGAGCTGAGAAGAGAGCGTCACGCTGCTCTTATTCGAGTACTCCCACAACTCCTCCTTGACATGACCTATAACTTTTTTTGTTATTTCTCTGATATGCATTTTTTTTGGTTTTTTTAAATATTGTATGGATTCATACTAGAGTCCCAGTTTACACCCCTGAAATACCCGAGGTTTTAAATCTATTTTAATACAATATATTTTAAGTACCTCCTTTACCTTAATTGTTAGAGACGCACTGACCTTGGAGTACGACCGTGAGTATATAAAGTCGTGTATTGTATTATTATTGCGTGTGCGTAATGTTGTGAAACGAAAGCAATTACGGTTTAATAACGCAGGTACTTATGACTGCTTTGTTAGTGTGAAAAAAAGTATTTATTTTAGCTTTGGCTACGTTTGGCTTACGTTATATAAAGCGTAGCATGGCATGACGAATCAATGTCCTTAGTGAGCTGAGATATCTACATACGAGTACGAGAAAATGCGCTAAAGCAAACCTCCGAAGGTCAAGTGCAGGGATTTTATACCATATTTAATAGTTTTATTAGTCATCAAAATTAAAATACGTAAATTAAAATACACGCAGTGTGTTAGGTACCTGTGGTACAACAAAAATTATGAGATTAACCAGTATTAAAAATATCAATATATATGCCAAGTCAAAAACTGCTTCAGTCTTGGCATCTCCCGGAGAGGTGAAAAGTGAGTTCCGGAAGCTCGTTTAGCCACGTTGAATCGTGCTAAACGGAAATCCTTAATCTTTACCGACCCCTATGAGTGACTGGCGACTGTGCCCTTATATATACGAGTGTCTATAATATTCGTATATCCAAAAATTTATTTGTAGGTCAGACTGACAATAGAAAAAGTAAATTGGAGACAATAAGTAACTACTTTTATGAGAAGAGCCGTGGTAGCCTAGTGGTCAGGTCGCTCACTTTAGTTTCATAGAGCGCAAGTGACCTGGGTTCGATCCCCGGTGCCGACACCACTAAAATTGTTAATAGCAGTTGTAAGTGCTGTATTTTCCACGTGCTCAGCGGTGAAGAAAAACATCGTGAGGAAACCTGTATGTCTGAGAAATAATAAAAATATTATTTCAAGGATATGTGAAGCCCGCCAACCCGCACTGGAGCAGCGTGGCGGGCCTTCCTGGCTCTTAAACCCTCTATGATACTCGTATTCGACCAGCTGTGGGCACTGTGGTTACTTTTATGATGGAATTGACATGAGTATTTTATTTACCACGTTTTGGAAAAGATAATTAAACTGGAGACTGGACTGATTAGCGCTTCTTAAACGGAGATTCTTAGCATACTATGTTTAGCACTGGAATGCTACAGACCGTTATCAACGTTGATGACGGGAAGGAAATTTAAAATAGATAAACGAAGCGTTGTTCCTTGATTAAAATCACATTCAATTTCAATATCGTTAGTATTTTAGCCTACAATAGTCGAACTATTGGCCATATAATACACATGTACATTAAACTTATATAGGGTAATCGCTATAACTCCACTATTCAACTGAGCAACCTCTGTTGTGTTCTGGTTTGAAAGGTATAGGTAGGGAACCCGTATAATTACAAACTCTAAAGTATTTCATTTTCTCCTCGGGGGTGATAATACGATTAACGTATGCAGATGTCCAAGGTCTGCCACCGGGAGGTCTCTTAGCACGTTTGAATAAAAGAAAATTGTTGCTGGTGTCCACGGGCTGCAGTAGCCACTTGCCACCAGGTGGATAGCTAGCTTGTTAGTTACTCCACATGGCGGGCGCATTTGCAACCGCAGTATGGTGCATAACACTAAACAATGCTGTATGTAAATCATTCCCCAGCTTATTTATCTCCTTAGTCTAAATTATCCTTAGCTTTAGACATAATTAAAAGTACTTTTCAGATTTCTATACACTCCGTTCTAAACTACTGGCGCCAATTTACAAAATGATACATCGTCTAAAAGTGTATCATGTATTCTAAAAGATATTTATAAGTACCAGTTTTGTATTTATTTTTTCTTTTCTTCTTATCATGTACAATTATTATTTAATATACTATTTTAGTTTAGTTCGTGATGTCATATACACGTTTATCAAGATACACGTTTGCTCATGAATACTAATGATTAAATAAAACCTAAGAACAAAAATCGGGTCAACGAATTTATTTTGGAAGCGGCAGGTAAATAACCTCGAAATAATAAATAAGCAATACGTCGTCCGAGGAATCCTTCATACTTTATTTATCTGTCAAATTAAAGTTACTAGTGTTTTATATCTACGGAGTAATAATACCAATAATTCCAACACTCTGGGCAAAATACTCTTAAACTATTGCAAGATTAGCGATTGATTGATCAAATTATTGCAGTACAAGACACTTCGCACTTTAGAAACTGCTGCTCGTCACAAGTCTTAATATTTAAGGTCTGGCGTGCGCTTGCATAAAAAAATACTGCAAGATTTGCAAGAGTCGCAACATTCTTTTGTTATTATCCTTAGTCAGCTTTAACGGCCTTTACCCAGTGAATGAGATGAAATGACAGGTATCTTACGCGATACGCCACAGCTAACCGAAAAATAAATCATAAAATTTATTTTCTTCACATTACGTTCAAGAATAAAAATAATAAGTATGATAAATAATCACTCCCATTTTTTTCCAAATGCCAACATCACCTGTAAGTGGTGAGGTCAACTAATAAACGGGGCTTGGCTTTGGCGACAGACTGATTGCGGAAAATCGAGCCGACAACGCTGAACCTAAATTCTGCAGACTAGGCATGGGGCTGCTCCTCGCTCTCTAGTGCGACGGTACCGGTGCTGCCTTTACCAACCCGCCTCGGGGGTGATTGTACGGCCTAATCGACCTTGTATGGTACGCCCGCATTTTGTTGCTTTTAAAGAATTATAGAGACGAGTAGTTAGAGAATCTGCCTCCGAATTAGGAGACTCGAGTTCGATCCCCTATGCGGAGGGCTCGTACCAATAAGTTTTTCAAAACTTATTTACAACTTGTATCTTTGGCTTGGACATTAAGATGGCGAAAGGCTGGCCACCCGTCACGTTGACCCAAATAAGCGCTGGCGATAAGTGAGTTAGGAAGACTACAAATGCCTGACCACCGCTGCATATTCTCGATTAAGATATACATATAACATATTACTGATCAATGTATTTATCTTAAGTAATGACAGCTTTAATATGTAAACCTCTCGTGTTGCGGAATTGCTATTTTCCGCGATTAGCGTTTAAATAAAAATAAAATAGTCTTTACTAAAAATTAAAAATAACAAAATAAACAAATAATTACATGAAATTTTACTACTTTTTTGAACAAATTATTGGGCACGTTTATACTTCTACAGAATAGCAATTCTAACTGCATGATCATTGGAACAAAAAAATGGAATGTCTAAGTATTTTTTGCACTTTAAAATACCTGATATAAAAATAAAAAAAACATTTTACCGTTTAGTTTTACAATGTGCGAGTACACTAAACTAATTCATCATCTAATTACTATCTAAAGAAAACCCGGATCACAGCAGTTTATTACAGACTTTATTCGAGTCATTCATACCCCGTAAATACGCCGTAACGATTTATAGGGTGACCAACTTTGTAAAATATATGTGCTCATACAGTAAATGAGTTTCATTTTCACTTTAAATAATATCACAAATAACCTAAAAGTGTAAGGCAATATACGAGTATATTATTCGAATAGGGTATGCTCTAATTGTCGGTCAATATTGCCATGTCAATACATGGACAATACACAATTATAAGAAAATGTAGTCCATGAAAATGAAAATGTCAAACACATATTGTACGGAACAGTGATGAGGAGTAGCATAACGAATGCGAGGGTATCGGCACTGTGCGCACACGGTTGATCTGTAATGGGCCCGCTGCAAGATTTCCAAAACACACACAGGCCGATGCCGCTTGCTTAATGCGGGGGACTCGTGGTCGACACTCGAGCGGCGTTTCGCGCACTTTCAGAATCGCCTCCTCTATATTGAGATTGCTCCTCATCTGCTCAGTTTCCTGGGCGACCATTCCATTATTATTATTATCATTTACCATGTACTATGATCATTTTATTATATTATTGTAACGTGTTATTTAGTATTTTTATTCTCTCTCTTACCCACCTAAAAAAAAATGCCCACCACGCTGTAAAAAATTTTCATTCCCACTTGCTTAGAAAAAGGTTGGCCACCGCTGGTCTATACGATTAAGATTACAAAAACTTACAACATTGATGTAATTACATATACAGTACATAAATATTTTCATAAATTTTTATTTCTCATGATAGTTCTCATAAAACTAAAATATTAAAATTTTATAGGAAGAGTGAGCTCAGAGCATTCAGACTTCTAGAAGTAGCCTATAACTGTCCTATTCCTAGGCAAAGTGGCATTTTTAAGACGATTTTAGTCCTGCCTAGAATCCGCCGCACAGCTCTAGAATTAATTGGCGGACATTGAAAATGGCAATTAACAATTTTAAGTAAAATTGTTCATTAATTGATCATAGCATTAGGGAAAACACTGAATATGTAATCCTCCGTAAAAAAAACGACTATTCTAAGTTGCCTATCTTATTTTACGAAGCTTGAAGCTAGTACTTACATAATATCACTTCAGAGCGAATACTACTCGCGCTTGGACGTCTAATGAAATGCGTCGAGCGAATAAAATGCGATCAAGTAGCAATAGCATGCAAAGTATTTTAATTTAATTAATATTTTCAAATCATTGAACCATCACCGAAGTTTAAGGCTTTGTCATAATACTTATCATTTGATTATTAAAAGCATAACATACATATAATAAATAGATTTTATAGGTAACGGAGGCAGCCAAAAAGGTTTAAAAATTCAAATATTATGAATGTTTAAGTTTTTATTACTTATTACTCACCTTCATATTTGAAGGTTTCGTAAACAAAACTGCCGTAGACAGGTTTTGTCGCCTCCACGTGAACAGCTTCGGGTATACTTAAATGTTCGTCTAGAATTTTATTTTCAATTTAATTATAATTATTATATATAATGATTATATGCGTTAGGCTTTTATAAACCAACGAACATAGAGTAATAGGTGGTAAATAGTTAGTAACATACGGGCACCAAATAATTATAATAAGTATTATAAACTAGTGGGGTAAGCATGATAAAAAACACTACATATCAACAAATGCGCAATCGTCCCTAGAAAAGGTAGACGATTGGGGGAACGCGGGTCAGACTTTGCCTTCTTATTTTCGATACCCATGAAATTACGATGAAAGGATGAAAAAGACAAACGTAAATTATAATCTGTTCGTCTTTTCCTGTTGACGACCCGGGTCATTGAGACATAATAATGTTTAAAAAAATCCGTGTCTTGGGAAAGATACTTCTATTCACATTATTAACCATCGCTGAGCAAGCCTGTTAACAAGTTAACAAAGAATAAAACTAAGATAAAATACGGCTCTGACTGTGTTGAACACTGGCACTTTACCTTGCTGATCCTTAAGGCTATATCGATTGCCCTAGTTTAGCTACGTATGTCATCGTTGCAAACTCAATTTCTTAGAGAAACACCGAAGCAATCTTTCCATAGCAACACTGAGCTTCTTCGTACCGTCTCCAGTGAAAGATCACGCATCGGTTACAAAGATCATCGCTGGCAATAATTGAGCTGGCACTGGTTGAATTCTTTTAGGCATACTACCATCGCCAACCCGCCTGCCAAGCGTGGTTATGAAACATCCTCTCATTACGGAGAAGAAGTACTAAGAAAGTACTATGCTGCATACAACTCTCTAATTAATCGATCGAGAAGTTTCTAGTAAATAAATCGATTCGCTTGGATCAAAAATAACATGTAATTATGACGTTATGGCGTAATCCCCAGTAACATACATGGTATTACAAGTAAACATTTGTGCGGGTTGCGGTGGTTCATACGTTACCAAAAAAACTGTACCACGTCATCACTCTACAGGGCCACAGATAACGCTGTAATTAAATATTGCTCAAGAACTTCTTTCTCTGCTTATTGACAAAATATAAATATAAAGCTGCCCTAAAAAGTTAGCGTGACCGTAATAGGTTATGTTATTAACTTTGTGTTAAGTTCCTTAAACTATATACAAAATTATGTATAAATTAAATATTATAACAAACAGTTTTATTTTGCCAAATAAAAAGTTGATTTTGCAGTAGGCTATTTTGACAAACAATTAAAAGATTATTCTGGTTTCTGCCATAGATACCGATTTTTTTATTTATGTACACAATATCGAATCATATCGCAAGGTCATATTTAGAGGAACGTAATATTAAGTTTAAAAATATTTAGTATGTTCTCATTACGTACCTACAGGCCGTCAAAATCTGCACATGTAATATGAAAAAAGAAGGATTTATCCCTTTTTAATTTCAGAGTTTTTGTGCTACTTTAATTAAAGGGTATTGTAATAATGTAATATGTTTGCCAATTTTGCTATGTTTTATAAATTCTAGTCTTTAGTTTGATGACTTTTTTCTGATGGTTGTTTGCTACTGGCAGCTGCAAAATGCTCTTTTATCTTAAGGAGGAAGGAGTTTCCGCGGGACAACTAAAGCAATACTATGGCGCCGTAATATAGCGGTAATCGACAGGTTTATCGCTTAAGCTTGTCGATTACGTGAGTGGGGTGGTATATCCTAAATTATTCCGATACTTGTCTCTGCGAATGGGTTAATTCCAGACAGCCTTACTGAACATCTGTGGCGGATAGGACTCTGCGATTGCCCGCTCCGAGCTCAAATGAAGAAGGCGGTGCTCGTTACTAACGCTCACATAGACCGTCGGTTTTTTCTCTATCTCCCTAACCCTCGTATAATAATAATAAATCTTTATTTGCTTCAAGGAACGTATTACACAGTAAATACTTTAGATATTTCAATCGAGTAATATTTCATTTGATTATACTTGTAAATGTCGAAAATCAATAAGTAACTTATAAAAACAAATGAAATGTTATTAAATTAAATTACTATTGAAGATTAAATTATAATAATAAAAATCTAAATTGAATAATAGCGTAATGTCATTGAATAGTCAAACTTATATTAGTTTACAATACAGTCCTTAAAGACATAAAGATTACATAATGGTAAGCCAATGGTACAATCTCGCTCTAAAAGGTACAAGTGTCTGTAACTTTGTCTAGGGAGATTTCATTATATGCTTTATATGTGTATAACATACTGGACAGCTTTTACTATATTATATTGATTTGGATTTGTCTTCTAAAATAAGCTTGGGATGTCTTTTTTAAACTTTACTTTAAGTTTTTTTATTTGCTATAATGGAGAATATAAATTTATTACTTTTACTTCATACGCTTTCTACTTGTATTTTCCAGTTTAATTGGCTATCTAAGGCAAACCCTAAAATAATTGCGTGACTTACGCCTTCTACTTCTACTTTAGTTTACTTGAATTTATATTACAGAGATATATACATTCAAGATATTATATAAAACGGGAAATAAAATTCTTCCCCGTGGACATGATTTTTAACACGTCGAGTACGAGTCGATTCAATTTTTATCATTCAATTGCACTTACGAATTGCTGTCTATTTGTTAGGTAATCGAAATCGTCGATCCATCGGAAAGGAGGACCACTGATTCCAGATGATTCTAATTTCTGTAATAAAACGTTTGGATAAATCTAAAAACAACATTGTGGTAATATTTTTGCTTTTTATAATAGGTTTTTCTAAGAAATATGCAGCATGTGCGGTAGATTTAACTATTTTGAAACCCGTATTGTATCATGTTAATTAATCCAAAAGAATTTAAAAAACTTACATGTTGTATAAGCATGCATTTTTCGAAAACGTTTCAATAAATCGGGATTAGAGTTATATGTCGATAATTGTTAATGTCCTCTTTGCTGTCTGTTTTATAATAAATCTGCTAAACAACTTAGTACATATATTAAATTTGAATCAAGTGATCTTTGGCGACAGATACAGGAATTCGGTTTTTACACGCTATTAACTTTAAATATTATCTTTTTGTAAAATGCTTCAGACATATTAATGATCAAAACTATCGGTCGAAACGTTCCAGATTGTCTAGGATGGCTTCATGGGGATCAGTATAGCACAAACTACACCAACAACAAGTTTGCAATTTTTTGTTAATTTTGTGCTTTTTAGAATACTAAAGGGTTATTACTATATACATAGTATTCTAATTTAACAACAGAAGTTATCACCTCAGTTGTTAAAATATATAAAATATGTAAAGTTATTACTTTACATATTTTTATATTCTACTTAAACAACTAACACGGTGTTCGAGAATTATTGCGATACTTTCGGAAACAAGACGAAGGGAAAATGAAGCTGTATGGAGAAATATTCAGTATTTGCAAGCCATACAAATACAGCTTATCTTTATTCATTTGGCGTTAAATGTATAGTGTTCATTTGAATATTCATTATTCACTCATTAAGTATCCATCCTTATTTTAACGTATTGTTAGGCGGCGACGTCAAGAAATGTTAACATTTTCAGTATTTAGCATATTACATATTGTACATGATATGAAAATATAATATTTTACGCCTCGGTGGCGTAGTGGCGGAGCGATCAGCTGCGGCGCCGTGGGTTGTGGGATTCCTGCATGGGATTAGTATTTGTATATTGTAATAGTTCCCGGTCTGGGTGTTTGTCCATGTGAAATTCATGTATGTAATAAACTGCCTCCGCGACACAGGAGAAATTCCTACAGAGGAAGGTATCGTTTTTATAAAAAGAAAAAAAAAATAAGTCTACGAGAACCGAGAGCATTTGAGTTGTCTACGACAAACAAAAACTACAAATTTTAGTTTAGTTTTTTATTTTTATAAAAGTTGAAGGAGTAAATTTTTCTATGTTATAAAAAAAGATAACATATATAAACGTGAGCGCCTGGATTGACATTTTTAAAATGCACCTACAATACTACTGCAATTGGTAATTTATTAATTATCATTTTTTTTAGGGAAATCGCGATAATCGAGCAAGCGGTTCACCTGATGGTAAGTGATTTCCGTCGCCCACGTATATCTGCAACACCAGAGAAGCTACAGGTGCGTTGCCGGCCTCTTAAGGTTATTTGGGAGATGGGAGGGAGGATGAGGAGGGGGGATGGGCGTCCGGTTACCTCATTTTCAGAATGAAACGCAGAAGCACAATATTCCTCTACTTCATGTTAGTATTCTGCGAGGTCGTGGCATTACCACGCATTTCGGGTAATACCACAATCCGGCCCATTCGAACAGCAGCTAAAGCCGCTGCCAGGATCTATCACCCTGCTCGCTGCTATTTATATATAACATATTACTTAAGATTTTTTTTCTTAGTGGTTCAAAATCATATATAAAGCTCGTATTACCTGGTATATTCCTGTATTTCTTCACAGCTACAACTATGCCGAAGAATGACTCTAGGAGGATCAGCAGCAGTCCCCAATGTGTCATGTATAGCGGGAACTTGTCAATGCTACCCCAGACAGCCACAGACCAGCATATTATGGTGAAGGCCCATAAAAAAATCGGCACGCGCCAGTATAACGCCGACAGTCTTCCTCGCCATGACCTTGCGAATAGCTCCGGTCTCTCGTTTCCTTCCCTAAGTGCTCCTATACAGCAAGACGCGGTCTGTTTCCACGACCACTGCGTCATTCTTTATATTTGTTTTTACACGTACGCTTGAGGTTTCGTTACGTGTTTGGATACTGTCGGCTGTTTGTATAACCTTTGGTTGCGCTGCTGCTGAGGACAATTAATATTTGATACATGTCATATTAAATTTAAATTTAAATTAATATTAATATTTTATTATAAATTGATGTAGAGTATATTGAGAGGAGATCTTTGATCAGCTGTAAGCATTTACTGACTTCTCAATAATTGAGAGGAGCTCTTTGATCAGCTGTAAGCATTTACTGACTGATACTTTACTTAACTTAAATGAATATGAAAAATATATTTTTGGATTTTGAAAAATTATATTATTATGTATGTATTTATGTATTATAATGACCATTTGTGACGTCTAAGCTTCCCCGGCTGAAACGTGAAAGTAAAGATAAGCGTGTCCCTTTTTATTTGAGCTAATATATACCGCACTAAAATAATATATCCAAAGATGTTGAGAGGGATGGGTGTAAGGGAGATATACCATCTATTTCTACAAATACTAACCGTATCACCGTGTAGAATATTTTAAATTTAGAGGCGTGGTATCTTATCTTGTCATGACATAGAACCATAAATTTTAATTAATTAATATTTAATGCATTGGACTACCTACGTGATTTCTCTGGATGGCCGTGAAATACACATAAGCGTGTCATAGTGACGTTTTTCGGGGTTAATCCGGTGTAAAGAACTGTAAGCGTTTTTAAAATACATAACCACTTCGGTTGATTTTGTTTTATATCATAAAGTAAATGTTTTAAAACGAACGTAATATTTAAAAAAAATTCGGTGTAATAAATTTCATAAATAATATTTCCCAAACTGGAAAATAAAGAAAAAATATCATACAATATGTTTATAGTCATCATAGTTTGTTGCTGTCTATAGGACGTGGTGGAGTCACAGCCATGCCATGGGTTTAATAAGGTAAGCAAAGTAGGAAACCTATAAATGTACCACGGCTGGGCAAAGGCCTTCCCTCATTTTTAAGGAAAATATATTTTTTATTTTTTCTCAGGTAGAGCCGGCACCGGGATTCGAACCTAAATCGCTTACGTATACAATAAAGCACCCTGGCTTCTTAGCGGTAGCATACGAAAGTCGCGCTATAGATATCGTTTGTATCCTTCTTAGCTTAATTAAATCACAGTTATTCGCACGTAAATACTGTGCAACAGATTGCGGAATCTGTATTCTTTTCTAGCTCCATTATGTAAATAAACACGGTAAAAGTCAAGGTTAAAAAGCAAGGTTATTGAGTTAACATAAAAACATATAAATGATGGAAGTTAAATTTTTCATTCCTTACTTAATATGATGAGTATTTCTATAAAATGTGCATTTTTATTGAAATATTTATTTTGTTAATAATAAGCATGAAAAAAAAACGAATTATCAATAAAAATATATGTAGTCTTATTTGTTTGCCCGCAAAACCTACTAAACCTTAAATTATAAAGGTATATAACCTCGTGACCCACTAAATATTAGTTACGTCCATGTGTCCAAAGGTTCTGGTATTACCTACATGGATCTGGATTCAAAGTTTAAAAGTCCTGTTGGATTTAAAAGTCAGTATGAGCCGTAAAAGTCATTAATTTATATTATAATATATTGTTCACAATAAAGAGGCACCAGTTTTATGGTCAAAATATGTTTTAAGCGTCCACATTTAAAACTTCGCAGAAAATATCAATTGTCTGAAATTAAATTCTATTGTAAATCGTTTTATGCATACTACGGGAGGTCAAGACGGTTTCTAGAATTGTTAATAGCTTCTTCTTTATTATTATCTTGAGAAAGCCCACACCTGAGCATAGACCTTAACTCGTTCACAAACGTATACATTCGGCGTCTTTAGAGTTTTCCCATGGAATTTGTTTAAAGTAATAATAACTGATAAGAGTATGTTTTTCGACACCCTCATTGGTTAGCACGATAATTGTATTGTTGCGATTGGTTGTTATACAGTTAAATGATACTATTTGCTGTCATTTTAGCAACAGTATGTAGTGCCATCTTTTGTTGAATAGCTACTAATGCATGAATACCACACTCTAAATATACTGGTACCTTAATATTGTATGAGATGGATGTATGTCAAAAAAATAGTTTTAATTATGGTGTGAAAACAAATTTTCTCAGGAAAGAAAAAAATTATCCTAATACAAAATGTTATCGAAATCGTTAGAGCTGTTATCGAAAAACAAATTGTATTATTTAAGTACCTGGGTGACTGTACCAGTCAAATAGTCACTTAAGTTTAGTGAAATCGCCATTGCAGTCGAATAATGTCATTTCTAACGAAGCGTCAATCTCTAAATATACTGGTATATACTCTTATATATACTCTTTTTAATTATTTATGTGAAATAGAATTTTCTCAAGAATGACACTGATTTCATATGTAAAACATTATCTAAAAACAAAACTGATAGAGTCGTTTTAGAGAAACTGAACATATACGAGTATATATACTTACTCATATTGTATACTTAGCCCAATTTCAAAATGTTAAAGATGCTAACTACTATTGGATTTTGGCAATAAGTCGATCGCTTAAGCTTCGTCCATTAGCACCAGGATGCAACGCGTGCAGGCAAGAATAACATTTGGAGAAAGACATGGCTTATTCTCCCTTATAAAATATTGAAGTGTTAACGTTGATATCCTGAAGATCCGCGTTGCTATTACTGAATAACGGAGAATCTACAAGCCTTATGAAGAAAACTTGGTGATACAGAAATTGAAGGAATACACCACCCACCTTATATCACTTAACTAATGTCGGCTTTTTGTGTATTTAGATCTCGGCAAGTACTACCCTCTTACCTATTTGTGCCGCTAATCAGTGGTGCAACCACTGTTGTCTTCCCGTTTGAAGGGTATAGAGAGTATAATGGAAGGCACTGTGGGGCATCCAACGCATCTGTTACCTTCTTAGATTGCAGTTGTTCCATGGGCTGCATCAGTAGGCTTGTTTGTTACTCTAATGTTATATTATTATATATATTATCTGTTTCTTTGAATACTCGCATATGGGATCCTAAAAGTTCATGGTGCACAATAAGATATAATGGAAAATGGTGTTAATAGAATCGATCCAAACTTCCTCCTTCAATGCATCATTATTGAATAGTAGGTTCACACACACATTAGTGTGCACAGTGCTAGAATATTTGTTACTGAAATCCTACTGAGGTTAACGATGAGGCTTATGTTTAGCAGCACACTTAATTAGAGGCTGACGGTGACGATAAATCGTTTGTCAAAATTATTTGTCTCTTGTTTACCAATATCCCCATTATTGTATTAATTCCACTGTTAGGTGGCAGACGTCTTCTATGCCTAGGAGTCGACGGGGTCGGTACCGACCTCTTACCCAATTGTCATAGGCATGTTATATTTTTAATATTTAATTATTATTTTCTGGACAAATGTTACAATAAAAATATTCAGGAAATATCAGTATTATATAATATATATATTAGTTTCTATCTATCTCTCAAGTTTCTATTTTTTATTCACCTACGTACCTACTAGTGACGGCGGAGAATGAACGTTTTATAGGTCACACGTTACGTAAATACGAATGACCTAAATTGTCTGTAACCGTATTTTCAAACGAAATGGGAGAGGTCTCACTTGTTACATTGTAACATTAAAGAAAAACTAACTAATAGATTCATGTAACATATTAAAAAAATATTCACACACATATATATACATATTATAATGAAAACAATGTCATTGCTCCTCTTTTAATGCCGTCCATGCAAACAATAGTTAAATGCGTTCGTGTTTCAATTTCATAATACAAGAAACATCGGTCTTCGGTCCACGGATGTCGATCGTAATCGTTGATGCTACCAGCACTTTAATCAATTTACGGATTTAGAAAACGAGGAATATAGGTACTTTATTATTTACTTGCCCTTCACTAGTTACCGCATCTACATATCTATGTAATGATAATAACTTCCGAATAGTTTTTTGAAGTCAAACCGTATACCTAAACGTAACTTTAGTTGTCAATATTTTATGTTTATTTTGATATACATATTAAATTAGGGCTGTGATACCAGCCTAAAATAAGTAATCCAATAAAGGAGCAAAATAAATTATAATTATGTTAAAAAGCATCTTATAAAAACAACTTTGAATGTGAGATATTTCACATTTGTAATATATAATATTGAGCCATGGAATTTCCAAAACCATTTTTTTCACAAATAACCTTACCATGATCCCTACCTTACTGTATAAAAAAAGGTTCTACGAAAGTAGTGAAATTGCTTTTAAATTCAAAGAATTCAAAAAAAATATCTAGGTAGAAAGCCACGAATATTATCTGCTATATGGTGTTTTTCCTGTTCGTATAGTGAGCCTCGGTGCCAGTACTAATCCCGCTCTAAAATTGTCTACAATCGATACAGAAACTTTTTCCTGTGCAATGCAGTGGGACATAAATGATGCAACTTTTCTTATCTTTTAAATGTCACAGGTTTAGGAACAGGGAGAGTTTTTATTACGTGGTGAGCAAATACATCAAACGTTTTTGACACATCATTTTCACTTGTGATAGTAGTAATAGTTTAGTAGTAAGTCACCTAAAACTAGTGCACCTTAGTCTACAGTACATGTGAATTAATATACCAACGAAACAATACACGTTGGGTACTTACATGTTGGTGCAACAATACGTGCTGTTTATTTTGTCACTCCGTATCCTTTCCATGGGAAACAGTTCGTTCTTTTGCAAACAGGTAGATTAGATCTCTGCCCTACCTTTTTGAGGCTGGGAAAATGCGTATTATAAGTAATATATTGCTATACAACTTACGCACATAAAATTGATACCTTTTGGTTTGTTTTGAACCTTGATAAAGTAAAACCTTGGAAATGTTATATCGTGTACGTTGTGTATATTATATATATGTTATGATATAAAACTCCTAATATAATCACTATATCTACTACCAGTTAAAAAAATCAATACTGGCATTTTCGTTTCCGTTTTGTCTCTTTGTACGGACTACGTTTGAGGTTGGTGGAACGCACACTAACCTTTCCTAACTCCCACGGGACGAGTATGGTTTAGATATTTCCCTACATATAAAAAAAGGCCTCTGACCATTTGTTAAATGTTTACGAGCTGATGATGGATGCTGAGAATAGTAAAACGTGAAGATTTTCTTGCATTATTAGAAACTTAAGTTTATTTAGTTCACTCGTGCCAAGCTCGTGTCCGTGAACTTGAGGAGGGCAAGTCAAAGACATTTCTTCTTATATTGGGTTAAAAGGTACTTGAAAAGGTATAACTTAATTTAAATATGTTCAATACAAAATAAAATTAATTTCTTTTAGTTGACATATAATTAAATTTTAAATTATATAAGTTGGATTTCTAGTTTCTTACTGCCATTACAACTAAGATCCAGTTGCAGGTGACCTGGTCATCACCGGTGAACACTTCTTTTAGTTCGAAGTTTTCAACTATTGCGTATATTACTGGTTTAGTTTCTTAGTGTCTAGAGTCCAAACTGGAAGATTCTTGCTGCATATCACCACATCTGGCCATCTCTAATCATGTACGCCAGAGATATGAAATTGTTTTCACAAAACAAAACTTAAGCCTGTATTCGTATTTTCTGACTAGTACTACGATATCTTAGATCTAGTTGCAAGGGATCTGGCCATCATCGTACTCCCCAAGTTTTTGATTGTGAAACGTCTTCTTGAGATTTTTAATATTTGAAAACAACAATTTAAAAATTGTTGTCAGTTTATTATTTCTCATTATGTTAAGTGATTGTCGTCGTGGTTGTCATTCGTCCTTGGTAATTTCTGCAGATTTTTATTGCTCATTTCGACATTTTTTATGTACTTTAATATACTTTGGGCCCGGCACGTGTCTTTTACGCACGGTCTCAAAAACAATAGGAATGTTCTGAACACAAAAGAAACTAAGTGCATATAACTTATCATTATCACCCACGGGTCCCGTTGAGTAATAGTTTACTTGTGCTATAGCCATAGGTAATATGTTAGTTCTTATTATATGTTTATTCGAGGTGTTCGCGCGTTGCCCGGAAATGTTAAATAATTAAAGATATCAATCTAAGTATGTACATCACATTTTTATTGTTCAATTTAAGTATAATGTTTCTTATGTCGCAAATAATTTAGTACGAAAACTGACTATATTTACTTAGTATCTTATTCATTTGTGGTCGATAATATCAATCTTTCAAAATTTTGGTTCGTCTTTAAATTGATTTTGTTAAATGAAAATGTTCAATTTTAATCACGTTAATACCAATTGAAATTTAAAATAAAAAATAAACAATTTAAAATTATATCGAGGCATGATTTTCTTCTCAAAACAACACTGCGGAAGTTCCATGAATTTACTAGAAATGGCTTGAAAGGTCGCAATAGACGTACCAAGCGAGATTTAAGAATAGCGACTGCTGCACGCCAAGAACTGTCCAGGATTAGAATACAATAGTTGATGTGGTGCGCCACATATCACAATTACAACCAATAAATATGAGTTGATGTTCCTAAATTATTTTTATGGTTCGCAATTTTATAAATCGATACGGAAAGATAGTGTTAGTGTTATCAAAAAAATTATTGCATTTAGGTACTGACTTTTTTTCGATCTATATTATTATTTGTTTGCATTCACATTTTATATTAACTTATCTTGTAGGTACTTTAGGTGTATCAAATAAAAATTAAAAAAAAAAATTAACTATTTTGACTTGAAATTAAAATGAAACAAATTTAATTAGATAATTAATGTTGGCCAAATCACCGCATTGCAAGAGTATATTATTATATAGTATATTATTATAATTCGATTGATTAATTAATATTAAATGTATACATACGTCACTTTTGTTTGAAGTTAAATAACATTTTATTTACACTGAATATTTTATAACAATTTTAGTTAAAAAAAGGTACTAGGTAAATTTTTGTAAACTAAAAAAATACATTTTATTAATGAAGTAAAAAAAGTTAATAATCTATTCAAATAGTAAAAATGTAGAATATTCGTATTTGCAATCATATTATATTATGCGAATATATGGAAGCAGTACCTACCATCATAAGCCACACTACGCAACGCAGTAAATATTTTGAATAGTTATAAACAATTTACTACTTTCGTATTTCACGGGTGAGCGCGGTCGAGTGAACTAGTGATGTGTGTCGTGCGCGTGTGTCAGAGCGCGGTAAGTGACTGAATTTGATAACTTTGCCTTTAGTAAGGCATCACTTGAGTGTGGATGCTGCGTATCAACTCTTTGTGCAGTCAGGCCACCGATCAAGGTCTGCGAGAAAACACCTTCACGCACTACCTGCTGGGTATTCGCACTGATTATCGCTGACGCCGTAGTCTTTAGGGAAAAAACCTGATGACAATTGTACTTTAACAGTTATATTTTTACATTAATCGTGTTTACAAGTATAAATTATTAGTGAACCCTACCGGCGTCGCATGTGCAGACCTGTAATATATAAACTAAATTCATAAAAATGTTCCTCATGAAATGTTCTAAATTATGGAAAAATCGCATCGAAATCCACTTAGAAGTATAGAAGTTATAACTGAATCCACAGATAAACGCGGATTGCGACTTTGTTTTATACTATTTTAAGATAAAGGTTATGGTCTCTTGGCTTATTTTTACTATTTTGACTACATATTCTGTTCAAAAAAACAACCCGAAGTTATCATCTTCGCGGGATATTTTTTAGTGAATCAAGTATTTTTTAGTTAAGCAAATGTTTAGTAACTGAGTAGTGCTTACACGTGTAATCTTCTTCCCCTGACTGAACGCACGCTTTAAAATCTGAGGACAGATTAGTGAGACGTTATTTAGATCCGAAGTAATAATTTGTTTGTGCCACAACTTTGACTTTGGTTGTGAGTTGAACCCGATCTTCTCAACTCAGGTAGTCAAATATCATCGATGCTAAATCTGAATACCTCAACGAAACTGATAGGAAACCTTTCCTTTAGATTGTCAATGATGTCGAATGAAGTATTGCGATTTTGCGCCAACACATCATTCGACATCATTAGTATTTCTTCAGTACAAATTATTTGCAGAACCCCATACGGAATTCATGCTGAAGCCTTGGTAGCCTAGTGGTCAGGGCGCTCGCTTTAGTTTCATTGAGCACGAGTGACCTGGGTTCGATCCTCGGTGCCGGAACCACTAAAATTATTAATAACAATTTTAAGTGCAGAATTTATCACGTGCTCGGCGATGAAGGAAAATTGAACTGTAGGTTTGGAACTCTAAATCCTTAAAGATTGACTTCCGGGGAGAAACGTCCCATCTTTGACATATTGATGTGATGGACACACAATTTAAGTATAATTTTTAGGGAGGGAAAAATAAAAGTATAATCAAGCTATATAGACTTACAAAAATACGTTTGAATTTACATCTCTTCTTTTTTAAAGTCAATTATAAATTTTAAATTACCAATCATATAATGAGTCGCGAAGCACGCAATCTGTAACAGGTTTATTCTCATTTAAAATCAATTGTTCTCTGTTTTGTTGGTATTATTAGACATGCAGATAGCAAAACATTAGAATACACAAATTAGTATGTAGTTACCAGTTACCACGTAGGTACCTTGTAATAGCATTTGTATTAACCTTTTTACATAATTGTATCAAGTTAAAACAAATAAGATTGTTGTAATAAGTAACGCAATATGAGTTACCACAATTTGAAGTGAATATCGTTGCGGTCGATGGATGCAGGAGGATCAGGACCGTCTTGCAGAGCAATCTTTGGGAGAGGCCTATGTTCAGAAGTGGACTTATGATAGGCAGTGATGATGATGATGATGATGATGATGTTATAAAGAAATAAGGTAAACCTTTGTCCATTCTTTAAGATTATTGAGATGTGAATTAGGTCTAATGTTCGTTTATGTGCCTAATGGTTATGATGTAGGAATCTATATGTTTTTATTTAGAAGACTTCAATTTTTAATTCAATATGCTGTGTGGAAACGGCGTAAGAATCTGCCACCCCTTGTTTCAAGTGGGTGCCAGAGGCCTTTTAAATTTTATGGCAATCTCCAGGAGCAAACCTCCACGAGCCTGTTTCCACCCTTCACGATTTATCTCCTTGAAAAAGGCGAAATGTGGGTCACGAAAGACCAACTGATTACGCCAAGTTGTGCGGAATGGAAATCTTTACCTACCTCTATGAGCGACAAGCGTGAGTGCTTAATGCTTAAGCTTATATCCAAATTAAAGTAATCGCTTTTGAACATACGGATTTAACTTACTCTTCGTTCGAACGGGACATTATGCGACGTTTGTTCTCGCTAATAAGGAGCATTAATTACCTGCTGGTGCACTCCGTCAAGGGAATTTCCTTATAAGGTGGAGTTGAATGTTTGGTAACGGTGCTTCATTCGCCTACGTAGAAGAGTATAGTATAGTTGTTCAGTTAGACCAGTTTAGATAAAACTTCTAATAGTGACAGCTGCTGAGGCCTAAGTCTTCTTTAACTTGACTCTCAGAATTTATTTGTGAAAAGCATTAAACAAAGTGAGGTAACACAAAAGTCACTGTTCTCCAAAAATATACACGCGAAAAAGACGGATATGTTGCCACCAAGAAAACGTATAGATTTGCTAAATGATGCTCATATGAATTGATAGTTGATACTCGTATATACGAGGGCCTATATAGGCGAAATCAAGGCAGCGTAAATCCTTGGTTTAGCCTTGTTGATTAAGCGCGCGGTCAGTGCGTAGCTCTATATTCGTATTGGCAAGGAGGCGACCATATTCTAGAGACTATAAAACGAAAATGATCATCATTTTGACGATAGTTAGTTGATATAAAAACAAAAACAGCGCACGTAGCTATTCCGATAATACGGACAACACAAAGTATGTGTAAGTATATGTATTTATTTATTTGTACGTTTAAATATGCAATTTATGTGATTTTATTATGTGTAATACTCTTTATTCTTTATAGTACACATTATGATACACATTTACAATTTGAATAATATACAAGATAAATGTAAAATGATAGCTTAACCCTAAGCAGAATTTTCTTCCATCAAACCCTTGAGGAAAGAATCAGTTAACTTTTATTATTATACAAGTAGGTAGTTATGTACTTAATAATATCTTAACTAATATAATTGGCAATAAAAAAAAGTAAGGCAAAGTAGCTGCCTGTAAGTGAACACAGCGGGGCAAAGGTCTACATATATTATACAATATTACAAAATATTTAAATACAACGTCTAAATATACATAAATATACACACATACAAACATATAAACACATATATTTACCAATATTACATCAAATATTTAATACATAAATAATCATCAATACAATAATAATACATAAATGCCGATAAGATATTTATTAACATTTTATAAGAAGAAAGATAGTGCTCCGTTATTCTTTTCCGAAATATTTCACGAAAAAAACTAGCACGTATGTCACGTGGTAGTGAGTTCCATAACTTGGCCGCCTTTACAGTGAAGGATTCACCATATCGCCTTAAAGAATGAGAAGGTGTTTTAAGGAGTAAATATTTAATGGTCCGGTACCGGCACGAACCCTGTAATAAAGTATATTTTAATAATAAATGTATCATTTTGATGTCTACGCTACGAGCAATAATTTCAATAATAAAAGTCATATGTTATAATTTAGATATATTCGTAAGTTCATACATTTTTAAAATTAATAATCTTTAAACGTGACATAGCTAAGCGGCGGCTTTTGCTGGTGCTCGAATGGGCCGGCTAGCCCGGGTTGGTACCACGGTCTCGCAGAATACCGGCGTGAAGTAGAGGCATCTTGTGCTTCTGCGTTTAGTTCGTGAGTGAGGTAACCGGTGGGCCACTCTCCCTCTCCACCCCCCTCACATCCTCCTTCCTTTCTCTCAGATACTTTTAAAGGCCGACAACGCACCTGCATCACCTCTGGTGTTGCAGATGTACGTGGGCGACGGTAATCACTTACCATCAGGCGAACCGCTTGCTCGTTTGTCGCATTTCCCATAATATTTAAAAAAAAATGGCAATTTAGTAAATTGCAGTAGACTTTTTGACATTTTAATAATGTCAATCGTGTCCAGGACGCAAGAAGCTGAAGGACGCAAGGAGTAGAAGATGGCACTGCACTGAGACATTCCGCCGACCCAGCGGAGAGACTACGGTCAATTTTATTTATTATTTATATGTAGTAATGAAGAGGAGAGGAACAAACAGGTGAAATTTACAGAAAGATTAACATTGAAGTACATTACAGTCGTACATAGGAATTTTAGAAAGAACTTGGAAAGGCTGACGATGGACCAAAAGTTCTTGCTTGTCTTGGTAAAATACATTTGTATGATGAAAAAAAATCTTCGTACCCAAGTCATGGATGTTTATATATGTATATATGATTATATTTCTAAGCATGTATATGTATGTGTACCTTATCACCCAGTTACCAAGACACAGGATATCCTGGTTAGGTACTGAATGGAGTGTATGATCTACTTAGTTTTTTCTCATAGAGGAGTCCTCCAAATCTCAGTATTTTCGGTCCATTTTCAAGTTTTCAGTTCAAGTTCATTTCTGGTATAAACATTTAACTTTCTCGTTATTAGTTTATCATTTATTTAATAAATTGGAAAGATCGGTATCAGAGCTCGGTCTGCTTAATTTTAGTCTACTTAATGTCGCCGTCAAACAGTAATACATTTCCAGATAAAAAAAAAGCGACTGGGTGGTGTTCGGGAAACTACGGCACATGTTCTTGTAGAGTATACCACAAAATCTTAAGACAAAAGTGCACAGTCTGTACGTGTTGCCACTGATGACTAACGAAACCAGGACGTGGTTCCTCACTGCAGGCCGTATGAGGAATTGCTCAGAGTTTGCTGAGCTGGATATGAAACGGACAGACGAAACGAGCGCTATGCTGGATGTGTTTCTGAAAAATTAAATATAACATTGATATTCCCAGCCAAACTAGGGTAACCGAGATAGGTTTATGGATCAGCAAGCTGCAGTTGCAATACGCCGACCGCATAGTACGCGGAACTGGTTACGGTTGAAGGAAGAAAGATTCTAGATTGGCATTTTCGTAAAAGCAAACGCTCCGTGCCTAGTGAGCGCAACGCCTGTAGGTATTGTAGCTGCAACTATTTTAAAATCCATCAGTTAAATTCAATAAGGCGTTAATATTTTTATCGGAATTTAAAGCAAAAAAAATTAACGATATAAGATATTTATTTATCTTATAGAATGTAATTAATTTGCCTGAGAATTCACAATAATATAATTAGATAATACTTTAAAATATTTTGGTAACCTTTTTCTTGACGAATAAGTTTTTAACATCAAAGTTGTTGCGAGAAAGCAAATACATTTCTTTTATTAATTAATAAAATATTATATTAGTAATAAAAAATATTATTCATACATGTGTTGAAATGTGATGTGATGAAACAGAATTAATAAAACAACGGTTGTTGTATTTATTTATAACTTATTGGGCACAGCAAGGAGGATACTTTATTAATAATCAGTGTGAGCTTTGATTCGGCCATAACATCACCACTACTTTAATCAAAGATAAAACACGGAAAAGGAAAAAGTAAATTGTACTGGTGCCAGTAAATGCTTGCTTGATAAATGCTCGAGTCCACCACGAAGTCCTTTTTCCCTCTTATGCCATCTCAATTTTTCTGTTTGCTTTAGAGTTATTTTCATTGTATCTTCACGGACATCAGTCGTCATTTAGCGATAGCTACTAACGGTAACAAATATCAGGTTGGCTTGGCGCTGACGCTACACTATTTGCTATATTTATTCTATTTATTAATTTCAATTTAATCACCTCCAATATTAAAGGCTCGTAACAACATTTGTATGCGGATGATCTTCATTTATATGTGCAATCAAAAATAATATTGAAGACCTTCATAATACAATCCAGAAATTAAACGGCAATTAAAGTATTATTATAGATTGGTTATTTCGTCATGCGAGGTAATCTTTTGAAATGTCAAGCTAGCTCGAGGATTCTAACAAAGCTTAGTCATGTCAATTTACCTTACAAATTACAACTATTACAACAATATAATAAATTACAACACTTCAGGTGTCATAACAAAAGAATTTCTATTGTTTTAATAGGTCAAATATTAATGATATTGTAATTACATTAAATTAGATCGTTGCTCCTTAAATTATTAAGCCTATGTCCTTGGCAACATCGTCAGAAACTACGAGTATCTAAAAAAAAGCCCGGTCATCAAAATCGGACCAGTGGATTTGGAGAGTTACCTGCACAAATCCTGTTAAGTCTTCATACATTAATATACTATATACAGACAATCATTACTACAATAAGCAGTCCTCAGTTTCAATAGACACTCATCACTACAATAAGCACTCCACAGATTCAAAGCAATTTTCCCTTAGCCACTTTTTACGAGATTATTAAAACTGATGAATTTTTATTAAGTGCACAAATGGAGCAATATACGAGTAATACGCAGGTACATATAAGACAGAAATAGTACACAATGTGTACTATGCGTACCCATAGTACTACTCTATTCTAATCGCCTCAGGCATAGCTTCTAGTAACTGGCAACGCTGAATGTAAGCGAGGGAATCTGTTATTTGATATTTTATTGGCAATGTTAGTAATATTATGGACGTGTTGATAAATTGCGTGGCGGCAGCGTACGAAATCTGCCGCCCCTTCCCATCCTATGAATGCTGTATGAGTCGACTATGGGGAATTCCTGGAAAATATCGAAGTTTCCGACAGTTGGCCAAATACCAACCTCGTGAAATACCGGACCGATAATATGACGACTGGTGACAGACAGCCGCGTCCAAGATGTAAGTGGCAGGTACTATGATCACCTATATGTTAACCACCGGAGAGATTTGTCAAATTAAGGGGGAGACTTCTGTATCCACCCGAAGACATGTATGTTGTTAAAGAGTAGAAGAAAGATTTTAATGGGACAAGTATTTGTGAGAACTACAAATAATTGTTCGGGGTCTGAATATTTATCTATATGTAATTTATGTCTGTAAAGAGCTTTCCCGACACAGGAGAAATACTCACCGTGTAAAGTAACATTTTCGCTTTTTAAACAAATCGAAGGCCTCTTCTTATATTTAAGCGCGAACTCCGTCAGCAAACTTATTACAATTTTCGCAGATAAAAATAAAGTTGGTAAGCCTGGTTACTCGATTATTAATGTTTGTTTATTTGCAGGATTGAGAAGTGAAAACAAAAACACTGGTGTGTCGTTTTATTTTATTATCACGGCTAAATAATTTGTCCTTATTTATCGATAAAAGTTAATATCGTTTTAAGTTTTCGCATAACTTTTCACACAATAATATTAATACATTCTTAAACACTTAAGTAAATGCCAAAACAGATTAATTATTTATATGAAACAAATGAGTTGAAATTATCGCAAAATTAATGTATTTATGAAATGTTTACAAGCCCACTTCTAAACGCTTCTTAATGATCTTCGACAACATATTACTTTCAGTAAGGATTATCTTATTGCTCTCTCAATCACATATATTTTCCGGTGATATTCTTACTATAAGTTTTTAGATAATTGCATCACAGCGTGTCGCCTATGTATTTATTTATACTTAGGCTAGGAACATTACCATAATATTTCCTACATAGAATTATAATTTAATTGTGTAATAAATATTAAAAGTAAGTCGGTACATAAATGCCGAAGAGAATACTTTTAACGATCACCCAAATATCTTACTAATGATAAAAAAGTTTGTTTCATTAAAATAATGGTCACTTGGTTATATGAATTAAAAATGACAAGAAATAAATGTCGTGGCGAAAGATGCTCATATTTTTAAATTTTACACAGACGAAAACAAAATAATTTTTAGAAAAGTTGTTATCTTTTTCGAACTCTAAACCAAATGTACTTTTGTAAAACATTTTTTTAAGTTCGCCCATTTTTTTTATATTATTATTTTCTTACAACGTTTTCATTAACTCTTTCTTGTTTATCTGTATGTTCGGTACAAAATAAAAATGAGGTAGAAAAATATTTGTTTTAATAAAAAAGAAATAATTATTAACGTCTACGCAAAGCGCTTGCTTTGCGTAGACGTTAATAATTAGTTGTCACTTTATTTGTGGTTAGGTGTGATCTCCTCCACGTATGAATGTGTATACTAACAATAGAGTTGCATTGTTCATTAGTTTTAGAAAATTTAGCCTTTTATTTTAAAGTACTGATTTACAGGTAATTACCGCTGGTGGAAGTTAATTCCTAGTGATGTTTTATGATCTACATTCATATAAATTAGAAAAAATTTAATAATTGTTAATAAAGTTGTTCTGCCTATTTTTAGTTGCCAATACATAATAACACAATAATACGACATATTGAGGTTGCTCCATTTTTTTTACCTATTACACCAGTCCGTCATGGAGAGCATGTCTAAGCAAAGACAGCGAACTAGCAAGTGGCTGAAAATGGTGAAGGGAATGAAACATTTTTAAATAATTTTCGTCTCACAAAAGTGAAAAATTATAGCGTCACGAAAAGTGAAACGAAGTAATTGCTAGAGGTTAGGGGAGAAGGAAAATAATTTTCATGCTTAGTGCTTCCTGTCTTAGCCAATTGTGTCATAAGTATTTCATCTTTTGTGACGCTAAAATATAGTGATAATATTCATTAATTCTACAAAGTATGGATTCATTGTATTTTGATATCACTTATACCTAATGCGCCGATCACGCATCCTGTTTTTTTATATATTTCAAAACTGTTCTCATTGGATATTACACTAGGAGTTATAAACGAAAAATTAAAAGTAATATAACCTTCATCCATCTATCGTTAGATAAGCTAGTTTTTTGGAAACACCAGCCTTTAAACAAAGTTAGACTGGTTAAGAGAAATATTGAAAATAGAAATAGCATTATCGTAATTCTTTAAAAAGAGAATAAAACCAAGAACAAGCAATTTTAGTTTTTCGAAGAAGAATTGCAGCTTGTTTCTTTACTATTTTCTGCCATAAAAGAAGATAAAAATAATATTATGCATTGAAATAATCCTCCGAAACAGAGACATTGAAATACTTATTCTTAATAAAAATAATAAATGTGGAGTATTGGTCAGATATTATATAGTAAGTAGAAGCCAGAATTAGTTTCAAATATAGTAAAATTGTTTTAATGAATTTAGTATAAAAGTAATGCAACTGAATTAACGAGGCTCTGGTCTACAACCATCGTAGTGGCATACATTTCTTGTATATAATATGCTAAACCGAATTGATGGCTTCAAGGAGAGACCAATTATGTTCACCAGTAGACTAAAATAAACCGATGATGAAGAAGAAGAAGTTATGTACGTAATATATTCATAAACTTTAAAACGTGTTAATTGATGAGACGCCAAAAATAATTATTGTGTATGTATTTATGAGATTGTAAGCAGTGGTATTGCGATTTCTTTGCACAGTATATTTGGGATCGCAAACTTCAAAGAAAAATGCTACTTATATCGAAGTACCAATATAAATAAAGTTGATACCTAATGTAGGTAATTAATAGAAACTAACGACATTGTTTATCACTTAACAAACACAGCAAATTTTAACTTTTTGGTATTTCGCAGATTAGACTTGCTAATAATACTGAAACTATTAAAACCCTCATCCTTCTTAGAGTTTTTTGCTACTTCAAAATGTCAAGGTATAATATAGGCAATCATAACTGATATCTTGCCTAATATAATCTAATAGTTGACATCACACATCACTACGCATATAAAGAGGATGTAACTAAGAACCTAATCCCTGTATTTTCAATGTGTAGGTAACGTAAATTTTTCCAGGTGTATGCTGTTGGGACGCAGGCGTGCCGCAATCCGTACACGTAGTGTTGCCAAGCACGTCGCGAATCCGTGTGCGAACATCATAACCACTGCGCATAATGCTACGAACCCAAATGCGGAGCCTGAAAAAAGAATAAAGTAAAATAAGAAAGCCTTTTCCATATCTGCTTTTGTTATTCACTTAGGTACGTATCGAATTTTCATTAGCTTTTGTGACAGAAACTGTAACTAATATTTATATTTTTACTAATATTTTCGGTTTAAGGAACATAGCGGATGAGTTTTGTAAATTTTTTCTACATTTAGTTTGGGAAAATAAAGCGTTTGTTTGAAACTTTAATTAGTCCAACAGTTTTAGATACTCCACGCTGGTGTTTAATAATATCCAAAATTTAATTAATTTTTTATATAGTTATATTTCGATTTTACACTATTTGGAAGTAAATAAAAATAAACAATTATAGTGTTACTTCATTATTACCCAGATCCCAAGATGAATGTGAGTAACGATTGACGAAGAACTAATTTGAAGATCTTCTTTTATTATTTATATATCTTGTATAATTTACTAACTTTACAACAAACAAAACTTACAAGAATCGAGTGAATTTTAATTATGAATAACAATTAATTTTAATGTGATTATTGTTTAAAATTTATTATATAAATATATTTTTTTCTTTAATCAGTTTTATGTTCAAGATTTAACTAATTAGGTATGTCGGTTGGTAGCTCAATGCTTGTAGCAGGAATCGTTTATCTGAAAACGGCGGTAGTAAATCTCTTTTTATGTATTACTAGCGAACCGCGCCGGTTTCGCACGGTCGGATAAGATCTGTGATATATAAACTAAATGTGAATATGTTGCACATATAATCCTTTGTCATGAAATGGTCCGAATGATGGTGAAGCCGCATCGAAATCAGGGATTATGTAAACGCAAAATTAAGGTACCTTTAAATTGCGAAATGACGTCATACCGTTGTTTAACGATATCACTATTTTTGCGGTAGTGATATTTCGATACCGAAGCTTGACCTTGACTGGAACTAGTCTATATAGTCTCTTTCCTCGCCCCGTACTTACATTTCGGTACAGAAATGTGCTATGGGTTAAATAAAGGTAGAAACGATTTTGTTATAATTTACGGTTTCTTTTTGCAATACCGGTTAAATACCGATACAACTCATACCGGAACCAGTCCCCGATTAAAAAGCACTTAGATTTTTATTTTTAAAGCTATAAGCGAAATACACATACAAAATTTCTTTTTTATTTTAATACTAGGTAACCAAGTTTTTTAACGGATACATTTATCTGGTTTTCTTAAAAATTCGTTTAAAGTTGCAGGCAACATTTCCAAATTACGTTTAAGGGTCGATAATATGCATTGTTTACAAATGACATGAAAGGTTGAGAGCAAAAGCGATGTTACAAGCCAATTATTGTTTCATAGGGGCATGCACAAATGTAAGTTACTAATTTTATATTACCTGGTTTGTTCCAATCTAGGGAAGGATAAATAGCGGGTAGACCAAGTCTGTCTGTGCCACCCACGGCCCAGTAGAAAGCACTAAACATCCCGTACGCGAGTCCCGCGCCGGCACCGTAAAGTGCGTGCGCAGCTCGTACTGGATGCGCCGTTACCGCCAACTCGCACAGCATCACTGCTGTGTTGCCGCCGTGGACTAGCAAGTTAAGTGCGTTGATCTCGTGTATTCCTGCGGTTACAAAATTTGAAACTTGAGCTTCTTGTTTGTCGAAGCATGATTTGAGCTCTAAGCATGTTATGGACTGAGATATTTGTCTTGTGGGTGTCAAATGAGTCGACTAAGCGAAAAGCCGAGAAAATTTTATGGTATACGACAGATGATGGACTAGCCATCCTAATATATGCCAGACCGATAATACACAGACTGATGACGAGCAGGCTCAGAGCAGGTGGTACATCCTGCCATGAGATTGTGGTAAACCGAAAAGAAGAAGCAACGTCAAACGAAAGTCAATCAAATGAGATTTTCTGCACTAGTAGTCAAAGAAATATTAATTAGCGTTTCTGAAAACATCTAGAAGTTATAAGTCAGTCATACATTATCTGAACTTTAAGAGAAACTTGACACTCACTAGGATCATGGACCAGCGTCCAATAGATTAGTGTTATGACGAAGGCCAGGTCTGTTGCCACGGTATGCGCTAACCAGTACAATCGATATAACATTGGTGTCTTCTGACGACGTGGCATTTGGATTTCATCGTCTTCGCATGCTGAAATAAATATTTATGATTATGTGGTGGTGGAACTACTTGTCTAAGAGCCATTGGGTAGGTACCACCTTCTTATCTATTTCTACAGCTTAATAGTTTTTTATTTAGTGTTGTGATCCAGTTCGAAGAGTATAGAAAATCAGTATAATTACCAGCTGTGAGACATACCACCTTGGACCTCTGGGGAGACAACAGAGATGATTAAAGATGTTTTCAGATGTCCATGGCTGCTGTGGCCACTTACCATTAGGTAGACTATCAACTCTTATCTTACTGATAAAAAGTAAGTCATGTATATAGTCTAAAGTAAGTAATATAGTAGTCTTAAAAAAAAGAGATTTCAGTCGAAAGAAATACAATAAAAAATTATTTATTTTCCTTTGCTATCCTGTTACAGTGAAACTTTGTGGATCAGTAGAAATAGGCCAAGGTTGCTAGTCCAAATAATACCCTAAATATTTAAGCTGTTAAAAAAATAATCTCATTCTCAACCTTCCACACGCAATGTCTTTGCATGACCTCGTTTATATCGATAATAGGAATTATTAAAATAATTAAGTAAAATTTCTTTCTGTTGCAATATGTATTATACATTATTGTACATTAGAGATAGAGTTTGACATTGTTTTTGGCTTTTGTAACTGTGTGAAATCTAAAATGTTAATTTTAATTGCAAAGTGGTAATGAAAAGTTTAAAATTTAAAATAATCATAATTTTAGTAGCTTTATAAAGTATACCGTACAATGATTCACTGAATAAAATTTGTGCTCAACGTTAATGTAAGTATCTCATGTAAGTGAATTATATATTGTAATTCTTATGAGAAATAAACTTTATATTTATACCGTATACGATATATTATAATAAACCGTAAAATGAATACCGTTGTCTTTCTAAGAACTAGACTACAACCTGGTATTTTAGAATTTTCAAAAATGTCGACTAAAATAATCTTTAGTTATATTATGCTTTAAAGTGTCATATTAAGAGAATGTCTATGTTACAGCACGTGTTTACGACTCACGGCTTTACATACAAACTTTCAAGTGTAAGATTTTCGAAATGAATGAACCGATTTTAATGAAACATTGTACATATAAGCTCTAATTTAGTTTTAATAGTCTTTTTCGAAAATGTTTTCTACTCACTTTTTAGACCTATATATTCTGCTTATGCGTACAGAGTTTCATTCAAATCGCTTTATTAATTTCGTAGATATTGGTCTTGAAGTTTGTATGAAAAGTCGAGAGGCGTAAACGCTCAAAAAGATGGTAAAAACAACTTAAATATAAATCGTAATACCAGTTTACTTTAAACAAATAAAGAATCGTAATGACTCGATTATCAGTAAGGCAATTTTAAAAATATTTTTTTATAAGTCTTTGTGGGAATATTAATTATCACCTGAAATGACCATTGTCATTAAACATTAATTGATACAAAATTGTAATAACTTTATTTACGATGTGCGGTATTGTATGACACTGGTACCGACATCCGTTTGAAAGCCAGTATTGTAATGTGAATTGCTTCAACCGTTTCAAATGATATATTGGGCCGTTTATCTACGTCAATAGCAGGAATGGGGAACCAATAAGGATAATTGTAACCGCGGTGGATGACGATCCACTCGTTGGCTTTAATTGACGCGAAATTGTATCAATCAAGTGTGCGTGACCCCGCGTCCCCTCGTCGATGGCACGGACGTCGATAATGTGGGTGGGTGCAGACTGACTGGTGTGCTTCTGATCTACCACAGTTTACGCTACCTACCTACGTATGTATAAATACACAATACGCGGCTTAAAGCGAGGGGCAGAGGTCGATACTAATGGTCCTATCACGTGAATAAAAAAAAAAATTGTCTATGTTCATATAGTTACAATATCAATAGTAATTATATGCTCATGTGTCTGACTAAGACATAATGATATTTTAAATTAGCAAAAAGTAAAGAAAAGTGTATCGAAAATATAGGCGCCGAGTAATTGTAATTTCAAGTTGAATTATTTATATTACGTAAATAAGGAAATATTATGTTGTATAATTAAATACTTAATCATATTCTTAAAAATGTATGAGAAACTTTACGTTTGTTTATGTATTGGTAGAGATAGTAAATTTAAACCAAATTATTAAAAAAAAAACATAGATACACGGTTATTGTGTAGAATAGCACGCACGGGGAGCAGTATCATCTAGGTACATGCCACATGGTATTTATTTTGAACGACATTAGAAAATTACTGATAACGATCTAGCGCCGATGTAAAACTACTGTGCTCTTTTGTAGAGTAGTCCTGTTTCCGGAGATTTGACATTGAATTAGCATACTCGTAATGCCTATGTGGCTTCATTACAGCGACAGCAGCTGTTCATTTGACACTGAATGGTACTTAGACATTGTTAGTGCAGGTCGTATTGTTGTGAATGTAATTGACGAGAATTAGAAGTATCCAATAGGACTTCAAAATAATTCGTCGTTCGTATCGTTATTGTATGAAATGTTTCAATTGAGATTACTTCTTTCTATGGCCGTTTCATCTTGCATTATAATTATAATAAACAACACTATCTCCTTTTTAATTTTAATTTATATAGACGTATGCAATGAATAGGTTAGAAATGCATTCTGTGTTTTAGTAAGCGGCTAAGATGTATGCGAAGGTAAATAAGCTATACTAGCAGCATGCTACAATGGCCATTTTGACGTTTGTCCTCTAAAAAATTACTATTATTGACAGCAATTGTTTCTTAAAACGTAGTTGTACTTCTTGAGCGGACAATTGTCAAAACGGCCATCATAGCGTGCCGCTAGTTTAGTATAGCATGTGGACATGAAAGTAAGTAATTTAAAAAGTTATACCAGATGAAAGGTCAAATATAAATATACATGCTTCAGTCTGCTCGTCCGACGTAGGAGCACATACTCATCTAACTAAAATTGAACGGAAGGCCCGTTACTGGTATCGAGGTAAAATAGGTATAATTAAGAAACAACTTATTTTTCTTTGGCAACCTTTACAAGACGTCTTGTGGATAGGTTTCTTCCTGTTTATTCCTTTGAATACATTTTCCACAAATCCCAAAGACTAGTGACGGGGTGCAACATATCTAATGCTGCTGCCCTGCGTTGTTAATACGACGAATCTTTCATGCATAGCATGCCGCCAGTTTTCTGTAGTCTTTCAGTTCACTGTCGCGGAGGAGCCAACGTCCAGCAGTGAACTTGTACAGACCGAAAAAGAAAAAGATTTTAACTTACTCCCTCCAGAATCCAAGAAGCCAGTAGTGAAGAATATTCGCTGCTGTTATAAAAATAATCACAGATTCGATTGAGCGTCACTGATTAATTCTGTACAAGTTAACAGTTCGTTTGCTACTACTCGAATAAATATCCCTCCCCTCCCTCATGCTTGCTAACAACTTTTTCACTTTGACAGTTCTTCCTTTGATCGGACGCGATTATATAGAATTGATATTCATATCGATTCCTTACGAATCATAATTATCATAATAACAACTTTCATTATAAAAGAAATACCTTAAGCAACTAAATAAATATAGCTAGTCAATATCTATGTTAACAGTAGGTACTTAATCTTGCCCAGATTATGTTATAAAATAACATCGTGACGTTCGTTGACTGATTTTTAATCTCTCATAGAACACAAACCGCCCAATATCATAGCACGAAGGTGATGTAACTGAGTTCGATTGATACCGCCAAACAAAAGCACGTGTTCAGACGCGATGCGTAATCAGCAATCAGCCGTTGTGTTATGACACGCATGCGACTCAGCGGGCTAATTGAGCCGCACCAGCCGACGGACATTCCTCCGGGATCTTAAAAGACGTAATCACGCGATGCATGACACTGTAGTTCAGCACACTACACACCAAGCTACTCGAATTTATAGCAACCGTCTGAATCAGTGGTCAGTGTACTTGTTTATGGAATCAGGTAAAGTTTACATACTGCTGCGTCAACACGCTGAAAATTCTACAATAAATACATAGTGTAATTCACAACACGTGTACATAACAAATATATATACTGCATTGCATGCGCAATACATTCGACTTACACGTATAATTCATTATAATATGACACATTTCGAAGTAAGTTCTTCCTATTTCAATTGAAAGGATTATAAATAACTTAAATTTGTAATACCACAGATTAATGGAATAGTTATGAATAATACGTTGAAGTATTGTTCATATTAAATGAATTTACACATCTCGGAATGCAAAAAACAAATAGCGAAGATTTCGCATTCATTAATGTTATAATTTACTATGAGTCTACTTAAGATATAGTAAAGAAAACAATGACTCCCGTGATACTTTGAAAAGGAGTTATATTACTCACTCATGCTGAAAGTTTTTTGAGTTCGGTAGAGATGCACTACGGCGAGTGCCAGACCGGACTGCAGAGCAATCAGCAAGTAGCCCCAGTTTGTGAAGTATATAAACCATTTGAAGTAGTTCAACTCAACTTTGGCCCCTTGTAGAGGCGGGGCAGGCGCTGACATGCGAAACTTGCTATCGCTATTGATACTACTGTGATGAATAACAACCATCTGTCAACATAAAGATGGATGTTAAATTTATTATATTAAAGTGCTGCTTTTATATAAGTGTTTACTCGTATATATCTTCCTACAACTCCTGTCCAACCCAGTCTTTGTCTAGTACTTGACTCTTACTTGTGCGCTGGTGCTTCGGGTTCACTTTCTTTCATTCTAAGTGAGACCGATTTGCCTCTTTTTGAGGAAAGGATTTAAAAAATAGTACATTAGTCACAATTTTAAATATTTCTTCTTGTCTTAGTCGGCAGTACTACCAGTAGTCTGTATTTAATTTTGTAAAGTTTAAATAAACGAAAATGAAAGAGTATTGTTAATATGTTTGTTTTCTTTTTAAAATGTTACCTGTAAGTGAGGTATAAGATTGAGGGTCGGTGGCTGGTCTGCCACTGGCAGCAAGCAAACTGGTGTGGTGGTGAATGTTCTAGGTTCAAAGCGCGCCGACTGGCCTGCCACACGCGTCCTAAAATCGCAGGCTTGCAGGATTTCTTCATTGCTAAAACAATATTATTAATGAAAAAATTGTTAGTACTAGTGGTGTGGTATTAATTTATTAGTAAAAGTGAAAACAAAACTTACAAAGGAAAAAAAAATACCCCTTTTTAAAGAAATTAAATAGCCTTATAATGTAAATAAAACGCAAGCGCTTTTCGTGATGACTAATAGTTAAGTGACCCTGGCAAGCGCGGCGACTTCGCAATATTTCATTGTCGGCACGTCGGTGATTTCAAACGCGGGCTGCGGAAGCCGGTGCGAACGGTCGATAAGGTCATTGACCTAGCTGTCGTTAGCCTAGTTAATTACTAGCGCAAATATATCTTGAGTCAAAATAATAAAAAGCAAAAAATATATTGATTGAACTATGTAATTGATATTTGATATATGACCAAGAAATTACTAACAAAATAGTTGTTAACTTTAATGTCGTAAAGTCACCTATTCATCTAACTATTTTAGTCCACTGCTGCACATGACCTCGCCAAAAGAAGTACCAGCAAAAGCCGGTATTCAATTCGTAAAAAAATCAAAGTGGGCAAGCGGGTTGGTGAATGTGCAGTGCCGGTATCGTCGCTCTCGTGAAAATTTATGGATTGCATTTCACCTGGGATATTTTATGTGTGGGATTACTAGTACGTGGGATTCGGGTTCAGCAAATTTTAATGGATATTCCGCCATCATTCGGTTGCCAGAGTCTGATTGGTATTTGAAGAAGCTGATTGCATATTCTCCTCCTATATATAGATGTAACATCTTGTGATCTTTGAAAGTCAATGGAAGTTGTAAATTTAGTACTGAATCTGCTAATCATAGTGCTAATTAAGACATAATTATAAAAAAGGAATTAACTTATAAACGCAAATGTTTACGGTTTTCAGATTGATATAACAGCTTCGAAATTAAATTCTGCAATTTTTGCTATTAGAAGGATCAGACAGTTGACTGATGAATAAACTGCCAAATTTGTTTACTTCGCATACTTCCACTGTATCTTGTACTATCATGTAGGGATCTGCAGTTGGATTGGAATCAGTATTAATATTATAAAAGCGAACAGAATAAACTATATCTATTGAGATATGTTTGCTTGGCTTTCTTTATTATGATACAATTTTAGACAAATTGACTTTTAAAATATCATTATTAAATCTGCACTCATTTTGTCCTGTTTACTAACGGACAAGGCTTTGGTGACCAAACGATAGTGAATTCTATATGAATATGCCAAAACTCACAATCCACAGTCTAGTAGATGGGGAGCAGCATCACTAAGGAGAGGGGATCGGCACTGCGCTAAGCAATACGCTTCCCCAGTCTTTTTTTTTTATGGGAACGGCGGCAAACGAGCAAGCGGTTCACCGATGGTAAGTGATTACCGTCGCCCGCATACATTTGTGCGGTGCTCCAGAGGTGCGGCAAATGCCAGTAGCAGCAAAAGCCGCCGCTTGGCTTTACCACGTCTAAGGAGAACTGAAAGTATGGGTAAGTTTTCCATGCTATGGCTTCTGTCACCATTTGAATGTATGTATATATTCACGCATTGTTCCCAACGGGGTAGGCAGAGACAATCTTCTTCCACTTGCTACGATCCTGACATACGTCTTTCGCTTCTTCCACTTTCATCAATCTTCGCATGCATGCTCGTTGGTTTAGAGTACTAGATCTGGCCTTTTTTAGAACGTCTCCGATTTGATCGTGAAATGTTCGCCTATGTCTTCCTCTCCCGACTCTACCATTTACACTCGCCTCACATATTTGTTTCGTCAACCTACTTTCATTCGTCCTCTCCATGTCCAAACCAGCATCCCTTTCTCAATTCGTGTCAACACATTGTCTTTCACGCCACAACGCTCTCTGATCACATTATCACATTTGAATGAAATGGCCAATATCCAGTTGTGAAATTGAATCAAATTAAATAAAAAAAAGAAAGAAACAGATGAAAGAAACTCCGAAGGTCCCCTTTTTCATAATTTCATTTATGAATAATTATGATGATCAAAATATAATATCCTACGGGCCAAAACAAATCAAAACACCCATTTCCTAGTAATAAGTTGGTGGAATGATGTATGTACCTGTCAGCGTCTCGGCGAACGATGCAGTAAGCGATTTGTACCCAAACAATGAAAGCGTTCAGACTTATCTTACACTAGTAATTAAAGAGATTGCGTTGGGTTCGTTACAGTCGTCGAACTCCCTATGAACGAATCTGGCTTTTTTAAAGTCTTAATTTAATTATCATTTATTCTGTCATAAGTTATTACAATTACAACCAATTTACTTGATATACACATATCGATTGATATACTGTAACCTCTGATAATATTCTCAGAACAATAATTATTGTTTTGAGATTCAGTTTTAATTGTACCTGTACTAAAATATTCAAAACGTTATATTTAAATTTTGCTTTTTATAATAATAATAAACATTATTGTATTAAAAATTTTACAAATTAACTAAATATTTATAACCTCTTTGAAAGAGTAAAAATTTGTCAATTATGGCCTATTTATTTTATTTCCAATCATATAATTTATTTTCTTTAACTTACATGTTTTATAACAATTTTTGCGTACTCGTGCCTACTGGTTATTTTCATAGTGTGTGCGTGTATAACTATTATTGCCTTAAAATAGTTAGTACTGATAATTTTTTTTTACTTTTTAATTAATAGACTTAAGGTTAATAAAAATAAGTAAATTTATGCTAAATTTATAGTTTGATATTTTTAAATTTTATAAAAGTAATGAGTCTAATTCACAAGACAATTTTTTATTCAAAGAATAATTGCCTTACCTACGCTTGTTGTTGACAAAATTTCTAATGCAATTTGGGGATAAAAAGACACGAAAAGGAATGACTTAAAAAGCAAAAAATATACATTATTAAATAAAATATTATACCCAAAACGTTTATAAAGTATATCATTTCATTTACCCGAAGTGATAACTAAATATTTACACTAATCCTAATAACATTATACATGAGAATGTTTGAATGATTGGATGTTTGTCGTTCAATCAGGCCTATATAAATCAGGTTCAATAAGGACTTACAAATTAAAATTTTGGTAGAGGTTAATTAATGTCATCGAATAAGACAGAAACCCCGCCGACCCGCACTGGAGTAGCGTGGCGGGCCCTTCCCCACTCCAAAAACCCTCTTAGATATTTGAGAAGGAGGGCAAAGGCTGTTATATTCATAGATATATTCATAGAATACTACAGCCACTACTAAAGTAATAAATCAGCAACGATTTGAAAGAATCAGCCTGTGGGTTAATCATAGAGTGAGAAATTATATTTTTAGGATCAATCCATAGCCCCATCACACAACCTTATTGACATTTAGTAACACATTTATCAGTACTAGTGGTCATTTTTTTTTAAATAGTGAAATGTTTTTTACTAAAGAAATAAAAATAAAACCATACAAATTACATTGCCTAATAATCCAAATAAAACACAAGTGCCATTGGCCATGATCAATAGTTTGATGACCTCAGAAAAAACTGATCTCACAGGATTTCATTGTCTTTGGCATGTGAGTCGTTGGCGCAGTTGTGCAATTTTATTTTTCAACAAAAAAACGAAATGTAAAAAAAAACTAATGTTATTGAAATTTGTGTATGACCATGATGTTAAATTTAATGTCGCTGGTAATCTAATAATTCTAATATATATATATATATTAATCTATAGAATATATAATTCTTATTCTATGGAATTAATTTAGTTTGGTTTCAACAGAATTACTGTAAATGAATATTCTTGTCGTAACAAGTATTTCGAAAGGTTTTCATGAATTGACTGACCGCATACCCTCACAAAAGAACAAACATTCCTGCCCAGGAAGATTCGAGAGGCTATTGAATTTAAAAAAGTCCTAATTTCAATAGAGAGGATGGCTGCATGCTAGCGCCTGCTTGAGATCCTGTAATATATAAAATTAAATCAAAGATCAAGCATTTTGCGTAGATCGGACCAAAACTGTATAGTTAGAAAGCTGACTGTAACCGGGTCAACTTAGATCAGGACGTCAAACATCCCAGTCCTCCGTACAGAGTAATATCCACGGTTTCCGTGAATTTTAAATACCATTTAAACAGAAATTATGATTCAAAGATTTCATTGACTATTGATTACTTCTGTTCTAATAATTTTATAAGTTTTGTTATATCCAAGGATAGCTTTTAACTCTAATTCAAATTGACGGTTTATACTTGTAGCTGATTGAATAATCACATGGCTTTTATGAATGAAGAGCACTATAGATAACAATTCTATAGAATGTGGTTGCGGCGTCAATGGATTCAGCATTGATAAGCGGATGTCGCAGCTTGAGCGCTATAAATCGCAATGAGTGTGACGTGTGGTGCTCTTTTATAAGGAATACAATTCCGTGCCAATTGTGCTTTTTTGGTTTTTTTTACCTTCGCCCACGTACATCTGCAACACCAGAGGAGCCGCAGATGCATTGCCGGCCTTTAAGGATATTTGGAAGATCGGAGGGAAAATGGTAAGTGGGCCTCCGGGTACCTCGCTCACCGAACGAAACCCAGAAGCACAAAGTGCCAACGCTTCACGCCGGTATTCTGCAAGTTCGTGGTACTACCCCGGTCGAGCCGGTCCATTCGAAAAGCAGAAAAGCCGCCACTTGGCGGTGCCACGGTAAAAATTGGGAATTTTACAAACCAAAAAAAAATTCCCAGCCTAACTTCTGAAGCTAATGGCCTTGTAAGGGGGAATCTATCAACTTTTCTCCAAATGCCAACCTTGCATGCATGTGATGCATCCTGCCTAGTATACGAACTAGGCCGACCGAATGATGGCGGAAAATCCATATAATAGAAGTGTATAACACTCTTGGTTTAGAATAAATGAAAAAAAGTCGTAATTGGGTTTCTCTGTAAAACGAGAGAACTGTTTATTACAATATTTACAAAATTTAACCAATTTTATGTTATATGTTAAAAAAAGATTCACTCACCTGTAAAATAAGAGAAACAACATTTAAAGCCTTTGTTTCAGGTCTTTTAATATAACTATTCATAATATAAAAAATATTATTTTCAGAAAAGTATATTAATCATTAATAATATCTCATATTTTCTTAAATCTCCCTCCCGTCAGTCGTGACATCTAGTATGCTTCGTCGATAATGTGGTCAAGACAAACTTAAAGAAAAAACCTCGTACATGAGTGAAGTGGTATTCTTTACTTCCATTTGAATTTGCCGAAACTAAATCACACAGACTAGTGATGGGGAGCAGCATCATTAGTTGCGAGATTACCTACAGGTCACCAAACCTGCTTGTTTATCCAGTGGGCTGGTGCTGGATATCCTATAGGATAGGCCCATGTTTAGTAGTTTACTATAATAAGCTGATGGAGAAAATAAAGAGTACTTAAAAAAACTATTCCTTAAAATAATTTTTTAGAGATTATTGCTTTACACAACGGAGGTAGATTTAAAAAATGATAGACAAGTAACATTTGTACTTTTTGTCAAATAAATAAATCTTTAATAAAAAATTAAATAAGATCGGAAAGGTTAAATGCCTCACACAACTGTAGTTATACTGGTTCTTAACCTTTCAAATCGGCGCAGAAGGGAGAAAAGGACTCTTACCACTTAGCATATCTATTTCCTTTGCTTTTGCGAGTTCACTTACGTCACTGTCATAAATCCTCTGCAGTTGATAACTGCCCATAGTATTCGGATGTTGTAGCTGTGGTACGAGGATACTTTAAAATCGTCGAATATATAACTATGTATTACAGTTCACGTCATGATTTTGTTGTGATTTGTATTCTTAGAATATTTCATTTCTTCTTCAGTCATATTCTTAAACACTAAGCAATCCATTACTGAAGATTACTGTAGGTGGGTTGCCGATCGCGTTATCATGCGCCTAAAACGATATTATTCCAGAAAACAAATTTCTTATATAATACGTTTAGATGGTGATTTCGAAGACTATGATACGACATTCGCGGAATAACGAAGTGGCTGATTGTCGCATGCCGTGACATGACGAAACTTTTTTTTAGATTTCAACATGTCAAATGTCTCCCGTTCAATTTTTTACAGGGACCACTAAAATGATTTTGCAAATCCGGATTCAACGCGAGAAAAGACGTAAAGACTTTTCTTGTATATAATTTTTATAAAGATATCTATTATTAGTGGTCATTACTATACTATGGTGTAGAATATACAAACAAGAAATCTAATCTTTAACATATTTGAAAAAAAGGTCGACTATCGTTTTGTGCATTGTTCGCTCCAATAACAAACGCAGGTGGCCAGCAACGAACTGAAATCGATTCGCAGGCAAATATTCATCATCGAGACAGCATTTAGGTGTATTTGAAACTGTGACGTCCAGTTCAACTGTCTGTGAAGCCACTTAACGACAACCGGACTCTAATTAAGCAAAATATGTTTGCCCTATCCCACCAGCAGAGACATTGTTCGCTTGTTGAAATATAAGAATGAAGAAGAAGAGGTTCAAAATAAATAACATTTTAACATTTTATCAGAAGAAATTTAAACACGATCCTATAGTGGGTCCTCAGTCACAGAATACCAGCGTAAAATAGTAGCATACTGGTGTGTTTGGTATGGCAAGTGAATGAACCTGAAACACATTTATTGGTGACTTTCCATCTTAGCTCTCTGGGGTGACATTTGTATTTTAATTCTTAATCGTTGATTGATGCAGATGTCTACGGGCCATGGCAATCACTTCTCAACCGGTGGACTCTGGTCGGACGTTATCAAACGTCTCTTAATTGTATTTAAAAACCGTATAGTAAACCGCGCTGGCTACGGTCGGATACATTTTAAATAAAATTGTCATAATTCAGTTTTGAATTTTTTTTTATTATTTTAAATTATAAATTATGACTACCTGGAGAACTACATTTCTCTTGATAATTTAATATTGTCAAATAGTGAAAATAACAAAAGAAACTCTATTATTATGATACGACAAGAGAACTTCCTTCTGTTTATAAATTAAGGATAGATAATAGATTATGAAATACTTATTATAACTTCAGGTTCGATCATCGTGAAGTCTAAACCTCTTTAGCAAATTTTAATAGGATAAATAATTTTTTTTAGCCCTAACACTTGACAAACATTTTAACCTAGTAAAGGACATTATTCCCAAAGCGTTATCAAATACGACGTGGTACATACTCGTAGTTAAGTTACTGAAGTTCTTCTCATTTACGGCGGGTTCCTTTGAAACAGACTTCAAAATTTTATCTTTAAAAAATCTACCGCACTAATAAATATTACAAGTCAGCTACGAGCTCGTATATCAGTCGGAAAGCAAAACATTTTTTAGCTTTGACTCACGCATATCCAATTTCGGCAGCCTCATCTTTCTAGCACAGGACTTGGATTCACATTAATTTTGCCATGTCAGTTTTACATTTAACAGCTTAGTGTTACAAACGCTCAAGTGTTCATGTTTGATACGATTACAATGTTTTTAAAATGGCAGATCTGTGATGTGCGCATGTGCGACTCGCAACCGACCACTGTCGTAGTGTTCCACACTGAAAGCGTCAGTAAGTGAGTAGCAATTGTAACGTAGGGTTGCCATCCATGATTAATAAAATTTGTACTATTTCAAATATATTTTGAGGGATCAATCATTCAAAATAACCTATTGGTAAGTATGATGTGCCATGTGGTTACGGATGATAATTTGTCTCTCCATTTCATCCTGTGGGAATCGTACAACTCGACTAAGGGAAATTGCAGAGCAATCTTTGGCGGAATGATTATCTAAAGGCAGAACAGGCATAGATCTAAATTATCGAGACGGAGATGAGCAAAAGTTTCTAAGGTACCAAGCGTGTAACTCATGTGGTTGTAGTAAAAGTGAACTAATGATGGTGTCAAAAAATTCTTGATGCTAATAACTGAGATTAGTAAAAGGGTACCGACACCGCGCTTACTAACACGCATACAAGGGTAAGCGTGTTGGTAAGCACGGCGTTGGTAAAAACTGGCGTTATGATTATGAGCATACAAACATTTCAGGAAATGTATGCCGGCTTTTGGTACCGTTTTCTTTTTATTTATTTTTTGTCGAGGCCTATTGTGAGTTGAAAAATTGCCAACCCTCGAGACTGTTTTATTATTTTCACAATCATCCAATAGCAACCGTCGGTGGTTCTAAACGAAAACTTCTCAATCACGCCAATTCGGTAGCATATTTTTTTTTAAAGTCGAAGTGACAATTAATAGGCCGGACGCGGCATTTAATTTGGACAAATGGGTTTCTTATTTAAGGCAATTGATCTTGCGAATCGGAAAACAATTTAACTACCAACAATAGGTTTGAATGAAACATTCCAATATAAATAGGTAAATATCGCACATTAGGGAACTGTCACGGGAGGCCAAACATTTGGTTGTGAAGGCTGAAATCATTATATTTTTAAATGCGTGCTTCTTACTTCCTTCTCTATCGTTAGATAAGTAACATAATCGATACTAATGGGGAGTCTTATAAGAAATTAACAAATTCAATTCAGTAAATGGGAAGTAGTTACTGAGAAAATAGTAGATGCAATAAAAAGTTACGGAAATTGATAGTGGATATTGCAGTGACGAACTAAATCATCCAGAATAATTTGCATTTAAAATATAAGTGCTAAGTGAATAACATATATTTGTCATAAACTTCATAGGTTCAGAAGTACACAACATATCAAATTTGAAGTCTTTATTTCGTTGTTGAGATTATTTTTGACTACCCTTGTAGTGGAAAATAAGTTAAATCTTTAATAAAATCTCTTTTTATATTTTGACAAATTATCATCATATATATTATCTATTATAATTGTGTGTGGTGTAAGAGGAAAATGCTATCTTTTTCTCCAAATGTCAACCAGGAGTTGACACGGTTAGCATAACCCTGCTGTTTAAGGGATAGGTCGTATGAGGAAGCTTGAAATAATACAACTGGCTATGGAATGGGTTACATGATCGTTGTACCTTTGTGCGATAGAATATGTAACAATGATATCCAAGGCAGATTAGCAAAAGAGGTCATGGGCCACATAGCTCATATAATCGATAACCATTACGGAAGATAGGTTCTCTCGTGACAATCTAGTACAAGCAGGCGAAATGCAAGGATAACCTTCCATAATATGGAGTGACGACAGAAAGAAATAGATAATACACACACGACATGTTAAACAAAAATAAAAGTCTAATGTACTAAATAAACCGAAATTAAAATCAGACTTCAAAATTAACTTATTACTAAACACGACTTCCACGATGTTGCAGGAAGTCTGCATCCAGGTGGCTAAGGATAGTACTTAGTGATATACGCGTGAGGCCGATGTTCAGCAATACACTTGTTATGGGATGTAATGATGATCCTAATTTAAAAAAAGTCCTAAACGTTTTGCGACTCAGCTACTACTACTACTAGAAGCTAATTTAGTTCCCTGCTAAGCCAGTCAAAGCCAACATACATTTCTTGGAAGGTTTCTTTGAGATATTAAAAACAAACTTTTCTATTTTGGCATCAGCCAAATCCATCTGGTTGTGATCGAAGGACGTTTAATCATTTCAGTTCCCTGTATGCTATTTAGAACTTTTAGATACACTTAGACCATTGAAAATATTGTGAGCGCGATGCAGGATATTTGAGCTGAATATATTTGTGAATATCTTGTATAACATGTTTTCAGGGTGAAGTACCTATGCTGATTTATTTTCTTTTTAAAGTTTCTAATGTAAAGTAACATACGAGTGGTCGTAGCTACACTATAATAATAGTATGAACAATAGATATAACTTCCTTACTTTGTGCTATAATTAATGTTACTATATTATACTTTTATTAAAAAACCTCTCGCGAAAACATCGCAGAGAAGGAACTAATAAGCCACAAAGAAGGGCTCTCTGTTAACAAATCTACACCTACTACCCGTAGTCTTTAATTCTTCCCTAATCTGCCATTGCGAGCATAAGAATATAGATAACAGTTTTATCACCGTGATTGACGCACTGTATAGGTTGATGGTGAATGGCATCATAAGTTAAATGTTAAATCTAAAATTTATTATATATACTGTTACAAGTAATTGATACTATTGGACAACGCTAAAACATAGATTTGGTTTATTAGTATATTAATGTTTTTTTAAGGCTATAGAGAATATTGGTAGCAATGGCCTATCATTAAATGATATTTAACATGTAGAGAGAGACACAAACATTAGAACTAGAGAAAAACATACTTACTGATGCACTGTAAACAATTTTGCGAACATACCTGCACCAGCCGTGTCCATGGGAACCAAAACATGTTTGCACATAATATTGTTGTTTTCAATACTTTATAACTTTTTTTTACAAGTTTTTAGAGCAGCTGAAGCTGATTTTTATTTTACAACCAGAACTGTACGAACACGTAAATCCCAATACCATTGGGAGTTGGTTCGCGGAAGCTACTGCATCGAGGCGCGCTCTGGCCGCACACTGCGCCAACCGCCTGCTATAAACTGTAATGCAGCCCTGTCGATCTGTCAGACCAAATTACGTGTGTAACGCCGTCTACTAGTCGTATAATGTCGATTGCTTTTAACTTTTTATTTATTTTACCTTTACCGAGGCAGGTTTTTTGCACATTATTAAAAGGAAAAGAGCTCATCGTTATCAAAATCGTTCAATTTAATTTTATGAATTTATAATAGTAACTAATATTTGTTTCTTTACTGGTAATAATACATATTTCTTTCAGGACTCTAAAAGCAAAAGATTATAGGGATTTAACTTAAAAGCAATTAGACAGACTTAGATAGATTTTTTTTTAATGTTCGTTACGGTTTAAGAAATGTTTTATTATTCATCGCGTGTAGCCCCTAGTAAACTTATAAAATTATTAGCTACTTTTGTTACTGGACTATGATTGACTAGTTACGTTATCATAATACTAGCATATCAGCCTGTCTCCGCCCAGCACCCGTAGTAATGTACTTAGGTAACTGTTAACAGATAAAATAATTATGGAAACACTTTTCGCCTTTTGTCATCAACTGGATAGGTTCAGAAATATGCACATTAAATTCAGATAGTTGAGATAGGGTGGAAGAGGAGGGTTGTTGTAAAATAAAACTGTTTTACAATCGAATGCGAGAAGCAGTTATTCATAATTTATATTTTTTTTAAAAGTAATTTCTTCAGCAAAGCATATTTTCTCATATTTCTTTCTCTCTCGCATGTTTATAATCTGTGTATATATAGATAATATACAATAATGTAATTATTATGTAAATACTATTGAATCTAAAATGGATGTAACCTGGATACATTTTTATTTATATATATCCCTAAAATAATAATTTCTTATAAATGTGTAGAATCTCAAATACCACTTAAACCTATTAAATAAAAATGCGATTAATATGTACGTTACAATTTATTAAACGCTTTAGTCTCATGTGACTATAAAGTTGCGTTGAGCATGGCATGTTGCGTTACGTAATGGGGGTCACCAGGTGTGTGCTACTCGAACCCTCTCTCACCCCCGGATCATGCCACGTGGCCCTGTAGTGCCGCTGTTTAGAAGTATAATGGACAACGTGGTAGTTTTTTTTGGATTCGGATGTAAATAATGCAATTTAGTTTTAAATGACCAACAAAATGACTTGTATATTTAACTAAATTGACCAACTGTTTTGCTCTAATCACCATTATTGCAGTCCTTTGGAAGTGTCATCTTTGGTATATGGCACTCGCTCGTTTGTCATTCTTTCACGTGTAAATTCCGTGCACCGAAGTGCAACTGCAGAATACTGCGTAGTATTTACCCCATGCACATTATAGATACATACTAAATACAAAAGATGTAAATTAAGTGAATTTATACATCTTTCGGGCAATTTTTCGGTGCATTACATGTAAATTTTAATAAGCGTTGGAAAGGCCTATTTCTAGAGGTGTACTTATACAGGCTGAAGAATACGTCTTTCGCCAAGGACAATCATGCTACATCTGTGTGGCACATAGCACATTTCTTTGATATTTTTTTATTAGTTTATCAGGCATCATTTGTCTACGTTGTTTTCATCTACCGCACCAAAATGGCAAACCAACACTTAAGTAATATTTTTTCAATAAATAAATACGTTATATTATTATGTGTAGATATCCTTCTGGTCACTCCTGAATTTTTTCTTTTTTTTATTAAATGTATCGCATTTTTCAACTTTTGAATAGTGAAATTCACAGTAAAACTGTTTTTTAATTTTTTTCTATAAAAATCTTATATTTTAGGAGATTAAAAGAATCGGAGGTTTTAAGTTGCTAACTTTTGTTGGTCTCTTGATATTTGTGGGCTCCTTGCTTTTGTTAATTAATATATATTAATAATATAGAAGAAATTATGTTGAAAAATAAATACAACTTAGTTACTACAGTTTAGTTTTGAAGGACTAGCAGAATTGCATGCCAAACTCCCTTAATTATTGCAAATTCGAGCTTGTGGACCAAAAAGATGTGTGGAAGCGCTCCAACCTGCGCTCCTGGGTTCTCTTATCTATCTTATCTAGCGGTATTCTGTAGTTTCCCGGCGATCACTAAGGGAGTTGTGAATTTGCATGCGCACATATTGTCTATTTGTTGATGGCTTCACTGTTGCAGTTAACGAACGCGTGGGATGCGCAAAGAACACTGCATCCAGCGGAAGAGACATAAAACAGACAGCCATTTTGGCATGTCTTAACGCTATTTTAAGTATTCCTGCATGAATTATCTAATTTATGCGGAGAATTACGAAAATTGCGACAAGCACGGATGTGCTTGTTCTCACTTGATCAGTACGAATTCAGTTACTCACATGATTTCCACATGATTAGTTTATTTCTGTTCTGTAGGAAAAGACGACACTCTTGGTGGCACTCCCGAAGAGCCTAGCCGTGGCCAAGTGGCACCCCAACCGTTTTCGTTATTCACGCTAGTATTTGGAACACCAAAATTTCTTTCCTGGCGGTTCGATTCTCTTCTATTTTTCCACACATGTCAAAGGGCTGCTGCTTCGAAAACTTTCTGTGTACGTCTATGGTTGTTACGTTAAATGGAGAACCCTTTTAAGCTGTGCATGCATCATGCACATCCATGACACTTGTATTTTCGGAACAATGGGGTGCGAAAGAGTTTAAGTTGTGCAAATTGAGCTGAAATTTATCTCAAATGCGATGACGCGTCACCTGAAACAATAAGCCGAACGTTATAAAATAATGTAGTCTTAATGTGCGGGCAACCTCGCTCCGTCAACCGGTATATGTGTGCGGCGAGCGAACGGGAACTGACTGGCGAGGTGAGGTACATGTTTTCATGACAGCGAGTGCGACTTGCATTACCCCCTGTGCGAGTAACGAACTATAATAACTTATTAGAAATTTAGAAACAGATACAAAAGAAAAAATCACACATCCATCCACAGGGCCTTGTCTTTCAGCGCGAAATGCGCAATCGGCGAGCGGATGCAGTGACCCTTTACAGTCATATCTGGAATTAAGGAACATTAAGAACCCACGGTGGAGACAAACAGCAGTCAGAACCATTTGATGGCCCCGGCAAACCCTCCACCTGCAGGAGAATAGAAAACCACCTTAAGGAGAAGGTAAAAAGGCGGAAAAAAATAAAATAAGGAAGCCAGTGGTCCTTGCCCACCGCAACAATGCACTGCATCCAAATACGAAGCTGTAGCGAAACTCTAAGAACAACACAAGCAACGAAAGCTACTATTAAAAAGCAGTTAACCCGAGTGGCAGAAAACAGTCGACAACTAGCTTGTTTACTGTCGACAAAAAGAAGACCTTCACTGTGATTTCAAGGAACAATTCCAGGACATTTTATTGGACCACTCACGCAACTGCACCCTGAATTATGGTCGATTTTTCAAAAAAAAATATTTGGGGTTCCAGAATTTTGTTATTCTCAATGTGGGTAGGGGGAAATAAGTTTCTGAAGATGTGGCACAGGAGATCGAACCCGAGTATCCTGATTAAGAGGCAGATCTACTACCCACTCGGCTAAAAATTTGGCTTATCCGTGGATGGCTTTGTACATATTTATGTTTATTCTATTAAAGTGTTTTTGTTCTTTCAACATCTTCATCCACCAAATATGACTACAACGTTCAACCTCTTGAAATGAACGAATTCATGTAATTGAAAATTTATGATTGGGACTCCAAATCTGAGATCGAATAATTATTAGGCAATTTTTTTTTAAAAGAAGGTTTTAGGAACTTCAACGGGAATATGGTAAATACGTAAACATAACCAAAAAATATTAAACAATAATATTAATTGATAATCTTTCATAACAGTTTGTCATCACATTCCATCTTTTGTGTAATTTTTCTGCTTTTCTGTCAAACGTGATATCATCTTCGTAACATACGTACTCCATACATTTTACCTACCTAAATGCAATTTTCATTAATAAAAAAAATATTGTAGACTCAAAAATGCGTTGCATGTACTATGTATAAAGACAAAGTGAAAAAAATTAACGATGCGAAATAGCTTACTTTTACCGGAACTAGTAATTTCAAATTTGGAATTTAATTAACATTGATTACTAAGATGTTTTTAAAGTGAAAAACTGGTATAGCAAAGTTAACCCAAATTAAATATAATTTAAACTCCAAGTGACGACACACGTCTCTGCAATGAGCCGTTCACCATTGATTAGATAGCACGAAGGACTACACATCTGTGTAATAGTTTAAGAATCGTCTTTTTTTCGTGTAAACGCTTAAAAGTCATTGAGGAACATTTAGCGTGAAATATTAAATATGGGTTTTCTCTCCAACCGGGCCTTGTTAGCGACAGGAGCCTTAGCAGATATATCGTTTGATGTGTTTAGATGATATTTATTGTAATCATATGGTAATGAGGGTCTCATGATGGAATTGAAGAAGCAAAGGATAGGAACCTTTTACGGCTACCGTAAATTTCAACTTTCAACTCGTTTGTATTTCTAACCTAAAAAAATAAATGTAATCTTTTCAATACAAAATGATGGTAAGGGTAAAAAAAATAAAAGCAAAAGAACCCCGATTCCTGCGTAGGACTATGCGTGGCTATTGAAATAAAACAAAACATCTCAATTTCAATAGAGAAGATGACTGGGTGCTAGCACCGGCTTGTTGTACTAAGGTAAATAAATTAAATTTCAACGCAGCCATATGTTGTGGCTGGAACTTGGTTGTGGCGTACCGCAAGGCGGTATACTTTCTCCCTTAATCTTCTCAATTTTTATAAATTCCCTTACGTCTAGTATTGACTGTTCGTACCATCTATATGCTGATGACCTGCAGATTTACGTGCAGTCAGCTATTAATAATCTTCATAACGCGATTACTAACTTAAATAACAATCTAATAGCTGTCTGTGACTGGTCATTACGCTTCGGAGTCTCTGTGAATCCAACGAAATGCTGTTATATTAGTGGGTAGCTCGCGAATTCTGGCTAAAGTAGATTTTACGAGTCTACCTCCTGTCTATTATAATAAGAATGTGATTCCCTTTTCGAGCACTATCAAAAACCTTGGGTTATTTATTGATAACAACTTGAACTGGAGAAAACATGTTACCGAAGTTAGCTGTAGGGTCACTGCCTCGCTACAAGTTCTCTACAGTCTTAAAATTTTCTTCCCTTTGAAAATAAGCTTATGCTTGTCCAGACACTCATACTTCCTATTATTGATTATGCAGATGTGTGTTACTCTGACTTGAACAAAGATCTTCTTTACAAGCTAGAGCGCCTTGTTAATAACTGTATCAGGTATATTTTCAACATTCGAAAGTATGATCATATCTCACAATACCGTTCTCGCCTTAAATGGCTCTCTCTCCAACAAAGGCGTAACTCTAGAGTCCTGCTTATTCTCTTTTCTATCTTAAATGATGCTACCTCTCCTTCTTACCTAAAGGATAAATTTCAGTTTGTGTTTTCTACTCATGACCGGGTCCTTCGCTCTTCATCTAATCATAAGATTAGCATTCCGCAACACTTCACCGATTATGTTGGCAACTCCTTTACTGTTCAGGCTGCACTACTCTGGAATTCCTTGCCTGAAGACATTAGGAAAGTGTCCAGTAAGTTATCGTTCAAGAGACTGGTACGTGAACACCTCTTCAAGACATCCGTTCCCACTTAGTGGTATTGATATCATCGGTCATTGTAATTATAATAATATTTTGTATGCTGTAAGGATGTGTATATATGTATGTGTATGTATGTGTGTATATGTATATATATGTATTCATATTTGTTTATATGTATTTATTCCGTCTTTATGTATATAATTGTATGTGTATTTTCTATATTTATTTATGTATCTTTTTTTTTTTTATCAAATTTATTGTTCGGCACCCTTACTATATCTCTCCACGCCCCGGGTTGACTGGCAGAGAATGCCAAGAGGCATTAAGTCCGCCCTTTATAATACTATGTTTAAAGGTATTTAAATAAAGTTTAAATAAAATAAATAAAATAAATGTATAGTTGTGCAACAGTGCTGCGATGGACCATGGCCGTTACAATGTAAAGCTTCCAATGAAAGCAGAACTTTTATTAAAGCTCCTAAGGGCTGTAATGCGTATCGGTGACCAACATAGTACGTGTTGCGTTTTTTTCCAATAAACAATGACAAATTGTAATTATTTTGAGATACTAAGGATTAATAAACATATGCATATGTTTAATAATTAAATATTCGTTTTTAACCATTTTATATTAAAAAAAATCAGAAATAAAGCAAGTGCTTTGTTTCATTTCAGCTATGTGCATCATGAAGGAAACGAACTTGCCGACGTTAACAACGTTTTAATTTTAGACAACAACAGGGCATTCCTGTGGTGTTAGGCGGAGCAAGCTTATAATACAACAAGCTATCGAAATCTGAGCAACAATTAAGTCTTACTCTTTTCAGTTTGTTTTGATTTTTACTCTTGAGATAGCCATTCATGCTTTCGTGTGTGGTTAACATATAATACCCAGCTTCTATCTACAGTAACTATTTACTAGAGCCAAACCTTTCTGCCCATGCAAATCAACAATGAACAACAAATCGAAACACGTGTCGCCTTGTTAGACTCAATGAGGTCGTGGGATATCCAAAATGATATTACTTTTCTATATCTAAGCTCTATCAAATGTTCGAGGATCGTATCGATCGTGCCGTGGTAGCTTAGCTCAGAACGAAAGTTTCTTGGCCGGTGCCGGTGCCTCAATAAAATTCATAACTACAATTTACAATGTCTAAAAATAAGAACATGCTTTCATTCTTATTGTTGTTTTTTCTTATTTATAGTGTAGGTTTGTTAAATAGTTTTAATGTAGAGAGTAATTAGAACGTCATGTCGTGTACCGCGTTATGTCGCGAACCATGTCGTGGCGGGATTAGTATCTGCCCCCCTTTTCTAAGCATGTGTCTCGTACATTACAGTATATACATACTAATTTTATTTGCAATTATTCCTTAAATTTCGAATTAAAACATTGCTGTATTATGTAATCCTGTCTCGTTAGATTAAATATTAAAGTATCGACAACTTAGTCTTCCCTGGATAATATAAAGATCGGCCATGGGCATGCAGAAGTCGCGCGCTGCGAGATTCAATTTAATTTATTCGGAAACTGTAAATCTCCAGTGGCGGACTGCAGGGTGCCGACTAAAGTGCAAGTTATCGGGTATCAATTGTAGCAATTAGATATTATAGCAATATCCAGCACTGGGTATTAAGAGGGTAGTAATGAAGAACAAATTTCTGAAATTGTCCTTTTTTTTCTAGATGCTATAAGTACTCACACTCAGGTACTAAACCTTACGGGTGTCAGATGGGTAATAAAAAAGGACTGGCACAGGTAAAAAGTACGGATTTCTAACGGGGTTCTGCCGCCAACTTTAATAAGATTTTTAAAGCTTTTATCCTAAGTGGGCTTTTTCGGTGACATATACGGCAAATACTTACAATCACTTTGTACACGGCCTATTTTTTCTGCAAATTTTTTATTAGTAAAAATTATTTCAAATATTTAATAATGCAGCTTAATCCATCTAAAAAAATAAATGGGAAAAAAAAACCCACATAAATAAATGCTTCGACACATACTTATGTATCTATACATTAATTTTTATTCATACCTATTACATAGATCAATGAATAAATGCTTTCATAAAGATACACATAAATACAAATAATAAGGCTAATGATGGTTTTTTAAATAATCGCAAACCAACTTCTCGATGACCATCTATTAGAGCTGTTCTGAGATCGTCAGGAAAGGGGTTCCAAAGACGTATGGCTTGTATGGTGAAAGAGTTACCAAAGCACTCAGTGAAATGTTATTATTTACAAGAAGATTGAAGTACCCTGTCTTGGTATAAGGAGAGATAATTAAATTCATCTTTGAGACATGAAGGTGAAGAAGGATAATTTAAAAAGGAGAAAATTACATGCAGAATGCTAGAAAGGTGCTTATGTCGGATGATAATCCAATTAAGCGGGCAGCGACATTGGAAGGTATGGTCATACTTCCGTAAGTCGAAAATGTATCTGATACAATTGTTAAGGAGGCGTTGTTTAGAAGATCTTGGGATAAATCCGGGTAACGAACATCTGCATAATGAATTATGGGAAATATGTGCATGTGATTAGATTTTGGGAGTGTTTTTTGGAGTGGGAGAAAATATTAAAGATGAAATATTTCTTTATTCAGGCTTTCCCAAGAGATTTCTCAAATTGTAGGTCGTCGTTATAACTTGTAGGGAGTAAAACTTAGTTTGCCTGTATGGGGTCCCAATTCCAGAACTTTTCTTCGCTAATTTTTGCCAGATCGACGAGTTGTGTGGCCGTTCCACTGCTGCTATTAATATGCGGACATATAGATTTTTCAGACGCCACGTAGTAACTTTAACTTCCTGATACGGTCACGACTCGGTTCCATTGCTGATGATTATTATGATGATGAACTTAAAAATAATCACCAAATGTTGTGCTATACATTCACATTATAATTATTTCGTAATTACAGCTATAATTAAAGTAAAAGCCGTATATATATCGTAACTTAAATCGATGCGGTAATATTTAAGTACGTTGCGCAGTTTTAATAAAGCTATGGAGCGAGAATCTCGCCTGGGCGGCGCCTTACCGTGCCCTCCACCCATATCATCTTGGCCTTGTAGGCTATCGCTCGCCTTTAATACTGCGCTGTTAACTTAATGGATGGGGCTTTAATGTACTTTGTGCGTTAAATAACGTCTTATTTCATTTCACTTAAACTTGTACGTAGGTATATATACAGTTGAGTTAAGAAAGTCCTATGATAAATCACAGGCTCAAGCTTTTGTTCAGTATTTAGATTAATGGTTATTATTTAGGGTAAAGACTTTAGTATCATGATTATTGTTAGCGCTAGCTGTATAGTATATAGGCTGAGCTAGCCTATTTTAGTCCACTGCTAAACAACGGCCTCTCAAGAAGCCCTAGCCAAAATCCATCACACATTTCTCGGAAGGTTTGACCATACTCATCACGCTGGTGATCACCAGCGGGGCTCAGCGGGTTGGTGAGCGCAGTGCCGATACCCTCGACGATGTCGTGTTCACGTAAATACAAAAATTCATTATACAATTTTATATATCTTTTTTACTGTTGTATTAGTGTAAGTGACGTTATGAAGGATTATATTTTGCGGCTTTTACATATTTTATGGCCAGCCGACCGCCGCCGTCGCCTCGTAAAATATTCAAAGGTTTAAAGTTCGCGTGAATTTCGAGTCAACTATTTCATAATTCATGAATGCGAATTGTTTCATCTATATCATAATGTTTTCCTCTCTGACAGCCTAATGAAATGAAAAAGTTAGTAAGTCTTTCGACAGCCAAATTTTTCAAAAGCCAAAAATTTTTTAATTATTCTACCTAGAAAATGATAACTACAAAATATGTACGGATATTATAATCATTTGATTCAGACTAACTGATGCTACACTACTACGTCAGTCTATCTTAGTTCTCCGCTGGAGATAGGTATATGCAAGAAGGTGCCAGCAAAAGTTTCCTTTTAATTTTTGGTTTCGTTTTTTGGAAGATTTGCCCATACTTCCCACGCTGGGTAAACGGATTGGTGAGCGCAGTGCCGGTACCCTCGCACTGGTGATGCTGCGTCCGTAAACTAGTCTGTGGCATTTGACTTCGGTACATGCGGATGAATAGTCCGTCGCCATTCGGTAGTCATAGCTTCGTTTGTTGGTATACCCACCACGTGCAACTGAGATTGGAATTTGGAGAAGGAGGTGGTATATTCTCCCTTAAAACCATACGAAAACACAACTTTTACTGATGTGGTTTATATGCATTTAATTTTTTACATAGTACTATTGAACAAAAATATATACAGCTTTTGAAATAAAATGAAACCTCTATGGATAGGTATTTATGCATGCTGTAATCTAAAAGGACGCTCCCAGGAGGCTCTATATTAAATAAGCCTTCGAGAAAAAGGGGTTCTCTATGCGATGCAAATTCTATTCAAACTTTGAGGTATACTATAATATGATTACTTAAATAATATTAATTCCACTGGAAAAGTCTCCGACTACAGTAATAACAAGTTCGATCATGTAGCAGGGAAAATTTGTAAATTGGCCTGAGCGAAATTTTATCGTATAGTAGAGCACTGCCTCGCCGCTTGTTGAGTACGAGGTGAGCGAATGAAAATATTGTGAGGAAACCTGCATGTCTGAGAAGTAACAAAAAATTATTTCGAGAATTTGTGAAGCCCGCCAACTCGCACTGGAGATGCGTGGCGGTCCCTTGCCTAACAGTGGGTACTTACAGGCTGCTACTTTACTTAACTTTTATTTAATAATCCTATAAACAAATTAACTTATAACAATATCAGAATTGTTCATTGTATGTTTACTTGCCATTAGTGTACTTCTTTTTAAAAATAAAAGTGCAATATAAAGTTGGTGGGAATAATTTAAGTTGAGTGAATCGTAATTTTATCGTATAGTAGAGCACTGCCTCGCCGCTTGTTGAGTACGAGGTGAGCGAATGAAAATATTGTGAGGAAACCTGCATGTCTGAGAAGTAACAAAAAATTATTTCGAGAATTTGTGAAGCCCGCCAACTCGCACTGGAGATGCGTGGCGGTCCCTTGCCTAACAGTGGGTACTTACAGGCTGCTACTTTACTTAACTTTTATTTAATAATCCTATAAACAAATTAACTTATAACAATATCAGAATTGTTCATTGTATGTTTACTTGCCATTAGTGTACTTCTTTTTAAAAATAAAAGTGCAATATAAAGTTGGTGGGAATAATTTAAGTTGAGTGAATCGTAATTTTATCGTATAGTAGAGCACTGCCTCGCCGCTTGTTGAGTACGAGGTGAGCGAATGAAAATATTGTGAGGAAACCTGCATGTCTGAGAAGTAACAAAAAATTATTTCGAGAATTTGTGAAGCCCGCCAACTCGCACTGGAGATGCGTGGCGGTCCCTTGCCTAACAGTGGGTACTTACAGGCTGCTACTTTACTTAACTTTTATTTAATAATCCTATAAACAAATTAACTTATAACAATATCAGAATTGTTCATTGTATGTTTACTTGCCATTAGTGTACTTCTTTTTAAAAATAAAAGTGCAATATAAAGTTGGTGGGAATAATTTAAGTTGAGTGAATCGTAATTTTATCGTATAGTAGAGCACTGCCTCGCCGCTTGTTGAGTACGAGGTGAGCGAATGAAAATATTGTGAGGAAACCTGCATGTCTGAGAAGTAACAAAAAATTATTTCGAGAATTTGTGAAGCCCGCCAACTCGCACTGGAGATGCGTGGCGGTCCCTTGCCTAACAGTGGGTACTTACAGGCTGCTACTTTACTTAACTTTTATTTAATAATCCTATAAACAAATTAACTTATAACAATATCAGAATTGTTCATTGTATGTTTACTTGCCATTAGTGTACTTCTTTTTAAAAATAAAAGTGCAATATAAAGTTGGTGGGAATAATTTAAGTTGAGTGAATCGTAATTTTATCGTATAGTAGAGCACTGCCTCGCCGCTTGTTGAGTACGAGGTGAGCGAATGAAAATATTGTGAGGAAACCTGCATGTCTGAGAAGTAACAAAAAATTATTTCGAGAATTTGTGAAGCCCGCCAACTCGCACTGGAGATGCGTGGCGGTCCCTTGCCTAACAGTGGGTACTTACAGGCTGCTACTTTACTTAACTTTTATTTAATAATCCTATAAACAAATTAACTTATAACAATATCAGAATTGTTCATTGTATGTTTACTTGCCATTAGTGTACTTCTTTTTAAAAATAAAAGTGCAATATAAAGTTGGTGGGAATAATTTAAGTTGAGTGAATCGTAATTTTATCGTATAGTAGAGCACTGCCTCGCCGCTTGTTGAGTACGAGGTGAGCGAATGAAAATATTGTGAGGAAACCTGCATGTCTGAGAAGTAACAAAAAAAATTATTTCGAGAATTTGTGAAGCCCGCCAACTCGCACTGGAGATGCGTGGCGGTCCCTTCCCGGCTTCAAAACCCTCTCAAATATTTGAGAAGGAGGCCTTTGCCTAACAGTGGGTACTTACAGGCTGCTACTTTACTTAACTTTTATTTAATAATCCTCTAAACAAATTAACTTATAACAATATCAGAATTGTTCATTGTAAGTTTACTTGCCATTAGTGTACTTCTTTTTAAAAATTAAAGTGCAATGTAAAGTTGGTGGGAATAATTTAAGTTGAGTGAATCGTAATTTTATCGTATAGTAGAGCACTGCCTCGCCGCTTGTTGAGTACGAGGTGAGCGAATGAAAATATTGTGAGGAAACCTGCATGTCTGAGAAGTAACAAAAAAAATTATTTCGAGAATTTGTGAAGCCCGCCAACTCGCACTGGAGATGCGTGGCGGTCCCTTCCCGGCTTCAAAACCCTCTCAAATATTTGAGAAGGAGGCCTTTGCCTAACAGTGGGTACTTACAGGCTGCTACTTTACTTAACTTTTATTTAATAATCCTCTAAACAAATTAACTTATAACAATATCAGAATTGTTCATTGTAAGTTTACTTGCCATTAGTGTACTTCTTTTTAAAAATTAAAGTGCAATGTAAAGTTGGTGGGAATAATTTAAGTTGAGTGAATCGTAATTTTATCGTATAGTAGAGCACTGCCTCGCCGCTTGTTGAGTACGAGGTGAGCGAATGAAAATATTTAATGTTATTACTGAAGACTAGAGTTAGGACTATCAGCATGAAATAGTAACTAAGCGGCTGTTCAAAGAAGGTCAAACTTAGACGTTGTGGGGAAAATTTTATCAATATTCTTGTAACTAGAAAAAAAATCTTTTATTTTTCCATAAACTTTCAGCAAATATTGTTTACGATGTATACAATATATTCACACAACATACATAGTACGTATAGTAGCCGACTCAATAGAAAAAAACCTTTTGTCAAACCACTTCCCAAGATTCCTAATAACTCGTTGCTTAATAATTTTCGTCCAATAGTACGAAATATACAATGGAAATATCCATTCTATATTTTCTGTTTAAAGTTCTAGAGGCCTGTTTTCATTGGCAAATATCCGTGTTTTTAACATAAGCTTAACTCTACTTTTATCACAATAGTGCACCTATAGTGTATTTCTCTCCATCACGCAGGGTTGACTGGTAGAGAATGCCACGCGGCATTAAGCCCGCCCTTTGTAACCGTTTACTGAAAGGTGAGCAACAAGGAATAAATAGATAAATATCCAGTGACTACGGTTTTAACTTAACCGGTAGGTGAGTGGTTGAACGATTTAACGCTACTGGTTACGGGTTACATTCCAGTACTGTATTTTTCTGAGTGCTGGTTAAAATTCATATGTAAACTTACTCCTGATACAGGAGAGGTTTTAGTGTAGATTCTATATTAATTAATTAAAATGCAATAGACTAAAATACTAAATCTTTAAAAAATTAAACAAATAATAATGTCGCTTTAAGTAAGTATATGACTACCGAAATAATTTAAAAATACACCGCCAAAATCATATTTTTGTTTTATTCTTTGACAACCTGTAAGTTATCCACTACTGACCATGGTTTGATATTTTAATTTTGATAAAGGAAATTTCATTAATATTGTTCTGTAAAACATTTTGATTCTAAGTGAATTTTCAGGCATTGTTTAACGGTGAACTTACTTGATAATTTATCCAGTCTTTGAGCACTATTACTGCACAATTCTTCTTCATATTTAGATTAAGAAATAATAGTTAGATTAGAGACTTCCAGATTCCATAGCGAATTGTCAACTAAATTACTGTTTCACGTTCTGTAATGCATGAATAACGAGTGCATTTATTATTTAGGTAATGTGTAATTTATTTTTAAATTCTCATTTTGAACTGGAACCCATTTACTCTGTGGCATTTCGAGAGACGCGAGTATCTCAGTGAGGACAGAGGCGACCTAGTTCCCGCCCGTTCAATGCGGAGCGCGCCCGCCCGCCCAGAATAGACGCAGCACGTGCGTCGTCGACAAACGTCGCTCGCTCGCTCGCGGCGCGGGCTTCTCGACGCTCGCGCCAAACGCAACACCTCCGACCTTAAACGTAACAAACCGCGTTGTGATTTACCAGCGAGAATCAGCTAAAACTCAACTCCGACCTTAAACCGCTTTACTCTATAAAACGATTACGTTAAAGTTGTTAAAATAAAATATTTATTATGTGTGCTTTGCTATCGTAGCGGCCTCGTTCGTTATCTCTCACCGGTATAGTTACGGTTGCGTTTTGAATAGAGCTTTTATAGCTGTCATTGTTATTCTTAATCATATTGTGTGAGTGAAATTTGCGTGTTTTGTAGTAATATTCTATTAGCCTTAAACGATATACCCAACTGTGTAATGATGTGCCTTAACCTGTAATATTCACGTGCATTCTACGTGGAAGTTATAAAGGTGTAATTCTGCGTGTGAGTCAGTGATTGTAAATATGGGTTGCGTCGGATTTGTATTGCTTCTTGCGTTGTTCATTGTACAAGAACCCACTACAGCATCGAGAGCCGACGTGTAAGAATTTAATTTTTAATCATTTATATCACGGTAGAACTTTAAGTACCTAAATTGCATGAAACTTATTCTTCTAGTTCTTTATATAAATACGATAAATAATAAGAAAAAAGAAAGAAAAATTTATCGTGAAACTAGTACAGGTGTTAGTACTTATTTACATTAAATTGTATGAATTTACTGCCGACAATTTGTTGGATCTGCGACTAAAAGTTATTTTATCTGATATAATTAAAATGGTTGGTAATCATTGGTATTAAGATTTTATCATGGTATAGCCAAGCAGCGACTTTTACTGTTGGTCGAATGGGCCGGTTGGACCGGGGTGTTCGACTGTGGTACTACAGTCTTGCAGAAAACCAGCGTGAAGTAGAGCCATCTTGTGTTTCTGCGTTTCGTTCGGTGAGTGAAGTTATCGTAGGCCCACTCCCCCCTTCCCAAACCGCCTTTTCCTTTATCCCTCCCATCTCCCAAATATCCTTAAAGGCCAGAAACGCACCTGCAGCACCACTGGTGTTGTAGATGTACGTGGGCGATGGTCATCACTTACCAGCAGGAGATTCGCTTGCTCGTTTGGCCTCTTGCTCATAAAAAATAAGAGAAAATTGAGTGACATATACGATACGAAAGCACATATTGAGGTTACAACAAATATATTTTTCCAACATGAACTGACTTAATGGTGGTGCATTAAGTCAGTTCATGTTGGAAAAATATATACTTCAAGTAAAACATTCGATGTCATTGTCGCGTACATTGCTTTGTTGTATGGAGAGATCACTCTTCTGATACTCGTATATTAGAAGAGTAATCTCTCCACGTCATCTGATGGATCGACTGAGAGGAATTAACAACTCGAAAAGTCCTAAGTCGTCCAAACCTGTGACACAGTCCAATGCCTTTCAGTGAGAGGCTTCTAGTAAGTATTTGCCAACACACCTTCTAAGATTCGTAATAACGGCAAATTCTAAATGTATGTATATTATGTAGCAATTCATCGTAAATGTACTATTGCAAATCCAGATGTTTTATCGGCGAAGATATCGCGTTTTAACCTCCACCTTTTTTTTGAACTCGATTGAAAAAATGGGAATGTAATTTTTTATTTTTATAGGAACTCAATAGAGTAAATATTCAAACAATATCACACTATAATCTTTGCTATATTTTACTAATCACGACTGAACATAGACCTTTTAATTAGCAAAATATAGATAAGATGAAGTTGAGCAGAATAAGAGGATTTGCCTACACTATAAAATGTAAATACAAATTTATATAAGAAACCGTATTAGTGTAATTTTAAATCATGTTTTGGCTAATTAATGATTATACATCGATAAGAACTTTTCCTCGACCTGCATTAAATATTGATCAATTATGGAGTCTTAGTATTTGTTTTAAAAAAAAAGAGCACGTTTCGAGTTGAATACCAACATGAGATATTCGAATATAGAAAAGCAGTATTTGAGAGTCGAGAGATGGGAAATGCTATATGCGAGGCCATAATAGAATATAGTGTTATAAGGGCTTTTGGCAGATTGATCTGTGAAAGGTTTTTGATTAAATTGGTCCCTGAACCCGTTGTAAATATCGTGTCGATTAAAAGACAAAACTCGATGTTTCTATGATCTTAGATATCATTTATGGAGTTTCTATGAAATATCTTTAGACAGTTAACAAAGATATGATAGGTGACGATCATAAAGTTATAATCATGTTACTAACCTCATCTAACCATGGTATATCCTTATAATTAGACAAGATCACGACGCCGTTTCGAGTTTTATTGACTTTTCGAAAAGGGTAGCGGCCCTGTCAATCATTATCACGCATACACGCACGGGCGTTTTGTTTAGTAGTAACTAATGAAGCGTCCACTATTTTATATAAACAGTATACTGTATTTAAAAAAAATCATGTTACAGTCTGAAACTGCTCTGAATTAGCATTTATATTCATAATAAGCATATTTGCCTTATACGACCAGCGTAGGATAGGAGTGGTACAATTTTAATTACGATAGCTACCTGAAGTCGCCAGTCTCATTTGTCATCCATCAGATTGCATCACAGGCAAATGAGGTAGGCATTTGAAGAAAGAAAGGCCTTTATTACCTCTATAGTTAAAGGATATTAGCGGTATACCTTACCTTATATACCTTAATTAATTACAAAGGTAACCTGTACACGATGCACCCAGCTGACAAACGGACGAGGCTCTGCGAATGATGTTGGGAAAGCCATCGGACTATGCCGGACTCAAATCCCATAGACTTATGATGGGAAGCAGTATCTCCAGTGTGAGGATACTGGTGCTGCGGTCACTAACTCGCTTGTGGCGAGAATAGGAAAATCTTCTATTTAAGCTATCTTCTATTCCAGCTTTTGTTGGCACTTTCAAGCGGGAAGTCCACTACTGGTAGTACAGGCATTATAGTTATTCTTGGTTTTAATATAAAGTTCAAGAAATGGTTTCATTATGATAAAATACGAAATCAATACATATTATCTGTCGTATATCTGGTACAATTTTTTCTGAAGCGTATGTTCATTGTTTCTTTTAAAAATGTTAATTCTTTCAACAGCGTAAAAATATGGGCGACAGATTTGGGGGAAGAATTATGGAAATTAAGCGAATCGCTTACAAAATCACATCAAATACGAGCAGTAAGTACATAGTAGTAATCTTTTGTAACATTTTGTAACTATAACTGTAACAGAACTATCCTTGTCAATCAATTAATAATAGTGAATTATTTTACGAAAATTATATCTGCATGTGCATTTCTTATATTTGTTTGATGAACGTATCTAAATGATAACTATATAATTATGTCTGTTTATACTAATTGTATTTACAGAAATACAAACAAATGAATGCGAGCGTAAAGAAGAAAGACGGTAAACAAATTTTGGAATCTTCATTGAGGTCTGTCAGTACAATGCTCACAAGGAAAATCAATGCCGTTAAGGTAAATATATATAATATGTGAATTGGAAATATGACTGGCTTTTTAGCACTGTATTCATATACTATTGTACATTTGAATTTCGGATGCCATATTTAAGTAATAAGGGTTACAGTATGAAGTTGTCTTTTTAAAAGAGTGGCCACTTTGAATTACTTAAAATTAAAATTAAACCTGCATGGTTCAAGATTAGTGATCCAAACGCTTTTGACACAAAAAATTACTCTAAATTCGAAATTCAAAAATTTTATTACTTTCTATTGTTTGACTTTCAATTGCTTTTACCTTAAAACTTAGAGTGATTTTCTAATATGAGCTGTGATGTAGTTCTAATGCAGCAGAGAAAGCTTGTATATAGCAAATGCAATGCTGCGAACAGAGGAAGACTAAGACTAGACACTAAGGTAAAAAATGACGGTTTCTATAATTAAAAGTAATCATGGAAACCGATTCTTATCAAACAACAATATTTACTGACTGACTCATTTGCACCAAATTGCTAAAATTAAAAAAAAAGTCAAGAAATGGGTGCCTGATGAATTAACTGATGTGCACAGAGGGTTGCAGCTAAAAAAGGCAATGGCTTGTAATAGGTGAAATAACGGAACAATGCCTTTTTGAGACCCGGTTCATTAATAACAGCAAATGTCTATTGTGAAGAACTTCGAACAGCGAAACTCTCAGTAACAGACCCGACTCGTAAATAGATCTTCGCCATTATTGGTCCGTGATAATCCCCAGAGTTCTATCACAAAGAGCTAAGTGATCTTTCCTCGAGATGGCAGAGATAGTTTCGATTATGGGGCTAAATACTTCAATTAAAAATTTACCATTAATAATATCTCATATTTTCTTAAATGTCCCTCCCATCAGTCGTGACATCTGGTATGCTTCGTCGATAATGTGGCAAAGACGAACTTAAAGACAAAAGCTCTTTCATGAGTGAAGTGGTATTCTTTACGAATATTTTTTCTTAGAAAGAAAAGTGTTTGAATTTTTTAATATAAAACAGATATTTCATACTTTAACCCTAAAATTTTGTATACATACCTTAAAAATTATACAAAGTTAGTCTTTCATAAAGTTATACATTATACAACTATAAATATGTAATATTTAAAGTTACTCGTAACTATTATTAGGATAAATTACTCGTAATTAATAACTTAAATGTCAATTAAAGCTTTTTATACCAGCCTCATTAGTAAAGTCTTACTTCAGAAGGAGTCGTTTTAATTACTTGGAGCAGTCACAAAGAATAAAGGTGGCTTAGCATCCGGACATAAGTTAACTATACGTTAAAGGGAAATTTATTAAATATTTGATTTTAAATTACACAACTTTTGTATTGTAGTAATTTTGTTTTTCCTATTGTATCTTAGATTATCTCAGAATACTCGGTACTTAAGACTCTACTGTCCATCATAAGTCTCCATATTTTGGTGTGGCATTTTCGAGGTGGTTATTCCGCCATCTGTCGGAAGGCATTCAACCCTCCTGTAATTTTCCTTACATCAGCTGCGGGATGAGACAGGGTCAGGGACAGGACAGGGTTTGGTACTCCTAATAGTATCTAGTATCTATGTAGTATTTGCAAATTGCACTTCATTAGTTCAATTCGAAATGTTTATGAAATAATATAGTATGACATTTATTATTAACGCATGGATATTCATAATCATAGAAAAATAATAATGAACGTTATTAATAAGATGAAATGTTGTTACACAATTTTATTGTGAAACAAAAGATATTTCTCAAAACAATTATATTAATCTCATTTCTCTCTCTAATTTATGGATTAATATGTAATTTATCGGTATATATTTACGTAGTCAAATAAAGTCTTCAGTGAAATTTCTTTTAATTAACAATTCATGGCATAGTAATAATTTTAGTGCATTCACCGGACGGCGCAGCAACTAGCGAGGGACTTCAACTACACAGTAATAACTGAGCATTATCAATTTGAATACTGTTCGGCTAAATACTCCGAATTCTACAAGGAAGGTGAAACCGAACCAATAGAACCCAATGAGGTCCCTATTTTCGCCAAAAATAAAACCCATTTCATGAATGTAACGTTGGAGAAGGACTCGCATTTTTATGACATAAATGTTAACACAAACATCAGTTGCATCCACGTACCAACAAATATTTTTTTCAAAGGTATTTATCTTTAAATAAATATAATGTATACGCTCAAACGACAGTATACAACAATACTGGGCACGTCAGAGGTTTTGTTTTGTCCTATCAACCTAATAACGAGTGCTTATTTTGAATAATGTGACAAGTGGCGTGCCTGTTACCGTCTTAGTGTAACAAATGAATTATTCATATCATTCGTCCTGGCAATTCACTTAACCCATTGGCTATCATGGTTACTATTTATTTAAAATATATATATATATATACTATTTATAAAAAAAGTAGTCGACTTTTAGCAGTACACGGAAAAGAAAGTCACATACAATTTCAGTTGAATACAATGAGTCGTGAAAATAATTCCAATTTTATTTTGTATTACTAAGTGTAATATTCGAATTTTATATACAACTTTTGCAGCCCAGTAGACTAAAGAGCTTTTCCATGGGATATTAGGCCATAATCACCTTTTGAGCCTTTAGTGAGCTTGACCCCCGGGGATTTTTGTAAAACTAAATGATGAAGAGTTGATTTTCAATTAGAGTTCATAAAACGATTATTTTGAAGACTTAAGGTTTATAAAAATTTCATCAAATAATGGTATTAATTTTTATAAATAATATTGTATTTCAGAAGCCGATGCGCTCAAAGCTATTTTATGGTCTAAGTATTTAAACGATATATTTATAAAGAATTACAAATCCGATCCCTCCCTATCATGGCAATATTTTGGAAGCTCGAGTGGGATAATGCGATTTTATCCAGGCATGCCTTGGAATATGGAAAAAGTAGATACGTACGACTGCAGGGTACAGTCTTGGTACATAGAAGCTGCTACTTGCTCTAAGGATGTTATAATACTATTCGACTTATCGGGTTCAATGACCGGATTTAAAAACTACGTAGCTCGAAGTACTTTAAAATCTTTACTGGATACACTTTCGAACAACGATTATGTTAATGTATTTACCTTTAAGAAAGAGGTTGCAGAAGTAGTAACATGTTTTAAAGGCCTGGTACAGGCCACTCTAGAGAATAAGAAAACTATAACTAATACATTGGAGCCAACAGAAAACCAGAAGAAAAGTAAATTGTCATTAGAAGGTAATGCCAACCTTACTATGGCATATATAACTGCTTTTACTGCATTGAAAGAGGTAAGATAATCCTACGATAAAGAATATTGTAATTTTTTGAAAATATATCATTTATTAGTATTACTTTATACATTCTTTGAATTATTGTTCCACAGAAGCGACAACACTGCAATGTGACAAGCACGCAGGGCTGCAACCAGATGGTTATGGTCATAACGGATTATGTACCTGGAAATCTAACTGAAGTTTTCGAAGAATACAACCGGGAAGTAGTAGATGGAAAGACTTATATACCAGTAAGAGTGTTCACGTACTTGATCGGAAAGGAGGTCACTAACGTCCGCGAGATACAATGGATGGCCTGCTTGAACAGAGGTAAGAGCATATGGATAAATAGTGAACATATCGTCGTCGAAAATCATTTTCTTTAGAAAATATGCTAGGATAATTTTTAATTAATTCTCAATAATCTTTTAATTTTAACGGTTAGAGTGTTTTTCTAATCATATTTAACGTATTGTGTAACGTTTGAAATTGCGTATATCCGCGATAAAATCCGTAAATAATAGTTTCATTTCGAATATATAGTGTTCGCGTAAATACAAGAAATAATTATATTGTGTTAAGTGTTTTTTCTTAACTTTTTTTTATCTATTTTAATTTGAAGATATTAATAGTAAGTTGCATATTTAGTCATCGTTTTTATCTTACAGTTTGAGGTGTAAGAAGGAATATACCATTTTTTTCTCTTAATGTCAACGTAATGCACGTGCAGGTGAGGTTGGCACCCTGGTAACTGACCAAGGAGACTCTGGCTACCGAATAATGGTGGAAAATCCATCCGAATTTGCTGAACCTAAATCCTAATGATTAGTGATGAGGCATCTGTAGTGCCAGGGTCCCGGCACTGCGCTCAACACCCGCTTGCCCAGTGTGATGGGTACGGATAAAACTTTCAAGAAATGCATGCCGACTTTTGCTAGTGCTTTCTTAGAAAGTTCTAATCAGCAGTTATGTTAAATAAGCTGATATAAAGAAAATTATCTGTGTCGTTTAGCTCTTTAAATTCATTATATTTTTCAAGGTTACTTCGTTCACATCCATTCGGTGGAAGAGGTGCAGCAACAAGTCCTAAAATACATTAATGTCATTGCACGCCCCATGATCCTGGAGGGCAGGGAACCTCCACCAACCTGGACACATGCTGCAATTGATTACACGGTAATTTTTCTTAGTTGTTTAGTAAAGGCCAAATTGTTTTAAGACTATCAGTCGATAATAGATAATGTTTACAAATAATGAAGTGTGGTGGCGGTGTAAGAATCTGTCATGTTCTTTCGTCCCGTAGGTGACTTAAAAGTCTACTAAGCCTCGAAAATCACATGGCTTCCAGCAGATGACGAATTAACCTTCTCTAAAAGAATACTAGGCAGAAAATATACAACTCACTGATAGGCAGCAGCGTCCAAGGTGCACTGTGTCTGGCACTGCTTTAGCCAATCCACCTATTAAATGTAGCTGTTGTGGCAAATCCTCCTATTGGTAAAATAAGACAATACTTTTTTTTTATTGTATGTAAATATTAGGTACCTATTTAAGAAGTGTAAAATATTATAATTTCCAATACTTAAACAAATAAGTGAAATTAAGAAAATGATAAAGACGTTCAATATCGAATTGAGTTAATAGAATTCCTTTGTTATCAACGTCTTGCTTCCATTTTCTGTCCAATTTAACGACTTACGCTTTAAGATTTTTTTTTCAATCAAAGATAAATTTACGTATTATTAGAATATTTTATTTACGTTAGTAAGATTAAATAAAAATTTTAAAATATTAAAATTTTATTTATAGTATATAATATAATATATTAATATATACATATATATAATTACTTAATTTTATTTTATTTTGTAAAAAATTAGTTATTAGTGCATAGATGAAGCAAATTATAAATATGGTATATTAAAATTCAAACATTATATATTTTTACGTTTTCCTTTATTCTGTTGCAATAACGTTCAACATACACACCTAATCTGTTCCAATGCTGTCTGTATTGTATTTCCATTATGTCTCTTTTACAGTACCCAAGTACATTAGTGGTAATGTACTATTTATTTTTTTATAAGCTATTACTTTACCATACATATAAGTGAAGTAAAATTGTATAAAAATGTACTTCGGTTGGGACCGGCAGCAAGACAAAGAGATAATTTCGTGTTTTGTGACTTATATTATACCACAGAATGCGATAGTTTTATTGAAATTATACTTCTTTTGACGCGTTTAAAAAAATTATGATAGTGAATTTTTAGGATGCGCGCACACCGACATCTAAAATTAACAGCATAAAGTTGGTTTCTAAATGTCTCTTAAATTATCTTGGTTCTTAAATTATCTTGGTTACTATTATGGAGAGTATACACTATTATGGAGTGAATACCCTTCATAGTAACTATATTCATAATGGTTATTCAAATATTTTTGAATTTTTAACACACGTGTTTTACATCAGTGGAGGTAAAAAAATATGTTCATACATAAATATACATGGGTATTAGTGTGTGATTTTAAATTATATATGGTGGTGAATGATAATTTATTGTGAGTATTCGTGATAAAAGTGGTTTTTAATGTAATAAACTTTTTTTAGTGTGTTTATAGATTTGAGTAAGTGATTGAGTAAGATTGAGGTAAACTGTCGGTATGTATTCTTTTTATTTGTTTAATTACGCTAAAGAAGTATAACTTCTATTACGCTAAAAAATCTTACGGGCGTACATAAGTTAACGTATAACATAAAATTATGTATGTTTACATTTAACGTACATAAATTAATAAGTTTATCATACTTAAAAAAACATACGTTTTTTTTTGTAAAAAACTACTTGATAATATGCTATATTATAACTGAAATCAGTAATACAATTTCAAAATTAAGGTTACAAATAATGTATGTTGTACAAGTAATAGAAATTTTTCCGTATTTGCAGCCAACACAGTACCTATAAGTACTGCTTTTTTTTTGTTTTATTTATATCGCTTTTAAGCCTGTGCGTTATTTGTAGCTTTGTCTGTGTGCTCCTGACGTCTCATTAAATATAACTCGCTTCAAACAAGCGTTTCACTGTTTCTTCGAGCGCAAGAATTTAATACGGTTCCTTTGCAAAAGGGGTCGTAATGTTTTGCTTTCGTAGATACTCAAAATGCTTTAAAAAACATTAACCCATGAAAATATGGTAATGCAGTTAGCATTACTATATTTTCTGGTCAGCAAGCCTTTCTTTTTATTCTTTAGTATATAAAATAGAATACTAGGAAGTTATTAAGTTTTTTGTATATTAGAATATAAGAAGAAGAAGCTCACACGACCGTCTATATACAATACCGGGTTGTATACATTAATTTTAGTCGTCTCCAACTTATTATAACCATAACAATTTTACCAGATCTTTTTTGGTGACACGTGACAGATGGTGAGGCTGTTGCCTATTTGTAGAGTGGGCCCGTATTAGTGTGCACAAATTGTATATAAGTTTCAAAATTGTGTGTGTACGCTCGTATATAAAGGTCACATATATAAAGAATCGAACAAAGGGTTTCCTGAGTCGTAGGCCGATAGATTCCTTAACCACTCGGTTATCATGGTCTGCTATTTTGTATATTATATTTGCCTGACAACTGTTAAATTTTCTTTTTTCATGTGCAGAGAACCACCGAATGGAACGTAAGCGCCGACGCGACGACGGTACGCAATATTATTTTCTTTTGAATAGACAGTAATGTTTTTACACGTTTTTTATTAACTTGAACTGTATGTATGATCTATGAGTCTAATGAAATCTTTCAATTACATTTTTTCACCCACTTCCACATGTCCGAATAATTTGTAATTGTATGCATGTATTAAAAACCGACAAGCAATAATGTGTTACCATCGAGCTTGTCTGATATGAGGGTTATTTCATTATTTTTTTATGATAATTCAACCAAGTTTTCACTAGCTCTTCACGTGTTGTAACAAAATTATATATATTGTTTCAACACTTTGAATTATTAAAGGTAAATGTAAAATTTTCTTATCTTGATGAACATACATCCTTTTGTAACGGAATTAACGTGCATTTGGATGACTTAAGCACGCCCCATCATTATGATCAGATCAGTACAGTGATTTTTCCAAAGTGAGAGGTTTTGTTGTAATCGCCGCGAATTGGATATTGTTGCCCAAGTTAACGAACGAATCAAGAGAACGGTATTATCTAATCAATCTTTTGCATTATGAAAGATAGAGTTAAACAGCTGCATTGACATTTAACATCCGTTAACTCGTTGGTAAAATCGGACACTTTACTGTTACCCATCAGTTTAAATTTGCTTTTCTTTTAGATTTTATTGTATTAGTAGTACTTTCTGTAAAAGTACAATAGCGCTTATAATTTTTTTGATTCAGCACCACGACTGGGCCTCAGCTCGGTGGTTGCGCCGTTACATGTTGATGGACTTAAGTGTCTTCGAGTATTTTTTGTTAGGAAAGAAATTGCTTAACTGTCTGGTAGGAAAAGAAGACTAAATTCCTACCCGGTGGTTAACGGTAAAGAAGTTTTTTTTTTATGAGAAGGAGGCAAACGAGCAAGAGGCTCACCTGGTGGTAAGTGATTACTGTCACCCACGCACATCTGCAATACTAGAGGAGCTGCAGGTGCGTTGCTGGCCTTAAGGGCATTTGGGGGATGGGGGGGATGACTGTGAGGGGAGTTGGGGAAGAAAGGAATGGAACTCCGCTTATTTCACTTACCGGAAAAAATGCAAAAGCAAATGTTGCCTTTTTATCACGCCGGTATTCTGCTGGGTCGTGGTACTACCTCGGCTGTGTTGGCCCATTTGAGTTGCAGCAAAAGCCCCCACTGGGCTTCTACCACGTAATATTTTATTAGCAGGCGAATAACAACGGTATTGCGTTTTAGCCCGATGAAGACAAGCTGGTGACGTCAGTAGCAATTCCAGCATTCGACTACAAGTACAACGAAGAACACAACGACGCTAGATTGCTGGGAGTGGCCGGTACGGACGTGCCGATCGATAACATTGCCAAGTTGGCCCAACCCCACCAGGTTACTGTGTTCATATGTTTATTATTGAAAGCTTTTAGCTACTAAGTAAAAGATTTTCTCCTTTGATGAATAACTTTTTTTAATATATATTTAAAGATTAGACGTGTACCGAAATTTCAATGGATTTCTTAAATTTCTGCAATATTGATCTTACGAAGTTATCTATTTCATAAATATTTAGTTAAAATATAGTTAATAAAAAAAATTATGTTAAAACAAAATTTAATCCCATTTTGAGACTCCCAGGAAGCGGGGACCGCATATATCCTCGAAATATATTTTTTTTATTTTTAGGACTTATGAATATTCTTAACGTGTTTTCTCCGACGAGGAGAATATTCATCTCTTAAAATTGCATAATTCATGAATAGTTGTAATAATAGAAATTTTATTATTACGACACGTGAAGGGTTAATGTTTGTAGTGGTGACAACACCCGGATTAGAACACGGATTGCCCGCACACGGCATGCGTTCGAGCAATCCTTAAGATCTGCGTAGATTTAAGTCTTTAAGTTGTGTTCTCACCATTCCTTGACCCTGCATTCAAAGCTAGGCTCACCAGGGGTCCCTAGCTCACTATAATCGTCCTTTATCACATGTATTCATGTACACTGTATGATTATATAATATTATGTACTATGCTCGTTTACAATATGTAAAAAAAATCGTTTTACAGCTCATTAAAGATGCTTGAGAAACTCACACTGTAGCGATTAAAAATAGAAATAGTTTACACGCTTGAGAATGAATTTTGTTTTAATGGCGTTGTGTGGATTTAAAAATAAAAAACTATAACAAAATAATAAAAAAGAATGAGCCTATGTCCTTCGCAACATCATACGAAACTTATCTAAAAAATCGATCAACATTGATTTGAAGATTAGCTTGCACAACCAATAATAGTTACGTCTTTACATATTAATATAGACTTTATATTTCTTATGCAAGTATAAGTATTGGTAGAGTTTCACCATTATTTACAAGATAACATAAATCACCAACAGGCACGCTATCTCTCGGTTAATCAATACTTTCTCCTATACAAAGTAAAAATATCTTTCATTTCAGCTCGGTGTCAATGGTTATTCATTTATTGTGAGCAACAACGGATATCTGCTGCTACACCCTCTTTTAATTACATCTGTAAGTAAGCTTTTATATATTATTTTAATACGCGTAACTAACATGAGTTATCGGAAGTACTTCAAATTAGATGATTTTTTCAACGAGGTTAGTTACTTTATTTTGTCTTACGAGTACTATGGCCTGGAAAAAAGTGTAGGATTTAATTTTAAAAATGGTTTAAATGCAGACTTTAAGTTTTTTGTTAGTAAAAATGTTCATGGACTACATATTCCATAACTAAGCTGCTTAAGTTCTACTTGTACTTAATAAAATCTTCCTTGAAGCTTTATTTTAAATTACTTCACTAAGATTGTGGATGGCCTTGAACATCTCTGTGTTTATGACATGGCCGTAATAGTAGCGCGATGATTTTATCGCTAACAAAATACCTTTTTGTATTAATGCGATTGTATTTTGTTTTAAATAATGCTACTCTATTGATTCATCTACTACGAAGAATTGTTGTATTGAAATAACTGCATTGAACGAAATTATTATTCAGACACGCAGATTTCGTTTCTCGTTCAAACGCATTAATATTTCTACTTGCTGCTACTTATCTTTTACTTACTACTTACTATACTATACTATACTTTCTCACCCTTATTCAATTCCCAAAACCTAACATCGGTAATTTATAAACATGTAGAAATTATCTTAGATAAACGGGAATCTACAAACGAACTACAACAGCGTGGACTTCGTCGAAGTGGAACAGGTCGACGATGGCAAGGGGCCGCGGGAGCTCGGCGAAGAGATAAAGACGCTAAGGAAGCAACTTGTTGATGGCGATGACGGGAATCAAACCGAAGTAAAGGTCCTTTTCCACTACGATAATATGAGGTAATTAGACTCTTGCACCGCATGAACCGAGCCCGGACTATACATTCGTCACCCACTTCATGAAACGCTTATCTACATATTTTAAGTGAAGCGTCGGAACGGCACCGTCGATTTTAATGGAATTTTGCAACTAGATCATTTGATACTTAGAAAGTAAAAATGAAGTACTTGGGGGACTGAGCTTCGCCCGTACAGCCTTCTATTACAACCACGCTAACCATGTAACACAGTGCCATCTGTCGTTGTGTGGGAACATATGGTACCTCAAGTTTCTATTAGATGGCGTTAGAAACCAATATTTTAATTATTAGTGTAAATTCGAATTTTCTCAGGGATGATACCGATCATTTGATACTTTCTAAGTAAGTCAACGGGCGAAGCTTAGTCGCACTTTATTTTTAAATTGTGTACATTATTTGACCTTATTCTAACAGGTTACGTTTTCGACGTTATTAGTGTTGTGTATTACCCACTGTCACAATATCGCCCTATCACCTTTCACGGGTCTGAATAATTCAAGTCTGGCATATTTGAGATGGTTATTTCGCCATTTGTTGGAAACCACGGGATATTTCTTTCACGACTCTCTCACTTAGAAAACATGTACTACACTCATGTGATGAGATGGGGTGCCCGATTCTCACAGGTCGCCACCATACGACCTTAATATTTTAACTAATTCTATTTATATATCCAGGAGAATAGCACGTGTTAAACACGATTACTTCTTCAACAAGCTGGTGGGTACACCGTTTTCCATGGGCATCTCTTTGCCTGGTGGTTACGGCGACACCGAGCTTCTGCTAAAAGACAATCCAATTGAAGCGAAACAAGGGTTGGAGGTGACTGGCATCAACGTTACAAGTTATTTCAATTTCAGTTATAGAATACATCCTGATTGGTGAGTATCAGTACAGAACTATTTAAATAAACAACAATAGTAACGGAATTGGCCCTTCCGTGCTCATGGGTACTGCCATACACGCGAAACGCGGAAAAATAAATTCTAAGCTAAAAGATAACACTAATAATCGTTTGCAAATATAGTTATTAATCTCGTCGAAGGCATTATAAATAGATAATTCATAAGTCTATTTATATACAAACATAAATTGTAGCGGTCAGTCTGACTGTATGTAACCTTGCGCTTTGTGAGAGCTAATCGGATCTCCATAGTGTTTAATCTTTTAATACGTTTATAATGGACGCCAGTAGCCTAATGGGTTTAGGTGCGGACTGCGAAAACTGATGTCGCAGGTTCGTGCACACCATTCGCTTGCTTAGTTGCGAGTGGGTAACAGGAATGATAGTAAAGTTTAATAACATTATTAGGTGTAACTTTGCGACCTCATTATCTACGAAGCAGCGTGTTCTTGCAACTTTGCCAACGTTAGCGTGGTAAATGCAATGGTCCCCGAGGAATGAGGCAGACCAATGTTCGACGTAAACATTATACACGCTGCAATGATATAGTCAGATATGTGTCAGCGTCTTAGCACCAATGTTGGCTCAAAAATCTGAATTTTTTAAGTGAGTTTTTTCGTTGCGATATCTCGGACACGATAAGAAATGATAAAGATCTTTCTCTAATTATATTTATTAAGTCGTTACATCATTGATGGGAGGTAAGTTCGTATTTGTGATTGAGTTAAGTAATTTTACCCCACTATAAAACACCTTGGATAGCAGTGAGTTCTAAAACCATACAGAATATTAAGAAATCATCATCTACTTTGTAATGAAATGATTTATAAATATACATGTTCCAGGGTGTACTGTAAATATCATTATCTGGAAGGCCACGAATCAGATAATGCGGAAATTGAAATGTTCAAGTTCCTAGTGAATATTTCGAAGAACGAGCTTAATATTACGAAGAAACAATATCGTGAAGAGTCCGAGAGCACATTTGATTTTGATAGTGAGTTTACAATTTAATATGGTAATTTGTCATTTAGTTATGTTTTAGCGATTTAAGAATTTGCATTTTTAAAGCCATAAAAATCTTATGTCGATCTACGGGAGTAAACCCAGCAACAGGGCTCGCCACCCGTCACGTTAACTCCCGGAGAGGAAAATGTGGGTTGCGGAACCCCCTTTGGGAACAGTGTGTCATGCCAAATGGAAATTAATAATTTATGCCTACCCCAATTGGTGACGGGCGCGAGTTCTTTTACCAATACTCTGTTGCTTGCAGAAATAAATTTATCTGATTTGGGAACAACACAACATGTTCAATGTTTCCATGCAAATTTATGTGATATATTTTTATAAAATATGAGCAGCACTAAAACCACTGTTAATGTAGCTGTAGATAATTATGACGACGGCAAGTATTGTTAACAGTTAATTAATCAAAATGCGTTGTACGATAAAACAATTTCAACGATAAAGCTAAGAACCTTGTTATTCCATTGCGGTCACACTATCCTCCCTTAGAACTGTTTTCAGATAGAATTTATTACTAAAATTTAGTTATTTGTAAATTTTCAATGTAGTAATGGACAAATAGCTATAAATATATTTGGCCAATAGCCTATGTCTCTGACATTAACTTTTAATTAAACTAAATTAAAAGTTAATGTTAGAGACATAGCCTATTGTTTTTTTTAAATTGATTTAATTATATTACACTGATTTGACAGACAATTTGATATCAACTGCAGCTCACCCTTAACGGCTTAGACCAATAATTTATATCGGAGACCTTAGTGTTTAAAAAAAGTCAGTAATTAATATAGGTAGTATTAATATAATTTATATAATCATTATATTAACTACTGCGTAATACATAATTTGCTTGCTATCTATGAAATGCGGTTAATTATTTTCAATTCTATGAGAATATTAACAGATTTTGATTGCAGAACACTGTGGAGACGAGAGGGAGCAACTCGGCAAAGACGACTACTATTGTAACGAGGATTTAGTGAAGCAACTGGTGTTCGACGCTAAACTTTCGTCGCCATACTTCGCAACCTGGCACGCCACCGACGACGAGCGGAAGCTGGCTAATGAATACAAAGTTAGCGTCCGCTTTATAGCAACTTCGAGTGGGCTAACTCGTTGGCACTACATAAATGATGATTCTAAGAACGAGAGAGTTACCGAGCATGGGGAGAAGCGCAGAACATCTAATGGCGAGCAAGTATTGCAGTTTTTAATAATACTAGCCATCAGAGTAGGCATCTTACCGATTTCTGCCGCTGATCAGCAGTGCAGGATAATTCCAGGCTGTGTGGTATCCCGTCTTAGTCCTAAGGGGTGATGACGTAACAGTAATCTTCTTCGATTCGATTCTAAGTTCATATTTACTTTATATGATTAGATCCTTAACCTGATTGATGAAAATAGTCTCACGTTATTTTTCCCATAGGGCGGAACCCATGTGGCGGGGCTTAACCATGTTAAAAGGAAAGTAATCTCTGCCTATGTAGTGTCTGTAGGTGTCTATGGGTGATCGCCACGACTGCTTATGCATATATTCTTGCTTCTCTGATAGTAAATCCCTGAGAGAGTTGCAATATATTAAGATAATTAAGATGAAGTCGATCAAGCAAGCAGCTTCGATGATCACTATGCCATACCGTCTGTGTTGTGTAAAAACAATAAACATGTTAAAATATAGTATTATTTACAGAGTCTTCGGCGACCTTTACCCGAAAACGATCGAAGAGACATGGTACAAAGCGGCTGTGCTTCAAAACCTTATCGACAAGGAGTCATTAGTAGTGGCCACGAGGCTACTAGTGTTGGACAAGACTATAAATAACAAGCCGTCCGTAATCAACGCGGATGGCGATATCACAATTACTGCCAGTTACGCTATTTTCTATAAGGATGGTGATTCGGAAACCCCGGCGTCGGTCGTCGGCTTCCAATTTGTTTATTCCGGCTTCTACCAAAAGTTCTTAAAGATTACCAATACAACGAAAGTACGATTATTTACTCGTTTTAGCGATTAGATACTAACCAATAGGGTGAGCCCAAACGAGCATAAATTTGTGAGTCGCGATTTTTGAGTGGGTACAAAATTATCCTCGCACTGAAATTCCGTTGGGCCGATACGCCCGTTTGAAATTCGAACAAGCGTATTTCATCCAGTTGCTATAACTGTTTGTACGTGGTGTTTGTGCCATTGAGTGCAATGGATCCCTTACAAATAATGTACATTTATGAAGTCACACAATGCCACCGAAACTCCATCGTAATTGCCCGCGTGAGTCGGTAGACAAATAATTCTGCGTCGTCGTATGCGAATCACAGAGTAAGGATCCTCTAGACAGGATAGTACAGAGTACGATAGTATCTCATCTTCAAACTGTGTCCGATTGCAGAATAAATTTCGCAACTCTAAAAACGCTTCAACTCACAAGATTACGCTTGTTTGTCCACACCCTTAAATATGTCCTCTATTAAAAAATCTCCACCGTCGTTTAATAATTCATAAGTTCTTGTAGTTATAAATATTTAAAACATTCCTTAAACCTTAATATTATTATCACCAATAATTACATGTCAGTTATAATCATAATAGATTAAAATCTATAATATCCTTTATCTACTCAGAGCATTTGTATTCAGAACACGATTTTTTTAAAAATCTACAGGTTTTTGTGTAATAATAGGTCGGGGAAAAAGATTTTTCGTATTTTATACAAATACAAGATATTTTTTTATCATAATGTTAATAAACACATTTGTTTATTGTATATATGTGCATTTTGTTCGATAACTTGTTGCCATAATCCCATTGCTGTAGTAATCTTGGGACTGTCTTCTCTTTATGTTAACATAACACTATCTAAAGAATTTTGAGGAGACCGAAACGGGTGAAAATATGCCGATCTCTGCGGTCCACTTTTTCAAAAATAGCATCGGCTTTATTCGTAACAGGTCGACCAGGGCAAGCTTCATCTTTGACATCAAAATTTCCGGACTGAAAACGCTTGAACCAATTTCGTGCTACTCTTACTGACACTGCCTTAAGTCCATAAACGTCACAAATTTTCTTGCTCTCACAAAGTCACAAACTTTTGTGACACATTTTTCCCCTATTTGTAATATAACTTCAAAATGTAACGTTAGGTTCACTAATTTTGGCGGACAGAAAAAACAATAGAAAAATGGCAAAGGAAACCATTTTAACTTCTTATTTTTTCATTTTTTAAAATGTCATCTTTCTAATGATATCCAAACCAGTCATACAAGCAGTACTCTCAAAAGAGATTTTACTGCAACTTTTTACTTATAAAATACGAAAAAACTTTACTCTCCGATGAGACGTTCATCAGCCATGTGTGATTCGAAAAAAATATGTCAACCTTTTTCTATACATATGAATCTAGTATACCACCATCTTATATTTCATATAACGGGCCATTATATGAAATATAAGAAGGTAGGGATTGTATGCATGCGTCAAGATACTACTGCGGTGCGAATTTCTCCGCCATGCCAACTTCGGTTATGTTACATTTGACTAGTTTTTTTTTTCTTCTACCTTATCTTTTTCAAAATATTTTTACATTGCAGTTTTAAATGTATGTTACAAAGAGTATATGATCACTACGTTTTAGAATGCTATAGGTAACTTTTTTGGTATTGTCCAATTAATTACCTACATACTTTTTCAGGACTTCTCGTGCGTCGACTCTGCTTATGACTGCTATGTTATCGATAGTTCCGGTTACATAGTTTTAGCAAAAGACAAATCGGACGTCGGAAAGTTTTTCGGCGCTGTACATCCACATATAATACAATCGTTCATTGATAAGAATATATTTGAACACGTGGAAGTATTTAACTATCAAGCACTCTGCCCTGTATCTGCTTTACCAAACGTAGAAAGCAATGCCTGGATTTTTGCGACGGTATGAAATGTTACTTCTGGACTAATTCCATTTGCCTAAGTAACTTTTCTAATGTCAATTGTTATTCAAACAAGAATCAAGATACGACATTGTAACGATCTCTTAATGCTATATCACAGCTTTAATTACATTTATAACTAAATAATTCATATTTTCATTATACTGTTATTTTTCAGCCGTTTAGTACAGCTACAAATTTTATCCGGTGGGTTATTGCGGAATTAGCTTTACTACTGCTAGATGTTATGAATTTTCAACGTAATGTATACGTTGCTAGCGAAGAAGAAGGTTAGTTTATAACTGAATAAGCAAAGGTTGAGTTTTTACTTGATAGGTTTACGATATTAGGCTATTTTAGTCCAGTGCTAAACATAGGCCTCTCCTAGAAGGCCGTACACAGAAGTAAAACTTGTGTAAGATACAGACGGGAAAAGAATTAAGAAACTCTTACCAATAAATAATACAATAAAAGCACTCACGCCTGTCACCCGGGTGCACGGGTAGGCAAAAATTTCTATAAGGCACGACTAAGCGTAGCCAAACGGGCTGCAGCAACCCACTCCGCTTCTTCGGCAGATAGAACGTGACAGATGGGGAACCTCGCCGCCGAGTTTGCTCCCGGAGGGTTTGCCTTAATTGCCATGCGTCGTTGTATTTGCGATGGTTATCCACTATCTGCCTAATGTATAACTTTATAATGGAGATTTGATATCGGATTCGTACTTAAAACAAACATATTAATATATCTTTAAATTAATAAACAATAATATTTTGCAGCAAACAGCATTTCTCTGCTAACTACTGTACTAGTTATTCAATTCATTCATTCTATAACATTACTTTTTTTAAATTGTATTTTTTAAAAGTGTTCTAACTTTTAATCTCACTTATTCTTAGAGAGTTACTTGTCAAGAGTGAATTTTTTGGGTAATGTTTCTCACTAAGCACGCTTGTGTTAAAACATTGATTTACCTATAGTTTAACAAATCAAAATTTACGCAGGCACCACAATCCCGCCTCCGGAGAAAAATAATAGCGCTGATAATAAGAACAAAGCCAACAACAGCAGTTTCTTTTCATGCGACCATCGCATCAGTCTTTATATCCTAAACCAGTCCTACTTCCTGGACTCCATGGGGCCAGCACCCGCTGTGGTAGAGGATGAGGAGGGACCTTGTCACCCGCCGTACTGGGCATCGTTTATGTACAAGACCAACCTACTCCTCGTTGTCGTGGAGCGGGGTCCGTGGCACTTCAAAGACAGTTGCCGGAGACCGCCTGACACGGAACCAGTTGCGACATCCGATTCCACAACAAGCCGGGAGCCATGTCACAAACTGGAGCTTGGTCAACTGACTCGTCGTCGGCTTGAGGACTGTTTTACTTATCATGAAAAGGTACAACATTTGTTAAAGTTCCCGTATTATATAGAGAATTTAAATCTCTATACGATACCGAAAAATATTTTTATTGTTTTATCGAAATTGAAATTAAATTTCGAGGCTATTGCAAGTTTACAGTGGCAAATTAACGAATACAAAATGATCGACTATTATCATTTGCTATGTTGCTATTAAAATTCCTATTATTATCTTCGTTAGTTACTGTTAATTATGATTTGGTAAAAATAAATATTCATTCAACATCAGGGCAGAAGAGACAATTTTAAGAACAATTCTGGTGTAGGATGTGGATCATTTCCCAAAAAAATGTCCAGGAAAATGGGCTATGCTTCTTGTCACCAGACAAGAAGCATAGCTCATTTTCCTGGACTTTTTACATCTAGCAGTAGACACCATGTCTACTGCTAGATGTAACTTATGTCATTAGTGTCTGGTATATTTAGAAAGCATTGTTACGTTTAATTACAATCTATGCACAATAGTTAGGTGAATAACTTTTGGGAAAGCGAATACTAAAACATAACTGCAATATTAATTAGATATAATTCTTCATCGCTCCAAGCGGTCTTACTTAAAGATAAAAGGTTCTTAAAAATAATAATCTTAAAATGGGTTTTGTATACCATTTCGTAGGTTTCTAAAACCATTTCTAATTTGTGTGGTATAGTTAGCCACCCTAATAATGTATATTATAATCCATAGGTTAAAACGTATTCTTCAACAGGAAAGAAACATAACAGCGTGCGGAATCGGCAGTATAATACACGTGGATCTGCAGATCTTCACTCTGACTGCTATGATCGCATTATTTACTACCAATTTACTACTGCGATAAAAATATCTGTCACTAACATCTAATGCATTTGTATCTTTCCTATTTTCGCAATAAAAGTTATTTATCCTTACATTGTGTTTTAATTTCCCACACATAACACCCTTGCAATACTGACCTAGTGACATAACGATATAATCGATGGCTCGGTTGCAGAACGAAACCGTAAGTAAAAGCTAAGTACATATAACGATAGCACACACACGCAAAGTCACGGACAAGTACCGAAATGCGAGCAATAAGCGGCAGTTGAACCGCGAAGGAGGTGTAAAGCGCATGTCCGAGCACACGTACCACGCCTGCGCCCTTCTTAGTTCGTCTATCGCCTCTACGTTATCAATTTGGGTGTTCACTGGAATTGCTCGCTTTATCTTAATTCAATAACCAATATTAGTAGTAATCGCTGATAGTTCATAGAATGACATAGAAATTATCTTAAACAGACAGTGCAGTAGGCGGCTAAATTAGATTAAGTGTCTCTGATGTTCAACCGGATCAGCAGCTTTGTGTCGTTTATACTCCTCCTTTCCCTTGATTCCAGGGATTGTACGGCTAGTGCACAATATGAAACCGCTAACAAAATATCCCTCAACAGGTAATTAATTAAAAATATATCTACATTTACGAGTAGTGACGTCATTTGCTTTAAACAATTCTTCGAATCATTGTTTATATAAGTATGTGTAAAATAGTGTTACCAAACACCTATAATTAAAAATATTTTTTGTTCTTTACTTTTAAAAAGTAAATAAAAGTAGCAGCCTATGAATGCTCACTGCTGGGCAAAGACCTCCATTCAAATATTTTAAAAAGTTCTTTTAAAGATAATAATGAATACAGGCTCTAAAGAAAAATGTTAAGCAAATACTAAGAAAGACTTAAAACAATATTGAATATTTTTAAGAACCTCAACCTAACCTGCATGTAGTGCACACTACAGACTGACCGACTGCATGCGGATATCCATCTAAATATGTCGAAACCAAATTCCACAGACTAATGATGGGCAGCAGGTTCTCCCACCTGTGCCATCGCACTATGGCACAGGTACGACACACACCAACCCGCCCGCCCTGCGTGGTGAGAATGAGCAAATCTTATGAAGGGGAATGTGATTTTCTTTGAATGATAACTTGTCTTGTATACGGTGCAACAACTGACTAATAGAAGAAAATTTGACAACCGATTAATGGCGGAAAATCCAGCCGATTATGTCGAATTCAAATTCAACAAACACTAGTTAGAGAATGCCTACCGGTATTATGGCCAAAAAACCATCTGGCCGATGTTATGATTGAGGGCAAATCTTTCTTACACAGCTTGTTAGCTTTTGGATCTTCCATTGAAAGCAGTGGACTAATGCTCATAAAAAAAGAACATATGTTTATATTCCTATTTTATGTAACGAAAACTATAACCAGATTTTGAGGTAGGGAGAAAGCCAAAATGAAATTACTTATGTTTACTCTTCACTTTGACTTAATGGTATTTTAGTGTTCAAGCTTGGGCTGTTAAACTCGGTACAGAGCTTTATCACTTCGGCGAGTTCATCACAAGAAAAAAGGAAGTCCAGGATGTAAGTAAATTACAGACTTTCATAAACTCGTACAAAAACTAACTATGATTTCATAACAAATAATGATTTTCATTAAAGAGCTTCAAATCGGCACAAATTGAATCGAGAGATGGCGAAAAGCTAGTGCAGAGTATGGCGGACGACATTCGTGCCATGATGGAACTTAAAATCAGCGCTGTGAAAAGAATAGTAGAAGCTGCCGAAAACATGGCTTTTGATAAGCAGAACGAAATAGTGTCTGAGGATTTTCAGTTTTACAATAGCAAAGAAATGGAAGAACCATACGACGAAACAACCATAACGACTACGCCCGAACCGGACTTTAATCTTGAAAATTGGATAGTTCGTCCTCCAAGTAAAAGTGCTCACATGCAACAGAATCCGCATTTTTCGAATATCCCAGTAAATATAAATTTTAGTAGTGTGCATGTCCCTACTAACGTGTATGCTTGGGGTAAGTAGTGAACTAAAATAAAAACGGTATTGCGCATCTGACTTATCGGTCATGATACTTTTGAAATTATGTAGTATTGATGTAAAATATGCACATTTTAGCCCCTGATGTCATCAAAGGCATACATTGGTCAGAGGGATTAGACACTCATTTTATTAATAATTACCAAAGCGATCCAACTCTGTCATGGCAATATTTTGGCAGTTCGTCTGGGTTTATGAGGCATTATCCAGGTAAGTATAAATTTAATACGTAGCATTTGTAGCTTTCTCAGAGTTTTGTAATGTTAACAATAAAAATGTCCGCAGCAATGAAATGGAGAGCAGACCCTGTTGATATTTATGACTGTCGTACAAGAGCTTGGTATATGGAGGCAGCGGCAAGCCCTAAAGACGTGGTTGTTCTAGTCGATCGTAGTGGATCTATGACTGGTCAGCGTCGCGACATTGCGAAACATGTAGTTACAAACATTCTTGACACCCTGGGTAATAATGATTTTGTCAACGTGATGACGTTTGCTGACACTGTCGAAGAAATAGTTCCTTGTTTCGATGAATCTTTAGTTCAAGTATGTATAAATAATCAATATTATTATTAAAATCAAGTTTTCGTGGATGCTTAAACGGCAGTCATCAATATTTATTTTCTTTCTTCTAGGCAACTTTAGCGAACATTCGGGAGCTAAAACTAGCATTAGACAATTTTGAAACTACAGAAATAGCAAATTTTTCAGCTGCATTGACCAGAGCTTTCTCCTTGTTAGAAATTTATAGAAACAACAGCGGTGGCGCCAATTGTAATCAGGTATGTTTAACACATTAATTTATTTATTTTTCTAAAGTGTCATACAGTAAAAAGAAATATATTTCAGGCGATAATGCTGGTTACTGATGGAGTCCCATACAATTATAAAGAGATCTTCGAAGAGTATAATTGGAAATATGATACTCCCGTGAGGGTGTTCACTTACCTGATAGGGCGTGAGGTAAAGGTAGTACCACTCCAGGTATTACTGTGTGTTGTAGTCATTGTGCGACCTGCATAATGTCTTCCTTAGTGTCTTCTACCAGTAACCTTGAATGTGGTACTCTTCTTTCTCTGGTGTCTCTCTCTAGCTATTGTCCTATTTACCATTGCATGCCATTGTCGCTTGAATTAACTGAAACTGTATCCCACTTCCATCTTCATAACGCTTTTTGCTTGTAGCTTTAGATTTTTTGTAATTACATATTTGTATAGTAGTAACTAAAATTAAGTGTGTTTGTTTTCTGTGTGTATATGTGATATCCTAACAATTTTCTTTAATACGTCTGTGAATACTTTTCTCTAACTTTAAATTATTCTACAGGTATAATAACCTGTAGAATAATTTAAAGTTAGAGATGAATAGAAATTACAACATTGGCAAACATTTAAAGATTACAACCATAATAATCAATTACACTATTTTTCGGAAAATTCTGAAAATTATTGTAATTTAACGGATTATGATAATAAATTGGTAAATACATATTTATCTATGTCATAACAGTCTAGGATTTTTATTTTACATATGAATACTTATAAAATTTTTAGGACGGTAGGCTATTAGATATGCGCTACAAAATTAATTTAATTTGCATTTTTATTTCACAATGCAGTCGATTGACATTGTAATGACAGAATTTGAAATAGCAAGCATGATTTGAAGTGTCTTGAAGAGACAATTTGTCAACAAAGTAATATTTGATGAGTTAAATTCAGGTGGCCGATGTGAGAGAGGTGAAGTGGATGGCCTGTGCCAACCGAGGATTCTACGTTCATCTCAGTACCCTGGCTGAAGTAAGAGAGCGAGTTTTGGAGCACGTGAACGTGTTGGCGCGCCCACTGGTACTGCAACGAGAAAAGCATCCTGTTGTCTGGACACCGGTCTATGCTAATGTTACTGTAAGCATATTTTAAGCATTCATGAGATACAAATTCTCTTGATCATTTAGGATTGCAGAGTCAATAAGGCAGAAACCGTAGGTAGAGTACGTATATATTAAATTATAATAAAAAAACAGCGTTACAAACCGATTTAATAACCTACTAGGTAGGACTACTACTACAAATACACGTAAGTACAATAAAAGAGCACATTCATTATTTTGTTCTAATTATATGAGCTTTATGTACGTGTTATCATCATACGTGGTAGAGCTAAGCGGCGGCTTTTGCTGCTACTCGAATGGTCCGACTAGACTGGGGTAGTACCGCGACCTCGCAAAATACCGGCGTGAAGTGGAGGCATCTTGTGCTTCGGCGTTTCGATCGGTGAGTGAGGTAACCGGAGGCCCGCTCACCCTCCCACGTCCCCATCATCCTTCACATCTCCCAAATATCCTTAAAGACCGGAAACGCACCTGCAGCTCTTCTGATGTTGTAGGTGTACGTGGGCGATGGTAATCACTTACTAGCAGCTGAGCCACTTGCACGTTTGCCCCCTTTCTCTTAAAAAAAAGTTTTTAGGAAAATTTGGAATATACTTTCCATTAGAACTTCAGTTATTTTTCATTTAAAAAAATGAGGCTTAACCTCCCACAGTAGGGCGAAGGCCTTCCTGTTAATATTTATCCTTTGATATGAGTACGCATAAAATAATACTAAATATTTATTTATCCTCTATTTGGAGCGTATTTTATTTTCTAACAGGATCCGAAGGTAGCGGATTACTTATGGGAGCAACGGGAGAGAGCCGAGCAGAAGGAGCGCTTCATAAGTCAACGAAGAGATAAAGCTCTATTTAATTCGGAAAAGGAACAAGATAGAAGATGGAGGATTACTCAGGTAGAACGAATAGTGTGTCCAGTCATATTTGCGTGGTAGAGCTAAGCGGCGGCTTTTGCTGCTGCTCGAATGGGTCGGCTCGATCGGATTGGTACCACGGCCTCGCAGAATACCGACAGTATACCGTACCGTATACCATAAAGAGGAGGCTTCTAGTGCTTCTGCGTCACCATCCCATCACCCCCCACCCCCCCCCCCATCCCATCCCCCATGATTATATTTATTTATTGTATAAGTGTGACGTCGGTCTCATATCATCATCATCATCATCATCATTTCAGCCTATCACAAGTCCACTGCTGAACATAGGCCTCAACCAAAGATTGCCACGAAGCTCGGTCCTGAGCCACCTGCATCTATCGACTTCCCGCAACACTGCGCAGGTCGTTATTCCATCTTGTGTACATGGCTGCCACTCGAGAACCTTTTTTCCCAACGGTTGTCAGTTCTGCGGGCTATGTGGCCGGCCCACTGCCACTTCAGCTTGCGTAAATCGTGAAACCCGCGTTCGGACCCCTATGTTGAGGGCTCGTACTAATTAATATTTCGAAACTTATGTAGGTACTATTTTATTGTTGGCTTGAATACTAAAAAGTGAAAGGCGCAGCGGCAAGTGACGTTGGTCAAATAAGCTCTAGTAAAAAGTGGGTCGAAACAACTAAAATAAATGTCCAGACCTCTGACCATTGACATTGGATATACGGTCGCTTCTTTATGTTTTATTTACTTTTAGTGTCCCTTTTCTTTAGGGATATCAAACCAATCTTCAGAGTCATAAACCTTATGTTAAATCCATGCCAACCCTAACTTCATTATGCGTTGCAAACTCAGAATATTGTGTAGAAATTAAATTGTTAGTGCTATTGCCGTAATTGTGTTCAGTTTATAATGTTTATCAATGACTTAACACAATTTTATGTATCTTTACTACTATTTTCAATTACAGATGAAGCAGGGTCAGTATAGCGAACTGGGAAATTCTCAGTACCAACTGATGACTTCGGTGTCTATGCCCGTCTATGATCTACGCCATAACGAGGTGGGTACACCAGTCATAAAAAACTTTAATAAATTCAAATTTGTGTGTACTATCTACCTATATGTTATTGAGGCATAGAACAATATCTTGAAAATGTATAAGCTAAAGTGTAATTCGAACGTGAGTTTACTTAGATTTTGCTCTATGTTCTCTGCAAAATATTATTTCGACTATTTTCCAAATTCAAAATTTCCAATTGTGCATGCTTAATAAATATTTCTGTTGAGTTGAGAATATTAAAAGAATTAAATTTTACAGATTGGTTTACCTTTCTACTAATTGGGTGAAAGCTGTTTCTATTTACTTTTACTTAACAATTCTGTTTCTTCAATTATAATGTGTGATAATACCTATGCCTTTTTAATAATATTCAGTTTTGTTTGATGATTTCCCCTCAGAACATCACAGAGAATGTACTGATAAATGAAGCTTACTGGGTATCAGTTACAAAAGAGGTACTACACTTAGACAGTTTTGATGATTTTAATGTAAAGTTTTTGCAAGATACGAGAAAGTTTTTATGATTTAGTTTTTTTTGGATTTCAGTAACGGTAAAGTCTTATTTGGCCCCGTTAGCAATGCATCTGTCCTCGATAGATGTTGGCCGCGCCAGCTGCGTCAGATATCTAGTCGCCTATACGGCCGGCGCCCATGTGTTGTTCAACCCTTTTGGCTTTCTGTAGTATCGTAGTTTTCTACTAGATCGTAGGAGTAGACCACTAGGGTGTTATGATCGACTTTTCTATCAATTATCAAGTTAATTATTTCTGTGCAAGAAACATAATCTATATTACACACTTTTTCTAATAAACAAAAAGGTATATTTTGCTTGATCTTAGTGATGTCTTCGTAGAGACATTTTTTAAAGATTGACTTATTATTCAAAGAAGTAAATGTAAATATTTTTAATAAAAGTATCGTGCAGCCCAACGTAAGACTTGTTTGGGGCTTTTACTTAAGTATCCTATTCAGTTTTAAAAGTTTTGTATTCTTCCGAATGATATAACTTTTGATATATTGACGATTTAGTGTAAATATAAGTTTTCTCATCGAGAGAGGAGACATTTTGAGGTTGTTACAATGCATTTATCTATATGTTATTATATTTTATTGCATTCCTTCGTCCACAACCAATCGCAGTCCGTAGAGGAGAACGGCCAGAAAGAGGTAGGCCTACGCTCTTATAGAATTGTATGGCTGGTGACGAATGAAAGGTGCAATTTGATTATTTAACAGGATTTTAATTGTTATTTGTATTTTTACTACAAAATTATATCAAAATTCAAAATTTTTATAATTATTCAAAACTTTCATTAAACTTAATTAGATGTTGAAGATTAGGCATATACTTCATTTTAATTTTTTTATTGAAGCAGTTCATTGTTTAATGTCATTTCAACATGTATACCAAGAAAAAAGGACGAAATAAAGATTCGAAGAAAGATTTAGTTCTCAATATTTAGAAGTATTTTTACTTAAATTTTTAATGAAAAATTATATGGAATTGGTAACAGACAAAATTACGCATACATAATATATAAGCGTATACGTATCGAGTGTTATAAGCATTAATTCCTGTTATAAGATTATCGTTTTATTTTATGCACGATGCACACCTATTGTTACTGGCAATAATTTATATTATATACAATTTAAATAATTTTACAACAACGTAGTTATGAAAATCGTTAAAATACTACTAAATATGTTTCAAATTATTATAAATAAATAACTTGAATACTTTCTCACAAGGATAAATCAATGAAGCTCTTAACAAAACATCAATTCTAGTGAGTTCAATAATGGATTTAGTAAAAACGTAGTTATTTTGTCATATGATCTTTAATTTTTGATTGTGTAGATTTGCTAGAATCCTATAATTACGAACAATGAATTAGTATCCTTGAAAATACGTAGTTTTATAATTGTAATGTGTATAGATATCTAACGGGGCGTAGATGCTATAAACAATTATTGCTAGAATTTAATTATGAAACATTTTAAATAATTATTATATACTATATATCGTAGATTAATTATGTGAAAACAAAATCATGTAGATAGTTATTGCTAAGACAATAGGTTCCATTTTCAATAATCCTAATAATTCAACATTTTTTCGTAATATTTGACGATGTGAAAAAAAACCACCAAAAATGACATTATTTATCAGTAAATTTAGTTCTTAGTTTAGTTGAAATTTCAAGAAATTATTTTGTGTTTATTGAAAGATCTTTTAATAATCTATTATTAAAATTTTCAGATGCGTATCGCTAAATTATTGGGAGTAGCTGGAACGGATGTGGCTCTTTCCGAAATACAAGCTTTGATGAGCCCTTATAAGGTACGATTGTAGTGTTTTGATTTAGCGTCTCTTTCGCTCACCATAAGGAGCATCTCTAGTCCCAGAGTACCGGCAATATCCACGCCAAGCCAACTCGTCGGCACGACATGGTGAGTACGGGTGAATCTTTCATGCTTGGTTCTGTTGGCACTTCTATAGAGAGGCTTCTATAAGCCTCGTAAGCCAGCTCCAGATATTTGTAATTATTATTAATACATATAGTATTATAAAATCTTGTCGAAGTTTTAACTTTATTATGTTGAACAATCTCACGTCATCGAGTCCCAAATTAGGAGTCTTTGTAACTAGAAGATATACATACACTTACATAGACGACTATTCATACATACATACATGTATAAAATTTCCATGACTTACATGCATTCATATTCATCATACAAATCATCTGAAGGCTTCATTACTACGAACTAATCTATCGAGTTACAATATTTCAAAGGAATTCTTATTAGGTGGATTCTTGAAGTCGTCCGAGAGGGCGTTTCAGATGAGCATAGCTTGAAATGTGAAAGAAAAATCGAGTACTACAACGGAAATACTGCTTTTGAGACTGTTTACAAAGCGAGGTACTCGATCTTTTATATTTTATTTTTTATGATAATCACACTGTTAATATTTCAGATTGGTGTAAACGGTTACGCATTTATAGTAACAAACAATGGCTACGTACTTATTCATCCAGATTTAAGGCCTGTGGTACGTAAGTAATGTTTATAGTAGGCTCAATCAACTTATCGGTGCGGTAAAATTTATACTATCTTTCGATACAGTTTCAGCAAATATTAAAACCAAGTTATAATAGCGTCGATATGCTAGAGATTGAACTTTTTGACGACGATCGCGGACCGAGAAATTTCAGCCGAGAGTTAACAGCGGTGGGTATTTTTTACTAATTAGTTGAGATTGTCGCTATTAAAAGTATATTGCATGTTTTGACGTGGTAGAGCCAAGCGGCGGCTTTTGCTGCTTCTCGAATGGGCCGGCTCGACCGGATTGGTACCACGGCCTCGCAGAATACCGGCATGAAGTCGAGGCATCTTGTGCTTCTGCATTTCGTTCGGTGAGTGAGGTAACCGGAGGCCCACACCCCTTTCCCATCCGCCTCATCCTCACTATCTCCCTAATACCCTTAAAGGCCGGCAACGCACCTGCAGCACCGCTGTTGTTGCGGATATACATGGGAGACGGTAATCACTTACCATTAGGTGAACCGCTAGCTCGTTTGCCGCCTTTTCCATAAAAAAAATGTGTTTAATTAACTATAAATATTTTCAAACTGTAATTTATTTGATTTTGTTGCAGTTGAGAAAAGAGGTAATTGATCAAAAGACTGGCAACAAGGCAATGAATGTTAAATACCACTTGGATGATATGGTGAGTAGGTGTTATTTTAATGAGTGGGTTGCAAAGCCATATACTAATACAAATTAGTCTGCACCATCAGTATAAGTCCACTATTATTCTCAGTCTCAAAAAAATAATAAAATGGCATATATTACCTACTCCAAAGAGAAGAAGAGCACCACCTTCATCACCACAACTATCTCCCACACGAGCACTTAACTCGAGACTTGGCAATATACACTACCAGCATTTAATAAGCGACACGAGTTCCGCTTTGCAACAAGACATTATCAAGAGATTTGCCCTCGCGACGTACAACCGCGGAGTTGTGGCATATAGACTCTACGGTTGTACGTCGCATAGTCTTATCAATTTACTATTTACATAATGTTCCTTTTCTCGACAGAAACGAGTATCCCGCGCCAGGAAGCACTTATACTGGACAGGCATTAGCGACTCACCGTTCACGTTGGTGGTCACCATCCCAGAAGGCTACGGACGGCACCGTGTCACGCCGCCGCCCACGGACGATATTCACAGACTATCCCTCACCTCCAAGAACATATCCGCGAGACAATATCTGTCCGACAAATGGAGCGTGCATCCGGATTGGTGAATAATGTTTAACTATTATAAGAAAATGTGCAAAGATCTGCAAGCAAGCAAGTGTATACATACTTTTTTAGTGTATATCTCCAGAAACTTTAACATCATGTATATATCGTAACTATGCTGAACCCGAATCCCACAGATAGTGCAAAGATATTCGCACTTCGCTATCTAATCTCCTCGGGCACCGGGAAGAGGCTCGCCACCCGTCACTTTATGTCTCCCGTAGTCAAAAGTAGATTGCGGAACCCCTTTTGTCTACGCCGAGAAAAGAAAAGCTAAGGAAAATGCGTAATCTATAAGAGTAACAGATGTGAGTAGTAAAAGTAAAATAGCTGCCTGTGAATATCCCACAGCTGGGCAAAGTCTCCCTCTCTCAATATTTGGGGGTTTTCGAGCCGGAAAGAGTAAGCCACTCTCATGTTCTCGTATATATTTTGATTAATTCTCGAACCTGACGGTTTTCTGAATATGTTTTCCATCACTGGTGGTGGGAAGTTCACCGCTTGAAATTGGAATATATATAATATTTACTTACTTAAAGATTAGAATAAAAGGGTTTGAACAATTTCAGGCTGTATTGTCGACACTACGAGCGTACTTTTTCCACACCTGAAGAAGAATTGCTTTATTTCTTGGAGCGAGTAGCGAAACCGGGTTGGCGCTGGCCAGCGAAGCCTCGACCGCCGGAACATCATAAAAATAAACCCGGACATGAAAAACATACTAACGGTAAACAGATTTATACTAGAAGTGATGTAACAAATGTCTAATAATTTTCTTTTTCCTTTGATCATAAATAAGTTATGCTCACACTTCTAGGTTTCTAAACATTTTTTTAAAAATAGTTCCTATACATTTCTCTAGCATATCAAGTTGTTCCCGCCCAGCACCCGTAGTACCGGGTTGATACTACCCGTACATACCCGTAGTATAATTAAGAAAATCATGAAAAATCAAATAATTACGTAAATTCAGAAATAGTCTAAGTTTCAGAAATAATCCAATTCCAAGCCACATTTGGTGGTTGATATAAGTATATTTTAGAACTTTAGTACTAATTTGATGTATTTTTTGGCAAATGGGCATTCGTTGTGTAAGCAAACTTGCATTTATTTTGGATCTTGTCTTCCAATGTTGATTTCTACACTGTTAGTAAATGAATGATAATTAAGATTTAAAAGAACGAAGTGCTTTTAGGGTTAGGACCCTGTGTTTAATAAAATCCGAAGATTACGCATCATTAATTATCCACGGACACGCTATCCAAGTTTTTACATTCATTAACCTTTGCTTTCGGTCGCCAGAACCTATTTGTAGCAGGGTACACCACTTCCAAGTGAGCTTGGTAACTGGAGAAAGAGATGGTAATTATTAATTAAATAGAATATACCATCCTCTAAGTAATAATTTTGAAAACATAAGACTATATCAAATCCGTTCCTTTTGTCAGCAAAAGCAAGAAAAGTTATTCAAAAAATTATTTAAATGATTGAAAATGTTTTTTAGAAATTTACTCATTTATTGTATTGGTTACTTCACAATACGTCAAATTCCAGGTTGATAACTAAATCTTATTTAGTTATCGCGATAAGTAGAAAAAAATCCTCATGGATTTTATATTATAAAATTATTATTATAATACAAATATAAATAAATTTAACAGGAACACCTGACGCCAAGGAACGGAATAAAGTCTCAAACACAACGCCAAAGGTTGAGTATTATTGTAAGTGACTTTTCTTATCTCTCGTGTAACTATTGCTTATATTATTAAAATTCTAATAAAAATTTGGGTGTTTCAAATTTTAGGTGATCATGGACTAATGCAAGCCTTAGTTTACGACGCAAGAAACACCGCCTGGTTCAACAAAAGCATCTCGGATTCTGCGTCGGATGAAAAGGCGTAAGTTATACAATTGTTTGTACTTGAAAAGACCTTAATGATTAGATGACATAAAACAAATTCAAGCTTATTCTTCTAATAAGGTCCGCAAATTTTGAAAATTTTTTTTTTATTAAAATATCTATTTGGTATTTAAATTCAAGAACTTGGGTTGTAAAGATAGTAATTTACCACTTGTGAATAATATATTTCTCACTATGCACCTAAATTTTATGTTAACTTCCGCCTGGATAGCCCATTGACAAAAGTGATTGGATTGTTACCGAGGTAAAGTATTATCAGACCTCAAGAAATATATTGCATGACTGTGATCCAAAGCATATTTATTATGTTATATATGTTAAGATGATTGCTATTATCTGGTATTCTATTGAAGGTTACTCCTATTCCGCCGAGGTCTATTTTATTGACAAGGGTTTTAATACTGACCGAAAAGACAAATTAACCGGGTATGAAATTGGAACTGACGATTGAAGAAACCTGCTTATAGAATTTTTTTTTCACCGTTCACGATATTTGTTTTCTTTTATATCCTGTACAAGCCCACTACTGGACCCGGGCCAGTTCATGAGCAACTGCCATTTTAGGCAGCTTATACCATAGGTGGTTATTATTTTACTAGTCTTTTAGTACCTATTGGAATTAATACAAACATCGTTTAGACACAAATAAGTAAAGAGATAGCAAAAACAAAATGAACAATTGGTAACATAAAAGTTAGTCTGAACTTTGAAAATCGAAAAGTTTACCGCAAGGTTCCAATGGCTCATCATAATCTATTCATAAACAGTAGGTACTATAATTATTGAGTAAACGGCAGTAGGAAAAAAATACCATATCTAAAAATAACTTACAGGATGTTGTAATTATACTAAAGGTTTCAACGCCATACTGCGTTGACTTTTAAGTAATAATATATAACAAAGACTATACTCTAGGTAAGTATAGAAAATTAATAATTTGATTTAAACGCAACAAAGGAAGTAAGTATCTTGAATAGTGTAAAGCATATTTTAAGACTAATAAAGCTGCTTATGGAATGATGTAAGTGTGTTTATATGTAACATAATAAGTATAGATGTAGTTCGCGTTAAATAATAGACTGACAGTGAAACAAAATCGTATGATTCTAGAATACTGATAATTGCCTCCAGGCTGTTTTGGACCACGGCGACAACTTGCGAACACTATCGGCAGTTGTTCGCCGTGGTAGAAATGCGACTGCGCAGGGATATTATAGTATAGTTTACATTCTCCGTATTCGATGAAAAGCATTATGCGATGAGATCGGTGTAAGGGTCAGATGCAGACAGACACGGAACGCAACACAAATCAGACCCGAAAATTATTTGTTTTTTGCATAAGTATCGACTTCAGTTAGGATTCGAACCCAGGACCCATGTTTCAGCAGCCAGGTACACTAACCACTTAGCCATGTGGTTGTTTATTTATAATACTTTATATTATTATTATTTTTATTTTCTTTTACTTTATGTAGTATTTGAAATAAATACCCTTTTGTAAAACCTTCCTATTAGGGATTTGAATCAAATATTGATAAAGTAGTTTTACAATGATAGTACAATCTCAAAGATTATATTCTTTTACATGTAAGACATTACGAGTGGGTATATTAGGTTTTTAATAAGATAATCTAATAAGACATGTAACTAAACATACATACATATGAGTAAATATCAAATCGAAATATTCTTACCACATACAATGACTTAAAATTACTCAAATTACACGTTTGTCCGTAGGGCGGAATTCATTCAACGATTCGGATACATAGTGGCGTTCCTTGCCACCCACAGTGGGCTCACGCGTTGGCAAACACATCCACCGAAAGAACATGAGCCAGATAAGTAAGTTATCCTTATTTTAACAATCACTAAATTGAATTAATTGTTGTCTTAACTCATCATCCGATAAATAACGGGTGATCAAACTTTTATGCTTTATAAGGTTGGTTTAATGTTTAAAACAAGAGAAACGTTATTGACACTATAAACCCCTAACATGTCACAACATTCTATTATCTATAGTTGCGTCATGAATTTCTAATAGGCAAAACAGTTTGAGCATGCTCTGATACTTGATAAAAATGGGTATATTTCGTGATGACTAGTAAATTTATAATCAGTCGACTTTTACGACGCCTGTGGTCAAATGTTATATAATTATACCTAAATGAATAGAATAAACCAGTACCTTAATATAACCTTGCAAAAAATTACAATGAGATTGTACAAAAATTACAATTGACTAACGAAATTTGATTTTTTTTAAGTCAAACAAAGATTTTTCATTCATTGATTACTTCAAATCGATAGTTTTCAATATTCTTTCCAAGGCCGGAATTCGGTAAACAATGGCCTCGCACGATAGACGAGGTCTGGTATCGACGCGCCGTGGAACAGCACTACGTGGAGCCGCTCAGCTACGTGTACAGTGTGGAGCTGAGCACGACTCGCACGCCGCTGAACGTGAGCGCGGCTATGGTGACGGCCGCGCACGCCGTGTTCCACGGAGACGGGCATAGGAAGGCGCCCGCCGCCGCCGTTGGCTTCCAGTTCAAACACGAGCGCCTCAGCGAGTGGTTCGAAAATATCACATCCTCGGTACGTGGTAACACATTGGATTATCCTCCTCCTCGAATACGGTGACTTATTTGTGTTGTAAGCACTATAATGGTATAAAAGAAGTAATACATTTCTGCCTTCAAAATAATGCCAACCTTACATGTTGACGGAAATTTGGTTTGCCGAACCCAAATCATCAACATCAGGTATGTGACCGACACTGCGCTCTTCACCCGCCCGACAAGCGATTCGAGTATGACCACACCTTTCTAGAAATCTATGATATCTCTTTTAAACTCACACACTACACCACCGTTAAACACACAGAGACACACTTATTTTCACCTGCCTGTTTCCAATTTAATGCCTATCTGTTTAGATTAAACGTGGGTTGTTTGTGGTTGGCAAATATTGGTATACCAATATGGGATTCGAAATCGAGACCCACAACAGATTCAGGACTGTGGAGCAACGAGGAACATGTTCTTAGTTCCTCGTTAAAATTTATATTTTATGTACGATACTTAACGTTGACACTGTGTTTTAGTGCGAACATAACAAGGAGTGCGTGACCTGTTTCTCTGAGAACTGGGATTGTTACTTAGTCGATAGCAATGGATGGATAATCGTCAGTGAGGATCCCTCTCAAACCGGACAGTTCTTTGGCAAAGTAAGTTTAATATTTAATTTTACTGATTTTACTTAAGAGTTCTGAACCAACAAGAACAGAAACGGACGGTTGAGATATCCGTGTTTGTCTATCCGTATGTCACCGTCGACTTTCTAAACAATTAAGAGCCATTTGTCTAAATCTATTTTCAGTGAGACATTTAGTTTTATTGAAACTACAAAGAGGGGTAAAGAACTTCAGAACGTGCGTGCTCCAGATACAATAAAGTTAAACGCTGGCTAATGGTAGGCTTTAATTAGCAGTAGATTATTTATTTTAACAATACAAATTTGTTCAACCTTTTTAATTACGTACATCTTAATAATAACATCAAAAGAAAAAATATACTTAGTAGGTAAACCTAAGCCAAGGGTAGTTTTAATTAGTACCTAACTTTATCACATTACTTTACTTTCTTTGAAAAAGTTGTAATTGTCTACTTATTAGATTCGCAATTTTAGAAAAAAAAGTCGAAATGAATTGAAAAAATATTTGAACATTACGCACCATTTTTGTGTTCAACAACGTGAAGGTACATTATGTAGGTATTCTATTATATATACTATAAATCCTTTTCCACCTTATTCACAATGGGTGCATGTCTGCGCACAAAAGGAAATATTAACTTGAAAAATATTATTTAAAAATTAGTGAATTACAAAATTCAATTATGGAGTCAACAATTGGGCGTAGTTAAGTGTTTTATCAAGTAGTAACGACTCCATCTTGTTTTCAGAGTATGTAACACCCACTGGTGAGTTTATAGATCGAGCACAGTAGTGTCGCCCTTTGGAACTCTTTGAACTTTCAATTATTCAGTACCCTTTGAATCTCAGTATTTGATCTCGTAGATTGGTCCTGGAATGTGCATGAATATAGTTTGTAATATATTTTATTCCAGTATCTTTTTATTTACACAAATACTTATTATGTTTAGTTCATTTATAGTTATCAGCCATTCGTATTATATTTAAACGATCCTTTGAAGCGTACACAAATATATAACATTGAAAAAAAAATAGAAGAGTTCTTTGGATGAAATATTGTGTATTTAAATGTTGCTTCTATTTACTATTTATGTATAGCTGTAATTGATATTTTATATAGTCGGATTTAAGTAATATTTTGCTTGACAAATTTTAATAGTCATGCCGATGATTCTGTTTTCAATATTTTCAAAGCATGATTATTAATAACAAAGTTTTGTACTACGAAGTATTATTGAGCTACATGACGGGTCTTAGAACACCTATACAATAAGAGTGCGTGACCTGTTTCTCTGAGAACTGGGATTGTTACTTAGTCGATAGCAATGGATGGATAATCGTCAGTGAGGATCCCTCTCAAACCGGACAGTTCTTTGGCAAAGTAAGTTTAATATTTAATTTTACTGATTTTACTTAAGAGTTCTGAACCAACAAGAACAGAAACGGACGGTTGAGATATCCGTGTTTGTCTATCCGTATGTCACCGTCGACTTTCTAAACAATTAAGAGCCATTTGTCTAAATCTATTTTCAGTGAGACATTTAGTTTTATTGAAACTACAAAGAGGGGTAAAGAACTTCAGAACGTGCGTGCTCCAGATACAATAAAGTCATAAAGCTTAATAATCTCTCCGATTATTACATCCGGAATATGTAATGTTTTCAGTGTTTCTCAAACTGCATGATGACACAATTGTTACAATTTAAGTCTAACAGTACAATTTCACCTCACAGTGGCCTATCAGAACTACGAGAACGACGAAGAGACCGACGATCCGTACATGTCGAAGCAACCTTCAAGGATTCTGGAAAGAGATTTCGAGAAACTCGTATTAATAAATCGAACGAGGCCTACGCCATGTGACCGGGAAATGTTTCTTTACCAACTAGAGTACAAAAATCTAGATGAGAAAGTAAACAAGCCGGTAAAGGACTGCGATCGGCCATTTTACGCGCAGTTGGTGAATTACACGAATATGCTTTTGATTGTGGTAGACGCTATCTGCCCTAGGGTCGAGGCGTCTATCTTATCGATCGATCCCGCCGAGGTTCAGTACAATGAATCATTGCCGTGTTTGAAACATAAGCATCCATTGTACAGAAGACAACCAAAGTCTTGTATAAGAAACCATACAGAAGTAAGTGTTATCTTTGCTTAATACTTTTGTGATTTATTTATGATATTATTTAAAAATTAATATGTTTAAAGATAAAACCGTTTTGTCTATATACGGTCGCGAGAGCTTATATATAAAATACATAAGCTCTCGCGACCGTTTACTTTGAAAGTCAGCGTCAAGTCCCTTTTTGGGGCTTGACTTCTTATATAAGCTTCGGCTTAATTGTAGTAACGTGACATGTGCCTTAGTGCTATGTCATTGGTACGCGCCCTCCACATAGGGGATTGAACCCATGTCTCCTGATTCGGAAGCAGATCTCCTAACCATTGAACTTTCGACGCGACGTTCTTTAAAACTACATTCTGTACAACTGAACCTTTGCGTACTAAAAAGAAAGAGGAAATGTATAACATTTTTCTCTGAACGAAAAAGTTATCTTCATATTATGGACTGCTGGCTAAAAGACCCTGGCGACCGACTATTGGGTAAAATACCAGCTGATCAACCTGCCTGCCTTGCGAGTATGAACCCTCCAAGTAATGCATAGCAAAATCGACCTAAACATCATCTAGGTGTGAAGGCAAACATTGAGTCATAACAATAGAATATCTATTGTTTCAAGACGTCAAAATATTTTTATTTTACAGGAGAGCAACATAGACATGTGCGGACGTGGCAGCCTTCCTCGCAAGAACATGTTTTGGATACCTTTACTTGCTTTAATGTGGCATTGTTATTTGACATAACCAGAAGTTGTACCAAATTGATAAAACCAATGTACATTGTTAAGAATTAAAAATCAATATTTACAAGTTATAATTATAGTAGAATTCAACTAACATCTGTTAACGGATGAAATAATTTAATTAAACCACTAATATATTATTTTGACAAGTTAGTAATAGACAGATTACCAATAATTTATGAATTCTTTAACTTGTAGAATGCCGATAATTTCACATGTCAATACCACATATCACTAAGAATAGTTAGTTAATAATTCCTCTTACTAAATATTAGAAACTCAAGGTGCCACAAACATGTCTGGCTTTGTGAACCAATAACCATATCAGATGTTGATTGATATTAATTCTATGAGTGATGCAAGGTCTGATAGATTGAAAAATAAGAATATTGGTACAATAATTAAATTTAACTGAATAGCTTTTGTAATATTGGCTTCTTGCTTTAAGTAATAAAACATAAATATTTTTTAATAATTGGTGTTATTTGTTTGCATCAATTATAATTGACTATTGTATGGAAGATCTTTGTTTCCGTCCTGGTTTGTTTTATATTATTTTTTACTGATATGGAACTATGAATCTTTAATAAAACTTACTTCAAAAGGTAAGTGATTATTCTATTTTAATATTACAAAAATATGAAAAATTTAATGACTCATAATCTTAAATAGGTATGTTCATAGATAATAGTCTTTGAAACTTTGTATTTTATCTATAATATAAGCAGATGTCATCTATTTACTTTTCTTTCAATAATGTGATTATTTATTTGGTACATAATAAATATTTGTCATAAGCCAAGGATTTTTATTGAATATCTAACCTATTTTTACATTTATGGACACAGAATTTCAATTCTTCTCTGAAGTTTCTTGCTTTGCCCGATTTATAAAATCATTAATTTCAGCTACAAGTACTTGATACCTTTGATGTCTAAGCAGAGATGCTTGTAACTTCTCCAACTGTTCTGCCCCTTCCATGAAGGTTTTGAGGCTGTGCATAGTCCCGCCACCTTCCCTGTGCTCTGTGACTCGATCTTGAGGATAGTTGTAGGTCCTTATTTTCTCATTTCTATTCATGGAACCAACCTGGAAGTAATTTGAAAAAGGTCTTGAGTATGTTAATTATATTACTGTTCACATTTGGTTACAGACTATGATATTATGTCTCAGTTTACATTTACACTTGAAATATAGAATTACAGATAGCATTAATTTATGGCACTCCCGCCTGTGTCTATTTAGGGAAACTCAGCATAACCAAATGGGCTTGAGCAACTTACTTTTTATCTCAGAGAAATAGAATGTTATGGGAGTCGTCACTGCTACATTTGCTCCTGGAAGAAAATCCCATAGTCACTTTGTATGACACACTGGAAGAAAGATGCTGGTAAATTTTTACCATTTTTGCATTATTAATGATACATTATCATGTAGGGTTCCTACATACATTCCATTTTTTAATCAAACCCTGTTTTCACTACCTAGTGATACTATACCTATAGTTTCAAAGTTTCCATTCAAACATACATACATAAAAATCATTTATGTAATAGTATAAATCATAATATACAAAAATATAAAAAAAATATTTCTAGTACATGAAGTAGTGAATTTAGCCAAAATTAATTAGTGCAACCCTTTCAAAATAAAGAGGTCTTTGGCCACCAATGGGACATTTATATGCTGCATCTTAACCTTTTTTTTTACTCAAATCAGCTTTTCTAAAGCTGTGGGTCTTTTGCATTACATTGCATTTGGTTGTAATAATTGTAATATTAAATTATGATTCCTTACTCTGCAACACAACCAGAACCAAAACCCAATAATTTGTTGCACTAACACTTGGTGCAGATGGGATTTCAACCCACAAGCTGAGCAGTTATGTACAATAAAGACAAGACTACAAAGTCATCTAAATAAAATCTAATCACCAAGTAAGGAGCAAATTAGGAATTTATGGGTTAACCTGCAATTTCCTTTCGGATTTAATTTTTGATGATTGTTCATCTAGTTGCTTTTGAAGTAATAGTGTTCTTAATTTCTGCATAGCAATCTGCTTGTTTTTTATTTGGGATCTACCTTCTTGACACTCAACTACAGTCCCAGTGGGAGTATGTGTGATCCGGACTGCACTGTCAGTGGTGTTCACATGTTGGCCCCCTGCACCACTAGCCCTCTTAGTCTCAATTGACAAATCTCGCTCAGATATGTTGAGTTCTATTTCTGAAGGCTGGGGAAGTACTGCAACAGATACAGTACTTGTATGTATACGTCCACCTTTTTCAGTAACTGGTATCCTTTGAACACGGTGTACTCCTACTTCCATTCTCATCAATTCTGGAGCACCAAGACCATTTATTAGTATTGAAGCATTCCTGATACCTCCAATATCGGATTTGTCTAAAGAAGCTATGTCAACCTCCCATCCCTTGTAATTGGCATAAGATTCATATAATTCAAACAACTCTCTTGCAAATAACATAGCTTCCTGCCCTCCCACTCCAGCTGTCACTTCTACAAGTACACCGCCCTCTGTTAAATAAGGTTCTACTAAAATATATTGCAGCTCATCATCTATTTCTTTAAGACGCTTCAGATATAATTGAGCTTCTTCTTTGATCAATTTATTCATTTCCTCGTCTTTGCCATCGCGTTTATTAAGTTCTTTCAGTGATTCAATACTGTCGTACAAGGTGATTCTTTGATCAAGGACGCCAATGATGGGTTTTATTTCCTGAAGACGTTTCGTTTCGTCGATAGTTCGACGAGATTTGGTATGTAAATTATCGTGTTCTAGCATTAAGTTCTTGAGAAACATCTGCACAGCAGGGTCCGATAGATTTATTGTATTTTGAGAATTATGCCTTCGACTTAATAAACAATTTTCCACTTTAAATATTGGTCTAAAATAAGACATTCGTGACAATGCCATTGCTTTTGTAAAAACCTGCATTCTGTATGATTAAGACAACGCAATGCAAATTTACTTTATTTTCAGATATAAAACTCGGTAAATTTTTTTTAAACTCAGGTATATGTATTTGATTCCACTTTGGGTTTTCACATAATTTGAACTGATTTGATTTCAACTTATTGTTTTCAATTTAAGAGTCAAAGGAATCTTTGACATTGACAATACATTACTAGTGTTGTAACTTTTATTCAAAAACTCACCAAAGCTATATCAAAGGATTACAAAACCAATAACTCTAACATAGAAAACGGATTCCCCTAAATAAAGCTAGAAAACCATAAAAAAGGAACTAGGATTAAAAAATATATTTAATCATTTATTTACCCAATATTATGAACAAGATTTGGTTTGGCTAATCAGTATAAAAAATACAGTTTCAAAGTGTTGTCTTGAGTTTTATATCATCTTCTTCTAATTCAACTAAATTAAATCTCTTCGAAAACCAACAGCCACTCAAAACAATATTTAGATAAACAAGATTAGATAGCTTTTTTTGGGGAGAAAGTCTAATGTTTTTAAGTGGAAAACAAAGTAGTTACCACACAATCCAAAATACCTATAAATCTGAAAGAGAAAAAAGCAAAAGTATTTTTTTATTAAAGTATCGTATTTACAGTTAACTTTAGCGTTGTTTAATTTCATAATACCAGTGCAGTGAGTAAGTAGTGTGTTCGAAACCCAGTCCCGGCTCCACCTAAAATGTTTAATTGCAATTTTAAATGCAGAATTCACCACGTGTTCGATGAACGAACACTTAGTGGGGAAACCTACATGTTATCTGAAAAATAATAAAACATGTTAGTAACTATTTTCAAGATATGTGTAGTCTGTCAACCCGCGTAGGAGTAGTGTGGTGGATGCTTTCCGGTTTCAAAACCGTCTCAGACTTTGAGATACCTTTACCTAGCAGTGTGACAAAACATTACAGGTTGATACGTTATTTTACTTTTAGTAATCAAATTGAATTTCTGCAAAAATAAAGATCTATCGGTTTACAGGGAACTTTTAATTTTTGAGCGCCATCTATTGTTGAATAGGAACACTATGGACGAAAAATAGTGACAGTGAATAAAATCGTAATAATGTTAATCACACTATACGTCATCTCCTGATATTATATGACTTAATACAATAGAATTCTAATTATTTCAAAGTAATTTGAATGATTAAAAATCTTTCGTTCTCAGCGTATTGTAAATTCAGCATGCTTCTTACATTAAATCATCATCACCAACAGTTCGATCTGTAAATATAGACCTTTGTAGACATATTGGCATGTGGATATATTAGTGGAGATATTAACCTTTTCATTAGCAGTTTTTTTTTCTGTAAATGTTCTTAGTCTACTTGTACTATAGACGACTTGTACCTAGGCTAGAACCAAGTAGGTGCCTGACATTGAAAGGTTATTGTTTCTGTAGCTCATACTACCTAATTTTTAAATTTAATAATTCAATATGACAGTTCTTATTAGCAAATTTACAAGATGGTCATTTGTGTGTGCGTGTACATAATTGTACCGCCTTCCTGTGCCAATTGTTACTCGCAAGTGCAACACCAATTTAAACATTTTCTTTAGAGACGCGATTACCACATTGACCGCAACGATTCTTTCTCCTATTGATAGAATTATTAGTGCGCTACAAAGGGAACCTCCCGTTGCAAACCGCAAGGTTATCGTTTTTGTGTTATTTCACATTCTTGTAGCGCACGTATGGAGTTATTAGTGCTAATGATCAACGGACAGACGGACAAGCTTTTGTGTTACAACCGCATAACTTCCTTTCTCATTGGAGGCTTTAATCCTTTGCAAGCGTGTGGTCTTTAAGCACATATTTAGACATCGTATCATAAGTAACCCGCTCCGTAGATAGATCTACGCATGTGACCTCCATTAATTTGAGACTCCTTCAATCCTGTGGATAACGTCATCGTTGTTGATGTCATTGTATGGTGGGTAGCAGAGAGCCATCCATTGGGCCCTGTTATCTGCACCATAACTACATCTTTTGGAACTATTTATGTATTTGAAATGAAATCATTATTTAATTATTGATTTTAGGACCAAAATTAATTTTCTACGCATTTAATAAAATACAAAATTATTAAATAAAAGCTGAAGGTAGGCCGAGTTAACAATGACATCTGGACGTCTAACACCTCAGTCCCCTTGTGACCATGGCTGTTGTAAAGCACTCGAAACGCCGGGAAAATAAAAAAAAATTAAACGCCATACAATCCGTAAATAATAGTTTCATTTCAAATGTGCAGTGTTCACGTAAATACAAGAAATCATTTCTATTTATGTATGTTTTTAATTAACCATATCCTGTATTGATCTAGAATAATGTATACAAAATGAGTTATTATATACTTCTTACTCTTAATAATAAGAAATAATACACCGCAGCTAACTTCGTATAACTAACGCAGTATATCTCAAAACCTCAAGAACAAAGTATACAACCAGTGCGTGTTGTCAATGATGACTTACAGAACCGAGATTTGGTCCTTCACTGCAGGCCGTATGAGGAAGCTCAAAGTTACTCAGCGCGCTATGGAAAGGGCTATGCCCCGTGTTTCTCTCCGCGAAAGAGTCTGCAACGATGATATCCGCAGCAGAACTAGGGTAACCGAAACACCGTTTAGGGTCAGCAAGATAAAGTGGCAATGGGCCGGCCACATAGCTCGCAGAACTGACAACCGTTGGGAAAAAAAGGTTCTCAAGTGGCAACCACGTACAGACAGACGCAGTGTGGGAGCGCCACAAGATGGAGTGATGACCTGCACAGTGTTGCGGGAAGTCGATGGATATAGGTGGCTCAGGACCGTGCTTTGTGGCAATCTCTGGAGAGGCCTATGTTCAGTAGTAGACTTATTATAGGCTGAAATGATGATTATGATTCCGCAACTGAGTTGGAGTCGCGGAAGAGAACGTTTGGTATTGGATACGGCACTCTCCTTGTCCTCCACGACTCAGGCCAGGGCGCACCGTTGATCCAGCTGAAGTTATAACGTTGCGCCGCGCCCGAAAGTGCTCAGCGGCGGAGCAAAAGACCACATCGAATCAGTCGTCGGGGTCAGGAAGATTAGAGGGCTCGTACCAATGAGTTAACAAAATTTACGTACGATTTTTATAGTTGGCCTGTGGATACTAAGACGGTGATAGGCTGTTTACCTGCCTCGTCGGTCAAAATAAGCGCTGTAAAAAAGTGGGCTGAAACAACTAAATTATATGTAGACCTTTGACCACCTCATTAGGTCGTGAGAGCTAATTTATTTGCTACAAAAATTACATGAAAATATAAGTGAAGCTAATTTTGTTGTTTGTGGTAAGTTAAAAAAAATTAATAATCTTCTATACAAACACGATAACGTTATTTCCATCTTAACATCGATATTTATTTCGGACATATTTAAAGTAAGTTTGATTAAAATATGAAATGGTCATGGAGTTTCAGGAAGAAGTCGACGATCAAGGATGTAATGGATAGGCAATCATGAAGTTAAATATTGAATCTTATTATTTTACTTCAATATTTAAAATAATCAAATTAAAATTATTTAAAATATTTAAATATATACTCGTCTGATTGGGTGATATATGTAAATATGGATATATACAATAAAATAAATAAATTAAATAAAATCTTTATTATTGTTATTTTAGAAGTACTTAACTTAATAAAATCAACAAAATTAAAAATATTAAATGTAATATTCTTGCTGATCTTTAATCCTTAACGTGTCATAACCATATAACCCTTCTCGTTTCGTAGCAATTGAGTACCAATTGTTTCAACACGCCAAGACTTAATTTTTATTGATGTAGCACGCTATAAGTAATGGATATGACAGGGTTAATTCCCCAAAAAAAAATCTTCTGTACATTATTCTGTCTTCTGTATATTTTCGGAAATGTGTGCCTTTTCGGAAATTGGTTACTAGATGATTCGTGATGACTTCAAAATAGCACGTAGATGCAGCTCAATAGCGTTATTAGTCGGTCGTAGTTCAACATTTGAAGTTATCACCTTTCATAAAAATTCAAGAGAAAACCACGCCTCTACTTCGTGCTTTCGGCGTAGCACCGTTGCAGAGTAGATGAAAACTTTAAAAGCTCTGCCGAAATTCTATCTTCATCCAGCTCTATGCCGTATTTGAGCTTGGCTCTAGGGTCGTAACTAAGACTATTATTTGTTTTCATAGACGTAAAATCTTAGCACCGGCTAAAAAATATGGCGCTCTTGGCCTGCAACTTGGTACCGGGCACTGAAATCAGGAGATTTTACACTGGGTGCCAGGGTTTTGAATAACGGAAATGGACGTCAAATGGATAGAAGATTTGGGACAGAACGTAATGATGATGATCACATCATAGATACGTCGTTGAACTGCTGTCGCATAGTCGTCATGATGTAGTTGGTCTTATTTTTAGAGGAAACGTAAATGATGAGGACATTAAGGTTTCACGTTTACTATAAAATCGGCCTACTTTTGCCTCCTTATTGTTTCAATTTAGTGTAACTACAGTAGAGATGTCCCTCTCCACTCTTCGTGGATCCGAAGACATACACTGCAGGACAGGTATCGCCCGCGGTTCGCTGGTGCGAGCTCGTGCGCCGTGCGTGCTACTCCGTAAAGGCTCGCGTAATGGGAAGTCACTTCAAAACGTTGTGTTTAATTAGACAGAAGTGTCCCTGTAATTGAGTCTAGAATTAAGCCTGTAAAATATAAATTCAGTTGACAGGCGATCATTGCGTTTCAATGATTGCTTGTAATTCTGCTTGACACGTGGTAATTAGATAAGTATGAAGGAGGACTATGGCATTAATTTCATGGATGTATGGTAATGATCAGTTTGTACATACAGATTATTTCTGATTTTAAATCTAGAAAGATGGGGACCCAAAGAGTTTGGAGAAACTGTCATAAGAAAATCTTTTCAAGGAAAACAAGCTTGTATTATAATAATCGAACAAAATTTTAAAATTTCTTGGCATATCCCAAGAGCCCTAATGGGGATAATTTAGTTGACGTGTTACTAGGGCCAATATCCGGGTCCATTATCACAGCAGCTCCATGGTATGCCAAATTGGAACACAATCGGATGTCAGCAAGTGCTTTAAAAATTTATTATAAATTTTGAACAGGAAAGAAAGACATACGAAGAAAGTAAGGGTAATATCCTTCACTATTTGAAGGATTCGGAGCAGTTAATAAAACGCGTTGAACAGTACAACCACTGCCTGATAAATCAGGGTACTGGTAGAAAACCTTATTGACGTCTATCAACGTACATATGTTACATCCTCCACAATCAAATTAACAATTATGTTGTACGAGTTGCTATGGAAAGGGCTATGCCCCGTGTTTCTTCCGCGAAAGAGTCTGCAACGATGATATCCGCAGCAGAACTAGGGTAACCGAAACACCGTTTAGGGTCAGCAAGATAAAGTGGCAATGGGCCGGCCACATAGCTCGCAGAACTGACAACCGTTGGGAAAAAAAGGTTCTCAAGTGGCAACCACGTACAGACAGACGCAGTGTGGGAGCGCCACAAGATGGAGTGATGACCTGCACAGTGTTGCGGGAAGTCGATGGATACAGGTGGCTCAGGACCGTGCTTTGTGGCAATCTCTGGAGAGGCCTATGTTCAGTAGTAGACTTATTATAGGCTGAAATGATGATTATGATTCCGCAACTGAGTTGGAGTCGCGGAAGAGAACGTTGCGCCGCGCCCGAAAGTGCTCAGCGGCGGAGCAAAAGACCACATCGAATCAGTCGTCGGGGTCAGGAAGGTTAGAGAGCTCGTACCAATGAGTTAACAAAATTTACGTACGATTTTTATAGTTGGCCTGTGGATACTAAGACGGTGATAGGCTGTTTACCTGCCTCGTCGATCAAAATAAGCGCTGTAAAAAAGTGGGTTGAAACAACTAAATTATATGTAGACCTTGACCACCTCATTAGGTCGTGAGAGCTAATTTATTTACTATAAAATCGGCCTACTTTTGCCTCCTAATTGTTTCAATTTAGTGTAACTACAGTAGAGATGTCCCTCTCCACTCTTCGTGGATCCGAAGACATACACTGCAGGACAGGTATCGCCCGCGGTTCGCTGGTGCGAGCTCGTGCGCCGTGCGTGCTACTCCGTAAAGGCTCGCGTAATGGGAAGTCACTTCAAAACGTTGTGTTTAATTAGACAGAAGTGTCCCTGTAATTGAGTCTAGAATTAAGCCTGTAAAATATAAATTCAGTTGACAGGCGATCATTGCGTTTCAATGATTGCTTGTAATTCTGCTTGACACGTGGTAATTAGATAAGTATGAAGGGAGGACTATGGCATTAATTTCATGGATGTATGGTAATGATCAGTTTGTACATACAGATTATTTCTGATTTTAAATCTAGAAAGATGGGGACCCAAAGAGTTTGGAGAAAACTGTCATAAGAAAATCTTTTCAAGGAAAACAAGCTTGTATTATAATAATCGAACAAAATTTTAAAATTTCTTGGCAAATCCCAAGAGCCCTAATGGGGATAATTTAGTTGACGTGTTACTAGGGCCAATATCCGGGTACATTATCACAGCAGCTCCATGGTATGCCAAATTGGAACACAATCGGATGTCAGCAAGTGCTTTAAAAATTTATTATAAATTTTGAACAGGAAAGAAAGACATACGAAGAAAGCAAGGGTAATATCCTTCACTAGTTGAAGGATTCGGAGCAGTTAATAAAACGCGTTGAACAGTACAACCACTGCCTGATAAATCAGGGGTACTGGTAGATAACCTTATTGACATCTACCAACATATATATATATATTTTTTTTTTTTTTTGAGGGAGGGGGCAAACGAGCGTGCGGCTCACCTGATGGTAAGTGATCACCGACGCCCACGAACATCCACAACACCAGAGGAGCTACAGATGCGCTGCCGGCCTTTAAGGAAGGAATAAGCTCTTTTCTTGAAGGTCCCTAAGTCGTAACTGTTCGGAAATACTGCTGGCGACAGCTGATTCCACAAAATCGAAGTGCGTGGCAGAAAACTTCGATTAAAACGCACTGTGGTGGAATGCCAACCATCTAGGTGGTATCGATGGAACTTCGAATTCTGTCGCGATGTACGATGGTGAAACTCAGCAGCTGGGATCAATCCGAAAAGTTCCTCAGAACATTCCCCGTGGAAAATTTTGTAAAAATGCAAAGAGAAGCAACATCTCTTCGCAAGGCCAAAGGATCGAGCCGATCAGAGAGAGCTTGGTCGCCGACAATTCGAGCCGCTCGACGTTGGATGCGGTCAAATGGAAGGAGTTGGTACTGGGGTACCCTGCCCAGAGATGAGAACAGTATTCCATGTGGGGCCGAACTTGCGCCTTATAAAGTTGCAAACGGTGGACCGGCATGAAATACTGTCCTGCCTCTACAGAGCACACCAAGCTTTTAGAGGCCAATTTGGCCTTTCCCTCCAGGTGACCACGGAACTGAACATCGCTTGATATGTCAACGCCAAGGATTCTGATACTGGCTGAGCCAATAAGGGAATGTTCTCAAAAGGGAGAAACGACAAAGGGATTCTTTTAGCGGTGAACGCGCAAACCTGTGTCTTTTGGGGTTGAATAGGACCAAATTACGTCGACCCCAATCCGAGACTTTGAATAACAAGGTCTCGACTTCAGACACAAGTTTGTTCCGGCACTCTTCGACGTGTTCCTGAGAAATATTCGCACGACCTGTATATAGGGCATCACCCGTGCTGTCGTCTGCATAGCAATGAATGCTACTGATTTGTAGCATGTCGTTGATATGCAGAAGGAACAGAGTGGGAGATAGCACACAGCCTTGTGGAACACCAGCATTCACGGGTTTGGGGTCCGAGCCTGCACCGTCGACAACAACCTTGATGCTCCGATCCGAGAGGAAGCTGGTGACCCAGTTGCACAATCTCTCAGGAACCCCGTAAGATGAAAGCTTTGAAAGAAGCGCTTTATGCCAAACCCTATCAAATGCTTTCGCTACCGCCAGACTAACCGCCAAAGCCTCCCCCTTAGACTCAACTGCTTCTGCCCATCGGTGAGTCAGGTAAACTAGAAGATCACCAGCTGATCGTCCGCGACGGAAACCGTACTGTCGGTCACTGATCAGCTGGTGTTCCTCCAGGTACCTCAGGAGCTGGGTGTTGATGAGTGACTCCATTATTTTAGATAACAAGGGGGTGATGGCAATAGGCCTGTAGTTGGACGGATCGGAGCGGTCGCCTTTTTTGGGTATTGGATGCACAAATGCTGTCTTCCAAGATTCCGGGATGACGCCTGGAGAGTAGGAGTGCCGGAAAAGACGCGTGAGAACCGGTGCCAACTCAGGGGCACACATCCTCAGCACAATTGAGGGATTCCGTCCGGCCCACTCGACTTATGAATGTCCAGGAGCGGAGTGCCTTTCGCACTGAGCTCTGCAGAAACTGAATTTCCGGCATGGAGCACTTACACCACGGGATGGTAGGTGGAGAGTTTCCCGGTCATCAAGAGTCGAGTTGATGCAAAAAGAGAGCCCAAGAGATCGGCTTTTGCAGTATGGGCCAGCGAATCATCCTCCTTGTGTAGAGATGGGAGAGATGGCTGACAGAAATTCCCTGGACAGCCTTGGCGAGAGACCAGAATGCGCGGATCCCGATGGGAGGCGAACTAATCTCTCGCCAATTCTGCCAATGTGCTTTAACTTTGCCGCAGCGATAACTCTTTTGAAGGACCTGGAGGCTGAGTTGTACTCGTTTTTAAGAGCACTGGTTTTTGCATCCCGAGACGCCGATGCATCGGCCCAGGCCTGGTAGCACTTCCGCTTTCGGCGTGACGCTATTTTGCAGGTGCGACTAAACCAAGGCTGGGATTTACCTCCGACAGGCACTGCAGAGAACGGAATAAAAGTTCCATTCCTGAAGTACCACATCGGTGACAGAATCTGCAACGACGTTGGGATCATCCAGCGAGAAGCAAACCTGCCCCCATGGGTAGGAAGCAAAGAAAGACCGCATTCCATCCCAATCTGCCGACCTATAGTGCCACACACGGCGGAAGCCCGCAGATCGCGTTCGGGATCGGCGCGCAATAGGCACTACACTCCGGATCAGACAGTGGTCCGACGAGCCAAGAGGGGCATCGACTGAGACCAAATATCCGTCCGGGTGTGAGGTCAGCAAAAGGTCCAACAGGGAAGGTGTATGACCTTCCACGTCTGGGATCCGCGTCGGCGAGGTTACCAGTTGTGTCAGGCCATATGCTAATGCAAAGTCGTGAACAGATCTCCCGCATGATCGGTTATGCGAGAACCGAGCCAATCGGTGTGGTGGGCATTAAAATCGCCGAGAATCACGATCTCTGCGGATGGGATCTGTTGTAGCACGGAATCTGTAGCCATTTGGATGTGGTCGATGAGTCGGTCAGTTACGGTATTACCGCTATGGGACCTGTAAAGGCACGCATAGACGCGCGGATGGTCGTCGCTGTCGATGCGCAGCCAAACGGTAGATAGGTCCAAACCTTCAAGACTACCGAGGCGTCGAGAACAGATATCATCTCTGACGTATACGCAAACTCCGGCACGGGGCACAAAGGAGTGTTCCAGTTGGTACCCCGGGTAATGGAGATAAGAGGTATCAGCCGGAGACGATATCTGAGTCTCTGTAAGAAAAAGCAAGGCTGGCTTCGCTGTTTCAAGATGGTAATGAACGGCGCTAAGGTTCGAGTGGAGTCCCCTGATATTGCAGAACCACGGCGAGCGCGGTAGGGGATGCCATAGTTTCCTTGCTGCGTTTGCCTCGAGTAGGACAGAAAGAGAGCGGAATATTGCCCCCCCATGAATACGCGGGGCAGACTGAGCATTCACGATTAGGTAGCGTAGGAAAGCCTGAACGTGGATGCTCAGTGAGGGATTCTCCAGAACCGTAGGTACTGGTACCCTCCTGGGGTAGCCTTCCAAAATTATATACTGCTACCATATTTGGGGAGGGGAGGGGCCTGTTACCACTCACTGCACGAAATGCAGAAGCACAAGATGCCTCTACTCACGCCGGTATCTCCTCTGCGAGGCCGTGGTGAATTTTATCCGGACGAGCTGGCCCGTCATGATGTAGTTGGTCTAATTTTTAGAGGAAACGTAAATGATGAGGACATTAAGGTTTCACGTTTACTATAAAATCGGCCTACTTTTGCCTCCTAATTGTTTCAATTTAGTGTAACTACAGTAGAGATTTCCTTCTCCACTCTTCGTGGATCCGAAGACATACACTGCAGGACAGGCACCGCCCGCGGTTCGCCGGTGCGAGCTCGTGCGCCGTGCGTGCTACTCCGTAAAGGCTCGCGTAATGGGAAGTCACTTCAAAACGTTGTGTTTAATTAGACAGAAGTGTCCCTGTAATTGAGTCTAGAATTAAGTCTGTAAAATATAAATTTAATTGACAGGTGATCATTGCGTTTCAATGATTGCTTGTAATTCTGCTTGACACGTGGTAATTAGATAAGTATGTAGGGAGGACTATGGCATTCATTTCATGGATGTATGGTAATTATCCGTTTGTACATACAGATTATCTCTGACTTTAAATCTAGAAAGATGGGGACCCAAAGAGTTTGGAGAAAGCTGTCATAAGAAAATCTTTTCAAGGAAAACAAGCTTGTATTATAATAATCGAACAAAATTTTAAAATTTCTTGGCATATCCCAAGAGCCCTAATGGGGATAATTTAGTTGACGTGTTACTAGGGCCAATATCCGGGTCCATTATCACAGCAGCTCCATGGTATGCCAAATTGCAACACAATCGGATGTCAGCAAGTGCTTTAAAAATTTATTATAAATTTTGAACAGGAAAGAAAGACATACGAAGAAAGCAAGGGTAATATCCTTCACTATTTGAAGGATTCGGAGCAGTTAATAAAACGCGTTGAACAGTACAACCACCATTTATTGACTGCCCGATAAATCAGGGGTACTGGTAGAAAACCTTATTGACATCTACCAACATACATATGTTACATCCCTCCACAATCAAATTAACAATTATGTTGTACGAGTTTATGAAATGAGTAGACAAACGATACACGGCATAGAAACTTTTGGATACATAGTGCATGTAACAAGCATACTTTATATTAAGTAATACTTAGAAATGTTGTACATTTTATATATTAACAAATGTTCAGGAATATGCGTAACTACTAGGGGTACTTGTAGAAAACCTTATTGACGTCTATCAACGTACATATGTTACAGCAAGTTAAATAAAATCTTGTAAAAATAAGAATTCATATTACGACATCAAGTGATCCTAATGATTCACATCAAAAATCTGAATTTCATAAAACATAGTGTCGATAAAAATTGACAAACATATGTCTTTTAAATAATTACGCGTAGCTACAATCGAAATTGACCTTTTTCACATGAGCGGTCGCCACTTACGCTCCCACTCTTTCAATATTCACGCTGACATTTCAGAAGGCAGAGAACAAGTTAATGTGGCGGATTGGCGGAAAATTTTCCTCCAATCCGCTCGAGGCTATTTAGGTATTTAGAGGCCGTAAATCAATCGATCTATTACAATTACATCACAATACAATTCGCAAATGACACAGTAGTCGTGCATTGTCTACGCGGACGTTTGTTCAAACGGCATTGAATTAAATTGATAGCGCTGTACGCGATAATGGAAGCTAATGCAACATAATTACAGACTAGCAAGCCCCGCGCATGTAAGCCCTAACCGTCACTCGTCAATTTAATGAACAAATTTGTCTTGACAGTTGCGCGTAAAGAGCATACAAAATCGTTATCTATTATTATGTTCTTTGAAATGTGAATAACACGCATAGATATTTGTTATATGTAGTGGATATTTGTCCATATCAATCTGACACTATTGTCAAACACGTAAAAAAAATATGTCACAGAATGAGAACTACATATCTAATTTACTTTTAGGTAACGGGGGCAAACGAGCAATTTGGGGGATGGGAGGTAGGATGGGGAGGGGGTATCGCAAAAAGCATTAATTGTTGTTAAGTATTAACCCAAATGCCGATTATTACTTCAAAAACATAGTACATGGTCATTACGTGAAATGAGGTTTGGAAAGCAGTATGAACTTCCTTCTTAACTAAACTTTAGGTTTTCAAGTAAAAGTATATTTATAAAAGAACAAAATATTTTGTTCTTAGCAATGAGTGTAAAGTAAAGAGGGCTATTTTATTTCGTCGAGGAGGGTTCCGGTACATTTCTCCGGCTTCACCGCGACCACTCCACTGCCCGCAAATATTAGCTCACTAACACTTTCCTTAGTTTTACGTTACATAGACTTATTACCGTAGCACAGTGCTATAAGTTAGATAAAGGTTTACAAAATATGAAAAATATAATCATCATCTTTACCAATGGTCTATGAGCAGTCCACAGTTGGATATATCTTCCTAGGTGGTTAAGATTTGCATTTCAATGCCACGCTTATGACACATTTACAACTAGGTAATATGTATTTTTCCTTCACCGCCGAGCACGTGGCGGAAAACATCGTAAGGAAACCTGCATATCAGAGAAATAATAAAAAAAAAATACTTTTCCGAGGATATGTGAAGCCGGCCAACCCGCAATGGAGCAGCGAGACGGGCCATTACCGGCTCCTACACCCTCTCAGATATTCGAGAAGGGAGACCTTTGCCTAGCAGTGGCCATTTACTGGCTGCTACTTTACTTTACTGCAACCGATTGCCTCAAGACATCGACTTTCCCTATCACTTTCCGTTGTCGTAATGTGAAAGGTACTGGGACATGAGTTCGCAAATCCGATACAGTTTTGTTTTAGTGTTTTTCGCTAATTAGTTCATGTCTCTAAAACACACATACAAGCTTTTTTGTGAAGTTTTGAAGATCCATGAAAAATTTATATGTAATCTCTGAACATGTTCTGTGATTATACTACGTAGTTTACGTTTACTTACAATTTACATGAAAAAAATAATAGTTTCCCAAACTATTCGATAGGAGCGCTTTTTCATATAAATCGATAGTAAACGCAAACGATGTTGCGATGGTTAAAATTTACACTTAGGGTAAAGCAGAAGGTGTTCCTAAAATGCTTAAGAAACAGTCGGGTGGATTAATGTGAATGAGGGTGGTGAAATGTAGCCACTCGGCATTCGTTTTGGGCCATTTCCGCGCCGATCGCACAGTTTGGCTCCTCACTCAACCTCACTTAGTGGCTCTTAAATAAATACCGCACGTATGCGCGATATTACCGCTAACAACACTTCACACTTTAGCCTCGCGCGCTGGGATATTTATGGCGCTCGTATGGTATAAATCCAGTGGATTTATTGTATGTGCTTAGCGGTACGGCGTACTCGAGACTTTATAGTGCCATGTTCATATTAAACTCAAGTATGTTTTTGTGCAAATAGGGTTGCCAGGTTAAAAAAACATGCCGCACTAGATGTTATATTTGGCCGGACATTCTGCTCTGGAAACTGAATTACCTTTAAATATTTCATATTAATCCGGATAACACGTGGTAGAGCCAAGCGACGGATTTTGCTGCAGCTCGAATGGGCTGGCTCGAAAACGTTACCTTCCACTAGGAATCTCTCCTGTGCCGCGGAGGCAGTTTACATACATGAATTTCACATGGATAAACACCCAGACCGGGAACTATTATCTGTACTCCATACAAATACATAAGTGCGGGTTCGATTCCCGTACGGGTTATCCATGTTCGTGCGGGAATCGAACCGACCAACGGGCCGCAGCTGATCGCTGTCAAGTCTGACGGCTCGGTGGCGTAATGGATTGCCTATTATTACTATCTCTTGTACTAATTTCACAACAAATTTTAATTATTACATAAATCAGGGTATCCCTGAAGATGGCGTAAGGCGAAACCGGTCGGGGACTTATACAACAATTAAAATGTGTTGTGAAACTTTTATTTACAGTTTTAATGAAGTATAAGTTAATTATAAATTTTGAAATGCAAAATAACTCGATGTAGACTACATCAGATAAGAGTATAAATGAGCTTATTTATCCAAAAGCTCTTGCGTGCCTAGAAGGGCGGTAGACGGACAAGTCCGCCGACTAATGGGCTATTAACTTGGACGAGTAAACAAGAATATTGTTTTTTGCCTTGTGCTAGACGACTAGACTGGCCACCTACTGACGCCGCGGGCACTTTCCATTTGTATTAAACAGCACATCAATAATTGAAAATTGCACTGAAGTGTACTTAATGCAAAGGTGTGAGTTGTGTTTAAGCTTGATAGAAATTTCTGGTGTAATTATTTCTGGCTGACGTATGTATGTATTTATGTACATGTTAAGTTATTGTGTGGTTGCTTATATGCTTAATCGGGACTCAATTAAAGTAAGTACATATATTACAAGATTATAATTTCATCTTTTTACTATTTTGATGTTATGTACAAAACCGCCCCTTCAGATAAATTCAGGGCAGTTATGTTCAGTCTGTGGATCCCACTTGTCTGTGGGATTTGAGTTTGGCAAATTTGAATAGATATTCCGCCACCACTCGGCAGACAGAGCCTTGTTTGTTTGCTAGTGGGCGCATCACGTGCAGTTGAGGTGGGCATTTGGAGAAAGGAGAAAACCTTTCTCATTCCTTCAAATGCCCATATATGTAATATCACTATTCTCCCCTACAATAATGCCAATACCAACAATAATGCAGCCATCACACGGCAGCAATAATTATTTATCGATGCCGTAACTTATAGAGAACGGTTGTTACTAGTGTGTGAAAATGTATGAGTATTAAAGTTAATTAACTAAACTGAAACGTCTATTATCTATGGTATACGAAGTATTTTGTTTATGCTATAAATGTTCTTTATAGAGAGTTTACACTCTGTTTTATAAAAGTTGTCTGTTTACTTAGATACCCTTCACGTAACATTTAAAATTTTCAAAAAATTTCCGGCGAAATGTTCTTGAAGAGTTTTCTGATGGACTAATGGCATTACCTGATACAAAACGTTGCTACTATGCCACTAGTTTCCTATTAAAATGATGAAAAAAGTTAGTCTAATAGTAGGTACCTTAATAACATATTTGCAGGGTCTCGTGACGACATTATAGGATATTTGAATCGGTTTTACTTTACGCAACATCCCACTTAGCAATATCACTACCAAGAATTTTGCTGAAACCGGAAAAGTTCTCTTGTCAAAAAACTATCCAACACAAAATTTGGCAACATACATAATTGTCTGTCGCAGCAGGACGTAATTTCATTTATTTATGGCTTACCAAAACATTTACCCTATTATTATTATGTTGTTACGGCTGTATTAAAATGCCATAAAATTTATGACGCTTGCGAATTTTTCAGCGATATAATTTATATTCTTGTACCATTACCGTATGATTCAAAATGCCTTGTGATCTTGTGCAAGAGTGGGGTGGCATGACAAACGAGTCGCGGTCGTCCCCTCCGATTACAACGTCGCGACGAGGCTAGAAGTCGCCGTGACTACTACTCAGCATACTGTTCAAGTCCCATCAGTAGGGGACAAAATACGAACAACGTTGAAGGGGTTCTACTACATGAATAGCGACTTCGTAGCAAATTGATTCCGATTAAAATCATCCGTGTGAGAGAGACATAAAACATTTCCTTTAATTCGTTCCGTGTTTAATTTCCATGAAATAAATGTGTTTTTTTTTTTTTAAAAAACATGTAATGTACGGTAAAATATAGAGACAAATTCTAAAACACTATTTGTCAATATTTATTGTATTTTCAGCAGTTAATTTTACCGTTACCATTATATTTTATTTTACCACTCGAAAGTACTTAAAATTTCACGAGGTAGAGCCAAGCTGCGGCTCTTGCTGCTGCTCGAATGGGGCGGCTCGACCATATTGGTACTACGGACTCGCAGAATACCGGCGTGAAGTTAAGGCATCTCGTGCTTCTGCGTTTCGTTCGGAGAGTGAGGTAACCGAAGAACCCACTGCCCTCTTCATCCTGCCTTCCATCCCCCTAATACTCTTAAAGGCCGGCTATGCATCTGCTGTTGCGTGTGTACGTGGGCGACGACAATCACTTACCATCAGGTGAACCGCTTGCTCGTTTGCCGCCTTTCACAAAAAAAAAGTAGCAGTATGGTAATACTCATTTCTTTCTTCTACTCGTCCATAGATGGCACTATTCTGTGGTTTTCGAATTAAGCTCATTACTTGCATGACTTGCGTTAGTATGCAAAATTTTAATATATTTAGTAATAACAAATTTACATATTTTCCGGTAAGTACATGAAATTACCTATGCCTATCTATACTTTTATAGTCAGGAGTTACTTGCAGACATCAATCATTATGGTTATAACTATAAGGAATAAATTCCTTGATGACGGATGGTAAAAATAGGTTAATTCGCAAAGTATTGTATTGAACTAAATAATAACCAGACTTCTATATTGTAACTCAACTTCATATTTTTGTTACCAATTGTTAATACAACGACAACAATAGAATTGGTCATAACAATACATAAGTTGTATAAAATTGGACACAAAAAGGCTATTACCGTCGAAAAACTAATGAGCCTCCTCTCAACCCGCAACTAATCAAACAAATTTTCGAATCTCATCCATCACGTCAAGCGGCAAGCGTTAATCCCACACGAAGCTCATTTAGAGGCTCGACGTAACATCAACGATGTAAAGCTTCGTTTAGAGCGGGATATACCAGATGTGAGAGAATATGGAATACGCAGACGCTATAACGCTTACATACCTATTTTGTTATAATCTAATCATCTTAACGATGATAACATTAGGGATAAATCTCTAAATGTCTAAATGTCCCACTGGTGGGTAAAGGCTTTCTCTCAATATTTGAGAGGGTGTTGGAGCTAAGAAGCATTCGAAGGGAGTTCACATCCTTGAAATATTTTTTTTACTATTTCTTAAACATGCAGGTTGCATTTGAAATTAATAAGACGTCCCTCTCACGATGTTACTTTACCGTCGAGCACGTGGTAAATTCCGCACTGAAAATTGCAATTAATTTTAGTGTGGCACAGCTGATAGAACTCAGTTCACTCGGGTACTATGAATCTTAGCTACATTAAACCTGATAACTAGGCTACGATGGCTCTCTAAAATCAGTAACGAAATAAATGTGCTGGATACAAATCTCTCCCAATAACACAATTTGCCATAATCGCATGGCAGGTGTGTTGGCGATAGCAGTACGATACATTCTAGACGTTGGTTCGTTTAACTACGTCAACGGTCTGGTTCATTTAAGACTGTCTGGTGGGATGGTTATTGCGTCATCTCCCGGAGCACAATATTTTAGATTATTAAAAAATCGTTCAAGAACCACTAAAACATGTAAAAATTTTAAACGATTATGTTTTATTTTAGGCTCGGCTTTACCAACAAATTAACAAATGTTTAATGTCGCCATCAACACCAGTGTTCGTATTGTAAAATGTTTAATTACATATCTAGGTATAAACAGCCTCTAATTTATTGTTGAACGAATGTTAGATTTTCGAAACTACATGCGAAAACAAAGTCATCTCATAAATTTTGCATCCGCATGAAGTAGACAAGAAGATCTTAAGTTCTGCACCAGTTAATGTATCATGTACAAGAAGTAAATTATAAATAGTATTTTACCTACGCTAACTCATGGAATGAAATAACTTCTTAATACCATACAGACTTAACGAGACTTAAAGAGTTTATATTCTTAACATGTTATCGTGTTGCAACAATAGAATCTCTATTGTTGCAACACTATGATGAGTTACTATTTTCCAGAGAGTTATTGTGTGTTTAACATGTTTATGTTTTTATTTATTTCAAAACATAAAGTGTTTCTTAATTTTTTGTTAACTAGAAATAAAAAAAAAATTCGCAATGTAAGTAATCAATAATGCATATTACATTATCGATTAATATTTAGTTGCACGGAATGTCACAGAAGTTTCCATATAACTATCCGAAAATTAAAACTATATACTTAAAATAAGTAATTTAAAAGTATTTTGTAACTTAAAATTACATAGTCTTAAAAGTGTAATAATTCCTAAACCTTAACAAAAACTTAATATTGAAATGATTCCTGGTTTTTGTTTCATGGAATGATCCATCTCTTTTCAATAGAAGCAACTATCTCTTTCTGGGTGCGCCGACTCGTCTGGGAAGAGCCTTTAGCTCAAATACTTAAAATGAAAAAATATCAAATTCTATAAAAAACACTAAGTGCTATTTTGCTACAATGTTCCTTAATGTTTGAAATTTTTATTTAAATGGATAAAATATCGTTTTTTTTAAATGTGTACGGTTAGATGGCAAAATAATAAATAGCTACCTAGTTTCGAGTTAGTACGTTAGTAAAATATTATTAGTAATTTGTTTTTTAAGTAAAATTTTAGAGGAAAAAAATAAGTTCTTACGACCCGACACCGAATACTGGGGTGGTCAGGGGTCTAGACATTTTTGTCGTTTCAACCGACTTTTTATCTTATGTCTTATTTGGGACTACGTGACAAGTGGTGAGCAACGATAGTGCAACGAGAGTGTCCAAGCAAACGATACTAATCTTACATAAGTTACGAAAAATTCATTGATACGAGCCCTCCACATAGGGGATAGAACCCGAGTCTACTGATGCGGAGGCCACTACCCACTACCCACTCGACAATCGCAGCAAGTTGTACTTATCGTACTAGTAACATTGTAGTAAGCGGTATTCACAGAACCATTTAAGTTTTATAAATGAAACAAATGCCAGCTGTGTTTGGCATCGGAGATATAAATACTTGACCTACACATTGTCTCGATTCCTCATATATATTCTATGATTCCAATGCGCACCGTAGACGGAAAAAATGTGTTTTTAAAAAGTTATATCCTGTCTATACGTTTTACTTGATTACTTGTTATTTAAAAAAAACTCCAACAAAACAAAAACTACACCAAGAAATCCTAAAACATTATATTAATAAATAGTTATTATAAGTAAGCAAGCTGAGCCAGGTACTTTAATAAAATATACGAAATCAAATGTTTTTTTGAGAAAATACAGCTTTCTAAAATAATGTACTATAATAAATTTTATCTGAAATATTCTCTAAAATAGGTTACATGAGTTTTTAGGTTGAATCCCGACAAACTATATGAACGAACTCATAATATTTCATAATCATATCGTATAAGTATATAATATATCCGCAGGGAATATATCCAAGAATTATCCAACCCGCCTGCGCAGCGTGGGTAGTGTGCAAATCTTCCACGCATCACATGCCAGCATTTGCTGGCTCTTTCTTAGAAAAGTCTAGGTCCAGCAGCGGACTTCTACAGGCTCATAAAGAAGCTATAAATATGTACATACAAATTAACAGAGCATATAATAAACTGTAAGAATTAATAAAAAGTAAGCACTTTAAATGCCTATTTGGGGTTTACCACGCCCCAAAGAATTATTTAATTTAAACGAAAAAAAAACGAAACGAATGGATTCCGAAAGTGCAACCTAGTATATCTAGTCTCGGCTATGTAACTACGTGGTAAACTCTATTGGACTATACACAAAAATATTTTATAAAGATATGGTCTGGGTCGTCTGTTAAAAATATATACCCTTCCGTTTTTAAATAGATTTTAAATCTAACGGTGAAATCAAAATATTGGACTCACATTTATTTTGTGACATCACTTTATATTTGAGAATGGATTAAAAATAATCGATTTGTATTTTCATCATGTGCTTGTACAGTGAAAATTGTACAATTTTAAGTTTATGCGTCGAAGTGTGATTTTTCACGTTTTCTCCCGAGACGCTAACGTGACCCGGAGCGAGCTCCATTTATGATCGGTGCACTGGAATGGCCGACAAATGGCATCCAAATGAGAGGCTTCGTCAGCCGAAGTCGACCGTGTCTCTTCACTATAATCCACTTATTGCATTTACTCTTACGATTGAATACCGAATAGGAATACACATCTGTGAGTTCGTTTAGGTGTGCATTAATGAATCGTGTTCAATCTCAGTGATGGAACGATAACATTTGTAGTCGTAAGGTTTCATGGTAGAGGTAGCCCGAGGCTCATTTGATTATACGTTGAGTGAGGGCTAATCGCGCTGGACGGGCGAACACCTCGAGATCAAACACGAGGCGAGCCGCCAGATATTTTTGTTTCTATTAAACAACACCCGACGTAATAATGTTTAACAATCGTGCAGCGTTAATTTGAACAGCGAATGATGTGGAGATGCTTTTGATTTAATCGCGTATAAAAACGGAAAGACTTCAATAACATAACTAGGTGATATCGGACTTTAAAAATGGTTACAATTAAAATATTTGGAATGTGATTCTTTTTTTCTTTTTTTTTATAAGTTAGTAATTATACAGGCTCTTCGCTCAGGCTTATTTCTAACAGAAAAACAACAGTGGTTGCATTGCTAATTGGTGGCATAAATATGTAATCATGAGGTGGCATAGAAATATAAAATGTAACTATGTGCGTAGTTCTTACTCAGGTGACTTTTTCAAAATAAAAGGAACCTACGACGAAGTACCATTTATTGTAATAGAAGCCTAATACATGCATAATTTGATATTGGAGTGAGAATCCTCTAGATTATTTATTTTTAGGCTTATAATTGATTTTAAAAAAATATTCTTCAAAGTTTGTGAACAACGGCCTATAATTACAGTTAAAAAGTATGTAAAATTTTGTTTGCAAAGTAAATTATAGATAGTTTACTTTGCAAACAAAATTTTATAATTTATTAAATATGTTAGCTAATTATAATACATACATTTAATTAAGCAGTCTCATAATATTCGAACAGTTTATAGTTTCTCATTTATTATTGTTATACTCTACGCATAAGTATATACAAACGTTAAATAAAACACGGTAACAAATAACTACAAAATAAACAACAACATTAACAAAGTACTGTCGTCTAGTAAATCAATTCGTGTACAATATGTAAGAAATATTTACATAAGAAATATTAATGTATCAGCAACTTCACAGTAGTCTCTGTGCCCGTTGTTCAGATAAGTGGTCGTCTCAGGGATCTGGGATTGTTATTAAATATTTGTGTTGTAGTGCGATTAGCGAGCGACCAGCTCACCGGCTAATTTATCGACCGACTTGCATGACCAGCCCGCGTTTAGAGCGAACTAATCGATTAATAAATCGATTAATAGGCAAACAAGGTTTTGCTGGTCGAGTTTGGCAACCGATAAAGGTCACTCCATTGTGAAGTAAGCATGACTAGGCAAAGCGTGGTTTGATTTGGCAAGTTTGCGTTTAAGTACACGAACGAATATAAAATTTAACCCTGTTAAACGAAAGATTTTCTCATTATATTAGAGTGAGAATCTAATCCTAAATTGAATATTCACTTAATTAATGGTCTGCAGTTGTATGTAGTTCTGATAGCGATATGAACTAATTTCTAAAATTAAATTGAAACATTTCGCTACCAAACTTCTTAATTATATATGCGATAGGTTAAGTAATTTAATAATTTTTTGGAACTACATTCATACACCAAGTAGGTTATTTTTAATTTAGAAATGATACCAACGCATCGCAAAACCTTTCGCCCTTTGCTCCAATCGGTGCATCAATTAAGCGGACCAGATCCATACATCTCACGCAAACCGTGGCATTGTGTAACATAAATAAAAGCGCTAAACGCCGGCCTTATTGTCTATTAAAGAATTACTTTTCTCGCGGCTCCGACTCACAATGGGTCGGCGTTTACAAAGCGTTCGATGCTTATCATCCCGGGTAGGTGCATTATACGCATGGCATGGCACGCCCCAATCACGAAATGCTAGATCCGTTTGTGTTCCGAGCCATTTGTGGTGTGGATGGTGTTGGGCGTAAGTATGATAACTATTTTCGACGGCTGAATGGATCAGGAATAATATTATACGTTCCCTTTGCCCTTAATATCCTCGTTGATATTCTTTTTCTTGAATACACGGCGTCATGGAGATAATAATTAGTGATGATGAAGATTTTGGTTTTCTGAGGGATTTTCAGCTAGCAGAGAAATTAGAATAATTTTTATACCAAAATAAATTTGAGTTACAGCTTACAAGTTTTTTCGTATGACAGGGACACGCCACGGGAGTAATTTGTGTGTTGCAAAAATAATGGAATTCCAACCAGGTTTCGCAAAATAAGCGAATGAGTGACTAAGCATAAGGTCTCTAAAAAAGCTTATTCATATTAAGTTTGTGATATACATATATAAGCTTAGGAGACACAAAAACTTTACTTAACTTACACTGAAATAACACAATTATTTATAAATGACTTATATTATCTATATGAACTTTCGACTATTTGGCTTAATACAGACTCGTAAGATTCGTTAATAAATTGAATAGACTTGGCTCTTCATAAAATCTCTAATCACGTGTAATATTTTATGACTAATGACGCGAGAGTTGGTAAACTTTCTGCATTCGATATTTTTGGTGATTAATTTTTCGCATTATTTAATAATTATCAGAATACAATGTAATATATAGGTTTAGTATATGTTCCAACATAAACATTCTATGTATCTTATAACGGCCAAGAAATAAACGCTAATCATTAACACACTAATCAAAGCGGTCCAATTAACAAAATCATCATTCAAGGGTTTTTTTATTTCAAAATAGTTTATTGTATAAGTGGTTCATTTTACAACAAACCTCAATGAGCCCGAACGACAGAGTTCTCAGAATCCAAGACAATAAATTTGTAAACGACACCACATAACTTCTGTGTGAGAGTGGTGTAGGTACACCATAGGGGCTGGATATTTAGATAATAATACACTTACATTGCTGCCTTTCAATGCATTGGTTTTGAACTCGTCCTTTCAATAAACGTAATGATATGAAAAATGTGAAGATCGTCATTCATGCATATTTATAGAATAATTTAAAGGCACACCTGTGCATCAGGAGTTTATGTGTTTATTGCATTACACCTCTCGCATGATATGATAGACCCTGTTGGTAATTGCTTCAAGTAACAAAATCGGCTGATTTAGCTTTGAGATATACATATTATGTATACGATAATATAAACAGCTTGAGTAAGCGATTAAAATAAGTTGAGGCTATTTTTATACAGCTTCTTTTTGTGATGACTTGGAGATAGATAGATAGATAGAATACGCTTTATTGCACACCAAAAACAGGAAAATAAAACAGGAGATGAACTCTACTTATCAGTATCGATTCTTAGGCGGTCATTTTAAAGTGCACCACACAAGTATACGATTCCGTACTAACGTAAAGGGTTTACTAAAATAAAAATACTGGCCCCTAAATACGTTATGGTGATATCGGAAAATCTTTGGTGCAAGTCTCAGAAATAAGATTAATAACTACCTTAAGCACACTTATCCCTTCGGGTGACATTGCAATAGATTTCCATTGTGAAACATCAAGTCAAGAATAATTTAGACTCCAAAAATAAATAATGTTTTGATTTAAATGTAAACTTTGAAGCATGGTAAAAGCTCCTTTTCATGAATTGGTTATTTAATTTATTTTAACAACAATCACTTCAAAAGTTAACTTCACAAATTTTATTATCCACCTTACTCGACATGGGACCATTATACTGGCTTCTAAGCAAATAAAGGAAAACATCGAGCCTTTTGTAGAGGCCACACGAACGCAAGCCGACAATGGCAACAATTGGTGTCAGCCGACATAATCTGTTAGTCATTAATAACAGCTCTTCGCGCATTTAGTGGTAACATGACAAATGGCACAAAAATGGCCGCTCTCGCCGCGGGGCGTCTACCGTGCTGCCGACTATCTGTCTAATACCACACAGATGGATATTGGAAATTATTTACGTATTACTTCTGTTAAATTTATAAGTTATAAACTAAAATGTATTACATTACATGCAGATAATCTTAATGAATAAGTAAATGGTTTTCTGATTCGCCTTTTCTATGCCCTGACTGTTACATGTCAGAAAACACTTCTGGGGAAAGACCTTATATTTGTGAAGGTTTTGTAGCCGTAATGGATTCGCCACGCTGCTCACTGCGGATATTAGAGGATTTCTTATCATATTCTTGGATTTTTTTTTGTAATAATGGGGGTAAAATATGAGTTTGCCGTTTTAATATAGCTTTTAATTAAAATCGTCCACAGAGAATTGAGTAATTGTCGAATACTAGTTTTGACGTGGCTCTTTCGCAGAAGATACAGGTGAGAGACGCACTTGGTTTATTCGGTTTCGTAGTGGGAACTTCGACATTAAGTAATGAACCAAGAGGAAGACCAAATACTAAGGTAAATAACGATAAATTAAAAGTAATGGTGGAAGCCTATCCCTATTAAACAACCAAGGAATTAGTGCACCAAATAAGTAAAATTAAAAAAACTCGAGCAATAGGTAATCCTGAATTAACAGGTACGCATTGAGGAGAATGCGTTTTAACATTACTAGACCTGCAGTTAAAAATCATATGTCATCCTCCGAACTCGCCAGACCTAGCCACAACCAATAACGATTTTTTCCGCAGTTTGGACAATTTCTTACAGTTTTCAATGTAAAAAGGTAATTTAAAACTTTAAACCCTACACCTCTACACAGACATGCCGGTTTCCTCACGTTGTTTTCTTTCTCCGCCGAGCACGTGGTAAATTAGCATTTAATATTGCAATTAACAATTTATTCGCCTAAGAAATAATAGGTCGCATTGTTTCAAAATATCGTATGGTAATGCGCAAACTCTATGAATGCACCTTTCAGTGTAGTTTCATCGTGTTCAGTAGATGTTCAGTAAAGGGACCAGGTAATCGCCATGTTCAACAGTTGTTGCTCTCTGCATATTCTAAAAAAAAAACGGCCAGATGTGTGTTTAGCCTCGCTCTATTAGAGTTCAGCACATATGAACACCTTTCGATTGAACTAGATATAAAAAATAAAATATATATTTGTACTGTTCTCACTTAGCTCTAGACAATGACACGCTACATAACAGGAAATGAAAAACAAAATATTTTTTCAGCTTCTTTTATGAATTTTTTTAATTACTTGAGTATGGATTATTTTATATTGAATTTCAATTCGATATTGGATCAATATTTTACACCAAATATCCAAATTTCAGATCTGTAACTCAATATGTGTACGAGCTAGAGATCCGTACATACGGACAGACGGGCAGACAGACAGATATCAGAGTGGTACTAACAGGGCTCTGTTTTGCCCTTTGGGTACGGAACCCTTAAAATTATTTACTCCAAGCAGCGATGCGATGTCCTTATAACAAAAAATGTTATCTTAAACAAAATACAAGCAAAAACTTACAGACACGCAAATACGTAGGCACCCGTTTTATGCAAATAACTCGTTACAATGTCACGTAGCTTGAATACCTGTCATGGTTCTCTGCAATTAATGCTAGTAGAAAATTAAATTAGAACACGCGCACACCGTGTAACTCGGGGGAGGACGACCAGCCAGAAAGATACGATCCATGGTACATAAATAATAATATAAATTGACCTTTACATCAATGGATTTAAGGATCGATGATCGTCGAAGCGGGGTGCCGATAAGGTAAGTTTTACGGGCAGCCATTTTGCTTGCGCAGCTAATTACGGGTCCCTTCATAGTCATTTCATCGGCTACGAGGAGCGTCTTTGTGCTGATTACACTGCGGTTTGTATTTTTCGAATTAGCACTTCCATCGCTTCCGTTGTTCCATGTGCTCTATTGTTATGAATTATTATTGGTTGCTACGCCCACATGTGTTACATGAACAGTTGTGGATGATGTTTCGCGGTTACCCGCGCAATTAACTGTCATTCTATGTACATCATCGTGACGGTTTGTTTTAATCATATGTTTATACATATGATTAAAACTGATATAACAGAACCCCCCATTTTCAGGTATATAACAACACACTTTAGTTCTCGTACATAAGTTAAGTTACTTTTTTTAATATTAGTGTATACTAGTAAAGGGTTTAAGAGGGAATAAACTATATTTTTGTTCTAATGTTATCATCATATGTGGTCCACCCTACTGTCTAACAGACGAGACTATTACGACCGCTTGATAGCGAGGAATCCATCCAACTATGTCGAATCAAAATCACACACTAGTAATAGTGAGCAGTGAGGGTACCAGTGCTCTGCTCACCAATCTGCCTGACCTGCTTTGTAGGTATGGAGAATTTGTCCCATACATCGCTGCCTGCTTTTATTGGCGCTTTAATAACGTCGTCTTTACTAATTAAACAATTTATGACTAATACCACGGCCACAACTAGTATAACTAATACTATCAACTTGTAACAAAGTTGTCAACTGCGCAGGAGATATTATAGTGCCTTAAAAATACGCGCAAACACAGAGGCACTCGCTCGTCTTTACCTTCTTGTATCCGATGTAACGTTTATGCAATAAGATCGGAGGAAGGAAGAACTTGGTACTATTTGAGTATAGATTTTATGAATAGAATAAAATAACTAATAATTAAATAAAATAAAACGTGGACTCTTGGATGGTTATTAATGAATAATCACATCAGATACGTATCGAATGACCTTTAGACATCAACATCAAATACTGAAAACTGTTTGGTTTGACATGCTTGTGTTTTTTAAAAAATTATCTGTGAATTCATAAACTGACTTTTCCTAAGCTTATGATTACATGCATGCTACCAGAACTTAAAATTCGTCATTTATAATTTCTGTCTGATTTGAAATTTAATTTCCTTCTTTCTAAATATGAAATGTGTGGGTAATGTTGCAAAAAGCTCATTCGATTTTCACGCACCTTTACTAGAATTTAGTGTTATGCAGTGAATGATTAAGACTAATTTTTAATCGGGAAATATTACGTTCTGTCGCAAAATTTTAAAACCTTTAATTCCTTTCTTCCTTATAAAATACGACAAAGTCGTGAACTTTGTCTGTGTGACTGTTAGTCTTAAATACAAAATTAGGACTTTTGTTAAAAATAAGTATGTATTTTCTCAACGTTATGTGAATAAAAAAATAAATATAAAATTAAAAAACAAGTTGGAAAAAATAATAGACAATTCCAACCAACACCTAATTTAAATAGTTAACAGATGTCTCAAATCTCCGAGGTAAAATGTCTAAAATTGAGCGTGGCAATCATGCCCAAAGATTGGCTTCATATCACCGATACGTTTTCTTAATCGAGACCATGCTTGATTGGAACCAATCAAATGATGTAATTTATGGTCAATTTTCGATCCTGTCGGGTGTCTGTTACTGTTTCCCTCCGACCTTGACCTTGTGAGATGTGGAGCTGAGGCGGTTGGTTTAATCCTTCGTGACCAATTGAGGTTTATCCACGGTGTGTACTGATTGGATACCTTTTAGAGACCAAATCGAATGGAGCCAAGTGAAGATAGTTGGTATTAGAGATGGTATGTACCGAGAACCATTTTAATATATATAATTTTTGATACGTTTACGTACGTTTCGTTTTTTGAATTTTATGTTTGAGGAAACATTCTGAGATTTAATAAAAATCGATTAGGCTTGTACCGTGAATAACCCAAAACATGGAAAATCGTTACAGTTCTTTTTTTTTATTTGAATAAAACGATATTATGAAAAAGTTAACGTAAAATCCAAATAAAAACTCGATACTTATTATAGAGAGTGAGAAGTTCAAAAAAATATTTCGTGGGCATTCGATGTCCGCCGGCCCGCTTTCAGATGGCGTTGCAGACTGCGCGGAGACGCTCAACAGTGGTAAATTTAAAAACTGTTACTTTTTTTTATGGAAAAGGCGGCAAACGAGCAAGCGGCACATTAGCAACACCAGAGGTGCTACAGGTGCGTTGTCGGCCTTAAAAGGATATTTGGGAGATAGAAAGGAGGATGAGAAGGGGGAAGGGGAGGGGGAGTGGGCCTCCGGTTACCTCTCTTACCGAACGAAACGCAGAAACACAAGGTACCTCAACTTCACGCCGGTATTCAGCACCAGCAAATGGCGCCGCCTGACTCTACCACGCTAAAAAATCCATAAAAAAAGCTAATACTACGTTATATCTGTGAAAATCTTTTTCGGTTTCATGCGTGGTGAAGTCACACTGAATATTTACTGAATTATTTAAAAATGTCAACTATTAGGTTTTAATTAATACTAAAAATAAACATTACAAATTTTCTTATTTTAAAAGTTTGTATTTTTAAAGCAAAATTATGATAGCTCTAATTTTTTATTACGCTATTTTCGATCTGCTTCTCAAAATTTGATATATTTATTGTTTTTGAGGGATCAAAAGTTGTTAGTTTTATAAGCTCACACGTCTCTAATATTCAACTCGTGTGGATTTTAGACCTTTTAACCTTCTTTTCGACAGAGCTTATTTAGACCAAGCCAATACTCCTGTCGGCGTCCGAGTGTTCAGGCCCCCGATAAAATTCGCATTTAAGTTCCGAAAAATTACTATTAGAACTAAAAAATATTTAATAGGCTGATGAAGAAGATAAAGGGTAGTAAAAATTACCTTAAGGCAGCAGTTATATTTGAGAAGAGTGTAACCCATTCGATTTTCTATCCACGTTTAGATCCACCAAAGGTGTTTATTACAACTCCACTTTGCTTAAATGGGAGTGTACGGTTGTCTATCAAAATAGCGATTATAATTTTTGTGCTAAATTAGAAATTTTTTTTTCACCGTTTGATCGATTCGTTCGTTGCGCTTGTTTTTTAACACGTGCACCGTTCAATAGCCGCCAACTTTTGAGCGATTTTGACACGCGATGCGTTTCTCGGACATTTGAACGTCTCTATTGAGTTTCCTACATGAATGTATGTTTCATAGTTTTAAATAAGTACTCACGCCTGTGACCTACAGGTGTTGGCAGGGATTGTGGATGGCCATTTCGCACGACTGGGCGTAGCTAAACGGGTTACCGAAACTCGTTTTTTCACCTCCCGCAGATGGGGAGATAAAACGTGGCAAGGGGGCATGCCTCGTCCCGCGGTTTGAGATTTTTAAAGCTTTTCCCTTAATCGCTTCTGGCGATACCTACTGGAAGAATAAAGATTTTAAATTAAAGATTTTAACTAATACTCGGCATACGCCTCAAAAACACAATTTTAAAGTTAATCATCACAATTTCAAAGAATCATCTATAATTTTTTTTAAAGTTTATAGATGATTCTTTGAATAGATCACGCATTGAAGAACTTTTTTTTTGTTCGTTTCGCGTAGAGCGCAGTAAGCGCTTCTGTATCTTCTACAATACTATACTCGTATCTTCGTTAGCAGTTCTACTGACAGAGCAGCAGATGACAAAGGCTTTTCCTTACATGTCGGCCAATACTTAACGGGCGGGTTGGTGGAGGCAGTGGCGGTACCTATTTATTAGTGATGCCGCTACTTATTTTTAATATATGGGTTTATGCTTCGGCATATTCGGATGACGTCCTTAACAAGCTCGACAAAATCTTGCCAGCGAACGTAGAGACCTTGATTCTCTTGGCTGGCGGGGAGGATGATCTTTTCCGGACCGTACTTTTGTGTTTCGTCTCCGGGTCAACCCTCGTTTCATCAACGGTCACGAAACGTACCAACTCGAACATATTCTGGGTCAATAATTACCAAGTTTTCCTTTGAAATGTCAACTCTTGCTTTCTTTTTTGCGGCTATTAACATTCTCCTTACTTTAAGGTTATGAAATGAAACTTTATTTATGAATTTTATCGCGTTTAATTACTTTTTTATTATATTCACGACGTTTTTGAGGTATGCGTTAAAATTAACAGAATTGTCCTGAACGCAAGCTTTAGAATCTCAACTAAATAACGGTAATGTTTTCTTCAGCGGTGGCGGTTGCTGGCCACCTGGAGCGAGTCGCGTGGTTGCAGACTGCAGACAGTTGAATCCCAAAGTATGTTTTTGTCCTAAAGATTATAATTAATCAAAAGCATATTTTGTAGAAAAAAAATTTCAAGCAAACTTTTAATAACCGCAGGAACTTGGATATTCTCCATTTTGTACATGAATCAAATTGCGTACAGTTTTTTTTATAAATTTTTGTGGCATTTGCTTTTAATCAATCTACTTTGATCTACAAGATCAAATCTAATTTGATCGATAAGATCTCAACAAAGTAGAATGCATTCCTATAACGTAATGAAAAATTTATTGATCAACCTAGTACATTACATGTAATCTATATATACGAGAACGTATCCTTGATATAGAAGAAATCCTTCTGTGGCTTGCGATGTTTTAAAAAATATTTGATAGTTTGGGTTTTAATAGAAACAAAATGTATCAAGTAATAAGATAACAAAATCTAACACCGTCTTAAAAAAGAAATCATAAACGGTGTTTGTTATTATACCGCTAATGAAAACAAAGATTGCAGGCGGCAAGATTGTTTTAAAAATAATCAGCTGTTGCGGTGTCATGGCGACCATTAAACTGCGCGTCGGTCGGAATCGAGCGAAATGTGAAAGAATTAATTCTCAAATTGCGGCTTACACAGACGAAGCGGTTTTTTACTGTTATTTTTGTCTGTCCATACACTGTTATTTAAACAGCAATTTGAGGTATATCGCACCTGCTAACCTGTTTAAATATTTATTGTTTTACGGACACTGGGTCGTCAATGTTATTGTGGATAATTTGAAAACTTTGGTGTTTTTCAATATTCAGTAAGTAATCGAATAAGCAACTTGGAAATAATAGTTATGTACAACACATAGCAAGATTCTCACAATTCACACTTACGTTTTAAATAGATAACAGAAAACTAGTTTTATACCTAATGTAAACAGGGGGCCTCGATGGTGATTTCATATTGTCGGATCGATGGCGCAGTGGCTAACCGGTTGGGTTCGATGTGGGGGAGTGGTGGGTTCGGTTCCCGCACGTGCTTCGTTTTAGGTACAAATACAAAGTTTGCCCATGTGCATGTGCAAGTTTGTTATATTTGTAAACTGCCTCCGCGACTCAGGAGAAATTCCTACAGAGATCGTAATCGCCATTTCGAATTGGAGTCGGTGTTGGTGAACGCATCAAAAGGCACTTCGCACATCAGACGATTCTATTTATTACACACGAGAAGAAACGGGCGGAAGATTCTTTCCGCCGCTTTCATTTGTCACTGATTCTCCGTGTTTTTTTATAAATCATATATGATCATGACAAATAACTATTTTCTATTCTAATGACAGATTATCCTTGAAACTATTTTATCTCACCATAAAGAGCTACTGTTAAACAGCAGCATAATGATATCATTATCGTGGCTCACATTGTCCCCGCCCATGCGTTTTGTAAAGTTTTAGCTATCTACCTTCATCCGGTTTTAGTAAAGGGGAGCCATCGAAGTGAGGGGTTCTTTCAAATATTACATGTACTACAGCTAAGTGATAGCTTTGATGTAATTATACTTTAAATAATTTTATATGTAACTTTATTGAAAAACCGGAATTGTGTATTCAATTTTATTATTATACCAATTATGTTGTACAGTAACAAAAATCTAAAAATTTAAATTATCTAAAGGTTCTATTCGTCTAGACATGGCATTAAGAACGTTGGCTGCATTTCTTCGCTGAGTGGTTTAACTTAACCTTTGTGCGATAAAAGAACCAGCCCTGTTGTCACCGGCTACGAGGCACGGGTATAATTCCTTAAGGCATTGCACGGCGCGGGGACCCCACGGACCAATCAATTGAGTGCCTGTAAATTTGCGCGTACACTTTGGTACTACAATATCTCCTGCGCAGTTGTCAAATGCAGGTAGTAATTGGAAGTTGTCGCCTCGGTCGAAATGGGCCAGGCCTGCCAGACCCTCATCCTATCATGATGAGCAAGATCTCTGATGCGAGGGAACCGTAAACGTAACGATTACGGGCAAATATTACAAGTTGCATAGCGTGCCAGCTTTCGTTGGCGCTTACATGGAAAGGGCTATGTCAAACGTAAGCCTATTACAGTCCTAGATGTTATTGTAATTCGGATTCCTAATAAGTCCATAAGTCACACTGTATATAGGAAGAAGTCCCATATCGACCGATATTCCAACGGCGAATCTCAACATCATCCATCTCAGTAATAGCTTACTTTATTAACCGAGGAAAAATCTTTGTTTCAGAGAGCACGAAGAATCTGTGGCAGTAAACACTTGCCCACCGAGCTTCAACGTGTACGCATTGTACGATAACAAGCTTCGGTTTCCGCGTCTACGTCACTGGGAACGAATAAAGCCGGCCACAGCCGAGCGAGTGGTGGTATTACCATACATCAGAGGCGCCACGGACGTGATCATAATCTGGATCGTCCCAACCATTACATTAGATTTGACAGACAACATATCTTGGCAAAGGAACACCGAAAAAACGTCGAACGTCCTAATTTCAATAGAGAAGACGGTGGCGTGCTACCCACTGGGATCCGGTAATAAATAAAATTAAAACCTAGACTAAGCATGCGGTATTTACTACGTCAAGATACCTAGAATCAGCTCACATTCTGCGTCGATCGGATCAAAAATTTATAATCATAAAGCTGACTGTAGTTGGTTTATCTATGACACCCGAACGTCAAACACTTCAATCCCTCCGTGACCACGGGTGCTGTGACATACCCGATACGTCGGGATTACAAAGTATTTTTTTTTAATTAAACGTGATAAAATCTGTAAATAATAGTTTTATTTCAATGTGTATTTGCGTAAGTACAAGAAATCATTAAATAAATTAAAACGTACAATATAACGATTAATAAAATAAGAAGAAAAAATTTAAACGTTTCTCCAAAAATTTTACTTCAGTGTCAGTGTTAACCACAGATGTAAGACGTACTTTTCGCTTAAAAATTTATTTGAATATATTGAACACATACGCACAGATTAGTAATGGGCAACATCATAATAATAAACGGGGAACCAACGCTAACACTGGTCTGCTTTTGTTGGCGCATTTTGTTGATGCGGGAAAGTAATGGATTGTGTATATCAAAAACATTAACACGTAAACATTTGATTTAACCTGGGAATTTAAGAGACCGTTTTAAACTTTCGAAGGCACGCCATGACACATACAGGTAATTTAATATGAAACGGAATCGGTGGTACCAATGATCTGGAACTGGAACAACGCATGTAAAGTATACGTTCCCACCCACACAATAACAAAGAAGATAATAGAATTTCAATATTGCTCTCGTAGCAATCATTGTCTATCGAATCGCTGATTACGGTCCATCGGCCGGCGGCACGCGAGCGACAACGAACGGACTTAGAACCGATCAAAATTACCCATCCGATCTACAAAACCGAAACCAACCGGAACTTGATGTTCGAAAACACCGACCGAGCACGCGCCCGCCACCAAATCGATTAGAAAAGCTCATACTAAATCGTTCATAGCCAGTGCACACACTCGTGCCCTCAACATACCATTATTAAATAGAGCGTTTTTGTTTAAATCCGAATCGAATTGTAAATTTGAACACTGTTGTTATTCCGGATCATCTCGTATTTACGGTTTTTATTGAGCGCTATCATGCGACGGGAGTGCGGAATGTGTTTATTGATTCACGCTTCGTTTTTAGAAATTCCTTTCGATCGATTATACAAGCTCGCGAGGATGGATTTTGAATTTATAACAACCCTTTACATTAAACTAAATTCGTTACATATAAATAAAACTGTTAATGTCTGTGTATAATTTCGAAACGGCCTGTTCCGAAACAGAAACCGAAGTAATTTATTTTTAGAATTTTGGTCCGTTTGTCTATCAGTTTGCTTGTTTGAACAAAGAAGACGAATAGCGAGTGATGTGGAAATACGAAACCCTTTTAAACCTTTATTTTTTAAATTCCTCGCAGACGTAATTACGGGCTACTGAAGTAATTACTAAAACATTATTTCTCCGGTATATTCTCTCTTTACAGTAGTTATAGTGCGAACAAGGGATGCTACCCTTACAAAACTGCAAAATATCATTGTAAATCTTTGTAACTATCTATACAATAGATGTTACCAAAATGCGTCGCTTCACGGCGCGTTACAAAATCATAAAAATAAAATGAAATAATGTTTGTTGTGACAGCGCATCCCGCATGACAAAATGCGCTCATTTATTTCGAACAACAATGTAGTGAGCATCGGTTTAATAGCCGTATCATATAACTGAAATTACCCTTTCGATTTGTAATGTGGCAGGGACGATTCCTACCAGTATAATTTTAGGAAGTTTTATTTTTCGCAGCTGTATTGAATACTCTTAAAATTATTTATTATTAGGTTTTCATCGTACGATAATATTTCGCATTTGCAACGCGCTAACGAAATATATTACACCAACAACAAGAAATAATAGTCGTCTATACTGAGTATATTGGTAAAGTTTCCTTTTAAGTGCTGAATCTTGTTTCTGGAATAATATACTGTACATATATATCTCAATAATTCCTCAATCACAATAGATGCTGTTAGTTAGTAAATTAAAAATGTGTGTTTTCAACATCTAGGGCGTCAACACCACTTAATACCAGGTGGGTGTAGCCAAGCTTATATGTCGAACAAAATTGAGACCAAATATTGGAAACTTGCTTGCATAATCTTTGATCAGTAAGTACTCTGTAATTTACAATGATAAAGAATACACAATTTAGCCACTGAAATAAGGAGAAGTTGTTAAAAATTTGGTGTGCTTATATTAATATAACTACAATTCTAAAATTAAGAATTAAGTGACTCATATGTTGATGCCTGTTTTAAAAATAATATGACTATTTATCGTTAAATTCAGAGTTCTTTATAGCGTGGCGTCTGTATTATTAAGTAAGCGAAGCTTGTGACATTTTAACTCTAGGACTTCAGAATGAATCTAAGGTATTTTATATATATGTGTATCAGTTCTCATTGATTGTAGGTCAACCAGAATTACAAAGAAGATTTGTACAGGACAATTTAAATATATTGCACATCTATTAAAAATACGATTAGCCAAAAACAATAAAGCACCGTAAATAAGTTATGTTACAAATTGGAAGATTAATTTTAACTTTAGATATCATATTTAAAAAATGTAAACAACCTTCAGCACCGTGCGGAGCAGAAGTTAATACTTTATAAAGAATTAAAATTGCGATCCATACTGGGATATAATATGCTAACAAAAATGAACTAAATCAATAACAGAATACTACTACTAAGATAGTAAAAGATGTAATAGTAGAAATACCGAGCGATGTTATTATCAGAAGTAGTTGGTCCTGAGTGTACTCGAACCGGAAACTCTAGGTAAATTGGACTTAATAACGAAGTCTTTGTCGAAAGATAACCTGGACAAGACGAACGACGAAAAGCAGAAGCAACGACATTAGGTATATATTTTTCTTTTTAGTCTTCTTTAGCTGCTTCGTAATAAAATCGCAGTTTTAGACACCTCGCTTCTTGGATACATCTTCACCGGTCTGAATACTTTAGTTTTTGTTTATTGGAAATGATTTTCTCACCACGAGATATTTCTGGGGTTTGCCTTTGTCGAATTTTGATGATGACACCCCCGGAATTAAATAGGATAGACGATTATCTCATACAACCACCGCTCAGCCAGTAATGATGATAATATCTTACTGGCCGATGTCGGTCGACGTCTTCCTAATACAATCGTATTCGGACTACTGGAATTAAAGTGGAGCAAGTGTAAGCACAGACACAGTGGCACTCCTCCTTATCTTTCCGTATCCGTTGTAACGTTTTTCCGATAATATCAAAGCAATGAACCGATGCAGTGTCAGAGATACGCGAAAGGCTATACAACACAACCTAACCCGAAAACCATAAATCACGACTTGCACATATATTGGCATCCGATGAGATTAGAAACCAGGACCCATGATACAATAGTTAGAAATATTAAGCACATTAAGCACTTCTAACGTATCAATATTATTGAAAACGATGTGCCGACAATTATTTTAATTATTATTAAAACACAAACAGTTAAATTAACTTCTTATTTATTTATTACTTATCAATTATGGAGCCTTAAAATTCTTACTAAATTTTCTGAAGAAGGACTGAGTTTTGATATGGAAAACGGAACCCTGAAAAGTGAAGTAGCCACCCGCATGGCGGTATTCGAATTGCCTCTCGGAAATTTGTCGCGACGAGAAAATACGAAATAAAAATGAAATGGAATTGAATTTATTTCGCCCTGATGCGGTATAACGATCTAATAAATCGGGAGGATGCGGCTGTAAGTCAGGGTTCACCGCAGAGCTCGTAACTCACGCGTCCAATGTGCCGCGAAATCAATAGAGTTGACAGTATGCTGGTCTTTATGTTCAAAATACGAAAACCTCTCGCAGTATTGTCTTGTAAGTGATGACAAACACGAATAGATTTAAGTACTTAGTTTATCTATGCTACCGAATACGGGTTTGTTCTCACTAAAATGTATAAAGGAATTAACGCTTCTTACTTTTTTTAAATAATTTGATATAACACAACAATATTTTATTTTTTTGGAGCCGTTTTAGTACTTTTATGATTTTTTGAATTATTATGATAAGATTTTAATGCTGATTAAGTTAAAAAAAAGATACTATTTTTTTACGATTATTCAGATCAAAGTAGTTGGTAGAGTAATACAGTGGCAGGTCTATTGTAAATTAATTTTCAGATTCCTTCAATATATAGATACAGAAGAACCGCAGCAGTAATCTTATACAAGCAACCACTCTGATCAGAGTTCGTATTCACAATGGTACAGCTGCCATCCCCACTACTTTTGTCTCGATTCGTGTACATCCAAACATAACATTCTTTTTCATTATATATAATAAACGTCACTTAGTATTTCTTTAATTATAAAATGTGTTATATTTTTGTTAGTTTTAATTGAATCGAACATATGTATTAATTAAAGCTTAAATCCATAAATAAGTAGAGACTCTATTTATGTAATATAGCCGACATAGTTCTAATCGCTTATAATACTCATATACCTATGGTGTAAATGTGTGTCATCATATAGTGTCTATGATGAAATGCGTGTTTTTTTTATTGTTTTTAAAATTGCTATTTTAAGATAGATCTTAAATGAACAAAGTAGGACGTCTTCGAGTCAGAGAACGTTTCACACAAGCCCGTTAATTGTTATCGTTTATAGGCAGCCAGCGGCGGGTGTCAGTTATTACCGTTTAGCCGTGAATCGAATAAACTTAATAGAAACACGGCGCGCAATTAAAAGGAGAGAACAAGCATACATTTATTAACGACGCTAAAATATCATCACATAAATCGATATCGAAACCGTCAGTTTATCGACAATTATTCTTAATTGGATTATGAAAGCGGCACAGTGTCGTATCGTTTTTGAGTAATAAGAAACAAGCGGAATTGATTTTGTAAAATCGATTTCTGTGAAAGTTCCACTGCTTGCGAAACTTTACCATAACTTACGTCTATTCTTCGTTATTCGGCACTCATCTTTTTGTACACTGAAATATGAAATAAAATAATGTTTTAAAACTATTTCGGTTTGAGCCTAGGTATTTTATCGTTTACCCTATTCTAAACATTAGCGTTTTAGATACTTGAAATGCAAGATGTAATTGTCAGTTAACAACTAAAAAAATTTATTAGCAGTGCTTGGGCCCAATGGTAGGATTTAGCATGATCTTTCCGCGGGGCGTGTTGGCGATCCCTCCTAAGATGCTGCTGCCTGTCGTTGGTCTGTGTATTTTTGACCTGCTATTTGGTGAGGCCGAACACCACGAGAATTAATGCTTTTCCCTTAGATTTTCCTCTTACGATGCTCACGAGAAGAAAGGTAGTGAGAGAGTTTCTTACCCTAGTGTTATTATTTACTATTCTAAGCATGTTAACAATAATAATAACATAGATAACTAAATGATGTTTAGTCGTAATAGTGTTTTTTAACTTTGAATTGAACGCTTTTGATGATAATACCCCAAGCACGATTTATGCTACTAACTTATACCACAAACAATCAGTATCTGCCGCCCGTCCCGTGCTTATCTCGAGGAGACATGCGAGCGGCGTCTGATTCGTTGCGAGAAAAGGGGCGGCTCAATCGGACCGCCTTCGTCTCTCATACGGAACAAGTACACTCTTAGCATTAATTAACCATCCAAAATCCTAAATTATTCATTATGAAAATCATACAACAATAATAAGCTCATTAAGCAGCCGTCAAACTCTCAGCGATGTTAATACGCAATAATTTATGAAAATACATGAAGGAGACATTATAAGGCAAAAATTAAGTTTAAACTAGAAGTTAAATTGTCGCTCATCGAAATTAGTCAATAGCGATAATGTAAGTTTTGCATTTTTAAAAAATATTATGCTCCAAGACAAGAAATATTGGAGAGAACTTCGATATAGTAAATAACACAATTTAACGGAAAGATAGGAACTTTTGCCTTAATCAATCATACCCCTTTTGAAAATGAAATTAACATAAAAACTTTATTAGCTGCCTTTGAAATGGTGTACTTAACTGTATTTGAAATGGTTTTTCAGTCAAACCTCGGCATTTCCCTTTTTCGCATTTTTCGTCATCTCAATCGATCGTTTATAAATATAATAAACAATAGCGGCCTAAAATGTTTACCTAATGTATCACAGGATACGTACAACGAACAATGATGATAATAAAAAGGTACACCTTTGTGTTTACTGACAGATATACTTAATTCAATAAAATACTCAGGTTTTCCTTAACAAAATCCTTTACAGCGTTAAAATAATCTATAACTCTATGTAGATTCCCTCTGCCTAGGAGTGGCCCTGTTAGGTACGACACTCTTACCCATTTCTGCCGTCAAACATCATTGCAATTACTGTTGTGTTCCGGTTTGAATCGTACAGGGAACCAGTATAATAACGGACTGTGAGGCATTGCATCTCAGTCCTCAGTGGTGACAACGCATCTGTAACCTTCTTTCAATTGAAGTTGTTTACAGGCGTCCATGGGCTGCAGTAACCACTTAGTTACAGATGGACACAGCACGGTGAACACGGTGCAACAGCAAAAATTTTAAAGCAAAGCGCCAACAAATGTCATCTCAATGCTTATAAGATTGTCCATAGGCGCCATTATAGGCTGACGGAAAGAGTCTGTAGGATTGGGACTCCCCTCTCCCAATCTGAGGAGTTGTCATCATTCGAACGAAATTCCGCAATCATTCGCCCGAGTCAGTCTGTTAGCTAATTTGGATTAAATTACTTAATCATTAATTTGCACTTTTACGCTATAAATCTTGTCTCATTATTTTTAAACTAAGTCCTATAGAAAAACAAATTGTGGGAATGCAAAATATTCTTTTCTCACCACCTCAAAATTTGGCGCATTGCTCTTAAAAAAAACTGCGCTAACTAACGTCTGTACGTCATTAAATTTTGTATTGTCTTAAGTTTTGTAAAACTGTCTTGTCAAACACAACAACTTATGAAGAGGAGGTTGATTACGTTAAAACTGTAGATTATTGTTTAGATAATTGTCCTGAGAAATATTTCAAATTACTGTCTATTATTTCGTATAACTTAATGATTTTTTTTAAATTTGAATGTAGAATAGTTTTGAAAATAAGATTGTTAGAAACTATAAACGAGTATATACTCTCCATTAGGTAATTTGTAACAAGTCTGATGGCGATTTACATGCAGTTGGGAACAGTACATAAACAGTATTTCTTTATCTTTATTGCCTTGTATATATTTACTGGCCTGTATATATAGTCATATATATGAATGTGTATACAGACTACTGTATATAGGTATATAATTAACTGTATTCGGTGTTGAATATTGGCCTTTACATGAAGCCATCAACATTTAGAAATGGCCTGTGTTGAGCTCGAGAACTAAAGAACTAATCGTTAACAGTGATCAGATCGCATCAACCATTACATCAGATTTTTTAAACCATAAATCTTATCGGACCAAATTAATGATGAATAGGTAAAAGTAGTCCGAGGTGACTATGACGTCTGGACGTCTAACACCTACTCAATACTCCCGCGACCATGGCTGCTGTAAAGCACTCGAAACGTCGGGAATATAAAAACAAAATGACAAGAAGTCATAATGTCATACTTACATTTAAATCGAGTAGTAACTTGGACACTACTAACTTTAAGCCTATTTCTGTATTATCAAACACTTAGTAAAATTGTCCTATATCAATAGTTAAAACCTTTTTATTTAAATAAACGACTGCACTCTAATCAATAGGATTTTACAAGGAGTTGCTCTTCACCCGAGGCTGGCGTTATAGGGTGAATTCTCCCACGCGTAAAATATATTAAGCAAATTTAGGCGTTTAATGTATATGTTTAATATATTTGAGGCGTGGAAGAATTTACAGAATGCCTTGGGTGTCTTTGTGATCTCTAGAAGGTATACGATTGTGTGCACCATGAAAAACTTGTCAGGAAAGTATCATTATGGCATAAGAAGTACAGCGCTTAAACTTATAGTCTCGTATTCGAGTAATAGAATTTAAAAAGTTGTTATCAATGGTGCGAGTTCTTCCGGGTGGACCATATCAATGGACGTTCCACATGGCTTCCATTCTCGGTCCATTACCATTTCTTACTTACATACACGTCTTAACTTACTTTGGAGGGGATAAACATGATGTAGTATTATTTACTGATGATATTACATTCATTTTTAAAAAGAAACGTCTATATGCGAGACACGACAAGGCGAATAATGCTATGTCAAAAATTGTTGGTAAACGGCAATAAAATTCACTACACCTAATGTTAAACGTATAGACACCAAAGTACTATTACTATGTGGTGAAGTGTTAGAACTTATAAATGTTTTTCTTCGAACAACTCTAGATGGAAAGCTTCAATGGGGCCCTCATATATCCAAATTTGCTATCGGACTTAGCTGTGTTGCAAATGCTGTAAAGAAAATATGAAGTCTGACTGAAGTAATAGTTTAATTTTGGTATTTTCATATCATAATGTCATTTTGTAGTATTTTACTGTGGGGACATGCAGCTGAAATAAACAAAAAACAATATTTGTCCACGCCTCTGGTTGACTGGCAGAGAATTCCAAAATGTATTAAGTTCACCCTCTTTATTACCTTTTTATGGTATGCAAATAAAGTATAAATAAATATTCGTCTTAGTAAATACCAATGTTGGTGTGACATTGGTATTTATTTTGGTATACCGGTTGTTGTTGGGAACAATAGGCTCGAAGTTGTAGACGAGTACGTATACCTGGGACAAATTGTCCAATTAGGTAAGTCCAACTTCGACTCAGAGGTCAATCGACGAATCCAACTCGGCTGGGCTGCGTTCGGGAAACTGCTCGTCGAGTATACCGCAAAGTCTCAAGAGCAAAGTATACAACCAGTGCGTGTTGCCAGTGATGACATACGGAACTGAGACTTGGTATTTCACTGCGGGTCGTATAAGGAAGCTCAAAGTTGCTCAGCGCGCTATGGAACGGGCAATGCTCGGTGTTTCTCTGCGTGATAGAGTCTGCAACGATGATATCCGCAGCAGAACTAAGGTAACCGACATAGCCGTAAAGATTAGCAAGCTGAAGTGGCAATGGGCCGGCCACATAGCTCGCAGAACTGACAACCGTTGGGGAAAAAAGGTTCTCGAGTGGCAGCCACGTACAGGCAAACGCAGTGAGGAAACTCCCACAAGATGGAGTGATGCGGGAAGTCGATGGATGCAGGAGGCTCAAGACCGAGCTTCGTGGCAATCTTTGGGGGAGGCCTATGTTCAGCAGTGGACTTCTGATAGGCTGAAATGATGATGATGATGAGGAAGACCAAATACTAAGTATTTGGTCTTCCTCTTGGTTCGAGTTATTTAATGTCGAAGTTCCCACTACGAAAGCGTATAAACCAAGAATAAACAGTGCGTCTCTCAGCAGTATCTTCTGCGAAAGAGCCACGTCGAAACGAGTATCAGACAATTTATCAATTATCGATCAAATTATTTTTATTCTATCGTTATTTAACTTAGTGTCTGGTCTTTTTCGTTGTTTACTCATCAAGTAGGAAAATAATTAAACCAAAAACGCACGTTTGTTAGTCGTATCCTCTCCAAACGCAGCATTGACATTGAGAGAAGTCTTTGCTGCGTTAGAACCTCGTCGGAACGAGAACACTGAATGTTAAAACAATTGAAAGTCAAACAATAGATTATTATACAATTTTTAAATTTAGAATGTTATAGTCTTTGTGTAAAAAAAAGTTTATTCATGAATCTTGGGCCTTGCTGGTTTAATTTTAATTCTAAATGGCCACTCCATTAAATCGGCATCTTCATACTTTAACCCCTATTATTATAATGTGTTTACTGTTGCTGTACTTTATGGATATATAAGTTCTTATTTTATGGGTCTGTCTTTATACCTGACTGGCCCAAGAGGGTTATATTTTTCGAGTGTACATACGTTTATTTCGTATACTTCTATTTGGAATGCTCTGTAACGTAAACGGCTTGTTGGATTTCAACATATGAGGTATTGTTAGATTCGTCTTCATTCAATTAAATCATAATATTGTGACACCATATTTAAATATTATGAATATATTTAAATATGGTGTCTACGAATCAAAACCATAGCGAGAGAATAAATCTTTTCTCGTTTTTGATAATAATAGAATTGCTACTTATTTCATCACTTCCTAAAATGTTATATTAGTTTAGCGATAAGCGATTAGTGATAAGCGCGTTTACAGGACCTTCTTCTTTATCAGCTTGAAAACAATTCATGGACAAGGGGCTGGCGAAGTTTACTTTAGAGGTACGGAAGTCGCAATCATTGTCCCAGTCTCAGAACATAGTTTTATAAGCCCTAATCTGAGTTTCGTTGATATAGTGATGCGGAAGACGGGCGTTTTATGTCGATATTAAATCCTCGACGGATCGTTCACAATTAATAGACGGGTAATAAACGCGGCTCAAAGGCAGCCGGCAGAGACATAATATTAACTGCTTAATGGGTTATGATTATGATATTTACAACTACATGCGACGGGCTTAAGCTCCGGTCCCGCTATTGCCTTTATTGCACTTAAGTGCTTAAGTTCCTTATGTTATAGATTTTATTACTTGTCAGTACTGTGTGAACCTAAAATAATTACTCTGCTTTTGTTATTGTTACGCAATTAACTACATAGGTGGTTCCAGATTTTAATTCTGAACCCTTCTCGTGTCATTCTACATTCGGACATTGTGCAATAGAATTTCTATTGTTTTTACAAATCAAAAAATAAATGACACGCTTGAAATGCAAATACTCATTTTCGTAAATGAATCATGTTCGCCATCATTGCCATCCATACCATACCAGTTTGGTGACAATAAACCATCGTCAAATAATCGTACACACATTCAATAAACATTGATCACTCTGGTTTTCACTTTTCTATTAATCATACAAATAGTGTGAAATGAAACTATTATTTAAGGATTTCATAGTGTTTAATTTTCGAAACGTAGGGAACATAAAAATAAAATGTGTAGTGTTCGCGTAAATACTAAAAATAATTATGAAAATAGTTGCCTCTAGCGGAATTCAAAACTGCAACCCTCTGCTTTAAAAGTAGGAAGAGGTAGGTACCTCTAGAGAAATTTCATAGTTTATAATGTCACGCTCTTAAAGAACTTTAAGATCATATTTTAACATATCCATAACCAAAATTGTAACGTTATGTTCATACGAGTATATAGTATTAGTAGTACATACATTCCGCTTTCATAGTACGTATTTTATTTGAGGCATTAAACAAATTTCCGATTCTATTGAGTGGAACCGCACCTTATTCAAATGAGGCGGCGCGAGGCAAAGCGTTGCCTAAATATTAGTTTAATATTTGGAAGATCGTATCATGGCATGAGAGGAAAAACATTGTAGCTTGTTTTATATGTGAAGTAGAGAAAAGGCGTTGTTTGAATTATTGATAATGAATTTCGAAGCTGTACGAATTACGAGGTTGTAAATCAGTCAACTATTATTTTACATTACAACTGTTTAACGTCGAAAACGTGTATGTGTATATACAATAAAAATGTATCAAAATAAAACGAAAGTATAAATAAGAAGTAAAAATTCACTTAAAGTTAAAAAGAACACTTTAAGTAATAGAAAAATATTGTGAAATATTTTTTTGGATTGGATTTTCTTAAAACTTCTGTACTGTATCTATTTAATTCATATTAAAAAAAAATTGTATCCAAATTTTTCATACATGTCTTTCTTAATTCTATAAACTTTTAAAAATTTACGAGCTACAACGTTTTAAAGTGAACTGAATAAATTATGTAAATAGAACAAGGCGGGTTCTCGCTTTCTTGTAAATGATTTGGCGTTTTGCGTTTAATGTTCGGTCGGATCCACGCACACCGCTCTACATATTAGTAGCACAAATTATTTAATTACTATTTATAGTTCACGAGGCTTGTCCGCACGCAACGTCTCATGTATTGACAGACTGCACCCATAGAATAGTTTAAAGCGAAGTTTAAAGTAGAAAATGAGTACAAGTAAATAATCTTTAAAAGCCGATGAGCAGATTTGTGCTGTGTAAAAATAAATAAAAAGTAAAAGTAAATAATCAATATATATATACATATATATATATGTATATATATATTTATTTTGTGATTACTTTAATAATTACAGTCGACTCTCGATAATTTAAAACTCAAGGGGGGCAGAGAAAAAGTTCGAATAACGGAAAATTCCAAATAATAGGAGTTTAAATAATGGGGGATAAAGAAGATCCTAAAATGTGGAACTCATGTAACATTTTGTTTAAAGCTTTAACAGCTTCAATAGTAAGCATTTTTCATGAATTATTAATAATTTTTCAATGGATCGGGAAAAATTTAATCGAGTCACAAATTGTCAAGTGTCGGTTGTACTAGTCTCAATAATATTTTTTGATTATTTGTTTGCGCGACTTGCTTATATTATAGCTATTATTCAGATTAGTAATTTTGATAAAATAGAAACGAAAAATCATTCTTATAATGCTGAATATAGGTCACGGTATCCAAGTGGTCACGGTATTTGTCTCCAAATTAGGAGACACGAGTTTGATCTCCTATGGAGAGAGAATTTTTCAAAACCTATGTACGACGTACGTATTGACTTGGCCTCTAATACAACGCCAGGTTCACCACCGGTCACGTTGTCTTAAATTAGCTCTGGTAAAAAGTGACATGTAGGACTAAAATGTTTAGACCCCTCACCATCCCCCTATTAGGTACAGGGTTGTAAATTTTTATAATTTCTCTTCTAACAAGTTGTGTACTTTGAAATGTCTTTTATACCACAAATGTCGCTTTTACAACCTAATTATAGAAAAAATATAATATCATGAAGAATGCAAAGACTACATGAATATAATAGAGAAACAGTAGTCAACAAGAAACTATCTAGTTTAGTACGAAAGTAGTCATTTCATAATAGTTCGATACACAAACCAGGACAATTGCTACTACTATTCTAGGATGCAAATGGGAGTCCTACACTAAACACAATAATATTTGTTACAAAAATGATTTTGTTTTTATTGAATATTTTATCTTATATTAAAAAATCATTACGGTAAGCTTATTAATGTAAACATGTGTAATAAGTCCTTTATTATTGTAAATACCGAGTAGAAAAACTCGTAATATCGTAAACTATCTCGGAAATAGTTGATGGATCAGTTTTTTTTTATTTTATTTAAAAAAAATCCATTCTACTTTTGTTACTAGAATTGAGCCGCATGAAGATGCATTAATACTAAATTCCATGTATACAATGTTACGGGCGCAGCTCATTTGAAATGGAACGAAGTAATACAGTTAAATTATATATAAAATTAAAACGGCCCATGACTTAATAATACTCGAAAAAAATTGAGCGCACTCATAAGCCCACACACTTTTAGACGAAATTTTTAACACTGCGAATTTCGTTTCAAAACACATCGAGCGTAATGTTTCCTTAATTTTGATGACGGAGTGATTGGCCACGGTCCCAAAAGCGAAACCATTAACTTCGCATTCCAACGTCAGAGAAAAAGAGGACTTGAAGGAGCCCGAGGTGCAAACAGGGCGGGCCGGTACTTTACTCCGCCACCTCGTTCCGAAAGTAGTGACAAATGGTGGCGGCATCTTTCATCTCCCGGGGTGTCGTAGATCCTACCAACCAAATTTAAATTTTAAAGTTAGGCATCTAAGTTGAAATTGCCGTGTAAGCTAAATATGATTAACAAAATGATAACGCTGTAATGAAATTCGGAAATAATCGCAAATCGTTTTCGAAAGCCTCGATGTAGGGTAACGTCTACCTGAATTAAAAACTGCACCGCAATTCGCTGTACCTTTACAAATATTAACTCTACGTTCATATATCTTGAATTACTGTTATGAAAATATACAAAAAATGTGTTACGTAAAACTGTGTAAGTACCTGTTAATTATTTTAACACGTACATATATTTTATAATATGTATGTTTGCAATGTATACGTAGAAGAATAATTGTGTAGGTTAATCTTCAGGTTTACAGGTTGTTTAGTACCTTGTGGTTTGAAGACTGTTGCCCGTCACAAATTTGGATATTTCAGGTAGATCATATCAGAGATTGTTAATCTGTCATCTGTCGGACCACGACATTTTCATTGATCAACTTTTACGGGACAAGACGTGGTGGAAAATTATCTTAATAGATTGTTAGTGGTTAGTGCATAGGGAGGGGTTTACCGTTGTAGAGACTTTGTTGGAATGCCTCTTTATGGTTCTCATCACTGACCTTTCGTTTAGTAAAGAAGCGTTATAGTTAAGGCATGAGTATCCATGTGATGCAGTAAACAAACTCCACGTATTATGTTTTCTTACTCAGACAATTCAGTGGTCTAGAATACTTCACCCTTTACTATATTTTTAAGTATTATATTGGTTTTTTAACACGCTTTTCATTAGCGTGACGCAGTGGTACCTTTCAATTAGATTTTCACCCACTTCCAGACTTTCGAATAATTGGATATTATGCGCACTTATTAAAAGCTGAATACAATACAATAATATGGTACCATCGAGTAGATCTGAAAATGGAACTGGAAGGTGGATAACAGAACCCTTGAATGGTTACTAGGAAATCCATCGAGTTTGGGCTCATTAAATTTGCTCTTATGAGTCCTATTAATTTAACTTGATGAAATGAGGAAGGTTAAAGCGTGTATATGAATTTTTAAATTATATTTTATTAAATTATTGAAGGATAAAAGATTTAGTACCTACTGCTCTGCAATTGAAAGTTCTGGGCTGCACTGTATTTTGCCAGTCACTATGCGACATTAGTTGGTTAGAATACTGCAATCTTACGACCAGCCTGATACGTATTGCGGCCGTAATTTTTATTAAGATTGCAATGATTACTTTGCCTACCTCATGAGAGAAAGAAGACCCTAGTTTGTGTGGCCTAGAGCCGTGTGCACAGAGCGCTCACTTCATTTTCATAGAGTCGCGCTCTATGTCGTGTCGTGACCTGGGTTGTATTGAGCATTGAATTGTTAATCCCAATTTTAAATACTGTATATACCATGTGCTTGGGGGTGAAAGAAAACATCGCAAGTAAACCTTCATGTCAATACTTATTTCAAGGATTAGTGAAGCCCGCCAACCCGCACTGCAATAGCAGCGCGGGCTCTCCAGAACCCACTCTGATATTTAAGTAATCCTTTGTCCAGTAGGCTGCTACTTTACTTTTTTAATTATGTATTATATTTATAATAATAAACAACGCACTTAGCAAGCCTTAGCACTTATTTTTGCAAGCTTCCACCATAATGTGTGCATAATCCTGACTTCTTTGTCTAAAACCTATTATTATAATGGAGTCGATTAAACTGATACGTATATCGTATGCGATAATAGTATTTAATGCGACATAATTACAGGGAATGAAATTGTTCGTTCACAGTAGCCGATGAAGCCTTTGAATTATTAATGGTACCACATAGATATATATTGTTTTGTCACACTGAGCGTCTACGTTATGTTGTAAACATAGAATGCCATAAATTTTCTGTTTTTATATCATATAATGCTTTTGAGTAAATAGAGATAGAGAGGATAGGGAGGGTGGCCAAACACAATACTTACTAGCGACAACACCTTGACTGCGAAGGGCGACAATAGCGTCGTTTCGCAAAAACGCCAAATAATTTGGCTAAAACCTTCTTTATCAACCTTTATAGGACTATTGTTGGACATGCGTATTTTTATGAAAGTGACGAGAATGGCTGGAATACTGTGCATAGATGATTTGACATACAGCACAGTGCTTACATGTTTGTAGGTGGTAGAGCCAAGCGGCGGCTTTTGCTGCTTTTCGATTGGGACGGCTCTACCGGCCTCACCTAATAGCGGCGTGAATTATAGGCAATTTGTGCTTCTGCGTTTCGTTCGGCGTGTGAATTTCCCTTTTCCATAAAAAAAACAATATTAATATCCTCGCACTGCCTCTTGAGATATGGATTTGGCTTGAATTTTCCGCCATGAGTCGATTTTCAGAACCTCGTTAATCAGCTGTGCGTTGCAGCAGCCCGTTAATCACCTGTGCACGTAAAGTTGACCTTTGGAGAAAAAAATATATATCCCAGTTATGATATAAAGCAGTAGCTTGCAAGCCCCTACTGCTGCTCTTTATCAAATATTGGAGAGGCTTTTGAGCCGGTAAAGGCCCGCCACGCTGCCCCAGTGCGGGTTGGGAGTCTTCACATATCCCCGAAATAATCATAATACACCCAGGTAACTCGTGCTCTATTAAACTATAGTGAGCGCCCTCACCACTAGGCTACTGTGACTCCTACTACCTCCCATGCGGTATATCATCTACCTTATAATATAAATGACAATAGTTCTCGTATATTTTTAAACAACACACCTTTTGGTTTATTAATGGGCGGCGCTGAGGACTTCAAAGAAAGCGTCAGTTTTGGACTAACTGCCAACTCTCACGCTACTAGAATATTTAATCACGATTACAAATTGACTCTCCACATCAATATCAAAGTTGTTTAATAAGCTGTCGCAACAGTTCGACGGAAGCTCAATAATAAAACTGTTTTACTATAATTAAGAAATACTTTCAACATAGTTTAATTTAAACTGTGTTGGAAGAAAATTTGTCTCTAATGATTGAACAATCTTTGGAACATTTGAAATAACTGTATATGTTAATTTAAGAAATACCAACCTCCCTACGCCTATTGGGGCATTTTTAATGTTTTTACCAAAATTTTAATTAAATGAAAATTCATAATAATATATAAATAAAGTAAAATAAGACCTGAGCCCTGTTCACAAGCGCGAAGCATGTGGCAATTTTTTAGCTTTAGTGTCCTCTTACGAAGCCAATGGGCCGTGATTGGCCAAAGGATTCCCCTGGCTAGGCTAGGTTGATACCAGAGGCGGATTTAAGTCAGACTGTCCCAGGTCTATGGCGCCCTTTTTACAATTATACCATAACTTGAAGAGTAATTTAAAAAAAATTGCTAAAATATGTATTTCAATAAAACTTTGTTCTAATATAAGCATTGTGTTAGATAAATACTTTTCTAGGATGTGCAAAAATTTTAACTAGAATATTACCAAATTCTATTGTTCCTGTAAACTATCCATTATATGGATTCCCTAATCGTTCTCTACGTTCTCGAAATGGTAGTCTACTTTAGCGAATGAATTTGACTTTTAAATTTTAGTAACTTTCATAATCAGATCCTAGCCGGTTAGTCAGCAGGGTGCACCGTGTACAGTTGAGGTTGGTATTTGAAGAGCACGTTGTTAATCAGCCGCCATATTCCTATGCTCATATATTGACATCATTTCATAAAATGAAACATACATTTACATAAATACTGACAAACATTACACGTAATTATGTGTATAAGAAGTGGCAGGTTGAAATGCCACTTACTTGAGAAATTAGTTTTACGACTGAGATAGATTATCCACACATTACCATAATTTACGATAGATTTCCTCGAAGCAATGCTTCGCGCTATCAAGAGCTATTGCGCAAACACGTATCAACATTCTCAATCGAGAATGCTTTTCGCATCGCATATATTAATATTAATGTGTGCTTTAATCCCGATCTCGAGCGTGTTACTTTAGCTATTAAAGCAAAGTTAGCTTTCGCCGTGGATCGTGCAATCACGTTCTAATTGCCAATGAATGGACGACGTCGAAATTTTAATTTAGTTGGCGAAAATAAGCAAGCGGCCGAGTATACATTCATCAACCCTACGAACGGACATCTTGTTTTATATGACGATACTTATCGTTTCAAGAAAATACTTACAGTTATTTAATCCGTTAATCATTAACTATAAAGGAGACCTTAACCATTTATCGTGATGTCTATTTTGAGCAGTTTTAGTTCATACCGTGGCATTATTATAAGAGAGAAAGAGTTTGAAAGTCCTGATCGTTCACGAGTAGATTGAAACATCGTTCGCGTCTTTATATTGTTACGAGCTGTGGGTTGCGAGATTGAAGTAAAAGACCGATACCTTGAACTTCTATTTATTTCCACCACTCACTAAGGGTGCAGCAGCAGTATTTCTTCCTAATACCCTATTCCTCACAAGTGTTCTTCCACGTGTCTTCCTGACTATAACCACTCCTCGCTCTTTTCTCCCTTTCTTCCTTTTTTATTTTTCTTCCTTTTCTCTTCCTTTCCTACGTGATCTTCCTCTTTCACTTACTTCAAAAATTACCACTGAACTTCCTTATCGCGCTACAATACTCCTTATATAGTCCCGAATTTCGATTGTTTTTTTATTTTCGATTATTCCAGAATATTACCGAAACTATGTTTAATTTTTATTGAAGAAAACTGGTTTATTTTTCAACCAGTGTACAGCCACCCTTATTTACATATGAAAGAGTTTCGTTAAATAACAAGTGGTAATTGATAAAACATTATTTCTTTTCACTTGTCTTTCGAAGATGTAAGAGCCGACAAGTCGTTATTGGACATTCGTTACAATACATTCGATAATCGCGGTTTTTACTTCTTAAATTAAATTGAAATCACCAAACGTTATGACTTATTTTTTACTATATACGTATATTTGCCTCTTACTAGGTGACCCTTGTAGTAACGGTGTTAGAATGTGCCACCCATTTCCGTCAATAGGTGTCGTAAGAGTCGACTCTAACCTCAATCTCGACTCCTTTAAAACCTCAAGGATGAATGACAACTCTGAAGCGATAGTCGCCACCCATCACTGGTTACTCTGAGTCATCATTATTTGCATCTCTGACTGTCACTTTGCGCCTAAGGCGTAACTGGATATATAACAGATACATATATTGCTAGGTAGGACGATACTAACACCAACCATATCCTCCTGGCCTATTTCGACCATGGGACCACTTTCAAATACTGTACGACAGTTGTCAACTGCGCTGGAGATATTATGGTGCCGTAAGACAGTTCGGCGGCGCAGTGGCTAATTCAGTTACACGCATAGGCGAAATATTTGCAAGGACTACATATAATTATTCCAGATCTGGGTGTTTGGCCATGTAGAATTTATGTAACAGCCTTCTGACTATAGTACACTTTAAGGTTGTACTTTAACGGTCACATAATACGAACAAAAAGTTAGAAACTTAACTCTGCTGCGATAGGTAGGGTAAGACAGAATAACTCCAGACTCATTCATCACGCAAGTCACACACATCAAATTAACAGATACTTAAAAAGCTTTAGATATATTGAAATATGATCTGCGCTATCTATTCTGTAACAGTTTCAGTTATTAATAATAACAACGAAGGTCCACATGTTATTTCTTAAAGTAGAGTAGGCGTCCACTTAGTGACTATTAAATTTAATTTATTTGCTAGGCTCGTCGCTGGCCGTTTAGGTCCGTCACGGCCGCTGCCCAGACTTTCATTTAGCAATCAGAATATGCTACCGGCGATGGAAGTTATTCTAGTCTTGTAATTGAACTAGAGGCAGATTTATGTAAGGCCGTAAGTAATCTAGTGTTACACTTACCTTTGCATACATATTGCGCTTATATGTTCGTTAGTCTCTGTTTCTATTTTACATTCGATATTACGTCGACTTGTTTTCGATTATGATTAACATTAAAAAAAATTGTTCAATTTTGTTTGGTTAAAAAAATATTTTACATTTGCAATAGAAATAATATATACTTTTTTGATATACATAATATTACACCATACGTCATTATTAGATAAAATAAAAATATACACTGCTGCAGCTTGTACAGCAGCAACAGTAAAGGTCAATGCTGTATATGTTTTAATTTGAAATTATCGCATGATGTGTTGCAACTGGTGATGTAACGAATACACGTAATACGTGTATTCGTATTAGCTGAATATCATGAAATTCCCGATTATTCGTATTCACCGAATACTCCTATGATTTTTGTTAAAAGTTTGAGTAAAATGAAACGCACCTGCAATATATTTTAACTCAGAGTTATATTTTAACTAAACGGAGTTAGATTATTTGGGAAGTCTCAAAAGGGATTACTCATGTACTTCAAACCTCATTGGATTTTAATAAAAATGTTATCTTCCATTGTGGGATTTTCTCAATATAAACTAAAAAAACAAGTAAGAAACTGATTTGCAGGCAGGTTGGTGAGCGCAGTGCCAATACCCTCACACTAAACATGCTGCTCCGCGTTCAGTATTCTGTGAAATTTAAGTTTGGCATATTCGGAAAGGTTTTCCGCCTTTAGTCGCCCATCAGAACCTCGTCTGTTGGTCAACAAGGTGCACCCATGAGCACGTGTGATGTGGTCGAAGTATGAAAAAAGAGACGATATATTCCCCTAAAATTTGCTTCCTCCTTGTTTATGATTTTAAAATATTTTTTGTTGTAATTATGATCTCTAACGGATTAACATTAAGCACTAAATTGTTAAATAACTTAAACATTAGCATTACAGTTTTTAAGTTTCCTTCCAATGACTAACCATCATTTCAAATATAAATTGATTTATAAAAACTATGTATATATTATATATTTCTTTTAAAAAAAAAATGAATACGTCCGCTAAGAACAGTTCATTGTTAGCGACCGTATGCCTGTACGCGGCTTTCAATACATCAATGTCATAAAAAATACAATAGTAATTAATTATGACACGAGCGGAGAGAATCGCGATCGCGTGCTTCTTGTAGAATAAAAAAATTGCAGTGCAATTATTAAATTACACGGACAATGTTGTAATAACAACAATTAGCAAAGATTGGCATTGGCACGTTAGTATTGTGCTTAACCTAAACCTAACGATTTACATTTTAAAACGGTGTATATAGAATATTACATATTTGTTGGGTTGACAAAGACTTTCAATTACTACTAATGTTTAATCTGTGCGGATTGGTGAATTGAATTATACAGTTTTTTTTAGAGACCTATCGTAAAGAACTAGGGATATTTCGAAGCTACAAAAAATTTAAAACATTATTCTGTTCACAATTTCGTACCGTAATAAGTTCATCAGGCGGATAAAGAAACTCTTTACTGACATTTTTTTATAAACAAATTCAAAGGACTTAAAGAGGTTCTAGATATTGGTATGCAGTTTCAGAGCAGTTTCGTATTGTTTAGCGTGCGAGTCTGTTTCGCACATGGCCGGTCCCGTTTCTTGTTATATTTATAAATCTATTTTCCCTACAATCTGGAAAATTAATAAAAGCACTGTTCTATTTTTCTCAGCGACCAGTTATTATAAACAATACTGCTAGCCCCGTGTGCTCTGTGACTTCGATGTCACTGAGTGCATTTGTCGGTGCGTTATAGACCCCTCACACGAAACCGTTAACCGCCGTCCCTAGCCGCACGTTAAACGCTAACGCAACGAACAAAAGCACTCACGCCTCGTCTTAATTAATATGATTAATGGCGCAACGTCGCGGCTTGTTTTTGAACTTGCGTTACTGCTGCGTTCGAGAAATAAATTAATTTTATTAGTAGTCCTTTCTAATAGAATATGGTCATCGGGCGTTGAAATCGCTGAGAAGCGCTGGATCATTTAGTCCGCTTCGTTCGTTTCTCTAATTTAAAAATTGGGCTTTAAAACTCACCGATTATAATTCAAATTTACGTCTACGCACATACATAGAAGCGTATAAAAAAGAAATGGTGACGGCTTATAGACTTGTCTTAACAAGATAGGTGTTTGTATCCACTTTAACGACAACGCTACGTTCATTTAATCGTATTTTTACACGTATATTTTGCGTACGCCTCGATTGCTTAGCTATATAATTGCTACAATAATAGTTAAAAATAATTAAAGCTATTAAATGAGAATTCGCGGTAAAACAAATAGAATTCGCGCGAACAAGTCGTCCCCTTCAAACATTTTCTCGCGATTCTAACACGCTTTAAAGATAAAATCTTTATCTTTAGACCTTATTCCATTCTCATAGAGTAGGATTTGAATAGTGCGAATGTAGGCGTCCGTGCCTCGGGCCGAGATCGTGGTAGAGATAATTAGAGGCCGCGGCTCTGTGGGAGCCATAAAAACGGCAAATTGACCGGCGGGATAACCAGAAAGGCACAATGTGTTAGATAATAATTTCCAAATTACAGGTTATGTCGGTTCGCGAGCGAGACTGGACGAGTTCTTTTTTCTCGGACGCCGACCGAGGTGCTAAGGGCAGGCTAATTATTATTTGGGTATCGAGCGAGGATTTTAATGCAGCTGCTACCTGTATAAATATTTATTATTAAAAGTTCAAACGCCAATTTTGATGGAAACCAATTAAAGTTGTTATAAAGTTTCATAATCGGTATAACGACTTATCTGAGAGCAATTTATACAAGTTCTTCATTCAATCGATAGCCATAATAAGCTATAAATGAATCGTTGAAAGAAGTTTCAATATATTTGTTGCTTCTAACGCAAAAAGATTACATCGCTGAATTGGTACTTGGGAAACATATCATTGCGTTTATTTCTTATTTATTTTTATTTCACTGTAACACTTTTACATTTTCATAACGGAAAAGACTTTGTATGCAGAATATATATAAATATATAGTATTTTTAATTCATATTGTGAATTAACGTGAAGAACCCCAAGGCTAAGCGAACAGCGTACCTGTCCATCGAGACTTGGTCACTGGTTTCGAATACTATAATTAAAATAAAAATAAATTAAAAAATTACATAAACCATATTGTAATATGCTACATTGCTAAGAAAATATAGAACCGAATAAAGCATAAAAAGTAATTAAATGCCTTGCCAATTGCGGGCCTCCTGCTCGCGAGTCTCTTTGGTCGAGGCTGTCAAGGCCACCGGGCCAACAGCATATCTCTAATTGTTCCGACACTTCGTTATTGCCGGTCTCGACACTGCCTTCGGTGACAGGTAGGTGTTTGCACCTATCCCCCACGTGACACAAAAAAAATGCGTTGACAATTATATTTATTATTATTACAAAAAATTATGAATTCTAAACAGAGTACACGCTTTGAGAAATAATTAATTATCATTAAAATCCATTCGTTTTCTATTAAAATATACTAAGTTTAATAATACATCGCTGCCAGAGCACGATGATTAATTTCAGGCGCTGTGATTTATTAATCGCATAAATCCTGCGGAAAAAATCCTGTAAATGCCATAAGAGGAAAATATTATTTTAAAAAAGATAATGAGGGGAACGACTGTGTGCAGTATGACCCCCTGAAAATAAAGTGTTGTGGAAATGTGTTGTTGAGGAATACAGCGGGAGGGTATAGGTAAACTTGCATAATATATAACACCATATATGTATTTACTAATGTGGCATAAACAACATAAATATATAGACGTACACATTTAATACTTGCGATTGTTTTCACTTTATTATTAACGCTTGTACTAATTTGACAATATATTTTTTCCAATCAGATTGACTTTGATTATTCTTAAGTAACTTTCTTCCGATATTTATAGAAATGTGCTATAACTACATTTCTATCTACCCTCTAAAGTATTAATAACTTTATTTAATTAATTGTGAGTAACATAAGTTCAATATCTTATTATGATTTAACACCCTGAAGATCCGTATCCGTATGAAAACCTAAATGGAGATTAGAAAAAGAAAAATTTAACTGTGAAACTAGTATAAGCGATAATAATAATTTTCTTATGGCCACATAATGTATGATACAAGTACATAAAGTATATAGATGAAGAGCCACACAGACATATAATACCATAAGATTAAAGTTTAGTACTTATATAATGATAACGCGCAACACTTTCAACATTAACTCGAATTTAACCAAAACAAATATTCAGAACTGACCCTTCACCCCCCTCCCACGCCTTGTCGTGACGAGACTACTAACCGTGGCTTGGTCTCCCACGGTAAACCAAGAGGAACCTACATGGGCACCCTGTTTTTGCGGGGATGGCAGGCCCCAGGTGGCCGCTGCGAGTGGGCTTGCTGAGCCTACACCGGATGCTTGGGGTTGGGGGAGTGTTAGCTTAGCGCTCTCCTGGCCCCCCACAGGCAAGGAGGAATCACGGGGGGAGAGGAGTGTCGGAATTACGTTGAGCTGTTTTCCCTACCCCCCGGGACCGAAACGTCAGCGGCGGAGCCATAGGTGACTCGGGGGGGTCGGGGGGAGCGGCCGGCGCTGGTAGGGTCGCGGAAGTCTGCGAAACCGTTCCCATAAACCTGCCGACTTGGCAATCAGGCAATTTAATATGTTAACGTTCGTGTTATTGCTAATTTTGTAATGGCGTATAATAATAATAGATGGCGGATTAATCTTTTCTAAAAATGGTAGACCAAACTTTGAATTTAACTTTGAACGCCAGACCGAAAGTACACAACAGATGACGGGTAGCAGCTACCGAGATGCGAGTTGCCTGTATTTCCATCGCCATCCCTTCCGCCAACTATGGCGAATATAGCAAATCCGGAGCGGTCTATGTGCCATAGTTGGCTTTTAACAGATGGTGGAAATTGATTAGTAAATAAAGAGTTAACGTATGTTTGGCGCGGATTACATTTTCCACTGATTAAGGAGGATTAGGGGGTTCAATATGTGCATTCTACTATTTCAACTAAAAACATATTCCGAAAAAGCGCACTGAAAAAGCATGGCAGACTCATGATCTAAAACCATCTAAAGAGGAAGCCATTACATAAAACGAACAGGGAGCTGGTCATGGGCTCCGGTTAAGTTTACCCATTTAATAATGAACTCATTAAACACGTTTTGTACCCAGCTATACATACGGATAAAAATTTAACGCTAAAGCTAAACTTAATTTCTTATGAATAGATTAAAAGAATACCAATTTGATTTAAAATATTTTTTTATTAAATAATTTTATTAAAAAAATAAGTCCCCGAAACAACACCCCACTCCCAAATTTCTTAATTAAACTCTAACAACATAAGGACATTGGAATAGAATACTTGTTACGTATAATAGACGAGATAAGAAATGTCCCCTTTGTGTTGACATAGCTACAAGACAACCTAGAGGTCCCACCGCGTTGTCTCGAGCTTTGTCATTGGATACGATCTGAAGGGCGGGGCTCCTACACGCCTCCCCAGCAGCCCCGCGAGAGACGCTCCTAGATTAATTTAACGCTTTAGAAAACATCGACGTTTTGAATCGTTTAGGTGGGCTTTTAAATCTTTTACGTAAAACGGGTTCTTTATGTAGTGTGCTGTGCATATTTTTTAATCTAGCTTTTAGGATGAATTAGTTTCTTTATTATAACTTTTGTCAAATATGCAATATTTGTCATAAAGTCAGAACGTAACAACTTCTGAAGTGGTGGTCAGAGGTTTCAATCCTTTCAGCCCACTTCTCACCTCTCCACCAGATTTTATTTGTGCCTACGTGACAGGTGGTGAGATTATCGCTGTCTATATATCAGTTCGTACTAATGAGTTTCGGAATCTCATTGGAACGTGCTCTGCACGTAGGAGATCGAAGTTGTGTCCTCTAATTCGGAGACCCGAACCTCTCGGATATCGTGACTGATAATAATACAGAAAAACGATTTTCAATAGTACGTCAAGTGTGTAGAGTGGATGTATTGAGAATTAATGGAAACTTGGTTAGTAGTACTAGACTCACAGCTTTTTAGAAATAAAACTCTATTGTACTTATACAATTAATAGATTTCGTGTATGACCTAGAAATGACATGCTGAATATGGGGTTAAATTTAATGTCCTAACACATACATTCTGTATAAAACTATTTTTTTTTTACAATTTTCTGTGAAATTGGTGTAATTATTTGCATATATATTAATGGAAAATCAACTAATTTATCGCAGGTGAAATGCCTTATACATCATGAATATACAGGCGTTTTTCACTATATATAAAACTGCATGTGATGCACTCTGCCGACTTGTCGATCTGTCGATCAACTGATAGCAAAAATTCTATCTAAATTGCTCGACTTAGCCCCATAGGCAAGATTCTGTGAAAGCGTCACTAGCGCCAGGGTACCACTGCGCTCAACAACCTGTCTGCCCGCTGCGGGGACCATACACTCCTCTTAAATGTGCCGGTTCCTGTTCTCGAAGGCGCTGTTCAGAGAAGGCCCATGGTCAAAAAATCGATTTTAGACGTATTTTTACTTTAGTGCCATTGTTCAAAAGTGTAATATAAATATTGTAACTTGTAAAATGTACCGATTGATGCATACAAAATTGAATGACAGATTATAAAATATGTAAATTTTGTTATAGTCTAAACACTGTCTATCATAAATCTATACACATAGGGTTTTATACTTTTTAAATTATGTCAGGTAGAAACACACTGCGATAAAGCTTATTAAAGTCTGAATTCCAGTTTGTTTATCCACCAATTTCTGTTGCCTCGTCCCTATACAATTGTGTTTGTCAATGATAAATGGTCGCGCTCGGTGCTTTTCATCTCCTATGGTCAAAGGCGCCGACGTCTACAGTGCAGAAGCAATTTTAAGCCTTACTACAAGAACAATTGGTTTGTAATTCCAATGTAGTTTTATAATTACAGCATAGGACTAAATGATACGGTACTAATCAAGTCCGGGAATAAACGCGGATAATGCGGTTTAATATCGTTTGAAAGGAACCTTTCGGCGGGTAGTCGCATTCAGTCGTAATGAGTTTATTCAGCGCTTTAATAGAATGAATCGTTGTAAGCAAATAGTACTCGAGGTGAGGGTGTCGAGAAGTGAAGCGGGTCAGGAATATTTTTGTGAGTTTTTAAGCATTGTACCCTACAATAAATAGAAAAATACAAAGGGTAAAGTCAATAATAGCCGCGTGGTATCGGCATAAGAATCTACCAACCCCTTTTATCCCGTGGGTAATAGGTATCTAGCTTTGGAAAATCGCAAAGACTACCGACAGGACCCTCCCAGACCCGCATAGCGCTCGATCAATTAAGCACTAATCAATGGGTTATGTTAGGAAAGGTTTAGAATAATAAAAGATATATATGTGTATATTTTCTAACTAAAATATCACCAGCGTAGCGAGACAGGGTCGAGCTTCAAAAATCCGCTGCATCTCAGAGCAGCCGCTGTGTTCAACCAAGTCAATAATAATAGAAGCTAGATAATTATAAAAGATAATTACTATAATACATAAATAATAAACAAATTATTGGAGGGCTTTATATATATAATTCTAACGTTTACGCGGTCAAAAAAATTAATTAGCATTGCACAAGCCTTGTTGAGGAAATCTCGTAAAAGTTAACCTTCTTAAACTAGATGTTTTTACAACTTGTGCGTGCAAATTATTCATTTAGGCTTCAATAGTATGACCTAGAAACATGAGGAAAGTTGAAGCTCAAATGTTTTTAGAAAGTCAGTAAATACTTTTTAATTATACTAGGTATTTTTTTTAGATTTGACTAACATAATGAAACTTTTGGTGGTAAAAACCTTAATTAATAAATTACTTATTTGCAAAAACATATAAACTTCCTTCCTGGGTTTGGGATATTAAATTTCAGCAATAGTAATAAATAAGGGTCCGCTACGTTATATCTAAAAGTATAAAACCCACATTCTTAAATGGAGTAGGTATTCGTAAAGTGATATGCTGAACAATGTTTCGCCTCACAACCACTGTAAGTAAATTGAAACAAATGAGCGGCTCACGAGGTGGTCGCATCGTTAATCTTCTATCTAACGTCTTCTATTGTGGCGATGTCACGGATGTCGCGACGTCAAGCATGAACAATCGCAAACATTTCCCTCAACATCTGCCTAACTATTGTGCTTTACAATCCCGGCGAGAATTAAACGCTTCGAATCTCCTCATGGCTAATGTGAATTACCATAAAACAGAAATGGCGACACGTAATCGCTGTTCGAATTAATATTGCTACATATTCTTCGTAAGCTATTTTTAGGGTTGCGATTTAAAAAAGTATGCGACAAATGTGAGTAATAATTGCAATTTACGTATTAATAATAGTAGTTTTATGATTTATCTGTGTAGATGATATAAATATTATTACAATCTGTTATACTTAATGGAAGTCTTCTTGAAGAAAAGAAAAGAAAGAAGATATAATTAATTGCTAAGAAATGAACGCATAAAGGTAATTGAAACAAACTTAATAACAACAACTTCAATGTAAACAAAAATACATATTAAAAAATTACAATCATAACATAAAAAAAGAAATTGAAAAAATATGTATACTTTTTCGTTTTCCTGTAAACAAGGTTGACCTCTCAGTAGTTTTTCTTCATTTATATAATGTCTTCAATGAAAATTGAAAAGAAAAGTACCAGCATATAATGTCCGTCACCCGGGCAAAGGCCTCCTTTCAATATTTGAAAGGGTTTTGGAGCAAGGAAATAGTCCGTCCCGCTGTCGCAAACACTTCATATAGCCTCAATTTTTGTAGTCATGAAGGTTTCCTCACTGCCGAGAATTTACAATTTGGAAATAACAATTTTGGTGGTGCTGGAGCCGGGATTCAGACTCAGGTTACACGCATACGTGTGCCCTGACCCCTGCGGTGACGCGGCTCCATATATACCCCTTATTTCATTATATTCACACCATAGCTCTGTGATCGGCCGCTTAAAAGAATCGTAATAGGAGTTTGCTTTGTGTAGTAAACATTATGTAGCTCAACGTAAACAACATAAGCACATGACAGTTAACACGGTCTGGGATGACTAATAAACCGATACCGTTATAGATTGTATTCGTAAAACGTACAGTAAAATGTGTCGCGACGGGGTACACAATGGCGCGGAGGACGCGCGGACGACCGTTGCGGTCCAGCCTCAATGCGGGCGCCGTTCCTGCCATTTTATTGCCTCCAATTATACTTTAATGCTATGTCTCTTCTTGTTTTATGTGTAAGGTACGGGATAAAGGATAATATGTTGACTTTGGAAGAAGGATAATTAATTGAAGTATTTAAATTGAGATAGTGCACTTACGTTTTATTTGTATAATGTTAATGGATCGTTGCAAAATATTTGCACATAGTGTAATTGAAAGTCTACTTGACTCTTGTTGAGTGTTTCCATCATTATCTTAGTACCTATAAAACAAAGTCGCAATCCACATTTGTTAGTAGTGTATTCGCTAATAACTTTCAAAGTTCCAAGTGGATTTCAATGCGATATTATTATATATTACATGATAGAAATGTTGAATAAATATATTTAATATATTTACATTGCATGTATAACATTAATATTTTGTTTCAAAATTACAAAGTGAAGCCGGTGCTGTTCGCTAATTACCTAGGTGAATCTAAATGAACTGAGTTATGCTGAAATATATAATTTTTTAACATTCAAATATATTCTATACCAGATGTACTTTAATAATGTTGCATTAAATCACTCAAACTGTCTAACCATAAACTAATTTACTGAACTTTATCCATATTTTGGATGTTCAATCTGTAAAAATAACATGATTTTATTTGAACCACTATAATTAGAAAGCTCAACCCGCCGCCAAATGGTCTGCCGGCAATCAATTAAAACAATATTTGAAATAGTGCTCGAAAAAAGTTAAAAGGAAATACTATAGCTATAAACCTTTCGTATTATGTCCGAAGGGACAGCTTTTATCATCTTCTATCCTATAGTGCTATCCCACTCGCTGCGCCGACACGTCTACGTGTTCCACCTTTACGAAGAGGATACACACCGAGTGAATTATGGCGGGCCAAGTTACCGCCAAAGTATCGTTTGAGAGCTTCAAAGTAATTAACTTCAACTGAGCTAAAGATACGGTTCAATATCTCTTAAGTACTCTTAATAAATAAGTTGGAAATATTAATTACGATGCTTGTAAATTATGCAAGGGCGCCTCAGTATTTAAAAGTTACTTCGTTGGTAAAGAGTTCGAGCGTTAAATTTTCACATAAAGTAACAGAAATCTACAGACAGGCGAAACGTTTTTTTTTTACTAAACAAAAAAAATCTTGAACGACTATGTTCGACCCTAAGAATAAAATCAAAAATTGAATCTGAATTTTACATCTGAGCACAGTTATTCTAGTCAGGAAGCACTCTCGTAGTATTCATTCAAATTAAAACAGCGTCATAAAAAATATAGAAACTAAACTAATTTATTTCATAATTCCGTGTCAATATCCATCAAATCATGGCTGTTTTTTTCAAACGTTGTTTTAACTCCCGACGCAACATGTAATGCAACTGCATAATCACAGTCCTTGTAGCAAATTTAAGGGTCTATATATGTTCAACACTGGACTTGTGACATGATAAATCAACTATTCTTCGTTTATTTTTTAATTATTAGCCTGAATAAGCTTTCAAGCATTAAAAAAAATGACTTATTCAATGATACCAGTTTGCCTTTGAACATAAGAACACATTTTCTTCCGAAGAATACATTTTCATTTTCTCAAAATTACGGTCAATTGTATGCGGAAGTGCTCTGTTACAAATAAATTAAAAATTTTATGATCACTCGTCTGTAATCATTACTTTTAGTCAACGCTAATTCCTACACGCATAGAGAGATATAACTCTCTAATAAAAGTTCTGAAATGTTTGCAGCCATTTAGGTAAAAATATGTTTAATATAGATTAACATTACATTTCGTATAATGATGCGTACGCATTGTCTTGTTTAGACATTCAACTCATAATATATCGATAACGGACCGTAAGAGCAGAGCGTATGGTCCAAAGTTATTTTTAATAAATATTATTAGTTATTCTAATAAAATTAAATGAAAATTTCATTGTCAAACGTTATTAGCATTTACAGTCTACCACTCTTCCGTAAAGAGGTTCACCTGCCGGAGATGAAATGGGCAAATTAAATTCCTAAGAGTTATTTCCTTCATAAAAAACGACAAATCTTTGTTTCACAGCTTTTTATAAGCTTGATATTTGTCCAAAAAAGTGAGATATCTTTAATAATACTGATAACTATACACGCTGCGTGTCAAAGAACAAGGTCAAAGATATATTAACAACTGCAACGATGTGCAACTGTTAACGATTAATTATTATTATTATTTGTGTATATAAAATATCGCCCAATTGTAAAAAACATCTAATAAAAGTAGTAATTTTTAATGATATCAATTAAAATCTTAAAAGGTTTTTAATAACCCCGTATATGAATAAATATGTTATTTTCGATAGGCTAGCAACCATACGAGAAAATGGAATTATTTATACTACAGAACAACTTTTAATTATTTTTGAAGAATACTTTTGCATACGTTCAATCATATGTCGCAAATATTCAAGTTTTTCCGAAACAAGGACCGTAAAAGAATTACATAAAACGTGATAATTTAGTACACTATTATAAAGGTCACCCCGCGCATTTTTCATGACTTAGGCCACATTAAATGGAGCCACTCCGGCCGCTAATCGAGTTTGTCGGCCGATGTTATCTCAAACCGTTCGTTAATAGTACTGACGCCTCCGCCGCTTCCACGCCCCCCGACCATTACCCCTCGTCCTTCACCACAATGAAAACATGTTTAATTCATCCTAAAACATAACGCTTTGTCAAATCATTAAACTATATTATCGTTCCTTTTTGATATTATTTTTATTAAGGGTGGAGTGGCATGTGTTGGCGTGAGGAAGAAAGTTGAAAAGTAAGCGTAGTAAAAATAAACCCGCCAAACGGTAGCAGGGGTGTAATGGGAAATATATCAGCTTTTTCTCCAAATCCCAATTTCTCATGCATGTGTGTCTTCTTCTGCCTATTGAAATTTGCCGAGCACAAATTCCATACACTATTGATAGGAAGCAGTGTCATAATTTTGAAAGTATCGACACTGCGCACATCAGTTAATCAGATTAAATATGATTAAGTATGTTAAAAAATACAGGGTTCCATCTGGCAGAATCTGTCAGCGTAGCTCAACCGGGCTTCCGTAACCCTCTTTTCAATTCTTCGGGAGATAGAATGTAACGAGCGGCGTAATATTGTGTGTTAAGTCGTATAAAGCCACTTCGAATCTTAATGTGATTAACAAAAACCGACTTCGTTTAAAGACTGGAACAGGAAAACATTTTCTTTAATTGTTATGTGCGGTTTCATTAGTGGTTCATTAAAATATCTAAACAATTTCGAAACATAAATGGATTTTATATCCCTGGCCTAAACATGGTATGTTTTGTTTTTGGTATTTATGTGAACTTTACAGATATATTCCCATATTATATACAGGCTGTTAAGCCTAAGGATTAGTCCACGCCGTTACCCAGTGCACTGGCCGCAAGCAAAAGCAATCTTAATTTTAATTTAGGATAGATTTTAATTCTATAAAAGCTTTCGAATAAAACGTTATTGACCTATATTTGCCGGAAGCCATACTTTACTATGATGGCACAAAAGAGTCCATTTACTTTGAATATAATAGCTATTGTTCTATCCATTACAAAATATAATTACAGCATATTATGGTGATTTATGATATTGGTACTTTAAGTTTGGTATGTTACGTTATTTTCACATCAATTTCAAAACATTCGGGATTAACAAAACACGAATAAGCTTTCTCATAGTGGATTTAGATACTGTTATTACAATTTTGGAACGTTGTTTCACAAAAAAAATTTGATTCTCCAATAGTAGTCACGGTAGGGCACAAGGGATTAATCGTGTCACTTTCGAAGACCATTGAATCCATGCGATATTCTAAATTTATGGTTTTACAAAAAGAAACCGAGCCTCACCACATGAAGTGTTTCCTCGGTTCTCGTAGTACCGAATGACGTTGATCGTCATCATGTACTGATCCGGGATTCATTGAAGAATATAAACTGCTCCAGGTCTACTTACCATCAGGTGCGCCCGTTACGAGTAAATTTCAGTTTAACATCTCGGAACTGCGTATATTTGTAGCGAGAAGCCTCGAACTGGCTTCCCGAAAGCTAACCTTTTAAAATTTACAACCTCGTTCATTTTAAATCAAATCATTAATTCAACGTAAGAAATATTCATTTCACATGTCGAAAATTAGTTTTTTTTAAATCTACTACCGTTTTTAAATGTGATTCCTCTGACGCAGAAGAAACCGACGAAAGAAACCCCGTAGGTATACTTTTTTTGGTATTTTTTTCAAAACCTATAAAACGTTTTAATAATATAATATTACAAATATTTTTATAAAGTCACACATAAATATTACACCGTAAAGCAGCAAAAATACAGAACAACTGTAAATAAAAAATGAATATTAATCGTACAGCCATTTCAAACGCAAAACAGCGGGGCTTGCATTACTGAGTTGCGGCTAGAATATACCTACAATAGCCAGCGTAATTACAAGGTATGAAGACAATTAATCCTTGCCTTCAGTGTCGGCCAACTACGAGTAACACCCCTAAATTTGTGTGTCCATAGCCGTCGGCTGCCACTTTAAATCATATGGAGTCTATGCCCATTTGTTTACTTCTGACATTTTAAGTTAGATTATGAATTAATGTGATAAATGTAGGTATAAGTAGATATCGTCGTTAAACTATACGAACATCGTCAACGTAAATCGTACTTATTACGCAGGCCTGCCGAAGACACAGAATTCAGTGACATCTACTGGTACAAGTAAAGTAGCAGGCAGTAAACTGCTGGGCAGTAAACTGCTGGGCAGTAAAATATCCAACAGGGTTTTGCAGCCGGGAAAGGTCCACCACGCTACTCCAGTGCGGGGTGGCGAACTTCACATGCAATCGAAATAATATTTTTTTAATTAAATCCCAGACATGCAGGTTTCCTAACAAGGGAGTAGTGATTTGCATTGGATATGTATATGCCACTAGTATTGTTGCAAGTACAGAGAACAAGCAGGCTGATGCTGTGCCACTCGGTTGTCAAATATAAATTAATTTTGTAATTAATTTATTTAGCCTTCAAAATATGGTAACCGTCAAATCGTATTTCTCAGAGTATACAGTGATAACAACTATTTTATTAATAATAAAAAAATACATTAATTATTTTAATAAGAACGTAATAATGTACAAAATCATTATTGGTAAGCAAAACAAGAACTATAGTCTTCATACATAACAAAGGCAGTTCATGTTATTATGGGAAAAATTTTCTCAGCTCCATTTCTCTTCCTTTCAGCTTTGAACAATATTGTTCCGTAAAGTATTTTTCTTGAAATATTTAAATTTCAATTGTTTCCATTCTTTTCGTGCCCCCGTCGTTGTTATGGCTTAAAAAGAAAATGGATAGTCGATGTTCGTGCTTATTATTCATTGTTCTCGGAGGGGTGAGCCGAGGGATTGAGAGCTTTTGCTTGGCTCCGTGATTTGGCTCATTTTTAAACAACAAAACCGATGGCTCTTGTACAATTGTACGTTTCAGGAATAGACATTTTTTAAATTATGCTTATGATCTTAATATAGTAATCAATGCAATATCATGTTTCACTGTATTCGTTTCTTAACAACAACACAAATACTGTTGTCACGTAAAATATAACTGTATAGGTCACTTTACGTAGTTCCTTGTACCGTTATAATATATAAGAAGAAGGAACGTAACGACAGTTAACAGGCAGAAGATTATGAACCTAATCATATTTCTTTAGAAACTTTTACCAATATAATACAGGTGTATTAAAGTATAAGTACTTCTGATAAAATAAGTCAAAACAAAAGCACAGGTACTCAATCAAATCAAAGGATTTAATGAAACCCGCCATATTTTAATCCAAACATTCAATTCAAATCAAATCAAAATGAATCGATCGGTCACGCTCGCAGTCCCAACTCGATGTTGCAACAAAAAACTAATTGACAACAATCAACACTGTTGTAACAAAAAACAATATTTTCTATCATTGTCATTAATAATGGTTAGGAAAAAAGTCATTCACACCTTTGGTGCGCGCTAACTTGACAAATGCGTGGATAGTCGGCGCGGTACAAAGGCGGGCGGTGTGCAGACGCCGCGGGGCGCTCGCCGGGCCTAAATATTAATTACCTACACCACTACGAACACCTTTTAGGAGATTATCGCACTTTTGTTCGGTATAACGCAACGATCTCGAGATCAAGATAGCGCACTTCACTTTAAACTGCGTTAACACCCTAAGTATACGTCTCAACGGTTTGAAGGACCATTTCATCTATTTAATTTTTTCAAACTATTTATTATAATATTTTTATCTGTTACTTTGAAATCATTGAAATGTACTATAACACTGTACAGTTCAATGTTTTTCCGCGTTCATATTTATATCTACAGTAACTTACTTGCATATGATGATCCTGTTATTAACCAGGTTTCAATCGAATCCCGACTATAAAAGAGCCCAAAAATGTAGATAAACGCACACACTTTAAGGTTTTAGTACTTTGTAGGTCCAAGGTGGTTTTTATTGTTTATGGAAATATCTTTTAAAATGCTAAAAAATAATTGCCACTAAACTCACAAATGTGGTAGCAGTTGTTGGTCCTGCTACTACTTCACATATGGAAGATAACGTTCAACTAGCAACTTTAACATTTATTAGTTTGTGAATTCCGTCCATTTGAATTCGATTTAGAGATAATTAAATTTTGTGGTAAAAATATAAAGGCGATAAAGCCTCGAGCGACGGCGCCATCTGTTGGTGAGCTAAATCGTACAATTACATTATGTAATAAACACAATAGCCATCGGCAAATTGAAGCATCCCATTGTATAGGATTTATCATTATCAATAAATCGTACATGATGTAATATTATGATCGATGATTACCCTTCATTTAGGAATAAATTGTATTCAAATGGATTAATAAAAGGGAATGGAAGAAGAAAAAATCTGGCTGGGAAACTGAGCGTTTGTTAAAGAAATAACTTAGAAGAAAGTTGATGTCAAAGCGTGTTGAATACTGGCAAACAAAGCATGTAAATGAACTTATATTGGACGAAAAAATATTAGTCCACAAACATCTAATAGGTATAAATGTTTTTTGACCATCTGTCATTTAAACAAAGGCACTCACCGTACAAACACATCTAATATATTACACAAATATGTCTATGGGCGTAATCCCGGTCCTGACTGGATCAATTTATATGCTAGGGTAACTACAACATGGGGCTGCCAGGTTTGAATGACCGTTCCTGATGTGAAGGGGTTTATTAATAAGACTGAATGAGATGACAAATTGTAAATTAGGTCAACATCAATTCTTATTATTTCACAATATATTACCTAATGGACGTCCATTAGATAATATTCCCGTTCCCACCCGTTAACCTAGAGCTTTTGCTCCACTGAAATATTATCTATCTAGTTGCAGTTGATCTGACCAAACATAAGAATGAACAATGTCATGGTCGATTTCAACCATAACTTCTCCTTTAGCTTAAAATGTAACTACTATATACGGATTTCATCGCGTTTAATTTTGTTTTTATATTCCCGATGTTTCCATTGCTTTACAGCAGCCGTGGTCACGGGGAGACTGAGGTGTTAGACGTCCAGATGTCATAGTTAACTCGGGCTACCTTCAGCTTTTATTTATTAATTTTGGTCCAAACTACGCAGAATGTGCTCACCGTATTTTGAGGTCGTGCAGTGGTATGCTTGGTTTAAGATTTAATTTTGTTTCATTACTGGATCCCAAGCCGGTGGTAACACCCAACCATCTTTTCTATTGAAATTAGGATGTTTTTTTGATTTCAATAGTCTCGCGAATCATCCTTGACAAGAATCGAAGTGTTCTTTTGTGAGGATTTGTGGTCTATCAAATCTTATGTAATGGTTGGGGCGATCAAGGATATGGTCACAGACTGCATACTTCCTAGAGCGTTGGTGTTTTACGTCAGCTTTTATCTTAGTAATTCTAACGACAATGATAACTCCTGGGAATGAGTTGATCGCTCCCAATGCGTTTCATAAAAAAATAATGTTATATTGTAGGTTAAAACGTTTTCTCTCTTCATAAAAACATCTTCTCTATTGAAATTAGGATGTTTTTTGATTCATCCTTGGCAGGAATCGGTGTTCTTTGCGAGGACTTGTGGTCTATCAAATCTAATGTAATGGTCACAGACTGCAGATTTCCTAGAGCGACGGTCTCCTTTAAAGTTTTTAAACGTAAGACATCAGTTAATTAGTATTCAAATGCCCAGTAATTTCACTATCGTCATTGCTCTGTGCGAATGCAAAAGTGATTCTAGTACACAACTCTTCGAGGGCAGAATAGCTGTAAATGCCATGTATTCAAAAGTTCGTTATTCACAAAGTGTAATATTATAGGTAAAGATGTAAGTAACCTCTCTTAACCTTACCAATTTTAACGAAAGTCTTATGAAGTAAGATATGAAAAAAGAGTCAGATGCAGTGTGAAAAAAAAAACACAATGCATCCCGACCCGAAAACTAATAATTAATGAGTTTCACTAATATTTGCTTCAGCTGGGATTTGAAGCCAGGACCCATAACTAGACGGTAGGATGACTCCGGTTGATAGTATAAAATACACGAAACACATATGCAAAAGAAAGTACATTCTGCAAATGAATAAACGGAAGGAAATAAATAGACGTTTTATTATTTTATTTCAAAAATTTAAAAATTCTAAACATTAACTCAAATAATATCATATTTTAAATATAGCTGCATATAATCGTGTTATTTGTTTTATATCACGTAGACATTGAATCTACTCGTATTTATATGCACGGGATTGAAAATTTCAAAAACATAAAGGGATAAAAGCGACGTGTATATAAAATATTACAATTGGATTCCATTACACGTTACAGTAGTAATGTTTGATTTGCGTGATTAATAGGAGCGGGATTTACATATTCAGGTAATACCTACACAAATACTTCTATTCCAATCGGTTGAGATCAATCGCACCGAAGCTTAACAGATGAAGCCGACGACATAAGCTCCGACAACTTGTCAAATAAATAACCTCCAACAACAAATATTGTAATAACCGTACTACAAATGTCGGATGTATAATATAAGCCAACCAATGTCTGAGGAAAATAACCCTTACGTTCAATACACTTTAGGAGTATAATCGTGTCACTACCAACAGTCACTGGACTAAATTTTCTTTAAATCCCAAACAAGTGATACATATTTTTTTAAACTGACCCATTCTAAAACCTTTAACCAGCGTGTTAAGGATTATTCTTTCTTGCATTTGGTTAAATGTAAAATTTTACGAGAGCATTAAAGTTAAGTGGGAAATCCGAAAAGGAGTGTTAAAACGTAAGCGAGCAGATGGCGGCAAACCCTGATACAAACTCAATTATTTACACTCAATAAAAAGGACATTATACGAGTATTAGAAAATAACGCGTTAAACTGTTGGATGCGTACGTCCAGGTCAGAGGAGCAATTGTTCAGGGCTGGCAGATCTGTTTGAACACAGCATCCGTTGTAATTAACTTTATTTAGAATTGATCTGAGGATAGTGGATACAATTGTTGAATAATTTTTGTGCTGAATAATAATAATAATGCCCCACATCCACGAAAGGCTCGTGGCCTCCCTCAACTGGTTGCGTTTCGCTGACCTCTTTGGGGAAACCAAGGGTTTTATCTGTGCGATACAGGATCAAGTTATTAAAACGAACTACTTTGGGGCATATATCCTAAGTGATGGCACCCTCGACATCTGTCGAGCTTTTCACCGTCTCGGGGAGTAGGAGTTAGGACAGGCTAATCACCGCGGACAGGACGATTCTTGCGATGAAGCCTAAAATCGTGATGATGGTCCGGGTGCATTTGAGGTATGCCGACCAAAATTATTCCGACAGACACCACGATATTTCTAGACCAGAAAATCAATAAATAAGTCCTGCATTCCTCTAATATTTACTTCGACAGGAATTCGATCGAGTACACAACGTTTACCACCGACGGAATAGTGTTTGTTATAAACCCAACTTTTCGGTGTAGCTGTCGGAATTGAAGAATAGCGCCATCCCTATCTGAACATGGGTGGCGTAGAAGGCGACTAATTGTGAAAAAGCCTACCAGCTGTACTTACTATCGTGTTGTGGCGGTATAAGAGAATATGCCACTCCGTCTCGACTCGTGGGTATCGTAAAAGTCGATAGAGGAAAATCAAAATATCATGAGATGGGCAGCAGCATCTTCCGTAATGATACAAAATACTGCGGTAGCCAACACGCTTGCCAGGCGTGGCAACTATGGCAAAACGCTCCTTATCTTTGGTGGAGACCTATGTGCAGCAATGGGCTTATGTCTGGCTGAAATGATAATAAACACAACTGTAAGATGTCGCAGTAAATGTTTGAAGGTAATATCAGGCTACTAACATAAAAGACTAACATTTAATTCTACAAACATCCGTCGACGATTACATCCAGCCACTGGCAAAGCATACTTCGTATGGGTGTATGCATCTAGTATAGCATACTTCCATATAGCTTTTAACTACATAATTTTATGTTTATCTTAATAAATATTTAACTTAAAACCATGTTACTTTACTACACTTTGGGATGGGTAAAGATTAATATTTTTTCAACCCTTTAGGATGTTAAGATCAAAATTTTCTTTTTATTGTAACTTGTTTTTAGCTTTATTAATAGCTTCTTAATGGCAGGCCCGTGTTAATTATCAAGTATTGCAAGGCTAATGAGATATTTGTCGAGTGCGGGAACGGTTGTCAAGTCACGGACACACTAGAATTAACTCTAAGATAGTTTATGGTGGCATCTTGACAGACAGCCTATAATTTATTTACCCTAGACATAAAATTAAAGTTTTATGATAAGTATACCTCTAGTAGTAAAAGAGTTTAATTTTTCGACATTTTATTTACAACTTTAATCAAAATAATAATATTTCACTCACATATATCACTCAATCGCAAGCTAAGATACCCTGTATCTTGTACATCATTAGAATTCAGCTCTTCTTCTTCTTCTTCATTAGACTACTAATAGCCCACAGCTGGATATAATCGCCAGACAAGACGAAAGAACTAAACATACCAGAAGCTTCGAAACTTAGACGCTGCTACCTGTCATTGGTTTGTATTTTCGGACATCTTTCGGACGCCCTGGTATTTTCAAGGCATTTCATTAGACGACCAAGGCTTTTTATTAGTCGACTCAGAGTTAATGAGCGCAATTACCTGGTGTGCTCCAGTGATACTGCTCCCCATCGTTTTTTAGATTAGGATTCGCCCTATTGAGATAAATTTTCTCATACGGGTGTGGTTGACATTTAAAAAGGCTTGGTTTATTTGCTCCCTTAAATTAACACAATTACGCAAGAGTAACATAAACATTACTAGTAATCAATGCATAAACCAAATTTCATTTTTTAATAAGTTTTTAAAGAATTTAATTTGCACCATGGTTAGAGCTTTACCTTTCTCTCGAAGTGAAAACGTGATATTCAAATTAAATTTGGTTTGAATTCATCCTCATACATACAATCTCAAGATTATAATTTTCCACTTCTTCTTCAACAGCGTCTATAAGTCCACCCAATCTAAAGGACCAGCAAGTCGGTTTATAGTTTTTGGAGAGTTCGCCCATACGCACAACACTGGGGGAAAGAAATTTTGAATTATGCACACATAAAACTGAACAAAATTAAAATCTTAAATTTGTATTAATTCTCGGATATATCCTAAGCCGTGTAAGATTGCGGAAACGTTTCTTAATTCACCATGCATAATCGAAAAGCTTTTATGGCGCCCTTGATCTAGTCACGGCGTGTATAACGATTGATGATAAAAAACAAAACAGGTAGACGCAAATATTTGTGAACAATTTGTAGAATTCACACATAATAACAAGGTGGCGGCGTTTACGTTTCTGTCCGTATGTCGATGCAGCGGCGGCGTATACAAAGAGAATCATTAGGCCTGTTCATGGGATAGGTGCTATGATTGGTTCTATGAGATATTGTCGTTTTTAAGCTCAAAAATTTAGTGGATCTAGTGAAATTAGGCTTCTTTATACCGTTATAATTATTATATATTTTATAGTCTTCCACTGTACATTTTATTGTTAATTATACTTTGTAGTTAATGTATCTCTTTACTCAATCTCTAATTTTTCGGATTTATTAAGTTTCAGTGACTAAATATCGCACACCTAACCGATTTCAAATTGCATTTTGAAGACATTTACTGTAAAAGAATTATGTCCTGGACGAGACTCATGTTTATCGTGTGCCGGTTATATGCCGGTCATGTCAATAATGAATTTAGTAATAATAACTCAATCAGAAACTCTTCTTAATTTATAAAACCTCTTGCTTTACCCGCGACTCCGGCCGCGTTAACCTTAAAATTCGTTAAGAATAAGTTTGGTTTAATATTAACATATTTACTATAGTAGTATTTAATAAATGTATGTCAAGTTCATCTCTGCATCAAATAATAACTGCTGCTATGTATTCGAAAGTGGCACAGCAAACCACTTTAATAATAATGTATGGTAACGGAACAGACAAAAAGACAAAATATCTAGACCTGGCTCACAAGGTGACCGACACGTGCGGTGGTATGCCGACCGAAATTTTTTCGTTCGTCGTCTCTGCAAATGGGCTAATTCCAGTCAGCTCAGAACAACTGAAGCGGCTCAGACTCCGGACCGCTCCGAGCTCAAATGCAGAAGGCGGTGATCCTCGATACCGCCCGCATCGACCACCGGTTTCTTTCCCTTTCCTTGTCCGTCTAGTCTCCCCAGCCGAGGGCCTCCGTCTAGTTGGGTTATACGAGTAATCTGTTTATTTATTTTATTTTACATAAATGTTTTATTAATAATATATTTTGAGATAACTTATTTATTTCATAGTATTTTATATAAAGTAAAATAAAGTAGCAACCTGTAAATGCCTACTGCTGGCCAAATTTAATTTTAAATTTATTATCTAAATATTATTGAGCCTATTTACAACCAAAAAATAATAGAAGATCTAGTCTAGCCAAATACAGCACAGTTACCTTATCTCTATATTTTAATCAGGCAGTACAGAAATTCCTACAAATCCCAATTCTATGTTGCCAGCCTCGAGTAAAATATTTGAATAAAATAATTTTACCTTGTTTGTTTTAACTTAAAAGATTCACGTTGATGCGGATGTTAAACAAATGTCACATGTCTACAGGCCTAGGAAGAGTACCATAACACTGTCGGTAACGTCTGTGATCGCTCAAAAGCATTTGGTTGTGTGGATCTTAAAATGTAATTTATTAACTTAAATAATACGACATTTGATCTGATCTGTTATCGCCATATCTCTTAATCAAAGAGCAAAAGGTTGCAACCACTAGTGTGATGTCATCGGGATGTGCGGTAGAAACGGGTGTCACTCAAGGATCGATACTTGGCCCATTTCTGTTCTTGATCTACATAAATAATCTTACCTTTTTGGTACAAAAAATGTCCGAGATAATTCTATTTTCTGACGATACCTTATTGTTATCAAATGTAAAGAAATGACTCCACACTGCAACGGCTCAAATAATACTGTGTAGGTTTTTATTTTAAAATTTTTCAATTTGCTTCTCTACGCCGAAAAAACAAGAAGTTCAAAGTTTACACTGTCTTGGTCGCCGCAGAAAGTAATTAATAAGAAAATTAATTTAAAGTAGGTCTGTGAATATCTATTGATTCCAAGTTCGTATCAGCAACAAACATTGATAAACTAGCGTCGAAATTAAGTTCTGCAATTTCCGCTATAAAAAACGACTTATACTTTGCTTACTTCCACAGTATCAAATCCTGAGACGTTTTACTATCTTCGATAATATCACGAAAAAAGATATATTTACTTAATAAAGAATGGAGTATCTCCTGTAGAACGAATCGAGGTAATACGCTAGAGGTTCCTAAATTTAGATTGGGTAAAACTATAAAGAAACTTTGTCAAAAAGAGCCTACTAGGCATTAGCGAGTCTGTTGATATTTTTTTTAATTTGTATTTGATATTATTGTAAATTGTAACAAATTGATATTATTATACATTGCATCACATTTTTTTTTTTTTTCACATTTGAGCAAACTTATTATTATTTTAAACATTACTTACAGAGTCTTCTGAATAATATCGGCACTTATCAACTGCGCGGGATTTATTACAGTTTAATTATGTTTCACTATGGAAATTATATTATGCCGTTAAATTATTTATTGCAAAAAGAAAATTAATTATATACACGACAATAGTCGAATGGCGGACTCAAACTTACGACATAGTTAAACAATTAGATAAACATTAAAAATCACACCACTGCGTATAGGATATTTCTACTTTCACGAACAACCCATTATTATTCCCTTTTCAATACACCCTACAATAGGATTACGAGTCATCCGTAACAAATTTTTAATTTTACAATATAAATGTCTTTTAATAATTCGTTCAACCCCTTCGTTAGGTACAATTGTATGTTCTCTCTGTGTGTGACAAATATGAAGAATGCACTTTTTAAAAAGTTTTAAGTTAGTGCAATATTTTATTTTTTATGAAACTTAAAAAATGAGACTGTTCATTGATTTGTAAAAAGTCAACTTTATGAAATATCAGTTTCAGAGACAATCACAGTGCATAACATAAAGTAGCTGCTTGTAAATACTCCGCCATAAAAAGCCACGCTAGACAAGCAGATTGTCGATCGCAGTACCAAACACTTAGCACCTTGGACGCTGCTGCTAGTCATCGATCTGCTTAATTTGGAAACGATATTTACTGTCAGATAGCGAGATAACAATCTCGCTATCTGACAGTAGTCAAAGCATTGAAAATCGTTTCAAGACTTTTCCCTTAAACACTCAAGTGAACAAAGGGGGCAGATTCTTTTTGCTGCTGCTCGAATAGGCCAGCTCGTCTGTATTAGTACCATGATCTCCGAATACTGGCGTAAAGCCGAGGTATCTTGTGCTTCTGTGTTTCGTTGCGATGAGTGAGGTAACCGGATGCCCTATCACTAACCTCATCCTCTCTCCCATCCCTATAATATCTTTAAAGGCCCGTAAGCAGCCAGCAGCTTCTGTGGTGTTGCAGATGTACGTGGACGACGATAATGACATATTATCTACATACCAGAGCCGCGTGCTCCTTTGCCCCCTATCCCTTAAAAAATATATATGTATTAAACAAATAATTTGTAGGTGCTTAAATGACTTCAGCCGAGATTCGATCTCAGAACCCGGAGCAAATCTGGCAGATCGCAAGGTCATTATACTCTATCAAATTGATAACAGAATAGTAATACAAATATTGAAATTTAATATGATAAATTTTATTATTCGTGGTTTGGCTTACGTAAATATTTCTCCCAACTTTGTATGAGTCAAAATGCCAGTAAGCTCTCATGACCGATCGATGATGGAATAACTATCCCAAAAATAAGAGACAAACAGATTTCTTTGCACGAAGGCCTACATATCTGCGGCCCCCCGACGCTGACTCCCATCCTAGGCGACCCTTCCTCGAAAAAGGACTCTTCTTCTACCTTTCCCGCCAGCTAAGCGACTCGGTGGCTATGGAAGTCACGAAGACAAGCACGTGGAAGCATCTGCCCTATCACCCCTGCGGCGGATCTGGCCCATGACCACACCTGTCATATTTCTGAATGAATACTTCATTTTTTTATTTATTTATTTCTTCTTTTCGTGTCCCTAAAAATAAGGTATACAAATGGGCGGACTTAATGCCTTTTGGTATTCTCTACCAGTCAACCCTGGGTGAGAAAGAAAACACGTTGGCAGGGTTAAAATAAATAATAAATATAAATTAAATATTAATATTAAATACATAACCCTTATAATATACTTACATACTTATAACATACATAATACACTATATATAAACATATAATACTTACATAAACAAATTAAATATCGAGAGGAAAATCTCAGATGGCATATATATATAAATAAATAATTCTGCACGTGGTAAAATTTAAACCTTACTTTCTCACATAATCCACCAATGTTCTAAGCATGTTACGGCAATAGACGGGTCGTATTTGGCATACAAAGCGTAACCCAGCCGCGTTGCTTTAATGTGGTGTGTTACCTTAATATCGTTAAATTACACAGTGGACGTAAGTGGCGCATCTGTGTTGTGATGCGACCGATTGAATTTAATGAGGCTTTTTGCGCAGACGCCAACAATTTTGTACAACGTGGCAGGACTGCTGATGGCCCGATGAGAAACAGCGGAAACTGTGCAGAATTATGATTTCATGGATTTTATTTCAAGCCACCAGTTAAAAAATATATAGAGGTTCACAGTGACGTCTTACATATAATTATTGTGTTTGGATGTGTTTAAAATAAAATTGTAGACACGTGTTGCTCCAAATTATCCAAAAACATAAAAAAATTCTGCTTCTTCATTCCTTCTTTCTCTGATTTTGCCTATATTCTAAATCCATAAGATTAAAGTTAGTAACAATTACCAAGGTTTTCTAAAATAAAATTTACTCAGCTTAACTAAGGTTAAAATGATGGTGTAAAGGGATTAACGAATGAACGAGGCTCTGGCGACTGGCGTATGGTGGAGGATCCTTCCGAATATGCTGAACACGAATACAATATAATATATAGACTAGTGATGGGAAGCAGCAACACTAGGGTAGAGGCTAATGTCTACTGCTAATAACAAATTACCACTGTAAAGTAATAAAGAATTACATTTAGAAAAGTAAAAAAGAATATGATTACGCAAAGAAGTAAACATTCAAATATTTCGCACCTTGCAGATACAATCCCCTCTCTAGAAGTAATAAGATATTTTATTTGTACCAATAAATTTGTGCAAGGAAACGCCTGATTTCATGTGTCGTAAACATTATCGCCCCATAGAATTTTCTATACTCCTTGCAAATACGGGGGCGTAATGTACTGCACGGGCCGTTGGAGTCGAATAAGCGACTGTAGTTAGCGCCCCACGCATTAGCCACGGACGATTTGCACTGAGAGTGCATAAGCCAAACATTACTCCGGTTCTGGTATACAATTATGGTTATACGTTATTTGTACGAGAACACTTCCTTCTTCTTCTTCTTTGATAACCTGTACACTGAGGCTTCGGTCCTAGGGAGGATTTGCCATAAGCGCATTGCTGAGCAAGCGTATTGACGATCGCAAAACCTCGCACTTTAGACTTTGTTAGCTGTCACCGATCTGCGTAATTTCGGTATGATAATTTTGAGATGGCTTTTTAGTCATCTAACGGAATCCATTACATTTTCCAGACATTTCCCTTAGTCGCCTCTTATGATGAGACGAGTTTGCCGATTTTCTTACGCAGGCACCACACGACAAGCGTTAACCAATATTTTTTTTATATCTTTTACTACAAAAACAAAGCGATAAACAGATTAACCAATGCTTCAGACTTTTGATTACTCATCTACTTTGTATAATTTCTAATCTACGTATCTAAACTTACCACAATGAAATAATTTCTAACTTTTTCCATTATCATTAACTATTTGGAGCCCAATTGTTTTGTGGCATATTCCATTCCATCCAATTTAGAAGACAAATAAAGAGACTGGGGAGTTCCATGTCTCTTCATTTCGCTTCCTAATTATTTAGGTAAAGAGTACTTTTTTGTTACCTTTTTAACTATTTGGCAAGGGATAAATATCTAGAAAATCCAACGATTATGTATGAAGTAAAAAACCTTTTATGGGTCAAAGTACACGCATCTATAATAAAACTTCTTTTTAGTATTTATGTGCTTTAATTGCTGCGAGACTATCAGTTGCTTTTTTTATGTTGTATTATTTGTAATGAATTAAATCTGTTTAAAAAAGGAGATACCTACATAGTTTCTTTTGCCTGTTTCTGTACCGTGGGAGGAACCTCTTTACGAAATGGTGGTAGATTAAAAAAAAATAAGAATTGATAAAAGAAATCTGAATTTCATTTTCTGAGTTTACTTACATACACACGTCACTGGAGGAAAGCCTGTCGCCGTCTTAGTGTTTAGACCATAAGTTTCGAAATCCTCATTGTTACTAGCTCCCACATGGGAGATCGAACTCGGGTACATGATTTTAGGAGTGATATACCATGTTATCCCAATACCAAACTCATGTGCAAGTGGCATACCCTGCTATAGCTAACAAACGAGGCTGTGGAGATCAAATGATGATGGTGAGGAATGAGATTACAGAAAATCCATCTGAAATTGGCGAATACATTGTTCACATTAAAAATCAAATGGTATATATTACAAACTTAGTTCGAAGAGAAGAGCCCACAAGTCCATCTTTTTTTTTACGAATTAATTATTTAAGGAGTTGCCGATGTCTTTCTGAAATAGATTTTTTTTTACCAATTTATAAAAAAATTGTGTTCTCCGAATCACAGATTTCGCTGTTAATAGATAAATCGTTGGATATTTATAATTAAATACGGAATTATAAATACAACTTACGCCTTTAATTCCTTACGGGATAGATACTGCTGTCAACGGACGAAGTTACAGGAAAGAGAGCACATATAATTGAGAAACAAATTGTATGGATTAGGAAATAGCAAATATTTTTTAATGAAGTCTGTTCAAGAATGACGCAAAGTGAATATTGTTTTCTTTAGAATGGGTCATCAGTCTTGACAGTGTCTCTTTCAATTTCTACACCTCTAAAAGTAACATAAAGAAGCCTCATTAATCAATGTAGATTACCTAGAAGACGAAACGCAACTTAGTGAAATAAATTAAACTTTTTTTCGAGTTAGGATGTAAAGTGACTATCCCGCGAATCTAACACAACATCGATTCACTTTTCTTTATCATATCGATTATGTTTATTACTACCTAGTATACCTATATTTGATTTGGAAAGGCTAGTGGAAGAGATTTTTTAATTAATTACATTAGAAATTGAATTAAATTATAATTTATATTTTCGATTGTTTGTCACTTGGTGGAACTTTATCATATTGACAATTATTATTATCTCTTGTGCTAAAACACCACAACACATTTTATTTATTTATGTCGGGTTACTTATATATAAATAAATAAAAGGTGTTGAGAAACTATAACAAGAGATATTAATAATTATCAGAATAAAATTAGATAAAAGAACACTTTTTTTTTTAGTTTAACGTGTGCGAAAAGTGCTCGCACCTACCCGGTGACTGGTTATGTCGGGATCAGCATTGAAGATGCGGGACTGACTAAAACCCCCTCGGTAGATCAGCTGTTGGCCTAGTGCCCTTTACAGCTACATGGATAGAGACTCGCGAGCAGGAGGCCCGCAAGTTAATTTAAAAGAACGCTGGACGCTCGCTTTTAATTATGTAGTGGATACTTATCCAACCAGGAATACCTACCTCACCTCGATCATAGTACCATTGAAAGTTGTTGATTGCATTTTATGTGCTGATTCATCACATGACCGAAGGTGAAGAAGAGACATCGTTACAAAATGAAGGTTAAAGTAGCAAAAGATACCTACTTAGTAAATATTTCGGGGGCATGTGGGGTGCACCAACCCGCATTAAAGCAGCATTTCGGTCAATGTGATATTTATAGACAGTAAATAATTTATAATTTTTTAGTTGGTAGTTGGTATTAAAATAGTTCATGACGACGAATAGTGATAGGTGAATCAACCACAAAACTCTCAGCACCCATTAATAACAATAATTATCAATAATTTCTACTCTCTCTCTCACACCGACATCAATAAGTATCCACTTCTTTAATCATTGCAATTTCGAAACAAGCTCAAGTGTCGGTGTCGAATAAATTTTGTATAATGTAAACGTGATAACAATTTAAATTCTTCTGTAACGGGCCCGGAGCCGACAAAAACAACAAACAAAGCCGGTGAGTCGCGATTGGCGCACCGTTACAGGGCGGCGCCCGGTGCTCGGCCCCTCCCGACTCGTGTACTCGCTCGCTCGCCCAGTCCTCGCCTTCCATTACGCAGCGAGAGACGTGCTGCCACATGTTCGTACACCGACGTGACAAATCTAATAATAACATATAGATAGTGTGAAAACGATGCCGCGACCCACGCGTGAGTCCTATGGTGATCAGAAACCACCATTTTCATACATTGCTTTGACTGCCATGGCTATATGGAGCTCACCAGAGCGAATGCTACCCTTGTCGGAAATTTACCGCTTCATCACGGACAGGTTCCCGTACTACCGGAGAAACACGCAGCGTTGGCAGAATTCGCTGCGACACAACCTCTCCTTCAACGACTGCTTCGTGAAGGTGCCGCGTCGCCCGGATCGGCCCGGCAAAGGCGCCTACTGGACGTTGCATCCGCAGGCCTTCGATATGTTCGAGAACGGCTCGCTGCTGCGCCGCCGAAAGCGCTTCAAGTTGCATAAAGGAGAAAAGGATAGCTTGAATGCTGAATTGGCTGCGTTAGCCACCTTCAACAGAGCGTTTTTAGCGCGGCAGGCAAACGCACCTCTTCCGGCGGCAAGTTTGTCAAACGGCATGTATGCCCCCGCTATGACTATGTGTTCGAGGCCTAGTCCAGAGCCAATTGAGGTGCCAGATACGGCAGCATTGTTGCCAACTTGTCCAAGGCCGCGTAGAGCCTTTACGATAGATGCTCTTCTTGAGCCAGAGCCAAGCAGATCATCACCATCTCCTCCGCCGCCACAACCTCACTGTCCTCTACCCCTGCCAGCACCATACCTACTCGCGGCGCACAGATACCACGCAGAACTTCTGGCAGGGCTGCAACAGTCCTGCTTACCTCCTCTTTGGACTTGGCGGGATACTAGCCAGTTCCAACATTATACGCTTAATTCATGAATGGTGAGTCAGTTAATTTTTTACAATACTAAGTTTTATCACAAGAATAAGAGTGCTAGCATATATCTCTCTTTTTAAAATTAACACACCTTATAGTATTTAACAATCAATTCAGATTCCCTCGATATATTATAGTATTTTTACTCTTTAATTATATTTAATTTTATAATAATAATATTATAATTTTATTATGTATAAACGTTGTTAGCGAATCTTAAGCCACCTCAATTTTTCTCGAAATTCAGACACACTGTAGGCCGAAAATGTAACGTATGCTAAGATTTAACCGACGATCCAATTTGTAAAGGAGCTCTTCAATTGGATCGGGTTGACATGTTTCTGTCTAATAAATTATGGGGGGTAAGAGGGAAGCGACAAGTTAGATTTTAGCAGCATTTAAATAATTACTATAAGGCTATACCAGATCCGGTCCGGTCTTTGATAACTTTGAGATCAGATGATACCATGTCAACAGCGAAGGATTCATTATCGGATTGGTCATAAGATATCAACACCTACAACTACAACAAAATACACACATAGAGATTTGTTTTGCCTAATATCATATCATAAATTAAAAAACTATGAAAGTTATATTATTTTGATATTTATATTTTAATTAATTGAATAAAGTTGTTGTACCTATTCTTTACCTTTTGAAGCTAAAAGAAGAAAAGGCAAGTGGTTCTCTACCGGAGTTAAAAGGTAGAGTGTGCTACAAGGCATTGTGTGTAGACAATGCAGAGTAAATAAATAAATTGATATCTCCACTATATGTAATTATTTTATTATGTAGTTAAATAAAAATAATATAATAGTATATACATAGATTATTTCTTAGAAATAATCGGGATCAAATAATATTATGTTAAAATAATTAATTTTGGCCGATTTTGACCCTGCGAAAACGAATACCATTCGCTCAGATGTAACGCATGTACAATAAAATCAGAGGAAGGGTCAGATGCAGTGACTGAGACAGGGAACACAACACAAATCGACCAGACCCAAACCTATAACACAAATATTGGCTTCGGCTGGAATTCTAATTTAAGACCCATTCAGTAGAATGCTAACCACCAAGCCACGCATTCGTTCAGACTAACAATGTTATAATAAAAGATCTACGAGTATTAGCAGCTATTCCTCAAGCATCAAATAGCAAGATATAATAACAATGAAACAATTATTCTTTCTCTATGCTATTATTATGAGAATGTTCTGCAGTCAAGCTTCATCACTGCTACCACAATAAATATCATTATGGCATACTATTTTATAAAAATAACAAGCCATTTTCTTTCTATGCAACAAGAGGATGTACTTAACTTCTAAACCATAAAAGTGGCAAATTAATTGTGTGACAAAGTAACAAATGGACTTATGTAGGTACTAATTTCGATTATTATAATAGCCAGATGAACAATTAGGGATGCTTCTGGATAGTCGAGCGTTAATCTGACTTCCAAGCATGACAATTCCAGTCGTTCTTCCAGTTTAGGTTTTAGATTTTTTGTACCTATTTCTACTGTTCAGAGATTGGTGATCATGGTGATGATTAATATAAGCACTCGCGTATGTCAGTCATTGGGTAGGCAGAGATTACAAATTTATATTCGGTACATCATGGCGTAGCCAATCCCACGCATTCTGTGTGTTGAGAGCTTCCGCAAACCACTCTTCACTTTTCGGGAGATAGAACGGGATGGTTGGCGCACCTGGCTCCCGGTTTGCTCTCGAAGTGTACCACGAGATTTCCAAGACGTAGGTATTGTTTTACAAAGTATTCTCTCTGATAATAAATGCATTTTTCATTCTTTGGAACCTTTTTAAAACTTAGGCGACGCAGTCTTCGCTACATGTCGGAATCTTCGGAAATCTCATGAACCGTGTTCTTAAGTTTACGCTTGATTTTCGGAAATAAAAATAAATGGCATAGTGCAAAGACCGGAATGTCAAGAGAAGCGTCATTAGTTTTACATTTGAGGGCAATTCAATACGTTAAGATGTCTGACTCCGTCCAACTTATTCGTGCTGTAGTATAACAGTGCATCCAGCATTCAACCCCTTTTATGGTATAAATGAAGAGAAAAATAAATGTACTGCAGAATATTGCCCTTCGTCATATTTTTGTGTCATTTTACCATAGCTCTGGCTTTCTGAACTTCCGATGACTCATGCGGTATTTATCTCGTGTCAAAAATTATTTGCACTGGGCTCATGCTAATGCCTAATATATATGTTGTATGAATTTTCTGACATATTTTTTTAATCTGATTGAATTAGCTGACAGAATCAATATTACATTCGGTTATAACCGCTGTACCGACAGGCCCTCAAGTGAATTGTCATGAAGTAATTTTCGCGACCGTGTTTATAGACGATGTCGTCTAAATTCATTGTATCAGAAGTATTCAGAGCATCAAAATAGTGCTTCATCTCCAATTGATAATTGGTAACTTTAGTAACTTTTATTTATTACTTTTAGTTGAATTAAACCACAGAGGAAATTGTAAAAGATCATAGAGAGAAAATTTTCTCGATATGACTCCATTGTAGTTTACACCATATATTTCAAAATAAAGTTATTATGTATGGAACATAGTGCATTCACAGTTAGGTTTCTACAGCCAGAGTATTCTATTGTGTTTCTTTTAATGTACTTAATGCAAGTGACCAGTTTGACATTGTCCTTCTCTGCTTAAGAGTCGTTTTGGGTAGCACTCTTACCTATTTCCGCCACCAATGAGCAATTTAAACACTGTCGTGTTCTTGTTTGAAAATTATAGGGAGCCAGTATAATTAGCGGAGAGATTTTTCACAAAATTCCTACCACAACATGTAGTGGATATGGTTTACACGGAAAAACATCACGATACGCAATATTTCGATATCCAGACGTTAAATAATTTAAAATAAAACTACATTTATATTTATCGAATAAATTGATGAATGACTCAATAATTTTCCTAATTACTAAAAAGCGGTAGAAAAAGCTTGAATATAATTTAAGGAGAATACAAATGATATACCGAAATTAGCTTTTAGAGTCAAAGAAAGATTGATAGATTTCCAAGAAATTTGTATGTTCCTTGTACAAGAAGTTTTGTTAATACAAGAAGTATTTGCTGTGAAAGTATTTGTTAGTTAATTGGTGTAAAATTGTAATAATTTAAACACTCGAAACAACTGTACGATAACTCCATCGTTTTGCTTACAATTCCATCGATTTTAATCTATAAATATGATAACGGCAAACAAAATAATAAAGTACAAAAACAAAGACTTTAATAAGGAATCTTTATCTAAGATTATATAGGGACGTGGTAGCTCAGGGAATAGTAAAACTTTTTCTCCAAATGTAAATATGTATAATATTACCTCTGCGTTCACCAAGCCGCTTGCCAACCCTCAGAAGTTTTAGTAGTTCACTCCTCAGTCTAATTAAGTGGACTGCTGAGCTTAAGTCTTTCCAAAAATGCGCCTAAAAATACGGAATACATACTTTGAAGGGTTTACCTATTTTCACCACACTGGACAGGTGGTTAGAGGGCGCTGTGCCGGTACCGTCGCACGCAGTGACGCTGCTCCCCATGACTAGTCTGTGAAAATTAGAAAATCAGCCTCAATTGTTAGCTTGCACCAAGTGGAGGTGAGGATTAGTATTTGGAGAAAAACTTGGCGTAAGTTTACCATTTAGAGATTTTTGCTCACTTACTAAATTATATTTAATATAATTTAGGTCTAATTACATTTTCCCATAGCTTTAGGATCATACACGGGGTTTTAGGGCCGAAGTCTATACTCCTTTTTTACAAAAAAAATAAGCTTTGTGACTCCTTGGTAGGAGTCCTACAAAACTATGATAGGTGCAGGATGTTGATCACGTTGAACTTTTCGATCGATCGGTACAGCATGCATTGATCGATCCTGCTCTTAAGCAGCAGGGACTGATTTAGAGCCTGTCATGTGTTTGTTGTTGTTGTCGTTGTTTAATAATTCGCGACAGGTTCCAAGCGGTAGTCTTTAGTTATTACGATAACCTTTTTTGTTTCCTTACAGAGTTTTGTTGAATACTGGCTATAACATCGTTTACAGCTCGTACAGAAATTGTGGGTATGGACCCGACAGTCCTTTTTAATTTTCTTTCTTTATATTTTCTTTATTATCTAGAATACATCAATTTATCATAACAATAATTATTAAATACTGTAAAGAGGTTACGCATTAAAAAAAAGCTTTTCAAATTATTATATTATCTATGGCCAGACCTTGTCCTAAGTATTTATGGATCGTATATGAAATATTCTTAATACATGCAAGTTTCTTTTCGATGTTTTACTTCACCGTCGACCACATTACCACTGTTCAGAACTTATTGCAATTAACCACTGCGCCACGAGGTCAACGATATACCATGGCAATAAGACATAGGCTGTCTATAGACAATTTATTACAGACATAAATTGCCTATAGATGAACACCCAGGCCGGATTAATATCTGTAGAGTAAAGAGTTAGGTATAGCGTAAAGACCATAGGGCATACAACTTTTTAAGCAATGTCTAAGGTACGCAGAGCACTGCTTATCTCAAACATTGTTTAAATATTTTTATTAGTAAACGGTTTAAACTAAAAATATTCATTCAGTAACTGCCATACACCTGTGCACTTTGCACAAGATATAAGGTTGTAGTGCCATCCAACCATTTCTAGGTGGGCTATTCGATAGAAATCACCGCAGAGCCGAAGTTCTCCAGCTAAGGAGTAGTCTGCAAGCATTACTGTGTACAGTGTACTACTACTACTACTAGTGTTTGAAGGTAGTGTAATTGTTAAAATTACTACTGTGAAGGTAGTGTAATTGATCGTGCCAGATAGGCATTTTCAATATTGTCAGACCATTATCTGATAGTAAGTTTTCGGATGTATATAAAAGTCGTTCGTGACGTCACCTAATTCGTCTCTCTTCCGGTTGTATCACGTATACCCGTACGTTATCAAGACACCATCCGAGTTTTAAGTAAATTAAAACTATAAAACATATAGCAGTATTCGACGTGTCGTGGCGGCGTTAAAAAACCTGCCACCCATCTCATCTCGTGGCTGCCGTAAAAGGCGACTTAAATAAATGCCATCAAAATTAAAAAACGTGGCTTCCGATAAATGAACATCTAACGGACAGCGACTACGTTGTGAAATGTCCGGTACTGCGAACGCCAATGCGTTTACCACCTGAGACCATTGACACTTGACACTTTTCTCGGACTGTTTACGGGCTAGCAAACAAAGAAGAAATACTATATAAAATGCAGTAATAGTATAAGTAAGTTGACATAAATACATTTTTAGTATAAATTTTAAATTAATTTGCCGTTCCCTTTGTCAACAGGTAGCTTCGTTGTAGGTAGTGAAGGATCTCAGGATTAGCTCTAGTATTAAGAAACCCTGGGGCAGTTAATATTATGCCTAAACTTAAAATTAGTAAAATTTGCCACAAATGCAATTAGCAACAAAGAAGAATTCGTAAATTAAAAAAATCGTCGGTTTTGCTGAAAAAACTTGATTCCGAAGCAAATTTAACAAGGTAAGGTGACCTATTGAAAGACTGTTATAATAAATTATTTTAATTGTAAGATATTAAGGACATTCACCACAATTAATAACATCGTCATGAATGCTCTGAACCCATCGAAGTCACGCAGAAACGTGTAAGTGAAATATATTCTCATCTCCATCTTTATCAACCAATAACAACGACACCTACACGAGTGCTCCTGATGGCTGACGATACGAAAACGTGCGAATCGACGAATCTGGCGATTCTGTGCTGATGTAGGAATTCAAGACCTGCACGATTCCTATCTGACACATTCTCTTCTGGCACAGTATTGGGAAAGCAGCGGAGGGCAAATAATAGGTCATGTAAGGTTTTTCTCCAAACGTCGCAATCAAAAGCTGGGATCTGGGACTGGGATCACAGGTGTGAGCTTGTGCTGCATATTTTTTAAACAAAGCTCACCATATTTTTTTTTCTTTCAGGACAAGCCATTGGAATACTTGACGACTTCAGATTGATGACTTATCCGCTAATAATATTTACTCAGCTAAATTTTAAACTTAGTTTTTTATATTTGTGTCTATTTAAGAACTGTGATATTTGTGTTAAATAAACTCATTTGTAAATATTTAAATTATAAGATATAATAAATGTAAAAAGTAACCATAATTTATTGTAATGTTAAGGTAAAAAGAAAATATACAGTATGTACGTTAACTGTTTTTATGGATTTTAATTTACACAAGTGTATATGATTTAATTTTTAATTCATTATAAATATATTTTGTAAATAGAGACATTTACAAAAATATTTTATTTATATTATAATTTTCTCTCCCGTCCCCCAAATATCCTTCAAGGCCGGCAACGCACCTGCAGCTCCTCTGGTTTTAGAAGTACGTGGGCGACGATAATCACTTACCATCAGGTGAGCCGCTTGCTCCACCCCTTTCAATAAAAATAGAATGATCATTCATCAGGAGATCTCCTGGCTGATTTCGAGCACGGCGACAACTTCCGAATCGTTTCGGCAATTATTAACAGCGCTGTGTATATTATCTCCTTTAACTTTCCGTTTCGGATCTAACACCTTTGATATAATATCAGAAGTAGGTACCAAATATTCGATTGGGATTCTGGCACATGACTCACTAATCCCTAAGCCTCCTGGCCGAAGCAACCATTATATGTATTTTTAAGTTTGTTGTTAAGATAACTAAAACGTTATAAAATTTTCTTTATTTATGTCTTCGCCACAAAATTAAGTTTAGACATTTTACATAAATTTTCTCATTTTTAGAAAATAATTACTTTGATAACACTTCCTTAGACCACATGTTGAACAGTGAACTGCATAAGAACCCGCGCATGTTACCCGAGGGTTAGGCAGAGATTACGGATTTTCATTTGACATGACCTATCCAAACGAACTTTCGCTTAGGTTAAAATACGAAACACTTATCCTATTTCCTGATTCTGTGAAGCATTAGTAAGAGTAACTTCGAATTTATTGAAAAGCTTTGCTCCATTTAAACATTGATGAATATATAAAATACATTAAGCCCAATCATATCGCACACATAGAAGAGCACCGATACCCGCCTAGGATGATTCTACCTACCACCTACCTACATTACCACCTATTTGAGATTCGGTAATTAATAAAATTAAATCTAAGTCCATGGCATACCACTGCACGGCCTCAAGGTACAGTGAGTTTATTTTTCGTATATGGGACAAAAATTAATAATTAGAAAGCTGATGGTAGCCGTATTAACTGTGACATCAGGATATCAAAACCCTCAGTCCCCCGTGAGCACGGGTGCTGTAAAGCACCCGAAACGCCGGCAGTATTATAAAAAAGTAATTAAACGCGATAAATCCATATATAATAGTTTCATTTCAATGTATAGTATTCGCGTAAATACAAGAAATCATTATGGTCATACTTAATTTTTTTTCACGTAAAAGATAGATTGTAAGTGACATGTGCTGGCAGCATAAGAAAATCTGCCGCCCTGTATCATTCCGTGGATATCGTATAAGTCAACTAAGGGAAATGGAATATCTATCTTAAATGTGCCATGGATTATTCCGACCGATGACAGGTAGGTGCATCTAAGTTGCGCGGTGGCTGGTGCTACCATCGCTCGTCCCAAGTCCCGTCTGCCATGTTTGAGAAATCTTCCCTATGAGACGGGGCTACGTCTATCAGTAGACTGTGTACAGGCTGTGAGAAAAAAATACTTCTCTAGATCACACGAGCCTTGACAACCAATTTTATCAGGTTGTGAAAACTTTAAGGAAGTTCGATTAAGTATTCTACGTACTAAAAACTGCATTTCAAATCATAAATTAAGCCTATGCCTACTACGATTAAATTCCTTTTTCTGCATACTCTGCCTATAATACGGGAGAATGAGGAAGGACAAATCAAAAAAAGCAGTTCGTGCACACACGAATAGGAAACAGGCGACGTTTTTCGTATATGGTTAATCTATCAACCTTTCAGCTAATTTTAATTGAGTGTAATACGCTAACTGATATTTAACAGAATCAGACTCGAGATGACTGCAATGCTACGTACATATAGAAAAACACCGAAGTTCACAGTTCTAATATCCAATATCTATTTATAGTCCAGTATCCAATACCTATTTACATCCAGTTTCTAATATTGTTTGATTTATCCAAAATAATAAATTTATAATAATAAATTCTGAATATGAGAAGATAAAGAAAGTAGGCTATGTTTATCGGTTAACAGACGCTAACACAGGTAAGCCAACATCGGGGACCACCCTCAACTTACCCTAAAAGTGGACTCCGATTAGGGCGATTTAAATGTTCCATGTGATTGCTTTTATAGTTTTTATTATTAATTGTTATCGATCAAAATATATATTCACATCTTGTAACTTTTGACATTTGTAAAAACAGACAATTTAAAAATTCTGCTAGTAACAACATGTGTATATGTTTTCCGATAAAAATAATTTGAAGAATATTTTATCGTATCAAGCTACTATCGATAGTTTGTACGAAGAAAACAGTTGTTATTATAATAGGATAAATAAAATTTAAGTAGTAGGTAGTAACGATACATAAATTTTATGTAAAAGTTTATTTTATTATCCGTCGCTTTGTAAAAACGCCGATTTTTTGTAGCAGTGAGATGATTATTAGTTGGAAAAGGTATTGATTGCCATTACGAGTACGTTGTTAATAGCAATTTTAAATGCTGTATTTACCACGTGCTTAGCGGTGAAGGAAAACATCGTGAGGAAACCTGCATGTCTAAGAAATAATAAAAATATTATTTCGAGGATATGTGAAGCCCGCCAACCCGCACTGGAGCAGCGTGACGGGCCCTTTCCGATTCCTAAACCCTCTCTGATACTCGTATTTGAGAAGGAGGCCTTTGCCAAGCAGTGGGCACTTACAGGCTGCTACTTTGACGAGTACGTATAAGTACTAGTAGCAATACTACTACGATAAGTAATAACATCAATGGAATGTTGGATGCCTATGTTCAGACTGGTCTGCTTATCAAGGGAGCTTTTTCTTTATCAGCTTGTGTATTTACATTAGCTTGTTTATTTTCCCTACTGAACATAGGCCTTTCCATGAAAGCACCAACAAAAGCTTAGCATGCCGAGCATAAAATATATTGTTAGGGTAAGGAGGCAAACGAGCAAGCGGTTCACCTGATGGTAAGTGATTATCGTCAACCACGTACATGTGCAACACACGAAGAGTATTTGGGGGACGGGTGGGGTGATGAGGAGGAGCGGGGAGTGGGCCTGCGGTTACCTCACTCGCCGAACGATACGCAGAAGCAGAAAGTGCCTCCACTTCACGTCGGTATGCTGCGAGGCCGTGGCTGCTTAAAGCCGCCGCCTAAATGCTATGCTTGTGATTCCTTATTCTTATTTAAAGTTAAAAGAAAAGAATGCGCACTGAAGCGGCCCAACCAAATACTGGATATTGTTTCCAAATGGAGCAATGTTTGCAGCAAACATCTGCTTCTAAGCGCAGAAAGAAAATGTTAACCGGTTACACAATCTAAGTAGCAGCAGCATGCTGTAATTAATTAATTAAATATTAATTTAGACTTCGAAAGATAGTTATTGTGATTGATGTTGGTTGGACGTAAATCACCACATCAATCACAATAACTATCACATTCACTACTGCTGCATTATACACTACCAACGTCGTAAACGTGCTTTGCCTTACAATTTTTACTGGTTGCTCTTCTCTACATACGCGCCATCGATCTAGCTGGTCTCAACCCCCTTTGATTTATTTCAGCCGCCAGACAGCAGTGCAACCACTGTTGTTTTCCGGTTTGAAGGACATCCTTCTCTACATAGAGAGCTTATGTTTTTGCAGACTGTGGGAATAGTTTCTTCACTTCACTTCACTTTAGTTTCATAGAGCGCGAGCGACTTGGGTACGATCCCCGGTGCCGTCAACACTAAAATTTTTAATAGCAATTTTAAGTGCTGTATTTACCACGTGCTCGGCGGTGAAGGAAAACACCGTGACGAAACCTGCACGCCCAAGAAATAATCAAAAATTTTTTATTGGTTCGAGGATATATGAAGCCTGCCAACTCGCACCTGGAGCAGCATGGCGGGCCCTTCCCGCCACAAAAACCTTTCAGATATTTGAGAAGGACGCTTTTGCCCAGCTTTGGACACTTACAGGCTGTTATTTTACTTTACTTAACTCTGGGGTGACAATGCAACGTTGGGGTAACCTCCTTCGATTGAAGTTGTTTCCCTGGTGCCCATGGGTTACAGTAGCTACATCAGGTGGACTGTTTGCTAGTTTAGCAACCAAATCAAATTCCAGAAAAAATTCGCAACGTGCGTAAACGTTACGTCCATACTTAATTGAGCGGTAATAGAAGTGTACTCCCTTGCTCCTCATCTCGTCTTACTTCTGATCTTTGTAGGTAATACATACTTTTAATTTTCATGCATTTTAGAAAGTTTGGTTTGCTAAGAAATAAATATATAAATAAATACGTGGAGGCTCCAAAACCTTTAATCTGAGATGAGGGATTATATTACGATAGGACATTTATAGACTGCAACTTTACACTTTATCATTTACTGTTAAACTAGAGCCTAAATCAGCACAAATAACTAATCTGAGAGCGAATATTTTTAATTATTTGTTTTGCTTTAAATGCAAAAAATCGTTACGTCCACAACTAATGCATTTCTTATAAAGCTTTTTAAAGTATAACCAATGGAACAGTTGTGTCATAGGTATACTTCATAATTAATATACTTAGAAGATGAAAATATATTTCAGCACTAAAATATCAACAATTAATATACAAATCGTTTTAGCAGTGTAAGTTAAGTACTTGCAACATCACGTCCACACACACACGAGTATTTTGCATAAAGCGGGAACAATAGATCGTGTTATGCCTAGATCTTGTGTAATTGTTAATACGAACCTCCTTTACAACAGACTTATTCAATGACAACAAAGCTCAACTCCATAAAACACCGTCGGTTCCGACAGACGATGTGTCACGGGGCACACAATGCAAACAGTCGGGCTCTGTGTCGGCGTCTATGAAGCAGTGTGCCGGTGTCACAACAGAGCTCTCTCGGCCGGTGTGTGGCGCCGTGTCCAATTGCTGACAATACTGGTGGCCCGCTATGCTGCGCCAGATGAAAGCCAAGCGGTGGCCACAAAGCTTTTAGCACAGAGCAAAGTAAGGAAACCATGCTCAGTCTACAAAGTTTATGAACACTTTTCTTTGCTAGTTTGAATGTAGGTCTCCTTTCAGTTATGATTACTATTTTGCTAATCTTTAATAAAAAGAATTAAATCTTAAATTATTTTTAATATTAATAATTTTCATCCTTTGGATATATCCGATATAGCACAAAAAGTAAATTTTTCAATACTGAATTCAAACTTGGAAAACATATTTTCCGCCATACGTCTATCCGTTATCTCTGCCTACCGCTATTGGTAATAGGTGTGAGTGAATTTACTCTGTACTATATTTTTCATTTAAATGAAAATTAATCACGAGATGTTAAAGTTATTTCCGTTTACAAAAAATATCAACCTAGTAAAACCCAATACAAATAAATAATTGTTTGCTGTACCTGCTACCTAATTTTTACTTATATCACACATAACTTTATATCTTTAAATATTACTTCCACATAACTCACTCAGCGTACTAGTCCACTAAGTTAGATCCCAGACACAGCTCATGTTTATGCATCACTGTACTCACCAACTCGGTGGTGAGTATGGATAAATCTTCCATGCATGGCGGAAAGGTGACACAGTGGTAATGTACAACGTGATTGAAAGAAGAAGAAAAGTATTGGTTTTCAGGTATCATTGTATTGTCTTATAACACAAGCTTTACATCGAGCACTGGACGCCGAAGACTTGTGTGTATTGTACTATTATATAACCTGCATAGTTAACAAGTACCTATAATTGGTCGTCATCGAACAAGAGAACGACACCGTCAAATACGTAAAACTAGTAGAATGTAAATGCATCCTTTTCTTTTTTTCGCCGGGAAGAGTTGGCCACGCTGCTCCAATGCGGGTCGTCACATGTCTTCAAAATTATATATTTTTTTAATCCTTGCTAAGACATTTATTCATTGCCAATTTACAAGTGATATGCCTATAGGACAATTTGTCTATATAAAGGTAACGTTATATAAGCGTCGTAAAAATCTAAGTGGCGGAATAACCATCTTTTATATGCCGCAACTTAAGTACTCTGACCGCAGTAGAGTTGCAGTGTTGAAGGTGCGAGGCGTCTTTTATAGTAATTGCTAATCCGCCTGGCAAGCGTGACTGTCATATAATCCTCCGAATTAGGTAACACACGTGTTACGAAAAGGACTTCTGATGATGATGTACTCCAGATGAAAATGGGCAGGATTACACATTATATGTACCACGTGTACATGGAAGCACGAATGGATTCACTCGTGTTCAACTTCCCGTATCCAATAAGATCTAAAGGGTTATTATATATAGGGGATAACCAATATTTTGAGATGTACTTAAATATTGATTACGGCCGGGATTCGAATCCATGACCAAGTCAATGGAACACACAAAACGAGAGTCCTATACTTTGTATTCTGAGCAGAGAGCACCTTGTTGCAATTAACCTTCATGCACGCACACTAACCTGCCTGTATGACGAGGAGATCGATATGAACCGTAACACAAGTAGTCCTATCGCATCTTGATATCTAAAAAGTGACTCGATTGCAAATCGAACTCAATCAAACGTCGAGTTTTTAATCTAGTCTATTAGACACCTTCAGATCTGCCCGCTTTCAATTGAAACAATATTTAATGCTTTGCCGGCCCGAGAGTAAAATAAAACGGTAGAACCATAAACATTCCACGTTTAAATTCGACCTCTGACGGTCGGTGGATCGCGTTCTCCCTTTTCCTCTTATTGCGTCCTGCTCTCTCTGCGCCAACGCGTCTGCGGGATCCGACAAGCTCTCTGTTTAGAGATCTGAGAAGATAAAAATGGTATGGCTCATAATGTTTTAACAGGCTCAGCTTTGAGCGCATCGAGCCGATCCCCGATTTAATTTTCCCTCTCGGGTAAGTAATAATTGCCTTGATTCGTTCTAAGGGGCGAGGAATCGGATCAGGAGTCGTCAGTAAGCTTCAGGGCTTGCTTAATCGATTCTATTTAATTGATTAATTTATAAGTTCTCGCATCCGATGTGCACACCGAAAATTGAGTATTATTGCATGATAAAACATGAGTGTCTCAACGAACTCTATTTTATTACATATCCTTATGAAAAAAAATATATAAGTATACAATTGTAACAAAGTGATCAGTGGTAGGTACTTATTATTTAAAATGATGTGCCTGATTCCTAATTATTTTTTATTCGGGAATTGCAGACAGTAACTTTTGCGATGTTATTATCTTCCAGTGAGGCGAATTGGTCACAGTCGTCCACAATGACGGCCGCACACAGCCGCACCACCTACATCAGACAAAACGTCCGTCGGCGCGCCACAAAGCTCCTCCACATATACAAATAAATAACGTCCGAACAACAAATATTTTAATAAGCACTTCTAAAGAATTGTTCAACGCTATTTTACACGCATGACACACTGGGTCGATGCTTGTCGCGCACCCGACCTGCAAACGTATGACGAAAATGTTGACGTAGCACACCATTATAAACCTAAGCGTCAAAGGCTTAAACTCTACTATCACTTAACTCTATACCGCAGCGGTTACATGATTGTCAAGACGCCATGACCAATGACAGTGTATGGTCTTCGTCGGCGAATACTGATCTTTTCGAAAACATAAACTTTTATGACGACGTAAGAAAGAGTCGATGGAAAATTGGAAAAGGCAAGCGTGAAACGTGGCAGATGTTCTATCATAAAACGCACGGCTGTTGTCCGGTCACAGCACGAGTAAAATAAATACAAGTATTCTTTCACATCTGTCCGTAAGCCCCTTCATACTATGATATGAACGTATGTGTTTCTGCTTATTTATAGTTTATAGGTGTATTGGTCTTTAAATGTCATTAAAAAAATAACGTCATTCTATAAATTGTCTAATGCTTGAAAATACGTAGGATTTGGCATTGCTGGCAGGCGGTAAAGCGATCACACCACTATAGACAGAAACTGCTGCCCGTCACTGGACTATGTATTGTCGGTTTAGCATAACCGCTGTACGAAACTTACCAATATAAGCTTAGTAACAGGTATTTGTTATTTGAAAATAAACGTAAACAAATTAGACCAAAACAAATTTACTAATTTTCGTCGTTGCTAATTCCGGATCTATACACGGCGTCCGCCTTGAGGCCATTAATCTATATTTATTGCTCTCAGTATCATAGGCGAATGATGTAACAGCGTTTGTTGGTTAAATTGATGTTGCAGTCGCAATAAACGAATAAGGTGTTTTAAATCTTACACCAAAAAATTAAATTATGGTTTTAATATTTTATTCTCATTGTATCAATTGAAACTATATATAAAGCAAAGCAATAACAATACTTAGTAATAAATCATTAACATTATAATATTAACATTCAAAGGCCAAAATCATCATAGACATTGCTAACTGTAAACTTTTAATTAAATAACATGTGATGATATAATATGTAAAAGAAATAAATACGCTAAAAACTTATGGCCTATTTCATAGAGACTATTAGTGAATATACTCTAGTATGCAAATTAGCACTACTTAAACCTTCTATATCGGAATTATAGCGTTTTCTGTAATCAATATGGAGAATATTGATTTCGTTTAATCGCGCAAAGCGTAATTTTGACAGTTAACATGATTTATTTAGACATAGCAACGTAAACTAATTCCGAACAGTAGTAAAAATAAATTGATTTTATGAGATAAAATTTGTTGGACGTTAAAAAATATTATATTTTCAATACGCACCTTTTGTGCTATTAGTACATCGTGAGTTGTTTACGAACAGTCAACGAAAATCATAATTGGCCGCGACATTTTTATGATCGAGTATGCATATTAATGTTTTGAAATAATAACTGAGGAAACCACTAATAATTTTCTATGAATATGTAAATAATTTAATACCATGATTTACGACAGCTTAATTAAGATACATATATTAATTAGCAGTTTAGTTACCTCGGTCAACCTGTGCTATGTCGATATTAAATAATCAACAAAGTTAAAACATACAATTAAATCAAATATGTTATCTTCTAGGACCTCATGTACAGGCGTAGTTTGCGAAAAATAATTATAAAATGGTTCCTATCTATGGTTTTGCCCGCATGGTCCCAAATTATCTCCCAAAAGAACTCTTAAAGCGTGTAAATTTTGTCCATATCCGTTCAGATCTTTAAACGTTATTGAACGACAAACTAACAAAATATCGCCTTTTTTATATTCCGTACCATAAAACATAGCCTATATAGCAGTTTCGGAATCGTAAGAACCATTTTAAAAAAGCTTCTTCTAAGTCCGTTCGAACATAAATATATACAATGAATTTTATATAACAGTATAGATAATAGATGCGTCGGTAGGCGTAGTGACAAGCTATTGACTTTAAAGGGTCGTGGCTTTGATTCCCGCATGCAGAAGTAATGTGTATTCTAATAAATGCTCTTTGTCTGGTTTCTTTGTCTATGTTAGGCAACAAGGGGAACATTTTGTATAAAATAAAAATAATACAGCAACAACACATACTGAACTCCCATAGAACCTCAACTCAAATAAGAAACCTGTTCACGTAAATCTTTTCAGTGCTACTTCTTTAACTGCAAGTTCACTGCTATTCTGCTTACTGCTGCTTGTAATGGAAGAATTATCCATCGCGACACCTGGAAAGCGGACTGACTGCGCGACATCAATCTGTGAATTATCGGTTAGACATTCTTTAAGCTAGTCAACCCGCCATCTGCTCTAGATATTAAAAACTTTTCAACCGACTTCAAAAAGGAGCAGATTATTCGATGTTACGCGATATCTTCGCCGATAGTGAACCGCATTTTCATGATTTTTTTTTTATGAATTGGCTTAAACTTCAAGGCTTCTATTTAAATATTAAAAATTTTGTTTACTCTTTAAGGTAAGAAAAAGAAATCGGTAGTTTTTTAAAACATTTTTTTCATTTTACTGGTTACATAGTCGACTCTCACGACACCCACAGAAAGAAAGGGATGGCGAATTTTCCTAAGCCGCTATTAGACGTGCTACTTGTTAAACCGATTGCTGCTCGCGTTGACTCTGCACGGTCGTCTGCTGACATTACAGAACATAACTCCACAGCCACATAGTATAAATCTTCCCCCATAAGTGAAGTTTATTAGGGAAGTTTATCATTAGTTCTAGCTATTCTAGCATAGAGTAAATAGGCAAACATAATCTGGGTATGACGTAATTCGTGTTTGTACAGACGCTTTTTGAATGTTCAAAGATTTATTACTCTAATCCTTCTCAAGGTATGCATAATTTTCATTAAAATCTTAAATATTACGCCGATAATTAATTAATTCGTCTGCCAAATACACCAAAGACCGGTCTGTTTATGTGTTTTACTACATCCTGTTCAAGACTAGTAGTCGGAATGTAAATGCAAAAGCTGTTTAGACACTTTATGTTAAATTAACTCAACGCTGCCCCAAATTTAGCTGTCAGTTTACAAAGTTTTTTTTGTACAGAAGTTATGCAAAACAACAGGAAGTAATGAGGCTAATCGCTATCATTGCTATAATTACAGACCGTTAGTAAATAGTTCACTGTTGAATAAAGACATCTATTCTTCATGGGTGGTACCTGTTACTCATGAAGAGAAGAAGGCACTGCCAACGGTATACTAGGCAATGGCTGCAAGTCATCCTCTTGATTATTTATTTTCCTACGTGCGATTAGGTGTCGTTACCTATGAGACGAAGCGGTGTGAGAAATCCTCTAACCGCCACAACACGAAAAGCTGACCGTCATCATCATCATCATCATTTCAGCCTATCAGAAGTCCACTGATGAACATAGGCCTCCTCCAAAGCTGACCGTATTTTACACAAAATAATGAACAAGTCGACGTTCAGCAGTGGTATTTAAAATGAGGTGGCTACCTAAACGGAGTGGCGTGTAATCTAACGCATAACTTACCACCCGTCTCAACCTTCCACGCCAATGTCGATCGATGTATGACATGACATCATCAGTGATGACAATGACATACCTATCGTGTTATTTAGGTCTTGCTTGCTACGTCAAAACGACGATACAAATTATAGGTGGTTTCTTGACCCATCGTTCGCTCGTAGATATTGTAGTACTTTCTTAGAAAAGACTGGGGAATGGAAGTTTGAATAGAATAGCTGCACATACCTATTTTAAAAAAATAATCATTCACTATCATAATGAAAACCAATATAAGTTAATTGGTATGCAGCACTACCCACGTAATGCCGTATGTTAGTGGCGATAGATAATTTGCCAGCCCATCCAGAAGTGGCAGAAAAATCTCGTGACCACCAACAGATGGCTAAATAACCGTCTCCAGTGTAGGGTCATTGTGCCTGTTTTCGGCCAAAGTTTTTGTGTAATTTGTCAACTTTTAATATATAATTTAATATTTTAAATGTCATTACGATATACGTTTGTTGTTAACCCATTTAAAATTATCGATCATCGTTAACTATTTCATGTATAGTTAGATCTAATGTCTAGGACCTTAGTTTCCAGTGTACCTTTAGTTTTCTTTTTTCTCTTCGGTGCAGTTTTATTCGACTTTAGTTTTTACACCGCTTGTGCCTCTCGATATTTGTACTTTTTATTACACTAAAAACAATGTGGACGTAAATTGGAGATTTAAGTGAGTATGCGAATAACGAATAAATTCGTAAATTTTAACGGGGCGTTAACATTTATCGAATATAATTACATTTCAGAGACAAACGTTTAACGTTTACAAACAAGAGACAATAGTAAAATTAAAATAACTCATTTAAAGAAAGCGCGGGTAACTCAGCACACGTGACTGAACTGAACTTCTACTCACTAGAAAATAACTGTTAAGTTTATAAACGATTATTAATTAATTAACAAATATTAGTCACTGTTGAAATACATACACTACATAAACAAATTAATATTACACACTTCTTATTGAAAATGAAAGAAACAACTAAACGGAATGTTAACACGAAAATGTTGGACTCACTCACACACTCAAATTTGAGCTTGAAATTTTACTCTCATCGCGCCTAAAGGAGTTTCATTTCAAAAATCATCGTGACAGTTACGACCACTAATAATTTATGCACTCTTTACGTATTAGTTGCACTCCTCCAAACTTTGTGACGCTTTGTGTGTGTGTGTGCAGTTAATGCATTCATGCTCCTACTGGTACTCTGTTTTTGTTTCGCACTATGTGAGTTATTCTATTTTCAGACATTTTTAAGGACACTCCTTTAAATGGTGGAAAATAAGATGTGGACGGCAAACAGGCAGAATTACCCTACGATACCTAAATTATTTACACCGGTTACGGGCAGTAGTGTCTAGGTTGTAAACTACTTGCCAAACCGCTTACTTTTTATCAATCCTAGAGTCACAAGAATTTAAATTAAATGAAATGCAACTTCTTTATTAATTTTAGAGAATTAGATAAATATATTTTTTTACAATATTCCAAAGTACAGGGGAAAAAGAATAAAATATATAATTAACAAGAAAAAAATCTTTATCATAAATCATTAAGTGATTAAAATTTATCAATATTTTAAAAATATACGATTCTCTATTGCTGTCTCAAAATCACACTACAGATGGTTGTCATTTTTATAATATGAAGATAAATGAAAAATCTTTATTCTGCGCTTTTATCTTTTCGCCAGTTGTCAACTGCGCAGGAAATATTATGTGTCCTAAGTGTACAGAAACAGGCTCTTAGTCGTCCATGTCCGATGTCACTCTTATATGCGATAAGATCGGAGAAAGGGTCGAATGTAGTGCTGGTAGAGAGGAGATGGAGGAACACTTGCGAAATGTATTCTGCTAAACCCCGAGAGGCTGGGCACCCCGGGCCTGTGCACGAAGGCTAGAAAGCTTGGCATCTAGATTTGGGTCACCAATTAAAGGCTAATTGTACGCTTCTGCACTGAGTTCAAAGTTAATAATAGCACTATGGCAGTAATATTCCACCACGCATGACGGGACCTGGGTTATAAGCTGTCGCACCGCACTTCAGCAAGGACTCCTAATATCCTTACAGCAGGCTTCGTCCTGGACTCAACAAACTGCCCTAAGTTAAGGTTTGAGATATATAAGTTCAATCCCATGATAAATCACCACAATTATGTTTAGTAACTAGTGAAGCTCGCGTCTGACACATATATTTAAAAGAAATACTCATTTGATTACCAAATTACATTCGAGGCTGTTAACGTCGACGTTCAGAAGACCTTCCTCTTGGCAAATTCTTTTACTTTAGTTCCACTGTTCAGTATGGATGTATGTTTAAGTTGAAAGGTACGATTGTTTACGGATATCTCAGTCAGCAAGTTCAAAACAAAAATGAATAACACGAATCATTGTGATATTATCTAAGTGTGATGGTACCTACTTAACGAAATTTCCAAAACATACGCGACTCATTAAGAACGTTATTAAATACTAGAAAAATAATAATGGGTACGTTTGACAGCTAAAACACAACAACTTTATAACAGTCGCTGAGATAAGTTATCAGCGATCAGTTTAAAAACCTGTGCTCCCCTGCGGCCCTTCAAAGGTCCATACACGTCATCATCACGGCGGCACTAACAAAGGGACAATAACACAAGAATGCAACCGACCATTTGTAATAGTAACAGAGTCAACACAAAAACGAGCCCCGGTCAATGATTTAGTCTCGTTAATGAGGTAACGGGTTTTAACTACCTATATACAATTTTTTTATATGTGGGATGAATTAAAATTTGGCTTTTTCACTTGATTGTTGTTGGAAATCTAAAAAAAGGAGTAAATATAATAATCATGTAGTTAGTAAGCTCCCTTAAGTTTTAAATTTCAATAAAAATATTCCGACTACATTATGGTCAACAATTTATAGACAGATATATACTGTCTATCTCTATATTCTTATTATTAATTATACTAATTTTATTTAATTTATGCTTATTTTTAAGTCGTAAGAGCGACCAAAACATTTTTCTGGTTCAAAGCTCTGGGTAGGTTTTTAATGTTTACCCTACGCATATCAGAAAAAAACTTAAACGTGAATTAAAATTGAAAATTTTCAAAATGCTAGTCAATTACTGCAGCTGAATCAATTAATTTTCATACTGACGTATTGCCCCATTTAATGATGCATTTTTTTGTTGGCATTGAGCTCGATCAATGATCATGATATATATTAATTTTCTTAACTGCATAAATTCTGTTTTCGTATTATGTCCTTACGAAAATTTTATTTATTACCATAAACTTTTTAAGGTTGAAATATATTTAACTTAATGCATAAATTGGTGTAAGAATTAATATAGCATCGTTTTCCAAACGCTAACCTCACCAGCACGCGGTACATGCTGCTAGCTAACAAATAAGGCTTTGATGACTGACTGATGGCGGTAAATCCATCAGAACTTGCCGAACTGATATCACACAGACTAGGGATGGTGAGCTTTCCCAACTCATCACTAATGCGAGAGTATCGGCACTGCGCTCAGCTCTCAGTCTTTCCCAGCGTAGTGAGTAAGGCCAAAGCTTTCAAGAAAAGCATACTGGCTTTTGCTTTCGCTTTCTTGAAGAGCCCAATGTTCAACTGTGGATTTCCATAAGCTGATGAAGAACAATGCTTAAGTTTTTTATCTTACAATAAATAGCTCTTATAACTTTGTGATACATATACAGTTACTAAACCGCTTGCAGAGCCCCGAAGTAAAACATCTTATCTCATTGTACTATGAAAATATACAAAATACACTGAATTTTCTGTCTGACTTTTACGTTTCACAAAGAAGACTTAAATTCTTAACAGAAATATATGTTAAACAAATTAAAGAATTGAAAATTATCAATAAGATAAGAAAACAAGATATTTTAAGCCATTACTTCATCTCAGTTTTCATGTGTAACAAATTATTGACTGAGGCCGAAAATTTTAAGAAAAGGAGGCGTGCATTTCTTAAAAATTTTACCCTTATCACGTTGGGCAAGCACACTATGGAATATAAGGGTCTTTTGCTGATCTAAAAATCACTAAAATTTTGCATAAACATAGCACATAGTATATAAATTCAACCTATAACACATTTATCAACCTAGTGTTGGCTCGCGGCTACACTCGCTTTTGAATTTGCAATGTTGTTAAAAATCCGTGTAATTAATAGGAGTTTAAAGTACGAAGTTGCCGTTTCAATAGAATGACCAGTTTAAATTAAAATTAAACCTCCATGATCCAAGATTTGTGATTAAAACTTGTTTTACACATAAACTTTCTATATTCAAAAACATTATGGCTTTCTATTTTGTACTTTCAGTTTTTGTTACATTCAGTATTTGAGTTAAAAACAGAGTCCGCAAAAATTCTAATATGAAATGTAGTAATTTTCAAATACTAGTTCCGACGTGGTTCTAATGCAGCAGAGACAGCTCAAAATATCAACACTACAATACAAGGTGAGGATACAGAGAGCAAACTAAAAGATCTTTCCTTAAAGATCTTCTTTCCTTCTTTCACACAGGTCCTTACCCGTGTGAAAGAACACATAGCTGACATGAAACACCGCCGCTCTTGGAAGTCTGCAGTCTGTGATCATATCCTTGATCGCCCCAACCATTACAACAGATTTGATAGACCACAAATCTTCGCAAAAGAACACCGATTCCAGGTGCAAGTACAAATACCAGTTGTACTTGCTTATATTTTTGCGGTTTCGAGTTAATCGCCGATTTTTTTTATCTTCAATACAAGCTATGTCATAGCCATAGCTTGTAGGATTATATGCAATCTGCGTATCAGTACCTTGTCAACATCTGTTATTTCTGCAGAACATCAGGTATTACTAAAACCTTCCTGCCGTATAACCACAGAGTAAAGATAGTATTTTTCTTAATACTGAGGTATTACCAACATTAGAGTTACAGCTTATCGTCATGGATTATCGATAATTAGCCCTAATTCATTGCGAAAACGTCATTGAACAGAATTTTTGATTTCCTGTTTTAGTAGTTTGTTTTCATCATTCGTTATTGTCCATTTTTAAATGAAAAGGAAATATTATAAGATATACGCAAAACCATCTCCATGCACCTATTCCAGGCATGTGATAATCCATAATGGTAACAATTTATGACTTCTGACCTGACAGAGACTTACTCTAAATCGTTCATTAGACATGTGGAGCTTGAGGAAGTATCGGTTATTACCTGTACCACTTTTACGTCTATCATCAAAAGGATATTTAACGTTTACTCATTCACCATGTTTATTAGCCATCAAGTGATATAGGGTATATAGGGTAGTGTTCACTATGACTCACTTTAGCTAACATTATACACTCGAATCAAGAGTTCGAAATTATATTACCAAGACCCACAATGTACGTAAAATCGATAAATATTACCAATAACAACAATCTGTTATCTAATTTGGTCCCACAGTAATGCTTTTTGTGACGTTTTATCACATAATGCTAAAAAAATCGCAAAATGACGCAGCTGGTCCACCATCAATCGACAATCCATGCCTCGTTTGTCAGCTACCAGGTAAAATTCTGGTGCGCATGACTTAGATATTTAGGCGAAGAAAAAGTATGTATAAGTATATATGTATGTATATATTCACGCCTTGTTCATTTCAACGGGGTAGGCAGAGACAATCTTCTTCCACTTGCTACGGTCCTGACATACGTGTTCCGCTTCTCCCACTTTCATCAATCTTCGCATGAATACTCGTTGGTTTAGAGTACTCTTGACCTGGCCTTTTTCAGAACGTCTCCGATTTGATGGTGAAATGTTCGCCTAGGTCTTGCTCTCCCGACTCTACCATTTACACTCGCCTCATATATTTGTTTCGTCAACCTACTTTCATTCATCCTCTCCTTATGTCCACACCAGCTTTAAGTATATATTCATTACATATTTAATTAGTTTCCACAAATTTACAGAATTACTCGCAAAGAACATACTGAGTACCAGAGTAACATACTTTGAAAGATAAATCATTGAAAATCTAGACGGTACGGCGATCGTAATGCAGGTATCAGTATTGGTAGACGTAAAGGCACCGGTTAAGTTTCTTTGTTTTTTTACTCAATTTCAGTCTACTTTCCTACTGAACTGAAGTAAAATTAAAACTTTATTAAAACGATAACTTACGATCTTTTGTAGTTGTATTGTATATTAAAATTAATATATTGCCTTTAACTTACTTTAAGAAATTTTAATAATATTGCATCAACGGATATAAGGGCTGTTATGTGATGTTATGTGTAATATATTTGAAATGAAACTACTACACTAAACTAAACTGATGTCATAGTCAACTCATCATATCAAATAATCGCAATGATTGGTAAATAAAATATTTTCATGAAATGGTCAAACAATTCCGAAATGCTATAACGTTAATTTTTAATAATATTGTAAGATATCCTTCATCCTAATTTACTTATTTTATTTTCGCTAAACAACACCTGTACATAAAAGTCTCTAACGCCGCTCGCGAAATAGCCCGCTTTCATCCCGCGAATGTTTCCAACGTCTTTTTCGTCCCGAATCCATCAATTCTGTTGATGGATGGACCATTGGGCCCGACTGCGGCAATCGAAATTCAAATTCGCTAAATCTTCCCACACAGCATCGAAAACAGGTCGGGTCGTTAACAGCGTACGCGTTGTTTGGGTTTTTTTCTGTTTGCTCTGGAGATATTCGCCCTGGGGCCGGTGGGGAGACGTGCATGAAGGGGGAAATGCGTCTGCGCAGACGCTCGGGCAGCAAAGGCGTGATTACAGTGCTGAGCGCAGCTAATCACTGCCGCTACATGGTCCGGCCGCAATGCGCTGATGCACGGTCAAAAGATATTCCCGAACCTATATGCATTATCATTATAAAAAAAATATTGAATTTCTCAATGTTTTGTTTATAAATTTACGATTTTTTTAAAAATATACACAGTTCCCATTAAATGAATGACTATAATGTAAGTAAAGTTTTCCACGAAAAATTTTCTTAACTCATTTACATAACGTAAATTAAGCATAACGGCAACAGCGTCTAAGGTGCGAGGTGTCTGGTGCTGCGATTATAGCAAATCCGCCTTATATGAGAGGCCGATGTCCTACAGTGGACTATTAAATGAACAGTTACAGTGGACTAATAGCTTATTTAAGTTAGGTTAGGTATGTAAATAACTGTATAAGCTACTGTTTAGTCAATTACAAAACGCTAATAATAGGTAATATAATATTCGTGAGGTAAGTCACAAGTGCCGTACTTACGTTCGACAGTACAAGCCCGCCGGCACAATGTTGTTAATAACAAACAAGACAAAAGTATCGCCGCTAACTACACGCGTTTCTCCGCGAGTTTTTACCAAGATGCCCAACACTACGATAACTAAATGCGGAAATATAACCAGGGATACCACATCGTTAACATCTGTGGATTTTCGATGCAGGATAAATTGAAACTTTTTATTCTGTTGTTAAATTATTTCTAATTCTGGTTCTGGTATTCCAAGAGAATTGACCATCACAACTCATCCGGTGCCGATACCCAACAGTCGTCTGCGAATGGCGGAATACCATATACATCTCAAGTATGCTAAACAGATTTTGAGCTGGACTGGGCGGCAGCGTCTATGGTTTGAGGAGTCTCGTATTGCGATTGCCAACGCATCCGCCAATTCTCTCTCACTACTAAGTACGGGTCTCAATAAGTGTTCCTTCAAACAATTCGGCGCGGCTATTGGAATTCCGTGTGGATACCGTTAAATAAATAATTTCACCACCCCTATCAGTATCGGGAAATACAGGGAAATAAACGTCTATAAATAAGAATCTTTACATATTGAGTGTCGTGTCAGAAAAGCGATGATTTACCGACCTGTGATGCCAACTAGTATGAATGTGATGTTGGTTGCTAATAAAGAGAGACATGTTGCTAGTACTTCTTTATTATGTACATTTGATGTATACTGGCTTATGATATATAGTTAAAATTTAAATTAAAAAAAATTGTATTGATTTTACTGTGGATTATATATGACAATAAAGCGTAGAAAAGAAAGAAAAAGACTCCAGAGTTTCTTGCCCGTTCTTCTCTGTGAAGATATTGTTTTACGTATCGGCGTAAATTTTGATATTCATAAGAGCTTTAAAGAAACGTAAATTGAATTAAAAAGTTTTGACTTTGATTTTGGCTATAGCATAAAGTGTCGCGTAACGCTTATTAAGATCGGACGATGAGTCATATGTGAAATCATAGATACAACACAACTAGAAACGGGAACTAATAATTTGTGTTTTGCACAAATAATTAATTGTGTTAGTTATAGATAGCTTAAATTTGCTTCTGCAGGTATTTCCAGAACACATTTGTCGGTCGTCAGGTATACTAAACACTAAGCCACACTTCGTCGGTATATAATTAGTGATTCGTAACGAACTTGAATATTCGTATTCGCCGAATACTCTCCTCACATTCGTAAAAAAGTTTAAAACGGAACGGAAACGGATTAAGAGTAAAACGGAACGCACCTGTAATGTATTGAGTAAACTAGATGCCGTTTTAGTTATTTTGTTTGGCGGCCTTCAATAGGAATTGTCTATTAGGGATTCCCGAATAAACTGTGAGGAAATAGCGTGACACATGCATCCCATATAACTCAAACCTAAATGTAAGCAGTTTCTTGTTTTTAAATATATTAAATAATTTTTAAATATTGATATTGACTAGTGTTTTCTTTCCCTTGATCTTTTTAACAAATAATTACGTTCAACTAGCTATTACTATAATAATAGGTATCGTATCGTGAATTTTAATAACAGAAAAATTATAAATGTTGAATTGCATACAATACAAATGAACTTTATTTATTTAAATAACATCATAGTAAACCGTTCGTTGACATTATAATACAGAATAAAATAAAAAAGGATAAAATAACTAAAAATAACCTATATGTGATCTAAATTATGACTAAAAAAACAAAAAGTTGAAGCTACACATTTGTTAATTGAAAATATTTTATAAAAATTTAACACTCAAAAGATGGCTTAAGCTATATTAACCGTTTTAATAATTAAGAAAGCACTTTTAGGTATGAATAAATCATTGTTAAAATATTCAAACGCTTCAACTTCTATAGAACATTTGCATATATTCCTACAATAAATAGTCAGACGAAGTAAGAGGCGAATGAAAATATATAACTTGTATAATTTCCGGCTTATGCATCAAATGCTTGAGCATTAAACGAACAATCGACGACGTGGATCCGGTTCTGAGAGCGATTGATGAGGAGATCACTAAGCGCTGGGTGTTTGGCGATTATCTTCAACCATTTTCGGCATCATGTGGGCGTTATTTGCGGTGTCCTGAACCTAGATCCTAATTTAACTTTCAAAGGTGACTTTGTACCGAAAATACTTGTGTGATAAGTCATCCATATAATGCACATTTAAAACTGTATGTAAAGAAACAAATTAACACAAACCAAACCCATTTTGTAAAAATTTATTTTAAAGAAAATTTTGCAAGTATTAATTTGATTTAGACATATGTATAAAATTTTATTGTATATATGTAATTTAAAAAGGCATTTAACCTTTTGATATATTCATATTTGATACCACGCTGAGTCGTGTGCTAGCGGCGTAAGAAACCGCCACCCCCTTTATTTGAGTGGGTGTCTTCAGAGAGGACTTTGCCTTAAAAATCTCAAGGCAATCTCCGGGAACAAGCCCGGGACGTGGCTCGTCATTCGCCATACGCCGATCAATCGGATGGGCGAAAAGTAGCTTGAGAAATTTACGCAGTGTCGAATTAAAGACAAATCAAAAATATCCGTCTTTTTTCATTTTTCGCAATCTGTTTGACTACTTTGATAGAACTTCATCAAAAAGGTATAGGTTCTTCTTCACTTTGTAGTATGTTTTTATTTCTAAATAAGGGTTCCTGCGAAAAAATTTCCAAAAATGTTTAAAAAATAGAACGAAGAAAGTCTCGGGTGAAAGTTAATTACATAAAGCTCATAAAAAGCTAATCAGATTAAAGCTATAATGTTGTCAAGTACATAAATTAAAAGACCTTATTCAAAGATTTAGTCTTAATTTTTGTTAGAAATGAAATAAACAACTTTTAACTTAATTATCTACCGTTATTTTACGAGTTATAAAGAGACATATAATGGCAAGTATGCAAATTATTTAGCCGTGAATTCAGAAGTTTTAATAAGTATCACATATTAATCACTTAAATTTTCTTACTCAAACATAAGTATATTTAAAAACAATAACCAACAGAAGTGAATATGCAATTAAATAATGATTACATCCATTAAGTGTACCTTTGTGCGTACGCTGCGTTCGGCTGACGAAGCGCGAGCCGTACGCGGTGACAGGCGTCAGTAACGCTTGTCAAATGTCAGCGTTTTAAAGGCACAATATTAAGGTAATTTTAATTCAATTGGGCGACATTTTGTTCACAATCGTGCGAGCACCGCGGCCGCACTCCTACTCATTACGACTTCATTTTGTTATAACAACAATAAGACGCTGCGTTCGCATTTTATTCATCCTCTAATGTTGACAGCTTTTGTGTCGGAATCAATCTTGCGTCCGCTGTAATGACGCGAAATCGGTTCCAGTATTCGTACGACAAAGGAGCTGCTAATGTTGTTTATTCCTTTATTTATTTCTTCGCCCGCATGAATATTTGCAGCGTGCATTTTTCCATTGAATCTTTTTTTTTCGGTTAATCTTTTCTTACATATGAAAAATTGCGAACGCATTTTTTAAACAGTTGTATCGAACCGAATTCTAAAGATATTTTTTTATGTGTCTGTAATGTTACTTGATTAAGAAGGATAGCCCCTTAAAGTATAATTAGGTACTAGTTGTAATATTTCTATTATATTTAACTCTAATAAATTAATTTCGTACCACGAAAGCAATTTGTTGCTAATCGTTTTAATGCTAAGGTTTAGTGGAAATAATAAGTAACAAACCAAAGGAAGTAATATAAACGTTTGTTCTCAACGATTTTCTTTCTTTTAAATATTATTAAAAATATCTGTGCAAAGAGGTGTCAAAAAGGTTGGAGGAACACAGAGCTACTGATATAAAATTTGAACGGATTTTGAATACATAGTACAATACTGATAAGTATTTGCTCCATTTTTAACATTTTGACTGATACATCGCGAAGGTTCAATTCTCAAATATTACGTAAATTTTAAAACCTACACGATCAAAGTAAAATCTTTAGTTTCGATAGAATTAGCAAAATTCTATCATAACTACAATTTTACAATTAACTAAATAATTAGGTCATTAATGATGTTCTTTATCACTTATGATTTTCAAAAAACTATTATGTTTAGCAGAACTTCGTAAATATTTTGGTTACAATCATTTTTTAACAGAACGATTTTTACTTCTTGACTTTGATCGAAAAAGCTTGATGACATACACAGCAAATTAGAGTAGGCGCCGTCAAATCTATAAATAAACACCGTATTTATCTAGTTTTATCCGGTTTATTGTAAATTTATTCTAACATCTATCTATACTATTATTAAATCATATAATTTATTTTAAAAAAACATTTTGGGATGACCCGTGGTAGCCCAGTAGACAGGGTGCTCGCACTAGTTTCATAGAGCGCGAGAGATCTGGGTTCGATCCCCGATGATATCGATACACATATATTATAATATATGTGTATCGATTGAAATCAGAGGCAAAACATAAGCTAGTTTAAAATATGTTCATGAACTTGTATTTGTTTTTCAAATTTTATAAACAACGAATGGTGTATCTTCTAGATAGATGTCGTGTGGCATCGGCGTTAGAATCTGCCATTCCCTTTATTCCCGATGGTGTCGTAAGAGGAAGCGGCTAAGGGAAAAGCCTTGATATTCGCAATGGCTACCGATTAAATGGCGGGATATACAATGGCAAAATACCAGACCAAAATTAAGCAGACCGATGACGGAAAGCAGCGTCTATGTTGCGAGGTGTCTGGTACTGTGGTCGCCAATCCGCTTGCCGTGCGTGGCTAATATGGCAAATCATGCTACTTATGAGAGTGGCCTATATCCTACACACTACTACGTACTATTTACAGAATGCGAAGAGCGTGTCTTCTATGGTGTTGGAAAACATCGTTTAAAATGAATTTTTATTTAAAAAAAAACAATTAACGTGTGTAACGCATTTAAGTTTCATGAAATGGAACGGAATAATATTTTTCATACCATTAACGACAGAAAGCTCTTTAAAATGCAGCGATGACCTGCGCATTGTTGTGGGAAGTCAATAGATGCAGGTGGCTCAGGACAGTGCTTTATGGCAGTCTATAGTGTATACCTATATTCGATAATGGAGTTGTGATAGGGTGTAAAAAATCAGCCTAATTAAAATGGTGAAATTCAATATCATGTCGCCAAGTGTCAGACACGTGATCTGTATAAAAAGTATAAGTCACTACGTGCGATTTCCAACGTTAAATCTGGGCTATTGGATAAAGCAGAGCTCAAGCTTTCACTACTTCTTTTGGAGATTGCTTAGACCTATAATCAGTAATAGAAAAGTGCTTCAAAATCACTTCGAAAGTACTTATGTCACTAAGAAAGAACGATATTAAATATTTTTTTGGCATTTTGCAACAATGATGTGCAGGAACAGTTAATCCGAGAAGGGCCACACTCTCACAGATTACTAACGTAAAAGTTTTTCGTACGGTGAGTGATTGAACCGGTGACTCAATCACTGCTAACGTAAAGGAATCCCATCTTGGTCCTCATGGGCGACATCGCACATGGATATTGATTCTCAATGGAGGATAAATGTAGATGTCTATGGGCTCCATCGATCATTTACCATAAACAGTGTTTGATGCACATACTACTTCGATTTAGGTATAAATAAATCTCAAATATTCTGAGCAATAACTTAACCAGTAGCTTCCATCCGTAACAGCCTGTAACTAGTCCACTGCAGGACATGGGCCTCTCCCAGAAGATAAGCGCTATGCTCGGGAAGCGGTTTGGTGATTTAATAATTTTAATAACCGGACTCTTTCGTCATTTTAGAGATGGATATCCCGCCCTATTTGGCGGTAGCCATTGCGATTTTCGGGACTTTTTCCTTAGTCGCCTCTGACGAAACCCACGGGAAGTAAGGAGGTGGCAGTACCTTATGCCGATACAGTATACCGATAGTGCCAGATACGGACAATTAAACCAGAAAGATTACTTATCAGAATATGATGAACTACCAGTATTTTGGTATGTAATACGCGCCGTTATTTGGTACTAATCTATGTTCAACACTTAAAGAGAAAGTTTAACGAGATTAACTTTTCGCTTTATATTTATTTAAAGCACAACCCACAGATTTACAAATGCAAAATTTTACACGCAAAACAAATCCCAAAAACGCGAGCTTTTCTTGGAAAGAACATTTTGTTGTAAATTAGAAAAATTATCGTAGTCAGTTTAAGCTCGCGCATGTGTCTATATGTATGTGTGTTGTTGTTGTAAGCAATTAACACTTAAAGGTTTATTTTTGTCAGTTATTTTAAAATGGACCTACAATAGACAAATGTTCTAAATGAGCAAATCTGATGTGATGAAAATCTCTCTCTCTTCCTGACTTTAATTCCACTTGATTATGGGGTTAGCCTTCCTCACTAAACTTCGCTCTATTATAGACGTCGTCGTCGGAGACATCGCAGGCTATCAAGTCCCTCCGGACTACATCTATGCACCTCATTTTAGGTCTCTTGGAACCAACGACCTGGAACAGCTGCAAAGCGATGTTACCAATATACTCTTTAGGTCTTCCTTTACGTGACTATACTAACGATGACAAAACCTATTCTCTTGCAACTTTCCGTCTTTCTGCATAAGCCTAGGTTACTACTTCGACATTACTCGTTGCAGATTTCATCGCGTCTTGTGACACCGCACATCCATCTTTACATCTTCATTTCGGCTGTGCACTCTACAAACTTGACTTTTGGTAGAAGACCAAGATTCACTGACATATTCGAGTACCGGTTTTATAACTGACTTTTAAAATGGTCCCTTCATTTTGACTGACAATCTCCTGTTGCATGAAACACCAGTTACCTCCCACCATTTTTGCCAGGCAGCCGCAATGCGATAGTACTCAAGGATGCTTGAATGGATATAGTTCCGCTACCTGTAATGCACGCATTTTTCTAGGATATGCCCATCAATGATAATTGGGTAATTGTAGGTTCTTCGGATATGTATTAAGAAGGTTGTCACAGAAATTATTTATGTTTTTAGAATTTCATCTTCGCCGTATAATAAATTCATTTTTAGTTCCTACATCAACATTCAGATCTTAGGGTCGTTTAGAAAATTATTTTTTCTTTTCACCCTACAGCTGCCACTACTTTGTAATTTTGGGGCTCCTCATTTTGGGGCTTTTTCCTGCGATGATGAGGTACAACCTTACAGTTTTTTATACTTCCAATGAAAAGTCCAGACAACACGGCCACTCTTATAAATAATCAGATGTTCAGACTTTTTAATTTTTATGTTAGAAAAAATAGAAAATAGAATTGACTAGAAAAGGATTAATATCATAAGTATTGGCCAGATTGGGCTCATACACAAAAACCTCAAAACGATTTAAATATCACATTGAATATTCGGAAGCCAGGTGAATAATTAAAATACATATACTCGTACAGCAAGTACTACCTTGAGTTTATGTTGCCAGCACCATTAAAGTATTATTTATAAATTTTAACATCTGTTTAATTTAAATTCGTTTATTTAAGTATTCTCTCGTCGGAAAATAATATACAATAATAATAATAATATTTTTTTTTACATAATTTAAAAATATAAACGTTTATTAATTGAAGGAAAATCTAGCGCAACTCGAACGGCCATAATGTAGAAAGTCACTATTATACTTAAATAAAATTTCATTAAAAAGATTTCAACGCGCACTTTTAGAAAAAACCTGCAGCCATGATAATAACGTAACACAAATGTCTCTACTTTCAATTAAATGGATAAAAACTTCTTTTCTGTAGTGTAAGAATATAAAATTACTTTTACCGAAATTTAAAGAAATTTAATATTGTACATTTTCTCCTTTTACCGTAAACATCGTTTCGACGTCCTTGTTACATGCATTTAAAAATAATCTTAACTCTTTTTAACTGAAAACAATATCACAGTAATATGTTATGTTTAGGCCTTGTGTTTTGGCTACCACGTACTCATATACCGTAAAGGGTGCGTTGGTGCGGTAAAAACATACAAATATTTACATTGAGACAAGCTGCTTATCTCGCTTCGTCTATTAAAATTCTCCTATATAACAAAATATGAGCATTTGCAATTTTAACTTCATCAGCCTAATTTAGTCCACAGCTGAACATAGTCCTCACGAATAAAGCGCTAGCGTAAGCCGGCGATATACGAGTATTTCATGAATGGTTTACCCATCCTCAACACGCTGGGCAAGCGGGTTGGTGAGCGCAGTGCCGGCACCGTCGCACTAAGTTATGCTGCTGTATGCCCATTCGGATGGTGACTCCAGCCTCGTAAATACAAGGCAAAATATATAATTTAGAAAGCTTGAAATAAACCAAACATTTACACAGTATAAAAATAAAAATTAGGCAATACCAACACAAAATCAATTAAAACAACAAAATACAATCACTACGTTATCACTCGAAAGTCGATAAGGCGTGCAATTACCGAGCAATTAAATAATGATAATATTAATTTCTATGCAATTTTTTAATTCCAATAAGCGATATACAATAAACAATTCGCATGCAAACATTAAATAAATCGTTAGCGAGTTACTAACACGAATTCACCAACAATTTGCTTAATGGCCATCGACAACGTTCACTTCCTTGCGTTCAAGCAAGCTTGGATTTAAGAGTGTTTAAGCATGAAACAATTAACTAAACAAGTTACGTAACGTCCGGCCGGTGAAAACGATCTGTCCATAATGTATATATATGCATATTATTATAAGTACACGTGTACATACATACACATATCACATGTGTTTTACAACAAAATATTGTAAGTAAGGGTTTAATTTTTTAACTTAAATGTAAATATAGTGTATTCTTCTTTTTCTTTTATAGTAAAGGGGAAAACGAGCAAGCGACTTACCTGATGATGAGTGACTACCGGCGGCCATGTACATCTGCAACACCAGAGGAGCGCTACAGGTGCGTTGCCGACCTTAAGGATATTTCGGGAGAAGGGAAGGGGTGAGGGAGAAGAGAGTGGCCATCTTGTTACCTTTCTCACCGAACGAAACGCAGAAGCACAAGATGCCTCTGCTACAGACCGGTATTCTGCGAGGTCGTATTACTACCCCGAATGAGCTGGCCCATTCGAGCAGCAAAATTAATCCACATCTGGACACCAGACTATTCATCACAGCGCCAACAAAAGCTGCATGTTAATCATGAAGAGATGTCCATACTCACCATGTTGTGAAGTCGGTTTGGTGAGCACCGTTACCTACGCACTAAAGATAATGCATGCCATAACTAATCTGTGTTTCATCTGGTTCAGCATATTCGGACAGATTTTTCGCCATCACTAGATCGCCAGCTTTATCTGTTAGACAGTAGAGTGCATCACCGCGTGATGATACAAGATATGGTACATTCTCCCTTACACCACCACCTCATTGGTATATAAATAATAGTGTTGAATTCTGTGAGTTTACTAAAGTAAAAAAAAATATATTTACATTCTACAAAGTAGATGTGCTTACGTAGTTTTATGTAAATGAAACCTGCCACGTTTCGCAACATGACGCAATTTTTCTTAAACTTTTCAGTAATTAAATTTGAAATAAAACAATAAAATTTGAGCTCAATCGAACTAGAGGGATGCGAGTAATGCAAGATTATAAGAGACAAACAAAAAACATAATTTTCATCCATAATTATATATATACATATATATATTGAAAATCAAACAAAATCGGATCTGTTAACCAAACAAAGTCATATTTACGTAACAAAAACCTTATTACACAGTTTCGATATAACAATAACAAACAGGAATGAATTAACAATAGTTACCTACGTGTCAAGTCCCACACACTCGGCATTACAAACAACGTTCAAAAAAATATGAACTCGTCCTAAACGCGGGCAACAAAAACAGGCTCGCATGAAACGGTACCGAGCGGCGAGATCAAAGGCGCCGGCGACCACTCATTTCACACCATCATCCTCCGTTGGTGCCCCCACGCTGCCATACGTGATCTAATGACAACTATCTAAAAACATTTAACAAATTTACCCTTGATCCTGCAGGATGATTGTGACTCTTTCATCATAACTTTAAGGTAAATAATTCTTCATATAGTTTTGACGCATATGTCTAAAAGTCTGGTACAACCCCTAAGGTAAGGGATGGATTTTGTGCAAAAAATATGGTATTATATAATGATTATGTCTAATGGCTATAAGGAGATTTTTGGGACAAATACATTCAAGTTAAGGTCAAATTAATTTTTTGTCTACAGTTCGTTACGTATAATTCATTTATAATTCATCCACTATTTCTTTCGTGTAAAGAAAAATCAGAATTGTTATAAATAATTTCTTTCCGTGCCGGCAAAAATAATTCTCTAGGACTAAAAATTAAATCTCATCTTTTTTAAAATTATTGTAACTCTTAAAAAACAATGAACACTTGCCTCGACTGGACGGTGTCAACGCTATATAATTTATCACAGAATTAAGTCCATATTGTAGTAGAATTGTGCCTAATTAACCTCTTTTTTATAAGTTTTATTGAGCTTCTTAATAAATATAGAGCTTCGAAGATATAAAATGAGCAACCACCACCCATACGTAACTACCAATGTACTCCCAATTTTTTTTTAACATAAAATAAATTTTTTAGTTACAATTGAATAAACCATAAATAAATTTTCGTATTTTAAAGCAACAGATGAATTACCTATTACTTAGTAAGTACTAAAATATATCCTAATATTTATAGAGTAATCATTATTTTTTTAAATCTTAAGACACTACGTTACGTTGGTAACACAGTAATTGGCGGGTTCTAACTGACAATCTGCGCTTCGGTGTGACCATGCAGTGTCTTGTTACACTCCACATTTACTATTAATTTATTATAGTAGGTATGTTGTCGTCGTAAGTATGGTTATAAATTAATAAATAAAATATTATCCTATTGCTACTATTCATTATATTATATTCTAATCACATTTTTTAAAGACTTCGGTGAACTACAGATACAGAGACAGTCATGAATGAATGAAAATTCTTAATACTTAGACGTAAGAACGATAGTTTCATTTGATTAATGTCAAATCTTATTATAATTTTTTTACAGTTTACCACCGTTTAGCTAGCGGAGAAGTAAAAAGAAGAAATATTTTTTAATTACTATTGAATTTTTTTTCACATAGCACAGTACCTATTCACAAGTACGACATACATAAGTTTACAAATAGATTTGACAATTTATCAAACACATCACATCCCCAAAAATCACACCAACAATTTTCTACGAGACAATTTACTCGTAATGATGTTAATGTACATTAATAAATTAAACTAATTAATTATATACTAGTTACCTAAGCGGCGTTAAGGTACAAGATAGTTCGTACTCGTAGTTATCTAAGTTATCGTAAATAAATTCCGCAGACTAATAATTGAGAACATCACTAATGCGAAAGTGCCGGCACTGCGCTCGCAAACTACTGCCTACACTGCCCGGCAGTGGGTATAATCAAACTCTCCTTAAAATGTATGCTGGCTTTTGTGACGATTTCAAAGAATATCCTAGGTTCAACAAGCAACTTGCAAAGTTATAATTAATTAATAGAGGCTATAATATATATTTTATTAAAAAAGTTTTGATGCGTTTTTAGTCGTAATGTAAAAAATCTTTTGATTTAGTCATGACAACAAATACCAGGAATGATATAGATTAAGAAGTCTTATTTTCAGACAAGTTACAGCTTAGATTTTTTTTAGTCCTGGCCAAAACAGTTTGTTTTTGTTACTACCATGTATGAACGTGCAACTAGTTTCCCTTTACATTATAGTCAAACGTTAGCTAATTACATAGTTTAAAATAAAATAGTCTCTGGTTTTTGTCATCGTATTTTTATTTTTTTTAAACATCAGGTTCCCAAAATATTGATAATGATTTTCATATAAATTTTGCAGTACTACGAGTACTACCCTACTGTACCTATTTTAGACCACATCTGAACACAGGGCTCTCCGAGAACGCTACAGCAAAAGCTGGCATACATATGGGTATACATATATACCATCTCTTTCTCCAAATAGTAACTTCACCCACACTTGGTGCAAGCTACTAATGAAAAAACGAGGCTCTTTTTAGCCTAATCCATCCGAATGTGCCGATCCTAAATACCACAGACTAGTGACGGATAGCGGCATTACTAGTGCGAGGGTAATCGGCTTACCCTGTGTGGTGAGTGTGCGCAAGTATAAGCCGACTGTTCCCGTGTAGTACTAAGTTTAAAACTTTGAATTTTAGTTCAACATCAGTCTTAGTAGCCTTCCGCTGAACAGACCTGTCTTAGGTCGGAAGTATTTTACGTAATCATCCGTTGATTAAAAATTGACTATGCCAGTACCAGATACTTCACACCTTAAAATCTGCAGCGTTTCACCTGCTGGGTATTTTTAGGTTTGGCATGTTTGAGATGGTTAGTACATCTGTTGTACGGCCGGCCATAATTTTTACGTTACTCTTAGTCGACTTTTACAATACCATCATAGCGAAACAGAGTGACGTTTTTTTTTACCAAGGCAGAATTAAATATTTTTATATTACCAAATATACAGCACATTCAATAAGACGAAACCAATGAAATAACTAAGGCCGTCAGTGAATCGATTAGAGAACGCTTCGGGGGCGGGAGTAGACGCAAGACAATCGCCGGAACTACACCGCGGGACGCCGAGACGTCTAGTGACGCGCGGAGTTGATCCTCCAGTTAGACTCAACAAGTATCACTAAGCTATTTATTACAAACTAGCGAACTGCGTCGGGTGCGCATGGACAGACATAGATAAAATATTATATGAGTCTAGAACAGTATCGTACATGGTAAAAAAATTGCGATGTAATTAGGTAAATATTTCTGTAACGACAACTTCGACGGATATCGAATTTTCTTACGGATTTATTCCATTTTGGCTATCAAACATAGCCTAGGACCACCTGGAGTATGTAATGTAGCTCACATCAAGTAGTCCCGGAGATGACACACATATACAAACTCACCAGTATGTGCAATTGAAATAATTATATAGACTGCTTTAACCTTCTCGTTTTGTTAAGCAAACTTAGATATACTTGAAACTTGACATTACGAATTTTAATAAATGCAATTTCTTTAGAAAATAATAAGCTTCTTAATAATTAAAAGTAAATGTAAGATAATTTATTGTGCATTAAATTATAATATTCATGTAACCTTAATGCATGAATACCGAAAAATATGTTAATTATGTGTAAACGTATAAAATACAACCAATAAATAAACTTTCTAAAGAAGCTATCATGTCATCAACGACTTAAGTAAAGGAAAAGATGAATTTTTCCCATCTTCAACATATAGATGAATCTAGAATTAATGTTTCATATTTTAAAATAGTTTAGTCTCTTTATCATTTGTATTAACTTAGTTAAATTTTGTTTAACTTTCGGATAAATAAACGTATAAACATCACTAGAAGAGTGACATTTTGGTACATTTGGTACTAAAGAAATAAATTACAAAACTTTAATGGTAATGGATGCGATACATCCCTTTTAATTTTTTCAAATCATTGTTTAAAATCAATTAAAAGCGATGGTGGTTTCAATATATAAAAGAAAAAAATCGTTATATAAAATAAATTGAAGGTATATGTGTATGTATGAATACAAAGTAATTAAATTATACCGAAATTATCTTTTCACATAATCCTTACATCACGAATTTATAAATATATGATGATACTGGTGATTATGTCCTTCTGGCCGATTCGGACCTCGACGATAGCTTCCGAGTACTATAGCCAGTTATCAATTTTTATTATTGGATTTGGATGGAAAAACAAGCTAACAGTCCATCTGTAGGTCTTTCTATATCTTTCACAAAAATGTCCAAAACCGCCTGTTAACAGATACTGCACATGAGACATTACAGTGCCATAAACGTACTCGGAACCAGAGAAACTCACTCACAACGCATATGCGATGAGATTGGAGGAAGGGGCAGATGCCCCAGTGTGAGAGACACGGTACCCAATAAATACGACACAACCAATAATTTTTGTTATTTTACAAATTTTGGCTGATACGCTATCTAGTAAGTTACGCGGTCGTCTACAATATTGTATAAAAGCAGTGCGAAAAATAGGGGAGTAAGCAACGATCTATATACGAGTATATATACTCTGGATGAGTTGAGTTGTGAGTAGTTCACTTTGTGCCAATGACAGTAGTGCGTTGAAGTAATCTTAATTTATTTCACTGTTTTTCACTAACGAATTTGCCTTAATGCTGACTGTTATATAATATATATGACTGTTATATAATAATAATAAAACGTGATATAATTTTTAAAAGTTTCAAATTAGTGCCATCGTCACATTAATGACAGAGGGTATGACCTGATCAAATTATATATGCAGTTGTCATGTACTACACGGACTAGATACTAGATGGCGTTAGTGAGCGGACAACATTTAGTACATGTTATTGACATTAACGTTCTCGTCTATCAGTAGGCATATCTTTCTCCAAATGCCAACCTAAAGTGTCCTTGCTAGCCAACAAACAAGGAAAGGAGGAATATCCACCAAAATTTGCTGAATCAGCATCTGAAGTGGGGGTACCGGTACTGTTCAGCAACCCGTTTACCCAGCGAGATAAGTATGGGCAAACCTTCAGAGAAATAATACAATACAATTTTCCAACGCTATTTTGGAGAAATAATTATAATTTTTGTTGTCAAAAACACTCTTTGAAAGGGAACTTATAGTCAAAAGGATAGACACAATGTGTTCCATATTAATTACAAAATTATAGGTTAGCTTATTTCGTACGTTTTTGTGCTACGGAAACCTCAACAGAAGTGCCAAGAAAGACCTATTACTTTTTTATAAGTTTCGGTAATAATCCTTTTCAAACAGCTGCCTCTACAAATATTTATTGTTTGATTTTGAATATGTTAAAAAACTTTGAGGGAAAATAATTACATATATTGCGGAGACTTATACTTAAAAATAACCAAAAGTAAAATGTGTTATATGTATATTTACGTAGGATATAAGTGCGAAAACCTACAAAACGCATCTGCGTTACTTTTTATCAAATAAGTTGTATTTTACGTTACAGTCACTACCCAAAAACTTATTTTTGGGTTAGAGAGTATTTTTTTTTTATGGGAAAGGCGGCAAACGGGTAAGCGGTTCACCTGATGGTAAGTGATTATCGTTGCCCACGTACATCTGCAACACCAGAAGTGCTGCAGGTGCGTTGCCGGCCTTTAAGGGCATTGGTGGTACCAACCCGGTCGCGCCGGCCCATTCGAGCAGCAGCATAAGCCGCCGCTTGGCTCTACCACATTTAAAATTTACTATATTTTTAAGAGTTGGTTCATAAAAACATATGACGGTGATATCATCCCGTAAGTCCCTTAAATGTCAAAAAAAGGTAATTTAATTAGATATTAGTTAATTGATCTCATTCGTATAAAGTATCATTGATTGCCAGCAGCGTCTAAGGCGTGAAGTGTCTTGTAGGTACTGCGAGTGCCAATCTAATATAAAAACCATTCTAACTTGAAAAAAACATAAAAACAGGACACCTGGATGCATTAATCCATGACAGCTTGAGGGACGATGATGAACAAAGGATTTATAAAATTTGATTCCATAGAAAAACTAATAATCAGTTTACAGTCTCATTTTCTTGCCTAGGAACCGGCTGGAAAGAACCACTATTGCCTATTTCATCGGTTTAAAGAGTATGGGGACAATATAATTACAAGCTGTAAGTTAAAAACTTAATAGATAAGTAACTTAACTGACTATAACTACTATGTTAACCAGTACTTTCTGGTAACGAGACATTGCATCTTGGTCCCCGGGGTTGGCGCATCTGCATCTTGATTTACAATCATCTATCTTCGGTGCAGGTGTCTACTGGTCGCAATGACCACTTTTCATCAGGAGGACTGTGTGCTTGTTTATGACCCTAATTGGAATGAAAATAAAATACGCGATACGTATTGCCCACGTTACACGTTTTGGCGAGTTATTTTTCACATAACAGTGAGACGTATATAGCAGTATATACAGTATATAGTATATATACTAGCAACTTGTTTGTAACCGATCATGCTCAACTTGTCAAAATCTTTAGAATGGATTGCGATCGTAAACCAGTTCGATTTATTTCTTATATATGGAACGGAGGCAGTTTAGCAGCAGTGCAGTAGCAGATCACGAAAACATATTCTGCAGACGAACCCGTGGTTGTCTCAGCACATGACACATTCTTAGTTTTCTTCTCCATCAGCCTGTCAATGTTCCACTGTCGTCTGTATGCTTTCACGAATGGGACGATTTATCATAAACGCCACGCTTGGCAAACCGGTTGTAACACTCCATAAACGTTGCCATCATTAGTGTGTATTTTTGATGTGGCGTTTGGTTTGAGATGCTAATTCACCATCTAACGGCCGCCGAAAATTTTCAAGGATTTCCCCTCAGTTAGCTCTTACGAAGCCCACTGGTATAAGAAGGGTAGCAGAATCTTTATGCCACATTCATACGATTCATACGTACAGTTTGTATCGATACATACAACTGCTCATTAGCGTTGATACAAAAACAATCTCGTCTTTGCCATCATACAAGAGCCTAGATGTAACGTTTATAACACACTTTCGAAATATGGTAAAGGGTGGAATGTACTGCGGGACATATGAGATAATATTCACACTCAATTAATTTTAATTTGTATGTTGTAGAAGAATTATCTTTGTCCGGGATTTGAATCCCGAAGCAAGCAGCTACACTGTCCAAAGAACCATGCATTTTAAAGCATTGCAAACCACTGCTATAAAACATCGTGTAATTAAGGAACTAATAAATAATATTCTGAGTATTCTTTAGTTACATTTAAAAAAAAAAGTTGATGTACGAATATATAAATATATGTGTATAAAAAAATTAAATGGATGTGTTTCAGTACTGTTAAGCCATCGTTTGTGCAACACAAATTATTGTCGTTACACTAAAACAATTCTGGTCTTTCTGGTGGAGTTAACTTAAGTACACTGACGAACATAGATGTATTCAAGGTATACAATTATTTTAAGGTTTACCCATGCTCACTACACTGGGCAAGCGGGTTGGTGAGCGCAGTGCCGGTACTCTCGCACTAGAGATTCTGCTCCCGTGACTAGTGGGATGGTACATGACGTCTTAACGCCACTAAAATAAAATTATTAATCATTATTATTCACTTAAAGGTTTTGAGAATCGTTTAACGTTCAAAATTCATTGAACTCACCCGCTCTTTACGGTCGTAAAGTAATTTTACAGTCTTAATATTATAAGTTTTATTCATTTTATTTGTATTATCGTTTTTAAACAAACAACAAACTCACATGAAACGACATTGAAGGACAATTACAGACAGTTGATTCTACATAATGCCCGTTACAAATAAGTACAGTTTATTATTACAATTGTCTCTAATGATTTTCTGAATTTATGAGCAATTGTTCTGTTATTGATACTTCTATAAAAAAAACCTTCGTATTATAAATTTTAATTAAAATCTTTTAATCTGAAAACTTCTCTACCTGTATATACATTTTAAATACACATACTATATGTTTTGTATTCATCTTTCAATAGAAAACAACTTTTTAATATGTGATGTTCGTTTTAGTCACATTACTGCATTATAACTATACATAACACTAAACGATGTGAATTATTACACCATTACACCACTAAAGCCCCATGTAATATCCAGCTACTGGACCTATGACATATGATCTGTAACGCTTCTTCCATGATGGTTATCAGAGTCACAAGTTCTCGATTTTTGTTTTTTTCTACAATTCGTGTTTCCGCACAGTAATTTATTTTTACATCGAGAACATGTTTGATGAGCACTCAAATTGTAATTACAATTTTAGTAGGGCCAGCAATGAAGTTTTTTAATTATATTTTTGCGTTGTGTGTTGACAATATAATACACTCATTCATAAACGCTTACACTAAAGCTGTAACACAATTCTTAACACAGTGGCTCAACAATAATAATTATTATTATTGCATTTCTTTGTACACAAAGCTTAATTCTCGCTTAATTGTTTTAATAACATGTCTTCTTCGTTATTAGCCTGTGTAAGTCTTCCACTGGATATATGTATGTCTATAAAAGCGCATACTATGCACGGAAGATTTTTCTATGCTACAACAACGCTACAACTCTCCTGGAGTTGTGGACCGCAGTGCGCACATTCGCACTAGAGTTGCCATCGCCAGTCTAGGCTGGGTTCGACATAAGATGAATGTTCCCTTATCCGTCTGGCCAGCGTAATGAGTATGGACAAATCCTCTATGCATGGTAAGTTAGCTCTTGTTGTCGCTTTCATGGAAATGCCTATCTACAGCAGTGTAAGTATATATTCTGATAAAGAGGAAGGCGAAGGTTACATGATGGTTATGATTTATTTTTATGACATCAATATTATGTCATAAAAATATATCACAACAATTCCGTGTGAAGGTATTACTCGATAAAATCTTGCCGTAACTTTTTCACATCCAAGACACGGTTTCGTTTTTGGTAACTATGTCTTGGTTAACGAAACCATATTAAAAACGAGGAAAAGTAAATGTTACCATAAGTTAAGCTTGGTTAAGTCCGCTTTGAGATCTAAAATTTAATTTATTTAAAGCACAGTCACTTTTTATAGCCAAGCGTCGTCAACTGTTCCGAAATTTCTAAAACAATTTTCTATGGCGGAGATGAGTTTAGTGTTTAATATTGCACAACATGTAACTATATTTAAAATTTCTTTATTTTAACACTGGTTAATTTAACGCAGAAAAATACGCACATTCAGGAGGTTTTAATTTTCGAACTTACAATTATTTATGATTTTGTAGGACGATTGGAAAAGTTTTATTGTTTATTTAAGCGAGAAAGCTCTATGAAATGAAAATGACTCAGTTCCTGCAGTTTCTTTATAGTTTTCGCTGTAACATACAGACAATTTTTTTTTAAATATCTGTAAACGAGAAATGCAATTATATCAAAACATTAAACTATTTAATAATTACGTATACATTATATTTGTTGGATATATAGAACGGAAGCATATCCAAGGATCGAAATTCCCGAAATTCTCCTTGTTACGGTATCCAATAAGGAGGTCGATGAGTCGGCAAGTGTCCAACGCGGGCAATATCACGATCTATTAGAGCACAAATGCGCTCCGTTTCGCCGCGTTACACCGTGAAACAGACCACCTCCGCGGCCAGTTTTTACCTTTAACTTCATCTTTCATCCTTCGCCCCCCACGATGGCCTTAAATACTCTAAATTGGGCTGGTAATACAAAGAACTGGGTAAATTATGGGTAGCAGTATGTAATAATAATTATATTTAATGCCGGTATCCACGAGGACATGATATCGCAGTGGTTAGGGTCTTCTTACGAATACGGAGATCCGATATCGATCTTATATGCAGAGCATTCGTGGTTCTTACTAATGAGTTTTTCGATGCTTATGTATGAATTTCATAGTTGGTTTGAACACTGCTTCAAATAAGCTGGGTTAAAACCAGTAAAAAGATACCACTTCTGACCACCCAATTATGTACCGTACTCCATACGGTCGTGAGAGCCTATAATAATATTTAAAACTTTTAAAGATTGATCGTGGCAGAAATCCGCAAATCATTTAAGCCCTATGTCTTATCAAATATTGACCAACAAGCATTAAATACCTACTCGCAAATAGTAGTCTAATAGTAAGCTATACGGCAAATATATTGATATAAATCTGTATAGTGGCGATGTTCGCATCGTGTCGTGACGTGAGTTTGATTAAATTACCCCATTTTGTTCCATGATTAGTGTAAGAAGCAATTTAAACAATAGAAACATCATTCTACCGGGCAAGGCGTAACAACCAGGGTAATTGGGATGAAATGGCTTACACCAATTGGCAGTTTACAATAATAGACTAAAATAATGAAGATCAACTCACACACACATTCAAACTCACACCGATGTCGATTTAAACCCAACACAAATAATAGTCAATAGAAAACGTTTGTACTATACTAAATAAACAATTAACAAAACACACAACACTACAGAAACACTGATAGAGTTTTAAAAATTGTCAGTGTTTCTGTTTACCCACTGTATAATGAGGTAGTAGTTATAAAGAAAAAAGACTTACTGTAATGCTGAATTGCTCATTCATTCTCTTTTTTTTCGTTTCGAATAAAACAACAGTAATTCAATAAGAATGGAGGATATGCTATGTATGCTAGAGTCACAAACCCGTTCACATTAAATCCAAAACTTAAAAATCACATCAAATTTGATACACAAGACTTTCAAAAACAAGCCTTGGTGTAGCGCATGCGTTAGCATAGTTGTTAAACTGAATTGAAAGACTAATGTATGACTAAAATAAACGATTTAATTTACCCTGGACTTACGTCATGAATAGATCGAAACATTCAGACCGACAAACATTTAGACCAGAAATAACTTTAAACATTACTTAACTAGGCACTATGCGTGATTTCTTTCTCAATGCCATTTATAAAATGATTTATTGAAAGTCAAACTGAACTAATACGGCGGATGAGTTTGATTGTGATTTTGATTTTTATTACAATAAAACCAATTTTCATAATAATAATAATTCCATTTAATATATCTACTAGAAATAATAACAATGAAAACAATATTTACAATAGTGGATATTATCTACAATAGCAACAATAAAACATAATCTTAATTTAAGAAAAAATAAATAACAATCCTTACTACAATACGCTTATTAACTTAGTACTTACAGAATATTCTAACAGCATAAAAAATCACAAATGTATTTTAATCACTTAAAATAATAAATGTACACAACACTTCATTTGTGTTTCAGGAACATAATCAAAAAAAAGTTTATATCCGTAAAAAAATAAATAATTAAGGTTCTAAGCTGATCATCAACTACGAAAATATACAAGTGAGATCACTAAATTACTCTACAGAGGAAAGTTTTGAGGCAGAAATCGTTCGTCCAGTTATGCGTAGGGCCATTTAGTTGAAATTTAACATAATTTAGGCCTCGGCGCGACGCGGCCTGTCACGCCGCGCTCACAAACATGGTAGAATGCTTCAAATATCCGTTTACGCTAAATTATTACTATACAATGAATCTATTACTATTTTATCTATTCAGTACTTTGAGGAGTGACAATAGGAATGAGAATATGAGTCTTTTAAAAAGAGTTTGGTACTTACAATCTAACATTGCACAAGACATCGGAGCATATAGGAAGTGCATTCTGGTGTCACGCTACCGGCAGCGGCGGTGGAGGTAAGTAACAAGGACGTAGCACGTGTGCTGCTGCCTGGAGCAACTCAGCGTGGTACCTCTGAGCCGCTAACATATATGGAGACGGCATTGCAAGGCCCAGCCGAGGCATCGTTGGCGACGGAGAGGATCGCGGCGGCTCCGGCTCCAATAAAGCATCAATCGTGAAAGCTCTACGAGGCCTCTCTCTGGGTAACATAGTTATTGTCGCCACTTCGGGTAATTCCGCAGGCTCCGGGCTCAATTGTGGGCACATAGGTGAAGTGTACAAACTGGCTGTAGGTAAAACCGGCGGCGGCGGCGGAGCGCCAGCCTGCCGAGCTAGAAACGCTCTGTTAAAACTAGCTAAAGCAGCTAATTCTGCGTTTAGATTATCTTTCTCCCCTTTCTGCAGCTTGAAGCGCTTACGGCGGCGCAGTAGCGAGCCATTTTCAAACATGTCGAAGGCTTGTGGATGCAATGTCCAGTAGGCACCTTTGCCGGGCCGGTCCGGGCGCCGCGGCACCTTCACGAAGCAGTCGTTGAAGGATAGATTGTGCCGCAGCGAGTTCTGCCAGCGTTGTGTGTTGCGACGATAGTACGGAAACCGGTCCGTGATGAATCGGTAGATCTCCGACAAGGGTAACATGCGCTCCGGCGAACTCCAGATCGCCATCGCTGTCAGCGAGATATATGAGTAAGGAGGTTTTTGATCACCATAAGATTCACGCGAAGGTCGCGGCATAGTCACTTATATGGTTGAATTTAAAATCAGACTTATATGTGAACTGGTAAAGAACGCGGACGTCGATCACGTCACTTCGATACGAGGTGTGAAGAGGAACTGAGGCGAGGAGAGCTTAGCTGTAGGCCCGCCCGCCCGCCGAACATGCGCGCCCGTCCGACCCGCACGCACCGCAACGCTCCTCATTGGTTCACTCCTCGACCAATCGGAAAGCACCCCTTTCAGGTATGATGTCGGCTTTCGTCTCACTAACAAGGAATTTAAATTGATATTATGTTTATATTGCCTCCAAATGTCTTTTGTGATGACACCGCTTTTTATTTAGCGTATGTAAATTACGATGATACAGAAAAAGAGATTTGAATTATACACCAATTCAACGATGAATGAGTATTATTAAAAATCTCACCTTTATAAATTGCGCCGGCGAAATGAAACAGCCGCGAATAATTGATATGTGTTATGTTGTACATTACCATTTGTTCCGAAAGAGAACAGTTTTAAATAAAGAGCAGGCTCGGATGATATATGTTGCTGCCAGAAGGTACAGCGAGAGTGCAACGATTTACTTAAAAAATTAATCGACATAAACGTTCTTCGTTTGAAAAATTACTATATTCATATATTAGTAACTATACAATACGACTACGATAGCCGAGTGGAAAGGGGACCTGCTTCCGAATCAAACTCGAGTTCGATCCCCTATGAGGAGGGCTCGTACCAAGGAGTTTATCGAAACGTATGTACCGTTTGTAACTTTGACCTATACCCTACGACGGCTACAGGGTCGCCACCTGTCACGTTGTTCTGAATAAGCTCTGCTGACTATCTGACATCTGACCACCAGTATCAGACCGTATACGGTCATGTGAGCTTTTTTTTAGTTTAGTCTATTTTGACTTATTACATTTACGTTAATATACATATTCGTATTTATTTTGTTTAGCTCAATATAAAACTTTAAAACATAGCAGCGAACATTAAAATATTTTAAGAAACATGTCTTACTCTACATTTTTTCATGGCAACCAAAGCTTGAACAACACTGCAGAAAAAAATATATTGTCAATAATCGTGTCAAAAGTTTGGGAAAAAAACGGAAATAAAAAGACGAGACGATTGCGAGGAACATTTTTTGTCTTGATACCGTTTGTAGTGTTTAGATGAAGCGGAAAGGTGGTTGAACCGAAACCAAAAGTGGGTATATATATACTCGTGGAGTCTCTATACGGCAGTTGGGATACTTTGTAGGTTTTTAATATATAAATGCGCACATAAAATTATGAAAAATATGAAAAAATAAACTCAATAAGTTTATTTTTATGCACAAGCTATATAAACAGGCTTACCTCCCGTCACGTAATTTCATATAAATCCGTAATATTTGCCAACATAGGTAGCATTGGGTACCTACCTTTTATCAAGTTTTTTAAGGAGGAGCATAGGTCCTTCCTAGAAAAACTTCAGCGGTTCAATGGTTTAGCCCGGAAAATGTAACAGAGAGACAGACAAGAGTTTGTTATGAAAATTTTACTAGTTTGATTTTCTTCTTCATCGGTATATTAAAGTCCAACAAAGTCGACACAGGGGCAAACATGTTGGTGAGTGCAGTGCTGATGTACTCGCACTAGTGACGCTGCTTCACATTACTAGTATTTGTGGCTTGGAATCGGCATCTTCAGAGGGAATATTCACCATCAGACTGTCGCCATACCGCCTCGTCTGTCAACCAGCAGGGTGCATCGCATGCTGCATGGTATTTATAAGAAATATATCAGGTTCGTTAATAGGATGAAATGGTGAATCCCGAAGGGGGAAGTGGACATCCGGTTACCTCACACACCGAACGAAACGCAGAAGCACAAGATGCCTCTACTTCTACTCGGTATTAACAGAATACTGGGAGGTATAATACGTCGCAAATATAATACCTTTATATACAATTAGGCATAACTTGTACGAAGTTCCTAATTAAAGGAAACTCCAAATAGAAAGTAGCTATGTCAGACCCTGGACACAAAGCAAATGACTTCTTTGGAGGAAAAACAAGAAGATGAACAGGAGGTTGAAGATGCGAGGCTTCCCAAGAAGACTAAGGTGGAAGGAATACCTCACAGCCTGTAATTATACTAACACTCTATACAATTCAAACCAGAAGACAACAGTGGTTTCACTACTAATTGATGGTATATATAAGTGAGAGGTTGGTAACTATCCAGACGGCTGGCTCCTAGGCAAAAAAGGAACCATCTATCTTTAGAAAGCACCACAGGCCGTAGATGACAGAAATCGACTATAAGGGTAGTATTAGAATAAACGCCTGTCCGTAATAACCTAGTAGCCAAGGTGCTTTTAGTTCTTTTTCAAAGTACGCACGTGACCGGGCTTTGATTCCAGACTGATCGATTTATATACATAGATGCATAAATCTAGATAAAGATATATATCTTGTATGGTCCGTTACACATTAAAAAGCATATATTCTGCAGGGACTGATTTAGGGCCTTTCCGCTGTATATATATATATATGTACTGGTACTTACTTCTGGTCTCGTTTAGTAATTCGCGGCAGTTTTTAACGTGGTAGAGCCACGCGGCGGCTTTAGCTGCTGCTCGAATAGGGCGGCTCGACCTGATTAATACCACGACCTCGCAGAATACCGGCGTAAAGTAGAGGTATCTTGTGCCTCTGCGTTTGGTTCGGTGAGTGAGGTAACCGGAGGCCCAGTCCCCCTTCCCATTCCACTCCTTATCCTCTCCCCCATCTCCCAAATACCCTTGAAGGCCGGCAACGCACCTGTATCTCCTGTAGTGTTGCAGATGTATGTGGTCGACAGTAATCATCATCTTACCATCAGGTGAACCTGTTGCTCGTATGCCGCTTTTCCCATAAAAAAAGGGCCCTAGCAGGAAACCAAGTCCAATTCTGGTTTTGACAGCGCTCCTTACAGCACGGGGTTGCTCCGATCTTTTATAGTCATCGACAGAGGAAATATTGGTGCGCCTGTCGATAATGCAAAACACAATGATTCTATGTTGAGACACAACATACAAACGGTATGCCTAGCCTTTGAAACGCATTAAAAATTACTGGAGGCTATATTCCAACTTTGTGCAAAGCAATTACTGGAATTCCTATTTTCTTTAACGCCCCGCTACATAATTTAAATTAACAATCATGGAGAAAAATAATTGGTGAAATAGCGGCAAACTATGATATTACAAGTAAAACTTATAATATCATTGGCAGCAAATCGATCGCAGTTTCTTACATAATAAACGCAGCCTTTTTTGAATTTAGAAAAAAATAACTTTTTACTTTAGTTACATAAATTTGAGCACATAAAGCAAAAACATATTTTTTATTTATTCGGTGGTGGTTTTTAGTTGTGCACAAAGATATTATGGACTACAATTTATCCATACGATGCAGTCATTTATTCGAATGCGTTCAATTAAAGTCATAAGAATAAATCAGTTATTGTATACGTGGGTACAGACATACATTAAGTAGGCACATACATAACTTTCCCAAAGCCACTTAATAAATAAATCCTCATATTTGCTCGCCCACTGCCCATTGATATATAACGTTTGTTAATTAGGTTATCTCAGGATCGGCATCTACAAAGGGCCGAGAGTTAAAAGGCTCGTTGATATTAAAAGGCCGCTTCTAAATTTTATCATAAATCACCCCCTGGCCAAGTCGCGAGGGCGCGCGAAAAAATACGATCTAGTGCGATGTTGCCAAAATTTTGTTATCGTAATGTAGGATAGCTGCATGAACAATAAACACTTAAAAGCTTAATAAAGTCTACAGAATAACTGATCTTACTCAACTGAATCACAAAATTATTGATAGCTAATTCTTAACTCCCTACTCTCTTTAATGAACATTCCTTACAAAGTGCATGGAAGTGCATATTATAAAATACTTTTTATGAACTTCTAACCAGTATTAGAATATACCAGAATTCAGAAAAACTTAATTTAGAAAATGGAACTGTCACAAATAAAACAAATGTAAAATTTTAATAAATACGCACAAAATCATCAAACCATACCGTCATTTATAGGTTTTATTTATGAAAACAAATTGAATATTTATTATAACTCTATTGTTTTTAACAACAGTTTTACTATAATAGCGCCTGTGCGGGCACATCTCGTGGCATTGATGTGGTGTAGTGTGCCTGCGATACAGGTGGTCAAACCTACGACACATTCAATTCGAATGAGATGCAATGCTATTTGTAAGTCAGTTTAGATTTATCTTCCAATAATGAAGGTCCATACGTGTCACAGGCCAATCAAGTGGACTGCGAGTTCCTTAGTCGAACCCAGGATTTGCAACGCATTCGTCTCGTATAGCGATAACAAAATCACACGATAAGATAGGCCATGTGAAGTTAGCCACCGTATAAAATTATTGTCATTTAAGCAAGTGACTGTCCGCGTCTTCGTCCGCGTTATTTTAAATTTTGTCCCACGGATCTCTCGATCGAGATAAAAAGCACTCTTAGTATTATTCTATGGCATAATTTGCCTTTCCTTCCTGTTCTTTAAACAATCACATTTGTAACAATTAGAAAGATAACGCACGAATAAAAAAGGAATGTCCTACAAAATCAAAAACTATTGGCAATCATAGTCTTGGAACAAAAAAATGTGCAAGTAATGACTAACGCACCCTGAGAGCTTTTTTAAGTTAGTCGAGATGGTGTGCTTAGAATTAATTATTCTTCCGCCGACTTGGTAATAGCGTAGCGGTGTCATTGAAGTGCGAATGGCGCTGCGTCAAATGACGTGACAGGTTATGCGTTAGCGATAATACAAGGTACTACTATTACCACAACAACACCCAACACAAACTTACCATTGTAATACCTCATGGGTAGACAGAATTGCCATCTTTTACGTCTTTGACGTGCTGAAACAATTGAAATTCTTTTGTTGTTGAATTGAACACGAGAAATGCTATAATTTTATTGACTGTTGACTAAAAATGTATCCCTTTAGAAAATATCGTGAAGAAACCTGTATCTCTGAGAAATAATAAAATATATTACGAGTATTTCATGGACACGTGAAGTCCTTTGCCCGACAGTGGACGATTTTACAGGATGTCCCTTTACCTAAAAATTAATCACAATCGGTCAAAATATCAACATCATTTTTTTTGTGCACAGTTATAAGCTAGCTACCATACCAAACTGCACTCAACAAGCTACGCCCAGCGTGATGAGTATGGGCAAACCCTTCAAGAAAGACATGCTGGCTTGCTGGAGACTTCTTGGAAAGGCTTATGTAAGGATAATCAGCAGTGGATTTCAATAGGCTAATGAAGTCATTTTGTTAGAAATAATGGTTCTTTACTCCATGACATGTAATTAACCCGTGATTAGTATTTAGTGTACTTGATCTCAGAGTCTGTATGTTGTATGTATTATGTAGTCACGGGTCTGGTTGTATTATGTTGTCACATAAGCGTCACTTAATATGCGGTAAGCTGGCACTATAATATGACTGCCTCAACTAACAACTGCCGACAATATTCGAGAGTTGTCCCCATAGAGGAAACCGGCGAAGAGGACATCATCACGATTACCTAGAAACCACGGGAAGAAAGGGAGAGGCAGTAGCAGAATGATGCCATACGTACATCGGTACCTATTTGATATTCATTATAAGCGTGCGGACTTTAAAACCGTACTATGAGTAATTGATTTCATAGACAGATGTATTCTTTTTTTTTTACTTCTAGATTGAATATCAGTACATATTATATAATAATAATAGTCATAAATATTAAAAACATTAAATAAATTATTAATTTAGTTTATTATTGACTTAAATACGTAACAATAAGACGTCAACTAAATTATGTATGGTAGTTCGCCATTGTTCTTTGCGTTACGGTTTCGTGATTGCCATATCGCTTATTTTAACTTGGTTTTGGGAAAACATTAATTACTCAATTAAACTATAACATAAACGAATATAATGAGCATTGAAAAGCATAGAAATACAATGTTTTTGTGTAGTAATCCTAATCTTTGCTAAAAAGTTCTAAAATGGAAATTAGAATTGCGTGATATTTTCAACCGTCTATCTGATGTGTGTGTCAAAAAAATTAACATAGTAAGTATAATCAACCGTTAGTTTGCGAAAATCTTTTATTTTAAAGACGTGAGAAAAAACTGCATACAAAACCAATAAGCGTGTGTAAAGCCAAGCGGCGGCTTTTGCTACTGCTCGAATGGGCCTCGCAAAATACCGGTGTGAAGTAGAGGTATCTTGAGCTTCTGCTGTTCGTTCGGTGAGTGAGGTAACCGGAGGCCCACTCCCTATTCCTCTCCTCTTCCTTCCCATCTCCCAAATATCCTTAAAGACCGGCAACGCACGCAGGTGCGTCGCCCACATACATCTGCAGCATCTCTGGTGTTGCAGATGTATGTGGGCGACGGTAATCGCTTACCATCAGGTGAACTGCTTGCTCGTTTGCAGTCTATCCCACAAAAAAAAAACGCGATACCTGATTCGCCTTATAACAAGGCCTTATCCAACGATTCAGTCAGTTTGTTGTTTTTGTTCCAATATTATCTAAGCGATACATCGAATACGATAAATTATAGACGAAAAGGGACTATATGTTTATGCGTGTTCTAAGCTAACAATACTAATACACAAGCAGCTAGCACTATCCAGGAGGGTAGCAGATACCTAAATATATATGTTCCATTTGTAATAAGAACAGGCGAAAGGTTTAATTCAATATATTAGGCGTTTTGTCGTGCTGGCTACTTTGATCTTAAATAACCTGGCGTTTGGTTAGGAATTTCAAATTCAAATGTATTTCAAATTTAGGCTTGAGCATTTGTGTTTCGAATTTAGTGATTCATTTGTTTTCGGGACATTTGTTTTTTCTTTGACATCCTTCTGTTAACAAAATGGAAAACTTGAAATATAGCGTTACTTAGAATATGAGTTCCACCGTGGTACCAGCGCTGTAGAAACAGCTCGTAGAATGAATGTGTATTGTGTATGGGGAAGCTGTTGTAAAAGAAAGGACAGTACGTTTTTGTTTCCAACGTTTTCGTTCTGGAGATTTTGATCTCCAAACCAAACCCCGCGGTCAGCCGGAGACCCAAGTTGACAATGAAGAATTAAAGGTGATCGTGGAAGCGGATCCATTGCAAACCACGTCAGAGGTAGCGGCAGACTTCAGTGTGAGTAACAAAACAATTTTAATTCATTTGAAACAAATTGAAAAAGCAAAAAAGCTCAATAAATGGGTACTGCAATTGAGTGAAGCACACCGACAAATGTGCATTGAGTGCTGCGTTACATTACTCAACCGTCACAATAACGACAGAATTTTGTAACGTATCGTTGCTTGGTATGTAAAATGGATACTGTACGACAATCTGAAAAGTTCATCACAGTGGTTGAACTTAGAAGAACCGGGCAAATCCTGTCCCAAGCGAAAGTTGACTCAGAACAAGGTACTGGTGAGTGTTTGGTAGGCTAGTTCTGGTGTCATACACTATAGCATCCTAAGATCTGTCCAGACGATTATGGAAGATCTGTATTGTCAACAATTCCAAACCATGATGGAAAAACTAGCCGTTAAATAACCGAGACTGGTCAATTGCTCTAGCCCACTGCTGCTACATGACAGCGCTAGACCCCCTACTTCACGACAGACGGTTGCTAAATAAGACTCCCTAACTTACATAAAGACTAAAACTGCCCGGACCTTGCTCCAACAGATTACCAGTTTTATCAAAATTTGGATAGTTTTGCTTTCAAAGACTTTATTCATTCTCGCTCCAAAATTTTTTTAGCAATGGAATCAATGAACTACCTATAAAGTAGCGAAAGTGCTTAGATAATAATGGTACATACTTTTATTAATTAAATATACAATTTCATTAAAAAAATATTTTTTTTATATTTTCCATACTAATACAAACCTAAAAATCAACAACGTATTTGTTGTCAAAAGTTGACTTCAGTCGAGTTTTGAACCGACCATTACGTAATCAGCGGTAACCGTATGTAAGTTTATTTTGGATTAATTAATTTAATGGTCTTTAAAAACATTAACATCCACCGTGGGATCACGGGATCTCATCGCAGGCTCAGTTGGGTTATGATTACGGAGAGCTTCCCTGTAATAATAAAACATCGACAAGCCGCCTTTATCGACTGCCTGCTCGATAAGCATCCGTGACGAATTCGCGCCGCAGTATACTAAGCTCGCATGCCGGAATGCTCACCGTCCTTAACGTCATATATATATTTAACAACAATCAAAAATGAAACCTAACTCTTACGATTTTAAGTCGAAACTACAAGAAAACGTTTTTAATTTGTGACATTATGTTACTTGTCAAGAGGAAATTACCCGAGATATTCGAATCGATACAATTTTATTTCCAATAATAACGTTCGACGTTTTTCACATATTTATAAATTTCTAGACTAAAATCGGAATTAAAAACAAAAGTAGACTAAAGTTAAACTTCATATAACGCAGAAGTTGAATAATCTTGACATAATATGATGCCACGGGGATTAAAAGTCGGTTCCTAATTATAACACAATCTATGCAAGTTTATGATACTAAGCTCATTGTAAAACGCAATCAACAGATCACTACTTTATTTTAGTATGCTTTATTAGCCAAATTATAATGATAATTATGAATCTAAAAAGATATAGTACATGTTAATAAACATCCTGAGAATTGTAACACGTTTAAAATGAGATATTTTAAGCATAAAACGGCAGCATATTCCAGTGTTCGCTGCAATTATGAGAAGTTAAGTTAAGTTGAGTAACTATTAAGTAGGACTACTTAAAAGTGTTAAAATGCTTAAAAATTTACTACATATTTTAAAAATTTACTTCTTGTACAATTAGAATGTAAGTTCATTACAAAGGAATATAGATTAAGATATAACCATTAGCCTCTTTTCTTTTTTTTAATAAGTTCAAGGTCATTGAACCCCCCACCTTAAATACCCCATTAGAGACTGAAAGAGTTCCGTGAACCTTTAAATGACTACTAACAGATATACAGAATTTAGGCTCAATCGATTTGTCATTAAGGTATGTAGGTAATCAGACCCAAGCCAAAGTGATATTCATGGGCAAAATAATATGAAGAAGCGTAATCGCCGTGAATATGACCAACGGGCGGAACGGTCACTTCGTGTGACCCGGGCTGATCCGTGGACGGTGTATTCACTCCTTCCAAGCAACCAACTTCCGACAAATCGTTTGGCGATATATGTGACTTCGTCACTATCTACAAATGTCACACGTTTTTGTAAGTGCTTGTCACGACATAAATCTACGAAACGACAAAATGTTCGTATTATCCCATGAGTTCTCTCAACGAATCGCTGTATGTATAATGTCGTATCATAAGTCCATGTGACAATGACCAATATACACGTCCAATGATTTGGTCTAGAATATCTGACACGCACACGGAGTCACAGTGCGTAGATTTGTAACAAATGTGTGGCCGCCCTAAGGTGCGAACATACATAGAACGCGTTATGCATACCATTGACATTTTAACAATACACCATTAAATAAGCAAATTTTTTCGTATCCTATTTCGAGGCCGCCTTATCTGCGCATATTAATCATTTCTTTGTTATTAACTAAGTAAGGCACGTTAATTAGTCATTTCTCACATTAATCTCCATGAATTATTAATGAATAGTGTAATTAAAAGAAATAGAATTAAATACATTCCAAACACACCGGACACCGTAATTTGTTACATCCAATCAGATTAACAATTAACATGTCTTTGTATTTTCTTTATAAACATTTTATTTGTAAGGTCAAATGCCAGTAGTAGTTATAAGATATGTAAAATTACATTGAAGGGAATAAGATGAAACTATTATTTACAGAATTTTTTATTATTTATAGCATTTTACTATTTCATTTACGGCGTTTTCAGTCTGCGTAAATCGGTCCAAAAATAATAAAAGCTTTACGTGTAATAACTTTATAACAATTGAAATCCTATTCTTATGAGTCTCTAGAAGAGTTATTCCTCTGTTCATGCTAAAGTAACGTCGAAAATAAAAAAAAATTAACGCAATAAAATCCCTAAATAGTATAGTATGCGCTTAAATACAAGAAATCGGAATCTAGTAAATGTTATAGTTTTTTTATTTCAAACTTGGTCTTTATCAAGTTTGTGATGTCAAAACCTACCCGGTTTGGAGGAGAACACCCACAGAGGTTCATCTCTGGTATAAAACTTTGGGGTATGTTTTTGGTCATATTTGTATTTAACTAGGTCTGTTATTTTAATCTAAGCAGTTATAAGAGTCTGCCACATCTTTGATCTCATGGCTATCGCAAGAGACGATTAGTCGTCTAACGGGGAAACTCTATAGAAACCTCATGGCAATGTCCGGGATCAAAATTGGCGACAATGATCAGCACCTGGCTCTATTTAACTGTATTTCTTTATTATTTTTGGACTGCTAACTATACCTACCACAATGTGTGATATATTATAGTGGAGCAAAAGTACGTGTAAACTAAGAGGCACTCCGAGTGTGATATTTTGTTATACTATTAAATAATACGGACAAATCGATAATAGGAATAATACCATTTTTTCGTTTAATTTGAGGTAAAAATCTCTGAGCATTATTAGAAAGTTATTAGTCGCATCAGTGCGCAGATTATAAGTCGAAGTTATTGCCTTTTGTGACCTAATACCTAACTTCAGAGATAAAGAAATTCGTACAGCACGGAACCTTCGGCGCAAGAGTCCGAGTCCTACTTGGCCATTATGAATACTTTTCGATTCGATTGAACAAATTGCACTAATTACAATAGACATTTAACAATGGCGACAAAGTGGCGCCAGAAAGTCATTGTTTTGTATTTAAATTGAAGTAATTAAAATTACCTCTAATTAAAATTGTTAATGTCTTACTTAGAAAACAATTGTTATATTTTATTAATAATATACCACAGAATGTGTATATTTCGACTCAAAATACGCAATTATTGAAACGATGTAAGAGATTCATTAAGCTTTAACTGTTATAAACGTGAACAATCTGTGTATTCGGAAAGGCTGTGTATGGCTGTGGTGGCAGACGCAAACAACGAGACTCATATGATCACTCTCGTTCTATGAAATTAAAGCGAGCGTCATGTTACATAATATGCGGATATGATTGTCTTCATTCTTAAGTATACAACTACAAGCTTGTGGACCTGATACACAGACGGCTTTTAGGCAGAACAGAAATCCTACCTCTGGTAAAAATAGGTGACTGGCGGTGATCCAGTCGCCGTGTCTAGGCCAACGACGTAAATCATTCACAAATGTCGAAGAACTCATTGATACAGGGGATTGTACACGAGTCTACTGATTCCAATGCAGAACGACTCGGATGTAGTGGCTTTTTTTCTCTTTCATAAAAATAGCCATTTATTCCATAAAACAAATTGAGCCAGAACTACTAAAATCTACGTAAACTACATCAAAGTTTATGTTAGTTTTACCTTTAAGTAGTGACTTTGCAAACGAAGTCACGTCAAGTCTGGGCAAACACATGCATCGTACACTATTAAATCCACCGCTTTATAACATATCAACTACTAGCCGAATTCATTGCTTTTAAAATCCAACAAACTATGAAACTGTCCATATGTACTCCGCAATGAAAACGGTAAATGGCGATTTTCCTGTTTTAGTTAATATTACAAGGCGTCGGAAACGGAAGCGTCAGGTTGTGCCGGTAATGAATTCGCGAAGGCGGGCGGCGCCGTAGGAAAATAAATTGCCCCGTAGGTCTTTTGTTTTGATTTTAAAGCTTCAGTTTGACTTGGGTAAATAATGGCCGCGTGGGAAGTGAAAGATAAGCACGTAGTAGTTAGTTATACTCGTAATTGCTTGTGCATTTTTGTAATAAATTACTTTTGCATGTTTTAATTCTAATTGCCTAAAGAAAACGCTGTAAACGAGTCAACGCTTACAGTATTATACAGTTGTGTATTGTTAATTTAAAGTAATAGGATTAAAGCGTTGCGCACATACACCCCTATCACCCATATGAGTAGACAGAGATTACGAATTTCCATCTATCAGCCAAGCAAACGGTAGAAAGAAAGATAATTATCTTGCAACAAAGGCGTGTGGATGGTACTGCCCTGCAAACCGGCCTAGCAAGTATGACGATCATGGCAGGAAGATTCACTATAACATAGAGAAGCCTATTGTTATTTGGTACCTTAACTTAACTTGCGGGCCTCCTGCTCGCTTGTCTCTACCGATGAAGCTGTAAAGGCCTGTATAGGCGCTGATCTTTGAAATTAAAACTATTATTTATGGATTTCACAGAGTTTAATTTTGTTTTTATATTCCCGACGTTTTGATTGCTTTATGGCAGCGGCGTGATCACGGCTGGACTAAGGTGTTTAGACGTCCAGATGTCATAGTTAACTCGGGCTACCTTCAGCTTTTATTTATAAATTTTTGGTCCGATCTACGTAGAATGTGCTCACAGTAATTTGAGGGCGTGCAGAGGTATGCTTGATTTTAGACTTAATTTTATTTATTACTTGATCCCAAGCCGGTGGTAACACCCAACCATCTTTTCTGATGAAATTAGGATGTTTTTTGATTTCAATAGTCTCGCGAATCATCCTTGACAAGAATCGAAGTGTTCTTTTGTGAGGATTTGTGGTCTATCAAATCTGATGTAATGGTTGGGGCGATCAAGGATATGGTCACAGACTGCATACTTCCTAGAGCGTTGGTGTTTTACGTCAGCTTTTATCTTAGTAATTCTAACGACAATGATAACTCCTGGGAATGAGTTGATCGCTCCCAATGCGTTTCATAAAAAAATAATGTTATATTGTAGGTTAAAACGTTTTGTTTTTAAAGAAAATACTAAAACGATGATCCCTTTCCGTCAGAGGAACATCATTACGAATCGGTTGTAAATTTTAAAAAAAGACGACGTTTGACCCTTGAAATTTATGTTTCTTATATTGATTAATAAATTATTTGATTTGATTTGACATCCGTGAGATTTCTTCCTTAGGCGGTGGCACTCGCACCACACGGCAACTGCATTTAAAGAAAAGCATCTTCGCAACATAAAAACAGTGCACAATCCAAAAGACAAATGCTTACTATTTTTACTAGGTAGTAGACTACTTCTATGCCTAGGAGTGGACTGGTTAGGTACCGCTGTCTTACCCATTTCTGCGGCCATACTGCGTGTGTGTAACAACTGTTGTGTTCTGGATTGAAAGGTGATTAATTACTGGCTGTTAGGCATTCCATCTTAGTCCTCAGGGGTGTCAACGTATCCGTAACCTTATTCGATTGAAGTTGTTTGCCGGTGTCCATGGGCTACAGTAACCACTTACGTGTACTGTTAGCTAGTTTTCACATCTACCCAATAAAAAATATATCTCTCCCAACTAGAGAGGATTTACTGTGACTACTTGATTATTGGGCATATAGGAAACAGAATTAAATTTCACAGTTAAGACACTGCTGTCCGAATCAGGTCAGGAATATACCATCTTAGTCTCCTAAGGTCAACCTCACCGACTCTCGATGCACTCTGCTGAAAGGACGAGGCCCTGACAACCGACTGATAGCGAAAAATCAATCTGAATATCTAAACTAAAACCCTACAGACTAGCGATGAGCAGCAACATCTCTAGTGCCAGTTTTCAACAGTGCACTGCTTTAGCTCAGCTCTCGCCAGCGTATATTGGGGTGGTCAGTGATCTAAAACATTTCAGGCCTTTCCCACTTTTCACCAGAGCTCAGCTGTTTTTAATCTAACTTCAACAAAGGCATTACAATTTAATCATAGATTAATTTGAATTATATTACTTTACTCGAGTTAAAATTAGAAGTAATTTTAATTTGCACTGGTGTTATAGGCTCATTGCATGACCTGTCTGATGAGTATAGGAGATTACGAAACGCATTTGGCATCTAGTAACATGTGATATTAGTAGGGCCAACCTTAGGAAACATGCCAGAGCGCTTTTCCATCTGGCTTGGATACCGTTCCTCACCACATTAGCCAAGCCAAGCCAAGCACGCAAGAGTAAAAAATAATTTGTTATTTAAGAACATAATATTATCAAAAAAAAATTATGTCTCCATTAACGGATTACAGTCCACTCTTTAGTACCACTTACAAAATTAAAAATCGCAATATAAAATTGATTTAATGCGCAACTCTCTAATAGCACTTCATGAATATTTATTTACGAGTGTTTATAATTAAAAATGTATGCGAACATTAAAATTTATATTAATATTATGAAGACTATAAAAAACAAATATCTGCTACAGAAGATAAGGGCAGTGACACACTGATATTTGTTAGAAATTATATAACAGACACAAGTGCGAGAGGTGACGTTGAACCAAAATAAAAGATGAAAGAATCTGAGTTTATTCGAAGCTACAAATCGATAGAAAGAAAAATGTAAAGCTCTGATACTCCATCTCATACCGTGGGTGGTGACAGACTAAGGAAGATGAAAGTAAAACTTCATAGTCTCTTGTAGGTAGCGGTCATCGTTATCATAGCCTGTCACAAGTTCACTGCTGAAAATAGACCTCCCTCAAAGACATACAAAGCAAACAAAGCACGCTCGGTAGCCACCTGAATCCATCGACTTATTTCAACACTGTGCATGTCGCCACTCCACTTGTCTATACGACGTTGCTACTCGAGAATCTTTCTTCCCGTACATTTAAATTATACATGATATCGATATAATAAACATAAATTATACAGACATAGACACTACTACTAGTCACCGGGTTTCTCTCACATCCGTACCACACGGCGACTATAAATTTGTTTTAACGACATTTCAATGAAGTAAAACCAAAATTCAAACCAAATGCCATCTTATGAATATCGATGGTACGGTCAATAAAATATTACAAATTCAAATATCACTTTTGCCGTACCATTGCAAAAACAAGAACATATCGGCATGTGCACTCAGCTTAAACAACAGTTAGACACTTCGCGGTATTTGTAGAAAATTCAATTAACCGGGCCGACACCGGCGACCGCAAAACACTCACCAAATACGAAACGCTTTGGATAACAATTATTACATTGATTACGGTACCGCGGCGCGTCTTGTAATTCACTCTAGAGCCTAAACTCTGTAATTATGCGGATGGAAACGTCGGCTCACCGTTTGAGATAGAAATCGGTCTCGCGCTTCTATGTGGTACGAAGCCTTTCCGTTACTCTGGCTGCCCTCTGTAATTACAACCCTTGATGCTGACAACATAAACATTTATTTTCATAACAATGAAACGCATCACTCCCAATGTTTATCGTTTTATTTTTGTTTAATTTGGTGATACCGCATTACAATGGGTAAAGACAGTAAAAGCCATTCTGCATGGAAATCCTCTTCGCATCTGGAAATAAGGTCATTTATTTTCATTCATTCATTCAGTCCTGGGTTTAAATCCCAACCTGTGCAAACACACAAATCATTGGTTTTCGGGTTTGGTGGCGCTGTGTTACATCCCGGGTCTCTGGCACTGTATCTGACTCTTGACGAGAAAGACGAGTCATACCTCTCTGTTTCTACATACTCTTGAGACACTATTTCCTATGTATATAACACAGCGCAACCAAACCCGACAATCAATGATTTGTGTGTTTGACAGGTTGGGATTTTAATATATATATATAAATTTATATAGGAACTTGTGTCCCTTTATATATGCTCTAGAGTATAGCATAAATTTGTCCCATGGTAGGCCTTCTCTTGTTAGAGAATTCTCATTGAACCTGTTGGTTCTATGATTGATTGCAAGAGTTTTAATTCGCAACATATTTTTTTTTAATAAAAATTATTTAAAATATGCTTGACAGCAGAAACTTACTATCAACATATCATATTTTCTTCATTAGCTTTTATAAGTTCTGCTGGACCTTGTCTTTTCTTACATTGTCTTTCCACGATAGCATTAATAAAAAACAAAAGCATGGCATGCATGAAAGTTTCGCAGCTCATACTCACCACTCTGTGCAAACGAGTTGGAAACAAAGAAATGCTGATTCCCATCACTAGTCTGTAGAATTTGGGTTTGGCTTATTCGGATTGACTTTCCGCTATTTATCGTTTGCCAGAATCTAGTTCGGTAATTAAAGCACCGCGTGCACATGTGCTTTACCTTTGTAGTTAAATATGTTATTTTATTATGTTAAATAATAATCTTAATTAACTTCCTTTCCTTCCATCTTTTAAGTATTTTGGACAAACACAAATAATTTAAATTTCGTGTAGGTAACCCTTCACTTAAATAATCTTCTAGCCATTAAAATGTTACGCCTTTGATGCATTTGTAAACAAACCAATTTGAATGTCGAAATAAACGCGGACAGACTCGTAGTTTCGAAGAAGCAAGGCACGCGGCGGTCTTACAAATTACAGGGCGCCGCAAACTACCACGCTTGGGCCAATTTCACTCGGGCCCAAACATTGCCCAAACATTCCAATTAGATTGTAATAGCTTCAGGAACACAATTGTACTTACTCTACTACGGCTCGTGAATAATATTTTTTAGAGATTATACACAACAAAAGATAAATAAATTCGATTTTAACTCTACTGAAGTTCATCTTCATTTTTCTTTGGCAGGCTATAAAAAGTTGTAAATTAGACGAAAGCTTCTTATCCCCTAAAGCGGCAATGAAGTTAAATCAAATGATATAAGCAGTTAAACTCTATTTTAAAAAAACTTTCTCGTGAATTCTAGCCTACCAGTAATCTGCAGTTATACAAACTACGTTCATGTTGACGTTTTGTTTTATATATTATACTTGCTTTTGCCCGTGATTTCATCTGCGTATAAGGATATGTATCTAAAAGAAAGTAACTTATAAATATAATTTTTACTTAAAACAGTTTCACTAGGCCGTTGTAAACATTTTTTTATGCACTAAGAAACTTCTATCAAATAAATCAAGGGTGCCACTGAAAGCATTATTAGTACTAAATATTCGCAAAATTAGGTTGTCGAGTGACATTATTTGTTGTATCGGGTATTGCGAACAATTAAGGAGAATCTTAAAATCTAGTTTATTCAAAAAATTCTGTTTGCAATTTTATAAAGAGTACACTATTGTTCGTCTGTCGCTTAGGCTTATTAAATGAATGCATGGACCCAATTAGGTCCACATGTGTAGAGTAAAATGGCGACCATATACTAGAACAATAATCTAGCAAACTACGCACTACAGTATCATACAACCTTGTGTTTTTGAATGGTTTAGAATTTCATTGAACAAAACTTAACATTCTGTTTGTTTTGCTCGTCATATAGTCATACCTAAATCACGAACGACATTAAGTTTCTCTTTAACCAAAGGATTTAAATTAGGTGGAAATATACGCTGTTCCTGGCGCCCTCGGTATATTATTACGATGACTCGACTCGAAGACTGAAACGAATATTTGTATGGCCTACATACATAAATAGTTATAATTATAAGATTGAGTGTTTATCTATGTGCAGAAATGGATTAACGTTTAAAAATTAAAAGGACTGTCCTAAGTTCCATTTTCACTGCTCCCCTAGTGCAGTACTGCGGATATACATAACAACAAATGGCGATTATCTGCTTCGCTGTCTCTTCCAAAGGTGTAAATAGTTACTAAATTAGCGTATCAAATTTCACTACTGTATGAGTAACAAGCAGACACAACAAAAAGATGAACTAACGTGAATTTAATACATCACGGCTTTATCACAAAAAATCCTATTAGTCGGCCGAATGCGCCCAAACATTGAACAAAAACGGGGTAACATCGACCGCATAAACGCGATGCGCTCGCGTACGCTACCAATAATTACCGTTTAATATAAAGGATCGTTTACACGAGCTGGATTAAGAAAATTTTTGATACTAGGTGTATTAAAAAGACAAAATTTTATGATTTCTTGTATTTACGCGAATACCACGGGTTTTAAATAAAGCTATTATTCACGGAACGTCTGACAAAAGTAATATCCCTCTACAAGATCCAGGAAAAAGGTGTACAAGCTTGTTTGTGAATTTGTACTCTCTTACATAGGACAAGCAAAAATATCAATTAAAACCCGCGTCAGGGAACACACATAGCTGATGTAAAACATAGGCGCTCTGGGAAGTCTGCAGTCTGTGATCATATTCTGGATCGCCCCAATCATTACATTAGATCTGGGAGACCACATATTCTCGCAAAGGAATACTGATTCCTGCTAAGAATGATTCGCAAGGCTATTGAATTTAAAAAACATCCTAATGGCTGGGGGGCCTGCTTGGGTTCCGGAAATCCAAGACCAAGCATACCACTGCACGACCTCAAGATACCGTGAGCTCATTCTGCTTAGATTGGACCAAAAATGTATAATTATAAAGCTGTCGGTAGCCGGGTTAACTATGACATCAGGACATCCAACTACTCTCCCCCCCTACCCCCCACAGGTAATGTAAAGCACCCGAAACGCCGGGTTTAAAAATTTAATTAACCCTGGTAAAATCCGTAAATAATAGTTTAATTTCCAAAGACTAAATTTTATCAATTTATCAACATCAACATAAACTTTCCTTGCCCGATCTACATAACTGAATAAAAAAAGAAGAAGCAAGCCTTTCCGAGAGAATGCGACCACCACTCGCGGTGTATAAGGAAAGCCCCGAAGGGCTTGGGCTCCCTTTGCACATATTACACATCAAAAATACAAGTCACGTTCCAAGTGAGTGACGTCAAGATCAATCTGCACAGAGGCAAGACTACTAAGTATACAAGTTAGAGTGTAGGCAATTACAACAACCACCGGTTCGGTAATAAACCTCTTCACTATGTTGATCCTTGAAGCTATGTCGATTAGTTCTTTCTCTATCTCGTTCTTAAGTTCTAGCTAGGATGTCTTTGTTTCGTTCCCTATTCTTTATATAGTGTAGTTCGCTCTGTACAACGTGGAGTGACTTGCAATCTCCACAGCCTACGTTAAGACAAGCATAACGCACTGCTGGCGGTACGGCTGACAATTTAAACGATAACGATAAAAAGATAGACAGAAAAGTAGAATTAATCATGTCTTATTTATTATTTTTTTAGTTATCGTATAAAGGAATTAAATATATTATTTGAAGATTCATTAAAAAGAAATATTTAGTGTATACGATTCTTAAAGGGTGAAATACGCGGACCAAAGCAACGAGCATAGAGCGGCCCGGCTATGTACAAAGTATTCGGTAGTGCGTGTCACAGGTCGTGTCTAAACTCATCAATCTTGCCTCCATTTCATTTTAGAATAGAATATGCATTTAGGGCTGACACGTTTGACATTGCAAAGAAACGTCATCTGCAGTTTCAGCTTCGATGTTTTATTATTATTACTTACTATTTTGGGGTATTTCTATATATTTTCATCTGGTTGCGTTGTATATATAAATATGTTAGATATATATATAATACCACATATTAAAAAAAATTAAATAATTATAATCGAACCAGATAGAAGCTTTAACATTAGGACCCTTTCCGAGGCTGATACACACCGGTACCTGGGTATGTCACAAAACATAGGTATCGATGAGGCTGGCATGAAACAATCGGTTCGCGAAATGTTTTTTGCACGTCTAACAAAAGTGTTTAATAGCCTTTGGTCGGGCGGGCACAAAGCACGCGCGAATAACGGGTGGATCATGTCAATCGTCATTAATACCTTTGTCATACTCAGATGGACACAAACCGAACTTAACACCCTGGACAGAAAAGTCCGCACATGATTGTGGACATGATCATGACGTCCCACAGGATGTATCATCCGATCGTCAGTGATGAGGCTGCACTTTCCGCGGAAGCGTGGTGGGCAGGGTTACTTAATCGCCGTCACCATACACAATCGCGAAGTGTACAGCCTCCGTCATTATTTCCTAGCGAGATCGAATGTCATTAGCTATAATAAAGGGCTTACTGCTATATCATTGGCCAACGAGCTATTGCAGAGAGGCCGTATCGAAAGAGAAAAGCGCTCCATGGGAGGTTCTACAAGGCTTTCCATGAGCCTTTCGTCACCATCATCTTCCACCACCAAAATGACCGCGTCAGAATCTACTGGAACCGGCCCATCATCACGAATAGGACGATTATTGCGAACAAGCCTGATCTCGTGTTGATGGACCGGGCACAGTCAAGGATAAGAAAACGAAATATGGAATTGGCTCACGAGGTGACCGACATGTGGGGTGAAATGCCGACCGAAATGATTCCGATAGTCGTCTCTGGGTTAATCCCAGTCAGCTTCTCAGAACATCTGAGGCGGCTGAGACTCCGTGACGGATCGCTCCGAGCTCAAATGCAGAAGGCGGTGCTTTTTGATACCGCTTGCATCGTCCGCCGGTTTCTTTCCCTTTTCCCCTAAGTCTCGGCTGTCTGGTCTCCCCTGCCGTCTGGCTTCCGTCTGGTTGGGTTATTGACTTATTTATTTTGTGTATGTAAACTTTTTAATATATCACCCAACCGAGTATATATCAATATAGCCATCATCTTTCTATTACTATTATTATATAATATTATATACTATGTATTTACTTAATATTTACTATAATTAAGAGCTATTTGAGATTTAAGTCAATATTCATCTTCTGCTTTTAGCTTAGCATTTTAGCATGTAATCATTTCCCTCTTCCGACTTTTACGACATTCACGGAAAGAAAGAAAATCGCTAAATTTCTTATATAAAAGTAAAAGAGATCAAATATATATTCAAAATTTAAATGAAAGATCATTTCAACTACTAATCAAAATGAAGAATATATGAAATATCAAGAAATGTATAAGTCAAACCATTCAATGTATATTCATTTAAAAAAAAATCTGCTCGCAATTGCCAACCCTGTATACGAGGCAAGGCGGCTGCGGGCCGATCGCTGCGCGTGAAAAGCCTGCGTCCGCCTTGAAACAAACTCGCGTGCACAATGAGCGAGCGAGCGACGCCTCGCAAATGGAATACGACGCCATTGTCGATCCACAAAAGAAAGGCAATCATTCGACATGAATAAATATCTTTGAATAATGGGGGCTCCGCTTCCTACAATAAAATGTTTTATGTATCGGTATTACTGCGTATAAATCGTTTTATACATTGCTACACTTACTTGTGGTTCTGAGTAATTACATAATATGTCGACTATTGATAACGGATCAATGCCAATATTAATAATATGTGTTTAGTCTTAAATACTAATAGTAGGATTTCATTTTATACTAAAAAATTTACTCGAAGCGAAAATACAATGAAAATAATGATTAATGAATATGACGAGATATCCTCTAGAACTTAAGTTTTCATTTGCTACTGTTCGCTATAAAATGATAGTTGGAAGCTGATATTTTAAGTCGACCATTAATTCTTCTAAGACTTAATACTGTTAAAAGAATTTAGTGAGCCTTTTTTAACATTATTTATTAACTGTTCTTAGCATACCTGATTACGCGCTCATGCTATCAGATAGCTAATTAAAAGAAAATAGTAAAACAAATGAATATCACCTAATACGATTCATTTCTAAACTTTAACTGAATAAGAAAGAAACAAATACGCACGCACAGATAGTAATTAATAAACTATCTGAAGCGGAGCTGTCATGTTATAACTGGTTAATGATTAATGAGTATAAGACCGTTAATATGATAAATAACATCATATCTATAAAAACACAGAAAACGTCTGAACAAAGCATAAAAAGGAATTTCTGTTAGAAGGGTCTTTCTTAAGCTAACATCAGGGTCTAAATGGAAACTGTTTTAAAAAATATATAACAATAAACGATTAGTGCGTGCGAAGTAAGAAAATATTTCTCCTCATTAAGTGCTCGGAGCGCCGTAAAAGTCGGACAAATATATTGGATATTGTTGGTACTGCAATCATCAACCCGACAGTCAAACGCAGCGAAACGTAAGCGACCTACGATCGGTCAATGCAGTTCCTTAAGTGGTAGACCAACACTGTACAAACCATCGAGTTCCAGATGGCTGTCGAGGTTTAAGAATAACGCCCACCCTATCTAACCATGGGTAACTATTGTAGAAGGCGACTAATGTTAAATAGGCTTAACGTCTTTACATATTCCGGGAGACAGTATAACAGAATCTACCACTCCGTTTCGTCTTGTATGTGTTGTAAAAGTCAACATAGAGATCAATTTTATATAGATGGCAACATTGACCTGTATATTATAAAACAAAACTGCCGTTGCTAATCAGCTTGCTAAGCGTGGGAACTATGACAATACCCCTTAAACGAGTTATCTTTGACGGGAGGTCTACGTAGTAGTGGACTTGTGACAGCTTGTAATGGAGATGATGATACAAATGCATCACAGCCTATAATTATATTAGTAAATAGTAAAAAGAAGCGGGTGTTACTTTGCGGAAATCCTTTATTGTAAAGATGTTAAAAAAAATTACTTTGCACAAGTACGCATGAAAAAACAATGAAATACCATGCAACACCTAATCCGAAGAGAAGAAGGACTCAACCTTCTTCACCACAGCTATCACCCACACAAGGACTACACTCGACTCGGTTATATATACCACCAACATTTAATACAATGCTCGACACGTGTTTCGTCTTGCAACAAAGCATCGCTGGATAATGCCTCGTTGCAAAGTAATTGCGAAATTGTGCAAAGTATTTTTTTCTAATATCTTTAATTATATTGGCACTCTCAACCTTTCAAACCGGAAGACATCAGTGGTTGCACAGCTAATTGATGATAGAGACAGTTAAGAGCGGGATACCTACCCAGACACAGAGAAAGAGCATATTACCTAATATGTCAAGAATCATAAAATGTGAAACTACATTACCTAAGTATCACTCAAAACACAACTGTATATCCATATAACAAAACATGGATAATCATTTCTAAATATCCCAATGCCACAACGCTGCGGTAGATGTTTTTCCACTTAGTTTCCGAATCTAATAGCATTAATTATGAAGCGGCGATGGAGCGCAGCGGAACGAACCGAAGTATTGGAGGTCCGGAGGGACGCGAGGGCCTGCCTCCTCCTCCAATAAATCAATTTAATTTAATTCAATTTAAACCGAGCTTCCTACCGGACGGACGTTTTGGTAGAGTCACGCGAGCCTACGTAATATTAAGTAATGAATTATATTGTAAGCAATTTCTTTTATAAAAAAGAAATATTTAGCGCCAAGGCGAACTTTTGCTTTAATTTTTATTTATTAAGTCTAATGGCGTAGGGGGAAATATACTTACTTTTTCAACATGTCAACCCTCTGACTCATGAACAAGGCAACTAAAAGACGGCGGAAAATCCATCTAATTGTGGTTGGCGCGCCATTATAGAAACTGAATAGTTTCTATAAAAGTGCATCTTAGAAATAATGTAATATTTAATATCAATATTTATTTTATTTTTATATTGTTATGAAAACAGTTTGTTTCTATTGAGCGTTGTGCGTTCTCGGAATTTTTTGCCACTCACTTGGACTTTGTGGAAACAGATGTCGCCAGCGGTAGTTCCGAACAGTTACAACTTAGGCACCCTAAACAAAAGAACCTATTCCATCAAAAACCGGCAACGAATCTGAAGCTCCTCTGGTGTTGCGGCAGTCACCTACCATTAGGTTAGCCATTGGCTCATTTTGCCTGACTTCTAGAAAAAATTGCTAATTGCCTTGCGAATTTTCCATTTAAAAACTATTCCAAAGAATTATTTTTTAATTTTTCTTGTAACATTTTTATGTGAACCAGGCCAGCCAACAATCACTAGCGCAATGATTAAGCAAAACTTAGTTGTACCTTTTTATAAGTTACAACATTACCGCAGTCTTTAACCGATTTATGTCACTCATTCTCGTTATTTATAATTTTTTGGTATTAATACTTTTCATAATTAAGGTAAATAAAGGAAAGGTTTTTCAGAGTTTTTTCATGGTAAGGAGAAATATAGCATTTTTTTCTCCAAATGCCAACCTCTCCTGGACGTGGTACACCCTGCTAGCAAATAAACGAGGCTCCGGCGGCCGACTGATGGCGGAGTATCCATCCGCATTTGCAGAACCCCAATACCATAAACTAGTAATGAGCAGCATTATTGCACTATAGTGCGTATGGGCAAACCTTCCAAGAAATACATATATTAATGCGAGAAATGTATAATCCTTTTTCTTGCGCTTTCTTGGTGAGGCCTACATTCAGCAGTGGATTAAAATTGGTTTTTGTCAACAAAAACTTTAGACAGCTTAATAATCCGATCGCCGAAGGTCCGAAAAAGCAGATCGGACATAAATGACACTCTCGTAGGGATGTTCTCGCTGTTGAATAACAGCGCTCGCAATGATATCGTTCGGTCAAATCAAGCAGATCGGACAGTCAGTCAAGAAAAAGTGAAGTAACACTGCAGCAGTTGCAAAATTAGCACCTGTAAATGTCTCTCTGCTGGGACATATCTAAAGTCCATATTTTTGGGGGTTGAGATCCACGCTACTCCGGTCTTTTATGGCAGATTACAAATGCCTTCGAAATAATATTTTTTTTATTATTTCTCAGACGTGCAGGTTTAACCCTGTTTTACTTCAACGACGAAAACGTGTTAAATTTTGCTATTAACAATTACCGGTAGTACTGCGGTCGGGGAAAAAAAACACATACAATCTGCCATTTAATTGATGTATTACTTAAATTAGAGGCGCCGTGACATGCTGTCCTAGATCGTAATTTGCTGTATTAACAAAACTCTCGTCAATAAATAACATAATTACAAATCGATCTTGAGGAAATACAAGTACCAACATATATTCGGCAATAATTTTATTTTCACATGAGCACGTCACCTTCTTTACCTACGACAATGATTTATCATAAAATATTGAAATAGAACGAGTATGCTTAAACAATTTTCAGGTAATAAAAAAAAATAACCTTAAAACATTACAGGACACAAGGACATTGTAATATTTATTCATCTGTTCATAACGGTACATTATACTTATATGTATAAACAATACAGCGCAGCGAACGTCAATAGCTAATTCAATTTCTTCTCATTAAATCAAATTTGATCTGGGGCCAGCATTCTTCATCATATAATACGTGGACTAATAACAAAGCGTCGAAATACCAATACCGGCGGGAGTGATCCGAGCCGACCACACAGCGAGTGCTCGGTCACGTTTCCAATGAGATCGGTCCCGCGATGACACCCTTGAAATGTTTTTAATAGCGTGATTTATAGAGCAAATTAAACATTTGACTTGGCGTGAATTCGATGCTGAGTGGATCCGTCACGCACGGACGCGACACTGAGCCGAGGAAGGGTTGTACCCGTGGGTTGTACACTCGCAAGCAAGCCATCTCCGTTAGCAATAAAAATTATTCCGTGTGAATTGGCAGTGAAAAGTATCCAACGTGTCATCTCACGGGTGTTTGTTGTGTCATAGAGAACTTTGCTTCACCAGAGAATCAAGGCACACGAAAACGCTTTCGTCTGCCTTGCTTCTTTGCATTTAAATTCAAAACATAAGCACATTATGTTAAACTATCAGAATGAATTACCGATGAAAATATTAATTATTATTATAACAAATACATCTTTAACATCATACACCAAATTCAATTCAATTCAAAAAATCTTTAATATTCGAAGGATATTTGGAATACACCTGCATCCTTTTAGATTTCGTTCTGTATTAGATAAGAAACTTTCCACGACTTTTAACTGGGCATTTTTTCAGATATTATACAGTACACGCGTATTCCAAAGTGTTCTCCAGAGATCTGTCTATGGAAAAGAGCCAACAGACCAAGTTGAAGACTAAAAGCGACGCAGTTGTTTCCGCTAGAGCTGAAACTTTGAGTGAGGTCGGTAGATTTTATGGACAGCTGTACACTTCTGCCCAAGAGCAAAGTATATCCAACACAATTACGTTGACATCCCGGCTGTCAGTCTCGGCGAGATTAGAATGGCTCTCAAACAACATAAAAACGCACCTTGCGTTAATAACTTTTTCTTCCTCAGTATTGACAAAATAGTCCACAGCTTGACAAAGGCTATACACATTGGGAGGATTTTACATAATCGCCTGCCAAGTAAGTAGGTTGGCGATCCCTTGCACGTTAGACACTGCTACCCATAATTTGTCGTCGGTATGTGTATTTTCTTTATATTTTTGTGAGATGGTAAATCCGCCGTATGTCTTTTCCTTGTTCGGTTTTCACGAAACCCACGAGAACAAAAGGAACATCATTTTACACATTCACTTATTATATGTTTAAATGACTGCCATAAGTATACTTTTTCTACGCGAGTGTACTTGCATATAGGTCTCTTCTGCTTTGGCATCAACGGTCGCAGCTGATTAATACGTGGTTGCTACCGTCTTCGATGGTTTTTATGGCGACAACATCGCGCGTGTCCGTGAGAACCGATTCCGTTGGTCACCCAATCAGTATCGCCAGAATTGTTAGGGGAAAACTGGGGACACTGGACTGAGAAAACGGATAGGTTGTATAAACACAGATAATTAAAAAAAAAACAAAAAACATGAAACTACTGTATCTATGAAACGATTACAAAGTAATATATATTACACAGAAATTGGATGTCAAAAATATTGATTATAGTGGAAATATACTACATAGATTTTCTAGCCTTGAAATTGTCAAGTGGAAAGCAAAGCGTCTGTAAAAGCGTAATTGGCGACGCTTTACCAAACGTGGTCAGGTGCGAGTCGTATTGCTAACGTAAGAACCAATCCGCCTGCGAAGTCTGGCAAAAGTTTCAAAGTCGATCGATGTATGTTCCTGTCCTCAAGTATAATCCTGAAAGCTCCATTGGAAACGTTTCGCTTGATGAAAGAACATATTTATAGATAGGCATTAATTTAATATCTATTCAACTATTCAAATGTGAACCATGTGGGTGTCGCAATTAAGGAATTGCAACACCTTCATCAAATGAAATCAAAAAGTGCGTATAATACGGGAGCCTACATCGGTTAACTTATCGTGTCGTATAGGTTTCTTTAAAGCAGGCACCGATCTATATTCTGCAACTTTTGTAAAAATTTCCTTACTTACTTGTTTTATTAACCTGGCATGGACATAGACATTTCCATAAAACTGTCAATAAAAGCTCACTCACACGCTTGACAGGCGGGTTGGTGAGTGCAGTGCCGTTACCTGTGAGTTATGTATTTGTACACACAGCGTATACATATTATGTGACAATTATACTTTATAATCTAAAATAATCAAAAGGTTCGAAAGGAATAGATTATCCGGGTAATATGATACCATGGAAATAGTCACCCTAAGCTAAACCCAACTTCAACACAGTTACAATCTGTGAAAGTCTCATTTCTATAAATTAACAAAAAGGTATCGGTTTCGATTAGCTGCTGTCCGTTCGACTTTTTAAAAGTATGAGATTTGCTACTAGTTCCTCTTATTTGATTGCGTGACCGTTACTATTTGAGGACAGAGGCCAAATAAGTGCAATTGGTGTTCACTTCACGATGTTTTTTTTAAAACACGTTTTGTGCATCGAAGCTTGAGCGTCCGGAGACCACACAGTCTACTTTAATCGACACAAATATCTGGCAACACACAGAGGATATCTACGGAGTTTCTTTTCTGTCATAGTAACCTCATTACGAAACGGTGGTAGATTTAAAAAAAACATGTGTCATTCCTATGTCGAAGAATAGAGTATTCGATTTGATTTGAAGAGTCTTAGGAAACCCTTTTTTGACCTTCTTCAAAAGGATTACTGGGTCTGTCACACGTTAAGAATGTCTGTCACACGTGTGGTCCATTTTCTACCAGGAACTCGAAATGGAAGATTAAGAAGGAAATCTGCACAAACGTGCAAATTTCCTTACTTAAATAATAGATTCATTTTGTTTAAAATTTTATCGAGTTTAATTTTTATTTTTTTTGTTTCTGGAGTACTGAAGTATTATACGTCCCAATTTCATAGTTAACTCGGGCTAACTTCAGCTATGATTATTATTTTTAATCTGATCTATGCAGAACGTGCTCACATTATCTTGAAGTCGTGCTGTGATATGTTTGGTTTTAGATTTAATATTAATATTTTATAGTCTCATGTATAGTGTTCGCGTAAATACGTAAAATCATAACAGGAAATCTGCAGTTGCACATCTAAGTGGAAGGTCTCTGTCTCCTTTCTTGTAGGTGGAGGGGCGTAAAGACGCAGGAAGGCTTATAGTAATGTATATACATATTTGTATTCCTGATTGAGTAAGCGGTGGATGTCCGAATAATATTTGCTAGAAGAGAATCCAAGGTTGTAAAAGGAAAAAAAGTTCATTGCCCCTGACGACTACCTTGTTTTTTTACTGTGAAATCGTAGTCTTGTCCTGATCCTTTTAATCGAAATCATTCTATTATTATTCGGAAGCGTGGGTCTAAATCTGATGTGCAATCAGATTTGGATATGATCTCTTTTCTTCTACATCAAATATGTGAAAAGTTAACTTAACCAAATTTAACTTATTGGAATTCAACCTCCGGCCCACACCATCAACACTTTATTTCGAAATCGTCTCTGTATGTCATTTAGTCTAATTTTTCTTACGCTATATATTATATAAGATTTAGCTCGTGATAAGTTACTTCCCTTAGTGTAACCAGTTTCCTGAATCAGGTTTGATATATTAATACAGAATTAACTATAAAAAATAATTAATTATTTTAATTAAAGATCACAAATTTTATACCTCGTCACAGCTAAACTCTCGGACGTAAAGACATCGCGTAGATTCTGTATAAGATACAATTGAGTTCGAGATAAAATTCATCAAGCTACTTTTAAATTTGGTATTCTTATTGACGACAAGTGCGTTAATGTGGGAAAACTTTTATAGGTTAAAAGTGCCGTAAAACATTAGGTACTGCCTGAAACACATTATCATCAACCTTGAGCTATGTTTCTGATGGATTATTCCGTTGCTGGACGGGTGTGTTCTACAGTTTTCGCTTCCGAAGTTTTACTTCGGTTACAGATTCGAGACACGGTTTCCGCTTTAATTTAGTGATTTTGTGTTTTACTGCTGTCGACACCACTGAAATTGTTAATTACTATTTTAAGGACATTACTAAACCCCGCAATTCAAAGAAATAAAGTTACTTCTTGCTATTGTTGTCTCTTGGTAGAATTCCAAATTCGCACTAGAGCAGCGTCTTCAAAGCCTTCACCAAATTTTATAGGACGCCGTACGTTGCTTCGTGGTAGAGCCAAGCGGCGGCCTATTCGAACAGCAACAACTGTTTGAATGGGCCGGCTCTATCGGGGTAGTACCACGGACTCGCAGAAGGCCTTTTCCTCTTCGGACTTCAAAATTTACGGTCTGGACATTTATTTTATTTTTAATAGCTTCTCTTAATAGGTAAAGATAACAGATAATTATTAAAGTAATATAACTTATTCTTACAGTTTTTAAAATTAAAAAGCACAAATTAGGAGTTAAAAGAGTATTACATCACATAATTTCGATTAATGACAGAGTAGTCTCTGCTTTCTGATTTCCCCCTCCTTTAATTTTTTGTTTAACATAATTGTTGATGCCAGAACTATCTTTGGAAAGGTGTTCGACTATTATGCAACTCGCTTAGGGGTAAAAAGCTTCTCAATTTCATACAATTTCTTCTATATTAATTGCCGAATCAACCCCTAGGCCGTGGAACATAAATAATAAAAAGCGACATGCACCCCGAAACTCCCCAATATTCCGTCACGGAGTGCGGTCACATTTACATCCCTTCTATGGAAGCTTAAACGACTTCGAGGAAGCGATTTATCGCTTGCTTGATCAAAACTAAAATATCTACACAAATTCAAAAATCAATTTAACCTTTTTCTCAGTACTACATAATCTTTAAAATTTTGCTAAGACCTGTGGCAACCTAGTGGGTCAGAGCGCTGCCTTAAATTCCCGGTGCCGGCAATAGCAATTTTAAGTACTGAATTTACCTCGTGCTCGTCGATGAAGGAAAATGTCGTGAGGCTGGATACCTGTATGCGCATGTATGGAAAATTATAAATAAAAGTTACATGTGACATCCGCCAACGTGCACTTGAGCAGAGAAGCGGATCCTTCCCTTTCCAAAACTCTCTCAAATGTTTAAGAAAGAAGCCCCGCCCAGCCTTGTGCATGCACAGAGTTTGCTTTACTTTAAATAAATCTAAGATTGTACCTAGACCAATTACATTTTTCAGTATTAAGTAAATTTTAAATATTATTATAAAGAAACGGTTAAAAAAATTTAAACCACTTCGATTTACTGTAAAAATGAGTAGGTATATTACGAACTGAATATAGATGAAACTTTAAGCCACACTCAACAGTTATGCAATTTGTAAACTTCTACGTTTAACCTAGTTAGTGCACAGATTTTGATTTACTCCACTTGTAAGTATAAACCTACGAAGTTACGAAGTATTGTTTTTAATAATTTCCTTAACTAAGTATTTTAACGAAATGAGTGAAAAAAAAACATTTATGTAAGTATTATTCGATTTATTTACAGTTTTTACAGAAAATTAACATTAAATAACTTTAAACACATTTTATTATAAGTATACTCTTTTTCTTTAATTGTAATATATTATTGAAAAAAAAAATTAAATAAATTATATCTTAGTTCATTTCAAATATTACAATAAATTTAATATAAGGTAACTGGACACTGCGTTTTTTACATCAAATAAGATGCATTTAGTTATCTACATCCTATGTGTTCGCTAGTAACATCTAATGGATTATTTGTTGAGGTAGCTATATATGTAAAACACATTCACATTAAGTTTATATATTACAGATTTGTCGATGCGAAGCCACAACGGTTCGCTACTCATACATATATAAATGTTACAGGATCTTGTGGCACTTACTGGTATGTGTTTCTAAACCATTACTATATGCATATTAAATTCACTTATCCCTTTTTTAAGCATTTTATAAATTTTCACATTCATCACTATCGCTAAGACAATAATAATAACAATGTATATACATACATTACCTACCGCTAAAATGTTTTGCAATAACAACATCGACGCATTTAATATTCTTTCACATGTTTAAATTTTTATTCTCACATAATGTCTTTTGTACTCAAAACGATCTATAATAACCGTGGCTGTAATGACTGATGAGAGCAAAAAGTATGCATACTTAGGTTAAATGGAAACGAAAATTGTAATGATGCATATAGTGGAACTTGAAAACAAGCAGGCATTGGCCAAATTGCAGACGCCATTGCCAAAAAATCGGGTTGATAGGGAACTACTGGACTATCACTAACACTCGCTAAATCGTCACAATGTTGGCGCACTTCAACATCACTCGATAACAAACTATCAATTGTAAAGGACTTCCTTGGCTTTATATTTGTCAATATATTAGCTACAGGAAGCTTTTGCAGCGGTGGCACACGAGTGTGCGTTTCACTTGCCATATACAAACGGTTGAAAGTGGCCAGAGCCGCTAGTTCAACATTCACTGTGTCTTTTTCACCCTTGTGAAGCTTAAAGCGCTTTCGGCGTCGGAGTAGTGAACCGTTTTCGAACATGTCGAAGGCTTGAGGGTGTAGCGTCCAGTAAGCGCCTTTTCCAGGCCGGTCCGGGCGCCGTGGCACCTTGACGAAACAATCGTTAAAAGACAGGTTGTGCCGCAGCGAGTTCTGCCAGCGCTGCGTGTTGCGGCGATAGAACGGAAACCGATCCGTGATGAAACGGTAGATGTCCGATAACGGCAGCATGCGCTCCGGCGAGCTCCATATTGCCATGGCCGTAAGTGAAATATATGAGTAAGGAGGTTTTTGTTCGCCGTAAGAATCGCGCGACGGCCGCGGCATCGTCGGCTACGATAGTGGAATTAAGAAATGTGGCGAAGCACGCTATAGCAGGCGTGGCGGGGCGAGGCGGTGCCTTCTTAGACTCCGCCTCGTACCCTCCCCGCCCTCCGGCGCTCGTTGTCGGCAAATAATATGATAACGAGGATGCCACTCGCCGGCAAACCGCATCTCTCGTTGCCTGGTAGATACTATCATTACTACAATGATTGACTGCGGCACTTATCGCCTGTTGGTTTTACAAGTAGGTCTACTCTCATAAATCGATACTGTAGGTAAATTTTAGCAAGATGCCCGTTATGTCCGTAATGTATAATTCATCCCGAATTATAATTCATTGAATATTTTGTTAATGAATTCCACCGTAGTAGGCATTTATTCAAAAACATATTAATTTAAAATACCTTCTATACCTATCTACCTACCTACTGTGTTAGCTGTTACGAAAAGTTATGAATGACACCTTAATATTATATAATAAGAAATATTATTTATTATACATTCGACTTTTAAGTGTCGCCGTTGTTATTGTCGTAATATTTCTATGTTTTCGTAATTATTTATTTTTCGAATATGATACCATTATTATATTTTACTAGCGCCATCTTGTAGTTAGTAGCTTAGAAAGTAAAGGCGATAATTTGAATTAATAACTTAGAACATACATAGATTAAAAGTCGTTCAAAGGGTAATACCTAACAACCTTTTGCACACAAATAAAATGAAATTGTTCTTTATTTAAAACTAATGATTTTATGAGAACTAAAACAAGTACCGATAACGCCATCTATCCAATAATGGCAAAGGTGCTCTGCAAATTTAAAAATTGTTAGTTAAAACTTTAGTTAATACTTGTACCTTGTAGTTGTAATCGTGAATTAATATAACCCTACACGTGTCATAACTTTAAAAAAAATTATCATGTCCTGACATGTCTCATAACAAAATAATTTAAATTGTATCAAAGTTATGACACAAACAGGGACAAATTAATATAGGCCTGTACCAATGGTAGAATTTAGGTACTTTAACCGACACGCGGATCAGGCAGGGCTTACCATTGCAGTAACGGGCATTGAGATGGCTGATCTGTCATTCTGTCAGGACCATTAAATTTTCAAGGGTTTTCGCATAGTCGACTCTAACGACACGCACAGAAAGAAAGCGGGTGGAAGATAGTCGTATGCCATCGCCTCACGATGTAATTACAAATCATAGTCCAGATTTATTGCTTCAAAGGTTACATTTTATATACATATATTTTGTAATTTGTCAGATATAGTGATTACAAGAAATAGGTGCATAGTGTAATTTATCATCTGCGACCAGTGAATCAAACTATCCTCACATACGACATTTGACTTAACCAGCCACCATTTCTCGCTACTAGAAAACATTAGAAAGAGTACAATAATCTTCTCGTTTTAATTTTTCATTTTAGGAAATGTGACGAATGAGTACAATTCACCAGATCATACCAAAGTTGGCATTGTGAGAGGCGATTCAGGAGGAAGAGGACTGTCTCGGTCCCCTAATAAGTAAAAATAATGCGTATAATAAAATAATACGTACTGTAAATTCCCACTGCTGGATACATTTTTCAGAAAATGTTGGAGTCGGGAAAGGTCTGCCTCGCTGCTCCAGTTTTTTTTTGTTGATTTTATAGACACACGATGTTTTCCTTCACCGTTGACTACGTGGAAAATTAAGCACATAAAAGGGCAATCAGCTTGCACGCTGATAAGAGCACATTTCACTCGAGTTCCATTAGTAGGTACGAGCGTCCAGAACATTAAGCTGATACGGCTGCAGGGTCCCTCTATTTAATGATTAATTGAATTTAAGTCTATTATCAATACTTTCATCTTCGAATGGATGAGTACCTACTTACCCACAATGTCGAGCATATTTGCGATTAGTTGCTTTCTAGTACACCCACGGTCTTGTGTAATTTATCAATTCTGGCACCCAGCGGAATTGACAAGTCCGATCAGCTCCGTTTAGAGAAAAACGTGTATGTTCCCCGTAAAAACTCATATATACATAGGAACATATTTATTACAACTTCAAAAAATACTGAGTTGTATTAATTATTTTATGCAGAGTGAAGGATTTAAAGTATTTACGATACGGATTTCCGTCAGCTTGAGTTTGAATGCCCCAAGATTGAATGAGGTGGCTAACAAAATTCTTATTTTCAAAAACTCGTGCGTACGTTCTGCTTCGTGAGATGTTGGACATACCATTCCATGAAAGCGGAAGCGCCGACAAAAGCCGGCATGTCATGCACGGATGATTAACCTACACGAAATTGCGTTGGAGGTTTGATAAGCGCGGTGCCGGTACCCTTGCAATAGAGACGCTGTTCTCCATCACTACTCTGTGGGATTAAGGTACCTTGTTTAGATGGTGTTACCGCTTACAGTCGACTGCCGGTACCTCGATACTTTAGTTGGCAAGGCCGTGTGCAAATGAAGCTTACCTTTGGATAATAAGTAGGAAGGTACCTGTAGTTGGTATTAACTGATGTTTTAAGCGTGAAAATAAATAGGCGCTAATTAGCCATTTATATTAGTTACAGAATAAACTTATAGAAGAATAATGTTTTTACCATATGATTTCAATGTTATTATAGTGTTTATTTTTCCCCTCTCTCACTGCGTCCTTTGTAGCCTTTCCATGAGATACTAATATATACAAAAACTATGTTTATGCGATATAAAAAGAAAATTTGCCTGTGTTTCAACTTAATTCAAGTAAATAGCTGACACGGATAATCAAGTAAATTTTTAAACGAAGACAAAATTTAACAAACAGCTGTTTACGCGGATGAAGAAATGGCGGTCCACGTCCTACTGAAGTGTCTGGCGGGAGTAGGCTAAACCACTCAGTACACCTCGGTCGCTCTCCGTGGTTGCCGGCAACATGATAGGTCTACTAAGTTTCCTTGAAGAGTTAGATTGTGCTCGAATATTCCTGACCACACTCAAAAAACACGCTCAGTCGTGGAGTTGCGGTCCGACATAACATTACATCATTTATGTCCTTTTCCATACTTCAAGGTACCTCTATACCAATTTTCATCAAAATCTGTTCAGCCGATTATGCTCGATGACAAACATCTAAACAAACATACCTTCACGTTCCTAAGTAGGATTAAGATCTGGAAACATCCAAATCTTCATTCAATTGACATACAACAATTTCACTCAGGCCTATCAGAATTTACGGATATTCATATTGAATGTGCCAACGTTGCCAAAAGTTCTTCCGCAACCCACTTTTCTCTTGACTAGAGATACCATGACTCAGCTTTGACGCTGAGTTTGCTGCCTGTGATCGCCTAGAGATTTTCAAGGTTTTTTCCTTAGTTGCTTCTTACGACACCCATGGGACGGAAGATACAAGTACAATGTGTTAGTGACATAATAGACTCTAAGGCTAATGCAAAACTTGGTTTCGATAGACGTAATAACCATCAGGCCTTTGTCAAGCAGCAGCGTCTAAGGTGCGAAGTATCTGTTCTTCTTGCGAACCGATTGCGCACCGATGCAGCGCATTATCCCTCTTGCCAAGCTTGGCTAATACGGCTAATCCTCCTAACAGGTCTATGCATTGTACTGATAACAGACTGTTAATGAAGAAGATTCAGCAGGCAGGGATGTTCACCATTGGGGCATCATTATTTCAGAAGTAAAAAAACCTGAAAAATTATACAAAAAAAAGATGCGAATGCCTGAAATATACTGGAGAAGATTTATGTATTGAATTAAAAAAGAGTATTAACAGTTTTGTATATATTTACACTTTTGTTACAATATAAAAGGTTTCAAAAAGCAACAACATTTTCATCTAAGTTTTCACATATTTTAAAATTGTAAATATTAAATTTTATGCCTAGTCTAATATATGTATATCGGATTCACAACTTTGAAGTAAGTTCTGGAACTGCTTTAAACAAGTCAGCTACCAACCCGTAGTCTGCCACCTGAAGAATAATATGAAGAAAAATAAAAAATTATATAATTATTTAGAAAAAAAATACTTCAATAAATTATTCTCAAATCAAATTGCATCATCGACTTCAAATCGATTTAGAATTACCATAGATATTAGGTAACATACAAGAAAGATTAGTTGAAATAGGAATCATCCTAATACTAGTAGGCTGTATATGTTAGACAAAAAATAAGCATAAAGACCAGAACCAATCTAAATAGTTGTTGATCATCTTCAACATTACCATTATCAACATTTCAGTCTATTACTCATTTTATTACTTAAGTCGACAAATAAAACCATTTCATTTCATAGATTTCTTCATTACATTATGTGATAGTAAAAGTCAACATGATATATCCCACACGACAAAGTCAAGTGACTTCCTACAGATGCCTGTCACCCATAGAGTAAGAAATTCCATTTGGCACAATACTGACACTCCTGTCTCGCCTTTTTCACATTAACACACACACACAATAACAAACCTCACTGGAGAAGCCTTTCTCCATCAAAAACTGTTTACAGACTGTGGATTATTTTGTCTTTGTGCGCTGTCCTCCCCTTTATGGGATTATATTATAATTTGGTTAAGGGTTATTGGATGAGATGTCAAATTACCTGAAAAATGGGAGCCTCCGAGTCCTTGTTGATGGCCACAATGGTTTTGGAATCTTTCATGCCGGCGAGATGCTGAATAGCACCGCTTATTCCCACGGCAATATATAGGTTCTAAAATTTAGTAAATGATGATACAAATACAAATTATTTTACTGTAATCATACTACCATCTCATAATATTTCAGACACAATTTGTTATACCACTTTGAAAACAACAAAAGTGTGAAAAATTAACAATGACATTAAATGTACATAGATGTAGTATGAGGAATGTATTATTGTAAAAAAAAATCGGCAGTATCCCATAAGAGCATGAGAGATCTCACTGTTATGTCCTTTCCAACGAAATGCAATATAACGAAAAAAAAAATTCAGGTCAATGAGTAATCATAAGGTTACAAAATAGCCTTTGTCCTTCTCCACGGTATTTCCATAGCAAATTTTATTGAATTCGATTTACCAGTTTAATTATGAAAACATAACAGAAAAACAGAGTTAATTTCGCATTTAAATTTTTAAGTACGGAAGTGAGTATGTCGTTTGAACAAATCAACTGTTTCATTGTCTTAAAAGGTCAATTGTTATCAGTAATTAATATTTAATTAAATATTATCGAGCCAAGCAAGTAGCAAATCTTAAAAGTTAGCATGGCCATATTTACAATGTTCAATATTCTTCAATCATGGCATGAGTAAATAATGGTATCCAAGTTCAAAACTTCAAATTCATTCAAAGAGAATGAACAAAAGGACCCTATTGACACTGTCTATAGTTCCTAGTGGTTGGTCCCTCTCAATATAGCAGTTGGTTGAGTTGTCCAAATGCCTCTTTTCCTTTTTTACTTTTAGTTACATATAAAAATTACTATTGATTCCAGATTTCACTTGTAACTTATGGGATAAGATTGGAGGGCCATATGTAGTGTTAAAGAAATTAAATAAAAACTGGTATCAACTGTGATGCATACCCAGGATGCGGGATGTAAGCACTCCACTATTGTCATCACTGTGACATGCGAACACATATCAGGTAGGTAGGAAATGATCCTGCATCATTAACCTAATATAATTATTTTTAAAAGCACTTACAGGTGCAACAATTTTGCCAGTCTGGCCGATCTGCAGGTCGTTGGGTACAAAGCCAGCATCTACAGCGGCACGGGATGCGCCCACTGCAGCATTCAGCTTGTCAGCCAGGTCATACAACAACTTGAAGTTGTCGCCAGACTTCAAACCACGACCTGAGAATAGAGCATGCTTTAAACAATGTTAATAAGAGAATATTTGAAATAAACTTTATTAGAAATAGCAGTAGTTTTTTCAACATAGTTTTATGTAAAATATATCAGGGCAATAGCTATGCTGAATTGTGCCAAATAGAAATCCATATGGGTGAAAAATATTGTAAGCGATACTCATTTATAGATTTTAATTTGTTTGTCATAACATTACCTCCAGCTACAATATTCTTTGCACTGGTCAACTCAGGTCTGTCAGACTTTGTTAGCTCCTGTGAAATCCACTCTACCAGGTCAATTTTGTAATCACTCTCTGGAGCCTTTTCAATTGGCGCCGTGCCACCTTCCAGAGGCTCTGGTGCAAAAGCAGTACCTCTGACTGTTATCACTTTAATGGGATCTTTTGCCTCCAAAGTTAAGATGGCATTACCTTAAAAAAGTGTATAAGTAATTTAAATTTCATTTATTTATTTATATGTATATACACACCACTGAAACAAACAATTATGGTATATTTAATGATTTCTAGTATTTACGCAAACACTACACATTTGAAATGAAACTATTATTTACGGATTTTATCGCATTAAATATGATTTTGTATTCCTGACATTTCGATTCCTTTACAGCAGCCGTGGAGGTGTTAGACGCCCAGAAGGCATAGTTAACTTGAGCTATATAAATTAAATATTAAAAAGTAATTGGGTATCACTATTTTTTTCTTGGGATAGGTGACAAAGGAGCAATTGGTTCACCTGATGGTAAATCATTACAGTCGCCCACATACATCTGCAACACCAGAGGTGCTGCAGGTGCATTGCCGGCCTTTAAGGGTATTTCGGAGATTGGAGGGAGGAGACTTGGGTTGACAAGTCATCTAACACTAAATCAATAACCCATCTAGCATCTATCATCATGACTAATATGACTCATATCATAAGAATTGCAATTATTTCAAAGTTGTATTATATGCCCAATCAGCCAATATGCAAGTTGGCTGTTTGTTGGGCATAGGTATAGACTCTTGGACCAATTGGGCTAATATTAAAGCTATCCATACAAAAAGTACAGTAAAGAAAAAAAAATGATTAGGAAATAGAGGCTCAGAAAGTATATTTAGCTCATAACAAATTACCTGATAAATGTGTTGGCAATGCTATCTACAGCAAGGCTTAAAGATGATTAGATTTTTAGAAGATTTATTAGAAGAAACAATGTAATGATAATTGATTAAAATAAATATTTATAGCAACAAAATACATTGTAAGATTTCAGTTTCAATATCCAGACATATTGTTGCTATTGCTATATCTTTGAGATTATCTAAGTCATCCTTATAAAAAAGAACATATTTGTCACCTGCATAAATGGTCCTCACAAATGTATTAGCATCCTTTACACCAATAATATCAGTTATTGGTGACACATCAAGTTTAGCTGCTACCCTCGGAAGCACAGCTTTGCCAAAAGCAGTCGCTGGCGCTAAAATGTGTGTAAAGCTAAATTGCTTCTGGGTAGCCAGTATAAGAGGTGTTAATGATTCAGCTGTAAAGCCTTTAAAAGCATCACTCTCTGCAACAAGAATCTTAGATACTCCACAGGCTTTAGAAATCTGATCTGCTGCCTAAAACGGAACATATAACCTTCAATCTAGCAAATTAAAGGTTCCATAATAAAAGTATTTTGATATCCAAAGTTATTAAAATAAGGATATATGGGGAGAATACTTATTAACTAAATTGAGTAAGAAATAATATTTACAGATTTCAAAAGAATACTGAGATGTAATGCTAAACAAACAACTTATGGGTAGATTATTTTCATAAATGTGAAACATACTGGTCCACATTTAGTGCCTGCAACAAGAACAGATACATCTCCTCCAATTTTCTTTGCAGCACTTAAAGTGTTCTGTGTCACAGGCAATAAAGCTTCATTGTTGTGTTCCGCTATGACCAGGGTACTCTGCAGTCGTCGAAGCTGCGAAAAGACAAGTATCATAGTTTTAAACTAAAAATTTAGAACATCTAATATTTGATTAAATTTATGACTATTACCTGTGTAGAAAAGAATAAATGCCTGCTGCACGGCGAAAACATTCCTGAAGTTATTTTTTAAATAGCTTAAAATCCTCCAAAGTTACAAGATAGTCAAAGTCCAATGTATTAGAGATGTTCTATATCGATTCAACTAATCGATGTTTTTGGGTTTAAATATGATTTTAGGGAGGCCTAATCAAATTATTGTGGTAATCGGTATTACCGATTGTTTCAATAAGATTAATCAATTTTAAAATATATTGTCTGTCAGGCATTAAATAATATAAAATTTTTGTAAGTATTGACATTTGTCAGGGTCAGCCTGATGGATTCCAACGACTAGTAACGACTTAGTAACGACTCTATGGAAGATGAATCACAAAATATTATTTATTTTCGTAATTCAACATTAGGTTTAAACAATCACTAAACCAATTAAAGAACGAAGTTCATTAATGGCCTGGTATTAATGGTGGTCAAAAGCGTATTGCGCTATAACATAGCACGCTATTTACACCCTACACTTAATGCTTACCTCAGAATAGACCCTAAAACATAACGAAACTAACGTTGATCGTTGTGAATACCTATATGAGAAAAAGGTCCAGTTGGACAGCGGATGGGAGTCCAGTCGATGCGTGCTCGTTTTTTCGTCATATTGTAGCGTATAAACCAAGGCTCTAAAAAATATAGTCACTGACGCGCTGTTGCCACATAGCATTTTTGTCCAATACTCCGCTCATGGTTTTGAACTTTATTATAGCGGTGGAAATATGGGACTAACAGTCTTTTTTTTACTCAGTAAATCTGTAAAACTTTTAATCAGTATTCATTCTACACATCGGAATAAAGTTAAATGAAGTTTAGTCTTTAGCCTTTAAAGATGTTTCAAAAAGCGAGTGATATATTAAATCTTTTTGACGGATGTATAAAATAACAATCACTTCGAGTCATGAGTGACACAACCAGTGTTGGGTACAATTTTTACATTTTTCTAACGTTTGACTCACTCTACGTGAGAGAGTCAAACGTTAGAGACGTTACATGTACCTTTTGTTTTTAAGGCAAATTTCTATAATCTTTTGAGATCTTTGAGTTTTTTTTAAATCATCCTAAATTTATTAATGCAAATAGTTTACGAACGCACCCAAACTAAATAATAAAACCTCAGAGAAAGCGCTGAATGGAATAATATAAAATTAAATCTACCAATTACGGGTTGAAGTTGTTACACAATCTACTTGGTAGATTGATAGTCAAGTATAAACTAACGTCTTTGGCATCACATCGCATGTTAAGTTTGAACTTGTCACGAAATTTATAATTATATTAATCTGGTTTGAGAATGTACCACCCCCATTCTTCCCGTGGGTATCGAAAGAGTCGACTAAGGAAAAGACTTTTATAACTGTAATAGCACGGTATCTAGGTGTAGTAGCTCAAGGGCTATTATTTTTTATTCTATTCCACGCAAGTAATCTCGATTTTGGTTGCTGGCATAGCTAAAATTGTATTTTAAGTGCCGATTTATCAGCAATGAAGAACATCGTCAGAGCAGCATGTATGAAATATCGTTTTAATCAAAGTTTAACTTGCCGAAGTTTGTTAAAAAAAACGTATTAATTCTGGTAATAGTGCTCAGAACTCATACAGATTGAAAATATTTTTTTTTTCAGATGCATACAACATCACCCAGATTGGGCGCCAATTGAGGTGGAAAAAAAAATAAAAAACTATAAAAATATTTTTTTTTTAATTAAAACAGATTCTTAAAGGAACAATAAATACGTACGAAAAATTTGATGAAGACAACTTCAACGAATTAAAATTTCGTCCTAAATTTTCTGACGTAAAAAAAGTTCTAGTTCGTACCACACGCCTTAAGTATTGTGTCAAAATTGATTCTGCGTACGCTTTGTCCTACAAATATCAATCACAGAGCATAGAAATCTATTGTATTGTCATTTCAATTATTTAAGAATACACAAGTAAAATTTATTTTTACAATTCTGTGTTTAATGGTGTTTAGGTATAAGATAATTGTACATTTTGCTAATTGTTTTATTTTCTGAAAAATGTCTTCGTTGCCTATTGTTTCAATTACAAGACGAGAAACATTTAGTTCTTGCCATCGATTACACAGGTAAAATAGTTTAAGTTACTATACTGACAAATTGGCCCTTATCTCAAAAACTTATCGCTTCTGACCCTTTATTTTACCAAGTTCGTGTTCAGTTAAGATAAGCAATGTTAGCAATGTTAAAGATCAAGGTCTATCTTCATTTTTCTAATGCTATTTTGTAAAAACTAATACTGTTTTACTTAACATTTAACTCAATTTTTTTTTATATAAGGACAAATCCTAATGGAATTCAGAAAAATCATGATTACCTTATCCTGCTTTTTAAAACACTTATCATACCATTAGAAACGTTCACTGAAAGCTAGTTGCAAATAATGCTGGGTTTACTTACAAACATTGTTAGACAGGTGGGTTAGTGATAATGCTCCGCATCGGGTCTGTTGGATTGGGTAGAGAACCTTACCTTAACAGCCTGTAAATAGTGCACTGTAGGCATCGCCCCAGGAGGAGTATAATTTGCTATAATCTTCACCCTTGGCAAGCTCATTGGTTATTGCTGAACCAGACACTTTATAACTTAGACACTGCTGCCAATCATCAGTCTGTTAAATCTTGGTCTGGATATTTTTGAGATTGTAACCCCACCATTAGTCACCTCTTACGACACCCCACAGGAAGATAGGATGGCAGATTATTATGCCCCATGGAAACACATGGAAAATACAAATGGGTTTAGGTTCAGCAGATACAAATCAATTGTTGGATATGTGTGGGGTTACCAGAGCTTTGTTTGTTAGCCAGTAGAGTGCACAGAGCCCTATTACTTTAATTATATTCTTCCCCATAATTTTTACATTGATTTTCTTTTATTATAGTCCATTTTTAAGCGATGAAGAAAATAAAAAGTTGTATGGCAAATGCAATAATCCAAATGGACATGGACATAATTATGTTGGTAAGAAGTTTTCTGTTTTAGCTAAAAATTCGTTTTTATTTCAAAGAATTACATAAAATAAATTAATATTTATCTACTCTGTTTTATTAGATTAGAATGTTAGATTTAGATGTATTAGGAAGTTATGTTATATTATATATCCGCAACTCCATGACTGGGCGCGTATTTTGCCTGTGGGCAGGAATATGAACTATTCGAGCCAACCAAGCTCCTTCAGGAAACTCAGTAAAGGGGCCTCCGGGACATGGGCCTTCGTTTTTTCCTCCTCCATATACGCTCGGCACAGAGGACTGTCAGTAACACCTATGGTAAACAGATGTTTGTTAAAATATTCATGGTGCTAGTTACTATCTGAATTCCGAGCTTATTCAAGCATAGTAGCATCTTGGTTATGCGATTATTAACTGTGGGAAGGGTTTCCCTAGCCTGTCTCCATTCTACCTGGTTGTCCATAGTTGCGCATGCTGGGTCCTAGTGCAGTCTGGTATTTGTGAGCGAAAATGCCCAAAGGGTATTGGGATGATAGGTTCTGGTCCAATAGGGCACCGACAAGATCTATCCTGGGCAAGCTCGTCCGGCGCACCATTTATAAGCAAGTTAGCTAATCCACACAGTGCTGAGCTTCTAGTCTGAAGGATTTGGAGTCTTGTTTGCTTACTAGCAGGGTGAAAATATGCTCACACCGCACCTGAAGAAGTGAGTTAAGCTTAATCAAAAAGCTGTGTGCATTGACTCACCCCACATATCATGTAGAGACAATTCTTTATATAGTTCTTGTTATAGTGATGCTCTTACAATACATTAATAAATTAAAAAAAAATGGTATATTCATTTCAGTTCTGGTGACAGTTAAGGGCCCAGTAGATCAACAAACTGGAATGGTTATGAATGTACATGATTTAAAACAATTTATACAGTCTGCTGTAATGGACCCACTGGATCATAAAAATCTAGATCAAGATGTTCCTTACTTTAAAACTGCGGTAAGAATTAAATTTATACCATTCTGGATGCCAGCTTTTTTTAGTGCTTTCATGGAGAGACTTATGCCCAGCTGTGAACTTGTACAGGCTGTTAAAGAAAAAGAAGAGTAATGAGTAGTAATGTTGGGTGCCATGTGGTGGTGCAGCATATGAAATTCTGCCACTCCACCTCACAATTAAAAGTTGACAAAGGATAATACTAAAAAAAAAAAATTATTTCACACAGATAGGTCAGCAACACACTTGCAGCTCCTCTGGTATTGCAGATATACATGGGTGATGGTAATTACTTACCATTAGATGAGCTGCTTGGTTGTTTGACTTTCCCATAAAAAAAAATATATAGACATCCATGACTTGGTGCAATGTTTATATTATTCATCATGCAAATGTTTGCTCAACAGCCAGGTGCGCAAACCACAAAACCATGCAGTTGCAATGGTTTACTTAAGTATTATTGAGTTCATTCTTTATTTACTGTTGATGTAAAATATAGGTTTTCTTATATACCTAGTTGTTTTTATGACAATTACTCTACTAGTTTTTTTTTTTTGGTACAGGTAAGCACAACAGAGAATCTAGCAATATTTATTTGGGATCAGCTACAAAATGTTATGGATAAGCCTCAATTATTACATGAAGTAAAAATTTTAGAAACTGAAAAGAATCATGTTGTGTACCGCGGTGGCAACACATATCCAAGAAAGAAAGTTAATTCTAATTTTCACACAAACCACCATGACGTTTCATCCGACTCAGACTGATTAAACAACAGTTTTATGTTAAAAAAAACGATCTGCATTCCTTTTTATATTAAAGACGCTTCTATATATATTTTTTGTATTGATGATTGTACTTATACAATTTCTGGCAGTGTTATGAGAACATAAGTAGTTTAGGTAGTTAAATAAATATACTTGCCAATTAAAAACGTTTATTAAGGAATCACATTATTAGTTCCTTACCAAATTAAAAAGTCTTACAAAGTTACAAGATTCAAATTACCGGAATCTGTTCTTTATATAAGTATATGTATTAATAAAAATACATATACTATAAAATGTAAGCGAAATAGAACAGATAGGAAAACACTCAGGTAGGTAATTAATCTTCAGTGTTAAGGTGTAGGTACACAAGTGTAATTGCTGACGAAGATTGATTTATTGTATAAAACACAAAAGTGTAAATATTAAATTGAGCAGTTAATATATGAGAATATGCATAGCATAAAGTTGAAAACCCTTTACATTCCATAACAAAAGAATATCTATTGTGTAAACATGTCAAGAATTATTAAGACATCTGTTAGTATTTTGGCTTAATTAGGGATTAATTTGGAAAGGATTAAAAAGGGGCCAGCTACAACAAAACTTTATGAAAAATTATAATAATTAAAATAATTGTTAAATTAATGTATAAAAACACTGAAAACGTAAGCTATGTAAACTTGTGCAAAAAAAAACTGAAGGATTAAATATGTAACAATGCCTCCCATTTTTGTTTGGGTGACATTGGTTACAAAGATTATAATTAACAAAACATTTTTGGAATAAAACAGGCATCCACTTAGTTAAAAAAGTATAGTCATATTTGTTTACCTCACCCCACACAAAAACTAAACACTGTAAATGCTGTGTCTATCTCTAAATGAACACAATATTTCTATAATCTTGTACCACACTTGTACATACAAACTATTCTTAACATCAGGTAATTCCACATCACAAATTTTACACAATTTATCTGCTTCACAAGCTCTGTATTAAAAAAAAATGTCAATACAAGTTTATAAATGTATTGGATTTCTTTTGACCAATTCAAAAAAAAACAATTGGATACAAATTATAAATAAACAAATTAAAGATCTGTGGATCATGTCATGAGAAGTTGTGATAGCACAATGAAAAGTAATAAAACTTAAATAAACAACACACTCATTGCACACTATTCATAATATGTATGTATTATTTAGAATATAATTATGACATTAAGTCTAAACATCACAGATAGACACTAGAACTTTACATAATCACACAAATTAGTATATAATATACTATCCTAGGCAAGTTTTATTTAGTGATATATTGCAAAACAATACCGTTTTTTACACTTCGCGTAAAAATAATCTAATAAAACATAAACTTGTGCAATTCCCACTAAAATAGACATGGTGCAGTTATAACAACAAACCTCATATTAAACACCTGAAATATAGAACATCTAATAAATTATAGTGTTTTAATTTTGCTGCATGCAACCTGTAAATAGCTATGCACAGCACAGTGATTCTTAATTACATACTTATTGCTCCAAAATATTATAGTCCTTTTAACTTTGTAGTAGAATGATTTATCATTATTAATTTATTTTCTGCTTTACTATAAATATAAAATTTATGAAAGTATTGTATTATACATAACCGTGAAAAAATACTCCCTACTTTACACCTATATGGCTAAATTCCTGTCTTTTTTGCATGGATGTTTAAATGTAATATAGGGGATACCTAGTTCAAAGTCATTTCTTGGCCAGTACTGTAGTTGTGGTCTTTGTTCCGGTCTTTCTTCAGAAACGTTGAAGTAAGCGAAAAGCACCAGCGCCGTGTAGCTTGCGATGAAGATTAGTATGTGCCACACCCCGTGCAGGTAAGGAAAGTCGATAGAAAGCCACGCGTCGCAGAACATTCGGTCGATGATCCAGCAGAACATTGCTAGGAAGCAAACGGCCACGCAACGCAACCCTAGGCGGTAGACGCGAGCGCATTTTACTCTGAAATAGAGATCAGTTATTATAATGTTAATTAATGAATATTGTTGAAAATATATGACCTGTAAATTTTTTTGGCGGTTCAGGGTACAATTCGATTGCACATCACTTAGGCTTTCCAATCTATATCTATCACATGTGTGTGTAATTAAAATAGTGTGTCGCGAAGAAAGGTCCATGTTCTAGAAAAAATTTTATTGATCGATCGACAAAATGCAATTGCCACATTGTGTAAAAATGTTAATTCTATAACATTGAAATGATAAGAAATTTATTTATAACATACTTTATTTGAATATTCTGCGACAGATAATGATAAAGTCACCTAAAAATAATTATTACAGCTTTTAACGGTATACTGACAGAATAAAAATGTTATTCATTCTTAACTTAACAATGGGCAATCCAGAGATGTTTCAACAATCGGAAAAATAGCACTCGTCTAAATTTGCAATGAGTCCACTACTGACTCGCTCTGCGTGTAAACAGTCTAAATGTTTTTCTTTTCAATAATATCCTAAATAGCAGTATCCTAATTATTATAATTTTAAGTAAATAGTATCGGAAATTCTTTTAACAGAAAAGTTAGTTAACAAAGAATAATCGAAGCAATCCGTCCGTCTCTCGTGAAGCCCCGCGCCCGCTCCCCTTTAACGCCTAAAATAAAATTAGTCATTGCGCATAAAAAGCAGAGTGAGTGAAGACTCAACCACTAAACAGATTTACGGGTATTATATCAGTTTTTTCTCCAAATGCCAAACTCACTTCACGTGGTGCAGCCTATATGGTGACAAACGTGGCTCTAGCGATTCCAAGTGTTTGTCAGAATTAAAGAATTGCACCTCCTGTATATATTGACCATTGGGGTCCTAGAAGACGACTAACTTGCGGGCCAAGAAGGTAATAACTTGCCATCACTTTTTCTTACAGCGTTTCTTTTAATTTAATGTAGTCGGTAAAAAAATATTTGAATACAATGATAATTATGCATATAAATGTTAGTTTAAAGTTAATAATTGTAGCCTGTATACAATATAATTAAATGTTTCTGTGAGAAGCATCGGACTGTGGTAAAATGTTAATTTAATATAATTAGAAAATAAAAATTTGTTTATTATGTTTAAGCCTTTTAGATATGGATGACTAATAAAGAAAAATATATATATTCAACAAAAAATATGCTTTTACGGCTGTATTTCCAGTCCTGGGTGGTCAAAGGTCTGAACGTAGTCTTTTCAGCAGAGCTTATTTGGGACAAAGTGACAGATTTTATGTACATTTGGATTAATTAATAAAAGTTAACGAGTCGCGAGACTCTGAAGTTATTATAAAACATACAAATTGTTGGTTTTTTTTGCCTGGAAACCTAGAAACAAGACTTTAAAGCCTAGCTATAACCTAGACATTACCTAATACTTTAAGTGACCAATTCTTGCACACATGTCTAACGATTAGAATGAACTATTGCATATAAATATTGTTTTACTTTCCTAGTTTATATATAAGTGTCATAACTGAAAATTTTCCACACCTAATAGTTAATTCAAATTGATGAAAACGCTATCTCATAGAATATTGAGATACCAGTATGTTCAGAGTGTGGCGCTTCGTAAGTAAAGTCATTATGTCCGAATGCACTAAAAAACGCCGAGTAAAGTTCAGTCGCCCCGGGTACTGTAATAAAAATAAACACCCACACCTAGAACAATTATTTGTAGTTCATACAAATACTTGTTCCGCGCTGGATCGAACCCGCGACTCGTTGCGCTGCAGCCAAACGCTTAGCCACTACGCCGAGAATCATAAGGGTGTACATAACGTGGACCTGTAGATGTATCTCATTTACGAAACTAAATCTACGTATGACGTGGATATAAAACGTCAATGTTTTGAATATACTTTGTAATTTAATTAAATCAATTTGTAATTTAATAAAATTTTAATCTTGATAATTACCGATGATATTAAATCTAAACGTGGCACCGGCAAGCGACCGAAACGACGAACTAAGTCGTAGTGGCCGAGAGGTTATTGACCTCGAACTAGATATTACTTGTGCAGCAAGCTTACACTTACCGGTTAAGTTCTTTGCACAAAAAACCGATCGCTGGTAAAGCGAGAGTCATCAAAGCGAACGCATTGGCAGCTGGATGCATCACCAGGAAACCAGTGGACAACACCGAAACCACGCTCGAGTAAAATGCTAACACCTTCCTGCAACAAATAAAATAAAAGATAAATTTACTTCTAACATATACATAGCTATTAATGGATACCATTTCTGTTAATCAACACTCGACCAACTGCGGGCTCGAACCAGCGATGTTATGTATCGGAGACCGTTCCTTGATCTAGGCCGCTTCAAGATTAGATATTAGTTATATTATAATGATAAATTAAATATATATATATATCCATCAGATGTTAATATTATTTATCAGACTATTATAAGTCTACTGCTAGCCAGAGACCTTTTCCCATCGTCGCCACGCTTTGTAGGCGGGTTAAGACATTTTACCTTTTAATTATCCTTGTATATGTTGTTGCTTGCTGTAAAAGAAAATTAAGAATCAACCTAAAATGTCCCACTACTTGGCACTGGCCGCTTCTCGATTTCACATTTTCTCTAAATATCGAAAATAAAGTTATTTTAGACTCGTAAGTGAACCTTACAACTAAGATTTTACCATGCCATATAGTGTCCAATATTCTGTTGCCTTCTAAGCATCTAAACATGGATAAATAAAGGTATACGTAGGGATAGCAAAAAGACAGGCTTCACTGTGGAAAATCATTATTTTATTTTTACCAGTAAATTTAGTATGCGCAAGACACTATGACAGCTACGTAGAATAGGATTAGATCAAATGTTCTTCTTCTTCATCAACATGTTCAGTAGTCCACGGCTGGACATGAGCATATCCCAGTGGCAAGATTTATTTTAAAATGAACAAATTCGCATTGATTTATGGGAATTTTCCTTTGTGCAACCAATTCCAAATTAATTGAAGTCTATTTTTAAGGTTTGTCCGAAAAGGGAGTGAGAAATTATTTATATTATTTTTATAGTGATTAGATAAATTTAATAGTGATAGCATCAAATTAACAAAACGCGAGGCTACGCCAGCGGATATGCGTTGGAAAACCCTATAGTGCCAAAAAATCTTGATAAATTGTAAACAATAATAATGCAACACGTCTGCGACTTTCCGATTGTCGTTAAAGTAAATATATGCGAGGAAAACCTTATAAGTACTTTTCACGATAAGAAATAGATTACAATGTTTGGAAATTCTTACTGACAAATAATATGTTTGGAACAGGAATAAACCACGAAATGTACCTACAATTTTTTTAAATAACACAGTTCACCTGATCACATCTAAAGTAATAGGCAAGACAGTATTACGACAGTAGTCATTTACTGAATAGGCCTATGTTCAACAGTGGATTTGTGATAGACGGCAACGATGACGGCCAATTATCTGGGCGTCATTATAGCCTATAAACAACAACACCACCCCTTCACATTCATTGTCACGACAACTGGTTACTATGTAAGCAAAAAGATGTTTTTTTAATGTGGCACAGTTCCGTCTCGATTGTTTTTAAAGTATGAATCACAAACTAGAGTATATTAAGAAACATTAAAAATACGTAACAATTGTTATATTAGAAAAATAGTGACGACATGAATAGAGCCAAGTCCAGCTTTTCTTTTTTTGTATCATTAACTAATACTTTCAACGGATGTAGTTACAATAAATTAAAAAAGAACATTCAAAACACTGCTATCCGATTTTGTTCATTTTAAAATACTTAACGCTAGGCTTTATGTAACTGCCAGTTCTGTTATAATTCTGGTTAAATTCTATTTACTGATGTATTAGGTATATAGGTACTAAAGTACTTCTATTAGCTATAACAGAAATATATGCGCGTACTGGCTAAAAATTAGCCTCCTTTCCAGAACTGTATCAAATATCAATTTGTCGATACCATTATATGGTCGATACCCACTCTGAAAAACGATGATGACTTGCAGAACTAACTATTAAATATTCTGTGGTTTAACCTTGTAGGTTAAACCCAAAAAGGCTAAACCGTACGTAAAACGTTCGTACTATTATTACGTGTTTAAGATAGCAAGATAGCAAGTTCGAATGTAGCGTACAATATCTACAAGCAAAATTTATATAATATTTAAAACTGAGAACATTATATTAATCAAAACATAAGTCATAATATTGACCTCCAATCACACCGCGCTTGCTTTACTTTCACAGTACGAATTTTGCACTCCTGTTTCGAAGTTATCAGGACTGCGGACAACGAAAAAAAAGAAAACAATTTGAAACTTCACTAGGACAGACAAAATTTAAATGTTATCCGGCAAAGAAAGTTTAAGCATTTGTAAAGCTAGAATGCTATGAGGAATCTAAGAAAGGAAAAGTCACCCTCCCCCCTTTTAATCGATGGATATCTCCAACGCGTATGTATATATGTCTTTACAATATTAATTGGAACAGACGGCAGATAGAATTCTATTGTTGACTCGGGATGTGATAGATCTGTATGACACAAAGTGAATAAGCAAGCACGAAGTACGAGAAGAGTTTGAACTTCTTCAGATGAAAATCGTTCATTATAAATAATTAAAGAAGTAATGAACAATATAATAATAATATGGTTAATTGCTGAAGCATTTGATGAACAAATAATCTGTAAGGTTTTGCAGGCTAATTTTGATTCAAAAGAAACTCCCGAGATATCATGACCTGCAGTGAGTAATATTCAAACTCCGATCGACCATTTGGGTTCATTATTGACTAATAAACATAGTGTAGAAGTAAAAGTTAACTATAAACTTTTCATTATGATGACAAACGGAAAAAAGGCACAGGTATTAACCGACACTCTTTCGTTCCTCGCCTATAATGAACGATTTAGAGAAAGTCTCTAAAGCAAGGCAAACCTAAAAAATCTTCATAGTGCTCTTAAAGGAATTAGGTAATAGACGTAGTTGTCTGAATACGTATAGTAGTAATTTCTCCTGTTTTGTTTTGGTACGTTATATAAAAATGTTCATAATTTATATTGTCTGCTTGAGCTTACACTCTACATGATGATAACTGAGTACTGCAGCCTGTAAACATCTGCAACCATCTTCGAACTAAGAAGGCTACAGTTGCGTTTTCGTCTATGAGAACTGAGATGGAATGTCGGAAAATCGGTAGATGTTTTGTGAAAAGCAAAATTATTATAATTTATTTATAATGTTCAGTTTTGATTTGTTTTGCTTAGGCTCTCGTAATTCCCCGGCGGGATGGGTAGATTCTCTTACGCCTCTAATTAAAAATACGAATATTACGTAGTATATTGAACACATAAAGAATGTTGGAAAATAGAACAGGCCATTTGTAATTATTAGCACGAAGAGTTGTAAATTACAAGACTAATTAACATGCCCTAGTGTATAACACAATTAACGAATTAAAAGTAATATAATGACGTTAGAACGTTAACATTCATGATAGTAGAAGTTATTATCGCTTCAAGGAGAACCGTTAAGATTACTTCAGACTTAAACTGCTTCACTAGCAACGTTAAATAAAATAACATCAAAAATAACACGGTGTCGTCCAATCATGTGGCAAGGAAAATTATGATTTTTTATTAGGTATTACTATTATCAGTCAATTGTATATTTGCACCATTCAATTTTTTTTCTATAGCATATCGTTGAAGTAGATGTGGTTGTTCAACGGACTTTGTTTTAAAAAGCAATTTCATTTCATAATGACGATTATTATCACCAGACTACTAACAATTCGAGAATTTGCCACCTTCTTACTTCTCGTTGTAGTCGTAAGAGGCGATTAAGGGAAGGACGTTAAAAGTCACGGCTATCTCCGGAAGGAAAACTGCGTCGAGACTCGCCATCGTTCACCATTTATGGAGGACTGGGTTCATCGTTCACCATTTATGGTCTTATCCGCCTTGCCACAAACATTTCACAAAATCAAAAAAATCATCGTACCCCTATTTTTTTTACCGTATAGGGGGCAAATAAGCAAGCGGCTTACCAGATGATAAGTGATTATCGTCCCCCACGTATATCAGCAATACCAGAGGGCTTGCTGGTGCGTTGCGGGTCATTAAGGATATTTGGGAGTTGAGAGGGCGTATGAGGATGGGGTATGGGGAGAGGGAACGACTATAAAATCATAGTGTTATTTTTTATACATGGCTTCGTTCATCAACGATATGGTTACCAAAAAACAAAACCATGTACTTAATGTAAACTATAACTCAGTATATTATCGAGGAATAACAATGAAATTCACACGGAATTGTTGTTAAATATTTTTATGGTACAGCGGGCCTTAACACCGGCCGTGAGACCTAATTTTTATTCAAAAAGTACATGGCTACGTATTCGCCACTTGAGAGGATCTGGTGCAATTGGCATGTCTGGCGTGTGTCCCGTCTCCGCTGATGATTATTTTATGTTTACTATATTCAAAAAGATAATTCCGTCATAGTGTGATTTTTATGGAATTGTTTAATGTAATCATATTTTCTTTTACAAATGGCAAATAAATATTATATTGTTAAAATGCCCAATTGTGAACACTAAAATACTAAAAAATAATATCTACGTAAGTAATAACATTATCACAAACTAAAATTATTGTTTGGCCAAGCTGCAATGAAATGCCGTCCGATTCATATAAATAAAATAGAGAATCACATAAATAACTTGCATACAAAACACGAAAGTACACGGCATACGCATAATTTATAAAAAGGTCATTAAAATGATTATGAAACCAGTTGGATTTATACAGATGAAGCTTTCAAATATTTAGCATAGTCATGCTAAATATTTGAAAGCTCGATGATAATGGCTATGCTTTTCGTTCCGACGCTGCGGACCGCGTGTTCGAATCCCGCACGAGGTAAGTATCTGTATGGAATACAAATAATTGCACTGGGTTCGGGTGTTTGCTTGTGTTGCCTCGAGGGACAGGAGAAACATGCTACAGTGGGGAATACCACTTTATTGAATACCAAATATATTGAATAAAAGATATATTGAATTTTTTTTAAAAGTTAAGTTACAAAAGTGGCAAGCTATGATGGTTATTTTGATCATCTTACAATATACGTGACACATTTTATCAAATTCGAAAAATATAGTCAAGTGCAATTCGCATCTATGTCTTCAGTATTTGTAAATAGTATCATAGCTATTTAAGAAATTTTAATTAAACACTTCCAGAATATAATAAATAAGTGTTAATAAAACATTTCCTAATAGACACTTCCTAGGATTTAAATGGCCTGCAATCCTTATTGACAATTATATTATATTTTACTATTAATAGTTTTAAATTCATTTTAAAATATACATACCTATCTCCTCCTAAAAATTTTGGAAAATACCTCCTGGGAAGGAACATTGCAAAAGCAGCCATAAAAACCCACAATATTGCAAGTTCATCCAGCAATTGACCTTTGAATAAAAAGCATAATTATAAAACATATCAGTATAACCATGTTATGTATTAAAACATTGTACGGCATCAAATATGGAAAAAGAAAACATTACAAAGAAACTGAAAAGGTATGTCATTAAATTAAAATAATCACATTTACTAAATAAATACTACAAACTTTCCGAGTAATAACTTAATCATAATAAAGATTCTTTCATTATTTTGAATACTATCATAAATGTTTTAATAAGTGTTAACTGGTAAAACATAATATTATATAGGATAAATTAGACACAATAATACTATGACTTATTTCATGTTTCTATAATACATGGTTTCTGAAAATAAATTGGTATAGGTAGCAAAACATTGAAAATATATACAAGACCATGAATTATGTGTGCTGTATGTCTAGCTGTACAGTTCAATTAAATATAAAAATTGCACTGAACAAATAAAAATTTAAACAAAGTATAAAAATTTAAACAGTAAATAAATGAGCCAACTTACCAACCAAACTTAGTGTTGCATGAAAGTAAGCAGAGCTCAAGCCAACCACCATTAGTAGAACCCACAGAACATTTATAGCAGGATTGACAAATTTTGCATACTCTTGAAATAAGTGGATCAAAACAGGTGGAAATAAGAAAAACAGAATGTTGCTCATCTGCAATGTCAATAAATGTTTTAATAAATTACGTATAACAACTTGAAAGAATTTTTTACAAATAATAATACTACATATACTATACATCTGCACATTTCTGCTTTTAAATTAGTTGTGCTTGTATTGCAAACAACATTCAAAACTGATGGTTTTTGTTTTCAATTTCGGATAGTAGTTTGCTAAATCAACATTTTAATTTATATTGTTTTGCCAAAAAGATATCCTGACCATATTGTAGACTAAGTATAGTAGTTGTTATGTGTGAAAAAACGAGTTCTTGTGAAGCTCTTCCGCTTTGCTAGTATTATAACAACTACAAAACAAACTGATTACACGATTTCAATAATTGTAGCCATACAACACAAAGAACTTACGGTGTTAACAAATTCTGCTATTACAGGAGAAATGGAATAATTTGATTCGCACCAATCTACGGGTGAACTTCCTCGTTCCAAATGGGACCACATTTTATTTTTTCGTATATAGTAAATAGAACTAAAAATATTAAAATTCAAACCAGAAAGATAAAGTACTAAAAGAATAATAAAAAACACTAGTTAATAATCGTTTTCGATGTGAATAAATTTTTTTTTGATCGAATTAATAATTAACATTAATAACAATGTATTTCGTTAGTTTCGTTGTCTGCGATCTCTGTACTGCGCTCCATAAAATTAAAAAAATATACGTCTACTTCTTAACATGAAAATTTTGTTATTGAAAACTGACATCTGACACTCCTAATGACAAAAGACAAATGATTAGAGTTGGCAACCGATAACATTAAATCGATAAGCGATTCAAGTAATCCAGTAATTTCGATACATTCGACAACATGATTTTTGCAACATTATCGCGCATGGATGAAGGTTCGCGTTATCGCGTCATGTCTGTCCAGACAATTTATCACATAGGGAATAATTCGGGTTCACCCTTCGCGCCGCTATCGGTAAACTCCCGCTTCAAAGAAATTTACAGCGTAAAAGTTGTATTTTTCGTCCCTTTTTTGTTTAGCTTCTTCTTTGTTTTGATTGTAATGTAATATTTTATATAACATATTAGGACATTTTATTAAAATTCACCAGTTTTAGCATAATTTTATATTTTTTACTTATCCCTTCGCAATAGAATGTCTGTGGTGAAATAAGTCAATAATTATTGACGCCATCATGATGGACTCATAGACTTTCTGCCAATGTAATAATTGAATAATGGTAACAAGTGTTTATCTTATTATTTTTATAACAGTTTTTAATACAGCTAAACCACTAAACCGGTTTGAAGGGTATGGGAGACGAACATTTGACATAAAACAAAAAACAATTTTACATTAACCATCGCACGTAATCATAATTTCGCCGTATCGATAATCCGCTTCCGCTAAATACCTTAGATTTTTTTTATAGGAAAGGCGGCAAACGACCAAGTGGTTCACCTGATAGTAAGTGATCACCGTCACCCATGCACATCTGCAACACCAGAGGTGGCCGGTAACGCACTGCAGGTGCGAGTACCTTTAAGGGTATATGGGAGATGGGAGGTAAGTGGGCTTCCGGTTACCTCACTTACCGAACGAAATGCAGTAGCACTAGATGCCTGTAATTCACGCCGATATTCTCCGAGGCCATAGTACCAACCCGGTCGAGCCGGCCCATTCGAGCAGCAGCAAAAGCCGCTGCTTGGCTCTACCGTGTTATCAATATGCTAGTCTTATGTTACATTCATATTATATCATTTGCCAAGAGAATGTAAACACTAGGTTATAATGTAACCATTAGGTTTTTTTTTATTGGAAAAGCGGTTTACATAGCAACACCACATTCTTGTGTCATTCCTCAATATTTATTTTTGAATTTAAATTCAAAATTAACAATGTCATGATTTGAGTTAACAATACATAGAGAACTTTACCATCTCTTTGAACGTAACCATTACGTTATAGTTACAGCGTTACATACTATTTGTTTTGAGTTTATTGTTCTGCGTTGTGATTTATCCAAAGCTATTTTAATTGTAGTGATTACGTTCAGTTTGTTTTAATTCTTTGAAAAATTTGTCTGATAAATAATGGTTTATCTATTTGAAATAAAATTTTAAAATCCAATGAGTTTAAAACCAACTTGTAAACAAGACTCGTCATATTAAAAAATTTCATATTTGTAATGAAGTAAATGGTAAATTATAAACTTATCCATACGTGATTCTGACTGCAAGAACTGTAAATATTTTAAATATGACTAATGCAATGCCTGTCGTTACGATTCAATGCGATTGGGTTGATGTTATGAGGTACTTACAATTTATTTCTAATTCCGTATATTTCTATTCTTTAATTTTGGGCTGTGGTAGGCCCTAGTAGTAGTTAGTAGCCTAGTGATTAGGGTGCTCTCTTGCATTTTATAGTACCTACGCGAGTGAAGTGATTTCGATTCCTCACCACTAATATTGTCAATACCACTTTTTGATTAGATGAGTAATATTCCTTAAATATTAGTTCAACTAGGTGCATTATGTTTGCAACTGGGGATCATAGATACATGTTGCTTACACCTTGCATAAATGTGTGCAGGGTTAAAACTGAAATTCATTAAAAATATGTTAAGAGAGGAGTTTGAAGAGGAGTAAAGTAAGAATGTAAGTAACTGTCTAAATACCTATGATGGTGGGTATAGTGGATAAAACAATATCAAAGTAAATAAAGAGCAATGAGATTCTCATGCTCCATAATTATGCAAAAATATTTGGGATTTTATTTTTTTCCTACACAATCTCTTAAGATGTGTGCTACTTTTGTTACCTTATAGTTTCTTTTTGTTCTACTAGTGCAGTAGATAAGTACAATATTGTGTACATACTATGTATCTATTCTGATATTGAAAAAATTTTAAATATAAAAAAATAAAGTTCTAACATATCTAGTTCTGATATAAAGATATTTTTTTATTACAGACTTCCTCATGGCAAGATATGGATATCATCTAAGTATTTAGGCCAAAACAGTACACATGATACTATAAAAACCTTACTCAACAAAACTGATGGGAAAATACAAATAAAATGCACAGAAAACTATCAATACTTGTCACATAGTAATTTGAGTCTAGTTATGAAGCACTTGGATTCAGGTTTAAAAGTGGCATTTATAGCACCTACCAAAACACATACAGTCCACAAGAGTGCCATTTTATCTGTTTCATCAGCAGAGAATGCCATAGCTGCATCATCTTGTGAAGGAGACAAACTTCTAATTTGGGATACCAGAACTGGTGAGTTTTAAAGTTTTTGGTTGATTTTAAGTCTTTCTATGGCAGGAACTTTTCTGTGATTAGTTATTATTCTGATATTATGTGAGATATTGTTTGTAACATCATTATTATCTTTCCTTTTATTTAACCCTTTTCACACATCACAAACTTACAATATCTATTATTTAAACATGTAAAAAATAAACAACGTCTTTCAGTCCTCTGCTAAACATAGAACTATTCAAGATAGATTTTACATTATTTCTGAAGCTACAGAACTTAGAAACTCATGGTAGTGATAACTCTGTCTACCTCACTATTTTTTTATTTGTTCCGTATTATTTCCTTTATTTAGCAGAATTTTATTTAAAACAATTAATAAGAAATATGAGATTAATCACAATTTCTCTCTTGTGTTTCAGATGAAGTACTCTTGGATTTAAAAGGTCATGGTGGACCAGTGTACAAATGCAGATTTTTCCCCTCAAATGTAGTTTTGATTTCTGCTGGTGCCGATGGTTCAAGTAGGATATGGTCAGCTGAGTCTGGCATTAATCCAGTAACATTAATTGGTCACAAAATGTCAGTCTCTGATATAACTATAGTTGACAAAGGAAGAAATGTTATTACTGTCAGCAAGTAAGATCTTGTTTGATTTTAGCCCATCATTATAATAATGGCTCAGGACCATACTTTATCGCAGTCTTTGTTTTTGCATATGAGTAGATGATTACAGACATCTCCGAGGTAAAATGTATTAATTTAATAAAAATTTTAATATAACTGTATAATGATTAGTTGCAGCTACTTTCAGTGATATTTATGAACATAGGGCTCCAAATGCGGACAGTACCACCCTGTCACTGGGTGCTGAAGAAATTGGTTTAAATTTTAAGATAATTTGATTCTTTTAGAGATGGTGCTGCAAAGTTGTGGGATGTGGGTGAATCAAGATGCATTGGGAACATTTTTGAAGGTCATGGTGTCATTAACTGCTGTGCCATAACTATTACAACAGATGAAGTCACTGTAGATGATGATAGAGAGGTGATTATTAACAGCCATTCTTTTCTACATCATCGACTCATTACATAAACATTGAAATAATGCGAAGTATAATAAAAAGGATACCTTGTTTACCCAGATTTTTTTCCATCAGAGGAAAACCTCATTACGAAATGGTGGTAGATTGTAAAAAAATTACAATTGCCATACAAAATTTTAATTTCTCACTACAAGTAATTCTAATTTAATATCCTTACCTCATTATAGTAATGTAAAAAAATCTTTTATGTTATTTAAAGTTTTTAGTTTTACAGCCTTTTCTTAGTTCATCCTCAGTTACCATTAATAATAATAATTATCAGCAGAACTATATATTTTGCATTGATAAAATTTTCACAAGACATGTTTCATGCTTTCTCCTCTTTTAGATTGGCACTGCCAACAAATTACTTGTTGTGGGCTGTGAAAGTGGTTTAATTGTGTGTGCCCATGTTGCCAAAAGAGAAGAAATATACCAGAAGCAATTGGAGTCTGCCATAAATGCCTGCATAGTTATTGACAAAATAATTATAGCTGGGTGTAGTAATGGAAAGGTAAGCAACTCATAACAAAATTTTGCAATTATTTCAAATAGGAGCCATAATTCTTAATTAAATTCAGAGCAAATATGTTCAATGTTCAAAATGAAATGCTAGAAGTAACTTTATTGTGATGCAAATTGTTGCTCAAAGATATTACAACAAAACAAGACCAAAGGTTTGTTTAATTCATAATTTGTGCAGCTATAATGTCTCATATATATTATGTTTATATGTATGATCATAGTAGTTTTTAAAATCACATGCATTTATAGGTATATTATAGACATTTTTATCAGCCTGTTACCAGTGCACTGCTAGACATTGGCCTCTCCCTATGAGATTTTGGCAGATGAAGGTGTCAAAGGCAAGTATTGCTAGCCACCAGGATGAGTGTTTGTGACTTCGAGTTTTCCCATCGCCTCCTGTCTCCTTCTCGACACTCGGCGTCTACTGTGCTGTGTTAAAGAAAAAGGACTTTCTAAAAATGAAATGAAAATACACTTTATTGTACACCAATAGCAAAAATAGGAAAAAATAAATAAATAAAAAGAAACACAAAGGTACAATTGGCGGCCTTATCGCTTAGAAGCGATCTCTACCAGGCAACCATTTTGCAGAGGAAATAATGACCAGTGAGCAAGGGTCAAGGGTGTACGCAAGTTACACAGAAGTGAAAATATAATGTAATAAATATATATTGATATATACACAAACATATATATATACACTAACATATACTGATATATCTAAATAAATACACAACATATACCCATACATATACAGGAACATAAAGAGTAAAAAATAAATAATATAATATAAGAGCCATACGACGCAAGGAAAAGTAAGTGTTAAAGGATAAACAGATAACGAGAGATGAAGGAATAATTATTTAGGGAGGAAGGAAGTGCGCTTTGACCAGCCTTTTAAAGGTATCTAGGGATTGCGCACGCTTTATATGAAGTAGTAGGGAGTTCCAAAGCCTAACAGCTTCAATGGAAAAGGATTTAGAATAGAAGGAAGTGTTATGGGATGGAATTTTTAAAGTAAGGTTATTGTCAGAGCGAAGAGATCGACAGTGAGTATCCCCAAGAAACTCAAACCGCTCTTTAAGGTAAGGAGGGGTAGTGGGATTGAATAGAACACAGTATAAAAGAGAAAGAATGTGAGTATTTCTGCGAAGGCGGATCGGAAGCCAATTGAGTTTTTCACGAAATTCTGATACATGGTCATATTTTCGGAGTCCAAACACGAACCGTATACAAAGATTCTGAATGCGCTCAAGCTTATTAAGTAACTCTTCGCTTAGATTGAGATAACACGTATCAGCATAATCGAGAATGGGTAACAGGAGAGACTGTGCAAGCGTAATTTTAGTTGGTATGGGTAGGAAATTGCTTAATCTACGGAGAGACCCGACCGATGCAAACACCCTCCTGCTCACCTCGCTTACTTGTGGGGCTCAAGATAAAAATTTGTCAAGTGTAACTCCTAGATTTTTAACGGTGTCACTGTACGGCACAGATGTCCCGTCAAATATAATACTAGGTAAAGTAGGTATATTAATACGGGTAACCAATTTTTGACTGCCTATTATAATTGCTTTGGTTTTTGATGGGTTCACTTTAAGACCGTATGACTTACTCCATTCCACAATTGAGTCTAGATCTTTATTTAATAGGTCTATAGTTTTAGGTAAGTCCACCAATTTAGCCTGAGCATATACTTGGAGATCATCAGCATACAGGTGGTAGCGAGAAGTTAAACGGAGCGTAATAGAACTTATGAAAATTGAAAAAAGGAGAGGAGACAACACGCCACCTTGCGGTACTCCGGCCTTGATCGTGCACCAGTTAGGGAACGAATTGTCCACACGTGTCCGTAGCCGGCGACCAAACAAGTAACTATGAAACCAGTCAATCACTTCAGGAGATATGTTAAGAGAAGCTAAGATAGCTAATAAGAGATCAAAATCGACATTGTCGAATGCACTGGCAAAATCTAGTAAGGTCAACACCGTAACACATTGGTTATCCATACCAAGACGAATATCCTCAGTAATATTAACTAAGGCGGTAGTCGTACTATGACCAGAGCGGAAACCAGATTGGAATGGATTGAATAGACTCCACCTGGTTAGAAACAGGCTCAATTGACGATGAACTATACGCTCGAAAACTTTCGAGAGGAATGGAAGTATGGAAATGGGGCGATAGTCAGAAAGACTAGAGGGATTTGCTTTTTAGGGTATAGGAGTAATTTGGGCTTCTTTCCAGGAAGATGGAAAATTTCCAGAACAAATAGTGTAATTAAAGATATTTTTAATTATAGGAGTCAAGATATCGATAATGGGAATGATTTCTAGTATAGGGACATGTGTCAATTCCTAAGCCCCTTTTAAAGAATGCTCGATCGCCGGCGAACGCGGCGTGGTAAGAAGATGCGGTGTGTGTGTGTACTGTGTGAATGTACCTGGGAGGAGTGCCCTCTAACGAATTATTGATTGTAGTCAAAAAGTGAGTTGCGATAGACATTTTTGGATACACAGAGTCATGCTAAAGAGAAATCCGTAATGTCTAGCTATCCCTATGGATGTATGTATGTAATGCTTATGTGTAATGGCAGGTGAGTAGGTAATCGAAGTAAAAACTACAGCATGCATCATCAGGCTGTATATTTTAGACAACACCATGGTATTTTCAAGGTTTTACTCTTAGTGAACTTTTAGGACCACCCATAGAATAATAAAATACACATCTTAAGTATTTATAGTAAGTCAATATATTTTAATATTGTTTCAGATTGCATACCTGAATCACCAAGATGGATCAATATTAAAAGAACTGCATGAATCTGCTAACCCAGTCCTCAGCCTGGCAGCACTATCAAATAAAATGTTTGTGGTGGGGCGACAAGATGGGACTTGTACAGTATTTTCGTTGCAAGAAGCACACAATGCAATAAGAGTACAATTAACAGGCTCTGATTGTGATGGCATTAGAGACATAGCATTTAATGGCAAATGGGTTTTAACAGCTTGTAGAGATAGAAATATAAGGAAATATGACTACAATCAAATATCAGTACACTATAAGTAACACTACTATTCATTTATAAACTAGTATAAGATTTAATAAAATATTCCTTATAATTTTACCATTGTATTTCTAACAATTTTGTACATGAATTAAAATTACACACATTAGTACATGTCTATATAATTTTTCTCTATGTTTCGTTGCAGTCACACACTATTTTGAAGTTTGTTTCACCATACTGAAAAAAAAAAAAAATATTTACTGAGTTAAGTAAACAAAATAAAAGTGAATTACAAAATTTTTCTTTTGCGTGGATTTTAATTGAACAAAGTCATGAGATGCTATAGGTTGATAGATTACTTACTTTGATATAGTTGTAATACATTTTATAGCTTTTCAAACCATCTTCATTACGGCGTTTCATATCTTTCCATAAAATTCTATCTTGTTTAATGTTTTTGTGCAACTTTCTCCATTTTCTTTTAGTATTTTCGGAAGTTCGTGAGTTTATTGTATTTCCTGTGGTATAGTCTCAAAAAATTAAATGTTTCTGTAATGCATACCATCAATTTGAATTAAAAATAGTACTTGCCCTTTAGATATTTAATGCTTTTACAGATTGAATATATCCAAACATTCCACATTTCCAAGTTTTCGATAACGTTTTCCAAACCTTCGCGCCATTTTTGAATATCGTAATCGTGTATTGTATCTATTCCTGAATATAAAATCAATTTCATTATTGAGAGAGAAACATATAAATTTTTGTTTCTTATCTTCTTCTTTACAAAAGTATTTTGTAAATGCATATAGACCTTGTTTTTTTATTTGTGGAGTATGATATTTCTTTCTTTGTTCATTTTGGAGGAAATTCGCACTTGAATATGATGTAGACTTTTGATCTGAAAACAAACGCGCCAAGGATGTTAATATATTAATAACTACCCATACATACTACTGATTTCCAAATACGTTATACGATTCCTTAAGTGTTTTCGTTTACCATTTTTATTATCATTTCTTATAGCATTTTTTGAAATTGCTTCTACAATGGGTTTAGCAACTCTCTTGGTCTTCTTAACAGTTGTTAAGAATACTATTCGTTCTTTTGATTTTTTTATGTGTTTCTCATGTTTTTCATTAGTCATCACAACGGTTTTAGTATACTTTTTATTGACTTCTTTTTTTGTTACACTTGTTTCTTTTAATTTATTCTCTTTTTTCGTGTCGTTTCTTGATTTGTCTATTTTATCAAAAGTATTATAATTTTTACTGTCAATTTTTCGAGACACATTTTTTTCTTTACTAATGGTTCTATTGTTCATAGAGTTTTTTAATACATCGCGTGGCTTATTGTCATACTTTATTATGTTGATTTCGTTTATTGTTTTGACATCTCTTTGATTGTTTGCATCCTTTACATTTGCGCGTGGTCTTTTATTGTTTATTTTGTATGTTTTGAGTTTTTCTGCATCTACTGCAGATTCAGAAAGATTTCGATTCTTAGTCAGTGGAATACCCGATACTCGTATTGATTCAGACAATTTTTTCCCAATTATTATTTGTTCCTGTTTTTGATATGATCCAATTGATATATCTTTGTTTTCGGTTTCATCGATAGACATTGAAGGATATGGCAGGACGTCTATTAATACTTCAGAATTGTCTCTAAAATTGTAGCTGATTTCTGAAGATATTTCTTTCTTTTCATCAGCTTCCAAAATATTCCCCAGTGATACTACTGATTTATTTACACTCACAGTCGCTTTAAGTGTAGGTATTTGCACATCTTTGGGCCAAGATTCGTCAACATCGACTATTAACAAAGAAAAATATACTTTATAAATCGAATAAAATGGATCGAATAGACGTTTCATGATTAAAGAAATACTTACAAAGTAAACTTTTATTTGGAGGTGCTAAATTAATATTTAATTTATTATCGCCAGAGGGTATTTGCATCAGTCCTTGGTTACTGGGAACAAGCATACGTGGATTGTTATTCTATTTTAAAATTTAAATATAATTTGAAAGTAGTTTACGATTACCTGCCTTTTCCTAATAAATTCTTTTTAATTGTGTTATCTGAAAAAATACGCATCATGGATCCATTGTTCAATTATATTATTTGATGAAATTAATGTCATCATTATTACAGCCTATAGCAAATCGTAACCCTCACTAAACACAATGCATAGCTGTGAGCCACCAGCATCCGTCAATTTCCCACATAATTGTAAACCAATAAATGAAAATTGGTTATTTGACGTAAGAAATTTAAATTTCTTTTGCCAATTGTAACATTTTTTCAATCGATTACTGTTTCGTAATATGCTTCCTCTGACACGTGTAACAGATGTATTTGCATTAACCTTTAAGCATTCTTGGTTCTGACTTAGTTACTTAAAATTGTTAAAGCATATTTGATTTCTGTGCGTTATTATTCTAAACATTTATGTAACCTAATTCTACCTTTAGCAAAAGTCAATAATTACTAAAATGCTATAAACTACCTGGGTTATAAACTAATAAATCAAGTAAAGCTTCAATTTCGCAAACAGTTATTAAAAATTGTTATTTAAAAAGAATTTAAATTTTATTACCCATATTGGTATCTGAAAATTTTACTTTTTTGTCTTTTTCTTCGTTAAGCTCATCATCATCGTCTACAGATTCCGTATCGCTATTCTCCATAACTGAATCCAAACCACCTTCATTTATTTGTTTCTGTGAACTGTCTTTAGGAGATAATCTTAAATCTGTATTTACAGCATCCATAAAGAGCATGTCACTGTCTGCTTCTTCATTACCTCCGTTATAACCTGATATGGATTCGTGTTTTATATTGTCCTTGATATCTTCTAAATTGTTTTCTGTTTGTAATTTGTCTTGTGATTGTATTTGGTCACTATCTGCCAATTTTATATTATGACTTTCCGATGGAAAATTGTTTTGGATAGAACCTTGATTGCTTTGTTCTTCGGCTATACCGCTATTATGTAGTACAGCCGACTCGAATGCATCCAATATGTGATCGTTTTCTGCCGTATCAATTTCAGATTTCAATTCCAGGGACTCTACGATATCATTGACACCAACAGCTATACTGTTGTTATTTTCATGTGTTTCAGAATACGAGTCTAGACTTTTATCGTTTTTTTTATTATCGTATTCAAATTGAGTATTTGTGGTGTTTACATGTGTGTTTTCAATCTCATCCACGACAATGTTCTTTTCTCCTTCTATGTTTTCATTCAAAATTAGATTATTTTGTTCAGATATAAAATACGTTTCAATATCATTAAATCTATCTTCTTTGTCTTGAGGCCGACTTTCTCCTGTTGTTATTTTGTTTACAATTTTTTCTACTATTATATTGTTAAGTATTTGGTGTACTATTATTTTCGATCGTTCTCTTACGTTTTCTAATGTGAATTCATTGCCATTATCTACATAGAATTCTACACTTCCTTTTTGAAGAGAGTCTTCGCTCCTAATGCTGGGTTCTATCTTTTCTTCAATACTTAACATTTCTTTGTTCAATAAAGGGTCGTAATGTTGTCCAGCTCCATTAAACGCCTCGAGATCAACATCTTCTAATAAATGTTTTATATTGACCTCAGTCCGATCAGAAATAATGTCTTCAACACTTCTTAGAAATGATAGTATGGATACTGTTTCAGATTGTTTATCAAGTTTTTCACTAAATGTATTTCTAGGCGGCTCACATAATCTCTGAAAACAGAAGCATTAAGTGGTTAATATAAAATAAACTTCAAGTAGTCTTAGTAAATAAAAGTATTTCAATCACCACAACTGCGTCGAGTAAGTCATCAATAAAATCTAAAACTGGCCCTTCCTCTTCCTCTAGTTCTGGAATTTGAATATTATTTTATTAATTGTACTTTATCCCAGAATATCATTAGTTAAAATAATTTGTAATTTTACCCCTCAGGTCTTCTTCCAAAACCCTGTAATCAGTTTCTTGTAATATATTTGCAATCCACAGTGTAATCTATAAATTAAATTTAAGTTATAAAAGTCAAAGCGCCAAAATCCCTGGGATATGAAGTAATAGGGTTTTTGACGCTTTTCCGCTTTTTTTCGAATTGTATTCAGAGTTTGCACTTGTATTAAACTTTTTTGATTTACAACCAATATTATATTTACACCAATTACATTATATTAGTTATAATATAATTTAATTGGTGTAAATTTTAATTTAATTTGTTACTATCTATATAGCAGGTTGGTTTGGTTTGTGATCACAGCATACGAATGTTTGCAACAGTCACTGATTTGTATTATTATATAATTATGGATATTTATATATGTTCGTATATGTGTCTTATCACGTGCGTAAATAGATTTTTTTTATATTAGGCCACATAACGGCTGGCGGGGTAGGCAATTACGATCGCCAATCTGTCTTATCTTTTTTTAAAGTTCCCTTTAGGGGTTAAACGAGCAAGCGGCTCACCTGATCCGTCGCCCACGTACATCGGCAACACCAGAGGAGCCTCAGGTGCGTTACAGGCCTTCAAGGGTATTTAGGAGATGGGAGGGACTATGAGGTGGGGGAGGGGGAGAGGGCCTCCGGTTACATCACTCACCGAACAAAACGCAGAACCATAAGAAGCCTCTACTTCACGCCGATATTCTGCGAGGCCGTGGTACTAACTCTGTCGAGCCGGCCCATCCGAGCAGCAGCAAAAACCGCCGCTTGGCTCAATCACGTTTAAAAGGTAAAAAGTTAAATCGTGGGAGAAGCCTACGTCAAAGGTGTGAACTTTTTGCAGCCTGATAATGACAATGGTTACAAATTAAAAGCATTAAAATATTTATGTACTATTTGAACCGATTACCCTACAAATTGATAACACAATAACGAGACTCCAAAAGTTTTATTTAACTTGTAAAAAATAAAGTTTATATTATACCTTAGGCGCAATTTGATCAAGTAGTACTTCACTATTTTTAACTTGTTTTTGACGCGATAGGTTTTTACGTCGTAGCAACGCCAATATTTCTTCCGTGACAATGTTATTAATTCTTTCCAATCTGTAAATAGTGTATTTAATTGAACAAAAAAATCGAGCAAGTGCCAGTAGCAGCCAGCTTATGTATACTTCTTGTCTCGGAGGTTTGGTACATAATCGAAAATTTTTATGTCGGCATATTATTAATTATAAAAACTGTAATATTATTACCTTGAATTCAGTGATATACTCAGCGGTCGTAATAGTTTAAGAGTTATTTTAAATCCAAATATTGCACACAGCATTTGTATTTCTCCCTTTCGCTTATTTTTAACAGTCGACCGTGGAGTTTTACCTGACCTGGAAATAATTATCGTTTAAAATATTAGCTAGCTCTGGTACAGACCATCGATTTTGAGTTGTAAAACTTTAATCTGTTAATCGGAACGCAGAACGCTGCAGTGAGGTGCTCTGAGTTCGCCGCTGTCTTATAGACAATGCCAATAGGCTACCAAAGACGTCAATTAAATTATCTTCTTATCTTGAAATCCATCTCGATGCTGTAACGCGCACGGCAGAAATTGCACCATAGATGTTATACACATTATTAATGAAAGTGTAAGGCGCCGCGGTATGCGGTACTGGGGAGTGCCTGCTTCCCATGTCACTGCTGTCTAATCCTCTCTCCTCACGTATGGATGCTTCGTTGGAACCACAGACATTTTAAACGTTTCCGTACAATTAGATGTCCAACCGTTACGCGTCTCCATCAACTTAAGCCATCTTTGTAATCAACAGACCGAAGCTTCAGTATGATATGCACGAGAATATGACTGCAACGGAATAAATAAAGTCAAAGTAAGCAGAACACCAGCTTTATAAATGAGATCACCTACGGGGTAAAGGGCTGTTATTTTCAGCGGGTTTTGGTGCCGGGTACAGTGTGCGGGATGGCTGAAGTCTCAATATGGCTTTGACTTTATTTACTTCTCCGACTTCAGGTTTACGATGTGGTAAAGGGAATCCTTTACCAAAAAATCACGTAGTAAATTCAGTATACCACAGAACAGAACAGTAAGCAACCCACAACTGGTGGTGCCGGCGCTAGGAATAGAACTCAGGTCACACGGCTTCTACGAAATAAGCACTTGATTGGAACGGATAATTGGTATTAATCATTGCAGCATAGCATGGACAAATTTGTTCACATATTTTGTAAGTGAATTTGATTGATCTATTTACGTATGAATTAATGGATGTCTATAAGTACAAATTTCCTATTTTGTTATATTTCTATAAATTGAATAACGCAATGGTACCGCAGTATGTAAATATTCGATTGAACGCATATCCGTGAATACTAGTATGTACACAAACCTATGAAGGTTTCCTTTTACTATATGTCAAAATAAATAAATATAAAAGTAGAAATAGTAACAAATAAAATAGAATTTTACTCGCCTTTTCTTTAGCTTTGTTTTTCTTTTGAAACAATTTATAGCGTCTGTTATATGCACTATTGGCTTTTCATCCATTACCCGCTGTTTTAGTCGATCCACCTAAAAGAACATAAGAAAAAATCAAACTACTCTAACATTTTAACGTTTATCCATTAACAAAAAATATACCGTTTCATAAAAATAATTAACTGATAGTTAAAAATAGGTAACTTCCTAATACCCTTCACATGTCCTAACAATATAAATTCTATTGATTTAACTCGTCAAGAATTAGGCAATTGAACACTTCTATTGTGAAGCATTGATAGTGTTCTACTAACTCGAAATTATTTTTGAGGGATCACACTAATCTATCACCATCCCTTTACCCTTTTTAGTTTAAATTATGTACTATAGAAAATAAAATTTTAGTAACGACTAATCCTGCGGTTCATATCCGGTTTAAAGGACCAAAATTATGTCATGGTCAGAAGATGAAATAAAATGGAAAAAAAAATATTTCTTTGCATCCTTTACTTCGTCAGTTAAAATTAGTTGTCCGTTCAAATAGGTAAGAAAAGACCGGTACAAAAAAGTGTCGCTATACACAACTGAATGCGACGTTGCGACATTAAATTTATCCCCATATTTTACAGGCCATTTCCAGGCCAATATATACACCAAATATCATTTATCTATGTACTGTAGTTTAGTCACAGTAATTTTTTTATGTTTTTGTTATTTTGACTATATTTGCGCTAATAGTTAGCTGGGCTACCGAAACCCTGATGAAAGGCCCAACCGATAAAGATATCGAACCGAAACGGGCGATCGACTGATGACGAAAAATATTAAAGCCTCAGTAACCTAAATATTAAAACTCCAAAAAAGTATGTGACGGTTTTCTCGGTGAGGCCCATATTCAGCAATCATGACGATGAATATATGTAATTAAGTCTATTAAAAGTTTAGTCTAAAAGTTTTATCGGCTTGCTTCTGCTTGAGTCACCACTGAGACCCACTTTAAATATTGTATAATCTGAGAAACACCGGGTACTTCAGGGATATGTTAGGATATTATATTTACCATAAAATTTGGCAAAAACCCAGCCTTATTTCTCCACGTTTCTATACATTGTCGTTTCGTAGGCACAGCTAACTCGGCAATTCTTAACGGGCATCTTACCGGAGATTTCTTCTTTTTTATTTTTCTAGATTTCTTACCCGAAGTTCTTCTGGAAATAGTAGTACAAACTTATATTGAAAAAAACTAATTAAAATAAAGAATATATTTATTTACTACTTTGTTCGAAGTACGAAGCTCCGTACATTTTCTACGTTTGAATTAAAGTAAAAAAGTATTGGCGAAATGGAGGAGATATAAAATACAGAAAACAATATTAGCAGTGTGATAATTAAACAAGAAACATTAACAAGCAGCTGAAGATATCCAACTGATGGGTGAAGTGTTTCCCTCAACTAAAAGACATTACCATACCTAATCGGCGGGCGGGTTGTTGATGGCATTACCAGCCCTACGCCTTAGTCGCTGCAACCTGTCACTTGTCTTGGTATTTAGGGCAATTATCTTCTTTAACAGCATGTAAATTAGTCTACTGTTCGGGATAAGATGGGAGAGATTGGTAAAATTTACTGTAAACTGTAATTGTAAAGCTTGGTAGGCGCAGGCTTGCAATAACTTATATATACTAGTCGCCACAGCCAGTCAACGGTCTGAGTTAGGAGTAGGTAGATGGTTTAAACAAGATTTTGTACCAGTTACTCAAGATGAAACTTGGTTAGTATTTGTGGTCATAATTATTTGGGAATAGTAAAATAAATTACAAAGAACAAAAAAATATATTTTTAAACAACTTAATCTAATAATCTAAATGAAACGAAAGTGCCATTCGTAATGGATAATAGTTAACTGACATCGGCAATAGCTTAAATCGACATCGTAAGATCCTTAGTCTGCGAATCAGCGGCTTGATGTAAAGGCATCGGATAGTCATAGTATTTGACCTAGGTCTCGTAGGCCTAACTAACAGCTAAAATATAGTCAAAGTACCAAAAACTAAAGGTTCAGAAATAGGATACTTCTATTTCCCTTTTTTGGTAGTTAGTTAACTACTGTCCTTATTTAAATATTTGGAACACGACATAGAAATAACCTATAGAATATGAGTTTTAATAAATGTCACCATCACATTCAGTCAGTATAACAGTTAAAATGCTTAACATTACTTATTTAATTGATGACAATAATTCGTTCCAGACGTCGACGGCACGTTAAAATCTATATTTAATTCGTCGTAATGTTTTTGATAAACATTTTGTCTAAGCTTTTGATCACGAAGTAGAACACCTCTAGATACTTCTTTTTCTAAAGGTAAATTTGTCCAGTGTTCTGTTAGGTTCAACTCTGTACAACTATTGGAATCGTAATTATAGTAGTCTTCAAGATTTTCCATGTTCCTTATTGTCGTTTTTTCCGCCGTTGTTTAATTGATTTAGTAATTTTCACAAATAATTTTTCACAAACAATCTTGAACTATGTCTTTGACATTTAAAAATCTATGCACACGTGAAATACAATAATATTCCGTATTGTTAAAATAGTCAAATTTGTCGCAAGTAGGAGGATATGAGATGCTCCCTGTGATCTTTAAAGAGACTGGGAGGACTGGAGATAAATAAAATACCTACCTTTCGCACGCGCTTTTAACGTAATGCGATAAGAGTTGAGACTGCCTAACAAAAATAGGCAGAAGCAGACAGTAGAAATAGCGACAGAAGAGACCAAACCAGTCATATCAAAAATGTCACAGCTTTAGCATCAGATGGCAAGCGCCTGTAAAAAAAGTTCTTAAGCGAAAGACAAAGTTTACGATATAATGCTAAGGCCGTTAGCACGAGAGACCTTAATACTTGAAACATTCGTTTTTTGAAATTTCAAGGAAGCCTTAAAGATACGCAGCATTAAGCAGCTTTCATGCAATCCTTCTTGTGTCATAACGTTGAAACAATTGAAATTGTATTGTAATGACTTATATGCACATGGCTTATGACACAAGAAGGATTTTTAATATAAAGTAATTAGATGTTACACGAAATTGTGGAAAAAATCATTTATTATTTTAGTTTAAAAAAAAAACAAATTCCGTTAGATAAAAATAAAAACAATTCCAACCAATTGATAAAGTGCAAATTCCAGTTCCGGTTGTCTGTCGGTCAATCAGAACTTGCACTTTTTCTTCAGAAACAGAAAAGACACGGGATATAAGGTAATACACACTGACCTATGTACTAATAATTGGGGTCTTGCACAAAGGTTAGTTTTGGCTGGAGTTCGAACCCTGGATCACGAAATATTACCCAGTGTTTCAGTATAATTATCCAACTTATTTACTAAAGAAAATCGAAATGAATTTTGCGATGATCATCCCTGATTATAAGATTTCTCTGGATTGTTCCACTTTGATTCTTTTTTCATTCTATCTCTATTTACATTTTTTAACGTCGAGGTGGTGATAGAAGTCATAGACCCAAATATAAGTGATAACAATACTGGTGGTGTACGGAGTTTAGTATTAAATATAAAGACCACGTGTCTTCCGATATTTTGGTCCAGCAAATTTTAAATAATGTACCGACCCCGACCCTCTAATTTTTAATAAGTATAAAGAAATTATAATACAAAAAAAAAATAAGTTACTGCACGCACTGATTATTTTAAGGATAGTGGACAAACGAGCAAGCGACTATCGTGATGAGTGGTTACCGACGCCCACGTAAATATGCAAGCCCAGAGGAGACAAAGGCCGGAAAAAAAGGGACAAAACTAAATTTTTTGGCTTTGTCTCCGAGGCCTTTTTATTTATTATTTGACAAGATGCCGAATTAGGAAGTTTACAACATAGTTGTAGCTGTTTTAATTACAGATTTTTAGAGATTTTTTAAACTTAGTATAGTTCTTTTTTGAGACACCTGGCTCCTGGCATTTAGAGAAGTTAGTGTAATGGTGAGTTTTAATGGTTTAGGCTGTAAACGCCGCAGTGAATGAGAAATTTGTGGTATTTTCAAATTGATGATAAAATGCGGTGTGATGATCAAAAAGGGTAAAATAACCAAGCTTCTAAAATAGGTTAATTGATTTTTTTTTAGATTTACCTCTAATTGGATTCGAAAACTAAATGACGCGAGATTGGGCGCGAATGTCAAGATAGTCTTAACCATTCTGTGCAAATAAACTTTTTATATGTATATTTTCGTACTAGTATAAACGTATGTATGTAATAATATTAATAATAAACATAACACTTTAAATCTTCTTATATGTTTATTTTGTACTAACTTATATAATGTTATACTTCTATATACATCGCAGTTTCATTAGGAACTTATCATGACGATATTGCTTTGATAATATCGTGATCAATGAAACCTGGCCTGGTCGAGGCGAGAAAGGGTGCGCAGCAACTGTGCCTGGATACCGATTGTTCGTTTCTGCACTGAGAGTTTGCACTATAATGACACCAAGTTTGACGCTTTTGACGAAAATATGTTAAAAAAAATGTATCTTGAAAGCCCTTGACTTTTTAATATTTTTTTTAATTATTTGTTTGGATATCACATATTCTATGAAAATTCCACCAACTACATTTGCGTTTCAAATTATACAGTCCTTGAAGGAATAGATAGACAGACCGATGGATGGACGGATGGAGGGACGAACGTTCGATGGCGTAGCTCCATACGGAACCCAAAATACAAAATCAAAAATGAAACTTTTGCTGCAAAACTTTAATTTTAAGGAAACGAAACGTAACTTTCGACTAACGAACCCTGGCAACACTGATTAGATAGAAGTCTGCGGTACATTACTACAACATGGTGTTGTTTATTTGTATCATTTAATATTTAAATCATTAGAAATATGGCAGACGTTAATAGCATATTTGATTGTTTTGAAGAATCGACAGAAAACGAAGCAGCTGTTCAGTTTCCAAATGTGAAAATTGACGAAAACGCTGCGTTAGTTGCATTTAATTTATTAATCATAGGTTATAACCTATTTTCTTCGTATAAGATCATTGATATAAAACAATTAATAATTTGATTATTTCAGAGAGGAAAAAAAAGAATCAAATAGCGATTGTAACAAACGACATCACGAAGGAGTGGAGTATGCCGACACTACAGAAATTAAAAGACCAAAACAGGACGAAGATGAATCTGATCTCATTGCTGATTTAAAGTAAGCTGGAAATAAGACTATTGTTATAACGTTAGAGTGACAAACGAGCTGACAGTCCACCTGATGTTAAGTAGCATACACAACTCCCATCTAAGTATCTTATAGATGTGTTGTCACCTCCGTAGACTTAAATGGAATAACCAAGTAGGCTATTGTGCCAGGCTAATGGCTAAATCTTTTTTCAATGTCTAATCCAATCTATTTTCCTAAATAAGAGTAAATCATTGGTTTAACTTTTGTTGGAATGTGAGGAAGAGAAACATACAAGTGTTTATTAATTTCCACACCTAAATTGTAACTGGATAAAAGATAATAAGCTTAGTATAATTTTTGAAAATATCAAGTTATGTTTTTGTATTTTAGCTGATTTTCAAAAAATTGTTAATTTCAGCTTAGATGTATTAAATTCTCGAATTGTAGTACATACACTGGAGACAACTGAAGGTTGCACACATGAGGTAGCCATACCTCCAACTCATGAGTATGCTCCTCTTATGCCTATGACAACAGAACCAGCCAAGCAGTACAGTTTTATCTTGGATCCCTTCCAAAAAGAAGCTATAATGTGCATAGACAACCTACAGTCTGTTTTAGTGTCAGCACATACATCTGCGGGAAAAACTGTTGTAGCTGAGTAAGTATTTATTATTCTTGCAAATTGGAATATACTTCCATAGATATATTTTTTTGATTGAAAAAATGAAAGCAAAATTGAATGCTTAACAATTGTGCTGGATTAAATAAATTGCATATTATTACATAAATATGGTGTGGTGTGTTGTATGGTTATCCATTAAAATTTGCCAACACCAATTCACAGGCAATGCACTCACCCTGAACTGTGGGATTGGGGAAACCTTCCAGGAAATGCTTTTTTTGGTGCTTTTGCAGAGAGGCTAGGTTCAGCCATGTCAGTGTAAATATTATAAATGGCCAAGTGGCTTAGTAGTTATTGTTGCCGTTTAGCTTGATGAGTTCTAATTTCACACAAGTTGCACATTCCACAATACTTCTATCTCTATATTATGGTCTGGTCTATTTACCAATGAAAAAAAAAACAATGTAATTTTTTTGTTAATTACATTATGTATTTTTTTGTGTGGTCATTAAGGTTTTGTAATTTATCCATTTTGTTATCTTCTTTAGGTATGCAATTGCTCTTTCACTTAAGAACAAACAGAGAGTTATATATACAACACCAATCAAGGCATTGTCAAATCAGAAATACAGGGAATTTTCAGAAGAGTTTCATGATGTTGGGCTCATCACTGGAGATGTTACCATTAATCCATCAGCTTCATGTTTAATCATGACAACAGAGGTGAATATTTAACTTGCTTCCATCATTTTAGAATTTCTAGATTAATTGAAATTTTAAAAATTCTGCAGATATTCAAATTCAAAAAAATTCAAAGATGCTATACCTATTCCATGCTTTATAACACATACAACAATAAACATTTAAAGATCCCTACATAAATATTATTTCTCATAAATGAAATGTAATGTTATCATACATATTTAATTGTATACATAGTTTGTATTATTTAGGTATTATTATTATTTCAATAAAATTTGCTATTAGGGTCTCCTAGAAGGAATTGCATTATATGTAATAATTCGTGCCTTTGTACAAATATTATGTTTTAATGTGTTTTATGCATTTTTGTGTGTACATAAATGAAAAAAAAAAGAGCATAAATAATTATAATTTGCCATGTAGTATCGGTGTGAATCTGTTACCCACTTTCTTCCCATTGGTGTTGTGTGAGGAGGGAAAGGATAATGCCGCAATAGGTGTGAAGTGTCTAGTATTATAATTGCCAATCTGCTTACCAGGCGTGGCGATTATTATAGGTGTTTATAGGCTGTTAAGCTAAGGTAAGAATGATCACTGATATTCTCTTCTTTTTATAGAAAATTTTAACTTTGTTCTCTATATATATAAATAACATGTAATATAAAATATTTCAATTACCGTTAAAGTCAACATCAAATCACAAAAACTGTAGTTGTTTTACATATCTGATAGTATTATATGCTATTTTATTATCTTTATTATACTATATGACAGTGTATAGTTAGTTGTACACTCAATATTACTGAAATTGACAGTTTGTTGTTATTTTAGATTCTTAGAAATATGCTATATAGAGGATCTGAAATAATGAGAGAAGTAGGCTGGGTTGTCTTTGATGAAATACATTATATGAGAGACAAAGAGAGAGGAGTAGTTTGGGAAGGTAAGATTTTGCTAAAACTCATTATTATTATTGTGTTACTTTGAAATGTGTATTTGAAACAGAAATACATCAAGCCCAAATTTCAAAATATTTTATTGAATAATGTGTTGCTATTAAAACAGCATAATTAAAATTTGTTGGTTATTGTATATTGTTATTTCATATTTTAATCAATGTAATGTCTGATAAGATTTTCATATATATCCCTCTCTTTTTAAATATCTTCTCTCTAGGCGGGTCTTACTTTAGTACTGCTAATATTCTTATTTAACACATCAGAATAAGATAAATATCTTATTATTTTTCTTTATCAGACTGTGTGAGTCCTCTGCCGGTCATAGGCCTTTCTATGAAACCTATAACAGAAGTTGATATGTCATGGATGGAACATTTGCCCATTCTCACCACACTGGTGAGCTAGCTTCCTAGTACTACACTGGTACTTGGAGCCTTGTTCATTAATCAGCAGGGTGCACTGTGTGCATAAGAGGTTAATATTTGAAAAATGAATGGTACTTTGTATATTCTGATAGGGGTGCTGTTTTATGTACTTTCGATTGTTATGTAGAGTTGACAATTATTCTTACTGTCAATGAACAGAGCCATTATGTGATGGCATTTGGAGCACTCGTGATTATTAAGTAGTAAATTGGGGACCCGTAAATTAGCATGCCTAGCTGCTGGTAGCTGGATGTCCCACTGCTGAGTCTCATTTTTGTGAAAGTAAAATGGTATAAAATATCAAAATTTGCGAAGTTTTTAGTCCATTACCAATGTTCTGTAACTGCACAATGAGCAGAGATGTTTAGTATAGTATATTTGTCGTAAGTCACCTATTATTGTTATAAATATGACAATCTAATATTATAATAAAGACAATGTTAGATTATATTAGATTGCTAATAAATATAGATTATTATGTTTATAAAAAACTATTGTTATTAATTGTTTATCAGAAACCCTGATCCTTCTGCCGGATAACGTGCATTACGTGTTCCTTTCCGCCACCATCCCCAACGCGCGCCAGTTTGCCGAGTGGGTGTGCCGTCTTCATTCGCAACCCTGCCATGTGGTGTACACCGAGTACCGACCTACGCCACTCCAACATTATATATTTCCAGCTGGTGGTGATGGTATTCATCTTGTTGTTGATGAAAAGGTACAAAAAGTTTAAATTAATACGATTATGTTATGTAAATATCTTAACATTTGCTGAGTAAATTAATAATTATTACATTTGTAATAAGTACAATGTTTTTTACATAATTAATCATAATAAACTTTGATGAGTCATAATGATTCAGGGGACAGACACTTTTTCTCTGGTTTAGATTAATCACGCAGCTGTCTAGATTGCAGGAGGATGCGCGCCTTAAATTATCCTACAAAAAACTGAGAGGACGCCCGAGCCTAGTATGACGTTTTTAAGTTTGGGTACTCGCATTTTCATAAAATAAAAATTATGTACTGTTGTAGGGTCAATTCAAAGAAGATAATTTCAACACGGCGATGGCAGTTCTAAACAGCGCTGGGGACGCGGGAAAAGGCGACCAACGCGGGCGCAGAGGCGGGCCAGCACGCGGGAACAACCAGACAAATATATTCAATATAGTCAAAATGATCATGGAACGTAACTTTGCGCCGGTCATTATTTTCAGTTTCAGTAAAAAGGATTGTGAGGCATATGCAATGCAAATGGCAAAATTGGACTTCAATACAAGTGAGTATAAATACAGTGGTAGAGCCAAACTGCGGCGTTTGCTGTTGCTCCAATGGGCCAAGTCGATCGGAGTAGTACCCGACCCAGAACACCGGCGTGAAGTAGAGGCAACTTGTGCATTTGCGTTTCGTGCGGTAAATGTGATAACCGGAGGGCTACTCCCCTTTCCACTTCCCCCCCTCCCGAAATGACCTTAAAGGTCGCCAACGCACCTGCAGCTCTTCTGGTGTTACAGATGTAGAGTACAAGTCGCATGCTCGTTGCCCTCTTTTCCCATAAAAAAAAAGAACTTAATAAAGAATTTTTATTCTGTTTGAATATGAAACTGATGCTGATCTTACATATTTTTAAATGTTATAGTTGAGGAGAAAAAACTTGTAGATGAAGTGTTTAACAATGCAATGGACATTCTATCTGAGGAGGATCGCAAGTTGCCGCAAGTCGAGAATGTGATCCCGTTGTTGCGGCGCGGGATTGGCATACATCATGGAGGGCTGCTTCCTATTTTGAAAGAAACTATAGAGATTTTGTTCGGTTTAGGATTGATAAAGGTAAAACATTGCACGTCTTCGGCGCTCTTCAAATCCCTCTATCACATTTAGATTGCACTTATATGCTAATTTGAATAGATTGATTTGATTGATTGATTGATTGAAGAAGAAAACACTTTAATTAATTCATTAAAATCTTCAATGACTTTCAAAAAAAAAAAATTGAGGTTTTTTTTTATCGTGTCCAGAAATAGAAAAGCAGTAGATACTGCTTTTCTATTTCATATCAAAAGTCTAGCACTTGTAGTTATTTTTTTTTATTTTTCTTATTGTTTTCATCTTAAATGGAAATAACTCGAAATAATTGTTTGAAGCTCAATACGATTTTTTTTCTTTTTATATAATACGATTTTTTTCTTCTTAAGAATTAAATGTGCGTCATGAGACGTGCACTTTTGGATTTTCCAAACGGTATTTTATTTGGTACGGTATTTGAGTGGACTTGCCGTAATCGCCACGACGGACGTTACGCATTCTATACTTCTCATTGGTCTATGTAATTCCGCTATGACTTTTTGAGACTGGTATCCCGCAATCTTTCAGAACGATATTTTCGAGGCATTTCCCTTAATCGACTTTCAAGACGAAGAAGAGAATCCGGCCGGACATGAAAGTGGTTGATCTTGAAGTCTTGCAGTGGTATACCATTTAAGATACTGTAAGCTCGTTCCGCATACAATCTGAAATCAATCAAAAAGATCAAAAATGATAGTGACCCGGGTTTTCTATGATGTCCTAAACCTCAAACATCTTAGTCCCTTGTGATCATCTCCGGTAGAGCACTCGAAATGTCTAAAAATATAACTTCCTACAAGAAAAAAAGAAAATCCATTAAAAGTATTGTGTAAATAAAGTTTATTTTGTCACTTAATTTATATAAAATAATTTGAATTTTCAACTGTTTTTTGTAGGCCCTCTTTGCCACCGAAACTTTCGCTATGGGACTCAACATGCCTGCAAGAACTGTCGTTTTCACAAATTGTCAGAAATTCGACGGAAAGGATTTCAGATTCGTAAGTACGCCTTTATATATATATTTGAGTATAATATATGAAAGAAGCAGTCCATAAAAGTTTCGGAGCCTGATCAAATCCGCTTCCAATCTAGTATTAGTTGGCGGACTACACATGTCCTCGTAATTATTTAGACTATTTTAGAATTCACACATAACAATAGAATTTCTATTGTTTCATCATTTCAATTATTATTTCATGTCCAGTCAGTGAAATGTTATTTACCTTAAACACTAGAGTATGAATGTACTTTAAGGGCAGAATTATTATACAAAACTACTTTCGACTGCTAAGACTAGGAGATACCGGTCAGGTATCTGTAAGTTTTAATGTGTGTGTTAGTAGCGTACATTTAAATTTACATATGGAAATAATATGTTACTGGTTGTTTTTCACGTTGAATTGTTTTGTATGTTGAAAAATCTTGATAAGGGCAATGAGAGTTCGTTCGTTATAGATCATTTTCTGTCAATCTGGACTCACTATGCTAGTTAGTGAGCACAGTGCCAGTACATTTGCACTAGTAAATCTGTCCCATCCATCATCAGTCAGTGGGATATGAAATTTAAAAACAGTTTCATCAAAAATTCATCAAATAGCTATTAACTTACATCCATTGAAACATCCTTACTTTCATACATACGAAGAATTTTATATATATATTAGTGCAGATAAGTGATTTAGTACCTGGCGACTTAGCTTCGTACGGCGTCTATCGTGTTTGCCTTTCCTAGGGGATGACTCCTACCTCGATAGACTAGAAAAGTAAAACATTATCTTTATACAAAATTTTATCCAAATCATTAGAGCCTTTTCCGAGAAACCAATTAAACAAAAACTGCTCCAATTTTCAGATAACGTCTGGCGAGTACATTCAGATGTCAGGACGAGCGGGTCGGCGAGGCTTGGACGACAAGGGTATTGTGATCCTGATGATCGACCAAAAAGTCACGCCTGCGATCGTCAAGGGCATGGTCCAGGGCAAGGCTGACCCCATTAACTCCGCATTCCATCTCACTTACAATATGGTGCGTTTATTGTAGCAATTATACACCATGAATGTTCCATGTTCTGGAGTTAAATCATAACAATGTAAATTAAATGGGATTAGAGTCAAATTGATGCTATAGTGTTAGAGAATTCAAAATTGCATTGCTTCGACTTGTATGTCATTAGATGTACGCAATAGTTAGGTATTCAGCGAGTTTTTAACACTTCGAAAGGGTTCCACTGTCATATACGAGTATGTAACTCCACGATTTTCACGAATATGTGAATAATAATCCTTCCATTTATCACAATCCTTTAATGGGGTAGAGCTTGGTACCAGGAAAGCTACGTGACCGCCACGATCTATGATCGATTACGAGATCGATCGAGGGCGAGATCACCCTTATAATAGATACACATATTCGGACTTATTTTTGATTCTGAATTCTAGTAAAACGACCTAGTGACCTCCTGTACGCCGCGGGGGGTGGGACAGACAAATCGGCAACAGCTTTTAAGCATTATTATTGGTATATAATTTAGTTGGCGGCGGCTTTAGTTTTGACCTGCGCCGCTGATGTCAGTGGAGGTACATTTACCGTAAATATTTTTATTTTTTTACTACAGATGACCTCGGAGTTTCGATTCTTTTTCCACTACAATTCGAAAAATAATTAAATTAAAAATTGGAAAAAACATGAACTATTTCTTAAAAACTTATGCTATCAATAGATTCTGTAAAAGAAAATGATTACGTAAAGCATTGAATCCTTCGTTTCCAGAACTAGTTTAGGCTATTTAGTTTATTTGAATAAGGGTATTGTTTAATTTATTTCATAAATAAAATGGCAAAAACGTCAAATCCTCGCTTAGTTACGACTCAGCGTAGGCAAACGGACTTTTGCAATCCACTTGCGCCTTTCCGGGATATAGAACGTGACGGTTGCGAGCCTCTTCTATTTAGAGTTGAATGCATTGTGAACATAGAAAAATTTACGTGAGGAAAAAGTAGAAAGAGTATGGGAAAGAGAGAGAGAGAAAGAGACGGGAAGGGAAATTTGCTAAAATTTATTCGTTTTTTATTATAGGTACTTAATTTATTAAGAGTGGAAGAAATAAACCCTGAGTATATGTTGGAGAGGAGTTTCTTCCAATTTCAAAACCAAGCTGCCATCCCTGATCAAATAGACAGTATGTACTTTATTTAAACATTTATACATTAATATGAAGTGACTATTAATATCAAAAATTTTGTAAATGGAATTGTATTAAAGCTTCTATCTCAATGAATATTGTAAAGCAAATATCTGCTTAGAGCTGTGGTAGCTTAGTCATCAGAGCACTCGCTTTAATTTCAAGGCACGCGTGTGACCATGGTACGAATCTTGGTGCTGGAAATACTAAATTTGATAAATTTAATCGCAAGCACTAAATTTTCAACGTGCGCGAACACTACACAAACTGAAACTTTGAAATCAAACTGTTATACGTTCACGTTTCGAGTCAGGTGTGAGACGTTATACGTTAGACTGAATTTAAAATTTGCAAATACTAGTTTTATTTCAAATGTGTAGTGTTCATGTAAATACAAGAAATCATTATGTTCAACTGTCAAAGAAAACATTGCGAGGAAACGCGCATGTTTGAGAAATAATAAAAATATTATTTCGAAGAGGCCTTTGCCCTTTACATATAATATATATATACTTATTTAATTTAAATATAACATCTATATGACTTACGATTTTATTGCGTGGACGAGATTTTGGCGCCAACTGGTGGCGGAAAATCCATCTGACCGGTGATGAGGAGCTGTGCTAGTGCGGGGGCGCGCACACCAACCTGTCTGCCCAGCGTGGTGAGTGGTGAGTGATGGGCAAATCTTCTCTGCTTGTCATGCCAGGTTTTGGGGGTGCTATCATGGAAAGGCCCACGTCCAGCTGTGGACTTATGAAGAACGACACGCTGATGAAGAAGAAAAAAACAATTGTGTTCAACTATTACTACTACTTCGGTTATTCCGCCTGTTTCTGTTGGAAATAACAAGATCTCCTTACGCCGCGTCCATACGACTTACGTGGTAGAGCCAAGCAGCGGCTTTTGCTGCCGCTCAAATGGGCCGGCCTCGCAGAATACCGGCGTGAAGTAGAGGCATCTTATACTTCTGCGTTTCGTTCGGTGAGTATACGGAGGATCACTCCCCATCACCATCCCTCTCCTCACCCTCCCTTCCATCTCCCAAATACCCCTAAAGGCAACGCACGTGCAACACGGGAGGTGCTGCAGGTGCAACACCTCTCGTGTTGCAGATGTACATGGGGGACCGTAATCAATTACCATCAGTTGAACCGCTTAAATTACTAAAAAAAATGGTGGGGGAAGGCGAGGTAGCACGTGCGAGGGCAGAGGCCCTTCGCTGGAAGGTTGCACACGTGAACGTGAAATGAATTTATTACTTACCAGAGGTTAAAGCGAAGCAGAAGCAATATGACGCGCTGACTGTGGACCAAGAGCACTCGATTGCTTCGTACTGCAGTATCCGCTCGCAGCTGGACTTGCTGGGCGCTCAGTTCCGCGCGTTCATAACGCGGCCCGAGTATCTCAAGCCATTCTTACAGCCGGGGCGACTTGTTAAGGTCAGTCGTTTATGTTGTTTTCTTATTTGAAGCGATATAAAGTGGCGATAACCCTTCACGTTTATAACTTTGAATTCATTGAAATTCTATTGTTATGAGTCATATTCGGATTAATGACACTAAAAGGGGATGTAGAATTCTCTTATAGCTATTACTACTTGCAACTCCACTTACTTTCTTGATACATCACCATTATCAGGATATTTAAGACCACTGCTGAACATTGGCCTATCCGAGAAAGCGAAAGGCATAACTTCTTCGGTGGGTTTACCCATAATCATTGCTGGGGAGACGGGTCGGTGAGCGCAGTGCCGGCACCGCTTGCACTAGTGATAGAGCTGCGCTCCTCATCATCAGTCTGTGTGATTTGGGTTTGGCAATTTTGGATAGATTTTTTAGCTTGCTTGTTAGCCGGGTGTACCACGCCCAGACGAGGTTAGGAATTTAGAGAAAAAGATGGTATTTTCCCGTAATTTTCCGTAGTGTAACATATTGTCGATCGTGTGGAACCGTCTTCTACAAACCGATTTTTTGTTACCAATATGTTTAAATTGTATAAAACAAAGTCGCAATCCGATATTGAACCTATAGACAACTTATAACTTCTCAACTTCTAAGTGTATTACAATGCGGTTTTCTTTCTTGTGTATAACTCATTCACATGTTTTTATTATTATTATTATTACGGGTATGACACATCTGCCTGTGTGAGGACAGCGCGTTTCGCTGGTATGTTATATTATTGAAAATAGTATTCATTTTGTGTGGTGTACTTGTTCAGGTGAAAACAGAAAAGCACGAATACGATTGGGGTATCATAGTGAATTTCAAGCACACGACGGGCAAAGGCAAGAAGCCCCTAGAGGAGAATCCTCTGACGGCAGAGACCGTCATTATTGTGGACATCTTGTTGCACGTTAAAAAAGCCGAGCCTAACGACACGGACACCAAGGTTCCTTGTCCAACTGGCGAGGTATGTTCTAGTTTTATTTCTCTATTTATTTCTTTCAACCATATAACATTTTAAACCCTTCTGCTATTTTGTTAAGAGCAATAAGTAAAGAAAGGTAACGATAGGTAAGGACTTTGTGCCTTGTGCAAATATTTTAACCAACTTCAAAAGGGTTCACACATTCGATTGTTTTTTTTTTGTATTAGCTTATTACTTATTACTCATTTCTAGACCGGTGATGTAGAAGTAGTGCCAGTTCTACACACACTGATCTATCAAATCAGTTCCCTGCGCGTGTACTACCCGAAGGACCTGAGGCCGCCAGACAACCGCAAGTCTGTGTTGAAGACTATTGGAGAAGTCAAGAAACGTTTCCCTGAAGGCCCTCCACTTCTGAATCCGATAAAGGATATGAAGATTGATGATCCAGTGTTTAAGGAATGCGTCGATAGGATTAAATTATTAGAAGAAAGGTAAGGGGTTCTGATATCTACTAGATTTTCCCTGCCCTGATTTGACCTGTCCATTAATAAATTTTATAAGTGTTCCAATTATACAAATGTTATACCAGTGTATCCACGGGACGAGATAGAGTGGCAAATTTTCATCCCATAGCAGTTCATAACATAGTTTCGTATTTCCTAATTTGTCCTCATTGAGGACCGTTCCACACATATGTAAACTAAGGCCAGCGAGATTTACGTTGCGACAGGGAGACGTACGTTGCGACAGCGAGTGAGACGTATCTCTAAAAAATTTTGGAAACGGATACAGGAAAGTGTACGAGTACAAAAGTTGCAAACATTGTGATGTTGTTATTATAGTTTTTCTTGATTTCGCTTTACTCGTGAGTGATAGTTATTAAAAAGAACTATTTTAATCATGGAGCCTCAGCCTGGCAGCCAGAGCTATGAAAGATATTAATTATACATAAAGTAGTTTTAAATTGAGATTGCTGTTTTTTTTACAGCGAATGTGTTTCACATTAAATGAAAATGATAAGGTAGTTAATGTCTATAAATATGTCAAGTAAAAAAAATGTCATGATTATTGTTTTTATTTCAAAAATATGTTCCTGCTAATTTGTTTACATTTTTCTCGTCTCGCTGACCTTACTCTAGTACTGTTATTATTATTTAAAATATTACAATAATAATCGACTACCGATTACTATAGTCACTTATGGCCAATTTGAAACTCCAATCTATTCACGGTTTTGTGTATCAAAAATCGATATTTATCTTATCCGTTTTCTTTATTAGACTGAGTGAGTCCAGTGTTGGATATAGGGCTCTCAATTAATGAGCAAACAAAAGCTGGCATGCTATTCATGGAAGAATTGCCAACTGCTCCGTCCCCGAGGCCATCACTAGTCTGTGGGAAATATGTCAAATTGTGTCTACGGTCATAGTAATATTATTTAACTTTCAATAGACTGTATGCACATCCGTTGCATAAGGACAAAGGCCGTACTGCTCTAACGGCCGCCTACGAAAAGAAACAAGAGGTACTGGAAGAACTCACCCTCGCTAAGGCCGAGCTGAGGAAAGCAAAGAGTATACTTCATATGGACGAGCTTAAAAAAAGAAAACGCGTTCTCAGGCGAATGGGTTACTGTACCCTAGCGGATGTTATAGAGTTGAAAGGTCGGATTGCCTGCGAATTAAGTAGGTGCGTAAATTTTTTTTTTATTTCAAATATGTTTTACTCATTTATGTTAAGTATATTAAAGATAATTCACATAAAACATAGCCTATATAGCATTAGCACAACTGAAGTTACAAGAAAAATTTAAAAAAAGTTACATCGAAAACCGTAAATTAGTTTTCAATTTAAATCCGAAAAAAACATCCATACATATGATGAATTTTAGATATTAGTAACAAGTTCGTTCAGAGTTTTGACGATACAAACCAGTTTACTTGTTAAAACATATATCACTATATGTACTTCTGAAATCACAGGTAGCATTTAAAAAAAGTTATATCAAAATTCTTCAAACAGCTTTTAAGTTAAATCCCTTGAAACGTACATAGTCTTCATAAAGAAAACTAAAAATAACCTTTTTTCAAACAAAACGAATAGTTAAATAATCCTAATGAAAAGCTTCGATATGAACAATACTACCTCGGCAAGATAGGCGACATCGATGTCTCGAGTCAATATGACAAAATCTAAAAATATCCTGTGACTAAACTACTGTACTTATATAATTGATGATAAATATGTAAAATACGAGGTTAAATTTAATTTCGTAACGTCGCTTCCAGCTGTTTGTTAGTGTAGATGGACGAGCAAAAGATTAAGAACTATTGTTAATCGCCTTTTTCACAATATCTAATATACGAAATTGCATGGCAGCGCGGACGAGTTGCTGCTGACGGAGTTGATTTTCAACGGCGTGTTCAACGCGCTGAGTCCGGAGCAGAGCGCTTCGCTCGTAAGTTGCTTCGTCTGCGATGAGAATGCTTCGCAAGCTTCCGCTACTGGGGAAGAACTTAGAGGTGTACTTAGACAGTTGCAGGTATGTTGTTTGTTCGGTCCTTTATTAACTTAATTTCTTGATTTTATTTTGTTTATAGGTCTAGTGAAGTCGTCACATCAGTTGCTTGTCGTAGACTCGGGAAATGTCAGAGAATAACCATCGTAAATATGCCTTGGTGCAAATGGGGGAAAGGCGCAAGGTACTTCATGTGAAGGTGACGACCTAATGCGTGTCGTAATTATTGTGTACGAGAAAAACTTAATTGTCATACTGTAATAACGTTAATGGCACGCATTGGGATCCAGTATCACATTTTCTCTCGCAAGTGACGTAGCGACAGCAAATCAGTAAACTGCGTTCCGCTGTATCCTCATCGCGGAGGTGAAACCACGCCCACCCTCGAACGAGTTGCCAATTAGCCGTAGCGGAGAGCTGAGTCGCAATCGAGCTGGAGTCGGGGGAGACAGGAGTGTTGGTAGGAGGGCGGTAACAATATTATGATAGGCCGCTCTCCCTTCGTGTGTGTTTAGTTTTAGTCGGTGGCTTTAGTCGCCTTTGCTCCCGCAAGAGTCGGTATGTATAAGCAAATTAAGGTTAATAGTGACCACAACGCAATAGCCAAGCGATCAAAGTGAGAGTATACTGAAATGAAACGTTATCTTGATAACATTCGAACGCAAGTGTTTTTATCCGAATAACCAGGAACGATGTTGTCCATAATAAGACTAAGACGGGGTTCCTCATATTAATGTAGCACGATACTAAACTTCTATTGTAAAATCTGTAAATTTTCATTTATTTATTTAGTAAATCAGAAAAAGATATATGATAGCAGGAAATAGTCTGTACAGAGGTTTTATACGCTGATAAAAGGGGAATGTATATTTTTCTCAAAACTGGCCAACCTTACATTGACTTTTCTCTTTCATACGTAGGAATACGCGCGTCGTATAGCAAAAGTGTCCATCGACGCGAAAATGGACTTGGACGAAGACGAGTACGTGTCGAAATTCAAGTGCACGTTAATGGACGTCGTGCTCGCATGGTCCAAGGGCGCCAACTTCCTGCAGATATGCAAGATGACTGACGTATTCGAAGGTTAGTTAGTTGGTTCATTCTTGTTGTTGTATTGATTTTGCACAAAATAATTTTTACACCAAATATGAAAATATGAGTTTTATTTATTTATATCTCTGAAAGTTTATTTTATGGGGATCCAGTACCTTGACTCAGGAACCTAATAATTTTGGGTTGGCTATTTAATTTCTAGTCAGTGTCTTATTGAACTTACTTTTTAGTGCTGTTGCTGCGTCTTTTGGTTCCTCATTGCCGATATCATGACGTCGAGTCGGGGGTTTATCTATCTGCTGTGTGATTTTGCCACCGCAGCTAATGTGTCGAAACATACGCACATCCTTATTTTACTAATTGCGTAAAATATTAAAGTAGCAACTTATAATTGTCCTTCTGCTGCGCAAAGCCCTCTCAATATTATTTTGTAATATATAATATTAAGAGGAGGGCTTTGGAGCCAGTGCTCCAGTGCGAATTGGCCCTTTGGGCTTCATATCTCAAATACTATTTTTTTAAAGTAATTTTTTTTTAGTTTATTTTTCGCAATAATAATTTTACTTTAAAGAAAACTGTAAAGAGTACCTCTTACTGATATATATACTATCGGCTTATGCTTATTAAAAAAAATCATTAAACCACCTTAGGTGTGATTGAAGCATCTACCTCATTTAAGTAACGTGTGCATGTTGTTCCAGGTTCTATAATAAGGTGTATACGACGGCTGGAAGAGGTGCTCAGGCAGCTTTGCCAGGCGGCGAAGAACATCGGCAACACCGACTTGGAGAACAAATTCAGTGAAGCGATCAAAATGCTCAAACGTGACATCATATTCGCTGCCAGTCTGTACATGTGAACTGTGTATTAAATTATACATTGATACAAATTTTATCAAACATTGATCTCCTTTTTTTTATTGCTTCTTTTTTTCTCTGTACTCTCTATAATACATGTTTGGCGATGGCTTAGTGGCCATGAGTCCTGAGTTCGAATCCCAGCCGAACTCACAATTTGTGCTGAACCCAATTTATTTATTCGCCCCGAGTGTTGTGACCCTAACACTGCATCTGATACTTCCTATGATCTTATCCAATTATCGTACATCGGATTAGGGAAGGTAACCCTAATCCGATGTAATGTTAGTTGGCGTTAAAGACGAACAAGTGTCTGTGTTTCCGCGTATAATTGCGGCACTGTAATGTATTCTGCGCAGTTGACAACTGCCGGAAGTTGGCGCCGTGGTCAAAATCAGCGAGGAAGCCATATAATAAATTCTAGTTTAAATTTATTCGTGGGTTTAAATCAAACGTTAACCTTGTCCAATAATGACGGCCCTAGAACCTGTACTTAGCGGTGCAAGATCTAGTTAGGTCTTTTTTTATATGATAAAGGTGGCAAACGAGCAAGCGCCTCACCTGATGGTAAATTATTACAGGCGCCCATGTACATCTGCGACACCAGAGAAGCTGCAGGTGCGTTGACGACCTTAAGGATATTTCGGGAAGAGGGAAGGGGTGAGGGAGAGGGGATTCGGCTTCTGGTTACCTCAATCACCGAACGAAACGCAGAAGTACAAGGCGACCCTACTTCATTTCGTATTCTGCGGGCCGTGGTGCTACCCCGATCGAGCCTGCCCATTCGAGCAACAGTAAAAGCCGCCGCTAGGCTAGAGCCTCGTATGGGTGGTAGGCTTATTATATACATTTTTGTTCATCTATTCTGTTTATTAGTATTGTAATAGATGTCAGAAAATCAATTCGAATTCTTACATATTCGAGACTAAATTATCCGGACCGACCGTCCGGATCCGGACTAAATTACGAACCGGGTACCGGCGTCAGGTGCGAGGTGTCCACGCCGACTGCATAGATCAAGGATGGGCAACACGCGGCCCGCCATTCTAAAATTTAATTTATTTTATCGAATTTCTCCCATCAGTATATTATAATAAAATGGTAGTACATACTAAACCGAAATATCGCGTCTGCCCGATTTTTTTGTGACGAGATACACACTTGTCGGTGACTTGTTCGAACATACAATACTGACGCGATGTGTCTGTGCTTATTGTGTTTGCTTCTGTCACACAATCACTCCGACTGGTAAGCTATTAACTTGCGTGAGTGCAATATTATTGTCAAAAAGGTAATATTAGATATTTTTTTATTCAAAATTAAGTTTTCATACGAAATTTTTTAACTCTCAAATTTCAAGTCAGTTCGTTTTTCTGTTATTTTCTTGTTTGTTTTTATCTTGCATTAAAATTTGTATATTATAACTTTACTTTTTTTTTTAGTTTTATATTTTTTTATTCTAATATTTATTATAAGTAAAGTTTCGTTAATTATTAATACCAGTTAATCTATGTGCGGCCCGCCAAAAAATATTTAAATTTAAATTGACTCATTGATTGAAAAGGTTGCTCACCCCTGGCATAGATGAATAAGGTGAATACTAAAGTCGCGATTGTATACATGTAATATGTAACATAACGTCGATGGCCGTGTCTACTACTACAATAGACTATAATACCGAAGATAGTACCATAGGCACATGAGTCAAAAAAAAATCTAAATACGATAAATATTGTTCTGTCGTCTTTTGTCCATGAAATTAATAATAAAGAACCAAACTTAACTTTTTAAACTTATTTACTATTTTAATTTGCATAGAAAACGGATGTGGAACTTCACAAAGGTTTCTATATTTTATTTTGTCAATGGAAATTAAACAGCATCTCAATGTTATAAGAGAACTTTATTATTGTAATTATGGTATATCTATAGCATGAACTTGCAAGTAACAAAAGGAATAGTATTTTACTATATAGAATTACACTAGATAACCATGTTCACAGTCGGCCGCGCCCAAATATACAACAACTATAATCCATTTATCATTAACTAATTATAAATAATGATAATATTTTTTTAGAACAATGACATTAAAATTTGTTTTTCAATTAATGTCATTTATTTTGTATTCACATTACATTGTATAAATTCTAATGTTTATTCTTAAGAAGCAGTAACGAGAGTACGATTGACAGAAATATTTCGAAAACATTTTTAGAATAACATAAAATATGAAAAATTTTATCGAAAAATGTACACCGATAAGTTATCATAGAATTACATTAGACATCACTGTTTTCCACTAATATAAACTTATTTCACACATGATATTTTCGATTTTTATAATATGCTATAGCGGGATCGATTTCAATGCCTGGCTTTATACGACAATAAATATGATACAAATATATATATAAATAACATTGATAGCATACAGGGAATGCAGTATTTAATAGGTTTCCGGATAGACTGTTTAAAACAAACCAAAAATAATAATTGGTTAATATAGTTAAGAATAATAATAATAATGTAGAATCTCAATGAATTATATAAACCCCAAATACATAGTTAAGGCGCATTGTCTTTTGTTTAGAAAATATTATAAGAACTCGAGAGAAAATAAACATATAATTAATACGCAAACGTAACTTGTACCAACCAATCTCATTTTCAATTTAGGAAAAAATATTGAGTTTTGATATTGCAAAATAGATTTCGGTTAATGATAAGGTGTTAAACAAATTTAAACAATATGGCTATGATTTTTTTCGACGGACGTTTAATTGCTGTTTTAGCCAGACAATATCTACATCTGATGACTCTAGACAGTAATCCTTACATATATAATATACGAGTATAGTAACCCCGAAAACTAATTAATCTTATATATTAATGATAATTTTTTTAATTAACTTATCTTAAAATAATTAAAACGGCCTCTTTAAAACAACTCTTCAGTACGCGATCACAAATTGAAAATACCCAAAAAATCTTACACTAAAGTCTCATTTGGTACCTGAATTGATTTGTCCAAAAACTAAACGCGAAACGAATACTAATCCTGTCTAGCTATTACATTTTGCGTAACTAAACGAGGTATTTGTTCAATATCTATATTTATATAGAACTAAAACCCGGGATATGCGCCCGCTTCACTTGACTCGAGCTCCTATATGTAAGACGTAAGTATAAATACGCTATTATTATCGCTTAATACTTAAAAGTTACAGTAAACACTCGACGCGCGCATTCGACTGCTATGGAAGACTCGACGCTTACTAGAAGCACATTCAATACTTTGCCAGTCGTTCGCCACTCGATAGAAACGAACTATGTCATTATATCAACTCTGTAGGTATGGTATGATTTATTTATACATAATGTACACTTTTTAAAAGCTCCCCAATAACTCTGTTAAAGGGGTCATGAACATTTATTTACTTAACTCATCTATTATAATATGATTGTAAATTGATAACAGTAACATTTTACAATATAGACGACAGAAATGCAGTGGATCTGACTCAAGTGTCTCGCAAGATATTTTGATAAAACTTGTTTCTATTTTGATATTATATACAATTCATTTACCAAAACCTTACTGTGATCAAATTACTTTATGCAATGCTGGATAGAGTAGATTTTGTGTCTCTTTAAGAGCACACCGATGGTTATTGAAGGTAAAATTCTTCTTAATATTCATTATCTTTATTATCATCAGAGTTAGGTAGTACTTGTAAGATAAACGTCAACCATTTGGATCTTATTCAGACCCTGCTAATGTCAAGGATTTTTTTCTTTTTTCTATTAATTACAGAATTATACAATGATCTTGTTAAAGTATTTTCAAAAATTATATTTGTTACATTGCAATTTACCATAGTTCATTATTTTCGTACTCTGTATCCAGCATTAGACACTGAGCTTACCGCTGTCCACAATTTTGTCTATAATTTTGTATGTATCTAATAAACTAACGGTCCCATCGAATGTAAACCGTGTAGACAGAGGCTGTGGTTTGGCACACGCAATGCGAGAACTACTTTTATAAAACTGTTTCAGATTTTGTACTATTTCAGAATATTGCATTTGATTGTTTGTTGAGAGTGCAAAATTTTTAATTATCTATAATTAACGTTCGTGGTACTAATAAATAAATAATTTACTTGTTGTATACAAAAGGTACCTGGTTAAATTGGTCTAAGTAAAAGCTGTAAAATTAGTAAGATGCATTTTCTAACGATAATTTATTATTTTACACTCCATGTACTCTTATACAACTAAATTAATGGACAACAGCAAGCTGTTCGTGATTTATATTGACACAATATATTACGATACGATATGGGATATTAAACTATACATATACGTGTGGTTTCGATTTTCACTCACAATACGAGTAATAATAACATTCAGATTTGGTACAAACATTTAAAGACTTAATGCATACGGACTTACTTCGCCACATATCAAACATACGCATAAACATAGTGTGTAACTCGTTTTCATGATTCGAGACTCTGAATATCAAATAAGCTTACAAAATTAGTAAATTTATGATATGCAAATTATGGTTTCCGTAGAAATTCATAATAGACGTCGAAATCGAACCATGGAAATTAAGCGACACACTTTTTTTTATTAAAAATTTAATAGGCCATTGAATTTATTAAAATATTTACAGTAAAGTTAAAACTGTTTCAATTACAACATCATCGAAGATCTCCCGAAACTTCTACTAATAAATAGAGAATTTCACCAGCTGGAAGAGTGACACCGTTGCTGTGAATTATATATTTTGAATGTATCGAAGTAATATGGCCAAAACATGAACAAGACGTAATGTGTTCACGAAAATTCATACAAATGTTCATACTATGTTTAAAGCAAAATAGGGTAATCTATTGTAAATACATACATTGTTTTATCTTTCAGCTGTTGCGTTAGGCGACGCTGATTACCACATTCGTAACAGAAATTTATTTTATAATATTTTTTTCTTACACACAAATGGCAGCAAACATCTAAATAATAAAATAATTCAGAATTTCCTGGTTAGATAGCCCTAACGCAACATCATGTATCCTTTATGGTGGCATAATTTAGCAAAGAAAGTGACTATAAGCCGGGTAATATTCCTATTTACATAGAATCTATCTATATTTTTCGGATTTAATTTGAATGATAGACACTGAAAGAAATCGAATAAGGTCTCAACGTAGGTATATTTTTCTAAAACATGTTTAAACGATAATTTAAATTTACATTAATTTATCCTTTTTAATATTTATTAACATTAGCTATAATTTGTAAGATCTCCAAGTTTGCGATAGTCATCAATTAAATGTAACAAGATATTTTTTTTACCTACCTATTTACTTTACGCAACCGAATCGCATTACAATAAAGGTGACGCCAACTTAGCGGAGAACGGGAAGAATATTTGTAAATACATTAAATCTAATCGAAATAGGTCCTTGTCGAAACAAGATTGACAGTTCACTTGGTCGGACAACAACTTCAGTCGATGAAATCGATCGAAAATCCATAATAACATCACGCGTATATATTACGTGCCGATGCAACTCGATATCACGGCTTCACCTTTCACAGTTCACACGGACCGTCCGTCACACGCACCGAGCTCGTCACTCATGAGTTTATTGTAATGGCGAAGCTCTTCAGTGTCTGTTTTGGGAATTAGCAAGTGAAAATAATCGTAGTGTGTTTCATACGATTGGTTAAAAAGCTACGTGTGGGTATTTGTTTATGGAGAGCGACGGGCGAGCAGTTATCCACGCACTGGTGTAGCGGGGAAGAGTCACGTGGCGAGAAACAGCGGCAAGAGCAGAGCCAGGAAGGCCAGTGGTCGGACCGATGCTCCGCGACCGCACGACAGGATTTCGATTTCCTGAAAAATGTTTAGGCTATAGTAACATCACTTCATTACCAGAAGATATCAACTTGCAGGATTAATTATAAAACCATTAATGCCGGTTGATTTGATTCTTCATAGGGATGGCAGTGAGTTAACGATTACCAGTTGGTGCTCATATTGATATATAAAGAAGAAAGATTAAATATTAGGTATTATATGGAAACGGTAAAAACTTTTTTTTTTATGAAATTATGTATTTAATCAATCGAAGAATGTACCATTATTTTCATAAGTAGTTCATTGATTCCTTTGCTGAAAAAATGTCGGGAACGAGAATCAATAAAATCTTTGGAAGCGGTTTGGACTGCCACATTGGAATTTAATTTTTTTCCTTGCAATTAATTGTCCGAATTCCTAATAAAGTATCTGTTGGAGCAAGGTTCGGGGAGTATGGTGGATGTCGGAGAGATTCCAATTGCGGCTCTTCTAATTTAGCGACAGTCTGTCGTGAAGTATGAGGTCTAGCGTTCTCATGAAGCAGCAGTGGGCTAGAGCAATTGACCAGTCTCGGTTGTTTGACGGCTAGTTTTTCCATCAAGGTTTGCAATTGTTGACAATAGAGATCTGCCGTAATCGTCTTTTCAGATCTGAGGAAGCTGTAGTTTTGTCATAAACTACACCAGCACTGGTCTACCAAACACACATCAGTGACTTTTTCTAAGTCAACATTCGCTTGGGACTGGATTTGGCCGGTCCTCCTGGGTTCAACCACTGTGATGAGCGATGATTGTCTTACAGTAGCCATTTTTCATCACAAGTAACGATACGATTCAAAATTATAAGTCTATAGTTATTATATTATTTAATAGTAATAAGTAATGTAACGCAGCAGTCAATGCGTGCTTGTCGGTGTGCTTCAATCAATACACGCGGTACCCATTTCTCGAGCTTTTTCGCTTTTCCAAATTGTTTCAAATGAATTAAAAATGTTTAGTCACTCACACCGAAGCCTGCCTCTAACTGGTTTGCGATGGATCCGCTTCCACGATCACCTTTACTTTTTCATTGTCAACCTGGGTCTCCGGCCGTCCGCGGGGTTGGTGTTGGAGGTCAAAATCTCCAAAACATAAATGTTGGAACCAAAAACGTACCGTGCTTTTTTTAACAGTAGTTTCCCCATACACGCCATTAATCCTTCGAGCAGTTTCTGCAGCGCTGGTGCCACGGTGTCAAGTTTTCCATTTTGTAAAAAGAAGGATGTCAAAGAAAAAACAAATGGCGCGAAAACAAATGAAAAATCATTAAATCATTAAATTCGAAACACAAGTACACAAGCCTAAATTTGAAATACATTTGAATTTAGATTTTCCAACCCAACGCCTGATTATTTGAGAGTCACTTCGACAAAACGCCTATTTCATATGTAAGGACCTAATACTTAGTTATTGCCCTGTATCTTGAGGGCTGGATACTTGAGTGGGGATTATAGTGTTATAGTAGAATACACTGAACTCATAAGGCGTATGCGATAAGAGTATTTTGGATTGGTCAATCGGAACCAACACTGATACACGACGCCATAAACGTCTCTTCATGACAAATCAAATCAAATCAAAAATTTTATTCTTCAACACAGGAATATTCCGTGTTGAACATACTGATGTATTGAGAGGCTTAAGTAGTTATTTCTTTAAAGTTCAAATTGCAAAAACATTTAACGCATTTTCATACTGTGTATAGATAGTATCAGAATAGCGTCGAATAAAACAATAGGGTCCGTTGTTAGTTAGGAGCTATGGTACCTCAGATCGCTCGCTTTAACTTCGTAGTATGCGAGTAACATGGGTTTGAATCGAATAGAATGGGGCAGTTTACCTCGGGGTGGTAGGAGACGCAGTGGGGAGGGCGACGGCGGTGCGCGGCGCTCGTGAGGCGGCGGCAGGCGGCGCGCGGGGGCGCCTCGCGCGCGCGCACGTCCAGCCGCTTGGCTCCGCACGGACACAGCGTGTCCACCACCAGCAGGATCAGATTGCTGTGCGGCACCTTCTGCACGCTGAACGGCCTGCGAGAGAGATTTCATTATGATGGGGCACTAGCGAACAAACAAAGCCTTGGCGACTGTATGATGGCATACATTTATTCGAATTTGCCGGACTCAAATCCCTTAGAATAGTGATGCGTGTGTATGGGCTAACCTTTCAAGAAATGCATAAATGCATAGTGACTTTTGCTGGTGCTTTCTAAGAGAGGCCTGTTGTACAGCAGTGGACTTAAATAGGCTGATAAAGAAGCAGTTGGAAAATACACAGCTCAACGAGATGATGTTTTTTAGGCAGTCATTTAAATAATTTAGAGTTTTTGTAGTGTAAATTTTTTTTTAAAAAGTTTCGTATTTATTCATCGTTATAATCATTGATAATGTTATGGCCACTGTCACGAGTTTATGTGTAATTTTCACTTTTTCAGTCCAATATTTGTTAATTACAAAAACTAGATTCATCATCAGCCAGTATATAGTCTACTGCTGGTCATGGATCTTACCTAATGAGAGGATTTGCCATAATCGTCACGTTTAACAAGCAGTTTTGGTGATCACAGTTACAGTACCCGTGCATTACACTAAGGGAATGATCTTGAAAAATAACATGGCATTCTCTGGTAGCAAACCCGGCGACGATGTCCACAACCCATCACTCTATCTCGCGGAGAGGCGAACTGGGTTGCGGAAATCCGTATGTGTTGCCCCCAAAATAGACATAATTTCTGAATATATACATTCTAATTTATTATCATTAATGAGTAACTAACGAACCCCACCGGTTTCCAAACATAATCTATTCTTCTATAATGTAATTTTATATGTAATCTAAATGTGAATGTGTCATACATAAACAAACGCGGATTTCTACTTTGTTTGAAATATTGAATATTGAAAATTCATATTTAAATAAATTAATCGTGTAAAGTAATTATTAATTTAATTTGCAGCTTTCTAATATCTCGTATCATATATTTATGATAAGGCTAATAATATTGAATATATAAACACAAATAAAAATAATAATCGATACCTCTCGCAACCAGAATTGTGACAATTAGTAAGCTTTCCCTTCAACGGCTGTGCAGTGTTAAGTCTAGCAGACTGCAGTGTGTACAGTTCGGCGCTGGTGTCGCAGGGACGCACAGCAGCCGAGCGCGCCGCCTCGCGTGGGGCTTCCCGCGGCGGACCCTCGCGGCCCTCTCGTGCCTCGCGGCCCTCCCAGCCTTCGTGACCCTCACGATCTTCTCGCCCTACGGCCGACGTGCCTCCTGTACCATCAACGATTATCTCATACGGCCCTGGATCTCGACTAACATCCTCATATTCTAGATCTTTTTCGTAATCTTCGTAATCGGCATCTGCAAGAATACAGTCAGTTGAAATAAGTAAATTAAATAAGGTTGAGAGTGAAACATGTTTACAGTATCCGGATAATATTGAGCGTGCCGCTCAGAACACCGTGCGCTCAGACAGCGAACAGCGTTACCGGTATACTACTGCGGACTTGTTTCATAAGACCAAAACATCAATAAACTGAGACAGTTCGCGAAAGAATGGCACAGAAAAAGGATCAGCTAGGTGCTACGGAAGTGGTACAATTGAAATTGCCTAAGCTGCGGCGTCTTCGGTGGAGTTAATCGTTTCTTCTGTTAAGCCCCAGAATGGAGAGGAGATATCCAAAACAAAGGACGGAATAAGGGACGGGATTAAATAATTTGTAGGGAGTCAAGAAAACAAGAAAATACCGACGCATTTTCCCAAGATTCGGGTCAATTAATCGGAAGGTTGGTGGGGTCAAGAAAAGTGGTGAGTATTTCTTTGCCCAGCAGCGAACTATTATTGGAAGCAATGTTTTAGAAGCAGGCACATGTTGACAAGGTCTCCGATGTTATTTGAGTTTGTTACGTAAGGGCCTAAACTCTCGGTGCGGAAAATAAATATAGTGAATTTGGTAACTGGCTTAAAACTTATATTTTTATATATTATACCGTTGTAGGTGTTACCTAAATCTTCATCAGCGTAACGACTTATACGAGCGCGCACTGTTTCCCAGAGTGGAAACCAAACCGCGAGTAGGTTGGCAAGATAGCTGCCCACCCAGGCAAAGGGTTTCATTGGCTGAAAATAAAAAAAAAACCGGAATTATGCAACAAGCCATCGTCGTTTGATTTCTGCCGCGACGATCATACCGATCCATGACCACATTACGACATTGCTTACATATCAGACAGTACACATTATCTGTATGGATAAAAAATTCAAATACATATAATTTTCAGTATTAGTCATAATTAATAGATAACTTTAAATTTTAAATATGTTTGTGCACTATTTATGTTGAAGAAATAGTTAATGACATAGAAATTTTTATTAATTTTAATTCTCCAAATTGCAAAATTGCATATTGATACATAAAGCCTTTTTTGACAACCGACAGGAAGCACCCTGCCGGTTGTCAAAAAAGGCTCAGGTGACCGACTGATGGCGGGAAATTCCAAAAGAACTACAGACCCTATTTAATTATGGGTGTCATAGAAGGCATCTACTGGCAAATATGTTTTTGGATATAGTGTGCACTAGACCCGCGAAAGGAAGACAAGCGGACACGTGAATTATCTGAATAACTCTATTGTCAAGAGTCTGGTGTGTTTGCGCGTATAATAAGACTTGCCAACCGATGTCTCAGGGTGACGGGCATGGTGCGGTGCCGCGCAAAACTTTTTATTACAGAGGTTTTTGTGGTACCGCTTTTGGTAATTCGTAACGCTTATTTTGTGGACAACTCATCAGTTTCGTCATTCAGAAAATATAAAAAAATGTCAAATGTTTGTCATCAAAACTTACTGTTAACTTATTTCCGTCGCCACTAAAAGGGTTCCTTGAGTCCGGACATCTGCCCTGATGATCATGTACGATAACCTTCTTGTATATTCGATCCTGAACCAGAGAGTCCATTATGGTGCCGTCTACTTGCCCGAAGAAACGACCGGTCTGCGACGTGTCTTCGGACAGGATGATGAAGCCGTTGTCATCTAGAATGTAGCAATCCAGTTCATCGCCAGCACATGACTTCTTGCATCCGCTACCGGCAGTGCACTGCAAAGAAATATGTCGTTTCATACGAATACCGTTATTTTAGTAAATAGTTAAAATTAATATCACGTGAGAAGAATTAGATTTTCCTTTTAACGTTAACTTCTGCATGGGTTGCGTCTTAATTACTAGACACGGTTTTTTCGACTGACTGATGCTGGGAATCCCATCCGAATATACCAAATAAAATGTCAGTCAAGAGATTCATCAGAGCAATATCTCTAGAATGAGAGTACCGGCACCGCGCTCCCTAACCCGCCTGCTCAGTGTCATGTCGGCAACAGCTACATGCATGCATGGCATGCTAGCTTTTGTTTGCGCTCTAATGGAAAGGCTTAAGCCCGCAGAAGCCTTGCACATTATATGGCTAATGTGTTTTAAAGTTCTACAATATTTTTTAATAATTTTTCATCACATTATGAGCCTGTTAGGCCAATGTTTGACATACTTGGTATCCCGGGTATGTCTCGCCGCATGCTTGACAAACGAGTTGGTTATTTGCCAATTCTCGGAGGATATTTTTTGACATATCCTTTAGTCGCCTTTTTAAGACAACCTCGAGATGATGTAGGATGAGAGATTTAAATAAAAGCAACTTCGAAATACATATAAGTTTCTAGTTTTTTTTTTATTGACGTGTTGAATTTATTTGTTACTTTATTTGCAATTCAGTTGACAAGCTCTGGACAATCATACATTTTTAAATATATGTTTATTTTTTATAGTGTAATTATATCAAGATATTTTCTGAGATTGTCAAGAGAAGTCATATTGCTTTTTTTTTTTTAATTTCTTTTATTTATTTAAAAAAACGTTACCATCCACTGTAGGAATTTCTCCTGTTTCGCGGAGGCAGTTTACATAGATGAATTTCACATGGACAAATACCCAGACCGGGAACAATTATCTGTAGTCCATACAAATACTAATCCCGTGCGGGAATCGAACCCGCGACCCACGGCGCCGCAGCTGATCGCTCCGCCACTAAGCCACCGAGCCGTCATATTGAAAATTTTGTCTTGATAGCTTATTTTATGAACTTTTTTATGCTACCATAGGTATGTTATTTATATGTAAATTTATGGTGTATTTTCTCTCATTATATATGTTAATATGCGCATTATACAACGGATTTTAAACTGAGCTTATGTATTCTAAAATATTACTGACTAAAGAATCGAATAATAAAATCTTAGTGTAGATTGTTAGACTCAGTTATATTACTTTGTATATTCTGTTTCCCTATCACCTGGAAAAATCTTATAATTACATAATTATAATGCAGATTAATACTTAATTTTGTATTCATATCACACCCTAAATCTTGAATGGGCGTTACGTCCTCAGGTTGCTTATTATTTATACAGTACTAGGAGTGACGAAGGAGGCGTTTTTTTTTAAAATATGTGATAACTTTGAGATGGATTTAATGACATATTATTACGAATACAACGAATATGAAAATGATTTATATCAGTCTATAATAGGAATGGATCTGAATCGTTAACAACTTCCTGCTCAATTTTTAGGTTCTTCTGCATCGAGTAGATATTTACTTGTCTTAAATAAAAATTATTTATCAATAAAAATTATAAAAAGAATTGGTCCTAAATGAGAATCTTGTAGTACGCCAGAGGTAGAATAAGGAAGCAAGATTGAAATCTGTTACCTTTGGATGCAAAATAACTTTAAAAAAACTGCAGCATTCTGTCATATATGGACATACTTAAAGCATTCCAAAAATTCATACAAAAAGCATTTATTTGACGATGTGCGTCTGTGCTTCTGGCCAGGCAATTTATTTATTAGTTTAGTTTGTACATGACAAGACATATAGATAATATGTCTTATTCTCGCTTTTCATCAATTTTATTTTATTAAATAGAACGAGATGTGAATAGACATAGCCTTGATATTGAGTGTGGGTAAAAAGTCAACTGCACGTCTCAAAAATTCAAAATCTCACCGTAGAAGTGACGTTCAAGAAATGCTTCACAAGCGTATCCAGTTGGAAATGCAGGCCAACCACAGCGGCGGGTGCTCTGTGGCCCCTGGACTCCACGAAAACTGCGTGCGTGGCCATCACGTGCGGCGGTGGGGCGAGCTCGTCGGGCTCCATGTCGCGGAACGGCACCGAGAACACGAAGCTCTCCGGTTCCACTGCGTGGTGCTCCACGGCACGCCGGTACCACTCCGAGTCAAAAGCGCGCCCGTACTTTTCGCTGAAGTGCCTGCAATTTTGAACTGTGTAGAAATTCTGTAGATGGTATCTGTAACAAAAAGCTCTGGTTGCCGAGCTTCTGAATGTGAAATTTTCGGGTCCCGCGTCTACGTCATAGTGACCGAGAGAAGCAAACCGGCGAGATTGGAGCTATACTACTATGTGTTTTTGTATGAGATATTTCATTGTCACATCTCTTTCAAAAGGCTTCCTTTTTGTTCAGCACAAAAATTTAGCTAGATTAAGATCCTCCTTTAAAAATGCACCTACATTTCAGTAAAGTAGTATTTGAACTAGTAAAAGCAAGTGTAGATCCAGGTTTGCGCTCAATTTCAATCTTTTTACATACCTATTCTATTTTACACTAATGTCCAAAATGAACAATAGTCGATGCTTGGGATGTTAAAATATATGTTAAGTATAACAGGCGAAGGTATATAATTAACTTCCTTTGGTTTAGCTATAGTGGGGTAAAAAACTGAATAGCCGTCTTTTGCATACAGTAATGACCCGAATATTAACATTACATTATATAGCTAGTGTCTGTATGGAATGATAGCCACTGGATGCAAAATTACATATACTTATTTAAATATGAATTTAATGATACATGTATTAAACTATAATAACTGGTTTATCTTAAAATCTTGGTGCTTTTAAAATGACCTAAAAGTTTAATTCAAACATATGATTTAAGTAAAGAAAGTTCTTAAGCAAATGAGACGTTGGTACGTACGGCTCAGATGACTCTGCGTTCCGTGAGCTGTTGGTGTTGTCTGTCCACTTAAGGAGGCCGCTGCGGGTCGCGATGAAGGAGAGTGTCACCATGAACTTGTGAAAACGGCCTTGCCTGTAAAGACGTTGGCCGTTAGAAACCGTTTCGAAACTTCAATTACACGAAAATATGTTTTTTTTATCAGTAAATATACTTGTGATTCTGGCACCAAATTTTGATGTTTACTTTTACTTATACCTTATTTAATCCTATAAAATATGTACAGTTTCACAACAGTTTGCATTTTTATTAGTATAATTCCTTAAAATCAAATATACTCCTGTAGGTTCTCAAACTCTTTTGTAATTGTCATTATAATATTTACTAAAATTATATATTATAATAAAATATCTCACTTTGAGGCATACTTCTCTTTTTGAAAAGGCAGAGGTCAGACAGTTCAGGTACTTTAATTGGTTGTAGGAACTAAATATAAATAACCGCTCCCGCCTGTCAAACTACAGGGGTGGGGGTCAGTGACTTCGGACTGCCAAATCGAGCACGACTCAGCGTGTCCAAGCGGGCATCCGCAACCGATTTTCCATCTCTTAGAGAACGATCGGCGGGTAGTAAGCCACGAGGCCGGTTTTGCTACCGGATATTGCCTTGATATTCTCAACAAGGCTTCTCACTTAGTTTTTGTTGCTCTGCCCTGCGAGAAAGGATGAGGTAGACTATTACGTCACTACCACGTGGTTAATAATTCTGTGTTCAATAAAATGTATTATATTGATATCTAAATAGTTTCTAGTTAAAAGTGCGATAAATCTTTACCGAACGAAATACCTTTTAACGTAAATTTTTCGAGGTAATATTTCTTAAGATATTTGTGATGTTTGTTTCAGTTTAGTATTATTGGCGTAATGGGAATAAGAATATTTCTGTTCATTTCATAATTTTATTTATTTGTCTTATTTATGATTACCAATATTGTCATTTTAATATCATTATTTCTTAATTTATGGATTTTTAATATTAAAGGTTATGTAATGTGACAATCTTTTAGCGAACATATAAATATTTGCACTCTGTTGTATTCAAGTTGAGTAGAACATAGCGAAGCAATGTGTAATTCAACATCTGTACCTTACCTATTTTTCGGAATAAATTATTATGATTAGATTTGATTTTCCAAGTTCATGTTTGGAAAAGCTCACACGCGTTCTATGGAAGCTTTACCCATACCAAACTGTGCAAGCGAGTTCGAGAGCGCAGTGCTTGTACTATCGCACTAGTGATTTTGTCTGTATCACTACCTCTTCTTCTTCGAGCGATCGGTTTGCCGCCAAAGCTTCGTTTGACAGCCAGCAGGGTGCCTGAAAGCTTGTGTGAAGTTCAGAGGAGAAGAAAAAAACGAGAAAAAGAAATTTAGCTGGAAGACTGAATATAATTTTTAATCCTGGTTAAATCTTATTTTTAAGGAAACTACGCAGACAAAGCCGCTGGTGGTCGCTAGTAATTGACCGACAGTAATGAGTCGATGTATTTAACATAGTTACCCAAACTCTTCCCGAGCAGTAATATTGTTTCTGTACAATCTTAAGATGATACGATTTCGAGAAATACTGTCTACAGGCGACTAAGACAAAGGACGATATTAAGGATTCTCCATTTTGGATCGCGAATTGGCAATTTTATCTACAGATAGTTAAAATATTTTGTTCCCACTCCTAGATATAGTATAAGTTATTCTTAAAGCAGCCGATTAGGAGAAAATCAAACACATCACAATATTCAAGGAATGCCAAAAGATTAAAGTACCAAAAGGAAGACAAAAAAGACCTCAAGAAACCGGCGAACAACGTGAGACACGTTTATCAGCTGATCTCACGTGCCTCTCAGCATCTCGGGCATCTGAGATGTTTACTGAGACTCGATTGCGATTGACTGCTGATAGCAAACGCCCCGTAGAGTTCCGGGCTTCTTAAACGTTTAAATTGACTTGATTGATTGATCACGAGCATCACACTGTCGGCACATCACTTGAGAATGAAGCTCAATTACAGCAGCGTCTTACGTATGTCACAGAATAAAAATAGCGATCACATGCGTCAATATCTTGACAATACTTCTGATAATCTTCTGAACGGCACAGAATCCAAAGCATTCGCAGGAATGAATCTGTGCAACCAATACCGAGAGTCTTGGAAGGAGAGAAATTACGACAAAATGTACGAGTTTGCAGAACCCCGAACAGTCGCTAAAATTCGAAATTGTTCATGATGAGCTCACTTGACTGAATAAGATTAACTGTGAATTCTGATACACCAAAAGATTAAAATAGAGCAATAAAAATGATTTTGCCCATATTGATAAAACTATGTGCAATATTCGTACTCTGAAATGGAGAAAGGAGTTTCCTGGAATATGTTGAAGAGGAGGCTTTATAGCAATCTACTTTTCAAAATATATCCTTGATTATCAAACGGGCCGGTAAGTATGAGCCTGTTTGGATGATTCTCCCTTTTGTTTTTGGGTTTGGGGTTGGGGGAATGGCACCTTTTTCTAAATGACACATTTTTATTTTCCGACATTAAATATTGAGATTATTAACTTAAAATAATTCCATTGCAGCCTTTAATGTAATGTTATTATGGAATATTTGCTGCAGCTTTCACCCTTTTTTATTTGGCATTTCGAATAAAACGAGGATTCTCTATTTATTTGGCAGGTTATCCTTATCGGTTACCATTTAGTTCTCGGCCAGAGAGTACGCTCCTTCACCTTTTAGCACTGATTCATTTCTTCGTGATTAATTCTAACCGAATTAATCATGAAAAATCGAAAGAAAGAGATTAATCGTAACTTATACAGACAGTAATAACTGTCTGTATAAGTTACGGCAATACGTGACATTTATCCTGAAGGTACCTACAAAATCTTATATGCCTTGTATTATGCCCCATATCAATACGCTGCAGGATTGGGTTCGGTATAGACGGATGGATTTTTCGCCATCAATCGTGCAGGTGAGTTTGAAAGAAAACAAGTTGTTAGTTGCGTACACGTGAAGTATTAAATCTCAAGTGTTATTGTATACTTTATGAACTCTACCTTAAGATTGAATATTTGACGAAATAATGAGTAATTTTTCTTTATTAAAAAAGATTTACCTCCTACATTAGGTATGTGTCTTGTTTCGCGGAGGCAATTTACATACATAAATTGTATATGGTCAAACACCCAGACCCAGAACAATTATCTGTATTTCATATGAATACTTGTCCCTAGCGGGAATCCAACCGGCGAACCGCACAGCCGCGGCCAAACGCTTAGCCCCTGCGCCACCGAGCCCTCTAAGTTTCAGACTATAAGGTAGAGACCAAAGATTACAGAACAAAGCTGTGTAGGGACTTGCGACTTTCCATTTCGTTCAAACCGTTTTTCATAAGTAGCATATGAGTACTATAGTAAAATCATGCTTAATTCTCACATACTAAAGAGTTATTTTATTAAATGTGATTATCCTTGTAAGCTAAAACGAAAAATGTACACAAAACATTGGTTAGTAAACAATATTACCTTGATCCCGGTAAGCTAAACCGTATGTTACCAGGGGAAAGATTACATAATGTGAATATTCACAACGGCTTAAAATTAAAATGAATGGCTTCAAATTTTGACTCAACAAGGAAGTAAAAAAACTTGTTTTGTATTGTAATAAACGTTTTATAACCGTTCCCCTTAATTAAACAGTCACAACGAAAAACTAAAAGAGTGCATATCACAAAATGTTTGAAGGTTTTAACTTAAACAATCCTGTCTGCAGCTAATATAATAATAAGCAAATGGCTCTATAAAGGTGACATGGCGGAGAATGGAAATCACACGCAGAAATTCTGTTTTGTAATCTTAATGTCTTCATACTTCATACCATGGTAAATGGAACTATTAGGTTCTAGAAGTTTACTGTTCGAATTGAAATCAAATCCGAAAAGAGTACGATAGAATGTCGATGATAACTAATGATGAGATTCCTTCAAAATACAAAATACTCCAAACAAGTCTTCATAGGTGATGTCTCAATTCGTCGCTAGCAAAATTTCTAACACGCCTACTAGAATTAATACAAATATGTGTATTTTTACGTTACCTTGTCAGTAGAGCCATTAAAGTCGCTATCGGGCTAGTGGCGTGACAAACACATCGTATTAGTGATCGAAGTAAAATTGACTTAATGTGCATTAGAATGTGATTAGAACACCTATGTGTGCTTTACTTTAACATGCAAGTGTAAAATAATTTGAAAACACCGCGCACAAATTGCGAAAATTAATTATGCTCAATCCAATAAGTTGCTACCATCGTCAGATTTTATTCGCGTTATTGCATTTCATTGTATAGTTGTAAAACATGCATCGGTTATAAATATTTACTTACTGGGAGTGATGACTTGCATGTCCAGTGTGTGCGTCCAATTCTTTTATTACCATAGCGTCTCGTACGAGAGACTGTACAAGAGTTTTGTCACCTGAAAAACGGAGAAATTAAATAGACGAATTATAGTATGCATTGATAAAACATGACTTGAATTATTAGTAGAATTTGTAACTATAATTTTTTTCTATTAAGGACGAGGCTCTGGCGTCCGACTGATACCGAAAAATCCATCTGTCTGTGCCGAACTAAAATACCACAGACTAGTGATGGTAGTGGTAGCAGAGTTGGCTAAGACAGCGCTGGGACCCTCGCACTAGTGTTACTGCTCTCTATCACTTGTCTCTGGGGTTTAGTTTCGGCAATGTAGGATGAGTTTCCTGAAATTAGTCAGTCACCGGAGCCGTCGCTAATATTGTCTGTTAGTAAACTGGGTGCACCGAGATGCAAGAACGGAATTCTGAATTGGAGAAGCCAATGTTGAGCAGCGGACAGTTTAGAAGCTGCTAAAGAAGAAGACAATTGTCAAATAACGTACAATAATAAGAGTCCCGGTCTTGCTTCTTGTGTGCGTTGTGAAGTGTGAGCGCCCTTGGGCGTAGCGACATCCACTTCCAGCCGGGGCGGCCCGTGCGCGTTAGGAAGTGCAGCAGTTGCTCCTCGGGGCTATTAAACACCTGCTCCGATGTAGATGCATATTCACAGTACACCCTGTGAACGAAACGTTTTCTTAAACTCTGCTGCGAACGTAAAATATATGTTAAACCAATTACATTTCATACAATATTTAAAACGAATTTTACGTGTATGAAATTCAGATAGAATTTCTGAAATTTTAAACATCACAGGTAACCACAAAAGATGAAATTTTAATTATTCCATAATTTTGTTAAGAAAATTTACGTGCCGTTATACTTAAGCTGTGCCAGTTCAAACTTTAGAATTAAAGTGCATATTAGAGCGAAACCCCTTTGTAATGTAAAAAAAAAATATGGTCTCATTACATTCGATCATTAGCAGGCCAATGTTCAGAAGTGGATTTATGTTGGACTGCAATATAGCATATTCCAGGTCTAAATTAAAGCATCTCAGGCATAAGGCACATATATACATACATACATAGAATATCTGAGGTGTTTATTTTGTCGTTTGATTTTTTTCTGGCATTTCCTTGATTGAAGTATTCCGTAACGGTAATAATTATGGAGAGTAAATTTGCTTAATATATACGGACAGGAGCATATAAAAATAATATCGGCACAAGAAGTGCCGGCCTGCACAGTGATGCGGTAAGTCGATGGATGCAAGTGACTCGAGACCGTGCTTTGGAGCATTGTTAGGGGGAGGCTTATGTTCAGCAGCGGACTTGTAGTAAGCTATATGATGACGATAATGATACGGATAGCATCGGCGGAGCTGTAGGTAGCGCTTAACTCTGATAGAGCAGGGTATTATTATGTATTATTAGGGTATTTTTTAGGTATTATTTGCTACTTACCAATCTGGATGAACCTTCCAATTATCGCCTTTGAAGTATTCCGTAACTGCAATAAAATAATATTTATTACCCGCGAGCTCAACGAATACTCGGACGTTTAAGTCTTGTTTTTGTATGGCAAAGCGATTGATTGTATATTAACGTCTGTAAATTAGTTGGTGTTGGGGGCCACGGTGAACGAAGAGGAACCTACACGGTCGACCTGACTCAGCGGAGTGGATAGGCTGAGAGCCAGTGTAATTACGGGCTGTGAGGCCCAGGGGTGACAACGCATAGGTTACCTTCTTCGATTGAAGTTGTTTGCAGGTGACAATGCATTGCAGTAGCGCGTACCGAGAGATGGACTGTTTGTTACTGCCAAGATAAACTCGTAAAAATAAAAAAAATATATAGAAACCATTGAAAGGGCTGTGCTTGATCTCCTGCTCGGCCTGCAGCTCGTACATGCCGTACCCGTCGGGCAGTACGGCGGCGAGGGAGTATGGCGTGCCTTCTACAGGGCCGTAGAAGTAGCGCTGGCGGCGGGTCGCAACGCGCCGCATGCCGTCGTACTGCACTTTCACACCGATCTCCGTTTCACCCTCCCGCTGCTCTATCATGTCGTGGCGGAGCTGGAGAATGAACCACGTTTTGTATATTGCTGTTTTCACTTTTAATAGCCACGATAGCCGAGTGATTTGAAGATCTGCTTCCAAATCAGGAGAACCGTTCGATGCTCTATTTCGAAACACTACGATGGCGACGTACTCACCACTTGTTGTCATATTGTTCAATATAAGCTCTGGTCGAAAGTCGAAACGACTAAAATGACTAGACATTTTGACAACCCCAAAACGGATTTACAGACAAGGGTTTTATTGATTTTTATTACTTGCTTAGACAAGTACCGATAGAAGTAAAAATTATAGTTTAGTATTTCTTTTATGTTGTCATGTCATTCGCTGTGTGATGGCGGCGTAATCTGTTACTCAAAGTAATTTCGTAGTTATCGTAAAAGTCGAAGTCGAATCTCTGGAAAAAGGTCTATTGCGGCCCGTGGCGTCAAGATTCGAGGTGTTTAGTACTGCGGTCGTCTATGTCCAGCGGTGAACTATTTAGAGAAGAAGAATACCATCATACATACTGTCATTGAATCATAGCCAAATTGAAAATATTTTTTATTCAATCGGTTCATAAAGTATTTGTTACTTATATGGCACCGGCAATGGGTTCGGGTGCGAACTGCGAAACATGACATCGTAAGATGGAGCCCGCCATTCGACTATTGTCGTGAACCTCTCTAGATACAAGCTGTAATGCTTAGTTGGAGGGATAATAGGAATATTAGTAATATTACTTAATAAATAGCATTGCTAGTATTCTTTAAAAAAAAACACTGAGAGCAAAGACTGCTAGACTACTACAATTCCCATGTTCGTTGCGTTTCAGATACAATAATTCAATAATATTTCTTTACAGTTCACTAACTACTCAGTCTTCATTACTTACATCTAGTAGCAACGACGTAAGGTTCACTCGGGAGTTCTCGTCAGAATCGACAAGAAGCTCTACGTCGGTGAGGTCAACACTAGAGTACAGTGGACGTAGAGTCTCAGTATACTGCAATAAAAAAATCATTATAATTTTTGGTTTAAATTAAAAGCAAAGAGTTGCGCCCTCCAGACGAGTTCCTGCTTTGTCGTGTCGAGGGAGCTTAGTAGTTCACCCACAATGAATCAAAAGGAACCAACATGCAAAGCCAGAATTAGCCTGGCATAGAGGAAGTAGTTAGTCTTATTATTTTTACAGTTTTTTTTTATAAAGTCATTACCTATTTTCTGTCCAAGGAAGTTTCAAGCCTATGCACGGACGAGTAATTTGTGAAGGTCAGTTTAGGTGCTTAGAACTACTTGAGCAATGTCTAAAATGTCCTGGGTAAAAAATATTTAATTACTCTGAGATATAAAAGTTTTTATTAAAATCTATTTCAGAATTATTACTCCTTGAATATAAATATAAATCTGTATCTAACATAATAATAAGTAACAAGTTCTTATAAGTTTTTCAATTTCAAATAAAAAGAAACAGATAGTCACAGTCAGTAGTTATAGTCACGTAGAATCAGAGAGAATAAATTTAAACCTCAATAAAGTTTTTGACATGGGACTATTTTACCTCATATAATACATAATACTTTTATGCTCACCTCCTCGTTAGTGTGCTACAACAAAAAAAATAATATATTATATCACTATAGCATTACTTACGTAAAACTACCAAAGACACAATAACATACCAATGGTCTCAAATCAGGATGGTACAAAACATGCCCGTTGTTATCCACCATGAAGGAGTATCCGTTGACACCCAACTGAAAGAGATAAGTAATGATAATAGAGGGCAGAGGCGTAACAGTTAATGGTGTTACTTTCATATAGCAGCAATATAGCCGCGTTATGTTGAAATAAATAGTTCTACAGTGATGCTCAAGCAAATTGTCTGAGTTCCGTGTACAGTCAGCAAAATTGGCGCGTGTAAGAGTTATAGTTCAAAAGTTTACTGTAGCATTGTAAAAAAGTAAAAAGATCTAATTAATTTTTTTTAGTCCGGAAGGTAAAGACTATGGAAAAATCGAACGTTTTCCAAAAAAATCTTCCTCTGTTTAAGCTCCTTTTTGCTGAAGGTAGTTAAGATTAATACAAATTACTTGGTGACGCAATGCAAAAAGTAACAATTAAAAAATTAAACACAGCACAGAAAATCGCAACTTTGAAATAAAACAATTCTTATTTATTTTTACTTTATCTGATCAAAAGGATTTTCCTAACTAAATATAGGATAGATAAATCCTCTGTAAGGATCAACTTTCCGTGTAAAATTATTCGAATATACAGCGCAGTCTTGAGGAAAAACTTTAAAACATATATGTTACGATAAGTTATTATCCTGTTGTAAAATAGTTGGCATAAAATCTGCTACGGTGAGATTGCTGCCGTAAGTTTGGTATTTTTTTTTTTTTCGGTTCCATTGATACGGAACTTGGTAATTGCCGTAGCAAAGTAAACGCAGACGCTGTTTATCGGCGTACTGTCTACTGTATCCTCTATGGTACTGTCTGGCTCTTCAACTTACCTAACAAATGTAAACTTTTTTTGCTGTTTACATACCTTATACGGCGGCACGAGCTTCTTTATCTGATCGACAGGTACATCAGTACCGACAACGCCGTGTAGATTGGCTTCTCTTTGCTGAAAGAAAATATTAATAGTATTTGTTTAACATTTTGAGACAAAGGTTATTTTGAATGTTTCGCGTAACAGAAATGTTGGGCTTATGACTCACTGTATGATTTCTCCTGTCGAAGATGGGCACAGTAACTGAAGTCATTAGTTGTCCCATTCCGTCGTCAGCGAGGCTGCTACTCTGTAATCGTTTTTAGTGATTTTAGAAACCCGATGGCAATTAAGAATCCGCTGTTTTTATTTATTCTATGTTTTTAGTTTATAGGCTGTTTTGAATTACCATTGTTACCGGTAACAGATACAAGATTGCTTGTCTTTGTAATATCATCGTTTTGTACTTTTAATAGTTGAGGGCGATATAACCGCTTAATACATGTATACTTTACCGATGACCTATAATTAAGTGATGCAACAAACTGAACACCGTATTACTTAACACTCCCGGTGTAAGGGTGTAAGGGGAACATACGATCTCTTTCTCGAAATGCTAACTTGTGCATCCTACTCACAAACAATCGAGGCTCTGGCGATTGAATGATTGCGTAATATCTGTCCGAATTTGGTGACCCCAAATCCCACAGACACTGGGAAGCAGCAACACTAGTGCCGGTACTGCGCTGACTCACCCGCTTGCCCAGTGTTGTGAGTGTGGGAAAACCTGCTAAGAAATGTATGCCGGCTTTAGCTGACGCATTGTCGGAGAGGCCTATGTTCAGCAGTGAACTAAACTAGGCAGATGAATAGTGAAGTTAAACCACATTTTTTTTACAATTTGTTAAGGTTTATATGCTAAAATTATTTATTCTATTTTATGGTTAATTAAATTAATTTGAAAGTTACCCTTCCTCCCACGTATACGGGGCTCCAATGGACTGGATGAATCGTCTGATACATGACCAGCGGCCGAGCCAGCACCTCCACGAAGTGTAGAACTTTGTGCCTGATCTCTGAGTGCTCATTTATGGTCACGTAGAAACCTTTTAATGAATTGAAAACGATATATTTAAGTCATTCTGCATTGATAAAGGTAGCTGTAACGTAAATAATGTTAGTAAAGTAGCAGTTTTAGGGAAGGCCTATGTTCAGCAGTGGACTTCTGATAGGCTTAAATGATGATGAAGTAGCAGCCTATGAATGTCCCACAGCTGGGTAAAGGTTCTCGTTCTTTTAAGAGAATAGTTTTAGAGTCGAGAAGAAGTACACGACGTAGAGCCAAGTGGGGGCTTTTGCTGTTGCTCGAACTAGCTGGTTTCGCCATGATGTTTTCTTCATCGTCGAGAACGTGAAATTCGGCATTTAAAATAGCATTTAACAATTTTAGTAGAACCGCCACCGTGAATAGAACACTTAACTTAAAGCTACATTACATTTCCCTTAAAGCACCAAAATTGCAGCCTGTAAATACATTTGCCCAGCCGTGGGTGCTGTGCAAATGCCTACTATCAATATTTAATTTCTCTTATTTATGTTATATTCCCACAAAGGATACCTTTATTTGGATTTGGACGTCTGCGTTATTATTTTAAAAGGCATTTTGTGTTTTGTTGTTGTCACCGCATCCGACCCCTCCTCTGATCTTATCGCATAAGCATGACATTGGATATGGCAATGTGAAGATGAGCGAGTGCTTCTGTGTTTACGACACTATAATATATCCAGCGCAGTTGCCAGCCGCCCATAGTATACGGTAATGATCGCCAATAGGAAATCATCATTATTCCGTACAAGGATAAAATACCTTTATTGGTGCAAGCCATGTCCTTCATAGTATGTCCGGCGGCGGCGTCGCCAGCGACCCGGTACGTGAAGATCCGCACGGGCATGTGCGGCCAGTTCCACACGCGGAACACACCCTTCACGCCGCCCGCGCCCCCGCCCGCGCCGATCACCGCGATCGCCTGGTTGCACTGGCAGCCCTGGCCCGTGCGGTTGTACTGTGGGATAATAAAGTTTTTTTTATTTTTAATTAATTGAAACCAGCTTTTTACTTTGTGTCGGGTCTGAGAACTACACAATTCCGAGGTGATATGCTGCTTTTTTAGTTTAAGTCTTTTTAAGTTAAATTTACCTGAGTTTTCTGAATTCGATTTTATACATGCTTTAGGTCATTTTAGTCAATACATAATTTAAAAAAAATCTTTTGTAAACCCTATGAGTTATATTTCTCTAAGTGATTGGTACTTGACTTTTATAATATTATACTTGCGACTTCTTGTGGCTTTGCCCAAGTGACCTTAAATGAGTTATGCGAGAAACCCGTGATTGCAATAAAAAATAACCTATGTACATATATTCGTGACAAAATAATTTTTTTTGGCGGAAGTTTAATATTTATTCAAATCCTGCTATGATAATCTTTAAATAAAAAGCAAATATACTGTAATTTACTTTTCTAACTACCACGATTTACTTATGGATATTCAAAATAATAAAATAAAAATTCACCTTTGGTACGGACATGTACGTCCATATATATACCACATTAAAGTAACGCTTCCGTTTAACAGATAAAAGGAAGAGCCTCAATGTAAACTAATAAACTATGCCAGTCTTCTGAATAACTACAAACTGCCGAGATAGTTTTATTGCTACAAACAGTAACTTTCTACATTTTAATCAAATAACAATTGTGCTGTACCTTGGTAAAGTTTTTGTTTAAGACAAAGTTTTGAGATTACTTTTAGAACTAACTATTTATTAGAGTCGTAATTAGCACTAGAACTGTATTTAGACACCAATTGCCGATGAGTTGTGGGTCTTTCGACATGAAATTCTGGTCCATTTAAGAAAATATATAATAAAAAAAACATAGTTCATTTTTTTTTTTTTTTTTTTTTAAAAGAAGAAGGGGGCAAACGAGCGTGCGGCTCACCTGATGGTAAGTGATCACCGACGCCCACGAACATCCACAACACCAGAGGAGCTACAGATGCGCTGCCGGCCTTTAAGGAAGGAATAAGCTCTTTTCTTGAAGGTCCCTAAGTCGTAACTATTCGGAAATACTGCTGGCGACAGCTGATTCCACAAAGTCGAAGTGCGTGGCAGAAAACTTCGATTAAAACGCACTGTGGTGGAATGCCAACCATCTAGGTGGTATCGATGGAACTTCGAATTCAGTCGCGATGTACGATGGTGAAACTCAGCAGCTGGGATCAATCCGAACAGTTCCTCAGAACATTCCGGAAAATTTTGTAAAAAATGCAAAGAGAAGCAACATCTCTTCGCAAGGCCAAAGGATCAAGCCGATCAGAGAGCTTGGTCGCCGACAATTCGAGCCGCTCGACGTTGGATGCGGTCAAATGGAAGGAGTTGGTACTGGGGTGCCCCTGCCCAGAGATGAGAACAGTATTCCATGTGGGGCCGAACTTGCGCCTTATAAAGTTGCAAACGGTGGACCGGCATGAAATACTGTCCCGCTCTACAGAGCACACCAAGCTTTTGGAGGCCAATTTGGCCTTTCCTCCAAGTGACCACGGAACTGAACGTCGCTCGATATGTCAACGCCAAGGATTCTGATACTGGCTGAGGCAATAAGGGAATGTTCTCAAAAGAGGAGAAACGACAAAGGGATTCTTTTTAGCGGTGAACGCGCAAACCTGTGTCTTTTTGGGGTTGAATAGGACCAAATTACGTCGACCCCAATCCGAGACTTTGAATAACAAGGTCTCGACTTCAGACACAAGTTTGTTCCGGCACTCTTCGACGTGTTCCCGAGAAATATTCGCACGGCCTGTATATAGGGCATCACCCGTGCTGTCGTCTGCATAGCAATGAATGCTACTGATTTGTAGCATGTCGTTGATATGCAGAAGGAACAGAGTGGGAGATAGCACACAGCCTTGTGGAACACCAGCATTCACGGGTTTGGGGTCCGAGCATGCACCGTCGACAACAACCTTGATGCTCCGATCCGTGAGGAAGCTGGTGACCCAGTTGCACAATCTCTCAGGAACCCCGTAAGATGAAAGCTTTGAAAGAAGCGCTTTATGCCAAACCCTATCAAATGCTTTCGCTACGTCTAGACTAACCGCCAAAGCCTCCCCCTTAGACTCAACTGCTTCTGCCCATCGGTGAGTCAGGTAAACTAGAAGATCACCAGCTGATCGTCCGCGACGGAAACCGTACTGTCGGTCACTGATCAGCTGGTGTTCCTCCAGGTACCTCAGGAGCTGGGTGTTGATGAGTGACTCCATTATTTTAGATAACAAGGGGGTGATGGCAATAGGCCTGTAGTTGGACGGATCAGAGCGGTCACCTTTTTCGGTATTGATGCACAAATGCTGTCTTCCAAGATTCCGGGACGACGCCTGAAGAGTAGGAGTGCAGGAAAAGACGCGTGAGAACCGGTGCCAACTCAGGGGCACACATCCTCAGCACAATTGAGGGATTCCGTCCGGCCCACTCGACTTATGAATGTCCAGGAGCGGAGTGCCTTTCGCACTGAGCTCTGCAGAAACTGAATTTCCGGCATGGAGCACTTACACCACGGGATGGTAGGTGGAGAGTTTCCCCGGTCATCAAGAGTCGAGTTGGATGCAAAAAGAGAGCCCAAGAGATCGGCTTTCTCTTTTTGCAGTATGGGCCAGCGAATCATCCTCCTTGTGTAGAGATGGGAGAGATGGCTGACAGAAATTCCCTGGACAGCCTTGGCGAGAGACCAGAATGCGCGGGATCCCGATGGGAGGCGAACTAATCTCTCGCCAATTCTGCCAATGTGCTTTAACTTTGCCGCAGCGATAACTCTTTGAAGGACCTGGAGGCAGAGTTGTACTCGTTTTAAGAGCACTGGTTTTGCATCCCGAGACGCCGATGCATCGGCCCAGGCCTGGTAGCACTTCCGCTTTCGGCGTGACGCTATTTTGCAGGTGCGACCAAACCAAGGCTGGGATTTACCTCCGACAGGCACTGCAGAGAACGGAATAAAAGTTCTATTCCTGAAGTACCACATCGGTGACAGAATCTGCAACGACGTTGGGATCATCCAGCGAGAAGCAAACCTGCCCCCATGGGTAGGAAGCAAAGAAAGACCGCATTCCATCCCAATCTGCCGACCTATAGTGCCACACACGGCGGAACCCCGCAGATCGCGTTCGGGATCGGCGCGCGATAGGCACTACACTCCGGATCAGACAGTGGTCCGACGAGCCAAGAGGGCATCGACTGAGACCAAATATCCGTCCGGGTGTGAGGTCAGCAAAAGGTCCAACAGGGAAGGTGTATGACCTTCCACGTCTGGGATCCGCGTCGGCGAGGTTACCAGTTGTGTCAGGCCATATGCTAATGCAAAGTCGTGAACAGATCTCCCCGCATGATCGGTTATGCGAGAACCGAGCCAATCGGTGTGGTGGGCATTAAAATCGCCGAGAATCACGATCTCTGCGGATGGGATCTGTTGTAGCACGGAATCTGTAGCCATTTGGATGTGGTCGATGAGTCGGTCAGTTACGGTATTACCGCTATGGGACCTGTAAAGGCACGCATAGACGCGCGGATGGTCGTCGCTGTCGATGCGCAGCCAAAGGGTAGAAAGGTCCAAACCTTCAAGACTACCGAGGCGTCGAGAACAGATATCATCTCTGACGTATACGCAAACTCCGGCACGGGGCACAAAGGAGTGTTCCAGTTTGTACCCCGGGTAATGGAGATAAGAGGTATCAGCCGGAGACGATATCTGAGTCTCTGTAAGAAAAAGCAAGGCCAGCTTCGCCGTTTCAAGATGGTAATGAACGGCGCTAAGGTTCGAGTGGAGTCCCCTGATATTGCAGAAATCCACGAGAGAAATCAATGCAGAGGGATTCTCCAGAACCGTACGTACTGGTACCCTCCTGGGGTAGCTCAAAATTATATACCGCTACCATATTTGGGGAGGGGGGAGGGGGGAGAGGGCCTCCGGTTACCTCACTCACCGCACGAAACGCAGAAGCACAAGATGCCTCTACTTCACGCCGGTATTCTGCGAGGCCGTGGTACTTATCCGGACGAGCCGGCCCATTCCTGCGACGGCAAAAGCCGCCGCTTGGCTCTACCACGATTGAATACTGGAACATATACTGGAATATTACCCGATGCAGTATCTCAAAAGCCGTTGTAATAGCTGCTGTCAAATTGGCCGCTCCGCCAGCTGGTTCCGCGGCCCATAATGCGGTTTTCAGTTCACGCAAAGTTTCGGGCACCGCCTGGAAAAATATAAATATTGTATTATGTTATATACGGACGCTTAGGGTTTTAATTAACAGTCACGCCGTGGTATAGGTGAATGCGAAACTTATTTGTAATAATGTTTTCTCTGTCAGTATGTCGATACTTTAAAACTAGGTACGTAATCTACTGAAATGAAAAGTATTTGACAAAGTATTTTTTCTAATATATTCTCACAAGTATGTCTGATCATGTAAGTATGTATGTCTATCATACTGGCATAGCTTTAAAAATCCGCAAGGATAAACGAGATCTAAGAAATAAACAAGAATACATAACCGTCGTCCAGCAAACACTATTTGCGAATAAATATTATATTAATTGAAAAATTATAAATTTATCTAATACGATTATGTCTGAGTATAGATATTCTGGTTATAATTATTAAATATAAGACCACGATTGCCGAACAGTGAACCGGCTTCGAATTAGGAGACCCGAGTGGAGGGCATGTACCAACGAGTATTTTTCAAATTTAGTACGATTATTATCGTTGGCGAACAACCTGACATGTTGTTCTAAAAATAAGCTCTGGTGAAAAGTGGGTTAAAACGACTGAAAAAACATTTCTAGACTTCTCCTTTATTGGGTATAAGCTCGTGATCATATTATCAAATATTTTTGCTATAATTTAATATTATAAAGTGTTATTTTGCAGCAATGAAGTAAATATATAAATATGTTTCCAGTTTTATCTAGTTATGTGAAGATATCATCGTGAAAAGAGGCTCGTGAGTGTGGTTTTGTGAAAGCGCCGGAACATGGCGAGAGAGCCACTTCTCACCTGACCTTTGAAACTTAGCAGGGTCAAGGACTTCTACCCAACATAGCTCACCTAGAATCCAGACATTTTGTGAACTCACATTTTAAAGGTGTTAAAGTTAGATTAAAAGATAAACACTTTTCACTGCAGTTTTATATTTGTGGATTTAATGAACTTAAAAACCAAGTTTTAACAATTATACCGGAGGCTTGTGTTTTTGTTCGTTGGCATTTATTATCAATATTACAAACTATTTCAATTTTCTGTACTTAAATATTACTAAATAAACACTCGGAATGAGCTCGGAATGTCCCGAAACTCAAAAAAAGAGTCATCATGAGAAAGATATTAAGAGATTTTGGGTTTGTTTTCTGTTCGAAAGTCTTCGTTAAATTTTAATTTATTGTTCACAAGTAGGAGATCTATTGGACGTTGTCTTTTCTAGACGACTGACATCATTAGCCATGTAACCACCCCAAGAGGTTAGCGGAGTGCCTGTGTGCTAAGCGATGGGTCTTGGGTTCAAACTCTGCTGATAGTGTTGGATAGTGCCACCGTGGTCGACTAGGAGGATATCACCATTTCTAGTATTTTCACAATGATTCTTAAAATATCTGCTGTAAGAGCTATTAAAAGTAGGTCATCTGGAGGTTGTTCATTAGAACTGAATGTTATCTACAATGTTATAATTTAGATTATCTCCCCAGTAAAGATCTCCAGATATTATGAATGAATGAATGAAACACACTTTATTGTACACCAATTAGCAAAAATAAATATAAAATACACAAAGGTACAATTGGGGGCCTTATCGCTTAGAATCGATCTCTACCAGGCAACCACTTTGCTGGGGAAATAATGACCAATATTAAGTATCTAAATAAACAAATCACGTGCCCGTGCTGACTGTCCTGCTAGGAGATAGCTAAATCTTTCATGAAAATAATGCAAGTTTTCGTTAGCGCTATCATGGAAAGGCCTTTGCCCTGCAGTACAGATTGATTAAAGAAGAAGAAAAAGAAAAGAAGTAAGCAAAAATTCAAATCTTAATGAGACTATCTAATTTAAGTTAGTAATGCAAACCAAACAAATCTTGAAGGGTAACACAACACATCTCTTGAATATACATCTTAGGTTTAATTAATCCTGGGGATATGGTGCGGAATGTTTGCCGACGGGTAATTGGCGCGTCGTATATTAACCGGAGTGCGTGAATGACCATAGCCCCTGGATGGTTCTAAGCTCTGTGCCTTTACTAACGTTTAGGTGAAATAATTAGCTAGACTTAAGTCATAAGAGATTACTCTTCATCGGTCTACTTAAGTCGACTGTAGAACATAGGCTTCTCCAAGAAAGCGCCAGTAAAATATCGAATGCAATTCTTGAAAGGCTTGCCCATTCACGCTGGGCAAGAGGGCTCCCGAGCTCAGTGCTGGTACCCTCGTATTTCACTAATCTGTGGGATTTGAGTTAAGCAAATTCAGATGGATTTTCCGCCATGATTTGGTCGCTGGAGTCTTGTATGTTAGCTCGCAAGGTGTGCCATGTGCAGATGAGGTTGGTATATGAAAATTTAATATACTCCATTACACCCCAAAAGCCTCAGGTGATAGATATTATGCTAAATTCTACATAAAATTAAAGGTAGTGTTGTGTGCGATTCGTTATAGATAAGCTAGGCTATTGTTGTTTTTTTCAATAAACATATAAATAACGATAAGCCCTAGTTTTTTTTTATATATAGGTAAGAGTATAAGTAGCTAATATTCCATTAAAACATAGTATAGTTTTAAAGTATTAAAACAAGAGTTACTCGCGACATGTCATTCCGATTTCGCGCATGCACGACTTGGGAACGTAAGTATCAGACTTGAGCGATAAACGTTTGACACTCTTCAACCTGTCAAGAGCTTCGTTCCGTTCTTTGAGGCAAAGATACTATCTCAAAAGTTCATCAAGACTTATGAACTTAGTAAGTGAATACACCGACCCGATAGTGATGAAATAGAGTACCTTTTGTAACACGCCCCGGTTCCGCGATCTAGCAGACATTGAGACAGCTAAATTACGTATGCGTTCGGTTTTGTGGATTTATAAACGCGATGTTAAGCTTATTTGTCCACTTTACGTAACTCACGGCTGTCATAGATTATTCGTATAGTTAATATTAGAGGGAGGTTTGTTATGCCAGGTCGATGTATATTATTATTGTCATTGCTGTATTTATTGGTGTACTGTAACCGCGTAAGAAAATCAGTTCCATCCCTTGCCCCGTGGGTGTCATAAAAGTCTGCTACGAAGAAAGACGTTAAAAATCGATAGACGGTGGAATAAACACCTGAAATGTTAATCAATATTTGAAGTATCCAGACCGCTTTAGCAGCATCTAAGTCACGAGTCGTCTGGTGCTGTGATCGCTAAGGCATGACGATCACGGTATTTTTTTCCAAATTTGTTTAATTATAGGTCCGCTAGTTGACTGTGTTTAAAAAGTTTACGATGGTGTTGATAAATGAACTGTTATTTGACTGAACTGATATATGTAGCTGAATACCGAGCCATGGGTCCAAATACCAGGAGGAGTCAATATTTGTGGAAATCAAAAATTATTATTATTATTTGTACGTACATATCATTCGTAATCTCGAAAATCGAAACTCGAAATCTCGAGTCTGTTTGTAACGTGTTGCTCCCCGTGTTTCTGATACTGCATCTGACCCCTTCCTTCGATCTTATCTAATAAGCTTTACCTGGGATAAGTGAATGTAAAGACTAGTGAGTGCCTCTATGTTTGGGCGTACACCTGCGGCTATTATACCTCCTGCGCAGTTGACAATTATAGTCAAAAAATTCATGTAAAAAATATACGGCATTTGTCTCTATAGTCTAAATCCACAAGGAGAACTTCGTCATAATACATGTAGCATTTCTCTCGCGATTGTGTATGTAATCTTAATTCTGGGGTTAGATCACGAGTACAATATTCACTACATGCCGAGCGAAACTTTAATATTTACAAGTAATGGTGTTTAATTACCTTCACGTGACATATGTGTCATGATTTTGAAACAATTGAAATTCTATGAGATTGAATCAATTCAGGACTAGTGACACTAGGAGGGTAAGGAGGGCTAAATTTAATTTCGTTATGTGCAGTAATACGACTGCGCATCTAGTGAAAGAAAAGGGCCGGGCAGTGGTAAGTTTAGGCAACACAACAGCTGAAATTCAAACAGCCGTAATTCAAATTAAATTGTGTAAAGTTAACCCAATTCCTTTGTGTCCGAACAAAGCCTTTTTTATGATTGGCATTTATCACAGTTGTGGAAATTTGTGGTAAGGTCACCCAGTTAGAAAGTTATTTAAAGTTTGTATTACAACGAGCTTCGACTCATTTTTATATTCGTGACGTATTTAGATTAGAACGGTATTGTTGGCCTCAGCCAAATAGTTTTTTTTAAATAATATCGTGATTTGATGATTATAAAGAAACATGTTTAGTATAATACTAATGTGTCCGATGATCTGTTAGTGTAAATGCCCGTTGTCTTTCAGACTTATTTCAACCAATATCTGATCGGATAGCGATCGGAGGTCTTAAATTGCACAGGATAGGTTATACTACCGCAATAGAACGAACACGAACACGAACACCGCACTTTCACTTTCTACATCTAACTTACGCTTATCTGATATAATACGCATGCGATACAATTAGATGAGGCAGATGTAGTGTCAGAGATACGGAAACATACACAGTACATCCAGACCCGAAGGCCGGTAATTATATGCACAAATATTAAAGCCTACCCGACCCCAGAACCTGTGATTCAACAGTGGGCTATGCCTTGCGGTCTGTTATACCTACCTGCATACCTATTAAGTATATTTCCTTTTCTAATATGCATTCTGACATTTGTGGAGATGATAATCAGATATTTTGAATATATCTTGCGTAGATAACAAATCTTACGCAAGTTCCAGTACAAAACAGAACACGGTCAACATGGTTAATTTGTAAACAGTCCACTGCTGAGCACAGTTCTCTCTATCTTCAAGAGGATTTATTGTTATGGCTAAGCTAAGTAGGCCGGTATGAAATCAAATCCAGACCCTTTCATCGGTATTATTGTACAAAATTTATGATTTCTAGGTCAAAAGTACCTCGTAGGTTTCAATGAGTGGGATGCTGAGTGTATGAATACGCATTCAAAGTTTTATTCTTTACAGAGTTATTTTATTACATTTTAATTATATTATAAATATTGAGTATTAACTAAAGTACTGTATTTTAATACAGATTACAAGTACAGAAAATTGGGATATATTTAGAAAGATATAGATGTATTTTGTCGGAGATTAAGTGCTTCCCTTAGTCGCTTACCTATTTTTACAATTTAGAACATAAAACATTAGATCATTATCATAGAAAGCTAAAATCGTTCTTGATATTGCTACATGAAAACAGCGATTGCTAAATTATACTTCGATATTTTCCAAATTACCCTGATAGTAACAGGTTGGATGTTGTTATTTGTAGTAAATGATAGGAATCTTATCGAAGTTAGAATTATTTTTGTTTGTTCCAATCTAATGGAGCCCTGAATAAAAGCACGTTTGATTGATTCCATTAGAGCGCGTTACACCGAGGACTGATGGGTATCGCGTAATGCGTACCACCGCACGCAATACATGCATTTGCCCAGTGATTCCGAGAACAATTTAAAAACATCGTCCTAGTTTCTGATTTAACACAAAGGGAGAGGTTTAAAAATAGAATAATATTATGCCATTCACGTAAAGTGCACTGTCCAAGTGCGGTGAAAAGAAACCCAATTAAAACCATATAGAGGAATTAACTAAAATGATACAAAGTATATTGCCTTTTTTAAAAGATTCCTGTAGAATGACGCTTAGAGCGTACATTATAAATTCTCAAAAAAAAAAAAATTATCTGGGACATAAAGCAAGTCCTTTGTATTAGCAACATAAAATAAGTTTTTCATACATTTATGACAAGATTCTTACTTCGTTTGAGGTTTATAGTAAATTCATAACGTAACAAGGGACGTCTAATGTATTTTTTACTACGTTTCAGACATGCAAATTACCTCACGTGTTTCTCTTTAGTGCTGGGCATGTGGTAGGTACAAAATACAATTTTAGTGGTACCGCTACTGAGAATCGAACCAAGGCTTGACTTGCGTAGTATGAAACTAAAAGCGGGCGCCCGTTTCCTCCTCTACCATGGCTTTGTCTTATTCATTCATAGATTTTTTTTTAAAAGCACAACGTTTTATTTGCTAGCGATTGCAATAGAGCAATTAAATGTACGGCACAGATCATTGACCGGTTTTCTCTTGAGCTTAAAGGTATATTAATATGTATTCCAGCATAACCAAGAAACTAGATTAATCTCAATCTCTTCGCGTTAAATTTTACATCAAAGGTATGTACTGCTAATAGTCGACTAGGCCTGAGCTAGTTTTACCTCTTGCTTAAGATTCCCATCAGAAATTTTTTGTTTTCCTTACGGTTTAGGTAAATACTTGATAGTGCCTATCACCTAAATGTTATATCTACCTACCTATATATAACATTGCGACGCGACATAAAAGTAAATTGTTTCGCCACGTTTGAAATTCAAGTAATAAAATATTTTATTTAATTTGTAATAGAATCAACAGAAGACGAATTAAATTTGGTTGAGCAGTTCAATATATCATAGACGACATGAAGGTTACTCATATGACCTATTAGTAAATGTTTAATCAGGACTGAAGCCAACAGAATTTGTTACGCCCACCTGTTTCAGGCCCTTGTTTTAATTAAACTTATGTCATCTAATTGCGTTTGATCGCTGCTACACTACTAATCGCTGTATAATCTAACGCCTAATACTACGCATTCGAAAACTAAGGTTCGGTATTACTATGGCATTACTGTTTATATTTCTTCATTGTCTAAATGTTATTTAATGTAAAAACTGCACTACTAACTAATACGGTGTTGAAAGCTCCATCAACATTTTCGGGAGGTTTCTACGTCATAATTATCAAGACAATTACGTGTAGGCTATCTATTATAGGAGCTAAGCAGTAGTGCTCTGATTCAAAATCGCTTAATGGGCCTAAATGTAGAATTACATCGCTATCTCGTGTTGCCTTCTCTGGAAGTCCTATTTAAAGAAATATCGTAAAGATATTTCTACCGAATAAAACATTACTCTAACCTGTTGACGGTGGTGTTAGGTAACTAAACCCCACGCGAGATATCCCCCGCTGTTTACAGACGTTCGATACATGTCATTAGCCACAGTGATAACTACAATAAATAGTCAATAATAGTCCAAGCCACGCCCCTCGGACATGCTCATACACTACTCTACATAAACGCGTACAGCCCTTCATTGCCTCGCTCACCGGCGAACACGAGTTCCAGATTTATGTCCTACATGAGGTATACTCGTGTACAAGCTATACTTTAACCCAAGCTGAGGTCTTGTACCTCCTTAAGTGGGAGGTCGAAAACCCTTGGGTTGCCACAAGCGCCCTTCTATCTCGTTATCAAGAGTCTTTCTTTCGTTAATAGGAGTACCAGCAGGGTCGTTGGACTTTTATTATTTTTACTCCCGATACTTTCCCGCTTAAGCTGTCAAGACATAAACGAACATTGCGTTCATTGCCGTGAACGACAGGTTTCGGGCATAACTAAATAAATAAATAATAACCCCACGAGATCGAAAAAAAAAAGAAACAGGCAGACAACTATTCCAAAAATGTTTGTTCTTTTTTTTGGCTTCTGTATCGATAGTGTATGATATGTAAAGTATTGCTTAAATTTAAACAAAATTTCAGTGTACAAAAATAGTTCTCTTAGTCTTTTGTTATAATATATATGCAAAACATAGATTGTAATAATTGTAAGCTAATTATATACTATAAGAGAAAAGGCAAGGTTGGCCTTTAGATAAAAAAAAAGATAAATATTAAGATTCATGAAATAAATTTGTAATAAATAAAATATTGCGTTACGTACCTGAGCTAGAACCTTCGTATAACAGGGATGGATTTCTGACACCGTATCACTGTATCGGTACACGTTGACGAAATCATTCGGACCTAGGGTGTCGAGTAGCGCCGACACCGTGGCCTTGGCTAGCCTTCGATATGAAGAACCGAGGTCGTCAGAGTCGTCCATCAGAATCACTAGATCTTTGGGCGATGTGGCCGCCTCAACGAACCAATTTGATGACCTGAAGTCGTAGAAGTCTCGAGCGTGGTGGGAGTAGCCGTCTTCGGGCGGCCACGACATAGCTAAAAAAAGTACGAGCACATAAATAAGCTTCTCACCAAGGACCAAACTAGATACTGGATATTACATACTTATGTTAATTCTTATTAGGGAGGTATGTTTACCTGAGAAAAATATTCGAAAATTTCTAGCTAAATATTAATATAAAAGATAACGTATAAAATCATGATTTTTTTTTGGAATGTGGTAAGTGATTACCGTCGCCCACGTACATCTGCAACACCAGCAGATCTGCAGGTGCGTTTCCGGCTTTAAAAGATATTTTTGGGGGATAGGGGGGAGGGGACGATGTAGAATGTCTGATATGGAGTGAATGTGGGAAGAGGATTAAGAGGGGTTGGGAGAGGGGAAGGAGGAGCTCCGGATACCTCATTCACCAAACGAAACGCAGAAGCACAAGATAACTATTTCATGCCAGTAGTTCGCGAGGTCATGGTACTACCCTGGTCGAGCCGGCACATTCGAGCAGCAGCAAAAGCTGCCGCTTGGCACTACCGCGTATAAAAATGTATAATGGGTTACAGTATAAGTAATAAGTACGGTGAAGATCTACATTAAATTACAAGTCGTCATCGTAGTAAATATTAGAAGCACTTTCAAAGAATGCTTCGGAATAGGAAGTGCTCCGGGCGAGACTTCATAGTTCCGTGCAGTTTGCACTGGGGAGTGCACTGGCGGCGGTATTTGTTAACGCTTGACGGGACTTAATATGCTTCTTTTAAAGCGTCGCAATTTTTGAAACGAGGGCGCGAGGGCATGATGTAACTAGCATGGTGCACAATTCCCATTGTGAAAAAAAAACAGATAAAAGAAATAACACTTACATAGTTAACATTTTGTGGAAATCGAAAATATTGTGATGAAATCGATAAAAAATTATTTTAATCCCTGTAAATTATACCTGGATATCGTCTCATGAAGCCTGTGGATGAGGCGTAGTACTGCCATGACAGCGTAGGGTCAATTTCGTAGTTATTCACGAAGAGGGGATCTAGGTGTTCTGACCACGATATTTGATTCTGCACTTCGGGATCTACGACAAGACAAACATTGGTAAAATATTAGACTTATTGGATTATATAGGTGTGTCAAAGATATGTAATTTATCAATTCTTCGATTCCTTATTCTCTTACTTAGTTAATAAGTTACAAGGGGTTAGAAGAACTTACAAAAGAACATTAAAAACTCATAACCATGTATGGGTTTGTCGTAATTGGGTAAAAATTTAACGCGCCTACTGTTGATAAACATGTTTAGTTCTCCATTTCATATATCATACGTAGTTATAATTATGTAGATGACATGAACGTTGTACCTAGAATTGAATTTCAAATTTATAAAGCCAATACCTGGAGCGTGTGTAATTAATGTGAGTAAATTGGCGTGAAAAGCAAAAGTTCCACGCTCGATGTTATTTTTTCTATTTATGGATTTCAGTTTCTATTATAATTGAACGAAGAAATGATTTTGTGAAGTTTTGCCTGAATTATTACGAAATTTCACCCTTAATTACCTAGAAATGGTCAGTAAAATAAGAGATTAAAATGAATGTCGTAACTTGTGTATTGTTTTACGGATCGGGATTTATTTTGGTTGCTTCATGTGTTTGACACTGCATCTGATGCTTCTTTTAATTTTTCGTATAAGTATTATATCAATACTAGTTGGCTCAGGCAGACGTTGTTCTGCTCTTTCCGGTAGATGGCGCGATGAGAATGCGAAATAAAATTTATTAATAACTCGACCAAAGCGCTACCGATCGGGTCTTGATTTGAAATTTTCTTTTTTTGTCCAACATATATTGTGAATATGAGTAATTTTGGTCCATAAATTTAATATTTGTTAATAACTCAACCACAGTGCCCTCAATCGGATCCTAGCTATGAACCATCGTCTCGACAGTACAAATATATTGAAGGAGTTTTGACTTGTTTGCGACTGAAACATACGGAAACTGAATTTTTATATTTATACTTCCAGTATCTGTTACTAAGATAGTGCAGTGCCTAGATATTAGCACCACTAGACACCGTCACCTTTCAGGATCCTAAGCCTTAGAATTGGTTGAAGAGCAAGATGCAACTTTATATGCCATATAAACAATTAATTAAACATCCGAAAACGGTATTTGCAATTTCTTGTAATTAGACAACAAAAATAAGAAAAAAAAATCTAGTCGGTGTCGAGGCAGACATGTTGACCACTCAGAAAGGATTTTCTTCAGGCGACCATTAAAGGAGCCGTAATTGGCGAAGTTGGTTCATTGGACGACCGCGATCGCTTTGTACTGGGCCGTCTCGGGCGGAAAATTTAATGAATAGGCCGGAAATTCGCTTCCAAATGGACACGGTCCTGAGTGCCGTAGTTCGTAAATGGATTTAGTTCATGCATTCCAGTAACACAATTGTTTACTCCAAGTTTTATCACAGTAGAATGTTATACGTGTAAAGGGTTTTTGATTGCAATCATGCAAACCGCCCCGGCTGTTAAGACCAGTATCTGCCATGAAACTTTTTTTTTTAAAATAAAACATAGGTTACCCTCAGCCTGTTAATAGTCCACTGCTCGGCATAGGCCTTTACGAATTACATGATTAGTCACAATCACCATGCTAGGTATGCGTCGATTGTAGTACCAGACGCCCCGCACGTAAGAAACTGTGTGTCCATCATTGATCTGTGTATTTTTGATGGTTAATTCGACATTCGTCGGATGTGATACTATTTTCAAACCATTTCCCGTGGACGACTCTTACGATACCCAGGAGAAAAAGAAGAAGAGGATTTAACTGAAATAATGCAATGTAATCTATATAATAAGCTATATAACAAAGAAAAAACATATGTAATAGTTACTGCAGTAAACTAACTTATTTCTTTATTTTAATATTAACGACTATTCGGCGAAACAAATAAAAAAAACGGATTATCAATAAGTTCTTTAAATGACATGATTTATTAGTCTAATGCAATTTTTTATACTTAATGTTAAATTTAAGTATTTTATGTATATTTAATAAAAATACGACTTTCGAAAACTCAGTTAAATATTTCGCCATTCTTACGATCTTATTGTACTTATTATTTATCAAAATCGTTGAAAAGGGAAACAAAGTAGATTTATTATTTGAGGAGAAATAAAACAATTAAACGTAACTAGCCATTACTTATAGAAAGAAACTTTGTCATGTCGAAAGTTAGCTTTGGGACAAATGTCTTGGAAGAAAACTGAATAGTAGTCAATTATTAACTGGCACGTATTTCTTCTCATTTGTAACTTTGCAAATGTTCTGTAATTAATTTTTTTTCCAGTAGTCCTGCCTGAAAATAAATAAATTACAGAAAATTTGCACATTTGATAGACTATTTTTGAGTTTTGTTTGAGTTATTATGTTATATTCTTTCTACCAAAATTACATTTAATTTTGGTAGAAAGAATAACAAGAAAAAATTCTTGTAATTCTTTAAAAATGGTTCGTTAGATCACTCTAGCCGTGTTAGAGTGACCTGGGTTCAATCTCCGGTGCCGACACTACTAAAATTGTTAATAACAATTTTAAGTGCTGTATTTACCACGTGCTCAGCGGTGAAGGAAAACATAGTGAGGCAACCTGAATGTCTGAGAAATAATAAAAAAAATATTATTTCGAAGATATGTGAAGCCCGAGAACCCGCACTGGAGCAGCGTGGTGGGCCCTTCCCACCTCCTAAACCCTCTCTGATACTCGAATTTGAGTAGGAGGCCTTTGCCCAGCAGTGAGCACTTACAGGCGGCTACTTTACTTAGATCACTCTTGTATACATGAACTATGTTCTGTGTTCTTTCTCATTTCTCCTTCTTTTTTTTTATTTATTGAAAACAAAGTCAAACAGCACTTAGATAAAAATTATAGAGATTTGGTAAAATACAACTTAATGCCAATAATGGACTTCATTATTTATAATTAAAAGAACTTGATAACATGTACACTTCCTAGCGTGCCAGCGACACCTACGGAAAGGTAGGAGGTGGCAGATTGTTAAGGCGCTGATTTTTAAATAGTAATAAGTAAGATTCGAAGTTAGTAAACACAGGCGTGAAATATATGACTCTGCCACTTTTCCCCGTCAACTATATATCAGGTCCCATTACGAACGAGGTCGCACGCCCGTCGCATGTCACTCGCTGTCATATCAGTTTACATTAAAAGCAACTGCTGCTTATTTTATATGTAAAAATAGTGTTATATGTGGCACTAAGTTTTTACAATTATTTTAATAGAACGTTTTTTATAGCAAGTTTTATTTAATTCGACATCATTGAAACTTTTCGAATGTTAAGGTTAAGTAAAATTATTATAGCTTTAGTTTTTTTATAAATCTTGCTACTGAACTACACAGTAAGTATTGCTGCGCAATGCGTCTTCTATTAGTTTCACAGAGTATAATTTTAAATTAACAATATATATTATTTTTGTATGAAAAAAAAATATAACTAAGTTTAATAATTGTATCAGAAGTTGTTTTTATTAATGATATTAATTAAATTTTATATGTGTTCTTAATTTATTAATAATCTTGAATACTTTTAACAGAACAAAAATTTAAATTTTTCTTTACTACGAATTGGTCAAAATCAAGCGCGTGAAAATATAGTCTTGATCTTCCATACACATTCCACGCTGCTCCAATACGGATTTTTTTTATAGTAGACATGCAGGTTTCCGATGTTTTCCTTCACGGCCGAGCACGTGGCAAATTCAGCACTTAAAATTGCTGTTAACAATTTTAGTGGCGTCGGCACTGGAGATTAAACCGAGGTCACTCGTGCTCTGCGAAACAAAAGCGAGAGCCCTGACTACCAGGCTACCACCGCTATTCCTTTTGTAGTAAATTCTAAAAAAAAAGGTACCTACTTAAAATGTAGATGTTCAATATTGATGTTTTATTCACAAATGAAATTTTTATTCCGTGATCATGTGACGATGATGATGACGACGATGATGATGATGACGACGATGATGATGGCGATGATGATGATGACGACGATGATGATGACGATGATGATGATGACGATGATGATGATGACGATCTACCAAATCGATTTCGTCCACGGCGACAACTTCCGAATACTGTCGGCGGCTGTCAACTGCGGAGACTATAACATTACAGTGCGGCAAGTGTACGCGCAAACACACTATACCTACTCACACAAACACTACACACTCACACCCTCGTCTTTGTCTTCCCGTAGCCGACGTACCGACGTAACGCTTTTAACGATAAGATCTGAAGAGAGGTCAGATGTTGTAACGATACTAATTATTTATGAGTTACACTGTATTGTATTGACTCCGGCTGGGATTGCAACTCAGGACGGCTACCAACTAAGTCAGTCATAGTTATTTATTGGAAGGCATGTTATATTTTTTCTATGATACTTTTATAATTTGCTTTAAATTGTTTTTTTTCTGTCATCTGTCCTTGTTTTTAAATTTTTTTTTTATTTATTACAATTAAATATATAACATAGAATATAATGCATTAGCTCATTTCAAAGAACCGTATTGTTGCAGGGTTCATTATCCTTACCATTAGAAATACCTAAATAAATTTCACATAGAATATGTTTTCCACTCCGCCACTTTCCAATTTTGCTGTAAAGCGCTGGTCACTAATTTATTCTGTGCATATCTACTGTCTGGCGGCGAGATATCCGCGAACGTAATGTGCTATTTCCACTTACATATTTATGCATACTCCATGTTTGATAGGTTATTCCATTTTCATTTTCATCATCGGTTTAATCATAACCATGTGGAGTCAGAAACCTCTCTGAAGTTGCTATCAGCCTCCTCTTTGAGTTGTTTTTATAGGCAAAAATAATAAAAGTTGATAACAACAGAAAAAAAAAACTCAACTCAAATCTCGTATCTGGTAATCTCCAGAACAACTGATTCGGTTCTTTCACTGGTAGAAAGATACTCTATCATTGTGTGTCGGAGACTATTTTTCATTTCCATATGAATTCGCAGAAAAACATTATTCTTCGCTGTTTTACCGGCGTGGGCTAACCAAACGGTTTGATGTATCTAAGTGATTATACTGCAAAAATATTGGTGTGCGTCCTCCTGCATCGCTACCTAGATACGTTGAACATCGTACGATTGTATCATTACATATGCTGCAATTGTTGTTATCATATTTGAATGTAATTATATACTCGTACAGGTACAGCAACATACATTTTTCACCTAAATAATGTACGTTCCGTTCGACGCATCGGCGGTGCACCTACGTTGGTTACGAGCACTCTATTTCCGATACGCTTAAATAAATATTTTATGAGACAGATTGAAGCACGCTGTGTAATCCGGGCGCGAAAGTTTATACCTAGTGAATATTCGAAGTATTTATTTAATTTGTTTACATGGTGGCTTTATTTTGTTGTATAATTTGACAATTCAAATATGAATTAACGGTTATGTTATATTTTATACCTACAACTGTAATTATACAAACCTTCGGTATTAATATAAGGCGGCATGAGCACAGCGCTGTACGTTGTGTTAACTGCGATGTGATCGAAGTGTCTGCTAGGGGCAAGGGCGAGGCGGCGCGCTCGGGCTGCCAGCGTGCCGTCGTCAGTGTGTACGTTGAGCCAGCGCGCGTCGAAGTACGAGCCAGGGCTGCCGTCGGACGAGCTGCTGCCCGGGGACAGAGCTGCTGCCTCCGCTGAGTCCATTATGCGCTGTGATAGATAAATAACATTATTTGACCAAGCCATACCCAAGGGCATTGATAAAATAAAGAAACGAACTACCCGCAGCCTTCTGTTAGGACTCATAAAAATTCTGCTTTGATACTATTCTATTTAGATAGCGAGTGACATTGCAGTTTTGGATAGTGATTGTTTTTTAATGAATGTGGGTGAAAAACGTGCTAAAAGTACACCTGATGGTAAGTGACTACTGCAGCACATGGATACTGGCAAACAACTTCAATCACCCCTGGGGACTACTATAGAATGCCTCTTAGCCCATAATTATATATACGTTTCTAACAAAAATACTACAGTTGTTATAGTACTTTTTGTTGGCAGAAATGGGAATAGCGTAGTACCCACCCGGGCGACCTGTTAAAGCGAGGTGTCTGATAATGCGTTCGCCAATCCGCGTACCGAGCGAGGCGATTATAGCAAATCTTCCTTACGAGAGAGGTCTATGTCCTGTAGTGGACTATTTACAGGCTGGTAAGGTAAGGTATGTGGTAAAGTTAAATTTGGTGCAAAGGTAAGGGTGGCGCTCACCAATCTGCCTGCCAGCGTGGTGAGTATGGGTAAATCTTCTACGTCAGGTTTTTTTCACATTGATGGAAAGGCCTATTGTAGTTGGCAGATAAAGAAGAAACAGATATTTAATATTAATGCAACCAACTGCAACTTTTTAAGTCAGCTCTGTCAGTAATGGTTGGCAAAGGGGTTGCATGTTTTGGATGTTACAATAACTGAAATAATATAAAAAAAAACTTATATTTATATAGATATTAAAAATCGTGGCTATTTCCACGAAATAATATATTACATAACAGAAAATGCACGAGGAAGCAAGATAAGGAAAACAGTATTGGAATTATTATACGAGTATCTGTAGTATTAACCACGTTGGCCTCCCTTTCTTCGTTTATACGTTGGGTTTATGTTTAATTAAGGCGTGACATGAATACACACAATTTCCGAATTGAATAGATTGGAATTTACCGCAGATCAAATACCAAAGGGTCGGTTTAATGAACACGCTGAGTATGTTATAATTTTTGACGAAATATTATTATTGTTCTTACCAGAAAGTTGGTTATTTCTTGGATCAGAGAATTGAAATATATTTAGAGAAGAGAAAAAAGAACGTAAGTAAAGCTCCAATCAATATTATTTTTTATAAAAAAAATATTACATTGCTATAAAATGGTTAATTGCAATGAACTTAAGCTACTGAAAGTAAAATCTGCTCACAATAATAGGGGTTAAAGTATGAAGTTGACGTTTTAATGGAGTGGCTTTGAATTAATGCTCAACTATAAGGTCCAAGATAAGTGATTTTTTTTTCACAGTAACAATGACATTGTAAATTCAAAATGTTTAGGAAGTTCTATTGTTTGACTTTCAGTTGCTTTTACATTCAGAATTTGAGTTAAACCCATGTTTCACTCAATCCATAGACGGTAGTGGTTCTGACGCAGCAGATACAGCTCACAGTTTCAATGCTGTGTTTGGAGAGGATCCGACTAACGAACGCACTGTACGTTTTTGGTTTAATCGATTTCATAGAAGAAACTTTTATTTATTTATTTATTTAAACTTTATTTAAATACCTTTAAACATAGTATTATAAAGTGCGGACTTAATGCCTCTTGGCATTCTCTGCCAGTCAACCCGGGGCGTGGAGAGATATAGTAAGGGTGCCGAACAATAAATTTGTTAAAATAAAAAAAAGAAAAGATACATAAATAAATGTATAAAATACACATACAATTATATACATAAAGACGGAATAAATACATATAAACAAATATGAATACATATATATATATACATATATACATATACTCACATACATATATACACATACATACAGCATACAAAATATTATTATAATTACAATGACCGATGATATCAATACCACTAAGTGGGAACGGATGTCTTGAAGAGGTGTTCACGTACCAGTCTCTTGAACGATAACTTACTGGACACTTTCCTAATGTCTTCAGGCAAGGAATTCCAGAGTAGTGCAGCCTGAACAGTAAAGGAGTTGCCAACATAATCAGTGAAGTGTTGCGGAATGCTAATCTTATGATTAGATGAAGAGCGAAGGACCCGGTCATGAGTAGAAAATACAAACTGAAATTTATCCTTTAGGTAAGAAGGAGAGGTAGCATCATTTAAGATAGAAAAGAGAATAAGCAGGACTCTAGAGTTACGCCTTTGTTGGAGAGAGAGCCATTTAAGGAGAGCCATTTCGACTTGAAGAATGAACCACGAGGAAGACCAGACACTAAGGTAAATGACGATAAATTAAAAGTAATGGTGGAAGCCGATCCTTTCAAACAACCGAGGAAACGTCATGGTTTGACTTTAATTTACCCTCAATATTAACTCATTTGCACCAAATTGGTAACATAAAAAAACTCGAGAAATGGGTGCCTCAAGATGAACTGATGTGCAAAGAAGAGCACGCGTTGAAGCTTGCCTTGCTTTGATCAGAGAATTCAGTGATTTTGGGCAAAATTATGACGTGTGATGATGAAAATGAATTCTCTATGGTTATAACAAGTAAAAAACGCGAAGGCTGAATCCCGGACAAATACCTGAACAATGCCCTAAAGCGAAGTTCACCGATAGAAAAGTAATGGTAACTGTTGGGTAGTCATTTCAGGGTGTATGTTCACTATAGCTTTTTGAGATCCGGTGAATAACAGACGTCTAATGTGATAACTTCGAACAATGATGGCAAACTCTCAGACAAACAACCTTGACTCGTCGATCTCGCCATTATTGCTCCATGATAACACAAGGCCTCACACTGCTCAATAATAGGTCATCCTTCGTACTAGATCTGGCGCCTAGAATTTGAACAATTTTCTGCAAGGAAATAAAATTTGTTCCCAGGAAGCGGTACAAAATGCCTTTCATAGAGTTTATAGTGTCCAGATTCTAGAGTTCAATCGCAAAGGCATAACTGATCTTTCCTCGAGAAGGCAGAAATGTATAATGAAGGTAAGTTCTCCGATTAAATAAATATATCTTAGAAAAAAAGCGTTATTTTTAAATATAAAACGGTAATTTCATACTTTAACCCCCTTATATCTGAGTGATCTATGGAATGGGAGAACGGTAGGTAAAAGGGGTGCCTTTGTGATGTGGAATTTTACGCCCTTTTGTATGCAGTGAATAGCAACTTGAGGCCATAATTGGAGATATTAATAATAACATCGAATTACAGTTACGTATCGTTTCTCTTTTGTGAATTTCAATGTAATAATTAAAACACATTTAATTCAAATAAAATAAACTTATATCGCAAAGCTGCCATCATAATACAAAGGATGAAAATATTTCAATGACTCTAAACCACTCTATTGTTGATGCCTCCGATTATTAGTCTGTGGGATTTCGTTTTGGCATAGTTCGATTGATTTTCCTCAATTTGTCAGTTGCCGGTGTTTCGTCTGTCAACTGGTACTAGCCGAGTTCACCGCATTTGCACTAGGGTTGCTCCTACGTTGCTCCCCAAACCTTTTGATTTTTTTCCTCATAAAACAAATAAAACACATTTGAAATGAAACTATTATTTACGGATTTAATATCGTTTAATTTTGTTTTTATATTCCCGACGTTCCGGTTTTTTGGTCCGATCTACGCAGAATGTGCTCACAGTATCTTGAGTTCGTGCAGTGGTATGCTTAGTTTTACCTTTAATTTTTTTTTATTACTGAATCTCAAGCCGGTGGTAGCACTCAGCCATCTACTCTATTGAAATTAGGATGTTTTTTCATTTCAATATCCTCGAGAATCATCCTTGGCAGGAATCGGTGTTTGCGAGGAATTGTGGGATGGAATGGATGGTCCATTTCAATTGTGTAGTGTTCGCGTAAATACAAGAAATCACATTTAAAATAGCTGAAGAACATTTTGCTTGATTCTTTGCAAATAGGATTTAGTGCAAAACGTAATTTTAGAATTTTTTCTATATGTGATATAATGATTTTTGTTCACGAAATTTTATGACAACACTATCGAGTGGCAACCATGACTCAAAATCAACTACTTTATATATGTAGATAAAAAACTCGAAATTCAAACATTAAAGTAATACTATAGTGCCTTAAAATAACAGTATACGATAAAAAGCTGCTGGTCCAGACTGAAAGCGATAGGTAACTTTGATTGCAATCTGTAATAGTTGAGTTTCCTTTCAAAAATTTTGAAGAATGTGTGCAACTGCAACTGACTATTTTTATTGGCTAGTTTATTATCGAAAGTAGGTAGATGAATCCAAACCAGTTTTATTTTGTAAAATAAGTTTGCCGTGAAGAGAAATTCTTTTTATTATTTTTCATTTTAATGGAGGAGGTACGAAAAAGTTTTCAAGATATATCTCAGTTCATCTATGGGACATAATTTACTAATAAAGTAAAATTCCAAACTACAGACAAATTTTAGATTTCCTCTGGCACTTACATTACATTGCTTATTGATTTTTGTGAAAACACAAGTGACTTGAGAGCCGTGGCAGCCTAGTGGTCAGGGCGCTCACTTTAGTGTCATAGAGCGCGAGTGACCAGGGTTCGATCCCCGGTGCCGGCACCACGAAAATTGTTATTAACAATTTTAAAGTGCTGTATTTACCACGTGCCCAACGGCGAAGGAAAACATCGTGAGGAAACCTGCATGTCTGAGAAATAATAAAAATATTATTTCGAGGATATGTGAAGCTCGCCAACCCGCACTGGAGCAGCGTGGCGGGCCCTTCCCGGCTCCTAAACCCTCTCTGATACTAGTATATGAGAAGGAGGCCTTTGCCCAGCAGTGAGCACTTACAGGCAGCTACTTTACTTGACTTTACAAGTGACTTCTGTAAAAGTTTTCACAAATATGTTGATATTGTTGTATAATCTAAGAACCGAATCTATTAAATAAAAAAAAATTATATGTTATAAAATAAGAGACAACTAAGCGTATACTAAAATTAAGAGATATTAATACCTTAATATGGTAGTAAAATATGGTATTTTAGCGTTCTGGTGATGATCGCATCTATCCCAAGCGTGTAGACGACATAGAAGGCAGCGATGAGAAATAACAGAAAAACTTGTTGATCACATGGTGAAATAGCTATATTTTATATACTCGTGCTGAATCTACCCAAATTGGTGACAAATATCTATACTGTTTGGTAATACGATTGCCGATTCGCTTGTCTAAGGATTGAGGCAGGCTATGTCACATGCCAATATCGATGATAAAGTATATAAAATATTAGCTCGCCCGATAGATGTTGTTCTGACCTTTCCGATAGATGGCGCGGTGAGCATGATGTATATAATTTATTAATAACTCAACTAATGTGCCACCCTGTCGGGTCTAGATTTTGCACTTTTGCTTCGTTGTTTACTTTTTGGTCCTAAATCAATATATATTGTGAATATGAGTAATTTTGGTCGATAAATATCAAATTTGCTAATAAATCAACCACAGCGCTACCTGTCGGTTGAAAGCATAGCAATGAACCGTGGTTTCAACACTTCAAATACATTGTAGACATTTTTACATAAAGATTAACTCCTTATTTTTGATACTGTTCCCATTTTTCATTTGGTAAAAGAACACATATTCACTAGGACTCCTTTTTTACCTAGGAGTCATTTGGGTAGCTGGTTTTTTGCCTATTTCTGTCGCTAGGCAACTGCAACACTCTATCTATCGTATTCCCGTTTGAAAAGTATAGAGGGATAGTATAATTCCGGGCTATGAGGTATTCCATCTTAGTCCTTAGGTTACAACGCAAGATTTTAACCTTTATGTTTAAAGTTGGATGCAGGTATACGTAGACTGCCGTAAACACATAGCGTCAAGTGAACTGTTAGCTCGATTGTTACTTTCGTATTATTTGAATATATTATTATTGTATTTAATTATTGTACTAGCTTTAAAACGTTAAGATATTTCGAGTGTAAAAATTATTACATTCGCTACAACAACAAAAAAAAAATTATATATATATCAAGGAACATATTTTGAAAATGTATTATTCTCAATATACAATACAATTGTGTATGTTACAAAATATGGAAATGACAAAAATGTTCTCTCTATATTGTTCTTACGTATGAGAAGAATAATTTTTAAAACCTAAATAACTACAACCCTTATTTGTTTTAGGGCGCTATGACACACAAGCATGCAACACGATTTTTGCGTTAACTGATTTCGCACGTGTGTAGAAATGTCAATATGCGGGTTATATAGTACAGTTCAAAAGGTGATTCGCTAAGTATATAAATAAAATAGACGAATAAATTTATCAAACTGATACTCTTGCATTAATGGTACTCGAACGAATTTAGGATTTACCCCCACGGGTGGGTTTGTTAGTCAGCAGGTGATGCAACTGGAACATTTATTTTAAATTGATGAAAGTTGATAACGATCTTCCTTTATCAAACCAATATAAAACAAACCAACCAAACTAGATTTATAATTCAATACACACCTATTCCCCACTGGTTAAGCAACGATGAATTACGTGTTGCTGTGGGAATTAATGAATTTTACAGCCCCTATATGTCCATGAGCATGGAAGAAGGTGACTCATGGCAAATACGGTTAACGTCTTGGCGTTTTGCATATTGCATACAGTACGTTATTACTGACTATTTACTGACAACCTGTCTTTTGGCAATAATTTATTTGCTACAATTCAATTAATCACTATACGGGCGAATGTAAGTTAAAAAACTTCAACATTTTGTTCAATAATATCGTAGCATATACATATTTATTTGTCTACAGGTTACATATTTAGTGTGTTACACATTAACAGTGCCAGTATCACGTATTATTTCAATACGATGTGCCCTCACGCCAATTCGGTTTCATCGGTCCGTGGAGTCGAGAGCTCATTATTAAGCATTTTTCATAGATCGTTAATGCCCTTGAACAAAGGCGCCAATCGATCAGTTCAATTATGCTTCGGCTAATTGCCGACGACTGTTTGTCGTATTACTGCGATTTCTTCTCGCAGTGATTTAGCGTCATAACCACTAGAATTTTGAGTTCGATATGTCACAACGTTCGATAAATTAATAATAAAGCCGACAAAGGTGTAAACTCGTTATAAAAGCAACATAATACCTGTAGGGACACTGGCTTCCGTTACAGGGAAAAGTGTAACCAGTTAGTTGAAAAAGTATTTTTATAATCATCTTCCCCACGTAAAGACTTAAATAAAGGTTTTTTATATAAGATTAGAAGTAGATAAATAATTCCTAGATCATTTATGATAATTAACTGTTGAATGTATTTCGCATTATCCAACTGCGTAAAGAGCTTTTGAAAACACAGTTCATAAACGAGAGTTTTCAGTTGCCCGACGAAATGGTCCTATAGGAAGAACAAGCTCGCCAAGTAGAAGCGAAGTAATTAAAAGTTAGTCACCGAGCAAGGCTTTTACCGCTTTCATCGATTTTTATTGAACAGAACCTTTCAGTGGTTAATATATTATCGATATTAAGATAGTCGACGTCCGACACTATTTATTAAAAAGACGGAAACTAAGTAGAACTCGCTTCGTGAGGGTTCCGTACCACTAAGATATATTTTGTGAAGCTATACTACTACTATAGGTAGCTATGTCTAGTAGCTATGTTTTTATACAGATTAAGCTTTATTTAAGACGAAGTTATTTTTTTACACCAGGAATACAAATATCGAAATGTCGGATTATTACTTTATTTATACAATCAGAGTTTCTTAAGTTATAGAAAATGTAAAGATTACTGGTGGCACCCTGTAAGTGCCCACAGCTGGGCAAAGGCCTCTTTCTCAAATATCTGAAAGGGTTTTGAAGCCGGTAAGGCAGTCACGCGGCCCGAAATATTTTTTATATTATTTCTCAGACATGCAGGTTTCCTTGCGATGTTTTCTTTCACCGCCGAGCACGAGGTGCATTCAGCACAACAATTGTAGAGGTGCCGACACCAGGGATTCACTCGCGCTTTATTTATATATCTAATTACAAATAATATTTAATTATTAAATAAATAAATAAATAAATAGGTTCTTAATGATTACATGGGTTTTGCATAAAAATAGGCATTTAAAAGACTTGTTTGTCATTTTGTTGTATTTAGTAGAGTGCTTAAATTAGTTACTGGTATTCGCTTTTGTCGCTTTTTATATAATATAGTAAACGTTCTCTTTGTACATTAAAATTTCTTTATTACTCTCCACATTTTGAACCGTAAATACATTTAGAATTTAAATATGTACACTGGCATTCAAAATGGTAACACCGATCAGTTAACATTAAATAGTCCAAAATATTTCGGAATCACGTATTACGATGTTATATTCAACATCACGTTGGTAAATTGTAAAAGTATGCTAATAATATTAACAACCTGCTGGTATTTCTGTCCGAACTGCTACTTTATTTTTCTGAGACAAAACTAAGCAGGAAACGTCATACATAAAATTTTGCGGCCATACGCAATACAGGGGTGGTTAGAGGTCTAGATTTATTTTAATCGTTACAACCCTTTTTTCACATGTATATCAATGCCGTATTATAAAATGTCCTAATAAAACACACTTTTTGCCGTACTAGATCACGTTTAAATAATGAAAAATCCAATTAACTTCGGTGAATTAATCAAGGACAAGAGTAAAGAATGGATATATTAGATAACATCTCACAGCACCTTTACAAACATTTTAATGCCCCCATTAAGATCAACGATGAAAAGGTTGGTATTCTTGAAACAATACTTAGTGCTGCTCCGTAAATACGCAATTCTTTTATTTTATTTCAGCTACAGTTTCATTAAGTGCGAAATGTTGGCGTCGTTTTTTCTTGGCGACGCCCGCAGCGCAGCAATCCCCTCGATTTTTCAACTTTATTGTTGAGCTAAGTTTTGAGCGCTTTCGGTCCAAGCCTCGTTCCCAACTTATTATGGTACCGCCGTTTCCTAGCAATACTTCATCGATATTATAATACAAAAGACGGCATAGTTTATGGTGTAACCAATAAAAATAATATAACAATAGTATTTATAGAACTCTTTAATACTATTTCTTTTTTAATTCTGAATACAACTGTTTTAATAAGTGAGTTATTTTTATTTATAATATTGATACGATGTTGTTTTAAATACATTATAAATATAACTGTTTTTCCGTTGATTTTTAAGGGACAAAGATTTTCTAGTTACAGGCTATATTTCTTTAATAGCTTGTTATTGTAAAAACTAAACACGCAACAATATATACATAGTAAGAAATATTAGGTTGTGTTGCGATACCGAGTATATAGACTGGGGGATATTCCCCAGTTGGCTTTTGCGTGCTTTGTCCATATATCTAGGATAAATAGGATAATCTCGTGGTCCTTGACACAGTGTAAATGGTAGAGTCGGGAGAGGAAGACTATGCGAACATTTCACGATCAAATTGGAGACGTTCTGAAGAAAGGCCAATTCAAGAGAACTCTAAACCAACGAGCATGCATGCGAAGATTGATGAAAGTGGAAAAAGCGAAAGACGTATGTCAGGACCATAGCAAGTAGAAGAAGATTGTCTCTGCCTACCCCGAATGAATATAATACCTTGACATCATCTGTGTCTCAACTATGCCAGATCTAAATTTTTAGGATTGACCGACTGGTGTCACCAGCAGCTTCTGAGATAAGACTTAACGCAATTATTTAAATATTTTTGTACAGAATAAAATTGTTTTTATTGACCACACGATACGGCATAATTAGTAATCATTAAAGTTAGCTGACCTCTGAGGAAATATTTAAAAACTATTTTTGCAAGACATGTAAGATATCTTGACATAGATTAAAATACAAATACCCCGTCATCCATAAATAGTTTGTCTTCACATGTTGCACTTCTTGCACTCCCGCAAGCAAGTATTCCGTGAGACATCTTATGTTACGAGGAGTTGGCGGTGTTTACGTAGGGGGTGCTGCGGTCGCCGGAGGGTGGGAGGAGGGAGAGGATGACATAATGCAATATGTGCGCCTCAATGAACGTGCGGTCTGTCTCTCGCTGTCGTGCATACCTCGTCTTATTACGCTCAACTTCTTCAAATTCCAAGGGAATATGATGATACTATGCACACGGATTTTGTGCTATGATACTAAGTTAAGTAGCAGGTTTAGATGTGCACATTTATTTATATTTTTCATACATTATTAGCAGTTTACGATTAAGTCTGGATCAAATAAAATAGAATGCTCCCCATACTTCTAATCTGTTTTTTCTACTGGAACCTAATCCAGGCAACTTAATTGATAATTACTTAATTTTACTATGCCTTTTGGATTATCTCTGTTTAAACCAAAATTAGGTCATCTAAAGAAGTGTCTCCCGTAGAGGTGAACAGTGGCTGCGCTGATTTGTGCCGAAACGGAAATCCGTTATCTCTGCCTGCCTCTGTATGTGTCAGGCGTTAGTGCTTATACTATTTAATAAAATATCTTTCTACTAGCGAAACCCGCCGGCATCGCAAGGACAGATCAGTAATTATATGTCGCAGATCTGTTTGATGAAACTAAATGTGAATGTGTTATAATGAAAAGAATATGAAATATTTTAATTGATGGTGAAATTCACGCAGAAATTTAAAAGTTATAAGCGAATACACAGATTAGAGCGAATTACAACTTTGTTTTATTGCATTAAAGTAATTTAATTGCACGAACTGTTAAAAAAAACTCCTTTCTAAGCTATGAAATAAAAACAACAACAGTACTATTTTACTTTAATTAGAATCTTACATCACCTCCATTTCGAGGGCAAACTTTCAATTTAAATATCTATGAAAGTGATAACAAATTGTCTTTAGAAACAGGTCCTTTGAAGATTAATAGAAGGACTATTTCCTTTTTTCGGAAGATAAAAAGTATTCCGAGCTCTTTAGCGCTGTTTTATTTTCTTTTAAATTCAAAGATACGTTTGTTACAACGGCTAAGAGATAGAAGAAAAAAAAGTCTCTCACAACGCCAAGGATTTCGATTGTTCGCGCAACAAAGTCGATGAACCGGTACGACTGTGCACAATGCACTGAACAACCCACTCCAAAGCTGGCACTATTCCACTAATACGATTTCAATTACGATCTGTATGGGACAGACTTGCTGTTCCGCGACACGTATTTATGTATCTACGATTGTAAAATAGCTGGGTACAACATAGTTTCATTGGACGGAGTCATGGTATAATTTATCAAATATTTATAATATTTGAATTTTATTTTAAAATATATAATTTTATCAAATTGGTGCTATTTAAGTTGTTTGCCATTAATACAAAAGCATTTGTTGAAACTTTTAAGGCGATAAACTAAATTTATTATATTTTAAATGACAAATTAGATTCAAAATCTTTATGGGTGACTGGCGTTTCTGTAAGTTTCGGTATCTTTAATTGATTGAGCTTTCGAAATAAATTTCACTTAGTTTTGACTTTTCGTTGAAAAATTTGGACTTAAATCACCTAAAACAATAATAACAATGAAACACAAGTGACAATCCTACTATAAATGACTACAGTCTAAAATGGGACTTTCTTTATCGTAAGTAAAATAAACAGCAGATTTAATTTTTTTTTGCGCATCAGGTATGCATTAAGAATATGCGATGCGTATTCTTAATATGTATGATATATATATGGACATTGCGACTTCCATTCACTTAAATTTCTTTGACCTCTGAATCAAATATATGTATTTTATTAGCCTAACTTATTTTTTTATATATTTATATATATAACTGCTGAAGAAGAAAGATTCTCGAGAGGCAGAGGTATACTCGGTCCAGGACCATTCCCAGCATGATATAGTAACGACCTGCACGGTGTTACGGAAAGTTTATGGATGCAGGTGGCACAGAACCGCGTTTACGACTAAGTATTTGTTGTATACGGCAACAACTTGTGGTCGACACCATATCTTCGTGTATTAGATGTAATGCATATTTGATTCGTTCGGTTATATACCTAATATTAATAAAGTTATATACCTAATGCGATTTACACATGAACAGTCGTATTTAGACTTCAGCGCAGCTATCTATCATCCAGTAATCTCCAGTAAAACGCTGAACTACACGATTGTTTTTTAATCACCATGCTTGGCAAGAAGTTTTGCCCTCGCAGTACCAGCCTTCGAGGACTTTGATTCAAGCGGTACTGAAGTATTTTTTGGATAGGTTTGACAAGCCGACTAACAGTCCACCCGATGGAAGGTACTGGCTACTGAAGCCCATGGGCACATGCAAACAACTTTAATCGAAGGATACAGATGCGCGTTGTCACTCTTCAGGAATAAGATGGAATGCCTCACAGTCTGCAATTAAGCAGATCTCAACACTACAGATTCGCGGCAGAAACAGATGATATCTTCAAGAAAATTTGTAATTGTTATTTCACCACCTGATGGTAGCCACGAAATTATAATTCCCATAGGTGAATTTTACGACACCCACGGAGTAAGATGGGGTGGCAGATTCTTTTATGTCCCCGACGGACGGACGGTTAGTTTTATACGTAATTGGACAGTATTTAAATTCGATTTAAAAATATCGGTCACAAAGTTTTATGCAATTTATATTTACTTACTCCAGGTCTGAGATAATAATCTTATAGTAACGTAGTAGAAACGCGGTCATCGACCCACAGCCTTTTGTGTCGGCCGGCCGAGCGGCCGCCTACGCGCTACGCACGCTACGAGCAGGGCTTCCCTCGTGGGCTCACTGCCTACGCAGCTGTAGCTTCTCAAATGTTACAACCTTGTATGATTAAATCATTTTCATTCTTTTATTTACCTCCGTAAGTAACGCGTGAATTTAATTTGTTCAATTTAATAAACTTTTGTTTGTTAAGTTGAACTAACGAAATTCTTTTTTATTGTTCAAGTGAACTTGTATTTTTTTTACAATATAAATTTGAAATAAAAACAGTCTTAAGGTAACGGTTGTGGGTTTTGTTAATATCCATTCAATATAAAAATGTGATATACTAACTCATACCGTACTAGTACCATAGTTGGTTATTAAAAGGAAGATTAACCTATAATACTCGTTCAGCTGTTTGCGTATTACCTAAGCATCCTATGACTGCAGGCTCCGGTCCGCCTTAGGAATATTGAGTGAATAGCCCGCGGGACGCCCGTTCGCCGTTTCGCATCCCTCCGCAGGAGAGAATGGGACGGAAGCGTCTCAAGACTACGAATCAATAAAGTCCACTCGTATAGCTCGGCTGGTGCAACGACTGGATATGGGTCACGGTGCACTCAGCCTGCGGGACGCTATTTAATAACCCCCCCTTACACGCCCCGTCAGATATTACTCGATCCTCCCGTCACAGATGTTTACACGAACTGAATTTAAACTCCGCTTATCATTGCCGGGACATGATGAAAAGCGTATCCAGTCTTTGAGGCTCTACTTAAAGACTACTCCGTCTGATAGCGAACATGGTTCTTATTGATTAGGTTCCATACTATATCTATGAAGGTTTTCGAGTTGTCGATAGTTGTATAATGGAAGCGTTGAATGTACAGCAAAATTCGGTGCCAAGTTTTGTTGTCGATTTTTTCCAATATCAATTTTATAGTTACATATGTATTTTTGGTAAATATGTAGCCAAGAGAACATGTAAGGTAGTATCGTACTATTACACAGCGTTTATTAAATAAATATAATATTTACTTCTGAAAAAAAAAAAGATTAAGACAAAAAAATTACACTGGAAATTTTCACGCAAGGCTTGGTGCAAAAGCTTCCTTTTTATTTTTTTACATAAACTGTTGCTCTTACTGTAGTGTTCTCTCCCGAATCGATGTCAACAATTATTTATAGGCTATATTACTAGTTCTGTACAAAAATAGAACCCGCAACCAGCAGCTACACAGCTAACCGCTAAGCCACAGAGCCAAACCAGTCGACAATATTAATAATTCAACTGATGTAATCGTTTTATAAACATTACATGACACGTTATATTATAGGAGTACATTACATATACCAGTGGTAACTAGAAGATATAATTTGAGTTCGAGTTTAAACGCTTTACCGCGCCAATTGTGAACCAATGATGAGAATTATGCCAGAGATTTCTTGTCACGACCAGCAGCTGTTTCGCAATTTGCTGATGGCTACATTAAGGTCGGGCAATTGCAGCAGACTTCCTACCCTCATCCCAGCACAGGGTGTCGGTCCCCCTCCCCCACCAGCCTTGCGGCAGAACTCCGGAATTTGGCGGTGCGCCTTGCACTTAGGCAGCGAAGGTTCAACAAACCTACATACCGCCGTATAGCACACTCGTAACACTCTACTGACGTTTAGATTGTTGTTCTTGTCATAAAGTTCGTCGTCAAAGGCTTTTGTGTTACGCAAACACGTCACTCAAACTTCGTGTAATCATCGCATTATAGGGTTTGACTCGTAAAATGTGTGTGCGGTCTGACATTTATTATGTGCAAACAGGATCAGATAGGTTTAATATAAATAATTTACTTGTGTACTTATCTTTCTATTGATCTGCCATCCTATTCAGTATACCATCCTTTCGATGAAAAGGAAAAAAAGGTTGGTAAGATTTGCCCACGTGGGCGGTCCACGTAGGGCTGGCGGATAAGCTCTCTAATGCGGTGCCTGTTACCCCAGATTAGAGATTCTGCTCCTCATCGCTAGTCTGTGGGATTTGGGTTTGGAATATTAGGTTGGATTTTCCGCTTTTAGACGGTCGTCGAGAGCCTCGTCTGTTAGTTGACACGATACACCGCGTGCAGGTGAGTGTTGGAGAAAAACTTGTGCCTATATATCTATATATGTATCAAGTAGATGATACACCTTAATTACATCAGTAACAGTTAAACATGATTAAAATTAAAAGGATATAGATTTAAAGAAAAATATAAATTAAAAGGAATTAAAGAGTGTTTGATTCTTTTAATTTTAAGCATGTTTGACTATATGTATATTTCTCAGCATATGCTGTACTTAAAAATGAAAATTCCTAAAAGATTAAATATTTCTTTTCTATTATATGTGGGAAAGAGCTATGGGAAGGTCTCTAACGTAGCATACGGACCACCAAGTGTGTATGAAGTAAGATATATATACACTAGAACACGCTATTAATAATTACATCTGTATTTGTGATAAACATTTAGATCTTAAATAAAACTTTTTTTAAAGGCACAATTCTCGCATGTACAAAAAAAAACAGTTTTATTTCATTGGTACTTTTTATGGACGCAAGTCTGGCACGAGGCATATTAATTTGAGAAGTTTAGGAAGTTTTTGTATGTCTTCCTTTTTTCTAGGCAAGCTTTTGTCTAAAGGTTGGCAAATGTACACAAAAAAAATTGTTTCAAGTTTGTTTTGGTAAGAGATTCGAATTCGAATAAAGTTTTGTTCACGATTAAGGAGACACTGGCACGTTCCGTTACCATTTTAAAAGCTCTTAGTGTTTCTTGTCACTGATCGAACATTATCGAAATGTTAAAAGAATTATTTGACGTCGTACCGATAGTAAGTACATACTATGTAAGCGTATAACATACTGGAAGACAGGTTTCATGATCGGTATACGGAGTATCAAACTCACTATACATGTCAATTAACTGAAAAGCTGTTAACAATTTGGAAGTGTTTGGAATAACGCTATGTATATCTTCATGTGCAGTATAAGTACTTCTTTTTTTCTCAATAAGAATTAAAATAGAGTTTCTTTACTTTCAAAAACTTTTGGATGTATTTATATAAATCCTTCCTTTCGTACTCCTTTGCTGCTAGGAATCTGTTTAAGGTTTTTGAAAAAATGTTTCTATAATAAATTATATAACAGTGAGAGCTTTAAGAGAGATATAGGTACTTTGGGTCAGTGCAGTTGGAAAACATTTTTTTTAACTTTAAAGGTGATGCCTTTCGAGCAAGTTAATATAAATTAAGTAAATTCAGCGTAAAAAAATTTAACAACACTCAAACAACATCAATTCTTAAATCGAAAATAAAGAATAAATTAACGAAAATATACCACAATACTTTAACTCGTATTAAAAAGGGGTTTGCTTTTTTCTAAATCGAATTTAAAACACAGCAATCATCAGGGTACGATGTATTATCCTTTATACCGGGGAATTGAATTTTAATAACTTCCCCGTTCCGATTATTTAAAAAAAGAATGAAATGTAATCGGTCCATTACAGATTTTATAATGAATCTTTAAAAAATATTACCACTTTAACTGCGCTGTCCAATCCGCCAGCCAAACATGGTGATTACGGCCAATGGTTCATAGTGGGCGAGGACTAAATCTTCAAGTGGACTATAAAATGACTGATGGTGATGATGATAAAAGGAATACGTAACACATGAAAAAAAATTCTACACATCTATATAAAACTTAGAACTTGATTACAACATAATATATACAAACTAAGGAATAACAATATTACTGTACTATACTTGTATACATACAACTGACTATATTTATAGTATGGTTCCGGTATATTTAGCGGGAAATTTAACAAAAATGTGCAGTAGAAAAATATAGATTAAATTACTTTTGATAACAAACAACAAATAATTAACACATGATTATATAAAACTGAAATATTTTACGAGTACCCAATTTTCACCTTTCTTTATTCATATCAATATTGCCAAGACGCGTAACTTAGTGACACAAAATGTGGGTAATATTACTAAGCCAAGTGTGAAGAAAATCGAACCGATGGATAGATACGTATGTGATCTTAGAGTACTGTATTGGCTTTGGAGATCTGGAGCCAAAAAAAGGTATTTAATTAAGAGGTACTCACCGTGAGAGTAGAGACCGTACTCAATAAAGTGGAAATCAGAGGTATGGACATTTATTATTTATGTGATTTATTATGTATTTTCGTTCAGTATTTCATAGTAATCTAGATTTTATACTAATCTGAGGCATCGAAACTACAATAGAAGTAAATTTAGAAAGTTTTATTTTTGAATACAACAAAAACGGAACTGGGCGTTATAAATGTGCGCCCCACACGAAACGATTCTGTTTTGTATTCAAAACTACATTTAGCTATTTCCGTGGGTGTTAATTCACCTATTTTATGAGGCGTTCAACAATACTGTCTATTTAGCTATATCCGGATGATTACACAAATGTTCCTCACTTGTGATGCTTCCGTAAAATACTTAGTTAACAGTTTAAAAAAAAGTTGAAATATTATAAAATTTATCTACTTCGTGGTTAAAATTATTAGTTGGTCAAAATTAGCTAGCTCATAGCGTAATTTTTGGACTAATTTTGAATTTTGAATGTCATCGGTAACTACGTTGTATTTATTTTAGAGCCGGTAGTGTAAGTGCAAAGACAGAATCACACGTCTTTACTTTCCCTTATTCATACGAATATAGGACAGAGATACGAGTCTTGTGTGGTACAGCCCTGTTGTCCTGTATCATGACATTAGTTGTTAAGTTTCGCATAGGGTTTTTATTACTCACACAGTGTTGACGTATTGCTCGTTACTTTATATATTCCGAATGCAAAAAGGACACAAAGCTAACACAGTGTTAGGACAATCTACCACAAGATTTATTGATAACATGCACAGTACCGTAAAAGTCGATAAGTGCAGGTAGTTCAAGACCCTCCCTGCCTTGTGTCTAATCTATAATAATAAAATAACCATTTACTTGTTGCAACTTTTTACAAAAAGTGGTTCCTACAATTTTAGTCTAAGTATTAAATTAAAATGGTTTAACCACACAATTTGTAGGAAGTCGGTTAAATATTAGTGTGAAAATCTTAGTAGGTAGCATTAATTAATACTTGGGTGTAATCTTATATAATCTAAATGCGTTTTACCCGACTCAAAATTTTCCCTTGTAATGTTTCTTTAAATTGTGATATGTACGACCATGTAACCCGTTATTAAGAGAACATGTACAGCTAGCTTATTAAGCAAGAGGATCGTTTTATTTTGAAAAGCTTTTTCTACAAGCTTAGAAAAATTTAAAGTAAAACAAAAATAAAAATGATTTTAATGAAACGCTACGGTGCTTTACTTCCAAAAAGCTTTTGGTTATTTTTTTGTATGCAGATCGAGCTTCAGATGAGTTTTAGCACTCTCTTTTAACTAGAACAGTGAGCTAAAATCACTGACCAGCATTACATTCACACAAAAAATATAACAATAGCAAATTTGACAAATATTTGACGAGTGCCAACTTCACCATGTATGCGAACCTTCCGTTTGTGGAGTCGGTAATTACGTGTAGACTACAGACCATTACGCTTTCGGAACTAGGTCGTCTATTTTGCATGTGTTCTATAATTCCGGTTTAAATATCATACAGATGAGTGCACATTTAAAGCCTATTTATATGTTTATGAGATTGAGAGTAGACACATGAAACGCGTATATAGGAAGGTGTGAAAATCGCATAAAATGATTTACCTTTATTTAACTTAGTTGTAAAACTATAAACAACTCGGGTAATATTTCCGTTATTTTTATAATATAGAGTCAAAAGGCGAAGGTAGTTGAAGGTGCGGTCCACACTCTCGATATAACATAATTTTCAGTATGTTTGTTACTTACTGATTTCTTCCACTGCAAAGTTCGTAGTATAAAGTAACACTTTGCAAACATTTTGAGGACTGTCTGAACTGAACTGTCTGTCGGTATGTATTCTTTTTATTTGTTTAGTTACGCTAACGAAGTATAACTTCTTACGTGCGTAGACACACGTTTTTTTAATAGTATTGTAACAAAAAAAACAGCAAATCTATGGGGGATGTCCGATGAAGTAACCGTATGAATATAGGACCTCATTTCGTAATTTTTTTTAATAACATTATAGCATCTGGTTTATTTTCTGATCTAATAAAATACAGAAAGTCATACATTTACTACCTACACTAAGAAAATTTCTTGAAAAATATATTCTAAATCAAATTTAAAATAATTTTAATTTAAATAAATTGTTGCATCACAGTCAATTTGGTTTTACAAGGGGTCGTTCTACAACTGATGCGGGTGTTTAGCCCTAATCGACTAAACACCATAATACAACTGAAAGTCGTTTCGCAGGGGCTGATTCTCGGCCCATTTCTTTCCTTACATAATAGAGTATAAATACGATATAGTATTATTTTCTGATTAGTAATTTTTCAAGTTAAACGAGAACTTTCAACACATGACGAGGTGAATAATGTAACGAATACCCGATAATGTCTTGTCAACTCTTACGTCTTCGAATGACGGGTCAAAAGAAAAAATGTTTTATAAATTACCAGTCGATGTTACCAAAACTCTTTGATAGATAAATAAGGGTGGCTGTACACTGGTTTTTCTTTTTTTTCCTTTATTATGAGGCTTAATCACATATGGGATTATATCGCCCCGTAAGTCTTATACATCACTTACTTACTGCCTAGAAGTAACTAGTTTATATAATAATGCAGCTACGTCTGACAAGGGCTTCGCCAGAATAATGTTACGATCGCCCAGTTCCGAAATCAAGTGCATAAGAGGTCTCCTTGAATTTTCATTTTGGGCACATTCCATCAGTACATGGTAAACATCATCAAGCACACCACAGACAGTGCAAGTGGGTGATGGCGCTTTGCGCATTAAATATTCGAATTTGTTTGATGGAATGTGTCCAGAACGCAACCTCATTGCTATAACGGAGTTGTGTCTGTTAATACTAGAGTTATCTATCCAAGGAGACCTTTGTGGGTGTGGCTGTATCGTTCTATACCAAATTCCTTTTTCCTTAGACCTTTTATCAAAATATTCATCCCATAATATATAACACTGCTTTTTCAGGACATGTAAGTGATCAGTATATGTTGGGTTCATTTTTAAAGATATACCATCTGTGACGGCTTCTCTCGCTAGTCTGTCCACCTTCTCGTTACCTAGTAAACCAACGTGAGATGGAATCCACTGAAGCACTATTCGTTTTGTGCTGGCCTGTAGTCTATGAATCTGTTCCAGAATAACGTAGGCTATCGGAGCTCCTCATACACTGGTTGAAAGATACAAAAATTAAATACCGGTTCGGGAATATTCTGGAATAATCGAAAATAAAAAGACGATCGAAATTCGGAACTGTATAAGGAGTACTGGAGCGGACTACGGACAGTTCAGTAGTGAATTCTAGAGTAAGTGGAAGAGGAAGATCACGAAGAAAGAGCAAAGAAAACGCAGAAAAGTAGAGAAAAGGGAAGAAACGACGGGGGATTGGTTACTATCAAGAAGACCCGCGGAAGATCACGTGCGAAGGATAGCACATCAAGAAATCAAGAAGAAACTCTGCTTACTCATATTGTATGTGCAAAAAAATAAAAAGAAGTTTTAGAAACCAGGCTTTTTTACTCCAATCTCGTAACAATAATATAATGTCAAAAATAGTTCACTGAATTAACGTTGACAGTTTACTATCAAATGTCAAATAAAGTAAATGTAATTAAATTCACAACACCAAACGTTAACTATTTAGATACCAGTGTACTTTTAAACGGAGAAGACAGCGGTATCCACAACGGAATACCTTCCATTGTGAATACCGCTGTTTTCCTTGGCATAATTCTTGATTCAAAGCTTCAATCGACCGTTCGCTGCCCGCTCTTGAAGTCGCCGTCCCGCGTCGCGTCCTGCGAGGATGCCACTCTTGCCGAGGTCATTAAACTATTAGTCATGATTATTTCATTCCTCAAAAATGTTTCACTATTTCCAAATAACTGTGGTACTAATACGAACACTATTCACGTAATCTCAATAAGGACGCATTCAACCATATTGAAATAAATTATTCGATTTGTTTTGATAAGATCATATCATAGCCATCTATAATAATAATATTATGAATTATTTCTCAATCGGCGCGTCGCACTTTTGCCGGCGACATAGTGAGCTCTGTAATTTCACCTGAATTTTGTGAAAGTTCTTGCATTTACACGGCGGAATTTAAGGCATGCTTCTACATAAAGGAAATAAGCTTTGATACGTGATGTTATTCGCATTTACAGTAACAAGCCGGTAATTCATCGTGCCTAAAATTCGTCATCAAATAGGACATACCATCTAAGTTAATTTAGGTTCTATTTTAACGTTAAAAAATATTGTAAAGAAATGTTTCTACTTTACAAAATGCTTATTGTATTGACACACAAAGAAAATCTAAAGGTCAAGTCATTTATAGACAATGAAATATAAAAATGGTGAAGATAATGTATGAATAATAAATGTGTTAAGATTAATGAGAATATGCGTGTTGCTACTTACGTTGCACGCAAACATTGATCATTTGATAAATAATTAGTCCCATATTTTTTCAGAGTGATACATTCTCTTCAAGGAAGCACCAGCAAAGACGACATGCATTTCTTAAAAGGTAGCCTATAGTCCCTGGGCAAGGTGGTTAGGGAGCTTGTGCTAGGGGTCTATGAGCCTTGTGCTACTGCTCCTCTGCTAGTCAGAGGGCTTTGGATTCGGCAAATTGGAAATGACTTTCCGCCATTTTTCGGTCTCTAGAACTTCGTTTGTTATGCTTGCTGGATGGATTATGTGCAAGTGAGATTGGTGATTGGAGATAAGATGATATATATTGTATCCCTAAATCAAATATAATAATTTGTTAACTACTATGTTCTGACAAACAGGAAAGCATATAGAGACGGTAATACGCAACAATATAACTCTACAAATCTATTCAAGTCAATAAACCCAAGATAAAATCCCTTAGGTTTATTGTTTGGCTACTATAGCTGGATGCAAGGGGAATTGATGTATTCCCCGTTATACCTTCTTTTCCCCTAAATATTCAATTCACCCGCACGCATTGCACCCCAGTGACTAAAGTATGCGGCTCAGGCGACCTCAGGCGATTGATGGCTGAAGACGCGTTCGGCAATGCAGAACTAATCACACTATTCAAATACTAACAATTAATCTCAGACTAGTGATAGGGAAGAAGATCTTCCGACTTTTACAAACGGGACGTCCTTCTTGTTCTAGAAGCGGATGGAAGTAAAATATGTTATTTTCTTAAAGTACATCGTCACTTGAAGCTGTTATCCAATTAAAACAAAGTATCAAGGGGCCGCGTATGGCTTCTGAAGTGACACTAGCTATGCTATCCTATATAATCGTATTAATTCGATTTCAACAATAATACTGCCCCAGGGTTGCTTTTTCGTTGCCAGTTTACTTGAAAACAATAATTAATTTTAGTTAGTATATATAGTATTTGAAAGAAGCGTTCACTCAGCACAGCTTATCAAAGATTTTTTTCATGAAAATATTACTGAATTGCTTCGAAAAGTTTTACTTCTGTTAATTGAGGATATCCCACATATCATATAGTGCTCTAGACTGAGCAATTAGGTAAATAGATAAAGTATCTGTACGATATGTAAATATAAAACAAGTTACTAAGTCAATGGGGTCTAATAACTCACACTACAAGTGTCTATTCCTAGTATTTACATTAATTTCTATTCTAAAAAAAAATTATGTTTTATGTACTTAAATCATATATTTATATCTCGCATATTTGGGAAGCCAACGTTAAGATATTAATTTCATTTAACTTCTTCATCTCTTAAGATGCACTAGAATTTATTTTATTAATAGCTCTTGTCTTTTGCAAAACGAAAATAGTTTCTATATCAGACGCATGTCGCTACAACAAAACACCGGCCATATGGTGGCCGACCTAAAATTAGCTGACATGTGACATGTGTTAGACATGCATTCGCCAATCCACTTACCTAGCATGGCTATTTCCGCTTAACCAAAGATATGCTAAAACAGTGTTTCTGTCAATCGGAAGCGGTGGCTGAATAGTATCTACCTTCTACTCGACGAAATCGTCTAATTTTAAGTCGGTCATATGATACACATGGTGTATTTACATCAACATTACAATACAAAAAAAATCGGTTACCAACCCGGTAACAACAAAAACCCTCTATAATCGTAATTAGAGGTACAAATCAATGGCCCCCAGTACAGACCATGGTAACAAGGGGTGCGAATAATCTCCGGCTGAAATCTTGCTACCAAGCTAAACTATTTGACTTGGCAACGTTCAACGCACGCTCACTTTGTTGGGAACTCTACGCTCGTTCTTGTCGACGAGTACGAATATGAGACAAATTGTCCGATTAGGTAAGTGGAATTTCGTCAAAGGTCAATCTGCATGATATCGGTAGCAAAACTAGCGTAACCAGCAAAGCCGTAAGGACCAAAGGATAAGTCGAAGTTGCAATGGACCGGTTCTCGAGTGGCAACCTCGTACCTGCTAACGAAGTGTAATTAGACCTCTCAGACGATGGAATAATGATGCAGATGCTGTTGCGAAAAGACTACTCAGGACCGTGCATAATAGCCATCTTTAGGGGAGGCCTATGTTCAGCAGTGGACGTATATCAGGCTGTAATGATGATGATGAATAAAATTCAATATTAGTTTCAGTTGTCAAAATATCCCTGGTCGTGGCATAACAATAGGATTTCAATTGTTTCAACGTGTCTAGACATATTAGTTACCAAACTACTTTCTTATTATCTACTGATACTGAGCTACCGGACTTAAAAATATATTGGTCTGTATTTATAACTTCAATTCGTTGCGAAGTATATATATCAAGTTAATAAAAGCAAAGAGTAGACAAGATCATTCGCTGTACTACAAAAAAACTCGGTGTTATGACCCGCTAGTCGTTAAATTAGTTATTACAGTCGTTAACCTGAAAATAAATCAGGCAGATTGAAAGTGGATTTGTTATACAGCTTTCAATGGAAGTTTTTCGATTCCAATAATTTGTAAGAAGGCAAAGCATTGAATTGAAGCGCGTTGATGGAATTGCGTATCCGAGTACAAATCACGAAACATTCCAATCTCTCCGGTTAATTGAATCCTGTAAGCCTTCATTAGAGGGGACCGGGGAGCGGATCGACACAAAAGAACTTTTCTAGAAAGGGGAATGCTGGAGTTTGAACAAAAACCGCAAATGGCATTCGGTAGGTAGCGCGGATCGAATAATTACGTGGCTCATGCTCCAACTTGGCTTTCTCGCTCAAAACATTGTTGTTGTTCCTCCATAAATTCTCGCGATCAACTCAGTGTCGCAGGAATATTGAATGTTTTACCTACCACAGCACTTAAGCACACTCTTAACGAACTTCGAATATAGAAAAGTATGTTCGCGTGTTTGAACTCTTAGGAGGAAAACTTTTATTCATTAAATATAAATCATAAGTTTGTTATTGCTTTATAAGACAATGGCGTGGCTAAGAGGTTCGCGTTTTGGTGATCCACGTGTCCAGGGTTTGAATCCCAGCCGAGAGCAATATTGTGTAAAAAAAAACAAACTATTGGTCTTAGGGTCCGGCTGTGTTGTGACGGGTCCAGTGTTTCTGGTGCATCTGACCCTTGCCTCGATATTATCAGATAAAAGTTACATCAGACGTGGGAAGGCAATAACGAGAGAGTACCTCTGTGTTTGCGCGTAAACTTTCGACACTGTAATATATACAATATAGTATGTCTAGAATTTGTGCGCAAGGTACTAGTGTACTTTACTGGCAAGTGTCCAGTGTTTTGAAATATAAGTATATACCACAGTTCCCCATCCCTATGTTGTGTCATTTGGGTTCGGTATAAATTTTCCACCATCCACGGTCGCCAGCATTCGTCCGATAGTTACCAGAGTGCACCTTGTGCAGACTTTGTGGTTGATAAATTTTCATTAGACTTCAAACTAACTTTTATGTGCTATAAATAAGAGAGAAGTGTGCACAATCTGATATCGAGTCTGAACTTTACAAAGAGTTAATCCCGTGGAAATTGTCAACTTTGCATCGAATTGAAAGTTGAGGCGGATCCCAGTCGTCGTTCTAGTTTGAGATTCAGAAGAATTTTCAATATGAAGACTGAAAGAGATACGGGTATGGTGCTCGGGAAACTACTCCGTTAGTCGGCCATTGCGAAATATGGTAATGGAATTTAGACGCTGCATGCGCAATTTTTGAAAATTTTCAGCACTAGCTTAAAATTTATGAAATAGTTTCTCTAATACGCAAACACTCTTAGCCAAATTTAATGCGGGTTTGAAAGTTTTCTCAAGCCAGAGCTAAATTTTACAGAATTTCACTCTATTATTATATTTACCCATTTAACACAACTTGAAAAGTAGAGGTGGCTTAGTGGTTAGGCCACTAGCTTTGATTTTCATGATACGCGGGGGACTCGAATTCTAATCCCAATGCCAGCACCACTAAAATTGTTCATTACAGCAAATACATTTTTAGAAAATGAACAGAATATTAATAACTTTTTTGATTTAAAGAACTATCAATTAATGTTTACTAAAAAAATATTTGAGGTAAGCGGCGTATACTCTCACCCACATATGTCCAACAAAAAATAAATTTTGTCTTTCAAAATCATTAAAAAGAATGAACCAACAGCTCATTGAATATTAGCAGCTTCGTGCAATTGTGCTATCAGTGACTGTCTACGATACGGTCATCACGTTCCGAGGACGGGTCGACTTTGGTCTCCATAATTTGAGGTATATTTGAAAAAATAGCCGTTAACCTAAGATTTGAGAATCGTTACAGGTTTCAGAGTTTTAATAAGGGAATAAAAATTATCTTCAAAACTTGATCCTTATAAACTTGAGCCTTCACACACAAATTGTCATTAAATAGAATTAAACTATACTGATTATAGCAACACCAGTGTGAGAGCAGGTCGCTACAAGTTTTTGCTATCAACTAGAGCAATTTATTAAAGAAGCCTTTATTCGGAAGAAGACTACAATAAGTTGCGTAAAAGTCGCCTAGTTAATAGTAAAATAATTGAAAATACGAGTTAATATTCATTATACTTGTAGTCTAGAGTTCCATTGTAGTCTAAACTAAATTAAGTAGCCAGGTCTAAAATAATTAATACTGTCAAGTCAATATGTCAAGAATAAAGTAGTAAAAAGTAAGAAAGGGGACATAACTAAACTTAGACAATGTTTTATATTTCTTAGAGGGTGACCAACGCGCACACCGTATAAACCTACATCCATTCTCCGTGATGTATATTATGAAAGTGTACGCGATGTACGTTGGCACCACTGAGAAATATCTCTATTCTATAAATTCTGTCCAGCTAAAAATAAAAACTAACGTCACAACCAAAAGCGATTGTCAACACAAAAAATGAGCGCCATTTAAATTTTCTAATACGACGTCACTTGTTCCAGTTGAAAATAGATAGTAAAAAATTCGACCAAATTTTCGGAATCCAAATCTCACAGACTAGTAATGCGGAGTAGCATTTCTTGTGAGGTTGTACCACCACTGCGCTCACCATTCCTCCCGCCAAGCGTGGCACGGGCAGACAATCCAAGAAATTAATATTGGCGTGCTGAAGCTATATTGAAGAAGCCTCTGTTCAACAATCGACTTAGTGGCTGTCGAAGAAGTTTCAATCGAAGTGTTGTGCCATAAACTAATAAGGCCTTCTGATATATATTAATTTAGGTAATAATGTCTTTAATAAGAAATGTTATTCCGCGAAACGTCTGCTAGTATCCATTATTGTGTATGGCAGTATGTATACTTCATGGCTTGATATTAGGATTATTACAAAAAATGTTTTGTATATAAGCTCCATGATGTTTCATGACCAAGAAAATAGGAAATTTCCTGTCGATTGGTTCAGTACTGATCGAGTTATTTTCGGCTAAAAGTCAAGTACATTTTTACATGGATAATTAATAATTTATGCATTTAAAGCTTGCAACCAGTTTGCGAACATTATTTTTGTATATTCGAAATGAAGCTATTATTTACGGATTTTAAGGCGTTCTGTTTTATTTTTATGTTCCCGAAGTTTTGAGTGCTTTACAGCACCCGGTGTGACTGAGGTGTTAGACGTCCTGATGTCGATGAGACGTAAATAATAGTTTCATTTGAAATGTGTAGTGTTCGCATAAATACAAGTAATTCATATTACGTCTGTAGATAATAATCTTACCTTAAATAATTTCAGTTTATGAAAGACACACTAGGTTATTTTAGTTATATGGGCAATAGATACATAGAGAAATTTATTTTAAAAATAAAGATAGCGATACCGATATCTAAAGCTTTTCAGTTGCTACATTTGAAATCATTGGTTCGAGAACGGTGGAAATTAATGTGTCAACAATTCCATAAATCAATGCAATGAAGGAAACTTCGAAAATCCCTTTGCAAATATTTTAAAAATAAGCAATTATTTTAATTGTTATCGATTACATTTTCTTTACTTTTATTTAAATATAATCATTTTGCTCACATGCATAATTATAATGACATTTATTTCGAGTAACAGTTCTCATATTTTGTTAGTATAATATATTCACATTAATATAGTTATGTTAGTAATTGCAGTACACACTTAAACTTAAACTTAATTTATTTATATGTTAGCTGTCATATGTAACGTTCTGCAATACAAAGTAAACTTTACGCATGGTGGCCAGTATCCTGAAATGCTTCTTGCATTCTCGTGCATACATACACTTCGTTCACTTTTAAAATTTTACGGACCTTAGGTCTTTATGATAAAATACAAAGACATTTCAAACCGTTTACATGTAACTGTTCACGATTGTACAAAGGTCCTATTTTTCGAAAACTTCTCTTGTTGATGTGTGGTTTTCTGTTTTTTAATAAAAGTCGAGTTAGGTAAACCAAAATCTCATAGACACAGATCGGATAGATGGAATAACCAGCATATGCTAAACATATATCTCTCCTATTTCACTGCCACCACCACTCCTACACCACTGTTTTTTTCCTCTATTTTATTGGGTTGGGACGGCAAATGACCTAAGAGTCCACCTGATGGTAAACGCCTATAGTTGGATACATGTGTACAACTTCAATCGGAGAGGGTTACGGTTGTATTGTCACCCCGGACGAATAAGATGGATTACATCATAGTCTGTTATTATAATAGATCTCTGTACCGTTCGAACCGGAACACAACATACATAATATATATTCAAAGATAACATTTCTCACAGACAGAAAGAAAGAAAGAGGACCAAACGATATAGGAATGTAATGAATTTTTACGCGATGCTATTTAACAGTTGAGGGACAGATTGTTTAATAGTTACGTTGAGGGCACACCACGAGAGTTTTTACTTAAATTAAACTATTAACATTATCGATTATAATATAGTATTAATATTGACAAATTGTTTGAGTAACTGAATTCGACTCACCATTACAGCATTAATCTTGAAATCCATGTGGTTCTTAACCTCTGCAGCGAGCTCGCGCACCAACAGCAGCCCGTCCTTACGCACCACCTCCACATTGTACTCGTGGTATTTCTGTAGAATGAATACCTCATTAGCACATTACAACTAATTTTACCGCCAAAATATATTAGATTAATCAAAGAAAAAAGAGACAGATACGATGTTTACTCAGATAGCCAAAGTAATCAATATCATAATTAATAGCGACGTGAAATACTATACTTGTCAATTGCATAGAACATATTACAGTTCCGCAAGTGTATAAGATGTAACGCTTATGCGACAAAATAAGAGTCAGCTGCAATGTTAGTGTCAGAGACACGGGACGCGATATAATACAATCAGTCTCTGAGAAAAACTTTTTTTCGAACCGGTGTAGATTTCGTCGTTTCATCGTTTCGTGATGCGAGCTTTAAATTGGCCTAAATTAAATGAAAAAAATGTCATATTTAATTAAATTAACTGATGCGGATATAAAACTAGTGTCGCATGTTCTGCAGGCCTGAGAAGAGTTCCATGACACTGTCGTTGTCGTAGTCCAATTTTGGGCAAAGGCCCCTTTTCAAAAATAATCTCAAACGCACATAGCCAAATTACTTTCAAAATCCTATCTCTAGTTTTTAATAATTATTAATTTTTAAAGTACAACAATGATACTTCCTACTTAAATATATATCATTCTTATAACAAGTCGGTACACGTAACACAACTTCTACAGTATCTTGAAAATTTCAAATAAGAACCTGTGTTTGATAGGGGTCGATTTTTTAGACCGCGTCGACCCCTAAAATCAGTTTTCGTTTATGTCAACCCCTGGGAAACCACTTTGGGAATCCCTGGTGCAGACCATAATATTTTAACTTGCAACTTACATATTACGGGATTCGCGATGCCGCACTGTATCTCTTAGCTACGTATCTCTCAAGCCGAGAGTAAAAGGTTGCTATATATGTATGGTAAAGATGTGTGTCAATTCTTGTTTTTGGTCTACATTAATTATACTCACTGTATTGAACAAAAATGTCTGTAAAATCGATAATGACGATGCTACCTTATTGAGATATTATTTAAAGTATAAAGAAATGACTGTACACTGGAACAACCCAATCACATACTGTATATTGTTGCCAAATGGTTTGCAACAGACAATTTAATTCCGAACGCAGAATAACCAAAATGTTTACTGTTACCACTATAAAATTCGTTACAGAATACAGATCCAGATTTTGAATGTTCGATTGTATTTCTAGGAATCGCAATTGATTCTATGTTACAGTTGAGAGCGCATATTGATAAAATAGCTTCGAAATTAAATTCTGAAACTTTCGCTATTTTAGAGATCACACAGTTGACTGATGAAGCTACAGCCAAATAACTTTATGTCACATTAATATCGACCACTGATGAAACACGGAATCGAAACTGTTTTTTACTGCTGGCCTATGAGTAAGCTTAAAGTTGCTCAAGGGAATGGTCCATAGAGAAATGGAAGGTTCCACAGGGAAAGTGTTATGCTCGGTGTTTCTCTATGTTATAGAATCTGCAACGACGATATCCGTATGTCCTGTGTATCCGACAATGTCGTAGTTCTGAAAGGATAACTAATATAACAATAAGGATCGGCGAACTGAATAGGCCATGCCGGCCATGGAGGCATTGACTCATATTCTATACAATAATTCTTGACGTGTTGCAAATAGAAATTCTGTTACCATAACACATGAAGGTATAACTGAATGCATTTACAGCTGCTAATTCTTTTTCATTTACGAACAATTTTCAAAATTGTTTCTTTTTTCTATGTATCGTTTCCAATACGATAGTTATCTCCGGCGATGGAGGATCTAGTAGGTTGTCCAATTCTCGGATGACATAATCGGAAAATGAAAGAAAATAAAACACTTTTAATATACAACATAATAAGACTTGTGATATAATAAGAATAGTAAGACATTGTACACTAACTTATACACGCAGCACTATTCCATTTAAACCGTCTATGATGCTACTTTACTGTGGTAAGTTAGACTTGTCGACTATTACGACATGGAGTGGAGAATTTTCATTGATAGCTAATGTGAAAGCACACTACGAACATTTTGCACATGGCAGATTCAGGCACATAATACTAACCAATAAAATATGTTGTCGTGCTTGATAACAACTATAAATGTAATGTTTTACACATTTATAGTTGTCATCCTAAGGAGGGTTCCTTACCTATAAATCTAAAAATAAATACTTCATCATCATTTCAGCCTATCAGAAGTCCACTGCTGAACATAGGCCTCCCCCAAAGATTGGCACGAAGCTTGGTCCTGAGCCACCTGCATGTACTTAAGTTTTCAATATATCTATATGACCTCAGAAGATAGTGAAGTTCAGCGCACATTGAAATTAAGTCGTTTAATAGGATTACGGGATCTAATGCTAAAGGAAATAAACCTTGACCGGTTCGTGACGCTCGCATAATTCCCGAAAATGGCTGAAACTGCGTGGCGTGTTGGCGCTATATACAGCTAATTTATATGCTGATATTTTGAGCTGTTAGCCTGATCGTAAAGGTTTAAATCATTTGTAATCAAAAATAAATATGAAATATTATAAACTAGACTGTTAACAAAAAAAAATAACTAAAATGATTTCATAGATTGTTTAATGTCAGAAAAACATTACATTACTTCATTATTATTACGATATTAATAAAATAATATGCTTTCCTAAGACTAAATTTAGCTAAGTGAAACCGGATCGTGTCATTGTCTTTAAATAAAAGAGGGAATATACCATCTTTTTCTCCATAAACTTCGTCTGTACGCAATGCAATCCGGTGATTTATGAACGAGGCTTTGGCGACCGACTGATGGCGGAATATCCATACGAATATACCGAACCCAAACACACCAGACTAGTGATGGCAAACAACATTACTGGTGCGAGGTTACTGGTACTGGGCTTAAGTAGTAATTTAAGTTAGTATTATCAAGTATTATAAAGAAGATAATATAAATATAAATAATTTAACGTTTATACAGCAAACGTTTTCGAGATTAATCTGAATTCATCCTACTGAAGTTGTGGATCCAACTTCATTCAAATGGGAACTGCTTGTTAGAAGTTATTGGGTCTCAAAATGGCGGCGCATAAAAGAAAACGCGGCCGAGACTTGTCAAATTTAAAAATGAAAGGTACTCGTCCGGAATTTAGCGGATGCTAGCTGCCAAATGATTGTTATTCGACGGGGCATCCTACTTCAGCTTACTTTGTTATTGAATTTTGGATTGTCTTTTTTTTATTTATTTATATCTGCGACGCTCTAATAAAGAATATTATAATAATATATTTTAGCCGTACTGAAAGTATACCTTAAATGAGCTGTTTATAATCGTATTTACTTTAAAAAAATCGGAATGATACTTCGTCTCATTGTTGCATAACTCCGTCCCGCAATCCGCACGGGAACACGTTGGCCAACAAGGAACCTAAATTCAATTAAGGCAGTTAATTTAAACCGCTTTGTACGACAACACTAATCTCGTAGTTTATGATTAAATGTTGTTTTTGGTTACGTTGATTATCTACGTAAATATTCATTAGATTGCTAGTAAAGTTTCAAATTTGTAGATGTTGTATGAAGAAATACTTATTTTTTTTACTGTTGAAAATTATTATTTTATTTATTTTATATGGTTTACATACTCATAGTCTTTACTATTTTTATGTTTGCATGTATGTGTACGTACGCCTAATTTTACTTAAAATTATTATCAGGTTACTTTTTATCTCTAAGAGTTCTCTTGAGACACAATCGATCGCTTAATAATTAAATAAATTTTTTTTACATGTTTAATTATTTATTATCTTTGTTATAAGAGTATTTAAACTTTCATAATTCTAGTGCTGGTATTTTTTTTAATTACATGAAGCGTATCTAACGAGCTCACAGTGCACCTAATAGAAAGTCTCTAGCGTGGTAGAGCCAAGCGGCGGCTTTAGCTGCTGCTCGAATGGGCTGGCTCGACCGGATTGATACCACGGCCTCGCAGAATACCGGCGTGAATTAGAGGCATCTTGTGCTTCTGCGTTTCGTTCGGTGAGTGAGGTAACCGGAGGCCCACATCCCCTCCCTATTCTCCTCCTCTTCCCTCCCATCTCCCAAATATCCTTAAAGACCGGCAACGCACCTGCAGCATCTATGGTGTCGCAGATTTATGTGGGCGACGATAATCACTTACCATCAGGTGTTCACGTTTGCTCGTTTGCCGTCTTTACCATAAAAAAAAAAAAAAAGTGATCACTCGATTATAGATAAAGTTGCAGATTTTAAATTAGCTTCCTCATTTGCCTAACAACAATGCACAACTTGATACGAGAGTTGTAAATGCTTAGTCATAGTTTGAAATAGTCCGCTGTTTCTTGCAGCGTCGCCGGACAGGGTTTTCCAATCCTCCCGGCCGTAGTTGTGCGTGCTCACAAGGAAATTCCATTTGCCCGCAAAAAAACATTTACGGAAAAGGGTAGGACGAAGCCTTGTCCTCTTTTCAAACAACTTCAGCACTACAAAATACATTTATTGACGTAATGTTTGCTTCGTATCTATTGGATCACATTACGGCGTCCGAATGGATTTTCAAAGTAATGAAAACGTTTAGACATAGAGTTTCTGATTTGCAAACATATTTCTTGTTTTCTTTTTAAGACTTCGACTTTATTTAGTCCATTAGCCCGGTATTATTCTCGCTTATATCAATCGATGTTTCAGTTTTAGATATAGAAGGATGGCACATTTCATCTTCATGTCAGTATGCTTGTGAGTGTTTTTTGTTGAAAGGATTTCGAACAAAGTACTCAGTACTCTGGGTTATTACTTGGGTTTTTTACATCTTCCGTTAAACACAAGCGAAAAATTATTATCTCAATGTCCTATTGTACACGATACTATTGTAAATTGTAATACTGCAGGTATAAAATAATATTCGAAAATGCTAGATAGTAATCCCCCTGTGGGCGACATACTTTGTAGTTGTTTACGTAACTTTATTTACAGTGCGATAATCCCTGAATTTCTATACCTTTGATCTAAGCGTCGCTGACGTGGTGTCCTCTGTAATAACGTTCCATTACGATACTTGTAAATAGCATTTTCGCTAACATTGTGCGATTAAATAGAGCTGACATTGTCAATACTTGATCTTTCTTCTAATTGCCTTTTTTGTTTTGTTTGTCTGAGATTGAGGACTGGGTGGATTGTCAAGGAGGCAATAACGTATAAATAGGAGACATTCTGATGGATATTGATTCGATCTTGCTGACATCTTTACCTTAACAAGATGTCGTCTAGACAATATAGTAGATGTGTACTCACATAATGGAATTATGTGAAAACAAAAGAATGCCTGTGTTTACAATGATAATATTGGCAGTATGTATTAGGTTAATACCTGCACCATAGATTATTTATTACAGGGTAACTTTGCAGCCTTTAATTTATGAAATAACAACTTTGAATCTCGCCTTTTCCATAAATTTATGGTTTAAAACAATTATGATATCTATTCTGAACAGAAGTAGCGTAAAAAAGTTATAAGGACTTTCACACACTGTGTAAGTTCACAGCTGGACATAGGCCTCTCCTTGAAAATACCTACAAAAGTTGGCATGTCATGGTAAGCGCAGTGATGGTAGCCTCGCACCGGGGATGCTCGAATGGATTTTCCTCCATTATTCGGTCACCGTAGCCTCGTTAATCAGCAGAGTGCTCCGCGTGTAAGTGAGGTTGATATAAGGAGGGAAAAGTTAGTACTATATTCCCGCATACACAGCTCTATGAAAATGAAACAAAAGAATTGTTGAACTGAAAACGCTTTACCTTCTACTCCCAAGAAACGTTCGACCTTCCGCTTTCAAGAGGTGCCGGTAAAAGGTTTAAGATGTGATCGTCAGTAATTACAATCGCTGTCGACTGTCCAGACGTGCTAGAGTTTTAAATATTCAACGCCGATTAATTAAATGAAAAGCGTTGGCAATGATAACTGAAGGAACTTTTCGAACCGGGGGGAAAGTTCTTGGAATTTCATAATGATAAAATATTCCTGAAATTCCGCAAATCATGATAAACTGATTTATTTTACTTTATAATGCATTTATCATTAAAAGTTAAAGGGTCTTATTCATATGAGATTTTTTATATACCATTTGTGAAAATAAGTCAGCCACGCCAACTAGTAACATCTCTGAATCTTATTTCTTTTTAATTCATTATCCTATAAATCATGGATTTTCAAATAATTTGGAGCCAGAAACCCCTTTTCCAAAATGAACTGATACCTCAGACTACCCCATAGCCAAATTACTTTAAAAATCCTATATCTAGTTTTTTTCCTACTGATACAAAATACTTACCAATCCTATTGGTACAAAATACTTACCAAAATAATTTACCCATGGGGGATATCGACCACTTAGGGAATCCCTGCTATAAGTGGTAATTTTATTTAAACAGATAATGCATCGCCTTCCGCATCAGCCCGTACATGTCCACTGTTGGAAATACTCCACTCAATGAATGCGCCAAAGAAAACTGACATGCAAAGCATGGAAGATTTACCCATAATCACAACGATGGACAAGGCGGTTGGTGAGCGCAATACATATATATCGTAAATATATATACGTGTATATGTAAACTAGATTTGTCAGTTTACATTTAAAACATTAGAAAGAAAATTTTTGAAGAAAAGTTTGATCATTCATTGCCAAATAGAAATAATTTTTTATCGCTATCATTTAGTTTGTTTGATCGAAGTTTGCCTTTTATGAGGTAAGTTCTTTGCTTTTTGTTAAATATATTTTTAGTAGATTTGGGTAATTAGAATGTCACAAAATATATTTCGACATTTCACGTCTAATTTCCTTGTAATGCGTTACGTACATACGTGGATGTTTTGTATTAATTACATTTACGAGGTCAAGAAAATGTAGTAATACGATGGACAGAAAATTTTAAGAAGTCTTCACATAAAATCTAAAACCTCTCAACGTCGTATTCTCTAATTCAAAGTGTTCCCTTAACGTCTCTTGTTTTGTGCTAACGCCGGACGCGCGCCTTACTTCCAGTGGACTCCAATAGAGTTTAACCCAATTTAGTTCTCTTCTGTTTTATGCTCAAGGATTCACCTGTTTAAGTTATTATCTTTGTGCTCAACTGGAACAAAGCTGATGTGACGATATGTGTTGAGAATATTTGCTAGACTATTTACTACCACTTGCGAACAGGTACCTCTTGACGTCTAAGACATTGTTTAAACACCAGTTTATGGAATTTTTTTGTGCGTCCTGGAGCGAGCTTTCGTTGCTTTTTCATTTTCTAATAGATGTCATTTAAACTAGGGATCCGCGCCGGCCTCGTACAGGCAGATCTGTTACAGTTTAAACTATTAAGTGAATGTATTAAGCCTTCCACATGAAATATTCCAAATGACGTTGAAAAACTTATTGATATCCACTTTTAAGTCTAGAAGTTATAAGCGTATACACTGAGAAACCCGGATTGCAACTTTGTTTTATAATATTTAATTAAAGGTTTATTAATCAGTTAGCTGGCTACATTTGTAACGAGATGACGTGTAAAGTATAACATACACGTAGTAGGTAGATATTTCCTCATCTTCTATTCAAGATGAAGTTAGCAGGCCCAGAGTTTTTTTTTTGGTTATTTCTGCACCCACATGATACGGAGTGGCAGATTATCTGACCCCTTCTGCCACTAGTCTGCGACGTATCTTATATTCCTTAATAATAAAATTGATCGATTATTAAGTTATATTATTTTCTGACATGAAAGAAAAATATTATGTAATTTATTAAATCACAATCGCTTATAAAATAAATGATTAAATTGCTGGAAAATATTAATTGAAATGGTCCCCTGCGTAATCGCTAAGTTTGACAGACAGGTTGGAACAGGTAGGCAGGATTTCCCCAACCCCGCAGAATGGGTTCCCGCCTTGTCGTGGCGGGGGGGCCTAGTAACCGTAGCTTGGTCTCCCACGCTGAACCAAGACGAACCTACGTGGCCAGCCTGTCTTTGCGGGGATGGCTGGCCCGAGGTGGCCGCTCCACGCCTGTCGAGCCCACTTCGGATGCGTGTTGGTGGACTGTGGGGGTGTTAGCTTAACTAAGTGTTAGCTTAGCGCTCTTCTGGCCTCCCAAAGCCAAGGTGGAGTCGCGGGGGAATGGGAGTTTTGGTATTACGTTCCACTATTCTCCCTATCCTTCGCGACTCTGGCGGGGGCCGCACCGCTGATGCGGCCGTGTTGGGGCCGCGGGGGAGAGAAATGTCGGTATTACGTTGAGCCGTTCTCCCTTCCCTCTGCGGCCGAAACGTGGGGAGCCATATACCAGATCCGCCGGGGGTGCCGGGAAGGCTGAGGCTTAAGAGCGCCAGCCTTCCTGATCCCCGTGGCCTCCGGATGGTGGACTCGGGGGTCCGTTGCCCTCGTGGGTTTGGAGGCTGAGTAGGTAGGCACGTTTGTGTTCCGGCGCGTCTAGCCAGGACGGTGTGGGAGATGACATGTTCGCTTCCGAGAAGGGGCCGCCTACAGCGGCCGACGCTGGTGGGGTTTTTGCTATAGCGTTCCCGTGACCTTGCCGACATGCGGCGAAGGTGAAACACCATGGGGTTTTTTCGGTGCAAACCCGACATAACCCGTCCTTGCCCCCGATAGGGAGAGTATGCGTTAGGCATTTCCCCATGTAAATAAAAAAAGGTAGGCAGGATTTCGATAACTTCGGTGAGAAACACGATTTCTACAGAAGAGGCTACAATCTGAATAATTATGGTCTGTCAAATTTCAGATGGTTTTTGCGTTAGCGCAACATATTTTGTGGACATCAGAAGCCTGCAAACGTGCATTCAAACTTTTATAACATTATTCAAATACTGACTTCTACATTACAATTTTTCTTATAATGAATTCTGAGCATAAATACAGGTCGAGGTCAATTTCGAGGGTTGACCTCGAACTCTTGCGCTTGAGAACTTGGCTTTCTACTGACTTATGCATAAGTATTTTTCTCGGATAAGAGAGAAAAGTTTTTCTTTATTCGCTACAAAATAATATTTTAATTTTTATAGTGTTAAATGGTTTTAATATATTTTATTTTCGAAAAATGCAACATTGAGACTACTTAATTTTTAAAACAAATAAAACAATCAAATAAGTTCTCTCGACATTAACCTAATACTCAGTAAGAGGGAGTCTAGACGTCTTAATCCTTTCAATCCACATTTCACCAGAAGGTATAATGGGATCAGAACTTAATTAGTCGTTTAAATTTCGTTATTCTGGTACATTTGGACAGTGATTTTTTTCTAGTAACAGTGATAAGGAACGCATAAAAGTTACATAAACCAAATTTTAAAGTACCACAGACATAAGTAAGTTACAACAAGATGAACTCTGCAGTTGTTTGTTCAAAAGCAATAAAAAAATAGCAGTGAATTCGGACAGATGACGGATTAATTATATCAAATCTCTCTATACGGTTATCTTATTAGAAGAAATATTCCACATTCAACAACGGATGCTGAAATGCAACGTTCTTAACCATTATAATAAAACAATCAAAATTCTGCGAGAGATCGCGCTCTTGGAAGTAATACAATGTTTCGCAACCGAAACTTTCCCATCTAAACTTATTCAATATTAGCACCGCGTCGCGTACACCGCCCCCTATTCACTACGTACGATATCTTCCAATAAATCATTTATATACTTTTTTACGTACTCACTTTATGTTTTTTTAGTATTAATTTATAATAAAGTTTTCAAACTCACGTGTGTGAATTACTCACGTGTAAAAATCGCAAAAGATTATCAAAATTTTATTCATTATGATTATCATCAATCTCTAAATAGTCGTCTTATATACTCTACGAGTAAATAGGCTTCCCCTGAATTAAGACAATGTAGTCACAACGCTCGGGATCAGATTGACAATAGAGGGTAGGCACCTTCTCTACCTAGGTCCTAGTCATCTGGGCAGGTACCACGCTCTTACCCATCTCCGCCGCCAATCAGCGGTGCTGGATACACTGCTATGTTCCGGTTGGAAAGGTATACTGAGCCAGTATAATTACTGGCTCTGAGGCATTCCATCTTAGTTGTCAGGGGTGACAACGCGGTTGGAAGCTCTGTATGTTCCTTATTGCGATACATACACGAATAAAATTTTAATTTTTTTATAATCCTTTTGACTAAGATTTTATCTCTACTTTGATGTAATAAAATTTCATTAAAAAAATAGTCACATATTCACAGAAAAACCTTTTATTAAAAAGGCATAATTAAATACAGAAAAATCAAAAATCGTCCAATCGATTTTATCCAATGACAAAACTAAAGACTTTTTCTGACAGAAGCTTATGAACAGAAAAGTGTGCTGATGATAAGAAATATTACTAATATAGAACAACTTTTAACTGGTAACTACAACTTTTATCATTAATAAAAGTAAAGTACTAATTAAAGTAATATCTTCTTCTTAAACAGTATGTGTAGTGTCTACTGCTGGACTGGACATAGTCCCAGTCCTTTAAAGTGGCAACAAAGCTGATACACCCCGTCACAAGTCTGTTGTAAATAGGTTCGGCTCACTCGGTAGAATTTTCCGCCGCCAGAGCCTTGAGATTGGGGGGTAGAGGTGAGATTGGACTTTGGAGATAAAGCTGGGATATTCCCCCTATGACAATTCTTTTGAAAGTGTAATTTATTTTTATAGCTTGTGCTAAGTATAATATCTGGTTAAATTTGTCCGTTATTTTAGGCCTCGTAAGTGTCTAACTTTATAAAAACTGAGTTTAATTTCCTTACGTTTAATTAATATATAACCGATAAAGTAAATTATTGATATTAAACGCGCTTAACCGTAAACATATCTTACGCGTTGATATTAAATAAAGGGTATCCTGTGGAGCACCCCGGTTCCGCCACCCTTTGCATTACGTATTCCGAACTAAAGATCGTACATTTGAATATATTTGGCATGTAACTCAGAAAAAAGGACTTTTATAGTTTTTGTATTTGTAATTGATTTTTTTTTATTGTAAATGCTTTGAAAATGTTGGGTATTGTAACACTTACTGTTTTACACAAGACAGGTGCGTTACGTTTTTCTCGGTATATTTCTTTTGCCTCTTCTTTTCTTGGCAGCCCTTTATCAGTATAACAATATCAGTATACCAATCGTTTAGATGAAAAATGTGCAATTTTGCGGAAGGGTATAAAAGCTTTACCATTATTCTATTTTTACATGACTTCATTTGCGAGCGCTAATCCCACTGCGCGGAGCCGGGAGTTCGCGCGCTTCGACGCCATCTTACATTAATTAAAACAACGAATGTGGTTAAAGCTCTAAGGCGGTAGTTGTGGTAGCTTTCGTGTTATAATTATAAGTTATTAAATATTTTTCTAACCCCTATTAAACATGTTTATGTACAAAAACAAAATTATTTTTCAATTATCTGACTTTTATTTATTATTTACATTAATAACGTTGCACAGATTTTATTTGCGGGCTTTCTGCTGGCCACTCTCTGCCCCCTACTTACTTTTTTATTCTATTGGAAAATCAATATAAATAAATAAGCTCTCACGACCGCTGCATACCCAAATACCGTAGTGGTTCAACCCACTTTTCACCAATTTTTTAGGTGGTGATATGAGTACATATTATAATTTTTTTTAAAGAAACTAAGGATTATAACAAATTAAACATTTATAATATGTATAAAAATAACGATGTGTAGGGGTAAAAGTGAATTTCATGTGTTGATTTGATATGTGGATCATTTTTTCTCCAAATGCCAACCTCACCTGCATACGGTGCACCCTGCTAACCATTGATGGGGAACAGGATCAGCATCATTCTTGTGTGAGTACCGGTCACTGCACCCACCTATCCGCTTGTCCAGCGATTCAAGTATGGGCAACATATTCAAGCAATGCATTCCTGGCAGCTGTTGCTGGCATTTTTTAGGCGAGGTCTTTGTTAAGCAGGTGATTTAAATGGGCTGATGAAGCAAATGAGGAATGCTTAGTAAAAATGATGATATGAATGAAACACTATTGTAATTAATTTACTAACTTTTTTTTAAATGTCATCATAACACTATGCGACTAATAATACTATAATAATATATTGTTACTTCTTGACTTTATACAGCTACTTATAATATATATAATAAATTAATAATAAATATATAATATATATATGTCAATAATAATAATAATATACATGGTAGGTAGAAACTTCTAGAAATGTTTTGCTATTCCTTGAAATTTTGTAATCAAGATATAATTTAACAAAAAGTAGTTTCATTTCAGTGTCAAACAAATATAACAAAAAATCTTTATAGAAAGAAGGAATTAAATTACGTGTTTTTTTCAAAAGAACCCATTGTTGGTGGGAGTATAGTTAAGTTCTAGAAGTTAATTATCAAATAAAGTCTAACCTAACAACGAAATCGATCCAGCGGTCTGAGGTGAACTTAGTTTTCGCAGGCGCACACTATTACGCTATTACGCTTTCCAGTTAAACAAAATTTTGATCGAATATTTTTGTTTGATTTATTTATTTCTTCTTTGAATTGCACATAATAGTATTACTAGCGAATAATCGCGGATGTCGAAGTCAGATCTAAGTGACTAGTGATAGTATTAGCCCTAGTGACTAATATACAAACATACAAACTTTCATATTTAAAGGGGTTAAATAGAATAGTGGGATATTATAACAGACCTTCGCATCAGATCCACAACATAGATGCTACATTTGTGTTTCCTACTACCTGTATACAACTTTGGAAAAACCAGCGGTCTATTCTTTCTTCTACTCAGTAAACAATTCATATTATTTTATTTATAGAGTTTTTTTTGCTCGTAGTTTAATATTTACGAGGATTTGTTGTCTACAAGTTCTGATGGTTGGGTGATCTAGAATATGGTCACAGACTGCAGACGCTCTAGGGAGCGTCGAAGTTTCACATCAGCATGTGTTCTTGACAATTTTATCCAATTTTACCAATTTTCTCTTAATATTTTAACGTGAAAGTCGGTTTCGATGTTTGGATGTTTGCTCAATCATGAGAAAAAATTAACGGTATTTCATGAAATTTGGCAACTGGATACAGTTTTGTCCTGGGATTTCTATTCTTAGGGTACTACCTCATTCGGGAAAAGCCACGGGCGGTCGCTAGTTCATTAATAATAATTGATCCATTGCATTGATATCTACAATGCTTTAACTGTCACGCGAAATGTATTAGTAAGTTATTTTCCTTATTTCCTAAATTTTTAATTTATCAATCCTCGACACACGACAACCGCAAAGTGAATACGCTGTTAATTGTAGTATTGGCGAGTGTACGAGACGACGCCGAGTATGTCTCGCGTACATTTGATCGGGGGGTAGAGGGGTGAAGGGGCCCACTCCAGCACCCGCAGCGAAATTGGGTCGCGGGTGGAGGAAAAGAAGGCGGGAGCAGGCTGACTCTGTGCGTTTTTATAGCAAAGCGTCCAACAATCGTGCCAGTTGCTGTATTGTGTGTACAATCTCAGCGTACTACTCCATACTTACAGTAATTCTTATGCAATGTTGTTTAATTGTTATGTAAGTGTGCAAGAGGGAAAATAAATATATTTTTTTCTCTAAATGTCAACCTGACCTGCACGCGCTGCACTCTTCTGGTTAACCAACGAGGCCCTGGTGACGGACTGATGGGGCAAAATCAATCCGAATAATTATTATACGGAAACCAAATACCGAGACGGGGAGTAGCATCACTGATGCGTGGGTACCGGTACTGCGGTTGACAGCCCGCCCAGCCTTGTGAGTGTGTGGGGTAAAACTCGCATGCACAGTATGCTTCGCTGGCTTTTGTCTGTTTGTGCTTTCATGGAAAAGCGTATGTCCAGCAGGCAGATAAAGTAAAGTTAGTTAATTTATAATTTATACTTGCGATTGTTGTCTTTCGGTGAATCTTCATCATATTTAAAATTATTATTATCTCTTGTACTAGTTTCACAACACAACAACTAAATCGAATCATTACTTGAATATCTTTATAATTTAATTCCCTTAAGATGCCGTAAGGCGAAACCGCTCTGTTACTTATATAATAATTAAAATGTGTTGTTAAACTAGTACAAGAGATAATAATAATAGTCAATAAGTAAGTTTCTTAATTACTCACGTTTTGTATTTGATTCATCTTTGTGAAGTGTCGACCGAACTCCCATAAGTCTACGCCGAATTTTAAAGCCCAGTTCTTGACTCTGAAACAAAATTGTTGTGTTCTTATTTCCAGTGCCGTAGATTAAGCACTTCCTTAATGTTACAAATTTTTATTCAACAACATAATAGTTTTCCTGATACATCTAGTTCGTTGAAAACGTCACAAGATTATAATAATTAATCAAATAAGTCTGAGGATTGTTATCAGTGGTTACACATATATTTGTGTGACATTATACGTATGTATCATAGTGTGAAGGGAAGAGGCCAATTTAATTAACGGCCCGGGCTGTTCCTGCCGGGGTTTGCCGGGTCACGATTGAAAATGTTTTCCCATTAATTTTCATTCCCCCTAACGTTCAGGTGCTTATAAAACTGGACACTCTATAGATCTAAAATGAAGTAGAGGCTAAAATGCACGAGCTTCTGGCGATAATGAATTTATGATAAGATCAAATTCACTTTCCCTCCATTATATATTAATGTACTGTGTAATACGAAGGCCCTATAGCTTTGTTGGTCGTGAGACTGCCTTCAAAGTTTTCGAGTAAGAGTTTGAATTCCGCTAAGAGTAACATTCGTACCTGTGGAATGATTTTTTTTTAATATTTTAATATTTTATAACAAGCTCTCACGTCACAATAACCTACATAGGTCAGAGTGGTCAGAGGTTATAAATGTATAGCATTTATTTCAGTCGTTCCAAACTAATTTTCACGTTCACTTTCCAGAGCTTAGTTAGGAAATGGTGAAAGGTGTTTGCCGTCTCGGTGTCAAAGGACAACAGGCGACCATCGATACAAATTGAACATAAATTTCCAAAAACTCATTGGTACATACCCCCTACATAGGGTATCGAACTCGAGTCTCCTGATCCGCTCGGCTATCGTATTTGAAAATCGAAAATCCCATGTTCCTATAAAAATCATATGTGAAGTTCTTTATTACATGATAAAAAAAATAGACTAATCATAACAAAGACTCGTCGACTTACCCGTAAGATCCGGGTAAAATATTGACAAATACAATCTTAAGAAGGGTGAGCAAATATGAAAGCAATCGGAGACGCTCGGGAGAGCGGTAAACATTTTGAGAATCAACAGCACTACGCCATTTATTTGACAAATATTGGACTTAATAAACGAACTCGCAAACATCTGCAAATTCCTTCAGCGATCTATCAATAACTAATTCAATCAAACTATTTCTATTTCCTGAAAAGTTTCGAGTCCCTTGAGGTTAACTATGTGGAATGTTTGTATCTTCTCTCGTAATATTATATTTGTCGTTTTTGGGCAAACAGTTAATAATATTTGTGTTTACATAAGAGCTAAATCCAAGGCTCCCGTACCCTTCCCATAAATCATTAAAGCGTATTTACTTGATTACACAGGTCCCTTCTCGTCTCCTAAATCCACTCAGATAGAAGGTCTTTGCCCAGCAGTGGAACTTTAAAAGGCGATTGCTTAATTTTTTTTGCTTTACTTGATAAGGCCTACCTATGTAAGGCGTTTGTTATATGGTATACGGTGCATTACAGTAAAACTGCATAAAAGCTCTACGAGACATCCAGTATAGCTAATATGTTTTTGGCATGTATATTTATTTCACAACGAAATACGCAAAGCGGGATCAACTGAAGAAATATACTGTCTGTACATTATGTACATAAAGCATCAAAACATAAAAAACCGATTTATTCTTGGGATACTGTTATTTGACAGTCCTAAAATGGCCGATTGTTATTTATGTCATTATAACAGATTAGACGAATAGTAAATAGACATGATTTTATAAACAATCTTCGTACTCATGTCTAAATGTAACATAACCTATAATAGCTATTATATTCTTACCCTATGCAATGATGAGTACTTGTTAACTGAAGTAAACTATTACCCATCAAAAAGTAAAAGTTACCTCAGTAAAAATAATTTTGGAAAGTTAAGGGCCATCTTTATTTCATATTTTCTTATTAAAAAAAACGTTATCTTCTACTGTAGGAATGTCTCTCCTGTGTCACGGAGGCAGGTGACACACATGCACATGGACAAACACCCAGACCCGGAACTTATTATTTATAATCCATACAAATACTAAACCCGTGCGGGAATCGAACCCGCGACCCATAGCGCTGCAACTAAAAGCTTACCCACTACGCTATCGAGCCGTCAAAGTGAGATATATTTTTTACCATCGATCAGAGTAATAAATCTATTAGAATACCTTCATGAGTGGTAGGCAGAGATTACAGATTTCCGTTTAGCATCCACTTGGCATCGGCCCGTTTGACGGATTTCCGTAACGCCTTTCCGGGAGAAAAAACTTGACGCTTCTTTGTTTATTGGAGAAATTATAAAAAAAACTGATGTTATACAACTAGATTATAAAATGTCTTTCCTGGCCTTTAGTTTATTTATCTGAAGCCTTAATTCTATTTATTTATGACTTGGTATTTACGTCCCAATTTCTTTATTTCGTACATAAATAAGTATATTTCGACGTTCCTGCCAATTTTTTTACTTTAGTTAACCGTAGTTATATTTTTTAAATTATACTTTGAATAATTGAATAAGTAATGAATAAATAAGCTCTTACCACGGTATACCCAATACTGGGGCGACCAGAGGTTTTTTTACAACACAATTATTTTAGTCGTTTCAACCCACTTTTTACCAGACATAACAATGTCTGTCTAAATATGGGACAGGCGAGCCTCTCATAGTCTTAGTGTTCAAGCCCTTGATACAAACCGTACGCTTCGTATGCTTTGAATTGCTTACTGGTACGGGCCTTTTACATAGGCTCTCATAGTACCTCCCGATTCAAAAGGACATTTTTTTGAACACGCGCCTATCGTAGCTAGAGGACTGCGTTAATCAAATGTTATTAGAGTACAACAGGGGTCTGATGTCCGTAATCTATTTTAGTTTACATCCCATTGAGTTTCCTGTTATATTTAGATATAGTCTTGAAGATGCCTGTTCTCTCTTGAAAGTGAAATACGAGAATGTAATTCCTACACACTCTATTCACTCTACTAACCGATAAATTAGCAACCACATGCCAATGTTCGTTGTCTGAAGCCAGTTGTCAGTGTATATCCACAAGTTCCTCAGCGCGTCTTTTCTTTACTTTACTAGTTGTTATTGTGAAATACTAGCTCAAATACCGTAATCGTACTCTATAAATGACAGGACGTGGGCTCTTAATCGAAAAAGTGAAAGAGATCCTTCTTTGAAACATGTTTTGTATAGTTTTACGTTGAACAATAAATAGGATGTTCCTACATTGCCAATTACAGATACAGTGTTTCGTACAGAAATCTAGTTTGTTCATTATGTTTGTTAATCTTCATTTCGATTTTAACATTTTAATACACGTTTTATTTTTCACTATTAATGCCATCTGCCATCTATTTTCGTTCGGTCTTAAATTCTGTCCAAGGACACACAGAGTACTGACGAAAGAATGTCATAGTTGCCCAGTTTCGGGGCGAAGCTTAAAATGGACCATTAAAACTTCAGGGTATGTTCACCAGTTAAAATCCTTTTAACTTGCGTATTATTAAGATGAAAGTAAATAGTGTAAGATACTTAATACTAAAGAGCATTTTTCTTTTAGACCTTTTTTTGAGTTTGGTTATTCATTCATGCTTTAGCTTATGTTAACTATATATACGTACATCGATAGAGGCTATTCTATTTTTAAAGTAACGTTTTATTTGTCTGATCTTTGCCATTAGGCGAATGAAATTGTGAAAGTTAAAATTATTTTAGGTTAGACCAAATTAGGTTTCTTCGACTGGGAAGGTCGTTTCATAATAGTGTGACTCTACCACGTTATCTAACTTATGGTGGCGGTGTAAGAGATCTTCTACCACCCCATTTTATCCCGTGGATGTCGTAAATGATTTCTAAAATATATCGTAACGTCTATCGACAAACTAACAATCTGAAACATTCCGTATGTAAATTATACAAACCGCTTTCAAAAATTGGGAGGGACGACCCGCTTGGTCGTTATGAGAGAGGCATATATTCAGTAGTGGAATACTCACTTTACTGGGTGTTAATTCTTTAAATTGTGTATTTCTCTTTCTTTCAGAAGAAAGAAAGAGAAATACACAATTAAATATCAGTCTATAAGAGCGTTTAATAAGACAATCGTTTCATACTTCTTTTATTTAACTTACTTTATCGCATAGGTGCATTTTTTTTGGTATACCATATATATTCTATTGTGAAACAGAACAATGTGTAACTTGCTACCAAATAAATACTTCTTGTCCTCGGTTCTAGTGACTAAAACGTTATTTCTTTATTCCGTTTCGTTTAATTCAAGATGTTCCACAATGTCCTCATTAGCAATCAGGGACTGTTTAGCGGGCATTGTGAGCGGAAGTTTGGCCGTCATCGTCAGAATTTCGGAATATAAAATGTAATTCGAGTAACGTCAGGTGTGTTGAAGCGTTTGCCCATGGACTTCAGGCTTAAATATAATTGTAGATATTTACAGTTGACACTTTTCTTCTTTCTTCATTTATGGCTTCTCTTTGTAGCATTCTGCCATGTCAAGTCAGTAATGGGAGTACAGGGATAGTAGACACTTTTCTTTCACTTTAATTTGTTGAAGTCGAAAGGAATAACATGTAGGTGGATGTAGAAAAGAATATTTTTATTCCATTAAAATATAGATCTGATGCTATCGTATTTAACTTTATATAATATTAACATTTATCTACGAACTTGTAATTAACACTGACATATTTTTATATATAAATATTTTACATTTACGCTGTATGTGACTGGAATGGTTATTCGATAAGGATTCGACCGATGATTTTTTTTATACATTTTACTAATATTGTAATGAATTTAAACATTCTTTTCCTAAGTCCATCCTTAATATTTTAAAATCTTGATAATCCTACTAAATTTAGAATTAATATATAATTTTTCTATATTTTATCATAATTCAAACAGATTGAAGCACACTCAACATTCTTGTGAAAACAAAACATTTTTGTTTTTTTTTTTAATTTACAATATATGTTTTATATTTACTCGTAATATAACAGTCGTAAATGTGTAAGTTTCTTTGTTTGGACATTTGTCAATCAATTAGGACTATTCAATATGTCACAAAAAAGTCACTTTAACTTACGAACGCCACTGCTTTAATAAAACCAAAGACAACCGGATTAAGACGAGAATCTCAAATATCTTATTACAGTAATCGGTTTAACCCTAAAGCTGTGCGCTTCGTGGGCGCGTTACCTCTCGCCTGAATTTGTAATTTTACCCCGTATTTGAGGAGCAGTTACCGTGATTGTAGATGATTCCGATTTTAATCCTTTCAATACGGATTTCCTTCGAAATGCCAACTCACCTGCACGTCGCTGCTGCATTTAGCTAACGAAAGAGACTAGCGACTAAAGGGGGAAAATCCGAATTTGTCGCATCTAAATCTCACGACATAGTAAAAGGGAACGACATCACTAGGTCGGCGCTCAGTCAGTCAAGCCTTTGATAGCACAGTGTGGTGAGAATGGGTAAGTAAGTGCTTCACTAAATGGATATCGGCGCTTTAAATGGAGAAGCCAGTGTTCAGCGGTGGGCTTAAATGGAGTAACGTAGAAGAAGAAATAGCTAAATGAAATTAGTAAAAAACTAGTAAACGTTCCTCGATGACAAGTCACACTTTATCTTTCAGCTGCAATGGAAGGTAAAATTAAGTGAGCATAAAGTATTTACAAAATGTGTATTAGGCTACATTACTGTAAATAAATGAGTGTTTCTTTTTGTTGCTCTTCGCTTTATTCAGTGAACAGATCCGAAAGGAGATTTTAATGTTGTTAACTTGACAATACAATAAAGAGGTTGAAATAATAAAAATATAATCAATATCATGATATTTGTATGAAAACTTATTACAAGAAAAGCCATCATTATTTTGTTATTAGCGTTCAGAGCGAAGCGAATGGCACAATAATTTAATTGTTCACTCACAAATAATTTATGAAAACTCAATTCGCTTCAATTTATTTATAAAAAACGGTTTAATCAGCGACACGATGTGGTTACGTAAAAGTACATAACTTCTTTGTATTGATACAATATCATGAGTAAAATAAAACTAAGCTTATCTTTTTTTACAGTAATAAGCTATTTTATTATCATTGATAAAAATTGAAAGCCGTGGAAGCCTAGTACAGGCTGCTACTTTACTTTTATTCGTTAAATTTCTACAATGGTCAATCTATTATAATGGATGTTTTCCCAAAATTAATGGAAGTTTGTAACGAATACTATTAATGACATTATCAGGTATTAAATAAATCTGTTTTTATTGCGAATGAGGTTCACGACGTCCTAAAACGTAGCTCTTATTAATGTCATCGGAAACAGATTTTGCAGAGTTTATTGTGTCCGTGATTTTTAAAGAAACGATAACCACTGCTAAATCTTCTCCTGAGACTTGAAGGCAAGAAACATTCGCTGCGGTTGTAGGTTCGATTTCCGTTCTGAACAAGTATTAGCATAAACGACAAAATATTGTTCCGGGTTTGGGTTAGGTTAGATTAGGTTTGTTCTTGTGAAATGTATGTATGTAAACTCCTAGCGCAACACCAGACAAATCCCTTCTGTGGGAGTAATGTTTTTAATAACGGACCGAAAGAATTATTTTATATTATTTAAAGGTATCATATATCCATATTTATTATCATTTTCATAAGTAGAATCTTTTTTTAAAAGATTTTCTTACGCCGCCCCTTTTTCTTCTTTTCAGAATTTACGACACTTAGGTGGAAGGTAAAATACGGGCTGTGAGGCATTTCACCATAGTCCTCAGGGTTGATAATGCATCTGTACCCTCCTGCGCTTGAAGTTCTTTGCAAATGTCCATGGGCTTCAGTAACCACTTCCTATCAAGTAGACTGTAAGTCCCTAATAAAAAAAACAAAACTAATTACTTATTTTTAAAATGATATAAAAGAAAAATTAGATCCGAGCAAAATAAATAATTAAAAGCTGACAGCAGCTCGGATTAACTATGGCATTGGAATGGCAAACATCGGAAAGGAAAACGGTAAAATTAAACGTGATAAAATCCTCAAACATAAAAATCTACTATTTTTCTCTTAGATTCTCTGCATTATTTTTATTTTTTATTTTCAATTCTATGAAGAAAATTCTCAACAAAAATTAAAAGTACTCATGTTCCTATTTTTTCTCGAGAGATTGTGCGAAAGTTGCTCATAACTTACTGCGTCAAAAGTTTGGTGGTTATTTAATTCTTTAGATATCTAAAGCATTTCCTTAAAGCTGTCTTTTGAACAAGCTTAAGAATAATAACTGTAGGAATTTACCGCTATTATTCTTACGTACATTTTCATGCCGATTTACAAATTTAATGTACCTAACTTTTGAAATCAAATCAGTGGAACACTTTTAGCGTTTAGAAACAGTTTTAATTAATCTAAGTTAATATTTTTTTTTTGATATTTACGAATCTTAGATATCACGAATGCAATATTTACTTTCCCTTCAATGGTATCGCAAACAACAGGACCGAAGAATAGTTAATAGCAATCTAGATGTAATTTGTGATTTTAACATTTTATTATATCAATTTAGGTAGTGAAACTTTCAGTTTATGTTCCTAACTTGATGAACATTAAAAACGAGAAAATAAACTCTTTGTTTGGACCATTATCCAAGATATAACTCGTTGAACGTCCAACGAGCGAGATGCGGCCTTCGATCAGTGCGCGATAGCGTTCGAGGCGAGAGCATGCTTAAACTAAGTTCATTAAAGATGAAAGCTGTGATATCTCGGTTGCAGCGGCCCGATACCGCTTGTTTTATTAATCAGCGTCGTCGAGTGCCGGCAGACGGGGTGTCAGACGATCCGCCCTTACGTAAGTCAGCCTCCGTAGTACGCAGCCCCCGTGCCCCGCCCGAAACGCGCCCCTGCTCTAGATCAATACTCCGGCCGGCGCCTTTGACATGTGCCCCGCGTGCCGCTCCGCAAATATTTACGTAGTGGAAGCAGATCATAACTAGTTCCATTTGGTTGTTTGTACGGCCCGCGGCTGGACCAATAAAATTGAGCCTAATTTGCGACCCCACAACATAAGACTTAACTCATGTGTGATTTTGTTTCATGTACCATTTAGCGTTACCGTGAACCTAAATGATATTTATCCAACCGTGTAACTCTTTGTAATGTTACGACTTTGTCGATTTAGTTCGAACAAAATTTACAAGTAATTTCATGGATCATAAAAATGTATTTTGTTACTATTGAGAAGGTTTGGGTAACCGCAGATTCTGAATAAAAAAATCCACATGGATCGTAGGACAAATTAGATATAATTCTGAAGGCCTTTTTAAGGCAATTTTTCACCACCGTTTCGCTACTTCCGAACTGGAAGTTGACGATTAATCTATGACGATCAGTCGTCTGAAAGGAATAAATGTGGGGGTTAGTTTATGTAGATAACACAGTCAACGTTTTGTTGAGTATGTCCAGTATTACCCTTTATGATCATTACGAAGTTTTTGCGAATAAATAAAAAAATAAAAAGGCCGAAAGAAACACCTACACATATCTGGGACATAAAAACAAAATTAAACGCGATAAAATCCGTATATAATAGTTTAATTTCAAATGTTAGATACAGTTAGATATTTTATAAATATTAAATAATATTAGATACGTTTTAGACCCAGACAGAGCGACGGCTTTTTCTGGGTCTAACCCGGTCGAGACCGGGTTAGTACCTCGACGTCGGAGAATACTGGGGTGAAGTATCTTGTGCTTCTGCGTCACCTAGTATTCTTTAATGTTGGTAATGCACCTGCAGCTCCTCTGGTGTTGCAGATTTACGTGAGCGACGGCAATCACTTACAGTATCACTACTGCTGTTTGATCGTTAGTGCACTTTCCCATAAAAAAAACCTTCTAAAATGTTTCTATTATTAATGTATCTCTTTTTTCCTATCTTCTTGGTGAATATGACAGAATAATGCCACGTCTCATATTCATCGCTATACGTAGGCCGTTTTATAATAAGAATTGTTTTTTTTTCAGAAATTCCTCTATTTTTTTATATCTTATTTTCACAATTCTTTTTAAATTAAGGAGCATTCGCTATAGAAACCTTATCCGAACCTTATCCTTCCTTATCCGAATTCATCAGCTCAATCCAATTATGTCCGATAATATTTTGTCGATGGCTCATTCTTGTTGCAAAGTTTTCAGTTTATCTTGAGAAAGTCTTGAAGGATTCACTGATCCTCGTGGAGGGCAATCTGTCTTCCACGAGGACCAGTCGACTTGTAGGAGTCAACTTGCTTCATAGTAAAGAATATATCCAGTATAATACTCGTATAAATACTCGTTATACATACAGGTTTTGTATATGGAATATATGGCAGCAGCGTATGTATATGTAACTCTTATTTTCCCCGTGCGCAAGAGTCAACTATGTGAAAACCATTGAAAATCTCATCGCAATCTCTGAGTATAAACCCGGTAACATAGCACGCCACTGGTTCTACAGATTGAACGAGTGACGATGAGCTTTGTCATCGGGTTGCAGAGAGGCGAAAAGTGGGTTGCGAAAGCCTGTTTGGCATGAGCCAGCCGTACTAAAAGGTAATCCACATTCTCTGCTTATACCTAAGAGTGACAGACGTGAGTTTTTATGTAAGAGATCGAAAGAAGGGTTTATATTGACATTCTTAAAAGCTATATGTGCTAGATATACTCGTATCTCTTTCGACATAAATCCAGAAGTCATAAAATAATCCAGAAGTTGGGCACGCTTACTACTACATTACGCGGATGTGAAAATTTATTATAAAAATTAACACCCTATTATATTTTACTTTTAAGATTAAAAAAAACCGATACTGCTGTAAAATTGATAAGAATGACACTAAAATTAACGAAGTTAATAATAAATTGTGTTTTATAGTAGCCGAATAAATGTCTCTGTGCTTATTGCTTCGTGGCAAAAGAAGAAAAATCACGTTTACGTGTATGTCTCGGATAGAGCTGATTCCTGTAAAATTATTAACTTACCTAACGATCAGATCATTGCGGATTAAAAACCACACGATTTATTCTCCATTTAGATCATCTCGAGGCAATAACGGCAACTTAATGTAAACAATTCCACCTGTAGCCATTCACGATTAATTATATTTTTTATTTGTAAATTGTGTCTTTTACCTAAAGAGAAGAAATCGATATATACATTATAAAAATTAATATTGCTTGTTTTAGGGCCGTGTGACATGAGAGTCACAAAATGAATGAACTTTTAAATTCTGTAATATTTAACAATTACCGAGAACTATTTTTTTTTTCTTTATCACTTTTGTCTATGACTTTAACATTCTGCACAGGCCTCTCACATTACCACTCTTGGTGCGCGGTTCATAGACGCTGCTGCATGTCTATGGTCGAAATCCTTTAACCCTTAAATACCTGAAGTTTTAAATTTGATACCGAGGTTATAAATCGCATTGGGCACCTACAATCGATTTTATTTTAATATTAGGCTGTTTACATGTAACCTTTGACTGATAATCTTCAAGTTAGAAAACAAAAACTAACGTAAAGTGTCGAAAGATGACAAACAATATGACATTTCGGTTTCCCGCCGCATTGAATGGGTGACATAGTTTTACAAAAAGTTTCGCTTATTAATTTCTTTGATTTTTTAAATTTTTTTGTAAATTAAAAAGACTTGTGCGATAGGTGAGTATCTTATTTTTATTATGATTTATATTTTTTTTTCTTACACCTGCTTTGCTTGAAGAAAAACTTGATGTTTTTGTAAGTATCAATTTTGATACTACAGGCATTCTGGGCTGTTTGAATCCGCCTTACTTACCTACCTGTTTTGGTTCAATTTCTGACTGATTTTAGTATTGTTTCATGTTTATACGCTTGGTTTGGTGTTGGAATGAATGTGCTTAGCCTTTACTTAACTGTATATTATAATTGAAAATGAAGCCGGATGATATTGAGGCTATGTTACGGATGCTAGAAAATGGTGAAAATTCTGAGGATGAGGCCAGTTAAAATGAAGATGATTTTGATCTTTGTTGAGAAATTATTAAAATTCCTTGTAGAAGAATCAAACAAGTATCCGATCCAAAAATCCTAACTTCACAGAAGTTGTGACTTTCTTAGAATTACGTAAATTTTTTGGCATTCTTATTTTCACAAGTGTTTATCATTATCCGAGCGTGAGATCGTACTGGTCGAATAAATCAAAATTTGAACCAATTGCCCGGTTCCCCCAAATCGGAACAGGTTTGATAAGATTAGACAAATTTTTCACATGAATGATGACAATAAACACTTGCCACCTGATCATACTCAACACGACAGACTGCACAAGGTTCGCCCAGTATTAGACCACTTGAATAAAAGATTCGTTTCTGGACCTTTTGACCATCGGCTATCACTGGACTAGCAAATGTGTGCCACCAAAATACAACATTTTATGAAGCAATATTTGCCCAACAAACCCCACAAGTGGGGATTGAAATGATATGTGCTGTGCAGCCTTTCGGGTTACGCATATGGTTTTGAGGTATACTCAGGGGCTAAGAATGTTGAGAGATTACCACACGAACCGGATTTAGGAGTGGTATCGAATACAGTCGTTCGATTGCTAAGACCAATACCAAGGAATGTTAACCATATCCTATATTTCGACAATTTTATACCAATATTCCTTTATTACATTACCTAACCAAAGAAGGTATTTACTGTCTTGGTACCGTCCAGAGGAACAGACTGGGCAAGACTTGCAAGTTGCAAGATAAAAGTTTTGAAGTCCATAGTAACAAGAGGAGCCTATCATGAAAATATTGCTACCTTTGAAGGTATGGATTTCTCGGCAACAAGTTGGAAGGACAATAAGCAAGTGCTATTGCTTTCCACTTATGTTAGTTGCGAACCAGCAGAGCTATAACCCGCTACGACAAAAAAATAAAACGTAAAACATATTCAAGTACCTTGTCCTCGCGTAATCAAGGAATATAACGCCCACATGGGGGGCGTTGACCTGATGGACAGCTTCATTGGGCGATACCATATACCCATAAAATCTAGAAAGTGGACAATGAGGTTGTTCTATCATCTACTTGATATTACAATAATCAACTCTTGGGTACTCTACAAAAACGTTAACGTCAAAAGAGGAACACCCCAGAAGGACATACTGAAGTTAGGTGACTTCAGAACAGAGCTTGCTGACACCTTATGTCAGTATCAAAATCGACCTGAAAATAAACGTGGAAGGCCAAGTACAAGTCGAAAAGATGATGATGTTGAACCACCCTCCAAAAGATCACGGTCTTGTGTCCAGGTCTTACCCTCAACTGACATACGTTATGATCGAGTGGGACATGAAAAGATTTATGGACTCAAGAAATAAATGTAAATATCAAAATTGTCGAAAGCTTACTTCATGGTTATGTAAAAAATGAAAATTTTCCTTATGTGATAATAAGAAAAATCCCTGTTTTGCATTATTTCATTATTAAATAAATTTCAATATTTTGATTACTGTGATGCCTAAAGTATCAAAATGATACCAAATCTTTTTCAAAATAAATATATAAAAATATCGTTTTAATTTATTTTACTATTTTTCCTCATTAGTAAACACAGTAAAGGGTACATTTATATATTTTTAAATTTGATTTAAAAAATCAGGCTTTTAAGGGTTAAGGTATACTTACCTTACTAACCTAATATATAATATAAAGATAAACACATAGATAATAATGTAAACAAGCGAAAATATGATACGAAAAATTAATTAACTAACGAACCTTTTTGTCCCCCAACATTTTGTTAATAAAAACGAACGAAGAAACAAATAATAAGGATCTAAAGGTAAGCCTTGGTTACTTATTACTTGGTTCCTTGGCCTTGATTACTTATTATTTGTTACAGGAATTTCAAAGAAGGTAACGATCTCAAAGTCTTCTTTATCAACAGATTATAAAAGTCGCTTAAATAAACATACTTTGTGGTCGCTTAATAATAGCGCTATACCTGATCTTTTTTCATATCTTTTTAAAGAAAAGGCTTCCTTCAACTTTTAACTTTTAAAGCTCTATTCTTGATTCTCTTTTCAATATTTTTATCAATATGCTTGTATTAGCTTCACTTGTACCTATGTTCGTGAGCGAATCTGGGAACTCGATTTTCATCGATTTCTAACCTTTAGCATCGATTTGTGTAAATACGACGACAATACAATAATAAAGTACCATTAAGCTCATCTCATGACGGAGTCGGGAGGTGGGACACAAGAGATTTATGACAGTAGACGTATATCGACTATTTGCTCTTTTGATTTGTTCTGATGCTTACACACAAACATTATTTTAGTTCATTTAACTATTATTTCAAGTAATTTGGAGAATTTAAAAAAATTGGCGGAAAAACTTAAGAAAAGTAAAAAAGCACAACTTATCATTCTGATATTGATGGAACCCTTTCGTTCCTTCTTTCTCTTTCGTCCCAGCATCTGTCAGAATCTGTTAATTTTCGTACAAACTATAAATAGCGTTTAACTAATGGAAATTAGCAAATAATAAATATTCTGAAAAATAAAATGGTTTTAAAAAAGAAGAAAATAAATAACAATTGATAAAGTTATAATACACAGAGTCAGCACGCAGGCCTATATCCCATAGGTAGTAAGTAGGTAGGATTTGTCAGTGTGGACTCAGTGAAGCCAAACGGTCCGCAATCAATTTTTCGTCTCTGCAGGTCCTAGAAAGGGTCGGTTGGCGAGTCTGTTGTCTGTTGAGTTACCTCTTACGACACCCATGGGAAGGAAGTAAGGTTGCAGATTGTTTCGCCGCTGTCACACGGTTGTGGTACAGTGTCATGGCATACATATATGATTAAGTACTGTTGTTATTTATAAAGTATTTTGATTTATTAAAATAAAATATTAACCGCAAATCACATAAACATGTTACTCAATTACAAATCCGAAGATGTCTAATATTCCGAGAAATACAAGGCATATTGCAATACAAACGGCACGTGTGTCGGAATATTCGACATCCTTGGATTTACTAAAGTATTCTTTTGTACAAATGTTGCTTTAGTTACCTAACATTAAGGTCTCTCTATGAGAATGTAGACTAGGAGAAATATGTACCTGCAAGGACATTTGTGTAATCGGATCATGGAATTTACTTCGACGTTAATGTAACGGTGGATCAGTTGGTTTCGTGTTGAATTTCTTTATGAAGTATTTTATGTTTCTTTCGATTTCCAATATGATTTAATACTTGACTTGAACTTGAAAATTTAATGAATAAATACAGTATATTGAATCACTTAAATTCTGAGTATCTTATTGAGTTTCTGATAGTTTTTCCCGATAGAAAAGCATTAATTTAATTCGCTGCAAGAATTTTTACCGTTATTTTATTTTCATCTGCTCATCTGCTTCATATACCGGGTTATTTTGCAATGTGTATCCAAATTTACAGAGGAGGTGTATAGTATAGGTGTGCATAATGGATAAATAGACGACAGATGAAAAAAAGTAAAGAAAATCGTGTACGCTTTTTGTCTTTTAAATTCAGAATGCGAGGAAACCTTCATGTTTATTATTACTATAAATTTAAAAAATACATCATATTAATGCTGCTGCAAGCCAGTATAAACTTTTTGGAAGGTTTGCCCATACTCACCACGTCTGGGCAGACAAGTTGGTGAGCACGGAATTAATCGGAAGAGTGCGAACCTAAGACCAACGACAAACCACCGAATCAAACAGTCGTCACGTAAAGCGATTTGATATTACACGAAATGTTCACCAACAATTTTGTATCTACTTTATTTATGTTTTAAATACGTGAATAAAGTTTCCATATAAGAAAGGTAAATTATATCTACCATAAAGCAGCAATTATACGAGAACTTTATCTCAATTAAAAAAAACTTGAACACAAACAACTCGCTTTGATGTTGACAAATTAAATCTGACGCTACACTTTATTCAGGAATTATGGAAAAGCTCGCTTTCCATCTTTCAGAGAAAATTTAAATTGATTCGTTTAAAATTGATAACGTGCTTACATAAACTTATAACCGAGAGTCTACTATATTATAAATCTAAAGGTATTATATATTTTTCGTTTTGCAAATAAAATTTATTGTGAAATTATTTTGACAATCATGACAAAAAAAATATTTTGTGGTAGCGGCGTTAGAATCTGCCACCCCCTTCCTTCCTATGGGTGTGTAAGACTAAGTGAAAAGCTCAATCTCCTTCCACTCAATCCCCTCAGCGGTAGGTCCAAGGGTTGCCATCCAGCGTGAGAATAAAGGATGAAAGCGACGTTTTTGACATTTTATGTTTAGTACTAGTGCACATATGGAAATTGTAAATAAAAAAATACGACAAGTAAAAAAAATATTTTTATTTTATTAGTTTGGGGAGAAAAACGAGCTAACAGTCCACCAGATGGTAAGTGGCAACTGCAACACATGGATACATGCAAACATCTTCAATCGAAAAAGGTTACAGATACGTCCGATCTATACGTTCCCTGCCCGTAATTATACTGGCCCTGTATACCTAATAGAGCCGTGGTAGCCTAGTAGACCCGTGGTAGCCTAGTGGTCAGGGCCCTCACTTTTGTATCACTAGTATTAGTAACACTAAATTTGTTAATAGCAAATTTAAGTGCTGTATTTACCACGTGCTCGGCGGTGAAGGAACACATCGAGGATATGTGAAGCCTGCCAACCCGCAATGGAGCAGCGTGGCGGGCCATTCCCGGCTCCTACACTCTCTCAGATATTTGAGAAGGAGGTCTTTCCCCAGCAGTGGTCACTTACAGGCTGCTACTTTACTTCACTATACCTACCTAAACCGTAATTATACAACAGTAACTGTTGTTTGGTGGCGGAAATGAGCACTCTTAGTGTGGTAACTACCTAGCAGAGAACGACTCCTAACAACTTAAATAATCAAAAAATCTAAAAATCAAAATAATAAAAATAAAACAGGCGCCATTTGACATAAATAATAGTTAACTGACCTCGGCAAGAGCGGCGACATAACAGGATGTCTTTGACTGCGAGTCGGCGACCTCAAACACGGGGAGCTAATGCCGGCGCGAATGGTCGATAAGGTCTTTGACCTCTGTCTCGTAAGCCTAGTTATCTATTAGCCCAAATCTATATTGATTCAAAGATACAAAAAGTAAAATGATGTCCTACTATTCTCATATAATTGATATTTGTTGTATGTATAAAAATATACATCAAGTATGATACTTTAAAATAAGAGGTTAAATTTAAAGTCGTAAATAGTCGCATCCAACCTGTATTTAAATATATACGCAATGTAATGGAAATGTGAGATTGACGACCGCGTGGCTCACTTACCCATTTAGCTTTAGTTATCATATCTGACTGCAGAGCCATGGGGCGAGTTCGAATCCACGTACGAAATAATGTAAACACAAATTATTGGATATCGGGTATGGTCGTATTGTGTTGCGTGTCGAGTTTCCGACTACATCTGCATCTGCCCCTGAATATGACTGCATTGCACTGAAAACCGTAGACACACGTTTCAAGATTTTTAAACGTCTAAATTATTATAAAATTTTAGTACGGTCAAGAGGTGGTCATACAATTGTCATTTCGTATAAATATAAAGTGTTTCTTAGTGTATTTACATTGATGTAATGTATCTATGAAAATAAACCCTTAAGAACAGATAGAAACTAAGAAAAATGCAAATGCTTGCTAAGAAAATAAAGATTCACGTAGAAGGAACTTTTAAGGAAGGGACCGATATTTCTTTGTTGAAAAGATGATACAAACCAGGACAGCTTTATAATATTGTCTTATCAAAAATACTTCCAATGTGGTAAACATTGGAAGTATTTTAAAGGAATTACCCTCTAAGGGATTACACACATTATATTGAAATATATCCCTAAAGCGAGAACGTAGTAGGATCACGCGATATCAGTCGATTAGGCACGATGTAAATGTAAATAATTTAATCAATTGTAGTTAATTTGTAACAATGTTACTAATTATTGTTTTTTATTAAATCGATTAAACTTGTCTTCTACACAGCGCAAGTACGAAAGCGAGATTCGGATCTGTATTTTTCTAAATTTAAAACACGCTCAAGTAAAAAATATTCACTAATGTCAAGAGGACATTCCATTAAACAATTCTAATATATTTTATAGTCATTTTACAGAGTTTATTTAAAAAAAATACTTAATTGCAAAATTTCTTTTAACGACAATTGTTCTATTGTTGTATGTAAACACGATATCACTCGAAAGACTTAATTAATTGAGTTCATTATTTTTTTCATTATCTTAAGTATTTTTAGGAACCCTACTGAATTTCACCATTAATTATAAAAAAAACGATAAGGACCGTTTTCTTTATAATTAATGAAGAAAAGATTGTGCAATTTTCTAAAATCAACTTTAAAATTTTTAAAAAGTACATAAAGATATTTAAAAAAAGGTTTTAGGATAAGACATACGTCTAATTCGGAACTCTGACTTCGGAGGGAAAAACTAATAAAAAACTTATCTATTTTAGTTTTTGTCTATTTGTCGTTTATGTTTGTTCAGAAATCATGCAAAAACTACTAGACTAGTGCGATCGATCAATCGATTTACAGTCTAACGATTTAAATTTTTCATTCAGTTTTGGAAGCCTATGAATAATCAACGTGGCTATTTATTAAGGAACAACGTTATAAATAAACCTATTTCGTGCTCATAAATTGTAAGAGGGTTCAGGGGGAGAAGGAATACCATCTATCCACCCCAAATGTCAACCCCACTTGCTCGCGCGTAACGGCGGCGGTTGTGATATGACCGTGGTATCTCCTGCTAGATAACAAACGGGGCGCTGGCGACCAAGCTAATGGCGGAATAACCATTCACAACCCACCCCAAGGGGTAGAAGAGGTTTCAGCGTGCCTTGGAGAGTATATACCTCCTTAAATGTCTGGTGCAGAAGGCAACGGGAAAACACTACACTATATTCCTATGAACGTTCCTATGGAAAGTTGTCGTGAAGCAAGAACTCTGTCGTACCGGGAAAGATGGTATGAAATGTGCTACCGGTCATGTGCACATAACGGTACTTGGAATGTGCAAGGACTTGTCACCAACCTAAGTAAGCTCAAGATCATAGAATATGAAATGAAGCGAACGAACCTCGATATACTAGGAATAAGCGAAACGCATTGGAGTTCCGGACACTACTTATCTGATTGTGAAAATAAATATACTTCTCTGGACAAGAATGTGAAAGCAGTAGTTGGGGCGTAGCTTTTATAGTCCCACCACAACTTGGAAGCTATATTTTGGGCTACAAGCCGGTCAATGAACGTATAATCACTATCAAGATAAATACAACGCCCTGCAAACTTAATGTGATTCAGGTTTATGCTCCTACTGCTCAGTCCAGTGAAGAAAAATAGATAACTTCTACAGCGCATTGTCACAAACCATCGACGAGATCCCGAACCGAGAGATGATCATGGTGATCGGTGACTTCAATGCCGGCAAAGGCGAAGATATACAGACAGATTTTTGGCGACAGATGGAAGATATGGGGTTGGAGAGAGGAATGAAAGAGGAGAAAGGCTCATTCAATTCTGCAAAGAGGAAGATTTTACGGTAATGAACACCTGCTTATGTAAGGCGACTGTAAAGTTGGGTTTCTCCAGGGGAGAGATACAGAAACCAGATTGACTACATTTTGAAGCAGTCAAGACGGAGATCGTCCATTATGAATGTAGTAACGTATCCTGGAGCAGACTGTGGTAGCGACCATCAACTTCTGGTTGCAACAATCCGACAGCGACTAAAAAAAGTCAGAAATCGAAATCGGCTTCAAAGATACACAATGTGGATACAGTTGCATACCAGAAAGAAATAGAACACCGTTTATTGGGGATAGTAATGCCTTGTGGAACACACTGAGAGATAACATGTTACAAACAGCAAAAAAGCAAAGTATGCCCTTGCAAGACCAGGTATGAAAAGCCACATCTTGGACGAAACGGCTGATATCATAAAAGACCACCGGGAACTGAAGCAAGGTGAACTATCTAGCCCAGAGCAGTACGAACGATACTCTCAACTAAGTGCGAAGTGCAACGAAAATACAGACAAGACTACAACGCCTACATCAATAGAATCTGTGAAGACCTCGAACAACAGTCTTTAAATAATGAGACTAAAGATCTGTATCAGAAGCTAAAAATGCTAACAAGATCCAGGCCAATACAAACATGCGTCGTCAACGACGGAGACGCTCAACTTCTCACGGAACTGGATCATATACTGCAACGCTGAAGAAAATACAGTGCATCACTCTACGACTGTACGGACGCTACTACCTTAAGCAATCCATCCTGCGGACGAACCTGACATACTACCATCAGAAATTGAGCAAGCCATCAATGCTCTAAGGAACGGAAAATCACCAGGAAAGGACGGAATACCAAGCGAACTTCTCAAAAAATTGGGTGAAGCAGGCATAGCTCTTATGACAAAACTATGAAACCTCATATGGGAGTCTAGTGTTTGCCCCGGGGACTGGTCAGATTCAATGTTTATCCCACTTCATAAAAAAAGCTCAACAAAAGAGTGTGGGAACTATCGAACCATTGCGCTAACTTCCCATGCAAGCAAAAATCTCCTTCATATAATAAACCAGCGTCTTAAGTATTTTGTAGACAGGCAAGTGCCTGAAGAGCTGGCGGGATTTGTGAAAGGAAAAGGCACGGCAAAAGAAGAAGTCCTCATCGCCTAGCCGAAATCGCTGAAGGTAATAACGAGAAATTATGAGTGTAAGTTTATTATTGTATGCACCTAGCATAAATTATGAAAGAAAGGATTTCACGATACTCTTCACGCTAGTATTCTGCGAGGCCGTGGTAGGTAAAACCGCGATCGAGCCGGCCCATTCGAGCAGCAGCAAAAGCCGCCGTTGGGCCCTACCACGTACATATACTCGTAAAACCATTATAAATATTTGCCTTGATAAGAATTAGAGTCTAGAATATAAGAGTTAGTGGTCAGGATAGGTCCTTATAAGTCCTCGTAATATCATACGTCCAGCATAGATTGAATACAAAACAAGATACTATTTTGTCCTGCTGTCTGTATAACCGTGTATATTTTGTACAACATTCAATAAGAATGTGACCGTACTTAACTTAAAAATTATAAACAATTCTCTTTCCGTGTAACCAGATTCATTATACCTACTTTAATAGTTTCTATTATATTATCTATTCTTAGTATTCTTTTTAACTATATAATAGCTTAAATAATGAGTAAGAGTGTTGGGAGGATAATAGAATAACTAACCTTACAGTTATATTATTATCCTCCAGCGTATTTATTGTCTGTATTTAAAATATCTACCGGTATATCCCGAAAGAATCGAAGCCTCTCAATTTGTCGTTAGAATGGCTTTGTTCAATTTCGAACCTAACAACTATGAGTAAGGGCCCTTTAACTAGATTAAATCTCTCGCTCAATAGCTCAAATTCATCGAAAAGTTTCCGACTTTTTCTTCATTAAAATTTATGTTTATATTAGGAGATGTCTGTAACACAAACAAAAACCATCGTTTCTAATTATTTCTAATACGTTTAAGTAACATTATGTTAATAGTCATCATTAGTACCATAATGTACATGAACAACGAAATTATTTGTATTCGTTGAACTCTCTATAGCCTTCATCATATGAAATAGCCGTTTTAAATTGAAAAAAATATTTAGTTTAATCGAAGTATTTACCCCCACTACCTACACATTTCATTTATGGCTTTCCGATAGAACTCTGGGGATCTGGACTGCACATAGACAAAGTTTGGTTTCTAACTGCTGGTCTGTTTGTTGAGCAGTGTGACGACTTGGGATATCATGGAGCAATACCGAAAGTCGAGTGATGAGTCGAGGTAGGGTAGGGTAGGCAGTGTTAGAAGTTCTTCACAATAGCTACTGCTGTTATTGTCACACTGGATTTCAAAAAGCCATAGTGAATTACACTATGATTTGACCACCAAACATTTGCCATTGCTTTCATAGAAAAGTTTTAGGGCATTGCTCCGGTATTTGACTTGGGCTCAGCCATTGTGCTTTTCGCTTGGGATTATCGCAAAGAATCCACTTTTCATCGCACGTCACAAATCTATCCAAAATCCCTTAATATTGTACCTACTCATCAAAACAAGGCAACTCCTTCTCGTCTATTCATACAAATTTCAAACATTTTTATTTTGCAATTTGCTGCACATGAATCAGTATTGTGGATCAACTAATTCCTTGGTTGTTTCATAAGGATCAGCTTCCACTTTTAATTCATCGTTATTTACCTTAGTGTCTGGTCTTCCACGTGGTTGATTCTTCAAGTCGAAATATCTGCTACGAAACCAATTAAATCAAAAACGCGCAGTGCGTTCGTAAGTCGTATCCTCTCCAATTACTATTGCGAGCTATCTATGCTGCTTAAGAATCACATCGGAACTCGTATTCAAAAATTACTAAAATTTTTGAGTTCTCCATGTTTAACTCAAATAGTGAATGTAACAACAATTGACAGTCAAACAAAAGAATGCCATAATTTTTTTGAACTTAGAATCTTTTTGGCTTAAAAAAAGGTTTTAATCTCGAATCTTGGACTACGCGGGTTTAGTTTTAATTTCAAAGTGGCCACTCCATCAAATCGGAAACTTCATACTTTAAACCTATCCATATATTTACTTAAAGAGTGATAAAGGAACCGTTACACATTTCCTCTGCGAGAGAGAGAGATTCTAATTCCAAATTTTCAAGTTTTATGTAAAATATGAAACAAGGGATAGAATCTAATAAGTTATTGTTACAATTAATTATAAAAAAGTATTCTGTGTGGTCAATGGCCAACCTCCTCAGCACTAGAACTCTTCTAGCGAACAAATGGAACTCCGACGTAGACAGATAGCGGAAAAACCTTCACACCACACGTTTTACGAACCAAAGTCTATTGAAGGGGAACAGCAGAGCAATTGTAAGGGTGTTAGTACTACGCTCACCAATCCGGCTGCCTAGTACGGTGAGTATAGTCAAACCCTCCAAAAAATGTATACCAGTTTACTAAAGCTTTCGGGGATAGGCGTATGTTCAGCAGTGGACTTAAATAGGCTAATGAAGAAGAAAAATATTAAACAGAAGGATATACTAAGATGACTAAACTGACTGACTTCTGTCATAGCTTATAAGAAAATAGTAAAAGTGATACAACCGGTGATAAAGAAAATACGGAATACGATAAGCCTTACTAAGAATATTCATTTTTTTATTAGGTCGCGAGTTTATGCTAACGGGTATGAGACTTAATAATTATTAAATTGTTAAATTATGTTTAATTGTATATATAATACTATTTCAGGCGTTCACACGTTTAAACGAGTGAACATCAGAAATCGCAAGCAAGATTTAAATTAAAAAGTTCGTTCGTATGTCGTTCCTTTCGCCGGTTGTGACCGAGATTATCGAGTTATGATTTTTGCAGTTGATCCGAATCTTCAGACTTTCCTTCAGAATTATGCATATCCATCGTTCGAATCTTGAGTGTCAATGGTCTAGAGATACAAAGATCTGAAGATATTTATTTCCATATTTCCGGTTGATTACTAATATATTTTTTTTAATAATAATGATTTTGACATCCCTAGGATATTCCATGTTTTAACAAATCCAGTTACATAGTTGAATCTATTAATACATTTATAAGGCATGTAACTTTTTCACGCGTGACAAAACAAACTAAAAGTAGGAAAAAAAGACTAGTCAAAACTAGATTACAAATTTAAGACAAATTGTTTTTGTGAAATCAATTTGATCATTTACTATATATTTTTCATATTAAAATTGGCCATGCTTATGGTCCATCGTTATTTATTCTACAGTTTCTGCCCACAATCCTACTTTAAACATAAGGAACAAATGACTACTTCGTCGTCGCAGGTGCTTAGCAGTGAAACATAAATACAGTGCGACGTATTTAGATACGAATACTATTGTTTGTAGTATTACTGATCTCAGGAGCTCCTACGCAGGATATATTATAGTGGCATACTGAGGCACTTACTAGTCTTTTCCTTACCATATCCGATTTAACGTTAAAGGGATCAGATCTAATTAAGGGACAGACGCAGTCAGAGACACTGGACGAACACAACACCACCACACTTGAAAACCATTAGTTCGTGTTTTTACATAAATATTGGCTTAGGCTGGTATTCGAACCCTTAAGCTCAGTAGTCAGACACGCGAACTGAAAGAACTACTCGAAAAATAGGTGATATACTTAAGCATAACCAAAGGATATTCATGTCGATGACAACTTTATAGAAGACGTTAGTCCTTGTGTGTTGCAACAATAGAAATTCTAATAATATGACACGTGGAGGTTAATTAGTTCATATTTAAAAGTTTAGTAGCAAAACTAAATAATTTTAAAACACCACAATAGAGTCACAATAGCCGTGTGGTCGGTGCATCTCACTCCGAATCAGGAGACCCGAGATAACCTTGTGTGGAGGGCTCGTACTCGTATGAGTTATTCGTAACTTTTGTTTAATTTGTATCGTTCGTCTTCAAACTAAGACGGCGACAGCCTCTCCACTTGACACGTTGTTTCGAATAAGCACTGAGTAAAAATAAAAAGCCAAGACTGAGTTTACTGTAGTGCAGTTTTATATTTATTTTTTTCTTAGAACATCTTATAAAGATAAAGTAATCAACAATAAACGTCCCATTTGATGGGAACAGGCCTTTTATTTGAAGAGAGAAAATTATAATAAAATCAAAAATATGGTATAATGAAATCTTACACAATAATATTCAAACTCAGTTAAATCTATTCGTAATAATTAAAATCTCTATCAACCTTATATTGGAAGTAGTACAGTTAGAACAGAAATATTTTAATTTAAAACAGATTATTCAATTGACTAAACACAAAATTTTGCATTATAGAGTTACATAATTTGAAACATTTCTACTTTTATTTTTGACAATAGATTATTGACTTTTATAAGTTAAATAAATAATGATATTTTATTCAACTTAGTAGTTGCTGCGTTATTTCTCGTCGTTAGTCGTTAATAGCCCACGACCCCACCCTGGCCACGATGCGCGACCTAATCGAATCATTTATCATGAATTGATCCATCTCGGAACTCCCAACTGTCACTTGTGAACTTTTTCGTTTAGCAAATAGCGCCTCTTTCGATGGAGAGCCATTACCGAAATTCATCTACTTTAGTATTGGCTGCCTGAGACAAGCTTTGATATTTGAATTAAAAGTGAGTTTTTATCTTAATGTAATCTACACAGATCCTTTTCAAATGACAACCCAGGCCAGAAAGAGGCAGAAATGAACAAAATAGTTTTACATCTTACCGTGTGACGGCAGCGTAAAAATCAGACCCTTCGTCACATTCCGAGGGTGTTGTAAAAGTCGACTAAAGGTAATGCCAAGAAAATCTTGTAGGGGACGGTGGAATAACTGTTACAAGTATGTCAAACCTTGAAGTATGGCGAGCCAAAGTTTCTATGGTGCGAGGTACCAGGTACTGAGATCGCATAGTTGCCCATCAAGCGAGGCAATTACGGAAAAGCATCCGATACGTCAGACGAACAGAAAGGCCGCTAAAAAAAGAATATTTTTAATACATTGCTAATGCTTGTTTAGTGTTACAGCGTTGTTGATTTCCCCTACTTATTCACCAAATTAAAGCAAGCGGAAGACAGTGGATCATTTTTCGAATTGCTGAAGCGCTGCGGCTTTCAACTTTTTATTGCGCGACTAAAATTGCATAAAGCGGGCTAGACAAGCACTTGACCTCGTAACTCGACTTTTTACCCCAAAAATATGTTTATATTTAAAACAGCCAAAAAATGCACTGTTACCGTATTGTTTTTGGACAATGATGAGAAGATTATGTCTACGAGATGCATGATTAGAAACAAATATCATAAAAATACGTAAGTACCCTAGTACCCATGTACTACCCTTATTTACTTTATTCAAATAATATAATAAAACATATTACTTTATCATACATTGCTTGCATACTTTATTACTTTACCTTCTATGTACTGTTATGTAACGCCCATAATATAATGCATCACATAACAGTACATGGAAGATGCTCATAGGGGTAATGGTCAAATTTGGAGAGATCATAACACAGTAACTAAATTATTCTTCCAGTCTCGGCACTAATAGTAACCTTTCACATCTCTAGCAACCCCATACTGGTTGACGTTTCTCGGTTACGTGTAGCTCCAGGAAAATACCAATACAAGGCGGACCTTAGAACATTTTATTATAAAAATCTGGTGAAAATTATATGAATGTAGAACAATAGCAATTGAAGGTAAAAAAATAACAATAATGCAAAGGATTCTACAAAAACCTACTATTGGGTAGACTTTGTGAAAAGTGAACATGGCTGGCATATCAGATACACATAGTAAAGGATTTTCCGACGAAAGTAAAAAAATGAAAAAAATGTAGTTCCAAGAGAATAATTGAAAGTATAATAATGGACCCGATCATGGGAGAGAGTTGTACTCAAAGTGGTAATTAAAATGAGACATGAAATGATAAAGCAGAATAATATAAATGCTCCTATTATGAGAATGGACAGTAGCCAGAAGAACTATAAATATCTTAAGATTACCTTCGACATGCCCAAATGTGAAGTTCTATGTTTCTAAAGTTGCTCTATTTAGTATTGTCATAATAATAAAATATCAACTTAGACAAAGCAACTATACATGTAAAGTATAATATACATATAAACCTTTCTCATGAAATGTTCTGAATGATGTTGAAAATCGAACTGAAATCTACTTAGAAGTTGAGAAATGATAGTAATATACAACAGACAAACCCGAATTGCCATTTTTTTGTATAATATTTATAGATATTGTATGGCGTGGTGTGTTTTTCTTTTACATGTGAGATTGTAAAACATTCACAATACAGGTGAAAGTATACAATGGGTTAGTTTTATTCCGATAAAAAAAAATTAACTGAAAATAACTAACCATAGGGAAACTTTTAATTACTACGATTTACGCGCGCGTTTGCATCATTTACTACTGATGCGACGTCGACGCGATGTCTTTTGAAAGAACAAGAATATTTACACCGGCTTAGACCGGGGGAAGCCGACGCTTACCCCTCTATAGATTCTAGTAATCGTCCTTATTACCCTAAGGGATGCTTTTCTCAGCATAGGTAACTTCCGGAGACGACCAATACTCGTACAGTACTTTCTTTATTAAATAACGTTAGATAGTACATATGTGAGATAATTGGAAAAGAGCCGATGTGTATATTATTAAGTGAAGATATACATTATAAAACATATAATTATTTTCCGTGTCCCCACCGCAAATTAAAGACAAATAAAAGCTTCAATTCACGTAAAATATTAAAAACGTGAATGATGTGAAGTAAAGTAGTAAACATATTCTTGCATTTGGTTTGTGGTGTATTGAAACTAAAAATAATATTAAACTGCCGGGTTAGGTGCACAAAAATTTATTATCATTAAAAACATTTTAGGCTTCTAAGCTTTCAAAGCTGCAAAGAATGCACTCATAGTACTTACGTAGTACACTAAATTAAATAAGCATTATAAGCATTGCGCTTTTAGTGTATTCAAACATGATAAAAAAGTTAGTATTACAAAATATTTTGTTTTAATCAAGGACCAAATTAACACACTTTATTTAAGAAAGGCGCAGAAAGTAGATTACGATTTTCAAAAAAAAGGAAAAAATACGGCCTTTTCTAAATTTTTGCTCGTTGATGAAATTATATTACTTATGAAAAGGAGCACAGAAAGAGGAGATATATTTCTGGTCTTACTCATTATGAGGTATATCCTCGATCTGGTTTGCGAGCGCGGCTGCCGCTAGAAGCGTCAGGAGCAGCGAGAGCGGCCCTCGCGGCGACATGCTGCCTCTCAGCACCATCGCACTTCCCACATGTCAACCAACACACAGACGTTCGCACTGACCGCCGCTGTTACACGTAACGACACCAGTCACACCGCACTGTCCGAGATTGTCAGAATGCTTTACTATTGTGCGTGAGTCATCGGCTTCTGCGAGGTTATAGATTGGGAGTCGCGAGCGGGCCGCAGGGCGAGGACAGAGTGTCGCGGGAGGTTTCTGGCGCGCCGTCGCGATCGCCCCCCTCGCACCTTGCCCGCCGCCCTCGTCCAGCCGCAGTGGCGCTGCGCGAATTATACGCCCAATAACGCAGCGCTGCGATACTTAATATTGAGATTTATTTGATAATTGACGATCCGGGATGCAAATGTGTTACATTTAATGGATGGATTATGACACAATCACTGTGCTATCATCGATACACTTATCTGAAGCTCAGAGGCACAGATAGCAGGATGTCCTGTGATCTCGTGCTTGGTCTCCTGGTCATACGGTTTGCAACGAAGCCTGGCTGGAGAAACGCTGATCGGCAGTTATTATGTCACGCACATGCGTGGGCATGCCGCCAGGAAATCCTTTATTGATTCCCGCGCTCCCGCTTTCTAAGGAATGTCGCAAGCGTTGTTGCCGCCAAAAATTTATCCGCCGTTTATTGTAATTCGAATAAAGATTAAGTAAATTTATGATATTATGTTAATTATAAAACGAATGTTTTAATTGCTATTTCTAAAAAACTTCTAAAAGATTTTGTTGTTTTTTTTTTAAATACGATCTAACGTTAGGTTGTTTTTTGTTATGGAAAATAACAAAATGAAATAAACAAATATTAATATATACCAATAAAAATTTAACAAATAAACAGTTTTGATATAACTATCTTAGAAGTCAAAAAATATTCTAACTTTATATACTATCACTTCTTAATAATATTATACTTTGAGCCCATTAAATAATATTGTATTGTATTGCTAAACGTTTGTAGTGGAAACGTTACATGAAATAGCAAGCGATCGCGGACCACAACTCCGTAAATAAACGTAAGTAGTCGTACGTCCTGCTTGCGAACGACAAATCGACCTACTTTTAAAGTAAGCAATATTTCTCTTAAATTATAATCACATGAGTAAATACTCAACAGAAAAAAGCTTCATACACCCGCGTTACGATAGGTACGTTACAAGGCGTGTGCGTGACCCCTCACCGAGGGGTTCATGTTCACGCGGCCCGTGGACAATACCGGTTTACGCGTTTGTTCCGGTTTTTACTCACATTACTTTTGAATTGCTAGAACAAAAGTTGTTCCATAGTTTTGGCCTTGAAGTAAACATTATCAATTAATCACTAAATCGTATATTTTCAATCATCAAATTTAGATAGGTCTTGCAAATATACATGGTAGAGCCAAGCGTCGGCTTCTTATGCTACTCGAATGGGCCGGCTCGACCGGTTATTATCACGGCATCGCAGAATACCGGCGTGAAGTGGAGGGATATTTTGCTTCAGCGTTTCGTACGGTGAGGGAGATAACCAGAGGTCCACTCTCCCCTTCTCCTCCCCGTCCCCAAAAGACCGGCAACGCATTTTGAAATTAAGTAAAAAATATTCAAGAAAAATCTTATATCAATAAGAACTTGTTTGAAAAATAAGAGGAATTATGTTTCCTATATTTAATAACAAAATCGAGAACCTTTTAATGTGCCGATAGTAAATATTTAAAGAAAATCTAAATGCGATATATATAATTTGTTATATTAGAAAATAGAATTACCATGTCAACAATAGACAGGTTTAATAACGTGAGTCCGTTATCATTACCGATAATTTTAAAACGGCATTCTCCATATAATTTCAATTGAATGCAAAAATTTTATTACCATGTCAAAAAACAGCTTTCAAAATCAAGAGTCCTTTATCATCGCCAATAGCCAGTATTTCTCAATATCGTATCAAAATAAACAGAAACAATATTACTACTCCATACAGTAAACCTGTTCGGAGTAGTAACGATACAGCTGTCCATGGGCTGGAGTAATCACTTACCCACCAGTTGGGCTGTTAAATTAGGTACCACTACACGACCACTGTTAACAAGAACGAAGTTACACGTATTTGATACTTAGACCTGCTGTCCATCTACAATGGGTAGCATGGTAAGACGATCATATAAATTTTCAGCGGCTGCGGGTCCCTTCACGCGCCAGTGCTCTTCCCGCGTGTTAATTCGCGTATCATTAATAGTGCCCCTTTTTAACTTGCGGGTCTTCGCTCTCGCAAGTCTACAGATACAGCAACGTGGATGATTTTTAGTCGGTATGTTTCTCCTTCCGAAATCCGAGGCCAGCAACGGGGTATGCGTAAAGCATTTTCCATCCACGGGAAAAAAAAAACAAATTTATTCCTAACTTCTGCTTTCTGTTCCAGGATATTCTTGTGCGTTCAATGTCGCCAGGTTCAGTCGTTTTAGTGGGCAGATAGTAAAATGGCTGTCTGTCACTGTCCAATAAAAATTTAAATATATTCAATGTACAGCTTTAGGTTCGCTTTAGTTTTCTAAGCAAATTGACAATGGTTTATAGAAATTGTTCTGTTTTTATATAGAGATATCTTGTAATATGGCTGTGTATCTGTCATGGCTGTCTGTCACTGTCCAATAAAAAAAATTGGAAATATATTCAATGTACAGATTTAGTTTCGCTTTAGTTTTCTAAGGAAATTGAGAATGGTTTATAGTAACTGTTCTGTTTGTATTAAGAGATGTGAGAGTGTTAGAGAGTTATAACATAGCTCGTTATAACTATAGTTTAGTTTAGTTATATTGTATAAAAGGCACCGGTATCCATGTTATACCTATCTAAGAATCGTTTAGGAAATTTTGTTATATGACATTTCTTGTTTGTATCGATGGAAAGAAAAAAGAAATGTAGGAGGTATACGTTCTAGGACAAAGGGGTCGAACTACTGGTACATATAATATATTATATTTTAATACGGTGACACTACACTATAGACATTATTTTGTACCGGCGGCTATGTTAAAATAGAAAAAAAATCACTTACATGTTTTAAAAAATATTTTATTCTCTCAATGCAGTCGACAGTTAACACATGGTTTTAAGAATACCTTGTTTCAAGAATTTTAAAAAAAAAGCAATTTTCAATAAACATCTCCATTGGTTTGTAAGCTATTTCTTTTTAATGTCGGACAAAAAGTATATAAATACTATATCATTATGGTGGAAAAGTAAAAAATAACAAAAATTGAATTAACATTTAAATTTTGCAATAAAGTTGGTTGCCATCAACTTTAAAAATTAAATTAAATTGTGCGTGTTTAATAACACATGTTTGCAATAGTGACATTGCTTAAAACAAAGAATATCAAACGTATTGAACTATGGTTTCTTCGGCGTAGGCACTTGCTTACGAGTCTGGTCACTGACGTAAAAAATATATTTACACGATACGATTAAGTTATAAATGTATAAATTAATATATCCTAATAAGTACTTTGCACAAAGTGTCACAACGCTAGTCATTAATTTCATCTACTGAGGTCAGAGTTAGATCTACTAATTCAGATCCTTGTGTCATAATAATTGATAGCTTCGTTTTATCTGCTATATTGTACTTGGCTTTTTTTTTATATTTTGATCGCTAAACGCAGTCTTCTTCAAAAATATACCTGATCTTACCTAAAATCACAACAATACAAGAATAGGTATATTACGTATTCTAATTAATCTCATAAATAAATGCCTTACCTAATTTGTAATCTATCTAAATAATTTGTACAATACATCTGAATCTCCCATTCAATGTGGTGAGAGAAAACTAATAATTATAGACACAAATAATAAATAATATTATAAATTAATAATTAATAATATTTGACCACAGTCTTTAGAGACTCATAAATGTAACAAAGTTGTAAGGAGACAAAAGGAAAATGTCTTTAAAATAGGAACACACAAAATAAATGTTAATTTTATGATATCAATAAAAATTGCTGTATTTTGGTCTGTACATAATGTTACAAGCTTTGACACATTCTTATACTGAACCACAATATTTAGTGCCACATTATGGAATGATTTCAGTACTACGTACTTCTTCCAAACATCAAAATGTACCTAGAATTGTAGCCTCCACTTTAACCATAATTTACTGAACAGAAAAACACTAAAATTACCTTTCTCGTAATACTGTCTTAAGGCTGTGTTAAATTATAAAACAATATTGCGAACCTTAAAACATGTCGTACGCACAAATCTCAATTACAAAGAGATACATATCATCATAACTTTTAGGTAAAGATGTCATTTCATGCACGTATTAAATACCAAAAAACAATCATGCCCTCGATAACACTATATTGTCATTGTCACAGTTTTATTTAACAGTGTTCATAACCACTCATTTTCAAATTAAGCTTAATGTCTGGAGGAATCGCTTTCGTGGCCTGAATCCCTCCCATTTTCCCTTGGAGAAGCGCGATGCTCCCTTTCGTCCCTGAACCGATCTCTGCGATCACGTTCTCTTGACCTATCTCTGTCCCTGTCTCTTTCGCGGTCTCTGTCTCGATCGCGATCTCGATCCCGCTCTCGGTCGCGGTCGTCTTCGCGATCCCTGCGTCGATCATAATAATGATAGGAGCGCCTCGACTTTCTATCACTTGGTGTCACCACTTCCACTTTAATATTAGCCGTAGCCGTTACCTGCGAATAAATATTTGTCTTAAAGTAATTAAAAAAGAATAGGATATGACGATTTGTAAATATTAATACAACAAAATTATGTAACTCCAAGGTTTGAAACCAACAAAAACTATATCAGTATATATATGAAAGTTATGTGAAATATGCAAAGCGAATTTGTAAGACCAAAGAGCAAATCTCACCTTGGTAGTAATAGCTCCGGGATGTGTGGTTTTCGAAGTAGGAGTAGAGCGACCAGAAGTAGAATCACTGCCGTTATATGTTGTAGTTTCGACAACAACTTCGGGCTGGACGACGATGGACTGCATGGAGGACTGGACGGAGGGAGCGGAGCTATGCCAACTAGGCTCCTCGGTAATAGTTGTGAGTGAGGGAGCGCAAGGCCGTGGTGCAGACTTCGCTCGACTCGCCTTGTCACCACTCGAGCTTGACTTCCTTGGATGCACAGGTGAGCACTTCGGAGATGGAGTTGACAACCGCTCGGGGTGCTCTAACGGTCGCACCTGTAAAAATGCGTTGCAATAGTTTTTTTTTTTTTTGCTGTCTATGCATATCTTTTTCCGGCATCGAGAAAATTATTGAAATTTTGCATAGAAAAACTAACTGAATAAAGATTAATATGTATAATATTTTGCCGTGTTACGATTTTAAAGTTTAGAACATTAAAAAACTTGACTAGGTTTACAAATTTAGGGTTTTTATTATTAACCAATATGTAAACTTCAAACCGTACCTCGGCAGCGGGCCCCAGGATTGACAACACAATAGGGAAGAAGAGTAGTCCATCGACGAGCCCGAGTATAACGAGTGCGAGTAGCAGCCTCAGGAACAATCTTGCGACAAAGCCGAATTCGCTGGCCGCCAACATTGAAGCTGCCAATGCCGCTGCTAAGGCACCGTGGACTACTGGCGCTAAAACTGATTCTAGCGCCAATGAGGCGCGCCGCCTATTACAGCCGATCGATGTTACGAAACCCTGAAAGATAACGTTTGTAATGTAAGAAGTGCGCAGTACATTATTTAAGCCCAGAAGATTAATGCGGACTTTTTTAAATTCAAAATATAGCATTGATGACAAGATTGATTAAGTTGATCCTTAAAAGATCAAATTACTTAACTTTTTTTAAAAATTATTTTTAAACTTACCAGGCATAAATGAACAGTGAAATGTACTCCGCGTCCGATGGCCAGCACCAATAAGACGGCTGGAACCGCGGACAGTTTGACGCCCAGGATGGCCATCACACCCAACAATTGAAGCACTAAAGTTGCCAGAGCTAGCGTCACCAGCAACGCCGCCCACGCATTTAGCAACAATACCATTACAGCCTAAAAAGAACAAATGTATTAAAAAATAAAAGATTTATTTCATTGGGGTTTTTCACAGTATGATATACTATTTTTTTTTTACATTACAAAGTATATATATATATATTTGGAAAAAAGTATGAGAAGGAAGTGATTTTGAGAAACAAGCGACACAAAAAAAACAGACGAAGACAACACGCACGAACGAAAACTCACGCACGCAACAGTGCGAGCGGTGCCTACCGTGGGAAGTGTCTTGTTTCAATCTTGGCTATTACGATAATTTCTTCCAATGGCAGAGTCAGAGAGAAGTCTAAGTCCAGCAGTGTACTACTTACAGGGGATTAGGGAAGACGAAGATTGTAACCATATACACTTAAGAATATAGTAACAACTACTCACCACAAATACAGCGGCTAAAGCGCAGGCCAACGCCAAAAGAAGTGATGTCCTCAAATACAGATACTGCTCCCAAAACAAAAAAGGAATTCCCGACGGGAAATTAGACAATCCTTTCGCTTCGAATTTTAAACATAACTCCCTCACAGACATTATTAAAGTCTTTATACTGTCCGTATCGCTGAGACCAAATAAGTAAAAAGGTAATTGCGTATAAATCAGCGGCGATGATTTCGGTATCTTCAAATCTACGTCTCCAGGAGAATGCGTCCATCTTTTAGGTTGTGGCTTCAAATTCGCCTGCGAAGCTCCATACGCCAAGGCGTCGTTAGTAGCCCAGGCTGATAGATAATTGTAGAAAGCTTTTGGATTTATTATCCCGTCTTTATCGACTAATCTGTGGCCGTTTTTAGTGTCAGTGCTAATGAGTGATTTTTCTATTGGATTGTCCACGTGACCAGTTTGTACCATAAGCTTGTAAGCCAGTATTCCTTCATCGCTTGCATTTTTGCACCAGTATTCTTGAGTTATGCAACCACTTGCGACTTCCTTGTCGAAAGCCGCTTGTAAATCCAGCAACCAGTCTCGAAAGAGACTTAGCCAGAACTTCGTTAGTCCGCCATTATCGTTTTTTATTATATTCGGTATGCGAACGAATTGATCGTGGTATTCGTACAAAAGCTTTTGATTGGTCGGATATTCAAAATCGCCTTGCGTAACGGCGTACATGTTGTAGAAGCCGAAGTACTTTTCTTGGCGTGAGAGGAATTCGTGCTCGTCCGTATTTTCTGGGACTATGTCCGTAAGGTCCAGACCGTCTTTGACTTTTGTCGCTCCCCAGACGCTCGCCAGTATCACCGCTATAAGCGCTAGCATAGATGTAACCTGAAAATCAAAGTAAAACTGTGAAGACGTCGGCGATAACGACGAGGAATAGAAGTGTATATTAAATTGATTCATTCAATACTTTTAATTTCAGTTTACCGTAGAATTTTTTTTTTACCTTAACAGCGGGACGCATAATGAAGGGCGAGTAGTGATTTTTGGCCCACTTGGTAAGAGATAAACTAATGCAGCAAGTCTTTGTTTCGTCTCCGGACACCGCGGGGTCCAGAGGTTGCCGCGTTGTATCCTTCCAATTGCTCTGTTAAAGACATAATGACGTAACATCAGACACTAGAAACCGATCAACAATCCTGAAGTTTTGATTGATATACGGCTGGTTTCAATATTTAACCTATCGCCTACTACAAAAACCATTTATTGTATCTAATCTTACTTTTATGTGTTTCAAGGAATTCAAAATTAGCAAACAATCAAGTACACAATCTACCTGATAATAAGTGAAATATTACTCGAATAAAGAATCGAGACAGATACGTTGTCGTCTCTAAGGACCATGCTTATATGCTTCTTACCTTATTAGCATGGTCCAGTAGGTAATTGAGTCTCGTTTAAAAGCCCGTAAATATTTTTGCCAGTTGAATGAACAGTTATATTCGCTTGCACGCCACTTTTTTACAATCTATGTGTGTGTATTTAACAAAGCGTGACACCTAGAGATACTCTTGAAAAATTGTAATCGATCGTACGACACAACAAATTGCGGCAAATCCGATTCTTACGTCACATTGTCATTTTTAACTTCAAAATTTTTAGAAAATGTAAATACTATTTGAATAATATACTAAATTTGTATATACTACGGTAGTAAATAATAATGTTAAGTAAAAATAATCATTAAAGCTTTAAGAGCAAACTTTCCATAAAAAGTTATTTATTGCGCAGAACCAAATCAGTCATTGCGCAGGAATTAGTTCAACTTCACTAAACAGCCAAAATCATTTACGATTATTATACTAACCATACAAAATGTAGTGCTGGTATAGTGTGAGAGCTTTGTACTTTCCCGTTCAAGTATGTATAAGTTACAATTTCCACGCTATTCCACAAAGCTAAAGAAAATTATGGCATATCGTGATGTTAAAATGAAAATAAAAACTAGCCTGAAATTATATATGCAAAGCAATATTTATGTATTAATCTTAGTTATATTCACCTTATCATTCTTCGCACTGCGGCTTGAACGTTCTGGAAGTTTCTTGGACTTAGTCACAGGCGTTTCAGGCATCAGACAGCAAAGAAGATCAGCTCGGGCGGCCGATCTTCGTCGAAGGTCCAATGATATCATCGCCGGGAATACGAGGAGCATTGAGCCAAGGTTGAATAAGAGTAGGATTGCAGCCTGAAAATCATAAAAGAAATTGATATTTTTAGTTAAACTGCAGTAGGTACAATAAATCATTTGGGTTTGCCGTCTCTATTATAATTACTCGCTAATCTTAAATAATAACAACAAAAAAATAACAGAATAATCAAATATTTTTTTGAAAATTATTTTTAAGGTAGATATAATAAAACATTATTTAACATTTAGAAAGTATTATATATACATTATTTAGCTTATCACGATTAATAAGCTACAATGATTTATTATTAATAAGAAACAGTCTGTAATGAATTTACTGCAAAACCCTGGTTTTAAATTATACTTGGTTTATTCACGGATTATACAATTTAAGTGTCCTGCTTAGGAGTCTACAAATCTAATGTATTATATTAACATGTTTTGAATTTTTTTTAAATTTAAATTGTCAATTCACCTGCAAGCAGAAGACTCGTAAAGCCGGTATAGGCAGTAAAGCCGCTGCCAAAAATGCCATGACATTGCAAAGGGAAGCCAAAAGAACGCTTAATCCACTTTTCTTTAGAACCAAGCCAGTTCTCTCCTCCCTTGGCACATCTCCCGCTTGTTCTACGTACGTGTGAGTGAGGAGGAACATATCCTGTACACCAAGACCCAATGCTAGGAATGGTACTATTTGAGTACTTGACGCGTTGAATGGGATACCTGCAAGAATATTAACTGTTTAGATATTTGAATTACTACAAATCACAATTCAATTTGTCTAGATATACAAGCATCATTAAGTCACTTTTTTTCGTAAGATCCATAAGTTTCGTATTCATAAAGTTTTTACGAACTAAGAACTCATATTGCCATGTATCTACTTAATCTTCTACCCACATAAATGAAGGAATTATTCATTTCTGGTTACAAATATAATAAAAAAATATAAATAATCACCTAATAAAGCACAAAAACCTAACCCCGCTGCGACGGTAATCGAAAGCAGCAATACGCCGGCAATACCCACTCCGGCCTGCGAGCGTATTGGATCACGCCATTGCATCAAAGTTACCGCAACATAAATCAACTGAAAAATAATCATAAAATAATAAACATAAATGAAACGAAAAGAAATGAATGAAATCTACAAATAATACGCTGTCCGCATTACTTACCATGAACATGTAGCCTAATATGATGTTCTTTAGTGACAGTTCGGAGAATTTGCCGAGAATGTCGTTCAGTGTTGAAGTGGAGAACGGATAGAAGCTGTACGATGGTGAGACTGATTCTGAAGTCGTCATTTTCCTTACCTCCTGTAAATTAAAACAAATAATTATTAATGTGAAAATGACGTTCTTGATTTATGGAGTTTTAAGTTTTATTTTTAATATGATATCATTATTTTCGTAAGTATGGATAAAAAATTTCGTTAACTTACAGCCGCAAATTTCCTTTGCCAAGCGTCCAATACAGCAGCGGCCTTCTCCTGACTCCATCCGATGTGGTGCACCTTATAATGATCGGCCCAGTACTCGAACATCTCCCGCTCGCCCATGAGCTGCACGACGCTTTGCAATGCTTTGGCACTACGCAGCGCGTTTGTGGAGTTCCTGGTGGCGCCACCTACGATCAATTGCTCCGGCCAGTGCATGTACGCTGCTGCGAAGCCATAGCAACCGTGGGACAACTCTGCTGCAACATCTGGGACCTGTAAAAGACAATTTTACGGTAAACTATCAAATTTCTTAATGTGTTATCAGTAATCTTTATTATATATATCAAATATTTATTCATCAACCGCTTAACGTCCCTAACCTTCGTTATGATTTCTTGTATTTACGCGAACACTACACATTTGAAATGAAACTATTATTTACTTATTCAATGTTACTAAAACCTTCGTTTATGTAACATTATGTTAAAATAACGTTGGATATTACAATACATAATCTAATACTTTAATATGTGTATTACGACTTTAACACCTTGCTACATATACTGAAACAACTTGAAAGTATGATCAACATTTACAAGATCCGTTGACAACGGAAGCTTTCGTCAACCCCTCAATACAATTTTCAGAAACTGGTGGTAAAGAAATACATCATAATCTCCGCGACTGTGCATTGATAATAAACTTCGAAAATGAACAAAGGCGCACGCAAAATTTACGAGTTTTACGTGGAACTGCGTTTGTATCGGTGCGCATTATTGATATAATAGTGACATTGTGAGGCGATAGCGAGAACCATTGAAGCGCGTACAATGCGCCCGTATAATGCGCTTCGGGAACAATGAGCGCCCGTTCCTTCGCCGAACGTGGGTGGCGAACGTTGCTCGCTAGACAAAAAAGCACCCTGCCGCTAAACTGCTATTTCAGTACGCTATTTGTTTATGAAAACGGTTTATCATACCTTGTCAACGCTACAAACATTCTCAATGTGTTAAACAATTCTCGGAATGATCAGCCGAATGTATTAAGTTTAATGAGCAAACGTCATTGGAACAACACAATTGTTCCCGTAGTTTAAATTATTACCGACGCATTGAAAGCTTATTTGGGAGCATAACTCTCTCGAGATCGGCCGGATTGGAGCAGGTAGTACACCATCTGCCGGGCGGCGGCCGCTTTCATCCCGCCGTATTACCGTTCCCAAAAATATTTCACTATAATGGAAAGCATTCAAAGTTATGTGGTTATGATATATAAAAGTTTATGGCTTCGTTTACATTATTTTATTTGTCACGATGCTACATTGCATCTTTATGCGCACCTAAAATAGTCGTAACTTGAACTTTAAAAAAACAAATCGGGAGTCGAAGGAATTTGGTCCCAAGCATGGGTCGCACAAGCGTGACAATGAACGCATCTCATGGCCCAATCTTACATTAAAAAATACGATTCTTATAGTGCCATAAACATTATTTATAGTTTGTAATAAACTCAAAATTAATTTTAACACACATTCAAACGCTTTAAAAGCCTCTGCACACAAATAGACTAAAGTTAATAGGCATAGTAATTAATAATTACATGTCCGTTCTTCTTGTTGGGTGCCGTGTCTGGACAATGTGCATCGGTGGGGTCCAAACACGGTTTTTTCATGTAGGCGGACGTAATGCCGGCCCTCTTCATGTAAGCCTCCATCGTGCTCAATGGAAACTGGAATTTCAGCTTCCTCACTTCCTCTAAAACCTCTTGGGGGTTTAAGTGTGTCCATCTCAACTTATGCTGCAGACCTCTATAACAAGTTAATTCACAAATATTTAGTTTTAAGTTCTAAAGTACAAAAATATGTTTTCCAGTTTTAATACTTACGGGACAACAATGGGATAATCGGGTCCTAGCAATTTGGAGCCTTCCCAAAAGCAGTCTAGCGGAGTAATGATAGCGCAAGGGATGATATTGTCGAATATTTTCTCGATGTGATAAGCCTCGAAGTCGGGAATGCTCGGACTGTAGCAGAGGTCCTTCAGTCGCCACTCGATGTCGTACATATGAATCGTGACCCGCGTCGCCGCCTGGACTACCTGTATTCAAATGGAGATAGCACTTGATTCAGCTCTTAATGTAAATTAAATGTGCTCGATTTGTTATTTGAGGCATGCTAACGAGAGAAGTACATTTCTTTTAAATGCACTCGATAGATTTCCTAATACTTTGTCGACTCTGAAATTAGATTTCAAATTTATTAGCTGTGGGATTTTTTTTATAATAGTTTTATTTATAGCATGAGTTTATGAGACGTTAGTTATTTTAGTTGAATTAATGTAATCTTATTTGTATTACTAAATAAATAGTTCAGAACCACAAAATACATAATAGTAATATTTTTTATACGAAAATAATGAAGTTTTATTTGCATTTAATGTACTCTACTACTTAGTCATTTAGTCCCAAACTGACTTGGGCGCGGGATGATGGGAAGATACATACTCGTATACCTACGACCTACGACATAGATAATTAATCACATAGAGGTATAATACTTAAATAAACATTCATGACTTGGTGTTAAAGTTTGTATTCATTTCGAGATTCGAACCCATAACCTTGGGCCCTTTTCGCTATGTCATAAGTTTATTTCACCACCATTCCGTGTGTAACTCTTCGTAAAATCACACGATTTTATAAGCGAATGATGTCACATAGAATTTTTGTGTAATTATTTGTGGCATAGTGGATAAGGCCCCAGAACCATCATCTACCAAGACTATCCATCACTACCAACAAGACTGTCCGTAGTAGCACGGAGTCGTCTGTTCTATTGCTTTTTATTTGATATAAAAAAGTATAATTAAAGTAAGTACCTTTAGGTGTTCAAGCAGCGCACCGACGTGCAGAAGAGAGACGTCTGGATCCTTTGCCGTTTGTATAATGAGTTGGTGCGTGGACGAGTCCGCCTCTCCCAGCGCCTTCGCCGTGTACTTAAGTTCCGCTTCTAATCTGCCACCCTCTAAACAAATGGTTATTTATCAGTTGAGGCCTCTTAATAGCTTTATCGTTCGTCAATGAACACCGAAGGATATTGACCCCGCGCGTTGCCAGTAGGCGACATTACGTTCAACTCTTTAAAAATTATCTCTCGCGTTTGTTTTAAATATATAAATATACAGTGGGTATAGTACCATTGATGCATGATCATAGTATGTTTAATGTTACTTTTACGTCTAATTCCATGTTTTATTATTACATTTATCTTAATGCCGATACTATTCAAGTTTTTTTTTTGTTTAAGTAATCTATGGTTAAGGCGAACACCAGAAACAGAGTGAATTAAAACATATATTTTAATATTAATGAAAATGCAATTAAATTCGCATTAAATTAGTCTTTTTCACGCACATGTCGCTCGCTTCGGTTCATTAAAATAAATCTACGTTTAATGCAATAGTCGTAATGACCGTAGACATCTTAATTTACTTCCTTGTGGTTTTACTTCGGTGTAAAAAATTAAAAGACAAATAGAAAATGTCAAACAATCTCTGATGATGATGATGATGAAATATTTGCTGGTATAAATGTGAATATAAATGTTACACTCGTATTTACCCCCTCAATAAATCTAGTCTCTGTTTTAAATGGATTATAACACACGTTAGCTTTTATCATACCAGTTATATCAAAAGTTAAGTAAGTAGTATTTAATTTACCTATTTTTACATTCATTTATATTATTAGAAAGTGACTCTTAGTTAGGGGGAACAATATTTGTTCGAACAAAAAAATGTGTTCCAAACTTAGCTAACACACGCTGTCAGCACCTATGGCTTATTGGAGTGTGTCGACACATTTGTCAGAGGAGCGGAGCGGCAAGAAGCTGCTTAGCACATAGCCGATGTGATTTATAGCGGAGTTGCGACATCGCAACGCGTCCGTCCGCACTCCGCCACTTTAATTTAAAAGTAAACTATACATTGGCAGCCGTTATACGTATTGTCCAATTTTAGATAAGAACGTTTTTTAACATTTGCTTTATTACAAGTCAATGTTTTAATATTTCATGAAGCCTAATTAAAGAACTACAAACTATGTAATATACATATATGTCATTTGTCAATAACTTTACAGAGTTGGTGATTAAATCGATTTTAGCAAAAAACGAGGAGCAACTCCAAATTTCATAACCGTTACATATAAACAGTGAATTTACGACTTAATAAAGAAAAGAAAGTAAACACTTTAAAAATTTGTCATTTGTTTGAGTATTTTGCTTACTTATATTCTCATGTTATAATATACTTGCTATACACCATAAAATAACATTAAGTATAACGAGTCCGTTAATATAACCCTCAAACGCTCCCAGTGGCAGCCGGGCCCACGGTTGTTAGCGTCGATTTTTTTGCTTTCAACGCGATATTTTTCGCTTCAGCATCGGTGTTGAGACGTATTCATACGTTATCATCTCGTCGCGAGAATTCGTCCCAATTAACACCCGGCCCGTTGATTTATCGGCCGGTGCCACGCGTTTTTTGTGCTGAATTAGCCTCAAGAGGTTCAGATTATTATTGTTTTTTTTTTGTGTAATTTCACTTCCAATTTTATAAGTACATACTACATTATGGATATTGTACCGTATCATATTTAAACTCAATGTCAGTTTGGTGCTTTCTTCAAATCATTGTAAATATTTTATGGTTAAAATAAAATAAGAATAAATCAGTCTCACACAATCAGTCTCTCTGTACAAATTATTGTTTTCCACCGAACAGTATATCCATTTAAGTAACGCTCTTAGCCGCAAATGCATTCGTGTCAGTAGTAATACCAACCGTACGTCTCCCTTCCGTTAGATTTTACAAAGAAATTGATTTATCGTGACATCCCATGCACCTTAAAAATAATTTACGTTCCTAATAATCGCTAAAGACAACTAAGTAATTTTACATCAAACAAGTAAAAAAAACTGTCTGTCAAGATAATTGAATAGCAGTAAAAATATTTCAAAATTTTGTTATTTAACCGATTAGAGGTTTATTTTAAATTTCGATGCAGACATCTTTACAATGAATAGAATAGATTTCACGGAAATTAAAACTAAGGATTAACAAACACAAAGGTACGTTATTTTCTTGAGTCTTATTGAACATAAGCGTCATGGCGACCCCAGTGCAAGTAAGCCGTCACAACCGTGTAACAGAAGCAGTTAACGCTCTCGTTCCACGCACAACGCACAAGGAATGTTATTTATTTTGGTCGCTAATTTATAGCGGGACAGGGAAGAGTCAGCGACACAGACTGTCACTAGTAAATCTTTACACTCGTCTTCACTTGTAAAGTTCGCGTTAATAACGCGGTACCCAAGAAATACATAGTCACATAAATTGACTAAGTGCATTGCATACCTATGTGCTAAAATGATTGAATTGTATTTAGATGTTTTTACGTAACAGGAATTGGTCGTAGTTTTAACATACTTATGTCATTTGAAAACTGTACATAAAATACATGACTGGCATGTAATTGTTATTAATAGAAAGCAAATTTACTTATTAATATCTTTAACAATTATGTATTAAAATACAAAGAAAATTCCGAACAGTACCTATAAATATTACGGTTTATATTTTAACTAAACACTGTCGTCGAATTTTTAAATCTTCAATGAAAGAAACAATGATACACCTGACGAGAAACCGCCTGTCCACAGATTGTCCTAATGCTAATGCAACCGTGATTTCGCAGAACACTTTGTATGCAAATGAGCTAATAAGCATTAAAACACAAAAAGGTTTCGAAAAAACGTGATTGACGTGCCAAGTCGTCTTTTTTTTTCATTTGCGGCTTCAATATTAAATAATCGGGTGGGTTACGATTCGAATATACTGAATGTCCTTTGATTATTCATAATAATATGTAAGAAGTGGAATAACAATTTGTTTTCAAAAACTTTTGTGATTCATTGTCGATTGTCTCACTTATCACAAAAAATTCAAATTAATAGTAAATTACGGTAACCACTCTCTACTTAATAAGATAAAGAAATGCGAATCACATCATGAAATAGATCATGTTCACTGTGTTTTTATTTGAACAAGCTTTAGCTATTTTAAGATAAAAATATAGAGTCGAAGAAGATCAACTCTGCTGCAATGCATGCAAGTCGATGCTAAACATAGCTGACGTGCGCACTCAGACCGGATATTGGGGATTATCATAAAGTAAGTGGAATGGGATCGGCCGCTAGGCCGCACAAGGCGCCTCTATTTTAACACCTAGCGGGGTTGTGGTGCGTGGGCGTAGTGTATAACTTAAACTCTAATCGGCATTCATTAATTTTGAAGCTAAAAATTTAATATATCGAACAGTTGTAGTTTGGGTAATGATCCCGGGAAGAAGAAAAAAAATAAAAAAAATTAAGTGCTAACTTATCATTTCAATCAGACAGCTCAAAATATGCTATCGGAAACCAAAAGCTTCTGATTATTACTACAATATCAAATTGCTGTAAGCACGATACGATTTACCAATATTTATTTTTTCAGCACCAAACAGTGATTTTGCTAAAAAATTACACAAGCAAAGCACCAACCACACTTACCTAAACAGTAGAAATATTTCCTATGATAAAGCTTAATAATTATTAGACAACTGGCATAATCGTTTCTTAAGGGCTTAATTTTAATTATATTAGTAGTTTCATCTGCCTGCATCGATAAAATTTCATCCCGAGAGCACCAACCAAATTAAGCGATTGTACGCGATTGTGCGACTATGTAAACTTTAGCTGACATTCTAACAATAGTCTAAGTCTATTACGAAAGCCTTTGAAAGGACTTTTCTAAAAAAAAAATTTTTTTTGTTATTATAGTCTAAATAATGGGCCACGAAATGGTTAGTAATAACTGCCTAACTTATATACATAATAGAAGAAATGTCCAGGGCCTTATGGTCCGAATACAGTTTAGGTTCATTTATTTTTAAAAGATATAGCAAACTACACGTGGAGCGTTGCGAAGTGTTAGTAACGTAGAGCTAACTAAACTTGCTGGTCGTCTGCGTCTTAATTTTTTTTATTTTGTGCAACTAAAAGTGTAAATTAACTGATTACTATACCAATGTAGTGTAGGTAGCGTAAATATATAGTAAAAATGGGCGCGGGCGGCAAGTATCGGAGCGTAGCAAGGTCACACGAGGTTATCGTAGCGTACGCGCGAAGCTTTCACACTCATCGTGCCTAAGCGGCATACGCGGCCTCTTTTGTTTATCCTTTTCCGTATAATTTTATTGTAACCAGCTCCGTCTCGCTCGTGGCCGCCTTCATGACAGATATTGTTGCACAACAAATAAGCTTCATGTGACTAAAATAATCTCGTGGTTGTTACGATTTTCGGGTGTCTACGTCGCCAATCGATTCTCATAAAGTAAATAGATAAATGGAATTTGATAATTTATAATATCCATCTATTGGTCGAGCACGTAGGTACTTTAGTAGGTAATTTTCAACTCACTGATGGCAGATTTCCTTGCATCGTCAAGTAATTTTAATGTACGCGGACGGTCGATAGTTCTCGGAGCTTTTATTGCATTCCCAGTGCGTGCACGGCGATAATGACGACATTTGGATTGGAGTGGATGCGGTAGCGGGCGATCAGCGCGGACGATCGCAATGAATGACGTTGCGGGGAACGGGCGGGTTCGTGCGCGCGCATGTGGTTGTGGCCACCCGCGCGCGCCGCGCCGCGCCCGTGTGGTCCGAACACCCGATCCCCGCACCCACCCCCACCGCCCCGCAGCGACCCGCAGAGCCCTCTATGCAAATTAGCCCGCGTAGACAACAGATGGATAGCGGAATAAACAAACCGCGTCCTTTGCTTTGCACGCCCGCGCGTTCGATCCACTTTACGCTTTAATTATTTTAAATTAAAGCTAGCTGCTTAATAAAAATGAAGCTAAGCCCGCGACATTGCGCGTGAACTTAACTGATTAATGTAAGTCCATAAGTAAAAGTTATAATGATATTAAGATAAATAAAAATAAAAATTGATCCTAAACTAAATACAAGTTGCTTTAGTGGATAAAATCTGGTATTAATTAAAATCTCACAAATCACAGATACTATCTACAGATACAGATGTTATAAATGTCCAAATTCGTCATTTAAGCCAATATACAGCAGGCAAACGATACATATTTTTTTAAATTTTCTTTATGGCTGATAAGAAAAAAATATTTTAACGGCGCATGCAGGAAGTGTGGATATGTCGGCCACGGTCGCTAAATCCGCTGAGCCGAAGTCCGGTTTGTAAACAAAAGCGAAACGTTTCATAGCGATCGTACCGCAGCGTGTCATTAACTCTTAGTGCGCTTGTGCACTACATGGTAATTTTACAGAACGTTACTCTTATCACTATCCGTAATTTACTAAGTTTTTCATTTTGTCATTGACCTTTCCAGCGTTGACAATTATTTTTGTTCTCTTTATTGTGCACATACTTACATAAATAAGTAATGTCAATGAAATAAAATAATCTTCCTCTTCTACAAAAAATATTTTGCTACTTACTAATTGAATAATTAAATAATTAGTCATGTTTTCGAATACAATTTCCTTTTTTCGCATACCACTTAAACAGAAGTTTATATAATGATGGTGATATGCCATTACGGACAATAGACTTCGTGTTGTGCACAAGCGGTGTTATTACCGCCTGTGGGCAGTTTCGTGTCAGTGACATTCCGGACAGTAAAATTACCATGTAGTGCACAAGCGCACTTGCAGCAAAACAAACTCTATCGCACCTACGTATACACAGGTTATTTACAACAGATCGAAGTCGGCCATTAGACATAAAAACTAACTGCCGTTAATTTCTTCGAATCTAAAATGCTAATGGGTATTCGCATAGATTATGTAAATAAATTATGGAAATTATCTTACATATTTAAAAAAAAGTCCGTGTTGACTGGCGGTATTATAAACTTATTATACTAATACTAACTACTCTGGAGAGTTGATTACTTTATCCAAATGCTACTCTTTTCGTAATAATATTACGTACATTTACTTAGGACTCTTCCACGTCTCTACGAAATTTTATAATCATATTTCTTCAAAATGAAAATCAACTTTAAGACTATACTTCTTAGTTTGAAAACCGATCGGTGTGCTATAATGATTTAACTGTACAGAGGGTTGAAATTGGGATCCGAAAAGTGCCGCACGAGGCACAGTTGCCGCACAGCAAGGCGTTCCCAAACAAAAGCGAACCGGACAATCAAATCTCTCGTCTTTTTGTGAGTCAATAGATGTGTTATACATTTTTTTAGTTTTATTGGTCGTAATTTTACTTCGGGATATTTACGGGCGGCCGCGGGCCATCTAATTAAGTTGTTAGACGACTCCGAGATCTTTGGCATTGTTTAACAGAGGCGGCTTTCGTTCCATGATAAGGTTTCTGAGGTTATTATAAATGTATTTGTATTATTTGGACAGTAGCTGATATAACAATTTTATTGTATTGATGTGTCTATTTATTGTATTATAATTAATCGGTGACTCAATAAAATTGATATTTAGTCGACCAAACATATTGCAGTATACTTTGAAATGAGAACGAATAAAACGTGCGCATCGCCGCTGTATATGACGACAGGTGCGTCAAGAAGTCGCCCACTTCCTTTTCCAACGTCTGAAGTTTTTCTTTCGTTAATACTAAAAAGTGCGAGCGATGCTATTTTTGATTACATCCATAACACGAATATCAAGACTTAAATAGTAATTATTCTCTAATGTGTACACTCTCTTATGTAGAACAACTTAACGACTGTTTTATATATCTATCAACATAACTTATAAATATTTTAAAATATATTTGAATTTTTTCTACATTTAAAATAATAAGTAAATTATTCAAAGACCAGTATAGATGGAATATTTTCCTAAAATGTATTCACTGCTGTCTTTAGACCACCCAAACGTTGGATGAACGCTGAATTATAAAAAGACAGTTATTCGTCTGCTTATAAATATGTGATAAAAAGATAAGATAGATAGGAAATAAATACACAATCACTAGGTATAATGGAGTATTAAATCCCGAAGAGAATATTCCCAAACGTTATATTCATGTTAACATTTTTGTTTATTTTAGTGGTATTATAAAAATGTGTAAATTTCCGTAATATTATTTAAATACAATACGAGCACGAACATATTAAAATCTATACAGTTCAAACAATATGTGATGTCCGAGATTTGTCTTCGTCACGGACGTCGCCCGCATAGGATGCGGCGCATCCTCCCTCAGTGACTAGTGTTCCGGGATCGACGTGTCGCGCGTGGAAACAGCGTGCGATCAATTTGTCATTGTAACACGGTTTACATACCTACACATAAAATATACAAGGCAATATATAGGAGTTTATAACTTTTTTTTAAATGATCAATGAGTGAGCAGTAAAAAAGATACAGTCTCTTACGCATACGTCGTAATACGCGATCTCTTCATACCTTATGCTTATGAAGAGATCGCACATTAAGACGTTTTCAATATGTTTAAATATGGCCTATAATAATGAAATACTTTTTATTTTTAATAAAGATGATAAACAGTAAACCGCCCGAAGGTAAATAATCAATGTGGCTTAAAGTAAATTAAAAGCTAGATTTATATGCGTGGATTGCCAGCTCCGGGGATAATGACGGACTTAAAGGTTCCTATAATTGATTCACCAGTTCAAGTCAAAATAGCTTGTTGCCCCGGTGGAAGTTACTATAATGTGGTTAAAAGACTCTACAACTTATTGTTTTACAATATATTTCTTTTTACATGTGTGTTATAATTCGCCTCAAGTTTTTACCAGTATTAATTATCATTATTATAATGATTATTGTCATAGTCATCGAGCATTGGCTTTACTAAATTGGAATACATAAAAATTTGGAATTTCTCCTGTGTCGTTGAGTCGTTTTACAGGCATAAAATGCATTTTGACAAAGCTTACCAAAATGCAAACATCCCTTACCCTACCCTTAACAGAACTCATTACCCCATGACCAATTGTTCTATTGTTATGACACGTTAAGAATAATACATCTTTAAACATAAATAAAATAATGAATTTTATTACAGAAACCGGTTAAAAAAAATATTTATAAAAGTCCCATCACTGGGCATACATTGCTGGATCTTCTAATATGACTTACATTATCTAATGAATGAGGCGATTTAATCAATAACTGGTTAGATAACACACACATTTAGGTATCCGTATGTCGAAATGATCTATCGAATTGACAATTTTACGAGTCGACCACCCATTGACTTAAAGAAACCATTGAGAGCGGTGATAAATTTAATAATGAAACCCAAAAAGGAGCAAGTGTGTTGCTATTTCGCGGACGTTCGGCTCGAATGATGCGATCGCCCGATAACAATATACCAAGGGTATTACAACAATGTTGCAATGACAACGAAACGGTGATGGATCGACGCTTAAATTTTATTTATTGCAGCTTTATGAATCTTAATATGTGAATGATTAATAAGTGAATTAGTGATTCAATATTAGGCAAATTGTTAATGGTTCGGTGAAGCAGGGTCTTTAAATAATAAGTTTTAGTAATTAAACAAAAAATTCATATAACGTAAACCTATTTAAGAGGCTGGATATAGGTAGACTAAATGTCAACTCAAACTATAAACTAGTAAATTGTAGAAGAAAATGGCGTGCGACGACCGAGTAACAATCTGCCCCCTTTCTGCGTCTGTATGTTGTAAGAGACGACTATATACATTCCATTGCAGACCTCAAGGGTGAATTTTCAATACGTATAGCAAAGGTTTCGAATAATTCTCCTTCGTCATTGTTTCTGTCCGAGGTCAACGTTGAGCTAGTGCAATACCAACACGGACTTCGTCACATCTTAACACAAGTTGGGATTGGAGTAAAGCTTTACCCTATAAAATAGCAGCGTCTGCATATCTCATATATAGGGTTTTGGATCCAAGAAGAGGTTCGTCAGGCAGCTCTAGTGCAGGTTGGCGGAATGGCATGAAATATTTTTTTTGTTATTTCTCTGACATGAAAGATGTCCCTCTCAATATTTTGACACCTGAGCACGAGGTTAATTCAGCACTAACAATTGCAATTACCAATATTTAGGCACCGAGATACGAACCAATGTCACTTGCATATTATGAAATTAAAGCGAGCGCCATTACCACTGAACTATCACGGCTCTTCTACTTTATGTTCTACATAAGAGCATACCTACCAAAGTGAGCTGTAAATTGTACAGACTGTACGGGCAATAATAAATGAATTCAAATTAATTTTCATAAAATATTATCATACAATGTCAACAACGTCCTGTCAATCAAAGAGGCCGTCGTGCTGTAACGTACACGTAGCGCTCATAAAACAGCCGCTGTCAACGATTATGCTTTTACCTGCGCTGTTTTATTAATACGCAATGCAATGAAGACTAATTTAAAACACAATGCCTCCATCACACGCACCGGACGCTTGTAGTGTAACCGGCGACGAATTACAATTCGCCATATACATCAAATAAGGGCTCTAATACACCGCGGCGCGTTGTGTAGTCCCGGTTGTATTCCGCGCACGTCGCGTCCAGGCGGAAGCGAGCTCGGCTCGTACGTGCCCATCACCGTTGCATTGATATTCCAAATGATGCGCAAAGTGCTACAATATCCCTATCACGAAAGGCTTTTACGACTTTTGAGATTGTATACGCTGATAGAGGCCGGGAGTTTATCTTTGTACTAGATTTCAGATTACTTACGGTATTCGCTACACGTACCTTGAACCCAGAGTTGGTCGACCCGCGAGTGGATCTGCGCAGACTTGAGGCCGACGCAGAAGGTGGATAGCACGAGGATGGCGACGAATAGTACTTTTCCAGCGTCGCCTTGAAGAAAGCAGCCTAGTATGAATAACTGCTCCTGCAGCCACGCGCGTATCCACAACGATGTGCGCCCGCCCTCAATGTTACCCTGTTAAATAAATAAATGTTAGAAAATAAATCATAATAACTGTTATTAAAAAAAAACATATAAAGCGGTAGAAAATTGTAACAAAAAAAAAACAAATTGAGAAGTCGAATTGTCATTTAACTAAAGCGATGTGTGTCATATTAATGGCTACTACTATGTACATATTCCTCTCAAGCCCTCAAGCCTCAAAAGTACTTCTCATTTAGAGGATGTGCTCTTAATCCTCACGTTCGCGAGCTCTTAGTCGATCGTAGTGTCATACATTTGTGCAACTGTAGCCTTCCACTGATGCGAATATTTCTGGTCTGATAGTTCTACAGATGCTGATTCTGTTAAATTTTGAATGCCTACTTTTTATTTTTTCAAAGATGACAAACGTCACACCCAATCTAAGTACAGAAGCAACCCTTATCTGCCTGTATCACAGAATATTTAAAGCGTCCATAGTTATCGGAGCTTCCCTGAACGCTTTGTCGGTGGATGTAATAACATCGTTCGTTTTAAACGTCGGTATAATTTCTCAGTTGATTGTGATTAATGAGATGCGCGGGCGGGCCTGGCGCCGGAGTCGGCCCGCGGACCGGTCGCTTTTTAGCCGCCCGATTATCTATCTATCAATCGTGTGTACAACTTAGACAGCGATAGGTCCCGTAAACCGCTAAACGTACAATATTATAAATCAAGAGGAGATCATATAGAATAAAATCTACAACTTTCGTTGGTAAACGGACACAAGGAAACATTAAAATAACCAATACTGAGCATTCATAGATAATATATCATGATACAGCAAAATAATGGTGAATTTAACTGACATATATCTAGATAGGATTCCCTTGGGTATCTTTTGAAAATCACTAAAGCCCTTAAGAACCACATTTGGACCCAGAAGACGGCAATATCTGTTATATTTTTGATGATCCGATCTGATATGAACTTTTAAATTCCGGTTAGCCTGCGACTGTACTTAAGCGAGATATTGCTTGCTTGGGTTGATAAAAATACTCTTTAGCTGTATGATACTAAAAAGAAAATAAACTATTCTGCTCCTAGGGTACTTATTCAAGGTCGCGAGGACGAACGAATAAACGCACAGAGCTCCATGCACAGTATGCTACTCAAGACATTACCTACCTTAGCAGCATGTAGCACTTTATGTAACTATTATCATATGGACATTATTTTTAGTTTTATGGAATAATTTATTACTGTTAACAAACAAAAATACCGTTAATTTTAATATTCTTTAAAATTATGTGTAGGTAGAGAGTCGAAAATTTAATTCAAAAATATGCGAGGAAATAAAAACGACGCAGTCGCCTGCTGTTACATAATGGTGGCGGCGGATTGGAGATGAGTCGTGGCGGGATCTCGTGAAGCGACTACTAATTGCAGAATAATAACTCAATCGTGGTATCGTCTTGAATACAACCATTACCAGTTAGTACGCCATCTTTATTTTGCACAACTAGGAAAGTATTTTGCGCAATTTTTAAATTTTAATAGATAACACAACTAAATTATAAACTCCTTAAAGTACATAAGAAAACGAATTTTTAATAATAAATTTACTTAACTTTTTTTTCTGAATTATAATTCTTCCTGCATGGTATTGTTTTTACTTTAATAAATCGTATCACTTCCCAGGTAACTAAAAATAAATAATTAATATTTTCTTTCTCAAAGGTCATTGGAGTCTAAATTCTAGTCCTACAAATACCTAGATCGTAAACGTGAAATAAACATAAAAACATAATAAATTAAATTCTCAACTCATTCATTCTCAAACTCAATTCATTAATTTAATCCTACTCGCCAAGATATAATTTCTCTTAACCATTTTTAGTACGAAAATAACGTTAGTAATATTAATCTATATAATAATAGTTATTGATCTTTAAAACAAGTAATATCTAACTCAAGCGTATCAACCTCTTTATTGCAGCAGAAACAGCCGAGCAGATAATACGTATAGTGTTCGCAGTAGCACGCAAAACCCTAATCCAATCGAAAATTAAAAAGTCGTTAGCGATTTAACCAAACCCCGCGTTTATTTCCAATTGATCGTAGGCAGGCAGTCATTAAACGACGAACGGGTTCGCTGAACCAGCGTCCGTTCGGGGCCGAAACAGACTCGTTACTTCGGAGCATAAATAAATAAATCGTAGCAACAATATAATGGCAGATATAGCTGGGGACGGTACGTTTCGGGTACGGTGAATGCCGGTCGCGCTGGGTGGGCGTGACGTCACAGACGGAATGCGCCCGCGCCGTGCCGTTCCCCTCCGCCCCCCGTGCCAGGTCCCTACGTGGCCCTCTACCCTCTCCACGTGTTGATCACGATACTACCGTGCTCCACCACGGTGCGCTCGTATTCTTCATTCATGCACACCAACCAAATACAGTAAGCCGGTACGATACTACTTGCTGTACCAATATTGTGAAAATCTTTTCCTTTATTAGGTTTTAACTCGTGATTTTCAATTGTTTTTTTTAATTTACCGTCAATTGGTAATAAAGAATTTATTACATAGGTTAAATACTACTTATAAATCGTATATAGTTATATATTCAAAAAATAAAACCAAAAAATAACGACGAAGTTTCAGAAGCTTACCGGGTTCGCTTCCTTCGTTAAATAAAACGTGGGTACAGAATAACGACCTTGAATGGGTCAAATGGTGGAATGAAAAAAATTTAAGATAGATATACACCGTCCACCCCGTCTGCTAAGAAATTCAAGGTAACTGTGTCCGGTGGCAACAACATGACCTCTGTCTGCTGGGTGGGTGCGCAGTATCGTTACGATCGATTATTTACATAAAGTGCAGTGTATTACGCTTTATTCATTGAATTGACGAATAAACATTAAACGACGTGTAAAGCACTTTCACCACAATACAAGCAATGTATCGGACAATGCTCTGGTGTTACATACGCTGGTATTTAAACAGCTGGCATCCCATCCTATCTAATTCGTCGGACTTAATCCAGAGTAATTTTCATAAATTTTCGAGTTCGAAGAAACACATACGTGGTGAAAAATCGACGAGGACTTTGACGCTACTTACGCGCAATAGAGGCCTTTTTCAAAGAGTAGCGGCCAACTTTCGAAACGTTAACACTTTTACTCGTCTCGTAGCATTCTCGTCCCATGGTAAACGTTTTTGCCTTAACATATCTCTAAGACCGGTATTAGAATAAGTGTATAGAGGAGGTTAATTACATAGGTGAGGCGGTAAGCTACCGTGCGGTCCGCAGCTGACGCAAGCGCCACAGAATTAATTCGTTTAATCCGCGACCCAAACGCGGCGCGGGTCCCGCTTCCTGTGATAACAAATCAAGCCGTCTCGGTCACGATGAGTACCGATACAGGTACTCTGGCGCCTAAATATTACATGATATCTTTATCCTCTTCCGTTAGATACAAATAAAATACATTAAGGAACTATTAACATTAATTAGTTCCAAGTTATTAATTATACACATTAATGACACGTGTCATCAATTAACATTTTTGCTCGACAATCTTAGGAGTACTCAAGTAGTCCAAAGACGGGCGAAATTTATTAGAATTTTGTATCTAAAAAGATTATTAGTAAAGATTATTCGGGTATGATAATTTTGTATATATTAAATAAAACATAAGTATTTTACAGAGTAGTTAAATACATCAGAATTTGAGCACAGAAAAGTGAATCCGATGTTATTAATACATTTAGAATTATGTAAACACGTCTCTTTATCGTGTGACAGGAAACTGGAGATAAATTTAGAAATAGTAGCGGCGATGTCCCTCGCCGTCCGTCTTATCGCGGGTCACACCGGTGTAATAATTATCACAATTTGATTGCCTCGTAATGAGCTTCAAAATCGATGTATTCCTTTATTGTGGAGTTCATCGATTTTCTCAAGTTTTGAATTCTGAATGCATTCATGACATAACAAAGATATCGCTTTACATTATTAATTTCCGTTATTCATTATAAGGACTATTGAATTTGTTTGTGTAGCATTTAGGTAATTCTAACAATGTGAACAAAAATATCGATGTTGGCCAACGTCGACATCGAAGGTCTTATGTTCCATAAACATCGAGCATGTTAACATTGGTGTCATGATCGATGTTTTTGTAAAATCGACCATCCCTAGTCTGATTGTGTCATATTGCACCTTGTCTTTGATACTGCCTCTGATGGTTCCTCCAATCTGATGGCATAAGCGTTATATCGTACATGGAAAGGTGAATGCCGTTCTGTCGCGTACTTGCGTCACTACAATATATCCTGCACAGTTGACATCTTCCGAATACTGCAACAGCATTTGGTGGTTGTGGCTGTAATAGATCATCATCATATCATTTAACTCAAGGAGTTTACAGCGACTATGCGAACATTCTAGAAAACTGAACTAAATTTGGTATTCACTATGCGAGTCACTTTAAGTATATATGTAGTATCACCCGTATCACCGACATCAACAAACCCACGTCGCGGTGTTCCGTATATCTGCATATAATGGTCCGTGGGTGGCGAACTATAATCCTCCGGTTCTTCGAGCAGCATACGCTTACTCGCCCCTCCTTGTAATCACTAGCAAAGAATGCTTCGCTTTAACCATTTGAATATTATTTACATTTAAGTTGAAATTTTGCGATTTAATTATCAATTTTTGGAAACAACAGACCTATTGGTCCAGTACATGGTCGACAATGACTATTGAGTCAGCTAGTATGTTCGAATCCAAAATAGCACTCTTCAAATTTAAAATATACAAAAATTTAATACCTGGTCGTAGTAGGTACCTGTCTGATATTTGATGCCCACCGGTGCTACTGTAAACTAACACGAAATGTCCGTGTTAGGACAGTAGCACCGGTAGACTTGGCCAACACTATGTGACATTGTACAAATTATCATAAAAACCTTACCTTAACCAAACCTAACCTTACCTTAACCTCAAACTATGTTTAAAAAGGTAAAAGAAATAATGCCTGTTAACGTCTATAAACAACACTTCCAGTTTTAGGCAGCCGCAAGAGTCAGCCGCTGCTCCTGCGGATAGGGGCGGGATTCACTTATCCTCGATGTTTTTTTTTCGTAGTAGGGACGGCTCACCTGATGGTAAGGGAATACTGATGCACACGCACATCCACAACACAAGAAGAATCGCAGTGGCGGTGTCCAACAGGTTATTTGTCGAACGTACAAAAGATTTGCTCGTCTGAATGATATTTTCATCACTGTCTAACCACGTGGGCGGGAGATCAGATTGATAATGAGGATCACATAAAATTGCAAATGAGAATTTTAATTTGTACGCGCTGGTTATCGATCCCGAGTCACTCGCGTATCTATAAAATTTTAAGCGAGCGCCCGACACCTGCACCAATACTCTTATTACAAGCAAAATGGCTTCGTTATGGACGTTATGGGTTGTGGGTAAAAGCTCATTAAAAACTAGATTAATGAGCTAAAATTGTTGCAGTTAAAAAAATATTATTAAATATAACAGTGTGATCTTTCTCTGTGCTTAAATACAATACCATACCGTAAAATTTTTTTAATTGCATAAAAGGAACTCCAAGGACATTTTATATTTTGGTCAATTGGCCAGTCGGCCGCCAACACGTTTATAGAATGTAAATGACATCAATTACACGCTTTTCAATTACACAAATTGAATAAATAATATATTATGATAAAAGCACTTGTTACATGTATTTTGTTACACTTTCAAGATGATCGAAAGTTATTACATTACAGACTCCAATTATAATAAATAAAACCATATAATACACACTATATAAGAATGAAGAATCAGGTGATAATTTGCGGAAATTTTAAAGATGTTAGCGAAAACTACTTTCCAAAGTTGGTTTTTACTTTCCACACAAGGTAATGAAATATCTATAGAAAATCTTTTACCCAGCAGTGGAAGATTTACAGTCAAATACTCAGAAGGGTTTAAACAAAACACCTACAAATATCAATCGGCGATTCATAAGTTCACTCGCGAAAACTGTTAAATAATAGCTCATCAAAACGTTATTCGAAAATATGTTAATCATTTATTAAACGCCGATCAGAAGCGAAAAATAATTTATAAGCACGTGAAAGTTGACAAGTTATTCTCTAACACGAAACCGGTTTGTGCAGCCATGTGATAGCAGCTTTATCGGTAACGTACTATGTTACTAGTACATTTTGAGATAAACTCTACCATGAATCTTCGAGAAGTATGGATAGCATGACATGTGGTGCATTAACTACTCGGTCGGAAGCGAAGGGCAATGGTGGGGAAAAATAACTGAATGCGCATTGATGCGTGTACATGCCACGCGTTGCGGTGGACAACACTGGAATGGCGCAATCCGATATCCTATGTAAAATAAACATACTTTGTTCGCATGCAAGTAATGACATTGGAAATGATGTTACTATGTCGTCTGCCAATCATCTAAAGTAAGAATCAATTTAGGTACCGACATAAATATTTATACAGACATATATTTTCTTATTTAACTTTTACATTTTTGGTACATGGCATGAACAATTGAAAGTTCTTCCAAGGAACAGTTTTTGAAAATCGTGGGTGTAGTAACAAACATTTATAGGTCTCCCGCGCAGCTGCCGACCGCCGCCTCGCTCAATGTTTGGATGAAGATGCACTATATGTGGGAAAAATAAGATGGAAAGAGACAGAGCAATGTGCCCTTAAGAAGAGGAAGGCATCCGTTCTTTTATCAGGAAGAAAAGAGACGAGTGATCGGAAACCACAAGATGTCTCAATTCCAAGAGGCAAGCTATGTGAGGTCTTGAAGATATATGAAACGTTTAGAAAGGAATTTCTTTAAAAAATATTAAATTAATACATAAAAGCTCCAATATTTAATGTAGCCTTGTTGTTCTTACAGAAGTTTCAGTTACATTTTTAAATGATTCCAAATGAATAATTTTAATTGCTATCATACGTGTCAAATTAATTGTGTTCTTAATAACTTTTTGTTTTACATAATTATGTCGTGTTTTATATTACTACCACTACTGTTACGTAGCTGCCGGCACTGCGGTTAGGTTGGTGGGCGCGTTGGTAATGCTGCTTCTCATCTCTAGTCTTTGGGATTTAGGTTCGACTAATTTGGATGGATATTCCGCCATCATTCGGTTTCCAGTGACTCGTTAGTTGGCAAGCAGGTTGCACCACGTGCGAGGTTGACATTTGTAAAAAAAGTATGTATATTCCCCTATACACCTGCGCGTTTATAATATTATTTATTTTTGTATTATACATACTAAATAATTATGACTGTGGAATACGAATATCAGCGTTTAGGATAGGTAGAGTCACAGGCAATTTTTTTGAGAACGTTATCTTTCATCATTAAAATGTTTAACTTCCTGGTCTAATAGAGCAAATGGCATACATTCCACGTTGATGTCTCTATCGGCGCCGAGCCGGTGCGCGTGCGCGGCCCCTCGATCCCGCTCGGGCCCTTAATTACTTCATCTTGCATACAACCGCTCGAACTACTATAAAACTTCCTACTATTTTATTTGTTATATAGTTCGCTACTATTAAAAAAAAAAAACATATAAAATTTGGTGCATTGAACTACTCTATTTATAAAACATACCAAAAGCATTTAAGAAACCAAAAATAGTTTTCGTAAAAATCTGTTGTCACTTTGACAGTGTCATTTATATATTTTTTATCAAAAGATATGCAAATTGACGTAAATTAAAAATCCATTGTAGTATGTCGTGTTCAACCGTAGTTTGTTTTTTATTTTACGTTCTTTGGGAGCGAAGGTTTCGCAAAAGTTTCCTAGTAGGGGTGCGGACCACCGCAGGGCGTGCGTGCGGCCTTCTAGGAAAGAGCTACCTTCCTCGAATCTGACTGCCATTCTGTATGAAGTTAACAATTTAAATACTTTGTGTATAAAACAATTAGCCTAAAAACGTTTTTATGGAAGAAAGGAAAGCTTATTGCATTTATTTAGGATATTTAAATAATATCAACGCATTTCTAGTTATTTAAAGACTGAACTTCAAAATATAACAAAACAAAAATTTATTCGGTCCAATATTTTTTTTGTGAGTAACCTATTAATGCCCAATGCTGAGTAAATGGTTCATTTCAAATATTTTTGAGATTTAAGCAGGGAAGGGCCCTCTACGGTGCTCCACACGGACTTCCGTCCTCGAAATATGTTTTTTATTGTTTCTCAGACATGCAAATTGGTTTCCTTCACCGCCAAGCACGTGGTAAATTCGGTATTTAAAGTTGCTAATAATAAGTTTAGTGGTGCCGGCACCGGAGATTGCGTACTATGAACTTTAAAGCGACCTGACCTGACCGCTGGGCTCTTTGTAAATGTATTTGAATGTAAAATAATGAGTTTTTTGTTATAAAAAAAATTAAATAGCAATATAACCTCCGAAAACATATAATTCACTACTATGGGAACTAAAGTCAATTAGCCAATCGATGAAGCTATAACTTTACGATAAAAAGGTACAAGAATGTTTTACTTAATTAACTATGAAACGTTTCTTAAATGTGTGAAAACTTTAAAATACGCGCGGTCTTAATAGTACGTATAATGACCACTAGCCGGCGCCACGGATCGCGCAGCCGCGTTCCTGCTTACGATTGACATTCGCAGAAAAACAATCACACGTGCATTATGACAATCGTTATTTGACACTACAGTATATTATAACAAGTGATTAGTGCACCTTTTCGAGTTCCGAGAGCGCTAATGCAGCGTCTACCCAACTGGTACGTATGTAAAGATCCGCGCTGTGGCGCGCCTCTGCGGCGGAAGGGCTCTCGTGCGTAGCAGCCGCTATCCGAGGATTCGAAGGAGCCTCGGAATCGGGAGCCACCATGATCTCGGGGCCAGACTTGTCACCAGTATCCTCATGAAGACGGCCGGTATCCGTCTGGCGGCGCACGCTGTCATATCACTCGCCGCCACATAACCACACACTGTTACACTCTGATCCTTCACTTCTATTCAGCACTTAACCATTCGAAACACGAAATGATACCGAGTTCCGATATTGCTGTGACAAATTTTTGACGTGTTTACACTGGCGCGACCCGAGCAACACTGAATCAAACACTGGCTGCATAGATACATCGAATGTTTGTTGAGCTGCCATCATGATTCGGTCGATTACGTTGCCGTTCTGGGATACGAAGCTACCCGAGTCTCAGCGAAAATGGCCGAGGTTTTACTCAGCGGACCACACACGTGATGTTTTCGTCTCGCTCTTATGTTGAGAGGAGGGAAGGCGACGTGGTAAAATAAAAACATTGAATGAACAGCCCGCAATGATTGCCACCGGTTACATATGGGTTACGCATCGTCTTGACAAATTGTTTTATTGTCAGAACTCAGTTAAAAAATAAGCACTTATGACTGTTTACCTAATATTGGGGTGGACAAAGGTCTAAATATTTATTTTATTCGATTCATCCCAATTTTAATCAGACCTAATTTGGAACAAACGTGACAGGTTGAAAGCCCGTCATTTTAGTGTACGATACCAACGATACCAATCGAACAAGTTTCGATAAACTCATTCGTACAAGCCTCTATAATAGGGATCGAACTCGGTTCTCCTGACTCTGATACAAATACCGTAACCGTTCGGCTATCGTGTCTGTAAAAACTCAACGCTTAGTTTCGTATGTATAAATTTCATCAAAATCTGACAGAAAACGCTTCGCAGTGCGGGTCGAAACTAAAGACACTCAGTATTTTAAAACACTTCAAAGCGGTGCTTACATGTACACACAAAGTTATTACATCCGCACAATCACCACAAAGAGAGGGCGGTTACTAGTTAAACATTATCTCTGTATACAGATAATAAAGGCGGATCAAACATTCGGACGCGCCGTATCATTTTGTTTACAGAGTTTTCTAAGTAAAAACTTGAACGAACGCGCCCCCGGCGGGGCGGCGAGATGGTCCTTTGAAGTTACCGACATTAAAAGCCGCCGGCAGTGATTTAACTAATGAATTTATTTAGCGGGCGTGCCGAGAGAGGGCCGCTGCGTCCTCAGCCATTAGAGAAAATATTCGTCTATGAAAAATTTTACTATGCGGCTACAGGACCAAGAGAATCATCTAATCTGTTCTGATTCGACGAGCCAAGCGTAATGACTGACATAACATTACACAAATAACATTTATTTTGCGCTCATTCTTTACAAATTACACCAGTATTTAAGAGAGTAATCACGAAAGCGTAAATAACAAATATTGAAGCTTTAATTAAATTTAAGCTCCTTTCCAAAATGTTTCGTCATATTACTTTAGAAACAGTGTACGGAAGAGTTTAAATAAAAAGTTTTAAAAATTATTTGATTAAAATTTATTTAAATTAAAACCAAATAATTGCAACGATACATACAAAACTACTTGATATTATTATACTATATAGTACTTACGTTAGCATTTATTTGTTAGCATGAATTGCTAATTGCAAGTTCAACAACAGCAATTTTAACAGAGCAAAAAAAAACAACTATCACCCTGCACAGAAGATAGCATAACACTTTCCGGCACCAATACCGTCTTGAAAACGAGAGAAAGCATGTGAATAACAGCTAAGCAATTAAGACTATAAATCAACATTTTTACTCAAACTGAGAATTCAGTCTTAGAACTTTTTTAGCATCAATTCCTCCAAGTACTCTGTATATTGACATGTATAACAACTAATACTGATTTACTAGCTCTTCTTCGCTGCAGCATTATACTAGGTCTGACGTCAATTGTGAAGTTTTGAAAAGGAATTTATTAAAATACTTCTTTATTATCCTCTGTATCTTCTATCCACAAATTAATCTACATTAATTATTTGGCATTGCATTGGCTTTAATGTTCATTTTTGGTATTTATGTAAAAATATGAAGATAGATTGACTTGAAATAAATAAATGCCAGGAAATATTACAAACTGTCAACCATTGCCTACAAAATTGACATTAGTAAATAAAGACATGGCGTTTTACACGTCAATGGCGTAGTTCGTATCTCATCTGGAATGATATCTGAATTAATAAATACATCGCGTTACTTATAAAAAAATATACTTTATAAAGCTCAAATGATATTTTAGCATTGTCATTGTAATTCTTGATTGATCACAACCAATTACAACAATAAAAATGGTTCTAGAACAATCTCTGACAATGGATTAGTATGTCAAGCGACACTTGACGACAACTCGATTTCACAACGTAACCTTCCAAGAAGTCCCGGAGGTGTAAACGATTCCATTGAATTAAATTTATACAAAAAAAGACATCAATACATCGGATAGATCTATTCCGTGATATTAGGTACCGCAAATATCCCATGACGTCTATAAAATCAAATGTAAACTAAATTCGGCTTAAAGCTTCACTTATACGGTTCAAAATAATGAAAGAGGATTTCGGCCAAAGGAATTTCTTTTGGAACTCCAGGGTGGTTTTAGTCGGACATTTTGACACTTCGGCCGAAAACTCAGCGGGGTGTCGTTCTATAGATCTTCTACGAACGCCGTGTGAGTACGTGATTAAGACCACAAAGGGACATTTCAATTATAATTTAAATGCATTGATGTACAAAGGTGTACCAGAAGTAAAATTTGAATAATAAATATTCAAAATACTTTAAAGTTTTCCTAATTATATTATAACTACATGAAAACGACCATAAATAAATATAGGAAGAAGGAAAATGGAAGGGCTTATAGGGCAAATATACGAAACCATAGCATCTTCTTCATCATTCACCTGAGTAAGTCCACTACTGGACATACAAGCTTTAAGCAATTATTTCTTATAGCCATCACACAGGGCAAGCGGGTTGGCGAGTGCAGTATTCGTATTGGAGCTGTTGCTCTTCATCACAAGTCTGTGGAATTTAGCTTTAGCACAGTCGGATTTTCCGTCGTCAGTCGGTAATCAGAGAAAACATATTGGAACATTTTTTTTATACCATTAATACTCAATAACTTAGAATAACCGTTGTGACTCTATACTGGCATTATTTATGAGCCCGCCATTATCTAACTCCAGCGTGACTGTACCCGCGTTCACATAATATCTTTGTAGACATAAAATTAATAGAAATATTTTATCGTTAAAGAAATACTTGATAAATATTATTCTCATAAAACAACAATGGGCAAATATGTTTTTATACGTTTTTAAAAAATATTCACTAGAAGTGACATTTTTAGTTACTCCTGCTAGGCATAGCAGGAGTAACCTCCTATGCCTTCGTAATTTGTTTTTAATTTTTCATTATTTTCAAAAATTTCTTCAGGAAAATCAAATCAAATAGTTATATTTTGAGAATTAGTTTTTTTACGTTTCAAGTTAATAAAAAAATAAAAATTAAGTACAAAAAAATTAAAATGAGGATAACTACACAGTAGTTCTCTAATATTTTTGAGCCTTAATACTTACATCCTACTTGGTTTGTGAGATTATAAGATCTTATTTATGTAAGTCCTAATTGTACTGAAAATAACTTTTATTACGAAAGAATTTAATAATATTTATTAAAATTACATTTTAGCAATAATAATTTTTACTTAAAAATATTATTATTGAAAATGTAGGACTTGTTTGTGAGTGATAACTTGTGTTATGCGAGTACTTTTGATAGAAATGGAAGAATTTAAATTTAGGATCGATATAAAGTAGAATCATAGCGATTCGCTAAAGAGAAGGAAAAATTCATCCATCATACAATATTTACTTCAAAGTTAATAATAAGACTGTTAAGACTGTCCTAATCATCGGTCGTTAGTCGTTCGACAGTCGTAAATCACTTTCTGCAAAAATGAGAACTCATATACAGCGTCCGTTGAATAAACACCCAAAATTGACCGACTATTAACATTCTGTTTATTAATCAGTCAAAAACGCCGTCGACGTGCCGTAATGCTTAATGCATCCAAATTTAAAACACCATGTTTTACCATTCCAATCAGTGATTGAAATCTGTTTAGTAACATTTGTGGACGGCTACCGTGACAGGCACGACGTTGACAAATTTACGACAAACGTTGCACCGAGCTGTCTAGAATTTTACCTAGTAGACATTAGCCATAGAATAATAATCAATAGAATTGACAACACTGTTTCTATGCAAAGCAATAGTGTGATATACGTACTTTAAGCAATATCGATAAGACACTTCCAGATAACATTTAACTTACAGTTTCAACCGCCCCATCGGCATACATAAAAAGCTGCGCTCGCGCAATTGACGCAAACGGCGACTTACGTTTTGATTATCCTCGTAAAATAGGAACGTTCTAGGTGGTGAATACCGATTGCTTCGCTAGCTATGTAAACTAGAATATGCCCGAGTCTCTTTTTTTTACAGCTCTTATCAAAGCCAAAGCGGATATTTTAATGCCAAATAGATTCTACAAGATTTCGTAATGCAGAATAACGTGAGTTTTTAGTTTAATCGTAATACATTGTTTTCTAAGTATTGCGTTATTTTTTATAATTTATATACGTATACGTTATACTCAAAAAGTCTGCCTTCAAATTTTCAATAGATATGGAATCTTGGAAATTTTAATTTAATAATATTATTTCATAGACAAATAATCATACACAATGCATGAAATAAACATTTATGACTCGGGTAAAATAATCGATATTCATCATAAAAATATTTGCTCACCTACAACTTAGGCTATCGACCCAGTAGGCCAAAATTCATTCGAATGCTGTATGTGCTACCAAGCGTAGTAAGAGCTATATTCCTCTGTAAGACATTAAGTCTTTCAAAAAAAGTGCTACAAAAACTGACATGTCTTCCATAGACTAGTTCGGAATAATTATTCTAAATGTTAAAATGAAGATAAAGTTGTATTTTCTTAAAGTATCTATGGATTTGGAGCGGTCGCCACAGCAGATACGCCGTGTCCAAGTGAAATTGACATTTGGAGAAATTTATCACTCTTCTGTGAATCTGACTTCAGTATCATCATCATCATTTCAGCCTATTACTAGACCTAGACTTCAGTATAAATCTTCCGAATAAATCTACCGTGACTCTGTTGTGCGGACTGCACCGCTGATGTGGCCGTATTGGGGACCTATGGAGAAATGACTGTGGTTTTTACAAGACGCTGTGCTACCTGGCTTGTACAGCCGAAATGTGGTTGGTGGCGAAGATATGGACCAGATCCGCTGCTGGAGGCCAGAAAGACTGGTGCTTTCGAGTGCTTCCCTCGACTAACTGGTCTTGCTTGGGTGGCGGGCGGGAGAGCCTCACGCACTACTGTCACGTCATTAGCTTATGTAACTAGTTGGACTCCCCCTATCGGGAGCAGTCGAAGTAGATCTCCTATAAGGTAGTTCTACAAATTAGGTCCCAGAACTGACCCCTGCGAGCAACCTAGCGTTGTCACTTTCCAGTATACAACATTCCCTACAAAGAAGCGTTCACAACAGTGAAAAATTCCCTGGCAGTGTCAAGAATCGTAGATCGACCAGAAGAAAAGCCATGCTTAGCAAATGCTATCTCAAATGAGATCATCCTTGCTAATCGGGGTGCGCATGCAAGCTCGACGCGCTCTAGAACCTTTCCTAATACTGGGAAGAGGGTAATAGGTCGATACGCTTTGGCGCCTGTCAGCGGTTAGCCATTGATTTTTGCGCGGCCCAAACATGTTTTAGAATTCGCGCGGTGATCTCATCCACTTCTATACCTGGTAGAGCTAAGCTGCGGCTTTTGCTGTTCCTCGAATGGACCGGTACGACCGGGTTGGTACCACGGCCTCGCAGAATACCGGTGTGAAGTAGAGGCATCTTGTGCTATTGCGTTTTGTTCGGTGAATGAGGTAACTGCAGGCCCTCCCCTCCCCCTTCCTCATCCTCCCTCCCATCAACTAAATACCCTTAAAGGTCGGCAACGCACCTGCAGCACCTCCGGTGTTGCAGATCTAATCTTACCATCACGCGAGCCGCTTGCTCGTTTGCCGCCTTTCCCATGAAAAAAAACTCCCGGCGAATTGTTAGGTATTGACTTCACTATGTCCCACAAAGTCTTGGAGTATGTGTAGTAGGGCGTGTTGAAATGCGCCTTGCCTAGAGATACAGGGATAAAAAGAGTCGGAAAGGAGTGTCGAGGGTGGCCGACGCTGCCAGCCTTGAATGTGTGCGAAAGCATCTCAGTAGTGTGATCGATATGCGGTGAAGGTCAAACTCCGTGGGGTTTTAGTCGGTGAAAGCCCAACATAAACTTCTGTCCGTGTCCCGGCGGGGACGGGTATATAATAGGTATATAAAAACCCAATGCCTACCTACAGGTACAACTTTTAGAAGCGTATTATTAAAATTGTAATGATATTAGGTATACAGTAACTGTTTTAAAAAAACCACGAACCAGAATAACGGTTGTAAATCGTACGTTAGAGTAACCAAATATGTCGAATCATGAGTAATGAACGGTTTGCAAGGTTACCTATAAATAGGAATAACGAAAATAGCGGTGCATTTTGCACGAAAGCTATTAAAGCTTTTACCGCATTATGACTTTGTAAAGGATAAAATGCTTGTTTTCAGTTCATAAAGGCGTTGTGCTTATGGGTTGCCAACTCGCATACATCAATTTGGTATAGTAGGTATTATAAGCCACGCTCTTCGGTTTCACACCTCGTACGATGCTCAATAAACACAACGCGCCCAGGATACCGCCCATTAAATATTAATGGACTTACTGCAATAAACTTGCTTGATTTGGAATTCGTTGTCACTTTGTGCACGTTTTACATATTAAACTTTAAATTTGCAATGTCCCAAGAGGCTATTGCCGCATATGTAACCAATTTTACGATGTATTATATTACCAACACGAGCTAAGCTAGGGAGTATTCGTTTTGTAATATAAATAACATTGTATTAAAATATGGAATAAAGTGAGTGAAACAGGAACGAGGAGCAAAGACAAAATATTACCTGTAATAAATTTTTCTAGAGTTATCAAAGTTAATATTGACGTCAGGAGAGCAAGATGCTCTCCTGATGTCTCTGTCTCCTGATTACCGACGCCCATGACATTTGCAACACTAGCGGTGTGATCCCCGAACCCAGGACACTCGCGCTCTATGAAACGGCCTTTAGGGATATGATGCGATGGGGGAACGCTAGGAGAGGAGGAATGGAGCGAGGGAGTCGACCTCCAGTTACCTCACTCGCCGAACGCAACGCAGAAGCACAAGATGCCTTTACTTTACGCCGGTATTCTGCGAGGTCGGTCAATTTGTACAGAAACCAAACTTAACAGGCAAAGGAACAGGCTGTGTCACGTACAATTTTTTTTTTATAAAAATTTCTTCGCTTTTACGTTTCATTTAAATCTATCTTATCTTTAATTTAATTATAGTAAAGAGGATTATGTCTTGCCTCATACATTTGGAGATCTGTCTCTTCATTTGACAATATGCTGACGCATCCGTTGTATCCAACTCGGCTGGGCTGCGTTCGGGAAACTACGTCATATCTTCTCATCGAGTATACCGCAAAACCTCAAGACCAAAGTATACAACCAGTGCGTGTTGCCAGTGATGACATACGGAACTGAGACTTGGTCCTTCACTGGATCCCGTATGAGGAAGCTCAAAGTCGCTCAGCGCGCTATGGAATGGGCTATGCTCGGTGTTTCACTGCGGGATAGAGTCTGCAACGATGATATCCGTAGCAGAACTAAGGTAACCGACATAGCCGTAAGGCTCAGCAAGCTGAAGTGGCACTGGGCCGGCCACATAGCTCGTGGAACTGACAACCATTGGGGAAAAAAGGTTATCGAGTAGCAGCCACGTACACACAAACGTAGTGTAGGACGACCCCCCACAAGATGGAGTGACGACCTGCGCAGTGTTGCGGGAACTCGATGGATGCAGGTGGCTCAGGACCGAGCTTCGGGGCAATCTTTGGGGGAGGCCTATGTTCAGCAGTGGACTTGTGATAGGCTGAAATTATGATGATGATGAAAGGGGAGTACGAAAACTGGAGAGTACTGTAAATTTTGATACACAAAAACAATACCGCTTGGTTTTATTACAGGCAGTTGTCGCAAATTTGTAATTAAGGAATGTAACATGCATTAGGTTGGCAGCAGTAAAGTATCTTGTAATAATAATAATAATAAGCAAACTTTTCTTACTGATATTCCAATATTAACTAAAATGTCATTCCTACTATGGCCGAGACATTACTAAAGGAAAACTTAAGTGCCTGTACAAACATTTTTAAATTTCAGAAAAAAATTACTCAAAAGATATTATAAAAATTTAAGTTAAGACAACAGAGAATCTTGAAGTAGTAGTAAGTACTCTCTCATAGATTTAATTGCACTTAAGTTGTAATTCCTGAATTAATGAAATGCAGTGAAGTCTTTATTTAAATCGAGTGGTACTTTTGACCCCACTAATTTTAGACCTATTTCTGTTATACCAACACTTATAAAAAGTTTCAAAAATCTTTTTAATTTAAATAACCTGCTACGCCATAATCAATTTCGTTTAACAAGGGGTCGTTCTGCAATCGATGCTAGTGTAGAGGTGATTAAGCATGTATTTGGAGAATCAACAGGATACCTTGGGTGTCTTTAATGATCTTCCCAATGCCTACGATTGTGAAATCAAAAAAAGAATAAATCAATAAAATCAAATCCCATGAAACACTTATCAGCATATCAAAGAAATGAAGAGGCATCATTATTGCATAAGAAGTACAGCACTTAACTGATTATCTCGTATATGGAGTAACAGAATTCAAAAAGTTGTAATCAGTGAGAGTTCGTCGGAGTCGATGCTAACAATGGCCTTTCTTACTTACATTAACGACTTACCTTACTCAACAGGAAATAAACACGATGTACGAATATTATATAAATATATAAATCATGCGACAGTTTGTTAAACACGACGAGGTGTCAAAAATAGTTCATTGGGTTAACGCAATCAATTTGCTTGTTAATGGCAATATAACGAAATGTATTTGTAAACGGGTAAGAGTAGACCTTCTGGATACCACTGTTTTTTCTTGAAATAACTCTTAATGCAAAACTTCAATGCAAAACCATACATCCAAACTTGCTAGTAGACTTAGCTTAGCAGCTTATGCTGTATGGATAATAAAAGTCTTACTGATGTCGAAACAGCTACGATTTTAGGATTAAATATTTTTTAAAGGAGATGCTATTTATAACCTATGTTCAAGAGCGTAGTGTAGTTTAATGTACATAATGTAAATACTAGGAACCATCTTCCAATGCAGCAGTGAAGAGTTTCGGGGATATGACATCACCCTGTTTTACACCTTTCTGCAGTTGGATTGGTTTCGTACTCTGGTTATGTACTCGGATAGACATTGTAGCCTCATTGTACAAACACCTCAGCATTTCGATATACCGGGAGTCTATCTGGCCCCGCTGGAGAGACTGGAGCACCGCCCAAATTTCGACTGAATCAAGGGCTTTCATAATCCACATACGCCAGACATAATAGTAAATTGTACTCCCCGGTAATTTTTCAGCTTATCACCTTTTTTCGTAAGTTTTGCGTTAGTCTCCCATCAACACCGTGTAGTGAGTCTTAGAGCAATCCAGGGCTCTTGAAATATCCTCATACATTGCCTCCACTTCATCACCAGGTACAGTCGTTTAGATTGGCACCTGGAATCCAGCCGGTGATTCTTCGCACCCCCTGCCTCGCCGTTACCATGGCGGCATAAATGACTAATATATAATTATATTTGTTTAAGAGTTATTTAAAAAATGTCGTCAATCACGTCATATCCTACTTTTCCTTATCTATGTATAGACTTAATCGCTTCAATGGAGAGAGAATTTAGACGCAGTACGATTTAAACCAATAAGAAAAAGTACCCGTGTACTCTCGGTCCAGACAACCGGATCGTTGTTCGACAGATAGGGACTAGCAACTAAACTACAATGGACAAAAAATCGATCTTCTTCTAATGCGAATGGCTCATTAAGCCAATTATCTTTTGAAAGTAAACAGGTGTCTTGAAAATTTAAGTTTTAAATAAAAAAAAAGATACAAAACTAGAATTAAGGACAACAAAAGCTGGCAGAAAACGTAAATTTGTGGAAATTAAACAGAAAAGAAAAATCGGGGTTTCTTGAAGCGGTATGAGATTAGTAGTAGTTAAGATAATCGATTGTGTCCTTAAATACGTATGTAATGAAATTAAATGATCTCATTTACAAATAACGTTCAACAAATTTGACCATTCTGCAGCCTAATATAAACATTAGTAAATAATTTATAATTTCATTTTAATAGCGGGCCAACGTGGGTGGTCGCCGCGAGCCGGCCCTCTAATTGGATAAATTGCCGAGTTAGGAGATACGATAAACATAATTAAACAAATTGTTGCTCAGAATGGTATTATGTAACTATCCAAAGGCTGCTGCAGTGTGCGTAAATTGATTGCAGTCAATGTAATCCCTAACATTTCGTTTACTTAATTTTACTAACCATACAACAAAAGTAGTTAGAATACTGTACTTTCTATTAGGTACTTGATACATTATTAATATTATGTCAAATAATATGCGATAGAATTGAAATTCAATTCATATGTCCACAAAGAAAGCTGTTATACGAATTTTCATATTTGATTCGGTGTTAATTCGTTCTAAATTGATACATTTTAGATTATTTCTGAACTAACATATAGTTCCTTTAATTTCAGGTTTGTTTATTAAATTTATTTTCATTGTTATAGCTTTTATTGTTTTTTTTTAATTTAAGTAATAATTTAATTCCTCTTATACTATGGGCTGAAAGAAATGGGGGAAAATATACCATATCTTTCTACAAATGCCAATTTCTCCTGGATCATACATCCCTCAATTCTGATGATGATGAACCTGTATGAGATACTTTGCATGAATGGCAGTTGCCACCTTAGCGTTTTCACAGCGAGATCTTTTTCTTATTTGGGTCACTAACTCCTTAACAACTCCAAGCGCTAAATCCGGTGACTTTTTATGAAAGGCAAAACTCAAAATCTAAATCTTTATTCCGTTGTTTTTGTGATATGTAAAACTAAACATGTAATTGTTATTTGAAGCTTAAGTGAAGAACACTATCTCGCACAAAATCCGTTGCTCTGTTGTGGCAACAAACGGGATAAATTCGTGAAAATACGGTGAGTAATTTAGCGCTTTTTTATTATTTATCAGCGGAATCTAGCGTTTTACGAGCCAATTTACCGAACAATGTTTGAAGTTTGTTGGCAGCCGCGCTCTAACGACTGAATGATGGAAGAATATCAATCGGAACTTGTCAAACCTAAATCCCACAGACTAACACTGCGCTCAGGGCTCTTTTTCACCACCCTTGGCCGGCGGGTTGGCAATCGTAAGAAAATCTGACTTTAAACTGATAGCGATCTGTTGAACGTCATGGAATTTTCAAATCACCTAAGGGAATAGAGGGCCGAGAGCCGTGGTTACAACGTAAAAGTAATTAAATGACTTATTTTCGGATAAACATAATTGTGAAATTATGCCATGGACAAGTAAAACGTGGAATCAGAAGTGGTATCATATCACGTTGATTACGTGGGATGAGGGTTCTGTTTGTCCGTTCTTAATGAATGTTTATATTAAATAGTATAATTAAGCAGCTGCAAGCCCCGTTTTAGCCAAGACCCACTCAGCGAAAATGAAGACACGTTCGAAAACTACATTCATCAGAATTTAAAGAGTAGTAGTACCTACTAGCAGGCTATACAATTAACAAGTTTAAAACAGACTAAAACAATTAATAAACAAGGCTATAACATTTTATGTAAAACATCATTAAAGCCTTACACACATCCATATGCATTAAAAAGTTGTTGATTTAATTCAAGTTACCTTCAGACAAACATCGATGGTATAAATAAAAATTAATATTGCCTTAATTACTCTTTTTATGGGGTATGGTGTACCCATATCGATCACTGCGCAGAACGTTAAAATCGTGCCCTTCGAAAGGCCGGATCCATTGAATCGCGGCTCTTATATTAGAATTGATTTCCAAGTATCTTGTGGCTGGTAGCGACGCCGCGGTGGGTGGTCCGTCTGACGTCTCTATGTGCCGCTGTCTTGAGCCATGAACATGCATCTAAATGTCCTTATAATGTTTTAAATCTGCGACGTTGTGCTAACGTAGGAAGAACATTATTGGCAGGAAAGGCAGAGATATAAGTAAGCGATTAAAAATATTATTTGTAAGTTTAGTTTTGTTCTTACAAAATCTAGTGTATATGTGAAGAAGACTATAAAGCCATGCCTTCAGCTTTATGTTACGCTCTTCCAAACATGTAGTCGTAGGTTCGGTTGCTGTACATTTCGGATACTTACGAGTAAGTGGTACATCTAAATAATGCCGTGAACTGGCGTCTATGCTTAGTTGCAAGCGACTTACGTCAATCCTATCACTCGTAATGTTCTACCAATATACTTCGCATGTACGCTTTTTACGAAAGGCAAATGTCCGACAAAAAACTAGAACATTCTGCTGAGAAGACTTTATTTCGTTAAAATAGATCATTACCAACCGACCATTAGATAGAGAAATACAAGTCTTTCTTAACAGTCGCATTACATGAAAACACGGTGTCCTAAAAATAGTTAAAGTTTATGGACATCATCATCGATCCCTGCATTCATAACATAATAGCAGGTAATGTTGGTTATTGCTGATACGCACAACATTTTGCTAAGAACTCAATTACCATTTATGTCAATGTTGTCGGTACTAATCTAACCTAACCGGTATTCTGCGTACAATTTATTTAACAAGCCTTTATTCTAATTTTTCATTAAAATGTCTTATGACCTAATGTGTTATATTCACAATAACACATTAGGTCTAAAGCAAACATTATACTTCCGGCTCATCTAAATCCTCTTAAACCTTCTTAGCATTCAGCATTAATCATCAATCATAACTTTATTTCTTAGTGCTTACAAAGCGTAAATAAAAAATGTCGAAAGAGAGCTTATATTATTCGAACAGAATGTCGCGACCGCAGCTATAACTTTAAACGCAAACACCGCGAAAGGTCACTAAAATCTCTTCTGATGGTAACAAAAAGCCCTTATAAATAAAAACATAAATAGCCATATGAAGCAATAAATTTGTTTATTGTACAATAAAATAATGTAGCGAGTCGTGTTGGGTGGTCCGCGGCACAAAAAGCCGGGCAAGATGGTTGTGCGCTGCCATAGAGACGTGACGCGTCCTCGCCTGTAGCGTAACAGGGCAACGAACATTATATTTCTTCAAACGAATATTATATAATACTTTAAAAACATGACATGGGCATTTTTCAAAAATACTGTAGTAAAATAAATTTAACCAAGTACTTAATTTCTTTTGCCGATGAACAAACGAGTTTTAATAGCTCAATATTAAATAGCAACAAATTCAGTCTCTGTGGTGGTAATGAAAAATAATTAAAGCTTGAGGACTACACATAACAGAAATATTGGTAATTTAGAATTTGATGCCACGTGTCTTTGATATTGGGTTTCAAGTGATTTGACTGTAACTGCTGAGCTACGCATCCTGGGTTCGAATCCCAGCCGAAGTCAATATTTGTGTAACACTAAAATTATTAGTTTTCGGGTGTGGTGATGTTGTGCTGTATCCCGTGTCTCTGATATTGCATCTGCCCTTTCCTCCGATCTTATTGCATAAGCGTCACATCACAAAAGGAAAGACAGACAAGTTAGTGCATTTGTGTTTACGCATACACTTGCAGCACTATAATAAAAAGCAGATTCTTTTTTAAATAATTCCTATAATTTAGATTTTAGACTGGTCCATGCCAACCATTTAACACTTAATACTAACGTTACTAAATTACCTATTAAGGTTATTTTTCAAAACCATACATTAGAGTTTAAACTAAACTTCAGTACCCCGCTGTAATATAAGAAAACGTAAATATAGAAAATTTGGCCTTTAAACTCAGTTTAACTGCATATGCGGTTAGAAATACGTTAGAAATTAAACTGGTTTAGCAACAGTTTACTTTAGTTACTTTCACTGTATCATCTCCGATAATTTACTATGGGAATATTCGACTGATGCAAATACTATTTTTATACTGAAAAAAAGGGTTGTGTATTTAATTTGCGCACTCTTGATTTGCGGGGGAAATATTTAAAGAAGTAAAATTTTTAACTTTTTACGAAGACATAAATATGTATGTGCATAAACTTAAATGCCATTTTGCAAAGAATAGTGAAAGGTATACAATTTAAAAGTAAATAAATACTAGAAAATCCAAAGTTTACACTATGTAAATTAAAAAAAATCTTTTTTGGGTGAAACACGCATCTATAATAAATTTACCTAAAATATTTCGCATCTTACAGTATCTAAATTTAAAAATTACACAAAAAATTGTTTGAACAGCAAAGCGTATAATAAGATATGGAGCAAGATAGTACATATTCAATTAAATACAAAGTATTGTTAATGTGACGATACTGTTGTTGGAATAGCTAGTAGTACAATTTATGTGTACTTATGTGTATTTGCTTGTTTTTGATTTTGAAAAAATCGTAAATAGTCTCACAGAAATTACAAGAAGTGTCATGCTCGCTTAAAAATCTTTGTTTGCGGTCGAACACTTCCCTTTTAATATGGTTTGAGAAGAGCGATGGCTGCTACATGTATAATGCTTGTGAATAGGCGCTACTTGTTGGGGCTGGTCATGCAAATCATGCAATGCGCGGGGTCTGCAAATCCTGCATGAGTTTATTTTTATTCTTTGTTTTATTATTTCGCTAAATCTTAGAATATGCTTCAAATGCCTATAAGATTTGCGTGGTATGTATAAAATCTGTTAAAAATATAACGGAGTTTCTTTCGTCTGTTTTTTCTCCGCCAGGGGTAACTCATTACGATACGGCAGGAGATAATAAAAACGAAACGAAATTTAAATTTCATAAGTCAAATCAAGAATTTTCATTCGATAATTTCATTCATAGATAACTGATATTAATTAAATGCTTAGAAGTTGATTAAGTGCGACAGTAAACTTTTTGTCTTTGTTTACCTAAAAGCTACCTATTTTGTAATGTTAAGTTTAGATGTAAGAAATCTAGAACATGCTACACATAAAATCAAATATTATATTATATTAAAATATAATTTAACAGGCGTTAGAAACTGGGTTATTTTCGGAAACAGTTATGTTAGGTATCATCATCTAGTGATGACGCGTTCAACCGCGTGTCGCCACATGAGTAAAAATCCTTACAGAGACCAAGCTCTCTAACAACGTGTAAAATTGTTACGTATTCCCATAGGGTTAGCACCTGTTGCACGTGGAAAGAGTAAGGAAACATTTAAATAACGTACAATGTGTAATTGTAATATTATAAAATGTTTGGCTTAATATGACACACACTATCGTGATTAATAATTAATTATAAATGACTAACCATCTACCATCATTCTTCTTGCTTTTCTTATGTTTGGTACAGTCCAAATTGACCAGGTGGACCAAATTGGGCTAAATATACTGAAGAAGGGCCAGATTAGGAGTATAACGTGCATGTATCATAAACATATAACCGACGCGTAGATATTGTTAAAGAGGTGATGGTCATGGTCATGATTGCTGTACCTTCATAATTGTGTAACCATAAAATATGCATGTATTAAATGGAAATTATTATCCAAAATTATAAATTTAATGCTATTTTGCAAATTTTCTATTAAGTTTAAGATACATAGCTAACTAATTTACTATTTGAACCGATACAAATAGTCTAAATTACTAAACTCTTATTACTAAAGTAAATTAGCATTTTTTTAACTTGCTTTTAACTTTGTACTACTAAGACATACACAAACAACTTTAATCCGTATTGACTCCAAAAAAGGATGATGGTATCAATTCAATAAACTTTATTTTTAATTACTATGTTAATTTGGAGAAGATAAAGATACACTTTGCAGATACCTCTCTAAAGTCGGTTTTTTGATTAATAAATGATTGCCATCATCTCTGTCCCTATGTTGAAATGTTTATGCTAAGCTTAATGTGCTTAATACAATAAAACAAATCGTCATGAATAAATACCAACTTACATGTAACTGTATCTTCAAGACTTGCCCTGTCGTAATACTACAATTACAACGCAGTAACTGCGACAGGTCGTCAAAGCGGAGATCGATGTACTCGTAGTGTGGACGAGTGCTATATTTTATTGCCAGTTAAATATTGCTATCACCAACGTGATCGCTTTAAACGGGCACTTTGTATTTAGTAAGTTCCAAGTGTCAGTCGTAAAAGTGCCCCACACAAAGGAAAATACAAGCAATCACAAAGTTATTTTAAGTGAGCGTTGACACCGTTTCTACGTCGCCTGAATACTTACGTTCGCAAAGGTTAACCGTTGACCCCTGAAATCACTTTCAGTTAGTCGTTATAGTAATACGAACGATTTTCGATCGTACACTATCAAGTGCTATTATATTTGGACTTCTTGGTTTCAACGGATTCAAAAGATTTGACATTTGAAGGATGCTCCCTAACCCTAACCTGGTTACCATACAGTTTTAACACTCTACTGCTATAATCACCTATTAAGGTCAACTGGTGAACACAGGGCCCTCCAAGTATGCTGCAGCAAGTCAGCTAACATTTCCGGTACCCTCGCACTGGTGATGCTGCTCCACATAACTAGGCCGTGATATTTGAGTTCGGCTTATTTGGATAGTTTTCCTTTCATCCGTCGGTCGCCAGAGCAGGTCACTATTAGCTAGCAGACTGCACCACGCATGAGGTTAGCCTCTGGAGCAAAAAATCTCCCTCCCACACTCATAATGCATTAAATGGAATGCAGCACAAGCTACGCCCGCGACTCTGCTACGTTCTCGTTATTTATAAATAAATATAAATTAAAGTGTGGTATCCCCGTAAGAATCTGCCACCCTCGTGCCAAGCTTTGACCCTCGAAAATGGAAATGCCAAACACAAAAGCTGCGAGATGTCTGGTACTGCGATCGCCAATGGGCTTTCCGTGTGTGGCGATTATGGCAAACTCTCCTTATGGGAGCGGCCTGTGCCTGGCAGTGGACTATTTACAGGCTGTTGAGGTAAGGTTAATATAAATATTTGCAATTTTTACAAAATTTAGTATGCGAATAATCTGATAAGAAAAGTTATATAATACCGTTTATAAAGTTTATTTCGTATAGAGACTATATATTATTTTAAAAAATAAAATACAGCTTTTATTTCAAAGACAGTTTACACGTACCTTTAATTTTTCAGAATTGTGTTCGTGGTTTTTCGAGCCGGGAAGAGTCTGTCGTGCTGTTTAAGTGCGCGTTGGCAGACTTTACATGTCCTCGAATAAATATTTCAATTATTTCTCAGACATACAAGTTTCTTACAAAAAGCGACCCTGACCCCTAAGCTACCACAGCGCATTGTTCACGTGCGTACAAATATTTCGCATTCTAGATCTAACCATGTTTGAAGGAGTGCGCAAGTAAAATTATTAAACGATACAAAATTCATATTTCTGTATACTGTACATATTTGTTTGTGATATTTTTAGTACATAGGTTTCATTAGCTACGTTCACACCAGAAAATGATAAATCCTACCGCACCTGAAAAAATTGTGCCGGATGCGGTTTCCCAACAAATTGCATAGTTTACTCGTCTGAATCGGCCCGTTAAACTTAAATGTCTCTATATGGTTGGTGCAAAGTGATGGCAGAATGATTGGGCACGCCTAACGCACCGTTTCTCGGTAGCAGGCGGCATTGTTAAAAGAATACCACTTGTCTCCCATAGAATAACGTCTGAGACATTACTTTAGGCGGTGAACATTTTATTTTTCTTTTATTATTATATTCTTATTACAATTGCATCACATATAAGAAAAAATAATATTTCTAAATACAAAGTATGGTGCAGTGCTACCTACACTACACATTGTGACGTAAGTGAACTAAGGAAAAGGCTTTGAATATCTCATGGTTTTAAATCATCTCAAAAATGCCAGACAAATTTAGTGTCTCTGATGAAGGGCTGCAGAGTTATAGATGTAAGTCGTCTTGTACTGCGTTGGTTAATCCGCTGGCCAAGCGTGGCGGTTATGGTAAATCATTTTATGGGTTATTAACTGGTTAAAGAAAAAAAAGAAAATGTAGAGTACCAAAACCCTTTACATGACATAATGCTTCGGTTTAAACTTTCGGTTGTTCGAACCCATCAAGAATTATTTATCTCTCAAAAGACAATTGACAACACAGACAATAGTAAATCAAATATTTTAGAGTATTGTGAAGAAATTAGCGAGTTCTAGCTCATATAACCAAAAAGTATAAAATTATGACCGCTTCGAAAGTGGCGCTTTGAGGCAATTTATTCTTTGCACCGAATATCCGCTACAGCTATATTATTTTCAGAAAGATACGGTGATTAGGTGGCGACAGGCTCGATTACCGTCGGCTGCGTATCCTTTCCGGAGTACCTGAATTCGTGGTACCTTTCGGAGTACTGACGTTTCGTATATTATAAAAGAAATTTGAATTGTGAAATAACAACCTTTTGTGAGAATTTGATGAATTTGAAACGATAATTTTGAAGAATTTTAAAAAAATAAAAAAGTCTTTTGATTATATATTCTGTATTATATATTTAAAGAAAACTATGTCTACATACTACATAATATACATTCAGTAAGTACTATAAACCATTCGACTATTGGCACTGCATACATTCCATGGAAACATTTGGAAGTAGGAATCGAACCAGTGACCCGTGAAACCAATTACCTCAGTCGCCCAGCCAATCGAGCTATAATGGGTATAGCAAGAATACGCAGAGAGCACGTAAAAACATTGCTACTGTATCAAAAAATTACGAGAATGAATTCGCTGTTTTTGGAGTTTATTTACGTAGTAGCGCTACGCTGTAGCTACAATCTGGCCATGAAATGCAAATCTGAAAAGTTGCAAAGAAAATAATTTTACTTACTTATACATTAGGGTCCTCGGAATCCTATTCGTTTGTTCTATTGTCAGCATTAATAACTAGTGTTGTTTTAGTATTTTATTAATAAAAATCTATTAAGATTTCCAGAGATTTTCCTAAATTTCAGAGGTCTCAAAGAAAACAATAATGCATTGTCTATTTGAAGACAATAAATTAGTATTCGAATTACGCTTCCTTGTCAATTTAAATTTAAATAAATAATTCATTCCACTTGTTCGACATCCCTCTCTTAGTACAACAGACCTTCGGAATGAATCGTGAGTGAGTAAGACACGCTAACCAGTTTGAAATATACATTGGCATCTACAATAAATCGTAGATGTTAGATATAATACAAAAGCTAAATTCTTAGAATTTGCGATATCTTTTGGAATTTTATCACATAATCCTTCACGTGTCATAATAACAGAGCTTCTTTCGTTTTGAAACGTAAAGAATTTTGTTCACCATTCTCTAACAACTTTTACAACATCCACTTCCCTCTTTTCGATTAAATGTCAGGAAAAATCGGTAATCGTGTTTTACCTATCGTTTGATTTGTTTTATTACCTACACATTAAGACCAATAATCTCAGGACAATGTTAAGAAAAGTTATGCCTTTTATATAATATTATATACATTATATGTTGTTTACTCAGAGTAATAGGCAAATTTATTGGGGTCGCTTATTCAAACTAACATCATAAATTTTAATAATATGTCAATAAATATCCAATTGTTTATTGGACCTAATGAATTTATAATTAATTCCAGTACGTTATCATTGACATATATTTGAAAAGAACATTGCGAATATTCGAATTATATCAAATTTCGATTCGATCAAGAATCCGACGTTCCGTATATAAAACATTTATAATCACTTTTTTATGTTGGAAAAATGTTTTTTATGTTTGTTATTTTGGATGTTCTAATTATTAGATGTGATTGATTAAAATATAAATTTATTAATATATAGGTAAATTAGATATTATTTATTTTCTTTAATATTTCATAAAGTTAATGATTTCTGTCCTTAACCATCTGTATAACATAGATACACTTAAATTATGGTAGTAACGTTTAAAGTATCCACGCTTGACAAACGTGTTGGTACAATTTTTTTAATCTCTTGCCTATCAAGCTTAGAGCCAGGATCCGTCCTCCTGCTTATTCTCCTAAACTTCATCGTTACGGATACGGAATACGGAAATACGGCACTTCGTTGCGGATAAAACTGCTCCTTTTTACTCTTAACATCTCATGTTGCGTCTTCATTTCGATAATATCATGTCGCACTTGGTTGGTGTAATGGTTCGCACAATGAGATTCTACTGATTGCCTCTGACTCATTTACCTTCTACTTCGTTAGTCGACTTTCACGTTACCCTCAGGACGAGATGCGAAAATGTATTATCTTAAGCCGTCATTAACTACTGAATTGAAGTGTACAAAAGCAAATTATATAGTATCAAAATAAAAACTGATGTATAACTCAATTATTTAATTGAATAATTCAAATTATTTTCTTCAAAGTTAAAACTACTGCTACTGACAGCAGAAGAAGATAAATAGATTATTATAAATAATAATTTTAATTGCTGGGGAAACAAAAGCCACTCTGGCACAATAACCAAATATAAAATTAACGAACCCATTAAAGTAACAAAAAGTTGTAACCTCACTTTTTCCTTATTTATTTGAAGATGACTGTACTCATTACGTAATAAAGGTAAGAATTTGAGCATCTTGCTAATTACCGTACAATTTGAAAGATTGTGAGGACGTAACTTGAGCAGCGATTATGTCACATCAAGTCATGCAGTGACGGGGCGCCGTCGCCAGTGAAATTCGGCAGTCGGCCCGAACTCGCTCATTAGGTTACGCGTCAGGTGTTAACAACCGCAGTTAGCTTGCCATTCATTATCTCTATTTAATAGGCATTCATGTATTATTTTTGTTGTTGCATTTTATTGTGTCATGTATTAAACCATGTGCCCGTGTGTCCGACGAGAAAAGTACGGGTTATTTTAAACTAAAGAAATATACATTAAAAAAAAATTAATACCGGACAGCGTAGTCTACGCCGCATACGACGCGATTTGCATCATCAATCGGAAAGAGTTAAAGGCGCGCAATCGTACGTCGTAGGTACATCTCAGATAAATCAGTTTTCAATCTTGCTGTCAAACAGCTCGGGCGTCAATCAGAATCGTCTCGATATCCAGCGGCCGGTAGCGGAGGCCGAGCGACGGAGGCGGAGAAGCGGGCCGCGGCTAAGCGCCCCCGCCACGTGGGTGGCCGCCGCGTGTGGCCTCGCGCTGGGTGGCCCACTACCGCTCGCACGTGCACACACACACCGCACCAACACACGTCCGTCGCGCAAATAAACACAATCATTAACTAACGATACTTCACTCCGGATAGAGTAATCGTTCCGATGTTATTGCGAGAATCACCGGGACACGCGCACGCCCCCAATAGTACCGATGCGTGGGTCGTCTCTTCTCCAGAATAACCCAGTGATACTGTAATTAGTGTCCAATTTGTGTAATCCGATTATCGATCCTGTCTAGTCCAATGTTTGGAAGAATTTTATACTTTACACATAAATAACCAATAGAATTTGGTATTTTTAGACAAGCAATAGGAGAATAGATATTTTATATTCATGTTCATCAACATCCATAATTTGCTAAAACTCAAAACAATAATCGTATATTTTTACATATTTTTGTCATATTTTGGGCATAGGTACTTATATTACGTAAATATGCAATAAACGTATTTTAATTCTCTACAAACGAAAGTTGTATTGAAGTCAGCAAAAATACGAGCTGCTTGAACTGAAATAAATGTAAATTAGAACGAGTTACAAGGAACGGCTACAAGCGGACATGGCCTGAGATGTTTTTATTCCTGGTTCTTCCGTGTCGTTGTGTTTCGCAGAACAGGTATAGAGTAACTTATTTACTTATATAGTGTACTTTACATATTTACAAACACTACAAATGAACTTTTTATTTTTTTAATTCAAAAATGATCTATGTATTACAGTCAAGTTGTGCCTTGTTTCGTGCCTTGTATGCTTGTAGCTATGCCGGAAAGTCCACGTTATATTTTTGAAAACTGGACCACTGAGAGCATTCACTACACTATCCAAGACAGTCTCTTGTGAAGTTCGCCAACCCGCACAGGAGCAGCGTAACGGACTCTTCCCGGTTCGAAAACCCTAAATACGCTCTCTGTGGCACAAATATTGTGAAGAGACCTTCGCCCAGGAGTTGGACATTTACAGGCTGCTACTTTACTGCACTATAATATCATGTAACCTTAATAATGTAATGTATTTAAAAAATTATTATCCCAATCACCGATATAAATATATTGATTAAAAGAATCAATGGCGGATATCAGGATATGATCTTCACGATGCTAAATTTTTAACGATCCGCATTCAATGGCAATAAATTACTTTTAAGTTCCCCGTTGAAATTCTCGAACACAGTCGAGTGAATTCTTTCGGATAATCACGTACGACAATCATCGCCTCCGGCTCGTCACAGGACTTTCGCGAGCATATTTTGTTGGATTTTTTTCGTACTTTTATGTGGCCATTGTTAGAAAAGGCCTGTTTTATAGCCCGGTAGCCTCCCTGTGCGACTGCGAAACAAAGGTAATACCGCTATTTGAAGTCTTTAATGACATACGAAATCACGAAGCGTGGAGAAGTCGTCTACCGGTGTTAGAACTCTGTGCCCTCTACCTTACACGATATTTCGTATTGCTTATGGTGTCGATGTGAATAAACAAGTTATCTTGATATTGAAATTAAACTAACTTTCACGGATTTTACAGTCTTTAATCATGGATGGTTTTTGATGCATTTTTTAATTATTCACTTTATCGGTTTATCTTCGCAGTACGAGCTAACTGAATCTTCAGGTCTTGCATTTTATATATTACCGAATCCCAAGCTCATGGAAGCACCCTGGGTGATCTTCTCTATTGAAATTAGAACATTTTTTATTTAAGATCGTTGTTTCACGACTGCAGTCTGTAAATCATACGCTATATCGCCCCATTCTCCCGTGGACGCAACAAGTCCAACATAACTTATCTTTGAGTATGTCATGCTTGATTAGAGGCCTCTGCTTCTGGCGGCGTCGTGTGGCGCGCCGTCCACCTACCTTTAATATGGTTAAGGAGAGCGATGGCTCCCACATGCATCATACTTGTGAACATGTGCGACTTATGAAGGCTGGTCTGCTCGAGTTTGCATTGCACCTGTACTTTAATTTTGTCGATTACTATATTCTTGCGGAACGCTATCAGTTGCTTATGGGATCACATTTTTTATTTTATGACGCTGCATGCATTATAATTATTGAAAAAAAAGAACGAACGAGTCAAAAAGACGATACTATTTTCTTTATTATTAATTTAATGATGACTTTTAAGTTACGTAACAGCCAAAGACACATATATTTATCTATATTACTATCTATAATCTCTTTGATACCAGCTAAATAATAATATCTATCTACTGTAATGATGCAATTGACACTCTTGTAAATGCGCAATTAAGTTAACTTCTGATTTTTATCTGATCATATTGAGACATAAACTTTACAAGGGGTGCAGTACATTCTGGGAGGGGTTCGCAAATTAACGACACATCAATTAAATCATTGTTAATGTAAATTAAATATATTTTTTTAAATCGGCAGCATAATATTATTACATTTATAAGATGAGCTTCGAGACCTAATGACCCATTAACTAGCAAGATGTAATTTTATCATAATTTCTGGGTGCACCTAATCAATGCACCAACAATTATATATCGAGAACAGACACTCATATATATGGGCTAGTTTCTTCAGTCTTCAGTCTTAGTGCATTTACTAAAAATAACTTTAGTCGTTGTTCTTATAAATCTGCAGGGCTCGAAAATAAGTCGAGACATTTCTGATTTAAAATACTAGAGCCATGAAATTTCAATGAACTATTTTTTTTTACGACGTTTCTTAAATAATTAGAAAAACAACTGTGACTTGATGTCACAACCGATTTAGTATCCCTATGTTGCTCTAACTAACGAACAAACATTCAAATTTTTTGTATAGTTTATTTTTTTTGGATCATAGGTATTATACGTATAGACAGCTTTTTGCATTTAAACTTTTTATTTGCCTTTCTACAAATACTGTATTCATCACCATTAAAACGCAAAATATATGTACATTATTTTTATGCAGACGTGGTACAAACTTTTCTTTTTCACCACCATGAAATAATCTTCATATTTCTTGGAAGACTTCGCTTCATTCGGCCAGGAGCAATCATCATTATGGTACCATTAACATTTAAAAATAATACTGAAATGTTTTCGAAACAATTCAATTAACGATTACAAACAATTAACATGCCGTAGACAAACCTGACTTCACTAATGACTGGCCACCGGCAGCAGTGTAACAAACTATAACTCAAAGCCGAAATATAGACACTCATAAAAACAATTAAGTCTGACCGCTTTACCATAAAAGAGAGTAACATAACCAATCTTAGAGCAATTAAGGATTCTAATGGCAGGAAGGTATAGTAATGTACGTGAACGGCCATCACTAAGGGCGGGATCGCCATTATATTTAGTCTATGATCCTAGAACAAAGAACATAAATTTCAAATGGCTGGCACTTACTTGTTGCTTTATTGCCTATCGAAACATTTAATGAAACCCAATTAAATAAGCTATGAATAATTTTAATTTGAAACGATCCAATTAAATTTACGCTCTCAAGAACTTTCATAGTTTACGAAACTTTAATTAATCAATTCATAATTACATAATTCAGTATGGGCTTTACAACTGCTAAAAGATACGCTATGAACATCAATAGCGAATACATCACCTTCACCTTCGATTTGCCTACGATATAGTTTTTATAGTCGGATCACTGGAGGAGCTTAGCACTATACTTAATGACCTCAATAGTGTCTCCCGTCAATTTGGTCTTAAAGTGAATATGGATACGACGAAGATCATATCTAACGTCCATCTCACACCTATACCGCTTGTTGTTGGTATTACTATAGCTCTAAGTTGTCGTTGAGTACGTATACCTGGGATAAATGGTCCAGACCCAGAGTTCCACCGATGATTCCAACTCGGCTGGGCGGCGTTCGGGTTACTACGTTCTGGTCGTGTATACCTTAAAACCTCAAGACCTAACTGTGCAACCAGTGCGTATTGTAAGTGATGACTTACGGTACTGAGACGTGGTCCTTCCCTGCAGACCGTATGAGGAAGCTTTTATATAAGCTGTGTAACAGCGGACTATGGAAAGGGCTATGCTTGATGTTCCTCAGCGTGATAGAATCTGCTACGAAGATATCCGCAACAGAACTAGTGTAACTGGTATTGCCGTAAGCATCAACAAGGTGAAATTGCAATTTGCCGGTCACATAGCTCGCAAAACTGACAACCGTTGAAAGAAAAAGGTTTCCGAGCGGTAACCTCGTACGTAAACGTAACTCTCCACAAAATAGAGTGACGACCTACACAATGTTTCAGGAAGTCGATGGATGCAGGTGGCTTAGGACCTCGGGACTTATTGCCCATATGCTCCTGCTGGGTAATGAAGTCGATGAGAGCAGTGTAGTACACTCGCACCGGTGATATGTTCTCCGTCACTGTCTGTGGGTTTTGCGAATGGCATAGATTTTAGAACATATTTACCGCAGAGAGATTACCGCACCATCAGTCGATAGCCAGAGCCTCGGCCTTTAATCCGCACCGCGTACGGTTGAGGTTAATCTTTACTGAAAAAGGTGGTATATTTCCTTAACACATCTAGCCTGCCAAATATTTTACGCGTTGCCGACCTTTAAGGATATTTGGGGCATGCAAGGTATTATAAGGAGGAGAGTTGGGGGAAACGAAACGAACGAACGAAACGCGGAAGCTCAAAATGCCTCTACTTCACGCCGGTATTCTGCGTGGCTGTGGTACCAACCCTATTCGAGCAGCAGCATAAGCCGCCGCTCGGCACTGTGCTGTGTAATGTACGTAAAATTCCTGTCTCTACTACGAACTGTGATTCCAGTTCCCTTTGGTACCGCCGAATAAAATGTTAAGAAAAAACAAGTAAATGTACTGGTAAATCAACAAACTTTAATGACTCACACATTCGAATAATTAGTCTATAAATCTTTTTAACTAACTGCCCTATTATCTTTTATAACCTTATTCAGCAATATTTTCTCTCTGGATTATATTTGATTGATTATTTTTAATTTGTGTATCTATAACGATTATGAGGGTGATCATTATACAGGTTGTTATATACCACTCTCGATGTTAAACACTTTACTTACGAGTATTAAATATAAGAGATAGAGAAATATATTCTAAGGAACCAAGTCGTCGATTTTAAACATCAGAATTTTTAATTACGGAAATAGATTATAATATTTGGATATGTATAACCTCTCATAACTCAAATGAAGCCTGTATGCAGCAAAGGGACTTTACATGTTGTTATAACCTAATATAAACTTTATGGCAGCCGTAAAGTGTGCTTCTTCGCGCAAGTACAGTCGAGTTGATAATAATTAGAAATGATTTGAACTACTTGTAAAATTTTCTGGTATTATCCATAGCTGATTCTCACATAGTTTATATGACAAGGTTAATAGTTATTCAGTTCGACATTGAAGAGGCTATTTAAGTTTTTTTTAACAAGTACGTTGCTTTAGGCCTAAGTCATTGTTTGTTAAAAAAACCTATTAAAGATTAAACATGCTAATATAGAACTTTAAAAGCGAAGGTATTTGTGCAAAACAGTAATTTGCAACAATAACAAAAAAGTAAATAGTGACGAAGCAAATTTATGCTGCAGAAGTGAAATTTTCGGAAATTTATTGACCATACCAGCAATTTGATTTCGTCACAAATGTGTACTGAAGCTTAATTTTTTTTAGAATTCAGAAGTGCATTCGTATATCGTTGCATCAGTGGTAACTCGGCCATAGATTAATATGAACCCGGCCTACGATGTGGGTGGTCGTGGCAGTCCATCACCGCGTCATAATCAATTTGTATGCCCTTCGCTGCGCCGAACCCCGCTCCTTGCAACATGCCACATAGATGTCGCTTTCGTCACGCACCCTCCCTCCAACACATCTAGGGACTATTTTTATAATGCCCGTGTGAACCGGTTACGCACTGGCATTGACATGAGATCGAGTTTTAGTTGAATAGAAGAGATCTTATCTCCTGTCAACTGTTTTTCATGCAAAACAAAATAAATCTGCCATATTCAATAGATATCACGTTAAAAGGATAATCATTGCTCAGTATATGCTGAAACAAAACTTAAATTACTCGTCTATAATTCCACGTGTATCTACTGATTACACTACTTACACTTAACATCAGTCAAAAGTAGTGTTATTTATCTTTAACATACTATATCAGTCACATATCTCCGTTGTATTTTTTTATATTTATAATTACATTAAATTAATGATTTGATATTTACTTTATTCTAATTAGAAATTTATGTACATATTTTCATGCACCTAAAATAATAATTCTCACACCACCACAGGTTGACTAGCATAAAATGACATTAGGTCCGTCCTTTGTTATCCTTATTATTGCCTGTAACTGATATTTTCAAAACAAAGAATACTTTATACATAAATATTATCCTCATTTTTACGAAGCCAGTTTTACAAAGACCATTTTATAAGAGCTTGAATTAAAGTAAATTATAAAGCTAGCAATAGATGCGGTGGTATTATTCATAGAAATTTATAATAAAGATACAAGAGCGAGCCCACCCGCGTCGTCAGAATGCTCTGTGGCTTATTTATGGTTAACTTTTGCAAACAATGCAGGCTGTAGTGTGGGATGGCTCAATTAGCACGATACAGGAGATAATAGTCAACACAATAGGCCGTAAATACCTTCATACCGAAGCCACTGGGAGCTTAAGGGCTAAAAGAAAAGATTTATGCGTTTTGTTTATCTAGCTGCCTAATCGTAGATTAACCCCTTTTGTCATTAGCCTGCTTGATAGTTTGATTTCGTGTAGGTTCGTAAAAAATTGCTTCATAAAATATATTAGAAAAAACTTTGGATGATGACAGATGTTTCATGATTCCCATTCCCAGTAAAAAGTTTATCTAGAAATCAAGTCAACGAATGGTCAAACAATGACATCACAAAAATCGAAAGTAAACAGTAATAATCAATCATTAACGCGTAAATTGTCAGTCAGTGTAGCGAGCTACTGAGAAAAACTGAAAGTCGGTTTAATGGAAGGGCAGGACAACGACGGTTCCCAAACACTTTTTTGAGCGTTTCACGTTTCGTCAAGGTGGCATTCGGCGGCTGAACAAACTTTGTCTCGAGCGCGGCATCGATAATTCACTCTTCAATCTACATTCTATTCGCAGTCCGTTTCCATTGTCATTAAGTAATATGAAATTATTTATTTAAAAACATTGTTATGTAACAAAAAGTTTGTACATTTTGTATAATTGTTAAACAGGTTTTTTTTTTATAGGAAAGGCGGCAAACTAGCAAGAGCTTCACCTGATGATTAGTGATTACCATCGTCCACGTACATCTGCAACACCAGAGGTGCTGTAGGTGAGTTGCCGGCCTTTGAAAGTACTTGGGAGATGGGAGGGAGGATCAGGAATGGGATGGGGAGGAGGAGAGGGCCTCCGGCTACCTCACTCACGAATGAAACGCAGAAGCACAAGGTGCCTCTACTTCACGCCGGTATTCTGCGAGGCGTGGTACCAACCCGGTCGAGCCGGCCCATTCGAGCAGCAGCAAAAGCCGCTGCTTGGTTCTACCACGTTTAAAAATGGGTGTAAGGGGAAATACACAAACTTTTTCTCAAAACGTCAACGAGATGCGGTGCCGTGGCTCTGGCGACCGGTTGATGGCAAAAGTATCGAAAAATCCATCCGATTGTGACGAACTTAAATCTTAAAGACTAGTGATGCAGCAGCATCTCTGGTGCCAGGGCTCTGCGCTCTTCAATCTGCCTCCCCAGATTGTTGAGTATGGGCAAATCTACCATGCATAGCATGCCAGCTTTAGTGAGTGCGTTCATGTAATGTAGTGGACTGATACAGCCCGGTAAAAGAGAAGAAAATGATGTTTGTGTCCAAAAGGAACAAGCCACTTGGCGAGGTCTTGCGGGTGCATTGTATCCATATTACAAAAACAAAAATGTTGATAAATAATGAACTAGAAAATAATTATTCACGTTGTAACGATAAATCAAATAGTAACGATGATTCAATTTTAATTTAAAAGAATCACATTAACGAAAATACACGTTAATCTGATTACCCGTGAATTAGTTAATAGGCCAGTCAACTTTTTACAATTTTATGACCTGTATTTAAAATTGAATTTAAAGAAATCAAAAAAGTTTGAATATTCATAAATAACAGAAAGACATCAGGTTATATCAAGTTAATCAGTGTTGCACCATGGAAACAAACTAGAAAAGTCAGAAGTCGGTCACGGCTCAACCGTGCTTCCTCGTTTCGATATCATTTGTCGCTGGGGGGCTAGCGAGCCGGCGACGATCGCACCGCGATTATTTACTTTAATCTGAGCCGGTGCCGCTGCCCGCTGCCCGCTGCCCGCTGCCCGCTGCCCGCTGCCCGCTGCCGCTGCCCGCTGCCGCTGCCCGCTGCCCGCTGCCCGCTGCCCGGTGCCGCCGCTCCTTGTGAGAACGACGCGTCTCACTGAACCTAAATTCCATCGTAAACAAACAAAATGTTTATTTAGTGTAAACATAAGTAAAAATTATAAATTCATGTATTATTTACCGACGTAACAACAGATGCTCTTCAGTATTTAACTTTCTTTTATCAGAAAACAGTTATGAAAAATAGCATAATTAAAAATTAACAAATCTACTTAACTCACTACTATTATAAAACCTATACTACTTTCCTAGCGCTATCACAATCATATAAAATCAAATGCAAACTAATCACCTTACATGTTAACTTTTTCAAGAACAAACATTTTTTCCAGTTTTGCATCATTTTTATGTTATTCTCGTAACATGATTAGCTATCGCCAGCTTCGAGAAAACCAACTCCTGTCCCAATACACGGCGTAAAAAAAATGTTAGAAGTGTCAGATAGAGCAACGTGTTTGCGCAGACATTTATCGGGCCCTTGGCAGTTCGAGTGGCAACGAATAAACAACAACCTTAATTCCTTGTCAGTGGAATTGCTCGAGGTTTTCGAGAAGTTTTGCATTGTTACAATATGCAGTGACTATGATAATTGCAACAAACGGGATAATGTTAAAGTAATTGAAATAGTTTATTCATTAAAGGTGACAAAAGTAATTTATAATATTTATGCCACTAATTTACCTAGTGCTCACCCAACAGGATATTATTGCTGATTATTCTCTATTTTCTCAGTATTGGTAAGATTACTATACTTAGGCATCGGCCTCAGCCGACTATTATGAACGGGATAAGAAAAAGTGCCAGATTTATTTACTTAAGTAAGCGTTCAATAAGTATTCTTATACTTAACCTTTGTAGTAACTGTGCTAATAATTAAAAATCCTTTATGTAATAGACAAGTAAAAAGGAGAAGTCATTGAAAAGAGATTAACATAATATCCAGACCTGATAAAAGTCCGCCAATGATAAAAGTATGGTGTAGCTAGCAGTATGCATTGTATGACTAAGCTCAACAGTGTGTACTCAGGACGCACAGTAGCTGTTTGCGCTACCTGTTCTACGCCCTACCTGTCCCTACCAGCCCCACTCATGCAAACAACGCAAACGTTTCTTATCATTCCATAAAAATACTACAAAATCCTCAGGTAAAAAAGGGCTTTCAAATTTAAACATACCGTGGCAATAAAAGAAATCTCGGGGTAAGGATAGATGTTCAAATTCGTCCGGCTTATTTTAATTAATCCCCCAGCAGTTTTACGTTTACATGACCGCAGGTTTATATCGGAGGGGAGAACCGAACCATAAATCTTACCTCTGAGACAAGTTTTAAAGCGAAAAAAGTAACACATGTCCAAGTCTTGTTTTAGAGAGACTAATTTCCTTTAAGGATTTAATTTTTTTTTCCTTATTTTTCTGGGTAAAAACAAGAAAGGAATGCCACCCACGAAGCAATCGCGAAGACAACGCAGAGGAATATTCGAATGTAGATAGTATAGTCAAACTTTACGACGTTGGTACTGAATATTTTAACTTGTGAAATGTATAAAATTATTTTTGTATGTGTGACACTTAAGCGCCAGACATTTGTATATCTGTGCTTAAAAGGTATTTACCCCGATGTGAAGAAAATTAACAATAATTATTTGAAATACGAGAAATAACATGTCTGCTTTTAGATTCAAATTACTAAAAGTTAAAGTTTAAGTTTACAAAAGTTATTTTAATTTAAAATAATTTACAGACATTATAAAATTAAGTAATTTCATGCTTTCAGACAATGTTAATCCTTATTTTGTTAAAACATGCAGTGCAAAACTATGTGCCCTAAAAAAAGGATATCGGTATCCAACCTATTGCTGTCGGTTTGGAGATTAACTTTGAAATTAGCATGCTTGCTCATAATCTACGGCCTAAAGTCACAATTTCAGCCTATTTTATTAGGCTTCGGTATTAAGAGAGGTTGTGAAGCAGCTGTACATTCTTCAGTAAGTGCATTTTTAACTAACAATCAAATTGATGTACTCTTGAAAATAGATCGACCCTGTTGAGACAGGGCTAGACGTACCTCAGAAATTTAACATTACGTTAAGTAATGTCTAATCAAAACACTAACTTATCTTACGAAAACCTTAACCTTATTATTGACTCAGGGTTGCCGTCAGAGTTTTGCAGGGTGATCCACTAGCTCCTAGGGAATTCAACCGATAATTTCGAACTTGAAATTCAATCTCAATGTCTGGTACCTAGACGAAAAAATTAATCCTTTATTATATTTGAATTAACCTTACACTAAATGTGGACACTTTATTTCTGATCGTTTGTCTACTTCTAATAGACTACTAAAAATAATTAAAAGGAAACTACGAAAAACTAAGGATTCGTGAATTATAAATACTAAGACAAGTACCGATATTTCAACAGTGATTATTATTTATCAATTATTTAACCATAATTCATATACTAAGCAGTTCTTTTCACTTGGTCGATTTTTGACATCTGTCACGTGAACCAAGTTGCACGCGTGGCCCAAAGAGGTAAAAGTGGGAACTTACCGCAGTTTTTCAAATTTAGTTCCTCATGTGCACGTGGTGCACCCTACAAGCAAACAAACAAGGCTGTGGCGACCGAATGAAGAATGATGATAGAAGATCTGTCCGATCGTGAAAAAATTCGAACTCAGATCACTCGGCTAAATGCAACTAAAGCGAGCGCCCTGATCACTTTATCTCTCGCTTATGTGAGTAACGTCGCTTGTTACAATGATATTATATACATTCTCATACCTATCTATATTAATAGCTATAAGCTCTACTTTTTAATAAAAACTTTATTTCACAACTGGATAAGTTTATTGTAAATTGAACGCCACGGAATGCGTAATATACAGTAATGTACAGTAAAAAGAAGAACAGTTCTTTACAGTTATTACCTGTAAAGAAATACACTCCCGTAATATCCTCGAGTGACGTTACAAAAGCTTATGCGCCGAGATTCAAAAGCGTTGGACATTTCCTACTTTAAGAAATACTGCAAAGATAGTGCATACAGTGGGTAAGGCGATAAGGTAAGTGACTCGTGTCGGTGTAATGGCGCTTTTAACTGTCGTTAACGCCCTTTGCCGCACTCGGGCTCCGCTCGCGTTATTCATTTTAACTGTCACATAAAAGCAACGCTCTTGTCACCAAGGCATAACACTGGTATTTATATATTATATAGGTATATCTTCTAGAATATGTATGTACTTACATGCGTCCACGAATGGTATACTAAAATATGGGAGCATTACTTCATCAGCGTATTTTAGTCCATTGCCGAACAAAGGCTTCTCCAAGAAAGCACCAGGAGCCGGCATGCATTTCTTGTGACCTTTGTCCGTATGCATCACCTTGGGTACGTGCTGGAGATACCGCTGCCCTTTAATAAATAGAGATGATGATGATGTCTGTGAGATTTTTTTTCAGTAAATTCTGATAAAATTTTCGCCATCATTCGCTAACTAAAGTCTAGTTTGTTTTTTAGCGGGATGCATCGCACCACATACAGGTGAGATTGACATTTGGAGAAGAAGTTGGCCCTTACATTTAACCATACTTCTTTCAAATTTAACACACTTTTTTCTTAACTAACGTTAACTTATGTATTAATTGAATTTAGATAGGTAATTTTTTATCCGTCAAAATTTAGTCACATTATTTTTAATAGTACTATTAAAAAAATGTAAAAAAGCTGTGACTGTACATTAATGATATTTAAAAAAAATCTTTTGTGATAAGATAGACCTCTACTCCAAAGTCAAACCGCCATTTTACTTTATTTACTACTTAAACTACGTTCTTAAAAAATTAAACAATTTAAAGTACTACCTACAAAAGGTAAAAATGAGTAGAAGTTTAAAATTTAAGAAAACATATCTTCATTTGTTCTTATTTATAATTAGGACTTATAAAAATTGTCATTAAATGTATCAATATTTCAAATCTAACATTTCTTATTAAGACCAACGATTGGGACATATAACTCTCAACCGCGACAAGTAATTTTCTTTGACCCGGGCATCGTGAAATATGAGGGTCTTTTGCAACACGAAAAATAAAAACTACAACGCTTTATTACGAACGAAATCCTTATTAACGGACAGCAAATAACACATTTTGTAAATCTCACTTCTATTTCTTTACGGAAAATAGGCTCTGTGCCATCGGCATGAGAGACGAGAGAGTTCGGAGTCAAGAGAGTTTACGACGATGCATATTATACTATTCCTAATTTTACTAACAGACTCGATAATTATTTCCTAAAACGATGTGAATTGCGTTGTTAATTCACAGAGCTTCGCAAGACGCATCGTTGTGTACGTATACATAAACAATCAACACATAGATGATGTATATGTATTTAGGAGTGTCGGGCGACTTGGGTGGTCCGGCGTGGGCCGTTCGCGCAGTACAGACAGAATAAGGCCGAGATTTGTGCGATATCTCGGCCGGTCGAATGAAATCGGAATAGATAGCGGGCTATTATCTGCCGTCGCATCAGATCTAGTGCACCGGCGCGTCTAGACACGTCGCCTCGGTGCATTCTCCACGTCGTGTTCCCGTGCGGCGCCGCTGTGATAGAATGGGGTGACGAAGCCAACCGATACTGAGTTCATTTAACAGACGTTGCGTACACATTGCGAATCATTTCTCTGTTACTTGCCTAACAGAGTGCCTAACGGTGAGTCTTATATGCTATTCCACAAAAAAAATCCGTAGACGACTTCCTTCGATAGAATCATAGTGTTATTTTTAAATACGGTTTTTTTACTCTAAAACCTGGTTACCATTTGACAAAATACGCATTTGACAAATTAAGGACTTTGACAAGTGAAATTTATGTTTCTGTGTTCTGTTTCGAAGAAAAAGTATTTAATTTGATTTGATTAAGTATACTGATAAACCAATTTACTTTAAGAAAATAAATCTTGACCCAAAAAGGGCTCTACAACATCTATAACATCGTCATTCCCACCATTCCAGTTCTGCATATGCAACAACTGAGCCATGCGCTGGTTCATTGTCGTAATGAAAAAGCACTTCCGCAGTTTTCTTCGCCGTTTAATTTTTAATCTCCGCGTAATTTTTCAATTAATGAGGCGTAATTCTCTACGGTTTTGGTCTGCCCTTTATGTAAATAATCGATCATAATGATAGCACGTTGCAGAAGAAAAGGCCATGATCTTTACAGGAGATTCATAAACCTTGAATTTCTCGCCTGTCGGGTAGTACAATTGTTTTCATACCTAGCTTTGACTTTTCATGTCTAAGTCGAAGTGTTTCATGAGAATACGACTCGGGTTTCATCAACGGTCAACGAGCTCCCATATCCTATTAAATTATTTTCTACTTTTTCTTTGAAAACGATCTGTTAAAATTTTCTTTTGTGCATCTTTTACCCAAATTTTAAAGATTGAACTGCACCATGAGATAACTTCAAGTTCTGAAGTCACGAAGTAACGAGTAACGAATTTAACGAAGTTTACAAGTCGATCTTTTTACACTTTTTTCACACTGAGATTCATAAACCTTGAATTTGTCGCCTGTCGGGTAGTACAATTGTTTTCATACCTAGCTTTGACTTTTCATGTCTGAGTCGAAGTGTTTCATGAGAATACGACTCGGGTTTCATCAACGGTCAACGAGCTCCCATATCCTATTAAATTATTTTCTACTTTTTCTTTGAAAAGCATCTGTTTAAATTTTCTTTTGAGCATCTTTTACCCAAATTTTAAAGATTGAACTGCACCATGAGATAACTTCAAGTTCTGAAGTCACGAAGTAACGAGTAACGAATTTAACGAAGTTTACTAGTCGATCTTTTTACACTTTTTAGGCATTTTCTCTAGTAGTAGCGGTTGTTGGATATCCGATATGAGTCTATTCTCTCTCCTTTCTTTTTTATAAAACTTTCTATCTGCCTTATTTAAATTCTGCGCTCTCAGTGTAAGATATAGCACTGCTAAATAAGATAGAATGTGTGAATTGCAGTCCTTCAAAAATACTTTAGGTGGAAAACTTTTCAGGCAAAAATGTTTAGTAACGGCATGAATTCAGTTTACACCATTTTCTCCAAAAATTCAAAGTCACTAAAAATTTAGTCGTCTTTTTTATTTCATTTTACCTGCCTACCCTATGTTACCGTGGGTGGTTAGGATTAACCATCCAAACCGATGACTCGCAGCAACAAGTTCTGAAGCGGCGTGAGCTGGCCTTAGTGCAGCAGTTGACTATTAAAAGGTTAATAAAAAGAATGATTGAGAAGAAAATGGGTTTAAATCGAGAAGGAAAAAAATAATTTACTTGTCTCGTAAATTTACGAATACGATCTTATAAATAGAAATACATTGGTCAATCTACTACTTACGGTTTAACAAATAGCATCAAAAAAAACAATTGAAATCTTCATGGAACTAACAAACTTTTTATATCAGCCACCCTACTAATATTATAGATGTAAAAGTATATGTGTCTGGTTGTTTGTCGCTCCATCGCAGTCACCGCTCTAGGTGAATCATCAATTATCAAATCAGATGCACTATCTATAACATAAAAAGATTATGTAAAATATTACTTCCAACTTTCATATTTATACGAGTATGAAACAGAAAATGCGGACACAAGGAAATGTCACTCGCCTTTAAAGTAGTCAAGAGCAAGCTGAATTCAATCACCTGCATCAATGAAATTGGTAATTGTAAGAACACTTTATTAATAAATTTACGAATACCATGGGAGCTACAATGAAGCAGCATGGCGGGCCTTTGCCTACTCTAAAATACCCCCTCTCAGAGACTGTGTGAATGTGCCCGGACGAATATTAGCCGTATTTTTACTGTACACTGTAACTCTGTGCAACTTAGCCGCTTTGTCATTCTTTATAATGCTGTAAAACACAGCATGAACCGAGCTAGTACTAAAACCTACAAACTTCGTATTCAACTAACGCGTGTAACACTTACACAAGTCTGAGCCTAGGCTGAATGCCATATTCATTAAATATTTTAAGTAAATCATTGTTAGGTTTTTAAAATAAAACAGCCATGTCTACGAAACTTGAGGTGGTGGGATGTCGACCTGGTGCATCCATTCTCTTATATTAGTGATAGCTCGTGGCTTCGTCCGTGTGTTTACAATTTTTTTTTGCTAAGAGATCTCTTGATTGAGGTAAAAAGAATTTGGCTAATCCTTTCGCATTTTAATTTTCACCGAGAGGCATTCAAACAAATTTTCACATTTACGAGCATAATATGTAGTTAAGGTTACTTTGTAAGGGACAAAAAGAATAAAACAAAGACACTTGAAATAAACAGAAGAGATTACAATCCAAGTAGAAGTTACTCGTAGTTGCACGGGAGAGCATCGTCAGTAAAAGTTTATGTTCAAGTTAAGTTGAAAGCATGATGCTTTTGAGTGCCGTGCGTGTCATTCATACCAAATACACTGGCTAAAATGCCATCCGATCAGATTGCCACGGATGTGTCCTTACAAGTTTTTTAAAATACGCTTTTAATATTGTTTAAAAAGGTGTGATGTTAATTTGTTTTTTATAATTTTTAAAGTATAACAATCGTTTATTTTTTAAATATGAATGTGGAATGTCCTTGTCAAATAGTTTGTCCGGAATTAAAGCTCCGACGTGCAGAGATTTGGGTATCTTTGTCCTGAATTCTTGGTTTCATCGATAGCAAATAGGAGTAGACTGAAAGATATTTTTAATTGCGACTTCTTAGTTCATGAAATGGTAAAATAACTTCATTGATACTTTTATTTGTGGTGACAATTGATGACACTTAACGTGCAGTGAGCACTTAATATTTCTGACACGGATAGCGTTAAATAACTAAGCATTTGGCCGTTACTCATACGCTCTGACTTGACCGGATTTCAATGCAAGCGCGAGCGCAAGTTTGCATTCATTCATAGATCCATTAAATGTGCATACAATGTTGATGACGCAATATCATAGCGCGTCGCAAATTTCAGCGTATCTAAATGATTGACAAACTCGCAATATTACGTAATTAAAGCTTAAAAATCGGTACTAACATTTTTACGACAACAGTTAAAACAACAGCGAGGAAAACGTTATTTAATAATACTTCGCCATATAGAAGCTCTTACGTTCTATAGAAACTATTACGCATTCCCGCAGGTTCTTCGTCAAAAACCCTCATATAAATAAGCCGAAATAATTAATTGGCCCCACCTCGGGGACACACCATAAGGACTCTTACTTCCATATATGTTAAAAGAATTAGTCTTTGAAGATTGGCCTAGACTGACTGCCTTTATAACTTAAATAGTATTCTATTTAAGTTATAAAACTATTACTTGAGCCGAGTAATAGTTTTAATTAGTAAAATATCTATAAAATATTAAACAATAATTTAACAAAGTATCAATTGTGGCAGTTGAGTAGCCAAAATCAGAAGCGTCTGAGTTTGTTTAATATTGCCACTTCTATATTCATAACAAAGCTAGACTACGTAACATTCCCCCATAACTATGAACCCTAGAGACGTTTACGAGCTCCTAGGCAATGCATAAAGCCTTCTGGATGACCTTCCGAGAACCATAGCGACCACCCGCGACGAAATTATTAGGGCCCGCACACAAGTGCCACAGATTTATTGATAATTCTGTCTGATAATAAATACATCACACACATAAATCTTTATTGTTTTATTCTGAAAACTGTACCTGGACGAAACAAATTAACCATTATATTATATTCGCTGGTATTCTTGCTAGAAATTTGTTGATATCTATAAATGTTATTAGTAGTGTTTTTATGTTAATCTGAAGTAATTTAAAATCTTAACATTCCAAAATTTTCAGGCAGCACTAAAAAAGAAATGAGCGAAAAGAATGCAAAAAGTATAGTAGTTATAATTAAAAATAATATGTATAAAATTATATTAATCATCTTTTCGCATTTTGGGTAATTTTGTATCAAGTATTCATATCTTTGTAAGTATAACTGGTTGATATATAAATAATCATGAACAAATATTAGTTAAGTTAGCAAAAGTTAGTTCATAGAGCAAATGTTTCTATGGTCCGTAAGTTAAAGTCCGTAAGTAAAATGTTAAAGTGTATGACGTTACGGTTAGATGTGAAAATTGCAGTAATTACTACTAAAGTTATTTAAACATCCGCGGTGTGATGAGGACCTTACCGGCTTTCGAAGAAATTATAAGCATCACGTTTGTATCACATAAGAATAACAACGATACGTCTCAATTTTGCATTGTGCGCACGATCACATAAAGTAAAATTAAGTCATTTGTCTGCAGTTGCGTGTAAAGTTCTTCATGCCATAGGTATTAGCATAAAGTTAGAATTGGAAGCACCAATAGTGCTTCATATTTGCCTAATAGCTTAGAGTATGGGTTGCATAGTCAACATCGCAGTTTGAACAAGCCAATGCAGAGACTATAGTACTTACTCTCTGATCAGAGAGCTAATGTAACAGCTGGCGAACATCGTAGTCGGCTTTGCTCTCGGGTATTGCCAGTATGTACATATGTATTCAAGCTTTTACTAGGTGGTAGGACCCTTTTTCTGCGTAGGAGCCGTCAGGTAGATATTCATTCTTACCTATTTCTGCCGCTAATTGGCAGTCCAACCACTGTTGTGTTACGGTGAGAAGAGTATGGACAGCCAGTATAATTACAGGCTGTGAGGCGTTCCATCTTAGTCATCAGAAGTGGCAACGCGTCGATTGAAGTTGTCTGTAGGTGTGTCCATGGGCTGAACTTACTCTTTACCATCAGGTGGACTGTAAGTGAAGACTTTACCTGTACGAGGTGCACCCAGCTGACTGACAGACGAGCATTGGCAACCGAATGATTTCCGATAGACCTCCGAAAATATCAAACCCGATTCACACAGGCTAGTGATAGTAACAGAGAAAAGTGACCGAAGTGATTAAAATCCAGGCGACAACGCTGCATTCTCTTGTCGAAAGTTGTACCCCGAAGCTACAATAAAAGAAGCTTTACACGATCTCGACTATAGAGTGAAAATAAGTAGGCGCAATCAAAGTAATCTTCGTTGTCCTGAGAACGATGTCATTTTGGTATCACCCACAGCGGCGGATCTACAACTTATTATGGACCGAGTGTAGGAATGTAGTGAAAAAGCCTAGGTCTCAGAATGAACATCAAGAAAACTAAGTTTATGGTCACTTCCAGAAACATTCAACTGAACACCAGTATAATGGAATTAGGTCATCAAAGAAAACAAATACAAAATTACAATTAATTAAACGAAGACTGAAATTGTGTTCAAGAGGTAATGACACGAATCGAAATTATCCGTAGTGCGTTCGACACGATGAATAATCAGTATCGCATTGCGGACACGTTGGCAATATCGTTACATCTGACCCATTGCACTATACCGATCTGAGACTTGAACCATTAAAGTTCTGAAGTAGCGCAGTGAAGCTTTTGAAGTATGGGGACGCATGCTATTAGCTGGACTGAAATGCAAGGCATGCCAGCTTTGGCCTAGTTTTAAACGTGGTGGAGCCTGCTCGAATGGGCCGGCTCGACCGAGACGGTGCCACGGCCCCGCAAAATACAAGCGTGAAGTAGAGGCATCTTATGCTTCTGCGTTTCGTTCGGTGACTGCCGCACCTCTAGTGTTGCAGATGTACGCGGGCGACGATAATCACTTATCATCAGGTGAACCGTTTGCTCGTTTGCCGCCTTTCCCCTAAAAAAAAAATTCCAACAGTGAACCGTCATAATCATCAGTAGCCTTCCAAATTCTCCACAAAGGTCGATCCATGAACTTTGTTCTCCAATCCGATACGATCGTGTTTGGGCATAGCTTCTCATAAGACACATAAGTGTTCGTGCTCGTTCATTCATCTAAGCGTTGCTCATAACCAGCCCATGGTAGCATACTCTGGTTATATCATGAATGCCATTTACATCAATTCAGCAATGGGCCAATAATTCTGTCGTCACTGTAGTCAAAGTCGGACGGAAAGTATAGGTCGTCTAGGGTTTAAGAACCTAGAAATTCCGATTGGCTGATCACTGTACACTATCAAGATGAATTAAGATCGACGTCATAGTCAGCATTTCTATTCAGCTACCGTTTATCGTCGTTCAGTTACTTTCCACTGTACTTGGTTGTGCGAACAATGTTGCGAACGGCGTAGGCCAAATTGGTAGTATAATCAGGCCCTCACGTGCACTTGTGCGTGAGACGCCTGCTAAAATTATGGTAGCGACTGTGACGAATTGATATAACTAAAAAAGCGCGTTGAGTTCGATCTTAGTGTATTGTAAAGTAACAATACAGATGTAATATAACATCACGTGAATTTACTTTAATTTGCGGTTCGTTTGAAGAGTGTGGTAACTGGAGGCTCACTTTCTTCAGTCCTGCGCCCCCACCCTTCTAAAGGTCGGTAATGCTCCCCTGGTGTTGCAAATGTACGTGAGCTTCGGTAATCACTTACCATCAGGTGAATGGCTTGCTCGTTTGCATCCTTGCCCGTATAAAGGAAAAGACTGTTAGGTATTCCATTCTAGCCTTAGTTATTATCCTCTCCATCGCTAGTCTGTAGGCCATGGGTTCGGCTCAACAGTCGGTTGCCAGAGCCTCGTTTGTTGTTTAGAATGCATTCATCGCGTGCAGGCGAGGCTGGCATTTGGAAAAAGAGATGGTCTATATTCCACCTTACATTTAACCATGCTTGTTTCAAACCCTGACAACCTCCACTTAAACCCTAATGGAAATGATGAATTACCATCATTTCCATTGATTATAATACAATGGCATTGGCGTGAAAGCATGTATTTAGTTTTCTTATAAAAACTATTACCGTTGATCTTCGGAAACAATTGTCATAGTAATTTGTTTTTATATAGGGGCACTCGGTCTTGAACTACATAAAAGGTAAAAAACATCCCCTGCCTATTCAGTATATTAAAATATGGTGCGACCATTTGATTCACATTACGACTGACAGGCGATCGTTTAATCTTTTCAATTTCATTCGCATTGATTCGAAGGGGCCGCGAGCGCGGTGGCCTCAGATGACTCACGTAAGCCTCTGGCCAAGTCCCTATACGTACTCGTAGATGTTAAGTCAATAAAACGAATAAATAACACCTCAAAACAATTTACTTAGTCTGAGATTTAATGTAAATACTGTATTAATAAAATAAAAGCGTAGTCATACATATTATTTATAAAAGCCAATGTTACCAAGTACTATTTACTTCTAAAGTCAAATACGCCTTATATCATACGCTTAATGTTGTCTGATCACAGCGTCAGTTAAGTTGAAATTTGATAGGATTTTTAAAAGTTCATGTAGCCTTAGGCGCAGACATTGTATAATTTCGTAACTTTACAAATTTCATTATATTTTAAGTAATCGTTAAAGTAAAAGTAGGGAGTAAACGGGGAATATGCATTCGAATGAACCGATCCAAAGTACCACAAAGTAGTGATCGAGAGCAGCATTAATGGTGCAAGGAAGGACCAGCACTGCGCTAAGTGAAGTATGAGCACATTATGATAGATTTGGGATGCAGTCTGCATTACATTTGTTGGCGCTTTTATGAAAAGGTCTAGCAGTGGAGTGCATGTTAATAAAGTAAAAGTGATATTTCTATATATTATTAGATGACACAATTTATTATTCCTATTAATTCAAATAAATAGACTTTCTAAAGCGTACAACAAAAACAATTGCTATTTGTCGGAATAAATAATGCAATCAGTGTATTAGATCTGCACTAGCACTAGCGCACTTGTTGGCACGCAACATTCACTGTAATGCAATCTCCGATGGGCCTGCTCTTGCCCAATGCTTCTCGCCGACTCATATTGCTTCCGTGGAAAATTACTAAGCAATAAGTATCTTCGGTTGGGTACGATTTGTGATAATGTTACCAGTTTTTGAAAGCTCATAACAGGATGCGTACTATTGAAACCAATCTTGCAACAATATTCAATCCTGCCTTTGTAATTATACAACAATATACGTAAGGGTTAAGCATAGAAATATTGTATGATTCATTTAATAATAAAGATCTTAGGCAATAATATTATATCCTAGATGACTAAGCAGTTTGAGCCTGTATCTTTTCTGTGCTTTACTGTACCGGTATATAGTTAAGTTAAGAATAAAGTAGGTTAAAATTATTGTTGTGTTGTTTAAGAAAGTTAATCCGTAATACCGTCAGTATTCTACTAGAACAAGGATGTACCTATTCCGTCTAATAGGCAAACTAAGTCATAGAACAGGATTATCCATAAGATTGAGGAAAATTGCCAGCCTCGTTGAATGATAGACAGGCTACCGCACAAGGGGTAAGCACGCACGTCGCCTCGCGGACCTCATTCATCAGTCTCCTGATTGATTGCAACTGTCAAACCGCTAATGGCGGCGAGTGGCGGCCATATTGGAATCGATGAATGCACCTAAGCCAATATTAATGCTCGTTATTGATGAGTTTCCAGCTCCAAGTTCATGGTTACTTAGATATGTAATTTCTATAACGACTTACATTTAAGGTTCAGTAAACGAGCCAATAATAAACAATTGTTAGCATGTAAGTTATGAGAAACTTATATAACTTTGATTTTTACGGGCGTAGATAATTCGTCTATATAACGATATCTATAAGATATCTATAAGATATCGTTATATTGACGACCTTTGAAAATATTCAAAACAGAAATTATTTTCTGTTTTATTTTAACAATCTACCTAATTTCTGTGATTTTATTACAAGCGATCACAGATTTTAAACTTTAATAAATGTATAGAAAACTTGTATCGATTCGAAAAAAAATCGATTTCAAAAAAAAAGACAGAAATTGCATTCTTGCGATATGCTAGCGGATACGAGCTGTTTATAGTTTAAAAAGTAAGTTTATGAATATCAGGAGACAATGAATTAATTAAACCAATAACTCTCTTGATCAGACTCTCGATCCACTGTAATCACCAGGTTATAAATAGTCCACTCTTATTATCTCCCTTATTCCCCCAATAAGGGAGATAATAAGAGTTGACTCTATTTGATATGAATATGAATGTGTACAGGATGGCACCAAAATATGCTGGAATTTTTTTACCTTTTATTAATTTCATACAAATATCAAAATTCGGTTCAAACCATCTTTTTATTTATTTTGACAATCACGTGGCTCAGAGATTCGCGGACATTTCTGCTAAGTCCTAGTCCTGGGTAGTGTGTTCGAATACCAATATTTGTACGTTTTCAAGTCTAATACTTCAAGTTCCTTTTGACATAATCGAAATCTATTATAAGGGAAGGTAAAGACTAGTCCCTCAGTGTTTGATCTAATTCTAATTCTATAAATATTCTGCGCAGAAAAAATCACGACATTATTATATTAAAGCGACGCGGGTGGTCCTTCCCGTTTGTTAACAACAGAAAATACCCTTATCAGTCCATTTCAGGCGCTTCAGTCACTGTATCAACAATCAGGAGAGTGTAATATTCGGAGGGCGGCACTCTTAACCCTATATTACACTTAGTGCCGTTCACTGACACAATACGCTTTCATAGTGATCGTGCGCTATCACACTATCATAGGTATAGGCACGTGATAAGTACTTCTCAACATTCTTTTTAACTTTACTTTTTACACCGCACCTGGGGTTTTTATACTTTGTATAGAACCAGACATTTTTGAGGTATTGGGATAAATGACTAGCAAAACATAATTTTGTTTGAATACCCAATCACACTACGAACAGAAGACCTGACCAGAAGCCTCGTATGTATAAGTGGCGTAGGGCGTTAGGAAACTTGTACGATCGCGGCGCTTTTCGTCCAGGTATTCAAGACGACTCGCTCCAAAGTGTTTCACTGCCTTGTAAATGTTTAACTTCCATTTCTGCCGCATTTGCGCTAACGCCACCCAACGAACAGTGGGTATGCCACAAGCTATTAAATGGCGAGTCTTCGTTTTCCATAGCACAGAGTAGAATACGGATTTCAACATTCTATTATCATCCAAGCGCTGTACAGGACCACACCAACGGAGCTGGCTTTTCACGAACCGTGCATCCATTCCGGTCATTTCAGTTCACCGAAGTACTTCCGTGTTAGGTACACAGCAATACTGCCATTTAATGCGTAGGAGTATAAACAACGTTGGTGGCACGTGACACACGTGGCTTTTTAATGTCTCCTCTATACAGACGCCATGATTCTGTTGCACTTGTTAAAAATGGCAGAAGTAGAGCTTCGTAAATTCAGAAACTTCTTGGCAAAATTTACCAAAAGTGGCAGCAGTTTCGAACGCTAACGAGATATTTAGTCTGTGTAACTGCCTCTGGATGACTGTTTGAGGATCTTTTGATGCTCAAATCTGTAGCAACCGTTCTAAAGTACATTTAAGAAGCCATAATTTAAGGCTTCGTAAATATGACTAATTTAGTATCATAAATAATAATTCAAGGTTACGTAATCTTGCATCTTTCTTGTATCATGTTTACAAATTTAAGTCAAAAACCGTTTCTAAATCGATAATAAATATAAAAAAAACGATAACACGATGTAAAGAGGTCGATTTTACTCGAGATTTTGTTTCTAAATTTGTTTTATAGTGAAAAAAATTGGACGGTCCAATTTCTGAAACCGCCAAGGTCTCCAACCGCATTGTGATTCTGGATTTTGCTCAGCGAGATTTATTAAGCGCCTATATGTTACATGTGCCAGTATCTTTCCAACAGACAAGAGGAAGGAAGTGGCACTAAAGGAGCTTAATCAGATAATTCTCCTTTTTCTTTGTAGAGTTTGCATACAGAGGCATATTTCCAACCTTGAGATACAATTTCTGTCTCCCTTACCCTGAGAATTAAATCTTCGATCGCCTTTTTTTGTATGCAGGGACAGCCATATTTTCTGACGGTATACCTCCAGCGCCTGCTGTTTTGATATTGTTTAGTTCTGATATGAACTGATATGGACTCAGCAAACCAGCGAAATCTTCTAAAACAGGCCTGCATTCAATTCAGGTGGTTCTATATACAGCATGAGTAGCCAGCGAGTAGGGTTTCAGAACTTAAAGTATTACAGTTCAATTTGTTTATGCTCTTAAGTCTTCAGACCCTATCTCGGGAATTTAGTGGTGCTATTTTCCTATATTTTGAACCTAAAATAGCTTGGGTTGAATATTCTTATTCTCAATAGTTCATAATTTCCTAGTCTTATTCGCAAAAAATACATCTCTTGCGATCTCAATTTTCGTCGATAATTCTCAATTAGTGCCCGAATTTCATCATCTGAGTCATCACGACTTTGGTAATGTGCATACCGAGGCCCGATCGTATAATTGGCCACATCATGAAATAGTCGGTCATTATTTATTATACAATGGTACCAATATGTTTAATCGTCAACGTTTATCGATTTGTCCATCCACGTTTAGCAATATTAAAGGGGGAGCACACTAAAACATGTAATAAAATATCGAAATACATGCGAAACTTATTTATTACGATTGTAAGTACAAAATTAAGAACTCTGTAACAAAATAGGTATTGTTTATGTACTTCGATATTGTCTGTCGTTTTGGCACCGAGGTCATTGTCCAGGACGCGCCCAAGTTCTACAGAATGACCAAGGACAATGAATTGGCGCTTCACAACGCCTCTCGTGATCAAAACGACGCTAAGGTATTTTTTGCGAATGTCGAAAGTCTCGTTTGTTAAGTAGCAGAATGCACCCATTCTCAATTAGTGCCCGAGCAGAGGGAATAGACTATTCACAAAAATCCATTCGGATTGCCGAACCCTAATCTCAAAGACTAATCCCTCCTGGAGACGTATGACAGCTTGCTGGCGCTTTCTTCAGGAGTGGATTGAAATAGGCTAATGAATATGAAAAGCACTGGTACTAGGAGATCCGCAAGTTAGAAGAAAGATAGAGGATCGTCAACATTAGTTCTTGCCTCAATAATTAGGATTCGTTTAATTATTTTAATGGATTTTCCGATAAGTCCATCGGATGGATTTGACGGACGCTCTCTAGAGCTCTGCTATATAACAATTCATTTGTCACCAACCAACAATCAACGTCTCTAATGCGTATATTATTCATTAAAGTATAACCAATGAAAACGAATAAAACAATAAAAACAAAGCAACAGGAGCTTGACAACTTTATTGCATAAATGCTAAAATTAAAATTTAAAAATTTGACACAACTAGATTATGTTCCCATTAAAATGCTAAAACAACACATACAATAATTATTATACAGTCATACAAAAATTATAAAGTCTTACCATAGGGTAATACTAAAGTCATACAGTAATGACCTCCCAAAGTTTGACTACGATAAACATAATCAAGTTTTCTTAGAGGACACATGTTTTGTCCTTAAGTACAACGAACGTGTTTACGTTAAAAAAAGACGCTCCTTAAAATAATCTAATTTTTATTTTATTTACCTATTACCCACAAAAAGGAATTCAATTTAAAATCATAACTTAATTTCTCCACTGTCGTATTGCTTTTATAAAACCACTCTCTTACAATTTCTACTATTCTATGTGTACTCAAATTTTTTTATTTAATTTTATTAGTATCTTATGTTGAATAAAATAACGATTTTTGTCACATCCCTCTCATATAAATAAAAGCACACAGAGTAATTCGGGGTAACATTTATTTACACAACAAAACGCTTCTCTAGAAAATAAGCATTATCACAATGAGATTTACATTCAGTACACAATAATCGTGGAAAAATAATATATTCGTGTATAGTAGATAGGTAAATAAGGAGTTTAGCTTCCACAGTCCATATACCTTACCTGAAACAATTTTTTTTAATAAATAAAATGGAATTAAATATAATGAAACAAATTAATGATTACGAAAAATGACTTGATATATATAACATTTGAAGGGGGGGTAGCGCAGTTTTGTTCTACCAACTTTCTAGGTATGTATATATTCACGCCTTGTTCCCAACGGGGAAGGCAGAGACAATCTTCTTCCACTTGCTACGATCCCGACATACGTCTTTCGCTTATCCCACTTTCATCAATCTTCGCATGCATACTCGTTGGTTTAGAGTACTCTTGACCTGGCCTTTTTCCAGAACGTCTCCGATTTGATCGTGAAATGTTCGCATAGGTCTTCCTCCCCCGACTCTACCATTTACACTCGCCTCATATATTTGTTTCGTCAACCTACTTTCATTCATCCTCTCCACATGTCCAAACCAGCTAAGCATCCCTTTCTCAATTCGTGTCATCATATTAGTCGTTCATCCAATCATAAGCTCTCTAATCATATTATTTCGAACCCTGTCAGTTATCTTCACACCAATCATACTTCTTAACGCTCTCATTTCTACTGCATTTATCTAATTATATTTAACTTTCTAGGTGTTTGGACACATTTTTCTTCCCAGGATCTGACGCCTCAGTAAGTATCACACTCTTACCTATGCAACTGTCTGTCAAACGTGGCAATCACAGCAAATGCCAATCTATGGAACAGGCACACGTCGAGCAGTGGATTATTTACAGGCTGTTAAAGTAATTGTATATACTTACACACACTAACTAAGTTCGAAACCAGCGCCGGCCTGTATCGCGTAGAGAAGCTTCTCGGCGAGAACTTCATCGGAATGGAACTCTGGCAACTTCAGCAAGTTCATGCAGGTGGAGGAAGTCGGCAAACGATCCGTCGAGCCCGCCGATTGGATGCAGAACGACGGGATTAAATCCTAGAACCACCATAATGGCACCACATTTCAATTATTCCCTTTTAGGTAGGTCCGGGCGCTCAATGTAAATTGTAGTACACGCAAATCTCGGCGCCGGCACCACTAAAATTGGTGAAGGAAAACATCGCGAGGAATCCTGCATTTCTGAGAAATCATCAAAACATTATTACGAGGACGTTTGAAGTTCGCCAACTGGAGCAGCGTGGCGGACCCTTTCCGGTTTCAAAGCTCTCTCAAATATTTCAGAGAAGGCCTTTGCTCAGCAGAGGGGATTTACAGGCTGCTTCTTTACTCTACTCTTCTTTACTTTTACTGCGACTGCTAACCCGTCTACCAAGCGGGCATGACTCTATGGGGTACTACTACACCACTACTACTATTTTACATCCAAAAGATGCTTTATTGAACCACAATTCGAGAGGGACAATATATCTTAGACAATATTATTAAAGTCGCGTGTGGCGATGTACGCCATAACCGCGGTCCGAGTCCCAAGGTCCAACTTATAAGTAGGTACAATTTTTTTTAATAATACTATTAATTGATTAGTAACCTTAAAACCCAAGAGAGGCGGCCTTGAACAACTCGTGACGAATTTCAGCAACTGTCGCCTCTGATCGTCCGTGAACTTTTCAATGACTCGCCAAAAACATTGCACCGTCGGGTGCGTCGGCGAGAAACCACCTACAAAATAATAATCCTGAGTTACATAGTTAGGTGATGAAAATTCTAGAGATATGTTTATATAATTAAATATATCCAATTCAGTAAGAAAAAATCCGCCAAAAATATATAAAATATAAATTTGGAAGTAGTCTAAACGTTGGACGTGCTGGGGTTGCTAGAAAGAAAAAAAACAAAAAAGTTTATGATAAGTGGCTCCACTTAATACGTTTTTTAATATAAAAATAAAGTAAATAAATTTGATATTAATTTATTCATGATTAGAAATGAACTGTTCATTCCCAGAACAGATAACCACAAGGTAAAAGATCATAGCTGAAGACATACAAGATTTGCGCACCTAATTTCTTAATAAAAGTTTTAAGTAATTAAAACTGGCAATTTATAAAAAAAAGCAATAATTTTTGATTTAATTTGATATCACCGATTATAAAAAGTTTGTAGCTACTGGTCTTCGCCGGGCGACTTCAACAAAAAGCGTGGCAGAGCCAAGCGGCCGCTTTAGCTGCTGCTCGAATGGGCCGGCTCGACCGGATTGATACCACGGCCTCGCAGAATACCGGCGTGAAGTAGAGGCATCTTGTGCTTCTGCGTTTTGTTCAGTGAGTGAGGTAACCGGAGGTGTAAACCACATCCCCTCCCTATTCCCCTCCTCTTCCCTTCCATCTCCCAAATATCCTTAAAGATCGGCAACGCACCTGCAGCATCTATGGTGTTGCAGATGTATGTGGGCGACGGTAAGCACTTACCATCAGGTGAACCGCTTGCTCGTTTGCCGTCTTTTCCATAAAAAAAAAAATATTGTCAAACGAAGGAGTTACTAACCGGCATAATGAGTATTCCGCTTCAGGTCTTCCAAGTCAATGGGTACTTCAGCCCCTGATATGAGCAACTGCAGCTCTCGACATGAGAACATCCGAAGCCACTCCGCATTCACTACAGAGGTCAGGCCGCGTTTAAATGCATTGCACTGTGACCTTATTTGTCTGGAAATGGAGAAAGCAAATTATTCATTGCCCTGTATTCGAATTATCATCGAAATTGCATGCAATATTATTTTAAACCCTTTTAAAACCAGTGTTGTCAGCTGTATACACGGATAATGCCAATAAGAACTTAATAATATTCAAAAAGTTATCACTACCAAATTTCTTAACGATTTTTAAATTCTCTACTAATACTCATGCACACTCCTAACAAAAACCGCTTAAGGAAAATTCACGTAAGGGAGGTGTGTTTCTTTCTGATATTGTAACCACACGATAGGTTCTCAAATTTGGGTCATAATATATTGACATATAGTTCCCGAAGTGGGGTCCACGGGAGACTCGACGGGGGTCTACGTTGGCGTGACAAAATAATGGGGGTTCACAATTCGCACAATTTTTAGCAGAATTTGTTCACAATGCCACGTCACAATTCCACGAAAATTTATTTGCTTTCGATAGTGAAGAACTAAAATGGTGGCTTGACTTTACCTATCAATGTAGGCAGATAATATTTTAAGAAGCTCAGCGACTGTTACTTGTAATTTAGAAAAGAAAATTACAGTAAAGTGAATCGATGTTAGTGTTTGCTAGTGTCGTGTTGTTAATTCGTGGTTGGAACTCAGCCGCAACGCAAATTTCCATAGTTAGATCTAAACTTAAAATTTTTTGTCGAGTTGGGAATATAGTAGAAATTTAGCTGCAGGGGGTCCCCACCGGAACCAGCTAAATTTTGAAAGTGGTCTATGAGAAAAATAGTCTGGGAACCTCTGGTCTAAACAACTTTATTTAAACAGACAGCAGAGGCAAACAATACATAAAAACGAAACACAGTTGCATACAGGATGGAAAAGACATTAAATTAAACTCATACTGTACAGGTCATATCAAAATCATACACCTATCAATAAAAAGTATAGTAATTTAGTCTTACGAAACATTTTTAGTTTTTGTCACATTGAATCAAAATATATTTGCGCTAATAGTTAACCAAGCTTTCTTTATTCTTGGGGAAATGCGTAACAAATACCCGCCCACGGTGTTCCTACTTCGCCGAGTCCCCGAGTCCACCCCCGGAGGTCATGAGCATCCGCGGCCTGCCTTTCAAGTCACCGATTCACTGCGCGTGTTTCCACTATTGCCGAAGTCAGTAAACTATACAAATATAAAACAATGGCGCTTGCATTTTATTTGAACTATTTCAGTAGTGTGAAAAAAGTTTTAGTTTTCCTTTGGAATAAAATTATTTTACTATTTCCAAATAATTATGAGCACTGGTACTAACCAAGTTTTCTTTAAATGTCAATAAGGTCGCATCAAAACCGTGTATCTGCCATACCATCACATGATCACATCCAGTGCAGCAATGTGAGGTGTGAGTTATTTTGTTTTTTTTTTATAGATGTAGGGGGCAAACGACCATGCAGCTTACCTGATTGCTAACCCGCCTACACTAAACTACTAAAGCATGCCGGTTATACTAAATGATACTATAATGGAGGCCTTTACTGGATGGCCTTGAAGGGGGAAAAGGAGACACACCCACATATAAATTTATAATATTCAGTAAATGTGTGGTGTTTACCTGTTAAGTTTGTAGTCTGCCACAAGATGAATATATTCTATTCGGTTTTCTGCTGTAACAGGAATATTCGCTCCACCAGGCTTTAACTCATCTATCTGTAATAAATATTAAATACGTATTAAACAAAAACAATTTAAACAGTCGAAAACCAGATAAAAATTATAGCAAACGCAGACTGATGCCACTTTAGATTACATGAAATCAGTGCGACATTATATATGAAATAGTATATAATAATACAAATCAAAGTTAGTTGAGAAAAAAACGGGCTTAGGCGTAATAAGCGATCCTCTCTGAGCAGCGTGAGACCGAGGCCGAGCTCGGGCACGTCCTGGCGGCGGTGCGCTCGCAGCAGCAGCAGCCCGCAGTTCAGCGACACGTGCAGCGCTGCGAGTGGCTCACCCTCTGCTCGCCGAGCTCGTCGCTGAGCAGCGTGAAGTCGAGGCCGAGCTCGGGCACGTCCTAGAAGCGGTGCGCTCGCAGCAGCAGCAGCCCGCGGTACAGCAACACGTGCAGCGCTGCGAGTGGCTCACCCTCTGCTCGCCGAGCTCGTCGCTGGGCAGCGTGAAGTCGAGGCCGAGCTCGGGCACGTCCCAGAAGCGGTGCGCCCGCAGCAGCAGCAGCCCGCGGTACAGCAACACGTGCAGCGCTGCGAGTGGCTCACCCTCTGCTCGCCGAGCTCGTCGCTGGGCAGCGTGAAGTCGAGGCCGAGCTCGAGCACGTCCTAGAAGCGGTGCGCTCGCAGCAGCAGCAGCCCGCGGTACAGCAACACGTGCAGCGCTGCGAGTGGCTCACCCTCTGCTCGCCGAGCTCGTCGCTGAGCAGCGTGAAGTCGAGGCCGAGCTCGGGCACGTCCTGGCGGCGGTGCGCTCGCAACAGCAGCAGCCCGCGGTACAGCGCGGGGTCGAGCGACGCCAGCGCGTGCACGTCCGGTTCGCGAGACGAACACAACTTGCTCAGAAAGAACTCTGCTAGCGGCAATTCTACCAGCAGGCTCTCGTAGAGCGCCTGGACACGCATTAAAAACATGAGACAGTTAATTGAAAGATGCTATAGACCAGAAGAAGCATGCAATATAAATAACAAACATACTTTTCCCAGCATTCTTCCGACGAAGTAATAATGCATTGGGAAGTCATCATATAGCAAATGTACGCCGGGATTGGGATACAGCATGTTATCCTTAGTTAATCGGAAGAGGCCTCTGTTGGGATCAAATGCTGATCTGGAACATTATGATAGAGTTATATATTTATAGTAGTAGATGCGACTGTAATATGACTTTGAATAAAATTATAATCTATTACAGTTCACCCTGAAATATTTTTGAAATTGCAAGTATTTTTTTTGTTAAAAGAGTCTTTCTCTAAACAAAAATGGTTAATATAAAAAAAACTCAATTATTATGTAATGTAGGTAAACAAACTAACTTGAGGAGTTCTGACAGAAATTCTCTAAACACTCCACCGCCATCAACTCCAGCTTCATCAGCGCCAACTTGATTTATAAATTGTACGCGCATCGTTAATTTTAAATTGGGTTCTGCGAAAAAAAAGTGAAAAGATTATATTTAATTATCATAAAATAGTCGGTCATTACATGAAATGATGTCCTGATCCGAGTAATGAATATAAATCGTTGGTCGATATGATCAACTAAACGCAAACATATCATGAAATAAGCAATCATATTGTAAAATATCCACCGCTAAAGGTGCTGGCGCTTTGTTTACGCCGAAGTATGTTTATAAAAGTGCGACCAAGCAACGATAGCAACGATAGACCCATTAACGAATTATTTAACAATGAATTGTATGATTAAACAAAATAAATATTATACTGGTTAGATAGGTTTTAATTTTAGCACAGTGACCACCGCGAGGGAGCGAAGCGTGCGTGTCGCGGTAGCGGCCGACGAATTGCCAATAAAACTTGTCCAAGTAATGTTAAATTTTCGCAAAATTATCGTATGAACAATGCAGTCCATCATTAACCCTTCACGTATCATAACTTTAATTGTTGTAAGTCCTTTAAGGACTCATGACACTAGAAGGGTTATTCTTTTATGATATTGTACGTAAGCAATACCTAAATTGTGTATTAAATTTTCAATGTTCTTAATTTTGTACATACAAGAATAATTAATAAGTTTCTAATTTTACAACTTTCACGGTTGCCCTACATGATATGAATAAACGACCAGGCCTCGACATTTATCATATATAGTACCATAAATGTGGCAATAAAATCTGTGTAGGTATTTGATGTTTGACAGATTGGAAGAAATTATGTGTCAATTTAGAAAGATTGTCTTTTACGTAATTAATATATTAACCGTCTTTGCTGCCAAACAGTGATGATGAAGTTGAAAGAATTGACAATTGCAGCACATCGCTAACAAGACTACACTTTCTAAAAAATATATGGCAACTTCTTTTGTGTTGATTCTTTGGACTGTTCAGAATTGGTGTATAGTTAAATACCTATTCATTGCTACTATTCTGATGTGATATAGTAATAAGTGTAAGTCATAAGAGAAAGAAAAGTAAAACTTTACCATTATCAGGGCTGAGCTTTTCGAATGCGTCCTCATATAAATGCGTTCGACGAACATTGATGTTTATAGATGGTCCTTCATTGAAATTTGATAGCTCGTACCAATTAGCACTCTTTTCTCTAGAAGTTTTAAAATAAATATACCAATACATCACTTAGTTTTTGGTTCAAACGAATTTTTTATTATGTTAAACTTACCTGAGAAGCAACGTCTGGAATATTAGAACGCGCGTTGAAAATGACATGACGAAGGGGATCTCTTTTAATATTGTAAGCATCCTTAATTCTTTTATAGTTAATGGCGGCCCCTCCTCTGTAAAATAAATAATCTAACTTGACACATATGCAGTTTTTTGATCCAAATCTATTTTGCAGAGAAGAACAAACAAGAAAAAAGGTAATTTCAACACAATGTTACTACTCTTGCTACAATGATACGTTCGCGGGAAACGTATAACCTTTCTAGTGTCACACTTGTAAGTCCTGATAGGATTCATAACAATAAAATTCCAATAGTTTCAAAGTTATGACTCGCGAACGGATATCGGAATGTACATCACAGGATTGACCTTTTTATTAATTACTTCAATACTACTACTCGTATTAACCATACTTTATGATTATAGTGATGTGCTTATTATATTAACTTTAGAATTCACAACTGCAATTAATATTTAAGTTCGCAAAAATGGCGAGAGCGTAGTGCTTGTGTGCTGGGTGATGAATAAAGAAGAAATGAGTTAAAGAAGCAAGCATTTGTGGGAGGGCGGGTGGTGCTTAAGTTTTGCATGCGGAATTGTACAAAGTAACTTTTATAATACATTGAAGTAACGCCTGTTACTCTGTTATTATTCTGCTAACTACTTTCGCCTCAATAAATCATCTCGAATGTTAAATGTAATTGGACTTTTCTAATACTGTATTAAATAATTTATTTAAATAAAATCCCAAATGAATCGCCTTTTTAAAAAAAAGTATGAAAATTTTTCGGTTATCAATGAATTTTAAATAATGTTACGATACTTCACTGATAATTAGTAGTAACAACATCAGACTATTTTTTAAGTTTGTGAACTCAGGCCTCTTCAAAAAAGCGCCAGCATACATTTCTTAGAAGCTACTCAACACGCTGGACAAGCGAGCTGATGAGCACAGTGCCGGTGCCCGCGCGGCAGTGACGCTGCCCACCATCACTAGTATGCGAGCAGGATGCACCGCGTGCAGGTGAGGTTGACATTGGAAGAAAGAAACAGTATATTCCTCCTTACATTAAATATTTGAAACTAGGATCTCTTGTGTTTGAAAGAGCGAAGAGATTAATTATGAAGGAGAGTTTAAAAGTTTTTCAGACAATTCTAAAGTGATTATTAATGAGATTAACAGATACCTCAGAAGTCGTAATAGTTGCTAATTTGGATGTGTTGACGGTTTTGTCTTCGATAATGTATCCAGATTGATTAAACATATTCGAGTAAGAGTTAACTAATTCGCACTCACCATTGTTGATGGCCCGCGCAGCGTCCACCAGCGGCGCATTCTGGCGGGAGCGGGCGCGTGCGAAGGCGACCAGCGCCGCCACCTCGGCCGCGTCGTCGTCGCGCTCGCCGGCCCACGCGGCGCCCGCGCTGAACCGCAGCCGCTCGTCGCGGGCGTACAGCGCGCGCAGGAGCTGCGTACACACCTGCAACCAACATCGATGAAATATTCTTTTAATATTATCGTCTCTCTTCTTTACTGGAATCAAGTCACTCAAAACATAGCATTTATCTCAAAATATAACATTATATTCCGTTATAATATCTAAATCAATTTCCTATCCTGATTCTTATGGCGATTATTATTTTATTTCTTCTTTCTGAATTATTCTGACTCTTAGCGAAATAATGATTTTTATCAGAACTATTATTACGGGAAGAGTTCACAATATTTTGTTTACAAGAGAATATAGGTAATATAGTGTTAATTATCCGATATAATAGATTTTTATGTTACGTTGAAAGAAGGAAGAAAGTATTATTCGGTCCAAACCACAAACTTAAAAAAATTTACCAAATATTAAATATATATGACGATGATGATGAAACGGTAACTTTAGTTCATTGATCAATTCCACTTTAAGAAATATTACATTATCGTAGTTACGTAGCGTACGTTTAAAGGGTACCACGGGCACTTTAACTATTTCACTCATAATATCCTTCTCACTAAGATACTAACCTCATATCTAATATCGAAATAATACTTCATCTTACCTTAAAGAGATGCGTCCAGGCGGCGGAGTGGTTGAGCTGCTCGGCATGCTTGTAGGGAGTGCGGGCGGGCCGCGTGTCGGGCACGGCCAGCTCCAGCAGGCCTAGGCACAGTTGGCGCAGCGCGCGGCACAGCCCGCCCAGCTCCGAGAACGAGAATGCGTGCGTACGGCCGCCCGACGTGCCCGCCTCGCTCACTGCCGAACGAACGTAGATAACGCTAAAGTACCGTTCGGAACATAGCGATTTTAATACATTTATTATTACAGTTTATTCTCGGTACTCCCTCAGACACAGCTATTAATATACTCACGGTACAGCTTATCGTTGTCCCCGGTGTCGCGGAAGAACTCCGTGTCGTGCAGCGTGCCAATGAGCAGAGTGAAGAGCGCGCAGAAGACAGCGAGCGGCGCGAGTAGGGGGCGCACGGCGTGCGCGCCCACGCCGCGCGACAGCACCGCCAGTAGCGGCGTGGCAGGCCCGCCTACCGACGACGCCTGGCTCATGCCGCTCAGCCAGCGCCACACTCCGCGCACGAAGACTGGCTTGAAAGCCAGCGTGTACAGTAGCCTGACGCAAACCATTCACGGTTACTGGCCGGATTAGAACCGTGGTAGTTTTGAGGTGTAAGGGGGAATATACTATCTCTTTCCCCAAATGCAATGGTACATAATGCTAGCGAACAAAAGTGGCTCAGCGTTCGAATGATAGCAGAATATCTATCCGCATAAGCCCTTAATCTCAGAGGCTAGTGATGTAGAAAAACATCACTGGTACGAGTGTTCCGGCACTGTGCTCACCAAACCGCCTTCCCAGCGTTTTGAGTGTGGGCAAACCTTCCAAGTAATGTATGCAAGCTTTGCAAGAGCAAAGCAGCTCAGTAAAAGGTGATGAGGTAGTTGGGATGCTTACTTGATACTACCGTAACTGGGAACTGACTTAAAGTATATATACTTCATTTTAACCCCATGACGACTTTACTAAATTTCATCCATATCGTGAGAGCCATTTCCGCCAATACGTACTAACTCTTTGAAATTTAATAAGTAAAATTAAATACTGGCCGGTGAAGCTGGAATATTTGTAAGATACCTAAGAAAAATAAACTGATTATTTTTTGTTTTTCCTAAATATAAATTATTTGTTTAAGGTTTGTTGTAGCGTTTTAGAGAAAATGGAAAAAAAAATTAACTACGCGCTGTTATTATTTGTTATGTATTGTGCTTGAAAAATTTCTGGAATAGTCAAGGGATAGTAAAGATTGAATATCTCGATTATCGAGCTACTGTTACGGACAATTTGTATTCAGATACAAATGAGTTAATAAATAAAAAAAAGGAAACAAACTCTCAAAAATTGTTTTGTTTCACCAAAATATCACACATAATGCGGCTTGTCTGCGCAATAAACTATTCAACAGCCTTTGAACTTTACTTTCGTTGACATCGTAACACATACCTGTATTTATGCAACGCCATCTTGTGACTCAAAAGTAAATTGTGACAAATCTTCGATATACATTCTAGGAACTCCTCACTGAGATCGTTGTCGCTAATCTGGGAACACGTCATCATAACGCAATTTTCCGGTTCATTTAACATTTCTATGCACTTGGTAAGTAGAGTTTGCTCCCTCACAGAAGTGGGGTTGGGTTCAACCTCAGTATCGCTATCGTCGTCTTTATCGGCCGCTGTCTCTTGACTGCACAGCGAATCCTCATACTCGTACGTGATTTGCTTGTTGCAAACGTTTTCAGTAAGCTTGGCCAATATTTTTAGGTATTCTAGAACTATAGGGTGGCTTGGCAATCGTCTATTGTCTGCTTTGCGAAGATCATTTGCTAAAAATATGAATAATAGAATATAATTATCTAGCTTCGATGATTACCTATATGTATTTTATTTGTAGACAACTCCAACAAACTATTATTGGAATATTATCGCAAAATATCTCCGGATGGAAAGTGTGGAAAAAATTATTTTATATATCTCGAAACATTGCAAATGAAAAATAAATTAAATGTGTTTTTTATGACAACAAGTTTTGACACCAACTCGAAAATGTTCGGCTTGGCTGGTGCAGTGGCTAACCGTTTGGCTGTGGCGCTGCAGATTCGGTTAACGCACAGATTAAGAACATATTTCTAAGGACTACAAATAATAGATCCAGTACTGGATGTTCGAGTATGTCGGTAAATCCTTTAGATGCATGACTTTCATTTAAAAAAATATTTCTATTTTTGTGTTGATATAATGCTGAACTCTTACCAAAACCCGAAGGTTCTAACGACAGCACAGAATGTAACAGCCATGAGTCATTATTTATTTTTCCACTCGTAAATCTACTTTCCTCCCGCATGCACCGCAAGAAAGCTAGGAATGGGAACCTTCTATTGGGATCCTGTGCTAATGCTGGCAGTATATACATTTCCACGGGTTCTGGATATGGGTTACACAAGAAGGCAGACGTGAATTCCGACATGACTGTGTCTCTGAAAAAAGAAATTTATTTCTTCTTAAGATAAAAAGTTGTTGTCTGTATTGACATTAAAAATAAAAAAATTTGGGCATTTAAATAAATTGCTGATAATATAACAAAATACTTAATAAAAACAAAAATATGCATATTTAAACGTCTCAATTTCCCTAACTTACTCATATTCCAGTGTGTTGACTTGCATAGACAAGTTTATCGGTCTCTGGATTAAATCTAGTAGTGCGCCGCTAAGGGGAGTAGGTGGATTCGGTGAAGGCCCATACAGAGGTGGTGTTCGTTGACACATTACATTGCGTAAATCCTTGAAATAGCCTGGGTTAAACACAAAAATGTATTCATATCATTTACACATTAACATCTACATAATTAAACTACCTTACAATATCGACATTGGACTCACACCACAGATCAGCCTGTCGTGGCGAACGCTAAGCAATTTCATTAGGCAAGAGATTGTCTAAGTTAGTTTTAGAATATGTCGATAAACAAATTCAGTTCATTTCGAAAATTATCAACTGGAAAACGTTTTTATATTTATCTAATGACTTCGCGTCAGAGGTGTAATTAATAAAGAAGAAAACGCTAATTATTTCCTTTTTATTTAAAAATTAACCGGTCGGTTCGTTACATAAATAAAGTGTGTTGTGTGTACTAGACAAGAGGTTATAATTATACCAGTAAAAATTAAGTTTCATTGTTATAAAAACTGGATGGTGGTGAATATCTTTTATTAAAAAAATAGAATAACCAATGGATAAATATGAGCGATTTACATATGTATTTGTATAACGTGCATTTATAAATATTTCAAATAAATCACAATTTTTCTACAATTTACATTGTTCATGTCACAATAAGTATAAGATTGTACGAAAAAAGCCTTCTGTAGCTTAGACATAGGTCTCAAAGAGACAACAAACGTTTAATTAATATTTTTTTAAACTTTGTTCGTGCTCACGACAGCATGCTAGCACATGTGAAGCCGATCACTAGACTCTAATATTTGTGTTCACCGTCATCGGGTGAATTCTTCCGATCAATTTGTGGCTAAAGACTTCATTTAGAGTAAAAGTTGCTGTATATACTTCATTCACGTTAATTTTATTTGGCTTAGTTTAATTTTTTTTTTTTGGCTTATTTGAATAATGCGTATACGTCTCGAAACAAAATGACGCCGCTCGGTAGAGTCTCGATTATACTTAAGATTTTTTGAAACATCTCGTGGCCCTTCACAGGTGAGAACCATAGTATTTTTATAGTGTCAGAAAGTCAAGAACTATACAACTTTATGACATCTACCAGACGAACGGTTTTATGTAATTATGGGGGAACATGAACATCAAATGTTAAATTCTAACTCAACAATCCATAATTGACATTCTTAATAAATCAAATCAATACAAAAACTTTTCTTACCTCTTTTGACCAAATATAAAAATGTGCCACTAATAATATTAACAGCTTCTTCATAACTCATCGAAGACTCAGCAGATTGTGTTGCAGTGAATACCTCTAACATTCTAAGTGGTACTGCAAGTGGAACCTGAAACAAAAAACTTTTTAAGCTACAACAAAACCAGCCAACTGCGTGTCTGAATATTTTTCATAAAGATTGACGCTGATTGATGTAATTAAGTAATAGCCAGCCAAACAACCATAGCGACCCATGGTGAGATAGGGCGACTAATGGTTATAGTCTAACATCTGTGCTTCTACCGTGTGGTGGTCGTACAAAAAAGAATTATGTCCTGTGTAATAAAATAACAGCAGCGTTTTCATAAACAATAGGGCCAAAAACAGGCGGGGTAACTATGACAAAAACACCCCTTCATTATAGGTACAAGACAATGGCCCCTGTCCCCGACGGCCTGGGTGGTCCTGGCAACGATGACGGCCATGGTAATGGAGGAGCAGGGGTTGCAAAGAATCTACGTTTGAGATCTTGCTGCCAATCTAAACGTCTGGACCTGGCGACGTACTACGCACCCACGCTGGAGACTGAATAGAAGAAGGTCTTGGTGCTGGTAGAACAGATCTTCAAATCTATGAGGTGAGGCATTCAATACAGCCCGTATTGAAGAAATGATCGAGCGGAACCAAGGCTCCATAGTTTTCGCCAGATATCTCTCTAACGGAAAGCTGACCATGTTTAAGATCGAAAGCGGCGCAATTATTTCACCGTTCGGTAAACACGAAACACTACGATACATCTTCTCTACGAGTATACCTCAAAAACCTCAAGACAAAAATAGTTTTGCATTGTCTTGTCTTGTTGTACGGTTGTGAAAAGATTTGGAATGCTCGGTGTTTCCCTGCATGATAAAAACTGCAACGAAGATATCCGCAGCAGAGCTGGGGTAAACTAAGGTAAGCCGTAAGGATCAGCCTTACGAGGTAATATGCCCGCCACATAGCTCGCACAACGGTTGAGGAAAAAAATACCCTCGAGTGGCCGACCTTGTACAGGCATTGTAGGATGTATATTGATAACATGATCCGCCTCAAGATGGGGTGACGACCTGCAGTGTTGCGGATAGTAGATACAGGTGGCTCAGGGCCGTGCTTTGTCGCTATCTTTGGGAAGGCCTATGTACAGCAATGGACAAGCTGTAATGATCATGGTGAACTAAAAATATCACGTAATTTATTTTTCCCGTATTTTTTATTAATAGTAATAATTTTATTAATAGGCAAATATGGTATTTTGTAATACATTGCTATTCAAAATTTTTACCCTCTCGAAATGTTATCCCAAAAAATACTTTATTGCTAAATAAAACCAAAAAAATGGTCTCAATTTGGCCCCTTTTATTAAAGATGAAAGTAAATTATTAATAAATACGTCTATGGCGAATTTTAAGTTATAACACAACTCTCACCATGTGTGTTCCCTTGACCTTGTAGGATCTGCATGATTATTACTGAATGCCAATAGTATGACTTTTATATGTAAAAGTACTATGCATAGCATTTGAATCCAAAAAGGTTAACGTTAAACATTTCAATTAAACATTATATCATGAAACCATGACAGAGAAATATGTCAAATAAAACATAAGATCTTTACCTCAGCATCATGTTGTAGTAACCGAAGATGTAATGCAAGTAATCTTCTTATTTGAATTGAGGAACCACCACTTTGAAACACTTTTTGCCATTGTTTTAATAGCAGTTGTGATATTGATACCTTAAAAACATATTTCACTTGTTTAACCTTTTTCAATGTCTAGATATAATTCAAAGCTTTTATATAATTTTCATATATAACATGCATATATTTAGATATACATACATAATTTTTTTTTTTAATTAAATCAATAACAGGTCATCAGTAAGTTCAGCAGTATCTTGAAATTTGATGTGAACATAGTAAAACCAGAATAGTAGTATAACTTCTGCAGCATGCGAGACTAAAATGTCTACTGCAGGGTTGTCCAAATCTCTTTTAGTTTTGTAGGTAAGAAAAAATCGTAAGTATCAGAAATGGTTAATAATTTCTTATATTTTCTCTCAAAGAATCAAGGTTTGCTGCGAATTCCTAATTAAGACCCAGTAAAAGTATAATTCTCATACAAAAATGTTAAGTTCCCAGCTTTCTTCCCAACTAGACATATGTTAATAGCAATTTATGACAATATAAGAATATATTCATATTAACTAATAATATAAATATGTATATTCTTCAAGTAATATTATAAATGTTAAATAATATTCATATAATATCTTATTAACAAAAAACTCTAACAAAGCTTATACTTCATAAGCTTTTCGGTATGTTTTGATAAAATAAGACTTACTAAACGCGACTGTGGCGCGGCCCTAACTAGCGCTTTTCAGGCATACTGAGATATTGCCGTTGTATGGGCACTGGGGTTCTTGAGCAGGCAAACATATTAGTGGCACTCGGTTCCTTACTACATAGAAGACCTACTATTATGTTTTTACTATGATATGAATGTGTCCAATGTTTTAATTTATTACCACTAAACTGAAATTTTTAATGCTCATTTATGAGTTGTTCAGTGTTATGACTTGTTTGACTCAAAGAAAACATTGCCAATCCTACTTCTTCTATTCCGATTCTTCTATTTCGACCACTGTAATAATTTAAGCAAAGCCAGCCACCAAAGCTGTATTGTTTCAGTTTGGTTATGTTTTACCAAATACATGATTTTTGAAAGTAATTTTGAAATCACTACACAGGGAAGCCAATCTCACTCCAAGACACCTTAGATACTACTGCCTGTTATGGGTCTGACATTTTTTGTGCTGGAGCCATGAGATTTCCCAAAATGAGAAGATTATTATCAACCCATCAATTAATACAAATATATGCCAAAACAATATTTGATGGACAGCTAATCTGGGCAAAGTTCACATTGATATCACACAGATTGTCTACTGTAAAATTTTGCTTCTTGAACAATAATTAAGCCAATTAATGACATAAATTAAGTAACTAAATAAAAAATCCTTTTTTTATTAGATTTCATCGACAATAAATGAAAAATGCAAAAATGCTATATGAACTATAAATGCTCTATAAGCCATAAGGAAATAATAATATTTTTTATGTAATTTTTCCCATATTATTATAAAAAGCAATTAGTAGTAGTGCTTAATTTTGAAATTTACAATTTAAAGGTTTGAGGTTAAAAAAAATTTTGTCAACAACTTAAAATAACCTAGTAATCCAAAGGAAATGCAAGTGCCAATGGTAATAAATAGTATACCTTAGCAAAAGCAGCAGAGCAGCTGCAGGATTTCATAATCAGTTTATTGTGTAACAACTCTTATTAGCTTATTACACAGATGTCAATTTGCAATAATTCAACCAACTTCAGGAAATGAAAATATGAATGAAAAGAAACATATTAAAGTAATCTACTTTTTGACTGACTAAACTGTCTGTCTGTAATCATTAAATTGATATTTGGTGTATGAGTTAAAAATTACATATAGAATATGAGCTTAACTTTTACTCCTGCTCCTAATTATTCTTTTAATTTTTCCTTGTACTATCTCTGGTAATGACATAATCAACTTACCAATCTATTAAAATCTTTCCTTCCATCATAAAAAAATAATATCTTGGCAAGCAACGAAGAGACTACAATTTGGTTATCAATATTGGCTCTAGGAAACATGGTATCGAATTTCTCCCTTTCATTTTGTTTGCAATGTTTCCGAATCAGGTAACTCCGCACATATGCTTGAATTTTTATAGTACTGTTCAGGCGCCTTCTGTGTTCCTAAAATTATTGTTATTTCATATTAATACTATAGTTACCATTATTTCAAAAGGTTGTAAACACTCATCAAATTGGAAAAAAATCAACAACTATATATATTGTCTTTATCCCTCTCTCTCTCTCTCAAAATATAATTATTTTATGCTATTCTAACTGTCTGCAATGCAAATCAAATTCTTATCTGCAATCTGCTGTGTGGTTCAAAGCCACAATGCCAACCCACCCTCCACAATGCGCCAACTCGCTTCGGAACTGCACTCACTAAGCCTACTCAGGATACCCACAAAAGTCAGTTTGGCAATGTAGGTACCTTTCCACACACTGTGGGTGACCAAGTGACGCCTATCAAGTTTCCTTCCACACCAACAAGGCAGGAACCAATATGGGAGAGAATATCAGTCTCTGAGTGTTTGCTAGAGCTAACACATACAAATTTTAGTTCATTGCATTGAAATAAGTAGTCTCTATGAATTGACTACATATAAACTGTTCAATAGAATATCCTCTACACCGTGTGATATGCATTCAAATAATTATTCATTTATCAAGTATCAAAATTGCTATGTCATGATGTTTTACAAATTACAAACAGAAAATAAGCATACACAAACGAAAGTTTGACACAATGTAAACAATACAATACATTGTGCTAGCCTCTTTAGTTATTTATTGTTTCGGAGCATTTAAAAATTTAACTAACCTCTCGTTTCTGCCTTTGCTGTTGTGACTGCAGTATTAGAGTATCTCGGTCAGTTTTACGTTGAGCACTAGCACCAGCCAAATTTTGTTGAGGCTTTCGCCTAAAATCTCCCTCAAAGGAATACATAACTAAAATATAGTAAACAAGAATCAGCTGAATTCTTTTGTCATTGAATGATCATCACTTTAACACTGACCTTTACAACTTAGGTACTCAACAATTACATCTTATATTAATCCTTAGTACTGTTTGAATTGAGCATATACTACAAACTTGAGAATTGAGTTTTATTATTATATATATTCTTTATGTCAAGTTATCCATCCACTCCAATTTTACACATAATTTGACATTAATTTTTAAAAAGAAGAGAGAAAGAGAAAGAAAAGCAAAGTCTGTACAGCGTAATACTCTGTACTATACAGACAATAGACATGCACAGAGTATATAAACACAACCACTTAACCACAATCCACAACTACGGATTGTGTGGAACCCTAATAGAGTTAACAATAAAAGTCAATTTCACTTAGTTTTTTATAACGCCAACTCCAAGCTATGTATCTCAGCGCGTTATAAAAATAATTAGCAAACCACTTTAAAGAAAAATGCCTTCTTCTGTTGACAATTAGAGTCTACAAGTAATTCATTTGAAATTTAATATAAAGTCAATACCAAATTATTTCTCAGCGTGTTATAAACAAAATTTACGTAAATTTATATTAGGGAGACGCCTATGTCCTGCAGTGGACTATCCACAAGCTGTTAATGTAAGGTAAAGAAGTAAATATAAGCCTAACGTAGTTGAAAATAAGATTAAATTTGCAGACAATGGAATTCCGTGAAAAGAAATGTATAAAATTCAATTTATGGATGAAATGAAAATCCCAGTCGGGCGATGGAACAAGTGTTTTCGATTCATGTAACAGATGATGATTTAAGTTATCATACGTTATATAATAAGTGCGTGAAATATTCTATGCCTACGGCCAACTGGCACTTTTGACACAAGCACGTTACCTGTTGAATTTTCATTTATGACTAAAAAAATACTGAATAAATGTATATTTAATTGTTTTTTTTGTGTGTAAGATAGCGAACGTTGAATATGTTTGTTGTTGGCAAACTGCAATTTAAAAAGCTGCAAAAGCGTAGTGACAAAAGTTATCTCTGAATTTTACATTTTTAGCGTATGTATTGGTATACCAGGAACTGATGGCAAAAAGGGAAAAAAGAAATTGACGCTAGCAATACTTGGGAAATTGGAGTAAAACGTTTTGATGCTTTTTTTTCCTTATAGCGGCTGATTCAAATAATAAAAATTGAAAATCAGTTCATAGAACAAGATTAATTGAGATGCAGGAGGAAAGGTTTATCATAAATACTGCGTCTTCCTCGTCTTCCTCTTCCGATGAAGACATTTTTATGGATGTGCAGTATTTGGAACCATTTTTAAGTTCTTATAGCCTATAATTAATTAATAAAACACAGAACAGAGTAATTGGAGTTTTCATCTAAATCAATGATATTTAGGTTCAGACTTATGATTTTTCACTGCTTCCAGTAATTTACATTTATGCCAATAATCGTCCTAAGGGATATTGTTTGATTGAAGCCATTCTTTTATAACAGCAATACGGTCGGCTTGTGTAGGTGGTTTGTTTAATTGTATAGAATGGTACTTGCCGTTGTCCATGACAATTAGAGAAGGTTTTGTAAGGTTGGGAATCAACTTCTCCGTAACCCATTTTGTAAAGTTATCTTTATTCATATCATGGTGGTAGTCAGCTGATGTACTCTTCGACTTATACACCAAACAACAGTTTGCCACAAAACCATTTTCTGCACCAGCATGTACAATGATCATCTTGGGCCTGCCGAAATACTTTTAGATGGGCCTGGAATATCTTTATTTTGCCAGCATTTGTTCACTGAACATGAACCGTGTATGTAGGTTTCATTTAAATAAACCACATCTAGCTTATCATCGGCTTTTCGATTCTTTTGCATACGCTCCAAATACTTGAATCTGTGTATCTTTATGTCATGTCGCTCCATTAAAATAGTCCTTTATGATTGGCACTTCACGAATTCGAATCCGATGTCTTTCAAAATAAGTCTGAAGACAAAATAAGATTGTTATTTTTAGATTACTATGTTTTTAGATTATATTCAAACTGACAGAAAATGAAATTCATTTTTGTTACCTTAATGATTCTCTTCCTCCATTGAAATTGATTTCCTCCCGAAGAATTTGTAGCAATTTCATGACAGTGGGTATTTCTTTTCGTACAGTGTAAAATTCATTTATCTTGTTTCTGATCAATTCTAAATCACAACTATCCAAGTTTATTTTTTTTTGCCACCTTTCCTCTGTTTACCGGGCGTACTAAATACGTTTCTGTTAGATCTGCCTTCAGCAACAATTCGTCTTATGGTAGTATTAGAAACCCCTGAAATAAACCAAAGTTTAGTATACATAATATAATACACACGAAAAGTATGCAATAACCCAAATAAACCAAAGTATCAAGACGTGTCATTCCTACTAACCAGTCAACGCTTGCACATGGCTCAATATCGATGATTGTGTTTGTTCTGCACCTTGTTCATCAAGTATTCTTTGATAAACATTGAAAACAATATTTCTTGCTTGCAATCGAAGAGGGATCGACATTTTCACCACGTTTTAAAGGAAATTTGAAGCCAAACCAAAAACAATTCCTCGAAATTTCAGTTGACAGATGACATTTTTGTGTTGCCATATGAAAATCGCTATTTTTTAAACTTTTTTTTGCCATTAGGTCCTGGTAGACGTATAGTACCTACTACAAAAGAGCATGAAAGGAACGAACTGCAAGACATATTTCGCCTAAGTATATTTAGTTCACAATTTATTTACCAACTAGGAACTAGGTTTAAGACCAGTCCAACTTCATATCGATAGATATAGCTATAAAAAATGTGTAGATCTACGAATTTATCTACAGGCAGAGATCTTCGGATTTTTTAACGTCACCTTACAGATTTCTGGAGATCGGGTCTGGCAACACTAATTGATAAGTAGCCGCTAGCCGTGGCTGCCCAGTGCCGTCCGTCATTTACTAAACAACAATGCATAGAATACATTATATACAACAATGGTAACAAGTAATTTTATGAGTAAATAAATGTTATATTTGGTTGGAACAATGACCACAACGCCAGTAAAAACTTATCTAAGCAATGACAAATTTTTAGTGAAATTATCGAAAACCTTTTGATACATACCCATATCACAGACTGTGTCCAATGAAATTACAATATAACAAACGAGCCGAACGACAAAAGTCTGTGCAAAAATAACGCTGCGACATATACACCAGTAATAAAAATTTAAATGTTAGTGCTATTTAGCTTCATCGGCACTCCATGCCATGGGCTCCGTAAAGTTACCACTCGATAGCACATAATTATGATAAAAGACCACAATCATCTATTAAAAATAGTATGTGAAATGTCATTCAATGTTAGTTATTTTAGTTACTTTCAGAAGTGGGAATAATTTAATATAGCTAATGTAAACAAAATTACAATGGTTTCACATTAAAAGACAGTACCTTTATTAGGATTACTATATTGTCTGCGTCTATTAAGATACTTTTATATAAAATTAACCATTGCCTAAGTTTGTAATAAAATATATTGTACAGGTCTGTCAACGATATGATAGCCTGAAAATTTGAGTTCAATCTGTACAGGGCTATATAACACCAAATAGATGATGAGAAGTGCCCTTTCCCAGCTGTGGGACTTTTATAAGCTGCTACTTTTGCAACCTCAGTATACTTATACATATCATGTTCTGTTCATGTTATTAGAAAAGTATGTATTTGCTTATAACAACAGTCAATATAATATCCAATTTGAATGATCCATTCAAGTATATTAAACAGGTTAAAATCTGTTATGGGCCTATTGCAGCAAGTCAAACCCTTCCTGGCTCAAATCTCAAATGTTTTTTTGATGAGCATTTACAAGCTGCTACTTAATATTTAAGAAGACTGTGCAAAGGGCTCACTGAGCTTAATATCATTACATATGATAAATATTGACTAAGCTCTATGGTGGTATTGTAGTTGTAGGCAACTCTCATTGTGCATGTGCTACTCATACTTAATCATCTATAGTAACCATGTTTTATTATTTTAGGTTAAACCTTCAATAGCTCAAGTAAAAGCTATTGTATCATTTATGGAAAAAAATCCAGAGCTAGCTAACCGCAAGCAAAGAGACATGAGCCATGAAAAGTATATGTCTTTGTGGGAAGAGGTATCAAGCACAGTCAATGGTCTAGAAGGGTCTCATAGACCAATAAGAGGTTGGATAAAGGTACATAAAGGTTTATTGCTAAAAACATAAGTTTCTATCTCATTGAAATTTTGCATGGAAAAGAAAGTTTAATCCAATTTAGTAATCATGTCCCTTTGCAGTTCTGGGGCCACAAAAAAAGATTTTTACTTTTGAAACGAAAACACATCAATGATGGAACAATTAGTGATGTACTGACTTCTTTGGAATTAAGAATTCTAGATGTATGTTCTAAAGACAGAAATGTGAAAAAGAGTAAGTGTTTTTGTTAATTTAACATCGTAATGCTGCATGAAAGTTTGTAGAAAATCATGCAAAATCTCATCCCTCTAAAATGTTAAATCACAATATACCACAGGGCACAGACCTTGCTACAGGGTACACACAAAGCTAGGTAAAGTCTTCATACTTGTTTAGTGCAAGTTGGCATACTGCATATGTTAATGAAATAATTTTTATTTCTCAGAGATGGAGGTTGGCTCTCAATGTTTTCCTTTACTGCTTAGCATGTAAACAGCATTGAATTTAACTAGTATACATCAAACATCAAACAAAACTTCACCTTTAAAGGTTTTACTTAAGTTTTCAATTGAAGGTCCTTCTTTTCTTCTTCATCTGTAGCTCAGCAGCTTATTCTTTCCAAGTATTTTTAGTGTGTTTGTATATAGTATTGAAGTGGACACAATTTAATATTCTAATAATTTTTGGTGCTGAATTCAATTCAATACAACGTTCTAATCACCTAGCGCCTAGGCGCGCAGAAAAAGATAATCTGCGTTTGCGCTTGCTTGCCTATCGGTATGTCGCAGTGGGCGGGGTAGACCGTGCGGCCTGGATTTTTATGCATTATCATTGGTTAATAATTTTGTTGGCGGTTCGTTACCTCATTCACCGAACGAAACTCAAAAGCACAAGATTCATCTATATTACGCCCGGTATTCTGCGTAGCCGTGCTACTACCTTGGTCGAGCCACTCCATTCGCACAGCAGCAAAAGTCGCCGCTTGGCTCTACTATGAACCGGTGTAGTTTTAGACGTTCATAAGAGCAGTCTAATTTCAGTTTAAACATTGTGTTACAAAGTTTAGACATTGTGACAAAAAATTTTAGTACCCAATATAATATAAACGTTTTTTAACTATCTTCTTCTTCTTTATCAGCCTATTTAAGTCTACTGCTGAACATAGTCCTCCAAGAAAATCGAAAACAAAAGTCGGCATGCAATTCTTGAAGAGTTCACTACATTGGGCAAGCAAGTAGATCGGTGTCCGCAGCGTCGGTACCCTTGCGCTAGTGATGCGGCTGTGCTAGTGTGGTAGACACTAGTCTGTAGGATTTGGTTTTTACAGCTAATTTGGATAAATTATCCGCATCTTATAACCGTATATATATAATTATAATATTCCTTTTTTTATATGTCAGTAGTAAATAAATTTTGTCCTCACATGACACTAACTTTAACCTCTATACTCTTTTACTTTCAGAAAGAAAAATCACTATAAAGAAAGAGTCATGTAATGGTGAGGATAATGAATCACGTAAAAACATTTACACAAAAGATAATTTTAACTTTGAATGTCCAATAAGTGAAGACCATCTTATGTCTACAGACACTGACAAACGACATATAGTTATGATGGAGAAACTGGTATGATATTATTTAATTATTATCATAAATATACACATGAAGGGCTGATGTGGAAGAATCAGCTAAGTCACAAGATTAAAATTTATTTTTGCTGGTCTCTCTCTCTCTCTTTCTCTTTCTGTGTGTGTGTGTCACAATAATTTAATGTATGTAACTTCTGGAAATGAAAGAATGCCATAGAAAGATATGAAAGCGGCAAAATTTGATATCTACTTTCAATGAGGTCGTCGACCCGTGACTCTTAGGTCGAGTGAACTATTAGCGCGAATACATTTAGTCAGAGTAACAAAATCTAAAAATTTCTCTTGGAACTAAACTAAAAGACTTTTTTAATTTATTTTAGCTGTATGACAGCAAATACAGAATATGAGGTTTAATTTAAAATCATACCGTCATGTGCATTTAATTTAATTTATTTTAAAGGTGGAAGTTATGGATCGACAGGCTGCTTCTATGTCTCAAATGGCAGAAGCTACTCACACTAATTCAAAAGCGCTGGAACGCATAGCGGAAGCATCATTTCAGCAGGTAATTTCAATAGACCCTCTCATAAAATAATGTATTTCACTAAACATATTATTTTTTCTTACACAACTATATAATATAACTATAAATAAACCACTGTACATACGTATCAACCACAGAGAGGATTTGACTTATATCCACGCGGGGAATGCAGTCCAGGGATCGCAGCCAGCCATATTGTAGCTTAGACGATGCTGTCCGTCATCGGTGATATCGGACGACCCGTGACCGATGTCAGGTTGGACGCGGACCGTCTTCAAAGCGAATTAAATCAAAATTTTAGTTGGTAGTGTCGTAAATGTTGGCTAAGAACAATCACGTGACCCCGGACAAACGGTGGTATAACAGTCACCAGTAGATTATTATCCGGATAGGCGACGGCAGCAATGTCTAACTACGAGGTGTTTAGTACTACCACTAACTTATAACCTGGTAGAGCCAAGCGGCGGCTTTTACTGCTGCTCGAATAGGCCGGTTTCACCGGGTTGGTACCACGGCCTCGCAGAATACCGGCGTGAAGTAAAGTGTTCCTACGTTTTGTTCGATGAGTGAGGTAACCAGAGGCCCACTCCCCCTCCCCATTCCACTCCTCATCCTCCCTCCCATCTCCCAAATACCCTTAAAGGCCGGCAACGCACTTGTACTTCTGGTGTTGGAGATGTACGTGGGCGACGGTATTCACGTACCATTAGGTAAACTGCTTGTTCGTTTGCCGGTTTACCCATCAAAAAAAAAAACCAGTTATGTAAATCCTTACAGGCTGATAATAATGATGAAATGAATGCTCTATAGTAGTCATGTCAAGCTTGATTCTCAAAAGGGGTTTGCCATTTACAAGTACCAGGATGTGTTAACGGGACACTTAATATAACTAAACACATACTGAAATGGTTACGTCTTTCTTCTTCCATTCAATAAAAATAATTTTATTTCTGTATTCAGTTGAATGTTACCTAATCTATATTACAAGCGAAAAAATAGTACATCATCATCATTCATCATTTCAGCCTATCAGAAGTCCACTGCTGAACATAGGTCTCCCCCAAAGATTGCCACGAAGCTCGGTCCTGAGCCACCTGCATCCATCGACTTCCCGCAACACTGCGCAGGTCGTCACTCCATCTTGTGGGGGGTCGTCCTACACTGCGTTTGCCTGTACGTGGCTGCCACTCGAGAACCTTTTTTCCCCAACGGTTGTCAGTTCTGCGAGCTATGTGGCCGGCCCATTGCCACTTCTGCTTGCTGATCTTTACGGCTATAGTACATACATTCAAATAATGTGCAATAAGTATGAGACGATCACGTAACTTCCGTGTAGCTGTCGGAAGTAAAGAATACCGCCGACCCTGTCTGACCATGGCTATCGTAAAAGGCGACTAATGGTAAAAGAGTGTAACATCTGTACTACCGTGTGGTGGCGGTATTAGAGAATCTGCCATCCCGTCTCGTCCCGTGGGTGTCGTAAAAGTCGATAGAGGGAAAAATTTATATTAGGAGATGGGCAGCAGCAGCATGGTAACTATGGCAACCCCCTCCCCTATGACGAGAAAAAAAACTTTGGGGCCTTATGTTCAGCAGTGGACTTATGATAGGCTGAAATGATGAAGACGATGATCAGGTAACTTAGTGATTAGCGTTAATGAGTGCAGTCTTTACGTCTTCGTCAATATTTGTACAAAACCCAAATTTTTGGATTTCGAATCTGTTTGCGTTGTCTCCGTCTCACGTCGCGTCTGTGACCCTTGCTACGCGGGGAACCTAGTCAGCATACATATTTTAAATAAAGCAAAAGAATAAGCTTAGGAATTAAGGTGAGGTACTTTACATTGAAGTCACCGATCTTATCGCATTATCGTTACATCGGATACGAGAAGGTTTACCTAAGTGAGTACTATGCACTATATTTCCAGCGACACCGACGTAATTGGAAAATGTGGCAGAAGTTAAAATCGGCCAGGGGTAAATCATCAAAATCATCATCAACAACTTTGAGAGATGTCATTTTTTCATTCAACAGGCGATGGCGGTTGACAAAGCGGCCAGCACATTTGAAGGCATCAACACGTCGGTGTTCGACCTAAGGAACGCCATCTTGAACATCGGCTATAATATAAAAACGACTTACACAACATCTGCACAACACAGACAGAACTCGCATATTCTCACTTGACTTCTTCAAGAGTTTTTGCAAATACAAATTATACCTTATTATCATATCCCACTTGTGTGATATTGTAAAATTTTTTGAATATTTTTAGGGCCAATGGACACTAAATTCCTATAACAATATGGTGTCAGAACAATAAAATCGATTTTTATTATAAGGTTGTTTAATTTGTGTTATGTCATTACAGCAGAACTCGCAAATTTACAGACGTAAGTTGTGTATTGTGTGTGAAAAGTGGTTGAGTGGTTGCGAGATGTTACAAGTCAAATCTAGTATTGGTTGATTTTGTTACACATTCATATTCCACTATGTGTTAGTATTATGAAGAGGTATTAAGCAATAAAGAAAAAAAAATCTTTTAACATAGCTTCAACACTCTTACCGCCAATGCTCGAATGTGAGTAATCTATATAAAGATAATTTGCTATCTTATCTTGTATTCATCCGAACGTACGTGTGTTTTATCTATTCTTATAACTTTGCTCTATTTATGTGTGAAAGTATGCGTCAGGATGGTTTGATTTATTATTGGAGAATACACAATAAATTCATAATGTTAAAAAGTTTCTTGGATGCAAGTGCAGTGGTGCAAGGAAAATGTTGGAGTTGAATAAGTTTATTTTTGTTGCGTACATTGCTGCATCTGCTTGCGGCCCGTTGTGCCCGAAACAATGTGATTGTGACATGGAAAAAGGTTTGAATAGGGCGACGTGCGTGGACCAAAATATTGTGAGCATTGGAGTGGGAGTACCCCGCGAGGTGCAAGTGTACAGTCTAGCTCATAATGTAATCAGCGAGCTGGACAACTTTTGTTTTAAAGTAAGGAATAGTATGTATATTCAATTTTACAGATTAATACTTAAAAATAATAACATAGAATTTGTGTAGTTAGTCTTTCGAACAAAGACTAGCGCTCACTTTAAATTTCATAGTACGACCTACGCGAGTAATCTAGGCACAATTCCTGGAACCAGCACCACTAGAATTATTAATTACAATTTTAATTGCTGCATTTACTACGTGCAAGGAAAACGTGAAGAAACCTGCATTTAAGAAGTAATAAAAAATATTTCGTGGACACGTGGAGTTCTCCGTACCGCATTGGAGCAGCGTGGCGAACCTTTCTCTGTTCCTAAACCCACTCAAACGAGAGAAGGCCTTTGTTAAGCAATGATACATGGGCTCCCAAACACTAAAGTTTAGTTTTAGGTTACTTATCAAGGGCGGTGATATGTGATCACTTAGGCCCTAAAACTTGATGAATAATCAAGTTTTTAGTTGGTAACACCGGAGAACTATAATATTTCAAATTGCAGTAAGGTCATTAATTTTACAAGCGAACGACTAGCAACTTGCATAATCAAAGCATTATAATATCTCTTGCTCAGTTGACAACTACCGAGAGTCGAACTCGGCTAGGAGATAATAGATGTAAATGGAGCGTCGGATACAAAATTCTACCATGGGCACAAATGGAATTATGATTAGGTCCGTAGTTTGTAGAAGACAACTTCTTAATGCTTATTGGATTCACTGGTTTCTTTTACCCTTAGGAACTTGGCTACACATCGATTAATATATTGAATTTATCGTACAATCTAATATTTTGGATTGGATTGCACGCCTTTGCCGGTTTGGACAACTTGGTTTATTTAGATCTGAGTAGTAACAGGCTGCGATATATCCCCCCGGATCTGTTCTGGGATGCACCGCAATTGGACACGCTGGATTTGTCTGGAAATGTTTTTGAGTCGCTCAAAAATGAACCCTTCCTAATGCATACAAAGTTGCAGGTAAGATTTAGTTGAACTTTATTTTTTTACGGCTTATAAGTAGTCCACTGTTAGACAAATTAGGGCTCTTCTACAAAGAGTGGATTCATCGCAGCCGCCACGCTTGGCAGTCGCGCGGAACCCGACATCTCACCTCATCTTAGACTAACAGTAATTTATGTTAAATCTATGCCGTTTGGACTGCTGCATGTCGCCGGCATATGTATTTGATGAAGTTCTTGCCGTTAGTCGGTTTGGCTTTTACAGCTTCATATGAATGCACCTGCGCTCGTGAGGCCGCAGGAGTTTACCTGTCACCGATTTGAATAATTTAGGTATTTGTGACAGAGTATGGCATACGGTGACAGATTCTGTTAGCCTGAGCCGCCATCGCCCGGTTTTAATTTATCAATCGAATGACATGCAGGCACACTTTGTATTGTTGTTAAAATGCTAAGTATTGTTAATACTGAAAATGTTTACTTAAAAAATTAATTATGAATTGTGGCTTAGTTGTGCGTGCCGTTTTTGTATTTTCATGTTATGACTGTAATTTACTGTCGTTCTGTCCTATACTAACAGCCTGTTTAAACAACTTCTGGAAACAGGCCTATAGTGTTTAGTAGTATTTTGCGGAATCCTCTTGCAGAATAAGCAGTCGCTGTAATAATAAAAATTGAATTATCGTGAACTTTAACACTCCAGTGTTATTGAAAAAATATTAAACCTATGTTTGTCTATTTAATTTTATAGCATTTAGTGGCTTTTATAGCTAAAACTAAGAATCCCGACAGAGTTCACACGCATCCGGCTTATTCCATTCGCGTCAATTGCATTCCAGTTTTCTAGGCATTTCCCTTAGGTTAACAAATTTTAACTAATATTACGCCATTGCCTAGGTGAATTGGTTCTTGATTTTGAAAGCGGATTACAAATAGTCTTCATAGGACAACTAATCTTACATTTGAGTTTTTAATAAAGAAAAATATTTGACAAGATTTTCACAATTATTTCTTATTAACACATTAACATCATATAATAGTATAAAGTGAAATAAATAAATTTATGCAATTATGTTTTTCAGATTCTGAATCTTAACAATTGCCGTATAAAGTCCTTGCCTGACAGATTATTTACAAGACTACCAAATTTAAGAAAAATAGATCTAAGCGAAAACTACATGATTACTATAGGTTTAGAAGTTTTACGCCCTCTTAGAAAATTGGAAAGAATAGAACTGCGGAACGAGTATTGGCAGTGTAACCCTAGCTTTGTAGCAGTTGAGACTTGGATTGTCACTCATGGTATATCGTATTCCACACAATGCAAAAAGAAATTTCCAAAGATGTCGGAGAAAATGATTTCAGTTGTGACATCAGAGAAAGAGGCAGTTGATGTGAACCGAGTTTGGAATATTACGAATAACAATACCACAACATCACCTACCGAAGAAACTACAACTCCTCTAACTCCGTTTAAAAAATTCGATAAAGATTTCTCAGCTTTTCAAGCGTTCGTTATCGGCTTAGAAGTAGGGCTCGCTATAGGTGTGGTCGGGACTTACGTCTGGCTGCGACAGTTCTGTAAATGCGGCAATCTTATATGCTCGCGAAACGACAACAGCAGACAACGGCGGCGGATGCTCAGACTGGCTGACGGGGACATGAGAACTAATCTGCTATGGAGCAATGTTTTGAACCCGCATTTAGAAACACCGCCGCTTTTTCGGCGCGAGATATCTTTGCCGGAGGGAAGCGCGCCGTATCCAACGTACGGCGTGCCGGGTGCCAGGGAGCCTGTGTTGCAAGTGGATGCAATAAGAGTTCCGAACCGCTCCGAGACGCCACCTCCCCCTTATAACGAATGTCACAGTAATGTGTGAATGGCAACCGATACATATGTTAATTAATTATGATAAGTGTAAACGAGCACTATTTACTCGTTCAGCCAATTTAAAGGAGCTATTTTCTGCCTCTAAATGCCAGCATTTTAGGATCTCTGGCCTCGGTCTGAGACATTAAACAGGTTTCCTGAGAATTTTATTTTATTATTAAAGAGAGAAAATAATTATTTAATTAAGTTCTTGTTGTTGTACGTTTTAATTTATGGTTTCAGATTTTATTTAATATTAAAAGAAGACTGACCAGTGGATGCACTTTTTAAGTCACTATTTTTGTTACCATTTTGTCTCTTGCTTTGTGTTTGGTATTTACGTTGTGTGTATGTGATATGAGAATATATGTAAATAACGATAAGATAAAAATGTATATGACTTTTAAGTTAACATAGGTACACTGAAGTGAATGTACCTTAGCGTTACGAAAGTGAAACAGTTACTTCTTTGTTAAACTTACGATACGATTTTACTGATTTTTGCCTTTGATAATAGCTTGAAAGAAACGTACATAAATGTATTTATGTTTATCTTTAAGAGTGCGCAATATTCGATATGTATAATTTTATTACAAATAACAAAATAATAATTGGTGTTAGTCATATTAGAACTTATGACACTAAAAGCGTTTTTAATGTACAAAATGAAGTGCATACACATAAACTGAATTAGGATTAAGAATAATTACATAACTGGTTGTAATAATATTCTGAACTAGAGACAGTGTATTGTACGAAAGACTTATTAGAAAAAATTATCTCAGACTAGATATTGAAACAGTTAAATCAATATTTATCTTTTACTATAGATGCATCATTAATAGAATATATTTTTAATCTATCTAGGTATATATATTATTTTTTAATTCATTTGATTTGATTGTGTAATTTGAACGATTTAGGTCATATTCCTACAATGTATTTTGTACTGTCGAGAAGATGATTCATAGGTGAGCCGTCGTCAACTTATTAATAAATTCTATATTAATGGCCCAAGATGACTCATATTCATAATATATGTTAGTTTAGTGCCGACCCAATAGGTAGCACTGTGGACGAGTTATTAAATATTTAAGAAATCTAAGTCATCCCGCCGCGTACCGGGAAGGACAGGATAATGCCTTCTGGGTCACTGCTAGTAGGAGAAAAAAAAGTAGAATCGATTCATTTATTTTTCTTTATAAAATATCGTTATCACATTCAATTCTAAATCAAAGTTAATAATCTGTCAAAATAATATAAAACAATTTATGCTTAGTCAGACTCGTATTAAATAGAATTTAATATAAATTCATTATAAAATAAACAGATAAAATTTAGGTAACTATATAAAATTTTGTACATATTACATAACACAACCTCATGGCAACTGAAATGTAAATCACACTATATTACTATGGCATGTCCATGGCAATACTGTATAAATAAAAATATATTTTTATATTGACATACGATTGTTCCTGAATTATTTAATATAATTTTCTTTTGTATGATCACAAAATACATGGTTTTGAGAATAACATATCTATAGATAAAAGAGATAAAAAACCATAAATTTATATTAACATTGAATCATGAAGTATAATCCAATTAATTATACAATGTCATTGTCATTTCAATTTGTATGTTTTGTATATAAATAAAAAAATATGTTAAATAACTAGTGACTTACATGCTAACCCTTAAATATTATATAATACTAAATACCTACTTTGTTAAAAAGGAATGTATATTGGTATCAAACTGTTCTATTCTAGTGTATGAAACAGTTACAGTTATTACTGAATACAATAATTATCCAATTCAAATATTAATTTTGATGAGGTAACTTTTCAATACGATCTAAGATCTAAGATCGTAAAATTTAAAATTTTGGGATGTAAAATATATTTTTTTGTTTCATCACTGTTTATCCCTAAAGTAACATACATTTAAACACTAATACTTATTAATACATAGTCAGGCACATCATGGCATGCTTCCATTACAATCAAATAAATTGATTCCTACCGTCATAGCATCACATTTTCATTGAAATTTACCATACTTTAATCCAAATTACATTAAGGGCAGATGTAATGTAATATAAAAATAATTGAGTTTAACACCCTGAGTGTCAGTTATTATTATTAAATATCACTTGTAACATAGTTTGCTTTTGTTTAAAATAATTTGTAAGAAAACACAAAATAATACTTAGTAAAACTATTGTAATGGCAAACTATGTAGTGATAATTAAAAACTTACACTTGGGGTACAGATGTCTTTTGGCTTAATTGTATTGACCTGGTTAGTATATTATAAAGTTGAGCAGACCTTTCGGAATTTATAGGTAGTTAGTTTATCCAAGACTATTTATTAACTTAAAAGAAAATGGTGCTTTTAATATTATGGGCATAGGGCGACATGATCCATTTAACAAATAGAATCTGTCACCTGCTCAGGATAATATGAATAACTCTGTAAGAATTACTCTTTATGAGTTACAAAAAGATAAGAACACTCATTTGTATTCTATGTAATATTTATGATGTATATATAGTGACAAAGGGTCAGATACATCCGAACATAAATATGAACTATCTGTGTGTGACTTTATCTTACAATGGCTTGCAAATAAAATGGGAACAATGAATTTACTGTGATATCACGAAAATTTTAGTTTCATATCCTCTAAAATTAAACCAAGTTATGTATGTGTAAACTGATTGGGATAAAAGTGTCTGCCCATTTTTAACATTTATTTTTTTACAATCTCTAGTATATTTTGCTTTTGTACATTTTGTTACTATACATATTAGAAGTTGCTATTGATTGTGACTACAATATAAACATCAATAAATAAGTAAAGTGAGAACATTGAATTAGGTTACATACAAGTAAAACTCACACGGTAATATCTTCATTGTCCAGTGCCAGTTGGCTAATGTTCACATAGTCTGGGTGCTGAGAGAAGACATCAACCAGTTTGCCGAACGTCGGCCGAAGGTCTGGGCTATAGGCCCAGCAATCGAGCATCACTTGGTAAATATCGTCAGGACAGTCTTCGGGCCTCTCCAGTCGTTCCCCATTTTCTACTATTTGTATCGCCTATGAAAAATTTAATAAGGTTTCATATTTAGATACTATGTTGTCTCCAAATGTAAACCTCACATGCATCACTCTGCTAGTTCACACAAACGAGGCTCTGCCGATCCACTTTAGCAGAAAATCCTTACGAACTTGCCAAACCTACATCTCACAGACTAATACTGGGGAGCAGCAGCACTAAAGCAAGGACACCAACATGTGTGCCTGGTGGGGTGAGTTTTAGAAATCCCTCCAAGAACTGTATGCCAGCATGCTGACGCTTTCTTGTATAGATCAGGAGAGATATTCAGCAGTGGATTGATGATTGAAAAAGATTTATCACTGTTGGGCGATATAAGCCAGCGCTAGTGAGGTCGCATTTGGATGCGCATATTAAAAAATTGAAACGTCTTTAGATATAGGAATGACCAACCTCTATTCCCCTCATATCGCCATAGGGCTGTTTGCCGTAGGAGAACATCTCCCACAATGTCACTCCGTAGCTCCAGACGTCGCTGGCATGGCTGAAAGTGCCATAGTTGTAAGACTCCGGCGCATACCACTTGATGGGCCACTTGCCGCCCTGGCTCGCCTTGTAGTACGAGCTGTCCGCTGACAGCGCGCGGGATAGACCGAAGTCGCTGATTTTAGCTTGATGTCTGGAGATATTAAAATTTAATTTTAATTATGTTGCGTTGAATACTGACTTTGAGTATGGACGGAAATCATAAAAATGAAAACGATCAGTGACAGCTTGAGGCAGTACATGCCGACCGGCTGACAATGTGTCCCCGTGGCGACTCACCTGCTAGCGAGCAGTATGTTCCTGGCGGCGAGGTCGCGGTGCACGAAGCGACGCCGCTCGAGGTAGCGCATGCCGGCCGCCACCTGGCACGCCCACAGGCGCAGCTCGTAGCCCGGTGACGCCTTCTCGGGAGAGCGAAGCAGGAATTGTAGCAGGGAGCCCAGCGGCACTAGCTCCTGCACCATCGCTAGCGGAGGACCCTGCAGCACATCAAACATATCATATTTACTTCATCAACATCCGCTTCAAATCCACAGCTGAAGATAAAGCTATTCTACTCAGAGCTATCAAAGGTTGACTAAATATTTTCATCAATCATGAAAGATTTGACTATACTTTTTGACGCTTCTCACATCAAGTGAGGTGCTTGCACGTTTGCCCCCTTTCTCATAAAAAAGGTTACTAACAAGTGACACGCCAATCAGACGCACTATGCAGCGATGGCGTAGCGACATCATGAGTCGCGCTTCGGCGAGAAACTCTCTGCGATTGTTGTCGGCGTGCAGTGCGTGCAGCGTCTTGACCGCGACGGGCTGCGGCGGCTGGCCCGGCGCGTTGTACGTGGCGCGTAACACCGAACCGAATTCGCCTTCACCCAGCGTCGCGCCTAGAGTCAGCTCGCTCATGGGGATGAATTCTGAAACATCGATGTTAATTTTCTTTAATCATAAATATGGATATTGAACGTAACAGAAAGCCCGTAAGATACTGGATGTGAAGTATTCCATCTTAAAGCTCAGGGGTGATGACGCTTATGGTACCTCCTTCGATTGCAGTTGTATTCAGGTGTCAATGGGCTGCAGTAGCCATTTACCATCACCAGGGCTGAATTATGGCCCTAATTACACAATTACGTCATCCAGTCCAAACTAGTGTTCCATGTGTCTTGTTAACTGGATGGTGATAAGATATATCTACATATATAGATTAATAATCATAATTATATGAAAAATCTATGACTCGGGTACAAAGATTTATATTCATCATACAAATGTTTGATTATAGCAGAGTTGAAACCCCAAACCCGCAACGGTCAGATTCGAGGGCAGGGTCACTACGAGCTATGCTATCGACCAGTCAATGAAGTGCGTCCGAAATCGGGTCGTCAGTGAGCGTGACTTTTGAGCTATAGGTCCTGGGTTCATCAGCCACGGTAGCCGAGTGATTAGGGTATCTGCTTCCAAATCAGGAGAGTTCGATCCCCTATGTGAAGGGCTTGTACCAATAGGTTCGAAGCTTATCTACGATTTTTATCGTTGACTTGAACACTAAAAAGGCGACAGGCTCACCACTTGTCACTTTGTTCTAACTAAGCTCTAGTGGGTTAAATAGACTAAAATGTCAACACATGTGATGACCCCAGTCTTGGGTACATACACATCGACAGATTTTTTTGTCGGATTTCGAATCCCAGTAGGCGTCAATATTTGTGCTACACACATATTATTGGTTTTCGGGTCGGGTTGTATTGTGAGATGCCGCGTAGCGACTCTGCCTCCGATCTTGTCGCAGACGTGTTACGTCACATATGTACCATGATCGAAATCGGCCCGCGGAACATCTTCATTTAAATATTAATACTATATTTAAGATACAATAACAATACCTTGGAGTGTGGACAGCTGGCCATCTGAGTTAATAGATATCTCATTGTAGTTCTCAGGCAATGTCGCCACTGCACTATTGTTCACTGGCACTTTGTATGTCTCGTTGTCCGTTTGTGTATCTTCGTTGTTATTGATGCTATCGTTGGTGAAGTCCGAGCAGAATGAGAGGTTCCTTGTGAGTAGTTCGAAAGCATTGTTGTTGGCCGTAATGGTAGGGACGGGGGAAGAAGGTTGCTTGTCACCCAGGATATCCCGTTTGACTAAAGATAGCGTTTGACTCATCGCCGCTCGGCTAGGGGATGACTTCTTGGTGCGTGGCATTGTGGAGAACTGAAACATTATACAAATTCAAACTATTTGAATATATGATATAAATAAAGAAGACAGTATGGATCAACATGAATAGTATTGTGACAAATATTTTTTTTACCCGATTTCAGATACCATATACGTGCTAGGAATTACGACTGTACCTCAGGTAATGGTGGTTTGGGTTTGGGTGGTACAGGAGTGATGAGGCGCGTGGGTAGACCGTCCTGCACACTGCTGTAGTGCTCCACAAGCCTTTCCAGAGATTCCAAATATGGCCCGTCGTCAATGAAAAGCCACTGACTCTGAAACAACAACAACATTATATAATAATTTTTAATAACATTAACAGCCCATAAGTCTTCCTTGAGCAGGTTTCGCTTTCTTGGGTTACGTCGATCAGTAAACATATACAGACTGATGAAGAAGAATAGTCCATACATTCAATACCAACAACATCCATCAGTTTGGGTGTAAGGTGGAATATATCAAATTCAATTCCTTCCTTTAAATGTCATCCTGACTGCTTTGAAGCTAACAGGCTGTGGCAACTGTAGGATAATGGAATCTATCCAAATTTGTTCAACCCAAATTCCATTCTGGTGATAGGGAGCAGAATCGGTGGTTCGTGAGTATCGGTGTAAGAATCTGCCACTTCAGTCTTTCCGGTAGATATCGTAAGAGACGACAAATGGCAAAAGCGTTGAAAATTAAAATGGCTACCAACAGATGGCCGGATAACCATTTCGAAAAAGACACGATGTTTTTGGTTTTTGGCAGTGGTTTCTTAGTTTTTTTTATTTGACCCGTATTCCTTTAATTAATTATGTGTTTCACCAAGAAATACAATTTATAATATCGTGTGCAATATTATAAATTTCCAAATTTAAGGACAATCATTGGTAATGTACCTCCTGTGATTTTTTTATTGGTTTAACTTATTTAATTATTAGTTGCAGTAGTAGTATTAATACGAGAAGTTGTCCTATTAAATTAGTAGTAGTCTTAATATGAAAATTTAGTCTCGACACTGACATGTATGCAATTTTAATAAATTTTCAACCTTATGAAGATGTGATAAGGTTCTACATAATTGGAGAGCACATTGCCCTAGGTGGGAACTCTTTCCTCGACAAGGAGCTGTCTGGGTAGGTGTATCGCACGCATCTTTTCACCGCCAATCAACAGTGCAACTAATATAGTATTCCAGTTTGAAGTACACCTTCAAACTATCACTAATCACATGCTTTGAGGAATTCCAACTTATACCTCTGGGGTGATAAGGCATCTGAAACCCTCTTTGATTAAATTTGTTTGAATTTATCCATGGGCTGCAATAATCCCTTATCGTCAGTTGTACACTTATTGCCAATAAAAATAGCAAGGGAGCAATATACACTCTGTGCATTACCGCAATCCAAACAGTCCATTGCTGGACATAAGATCTCTTTGCTAGCTAGAAATAACCACACGCGGCACGTAAATTGCGATCGTAATACTAAATCTCACGCATCTTTATACGATGGCCATTAACAGTCTTAAATATATTATTTAGGTCCAGCATATTTCGAATGTTTATTTTGGCATCTATCAACGGTCACAAGATATTTCTGATATTTTTGAAGGAATGGGTCATGATAGATTCTTTTACGTCGCTATAACACGGTAAGATAGTGTACATAACTTTGTATGCGTAACTATACAAAACTACACTAGCAGCTGTCACAAAATTTGTCCCAAGAGCAATCTTACTTGTGATAAAAGTAGCCCATATGACAAAAATGTTACATGACATAATCTATACCTCTATAAATTAAAAAAACATAATAAAAAGCATTCTGTAATGTAAGAGCCGTGGTAGCCTAGTGGTCAGGGCGCTCACTTTAGTTTCATATAGCGCGAGTGTCCTGAGTTCGATGCCGGCACCACTAAAATTGTTAATAGCAATTTTAAGTGCTGTATTTACCACATGCTCAGCGGCGAAGGAAAACATCGTGAGGAAACCTGCATGCCTGAGAAATAATAAAAAAAAATATTATTTCGAGGATATGTGAAGCCCGCCAACCCGCAATGGAGCAGCGTGGCGGGCCCTTCCCGGCTCCTAAACCCTCTCTGATACTCGTATTTGAGAAGGAGGCCTTTGCCCAGCAGTGGGCACTTTCAGGCTTCAGACACTTTACTTTTTTTTTATTCTGGAATGACAAAGAAAATCACAATCCTACAATTTGTTTTCAAAATCCTCACAAACATGCATAGCACAATCACCAACGCCCAGGGTGGTGAGTGTGGTCTAAGTTTGATGAAATGCATGCCTGCTTTAGCGGGCGCTTTCTTGATGATGAGGCATGTGTTCAACAGCTGACTTAAATATGCTAATGAAGAAGCAGATACATACGAAGAATTTTATTATCTTAATGTGTATATAAATATATAGGTAATACCTCTTTCCTAATAATAAAATTATAAGGCGTAGTCTCGCTGAGCATGGTGAGGACGTAAGCGCTCGTGTGCCGCTCGCTGTACCGCACCAGGAACACGCCATCTGACGCTTTGTCCTGCAAACTGTGCTGCTTGCAATATTCCTCCAGGGTCTTCACAGCCTCCTCTCGGTTCAATGTACCGTGATACCACTGACTTTTTGTAGTTTTTGGCGGTTCCGGTGTATGGTTTTCTGTTGTAAGTTTAATTTATAGATTTATTATGATGATGACGTCCTCCTGGCCGATTTCGACCACGGTACTCGTTTTTATCTTCCTATCCGATGTAACGCTTATTCGATAATATCGAAGGAAGTGTCAGTCGGTTTAGTGCCACAAACCATACCCGAAAACCAATAATTAGTGATTATGCACGAATATGACTTCGACTGGTACACTTTGCCATGTAAAAAATAAGGTAAGCTATGTGCCGTGGTAGACTAGTGGTCAGGGCGCTCGCTTTAGTTTCATAGCGCGCGAGGGGTTTCGATCCCCGGTGCCGGCACCACTAAAATTGTTATTAAAACATCCTGTGGAAATCTACATATCTGAGAAATAATTTAAACATATTACTTCGAGGACATGTGTCACCAATCCGCACTGGAGTAGCGTGACGGTCCATTGCGGGCTACAAAATCCTCACAGATATTTGAGAAGAGGCCATTGCACAGTAATGGGAATTGACAGACTGTTACTTTACTTTATATGTCTAAGACAAATAAATAAAAACATAACATTTAGTTTCCTAACGATGACATTTTGAAAATTAGCATCTAATATAAAAGTTGTTTGACCAACTTACTTAGTAACTGGTAACATTCCATATGTCCGTAGTGCTTCGCCAGATCTGCAGGGGTATCTTGCGCTAGTGTCCTTGGATGTGATGGTGCGTCCAGTTTCAGGAGGACCTTGAATAGTTGGAAAATTGTTTGTAAAATAAGTATTATATTTTATCGACTATAATTCATAATTATGCCGACTGACAGTAGGTCATACCTGCGCTTGTCGATTTTTAGTTTCAATACTTAAATCGATAACTATTTTGGCAAATGATCATCGAGTATGGGTGGGTTATCACTGATTACTCGGGTCTTAACACCAATGCGATAACACTATAGAAATTGGCCGAAACAATGTGAGAGAACAGAAAACTAATGAATGGGTATGCATTCATTAGTTTTTTAGTTACAGTTAGACAAAAACATTGTGTTACATATCTAACGTTTTCGGTTGGGATTCGAATCCAGGATACGCGACATAGGAAGCAGGTGCGCCAAAGACGCGGTTGTCGAGTCACATCTAAAGTATAGCTACAGTATATTTTTTATATATTGTATAGATATTTTATATAAAGAATATTGCATTTCAAATCTCATAAATACCTTGATACATTCAATATGTCCCCTTTGAGCGGCATCGTGTAATGGTACCTTCCCGGTTGGCGCATGCCTTATTTGATAATTTGCGTTGCCCTGAGTGATCAGTAACTCCGTCGTGCTTGGCAAGTTGTTTTGACACGTGTACTGCGAATTAAAGGTTGAAAAAGTTTATACTTTCCAAATTATTAACTTTATTGAAACAATTATATAGACCAGGTACTCTAGGATTTTTAGTGTTGTATGCATGACCGAAACCATGGTAGTCTATTGGTGAGGGCGCCACGCTAGATTTTCATAGTATGTGAGTGGCTAGGGTGTGTATGTAGGTGGCCGGCACCACTATATTGTTAATAGCAATTTCAAATATTTATTTTATCACGTGTTTGGCGGTAAAACAAAACATCGTGAGGAAACCTGCACGTCCGAGAAATAAAAAAAAAAAAATATCGTGGACGAGTGAATTCCGCCATCGCGTTCTGGAAGGCGGGCCTTTACCGGCTCCATTGTTTCTCACAATTATTTGGGAGAAGACCCAGCCGGCTCAGCAGTGGGCATTTACAGGCTGCTACTTTACTTTACTTTTATGCATGACTGAAAGATGTTATTTCAAAATAACCTTTTGATATTAGATTAAACCAATGTTCAGGAACCCTAACGAGATTAAGTAGACGTTGAATTATTGTGATGGTACTTACATGCAAAGGCGTGTATCCAAACGAGTCCCGCACGTTAACGGTGGCCCCGCTTTCGATTAGCTTGGCAAGAATGTTGTCGCGGCCGGCTCTGGCTGCTATATGGACGGCGGTTTGCCCATCCTGGTTCTTAGCGTCGCGGCTGCGGTAGCCGCAGGCCAGTAATTGAGATACGACGTTAAATTCGCCGGCCTCTGTTGCCCTATCAAATTAAGTTAATATTTATAAGTTGTGATAAGACGGTGTATAAAATGAAAGTCAGAAACATTATCATCGCAATCTAAGCATTCCACAGCTAAATAAAGGAGATCACTTAGTTTCAAAGTATTGTCATTGCAAGTCTATATACTAATGCAGTGAATGGTAAAAATCAGCCGGATTAAGTAACGTAACGTAAGTAAAGTAAGTAATTCCCTACTCGGACTATCATTTGCCTGTAACCTGGATCTTTCAGCATGACAATAACCCTAAACACACGGCCAATAGCGTCAAATTTTCCGTAGCGAATAGCGTATATCCGTTTTAGATTGGCCAGCAAATAGTCCGGATTTAAACCCGATAGAAAATCTCTGGTATATTGTTAAAAAGAAAGTCTCAAACAAACGTAACACCAGTCAAAACGAACTATATGAAGCATTTGTTGAAGTATGGAATTCAATCCCCCTAGAAAAATGTATGAAATTGATTGAATCAATGCCAAGTCGTTGCAGTGCTGTTATTGAAAATAAGGGATAAGCCACTAAATATTAACCAGAACTATTGGTAGGCTGTGGATAGTAGCTATTTCGTAAATAGCAATACTAATTACTATTACTTAAAAAAATATTGTTATTTATACTTTTTTCTTGTTGTTTCAAATCATACATAACCCGTAACGTAACTTCTTTCTTTTCACGGGTGTTGTAAGAGAAGACAAATGAAAAAGTCTTGAAAATAACAAAGGCTACCGACAAATTGCGAGATAACCATCTGTAACATTATCAGACCAATATTAAGTGAGGTATCTGGTAGTACAATCGCCAATCCGCTTGCTTAGTGTGGTGATTATATATAGATCAAGTGTGTCAAACTCAATGGCTAACTTGGGCCATACAAAGAAGGTTTATTACAAATTACGAATAATACATTGTGCATAAAAGAAAAAACACATTTTTACGTCCTGACACTTGACATCTCTTATAATTGGAAAACTGAGACCCGGCTATTATAATATGGAAGATTTAATTTAGGTGGGATAAGTCTCTGGTACATCTTGTTCAAAAGTTTATTCACATGCGATTTAATTAATTACAAATTGTTGCATATTATTGCACTCTGATTAAAATTTATGCAAATCAGTTGTTTTTACAGCTAAATATTGTTAATTATTTAACAAGAAATCTTATTAGTAACCTATATTTTCAGCTTTTCGTTCAACAACAAATTTCTGTTAATTATTTAATTAACTAAAAGCATTTTGTTTACATTTTTTAAAATTATTTCCACTATTTTCATCAGTCAAAAGATAAATAATGTTAATACCGTATTTACCTAATTGTGTTACGTTCAAAATAAATGTACGCATTTTGTTTAATAATAGCAAAAAAAGAGTATAATTAAAAAAACGTTTCGCGAATTTTACCTATCTTATTTTTATTCTGCGTCGGTTTGCCATTTTTTTATATATTATTGTGTGCCGATATATTGACTAGGCCGTAAAAATGTACGTTGGGGGTCGCGAGTTTGACACTCCTGTGGTACATTCTTGTGTGGAGTGGGAGAGGCCCATGTCCTGTAGTGGACTATTTACAGGCTGCTAAAGTAAACATAACCCATCTAGCAGCACTAGACGAAAGTATAACTGCACTTATTTTCATGTATACTGGCGGGAAAATAGTTACAATTTTGTAACAAAGACTAAGGTATTTACGCAGCATATTTATTGGGGGCGACACACCTTTTAGTGTTCTCCACGGGATCATTAATAATGACAAGTAGCAAAACATTAATAAAAAGTAACTGCGTGTTTGAATATGTACGAAAGTAATTACTAATAATGGTAAATTGTTTTGTAAAAAAAAACTTCAATTACTTATACACAGAATAATTCTTCACGTAAGTTTATAAATTTACCAACGTTAGGTAATGAACAAAAAACAAAGGATTTTTTTTTTCAACTTTTATATACTTATCTGTATAAGGCATAAATGCTTATATACTTTTTGGCTTTTTTTACGGACCCCTATTGCTAAGCCTACGCTGTCTGTCCATCCGTTTTTCCTACATTTAAAGGGCTGTATCTTTTGAACGTAATAAGTAAATTAGTAAGTAGTATTAAGGGGACCAACAAGAAACGTGTATTTTCAACATATAACCCGTTATTGTATCCGGAGATGTCCGGGTAATAATTTAGAAAAATAATAAACTTGATCATATCCCATTCGCAATATTATGAGTAACATATTTAAAGAAAACCGAACAATATCGGTCCAGTGGAATTGAAGATTACTTTACACAATTAAATACAATTACATCTTTATATTACACTAGCTGAACCCTGTCATGCTTCAGTGACAAGTTTTGTAAGTACTGAATTTATTGATTTTTTTACAACATTCATACGCAGATAGAATTTTTATACATTTAATTACAGAGCTATACTCTATATATATATATATCTTTATACAGAGTCGACTAGAGCAAAACATGGAAAATCTTATGGCTTCCGATACATGGCAAAATAACCAAAAATTCTAGGTCTAAAATGTACACCTGTGTCGGACATGATGTCTTAAGTACAAGCCGTAATACTGCGATAGCTAATCACCGTTCTAATTAAAGCAAAACCTATTCGCCGCCCGATCTTCCTAAGTCGAATAGCGGACTATTTAGAAGTTCAGAAGTCTGTTGACAATATGCTGACAGTATTATATCTGTCAATTGTAATAAATGCCTTCATATAGAACACTTGTTAATATTTAAAATCGAATACGAAAAAGATTTTACTGATGTTTTTCATATCCGATGTGATGACTTGTATAAATGTATTTTTTTTATGAGACAGTGGGCAATCGAGCGAGCGGCTCACCTTATAGTAAGCGATTACCGTCGCCTACGTATATCTGCAAAACCAGAGGAGCTGCAGGTGCGTTGCAGGCTTTTAAGGATATTTGGGGAATAGGTGAGAGGACGAGGAGGGAGGGGGGAGTGGGTCACACTGACTGAACGAAAGACAGAAGCACCACATGCCTCTTCTTCACGCCGGTATTCTATGAGCCCTTGTTACCGCGGTCGAGCCGGCCAATTCGAGCAGACACAAAAGTCGTTACTTTGCTCTACCACTTAAAAAAACTTCGGACTTAATCTACAATATTAAACATGCAGCCACATCTTAAGTGGTCGTGTACATACTTAACATGCAGTGCTTAATGAGATGTGCAAACAAAAATAACGTCATTCAGAAGTGGCAATGTGATTACAGTGAATCATTTAACATACACAATGATTCACAGTTGTCAAACAGATGTATCTGGTCGAACTGTTGCTATGATATTGTCTCTGCTACCATCAAAACATTCCCAAGTTATGACTAACATTATGTTGTGTATAAGATTATTAAACTACAATATTGTTGCTCGGTTTAAATGTACTCTACATTTTTACTACACAACTTTATATTACGACTACCGCACGGCATAATGATAATGCACCCGACTTTTGAGCAGGGTTCGAATCACAGCCGAATTTAAAATTTGTGGAGATCACAAATTATTTGTTTTCTGATTGTGTTGCATATCGTATCAATAAAACTGCATCTGACCCATCTTCCAATATTATCACATTATCGTTACATCGGATACGGGAAGGTAAAGACGAGTGCTTCTAAGTGAGCACTTGCGGAACTACTTTGACTACCGCACTAGTATTTGCGGTGTCGAATCAAGTCCCAATAGGTTAAAGGTTTAACGTGTGTATTGTGAAACATCACGTCGCAGATTCGAGTCCGCGATTCTTCTATTGTCGAGAACCACTCTAGTTACAAGCTCTTAGGCTTAGTAGAAGTAGTTAATATTATTAATTAGGTATAATTTTAATGTATTTGGTAGTGTTCTGTTTCAAAAGTAAAAAAAAAACTTTCAACTCCTGACGACACCTATGAGATCGTAAGCCGTGGTCGATTTTCTTTCAGCGTCGAAACACAAACATACCTTAACCATAACTGTTTATAAATAATCCACTGCAGAACATATGCTTCTCCCATAATGTGGATTTGTCATAATCAGCACACTGTCATGTCGGTAGTCATTGCGATTTTCAAGGCTTTTCCCTAATCGCCACTGAAAGAAAAAGTTGGCAGATTTTTACGCCGACACCACACGGCGAACAAGCAATGTTTTTATATCTTTTTCTCAATCTCCCTAGGGGATCATGTGCCATAATCTCTACACTTAAACGCTACTAACCGTCATTGTTCTGTGTATTTTCTGTTTGGCATTTTTCGAAATGGTTAATAATAGGTCGGGGAAAAGTTTTTTCGAATTTTATATATAAATTCTAAATATTTTTTATCATACTTTATTTACCTTCTTATCAATAAACTGCGACAAGTAGTTTTGATGTTAACCTAACACTACCTAAAGAATTCTAAAGAGACCGAAACAGGTGAAAATCTGAGGGTGGAAGGTAAGGGCTATATGGAGGATGCATTAACACTAACACTTAAAAACTGTTTTGTGGTCAACCCCTAGCTCTTCAGCTATGTCGTAACTACTAATACTCCAATCTTGCTCCACTTTTTCAAAAATGGCATCGACTTTATTCGTAACAGGTCGACCAGAGCGAACTTCATCAAAATTCCGGGACAGAAAACGCTTAAACCAATTTTGTGTTACTCTTACTGATACTCCGTTAAGTTCATAAAAGACACAAGTTTTATTTGCGGCTTGTGTCGCATTTTTCTATTTGCATCAAAACTTCAAAATGTAATTTCTTCTTATTAAGATTCATTAATTTTGGCGGACAAAACGACGGAAAAAAGGCGGGCATGCAGTTTTAACTTTTTTTAAATGTTATCAAAGCCAGCCAGATACAAATAGTACAACCAAAGAGATTTCACTGCAACGTTTTACTTATAAAATACAAAAAAAACTTTTTCCCCGACTATTACGTCAACATATTTTCTATCTCTTTAACAACACCTACATACAGGCCCTACGCGCCGTACATAGACGACATATGCCTTCACTAATTTGGCGTGATATGTCATCCCATGTTGCATGAATCTTGTTTATTTTAAAAATGTACTCAAAAACCTAACAACACTTAACGACAATCTATAATCAAATTATACTTTCAAATTCATTGCTTGCCCGGATCCGACATAGATTGTAAAGTTATTCTCACTATGGAGACTTTTTATTTATTATAAAAATACTGCTGACATTACCAGTCATGAATGTTTGACATGACCATGCTTGCTCACAATACATACTACAAGTGTATTGAACATTGCACAAACAGGAAATCATCAATAAAGTTGTCAGTGTTTATAGCACATTTATATTAAAGTGCAAGGCAAGTAAAAATCGAGGGCAGTAACCTTGGTGCGCTTGATATCAACCTTAAATAAATATTTTGGTTATGTATGATTCCACTTTAAATACCATTGTTGCTACTGTGGTATGAATCCTAACAAATATATTAGATCATAGAATTAAACCATCGCCGGTTATACTGACTCCCTCTTTTGCAACATAGGACAGGTATAAAAATGTTGTTTTGTTTATATTATCGAAAGTCACTAGATCTCTTATTTAGGTAAGTCTTTTATTATATACTATTATATTCCATTCTTGTTTTGAATTATGAATCAGAGTTAATCTAATAATTTAAAGTAAAGTTTCTACAAAAGTAAATGATTTTTGTTAATACAAAAATCATTTACTTTTGTATTGTAAAATATTCAATACTATTGTAAAACATCTCTGGCTCATGCAATGAATATTTTATTTGTAGGTACACTTGAAAAATGTCAAACTCAATTTGAATGATGGTAAGTAATGGAAAATTGGGTACAATTTGTATGACACTTGTCTTAATAGAACTTCCTCCTTCAGTTAATATAACCTCTATTGATAACGGTTTTAACAATTCATTTTGCATGTACTAAAAAAATATAAAAATTTCTGTATTCTGGGATTGAATACAACCGTGAAAACTGTTAACTGCACTTTTAAATGTTTAATCTACCACATGCTCGGGAGTGAAGAAAAACATCATGAGGAAACTTCCATGTCTTAGAAGTAATAGAAAAAATATATTTATGGATGACATGTGCAGTTCACCAATATGTGGAGCTCAAAGGCAACCTCTTGCTAGCACCAAAACCGTCTCAAATATGAGAGAGAGTCTTTATCCAGCAGTGGGACATTAACATGAAGCTCTTTTGTTCATGCTTTTGTATACAATATTTCAAAATTAATAGTTTAACAATAATAGATACAACGCAAAATAAATAATAATTCTCCACATAAAGAATCTACAACCCAATTTCTGGATGTCTTAAATTGAAAATTTTTTGAGCTGGTAGGGTGCTGCTCCTCATCGCTAATCTGGTGGGATTCGGGTTCAGCATATTCTGACGAATTTTCTGCCACCAGAGCAGTAGTGTGCATTGAGGTAGGTAGGCAGTTGTAGGCATTTGGAGAAAACAATGGTATATTTATTGTTACCCCCCATAAGAATATATATTAGCACTCATATTGTAAGTGTTTTGGAGAATGCATTATTATTTATTTTCTTAGTTCATAATTGAATATCATTCTGCAAATGGGAGAGGTATTCGAGGGGCATTCAAAAGAAAGAGAGAATGCTTTTGTATGCAATTTGTTGTAGCAGTTTGGTGAAAGTAAAAATAATTGAACTGTGTACTGTTATCAAGGTTTATGGGAAAGGTTTAGGGTTTAGTGTAAATTCTCCACCAATTCTGCTGTTGCATGTGCAATGCTTTGAATTTAAATTTGTGGAAGAACATCCACCCAAGATGACCGTCGCTCAGGATGCCCTATGACAACAGTTTCTGAAGAAATGGTTAAATGCAGAGCATGGTATGTTTTATTGCAGAGGAAACATAGATTTTTACAGGTAGTGTGTACAACATTTATATGAATGCTAGGGGATGAAGAAGTTATCCACCTAGTAAATTAGTCTCGGTTGTCGAAAAATAAAATAACATTTAACAACTAAAACTTCATTATTAAAGTTTTTTCAAATGAATCCAAGCTAGTAAAAAACTTGACTAGCAAACCGTGCTGGCTTTGCATGAACAGAACTATGATATGTAAACCTTCCACAGGAACTGTTATAAATTATTGTGAAAGCAGTATTAAATTTTACTTAGAAATAATAAGCATATACACAGACAAATGTTGATTGTGGCTTAGTTTTATACGATTTAAGGATGAACTAACAACCTAGTAGGTAGTAACTCTTTTTCGAAGCTGGGCATTGCATTGCTGATTCAAAGCTCACCAAGGGCTAAAATTTGTATGATGACTAAGATGTGAATTTTTATCTATATGTTATCAGATATCATTAGTCCAATCTAAATATTATATATACTTACCGATGCAACAAATTGGTTGTCCCTTGTGTTCGAGATTCATGAGGTGGTGGTTGGCCTTTGCAGACAACTGATAAGCGAGTAACAAGACCATTGGAATCCCCGCGATAATGTTGGATCAGGGTGTCCAAGCCATGAACAGTTGTGTGTTCTTCAATAGAGAAAAAGGCATCTTCTCCATGCCTCCGTATTTGGTAGTGTACTACTTCACCCTATGTACAACAAACCTTATTACTCAAAAAAATTCAACAAAACCTTTAAATATTAATTATGTAAAGAATATACACGTAATTACACATAGCAAGCACATTTTAATTACCAAATTAAAGCTATTTCACTCGAAAGTAAATGATTATCTACTTCAATCAACTATACACTTTACTCACTATAATAAATGAACTCACTAATATAGATTATAGGTTATAAATTAATAAACAAAACTCACCTGATGTAAAACAGAGAGAACGTAGTCTCCGGGCGAAGTATTGCTTTCTCGAACTAGGAAAACGCCATCCTCATCCTCTGTAGCAATTAATACATCTTGTTCATAAAAGAAAAACGCTATTAAGTTATTTTAATTGCCGTAATTAAATACCTTCTTTTAAAAGTTTCTCTGCAGTTTCCCTTGAAATTTTCCCATGAAACCAGTTCACGTTATCTTCTCTGTTCATCCTCAACAAAAAAGAATTAGTCTGAAAGTTTAAAGAATCCTGCTGTGTAAATGTCACACTAACCAAAACTTTTTGAACACTTCTCAAAACTTGAGTTATTGACCCTATAAACAAGTTAACGTTAATTCATAACATAATTTTATCAATAAAATGGAAAAAAAAACACATTTCTTTTGTTTGGATGGAAAACAAAACAATTTAGAGATACTTTATTGTTAATAAAAATAATGTATGTATACTTAATTTATTCGTCCTATTTCTTATCTTACAAATGGTAATAGACAAGTTTTAAACCAAACAAAATGACATGAAACACAATACAATACAATATCCTTGTCTTTACTACGTATTATTCTTAGGTGGATGAAAGAGATAGATGTTTACTTACTATATTTGTATTTGTTTGGATAATACGTCATAAACGTCAGTCAACATTAGTCAAATAAGAAACTCTTTATACATTGGATTTTAACAAATTTTATTTTAACTATCCTATTAATTCTAAAATTTCTCTATAATATTAGTTAACTTACCTTTAGCAATATGAATGACGTCATGGTTGTTATCATGATATCCAACTTTTAGGAACACATAAATAATATTTACAATTTATACGTACTTTTATTACAACTTAGTTATATTTTAACAGATTCTTAACACTACTGTACATTTTTATTTAAATAATTTGTACACTCATATCACGAATTAGTTATTTTGCTAAAGAACTCACTGCAACGAAATACGTCTAGTAATAGCAACCAGCCGGCAGACAGGCGCGAGGCGCGGTATCCCCGACTCTGCCTTCCAACAAATGACTCATAGCAAGGTCAATTCCGAGAAATGAATCACCAGCCAGTGTAGTGTACTTACTCAGTTCAGCAATGCCATAAGTAGTACGCATTCTCCAACACAACTTAGCGTCGTTCAAGTAATTTATATATACCAAAAAATCTGCTTAAACGCTAAAATAACCGCAATTACATTCTCATAAACTCGATACTTATGTACAAAATATTTTTAAAACTGTCCAATTGATCGGATCGCGGGTTGTGTAGGGTTCCGTAGACACCGCGCACGGCTTTGGCTGAATAACTGGAAAAGTTTTAACCACCAGACAAGGTAGATGGACACCCAACATGGCTGATTACAATTTTTTATGTTAAGCAGTTTAGAAAAAACTAAACGCTGCGGGACTCGTTAGAAAATAAACTATACGGTTTAAAAAAGAGTGGATATCTAGCAAATGGCATGTCTAAGTTTCAAGCATTAAGGACCTCATTTCGAAAACTATCTAAAACGAATTACTAAGCACCCAGCTATAATTTCCATAAATAGTCACAGAGTGTTTTAACTGCTTTTAGCAAGTGGTAGACTACTTCTCTGCCTAGGTGTCGCCAAAGAGCAAGTAACAACTGTTGTGTTCGAGTTTTAAAGGTATAAAAAGCCAGTATAATTACGGGATGTGTGGCATTCCATTTTGTCCTCAGCGCTGCCAACGCATCTGTAACCTACTTCCATTGAAGTTGTCCACCTGTAAACGGTGTCCATGGGCCGCAGTAGCCACTTACCAATGTGGTATGTTAGCTTGTTATTCACCGCAAACCAATAAAACAAAAATATAGGAGGAGAATGGTGGGATATCCACAAAATCTCTAAAGTTTGTTTTGTTTGCCATTAAAGCTAAAGATTTTCTTTACAAACACTATTTATGCTACGTTTAGAGGAAACAGTATTATGCTAACAGTTTTTCGTCAAGTCTTATTTTAAAGTATTGGGTATAAAAAAAACGTGGATTGTAAAATTTGGAATTAGTCCCGAATATACAGGTGCATCCATATAGTATACTGTATTGCCATATTCACAGAAAGCATAGGAAGGTAAGCAATTTTATTCAGGAGTAGGTACAATATTACGTAACATATAATTAAAAAGTGAAGCAAACTACTTTTTTGTTCACCAAACAAACAACTTGTTAGCTTCACATAAGATGGACGGGCTGTTAGACGATTTCGTAATTTTTTTTTTTTTGAAAAACTACGCAACCCCATATTGAATGCCTTGCATTTTTATAATGTCTGTGTATAAATAAGCTCACACAGCCACAAATAAAATTCTGGCGTACTCAGAGCTTACGTAAACAGGTGGTAAGCCTGTTACCGTCTCAGTGTTATATTCAGATTGCTTGGAGGCTATATATGATCTCACCTACACGTGGTGCACCCTGCCAATGAATAAATGAGTTTTTGGCGATCGAATGAACCTAGTATATTCATCCGAATTTGCGGAACCGGAATACAACATACTAGGGATGGGAGGTAGCATCCGTAGTGCCAGGGTACCGGTACTGCGCTCACAAACTCGCTTATCCAACGTTGTGAGGATGGACAAACCATTCAAGAAATATATGCGGCTCTTGTTGGCGCTATCTTAGAGAAGCCTATGTTCAGCAGTGGTCTTTTTTCACATAAACCTGGTTAAATAAAAAAAGCTGCACACAGGTACAATTTTTAATGATCTTTTCTTTCATACTTTTCTTAAAACCATTCCATTTACATAAAAAAAACTTTTAAAGTAATTTGCTATTACGGCAACAGTCACTTAGTTCGATTAAGTTTAGAAAGTATTTGCTTTATGCTATAGCTAAATATCTATCTAACGAGATAAGACAAACCAGTCTGAACTAGTGGTATGTTTACCTCACGAATGCAATGTTTATTTACTTTCATTCTTCTGCCGTCTGCTCGTACCAGACTGAGCAGAAAATTCAAAACTATCTCATGCCACATAGCTGGTTTAAAATAGCATCCATTGTCTTTCCATTGTTCTAAATGCAATGAAAGTAGTGAAATTATGATTTAACTTGCTCTAGGTATGTAGTAGTTAGAATAAGTTAAAACCAAGTGACTTGTTTTCGTAACACCTGTTGCCATGAGTCAAGACTTTTCGAACTTTTATTTCCTATGCCGAATAGGCGACTTTGTCTGTGCTATGTCGTAACAGATCCTTAATGATAAAATGCACTAAGATATGAAGTAATAAACCAACATGTATATATAATTCCGTGTGGTGGTGAAGATCAACTGCCACTCACTCACACACCGTGGGTGTGTTAAAAGTCGACTACAAGAAATGTAATTCATCAGGTGTGACTGTCAACTAGTTTGTCTCTCTCTCTCTTTGTCGATCTAGTAGCTTTCGTCGTATAGGCAGCGTCTAAGCTGCAAGTTTTGTGGTACTGCGATACCCGATTCGCTTGCAAAGCGTGAGAATTATCGCAAATCCCCATGCCTATGTCCTGAAAAGGACTGTTTATGAAACACTTACGCCTGTCACTCAAAGACTCAGCGTAGTCAAACTAGGTTTCGCCTCTCCGGGAGATAGAACTTGGCAGGTGATTAAAGAATATATATAATAAATAACTATATGTTCCTTTTGAAATGAAACTATTATTTACGGGTTTTATCGCGATTAATAATTTTTTTTTAAATCCCGACGTTGTATCCCACAACGTGTGGTCTGTCAAATCTAATGTAATGGTTAGGGCGATCCAGAATATGATCACAGACTGCAGACTTGCCAGGGGTTAACTATGACATTAGAACGTTAAACACCTCAATACTCCCGTGACCATGAAACGTCTGGATTTAAAAAATCTAAGTAAACGCGATAAAATCCGTAAATATTAGTTTCATTTCAAATGTGTAGTATTCGCGTAAATACAAGAAATAATTGTATATTCCTTCTTCGATTTATTGTAAACTCGTTTACGACAAATATATATTTATAATTATTAAATCAGAAAACTGTGACTGATTTGATATTTAAATAAAGTTTTCCAGTCCTTGATAAATGCTCCTATATACTATTTTAGTTTGCAATATTTTACTGTAGATACATATCGCTTAAATTATGTATTAGATAATGACATAATTAAATTAATCACGTGTGTTTTTTTTATATTAAAATAAACATTTGTCTATCGTTTACTGTGTGGAAAGATTTACTTCCTGTACTTACATTAAGGCTAGTGAAAAGGTAATGCAGTATTAATATCAGCAGTTCTTTGCTGTTCTACCTATTTCCTCTTCATGAACATGTTTAAATTCATTGTTGGACATACGATTTTTCAAATAATTATCAACAAAATCAAACAATTCTTTAAAGTTTTGGCCTCGTTCAACACGCTGTTCTGGCAAGCTGGTTAGTGCAAAGCAAAGCGCCCCCGCTGTAACTGACGCTGATTTCCTTGACAAATCAAAGTGGTGTTTGCGTTCGGTTTTGTCGGATGTATTCTCCAGTCTCAGTCGCCACCACCTCAGTATAAATATCTATCCTAACATCCCTTATTAAGGTATTTTAATTCATTAAAAATTATCTGGTAAATTTCGTTTCTCGTCCTTAGTTAATTTTCCTATGAAAGGCCAGCCCAGTTTGTAGAATGTGGGCCCTGTATGCCATATGTTTCAAATACCGAGGATATCCAATTATGATGGTTTAAGAGTTAGTAGTAGTAGGTAAGTTTTTAGGGTTCCATACATATTCATATACGGATATATAATTTTCTCGTAAATAATTAAGCACAAAAAATTTAAGAAATTAATATAAAATACGGGTAACTTCGTTCCTCGAATAGGTAAAGTCTTTGTGTGAATTAAGAAAAGTATAACATAATAATGTACGTTTGTCCATATTAGCGTGCATGTAATAGTGCAATAGTGTCTCAATAGAGGAGCAGGGTGTACAAATTTCACGTGTCATTTTACGATTCAATATAAAAGCTGTTTTTGAATATTCAAAGCGGAATATTTTGTAAATAAACAAACATAGCCAACAACTAACTTGAACCGCTATTATACCCGAGTCGAGTTATACAGATATACAGATTTTCGGAAGTTTTTATTTTGACGTAAAATGAATTTGGATACGTCCCGATTGTGCCATTCTATCAATAGCACAACCGGGTCGTATTGATAGTGAAGATCCCTTGGGAAAAGCGAAAAAGGAAAGGCGAAGAGATTTCTCTTGATGTACCTGTTATGGCGGTGCAAGAGATTCTTAGTCAAAAGAGTCTATGGAAAAAAAAATACGTATTTTCCTCTTTTTTCTATATGGCGGCAAACGAGAAAGAGACTCACATGATGGTAATTAATTACATCTGCAAAACCAAAGATGCTACGGGTGCGTTGTCAGCCTTTAAGGGTATTTTGGAGAAGGGAGAGAGAGTCAGCTTCCGATTACCTCACTCACCGAACAAAACGCCGAAGCACAAGATGCCTCGAGCCAGCCCATTCGAGCAGCAGCAAAAGCTGGCGTATGGCTCTCTTGCGTTTAAAATGTCCTCGTGATTTATGTGTTTTAAGTTCTATATATCTTAATAACGTTAAAATAAATAAAAACATCTTCGATTAATTTATTCGCGTTTAGTATTTCCTTTCTTTGGGTTCGGTATATTCGGATGGATTTCAGTCGGTCGCTAGAGCCTCGCTGGTTAAACAGCAGGGTGCACTACGTGCAGGTGAGGCCAACATTTGAAAATAATAGATAGTATGTTCCCCCATGCACTCTAATTATAATTACCAGCGCCAAAACAAGACGTTTTGCACAAAATTTATGAAAACTATTTCTTTATTAGAAAATATAACCTTGAGATATTTTTTTCTTCGAAAAGAGTCTTTATTTCTTATTTTATATAAAATGGTTTATATACCTTTAATGTTACCGCGTGAATTAGTAGTTAGAGTAAATTACTGTTGAGTTGAGCCACAGGTCCTAGGTTCGAGTCCCAGACAATATTTGTAATGTGTATGTAAAGTGTAATATCAAATTTGGTTTATTAAAATTTATAAATGATTTTCAGGTTTGATGATGATGTGCGCGTATCTCTGATACTGCACCTGATCCTTCCTTCAATCTTATCAATAGATCCTATCGGATAGAGAAGGTAACAAGACTCATTCGTCTTTATCAATACTGCGCCATTGACCGCTCCCAGTAGTATTTAGAAGTTATCGCCGTGGGTGAAATGGCCAATCATAAGTATTTATGCAAGTCTTTATTAAAATATAGAGTTTACTCTGTATGTACAGTACTGAGCAAAGACCTCACCTCAATTTATGAGAAGGTTGAAAAGCCGGAATAGGTTCGCCATGCCGCTCCAGTGCGGGTTGGCGGACTTCATAATATTCTGGAAATATTTTTTATTATTTCTCAGACATGCATGTTCAGACTCTTTATCCTGAATTGATGTATTTACTGATGGTAGCCATAGTTACGCCGAGGCGACCAGGAGCCGCTGCGACGCCGCATGACTCACTACGCTTTCTACCAACCTACTGGGCAGCGGTCGATGACACCCGGGCCACTTTACTATACTCACATATGTACGTTCGTGCTGTAGTTTTGACGATCGTTTAGATCAGTGTAAGAACGGGTCTGTGACGAGTTTTGAACCCAAAAAACCATTATGCAGCACTTGAACTGGAATCAGGTCTGATTGTATTGAGTTCTGTCCCGTATTCCTAACACTGTATTCAATATTCGCATAAGAGCTAAATCGGTGCAGGAAAGTCTACTACGAGTGGTACCTAGGTCTAATACAATTCTAGAGAGTGTTTGGCGTGGTCTGGTCTCAACCAGCGCCAGACTAAAATGTACCTTGTTGAGTGGACATCATACGTCAGTATTCGGACGAAGTCGTAGTTGAAATTACTTTGGAGCAAATAATCAAATACCTAACAACGTACCTAATGTATGTTTTGCTATTAAAACTACGTTTCACACAGATGCTTATGTTTACACATTGATTCCTATTACTACCAAAATGAAATAATAAACTTCATTATTCACCATAGGAACAAAAACATGACCCTTTTTAAAAAGTCTTGGTTTAATATTTTTTTAAACCTATTGATAGGAAGACTTTGCACACTTACTGGGATTTTGTTGTAGAAACGTTTACTTTGCCCCATGAACTAGTCTATAGAGTGTAGTAACCGGTATTGCAAGCTTGTGTCTGTTGCTAGTATTTACATTATGCACATTACTATTCTTACTAAACGTATTTATTTCTATGTACATTCATTACACTTTCGTATATATGTATAGATATTTTGAGAGGCAATGGTAAAATATTTATTTATTAAAATTTACATCTAAGAGATGGTTTCGAATTTAGATTATATATAGCTCTTAAAGCCCTCTTTTGCAAGACGGATTTAATTTCTATTTTAGACATATTTCCCTACAGTCCATAGTGTCCTCTTTTGCAATGCCGAGAATCGAGACCCTGCGGAACGCCCTTTTTTGTTTCATTCGGCTTTCAATATGTTTTTCAACCTAAGAATAAGAACTTAAAATGTATGTTTCATTCGTACACTGGGTATTACCTATTTATTTCTACGGATTTATTAAAATAAATAAAATAATATTTAAGTAGGTGCATTATTTAAAGGCGCACAAAATACCTCTTTTTGGTTATTAAAATTAATTAAATTTCGATCATCATTCGTTCGACAAGGAAACCTTCCGATCGACCTCAAGTCTCGAGAAGTGACCAAAACAAACAAAACAAGGAGACCCAGCTCCGGGCGGAGATTGCGCAAAAACCAAACAGTAGTACGATGATGTAATCAAATTGTTCAATGAAAAAATATAGCAGCAATAAAAAAAATCAACCAACGTAACTGTTCAAAGCTGTGTAATTAATATACCCAATATTGAACCTTCCTTCCTATGAGATATGGTAGAGTTATCATTATTGTAAGTGCCTTAAATTTAGACGCCATTTGATAAATTTACCAGATACAACTAATGAGTCATACCGTTCCTAATGCAAACCACAGAGCGTGAACGGTTACATGCTTTAGGTATTTCAATAGATATATAAAATGCTATAATTGTAACTGAAATTGAACTGTGTAATCTCACTTCGGTGTTATAATCTGTTGATATCGACAAGAAAATTGCAAGCATTGGAGTTTATTTGAGTCGTAAACTATCACTTTCGAAGAGTGTAAACCTTATTCCTAACGATCCAGTTATAACATAAGAATCCCTGGCCAATCCCTTTATTTTTCCGCTATTAAAAGTATTATAGTTTTAAATTTGAGTTAACAGTGTACACACTTTCGAAAAATATAAACCTTATTCCGATCGTTCTAGTAGTTTTTGCGTAGGAATACCGTACTGTACCATCCCAGTATTTTCCCAGGATTAAAATTATATATCGAAATTTTTAAGTTGGCCCACAAGCTTCCGAAAAGTGAAAACCGCATCAAAATCGGTTTACTAGTTTTCGCGTGATGTCTGTACAGATAAAGGGATAAAAAATCTTCCATTCAGTTCATTTGAGTTCAGTCTATATTTTCTGAACGCAGAATATTTTATTTGGGTTTTGGAATATGTTAACTAGCAAACCACGCCGGCTTCGCATAGATTGACATTTAATGCCTGTTATAAAACTTAGTACTTACTTAGTAGTTCTACGCTCTCTGCATTTACACCAAGGCATTAAACTTGTAGAGTATTAATTGGTTTTGTTTATTGTTTCGATTTGAATAGAAGCTGTGAAAGTATTTGTATACAAAACTTGTCACAATGTTTTATTTGTTTGTAAGATCTACAAAACATGTTACGTTATTGTATTTGTTTTCTACTTGGTTTGTACATGTACTTTTTACCAATTGCTGTTTTTGAGAACATTCCTCTTGTCGCCACAGTCAGTACCGGAATCTTTGACGTCGTCATATCGAACCAAGTTCAGTTCCACAGTTATATGGAGGGGATGGCTAAATTAAACTAAAGTTATTAAAATCTCTAAAGCTTGGTGTGCTTATCAGTATTTCATGCCAGTCCACTGATTTCAACTTTATAAGGTGCAGGTTCGGGTCCACATACAATACTGTTCTCATCTCTGGGTACCAGGCACTCAATACCAGGTGGTCAAATGTGACAGCATCCAACGAAGAGCGGCACGAATCGTCAGCGACCAAGTTCTCTTTGGTCGGCTTGATCATCTGGCCTTGCAAAGAGATCCTACATTTCAATGCATTTTGTAACGAATTTACTACGGGTATGTCCCGAGGAACTGTTCAGATCGATCCCAGCCGCTGAGTTTCACTATCGTAGATTGCGACACTAACTTCCACCAACACCATCTAGATGGTTCTTAATGCACCACTCGTTTGCACCCTTTTCTATATACAAAAACCGAATTATTGGTTAAGGTATTTCAAAGTTTGTGTTAATTGTTGTTCAACTGTCGTAGGTTACTTACCTTACCTTAAGAGTCTGTAAATACTTCGCTTCAGGACATTAACTTCTTCCAAAATGCAAATTTTCCATAATCGCCACGCTCAGCAAGCGGTTTGTCGAATGCACTACCAGACAACTCCCGTCTTCGTTAGACTCTGCTGCCCGTCATCGATCTGCTTAAATTTGGTTTGATATTTTTTGAAATAGTTATCCTGACATTTGTTGGTAGCTGTTGCGATTTTCAAGGCATTTCCCTAAGCCGTCTTATACAACACCCGTGGTACACTTACGCTGATACCACATGGCCTGTCATAGACCATTAATCTAAGGGTAAAACCCTTCATCACAAATAGTTTTTAACTGTCACCAACAATGTTCTTTGTAATCGATCACTGATAAAGTTAAAAACTTGTATGCAACGACATACATAATTTGAAATTCACAATTAGCCTAAATTTTATTATATATTTTACTTTATTATACAAGGACCTTCCTCCCTTATTATACAAGTAGAAAACATGTCTCAAACTAAGTGTGAACACAAAACGTTTCTATTCTTGTATAAATACTGTACCTGTACTGTACTACAGTACTGTATGTACGTGTGATATGTGTTTACAAAAGAGTAAAAAAAACATGTTGTACACATTCTGACATTTTTTTGACAAGCCTTTTACAAGTTCTATTGAAAACTTGTATCACCAACGAAAATTACTACGTGTACAACTTGTTAGTTGATATATACGCTTACTAACAGTGTTTCTAATGTCACGTTAATTTTTAAATCCCATGTGATTTCTAGTATTTCCCTAAGTCGACTTTTATGAACACACGAAAGTAGTTGATGAAGGAGAGAGTGATAGATTCTCTTATGTAAATATCATAAACGAAGGCATAGAAAAACATTAACACTGTTACGGTCAAAAATTCGTAATGGACCAAACAATGGAAGTTTGATTTAGACGACAAAAAAACATAAATAAGACAAGGTAAGGTAGGTACGGTTTGTGCAAATTATCTTACTGCAGCTGCTATCTTACGTCTTCTGATGATTACTATTGTTCTTCCGCATTTTATTAATCCAGTGCTGAACACAGTCCTCTCCCAGTGGGAGGATTTGCTCTAATGGCCGAGATATAAGCAGACCGATTGGCGGTAGCAGTAGAAAATGCCTCACTCTGCTGACCGAATACATACCCGTGATGTCTGGTGTGAGATGGATCCGTTTTTCGGACGCTATTAGATATTGAAGGCTTTTTTCCCTAGTCGTTTCGTAACGGGTAAGTAGATATAATTATACCCCTACCAAACGTTCACAGGGATGATTAAAGTTTTTCTCAAAATGTGAAACAAATTTTTAGTCTCAAATCAAAATGCTTTCAAGGAAAAGATTAAAAATACGCAAACAGGCTGTCGTATAGACAAGTGAGGGGAGTAAATTATTAAATTGCTGAAATATTAATGCTATTTAGATTATATATTGTAACTTTAAGCACACCTAATAATGTTTTAATCTACTTACAGCACTTATGATCACAAAATTTCTTTCCCAGTGCTGTAAAATTGTTAATATAAATTTTAAGTGCTGATTTTACTACCAGTTGTAAAGGCTAAAGGTCTAGTGTTTGCTACATTTGTGTCGTTGAATCGAGTCACTCTCTTTGGAAGACTGGCGATTATAACTCAAATGACAAAGATTCAGACCTAAAAGACTAGTGACGAACAGTAAATCTTCCAGACTTAAGAGAGAACATTGTCCATCCTTGGGTTGTTTAGAGGTCAATTATGATGAATCTTCTTGTCGAAAGATGAAAACTTTTTGAAAGCCGTAAGTAAGCCTTGGTCAACAAAATTAGGGCCGTCAAGTCGTAACAATAATGAGTTAACCTAGTCGAACTCAACCGTTTAGATGTGCGGTAACGCGATATATTGAGTTGACGTCAGTTGTTTTAACTCCATAATGTAATAAACATATTAACTAACCGCGCCAGCTGTGCACGGACAGATCTCTAATATGTGAACTAAATGTAAATGTGTTTTACACATAAACCAAAATTAAATGTCTAGTATTTGAAGTATCTTTCTGTCAAATAATAGTGTCTATACCTAGCTTTAGGTATCTCTGGAAATTTATATTTAAGAAAAGAAGTCCTTTTTTAATTTTCAAAAGAACAGATGATATGAAAGTTTAAAACAGTTTTTAATTTTAACGGACTCTTACACACAAACCGCATAGCCTGAAGAAATATATTAGCAAAACATGTTATCGAAACATATTTGCTTGATCATTAGATTTTATTGGGCTGATCAAATCCAATTCATGTTGTTGCAAATTAGACGCTAAGGTCTCGTATATCGGTAACGAGGCATGTTAATACATATTTTGGAACACCTATCTACGAATCCTAATTCAAAAACCTCATGATCTTCCTTGCATTAAACGTGTATTGAATTTTTGTTACATTTAACACATCTATGAAGGTGCAGTTTTCTATGTTATCCGATACATTTGTTAAAAACTACAAACTATCGAGTTCTATTAGGACAATAGGATTAGTTAGGATTTAAGATTACACCTTAGCCCCCTTTACGGCGCCCTTTTTTTTATTGGAAACGTTTTGGTAAGTGATTACCGTCGCCCACATACATCTGCAATACCATAGGTGCTGCCGGTGCGTTGCCGGTCTATAACGAAATTTGGGAGATGGGAGAGAGGGAGAGGAGGGGGATGGGGAGGGGGAGTGCGCCTCCGGTTACCACACTCACCGAACGAAACGCAGAAGCACAGGATGCCTCTCTTCACGCCGGTATTCTGCGAGGCCGTGGTACCAACCCGGTCGAGCCGGCGCATTCGAGCAGTAGCAAAAGCCGCCGCTAGGCTCTACCACGCTTAAAAGTAAAATTCTAATGGTACCTTAACATGACGTCGAAATCATAATTTTTTAGTTCTCTCTCACAATCTGAATAGTGAGAAAGTCAGTGTTTACGTAGTGTGTGATTTCACTAAGTTTTCTGGTAAAAGTTAAGGAAGCATGTGTTTTTTCGGCAAATAGCGCAAAAGTTTCGAAATAATACGCAAAGACACATAGCATAATATTTATTTCTTGTATAAAAAAATAATACTAAAAGTCATTATATCATAATAGCATAGAGAAAGATTAATATTTAAGATAGATTTATTAAAAAAAAATGATTACTTACGCGTAAGTATTTTAATGTTAACATTATAAGTAATGGAGTATTAGTATTCAGATTTATTATGACGTTACTTTGGATTTTTATAACATTATGTCTATGTAAGAAATATTCTAGTACAAATAATAAAGATTACAAGTATAAATCGTATGTTTATCACAAATTTATAAAACTAGAATTTACAATAGTGAAGAGACTCATAATAACACATTTATTCTTTTTGCTAAAGCTTTGATAAAGCTGTAAATTATCGTATTACAGGCTTTCAAAATATATATTAATTTTGAGATTTTAAAACTACTTATAACTACTATAACACCACTAATAAGTACAGTTTTTACAATTAAAACTAACTTCGAATTATTTCTTCAGCGTAATATAAATATTATAAATAAGATTATAAAAATATTTACAAATTCTTAAACTATTGGGAATTGCTTACTAAGTAGCATTACGATTAACAGTATTTTTATAACCACCACAAATACTTCGCATATTTATTTGTTATAAGTAATAAAGGAAAAAATATTAGTGTGAAAAAATTGCATCTGAAAACATGATTAAGAGTTTGAAAAACTAAAGTATTTTGATAGTACCTCATGACTTTAGTTTCTCTCTGGTTTAATATTAGAACATTAAAATAATACGCTATGGAACCAATAACTATTAACTAATCTATTTCAAAAAACTATAAAGGTTAAGGCTAAAACAAAAAAAGTATTATTTTGAAAAAATATTACTGCGGGTGTTATTCGTAATTCTAGCAGGACTTTTTGTTACTTATGATATTATAAGTAATTGTTAAGGAATACTTTAATTTTTAATTTTTACTTCCTTTGAAATTCTAATAGCCGGTATAAGTATAAAATAATGCCATAGAATAATAAAAAAAAATTATAGTGACAATTTTAACTACATCATTATTTGAATTAAAACATGCATTGTTGTATCACAGCTTATAAAGTATCATTAAAACCTACGATAAAACAACGTCTTAAAATTAAAAGTAATGAACGGTATTTTATCATTTAATAAATACCATTAAAGTGAAATTTAATTATCTTAACACAGTTAGAAAGATAGAAATGGAAGCTAACTTATCAGTACATAAAATGAGAGAACGTTATATATAAAAGATATCATACAATCTACATATGAAACTCTTAAGTTCGTAACATTAATTAAAAATGTTGCTTATTTAAAATAGTTGCAGGATATGTGACATTACACATAAATTAAAACATGTTATCGGAAGTATTTTTCGCTCGTTGGTCACGTGTAGCAGTTATCCTCGTCCGCATGATCCGAGCAGTCAATTGTTCCATCACAAAGCTGTGCTAAGGTTATGCATCTGTAATGAAAATATTGTCATACAAATTGTATTTAAATATTTATTTTAAAATACTCTTCATTTCTTACATGCACGGCGTGCCACTTTTTGTTGGCTTTCCATGCGGAAATATACAACGAATTTGATATATAATGACAAAACCGTACAGGCTAGTAATAAAGAAGAAGAAGACTACGATTGTTAAAGTGTGCGTTCTGAAGACCTATATTTTGTTATCTTTACACGCAGATGCATTGTTCGCCTGCGCTAGCTGTCCATATTCAGCAGAACGCTTGAGCAGCAGTAGTTTAGAATACGTTGGATAGTTTAAAGAAGTACCATTCTAAAAATGTGTATATATTCAGGGCACGTTTTTGAATTTCACTACAACAGTTTACGTTTTATTCAAATTTGTAGGATAACGGCAACAATATCCTATACTTATCGGTTGGAGCGCTTTCCCTCCTATACAAATATATAAAATTCATTGTATCTGTACTATTATATAAAATTCATTGCATGTATGTTTTTTTGAACGGTCAAGTGGAAATTTAAAGTCATTTCTCGAATTTTAAAAAGATTTTTTTTTAATTTCCTTTGTAATTCCTAAAGTACTTTAAGATGTTTTATCTGACGGATGTAACGTTTTATGAAACAAATAAAACTTAGTGTTCCGTAATTCCAATGCAATATTTACAGACTAAACTGACATCCGTCTAAGGTAAAAAGGTATTATATACAGACGAAGAGAAAGTATACAAAGTTTTAGAGAAACAATCGACTACAACCCCTATTTTCCCTATTTTTAGGTTTGGGGTATATTTTCTTTAAGAAGATATAAAATATAAGCGAATTAGTAACCACCTTTTTTGAAGTCGATAGAAAAGTAAAAGTATATTTGACGTCCAATCAAGCTTAAAGGACTAAACGTATTTAAACGAAATTTGACAGAGACGTCATGTGAAGGATGTTGGATAATTATTTATCTTAAGAGGTATTTTGGAACAAAATTTGTGACCACGCGATCACTACCACTGCAACTCTTTTGGACAGGCTTGACAAGGTGGGTGACCTTTCTCGTCTCGTCATAAAGAAAGATCAGTATTTTCTTTATTAGTACACAAGTAATTCCGACCTGCCGTCCACGCAGCGCAGTTCCCCGTTGGGGCAGGGCGAGGCGTGCGCGCTCGCCGATCTGTCGGAGTGCGACCCTCTGTTGCTTTGACCCTCCTCATGATTTTCAATCATGTCTATTTTACCATCAGACGAGTCGTCTATGTCTTCTTGAGCTGCTGCTTTCTGTAACAGAATAATTTATTTTGCAGCATTTTAGAAACAGTCTTAAATTTTAAATTCCGCCTGATTAAGCAACGGCATTTTACATATACAAGTTGGTCACGAACTTACAGCGATTAAGTGAAAAATTTATTATTACTAGTGGTCATAATTAATTAGAAAAAGTGAAAATATTCTTTCCGAAGAATTTTTTTCAAACAATTTAAATCTTCTACTTTTCTAATAATACTTTACTGACTGACACACAACGCAGCTTAAACCGGTGGATCATGAAATTTTGGACAGGAATTCATTATACGTCATATGGATAAATAGGGGATATAAACTCTAACATTTAAGAAAGATCGATGAGGTCTTTAACCTAGGAGTCTTTGGCCAAGTTGACTAGTAGCGCAAATATATGTCCTGTATGAGTTAGAAATAGCCTGTACAATATGAGGTTAAATTTAATGTCGTAACGTCGCATATAAACTAAGTAAATAAAATTAAATTCAAGGGTTGGTTAGCTTAAGTACCTTAGATTAGCTACCCAACAACTGATAGCACTGCGCTACATCGTTAGCGTGGTTGTAATATTGGCTGAAATATTCATGCATTGTTATTAGCAACTCAACAACAGATGGCACGACGTTGTTAACATGACAGCAGGTGCGCAGAGCAAAGCTCGGTCGCTCAGATACTGATATAAAAATGAGAAAGAAATAAGTTACCTTTAACATTGCGGCGCCATCTATAACCCTCTCGAGATTATTTATAGATTTATCAAGGCGTGTTGGCGTGGCAGGGCGCATTCCTCTTGACATATTTTTTGAATCGACTTTGCTTACAGGCATATGCTTGGAATTGTTGAAATTATATTGGGTTCCTCTCCTTTCACTTGTTTTCGTATTGACTGTTGAGTCTTTTCTATCGTCAGTAACGGATTTAGAGTCGTGGATCATCGGACGGCTGTAAGGTGTGAGTCGAGAGGGCAAGGGACGACGTGTAAAATTACGCTTTAAGTAGCTATTACTGTCACTCGTAATCAGTAGTTCCTTGCTGTTTTCAACTTCTCCTGTATTAAGGAAATCGTTTTTTAATATTGGCTAATCGAACCTATTAATTGTTATACTAGTACCGAAACACTATGACTCTATTAAAAATTTCTTACAAGAGGATGTTATTAGGAGTATATAAGCATATATGAGGATAAATTGGGAAATATTCTGAGGCCAATTTAGCCTATACTTGGGACCTTTTAAAACAATAAAAGATATGTAGGCAATTTGTAACCTTTTTTGAAAGAAGATTTAAATGTCACCCTCTTTCTTTCCGTGAGGAATCGGAGGAAGGGCTGGATAAAAAATTTTATAAAAACCATCTCAAAACATACCGAATCGAAAATACACAGACTAATGATGGAGTGCTAGGAACAAGCCGTCTCGTATTTCTAGGGCGATCGCCCACTCACCCACTGTGGTGTAGGCTTTTTAAAGGCTGATAAAGAGAGGTTGGAAGAATGAAATATTAATACACACTTCATGAAATGTATGAAAATAATGTAAAACTTGGAGACTAAGACTGGAGATAGGTGATATTAATAAGTGTTAGAGGAGAATTACGTACCAGCTCGATGTATAGAATCAGCAGCGTACACGTCCGGTACACGGTTGGGACGGCGAACCGCGAGTGCGGGCGCGGAGCCGGCCGACTGCTCGCCGAGCTCGGCGTCGCCCACTCGCTCGTCTTCGCCCTCCCGGGGGCGACTCTCGCATATCTGCTCGCCTTCGTCCTCGCCACCAGGGCAATCGGAGTAGCCGTCGCATACCCAGCGCATGCTGATGCAACCACCAGAACTGCAGCTGTAGAACGACACATATATCAAAACAATGATGTAATTTAGAACGATTTTAACATTGGTTACATTTCCAATTAGTGATTAGAAATTGCAATCTGGACAGGGAATGTTAAAGTTATGTATACGTACTTGTGCAAATAGACAGGCTCTCATTAATTTTCGACCTTGCCGAAATCGATAGTGGTGGACATTCTTGTAATTATTTCATATCTAACGAATAATTACTAGTAAATGTTAGTAAATCATTTTACAAGCTCGAATTCGACGGTTTCTAGAGTCGCGCCTGTAAGTCAGCAGTGCACCTTGCATACCGGTGAGGTGGGCATTTGAAAAAAGTTTGTATATTCTCTTTTACATTCATATGAACAGGACCCAATCATGGCACACAGAATAATTTTATATAAAAAATTATTAAATATCTCGTAGTACAATAAATCATCACCACTACAATATGTAGCACAAGTCCACACCTCCAAAATCAAGAATACAACACGATTTTAGCTTAATAATGAAGCATTTACGCAATGTACATACACTACACTAGTTGTTGCGAGATGGCGAGGACCTATTAATAATAAAATGTATTTCCACTAACTAACACCTGATAGTATTTCGCAAAATGGCAACACATACCGGAATTCGTTGCGTGCACAGTTCGCGCACTGCGCCTCGTCTTCGGCGGCGGGACAGTCGGCCGCGCCGTCACAGGCCCAGTGGCGCGGCACGCAGCTCGCGTCATCGCACGCAAGCTCGCGAATATCGCATGGCGTGCGCGCCACCGAGCAACCGCTCGTCGGATACCGCGCGCACCCTAATGCGCTGGCCAGTTCCCGAGGTATTGCCCCCTCGCAGCTCTCTGCTACGGCTACGTAGCAAAAATACGTTACGTCAAACCCACAACTCAAGCGTCCAGTGTGCTTTACTAACGCCTCGATATACCGGGAGGACAGAGGTCAAGACATTTTTTGGTCGTTTCAATCCGCTTTTCACCGCAGCTTATTTAGATTACGTAACGTGAACTCGTGGTCATTGTATCGTTCAAGGCAATATCGTTCAAATTTGTACATACATTTTTCAAAACTCATCTGTACGAGCCCCATGTTCATAAGTCTTATGTCGGAAAAATTATGACATAAACTGTATTCATTAATATATTGATAAAAAAATTATTCGATTCTAGAAATGTGACCAGGATATTTAAAAGTAGATAATTAAAAAGAAAGATGTAAAAGACCTGCATTATTTCAAAGTGTTTTTGGGCATCTAGTGGATTATAAAAAGACCGTTATGATCAAGTTTGCGGTGGTAGACATCATTGCTAAGACGAGCCCAGCGGCGGCTTTTGCTGCTTTGACCGTTTTGGTATCACGGCCTCGCAGAAGACCGACGTGAAGTTGTGGCATTTTGTGCTTGTGCGTTGTGCGTTCGGTGTCTGAGGCCCACTCCCCCTCCCGATCCCCCTTTTCATCCAGGGAAGATGAGAAGGGGGATCGGGAGGGGGAGTCTCATCTCCCATACCCTTAAAAGTCGGCAACGCACCTGCAGCACCTCTGGTGTTACAGATGTACGTGGGCGACGGTAATAACACACCATCAGGTGAACCACTTGCCCGTTTGCCGACATTCCCATAAAAAAAAATTACCTCTACAGAAGTTATAACAAGGCATCTTCGGTAGATACGGCGCTGGGCTGCACTCTGGTTCTAGAAGAGCACAGAAGAACTGTGCGACACGATTGCTGCAATTGGTTGTGACCAAATACTCGATCTGAGGCAACAGCTCCGTAATCTCCACACCGTCCAGAGTCACAGCAGGTCCCGCCAGGTCATATGGGAGCACTCCTCTACATAGGGCTAGCCGAGTCGAACGGCATTGAGACACTGCAATGATAATAACAAAATATCACATGTTCAATTCTGGTTTTTCAAATTTTATATAATAATATTATTGTTTTAATGTTATAGAAAAAAATGACACTTCAGATACAATAATGTCATGAGTATAACACAGCTGGTATTAAGTATAATCATGAAAATTAGTTATAATATTTTAATTATTTCTCTTTTTTTTAATTACATGATTATTTACAGTTTCTAAAATACGTTTTTCTAACATTATATTATGTTACTACTATTAGTTATTCTGATAAATAGACTGTCAGAATATAGACAAAGAAAAAATTGGTTAGAAATCCCCTTAACAATTAAATGTATATCTACGGATGTCTGTGCATACCTCACAATTAACGTGCACTTACGAGTAATGCCAAAGTTTAAGCTAAACTACATACTAATTAGTAATTTCATGATACTTTTAGATGCTGCATAAAATTAAATTATAGTACTTACCATCCAAATTGACATTTATGGGATAATTTTTAGTTGTGCTATCTACTCTGTCACTCCATGTTGGTAGCGTCGGAGATACGCGGGTGTTATACATTGAGCTCTGAGTGGTGGACTTCATCCTCTCTGCATCTTCCATCGAAATGCCAAATAATTTCGAATGACCAGAAGTAAAGCGATTTTTAAGGCCTACAACAGGGGTAAGTGGGTAGTAGTTGTGAATCTCTTGTGGCAGTTCAGGTTCCGTAGATTGCTGCTTAAATTTAGTGTTCCCGTTACGTATGTACAGAGAGGAGTCTTTGTAAACTGGTGAATAAGTCTTAGTCGATGTTTCTTCGGACCCCTTCGTTGTATCTTTCTCATCATAGTGCATACTGTCATTGTTGCTTTCAGCTTGTGTTATACTTTCTGTTGGGGCAGCGACCACCTTGCCCTCGTCGAAGTAAATAGCCAGTGGTTTTTCAGGACTCTGAGTGATGTGCGGTTTCAAAGTGGACTCATCGGCCTCTGCATTTATTTTCTCTAACAATTTAGGTGTTCTTAGCTTTTCAGTATCGGCTTTTTCGTTACCGTATTGCACCTCCGGTGTTATGTGTGATGGGAAAACAGGTGGTACTGGTATTTTTCTATTTCCATCTTTTTCTGTGATTGTTTCGACTAAAGATGTTAAATCAATACTTTTAGCACTCTCCCCATCGTAGAAATCTATTTCCTGTGGTTTCGTACCTGCATTTTGAAAATTTTATCAGACAAGGCTTTTTTCGAATATTTATAATAATAAGCACCAACACTTTATTTAATGGCATTAATTTAAAATAAAATTTACTCAATTGTTCCAAGTCATAAGTAAATGTACGTACTTGCTTTGCTCCATGGTTATACCTACGTTTATAGTTACGGCAAAAATTCAGATTAGTTAAATCGTTGTTATTTATGAGTAAGAAACCCAGCGGATTGTTTTTTTGAAATAATTACAATCAACATAAAATATTTACCAGCGCCTATTGTCGTGTCTACAAGAATAATTATTTAATAGAATATTAATCTTTTTACAATATTATACAGAATTTAATCCCTCATATTTTACAGGCCATTTCTGGACCATATACTAAATATCAATTACATAATTATAGTAGTTTAGTTACTGGAATATTTTATAATTAATGTTATTATATTTAACTCAAGATACATTTGCCTTTAGTTAAGTTGAGGCTCCAATAATTTTGTGCTGATTTGATTTGATATACCGAGTCGAACACATAATCAATGTGAAATTAAAATACCTTATTCTGAGTGTACGACTTTTACAAAATTAAAAAATTTATGCACGATCCATATTTTTTAAACGATACCTTTTTGAGAGATTTTAGAAATTTCCTAAGAACCACCTCGAGCTTTGTGATAAAAATAAATATTAACAGTAAGAAATTTTTGTTTATTATACATACATACATCAAATATTATTCTCGTAATAAATTAAATTCGATTAAATACTTGCGAATTTTAGTTCTATGGATTAGTGTTCTGTCTCTACATATCTGGACAATGATGCATGGACACGCCAAAACGGCCGTCTGTAAATTATGTCAAATAATTAACATCAGGAATTGTGTGTAACGGACTATGATTTACTCTTCCGGCCACACTTCGAGAAAGTCCTTCGTCAACAACCTCTAATATGAATCCAACCTTTCCTGAATCCCGTCAGGGCTATCTTTCCACAGTAATTAATTGCTCCCAACGCGTGATGTCCCTCGCGGACACAAGGTTTTCATTATTGTATGAGGTTCTTAGCTAATAAGGTTTCAGTGTTAGTTGTGCTAGTTCAGGTATATAGAAAAGACATTTTATTCAACTTAATTTAAATGAAATTTATTGTTTTCATTTTCTATTATTGTTATTTTTAAAATTTTGCGTCTTTTTTACGCTACAAATAAAATTAGGTATGTACTGAAACGTAAAATGGCAAAAATTTATATAAGTTAAATTTTTAAAATTGACATTAAGAGGTTTCCATGCTTACTGTTTGTTACTTTCACTCCAAGTGCACGAATTTGGAGTCGGTAACTTCGCGTTGTACGGTTAAGCCCTCCTCAGCGAGCAGCTAGCGGGGTTAGCAGAGTTCTTAACTAGACCTACGACTTATTATCGATCGTCCGCACCAGCGTCTGTTGCTCGCGTTTGAAGTCGCCGATGCGCCGATTGTAAAATACTTGCATGGTCGCCGCTCTTGCCAAGGTCAGTAAACAATTAGTTATGTCGAATGGCGCTTGTATTTTATATGGATTATTAGACTACATATTCAAGTTGTTTGTTGTAGTTAGTAATTTTTTTTCTATTTTCAAATAAATATAATAAATAAATAATACAAGTACTACCGAAATTTTCATTAAATATCAATATGGTCACTGTATATTAAATTGTTAAATTTAGTATCCAAGGCAACAACAAATAAATTGTGCAATAATTCTCCTATAATTTACAACTGGTAATACATACATTTCCGGACAAACCGAGTCAACTCTGTACCATTCCCAAGAAACGAAATGTGCAAAACGGGTGTACACTTATTTATGTGTTCGTGAAATTATGAACCAAGTGTTCATAAAAGCCTTTGTTCTTCAACAAACAACTACTAAACATATAGCCACTCAATCAAAAGTTAACATGCATATATTTAGAAAGATCATTAATATACCATGCGTACGTAAATTGCCTTTAGTTGTATGCTCGACGTGTTCTGGTGGTTTGGGGCCAGGCTTGTCAGGATTCCTTTGGGACAGAGTGTTGGCATTGTTGTCCTCCCAGTTCGTCGCGTTCACGGTATCGAATTCTGAAGACAGATTTTCTGAAAAAAAAACAAACATTGTAGATAGGCAAAGAATATTATTAAATAAAATCGGTCAACGTTTGACCAAGACTAACACCTGTTGTTAAGGGATGATATGCTTCAAAATGGTTACCACATTAGTCTAAAAGATGTCTATTGAAAGTCCCAGCTCTCTGTGAAGACTGACGCCGGTAATGTTGCACTCTCTCATTGTGCGCTCCAGAAACGACGAAGCCCTACATTTGACATAGATTCAAGGTATATCGATTACAGATTACGTAAAGGTGAAATCAAACATGTACGTATAATTCCTGTGCACACTCTTACACAAATATTTGACAAATGGTCCGCAACTCATTGGACTTTTATTTTCAATCACTCCGCCAATCCGCCTATCGAACAGCGAGCAACTAACCTTTGTTAATAAGATGAAGCCGTACCATACAGGCGTATATAATATATAAAATGTTATGTACATATATTTTATTAATTTCTCTTTTATGCTTGGATGAAATTGCTAGCGTCCATAGTATTGGATCAAAAATGGTCAATCTTAAAACGACTACTTAAATAAGTAATATTTAATTACATTACTGTAGAGGAAATATTAAAGTGTAATTCTGCCTGCAAAGCTTAGGTTGAAGGATGGGAGCTGCGGGTTCGAATACCAATCTATCCTTATTATACTATCATGATTATAATATATAACTATGAATATTCTACTTGAGGAGTTTCCGTAGTTGCCACACTTGGATAGCAGATTGACTATACCAGTACTAGACACCACGCACTTTCCTAAGACACTGCTGTCCGTCATTTTTCCATATAATTTAGGTGTTTAATTTATTTTGACGTCTTTAATAAAAGCCCTTATCTCCTTCCTTAGTGCATTACATGACAAAATCCTTTTACTTTTGCTATCAAAAACATAATGTATTCATATTAAATTTAACTATTCTAGCCATGAACCGATACATATGAAGTACTTAAGGCGTGTCTTCGTTAGTGTATTTTCCAGATAAATGTTGTAACAGCCACGTTTGGCAAGAGGGCAAAGGTCACAGACACAGACGTTTCTCGCTACTCACTGATCATACTAGTGATTATTTAGTTCGAACTGGGATTAACGTTGTTAAAATGTGGCAGTATGCATATATTGCAGCAGGTTGTAAAAACGGGCGGCAGAAATGGTTAAGAGGGTGGTACCTACCCAGACGACTCCTAAGCAGAGAAGGAGCATTCTACTACTTAATATTAATATTAGTGGTCAGACGTCTAGATATTTTAGTCCTTCCAACCCAATTTCACCAGAGCTTCTTTGAGACAACAGGCGGCGAGCCTTGTCTCGGTCTTAGTGTCCAAGCCAATGATACAGATCGTACATACGTTTCGAAAAACTCATTAATACAAGTCCTCCACATAGGGGGTCGAACTCGAATCTTCTGATTCGGAGGCCGATCCCCAACCACTCGTGTTATTTACTATTACTGGCCACTGATTCAGGCTTTGTGGATGTGATTTCAAATTACGATGTGAGACTTTTCTATAGTTCCAACAAACTATTTTAAATAGTAATTGTACTTCATCATCATCATCATTACAGCCCATCACAAGTCCACTACTGAACGTAGGCCTCACCCAAAGTTTGCCTTAAAGCACCATCCTGAGTCACTTGCATCCATCCAATTCCCGCAACAATATGACTGTAAACTAATTCGAATGAATTTGTTTGCAGGTGCTCATAGTCTTTAATAGCCAACTTCCATCAGGTGGACTGTTAGCTCGTTTATTCTCAACCTAAAAAAACCAATGTGCAGTTTGTTACTTCATCTTGATCGTTGCTGCGCTTGCATGTACGAGATTGCCATTTGAGAACCTTTCACCCCCAAAGATTGTCAATTCTCATTACGGTGAGGTATGGCGGGTTTTTCCCGAATTTCATACGTCTTCAAAATGATATTCTTATTGTTTCTCAGACATGCCAGTTCCCTCACGATGTTCACCTTCACTGCCATTTTAACAATTTACACGATCGCACCGGGATTTGAACCTAAGTCTAATATTACATTTAAAGGTAGCGCCCAGCCCTAAGCAATCACGGCCAACCTCCAATGGCAGATTGATACTTTACCTCCCTCGTAGGTTTGGAAAGCTGATTACTATAAAACCTCGTCATTCATCTGAATATTTCTCAGATATATGTGAAAAAATCGACTGTTCGTGACAACTTCTATAAAAAACCCTATAAATGTATCCTATGTTAAATTCTAAATAATCTGCCTCTCTACCTAAAAAGCACCACTCGGTAAATACCCGCAGCTGGGCCAATACTTCATCTCAAATATTTTTGGAAAGAGAGTTTCTCTACCTCATTACATTTAACTCCGTTTCATTTAGGGGTGATTCAATGAATAACATTCAAGCACACAAACTTTCACACTTATTATTAGATGGATAAGGTAAAAGTTGTTTCACTACAATAAGAGGCATACCCATGTATTGCAGTATGACTATAACATATCGTTCTTAATTAAGAACTCTTGCCAAATCGAACATCGATACGCCAACGGGCGGAAATATACCGTCCGGATTTAGACACAACCCGTGTCACCGCATAACAAGAGAAAGAAATTCGTTTGGCGTTTTGAAATCGGAACACAATTCCATATATCGAAACATTAACGTAACTCAGAAGGAAACGTCTCATCGCGCACCCACTCCTCGTTAATGGAGTTATATGAAGACACATAGTCAGTGAAAGTGGGGTTCAAGATGTCAGTGGCGCACCTCCACGGAACCGTCAGCCTTATCGCCATTAATCCTTATCGCGGTTGCACAACCTGGTTCCTACACTAATAAATTATCACTCGATACATATGCAGCGACCTGTCTGCCCGCACTCGTTTCTTACTGTTATTATACGTGTATTACGGTGAAAATACCATTAAAACACAAGCTGTTCTCGTGACTATGCTTGTAGACTGTGAAATTTAACTCACTCTTACATTTTTATAATTAAATTGAGAGGAATTTAGCCCAGACTTAGCTTCAGAAGAATTAAAGAATTAGCAATCACAAAAAATCCTGACCAAAGTACACAGACACGCCTGGGCCGCAGTGTTGAAGGTACTGCGACCGCCAAAAGCGTGGCTACTACGTAAATTCCAGCAGTACATACAGAAGTTGTTTGTATGTTTTGACATGTTTATAATATCGACAGGTTCTTGGACTCGGCGATATAAATGCAGTAGTATAATAGTAGTATTTTCTAAAATAAACATGGGATTTAATTACTATGCGCAAAGTAATTTACCGCGAGACAGATGTCCACTAACTAGTAATCGAGGAGATTATTCATTATATAAGAACGCCAGTGGCAAATGAAAAGCAATTTTAATAGCCGCGCCATCAAGAGACCTATTAACGTACTTTGAAGTCATTACATATGCATCCGTGTAAACGCTTCCCACGAAATGCAAAGTTTTCACAACCACACGGCACAAGTTATGAGTTATAATAAGGTTCATTAAGCAGTTGTGATGAAACGTGATCATGCCATAGTCATCGTGAACAGACATAATAGTGTATTTTGTAATCAGTCCATTCGCAAGGCTAATGCTCCACGTAGACTTCCTGCACACTTGGACAGCTCTTGGCTCTACTAGGAGGGTGTTGCTAGTATGAGGTTGCCAAAAGAGATTCTATCTTCTCCTACTATTATCGTTTCGGCTTAGTTAAGCGGACGGTCACTAATGTCACTTCTTGTTACAGAACCTTACGGACGCTGTAGAACTATGATTAATTGCATATTATCTCCAAGCATCGGCATTAGCTTATAATTTAATTATTTGACGGCTCAAGTGGCTAAGCGTGTGGTGTTGCCGGGTTCTATTCCCGCACCGGAGATGTATTTATATGGACTACAAATAATCGTTCCGGTTTGATTTTTTCTCCATGTGCAATTTATGTATGTAAACTGCCTACACGTACATTAGAAAGAAAGAAAGAAGACAAAGTTATAACAGAATTCATTAATAAAAAATCAAAAGTTGATATCATTATCCAGCATTCTTGCAATCAACAACGTTTAACTTTTTATACGTTCAACGTTATCTGAAAAAGCACAAAGAGAACAAAAGAAAGTGGGGTCAGAGGGCATATTGTACAAAACCAATATACTGTAATATATTTAACGTCGAAGTACAATACTCAGCGTGAGGTCAACTTTCATTTTCGCCAACTTTAGCAAGTAAAAGACGATTTTTAGAACGTCTTAAGGAGATACGAGGACATCCGGAAACATAATCACGACACACCAAATGCATGCATGCAAATGTATGTGAAATCATTCTGAATAATTTAATGCAGCACTTAAAATATCCCTTTGCGTGTGAATCGGGAAAGCGAGTGAATATTTATGAAGAGATCGAAGGTTTTACTTATATTCTTTTATCAAAGTGAAGATTTGGAGATGAAAAGGACATAACGTTAATTGTTTTGAAAGTTATTTTACGATCTCTTTAAGAACGTTAGTTTTGTAATTGGTGAACTTTTACTCGTATATTACCCTTTTAATGATTTTTTTATGTAAATTCCATTTTAATTAGCACCCAGAACCAAGATTGTCATGAACTGAAGTAAAGGAGAAATTAAAGGTATGCTGATACGTATCCCTTCCAGTGTCATTGTTATAACACGTGTTTCGAACAGATTTTAGCCATCGCGCACTTTGAAAATAGAATAATTCTAGAGCTCTCTAGGAGAAGACTACAAACCAACGGAAGCTACAATGATTCTTGAAAAAAAAAACTGTTAATTGTGCGACTAATAAAATAAAAATTACTTAGAGTAATATTAATAGTGAAACCGGGAAGGGGAACTAGCGCAGCTCTGTCTACTGACTTCATATTAACAATAAAGTTACTCTGTTTGAGGACTTTATTGAATTTTGACTACAGTTTCACTGAATTCTTCTGCTAGTGTTGTATTACTAAAGGAAAATGTAAGTGCTTGTTAATTTTTATTCAAATTTCGCACAATTGACTCAGAAGATATTGTAAAAATGTTTAACTATCGAAGTTAAGAAAACAGCGGATCTGTGAAGTATGTCCGTTGATGGAACGGCCTCAATATAAGATCTAATTGCACCTTTTGGTCATCATCTTTAACAGAATTAGGAGTATTTATTGATTTATGAATCAAGTGACTACCAGTTACACACGACGGGCTGAATAATGCAATGCTAAAAATAGTTCATTACTTTAAGGCTAATAATTTGTTAATGGCAATAAAAAAAAAAAATAAAAATCAGCAACAGCTAATGTTGAACATTTAACTACCAATGTACTTATAAATAGGGAAGAGTAAGGCCTTGTGGATAACACAATTTTTCTTAAAATAACTCTTGATGCAAATCTCCATAAATCAAAACTTTGTCGCATACTTAGCCCCGCAGCATATTATCTAAGGAAAATAAAAAGTCTAGTTGGTATCGAAACAACTAAAATAGTTTACTTTAGTTATTTCCATAATAAAGTGTCATGTGGTATATAAGGTATTCTGCTCAGAGGGCATGCAATAGAAAACATGTTCGACTTGCAAAACAGGTCCATGAGAGCTATTTGTAATCTCAATTCCAGAGCATCTCTATCATCATCTAGATACATTTAAAGAAATATACATATAGATTAATCCTCTCTTTGTAATTAATGATTTTATATTTATTATTTTTTTTTATTTGACCAGATAACAAAAAGAAAATAAAACAAAAAATTGCTCTCTCTCCACCTTATTGCTCGGGTAGTCAGAGGTCTAGACATTTTTAGTTCTTTCAACCTACTCTTATTTAGCTTATTTGGGACAACGTGACAGGTAGTGAGCCTGTTTCCGTCTTTGGTTAACAGGCCAATGTAACAAAACGTACATAAGTTTCGAAAAACTAATTCCAGGTCGACCACTCCGCATACAGGATCAAACTCGAGTGTCCTAATTCGGCAGCTGAGAACCACTTTCTTCTGACCATTAAGCAATAGAATTCTAAGGTAAATCGTAAATCCAGAGACTATACCAAATGAGCGTGTGACTTACTTAGCTATCATCAAAGCTGTAGCCAACGTAATGCTTAAGCGATACACTTGGAGGAATGGTCAGACAAAGTGTGTAGGTATGTATTTATTATTATACAGTATTCTATTTATACTATCAAATTAAGTATATATTTCTGTGTGTACACGGGACACAGCACATCCATTGCACAAATATTAGTTACGGATGAGATTTGATTCTGACACTTATGGCTCGGAAAAAGGGGTGCACGCGACTCGTATGACAGCTCCTGGTCTTTAAAGAAAATATACGATCAGTAAATAATCATCAGTAATGAAAATAAAGCAACCGTTACACAACTCATTTCATTAATTTCAAGTTTTTAATTCGTTTCTTGTTTCACAATACTTTATAAATTAACAACTCGGGATATTTGGTCACCACGTTAGCCTAATCTTCAAAAACTACGCCATTACTGTTGCGAACGGAAGTCAGATATTTGAGATGCAACCAACAATGTTACGAAAACCATGACCTTTACTATAAACTAAAATGTTACAATTCATATAAAAAATGTTGTTGTGTCAGTTATAAAAAATTATATAAAAGTTACTAATATGATACTGATTATAAATACTTTAAGACTCGTAAACCTTTTAGCATTTTCTGTAACATATAGGTATGTGAAATATATATATTAGAGAAAAGATTTATTATTCGATGAATTCAAGATTCAATTGCAAGATTCTTTATGATCTATGTGGATTTGGGGCCTTATATATAAATGTCAAATCAAAGTGTTCCTATGTTAGTACTGAAAGTAAACGCAGAGTAAACGATAGTGGACGTCAAGCTGATATAGGTTGTAAGTAGCTTATCTTCGCCACCTGGCACCTACCCACTAGTAAAAGTGGCTACTGACTTAGTAAGTGGCGTTGACCAAGAGAAATGCCAGTTTTCTCCCCAATTTTTTCGTAGTCTAGATAGAATATTTTTTTTTATGTGAAAGGCGGCAAACGTGCAAGAGTCTCACTTGATGGTAAGGGATTACCGCCGCCCACGTACATCTGCAACACCAGAGGTGCTACAGGTGCGTTGCAAGCCTTTACGAGTATTTTATGGGATGAAGAGGGAGAATGGAGCTCCAGTCACCTCACTCATCGAACGAAACGAAGAAGCACAAGGATTCTCTAATTCACACCGGTATTCTGCGAGGCTGTGGTCCTAGCCCGGTCGAGCCGATCCATTCAAGCAGCAGTAAAAGCCGTCGCTTGGCTCTACCACGTATAAAAAGAATAGCTCTTCTCTGGAGGCCCAACGTTATATTATTTGAAGTAAAATAAATAAACGTCGATCCTAATACAGAAGTATTAGGATCGACTATAAAGTCGCAAGGATTGCCTGTACAATTAATTCAGAATTAAAATTCATGTCATTAACAATTTCCGTAATACATTCACGTACATAGACGCAGAGTGCTCTCAATTGACCCTCGATCTGTTTGCTACCTGTTTCATAAACAACTTTTTTTTATTGCTAGATGTTTTCTTGCGTATTTTATTAGTTCTAGATAATACGCAACTGATCGAAATATTATAAAGACTAAATAGAAAATAAATAGGTTATTATTTTTGTAATGTATACTATTACACTAACTTTTCCGTAAAGAATGCAGTATTAAATAGATTTTTTTTTCCCTTAGCCTTTCTCACAACGAAATTAAATAACTTACAGTCATAAATCTAGCTAGGATATGACACAAGTCTTTCGCTGCTGTATCATACAATACAGCAATTTATTTTGAGTCAAACAACGTGGATGTATGCCGAACACAACGCATTCCAATCGGTTTTATAAATTAATCCCAACGTAACTAGCCACATACGTGTATTAAACGTTGCAAGGGAATCCCATTGCAAAGAATAAATGAGATAGGTAGTAAATCGTATTCGTCTCTCATGCTATCTCTTTTGTGTTGTAGTGGCGTGGTTGATAGAGCTCGAAGCTATTTATCTAATATCAAGGTTTAATTTAAAATATTAAAGATTAATATTTAGATTTAATTGTATCAATTTTTAATAAGCCTGTTTAATTTAAGTTTTTAACACCAATAAGCAGAGATTATGAAATTACAATTGGGACGATCAGGGACCCAAGCGTCTTCCGCTAATCAGTTTTTTTCACTCAGAAAAGTAGCATATAACGAGTGGTGGGCCTAATCGATGACATATTTGTCACCAATTTTAATTAATCTTATTTTTCTTAGTACTTGGACAATATATCTTCAAACCATTTTCTCATTCTTCTCTAAAGAAAATAATCAATGAAATAACACCCATAATGTTAATGCCTTATTCGTCGATAACTTTAATTTTTTTTTATTCATTGATATATTGTTTCAAGTGTTAAGTACAGCTTACCAGGCATAAGAAAGTAGACGAAAATAGCCAGAGCGATGCAAACAGTGAACAAAGCTACGGGCCATCTCAGTATACGCAGTACACGAACAATCTTGCTAGCGCCAACGCTTCTACCTACCGGAACTCTGTATAGGCTGTCTGGGTGGGAGCCCTGAAACAAATAAAATTGGTGTCATTTTTTTTTAATACTTAATGGAACGTATATCTTTCGAAAAAAAAGTTTATCACACATGAATACATAATATAATCCCCAAAGGAAAAACATTTTTTTCATATGTAGGTACTGTACTATCGTCATTAAATAGTCTGATTACGTTAAAGATAACTCAAACATTACATATCAGGACAAACATTCAATGTATCTTCAGACGTGTCACCAAAAAACCATTAGTGACATCACACCCGAAAGTTCGGTAGGTACTCGAAAATTTAAGTTTAGACTTTAAATCGCTTTTATTATTTAGTGAAAATGGGCAAAACCTTTTTTTAGCAAAAATTCGGTGAGGGATACCAAAAGGTCTTCACGGCATTACTAATAAAATTATGGATATGTGTGACTTTTTTATTACTACTTTATTAACTATCTAGCAGCCAAATAAAGCAACTTGTAAGAAAATAATAATTTATAAATATGACAAAGCATACAGAATTTAAGAATGTCACTGACGTATATTAAAGAGTATTGATTGAAACCTGCTACGTATACAGATTTTATAAAAAAAATATGGTCCGAACGAGTTAGTTATGTTAGGAAGTATCTTTTAACTAATTAGAGATGTTGTCTTTGCGCATAATTTGCTATATTTATTACAAGAAACATCTTGTGGGTAACTCACTCAAGGCCGTTACGTGATGTTCGCATGATAATATATTTATTATGTCATTTAAGTGGAAGAAAGCTGCCGAGTAGAAACGAGATTTATAAGTTTTTTTTTAAATACATCAAAACGTGGTATAATTTATGCAGGTCCTAGTGGCGATATCCTATTAAATGATTCTAATTCAGTTTGAGATCAAACGCGAGTATCCAAATGAACTTTGTGAAAGCTGCTGGAAAGATTTAACAATTTAATTACAAAGTTGTATTTATTTGAATAAAATATAAAAAAGGATAATTTGCAATCAATAAACGCATATAAAAATATAATTTTATTGCCTCTCGATACAATGCTGACCGTAACGAAATGTACCAATGCCTTTTTGAAGTAAATTTACGGGTTAAGTTCTACAATTAATTATTTGGTTAATTTGTTTATTTATTTACCTTAACTCACCAGTGGTTATTATAATATTATATCCTTCTACAGTGTTTAGTTATTAAAACTAAGTGGTAAGCGCATTACCTGTAAAGGTGAATATACTGCATGCAACAGTAAGGAAGACTTAAATTTAGGAACTATATATAATTTCAACGGAATTGCGATATAAATATAAAAATAAATGAAATATCTTTGTTTTTAATCACAATGCAGATACGATTTCGTTGTCACTCCTGGATAGGTATTTAGTAAAATCATCCACCATACGATGTCAGGCTACAGCGTGGCTCTACCAGACATGGGTCTGTTCAACATTTGAAAAACCATGCTATTACAGAATACCAAGTTATGATATCAGCATAATACTGCAACATTAATTGTAACCATTACTTTTTAGACTTTACTTCTAATGTCATCTTTAAACAACTTCTTGTAATACCGACCGGCGATAGTATTCAGTAATTGATTATTGTGCAGGATATACATATTTTATAATAGTGTCGCAAGTGTACTCCCAGACACAAGAACTCACCCGTCTTAACCTTCCTGTATCGGATTTCAGTTGTAAAGCTTATGTGATAAGGTCGGAGAAAAGATCAGACACAGTGTAAGTGACATGAAAACCAACCCAAGCCATATTGTATTGGCTTGGGTTAGGATCCGAATCTAAGATCTATGGCTCAACAGTTAGGTACGTTAACCTACGCTGCTGCTATGTCTTTCTGAAGCTAAATTTATGATATTTTGAATCTCAATAAAATGTAAATTTCAAGCAATTTAACTTTTTTCTTTAGTCTGATAATATTTAAAAAGAATTTCTTTTCTTTTACTCTAAATTCTTATTATATCACAATTGCGTTAAAGAAAACAGAATTGTAGTGATTGCTTTGCTCAAAAAGGATCTGAAGTTGTCACGTTTTTACAATTTAAGAGCACTACAACACACAAAATGAGTAGTGTATGCTCACTGCTCTAGAGAAGCCTCTACTCGTTACTCATCATGTTGCATCATTCATAGTTTGGTGGGGCGTGTCCTACCAAGAAGTCACGAATCTAAATTTTTGTGAAACAGGATAAAAGAATTCGGCCACAGTTTATCGAGAGACTGTCTTGGATTGTGTAGTCTCTCAGTGATAAACTTTTCAAAAATGTACCGTGGACTTTATAGCAGGATTCTGCTCCTGGCTATAAAGCTTGAACAACTCAAACCTGGCTCGAGAACAATGTGACTGACTTTATAACAGCTATAAACTGGCCCTCGTCGTGTCTAGATTCAAACCCGTTGGAATACAAACCAGAGGACTTGGCCTGCTCAAAAAGTTACTATGCCATTGAGTCTTTCAAGAAATCTTTGGAGACAGTGAGTAGATAAGTACCTAAATGTGGAGACAATGCATAACTCCATACATTCATGGCCAGTGAGATTGAAGGCCTGAATTAAAACCAAAGGCGGTTACTTTGAATTAAATTGTTTTAATAATTCGCTTTTTGACTTCGATAATTATTTACACATAAGTTTTATTATTATTACACCGTTTCTTTAAAAAGTATATGATTTTTATGTAGTATATTATTTTTAAGAGATCTTATAGCTATTTTAGGTATTGATTGTGTATTTTGTTATACCTAGGTATCGTAACTTAAGTAAACATATCCCAATTTGAGACTGGCTCTACTTTTAATTTAGGGATTTCATAAAGATTAGCAAAAGCATTCGAGCGAGCGGTTCACCTGTTGGTAAGTGATTACCACCGCCCACGTATATCTGCAACACCAGAGGTGCTGCAGGTGCGTTGCCGGCCTATGAGGGTATTTGGAAGATAGGACGGTGGATTAGGAATGGGGAGGGGAAGTGGGCCTCCGGTTACCTCACTCATCGAACGAAACGCAGAAACTCAAGATGCCTCTACTTCATGCCGGTATTCTGCTAGGCCGTGGTACCAACCCGATCGAGCCGGCCTATTCGAACAGTAGCAAAAGCCGCCGCATGGCTCTACCATATGTGTTTCAGGACAAGAATTATAGGTATGCAATAAAAAAGCCTGATCTTTTATATTCTTTGTGTATATACATATCTACATATCTATATTTAAAGAGATTTAACTTTAAAGCAATTTCACGGATTTGGATAGAACTTTTCAAAATATTCGTTTTGTTTCCTGAATTGCTAGGTTTTATTCTACTGCTCGTAATATTACAAATGTGAGTGTTTGAATGTTTGTCGTTTCATCGCGCTAAAATAGTGTCATAAAATGGGATATAGGATTATTTTTATCTGAATTAATTATTACTTATAAACAGCTAAAATTTGGTTTAAGAACACGACGTGTTCGTTATTTTCAAATTTGACTAACTAGTACTAAAACGTAAAATTTAAACGCCCTTTTGTTGAAAAAGGATCATAATTTATTTGCGTTCCGAATGACATTTTTCAGATCAAAAACTGAAATCAAAAAGTAACGTAGTACGATAGTCAGGTCATAAATTGTTCAAACGTGAAGTTTCTAATTTTAGGTCAGTGAAAGCCTTTAAAATCTTACATCACGTTGTACAATGTCGGTTGAAAAGCAGTTGATATATTGTTGCTTACCTTCGCCACAAACATCTTCACTTCCCGAGGCCTCGCGAAGTATTTGTCAAGTTTCGTTTCATACGTATTGTTTACTTCGTCATCAGTCGGGGTTTGGAGAGCCCTTATTCGATATGTTCCATATTGTTCTCCGTGTTCGGATATTGTAGGTAAATTCCCATTTGGAGAACTGCAGCTGCTACTTGATCTTGAATAAGCGTAGTTGACAGACCCGTCTGCAGGATTCTTAGGCTTCTTCATAAATGCGTATCGCCTAGGGGGCTCCTCTGTCGGTTTTAGATCGTATGTTTCGAATTTTTCGGTTACAAAGTGTTCTTCTACGTCAGTCGTCGGTACGTAGCGCAGAAGTCTCGGCTCTTTTATTTTCTTTTCGTATTTGTCAGAATCTGTCTCGTTGTCTAGTTGAGCTAAGTTCAGGGAATACTGAAGCTCGTTGGCGGTCCTGTTGGCTTTCCTTTTAGTTTTTCTTTCAGTTGTGCGAGTATGCACGTGATCGTCAACAATTTCAGATTCTGAGGACGGTCTGTCACCATATAATACATAATTGCCGTTAACCATTGTGAAAAGCCTTAACACTCAGTTTTTTCGAGAATTTGTACCCGTATTTCGATGTAATTTATTTTTCTTAACCATTTCGCCACTTTTAAGTGGTTAATACTTAATAATTTGTAGGCTCTATGATAGACTACACGATGCGATAATAATTAACACATGAGTCGATATCGTACACAACTGCTGTCGTCTTTTGTGTCACTGCGAGTGAATGAAGACAAATTATTACGAATGCGGCTTGTTTGTTTGTTTGTTTTGTTTGGTGTAATTCAGTTGTAATTCCGATCGATTGTGTAATGAAATTCTTACCTGTTTAAATGCTATATGTTATAATAATTCAGACATTGAATGGACGAATGGGTAAGCTACCTTACAAACAAACATCCTTTGTTATTTTATGAACATCTGTTACAATTGACAAAAGAGAAAAAATATCTTGCATCTTGTGATATGTGGCATAGTGTAAGATGTTACACCTACTATGCTTATGGAATTTACAATACACTGTTATTGCTTACAAATATCGGTAACTAATAATGTTTAGTTGAGAAACTTATTTATCTAAGCTATATTATAGGTAACATTTCGAAGTCGATATAATATAACACTACAATAAATGAATTTAATTGTGGAGCATACTTGTATAACTGGGCTGTCAGAGAAAAGATCAGACGTTGTATGGAAATGTATCTATTTAAATTATATATCTAGATGATAATCAAAAATATGTTAAATGAACAATAACTGTGGTACAATATGTAACAGACAAAACTGTTAATAATATTCACTAATTAACATAAACAAACTTATTCTAGAATAAATAATGAGAACATACGAGATGTTGTAATTTGCGGGCCGGTACTAAGGCAATAGATAACATTCGGAGCGTTATGTCGGCTGTCATTGTTTTGGCTTTATTCCCGCGCTTTTTGCCCTGTTTCGCGGGAAAGTTCCCAGTAAAGCGCGTGCGTGACAATGGCGGCCAGACAAGACAGGCAACGAGAGTGAATTGCTTGCGATTGTGCAACGAGCTTGAGTGTTTTAAGCAACTGATGTACCGTTAATGCAAAAGATGGATAACATAGATAAACTTTATATTATGTCCAATAGTTAAAAAAAAATATAAATCAATATCCCTTAAATATAATAAAATTCATCAGACACTCACAAACGTCTCTTGGTCCCAAACTAAGGTTCCACGTGACTACGTAGATAAATACTCACGTAAGTACAAGGTGGATGTGATATTATTGACTTTTCATGGAAACTTGGCAATTACTAGTGCTCCTAATTATTGTACGAGGGCGATTCTCACGCCCAGACCTATCGACATAACTTCTACCGAGATTCGAAACTCCCTGGTCGATCCATAGGGAAGTTACCAAATAAAAGATAAGGTATAGACGTGCAGCGGAGATGCACAAGATCATGCTTGCGGCCTCAAGCCCGCCAACCTCAAGACCGATGAAACTGTAAAAGCCAAAAGCGCCGAAATTCACCTAATACGTTACATACTAGTAGTTATTTGGAAACAGTGAAAAAAACCTTTTTTCATACAACTCAAATAGGGTAACAAGCCAAATGAAACGCAAGCGTTATTCATCATGATGTGACCTTAGCTCTTACTCTCACCACTCATCTATTGCGTTGAAATCGCAGGATTTTTTTAAAGCGGACAACAGCGGACGGTCAATAACGTCTGGGTCTCTTAGGCCTAGTAACTATTAGACACAAATATATTTCGAGCAAAATTAACAAAAATCCAAAAGGTATTTGGTGACTAAACTATAATTCTAATATAATTGATATTTGCTGTATTAGTTGGTAACTTAGAAACGAATTGTAGAATATGTTATATTTAAAGGTTTATCGACGATTCCAACTCGGCTGGATAGCTTTCGGGAAACTACCTTACATCTTCTCGTCGTGTATACAACCTACCTCAAAACCAAACTGTACAACCAGTGTGTGTTGCCAGTGATGATTTACGGAACCGAGGCGTGGTTTTGGGACGTGGGACACGATATAAATTATGATATAATTATCAATACATACAGCTTCATCATCATCATCACCACAGTCCATTATATTTCTACTGCTGAGCATGTTCCTATGTGCAGGTAAATATATTTGTTGACATATGCTTGTCCTATCAAATACATACATAAATATACATCAAACTGGAATTACGTAGTTGGTCAGTCGCGTTTCATGGCCCACGTGACGCGACAATAGTTTTTTTTTAAATTCTTTTGTGTAATAGATTTAAATAGATAATAAGGAAGCGTGAGGGCCTCAAGGCTTCGTATTGTATTGTGTGATTGTAATAAGAAACCTAGTCCTTGATCTATCTGATATTTCGCAAGTTCCATGACCAGTAAAGTATTATTATTCTTACGCACCCTATAATTTACACCCGCGAACTTTTGTGTTCACCGAATTATCTTCATCTACTGTGTCATTTGATCTGTTTCGAAATTAACATGATGTGGTATCTACACACCGAAAATCGTTCTTTGAATTCCTGTTTTAAAAGATATACTATATATCCTTGAGTTTCGTTGTAACTATTTCCTCATGTCCATTGTCCATACGCAAATAAAATGATAATATCATCATCATCATTACAGCCCGTCACAAGTTTACTGCTGAACATAGGGGAGGCCAAGTATTGACACAAAGCACGGTCTTGTGCCGTCTGTGTATATTGACTTCCCACAACACTCTGCAGGGCATCACTCGATATTATGGGCAGTTGCCACTCTAGAACCTTTCTTATCGAATGGATGTCCTTTCCGCAAGATGGCCAGCCTATTATCACAGCATGCTCATTTTTAAGGTCAGTTACCGTAGTTCTGTTGCCGTTATCATCGTAGACCAGATCCTATCTTGTAGAGAAACATCTGGCTTACCCCTTATTACAGCCCACTGAGTTACTCTGAGCTTCCTCATACTGCCTGCAGATAAATCCATAACTCGGATTCGTTACTAAACGCACAGGTTGTATACAATAGTCTTGAGGTTTTGAGGTGTTATGTACATTCCTTAAATTTAAATAATTTCTATAGTATAATTATGAAGTCAGTGTGCCAAACCAATTGAACTTTTATTGTTATGACACGTAAAGGGTTAATTAAAATCGGTTCTTTCTGAGATATTCGAGAATAAACATTCAAATACATATTTGAAATCAATACATTTAAATTGAAACGTTATTAGAAAAATGTACTCAATTATTAATATTAGGGTATTTGAATAATAATACTCCATACATATGAATCAAACATATAATGTTTTGAAGTCGAGTACCAAAATACCCAGAGTAGAGGGGCTTTTGGTTTATGTTTATTGCCGTAGCCGTATGCCGTCGTTGTATATTTGAATGTTTCAAATACATAATAAAGCGATTGTAACATTTCATAACCAGAAAATTTTATCTATTTTGCGACATAGAAAAATTAGCGAGAGTCAAATAGTGCATAATGCATAGCGGTATCCGTACAGTAACGTCGTCACATCCCAGCGAGCACTACGGTCGCCTATCCCGCTCCGCTGTTCCAATTATTATTGTATGATAAAGCTCGAGTTTCTATTTGCGCTGTGTTCTATAAGTAGTTAAAAAATGCGGACGCTTCGAATGTTAGTGAAATGTATCAAATATCTATATTTATATATTTTTTATGTTAATTATGATAATTAAACGTATTACTCTAGTAATCAATTCGTATGCATGTTAAGCGATGTCTTCGCTAATTGGGAACCGATTTTGATGATTTGATTTTGTTTTGAAAATTTGAAGAAAATAAGAGGTTGAAGTCGGTTGCATCTCAAAAAACTTTGTTCACATGTTTATATACTATTACTTCGTTTTAAATTCACATGTTTCTCGCGATAGCTATTACTGTACTACTGCTACTGATTAATATGTTGGTACATATAGAGCAGCAATTAGAATATGTAATTATAATATGTTTCATGTATATAAGAAAACAGACAAGGGCATAGTTCCTTTTGACAGGGTGTGCTGAATACCTCAATTTACTGTTATACTTAATTCTATTAAAATGGTACACAGCTGTGCCGTAAAATCTAAGGTCAGTAGCAGTGTTGATAAGGGCGACCCAGTCAACTTAACATGTAAAACTGCAAATTATATACATTCGCTATTTCTACAGACTATAGACGACTTAACCATGTAATCATGCACGAATGTCATTATAATCTGTTTACGTGTAGTTCATAGTAGGTGCAGTTTTCTGATTGTGAATAATCGAATAAAGCATAAAACACAACAAGGCCTTAAATCAAATACTCTTCTAATGTATTAGATAAAATGTCGTTTAGACGATTCAAACCACCGTAGGTAGCAGTTTACTCGGTATTGAGTTTCGGTATTCGGTCAGTATTATTCGGTATTCGGAGATTACTATGGATTCAAATCTTAATAATTTCTCAGCTCTGTATATTTCATTGTTCGTGCATAACTTCGACCTGGTGTTATAATATTTCCCGCTGAGGTCTCATATAAATGTCATCAGAATCCACCAAATACATAATAAAGCGATTGTAACATTTCATAACCAGAAAATTTTATCTATTTTGCGACATAGAAAAATTAGCAAGAGTCAAATAGTGCATAATGCATAGCGGTATCCGTACAGTAACGTCGTCACATCCCAGCGAGCACTACGGTCGCCTATCCTGCCCGCTGTTCCAATTATTATTGTATGATAAAGCTCGAGTTTCTATTTGCGCTGTGTTCTATAAGTAGTTAAAAATGCGGACGCTTCTGAATGTTAGTGAAATGTATCAAATATCTATATTTATATATTTTTATGTTAATTATGATAATTAAACGTATTACTCTAGTAATCAATTCGTATGCATGTTAAGCGATGTCTTCGCTAATTGGGAACCGATTTTGATGATTTGATTTTGTTTTGAAAATTTGAAGAAAATAAGAGGTTGAAGTCGGTTGCATCTCAAAAAACTTTGTTCACATGTTTATATACTATTACTTCGTTTTAAATTCACATGTTTCTCGCGATAGCTATTACTGTACTACTGCTACTGATTAATATGTTGGTACATATAGAGCAGCAATTAGAATATGTAATTATAATATGTTTCATATATATAAGAAAACAGACAAGGGCATAGTTCCTTTTGACAGGGTGTGCTGAATACCTCAATTTACTGTTATACTTAATTCTATTAAAATGGTACACAGCTGTGCCGTAAAATCTAAGGTCAGTAGCAGTGTTGATAAGGGCGACCCAGTCAACTTAACATGTAAAACTGCAAATTATATACATTCGCTATTTCTACAGACTATAGACGACTTAACCATGTAATCATGCACGAATGTCATTATAATCTGTTTACGTGTAGTTCATAGTAGGTGCAGTTTTCTGATTGTGAATAATCGAATAAAGCATAAAACACAACAAGGCCTTAAATCAAATACTCTTCTAATGTATTAGATAAAATGTCGTTTAGACGATTCAAACCACCGTAGGTAGCAGTTTACTCGGTATTGAGTTTCGGTATTCGGTCAGTATTATTCGGTATTCCGAGATTACTATGGATTCAAATCTTAATAATTTCTCAGCTCTGTATATTTCATTGTTCGTGCATAACTTCGACCTGGTGTTATAATATTTCCCGCTGAGGTCTCATATAAATGTCATCAGAATCCACCAAATACAATAATACGCATCTCCAAACAAACACAAACAGAGTCAATTATTGAGTCGGTTTAAATTTGGCTGTTTACTTAAATATTTATTATACCTTTACCACAATAATACTACTTAAACCGTTCGATTAAAATTTTGTTTTCCACGAAACTAGGTTATTTGCAAATTTGTCTTTGAATATAATACAGAAAGATTGGAATGCAAGAATTATTAGTAGTCGTGAATAGTTACTAGGTGGTAGAACTCTTTTATTGCCTAAGTACTATCGCCGGCTAAGGATCCCTTTGACCTATTTCTGCCACTGAATCGGCTGTGCAACCATGCTTGTGTTTCTGTTTGAAGGTATATTATTTTCTTCTTTTCTTAATTAGCATATTTGATTCCATTGCTCAAGCCGCTTCAAGAAAGCGCCAGCAAAAGCCAGAAAATATTAGTGGGTAGTTTGCCCATATTCGTTTCGTTGGGCAAGTGGGTTGTTAAACTGCCGGGTGAGTGTACCGGACGGATTGTCCACCATGATCAGGTCGTCTGCGCCTCGATTGTTAGCTAGCAGAACATATCACGTGCAGGTGACACGGTGACCTACAATGATGTTAGGAAGTAATCACTTTTGTTTAGTTCATTTACTTAAAATTATCATTTGATTTTGTACGTACTCGTATGTTACGTGATATCTTCGCGGAGTGAGAACCGATTATTTTATTGAATAGGCTATATCTTGAGGTCCCATCTAAATTTGAAGAAAATATTCCACCCCCAAGGGAGGGTAAATAGGGTTTGAAGTCGGTGACTTCTCCAAATCTTTGTTTTAAATTCACTTGTTAAGTAAGTAAAGGTGACAAATTAGTATACTACTAATTGACACCTACATCCTGTCTCGATTAAAAATAAAAGCTAGTCATTTTGATACGTTATTCTGTAAATTGTTCACGGGGATGAATTTGCTGCGCTATAGTCCACGCTTATTGATATGCAGCGAGTTATTAGAGCATTGAACTGTGACACGTTACGTTTAGCATACCGATTGGCAGTTAATGGATAATGAATACTTGCTTTCAGTAGAAATCTTAATTATACTTTCGAAGAGCCACTTTTTTATTTATTCGGGTACAAGTTTGCGGGACAAGGCTCGGCAACTGTCACCTTCTAGTCGCGAGAAGTGGATGGATGAGTCTGGCTACTCTGCCTACCACTATGGGAAACAGGGGTAAGTGTGTATATTATACATATATGTATATAATTTAAAAATTATTATAATGAAATTTTCTTGTGAGAGCCGTAACAATCTACACTTACATTTATCAATTGTTGAAGACCGCGTGGGTTATTGGTTAACGTGTTTGTCTGCGGAGCCATGTCCAAATCCCAACTGAAGCCGATATTTGCATAACACATAAATTATTGAGTTTCGGGTCTAGGTGTGTTGTGATGCGTCCTGTGACTCTGACCTTCGATATTTTCGCTAAAGCGTTACATCGGATACAGGAGGGTAAAGAAGAGTGAGTGCCTGTGTGTGTAATACAGAATATTATAAATTTAACCACAGAAAAGAATAAAATTAAGGATGAACAAAGAAACAATAACTTGGCTTTACTCAGACTTTCTTATTATTCAGCTTAACTTAAATTAATATATTTCGTACTCTTAAGCGGCTTTAACTATTCAAACCTTTTCTCAGCAAACATTTGGCGTTAACCCAAATGTTAGCTAAAATATAATAGAATTTAGTTAGTAAGGCTTGGCGCGGTACATTACCAACATATGGAGGGCTAATTTAAATTCAGTTCCCACACTACTTTAAGGTATTAGTGACAAAATGTGCAAGCCCAAACTAAACACGTATTTACATCACGGGTCGTAAAATAAAAGGTCAGCTCAAGTTTCGTTTCTAATTATTTGGACCATATGTTATCAGGACATAAAAATCGAACTTGGATATTTTATATGTTCAATTACTTCTTGACATGTTGCAACAATATAAATTCTATTGTTATAAAAAGTTAAAGGTTAATATGCCATGCGATAACAAGAAACATAGATAGTGGTTACCTTCATGTATAATATTATTTAGAGCAACTATAAGTGTATTGGAGCCATATCACAGCTAACTATTATCAGGTCAGCCTGTCTGTGTCCACAGATAGACATTGGTTATTCCATTAAAACACCAACAAAAGTTTACCTGGCATTACGAGAAAGATTTGTCCTTACTGAGCACATGGGAAGATGGATTGGTCACTGCAATGCCAGAATCCTCGCGTTAGGCAAGCTGCATCCCACCACTAGTTTCGCAGATTTGTCTTTGGTATATTTAGACGGATTTTCCTCCTCCACATTCCGCCAAAAAGAGATCCTTATAATGAGAGTCAAACCCCTAAACTATAATGATCCTTAACACTTTCTTTATTTAATTATTTTATCAAATTTCTAAATCATCTACAGTATCTTATATCGTACTTTATAATCAATGTTATTTTTTATATATATGAAATAGTAAACTATGACAATATCGTACACAGCATTTCTGTGGTACCGGCACCGGGGATCGAACTCAGGTGACTCGCATGCTATGAAATTAACGAGCGCTCTGACCACTAGGCTACCACGGCTTTCTAATAATTGATATTGATATAGTTTCTAAGTTATGATACAAGGGGTCATACAACATTAGTTTTGCTAATTTTTAAAATACCGTAGTTGGTTTAAAATATTACGATACGTCTTTAAATTTGGAACAGGTACATTGTACTATAAAAATATATTTGTTTTTGTATTTATAAACGATATGGTAGAACTTTTTAATAAAGTTTAAATTGAAGATATGTCAAAAACCCATCCAACGGAAATACCAAAAACAGCGGAACAACGTAGTAACATGCCAACATTTCGTAGGCGCTGTTTACCAACAAAAGTACTGATCGAACAAACAAGCCGCATTCGTACGATGCGTCACAAAAGCAACACAGCACTGCACAAGCAAATGTCAATAAAACAATGCACGAACACGCATCCGACGCGACTAACGACCAACACTTGCAGTCATTAAAAGAAAAGCGTTAAACCATTGCATGAGTTGATAGAGCAAGGCTGCGCGTGCGACTGAGTGCCGCCACCAGATGACTCCACCGTTGCACCACCACGCATTGTCAAGAAACCGCCGTGGAAACCTTAAAGTGTAATCTTTTACGCAACCCATTATACCCTAAAGATACACGATAACTTCCATTCTCATTGCCCGCAAAGTCAAATGATTCTAACGCGAAAACAAAGGTAAGATAATTGACATCTCAAAAATGCAATGCAAATGTCAACGGAAATATTAAATTAATGTTAATACACACACAAATTACCGCTATGTTGCTAATTGTAATTGACTCACAAAAGAAAAACTCATGAAATTTAAATAGAAATTTTAGGTAATGCTACATATTTTTAACGTATCTACTTTTTAATATTTTCTATCTAATCAACCGTTGCTTTTTTTGTAATATAATTTGCTTGTTTTAATCTTTACTTCCTAGAAGATAAACAGTAGTTAGTAGTAAGAAGTGTTCTAGTTCACAGAGACGACTTTCTGTGTCCATTGTTAACGTTTGTTTAAATATATCAAAATATTTCAACCATTCGTTCGCAAAAAATAAGATAGGAAGTATAAGTAAATAATATAAATAAAACCGCAAATATCCGTAGAATTTGTGCAAAAAAACTAATAAAATTTGTGTTGTAAAGTAATGCCAACATGATGTCAGCATTTAAATATTGTCGCGAAAGTTCAATAGCTCGAGACAATATTATTTATGTTTTCAATTGTAACAAAGTTATACAATTAATCTCCAGTAATATGAAATATGCACGTCACATAAAAAAAATATTTTTAAAATGAAAAAAAAACGTATTTTGTAAAAGTCGTTCAATCGTGCATTTTGTGTTTTACAAAGGAATAAATATATTAATATTTGTTTATGTAATTCCCATTGCACATATACATTAGTCGAAAATGGTTCAAATAAAACGTGGAAAGAACCTGAAAGAATAGTAGTTCTTACTTTGTTTATTTTTTTATTTCATTGAATTATATAGAACCAGCCACCCGTCGGGGTAGGCAAAGATTACGGCAATTGGCATTTGGCAAAAGTCAGCGTAGGTTATTATTTGACGTTAGGTTGTTGTTAAGCGGTTATAGGCGGTAGGAAATATTGTTGCGATTGCGCAAATAATATTACAATGAATTTATGTAGAACAAATTGGTAATTAATTCTTCTCCTTTCGTGGTTTTTTAACTTCAGAACACAACAATAGTTACACTGCTACTTGGGGGCAGAAATAGGCAAGAGGGTGACTTACCCAAACGACTCTTGAAGAGGTGTCCTACCACATAATAAAGTAACGCCGATACCTTAAAGCGGAATTAAGAAATGTACGGAAATATTCCGTGCACCATACATTTGCAATATTTATATCGTTCGTACTCAATATTTTCTGAACATGAAAGTTATAAGAGATTTTATTGAACCAGTAATTTATAATGATTAAAAATTTAACCACGTATTAATTAAATACAGCAATGACGTTGCCACGCAATGGAAACGTGCAAAAATTACTAGTCTGTGTGCGTAAATCTATTGTGAACGATGTGTTAAACTACTGAGGCGCTCGCTTGAGTAACCAATGCAGTATGCGAACGTTAGCTACGAAAGACTTCAACGAGCAACACATCATAACAAACAAAGAATGTTATAATAAATTGATGTGTCATTATTAATGACTAATAAAATTTTTTTCCGTGTGGCTGTCGGAAGTAAAGAATAGCGCCAACCCTGTCTAACCATGGGTGTCGTAAAAGGCGACTAATGGTAAAAATTATATTAGGAGATGGGCAGCAGCATCTTCCTGCACTAGAACAAAAACTGCGGTTGCCAACCCGCTCGCCAGGCGTGGCAACTAAGGCAAACCCCCATGATGAGAGGTAGAAAGCAATGGCCCCAGTCCCCGGCGGCCTCGCTAGTCCTGGCTATGGTGGCAGCCATGGTAACGGCGAGGCAGGGGTGCGAAGAATCACCGGTTGATTTCTAGCTGCCAACCCAAACGACTGGACCTGGCAACATATAACGCACGCACATTGAGGACCGACGAGAAGATACTAGAACTGGAAGAAGAAGTAAGCAAGTTACACTGGAGTATTATGGGGTTGTCTGAAGTCCGAAGACAGGAGAGGACTCTATAATCCTAAAATCAGGTAACTTGTTCTACTACTGGCAGGGTGACCATCTGTCCCAAGGAGGTGTCGGGTTTATCGTCCACAGGTCTCTCATCAATAACGTGATCGAGATCGGAAGTGTGTCGAGTAGGGTCGCGTACCTTATACTCAGAATAACCAAAAGATATTCGCTGAAGGTCATACAGGTATACGCACCAACCTCGACACACTCTGATGATGAAGTGGAGGCAATGTATGAGGATATTTCAAGAGCCATGCATTGCTCTAAGACTCACTACACGGTGTTGATGGGAGACTTTAACGCAAAACTAGGTACGAAAAAAGGCGATGAGCTGATAGTGGGGAACTTTGGAGTAGGGCAACGGAACCCAAGAGGGCAACAGCTGGCTGACTTCATGGCAAAGGAGGGATTCTTTATGATGAACTCCTATTTCCAGAAGCGGCCCCACAGGAAGCGGACATGGATGAGCCCGGACGGTACCACAAAAAATGAGATCGACTTCATCATGACGACCAAGCGTCAGCTGTTCAGTGATGTCTCTGTGATCACTAGGGTAAAAACCGGCAGTGATCACCGAATGGTAAGAGGCATACTGAACCTTAACATTAGGCTCGAGCGGTCTCGTCTGGTGAAGTCTACGCTCCGCCCACCACGTGCCCTTATCCAGAACCCCGAGAGCTTTCAGCTCGAATTGCATAATCGCTTTCAGTGCCTAGACGATTGCGTTACAGTGGACGATACGAATAGCAGGCTAGTGGAAACTGTCCATGCGGTAGGAGCTAAGTTTTGCAGGACCAGCCGCACGAACAAGCCCCAAAAGCTCTCTGATCACACTCTTAAACTCATGAAAGCCAGGCGTGAGATAAAGCTGCAGTCTACAACGGATGCGTCAGCTTATCGGCTACTGAATAGACAGATCTCCAAATGTATGAGGCAAGACTTACGCCAATTCAATACAGCCTGTATTGAAAAAGCGATAGAGCGGAACCAAGGCTCCAAAGTCTTCGCCAGAGATCTGTCTATCGGAAAGAGCCAAGTGACCAAGCTGAAGACCGAAAGCGGCGCAGTCATTTCCGCTGGAGCCGAGATTTTGAGTGAGATCGAGAGATTTTACGGACAGCTGTACACAACGTCGTTGAAACCACACACTGATGTGAGTAACGACCCAAGAGCCAAGCTTATCCGACATTACTCCGATAACATCCCGGACGTCAGTCTGAGCGAGATTAGGATGGTTTCAAACAGCTTAAAACGGCAAGGCGTTGGGTGAGGACGGAATTACAGCTGAGCTTCTGAAAGCGGGTGGAAAACCGATACTTGTTGTCCTTCAGAAGCTGTTTAATTCCGTCATTCATGGCGGTGTTACGCCGGTTTTTAAACGTGGTAGAGCCAAGCGGCGGCTTTCGCTGTCGCAGGAAGGGCCGGCTCGTCCGGATAAGTACCACGGCCTCGCAGAATACCGGCGTGAAGTAGAGGCATCTTGTGCTTCTGCGTTTCGTGCAGTGAGTCAGGTAACCGGAGGCCCTCTCCCCCCTCCCCCCTCCCCAAATATGGTAGCGGTATATAATTTTGAGCTACCCCAGGAGGGTACCAGTACCTACGGTTCTGGAGAATCCCTCACTGAGCATCCACGTTCAGGCTGTCCTACGCTACCTAATCGTGGATGCTCAGTCTGCCCCGCGTATTCTGGGGCAATATTCCGCCTCTTTCTTTCCTACCGAGGCAAACGCAGCAAAGAAACTATGGCATCCCCTACCGCGCTCGCCGTGGATTTCTGCAATATCAGGACTCCACTCGAACCTAGCCGTTCATTGCTTGTCTGAAACGGCGGTCATTTGTTTTAGTGAATCTGTAGATATCGCCCGGCTGATACCTCTTATTCCATTACCCGGGGTACAAACTGAACACTCCTTTGTGCCCCGTGCCGGAGTTTGCGTATACGTCAGAGATGATATCTGTTCTCGACGCCTCGGTAGTCTTGAAGGTTTGACCTTTCTACCTTTGGCTGCGCATCGACAGCGACGACCATCCGCGCGTCTATGCGTGCCTTTACAGGTCCCATAGCGGTAATACCGTAACTGACTGACTCATCGACCACATCCAAATGGCTACAGATTCCGTGCTACAACAGATCCCATCCGCAGAGATCGTATCTCGGCGTATAAAAAATATATTTGTTTTTGTATTTATAAACGATATGGTAGAACTTTTTAATAAAGTTTAAATTGAAGATATGTCAAAACCCATCCAACGGAAATACCAAAACAGCGGAACAACGTAGTAACATGCCAACATTTCGTAGGCGCTGTTTACCAACAAAAGTACTGATCGAACAAACAAGCCGCATTCGTACGATGCGTCACAAAAGCAACACAGCACTGCACAAGCAAATGTCAATAAAACAATGCACGAACACGCATCCGACGCGACTAACGACCAACACTTGCAGTCATTAAAAGAAAAGCGTTAAACCATTGCATGAGTTGATAGAGCAAGGCTGCGCGTGCGACTGAGTGCCGCCACCAGATGACTCCACCGTTGCACCACCACGCATTGTCAAGAAACCGCCGTGGAAACCTTAAAGTGTAATCTTTTACGCAACCCATTATACCCTAAAGATACACGATAACTTCCATTCTCATTGCCCGCAAAGTCAAATGATTCTAACGCGAAAACAAAGGTAAGATAATTGACATCTCAAAAATGCAATGCAAATGTCAACGGAAATATTAAATTAATGTTAATACACACACAAATTACCGCTATGTTGCTAATTGTAATTGACTCACAAAAGAAAAACTCATGAAATTTATATAGAAATTTTAGGTAATGCTACATATTTTTAACGTATCTACTTTTTAATATTTTCTATCTAATCAACCGTTGCATTTTTGTAATATAATTTGCTTGTTTTAATCTTTACTTCCTAGAAGATAAACAGTAGTTAGTAGTAAGAAGTGTTCTAGTTCACAGAGACGACTTTCTGTGTCCATTGTTAACGTTTGTTTAAATATATCAAAATATTTCAACCATTCGTTCGCAAAAAAAATAAGATAGGAAGTATAAGTAAATAATATAAATAAAACCGCAAATATCCGTAGAATTTGTGCAAAAAAAAACTAATAAAATTTGTGTTGTAAAGTAATGCCAACATGATGTCAAAAAGCATTTAAATATTGTCGCGAAAGTTCAATAGCTCGAGACAATATTATTTATGTTTTCAATTGTAACAAAGTTATACAATTAATCTCCAGTAATATGAAATATGCACGTCACATAAAAAAAATGTTTTTAAAATGAAAAAAAAACGTATTTTGTAAAAGTCGTTCAATCGTGCATTTTGTGTTGTACAAAGGAATAAATATATTAATATTTGTTTATGTAATTCCCATTGCACATATACATTAGTCGAAAATGGTTCAAATAAAACGTGGAAAGAACCTGAAAGAATAGTAGTTCTTACTTTGTTTATTTTTTTATTTCATTGAATTATATAGAACCAGCCACCCGTCGGGTAGTAGTAGGCAAAGATTACGGCAATTGGCATTTGGCAAAAGTCAGCGTAGGTTATTATTTGACGTTAGGTTGTTGTTAAGCGGTTATAGGCGGTAGGAAATATTGTTGCGATTGCGCAAATAATATTACAATGAATTTATGTAGAACAAATTGGTAATTAATTCTTCTCCTTTCGTGGTTTTTAACTTCAGAACACAACAATAGTTACACTGCTACTTGGGGGCAGAAATAGGCAAGAGGGTGACTTACCCAAACGACTCTTGAAGAGGTGTCCTACCACATAATAAAGTAACGCCGATACCTTAAAGCGGAATTAAGAAATGTACGGAAATATTCCGTGCACCATACATTTGCAATATTTATATCGTTCGTACTCAATATTTTCTAAACATGAAAGTTATAAGAGATTTTATTGAACCAGTAATTTATAATGATTAAAAATTTAACCACGTATTAATTAAATACAGCAATGACGTTGCCACGCAATGGAAACGTGCAAAAATTACTAGTCTGTGTGCGTAAATCTATTGTGAACGATGTGTTAAACTACTGAGGCGCTCGCTTGAGTAACCAATGCAGTATGCGAACGTTAGCTACGAAAGACTTCAACGAGCAACACATCATAACAAACAAAGAATGTTATAATAAATTTATGTGTCATTATTAATGACTAATAAAATTTTTTTCCGTGTGGCTGTCGGAAGTAAAGAATAGCGCCAACCCTGTCTAACCATGGGTGTCGTAAAAGGCGACTAATGGTAAAAAATTATATTAGGAGATGGGCAGCAGCATCTTCCTGCACTAGAACAAAAAAAAAACTGCGGTTGCCAACCCGCACGCCAGGCGTGGCAACTAAGGCAAACCCCCCCATGATGAGAGGTAGAAAAAAGCAATGGCCCCCAGTCCCCGGCGGCCTCGCTAGTCCTGGCTATGGTGGCAACCATGGTAACGGCGAGGCAGGGGGTGCGAAGAATCACCGGCTGATTTCTAGCTGCCAACCCAAACGACTGGACCTGGCAACATATAACGCACGCACATTGAGGACCGACGAGAAGATACTAGAACTGGAAGAAGAAGTAAGCAAGTTACACTGGAGTATTATGGGGTTGTCTGAAGTCCGAAGACAGGAGAGGACTCTATAATCCTAAAATCAGGTAACTTGTTCTACTACTGGCAGGGTGACCATCTGTCCCAAGGAGGTGTCGGGTTTATCGTCCACAGGTCTCTCATCAATAACGTGATCGAGATCGGAAGTGTGTCGAGTAGGGTCGCGTACCTTATACTCAGAATAACCAAAAGATATTCGCTGAAGGTCATACAGGTATACGCACCAACCTCGACACACTCTGATGATGAAGTGGAGGCAATGTATGAGGATATTTCAAGAGCCATGCATTGCTCTAAGACTCACTACACGGTGTTGATGGGAGACTTTAACGCAAAACTAGGTACGAAAAAAGGCGATGAGCTGATAGTGGGGAACTTTGGAGTAGGGCAACGGAACCCAAGAGGGCAACAGCTGGCTGACTTCATGGCAAAGGAGGGATTCTTTATGATGAACTCCTATTTCCAGAAGCGGCCCCACAGGAAGTGGACATGGATGAGCCCGGACGGTACCACAAAAAATGAGATCGACTTCATCATGACGACCAAGCGTCAGCTGTTCAGTGATGTCTCTGTGATCACTAGGGTAAAAACCGGCAGTGATCACCGAATGGTAAGAGGCATACTGAACCTTAACATTAGGCTCGAGCGGTCTCGTCTGGTGAAGTCTACGCTCCGCCCACCACGTGCCCTTATCCAGAACCCCGAGAGCTTTCAGCTCGAATTGCATAATCGCTTTCAGTGCCTAGACGATTGCGTTACAGTGGACGATACGAATAGCAGGCTAGTGGAAACTGTCCATGCGGTAGGAGCTAAGTTTTGCAGGACCCGCCGCACGAACAAGCCCCAAAAGCTCTCTGATCACACTCTTAAACTCATGAAAGCCAGGCGTGAGATAAAGCTGCAGTCTACAACGGATGCGTCAGCTTATCGGCTACTGAATAGACAGATCTCCAAATGTCTGAGGCAAGACTTACGCAAATTCAATACAGCCTGTATTGAAAAAGCGATAGAGCGGAACCAAGGCTCCAAAGTCTTCGCCAGAGATCTGTCTATCGGAAAGAGCCAAGTGACCAAGCTGAAGACCGAAAGCGGCGCAGTCATTTCCGCTGGAGCCGAGATTTTGAGTGAGATCGAGAGATTTTACGGACAGCTGTACACAACGTCGTTGAAACCACACACTGATGTGAGTAACGACCCAAGAGCCAAGCTTATCCGACATTACTCCGATAACATCCCGGACGTCAGTCTGAGCGAGATTAGGATGGCTCTCAAACAGCTTAAAACGGCAAGGCGCCGGGTGAGGACGGAATTACAGCTGAGCTTCTGAAAGCGGGTGGAAAACCGATACTTGCTGTCCTTCAGAAGCTGTTTAATTCCGTCATTTATGGCGGTGTTACGCCGAAAGCGTGGAGTAGAAGCGTGGTTGTCCTATTCTTCAAGAAAGGGTATAACTGCCTTTGAAGAATTATAGACCGATATCGCTTCTAAGCCGCGTCTACGTGCTGTTTTCGAGAGTCATCTCAAATCGTCTAGTGAACAGACTTGACGACTTCCAGCCTCCCGAACAAGCCGGATTCCGAAAAGGCTATAGTACCATAGACCACATACATACTCTTCGCCAGATTGTACAGAAGGCCGAGGAGTACAACTTGCCATTATGTCTGGCGTATGTGGACTATGAGAAAGCCTTCGATTCAGTCGAAATTTGGGCGGTGCTACAGTCTCTCCAGCGGTGCCAGATAGACTCTCGGTATATCGAAGTGCTGAGGTGTTTGTACAATGAGGCTACGATGTCTATCCGAGTACAGAATCAGAGTACGAAACCAATCCAACTGCAGAAAGGTGTAAGACAGGGTGATGTCATATCCCCGAAACTCTTCACCGCTGCATTGGAAGATGTTTTCAAGCAGCTGAACTGGAAAGGATACGGTATCAACATCAATGGCGAATACATCACTCACCTTCGATTTGCCGACGACATAGTTCTTATGGCAGGATCGCTGGAGGAGCTTAGTACAATGCTCAATGACCTCAATAACGTCTCCCAACAGGTTGGTCTTAAGATGAACATGCACAAGACGAAGTTTATGTCAAACGTCCATGTCACAGCAATACCGGTTGTTGTTGGGAACAATAGGCTCGAAGTTGTAGACGAGTACGTATACCTGGGATAAATTGTCCGATTAGGTAAGTCCAACTTCGACTCAGAGGTCAATCGACGAATCCAACTCGGCTGGGCTGCGTTCGGGAAACTACGTCATATCTTCTCGTCGAGTATACCGCAAAGCCTCAAGACGAAAGTATACAATCAGTGCGTGTTGCCAGTGATGACATACGGATCCGAGACTTGGTCCTTCACTGCAGCCCGTATGAGGAAGCTCAAAGTTGCTCAGCGCGCTATGGAAAGGGCTATGCTCGGTGTTTCTCTGCGTGATAGAGTCTGCAACGATAATATCCGCAGCAGAACAAAGGTAACCGACATAGCCGTAAAGATCAGCAAGCTGAAGTGGCAATGGGCCGGCCACATAGCTTCGCAGAACTGACAACCGCTGGGGAAAAAAGGTTCTCGAGTGGCAGCCACGTACGGGCAAACGCAGTGTAGGACGACCCCCCACAAGATGGAGTGACGACCTGCGCAGTGTTGCGGGAAGTCGATGGATGCAGGTGGCTCAGGACCGTGCTTCGTGGCAATCTTTGGGGGAGGCCTATGTTCAGCAGTGGACTTCTAATAGGCTGAAATGATGATGATGATGATGAATAAAATTTTATGTAATGACTTTTAAATTATTTAAAAATATATTATAAGACTATAAAAATCGATTGGTAACTTATGAGATGAAGATGAATTGATTGCGAAGATCTCGTTTATAACGCTTTGGTATTGACATGATATGATTAATATATGAATAGCGCTTAAATATTGTCAGTCAATAATATTCAGTAAAACGACAACGGGATTTTTTTGCTCACTGTAACTTTAGGTTTGGTAACCTACTAAATCAAATGAAGTTCTTACTCCGCAAATTCTATTCCCTTCCTCCTCCTCCTCTGCTTTCCGTGAAATATGGCACAGTTTTGGAATGACAAATAGGCAACAATTTTTTTTTGCACCGCATTTCACGTGTTGAAAAGTTGAATTGTTTTAAAGAAAAAGGGGTTAAAAGATCGAGCGGCTCATCTAATGGACAAACCGACGCCCACATACGTATATAAGCACGCCGCAACGCCAGAGAAGTTGCAGGTTAGAAAGGCAACTTAAAGAGGCTTTAAAGTAACTTATAGTTTAAAAGTATTTTTTTACCTGTTTGGAAATACTGCTGGCGACACCAGATTCAACAAAGCAGAAAATTTCGCGAGGAAGGCGCTGTAGTAGATTGTCCACCATCTACTCGTTGTTGGTGTAACTTAGTATTCTGTTGAGATGTATGATAAAGGGACTTAGCGGCGGAACATTTCGAGAGATGCAACATCTCTTCGCAACTCGATCAGAAATTCAAGCCACTCTTTGTTGGTAGAGTTCAAGTGGAAGGTGCTGGTAGTTGTGTGCCCCGGCCTAGATATGAGATCAGCATACTATGTGAACCGAACTTGCACCTTACGAAGTTTGAATCGGTGGACCGGCATGTCATACTGTCCCGCTCTGCTGAGCACACTAAGCTTTTAAGAAGCCAATTTGGCCTTCCCCTGCAGGTGACTACTGAACTGAACCTCGCTCGATATATCAACGCCCAGGATGACGATACTGGCTGAGGCGATAAGGGTTCTTTTTAGAACTGTGTGTAGGGCATCAGTAATTCTGTCGTCTGCATAGCAATATATGCTACTAATTTGCAGCATGTGATTGTTATGAAGAAGAAACAGAAAGACACAAGTACACTGGCCTTGTGAAAGCATTCACGGCCTTGGAGCCGTCCATGCACTGTTGACAAAAACGTTGAAGCTCTGGTTTGCGAGTGTGCTGTGCATGGTGACCTATTTAAATTATTTCTCGGGAAAACCGTAGGAAGGAAGTTTCGTGCCAAACTCGATCAAAGGCCTAAGATACGTTACAACTAGCCACCAATGTCTAAGGGACTCAATTACCTCTGCCCACCGATGAGTCAGATAAACTAGAAGATCACCTGCTGATCGACCCCGGACTGTCGGTCACTAATTAGCTGTTGCTCGTCTACCTAGTACCTAGGAGCTAGCTGTTAATAATTGACTTCGTTATTTTAAATACAAAGGAGGTGATGGTAATAAGCTTGTAGTACGACGGATCTTAGGCATCGCCTTTTCAGGTATTGGGTGCACTAAAGCTGTCTTCCAAAAGTTCGGGACAACCATTAAAGAGAAGAATTGCCGGAAAAAACTCGCCAACTCTGAGGCACATGTCCGTCAGCAGACACTCACGGATTGTGGATATCCAGGAAAAGAAATGCCTTTCGCACTGAGCTCTGCAGAAGTCCGGATCTCTGGTATGTAGTGGTGGTCATCAAAATTCGACTTGTATGTGTAAAAAGAGAGCCCCAAAAATCAATTTCTCTTTCGAGCGAGCGAGAGTACTTTATAAACGTAAACTAATACTTAAAAGTTTCAGAAAAGTAATTTTAGATCATAATTATAAATTAAAAGAAAAGTATGAATTGTTTTCGTACCACAAGTTAATCATTAAGAAAGTTCACTATTTATTTGTGAATTCAGTATATTTTGAACCCACAAGAAGTGACATCTACACCTTGAACTTTAGTTCCAAGAATTTTGGTCAATATAATGAAATCAGGGCAGTTAAAAATTAAAGGTAAGGTAAACAGTTTGTGATAAGCGCGTCACTATTATTTTTTAATGTTATAATATTACTAACAGGCGTATATTAGTAAAGAAATAAAATATTTTTATCTATTTAATAATTAATCACGTTAATAGATTAACACTTAGCCTCTTTGAAAATTTTCAACGTTTTCTTCTTGTATTGTTTAACATGCTCTTGTGCAGTTCATAGGCCGTAGCCTATCCCTTAGGAGAGTGCTATCTCGCCCATTATTTGCGATAATTAAATAAAAAAGTAATATAAATTAAATTATTTTAGCAAACATAAAACTCAGTTTTGGTGTATTATGACATACCGGTATAACGCTCTTAATTATCTTCCATAACTATGAGAGAACACCTCTTACATCACATTCGACTCTTTAACCGAATAACCCATGACTTTTGACTATGCGGTTAATGGTTACACTTCTAAAGTCATGTCAAGACAAGTGAATTTATGAGTAAATCTTTTGATTTAAATCGTCGCGTAACACAATATATATTAAGTAATCCGTTATATAATAATTTCTTGTATTTACGCGAATAATACATGCTGCAATTAAATTAACGTTTACGAATTCTATCGTGTATGGACCATGGCTACTACAAAGCACTCAACACGTAGGAAATTATAAACTTAACATAATACGCATCTAAATTCGTAAACATTATTTTTATTCCAATAACTATTTATAGAGAGTTAAGAAAAATGTAAATATGCCATTGCATGGCAAAGATCTTCCTTTTTTTGAGGTAAATTTGACACCGAGAAACCTTCCTTACCTTCCCTACCCGAAATTTAATTACGTAATTACTTTTTCAAGTAACTTCCTCGATTTTTTTTTATTATATCTCAGACATCCCGTGGTAATTCAAAGCGCCGAGACGTCAAAACCTTTTTATTTTTACTTTTATTTCGACATAACTCGACGATCATTGTAGTATGTAACATCCCACGTAAATTATTCCACTGTTGTTGAAACGCAAAATTAATGGCGAGAGCCATTTCCAAATGCAGATACATACTTCTCCATTACGTAAATGTGTTAATCGATATAAATATGAGGCGTGTTATTAAATTACACGCCAATTAATCTGTTGGTGATTATAACACCTTTTGGGCAATTATTCAAATTAAAAACGACAAAGCAACGACATTACTCTGCTGGAGAAAATATATTTATTTGTAGTTTTATTTCGATTGCTGACGTGGCGAGAATGCTCATTTCACAGTCAATATAAAAACGTATCCACACATTTCCGATCGTAGAATTGCCCACATCATGTGGCGCCCGAACATTTCATGAAGCGGTGGCGTTTCAGCATTTAGAGATATTAAAAACTCCATTTTCGCAGTTTCCCTTGTGTCATATTTTGAAAGCTTGTTATGACCATATGATATATGTTAGTATTTGCATAATCTAAGACATATGACTCATGTATGTGGTGTCACTTCGCATACGCAATGTCATAACATTTACTCATAAACTAGTATCGATTGATTTTATCTAACCGAGGAATGTAGCTACTAGCTATGATATGAAGTATGTTTTTTTTCTTTTTTTTTTTATATAAAACATTACCTTCCGCTGTAGGAATTTCTCCTGTGTCGCGAAGGCAGTTTACATACATGAATTGTATATGAACATACACCCAGACCGGGAATTATTATTTGTAGTCCACACAAACTAGTCCCGTGCGGGAATCGAACCCGCGACCCGAAGCGCCGCAGCTAAACGCTTTGCCACTGCGCCACCGAGCCGCCTTGTATAACGTGACATTTTCTATATATAGTATAACATGACATTTTTCTTCCACTCTCTTAGTGTCAATAGCATATTTGATTACTAATAAGGGTATGTACATAGTTCATATACTTTATTAATTTAATTAATTTAAATTAATATAATCGATACCCGATTCCAATATAAGTTATTTGTTTGTTTTTGTATTATAAGTTATTGTTACAATTTGAAAGATATTTCTTTATTTTTACTGAAATAAAATTTGGAATTATGTTATTATGTATGAATGGAATTATTATAATGTAAGAAATTTCGAACGATTTATAAAATGCAATGTGGAGTGGGTATTTAAAGAAAATAGAATTAGAGTGATTTTTTTGCACAAACAGTACGGTAGCCGTCAGTAATTTTTAGGCGGTTCAAAAATTAGGCATATCCGTGTTTCTGTACCGGACTATCAATTCCTATGTTAAGTTAAAGACCATAAAAGATCGGGACCTGGGGCCCATGCTGCTAGAATCAAACGTGCAACAAACGCTGCTAAAACCAAAAGTATTATAGCATTGATAATTTGTTACCCCTGTGTTGATCGCTACCAAGCTGTTTCTAAAAGTAGTATTGTAATAAATAATACATATTTGTTAAAAAAAGGATACTTTTGTAGTATCTTTCGCCAGGTTCTTCTTTGACACAGGAACCTCTTTACGAAATGGTGAAGGAAAAAAAATTCTTGTTCCAATGTAGAAAGAATAAATATTTTAATTTTGATTTTGAGTCTCTCAAGAAATTTTTGTAGCTAGGGTTGGCAAAATTTCTCATGGAGACAGTGTGTAAATCTGTGGATTCGTGGCCAAAAGATTAAAGGCCTGAAAAGACAAAGGCGGCCACTTTGAATAAAATTTAAATGAATTGTTTAGTTTCTACAAAAAAAAAAGCATTTTAATGTATTAAGCAGAACTTACGTCCATATTAGGTATTTATATTAAGCAATAAATACGAATGAACACGGAAAAGGAAAAGACGTAAAAATATGCGACAATGTCAAAAGTCATACCCTCGTTTTTATATTGGTCTCTAATATTGAATTCGCTTAAATATAACGGTCCTTGTTATGTAAGTGATAAACGTGTGAAGGCGATGATACTTTAATGGATGTTCTACTGTTGAAATTGCCGAAATGACACGCATTAGGACTGACTATTTCCGTCATAATCATAGTACTCCCGATGTAAAGAAAAAATATGTATCAGTATATATCCTTAGCCATATTTGTATTTATCCATACTTTTATTTGTAGCTTATAGCTTTAATTTCGTATCGATGCTTCAAAATACATAAAATTATTTTAGAATAATGTTCTTATGCATGTAATGAAATCTGTCCCCTTGTGTATCTTGAAAATGACAATGGCTACCGACAGATGGCAAGTTAACTTTCTCGAAAAATGCTAGACCAAAAATAAACTGACAAATTCTTCCTATGGAAGAGGCCATGTGCCGCAGTGCACTATTTATAGGTTGATAAGGTGCATATACATTATCCATGGGCGTGGGAAGTTAGGGGGAATATTCCACCTTTCCTATAGGAGTAGTTGAGCAATATCACTGGTGCGAGAGTGTGGGCACTGTGCTCACTAGTTTCCAGTTTATGTTCGTGTTGGCCCTATGTTCAGCGGTGGACTTTCAGAGTGATAAAGTAAGTATGTAGACCTTTTCCAGTTCTTCCCGTGGGTTTCGTGACTATGGGAAAACCAGAACTGAACTGAAAATGGCAATGACTACCGACAGATGGCGAGATATTCAGTATCGAAAAATACCAGATCAAAATTAAGCAGATCGATGACGGGCAGCAATGTCTAAGGTGTGAGGTGTCTGGTAGAGTGTAGTACGATTGCCAATCCGCTTGCCGAACGTGGCTATTATGGCAAATGTATGACTGATTTTCCTTAGGGGAGAGGTCTATGTCCTGCAGTTGTCTATTTACAGGCTGTTAAGGTAAGATAAGGAATTTATAACATCAAATAAAGAATTTTCATTCAATAATAAATAAATTTCGACTTTTCATATTCAAAAGTTGATTTACAAGGTTTACAAACTTTATGGATGGCAACCCGAAATTTAATCATAATATGGGAAAATACTTACATTCAGATAATAAATTACTACGTCAGCATCTTCCAAGCGCTTCCTTGTTAACAACATACAGCTTCCTCTTTCCTTAGTCCTCTCAATCCATTTTTCTTTCGCTTTAATTTCGTTTTCATCTCCATTAACAAGGTAGATATGACGTGTGTTGAATGGACCATATAATTTAAATTTTCCAACGGCATATTTTAGAAATTTACTGATTGTATCCGTGACAGCTTTCAAAAAGAACTTTATTAGCCAAAACCATGTTTTAAACATTTTTGACGTATAAACTAATTTAGTTGAATTATATAAAAATCTTTTACTTTCTATTAACGAAACGATATTTTGTACGCGAAAGAGGAAGCACACTGAGTGGGGATTGAGATCTAATTTAGATTGTTACCTGTGTTGATGACAGCATTCTATTGTTTCTTTAAGATGGATACAATCTGTTGTGGTTTCGATTAAAATGTTTATTGTAATATTATGTAATTGCTAACATTGCTGCTCTATTGCTCTTCAATATAATAGATGGTAATCAAAAAGGATTTAAAGATGGTTAATGGCGACTGTTTAAAAGCAGATTTTTATAACAAAATTGGAAATAGTCCTATAGAAATTACAAGTATGTTCAGTAAAGTTGTAACAACGTTTCGCGAACATTCAGTATGGGTGCTGGACTTGAGTTTGTCATGCTCGCTCAAAGGTCTTTGAGGCAGCGGCTTGCGGCAGCGTTGTGTGGTGCGTCGCCCACTTCCCTTTAATGTAGCTTAAGGATGGCTGCCACATGGATCTTGCTCGTGAACAGGCGCTGCTTATCAGCTCGAGTCTGCAAATCCTTCGTGAGCTTTTTATCTTATGTTTTATTATTTTACTTCGTTTGGATCCATCATCGGTTTGGATAATTTATATATTTATGTATGCACGTACTATAATATGAGACACCCTATCTTTATTTAGACCGTCACTGTTAATTACCATCAGGTATACAAACTTTACCACTTGTTATACATTGTCGTGTATCTTTCTCCTGGGGAAATTTTGTCAACAATGGCATATCTCTCCGACTACGGCGACGAAAGGGTCTTGCCGTCAATACCTACCGACTAAAACTGCGGTTTCCCTCTCGTCACCATTTATCAAAACTGCGGACATGCATACGCACACTACCACAGCCTTTACTACGTTGGCCTTTAAAAGTCCGCTCTTATCAGAGACTGAAAAAGTAGTTCTCACGCCTTCTTCTTGAAGAACGGGAACACCGTGCGCCATACCTAAGGTCTAAGTATTAGACGTCGAATTATCCCCGTATCAGTTCATGAAGGACCCATTTTAAAGGAAAAGCTATATGGTCATCCATGTCACTCAGGTCACAGATTTAGTGTGATACGATCTCCTCACCAACAGACAACAACAGACCTTTATCCTACAGGAGCTTACAAGATATCCGTTCTCCTTTCTTTGAGTCCAAGGTAGGACTAGGTATGTTGGGCTTGCACCGTCCAAAACCCCACGGTGATCCATCCACATTCGCTGCATATAGGCAGGGCCACGAGAACGTTTTCGCACACAACCGTAACTCCATCATCGCTGGCCGCTGTAAGCAGCCACTTCTCGGGAGGGAATACCTCCTCTCCTTCTCCATCCTGACTAGAAACGTTGGAACACAGACTCACTCCTCTTCCACCGCTGCCCCACGTCCGCAATATCGGCGGTGCGGTCTCCAGAGTCGCCGAGGACAGGGAGAATGGCGAATTGCAATACTGGGGCCAAGAGAGCGATAGGCATAAATTAAGGATATTCACTTAGCATGACTGAGGGAAGCTAAACTTCCTGCAGTAACCCTCTTTTCGCCACTCCAGGAGATAGCACTTGACAGGTATATATTAAAATTTATAGAGATACACAAGTTTCGATGGTCTCGTGTGACCACTACGTATGTACATGATGTGATGTATGTATATGATGTGTACGTTGACGAAGAATGGTACATTCCATTAATTTAAAATAAATATAATATAATTAGCGAGACACTAAAAGGAAGTACTCAAATGATTGATCGCTAAAATATGTAGCTAAAGTATAATATTTTTATGACTTATCGACTTCGTGACTGGACGAATGACTTGTGGAATTTGTAAGTAATTTATATTCAATATATTAACGTGTACCTAAAGCATTACGAACCATAATAATAACCATCAGAAAAAAAGTCTCACGACATTATCTTAAAAAACATTTGTTTCGTGTTGTTAAAAATACGTATTTTTATTTTGATAATACGTCATTTCTATAATTATTTAACTTTGAGAGATTTATGGTAGACAGATTTTTTTTTCCTTTTTAGTAAAAAAAATACAGGATTCACTCAATGAAAGCGGAATATTGTAAAATACGTTTTCATTATCGGTAGAAAATAATAACGAAATCTAGAAAAAAAACTTAGAATTAAAATTGTTAGTTATGAACTGAATAAGAGGTAGTGTTTTAAGCACTTTGTGTGTTACAGAACTGTTTGTTACCACCGTTGGTCACCGTCGCCTCGTTCAGATATCATCAAATAGCGGGATTGTACCTGACCCGCATGTGACATTTAGTTACAACCTAAAAATCGGGATGTAAGAGAGCCTTATAAAGATAGTAAAACACTTGAAACTAGGCGAATGAAATGTGAAAATTAAACGCGATGAAACCTATGAATTATGGTTTAATCTCAAATAAATTCCACAACAAGTAAACAGTCTAATGTCCATTGTCCTTCTTGAAATTCTCGAGGAAATACCGAAACTTTTCACTGTACATGGAATGATGATCGCAGTTGCACATCCCGACAATCCCGAATATTTTTTGGTGGTGGATTTTCTAAGGCAACCAGGTTCTAACATGACAATTATAGAAGATTCTAAATAAAAAAAAATAGACAAATAATGAGCATTTGTCTATTTTTTTTTTTATAGTGTGAGAGATTTAGAATAGTTATATATGTAAAAAAATAACCTATGTCCTTCCCCAGGTATTAAAGTATCTCCTTACCATATTTCATCTAAATCGGTTCTGCGGTTTAGTCGTTTAAACTAAACGTAACAGATAGACAAAGTTACTTTAGTAGTTATAATATTAGCACGGATTGTCATTCTTATTTAAAAACAGCTAATCGTTTGATCTCGTATTGTTCACTTAGGCGACGAGTCACGAGGTTATTCTAATAATTCGAGGCGTGTAATGTTCGCCGCGTGTAATAATATGTCAGAACGCCTGCAAGCATTTTAACGACCTTTGTCTGACATTTCCATACTAACGTGCGGCTTTTGGTTAAGGTCTCGAATTGAAATAACTTAAGGCTGATCTTTTGTTAACCGACACAGTATTATCATCCGCATAGCAATCAGATCCCTATGATGATGAACATGATTATATATGTTTTTTTTTACACACAAATTCGTAACAAGTTAGAAAAGAATGTAACGTGCTACCCCCGACGAAAATGACATCTTTTTTTGTTTGTCGGATATGCGTTGCGTCATATGGACAATTTTATTTAATTTCGGAAAACAATATGTTATAATTATATATACTTCAAAGAAATCATCCATTGGGTAAATATTCTAAAGTTAATAATAAGATTCCTAAAACAGTATTAAGGTAAGAATAAGAGGTATAGCATTCTGAATTATGATATTATTTTTGTAGGTTACCTAGTAATGTGAATACAAATTTGAGTATTAAAAAGATCCATTACTCAAATTTGTACTCACATTTGCCCTTCAGATACTATTTAAGTAGTTTTACCATACAGCACCACATATTTAATTTGAAAAGTATTTATTATGAAAATAATCAACACGAACATTTAATACAAGATTTTTCGGATTGCTTTGTATAATATCCTATATTTTTTTTTGTAAAATATTTAAATGTTATTTCAACCAATAAACAGAATCACAATATAATTTAACATTTAAGAGTGCTTGAACATAACAAGTCCACGTAAATTTATTCATTTGAGCAGTGTAAATTTATCTAATAAAGACAGACGTAATCATTTTAAACGTGGTAGAGCCAAGCGGTGGCTTTTGCTGCTGCTCGAATGGGCCGGCTCGACCGGGTTGGTACCACTACCTCACAGAATAGAGGCATATTAACAAGTAAACGGTGAGTGAGATATCCGAAGGCCCACTCCCCCTCCCCATCCTCCTCCTCATCCCAATTTCCATCTCCCAAATATACATAAAGGCCGGCAACGCACCTGCAGCACATCTGGTGTTGTAGAAGTACCCGGGCAACTGTAGTCACACACAGGCGAGCCGTTTGCTCGTTTGCTCCTATACCATAAAAAAGCTTCTTTTCATATGTGTAGTTTTCGCGTAAATACGAGAACGAACGAAGAAATCATTATTACAAACTTTAAACCTTGATATTCGCTGCTGCTACATAATATTCGCAGAAATCACGCAATCGTTCTGTTGACTTAAACACAAACTTTATAACTTCTATCAAGAAGACGGCTAAAATTAACATTACGTGTTTTCCCAATTAGCCGAGATTGCATTTGTAACATGAAACAAAACTGGCTCTGTGAGATCGTATAGAGAAGACCGTGTAATAAGAATCTAATTAAATAAATACGGATGCAAATTTTTCATGATATCATAAGGAAGGATCACATGTACTCTTAGAAGTAATTTATTCCGCTATAATGATTATGCATCGATTTTTTCGATTTATACTGTGGCTTTAAAAAGAACTACATAATTTTCGCTTATTTACGTAATCGCTATATCTAATCCGGACGCACTTCGATCCGAATCCGATCCGATTTAGCTCTCGATATATAGATTATCGACTGACAGGTCACGAAAGTCGAGTATCAATTAGCATATATTAAATAAAAATCTTATTATGAATCACAAACCAAGGCGCTCGAAGGTTTAAGGTCGACACGTATTATAATGCCCGGGAAAATTCAATTTAAGCGTTGATATGGTTGGTTAGTTATTAAATTTGAAACTATTTTACAACATTTAACCAACTTAATTAAAATAAATGTAGCAGTTTCTGTGAACTCAATGGGCCAGGGCTAAACTAAATGGCAAAATATTTTAAATATGCGTAACGTGCCAATTTATTTTGTCTCTGGAAAAATGTATAACCACGCTTGTTGCTAAAGGACCATATGGAAATGTGCTTACGTAGAGTAAATGAAATAAGTAAACCGTAATAACCTAAAAGTCCTTTCAACCCGCTCTTCAGCAGAGCTTATTTGGGCCAAAGTGTCAGGTAAATAACAACCACCCGTACAAATCGTACATAAGTTTCGAAAAACTCACGTGCCCTTCATTAGGGGTATAGTAAATAGATTTATTTAATTCTTAATTACTTATATTTTATTAAAGATCCAACTCGGCTTCGCACGGGTAGACCTTAGTCTAATTACTTCTTTATTTATTATAACGCGGTATATTATTTTAAAATTCAATCTGAGCTTTGAATGTCCATCTGAAGTATTGTAGTTTGTTTTTTACATTAGAGTGACAAACGTGCTAACAGTCCAGCTTATGGTAAGTGGTTAGTACGATGGTCCATGGACAATTAAGACCTATCGTCTTACGGACTAAGATGGAATACCTCACATTCTAATTATACGGACTCTCTGTAGCCTATTCTATACCTTTCAATTCGGATCACTGTTTAGTTGTTCTGCTTATTAGCGGTAGAAGTAAGTAATAGGGTGACCCGCCTAGTAAACAGTGGAATAATGGATTTACGTTCATATTTTCTTCTGTAATAGATGACACCTAACCTCATACATGCCACCATCAAAAATATAACTTTTACAAAATATGTCTAACAACTACAACCTAATTTAAGAGTACAGGGGGAAATTCCAACATCATCAGAACACCGTTGGTGAAAAAAAACTTAACAGGAGGTAGATTCCTTCTCCGCCTAGGAGTCGTCTGGGCAGGTACTACACTCTTAGCCGTTTCCAAACAGTACTGCAATTACTGTTGTGTTGCTGTTTAAAAATATATACCATTTATTTTATTATATTATAGAGTTAGTATAATTATGTTTTTGCCGGTGGCAATCCATCTTAGACCTCACGGGTGGGCAACGCATCTATAATCTTCTTCGACAGAAGTTGTATGCAGGTGTCCATGGGTAGCAGTATTCTGTTAATGTCAAGAAAGTCTGCATCTCTAGTAGTTTTAGTTTTTTAACAAGACATAAAGGATAAATTAGTTGGTATGCGGTACACTTGTTCTTATTCTTTTGCAGTTGAAACGATTGGGTGTTGGGGTTCAGTGGCCAATGGTTTTGAGGGACCGTAAGATCTTTAGTCCACAGGTTTAGCGAATTCCCGCGACTTTGATCGCATGATCTTTATCATTATATTATTTAATAGTTCTTAATCGTTTCTTATACAACCAGTGCGTGTTGCCAGTGATGACATACGGATCCGAGACTTGGTCCTTCACTGCAGCCCGTATGAGGAAGCTCAAAGTTGCTCAGCGCGCTATGGAAAGGGCTATGCTCGGTGTTTCTCTGCGTGATAGAGTCTGCAACGCTGATTTCCGCAGCAGAACTAAGGTAACCGACATAGCCGTAAAGATCAGCAAGCTGAAGTGGCAATGGGCCAGCCACATAGCTCGCAGAACTGACAACCGCTGGGGATAAAAGGTTCTCGAGTGGCAGCCACGTACGGGCAAACGCAGTGTAGGACGACCCCCCACAAGATGGAGTGACGACCTGCGCAGTGTTGCGGGAAGTCGATGGATGCAGGTGGCTCAGGACCGTGCTTCGTGGCAATCTTTGGGGGAGGCCTATGTTCAGCAGCGGACTTCTAATAGGCTGAAATGATGATGATGATGATGATGATGAATCGTTTCTTAGAAATGTGTACAAATAGTCTAATTATAATAAAGTAATTTGTTTGAGAATTGAGTATTATGGGATAGCATACAGGGATCATTTTTTCACGGGTTTTCCCTTAGAAGTTTCTCTCTACACGCAATGGAAGAAACGGGGTAGCCAATTCATTCTTACCACACGGCCAAATTCGAATTATTTAACATAATTTATTTATATTTGTATTTGTAGAATATGTTCTCGATCACAAATAACCTTGTTTCAATACTATATTATAGATAAAGCTTTTGACGTATTTTCTTTGTATGCTACCTAACGTAACGAAGTAAATTTTAATGTCTATAATAGCGATGTGGATTTTAATGTTTATGATCGACTTTCAAATCTTGGTAATGTCTAGAGATGTTTTCGCTATCTTAAAAGCTCAAACGAGTTTATCTACAAGGGCATGCATTAAGAAATCCGCAAGATGCTTTAATAATATTGTGTAATATTACGCGTCGGAATACTATTTGCATATATGTTTGGCTAAAGACGTCTGTTTTAAGTTTTCGTAATTTTTCTTGTTTTGTTATAATGTATAACTAATTGTAATTATCTTAAAAAAATACTTACTTTTCTTTTTAAGATGTCTGCATAAACAATATTTGCAAAATTACAAAAATTAATATTATTAAAACTATTTGTTTTTTATGTGAAAGGGCAAATGAGCAAACAGCTAACCTGTTGGTAAGTGATTAACGTCGCTCACGTACATCTGCAACACCAGAGGAGCTGCAGGCGCGTTGCCGACCTTTAAGGATATTTGGGGGATGGGAAAGAGGACCGGGAGGCGGAACACTGGAGGGGGGAGAGAGCCTCCGGTTACCCCACTCACCGAACGAAACGCAGAAGCACAAGATGCCTCTACTTCACGCCAGTATTCTGCGGGGCCATGGTACTGCTCCGTTTGTACCGGCCCATTCGAGGAGCAGCAAAAGACGCTGCTTGGCTGTACCACGTACCGAACCCTATTATGATTACTTACATATAGATTCGTACTTATATTTTTTCGGTCTGAGATCGGTTCTCGGTAACCGGCATATATACGTTAAATAAAAGGTTAGGCCTATATCTAGCAGAGAACGCGTGACAGGCTGTTGGGACGATGATGATGGTGACTCACAGAATTAATGTGTTTCAGAGTAGATTCGTCGGATTAAATCCTTGAGCCATATCCGCTATGAATCAAAAGTGTTTCACAAAAAAATAGTCCTTGTCCTAATTTTTGTGAAACCTTCCTTGTACTAGTCGTTCCTTGATATAATCAATACGTATTATTTTACACATCCAAGACATTGTTTCGTTTATTGGTAAACATGTCTTGGATAAAGTAAAAATTGACATAGTATAGCATTGTAATGTTATTTTTACACGGTATTTTGGTGATTTTTTTTTATTTTATATTATTTTTAAAAGTTGTATGGTATATGGTTAGGTTATGGTCAAATAATATTGTGGCAATTTCTTTTCCGCCGAAGCTGTGCCTGGCCAGCGTATCTCTAAACCGTGAAGGTTTTAGTCGTTCCGGCACTTAATAATGATCCCGCCGTAACCAGTCACTGCCTTCAGTGCTTTCAGTGACGGGTAGGTTGTTGCATCTTTCCCTCACGTGAAATAAAGATAAAAAAAAACTGTAACAATTAATAAACAAAATTAAAATTTAAATAACCGAAAGCAAACAATTTAGAGACAATATGATCGGGGAATGTGCTAGAAAATTAAACAATACATTGCAGGTGATATCAGTGAAGCAGCAAGGCAGATTGTGAAACTGTGCAACAATGTGTACTTTGCATACAAATTGACTGTAAATAATGACGTTGACCATTTTTAAAATCGCATTTAGTGAATACATTTACTTAGTACATTTTAGATTTTATGACTGTAATGACATAACTAACTAGCAGTAATTGTAACTGTCCAAACATAAGTAAGGTACAAAATATTTAGGTGCTCAAATTGACCAGAGATTATCATGGTATCCCCAAATCGAGCAGATTACTGCAAGAATTAGAAAATTTATTTAGTTATTGAAATTTTAAGACATGTTATTTCTTTTCCACCGCATATACATATATATGTATATAAGTATATTGCAGCTGAACCGAGATACTCTGTCCACTACTGGTCTCACTGAAAATCATCGCCAAGACTGTTATTACAGCTGCGGCCATAGCTGAGTGAGGTCCTTTTCACGGCAACGTTGCAGCTCAGATAAATCGTGGCAAAGACAACATTAAAATTTTATAGCATTTTTTTTTGTTTTCTGCTCTTTGCTTAGTTTTAATTTTTAATAATATTATTTTTATGTTATGTTTTGCAATTATTTATTTTTATAAGAAACAATGTGTTGTACTTGAGTCGTGAATAAATGGTTTCTCTTTCTTTCTTCTTTCTTTCTTTCAAAGTATTGAAAGCATTACCCATATAAATTTCTGTACTTATAACGTGAAGGCTACAAAAATAACAATCGATCGGTAATGATTCACGTACTCAGAATAAATAAGTAGGCGCCAAATAATAAACCACCTGCCAAAATAACAGCTGGCAATAGCATGTATTGTACGGCCCACGTTGCTCCGATGATTCAGAAGACATCTAGCTGCTGGTTTCTCATTGCTGGCATTGGCATTTCTATTGGATACTAATATATTGTATTGCACAGTACACGATTCTACGCCTAAAATAATTGTAAACGCCCGCCCATCTCAACAATTCACAATCATCATACAGACGTAACCCATTGCCATATTGTGAAATGAAAGGAATTCGTTTCGAAACGTAGTCGAATTGAAAACTTACTTGAGATACTGCTACTGAGGACCTGTTCTTTATTTTGAAATAGAATTTAGTATTTATTTCTTTATTTAAGCTGTTAAAAAAAGGGCTGGCAAACCCAAAGCAAATTTACCAAAAATCATTTTGCATTTATTAGCAAAAAGTGCATACTCGGAAGGATAACAGCTCCGTTTGTTGCACTCATTCAACGAACGAAGCTGTTACCAACAAAGTCAACTTTGTGCAGATTTTCTAGATCGACCAGACTAGATACGGGTAGGCAGAAGATACAAATGTAAACCATCTTGTAGCCAAACTTTCTTTCTACTTATGTCAACAACTTTTTGCATCCCCGGGAAATAGAAGATGACATGTTTTTGTAATTTGAAACTATCTATTATTTCAAGTACATAAAAGAGATTCCAATAATTAAAAAGTAAAGTGACATTTACGTAGCCGTGGTAGCGTAATGGTCATGGCGCTTATTTTAGTTTCATAGAGCCCGTGCGATCTGACTTCGATCCCCGGTGCCGGCACTACTAAAATTGTTAATAGCAATTATAAGTGCAAAAATATCAACTTGCATTTCTGATAATTAATAAAAATAATATTAATTCGAGGATATGTGAAGCCCAACACGGGAGCAGCGTGGCGGGCCCTTCCCGGCTCTAAAACCCTCTCAGATATTTGAGAGGAGGGTTTTTATTTATTTCTTACAAGCTATGATTTTGAACTTCGTAGCCGAGTCCAGTGACGAGTATAATTAGGTTAACAAAAAAAATATTAAGCATATAAATGTTTTTCTTAACGGTTACTTGTAAATATTTAATTTCTGTTGATATAACTTTGTACATTATGAAAATATTTTTAACAGACGTGCTACGAACTCTTATCAAGCGTTCCATTTTTAAATTCCGAGATAAAACAGTATTTACGGATTTTACTCGCAATTTCACGAGTACACAACGTGATATCTTTATAATAATACAATGTTCTGACATCAGCGCAAACTTCATATTTTTATTTATTGAAGTCTCCTTGTTTACTATTTACTCATTATAATGATTAATAATTTGACTTTATAAAATTACTATGATATGATAATTGACATTCCATCATATTTAATAGTCCTCCAGGTCCAAACTTGTGACAATGCATCTGCATATTGATTGAGATAACAGCGGTTTTTTGCCCACAGTGACTACTGACTGACTAAATTCAAAAGTAACAGTCCTCTTGCATTAGTTTAAGAACAACCTTGTTTGGCTGGCTTGGCATCTGGTTTTAGAAAAATGTTAATTATTATGATGATGATGTCCTTCCGACAACTTCCGAGTACTAACAACAGCTGTCCACTGCGCAAGATATATGTCAGTACCGCCTGTACTGACATATGAGCAGATACAGAAGCATTCCCGTGTCCAATGAAACAAAGGAAGGTACATTGTAAGATTTGCATAGGCAACTAGTGTAGATTGATCAGCGCAGTGGTGATACCCTCGTACTGGTGATACTGCTCCCCATCACCAGTCTGGGATTAGTAAACGGCATATTCGGTTAGATATTCCGCATATCATTCAGTTGCCAGAGGGTCGTTTGTTTGCTTGCCAGGATTCAAAATGTCCTGATGAGGTTGGCATTTGGAGAAAGATATGGTATATTCGCCGTCTATTGCAGATCAAGCTCGGAATGGTCGGTTTCGTTGGAGCGTACTTAGTACTAACAAACAAATTTTTTGCTCACTTTGCAATACTCGGTTTAACGTACTCACTGCTCAAATTTTCGTAGCTGAATGATCTTTATACAATTTTTTTAAATTTCTTTTCATTTTAAAAATTTATATTTTTGTCCTCTATTGCGTAGTTTATTGTTGGACACGCCAAAACGTATATTATTTGAAGTGTTATAACTTTAATTCACCGCGGGAATTGCGTTTGGGTAATTCCGGCTCTCGGCAACATTGCACACGATCTTGTGTAGGGGGTTATGTCCGAACGTCTGCGTGCAACGGATACGAACTCTTGAATTCTTTTTTTTCTGCTGGCGGGTGCATTGCTCTATTTACAACGAAAAATGTACTAGTGAATCCAAGAAACTACTAGATTATGAACACATTTCTGGTGATATCGCGGCGAAGCTGCAGATCGCTTTGCAGGATGATGTAATAATCATTTGTCGAATTAATAGAATTGTCGTTGCCTTGTCTCTTATATTGAAGAATTTACATATGTTTAAAATACAAAAAGGATGGACACTTTCAATAATCATGTAGAGTTTTGACACGAGCTATTAATCTATTAAAAACTGTAATATTGATTACTTCGAAAGAATTTAATAGCTATACTACGTAAAGTTCAGGGCTATATTAAATGAAATAACTTTGACATACCAGCCTTCTTGCAAAACCGCTCTAAAATTAAATACCCAGCAATAGAATACATGAATATAAGACACAACGATACAGAGAACAACGAAAATGTTGATAGATTTTCATGGTCATATATATAGTAATAGGCATAAGAGATTATTTAAAATTAGACGCCTCGGTGGCGTAGTTGGACTAATTGTTTGGCTGTGACGCTGCGAGTCGAGGACTCCATTCCCACAGGGGACAAATATTTGTATGGAGTACAAACTGAAACTCTTGTAACTAAAAAACTGTTTCTTCTTCTGAAATGTATGTATATAAACGGCCTCTACGACACACAAGAATTTAGTTCATTTTTTTTTTATGGAAGAGACGGCAAACGAGCAAGCGGTTCACCTGATGATAAGTAATTACCGTCGCCCACATACATCTGCAACACCATAGATGCTGAAGGTGCGTTGCCGGTCTTTAAGGATATTTGGGAGATGGGAGGGAAGAGGAGAGGAATAGGAAGGGGGTATGGGCCTCCGGTTACCTCACTCACCGCACGAAACGCAGAAGCACAAGATGCCTCTACTTCACGCCGGTACTCTGCGAGGCCGTGGTACCAATCCGGTCGAGCCGGCCCATTCGAATTACAATTACAATTATTGTCCCAATTACACATTGGTGAAAAGTGGGTTGAAAGGACAAAAATGTCTAGATCTGACCTTCAATGTTATGATACCGGGTCAAACAAGGCTCACATTAAAATTTAACTACGATTTAGGATTACAGAAATGAATGGGAGAAGCAAATTCGCGTAATATTTGCCCAGGAAAGGCCTCCTTCCTATTGTAATAGACCCTCTCTGTTGTCGGACGGTTGTAGAGTTGAGATTTCCTTTCTGCTCTATTCCCTTTAAGAAAGGTCCGTAAATGTATACTAAGCGTTCTCTCTACCTTGACAAATAATGAAAAGTGGGGTAATTTAAAAGTTTTAAGGTGTAAGGGGGCAATATACAATCATTTTCTCCAAAGTGAGGTGGACTCACTGGCATGAGGGGCGCCCTGCTAGCATAAACGAGCAGAAACAAATGATGGAGAAAAGCCACCCAAATTCGCCAAACTGGGATTTACCCACAGACTGGTAATGGGAAACAGTATCAATAGTGTGAGGATATCGACACTGCCCTCTCCGACCCGCTTACCCAGCGTGGTGAATATGGGCAAACCTTTCAAGAAACGGAGGTTCACCTGTTTTTGGAGAGGCCTATGTTCAGCGGTGTACATAAATAGATAGATGAGGATGAGGTGTGATATATTTATTAATAGAATATCACAGTGGTGTAAAAACATGTGATGTTTCAGGCAGTAAGAGACAGGTACAATCTTTTCCTTGTCTACACGGTGGAGGAATATACAATACAAGACGAGAGATTTAAAAAAAATCGTTGTTATGTTTGACTACATTCGACTTATACATTTGAAATTTCTTGCCTTATACAGACTGCATGTTAGGGTTCTTGGCTGTTTATTAATGCTGCATGTCTGAGAAATAATAAAAATATTATTTAGAGGATTTGTGAATCCCGCAAACCCGCACGCACAGGAGCAGCATGGCGGGCCCTTCCCGGCTCCTAAACCCTCTCAGATACTCGTATTTGAGAAGGAGGCCTTTGCCTAGCTGGGGGCTGTGTGGCTTACATATGTATGTAAATACAAAATATGTTATGCATACAAATATAAAGTGACTGTTGTGAAATGTTGACATGTCTGATGTGATACTCGCAACGCCTTACCTGTGTATCAGCATTCAAATAGGTAGACATTCTCACATAGTACGAGTATGTACTAGATACTGACAGCCTTGACATCTATTTAAAAAGTATTATAATACTCGTCACCATATTTGCATGTTCCTAAGTAACTTCTCGTATTAACTTCACTTGATCTTTTTAAGTTGCCTTATTGAGGTAGTTATCGATTATCAAAAAAAAATATTTATACGCAAGGTAAAATGTTAAATATATGTACGTTATTCCTAATATGTTGCAGTAATTGAAATTCTATTTTTTGACACCTCGGGATTACATAAGTTCATTGAGTTCAATAAAAATCTCATACGACTCTAGCCCGTTGGTATGAAGTGTATTATCCAAATGTTGGTCTCAGTTAAAATAAGAATCCTTTTTCCACGACTTATTTGGCCGAATTTAAGCTATGTATTAATAAAATATATATATTACAGATTTCAGTGAAGCCACAGAAAAATGGCAAACATTTCTGGCATCTACTCGTCAAAGTCGTCTGACAGACAACAGATTTTCCATCCATTCAAATTTAATACATACAGTATTATTATATTCATGCTAATATTATATTACTTAACATAAATTTCATAAATTAGAATAGTAAAGTGTTAATTCACAATTCTATACCTGAGTCATGTCCTTTGGGGTACATCGACCATCATACCAGCTATGACGGAAAATTACTTTTTAATTTAAGTGGTTGATTTTTACTCAAGTTGATAAAGAAATATTTCTTTACTGCTAATTGTCTTAAAATTTCATTAAACTAAAATTATTTTTGTTTTATCGTGTAATTGTTGATTTTATTCAACATCAAACTTTAATTAAACCTGGCTAGCCCAGCTACGTCTTTATGATTACAAACGCATGTCTTATGAGAAAGTTGTGCGCGGCACCGTACACTGCACTGTGCCCTGAGTGGTTATTGGTTAGTCTCATTTGCCCTGTTATTAGTATTACACTGATTATATTGTCCTTCAAACCGGGAAATGATCGTCCACTACTACTTGGTGGCAGAATATTTGGCAATGTCGTGGATTTGATCCAGCCGGCATCGAGCGAGTCCTATCATCTATCATCCTCAGTTCCGTTTAAAAAAACATTACCCCAGATTTAACCTAAAAAATTTTCTCTGTTATATCGTCTGATTGTTCTAAACATTTATAGATTCAAGTTGTCGCGATTATACTCGAATATTAAGCTTGTATATATAAATGTGAACTATATGAAAGTATAGTTTCAATTTAAATGGTCACGTATCTCGGAGATTCCACAATACCATAGCAGATACGATGCCTACCATACACATACCATACACTTTAAGCAACCGTAATTTATGTTTACTAAAACAAAGTCGAGTCATGATGTTGAGAATAAATAATCGGATTTGTGCTGTTTCGATTCTTTGGTCTAGATTTCTTCTTCTTGTTTCTTACAGTAAAGGAGTTAACCATACATGTGTCATTATTCAACGCCTATTGTTTTAACGCGTCAGTACATAGCACCATGTATGCAGATAATATCACGGTGTTGCCTACAGTACAGCCCATGCTTAAGCACCCGTATTCGTCTTTATCGTTATTGCTAAGTGTAAGCAATAAATGGGATAAGTTTGAAAAAGATACTGAAAAAGAGAAATTCTATTTAGGATTGGGGATAAGACATTTAACTTAAAACGAGTTATTAAAATATAACAATTGTAACTTGACATAAAGGAAAAATCCATACACATTTATATATTTGTTTCAAGTTTTCCAATAGAGTTATCTATAAATTGTTTAAGACTTAATGGTTACAAATAAATAAACAGCACAATTTTCGATCGGTTTTATACATATGTTAATATTAAAATTGTTATTTAATTATGCAAAAGTTAAAAAATACAACTTTAAAGGTCACTTATTGATCATATGTGAACTTTTCAACTTATTAAAATAAAAGAATCACCTTCAATTTCGAATATGTAAAGATTCCAAATCAGGTTGAATCAGTTTAAATAGATATGATTGGGTGATAAGCATAATAAATTATTAATAATGATATTATTGTGAAGTAAAAGCAAAAATATGTGTCGAAAGTCTATTAACAAAATATGTTTACCTTAAACATTGCTAAAGTTAAAGCACTCAAATGTAATGACAGGTTAAACGAAGCGACGAATACAGGTAGGGCAAAGTACAAACATTGTTATTTAATAGACAATTTTTTATGAGTACTATTTTACACAATCATCACATAATGCTGCATACTTTTATAAAATTATTATGTGACTATTCCCTAGACTTTGTAACAATATTAAAAAATATGAAATTTTTAGCATAAAAGTATATCGATTAAAAATTATACATGTTTGAAACCAAGCAGACGGTAGCCAGGTGCGTGCTATATTGTCAGGCTACTTGAAAGAAAGGAAAGGCGACTTTGACCCACTTTTGTCGCGACTCCACTCGTTCCGTTGTTTTTGCTTGAACTAAAATTGGTTTAAAACGTTTTTTTTTTCAAATCATCTTCCAAATTTATATATATATATATATAAATTTTTATTAAATATATATATATATATATATATTTAATAAAAATATTTTGCAAGGATAATTATCCACTTCTACTATAATATTATATGATAAACTTATTTTAAAAACGTAACTTTTCTCATCCCTCCAAAGCTACTCACTTAGTTTCTCACAAATTACTATTTCATAACTATTGATTTTCGATACTGCCTGTGTTGAGGATTTAACCTTATCTCCGATCTTACTCCTTATCGTTACACGAGAGCGTTTCCATCTTCCCGTAGTTAATATATCTCTCCAGTTACTATCTGTTTGCGCGTACTTGCGACGCTTAGATATGTCCCGCATAGTTAACAACCGCCAATAGTATTCGGAAGCTGTCGCAATGATGGAAATCACACAGGACGACATCAGATCTATAAGAAGGAAGACGAGCAAAGGACCTCGAAATAATATTTTGATTATTTCCCAGACATGCAGGTTTCCTTACGATGTTTTCCTTTACCGCTGAGCACGTGGTAAATAGATCACTTAAAACTGCTTTTACCAATTTTAGTGGTGTTGGCACCGGGGATTGAACCCAGGTCACTCTCGCTCTTCGAAACTAAAGTGAGCCCCCTAACCACTAGGCTACCTAGGCATCTAGAATCGTACGTACGTTACGTTGGTAATGCAAGTATCTTAGAATATAGTAAAACTAAAACTACTGTACGCCTTGAATATTTTCCCGACCACCGTATCTGGTTTCGATAGCAAAATTTAAAATTTCTTTTCATTTCTTCGGTCATTACAGTGTCTTTCAATTTCTTTCGCAGGATCTTATAATTCACCACATCAAATGCATTGGATAAACTTAACAGTTTACTTTAAATCCGAAATGCCTGATTACGTGGACAGAACAAACTTTTTTTTTTATAAGGAAGGCGGCAAACGATTCATTCAGCAAGCGGTTCACCTGATGGTAAGTGATTACCATCGCCCACGTACATATCCAACACCAGAGGTGTTGCAGGTTAGTTGCCGGCCTTTAAGGGTACTTGGAAGATGGGAGGGAGGATGAGGAGTGGGATGGGGAGTGGGAGATTACCTACGGTTACCACACTCACCGAACGAAACGCAGAAGCACAAGATGCCTCTCTTCACGCCGGTATTCTGCGAGGCCGTGGTACCAACCCGGTCGAGCTGGCCCATTCGAGCAGTAGCAAAGGCCGCCGCTTGGCTCTACCACGTGCAAGACCAGGTCTGCCACACAGTTTATTTAAAGCCTTACAAAATATTTCAGCGCGACTTATAGGTAATCCGGCTTCTTTGCATTTCCTTATACACATGCATCCTCATTGGATTACCATACCACATCTTCATCAAGAACTCAGATCTATTATTGATGCATAACAAAGGAAATGACTGACACGCATAAGTTCGCATCTCCAGCAAAATGTCGTCGTCCTTAACACACAGTTGCCACGACTTACAATCCGACAACCGTGTTAAATAAATAATAGCTGACCTAGTACTTGAAGGTACCATTCATCATAAACCCATTAGTTGTTAGATCACAAACGTCCAATGACGTAACACAAGCATTAGCTGTTTAAAGTTACACGTTATACACAGTGATGAGAATTTAATGTAAAATGAGAACAACTATCATTCTTAAGCACATAATATAATAAAAAAGAATATTCGCTATTTCCTACTGTAAAAAATATATAGAAGTGAATACTGATTTATAACCAGAATAATAGAAATGACATCTAAATTTAGTTAATACTTATGATTGGTGTCTTTTGATGGCATTCCATGGTTGATTTAGTTTGGTTCCACAAAACACTTCTACATTCTATTGATTTTTATTTTAGTTTAGCGCCTTACCGGTTTTGCCTTTAAAGGCATTATCAAAGGCATAACAAACTAGTGCACATACTAAAATTCGCAAGATATAACACTACAACGTATATGTGTAAGGCACCAATATTAAAAAGCAGTGGAAAATGGACAACTGTTCTTGATACCCAACTACATCTTAATTAATTATTGCAGGAGCACGGTAATATTGCAATTATTTAGCAGATGTTAGCTTAAGTTAAGACGAATGCATATCTCAATTGTAAATGTACCAAACCTGAACCATTGAGATATAAATAATAACTCAAAATGTTATTAATTACATTTTATTACCTACCCACTAAGTAGAACGACGTACGTTTTTTTTAACGTCTGCTTTTGAATTTTATTAACATTTTGAAAAATATGATTAGGGATATACATATATACATTGCTAAAAGATTTAGTTTTGGTTTCTATTGCTGTTTTAAAAACGTTAATAAAAAACAACACATTTACATAATGTTGCGATTCTAAATCTAGATAGATATCGTGTCTAGATACTCGTATAATAAGATTTATAATTATACACACATATTAAATATTTATGTATAATTTCCAAACAAAGTACTATGGATAGTCTATTTTAAGAGCATGCAACGCAGATAAATGCAAGTAAAATAAATAACATAGATCCACGATTTTATGAACTATGTATGGTTGAGCCAAGCGGCGGCTTTTGCTGCTGCTCGAATGGGCCGGTTCGAGCAGATTGGTACCACGGCCTCGCAGAATACCGGCGAGAAATAGAGGCATCATGTGCTTCTGCGTTTCGTTCGGTGAGTGAGGTAACCGGAGGCCCACACCCCCTCCCTATTCCCCTCCTCTTCCCTCCCATCTCCCAAATATCCTTAAAGACCGGACGCACCTGCAGCATCTATGGTGTTGCAGATGTATGTGGGCGACCGTAATCACTTACCATCAGGTGAACCGCTTGCTCGTTTATCGTTTTTTCCATAAAAAAAAATGTTTTTTATCAATTCATCAAGTTTGTCCAAAAAATTCAAATAGTAAATCCAATAAAGGTTCTATTACATATACCGGTTTTTATTATGAATAACATATCTGTAAATATTAATAATATATCCAAACTTTTGCTTCGAAAATCGTACTGTCGTTGTTAATAATATTTAAAACATGCAAGGTGGCTGGAAGAATGTTGCAAAATATATTCCGGTCATGTGATGGTTTTCGCCCCTCTTTACAAAGAGGTCTTAATATAATGGCTACTTATTACAGTATAAGCACAATAATACATACTTTCTTATAAATTTCTTAATCTGACACCGGAAGTATCATTATCAGTCTGTCCTACTTCACAGCGGGACATTGGCCTGTTTGACCCAAAATTTAATCGACAAGATGTCCTCGAAGGACTTGTCCTTTTTCGAAAATAATCGGACTATGACAGCTATTTTTAATAAATAGTAGTGTGTAGCACATTACTGTTTATTAAAAAAACTAAATATTTAATGTTTTTTAGTATTATTTACTTCATTACTATAAAAACAATAACAATATTTTAAAATAAGCTATGTGGTGTATTACTGAAAACGGTGTTAAATTACAAAATTTCAAAGTTACAAAAATATACTTATTATAAATACGTCTTAAAATAAACATTTCTCCCATTAATCTTTTAAAATTGTCTGAAAGTAATTTTATAAGCTTTACCATTAGCGTAATTAGAATATTTCACTTAGTTTAATTGTCGATATTATATAGAATGATAATTATTTGAAAGAGAGACGGGCATGTGAATCTTTCACATGTCTCTGTGATCATCAGTGGAAATTACTTAGAAACAGCGCCTGAGTTATTGTTCATATATCTTCTGACTTATCTTCTTGTGAGTTATCTATAACAAGTTACGTTGATAAGAAAGTAAATTTGTACCGTGACGACTTCATGATCTCCGCGTGATAACACCCTGCTCATTACAATTATATTATAGACTTTTGTAGAATCTATCGTTATCAGGATCTTCGTAATTTTCCGCGGCTTGGCAGACCACGCGATATCGCTTTAAAACAATTACACAATCATGTGCCACTTCGATAAGATAAAATAGACCATTTGGTAGGAACCGCATGTGTTTGAACATTTGCTCATCTTATACCTTATCAGTTTAAGTTTCCACGCAATTTGTATTGACTTCTGACATTATATCGTTTTTATTGTATCCAATGAACAGCATTGCTCTTGAAATATTCACGATTAAATAAAACTAATAATAAGTTTACAAAAAAAGGTTCTGCATAGACATTTCACGACTTGGCAGTTAATAAGGTCACAACATATTGCGCACAGCTTTAGACCGTTCTTGGCCGAACAGAACCCACAAATGTCATGACATCAACGGGCAAGGGCGTCTCAGGGCAGCTTGGATTCCATATACTTAGTTAAAAGTTGTACTTATTTCAATTTAAAGTTTTAAAGTATTTTAGTGTAACACTTAAATCTCTGTAAAGCTGGTTTGTTGAAACGATTTAGACGACGTGCCAATAACCTAACTTGGTCGTATATAGGTTATAATAAATTTTGGTCTAGCGTGGATGCGGATTCTCGCCTCGAGAACTTCCTATTTTGTTGACTTGTAGAGACAATTTATTTGCTATAGTGTGACTATAAATAAGGGACCTATGGACCTCAAATCTCTCCGGCGACCAGCTGATGCTCAAAAAACAGACGTACAATTTTTATGTCTCTGTATTTATTTTTTATTCTTCAATCTTTCAGAACCCGATGTTTATTAAGGAACGTTATCATATGCTCGTATCATGTTTCTAAAATTTTTGTTAAATAAGAGGATCAGAAGCCCAAAGCACTGACGCACAATTACAGCAAAGCAGATGAATGTCATTTCATTGTTAACATTTTATAAAATTGTCAACTCATATCTAATGGTACATAAATAACTGATATCTATATCATACAGATAATTTTAACCAAGATAATGATAGTAATTCTACGTATATTAGGTAACATAATCATAAGATATTCATGACGCTAATAAATGTCGTAAAACGCGGAATTTAGTATCAGCTTATACTGACTGACGCCAGTGCATGGCCAATTAGTAACGCTTGCAATCGACCGATACATTTTATAGAATTGTCGTACGTAATAAGTATATAAGATGTCTTAATGAAACAGTATCAGTAAATAGTAAACAACTTAGAGGTACCGACTGCTCGCCGATATTTAATGCAATTTGACATTTGCGTCGGATTTTTAAAGAGCTTAACTTAACCCTTCAAGTGTCCGTACTTTGTAACAATTGAAATTCTTTTGTTCAGGGTCATATTAACACTTATGACACTGGGAGGAATTAAATGCAACCTATTAAACCAATCATCACAATTCTAATAATAGAAAATCACTACTGGAATTAAGGAAATGAAACATGATTCGCAATAACAAGAGAGATATAGCGTGATAAAATTTCGTTTTGAAGTTAACTTGTTATTCCCTGCTGACTTTAATATAGAAATCTATTGTGAAGTTCAGATGTTGGCATGTTCATGATTTTGTAGTAAGGAGTAGAAGTAGAAAGGTGGAAATTAATATATATATATATATATATATATATATATATATATATATATTAATTACAAAAATATAAAAAAGTGTGATTTTCTTTTTTATGGAATAAAAAGTAGTGGCCTATAAATGTCCCACCACTGAGCAAATGCCACCTCTCAATATTTGAGAAGGTATTAAAGCTGGGAAGGATCCGCCACGATACTCCAGTGGCGGATTTCACATATCCTCAAAAACATTTTTTTTGTTTGTTTCAATAACAAGCAGGTTTCGTTCATCGTTGAGTAAGTAGTAAGTTCAGCACTGAAAATTGCAATTACTGATTTTAGTAGTGCGCTCATCAGGATTCGAACCCAAGTCACTCACGTACTATAAAATTAAAGTGACTTCGCTTTCCTCCGAACTACCATGGCCATTATAAAATCATTAATTAACATGAAATTTAATTTAAACAGTTTTCTTTTGTTTTGTGAGCAATAAACAGTATATTCATTAACAGCATAGTATTAGACATGTGAAACAGGACACAACATTATGCTTTGGATAAGTTTATATGTATACAATAAACGTTCATGTTATAACTTATGTAACATGGGATGCCATAACGCAATAATAGAACTTTAACTAACTGGCGAGAAGAGGCGTATTGACAAACACACGACTCAACTTACGCGTGTTACCACTTATGACCTACGAAATCGCGAATCTTGGCACATCACTGGCCTTCACTGCTGGTCATATGATACAACTCAGAGTCAATTACAGCGAGCTAAAAGGAGAGAATATACATAGGTATTTTTATGTTAAAACTAGTCTTGTAGTAATTAATACGTTATAGTCATCTAGGTTAATTAGGTTTAAGGGTGAAAATAACATTTTTTTCCCTAGTGCAAACCTCACCTGCATGTGGTAGCCAACAAACGACCTGCTCTGGCAACCGAATGATGATTTTACAATCATCCGAATTTACCGAACCCAAATCCGTATCACTAGTGCGAGGGTCACGGCACTGCGCACCAACGAGGTGCGAAATGAAATGAATGAATGAATGAAAGATAATTTCGTTTGTCAAATGTCAAATCCATTATTATTTTTTTTACAATCTACCTCCGTTTCGTAATGAGGCTTCTCTGATGTAGAAGAAACAAGCGAAAGAAACTCTTTAGATATCGTTTTATTTGATTTTTTTAAATTATTATAATATACATCATAAAATAAAATGTATGGTCTCATATGCAGCTGAAAGCATGCCACAAGAATAAAGTGATCCACCAAACTAAAGCACAAGTGCACTCCAAATACGAGCAGACCAGCCTTCACAAGTAGCCCTTGTTCACAAATATGCACCCTGCTAACCGAGGCTCTGATGACCGGCAGAAAATCCATTCGACTATACCAAACATAAATCGCAGACTAGTGCTCCATCTCTAGTGAGCACTTCGCTCACTGAAACACTGAAATTTACATACTATTTGCTTAGGTGCCCAATTAAAAATAGAAAGCTTGCCTTATCGCATATAGTATAGATGTTTTTTTTTTAATTTAGAGATTAAAAGTAAAAACATATAGTTGTTAACTGAAAAAGAGTTGGCTATTATGATAACATAAATCTAAAACAGTAACAAAATAATTAATTACAAAACTTTAAGAGGACTCTGCTCTCTTCATTTTTTTTTCTGGAATTCTGAATGCTATCCAAATGTACGGCCTTCGAAGTTAATAACGAAGAAAGAAGTAACTAATCTTATTGTCATTTATGACACCGCGCAACCACTTATTACGTTTCTTGTACCCAATATTTACATAACGCTTTTATTTGATGTACGTACTGTCATAATTTCTTAAATGTCTGTGCGTTATTATAACAATTTTTCCTCATCGAAAAAAAATTATAGAATCTGATGAAATGTTTATTACAAATAACTACATCACACATTCTTGAACTCTTTTCACTTTACATAATTTGGCTTAGATACGACTATGACCTATTTGTCTGTACACAATGAGTATATCTTTTAAAATGCTTTATATGATTCAAATAAAGATAAGTACGAAGTACGAAGTATCTAACAATGCGTTACATTTGGATAACTTAATAGGTAGATTAAAGGTGATACGAACTTAGGAAAGCTCTGCGGAAATAGTGAAAAAAAGTAAAATTACTAATATATACCTAACTACCTTGTTCATTGCGAGAGAGTGGATGGTTCACTTTAAAGCAAAGTAATACTACAGAGGCACCATTCCTCGTGGCATAGTTCCAAGAACAAACTTGCATTTCCGCGCAGAAGAGAAAATAACCAGCCCTCTTGTCACCGGCAGCTACAACCAGTTGCGCATATAATTCTTTTAAATCGCACCGTGCGCAATCCCTGTGCCTCCAACGATTTATTTTAACTATTCGGATTGAGATCGTTCCTAAACACTTCCAGAAGTAATGTCTGAATGTATTAACTGCGTTTAAACATTCTACTGCTCTGGACGCACTGTGGTCCTCTGTATACGTGTGAATAAATAGAATCTGCAACATTGATCCTGTGCCAGTTACCGGCTTCCACATGTTACATGCAATACAAAGTTTTAAAAGGTATCCAAAATTTAACATCATTATTAAATACTCATAACAACAAATATCTGCAACCATAAGGCGTAGTAACAAAGTTAGCATTGTCTCTATCGTTATGGAGAATTCTTAAAGAGGTCAGAGGATTTCCTCGATAGCGGAAGCATTGATCCGTGATGTTGCACGTCATCATGTCGGTCATGTGCAATATCTCTCACATAAGTTAAATTAATTATAATAAATAATATCATCACAATGTTAATACATTGTGAAAATAATGTAAACAAAGAAACATTTGCAAAACGCGTCATCCATGCCGTAGCAAATTTGTGATCATGATGAGATGATTGGCGCCCAGTTTGAAGAGTAATGAAAATCTAGAGCTATCATAACTTTTTATTTTAAAATTATTTAGTTCATAAAGTCATGCAACTAAAAATTTATTTTTAATAATATTAGGTCATAATAAATTTGGAGTAAAATCTCTTTGGTTGTACTGTTTGTATCTGGTTGGTTTTGATACCATTAAATATATGACATTTTAAGAAATAAAAATAAAAAGTAAAACGGTTTCCCACCTTTTTTCTACTGTGTTCTGTTCGCCAAAATGACTGAAACTAACGAAGATCTGATAAATTTGGAAGTTTGGTACTGATTGGCGGGAGTAAAAGCATGGCACCTACCCAGACGTCTCCTAGGCAGGGAAGGAACCTATCACCTGGTACCACTCTGTATGTAACCTAAGACCACTAGTATTTTATCAAGTTTAAAAAATCAATCAACTTTGTCAATATGTGTTATTTATAAAATTATTTAATTATTTTCCGACATGCTTATTGAAACGCTGCATGTTGACGTAGCCTCTTATCATTTATAATCATCTCATGTATTATAAGCAATGATTATCATACCTTATGGTTATGCGTTCAAGTACATTTTCATAAATCAGTATGACATTTTGTCGGGCGTTGTGTATCGGTCACTGGTTGTTTCATCTTCAAGGATTTCGTAACAGCTAATAATTTTATGACTCATCTTTTCAAAGTTTTAAATGTTCGTATGCTTCCGAAAATAAATGCATGACCATCAAATATTTTAACCAAAATAATCAAAATACTTTACCATTCCCGTGTCTGTTGGTCCAATGAAAAGAAAGAAATTATCGTGTCTAATTTTCACACGATAATTTCTCTCGCACTAAAACACTCCTACCGTTGAACATTTAAGTATATTAACAATTGCCTGAATTGACTAAACGGGATACTGCAACTCACTTATCGCCTCTCCGGTAGATAGAACGTGACAGGTGGCGAACTAATCGCCAGTGTTGCGCATTCGCGTTGTGTGAAAATTCACTTTACAATGTGCTTGTATGATTCTTAAACATGTACGCCACTTGCAGTGCCATAAATCTCTTAAAACAATATAATGCAAATATTTTAACCCATAACGTTTCATAACAATAGAATTTATTTTGTTCTAACTCGTCATGGGTAATAAAACCATAGGTAAAATAGGTATCCAGCGACAACAACTTAAAAGATTTTAAAAATTTAACGTTCTTCTCGTATTTCATGAATGTACACAATACTAGCGTACAGCTACTTTGGAGCCAGGCCGAATAAATAATTTATTCGTGCGCTCCCGCGGTGCATGTGTAAGAATATAACCTTATTAACCGGCAACATTCTCCATAATGTAAACTGGTAAGCCTTTATAGGAATCTCCATTGGGCACCTATATAATAGCCTCCTTTTAACGGAAATGTAAATTAATGTTACATACCGCTTAAAATATTTTTATATATTATTATATACCGCGGGTTAAAGTATAAAGTTGCCGTTATAATGGGCTAGCCGCTTAGAATTAAACTTAAACCTGCAAGGTCCAAGATTCGTGATTAAAACTTTTTTCCTCGATCACTACAGCATTCTAAATTTCAAAACATTATCACATTCTTTTGTTTGACTTTTATTTGTTTTTACATTCAGTATTTGAGTTAAACTCAAAGAATTCGACTTAAAAAATAAACCAGCAAGAAGACCAGACCCTAAGGTAAAAAATGATGAGATTAAAAGTAATTGTGGAAGCAGATCTTTATCAAACAATCAAGCGTCATGGTTTGACGATAATTTGCCCACAATATTGACACATTTGCACCAAATTGGTGAAATTTAAAAATCGTGAAATTGGTGCCTTGCTTGCTTATGCTTAACTGATTTGCATAAAGGAGCACGCGTTGAAGCCAGCTTACCTTTGAACACTTACCTAACCTATCTAACATTTACCTACCTAGATACGGAAATGAAAGGATCGACAGAATTTTTATTTTTTTTTTATGAGAAAGGCCGCAAACGAGCAAGCGGTTCACCTGATAGTAAGTGATTACCGTCGCCTACGTATATCTACAACACCAGAGGTGCTGCAGGTGCGTGCCGGCCTCTAAGGGTATTTGGGAGATGCAAGGGAGAATGAGGAGGGGGATGGGGAAGGGGAGTGGGCCTCCGAATACCACACTCACCGAACGAAACGCAAAAAGCATAAGATGCCTCTACTTCACGCCGGTATTCTGCGAGATAGTGGTTGATTGTGACGTGTGATGAAAACTGGATTCTCTATGATAATCGCTAGCATTGGCTGTACCCAGGTCAAACACTGGACCAATGATCTGATGCGTAGCTTACCCATAGAAAATGTTTGATGGTCACACCACGGTATAATTTACTATAGCTTTTTGAGATCCGGTGTATCAATACCTGAAAATGTCTATTGTGAAGAACTTCGAGCAATAATGGCGAAACTCGCCGAGAAACATACCGACTTGTTAATCGATCTTCGCCATTATTGCTATATGATAACGCAAGACCTTTCACTGCTCGACAAACCGATCTAATATTACAATTAGAAACGGAAATTAGAAACGGGCGAGTACGGAAGGCGACGTATCGCCTTCCGTACTCGCCAGACCTAGCTCCGACCGATTACCATTTTTTTCGCAATTTGGACTGAGAAAATTTTTTTTTAGGAAGCGGTACAAAAAGTCTTCATAGATATTGTAAAGCCCAGATCTCCAGTATTCTTAAGTGATATAAAATTAAAGCTACCTTTGAACATAAAGTAAATTTTCAGGACTTTTATTAATATTTCGGTTTTAATTTTTCAATTATATTTTCAAATTGTGGTTGTGGGGCTATTTAAGTACGTTTCGGTAAGTTATTGTAGTATTATATGTAATTTCGTAAATATACACATAGTATTTCTAGACTACTAGTCTAGACTGGTCCCTAGAAGAATTATTATCTGACATCCAGTGTCCCCCTATTTGTGGCTCAGTAATAGCACCCGGTTTATTCACTTTTAAAACAGTAACATTTTTAATCGTAGCCCTGTATGGGAACCATCCACAACAGATGTTTTCTGTACTAGTTCCGTGTCTGTTTCGGTAAGAAGCTATCTACAATCCAGTATCATAATTGTTTTAGGTTCGGACCAAACCTAGAAGCTTTAAGTGTGCCAAACTACACCCTGGTGATTCTTGTATGATACCTGATGAAAATGCTACATGACTTTTGTTCACAATAATAAGAGTTGCATGGCTCTAACATGTGTTGTTTTGTCTTTTACTTGCATTTGTATTTAAGTGAAACCAGCATAAGCGGTTAAAAACTTTATTTTCTTCTCCGAAACCTCTGTCCACAATACTGTCTAATATATTTTGATTATTGACGATATCACTGGTGTAACATAGTTAAAAAAAATCTTTACAAAATTATGAGTTATCAAGCAATAAAAACTTTATTAAAGTTATTAAAGATTATAAGAAAACGGTATTGTAGGCAAATACCGACTGATATATTACTCTCTATATCTTGTTTATTTATATATGTATATGTATAGTATTTTATGTATGTAAGTATATTATAAGTATTAGGTATTTGATATTAATATTTAATTTACATTTCTTTTTTATTATTAAATATTATTAATATGTCGTTCTTTTCACTCTCACGCCATGTATGCCCAATATACGGTACTTCGATTCCCAATAGATGTATGATGACGAAGTATACACCACCACTACACAGTATCAGTAATTGTTTGTTGTAAAATAATAACACTACATTTTATTTGGGTTTGCATTAGTAATAAGCGTGGTAGAGCCAAGCGGTGGCTTTTGCTGCTGCTCGAATGGGCCGGCTCGACCGGATTGGTACCACGGCCTCGCAGAATACCGGCGTGAAGTAGAGGCATCTTGTGCTGCTGTGTTTCGTTCGGTGAGTGAGGTAATCGGAGGCCCACATCCCCTCCCTATTCCCCTGCTCTTCCCTCCCATCTCCCAAATAACCTTAAAGACCGGCAACGCACCTGCAGCATCTATGGTGTTGCAGATGTATGTGGGCGACGGTAATCACTAATCACTTACCATCAGGTGAACCGCTTGCTCGTTTGCCGTCTTGTCCATAAAAAAAAAAAAAATAAGAAGAAGATTTCGGAAACAACACACGCAATTGGACTTTGATATTATATTTTGATAATTTGCTTCCTTATCTACAATATGTTATATATTATAGAATAGTAACGGAAAGATACCTACTATGAAGTAGCAATAACATTTTTGTTCGTAATGAAATCGAAGTTACGGCGTAACATGATAAATGCACTATGATTAAATAAAACACTAATACAAAAAATCTTGAAGAGTATGTTTGTAGCTTTGAACGGATTTAACTAATTTAGCAACAACCACTGTTTAGGTGACAAAATTTGTTAAGACGCGGGTGAATCCGAGGCGCCTAGTTTAGTTATATAGTTTAGTAATGTAGATTTCGCAAGGTTATTTTAAGTTTGGTTAAATCTTAATTTCCTGTAAAAAAAATCAAGTAGCATCTGTTTTAGAATTTGAAATCAATATTGTTTAATTTGTTACTCGACAGGAAATGGAGTATTATGGAAATATCACTCAATTAACCCTTAATTGAGTGTTATTTCCTTCGAGAACACAAAAACTCTGACCTATCAATACTTTTAACATAAAAGAAGACATGAATTCCAAAATAAAATCTAATCAATTATTAGCAAAAACGGAAACTAAAGCACAAGATTAGAACTGAAGGCACAAAAAGAAAAAGTTGTGTAATTGTAACATTCCGGGATCCGGAAATACCACTCTCTCACATTGGAAAATGAAAAATTAAGACTGAGAATATAGAATTCACAATACAATTTGAAAACTACCATCACAAACGACAGACACGCAGCAAACATAGAATCAGCTGTGGCAAGTCTGCGGAGAACAGATCGACCGATAATGAGTTCATTGACGCTAGAACCGCGTATTACACCGCATGATACAAAACACGTAACAGCCGCCATAACTGCCCCTTAGATGAGTAACGCTCCGGTTCAGAAACTATAATTTATATCGTGTATCAGATAAATGTAGTTTAACCAAGAAATGTATAGTTGTGTCAATTTAGATGGGTTTCTATAGATGGTTGTAGTTAGTTCAGAATAACTAAGATCCTAACGCTCTGACTACTGGGCTACCACAGTAGTACGTCTCTCTCAAAAAATAATATTTGAGAGGAGGCCTTTGCCCATCTGTCGCCTGGTAATCCACGACACAGAAGTCCGCTTAGGTAGGTACATCGCAGTGATATCTATTCTTCCACCAGGCAGCAATGTTCAAGCATTACTGTTTTATCAGATCAGCACAGTAGCTAGTATTTTCTATATGCTTAAAATTACTTTGCCTCATTCGGATATTCAGACAAAAATCCGACATGGACGGAATCACGAATAATTATATGTTGGACAATATAACGTAGATTCCGTGCGCTAATCGAACGACCCATAGTGTTGTAGCACATTGCCGTCACAAAACGAGAAGTCAAATCTGTGAGACACACAGGGTCACAGATGCAGAATAGTGCCATACAGGACTTTCGTAAAGCTTTAGGTGCTACTGTAATTTCTCGATTTAGTTCTGATAAAAGGCTTACTAAATGTTACTCAACAAAAACTGTTTCTGAATGCGTTTAAAATTGCACGATCGTATAAAAATAAAGGTAGGTACACGTCGCAACGTGATCGCAATGTGATGATCGTGTTATACGTGGTAGAGCCATGCGGTGGATTTTGCTGATGCTCGAATGGGCCGGGCGACCACGCAGAAGACCGACGTGAAGTAGAGGCATCTTGTGATGCACGATGCGTTTCGTTTGGTGAGTGAGGTAACTAGATGCCCACTCCCTCCTCCCCAACTCTCTTCCCTGTCATCCCTCCCATCACTGAAATATCCTTAAAGGCCGCCAACGCACCTGCAGCTCTTCTGGTGTTGCAGATGTCCGTGGATGGTAATCACTTACCACCAAGTTAGCCGTTTGCTCGTTTTCAGGGAGCAACCACCAAACTTACTAACCATAAAAAACACTTAAATGACTGTTCAATAGATTTACACATGTGAAAAATGGCGCTATTTAATCTTGACTTAACAACCCCTTAAGCTTATCCAAATCATTTAAGGCTCAGAGAAAAATCAAGACAACATTTATTAGTAGTTTGAAACCAATTGTTTAGCTAGTCACGATAGCCAAGTGATTACGGGATTTGCCGTCGAATCTTAACGTTTACCGTTGGCCTAAATAGGCTATCATGGAGCGTGGGATGAAAGGACTAAAATGTCAACCTCTAACCACCCCAGTATTGGGCATACGGACATTAGAACTTATTCTTTTTATATTTTAAAACCAATTAGCATCCTTGTAGTAGTAAGTAGTAAAACGATAATACTCTTTCAAATTTCAGCCATTGCGTTCCTAAAGATGGCAAACAACCGGGTCCGCCGAGTAACGGATTATGATCGATTTGCAATAACAAAAGAGTCATATAATAACCAATTACTCAAAGACTTATAAATAATAAAACGCTTGTCTGTGCCTTTACTACTACAGACGATAGCTTTGTATCAATGTTGGATGATTATCATCGTCTCAATTACAAAACAAAATTCAATATCTCAAGAAACGTCTTCAATGATATTTTGTTAATGTCTATTTAGAATACTATCAACGCAAAAGAGTCACAACTAACGGCCTTTAAATTACGGATTATGTGGTATGATGCGAATCAAACGATCAACAGACACGAATGTTATCTGGTCATACGTTGTGCAATACTGGCCGTTCGGCAAGCGTTACGCAACGCGGGACACGCATCCATCAATAACACTTGTTCTTTTTACTTTTTAAACACACTGACATAGGCAGTGGATAGTTGGTGGCAGAGCCTCCTTACATATTATGCGTACAACAAATTTATTTACTAATCGTACATTACACTTTTGCAATCGGGCTTACGACAGTGATCATTAAAGAAAGTTAAGCGTAAAGCTCCATACCACTACAATATCATGTTATTATCATACCAGCATTATAAATCTTAGTAAATTTAGAGAATTACATTTATGTTAATTTATATAACAAGTACCAGTCGCATAAGATAAGACAAAAACAGGCTTCAATAAAAAATACTATTTAAGAAAAACACGTAGAAATTCTTTTAAACTCAATTCTAATCCAATCGGCTCGAAGTCTGGTAAGTGTATAAATGCCTCAAGTATTTGTATGGACAATAAATAATTTTGTCAGGTCTGGGTGTTTGTCTTTTACATAAACTGTCTTTGCGACACGGGAACCGGTAAAGTACTAAAATAAAAATAAGGGAAAAAAATATTTTATCGCCGACTTATTCATCGAAGGTATCCTGTTTTTTATTGCACACTAAATTTCACTTGTCAACTTTTTTAAATATTTCGTATTGAGGTTCCACACATTCACCATGTAATGTGTAGTAACAGGCGAAATAAACACCGAAGGTATCCTGTTTTTTGTGATTATTTATTTCAATAGTGTTCAACCTCAACCTCATAACAATAGCATTTATTTAGTTGCAACACGACATGAAATAATAATACAATACAATTAAACATTAGAAACTGCCTGGAGAGATCGAGTCATCCCAGGGGTTATTATCATTCATGCATTTCTTTAAATAGTCACTCTTATCTATTAAGACTGCTCATTTGTCTAATCACAATCACTTTTTATCTAAAATTTTGCAATAAATGTATCATTACAATAATAGAAATTCTATTTGTAGGACACGGTAAGGGTTATTGTATAGCAAAACGCTGCAACACAGAAACCAGACTAATTGAAATGAATTTACATTTTGTTATTTAATATTGTAAGTTTCACTTATTCCGGGGTATAAAGCAGTATTCTTAATGTAATCTAACGCGGAGTGATGTAACGTTACAGTCTGCTAAAGATATATAGTACCTATATCGAGAAATATTATTCGTGATACGCGGGAACAAATTGATTCTCTACAAAAGTACGCAGCAATTCCGACATAATTTGTTTTCAATGTGCATTACTAACACTGCATGTGAAAATCAAGAAAATATTGTATACGGTATAAATAGTTACAATAAAAGGTTTTTAAAAAAAAATTAATTTTTTTTTTCTTACTCTGAAAATATATCCGTTTATTTCCATATCAATTCACAAATGCGCTATTTGCAGTGCGGTTAACCTTAAAATATAAATTAAGTTAACCAAACTCATACAGCTCATGACATTAGGTTAGGTTTTCAAAATATATATACCATTTTAAGTATATTTATATACTTAAAATGGTTTTCTTATTCTCGAATAATTAATCATTAAATAAAATTAAGCGTTCTTTTACGGAAATCTATAATTTTAAAGATGTAAAAAAAATTACACGAGTCAAATACACTATTACTATTTTGATTTCTACCATGCAAGAACGCTGAGCCTAAACTGGCTGAACTAATTAGCCTCCTACGTAGCGAGGGTATTATGATTAACATTCGGAGAGGTTTGTGTGCGGCCGTAGGTTACTGATAGGCTAGTAAAGATGAGTTTAGAAGATTTCATGAAAATTATTACTTTTTGTCGCTGCAAGGAGTCCAATCCATGCCCAGATTTATGATGGTATCATACAGCTTTGTTCTCTATTTTTTATTAAATTGTAATTAAACATAATTTGTGAAACTGACAATTTCACCGAACTTGACATCCACTAAGTAGGGAGTAGTTCTCGTAATCACCACGATTGACCCGTGGTTTGGCAATCGCTGTCCATCTACCAAATCCTGCACTTTGGAAATGGTTATAATGTCTGTGAATCGGTCTGGAATTTTCCAAGATTCGAGTATCTACCGAAAGACAGATTTTCTAGGCATTTAATAATATAGTAGTTGTATATTATATAAAACATCGAAAATAACAAACCTCGTGGAATGTTTTGCGTTACGAATAAATGATAAGTTCCCGAGTACTTGAAAAATTATTAGGGTTATCAAACAAAGTTCATATTTACGTAAGTTCGATTTAATGCCTTATTTATACAATAAAACTCAAATGGTACTTATTAAAACATGACAACTAGTTAATCTACAATTTTCCCGACCCAAAAGTATGGAGTGTAGACAAACATTAACAATCAATTCATGTAACAGTAAAATTTCTATTGGCTAAATCAAATTAGTTTTTGGGACAGGTTATTGAAAATGCTCCGGAAAATATATGTTTTCTTATTTTACTAGATTACAATAAGAAAAATCCACGATGGGTCACTATATGAATTGAATTTTTCTATAATCAGGAGCTGCCAATAAGTCTTCAGAGTTTTCAAAGTCTTTTTACCCTATGAATAGTGCAATTGAAGTTATTATAGCAAAACATAGAAAGTAACTATAACAGTTTTATAACTTGTAAGATGGGGGGAATAACTTTGATTTGTTGCTTCACACTTCATAGCCGGAAAAGAATTTAAAGCTTAGACGCATATGGCAATGATAACGTCACACTCGTAATAACTTTAAAAACTATGAACGAGGCGATAAGTGGGTTGCGGAAGTGCGTTTGGCTTCGCTGTTCGTGCCAAATGGGTGACGGGCGTGAGGTGAGTCTTTAGATACTTTGAGAACATATAATTAATGTTGCTACTACGTTTATCTATGGAATATCCAACCATTCATTTAGCTATTTTGTTCCCGGTGGGAAACACCAATACTATGAACATCAACATAATTTTGTTTTACAACATAATTTTAATGTATGAAAATTATAATTAAAGTTTTAATTGCATTAATAAAAGACTAAGTGTTTTTTTACAAATATTTAAAGTATAAGATTTTCTAGAATTATTTTCATGTTAACATTTAATACACGAGTTAATAAAGGACACAATTTATTCATTTTACTTAGGAAATCTATTTATAGAACATGGCCAACTTAAAGTAAAATTCGCCAACTTAACGACACACGTGTCTTTTTGGACACTAATGGAGACCACAAACCACGTGGCAAACTGGTTTCAAATAACGCAAATCTCCAACGGATTGAAAGTTAGTAGTAACAGTAAATAGTCCAATCTCAATTCAACTTAGGCAATTGTGAATAAGTAGAAACCAAAATATCTAATGAAACATGTTCTTTTGTTTTTTCTGTTTCTATGCGGAATCAACTATGTAAATAATATTAAATAGGCGTAAATTAAAACAAATAGATAGTTATTTTAGCTTTGCGAAGTGATATCTAAAGAACGACCCCCTACTATATCCAGTCTAATAATACTTGTCTCAATAGCTGATAAATTCGTCTTCTGTAATTGGGCCACGCTGATAAGAGACACGTGACAGTCTGTCCTCGGGCGGGACGGTAACAAATAATGTAAAACTAGCGTATGCCAGCGGCTTCGCAAGTGTGGTCGCATATTTTGTTCTAAAATAATCTCTCTTAATTGATATAAAAAGTATCCTTTGTCTTATTCCATGGCATAATCATCATCTCTGCCAATTTTCGTACATGTCCATTCAAAAACATGTCTATTCAGAAACCAAAGAACATGGCTAAGCATTTTTCCGCTCGATCAATTACTAAACGCCGATTTGAATCCTTACTTTCCTGAATCGATACCCGAGCCGAGCCTAACAAACGATACAAAACCATGTAAGATTTTCGATTTGAAATCTCTATCACGTAGCCTTAAACATTCTATCACTTTCCTGTTACTCTCCATTTTAAACGTAACAAAAGTGAACTTTATTTATTTTGTATGATTGTTGTAATGTTGATGTATGTAAATTTCATGATCTTAGCATAGCGAAACAATATTATTATTCCTGATCCAAAATTCCCGCTCCGGTGATGAGAACATAAAATCGAAAGCTCGATAAATACGATAATGATTTCTGAAAACAGTAAATACGAATCAATAAATAAGCAGTGTGGTGGTGTGGTGGATTAAAAAAATCAGCCCCCACCTTTTCTTCCCGTGAGAATCGAAGTGGTAAATTCTTCTATTGAGAGAGATATATGTCCAGCAGTGAACTTTAAACAGTCTGATGAAGAATTTTGTTTATTGACAAATACGCATTGTACTTAACTCTTTATGTATGAACAAAATACGCTTTCATGAAAGTGTTAAATACGTTTTTATGAAGCTAAAATAAAATCACACTGTTATTTAAATCTCCTATTCAAGAAATTATTATAAAACACAAAAATTAGACATTACCGATTTAGCCTAGACAGCGAGACGATTCCGCCAGCGTGTCGGGCACACTACCAACAGACGACACCGATTTTGCCAGTACTCGTATTTTCTACCAAAGCTAGCCAATAATGGAGGCTAATACTCATTTTGTTTTAATTTCGTTTACATATTTAATGTACCAACATAACAAAAATACAACGAATGCCTGACTAAGTTGTAAGCGTACCTGATTGCTGGGTTTTTTGATTTCCCAATGGGTGGAAATATTTGTACAAGAAACAAATGACCCTTACTCCGATCACGATAAGATCGGAGTAGCATTACACCGAATATGGGAAGGTAATGACGAGTTGAAGGGAAGAGTGTGTTTCGTGTTCACTTGCGGTATACAAGTGAGGAATACATCCTGCGAAGTTAACATCTGCCGATAACACGAGTATTCGGAAGTGGTCGTCGTGTGTGAAATCGGCCAGAAGCACATCCCATACAATAATTTATACTTCTATAATAGTGCTCTTCCAGTAAATTACTTAAGCAGTAAGTACTTTAGTTTAGTTATAAGTTTTTTTACTTATTTGCTTACGACAAAGATAAATCATAATATAGTCGATGTAGCCTTTAAAACATTTTATTCTTAGTTTGAAACAATAATAGGATTTGAATTTAGAATGTTTGTCAGTGAATTGCGGAATTCGCATGTTGTATGCCAAATATAGTGTTCCTATTATATGGCTGCACCATAACTCAGGGCCGCATGACGCATATTCTTCTCCAACGAGTGATTAAAAGTGGCTTTTGTCTACTCGTAGAAAGGCGGTTAAAGGAGATACGTTTAGCATGCATACATAATAAATACAAGTGACGTTTTAAATTCCAGAAACACACGTTTTAATTTATTTGCTAAAGATTTAATATTAAACAATAGTATGTAAAGTATAGGTGCTTTTTTCTCAATAACTATTCTTGCGGCGCGCCATTTGGCTTGCCAACAATCTGACAAAACCCTATGAAATATAAACATCAACCGAACCAAGTAACAATAACCCGGGGTTTTTTCATACAGATGTTTTTATTGTTCCACACCGATGTTCCTCTTGGATAGTGGTCTGTAAACGCCAAAACAAAGACCAAAGACAATGGCTCCGGGGGTAAACTCTATGCCGAGGCTCGTCCACCGACCCATCTCCCGTAGACGCGAACAGACGTTTTACAAAAAAGCCCGTTTGGCTACGCTGTATGTGATCATGGCATATGGAATTCCCTTGGGAAATATGTGCCTACCTCTATGTGTTACAGGTTACAGGCATCAGTACTTACAAATATGTACATACATGCATCAACCTGATATTTAGTCCTTTAATAGGTAGACGTAAGACAAATGAGTACTTATCATTCATTTATTTTACTTATGTTATTTTTACGAACATTTACAGATGCCATACTCTCGCGTACTTTAAAGATAGCACCAGTCTGGCCTTGTGGCAGTGACTTTAGTCACTAAAGGTGATTAAAATTTTTAAAAGGTGTTCATGTCTAACAATTAATTAAACAGTCTTTAAGAAACCGATTCGAGTTTTACCGTTTCTTTTATTTACTTCACAGCCTTATTAAACTCTACTAATAGCCGATGTGGCTGATTTATGAATGTTTATTTATTGAAGCTCAGAATCAGGTATACTTTCTTATTGTTTCTTATGTAGATGTGGCCTAGAGGATAGGACTCAGAACATTTATTCTTTTGACTGTTCTTCTTGTTCCTGCCATTTCCTACTCTTTGGTTTTTGACGGATGATAGATAAACAACATATACATTTTTATTCTATGGCTGTATGATTTGTCGTTTTCTTTAATGTATATATACAATGGTGGTCATATAATTAGAAACACTTCTTATGAATAAAGAAAGTATAACTTAAACGTACAAATGTTCGTAAAAAATATACACATTCTATAATTAATAATCATGCAATAATATAGCCACTCAAATAAAAACTCATTAAATCGATAAAATATAAAACATATCTTACTTTTAATTACAAAATGAGCCTTACACATGTAGGAGTTTATAGTCTGTTACTCGCCGCTTGGACGCCTAATTAGAAACATTTTAAAAAAACATCCATAGCTCGTCCTTTTTTTGAACTTAGAGAATAACATTTCTTTCTTGGCTTTTTCTATTATTTTGGCGGCAATTCAAAATTTTATCTGAATTTTATTTTGTTCAAAATGATACACTAATCGTTCGTGTTGCTAAAAAGTTTATTCGCCTGATGACCCGAGAAATATCTCGTCAAGACTGATACGCTGAAGATAGTGGAAGCTTAATTGTTGGGAAGAATCTCTCGAAAGGTACCGCTTCTTACCAAGCAACACCGAGAGAAGCGATTATTATTCGCTAAAAAATATGTTAATTGGACGGTACGAGAATGGAAAAAAGTGTTGTTTTCAGATGAAACAAAAATAAATATGGTAAATTCCTATGGAAAGCGCTATGTTAGACGTCCTGTAAACAATGCTTTTAATTATAAATACACAAGGAGTATAGTCAAGCACGGTGGCGGTAACATTAAAGTTTGGGGGTGTTTTTCCGGATGTGGAGTTGGACCCGTTTGGAAGATTCAAGGTACAATGGATCAATGGCAATACAAAAATATCTTAGAGCACACAATGATTCCCTACTCGGACTATCATTTGCCTGTAACCTGGATCTTTCAGCATGACAATGACCCTAAACACACGGCCAATAGCGTCAAATTTTTCCTTAGCGAACAGCGTATATCCGTTTCAGACTGGCCAGCAAATAGTCCGGATTTAAACCCGATAGAAAATCTCTGGTATATATTTAAAAAGAAAGTCTCAAACAAACGTAACTGCAGTCAAAACGAACTATATGAAGCATTTGTTGAAGCATGGAATTCAATCCCCCTAGAAAAATGTATGAAATTGATTGAATCAATGCCACGTCGTTGCAGTGCTGTTATTGAAAATAAGGTATAAGCCACTAAATATTAATTATAACAATTGGTAGGCTGTGGATAGTAGCTATTTCGTAAATAGCAATACTAATTACTAATACTTAAAAAAATATTGTTTTTTATACTTTTTTGTTGTTGTTTCTAATTAGTTGACCATTATTGTTCATACCTTAAAACTGATTTAAATGTTTGTCCGTAATGTCATATTGAAACTGCACTTGTGTAATGGGATTTATATTGTTTTTCTAATAAATGATAAATCGTTGAACATATCGTTGTCCTACTTATTGTTTAATTTCAAAATAAAAACGATTGCGGTGAAGTATCTTACATAATGTCAAGGACCGTTGGTAGTATTTCTAATTATACGACCACCACTATATATATATATATATATATATATATATATATATATGTATGTATATGGTTGTTAGAATAACTACTAACACTGATTGAATTGTTTTGGCAGAATGATATTTATTTATAAAAAAGATAAACATTATTAGCTATTTGTGTGTTGGGGTATTTCTATATATTCTCATCTGGTTGTGTTGTATATATACGTATAGACACAAATAATACCATAAAATAAATAATATTTAATAAATTAGAAATATAATAAAATTAAATAGCTTCCGGACGGAGCACCAGACGGCCGAGTGTTAGGGAGAAAGGGAAAGAAACCGGCGGACAATGCGAGCAGTATCGAGTAGCACCGCCTTCTGCCTTTGAGCTCGAAGCGATCCTTCACGGAGTCCCCGCCGCCTAAGATGTTCCGAGAGGCTGACTGGGATTAACCCATTCGCAGAAACGACCTCGTGAGCCAGGTTCAGATATTTTGTCTTCTTGTCTGTTTCGACTTTCACGAGGTTCTCGTCGTATGGAGTGGTTATGTCGACCAAAAATTTCCTCGACTGTGTCCGGTCCATCAACACGATGTCAGGCTTGTTCGCATAAATCGTCCTGTCCGTGATAATGGACCGGTCCCAATAGAGCCTAGAGCGGTCATTTTCGAGCACGGCTTCCGGCGAGTATTTATAGTAAGGCAGTCTCCGATCCATGAGACCGTATTTCAGAACGAGCTCCTGGTGTAGGATCCTGGTTACTAAGTGGTGTCTGTGCTAACTGTGTCTGTGCACTTTCTAACTCTTAAGTTAAAAGTTAGAAAGCGCTGAACAACCGGAAATGACAACCGAAGCGACGATGAACCCTTAGGATGTATCTCCGATAGTTGTTCGTCTTAATAACCTGATCCTGTACCGCAATGACAGACTCTCGGTTTTCCCAAAGAGGTCACCGTAACGCAGCCAGTTTAGGGAGGCGGTATCTACGAAAGGCTCATGTAAAGCCTTGTAGAACCGACCGTGGAGCTCTTTCTCCTTACATACGGTCTCCCGGTCGGAGACGCTCTGTACTGCCGGGTCCTGCCGTTGCTCGTTGGCCAAGGATAGAGGGTTAAGCTCTTTACACAACTAATGACATCCGAATAGAATGACTCATCCGATCTCGCCAGGAAGTAACTACGGAGGTGGACACTTCCCGATTAGGCATGGCGAGATCGCTTAAGAAGCCCCGCCCGCCTATTTGTGTTATTTTTGTAGATTTGATTAGTGAACTCCGATATTCGCATTATTATTAGTTTCAGCATAACGGAGATCAAAGAGAAAAGGGCAAGTAATTTTTTTATTGGGTTATCCATATCTAAAAAAATCAAATGTCAGGGTCACCAGATATTTTTTGGTCGAGGGGAAACAGTAAATCAAAAGAAACCCAATGTCATAATTGAACCAAAGGTTCAACTTTGAGTTTAACCAAATGACTATAGAAAACGTGACCAGATAATTTTTTCGTTATCTAACTAAAAACTAGTGATGTTCAGTGTTTTCTTTGCGAGGAATCCTTATGAGCAGAATAAAAATTGCAACTCGAAGATGGGTTTTTTTTTAAATTTTAAATTAACTTAAACGAAATCTATATCTATGGACTTTCAACGGTAACTTAGTTGCTAACCATAAAGACCATACTGTGTGGATAAAACATTCGGATTGGCAGATTCCAAAACACGTTATTTGAAAGACGATTATTTTGAACTGCCAAAGAAAATTATTTTTCAAGGTTAAAGAAAAGCCCTTAAAAAAAGAAAATTTACAGTTAGATTGCTAATAAAAGTATTTATTTACTTAAGAATCAACTTTAAATTATTAAACACTTTTTTTTAACTCATTGATGAGCTAATCGGTGTCACCCAGGCATCTGGAAGGCAGCCAGTCAGATTTCACTGGAAACAGAGGACCAGCGCGAATAGTTTCTTTTGTTGTTAAATGTCAAAACTCACTTTAGATCACTACGCCCTAATTATTTTCTACTAAAATTGAAAAAACTGTACGGATGCTCTGCAATCAATCATTCGCCAGTGTCGTGTCCGTCTTTAGCATTCGTTCGCAAAGAGGTAGATAATCCTAATATCACATCATAAGAGGTAAGATAAACCTTTTACGTCATAAATACAATAACATTCGTATAACGATTTCTATTACTCATTCAGATACTAATTGCGTTACTGAATGTTTATTAATTAAAGAAGCTTAAATTAAGAATAAAAAACTAAATTATCCCTCATTAGCATTGTCACCAAGATTCAAACGTGACGAAAACAACCTTCGCGTCTTAAACCGGGCTAAATAAATTAGAATACAATAGGCTATAATAGACTTCACAGGGAATTAATTGGTATGCATAATGATACACTTTATTGAAATACATACAAAATTGCACAGTGTCATGACATGGACTTGCAAATCAGATTAACATAATTTCAAAGACTATAAAACGCCAAGAATTCCGAATCCCGAATAAAAAATTATTCGGTAACATTCGTGAATAATCGAAAACGAAAAGTCGATCTAAATTCGGAAATACAGGAGCACTGGAGCAGAGAGGAAGATCACGAAGAAAAGGAAAAGAAAAAGGATGAAAAGAAGAGGAAAAGAAGGAAAAAACAAGAAGTGACCATAGCAAGAAAAGAGTAGATTGGTTACTGATATTTAATCATCATGTACGAGGGATAGTACATCGAGGAATAAACTCTATAAGCTATGTAAGTAGTCAAATAAATGTAAGTGTAAGATATCGGCCTTTTACTCCAATTACGCGACCCGTAACTCGTAACACTATTAATAATATAATTAGTGCAGGTATTAAATTACCTCACCTCTCCCTAAACTTTTCATTCCGCGAACCTGCCGGCATAATTACCATAAAAATCTTCCGTTCAGAATTGAAAGCGAAGTCCATGTGGCACTGGTTTTTCCATTGCCAACTTCGAATAAGACTTTTAGCCATATTAAGAATGGCATGGCATCTTATGTAGGAATGTAGGCTATAAATCTTAATCCTTTCACTTGCCATAACAACAAGTCAAGAATTATGTTTACCTTATCGTATCACAAACTAACGTTTTTACATAATAAAAATCTATATATATATATGAAGTTCAAAGATTGTAAAGAATGGTGCTGGATATAGCTCAGTACTTTTAATAACACGCTAACGTAACGGTAACCACGAATACCTCACTTGCCGAAAGAAACGCAGAAGAACAAGGTGCCCACTGCCTGCCCTACTTCTCTACCTGCTTTACTTCACGCAGAATTCGGCAAGGTCCTATGGTACTACCCCGATTGAGCCGGCACATTCGAGGAACAACAAAAGCCGCCGCTTAGCCCATTTATTCTTTTTATTTTTAAACCTTTTAACATCATTCAAGTCACTCGCTGATGGCCTATATTTACACCACCTTACGCAGAAGGTTAATTGATCTCAGTACCTTCCTACCAGAAATCTACTCGCAACGTGGACAGCAAAATTTCCTGGAATATTTCCCTTTGACATTGAGCGTAAAGAAGCCACCTATTAAATTAGGTGGGTATTCATTCATTAAATATAATTATTATTAATAAACGAAATCAAATCTATCATTTGTACTTAGAAACGGCAGACATAATTACCATAAAATTATGAGGCAAAAATTGTTTATCCCTTCACGATTGCCACGGAGTCGAAACAAAACACATCGACATTCTACAAAATACTCATAAAATAGGTATATGTTTGTATACGTCGCTGCACTGAGGAATTTAACAGTCAATTAGTTTCTACAATAACAACATAAAATAAATTCTTCTTATAAGAATTATACGTTAGCTCGACCTTGACCAGTTGCGCAGCCGTGACATCGAACCCGTTTTGATTTCACTCTCGGCGTATGATCATCTCCTCTATGCATTTCAAGGTGAATCCAATGATAATACTATCACCGCTGCCTTATTGCACCGACGTTTAATAGGCTCGTAATAAGACACGTTAGGTATATAAAAAATATTGGGGGCAAATTTGTTCTCGTATTTGAGGCTAATTGCGCTAATAATGTGAGAAAGGAAAATTGCCTAGTGTCACCTGTAGCGGCAATAATGCACGGCTATTGTTTTCGAAACTCTTTAAATAATTGTATACGTAGGTTATATTTGAAATATATAATTAAATAATCTACGTTATGTGACCCTTGAGAATGGTAGTAAATAGATAATAGTGTAGATCAAAGACATTAAAGTAAAGAACAATTCCAGAACGACAAAAACACATCGTGATTGGCTTATTGGAATGAAAATCACAGTCAAAAAACTAATTAGATACCTATTGATTATCCACAGTATGACGAATCTTCAGCAGCCTATAAAAGAACACTGCTGAACATAAGCCTTTATCAAACAGCACTAACAAAAGCTTTATTCATATTCTTACGTTCAGCTGACTACGTTGGGTGTGGCGAGCTGAATCGAGGTTCGCATTTGACGTACAAGGTGGTATTTTACCCCCTACCTATTAGGTATTACCCAACAAACTAGATTAGAGCTAACAAGACTGCTAACCAACAAATTATCAAATAAAAAGTATTTATTACCACTACACCCCAAATTAATATTTTGGTCTATGCAAAGGCAACAAGGAAAGTGTATAAAACAGTGAATACCAATTTGTTGCGTAAAAATGACCGAAGGATTTCGTTGCACGAAGGAAATAATTTGTCATTGTTATGCTAATAAATATGACCCTTTTCACCCAATGTCCGGCTGGTACGCATTTATTAACAACACTAAAAAAACGTTGCAGTAATCGACCTTCAATTGCGGCAAACCATTTTAAAGTAATTTCGGAAATCTATTTTAAATCCGTTTGAACCACCTCATTGCGAATTCGTCTCGTCAGATTACAGAAATCTGTTGCCCGCACGAATCAGATATCACTGTTTTACTCCGCAATACGAGTTTCTCGAGTAATAAAGTTAATAATTAACAATGCTAAACTTGTGACAAAATTTATTTTCATCGCACCTGCGTTTGCTAATATTTTTCAAACGCCAGATTTTAAAGTCAAAAAAGTTACGAAAATAAGAAATAAAGACTGTTAAACGTGAGTCTGTTAGAGTTACGAGTTTTACCACTGTAATTTTATTATTTGAGATGGGCAGTGCAGGCAGATCTATAAAAAAAACTTATATGCTATTTTTAGAGTTAATAATTTATGCTTTTTGAATGTATCGAGACGCTGCAGTTTAATAAGTTTTAAGTTTTTTTATGAATGATTGAGTATAAAAAGACAAATTTAAAAGGCAATTTTCTACTTTTACAATTAACTAATTGCACATATATACGTAAATTTTTGATGCACGAAACAAAATCGACCTCCATATGGATGAAATCTTACAGCCAAATGAAAAATGTACCAAAAGCATCCTTTCGTCAGTGTATGCGTGAATACTTGAAGAGATATTTGTTTATGGTTGTTAATGTAAATACTATGACTGTTACTAATTTTATAATCAAAGTTGTAATAATTATATAACATAATAATTGAAAATAAACAACAGTGAGTACCTGATAACTTAGAACTTACATAAATATGAAAAGATAAATAAATAATTTATCGTTCTCAATGTGTCTCAATAATATAATTCTTTATTTGACATTTAAATATTCTTTAATGTTTGGTTTGAAATAACATACAATGTAGTTGAAGTGGTAGTGAGAGCAAAGCATTCGTGGATTTCGAGAATTATTAATCGATTACGCATTCACAAAAGCATTTCGATTCTTGCGACCGCGACGCACTATGAGGAATTCGTGTCACTGGTTCAATGTGAACGACACACACTCCGGAAATTCTAGACAATAATATTACGATTAATTTGTTCATATTTATTTATGAACGTTGTAACAATTATATGAAAGAAAGGATATCTAAATATTTTGATATTTTATTACATACATAATTTTCTGTGCTAATATATAAAATCTTTTTATAAACAGATTTAACTTGAAAGCAATTTAACGGATTTTGATGGAACTTTCCTCATAACACGAAAGCGTTTAAGGGTGTGCATTATTAACGGCTTTCAAGAACGTGTGATTTGTGTTGCAAGTCTCTTCAGATAAAGCTGTAAAGGCTTCAGGGCTCTCTCTCGTGGATGGTTTTTAGTTGGTATGGTTCTCCTTCTGAGATCCGAGTCAAACATAACCTGTTTGGCGGCCTTCCGGCCAGTAACGAAGAATGCGTAAAGCATTTTCCACCACGTTGAAAAAAAACGAAAAAAATAATATTAGACAAACATTTTGATTATACCATGAAATTGGATATAGGGTAATTTTTATCTCATTTACGACTTTTCTTGGATTAACATTTGTAACACACGAGCGAAGCCACAGGCAGACGCTAGTTAGATTATAATAACATTACGGTGTGTTATTACATTAATTACCTTTTTTACAGCATGCACAAGCAACCTCATTATTTGAAAATATCAAGGAATTATATTTATTTTACTCATTTTAAATTAGTTGAACTATATATACTTCGAAGCCGAGAAGGTGACAACCGCGTGGCTTAGCGTTCATGACTGCGTGTACTTTCTCGATAAAATCATACCGCGTCTGGGGTAAACGAAACTATATTTAAAAAAACACGATATGATTTTATCTGAGAATTTTTTTAGTCATTAGTCATGCGAAGTTTTTGTGATTTTATTTTGTGGCCTAGAGAATACGGCCCCTGGTCATATCATATTTACCTCCCCCAGAGCTATCTAAAACAAATATTATGGCTAAGATCTTACTTTGCAATGCAAAATATTACGTATAGCTAACAAACAGCCACTAGGCAGATACCTATTTGTATACAGAATTGTCAGTGGAATAAAACATTTTTTTATATTATATACACAAGTTGATAATTCTATACCATTGCCATAAATTTCCTACCACTATTACGTTATAATTAAAATCGATATAATCGTTATAAAAAGTTTTGTTTATAAATATAACTTATTTATTTATTTATATAAATAATTAAAATAAGTAAGTACACCTTTAACATTTTAACCATTTTCATAGTTCAAACTCTAGACTCAACTTCTACAAACGAAATACAATTAAAATTTATAAAACAACTTATATACATATAAACAACTAACAAAGTCATATAAACAATCAACTAAGATAGTTATTAGAAGTTAATGTCTTGCCGTGATGAAACAATTGAAATTCTATTGTTATGACTCGAGAAGGTAATGCAATATGCATGATTCAACAAATCGCTAATTGCTAAACAATTAAATAGTTTTATTTGTTTTAGAATTTATTTATTATTCGTATACATATAGATCCAGATTTGGTAATGCACAAAAATAAATTAGGGTTTTAATATATCTATGCTAGAACTTACCTTAAACACTATCTTATCTTTCTCCATTTTTGTGGTCGATTTATTATTGATATTTATGAATCTGTGAAAAAAGAGATATTTAATTTTTAAATGTTCTACATGTTTAGTGTGGGTAAATATACGCTTCGGTAACATTACGCAAACTAATCGAAATATTATAAGGCAAAAAGCATTGGGTGGCGAGCAACCGAGCCTCGTCGCCGGATTTTCTCCCGGAGTTTGCCTGGAGATATTCAAGGCTTTTCTTTTAGCTGACATTTACGACACCCACGGAAAGAAAGGGGGTGTCAGATTTTGACAGAGAGGCATGGTATTAAAGTCTATAAGTTGTAAAACATATCAAGAACACGTAAGTTTTAGAAGCTTAGATAACAAATAAAATTTATGTAGTTACATTGCATTAATCCTGTCTGTCTATATACGTGTACATGAAAGTCAAATGTCACTCACTAACTCTTTGATCAAGAACAACAGATCCTATATAGTTAAAATTTAATCAAGAATCTTTAATGTTTATAAAATTTATTCTTAAACGATGTCTTCTTTATGATAATAAACTGATTATTTAAAGGCTTTAGCATTTAAACAGTTACTGCGGGACAAGGCAACAAAGAGGAGTTAAAATTGCATAAAATATTTGCCCGTGAGTGTCGTAACAAACGACTAAGAGAAAAGCCTTGAACATCTCATAGCGTCCGACAAATGGAGGAATAACCGTCGCACAAAATGCCTGAACGAAAATACACACTGATGATGAGCAGCAGTGTCCAAGGTCTGATATAGCGACTGCCAACCCGCAGCGTGGCGATAATAGCAAATGTTCCATACAGAAAAGGCCTTTGTGAAGTAATGGCTTAATTACAAGGTGTTAAAGAAGAAATATTCATATTATCTGAACAAGCGACGGTCTGATATTGTGTGATAAACAGCTATACTATTTCCAATAAGGAGATACAATTAGCAACTGATGTTTCGCCTCTGCCTATTGATAACAGGCGTAAGTTTTTGTATTGTGATGAAAATGTCTAAACGGCTAGAATAAAAAAACATATTATTATAAACATATTAATACTACATAGTTCCAATTCAAACTACTCACAACTAACCGAAACGTTGCACTCAAATTCGACCTTGATATGTTACTCTCCAAAACGCAACTTCAAGGCGCGAAACTTATTACATGAAATCTGTAGGTATTAGACACTACATAAAATATGCCACACATGTTATTCAGGTCTATGAGGTCTAAGTTGCGAGCTGGCTCAGCTATCGCCTTCAGTCCTACTTCGTAGACATAACGAGTATGTACCTAAAATATTTTATGTTAAAGTAACATATATGCTCATGTCGTAACAATATAATTTTCTATTGTGTCATCATGTCAAGACATAATCAAATATCAAAGATAGATAACATAAGCTAAGCTTTGTTTGTTTCTATTCCTCCAAAGCATATTAGTAAATCCTTTCAGAAATTTTAATCGAACTGTGTTCTAATGTCAATGGCAATGGGCCAGCCACATAGCTTATGGAACCGTTGTGGAAAGACTCTCGAGTGGCAACCTCAACCAGGCCACCTCAACAAAATAGAGTGACGACCTGTTTTGCGGGAAGTCGATGCATGAAGGAGGCTTAGGGCCGTACTTGTGACAATATTTGATGGATGATGGATGGATGACTATGTTAGGCAGTGACTGTAACGATGATGACGGATGGCGAGCCTCGTTGCCGCCGGCGAATCGAGTCTCTTCTAATAAATAATTATGTTTTATTTATTTTACTATTTAAGTGTACATTTTTATTATTTGGTAAAAGATGCATTATGAAATTACAGTTTTAATATACAAAGAAGCTAACATAAATCTATGGAATGAGTATATTACGTTTAGCGAAGTTGACAAGGTACACGGATGCACACAATCTACCTATGACAAAATATCTGATACACAAACACACCTCCTTCATTAGCATATCCTTTATTAACTTGAAGCAGGAAGACAATCAAATACTTACAAGACACGATGTAAATATAAAATACAGTTGGTGCGAATAATTATTACTCTCAGTAGTAAATCATATATTCACTCACGGTATACGTGTAAGGCCTGAACAAATTAAAATACAATAAAGATTAGAGTAAAATTATTTTATTACCATTTTGAATTTTGAATTTAATATATTTTCATCACTATAGTGGTCTGGGAGATCGCTCTGATTTCATGCATGATCACCGGATCGTTAATAGCCATATTAATTGCTGAATTAATTACGTAGTAGGCGATGAAAGAAACCAGGAAACCAGCATGTCTGAGAAATAATAAATTAAACTGCATAAACTCAAAACAACTTCATTATTTTCAACAAAATCTGGTATTATTCGAATTGAATTTTCGTATATAAATCATGACTTGTCACAAAAAAGGAATTAAATTGTCATTAAGGGTTAATTCTACTACTTCGTCAGCCTTTTTAGTTTGCTGCTGTCTCTTTACTTTATTTTGTTAAACAGAAAATAGTTAACTGTTGGTAGACTCCTTCTGGAGTGGAATGGAACCGTCTGGGTAGCTACCACACTCTTTATGTATATGTTTTCTACCGCCAAACAGCAGTGTACTGTGTTCCGGTTGCATTACATCTGTGCTCAGATACCTAATCTGTAACCTTCTCCGATAGAAGTTGTTTGTAGGTGTCCATGGGCTGCAGTAGTAAATTACCATCAGGTGGGCTTTTTTTTTCATTCTAATCAATAAAAAAAAATTACTTGTGCTTAACACTAAGTTTACTTTATATTAACTTATACCACTTAACGTAACTTCTTAGAGAGGTAAATTAATTATTTTGTGTATTAACCTAAGCTAAGAAGTTATTCCTCCCTTGACAATAAAATATGTTATGAAATATATACCTTTGACCAATGAATCCGGCGGTCCGGCTTTAATCTCTTGCATTTTCGAATAAAAGGATTGTTAGATGCTGGTACTTATTCAGTTTATAAGCATCTCAAACGCTTAATATCCGTGAATATATTACAAGACATAACCGTCATGAATTGTGTAAACAAATAAGGATAAAGTTAAATAGAAGCCTTGGCTTGCATAAGAATGAGTAACTACAGTGAGGGAGTACAAAGTTGATGTCATAAATAATTACCCAGCCTACTTATTGTGTGTGAATAGCTGACACCACCGCGCTCGATTAATATTCATCTTGCTTTATTGTGTAGATTGCAACTATTATCAATTAAAAAAAGAGTCTCATACGTTTGATAAAACTTACCTCGTCAGACATTTTTTATTGATATTAATACTGATATACATAAAATATTTCTAATTCAACACAGTCTCAGATTCTAAGCAATATTTTAAGAATTTTGATGATTTGATAAAAATATATTGTTTTCTCATCAGATGTAACTACTCGCTGTAATTGCAGTTATTGTACTGGAAAATCAGCAGGTAGCTTTAGCTACTAACGATCTCTAGAACGGTGTGGCCTCTTTAGGTGGTTTCAAAATCATGAGATTGTATTACGTGTTTAAGATGGAGATTAACGAAACTCTCAATAAAGCTAGTACCTAGTTAACAACATCAACGTCTTGTTTTTTAATCAATGTTAATACATTATCTTATATTTATATATATATATATATACCTTATTATGTTAATTATTATATTTTGATGCGCCTATGTGAATACAGAGGATGCTCAAGTATTTCAAAGCCAGCGTCTCGTATTGCAGCAATCGCAACGGTGGACTTGTGAGCCGCGGACTTATCTCGGTGAAACAAAACAATCTTTGCGAATTGGCCATGCATGCAGTTTCTCGCATATTGGGTTGCGCAATTTTTATTACTTCTGCATACAGATATTCAATCATCTCAATTATCGATGATGGTCTTTTCCAACTCATAGACTGTAATTTTATTTCGGGGCCTTAATGGTGAAGCCACATTTCGTCCTTTGTTATGAAATATATTGGTTATAATATACATCGAGCTAATAAACGATCAGGATCTTATAGAATCAGTTCCAAAAAGCTTTATTAAATATTCAATCTGGATTGTTTCTACGCATCAGTAAGCATTCTGGGCACTCAACATTCGGATACTTTTTTCATCGCGTAGCGTTCATGTAAAATGTTATGCACACTACCTGTCAAAGTCTTTGTTTCATCAGCAATAAAACCTACCTACCTTGATACGACGATCCTCAAAACAATTTTTTCGACTTTTTTAACCATTTCTTCTATGATTATTATCCCACGTGCTATACGGCGTCCCGAGCGTGGGTAATCTTTGGATGTTCTTCCACGTTTAAATATTGATTGACAAGTTCCGTAGTTAAATTTTTCAATCATAGGTGCTTAATAACAGCGCATAGTTAATTTTTTCTACTTTCGCCAACTCGCTACAGTAAACCGCCAACAAATTACTTCTATTTACAAAAACAATAGATCTTGTATATATCACTTTATTTATTTTTTTAAGTATCTTATATATATGTCAGCTTTACCAACCAGTATTTACTTTTTAAAATTCCAGACAGTTTGTACCGCATTCTCACTTTTTTGAACGCTTTTCGTATATTCTTAAAAGACGTTTGAAAAGAAGTTTTCTTAGGTACTCGTAGTTCTTGACGTGTTGAAAACAATGGACATTCTATTAATATGACACGGGAAGCATATTAATGAATATTGAGTAACATAAGAATAATTACAATGTAATAATTGTTTTGGTTTCACCAAAAAGAATATCTTTCTAATTGAGTATACATTATACGAGCTATGCTAAGTTTCATATTGTAAGTATAAACTCCGTTACGGAACATAAAGAGAAAATATTCTTCCCTAAAGTAATCATATTACTTAAGAATTGAGTGGAGTAAATTTCAATTGAGTAAGTTCTATAATTTCAAGTGAGTTTCAATCATAATCATAAAGGATGAGGGGTTGCTCTCACTACACCAAAACACCAAAGTGCATGCTAAAGAAGTAGACTGAGTTCCTAAACTTTGTGTTTAGAATTTTACCTGATTAAACCTTTAGAAATATAGACTATGACGACTTGTTTAGTAGTTTCACATATAAATCGTTAAATATGAACAATTATTTCATACTATATTACTTTCGTAGATGAGTAAAACAGTTCGTTCCGCTTAGAAATCGAACATCCGCTCAATTCTTCGTCAGATTCGTGCACGCATCGGTGTGCGCCGATGTAGCAACACCTCGTAACTATTGCATTACTACGGCTCAGAAGTCGTAACCTTCTCTCGCATTACATACCTATGTTTGCCTTTACCGAATCCAAGATGAATTCTCTAATTCAAAGTATGTAATTGTAATTTTTATTGGTCTTATAAATTTTACAGTTACTGATTATTTTACTCGATATTTTACTTTAGATACTGATATATTATTTTTTTCTTTTCAAAAATTGATATGATATATCTTTTAAACCTCGTATGACTTAAGTCTAGTAAGACAAATAAAATGTGAATTTCTGTCGGAATGGAACCTGCGACCAGCGGTACTGTGGCCAAAACCTTAACCGCTGCACCACCGAGTCGCACAAATTGTGTTTAAGATGCAAGGTGTCTGGTAGTACGATCGTAAATCCGCCTGCTGAAGGTGGCGTTTGTGGTAAATGCTCCATACTGCATCCAGACTTTTCAACCTGTTAAATAATAAGGTCGCTTTTATGTGCAATAGCTTTTGCTACACAAATGTGCATTATGACCTTTGACTGTAGTCAGCGGATTATTCCTCCGATCTTATCGCATCGCACATGACATCGGATACGAGAAAGTGAAAACAAGTTAGTGCGTCTGCGTTTGCGCTAATATGGTAAATACGGCATTATAATAGATATGATCAAAGTATGTTAGGAGCAACCCCGAGTGACATGACGCCTCGGCAAGTTTACTCGTTTTGACTAATCCTTCTTTTGACGTCACGAACACGATAATATTTTTTAAATCATGACCATGATAAGTTGCCATAATCGACCAGTAGAACATTATAATGTTACTAGCTACCGTCTGCGACTTCATGCTCCTGGAATTTTTTCCCGTGGGATGCAAAATAACTTATGCCTATGTTCTTTCACAGTGTTCAAGGCCAAACAATACAATACCAAATTTTATCAAAATTAGTTCAGCGGTTTATCCCAAGCAAACAGAGTTACTTTCGCATTTATAATATTAAATTATGTTTGAATGAATCGATGGATGCAGATGGCTTCGGATCGTACTTTGTGGTAATATTTGTATAATGTAATGATAATGAATAATGATGGACTAATACTTATCATTGTATGCATGAGGTCTATTATCAAACTAGTTTTTAAGTTATATTCGTTCGGACGTACAGTACGAACAAATGAGATGCATATACTTTTTAATTTTTCATATTTCATCATCGATACCAGTGGTATAATTGCAAATAATCTTACCCATTTCTGCCGCCCAACTATAACTATTGGTTTGTTCCGTTTTGAAAGATATAGAGAGCCTGTATAATTACGGGCTGTGAAGTATTCCATCTTAGTCTTTGGTGGGGAAAACGCATATGAAACCTTCTTCGATGGAGGTTAATTACAGGTGTATGTACACCTGTGGGCTGCAGTAGCCACTTACCATCAGTCTCGTTTTTCAAACCATTCCAATAAAATAACATCGTAACCGTCTTTTAATTTAAAAATAGTAAAAAAAATCAAATAAAACTTTTTTATAAAATTGTAATAAAATAAATTGTTTTAAAGGGCTATTTATAATAATACGGTTCTATGTTGTTATATAGTAGAATCGATTTCAAGTTTATATTTAAAGTGGCTGTCGAGATAAGGGCGATGGTAAGAACCCACAGTGATTTGATGTATAGATGTTAATGCAAATATTATTCACCTAATCTAAATATATCCGATACACAATTATCGAACTAAGGACAAGTGAATAACTCGTTACAAACTTTATACAACTAACTATCTTCAATAGTGAGGGGATCCATTATTCAGAATCATGTTCAAGGACATAGACTGCATCGCATAATATTGGTTGAATTAAGAAAAACATTCACTTTTTATAAAAGCGAATATTATAATAGAACATAACGAACCTCAACCAACGCTTATATTTATTCAAAAAGGTAACTAACAGATTTAATGAAAACTCGCTGAAATAAAATAACAATCTAAACAAAAATAAATCGTAATTCTTTATAATGAATGCATTCACTTTTCAAGTACATTCACGCGAATGCACCGGGATAGAAATAAGTACCGGTAAAATTTTCCATTTATTTCTAACTTATTCTTTACATTGTTTAAATATAAAATTGTTTATATATTGTTTACCTCCCACAAAATTTATTGTTTTTCGGGGGATACATTTTTTCTAATTAGAATTTATGAGACTCTTTTCCATACTATCATCAATATATATTACAGGAAAAATCACAGTAATTTCCTAAACTACATACCAAACTTCTACTTTCTAGGATTCTTAAAAAATAAAGTACCTAGTAGTAAAATTTGGTAAATTCTATAAGAATTTATGGAAGATCGTATTTACACAGAATCGAATAGATAAAAGATTGGCGTAGCGCATAGCCATATGTATAATATCTGCACGATAATTCTCAGTAATACTTTTATTTTAAAAACAAAATACAAATACAATTAATGAGATTTAGATATTAAAAATTTTCTTTTTTCTGTACCAAACTGTTTAAATAATAACAAAAGATATTTTCTGTTTATAAAGATAAATGAAACGACATTATGACGAAGAGACCATGCGAACACAAAAGGCGAAGGTAGACCAAAGAAGATTTTCAACCCCTAGGTATATTTAAATAAGACGATTGAGATTATATATTCTTTTAATTTAATGGGTTGCTGCTTTTCTTTATCATCGGATATCAATCATTTAACATACCAATATCCTGCGAATCATGTTTCAGTTTTCATATTCATGAATAAAAATATTTGAGGACCTAAACTACAACGGACAAATGTGGGAAAGTGAAAAGCTATCCCAGCTTTAATGTAAATAATGAATATTTATCAATCGTGATTACTTACTTGTTAATCTCCTATTATTTTTAATCATAAAGTCTAGCACAACACAAGTTCATATAAATATCTCAAGACACCGAACTCTTAAGAGAGTGAAAAAGCTCTTAAAAGTTTATACTCGGTTGTCATGGCAACGCGTGCAATGGAAAATTGCGTTCTGTGCGCGCGCGCCACTGTGTACGAACGCAGACTGGTCGCGCTTGCCGCGGCCATCGACCACCACCGCGAGTCTTCAGAAAGCGAGAGAAGAGCAGGCTCCAAGCCTGTTTTGTTACGAGGACACATACACGTTTCCATTCATCTGATATTGACTTGTAAGCGCACAGCCAATACACCTATTCGTCTCTTTATCTAATCACGTCGTTCCAACTTCACATATCTTTTAGTTAGACTGTGTCAAAGGTATGCGGCATACTCAAACTGTACGACCTTCTCCTTGAGACGTCAAATTATCAATTTATGAATAACATCTAATTCTAACCTTAAGTGGCATCAAAATTTTAAAAATTGATAACCTTGAATCAAGTTTTCAAAGATATGGCCCATGTGCATAATACAATCTCAAACTCGATATATTCTAAGGGTACAAGACGAAAAAATTATGTAATTTGGACACTGGACAGGGGTGCAACTGCCTCCTCCGACACTTTCCAGAACCCTGAAAATGTATGTTGTCACATATATATAACGAATGTATCTTATGGAAAATAGGAAACCTTGTCATTAATTTCAGGTTTTCACCCCGCAGGTCTGCAACGCATGCAAGAGAAAGACAGAGAGCAGTAACCAATGTAAGACGGTAAAAACTAGCCACACGGTAAAAAATATATCTATGCGTACAATTCCTCGTGATGTATGTAAGTTGTTGAAGGTGTAAGGCGGGTCGTTATTTAGTAAATATTATAACATCGTAATCAGCATCAAAATGTCGAAGGGCCAGATGAAAACAGAATTATGGCTGAACTTCTGATAGCGGGTGGAAAGCCGATACTTGTAGCTCTTCAGAAGCTGTTACGCCGAAAGACTGGAAAAGTATATAAGACCATATAAATAAAATGAGACATCTCAATAATTTCATTGCATTTCATTTATTTCAATACTAATTAGTTCATAGGGCGATGTAACCCCCCTGCTCATGTTGCTTCACATCGTTAAAGTTACACAAAAAATGGCGCATAATGTAAAAATAATGTCATCTTATAAAGAAAGGCATTTTTGAATTATTGTATCGACAAAAAAAATAGACCTATGGATCTTAAAATAAAGTTACTGTTACTATATTATTAACAAACTACCATTTCATACAAAAAAGTTCCCACTGCGGGCAGATCTTACAAAATTAGACACGACTTTAAGATTACTATTAAAATAATTCTAAAAGATATATTAATATTATTGTATGTTAATACAGGCTATGTACTATGATTGTATGTTACAAAACATTACATGGGTATGATATCAAAAATTATAGTTTAATTAATTATAAAACAAATGATATGATGAATTCTTGTAGCGTCTGCACATTAGTACAATTCGCATGTATATTACAAGCGCAAAGCCAAATATTGTTAATTAAAAAGTTGTTCCAAAAATGTGAAAATTGTAGACTGCTATGTGTTGGTTTCTGCAACTCATTAAAGCATGTAGGTAATTTAATAAAAGTAATGTAAATGGAAATATCAAATTAGTTTCAAATTTAGACAGTTATTACTGTTTTTCATAATATTTAAAATAAGCAATACTTTACTTTGAACCTGCAATACCAATAAGTATAACTAAATTAAAAGAACACATAACAAACTTTAAAATAATAAAAAAGATATGAAAAAGAACATTATTTATTATCAGAATTAATTGTTTGTATGATCTAAAAGGTGTATAATTAATATACAAGTTAAAATCATAAAATTTTGAAAAACTAAGTATCACTTTAATTTAGTACATTGTTATATTAATAAAACTTTAATTAGGCTCATATCTTAATATTAGCATACAATTAATATGAATTACGGACATTATTCATATGCTTAATATGATCATAATGTGCTAAGTATTTATAGAAAAATATTAAAATCGCACAAACATCATAACCACATTTTTTTTTTAAATAGTATTAACCACTTGATCAAAACATCTTGCAACAAACTGTTCTCTGTCATCCAACTTTCTCACATCACTGCTCAAGTGACTTGTGAGCATAGCATGTTGCAATGCATTCAGTGCTTCAGAAGTAAATCTCTTGCCTTTGAGATGGGTAATTACTGATGCTTCTCCATGGAATCCCGATTCAACTAATCCAGGAGGAATACGAAGTGTAACATCATTTATTAAACCTTTCTCCACTGTCATGTTAATTACCAATTCTTGAGATGCCGCATAAACTGTAGTTGAGGCAAGGAGCTCTGTAGGAACAGGGAATGAGCGACTCACTGTAAAAACAGGCGTTCGACCAAAACACCAATCCCAGCTTTGCAATTCCCTCTTCATCTCAGCGAGACCTATTATGACGTAAACTAATTATATTAATACCTATACATAAAAAATAAAAGAACTGGCAAATGTTTGTTGCTAAATATTATATTGTTATTTGAATAAAAACATTTTAATAGGTAAACTATAAGTAAAGAAAAGTAAAGTAGCAGCCTGTTAGTACCCACTCCTGGGAAAAGCCTCCTTCTCAAATACGAGTATCAGAGAGGGTCTAGAAGGCGGGAAGGGCCCGCCATGTGGACATGACGGACTTCCCATATCCTCGAAATAAATTTTTTATTATTTCTAAGACATCCAGGTTTCCTCAGGATGTTTTCCTTCACCACTGAGCATGTGGTAAATACAGCACTTAAAATTCCTATTCAAAATTTTAGTGGTGCTGGATCGAACCCAGGTCACTCGCGCTCTAGAAAACTAAAGTGAGCGCCCTGACCACTAGGCTACCACGGCTCAGATAAACTATAACAATGACGATTAAGCATTAAATGATAAGATATCATACCTGGAAACCACTCATCAGTGGGATTTATAAATTGGAAGCCCCTTTGTTTCATGATCAATCCTTGTCCACCATCTTCAATGTGAAGGGCTGGGGTACGTAGGTACTCATATCCAACAGCTGTCTGCAGGTTTTCCACAGTCACCTTGTCCACATCAGCCAGGTTCATCACAGGAGAGCGTGTTGACTCCGTCGCCTTTGTCTGTATGCCATGCTAAATAGAATTATGTGCCCTTAACAACATGTAGTGATTGGAAGGAAAAGGTCAGGTTAATGTCAGGTACAACAGATAGTTAGTAAAGAAATATAAATGTTAATAGACTACTATTCCATTATGAACCAAGATGCATGTGCAACATCATTAAATAATTTGATTTGTAGTAGAAATAATATAGGATATTTTTAATCTGATTATAGCTATGATTGTTAACTGTGTTATAAGTCAACAAGTAAATAAACATGCAAAAACATATTAAGATAATAAATTTGTGGTGTTTCAATTATAAAAAACTACAATGGTCCAGATAACCATCTTAAAAAACTTCGAAACCAATATTAAGCAGAACAATGACAAGCAGCAGCATCTAAGGTGCAAGCTGTCTGGTACTCCAATCGGGTATACACTAGCAGTGTGGCGATTATAGGAGAATCCTATGACAGGATTATTTACAGATTGTAAAGGTAAGGTAATGTTTTCAAATTGTTATGTTTTAAAGGTAATAAAGGGATACAAAAACATGACTTTATAGTGCCTATATATAGCTTTACACTTTCCAAACTCAATATAGAAATTTAATTCTATAGTTTATTAGAAAAATATATTCACTACATACCTTTTTTTTTAATTTTGAAGTAAACATTTAATTTTGTCTTAAGAATAGCAGCTTCAATTAAAAGGATGCAGATTTGAAAGCAATTTTGATTGTCTATTAAAGGTTCACTAGCAAACAATACTGGCTTTGCTAAGACAGATAACCTAAATACATATACAACTATCATGAAATTTGCTAAACCAGGGTGGAAAATGCATAGAAATCCACGGACATTCAGAAGTTCTAATATAAAATTTACAAACAAGGACTGTTTGCTACTTTGTTTCATATATTTAAAGGTGTAACAAGTGGATTTTGCTTTTTAAGACAGGCAGGAAGAATATTCAAGATACTTTTTTTTTAATCTAAGTAGTGGAATTAAGCAAGTTAAAAGATATGTTAGGTTATTAAATAATATACAGAAAAAATTATTAGAGGAGTCTGGTCTTACCTCCCGTTTCGCCAGAGCTTTGCTGAGATCTGCCTTGTTGGCATTGACTAGAAGTGTACAATGATGATATGCTGTTAAGCGTCCCAACTTTGCTGCTGTTCCAGAAATCTGTTTGCTACTAAGGAAAATATAATATTTCCAATATGTCACATTATATTCAATAATAACCAGTACAAGTTGCATACTTGTAGACATCATGGAAAAGATTAATTAAATAACATGAGATACCTATCGAAGTATTCAATAATACTTGTCTTGTTTTTATTACACTAATATAAGTCCACTTAATGGATTCAAATATAATTTGTTGTTGTTGTTTTGGCAAGATTTAAAGCTATAAGTAATAGAATATAATTGTAAAACCACTTATCATCTTATCAGGAACAGATTTTTGATTTTTGTACCACATAGCAAATAACAGAAACCATCAAAATGTAACACCTGGGCAAAGTGTAATTATTATTTTAGTTCACATTTATATATATTCTGTATAAATTTCATAACATCATCATTACAAACTATCACAACTACACTTCTACATAACCCTGTCCAAAGATTACAACTAAAATTTCAAGTAATTAAGAATTTAGAAATTTAGTTTAATATGATTAGTAAAGGATACTTTATAATTATCTCGAACAACAATGTCATCACGTTTGTTAATGACAGATTTAATTCCAAATCCTCTGAATAATGCTCTCTTAATGAGTTCCAAATTATATTTTCTATCATATCTTTCGCGAGGAGTGAAAAAACTTATGTTCAAATTTCCCCGATCATGGTAGACAGTACCACCACCACTGTTACGCCTAGCCAATGAAATATCCTTTTCAGCTAAATATGAAATATTAGCTTCTAGCCATGGATTCTGGTGCCTGCCAATCACAACACTAGGTTCGTTTCTCCATACCATCATAACATGGTGGTTAGTAAAATCCATATTGCGGTACATCCAATCCTCTAATGCCAGGTTAGTGTATATATCAGTGGATTGAGACATAAACACTGATTTAGTGATCTCTTCCTCTTTTGGCAATTCCCGCTCTTTCTTTTTCAAAGTCATGTTGTTAGTGCTTGTGACTAGAGAGCGAGAGCTGCTTCTTCTTGTAATTCCAATTACAATACATGCTCCACTCATACCAATTTTTCTCATGATTGTTTGGGCCATTTTTTTATTTTAAGCTAATATAATGGGTACTTTTCTGTATGAACCTTCAAAGGGCAGTGTTTTAAGCGTAAGGTTCTTAAATAGAAAAACTATACTACCAGTAATTATTTTTTTTAAATATACTGTCCAAGTATTAACTAATGCATATGGCAACAAGCATCAGTGTCAGCCGATGAAAGAGAGATCAAATATTCATGAAGCGCAATGGTTTGGTGCAGCCACTTCCAGGTTTGGTGCAGGGTATTAATTCGAAAACGAATTCCCAAACAGTCGCGACAGTCACTTGGCATTCCTCCTCTTGGATGCAGGATGATCACAAAATTCACCAAACAACGTAAACCAACTGATACTTCTCAAGAACAACAATGTCATCACGTTTGTTAATGACAGATTTAATTCCAAATCCTCTGAATAATGCTCTCTTAATGAGTTCCAAATTATATTTTCTATCATATCTTTCGCGAGGAGTGAAAAAACTTATGTTCAAATTTCCCCGATCATGGTAGACAGTACCACCACCACTGTTACGCCTAGCCAATGAAATATCCTTTTCAGCTAAATATGAAATATTAGCTTCTAGCCATGGATTCTGGTGCCTGCCAATCACAACACTAGGTTCGTTTCTCCATACCATCATAACATGGTGGTTAGTAAAATCCATATTGCGGTACATCCAATCCTCTAATGCCAGGTTAGTGTATATATCAGTGGATTGAGACATAAACACTGATTTAGTGATCTCTTCCTCTTTTGGCAATTCCCGCTCTTTCTTTTTCAAAGTCATGTTGTTAGTGCTTGTGACTAGAGAGCGAGAGCTGCTTCTTCTTGTAATTCCAATTACAATACATGCTCCACTCATACCAATTTTTCTCATGATTGTTTGGGCCATTTTTTTATTTTAAGCTAATATAATGGGTACTTTTCTGTATGAACCTTCAAAGGGCAGTGTTTTAAGCGTAAGGTTCTTAAATAGAAAAACTATACTACCAGTAATTATTTTTTTTAAATATACTGTCCAAGTATTAACTAATGCATATGGCAACAAGCATCAGTGTCAGCCGATGAAAGAGAGATCAAATATTCATGAAGCGCAATGGTTTGGTGCAGCCACTTCCAGGTTTGGTGCAGGGTATTAATTCGAAAACGAATTCCCAAACAGTCGCGACAGTCACTTGGCATTCCTCCTCTTGGATGCAGGATGATCACAAAATTCACCAAACAACGTAAACCAACTGATACTTCTCAAGAACAACAATGTCAAAATTTCCGTAGTAACTTTAAAATAAAAGTTAAAACTAAAGATTATGAACCGTGCACAAACGCGTTACGATGTCTGATGAGTTAAATTACCTTCCGACGTCTCATTTTATGCACACTGATAATGATAAGCGGGCCGAGGAACTGAGAGGTCGGGCGAGGGCATTCGAAGTTCAATCGAAGCCAAGCAAACAAACAGCTTGATAAGCACAAAACAGACACGCGTACAACTTTATCAGAATTCTATCCACAACGACATACATAGATATGTTTCATGTATTTATACATCAACTCATTGCAATGACTACTACTACTCGCTGACGCTAAATTCTACATAAGTTACTCTATGCGCGAAATTGTAATTTATAATTTTATAATATTTACCAATATGTCAGTTTTCCATAGGCAATAGGCATGGAAAATGAAAATTTTAGTTATTTTTAGTCTTTTGATTAACTTTTATATAACGACGTCATATTAGAATTTTTTGTTATATAACAGGTGATAAATAACGAGTAATATTTATCATGTGAAGATTATTCTCAATATGGCCACAGAGTAAGGATTAGTAGTGGTAACAGAGAGATACGACTAAGCCTGCTCTTCGAACCCATTATTACCCAGACGGAGCTAAAACTCATTTCACATCATACATTACGAATTTGGATAGGATTTTTAGTGAGTTACACAGTTAAATGCCGTTAACCATCTAACGGAATGTAACTGTTGTATTCACGACGTAGTTGGCATCAGCCATTCAAATGACATCGAAAATCCACCTTTGTTTATCATTCAGTTTCGTTTATCCTAAGAACAAATAGTTTTAATACAATAATAAAATTTATATGCTTTAAAATTAATAATTGTATTTTTTATATTTATATTTACTGTGTGGTAGAGCCAAGTGGCGGCTTTTGCTGTTGCTTGAATGGGCCGGTTCGACCGGGGTAGTACCACGACCTCGCAAAATAAAGACGTGAAGTAGAGGTATCTTGAGCTTCTGTGTTTCGTTCGCTGAGCGAGGTAACCGGAGGCCTACTCTTCCCCCCAACTCCTCTCCCTATCATCCCTTTCATCAATATACAAATATACTTAAAGGACGGCAACGCTACTGCATCTCTTCTGGCGTTGCAGATGTACGTGGGTGACAGTAATCATTTGCCATTAGGTGAGCCGTTTGCTCGTTTGCCCATTTACCATACAAACGAGTAAAAAGTCAAATATTTAAGATTCTAGTACTATGCAAGAGTTGCCACTTGACCATTTCTTTGTCAATAATTTTACGGAAGGTGGCGTTGCTCTCTGTATTTAAGTGATGCCTCTATCTCAGTCTATATTAGCTACTCTATGATACCTATAGCTTGTTGCCGCTCTTGTACAAAACTGTCAAATAAAGTATAGGTATATGTCTCAATATATCGGATACCAGCGAAAAATAAGGCTTATCTTAGTTTGGCTACGTGTGGTGTGATATTCGTGTCAGTGAGTGACCGACGACTTGGTTAAAACGTTGCAATCTGATATAATATATGTTACGATTTATATATAATAACATATATTCAGGGTTATTGGTAATCCGACGTATTCCCGTTAGGAGGTGATAGAGGTGATTATTTGCGATATTTTTAACTCCAATATGCATTATGCAAAAGTGACCAATTTTTGAGTTATCATGCTTTTTACCTTTTTTCAAAATAAGTCAAAACGGCATGTAACATTTTGTCAATCAGTTAATATGTATTGTTGGAGAGCTAAGAAAACAGTTATATTTTTAAAATAATCTGCAAGCCAAGTTTTTTTTGTTATTAAGCCATTTTAGTAGAAAAAAATCTCTAATAAATCTAATAAAATAAAAAATATTGAAATAATGTCGTTTTTCGTCTCGCATTTATAAATTTGGACCTATAATTGTAGTTTTAATATTGATAAATAACCAGTGTTTAATCGTTTTTATAAATCAGAAGAAAAAAAGAGATTTAATTTGATACTTTTTTTTAATAAATTTTTCATGAAGCATTTTTAACTTATTTTGAAAAGGTTAAAAAAACATGATAACTCATAAATGTAATAATGTGTATATATAATATACACATTAAAGTTTACACAATAAACATTAAACATTTGCATGTTATTGATTGTTAAGTTATATTCATAAAATTTAAAAAAAATTTTTACTTACAAAATTTTTACTTACTGTAAACATTTTGTATTTGAAGATCTCACTTGTTCCAGTATAATAATTCGTCTGATGCTAGACATACCAATTGTGCGGTAATGGCCGGTGTGCACAAGGGCAGAGCGAGAGCTAGGCAAAGTAGTGAGCAAAACACTGTTTGAACGCGCGGGCTGCTTTTTTCATGGTAGATCGCTTTCCCACGTTTTCGTTCTTCTGCCTCGAAACTAGCCCTCACGTGTAGTGCGGCAGGACAATAGACCTGTCAACCAGTACCTATCATTGTTTGTATTGAAACTAAGGTAACTTATATTACCTTACATCTGAAATTAGCGTATTAGATGGAAAAAGTAAATAACAATTTTTTTATGAAGTTATATATTTAATCAATCGTAGTATGTACCATTATTATGTATGCACTTTCGCTATTTTACAGGTTTACAATTAATTGATTCGATCAATACAATCTTTGAAAGCAGTATGGACTGCCTCATTGGAAATGATTTTTTTCCTTGCAATAAATTGTCCAAATTCTGTAAACTGTTGGAGCAACTTCCGGGAAGTTGAGTATACTTCCCGGAAGTCCATACTCGGAGACATTCCAATCGTAGTTCCTCTTATTTAGCAACCGTCTGTCGTGAATGGGTCGTGATGGTGTCTTGTGTTGTCATGAAGCAGCAGTGGCATTGAGCAATTGACCAGTCTCGGTTGTTTAACGGCTTGCTTTTGCATCATGATTTGCAATTGTTGTCAATACAGATCTGTCGTAATCGTATGGCCAGATCTTAGGAAGCTGTAGTGTATGACACCAGGTCAGACACCTGGTCCACCAAACACTGATTAGTACCTTTACCTGTGTCAACTTTCGCTTGGGACAGGATTTGGCCAGTTCTGCTGGGTTCAACCACTATGATGAGCGTTTCCGATTGTTGTATAGTATACAGTTTTCATCACAAATAACGACACGATTCAAAATTCCCTCATTATTGTGCCGGTTGGGTTATCTAACTTAACACTCAATGCGTGTTTGTTGCTGTGCTTCATGCGTTACTCATTTCAGGAGCTTTTTCGCTTATTCAATCTGTTTCAAGTGAATTAAAATTATTTTGTCACTCACACCGAAGCTTGCCGCTAACTCTGACGTGGCTTGCGATAGATCCGCTTCCACGATCACCTTTCATTCTTCTACAGCCCCATACACATCATTAACCCTTCGAGCTGTTTTTGCAGCGCGGTAGCCACGGTGGAATTCATATTCGTAAACAACGGGATATTTCAAGTTTTCCATTTTTTTAAGAGAAGGATATCATAGAAAAAAGTAATGGCGTGAACACTAAATTCGTAACACATATATTATATTATATAATCCTAAATTTGAAATTGGATTTCCTAACCAAAAGCCAGATTTACATTTGCATATTTATTTCACAGAAGCTGCGATCACTGATGGGCTTCAAATTCTGACAATATTTTACAAATGCTTAAAAACTTTAATGATCTGAACTCTCTCTTAAATCTATACAAAATTCAAGTCCGCTCTTGCATGGAATACTGTTCTCATCTCTGGAATGGTTCTGCTAAATATCAGCTGAATGCTTTGGACTCGTTAGAGCGCCGAGCGAAGAGGAGGCAGTGACTCACTCGTGGAGGCAAATCTTCTAAGCCTCGAACACCGTAGACCAGTGGCTGTGAAATCTAGCAATTTTGAAGCCAGTGACATCAACATTTTTGACTTCTACATAGAAGTGTGGCTGTAGAAAGAATCTTCTAGGTAATATCACGAAATTAAAACAAAGAAAAAGGATACAATCACAGAGCTTTTGCACACTCAACAAATTTTGGGGAAACATCCATTCTACGAAAAAAAATAATATTAAATGAATAATAATAAGTATCAAATTATTTTGATAATTTGTTATGTATTTATAGTAATTGTAATAAAAACTTAAATATCACATATTGTTAATATTATTTCTTCAATAAAAATACTAGTTGAAAATTCACTTTTTCTATACTGTTAGAAATACCGATTCTGCCCCTTAGCAATCTAGAAATACTGCTCACATTGTGTCAGAGACACTGACACCTGTCATTCGTACCTTTCAGCAGTTAAAGTGAATCTGAATTGATTTCTGAAATTTCTGGGTTGGAAAACTTAATTTACAACAATGGCTTTTAGAACTACTGCGGTGGTTCGTAGTAAGTATAAGAAATTATTTGTTCACTTAACTATTACTAACAATATATACAAAGAACATGGTTCACAACATGTTATATAACTCATACAACTATTGAAATTGTTTTCAGGTAGCTTAAGGAAATGGGCATATAACCTATCAGGATTCAACAAATATGGTACATTGTAATAAATTCTTTTAATACAATTACTTTCTAATTAATAGTTTTAACGTAACCTTCATTAAAAGTTTTTTATTCTTATTTATATTTTTATATATTTTCTTATTTATATATTATATTTTGTAGGTTTACTTCGTGACGACTGCTTATATGAGACAGAAGATGTACAAGAAGCTCTACGACGTTTACCTGCTCATGTAGTCGATGAACGCAATTTCCGTATAATTCGAGCTGTTCAGCTCTCCGTTCAAAAAATAATTCTCCCTAAAGAGGAATGGACCAAGTACGAAGAAGACAAGCTTTATCTTTCACCAATAGTAGAACAAGTAAAAAAGGAGAGACTTGAACAGGAGAAATGGGAAAAGGATTACTAAAATTTTCAAGCACAATAGAAAATGTATTATAATATAATAATGAACATGTTAAATAAATTTTGATTAGCTTTTAACCTTAATTACTGTATAATTACATACTGCTCTGATAGGTTAAGCAGATGAATTTCATTAATGAGTTCACCTATTGAGAAAGAGTTACAGAAGAAATAAAAGAAAATTACACAAGTTTTTTTTTAATTATGTGATTATAATATGAATACTCAAAAGGCAGGTTATGGAAAAAAACTTCCATTAAGAATTTTTTTTAGTTATACTAGTGTTTGTAGACAAACATATCCTTTTAGTTATGCTAAATATATACTAACTAGCATATCTACCTTCCTGTACTACCTGTCTCTGCACGGCACCCACAGTATATGTCAATCAATGTCCTGAAGAATCAGTAAAATATTAAAAAAAGCTTTTTCCATTTTTGTCATCAACCACATGGAATAAAGGTACACATCAAATTACTAGTCTATCTCATTTAGTTGTCTCATCCAGATATGGGTATTAGAAATAATCCACAGGAATTTTAATATATATAGATAGATGTGATCTATCTAGATGTAAATCTATCTAGATGTAAATCTATCTAGTAGTCTTATTTAGTGTGTATTGCTGTCCAATCAAATCAAGATATTCACAGTTTATTATGAATTGTGAAAATTTTATTATTGAGATATTCATCAAAATATTTCCCACTGAGGAAATTCTCCAATGGTTTCTCCATTAGATGAGAAAATAGGTACAAGAATTAGAGTATAATGAAAAATAAAAGGTGTGCAGAAATTAAATTTCTGTATCATAATTTTTTTTACACATGTTGCTATATTTATGTGTATTATTTCTAGAAAGAGGATGACTAATGAGGGAAAGAGGTAAGATTTGAGTTTTACCTCTCATTGAACTCTATCGGCACATTAATGAAAAGCTCTGTGAGAGTATTTTATCTTCTAAAGGGACGCAACCTATCGCTCCTGATTTCTGCAATACTATCAGAAAAGAGCATAGAACAGGAAAGTTTTCGGTCCTCCATGTTGATAAAAGTAAGGTGATGCTGATTCTGTTAACATAAGGATGACTAAAACATAGAGCGAAAAGTCGGCACCGTTACGACATCCCATAGGATACAACATCCGATCATCATGAGGTTGTACCTTCTTGCCGCGGATGGGTGGCGGGCGTGGCTTTTCAAGCAATTATATACACAATAATATTTTTTGTAATAACGCCTAATGTTCTGATGGACCGAGCACAATAGAGAACATTTTTAAACGAAAAGGTCCATATGATGCTGATCAAAATATACCGACAGTCGTCTCTGCGAATAGGTAAATTCCAGTCAGCCAGACGCGGAACATCTAATGCTATTGAGACTTCACGACGGACCTCTCAAAGCTCAAATACAGAAAGCGGTGCTTCCTCGATATCGTCCGCCGATTTCTTTCTCTTACCTGTAACCATCGGCTCTTTTTTTTATGAAGCTACCTATTTATTTATATTTTTTTTATGCAAACGATCAAACGGCTCACTTTAAAAAGTATCTGCGTAGACATTCTCCGTGACAATAAAAAGCGCTTGCTGCTGCATTTGAAACTGGCTGCTGCAACGGAAGGACGAGATCATTCGAGCTTAGCCCTTTTTAGGAATTATATTGTATAATTCTGTGTTATGTTAATAAAATATAAACCTGTTATTGTTACCATTATTTTTTTTATATTTAATATTACGTGCATTTGGATCTATGATAGTTAAAAATGAACAAAAATTGTAAAAGAGACTAGGAGAGAGATAATTACTATATGAGTTACTAAGAGTAACGATTTAGTTATATTCGCCTTGTGTACAGGTAAGTTAATAGTTATAGAATAATACAGATATCTAAACATTATTTGACAAAAGCACTTGTGAAATGTGCCACTGTTAAAAAAAAATAGGATAATAAGGAAACAACCACATCTTACTGGAGTGATGCTCTACAGTGGCGAATAAACATATACATGGAACATCTTAGCACAGTAAGGTCACGCATTGTAGGTTGTGTCGGGCTTGTTTTCGCAAGACAATATGGGGCATATTAACTAATAAAGCCAACAAAGTCATACACCACTAAAATTAGCCCCAACGAAACCAGCTCAAAGCATTATTTAAAATCTCTTTGAAACATTTCAACGTGAATTAATAATTTATTCTAAAACGCAATTTGTAACCCTAATTTGATAGTCACATGTAATAGAAAATAAAAAATCGAAATCTGGTAATAAGTTTATTAATTATATGCCTTATGATATAGTATGACTATTACATTTACGGCAAACATTTCTATGGCTTCTTTTTACACAAAACAGTAAAAAATTTCGATGGTTATCAGTTTATCTTTACAAAGTATAGAGAAATTCAATATTCGAATATAGAGAAATTAATAAGTTCATTAAATAAAACAACAAACTCTTTTATCAAATATCAAAAAAACTATAAAAAGGTCAAATAATATTTGATTAAAAGTTTCACTAACAAAATTTATTAAGTGGTCCCGACAACATAGTATGGATACGGATATTGTAATAAAAATATTATTTGAAACAAGTTAATACGATGAAATCAATTCGAAAATTTATGGACTACCTATAACATAATCTTCGTCTAATTTAAACATTCCATGTTAATTTAGTTACTAAAATACAATATAAATCAACATAGTTGTAAAGAGTTATCTCACGTAATTTAACAATTAAATAATTTGTAATAGTAAAATAATTTTTTTGATCTAATTTATACAAAAATTACTTATTCTAGCGAAGTATAAGTAATGTCTGTTGGACTAATTAGCAAAGAAAATCTTAAACATCTGAATCAATTCATGCACTACCAGACAACTAGAACGAGTCTCTTAGCCCCTCCTCATAAACACGAAATAAAATAAAATTGTAACAATTTCTGTCATTAATTTGGCACACTGCGGTAGGCACCTGCGGCCACAGACAGGTGACATAGGGACGCACGGAATGACTCATTAGAATTACTGAGTAGTAACATCGAATAGCTACGCAAATGAAGATACATTGTAAAACTGCCTTCTATCGGTGATTTCTTTTTTGCAGTTTTGCGTAAACGAATTACACCTAGTTTGAAGTTTTTTTCATACTAGTACATTTAACCTATAATTACAATGTATATTGTTTAGCCCCTTAATTAAATTGAATGTTTAAAAAAAGTATGTACCTATTAAAACTGTATTTTACTAGGTATATTTTATTAAATTCAAAAATTAAAAAAGAAAATTATTTTTGTTACTTTACTATATATTCAAGCATTACGCATTACAGTCTACAAATTGCAGTCTTATTTATCTTATTTATGACGTCTCCGTAAACATCTAAAACCTAAATATGAATTCAAAATTCGTCAATCTATCACACGGAACTGTTTACAAAATGTAAAAAATTGAATTAGTAATTTTTTTTTAAATTTAGGCTTACTTAAAGATCTCATGAATATCAAAATCTAAAACGGTTCGCAAAACAAAACATCAGAGAAAAACCGGCAAGAAAGGGAGTTAAATAATTGTTATGTTACCAATTTCATAGTTTTAAATTTAGTTACTTTAAATTTCTCAATTTATCTGATTATTTTTAAATTCTTTACTGTGTTTAAATTTTCCAAGTGTAGAAACAATTATATAATATTATGTATACACACTCATGTAAAAATAAAATATGTCCTTGTCGACCGAATGGAAAAAATGTTCATAGTGAACATGCATCATATTCTAAGCTTCAAAGAATTTACGAGAAATTATTTTTGGTGTAATGTGTAATTAAATATTATTACAAAATTAATTGTTATTATAAACCATTACACGTTGGGATATTTTGTTACCTGTAGAAGTCCCGGTTTCGTAGAGTTAGTTAGTTATTACTATACGTTCAAATTAAAAAACTAAGTAGCTACATGTTATATGCTTTGCCAAATCAGTCAAAATACCCCCTGAATGGAACAAAACATGGACATTTCAATTGGATATGTTATATTTTAGATTGTCTTTTTTAATAAAAAAAAAACCTTAATTATTACCTCTACAGCCAACTAAAAGGGTAACTAAGATCATATCTTACATAATGCCTTAAATATTTTAAACAACATTAGGCATACAGATATCATTATTCAAATATTGTGTAAAAATATATAAAAGTCTAAAATATAGTATTTTTACTTGAAATTGTAAAAATACTATATCTTAGAAATGTAATAAGTAAAATGTAATAATTGAGATTTTTTTACACTGTTTGAATTTCGAATATCTCAACGGATGGTTAAATTTCTCACTATTTTTACATGTGACATCTCTTTAATTCATCATCATTACTAGTCTATTAGTGTTACAAGCATCACTGCTGAACTTGACTTCCTCCATCAATTGAAACAGAGACTATCAAAATATCATTTCAATATAAATTACATTTTAATACGCATATAATATTTTGTTGTGAACGTAAATTTTTTTTTAGAATTTAGGTATGGCTCTTTCATATGGCTTAGCGGGATGGCACTGGAAAATAAAAATGAAAGCCATAAGAACATAAAAGAAACCGTAAAATATATTTACACAAAACTTACGTAATATATACGCAACTGTACAATATTCGATATTTTTACATTTTTACATCAGATATAATTGGCAACGTGTATTACATAATTCCATTCGAGATCAGCTTACAGTTCCTCATCCCCTATTGCTTCGAAAGCGTTATTTTCCACACAATCTTTTCCGCTCTTGAAGGCCACCGAAGCAAATTTTTCCGTTAATTTCTGAACGGAAAATATTTCTCGTGAACTGCCAGATGTAATGGAGTCCCCATTCTGAAAATTTAAATATATTGCAGAAGGCGGAACCAAAAATAGTTAATAGTAGACAAGAGAACAAATTTAGCCAGCCGCACAAAAAAAATGGAGAATCTTCTGAAGAGTCGAGAGATAACAACTACGATCAATCTATAAGGTAACTGTAGACTACAGGGCTTGACCGGTGAAGGACTAAGCTCTCACAAAAGACAGTGTAATGCTTCTGTGTTGCTCTTGGTGAGTAATAGAACCGAAGATCCAAATACCCAACTACTGGTAAAGAGGTATTTTCTATTAATCAGGGTTAATAACGCGGCTACATCTTGATTCATTATATGTATATATTAATGTTTACTTTGTCAAACTAAAGATGTCGCCACAGGTTGTTTGAAACACATTATTAACGACACCAATTCAATAACAGCGACAGATAAAATCAAAATGGCTACGGCAATTTTGTCCCCAAATTCGGCAATCACATACCTTTAACACGGTAACTTATAATTTTGTAATGGCAACCCTGTTAAAGCCTGTAATTATACAGATTCTCTGTAACGTTCAAACCGGAACAACAGTATTTGCACTGCTGATTCGAGGTAGCAAGATGTAAGAGATTAGTACTTACCCAGACGGCTTCTAGGCCGAAAAGAGTCCTACGATCTAACAAAATTCTAAACTTCTATCCAATGAAGCAGACATGGATTCCGTGGAAGATTTGCTCATAGTCACGACGATGGACAAGTAGGTTGCTGAGCGCAGTGTCAGTACTATCGATTCAAACCCAAGTCCGTTCGGTTTGTTCAGGCTTACTATCCGGTGTTAGTGAATAATCGCTAGAGCCTCTTCTCCCAGCTAACAGAATGCCCCCAGTTCACACTCGTAGGAAATGTTGTTGTACTCATATGATGTAAATTGACAAAAGCGCAGTCCATCAGAGGATGTTGTTCACGAGGCGGTGTTGATTGAGTAACGTGGTAGGTACTTACAACAGAGCTTAGCGTGTCGCTGGAGGAAGACGACGTGATCAGTTGGCTGGAGCCGTCGCGGCGCAGGTATGTGAGCCCGCCGCGCTTGCACCGCGGCGACGCCGGCCCCTCGCACCCGCTCTTCTGACGCATCAGTTCATCCACTATTGACTGTAACAAGGTTAACAGATTGTGCTTTTTTATCGGTTAACGTTCACAATGACGCGACCAACAAGTATACTACATATTTCTTAAGAAATGATGATTACGTTTTTTGTTATACAAATACTTTACTTTTTACACCTACCCTGGGTCAAAACCCTTCGCACGCGACTGTTCACAGGTTATGCCATCGTGGCCGCTTTCCACCACGAGGTCAAATTACAAGACTAAAGAATCGGAGGAAGAGTCAGATGCTATCTGACACGAGACAAGAGACGTAACAAAATACCACCAGAACCGAAAATTAATAATTTGTATTTTCGTCTGGGATTCGAACCACGAGCCGTGGGTCTCGGCAGTTAACCACTAACCACTAACCTCGAAAGAGTCGACAGTAAAATTTTATGTTATGCATTTTAACTTGAAAGGTACCTGAAAAGTGAAAGTTGAGTAATAAGGTTAAGGTTGCTAAAAGTACGTCCAAGCATTCGCTTAAGCAAGCGCCATAATGTGACGGTCCACACGCTCCTTATGCTCCGTACAGATATTTATGGATTATCGAACAAATATTTTCTTCTCTAATAATAGATAAAATAAACAAGAAGGTAAATGAATTACTGCTACTGTAAAGCAATTAACCGTACATAACTAAACATCGATAAGCGATGTTTATTTTAAGGAACAGATGCATTAGGATCCTGTAGACTAGTCGAAAGATTTGTATTGCACACTCATACAAGTTTATTTTTTCACTCGACGGTATCTCTTCGACCTTATATTGGATTATGAAGCCATGAAGATTTACTTGTGTACTATTAAAAATATCTATTCCACGTTAATTTTAAACTTATACCTTAATACATAACTATATCGCGACTATATTTGATATTGAAGACCGATTCAATATTTAAAATAAATGAATAGTTGGAAAAAAATTGTTTGTTGTGTTGGGGTGGCGTATGAAAATGAGATATCCACGACAGAACTATCGAAAAAGATAGCAGCAGAAGTATCGAAAAATGCCAGCAGCGTGAGATAATGTCATAGACAGTGACGACGCGTAGCCAGCCATCACGTTGTCTCCCGGAAGCGAAAAGTCGTTTGCCGTGCACGTTTGGCAAACACTGAACAGGTTCAAATCAATGTCAAATATAAATCTGTAATCTATGCCTATCCTAATGACATGAATGCTAATATTTATTTTATACCAATAAGCGTAAGAAATATGCGTGTGTCACCAAAGACGACGATGATCAAGATGCATTTCATTTTTATGTATATGGGTTTTCGTTCCATCTCTCCATATCTCTCTATATCTCTTATGTATATGGATCTCCGAATGAAACACAGCAGCATTCCAGTCGAACAGACATGTGCTACGGCTACAATACACACTACAGTGCATAAAATGTATCATAGTTATTAGCAACCAAATTTGATTTCTATAATTTACCTGCAAACAAACGCTAATAAATATCGCATGCTCCGTCCGTAGTGTTATCCATTCCAAATTATCTTTACTAATAAGGTATTCGAAAGAGAGCTCGAAGTGTTTGTTGGAGTCTTCTAATAAAGAACCATGGCCGTTTGTTTGGAGTCTTTCCGTCTGTAACAAAAAAATGTTGTATAAACAACTATGCACATAGCCACAACAAGCAATTTTTGATTATATATGAAACGCGATGTGGTTTGCAAGGTAGGTACAGACGACCGCACGACCACTTTAATTCCTACACATTACGTCATAAAGATAAGAGGTAGATTCGATCTTGGATATTAATCTTGACCTGCAGCCAAGATTATTATTGCATTAGAAACGTGTTTGATAAACTATGTTGTAAGGTATCTTGTGAAACAATAATAATAGTAAATTTGTTTAAGTATCCTAGACTATATTACTGATGTTATTTACTAGACATTCATTACCATATAGCGAAATTCGAAAAGATTCATGTAATAATAATTATTAGCATCTATCAACCTATGTGCATAATTAGTAAACATTTTAATTACATAATATTGTTAAGAGAGCTTGTTTCTACATTCGTTTGAAGTAATCTGCTTGATTATACAAATAAAGCCAGCTCTTCTGGCCTTATCGTTTCGTCGCCTGTTCGTTTGCCCTTTCCCATAAAAAAAAAAACAAAAATAAATCGCTTTTAAAAATCTTACACCTATAAGATCAAAAGAACGATCGTTGATGAGATTACAGCGTTTTTTCTTTTATCGACTTAAAATTTGTTACTCTTACAGAAGTCTCGTTCGCATCTATTTCAGTTGAAAATATTTCCAAAACATTTTTTATTAAAATTTAACAGGAGTCTCGTAACTTGGAAAAAAGGTACAAAGGTGTTACGAAAAAAAAACGCGGTACATGAAAAAACTTTTTTATACACTTCACGTATATGTGTATAAAAAAGTTTTACATTAATATGGTGGCTGTCGGAATTCCGTGTGGCTGTCGGAAGTAAAGAATAGCGCCAACCCTGTCTAACCATGGGTGTCGTAAAAGGCGACTAATGGTAAAAAATTATATTAGGAGATGGGCAGCAGCATCTTCCTGCACTAGAACAAAAAAAAAACTGCGGTTGCCAACCCGCTCGCCAGGCGTGGCAACTAAGGCAAACCCCCCCATGATGAGAGGTAGAAAAAAGCAATGGCCCCCAGTCCCCGGCGGCCTCGCTAGTCCTGGCTATGGTGGCAGCCATGGTAACGGCGAGGCAGGGGGTGCGAAGAATCACCGGCTGATTTCTAGCTGCCAACCCAAACGACTGGACCTGGCAACATATAACGCACGCACATTGAGGACCGACGAGAAGATACTAGAACTGGAAGAAGAAGTAAGCAAGTTACATTGGAGTATTATAGGGTTGTCTGAAGTCCGAAGACAGGAGAGGACTCTATAATCCTAAAATCCGGTAACTTGTTCTACTACCGGCAGGGTGACCATCTGTCCCAAGGAGGTGTCGGGTTTATCGTCCACAGGTCTCTCATCAACAACGTGATCCAGATCGGAAGTGTGTCGAGTAGGGTCGCGTACCTTATACTCAGAATAACCAAAAGGTATTCGCTGAAGGTCATACAGGTATACGCACCAACCTCGACACACCCTGATGATGAAGTGGAGGCAATGTAAGAGGATATTTCAAGAGCCATGCATTGCTCTAAGACTCACTACACGGTGTTGATGGGAGACTTTAACGCAAAACTAGGTACGAAAAAAGGCGATGAGCTGATAGTGGGGAACTTTGGAGTAGGGCAACGGAACCCAAGAGGGCAACAGCTGGCTGAGTTCATGGCAAAGGAGGGATTCTTTATGATGAACTCCTATTTCCAGAAGCGGCCCCACAGGAAGTGGACATGGATGAGCCCGGACGGTACCACAAAAATGAGATCGACTTCATCATGACGACCAAGCGTCAGCTGTTCAGTGATGTCTCTGTGATCACTAGGGTAAAACCGGCAGTGATCACCGAATGGTAAGAGGCACACTGAACCGTAACATTAGGCTCGAGCGGTCTCGTCTGGTGAAGTCTACGCTCCGCCCACCACGTGCCCTTATCCAGAACCCCGAGAGCTTTCAGCTCGAATTACATAATCGCTTTCAGTGCCTAGACGATTGCGTTACAGTGGACGATACGAATAGCAGGCTAGTGGAAACTGTCCATGCGGTAGGAGCTAAGTTTTGCAAGACCCGCCGCACGAACAAGCCCCAAAAGCTCTCTGATCACACTCTTAAACTCATGAAAGCCAGGCGTGAGATAAAGCTGCAGTCTACAACGGATGCGTCAGCGTATCGGCTACTGAATAGACAGATCTCCAAATGTATGAGGCAAGACTTACGCAAATTCAATACAGCCTGTATTGAAAAAGCGATAGAGCGGAACCAAGGCTCCAAAGTCTTCGCCAGAGATCTGTCTATCGGAAAGAGCCAACTGACCAAGCTGAAGACCGAAAGCGGCGCAGTCATTTCCGCTGGAGCCGAGATTTTGAGTGAGATCGAGAGATTTTACGGACAGCTGTACACAACGTCGTTGAAACCACACACTGATGTGAGTAACGACCCAAGAGCCAAGCTTATCCGACATTACTCCGATAACATCCCGGACGTCAGTCTGAGCGAGATTAGGATGGCTCTCAAACAGCTTAAAACGGCAAGGCGCCGGGTGAGGACGGAATTACAGCTGAGCTTCTGAAAGCGGGTGGAAAACCGATACTTGTTGTCCTTCAGAAGCTGTTTAATTCCGTCATTCATGGCGGTGTTACGCCGAAAGCGTGGAGTAGAAGCGTGGTTGTCCTATTCTTCAAGAAAGGGGATAACTGCCTTTTGAAGAATTATAGACCGATATCGCTTCTAAGCCGCGTCTACGTGCTGTTTTCGAGAGTCATCTCAAATCGTCTAGTGAACAGACTTGACGACTTCCAGCCTCCCGAACAAGCCGGATTCCGAAAAGGCTATAGTACCATAGACCACATACATACTCTTCGCCAGATTGTACAAAAGGCCGAGGAGTACAATTTGCCATTATGTCTGGCGTATGTGGACTATTAGAAAGCCTTCGATTTGGGCGGTGCTACAGTCTCTCCAGCGGTGCCAGATAGACTCTCGGTATATCGAAGTGCTGAGGTGTTTGTACAATGAGGCTACGATGTCTATCCGAGTACAGAATCAGAGTACGAAACCAATCCAACTGCAGAAAGGTGTAAGACAGGGTGATGTCATATCCCCGAAACTCTTCAGCGCTGCATTGGAAGATGTTTTCAAGCAGCTGAACTGGAAAGGATACCGTATCAATATCATGGCGAAATCATCACTCACCTTCGATTTGCCGACGACATAGTTCTTATGGCAGGAGCGCTGGAGAAGCTTAGCACTATGCTGAATGACCTCAATAGTGTCTCCAAACAGGTTGGTCTTAAAATGAACATGGACAAGACGAAGATCATGTCTAACGTCCATGTCACACCAATACCGGTTGTTGTTGGGAACAATAGGCTTGAGGTTGTAGACGTATACCTGGGACAAATTGTCCGATTAGGTAAGTCCAAGTTCGACCCAGAGGTCAAACGACGAATCCAACTCGGGTGGGCTGCGTTCGGGAAACTACGTGATATCTTCTCGTCGAGTATACCGCAAAGCCTCAAGACGAAAGTATACAATCAGTGCGTGTTGCCAGTGATGACATACGGATCCGAGACTTGGTCCTTCACTGCAGCCCGTATGAGGAAGCTCAAAGTTGCTCAGCGCGCTATGGAAAGGGCTATGCTCGGTGTTTCTCTGCGTGATAGAGTCTGCAACGATAATATCCGCAGCAGAACTAAGGTAACCGACATAGCCGTAAAGATCAGCAAGCTGAAGTGGCAATGGGCCGGCCACATAGCTCGCAGAACTGACAACCGCTGGGGAAAAAGGTTCTCGAGTGGCAGCCACGTACGGGCAAACGCAGTGTAGGACGTCCCCACAAGATGGAGTGACGACCTGCGCAGTGTTGCGGGAAGTCGATGGATGCAGGTGGCTCAGGACCGTGCTTCGTGGCAATCTTTGGGGGAGGCCTATGTTCAGCAGTGGACTTCTAATAGGCTGAAATGATGATGATGATGGAAACGGCCCGCGGTGTCTGACTAGCAATTGGCTGCTATAGTATTTACTGGCACTTTTGACGTTCCTATGTAATCCTTAACTGTGTGATATGGAAACTGTAATAACCAATGCTAGTGAACCATGTCCTTAATGAAAATTATTTTAGGAATCCAGTGAATAAAACCGTTCGAGTAATGGACACATGGACGTAAAACGGAGCGATGTCAGTATAGCCACCGAACCATACACATACCTACTTGTGCAGTTTTTAAAAGGGTTATTAAGGTGAGAGGACTCTTCTACAAGTCTTCAAAATACTTCTTGATACTTGGACATAGAGAATTCCTTACAGAGGCGGCCCTGCTTAAAGTGCAAGGGATGCAGAATCTCGGGAGGGCCTTAGGCATACAAATTTTGTTCTCTATGTATTGCAACTGTTCCCTCGAACGGGTTCCAGCATTGTTAAAGCGGAGGTGGAGTCGCGGGAGAAGCAGTCTTGGTTATACGATCTTTCGCAACTCTGTCGGGTGCCGCGCCGCTGATGCGGTCATGTTAGGGTCGCGGGAGGAGTGGAGTGTCGTTATTTACGATGCGCCGTACTCCCCATCGTCCGCGACCGAAATGTTGTCCGCGACAGAGCCATTGCCACCAGATCCGCTGTGAGGTGGCTGACTAGGGGGCACTTGAACTTTCGAATAATATACGTATTCGATACTAATGTATTATAATATGTTGTAATATTATGAAAAGTTTAAGTTTATTATAGTATGAATGGTATATACCTCAGTAATTAATGAATTCGTTGTGAACAGTTTTATTGACAAAAAGAGTTCTGAGACCGCAAAATTAAAAGTACCGGAAGGAGACCACTCAGACCAATTGTGTGTGATGCTTAATCAGTGAGACGTCCATAGCGATTTTTGTTTGTTAAAGAGGTTCCTTAGAAATTGAATAGGACAATAATGTTTACTCTTTTTTTATTTTACGAATCGACGTTCGTTGTATAGTTCTATGATTTGTGTTACGAGGGTTATAATAAAAATTACCCGAAGAATATTTTTCATTGATATTGCCATAATCTTTCTTGCCATGGGTGTCTTTAAAAGAGACTAAGGTGCCTTAAGCCTTGAAAATCTCATTGCAATCTCTGTGAACAAAACGACAAACAGATATTTGTCAAATACTTTAAAAAAATTAAATTAAACTGTCGAAAGTGGTTTATTGTAAATAGTAGTAGGCAACGATTTTATAATAAATACACAAACCAACCTAAAGACATGTTCCGAACGTAGCAGCAGCAAACATACATTATTTAGTTTCCTTACATTACATACAATTAGTGCATTTTTGCATCACACATGACGACATTGGAAGCTAGAAAAGGAAATCTAGACAGGGTTAACGAGAACGTGGCAGCACGTGTGTAGCCTACTTATTCGAAAGCGTCGGGGGTCAGAGGCACAATTGTAGTCTTTTGTCACCTCTCTCTAAACCTTTTTAGGTAGGTCTTACCGGTTTGCATGCATCTAAAACAACCAATTTTTTTTTGCAACCAATGCATCTAAAACTGTATTTCAGCTTAAAGGGAAGAGCCAATAGAATTACAGATTGTGAGGTATTCCGTCTTACTCTTCATCGCTGATAACGAACATTTATTTATTTTACGTTGGTTGGGCAAGTGTTCGTACTGTTGTTGAACTGAAGAATAATTGAACTGTAAGATATGTAAGCGTTCATCTAAATTTGTTGAAAGATTTCTACGTCATACGTATCAAGATACGACGTCTATTGCATAGCTCCTATAACAGACAGCGTGACCCTACGATGCTGCCTTCTGCTCGCGAGTCTCAACCGCCGAAGCTATCAAGGCCACCGTGCCAACAGCGTATATATCGTGGGGGTTTCTGACGATCCAGCATCTTAAATGTTTTTCCCCACAACCGTTCCCCGTCTTCGGTGATTGGTAAGTAGCACCTTTTACCCCGCGTAAAACTAAAAAAAAAGATGCTGCTTAGTCTTCGAAGAAACGCAACAGTGAATTATATTTTCGATGTATCGAGTTTATTCATTTCTAATTTCCTGATTTGAAGGCTTAGGCTTTCACAGCTGGTTTAAGGGAAAATATCTGGTGGACATATGTTGAAGAAGTTCTTTCCATTGCATTTCATTGACTTCAAATTGGTGTTGGTAGTTAACCCTTTTCTTTCCTTATAGACATTTACGAAAATATGGTAATACAAAATATGTAATAATGTAATTATTACATATTTCCTAAATCAAAGTTTCCATATCGATCGCTAATCTGTCAGGTCTAAATTTTGCATCATTATGCAAGACGTAACATTATTAAAGTAATACATTTATTTGAATAAAATTCGTTCATCTTCGAAGGCCTTGAAAATATGTGTCAACTTTTACTAAGCTGATAAAGAGCAGTCCTCTTTTAAACATTGTAGTTGGAAATTTGGCTTTTAGAAGACTATCAATTAACAACTCAACTTTTACGTCTATCATATTTTTATCATGCTATTTTTTTACTGTCTTTGTCGTACATACCGTTCATGTCTAACAGCTCCTTTTTTTTAAAAGTATATTAATTGAAATAAGAATGGTTTTGCTGTGTAGGCGTTTAAGTCGTCCTTCAATTGTCCAATATTGTTCATTTACGCAACAGCACATGTCCCTTTTTTATGGTAGAATACGGAACCCTCACTGTGCGATTCCAACTCTCTCCAGACTTTGAAATAGATACAACTTGTAATATGTGTGAACGATTATACAATGACTTGAGGAATCTTGTATTTGACAAATAAAGATTTAGGCGAATAACCGATTTGACGAAATGTGAAATTGATATTTTAAGCTTTTTAGTTGAGTGTAAGATTTGACCTATTAAGAATTTGTCGAGTGTCTGCTAAATCGCGCGGGGGACATTAAAATATATGCAAGAATACCTTCTTTGATTGTAGTTGTTTACAAGTGGCCATAGGCTGCAGTACCATACAGCGTATGGACACTTGTAAAGTGGACGGATAGCTGGTTAGCCACCCCAATCCAATTAAAAAAAGTTATACTTACAGTATGCAACGTCGTAATCCTCCAGCACCTCATCCTGGTAACTTTGTAGCGTTGTTCACGCGAGGGTTGTGCCACGCTCGTCAGCGTGAGGTCCTTCGAGGCGAGCGACACGCGTACGCGGCACGGCCCGCTCGCCTCACCGCCAGTCACGTGACTCGCGTCCGTTACAGCCTCGCCCGCAGGCACCCGTCCGTAATGCCGCGAACTACGCGCCACTTCTATGTACTGGAGCAATATAGTCACAAAGTTAATTCCTTCCATGCCCACAATACCCATCGCTAATAGTCTAAATGACTTCTAAATCAGAAAAGGTTTCGATCTCTTATACCAGTCAAAAGAAAATAAGGAATGAGAGAGGAAAATTTTATTTTGCGATTCTTGTCTAAAATTGCACATATGTACTTAGTGCTTAGGAAGATAACCATGCTTTATCTAAAATGAAGTTTCAGACTGTGTTAACACCGAAATGAAATGAAATTTAACTTGGCTATAGATTGTAAATTGATAGTGAATGAAGTAAATGTACACGCAAACAGTCATTGTCGATTTCAAGATAACATCTGTCGGTCGCCGCGTGGTGGTAGCATAATAAAATCTTCGTCTTCACTCACTCAATCCGTGGGTATCGTAAAAGCCGACGAAGGTAAATGACAGAAAAATACGGCCGCCGATAGATTTACCAGACTGATGGGCAGTAATGTCTCTGGTGCAATGTGTCTAATACTTCGCTCACCCAGTTTGACACAAACAATTGTAAACTTGACGCTAAAAGTGAACAGTAAGAAATTTCAATTATAAACGAAATTGTGAATAGTATCATAGAAATTGCAAGTATGTTCAGTAAAATTGTAACAACGTTTCGCGAACACGGATAAAATATCGTTGTCGGTAGTAGACTTGAGTCTCATGCTCGCTTAAAAACATTTGTCCGCGGCATCGCCTGTGGTAGCTGGTCGGCTCGAATTTGCCCCTTTCGTTTAGTGTTTAATTTTATCTCAGAATTTGCCTTAATTCCTTGTGAGACTATTATTTGAATTTATTGTATGTTGTATGCTTTGTAATTTATAAAATCTGTTTAAGACAGAGGATACCTACGGAATTTCTGTCGCTTGTTTCTTCTCCGTCAGATGAACCTCATTACGAAACGATAGTATATTAAACAAATACAATTCGCCAACGAAATCTGATTTTTCATTTTATTCTATTTCAATCTACCTGTAAAGAGGTTACAGCAAATGCCCTCAACTTGGGAGAGGATTATGTTCTCCAGTGGATTATTTCTCCAGAAATCTCCTCTGGTTACTATTATACAAGACTTAATCAATGCAAGATGTTTATAGACTACTGTGTGATATAAAAGAGATATAAGATATAAGAGAGAAGAGACAAAAATATTTAATAGCATTAAATATTTTCCTGGCTAACTACTGTCTACTCAATTTTGAGACTTTATAAAACTACTTAAACCTATTATATTGAGAGATAGAATTCGGTGTGACAGTTTACATAACCCTTTTATTTTTGTTTAATATACTTTCTTAAAATATTTATTTATTTAATCTTTATTATTGAGCACAAGCTAATGGTTACAATGACTTAATGTCAAGTGGCATTCTCTACCAGGCAAACGTAAAGTATATGGCAGGTGCAAAACAAAGAATAAAAAACTATAATAGTTGAACTCCTAAAAATAATAAATTAATAACTATATGAATAAATGTTATTTGAACAAATAAAGATAATAACAGATATGTTAATAGATACATATTCTACTCACAATATTTTAGTCCCCTATGTGACGTTTATCGCCTCGTTTGACCGGCGGTTTGGTGATGGCCTAACCCGGTACATCGCACCTTATCGGCGCGTTGCTACCCGTCACCGGCATAGAAACTTTATTTCTGACATTATATGATAAATCCGAAGGTGTAAACGATACTCACGGAATGATAGATTCTATTATGCCGCCACACAGCAAAACTTTGTTTTAGATTCTAAAATCTCCCATTGCAAGACAAAAACCTCTCATTCTGTTTCTACGGTGGTCACTGAAATTATATCGCTAATCCAAATTAAACGCGAGCGAAGACCCGGGGAAAAGACAGTACCGGAATTTCGGATGCATTTTTAAAGATATGGATAGTCACAATACATTCAGTTCCGACCACCAATCGTTTGTGCGTCGCGTAAATAATATTGCCGCATAATCTTACAACAGGTATCGCATACCTAAGATACTAAACGTGAGATTAACTGATTTTAAATATTAGGTAACCAATTGCTGCATTATTCATAATGATCAGTTGTTACGTGCTTAAAATATAAAAAGATGAAACAATATTCAAAGGGTTTCATCACAGATTTCACTAAATTTTATTTATTACAATGGGGTGAAAAACGAGCAAACAGTCCAACTGATGGTAAGTGGTAGTTGTTAGGTGACTCGATTTTGGTAGGACGTACCGCGAAACTGCGAAGTGTTTAAATGTCCAGCCGGTACAGATACGTGTGGGGGACACGTTACGATATTTTTTGTTTGGAATAAGTAAAGAAAACAATAAAACAATAATCAAATTTACGTTTTCTCATCCACTTTGAGCATATAACGGAATTGTTCCTGGTTTTAATTAACCGCGCGTCAGTTATAAATTTATACTATCTTTTATTTTTTAATGTAACCCCGCATCAAAATACTGTATCACGATTTTTGTATTCAACTAAAGTACATGCCCCGAGTTGTAAATCAATACCTGACATCTTATGGACTCCTGCAAACAACCTTAATTGAAAAAGGTCACAGACGCATTGCCACCCCTGAGGACTAACAAAAAACTATTACATATTAAACTACAAATTTACACAGAAACAAAAATCGAAATGGAAATATTCTATAATCATTTCATTCTTTCCACAAAAATTCCTTCTATATATATAGAAGGACATATATATGATATGTCAGAAACCTGATTTCAATGTGGATGGGAATATGCGTTAAAATAAATTTCACTTCAACCACACAATATTTGTAAATTCACAACCAGAAACATTAATCGACATTAAAAATCAAAATAAATAAAACAAGAATTAGAATATGTTTCCACAGAAATTTAACTGCATGGTATAGCAGAAGCCGCACCACTGATGCGGCCGTGATGAGGCGGAGGGCGAGGACTGTCACGGCCGAAATGTGGTGGGCAGTAGAGCCAAGAAGTAGACCCATTACTGGAGGCCGAGAAAGTGGCAAGGCTGGTGCTGCCTAATTATTGCATTCCTGGCCCTCATAACCTCCAGGTGGCAGATTCGGGGGACTGTGGTGCCCCACGCACGTTCACGCCGGCAGGGCCATCTAAGGCAGGGCGACCGCGTCATGCATTATCTTTTTTATTAAATTATGTTATACTGACAACAGAAATAATATCTTATTTAATGAATTTATGGTATATGTATCAGGCAATTTTTATCTAAAAAATGCATTGTGCAACACAAATGTGAATATTTTTTTTATTTAATAATGGATCTAAATATGACTAAGCTTTAAATATGAGATTAGACTTGTTATTCAGTCACTACAAAGATTTTAATGATGGGAATGTGCAGTCTGGTTTTCTTATAATACCTTGGGATAATTCTGAAGGACTGCTACAAAGCAAAGTGAAAATTTTGCTAAAATTTTTATCTTGAAGATCAGAACCACTGGTTGGCAATGAAATACTGAAACAGGCAATCAAGATTGAAAATTCGATAACAATGCTTTGTAAGTGTTCCCCATAAGATTATTTAAAAAAAAGTTACATTTAGAATAAAATCAAAGGCCGGCAGCGCATCTGTAGCTCCTCTGGTGTTGTGGATGTTCGTGGGCGTCGGTGATCACTTACCATCAGGTGAGCCGCACGCTCGTTTGCCCCCTTCTTCTATAAAAAAAAAAAAAAAAAAAAAAAAAAAAAAAAAAAAAATTATTGAACATAACATCTTTCGCCTACAATATTTATTTAAGTTAGGAATTATTACTAATAAATAGCATAAATATTTGCTAGAAATATTACGTCTTAAAAACCACATAGGTCACAGAAATGAAATTTTGGTGTTGTAGAGGTTTTCATGTGGCAACCCCACAAGTAAACTCAGACCCTCTACAAAATGGAGTGACAACTTGCACAGTGTTGCGGAGAGTCGATAGATGCTAGTGTCTCAGGACTTTGGTTTTTGGAATTCTTTGTGGAAATCAGTAGACTTGACATGCTAAAATAATTCATAGCAGCAGAATAACTGTATTGTAGTGGTGTCCTTACTTCGATGGACTTTTATTTCCAATTTCTTTAATTGGAAATAAAAGTCCATATAAGCCTGAAAAGCACTGCAGGCACTGTCACAGGAGTCCACATACACTTATCTGTGCCACACCCTTTCTTACCTTAAGTATCAAAAGAGTTGACCAAGATATAAGCATTGTAAATGCTATGATGTCCGAAATGTAGGTAACTAACCATCTCAAAAAATGCCAAATGGAAAATACAAAGACTGATGACAGGCAAAATCAGCTCTGGAGCAAAACTTCAGGTGCAGTGCTTGTGGACCCATCTACCATGATGATTATGATGAATCCTCTCATTGGGAGAGGCATATATCCAGTATTAGATTAAAAACAATGTGATTATACCTACTTGAGCCTAGTTACGCTTACACTACTCATAGATCCTGGGTTTGATTCCAAGTTGACACTTATATCTGTGCATAATACAACTTTTTTTATTTCAGAAATATGTCTTGTGTTGCATCCCATGCCTTACTCTAATCCCCCTTATTCTAATATTATCACATAAGTATTACATTGGGTACAGAAGTTAAAGATGGGTATACCCAATATAGTGTCTGTTGCCATTTCAATATGGCCATTAGGATATCATCATCAGGAATTTGGGTTCAGCACATTCAAACTTATTCTTTATCAGCCTGGCATGCATGCTGCATAATTTAGTGGAAAAAAACTTATACTTGGAGTATTTGTTTTTATTTCATTGGTTTTTTCCAGTCATTGTTATTAGTAGAGGCCACATTTTCTGGTGTAACAAATAATATGCACTGAAAATTTATAACATCATAACCACAAGAGTAACACAAATGTCCTTCAGTTGAAGTTCAGAAGATTGAAATAAAAAAGTAAAGTAACACCCCATTAATGTCCCACAACAGGTCAAAGGCATCCTTCCATTGTGTGTGATAATGCATTACAATGTCTGTCATGTTACACCAATGTAGTTTGAAGGACTTCAAATCTCTACTCAATATATTTTTAAGATTCAAATACTAGTTATTAATGTTTGTTTTAGTTGAACTCAATATCTACTTTAATAATTATATGTGATAGGTTATGTGAACTGATATGAGATGTAATTTAAATGCTTTTAAATAGTAAAAATATTACTTTTATTCAAGATGAGAATGTGATGAGTTAAATTATAATAACAATATTGTTTTTACTTATATTGTTATTTAAATTGTGCATTAAATCAAACTGATTTAAATGACTGAACCCTAATTTTAAATATAGTATCTTATGTTGTTCCTGTACTATCTTAAAAATAATGAATTTCTATAAATTAGCACCTGATGATTGTTGTTCATAAATCTCTCCTCCTTGAGTATTATAAAAAAAATTATTTTAAATATGTAAAGTGTGTTAAGTAAATTAGTGAAAAATATAATAACACTGACCTCTTTTTTTTCTTTTCTTGCCTCATGTGTATTTAAAACATCCCTGGTTTGAGAATTAACAGAAATCCATCCTAAATCTATATCTTCTATTGTTTGTAAGTATAACAAATCCAATGAAACTCTGTCAGACATTACATCAATATCAAAAGATGGATCCCAGTAACTAAAAAAAAATTGGGTAGATTATTCATGCAATGAATGCTTCGCATAGTATTTAATAAGAAATTTAATAAGCACTTTCAGACTACCTTTTGCGGAGCACTATTTTATCATCAGGCCTAACATACTTCTGAGATATGTATGGAGATTCATATTCCTCTAGTTTTTTTAAACATGGTTGACCATCTTTTGCACAGCTCCAGTTAAATAGGTATAATGAGAAAAATTTTACAAAATCTTTTGGTACATTAATGTAACTACATGCTATATCCAACACAGCGCCAGAGGAGTCTGTTGATGATACAGATAGTGGTATTCTGTAGCCATTCATCAGGGAAATTTCTATATTTACTTCATGTACATTGACACAATGAGTTTCTTGTTGAGCAGAGAATAGGAATGTGATGAGAACATCAGAAGAGGCTAAAACAGGATTTTGTCCAACTGAAAAATATGAAATAAGTAAAAAAAAACTTAATGTATGAACAAGTATGTAAATAAAATGTATGAACAAGTATACACAAACTATTTCTTAAAATTATGTTTGTTTTAATGTTTATTCTTTATATCATTACTTAAATGATATGAATGTATTAAAGCCTAAATTAAAATTTAAGTAAAAACAAAATTATCACCTAATTGAATATATTTTTCCAATAAGATTCTTCTTTCTTCTACTTGTGAACTTGTGAGAAACAGTTTTTTCGGTGGGAACTGAGGCAGTTTTAAGTAGGGATTTTGAACCTGAAGCTGTTCATGAAGGCTGAGCAATTGTTTGTACCGAGCAGTGCAATGAAAAAATCCATCGATAAATATATTATATCCCTGAAAGAAAAAAATAAACATACAAATATAACAACAAGCTAAATTCTGTATTTTAAATTTGGCTATCACGGTATATGATCTATGAACACAAATTGTTTATATCAACACGGTATATAATCTACATAGATTAAAGTTAATATATAAAATTATATTACGAGGGAGTGTTATTTACCGTATATGTGATCCCATTATCATCACGAAACTGCTGCAAGTCGGGGATAGAAAAATGCATTATCACAAATAGAATTAATGTACCATGACATTACTCTCCTTAAATAATACAATAATTAAGCGTTTTTAATGTTTAGCTTAATTTACATTAACAGTGAATAATCAAAAATATGAATACGTTTTATGAACAATGTCAAACAAATGACAATTTTCATATCAAATCAAATCAAACAAAGAACAGACCATAGATAATAGCTTGGCATAGACCACACACAAAACGAACACTGTCGTAGTCAGAACAATCGGTGATATCGATCGGAGGAACTCAGAAAGCGAGAAAGAGAATATTTTTTTTCTGTTTCGTGAATATTATAAACATTTATATGGTAGCACCATATAAATATTTAAAATCTAATTGAAATACATAGTAAGGGAACCGTGAAATTTGATGTTTTTTGTTCCACGCATAATTCTTTTTGACCTACAAACTAATATCATATCATGATAGTTTTTTTAATATTTAAATGAGGACTGGTACATTTATGTTTAAATCATTAGAGGTAGAAGTAAATTACATTAGACTGTGATATTTTGAATATTAATAAAAATAAATCATTGTTTTATCTATAATCCGAAACATTTGTGGGGTAAAACGACCTTTTAGAGAGACAAATGGCTCAATCGATTATATAATTTTGTCAAATTGCGTCATTATCTACATGCACATGATTTAAATTTATCCGATGAGCAGATGCCATTAAATTCCCGTAGACTCGGATAGACTATCCCCAAAGACATATAAAGTACTGGGAATCATAATTATTTATAAATAAATATAACTATTTAGTTTTGTTTAAAATATTTTTACTCTGTTCTCTAATGTTAAACTATTTTACTCTGAACTTTTTAGTGGCAGTAAGTAATATAGTCAACTAATCAATGTACATGTTACAAGTTTTCCTTTAACTTCGGAGTAGATATTATTTAAATTAAGACATTCTACCCATCCGACTCCAGTCATAAAGACATCCGGTGGGCACGGCGTTACAAGTCAGCAGATTGGGATGAGATGTGTTCCTATTTTACGTCTTATCCTTGGCTGCCGGTCTGCTTCTCTTCAGGTGATTTGTGTGGCAAATCCGGCAATGTTCAACCATGGTTTGGAACCGAATGTGGACGCGCTGAAGCGCTTAAACATGACCCTTTTCCACTAAGGGCCGATGCGCGAAACCATAAACCGAAGTACGTTATATAACCGTTAGCTGAAAAAAGTGAACCTACAACATGGCTGCCAAGTCGTGCAAGAATCCTTTTCGGAAGGCACAATTTGATCACATTAGCCGGTTAGGGAACAAGCTTGCTTCGTACTCTGTGGGTAAAAAAGCCTGTCGATTCATGGCTAAATCGGTTGATTCATTTGTGGGATGACTCTACTAAATATCAGCATGAATTGAAAACAGAAAGCTATGTAATTTATTAAAATACGAGTCAAAAGGCTGATTGGTAATAATGCTTAGGCTAATATCAAACTGCAAAACCTTGAACATCGGCGCAATGTAGCAAGTCTGTTGGTCTTTGGATACCAGTCGTGATAGAGCCAAGCGGTGGCTTTTGCTGTTGCTCGAATGGGCCGGCTCGTCCGGGTTGGTACCACGGCCTTGCAGAATACCGGCGTGAAGTCGTGGTACGTTGTGCTTGTGCATTTTGTTCAGTGAGTGAGGTAACCGGAGGCCCACTACCCCTCCCCATCCCCTTCCTCAACCTTACTCCCATCTCCTAAATACCCGGTAACGCACCTGCAGCACCTCCGGTGTTAAAGATGAATGTGGGTGACAGTAATCACTTACCATCAAGTGAACCGCTTGCTCTTTGCCGCCTTTCCTATAAAAAAAATACATTTCGGAGTATGCATTAGAATTAAATAATCAGAAGTATGGCAATGCACTATCCATTTATGGTTGATGAGCCATTATAATGTAACAAGTAATCATGTAAATTCAAGGCTTAATTAAGGCAGCATTCTACAAAGAGAAGCCATAAATTAAGAAAGACGAAGAAAAATTCGTTAAAAACGAACTTGTCTTATTGTTTTAATTGCTTATATTACTAATGATGATTTTTAAAACGATTTAAATTGAAGAGTCACATATAGACTTCTGTATTGATTTGTCAAAGAAAGTTGATCCTCTAATGTTTTTAAACGTATTTATGATTGTAAATATTTATTTAAATATGAGTTTGTAGTTGAAAAAAATTTTTTATTTTATGATTGCATTTTTACCGAAACAGAAAAAAACTAATTTCGATTTCTGAATGCCCGGACCAATCCATTGCTTACGATCGATTAAAAATAGAATTTTCATAGCTGCTAAACGGATTCTTCGATCGCAGATTGACATCCGTATGCTATTGCATATGGCAACCTTTTCATGACTCATAGTCACGTGACTACGCTTGGGTTCGTCGGTTTGTCTTGGGCTTGCTAGCACCAGCAGTAGATTGGTTTTGAGATATCTCGGTATCCAACGCTTGCGATACATTGCAAGCTTGGGCAGTATTTATTGTTGTGGTTATTTTGTTTTTTGTGACTTAAAAAGTATCGCAAAATGTCATCCAAAACAAAAAAGACTGTAACATCTTCGTCAAACATAAGTGTTGTGTCATCTGTGCAGAGCCCACCTCAATCAAGCACTCCTGTTGGCAGCCGTCCCTCTAGTTCTGCCGGCCGCCCTAGCAGTCCACTTAGTCCTACAAGACACAGTCGCATACAAGAAAAAGATGCACTTCAAAATCTTAATGATCGCCTCGCGGCATATATCGACAAAGTTCGTCAGCTCGAAAGTGAAAATTCGGGCTTGCGTCGAGAGATACAAACCACACAGGAGGTCGTCACACGCGAAGTTTCCAGCATCAAAGGAATGTACGAGCATGAACTTCAGGATGCCAGAAAGTTGTTAGACGACACTTCGCGCGAAAAAGCGAAGCTAGAAATAGATCTTAAAAGATTGTATGAAGAAAACGATGATCTAAAGAAGCGGTAAGTAGGCGTTGTAACAATTTAGAACCATATCTTAATCTTTGAAGTAATTATTGGGATTCATGATATCTCAATTCGATGATATCCAAAGTCGATGAATGAATCAGGAAATAATTTCTTCCGGCTAACCTTAGCTCAAAGTTTACGTCATCGGCGGCGTTTACAGCGCGGGACCGATGACGAGAACGCGCGACCTCGCCTTTACGACAGTGACATCATAGCTCGATTTTACAATACAATCTCCTGAAATTTGTATTATATATTAAGCACTAACTCCCTAATCTTGTATTATGGATTTTGTAAATAAACTCTAAATATTTTACATAGGTTTGTAAACATTGGTTGTTCACCTGTATTATTATCATCAATTTATACCCAAGGGCAAAGTTACTATTTTAAAATTATAACTTACCATGGTATTTATCTTGCATATTAATAATATAAAATATAGTTACAATGTATCTAATATTGTAACATGCACATGGTGTCTCTGATTGATAAGGCACAATTATGGGTGACTGTCAGAATTAACCAATTCAACTCTCCAATCAAGCAAATATGCATAAAACCTGTGCTACATTGAATAAATAATTACAGAGAGAGATGACCTGTCAACCTGTTATGTTTGATGCTATGTACTATTTATTTTTGTAAAGAGTTTCATAATAATATAATATGTATAAAATTTCTATAGTCATTATGCAGCATTGGTATCTCTGGTTAGCCTATGAGAGATTAAAGGCATGAGTTGTGTGTGTATTATTATTTTTCATTTAATAATAATCTTTTCATTTTGCAGAAATTAAATGTAAATTTAAAGAAAAACAATAAAACCTATTGGACCACCATTTGTTTTCAGCAAGCTTTAGTAAAGATATCAGACTAATACACTTTGAATTGATGTCAAGGTGAAACTGTGTCCCTGTTCTGTTACCAGTTTGACTTGTTGAAACTTTACAAATATAAGATGATTAAGCAAGTTATTATGTTACATTATTCAGCTATTAGCAATATTAGGGTTTGTTTATTGAACATTTCTTTAAAATGACACATAAAGGGGTAATATTTTATATCTGGTGGAACTTAAAACATGGTATAGAATTCATATCTGCTTGTTCATGCACCACATGAGAATAGTTGACCCAATTAGGATGAAATTTTACTGTTGTTGTTGTTATACCTATCTAAAATACTTTTCATTTATTTTTCAACTGGTGAATGTCATTTATGAGTGAAGAGTATTTGAAGTAAGGTTTAAGTATTTTATTCTTTTAACTATAACTTCTAAGTTTTGTATGTGGTAGAGCCAAGTGGCAGCTTTTGCTGCAGTTCCTGGCTGGCCTGCTCAACAGGGGGGTAGTACTGATTATCTGTCTGAGTTGGATTAACATTGTGGTCTAACATTAGCATATGTTCTGTAAAAAAGGAGAATATTTGAAAAACTTGTCATGTCCACTCCCTTTAGAAATCAAATCTTTGTAAACAACTGTTGGGACTTGGCTTGCTCAATATAAATAATGGCAAAATTCTTTCATGCTTGGAAACGTCGAGCATAGCCCTTCCCATAGCTGTTGAGAAACTGAACTTTCTTATATATGTTGCAGTGAAAAAGTCTGCAGTTCTGTAAGCCGGTGCTCTTCACAATTTCAACTTCACGTTAGTTAGACAATTGGCCCCAAGTATCCATGCTTGTAAGAATGTGGTCATATGTGTGTGTTTATAAACATTACTAACCCTAAAAGTCCTGTGATAATGTCCCTATTTTAAACAAGTTTCTAATTCAGCATCCGTTATTAAAATGCGGAAACCTTAACATCAAAGCGCCAGCACAAGCCAGATTAGTGTCCAAAGTGCCAGTACTCTTGCATGAGTGATGATCCCCATCACTAGTCTGAGGGATTCCCCAAATTCTGAGGGTAGCTAGCAGGGTATTCCCTATTTCAACAATAGTAGGAATTTGGAGGAAAAAATAGTACATTCTACCTTACCACTATATTTTATGTTTTTATTGTCAAATCTTTTTTGTCTAAAATTTGTTTAAATAGACCATGCTACTTATAAATCATGGATTTACATGGAAAATGAGTTCCATTAGTTTCTCATTCATTATGGTTAGAGTGGATTTTCCGTGCCTAGTTAAGGACTTTATTACAGTGCTATGTTCAGCTTTCTTTTGGATTGTCTTGTCTGGTTTATTACTCATAAGCTAATAACATCATAGGGTTAAACAAAGTATATATTATTTTTGTTTGAATGTATATTATTATTTAAGTAATACATTTTTAATGAGTTCCCATTTACGATAGTACCAAGTATGCACTCTATCCTCGACGCCTTCCTCTTCATTCCGCGGACTTTTGGACTCTCCTCGTATCTTATTGATATGTCAATAAAGAAAAAGTGGAAATCATTCTTCACCCCCACGTAGCATCCTCCCGCATTGTAAACCGCGTCTCATTTGTTAGTAATGAATGTATCACATTTTGCACATGTGTTTCAAGAGAATCCGTATTTTAATTAGCCGCAAACGTGGTAAACGACGACATTGTATCTAGAATATGTTATGTATATTCATTTGTTTTAGTTTAAAAAATTAGATGTGATGTGATTTACAGTCTCCACTGGACAAGGAAATCTTCCAAGAAAAATTTACCATAATCACTATGCGATCAGTATCAAACACCTCACACCTTATAGACTATCAATTTCGGTCTTCAGTCGTTCGTCATATATTTTCGTTCGAGGTGGTGATACCGCAATCAGTGGGGAAGCCATGAGCTTTCTGTGGCATTTCATTTAGACAAACATCTACGAGATGACACAAGGTGACGTACTTTTTACTCCGCAACTACACGGCGGTTATCACGACCGTCATCTATTAATAGGTAATTAAGTACTACCATGTAGTAAGATTTTATATCAGCCATTCCCAAATCGAATTTTGGCCAAGGATTAACCAACACATGTTGCCGCTACCTAGGCTAGCTAGTGTTGACATTGGTTTGACTATTACTGAATCTGTATTACATATTCATGAGTATTAAGTACTGGAAATAAGTATTTAATGTAATTATTAATTATTTATTTTGTGTAAACTGTAACAGCTATTTAATACTTAGTGAACAAATCATGCTTTCGGTAAAAATAACAGTATTCTGGCGGGGGCGTCCTAATTTTGTAAGTTGATAAATTTGTAACCTACTGGCGGTGTTCCCGTTTCTGCGGGGATTCGCTCCGCGAGTCGCCAGCCGACACAACTTATTTTTGTTTGTATGTTTTTCACGAGCAATGTTGGTCAGTATGTTCTATTTGAATTCTTAGTTCCGTGTCACAATTTTTTTTATCCAAATATAATTTTGTGTGTAAAATACAAAATTTTCCAGAATTTAGACAGTTCTTTTTACAAATTGTTATGTATGCCCACGTGACATCGGCATTGCGTTTTAACGTCATTCAATGCTAACAACAAATTCTCATACTACGGCCTATATCACATTGCCATATTCATAGGCTTATATATATTATGGACGTCGTAATTTGGCCCTATTCAACCGCTAACAAAAGTCCCTTTGTCGTTTCTCCTCTTTTTGAGAACATTTCGCTTATCTGTCTATAGCGAGTATCAGAATCCTTGGCGCCGTGGTCACTTGGAGGGAAAGGTCAAATTGGCAAAAAGCTCGGTGTGCTCTGCAGAGCGGGATATGCCGGTTTACCGAATGCAACTTTATAAGGCGCAAGTTCGGCCCCACACGGAATACTGTTCTCATTTCTGGGCAGGGGCACTCCAGTACCAACTCCTTCCATTTGACCGCATCCAACGTAGAGCGGCTCGAATTGTCGGCGACCAAGCTCTCTCTCTCTCTGATCGGCTTGGTTCTTTGGCCTTACGAAGAGATGTTGCTTCCTAGTTCCACCAATACCACCTAGATGGTTGGCATTCCACAACAGTGCGTTTCTCTCGAAGTTTTCTGCCACGCACTTCGACTTTGTGGAATCAGCTTTCGCCAGCGGTATTTCCGAGCAGAGTCTATTGCTTTCTTAAAGGCCGGCAGAACATCTGTAGCTCCTCTGCTATTACGGATGTTCGTGGGCGTCGGTGATCACTTACTGTAAAGTGAGCCGCATGCTTGTTTGCCTCCTAACATAAAAAAAAATCTTTAATATGGTCATATGTTACAACATGCAATCCATTACATTATCATTGGGCTATGAGTCATAGATATAATATGGTAATGTAATACGGGCCTAAGACAAGAGAGGCGACAGAATTGTCTTCGTGAGACGTGTTTACATTAACATTCCATTGTGAACACAGTTGCGCAATGGACGCCTCAAATTATCATAGTTAATATTAGTTCAGATACACTCAAAATAATTTTCGGTATAAGGTTGTTAATTCGTTAGCTGACCTTGTCACACAACAGTCATTCTATTGGATTAAGTCATACATAACCTTTACTTCCTATGGTGTATTTATAAGTATGATATCAACATTTCAGATTGGATAAGAAGACCAAGGATTGTCAGCAGGCGGATAATTTAGCTCGACATTACGAAACACGCTATACTGAAGAGAGCAACAAATATAATACTGCTCTTGCTGACAAAAAGAAAGCCCAGGATGAAGCTAGGGTTAGTTGTTACAATTTTGTTTTTGCCGGTTTTCATAAAAATAGCGATATGATATCAGTTGTAGTAAATTAATAATATATACATGGCTTATCAAAAACAAAAAAAAAATCACCATGAATTTACAAAATTTAACATAAAATCGATTTACCATATTTTTCACTTGTTTTGTTACCGATAACAATACCCTAATATTTTTACATACATACCGCATTTACGCTTACTTTATATGCATATTATATACAAATTAGTTAAAACGAATACTTTCACGTCTCATCATACATGGAAGATATAGCCATAGCCACCACGCTGGGCAGGCGTCTTGGTGAGCAGTGCCGGTTGTACATGGGTGAGCATTGGAGATGATTTAGTGATGAGCATTAGTGGCGGATAGAGGGATGGATTTTCTGCAAACAATCAGTCGCCAGAGTATGTCTGTAAGTCAACAAACTGCACCGTGTGCTGGCGAGGATGACATTTAGAGAAAAAAGTTGTTGTAATACAATGTAAGCCCCTAATTACATTATTTACAAATTCTAAGAATATTCCCAAAAGTATTATCTTCAAAATAAGATTGAGACATATATCAGAAAAGAAAGGAAAAAAGTAAAAAAACATTATTAAATACTTTTACAGCTAGATTCGACAAAATCAACATAAATATTCCCAATGATAATTAACCCGAATTATAATTGTCAGAAGAATAAGTTTAATTAAATCTATCTTCAATTTCTTTACTTATGTAAATAAATATATAATAATAATTACGGTATGCAGTACGGTACCGATACCTAGTGAAATACTGTGCAAATAGTCACTCGAGGCATTGTTGTTTTTGTTGGTAAAACCAAAATAAAGTAACTTTTGTACTCATACAATATTCTCACGGGAACAAATAAAACTAAATGAACAGTAGACTGATTTCATAGATGACTACAAAACACGACAGAAGGAGTTTCACGTCTATAGAGGTTTCCTTATTTACATAAACCTAAGATGTTACACATTCGGATAATTAATCATATGCGAAATGTGCAAAAAAAACAAGGCTTTGTTTGTATTTATTGATATAATTATCAATAATAATCGAATCCTATTTAAAAGTAGTTGTTTCGCTTCTATATGACGTAGGCGAACTTTGTATCATGTCTGCGAATTATTTTTTAGACATGCAAACTTTGTTAACCCTCACCAGGGAAAGCTTGGTTACTACAAAAGTTAATAAAAAAAAATTAAAGTACACCTTGTCTGAGTTAAATATCAATCTTGTTTCTCAGGATTTGGCAAAAGAGTTGGAAAAATTGCGGAAAGTATACGCCGACACGCGTAAGACGCTTGAAGAAGAGATGCTGTGCCGTATCGACATGGAAAACACCGTTCAAAGTCTGCGCGAGGAACTTTCCTTCAAGGACCAGGTGTTCCAACAGGAGCTGCAGGAGACCCGCACCCGCCGACAGGTGGAGATTTCAGAGATCGGTAAGTAATCGAAACCAGAATCGATTTTTTTGGTTACGATGTTACGAAATTGTATCATCAACTTGTTACATAGCCCAGGCATTCAGACTCGATGATTGATTATAATTATATTTTAGATGGCCGTTTGGCTCAACAGTATGAGGCCAAGTTGCAACAGAGCTTGCAGGAACTGCGTGAGCAACAGGAAGCCAACATTAAAGCTAACAGAGATGAAATTGAATCTCTTTTCGAAAATAAGGTAAAGAAAACAAATTAATCTGCAATTCAAATGTTATATATGCACATTTTTATGAACAATGAATCGCTAATCGGTGTATTTTGTATGTGCAGCTGAAGAACCTGCAGGCAGCCGCCAACCGCAACAGCAATGCGGCTACTGTGGCCGTGGACGAGCTGCGCACGATGCGGACGCGCATCGACAGTCTTAACTCTACGCTCAATGATTTGGAGAATAAGAATGCTGCCCTTAGCGTGAGTTGTATTGATGCTTTTAGTATCCATTTTCCATAATACCATTTTCATTGTTAACTTTCTAGTTTGTGTTTTTTTTCAATTGTTTTTTATTTGAGATTTGAGACAGTAGTCGAAAATAGCCAGGAGACTTCTTCCAATTTAAAAACATATACTCTAAAACCGCCTCTCCTTTTACGAACAGAATATGGTTCAATAAATAATATTCTTTGAATCAATGACATACAAGTTGTGCAGTCTTCTGACATTTAAACAATGTACCAAAATTAAAAGAGATCTATTCAGACAAATAATTCGCTAATTTTACTGAATGGATCTCTTATTTATTTATTAGCCCTGTCATAGAGAGTTTAGAGATGGCGAAAGTGAAGCCACATACAAATAAATGTTTTTAAAAGGGGGATATTTTCCAAAAGTATAATAGGCCATTTCTTACAAGTTGGGGCAAGATGCACTTTTCATAATTTCATTATTGATTGCTCCAAATATATGCCTATACCTGCCTAACATGGAATTCAAAAACTTATTACTCATATAATATATAAACTCATACAAATTATTTAATTTATTTATTACTTTTATTTCTTATGGCAATAAAGATTATGTTAAATTTATAATTGTTTTAAATTCTGGAGCAAATTTAAGCTTTTGCATACAGAATTAAAGATTGAAACAGATCTATGCTACCGTTTTTAAGCTTCACAAAAAATTGTAAGATGGCGCTGCCGCCAGTGTTATTTATTGGTCCTATGTATTAATTATTGATATTTTATTTAAAACAGTATGTGACCTATTTTAATACTATTTGTGAAACATTTAACACAAAATTGTTAAATTTTTACTGTATATTCTTGTCGATCACAAACCATTTCAAATTTAATGTAGGAAGTGTTTATTTTCTACAACTATTACGCTTAAGAGATACAATTAAGAACGAAAATAATAAGAAAAAAATTACTTGGAATATTAATAATGGTGAAACGGGGAAGGACAAGTCGCGGAATATTGAATATCTATTGGATATTAATAAAAAGTAAAATACTTATATGATATATTATAAAAAAAATTATAGCGGATTTCTGCTACCTTGAGCAGAAACTTTCGATAAATTATTAATTAAAATTCCAATATTAAATACAAAGTCCCTCAACTAGACGTAGTAAAGCCGAACAGCGGCTTTTGCTGCTACTCGAAGGGGCGGCTCGACCGGGTTGATACCACGGCCTCACAGAATACCGGCGTGAAGTAGAGGCATCTTGTGCTCCTACGTTTCGTTCGGTGAGTGAGGTAACCGGAAACCCACTCCCCCTCCCGATCCCCCTCCTCATCCTCTCTCCCATATCCCAAATACCCTTAAAGGTCGGCAACGCACCTGCAGCACCTCTGGTGTTGCAGATGTACGTGGGCGACGGTAATCACTTACCATCAGGTGAACCGCTTGCTCGTTTGCCGCCTTTCCCATAAAAAAAAACTCCACTGCTACTGTCACCGAGACATTACACATACAGGTTACGTTAACCTTCGGAGAAAAAGATTGTACGCCTTTTCTATTCCCCTCACTCCACACGGATCAGCAAGTCTTACTTGTTTTGCCAGTAATTGCCAGTAAAGATTCAATAGAACGCCGGCAACCGTCGATTTTTATTTGGTACTGTGCAATATATTTTCGTTAAAAGTTTATTGTCGTTCTAGCGCCGATGTAATTCGAAAAGTATATTATACCACACAATTTTTATACCAGATTTATACCAGAAAATTGTTTTCTGAAGAAAAGAAAGAAATCTTACTAATACTGATACTTATACAACAGAACCGCTGCCGCGAACTGGAGCGTCAATTGGAGTCGGAGCGCGCTCGGCACGCAGAAGACCTGGCGTCGCTGGAGCAGGAGCTCGCGCGGCTTCGCGACGAGATGGCGGCACAGCTGCGCGAGTACGCCACGCTTATGGACATCAAGATCTCGCTCGACCACGAGATCGCCACCTACCGCGCGCTCATCGAAGGCGAGGAGGACAGGTAATGGGGGCGACGTAGCGTGACTATCTTTATTGTCTTAGCATTTTCAATTCCGGGGGAATACTGCCGTAAAGTAAAGTTGTTGTTTCGTTGTGGAAAAGATTAAAAAATTATATATGTGCAGGGGGAACACAAGAAAGACATTTAGTATTTGTATCCAAAAGAAAACCAAAAAGCTTTGAGGAAATGATAACACTCAATCGACAGTTAACCAACAAAAACCGTTTTTAATACTCATGTGTGTGAACTCCCCTCAAGACCTTAGTGCATCCTAAATAAATACACTACAGAAAGGTCGCTCCGGTCGTCAAGATCCTTATACCAGGTTTCTTTTATACAAGCCAAATAAATAAAATCGTTCTCAGATATTTACATAAACTCTTCTCATTTCCGTCTCCTATAAGGTTAGGCAATAGTGGGGAAGCTTGGATATTTCCCAAAGAGAAGTCAAAACAATGCCTTCTTGTTTTCAAAATAAAGATTGGAAAAGTTTGAAGTTACATTTACGAAATAAAAAATTTGTTAACCAACAATTTATTATGAATTAATGCCATATCTACCTTCACCGATACCAATTGGTAAACCACCACTTATTAAATGAATACCATGTATACATACATACACTTCAAAACAAAAATAAAACGTATATATACCTACAATATAATAACATAAGATGATCCTTCCTTATTCAAAATGATACATTTTACTAAACACAACTACAACAAGAATGTCATAAGCAGAAGTCTAAATGAAAAATATATATTAAAATATCCCCAGGTTGAACCTCACGGCGCAGTCGCCAGGGCGGGAGTCGCGCGCGTCCGTGAGCGCGAGCAGCGGTGGTGCACGCGCCACGCCCGGCCGCCGTGCCACTCCGCTGCGCGCTGCTCGCAAGCGCACCCTGCTCGACGAGAGCGAGGAGCGCAGCCTTCAAGACTTCAGCGTCACCTCCAGCGCCAAAGGTGACCTCGAGGTCGCCGAGGCCTGCCCCGACGGCAGCTTCGTCAAAATACGCAACAAGGGCAAGAAGGTTCCATCTCCAATCCGCTTATTTCATTTAATAAAACATCTCCCTCTTTAGTAGGAATTGCAGTTGTTTTGTAAGCTAGTTACATATAGAAATTGCAGAGAGGACAAACACCCAATACCGGAACGATTACGAGACAGTTATTTATATGGTCTACAAATACTTGTCCCATATATAGCCATTGAGCCTCCGAATAGTATTTTCTACCATAGTATCTAATTTATTGTTATGTCAGCATAAGACAATCTATCATCTTGTCCGTATATATAATAAGATGCGACAGAGAGGAAAGTCAAAAAAAAAAACATCTGGCGTCTAAAGATGCCAGAATAGCCAGCTGCATCTGAAGTACGATGCGGTTGGATGGTAATGCGATCGCTAATCCCCATATCAAATCCTATCAACTTTGAAATTGGAGGTCAACATAAATAGCAGTGGAAGAATTTTTTTAAATGTTTCTAATAATTTATTTCAGGAGCTAAGCTTGGGTGGATATCAGATCAACCGTAAGGCAGGCGAGCAGGAGACGGTATTCAAGTTCCACCGCACCGTGAAGGCGGAGCCGGGCGGTGTGGTGACTGTGTGGTCGGCCGACGTGGGAGCGGAACACGACCCCCCGCGGGACATCGTCATGAAGGGGCAGAAGTGGTTCGTGGCCGACACCTTCACCACCACCCTGTACAACAATGATCAAGAGGTATGATTTACAGTCATATATCTTTTAAGAGTGTAGTGTGTATATTGTATTTTATTTTACTCAGATTTATTTTGTGAAAACAGTAATGCAAAAATATTTAATTAGATTTACTTTTTAAATTAAAATCAATCGGATATGTACCAATTATATCACGTAATAGCAGACTGACATTCTCTGAGTAATTAGGGTCCAGATTGTTATGATAAATATAAAATATACATATATGGATTCAAACACGAAATTCTCAGCTTTGAATACAGGGTCTTATTATGATTAGCTATGCTATGTTGTGCCAAAGCGATTAGTTTGCCCATTGCTTCAATTTAAAATATTGTGTACTCACAGTATGCAATGGTTTGTATACTTGTACCAATTTGTAATGAAACAATTATTTACGGATTTTATAGAGTTTAATTATGTTTTTATTTTCCCGTCGTTTCGAGTGCTTACAGCAGCCGTGGTCACGGGGAGACTGAGGTGTTAGTCGACTCGGGCTCGGGTCAATCGGTGTTATTACAAGGGTGAAATGGGGAAAATTTTAGAAACAACCTTGTACATAAGTAAATTTCATATAGGCTACGAACCTGTGACCGTTATTCGATACGCAGTTTGTATGTGTGTGTTGTGAGAGAATTGAACGGAAGGCGTGGTTTTTAACGATATATAAGCTAGGTGTGTGTGTCTGTTCAGGAGGTGGCGGTGTCGGAGCGGCAGCGGCGGCAGGTGAGCACGAGCGCGCAGCGACACCGCGAGCTCGCGCACAAGTACCCGCGCCGCGACCAGGTCAGCCATCTTTGATTCTAACGACTCCATGTCTCTAAAAAGAAAACGGAATCTTTCACATGCACAATTATCACATCAGTTCGTGTGAAATTACGCTACGAAGAAGCCGCGAACAAAGGACTAAAATGTTTGGTGTAATTTTTCTGATCTTGTGTGAAAATCTTTCACACACTTCTTTACTTACTATTACTTCTTATATTTCATGTAGCTATTAGGCGACCAATCGCTCCCATGTCTGCCACCCAAGCTTCATTCTAAAATGGGTCAAGTAATCATCGTTTTATCGAAAAGACAAAATAGACAAACCAATATCTATGAACACGCTCGCCCCATAGACTACCGATCCCCACTTAGCGCCTCAACACAACAACACAACTACAATTAAAGAGTTCTACAATTAAATTTTCGACTTTCCGGGACCGACTCTTACGAATGTTACGGTAAGAAAGGGGATGACGCATTCTTACCCTGCTATCATTAATTAGTCTTAGATGGATTTAATATACAGTTTAGTATTTGAATTGGAACCTCTTTTTATTTCAGCTCGGAGAAATTCGTGAGGGTGATGAGAATTGTCGCATCATGTAACGTTCGCCAGTTTAGGTGCCTCGGGAATTTCCCCGTCATTCAAAGTAAACGGTGCCTCAACATGACTTCCCAAACTACAAACTTCTTACATCAACGACGAGAAACAAGATGTCTGTTACATTTGCAGTTTGAAAAATTGGATAGATATATACAAACAACCTAGACATCACGTTTCTGTTTCACTCATATATTTATAATGGTGACCATTAATTAACTTCACGCAGACTCCTGGCCAACATAATATTTAAATGATGCAGTCACTGCTGCACTGTTTTGTCACCTTTATGTCGTTAAACGGTGAACATAGTACAAAATCGTGAGTTCACTAATATTGGTAAGTATTTTATTAAAATAAGATTGCGCCCACCCATTGCTTTGCACTAAAAATAAATAATTTAATAAATGCATCAATATAATAATGCAGTAAGTAGATTTGATCTACTAAAGATTCAATCTTAGATTTTGTGGACTAGAGAATCATTTTATTTAGGTTAAGATTTTTGACATCATTGTGGTTGTCATTTAGGTTAAGGTACTAGTTTTCATACAAATAAACACTAATTTAAAATCAATGATACAGGTGCAAGTCTCAAAAAAGGCGTATTAGAAAAGAGATGTACTTGGAGTAGCATTTATAATGTTAATGCAAATGGGTTATCTTCTAATATTTAATGTAATAATTATTTGTAACACTACATTCTAACATTATTAAAATACCGTTAGATTATACGTAGAAACGTGCACAAGTGAACCAACCGACAAAGTTTAAATTTATTCTCATTTGGGAGTAAAACAAGAGCATAGTAAAAAAAATAAGCATTATGCTAATTTTTTTGACTTATAATAAATATTAATATAATTATTTTTTTTACATAAACATGATCTTACATAATATAATCTCTTAATTAAGAACTCATTTCTTTGTATGCAAAAAAATTAACATTGATATGAACCAGTTTTTCACTGAAAATTCAGAAACTGTAGATGTTATTTTAATCATAATTAACATTTTTTTATTAGCCAGTTGTTGCCCAATATCAAATCAAATTCTTTATTGCATCCATGACAGTGTCGATTTCTCTATGTTTGCGTCTTTGGCGCCGCAAAACCCTTCTTTATTGAATAAATTAATCATTACTCTATCTGTTTAAGTATACTTATGTTTATATGTAACATACAAAACTAACAAGTGTATTTACGCTCGCTCAATGCACGACTCGCGCGCGTGCACAATGCCTTGGGTTGCCTATGCGGTCGGCTCCTACGAATTTACAGGCGTATACGATTTGCATGCAAACACGGTTAGTTAGCGCTTCGAAAAGTGCCAAATGAACGATTGTTATCGCTGCGCGTGATATTATTTTCGTTAAGTCGATTCTTTCTAATTTTTTTTTTAAATTTGTAAATGTATTAATAAATATAAATATAATAAAACAAGATTAGTGAACAATCGAAATCTGAATTTCGTCATAAAAATATTTGTTTCTAGATAATGGACGTCCTAGTCCAAAAGTGTAAAGTTTAATATTTTTAATATCAAGTATAATAATAATAGCAGATAGATAGTTAGAAGGACTCGATTTTAAAGAAAGTTAGTAAAAAACCAGGGCGACTGCTGTTGTATACACATTTTCGTCCCTAAAGAGAAACAAAACGTGTCTTAGAAGTACGCAAAAGAAGTACGGATAGGAGAGTACTTACATAAAATGCAATGGCTACGTAGTCAAAGTTGCAAAGCAGCGATGATTTTTATACACTTTTAATTGAAAACGTTTTATCCCTCGAACTACGTGTTAACGGATAAAAAGTTTTCGATTTGCATTGTTTTTTGTAGTTAAATACTTAATTATTCATACACATATATTAATTAATATATTCGTATTTTATTAAGAAAGAATCTAATCAACCCAAGACTGATCACAGGAATCGCCACTGCCATGAGTATATTATATTATGTTAGTAAACGACACATCATGAAACCTTGTTGTAGGAAACTGGAAATAGTATGACATTACTTGATTATACAAATAAGAAAAGTTTTAAATAAATATTAGAGAATGAATAAGACACCAATTTTCTTTACTCTCTCGTACAAGTTCCTTGTTTCTGATACACATATTAATGTCTTTTCCTTCTTTTATGGCTTTGTAGAATATTTTGTATTCTGCCATATTTTTGTCAACATTTTACGTCTTGTAGTTCTAATCCCTTCACATGTCATAACTTTGATATAATCGAAATTCTGTTAAGAGTCATATTAGGGGATTAATGTACATCTTCTAGGGTTATCTGCTTTTTTCTGAAATATTTAGCAGTCTATCAAAAGTAGTGCAATTTTCGGAAATCTTTAAGTGTTACCTTATTACCAGTATGAAATTTCTAATACTGTAGTGAATCGAGGCAACATATACTGAAAACAAGTATTCTATAATTTTTAATCAAAAACATTTTCCACTATTGACATAAATATTTAAGTTAAACAACACTAGTTAATGGAGTGTAACGTTAAGCCTTTCCAGTTTTGACGTTTGAATGTTGTGGTTTGGTTATAAAATAGCAGATGTGCGTGCAAGGTTTTTTTTACATACAAGTGTGTTATACAATGCTAAATACACTTGTTTATCGAAGAAATATTTATATTTCAATTATAATTAATTTGAAATTTCTTTGCTATAGAACATGTGAGGGGAATTATCTTACAATGACACGAAAATCATAATGTAGTGCTGCAGTCATAGATTATCCTGTGGCCAAAACTGTATCTAAAGTTAATTTGATTTGTGGTTTTGTTCAGTTTTTAGTTATCTCTGATTTTAGCTACAGAAGAAAATGACTGTCAATTATATTACACCTTAAATTTTATGTAGGATTGATGGTTGGTTATATTTATGAAAAAATATTGTGTTTGAAATATATAGGATATTCAATGGCGCCACTAAATGTTGTTCACCGAGTCAGATGTTTGGAGTTCTATTATTGAAAATTTGTTTTTTATTTTACTATAGTAAAGACAACTTGTCTCTATCTAAGCTAAGTGTAAAACAGATTTAATATTAATTAAGGAGTTTTCTAATTAGTTATAAAATGTATTTCATAGATTGTAGAGTAAGAGGTACACATTGTCTCTTTATTCTATGAAATTGAAAATAAATCATTTAAAAGATAATCATTTGCTTTTTTATTATTTTAATTACCTTAAAATTTATTTGGAAGCTCTTTGTAAGACTGGTAGAGGTTTGTTCACGTGTGCACAATAGTTATATAAAGTATTTCACATGGTTAGTTTATCACAGAGAGGAATGAACCTGATTCTTTTGTCAAAAAAACAATTTTGGTTAATGTGTAATCATGAAGCTTTTTTTTTTATTTTGGACCCAGTTTTTATATTCCATGTGTAAATTACATAATATAAAATAAAGATATATTAGGTTAATAATGGTGTTTTTTCTTTAAGTTTATTAATTTTTAACGTGAACACAGTCCTGATAGTAAGTGATCCATGTAGCCAATAGATACCTGCATCTATCCTCAATTAGGGCCTTCATCACACGGAGATATTTACAAGCTACGCAATTGAGATTCGAACCGTAGATTTTTGGTACTTGCCACAAATACAATTAACGGCTTCTTTTAGTATCTTCTCTACCGCTATCGGTTGCGCACAAATGTTTGAAGCTTAGCGGTTAGCATGTCCAACTATCCCAAAACATGTGCAGTCGATCTAGAATATATTAGTGCATCTAATTTCCACATGAAGAAAAGTGATTATCTTTTCATAAATGCACTTTTGTGAGCGCTACAATGCTCAAGTCTCAGTATTGCTTTGAGCTTAATGGGAGTACACTTAGCTATCAACAAATGCAGTGCCTCCCTTGTCATGTATACTTCGAACATACACAAGCTCAATCTCAGACGCATCAGAAGAGTAGTGTAGTTCTATTTACGTACATCAACAACACAAAGCTTATGACCGAAGATACATTTTTAATAATATCTGCCCATTGTTTACTACTCTTAAATACAAATACTGTACAAATGTATGGACTATTGAGGGTAATTGCTATCAATATCTATTATATTATAATTTAGACATGTTATTATTATTTGTATTCGATTGTCCCCCGCTGGGAGAGAGTTACGATTTCGCAAAAATTCAAGAAAGTGTCGTAACTTATCGGTTTTTCCGTATCTAAACAACCTTAAACTCCTGCAGCTCACGAAAGGATTTTGAATCTATTTTATGAGTGACAATATATATGAGGAGAGGGACCCAGTTCTTTACAGGCTCAACTAACGTCGCCAGCGGACGTCGATTTTTTCTTAATTTTGATCAATAACGCCTTTTAAAAATACCGTTGACTCTTCCTTTTTGGCTGGAGGCTAATATTGATTTTGAATGAGTACATGTATTTTTGAACCTTTCAAACAAAGGATTCCATGCTACGTCACAGTTAGTCGCTGAAAACTGAATACATTAAATTACCACAGCAGCGAATCCTTTTAAAAATAACGAAATTGATTAACGTTATCTATTTCGGTGTGTGAATAAGACTGACACTACTGCCAGTCACGAACACTTCTGACAATCTTCATATGACCTACTAAACCTCTGCCTCGACGTATCAAGAAAATTCAACTTTTCTCCATAAATCCCATTTTTATTGTAAATGTAAATTACGTAATCCTCTGTAATGATTATATAGTTAATCCCTTTGTTTTCGTGTACATTTTGATATCAACCATTTAAATCACTCTATAAATACTTAAGTTATTAATTAAAATGTAATAGCTTCATAAAACAACTCGTTCGTAATTTTGATAATTTTTAAAAACTCATCGACTAGTCAGAGGTACTACATTAATTAAATCAAGCAAAAATTGTATAAAAGGAGCGGACCGCGCTCCGTATCGTCACCCACCCTTATCGCACCTATAACCTAAGCCGAGGTATCGCACCTCTTTATAAGGGGTCTTTGGGTTCTCGCTGGCACCCCTCTAGTTGTCGGAAATCTTTCGTTAACATGTGTAGGGTTGCTTATTAGAAGGCATACCACAGCAGCAACCAGCGTCGTAAAAAATCTTCTTTCACTCACGAGCCTCCTGCTCGCGAGTCTTACCGACGAAGTTGTAAAGGCCTCCGGGCCATAGATGGTTTTTAGTAGGTATGTTTCTCCCTCTGAAGTCCGAGTCCGACATAACCCGTTGGGTGACCTGCCGGCCAGCAAAGGGTAAAGCATTTTCCATCCATAAAAAAACCGTAGCGTCACTTCCACCTCGGCACTCAAAGCAAGAACAACTACAATGAAGAAAAAATAGAAAACAGGAAGAAATCAAAAAATAAAAAGTGTTAATAGGAAGAAGAAAGTTCATGTAATAGAATCAGTGATTGTCAATAAATAATATTCAAATCTGTTAACCGGTATTTACTTTTCGCAATCCCGCATCTCACACATCTTTTGAAGAAATAACCAGAAATTCACCAACTACTGATTAATTACGAGTGAAATCCAGATGAATGTCGGTTGTAAATCTGCCAATACTATCAATTGTACTCCTTGACTTCCTAACCCAAAACTGGCTATCGACTAGCAATCATTTACATTCTTCATACCATTTTAAGTTTATTTTTAATCAACTGTTCAGCTATCTAACCAGTATTGTTGTAAGAGCGGTAGACCTAAAGTAAGAGGCCTAATTTACGATTTTTTTATTTCAATATTGGTACTACTTATTGGGATTTCGATGATAAGGGAGTTTTTGGGCCACCATGTCAGCTTTTATAATATTTAAATAATGATCTACTGTTTTATCTCCCAGTCTAACAAAAAACGAGTAAGGTATACCATCTTTCCTTGCAGCAGAATTTTTTAAACTAGTTAGGGCGCCTTTAATTTCAGGAGATAAGAATAAAAAGTTTAAAACTGTTGAGTTATCAGGAAGCGGAGTTATATATTTATAGAGGCAACAATATTGGAAACTGTTAATGGTGCAAGAAGGTTTATAAAGCTATCTGTAATTGGTAAAGCAATAGAGGATGCTATTCCACTTGAGACTTGGGACTTCGGAAGGGCTAGTATCAGAAAAAGCTGCAAAACGCACTCATACTCCTTCTAAGCCCACAAGTATCTCCATCGATTAAAGCTTTTCGAAAATGGTTGTAATAATGCATGGCCTTTTTTGTTTACACTCGCGCATGGGCGAGGCGAAAAACCAACGCGATAGATTCCTAAATTTAAAAAAATACTGTTAAAGATAATTTATGAATGCTCAATTAAACACTTTAATGTTATTTAAAATAATATAAGACAACTAACTTTAAAATATTTGGCATTGAATACATCATTGTTTTTTGTATCTCTTTTTTAGGCGTGACCACGATTATTCCATCTGTGTTCAATACCATAAAAATACTAGTCAGTGATGTTAGAGTTGTATAAGATTAAATTGTGCATATTATTAAAATTTATTCTGTTTAAATATATCATCTTGGCTTTAAAACGTTTGAACCGTCGGGGAGTAAAAATGTTTAAAATAAATGCGATAAATTCTGTAGAATTTGTTTTATATCAATTAAAATGAAATTTACGTATTAACTAAAGTGCTGCATTTATTTTGTGCCTCCCTCCATAACTACAGCAGCTATATTCGAACTACTGCGAGATGTTCGAGGGCCGAATGCGCAAGTTCTTATTGATGGGGATGAATGAATAACAATTCCGATATTTTATCGATATCAATGTCAGAAACTAATCGAGGTGCGAATAAACGACGAAATATCGATGTTTTAGGAACCGAAATAATTTGACATTATTTAATTTGAAAAAATCTGAAGTATTTTTGATAGTAAAAACCAAATCGTAATGCAAACATGTAGTCTGTAGTATTACCTGTGTAGACTTAAATAATTGCTATTATTTAGAGATGATGGTTATGCTCTTTAGAACTATACAGCCAAAATTGCTCTCATTGTTGTTATTATAGAATGTCATTATTTATTTTTTGAAGTTACTTCTTTTGGCGCGTTTGGGAAAAATGATGAGAGAGAATTTTTACGATGCGCCCGCACACCAACATCTAAAATTAACATGATGAAGTTGATTTCTAAATATCTCTTGAATTATTAGGATGTGCGCGCACACTGACATCTAAAAATAACAGGATAAAGTTGGTTTCCAAATGTCTCCAAAATTATCTTGGTAATTATTATGGACTATACACTATTATGGAGTGGATAGTCTCCATAGTAACTATATTCAAAGTGTTTGTTCAAATATTTATAAATTTTTAACACACGTTATGTACATGTTTTACATCAGTGGAGATAAAAAAAATCGTACATAAATATTGTAAGTGTAATAAGTGTATTTGTGTGTGATTTTAAATTATGTATGAATGAAAATTTATTGTGAATATTTGAGATAACAGTGGTTTTTTTTATGTAATGAACTTTTTTAAGTGGGCTTAATAATTTGAGATTAACTGTCGGTATGTATTCTTTTTATTTGTTTAATTACGCTAAAGACTAACTTCTTACGTGCGTACATAAGTACACACACACACACACTTTTTATAGTTAACACAGTTTAACACTAACTCGATATAAAAACATTTTTTTATTCGTATATAAATACGTTATCTTTGTTTTTGTATGAAATTCCATAGACTTGTTCAAAAGAGGTAACGTTCTAACTGTTAAAGCTTACAGTATTTAAACTATTGGAATGCTGTTGTTATAACCGGAGTAGGGTTATAATGTAATTACTTTTTATAATGTTAATTGTTATCAAGATAATTATTTAATTTTAATTTAACTATAATTTCTATGAAGGTTTTCTAATATTCATTTTTAGATAATAATTAAGTAAAGAGGCAAAAGTTTTGAATGAAAATCATACATAATATTTTTTAAATCTTTTATCAATTTAAGCCAGCTTTTGCAGTGTGTTTCTGTGGCAGTGGATGTCTTCTTCTTCTTCTTCGTATTGTGGCGGTTTGTGTAAAGTTCGCTAATTACGCAATGAGTGTAATATATAATTCATAAGCTCAGCCGTCAGTGGATGTCGCTGTGTAACGAAGGTTATTTATCGTGATCCCTTTCGATGATCGAGTACCAAAAGAAAATTTTTATAAACTTCAGAAAATATAGAAAAATATAAAGCTTAGCTGTTAACTGATAAACTCAAGGCCACAAACATTAAAATGTTCTGACCACGTTATTGACATATCGTTGTTTCAAAAGACCTGTTATCGATTTTTAGACATAGGTATTTTGCTAACATCGAGGAATAAAGAACATCTCTATTACTCTATTACAGTTTGTTGTGTTTCTGCTGTCACAGTCAAGTTAAAAAGAAAAACTAGCTTATTTGTTAACACAAGTTGAACTTATTCTAATTCTGTTTATTTCTGGCACCTATGGATAAGGTATTTACTAAACTTGTTTCTGGATAAATAATAGTTTTTAATTTATTTATAATTAATTTATATAAAATACACATACACATTTTGTAAATATTACCATACCACTTAAGTTAAGTTTAATTTTTTATTCAAGTTAAAGCAAAATTTATCTTATTAAAGTTAACTGATTGAATTTTGTTGGACAAAACGTACACTGATATTTTTAACTTGAAAAATTAATCTCTGTTAGTCGCAGGGCAGGATAAAATATTGCTAGATAGGTAACTAGACCCTTTAGTCACATAATCATAAAGGTTTCAAAACAACAATTAAAAATTGGGTTTACTTATAGCATGAAAAAAGATAAAAATAGTCAGAAATCTATTTACCTGTAAATAAGTGAAGTGAAAATTTATAATCCCTATATATCTTTAGCTATTAATTACGTTGTCCATAAATTATTTTATAATTGCTATTTTCGGTGTTTCAAATGGTAGCTAAAATGCACTATTTCTTCATTTCTTTAGTGTCAAATTTGGTAGGTTTTGGTTGGTTCTGGTTTTCTGTACACTGGACAGAAGTATTAACAAGTAAATTATTAAGTATGTTACACTTTCTCAATTATATAAATAATGGTTGCCTTATAACTATATACTTACGCACTCAACTTTTTCAAAATAATCAAATATATATAAAAATCAATTTTTACTTTTATATTTAAACGAAATGATCTCTGATCTTAAGAGTATATAGTTTAACTTGACACTTTGAGACTTCATACTCTGAGGCTGTCTTGTTGGCATCTTATTAAAAATTATTACTTTCTAGCTGAGGCACCCTGCTGGTTAACTGATGAAGCTCTGGTGACCAAATGATAGTAGAAAATCCATCCCAATTTGCTAGAATCAAATCCTACAGACTAGACCTGCATCAATAGTGTGAGGGTACCATACCATACCAACACTGTGCTCCCCAACCTCAGCTGTTCACTGTCTTGCTCAGTGAGGAGAGTATGGGCAAACTCTCCAAAATATGTTGCCATTTTTTTGTATGAGGGGAGATGCCCAACATATACTACTAACCCTCGCAGGAGCAGGAATGGCTTTCGGCGAATTACAACCGCAATAGTGTTCCACGTTTTGTTGGATATTGGCAGGGTCATGGAGACGCTCACGCGTGCACATATGTGAGCCACACCAGCTCCGGCGATTCCTGACCTCTCTTCAGGACACCTCCTCCATCCCTATCTCTTGGTAATGCGGCCCGGTGCAACAGTTACTCTGTCAGTACTGGGCCGCCGACATCTGTGACGCAAACTGTATCTGCTTGAGGGGTCCCTTCCCCCAGACAGGTGAATCGTAATATCGGCACCGGCATCCCGCTTCATCGGAGCGGTCCTGCCAGAGCTGAGGAGAATAGGAGAGAGTGGCGTAGGGATTTAGCAAAACTCCCACAGCACCTCCACGTCCTTGCGCTCGTGAGAGTGCGCTTGCCAAACTCATTAGAAGCGGGTTACCTTTATTTTGAATCTATTATCTATCGCCCTTTTCATAACATTTTGGCCAACACTGAGCTTCCTCATACGGCCTACTGTACAAAAAGTAGAAGGGTCTTTAAGTTCGTAATTCTCCTTAAAGATAATCGTTGTCATGATTAAAGAAGATATTTGAGAGATTATTAAAATTTTAACTAAGACTATAAAAATTCAAGAACAATTTCAATAATAATAACAAACTGAAAAACCCTGTAAGGAATTTTTGTGTATTGAATACCAGCCTCAGCGTCATGCTGTTAGGTCCTGTTAGGACATATGAAATAAGCGAATTATATGGAAAAAAGTTAAAAAGGTTGTTTTAAGAAATTATATAATTAATCAATCGAAGTATGTACCATAGGTATCTATGCACTTTCGCCATTTTATAGGTAGTTAATTGATTCCATTGCTGAAAAAAGTATGGGAGCGAGAGTCAATAAAAATCTTTGAATGCGGTTTGAACAGCCTTATTGTTAGGTTTTCCTACGTTGACGGCGACTGTGGGTACCCTTTTATTGCCAAAAATAATATTCCATTTTAAGTAAGGACATAAATGTTACGTAAGGCACACAGTTTACAGTATATGAAAATTTACAGCATAAAGTGGAATAGCGTATTGTCCGATCATCTTGGTGTGGTGGATGGGGGCGTGCGGATACATCGCAATTTTCGCGCCTTGACCCAGGTGGGCGTAACAACGCAATAGGGGTCATAGGGGTGAGGCGTGCGCTCGCGGGGAGTGTTTGGACGGGAGTAGTAGCGTAGTGACGTCAGTGACGCGCGGTATCGACCACAACAGCCGTCACAACACCCCGCCCCCGCACCAGCGCCGCGTCCGTTCCGCGCATCTACGCATCGCGCCGTCCGGAAACACGCTACCACTAATGTACCTAACAAGAAATAGTGGATTCCATTCGATGACATTAAAGATATTGCAGAATGTCTACTATAAATATTTTTTGCTTTAAACATTCGGGCAGCTTCGGTCTTTTGGCACCAATGTAAATCTGAATCTGTAATCTGAATCTGAATCTAAATCTGCCTCTGCCTTTTTACTCATTGCTACGTGTAAGTGATTTATTAAATCAAAACTGATTGCTTAATTTTTTGAGCCGTAAATGATTGCATCGGACTAAATTGAATTAATCCAGGGATTAAGAATGAATGAAGGTAATTTACCTTTAAATTTTGAAATATTTTATAGAAAAATCAACTATAACAATTACTTAGAACAGTCTGGTATTGTAAATCAAAATCAGTAGGTTCAGTTTATGCGTTTATAAAATGTTGAAAACGCTTAAACTTTTTAATTTTTGTTGCTGCTTAACTTCTTATATATTCGTTCAAATATACCTTGAATATTTTTAAGACCTTTTCTTTCATGAAACGCGCCTGTGCCGTTTTGCGTCGCACCGCCTGTTAGTATTTTCTACTCACACAATTGCGTATGTTTTGGAACGAAATAGTGTTGCCTTTCTACTATGTCACTGTCCAATTTTCACGCGTTGCGTCACAATTCGTGACCGGATATCTACACCCGAATAAATTCCGACATAATCATCAGAACTATCCTTTACTTTGTTTCTTATTATGTTCGTTTCACAACATATTGTACCTAAACTATACACTAAAGTACAACATTTAAGACACTAAAAGTATTAAATTTTTTTGCCTGATATATAATCAGAAAAAATATTTTAAACGTGGTAGAGCCAAGCGGCGGCTTTTGCTGCCGCAGAAAGAGGCCGGCTCGTCCGGATAAGTTCCACGGCCTCGCAGAATACCGGCGTGAAGTAGAGGCATCTTGTGCTTCTGCGTTTCGTGCGGTGAGTGAGGTAACCGGAGGCACTCTCCCCCCTCCCCCCACCCCAAATATGGTAGCGGTATATAATTTTGAGCTACCCCAGGAGGGTACCAGTACCGACAGTTCTGGAGAATCCCTCACTGAGCATCCACGTTCAGGCTTTCCTACGCTACCTAATCGTGGATGCTCAGTCTGCCCCGCGTATGCTGGGGGCAATATTCCGCTCTCTTTCTTTCCTACTCGAGGCAAACACAGCAAGGAAACTATGCCATCCCCTACCGCGCTCGCCGTGGATTTCTGCAATATCAGGGGACTCCACTCGAACCTTAGCGCCGTTCATTACCATCTTGAAACGGCGAAGCCGGCCTTGCTTTTTCTTACAGAGACTCAGATATCGTCTCCGGCTGATACCTCTTATCTCCATTACCCGGGGTACAAACTGGAACACTCCTTTGTGCCCCGTGCCGGAGTTTGCGTATACGTCAGAGATGATATCTGTTCTCGACGCCTCGGTAGTCTTGAAGGTTTGGACCTATCTACCCTTTGGCTGTGCATCGACAGCGACGACCATCCGCGCATCTATGCGTCCCTTTACAGGTCCCATAGCGGTAACACCGTAACTGACCGACTCATCGACCACATCCAAATGGCTACAGATTCCGTGCTACAATAGATCCCATCCGCAGAGATCGTGATTCTTGGCGATTTTAATGCCCACCACACCGATTGGCTCGGTTCTCGCATAACCGATCATGCGGGGAGATCTGTTCACGACTTTGCATTAGCATATGGCCTGACACAACTGGTAACCTCGCCGACGCGGATCCCAGACGTGGAAGGTCATACACCTTCCCTGTTGGACCTTTTGCTGACCTCACACCCGGACGGATATTTGGTCTCAGTCGATGCCCCTTTTGGCTCGTCGGACCACTGTCTGATCCGGAGTGTACTGCCTATCGCGCGCCGATCCCGAACGCGATCTTCACTCACGACAGCAGATTGGGATGGAATGCGGTCTTTCTTTGCTTCCTACCCATGGGGGCAGGTTTGCTTCTCGCTGGATGATCCCAACGCCGTTGCAGATTCTGTCACTGATGTGGTACTTTAGGGAATGGAACTTTTTATTCCGTTTTCTGCAGTGCCTGTCGGAGGTAAATCCCAGCCTTGGTTTGGTCGCACCTGCAAAATAGCGCCACGCCGAAAGCGGAAGTGCTACCAGGCCTGGGCCGGTGCATCGGCGTCTCGGGATGCAAAAACCAGTGCTCTTAAAAACGAGTACAACTCTGCCTCCAGGTCCTTCAAAAGAATTATCGCTGCGGCAAAGTTAAAGCACATTGGAAGAATTGGCGAGAGACTAGTTCGCCTCCCATCGGGATCCCGCGCATTCTGGTCTCTCGCCAAGGCTGTCCAGGGAAATTTCTGTCAGCCATCTCTCCCATCTCTACACAAGGAGGATGATTCGCTGGCCCATACTGCAAAAGAGAAAGCCGATCTCTTGGGCTCTCTTTTTGCATCCAACTCGACTCTTGATGACCGGGGAAACTCTCCACCTACCATCCCGTGTAAGTGCTCCATGCCGGAAATTCAGTTTCTGCAGAGCTCAGTGCGAAAGGCACTCCGTTCCCTGGACATTCATAAGTCGAGTGGGCCGGACGGAATCCCTCCAATTGTGCTGAGGATGTGTGCCCCTGAGTTCGCACCGGTTCTCACGCGTCTTTTCCGGCACTCCTACTCTTCAGGCGTCGTCCCGGAATCTTGGAAGACAGCATTTATGCATCCAATACCCAAAAAAGGCGACCGCTCTGATCCGTCCAACTACAGGCCTATTGCCATTGTTATCTAAAATAATGGAGTCACTCATCAACACCCAGCTCCTGAGGTACCTGGAGGAACACCAGCTGATCAGTGACCGACAGCACGGTTTCCGTCGCGGACGATCAGCTGGAGATCTTCTAGTTTACCTGACTCACCGATGGGCAGAAGCAGTTAAGTCTAAGGGGGAGGCTTTGGCGGTTAGTTTGGACGTAGCGAAAGCATTTGATAGGGTTTGGCATAAAGCGCTTCTTTCAAAGCTTTCATCTTACGGGGTTCCTGAGAGATTGTGCAACTGGGTCACCAGCTTCCTCACGGATCGGAGCATCAAGGTTGTTGTCGACGGTGCATGCTCGGACCCCAAACCCGTGAATGCTGGTGTTCCACAAGGCTGTGTGCTATCTCCGACTCTGTTCCTTCTACATATCAACGACATGCTACAAATCAGTAGCATTCATTGCTATGCAGACGACAGCACGGGTGATGCCCTATATACAGGCCGTGCGAATATTTCTCGGGAACACGTCGACGAGTGCCGGAACAAACTTGTGTCTGAAGTCGAGACCTTGTTATTCAAAGTCTCGGATTGGGGTCGACGTAATTTGGTCCTATTCAACCCCAAAAAGACACAGGTTTGCGCGTTCACCGCTAAAAAGAATCCCTTTGTCGTTTCTCCTCTTTTTGAGAACATTCCCCTTATTGCCTCAGCCAGTATCGGAATCCTTGGCGTTGACATATCGACCGACGTTCAGTTCCGTGGTCACTTGGAGGGAAAGGCCAAATTGGCCTCCAAAAAGCTTGGTGTGCTATGTATAGCGGGACAGTATTTCATGCCGGTCCACCGTTTGCAACTTTATAAGGCGCAAGTTCGGTCCCACATGGAATACTGTTCTCATCTCTGGGCAGGGGCACCCCAGTACCAACTCCTTCCATTTGACCGCATCCAACGTCGAACGGTTTGAATTGTCGGCGACCAAGCTCTCTCTGATCGGCTTGATCCTTTGCCCTTGCGAAGAGATGTTGCTTCTCTTTGCATTTTTTACAAAATTTTCCACGGGGAATGTTCTGAGGAACTGTTCGGATTGATCCCAGCTGCTGAGTTTCACCATCGTACATCGCGACAGAATTCGAAGTTCCATCGATACCACCTAGATGGTTGGCATTCCACCACAGTGCGCTTTAATGGAAGTTTTCTGCCACGCACTTCGACTTTGTGGAATCAGCTGTCGCCAGCAGTATTTCCGAACAGTTACGACTTAGGGACCTTCAAGAAAAGAGCTTATTCCTTCCTTAAAGGCTGGCAGCGCATCTGTAGCTCCTCTGGTGTTGTGGATGTTCGTGGGCGTCGGTGATCACTTACCATCAGGTGAGCCGCACGCTCGTTTGCCCCCTTCTTCTATAAAAAAAAAATCAGGGATCATTAAGATCGCTATTCTTCTTTAATTCTTGTGTTTCTTCTAATCGACTATTAAAACTTCATCTAGATGCGATGAGGATAAAATATCTATTATTTATATAATACGTAAACTATGTTAACTCTGCTTGAAAATAATATTGACATGCATTTAATGTAAGAACTCTTTCTGACAAGCCTATGATTTTACTATTCCTTACTACAGACCTTGAACATGGTATAAACGAAGCTACCAAAAAGTGATGGACGACGCTTGCAAGAAAAATTCACCTTTGAAGCGATTCAAAAAGATACCTGTTTACGTTGTGGAGGAGCACAATGATGCATTACAATTTATTTATTCGGCAATCGGTGGAAAAAAAATACCAGTAGAGGGTGTTACTTTGTTACACTTGGACGCTCATCCAGATATGCTTGTAGACCGTAAATTACGCGGGGACGAAGCGAGATCGGGAAAAAAGTTGTTACCTCTGTTGCAAATAGAAAATTGGATAGTGCCAGCGGCCGCGGCGGGTCACGTCGGCCGAGTTGTGTGGCTGCGACCGCCTTGGGCAAAACAATTTACCGACGGGACTCGCCGCATTCGAGTCGGAGACCACCCCGTATCGGCACTGCTTCGGGTTGACAGCAAAGAACCGTATTACCTTTCGGACGCGCTATTCTCGTCCGAGCTAACGAACGCCAGAAATTTTACTTTCACTGTCGCAGAACTTAACAATGCTAATTTAAAAGAAGATTATTTACAAAACTTAACTAAAAAAATTAACATACTCCATCCCTATGTACTAGATATCGATTTAGATTTCTTCAGCACGGGCAATCCATTTCTAAACTTGTATAAAAATATCGAACTATACGATCGCCTGGAGCCAATATTCGGTTTCGATCTCCCGCAAGATAACAATGTCGAGACAGTGGAGAAAGTTGTCAAATTACGGGAGCGTCAGTTGCAGGAACTTGAAAACTTATTCCAGTATTTGGAAAAATATAACAGTTTTCGGAACTATGAAGGGGAGAAATCTGATTTATTTAAGATGGTTAGATTGTTTTTGTATTACCTTTAGATATATTGAAATTATTTGAATGGTTCATTTGCTTGCCGGGCTTAATACTTTTGTGTTATATTGAAGGTATCTGATCTAGCTGATAGTGTGTCGGCGGAAGCGGAGCGGCTTGGCGAGAAGCCTGACTGGTGGGCGGTGTTTGCCGCAGGTTGTACTAGGGATCAAGGCGGGCTGCCTTATCACATCAGTACGGAAGAACAAATTCGGGCCACCGTCACAAAAACATTCAAAGAATTTTTAGAGCGTCTCCCTCCACCAGTGATAGTTACTGTCGCTCGCTCCACGGACGACGGTTATTGTCCCCATGATCAAGTTAGTTTAATTTTATTTGTGAACAAAAATTATTTAAAATTGGAGGTTGCAGTATCTATTACCTAAGAAGTTACAAACTTCAAAACCCTTGAAACTGTTCAGAATCTATTACTATGTTCAATTTTCTTACTTGAAATTATTACAAGAATAAGAACAAATATTCTTGTGAACTTTTTTTACTGATGAAGGAAAGTCAAATGTTATATAAATGTAAGGAAAAAGGGGAATAATCTTGTGCGTGGAGTTCAATGCATTTATTAAAGGTGATTTTGGCAAACAGCATAAATACGTTGGTAAAAGTGTGAAAGGGACAAACGAGCATGCGGCTCAGCCGATGGTAAGTGATTACCATCGCCTACATACATCTGCAACACCACAGGGGCTGCTGGTGCGTTACCCCTCTCTAAGGATATTTGCGATTGGGAAGGGGGATAATGATGATGGATGGGAGATGGGGAAGGATGAGACGTGATAGGAGTGGTCCTCGGGTTACCTCACTCGCCGAACGAAACGTGAAGCACAAGAGGCCTTTACTTCACGCCTGTATTCGGCGAGGTCGCGGTACTATCCCGGTCGAGCCAGCCCATTTGAGTAGCAGCAAAAGCCACTGTTTGGCTCTACCTCGTGCACATAATTTTAATTTGAATAATAGGAATTTTATTGAATGAGTTGTACATGTTCGCACATGATAGATGTTCCTGTTCACATTCTTATTGACGAAGTATTTATTCTAAACAGTGTTAAAGAATTTAACACTTTTACCCATATTGGTTGTTTCAGGTACACTTCATTCAAACATTGGTATTACAAACTTTAAAAGATGTCTACGATACAGAAGAACCATATTTACATTATTTAAATGTGCACGTCCCAGAGTAAAATAAGACTTCATATGAATATGTAGTTACGTATCAAATAATGCTTGGATTTAATAGGTAATTTTAATCATTTTAAAGCAGTATGATATAAGCTTTATAGAATAGTAAATATCCAACTGCTGCAAAGGCCTGCTCTCAATATTTAAGCCGGGGAGGTTCCGCCTCGCTGCTCATTGGAGCAATGACTCGCCACTCGGGTTCGCGGACTTCACATGTCCTCGAAATAATATTGTTTAATATATATGTTTCATATTGGTTTTAAAATTGTTAAACATATATTTTTTTTAATTTTCATTACTATCAAAAAGTGTAAGAGATATTGAAGAATAGAGCAAAACTACAGTATTCGCCATTAATTTGATAAGACGGCGTCGTCGAGTCGCAAAGCCGCTTCACTTTAGTGCCAAATGCATTGCCATAATTCTCTTGTAATGCGCTTAACTAACAGAGTAAGTGCTTACATTTTTCCTAAAATATACTTTGTAAACAAGTTTTAGTACGTTTTTAAATGGCATATGTACCCTTTTCCTCCACTGTATAATACTGTTGGCATCTGGTTTATTTGCCGTGCCGAGGCTGCTTGAAGAGAATGCAATACAAATTTCCTTACTCATTGTATACTTATATGTAAGTATACTAAGGGGAATGCCAAAAACATTAACAGCCAGATGGCCAAATATGACACACATATTATACCTAGTCTGGTAACGAACAGCAGCATCACAAGGAGCGTGACGCCTACCATGGTGATTGTAAATTTTCATCCGCAAATTAAAAGACCGCTTATATACTGTTTGTAAATGGAGGGGTGAATCATTGGTGCCAGAGTTATGGGGACCCTCAATTCCTATCGATTACGGTCCCCATGTATATTCAGCGATTTAACGTTACTTGAATTTTTGTGATATTTTAACAAAAATCTAATTTTCTCTGAGCATCGCGACTGCAGCCGAACTATTAGGTTTATCGCCGAGATTATTTTTATCTCAAACTAGTTCAATAGGGAACCTTTGGTAACCCTATACCAGTTTAAATCATGGCAGTATAAAATTCATCTTACTTTTTTAAACGTTTCTAAGTTTATACGCCTTCATGGTCCTTAGTCCTACGCGTGTTATTCTTTGTTGCAACAAGTCAAGAATTAATAGTCATAAACACACGAGTAAATAATATAAACATTGTAATTTGTCATCAAAGCACTGTCGGCACTGTCAAGGAACTAGGTGAAGCCAGTTCATAGCCGTTTTTATTAAATCTTGTTTAATTTATTTTTTGAATGAAGGAAGATATTACTTTAAGTATACAAATTCTGTTGTAGAGACTATATTAGTAGAGACACATAAAATGGTATTATACATCCATACCGTCATATTCAAAGTATCATCAGGTCAGGTCAGGTCAACTTACGATGGTCCTTGTTATATTTACACTGTATTTATGAACCAAAAGCGAAAATAAAAGCGGAAGTGAAGGTATAGAACTTTGTATGGGGTAATTAAAGCAACGTTTACCCTGAAAATATTCGGTTCCAGCAAAAAAATTAAAAACTTAAAGATTTGTTATTCTTAAAAACTAACTGCGCTCGTGTCATAACTTTTAAAGAATTCCAATTTTTTTGATACGATTAAAAAAATGACGCATTCGAAATATAAAGGAATATGTATATGTACTTTACTACGATAATTTTGGCTACGAGGCAATCTATCTCTATCAAGTGTGTCAATAAAATCCAATAAAAAGAATGTAGCTTAATAATAAAGGGAAGGGCCAGGTGATGTGTCAGAGACACGGTACACAACAAGACCAGACCCGAAAACCAATTATTAGTGTTTTTGCACAAATGTTAGCTTCGACTGGAATTCGAACCCGTGATCTATGTCTCAGCATACAGGTACGCTAAATAGTAAGTCACGCAGACGCTAAAAATATGCTTATTTAACGAAATACTTTTTTTAACAAAATAATGATTGATGTCTGACAGATATCGACGACTACCCTTTGGTTTCGCATACGTAGTCTGTCATTGGTGCAAGACCAAGAGACGCTTGAATGCATTTATCCAACGTTGACATCTAGATGTCAATCATGAGATGCAGTATCTAAAAGTAAAGTAGCAGACTGTAAGTGCCCACTGCTGGGCAGAGGCCTCATTCTCAAATATGAGTATCTGAGAGGTTTTTGGAGCAAGGAGAGGGCAGACTTCACATATTTTCGAAATATATTTTTTTATTATTTCTCAGACATGCATGTTTCATGAGAACGTGGTAAATACAGCACTTAAAATTGCTATAAACAATTTAAGTGGTGCCGGCACCGGGGGTCGAAACCAGGTCATTCGGGCTCATGGAACTAAAGCGCCCTGACCACTAGGCTACCACGGCTCGCAATATGTATAGACCTATAAAATTTTGAGATTAAGAATAGAAACAGTGTATCTAGACACTGCTTAGCCTTGTTATGAAATGGACGGCACGGATGTGACCAGAGCTATAGGGGTGTAAACTGAGTCTGTCGTCTAGCCATAAAAGATATTATGTCAACGTACTTCACTTACACGTGTTAGGCTTTTTCGACTTACACGTGCCTCGGATGCATTACAAGCGATATACATTACATGTAGGTAAGTAATAATGAGATCATTAAAAATTTTAAAGACGAATTATAATAATAAATTTATTGGACATAAATCTAGTATATAAAGAGGCACAATATTTTTATGGTAGGTAGCGTCGAAGACTCATAGATAAATAATTTTCTTACACTTAACACATTAGATTTTACATAGACATCTGTAGTAGGGTGTCTGCTGGGTAAATAGAAGAGATAACCGAATTTCTATTTCGCACGACTCAGCGTAGCCAAACGGGCATGCGCAAAACACTTCATACGTGTGATGGAACGTTAATAATAGCAAGCCTCGTCAGTTTTGCGTCCTGGATATTGTCATGAGATTTTGAAGGTTTATTGCTTAATCGCCTGTTACGAGAACAAGCTAGCAGGGTGGACCACGTATTGGCGACGTTGGCAATTCGAGAAAAAGATGGATATTCCCCCTTACACTCGTACAGCTGGCTCCGCCTCAATAGCTGAGCGTAGCGGGTGTAGCCCCGATTCCGATGCAATTTTTAATTGCTATTTCCCCTGAAATCAATTATCTGATTTTTATGAAACTTACTATAGATAGTCTGGGTAGTACCGATGCATTTAGATGTGTAGGTATTTTGGTTGAAGCAAAAATCGAGATTTTCATATACACAAATTTTCATGTAAAGTATATTATAACTTTTATACTCACCTTCGTCCGCAACTTGAACATACATATACTATATAAATAAATGATTGTAGATTATGCAATTTTGAAGAATCAGCAACGGAACCTAAAGGAGCAACAGATGGCGGACTTTTTGGCGAAGGAGGGACTCTATATGATGATTTTTTTTTCCAGAAACGGCTCCACGGAAGGTGAACGATGGTGTCACTAAAAATTAAATTAACTACATAACGAAAACCAATCGACAGCTGTTAAGTGCCTCTGTGATCACCAGGGTGAAAACCGTGAGTGAATGTCGACGTTCTGTTCACCTCGGGCCCTTTATTCAATACCCCGCTAGCTTTCTGCTGCCTAGGTGATTGCGTTACAGTGGACGGTACAAATAGCGGGCTATTGGACATTTTATTCGTCTAAGTCGTCTAGTCGGGCTAAGTTTTCCAGGACCTGCCACACAAAACTTCCTCAAAACTTCTATCACACTCTAAAACTCATGGAAGCCAAGCGTGAGTTGAAGTACCAGTTGATGCGCCAGCAATTTAGCAACTGAATAGACTGCTCCAATTCTATGAGCCGAGACATACGCAAATTCTATACAGCCTGTATGGAATTTGTGTTTGCCAGAGATGTATATCGGAAAGTGCCTTTCGCTTCCAGTCATAAACTTTTTGATTGATGACTGAAAGCGGTGCAGTTAATTCCGTTGGAGCAGAGATTTTACATAAGATCGGGATATTTTACGAGTACATCGTCGTTGAAACCACACACTTGTGTGAGTAATGACCCAAGAACCAAGCAGAGTAAGAACTGTAGAACCAAGCAGTACTCCTATGACAGCCCAGACGTCAGTAAGGTCTCGGCAAGATAAGGACGGCTCCCAAACAGCTTAAACCGGTAAAGCGTCGAATGGAGACGGAAATCCAGCTGAGTTTTTGAAAGCCGGAGGAAAACCTGACTACTCTTAATCCTTCAGAAGATGTTTAATTCCGTCATTTATGGCGGTGTTACACTGAAAGCGTGGAAAAGTAGCATGGATGTCCTGTCCAAGAAAAGGGATAACTGCCCACTGAAGAACTATAGACTGATATCGCTACTAAACAGCGACTATGTCTGTTTTAAAAAGCCATCGCTCGTCGTCTAGCAGGCATACTTGACGACTTCATTATGAAATACAGTACTACTAGCAGTTTCTCGTAGCCCACGTGGATTTTCAAAAGGGAGAAAACAATTTTGATTAAAAATATTTCCTGGGTTGAAGTACCTTCAATGTTATCTACCAAGTACTCATGGGATTAAAGCTTTCACCGTTTAAGTGTTCCTGTTTCCAAGTTCAGACAAGACAAACAAACACAGGCGACTTTAAAAGTAGATTTTTCAGTTTTGGTACCGTGTTAATAGATAAGCATAATAAAGACTTTATAATCTTTAAATAAATTTTATTTAAAGATTACAAAGTCGTCTGCTCTCTCTGTATGCTGTAATAATTACTAATTGATTTAGGCAGGCTCCCTCGTGTAGAAGACGTTTCGTTTTACTCCGATTCCAAATTAAAGAAATTTAAGATCAAAGATAACGTGTTAATTTTACTGTGTATTAGTGAGAATATAATATAAATTAAAGTCATCCATAACGATTGAATTTCCCTTTCAGTCATCTAAACACAATTTGTTGGCTTTAAGGTCTGTTTCTCTTTCGATCTATTTTTCTGATCTTATTGCAGTTTCGGTGATGACGGTATGGGTTTCACTTCGTAGCCTGCTGAAATTAGGTCTCTTCAAGATAGCGCCATCAAAAGTTAGCAAGCGTTTTTTGAAAGGTATGCGCAACATACTCTCCCCATTGGGCAAGCGGGTTAATTTGTACTAGTGATGTTGTTTTCATTAGGATTAGACTTAGGTTTACACCCCTGATATTGTCACAACATTTGCACTAATATTGTACCAGAAGTACCCCGATTAAAAGTTTTGGTTATTAACCGAAAGTTTGCTTCGCTTTGGTTGAAAACGTCCCGAAGAATATTATATTATTTTTAGTTTGCGGTTGCACATGTACGATATTGTCATAAATTAGTTTTTCCATGTCTCCATGTTAAACTTTACACCGCCCATTTTAATATAATACTTTACTTCTGATATTTACCTACTGCTACGCTCCGTTATTACGTTTTACGAGGTAGGTATGCATTTAATTAACTCAATCATTTTAACAGCGCGCGAACAGGGTCTGCAACGAGGTGACGACTTGCGGACAGTTAGCGAGCCTTTGTGTTTCTTAGCTGGACATGGGTCAGGTCAATTAGCAATAAGAAGGGGATCGACTACTGACCTGTATTTTTGTTGACTCGTTATCTCACTTAGAGCAATGTCAAAATGCTTCACCTCTCTACTCTCTATTTAAGTAGTTATACTAGATCAAATGTATAGGTATAAATAATTGTACTAATTTATAACTACTAACTTTTCTAATCACGATGATGATGAAGGAAATCATTGGTAGGAAATTAATAATAATAACTATATATAACATCTTTCGCGAATTGTACCGGATAAAAGATAGTGTATTATTTTTGCACTTGGATATAAGCAGAATAGAAGTATTAAGCGCATGTTTCGATATTTTTACCTATTGCAAGGTACATAGCGCCTGGACATGGTATTTTCTATCTTATGCTCAGACCATGGATCCTGGTATGGGCGAGGGATGAGACATCGCTTGTAGAGTGACTACTTAACACTAATTGACTTTAATTTTTTTTTAGTTTATTGGGTGTAGGTACACCAAAAAAAAGTAGGAGGGATTATATTACAACCTATTTTACACAAGAGTGTTTCAAATATTTCGTGTATTGCCATACAACAGTACACAAAAACAACGTGTATAGTAATTATTTCGAAACTTTAAATTTCTTATACGTTAAAGTATTTATTTAGTGGGAGCGTGCCCGTTGACCTGGCCTTAGTTGATATTTTTTTAAGAAAGATAGGGATAATTAATTTAATTTTAGGGATAACTGGGCTCTTAATTCTATGCCTGTCATAATGAATGTACTCCTTTCTGGTGTCCGAGCAACACAGATTTATGAATGATTAGATCTCCAATTTATCCAAAAACTCATTATAAATCTCGCATCATTCATACAGTCACTTATACAGCTTTGGTAAGTATATTTTGTACATAATAACAGTGTTGATAGGTTCGAGCAAACAATTTAGTCCTTCGATTGGGGGCGATTGGGGTCAACTGCACATCGAAGTGGCGACACTCGTGTCTCATTGCTAACGACGAATTACATCATGCGACGATCACGTCAGAAAACTCGAGCATCAATTAAATTCAATAAAAATTGCTAATGGGGGTGTTTCAATTATGTTCAAGTACAGCTTTAAATCTTTCGACGCAATTTAAAACGACATTTTTTGTTTTTAATAATATTATCTAAAAGAATAGGAGACTAGACTTAGCACGCTAAGTAAACGCTAAATCTAGACTCCTTTATCAGACTGTGTAGATCTATTTTAGGAGACGGAGCTTTACTTAAAAGCTACCTTGCCGTGTATGGAGAATGTTCTTCTACTCACCCCCCCCTGGGCGAGTGGTTCTTTCATTGCAGTGTCGGTACCCTCGCACTAGAGAAACTGATTCATCAAGGCTTTAAGGATATTTGGGGAATGGAAGGAACGACGAGGAAAGGGGTTGGGGAGGGAGGACTCCGGTCACTCACCGAACGAAACGCAGAAGCACAATATGCCTCTACGTCACGCCGGTATTCTGCGAAGCCTTGTAACTACCTGGTCGAAACGGCCCATGCGAGTAGTAGCAAAAGCCGCCACTTGGTTAACCAAAGGCAGTAACTTGAAAATATCAATGAATCTATATACTTTTTTTTTTGCATTTGATTACTGAATTTTTTACCTTAAATCTACTAAAATACTTTATTTCCACAATACTTTAAAAAATTTTAACGCGTAACCATAAGCGAAATTTAGTCAGAATAAAAGACAGACAAAAAGATAGTTTTAATTCATCTCAAAGACATTAAAGTATTAAAGACGGGACAATTCATAGCTGCGCGAAACCTACACAATTTATAATTTTTTTTTCACTCAGTGATGCCTCGCCGCTACGAATTAAACGATATATAAATTTAACTAATTACATAGGTTTTAATTTTACAATTAACAGTGACTTACGTTCTGCTGTAACTGCCGACGATTAAAATAGATATTTGTCTTCTTTACCAGTTTGTATGAGTTCACTGCGGGATATAGGCCATTCAATGAAAGCGCCAACAAAAGCTAGCATGTCTGAAAATCAAGTAAGGAATGTGACAGTACACTGAAGAAACCAATAGGAAGAAGAAGTATTCTCAAAATGATGGTTTAAATATTTGAAAAACACGAAGCAAGGTGAAACAATAAGGATATAAGTATTCCTGAGCGTATGAGCCACTTGAGTTTCTTATTTACGTACATTGTAAATAAGTTTTGTTTTGCAATCCTTAAAATATAAATCAAAGTCAAAAATTTTCAATTTTGATCACTCACACAACTCGATAGGAACCTGTAAATGTTTCACGCAAAGAGGCCTTTTCTGTATATTTAAGAGAGATTTGGAACTGAAAAGCGTCCGCCATCTTGCTTCATGGCGGATTGGCAGACTTCACATCTCAATATAATATTGTTTATTATTTCTCAGATATGCTCCTTTCCTCACGGTTGTTTTAGGAGGTGTGTTTATCAGGTATGGTAGACATGATAAGGATATAGAACGAAGAGTATAAATGGAGGAAATACAGAGAATCGGGCACACCCTGCTGACTAAAGACGAGGCTCTAGCGACCCATCGATGGCGGTAAATCCATCAGCCTATACCAAAACCACATTCCTCAGACTGGAGATTTAGGCTCGGTATAAGCGGCATTCTGTATGGGGGTAAAACAACTGTTCAAAGATTCTGGCACTATGCCCATCAACCCGCCTGTCCAGGGTTGTGAATATGGGAAATTTAAGGAGATCTTTCTTATTTTACGTAGCGAGGAGTCAGTTTACTGTGACTATTAAAATAATTGCCACATAATAACAAAGCGACTAAGATTCCGACGCTATTAATCTAATTGAAATTTTATTTTTAATTATTACACCAATAGTGTTAATTTTTGTGAATTTCAAAGGCGTTAATTAAAACTGCTTCTCATTAACATTCTATTTTATTTAAAAGAGAGGCGCGTATAATTATACGCGTGGTACGAAATATTAATTAAACTTAGAGTATCGCTCGGGACGCGTGCAAGCGTATCATTGCGTTGTTGTATGTAATACTAGCGGGTGCGCGTGGCTTCGTCCGACCGCATGTTTATAAATCCTCTCACTTTTTTTTGGATTTTGCAAAATGTCTAATTTCGTTAATATCCGTTCAGTCTTTTAAGGGTGATTAAACGAGATATACTCTAACTTTCACATTTGTAATAATAATGACATATCAGCTTATAGCACTTCTGAAACCATAAGCAACATTTAAAAAAAGTTCAATCAAAATCATCATTAAATTAAATCCGTTCAAACATACATTAATTCAATGAATTTTATAATTTATTATAGATATTACGCTTTTACTTGCAGGCTTATCGCAATAATTCAAGTCAAGCGCTTCCCGTTTCCTTTTCACAGCTTCTAGTATGAAAACGTGTGACCGACCGTGCGTGACGGCGACGAGGAAGTCCAATTAAGAGGTCGAGAAATTATCATAATCTCGCGACTTTGTTCGGGAGGACTCTACTGTTTGGGAAAAATTAAACATCTGAAACACATCATAATTTTTTTTAGAAGTAGCTATAACTTTAATGTAATATTATGTTTATCCTTGGGTAAAGTTCAATTGAACTATAAATAATGTTGATACTTACGCATTTAAAATAAGAACTTTATTTAATTTTGGAATTTTATCTAAAATAATCTAAATTATTTTAGTCAGTGCAAAACGTAAAGTAGCGGCTTGTAAATGCCCACAGCTGGGCAAAGGCCTCCTCCTCAGGTTTTGAGACCGAGAAGAGCCCGCCACGCTGCTCCAGTGCGAGTAGTAATATTTTTTATTATTACTCAGACATGCAAGTTTGCTTACGATATTTTCCTTTACCGTCGAGCACGAGGTAAATACAGCACTTACAATTTTAGTGGTGGCGGCACCGGGAATCGAACCTAGGTCACTCGCGCTATATGAAACTAAAAGTGAGCGCCCTGACCGCTAGGTTTACCACTGTTCTACCAGGCTATCAGTGCAATAGTACTCATAAATAAATGTTGTATAATACTTATGTATGTAATTTCGCTATATGTAATCGAACTTATTGCAAAATTACCTCCATAAGTAACTTATTAAAAAATATTTTGACAGATAACAAATACCATAACGTACCGTGGATCGGCTATCCATCGGAGAAACAACGGACGAGGTTCGCCACACGTCACCTACTATGTTGTGTTGAGGCAAATAGTGGTTTACGGAACCTTACCTTAACTTTTTTACTTAACCTTTGAATAGTCTGAATAGGATAGTGCCAAATTGAAATCCACAATTTCTGCCGGTGCCATCTGGGTAGACACCACCCTTTTACTTGCCGCCACCAATCAACAGTGTAACTGCGGTAATGTTCCGGTTTAAAAGGCGTAGAGACTCACTATAATTACAAGCAGTAAGACATTCAATCTTAGTCCTCAGGGGTGACAACGCTTGAGTAACCAACTTCGATTGTAGTTGTTGGCCAAGGTTGTCCAAGGGGTGAAGTAGCCACTTACCATCAAGTGGATTGTTAATGTTCCTTGGCGGAAAATCCATCCGGATATGCCAAACCTTAATCCCATATACTGGTGATGGAGAGAAAACTGGTACTGCTCTTCAACCCGTCTGCCGAACGTGGTAAGTACGGGAAATCTTTTCACGAAATTTATGCCGGATTGCTGGCGCTTTATTGAGGATGCTAATTGTATGGTGTCACGTGGTGAAACATGCAACTAGGTGGCTGAAGGCAGTGACAGGTAATGTCGGGATTAGCATTAAGTACTAACTGACTAAAAAACCTAGCATTAAGAGATTAATTAGCGGCCTTGAAAGCTTCGGCGGAAGAGGGCAACAACGCTGCTGACGTAGACACGACGCTACCTATTGCTGTGTCGCGCTCCGACCCCTGTTACCGAAAAATACTTCGACAAACTAGAGAGGGGTTCCCAGCACCTCAAGGGAGAGCTCTTGAGTTTCCGTCGATAAACCCTTATCGACGGTAACTCAAGCCTAGGTGTTGTGTTTGACAAGTAAATGGGTAGACCATGAACCTAGGACATGACCGCCCCCGAACGTGCGAGGGCGGGCTGTACCCGATTTGCTCTTTGTTGTCATGTAGTTAGTAAGAGTGGGTAGGGAAGGCCCATGTTCAGCAGTGGATTTAAAAAAAACTTTGCTGATTATGAATAAGAAAACGAATCTATCTACCCATATGTGTGAGATTCATGATATACGGAATATAATCACTTATTGAGAGTAAATAAAACACCATTTTTAAGCGTTTAATTAACAATATTTTTAGGTGTACAAAAAGGATAATATCTGAATGCAACAAAAACAAATCGTGCCATGGAATGAGTAAGTCCTGCTTCGACACAGAGGTCAATCGACGAATCGAACTCGCCCGGGCAGCGTTCGGGAAACTACGTAACATCTTTTCGTTGCGTAAACCTCAAAACCCCAAGACCAAACTATACAACCAGTTAGTGTTGCCAGTGATGAACTCCGGAACCGTGACGTGGTCTTTCACTGCAGGCCGTATGAAGTTGTTCAAAGTTGTTCAGCGAGCTATAGAAACAGCTATGGTCTGGTCTGTGTTTCTGCAGCAGAACGAGAGTAATCGACATAGCCTTAAGGATATGCAAGCTGAAGTGGCAATGGGCCAGCTACATAGCTAGCAGTACTGACAACCGTTGGGGAAGAAAGGTCTCGAGTCGTAACCTCGTTAAGGCAAACGCAGTGTACGCGACAAAATGGAGTGACGATCTACATAATGTTGCGTGAAGTCTATGGACCGTGCTTCGTGGCAACTTTTGGGAAAGGCCTATGTTCAGCAGACGACTTGTGAAAGGCTGTAATGATAACGATGAATGATGATGTGGAAATAAGGTCTGTTGTGTCGCATGGTATCGGCATAGGAATCTGCCACCCCTTTATTGCCGTGGCTGCCGTAAGCGACGAGTAAGGGAAAAGCCTTGAAAATCGTATTGGATAAACTACCTCGAAATACTACTATCTCGAAAAATGCCAAACCAAAATTAAGCAGAGCGTCGACGGGCAGCAGCATTTGGGGTACAAAGCGTCTGGTACTGCTATCACCAATCCGCTTGTTAAGCGTGGCGATTATGGCATATCCTTCTTATGGGAGAGGTCTATGTCCTGCAAACTATTCATAGGCAGTTTAAGGTAGGGTCGAGGTCCCAGTTAATTAAAAATCTATGAAAAACGACACAACCAATGCTCGTACCTTACTCGGAATTAATGATAGACCGCGTAGGCATCTCATGTTCCGAAGTGTCTGCAATTTATTTTAGCAGCAGTATCGACAGTATTCAGCAAATACTAGGTGTCTACTAAAATATGTAATCGTAATAAGACGTTACGACGTATCAATTTACACCTAGGGCCCGGCTTTTATTATACCAATATTAGTATATATTTGACTAGCAACTCGTACGCGGGCTTACTACAATAAGAATGTAACTTTATCCGTTATGAAACTTAAGCAGAGTTCACCTACAGTCAACAATCATTACTTATGTTCGCAGCGTCAATTTTCTCATGACGTGTTGCAACAAAGAAAATTCTATTGCCATGACACGCGTAGGGTTATATTTATACGAGGAATACATTGCTCCGGTCATTTGTGTAAGGCTTTTTTTGCGAATTTGTCTCTAGCATTTAGAATTTTCCCGTTCTTTTAGATATAACGCTGGAAAAATGACTAAATAAATCCGAGAGTGCATATTATGAACAAATTTCAACCAAAAATTTGTTTTGATATGAATAGTATCCCTTAACATGTCATATCGATAGAATTTCTATTATTTGTTTAAGCACCTATTGAGTTGTGTTCGACGCATGTCCGAATATCGGATATTCGGCCCAACTTTACGGTCTGGCACGAATTTGTACAGGCTTGGTTAGCCTTGTTGTTATAAATAATGAAAGTAAAAATAGTTGGCAACACAGATTTAGTGAAATAATTTTATTGATTAAAGCCAATTAATATATCACGTGAGTGTAAATGAGTCCAAAGTATTAAAGCTGGCTGGATATTATTTTCGCGAGTGTCGAGATGGGCATCTAAAGGAGGGGTTTTGAAAATGTATGGCAACCTCCGGAAGAAGAAGAAGGATCGACTCCCCAGTGTTGATAAGTGGATCGCGAAAGCCCGTTTAGCCATAATGATAGTGCTTGTCATTATTTACTAATATAGTAAATATTCATAATCGAACTTATTTAATGTAAAATTTTGATGGAATTTTTTTAATAAGATTTTCTCCAGAATAGGCTGTTATATTCTATTTAATATTACAAATGTGAAAGTTTGTATGTGTGCCGTTCAATCATGCTTAAACCATTATGCATATTACAAATGTGAAACTTTGTATGTGTGTCGTTCAAGCATGCTTAAACAATTATGCATATTACAAATGTGAAAGTTTGTTTGTGTGTCATTCAATCACGCATAAAGGACCTAAACAGTAATGCATGTTACAAATGTGAAACTTTGTATGTGTCGTTCAATTACGCTTAAAGGACCTAAACAGTTATGCACGAAACTTGGCAGGGATGTCAATTATGCCATGGGTATTATAGGATATATTTTTGGATGAAACTGGCTAAAATACCGAAGTGCGGTTTCGCACGGTCGCATTTATTCTGTCGGTTTCACATACGAGATTCGATTGCTTAGGCGATAAATCATATACTGATAGAGGGCAACAAGTGAGTGCTCGGTGTTCACGTGGAAGCCTACGGGACTAAAATAGCCGTTGAAAAGAGAAGACTCCTCTTGCCCAATGGATGGCTTACTGTGACCGCTAGAAAATATCGCCTTGTTCAAATATTTAAGTTCTTTAGCTACCTCAGCTTGTTGGAAAATCTGTATTTATTGCATAAAAACTAAATACAAAACGCGGAATCAAGAGTTCCAAACGATGACAATGATGGTCCGTTAAAAAGGGAATACGAAAGTGTGGTTTTATCAGTGCATCAGAGATTGTTCTTTTTAATAAATTTCAAAAAGTCTTCTGAGAAATACATAATAAACAAAATAGCGGAATTTGTTACGAAACGGTTTATATGTATTACGTGTACGTATAGTTTTTGTGAGTAATAAGATAAGTAGGTACCTACACTACCAACATCACGAAACATTTTACACGTGGTACGCAACATAAAAATGAGAAACAATAAAAAAACCCTACCTAATATTCATTTATTATATTAGTTATAATATATTTAAAAAAAATATACTGTGGGTTGAAGAACGGATTACCTAAAATATTATACCTAGTAATTTCTCTTATAGGCAACCACACAAGCACATAACGGAATGCGCGCAAATGAGGTAGGTGGGTATACCTGGAGATGTCTACTGGAGTGAGAAGGCTGTGGGGACCGAGTTAGGAGAAAAAATCGCCTAATATTATTTGTGTACACTACTTTATACCTAATATAGAATAGCATGAGACAAACGAGGATAGTTCCTTCTGGAAGACAGGCTGATTAAGAAGATGAAATCTTAGAAGTAGTCTGCAAGCGGTGAAGTTCACGTGGGGAAATGGTGCACATACAAGTCCTTCACTTAAAATTTTCCTTTCTTCAGTGACCGGTTACGTAGGAATCTGCATTAATTGCAAAGTAACTAAAACCCCACTGATAAGAGATACGCTGTTGCCCGGCGGACTTAACAGCTTCGGCGGAAGAGACAGTGAAGGTGAAGAAGCGTCCCAAGCTTTAAGACGAAACCGAGCTTCCCCTCACGCCCTACCGGACCGATCAAAAAAATAGTAAGCACGCGAGAACGGGCGAGCCGCATTCCACGACTGGGTCGACGGCATAGCCCCGCGCGCGTCGCTTCCCTCGCCCTCCCATCCCACCAGTCGTTTGCGCGCGTCGTTCGTGATAACTAGTGTGCATGTTGTCCGCTCTGTATCGTGCGTTGTGTTTACAATACAGTGATGTTTGTTATTGTTAATATATAACAACAAGTGATCTGTGCCAGTGACGGACTTTCAAGTTGTCTCATACGCTCTATATTAGCCTTATCAGTGTTTTAAAGAAACGATTGTCTTACGCAAGGAACAGGCAACCACGGCGTGCGCCGAGCTCAGGTAACGTTTCACATTAGTTTTCGATCTGATTACGTCTAGGTTAATCTGGTTTTGTGCGTAATATGGTAGAGTACTATTTGGATGTCTATCATAGTGTTTATAGATGTGACTGATGAGTGCAAGGAACCACGTGACTGCATGCATTAGTCGGCCACCACGTGGTGCGGTGGTGTAAACAACGCTGTTGGTTGGGCCTTTTACGCATCGCGGTAACGCGCTATTGAAGGAATTGGAAGACGCTTACGTTGCATTCGATACTAGTATCTAGTTTCGACGTAAACATAACACCTACCTCGTACTTCCCTCCTGATATTTTTTGTGATAAGGCGCAGTGTAGGCTACATTCAAGATACCTAAATATTCTATATTATTTAATAAAATATTTTAAATATAATTATGACGACAAAAAAGTTATTATTATATAAGAATTAATGTAAAATTACCAAAGATTATTTATAAATTTTATAATTTCTTTTTAATAGTTAACTAAATTAATAGAAAATCAGAATTTGATGCTGTGATGACATGCCGTGATAATGAATTAATACGACATTGTTCTAAAAAAGAGGTAAAAAGAAGAATTTTTGACTGCTATCGCAATGTTTAGATATCTTCATAATAGGTATAAGACCAACTTTCCTCTTAATCCGTAAACTTAAGTCAACCTTGGTATGAATTTGAATTTAATTTTTAAATGACACGACAGACATTTTAGTAAATTTTCTTGAATTTGAAATCTGCATTTTTGAGAAATAATATTTATATATATATATATATATATATATATATATATATATATATACATTCCTAGCTCGAAAACACTCAAATATTGAGAAAGGAAGACCAGTGGGACATTTACAGGCTGTTAGTTAACTTTACTTTCTTTGCCTGGAACAATTTGTCCGACTAGGCATAACTGCAACTTCGACTAAGGGCTATAATCTCTATTAATCATACTGTGCCAAGATGTAATCCAACTCACCTGAAGTTCAAAGTTGATCAGCGCGCTATGGAAAAGGCTTGTATGCTCAGTGTTTCTCTGCTTTATAGAATCTACAGCATGATATATGAGACCAGAAAGCTGAAGTAATATGTAATCTGTACTGAATGAAATGGCAATGCGCCGATTACTTGCTTAGCTCGCAGAGCTTACAATTGTTGGTGAAGAAAGGTAGTAGTAGGGTTGTCAACCCTGTTGTAACATATAGTATTGTACAGTATTTAGTTCTACTTACTATATAACTTAACCGCCCTTCTGTAATACAAGCTATCAGACTCTTAAATATATCCAAAAAGCTGAACTTGTGCTAAAATCACACCATCAATCATCAAAAGTTGTGTGGGTATTCAAGGAAAAAAAACTGAAAATTTATGTATATTTTTTTTTTGTCTAAATAGTTTGTTTTTCTCTTTATTATCTTATTAATACTTTATTCTGATTAAAAAGTTGGCAACCCTAGAAGACGAGACTTAAATGTATCCGCACATAAAAATTAAAGATTTGAAGGCGTTCCGTTCCTATCCGTGGGATATTTACAGGCTAAATTTAATCCTCTGTAGATGTTCAAATAGAAAATTTTACGATTAATGAATTATTGCCTAATTAGTAATTACCTTCCCAATTAAAACAATGTGATAAACAGTCTTGTTGAATGTAGTGTGTGTTTATGTTAATCATTACACACCGATTAGATTTGGCGCCATTCCTATAGTATCAAAATAAAAAATGCATGAATTTTTTCTACCGGGCGAAATTATTCTCTTTAAATGCTACCAAAAACCAAAAATTCTTTAATATTTAAATATTTTTATTGATTTTAATATAAATTAAACTACAAATTATTAAAATATTTCGTAAAAGAAATTTACGCACTCTCCATCTACATTACCCTTTTAGCTTATGTTAGACATTGTCATGTTTTCACTTATCCATCCTTAGTCTCATTATTTAAAAAAAATACCTTAATTCCCAGCGATATTCCTGGTACAAAACACATTTTTTATTTTTTAAAGAATGTTTCCTTCGCATCACTATCTTTTCGATAGTAAGTGGTATTACTGAATTTATCCAACATTGTATTTAACGTTATGAAGCAAACACAAGATTTTTGAAAAATATTTAAATTATACTTATTAGTCAGAGATAGCCTATTTCAAAGCTTAGACTTGTCGACCGAATATAGTGAAAACCCTATTTCCACGCAGACATGGGTGCCGATGAAACAGACAATACTAATTTGGAAATGTTTTGAAATGTTCAATTACCTCAACATCCACGTACCGCTGCATCTCAGCACAAAAGCAACATAATCATCTCTTATTTTGGCAAGGTTTATTTTGCAAATTGTTCCATAATTATTTCATTTAATTACGCGAACACTACACATTTGAAATGAAACTATTATTTACAGATTTTATCGCGTTTAATTTTGTTTTTATATTCCCAACGTTTCTAGTGCTTTGCAGCAGCCGTGGTCACAGTGGTACTGAGGTGTTAGACGTCCAGATCTCATAGCCACCTCCTTGGATTGGTGGTACTCCTGCCCAGCCATCTTCTCTATTGAAATTAGGATGTTTTTTTACTTCAATAGCCTCGCGAATCATCCTTGGCAGGAATCTGTGTTCTTTTGCGAGGATTTGTAGTTTATCAAATATGATGTAATAATTGGGGCGATCTAGGATTTGATCACAGACTGCAGACTTCCTAGAGCGGTTGGTGTTTCAATTATTCCTTTCTATTTATATCTCTTCTTTACAACCAAATATTTTAGCCCTTTGAACGTTTTGTAACATTTCAACTAGTGTAGGTTTAAGTCGTTGGTGGTATAGTTTGGATGCATAGCTTGTCGGCAATGTCAATTATAATAAATCAAATGTATATTAATATTTTTATAAAAGGACAAATTTAATAATAGCCTGTGTACTTGCTTGCTATTTCCAAACATCTTTGTCCTATGATTTGTGTTTGATACAGATTTATTCATTTGGTGAGTTTTGTTTAAAGGCGTTGTTGCGACATTATGTGTTCATCGAACATGTTTAACGAGCAAAAACGAACTGTCAAATATTGTTATTCATTGGCAGATTGAAGAAAAACTACCTTTTTAAAACTGGAGCGAAAGGTTGCAATTAACAGCGTATCATCGGGTAGTATGGTAAAAATAGGTGTTCCTCAGGGATCGTCAAAGTACCATTCTTGTTCTTGGTCTCTATTGTAAATGATCTTCCCTGTATGGCTCAATGTTATTTAAAGTTAATAGAAACGATTATACAGTATGCGGCAAAAAACAACTATCAAATCCGTCACAGAATGCTGCAATTAACTTACAGAACACAAATATAGATTTTGTAAGTTCCACCGTATTTTTCGGAATGAAGCAACAGCCAAAATTAGTTTCCTTTACACACTTTCCACAGTATATGTCCTATGATGTGTAACTCAAGAAAGTATCATCTAAAACAGCGGATCTTAGAATAATATTATCAAAGATTAATTAATAAAAATAGTCTTGGCTAAAATATAACTATTTAGGGTATTTCAAAGTTAGTTAAATTAGTCTTCATCATCCCCATATCCGGCGACTGCTACGCCTCTTCGAGAAGGTGCCAGCGCAAGACTTTTATTTCTGGAAAGGGTTGCCCATACTCGAAACAACACATTGGTTGAGCAGGTTGATGAGCGCAGTGCGTGTATCCTCGCACTAATGACGCTGTTACCTTTCACTACTTGGGGGTTAGGCAAATACGGATATATTTTCTGCCATCATTTAGTCGCAAGAGCCTCGTTTGTTAGCTATCTAGGTGAACCACGTGCAGGTAAGGCTGGCAATAAGAGTAAAAGATAGTATGTTCCCTCTTATTGCGGTGTAAAATTGGCGACATTTACCGCCAACTTTAGTTCCATCATTCATCATTGACAATATTGTTCAATACTTTTGATTTTTTTTTAGTTTAACGTGGGGGAAAGGTGCTCGCACCTACCCGTCACCGTTTCCGTGACTGGTTATGTCGGGATCAGCATTGAAGATGCCGGACCGACTAAAACCCCACGGTAGATCTGCTGTTGGCCCAGTGGCCTTTACAGCTATATCGGTAAGACTCGCGAGCTAGCTGTAAAGGTAGCTCGCGAGTCTACTTATACTTTATAATACTTTTGAACAATATTGTCTGTCGATATATAGTGATGGGCTGTCCGCAATTACAAATATTTATTTAAATTTAAAACATCACAAAGAGATAGTTGCTTTGTTATTCTGGAAATCCTTGTCTTGCATTTCAGACAATCTAATTATTTGAAAATCGAAACAAGGATACGAGTCGGAGTTGGGTTCGCAAAAACAGACGTGCAGAATCTTGGAGACGGCCTCCGAAAAGCCTATCTTACTCCCGCGCTTGATCTCTGAGTGACTGCACGCGTTCGGCCTCTGTGTGAATTACCAGTGTTCTACCCCGTGTAACTTACTGGTGACGACTTTGTAAACTTTTGTAAATCACATCCCTATGGAGATAAAAAATATAAAGAGGTATTAGTGCAGTAGCGGACTATTTACAAGTTATTTAAGAATTTACTATGTTTAACTGTATATAAAATGTAGTTAAGAACAGAACAAGTAATATTTTATTTATTTATTTAAACTGTGAGTTTATAATAGGGATTAAAGTATGCAGTTGCCGTCTTAAAAGAATGGCCGGATTGAATTAAAATTAATCTTGCATGGTCCAGAATTAGCAATTAAAACTTTTTTTACACCAAACTATAACATTCTTGATTCAAAAAACCTGTGGCATTCTATTGCTAAACTTTCAATTGTCTTTACATTCGGTATTTGAGTTGAGTTACATAGAGACCTCGAAAATTAGAGTAATTTTCAAATGCGAGTTCTTACATGGTTCTAACGCAGTAGAGAGAGCTCGCAAAATCAATGATGCGTTTGGAGATGATACGACTAACAAACGCACTGTGCGTGCTTTAATCGCTTTCATAGTTTCGTAGTTTAAACTTCGACTTGAAGAATGTACCGCGTGGAAGACCAGACGCTGAAGTAAATAATGATGTATTATAAGTAATGACTAATGATAGAACCTGATCCTTATCAAACAAACCAGGAAATTAGTATCATGTTTTGACGTTACTTGACCCACAATATGGACTCGAATGTCAATAAGTCCATATTGTCAGGTGAGTTTTAGCTTTTTTTTTTTATAGAAGACAAGGACAAGGGGCAAACGAGCGTACGGCACAACTGATAGTAAATGAGCACCGACGCCCACGAACATCCACAACACCAACTTGACGTATTTATTTAGTATTGTTAAAAATATTAAGCACTTTTGGCCGTACTCGAAAAGTGATGGTTGAGTCTTAGGTAAAATTTTGTTATTTTTGTATGTTTTGAGTTTGATTTATAATAGTGAAAGAGTATTATGCCGAAAGTGTTTGTAAATATTACTCGTAATTGAACAATTAAATTGGAGGCAGGAAATCGTTTTTTTTTTTGGTATTATCAGTTCAACAGGTCTACTGAAAAAGTTGACAAACGTTTTAACGTCGAACAAGTTTTCAAGCTCCATTGGATTTAAATTGTAAAATTTTTACAATATCACTTTGACAATGGCAGATAGTTAAACACTGTTGCTTTACAAAACTAAGAACCCGAGAAAAGAAAGAAAGAAATAGTTAATGCCAAACGACATTTCAATGCATCAAAGTTTGTAAAGTGAATGTTATCATAACACATGGATAATACGCAAGTTATAAGTTTGTTTGTTTATATAGTATTTTCAAGCTCTGTGATTATAGTTTTCATTATAACAATAACTCTCATTGTGAAATCATTTATCTGATTTAATCTCTTATTTAGTTAAAATTTTATGCAAAATCTATGTTCCTCTATGATTACATCAAGTCATGATAGCATGTATATAAAATAACTTGTAAGTTATTTTAGCTGCCTAATAGATAATATGTAAAATGTTATACTTTTAAATTAACATAATTGTGGCATTATTTTTAAGTTAACGATTTAATACACTATATAGAATATTAATGTCTCGCTTTACTTGAGATGGGCATGTTAGATTTATGAACGAAGTTCTGTATTTAAATATTTTTGGGCTTAGGCATAACATTCGCTATTTATTAATGGCCAATTTATTTGAACTCACCTAAGTTATATTGAATAAAATTTTAATTTTATTTAAGAATGGTCATATACATAAACGTCTCCTGTATACTATAACATAAACCTGATTGCGCTCGGTGAGATTGAGAGGAAAATGACTTATTAGTGAGGTACAAAGTTTTACAGATAGGTACGTTAATTATCTTATTAATAATTATAATGTGACGTAGGTAAAGAAGAATGGCGATATCACGCGGTCAGTTCGTGTACAAAAGTTTGTCTCGGGAAATCGCCGAGTGTTCAATGTAAGGTACAGATAATGAATATAATACTGATGTCGTCGCGCCGGGTGCTTTGACTCGTGCTCGTGATCAAGCGTGAAACCATTAACAAAACAATAACTTACTTAATGAATTAAATCTCCGTCGAATGGTTTATTATTTACAAGGCGTAACGGCGATTCGTTTCAAGTAAACTTTGAAATTCATGTAAGAACTATTTTCAAATATAACAATTTTAAGAACGTTACTTTAGAAGAATTTCTTACTGTGCTTCTTGTTTTAAATTTAACGGCGATTCGTTTCAAGTAAACTTTGAAACTCATGTAAGAACTATTTTCAAATATAACAATTTTAAGAACGTTACTTTAGAAGAATTTCTTACTGTGCTTTTTGTTTTAAATTTGTCGCTATTTCTTATAATGCATTCAGCCAGTGTCAAGTCAGATAGGGGAGTATCATAATATTTGTTTTGTTAGAGTTTACACTAAGACAGGAATAGACGTGGAGATGTGAATTGAAACAACCAAAATGAATATCTAGACCTCAGATCACCCCAGTTTTGAATCGTCGGTCGTATATTTATTTTTATCTTAAGCGTCATTATGCCATCGCTTTTCGTTTTCTTTATTTTCGAATTTCGCTAATCGAAATTGTCTGAAATAAGTTGTATACTGAAAAATCGGGATTACTTTACGTTTTAGATGTTTAGTTTCCGTGAAAAATAAAATAAGCTGTTAATTTATTACCACTTTTCTTTATTCCATTCCCTGGATCCTACTTCGTATTGGATTTATATTTTTTTTAAATGTAAGTTTTTTTAATCTAAGGGTTCCAAAGATAAATATTAGCCTTGGAACCCTTGGTTGTTGGCACGGCTGCGACTCACACTATGCCAGTAATTTTTTTCTATAATGCAAATTTTATTCTGCAATTTTTTTTAATTATTCAGAAAATATGTTGATTTAAGTTAACGTAACAATGCTATGGCATTGCAGAATTTTTACGACTCTACTCGTGCGATAAGAAAATGCGTACGACGTACAAGAGACCAACACCTTGAATTCTTATCAAAACAATAATTTTGCATTTTATACAGCCTTGAAATTACTTGAAGCTGATTTAATAAATTATCTCTTAAAGTGTTATTCAATATTTATCAGTGTTTAACTAACAGAATTGATTTTGACACAGCGTGTACATTCTCCACTTCAATTAAAATTAGTTAATTCAATTGACGATTCGAAAAACATTTGTTGCCGGCCTCAAAGTAGCACGAATCATTAATTAACCAAGCAAAGTTATATTATCAATGCTAAATTATAAAAGCAGAAGTCAAAAAATTTATTAATTGGTATCATATTCCATTCCCAATTCAGTAGCTAAAATATAAATATGCGTGCCGAGGCATACTTTACCTGTTGCTTGTTTTAATAATATTTAGACGCTTATTTATTTTTAGATGCACTTAGACAATCGCCAACCTTGTAAATTTTATGAAGAACTTTGTGGTACAATAGGCAAAAACGCTATTTAATAGAAGCTTGATTAATTTAGCACAATATGAAAATAGATTTTTTGTAGTTGTATTATTAATATTTATATTTAGTAAAAGGTAACTGAAAGGAATAATCTTGTTACTTTAATGTAAATTGTAATAAGAAAAAACTTGTTATTTTTATACGTCGTTATAAAAAACGGCTCGTTCGCGAAATTTGACCCGGATGTTAATGAAATGTGCACGCAGCAAATCAAGAGCAAGAGTAACGAAGTCCTTGATATTTAAAAATATACTAGCTATTCGTGTACTAACATTTATCCCTTAATTTGAACCCTATGTTACAACACCAACCTTATGTATATATATATTACAGTAAGTTTAGTAACGTACATTTTGTATGTAGGTACTATAATCGCGATTTTAGAAAAATCCATTTCACAACGAATTAAGAGCAATAAGTCATTATTGTTTTTCGCTTCATCTAAAAAGTAAACATTATTTGTACAACGTTACTATAAAATTATTTTGTTTCTCTACTATTCAATGTTATTATGTAATATATACTTATTACATATAAACATGAATCCCGTTTGCTGAGAAATATAATAGAAATCTGAGAAAATCAAAAATGATGGAAAAAAATAATGACGAAATTGTAAATTTGCGTAATAGACTACTTAGCTTCAGTTGACTGTGCAATTTGTTATATATTCATTTATAATACAGTTGCATAGCAGTCTGTCTTTGCCCGGCACACGGAGTAAATCACAGTCCCAAATTATTGTTAAAACAATTAAAATAAAATTTTCCCATTTTTGTCATCAACTGCATTTGGTTGTTTAGATAATTTTCATGAAATGGACGTAATTGTTAAAAAATTTACAATAAAAGTGTGTTCACATAGATATTGAAAGAAATATGTAACTACGACTACCATTTTTTTTCTATAAATTGAAATGGGTAGTCGCTAAGTTCCAAAATCGTATATAACAACATACTAAATTTTGCCCACATCATCTGTATATTTAATAATTGACCACTGTGCGTTTTTGTTGCCTGAAGTATTCGAAGAGATACCGTGTTAGGGTTCCTGTCGGCTGCAACTCCAACTCGCAACTCTCAACTCTTCTGATGTTGTGGATGTTCGTGATTGTCAATGACCACTTATCACAAGATGAGCCGCTATAAAAACCCAAGAGAAAGTTTGAAGAGAAAGGACCAAGGCCAGGACATGAGATTATGTTCACTGTATTTTCTTCTATTCAAAATTTGCTTACAAAATAGAAGAAATTTTTAATGGGTTTTAAATTTTATTTATTCGCATTAAGTAATGTTTTGACCAGTGAAAAAAAACACCAAGGTATGAGAAATTTCTTTGAAACGTTTCTTTGTTTATTTGATTCCCTATTTCCTATCAAATGCGAATTACCAAAGGCATCGTATAATTATGAATTACTCACGTATTATCGAACGTCGTTTACGAACCGAAATTCTTCACGTACTTCATATACGATAGTTGTTGAGTGTTCCGTATGCCTTTTTACTAATCTTAGTAATGTGCAAGCCTGTTTTCGATTTGAAGGGCACCAAAGTTAGTGAAACCAATGGGTCTATGAGGCTTGACAGTTGACGTGTCAGTGACAATCGTTGCGCAATGTTAGACGGTTTTTACAATGTAAAGTTCTAGGTGCCTAAATTAATGGCAATTGTTTAAAAACAGAATTTTTAGAGATAATTAAATAATAGATTAATTATAGGCTGGTTAATAAATATAAAAAATTCCGTCCGAATAACCAATTACGTGTTTGTTTGTGTGTATGTGCATGGACGTTTGATTCTTTGTTCACGTGTGAGTATGTCGACAAATTTTATTTTATGGTATTTCCACCTATAACTATCGTAAGTCTTGGTATTAGATACGCCTTAAGCAAATTTAAGTGTCTCAGTGAGTTTAAATGATTGTCGGTTATTGATCGTTGAATCAATGAATATCTCATCTTTTTAAAAAAAACATTACTGTAGTAACTGTAGAATTTTCTTCTGTGTTGCGGAGGCTGTTTACATACAGAAATTACACGTGGACAAACACCCTGTCCCGCAACAATTTTTTGTAGTTCGAATCAAACCCGCGTCCCGCAGCCCCGGGACAAAGCGCTTAGCCACTGAGCCGTCGCCGCCAACAATTAATTATTAAATATTATTGAATAACATGCAGGAGTTAATTCTTGGTACTGCAATGAAGGCACAAGTTGCAAATGATCAATAATCGATGCTGCTCATCGTTTCATTCCAGACTAATGGATGTATTGTACCCATGGTTGGCTACGTTATTCTACATTGTATGCTGCCATGACTGATTTAAGACTACTTAAATGAAGAATTAAAAAAATAACTTCCCTGTCCTGGGCACCGCTGGTGCACAGGTAAAACCTATATAACAATTTTCATCTCTTCAGTCTTTTGCTTCGGGTGATTTCGTGATCAGTTACTATGTGGAAATACCACGAAATGACCACGAAATCGTTTGATTACCTCATTTGACCTCAATGTTAACTTTCGTTTTCTGGTAATGTAACACAATTTGTTAATAGGCAGGAAAGTACTGCAGTTGAAACATCGAGACAAGACAATAAACCCCACTGGGGTTATTCAGTAACGTAGCGCGCTCGCACGCTTCGAGCACGCTGTTGCCGGGGCGGGGGTGCAATGTCTTGGGGCCCGGCGCGCCGTCGCACTGGCCAGCGTACGATCGATCGTGCTGCGTTGCGCTACTCCATTATTTATTACCGAAAATATGGCGGCGTGGTGCGCCACGCGGTCGTCAACCTCACCCGCCACGCTGTGGCGCGTAAACAACGGGAACAGCGCGCGAAACTGATACCTTACTTTTCTAATTGACGAGCTCAAAGTGTGGAACTTTGCTGGGTCGTTGCTTTCTGTTGTACAATGTGCTGTAGCTACCTACGTAAAGTAAAGTATGAATTTGTTGTGTCGGTACTTATTCCCTTTTCTGACGCTGAATAAACAACTCATATTCCACTGCTTAATATGGCCTGTCTCAATTTTACAAAATCAAAATTTTCTCCCAAACTTATTTCTTGAGTAAAAAAGTAAGAATGTTGCGCTGTTTTGGCTGTAATTATACAAAAGTCTCGCCCTCACTATAATATAATTTCGGTAATATTACGTATATTTATAGTACTGAAGAAAGGAAACAACAAGAAAGGCTACCATGTTTTCGTACTACTGAAAGTGCAAGAGCGACCATTATTAGAATCCACACATAAATTGGTAGGTTGAAAAAAAAGTTTTTTTTAGAAATCTCTTAGGCTTTCACTTTCATTACCGACATGATTTGTTATGTTGTTATACGTTGAGGGTCTTAAAAATATATAAAAGATTTGTGGGTAGTTAGACAGATGTATTTCGCTTTTATATAACTAGTCCGGCCACAAATAAAGATAAAATTAAAAAGATCTTTTTTTTGAATTTATATTTGGAATGCGTTTAATATGTAAGAAACGACGATCGATTTGTCGCTATTTCATGTATTATATTTCACAGTGATTTGCTGAATTACATTATGGAGTGGGGCATTAAAGAAAACATAATTTCTGTGATTGAGTGAGGGTACAGAGCTAACAGTCTTTTTTTAAGAAGCTTTAAAAAGCCATTTGTTTGTGTATCTATAATCTATAAAAATATCTCTAAAATAATTGAGCAGACACTAGTCCAAAAAAACTTCAATGAAGCCACATAACTTGTAAGTCCAAATACGAAATCGCTTTTCAATATGTTCTTAGCTTTATTGAATCGATCGAAATCGCGCCTTTTGTATTTGAAAGCGATAATATGCCTACTTATTCAAACAAACGAGCGCAAAGAGTATCCGCTAAATTGAAGTTCCTACAACGGTTAAAGTCGAAGTTATATCAATGAATAAAAATGCTAGATCGTTTGGTTACATTGTCCTTTGGTTCAAATTCATAGAGGGAATTTCGTCTAGGAAATATTGGTCATTTATATTGGCAAATAGATTAGCTGTATAATAACATTCATTATATTATGATGTCATTATAATGGTGGTATGTTGAAATTTTCATATAATACTTTTTTTTTGTTTATATAAATCACATTATGTATACCACGACTTTTCATTTTGTTATTCCTTAAATAACTCATGAAACCACGCGGTCATTTAACACAACAAATAAATGTAGAGGTAAAACAAGTTGTGTCGGGATAAGTTTCATTGAAACTTATGAAAAGCATTATTTCGATTTTTACTTACACTTATCTACTTACCTATTTATCAGGATATTATCATAATATGTCATCATTGAATTCATAGAAGAATGTGCAACGTTATTGCGACAGGACGCGTGTGGCCGGTCAATGGTCGCATACGCTAGTCTTAGGAATAGTCCATCGAGCAACGTGTTTGCTAACCAATATTCCACAACGCCGGGTGTCGTGGGAATTGCGGAGACTCCCACGCTAATTACTATAGCTACATGTAACTACGCGGCCTCTGCTGACTGACTACGATCAATGAAAATTATCCATTCATCAATGAAACAGCCATTGTTGTACCCTGTATAATGTTTATCTTCATTCAATTATTATTGCAATCCTACGTTGGATTGAGTAATACGCGTTTTTTGCTGCATAAACGCACATCCGTTTTCTTATCAGACTAGATAAATAAATATTTATAAGTCGGAACAGGGAGGACTTTTTCTATTTTACATCGCAGTATCCGCCCATTGATCTTTTGTTTTTTTTTGGTCTTTTTGGTACCATTTTAATGTTCGGCGGACACATTTCAAAAATTAATCCTTGGTTGTTTAAGGGAGCTTAATACTACTTTCTTGATTATTAAAATCAATTTGAGAGTTTTGAACTAACCTTTTTCTGGGCTGAATTTATCATTTTCAAACTAAAACGACGAAAATGCGTATTTTAAGATATTTAACGTCTAGGATGATTCCTTAGTTCAGTGCGCTTTGAATGTGAATATACTTCGGAACCCCACATGGTTTTTTATTGGAATTTAATGTTAACGTTTTCGGAATGAAATCCGTACAAGGAAAGTAATTTCTAACTGTTTGTTGTTTTTCAATTGATTCATAATAAGGATTTTAGTCTTCTGGAAAAACACATTGTGAAGTAATATGTCGTCTCTATTTACCATGACGCTCATCTCGCCAAAACATATTTATAGCGTGCTAACTAACTAAACTGAACTAACTGTCAATTGACCGTTAGAATTAGAAGTAGAGGTTATATCGGACATTCACGCGGTGGTAAAATTGAATTCTACTCAATTGCAAAGAAATATTTTTTTGTATACTTTGGTTTTTTTATTATCATATTAATGTACCACACATAAACACACTACACCATTGCCTACCAGTAGGATTACAGATTTCAGGCGTGAGTCGTGGTTCGATTTTCAAAGACTTCCATGTTTAACTGACATGGTGCGGTATGTTGGTTGCAGCTCGGGTCATGCGCGGGAGGCGCACGCACGCGGGCTGCGGCGCGGCGTGATGCGGCCGTGCGGGTGGCGCGCCTGGCCGGCGGTGGCGTGCGCGCTGCTGCTGGCCTGCGCCCGCTCACACGCCGTCGAGCAGCTCGCACCGGGAGGTTTGTGCAACATCACTCACTTTTATTCTATAGACAACAAGGCCAAGGACCAAGGTAATTATTTTTCGGCAGATACACTATTATACTGGTATCAGTCATAATAATTAGAATTATATATTGTGTAGGTCGGTTACAGTTTCTTAATTGTGTTCAAGACTTTGGACCTGTTTTAAAGATCTTAATTTTGCAAAAATCCGCAAGGAAATAAAACAAAAAGGCATGTATTACCTAGTTCAACGGGAAGAAGAGCACACCCTCCCTACTGCAATTGCAGGCCCCACTTCTTTCACATCATACACCTACACCATAGCAATTGCCCACACAAGCACCACACTTGACACTAAGTAATATACACCACCAATATTTAAATCACGACTCGCAACAAGGCATTATCAAGCGACATTATTAGACTCTGCGATTAACAGCCGCCGAGTCTGCGCTGACTTTTTTTTACAACCATCCCATCTTAGTCGTCAGGAGCGACAGCCCATCTGCGTCTTATTTTAAATCCATGATAGATGTAGATGCTTTTGTGCCTCTGGTTCCATTTCCGACTTTGTGCTCGCTTTTTATTTTTAACAAAAAAAATCGCTTAGCTACACCAACGTGGTCGACATAAAATAATAAATAATATGCTGCATTAGCAACTCCATACAGTAACATATTAATGCAAATACAAATTACAATTTTTTTTTTCGGAAAATTCAAACCGTCTAATCAATTCCTTTTTATACACGTTCATAGAAAAAAGCTTTTATGGATTTGTTATGCTAGGCCTTGTTTACGAATGTTTCATCAACACTTAATTAGTAATTAAATGTTGAACAAGGTACTTTAATATGGTACTCCTTTTTTGACTAGGATTCGTCAGGGTAAGTACCACCATCTTACCTATTTCTGCCGCCTATCAGCAGTGCAACAGCAGAGGTATTTAATCTTAGTCGTCAGCAGTGATAACGCAGCTCTAACCTCCTTGAATGAAACAGTTTGTAGGTACTTCATTAGTCCCTTACCATAAGAACATGTACCTGAAGTCCAAAAGTTTTGTTACTAAATTGAGATACAAAACTTTTTTAAAGAAACAGTGTAGAGTAATAAATAATCTAATGTTTACATATTCATCGAAGTATTAGCGATTAATTAATCTCTCTAGCTACGAATCTATGAATTTAAGCATTGTCTCATGAAAAAATTTGTCTCATTGTCAGTGGCACTAAAGATTTTTGTAGAGACTTTTGTAGTACTAATCACAATATCTACTGTCTTACACTGTGAGCATACACTTTGTGATTTTACTTGTTGTAGTGCTTAATTGTACTTATTATCATTCTTATAATAACCCTTTTAAAAACATCTTTGTTAAATTAGCAAAACATAGTCATCATGTTCATATCCTAAGTAAGGAAGTTATTAATGTAAGTAAAAAATAGAAATGGGTCGAAAATCAAACCCCGCGGAACGCCCATTACTTGACCTGAAAAACCTCTTACAATTGTTGTATCTTTTTGAATCTATATTACTTAAATACGAGGTAATAAGTTATAGTGCTGTGCTCTTATACCATAATTATGTAGTTTCCAGACAATTATTTCCTGATCATTCGTAGGTCACACAAAAGACACACAAGGCATTCTGTGAATTCTCTCCGGGCTCAAATATATGCCTAATCAGCTCTTTATCGGTAAAGGTTGTAGAGCGACCCCTCGTAAAACCAAATTGATTATGGTGTAGCAGTTTATTTTAACACAATCTAAATTTGAATAAAGAAAAGTGCATTTTAAATTGTAACATTATTTTACATTACAATTTAAAGTTCAGACTAGATCAAACCTAAAAATCGTAGTTATTTAGATAGTTCATTTAACGTGACGCAGAATAATTACAGTGTCATGTTCAACGCTTGCCATCCCAAGTCGAGTATTGAATAAGTTGGCTTTGTTTATCGAACAACACGATTAGCATTTGACAATTCATCTAGACCCAATATCGCCCAGTTTCAATTAATCTTTTCATCGGAGAATAAATTGAGAAACCTCGAAGGAACGAACGGCGTCACGTACTGCCACATTAGTGTTACCATTTGTTTTCGGAAGTTGAAGCATCTGCCGCTTCTGCACTTTGTAAGCACCTCATACATTTCTGTCACCTTTCAGCCCGCCCTCTCCACTCTTCTTCCCACCTCTGACTACTCAAGTACTATTTTAAGCACACCCGCCTTGCGTTGACACTTTAACTCCTTGTCAATTACTCAACGTGTCGTAATGTTGTATTTAAAACACAAGTTGAATAACGATGAATTTGATGTATTACTGTTTACAGACACTGAAAGGTTAAGTAAATGTTATTATTATCCCCTCTGTCGAGTTTTTATCGGCACTTATTAAAATGTAAATATTTAATTGGTTTCGAATAAATAAAACATTGTACATACCGGAGTTAAACTTGTAATTGTACCTATGTATTTAATTATATTAGTATATTATCCAATTTGTTTTGTACATGTGTTTGTGTGTATTTATATTCTCGAACATTAGTTTTCGTGAACGGTTTTTTAAATGATTAAGTTTTTCAAGTATTTTTCATCCACCGCATCGGTTCAGAAGTACACATTGTTAAACCTAAATCCTAAAGACTAGTGATAGTGATCCAACAATAGCATCACTAGTATGCGGGCATCGGCACGGCGCTCACCAGCCCGTTTGTTCATCGTCGTGAGAATGGACAAACCATCCAGTTTTTTTTTTGGTACGGGGCAAACGAGCAAGCGGCTCATGTGGGTTGCAGGTATTCTGCTAGGCTGTGGTAGGTAAAGCCGCTACATGGCTCTTCCACCCCGCCGCCTATTGCTTGGGCTTTATAGAGACCAATGTTCAGCAGTGGACGCTGGTGTAGTATGTAGCGATAAATCTTACGTAATTGACTTTGAAACAATATCCCTCGATATTATATAAATGTACATGTTGATGTAAATATACTCAAGAAGAGGCACTCAAAAATATTATACAATGTCCAATTCGAAATTTGTAACCTTAATTTATATTTTGTAAAAACTGCATTTAACACAACATTAAAAATATAATATATAACTGATCTGGTACTGAAGGTTTCACGTAGGAGTAATTAAATTTCTGCTGTATTAAATTATTATAATGTTTCATTGCAGACTTTAGCCTCTGAGTATTATTGTGTATTCAGTTATTCAATTAACATAAACGAGGGCAACGGTTAAACGAATTTTCGACATGGGTTTCCTCCTTTCTATTTACCCTGTTAAATTTATTACCATCTCCTGACTTTTCCCGGAATAGTCTATTTTGTAATTCTCGCTCAGTGACCCATATCATAGGGCATTTTTAGCTCTGTGTTAGTTCTATATTTACAATTCAATATTGAAGAACAAACATTCAAAAATTGTCTGACCTTGACGGATTGAACGGAATCTAGAAGACTCGATAAGATTGAATTCTTCCGTATTAGCATGCTAGCGTTTTAGAAATATTTCTAGTTCTTTGTATGAATTTCAAAAACAATCAGCTTTATCAAAAAAGAGGCTATTTTTCCGCCATTCTCAATGACGTCGATCGTCAATCCGGAATCGATGATGACGAGGCGAAGAAGCGTACGTACAAACATTGATAGCGTCCGTTAGCGCGCCGGATATTAGAAAAAGTTTCGTGGCCGTTGCTCCCACCCGCCGTGGGGCTACACTTGGGTCGCCAATTTATTTTTATTTATTTTTACTCTACTTGAGCGTGCGTTTGTGCGCTCGCCGCGCACTGTATCGCGTAATCCGCCAGATAGCGATTCCGGTCGAATGCTCAGCGTGTTGTTTGTTTGTAATTCTCCTCCGCTCGAAGCCGACGAGCTATGAGGCCTCGTTTAGGAGGCGCCCCGCGTTATCTTGCGAACAGAGCCGAAATTCATTCGACCGTGTAATAAGTGCCGCCGATAGCAAACTCCTCGATGTAAACAACTCGACGGCTCACGTTCGTTTATATTTGTTAACATTTTGTTAATATTTCGTAATAATAATCTTGGCGTAAACGCGCTAACGGAGTACGCAACTGGGTAACCGAGCTACGAGTATATCCGAGACCGAATTTCTCCAGTAAAACAATTTGTATTTTTTGCGTATTTGGTACCTCTTTCTAATTATAATTATCATAACTAGCATTGCAACCGTTTTATTCGTATTCATTAAAATATTAGTAATTTCAGGTGAATTCTTATATTAATAATCCGTCGAACATTGATACGAAGATACCAATATCTACTAATATTCCATATTCACTATATCTGTATACTGTCCTGACTACACACAGTAACGTAGTATTTATGTATTAATCGACAAGAACCAAATCAAGAAACTATTTTCTGACCGAAGTGCACAACTTTTATCAGAAAACGATAAAGAATGCGTTGCTATCAAAACTTGTTACTATATATTTTTCATTTTATTTCTAACAATTCATGGTTTTTACATTTCGAAAAGTTGTTTTTTTATGTATTTAGTATTGTTATTATTATATATTATTGCAAAATAACAGCTAACGTAATAACTATTCAATAAAGCATACAAACCTAGATATAAATTAGAATTCTGTAATAAACTAGATTAAAGATAAAAAGGAAGCTGCGATTTATTTCTAATGACATAACATTACTTGATTGGTTTGTTACATTCAAAGTATATGAATTACTGACAAATTCTGTATTCTCATTTTTGTCGTTAAATTTGCATTGACATGACATAGGCAGAATTGTCTCAAGAGAACTCGTGAATTAAAGAAGTTATCTTTTCTTTGAGATATTTCTTCGTCGAACACGGACAAATTGGTGAAATCTGTTCTGCAGTCGCTAACGTAATGAATTGAAAAACGTAACACATACCTCACTCGGATACGTGAAACTATTTATACAACGTAGATACGGACGTAAACATGACATGACAAAATGCGTCATATTTCAATGTGTTGTAACGCGGCGAGGTGAACGGTTCGGATATGAATTACTACGCATGTTAATTATTATTCTATTGTTCACTCTTTATATTAACCAACGCCGCACTTTGTTCACATTTCGCTTTTGTTTATCTCGGTTTAGAAGAATAATATGTCGATATATTATGTTCTTAGCGCATTTTACGACAACACAAATAATCTGCAATAAAACAAAATGATTCTTATACAGTCTTAATTTTACTAAAAGTTTGTTTATTTACCGTTTTTCTCTCTGGGTTCTGGGTTCCACTACTTGCCTGGAAATAAACTCGTTTGTCCGTCACAGTGTGTTACTTTTACATCTATAAACCGAAATAAAATGCGGCATTAAAGATATGTAACCGCAAGTAGTGTGACTACCAAGTTAGTCTGTAGCAGTGTTACTAACCCAAAAAACGAGAAGGTTTAAAAATTTTGCAGTTTTCAAAAAGTCCTAATATCAAAATTGGTAGATCACTCGTATTTTATAAGGATTTTAGAGAACCTCGAGTAAGAATCTGGCACTCTGGATTCACTTTCCGATTGGATAGTACATATTCCAACAATTTTTATAAGGAAACCAATTATAAAGCACAATAACAGATCTTCAATATTCAAAATAAGAATAGAAAAAGTAGAAAATAGTTTCAAGATATAGTTTATCTCTAACTGGAATCCAGGATTGGTAACATCTAACGCTGATCTGATATAAAAAGTAAATAAAATACAATTTTGGTCATCTTGTACTTGATATTCCGCCACTCCCTCCCGTCCAGGATCGCTTTAATATGATTAAGAAGGGCTACCACATGCGTCGTCCTTGTGAACAGGTGCTGCTTGTGATTTATATATTCTTGTAGAATGCTTTCAGTTGCTTATGGGACCATGCCTTTTATTTTAGGACATTGTATGCATTGCAATTATTAAAAAAATAAATAAAATACCTTTGGAGTTTCCTTCTCTTGTTTCTTCTCCGTCAGAGAAACCTCATAAGGTTTACATTAGGTAAGGTAAGGTATGTAATAACTTATTACGAAATAGTGGTAAATTGTAAAAAATAATAAGAATTGACTATTCTCTATTACATTCAATAAATTTATCAGAGGGTAAAAGGGAATAGAAAAGATAGGAAAAGTAATCATTGTTACCATTTTCTCGGATGTTTCATTTAAATTATTTGAAGGCTTAAAAAGTTGGTCGTTTTTTGGTGCAAGTTATAGTACCTTGAGCAAGACACTAAAGTTTGTTAAAATGTGGTGGAGTTGACAGCACAGGCCTACAAACGAGGTAAGTACCTTTATGCGTAGGAATAGGTATAACATTTACAGGAAATTTGAAACGACCTTCCAGGCATACAATTGAATAAAATTATTCGGCGCCCGAGTTTGCCTTGTAGGTATTTCATCCGGAACTTTTAGGAAAATTTATGTTATTTCGGGTAGACTCATTGACTGTTGCAACTATGTAAATTCTATTTAGTTAGTGCTCTCGTTTAGCCCTGTCACGACACGTCAAGGGCTAAACTAGAACCTGAGCGCTTGATTTTTATTTAATGCCAGAGTTACACTGTCATCACAAAATTTATATAGAAATTTGGTAACAATTATTTGAATATATTTTTCAGGTGTTTAACTCTAAAGATAGTAAGGTACAATATTTACATTCGTTTTCTTTTAATTATAAATAAAAAAAAATATTATACAGTGATATTAAGAGATGTGTTACTTAGTTTGTATAAACTCAAACAAGGCCAGTGACGGCGTGACGCACTATCCATATATTATGAGAATATTTAGATGTGCTGACTAGATACTTTATAGAAAGTATCCAACAAAATTTTAGTACATAAGTATACATACGTGTACACTCTAGTTTTGTACTTGCATAAAATCATTCTTTATCGCCGTATCATTCAAACTAATTATTCGACCAGCGCCCATTAGTTCTGACTTGCCCGTGAAATTCTACTATTTATTTTATTACTAGAACAATGGCAAAATCGTGTTCAGCTCTACGGCTATAGTATGAATAGAACTTATCGAAAGAAATTTTCCATTGAGTTCTAAAATTTACTCATCGCAAATAAATAACAAATGTTCACGTTGTCCATCAAAAATAAGTTGTAAGGGAGAATATACCAACGCTCTTTCCAAATGCCAACCTAACCGTGGAGAAAAAATTACATTTGAGATGCCAAGCAAGTGCTTTATCCGACACCAATCAACTTAGTATCTTAATAGCCACATGTGAAAAGTATATCGCAAGGCACATGTGCATTAAATAATAAAGATGATAAAGAAATATTTCTTACCAGTATTCAAACTTTAGACGAAATTCGTGGTCAATTTAGTACAGTTTTACATAATTATAACGCTTAGCTTCTTAAATAGATGCCAACGCCTAAGTAGACTATACTATACTTTCAGACTTGGAAGATGTCTTCATAAATTTTACGCGTATTTTCATAACGTAAAATGCACATTGCATGAGGTAAAGGACGTAGTACTTTTCCAGGTACACCATTTCCTGAAAATTATCTACTAAAATGGAACTCCACGATCGAACGCTTTGAAGAACCTATGTATATGTCTTTCAGCTTCAACTTATATCGATCAGTCTTTACGAAAAAATACTTGTTTCGCTAATTTTATTCTTATATATGAATTCAGAGCCCGCGTTTATTATTTAACTTAATACTACGCACGCTAAAACACATAGCCGTAAAATACTGTCCACCACGCTTTTTAAACTACAATGGAATTTGAATAATAATAAATCCATTTTGCATTATTAGTAACGCCGACGATCGCTCTCAATTATATTCGTGTAGCTTGTTTAAATCTTTGCCCGCGAACTTCAAATTTTAATGTATTATCAAGGTTGTGTTAATTGCTGCAGTTTATTACATACAGTAATAAATAATATCCTAGTAATGACGCACAAAATAATACTATAGCATACGATGCTTCGCTTTTAAGACTTGTACCTCTGTCGACAGCACAAGTTGGTGTTGGTTACGAGGTTCACAATCTTGTAGCCTTGCGCTCGCTCATCGATAACGCGTCGAAGAATAATATAATAACAACCGCTTGCTGTAAACAATTAAATTTAAATATTATACCGCTTTCTAATCATTAATTCAAAAATAATGGGTTATGTAAATTTACGTATTAGTTCAAATAACAACCAAAATAACATGAGCCCTATAGTTGTTGATTGCAACACGTCTGTCGTACGCTATGCAATTGCAGCTCCCAATTGTTCCACTCGCAGACCCGCACGGGCATCAGCCGGGCGACGCCAATCTATCCTAGGAGCAGTTGTTTCCATACTTATTGCTAGGGGGTGAGATAATATCACCGCCTGCGCCGACCGCCGTTGAAACTGTTTTTGAGTTTGTATTTATGGATAAGGTTCCTACCGCTATTTATAATAGTAATTATAGTTAGCTAAGCGATTTTATTATATCGTGCTCCCATAAAAATCCGCATAAATTTCATCTCACAGTTCAGGGGAATATTATTATGCTCCGCACAATGTTGTTGTACGAACCGATAAAAATAATTCTGACATTCGCCCTATCTTAGACGCAAGTTCAAAGTGCCATAACGGTATATACCTTAATGACAAATTACACGCCGAGGGAAATTTACCAGCTGATATATTTTAAATTGTCCTTAATTTTCCTTTATTATCCGATCACCGTAGCCGCACATATTATATATACGATAACACGGAGACACTTAAGATACTATTATTTAAATAGATTTATTTAGATAGGCATGCTATTAAACGCGTAACGCGTTTATACACTTTTTCCGTACTAAATCGAGGGCGCTGTCGTGGATATCTTCATCCGAATCAAGGTTGCGTTGTCTTCTTCTTCTTCTTGAGGCGAAGGTGGGGATTAACAACATATAGGAATATTTATTCGTTTTTTTTATTAACCATTTAGCAAAATGTACGACCGGGGCTTAAGCGGGCTGTTAGAGGTAGAACATTGCGTTTAGAATATACATTACCGTTTATCGTCATTAATTTTAAATAATAAGGTGTCATTAAACTCATAAAAAATACGCTAATTGTGATTGCCGTGTGTCGCCTAATTATTGAATGAATGAAATATACTTTATTGTACACCGATTTATGATTATTGTGTAACGCAAAGAAAAAAAACTTAACCGAAACCAAAAACAGGAAATTTACCAGTGCGGTTCTTCGTAGTAAAGGATTAATTAAAAGAAAAATATTTTTCTTAAAATTAGGGTTTTACTATTTTCTTTATTCACAGATGACCTGAACTGTTTAGATGGTGCTTAGAACGACAACGCAGTATTCGATCGACCATAATGTCGTTGATATACAGCCTTGATAGCGTAAAATAAAATTGGAAGTATTGTATAAAAAGAAAATGTTGTTTGTGTGTGAACAAAAGATTATTGTAATTAATATAAAATTAAATGGGTTCTTGTTCTAACTCAACTAATTGAACGTGTAAAAGTTTAATGTATTTTATTTTCTCATGGATATGCGGGATCGTGTAATGCGGACCCGACGGTGTTCCAAAAAGTGAAACAAAGTAAAGAGATAGTTTTCTAACGGAAACAAAATTTGTGACGTACACTGATACAGGGGACGTATATGGGGTTGGCCCGGCCACGGTCGTCGACCTCGACAGATGGTTGTGTTTAGCCCCGGTGACGGTTGACTGACGTCCGTCATATCACAGGGGTAACTAACACTGTCCGACACCTTGCCCCTCTTTTTTCTACCTTATGAATTATTACCTAAGCTTCATATGATACACATTTACAAAATTTATACACGTTTTAAGACAATTTGTGATTGTAATGTGATTTTATTTATTGTTGTACTCAAAGCTAAGTACATGTAACCACCACATATTTTAAAAGTGTAAGAGATTGTCATACCAGTTGTCATAGAAATATGTATACAAAGATTGAAATATAAAATAAAATACAGTAAATGCAAGGCCGAACTATTTAACAAATTTAGAAGTTATGAATAACTAAGAAAAGTATAAACAGAATACACAGAATGAAAGGACGAATAGAAAGATAACAATATAGAGGGACACTCTGTCGTAAAAACAGTGATACGTACGAACGTAGTATACAACTTGGTGTGATAATAGAAACTATATGAAACGGCCAAGTGTGAGTCTGACTCGGGCTAACGATCACATTCTGAATGAAAGAGTACACATTTTTTGGTAAACACATAACACAAATATTTTTTTTTATGGGAAAGGCAGCATACAAGCAAGCAGTTCACCTGATGGTAAGTGATTACCGGCGTCCACGTACGATCTGCAACACCAGAGGTGCTGCAGGTGCGTTGCCGGCCTTTGAGGATATTTGGGAGATGGGAGGTTGAGGACGGGGATGGGGAGGGGAGTAGGCCTCCGAATACTTCACTCACCGATCGAAACGCAGAAGCACAAAATGCTTCACGCCGGTATTTTGCGAGGCCGTGGTACAAACCCTGTCAAGCCGGCCCATTCGAGCAGCAGCAAAAGCCGCCGCTAGAGTGGCGGTTTTTATTGTTCGTCTTTATTTTTACTGTACATACGTATACGTACGTACCTAAACGATACAATTATTTATCGAAAATAATAAATTTAATTTACATGAAATTACATAATTACAACAGCAGCCACAACAGACAGTAATCGTTATATTTGTAAGACAAAGAAGGACGGTGTATAATCATTGATTAATAACAATGGTAAATCTTTTGTGGGGGTAATAGGTAAAGATACTGCCGTTTTACATACTGATGTTTTCTTTTTCGTATTTGTTATATTATGTTGCCAATAATCGAGTGCGAGCATGCGTTGAGATTTTTTGTCATTCCTTAACAATATTAGTATACTAAAATATATACTTTGCCATAATTATAGTTCAGGGATAAATTTACTTCGCTGTTTGGTCAACCAAGTTTCTGACATGCCAGCTGATACGATCGCGTCGCGAACAATAGCTTTGAAGTGACTGCGGCTTCAATTACTTATATACGAGTACGTTTATAAATTTGCGTTCTCTTGTTGACTACTTATGACGTCAAGAATTGTACCTCAAGTCAGCTATTAACGAAATTTGTGTAAGTAAGAGTAAGATTTATATATCGTTTTTTATGCACGGTTCTGTGTGGGTTTTTTTCTTGCCTTAGCCCGGACTTGTTACTTATACTTCTTCTTCTTCAGCTTGTATAAGTCCTTTGCTACACTATACTTTTCCATAGAGGTGGTTTTCCAATAAAAGCTGTCATTCCATGAGTGAAAGATTTTATAAAAGCCTTCAGAGATTACCAGAAGCCTGGGCCTGAAGAATCTATGGTCTTCTAGCGTTTGGTCAGGTTGTCACTCCATCTATAATGGGAGTCGAACTATTATTATCCCGATATTACCTATCAACCTATTTATTATCATAATATAAGTTTTTCTTGGAAATATAAGCATTAGTTTTCAATATAATAGCCGTAATTGGTAGATGTATTCGCGCTTAGACGTGCGATACGTGATACACGACTAGATTGAATAAAATATTCTGATCTGGGTTTTAATATTTAAAATTGATTGAACATTACAATTCAAATTATGTGATTAGAGATGCTCAAATTTCACATGTATACATTTTTTTATATTTATGTTATTATAAGTACTGTCTGTCTTGATCGGAAACTTCTTTAATTAGATTTTTTTTTGTTTTTAAATCTCAGTCCGCGTCTAAAAGTGGTAGGCGAGAGTGCTTATACATTATGCATGCAATGTTGAATAATGTCACCATTTTCATTAATTTACACTTTTGAAATTATGTCATAACAATAAAATAGTGATAAAAACATTATAGTAACATTCTGTACATACATCTTTAATTTTTAAATAGTACAAAACTATGTCGTATTCCGCGTTTTCTCTGTATTCGCTTATAACCTCTGAACTTCTAAATAGATTTCAATCCTGTTTAGTTAAGTTAGAGCATTTCATGAAGAAGGTCTATATGTAAAACGCATTCATATTTAATACATATAACAGATCTGACCGTGTGAAACCGCCGCATTTGCTAGACAATAATAAAACAGAATACATTACAAATGTATGATGGATTGACAGGGATTAGGTGTTTGTTTTAAATAGTGCTGCAATGGAAACTTTTAAACAGTTCAAATTCGACAGTAGACTGTTTTATCTGCTACAAACCCGAGAACATGAAAAGCAGCCAACAGCTGATTGTAACACACGCCAAAATTATGCACTGTACTTTCGTTGCTCTAATTATAGAAAGTAATTCGGTCAGTTTGTTAAAGTCTCGCCACACTGCAAATCACGCCGGGATTTGTTGTTAATGAAGTACGTTCGGTATATCATGAAATATATTACGTTTGTACTAGTACCTAGCACTTGTGGTGATTGATAACGAGTAAAAAACAAGCGTATGCGTGCATTGCCCAATTCCGAAAAGTGATAAGGAGCGTGGCTTTAAAAACAAAACCGATAAAATCAATGGCGCCGTGATAGCGTGTTTATTGTGTTGTTGAAAGCAAAAAAGCAGTCAAAACTAACCTTTTTTTAGTTACGTTAGCTCTTAGTTTAATATTACTATGCAAAGAATGAAATATTTGGTTTGTCTAAGTTATTATATAATTTTGTTGGATGAACAGTATTTCCCATTTGTTCCCTTGTAGTCGGTTTGTAGGAGCAAATACCGGTAAAAATAACCATTCGTAGTAATCTCGTCAAAAATCACTTTGTGTCGATTTATTATCTGACATGTTGCAACAACAGAAATTCTACGTTTGTTATATATGTTTATGTAGATCAGTCAGTTCTGTGCCCTTTTTACAGTTGACGCAAAGGGTCAACTATAAACTTACTTGAAGGATCCTACCTGGTTTTTTTAATTTAATTTTTTAATGTTTTGGTTCAGTATATGGCTAACACCAACGATTTTATAGTGATCGTCATAACTATAACAATGGCGATTGCTTATTTTATTTTAGTCAGTAATAGTCGTTTCGTGATTTTACATGAAGTTACATTCTCTTGTCTTGTTGATCTTTCTCTTAAATACGTCTTTGTTTTTCTATGCGTCGATCTATCTTTGTTTTACAACTTCCTCAGTAAATTAGAAATTATTATTATTAAAGTGTATTGGATTCGCCAGCCAATTCTCTAATTATATCTAGGCTTTTGTCTTGAAGCTTGTAATATTGATGAATTTACAGCTTAATGCATCGATTATAAATGCATATGTTTTATAATAATTATTATGATACAAGCTAAAAAAAGGAATATTTAGCACGAACATTTTTGTGACAAAGCACCAGAATTTTAATATTCGACCTTATTTTCGTTGGCTCGTATTTCGGAAATTGAAGACTGAAACAAAACTTGTCACATTCTGTACTTATATTTGTATACATCTTTTAAAAAGAAGACAATATGTCCTATAAAAAGTACAGTAAAACTTAGCGTTGGAGAAATTTACCTGCTGGTAATTATTTGCTAAGTTTATATACAAAGAACAAATTTCAACAAGATCGAACGGTTTACTGAACGGAAACCCCGAAAGCTGGTATTTGTCCGTTTTTATCCACTTTTTGTTATAAAATATTGCGCTATATAACGGATATGCCGTAGCTTTATCACAGTGAAAGATTTCGATATAACAGAAGTGTGTGACGTGAGAAATTTTTCATTGAAGCATAGAAGTTGATTGAGTATAGATAGAAAACTCATTACTTAATGTCTCAAATAAAATATTATGCGGCATTTAGCAATGCAGTAATAAGTAAATTTGGCTTTTTAATCTGTTGCTTGATGTTTATGTCTATCGTCTACTTCTTTAACCAATTTTATAAAACGTCAAGTATAGTTTTTTTGAATAAAATTTTGCTACGACTCTTGAACTTTGTCCTTTTTATGCTGGTTAACCCTACAAGCGTAACAGATAAAAGATCATACGCGTTTTTAGATGACTCTCTGACCTCTATGCGCTCACGATAGGTTCCATAAATAATATAAATAACATACTAATGAATATTCGATTCATTACTATAATTGATAGAATATCATTGCATATGAAGTGCTGTTATTAAATGCTCCTATTGTCATATAATATCTAATACGATTCATAAATATTAGTACGATTACATTTAGGAATAATTGTCGGTTCGACAGATAAACTTCAAATGATATTTAAATAGACTGGTATCATTGACTGCTATATAAACTAAAACAGGAGACACAAAAGACAAAATTTAAGCATAGGGATAGTATCAAAGATATATTTTAACCATACCATATTATAACATTATACCATATTCATGAAAAGTCGCTTGTTAGGTATTTCATTATTTTTCGACCTCTGTTTGACATTGATAGTTCTGCGAATATAATAGTTCGTCTTACCTATCGTGTTGGTTATCAAGCGAAACTGGACTTAAAGATGTGCAAATGGAGCAGGACCGGAGTTTGTAGCTAGTGAGTGTGGGGCCGTGACCTACCGCACTGCGGGCCGGCGGCCGGCGGACTTCGGTATCACGATTGCTAGTGATCGCGCCTGATATAAACAAACCAGTAACCTACGGCCGGCCACGCTGCCGCGCTATCTAATCTACTCTTATTTAGATAGTGGTGCCGTGTGCGTTTCGATTCATTCGCTTACCTCCCTATGCAAAGTGCATTCGCATTGCGTACGGAATTATTCTAAATTTTCCTGAAAACTTTACTATTTAGTTTCCAACGTACTCAACGTCAGACCTAATATTATTCCGATAACGTTTTGAAATTTCCTCGATTCTCTTTGAAAAAGGCTCAATTCTAGGTGGCAAATAAGGCCTCTACATCACACATGACCTCATCATCCCCGTCAAACTATATACCACGCGAGTGCTTTTTCAAATTGTTAAAAATGTCAAATCTCTTTAAGCTAGGATCAGAAAAATCTCAAAGAGGATCAGAACATCCGACCGATTTGCAAGTGCATTATGATAAACTCCTGCACGCAACTTTTCTCGATGTTAGTTTTTTTATTTCTTCGCGTAGTAGTTCCATCAATCATCGAAGACACCGGCTGTTGTTACAGACAACTTTACTTATATAATCGATGATGATGATACCTTCCCTATCCTAGAAAACAGAGACCATTATCTTGCCAGCGGACGCAGAGACCTTGAATCTTTTGGTTGGTGGGGAGGACGGTCTTTTCCAGACCTTATTTGGTTTTTCGTCTCCGGGTAAAACTGGTGAACCAACGTTTAATCAACGGTGACGGAAGGTACTCGAAAAGATTCTTGGTTTTCATTAATGATTGACAAATTTTACTTGTCGCGCACCAGTACGCTACTGCAGAATAAGACAGAGCGTTGCCCAAAGTAGACTGTAATTCTTTGAAAACACATTTTCTAGAAATATATATACCCCAAGTGTAATTTTATAACTTCTCGACGTTTGAAATGAAACAATTATTTAAGGATTTTATCTCGTTTAATTTTGTTTTTATCTTCCCGACGATTCGAGTGCTTCACAGCAGCTGTGGTCAAATTCTCGATTTGTTGAAACCATCTATTATTATGAAACGTGAAGAGTTAATTATAACAGATTTTGCGTTTATTTACAATTTGAATGTATACGTAAATTTTATTGTATTAGTTAAAATCTTACACCCGGAGTACAGGGTTACTGCTATAAATTGTTCAGAGGCTGACAATTATGAAACATTGATTGCGCAGTCGTGGAGTAGCGGCTTATTAATTTAGGACCCACATTTTTATGTGGCTGTTGTTAGAGGCTGACTAAGGGGAAAATTATGGCAATCTCCGAAAACAAACCCGATGAGGAACTCAGTACGTTCTATCTAGTGGAGAGGGGAAACACTCCTCGTCTCTTTTTTGGTTGCAGAAGCCCGTTTGGGTAAGCTGAGACGTGACAAATGCTTATCCATAATATCTGGTGGCTACTCTAAAGGGTGATACTCTGATGGGTGTGTTATATAAACGACAATATGGTGTTAGCATAGTTTGAATTAAAATTTACGGGATTGGACGGAATGTCTATTTAGTTTTTGTGCTACTAACTGCTAATTAGTAAGCACTACAAACAGGCACTACTATCTAATTATTCATTCGTTAGTACGACGCGCTGCACACTCGCATTTGTCTCCGCGCCAATTGTGATTCAAACTTATTTAAAGACTTTCCTATGAGCGATTGTCCACTAGACCGCTACTAATGTTATCGACTACTAGACCATAATACTAAAACGTTATCCGGTAAGTGCATTCTACATAATATGTTACCAGTTAGTTTAGTAGTCTTTTTGTAATAGGGTTTCACTGTATTCATAATACTCTTGTTAAAGTAGATTTAGATAAATAAAGATAGATAGACAAAATGCAATGCGAACAAACCCTTAACCGGATTGGTGATCGCAGTAACAATACCACGACCACCAATCCGCAGGTGGAGCGAGGTGATGACGGCTAAGGGGACACAGTGGAGTATTTATAGTTAAAGTTGGTAAATGCCACAACAGTGGCATAGTGCTGGATCGGTTCAGGGGATCTGTCTCCGAATCAGGATACTCGAGTTTGATTCCTTGTGTGTATGGCTCATACTAATGAGCTTGTCAAAAATTATGTACGATTTCTGACGTTGGCCTGGACACTAAGAAGATACTCACTACCTGTTACGTTGTTCCAAATAAACAATTGAGAAAATTGGGTGGAAACTACTAAAATAAATGTTTAGACCTTTGTCCACCACGGTGTAGGTATAGTGTCGTGAGAGCTTATACTTATATTTTGTTGGTAGTTGTCTGCCGAGCAAAATGTAATATAACGTGCATTGTTGAAGAATACCTTATTAGCTTAAATACTAGCACATTTTTGTTTGTTACGATCCAACACCTGAAGCACGTTATCTTTATTTAGTCGTACTATTATTTAAATATGGCTATGGTAAACAGTGCTTACATATGTATGAATGTAAATATGTTTATAAGAATTTTCTAGAAAAAAATATTTATGAAATGCATACGACGACATCGCGTCGGTCTTATTGTCGAGCCACGAAGACAGACAGCTAGTATATCAGCTATCGCTGCTAATACTGGGCCTGACCTACCGCACGCGCCACGATCGAGTTCACCTCCAAGAGTCGTAAGTACGGTAATAATAATAAGATTCATCGTTTATTCTTTTCAAAGTTTTTTAATTATTGAAAAGCTTTGAAATTTGTGGCGATTTTGCGAAATTTTAAATAAATATATATATAATAAAAGAAAATTATGCGTCCAGGAGACAAACAAAATACTGAAGTGAGTTAGTAATTGTAAATTATTTATTTATAGAACGACGTAAGCGACATCGTTATCAGCAATTAGCAAGTTGGGTTCGCTGCAGCTGGTGCTATTGGTCATCACCGTGCGAGGTTCAGCCGCCAGTAATTGACCGAATTCTTTGAGACATTCTTTTAATTTTTAAATAGCATACTTAAATATATGTTACAAAGCTTTTGTATAGTTACTAAATTTTTGTGTGATAAAGATGAGAAACAATCTTTGTGTGTCGAGTTCCAAAGTATATGTGAGTGGAAAGTGTATTGTATTGACTTCAAATATTCCTAGTACCTAACCTACTCCTAATATATTAAGACTTTTGTACTCAGAGTCTAGTTAATATGTATGACATCTTAATAAAATTTTATCATCAACTTACTGATAAGGCTAACTCTTTGTCCTCTAGTGTAGTAGAGACCCCAACTTTTCACTAACATCTACTAAGGTGTGCTTAAAAATTTTCGTGGCATGTGAGGACAGAAATAACATCCTAAACTAAATTCTGACATAATACTAGGTCTTATCTTATATATGAAATTAGCGTATTATATGGAAATAGGAAAAAAAATCAATAAATACTTTGAAAGCCCTTTGGACTGCCTCATTGGACCTGAATTTCTTTCCTTGTAATAAATTGTCCAAATTCCGAAAAAAGTGGTAATCTGTTGGAGCAAGGTCCGGGGGAGTACACCCACTATACTCGAAAACATTCCAATCGCAGTTCCTCTTATTTAGCGATCGTATGTCGTGAAGTATGGGGTCTAGCCTTGTCATGAAGCAGCAGTGAATGAAAATTTAAAGAGCAATTGACCAGTCTCTGCCAGCTAGTCCATCATGGTTTGCAATTGTTGACCATACAGATCTGCCATAATTTTCTGGCCAGATCTTAGGAAGCTGTAGTGTATGACACCCCACCAAACATTGACCAGTATCTTTCCTGAGTCAACTTTCGCTTGGGACAGGGTTTGGCCGTTTCGCCTGTGTTCAACCACTGTGATGAGCTGTTTCCGATTGTCGTACAGTATCCATTTTTCATCACAAATAACGATACGATTCAAAATTTTTCCGATTGTTGTGACTATTGGGTAATTTATTATGTAATTTAGCACTCATTGAGTGTTTGTTGCTGTACTTCACTCAATTCATGCAGCACCCATTTCTGGAGCTCTCTCGCTTATTCAATTTGTTTCAAGCGAATTAAAATTGTTTTGTCTCTCACACCGAAGCCTGCTGCTAACTCTGCCGTGGATTGCGTTGGATCCGCTTCCACGATCACCTTTAATTCTTCATTTTGTCTGGTATTTTTCGAAATGGTCATCCCGCTAAACTATCGGTAGCCATTACGATTTTCTAAGTTATTCCCTTAGTCGGCTCTTACGACACCCACGAGTATAAAGGGTGGCCGATTCTCACGCTAATATCACACGGCTCACAAACAATTGGTCCAGTACTGGTTACTTGTGCATGCACGATTTGTTTATAAACACAGGAGGAATTCTACAGTGCGACAAAGTTTTTTAATTATTGAAAAGCTTTGAAATTTGTGGCGATTTTGCGAAATTTTAAATAAATATATATATAATAAAAGAAAATTATGCGTCCAGGAGACAAACAAAATACTGAAGTGAGTTAGTAATTGTAAATTATTTATTTATAGAACGTCGTAAGCGACATCGTTATCAGCAATTAGCAAGTTGGGTTCGCTGCAGCTGGTGCTATTGGTCATCACCGTGCGAGGTTCAGCCGCCAGTAATTGACCGAATTCTTTGAGACATTCTTTTAATTTTTAAATAGCATACTTAAATATATGTTACAAAGCTTTTGTATAGTTACTAAATTTTTGTGTGATAAAGATGAGAAACAATCTTTGTGTGTCGAGTTCCAAAGTATATGTGAGTGGAAAGTGTATTGTATTGACTTCAAATATTCCTAGTACCTAACCTACTCCTAATATATTAAGACTTTTGTACTCAGAGTCTAGTTAATATGTATGACATCTTAATAAAATTTTATCATCAACTTACTGATAAGGCTAACTCTTTGTCCTCTAGTGTAGTAGAGACCCCAACTTTTCACTAACATCTACTAAGGTGTGCTTAAAAATTTTCGTGGCATGTGAGGACAGAAATAACATCCTAAACTAAATTCTGACATAATACTAGGTCTTATCTTATATATGAAATTAGCGTATTATATGGAAATAGGAAAAAAAATCAATAAATACTTTGAAAGCCCTTTGGACTGCCTCATTGGACCTGAATTTCTTTCCTTGTAATAAATTGTCCAAATTCCGAAAAAAGTGGTAATCTGTTGGAGCAAGGTCCGGGGAGTACACCCACTATACTCGAAAACATTCCAATCGCAGTTCCTCTTATTTAGCGATCGTATGTCGTGAAGTATGGGGTCTAGCCTTGTCATGAAGCAGCAGTGAATGAAAATTTAAAGAGCAATTGACCAGTCTCTGCCAGCTAGTCCATCATGGTTTGCAATTGTTGACCATACAGATCTGCCATAATTTTCTGGCCAGATCTTAGGAAGCTGTAGTGTATGACACCCCACCAAACATTGAGCAGTATCTTTTCCTGAGTCAACTTTCGCTTGGGACAGGATTTGGCCGGTTCTCCTATGTTCAACCACTGTGATGAGCGTTTCCGATTGTCGTACAGTATCCATTTTTCATCACAAATAACGATACGATTCAAAATTTTTCCGATTGTTGTGACTATTGGGTAATTTATTATGTAATTTAGCACTCATTGAGTGTTTGTTGCTGTACTTCACTCAATTCATGCAGCACCCATTTCTGGAGCTCTCTCGCTTATTCAATTTGTTTCAAGCGAATTAAAATTGTTTTGTCTCTCACACCGAAGCCTGCTGCTAACTCTGCCGTGGATTGCGTTGGATCCGCTTCCACGATCACCTTTAATTCTTCATTGTCAACTTGGGTCTCCGGCCGTCCGCGGGGTTTGTTTTGAAGGTCAAAATCTCCACAACTAAAACATTGGAACCTAAAACCTATCGTGCTTTCTTTTACAGTAGCTTCCCCATACACATCATTAATTCTTCGAGCTGTTTCTGCAGCGCTAGAGCCACGGTGGAACTCATATTCGTAAATAACTCGATATTTCAAGTTTTCCATTTTGTTAAGAGAAGAACGTTAAAGAAAAATCAAATAGCGCGAAAACAAATGTGTCATGAAATTCGAAACACTAAGACGCCAGCCTAAAATTTGAAAAACATTTGAATTTTGAATTCCTAACCAAACGCCAGATTATTTTTTATCAAACTGGCCAGATCGACAAAACGCCAATTTAATATGCAAGGTATATTTAGTCGGTTGAAATTTTCACCGACTATGTGTTATGCTACCGTAAAAACGGTAATACATATAAGCTCAAAAATTGGTGAGATAACAGTGCAAATTCTAAAGAAAAGCAACAAATAAATCCTTTTAAAAAATCGTACTTAAACATTAAGTCCTAAATAGTTGAATATAAAAATTCCAACTTGCCAACATAAAAAAATACTGTTCGTATAAATGTCTCAGTCCTCCCGAATTCCTGCTCCAATAAACGCTATTCGCATGAGATCAATCGATAAAATTGCTCTTATCTCCGCCGAAGTATGCGTCTCACTTTCACCACATCCGTGAGAACTAGGTTCGCCGGAAGTATCGAAAATGTTAAAACGTGATGACGAATAACGAGTGAAAATAATAAACATGAATCATTCGTAATTCATCACAACACCACTTAAAATTAATATATTTGTTGACTCAACTGGCGCGGTGGCTAACCTACGGGCCGTGGGTTCGAGAGCACCAAGCGCATATTTTGTACCATACCTTCCATTAAGCACATTGAGCAAGCACATTGGTGATCGCAGTACCTGACATCTCGTACCTTAAACGCTGCTGCTCCACATCGGATTGCTTCATTTTTGTCTGGTATTTTTCGAAATGGTCATCCCGCTAAACTATCGGTAGCCATTACGATTTTCTAAGTTATTCCCTTAGTCGGCTCTTACGACACCCACGAGTATAAAGGGGTGGCCGATTCTCACGCTAATATCACACGGCTCACAAACAATTGGTCCAGTACTGGTTACTTGTGCATGCACGATTTGTATATAAACACAGGAGGAATTCTACAGTGCGACAAAGTTTTTTTAAACAAAACCGAAAATACGACAGTAAAATAATTTTGGTAATCTTTTTAAACAAAAGTATAAAAGTAAAGAGTTGTAACTAACTTTAAATATTAACAGCTGTCTCTTGGAACTTGGATGTTAATAAAACCAACTTTAAAATGTATATAAAACTACTAAGTTGATTAATAACTTGCTTTGATCTAATCAGTTTAACTTGTAGACCTAATTTTAAATTTATTTTAAATATGTTCGACGTAATGTCTGGGACTTTATCCGGTACGCCACAAAAGTTTTTGTGGTATAGCGAATAAGCCCCAGCTCTTAAATTCGGATATATAAATGTATATATTACACTTATTTGGGCAATATGAAATTAAATTTATGAGGTTAAAAAAAAAGATTATTTTTACACGCACGCGCAATTACCATTATTTGGCATGCCATTTAAAGAAGAATTCCGTCTCGATGTCGGAAGTGAAGAATAGCGCCAACCCTTTTTCACTAAGGGTTTCGTAAAAGGCGACTAATGGAGAAAAAAGTCGAACATCTGTACGGTATGACCGTGTGGTGGCGGTATAAGAAAATTTACCATCCCGTCTCATCCCGTGGGTGTCGTAAAAGTCGATACAGGGAAATACTTTATATAAGAAAATGGGTAGCAGTATCTTCAATCACCAGATATCTGGCCAACACTGTATCCGCACAATAGCATTCACCGCAACACTATTCAGTTACCGATATGCTGACGACATAGTTAATGACTTCAGCCTCATATCACGCCACACTGCCATTCTCTCAGTGAATGCACAGGATAATCGACAAACCTTTCCAGCAACACGTACATTTATATATTTTGATTAATTTAAAAAGTAGTCCACTGTTTACATATACTGCTACCCGACCTACCTATAATACATAATAAACGTACGAAAGCGTATTCGTATAATTAGCTCTCATAATTTAAAGTTCATTCACTTATGATGGCTGTTATAAATGAATGTACGCGGCGGATCGGGCACGAAGCGCGTGCTCTAGATAGTGAGGTAGGCGCCCTATTCCGCGCCAGTGCTCCGCCACTACGGCGCCTTTCCTTGTACTTAATGCTAAGCTGGGACTACATTTAGATGGCTCGAGACGAGTATACAGACAGCTAATCGTCCATTAGTAGCGATCGATTTCCATGCATTGTTTCTTGTATGAGTGATAGATTTACTTATGTTTTAATATGAATATAAATTTATGACAAAATTTATTACGCGTTAACTCTGAAAGGTCACTGAGTCAAACACCCGAAATGTCCGCTTTTTCATGAGTTTCAAAAAAGAAATGCTTGTTGTACCAATTTATGACTGCTGTTACGCTTTACTTAGTTTGCAAAAACAGATAATAAAGAGACTGATAAAATCAACAACAACCAATTGTCGCCCACTAAACATAAGTAGACTGGATAAGCTTATTATACTCATAACGTACAGCTTTTCACGCTGTATTCACCGGCGTACACCTGGTTCCCAGGTTCACGTATGTGAGCGTGATGATAACCCAAAATTTATGTGGGAGCACGCTTCTTCGATGTTGCAAAGGCATTCGACAAAGTCTGGCAGACAAGCCTATGTAACGAAACGTTACTTTTAAAACGTTAACGTAAAAAGTCGTTAGCAATAATGTGTAAGGTTAAGATTAAATTCTCTGCGTGCAGCAAACGACACAAATTCTCTTCTGTAATCCCTCACAGATACTTAACTAAACTGTAACTGTCAGCGGAACGAAACATGATCACTTTATCTCTCAATAAAAATGTGTCAAAGTAATAATTATAATCTCTCTTCTTTTTATTTATTTATTAAAAGGCATGAAAACATTAAAACATAGTATTTGTACAGGGGTACTACTTATTCCATACATTGAAATTTCTCCAGCAGAGGGTCTGCTGAACAGGAGCTTTTATGGAAATGGCACTAAGATGCGTACTTTTCTAATTCATATTATTTACACAATTAAATTGATTTGATTTAGATTGATTACATATAATTAAATAATATACATATATTTAAATAAATATCTGTATATACATACATACACATTCGTAAATATATAATATATATTCGATTAACACGACGCTAAGTAGTGGTCATTTACACGTTTTTTAAATAAAAGTATAGTTCCGGAATCTCTTATAGTAGGCGGTAGTGAGTTCCACAACCTAACCGCATGGTTGATTTAGGAGCCACTTGAGGGTCTTGCGAAACTGAGGTATTCGGTCAAATTTCTTGAGTCCGAAGATGAAACGGATTGACAGATTTTGCAAGCGTTCAAGTTTATTTAGTTAGCTCTTCTTTAGCATCCAAATACATCTTTAAGGCATCAGCATAATCAAGAATGGGCCAAAGTGTCATTTTAGTTTTAAAAGGTAAGACATTTTGAAGGCACTTCAGCGAATGCAAGGTAAAGTGAACTTTGCGACTTATCACAACGACGTGCGCGGACCATGATAAATGCTGATCTAATGTCACACCTAAGTTTTTAAAAGTATTGGCATATGTTATAGGAATGCCATCAAGACACACGCAAGGTACAGTTGAATAATCTAACTTATTTCCTTGGTGTTTGCTGCCTATTATTAAGGCCTGTGATTTGGTAGGATTTACTAAGAGGCCAAAGGAGCTAGACCATTTACGTTTGCGTGACAAATTGCAGTTCATAGCAGCGATGGCCTCAGTATCACCCACCAAGAAATGTTGATACAGCTGCAAGTCATCCGCGTAAAGATGGAAGTTGGATATGATAACACTCGTAATGGAGTTAATGAAAATAGAAAATTAAAAGAGAAAATAAATAGAAGATTCTTCTGAGATGTCAATGCAGTATTAGTTTATATTATCGTTTTTATATGCGTCGATAAAGAGATATATTTTATAAATTCTTCGTATATTCTGTTATATTATCATCATCATGATTTCAGCCTATCACATTCATTCTGAACCAGTCCACTGCTGAACATAGACCTCCTCCAAAGATTGCCACAAAGCTCGGTCTAGAGCCACCTGCATCTTCCCATAACACTGTTATGGGAAGTCACTCCATCTTGTGGGTGGTTGTCGCCCATTACGTTTGCCTGTACATGGCTGCTACCCGAGAACCTTTTTTCCCCCAACAGTTGTCAGTTCTGCGAGTAATGTGGCCGGCTCACTGCCACTTCAGCTTGCTGATCCTAACGGTATTTGTCGGTTACCCTAGTTCTGCTGCGAATATCATCATTGCAGACTATCGCGTAGAGAAACACCCGGGCATAAGCCATACACCATAAACCTTTCCATAGCGCGCTGAGCCACTTTGGGGTTACTCCTGCGGCGTGCAGTGAAGGATCAAGTCTCAGTTCCGTAAGTCATCACTGGTAACACGCACTGGTTGTATACTTTCCTCTTGAGGTTTTGAGGTATTCTCAAAAGTATTGAAACGTAGTAACATAGTATTAAAACGATTGTTTGTTTTTTTTTACGGGAAGGAGATCTGTAATGTTATATGTTGTTGTAAAACGATTAGCTATATATTTTTCACCGAACTACCGTAATGCTTTAACGAAAAAATAACGCTCCCTACAATAACAATCGAAAAATAAAGTCTTACCAAATTGGTTATTATATGGGTTATTTATTTGGAATAAATAACCCCGGCAACTGTCTCATCGCCAAGCGATATACACCACGTGAGCTCATTATTTATTATTCGGTTGACTCTCGTTGTTATTCCAATGTCGCCTTAAATGCAATTTCAAGGTTTCACTTCATTCTGTCGTGTTAAAGGTTGGCTTCAAAATAACTTTGTTTTTATTCCGATAACGGATAATAGGTACTCACTGTGCCGAAGCCCGTTGACATTTCGGCTCCAATCATTTTATTTTTTCTCTAACATATTAGCCTATCTCCACCCATAGTTTAAAATGTCGTAAAAAAAACTCATTTTTCGCATTTATGTTATGCGATTGCATACGAGTAGGTTCAGAAAAATTTATAATAAAATTCTTAGTCTGTATCTTTATATTTTTTTTTCTGTATATTTTTGGTTATTGATATAAGGGGGATGGAAAGACTTTATGATTGTTTTTTATTAGTTAATAGATTTGCTATATTTATATAGGTATTGAAAATAATACTCATTGCGGCTTAGTGTTGTAGAAATACGTCTCTTTTTACCACCCGCCTTTATTGTCAATTAAGCGCGCATACCATAAATACGTGATCGAATACTTTTACGTAGTTGTTTACCAGTCATGCACAACCATTTCTAGTTTATAGAGCTTGCTCTAGTTTGGCGTGAACTTTGGTTTATGTAATTGAAAGAAAACAACAAACGATCTTTCATTTATAGCCAAGACGACCGCGGCTCCAGTTGTAACCGGAAGTAAATCGGCTACTTTGTACGCAATAATGGGTTACTACATCTTATAAGAAAAATATAATCATTTCATTTATGCCTTTAGTATATTAAAAAAAGAATGGTTATCGGTTATGAACATAAGTCGATATTTACACTAAACATCTGCCCCGCAATCTATTTGTGTTGTTGTATTTCTCATTACACGCGGCGAAAGAAATAGACTAGAAAACAGTTCTCTCTTAAAAATATCTCGCCCTATTTTCTAAACAACAATAATAGTTATCGTAGGTTTGTTATTTATTTACAGTTTATGGCGGTTATGTTATTTAGATTATTATCGATTTAAATTTACATTGGCAATCAATGCAATGGCTCAAAATTAAAATTTTAATATTAATTTATTTAGGTAGTTGTGAATAGCGTCAATTGCTGAAATACATTTAAAGATCGCTTAATAATGTCTCGCAACGAGGTTGCTGGTGTATATTACCTATTGTCGAATGTAGTGCCATCGCCGTGTGGTGGTGACCACAAGGAAATCTGCACGCAGCCTCACCCCGCGTGTGTCTTCTCCCATCTACCAAAACTAGTTGTATAAACTGCTGCTGTTGTACGTCCGTCGTTAGCACGTTAAAAGTGCTATTGATTAGTTTACACCCCGATTCTTGACAATAGTATGTGTTCCTACAATAGAAATTCTATTTTTATGACATGTGAAGTATAAGTGTTGACTATGTTGGTGATAAAATCAATAAATAACAATCGTTTATACATACTATCAAATTAAGTATACTTAAATAAGTCATTTAAGTATATTTAATTTACTACCTCATCTACAGGAAGTAGGTAAAATTTACGGATGACACAGTACAAAAATACATATACGGGAAGTATCTCTATCCGATCTGAATGAATTAGTCACATTTATAAGTAATTAAGCATCATTGTTAAATTAACTAGTATATAAAATTCTTTGTATGCTGATAACTTGATAGTGAATTGACGGTTTTTTTATGGAAGTTTTATCAAATGTTGATTATGATTCCAGGATTGAACAACAAATATAGCAAAGAGTTTGCGTTCACTCACACTTTGATTTAAACGAAATTTAGCAATTTATACCATGTATACTTTTATCGCAATTAAGAAAAATCCTCTTGAAAGTAAACCAGACAGACGTTAGTATTATTTAGAAAATTAACAAAAATACTTAAAGGATGATACCAGACTTATAATGGCAGATATGCAAAAAATATATTGATACTGTGATAATATTATTAGAATTTAAATGTTATTTTGCGTTAGTAATTCTTGTGGTTGGAATATCGTGTCGACAATTAGGATTTACTAATGTCTTTCTGATAAATTATATAAATGAATAATAAACCTGTTCCACATATATGTGAGAAATAAGATTCAATAACATTATTGATCGAATAATATATATCGAATAATAATATGTTAATTAGATGATGACATGCATGTAGTGATGTGAGGATAATATTTCAGTAATAATGTTTTAAAATAAGTCACACATGTATTTATTCCACAATTTTCTTTTTCATTTAAATTTTTTATTTAGTATCCGTTTTCGCATTTATGGAATTATTAATTGATCGTGTTCAGGGGCCTTATCCTGTATGCCTCTAAAATATTTGACAACAATTCCTTGTTTAGTCATACTGTGTTATTCTTGAGAATTCTTTAGATTGTGTTAGGTTAACATCAAGAGAGGGCTGTCAAAACTACTTGTCGCAGTTTTTTGATCAGAAACTCAAAATTTCTACAGCAATGGTATTATCTCACTACCTACAAAATGGCAACAAGTAATCGAACAAAATGGCATATAATGTTATTTATTATAATCAAATGTAAATAAACTATGATAAAAGATCTTGAATTTGTATTTAATACGGAAAAAATTTTTACCGGCCATTTTTAACACAGTATGATTTTATCGGGGAATAATGTTACATATAGCACTTCGGGGAATAATAAGGAACATTTAAAAATGTTCCATCAATATCCATCATTAGCTGAAAAGAGAAATCCATTCAAACTTACACACATACATAAAATTTTACATATTAGTATAGATGTATAAACATATTTCTGTATATATAACTTACAATCACTTGTAGATGTAATATTTACAGTCGCTGCAGGTGTTAGCTATTTTTTGATATTATAATTATCAGCCTAAATTAAACAAACGTAAGCGGCAAACTACGTTAACCGCGCCATTCTATCACCTAGCCGTTTACATGTAAGAAACAAAGCGTTAGACCTTAATTAAATACTGTTGAACAAATGATTCATGGATATTTGTGGTGCATAACTATGATTTTTGTCCGACATTCTGATACATACATATTCCATCTTTTAAAAATACAACTATTGACGAATGGACTACATTAAGATGTTGATTCTATAAAATTATGTCAATAAAATACATCGAGAACGCAACGCTAATAGACGTTTAGCAGCGCATGACGCGGTCACTTCCACTTAGCTTATTTATTTTATTATGTAGGTAACATGAAGCATTCATAAATATTCATAAACTTTAAATTATTGTAATTTTTACTATTTGAAATATTCAGTGTTCAGTTTTACTGATAAGACTTCTTCAACATTAAATATTAATTAATTAACTTTTTTAACTTAATTCATGTATAATTTATATTTTAATAAATTCTTAATTAAGCGTTGTATTTATTTTAGTTAATGAATTTGTTTTTTTGTATTTTTCATTACACAGTTTTATATCAAAGAGACTTTGCTTATAAACTAGACAGGACTTTACCTTCAAATTTATCTTATCTCTATTCCAAGTCATAATTGATAACTGTTTGACCTTATCACCACTTTACACTAATTTCACACACATTTGGTTATAAATGAGTCTAGGAATACACCTGCAATAAAAATAAGTTACCAATGTTACAATCTATTTACGATTCTTGTACAAAGTTTACCTTTTTAATGTTATTTTTTTATTTATTATGCTATCATATTACCCATGCTCTAAGCTTATATATATATATATTCCTGTAGGAGTACTTATAATTACGTATTTTAAATGTATTTATATTGTACTAGCGGCAGACTGCCGTTTTTTTCCCGGCAAGGTCGCGGAAAGATTCTCCACACGGGCGAATCCGAGAGCGGAAGTTATTAAACAAAAAGAGTATTGAGTATTTAAATATATATATTGAACTTTGTATACCACGAACCATCAAAGACACTTTCAATGATAATGAACATTTCATAAATAAAATTTTCTTGATTGCCCGGTTGACAGAACATATATTATGTTGGTTGTCACTGTGAAGTCAACGATTCGAATTCCATTCTGAATACCTACCTACCTGATGTATGGCACTAATCAGTTGATTAGTCTGTCTATATATCTCACAATGTACGTTATATATTATAGATACATTTTATTGGACGTCGCGGAGCCTCAATCATGTCTTATTAGTGTTTTGTATCTTAATGAAACATTGGATGGCTAAAGAGGTAATTACGTTTGAATTACTGAATTCTGATATCTTGTAATGTATGTGCCGTACACGTACCGCCGTATGAGGGGCATAATGAAGTAAGGACATTCAAACACGCACGACCAAGGTGATGGACCTTCAACATATCATTATGTATATGACTGAGCATTTCAATGATAAAATTATTGATTACATGCAATTTACGATTAATTTGTATCCCAATTACGTCTATCGTATCGTATCATAACTATTCACACTAAATGAGAATAATGCCGTGTTGGTGATTGGCACGAGTAGTGCAGATAACTTTTGTACGCACGATCAGGAGTCCTCCGAGAGGCCGCTAAGAGCATCAGCTATCGGCGGACCCGAGTAACAACTTCTGACTACGCCAATCGTGGCTGCGGTCATCGACCGGCACTGGACACCCCCGCCAAGCCTAATTAGTGTTAGCCGCACAGTTACAATGTCTTATGAAGGGTATATATTATATGTGTATATAAGTTTACCGGGGCGCCCCCATATAAGCCTCAACCGCCCGCATTCTCGCGCAGTTATTAGCGATGTGATTGCTAAAATTGCCCTACATTACGCACCACCTGGGCGCATGCGCGAAGTCGAAAACAAAGTGGAGCGTTCCACTTGGTTTTTGCGTTCAATGTCAGCGTATCGGCTAATTTTATCATGACGCGTATATGCTACGTAACTATCTTGTTTGATGGGGCCAAGTCTGTTTGTTTTGATTCCTCTTGTCCCTGAATAGTGTCAAGCACTACTAATTGATAAATGTATGTACATTTAGATCAAGACTTTTTTTTTCATTTAAGCCCTTACCATAAACTAATTTCCTACTACAGTCACCTACGCCAACTGTCTTTAGTTTCTAGTACCTACACATGTACGTTTACTCTGGAAAATAATTACGATTTAAATTGCTAATTTATGATTGCAAGTGATGACAGTAGCATGCAAACACAAGAATAATATGAAATTATATTAATTGTGATCTTGTATCTCTTTAAGCGTCTGCCAAAGCCACCATTTCCTCGTCGGCTTGCTGCTACTCCCCATCACTAGTCTATGGAATTTGGCTTCGGTAAATTCGAGTGGATTTTTCGCCATCCTCGCCTGACCCTCGTTTGTTGGGTAGTAGGGAGCAACATGTGCGGGCGAGCTTGGCATTCGGAGAAAAAGGTGATACCTATAATGGTATATTCCTCCTTACACCAGAATTAATGACTATATTTGAAAAAAGTTAAATTAACAGATTTAATAAGAACATAATAATACATTTTAACTAAAATGTTAAGTACATTACAATTTGAGCAAGTTACATAATATGAGCTATAGTATCTCACTTATCGGGTTATCGCTTCTTACTTCATATTACGCAAGTGACCTGAGTTCGATTCCCGGTGCAGGCAACACTAATATTGTCACTTGGAATTTTAAATGCCGACTTGTCACATGCACGACATTTGAAGAAAACATCGTGAGGCATCTTCCATGTCTGAGAATTAACGAAAAAATATTTCGGGGCCACCGCCTCCGCGTTGGGGTCTACCAGACTAAAACCCTCTGAAAATGAAGGGAGGCTAAACATAATTTTCATTAGTTTGTTATTACGATGAAACAAGAAGGACTTTAGTTAAATTAAATATGAATATTTTAAAACCAAGTAATATTGCTAAGTTAAATTCACTTATTTGTTTAATCTGTTGAGTATACCTCAAAACCTCAAGAGCAAAGCATACAACCAGTACGTGTTACCTGTGATGACTTACGGAGCCGAGACTTGGTCCGTCACTGCAGACCTTATGATGAAGCTTAAAGTTGTTCAGCGCGCTATGGAAAGGCTCGGTGTTTCTCTGCGATAGTGTTTGGTACGATGATATCCGCAGCAAAACTAGGGTAATCGACATAGCGGTAAGGATCAGCAAGCTGAAGTGACAATAAGCCGACCACATAGCTCGCAGAACTGACAACTGTCGGGAAAAAAAGGTTCTCGAGTGACAGCCACGTACAGGCAAACGCAGTGTGGGACTATAAGACGGAGTAACGACCTGCGCAGTGTTACGGAAAGTCGATGGATGACGGTGACTCAGGACCGGGCTTTGTGGCAATCTTTGGCTTATGTTCAGCAGTGATAGGCTGCAATGATGATGATGCTGTTTAATCTGTACAATCTTATTAAAGCAAAATAAATTGAATGATAATCGGCGAACGGGAAATGTAAGTAGGAATATAATTTCACATTTTCAGGCCAATTGTGGTGAAGGTCACATACGATACGAAGACGACGATTTGACGAAGATTCGAGTGATAATGAATGCAAACGATATTGTGTTGGGTTGGAGGTGATCGTGTGGCAGTGGTGGCGGCAGTGAACGAATGACGTGTCACGATGTGCGAGCGCTCCTCGGCGCTATTTCCGCAACGAGCGATGTCTCGCGGAGAGGCCCGCGCGGGCGAGCTGGCCCGCGCACGCGGCGCTCCACCCACCGCCCGCGCCTCACTCACGCGAGCCGCACGCACACAAACCACTCGATATGTACATTGACCATTGTCCATCGGGCCGTCGTCCATTAGTCAATCGTGATTTTAGTTTGGTATTTGCGTTTACTTTTGGCTTCGTTAATTGGTATTGAATACCTGAATATCCAGCAGTTTCCTTGAGAGCAGAAACAATGGCAAATTAGCAGTTCACCTACCTGTTATCAAAAACAACCACTGGGGCCAACCGACAAACATCCGATAAAAGGATGAATTAAGATTAGGTCCGTTATTACCCCTGACGACTTGCATTCGTAAAGGGTGAATTTGATTGAAAACACAAAGAACAAAAACAACAAAAACAACAAGTATTTTGTTCTTAGTGTTTTTTTGCAGTGATACACATTACAATTTTTTTTACTTTAATGAGCAGATGTGTTTTTGTATTAATCCTAAATGAATGTAAATAAATTCCACCTCATTAAACGTTATCCAACTTGTTTTTTTAAGTCATAGCGATGAAAAACAAAGTTGTTTAGATGTTTTTTGTTTTTCTTGAGATACCGAAAGCAACAACCATTGTCATTAATGTCATTTTGACAGTGCTTTTGATGTTTGCACCAAGCGTGAAAGTATACAAACAACGCGTGACTGCACCTCGTGAATGAATTGAGCGGTACGGTCATAGATACGCAAAAAATGTCATTCTCTTCAAGCCTTCTAAGCTTCTAAGGCGAACAACATCAACATTGCAATTAATATATTTGTTTTCACTTGTGTCATCTAAACATAAACAATCCAGACAGATACTCCTTATAAAATCCATACTTGATTCGCTGGATGGAACCTAATATGTTCATGAATTAATAGTGTTCAACCTGACAAAATGACAATGGTAAAAATATGAAGCGGGCAAAAGAGCAAGCGGCTAACCTGATGGTAAGTGATTACCGTCGCCCACGTATATCTGCAACACCAGAGTAGCTGCAAGTGCGTTGCCCGCCTTTAAAGATTTTTGGGAGATGGGAGAGATAATGGGGAGGGGGCCCCACCCCAAGAGGGAATGAAAGAAAGAAAAAAGAAAGAAAGAAACTTTATTCATTACACCAAAATTAGTTAACAAGTTATTAGTAATAAAAAATTAAAACTATTTACAAATAATAAACACTAATAAAACATCAATATTTTAGATTTTTTTTCTACGCACAGTGTGATGCAACAAATGGCTCTACGCTCAGTTTATGTTGCGGCTTCCTACAGCACTGATTTTCAGCGCAGCCTTATACCACTATGGAGCCGGTAGTGTCTGCAATAGAATGGGCCTCCGGTTACCTCACTTACGGAACGAAACGCAGAAGCACAACACGTCACTGCTTCACGCTGGTATTCTGCAGGAGGTCGTGATTATTACCTACCAGGCGAGCTACCGCTTGGCTCTGCCACGTTTACATACATAATCTCTAAAGCAATTTAAAATTAACCACTAAATTAAATTAACTAAATTAAAGCAATTTGATTTTAACCTCGGTGCTCACACCAATAAATTGACAAATATTTATAATACAAATATGTTTACTGGTACATGGCATGAATAGCCGCCGGATTGGTGAGCGCAGTACCAGAAATCTTGCACAAAAATATTGCTTCCTATCACTAGTCTGTGGGATTTGGGTTCGGCAAAAGTGAATGTATTTTACGCCACTACTCGATCGCCAAAGCCTCGTCCGTTAGTGAGCCGGCTGCACCGCGTGGTATTTTTATTAATGCGATAAGCAATAATCTACATTGATTACAATATTTATATAATTAATTAATACTTACGTAGAAAAATGTATCACTGAAAAAAAAATTGTTTTAATAGAGTTCTATGTAATCCTTATAGTCGGCTTATATTTTATTACTTATTACACGTAATTACTTACTACAATTTGCACGCAATTGTTCCTAAACGGATGCGCGCGCATGTTTATCGAATACCTACGTTTTATAAGAGCGCAACGCAATTGTTGGAATGAATGAAATTTCTTATCCGCCATAATTAACAGCATTAATGTTATAGACAACTTTATTGAAATGGAACCGTAATTAAGATGATGTCTGACAAAAGTCTGGCCTTATTTAATATATTCCATAGACAGATGATAAATCATAATTCACCAGATGGGGAGACAAGCCGCTTGTATGTTATTTAATGAAGAAATAAGTAGCATTTTATAAATAATGACAGGTATTAGTGGTTAGTTTCTTTCCGAATCCTTTAGGATAAACATTGTTTAACGTTATAATGAAATTATATACGCAGTTTGCTATTCCACTGTACACTTTCTATTTTTAAAGTACACGCAATAAATCAAGCTCAAATCTACGAGTGAGCGCGCTCAGAAGCTCGTTTGCTTTTTGGAATAACAGTACAACAAATATTGTGTTCCGGATTGAAAGGTAAGGATAGACAGCCAGTATAATCACGGGAATACGGATTTACGAAATACGGGAAATTATAATTACGGCATGCCATCCACCCATCTGTGACCTTCTTCGAATGAAGTTTTTTGTAGGTGACTATGGGCTACAGTAGCCCCTTGCCATCGGGTGGACTTTTAGCAAATTTTTCACCCCATTCTAATATAAAAAATGGCTAAAGAAAGAAGAAGAAACCGTTTACTATTTAGTTAAATTAAACGTCGAAAGACTAAATTGTAAAGAAACTAAATTAGGTAGTACTTGTATCGTATACGGTGAGTAAACCGGTCGGATGTTTGCGCAGCGGCGAGCGGTGGTGAGAGGCTGCAATCTGCAGCGGCGACCGGCGACTACGACGTGCATTCCGAGCGCATTCCGCGCCGCCACGCCGCGACCTAGCCACGGCCTCCCTGCGCCACACATCTTATTATCAACTGCATTTTTACCGTTCACATAACCAGATTTTATCATTTAAGAAATTAAACCCGTAACTGCTAAGGCATTCAATAGTATTACATACCAAAGGTACCTAGTAAGTATTATCGCACAGAAAAAAACGAAAAAACTAGAAAAATGACACAGATTGACGCCTTCAGATGAACTGTATCTAAATTATTTCTATACTCATAAAGAACTGTGCGCTAAATTTATTTTCCTCTCAATACTATTGCAGAAAATAATTGTATCATTATTGGCGGGTAATTGAATTCTTATGAGAAAAGAACGATTGGATGTGTAATTGAATTGATCCACAACATTACTACATTATTAAAAAGAAACAATAAAATAAAATAATAGTGGTAGGGTACTTCATGCAAAAATAAATGCGCATTAAGCTGTCTAGGAATGCCGCAAGCGAGGGGTCTGTCTCGGGCAGGCCTTCAAAGTAGAACCCCTCTCTCTCTCTCCTCTCGCTTCCGGGTCGACGACCGCGCGCCTCGACCTTGCCGTACGACTCATAGCCCTTTTTAATTACGTTTTACGTTTATGGTTCGCACCTACAACAGATTTGGTATATGCGTTGTTTGATTAAATTTTATGAAAAGTTTTGGAATGGCGTAGTGGTACTTTCGAGCCGCGCGCCGCCATGAGTCATCAGCAACCGCGCCGACGTAAACAACCGGAGCTACGCCCTCCGAGGCCGCGTGCAAATGAACTCGCCTCGCATGCTTCTGCCCGACGAATGTTTTGTTTGACGCGCTAGCGCTACAATAGCCATAGATAAAAATTACTTTTGCACTCGTCTTGAAATGTGTGTCCAAGACAAACACATTTTGATTTACTCGTTTCACGTGACTTGCGTGGCTAAAAACACCCACATATCTACAAATACCTTGTTACTTAAATAGTTACGTAGGCACACATAGAGTTATCTTGATAACAACACGAGTGATCAGAAGTTATCAGAACCGAACAAATGGTTAATTGAGAGTTGAAATATGCATTGTATAATAGATACTAGTTAGTTCTTTGCCTAATTAGCAACGGAGGATTAACAAACTACAAAATTATAGGTGGTTGAAAGTAAACACGTATGCACAAAAGACGGCTTTCTTAACCATTTAACATAGAGAGAATACAACCGTAAACTTATCATTATCTCGTAACGAGTACAAAAGGGCGCAGCGACCATGTTTGTTGTTTGTTTGTTGTTTTTGTTTAGGCATGCAATTAATATTTTATAGATTATTACGTGCTAATATTATGTGTAGTTCGTTAAAGCCAAATGAATGAGTTATGTCGAAATAAAACGAGCTTATTTTGTGAATGACGTAAGTTGACGTAAGATCACTCACTGATATCTTAGATCCATATAATAAGAACTTGCTATATCTTGCATTGTTGTTATTCTATGCATTGATCATGATCTATTGCGTTCTAGTACTCCGGCTACGCACTGGTAGGTATATTAAATTTCCATCAAATAATTTTGTTTAAAATAAAATCGTCGCAATGCTATACAATTACATGTAAGAGTAGTAATAAGTAGTTACAAGATTATCTACACAATTTACAGATAAAATTACCATCTTTAGCTCTTTTATTTTTTCCTGTCAAAAAATTTAATATTATTATGCTGCCATTTCATAGTGTCGTTTACAACACAATGTAGAATTAAACATTTGGTAAATCAAATTCATGTTTACAAATATAAGAAATTTGTGTTGAAAATGTCTACAAATAGACATTTGTGTTGTGCTGTCGAGATAAGAATGGTGTTAATAAATACTAAAATACTGAGAAACTCTCATTTATATCGTTTATTTACATTATTTTTTATAATCGTACTTATACAAATAATACTTTTATATAAATTACCGATGTCAGGAAAAACTTATAATGTCCAATCGTCAATGGTCTTCGACAGAGCAATTGTTGGTGTACCTGTTGATAGTGCGAATCACTAAAATACGGCTTTACCTTAAGAACTACTAACAGCTCCAAACCCACTTTGTACAAAGCAATTTCTGCAATTCTGTAGTCTTTAACGCCCTGCTTTAGTATGTAATTTAACAATAACGGTGAAAAATAATACGTAAGGAGGCGACAAATAGATCGAAGTTTCTTATACAACAAAATAATTGCAAAATTTGAACACAGAATTTTATTTTATTGTAACATTATTTATGGCCGGAATTATAAATAATATTACATAACACAAACTGATAGTAACAGGTTGGTTTATTGTGCCGGCGATCCGTCATATTCTCGCTTTTATTAAGCGTACCGCATCACCATTGTGCTTCACGTGCGTCGCGAGCTGTGAATGAAATTCCAACGGAACTCTCGAATTCATTATAAGCGTTCGATCAGCAAAGGATACTATCGCGTTACTCTGTTGTCATTCTATACTATCTGTTCACATGCTAGTAACGGTAAGTTAGTGAGTGTTGAAGTTGCCGTTTGCCGCAAAAATTATGATATTCACCTGTTTTACCATTCAGTATTTGAATTAAGCATCAACAACAACGTCGCGACAGATGTGATTATATTCAAACTTGATGTGATTATAGTCATGAATCCAAAGTAAAACTACAAATAATTAAAACCGGCCAAGTGAACGAAAGAAAACACATTTTTTTCGATAAATACATAAATCTGTATACATTTACGGAAACCACAGTGCGCACTCACATTCTGCATTCTGCAATGCACACTCGCACTTGGTCAGTTTTTATTAGTAACCAACGGCAGCTTCTGTAGCATACTCCATTGAAAAAAACAATTATACAGTTTTTTTTTCTGATTTACTAGTATTCAATGATTTTTTTTGAAACAGATCGACATCGGGTCGTCTATTTTTGTTCTTATGCAATCATGTTATTGTCATTCATTATTCCAGTTTAAATTTGTAAACAGGCAGGTTACGTGCCGTGAACTTGAAATTATTTGAACTAGCAAATTCAATGGAAATTTATTCAAATAACTTATGTTTTCATATGCATTGCATTGCACTGCACTAATCAAGAACTTGTTTATACCTACGCAAACCAAATTATTATAATTTACAATTTAATTAACCTGCGTTGGCAGTACTCATAGATGACGAGTGTAGAAATAGATTTAGGTGACACGTGCAGTATTTTTTTTTCAAGAATCGAGGTCGCTGTCAAAATACGCATTATTTGCACTGCACTCTACTTAACCGGTTTATATTGTAGACTTTGTACATTTTGTTTATATCCGTTCAGTCCTTTAAGTATGATTGAACGAAGAACATTCACATTTCTGATATTAAGTAAAATAAAATTTCAGTCATTTTTGGAGTAAGTATGCTAACGTTTTTTTTAGTAAAATAAAGTTAATTACCGGTATAAGACTTTAAAATTAGACATTCTTGTTGCATTTGTAAATTAGAAAATAATTCATCATAGCAAGATTTAGAAATCGCTGAAAATTTACAAGCGGTATAGACTTAAAATCGTAACGAATGGTAATTTACTTTTAAGTTATTGTAGTAAGGGTCATCTTCACCGCCACGCGATAAATTGTAAAAATTCAGTTCAGAATCCCAGAGTATTAAAAAAAAATTACCGCCTATAGTCCAATTCACATTTACCAAAAAGCCCGGATCTCATATCTTTATGGTGAAGACCGGACACAAATTGATCTCTCAGGTTTACTCAGGTAGGCCAAAATTGCATGTTTTTCCCAAATGCTTTAAACATTGCATACATTGCAACATAACAAATACTCGTTTACGGTCTCTCGCGACGTTTGCTTTCGTTCCCTAAAAATATCTCGTTCTGCGATCTCCGATCTTTGTAGTTCGAGGTGCTGCTTCACTATTGACTCAAGTACCTCAAAAGACTTTGTCTCGTGTAAATCAGGTGCACATAAATCACACATTAGCTCATAACATAACAAGCAACTCCGACATGAGTTACTAACGTGGCCTCATGTTACTTTTCCGCTGTGTTGTTTAGCAGCATTATGAATTGCACAATTCGCCTACAATGTGCAACCCAATTATGAGTCCCGACTTCAAACGTTTATATTTTACCGATGTTCATTGTAATAAACACAACCGAGCGTAACAAATTGTATAAAAACCGACTGCGCAAATGTGATGTACTGCGGCCTCAAGGACGCAGGCGCAAACCTATGAAGCTGTAAAAGCCAAAACGGCTAACAGCAATAACTTCATCGAATACATGTATTCATTAAAACACGGGCTATCGAAAGACTGATTGTATTTAGTGACGACGTCGACAGCGTTATAAAATATGGGTGGCAGCAAATTAACTGCTACCTTATAAACCTTAAATATTAAACACTACACAAGAGTGCGTTCACATTAAGAAATGATTTTTGTATTTACGAAACATTTAAAATGAAACTATTATAACGCGTTTAATAAAAAAAAACATTGGGATAAAAAGTAACAATTCAATAATCGCAGCGCACGGTGCCGCTGCGACTTTTAACACAAAACGCACACAAAAATATTATCGCCTGAAATTAAGCGTCCTAAAAAGCGTTTTTTTTTTATGCGTAACGCGGCAAACGAGCAATCGGTTCATCTGATGGTAATTGATTACCGTCGCCCACTTACATCTGCAACACCAGAGGTGGTGCAGGTGCGTTGCCGGCCTTTGAGGGTATTTGGGAGATGAGAGGGTGGACGAGGAGGGGGCCTCCGGTTACCTCACTCACCGAACGAAACGCAGAAGCTCAAGATGCCTCTACTTAACGCCGGTTTTCTGCGAGGCCGTGGTACCAATCCGGTCGAGCCGGCCCTTTCGAGTAGCAGTAAAAGCCGCCACTTGGCTCTACCACGTATAATATATTAATTTTTCTTATGATTTTGCTATACTTCAAAAGATTTAAAAATATACATAATTTTTTCCGTAAGTGGTGTAAGATTCAAATAAAAGAAAAGCACAAGGCTCAAGAATTTAATTGTATCTAACGATGGCTTTTAACCAAATTTAAAAAGCCAAAAAATACACAGAGATGCTGGAGCGCCTAAGGTACGAGGTTTCTACAACTACGATCGCCTGCCGATTAAGACGTTTATGGCAAATTGTCCCATTGGCGCAATGGATCAATAGACTGATAAGAAACATAATTTCTACCACGTCTAAAAAATATGGAATTTAATGGGTAACAGAACTTATGACCAGTTTAGGTTCTAGACATATTCCGTTCTATTTTATCTTATGCTTTTATAAATCGCTCGGAAATTACGTATTTCATTTCGTGAGTGATGCACGACAATAAAGACACAAAACAAAGTATTTGCGTATACTTGTATGTATGTTTAAGTGAAGGAAAAACTATGGTTGGGACACCCATTCTGGAGTTATGTGACCTTTAAAAAAAAATTGTATGGAAATCAGTAAACTTGATTTTAACTTAAATCTGTTTCAACACACATACAAAGAACTTGATTTGTTAGTAAGTATATTAACTTGTGGAAAATGTTCATGTTTGGTACTCCCACTTAACAACAAAGGTAATTCAATTATTTATATAGGTAGGCTATATAAATAATTGTATTATTAATTCAATAATTGATTTTGCTAACGATTCTTAAAGCATGGGTACGTACCGTTTTGATACTATTAACAATAGATTAAGCATTTTGTAATTTACTTATAATAAATACTTTCTGCAAAACAGGTTACAATATAATGCTACGTGAGATAAAACATGCATTTGAAAGTTTACACTTCCAATAGCTTGACATCTGTGTTACTGAATGCGTTAACACAGTGGGTACCTATCTGTTCGGAATTGGTCGGCGGCTACGGCTACGGAGGCAGGTCACGTGCGGCGGTCGCACCACTTCTATTACATTCCCCGAATTATTGTCCCCAGCGGAAAGCGCCCAATTTTATACAGCCTCGAACTCGTAACATCTTGATACGCTTATCTTATAACGCTTCCTATTGCTTCTTACTTTCAGGGTGCGAGACGAAAGAGCAGCGCTCGAAAAGTTTTAATTTCGGACATATTGCTTTCCCTATTATTGATTATCAATATAAAACGACGCGATCTTTTTGCAATGTTCCCTTATTTGGAAGAAACGTGTGACTTGCTCGTTCAAATACAGCGTTGTTTCAGAAGCCCCGATGTTGTAATGGATACGTTAATTAGGCATTTACTTAATCTCTACTAATTTATCTAATATCTACTTTACTTATTGCGTTAATCCACAAGCCAAATAATTTAATATTAAAGTAGTTAATAACTCCAGTCGTAAATTATTATACACTTAATATCTAATATTAGATAAAACAGCTCAAATAATATTATTTTGCCTCTCTAACAAATTTTTACCAATTGCATTCATATTTTAGGTTTTTGAGGTCCTTAACCTGTGCAATATTTATGAAATAACGCCAAAATATTCAATTTATACGTCCCATGATTTCTGTGAAATCGCCTGTGTATGATGAGTAGATTTCCAATAGAAGAGATTGTAGATTCCAAATTTTCGCGAAACTACTCGTAAATTCTCTTAAAGACGTAATCCGTCTCTTTTCGAACGACGACTTACCGATCGGATTGCAATGCAATAAGCTAAGTACATATATCTGCGGGCTGTAGTTTCCTATCTCGACTACAACGCTTAACTTTTCCGTGACCAGTTTTCCATTAGTACTTTGGTATTGAGTTGGCTTTACGATCGTGACGCGAATCCTGTTCAGTGCCTTTTACTTTATTATAGTATTATCATAATGTGCTAACACAGAAAGGCCATCTTGTTATGCGCGTCTAACTCTGCCAAACTTGTATCATGTCTGTTTTGTTCGCTTTGGAACAATAGTTTGCACATAATGCTAAGTTTGAATTTGAATATAACGTATTGAATATAATGAATGCATTGGTAACGAATTGGTATGTCTGGTTTCGATTGATTTTGATTCGACTTCGTAGGAGTAGAACGCTCATTGTATGTATTTAAAAAGTTCTGACCGGGGGGAGTGGTCAGAGGTCAGGACTTTTATTTTATTATTACTGTTTATATTTGTTTTTATTATATTATGTTTGTATTATACCTAATTTATTATTTTGTTAGTCGGTCGCCGCCTTAGTGTTTAGGTCAACTATACATATCGAACAATGAAAAACTCGTCAAACTAACAAGATCGTTAGGTATCATAATTAATTGTAACAATGTGGTATAGCCAAGCGGTAACTACTGTGTGTTTGCTACTGCTCAAAAGGGCCCGCTCGACCGGGATAGTACCACTACTTACGTACTAATGCCGGCGTGAAGTAGAGACATCTTGTGCTTCTGCGTTTCGTTCGGTGTGTGAGGTAATCGGAGGTCCACTCCACTGTGTATTGGATTATTACGTTACGACTAAGTGCGAGTCGGGCTCGTGCACCGAGGGATCCGTAGAACCACACAATAAATATTTTTATGTATTACAAATTACATAGTGAATCAGTGTTTTCAGTATTTTTTATAGTATATACAGGCACTTCTGAATTCTTGACTAGGTCAGTTCTAAGATTGCCCAAAAATCGACCTTTCATGGATCCCATTTCTTTGTTTGTAGATAAAAAAGTATAAAAATATCTTTGTACTCATTTCAATGAGCTCTAGACAATGATACTCCACATGCTAGGGTAAGAAAATATTTTAGGCTATTTTCATGTATGAGATCCTCTGAAAAATATATTCATTGAATTTCTAATTCAATATCAGGTTTTGGGATTTGTATTTTATATATCTAAAATTCAGGTCTGTTACTCATTCCGTCTACAAGCTAGAGATCTTAGACATACGGACGGATAGACAGATGGACCGAAGACAGCAGAGTGACTCCGGTTTGCCCTTAGGTAAAAGTAAAGTAGCAGCCTGCTACTGCTGGTCAAAGGCCTCCTTCTCAAATATCTGAGAGGGTGTAGGAGCCGGGAATAGCCCGCCACGCTGCTCCATTGCGAGTTGGCAGGCTTCACATATCTTCGAAATAATAGTTTTTATTACTACTCAGATATGCAGCTTTCGTCACGACGTTTAATTTTCGGCCGAGCACATGGTAAATACAGCACTTAAAATTGCTATTAACAATTTTAGTGGTGCCGGCACCGTGTATCGAACCCAGGTCACTTGCGTCTATGATACTAAAGTGAGCGCCGTGACCACTAGACTACCACGGATACCTAAAAAGACTATTCCTCTATCACAGCAAGGCGTGCGACTAATTTTTTTATTATGAACAATCTTGAGCAAATTTTGCTAATAATTTTAAAAATTTTACACTAACAGTGAAGTGATAAAATCCAATGCTTGTTCTACACCATTACATCTTATTGCACTTTTATAATGAGAATTGGCTGCATAAATAAAAGCATAGAGATATCTATATTGGAAATGATTTAAAGGTGCAATGTATTGCATTGGATTTGGTTTACATCAACAAGTACGAGTTTAATGGTTTACTGCGTAGGAAACGCATATCAATCATCATCATCATCATCATAACAGCCGGTCATATACGTACGTCGGTATACGTCAAGTGACGTTTATTAGTATTTTAATCGATCTTTTAATCTTCGGAATAATTAATTTAATATTATTAGGTTTGAGGAAATGTGTGAAACAATTCACCATAGAACAAACATCATGAACCTGGTAACGTTGTGATTCGGCCATATTTTCACGTTATTCGATAAATTTCAAACCTATTTCTGTATTAATGTGTTGTGTGTGGTAATTTAATATTATTGCTGGACTTTTTACAAAATCTTTTAATACTATAAAACATAGTCGCAATCTGTGATTGCTTGTGTTCGCTTATACTTATATAATATATACTTCTAAACTTCTAAGTGGATTTCAATGCGGTTTTCACCGTCATTTAGAAAATTTCATGAGGGAGGCTTATTACATGCATTACACATTTGCATTTAGTTTATGTATTACAGATCTGTAGGTGTTGAGATCCGATTCGCTACTACGCTATAATTTCTTTTTATTCTTACGCAATTAACCGCTCGTGAATCATTGTTTTTATATTTAGAAATGTATTTTCCATTGATCAAACATTTGTTCTTCTTATGTTATATAAATAATCGAATATTCTGCTCATGAATGTGTTTTAATTACTTATTTTGTAATTAATGTGAAACCTGACTTGTTTGTAGTTTATTTCAATACTTCAATCATAAACTTACGTAGGTAACGATCGAGTGCTTGGAGCGCAATTCGATTCTAGCGTTACATAGTGCAGTTGTATTTTGTTTTGCCGCAACACAAACACGCGACGGACATTGCATAACTTGTTTTGCTACGCAGTACCATTCCGCGGCTACATACCTACAAAAGTGATATTCACATCTAGAGTTATTATGTATTTAAGGTTTTAATTGGCTCTGCGCACTTCTCCGAACAAAACAAACTTTCGTAGGCACTTGCCCGTTTCTAGTATTTTAAAAATGTGACGTCATCCGCCAGATATATTCTAGTTCTATTATGTTGACAAATTGTTCGAACATGATGGAGATGAAAAAACGATTCGCTGTACCAACTGATACGTTTTTATTATGACACGCTTTAGCTCAAAGTTATAGTATCGCGCTATTTTCGTAAGGTAAAAATACTTTACTTTTTTTGTAAGTCAAGTCATGCCATGAAGTGTAAACGATCTTATTTTATTCTTTATTAGCCTATTTAAGTCCACATCAGAACATAGCTCTCTACAAAAAACGTATTAGCCAGATTGAAAGTTTGACCCATACTCAACACGCCTGCGGCCTCAAGGACGCAGGCGCATAACCGATGAAGCTGTAAAAACCAAAACGGCTAACAGCAATAGCTACACCGAATACATATTACAAGATGTGCAAGTGTGCTGCCAGGCGCAGTGTCTGGTCTGTCGCAGTGTGGCGAGAGCGTCACATCAGTTTATGGGTTTTAGAATTTTCTCCTTACCTCCTATTATGGTGTAAGGTAATATGCAAATAATTCTTATTGAGTAAATAATACTATTACCTCCAAATAATACCATTAATATTATATTCATTCTTTTATTATGCCCGAATTTATGCACGGCAAATACTCCTAGAATGGCATGCCAGCTTTTGTGGGCGCTTTCATGGAAAGACCTATCTCCAGCTGTGGGATTATACAGCTGAAAAAGAAACAAAAGGTACAGTGTTAAACTCCTGTAGATATGAAATAAAGATTTATCCAACTACTACTAGTCCGTTCGTTTCTTGAAATCGAAAAAGTATTTCATGACAGTAATATCTTCTGGCTTTTTGCCATTATATTTTAATTACAAAAAAAATTATGCTAATCTGTTCCTGTGTCCTGTTCGAAACCAGTATAGTCTACTTTACGTGATTACTAAATTATTTCGTATAAACTGTCTTCGATATTTAGTTTATAATATTTGTATAAATAGGCAATGACAACCATATTTTACGTTAAATTTAATTAATTATAGCTAAGATAGCGATAGCGATATATAATCCGTTCCAAATGCTATTAGGATAGGATCTTTTACTTTTAGTATGGAGCGCCGTTTGACCTCAACTGACAGCTGTCAGTAATGTTAGCATCACTATCCTGCGGTTAATAATAGTTAGTAATAGGAAAAACATAAATGTAAACAATTTTACGATATATATTTATATAGTGAAATTCAAAATCCACAATTTTAAATTCAACTGTCTCTGCATGAAGAAGTGTTTTAATTACATTATAAAATTTCTTTATGAGTGGAAATATTATTTTTGTTGTTTGCAAAACTATTTTTTTTCCTGAAACAACTGCCGCGTAACAGCTTTTAGAACGGATAATAATTCTACAGAAGTGGAACTGACAGTAAGGCGAGTAAAACATAGAAAGTTATAAAAAAATTTATAGCTGAGTTCGATTATGTAAAACTTTTTCTAGTATTTATTGTTAATTTCTTAATAAATGTTTTCTTTATATTCCATACAGCAAGCACGGTATGTGGTACGGCATCTCAAAACTAGTGTATGGCATGCATGTTCTTTGAAAACAAGGGATAGTCCTCATAGCATAGTCCTTTAATACATAGTAAAACTTAACTAAAATATTTTTCTTTTTATATACGTTTTGAAACAATTATATTGTTATGACACGTGAATGGTTAACTGATTTGAACAATCACTAAATTTCAACCCATCCATACCTTTACGACTAATTTTGTATATTACTGCGTGTGTGTTTTTTGTCTATCTTGTTCTGTCTCAATGAAACCGGTAAAACCGTCAGTAGAAAACAAGGGGTTGTTAACGGTTTAAATAATTCCCTTACCATTTATTATCAAGCCCTGCTATTGCCCCGTACCTGCTTGCCAATTGTGGCGATCGGCCTATGTCTAGTAGTGGATTATTCACCGGTTGATAAAAAGAAAATAACTTTTGTGTTGTGTTGTGTCCATATAATACTGAAGTGTACGTTTAATCTTTATGTTTAAACCACCGAGAAGTCCCAAATCACCAAAAGGGAAGAAAATTACGATACACGAAGATTGGTTGCTGACGAGCGTGGCATACGAGGTTAGCGTACCTGACTACTGCCAATAGTGTCTGGTGTCTTGATGATGTTATGTCTTTCCTTATCTCTGACCCTGCATCTGAACCTTCTATCTTATCGCATGAGATTGCTACTTCGATTATGGGATGTAAAAGACGATATGTGCCTCAGTGTTTGCGTGTCCACTTACGGCACTATAATGTCTCCTGCTCAGTTGACTACTGCGGATTGTATTCAGATATTGTCGACGTGTTCGAAATCAGTCATCAGAACGAACATTACTCGTATTTAGGCACGTTTATGAAGTGCGTAATTTTCAAAATTCATACATATCCAAATTGTCTGCAATACGACCGAAATAGTATACCCAACGATAACTGTCGATTCTGATTAATGGCTAAACGACAGCTAGGTTAGTTTTGTTAGTTCTGTGATTGCGGTAGGATGTTGAAAAAAAATTCTTCGGAAGTTTACATTTGTCCTACCGTAGCAATCGGCGTGAATGAACAACGACAATAACAAGCGGGCGCACCATGTGAGGGCGGCCATTGATATCTTCATTCAGAGACCGGAAACATAAATCAGCGTAGCGCGACGTTTCGCGGCCCTGGATTACGACGCATATCTGCAATTCATGTTTGTCTCATCTTCAATGTTGGTTTCTTAACGACCTATTGTTTACTGATTTTGTTTTGTCTTGCTTAGGTTGTTATGATAACCCTGTTGGGCCTGTACACTTCTCACTTATCCTGTAGAAACGAAGCGTTATATATTAGTTCTTTAAGTTTAATTTAAAGAATACTTCTCTTTACAATTAAATAAAACAAATTTACGGAATTTATAGTCATTCATTTTAACTTCTCTTCAACTTGTGATTATAATCTAGAACGCCCCAACCAAAACATCAGATTTTATAGACTACTAATCCTATCAGTAAAAACACCAATTCCTGGCAGATTCGCGAGGATATTAAAACCAAAAAACATCCTGATTTCACTGTAGAAGATAACTGGGACCACTACCACCGGCCTGGGGCTCCATAATAAATATATTTAAATCCTAAGCCAAGCATACCACTCCACGACCTCGAAGATACCGTGAGGGCCTTCTGCGTAGATCTGACCAAAATTAATAATTAAAGGCCCGACTTAACTATAACATCAGGACGTCTAACCCATCAGTCCCTTCGTGACTGATGACAGTTCCCGACATTCTGTTGCGAGTGTGCGCAGCAGAAATGTCGGGAATAAACTTAAAATAAACTTAACGTTAAAAATAACGTTTCAGTCCATCAAGGACCACTTCACAACTATGTCGACGGATCTGAGGCGGAAAATTAATAAAATTCACAATCTAATCTGAAGCCGGAGATCACTTGTTCTAGAATGCAAGCAACGCACCCGTGAACAAGTTACTTGTAAGTAGTTGCGTTTGGCGAGGCCGTGGTATGTAAGACATCTCCGTGGAGCGGACATCCGGGTCTGCTGACGTAAACCGAGGCAGTCTGACGGAGAGTGCACACGTGGTCGCCGTTGCAGCCACGCCGCGTATCTAATGCAATGGAGTGACGCCAATTATCAGCAGACTAGCGGCTCTATTTGTAGTGAAAGTGCACTGAGTCACACTTCATGTCGGAAATAGAGCTGCGCCCGCGACGCAGCCGCTACACAACACACCGACCGACTCTACTATTTTGCACACATTTCAATACTACGAGTATTTACCGAAAATACGAGACTTGACCTGTCACGCCGGGTTTCGCAGCAACTTGTTAATGTTAGATTGGTCGTATATATATTAAGGTAATATATATATATTAACATTAAGTTCCCGATTGGCAACCTTGTAAAGGCGAACGTGTGTGACAGGCTGAAATAATTATGATGACATTACAATTCCCCTGCGAGAAGTACTTTAATATTTTTTATGTTGCCCTCGAATTTATATTATTTTTTTGAAAGAAACATCAAACCCTTCATATTTAAATTCTTATTTGGTATGCAGGAAATAAACTTGCTTAATCAGAACTCTTTGAATTTAACCTTTTCCATTAAACTTTTATGAGCAGAAAATGTATTACGGACCGTATTACTAAAGGATTCCTGATGTATTAAAATTGTTTGTAACGATCAATGGATTCCCTGATTTGTATAATATGTAAATTAGTTTATTAAATTCAAAATAAAATAGGAGTTAAAGGAGCTTAAACTTAGAGTTTCAGTTGATAGAAACAATAAAATATTCTTAAAATGTACCTAAAAATAATTACTAGAACATAAATTTAATAGAAGTTACGATAGTACAACTCATATATTACAGTATAATATGTAGGTTTGTTTGTTTAGAAATATAAGAATAAATACCGATCAAAAGCGAGTTGGGTCTCGCTATATTAGTGTTCTTCTGTACGTATTACTACTAAACAATTAAAAAAACTCTAATAATGTACGTTACTGCTTACAAACTACATTACGAATTGGAGTTTCCAGTTATTAAAATAGTTATTAGTTATTTGAATACAGTATACAATACAAGAATATATAAAATACATAATATGCGAGAATTCCTAATTCCTAACCAGTTTAGTTATCGATACAGACCCCGTAACAATACGTTAAAGTTTTTTTTAATTCAACATTCGGTTTTGGGTCAATGTTCTGTGAGTGTGTGCGTGCAAGTATATAAGTTTGTGGTGCGTGTGTGTATAAGATATTTGTACAGTTAAGATTGGCGTAGAGATTTTTACTTAGATATTTATTTTTGTTTTTTTTAAAAAAACTGTTAGTAACGGAGCTTCCGTCTCGTCATAACTGAGGTTCTTAATCCATTCAGTCGTAGATTTTTTACATTAGAAATAGTTTACAGAGTACACATTCAACTTTTGGTTTATATGATTATATAAGCTAGGCAACTGCTTATTAAATTGAACACTGTTATAGTCTGATGTATAGGAATAGCAGCGTTATTTCGTTTTGAAGTTTCTATGTGTTACTAAAATAGCACACATGATGTATAGCTTTATTACTGATAATAAATCACAATCAGAATATAATGATTCAGTTGAAATTTATATATAAAAAACCAACTTTCGAATTTTCACAATCTTAAAAGACAGTGGCCATGAGCTTGGACGCCGATCTTTCCACTTTGAATTTCCGTTGCGGCTTTTCTCCATTTTCTATCCACTGCGCCTGTTTTGACTCCGGATCGTACTGTCGAATCCGTGTTTCATCAAAAGTGACAAGGCGAAAAAAAATTGTCAGAGGATTATCGCCACAGATATCTAAAAACTTCTGCGAAGTTGTGACTCGACGGTGTTCGTCCAGCGGCGTGAGCATTTTCGGCACCCATCGCGCATACACCTTGTTCATGCGCATATGATCATGCAAAATATTGCCGATTCGTCCCTTTTCTAATGACCATAGTTTCAGCTATTTGCCACAACTACAAGTTTATTCACTTTTTTAATGTTTTCTTCGGTAACGGCAGTGTCTGGGCGTCCCGACCTGGGGTCATCTTCGAGTGACTCCTTGCCGTGTTTGAATTCTCGGTTTCAAAGTTTTACGGTGGGAAATGAAGGCGCAGACTCCCCATAATACAGATATATTTTCAAATATTTCCAACGGCATTTTGTTCTTCTTTGTAAGGAATTTTATGACAACTTTGTACATCGATTTCATGCAAAGAGCGCATGATGGTGATGTTTACGGTTCAATTACTTAAAGCGTAATGATGCTAATGACATGAAACTTGACATTTATAATACATGGGATATCCGCAATTAGTGTTGTGCAGCGCGAGTCATCAATGATAATTAAATGTACTTAGGCTCAAAACTTTTCTGCTTCTCTGGTATGCATGACACGTGGTGTAGTACATACGTACTACCTACTACAGGTATAATTATTTTTCTTATTACTAATTCTTTCTCTAAACTCTTATAGGCCAAAATATATATCCATAAGGTGGTCAAGCGCTAAACTTATGTTTAGTAACTTCTAATCCGGTAACAGAATCCATGAACTGTTTTAACACACTGGGCTTCCGAAACCCAGTAGTTTTAAGACTGGTTCCGGGTCTGTTGTGGAGCTAATGGAACACAAATTGATTGAAAATATTTTTGTGGAATTTCCAAAACCTAGGTCTGCCCCTTGAAAACCACAAGAAATATGTTGTGAACTGGTTAAACACATTAGGCTTAAACCATTTCAAACTCTAATCCGGGCTAATGATCGCAAATATGGGTCAGAAGCTCGTAAGATTGGGCAAGATTTACGGATTCTCACTAGAGCCCTAATTGAAGACTGTGGCCTAAACAAGCACATTTTCCGTATTGTTGGTATAAAATGAGATAATAGGTATAGTCTCTTCTACAGCAGATGAAACCCTTGCATATACCTCTTATGTCCTAATAAAGTAAAGAACCTGGTCAATAAGCAACTGCTACAATTTATTACAGCTGCAATTCGCCGCCTAGTCCACGCGGTGAATTGTAGCTGGAGCGTTGATCGCTCTGGTGGCAGTGATACTAGTCTTGCTAAATCGGAACAGCCGCTCCTTTAATTAAAACCCTTTAAGTAGACAAAATATTTGACAAGTATTTCAACGTTTGTGGCATAATAATAAAACAAAATAGAAATAAATAAGTACACACTGTCGCTGAACCGCCATCTGTTTATCGTACGGATTGTATGAACGGTGCATCATATACTTTTTACGTTGTTATTACGTCGTACTTGTATGGCGCAACCGGTTTATCCGGTGAACATCAGCCAGGCGCGTCCAATGACAATAATTTTTACAAAATTATCGTAAACGTGAAAGCAACTCGGAATCGGTCATTGATAACAAGCAGCGTTCTGGTTCTGTACCAGGAATCATCTACGGCCGTCCTTTCGTTCCTGTTCGTAGTAACGCAAGACCGTGCTTTTACAATTTTTATCTGTTTTGCTCGGTAAAGTAGCGCCATGGTACTAAGGCTAAGGGGGGAGCGGAGGCTGTAGTAGCGACGCAGTAAGTGGGGGGCGGCGGGCAATGCTCAGGCTCGGGGCGTTCCATATTATTGTGTTGTCAGTAATTCTATAACAATGCTATGGTGATCGAAGTTTAGATATCGATTTATGCAGCGAAAATATTTTCCTATTTACTAAATTTAAATTCTAAGTTCTTTCTTATTAAAAATTTGCTTGTGAATTTATTTAGAAAGTTGATATAAGAGATTTAGTTTATATGTTACAGATTTGTCCTTACGAAGCCGGTACGATTCGCTAGTTTAATTATAAATTCTATATTACTGAAGATTGTCAGTCAACTACCATAACTGGATTTAAAGCAGAAACATCTTCTCCTTTGGCTAAAGCTAGCGACATCCATCGTCATAAATCACCAGTAACTGAACATCGGCAAGTTTTTCATCAGAAATGAGTTTACCTGTAAAAAGAACAATAATAATATTCCACTGCATATAATCCTATTAATACCCGCTGCACAGAGTAACAAGACGCGGGCGGTGCGAGGGCTGGCGGCCGGTACTGTGCGGCTGAGTTCATTTGCATCGCACTCGCACCACATGACCGTCTGTGACGTAACTTTGTGCTAATGTTTATTGTTTGTGGTAAACCACACCGTTGGCGCCATCTGGCGGTTGAGAAATTGATTTTCGGCCCATAATAAAATGCTTGTTGAGTTGAATGTGTATACATAGACTAATAATATGAAAGGCGGACAACTCTGAAAGCGGACTACCCTGTTGACTTGTGGGCTATAGAATATGACAACCACAAACAACTTTCAAACAAACAAATTTCACGGACTAGTGATGGGTAGAAGCGTCTACAGTGAAAGTGAACCGACAGCCCAGTCCATCGTGAAGGGTATGGGTAAATTATAAGATCCATGCATAGGCTTCATCAGTGCAAATACCGAGCAGAGAAAGCTTACTATTTTTAGCCATTTTCATGCCCATCTAGAGTGTCAAGGGAACGTTTAACAATCGGAATTATAAACATCAAAATACTTAGTAATTGTATCTACACTTTTGTGAAAATTAGACTAAGATGTTGATATTCGGAGAAAAAATTAATATATTCCCATACAGTAAATCATAGATCCTAAGTTCGCTGACGATAGATGTTATATAGCATGTAAGTGAGAAAAGTCCGCATTTGTGTCCCCTTCAGAATTGCTTTGCGGGAGATCATTAGCGAATAATCGAGTGGCGCATGGCGACGATAACAAAATAATCAATTCTAATTGATGTACACGCTGGCGCGTGCGCTCCCTGAGCAGCCATTGATATGTTTTCTACGATCGAAGTAACCTCGCTTAATAATTTAAGCCATTTCATTAACAAAGCCCTTGTTACTAGCATTACAAAGTTTACTAAATAGCCCAATTGTAATAATTTCACTTTGACTTTAGGATTTTTATGTTTCATTGAAACCGAAACGCAGCTCGCTTGACATAGTATGTCAGATAAAGTGAATATTTGTTGCTTCCTCGATAACTCGAGAGGCTATAAATGCTTAAAGTATACCTGAGGTAGGTATACTTTAAGCATTTCATTAAATTATTTATTCTTATTTTTATATTTTTTTGTAACTTCTGAACAATTCTCTGCATGATGCATGCATAAGCATTTATATATAGGCAAGATGTCGTTTATTGGATTGGCAATCTTTTACAACTTAGGCGTCACCGGCTTAGATAGTTTACTATAGATTAGTTCATTGATTAATAATAAAAGGATTTTGAAGCCACGTACAGATCAGGGATTTCTGCCTTTTGTTCGGAAAAGTTGGGGAAAATTACCTATTATTACTACTACTACATCATCTACTTTCAAGTAGTATAACATGATAGTTATATAATAGGTCTTTACCTATGAAATTGCCGTTCTGCAGTACTGGCCATTTCAAATCAAAATAATTTTTGTTTGGCTAAGAATTCTAATTTCAAGTTAATTTTATTTTAAAAACATAGAATTCTTTTTCCAAAAGTAGTCATTTGTTTATTGATTAGTGTTACATTTTCATCGCATTTCAATCTTGTTCGTCATCATGGATACGTTAAAACTTCGAGTAATTATGGAATATGAGTACCCTCGTGGCAGCAACGCGGCACAAGCGGCACGCAACATCAACGACGTTTACAGAGCTAACACTACAAACCAACGCACCACCTGTTATTGGTTTGCTCGCTTCCGTTCTGGAAATTTCGACCTGAAAAATGAACCTCGCGGTCGTCCGAAGACTTTGGTCGACAATGACGAATTAAAGGCGATTGTGGAAGCTGATGATACACAATCTACGGCTGAATTAGCAGCAGCTTTCGACGTTAGCGTCAAAACAATATTGCGACAAATTGGCAAGGTAAAAAAGCTTGACAAATGAGTGCCGAATTACGCGTCGAGACGTGCCTTGCACTGCTCAACAGACACACAAATGAAGGAATTTTGAACCGCATTGTTACCTGCGATGAAAAATGGATTCTGTTTGATAACCGCAAGCGCTCAGCAAGTAGGTTGGATCCTGGTTTCGCACCTAAACAATGCCCTAAACGAAAACTTGCCCCTAGAAAAGTGATGGTCACTGTTTGGTGGTTTAGCGCCGGTGTGATTCATCACAGCTTCTTACCAAACGGGGTGAGCATTACTGCAGATGTGTACTGCAAAGAACTGAACACAATGATGGAGAAGCTGGCACATCTCCAACCAGCATTGGTCAATAGCTCGTCTACGCTGCTCATACTGCACAGCAGACCGTCTCCAAGTTGCAAGAACTGGGGTTGGAAGCTCTCCGTCATCCGCCCTACTCATCAGACCTTGCGCCTACAGACTACTTTCCAGAATTGGGATAACTTCTTGGCGGAAAAAAATTCAATACCCGAGAGGCAGTACAAAATGCCTTTGAAGAATTTGTTGCCTCCCGTCCAGCTGATTTCTTTAAAAAGGGCGTCAATAAACTGCCACTGCGTTGGCAAAGATGCATTGATTGCATGGGTGATTACTTCGATTAATACAAACAAAAAATACATGAAAAAAATTCGTTTAATTTTTTTTCATACAAAACGGCAATTTCATAGGTAAAGACCTAATATATAATAGTTTTTATCATTTGTTAGGGGAAAAAGTTTTTTCGTATTTTATAAGTAAAATGTTGCACTAAAATTTCTTCGGTGGTCCTAAAAAGTATTTCTATTGTTTTTCAGTTCGCCAAAATGAAAAAATCTAACGAAGAAATTCGATACATTTTGAGGTTTTATTACAAAAAAGGGAAAAATACGAAAAAAGCCGCGAAAAAAATTCCCATAATAAAACCTGACATTATATTACAACACAAATATACCTGTAGATAAGATGACAACTGTACCATAATATATAATGCTATAAGGTATACTTGACCAAAGATAAATCTCTTTTGTTGCAGTATGTCCGTCCATAGACATACGGAACCTTCCGGACCAGATGTTGAAGCTGCGCGGATGTCGGGTCATCGAAGGCCATCTCAGTATTGTTATAATAGAGCACCCCTCGCCGAACGCTTTTGACAACATGAGCTTCCCAGAGCTAAGGGAAGTCACTGGCTATATAAAGATATACAGGTATGTATTTTATTTTTATCACTTGTTCTTAACATTTCTTCTTAAACCTGTTTGATCTCAAAAATAAACTTTCGGTTTTATTTTGTAAAAAAAAGTTACAGCTTGTTAATATGACATTGTTACCTTTTATGCGCAGCGTTCTTTGCGATGCTTTTTTATCACTGAGCCCGAACTATATCACTCAACACAAGCATGCATGCATGCCATTAAAGTGCATGTTTTATAAAATAATGTATATTTAAACACTGATTTATTGAATTAGAATAGATTTTAATTAGATAGAATAAATTTTGGTTGATATAATCTAATATTTATATTTCTAATACGTATCTTTATATTTCTAGGTTGATGGGCGTGCGAAACCTTGGGAATTTATTTCCGAATCTCTCAGTAGTGCGCGGTACGCAACTTTTCAAGGATTACGCTATTGTTGTGTTCGACTGTGAAGATCTTGAGGTAGGTCCGCATAATAGTTTCATAAACTTGATGAACGGGATGTAAGTCGTTGCCGCATATATTTACGTTTTGTGCATTGGCATTGGCACACATTTGGAGGCGGAGATCCATGCATAAATATTTCAATGGCGGCGCTCACAGATGGTTCTATAAGGAGGTTATCTCCCACTTCAAGTCCAGTTCTAGGTGACTGGATAGATTATCTGTGTAACACACTAACATCTGCGAAACCATCGAGTACCAGGTAGGCTACACTATATATGTTTTAGTTGTGGGAAGATAAAGACAAGAACAGCACAAACACAAAGGCACTCACTTTGTGTTTGTGCTAACACTACACTATAATATCTCCTAAGCAGATGACATTTCTTAATATTGACGCTTATTAATCGGAAGGTATCGAAAAGTATGTAATGAACAGAATCTGTGTCGTCTTTTCGGAGGATTCAGTAAAAATCATCAATTTAACGTCAAAAAATTATTTAAGTTGTTCCAGTTTATTGAATCGTTGAAAATTCGGAACATTTGTTTTTGAGGTGTTTAGATCGAGAAATCATGAGCGTGCTTTGTCTCCTCAGTCGCTCGGCCTTCGTTCGCTGTCGAGAGTGGAACGCGGCGGTGTCCGCATACAGCAGAACGACCGTCTGTGCTACACTAACACCATTGACTGGTCGCGAATCGTGGCGGACGGCGACGACAACATCTTGATCCGGGTAAGGTGGGCAGTCATTCCGTCTATCATGTACCGCGGCCGGTATCTTTAGGACAGATCTGTGATATTAAACGAAATATGAATGTGTTATACAGGTTAACCTTACTCATGAACTGTTCTAAATAATAGTGTATTTATTGACGGTTTAGATAGTTTAGAAGTTATAAGCGAATACACAGACAAACGCTGATTACGACTTTGTTTTGTATTATATATATTTCAAGATAACGAAATATTTAGTTAAATAATTACATAACAAGTATTAAACATTATGTTGTTTATTAACTTTATTAAGTATGCAAAATAGGTATTTGTTTAATTGCCGCCAAAATTAGTGTTTGTGATCATATTATAAATACTGTGTGGCGTCTGTTAGAGACTGTGTAACTTTTGAACGACTTGACCGATGGAGATTATATTCCTTCAACACGCACTGTCGAGGCGTATGGTTAGAGCTATGCTAGAACCCAATAGGTGGTCCTGTGGTTGAGTGAGTAAAAGAAATTATATCTATGGACCAAAATGACTCATATTCACATGTTCACATCATACGTGTCTAAAAAAATATGAGACGGGATTTAATGTTAATAACACAATTAAGTTGTAATTATATTTGTGGCTTTCGCTCCAACTGTTTCGCAAATAAGGTATTCTTCATAAGTAGTTTTTACATGCAACATTAAAATTACTCCATACTTAGGTGTGGCTCGCGTTCCTTGGGAGTTCTATGAATTCACGTGAATCAAACCATGGAATGTTTTCTTGGTAATAACCTAATTCGTATGCATGTTTTTTTGAATTCAATTTTGTTAGTAGGTCGGCCCCTTGTGAGCAATAAATACTCGTATGAATTATGTTCGTAACAATTGTTATTTAAATTTGTAGTCTATGCTTTTTCATATTATGCTTTAAACTAAAAGCTTCTAATACTTTTAAGGTCCTTATGATTGTTAGGCGGTAAAAATATGGAGATTGATAAAAAAAAATCACATCATCATTCAATCAAAGGAAACTCCATTTAATTTTCCTTTTTAATACAATAGTTTTTTGCGCCATTGCTTTTGTTTGGATTGTATGGTAAACTGACATCGAAATAATCAATTTCCAGACGCGAACAATTTAGGTCAAGACATCAAAGGGGCTGGAGCTACAGAGGCCCCACATAAGTGTCAGGGGCGGCATGTGGTCAATAGCTAGGACAATGCGGTTCTTTGTCAATATTAAGTTTCGATGAAACTAGTTTAAGATTCAGATCCGTGGGATTTATTTCACCGTATTCACTCAAAATATATTAAATGCTTATGATTTATTTGTTGCACCTATAGTTTCATCGAGATATACAATCGAAGCAATTACTTTTGTTAGATGATGGCAGGTCCATCCATTATTTTAATTTTACCAACATGACATTTTCACCAATTATTATTAATTCTTGTACTAGTTACACAACACATTTCATTATTTTTTATATAAATAATCCACCGGTTTCACCTTACGGCATTTTCAGTATATTCAATTATACAATTCAATAGAACAAAATTACATTTTTTCCAATTGAAAAGTATGAAACACGATGATTGAATAACTGATCACGTGTTGCAATAATGTAAATTCTATTGTTAAGAACACGTAATAATTGTGCTGAAAACTTTTTTCCATTCCTTTGCCTTTTTAGTCTAGTTATTCTGACTGCGAAACCGGTTTTAAAAATAATGTAAATAATTGCTCTTATAACTCAATAATCTAAAATATTAAAAAATTATTTAAATCTATAATCGTTGAGGAACTTGAAAACTTCTCGAATGGTAACATCTTGCCGGTAAAGCAGTGTAGATCTGCCAACAAGATGTGCGGATGTGGATGAATTTGTGTCAATCTAAGGACAATGCATAAGTTTAGTGCCGAACTAAATTTCCCATAAGCAATTAAGCGTCCTCACTGGTGAAACCAAACAGATACGTAGTATGTAATGCCCATGCCACTATCATCTTTTAACCTATGGTTTCTGTAGATTTTTCAATTACCTAAAAAAATATTTGTGTCTGTGATCCACATATTAAGCAATGTGTAGTATGGGAGCCGGGCGAATACAGACTGACATGCGTGTACTAATACTATATAAGTGTAATAATAATATATGAATAAATGTGAATGTTTACTGTAGTCGAACTATGACACACGGCTGTGCGGGCTGTGCCCCAACGCACAGAGCCGCATGGAGGACCACCGGCAACAACACTTGCAGTGTCCCGCTGATGCGTCTGGACGATTGCTATGTTGGGACGACAAACATTGTCAAAAGAGTAAGTACTGCAATGTAAAGTTATGTATATTGAACTATACAAATAAAGTTCAATGACATGTCAGCTTGTTTAAAATCCACTGCAGGCCAAAGGCTTCTTCCATTTCGGGAATAGGATAGGGAGATGGGACAGCCACGGAAAGGAGACTGTGTGTAATGGATTGTCTGACGCGTGGATTGTAGCTATCATCATCTTCTTTAGCAGCCTGCATAAGTCCACTGATGGGCCTAGGTAATGACCTAATGTTTAAACCTAACTGGCATTCCACGACAGCGCAAACTACCGCTGACTTGCCACGCACGGAAGATCGCTAATTACGCTAGAGACACTCCGACTCCACAGACGATACCACCACATAATAATCATAACGGTAATTTCGCATTAGAGAGGTTGCTTCGTTCGGCATATTCGGATGGATATTCGCCACCAGTCGGTCTTTTTTGTTCATAGGAAATGGAGTAAACACGCTAGCGGCTCAACTGATGGTAAGTGATTACCATCATTAAGGTGCGTTACCGGCCTTTAAGGATATTTGGGTAGTGGGGATGGGTTAGTGGCTAGGGAAGGAATGGTTATCCGGTTACCTCACTCACCAAACGAAATACTGAAGCACAATATGCCTCTTCTTTACGTCGGTATTCTGTGAGGCCGTGATACTAAGTCTAGCTGGCCCATTTCAGGAACAGCAAAAGCCGCCACTTGTCTCTACCACCTACAACAAAAAGTTGAGTGAGTGCACGCCGTTAGCAGACGGAAGCTCCTTAATAGGCGTCGGAAAATGTATTGAAATTGTCAAACCCTTATATATACAAATATGCTGGTGACGGGGAGTAGTATTAGTCTAGCGGTACAAGCTGATAATGGATCGGTGTTTGTGTGCCCTAGCTTGCCCGAGCTCGTGCGGCGGGCGCGCGTGCACGCGCAATGGCACGTGCTGCAACGCGACGTGCCTGGGGGGCTGCGACGGGCCACTGGCGCGCGACTGCCACGTGTGCGCCAACTACTCACTGGGCTACGGCGAGAACCGCACCTGTGTCACCTCCTGCCCCGCCAACACGTACCGGGTGAGACTGCATTTACACCAATCTTGGAGAAAATGTAATATTTATATTAAAATTTCATAAAGCGAGCAAAACGAGTAAAGTCCCCGATGTCTGCCAAAATAATACAAAAACTCTTGGCTAGCCTTTACATTCTACCTCCTTATTTACTATGTGATAGAAGAACCTGCACATCTATCCAAAAACGTTTAGATGACTCACCTTGTCTCCATAAACTCTGAAAATAAACTACATATAGGTATTACACCATTTAACAATTTTTATTGCCAATGTAATTAACGATAGGATGATAATATTAGAAAAGATTCTAACGATCCGTGTTCCGTTGCCCGCGCAGCTGTCTCGCCGCTGCGTGACGGAGCAGGAATGCCGCGCGATGCCGCCGCCGCCGCCCGCCGAGTCCAGCCAGCCCGCACCCAACATCCCCGCCTACAAGATTCTCAACAACACCTGCGTCTACTATTGTCCCAGCGGATATATGGAGGTTACTAATTCTCTACTAACTACACTATTTGAATTCAGTGTGTGGTCCATTGTTCATTGACTAAACATTGAAATTTCTAGTTATTTATTCAGTTCATTCTGTATTTTTAAAAAATATTAGTACGGAGTTATATTCAAAGAAATATGCGTCAATGCATATTTCTTATTATTGTATTAAATGATTTTTTGAAAATTACTGTAATGTATCATAACTACCAGTATTTTACAATTTTCATTTTAATACGTAATTAATGTAAAATTATATAGTTGAAATATAAAACATGATACGATTGTTCAAGTAGGTTCGAATCCCAACCGAAACCAACAATTGTTGAACACACAGATTAGAGTTTTCGAGTCTGATTATGTTTTGTCCCGGGTTACTGACATTGCATCTGTCCCTTCATCCGATCTTATCGCATAAAGCTAAAGTTAACCTCTGATATCGGAAGAGTACAGGTGGCGAGTACCCTACAGCGTGCTGCCACAGTGTTTGCGTTATCCTTGCAACAGCAAATGAGCAAATACTTATAAAAATTACTATTATTAAAATATCAGATACTTTATACATTTAACTTTTTAGCAATAATAAAGACTATTTTATCTGGAATCTTGTGAAGATAGTAAGGGTTGCAAAAAGGCTAAATATTTTTCTTTATCTCTGTAAAATTTTACAGCCTATAGAGATATGTTATGTATTGTATAGCTCATAGCAATATAAGCATTTGTTTGGCACCCGAATGCACCCCACTACTAATGAAACAAAGCGGTTTGCTACGAGCCGCCGTTAGACTTGCATGTGTCCAACATGACCTCGCGCCCTCTCAAATGTTGTCTAACGATAAATCGTTTATGTAAGCCATGCACAAGGGGACCATGCTCCTTACGTTATCATCTGCTTCGATTATGTAGTTATGTACCAGGTATACCGGAGTGGCAGGTGCTGTACTCATCGCTGTATAAGCGACCGCATCGGAACGCTTATGGTGGTCGGACATGGAGCCAATTTAAGACCCATTCAGTGAGATCATGTAAGGAATCGAATGACGGTGCTGGTACACTGAACTGTCAAACAGCAAACATATCAAACACGCCAGTGAAAAGCCAGTCAATGGCTGAACTGACTACCATACCGGTCTCGTGACCGACCCACCATTACATATACGCACTCTGGTATACATGTTCGGTCAACAGTCCGGTGCACGGAGTAGCGTGATGTGTGCGCTTGTGGGGTGCGGGCAGTGAGGGGGACTGACCGAGGCGACGATGCACAGGTGGGCGCGGCACACAACGGCACGTGCCGGCCGTGCCGGCCCGCGGGCTGCGTGCGCGAGTGCGGCGGCGGCCGCGTGGACTCGGTGGCCACGGCGGATCACTTCCGCGGCTGTACGCACATCAAGGGCTCGCTCGAGATCTCGCTGCGCGCCGGGGCAGGTAACCATGTCACACTTTGTAATCGTATTTATTTTTAGCCCGTTAGTTACACAACGGTGTAAATGACTTCATACTCCATTCGATGATTCTGTGACCAGTGTGGCTCAAGACATAGGTGGGTTGCGACCTTTGAACATTCTGGCGGAATGCCATACCGGAACGTCACTCCACGTGAGACGGTAACGTTTTGTTTACAATTACCGCTGACTACTATGATAGCGTGAACCTTTCCCTGTGAAGTTGACCATTGCACGGGCGGTGTGTATTTACTGCGGTAACACTACCAATGCTAAAATATACGACTAGGGTTTTACTTTCCTTTGAAATTTTAGCTCCAAATCTTTTAACAAACTTCTACGGCTTATGCACATAGCATTATCGAATTCCTAAACAATAAAAGAAAATGATAATATCATAAAATAAATGAAACTTACCCTTCTTACTGGTCAAGCTGTATAATTCCACTGCTGAACATAAGCCTTTCCATGAAAGCGCCAACTAAATCTAACCGGATCAAATACCGCTGTTTGAAAATGTATCTATATAAATTGCCGACACTCACCACACTGGACAGTCGGGTTGACGAGCGCAGTGCCGGTGCCATCACACTAGAACCGCTGCTACCCTTCACAAGTCTCTCGGATGTGGCTAGCGCATCGACGGCTGGATTATTTTTCGCTATCAGAGGCTCGTCCGTTAGTCGGAATGCACCGCGTGCAGAAGGGATTGACCTTTGGTGATAACGATGATATAATTCCCCCGACACTCTAACTAAAATATTAGTCTATTACAATTACTGATTTCACTTGTGACAATATAGAACATTGACCAGATGGACTAAGAAAGTTTACCTTTAAAAAGATGACGTATGACGGATGACGAACATGAAATCGTCCTTTCTTTAAATTACCTACGTTAGTTTTTTTTTTGTAATTGAACTTACAAATCAATGCATTATCCATCTTATTTAAATATTTTCTTGTTGGGCAGGCAACACAATGGCAGCGCTGGAAGCCGCACTAGGTGAAATCCGAGAGATCGACGGCAGCCTGAAAATAACGCGCTCGTACCCGCTCGTATCGCTCATGTTCCTCAAGAACCTGCACCGGATCGGCGGGCTTACCAACGACAATAAGTGAGTCTGTAATGTCGCCCACCTATACTTTTATGTTCACTTTTGTATATTACTAACTTACTCATTAACATAGTAATCAGTTTTATTAGTTCTCGTAAAAGATAATGTATGAATCCTGGCTGTAATCCATATAGGGTAAGGCTGCGATTTCGGATCTCCATTAAGTACGACTCGGCGTAGCTAAACCGGCATCCGCAAGCTACTTTTCGACTCTCCTGGCTAGAACATGTTGGGTACCGAGCCATTAGTATCTAGTGCATCATTGAGTTCTACAATGGATACCATTTGTCAGTATAGTTTTCATTAAAACATAAATGTTTTAATTTGTTACTTAACTGTTAACTGTGATTTGTACAACTATATTCAGATTTCGACTTTTGATCTTTACATGACTTATTCAGAATGTCCTCCAGGCTGATTTCGAAAGTTGTATGTCAGGTACAAGTGATTTATGAACAATTTTAAATCTAAATGGCAGGCGGTATTTTGTGACCCTGGATTCCTTCCTAAATGCATATAAAAGGTATGCTAATGGGAAAAAAAGACGAAATGTAACTTATTAGTCATTAATATTATACATATTATTTGCTATTTGTTCGTATCGTGATATCGAATGACCTCAGTATCGGTAACAGTGACTACACATAAATGTGTACTAGGAGACTTCGAATTAATCTATTAATTCTGTTTAATGCCACAAACGTGTCAATGATAAAAATATGTAATGTGATAACATGATGTTTCTATTGTTATTTTAAATGAACTCACGACCTTAAGATTATGAAACCTGTTTAAAATGAAACTGGATCCAAAAATGGGATAGCCACGTTGATTATTTATTCTAAATGAATTGGTTTTTGTATAAAAAAAATTACTTTAAAAATAGCTGTATTTTAAAAAACGTAAGCGCTAAATTATGTCGCTAAATAATACGACCATAAGCCTTTGCCTTGTATTGACCCCTAAAAAAGTCAGCATTGTCATTATAAGGTTCTCTAAATAAAAGCAAATTACGCAAATAAAAGCTAATTTAACTAAAAAATTTAACAAACAGAATGTTATTAAAGAAATGGCTATTTTAGAAAAATGAGAATAAGATGTGTATTGTCGTAACGCTTTTTTCTTTTCTCAGACAATCTAGCTAGATAGCCACACGACAACAGCGTTGAACTCTCTGCCAGTGTCAAAGTGATATATATCCCTTCAAGCGTTACTTTTCCTGGTATGTCTCATAACAATAAAATTTCAATTGTTTGAAAGTTATGAGACGTGAAGGCTTAAATTGCTTAACTTTCCTGCTGAGGCAGAAAAACGAAAATAGTCGATTTCTGGTCTTCAAATGAATTTTCCGATTACTGTACACAATTACAATCGGTATAGTTATATGCATCAAAATTCTATGTATGTATAAAATATAACCTACGGAAAAACTGTGCGATTTCGTGCCCTAATTCAGGCGTATCATTTCGTTATATCCCATTAAATCTTAAGGCTTAAGCAAAGATTACAACCTTATAAACCATATATGACGTCATCACTCATTTTACGGTATAAAATGTTTCAAATATTAGGAACGAATAAAAATTAAACTACTTTGCAGAATGCAGAGCCTGTATATATTTAACAACCCCAACCTGGAGATGCTGTGGGAATGGACGATCCACAAATCTATTGAGATCATTCGCGGCAAGCTGTTCATCCATTTCAACCCGAAGCTCTGCTACAACCAGATAGTGCCACTTAAGAACATGACGCGCGACCCAATGTCCACCTTCGATCAGATCGAGGTTTCCTTTGACAACAATGGGGATCAAGCTTCTTGTAAGTTTTGCATACTGAATATTTTTTTTATTGTAATTTTGCTTTGTGGTAGTCTTTAGGGACGCCTATGTAATGATGATGATGTTGTCCCTTTATGTGTTATAACAACAACTTTCTATTATTACCACGTCTTTAGAGAATGAAATTATCTTCCCATGTTTCAGTAGTTATTAAATAAAAGTAAAAATTACAGTAGCTGTCTATAAGTGTCCCAAAGGCCTATACTCTTATTTTTTCGAGATACACATTTCAGATAATATGTGTCCTTCAGTCTTCCAATAACAACAGTATTTTTACAAAAGTGTGTAACAAATTAGCTCAGAAGTATGAATGTAACTAAGTGAGGTGGCGACCTAGTAGAGCCAATCAGCGACTGTAGCTACTGCTCGAATGGGCTGACTCGACCGGAGTAGTACTTCGACCTCGCAGAATATCGGCGTAAAGTAGAGGCATCTTGTGCTTCTGCGTTTCGTTCGCTGAGTAACGTAACCGGAGGCCCACTTCCTCTCCCAAATACTCTTAAAGGCCAGCTACACACCTACAAGTCCTCTGGTGTTATAAATGTACGTGGGCATCGGTAATCACTTACCATCAATTGAACCGCTTGCTTATTTGCTCCTTATCCCATAAAAAAGTGTTTATTTAAATAAGTAACCAATGTCATGTGCAGGTGTTCAAGACGTGTTAGAGCTGAAGGTAAGCACATTGCGGCGCAGAGCGGTGATACTCACGTGGGGCATGTACTGCTCGGAGGACATCCGCAAGATGCTCGGCTACTCCATCTACTACATCGCTGCCGAGCACAACGTGACGCTGTACGGACAACGTGACGCCTGCTCCGACACGTACGTTTTTTTTCTTTAGTTTGTTGAAGTTTTCGTCAAATATACCTTTTTTACTAATCTAGCGATTAATAGGTTAATAAAATGAAATCAAAAAGGGAAATGATAGCGAAATCTTTAAGTCAAATGATACCGAAATCTTAATCTTCGAAATTTTTAAACATGGCCGCGTCAAGCGGCGGCTTTTGCTGCTGCTCGAATGGGCCGGCTCGACCGGGTTGGTATCACGGTCTCGTGGAATACCGATACCGATAAGATGCATCTACTTCATACGAAGTAGAAGCATCTTATGCTTCTGCGATAAGAAATCGTGGTAGAGCCAAGCGGCGGCTTTAGCTGCTGGTCGAATCGGCCTACTCGACCGGATTGGTACCACGGCCTCGTGAGTTGTGTGTTTCGGTGAGTGAGGTAACCGGAGGCCCACTCCCTCTCCCCATCCCCCTCCTCATCCTCCTTTCTATCTCCCAAATACCCTTGAAGGACGGCAACGCACCTGCCGCACATCTGGTGTTGGCGATGTACGTGGGCGATGGTAATCACTTACCATCAGGTGAACCGCTTGCTCGATTGCCGCCTTTCCCATAAAAAAGAGTCTCTCACAAATTGCGAAGTATCCATCAGCACAGTAGCGTCGAAGGTGCCAAAGGTCAGGTTCAGCGATTACCAAACCACTACCAGAGCATAATTAGCAGTGCAACCACTGATGTGTTACGGTTTGAAGGTTATGAAGAGCCGGTATAATTACAGGCTGTGAGGCAATCCATCTTTGTCCTAAGGAGATTACTCATCTGTAACCTTCTTTGATTGAAGTTGGTTGCAGGTGTCTTTGAATTGACTGCAATAGCCACTTATAATCAGATGCACTGTTAGCTAGCTTGTTACTGCTTAATTAAATAAAAAAGAAGATTGCCAATTGTTCTGCGTATCTTCTTCTCTCACCATACGAAAGCAGTAGCTTCTATACTACTGCTTTTTATTGGTACACCACGTTAACACGGTGGGCTGCGGCGCGCAGGTGGAACGTGCTGGACGTGCCGATAGAGGACGTGCGCAGCAACGTGTCGAAGCTGCCGACGATCGCCAAAAACGCACTGCGCAACCCCTGCGACGACCTGCAGCCGCATTTCTACCCGCTGACGAAGCTCACGCCATACACGCGCTACGCAGCGTACGTCAAGACCTACACCACGCAGCAGGACAAAAAAGGCGCGCAGAGTCCTATCATATACTTCAAGACTCTGCCAGATTGTAAGAGAAGAATTATTTTATGTCTTTATAATTTTTTTTATTTATTTATTAAGGATTACCAACAATGTTAACACTTAGCATTTTTTTTTTTTAAATAAAATGTTTTTTAAAAAAAAAGGCTTGTGCCACCGTTCTTAAAGGCAACCACGGAAAGCCAGTAGTATTATTGCATGTTTATTTTCATTTCGATGTTTATGAGCAATGCGAGAGAAAATGTGGATTTCTCCTGCGCGTTTCAGCATTTTGCCGTAGCCCTTTTATGTCCGTCACTGTAATGTTCATGGTTTTTTTTTTACTTTTCTTATTCGAACTATCTATACTGCATATTCGTATAATTTATTACGATAATACAATTTAACAAACCTGATATTTTTCAAAACATTGTATAAACACTATGATTAAAATGACAAAACTTATCCATGGACAAGAATACTGCCTGTCGTCGTTAATTCCGTCTATCAAAAAAGTAAACGTATTGAACAATTTTTTTTATTAGCTTTAGATTCATGTAGAATAGAAGTTTTTTGAATATCTAACCCCTCTAGTTATATGATAATAATGCCGAATGTACGAACCGAGGTAGCGTAGTGGTTATGGCACTCTCAAAAAAGCTCCGACTACGAGCCCCGCTAGCAGTTTGATGAGGCGAGGGTCTTTACCGTAAAACACGTACCCGCTCATTCGGGGGCAGGTTATTCTACCTTGTACCACCTTCGACGCATGTCGGCAGGGTCTCGTCAGATTTTGGTAGCGGAGGGTAGGGAGAACGGCTCATCGTATCACCGACACTCCTCTACCCTCCAGCCGCCGTCAGAGCGAATGGCGAAATGTTCCAAACGGCTCCGTCTCGGCTGTGGAGGGCCAAGAGAGCGATGCTAAGTGAACACTCCCCCCACAGTCCACCAACACGCATCCGAAGTGGGCTCACCAAGCCCACTTGGTGAACTCTAAATTTGTGCGCTTTATATTGGTTGGGATAACAACATAATGTGCACGAATTTTACCAAGGAGACGTCTTCCACGTAATATTAATTTTGAAAAACTATTTTATGAGTAGTATATTGACAGGCAAATATACATTTTAATGTTTATTTTGTATTCTATGTCATATTTTATGTTTATTTCATTGTATGGAAATCTGATTCATTTTATCTAAAATATTGTCAATTATTGTCAATTATTACAGCTCCTAGCCCACCATTGGGATTAACCGTTGAGCTGCGCACTCCTCACTCGGTGCAGATCAACTGGATGCCACCTGCTATGCCAAACGGCACAATTTCCATCTACCACGTGGAAATCCAGGCCAACAGCTATAACCGCCCTACCATACTTGCGGACAACCTCAACTACTGCAACAATCGTACGTATTGACATAATTATTATTGGGAATAAAATTAAATATCTTACAGCTGTGTATTATATTCAAATTGTAGTATATATTTGCATTATCAAAAAGAATCAGTAGCTTAGATTAGACTGTAGTCGTGATAAAGTCATAAAAAGAAGGGAAAATCTAGAGTAATTCAATAATTTTAAACAGAGGCAGTGACAAAAGACGTTGGGGGTAAGTGCATACAGTGTATGTGTGGTTGACTGTGTCGTTCAGAGATTGTCTACACAAGAATACATCCAAAGATGAGAGGCCACTGTGGTACATAATATAAACCCGAAATGGACTAAGACTCTCAGTGTAGCGAATTACACTTCTGTGTACAGGTTGGATGAGACATAATCGAAATTTAGTGAAAAAAATATTAGTACCAGTGGTGCTTATGAGTTGGAAATAATAAAAACAGATTAACGGCAAAAAGACCTTTTTGTCTTACAAATTAAATACTCTAATAATCCAAATAAAACGAAAACGCTATTTTTCATGACTAACAGTTTAATGACCTGGGCAAGAGCAGTGACCTCTCAGTATTTCATTATCGACAAGTAAGCGACTTTAAACTCGGGTAACGGATCCCGGCGCGAACGTTCGATTAGGTTTTTGACCAAGGAGTTGTTGGCCTTGTCGTAGTACTAGTGTCGCAAACGTATGTTAGGTAGTAGGCAAAAGAGCAAAAACTATAAACTCTTCTGCGAGTCATCTATTCTACTTATACAATTGATGCTTGGTTTATGTATGACTTTGAAATATGAGGCTGAATATAATGTCTTTCTCGGATCCCATTTAACCTGTGTAATAATTCACGTCTGTGTCCCATAAAGGTAGGCTGAGATTGCAGTAGATGGGAGATAGACCGTGGCGAGTAACGAGCCTCGTTGACGGACTCTTTTAATGTCATCCATCGTTAGAGGATAGTATATTTTTATCTCCAGTGAAGACTCGTGCAACAACACTAGCATTAAGAATCTGGCGAACAGAAAAAAAAACAGGCGACAACGTAACGACGTTGGGTGGATATTATCCACGAATTTAAGAAAAGAGGAATATATCTAAAATGATTAATTTATTTTGTAATTCTTATCTTTTGACTGTTTAATTTTTTATCTTGTATTTAATTGGTAGGTAGTTTAAATACGTAGGTTAAATACATACGTAGGTAGTCTAAATAAAAATAGTTAAAGTAAAATTAAAATTCGAAAAACAAAAAGAAACCGACGTGACAGAAGAGAAACTTTTACTCACTTGAAAATCACTGCTTAGTATGTATATAAATAATTAATCATTAAATATTAATTAACAATAAATATTACTCTACTAGCAATTCAAATTCGAATTGAGAATAATTAAAGTTGTTCTCACTTCGACCTGAAAATTTAACTCATATCATTATCGTGCCATTTTTTCACTTCAAAAATCACTTGAAATTTTTTTTCGCTATGATGTTGATGATATGTGAAGGTACTGCATCGTCGCGTACCGCGTTGAGGTAGTCAAGGGTTCTATAGAATCAACATTCATCGAAAGGCAATGAACAAATATATGGTTCTTTGTCCCTTGGAGTTAATACATGTGTTACTCAATACTTTTAATTACGAGTGAACTGATTAACGGAGTACAATGTTGTCCAACAGCGAACGCGCTTTCGAATATGATCACGGTGCGCAACGAGGAGACGGCGGACGGTTCGGAGGATGCGGACGGCGGGGTGGTGACGGCGGAGGGTGCGGGCGTGGGGACCGGGGTGGGGCGCGCGGGCACGGGGGACGTGGGGGACACATGCGCTTGCGCGCCGCGCCCCGCCTCGCGTTTTAGTCTGCGTACCGAGCAGGAGCGCATCGACAGCATCAACTTCGAGAACGAGCTACAGAACCACGTGAGACTGATTGCATTTCACACTTGGGACTACAGTAGTAGCCTAGAGGCGTAAGAGGAATATAATCAAATGGCAACCGCACCTGGGTAAGGCGTTCGGATGATTGCGGAAAATTTAATCGATCAGTATTCACAACCTGTAGCATTTTGTGCGACAAGCCACCAATGCTCCGTAGTAAGCGTAGGCTAATCTTCCACTAAAATCATGCCTTCTGAAATACGAGCCGAATGCCACCTGGAAGGTCGGAATCAGTTGAAGAAAAAGTCCTGAAAAAGTAACATAAACAAGGAAGGACAAGAAGGAACCAAGGAGCACACTCTGCACTCATATGAGAATCACTACTACATCCTGCATACATGCCAATGCCATACCTGCATACGTCTTGTTATATTATATACAGCATTATTGGACAGTTCCGAGCCCTAACTTACGTACACTTTCGAAAGCTTTGATCCTTGACACAATTACATGCGCATGAACTTACACAATAACACGCAACTACGCACATTGTTAAATTGTATTTTATGATGCAAATATGATTTCTCTTTTTTAGGTTTACGTCAAGACCGACAGAAATAAATCTACTAAAACGGGAAGCGGCAGAATAAAACGAGCCATAGACAAAGAGTTGAACAGCATGCTGGTTATACTAAGTGGATATAATAAACCGGAGCAAGGCCTTAAGTATTTCAATTCTACTGACATGGAAGGTAACTATGCTCAGTAACAATGACGTGGAATCCACGCAGACATTATCTTCAACCACAATTGTATTAACGCCATTTCTACGCTAATTTGTCTATGCTTACCCTCATTATGCTTGTCAGCATCACCACCCTCATCACATCCATCTCAACGTTCTAATTTCAGTCAAGTGCAGTCGCATCGAGCCTAATGCTTGCATCATTAAGGACAATACAACAGGTTATTAGACATTTTTTGATTGAACCCGTATAACGGTTGCATGATGTAAAATTTTATAGTTTTCTTATGTAATATTTATCGTTAGACACAAACAAATAAACTATCAACGCATTCCACCGTCACCAGCATGAGAATCCGAAGTCGTAGATAGAATCCAGTTATAGAATCCATAATAGCATTGCATAATATTCTTCCGTTTCATTTTATTTTGTAATAATACTCTAATAATCGCACCACATTTGAATGCGAAATTTAGACCAAGTTTGCTTGTAGTATATTTAATGTTTTTATGTACATTGTACTTACGCATTACACTATATACCGACTGATGGTGTAAAATCCATCCGACTTTGCCTAACTCAGATTCCACAAATTAGCACTGTACTACGAACCTGCCTGCCCAATGTGCTGAGCATAGGAAATTTTGTTAGTGCTTTCATGGAAAAGCCCATGTCCAGCAGTTGACTTACGCAGACTGATAACAAAATATCCCACTTTAACAACGTTCTTAAAAAATATTTCATTGTATCTAAACTAGGATAAACATAATATGATAGCAACGCTATTATCTCCAGTTTCTGAAATGAACTTCAATTGTCTTGTAATAGGGCTGTTTTCTCTATGAATGATACTATCTGAAATTATCAGGGTACGTAAAGTCTCTGTACTACGAACTGGACGGAAACACGCGGTCGCTGCTGGTGGAGAACCTGCGCCACTTCACGTGGTACACGGTCAACCTGTGGGCGTGTCGCGAGAAGCAAGATTACGAGCTGTCCGACAACTACAACGAAACTTGGTGCTCCGGCCGGAGCTTCAATACTTTCCGATCTTTGGAACTGCGTGAGTATACTACACACATCAAAAAAGTCTGAGCAACATGCATGATATTACAAATTTACCATTTATATTAATTAATTTCTAAGTCTTTACTCACTCAAAGTGCGTAGCTATGTAAACTTAAAAAAATGGTAAAAAAAAAATCGATTATGTTTTGTTTTTTTCATAAAATTAAATAAAAGGGAATTTGTTTGAATTTAAGTGCGTTTTTATTGCTACGTTTAGTCTTGATTTTATAATTTTCCCAACAATATAAATAAAGTTTAGGCCTGATACAAGAAGGGTGCGAGTGTACCGTCGGCCCGGAAATACTGAAAGGCTCAGGTGCATTCAGGAAGTTCATCCATACAGCGACTGTTCTGGGTGCATGTTCTGCGTTCTCAACACCATTCATTTCGACGAGCGCGATTCCCGTTCGAATTTTGTAGCCTCAAACTGATCTCTCGAGCGGTTAACATCGGGTGGCGTCTTGCAGTCAGTTGTATGTACCGGTCTTGCCGGGTGGTTGTACTCCTTTTACGGCCTGAATGCTGTTCAGCGGGTTCCCTTGTATTATTGTAGCCAAAGACGACAAATAACACTTCTATGGATGCCAAAATGCCGAGATACTTGAAAATGATTACTTCCCGCTTGGAACATCCCTGCAGCTCTTTCCATTTCATTTGCCGTCAAATGACGTCGCTCCATGACGTAAAGAATATCTAACAATTCAATTTTGTCGCTAACTTTATTTAAATGGTTGGTAAAATTATAAAATTTTATTTATTTAATTTTATGAAAAAACAAAACATAATCGTTTTTTTTTTACCATTTTTTTAAGTTTACATAGCTACGCACTTTGAGTGAGTAAAGACTTAGAAATTAATTAATATAAATGGTAAATTTGTAATATCATGCATGTTGCTTAGACTTTTTTGATGTGTGTACATAAGACGTTCCATTGTACTTTAATGATTTAAAAATAATTAGTTCACGTAAAAGTCTTTCAAACCGGATTTACGTGTCTCGATAACAATATTATCTAATTTTTTTGTACAAAGGTGCCTTACGTCCCCTAAAACTTATATTTCAAAATGGATGTCGTAATATTTATATAAGAGTTACTTTTGATCGTCCATAGCAAATGCCGACGTAGTGAAAGATGTTCGCGCTGAAGTGATAGTCTCTAACAAAACTTTACCCGAAGTGAATGTGACGTGGAAGCCACCAGAGAACCCTAACGGATTCGTGGTGGCCTATAACGTGCACCACTCACGTATTGAAGACAACAGCCAGGTACACCATTGGATTTTTCTTTTTTAATATAACTTTTTTACTTTATATATAATATAATAGTGTTATTACACATTTTTTGTGAAAAATTTATAATAGTTATGTACTGTTATATTAAATGATGCTTAAATGTGCCATGCTCGTTAATCGTCCAACATCGATGAAAATAAATTGGTCGCAGCCACTTCCACTACTTACGTATGCATATAGGCTACTTACATAATAAAAACATTAAATAGAAAAAAATCTTAATAACCTATCATCGGCTCGACGGAGTATGACTGAGCGTTGTTCTGGGATTGCGTGTATGTCTATCTACAATTTATGAATGTAAAACGTCTCCACGGCAGAGGATAGTTTCCTTCTGCGAGATTAAAATATAATATAACTAGTCTGACTATAAATAAAGTTTTTTAAAAGATGATTTTTTGATGATGATGTAAGAAACTTCGATCGATTCATTAAGAAGCTTTTCAGTAGAAGAGTGCCCTACGTCTAGTCCAGATCTGAACCAGTTGGATTGCGAATTGTGGTCAGTACTAGAGGACATGGCCCGCTCAAAACTTTACTCCGACATTAAACTTCTCCAGAAATATTTATCATCATACATCAGTAGCTAAATTCCCCATGGAGACGGTGCGTAGATTCGTGGCCAGAGAAATTAAAGGCCTCTATCAAAGCCGAAAGCGGTCACTTTAAAAACTGTATGCGCGCGTCTATTTATTTATATTAATTACTTGGTTGTGTGTGCGGTGCGCAGGCGCAGGACGTAGGGCTGCAGAGCTGCATCACGGCGGGCGATTACGAGGCGAGCGGGCGCAACTACCTGCTACGCAACCTGGCGCCCGGCAACTACAGCGTGCGCGTCACGCCGCTCACCGTCGGCGGCGCCGGGAACGTGTCCGCGGAGGTCTACGTCTTCATACCGGTGTGTTCTCACGTATTCATCACAATATCAATATTTTATAGTATTCTATTAAAAAAAAACTGTACTACTTACCAGCAAAGCAAATCCCATATTATTCAATGGGCCTATGGAATTTATTGCTTGAATTCCAAGTAGAATTTAGTGTACTCCCGTGACCTACCAACTTAAAGTGAATAGGAGTAACGATTAGTAAAGTTAAATTGATGCTTTAGTGATAAACTTATTGTGAATGTCAGAGTATGTGATAAATGTATGCCATTACAACTACGCCGTAGTTACGTTTCGGCTACGACCATGGCCAACTACGATAAGAAATCGTGGTAGAGCCAAGCAGTCGAATAGGCCGACTCGACCGGATTGGTACCACGGCCTCGTGAGTTGCGTTTCGGTGATTGAGGTAACCGGAGGCCCACACCCTCTCCCTATTCCTCTCCTGTTCCCTCCCATCTCCCAAATATCCTTAACAACCGGCAATGAACCTGCAGCATCTATGGTGTTGCAGATGTATGTGAGCGACGGTAATCGCTTACCATCAGGTGAACCGCTTCCTCGCATAAAAAAAAATCGACTTGAACATAGGATGGTACGTTAGGTGTCACAATTACATAAATTAGGTCTCCTTTTCCCTTCTTAATTTACTTGGGCTTATGACTATCTGAAATAATTTATTTAAGACAAAAACAATTGCCAAAACAAATATTAACAACAAGTTTATCTAAAAATTACTTACTTCTACATCGTTTCCGTTTTATCACTTTCTTTGAGATTGTTCACCGCCATCTATGATTACTTAAAATTCAAATTCTTTAAAATGATTGTTAATCAACTGTTTAAGTAAATATATTATAATATTGTTGAATATTGATACCTGGTATTGATTGCAACTTCGGATGTTTGTCTCTTGATTGTGTTGAAGATGTATATTTACTGTCTAACACTTGAGGGAACGAAAATTACACTGCTAGAAAACGATGTTGTTAAATTTTAATTCATATTTTAATTTAATAATAAAATAAGTTTAGATTATTATATTTCATTAATACCAATTAATCCATCGATCATGAGAATCATACATATGAATGTCAAGTATGTTAAATAAACACGAGGTATTCGTTTACTAATATTCGTATTTGATAGTTATATCTAAACAGAATTGGTATTGAACAGAACAATATTAATTGTCGGGAAATCTGAAAATTTATATTTTTCTCCAATAATATTTACAAACATTATATTTAGTTAGACTCTGTTAAGTATAGAGATGTCTTTTAAGTAGCCAAGAAGAAGCGTAAATACTTTGAAATGTCATAAATGGTATAAAATTATACTACAGTATAAACAAGTAATAAAACGAAGACAAAAAATAACTGCATTTAGGCACCAATTTATGTTCAAAAGTTTTGTATAAGTTGAATTTAAACAGTTAAATATTAGCTAGTTTATCTAGGCACTAAGTGCCTCACAATAATTAAACACGACTACTTAATGTCAGAACCCGCTTATTTAAAAATCTGAGATTTTAAAATAAGCGGGTTCTGTTACGTTCGCATCTGCTGACATGAATGGCTCTAGCATTCGACGAAAAAGCATTAGCATTTTCTTAATTTCTAGAACCATGTAAAAGTCGTCCTATATATCGTGAGAATTCAAAATATACAGTGTAAACTTGGCAAGATTTCAAGGGTTTAATCTTCAAATTATTTAATGAAAACTTGGCAAGGGGTTGGGTTCATTGTGCGGTGTGTGGGCGGCGCAGGAGCGGCGCTCCGAGGCGGGGTATGCGTGGGCGTGGGGCGTGGCGGCGGGCGGCGCGCTACTGCTGCTGCTGGCGGCCGGCGCCTGGTACCTCCGCCGCGCGCTGCCCTCTCCCGAGGGGAACAAGCTCTTCGCCACCGTTAACCCCGAGTATGTGTCTACCATGTACGTGCCCGACGAGTGGGAGGTGCCGCGCACCAGCATCGAGTTCATCCGCGAGCTCGGCCAGGGCTCCTTTGGCATGGTACGTGGGCTTGCATTTGTCACAACTTTAGATCTGTAATCTATTACACGCAGTCACACAAGAGGAAAATACAAAACATACTGATAATGTATGTCTCGAAGGATCATTCACAGTACCTGAGAGCTTTTGTAAGCCACATATATTTATTTTATATTACTTTTGGATGAACACTGAATTTTCACATTTGCGACTAGCACCTACAATAGCTTTGTAATTTTCCGACACATCTTATTATAGCTAACTTCCAGTAGTCGTATTACATTTTTTTTATTAAAATTTCTGTACAACAATGCATTCATAGACGATTAAAGCTATTAAATAAAAATTAAGGAAAATTGTACTTGTTAATGTTAATTCCTTCCTAATCTAATAATTATTACACTTGTAAATTACCATAAAATCAAATTTTTTAACTAATTTGTCATGATTTTTTTTCTTCAAGGTATATGAAGGTATTGCTAAAAACATAGAAAAAGGGAAACCGGAAATTCGGTGCGCTGTAAAAACTGTAAATGAACATGCCACGGACAGGTAAACATTTTAATACTTGACCTAGCCTAGCCTTAGGGCGCAATGTAAATATTGATTAGGCCACGTGGATAGTAACTGCTGAATATGTAATGTATGTATGTATGTAAACTATACAGGGAGCGCATCGAATTCCTGAACGAGGCGTCGGTGATGAAGGCGTTCGACACGTTCCATGTGGTGCGTCTGCTGGGTGTGGTGTCGCGCGGCCAGCCCACGCTCGTGGTCATGGAGCTCATGGAACTAGGCGACCTCAAGACCTACTTGCGCTCCCACCGCCCCGACGCGGACTCCTCGCTGCCCAAGAAGGACGACGGCGCGCCGCCCACTCTGCAGAACATCCTGCAGGTACAGCACGAATATTATAACTAACTTTCACAGAATATGTATATCTAATAGCAGTAAAGTGGTTTTTGTAAATAAATTATTATCATCGACAATTGATGAAAAATATAATTATTATAAACAAAATAGAAGAGTAGGTACTCGGCGTCAAAAAAATCGCACCTTTTGAAATTTTGACTTCAAGCTAATAATACTCTTAACTTATTTATTGTACCCTACCAAAATTAATATCATTTGAAAGCACAATTAATACACTTTAAAAACGCGTATCGTTCTTTTCTGTAAAAACAATAATCACGAAACGTTAGGGTCTTTAAAAAAAAAGTGCTGAAAAGCTCATTAGAGGACTCACTACTTGTGCCACCTTGGACACGAATAAAAGGGGGGGTAAAAATTAATGATGGGTCATTAGCTATCCAGACATCACAGAAGTCACACTTCAACATCTCCAGTAAGAAAAAAACCCTGAAAAATGGATACCACGGCAGAAGAAGCAGCTCAAGTGGTAGCACTACTGCAATCAGGACTACGCCATGTTGATATTGCTCGACAACTCGACATAAGCCGTTTCCGGGTGAAATGAGTATCCCAGCGGTTCCAGGAGACTGGAGGCTACATCAGGAAGCATGGATCCGGAAGACGACGTTGCACTTCTGACAGAGACGACCGCTATATTGTGTCGACGTCTTTGCGTAACCGATTCTCCAACGCTGTTGAGCTGCATCAGCAGCTCCGAACAGCTCGGAGGACGTCGGTGAGCGTCTCCACAATAAGAAGAAGGCTGCGAGAGAAGAAAATCCAGGCCCGTAGGGCTGCTACTGGCCCCAAATTGACAGCAGAGCATAGGCGAGTCAGACTTCAGTTTGCCCGAGACCACGTGGATTGGACGTTCGACCAATGGAAGTCTGTCCTCTTCTCCGACGAGACTAGGGTATGCCTTTTCTGCAATGATAGGCGTAGAAGAGTGTACAGGAGGCAGGTGGAACGGTACTCACAGGCCTGCTTTGAAGAAACCGTAAGCTACAGAGGTTCCTGCATGTTCTGGGGCGGAATTTCAATCCAAGGAAAAACCGACCTTGTGTGCGTCTCCTGCACTGGAGGTGCACGTGGCCAGGGGTCCCTGACTGCTCATCGGTACATCACAGAGATACTGGAGGACCATGTGGTCCCGTATGCTGGTTTTGTCGGGCCTGAATTCACATTCATGCACGACAACCCCCGCTCCCATGCGGCAATCATTGTTCGGGACTACCTGAATCAGGTTGGGATCCCCGTGATGCAGTGGCCAGCGAGAAGTCCTGAACTGAATCCCATAGAGCACCTTTGGGATGATCTGAAACGCCGGGTGCGGTCTCGTGATACTGCCCGTGCCTCCCTTGAACAGCTTCGGGACACCGTCGTCGAGGAGTGGAGTGACATTCCTCAAGAACGCATCGTGACGTTGGTGAGGTCAATGAAGGATCGCATGGAGGCTGTAATTAGGGCTAAGGGAGGTAACACTAGGTTCTAAGTTTAGTTTTAAGCATTTGTTTTAGTGAATTTTGTAATTTTATGTTTTTAGATTAATTAAATTAAGTAATTTTGGCGTGAATAAATGTTTTTCCTTTTTTGATGAAAAATGTTTTTTATATGCTTAGTAATCAGTATCACAGTTTTATTATTTAAAGGATTCAATAACCTTTAAAATGAGGCCCCACACTTATACCTTACCTTAGATGAAATAGGGTTTATAGTTGCTTGAAGTCAAAATACCAAAAGGTGCGATTTTTTTGACGCTGAGTTTATTAATCAAGTCTATTATTCATAAATTTAAAGCTAATGGAAACAAGTGATTAAAAACAAAGTTTTAGAGAAGCAATCCATTTCCCACCTGCGTTAAAATATCTTATGCTTTTATATTCTTTATCATTGTCTTTCGGGATGTCATCGGTGAATATCGAATAGCAGACTGGCGAGAGGCAGCTGCCTTGTGGGACTCCCGCTTGGGCGGGTCTCATCCCCGACAGGGTTCCTTTGACTGCCACCGGGAAGTTCCTGTTTTGCAGGAAGGAAGCCACCACCTTGACAATGCGGCGAGGAATATGCAACAACGACATTTTGTACATGAGGTCCCAGACACGGTCAAAGGCCTTAAGCCGGTGTATGGAGGACCAGTCTTCCTCGGCGCCTTGGATGTGTCTATCCCAGCTCTCGGATGAGTGTAGGGACAGTTCTCTATGTATCATAGCCGCAATCGCGTTTAGCGCGGTTTTCAGTGTCGGGCATCTATTTGTTTGCCACTCCTTCCGCATCCTCCGTTTGCGGAGGAGCAGCTCTGATCTTCCAGTGAGAGATCCCTTTGGTGGCCTCTTATTTGTGTTTCGGTGGTGGCTTCCCTGAGTGCTTCGGCTAGGCAAGCTCCGAGATCCACGCACATCCTTTCTACATCTTCCCGGTGTTGATGGGAAAGCTGCGCGTGTTTAGCTCGGCTCGCTCCCTGAAGCAGTCCCAATTTACGTGACGACACAGTACTGGCCTAGTCTCAAAGTTGTTATCCTGGAGAACGGTTAGGACTGGGAGATGGTCCGATCCCAGATCGTCCAGCAAGACTTCCTGTGTTGGCAGGCTGGCAAATTTGTCAGTGATCATCACGTCGTGGCTCATGGATTTGTGTATCGGGGTAGTAGCGAGCGGAACATAAGCATTAATCAATTTTATACGACCGGCAGAGAGATCCTACACTCATCTCCCACTCCGCAGTTTCCCCGCTGCGCATGCGTCAGACAATTGTCTGACACCATGACGCACGCGTCGCAGTAGTGCTAAAGCACGCCGACGCCATTTGTTGCAAACTTCGGAGACGAAAAGTTTGAATATTCGTACTGCCTGTGCCCGGTGCATACTCCTCGTGATCTGGTTGACACATCGTGATCGTTAACTAGATCACGACGAGTAGGACACCATCTTCTCGAAGAAGACAGGTTTAAAGATCTTGTCTAGCTCGTCGTGCGTGTGAGAATCATTTACACTGCATTGCATAATAATTTTGCTAAATAGATACTGTATTTACTACCCTCGTAACAACCTAATTTACTTTTAATTTTATTTCAACTCATTTCACATATTTTTATAGCCCGCTATACGTCAATTGTCTTGATCGTTCTCCTACCAGAAGTATTAAATTTAATCGAATTAATCAGTAATAAGAATTGAATCAGTAATATTATCGGATTTCCATTTGGCACGTCTCAGCGTACGCAAGTTAATAACATATTCAAGAGCCGATTTCTTTTTATTTACAGATGGCGATTGAAATAGCAGATGGCATGGCGTATCTCTCAGCTAAAAAATTCGTACACCGGGACTTGGCGGCGCGCAACTGCATGGTGGCCGGCGACCTTACCGTCAAAGTGGGAGACTTCGGCATGACGCGCGATATCTACGAGACTGACTACTATAGGAAAGGCACCAAGGGACTGCTGCCTGTCAGGTGGATGAGCCCCGAAAGCTTGAAGGACGGGGTAAGTGTGAATATAGTACGCGATTGATTATTTGGCACGTCTGTGAAAAAGGGACTGGCCATCCAGTAATCTACTACTGTCCACTATAATTCATGTTTATTATCGTTCAAATTTAACCATACAATTGAACAATTAAACGAGCTCACCTGTAAGGACTGTTTGATTAAGATTATACCTTGTTGTCCCACCGAAGACGATGGAAGGAATATGTTAGTTTCGGTGCTTATGTTCACCGGCGATTAATAAAAAATATTATGGGGTTTAATTAATTTAATTTGCTTGTAAAAAAATATTTTAATATAAATTTTAAGTTTTTAGGATTCTATGTTGTTGGCTTTGTTCTCAATTACAAGGTAGTTGACTTAACTGAAGTTAGCAAGTTAAAAGTGAATTTTACTGGTACAAAGAAAACATACATATTAATGATATGAAATGGTTTTTAGGTGTTTTCAAGTAGCAGCGATGCCTGGAGTTATGGTGTCGTATTATGGGAAATGGCAACACTCGCAATGCAGCCTTATCAGGTACCTATACAAAATAAACAGATCTTTTTTTTATCTGATTATTTAAAAATATTTCATTTATAATTAATAAATAAACTTACTTTAGTGGATCTTCGTATCGATAAACACACGAAAACAATTTTGTTTTTGAGGTTTGCCTGTTATATTGTTTTATTTAAAATATTTCTCTGCAGTATATTACTCTGCACAATAAACATAAAACTAGGGTTTAACTTTTCGAACCAGTAACGTAACAACGTAAACAGTGTCATAACTTTTTTTCAGTTAAAATATTTTTTTTTTAAAGGTGTAAGTAGTTAAAATATAACTTAAAAAAAAACTTTCTTAGCCTTAATACTGTACCTTTCCTTAAATATGTTTCTATATATCGCACAGATAGCATGTGTAAAGCTGTGGTCTTGGTCTGTGGTTGATCGGAACGCTGAATGCTATGGTGAACGGTTGAACGCAGCGTTGTGACGTTCCAACGGGATGCATGCCGTGACCTTGACGGAACAAAAGACCGTTCTTAAGGTTTCCTTAGAATTAATGTCCGACACCGCATATCAAAAGACCGCAGCATTGTACATTTGCAGCGACTATGTTGGTGCTTCGAACACGTTTGAACGAACAAGACGTAAAAAGTTTTTATAATTTACCTACTTTACCGATGGAAAATTGTTCGAATGTCAGTTGACACAGGAGTCTGCGTTGTAAGAAACATGTTTCGTTTGTAAAATTATCGCGAGATAACTTACAATATAATTGAAAATAGAATGTGATATTTTAGTATTCATAAATGCATAATAGTAATGCCGATGGCACATGGACGCAGGGGCTGTCGAACGAGCAGGTGGTACGCTACGTGGTGGAGGGCGGCGTGATGGAGCGACCGGAACACTGCCCCGACCGCCTGTACGAGCTCATGCGCGCCTGCTGGGCGCACCGCGCCGCCGCGCGCCCCTGCTTCCTGCAGCTGGTGGCCGACCTGGCTCCCAGCGCGCAGCCCTACTTCCGCCACCGCTCCTTCTTCCACTCACCGCTGGGCCAGGAGATGTACGCGCTGCAGCGCTCTGCCCTCGGTGAGTGTAACCCGCCTCGCATTTACATTTATTGCAGCTGCCGATGCCAAGCCGCAAACGAAACTCAATATTTTATACAATTTCCAATTGGATGTCATAATTGTCATTACGATTTCTTGTAAGCTTGCTAAGTTATAAACAGTAAATTGATAGTTCTCTTTTACTGAAGATTTGTTGAATGTTGATACTTGGGCTAATCTTGCGCCTTACCACTAATGCAACATTAAATATGATACAGCCACGCTACGGAGAGATAGTGGCTGCACGTTCATAGGTCGTCTTGACCGGCGAATTACATATATATGTTAATTATCTGTACACTCATATTATAATCATTACGATTTATGTGACATCATTTGGCTTCAAATAATGTTCTCAAAGCAGTGGTTTAAATGAGTATTTGTTTTGGTACATCCTTAATATCTTCACCTAGAGCTTTCCAGCTCAATATAGCTATAACAGTAAAGGAAAGACGTGAAGAATCCAGTATTATGCTGTGTAATACTAATTCTAAAACTATTTAATGAACGAGGTACATGATCATGAGTCGAGTAAAGAGAATGGAACCTTTGTGGAGAATTTGGATCATCAGAAAATTTAATAAACTACTATTCAGATTCTGGAGCTGCGCCTTTGACGAATAGGATAAAATAATATGTGGTCATATTTACGCAAATTGAAAATAATCCTAATACAATTATTTAAGAGGAGGAATAAATATAATGGGTAGAATAAGTGAATGAACTAGTGAAAACTAATTATCGATAGGTAAAAAAAATGAGACGATAAAGGGACCGCAAGGTGGCAAAGACTTTACGGCTAATTTGACCTTTTGTAAATCCCGGGTCATTCTGTTGCAAGTCAAGGATTTTTTTACCGAGTTACAAAATGGGATCTAAGCCCCGTTATATAATATAGATGAGAGGTTTCCATAATCAACCTTAGCCAACGTCGAAGGACTTCGAACATCTCTTTACATTTAGTTGGATTAACCGAAACGCCATATCTTTACGACCAGTTTCTGATAGCTTCCAGTTTATCATTCATTTTATTTGTAGCAATATTAGGATCGTTAATTTTAGATGACACATAATGTCGTAAGTCATGCATACAGATGGTACGAACAATCGAGGACTGTGGTGATACAATTTACGACTAAAGGAGACATAATAGGAGAAAGTAATGTACAACACTGTTGCCCGTCGACAAACCCTTACGGCACTTAAAATTCAATATTAGCCTAAGCAGAGGATTGCTGTCTTAAGCGGACTGATCGTGGTCATCCGTGAGATAACCTGTTTAAATATTTCAGAGCTGAAGTTGGAAATTTTAAGTATATGAGGAAAGAGAGGACTTCGTGGTCAACTGTGTTAAAAGTATTTGAAATGTCATCATGTTACAATTTTTGTATATGGTAGAGCCAAGCGACTGCGTTTGTAAGAATTGATATAAAATACGTCTTTATACATCTTTCAGATATGTATAAGGCATATACTCAGTTTAAGGAAAATACATCTTCGAAGCAGGAATAATGCCTTAAAAGCATTTTTAAAACTAATATGACAAATATTGAATGATTTCTTACATGGTGAAAAGTTATTGCTTGGGTTATCACGCAGGGAAATAATATTGTGATGGAACAAGGGCAAATCTGTTAAAGTATCTGAATCATTAACAGAATAGAAGGATTCATAAACTCAATTACTAAATATTTAAATACATGAATGAAATAAAATTTGTGTATTGCACAAATATTAACTCTGGCTGTGATTCTAATTTCGAACAGGACATAGTCCTCTGCGGTGAAGGAAAACATCGTGAGGAAACCTGCATGTCTGAGAAATTATATAAATATTGCGGGGCCACCGCACTGGAGCAGCGTGGCGGGCCATTCTCGGCTCCTAAACCCTCTCTGATACACGTATTTGAGAAGGAGGCCTTTGCCCAGCAGTGGGCACTTACAGGCTGCTACTTTATAGTCCTTTGCGTTGCTCTACGCAACCTACTATTTTACAACTATTTTGAATACTATGCCAAACTACTTAATCAAACTTTATAGCAAAACTTTATTACCTGTCACATCATTTTACATTCTTCTGTTATATGCATATGTATATTATTAAACCATATCTTCTATCAAAATGAACTTTATTCACATTCTGCGTGACTACTTGTTATACAGAACAAGTACTAAATTTACGCAGATTCGTTGTGAATTTGCTATCGTCTATTGAATATTTAACATATTTTGGACCGTAATAATAAAACCATTTTAAAGTAACCTAACTTTTCTCAGTAAAAATATTATTCCATGAAATGTACGATTAGCAAAACTGTTTACGCACAGTAGATATTATTATAATAATTTTATAAATACCCTTAGTTACCGTACCCTAAAGTATATTTAGTTACTAAACTACATATCTATGAAATTTTATATATATATATATATATATATATATACATTTTCTTAGTAATGTTATATTACGTAGAAGAAATTGAAAACCAGCTGATAGATACAAACAAGATTTAATTGATCATAGTGTTCGTGAAGTTAATTTTTCTGGTACATTTCAGTAAATGATAACAACAAATACAAAATAAAATTTCAATTGACACATTATGAGAGATAATAATGGGAGACTGTTGTTTGTTCGCACGGTCATGCGGTCAAAAGAAGCGTGTGCCGAGCGGACGGCACACTGATACTCGTAAGTAACGGTATGATGCATGTTGTAATAGTACTGAGCACTTTTGTTATCATTTTCTGAGTGACCAAAAACCATGTAGCTTGTACAGTTGTAGTTGAATTATTACGGCCATCTAAGTACGTGTAGATACTTGAAATTGAAATCTAGCTTATTCAGATCATTTGTTCCCAATTCAAAATTAAAATAGTTTAATAGTTGATGTATGTGGTTGTGTAGCTATTAGACGCTTTTTAGTACATTTGTTTAAAATTATATGATATATGCTTTTCAGCTTCTTATTGTTCAGCCAGCATTTAAATATATCGCGTTAAAAAGTAAAATGTTTCATGCGCCGTTGAGCTTATATATCTACTCTCTTTACGAATTATTACCTAATTTTTACGCCGCCACACCTTATATCTGTCGGGTGCTGAGAACACTGAGAATTGAGTTTGAGTGTTTGGTTGCCATTAATTAATTTTTTTGATGTTTTCTTCTTGTTCCTGGATACGGAACAGCAGCTTTATATTGCTCTTAGTAAAAGCGTGAACGAATCTGTCAATGTATATGCTGCAGACCAGTGTTGCTGTGTATCTAAAATATTTGTAAATCACAATTTATACGGTCGATATTGTGACAACTATCGCAATTTCAACCAACTTAACACATTTCAAGATTTTCGTTAATCGTTACTTAAAAACTTTGTACAGAAAGCTAACAGGTTTTAACTCGGATTAGGGAGGATATAGTATATGTGACGACTTTTAGTAGACGTCTAGTGGCATTACTTTTTCGTTATTATTATTATTATTATTGAGAGTTATATATGCGCATTTACGCAATGAGCGATGTCATGATGTTAGTCGTGCATCGACTGAGTCTGAGTGACGATGAACGCTTGTCCTCAGACGAGGAGCAGGAGACGGCGGAGGTGAACGTGGGTGCGGTGGCGACCGGCTCCGGTTCCAACCTGTTCGGCGTGTCGGGCCGGCTGGCTTCGTGGGTGCGCGAGCTGTCGTCGTTGCGCTCCCGCACATCGGACGACGCGGCCGCCGAGCCGCTGCAGCCCGCGCGCTCGCCGCTCAAGGGACCCAACGGCGTGCTGCACGACCGCCTCGACGACACCACGGGCTGCTAGCGGCGCGGTCTGCCCGCGCCCCACGCCCACCGCTGAGCTGCTGCCGCCACACACGGCCCCACCAGCAGCGCCTCTATCTACCTCAGGCCGGCGACGCCGCATGCCGCGCTCTTCGAATCCTAGTTGTAAGCGTAGCTAGTGAATTATTCGCAGTTTTATTTATTTCGTACGCTCGATTCGATTCCGCGACGGCCGACGACTGGCAACCTTTGTATATTACCGCGCGACGCTCCCCAAGCCGCTGCCCCCTCTCATTGACTCTGACATTATGGTGTTATATTTGTATAGTAAGACTGATCGAAATCAGTTAATATGTTTGGTCTTACGTGCATAAATTGTGATGGGCGTATAAAATTAAAAGATCCATTCCTTTAAAAAAAACCTATGCATAACGCACATGACTCAATAAAACATATTAATAAATAAAGACCCATTTTGAGAGCCTCACATTTAAGTAAACAACAATATTTTGTGTCTTTTTGGATACTACTTGGGATTTTTTCGGAACAGCCATTAATTCTGCTATGAGCCTTTTTAAGGTTATCCATTAATTACCGGACACCATATACGTTCATATATGTTTAATCATTAGGTACTACTTTTTCACTGCATATCATGTAAAAATAGGCTTGACAACGACGCCATTACAAATAATTTTGTTTCTTGTTGTACAAGACGGCTGAAGCAACCCGTGATCGTGTAAATGATCTCTAAATAGCAATTTCTTGGCGTCGATCTGTGTACTTATTCCGAACACATAGTAATTTATGTAAATGTAAAGCAATTATTTTTATACATAGATACATGTAATAAAATTGTAAGTTGGTTTTCTCCACTGTCATGTCATTGAGGCGGGGCAGCGGAAGTCCCTTCATTCGAAGGTTCATTTTCATATCAGGGACATATTTTTGCTGAAGCTATATCGAGTCGATCTGTTTCGACGTGAATCCTGTATGGTTTACCTCAGTAATATAGTTGTATCAATGTCATTTATGACGCAGCCTATTATCGTTAAGTTTACAATATAAGATGTAAAGTGTGTATAGGTATGTTACATAGGTAAGATCGTGTACAAATTATTTTTATTAATTTCTTGATATTCAACCAGCGACCTCCTGTTACAATGCGCATGGTTTCCAACAAGTGCCAAATTTGTCCAAAGTTTATTGTTGTTATAAGCACTTTGCTCCAAAGTGTGTATTAGACGAATTTGCCACTTGTTCTGCTTTATGTTTTAACATAAATATGTATGTCTATAATACTCTTTGTCCGTATAACGTTATTTAACTTCATTCATTCAAGCATTCTGTTTTCAAATGCAACGCTGCAGATAATGAAGCATTGTTGTTACATAGTTGTATTATAATTGTTTTGTATGAAACGCCTATAGTATATAGCCAAAGTCTTCAAAACCAATGTATGTAATTGACCAGTAGACTCGCACAAAATTAACTAATCTAAAAACGTATATTATGGTAATTTTATTTATTATTTCAAGTGATCGTGGACTTAATTAAATCTGACTTAATTATAAATTAAAGTTGACATAAACTACATATTTCGAATGTAAATATTTGTTTGTATCTTTACTATACTTTTATTGGATGTTTAATCACACATATACTGGTAATGCAGTGAATCAGCAATTAACTTGTTCAGAGCACAAGATAGAATATTTTACCTACATTACACAATACAAAATTATTCCAACGTTGTAGGCTAAATGACGGACGCGAATACATTTACATTAACATATGCTGTTTTACTTAACAATGTTAGAACAAAATTTTAATTAAACCCATCTCCATAAGTATGTTATAAAATCAGGCTATTATTATTATTATTATTATTATTATTATTATTATTATTATTATTATTATTATTATTATTGAGAGTTATATATGCGCATTTACGCAATGAGCGATGTCATGATGTTAGTCGTGCATCGACTGAGTCTGAGTGACGATGAACGCTTGTCCTCAGACGAGGAGCAGGAGACGGCGGAGGTGAACGTGGGTGCGGTGGCGACCGGCTCCGGTTCCAACCTGTTCGGCGTGTCGGGCCGGCTGGCTTCGTGGGTGCGCGAGCTGTCGTCGTTGCGCTCCCGCACATCGGACGACGCGGCCGCCGAGCCGCTGCAGCCCGCGCGCTCGCCGCTCAAGGGACCCAACGGCGTGCTGCACGACCGCCTCGACGACACCACGGGCTGCTAGCGGCGCGGTCTGCCCGCGCCCCACGCCCACCGCTGAGCTGCTGCCGCCACACACGGCCCCACCAGCAGCGCCTCTATCTACCTCAGGCCGGCGACGCCGCATGCCGCGCTCTTCGAATCCTAGTTGTAAGCGTAGCTAGTGAATTATTCGCAGTTTTATTTATTTCGTACGCTCGATTCGATTCCGCGACGGCCGACGACTGGCAACCTTTGTATATTACCGCGCGACGCTCCCCAAGCCGCTGCCCCCTCTCATTGACTCTGACATTATGGTGTTATATTTGTATAGTAAGACTGATCGAAATCAGTTAATATGTTTGGTCTTACGTGCATAAATTGTGATGGGCGTATAAAATTAAAAGATCCATTCCTTTAAAAAAAACCTATGCATAACGCACATGACTCAATAAAACATATTAATAAATAAAGACCCATTTTGAGAGCCTCACATTTAAGTAAACAACAATATTTTGTGTCTTTTGGATACTACTTGGGATTTTTTCGAACAGCCATTAATTCTGCTATGAGCCTTTTAAGGTTATCCATTAATTACCGGACACCATATACGTTCATATATGTTTAATCATTAGGTACTACTTTTCACTGCATATCATGTAAAATAGGCTTGACAACGACGCCATTACAAATAATTTTGTTTCTTGTTGTACAAGACGGCTGAAGCAACCCGTGATCGTGTAAATGATCTCTAAATAGCAATTTCTTGGCGTCGATCTGTGTACTTATTCCGAACACATAGTAATTTATGTAAATGTAAAGCAATTATTTTTATACATAGATACATGTAATAAAATTGTAAGTTGGTTTTCTCCACTGTCATGTCATTGAGGCGGGGCAGCGGAAGTCCCTTCATTCGAAGGTTCATTTTCATATCAGGGACATATTTTTGCTGAAGCTATATCGAGTCGATCTGTTTCGACGTGAATCCTGTATGGTTTACCTCAGTAATATAGTTGTATCAATGTCATTTATGACGCAGCCTATTATCGTTAAGTTTACAATATAAGATGTAAAGTGTGTATAGGTATGTTACATAGGTAAGATCGTGTACAAATTATTTTTATTAATTTCTTGATATTCAACCAGCGACCTCCTGTTACAATGCGCATGGTTTCCAACAAGTGCCAAATTTGTCCAAAGTTTATTGTTGTTATAAGCACTTTGCTCCAAAGTGTATATTAGACGAATTTGCCACTTGTTCTGCTTTATGTTTTAACATAAATATGTATGTCTATAATACTCTTTGTCCGTATAACGTTATTTAACTTCATTCATTCAAGCATTCTGTTTTCAAATGCAACGCTGCAGATAATGAAGCATTGTTGTTACATAGTTGTATTATAATTGTTTTGTATGAAACGCCTATAGTATATAGCCAAAGTCTTCAAAACCAATGTATGTAATTGACCAGTAGACTCGCACAAAATTAACTAATCTAAAAACGTATATTATGGTAATTTTATTTATTATTTCAAGTGATCGTGGACTTAATTAAATCTGACTTAATTATAAAATAAAGTTGACATAAACTACATATTTCGAATGTAAATATTTGTTTGTATCTTTACTATACTTTTATTGGATGTTTAATCACACATATACTGGTAATGCAGTGAATCAGCAATTAACTTGTTCAAAGCACAAGATAGAATATTTTACCTACATTACACAATACAAAATTATTCCAACGTTGTAGGCTAAATGACGGACGCGAATACATTTACATTAACATATGCTGTTTTACTTAACAATATTAGAACAAAATTTTAATTAAACCCATCTCCATAAGTATGTTATAAAATCAGGCTAGCTACATAACATTACGTGTTACTTTAAAATAGTCAACCAAAGTTAGTCTCCGATATACAACAATTCCGTGCATTCGACCTTGGTTCAAGTTGAAACCGGGGTCTGATGAGTATTTAATAATTATAACGTTATTATTGTGTAAGGGTAATAAACGAGTGCCTTCAAAAATCCAGCCTTCAATGGAATGCGGGATTGATGATATTGAGGAACCAACCACACGGCGCGCGTGTTGTACTACATGAGCGTTCCACTTCCAGTTTGCATTGGAATACTGTCTTTTCTATATATACCTCTGCCTCATGATTCAAACATTATGCATGGACCATTTGGAAGAGCTGGACGAATATTGTATTTATACCAATTTGTTTTTTTATACATACTAATGTTGCACATTGCAATATAATAATACATATACAATTAAGCTGTAACCTGAATATATATGACAAGTGGTGAACACCGCGATTTATTATATCATATATTGGATCAGGAATAATCATGAAAATATGTGACGTTAAGGGCTCAAGGCACGTTGCATTAGTTCGTTGCTATCATGAACGGTTAAACCTTCAATTATCAAAGTTGAAATTCAAATGTTTCAATTTAGGAAGTTGCGTAGTGCCTTTTGCTCAATTTTGTGAAAATGTAATTATTTTATTAAGATCCATGTTAAATTTATTGAAGCTGTGTGTTTCGTTCAGTCGCGTAGCATTCGTGCAAAGTCGAGGTGTGGTGTGGGTCGTCTGAACAACAAGCGCTGTTCACGTCGCTGGAATGCTATGCTGAGTATGCAGTATCGAAGGTGATTTTAACGGAAAGTCTGCTGGCAGTGGGCAGTGGGCGACGGGTGACCACTCGCACGACGTTGCATCCGCACAGCATTCCCTGCGGTCTTTATTTAATTACCTTTGTTACTTACGCTCTTATCTTTATCAGTATTTGCTATTTATTGTGATTTCCACCTAGTAAGGCAGTTACGTTACCTCATTTTTAGTAATTATGTTATTCGTAAATTATTGACTGATAAAATAATTTCCAAATGATGTGTTCCTCGTGTGATTTGTGTGCGTGATTATGTAAAAAAATGTGTCGGGGTAGCGTTGTGCTTTATGCTCAATTTAGATTTCACTAAACATTGAGATAGTGTAATTTTTTTATATTTAATTTAACGAGAACCGAGTACCTATTAATAATAATTTTAATATTTATAATAATAAAAAGTTACAAAAATTAGCAAAGTATAGTTTTGAATATTAATGTATCCTATACTACACCCCTTGTTTAAATATATTTTATACCAAGTAAGAAATAAACAAGGTCTATTAATATCTCAAAATAAAACTGATTTATAAATTGTAAGAGTTTTTAATTCATGACAATTATAATAGAAATAAATATTTATTATATATTTGACATCTCATCTATTTAAGGTTAGTATTTTCTTGTGCGAAGTCTTTTGAGGTAATTTACATTTGCATGGGTCATTTTGCGCAAATAACTTTAAAAGGTAAGTCAATTTAAAACACCCCTCTTCTCCATTATCCTTCAGTTTCTTTAGGCTCTCTATGTAATACTCGGGCAGTTGATGTTCGAGAGCCCCATCAATTATAATATTTTTGTATGTATGTGATGGCCAACGCTCTACAGGTACATCGTCACTATCAGCTCTGGGTAACGGATTAACTTTTTGAACATATGTACGACACGAGTACATGCCCATATGCGGCGTAAGAACTTCAACATATTTCACATAATACTTTTTGACGTTAACGTCTTCTTGCCTGTGCACGATTATAATGCCATTACCATTTACTCATAAAATATTTCTCAAAATTACAGTCGTAAAGATACTTGCATATCAAGATTTATCATATGATTTGTATCGACTCTCCACACAACACCCCAAACATGTGCATTTGCAGTTGGTACTATTGTAGCTGTAGGTCCTCCCCAAAACTTTGAATATCTGATGAAATCTAACCTATAGTTCTGTATGGCAATGACATTTAAAATGCTTTAAGCGCGTTGACACGATCAGAGTCCGCTTGGACAAAGTGAACTTTGATGACTAGTTGAACGCTACTTTGATCGTATCAACAGTGATCAAAGAACACTCGGACAGCGCTTAATTTTACAGTCAGTACATTTTTATCAAAGTGAACTCTTGATCGTGTCAACGCTGCCTAATACAGTTACAAATATTTATATACGACTAGCTGTACCCGGGTCTTCGTCCACGTTGACTTTAGAATACGTTTATAGGTTTGGTTTTGTGAAATATTAAAAAAATATTTTCCTGGAAATAGTTTTATTTATTTCAGAAATCATCATCCTAACTCCTCCCGAAGGTGTCTTAACGAAGGATTATTTTTAATATTTTCGGCGTTACCAGATTTCTAACAAGTAATTAAATGTGACACGCAGGACGGTAGGCCAAAATGATAACTATCAGAAGTCATTTGCAAAGTTACGAAGATTACGCACATAATTATAATATTTTACATGTCCATATAAAGTCTCTTAAACCGAGTACAGCCCAGACAAAAACTATAAAAACCTTATTTTTAATTTTGATTTCGTGATAATAATGATCTAAGGTGAAAAAAACAGCTGTTTTAAAATTACAGAAAGACTTTAATTTTATTGATATTGAATGTGCAATTACTTACATCCAAACGAGCAATTGAGATGAACTGAGCGTTCACATTTTGTAAGGAAATTCGAAATGTCGATATGTTACTTCCATAAGAAAAATATAAAAACGAATCCATTGCGGATTTACGCATACCATAATTTTTGTGAAGAGTAAATAAACACTAAAGTTTTAAAGATCTCTGTTCACCTATAATTAATAAGAAAATAATAATGTCAAAATTATTTTAATTGTCAATTTATTACTTTTCCAAAAAGAACTTACCAAGAAGGTAGAAATTTTATATACAAACATTATATTATTTATAAAATTACTCTAGTTAGTTTTATAACTATTAAAGTTTAGTTTTTCTATCATTTTTGGAGATGCTTTTTGTCCATTGTGAGGGATTTTCTTTAATTTTTCTATATACTCTTCTGGTAATTTACACTCAACAGCTCCAATTATTATGCAGTCTAAGTACGTACTTGATGGCCTTCTTTCTAGAGGGATATCCTCTTTGTCTGTCCAAGATGGTGGATTTATAGTCTGTTCATATGTGCGACATTCAAGATTTGCTCCAGTAGGAGTTATAACATTGATAATCTTTGGGAAGTACCAGTTTGTATCAACACCTTCTTGCCTAAAAAAATAATTAAAATTTGTGAATATTGGAAGGAATTTGATAAGCTGTGATTTGTACAAGCAACTAGCATTATAATTTACCAATCCAAAGCTTTAAGGTCATTATTATGTAATCTCCAAATAGCTCCCCAAACATGACAACCCTTTGTAGGGACAATAGTGGCTGATGCTCCTCTCCAATGTTCAGAATACTTTATGAAATCAAGTTGATGCTCCTGGAACATAATATTTTAAATAAATATCTAAAAAATTTTGATAGAAATTTTAAAAATTATTTATCACCTTTTGCACTTTTTATTATCTCTTTTAATATTCAAGACATTGAGTTGCTATATTATTTAATAGTAGCACCCGCCCGCGATTTCGTCTGCATCTCGAAAAAAATTGTGAGAACATTGGAAGTGCCAAAAAAATTAAATCAACAAGAAAACTAAAAAGTCATAGTAAAATGAATATACGATTTTTTTGAATTTTATATTGATGAGTGACCCACCTTGGCTACGCATGGGTTACATTAATTTGTAAACCTAAATTTTAATAAACAATATTCATAGCCTCTAGTTAATCCGATAGGAAACCAATATTTTAACCCAAATTTTAAAATACCAAAATAGTTTTTTTAATTGATATTTCTCTTATTCTTTAGACTATTTTATTTCATAGAAGGAACAAGCAGTTAACCTGATTGCAAGTGATTGTGACAGACATCCACAACACCATACTGACTACCAGCTCTTAGAATCCTAAATCATAACTGTTCAGAAATACTGCTGAAGACAGTGGATTCCAGTTTCAGTGTGTAGTAAATAATTTTCTAAGAAAAGCATGGTGGATTGCCAACCATCTAGATGGTGTTGGTGGAATTTTTTTTTGTGATTTTTTTATTGATTTGATGGTGGAACTTAGTGGTTGGGATTATTACAAACAACAGAACATTACCCATGGAAAATATGATTAAAAATCATAAGAGATACATCTTTGCAGGGCCACTGGAATAAAGCAATCAGAAAGAACTTGGTAGTTGATAATTCAAGTTGCGATATGTTTGATCCAGGTCTGTGTCTTATAAAGTTGTTATTGCTGACCCAGCATTGAAATACTGTACCTACTCTCTGCTGAGCATACCTACTGCCCACTGCCCAGCTCCTATAATGATATTTATTAATATGGCTCAATCCCTAAATAACACTAATCGAAGTCACATTTAAGTCCACCGTCAGGTTTATACATGTTGCGCAGACAGAAATCCAGACAACTTTTCAAAATTTGTTTTGTTTAGGCATCTGTATCGATATTATAGTCAACCTCAATTAAAATAAATATTCAATGTACACCAATAGACCTCTAAGATTTTCATTGTAATAAAGATTTGCTAATAGTAATAAAATATACTTTAGCGTAGTTGTTTAATTGAATTACAAATTTGTATGATCTTTTTGATCTTTGGTTTGATGTTTTGTTAAATAAAGTTTAAAGAAATTATATATAATAGGTACTTACATCAAGTTTGCCGATTCCTAAAAATATTGCAGAGGGATTATTAATGTGAATTCTTCTCTTTAATAAATTACTGCCATAAGCAAAATAAAGAAACGTGTCTTTAACAGGTGTCACCATTTTTTGAGTTAATTCATTAAAGTGGAGGACGTAATGGATGAGTAACTAATAAACATATAACTTTAACGTAATGTGTTTTTTGTGAAATATGATTAGATTAGAGATTGTTATCAAAAGTCAAAACAAGACATTAGTAATGTGCAAAATATCGACACAACGATATTTTCGTTTGATAATTTTTTTTTGCGATGATTTTATTTTTTCGATAATCGATATAAAAATCAAAGTATCGAAAACCGATAACGATATATTTTCTCGTAAACAATACATAACTTTTAAAATGTAATATTGTTTTAATTCTTCACCTGTTGAAACAATAAAAAAGGGATACTAGCTAAAACCAACAAACTCATTCATGGCACAAACGGTAAGTTTCATAAAATAAATTTTAAATCACCAATAAAATACTGTAGATTGGAGCACCTACATTTAAACAAGTAATTCGCATCTATGATCCTCATCACTTGTTTTAATCAACAACTTCTAGTGGCCCTGTATTAAATTTTGTTTATCCTGCAAAATTAGTATATTATGCCGTTAGTACTAGTGAATGTGTGCCGCTAGTACCTGTTGACTAATATTAATGATGAGGATCAAAGATTCCTTTTTAATTCCATTACAAATAAGAATTAAGGTTTCATACCATCGCGAGTTATCCCTTTTCTACGTACAGAATTTCTTCGATACGTAATATAGGTAATTATTACAGTATTTTTTTTATTTAAGTTAAATGTTTTATTCTGCACTTTTGTTCACAACACTTTTTAAAAAATAACCTTTTTGATTGCATATAAAACACATTACATTTTTTACTGAACAATGATAACTAACGATAACTAACTAACTAACTAATCTATAATGTAGGCCTCTTTATGCAGACCAGAAGCCTTTAAAATTATGGTAAACTGACGATACCACATGCGTAATTAAATAGTATACAGTTCTATCTACAATATACTACACTGGTTTTTGTGTGATGCGTGGTCAGACAGATAGCCCGACAAACCTTCAACTTTTCTTAAAATTTTGGTTCCAGCTTCAGTGTCGATAGTATAACAGTTGAATTAAAATTTTGGAAATATGTTCAATGTACAGATTTAGTTATTTGCTATAAATTTAGCAACAGACACAAAAGGAGAAACAATGCTTACCTAATACACAGGAAAAGTTTTCTTACGGATGGCGCTTCTGCTCCAGGTATGATAGGACGTCCTAAACGTTTCATAGCGTACTTAATTGCGGCTGTATACTCCAAGTGCACACTCGTCCAAGTGGCCTCGTTAGGTCACGATCGAGATGCTTCGAGCGAGAGTCCTATGCCCAAATGCGACAATGTACATTCTCGCCTAGCTTAGTTGATCAGTTGTGTCAAAAAGTCTGAGATGAACAAATATACTGAAATTACTTTTGTTTAAAGTGCCAATAATTATAAATTATTTACCCACGTGAATTACAATAACTCGGGAACAACAAATCCAGTTTGTTCACTAATACGAACCCACAGATACGAATGTTTTTTTTATCTTTGTGGAACCTATAACTAGGATTTCGTTTGATAAACTTCCACGAGATTTAGATCGCTCTCATTACTCTACATACCAGAAATTTTGCATACAATCAATATGCATACTTTAAAAGGGCGGGAATACCATACAAACTACTACCCTCTATTTTGCAGGGGATGGAATTGCCGAAAAATCTTTCTTTCTGGCTCTGCGATAATGAATATTCCAGTCAGTTAATAGTCAGGCCTCTTTATATGTAGATTACAGCTGGTCTTCACAAATTCGATGTTTGAAATATAATTATTTAAAAATTAAATAAAGTCAAATGTCGTACATTCCATTTATTTTTAAAGAAAATAACAGTGATAAAACTTATTTCCTTATCAATGCTTAAACACCTTCGCACTTCCGTATTTGCCTACGCAATATTGCACTGTAGCATACACTTTCATTAATCGTCGATCGACCGCTTTGAAATGTTCTTCCGTCGCCAATTTATTTCCTTGATACCCCGATAAAATCTTAATTGTCTCCGACAAGCTTCCACCAGAAATCATTTCCAAATTTTGCCACGTAGAAGAAGATAACCTAGAAAATACATTATTATACAACTTATTGGGTGCTCTTGTAACAAAACATTACGTATTTCATATCTTTTTGTTCCTATCTCGCCGGGGCTTTCGAAGAAAGTGCGGCGACTGGCTGACAACTGAAGTATAGCCTTTGTGCCTACACGGTGTGGGATTACACACGTCAGTTTTATAAATAGGCGTGTGTCAAGTGAACACATCTATTATGATTCAAATAACTTTGTACTGTATTCCAGTTTCAAATGAAATACAAACTAACTAATATTTCATAATATAATTTGATGACTTACTGTTTTAAAAAAAAAATTCAATATTACTAAGTTGTATTTCATACGACAACTCAGATTTAATTTCGTACTTTAGTACTAGTACATTGTTACTGTGTTATACTTTCTTAATCATACACTTTGCACAAATATAGTACTTAAAATTAAAAAATAAATCGTACCCGTTAATATAAAAAAGAATACATATTAATACTGTTCACAAAGGTCAGACAATCAACTCCAATTATCGGTATGTGTTATGTATTCTCTATGTAAGTAGATATTTATTTTCTGCTTCTTTCTTTTTCATCCAAAACATGTTAGAATTCCTTAGTACTTCACATACCTTTGAAATATATTTTTAATTTCAGAGCCGTGCTAGTTTCGTCATTGCCAAGCACGCGCGGCGGCGTTAATTTTTATGTTTTAGCACTGGTAATCAAAGTCATATGCCATAAAATTCAAGATAGACTCAGCTTCCCGAGCTACCTCTATAACCACGTTCTAATATTTAAAATAAGAAGTCTTGAGTGTCTTACATGCAACATTGGTAAAGTGGTGCTAAAATGTCCAATTCGTCTACCGTGGGGTTTCCCAAGCCTTTACCATTGTCTAATAATACTATTTGATCTTCATAAACTTCGTACCGATGTCTGTCCCCATTTTGTATTAAGAAATCAAATACAGCCACATCCACTAGATTAAGAATCCGTCTCAAACTTAAATAACCGCCGACTTTCCTGAAAATTTAATAACATTTGGAACACATTTCATAGGTACCAAAACCAAACAGTAGACTTTACCTTTACCTAAACAAACAGTAGACTTTAACTTTAACATCTAAATAATAAATTAATAAGTCAGTAAATGAAATGCAAGTCTTAGTTTAGAAGATTCTGATACCTTAATTTTTTAATTAGAAACCGATGGTTCTGATTTGATACTTAACGTAATATTAATTTATAAAATAGATAGTCTTTAACTATTATATGAATCATGTGTGCACCACTCTTAATAAGGCATATTATGTTTTTGTGCAAAATGCTGTAGGAGCAAACCTACGACTGATTCGTTTATTTTCTAAAGAAACTACTTGAATTCGTTCAACAACGCTGGTAACTAATTCAATTGTTATGTACGCCCATTGAGCATCTCACTCTATCCATATTTCTTCTAGTTGGTACCTAGCTAGACAAAATTACAATATGTAACTGCAAAGTACAGCGTCGGGTATTTTACATAAGCACACAAAACATTTAGTAACTGACATTTTGTAATCGGATTGACGAAGGAAGCATCTAATGCAAAATTTTAATAATGTGTGCTAAAAATTACCTATCACTGTATCACACATATTTATTGGTAATAATAAGATAAGATTTACAATAAGATTTGCTTCGGGAGGCTTGCACCAAACTTTCCTAAATAGAATTAGCGCTAAACATAATTTAAAGCATCATTCTGTTTCTGTCAATTGTTTCAAGATGAAAATGACAGAAAATTGTATTTAGTGAGGTTTGGATCAAGTCATCCTTAAAATGAGGACTGGCCTATTTATCTTGATATTTTTATTTAATATTAGGAATTAAATAAGAAAAGATATTCCTGTGTCTCCTTTATAAAATTAAATTTGGAGCAATTTGAAATAGAAAAGTACCAAAAAGCTTGTGTAACGATTTAAAAATTTAATTGAAGTCCAACAGACTGACCGCTGACGGCTTAAATTTGCCGCAGAGGTTGTTTTTGCTAGCGATAATATTAATAATAAAATGATTATTTTAAATAATAAAATGATTATTTTAAATAATTAAAAGATATATGTTCGACAGATTATGTTCTAGTTTAACCATCAAAAAAGGAATTATGAATAAAGCAAAAACATATTTTCCATGGACAGGAGTGTGTTTTACATTCGCTTTTAAGCCTAGTTAACAAATACAGTCATGTAGCTGAAAATTCTTTCCAAACTTAACTAATATTTACGGATTTAATCATGTTCAATTATCCTTTTTTAATTCCCGTAGGCGTCATGGCCCACGGTCATGGGTCGACTAAGTAATAATACTTGCAAGTATTTTAACCTGCTTTTCAGTACTGGTATTTTTAAATACTCGAAACTTGAAACCCTTCATACGGGGCTTTGCATATGACTCATGTCCTAAGGTGTTCGGCGATCTGATGTCATAGTGAACCCCGACTAACCTCAGATTTTAAGTCAGTATTTAGATGTCCTCTAGTTGGCTTGCTTTCTTATGGTATGCTTGGCTTGAGATTTTTTAATCACAGGATCTCAAGCCATCTTCTCTACTGCAATTATTACTTTCAATAGCCTCGCGAATCATCGTTGTAAGAAATGTTTTTTTGCGTGGATTTTGGTCCTATCAATACTGATGTTATTTTGGGGGGCGATCAAGAAGTTCTGACTGCAAACTTGTTAGAGCCACAATGTGTTCTTCAGCAATATGATCTTTTACAGGTTTTAACCAATCTACTTATTTGCCCCATGTAAGACATTTACAATCCAGTTTGTATATATATTGCACTAGGCAGATCGTAAAAACTAAATAATATGCTTGTAAAATGTTCTTGTGGAAATCCGTTTCAAGTCCGTGTATGTGACTCCTCTGACATATGATAGTACAGCAAGCACTCGATTGATGTGACGTACTTGCGTGACCGTAGGTGCCGTAAAGCAAACGAAACGTCAGGAATTTAAAAAAAGGTAAGATTAAACGCGATATAATCCCTGTAAATGTTAGTTTAATTTTCAAAATTAGTATTTAAACTATCGATTGTTTATGGGGCTTCTATACTATTTTTCTGCCTTGTTATGGTAGCTCACAGGTTACAGTAGTGGATGATCTTCTTAAGTTTCATGTCATGTGTTCATAACTAACCACGATTTGATGCCTGGTGCAAGCATCACAAAAAGTAGGTATGATGAAAAGCAAAGTCGAGAACGACACGTGAAGCCCACCAACAGTGAAAAAAAACCCGTGTTTCACAGAGGAGTATTTATAACCCGTCTACCTAGAATGGCCATAAGTAATTTATTTAAGAAAAAGTGTAATAGCGAATAATCTTATGTTGATACATTTATCGGAGTCTAAGCGATTAATTAAAACATTACTCTTCAGCTCTTATGAAGTCGTGTCTTGTGACCTTGCTGGAAAGATCACGGTACATTTACACACGATCCATGACAGTCTTTTGATAAACTTTTGTAATACACCCCCAACCAAACCATGACTGATGCAGATGAACTCTTCCAACAAGTTGCGAGCCTCCTTTAGTGTTGTGAGCATAAACTTTGTCATTTTGCTTGTTGTATTGCCCTTTAAAGTTATTTTCAACTGTAAAGAGTTCTGTGTCTTCTAGCTGCGTATTTAGGACAGCGCTTTGACCAATCCATATTTTTTTTTCCTTAGGGTTTCGTCGAATTTTGCCTTTCATAGCATTCACAGCCCTTTTGGTCCTAGCAGCACGGGGTCACCTAGAGCCTTTATGGTCTTCGACAGAGCAATTGTTGATATCAATATTTCGATAACCAAATATACTTTTAAAAATGACAGTCGGACAGACAGTCTTAATGCCCACTTTATGCAAGCAATCAATGCAATTCTGTTTTCTTTAACGCCTCTCTTCATAATCTAATTTAAAAATCACGGTGAAAAATAATACATGAAATGAAATCGAATTTCTTATAGTTAATTTAGGTCTATTCTGATAAAATATAAATAAGCGGGCCATTATCCGATCACAGACTATTAAATGATGGCAAGTGGTGCCAAAAACAAAAGAACTAAAATGAAAATCAGCTATTTTAACTCAAATATGCAAATCAACATTATTTGTGGCCAGGCTAGTAACTGTCATTAATCCTGAACCTGATTTATTACACATGAAGGAGCTTGCATTTTTATGATATAACAAGGGTATTGAGCGCACCCTGTCAAACGCTCTACACAATTGTATGAATTTATATGTGTACTTCAGGATACAGCACAAGTTAGAACCTTTTTAAGTAATTTAGCTCTGAACCGATATGAATTGCGAATTAGTCAGATTGAAATTATGTGAAAAGATAAGTAAATATAAATTTTGCATTATGAAAAGAAGCTTTAATCTTATGTAGGTTTTAAGGTACATTTCATTTATTTTTAAAAATATTTGTGTAATTGAAGTCTTTGAGCAGGACATGAATAAACTTTTGGTGACCTAAACTAGGAAAGGGCCCTGATTACGACAACGACCTCTATTTTTAAATCCAAGATGTTGGACTAATTTTTGAAAAAATGTTGATAAAGGTATCATTTTTCAGGGTCCAGATTAGGAATATAATAATAAACTACGTAACTAAGCGTATACGAGCCATGCTGAGCCATCTTTGCTAAGATGTTTAGGTTCACACCGAAAACTAAGATGAAGTTGCGGGCTGCCAGTGCCAGTCGACGACAGTCTTTTATACGAAGGACCATTGCAGTATTTACGGAAATAACCCCTGACGAAGAAAGTTCAGATGATGATTTAAATCATCACGTTCGTTAAAAAAAAATCCATCCATTTGTGTGTGATATAAAATAATTAAGAAAGAGCAACGACTGAAGAAATTAACCAAATGCAAGCCTGACTGCGTTAAATGGATGTATGTCATATCTTGGTAGTACTTTACTTTTTACTATTATTGTTTTCTTGGCAAACTCTTCATAAATAGAAAAATGAATAGAAGCACAGTTCCAGCGAAAATGTTGACGGTTCAACTTACACTACAAATTGTGGATATCTTCTTAGCATTTCACGACCGTCGGACAAGCGCCCGATCAGTGCATAGGGCGCACGGCGCAGTTTTCAAGCAACAAAAGTGCGGTGTATCGCGCGCGCGCCTCTTATAGTCCCTCTTTTCATTTGTGCATATTCGGCACTTGTGTAGAAAGCGTTTTGTGTGTATTTGCCCATGTTCGCCTATAGTCGGCGACATTCCAACTTCCAAGAGTTGTCGGTTTTTCGAGCACATATCAATGAAATGCGTGTGGTTGTTTGTGCGCTTCTCCATACTGTCTTCGCCAATTCATTTGTGCTAGAAACATCGAGCAAAGGTGTTTTTGTGTAACAAGGGCTGTATGGACCAACGACGTGACGTTTAAATTTATCGAATTGTACCAAAAAGACGACACACTTAGGAATACTAAGCTACTATCTCGACATATATACTTGACATACATCGATCGACAAATGAAAATGAACACATGAATGTGTGGATGAATGAGGCACAATGATTGTGTCGATGATGACCGAACGTGTATTCGCCAAAACATAGACGAATGCAAAAAGTATGCCTGTATACTAGTCCTTAAATGTTTATTTTTATTTTCGTTGACATATTAATATTTGTTCACATGACATAATTTTGAATCAATTGAAATTCCTTTCTTATGAGTTCTATTAAGACTTATGACCCAGAATGGATATTAGGTATATATTTTAAAGTTGGCTAATTTTATGCCTCAATTTAATTGTAATTGAAATTTTTCAGAAGTTGGATAGTTAAAAGATGTGTCGTGATATAATAGATTTTTTATCATTGCTACATGTCATTAGATAGTTGACTTATTCCAGTTAAGTTTTTTATAATGATTGAAAAAAATATAAAATAAAGTATAGTGAAAATAAAAATGTATATAAAATATTAGTAAAGGTATGCATTTAAACAATAAAACCTAGGTGTAACTTTCCATGCTATTCTTCAATTTTGAATAATAACAATAAGGTAAAAATATGCAATACTTACTTACAAAAATCATTATCTATCTCCCATTCCATTTTCTTACTGGTATAGGAGCGACGCCATGGGGATTTATGAATTTTAAACTGTTTGTCTAGGTAAAGTATAGCCGCACCCTCAATTTCACCATACTTGTCAGGACACACAGTTTCGTTTCTTTTACAGTAAAAACATTTACCATAAATACATACCGATCCATTATCTGCAATCATGAATCATTTAGACTTTAAACTTCATTATATTAATTTATTAATAACTTTAGTACTTGCACAAGAGATCCTTCTAGGATTGCCAAGATGATTCCAACATTAATTTTCTCTTATTTTTAATCAAAATTTCAATCGCATAATGTTCTCTTCTAAATTTTCAATAATATATTATTCACTACTTAATATAAAATTAGCATTATATAACATTTTTTGTTTTCAAGATGTGATTAGTACATAAAGTAGGTATAAAATTGTATTTATAGACACAGAATGATCTGAAAATTATTAGTTTTCTACATCTGTAGGTATACTTGAGCTAGAGCAAAATTTAAAAGTTGGCTGTAGAGTCTAGGTCTATCATAAAATTAACATAATATGACCACAAAATGTAATGCTCTAAAAAAATTACTAATGTTTAAGTTTTATTAAAATGAAAGACCCATTACCATTTTTAACCATTGTTTTCTTAAGTCCTAATGTTGCTTTTGGTACAATGTCTTTATCAATGTGAATTTTTCTTATAACAGAAGGGGCAATCCATTTGAAATTGAGCACCATTGCTAAGTAATATGCAAAGACTTCAGAGTTGTGTCGATCAAAACCAGCATATATATTGCCCTTTATGACATCATCCAGTTTGTATCTTTTTGGTTTAAAGTAAAGTTTCTGTCTTCCCTTAACATCAAATATTAGTAAAGTATTAATATGAGGTAAGGAAGAAAAGCATTATTAATTGATGAGTTATGCTCATCAATTAATTGCTTCTTACTTACAGATTTAGACTTCTTACATTAAGATTTAGAAGTAATTTCGCTATTAACTTATTGTAGATGTTAGTTAAATGATTACAAAAACTTCAAAGACTATGTTAATATGATTTATAACACTTCTTATGAAGTTCTAGCAACTGGCCACAGCACAACAGAACAGCACTAATAGTGGAATCTACATAAATCCAGTAAAATACTTTTAGTGTGGTGCTTGTACAGACAAAATTCGAAAAATCTCACCAATTTTTTAAGGGTAGTTATTACTAGGGAGGTAACTATAACAAATATTTTACTTTTTCTGCCTACTAGCTACCCAAGGTCAAATCCCTAAGAGGTCATTGCTTTCTGAATTGCTTTTTTGAATAATATTTATGCACTCAAATATGTACATGTATAAAAAGTGAATATATGTATGTATTTGTCACCAGGAAAAATATAAAAAAAATCAATAATACTTGTATTACATATTTAGCCTTAAGAATATATATGATATACTACCTCTAGTAATAATAACAGTTTAAGCTGTGTTCCTTTTGGAGCATTATCAACAAGTGCTATATGTGAATGTTGTATAGCATGCAATATTTGTCCTGGAACTCCACTTCTGTGAGGAAATAAAGATTTATCACTGACCCACTGAAATTCAAAAAAAAATTGTGCACCATTAAATAGTACTAGAATATTCAAGTCAAATTAAAGCATATATATCCAGTAACCCTTCAAATAGCTTAAAATATTGTGGAGAAATTAATTGAGACAGTAAATTTTAAATACATATAATCAAAAGTCAACTATTACTCTAAATACGTGTATAAAAATGTAAAGTATACATTAATAATTTAGATTAATATATATTTTAAATTATGCAATCATTAATACTTACATTTTGAGTTTCGTGCCAAATATCTTTTGAATTTATGATGGCACTTGAATTAAACATGTTTAAAAGGTTGTTTTGATTTTCTAAAAATTTGGTATTCTTAGTTTTATACTGATTTGGTAAGTAATTAAGATAAGTATAGATATTTTTAAAAACACTTGGACCCAAATCTAATTTATTATTGGGCACCATGTATTGAGTAGACTTTTTGGCTGTGGTATTTAATGTGTAAAAGAAATAAATATTTAGTGCTACTAGTACAAGGAGGAATAATGAAAACCCAAAAGCGTAGTTTAACGACATAGTGTGCATACAGAAATATTTAGGTTCATGGTAAGCAAGATGCATAGGAAGAGGATAGAAATTACGCGTTTCTTCGTAATTCTTTGTAGGTTAATTTTTATTTAAATTGTTGTAAACGTTAAATATAATGACATCTCACATATAAATATAATTTTAACATCAAGGTAAGTAAAAAGTATAAATATTTATCATTTCAACTCTTCGCACATTACTATCTGGGCACACTACACACTGAGTTAGTAGTAACTACGTCACTACTCAGAACTCAGTATTGAAGGGCCTGACAGATGTCAGCGCAGCTGAGGCTGACAGTGTTTACGCTTGACAGTGGGCCAAGTTATTAATATAATCAGTAAAGTATTAAAAATATACGCAACAGCCTGCTATTTATTTTTACTGCTGTCTGCTATTTCTACTGTAGCAATAGAAGTAATTTAGATTTAGACGATATACATTAAAATCGAATAGAATGAGTTTAGAAACGATTCCTGAACTACTGGGGTTACGAATCGTACACGTTTGGAATATAAAATCATGTCGAAGTGGCTAAATTTTTGTAACTTTATTTCTTTAAGTGATAGGAGAATGATTCTGGATCGTGTCTTTTTTGTTTAAAGTGATTGTACTATTAATAGCATCTCAGACTGTCCTAAAATTTTAGCACTCATCATAAAGGCACTAAGAAATCTACTACGGAACCGCAAATACAAATATTATTGTTTAGTGCTAAATATTCGAAGACTTATCTGGGTCTACGGTCATCCCTCTACCGTATGAATCGCCTATCGTTTTGTCCCACTCTCTCTCTCTCTCTTTGACGAAGATATTACTTGCAATGTTAAAAACTGAAGTTGGATAAGCTATATCAACCTCGACATAACTGCTTTGTTCATGTGTTTCCTGTGTGTCTGGCCTCTGTTATTTTGAATTTTGATGTTTTGTTTTGTTCTTCGTGTTTTTGGGTCATTTAATTGTTTTGTTTTATTTTGAATTTTTATTTAAAAAAATGGAAGTAAATTAGGAGGTACAATTCGGCGACGTTGTCCTTGTCTTTGCCCTTGCATGGCGTCTTTTTCAGGTTGCCCAAGGGCAAGAGAAACAAAGCTACGGAAATGAAGTAGGTGGTGCTATGTAAATATACATCCTATACAATTAAAACGAATACATACAACAAACTAAAAAAAACGTAAACATACATATATGTATTTGTGTATAGAAATATAAATAAATAAATAAAGAACAAAATCATCAAGCACACTCTAAAATCAGTAAATATAACATAAACATAACTATAGTAGTTATTCGTCCCGATGATGCCCGAGAGGTAGAGACGTGTTCTTTTAATTAATTTCTTAAAGGTGCCGATGGATCATGCCTCACGGATATTCAACGGCAGGGCCTTCAACGGCTTAACAGCCTGTATTGTAACTGGAAGCCCTATGAATTGAATTTTTTCCTTTAAGTATGCAGGAGTAGCAAGGTGAAACAAGACACAGTAGAGAATAGGAACAACGTGCAAGTTCCGGCGAAGTCAGATAGGTGTAACCACTTGATTCGAGACGATATTGGAGAAAAATGTTCATATTTGTGCAATCCAAATATGAACAGAATACTAGTGTCTTAAAGTCTCTGAAGGTTATATAACTAGTCCTCAGTTATGTCTACATAGACTGTGTCAGTATAATCAAGGATTGGAAGAAATTGTAATCTGTGGAAGTATAATTTTTGTTGGAATGGGAAGAAATATTCGAAGTCGACGCAAAGAGCTAAAAGCGGTAAAAGTTTGCCTACTAACTTCATTAATTTGGCTTTTCCAACTTAAGGTACAGTCATGTTAGTTGCCCAGGTTTTTAACATTATCGCAGTGAGGGATAACAACTCCATCGAATTCAATAGGCGGTAAGGAGAATCAGTCAATTCTTAAGATAAAGCTCTGGCTGCCAATAATTATTGCCTGTGACTTTTTGGGCTTAATATTAAGGTAATTTAAGTATTGAGAAAAAACTCAACTGTAAGCAGTTTTCCCGATACAGAAAGTTCAAGTAGTTTTCAACAAACGAGGAAGAAGAGGGCAAACGAGCATTGCTCGTTTGCCCTCTTCTTCTATGATGGTAACTGATCACCGACGCCCACGAACATCCGCAACACCAGAGCAGCTACCGGCCCTCAAATAATTTGAGAGTAGTGTTGTGGTTTCTTTAACGGCTTAAAGTGATGAAAACAGGTATTACCCTCTTACCATTTTCTCCCGCCAAACAGTAGTGTAACTAGGTACTATTGTGTTTCAGTTCTTTTATGTTGTTGAAGCTATTTTACTGTTTATCATAGCAAGCAGCTAGCATGTCTGTATTATAGGCTAACTAGGTTGATACTAGATGACGTTAGTAACAAAAAGTGTGTAACAAATTGCTTCTATGAACGTTCTCGTCTGTAGGTAGAATATATTATGTCAAAGTTATTTGGTCTGTGACTCGGACCAATTATTACTTCTATAATAACAATACTCGCGATAATAACAATATTGGTCAATAGTCGCCAAAGGTTTACTTCCCGCCTTTTCTTCTTCGACAACTCATGCGACAAACGTATCGGGTACTGTGATTGTTAATTTATCCGACAAGCTTGACGAAGCTTGACGAAATAAAATATTATCCCTCTTTTAGCCCATGTCTCGTAGTGAAAGTATAATAATAAGAATAATATATTAAATACAATTTTTACTGAAATTATCACAATTACTATACTGAATTTATAACTGAAATTAATTTGGATCAAACAATTCAAAAGAATATCACAATGAAACATTGAATGGGTAACCAAGTTTGTTTCTTATATTAATTTCAGCAACCTTTCCATTAGTTGGAAATGTATGCAGGTATCCGATGTACTGCGGCGGCAAGCCAGCTTCATATGCTCCTAGAATCATTACCTGCAAAATTAAATGGTAAGCTTTAACGTGTTTTCGCAAAAAAAAACGTTGCACATTCTTTTCCCATCCGATGTGATGAAGTTTCGACCCTGCCTATGCGCTTCGTCAGTTCTAATCTTGACCGCGAAAAAGTATAGACGTATCACTTGGGAAAAATTTCGACTGACCAAATTAACTCAAAAGATGGTCCGAATCCAATCATCGCGGATTTTTCCAGTGCTATAGTAAAGAAGAAAATCGTAATCAGAACAAAACTTTTAACTTTTAAAATGTAAACTCATAAATGAGATACTAAATACGACCAATGTAAATATTGGACCAAAAACCTATTTTCATTTCCGACAAGTTGGCACACAATATCCACCTGGCAAAGAATCTTCATAAATATTATAACCACACATTTTGCTCGAGTGGAATTAGAAAGAAGAAAGAAAAAAGAAGAACTCGAAAATTTTCACAGACAAAAATAAGCACGAAAGTAGTACTTCAATAACTTAGAAAACAGAATGTCTACATTTAAAACTCAAGAAATACTTTTAAATATTTTTCTTCATGTACACTATATAATACATTTGTGTTAGGGGAAAATGGTCTACCGAGCTAAGCGGGTCACCTGATTGTAAGTGAATACCGTCACCCACATTCATCTACAACACCAAACCAGGTGCGTTGTCGGTCTTTAAGGATATTTTAGAAGTTTTGAGGGAGGGGGAATAGACCGTCAGTTACCACACTCATCGAACAAAACGCAGAAGCACAAGTGTACTTCAAGAAGAAGTACTTCACGTGGGTATTTTACGGGGTCGTGAAGTACCGCCGGGTAGTAACACGGTCGACCCAACCTAGCAGTAAAAGCTGCGACTTGGCTCTACCACCTACGAATTTGTATAATATACATGTCTCATATTGAATTCCCAAAATTCTGCAATCAGAATTTCACTGCGTTTTTTAGCGTTGATTTGTAGAAAATTACAATAGAACCTCATATATAATTAAAAAGTTCCTGTTTCAAAAACTAGAATGGCAAGAATATAAATATAAAATCCAAATCGAACATTTTCTATCTTATTTATAGATTTTCTAGATTACAATATTCTCTCTTTGCTGTATGATTGGATTACTATTATGGTTACCCGTTACGTTTTTTATCATTGAATGTGAAATATAAGTGTGAAATATATTTTTCTTGAGTATGCCTAAACTTGTATATATCTTCCATTTTCAGATATTATGTACACACTTTCTATCCAAAATGGCGGACATGGTGTGGTCTGTTATTTTTGACGTTTCTCGGCGTGCAGGGACTTATTATCCGCTATTTCCTGGCCGGTAGTACTTTTTCTTCTATATTTAGTAGTCTGTATCATAGATATAGGCTTTCAGCGAAATCGAATTGGATGTGAAAGCCATCAGTCGATCGCCAAAGCCTTGTTCGTTAGTCGGCAGGGTGTACCTAGTGCAGGTCACTAGATAATAGGGGTTAAAGTATAAAGTTGCAGTATTAGTTGCCACTTTGGATTACAATTAAACCTGCTTGGTTCAAAATTCGCGATTTAAACTTTTATTATACAAAACTATAACATATTTAATTGAAAAATTGACTCAAAAGATACGGCAAAATTGTTCAACACTTTTGAAGTTAAGAAAATAGCGGTTCTATGGGGGATATCCGTTAAAGTAACTGTCTCAATATTAAAGTTAATAGCTCCTCATTTGACTGTATTTTATGACAGTAGTGTAGAATCTGACCTGTGTATTTTCTGATTAAGATTTATTTCCATTATTTAAATCTGGTAGCACTTTGGACCTCTCTAACGTTAGACCTACCAACACTTAGTAAAACTGTAAAATATTTGTAATTAACCGTTAATAAATATAAAATAAAACTGTTTTTGTACCTGAAGGTAAGTGCTTGATGGTCTCCTGTGAGGTGGAAGAGATTCTCCTTCATTTAATTTAGGAAGAATAACGCGCTCTTGATATGTGCGTACCGTAACATCCAGACCTTGTGGTGTTGTAACCGTCACATTAATGGGATCATACCAACTTAAATTAACACCTTCTTGCCTAAAACGTAAATTCCATTAAAACTATCATAAAATAAATTATCATTGTATAGTTGGCGAATCTTAATTTTAATAAGAGGTTGTCTCTTCGAACTTCTTATTAATATGATAATTAATCAATCGTGGTTACGGCTATTTATCAGTGCTCTACCGTAGCTTATATTGTATTATGCCATTGCCATGATGATTTGGTACTGAATATCCAGGTCTGTCACCAAGCGACTAGAACGGCTTGCGGCTCATTAGACATCTACCTGATCTTTCCTATAGCTTAACGGTCCAAGGCATTGTTTAAGCTAAAGTAGCCATCTTACACTTGATTGTAGAGAAACTTTTATTCAACTTTAACTTTACGACCTTATTGACATTTAGTAAACAATTTGTTAGTTCAAAAGTTGAAAGAAGTAAATAATATCCTTTTTTTTCAAACAAATTAAATGGCCTTATAATCCAAATAAAACGCATGCGCTATTCGTCATGACTAATAGTACAATCACTTCGGTAAAAAATATATCTTGTGACTGAACTACTGTACTTATTTAATTGTTATTTGATTAGACTTAAATAATAGCTTGTAAAATACATTAATAGGTTAAATTTATTGGTGCAACGCCGTTTGAAATCTTATATAATATAGTAATATTTTATTTTGCAATTTAATTAAATTTTACTATTTCTGTATCTCTCATAACCTTTTCCTCGACCACAATACTATCGGCAATATTTTTTTCATGCATTACAGCTTAGTAATATGAATCGAATGAAGGAAGTACATATTGGTATATAATCGAACTTACTCGTTCAGACAATGCATTTGACTTTTCTCGATACTCCATAAAACGCCCCAGACTGAGCTACCGGCGTCCTTGACGATGGTAGCTGTTGCTCCCCGCCACGACGATACGTACAGATTAAATTCCAATCTATAACCCTGCCAGTAGATTTGTTGTATCAATATTTCATTTAAATCGAATTAGTTTCGTTCACATCCCAGCCAAACCAATATTTATGCAACACACAAATTATTGATTCTAGGTTCTGAATTTTACTGTAATAGTTTCATGTTTTAACACTATATCTAATTTATTAAAATTCCACAGACCAGTGATGTGGAGCAGCATTTCTAGTGCGAGAGTAACCGGCGCTGCGGTAATCAACCCACCTGTTCAGAGTGACCAGCCAGTTTTTTTTGGCACATTCATGGCAAGGCCTAGGATTTCGGTTGTGGTAAGTCCACAGGCTAATTAAGAATTAAAATAAATCAAAAATCGTGCTTACATGAACATACCGTACCTTGAGTATAGCAGGCGAAAAGAACTCTGCAGTAGGATTACTAATATGTATTCTCTTGTCAAGCATATTGCTTCCATATGCAAAGTACAAAAACCTCGTATCGTGCTGATTAAATGCAAAACAGTATTGATGCGAAATATAACTAAGATATAAAGCAATGAGTAAATGCATTGTTCGTGTCTGTACTGGTTAAAATCAAAATAAGGATTGAGCAAATCTCGTTCATCATCTTGCACTTGATTATATTTTGAAATAAAAACAGTAAACATTGGTGCGCAACATTTTAAAAACAATGGTACTATTTTGTAACTGTTGGAAGGTAGCTAATGCTTAATTTTGTTGTAGTAGCATGTTGTACAAACTGTAGGTTTTGATTACAATCGTAAAACTCCTACTCCTTCGTGATCAGAGAATGTTTCACCGTATTTGGATTCACGAGTATTTAAACACAAATATTAGCAGACTGATCCACTGAGCATTACTATAATATTATTATAATCAGTACTCTAAAATTATAATCACTATTCATCATAGTCTTTCGTTATCTTTTACGACGGAAATTAATATAATAGCAAGTTTTACCATAAAATAAAACTTACCTGTTATTTTTTAGTCAATATCCGGAATCCATTTTTTGTGATCTCTTTGTTATCTCTTGGTGCTAATAATTTATGACGATTAATGACGCTATATTGTTTAATTATGCATGAAATAATGGTTAGATATTAATGAAAAGATAATCGATTAAATGTTTTAATCATATGTACGTGCAAGTACATTTATTTTATCATAAATTAATATATTAATCATTAACATTCCTTAATTAACAGGATCAAATAATTTGAAAGCGCCACATATTCGTCAATCATTGTATCATTTCGTTCATTTTGCTTTTGAAAGGTATGTACAGTTTTCCCATTTACCAGTTGCAAGAATTTTATCAAGAGGGAAATTTTCTAACTAATTTAGAGAAGCCATTGCCGGTCTTACTGATCCAGGAGTGGCTTCAATACCAGCGTTTCTGAAAAGAGATTGTATCCAACCTGCAATCACAGTTCTGGATACTAACTTAGCATCACCAGTATGCTGTAATAAACAGAAGATTAATTGATTTTCTACGATGTAAGGTCATTGTCAATAATTGTTTTGAACAACTGAAACAATAATCAAATCCTTATTAGGGTGTTCCTTAAGTCTCCAACCAAATTGTCTATGATTAATATTGTCTTTTTTGGATCCAAAAGCTGACCATAGAGTTATTGTATTTTGTTCTTCATTTGCTCGTGCGTTAATAGGATCTTTAACCGTAATACTCAAATTACTACGTTAATTTTTATCTTACCAACTTTTTTGAAATAAGGTTAGTCAAAAGGCCATTGTTGCGATAGAAATTCAAAATGTGCATAACTTGCGGTTACGTCCTTGTTCTTATTTCTCGTTTGGCTGTGACACCGATGTTAGATAGACTCACTGCTATTCGAACTAGGTGATAGAGAATGCCTTCGTTTTGGAGAACTTTGTGATTCTTCATGAATTTTAAATAAAACTAAACAGCAGAGGAGGGGGCTCCCATCTGCGGTGAGGTAACCGGAAATGCTGACTTCGGCTGAAAGACTGGTGTTTGGCTCAAGATGGATTCCGGATATCGATACAAAAGAAATAATGTCCCATTATTCACAATTTATACCCACAGAATTTACATTCTCATTGTTAGATCCAGTGCCTACTTGGACTTCCAGCGTACCTTTAGTTTTCTTATTTCTCGTTGGTGCAATTTTCCAACCATTTTCTGATCTCTGAAGTCTGAAGGTAGTCATCTTGAAAATTTTCTTTTCTATGTTAAGTTATTTATTATGGCAATGGGCCGGCCACATAGCTCGCAGAACTGACAACCGTTGGGGAAAAAAGGTTCTCGAGTGGCAGCCTCGTACAGGCAAACGCAGTGTAGGACGACCCCCCACAAGGTGGACTAACGACCTGCGCAGTGTTGCGGGAAGTCGATGGATGCAGGTGGCTCAGGACCGAGCTTCGTGGCAATCTTTGGGGGAGGCATATGTTCAGCAGTGGGCTGCTGATAGGCTGAAATGATGATGATGATGATGATGTTAAGTTAGTTTTTGTTTTTATCTTCTCCTTGTTAACGTAAAAATTTCGACACAGCAGAAAAAAATTGATTGAACTCTGAACTTCAGGTAACATCAGGTGACGTTAAAAAGTATTACTTGGTAAAGCAAAAAGAAAAAAAGAAAAAGTTTTCTTGTATTTATGAGAAAACTATATATATAAATGTATTTCAAATTTAGGCTTGTGTATTTGTGTTTGGAATTTAGTGATTCATTTGTTTCACAATTCTGCTAACAAAATGGAAAATTTAATATTTCGCGTTATTTACGAATATGAGTACAACCGCGGCTGCGCTGCAGAAACAGCTCGAAGGATTAGTGATATGTATTGGGAAGCTACTGTAAACTGGTTTCAACGTTTTCGTTCTGGAAATTTTGACCTCAAAAACAAACCCCCAGACGCCCAAGAGACCCAAGGTGATAATGAAGAAATAAATGAGATTCAGAAGCACAACATGCCTATTCTTCATGCCGGTATTCTGCGTGGCCGTGGCACTACCCCAGTCAAGCCGGCCTATTCGAGCAGCAGCGCTGCTTGGCTCTACCACGTACAATCATCATTATGCTTACTACATCAGCCTATTTTACTCCACTGCTGAACGTAGGCCTCTCCAAAAAAGCGCCAATAAAAGCCGGCATACATTTCTTCGAAGGTATAGGGGATACTCACTACGCTGGGCAAGCGGAATCCGCTGAGCGCTTTGCCGGTACTCTCGCACTTGTGGTACTGGTCCCCATCACTTTGGGATTTGGGTTTGGCAAATTCAAATGGATATTCTGCCATCAGTCGGTCGCCAGAGGCTTATTTATTGGCTAGCAACATGGCATAAAGTCCCTTTAGATGCAAATTTACCTAGAAATAACAAAACAAAGATAAGATTATTGAACGACAACAAATGCCGGCAAACGTTGAGTAATGTAGTGAGAATAGGGTAATGTGTATTTGTTAGCTGAGACGTCGCACGGCGAGCCGGGATGTTTGTCGCCGATACTAACGCGATTACGCCCAATCAGCTCTTTCGCCGCCCTAATTGGGCGCACCCCACGCGAGGGCGGGTGCTTTTTTAACAGCTTGCGCAAACATTCCGCAGTCCGGAGTCCCGGCAACTTCGATGTTTATGTACGCTCTAACAATTCCGAATGCGTTTCGGTACAAATTTGCATAAAGAAAATTATGGGGATACTCACTACGCTGGGCAAGCGGAATCCGCTGAGCGCTTTGCCGGTACTCTCGCACTTGTGGTACTGGTCCCCATCACTTTGGGATTTGGGTTTGGCAAATTCAAATGGATATTCTGCCATCAGTCGGTCGCCAGAGGCTTATTTATTGGCTAGCAACATGGCATAAAGTCCCTTTAGATGCAAATTTACCTAGAAATAACAAAACAAAGATAAGATTATTGAACGACAACAAATGCCGGCAAACGTTGAGTAATGTAGTGAGAATGGGGTAATGTGTATTTGTTAGCTGAGACGTCGCACGGCGAGCCGGGATGTTTGTCGCCGATACTAACGCGATTACGCCCAATCAGCTCTTTCGCCGCCCTAATTGGGCGCACCCCACGCGAGGGCGGGTGCTTTTTTAACAGCTTGCGCAAACATTCCGCAGTCCGGAGTCCCGGCAACTTCGATGTTTATGTACGCTCTAACAATTCCGAATGCGTTTCGGTACAAATTTGCATAAAGAAAATTACAAACAATGCATAACGTTGCATCCGAAAATGTTAAATGCTGCAAGAACGTTTTCATTTGTTTCGAACTTTAATCACGTTATTTTAACTTTTTGTCATTTTCCCGCTTTTATCAATGAAACAATTTCTAAGTAATACTTAATATGTCCTTTAACCCACAGCGTTTAAAACTATCAATCCTCTTTCAGAACCTTCTCAAAATGATCAGAGGAAAATCGATCCGAATATACCGAATCCAAATCACAGAGATTAGGGATGAGGAGCAGCACCTAGTACGAGGGTCCCGGCACTGTGCTCACCAATCCGCTTACACAGCGCGGTGAGTATCGGCAAATCTAGCTAGCATTTTTAGCGCCTTCTAGAAAAGACTAGGCCAAAGTGAACAGACATCTAGGCAAGCGTGTACAATCCTAGGCCTCATTCCCCTTCGCCTTCCATCGGGCAAGATTGAGGTCAAACGCAAGCCTATTTTTCATAAAAAAAAAACTTCTGTCCAGCTGTGAACTGACACACTGAATAAGAACATTAGTAGTTTAAAGAATAAGAATATTAAGCAAATTTCTGTTATAAACTATAAAATAGTAATTAAACAGAACGTTCCTTAAAATGTTTCACTTCCCGACAGTACAGGACAACATATATCAACGACTCTACCCTCATTGTATATTTAGCGGCGTGTTAGCGTACACGATTTCATTATTAACAATGCAGCACCCCGGCGGCGGCACGGCCATCAATCAGGCCCGCAAATGTAGAAACAATACCCCCCCCCCCCCCCATCGACCCGATCACATCATGATTTATAGACGATAGAGTGAAATGCTCGCTCATCTACACAGTGTCATTGTGACGCTCGTTGAAAGTGATACCCAGTCAAAATACAATTACCATTTTTGTATGGCACAGAATTTAGATTTTCACTTGATTAACCAGCAACACAAGGAGATTATTATTCCATTTAATACGACAAAAATGACTCGAAAAATTATTAGATTATGTTATAACTGTTATTCAAAGCTATAAAGCTGTGACACAGGACTCGGGTCGTCCGTTCAATTTCGCATTTAAGGTACATTGTTTTTTATAATGAAATATTTCCCTTACTGCAGGATTTCTCCTGTTTCACTTTTGCGGTAAGCAACATTGTTTCCATCATTTGTCTTGGCGATAATCGAAATAATGACGAGCAAGCGGTCCTATGACGAAGGCGTATCGAATCATCATCATTATCAGCCCACACGCTGGACACAGGCCTCTCCAAGCATGCATTTATTGGAGGACACTCACCACGCTGGGCGGGCAGACAGGTTGGTACCCTGGCGTAGTGAGTTTTTAAATTTATTAATAATTTTTTTAGTAATAATTATTATTATTTGTCAATTTTGCATATTAAGATTATCAATACTAATTAATTAATTCGATTAAATGTTAAAAATATAAAAAATTGAATTTTACTTTCAATATCTTTGGAACTGTATTTTAATAAAAAATCTTTAAACAATTACGAAAATCTCATCTCATCAACCAAATAACATAGAGACATAGTTGTTAAGTTATGAGAAGAACGAAAATCTTTTGTAACACACTTAACATTAAATAAATACTTTGATTTAAACTATGATTGGGAATTTGAATTGTATTTCAGAACCTATGCTGTTGATGACAAATATGCGAAATACTGATTTTAGGATGGTTCCCTGGCTGAAATGCCAGTTTATAAAAAATTATACCGTGTGCACAAATTTAACTTACCTTCATCCAATAATTGTTATGTTTATTAGGAAGCAAAATATATGCAAGTAAAAAAGATAGTGTCTAAACTTATTTACTAATATGAACACTAGGTAATACCACCAGTAGTAATAAAAAATAGTAACCTATTCTTCAATATTTTATTTCTTATAAGTAAAGTACATAGCTATGAACAGAGCGAATTTTGAGATTAGTTAAGTGTATGTTTAAACACATGATCCCTAAGAATTATAAATATTTACATCACTTATAAATATTGTAAACGTATTTTAAAATTAAATTACGCTTTAAGAACTTATTGTTACCCACAGTTGTTTACAGTAGTATCTACTTATGTTCTGTTGACATCATCGTTCTTTTTCCGACATTTTCACACTTATCACAGTTTTATTTTAATTATATATACTTTTAACAAATTAATTTACGTTTTGGTCGAATTTTTACACTTTTAAATATTTCTGATTTTATTATTTATTCGTATACAAACATATGCGAATATAAATAATGATCTAAGTATACCGTTAAACGATTTCTGTATCAACGGAACATCGACGAGTGCATTACGGCTAGTATTTAGGATTTTCATTTCAGAAATGCAATATTAACAAACGGGTGAAAATGTTGGTCTTACGGCTAATTCTGACAATTTTCGTGTTAAGGTAGAAGAATGGTTGCCGTGCTAACACGCCTGGCGTTGACCTCTAACTTCATAGAAGACGAATGATATAAATTCGTTCCCCGGTGCTGGCACCTCCAACATTGTTTTTAAGTGCTGATTTACTCATCATCTTGATGACTAGCGAATTACTAAGCTATGGAAATAAACGCCCTTCTGATTAGATACTCTGTCTTCTAAGGTATACTTAATATGTCTTTAAATTAATGAGCATAATGTGTCCCCATGCGATCCATGTCATCCACTGACACGTCTACACGTGGTGTGCGGGCTATGTATCAGCGGGAGCGCCAGCTGGTGCAGGCGCGGAGGCGGGCGGAGAGGGCGCGCTCGCTGCTGCGAGAGCGGCGGCGTGCCGTCGCGCCTTTAGCCGCAGGTCAGCGATGGAGGAGGAGCGGCACCGCGCCGCTAGCGCCGCCAGTCCCGCGTACGGCGGACACAACGCCGCTGCCGCCGCAGCCGCCGCGCTCGCGTACTGTGCCAAACGTATCAGTTACGATCACCTATAACATTTCACGAGTACTCGATGAAATGTAATAAAACAGATAATAATCTGAATAACGGTTACTTTGGAATGAAACTGATTACGAGTTCCAGCAGTAAAAAAGGTATCAAGACATGTAAGTACACAGATTTTCATTTTAAAAACAATACAGCAAATATTTAAAACATATATTTAGGTCCTGATTACATAATAAATTACATTTCGAAAAAGGAAATAACACTACAATACGGCATATTTCTAGTCATGAATAATAACTCATGAAATTTATAAAAGCGTCACCTGATGTGCAGCAGCGGAGAGTAAGGCGGAGTCGAAAGGTGCGAAAGCGGCTGCTGGGGGCGGATGCTGCGTCAGAGGCAACGGAGGCTGCGGACGCGGCACACCTGCCAGCCGCGGCACCGACACGTAGGGTGCCACTCGACACGGCTCCAGTGGAGTTCCGCTGCCTCCAACTAGGAGACCTGTAAGGAACTATCTTATCACTTTCTTCTATCTCATATTTTATTTAAAGAATCCGCTAAACTGTTTTTGTTGTGTGTTTCAGAGTGAAGATTTAGCATTGTCCGGTCCACGCGAAAATTATGTTTTGACCGCTGCTCCATCTGTATCATCTCCACGTAAGGAAGATGAAATTAACAATGAAAAAGGGATCAAAAATTATTCAGTGGTTTATGCCTGATCGGAAACGTCCAAATATCCTGTTAGTTCCCGACTGTCGACTAGTGATTTAGTTTATTGGGATATTGTACAGTAAGGATATTTCAGACTTTTTTACAGGTAATCTAAATGTTACTAACAAGTTAAGATCAGACGCTTGAGTTGATGGGGCTTAAAATATACTTCTCCATTTCCTATTATGTCTCTTTAAAAAATAAAGTAGATGCGATAAATTAAAAAGTCGACACTCCACATTGATCCGAGTAGATTGGCAAAGACGAACGAGCTTTCTATCGCGTGCAAATCCGCTGAGATCCGTTCCCGAACGCCACTTAATTAAATTGATATTTAAGTAAAGCATAAATTGCTCGTAAATTAAGCGAGATCCGTTGTTTATAGCCCACCCGTCGGGCGAAGTGGGCAATTAATAAATTAACGCGAATCTACTCGACTTAAGGTGTTCCAAAGTCTCGTCTAAAGGATTCATTAATTTAATTACTTTCTCACCTTGGACCTCAGTTTTCGATTAGACGTAGGAAGAAACAGGTGGGATGAAGAATTGACGCTTTAAATGTCTTTAGGAAACGAGTAGCTCCTCAATTACAATGAAATTTTTTGTCAGATCACTTGGATATACTATATGCAGGTGCTATATGCATACATAACGTTTTTAGTTTTTGCTTTATCGTAAAAACGATAATACAAGGAATAAACTTGGTGTGATTACAGTGCAGATAAAAGAAAACAGAATTTTATTGGCAAATATATAACACATAGGTACATTGAGTGGCTGTATGGAACCCTCGGTGCGGAGATTTAGGCTGTTTTTTTTTCTGTAAGGATATGCCATTCGAATGATAAATAAATCACCTCAATCACATAAAACTTGTGGTAATTTAATACGTTACTTAATTTAGTAAGTTACGTAATTCAGCAAGTATCGTTGTTACTATTTTTTATAAATTATATTATTGTCGAAACATTACTATAACGGTATGAATTTCACGGGCATTATTAACGTTAGTGGGAGCAGATTTCAAATGAAACATTTGTAGAACAAATCTACGCATGTGTACGCGGGCGGGTACGACACTCTCTATAAATCAAAACGGCTCCGGTCGCCCGTCGGCATTATCAAAATGGATGCCCTTGCTTGTATGAGTTATTTCCATATTTGACACTGAATTACTTTCAGAGAAGTGCCGACATAAATATGAGCGGGTGCGCGTCCGGCGCCCCGCCACGCGCCCTTCGCCCTGCGGCCACCGTGCATTTATTTGATTAACTCTGAGTTGTTTAATTTAATCGAATTAGAAGGTAAGCTAGCGTAGGGTGCTTCTCTCGTACTCTCTCTCTCGCTTATTTTAAAGCGTTCCGAACATCTTTACAGCGGTTTCTGCGCAATAAAACATCGCCACCCTCACAGTGCGCGAATAACTTCACAATTTCATGAACAGGGGAACAATTAGGCGTCTGTGTATTCTTTTATTTTTAAATTTCACGGTGGCTGTTATTGTTCTCTCAACGGGCGCTTGCGCCCGGCAAGATTCATTACTTCATTAGAGATGAATTCTTAATTTTATGAAGACATAACGCCTTGCTTTTTTATGATTTGTTAGAACAAAAAAAATGTTAATTGTATTTTCCGTCACATTATCGCTACTCTTGTATAGGCTCATAAAACTTATATCTTACATTGTAAAAAATACCGTCAGCATTTTGTATACAAGGTAGGGTAAAATATAACACACAGTTCACCTGAGTGAGTAACTGATCACTGCGGCCCATGAACCACTATAAACGAAGAATCAAGATGTAGGTGCGATGTAATCCCGGAATACTCGTTACCAATATTTGGATCTCCGGTTTTATCACTCACCAGGAGAAACACAGAAGCGTTATGCTGCTATGACAATCAATACGGTTGCGTCGAATGCGTTGAGAGAATAGCCCTTCTACGGTTGAGTCGACTAGTGCTACAGCGAGCTACATCGAGCATAATCAACCAAGTGAACACAATGAGTAAGGATCAAGGATCAAGTCCGCATTGCCCATCTACCCGCACTGGAGCAACGGGTCATCCGCTTCACGGCTACAAATCTCTTTCAAAAATATTTTGGAGTAGACTTTTGTCCAGCTGTGGGCATTTGGTACAAAATCCGTAACTAGCCTAGTTATCGCTATAGATACCGTGTTGCACATACCTTAAATGGCTTAATGGTTGGTTTTCTCGACTGTTGATATTATTTCTTAGCGTAAGTAAAATTTTTAACAATACTAAAACCAATACCTAGTTTGCCATTGGTATTTAATAAAAATTAAAGACAAAAACGTCACAAGGGTTTGTGTTAATCAATAACAAGTCTGAGATCTCACCGCCTTCTCGTCGCATCTCTCAAATTCAAAAGCGAAAACATTACAAATAACCGTTTCATTTCACTTTACATGATTGTTCTTGTGTTAGGCGGGATGGTTGCGGGACGTGGGGCGGAGGGGCACATAAGTTAATAAGACATTTAGCAGGGGACGGCAGGATTGCGTCCGAATGGCTCCCGCGGGGAATCATTTTATTCGATTCCGGCGAGCGGCTTTTTTCCGCTTTACGCTCCGTTTAGCGGTTATTCAATGCTCTTACAATCACGGGATAGTGCGTTTCGCGAACTGCGCGTACCGCGCAGGGCTCCCTGTCATCTCTCGTTTATTGAAATGATACAATGAATAGAGACGGCCATAGCCACAGAATGTAGAATCATTTATATTAATGTTTACTTCCCTGATTTGTGTTAGTAGATATGTGGACGTCAAAAATTATAATCATGTTCCTAAGTTATAAGTTAAAAGCTTCTGCTTTTACTTCAGAGATGTTTAAAAAGTTAACTACTAGGCCAGTCCGAAATTGAGCATTTGTCAAAATAGTAATAGAAATAGTTAAATTAAAAGAAATGGGAACACGTAAGATCCTTTTTTATTAATATTTTCAATATTCTATGACGAGATATTAAGCATGTAAAAGCCTGTGGTAAAACGTCAGAAGTATCCGACGTACATATTACAGTTTCCGGGTTTTCTTTAAATACCTTTACACTAAATATTTATACTCTACTATGATTATCGATCTATGTGAGAAGGAGAAAACTCAGGCGTCAGTAAACAGTTTCACCTATATCAGGGACTTAGCCCAAGATCCTGTTCATGGCTCGGCCAGTCGATCGTTAAGTGCGTTCTGCAATTCCCCGGATTTATGGCCTCACGTGTATCGCTTCCCGCGTTTTTTACCGTCTCGCGCAGATTGCCGCCTCGACCCGCCGTTTTAATTATTCATCCGCGTGAGTTATGGTCGAATTAAAAAACTGTTAGAGTCGGACCGGCGCCGTCGGGAGCCGTAATCGAGTTAGATCGAATGATGGAGAATACTTAATGCGCTAGTGCTGCAGTCTGCTCTTAACTTTAGATCTAGTTATTTCGATGGTCAATAAGCTCTTCTTTGCTTTTCAAATTCGGTCATGTACATGTATTAACATCATACAAGACTATGACTTTTGTATAACTTTGTCGGTATTATCTAGCCCTGAACCTAAACTAGGCTGCCACGGCTCTTATGCCTACTGATCGCTAATTAATTTACAGCAGTTATTTGCATTATGTTTTTAGTTTTTAGTAACTATATTTGAATATAAGATATCTTTGAATTTAATATTTCTGTATGCATACAGACGGACAGGCGAAAGTACAATTGTTGATTTCTTTAAATAATTATCTAAGCGAATCACGAGTGTGCAAACTTCTTCAAAGAAAATTAAGTTTCAATTAAGTTCTTCAAAGTTTTTCGATTGACTTTGAATATCAGTGAAGCATCTGCAAACTACACATATATAACCAAGAATGGCAGATCGTTTATATCAATTACAAATAAAAATAGACCAATTACGGATCCCTGTGGCACATTAATGTGTGGTAAATAGAACGAACGAAATATATATGACGAAAATATAGAAAAATATTTACGTACCTTTTATCAAAACTAAGCTGATCCATAGAATACAAACCATAGTAATTATTACAACAGCACCCCTTAATTTCATACGATAGTTCTTGACATGTTGCAATAATAGAATGTATATTGTAATGGCAAGTGAAGGGGTGCCTACTTAAAGTAAAGTAAAGTACTATTTTATTTTCTGATAAATCCAAAAAAATATTAAATCATTTTTAGTTTTCTGCTTTTTATATGACACTAATCAGATTCTTCGATTTTACTTTCAGAAAATGCAAAACCACAATATAAATAAAAAAAACATCAAAGCCCCCAATATCGGGTGATGCAGGGGTGGTCAGAAGACCTTTTTCAGTCTTTTCAACCCACTTTTCACCAGTTTTTATTCGGGTCAACAAACAGGTGGTGACCCTGTTGTCGTCTTAGTGTCCTATCCAACGATACCAATTGTACATAAATTATGAAAAACTCATTGGTACGAACCCTTCACATAGGGGATCGAACATGAGTTTCCAGATTCCGATGCAGGTCCCTTAACCACTCGGCTATCGTGGCTCAAACAAAAGTAATTGGTTTTAGGGTTGTTAGTGTTGTGTTCGTCCAGTGCCACTGACACTGCATCTGAACCTTCCTCCGATTTTATCGCATAAGTGTTACATAAGGCAAATACGAGTGACTATCTCAGTGTTTACGCGTACACACTTATGGCACAATCTCCTGCCCCGTTGACAACTGCCAGTAGAAGTTGTCGCCTCGGTCCAAATCGACCAGAAGTCATCATCATCATATAATATGATATATATTATATAGTATAATATATTGAATTTTATAATTAATATTATAATTATAATATAATATATATCATATTATATGATGATGATATTAATAATCCCCTAGCCCCTAATATAGCCCCTAAATATTCCCCTGCAGGTCATATACCTAGATATATAATAGCAATATATTAATAAAGCTGACTAGTGGCTCTCGCACATACTAAGCAACTTAATCCTAATTTAAAAGTAAAGTAACAGCTTGTAAGTGCCCACAGCTAGGCAAAGGCCTCCTTCTCAAATACTAGTATCAGAGTGGGTTTAGGAGCCGGGAAGGGCCCGCCACGCTGCTCCAGTGCGGGTTGGCGAGCTTCACATATCCTCGAAATAATATTTTTATTATTTCTCAGACATGCAGGTTTCCGCACGGTGTTTTCCTTCACCGTTGAGCACGTGGTAAATACAGTACTTAAAATTGTTATTAACAATTTTAGTAGTGCCGGCACCGGGGATCGAACCCAGGTCACTCGCGCTCTATGACATTAAAGTGAGCGCCTTGACCATTAGGCTACGACGGCTCTTCCTATCCTAATTTAGCGGTTGAAATTTAATATTTATATAAATATGGACCTATTTAAAATCCACGTGTACTTGGAACACGTTTGATATCGACAAGCGTTCAAGGTTTTAACGAAAAAGTAGGTGCTTCTCTGGTATTACAAAATCTATGATTATGACCAACCTTTATGCATTTGACTCTCATGTTTCCGACATTTGGCGCGTCTGTTTTGAAACCACACCTGTAAACAAAGACTAATTAGTTTTGAATCAAACACATCCAGCTAGCTGCGGTTAAATACAATCAAGATAATCGATTACACTAAATCTGTACAAATATATTATGTTAGCAGAAAATTTATGATTTAATTAAAAATTGGGTAAGGTTGCCACTATTGGACCATTTAACTTTGAACTACCATAAAACCTTAATTAGAATATAAAGAACAATAATTATTTATTGAAGCACTAACCAGCAGTAATTAGCGTTCATGAAGTCACAGCTGTCATTTAATTTTTTTTCAGTTAAGCATAATGTGGTTTCAATTAATGATGGTTGATCGGAACAATTGGTTGCTTTGATGTGTTGGACTTAGAGGCTTTGCCCTGCCAGTCTATTGAAAGCAATCAGTGAAATTTACTATGATATAAATTAAATAATATGAAAAAATATACATTAAATAACAGTAACATTTAAACATGAAGTTTAATTTGATAATCATTAGTTTTAATATAATAGTCCTAGTTTTTAGCTAATTAACTGTTTCGTATTAACAATGTTCTTGCCGTGCAAAATTACAAGAAAATAACAGTTAGGTAAGCAACTTAATGCTCTAAGGTAAACTTTCTACATTACAAAACTCATTTGTAAACAACAAACAATAACGATATCTACATTTGCCAAAATATTTTTACCGTAGGTATAAGAAAAATAATATTATAAAATGTAGTTTGACTCGTTTTCTCCCATTCATCAGGTCCTTGTCATCGTCTCGTTAAGACAATTTTAATGAGCCCAAACTCAATTGGCTTGCCTACTAGTAGCCATTCAAAGGTTTCATTAGCCACCTTCCAGCGTCATCATCAGACCAGCTGGACGGTATAAATTGTTATATAATATTATATGATATATATAAACTAAAAACGGGTGACAATTGGATTCATAGGACTCAGGTCGCCCTGAGTACCTATAAGCGTATTCAAAAAGGATCCGGCTTGGTTCGTTCCAGCCGACTTTTTGTTACCTAAAGTTTGTAGTACTAGTTTCACATTGGTTTCGGTCCTTTCCTTTTTTGTCGAGCTAAAACAGATACATAAAATATACTAAAAATATTCAACTATGAAAAGTGTGGTCTTGGTATATTTGGTTATATCGTATTATAAAGCGTATAGTAATAGTTAAAATAACGACGGAAATTTTATTAGAAAAATCTTCATAAAATTATATAACATTTGTACCCAAAAGCAGGGTCGTAAATCTTGTCTACAGAATGCAATCAGCGTGCCCTCCTCACTAATGCGGTTACCCGTGTTTGTCTGTTGGTGCCTACAATACACACGTCCTCTGCTACGTACAAAACAAACGTGTACAGTATACGTACGTGTTGGGAACCGTAACACGATTATGCGATGGTCAACCCGCTCACAAGCATAGATTATATTAGCATGCTTTGAAATTTCATTTATAGAAAATCTCCATACATATCTAATTTCGATAATATTAGCTCCGTTTCTGTTGAAAATAAAGAAATAATAATAAAAATCATTCAGTAATTCTAAATATGCGATTTTCCATGGGTTTTATACATATACACACAGTCCATGTGAAAATATAAAATATGAACCATGTGCCACAACGACTACGTTTTTTTTTATTTAAATGTTTCTTTCTAAATATCATTTATTTAAAACTATGAAGTTGTTAATTTTTAATTGTTTCAATAACTACATATTTAAAAATGCATTACAGCGGATTATACCTTATTAGTTATTACTAAGCACACATAACAGAACGCTGAACCGTAGACAGTCTCTACTTCTCTATTGCCCGCGACCGATACGCTAACTAGGGGTGAATTCATTAGCTCTGATTACATTAAACAATTCGACTAAACAGACAAACATGTAAACACACCGCTCTGTTTTCTGTTAAAGCGTAAATTAATTTAATAATATCCAAAAAAAGGAAAACTATGTTAAATGTTGGAAACAATTACATGCTGGGTACACAATTGTACTGACGAGATATAATACCATCATTATTATCTATACAGACGTGAACGTTTATTGCTTAATTACATTTTTAACATCTGTCAAGTGCAATATCCCAACTACAAGATGCGGGAGTGTACAAGCTTGACTGTGAATGTGGCCTCTCTTACATAGGGCCAACCAAAACATCTGTAACGACACGCGTAAAGGAACACAGATCTGACGTGAAACACCGACGCTCTAGGAAGTCTGCAGTCTGTGATCATATTCTTGATCGCCCCAACCATTACATCTGATTTGATAGACTAGCAATCCTCGCAAAAGAACACCGATTCCTGTCAGGAATGCTTCGCAGGGCTATTGAAATCAAAAATCATCCTTATTTCAATAAAGAAGATGGCTTGGTACCACCACCGGCTTGGGATCGAGTAATAAACAAAATTAAATCAAAAACCAATCAAACCACTGCACGGCCTCAAGATACTGTGAGTACATTCTACGTAGATCGGACCAAAGAGTTAACTAATGACATCAGGACGAACACCTCAGTACCCCCGTGACCACGGCTGCTGTAAATGCAATGGAAACGTCGGGAGGTAAGAAAGTAAAAATTATACGGAATATTAAAAATGATTAACCCGGGCCTCATTTCCTTTAACAAGGCCCACAAGAAGAGTTTTTAAAAATTATTGCATTTTAAAAATACTCACACTCACTTTTCAAAATTTTTGTTTACTTTTTTATTTTACGGTTATTAAATAGTGTTTGTGAAAAAATGTCCGATGCCGTGTGGTATCGGCGTAAGAATCGACCAATATCTTACGTGCTGTTGGTGTTGTAAAAGATACCTTAGGTAAAGGCCTGAGCAAAATAGCAATGGCTACCAATAGATGACGAAATGACTATCTCGAAAAATACCAAACCGAAAATAAGTAGACCTATCACGGGCAGCAGCATATTAGGTGTCTGAGGTGTCTGGTACTGCGATCAACAATCCGCCTGCCAAGCGAGGTGAATTTAACAAGTTCTCCTTATGGCAGATGTCAAAGCCCTGCAGTGGACTATGTACAGCTAGTTAAAGGAAGGTTATTTTATTATTAAATTATTAATTATTATCTTTAGTTAAGTTATTTTATTCTTCTATATCGACAAATACGCGATACCACGACACTTTCAAGTTTGGTGAGCATTAATTAAGATATGATAAGCGTAGCCAATACGAGAAGGGAAACTTTTACAGCTTAGCCACTCGGTTCTCAAATACATAAAGTAAGTATAACCATAGAGGAGATACTTATTTAAATTAATGATTTACAAAAATTTCATAATTTTTTTTAATCTATGTACGTGCAAGCGATCATACAGTCGAACTGGCGCTGGCTACATACATTCACGATGATTGCTCAAGACATGAGGAAAAAGCTACAGTATTATTTTAAGTTTGTATTCTGTAAGAGGCCTAGCGTGGAATAAAGCAGTTACTCTATCCACTAAGGCGGTTTTGAATGACTAATACTTAATTATCTCAATAAGTATATTGAGCAGTTATAATCCAGCTGATGACTATTGATACTTTTAGTGGATTTAAAATACCATAACGGAAATGTTATTAATCTAGTAATGTTAATAATATTATTCGACCATTACGATCATTGTATAGGATATATTAGGAAAAACACTAGTATGAGCAACGTGAATTTTACTTTTATGTAATACATAGTATTTATTTATATTGATCATATTATTATTGACTATAATATATTTTTAGTATTTATATAATCATATTATTCAATATGATTTATATTTTCAATCTGTACTCCCATTATGAACAAAATATACAAGAAAAACAATAAAAATAAAATCTAAACGTAATTCAATGCTAACATAAAGACTACCTAACGCGACACTGATGAAGAAATACAACCCGGGGTCAAGTAGCTTTTATTTTTATATGGCACTTCCTGGGGTACTTACTCGTACGTCCCCCACTACTGGACACTTATATCGCTTAACGCCGATCAAGAACTAATCGCGATATATGGCCGATAAAGTGGCACTTGTTGGACGCTCGCAGCTAATTACTTGCATTAGTAATGAGCGAGGATCGCAATGTTAAGTGGGTCCGTGTTACAAGGGGATATTGCAACACCCTAATTAATATCGCACGCTATGATTACTAGAGTGTTACGGTTGAGATTTCAGTGATGAGTCTATTTAATTATGCGCAATACACTTCATATTAAGGAAGGTTCAGCCTATTGCATACGTTTCTTTATATCCAAAATATGATTAGCATTCACATCGTCGGTTTCCATATCTTTATTTTATAACTAGTATGTATCAAACTCTAAAATGTGTCTGTGTATTCGCTTATAACTTCTAAACTTTCAAGTGGATTTCATCGTTATTTAGAGCAGGGATTCCCAAAGTAAACCAATACTGACTTTGGTGGTGGACGAGGTCTAAAAATCGACCCTTATTAATTAATTCAAATTGTTATTTGAAACTTTCAAGATACTGTATAATTTGTGTTACGTGTACCAACTTGTTATAATAATGACTAATATCTTAGTAGGAAGTATCATTGTTGTACTTTTAAAACTCAACAAATCGATAAGCGTGCACAAGTTCGTACAAGATGGAAAACTCGGCAAGTCAAAAGTGATGTCAAGTTTACTCACTTAACTAACCGCAAAGTTTTAAATTGGTTAGTATTTTATATCAATAAGCAAAAAACTATAGATAGGATTTTTATAGTAATTTGGCTAAGGGGGTCTGGGGTATCAGATCATTTTGAAACTCTTGCTGAAAATAGTTTGAGAATCCCTGATTTAGAGCAATTCATGAGGAAGAAATATATGTACACATTTACGTTTAGTTTATACATTACAGATCCGGGAGTGCTAGTTTCGCTAGTTTTAGATAAAAAAGTAACAATAATAATAATTTTATGTTACGTACAACTTAAAATTCGATACATTAAAATAAAAATAATAAACAATAACTTTGGTCCGGAGATTCATCGCGGAGGCTTCTCTGTAAAAGTTCTAACTTTGCAAAGCTGTGTCGATTTTTTGACCTTTGAAAAAAAAACTGGAAAAGCGCATGAAAAAACCTACGCTGAAACAGGGTGTCAAGGTAACTAATCAAACCAATACTCGAACAAATATATTGAAAACGGGTGAACCAGAACAAACCCTGCCTAGACACTAACTGACGACGTCATAATAGAACTTGGCCTGCTTTAAATCATACACACAAAATCTCTACCAAGAAGTCATTAGACAAGCAGTGATTAAAACATAATATACTCGTATCTAAAATATTATACTTATGATACGTATTAAAGAATAAGTATCATAAAATGAGAAAGTTTTTACGTTCGGATATTTGTCGTTCAATAACGCCTGAAGATATTGAATATGACATTGGATAATTTTATTTCGATCAAAAGTTATCCTGGGAAAAAAATTATCATCCAGCAGGCGACCTAATATGTAAAATACTTAAAATGCAAATGCATTTTAATTTTGTAAAAGAGTATATTGCCAGAATAATTCAACGTAGGAAAGCTAATATAATATTTAAAGGAGTAATAGCAAAATTCAGACGAGACTAATCGCATCTTTTTAGTTTTTTCGTCGGATACGGTAAGAAAAGAACGAGGCTTCACATACGGTGCTATAATTTATCTTAACTACGTCTGATAGTAGACGAATAACACCATTGTCAGAGTCATAATTATATGGCATACGTGTATATGTTTAAAAAATTACTGAGATGAAAACATGTCACCTGTACTCTCGCCTCGCTGAGGCCGAGCCGTTGACTAAGTTCCTCCCTCATGAAGGCGTCAGGATAATGCGTCTCGTCGAACAGCCGTTCCAGCTCGCCCAGCTGCTCCAGGGTAAAGTTGGTCCTCGAACGACGCTGCTTGCCGCCACCATTGCTAACAGCACCGTTGGGAGACTTGTCCGAGGCGTCTGTTAATTAATATCCATTTAATAATTCAATTCAAAACCTATCATAACAATAGAATTCGTATTGTAATTTAACACGTCAAGAATTATGTCGAAATATACCAGAAGCAGAGTTTCATCTCCCAAACAATAATAAGTTATGTACAGTAAATTCTTTACACTAATGGACACATTAATTTAATTTAATTTTAAAATTTATATTATGTTCAACGGAAGAATCAAATGTGTGTAAATGAGGAAGAAAGCGAGATAGAGACGCATTCGTAAAGTAGTAACAAAATACAAAAATAATATTTTAAGGATGTCCGAGATGGACAAACGCAAGCAAAAAGATATACATATGGAGATTTGGTGGTGTTCGCGCTCTACAATGTACGGACAGACGGTGACACCGTCACAATTTTAAATGCTGAATTTACCACGTTCTCAATGGTGTAGGAAAACACTGAGAGGAAGCTTGCATGTTGCAGTGGCATATTTACAGGTTGTTACTTTTAATTTTAATTAATATAATTGTGTGTCCAACATGTCCATTATGAAATATGATCTCATGGGAAATGTGTAACAACTACGTAAAGACTGGCTCTAGCCTCGTACTAATGGGTAAACAGGTGGCGTTTAAGACTCGAGCCGTTTGGTGTTGTAATTGCAAGAATAGCACCTCGGTCATACCATAGCAAAATAACTTCAAGCGTTCGAATTGGATAAACCAGGAAAGGTTTGGATTTCGATCACTTAATCAATGTTAATCGGGGACCTCTAACCGGGGCCGCTGGGGAAATGACGCCGTGACTAACGCGAGCGATACGTTTAACAGTGTCGTTTGAAGCAATTTAGCAAATTGGGAAGCCATCCTTTTTATACGGCAATTATGTAAATGGAGGGATTATCCATCTGTGGGCGGCGCTGCGGGGCTCCCCCTCCTCCTTTCTCTCCCCTTTCGTCTCGAGGGCATTCAAACTCCTTAAACGGCTAAGATCTGAGAACCGTGATTAATTATCGAATGGTGCATCATTTAAAAAAATACTACCATTAAATGCCCCGTGATTTATTGCATCGAAAAGTGTTTCTGGTTATCTATTAAATGGTTCTCTTCTAGCCTCTTCAAGGATATCCTAATACTCAATTAATCTACCATAGCATGTGCTAGTCACTTTGGTATTATTTTAAGCATTATATTAATGGATCAGTTTTTAACAAAATGAAAAAACATGTACTAAGCTCTATGTGTAATTAATAGTTAATTATATTTGCAAATCAAGCAATGAAATTCCTATAAGGAAAATCAAGGTCAAAATATTATTCGTTATTTATTAATGCACGTGTTAGCTTCTCTGTTCTCCGCTTGCATAATTAATTATACGAAATTATATAGAACCTCTCCTACGATTTATCACTAAAAGCGAAGGTGAAGATTGGCTATTTTCAATAGTAAAGCACCGCAATATTCAGCATGAAATCAACCCACCTTGGTTTTTTTTTTAAAAACACTACAAATCACTTCCGAGATAAAATCGAATCAATTCACCTTTGATTAAATAGTTTTTCGGCACTGACGTTTATTGTTACTATTTACATCATTTAAAATGACACTATTATTTACGGATTTTATCACGTTTAGTTAAATTGAATTTTGATGAAACCATGGTTAGTTTTGTTGTTCAGTATACGAGTAGAAGACTGCGTCTCAATTGTAACTAGAAAGCTGGTAGAGAGTAATATGCCCCTGAATATATAGTATAACTTAGACTTTGCCTCACATCTGGCTATCTGTTATAGAAGGAAGAGTTCAACAGGCAAGTAGATGGTGTGGCAATGGGCTCACCTATATCTCCCATTGTCGCCGATACTTCTAACATAAATCCTAGATTGTACAATCCAATATACTGTATATACCGATATTTAAACGGTGAATCTCACCACCGACCATCTCAGCTAGCTACCGTGGGAAAATCTTTGTTTCTGAGCGCACGAGGGATCTGTGACAGGCGGAACAAGGGACACAAGCTTCGGCATCCACGCCTCCGTCACAGTGACCGAGTGAAGCCGGCCACAGTCAAGCGAGTGCCTGCTGTTATACATCAGAGGAGTCACGGATGAGATTGGCTATATCTTAAAGCGGGCTTCGATATAAACTTATTACAAGCCTCCGAGAAAGAATAGACAGTTTTTACCCTCTGTTAAGTGTAATATCCCTCTACAAGATGCCGGAGTATACAAGTTTGATCGTGAATGTGGTGTTCTCTTACATGGGGCAAACAAAAATATCAATTAAAACTCGCGCCAAGGAGCACACAGCTGATGTAAAACATATGCGCTCTAGGAAGTCTGTAGTCTGTGATATATTCTGGATCGTTCCAACCATTATGTAAGATTTTACAGACCACATATACTCACAAAAGAACACCGATTCCTGATAAGGATGATTTGGAAGGTTTTATCTCGTGTGCCAGTAACTCTTTGTATGTAAAAAGACATTAAATGCAATTGGTAATAGTTTAATTAAAAATTATAATTAACTTTGAAAGTCTTTAAAAATTTTCAAATAATTATGTAATAATTATGATTTGTAATGTAAACGAATAAAAAGATTCCATACCGATAATTAACCTCAAATCTATCAACCCACTTTAAAAAGTTTATTATATAAAAAACACTTTTATCATATATTTTTTTATCTCCACTGATATAAAACACGGGTTGTAGTTTCATATATATATTTAAATAACTACATTGAATATAGTTATTAGTTCTCACGAAAACTTAAAAGACAATTACCAATCAACGTCATGGTGTCGCTTTTAAGTGTCGGTCGGTTGAATTGATAATGTAAAGTCAAAACAGGATTGTACACACAATTTTACTTTACTACCAATATAAGGTTTAGATTAGGTGGTTACCAAACAAGAGTTAATAACATTGAAAATTCACAAATCTTTTTAACGGGCGCTTGATTTAAGCTTAAAGCAAGTGGTAGAAAAGAAAGAATGGACAAAAAAAAGACTTTCTAGACTAACCTAAGATGTTCTAGATTCCCCACGATTCACGTGAGATGAATTGCGACACTTAACTCTTGGAATAAGATATACCAGGTCAAGCAAAGCAAACGTTAAATTCAAGAATGGTGTAGCCAAGCAGAGATGTATTTTACACTTTACATACACCGAGAACACAGTTGTCCGTACCACGTATACCACCTCTACCTTGATGACTTATTAACGGCCTGCATGAGATGAAATTGATCTAGGTAACACTTGGATCCAAAAACACGGTGCAACCAGACATATTGTGTACAAAACAATACTGTTATTGGAGATGAGGTTTCCTGAACACTCGAGTTCGAAACGGGAAATATTGACTAATCCTAAAAATGTTGCCTTCTGGACGTAACCTCCATCATATCAGGTTTATTTTTTTCAATATAAACATGTGATAAACTCAAGTGGAAAACAAATTGCGCGATAAAATAATGTAAATGTAATAGAGGTTATAAAACTGCTCGTGCAAAGGGCCCAACGTTATCTACGATAACCCGCGCCGAGGTCCCGCACTTCCCTAACAGCGGTTCTCAGGTTGTTGCGAGCCCCCGTCTAGTTATTTGTTGGAAGACTTTCCTTCTTTTAACCGATCTTCTTCGGTCGGAGAACGACTCAGTTGCTCTCTTAAACTACTTTACCTGTGCGCTATCTGCAAGTGAGTCTCTTCCGCCGAAGGTGTCAAGGTCACCGGACCAACGGTGTTTATCTAATTCCGTGGAGGTTTTAGTCGGTCCAGCACTTATTGCTGATCACTACACAACCTGTCACTGACCTGCCTTTAGTGACAGGAAGGTGGTGTGCGCCTTTGGCCCACGTGATAAAATAAAACAATAATCGTGCAAAAACCCGTTAATGTATAACTATATATCTATATTAGAATAAATCGTATAATAAATCTGTAGTAAAGTGATTTCTGTAATTCTAATATTTCCGAGAAAAATATTTGGAGCTATATTAGTGATACTGAATTCAAAACAATAATTTTTTGAATCGGTATGTCATTCTGTCAGTCAGTACAAAAATTACTCCTTGTAAGAATGTAAATTAAACAGCAAAAGTATTTTTTTTGCTTTTTATCCCACCGGTTGCTGAGGCGATTTAGCTATACTTGCAGAAGAATTTAACTTTACAGTAGATATTACATGATTACGTTACATGATTAAATCGTCTGCAAATAGTTACATTGATGAGTTATTAAATATATTAGTCGTTGATAAGTAAATTAAAGAATCAAGAGCCCAAGTGTGGTCCGTGTGAAATACTTGACAGTCCGGAATATATGCCATTCAGTACTTCTCTCGAGATCGTTTACTGAAGCAGGAAGAGCACCAGTTAATCAGATTGCTCGTAACACATCGAGATAGTTTAAGTAAAAGTAGTCCATGATCTACTTTGTCAAATGCCTTGCTAAAATGTATGAATCGACTGTCGACGTTGTCAATGACGTCACTATGAAAGGAGCTTTAATTAGTTGTTAGCGAACGAAGTCACGGGTCCAGCATGTTTATTTTATTTAATGAACGCCAACATAATGTACACTATTACAACAAATGAAATTTATCCATCAATGATATTAGCTCGAGGCGAGACCACATGCAAAATATTATGAGCGAAAAATTATGTTTTAATTTACACAAACTAATCATAGACAAAATAATAATGCGTTATGGTAATTATGATTAGTATTTTTTTTTAAATTGTGAATAAATTGCTCTCAAAATCTAACAAAAAAAAATCAAGACATAATTTGTTACGATAATAGCAATTTCCTCTTAAGCCCGCCAATTGCATCTGAGAACAAGTCTAACTTTAAAGTCTTCGCTATGTATTATATTTCTTGATTATTCGGTTAAGAGGCGCATGTTGTCCAAGATTCGATTTACTTAGGCGATCTGTGGAAGTGTTAAATCTCGAGGGTCTTGGAAACCTCGAGGGAACGGAAAAGTAAAGAAGGGACAACAAGTTAGGAGCATCGAGCATGCCATTAGCGAGCTTATACAAGAATAAAATTTCGAGCATTTCTCTTTGATCACACAAAGAATTTATTATAAAATATTGAAGTCTGTCATTGTATGAAGTGATATCTTTTCCTCGGAAACATGAATATGTCAAGTGCCGCAAAAACCATTTTTGTATGCTTTCTAATCTTTTATTATATACATTATAGAAAGGATTTTAGATAATACTGCAATACTCTGTTCTTTACAAAGGACTATAAAAGTTGTGGATTAGTCTTGATAGAGAGTAATTTTTCTTATACTTACTCTTAGACACTCTTCGTCTATTTATAACGAAAGCCAGCCATTCCAATATACCTCTCTTCTTAAGTTTTTAAACTAATTTCACTAGGCGGTGGGCTACTTCTCTGCCCAGGAGCCGTATGGGTACCAACCTAATCATACCCATTTCGGCCGCCAAACAGCAGCGTCACAGCAGCGTCATAGCTGTTGTGCTTTGGTTTGAAAGGTACATAGTTACGGGCTTTGAGGCATTCCATCTAAATCACAGACATTGGAATTGAGTAGATATTTATATCCTTTTTCTTGTTTTATTATCTTAGCTGTATCGCCTCTATGACGTATATATCTCTGCTTAGCCTAATGGTTGACTGGGAGAGAATGCCTCTAGGCATCAAGTCCGCCATGTGTACCAATTTGTGGATAAAGATTAAATAAATAAATAAATAAATAATAAAAAACATTAAATTTACAATGGGTAATATCTCTTAGTTTTTGAAAAGCCACATAAGCCCTCACCACCACCTAAATTCCCCACATCAGCTCTGCCCCTAAGTAATACACGTAATATGCAACACCAAGTCCAGGCCTCACATTGTCAGCTCAATAACGAGGCATTATCCATTGAAATGTTATTGGACGTAGGGATTAACGGAATCATTATATAATATCATAATAATAATTTATTTTCTCTTTGAGTAGGTATTAATTCTAGGCTTAACAAAATTAGCCGACTAGGACCTAGTACCTAGTATAGCCGTAAGTTCTGTTACACATTAAAATACATTTCTTTTAAGAAACAATGTATTAATAAAAAAACTTGTACAAACTACTACATATTTACCGAAATGTAATTTATTTTCTCTTACAGTACGTATTATTATGCCTACTGTATTATAGTTATAGTCCATCGGATTTAGATCTGGACAAGACGAAGGCCAGCGTTCAGTTCTTAGAAAGTCCGGGACATGGTTCCCGAGCCAGCTTTGACTTGTTCGTGCTTTGTGACAAGAATTGTGAAGAAAAGGCTTGCTGGAAAGTCTTCGGTACATTACGCGACAGCTCTATGGCCGAAGTGTTTACTCATTTTTCCCAAAAATAAAGCTCTTCCTTTGTAGAACACCGCTCACCAAACCATTATTGATGCAGGATAATGAACTCGTTGAACTTTTCTTGCAAGTGCCTACACACAACTTGTTCTTTAGAGATTTTTAACTTGTTATTTTGCGTAATGCCCTTAAATCTTTAAATGCGTATCGGGATAGCAAGCCTTTTGGTCGATCCTCTATCTTAAGCTGCAGGAATTGATTTAGAGCATGACCAGTGTATCGACGGTAAGCACCTAGGAATAGGGTCCAAGTGGGAATCTTCATTTCACGCCATAAATTTTTTTGATTTCTATTGGAGTTTCACCGAATTCTGGCTTTGACAAATTTCACAGTCCATTCGGTCCTAATAGCACGGGGTCACTCTGATTTTTAATGGTCTGCGACAGACAAATTGTTTGTATGCCTGTTGATACACAAACTTACTGCTGATGCCTAGCTTTTGAGACTGAATTCGTTTACGCCACATTATAATATAATTTGGCAATTACAGTGAAAAGTAGTATGTGAAGACGGCAAATCGATCGAGTTTCTTACATAATAAACCAAAATTATTAGCAGATATTTAAATTAGAGTTCAGAAACAAGATACTTTTTTAATTTCAACATTATTTATGGTTAGACTTCTTATATCTATTTAGATGTCTATCTATGTTAGGATACAGTTACATTGATCTGGTTTTATAAATAATCATTCTTCAAATAAGATGCTTCAATAAATACGTGAGTTACTAAGTGTAATTTTTGTCTGAGACTTATTTTAGCTTATTTTTATATTTAAATTTTAACAGCAGTAATAAAAGGCGGACTTAAGATATCCAAGCAAGCTTCTGTTTCCGCGCTTTTCTAATACCCACCAGAAATAGTACCTCAAGACTAGAGTAGTGGAGAAAGTGGGACGACATGGTCCGTTTTTCGATCGGAAAACACTTTCACTTTGTCATGAAATTACTGGTCAGAGATTAATAATAATAAGTCATAAAATATTAATATATTCTCAGAGATACCTAAACATTTTTTTTTATTTAAAATAACATTATTACAAACACGTGCGCGCTTCGATAAGTAACATTGTTCACAATGCACTAATTTCTTGTTTGCTAATTATTATAATAGAGTTGAATAATTTGATTAATTAAATATTGTACCACTGTTTAGACTCACAGGAGTTTAATTATTAAATATGTTTCATGTCTTTGTGCAAAAGATCAACTTAAAAACGAAGATAGATTCTTTTGACCACTAAAGTACAATAACTAAAGAGATACATACCGTGCTTAGCCTCGTCGTCATCATCGGCTTCCCTCTTACAGCTCCTTGCGGGCACAGGTGAGATGAGCCAATTTCGAGGCTTTTTCGCCGGCGGCGCTTTTTCTTCGAGTGCTGTGATATCCACTTCTTCGTCACCTTCCGGTTCTCCAGGCTCCGGCGGCGGAGTGGGTGCTTCACCACCCTCCAGCGACTTGCTGACGAAGTCCGCCAGCCGCTCCATCACCATTACTGCCCCGAGCACGCGTCACCGCGCGCGGCCATCACTCGCCACGCTCTAAGGGGCACACTGCATCGAAGGCGGTTCTTACGCCTACAATACTTTATTATATCCTTATCTAACCAATAATCAGCTTTTAATTTTCACTCTTTAAGTTCAAAATTGAATAAACTTTTCACTAAGGCGGCCTCAGTCCCCGCCCAGATCTCGCGCACGCGCCCGCCCTACAAGTGCCTTCCGAAAAAGACACTTGTATCGCCGACGGCGAATAATATACGCCTACATTATCATAATATTGGAAATTAATTTTTAACAGTCTCCTCTGATGTTTATTTATTCCTATGCTGATCTAAGATAAATAAGTTTATATTATTAGTGCATATACGTAAATTTGTCGTAAATTAAATCAATCTATTTATGGCTATCGCAGCTTCGCTTTTCAATGAATGTCATCTTAGTCTTCTCATGTGATAGGGTTACATTAATTATTTATCAATAAACGTAATTGAATCTGGTTATTACAGTATATGTTTGTGTGTCAAAAATGTATATACTTTGTGATAAAGATCATGTAGCGCCCGTTCGGGACAGAGATTACATCAAATATTCTAAAATGAGTTCTTTTAACAGTATTCCCCATAACGGGGTGGTCAGAGGTTAGACATAAATTTTCATCGTTTTAACTCACATTTCAACAGAGCTTATTTTGGAACAACGTGTCAGGCGGTGAGCCAGTCGCCTTCTTAGTTTTCAAACCAACGATGAAATTCATCATGTATACTACGTTTCGAAAAAAGCATCGAATGACCTCTCCTATTTCAAAGGTAAATAACACTCGCCTATAGTGAATTGTAATAATAAAAGTGATGCTAATTTTGTTGATTATTTAAATTTTATTCCTTCTCATAGTTTTCTGTGGTAGCACCATGAAATATTGTTTCTTATGCTATCTATGAATTCAGGGGTAAGCCTCTTGCCTTCAATGCCATAATAAATAAAACAATCAATAGATCAGTGATAACAATTGTTAATTGTAATTTCAAGTGCGGATTTCTTAGGTTCTCGGCGGTGAACAAAACATCGCAAGAAATTATCTGTTCTCAGAAATAAAATCATAGAATATGTTATGTCCATTAACACGAAACGAGTTTTTTTCTTATGCGCAAGGGGAAAAACGAGCAAGCGGCTAACATGACGGTGACTTCCGTCGCCCACGGATATCTGCAACACCATTGGAGCTGCAGGTGCGTTGCCGGCCTTAAGGGATATTTGGGAGGTGGGAAGAATGAGGTTATCACACTCACCGAACGAGACGCAGAAGCACAAGATGCCTCTACTTCACTCCGGTACGTTCATTCTCTAGCCCTTAAACGTTTTCGAAGCAATTAGAAGAGTCCTAGCAGTAGGCTTTGACTCTCATTTTACTATTTTTAAGGAAATTTGAGTGGGAAGTAATTTGACAAAATATAATTTTTAATAATTAATTCCTTAACATATGCGAAAAACTGACGATGGTACGTCTTTAGCCTTTTGTGCGCTTTACTGTTGTCGAACTTTACTGTTGTAGCATTGGTCTGGTTGTATTGTGTTGTATAGCGTCCCATATCTCTGACATTGCATCTGACTCTTTTTTCTTTGTTTTTTGTTTTATGCCAAAATTATTATGTTTATATTTAAAATAAAAAGCAATCATTTACAACCAGTAAGATTTAAGCAATAAGCCTGCGAATGGTAACGCTATAAATCAACATAATTTACTCACTTTGCAGATAATTATTATAATGCTTTAATGTTCGATATTGGATGGCTTGACATAAATGAAAAAAAATCTTGTTTAATTTTTAATATTATTAAATCACCAAAAGGCTTATAACAGTTACAATATTTTACGACAGTTATAACAACAGCGATAAGAAGTTTTTCAAAGTTTTAAGTATATCTCCATTCGTCTACGAGGGCGCTGATTTCATCGTAAAGATAAAACAAATAGAAAATTAATACCATATTCCAAAATTTGATAAATTTTTTATATAATACTTACCTCGTTCTCATTGACAATGAACCTATTGCTTAAATATTTTATAATGATTTTCTATTTTTGCACCACAATGCGCACTATAGTCTAGTACAGCCAGAGGACAAACTCATCAACGATTCATATAATTGCAGCAGTAACCCCAAAGCCCAGTCTAAACTTATCATTAGGATGATTAAGGAGAGCAGAAATAGCGCACGCAAGTCTAGCTCTCTTGCCTCCCAGAGCCCGCTGGAGAGTGGCCCCGACCAATCCATCAGAGTCCATCGAAGCACGAACTGTCCAATCGTCAGCACGCCATTCGTACGCTAATGTAGCCACTGCCCTTCTTATCGCGAAACCCACCTGCCGATTAAAAATATATCTAGAATACTATAATTGGGACATTATAACAGGGAGATTGTTCTGAAGCCGCATCACTCCGACACACTAGGCAATTTTGTCATATATGCAGGTGCCATGAAATTTTATACTTCTTCTTCGTCATTACGACGAACCTAAACAATTTCTGAAGGGATTGCAGTATTTGATCTACTAAAACATGCAGTTTTACTCTGTTTTAGTCAACACAGTGATATTGACTCCAGAGTTCGAACTTAGGTTGCTCACACAACACTTCATTCCTCTTCGTCAATAGCATAAATAACAAAATAAGTAACGTGAAAACTTATAAACATAAAGAGAGTTGCATGTACTGAAACGTTATGACATTAATATATATTAATTAACAAAAACACCGCCGACGTTCGCTAAACTTAAACAAAATAAAGTACAGAAGATATATTATTGTGTTTGTTATTGTATACTCTTATTAAAAAATGTTCCAAAAAATTGTACTCTTAACAAACTTCTTTGACCAAAATCGAGTTGAGTGAAACGACGTGAACGTGAGTACTGGCGGTGTTACGTGGCGCCGATCTCCCTGACCCCCGCAGGGCGAGGTGAAGTCGCGGGAGAGTAGATTTGATAATTCGATGTACCTCTCTCTCTATCCTTCTCGACCTTGGCAGGGCCGCACCGCAGAAGCATCGGTGGTAAATCCGCGAGATGGCCGAAATGGAAGCCATGGATCAGACCTGCCGCTGGAAGTCAAGAAGGCTTCCAAGTGCTTGCTTTCCCGGCACCGTGAGTCGCTGGATATCGGTTGGGAGTCCATTGCCTATATAGAATTGAAAGTCGCAGAAGAAGGGCTCGCCACCAGAAAAGGCTAGGCGCCGGTGGCGCCTTGGATGAGCGTCCCCAAGGGCTTGCCGATATGCGGCGAAGATGTAACACCGTAGGATTTTAGTCAGTGCATATACGACCTAGCCAAGAATTTCTACGTACCTACAAAAGATGGATATCTATAATATACCTAGAAAAGTTCCTACGATCATTTTGACCTATGTCTGCGTTAAAACAACTCCCAATATCTATACTGTCCACACGAGTATATCTAGCAAAGAAGGTCTGCCGTGACCTCAAGTAACCTCAAGCATAGCAGCAACTGAGAGGTGGGGGCGAAGTGCGCGCGCGTAGCAGAGGTCAAGACCACGGTTTCCGAGTGTGGCACTGAGCGAGTGCTCCTCGCCACCCCATCGTGCCGCGGCTGAAGCAGCACTGAGTTCCGTCGCCCGTCCGCGTGCAACCACCTCCGCTCCTATAGAAAATCGTTCTGTCAACGCCTGCAACACAGAATAAATAGTCGTTTATAAAAATGTAAGGAATCCTCCTTGGAAACTTGGGAATGATCTTATCTCCTGCAACTCGTCTTTTAATCTGATAATGATTCATTATCGAAGTCAAAGAAAAAACTGACTATTATTAATGTTTCATCAAGTCACATGAGTCCAGAAGCTTTAAGCCCCGATGAACAACAAGGACTCGACATTTTATTCTAAGATTTAGATAGGCACAACATGTCGATGCAAAATTGCATTGGAAGGGGACGCAAAACTATAACCTATTACTGCAGATGTTTGTCTCTTCTGTAAACAAGAAAAGGTAATGTAAAATTAAGGATAACTTGGAATATAAAAACAAAATTAAACGTGATAAAATCTGTAAATAATATATACTATATATAATAACAGTATAAAATATTTCTTGTGTTCGCGTAAAGAATGGAAATCATGGTGTTAACTTAAGTATACATTTTGAATATGTAAGAGTGTATAATATCAGCGCTAAACTCCCGTAAATTTCCATACATTACAGATATGTACGTATCACTTAAGAAAATTTAAAACCAATACAGAAAGGCCTCAGATCTCCGATATCATTAGTAACATAGTAACAAAGTATTTAATACTACCTACCTATATCAATAATTGAAAAATAAAGCTGTTGTTTTACGTCATGCATTGGGTTGCTGGGTCATTAGAAGGGAATAACATTTTTTTTTTAGCTTTAATTACTTTTAAATATGCATTTTTACGAAGCGGTTAGTTTGAACATTTTGATGCAGCCATTTTCCAATAATATACTTATATTTAGTGTAACTTAAATAAGCATCGAAGTAACATGTGATAAATAATTTAACATCCATATTATGAGGCCTAGAAGAAAAATCTAATTTAAAACTTGTATACCTAATTGATTGTATGTATAATATCATCCATATGTATAATATGAATGATATTATGGGTTGAGCTGAGTCAATTCGTAACTTGCAACGAACAATTTATTACTATTATTACTAGATGTAAGCGCTGGCTGTACGATAAAGGTTAAAGGTGCAAGAGGAAAAGAAATAATTAAGATATCTTTGTGTAGAGCATATGAATATGATAAAATAAATAATGCAGTCTCTCAAACACTTTCGCGTTATGAGGCGTACATTACATGCCTAGTACCAAAAACATAGTTGTAAACTTTATTTTAGCCTTAAATGATAGGTCACTTGTGAAAAAATTGTGTTTTTGTGGCTACCTGTAAATAATGTAGAGCAATAAACTCCCTATTCACAGCAATAACGGATGCCGTGAAATTGTTGAAATAAGCATCGAAGTAACATGTGATAAATAATTTAACATCCATATTATGAGGCCTAGAAGAAAAATCTAATTTAAAACTTGTATACCTAATTGATTGTATGTATAATATCATCCATATGTATAATATGAATGATATTATGGGTTGAGCTGAGTCAATTCGTAACTTGCAACGAACAATTTATTACTATTATTACTAGATGTAAGCGCTAGCTGTACGATAAAGGTTAAAGGTGCAAGAGGAAAAGAAATAATTAAGATATATTTGTGTAGAGCATATGAATATGATAAAATAAATAATGCAGTCTCTCAAACACTTTCGCGTTATGAGGCGTACATTACATGCCTAGTACCAAAAACATAGTTGTAAACTTTATTTTAGCCTTAAATGATAGGTCACTTGTGAAAAAATTGTGTTTTTGTGGCTACCTGTAAATAATGTAGAGCAATAAACTCCCTATTCACAGCAATAACGGATGCCGTGAAATTGTTGAAATAAGCATCGATGATACTTTCGAAGCTGTTGAGCTCGCCATTTGCGATCTGCGCTGCAAATGTTGCCCGCGTAGCTTGTGATGGACCCACACGAAACTCGCAACTCATCTGCCCTCCGGGAGCTGCTTCCATCACGAAATAGGGCATTGCAGTGGCTTTTTCCTTGTCCAAGTACGACAGGAGAACCTTATAACCACCAGGGGAAACTGAACTGAACGACAAAGAATGTCCGAAAATCCAATTGCTAGTTGAGTTTTGTTTCACAGAGACACAGGCGCCTTCGAAACACTGTGGCAGTCTATGACGAGCAGCATTGTGTATATGTCTTAGTAAACCAGGGTTTACGGCACCATTTGCAAACAGCTGACCTTCAGGCCCCTTTTCTACAGTTCTTTCCCTTTCTCCAGTACGTGAACCAGTAACACCAGCTCCCGTCTTACCGCGATCACCGGCAGTACAAGTTGAGCTCTTCTGAGTATTGCAAGAACATTTCGGCAAAGAAGGAGCATCGCCAGCTCCGCCTTTAGCAGGACAAGCAATCTCTTTTCTTGGAGAACATTGCTTTGAACTTGGATTAGAATCATTCTTAGCATAAAGTGTTTGAAACAGAACTAATCTGAAAAGATTAGAGAGAGTTAATGGTGTATAATTGCTACTTTTGTCCATTATACAATGAAAATTATGTTGATTAAGCACATGTCATAAATGACAAACCAGTCGTGAAATGTCTTCGAAAATTGAATAAAATAGATATATTTCCCAAGGTACGATTCGAGAGCCAGATCATTAATATATTTACCTAAAAGAAATAAAAACAAAACCTAGGTTAAGTTAGAAAGAGTTTTATGCAGTTTTCACGCGATATTGTTCTAATAAATCACACTCAGCCACAAAGATTCATCAGATTATTTCTGTTATCCGCTAATTTTTTAAATAAAAAAGTATTTAAATAAAAAAAAATCGCAGACTTTCGTAGCTCTATACACTGGTGTACCCAGGATTTTTCCTGAAGGAGGCCTTTTTTATAGATGGGGAAACAACGTATTAACGCACCAAACTCGGGCATGCATAAACTAAAAGCAATATGGTGTTCCTCCTTTGCTGCTTATCCTGCCAATAAGCAGCAAAGGGACATGGGAAGGGCCTTTCTTTCCCGATCAGAAGTGGACTTAAATTATATTGTATAATAACATAATTTGTTGTATAGTAACAAAATTTAAGTAAAGTTTCGGGTATATAGCATTAGATCTCCCTACGTAAGAACACCTTTTTACAACTAGATCAAATTCGCCGCAATATACAAATACATCAAGGAATTTATATTTCTCAGGTTAATCTAGGGATACTGTAAGCAAAGACATCGCCCAAATTTTTCGACTAAATCGAAGGCTTTCTACGTGGTAGAGACATCCACTAAGCAGACCTGGAAATCGACTTCTGCGTAGGTATTGTTTGTTTTCTCACGCGTAGGTAGGTATACAGCGGGTACTTCTAAAAATCTATGTGTATGAGAACTCGGTACTAAGATTTCTTGTATTTACATTTAAAAATAAAGTCTTTTTTGTTTATTAAATTAATTAAGTATAGTCTGGGAAGACCCGTAACTTTCAAGATAGACGAGATAAGATATCCGCCGCTTAGCTCTACCACGTCTTTATACGTGAGAGAGCCTTATCCTTTCTTTATTTTTGAACCTAATTCTGGAACTGTAATTTGTGTATGTTGCATCTAATTTAAGGGCGCGACACGTGAAAAACGAAAAAAACTGCATTGTGACTTCGCGCTTAGTTTCCGTTCTGGACGCCGAGGTGGACAAGGCACATCTTTTTGTATCTCTTTGTTTATAATTTTGATGGCTGCTCGTCATAGTGTTTACCTACACTGCTTGTGTGAGTGTGAGGACATAGGTCATAACATTCAAAAATTTATAATTTTTTAAATTTCATAAAAAAGACATTATCTGAAAACGAATACTACTAATAGATTCTGTAAACAAAATAGTAGTAAAAGTCAGACATTGCTATAAATTTTATACTCCGCACCAACATGGTTTTGTCCGCGTTATAGACATACCTAATAAGTATAAAGGTTCTAGAGAGAATTTTCTACAAATTAACCTCAACCAAAAAATCAAAAGGGGATCAAAATTAATTTTCTTTTAGCGATTTCTGGTGAGTTTTAGCTTGTCAAATTTAGTCCGATTTGGTGACTTGGGAGTTGATCTGGTGAATTTATTTTTACATGGTGGCAACATTGAGCAATGCCAATGTCAATTGTCAACTTATTAACTATTTTTTATTGTCAATGTATGTCAATATATTATACCTTAGTCTAATGCTGCCGAGTTAGGCGATTTTTCGCCATTTTGGCTACTTCGGAATAAAAAAATCAGAAATATCTGTTTTGGTTAAAAAGTGAGATGACAAATACGAAATCTATCAGTAAGAATAAAGTTTACATAGATATGTATTTTATTCAAAGATTAGCACTCAGTTACACTAGTTAAGGAGTAAAGAAGAAAGAAACAGCGGTTACGGCCGGTATCTCCCTGTGCTTGATTTGCTTCACTCATAAAATAAACATGCTGAAAGTTACACTGATTTTTTTAAGATTTTGTTTTCATGGTTTTATAACCTAATAGTAGGAAAATATTATATATAGGATTGTAGGGGATTGGAATACAGGAAATTGTTGCAAAGTTCCTACTTTCAAGAGTAAATATGAGGCGTCACAACCGCGTGCATGCAAACGTTTACAAAATAAATATAAATATATTTGATATTTAATCGACTCCATGACAATTAAAAATTAATAACTCTATTTGATTTGGAAAAGGATGTAATTTAATTATCTCTGAGGATAATAAAGTCATATATAAAGTCAACCTGCGTTTCCATACAAATTATTTTAAATTCAAACCGGTTAAATTGTTTAGTTTACCTGTTTGACCACTTTTAACACTTTTAGCCAAAGGGTAACTTTCTGCAATATACAATGTTTAAAAAAAATAACAGTACCAAATTTACTATTACAAAAAAAACTTTAAAAGAACTATAACAACAAAACTTAACAAGAACAGTAACTTAAAAAGGTATGAGAAATCCGGAGCGCGTTGCGTTTCGTGACCTTTGCTCACTGTACAAAATGGGCGCACGGGGAAAAATGCGAAGCATAGCGGGCGGGGAATTGAATTACATTCCAGGTAGGTCCTAAATTATCACGTATGGGTAATAGTATGAAATGCTTAGGAGGAGTTGGCCTACCCCCTGCACTGTGCTGCTACTCTATCAATATTTCGATAGGTCTATCAACTTTTAGGTTCCTTCATAAATGTTGGATTGAAATGAGTTGAAATAAGTCTTAACTGATCAGAAAGTGAATTTAGTGTGCCAGATTCTTATTCGAGAGTTTCTTAAATACTTGAGAAACAGGATTTATGAATAACTACCGACTTTTAAAATGATATCTCCCACTTTGATACACGTGGTCCTTTCCCGCCTAGGGTGGCCGGCGCAGCGATGCTGTAACATCGCCGAGTTTTAGTCGGTGCAAGTCCGACGTGACTTCTACTTGCACCCGCGGCGGTGATTTTGCGGTGTAAATATAAAAAGGTATTAAGTATAAAATAATTTAACCTTATAAGGCTCCTTAAGTTTTAATTAGGCGATTATACTAAGAGAAAAATATCCGATTTTAGGTTATTAGCTCCAAAATTCTTGGCGACTAGAACCGGGTTAGATTTGGCAACACAGCCTTATTCATCTGTGTTCTGTGGTCAATAGTCAATGTTTATATTTTCGTTACGTCACGGGGGATTACTATTTCCTTTATTTTTCGCATTTTTTTATATTAGCATTTAATTTTGCAATGTCTTCTATAAGTTCGAAAATTTTTGAAATTTTTCGTAATCTCAAGCCAGATGCCGTTCCACGACCCCCGCGCCCTGAAAATGAAGAAGTTTTTGGAGAAAATGAAAACCAGGAAAATAATAATGATAATGTAGATCAATCTTTTAACGAAGAAGGGGGAATTGATTCGAATGATTATAAAAAGGACAAGAAAAAGTCAACATTCAACAACACATTTTTTAAGTCTAATAAAAAGAAGGACAGTTTCGGATTACCTAAAAAAGAAGACAAAGAACATAAACGTAGTAGTAATAGTAATGTTAACGTTCAAGGTACGTTAGCTAGATGTTTTTTATTGTAATGTTTTGCATTACTAACATTAGAAATGTCCAAACAAATATTTTTTTACATAAATACCAAATTAGTAAATCTTTTATCTTAAAATTGATTATCTTAAAGCTTCGGACATATATATAAAAAATTATTTCACACTATCTTTGCCCGCAACTCCGACCGCGTGAATGTCGAAAAATAACAATGCTTAGAAAAAGTTTGCCACTCCCCCAATCCCAATCCAAAAGAAAAGGGAGAATCTTACAACCAGGTCATACTTAACAGACTGCTGTGATAATTACATACTACATTCTGAGTGGTAGATTGTTATAAAGCTTCTCTGTATACAACTATGGTGCTGTATACAAAAGCTCTGGTGGTTTTTGAATTATGTTTAACCACCTGACCAACACATTCTGAAAATACCTTTCTCCATTTTAGGGTTCAATAATAAGCACAGATTTCAGTCACATGTATAAAGTTTACTCACTATGGGCATAATAAATTCTATTTCTGTTGGTGAAACCGAATCCAATATTTAGAAGTAAATATTGAATTAAGAGTAAGAGTAAACATTTTAGATGCCTTAAACATGTGAGTGGCATTCACAATCAGCAGACAATCGCAATTCTGTCTGTGTAAAAATTTCAGAACCCCAGCCTTGCAGAGGCACTTGTGTTCAGCTGTTGGGACTTACCCTCTTCGTCGATTTCTTGAACCTATTTTGTCTTTATCTTTTGGGATTCCTTGAATAAGAGGAAGACATTTTTAAGCCAATAGCCAATGTAACAAATAAAACATACTAACTATACATATACTGGCATCATCATCATCATCATCATTTCAGCCTATCACAAGTCCACTGCTGAACATAAGCCTCCCCCAAAGATTGCCACGAAGCTCGGTCCTGAGCCACCTGCATCCATCGACTTCCCTCAAAACTGCGCAGGTCGTCACTCCATCTTGTGGGGGGTACTGGCATGATCAATATTAATACTGGTCTTATCAAAAACTGTCCAAACTTTTTTAAGGTATGCATTTTAAAATAAACATGCCTAATGACTGACCTACTATATCAATATGTAGCATTAGATAGATATTGATTATTAGATGGAATTAAAGGTTCAACCCCTGATTGATTCCCAGATGAACCCAGATGATTATTCATGACTACCGCCTGCCTATTTTAGAAGATAGCTAGCAGGTATTAATTTCCTATGTTGGCTGGACTCTAATGATACTGTGTTGAAAGCTCCATCTGTATTTGTCAAGAGGTTGTACATTATAGGTATCAAGACAATTATGCTCACTGCATAGCTTCTACAATAATAATAAGATTGAAGACAATAGGGAAAGTCCCATCAAAATCCGTCCACTAGTTTTTGTGTGATGGCCAAATAGGCAGACAACTTTTCTAAAACTTGTGGTTTTGGCTTTTGTATCTGTGCAATTAAAGTTTTGGAAATATATTCTATGTGCAGATTAAAGTTGTTTTATTAGTATCCACATTAAATTTATAACTTATAAAAATATTCTCTTAATTAGGCATCTATTTTACACTTTGTGCATTGTGCAGAAAGTTGTATGAAAAAAAAGGTATACATAAAAGTAAAATAATTTATCTTTTTACTTTGTATCTGTTATATTCCATTTATTTTACCACATGGCTCATCCTTGTGGTAAGGGCCATTCATTTGTGCTATGTTCTAACAATAGCTAATATTATTGTCATTATCTCTCTACTGGCACAGTGGGCTGATCAGTCCATGACCATGAACTTGTCAAAGGGTGGATCAGGCATATCGCTTTTAGTAAATTACTAAAATGCTAATATATTATAGTTTTCGATTACTCATAACTAATATTATTGATACTGTACTATGTTATTTTAATTGTAAGTTTGTAATCATAAAGAATGAAACATATAGAATTTTTTATACTTATAGTAGTGTTGATGCTGCAGATGAAAGGAGTCGCTTTTTGTAATCTCATTCTTTATTTGTCCTGTTTGGAATTGGAATGTGTGTGCAAAAGTCTAAAATCATTATTATTCTTATTTATAAGAAAGAAATGGTAGTCAGCTAGAATATTGAGCATTTGAGTAATTATATCAATATTTATTTAAAATAACTGAACTATTCTAACTATTTTTTTTTCACTATCATCACAGCCACTGGTAATGTTATCAATATAGTTAATTCTCGGGATGTGCATTGGGGTAATGAAATAGTTTATTACATGGGACCAACCAATGTTCAACAAAAGCAAGGCAAAGAAGATAATGAGTATATTGAAAAGAGTAACATGATTACTCTTCTCATGGAAGCCACAACAAAGGTAAAATAATATATACATTTAAATTTTAATTGCAGGCTCTATTTTCTTTATTACATAGGAAGCAGCATCTCTTGTATGAAGATATTGCACTCATCAACCTGCCTGCCCAGTGTGGTGAGTGTGGGCAAACCATCCATTTATGGCATACCAACTTATGTTAGTGTATATTCATGGAAAAGTCTATGTCCAGTAACATTTTTACCCACTCTTACAGTGGGTAAAAAAAAGTTGGCTTGTAAGTATAGTAGATAATAAGAGAACTAATATGTTCTTATTTGAGCAAAAGGGTTATCTTCTACATAGAGCCATGTTTTAATTCACTTTCTTGTACTTAATATCAATATAAACTTGTTTATTATTGATCCAGGTTAATCATGAATATATTGATTATATATCTAAGAACCTTGGAAAAAACTGGCACAGCTTCTTTATATCCTTAGGCTACAGCAAAAACAGAATTGAAACTTTTGAGATAGATGAGGCTGGCAAAGGGATATCAGAGGTATGTATAATTTTTTTTTTTATTTAATAATACTAACAATAATAACAACATAACAATGCAATACTTTGCTACAATCAAGTGAGTGGACTACTGTTCTCCTAGCTAGGTTGCCAAATAAACGGTGTTAAGGAGTGATAATCCCCTTAGTTTAGGACTAGATAAATTGTTACTGATAGACAATGGGACCAATGTGCATGTGTTATTTCTTAATCCTGGTATATATGGAGGTGTGAGTGTGCGGAATCACAAACTTTGTTAATTGAAATTTTAAGTGACAACAAATAAAAATCATTGAGTGGAATAAACTAAGGAAAAAACAAATAGATAATGTTAGTTTTCGGCAACTTATTTAATGAAGTTTATCAATTATGTGCATTAACAAAATTACGCTGATAGATGGAAATGGTCATAGGTAGGAGTGGCGTTATGTATCAAAGATCGTTTTCCAAACGTTTCCACTAAGCCATAACGCAAACGTTGCAGGTGACACCCGCCTCAATATATTCCTAATTTATATATTTATTGTTCTAACAACTGTATACTGTTGTCTTTACGGTCATTACAACTTGCAACTGTTGTACGATGCATTCTGCCAAACAAGCAAAATATGTTGTTATATTATTACGAATTGAATTTTACCTTTCTGGAACAACAACCCACCTGCCCATCAAGAAATGTAAGGCGCTTTCTTGGAGAGGCCTATGTACATTAGTGGACTTGTGTAGGCTGATAAAGAAGAAGAATATTGTAAATCCATAAATATACTAGCGCGTGTTTTACACGAGTTTCTTTCTCGACCAGTAAAATTAAAGCACAACATTTTTATCTTTTTAGGTTCGCTACAAGCTTCTACTCGACTGGTTGCGCAATGATGACGACGGTACGTTGGGAAAACTCACTACTCGGTTGTGGGAGGAAGGGGAGAGACAGCTTGTTAAGGAATTGGCAATAATGTACAAAAATAACATAAAATAAATTTTGACAGTCTTTCAATGCTCTCAAGAATTGTTAAGAGGAAACATTTTACAAGTGGGATGAAATAATGTTCAGAAGAAATGTTATAAAGTTAACTATTAACATGATGTAAGTGAATGTACAGAATACCAGAAGTATAACAGATATAATGAGATTATACTATGATATAACTAAGACTGCTAGTCTCTAACTATCTTCAATTTATTCTAATTTCACGTCAATATCTCTTGTGGTTTTCGAGTTATTGGCATTATCATCCTCATGATAATTTCTTTTATCGTAACACTTCAAAAAATTCTTTAATTATCATTGCAATTTTTAATTCTTTGTCATAAAAGACGTAAATATATGGTCAATAAAAACATTTTGTTTTTCGATATGCTAGTGTTAGAGTTTTAAATTGAAAATGACACTTTCACTAAAAACTTAGCAAATAATATAATTTTGTAGATGTAACTAAAAACCATTGTTACTGTTCAATTGCTCTGTGTATTAATTATTATATCTATTCTGTATCATTATATCTATGATATGAATTTGTAACAATTGAAATTCTATAGTTTTGAGTCATATTAGGACTTATGACAATTTGTTATTAATTATAAATAAATAAATACATGCATTTGTTGTCTCCTGATAGAACTACATTCCTTATTAAGTTGGTCGATATAAGTTCTTGTATGTATTCCACTAAATATATTTTACAGCGTTGTATTACAGCCAGCCGAATGGAAAGAAACAAATAATTGTTTAATCAAAACTTTCATCCATTCAAAAATATACATAGAAATTTCAAGACTAATCCATTTGGTTGTATAGATAATGGGGTAGAACTTTTTTATCATCATTTCACGATTGTTTTTATATATTTTTATACCGAAATTATACCTAGTCTCGCCTTAAATACTGAAACAAAGAAAAAAAAATTCTATTGCAAATGACATTTATTACTTTTACAGTGTGTTAGTTTAATACATAAATATAAAACAATTCAAAATATAATAAGCTTATCGAAGTGGTCTCCATTGGCTGCAATACAGTCCTTTAAGCGTTGAGGCCAGTTATCAATAGAAGCACGCACTCTTTCCATGGGACAATTCTTCACTGGCAATCGTACGGATTGTTTCAGGGACTCCAAATTATCATGGCGTTTAGAGCAAGCCGTAGTCTCTAAAACTGACCATAAATCAGAATCCAGCGGATTAAGATCGGGACTAGACGACGGCCAGTCTTCAGCTCTGATGAAGTCCGTAACGTTCGTTTCCAACCAAGACTGTCTAGACCGAACTTTATGACCCGGCGCCGAGTCTTGCTGGAAGGGCCATTCTTGGTTATTGAACATGGTTTTGTTAAGGGGCTTCACTGCCTTCTCAAGAATGGTATCTTGATACACTTGTGCCGATGTTTTGATACCTTTTAACAAAAGTATGGCCCAGTCACTCCTTCATGGCTAATACCTCACCAAACCATCACCGAAGTCGGATAGTGCCCACGTTGCATTCTGTCGACTAATTGGGAAGCTTCCTTAGAGCTTTGAGCAGAAATACGTTAATTTTGTCTGTTAAAATGTTGCTCAATTATAAAAAATTTCTCATCCGTAAACAAAAATTTTCTGTGACCTCCCTTTGCGTACCGCTTCAGTAGTTGTTTCGATTTTACCACCTTATTCTTTTTAAATTATCAGTTAAGAAATGACCAGTACGTCTCTTATAGGCTGCAAGTCCTAAGTCATCTTTTAAAATACGCTATATGGTTCTAGGTGCTATCTTCATCTCCCGAGATAAAATCTTTTGCTTTCGGACAGGATTTTTCAAATTCTTTCCCTGACTGCTTTGACCACCTTTTTCGTACGAACACTACGTGGACAGCCAGATCTATTTCTGTCACAAACAGAGGAGATCTCATTGTACCTATTAATAGCCCGGTACACAAACATTTTAATAAACGTATGGAGAGTTTTTAAAAATTGCATTTGGCTCCATACCTGCTTACCATTTTAATACGCTAAACCAGCATTTTTCCTCATCTTGCACTATTGACAGTGCCACAAAACAAAAGACAAAAAATCAAATTTTAGCTTTACCAACCTCTGATGATCCCGCTTTTATTTTTAGTCAAATCGACTGCAGTGATGTTAGGAGAAGTATTATGGAAGTCAATTCTGATGCTGTTGGTTCAGACTGCATTTGTCGTAAAATGATCACTCCCATCCTTGATTTTCTAGTTCCAGTCATTGTGTCTATCTTTAATCATTCTATCAACACCGGTCTTTTCCTTTTTCCTGGAAAGATGCACAGATAACTCCTCTTCCTAAAAAGTCGAATCCATCCCTTTTCTCCGACTATCGACCTATTTCCATTCTTCCATTCCTGTCTAAAGTTTTTGAACGAATTGTTCATAAACAACTGACATTTTTCCTGTCCAAATGCAACCTTTTGAATCCATTTCAATCCGGTTTCCGTTCCGGTCATAGTACGACTACTGCTTTAGTAAAAATAACTGATGATATCCGTTTTGGTATGGATAACCAGTGTGTAACAGTGTTGACTTTACTGGATTTCAGTAATGCTTTTAATAATGTCGACTACGAGTTGCTTTTAGCAATTCTAATTTCTCTTAACATATCTCCTGCGGTCGTTGACTGGTTTCACAGTTACTTGCATGGGCGCCGGCAACGTATTCGGATCGATGAAAAGTACTCACACTGGTGTTCGATAAATGCCGGGGTACCGCAAGGTGGCGTGTTATCTCCTCTTCTTTTCTCAATCTTTATAAGTTCCATCACTCACCATTTATCTTCTCTCTACCACCTGTACGCTGATGATGTCCAAATTTACGGTCAATCAAAATTACAGGATTTATCCAAAACAATCAATACACTAAATAAAGATTTAGATACCATTGTACAGTGGAGCAATTCTCATGGACTAAAGGTAAATCCTTCTAAAACACAAGCCATTATTATAGGAAGTCAAAGGATTGTTTCACGAATCGATTGGACTTCTCTTCCCTGTATTGTTTTTGACGGCGTTCAATTACAATATAGTGACACGGTTAAAAACCTAGGTGTTGTATTTGATAAGTTTCTGTCTTGGGTTCCTCAGATTAGTGAAGAGAGCAGGAAGATGTTTGCGGCTGTTAATTCTCTCCGGAGATTGAGAAACTTTTTTACCCATACCGACTTAAATTGCACTCGCTGAATCTCTCCTTTTACCAATTCATGATTATGCTGATGCATGTTACTTAGACTTAAGTATGGAGCATATAAATAAACTTGAGCGCCTTCAAAATCTGTGTATACGGTTCATATTTGGCCTTCGTAAATATGACCATGTTTCTGAATTTCGAAATAAGCTCGAGTGGCTCCCAATCTGTTTTCGCAGGAATACTCATCTTTTATCACTTTTGTTTTCTGTTCTATTCAATCCGACCACTCCCTTTTATCTAAAAGAGCGGTTTGAGTATCTCTGTGACTTTCACCCTGATCGTTCTCTCCGCTCTGATGACAATTTAATACTCAGAAATCCTTCTCACAGCACTTCTTTTACTCTAAATCCTTTTCCGTTGAAGCTGTTCGGCTTTGGAACTCTCTTCCAGTTCATATTAAGCGAGCACAATCATTACCTGTTTTCAAGCGCCAGTTAAAAAATACTTTATGCCTCCTTAATCTTTGTTTCCTTTTCCTGGAAAGATGCACAGATAACTCCTCTTTCTAGAAAGCCGAATCCATCCCTTTTCTCCGACTATCGACCTATTTCCATTCTTCCATTCCTGTCTAAAGTTTTTGAACGAATTGTTCATAAACAACTGACATTTTTCCTGTCCAAATGCAACCTTCCGGTTTCCGTTCCGGTCATAGTACGACTACTGCTTTAGTAAAAATAACTGATGATATCCGTTTTGGTATGGATAACCAGTGTGTAACAGTGTTTACTCTACTGGATTTCAGTAATGCTTTTAATAATGTCGACTACGAGTTGCTTTTAGCAATTCTAATTTCTCTTAACATATCTCCTGCGGTCGTTGACTGGTTTCACAGTTACTTGCATGGGCGCCGGCAACGTATTCGGATCGATGAAAAGTACTCACACTGGTGTTCGATAAATGCCTGGGTACCGCAAGGTGGCGTGTTGTCTCCTCTTCTTTTCTCAATCTTTATAAGTTCCATCACTCACCATTTATCTTCTCTACCACCTGTACGCTGATGATGTCCAAATTTACGGTCAATCAAAATTACAGGATTTATCCAAAACAATCAATACACTAAATAAAGATTTAGATACCATTGTACAGTGGAGCAATTCTCATGGACTAAAGGTAAATCCTTCTAAAACACAAGCCATTATTATAGGAAGTCAAAGGATTGTTTCACGAATCGATTGGACTTCTCTTCCCTGTATTGTTTTTGACGGCGTTCAATTACAATATAGTGACACGGTTAAAAACCTAGGTGTTGTATTTGATAAGTTTCTGTCTTGGGTTCCTCAGATTAGTGAAGTGAGCAGGAAGATGTTTGCGGCTGTTAATTCTCTCCGGAGATTGAGAAACTTTTTACCCATACCGACTAAAATTGCACTCGCGGAATCTCTCCTTTTACCAATTCTTGATTATGCTGATGCATGTTACTTAGACTTAAGTATGGAGCATATAAATAAACTTGAGCGCCTTCAAAATCTGTGTATACGGTTCATATTTGGCCTTCGTAAATATGACCATGTTTCTGAATTTCGAAATAAGCTCGAGTGGCTCCCAATCTGTTTTCGCAGGAATACTCATCTTTTATCACTTTTGTTTTCTGTTCTATTCAATCCGACCACTCCCTTTTATCTAAAAGAGCGGTTTGAGTATCTCTGTGACTTTCACCCTGATCGTTCTCTCCGCTCTGATGACAATTTAATACTCAGAAATCCTTCTCACAGCACTTCTTTTACTCTAAATCCTTTTCCGTTGAAGCTGTTCGGCTTTGGAACTCTCTTCCAGTTCATATTAAGCGAGCACAATCATTACCTGTTTTCAAGCGCCAGTTAAAAAAATACTTTATGCCTCCTTAATCTTTGTTTCCTTTTCCTTAATGTCGTTGACTTGTATCTCTGTAATAGTATGTACGTGTATATGTATTTCATATATTCATATTATGTATATTTTTTGTATTTATTTTATTGCAAATCATGTTTATGTATTATATGTTCACTTCACTTTATATTATGTGTACACCCGAACCCGATACTTATCATATTTCCTTTTTCTTTCTGGGTTGCCTGGAAGAAATCGCTTCTTAGCGATAAGGCCGCCTATTGTACTTTTTGTTTTTTGTTTCCTTATAATCTTTGTGTGTTAAATCCGTGTGTGTACAATTAAAGTATATTTCATTCATTTCATTCATTATCGCAAAATATTGTACAATGTATTGGCGCCTAATTGAGAAAACACAATATAAAAATGAAAGACTCCAAATTCAAATGTAATATTTTGTTTATTTTTAATTGTAACAGTATTTATGGCCAGACTAAGTATACCTATTGGAAAACAGGTATTTAAGATATAATACATTTTTTGTCAATTCAAAGGTTCCAAAGTATACATAAATTTCAGGCCTCTATCTCATCTAGTTAACGAGGGAAGTGACTGCAGTAAAATTTTTCCCTGTAATTTTGGTACCAACTAAGACATCAATTTTTACTCAGTTGTGACCGTGTCCATTAAATTAGGTACCTTTGTTCATATCCTCGGTATAATCATATTGTGATATTCGTCGTGGCTACAAACAAAGAACGCGTTAATACGAAATTCTATTTTTATAGAGCAACAGATTTATCCTATAATATGATATAACTTTGCGCGCGACATAGAATGTACGACTCTTACGAGAGGTACGAGCTTATCGCAACAGCAGACGGCAGGTCTAAACAGCACAATATTGTCGATAAATATACATTTCATTTCGACCTTATCTCAATAGGATAAGGTTTGATATAAGTCTTACAGCGAAACAACGTCATCCCTTGATCATCTAATAAACAAAATAGACCTGTGACACAGGTGAAACGGCATAATTCATAAGATGGTGTTATATGATTGTAGTCGAGCTAGCGTAAAAAGAAACAAAATTGTTACATCTCATATAGCAGAAGACAGTAAAATTAAACAGCAGGCATTAATACCATTTAACTGCTTTATTTATCTGTTGTGTAACATAACTAGCACATTTAATGATTGCCTATAATCGATACAAGATTTCTGTGGCATAGCGCATAAGACCACAGAAGAGGCGACGATGTGTGCAATTTTCCACTCAATTTGAAGTTAAAATTAATTTTAAAGTATCAGATGCATAGCGCCAAGAACTCTGCCTGCAATTTCTCTTTAAACGACACTACCGTCTCCAGCGCCAACGATAAATCACGGATATAGTTTCTCTAGGAACAAGCGCACGATGATTCCACCATCACACATTACAGCAAATGCCACTAATACATTTTCTTCACTTAGAGATTTATTTATGTGTAGTGTATCTTACCTTATCACTATCTAGGTACTAAGACAAGGAATACTCGTTTGGGCCTGCACGACATGTGTCATTGTTGAACATATTATATTTTGTGCCTCTTACCCAATTTAAGTGTTTCTGTAACCGCCCGGAAAGCGCGCCAAACATGTAACATCCCACACAAACGAACTAGAGTAATTACGTCGGGTCTGTTCTCAATCTCTCAACATTCTTATTTCTTTATGATTTTTGTTCCTTCGCAGTAACATGAATTTGAAAAAAAAGAAATGTAAAGTTTCTCCCGAGAGAAGCTTGCTATGGAAGAGTAGATCTAGACTACATCTACAAAATTTCGTTCTTATCATTCTTTTAACAGTGACAGAACGAAAAACATACAAACTTTCTCTTTGTAATTTTAAGAAGGATAAAACAACATTTAAAAAAATGATGTCCAAGTTTGTGAAATTGATTTTAAGTTAACTCCGTTCAAACACATACATAAATTTCAGGCCTCTATCTCATCTAGTTAACGAGGGAAGTGACTGCAGTAAAATTTTTCCCTGTAATTTTGGTACCAACTAAGACATCAATTTTTACTCAGTTGTGACCGTGTCCATTAAATTAGGTACCTTTGTTCATATCCTCGGTATAATCATATTGTGATATTCGTCGTGGCTACAAACAAAGAACGCGTTAATACGAAATTCTATTTTATAGAGCAACAGATTTATCCTATAATATAATATAACTTTGCGCGCGACATAGAATGTACGACTCTTACGAGAGGTACGAGCTTATCGCAACAGCAGACGGCAGGTCTAAACAGCACAATATTGTCGATAAATATACATTTCATTTCGACCTTATCTCAATAGGATAAGGTTTGATATAAGTCTTACAGCGAAACAACGTCATCCCTTGATCATCTAATAAACAAAATAGACCTGTGACACAGGTGAAACGGCATAATTCATAAGATGGTGTTATATGATTGTAGTCGAGCTAGCGTAAAAAGAAACAAAATTGTTACATCTCATATAGCAGAAGACAGTAAAATTAAACAGCAGGCATTAATACCATTTAACTGCTTTATTTATCTGTTGTGTAACATAACTAGCACATTTAATGATTGCCTATAATCGATACAAGATTTCTGTGGCATATCGCATAAGACCACAGAAGAGGCGACGATGTGTGCAATTTTCCACTCAATTTGAAGTTAAAATTAATTTTAAAGTATCAGATGCATAGCGCCAAGAACTCTGCCTGCAATTTCTCTTTAAACGACACTACCGTCTCCAGCGCCAACGATAAATCACGGATATAGTTTCTCTAGGAACAAGCGCACGATGATTCCACCATCACACATTACAGCAAATGCCACTAATACATTTTCTTCACTTAGAGATTTATTTATGTGTAGTGTATCTTACCTTATCACTATCTAGGTACTAAGACAAGGAATACTCGTTTGGGCCTGCACGACATGTGTCATTGTTGAACATATTATATTTTGTGCCTCTTACCCAATTTAAGTGTTTCTGTAACCGCCCGGAAAGCGCGCCAAACATGTAACATCCCACACAAACGAACTAGAGTAATTACGTCGGGTCTGTTCTCAATCTCTCAACATTCTTATTTCTTTATGATTTTTGTTCCTTCGCAGTAACATGAATTTGAAAAAAAAGAAATGTAAAGTTTCTCCCGAGAGAAGCTTGCTATGGAAGAGTAGATCTAGACTACATCTACAAAATTTCGTTCTTATCATTCTTTTAACAGTGACAGAACGAAAAACATACAAACTTTCTCTTTGTAATTTTAAGAAGGATAAAACAACATTTAAAAAAAAATGATGTCCAAGTTTGTGAAATTGATTTTAAGTTAACTCCGTTCAAACACATACATAAGTACACACATTCAAATAATATTGTATGTTAGTATAGATAAGAAGTAGAATGATATGCATAGCTGAAAGCTCAGAAAACAGCACTTGAGAAGAATTACATTTCAATTGTTTAATGCATTTTAAAACCAGTGTTTTGATTTTAAAGCTAAATATTTATAGTTTGGTGTATATTTTAGATGTTTAATTCTAACCTAACTTTAGTTTATGGTCGACCATAAACTAGGCAGTATTTATAATTCGATGTTTATCTAATATTTCGTTATTTTAGAAAAGTTTTATGGACTCAAGAAATAAATGTAAATATCAAAATTGTCGAAAGCTTACTTCATGGTTATGTAAAAAATGAAAATTTTCCTTATGTGATAATAAGAAAAATCCCTGTTTTGCATTATTTCATTATTAAATAAATTTCAATATTTTGATTACCGTGATGCCTAAAGTATCAAAAATGATACCAAATCTTTTTTTCAAAATAAATATATAAAAATATCGTTTTAATTTATTTTACTATTTTTCCTCATTAGTAAACACAGTAAAGGGTACATTTATATATTTTTAAATTTGATACTGAGGTTATAAATCGCATTGGGTACCTACAATCGATTTTATTTTAATATTAGGCTGTTTACATGTAACCTTTGACTGATAATCTTCAAGTTAGAAAACAAAACAAACGTAAAGTGTCGAAAAGATGACAAACAATATGACATTTCGGTTTCCCGCCGCATTAAATGGGTGACATAGTTTTACAAAAAGTTTCGCTTATTCATTTCTTTGATTTTTAAATTTTTGTAAATTAAAAGACTTGTGCGATAGGTGAGTATCTTATTTTTATTATGAGTTTTATTTTTTCTTACATCTGCTTTGCTTGAAGAAAAACTTGATGTTTTTGTAAGTATCAATTTTGATACTACAGGCATTCTGGGCTGTTTGAATCCGCCTTACTTACCTACCTGTTTTGGTTCAATTTCTGACTGATTTTAGTATTGTTTCATGTTTATACGCTTGGTTTGGTGTTGGAATGAATGTGCTTAGCCTTTACTTAACTGTATATTATAATTGAAAATGAAGCCGGATGATATTGAGGCTATGTTACGGATGCTAGAAAATGGTGAAAATTCTGAGGATGAGGCCAGTTAAAATGAAGATGATATTGATCTTTGTTGAGAAATTATTAAAATTCCTTGTAGAAGAATCAAACAAGTATCCGATCCAAAAATCCTAACTTCACAGAAGTTGTGACTCTCTTAAATTACGTAAATTTTTGGCATTCTTATTTTCACAAGTGTTTATCATTATCCGAGCGTGAGATCGTACTGGTCGAATAAATCAAAATTTGAACCAATTGCCCGGACCATGAATCGGAACAGGTTTGATAAGATTAGACAAATTTTTCACATGAATGATGACAATAAACACTTGCCACCTGATCATACTCAACACGACAGACTGCACAAGGTTCGCCAAGTATTAGACCACTTGAATAAAAGATTCGTTACTGGACCTTTTGACCATCGGCTATCACTGGACTAGCAAATGTGTGCCACCAAAATACAACATTTTATGAAGCAATATTTGCCCAACAAACCCCACAAGTGGGGATTGAAATGATATGTGCTGTGCAGCCTTTCGGGTTACGCATATAGTTTTGAGGTATACTCAGGAGCTAAGAATGTTGAGAGATTACCACACGAACCGGATTTAGGAGTGGTATCGAATACAGTCGTTCGATTGCTAAGACCAATACCAAGGAATGTTAACCATATCCTATATTTCGACAATTTTTATACCAATATTCCTTTATTACATTACCTAACCAAAGAAGGTATTTACTGTCTTGGTACCGTCCAGAGGAACAGACTGGGCAAGACTTGCAAGTTGCAAGATAAAAAGTTTTGAAGTCCATAGTAACAAGAGGAGCCTATCATGAAAATATAGCTACCTTTGAAGGTATGGATTTCTCGGCAACAAGTTGGAAGGACAATAAGCAAGTGCTATTGCTTTCCACTTATGTTAGTTGCGAACCAGCAGAGCTATAACCCGCTACGACAAAAAAATAAAACGTAAAACATATTCAAGTACCTTGTCCTCGCGTAATCAAGGAATATAACGCCCACATGGGGGGCGTTGACCTGATGGACAGCTTCATTGGGCGATACCATATACCCATAAAATCTAGAAAGTGGACAATGAGGTTGTTCTATCATCTACTTGATATTACAATAATCAACTCTTGGGTACTCTACAAAAACGTTAACGTCAAAAGAGGAACACCCCAGAAGGACATACTGAAGTTAGGTGACTTCAGAACAGAGCTTGCTGACACCTTATGTCAGTATCAAAATCGACCTGAAAATAAACGTGGAAGGCCAAGTACAAGTCGAAAAGATGATGATGTTGAACCACCCTCCAAAAGATCACGGTCTTGTGTCCAGGTCTTACCCTCAACTGACATACGTTATGATCGAGTGGGACATGAAAAGTTTTATGGACTCAAGAAATAAATGTAAATATCAAAATTGTCGAAAGCTTACTTCATGGTTATGTAAAAAATGAAAATTTTCCTTATGTGATAATAAGAAAAATCCCTGTTTTGCATTATTTCATTATTAAATAAATTTCAATATTTTGATTACCGTGATGCCTAAAGTATCAAAAATGATACCAAATCTTTTTTTCAAAATAAATATATAAAAATATCGTTTTAATTTATTTTACTATTTTTCCTCATTAGTAAACACAGTAAAGGGTACATTTATATATTTTTAAATTTTTGTAAATTAAAAGACTTGTGCGATAGGTGAGTATCTTATTTTTATTATGAGTTTTATTTTTTCTTACATCTGCTTTGCTTGAAGAAAAACTTGATGTTTTTGTAAGTATCAATTTTGATACTACAGGCATTCTGGGCTGTTTGAATCCGCCTTACTTACCTACCTGTTTTGGTTCAATTTCTGACTGATTTTAGTATTGTTTCATGTTTATACGCTTGGTTTGGTGTTGGAATGAATGTGCTTAGCCTTTACTTAACTGTATATTATAATTGAAAATGAAGCCGGATGATATTGAGGCTATGTTACGGATGCTAGAAAATGGTGAAAATTCTGAGGATGAGGCCAGTTAAAATGAAGATGATATTGATCTTTGTTGAGAAATTATTAAAATTCCTTGTAGAAGAATCAAACAAGTATCCGATCCAAAAATCCTAACTTCACAGAAGTTGTGACTCTCTTTAGAATTACGTAAATTTTTGGCATTCTTATTTTCACAAGTGTTTATCATTATCCGAGCGTGAGATCGTACTGGTCGAATAAATCAAAATTTGAACCAATTGCCCGGACCATGAATCGGAACAGGTTTGATAAGATTAGACAAATTTTTCACATGAATGATGACAATAAACACTTGCCACCTGATCATACTCAACACGACAGACTGCACAAGGTTCGCCAAGTATTAGACCACTTGAATAAAAGATTCGTTACTGGACCTTTGACCATCGGCTATCACTGGACTAGCAAATGTGCCACCAAAATACAACATTTTATGAAGCAATATTTGCTCAACAAACCCCACAAGTGGGGATTGAAATGATATGTGCTGTGCAGCCTTTCGGGTTACGCATATAGTTTTGAGGTATACTCAGGAGCTAAGAATGTTGAGAGATTACCACACGAACCGGATTTAGGAGTGGTATCGAATACAGTCGTTCGATTGCTAAGACCAATACCAAGGAATGTTAACCATATCCTATATTTCGACAATTTTATACCAATATTCCTTTATTACATTACCTAACCAAAGAAGGTATTTACTGTCTTGGTACCGTCCAGAGGAACAGACTGGGCAAGACTTGCAAGTTGCAAGATAAAAAGTTTTGAAGTCCATAGTAACAAGAGGAGCCTATCATGAAAATATAGCTACCTTTGAAGGTATGGATTTCTCGGCAACAAGTTGGAAGGACAATAAGCAAGTGCTATTGCTTTCCACTTATGTTAGTTGCGAACCAGCAGAGCTATAACCCGCTACGACAAAAAAATAAAACGTAAAACATATTCAAGTACCTTGTCCTCGCGTAATCAAGGAATATAACGCCCACATGGGGGGCGTTGACCTGATGGACAGCTTCATTGGGCGATACCATATACCCATAAAATCTAGAAAGTGGACAATGAGGTTGTTCTATCATCTACTTGATATTACAATAATCAACTCTTGGGTACTCTACAAAAACGTTAACGTCAAAAGAGGAACACCCCAGAAGGACATACTGAAGTTAGGTGACTTCAGAACAGAGCTTGCTGACACCTTATGTCAGTATCAAAATCGACCTGAAAATAAACGTGGAAGGCCAAGTACAAGTCGAAAAGATGATGATGTTGAACCACCCTCCAAAAGATCACGGTCTTGTGTCCAGGTCTTACCTCAACTGACATACGTTATGATCGAGTGGGACATGAAAAGTTTTATGGACTCAAGAAATAAATGTAAATATCAAAATTGTCGAAAGCTTACTTCATGGTTATGTAAAAATGAAAATTTTCCTTATGTGATAATAAGAAAAATCCCTGTTTTGCATTATTTCATTATTAAATAAATTTCAATATTTTGATTACTGTGATGCCTAAAGTATCAAAAATGATACCAAATCTTTTTTCAAAATAAATATATAAAAATATCGTTTTAATTTATTTTACTATTTTTCCTCATTAGTAAACACAGTAAAGGGTACATTTATATATTTTTAAATTTGATTTAAAAATCAGGCTTTTAAGGGTTAAGGAGCGGTGGATTATGAAAGATGATGATGTTGAACCACCCTCCAAAAGATCACGGTCTTGTGTCCAGGTCTTACCCTCAACTGACATACGTTATGATCGAGTGGGACATGAAAAGTTTTTATGGACTCAAGAAATAAATGTAAATATCAAAATTGTCGAAAGCTTACTTCATGGTTATGTAAAAATGAAAATTTTCCTTATGTGATAATAAGAAAAATCCCTGTTTTGCATTATTTCATTATTAAATAAATTTCAATATTTTGATTACCGTGATGCCTAAAGTATCAAAAATGATACCAAATCTTTTTTTCAAAATAAATATATAAAAATATCGTTTTAATTTATTTTACTATTTTTCCTCATTAGTAAACACAGTAAAGGGTACATTTATATATTTTTAAATTTGATTTAAAAAATCAGGCTTTTAAGGGTTAAGGAGCGGTGGATTATGAAAGATGATGATGTACTCTTGGCCTAAATCGACAACGGCAACAACTTTCGAATACTATCGGCTGTTGTCAAATGTTCCCATGTCACGCTTATGCAATAAGATCATAGACACAGAGACGAACACAACTCGACCTGACCAATAATTTGTGTTTTTGTACAAATGTTGATTTTGGTATCGAACTCAGGACCCATGTCTTAGCAGTCAGGCACATTAACCACTAAACCGCTAAAATTCTGAAAGGCAAAATTTGTATGAATATAATTAATGAAATTGATAATAATTCCAATTCGTGGCAGTGACAAATGAGCTTTAGTAATATTTTAGTAAGTAAAAACTAAAAGTAGTCAAGTCAGGTGCTCAAAGTACTAGCTGTATAAATATTATTCTTTTAAGAATTATATACGTAAGTTTAAATTGTGATATTTCAATGAGAGTTTAGCGCCTTTTTATGAAATCCAACTTAGGTCTTATTTAAATGATTTTATCGTGCCACACGAAATAATTGTGAATTGGCTTGTAACGTCCGCTTACAGCCCCAGTAGACTAGACAATCTAATACGTAAAGAAGATGAATAAAATTCATCGAAACTATTCTTTAGCAGATTTTTATTTGGAGGATATTAAATTCCCCCCAAAATAATTACTTATTGAATATGTATTCAATAAGTAAATATTTTAATTTTTATAAACAAGATTTTGTTAAAAAAGCGATTTAAATAAATAATTTAAAAAAATTATGACTTGTATTCATTGTGTCCTTTCATCTCTAAGATTTACCATAGCACAGTGCTCACATGGCACACCCCGGTCTTCAATACAAGCAGCCGATTTCGGCAACAACGTTCATATCAATTGGAAGTTTGCGACCATTTTTGGATATGAAACGCACAAAACAAGTTTCCAACATTTGACGCGCCTTTTGATAATCAAGAATTTTTTAAATAATTTAAAGTCATAGTTCTGTTATTTGATATCTCTTTCTGATAACGATAAGGGACAATTTATCCAACAGTTTAAGAATAGTTGTATTGCGTTACATTATCTATACATATAATAAAACTTAAACGGATTTTAGTTTTTAGAATTCGGCTGTCTGCGCGCGCATCACATGGAAAGTGTAGGGCCGATGTTAATACAATTATCTTTATTGTATAGCTTTAAGTACGACTTAAAAATATAGCTTATTTAATTTCTTTCTCTATTTATAAATACTGACATTGTATATTGTAAATAAATATTGACATCGTAAAATATTTTTACAACGAAGTTTATTAATTTGCGTGAGCATGTAAATTGAAAATGGCAATAAATAAGGCACGCTACTGCCGGTATGTGTGCTTTCGTCTAACCCTTTTATGATACGGTTAACCCGCCATCTCTCTGATGTGCGATTTTCAACGCTTTTCTTTTACTTAGTCGACAACCACGGGAAGAAAGGATGTGGCTTTTTTTGACACCACCATACAGCATGATGAAGTAACTACTCGTGGCCGATTTCGACCTCGATGATTACTTTCGAATAATATTTTAATTGACAAAACTTCATCATCATCATCAGGCCTCCTTATGAAAGGATTTTCAATAATCGTCTCGTTTGGCTGATGACTAGACCATCGCAGTACATGGTACATGCCATCAGTTTGGATAATTTAGTAGGAACTCGCCGTACCTACTCACTGTGAACCAAGGACGGAGCTTTCACGGCACTTCATATCTAAGACGTTGGTAATTCCCTTGGTCAACACTTGTGACATCCAGGATCGTAGTGGAAGATCTCACAGTGACCAAATAGGTACCACCTAAGTAAGTAGCCATTGTTGTTACAAGTCCACAGTCAATGTGGCACTGCCGAAGATATTGTATCGCCATCCAAATTCTATATCAAGGCAATTTGGAAAGACGTATGAAGGTTAAATTTGAGCACTACAATGGAAATGTCACGGTTTTAACGTCTATAAGAAAAACATCACAATTTCCTTCCGCCAACATTGTCGTTATGGCAGTTATCTAACCTCAGGTAGTGTACGAGATTTGAATCACGTGTGACTTACGAAAAAATTATGATGAAGAAGAGGAAAAATGGACGACTTCCATGCTTATGAATGAATTAATGTTTTTGTTTTATATTTCTAGTACTAATGTACTTAATGTGAAGTAAATATTTTAATTTTTATAAACAAGATTTTGTTAAAAAAGCGATTTAAATAAATAATTTAAAAAAATTATGACTTGTATTCATTGTGTCCTTTCATCTCTAAGATTTACCATAGCACAGTGCTCACATGGCACACCCCGGTCTTCAATACAAGCAGCCGATTTCGGCAACAACGTTCATATCAATTGGAAGTTTGCGACCATTTTTGGATATGAAACGCACAAAACAAGTTTCCAACATTTGACGCGCCTTTTGATAATCAAGAATTTTTTAAATAATTTAAAGTCATAGTTCTGTTATTTGATATCTCTTTCTGATAACGATAAGGGACAATTTATCCAACAGTTTAAGAATAGTTGTATTGCGTTACATTATCTATACATATAATAAAACTTAAACGGATTTTAGTTTTTAGAATTCGGCTGTCTGCGCGCGCATCACATGGAAAGTGTAGGGCCGATGTTAATACAATTATCTTTATTGTATAGCTTTAAGTACGACTTAAAAATATAGCTTATTTAATTTCTTTCTCTATTTATAAATACTGACATTGTATATTGTAAATAAATATTGACATCGTAAAATATTTTTACAACGAAGTTTATTAATTTGCGTGAGCATGTAAATTGAAAATGGCAATAAATAAGGCACGCTACTGCCGGTATGTGTGCTTTCGTCTAACCCTTTTATGATACGGTTAACCCGCCATCTCTCTGATGTGCGATTTTCAACGCTTTTCTTTTACTTAGTCGACAACTACGGGAAGAAAGGATGTGGCTTTTTTTGACACCACCATACAGCATGATGAAGTAACTACTCGTGGCCGATTTCGACCTCGATGATTACTTTCGAATAATATTTTAATTGACAAAACTTCATCATCATCATCAGGCCTCCTTATGAAAGGATTTTCAATAATCGTCTCGTTTGGCTGATGACTAGACCATCGCAGTACATGGTACATGCCATCAGTTTGGATAATTTAGTAGGAACTCGCCGTACCTACTCACTGTGAACCAAGGACGGAGCTTTCACGGCACTTCATATCTAAGACGTTGGTAATTCCCTTGGTCAACACTTGTGACATCCAGGATCGTAGGGGAAGATCTCACAGTGACCAAATAGGTACCACCTAAATAAGTAGCCATTGTTGTTACAAGTCCACAGTCAATGTGGCACTGCCGAAGATATTGTATCGCCATCCAAATTCTATATCAAGGCAATTTGGAAAGACGTATGAAGGTTAAATTTGAGCACTACAATGGAAATGTCACGGTTTTAACGTCTATAAGAAAAACATCACAATTTCCTTCCGCCAACATTGTCGTTATGGCAGTTATCTAACCTCAGGTAGTGTACGAGATTTGAATCACGTGTGACTTACGAAAAAATTATGATGAAGAAGAGGAAAAATGGACGACTTCCATGCTTATGAATGAATTAATGTTTTTGTTTTATATTTCTAGTACTAATGTACTTAATGTGAAGTAGATATTTTAAATAATAGACTATATGACTATTTTGAATAATTACTACATGCAAAAAAATTATAATGAACATTTTGCGTTTTCTTATGGCAAGTCCTATAATGAGTCCCAATATCACACACATTACTTAATAGTGTTGTACCAGCAAACTTTAAAACGGTCTCCATGGATCGACAAGTATCTACATGGAGTGACGAGTGTGTAACAGTCGATAAATACCCCCTGTATTGATCGATAGCTCAGTTTAAGGGCCGTGTTCGTGACAATCAATGTGGAACATGGTCCATGTTTAACAATGTAAATCGGTTGAATTTAGGTTTTCATAAACATTTAATGACAGTAGACTAATTGAAGAAAAAGGCCAATGCCAAGAAGACGTAAGTAAGGCAACACTACAATATCATAAGATATTATCAAAAAAACGTATACCGAAGTACTTAATGAGCATAGTAAATAAAATGACCAGCAAGTAGTGTTGTACTTGTGCAAATCAACTGATTGGGAAACAAAGGTTCTCGAGGGTCAACTTATAGGCAAGTGACTTAATGTTGTAGGAGAAGGATGGACGCAGGACCGTACTTGGTGACGGAAGGGGCTGATGTTCAGCAATAGACTTGTGACAGGCTGTACTAATGATGATAATAATCACAGATAAATACAGTTTAAGATCTGTCGCTTTATTCATCGTAATGAAGTTGATCTTAAACTTAAACTTGTGGAACTATCGCGGCTTTTAAAGGACAATACTGTAATAAAAAAGTACCTATTTACTGAGAGGAAATTGTTTCGCGAAGTTTCTGCATGCGTGGGTGATGCGAAATATTGCTTGTGCTGTGACTCTTTGATACACTCCCTCCCCGGCCTGAAGGCTGGATCCCCCCTTGTTAGCAGTGGGACATTACAGGAAGTAATACTATAACTTATTACCCTGCGCGCACCATTACAATATAAATTCAATTGTTTCAACACGTTTAGACTTACTAGTAGTTTTCGCCCAATATAGATGTACTCGTATTTATGCATTTAGTACAACTTGTTTTGTAGTGTCGATATACCTACCTACTTACAGAACAAAAAGGTTATCTGCAGTTTCCGAGCGGTAGAAAACGGTTCGTATCTCAGTCGTTGGCGACATCGCGCCGAGATGCCTGCGCCTGATAGAAATGGCTTGAAAATTGTCCAGATCGATGTTAAAGACGTACGATTCCCAACATCGCTAGGAGGGCACGGCTCTGATGCTTTGGTAACGTAATAAATTATATTAACTTTTTTTTTCATATGTATTTTAATTTGGTCATTTTTATTTCATGATTACTATGATAACAAGGATACTTATTTCATATTTATAAAGTAAGTTGGTATCTTGAAAAATTACGGTACATTTTGTTTTCCACAATTAATTGTTTAATAAAGACATTCTTGAAACCGAATGAGTAACGCAAAGTTGACACCATTTGTGAACGTGTTGCAATATAACTAGTACCTATACATATACTTTTGTGTGGTTAACTGTTTTAACAAATTTAGTTTATCCTTTTACGTGTATTAACTTTTTAAATTGGAATTCTATTTTAATGGCAATGAATAGGGGGGAGAAGGATTAATTGAAATGTTACGACTATTGTATGTATCCAAAAAAGTATGTTCACATTCCTTTCGTGGTGGGTAGGAACCTATGCAGCATCAACAAATGCAGCATATGATACACTTAAAACGAAGTCCATTCGTTGTTTTGAATATAACAGGTACCTAACTCATGTATTTTAGTTATCATTCTATTCTCTGCTTTGACTGATTCTGCAAATTTCAAAAAACAAACATGAAACACCGATTTAGATGAGAGTTTATGATGTACTCAACTTTATACGATTAGTATCGTTTGCTTGGACACTAAGACGGCGACAAGGCTCTCGTGCCTGTTACGATGTCGTGGGACAATCTACACTTAATTTGGATAAGCTCTCGTGAAAAGTGGGTTGAAAGGACTAACATATCTCTTCTCTTCTGATTATTCTGTTTCTTTAAGTGATGTAATAATTTCGTTGCATAACTTTCGCTCATCTCGAGGGGAGTTTTTTTCTGGGAGTGGAATGTTTTAATGAATAAAACGCTTATCTAATGTTTCGATACAGAATCGTTAACTATATTCAAATTTGACTTTAAAATCAATATAATGATTTATTGTATTTACACGAACACTACACTACATAATAGTTTCATTTCAAATATAAAATGAGAACACATATAATATTTTTCAGCACACCGATCCTAACTACTCGTGCGCTTACGTCACGACCTTAACTGAAAACGGCAGACAAGGCTATGGATTGACGTTCACCTGTGGCCGTGGCACCGAAGTGGTTGTCTTCACTGTCAGAGCTATAAAGAAGTTCATCCTCGGTAAAAACGCCGCCGATATATTTGCTGACTTCGCTGGCTTTTGGCGCACCATAACAAATGACTCTCAAATGAGATGGGTTTGTTTTACTTTTATGAAAACATATACTATTTTACGTCTAGACACAAATTATTTATTAAGCTTTTTGTCATTTTTATTATCATAACATTATCTCTTTTAAGGTTGCCAAGTAAATTGTGTTATAAAAAAAGATCGAATTGAGGTACGGTTGCTCATACAACAATGCCAACAACGCATTTCCATTTCAGATTGGTCCCGAGAAAGGAGCAGTTCATTTAGCAGTGGCCGCCATTCTAAATTCCCTTTGGGATCTTTGGGCGCGACTAGAAAACAAGCCTTTATGGAGACTTCTAGTGGATATGGAGCCGGAGGTGAATAATTCACTCTAATATCAGCCTGATATATTCTCGTTCTTAATCTGTTTGTGCTAGACCTAGGTATTTTACACATGATCACCAACAAGAGCTGGTAAGTCATGCATGGAAGATTTGTCTATACTCGCCACGGTTTATAGCCGAGGTTACGAATGTAGTGCCGGTAACCTCACACTAGAGACGGTGCTTCCCATCTGTCGATCGCTACAGCCTCGTCCGTTAGTCAGCAATGGGTAACGTGTGCAAGAGAGGTTGGCATTTGGAGGAAATATAAATAATACGACTTACAATTACTTCCCCTGTTAGAATATTTACCCTACCAGTCCTGTGTTGTAACTATGCGCCTAACTTCCAAGAAATGCATGCCAGCTGGCGCTTTCATGTCACCTATGCCTAGCAGTGGATTTTATTAAGCTGATGAAGAAGACAAAAATTCTGAAAGTATTTTAAAACTTTGAAGAAAACAGGTTTGCTATCGTTAAAAAGAACAATGAGCTCTTACATAATTATCAAACTAAACACGTAAAATATATAATTATAAATGTTAACACAATTGATTATTTACATATAGTAGTCTTACATAATCTTGAATTGTTATCTAAGTAATATTAATGTTTGTATATGTACACAAAACAGTTCATATAACTTATCAGAACGTGTTATTTTGTTAAATATGTCTTATCAATCTTATTTAAATTTTACAGGAGTTGGTGTCCACGATCGACTTTCGTTACATAACGGATGTCATCACTAAAGACGAAGCCATACAGCTACTTAAAAGAAAGGAGGCTACCAAAAAAGAGAGAGTGAAATATTTGTTGGAAAACGGATATCCAGCGTATACTACTCAAGTTGGTACGACGTAATAATTAATAATAATATTTTATTACAGTTTGGTCCTTTTTTGTCACACCCTTATGTTAAATCTCCTCTAATTTTTGAATTATTAGATTTATTAATTCATTGATTATATATACTACGTCTACGTCTACTATTAGCTACGTCTTAGGGGGAGCAAATCAAGTAACGAACGTGGCTCTGGCTACCGAATGCTGGTGGACAATGCATTCCAAATTAGTGGAACTAAATCGCAAAGAGGGCAACGTGCGCAGAGTACCGACGCAGCGCGAACCATACGAGAATTGGCAATTTAAATTCAGTTGATGCCACTGAAATTTATATGGGCAGACGTTGCACTTAATGACTTGCTATAAAAATAAGTAAACATAAGAAATACCTATATTTCTTGTTAAAAAAATTTCACTTTTGCCTTGCTGCTCTTCGCTAACTACGTACTAAGATTTGTGCCGAAGACAAGGTTATGGATGTATGGTACCCTTATCTTTGCGGTACATACTTCCATTTCCCTAACATTCGGAAATATAATATACATATATATTTAGTATGGTATAATTTGTGATTTGAGTATTCCGCCAGTTGGCGGACAGTTGTCAGACGCCACATTTTCAGGACCTTCCCTTAGTCGACTTTTACGAGGAATGAAGAGACGTGATGGCAGATTATTCAATTATACGTAAAATAATATAGAATTCTGCTTATTTAACGGGAAGAAATCAGCCAGATTTCTTCCCGTTAAATAAGCAGATAAGGAACATATATCAACATTGTAAATTGTAACATTTGATGTTTCAGGATGGCTAGGGTACAGCGATGAATTAGTACAGCAGCTGTGCAACAAATATCTGAACCTTGGCTTCACTCATTTTAAAGTCAAAGTAGGTCTCAATTTCGAAGACGATTACCGAAGATGTAGTGCTGTTCGGAAATGTATCGGCGAGGATAAATTTTTGGTAAGTGCCCGCATGTCATTCTTATTCTTATGATAATCAATTCTTCTTGCATAACCAGATGCCGCAGTGGCCGATTGACCAGTAGGAAATTAGATAAAATAATATTTAGAAACAATAATACTAAAACTAAGCTAAAAGTTATTAGTATTTTAATGATCAACGGCGAAAGACTTTCCGTTAGTAAATGAGTATAAATCAATAACGACACCAGTATTTAATAATTTTAATATATTATTCATTAAATAATAAGTTTTTTTAACAAATGCTAATTTCAACTGTACGTGGTGTACTCGAACTTTGATAGCCAACAAACGAGACTCTGACGACCTGATGGCATTAAATGTATGATGGCATTAATTTGCAGAACCCAAATCTCAGGCGAAATGTAGAACAGTATGTGTGTATAAGTTCTCACGATCGTATACCCAATATTGGAGTTGTCGAAGGTTTTTTAATTAGACCAGAATTAATTTGGGACAACGTGACAGTCTGAATGGTCGTCGAGCCGGTCGTCGTCTTAGTGTCAAGGCTAACGATACAAATCACATATAAGTTTCTAAAAACACATTACTACGAGCTCTCCACGTTGGGGGTGTAACTCGAGTCTCCCGATTCGGAGGACGATCCCCTTGCCACTCGGCAACTTTGCGCATATGCCATGGAATGGGATATGTGATACTTAATATCTAAAGTGGGACAGAATTTGTTAATAATGATAATATAATGTGCGAGATAGTATCTGTGATGATGATATCCCCAACAGAGCTGAAGTAACCGTCTGATGATGTAATAGACTTGAAAATTTTAATTATTTTTAAAAACTGTATCATTTGTATTTCCGTTTGCTAGATGGTTGATGCAAATCAAGCGTGGAGCGTTAACGAAGCCATTGAATGGATGAAGAAACTGGCGCCTCTGAGACCCATGTGGATCGAAGAGCCAACGTCTCCCGACGATGTGTTGGGACATGCTACCATTTCGAAGGCGTTGAAGTAAGTGTTTAAAATATTGTACAACATACTAACATTATATCTAGCATTTTATTTATTTTTTCATTATCAGCATTTATTTAATAATGTCGTATGAATGTATAAACAATGATTGTTAGATTTCTAACACGGTCAAGTATCGAAAGCTTTTAGAATCAGTCATCTCCTACCTGCAAAATAAATTATTATTGTGTCAAAGAAGCAAGATTGAATTGGATTGCAGTAAACATACAGAGGTACATTGGCAATTATTATTATTTAACAATACGTACACACAAACACTCACGCTTGTCACCTATATGGAGATAGGCAAAATGTAACATTTCCTCCACTTGGCACGACTCAGCACAGCCAAACGAGCTTCTACTTTTCGTACCGTAACCTATGTGGGTTACTTAACATAAATGTTCGGTAATATAAAAATAACAAGATTTCGGCTAGGATTCGAGTGGAATGGTGATATGAAGCCAGGTGAGTAACTCTTATTGGACCAATGAATCTGTCCTAAGACATCTTTTTATCTTAAAGGTGTTTATGAAAATAGTACATTCTGGTCGTATGATCTTTGTAAAAGTTAAAATCCTACTTTTACGTTGATGACATTGATAATGGTATTTTATGAATTTGGGCAATAAACAAGGTAAGTTTTTTTTTATGGAAAAGGGGGCAAACGAGCAAGCGGCTCACCAGATGGTAAGTGTGTACCGTCGCAGATGTACCTGACATCTGCAACACCAGAGGGGCTGTAGGTGCGTTGCGGGCCTTAAAGGATATTTGGGGGATGGGAAAGAGGATGAGGAGGGTGGATTGGGCCTTCGGTTACCTCGCCCACCGAACGACGCGCAGAAGCATGTGCTTCACGCCGGTATTCAGGTTACTCCTTATATTGTCTTAGAAGCAGTCGACGATGTGCGATTACCCACGAGTCCGTCACCTTATATCTCATACGGCGTATAACTGTAATAGGCCTTACGACATTGGCGTGGCGACGGGAGAAATGTGCGCGAACCGCGTAATGTTCAAGCAGTTCTTGCAGAGCGGCGGGATACAGTTCTGCCAGATCGACTCCGCGCGCATCGGCGGCATTAATGAAATACTGGCAGTCTACTTGATGGCTGAGAAACTCAATGGTATATACTCTTCAAAAATACATATATGTATAATAATATAAATATGCATTAAACCATATTAAGACTTAAATCTTTTAACTTCTTATGATATTATAATATGTACTTACTTTCTATTTTTAAATAAAAACCTTCGGCAAGTGAGCCATGCATCATGTGGTAGCCGCAGCTACGCTGTCACTATAAGGCTTTTTAATTTATTTGTTCATGGCAAAAGGTCTATTCATTTGCCGAGTCAGTCGGCAATAACGACTAATTCTCCCAATTTTGAAGTAACATCTCCAACAATGTTCGGTTGGAATGATTATGAATATGAAATAATCATCCCCTTTTACGTAATAGTGAAGGTGTGCCCACACGCTGGAGGGGTAGGGCTGTGTGAGATGGTACAACATCTACAATACTGGGACTATGCGAGCCTCTCCGGCAGTGTGGAGGGTCGCCTCATCGAGTATGTGGACCAACAACATGAACATTTCTACGACCCCTGCGTGGTGAAAAACGCCAGATATCTTGCACCCAAAGTAAGTTTACATAACGTGATAGAGTAGTATTTGATTGAGGAGCATACTTCAGACACTATTTTATCCAGTAGAGAATCCGTCCAGTTGGGCTCTGTTAATTCATCAACGCCTTTTCATACAAACTTTTTAGTCCAAAATGTTTTTAACAATTTTAATTAAACTTTGTACTTGTATAAGCAGGATTTTCAAAAATGTGTAATAATGTCCAATTGGAGCGATTTTAAGTTTTCCATAGTAACATATATAATTACAACTATCTCATTTGTAACCGAATATTTTGAAAATTTATTCTACTAATTTTTAAATTTTTTTTAAATTCCCTGAGCTGTTTACAGGAGAAGTGGCAACTTTTTTAAAGATAAGTTATCGCGATCGAATATTCCAGTCTAATGTAATTTTTAAGAACTGAATTATTATTTCCAGTTGCCCGGATACAGCACGCAATTTCTACCGGAAACACTACAAAAGTACGCTTATCCTAATGGCAGCGAGTGGCAGCGAATGTTCAAGGAAGGATTGTTTCCTCCGCCCGACGAAACTGAACTAGCTAATGCGTGAAAAGATATTTATCGTGGAGTGATAACTGAACTTCAATTTGTTTTTTGTAACAAGTCTTTTAATAAAGTTGAATTATGTACATGTACTCTTAAATAGAACCTTTGAACACCAGTCTCGTCGTCAATATTTTACATTTAAACAGCCTTTAAAAACTGAAATGATTAAAAAGTTGAAAATTAAGGTTAAAATACAAATATAAAATACAGGCCAAGTAATAATAGAACTTCGTAAATATCGTTTGTAGTCACAGATTAAAAACAGAGAAAAAAGTAAGCAGTCCAAGTAAACAACGTATAAACACGGGCTACGATTTCTTCTGAAACGCAAAAGCGCTAAGCTTTGATTGCTTCGGGGCGCTAGCAACGGGTGAGTCAGCACTCGCGTCTTCTTCCAACTTCCTTTTCTGCGCACCGTCGCCATGACCAGCAGTTTTGCTCTGAACGCTCTTGAATGTTCTGATCCCTTGACGCGTTAATTCAGACGGTGTTAAGTCAGGGTGTTGTGTTTCCAAGGTAGATTTGTTACGCGAGAACCAATCTATGAATGTTTCACATTCGAGTGGCGTTAAAGGCTGATGAAGAAAATAAAAAAATTACAATTCATAAATCTACCAACGTTGGACACAGATATCTCTCCGTACGTTTGATATAAGGCTGGGGAGATTACGTCACGCTGCTACAGTGCGTGGTAGCAGATTGTACAATATTGTTTATTTCTCATATATGCAGGTTACCTTGCGGTGCCTAACACTTACACTTAAAATTTCAAACTATAAGTTGATGTGTCGCATTTAGACAGATAGAGAGAGAAAATCGCATAATGCGTGACAGAGCTATACAAAGAAAGAAAATATGCGACTATACTATTATGAGGGCGGAACGGAACGGAGAGGGTTGGCGATTAGAGGGAATATGTCAGCTCGCAAATTTGCTCCCAGTACAAAAGAGGTTAAGAAGTAAGTAGTACATGAGTTGGCTTTACCTATAAATCTCTAAACGCTCTCAAGAGTCCAATATAAAAATATCTACAGAGTAATGTTGGATTAGTAAGTTACTGCCTCAGTACCGTAGTGCGTCCGGTATGTCTGCGGAGAACCGTGTTGACGGCCTCTTCGCAAGCATTCGGAAGAACATCGGCGGTCACTTAACAGATGACATAGGCGAGCAGTTCCAATATTATTCTGAAACTGATAGCTGGCGCATTGGACAGCGCATTGAAATCCCACTGGATGACAGTTTTGGTTAAAAGTATATTAGTTATATCATCTAACATAGCATAAGTCTACTAACATATGTTATGGACCTGTTGTTGTCTGGGCAACTAAAGATATTAATTCAATACCATTATCCCATGTCACAATGTGAACTTGGTGAAAGGGTCAAGTCACAATTAATATTTTTATGGTAAAAACTATAACTTTGTAACACTTACATCTTTATTTTCTGTTAAATCGGTGGAAGGATGAACTTCTACTAAGGTCCTTTCCGTCAAGCTTAAAGGACTTTGGACATTTTTAGATGGATCCTGCTGCTTTCTAAACGGATTCCTCGCTCCACTGGGCGATGATTTTATAGGCTAAAATGATGTATATTTATTTATTTCTGGATAACATATGTTTTTTTAATTTCAATAATTTTTGAAAGTAAAATATTATGATGTAGATATTAGTTAGCGGCCTTAGAGTCCACTGCTAGATATAGGCATATAAGAGGATAAGTCAGCGAAAAGGTTATCACAGTATTAGCACAGAATTACAAGATAATAGCAACACCAATTACAACGGAAATGTCAATAACACAGACAGACATTAGTGGCCATAGGAGTTTGTTTGACCTTGTATACTCGTAAACATAGAAATCACTTACTGCTGGCTTAATAGGGGTAACATTTTCGATTTTCTTCTTTATCTTTTGAGGTATTATAAGACTATTATTCAAATCTTCTTGCTCTGTACTGGTTACGTCATAAGTCTCCTGGGACTCCAGCTCTTGGAAATGCGAGTTCTGTGCCACATTCAACTTGTCAGCTTCCTTCTCCCACTTCTCGGCGAGGTTAGTCAATTTGTCTGCTAAATGCATCCGGCCCAGCCTCGAAGCGTATTTAGCTGCCAGTGGTAGCAAACGATCGTCCTTTAATAATTCCATCAGTTCTAATGCCCTTTGCTCGATTTCACTGCGACAAGCCAACTGAAAAAAATTATAAAAATTATTCTTTGTGTCTATAAAGCTCCTGTTACTGGGTAGTGGTATCTTCTCGTCAATGAGGTCATAAGTGTATGAGAGAGAGTCCGTGCTGGGAAGAGGATTTGCCACTTTGCAGCGCGATCGAAAAATAGCACCACATGTTTGGTCTTGAACGATTAATGTATAGTAGTCGAAAGCATTACTGTCACCTTACGCTACCAATACGGCATATTAAAACATTTTCTTATGCCTTTAGAGTAGCTCCAGTGGCAGTACCAAGCACCAAAACCAAAAAATTATATTATTAATCTATAAATAAAAATGTCTAAAATAGAATAAATACAGAACTTACAGCGAAGAGTTTTAATGCAGTTTCCCTGGCGGTCTTCACGTCAACCTCAGAGGTCGTGTGCGCCCAGCGCACTAACTGCTCCTCATATTGACTCTTCTCTGTATCCAACTCGCAGACTGGTATCTAAAAAGTACTTAAATTGCTAAATCTTACGTTGACTTAATCAAAGCCAATATTTGGGCAATTCACAAATTATTTGCTGTTTCGAGTCTGGTAGTGTTGTGTCCAGTAGTCGAATGATCAGATAGGCAAAATTTATAGAAAGAAATCTTACCTGAATAGGTAATTCAGTAACAATCGGTTTGGGTACTGTAAGAGGAAAGGTAGTTCCTCTACAAAGAATTGCTCTTACTGTCTGTGTTGGCTCATTAATCTGAAAAAAGTTTTTACAAGTTTCAAACATTATTAACATTTTTTTTCATTTTGTACACACAATAAAAACAACCAAATATTTTTAATACATATTTTCACTATGAATAAGCTGTACAATAAATATTTTATTATTGAAATATCTTACAGCAGACCTTTAAAGAAAAGGTTATTGAGAACGAAATACATAAATAGATAATATAAATATATATGCATAAGTATAATTATAATACCTAACTACAATGATTTTAAATTGAATTCTCTCAAATGTTTCTTAAATTCAAGCAAAGTAACAGAATTTCCCAAGTTAGGCGGTAGCGAGTTCTAAGAAAGTTAAGTAGTAGCTCTCAGGTAATATAATATCAGGTAAAATAAATAATGTCAGTCATAGTATTTTTTTTGAGTATGGAGTGGAGTATGGCAAACGAGCGAGTCCATGACAGACCATGGACACCTGCAAACAACTTCTATCGAAGAAGGTTTTGTTGTCACGCCTAAGGACTAAGATGGAATGCCTCACAGCCCATAATTATAGTGACTCTCTATATATAACCGGAACACAACAGTAGTTTTACTGCTAATGGGTAGGAGGGTGGTACCGATGCAAAGTACTCCTAGGCAGAGAGGGAGTCTTCCGCCTAGTATATTGTATGTCACTGCAATAAATGAGGGAATATTAATATCATTGCAGTGCATAATATTAATTAATATTAATAAAAGAGCAGCGCGAGTGCGCTTCACTTGATGGCTTACCGCAAATAATGTAGATCTAAGAACCGAAAAACCCTACAGCAAAAATGTGTTGACGTTGTTAACCTTTTTAATGTATACATACTCACAGATACTATGAACCAGGAGTCAGAAGCGCCTCTAGAATGGACGCCAGTATCACATATGGGCATCCACACACCACTGGCGATATCGTACAGCCTCAGTATACCGGTGTTGTCAAAAGTACATGGCGAACCGACGTCGGTAGTTCCAATCCAGGCCAATTTCGAACTTGGGGTGAGTGGCAGATGAACTGTTTTACTACGTACTTGCCGGCCTATGAAAAATAATGTGCAATGTGTATATAAAGGCTTCTTATTGAAATCCATATTATTTTAGAATCCTATATATTTAGGTTTAAGATGTATTGTACATAATCGTGATTCTTTATTCCCTAACCTAAACGTGACATAAAATAGAATTTCTATTCTGCAACACGTCATTTTTTTTTATATGAAAGGCGGCATACGAGTAATAGGTTCACCTGATGGTAAGTTATTGCCGTCGCCCACATACATCTGCAACACCAGAGGAGCTACAGGTGAGTTGCCGGGTATTTGGGAGATGGGAGGGAGGATAAGGAGTGGAATGGGGAGGTGGCCGCCTCCGGTTACCCCACTCACCGAACGAAACGCAAAAGCACAAGATGCCTCTATTTTACGCCGGTATTCTACGAGGTCGTGGTATTAATCCGGTCGAGCCGGATCGAGCCCTTTCGAGCAGCAGCTAAAGCCACCGCTTGGCTTTACCACGTTAAAAACGTCATGAGTTATATGCACATACAGAAATATGACAATTATAAATTGTTAGAGACTTATCACTTTAAAACCTAACAACAATCAAAGCATCAACAATTGCATTGCATTTCAGGTTCAAAACAATTCACTACGATCAATAAATATATTGTATGTACAATACACACGTGAGGATTGAACGCGCGCCTGCCATTATTTAACTTATATTTACCGTTCAGAGCTATTACATCCATCGCAAGATGTTGGTCCGATATACCAGGGTCTGTTTGATGGTACGCTGCAAGGACTGTAGTATTGAACCCTGATAATGCCACTGCTGGACCTGGTAATGAGATTACCTGAAAAATAACAAAGTAAAAACATAGTATTTAAATGCAACTAGACATTAATGAACTATTATGTTGTTTGAATATTCAAATTTTCCGAGGCACAGCAATGAATTACGGTTTACGCCATATTAATAACTAGCCATTCAAAAAAAAACGTCGCCCCACCCTCGCTGGGCTGTGCCATGAGGCCTTTACTACTCGTATATGCTCCGACGACCGTATACACAACACTGGGGTGGTCAGAGGAAGACATTAATTTTTGTCGTTTCCACCTACTTTCTACTAGAGCTTATTTGTAATGACGTGACGGGTGGTCAGCTCGTCGCCGTCCTCAGGTTCAGACCCACGATTAAAAGCGTACATAAATAAAAAAGACTTTGGTACGAGCCTTCCAAATATAACATCGATTTTGGGTTTCTTGATCCAGAGGCCGATCTCCTATTCACTATCTATCGTGGTGTTTACTGACAAATTGAAAGTGCACATATCTGGAATATTATTATGGTCTATAGGCCATACAAATATTTAATCAGTGAGCGAAGCGAATCGAACTCGCAACCCGTACACCATTAAAGCCAATCGCTTAGCCACTGCGCCCACCGTGCCGACACTAAAAATTTACAATAAACACTATAACGTACCTGCCTCTGCGTACCCATAGGCGTGAACAATCTCAACAAACGCGCGTTAGTAGCACAGGCGACAATCCCACTTGTGGCCACCACGGCGAGTATTTCTTCTGTATCTGACATAGACACGCTCCATTCCTTACTACTTCCCACTAGCGATATGCAAACTAATTTACTGTAAAATAAATACACAGTATATATTGAAAAGCAAAGTTTATTAAAAATAAATAAGTGTGTTTTTCGGCAGCTATTTGAAGGATTACACAGTCTTAAAAGATTGACCTTAGTCTTAAATGGGACATTTTTGTAATACCAAAATCTATATTGTAATAAAACTCAAGCTAAACTAAATCATTAAATTAATTCAATTATTATTAATTAAATGTACATTAGGTACATTTCCAAAAGAATTGTTAGATAGTGTACGTTACTATCCGAATCTGGTGATAACATAATTGTCATTGAACATAAATGTCTATGATGCTATGAATATTTAAGATGTCAGTGAGAAACGAGCCCGATCGCTCGCGTAGTATTTTGTTCTTTTAATTTTAAGTAACGTATAAACGTTAAAAAAATATTCTTCATGATTTAGACCAAATTTTAGAGATATTTTAAGACATGAACTTTACATCTGCACAATATAATGTTACACTTACATATTCAGAGGATAAGCAGTATACTAAATACCAAAAGCAAAATATATTCACATTTTCTACTCCTGTTAATACTATACAACATTAATACTTATGAAATTTCATGGTTATCGGGGATGGAGTCGCGGGTACACAGCTAGTAAATAAAGTGCGACCAATATACTAATAAATAGACTTCAATTCGCGTTTTATTATCAATATATATGTATAGTAAATTTTAATCATTACATTTTTATTAGGATATGTAGATAAAAAAAAATATGATTTATTTACCTAGGTGTTTCACAAGCTAAAGCCACAACAGTGGTTGACAAACTGGCCATGGTGTGGTTAAGGTAATTGTTTAAATGAATGCCATGGTGCAAGTTTGAGTCATGAAACTCAATATCAATGCTGGACTCCCCATTATCTCCACTGTGGCATCGCACTATGCCCACATCATTCCAGCACATGTATCTAGAAGATTAACAAACGTATATCAGACTATTAAGTGCTGGATATAGATTCCCAAGATTATGTAACATAAACTTTATGAAGCAATGGAAACCCCTATCATCGAAGTTTCAGTATGTGAGTTTTGGTTTTTTTTATTGGATTGGGGTGACAAACAAGCTATCGGTCCACCTTCAATCGAAGAAGGTTACAGATGCGTTATCACCCCTGACGTCTAAGCCTCACACCCGAAATTATACTGACTCTCTATACCCTTCAAACAGTAACACGACAGTGACAGCAGATTGGCGGCAGAAATGCGGAAGAAGATAGTACCTACTCAGCTTACTCCGAGGTAGACAAGGACTCTACCACCTAGATTTGCTATAATCGCCACGCATGGGGCTGGTTGGCGATGGCGTTACCAGACACCACGCATCTTAGACGCTACTGCCCGTCATCAGTCTGGTTAATTTGTGTCTGGTATTTTTACAAGAAGGTTATCCCGCCATCTATGGGTAGCCATTGCTTACGACACCCACGGGAAGAATGGGGCATATTCATTTGTGATTAGTTACATTACCTATTACCATTAAATTTCTGCAAATGTGTACTTTAAATTAAATATTACAACAAAGCATTATGTCATAATGTAAATTTTTATTGCAACTTTTTTTTTGGCTTGAAACTAAGTAGAGCATTACCTTGTTTACACAAATAATAGCAATGCCACAGAAGCGTGCATACATTTTACATAAAGATATTGATCAAAGAATTCTAGAAGAGTGTAATTTGTATGAGTTGCAAAACAGATCAAACAGTTTAATCAAATATTATGGAGAAGCTCAAAAGTAATCTGCCCAACTTGGTAACTCTGTCAATTAGTACCTCTATTATGGGCGGAGACACAGGTTTAGCAGTAGACATAGGCCGAAAAGATGATGAAGAATCAATTACATTTTTTAATTTAAATGCACTACATCAAGAATAGTGTTTCAGGCTATATAAGAATATTTAGAAAATAATAAACATTGAAGAATTTTGTTAAACATAACAAGGGCCACGCAAAAAATAACCTGTGCTCCAAATGGCCAGGTGTAGACGAAGGCTGGAAAGGCGGCTGCGGTGGAACTGTGGAAGGAGCTGGCGCAACTTGTCTCGACGACGGTCTCGAATCTTCGTTCTCCGTATGTATACCAAAAGCGTCATTTTTTATTTTATCTAAGGAAATTCCATTGTCTTCATCAGTTTCATAGTTCTGAATAAGATTTTCAACCAAATCGTCATTATCTGAAATAATCATTATAGTGTAATAAACATGTTTAATTAAAACTTGGAATAGACTCAAATTATAATGTACTATACCACAAAGTTTTCTTATAACGGTTAGGAATGATGAAACTGGAATAGGTACAATTCAACACATCTTACTAAGTAAGTAAAAGAAACAAAGCTTTGTTGTGGCTATATATATTGTGCATAATGACAAAAAAACAACTAAAAGATCTGTCTTACCATCAAGCTTCTCAATCATTTCTATATCTTCTGTGTCAGCATTTGTACCAGATTTACTACTATCCTTTCCATAACAATTTACTAACATCCCCAATTGGCCAGCAACATCACAATAAACAAGAATGCCATTACCTACGAAATTAAACCATTTATATAAATAAATAATAAAACATCAAAAAACCTATTGATAAATAGGTCCGACAAGTTCGTGTGCAATCTTCCAACGAAAGGAGAACGTTAGTGGGAGGCGGCAGCACGCGATACGCACGTAGAGATGTGTGTGCTCGAGTTTGTTATGTTGTGTTGAGTCAAGTCTGAACCTTCCTCCAATCTTCTCGCTCACAATATGCTTTATATAGGATACGGGAAGGGACGAGTGAGCAACTCTGTGTTTGTGCGTACACTTGCAGCACATACTATCTCCTGCTAGCATAGCATTCGATAGTTTTCGCCTTGATCGAAATAGACCAGGAGGAGGAGAATCATCATCACTACACATAAGCATATGTCTTAATACACAAATTCACAACACTAAAATATATTCTGCCGTTTGTATTGTCTGTATTCACCCATTAGAAAATTATTTAAATTATCAAACCTTTTGGATTCCATGCCATAGCTGACACGTTATGTGATGTCGGATGTTCTATTATTCCCATACATGTCCCAGTCTGAACTTCCCAAACCGCTATTTGACCAGCTACTGTGCTCCCAGCCAAATATTCACCACAAGGAGAAAATAGACATTGTGACATTGCACATTTTATCTAGAAATAAACATTACTTTTAATAGAAATTTGGAATTCACAGTATAATAATTCTATTCCCTGTTGCCACAACAAGATAGAATTGACATAAAAATGACTTAGAAAGTCGGTCAACCCATATTTTCTTTCTCCATCAGGTGATTTGATGGATGGATCTTCGAAAATGCAAAAGGTTTTTGAGTTGACTTGTTGCTTCCCCTTTAATACGTCCGAGAGGAAGAGGAGCGTATAAGGCCACGTTATTGTGATATTTCTGGCTGGTGACTAATAACCCGACGAGAGGGGTTTCTTCGCATGTCTCTTATCTGAGGAGGCCACGGTGGAGGAGCTAGAAGAAGACCGCCGGCTCGAGCACATTGGTGATCGTAGTAATCAGTAATTTAGGGATCAAGTTGGGCACGCGGTAATTACGTGAGCCCCTACAGAAAAAAGAAGGACTGGAGATCTACAGCTCTGTACACAACGAGAGGGACTATTTAAGGCAGAAGCAGGGAAATTGTACCTCTCACTCTACCTGTGGAACGAGCGGCGTAGAGAGGGATGAAAAAACGTGCCGATGAAGTGTGGGGTTCCTATAAAGCCAAGTTTGAGTGCAATAAATGTATGCTACACTTCATCGATAATACACGTAAATAATCGACTTCAAAAATGCCAAAATGAAATAAGTTGGTGTATTTTCTAAACTTTAAGAAAAATTACTTCATTGTGGCATATCTAGTTTACAAACCCATCAATGTATAAAAAGACAAAATGTACGATGCCAATCCCCCTTCCAACTATGGCGATTATGGTAAACACTCTGTATGGAAAAGGCCAATGCTCAGCAGTGGACTATTTACAGGCTGATGAAGGTTTACCGCAATGCTAGAGACAACGATGCAGCGGCGGACGAACTTGAACTTGAACAAACCTCTAATGAGGACCGTAACTAGCCTTATCTGGACATGGATCTTTTAGTACTAAAGCATAGTAGTAATGGTCAGTCCCAATGTAAAACATGTATGGACAATGTAAAAACAGCGGCCCATGCTCCATTCGAAATTTGCACAACACATTTTGCAACATCAAGGGTGTGCTTGGATATCGTGGCTCAAATAACCCAATATTATTCACACACGCAAGATGTTCTTTCAGATGTCCTGGCTGGTTTAGTTATTACTATTTTCTAGATTAATCTTAATTAAACTAGAAAAACTACTTGGCTCTAAAGCACGCCTTTATACACTAGAAGCTATTGTTGGGTGGTGATAGAGTGTAAAATTACTAGACATGTAAATTTCGCCCAACCGCATCAAAGTAGTGTGGTGGACCCAGCTCCAAAGCTCTCTCCAATATTTGAGAGAAGGCCATTGCCCAACAGTGGGTAATTACGAGGTGCTACTTTTATTATTAATTTCAGCCAGGCATAAATCTACTGCTGAATAACACCTCACCAAAGATTTACAGAGGTGGATAATTTGTCTCAGTCTCAGCGGCGGTGCATACATATAGCTGTCTGTATAATCTCACCATCAATGTTAAAATTCACCCATCCCATATAAACAGGTTAATAAACACGAAATAAATAAACATTCTTACCATTCTATGAGTAAATGACATTCGCTGTCCCCAATTTTCACAATCCAATAAAGTTATACCTCTGTTACAAGGATATGCCAAATATTTTCCCTCCGATGGTTCAAAACTTATCCTACCTGAAAATAAAATTATATTATTTTTATTTCAATGTGAATTAAAAAATAAAATATCAGACATGATGAACAAACCCTTCAAGAAATGAAAGTCAACTTGGAAGCGCTTTCTTGGAGAGAAAATGCAACATGTTAGTGTGCATTAAGGCATTTTCAAAAATTCACAAATCTTATATTAAAAAAATGTCTCAGGCTGCCTTTTTTATATGTCGGGAAATACTTAACGGAAAAAACCGCCCTTGCCCCCTATTACAAATGACAAGTTGTGTATAGCGGCACCAACCAAAGCCAAAAGGCCATGTGAAAGCTTTCGCACACACCGCGAACCCTCCAGCGCCGGTCACCCTGAGCAGCCCATCTAGGGAAATGAACAGAACAGCGCCGCAACACGTATGCATTTTAGTACGAAAACACACAAACTACCCATAGCCAACCCCAACTTGTTCAGAGTTTTTATGCGTTTATGTGTAAAATTACAAAATGTGTCCCCACCAGTCGCGAAAGATAGAGAGCATGGCATATCATAATTGATTAACGTGGTAGAGCCAAGCGGCGGCTTTTGCTGTCGCAGAAATGGGCCGGCTCGTCCGGATAAGTACCACGGCCTCGCAGAATACCGGCGTGAAGTAGAGGCATCTTGTGCTTCTGCGTTTCGTGCGGTGAGTGAGGTAACCGGAGGCCCTCTCCCCCCTCCCCCTCCCCAAATATGGTAGCGGTATATAATTTTGAGCTACCCCAGGAGGGTACCAGTACCTACGGTTCTGGAGAATCCCTCACTGAGCATCCACGTTCAGGCTTTCCTACGCTACCTAATCGTGGATGCTCAGTCTGCCTCGCGTATTCTGGGGGGGGCAATATTCCGCTCTCTTTCTTTCCTACTCGAGGCAAACGCAGCAAGGAAACTATGGCATCCCCTACCGCGCTCGCCGTGGATTTCTGCAATATCAGGGGACTCCACTCGAACCTTAGCGCCGTTCATTACCATCTTGAAACGGCGAAGCCGGCCTTGCTTTATCTTACAGAGACTTAGATATCGTCTCCGGCTGATACCTCTTATCTCCATTACCCGGGGTACAAACTGGAACACTCCTTTGTGCCCCGTGCCGGAGTTTGCGTATACGTCAGAGATGATATCTGTTCTCGACGCCTCGGTAGTCTTGAAGGTTTGGACCTATCTACCCTTTGGCTGCGCATCGACAGCGACGACCATCCGCGCGTCTATGCGTGCCTTTACAGGTCCCATAGCGGTAATACCGTAACTGACCGACTCATCGACCACATCCAAATGGCTACAGATTCCGTGCTACAACAGATCCCATCCGCAGAGATCGTGATTCTCGGCGATTTTAATACCCACCACACCGATTGGCTCGGTTCTCGCATAACCGATCATGCGGGGAGATCTGTTCACGACTTTGCATTAGCATATGGCCTGACACAACTGGTAACCTCGCCGACGCGGATCCCAGACGTGGAAGGTCATACACCTTCCCTGTTGGACCTTTTGCTGACCTCACACCCGACGGATATTTGGTCTCAGTCGATGCCCCTCTTGGCTCGTCGGACCACTGTCTGATCCGGAGTGTAGTGCCTATCGCGCGCCGATCCCGAACGCGATCTGCGGGGTTCCGCCGTTTGTGGCACTATAGGTCGGCAGATTGGGATGGAATGCGGTCTTTCTTTGCTTCCTACCCATGGGGGCAGGTTTGCTTCTCGCTGGATGATCCCAACGTCGTTGCAGATTCTGTCACCGATGTGGTACTTCAGGAATGGAACTTTTATTCCGTTCTCTGCAGTGCCTGTCGGAGGTAAATCCCAGCCTTGGTTTGGTCGCACCTGCAAAATAGCGTCACGCCGAAAGCGGAAGTGCTACCAGGCCTGGGCCGATGCATCGGCGTCTCGGGATGCAAAACCAGTGCTCTTAAAACGAGTACAACTCTGCCTCCAGGTCCTTCAAAAGAGTTATCGCTGCGGCAAAGTCAAAGCACATTGGCAGAATTAGCGAGAGACTAGTTTGCCTCCCTTCGGGAATCCGCGCATTCTGGTCTCCCGCTAAGACTGTCCAGGGAAATTTCTGTCAGCCATCTCTCCAATCTCTACACAAGGAGGATGATTCGCTGGCCCATACTGCAAAAGAGAAAGCCGATCTCTTGGGCTCTCTTTTGCATCCAACTCGACTCTTGATGACCGGGGAAACTCTCCACCTACCATCCCGTGGTGTAAGTGCTCCATGCCGGAAATTCAGTTTCTGCAGAGCTCAGTGCGAAAGGCACTCCGCTCCTGGACATTCATAAGTCGAGTGGGCCGGACGGAATCCTCCAATTGTGCTGAGGATGTGTGCCCCTGAGTTGGCACCGGTTCTCATGCGTCTTTTCCGGCACTCCTACTCTTCAGGCGTCGTCCCGGAATCTTGGAAGACAGCATTTGTGCATCCAATACCGAAAAAAGGCGACCGCTCTGATCCGTCCAACTACAGGCCTATTGCCATCACCCCCTTGTTATCTAAAATAATGGAGTCACTCATCAACACCCAGCTCCTGAGGTACCTGGAGGATCACCAGCTCATCAGTGACCGACAGTACGGTTTCCGTCGCGGACGATCAGCTGGTGATCTTCTAGTTTACCTGACTCACCGATGGGCAGAAGCAGTTGAGTCTAAGGGGGAGGCTTTGGCGGTTAGTCTGGACGTAGCGAAAGCATTTGATAGGGTTTGGCATAAAGCGCTTCTTTCAAAGCTTTCATCTTACGGAGTTCCTGAGAGATTGTGCAACTGGGTCACCAGCTTCCTCACGGATCGGAGCATCAAGGTTGATGTCGACGGTGCATGCTCGGACCCCAAACCCGTGAATGCTGGTGTTCCACAAGGCTGTGTGCTATCTCCCACTCTGTTCCTTCTGCATATCAACGACATGCTACAAATCAGTAGCATTCATTGCTATGCAGACGACAGCACGGGTGATGCCCTATATACAGGCCGTGCGAATATTTCTCGGGAACACGTCGACGAGTGCCGGAACAAACTTGTGTCTGAAGTCGAGACCTTGTTATTCAAAGTCTCGGATTGGGGTCGACGTAATTTGGTCCTATTCAACCCCAAAAGACACAGGTTTGCGCGTTCACCGCTAAAAGAATCCCTTTGTCGTTTCTCCTCTTTTGAGAACATTCCCTTATTGCCTCAGCCAGTATCAGAATCCTTGGCGTTGACATATCGAGCGACGTTCAGTTCCGTGGTCACTTGGAGGAAAGGCCAAATTGGCCTCAAAAAGCTTGGTGTGCTCTGTACAGCGGGACAGTATTTCATGCCGGTCCACCGTTTGCAACTTTATAAGGCGCAAGTTCGGCCCCACATGGAATACTGTTCTCATCTCTGGGCAGGGGCACCCCAGTACCAACTCCTTCCATTTGACCGCATCCAACGTCGAGCGGCTCGAATTGTCGGCGACCAAGCTCTCTCTGATCGGCTTGATCCTTTGGCCTTGCGAAGAGATGTTGCTTCTCTTTGCATTTTTTACAAAATTTTCCACGGGGAATGTTCTGAGGAACTGTTCGGATTGATCCCAGCTGCTGAGTTTTACCATCGTACATCGCGACTGAATTCGAAGTTCCATCGATACCACCTAGATGGTTGGCATTCCACCACAGTGCGTTTTAATCGAAGTTTTCTGCCACGCACTTCGACTTTGTGGAATCAGCTGTCGCCAGCAGTATTTCCGAATAGTTACGACTTAGGGACCTTCAAGAAAAGAGCTTATTCCTTCCTTAAAGGCCGGCAGCGCATCTGTAGCTCCTCTGGTGTTGTGGATGTTCGTGGGCGTCGGAGATCACTTACCATCAGGTGAGCCGCACGCTCGTTTGCCCCCTTCTTCTATAAAAAAAAAAAAAACCAAAGGTCCTCTTCGCATTCGACTCCCCTTTGACTACAGAGGGCAAGAAAAGTTGAGTAAAGCATTAACGCAAACACGCCCAGCTGACCGACACGCATCAATAGTGGGCTCGCCAAGCCCACCTCTGACTAGCCATGCCCCCTTAGTCAGGCCGGCAGTTTCCGCCTAATCGTGGTGAAGACGGTGCCTATCACAACAAAAATAACTTGAATACTTTTTTACAGCTATAGGTATGACTATAAGTAAACTTTGAAGCAGCTATGAATGTGTGATAAAATTTGACTAATCTATGGATCTATGATAAATACTAAGAAAGTCTTATGACTCAAATATGACAGCCCTAAATTATCCAAGCCAGGGGCTGGAAGCAGGTTTTAAGATGTCTTTACCAGATGTCTAGTCCTGCCAGTGTAAATCTGCCTGCAAAGTGTAGCAATTACATTGTGTCTACTAGAGGCTTGGCCTGTAGAGGATAATGCAGAAAGAGATAACACCAATAAAAATTTGTATTTACATAATTTGTTGCCAATGTGTGTGCTTGCTTGGTTAGTTAGATAATTAAAAAATACTTACATAAAACTTTAGCAGCATAGAATGTATTTATTTTAGGTACACAAGTCATTTCCTTCACAATTTTCTGTGTATCAATATCCCATATTCTCAACAGGCCATCTCCACAAGCTGTGCCTGCATATTTCATGTGAGGACATATGGCAACACTAAGTACAGGACCTTTGTGTTCTGTCATCACAAATAATGGAGCACCACCTTCTAAATTGCATATTTTTGCTTCCATATTTTCTGAACAACATCCTAAAGCCTGAAAAATAAAACCATAGTATTACTGAAACTATCATAGTATTTTGCCTTGAAGCAAATGAAAATAAAGATAATCTTGTTTGTCAAATGTCAAATCTTATTGTTTTTTTATAATCTAAATTCCATAATATACAAGATATGGTCCCATAGGCCAATAATTATGTTACAAGAATATAGTGATTCATAAAATAAAAACACATGAGCAATGGAGACTAAAACTGACCAGCCTCCACAAGCAGCACTGGTCACAAATGTGATGCATCTGTTGGCCATCACCCTCCTGAATTCATATCAAAAGGAAGTGGATAACAAATAGAAGCCTCTAACTGACTTGAGTAAGTCATGCTAGCTCATGATACACATAGACATAACAATTATAGTAAACACTATCACATTCTCAAAGAACACACCAACTATCTTCTATGAGTACATTTAAAAAAAAATACATATTAAATTATACTAGTAATTTAAATAAATTTATATTTGGAAAAAAAATTGTCTCATAATGTATGGTCTTATGTGATGTTGGATTTTGATTATTGAATGGTAACACCGAGTGCCACAAAACTCAAAGCAATAACTTAATCAAATTTAACACACTGTTTGTTTTTGCAATTTAAAAATATTAAATTTACCATTTCTATAAGGCCATTTCTAAGTCCTACATCAAATATTCGATAAGTGAGTAAAAAGTCACAGGATACTTTTTATTACTAGTTTTAGTTAATTTAACTCAAAATATATTTAGGCTAAATAGTTAACGAGGTCTATGAGACCCACATAAAAAACCTTAACAAGCATCTGCTCCAACTTCCTACTGTTACATTACAAGTCACCAACTCGCAGACAAAGAAATTCTTTAATATTGCCACACTTTCCAAGGTGAGTAAACAATTGAAAGGTGCTTGTATTTCATTCTAATTATAAAACGATTTAGGTTTTTTGAAAAAGTTTCATTTCATTTTCCTTTTTTTAACTGCTTACCTCAATTTTGGATGATGACATAATTTGAGTAACAGGTGCAGTAAATCTTGTCACAATACCATCTTTATCAAATGCTGGGTATGTATATGCTTGCACTGCATGATTATCATTTGCAACAAATAATCTTTTATCCTTAAAGCAAACTGCCAGAGCACTTTCTCCAACACAATGTGAATTTGGATCATCATCCTCAATGTCAGCCCATATCCGAATGTCACCATCATGTCCACATGTAATAATTTGCCTAAAAAAATACTACTTTTGAATACAATATATAACTATACACTATTCTTTAGAATTATAAACAGATAAACTATCTTCACCCTATAAGTTTTTCCCAAATATACATTTTAAAATACTTTAATAACTTACTGTCCATCTTCAGTAAAACATACATCCGTGTGTCCTTCAGCATGGGCATATCTCAGGGGTTTGCTCTCAATTTTCATTGCAATTGTTAGTCTAAACATAAGTTTAAAAAAAAATATGAAAAGAGCAAAAAATTTAAAAATAATTAACATAAATGTTAGGGTACTTATAATCTTACTACCCATTTTTTAATATATTTGTACTTTACATTTTTTAATATACCTTAACTTTATTCAAATTTAATTTTAACAATGACAATGTAAACAATATAAAAATCGAATGTAGGTAAGTGATATTCTAGAAGTTAGAGGTAGATATATTAAAATGCGATTCGTCCCGTTCCTCCCTCTCTTGTTATATTATATTTATGTTATATTCATAAACTTACTTTTATTTTATATTTTCAGTATACAATTATTAACTTCATTAAATTTAAACTGCTACTAGTCGGCTTGTGCTTTATATTTACACTCGTTATGACAGATGTCGGATGTCAATAAGGTGGAATACAAATCTATAATTACAGACAATATTCTACGCTGTTTCGACCTTACTGCTACTTATGCCGAAGCATAAAAATAACAGATAGTATCGCAGTTCGCTGTTTGCAGTTGCGTCTAGCTCACGAGCCTCTCGTTAAAAAATTGCTGCCGCCTACTGTTTTGGCGGGAATCAATATCAACAATCTTTAAAATTTTAAATGTTTAAGGCAGTCGCCTTCTCCGACCAATTATTGCTCTGGACGGAGCTATAGCTAGTTGCCGCGCTTGTGCAACCTTCTTATGTCAAAACTATCTAACGGTGTATTATTATCTCTATTTCTCGGAACCTCTGTACATGTAAAAGAGATAACTAGTCCGGCAACGTGTCGTCGATGAGCGACGTAATTTACGTCAATGTGTGAACGACTAGTTGGTCAAAACATTACGGTTGGATGCAGATAAAAGTGAAATATTAATAAATCTTAATGGTCATGCCAGACATTTTAATTAATGTTATAGGGGCCTGTTAAATTGAAAATATTATTATTTTTATCATAAAACTATCACACATCGTGTCGTCTAACGCGATACCGCATAATATATTAATTATGTTAAGTATTGACGTAATTAATATTTCATTGCAATAATATTTTCAGGTTCTCGCCGAGTCGTGATGCCATCAGTATCTGCCCGATAACCAAACGAAACATGCCACAAGATTACAAGTTTTTGAAACGAATGCCGCAGGGCCTTCGACTAATTTCGACGTCTCGTAGCCCTGGTACGATGTGGAAGCGGACTTAAAAGACTATAAAACTATGCGAACAAAGATAAAACTGGTCAAGTGCAAGTCGGACTCGCAAATCGGAGGTTTCGTACAACCACAATATAGTTAAAGCGAACGTAATGCTATGTCTCTGAGACTATGCTCTGAGTAGCCGTTCACAACGACTGTAAAACAAGAACGCGTTGTAAAAAATGTTTATGCTATAATGTAGGTAGCATACATCCGTTCGAAACAGCGTAAAATATTGTCGGTAAATACATTTCAGAGCTGTGGCGGCTTACTAAGAGCCGCGGCAGCCTAGGAAGAACCGTGGTAGCCTAGTAAGTGGTGTGGTAGGGTGCGATCCCCGGTGCTGGCACCACCAAAATTGTTAATAGCAGTTTTAAGTGATGTACCACGTGCTCGACGGTGAACCAGCACGTTCTTCAACAATACGGGTATATCTAAAGCCCGCCAAACCGCACGGGAATAGCGTAAGGGGCCTTTCCGTAACCTTCTTAGATATTTGAGAAGAAAGATTGACATAAGGGCTAAAGTTAAATACATTTAATTTTAGCCTGTACTTCAATAGAACAAAATTTGATTCAAGTGTTACAATAAAACAATGACATTAGTCGAGTTAGCGCAAGCCTTAAAGGCCGGTCACGTACCTGCATCTCCTCTTAGGTGTTGCAGCAGACGTACGTGGTGCCCTATAATCCTTTTCCATCAGGTGAGCCGCCTGCTTCCTTCCTTATGAAAAAAATACACCAGAAAATGAAAGTAATAGCTAGCAGTTTATGCTATATTTTTTAATGCTTTTCTTATCTGCTGCGTAAAATATCATGCATCTTTATTCCCTAGTATATTACTTTACTCTTTACGTTTGCCATTTCATTTCATTATTTTCCTTAGTTGTGTATGGTTGTGTTTAAAAATTCGTACTGGTCTTGCGTATTATTTCCGGCCGGTCATTAATTTACAATATAACTTTTGAAGTATACAATTTACGCTGATTGTTTATTGGAAAAAGTATTTTTACAGTCTTCAGTAAGTAATAACAAATTTTTAAACATTCTTTTGCCTTCTTTCTATTAAACCATGAGTATCCAAAAAAAGTGGTCTAAATTGTAAATTGCTTCGGTTAAATTAAAATAAATTTTCTCTTGATTATTGTCTAAAATGTGTGTTTAATGTTTAAATACGCCCTATCTAGCATATATCGGGTATTATGGCTTTTAAATGTCTTATAATTATACGTTCCTTTTCGTGTACTGTGGCAATTTTTTCAAGGTCGTTTTAATTTTCTTATAGGCATATGACAAATTATGAGTTATTATTTATCATCTATTCATTATTAACGTCTAAGCCAGTTCTGTTCTCACATATTAACTTCTAAGCTAATTTTATTTTAGTTCTAATCACCAAATGGCCAATCAAGGATTCTTGAAACAAAAAGCTGGTTTTGCCACTCTTGCAATTCATAGTGGTCAAGAACCGGAAAAATGGAACTCTGCTGCAGTTGTTCCACCAATAGTGACATCTACTACATTCAAGCAACCTGCACCAGCAGAGCACACAGTGAGTGAATAAAATTACCATTAAACTATTGGTAAAAGGGCTTATAGCACCTTTTACCAATAGTTATAATGTTGTAATGTTTTACATCATAATTATTTAACTAAAGTAATATTTAGAAATAATTTAAAATTTTTATGTAATATTGCATCATGTACTTTTAATAGTTGAGAATATTTAAATGTAGTTTAGGTTTAGTGGTGGTGTAGTTTAATAGTTTTTGTTATAAATAAATATTGAGACTAATGAAATAAAATTTCCAGGGATTTGAATATGGCAGGTCAGGAAATCCCACAAGAAATACCCTAGAAGAGTGCTTAGCTGCATTAGATGGAGGAAAACATGCTCTAACATTTGCATCTGGTTTAGGAGCTACAACAACTATTGTTTCATTGCTAAGTCATGGTGACCATGTGGTATCTAGTGATGATGTATATGGAGGGACAAACAGATTGTTTAGGTAATTATATAATTAGTTTTGTATAAATAAGAAAATATATTGACTTCATAGGGTAAGATCCAAATTGTATTTGAATGTTATTTTATTGTAGGAAAGTTTTGGAAAGATTGGGAGTAGAAACTACATTTACTGATTTTACAAATGCTGATTGTATAAAGGATGCAATTAAAGATAATACTAAGGTGAGTTAATTTGTTATCATTTTTGTATGTGTATACATCCAAAGTGGTTGCTTGTGGTTTCAACCAGACCACACAAGTGGTCTCGTTAGCCCATTAAAATGTGGTTTATAGAGTATAAAGTTATGATCAAATAAATATTTTAAATAATATTATCTGAAAACTTTTAATAGTTAAATATAATTGAGTAAACAGCTTGATCTTAAATATTGCAAAATTGCAGCATTACTTCATTTGAATATCAGCATTTACCAACCAATAAATCATTACAACCTTTATCGCAAAATTGTTTAATATTCCTCAAATGTTAATAATTAAGTGTGAAGCATAACAAAAATGGTTGATAAGAATGTTTGCATGTAGATGCTAAATGCTGATGCAAGTTAAATAGCTAATTTTGTGTGAAAATTATTAACAACTGTGAGACTAGGTTAGTCCAACTATGATCCGGAGGTTTATTGTAATCCAACTCAACTGGGTAGTGTTTTACAAACTATGTAATGGCTTCTAGTCAAGTATACCTCAATGCCGCAAGACAAAAGTGTAACCAGTGTGTGATATCAGTGATCACTTATAGAAAGAACCTACATTTAGTCTTTCACTGCAGTCCGTATAAGGATGTTAAAGTTGCTCAGTGGGCTATATGTGGCAATGGGTTGGCCACATAACTCACAGAAAAGACAACCATTGGGGAAGAAGGGCTCTCAAATGGCAACCTTCTACAGGTAAACAGTGTGGGATGACTCCCCATGAGAGTGGCAATGTGCACAGTGTTGCAGAAAGTCGAGGGATGCAGGTGGCTCAGAATCATGCTTTGTGGCAATCTTTAGCGGAGGCCTATATTCAGCAGTGGACTTGCCACAGGATGAATGATGATGATAATTTCAGATATTATTTTTGAGATGGTTACTTTTAATGTATCATCTAGTTATGATAAATCATGATCTATAAGTAAAAATTAATACATATTATGTATAGCAGTATTAAGTTAGGACTCTGCATAATAATAATATATTGGACAATCACACATGTCAGCCAGTCTCAAACTATGATTCCCGGTCTTTGTAACTGGGTGGTGTAAAAGGAATACATGAATGATGATGATAAAAAAAAGAGGATTCCCAGTTTTTGTCTTTGGCCTGTTTCTTCTCCATCAGAGGAACTTCCTTACGAAGAGGTGGAAGATTAAAAGAAAATTTAGTTTGTCAAGTGAAATGTATGTTTCAATGTTTCTTATGTTGGATAAATTACCTAATTGGGTGATAAAATAGATGAATGATCAAACTACATAAATTTTGAATTATTGAGCAAGATGCAAGCAAGCTATGACTTCACAATATTTACATTTTGGCCTTTTTGTATGATGAAAAAATACAACTGTTCGATCTCAGATTGGTACATCATGTATAAGTAAATGAGACACAAAAAGTATGAAGTAAAAAAAAAAAATTAGGTACATGTTATACTTTGTTGCAGATGATCTGGATTGAAACACCTACAAATCCATTGCTTAAAGTTGTAGACATTGCAGCTGTTGTAGCAATCGCAAAAAGTCGCGGAGATATTTTAGTCGTCGTTGACAACACTTTTCTGACACCATATTTACAAAGACCTCTTGATTTTGGCGCCGACATTGTTATGTATTCATTGACAAAATATATGAATGGACATTCGGACGTAATTATGGGCGCCGCTGTAGTTAAAGATGATTCGTTGGAAGAGAAACTTCGATTTTTACAAAACGGTAAGCTTAGTTCTATTCAAATACTACAAAATATGAATCAAGCCAAATGTACATATGAGCATGTGTAAACTATCGAAAGTCGAGATATTTGGTATATATATATCATTATATCTATATTTGTGTGCATCTATGTAATTTGAAAAAAGAAGGATTTTAACTTTGTTGTGTTTATTTCAATAATGCTTATTGTAGGAGAATTTACCGTTTTTTGAAAGTTACCATTTAGACTTAAGTTATTTCGTCAAAAATGTATTATTGCCGTGTTACGTAACCATCATTGATCAATTTAAGTGATAATTTCGGATCTCGGCGTAGTCTCGAGAGTATTAACTTTAATTGAAAATAGTTACACTAACTGTTATCTGACTCAGACATTGTTAGTTTTAAAGTCTGACATTTATGGCAATGTTAAACGATACAGAAAGACTGAAGAACATACAAGACATAAAGGACATGGTTGCAAAAAAGTTACAACAGCGACAGATTATAAACATTGTGCTAAAATATTACGTACTAAGCTCCAGGAAGGTGGACAAGTGTTGGCAGAGAGCCTTATGGTGAAGGGTTACTAATGGTTTGTGAAATCATATGTAGTAACACGTACGTGGAAAACTTGTCCCTGATTGCGGCACGGCATTCTAGAACAGATTGTGTGGCGTTTTGTTCTCAACAATGGAGATAGTTTTCTTTTTATGCATGATAACGTTTAGCCTCACACTGCAGCTTACATAGCTTTGGAATATGTTAGAGAGGTTGACAATGAAGTTGTGAAGTGCTCGCCAGACCTCAACTCGATAGAGCATGCTTGGGATAAAATAGGAAGACAAGTTAAACAAAGAAATCCAGTAGGTAATACGTCAGCTAACATTAGAGACCTCAAAAGTACATTGATAAAAGAATATAATCTAATGTCACGAAATTTTATTGATGGTTTAATAAAAAGTAGAACCAGACGAATTAATTGTCGGCCAACAATAGAAAACATTTGTGCCGTTTGAACTAATTTCCATTTTATTCTATGAAAGTTCAAAAGTAATAATTTTCGTTAAAACTACGGGGTACTTTTTTGTGTACAGTTTGTTTTTATTTTTAATTACTTTTAGTTTTGTGCAGCAATGTTCATTTAACTAATTCATTTCAATCCCTCAATAAACACGATAACATCTGTTTCTATCACATAGTATGTCTATGAGTGCATTACTCCACTATTACGGCTACAGAAAGAAAAAACCCCAACGGAAACTTAAGATATCGGAGAATTTTACCAAGTTAATATTTAGAACAATACTTCTTCATATTGACTTGTTAAAATTAATGTTTATACATATTTCAAACATTACGTGACGTCAAAAAGGTAATTACAAATCATTAACGCCTCTAAATAAGAGGAAGCGTGAAACTATTTAAATTCATAATGCATCGTCATCACAACGCTATAACTTTTTATTTATTACTCTTTTTCCTTGTTTGCTGACGAAACAGCTGTGAAGCTGTTTTAACGTACTAAATATACGCAGGAAATTTCCCACGTGAATATTGTACTGTCTTACAATGAGTGATAGGCTGTTAAATCAACTTTGAATACGTGAACAAATTTGAACTCTATGGTCACGTGTTAAAAACCTCTTTTTAAAAATACTACCTGACTACGTTTTATTAGGCAATGGTGTTTCACGTTATCTCATTTTTCAAACATGATTAACAGAATTTCAAGCGCAAAAATACTTGCCTAAATGTTTTTTTTAAGGTGTAATAGTATCTAAAATGTCAAAATGCCTGTCTGTTTTTTAAAATAATGGTTATTGCAACAAATTTAATACGACAAGTTTGACTTGCAAAACATCGTAATTCAATCGAGTGTCGAGAACGATGGAACGCGACGACGCGTCGTTTAAAAACCGAGTCCGGTTCTCAAGGATCAGACAATGTGAATTATTTCGATATATATAGCTAAAATTTGGCATAGATGTTTATAGTTATGGAACATATCGTTTTTTACATAATCTTTCGAACTGTATGAGTAACGAGAGTATTTGTTACCTGATAAAAGGAGTTCTTATGAAAATACTTTTGTGTGTTTTCTTGTCTATTCATAAAAAGGAAGCACTAATGGTCTATGTCAGGGTCGGCACCCTTTTTTTTTTAAGTTTTTTAAAGTTAAAAATTACAATTTACAAAATTTAAAGATCCTCAAAAAAAATTTCTTGCCAATAATAAATAGTACTTTCATAAATAAAGTTTTTTGGTTAAAAAACTAACTGCGTATGGAACTAAAGAGCCGCAGCTTGGAGTCAGCTGCAAGTTCGTATCATGCGGGGGCCGAATACTCTCTCAATAGAGCAGGTAATTCATTCATGGATCGATCAATTCGTTACAACAATATCCCAATAAGTATACAAAGTCTATCTATGAATTATGTAAACAATTGTTGAAAAGAAAATACTGAAAAGAGAGATATACAAAAACGTTATATGACAGTGATGAACAAGAGAAAATTTTGTTGAGAGGTGGGTTGTTATGGAATGGAAGACATATAAAATTTATTATCACCTAGGCGAAGCCGAGCGTGGACTTATGTGTGATTATTTATCTATTTAAATATATCGGCTTCGAGTCTAGTTGTTTTGTATGACGTGTGACTGATACTGTATCGGACCTATAGCGTTACATCGGATATGGGAGCGTGAAAGTGCCTTTGTGTCTAGGCGCACTATAATATAGCGGGCAGTTGCGCAGTTGACAACTTCCGATAGTATTAGGAACTTGTTGCTGTGGTCGAAATCAGTCAGGAGGACATCATCAACCATTTAATACAAAATAGGATCAAGCCATGCCTGTGCCATAAGTACAAAACTGTAGCGACAGGTCAAAAAACGCATTAATATTTTGTAGGAAATTAATATTTGTAATTACATAAAATCTCGAATGTTGCTAACTGACCGTAACTATAATATTGCGCCCATGTTAAATCCGCTTCAGATATAGCCATGCGCCGACCTATCCACAGACTTCCTTGGTTGAATGATACGGTCAATCACCTAATTCCTATTTGTTATCCTCTTGCGATCTATGTTAAAAAGGACCGAGAACATCCAAATAACTGCTTACCCAATTAAATGTTAACTGATGTTCCCGTATTACGAAAAAAAGGTTGAATTTTTTTAGTAAAGTAGTAGCCTGTAAATGTCCCACTGCTGGGCAAAGGTCTTCTCTTTACATGAGAGGATTTTTAGCGCCGGAAAGGGTCCGCCACGCTATTCCTGTGCGGGTTGGCGGACTTAAATGTATTCGAAATAACATTTTATAATTATTTCTCGGACATGCCGGTTTCCTAACGATGTTATCCTTCACCGCCGAGCACGTGGTAAATTTAGCACTTACAATCGGGAATCGACTCCAGGTCACTCGCGTTAATGTCGAACGCCTTGTCTACTAGGCTTTTACGGCTCAATTTGGTAATCTTGTTTTTCTTATTGTGTTTCTTAATTTTATGCGTACTATTGTTTTAATGTTTGTAATGTTTTCGTGTGTATGTATGTATATATATGTCTATTTCTTTGGCACGCTCTGCATCCTAAAGGGCCTTATGGATTTGAAAATATGAAGTGTAAGATTCATCTTCATTGTGGCAGGGCGTATATATTTAAATATGATGTCTGTGTCCAAAAATCCAAAAAGCGAGGAGGAATAAAAACTTTTTATACGTCTTCGTCTCATAGTACGCAAGTAACCCGTGTTCGATCCCCGGTGCCGGCACCACTGGTATTGTCAATATAAATTGTGAGAAACAATAAAAATTATATCTCGAGGTCACGTGAAGTCTGCCATCTTGGCTCTATATCTCAAATTCTGAGAAGCGATCTTTGCTCGGCAGTGGGACGCTTACAGGTTGCTACTGTACTTTTACTATGGGTAACAATAAACTTATATTTCACACCTCGTCCGCAAAACTGAGAGGTTGTGTTCTATTTATATTTCTCATGAAGGAAGGAAAGTAGGTAGTAGGTACCAACAGGTACAGGTGAGTTACATATTTGTCATTATAACTAATTTAGTCCGTGTAGTGTCATCGTCTTTATCTATACAATACGTCAGTCATCAGTACTAATACTATAAAGCAATGACTTTGCACCATCGGTGATTGCACCTATCTAATCTCAAACACTATGTCTTTGTTTTAATTTTCACAATTATACGACATTAAATTTTATTTTGCTTTATTACTTATGTGCTATCCAACTGCAATCGGTCTGTTGGTTACGAGTCGGTTCATTGTAAGCTGTTGTAGAGGAGAATTATTGTTTTTTTAAAAATTCCTTCTTCAATGTAAATAAATCTTATAACTAAAGTAATTGAATTGTATGTATTGGCATCATCGTGTTGGCGGAACATTTTAAATAAAAAATAATTATTGAGCTTCATCAAATGACTACAATCGCAAGTCCGAGATTTTTTTGATTTCTTAAATATTTTTATAATTAAAATAATGTATTAACCGTAATAGATCCGCGACACCCGTTTGCATATGCACCCATATCTATGTAATTTGTAAAGTTAATTATGAAGCTCTTCACAGTTATATCAAATAGTCAATCATGTCCTTATCTAAATTATTCGAATATTCACTCTATCGAATCTAATCTATGAATAACCAATTAGAAGGAATAACCCAATAAGAACGCGATGGCTAATTGGTACCTAAAAGTACATGCCGACTTATATGGTGCATAATTCACTCAAGCCATGAAACACAATTTTTTTGCATAATGAATCTTTTATCTTTACGTTGGAGATAGGTGCGCCAATGCTGCCTTGAATCCATAGATCCATCCCTAAAAAAACAATTTCCGCAGTGCGATGACAACAATAAATTAACGGATTAATTAGCGATGGTTGAGTTGCTGCTATTGTGCATATATTTGAAGAAAACACCTATTAAAAACAAATCAAGGGCTTTGGAGTAATGCCACCATAGAGAGTTAAGCAATGTTTTCTAAAGGACGGTGGTAACGAGACTTTCGGTACATACTAGGTCATAGTCTCCCGGCTACTTTGACAAAGCTGTCCTGCTGAAACGCGCTTTGAAGGTGTTGTCATATCTCCTGACATAATATGTTCCCTAATATATTGCGAAATCGTTCACTTGTGGTGTCCTCCACTGAAACTGCTGACATAAAAATCCGCACTCGCAATAATCAGTGCTTTTGTATTGTGTAATTTGCTTCGGTAATGAGATCTAATAACATATTGTATGATGTCAATTAATAACTTTATTGATAATTACCATTGTCTGGTATTGAAAATAATTATGATTTTAGTGCTTTTTAGATTCTGTCTAATTTTATTTATGTAAATAATGCAAATCTAAACTGTGCGTTGAATATCTATCTCCAGCGAATAACCGCTCGGTAGATGTTTTAGAACGATCCTAACTACCATGCTGTCGTGTACATAGTCGATATTCTGTTGTGTACCAACATATCGAGACACTGCTGATCATATAGGCCTTATGATTTGCCCATCACCACCACGCTGGTCAGGCGGAGTGCCGATACCCGCACTAGAGATGATTCTCGTCGTCACTAGTCTGTGAGATTTCGGTTTGGCAGATGTCAGTCAGATGAATTTTCGACCACCACATCGCCGGAGCCTCGCCCGCAGGGTGCATCGCGTGCAGGTGAAGTTAGTCTTTTGGGATAAAGTAAAGTAAAATAGCAGCCTGTAAATGCCCACTGCTGGGCAAAGCCCTCTTTCTCAAATATCTGAGACGGTGTAGGAGCCGGGAATGGCCCGCCACGGTGTTCCATTGCGAGTTGGCGGGCTTCACATATCCTCGAAATAATAGTTCTTTTTATTATTTCTCAGATATGCAGGTTTCCTCACGACGTTTTCTTTCACCACCGAGCACATGGTAAATACAGTACTTAAAATTGCTATTAACAATTTTGTGGTGCCGGCGGCACCGGGGATCGAACCCAGGTCACTTGTTATCTATCATACTAAAGTGAGCGAACTGACCACTAGGCTACCACGGCATAGGTCTTAGGGGATAAAGTGATATATTCCTCTTACACTACTATTTTATTCTCAATTTTGAACCAAATCGCGTTTGCTTTGTTATCAACTATTTCGATCGAAATTTTGTCAAAATTTTGTTAATAGAACTGCGATAATTCTGTATATCTTTATATGAATTATTTTCGTAATATGTTTTCACAACAAAAGCACGTTTTTTTGTCGTATAATTTTTACGGCGTATGTATTGTATTACTAAATAATGAGTTAAATGTTCCATTTCAAACTTGTCTGTTAAATTAAGACCGATGATGCGTTGCTAATTAGGTTCAAACGAACAGTCTGGTGCATTACGATCTTCAAGCGATTACGACTAATCGCCCACTTAGATGGAGGCCTATGTCCAACAGAGGCCCGGTGACTTAATGTTAAAACGATCCAATCAACTGTGTACGTTGTTACAGCAATGGGAGTAGTTCCATCACCAATAGACTGCTATTTTGTAAACCGCAGTTTAAAAACTTTAGCTTTACGCATGGAACAACATCAGAAATCCTCCTACATTATCGCTAAATGGCTTGAAAATCATCCAAAGGTTACGGAAGTCCTACATCCAGGTATGGTACTATAATCTTGTCTCACCAAAGTGTAATGCTTAAACTATTTTAAATAATATTTGCATGTTAATTTTTTAACTTCTAGGATTGCCATCTCATCCTCAGCATGAAATAGCAAAGAAACAGATGACCGGGCATTCGGGCGTATTTAGTTTCAAACACAGCGGTGGTTTACAAGAGTCTAGAATTTTTTTGAGCTCCCTCAAATTATTTATTCTAGCTGAAAGCCTCGGCGGATACGAGAGCTTAGCTGAATTACCGTAAGTCTAGATAAATGCTTTATCTAAATGCGATGATTAAACCATTATAAAGATGTTGCCGCTTATCAAATATACAATTTCTCTGTACTTAACTGACAAATGCTTTGTTCAACATGCAACCATGGGCCAATACAATTTTAAAATTTGAACCTTAGGTTGTTGCGATAAGGTTCAAACTTTGATAGAGTATACATGTTGGTGTATGAGGGCACGTACATAATGTTAACCTTTGATTGTGGATAATTCATCAAAATATGCGGAACCAAAATTCCACAAACCACATTAGTCGGGTATCTCTATAATCTCTAGTACTCTAGAAGAGTATACCGGCACTGCGCTCGCTCACCAATCCGCCTGGCCCATATGGTACATTTGGTGCTTACATGGAAAGACCTTTTTTCAGGAGTGGACAATTATAGGCTGATATTGTGGTAGTAGTATTTGGGAACATTAATGTAAGAAATTACTTTTGCTGGCTAAATCTACTGGCCTAAAAGTGTAAAATTAGTGTTCGTAATTTTAATATAAAGATATAAATGAAGTTTTTTTTCGTACAGATGCTCTAAAAGAAAAGTCGAATAAGATCACTTGTACGTTTTTATAATTTTTAACCACAAAAATAAACTTAGTTAGTTAGTAGTTAGAAACTAAACAAAACTAAACTTAAAGACTGATCATAACGGAAGTAATGACTTATACATTTCATTTTACAACCACAAAACCCACATGTTATTTGCGGTCCGACTGCGGTGATCCGATAGAAAACTTTGAACTTTATATTGTTTGCGTCTTGCAGGTCGGTAATGACACATGCGTCTGTGCCTGAAAAGCAAAGGGCTGAACTGGGCATTACCCACTCCTTGATTAGACTGTCGGTGGGACTTGAGGACACGGAGGATCTGATTGCAGATTTGGACCAAGCTTTTAAAGCTGCATTCTGAGTATGGTTTTAAATATGATTTTAGTATCAGATAACGGAAATTTTCTGTCTTAATTTGTTATAATAAATAAATTGAAAGTAATATAATTACTAATGTAAAAAATAACTTGAAAACATAATAGGTCATTTTCTTCCTATGTTTATTGTTCCTGATATTATTATTTTAGTTTTATGATGTACATTTTCCATTTACCTTCACCATAGAAACTGTTAAATATGTTTTTAATTCAATATATAAGATTAGATTGAAATAGTTACTTGGTTAAAATGTAATGACAATATGCAGCAAACAGCTGTTTCGTAATGAATACTTCAATGACTTATTGATGTACAAATAAAATAAGCAACTGTGACACTAGGGTAGATTTAAAGATCGAATTGTTCATTGTTTTGTTTCTCTAGAAATTAAACATTATTTTTTACCACTGCCAAACATCTTCAAGAAAACTATGTTGATTCAATTCATTTGAAAAACAATTACATTTAGTCAAATTACCATTACAACGTAAATGTATGCATTTATACCAACTTAAAATTCCAAGCTCCTAAGTAGATAGCGCATACAATACCATAATATTATTCTTCATTTATCCACAATAAGCACTTTAGCATAGATCAGTTGAGGCTATCGCGTAAGGAACAAGGGTCAATTTCGTGCATTTCGTAAAGACATTTTTACAGTATTCACTTACCGTTGTTTTTTTCTACCTCATTGTGTGTAGTTTTTTCAACTGTTGTCTAATTTTATTTTAAATATATTTGAATTTTTGTTAAATTATAATGTTGATTTAACACTAAAATAATTCCATTTCTCATTTGATATTGTTCAAGGATTTTTTTTATTGAATTAATATTTATTGTATTTTTTACAAATCAGGATACATAGTATCCTTTATACATTGTATAAATGAAATGTGATCTGATCTAATTATTTATTTATTCTAGATGTGTTGTTTACAAAAAAAAATATTTGTGCAATTATATAATTATAATATTACCAGTGTTTTAATAACTGCTATCTAATTTTCGAGAGTACACTTTTTTGCACAAAGTAATAATAACATAATGCACACACATCTAGTTCCAAACTAGGAACTAACAGAGTTTTGGTATCTGTAAGGTGGTAAGGTAAATGTTCGTAGATATTATACTAGGGGCGTTCAATGAATTCTGGGTATCGGGATGATTTACTCGTGTATGTATGATGTGGGTAATTCGACAGTTAGTTATAAAATTTCATAAAGTTGTGGTCATTAGTTCGCTAGGTATTCTTAAACGTGTTGTTGACGTAGCAGTGTCGAAGAAAATCGAGTACCGCGCTGAGATGGAATGATGGATGGAATTTATTAGTAAAAAAAAATGTTTACGAGGTCGTGATTGTTGTTCCGTTTCAGCAAAATTCTGCACCGTCGTTCACGACTGTTCATAAATATTGAAGACCTTCATTGATTGAGCTTCGCTCGTATCAGGTAATATTTTATTTTAAAAGGATTTCCAAAGATGTACAATATGCTAACACCCCCACTAGGGGGTGTTACCTACTACCCATTAACCATTTCAACAGAATCAAGGCCAACGTACATACAATAAATAGGGAGTTATTTATATTTGATAGCTATAAATGAAGTAAAGCCTTTAAACTAATTTAGAAATATTATTTTGTTCATGGGTGTGTGTGTGTGTCGAAGTTTGGGTATGGGTCTGGATCATGTGTGTATGGGAATCTATTTGCGTGAAAATATAAATTGAGTCTCATCTGACCGTTTTTATAAGACCCTCTAGTTTTTCATATATCCAGTTATCAGTGTTACTGTGAATAGTTTCCTCGCTAGCTAGAGCAGACTTTGAACTGGTAAATATTTACAAGTTGGTTGTAAATAAATGGAAATAGAAACATTTCGAATGTGTATGCGAAGGAAGGAGCCACAGAGGCACTAGGTACTTTTAGACTCGTTTAAGCCATCCATCCCCCAAATATCCTTAGAGGCCGGCAACGCAGCTGCAGCGCCTCCGGCGTTTGCAGAAGTATGTGGGCGATGGTAACCACATACAGTCGTGAGGGGGTCACTCGTTCTCCCTTACCCATAAAAAAAACTCATCAAATGGAGCCTCACGTTACTGAAAACCTGTGCTTTCTCGTAAAGAGTGACGGTTGGATATCTTGAGGGTTTTCTTAATGCGACTTTTAGGACTCCCCTTTGCGCTCGAGGAGAGAGTGTCGAAGTGGAATTTTATAAAGGGAGGTAGCCCTACCGGATCTAAGAAGCGGATCTCTTTTGAAACATAAAGACATAGTTTTGGATGTATTAAGGTATAATAGATTTTATTTAGCGATATAAGTCCCACCATTTTCTGCTCTTTAATAAACTGCAGGCCATATTAGATCATTGAAAATGATATGTGTCATCTGCGTTACAAAATATATCAGCATTATAAAGGAGATGTGAAGTAATGTAAGTAATTTAGATTGAATGTCTCAGACAGCTCCTCTTATCGGAGATTTTAATCCAAAGCTGTCGTTTACCTGAGAAATAGCTTTCAAACCCTTTCGAACTATTACGCCTAGCACCATAGGCTTCCAATTTTCACTCCAGAAAGTCTGATCTGGTAATCAAAGTGAGCCCTTCTCCTGTTTTGGTATACCCTTATGATGGCTAACATACAGTTTCCAGGCATCTCATAAAACATGTAAACATTTACACATTCATGAATAAAAAAAAGTAAAGCATAACCGTAACCGATTTTTCCCGACTGTGGCCAAAGAACACTGCAGAATATTTTCATAATTTTTTTTTCCGTAAATGGTTATGAAAATTGTTTTGAACGGAAAATAAAACACAGGCACAGAAAACATTGTAATTATAGTACAAAAAGTTATATTCACCGCTCAAATGCTTGTCCCTAGCTGGATTCGAATCCTTAACCCCCTGATTCGGAAGTAGGCTTAGCACCAACTAAGCTACGACGAAACTAGCATACAGTCTTCCTTTTTTCACCTCTGAGGATTGCACACTGCGTTTACTGGCAACTACTGTTAATACTTATATTATATTTAGGCTCGACTCCACTAAAGTGTCCGCGTGGTAGCGGTCAGAATCGGCCACATCCTTAGTCGTAAGAGGCGACTAAGGGAGAAGGCTGGTTAATATTATGGCTATTTCCGAAGACTAGGCTCGTCACCGCGTTTATCGAAACTTATACGCGACTTGTATCGTTAGCCTGAACACTCCTGACTCCGACAGGCTCACCACCAGGCACATTGATCTAAATAATCTATGGCGAAAAGTTGATTGAAACGACTTAAATAAATAGTATTTCAGAGGTAACCAATCATTTCATTATTATTAATAGTCTTTCCTACAACATAATGTAACAATTAAGTTTATTTATAATAACAACAATTTAAATAATCGTAAAGCCCTTCTTTTTGACATAGTACCAAGAACGCTGGCTGCATCTCTTCGCTGAATGGTTAAATTTAACCTTTGTGGGAGAACAAAAGCAGCCCCTTAGTCACCGGCGGTTACGATTAGTCGCAAGTATGATTCCTTTAGAAATTGCATCGCGTAGTAAGTGCAATATGAGAATTTAGTATATATAATTCATAAACATGTTTATACACTTTTTCAATTTCCCCGCCCATATGTGCCGGTTCTCCTTACCCCTGCCCTCCATAATCAAAGGTTACAGAATCGTTGTCACCCCTTAGGACTAAGATTGATTGCCTCACAGCTCGTAATTATACTGACAGAACGCAAATGTAGTTACCCTGCTGTTTGGCCGCAGAAATGGGTAAGAGTGTGGTACGTACCTGGACGACTCCTAGGCAGAGAAGGAGTCTACCACCAGTTAATAGTCGAACACATGTTAATAACACATTCGTGGTACAGGACTTGTGCAAGCTCCCCTCTGTCACGTTTGACCATGCTACGTCACTGAAAGACATTCAGTTTGAAGGTAAATTTGGCCGAAATGTAGTTTTAGTGGGAACCAACAAATAAACAAAAATAACAATACCGCGGTATGTAGGTCACACGAGGTTTGAAACGACAACACAAGTCACGGAGTGGTGAATACGTCGTATCGTAGATTCTAGACAGCAAAATAAAACTCGTCGCCGACCATCGTTACAGCAAGCCCGCCAATCGCTGCACCAACCTGCGCTGCCTTTACCGCGTCCCGTGTTCCTGGGTCGCCATCAAACGTAAACTCGTCATTGCGGCGAGCTTACTCGGTTGTCGCTAGCCTAGCTCCCCCCAAACAGCATCATCACAAAATATTCAGCACTCGTTCAAAGGATTACTTACGGCAACATTCCAAGAACAGGTCAACCGAGACGGCTCCTTAAAAGTAGAGAAGAAGAATAAGCCGTCCTGGCATAACCACACTTTTAGATCAACACGATGCTCTGTTGCAACAGTACCTGTCCCGTCTGCATCACTCCACGAAGGGTGCGCGTGACATCGGGTCACAAAGTTAACTTTAATTAGTTTGTCCTGCGGATTGCATGACACCATCTTGCGACTTTATAAAGAAAGATATTTATCCAAACGGTGTCGTGCTCCGACGTTTACCTGGAAGATGACGCGTCGCCGACGAAACGTGGACGATGTAGTGTTTTGTGTCTTTTAGTTTAGAATTCTAGTTTAGTCCTTTATTTGTCTATACTTTATGATACTAATATTATTACACCTATGTATTGTTTATGTAAGTATTCTATAATATAAAATAAATCAATAAATATACACGATCGCACCGTCTAACGTCTCGCTTGGTATACGTTTTTGTGTAGAAATAAAACTAATTTTAAGGAATTTATAGCGTATAACTTTAATTTTATTTCCCGATGTTTCGAGTGCTTTAAAGCGCCCGTGGTAACGAGAGGACGCATTACGCTATTATTCGCGTAAATCAAAGAAAAAAATTGCATGAAAATGAACTGTTAACTCTTTTAATAAGTTGATTGATCGATTGATCTAACTTATTAAAAGTCAACCACCACATTTTTTAAAACTTGTTAGTATTGATCTGGATCTCTAAAATTGAACGGACGACATATTTAATACTGACACGAATTTCTCACACAGTGGACGGCTATCTCTTTTACTCGTACTAAGGCTCGAAGAAATAGACAGAGTTAACAATACCTCGTATGGCAACCAGGTATAGTAGTACATGTCGCCAGCGGTATTTCCGAACAGTTACGACTTAGGGACCTTTAAGAAAAGAGCCTTTTCCTTCCTTAAAGGCCGGCTGCGCATTTGTAGCTCCTGGTGTTGCGGATGTTCGTGGACATCGGTGATCACTTAGCATCAGGTGAGCCGCATGGTCGTTTGCCCCCTTCAAAAAAAAAGTTTCATCCATTGTATTAATTGTTCCGAGCATGCGCCTGTCAGAGCAACCTCATTACGAAACGGTAGTACCTACAGAAAAGATTGACACTTGACAAGTAAATTTGTATTTCTATGTCGAAGACTAAAGATTTCGATTTTTGATAGAGTTAGGTCGATGATTTAAGATTTCTTTATTGACGAATGTTGGTTCGGATTCTTAACTTAACTGTTAACTTAAACGTTAGGTTTGTAGTTAATAAACATTCTATTGAGGTCTTACATCCGTCGTTGCTTTTATTTAATCCCTTAAGCGGGTGGTGCGCGTTGGAATCAATCCTGGATCCAATCACGAACCCAGTCTCCTCGGAGAGCTGCACCAGTCTTGTTTGGTCAGGGTTGAGCGGCTAACACGGGTATGTGGGCAAATTAAGGTAATAGCCAAGCGCAGGTCCTGTGCATTTTGAATCGTTATTACTCTGGAACACAAATCTCTTACAGGTTGTCATGTGAAGCTATGTTTGTAAGAAAGATATAGCTTGTCTCTTCCGGCTCTTAGATAAGATCTCGTATTTGGTCTGCCCACGGCTATTATATCAGTGTTCTGGCCACATGTAGAAACACCACTGTAAGTAAGCCTGCAGGATGCTAGTTGGAGTCAAAAAAACACGCCATCTCAAGAAGATTCCGTTATATTATCGTTAAGGCACAGCCCAATTACCAGTCGTCGGGCCTCGTCATCTTCGACCGAATCGAGTATGATTGAGTACATTCTACATCCACCTCCGAAAGATGGTCATCGGTCTTGGTGGCAGCCGGTTGCACCACATCAGCGGTATTGGCGCTCTCATGTGTCACTCACAAACATTTTTAAACGATGATCATACATTTAAAATACATGTGAAGACCCCAAGATAACAATAACGATAACATGAGAAATTATAAAAAACCTAAATGACATACAGCGATAAGTATTTAAAACACTTATTTTCTTGCGTTTAATAGTTATCGGTTTTATTTAATCGGTGCCCGGCATTGGCCATTTATCATTTGCAGATCTGTGCCCTTACCGTGCATTACTGTAGAAGACTAACCAACAATTGAAGGTAAATAATTAACTCTTATTTACAGATAAAATTATTCTATAAAGTTATTTATAAATTAAACACGACTTAATGCAATTAAAGAAATTTGTTTAATACATTGATTAAAAATTACTTAGGTACTTACTACCTACATGGTATTTTGGTTTTTTTATATGTACTGTGTTAATCGTTGTTTCGTTTAAAATGTGTGCAAATTATTTCGTACCTATAACTTTGCAAGATTTCGTATTTTAAATTTTGTCTAATATTATTTGAAATAAACTTGTATTATTTGGAACAAAGTGGTGTGGTCAGTAAGGTATTTATAATTGGCATATAACACAAAACTTGAGTTTTAAACATACTAGTATGGTGGCTTATTATGTCTCTCCTTTGTTTTGTCATAGGACCAAAAAACCCGAGTAGGGGTAGCTTGCTTCTTGTACTTTTTCGATTTTATTGTGTTACTCAATTATAGGTACTATAACCTAAAACCTTGCCTAATAATCAATCAAATTATTCTCAAATCCATTCAGTTATTTTTGTGGACTAAAGATATAGGTAGGTATGTAATTAGTAGTAATGATTATAATCTTGTCACCTTGATTATAGGTACCTATCTATGTCAATGCTCAACTACTACCAACATATTAAGTACTAAGTACTTAAGAATATAACTAACTTGTTGTAGATTCTTGACGGCTGGAAGAGATTTTACTAAAGTAGGTGCAGTATACTTAACTGAATTTAATCTTCTATTCATATAATAAATCTGAAAAAAAAGCTACGTATATGAGTGACACTGAAACCGAATCTGTGATTTTTTTAATTTTATTTGTCTTCTTGTGTTCGCGTTTCACGAAAAATCTACTGGATAGTTTTTAATTAAATTTGATACCTATGCAGGTAGTTTATGACCTTGGTCAACCCATAGACTTATAGCTTTGCGCGTTTTAGAAAATAGTGTGATAAATTATTTGGTTACATAAATGTTTGTCATAATTAAAATTGTGGCGTTATTTTGATGAAATAAACTGAAGGTACACTAGAAACAAAGGTCCTAGAGACATTGGATCTAACAATGAAAATGTACGCTCTTTGGGTAAAATAAAGTGCGAAGAATGCAAAGATATATTTCCGACATAGAAGAATACATTATGAAAGAGTTAATGAGGATTTATCGATGATTAAAAAAATATTTAACATCAAAACAAATTTTACCTTAGACTGATTTAAAACTATCATTCAAATAAACATAAAATTAATAATTTTGATTGATAGTTTTAAATCAGTCCTTTTTATTATTACTTGTACTTTTTTTTAAGAGTTCTTCACTGACTTAATATCGAAAGATGTATGAAAAATTATTTTTTTTAAGTAGAAAACTGGTGATTTCTTTTCGGTAAAATTCGGCTTTTTTTCGGTAAAATTCTTATATTTTTTTATTCGAAATTATTATAAAAATATATTTTCTAAGTGGTCGAAAACAGGCACAACGACCCTATGCTTATGCAATATTTTAAGTAACCAAATCGAAACCCAACAATTTTAGTGGCCACTAACTCGGGTCGCTCGCGCTCTATGAAATTAAAGCGACTCCCTTCCCTTTGACAATAGCGTTCCTTTTCACCTTTAATGAGTACGTCGAGCGCTCAGATAGAAAGATATCTGCTATCTGCTACCTATAATTTTCGCTAAGCGGTTCTCTAGTTCGAGAAATATTTGAGGCTTCTTTCAACAAAAAACCTCTACATGTAATTTGTAACATGCTTAAGCATGTCTGTGTATAGCACTATCACCAAGTACACCAACAATTCTTTTGAAAAAGACCTTAAAAGATCGGAGTTTAACCCTATGCTGTTAGGTCCAGGCGGACTATGAACGCTGTCAAAGTCAGAATTCGATGAGGAAATAAAAATTATTATCGCATGAAATAAAGATTCCCGCAAGAGACTAATATAAGAAACCCTATCGCAAAGTGCTTAATGTCGATAAAAAGGACATAACCTAAATAAGTCCCTGCGGCTTAAGGGAGTGGATCGATCAAACCACTTTGAACGCAACACGATCACAACAATCACACAAAAAGATAACAACAAGCACTATCATAAAGTATATGCTCATAGCTCTAAAGAAGTCTCGCAACGTATTGGATTCGACGAGGTCATCATTCCGTACCATTCAACAAACCATTATTGGTGTGTATCCCACCAAGGAGTCACGTTTTTTGAATATTTGATAATTGAAAAAGGGGTAAAGACTTCGGCCAAAGTTTATCGAGATACTGTCTAAGATCGTGTAGTGAAGCTTTTTAAGAATACTATAACTGATAAAAAAACGTTACTCTTACCTTGAGTCCGTAAAGAAATCTTAAGAACTAGCAGAAGCTAGATTCCCTATGGAGACATTGCGTAGACCCACAGATTCGTGCCATAGAGATTAAAGGCTGTATCGAAACCAAAGGAGGCCACTTTAAATAAAATTGTTTTTAATTTATTACTTAAACTGTGACAAATATGTTAACATAAGTTATTATTATTATACCGTTTTTTAAAAAAAATTGTTTGAATTTTAATGTGTTACAGAATTTTTGACCAATTTACGTTTCTTCCCAAGAATATCGTGAAAGGGAAAGGCAAACGCCTTGATAATGTGATAGCAATAATCGGTAGAAAAACTGAAAATGAGGCTTCACTTCCGTCACCTTCTATACCTTGGTTAAAAGAGGGCTACGGCAGTCGAGCCAAATGGAAATCCGTAATCTATGCCTACCCCTATGGGTAACAACAAAATATTAATGCAATTTTATTGTTTGTAACAGATGACTATTCGATGGGGTATAGTGACCGCTGGTAAGATCAGCCATGACTTCGTCAACGCTTTCAATTCGTACCCTAAAAAGGGCGATCAAGAGATAGCGGCGGTGGCGGCACGCGATAAGAGTAAAGCCGCAGAGTTCGCAAAAACACACAAGATAGCCAAAAGTGTTTGATACTTACCAAGCTATGGCTGCAAGCAAAGATATCGGTAAGTAACTTCCAAATTCTGATAGCATACAAATATTTATCTTCATATTACGTAATTACTATAATTTTAACTAACTATAATTTTAGACTTAGCCTACATCGGTGCTTTAAATCCCGACCACTACGAGCTGTCCAAACTTTTCCTCGAAAATGGCAAGCACGTTTTATGCGAAAAACCACTGTGTCTTAATTATAAGCAGACTGAGAGTTTGATCAATCTCTCGAAGAAGAAGAACTTATTCCTAATGGAAGCAGTTTGGTCGAGATTTTCGCCTGCATATTTAGCTTTGGAAAAGGAGATAAATTCTGGAAAGCTTGGCGACATTCAGTACGTCGAAGTCAATTTTGGCAAGCAGATTGCAACAGTGGATAGATTGCGGTAAATAGTATGGATGTACATATTAGTAATTTTAGGGTGTACAATATTTTTTTCCAATCTCACACTCGACCTGGCGCACCCTGCTAGCTAACTAACGAGGCTCTGACGACCGAATGATGACGGAAAATCCAATCGTATTTGCTGAACCCAAATCCCACAAACTAGTGATGTGGAGCAACATCACAAGTGCGAGGTGATGCTGCTCTTCGTCAATAGTTGACCCGCTTGCATCCTGGTTTTTGAGGAGCCTTTCATGGAGAGGCCTATTTGATAAAGTAAAGAAAATAAGTAATCCGCCTGTGACAAATGACCAGCGTTACTTTGTATGGGTCATCGATATCTACAGAGTTCACATAAACAAAGAAGCCCACTAATCGATTATCTAAAAAAATTTAAAAGAAGTTAATGGTTATAATTATCTCGAGACTGGGTCTTATTTTAAAGTGGTTTAAGAATCTGGGAAGGTTGCCAGATGCTGCTCTAGGGCACTTCAGATGATTTTGTAATACATTAATTTTTATTTACTGGAAATGCTGTTTTTATCGCCAAGTTTTTTTTCTCACCAAAATTACCATAGAAAAGCTAAGAAATTACCAGTTTTAGCGCGAGAGCCACCGGGAAACGAAGTCGGGTTCTCGGGTTGTACTCTGTCTGGGATTATACATTTACGATGAACACCCGACCTCTAAACTATAGCACGGTACCGAAACCTATTATCTGAAGGAAAATTATTCAATGGTTCCGTTTAAAAAAAAATATGTATTTATTTTAAATCTTTAGCCTGAAAGAACTGGGAGGCAGCGCTGTTTTAGACCTTGGCATATACACTCTTCAATTTGCTCAGTTTGTATTCAAAGAAGAACCTATCAAAGTGACGGCAGTTGGGGAGCTTAATGAATCCGGAGTAGATTTAGTCGACATCGTCATTCTTGAATACAATGGCGGTAAAAGAGCAGTACTTCATATCAATTCGAAAGTTAATCTTTGGAATAAAGCTACGGTGTATGGAGATAAAGGAAGAGCGACGGTGAGTAAAAATTTCGAATAATTAATACCATAATTACATAGTTATATATTATGGTATTGAACTGTAAAATATATCTCCCTTACTCCTGTTAAAAAAATCAATGTTATGCAGTGATTAAATTATAAACTTTAAGCCTTACAGGAAAGTAATAATTTTTAAAAACCAATAAAATGCAAGTTAGTTTTCACTTAAAACTGTATTAAAAATTAGTATTGATCTGCATTGCTCAATGAAATAATATCTAAAAGTGTTTTAAAGCCCTAATAACAGCTTCCCACTTTTATTTATATTGGGACCACTGCTCATACATTTTTACAACTGTCTTCTTTGCCGCACCGTGTGTACTTGTACTTGCTACTTGATAATAAATTACTAAACGAATCATCAACATCAGTTACCAATGTTTAATACCAAAAAAATGGTTACTGACTGTTTCATTACATCATACCAATATATGTGCCAAATATCAACCACACTTTAATTGTAAAATTATTTTTAATTAGGCCTTTAACAAAATTAAGTTCGTTTCTGAATACGAATATTAGCTCGGTTACATAATGTATCTTACATAATACATGCTTGTACAGTAGATAATAGTATAAGAATGGCACCTATCTATCGTAGATAATTAAATTTGTATTCAAGGCTAAGATTCGCGTTTCGCGAAAATAGACGTCATTGATACAGAAATAGATGAAGAACTGTATCTGCGTTGTAAAAATAATATTGACGAGAACTCTTATTTACAATTAAGATACATTGAGGAAGCATTATAAAAAAATTCGTGCTTTCAGGTAGAAGACCCGTTCCACTTCCCTAAAATTCTGATTCATGCAGACGGCACGGTCGAAAAGAGTCATCTGCATACCTCAAGCATTCCATACAATTTTGCAAACAGCGCGGGTTTGGTTTATGAAGCTCTGGAAGTAGCAAGATGCATTAAAGAAGGTAGAGAATAGTTAACTACCAAAAAATTATGTAGGGAATACCTACCTCTATCTCATCTCGCAGAAGTCAAAAAGCCCGAAAAAAGATACTGGGATTCAAACCAGAGTCACGGTACAATTATATTAAAAGGTGCACCATGGCCCATAGTGACACAAACATCACTATGTATTATATTATTAAGTAAATCTTATACCAACTCTTCCCTTAACTTTGAAATTCTAAATTAATTAAGTCATATTGAATTAAGTCTTATGACCAGAGAGGTGTTATTGATTATGGAAATAGAATAGAGACAAATTGAAAACTTCAATACTATCATATCTCTAGTGGATAAGTATAGTCCTACTGCCATTATAAAAAGCTATGGAGCATAGTCCGTAACCGTTATTGCATGTATTTTTTCACTATTTTTCTTCCATGTCCATTTGTATTCTTTGAAGTCCTATATAGATCATTTTCGAACAAAAAGATATTCATGATATGATTTACTATTGTATGTATTAAAGGTGATCCAAAAGTCACTACATATGTGGAAAACTTTAGTTGAATTTAACAGGAATTTCAGCCGACTTTAATAAAAGGAGGAACGCGAATGTATTTTTTGGATTTAGTATGTAAGTTACGCGATAGATTCGCCGGTTGTGCACCGATTTTCATGAAACTTTTTTTGTTATTAACCTATATCTCAAAATTGGTTTCATATATAAAAACATATTCTTATATAAATTATATTAGGGGAGGAAAATAGGATTTGAATTAGGTTATACCTCATGTGGGCGAAAGGTGCCCATCCTGTCGCTGAAGGCAGTGACTGGTTATGTCGGGATCAACATTAAGTGCCTCTTCACTTCGCGAGCTGGGATCTTTCAAGAAAAATAGTAATTTAAGAGTAACAACTCAACGCGACGGTGGCTGCTATCTCTGTTGACGAAAGGACTTCCGAAACTAGAGGAGAGGGCAAGCGACAACCCAAGGGCCTCTCTTTGCGGAGGTAGGAGACCTCGGCTTGGGTTACAAACGATAAGAGATGAAATGGGTCGAAACTTTAGAAAAGACCTTGTACACGAGTAGATCTCGTGTATGCCGTGAATTTGGGTGCCGTGCATTCGCCGGGGAACGCGGTATTGGGAGTAGTTCAAATGTACTTGTTACATTGAAATTGAATAATTCGTTCGCGTTACGAAAATAGTGCGTCAGACATCTGCAGTGAAAGATGTTTTCACAGTGGATTAAAAAGTCAAATAATATATATTTAAGAAGACAAGTTTTTCGTAGGAAAGTTTAATTTAAAATTATTATCTAAAATGAAAATAAAGAGTTCTTCATTAATATATTTTAATCAGCATCACCAGAATCTTCGTTCGTTTGTTATAAAAGTATTCTCTTCTGCGAGTGAGTTTTTATGGTAAAAGAGCAAACAGATCACCCTTTTGAATCACGTCAGTCTTTAAGGATATTTGGGGAAGGGAAAGGGAGGGTAAGAGGGGAAGGGCCTTTTGTTACCTCACTCACTGAACGAAACAGAAGAACAAGATGTCTCTACTTACGCCGGTATTCTGCGAGGCCGTTGTACGACCCCGGTCGACTTGACCGGTTAGCTTTACCATGTATGAAAAACGTATCACTTAGTGGCAGCATTTCTTTCATCAACATCGACAATAACGTTAAAGGCGTTATAATAACGTTTTCCTTAAAAGCCGGCAGCGCATCTGTAGCTCCTCTGGTGTTGTGGATGTTCGTGGGCGTCGGTGATCACTTACCATCAGGTGAGCCGCACGCTCGTTTGCCCCCTTCTTCTATAAAAAAAAAAAAAATCGAAATTAACATTATTGTCTTAGAAAATATTTTTTTTACGTCATTCAGCTTGACTGTTGCGTTATTGGCAGAAATAAACTCAGCGTCAAAAAAATCGCACCTTTTGGTATTTTGACTTCAAGCAACTATAAACCCTATTTCATCTAAGGTAAGGTATAAGTGGGGGGCCTCATTTTAAAGGTTATTGAATCCTTTAAATAATATAACTTTACTTAATTTAATTAATCTAAAAACATAACAAAATTAAAAAATACAGTAAAACAAATTCTTATAACTAAACTTAGAACCTAGTGTTACCTCCCTTAGCCCTAATTACAGCCTCCATGCGATACTTCATTGACCTCACCAACGTCACGATGCGTTCTTGAGGAATGTCACTCCACTCCTCGACGACGGTGTCCCGAAGCTGTTCAAGGGTGGCACGGGCAGTATCACGAGACCGCACCCGGCGTTTCAGATCATCCCAAAGGTGCTCTATGGGATTCAGGTCAGGACTTCTCGCTGGCCACTGCATCACGGGGATCCCAACCTGATTCAGGTAGTCCCGAACAATGATTGCCGTATGGGAGCGGGCGTTGTCGTACATGAATGTGAATTCAGGCCCGACAAAACCAGCATACGGGACCACATGGTCCTCCAGTATCTCTGTGATGTACCGATGAGGAGTCAGGGACCCCTGGCCACTGTCCACTCTTCTACGCCTATCATTGCAGAAAAGGCATACCCTAGTCACGTCGGAGAAGAGGACAGACTTCCATTGGTCGAACGTCCAATCCACATGGTCCTCCAGTATCTCTGTGATGTACCGATGAGCAGTCAGGGATCCCTGGCCACGTGCACCTCCATTGCAGGAGACGCACACAAGGTCGGTTTTTCCTTGGATTGAACATGCAGTATCCTCCTCTGTAGCTGACGGTTTCTTCAAAGCAGGCCTGTGAGTACCGTTCCCCCTGCCTCCTGTACACTCTTCTACGCCTATCATTGCAGAAAAGGCATACCCTAGTCTCGTCGGAGAAGAGGACAGACTTCCATTGGTCGAACGTCCAATCCACGTGGTCTCGGGCAAACTGAAGTCTGACTCGCCTATGCTCTGCTGTCAATTTGGGGCCAATAGCAGCCCTACGGGCCTGGATTTTCTTCTCTCGCAGCCTTCTTCTTATTGTGGAGACGCTCACCGACGTCCTCTGAGCTGTTCGGAGCTGCTGTTGCAGCTCAACAGCGTTGGAGAATCGGTTACGCAAAGACGTCGACACAATATAGCGGTCGTCTCTGTCGGAAGTGCAACGTCGTCTTCCGGATCCATGCTTCCTGATGTAGCCTCCAGTCTCCTGGAACCGCTGGGATACTCGTTTCACCCGTAAACGGCTTATGTTGAGTTGTCGAGCAATATCAACTTGGCGTAGTCCTGATTGCAGTAGTGCTACCACTTGAGCTGCTTCTTCTGCCGTGGTATCCATTTTTCAGGGGTTTTTTCTTACTGGAGCTGTTCAGGTGTGACTTCTGTGATGTCTGGATAGCTAATGACCCATATTTTTTTTTTTCCCCTGGATGGAAAATGCTGTTACGCATACCAACAGCAACTGGGTTATGTCGGACTCAATCCTCTGAAGGAGGACCATACCGACTAAAAACCATCCACACGCTGTTAGCCCGGAGGCTTTTACAGCCTCATCTGAATTGACTCGCGAGCAGATTGGCCCGCGAGTTCGGCGGGATGACGATTTACATTAATGACGCGCGGATTTATACGCGGAAGGATAAGACAGAAATAGTGGTGCGGAGACCGGTGAACCCTGACAAACCGACGCGACAGACCCCGATCGTGAGACGCTCCGGCAAAGTGTATATGGCTGCTTCTAACCCTTGGGGTGAGCACACGTATGCGGAGCGAAGTCGCTGACGGGACCGCCGCGCAGCGTGCTCGGGACACGGACGGCACTCACTAGTAATGGCTCGCGATTGAAAGCGGGAAAAATGGTGGAGTCGAAGTAGGGACCCGCTGGTGCGGGGCCCACTAGCGATATACTGACACACGACATATTGTACTGCGAAACTCCGACAAAGTGTATATGGCTGCTTCTAACCCTAGGGGCGAGCACACGTAAGCTGAGCGAAGTCGCAAACGGGATTGCTGCGCAGCGTGCGCGGGACACGGCCCACACTCACTACTTAATAGCTCGCGAATATGCGCGGGAAGATGGAGGCGCGGCGACCAACGGCCCTGACTAACCGACACGACAGAATCCGCTTGTGAGACGCTTAGCACAGTGACCCTAATATGCGGAGCGAAGTCGCAAAGGGAACTGCCGCGCAGCGTGCGCGGGATTAGGACGGCTCTCACTAAATAATAACTCGCGAATACGCGGGAAGATGGAGGCGCGGAGACCGACCACCCTGACATGATCTACGCGACAAATACTGAGTACGAGACACTCCGGCATAGTGTCATGGCTGCTCAAACCGGGGGGCGAGCACACGTATGCGCGGGGCGAAGTCGGAAACAGTACCGCCGTGCAGTATGCGCGGGCGACGGGCGGCACTCACTGTAATAACACGCGGAAAGACAATAGGGCCGAGTAGGCACCCGCAGGTGCGGGGCCACTAACGACCCATTGCGAACTAATGAGTCATCCCGCTGCGAAACACTCCGACACAGTGTTTATGGCTGCTCGAACCGGAGGCGAGCACACGTGTGCACGGAGCGACGGCGCAAGCGGGACTGAATGACCCATAATTAATTTTTACCCCCCCTTTTATTCGTGTCCAAGGTGGCACAAGTAGTGAGTCCTCTAATGAGCTTTTCAGCACTTTTTTTTTAAAGACCCTAACGTTTCGTGATTATTGTTTTCACTGAAAAGAACGATACGCGTTTTTAAAGTGTATTAATTGTGCTTTCAAATGATATTAATTTTGGTAGGGTACAATAAATAAGTTAAGAGTATTATTAGCTTGAAGTCAAAATTTCAAAAGGTGCGATTTTTTTGACGCCGAGTGTATAATTGCTCACCTAGAACGCAAATTCAGGTAGTGATATCACTAGAAAAAAAAACGCGATTTAATCTGCTTAAATTATTTCCACTAGCTTAAAAATCACATTCATTTATAATTAAATGAAAACCCTAAAGTGATGGTTTCAATTTCAACTAATAACAAATATATAAAATGCCTAGTATAATATACATATACCAGTTCAGTTATATGTATATCATCTATCGTATTTGCAGCAGTTTCATATTATCGGCAACAGTGTTTACCTGTCGGCCAGTGTCAAAGTGCTAATATAAAGAGCCTCTCGCGACAGTTCAAACATGGGTGTTGTAGTTGTAGACCACAGGGTACATTTTCGGTAATACTTACGTAATAAAATGAAATTCATTGACGCTCTGATAAATACGATTCTTAGCAATTAAAACAATAAATTTTATAGTTAAATGAAATAAATGTTATTTAAACGTTTTATATTAATAAACAGATGGATCTGCATTGAAATCATCCATGAAGATATGGTGTGAGTATTCCTACCCTAAAGATTGCAGAATTATTTCGAGACTAGAGAAGTAATCAACAGAAGGGGGAGAGTAAACAACACCAAGAGCACATTTAGCTCCCTTCACACATACCTCGGGGAAAAGAAATTCAATAGAAGCAGAATAATCGTATGAAGAGAAGCCAAAAAGTGTCAAAAAGTATTTCTTCGTGGTAGATACAAGCGGCGGCTTTAACTACTGCTCGAAGGGGCGTAGTAGAGGCATCTTGTGCTTCTGCGTTTCGTTCGGTGAGCGAGGTAACCGTAGGCCCACTCAACATCCTCCTTCCTTCTCTCAAATATCCTTAAAGGGCGGCAACGAACTTGCACTACCTCCGGTGTTGCAGGTGTGCGTGGGAGACAGTATCGTCTGTCCTATAAAAGTATACAACCACTAAATTTTTAATGGCCTGATTTCCAACAGAAGTCAATATTTATGCAGCGCACAAAATATTGACTTTCGGAACTGGTTGTGTTGTATTGCGTCTTGCATCTACTGTATCTGCCACTGCGTATGAACCTTTCGTAGATTTTATCGCATAAGCAAAGACGAATAAGAGCTACTCACACTTGTTTCTCTATATTTCCTGCGCAACTGCCGACTGTATCTATCGCTGTTATGCACTCGTATGCCTCACATTATTCCTCACGAAAAAAATTATCCCGTTTCGTTTTGTTTAAAGGTCTCACGGAATCGCCGCGGATGTCGCATCAAGAAAGTCTTATATTGGCCAAACTTGAAGATGAAGTTCGCAAGCAAGTTGGTGTGAGCTTCGTCGTCGACAACCAAGAGTTTCCTTGATCACCAAATGTGTTCAAGTTTTGCATTTTTTAACGTACAGTACATTGCATACCTTTTTTAACGTACAGCTAATAAACATAAAAATAATATTTATCACCGACACACATCAGCAATTTATTTACCTTCTGACATCATTTTATCATCCTGTAATGTGAAGTGATCTCGTTTATGTGATCGATGTACAAGAATCTTACAAGTTGCAAGCTTTTAACTGCGACAGAGGGTCTTTTTCTTACTCTTTAATACTATAACTAGTACTATAGTGAAGCGCCAATAGAATAATAGTGGTTTACAGACTGCGACCATGAGGTCGCAGATACCAGCATGCCATTCGACTTTTGCCGTCATGCTATCCGACTATTGCCGTGTACCACTTTAGACTTAACCTCGTAGGCTTAGTAGAAGTGATTAAGAGAATATAATAATGTTAACAGCATTACAAGTAATCTTTTACAAAAAAAGAAAAGATTACACCACAATAGTAGAGGAGCCGATACTTTGCTCTAGCTGTCAACAGATGAAGTTATTTAGTAGTAGTATTAGACAGTTACAGCACCCACTCTTGACAATAAATTGTGTACAGCATCATGTCGTGACGGATACTGTTCAGTGTACACTATATGAATATGTTAATAATGTTGTCTATTTATTGCCTTCTACTGCAACTATAGTATGACACGGGTGGTGCAATTCATTATGATGTGAGTGATGTAGTACACTAATGCGATATAATCGAAGGAAGGGTGATAATGAAAGATGCAGTTTCCGACTCGGGACGCAGTACAACACACCCACACGGTCTGTGCGTTCCGCCAGCGAACAAGTAGACTTTCTAATGTTTCCGCGACGTCATGCACTAAGTGTCCTAAACTCAAATAAAAAAATTCGACACATTTCCGCTGAGGGAACGCTCACAACAGACCCAAAAATATGTGTTTTGTACAAATACATATTGACATCCATTGGGATTCGAACCCTGGACCCATGGCTCGGGAGTCAGATAAGCTAACCACTAAGCTCCGATCGTTAATTCTGCAACTGCGATAGCTAATCGCGAAGGCTTTCGTTTAAAAGTCATCTGGGAGCAGTCATGAAAAAACAGTGTGTTTTCACTTATGGCCCGTTCCTATTTCCAATTCTTCGCGTTGAATTCTCATAGTTATTTATTATCGTTTTTTTTTCAAATGTAAGCGAACAATCGAGGCGAATGATGCTGGATAATCCTTCGGAATTTTTCGTAAAATTGTTTCGAATATCCTTCTCCCCCTATTCGAGGGGGGCGAAGGAGCAAATGTTTTAAGCGATTTAAGCGATTTTGGAGCAAATGTTTTAAGACCTACGGGGGAAAGGGGACGGGGGTACCCACTGTTTAGACCCATGGTGATTAAAATACCGTGGGGTTTTAGCCGGTAGAAATCCGACATCACCCCCAGCGGCGGAGAGGAAGTAATAAAGTATTTCGCCACGAAAAAAAGCTATAGGCGGCCAGCCCGGTTTAAATACAAATTACTCTTAAATTACCCAATGTGAAAAGTATAATATTTTAATGTACAACTATAAATAAAGTTAAAAGGTGGAAGTTTTGTTTGACTCCTGCATATAGTAGCAAGTTGAAGAACCAATCAATTTCTAAACGATTAATGGGTTTCAACACACTAAGATGTCGGGTTTCGTTTGTAACGATCATGTTACTAGACAATTAAGGTCAATACAATTGTCAAAATTTCGACTTTAATTTACTCAATCAACTGTACAGTTGAATGATCGGAGTATGATGCAATTTGCGTTTGAGAATTTGTTTTGCCAAATAGTTCATAATTATATAGCCATACAATTTTGACCGAAGAAGAATAGCCTTACAAATTGTAATAGAAATTTTAGCCAAAAGTCAATAAACTATAATTTCCTTTATCCTCATAGTCTTCTTCAGCAGTTAATTTACACATTCACTGAGCTGAGCTCATCTTGGTCATGAAAGCATTGTAAAAGATTTCATAGGCCGATACAAGTATAATCACAAATAGTCAGCAGTTCTGATATGACTCATAACAAGAGAATTTTAAAGCTATGTCACAAGAAGGGATAGTGTACTTAAAATATGTTTGGAAATCAATGGTGGATAACGAGATTGGACTCTAGGAATGTGAAAAATAACATGAAATTTAGGTTTCATGTTGAAGAAAAAGTTTTTGATTTGATTTACAAGAAGAGAATCAATAGTTAAAAATTATTTAACCAAAAATTAGGCATAGTGCAAAAACCAAACAACTTATTTTGGATTATATTCCAATCCAAGTATACAATTGTACTTGCACATGAGTGCAAAATTACAACTACAAATTTATACTTATACATACATATTCACAACAATATTATATACGGAGTTTCTTTACCGTCAGAAAGACCTCATTACAAAACAGTGGTAGATTTAAAAATAATAATGACATTTTGTTAAATGCATGAAATTTAGGTTTCAGGTTGAAGAAAAAGTTTTTGATTTGATAAATTGATTTACTAGGAGAAGAGAATCAATAGTTAAAAAGTATTTATCCAAAAATTAGGCATAGTGCGAAAACAAAACAACTTATTTCGGATTATATTCCAATCCACAGACATATGTATTTCGCATAAAGATTTTCTTAATATAAGGCTGTGTTTATAACTTTTAATGTTAATTTGAAAAAACGTCATATATTTAAAAACATATTAAATTGATATTAAAACGCGTTTTAAAAAGGATAAAATGTATGTAAACATTGAACTATGATAATTTTGTAATATACCTTAAAAATTAGCATTATTTCGTAAATACAGAGTCAGTGTCAATTATAATAATCCTTATAATCAATTCTACTTTTATATCTTCCTATCCATTTACTTTTTCATAAATTTTATGCTGCATTACAACTATTAGTAACATAAAAACTACCTCTAAGGGTCCCAAATTACATGCAATGTCACTATTCCCCATTGCATGTTTTTAATTACAGTGACACAATGATAAGATTTATGTACATATTTATAATTGTATATTAACAAAGACACTTAATTGTCACTTCACTTTTATCACTTTATACAATGTCAGTTCTTAGTTCTGATTTAAATTATTCAATCAGCTAAATCATATTGTCTGAAATATCTCGAAACTAAACATATGAAGATATTTAATGGAGCTACAGCTTCTTTAGAATTGTCATCCTCTGGTTTTAGATGAGACCTGAAATGTGTTTTACATTTTTGTACATTAAAATATTCTAATTTAATGTAATTATGCATGTTCTATAAATTCATCACTGCATTCCAACTAATGCCATGTGGTATCAGTATATGAATCTGCAGTTCTAACTTCCCACCAGCTTTGTAAGAGGCGAGTAAGGCAAAAGCCTTGAAAATCGACTAACTACAAATGGCGGTATAACCATTTCGAAAATTACCGGACCAAAATTATACAGACCGACATAGGGCAGCAGTTTCTAAGGTGGTAGGTGTCTAGAACTGTAATAGTCAATCTGCTTGCCGAGCATGTCGATTATGGCAAATTGTCCTAAAAGGAGAGGACTATGCCCTGTAGTGGACTATTTATAGGCTGTTGAAGTAAGGTTCAACTAATGAGTGTTATAAAAAGCAACAGTGGAAATAAGTACACCAAGGGTTGGCTCCTAGCTGTGGTCAGCCCATGTTCAGGTAAAAGAACCTGAATTCTAATTAGGGTTTTGAGAAGGGTACACCACAAAGAATCCACTACCTTATTGTGATATCTATTATAATAATAGTAAAATATTAGACACTTTCAGAACATATAGATTTTCTGTCCCAAATTATGTTTTACAGATTTGTATTTGGTTTTATCTTAATACATCTCTCATCTTACACACCCATAAATGCTTGTCTTGCCAAATTATTGGTATTCTTAATTTGGATCTTCTTCAGTATATCATCACATGTCCAAACCACCATGTATGTAATGATGAAAAAGTAAGAATATTTACCTGATTTCTGCACATTTTCTAGCTAAATTTCTTAGTATGCTTGTAGTATCTGATAAAAGGGGCTGTCTTGTACAAGCAAGGAAAGCATAAATCCATTGACCTAGAAGTAAAAAATACACCTACATTAATTTGAAATTTGTTTGTAAATTTCAACATTAATAGTAGAACTTTCATTAAGAAAAGGTAACATAAGTCATAACATATGCTTTTAAGACATCTTTAGGCAAAGGGCTTAAGAAGCAATACCAAGTACAGAAATTAAACTCCTTTGAGCATCCAAACCCCAAATGCCACATTATAAAAAACTGTTGTTAACTATAAAGTATTTTTCTATATCTATTACATCAAAAGTGTGTAAAAATATATAAGTTCTTACACTATGTTGTAAAAGCATTTATTTAAAAGATTTGTAAATATACTGTAATCACATAGCACTTTTAATAATATTATTTGATAAAATTAATTAACTACTAGGTTTAAAAGAATTATTAACTTCTTCCACAAAGTTTCTACTTATTTTCCTAATTAATTTGTGATATCTTTGCAAGAATCCAATAAAAAATTGGAATATACATTTGAAACAAAAAAATTGTATGAATCAATTAAGAAAAGCCCTCTTATTCCAAACTACATTTTTATAATCAATACAATAACGAAAGCAAATTTAATTATCAAAAACCATATTAAGTTAGATTTGTGATTTTCAAATAATAAATTTTTAAGGACTACTCTGTTAGTAATTTCAAACCATAACTGCTTTTTGTCTATCTGTATAAAAGTGTAGGTGCTTGCGAGAGCATGCCAATGCAAGCCCCTCACTGATTTGTTTGTTAACCAAATGTGGATATTGAATATTTCTAGCACCTGAGTTTCACTACTATAATTATTGGTTATTCTTACGGCATAGGACAGAGCATTTTGTCCAAAGTCTCCGTCCCAAATATTACTGAGAGGAGCTGGGAATGGCCTGCCACGCTATTCCAGTGTGGTTTGGCAGGTTTCACATATCCTAGAAATAATATTTTAGTTAGATAGTTGTTCTTTAGATACCTGATTTATGATCTATTGTTTTTCCTGGTTCTATATCAGCTATTATGTGAGTAAGAATTTCTAAGGCCCGATCTAGTAAAGTGTGGCGTAATCCAAGGACACAAGAAAGTGTTGGTTCATTTGAATCAAAGAATCTTTTCCACCCTATCAAATTATCTTGATCAATTTCTACACTTTTTATGCTACTAGACCATTGTGATTTTTTTGCTAATAAACGAGATATATACATCCGAACTTCTGAGAAATCTGCAACTTGGATATTCTGCCACTCTATTGTTGGTTTGAAGTTATCGGGAACTTTGGCCCGCGGAAGCTGAAACAAAAACGCAAATTGGTTTATAGACATTCAACTATAAGAAATAATAAAATCAAACTAAAAATAATATCAATATACCTCGCTCACAAAACAAGACTGATTTTTAGCAAACTTCGAAAAGTCTTTGTTACATTTCGTGACTTGTGAATAATTTTCACGTTCTTTAATAACTTTCAGTAGATACTCTTCTCCAGTTGTTGGAATATCTTTGAGTTGCACATCAGAATTAATTTGAAAACAGGGAGACAGTAAGTCATCGGTGTTGTTTTTGTCACGATCTTGTGCTTTTAAAAGAAACTTTTTCTTGGGCATATTTTGTATTTATTTTTATGTTTTTTTTTTTAAATATGTATTGGTTGGAAATACATACAATATTTGAAAAAGACAACTAAAACCTAAAACACAATGATTTTTAACTTTGTAGTTTATACTGTATTCTTTTGATTTTTGATTACAAATTGAGATACGAAATAAAACAAAGAGAATATTTGTTACTTTCATTCACCGATAAGCATAGACAAAGGTCCTAAGACCATACAGTTATTTAATTTGTAATATTAATCTGGATAAATGTGGATAAAAAAATAGTAAAAAAAAGGTAAAAAATTACTCTACGTGTCCTCGGGCCCCATGCGCTTTGCTATCTTAGACTAAACTACTGCAGTTAAATAATTTATATTTGGTTTATAATTTTTATTTATTTATTTACAAAATCCACAGCTCTACAATAGTTTACAATACTTTAACCATTTTTATACGTAACTTACTGCTAAAAAGGATTTATATTTTACTTTTAGTACATACATATTTGACAGACTCGAGGTATATCGAAATACATTAGTTAGAATTATTGTGTCGGTGTCTGTAACTTTACATATATAATATTTAAAACTTTTTGTGTATATGATTGTGTGTGTATGTATGTGTATATATCAACAGTGTGTAGATAGTAAATTACCTATTTTTTTAATATTTGCACTATTTCCCGTTTAAAAGTAATTTTCTTCATGGAATATGTCTCTAATTTTTTTATTATATGTTCTTTGTTCCCGGCAGACAAGGGAGTTTTATGTATAATTTGATCGAGGTTGAAATACAGCAAATCATTTCGTATGTCTTGTTCTAGTTCTCGGACAGAAACGGTTCATAACTTTTGATAATACACACATTAAAAATGTCTAAGCATGTTACTAATTTAAATTTTAGGATGGTTTTTCACATTATAACGTTGTATTTAATTTTTAAAATAATATTTTTAGGGTCCTATGATGTAAAAATAACAGCTGTTCTTTTAATAACTGAAATTAACAATATTAGAATATACTGCAAAAACTAAGGTACATAAGCAACTAAACTTTTTTTTTAACAAAATGAAATTTCTAAAGAAAATTAATTTATTGTGAAAGAATAGGATAATTTAATACAAAGTATGGCCTCCTCTGCTATTCAGAACTTGTCGGCAACGATTATTCATTGAATTAATGAGACTGTTTATGTCATCTTGCGGTATTCGCTCCCAATGGAATTGTAGCAAATCCTTCAGCTGCTGGGTTGTTGTCACTCCGTCCAAGTCCTTCAAAACACGTCTCTGGAGCATGTCCCATGCGTGCTCGGTGCGGTTGAGGTTTGGCGATTGTGCAGGCCAGGGCCCGTATGTTCTCCGTTGCCAAGTATTGACTGGTTCGCCGAACTGTATGTGAACGCGCATTGTCATGCTTTAACGTAAAATCGGAGCCAAAGGTTTGTGCAAATGGATGGACATAAGGTCTGAGAATATCCTCAACGTAATTTTCAGCGTTCACCTTTCCATTTACAAAAACGAGCTCAGTTCGCCTGTTCAACAGTTATGGTATGGGCGGGTATTAACCCGCCCGCGAGCCGCTGTATGGATGAACTTCCTGAATGCACCTGAGCCTTTCAGTATTTCCGGGCCGACGGTACACTCGCACCCTTCTGTATCAGGCCTAAACCCGAATCGCGACTCATCGGAAAACATAATTTTATCCCATTGTTCCTGGGTCCATGTTCTGCGTTCTCTACACCATTCATTTCGACAAGCGCGATTCCCGTGACGTATCGGTGTGCACCTTATTGGGCGTCGAGGTCGTAGGCCGTACTGATGCAGTCGATTTCGCACAGTTTGGGGACTTACATCAACATCTTTTGAATTTTGTAGCCTCAAACTGATCTCTCGAGCGGTTAACATCGGCTGGCGTCTTGCAGTCAGTTGTATGTACCGGTCTTGCCGAGTAGATGTACTCCTTTTACGGCCTGAATGCTGTTCCGCGGGTTCCCTTGTATTATTGTAACGCTGACAAAGACGACAAATAACACTTCTATGAATGCCAAAACGCCGAGATACCTGAGATTGATTACTTCCCGCTTGCAACATCCCTACAGCTCTTTGCATTTCATTTGCCGTCAAATGACGTCGCTCCATGACGTAAAGAATATCTAACAATTCAATTTTGTCGCTAACTTTATTTAAATGGTTGGTAAAATTATAAAATCAAGACTAAATGTACACGTGACAATAAAAACGCACTTAAATTCAAACAAATTCCCTTTCATTTAATTTTATGAAAAAAACAAAACATAATCGATTTTTTTTTTACCTGTATGTAGGCAGAGCCTCATGGGGTAGTCAAACATTTGCTTGAATAAATTATTAGAATTATGTTTAAATGTAAACAAAGCTTACCGTATTCATGATGAGTTTATTATTTTTGGCTATTATGTAGCATTAAATTATGAAGATAAGTAATTATTGTATCTGGGCAAATATCGATTTTTTCAGTACTTGGAAAGTTTTGTATGGATATATCGATAATTTTTCTATATTTCTAGAATGTCATAGTCAAAAAGTCATTGATAGATAAAACTATTGATAATGTAGTATGCGACTTTCAACTTGAACTTTTCTTACACTTTTAAATTATTAGTTATAAATTTGAGTTTACAATGTATTAAAAAAACTCAGAATGTTCTGATGCAGGTACCTGTAGTGAATAGATGAGTGTTGTATATGTATTTATTCATGAACTTTTGGTTGTAAATTAATGTGCAAATGTTATTATAATAATACTTTCAACATTTACTCTCAAGTGCAAATAGATATTTTAAAGTTTGATATTGTATAAAATAAACTTCCATATATCAGATGTTTACTCCATTTATCCATTGGTTTATTATTAATTATATAATGGAACATTTTAAGTTGTAAATGAACTTGACCTTATAGATAAGTAAGTTGTTTTGTGTTTAACTCTGATAAGTATTTTTTTTGGACTCTATATTTTTATCATGTAGATAATGTAATTAACTTTAGCTATTCTCATTTACAACTAAATCATTTACAGACCTGCATCCAAACAAATTGGAGAAGAATATATCAATTGTGTTAAGGTAATATTTTTTTACATTTTTTTTATTACAGCTATAAACATTGTATAATTATTTCTGCAAGTATTAGACTATACCTGCAACAATATATTTTTAATCCCTCTTTATAACATTTTCATTTACCTTCTCCATAACCAACAATTTAGTTTGTAATCTAAACATGTTTTGTCTTTTATGTATCAAATGTAACTGAATTATCTACTGTCATTCTTATAAGAAATATTCTTTATAAACCATATATAGTATGTTGCTATTGCTTTAGTGGTTCTTTAGTAATACTGTGTTGAAAGAACCATCAAATTCGTCATCAACAGTGTCGCTTGGTCCTCCAAGAATTTCAACAGTGAAATTCACATAGAAATCTGTCCACTGAGTTTTGCGTGATGCATGCTCAGACAGAAAACTTTTCTGAAAATGATTCTGTATCGATAGTATAATAATGTTCAATAAAATTTTGGAAATATATTCTATGTACAAATTACGTTTTATTTTTATTACAGGTTTATATAAAAAAAATATTTTGTGGTATCTCTAAATATTTAATTTATAGTCTCTTACTACATGCAAACTACTGATAAAGATAAAGATGATGAAAAGTTACTTATTTTAAGATCAAGTTATACACCCTTATGTTTAATATAAAAAGCTGTAAGAGGAGATCCTTTGCTTAACTTATATATATTTTTCTTCAGTCTGCTGCTGACTTAGGCCTTTCATGAATGTGCCAAAAATACTGGGTTGGCATGAAAAATTTGCTCATACTCACCATGCTTGGCAGGTAGTTTGGTGAACTGCTGGGTCCAGTATCTGTCCTACTGTATTGTATATATATATAATAGAGATTGCCTACTATTACTAGTCTGTGGGATTTTATTTTGGCATAGATGGATGGATTCTCCATCAGCCGGTTGTCAGAGCCTAGTCTGTTAGTCAGCGTTCAGGTAAAGTTGTCATTTGGTTAACAGTTTGTATAGTCACCCCAAACCCCTTACAAATGTGAATAACTTATACACATTTGGTTAAAAATAGTTTTAATATAACCTGCAGTATGTTCTCCAATTTAAAGTTTGAAATCTAAAGAAGCAATAATCCTTTCGTAACTGTATTTTAAACAGTGTTCAAAATACTTTATGTTATATTTATTTTGTAAAACACTGTTAGTATTCTGTCAAAGTTTATTTAGTTGTGTTGCATGTTTATTAAAAAAATATATGAAATGTTCACAACTGTTTATCTTACAAGATGCAAAAAAGTGTTTATTAACAGTATCAATGTAAAAGTTACATTTACAATAACTTTAACCTAACAATGAAAGTTACGCACAATTCTCCAGGGCAAAAAACAAACAGAACAGCCAGTCAACACAAATGGCTCTTCTGTTTGTTTCTATTCTCTGATTTCTCTTTTTACGACTTCAGAAAAGATTATTCATGAACAGAATTTAAGTAAACTTATAATATTTTCGGTTGTATTCTGTTATTTATGCACCCCCAGTAAATATTATACTGAAACTTATACATCACAAGATAAAAAAAAGCAAACGATTACTGCATCTAGTCAAAGTTACCATATTGCAGTTCTAGTGTCCCAAATTTTAGATCAGTAAACTGCATGTAATTGATTCATTTGTTTGGGAGCTATAATATTACTCCAGATCAGAGGAAGGTTAATAAAACCGCCCAAATGTATTAATGTCGTCAGACTCTCGCACTGAGGTTTCTGTACAACCTCACAATGTTTGTGCTATGCCACCACTTGACTGTATTTACCAAAAAAAACTGTTACGGTTAACGGCAGCCCGGCACACACTTGTTGTTTTACTTTACAATTTTCACTATAATACCATTAAGCTTGACGCTTGTATGTAATACCGTTTTCAGGATAGAGCAATAAAAAAAAACACGTAACGTATAGTTTCTTCTCAAGTTGGATCTTCGCTATATTATAGCGTTGTTCAATGACTTGTGAATCTAATATAAAATATTTTAAGAACAGAATATTCTAAAAAAAATCCTTCGTAGTGGTTACAAAATATAAGAATCGCAATATTATAGGTTATCTAATTGATAATAAGATAAACTGTGTAACAGAGCTTATCTTATTATTCCAGTTTGATACAAAATACATCATTAATTTTTGTCGTTGCTTTTCATATTTGTAATACATTATAATTAAGAAGCTACGTGACTTACAATATTACATACTTATTTCTTAGTAGACTCGTATGAAACCTTAACAATTACGATATACGTACCTATTTTCGTTTACAACTTAATAACAAAATCGTTATTTATTTTAACAGATGACCATCCGCTGGGGTATTGTAACTGCCGCAAACATCTGCAATGACTTCGTAAATGCTTTTAATTCGTATCCCAATAGGGGAGATCAAGTGATAGCAGCTGTGGCGGCACGAGACAAGAGCAAAGCCGAACAGTTCGCTAAAACGCATAAGATTCCAAAAGTGTTTGATTCTTACGAGGCCTTAGCAGCCAGCAATGATATTGGTAATTATTTAAATAATTATTATTGTTTTAAGGTATGTATTATAGTTAGCCGTTAATGCAATTTGAGGGTTAGCTATAGATATATACTGTACTGTGCTGCTTGCTTTTTCTTTAGTACTAACATAAATCCACTAAATAAAATCCTTAGGCACAAAGTTAGCTCTCATGACTCTGGCTCACAAAAACACTATGTAAATATGCGTAGCTGTTACAAGTTAGCCCCCACGATAAATTCTACTATTCTACGGGTACCGTTAAGGGAATAGGAGGAAGCGCAGAACGAGTGTGGGGCTCTGCTACTCTAGCTGTTTGCTTGAGACACAAATATCATCCTAAATACAAAAATTAAAGCGATATTATTATCATCATTTGAATAATATTTCACTGGCCTACGCTATCTGGTACTCTTGGGCTATTCCGGGTGATGTTAATATACTTATAGTAGTTTAGTAGTTAGTTTTTCTGTTCTAGGAGTCTCCTTTCATATTAGGCGCGGCTAAACATCATGCCGTCTAGTTGTCGTTTGCTTTAACCCCTAAAAAGTTAGTCCACCCATCTCCATAGGGGATTATGGATGGAGGAACCGTATTGGCTACAGTCACTACGCAGTGACTAGTCTGTCATACCTTATGTGAACAACAAGAGCTTCTCGAATCTACGCTTCTCGCGTTTCTAATTACTTCTAATGATTCCGCACATCGCACAAAACTAAAAGAAAATAATCGCAGATATATAGTTCCACAATTTAATTTATAGGATACACCAATAATCATTTACTAATAAAATTGACTGTACATTCGTAGCTTTATTATGTTATGTTTTTACAGATGTGGCTTACATTGGTTCTCTTATTCCTTATCACTATGAACTTGCAATGTTGTTCCTGCGTAATGGAAAACACGTCCTTTGCGAAAAACCCTTATGCCAGACTTACAAGCAAGTCGAAAGCTTGGTTAACTTAGCAAGAAAGAAGAATTTGTTCCTTATGGAGGCGGTGTGGTCTCGGTTTTCACCTTCATATATTGCGTTGGAAAAAGAGATTAATTCTGGAAAGCTTGGCGAACTTCAATTTGTCGAAGTCAACTTTGGAGTTCCAATTGATGACATAGACAGAATTAGGTAAGTTTCCTTTACTGTCTCCTTTCCTATAATATTAACTGGTTTTTGGTATGGGACAGTTTTTAACTTCAACTTCTTACATGTTTTCATAAAATAAGCAAAGGGGATTCATTTGTAACTGCTGATGGAGTAAAGTAACGATAAACTATGATTAAGTCCAAGCGAGTATGAAGGACAATATCAGGAAAATTTCGTTGTCTCTGAACGACTCAGACCAGTGAAGAAGTGTCTAAGACGCAAAGCGTCCGGCACGTCAAATTGCCGTCTAAGTGTAGTGATTAAGTACTTTTCTTCACTAAGAATTACTTTTTTTTACATTTCCCATTATTTTTATCAACAATGTAATCAGAAAGAATAGATTGATTACCAGTCTAAAACTATTACAACTGACATACATTTATTTTTTTCCATATAGAAAGGAAATTTCCATATAGATAATTCAACTTATGAGCGGTCTAAATGTAAAGCAGGGGTGCAACAGCTATTTTATAATTTACAAATATATTTTTAGATTAAAAGAAATGGGTGGCAGTGCAATTCTTGACATTGGCATATACACCTTACAGTTCGCTCAGTATGTGTTTAAAGATAAACCTATCAAAGTAACGGCTGTTGGCGATCTAAACGAACACGGCGTGGACATGATGGATACGGTCATTCTTGATTACACGGGTGGCAGACGTGCTGTACTTAACATCCACGCAAGGACAAAGCTTGCAAACAAAGCTACTGTTACAGGTAGTAAAGGACAAGTCACGGTGTGTATTATACAATATTTTTTAGTATACTAGCAATAAATTTCTACATAACTACGCTATATCTGTTTCAGTTATATAGGTTGGACGATGTCACCATATAAATTTACCCCATATTGTACAAGCTATTTGTAGGTTATACATCATATTAAAATATGCCTTCACGTATCTTACCAATAAATTTACACGTACCATTAGAATTGCACGGCAAAAAATCAAAGTCAAAGACCTTATCGACATTTTAATTACCTTATACACAGTCTGTTAAGGTAACTAATATGATTACTTACCTTAACAGACTGTCTGCGCTTCAAGTGACCAACTCGCCGCCAAAGAAATCCTGCGATGACGCCGCTCTTGCCGTGGTCAATAAACAACTGTCCATTACAAATTATTGCGTTTCATTGGGATTATTAGGTTTACAAAATAATTGTGGCCACTAGTACTGTCAAAGTTACGACTATTTCTCATTAACGTCGCATGCAGCCTGGATAACAGATTAAGACTAATTACTCTAAAATGTCATAGAGTCATCAAATCACAACATTTGTATGATGATTATTAATGTTTGTATGGATGTTTATGTATGTATAAATTATGATTATTTCTTATATATATTTCCATCATCTAGTTACCAAGACCCTAGGAATCCTAGGTTGGGACTGAAGGAGACACATAATTGATAACTTATTATGTAAAAAACAAAACATTGGAGAAACATTTCAGACTACTATAATTTAAAAATAGATAGCGGTAAAAGAAGGCTTTGCCCGTACTCGAAAAGTTTTTGGTTGGTTTAAATAACTCACGAAGGCATTACAAACATTATTTTATACAAGTAAATTTAATAACTATTATAATTATTTTTATGTTATTGCAATAGAGTTTTTAAATAATTCAAGCATTAGTAAACCAAAAGGTTCTTGTTCGCAGTTAGAAGATCCTTTCCATTATCCATTGACAATGATCCACGTTGATGGAAAGGTTGAACACTTTCCCCTGCACAACTCAGACCTTCCATACTATTTCGATAACAGTGCAGGATTGGTTTATGAAGCTATCGAAGTTGCGAGATGCATCAGAGCAGGTAAGACGTCAAATTATCTTTTGAATTTTTTTGACTAGTATTTGGTGCTTAATGTGAATATAAATCAAAACACAAGCACAAAAAACTAAAAAATATTTTCTCCTCCACAGGACTTATAGAATCGCCACGAATGACGCATGAAGACAGTCTTACAATCTCAAGACTTGAAACTGAAGTTCGCAAGCAAGTAGGCGTACATTTTGATGTTGACGACAAAGAGTTTCCTTGAAATTATAAGAAACTTGCACGATATGTAATACATAAATATATATTTTTTTATTACATATACATGAATATAAATTACGGATCATTATCATGCCAATAATAAAATCTGTACTGTTTTGAAAGTAATTATTTTCCCTAAAATACTTTCGTAATGTGAATAAACAAGAGAGTAAAAAAGTAAGATAAAGTACCAGCCTGTAAGTGCCCACTGCTGGGCAAAGGCCTCTCAAATATCTGAGAGGGTTTTGGTGCCGGGAAGGGCCCGCCACGCTGCTCCAGTGCGGGTTGGCGGGCTTCACATATCGTCGAAATAATATTTTCATTATTTCTCAGTCATGCCGGTTTCCTTACGATATTTTTCCTTCACCGTCGAGCACATGGTAAATACAGCACATAAAACTGCTATTAACAATTTTAGTGGTGCCGGCCACCGGGAATCGAATCCAGGTCACTCGCGCTCTATGATACTAAAGTGAGCGCCTTGACCACTGGGCTACCAATTATTAAGTATGTTTCTTTAGAACCGTATTAAAACCGACTGGTTGTAAGGAATTTAGTGTTGCGACACTATTTTAATTACTTTTATAAATCTTTGTATGAGTATTAATTTCACAGGACGCACTTGGAAAATATTTAGCGGTAAGATAAAGCGGATCCTCTGAATCATAAGGGAATAGTACAGTTGTAGTTATATCAAGCGTATTAAGCGCGTGCCCGACACCCTACCTTTCAGGTGTTTTCCCTGTGAAACAATGGAAATACTGTTGTTATAAGTCATGTGAAGACCAATTACACTCGTGGTTATACCATAAACTTTAATAAAAGTAAAACAAGTTACCAAACAAAAGTCAATCTTTAAAAAATACTTATGCTAAGCAGGTGAACACCAGTTTATAACGTAAGATTATAATACGTCGATTTGGGTGATCATACTGATAAAAAAACTGAGAGTGCCCATCCATAATAAGAAATAAGTTTATGCCTAAATATCCTGCACTGAGGCTTATCAAGGTCACGCCCAAGAAACAATACAAAATAAAACAATGGTCGTCAATTCATTGTTTGCATTGTATCCTCCAGTGTTGTATATATAATCTTCTTGGTCGGAATGCATAGAAAACAATCCGTGTAACAGGGCGGTTCTTACCGCTCCTTTAGGACCTCAAGCCTAGTTCCTGCTCCACTTTGCAGTAATTTTCCTAATGAAACCAGAAAAGATCAGGGTCGTTCACGACGCCGCAACTAAGACAAGAGGAGTATCACTGCCCTACCAGCACTTAACTGGATCAGAGCTACAACCTCTACCCAGTGTCATAATGAGGTTGCGTTAACACCGTTACAGCAAACATCAAATAAATGTTTACGCTGGTGGAATTGCGTCACCGCGTTTTTCTTCCTTTCTTACACCTCCCTTCACTTTCCAATTATGGTGAAAATAAGAAATAACGTGAAAAAGTTTCGATAGTGACTGCACTCCTTTTCATTGAAAGTGGACCTCTGTAATATAAGAGATCTGCACTCTACTCTCTTTGTGGTCCACTACAGGCCACATCTCGGTATTTCTCTCGTAGACTCAAATCAGATGTCCATCCGACTTGTCGTACCTCTCATACCCACCCTGGGGACCACTGTTCTGACCCTCGTGAGGGGTTTTGCCTATACGCCCGAAATAACATCTGAGTTCGGCCTTTCGGATATCAAGAACAGCTAAAATTTTGCTTTCTTTGGGTTTTGGTTCCCAAGTATACAGTACATACAAGAAAGCTTGGCACACTATCGACGGTGAAGCAGTAATTCACACCGGAACAGCTTCTTAATTTGTAACAAGCCCAAGTCCGATCGTGTAAAGAGTACTGTTCTCATTTGTGGGATAGCTCTTCCAAATTTTGGCTAGAGGCCTTGAAGTCTATTAAAAGGCTAATTGGTAATGATTGCTTTGGTTAAGGCCAGACTGCAAAGCCTTGGGCATCGGCGCAGGGATAGACGGTCTTTTATAGAATACATTTTGGAGAGTTTGCATTGGAATTACATAATTTAATTCCCCTATCCCACCATCGGACAACCAGACGTACGGTGATTCGCCACCGTTTAAGATTGACGTCCCCTCTGACCACACTAAGCGTTTCTCTTCGACCTTCATTAGCAGGTATTCGTAGTAACCAGGATTTTCCCTTCAACAGAGAAATGAATAATACAAAATTAATTATAGATTGCATGCGTTTTCCATTTTATACGTCTGTGCTATAAATTTGAATCTCCTTTTTGACTAGTACTGGTAGCCAATGCAAATTGTACTCTTTGATCACTGTTGCCAACTTAGTAGAATTTCCACTAAACCAAGTTATTGGTAACATAAACAATATTGTTTTAGTTTACTTTAGTTAATGGGAAAACAAAACGTTCACCCACTAAATGGAAACAATTTTCTTTTCATGTCAGTAACTGCTGGCGATAGTAGAACCAGACAGTAACGTAAAATCTGATAGTATTTATGAGAGATTGTGTAAATAGTGTAAATAACGATGGAATTTTATTTAAAGAAATATTAAATACCATTGTTAAGACAAATTCACAATAATATTAACTTGCAAATAAATTTCATTGAATTTAAGCCTTGAAATATTATAATTTAATTGAATTTCAATTGTTTTAATAGGTATCCAGGCTTTGTAATGCAGTATTGATGGACTGGGTATAATTTTAGAATAGTTGCAGAAACCATTAACCAGAATTGTACATTTCATTATGGCCAAAAAATACTTAAAATAATCATAAGAAAATACAGTTAAAGCTAATGAAATTCTTTTGTTAAGATTATGACACGTGAAGGGAGGCTTATCCTTTAGTCATCAAATTCAGAGTCATGTTTAAACTTTCATGTCTGTAGCTCATGGGGAAGCTATTTTAAAATCAATTTCTCCGTTTTTGCAGAACAAACACCCAGACAAGAAAGCGACTTAATAAAAACTTGGTAATAAAATAAGACAGACGGAGCATGTAGAACTAATAAGTGAAGACAAAAGTGAAATATCAAAAAGAAAAAATCCCGATTTCTTTTTATTTGCCGATGGGCTTTTATGTATTCTAAAGGTTTTCTGGAGGTTTGAAGAACCGCTATTAGTCGGTTTGAGAAAAAAAAGTTGGAAACATTGTCTTTGATTTTGTTAGGGATTTGTTTCTTTTCTTATTCTAAATAATTGCTATAACAAATTAGAAAGTATTATGCCAAGATCGATAGTACGTCACCGTAGCGAATTTGGAGACCATTTTTTTTCCGCTAGGTAGCGTTCATGAGCACATATCATTAAGGGTTGAGCAGTAATGATTATTCATGGTATCGTTAGAATAGGGATCCGTACTCAATTTATAGATTATTTAAAGATTTTCATTATTGTTTACTCTTATAAGTTACATTAATAATGGCAAAGGATTTTAATAAAATATATTTTTAAGTTCTATATCTTATTTTTTCTGTTTTAAGTATTTTTCAAATGAAAACATTTTGAACATATATATTTTAGCCCCAAAAAGTAAAAATTTCTCTTGCATCATGTTGTGCACATTTATTTTTCTTTAAAAGACAACTTTCATAAACCTCTGACAAACAAAAAATATATATGCAGCAGACAAGGTATCAAGAAATGTTTCTGGTTACAGTGGAAAACATCTTGGTGAGCTATACTTAGATCCTACTCAGAACTGTTTGATACAGAATATTGATAACATGATGTAAATTCTTACTGTTAATATTTTTATTTCTAAATACGAATCGCTTCCTCGGGGACTCCTATGAGATATATTTTCAAATGGGGTCCTCTACGGAAAAGATATGTTAAACATTACTGTGTTTTTGTTAATACAAGAGGCATCACAGCACACGGTAATAGGCATTATTAATACTACAATGTATACTACAAAATAGTAAAATAGTAGAGTCCTGCCCCTAAAAGTCACTAAATCACCAGCGCCACAAAGATTGGACGAGATAACGGAGTGGCAATAGGTGAATTCAACGATAATCATGAATTTGTAGAACAGTAGTGAAAAACAGCAAATTGAGGGATAAATAAAAGAAACCTGAATGAGTCTTAAGAATCGACAGCGATTTGTGAACAATTAGAAGAATAATGGCTATTTAACTTAACTTGCGGGCCTCCTGCTCGCGAGTCTTACCGATGTAGCTGTAAAGGCCACTGGGCCAACAGCAGATCTACCGTGGGGGTTTTAGTCGGTCCGGCATCTTCAATGCTGATCCCGACATAACCAGTCACCGGAGACGGTGACGGGTAGGTGCGAGCACCTTTCCCCACGTTAAACTATAAAAAAAAAATGGCTATGGCCAACTGTCAACTGTCACAGTTGTCAAATAAAGAAGTTAAGTAGCGCCACTGAGTGTCGATTTTAGAGATCACTCCAATCTTTTAAGTTAGTAAAAAATGTTCTAGCTGTCAATGTCGTGAGTACTATGTTATTTTTGTATATGTTGTTTAAGTAACGAATTCAAATGTCAATGCAAATAACACGAAAAGAATAATTTAAACATTTGTTCTAGCCTACGTGATGTCTACATCCAGCAATATTTCTCAATCTGCATATTCTCCTTCAGAACCAGAAACGCCTCAAGTATTTCTTGTTTTGTTTTCATCAAGTACTTTAATTATTGCTAATAATCTCAGATTCCCGTGGCAAGCTTTAGTGAGTGAATACTAAAACACATTGTGAACCGGACACCGAACACAGTGATTTCGAGTTGCTCTGAGTATTTTTAATGGAGTAGGGGTAGAGTAAGAATCTTTGGCAGCAATCCATGCAAAACTTAGCGACGGGGTTCGAATCTTGGCGATGAGGCACGCAATCCATTACGATCTATCTCTTGGGAGTGACGAAAAATGGTTTGCCGAAGCTCCTTTTCTAGACTGAATAGGATCACGCCAAATGGAAATTGTAATTGCTGCCTACCCCTGATAGGAGCAAATGCATATAATTATAATGTCATTTTAGGAACTTATCATTGTTTTTCATATTTCAGAATACAACCCAAAACAGAATACAAAATTTTGATCAGTCGCTGAATCATGTGGATCTGGGACACAGCATAGAGCAGTCACTAAAAAGTGCCCAGAAAGAAATGCATCAGAAGAGAATTCAAGCCATAAGGAAAGAGCTTGATTATTTGAAGTCAACTGAGTGGAAATTTGAATATGATAAAGGATTTGTTCAATAGCTGATTTATCATGTTGTCATATATCTCCTCATGGTTTAATTACTTTTTTAGTAAAGAATGCAATGAAGATTCGGATGATGATTATAAAGAAAATTATCTTGCAGAACAACTTGTTGAATTAGAATTAATTAGTAAACAGGAAGACAAGATTATCGAAACAGTAGACATTCCTCAAATACCATGTAATGTTGTTTGCTTTCAAAGAACAGGTACAATATTTTCAACACATATTTGCACAATTAACACATATGTATTGCATATTTAACATATTTCTCTGTCATATTTTTTTCTTTCTCCTATTATGCAATTGAAACAATTGAAATTCTATTGTTATGAGTTATTTCAGAACTTATGATATTAGAAGGGGATAAAGCTTTGGCTTTGACTTCCTTCAGATGTTAAAAACTATAAGTTAATTAGTAAATCTTAAAAAATCGTCTTTATTTCTTAAAATAATTGAATATTATAAATGTTATTCTCTAACTTCTGGACATTAAGTTCATATTTTTTAGAAATCAATTTTTTTTTGAGAAACTGGCAGGTTGATGAAGATAAAATTTGAATGGGACCAATTTCAGGATGTAATAATAATATATACACCTTTCAATTAAAAATTAATCATTCAAATTGACAGTGGAACTATTATTTATTATTTTTTGCAGAACATAGCTTATTCCTTTTTTTTGTTTGTTGTTTTTTTCAGGTGTGATTACATATAAAGATGATTGTTATGTTTTAATAGATGGAATGCTATATTATAACATATCTGCTTGCTCCTTTAACTTAAATATTAATGACCAGGTGTTGTACTTGTGCTATAAAGATTCAAATGAATCCATTGTTGTAGTCAGAATATTGGAAAATAATGGTTTGTTTTGGGGAGAAAAGGCAGACTCTGAGGAAAACAAATTTCTGGTTATTGAGCATATTTTAGTTGGTGAAGTTGACTATAGAGTGGATAGGCTTATTTACATAAAAGAATGTGATTTAAATTTTCATCTAGACAATGTTGAAGGAACATTCATACCTGTTAAAGGAGATTGGTTAGAATTAAAATGTACAGTCCAATTAGATGAAAATAAGCCATCAGATATTTCTATGAAACAGGTATGTTCTTATGCATTTACTCAAAAAATCTTTCCAGTTTTAGCCAATCTAAATTTAAGGATTCTTTATCATATGGGCTTAATTTGTTCGGTAGTAATTTGTTTTTTTTATATTTAAAATAATATTTTCCTTATGTACACAATGTTTTTAAAATAAACAATGATGGAATTGTTTACTTTATTCAAAAGAAATTTAAAAACGCAAACTGCATGTGCGTAATATATTTTTATTTATATTTTAGGTACTGTCAGTTTTATCCTTCAAACCATTGAGGAGCAAGATTATAAGTGCAAATATTACTGAATGGACTGGTATATATGGTACATGTGATAGAATGATATACTTTGATAAAAATTGTTTGTTAAATGGATTTAAACCTCAAATAAGATCCAAAGTTAGTAAGATTTGTATTTTATTTGAAAAATACTTTGATAATAATTTAAAATAAACCAAGTGTACTCAATAGAAACAATATATTTCAGGTCATGGTGGAAGCTATAGAAAGTAATCAAAACTTGTGTACATGGAGGGCTATTAAAATTATAGAAATTGATTGCTATCCTAATAATATAAAGCAACATGGGCCTGACGATACTGTTACAAGTCTACTGCTTGAAAAAGAGAAGAATATTAAAATAACATATCCTCTAAAATTTGATAATTTACATTTTAAACAAACATCAAATATGACTTTAGATATTACTAATAATAGTGATGAAATTTATGTTTTAAACAAATGGATCATGCTCAGTAAGAGAAGAGACTCACAAATCAAAATTAATCCGTTTTTAACTCAACCTACAAGGATTAATCCTGGACAATCAATTCACTTTACAATAACTTGTAGTCCAAAGTTCCTAGGAAAAACGAAAGAATATTTAGTTCTTTTGTTTCGAGGTTTCCAATTGAAACGGTTAATTGACATACATATAATAGAAGAGCAGATATTTCTAAACAAATCTTGTTATTATGGTGTGAATTATAAAAAGCAAAACGAAAAAGTTGAAAATATGAAAAAACTGAGAAAGAATGGTAAATGCCTCATACCTGGCGAAAGACTTGTCAAACCACCAGCTTTTGTTTCAGTAAAACTTGGAATCTTTCCTATACCAGAAAAAGTGTGGGATGTTGTTTTAGGTGACTCAGAACAGACAATATTCAGCAATGAATATGACAAAATTATTGAACGGCTAGAACTAAATTTACCATTTTTATCTCAAAAGTTAAACATTTTTAACTACATTGATAAATGGCACACTTTATTATATATGGAAGAGATACAAACAAATATAAATATGAGAGAATATGACATGCAGAAGGTTTTTCTTATTCGATGTCAAGAGTATCTCTGCATTGTAGTAAATGGTCTATCAGAGAGAAGACCATCATTAATTAAAGGAGATAGAGCTATTATAAAAAACTTATGGGTTAATAATACACCTGATTATGAGGGTTACATTCACGCCATTAAAGGGGATTTAGTTCTAATGAAATTTAATCCTCAATTTCAGGAAACATACAATGGAAGTGATGTTGCAATAGAATTTCACTTTAACAGGTCGGTATTTAGGCGGTCACATCAAGCAATCAACTACGCCATTTCTAATTTAGGTCCCAATTTACTCTTCCCATCACGTCTCATTCTTCAACAACCACAAGTATCCAAAGAAACAATAAACACAATACAATGGTTTAATAAAAAATTAAATGAATGTCAGAAAGCAGCTGTGGTCAATATATTGTTAGGGGAATGTCGCCCAATACCTTACTGTATTTTTGGACCACCCGGAACAGGGAAAACAATTACAGTTATAGAAACCATATTGCAAATATTGACATTAATACCAGAAAGCAGAATTCTTGTAGCAACACCTTCTAACAGTGCATCGAATTTAGTGACAGAGAGACTGTTACAGTACAGAAATGAATTCAGTGGGTCTATTATTAGGCTAATAGCAAACTATTTGCTTGATACTGAGAATATACCAGATATAATTAAACCTTTTTGTGCAACACTCAATATTGCGAGAGAAGAAACAGCAAAATCCAAACACTTGGTCAGAAATGGTATAAATGTAGATTGCCAAAAAGCATATATTGGAAGGCATCGTGTCACTATTGGAACATGCTATTGTCTAGGTTCATTGGCACAAATAGGATTACCTAAAGGTCATTTTACACATATTATTGTTGATGAAGCAGGGCAGGCAACAGAACCTGAAATAATGGTTCCAATGACTTTCATTGACAAAGACTATGGCCAAATTATCCTTGCGGGTGATCCAATGCAACTAGGGCCTGTAGTTATGTCAAAATATTGTAAAGAGTATGGCATGGATGAATCGTATATGTCCAGAATTTTAGAATGTTTTCCTTATCAGAGAGACTATGCTGCATTTAAGAATGGCTATGATAATAGATTAGTTACAAAACTGAATGATAATTATAGATCTTTAGAAGAAGTTATATCATTGCCCAGTGAAATGTTTTATGATGCTTCTTTGGTAGCCAATATTAATAGAAATCAACCATGGGTATCAAGTATTATTAGCGCTACTCGTGAAGTTTTTGATTTAGTTAATGTAAAAATAGGAGGAATATTTGTGCATGGGGTCAGGGGTTATAATGCAAGAGCCGAAGATAGCCCATCATGGTACAATCCTCAAGAGGCGTCAATGATTGCTCTCACCACTTGCAAATTGTTGAAGAAGGATATAACTGTGGATGAAGTAGGCATTATTACACCTTACATAGCACAGGTACTTCCAGCAAAATTATTATTTCTATTTGTGTAAATATATATTTTGTTAAAGTAATGTATCAGCCCATTTTTGCTCTAAAGCCTCCTCTCATATTTATGAAGGTTTTGAAACTGGGAGGAGTCTACCACGTTACTAATATTGTACTATACATGCCTTCGAAATATTTTCTAATTATTTATTAGACAATTTTAATGGTGCCAGTTCTATGATGAAAGTCATTTGCATTCTGTAAAATGAAAATGAGCATCTTGACCCCTGAACTACCATGATTTAGTTACCACTAAATATTCCAAGTATGCTTGTCTGTTGTATGCCTGTATTCAAAAAAAATGCAAAAATATTCTTTATCAGCCTGTGTAAATCTTCTGCTGGACATTGGCCATGGAAGATTCACCAATACTCACCACTCGTAAGGCAAGTTGCTGCCGCTCTGTGGGATTAGGATTTAACATATTGAAATGGATTTTCCCCTTAGCAAACTTGGTATATTGTTCCTTACACTGCACTAAATTGTGTTTTGTTAAATTGCGTGTATTTCATTTTAGATAAAATATTTGCGGATCCTATTTAAATCTATGGGTTTGCCACAACCGAAAATTGGAACCGTTGAAGAATTTCAAGGGCAAGAACGGCCTATTATTCTTATATCCACTGTCAGATCGACAGAATCATTAGTACAAGAAGATCAGAAACATTATTTAGGTTTTGTTAACAATCCTAAAAGGTTAAATGTAGCTCTAACACGTGCCCAAGTATCTGCTATTTTGTTTTGTAACCCTTATCTTCTTTCTATGGATCCTCTATGGAAACGAGTTATCGTTAATGCAATCAAAGAAGATAAATATATGGGATCCGATGTTCCTTATGATGTTTTAAATAATACATAAATTACTATTAAATTACTTTCTTTTTTAAGTTAATTATCATTTACCTTCCTTTTCAGTAAGAAAGCTCCTTCTGTAAATTTTATATAGAAGTATTCCCTCTTCCAGATATTGTTTTCTGTTTTCTCTGGCCTTTGTTAAGATATTTACATACACATTTAATTTATTTCACTGAGTTGCAGTACTCCACATTTATATGTGCTTCAACCATTTTTGAGAGAAGCTGATATGTAATTATCTACTTCTCTCTTTGTGCCTCATTTAAATTTGGTTTTGGATCTCTCTCTTTGTACACTTGCCTTCACTCATATATGGTGAATTCATATTTTACTTATTGTATACTTTCACTTATTTTTAAAAAAAATCTCAGATTTTTTTTTTACTTTCAATCACTTCTTTTCCTTAATTCAAGTTTGTTTCTTTTATTTAGGTACTCAGAAACCTTTAAAGGTGAAACCGGTCAGGTGATAATGTAACATAATATAAGTTGAGACATACGTTTTTTAAGCACCAAATTTTTTAATTTTTATTTTTGATACCAAATAATTATACATAAGCACGATACTTATTCTTCAAACATGCTTCTACGTTAGTCAGCCTTGGATTTGAATGTTTACGTCACAAAGTTAAAAGAGATCTTGGCTAATTCCTTTAATTAAAATACATTGCTAGACATTATAATAACACTATGGGTAGTTAAAGTTTAGCAGTTTCGTTCAAGAAGGTAAATGTTCAGCTTATAAAATTGGCTCTGGCGACCAACTGATGGCAGAATATCCATCCGAATTAACACTACATTGACTAGCATCATCACTAGTGCGATGGTACTGCCACTGCCCACACCCACCGTTTGCCCAACTTAATGAGTATGGACAAATCCATGGAGTAACTTATAAGAACTGAGATAGAGGCATCGCTTAAATATGGAGAGCAACGCCATCTGACGTAAAATGATTGATAAAGAACTGGTCAAGCGGGAGTTCTTACATATTACTAGAAAATCATTTAAAAATGCAAATACCTTTTTAAACTTTAAATGTTGTTAATAGTATTTAATAAATACATACACTAATTTGATTTAATACGTTTTATTAACATAATCTGAAAATGCTTGAACAAAGTCTTTGCTAAGAACAAAGAATTTAAACAAGTTACATTTTTATAAACATATTTTTTTTTTGGTTTCCAATTTGCTACACATACAGGGAAAGAGTTTATTATATCGTCACCAACTGCATCTCTTCTGCGTCCTTTCAATATACTATTTATGTCATTCCACCGATTAAAAAACAGGATACAAATCAGCATCAGCATGCCGTGGTAGCCTAGTGGTTAGGGCACTCACTTTAGTTTCATAGAGCGCAATCGAGCAGGGTTCGATCCCGGGTGCCATCACTAAAATTGTTGATAGCAATTTAGACCTAACCACAAACCAAACGGTGCAATCAGCCAGTATCCAGTAAAGGCTAAAAATCATCCCGACTAAGCGACACAAACCCGTGATACAAAAAGTATCTGGGTTTACACCGTTGTTCTTGTATGGCCGTGGCAAGACTAGTAAATCACCAAGACCATCCAGATGACAGTCAATCCTCCACATTGAGATTCTGTAGGAATTTTCGGCCACGCATTTTGACTTTGTGGAATCAACTATCGCCAGCGGTATTTCCGAACAGGGATCTCTAAACAACGGCTCCCTTTACTTTAAAAATAAATGGATACCTAGTGCCATACCATACCAAGCATAACCCTAGTGAATCAACTTAGTCCCTGGTTCCCCTTTTTAAGCTTGGCTTAACCAGTCTCGTCCCATCTTACTTAGTAAACCTTTTCTTTATTGTATTGGGGTGACAATAGCTTAGAGGGGTGGTACCAACTGTTGGGATGGTCAGTCAAATAACAAATACGTAAGTTCCAGTAATAGTTTATTGATCCACTCATAATCACTTATACACTTAAGCTTAACGATATCTTCTGTACGTAATTTACAACTAAAAAAAACACCAATAAAGACGTATTTTCGCATCTAGCAATGATGACGACTGCAGCACAACAAATTTTTAACAACCCTCCGTCGAGCTACTGCGTTAACAATGTTGGTTGGTGGGGCGGCTACTTTCCCTACCATGAGCACTGAACAGTGGTCAAAACAACATCTTTCTTAATTGATGTTAGATACACTTTTATTACCACGTGTTTATTACATTATTAATAATAACATCCTTAGTATATTTTAATTAAATAATTATCCTAGCACTATGCAATATTAATCAACCAAGCACTACCCAAACGATAGGTACGTGTCGTTATGAGTCTTAAAAATAACCCAAGTTTGCTGTTATGGCAAAAAATATGTCGTTATTATAACTTTCTATGTTTCTTAACTATATAATTTCCAGAATCTGGTTACGAATCACTGCCATTGTCTACGTCTTTTAGTGTAAGCAGGTTAAAATAGTTAAATCATTTATTAGCAATTTTACTAAAATTCATATTCTAAAATGGAAGGTAAGTAAATATTTCATCAAAATTAAAAGCTCAATGTTGATCTCAATCTGTCAATTAAAAAACATGTTATTGAAAATAACTTAAGTGTCTAAATTTGAATTGTTTCATTGTTTAGGTAACGACCATTTTTTAAGGACAGACAATACCACAGAAAGTATAATACAGCTCTACAGTTAGCTTAGTTCGCTGATTCGCTCCGGAAACATCGCAACGTGCAATAAGACTAGTCCGCGAGTAATTACTTGAGTTATAGTTATTTGAAAATTCGACGTTGCGCTTTGTTGCGCGTCTATATCGTTGTGAAGTATAAAAAGTGGTGACATATTCGCATAACTATCTATACATAATAAAGCGAATCACTACTATTTTAACAATGCAATTCATCCTTATTTTTCATAATGTCCATAATCTAGCTATGTTTGAACTGTCACGAGACACCATCATAAAAATAGATATTTTTCAATGTCAAAAGTTGACATTGACAATTGGTCATAAATGTCACTACATACTTTCTATCTTTCTAGATAGTACTAAAACAGAATTTACCTTGAAGTGTAGATATTTCTATGATTTGCTTCAGGTGGTAAATATAATGGCCATTCACAAATATGTGTTAACCTGATATTTGTTATCATACATACCGTTTAACAAGAGTGCTCTTCGAAAATGGAAGTGAATGCTGTAGTTTTATGTGACAATCTAATCAAATGGTTACAGACGTTAAACCTTACCGCTAAACATGGAAATCCAGCAGGTGGGACTCATTCACAGCATAATAATAATATACACTACCTAGATGTAATTTATTTTTCATTTAACATTGTGAAAGTAATTTAATCAAACATTGATAACAAAGTACTTGTTCTTTTATCTTTTTTTTACTTTCCCATAGAATGCTTATAAATCTACCACTGCTCCATTTAAAAAACAATTCATGGATTCATCTGTTACTGTAAAATAGTCTGTCCAAAGTTTTTAGTAAGCATTTATATGGACAATATATTCATGTTTACAGTCATCATTCCCATTGTCAATATGTTGTTATCGTTAATTTCCAGAACCATTATAAAAAACTGTTGCATTTATTGTTTAAACTAGAAAACACTGTTTATGTATAAAATTTTATTCAAACCAAGAGTTTATTTATTAAACGAAATTAACTTGTTTTCTACAGACTTGTCAGATGGTGTGGCCATTGCTGAAGCTCTTACTCAAATTGCACCTGAATATTTTACACCTGCATGGATTTCCAAGATTAAAACTGATGTAGGTCATAATTGGAGATTAAAAGTGAGCAATTTAAAGAAGATTTTGGAGGGTGTTGTGGGCAAGTATTGTAATTTAAGTTAAATGGATGAGATGACCATATATTACATATTATTATTACTAACTTATACACAAACATAAGTTTAAACTCGTTGAAGTATGCAATCTATAAGATAATAAATATTTATTGGTTTATATTTTGGTGTTTGGTGTGCAAAACTCATTTTGCATAGAAACTAGTACTGTGAGTAATAAGTGTACAGAGAATTTTTGAAAATAGTGGTTGTAGCTAAATATTTAATTGCTTGTGTAGGGGTGATGGAGCGGGGGCTTTTCTCATAAGTCTACCTTGCTACTTGCTTGCTTTAGGCCATAAGTCCTTTTAAGTATGCCCATCATCTGTCTTGCTGGTATGTTATGTTTTGCCTTGTAGCCAAAGGCACGTGACGTGACTGAATCCTTGCTGAAATCTATTCAGTGATTATAGACACACTAAATGTACTCACACACAATCAATCACATACTAACAGCATGTAGTTGTTTTTAAAACTTAATAGTGTATTATACCTATGTTGACAACTTTTTTTATAAAAATACACTTTGAAGACAACACCAATTTTTGGTACTAAAATGGGTTAAGCAATCTACTTAACCCAAGTTTACAGGGCTTTGCCCTTTTTTAGGAAGTAGAGAACTTACAAGATTTCATAAAAACCTTATATTAAGTAACCATTTTCTTTGTGTGTTACTGTACATATTTTACAGAAATAAATAATTCTGTATTGTTTTTTTTTATATTCACATCTTGTTAGCTAACAAGGTGCATTTGTGCAAATTAATAAGGCATAAAAAATGGTTTCAGGGATTGGTAGGTATTAGAGGATATCTCTTACACCCAGAGTTAAAATCAAAAATATATTTCTAACAATTATTTTTCTATAATGTAATATTACAAATTTTATCCAACGCACTTATTAAATGACCTTGAATACCATACCAAAAACATACCTTTGTTCAAAGTATGTTTATTGCAAAGGTGATTTTCGCACTAATTTAAAGAATTTGTAATAAGTTTTTTTTTTCAGAGGGCTTAAATAAGTTGAATCCGAAAAACAATTATTAACTACTCCTAAAGAAATTATTATCTTCTCTCATAGTAATTGTCCCAAAGCCCTCATCCTGCTGTAGGCACAAAAATATTTAATCTGCATGTAATGTATTATAATATTATTAGCCGGTCTTATTGTTCGTGAAACCACTTACATTTGAAGAACTTCTTCTTTTACAAATAAAACAAGACGAAACAATCAGTGCTGAATAGAAATGCACCTATCACTAAAAGACAATTGAGTTAGAAAAGTTACTTTATATCGGTTATTAAGAAATGAGAGCAAAGACACCATAAGAGCAAGAAAATGGATGATTCTGCAAAAAAAATAACATAACTTATGGCTATAATCCAAACAACCTATATCCTATACCTATAAAACACCAAAATACACAACAAAAACACCAGTCTTTAGTTAACACTAAAGTTATGGTTTCTGATATAATATATAACATAGCAAACAATTCTGTGTACCTGGTAAAGCCCGGGGGCGGCTGCTGCTCGAATGGCGCGGCTGGATTGGGGTAGTACCACAACCTCGTTGAATACCCGAGTGAAGTAGAGGCATCTTGTGCTTCTGCGTTTTGTTGGGTGGGGTAACCACAGGCTCACATTTTTGCCACAAGTTGTTGATTATGATGATGTTTAATCATGAAACATGTATCTGTATATAATAAATAAATAAACAATCATGACTGTAGATGTAAACATTCTTATTCAAGAAACAAACGTTAGTCGGAAAGTCTTGGGAGAGATGACGATATTCATATGAATTATTGCCAGATCTAAACCCTTAACTCTTAGTTTTCAATGCATGTCTGTACTAACTTGGTTTTCAGGCTGCTAAAAGGGATTAGTTTCTTAAGTGATTAAGAAATTCATTTCCTTCTTTCTCTTCACTATTTCGTAAAATACATTTGCACTTGTGAATGGAAGCAAGTTTTAACCAATCAACAATAACTATTCTTCTATCATTCATAAAGAAACAAGTTTTCTTGAATCTATCAAGAAATATGTGACTATTAGAGTTATTTAGTAATAGTTGCTAGATGCTTGCATATCTCCAGAGATACAGTTTTCTTCAAAGTTAGCAAATTTGTGTATTTTGTAATTTTCCTGCAAGATTTTTATTTTACAATGCATTCCAATTTTCAGATTATCATCAAGATATACTCAATTTAAGTCTTCAAGAGTTTTCAAGGCCTGATGTTGTTAATATAGCAGAAAATGCTGACCCAACTGATTTGGGAAGGTTGCTGCAGCTGGTCCTCAGTAAGTTAATGTTTAATTCGACCCTTCTCCAGTATATCGCCAATTTGGTCGATAAGCCTCCGATTAATGTGTCCCTTGCCCGACTCTGTCACTGTTGAGTTAACAATTGTTATTTTATCGAACAGGTTGTGCAGTTAACTGTATTAAAAAGGAAGAGTACATCACTCGTATTATGGACCTTGAGCTTTCATGCCAGCGTTCGATAATGCAAGCCATACAGGTTTGAAAACCCGAATTACTTTATTTATCATTACGTACATATAATATATTATAAATTATTTACGTACAATATATAATATGGGTACAAAAAATTATATTGATCATAAACAATTTGCTACTAGCGGAATTTGAAGCTTTGGCTTTGAAGACACCGTTTCTACCAACTAGGTTGTCGGGCATAGATACTTAAATTTTTAGTATTCGTATTAATTTGAAAATAAGTTTCTAATTAAATTGTTGATAAATGTGTAATGTCCTTCTGGTCGAATTCAACCACGGTGACAACTTCCGAACGTTTTGGGCAGTTGTGAACTGCGCAAAAGTTATTGTAACACCGTAAGTGAACGCGCAAACACAAGCAATCACTCCTTACATTTCTATATCCGATGTAATGTTTATACTATGAGATCGGATGAAGGGTCAGATATAGTGTTACAAATACGGGTCGTTACACAATACAACAGACCCATAATTTGTGTCTTGCACACATATTGGCTACAGCTAGGATACGAACCTCGGACCTATAGCTCAACAGTCAAACACGCTTACTAGTAGGAACTAGCCACACAAAGCCAAATGTTTTCTCACTTAACATTTAGTGCATACCGTAAAATTACAATAAAAATAATAAATATGGTAAATGGGGCATTTTTAAAGTAATGTGTATTGCAAAAATATTTTAGGCAAGTATCTTACCCAACTGCACTTTCAGCATGCTCGTTGATACTGGTTGCACTGGAGAAATACTTGCGATTTTGTTACGCTTTACACAGCGTCCTTGAATAAAGAAAAATGTTAGCGTGATGCATGTTACATACATCAGTTTACACTCGAGTTTCGCGGCAGTGGCACTGTTATGTTAACATATAAAATTAGTTGGAACTTATTAAATTTCGAACTATTACTTTATGCAAACGCACTTTATTAAATTATTATTCGAAGCAATTATAACTTTCTTACTATTATTGTTTCATAATACGTATGGTGGTTCTGGATGAGCTGTACGATATCCCAAAATGTAACAAGCGAAGTATTCTGTGGCGTCATGTTTTTAAAATTAGTAAATAATTTTAAAGGAACTAGAGACGTTGACGTTGGGACCAAATCGTGGCAGCTTGCACTTAGAGCCGGTGACAACTGAAACTGATGTTGACATGAAAGAGGCTCTTGCACAGAGATGTCATGAACTTGATAACCAGGTATGATAATATGGTTGTGTTTTGAATGTTTTAGTGCGTAACTTTTAGGATCTTATATTTATTATTGTTTTCATAGTATAAGATCATTATAGTTACACCACTGTGTGACTCCTGGTCCTCACCAGTTATGGGACGGGAAATAAAGTTAATGTTTGTGTAGTAAGACATCATTGGAATTACCTTCATTACTCTGTAGATAGTGAAAGGTTAAATTTGGCTTCGAAAATTATTAGGACACATTCTCAACATTCTAAATGTGTCTTGAATATGGAAAGAATCTCTCGTCTTCCCACAGACTCGAAAAACCTTACACAATGCGATTACAAAACCTCCATAAAATGGTTGCCGGCTTTTCCTGGCGAATTATTTGAGAGGTCCGAGGTCACGAAACGCACTCAGTTCCTATGATCCAGATATGCCCCAGAGAGATGAAAATTATGTCTTTTAGTGATCTAATACTACCGGTATATATTTAATAATGCATACAATGTACAATATAATTCTCTGACTATAATATATTATCATTTGCTCTGGTACTGTGATTATCAATCCACCTTCCAAGCGTAGCGATTAGGACTGTGGCTATTTATGAGTGTATCTGTAGGCTCATTTTGATGTATGATGCTCTAAAGTTGTTGTGTTGTTGTGTTTTTGACGAAATTTACCTCAATGATGTGTTTACGCAAAGAAACATGATAAACTGTTAAGTATATTAATGTGAAAGGTACTCGTGAAAATATGTTACTAATGAGGCAGTCGTCTGGTCCGCTAACTTCGCGTTCGTATATAATTTCATAATTATCTATAATTACAGCATAGTTTTTGCAGGTTGTTATACCCGACATGGATTATGTGGAAAAAAATCATTACTATGGGTTTATTGTAATGATTTTTTCTTCCATTTATTTTATTACACCGAATGTTATGTTATTTTATTTTATCGCCGTAAGTCTCATAGAGTGGTATCGCCTCGCCACATACTCGCTGTACCACTATCTTGCCTAAATTCGCCATACTAACCACTGAGTCCTGACAATACAATACCGGCTATAATATATTCTGGGTACGTATATATCGACAAGATGATAAGGCTTGAAAATGGGTGCTGTGGATTGGCATTCAAGCACGATATTTTCCTTCACCGTTGAGCACGGAGTAAATTCAGCTCTTACATTTTTTGTTAACAATTATAAGTCACGCGAGTACCACGAAATTAAAGTGTCTATTTCAAGTAGTCACTTACTTTCCGCAGGTAAAAATCCTTCAAGAGGAAAAAATGACCCTTCTGAGCGAGGTCAGCAGACTGACAGCCGTGCAGGCGGACGTTGCGAACAATGGTGGGGGTGGGGGAAGGCAGCGCGAGCTGGACGAGGCGGGTGCGTCGTTGGGGCCCGCGCACGCCGGCACGCTGCGCTACAGCCACATGCGCGCGCAGCTCGATGCGCTCAAGGACGAGCTGGACAAGCTGGAGCTGCAGCGCGACGACCAGCGTGCGCGCGCTGACCGCCTCGAGCGCGAGCTCGCCATGCTCAAGCTCCGAAACGAGGAACTGCAGGTACGTGCCCGTGGGAGTGGGCGTGAGCGTGGGGTACGGCTGTTACGCCTCTCATTTAAGAAATTCTTGTCCTATGGGAACTGGCAACGAATTATTGCATATTAGTAAGGTGATAGTTTCTCTTTCTGCCTAGGTGGCCATCCTTTTACCTATTAACATTGCAACCTAGCTGGCTGATAGCCGGTTGTCCCTTTAATGATATTATAAAATAGTTTTAGTACTTAAGGTTGACAATGAATTGCATATTGATTCTCCATTGAGGATTCTGGTGTATATTGAATACAGTCACCTCTGTTTGTATAAGACAGAGTCGCACTGCAGGTTGATATAACAAATACATGGAAAGTGGTCCTGATTTAAGATGTAAGTATTATCATTAGTTCGGAAGTTACTAATGTCGATAAGCTTGTCTATAATAAAATTGTCAATAACATTATGTTGTAATGTTGTTTTTAAATATTTTTTCTCTCTCAATGTTACTAAAAAGTGAACTTCAGTAATTACATTGCCTGATTTAATTTGATTGATTTTTATTGTTTGAATATTACGTATTTAAATAAATCATATGTTAAATATATTTTTCATTAAAATTTTTCGATTTCAAACCAATGGCTAGCAACGTTTTAATTATTTCCTTAAAACACAAAATCATTAAAATTCTTAAATTGAAAATGGGATATCAAAATATTACATTAAAATATAACTCACTTGACATGAAATGCTAGCTGCTCAATATTTAATATGCACGATAGTATTGCATGTGGTTAGCTAAGGTTGTTAAAAGTGTGAAACGTCATAAAAGTGACCCTTAATTTAATGAACGTTGACGATTCGTGTTAAACAGGTTTCGGTCTTCCTGCGTTCCATGCTAGTCCACTCTGTGATGTTCCCCAACCAATATTATTTTTATTCGTAACTACGTAACGTAACTTAACATCTTAACGAGTTGGAGAATTTTGTATCTGTTATACCTAAGCATGCATGTGTTCCAGATAGAACTTTTCTTTTCTTGGTGGTACAATAGAGACGTACAGTTCCACCAACTAAATTCCGCACAAATACTAAGAGGAAAGTGGATTTGTACCGTACTATAGATGTAATTCCTACTACATTTTTTAAATATTAATATTAGGGGTTAAAGTATTCATAGATATAAATTGCCGTTTTATATTGAAAAATTCAAACACCATTTATTCTAAGAAAAAATATATTTATTTAATCGAAGTATTTGTGGGTTCATTATCTATATATTTTTGCCATCTCGAGGAAAGATCATTTATGCTTTTGTGATAGAACTCTGGGAATCTGGACTCCATTTTGTACCGTTTCCTAATTTTTCTCTTTGAAGCGGAAAAATTCGTAATCGCTAAGGGCATCGTCAGGCGAGTACGGATGTAATGCTAAAACGGTTTGTCTGATAGTTTCGTCATCATTGTTCGAAGTTCTGCACTATAGATATCAAAAAGCTATAGTGAATTACACCATGAAGTGACCACAAAATAGTTACCTACCATTACTTTTCTATGCGTGAGCTTCGCATTAGGGGATTATTCCGGTATTTGATCTGTGTTTAGCCATTGCGTTTTTCGCTTGCGATTATGGTAGAGAATCCACTTTCATTACACAATTCTGTTCAAAATCCCCCATCATTTCTGTACCTCCTCAACAAAGCAAAACAAGCTCCAACGCTTGCTCCTCTATACACATCAGTTAATTAACGAGGCACCCATTTCCCGATTTGTTTCATTTTACCAATTAGGTGCAAATAAGTCAAGATTGTGGGTAAACTAACGTCAAACTAAGACGATAATTCCTTGGTTGTTTGATAATGATCGGCTTCCATCATTGTTCATCGTTATTTACCTTAGTGTCAGGTCTTCATCGTGGTTTATTCTTCAAGCCGGAGTTCCTACTACAAAAACCGTCGTGTCTTCTCGAAACTCAGCATTGATATTGCATGCTGTCTCTGATACGTTAGAACGACGTCGGAACTCGTGTTCGAATTACCCTAATTTACCTCATTGTAAAAACGATTGGAAGACCATAGAATTAAGAAAAAATTGTGTAAAAAATTGTTTTGATTATGAATCTTGGATCATGCAGACCATTCAAAGTGGCCACTCCATTAAAGCGTCAACTTCATACGTTAACCTCTAATATTTGGTGTAAAAGTGTAATCGTGTGTGTGTGAAATCGTAATTACTTTATTCGATTCTTCTTTGTTTTAGCACTCGAAGCGATAGAGGAATTTTTTATTTTCATAAAGGTTTGAAATAAATGTTTTAAATAGACATTTAAAAAAAAAAACTGTTTTAGGCAAATATGAAAATGTTTCTAATAATATCTTTTTCCTACTATTTTATTTTGTTGTATGCGTTATATATTTGATATAAAAGTCAAATCGTCGGTACAGATCGCCGCTTCGGAGAACGTGGCGCTGAAAGACGAAGTGGACGCGTTGCGCGAAACGGCCGCCAAGGCATCTGCGCTCGAGGCCACCGTCGCGTCCTATAAGAAGAGGATGGAGGAGCACGTGGATCTGAGGAGACAGGTCAGTGGACATAAATGAATATTGTGGTAAAAAGTAGGTTTTAGAAACAAGGTTTCAATTCATCTCATCGATAATTAATGTCTATTATTGATGTAGACCATTTCTTGCAACAGGTGAAGCTGTTAGAATGCGCCAACATGGAGCACGTGCAGCGAGCTATCGAACACGAGCGAGCTGTCGCTCGGGCCAACACTATTCGAGCACAACTCGATATCTATAAGAAACAGGTTGGCCACTAACAGTATAATTTTTATTTACAATATATAACAAGATCCACGCTCAAAATGTTTTTGGCAAATAACAAGTTACTTTCAAAGTGAATTCTTAACAATTATATTTTAATTGTTGCATTATAAGATTGATTTCACACTAAAGGTTATTACATTACATATACAGATATATTTAAATAGACATAATTAGTTGAAAAAAGTGTAAACTTTTTTTACGCAAGAAATAAAAAAGAATATATTTTTAAAAAATCACCTTACTTTAACAGCCTAGTACGGGACTTAGGCCTCTTCCATAAGGAGGATTTGGCTTAATAACTATATAATAAACAATTTAAGTATCATAATATTCGAAACAAAACAAAAGCGCAGGCAAGGGAAGTGACGTCGTAGAATTTTTGTTTGGCGGCGCATCGGCGACTCCAAACGCGGACGCAGATAGGGACGGACGATAAGATCTTTGACCTAGGTCTCGTTGACCTGGCTAACTAAGTGCAATAAATATTTATGTAACAAAAATTAATAAAATATCACGTGACTAAACTACTATTATCTATTCTACACCTTGTGGCTATTAAATGGCCTTTAAAAATGAGATTTCATCAAACTTTCTCTCGATCTAACCATTCCAGGTGATAGATCTTAACGAGAAATTGGACGCAGAAATAACGAAAGCTGACAAATTGGAGATTGAGAACAAGAAGCTGAGCAGCCGCGCGGCGTCACTGCAGCGCGAGCGCGACTCGCTGCTGCAGGAGCGCGACACGCTGCGCGACACCGTCAACGAGCTGCGCTGCTCCACCATCACTGCAGGTGCCCGACGGGACTTCGACAACGAAAACAACTTTCGGCAACGTGCCGTAAATGTTAGGGAGGAATATACTATCCCTTTCTCCAAATGCCAACCGCACCTGTACGTGATGCATCCTAAAAAAACGGACGAGCTTCTGGCGATCTAATGATGCGTAATACCCATCCTAATTATCCAAATCCAACAGACTAGTGACGGGAAGCAGCATTACTAATGCGACTGTGCCGGCATGGCACTCGCTAACCCGCTGGTCCCGTGGTTAGTATAGGCAAACCTTTCAAGAAATGTGTGCCGGTTTTTGCTGGCGTTTTCTTGGACAGACCTTTGTTCAGCAGTGGACTAAAATAGGCTGATTTAGTAGAAGTAGTAGTAGTAAGCTTAGTTCATAAGTGAACCCGCAAAATACAAGAGCCCACACTCGACTTTACGAGTCATCAGAAAAGTAATAATTCCAATTCGCTTCGACTGTGATTCAAAATTAATAAGTAATATACAACTAGTTCTGTTAATGGATTATCCAATAGCAAGTGCAGTCAATTGTTTATGAATGTTTGTCTTTAACGAAGATGATGCAAGAAACGCTTGCGGTGTTTACAAACTCGGTCTATTGATTTTCCAGGCGCGAGCGAAGACAACGTATCTAAGGAGCTGATACCCAATGACATGAAGGAACGCTTAATACGGCTCGAACATGAGAATAAACTTTTGAGACAAAATCAAGGCGCACAGGCAGATCAGGCTTCAGTGCAGGTATTATTTTTTAATATACTCTGGATCCACAGTGAATCAAGTGAGACTTAAAATAGCCGGCCGGACGGGCCTCGCGGGGCGGGTCAGCTAGAGGCCACTTTGGCCTGCCTAACAGTCTGAAATGGCCAGCTTTGACTGTTTTTTTCTATGAACGTTCTCTTATATCGATAGAATATATCGTCACTTCACCCCTTTGTGGCGAAGTTGTGAATCTGCCATTTTTGTAATGTATGTTTTTGTACCAATAATCCGCCACTAAAGTGGAAATACACAGTGTATTTACAAGTAAGCATACAGATCTGTGAACGTCAGATGTATAAACCTCTACGGCAAATTTACGAATTGTAGATAAGGCTTATTACTGCGTGGCAGATTCGCAACTTTGCGTGAAAGTGACAATATGTGAATGTGCGTGTGTCGTGTGTTGCGCAGGCGCTGCTGGAGGACTACGCGGCGCGGCTGGAGAAGCAGCGCGCGCTGAGCCGCGAGGCCAACCAGCGCATAATGCAGCTGGAGGCCGCGCTCGAGGCGCCGCACCCGCGCCTCGCCGCCGCGCAGGAGGACAGCCAGCGCAAGTGTCAGTACGATGCTTATATTATTACTTTGCCGCTCTGAAACTAGTATGTCGGAGCGGACGCGCAAGTGCAGTCGCATAAAAAAAGTATAGTATCATACTATACTATATTATATTACAGTGATATTAAAAAGAAGTAGCAATAGCAAAAACATAAAACTTGACGTTATGACAGTAAGAGTGTGAAACAATTTGCATAGACTGTCTACTTGACGGCGCGATCGGAACACGAGAGCGAGATCGTGTGACGCTCAGCTCCCACTCCGCGGTTGCTTCATTGTGCGTCAGACCTTAAAATCTCTATTGGGATGCGCTGTTTTTTGCAAACTTCGAAGAGGCAAATTTAATATATTCGTACTGTACTACCGGGTGCAGCCGTGCGCAGGCGCTGCCTTCCGTCTCCGCAGTACACAAGTGACGTGACTTCGGTCCTCGGTTACGTCACAATGATAGTAACATTCAGACCTGAAGTGGCCGATATCACTCTTGCAGTCAGGCTAAAGATGACTTGACCTTCATCGGTCTGTGTATTTTCGGTCTGGCATTTTATTAGATTTTCAAGTCTTTTCCTTTAGTGGATTCTAACGAGACCCACCGGGAATAATAGGATAACTAATTTTCTTACGTGACATTGAGTTTTATATTTAAAATTCTAGTTAGTCCAATATCGTCGAAAATTCGTACAAATAATTCTAATTAAAAGAAACTTGCTTAAAAATTGTTAATTGTAAATTTACTAAATTGGTACCACTAAAATTGTTAAATGTATGCAATTTTAAGCATTGATCCATGTGCTCTACTGTAAAAGATATATATGAGGAATCCGATTCTATTGTCCGTGAAATAATAGAAAACATTTATATTTCTAGGATAAATGTGAATTGTGCCAGTCCATACCGGAGGAGCGTGGCTTTATATACCCACTTAAGCACACCCAGCACAGCTTATAGTTATTACTTTACAACGCTAAAATCAAGTGTTAGTGTTTATTTTCATTGGAATATTTACATCGCAGCATTGCAAGTTGAGGAGCTGCAGGCGACCCTGGCGGAGGAGAGGCGGCGCGTCAACAAGCTGCAGGAGACACTCGCGGCACGAGAGGCCGAGCTGCTCGCGCACGAGGACAAGTACAAGAAGTGCGTCGAGAAGGCCAAGGAGGTCATAAAGTCGCTCAACCCCAGGACTATAACGACCGGTTAGTCTATCCTATTTGCATTCTGTTTAATGTAATTATTTTTGAACTGATTTATATCATTCAAACTCATGTTTTTGTGTTTAGTTTGAAGTGTTTTCACTGAGTAACGAATATAGCAATGTTTACTTTAAATTATGCCACAATACTACTACTAATACTCGTATATATTATGTACTTACTTATATCACTACAATATTTTACATTTTTAAAATTATTTTATGTATTCATCTCATATTATTATATATAAATATACATATTAATTAAAGGAACGTAAAAATGTATTCAGGTCAACAATCGTTGTCGGACATGACGCTGGGATACTCGCGCGCGGGCGCCAGCAGCGCGGGCACTTCGCGGCCCGACGCCCCGCCCAACAATAACCGCCACGAGTGAGTACACGCTTCTGTTGGTCGTACATTTGGGGTTGGTAATTAGGATTGCGACAGAACAACACTCCGACACTCCGAATCACGACAGACGTGCTCTGGACTGACGTCATTGATTCCCAAGATCAGAACTTCGAAAGTGAATCTTGTAGAAATTTAATTTAAAGTGTACCCCTAAATTCATATCATGGTGGCGGTACAAACAACACTATACAAAAACACACGATACAATTTGTAATATAGTGCGGACTTGTGTTTAGTCTAAGTTTTATGTCAGATTATAATAATAAAAATTTTGTAACGTAAAAAACGTGGTAGAGCCAAGCGGCAGCTTTTGCTGCTGCTCGAACGGGCCGGCTCGACCGGGTTGGTACCACGGCCTCGCAGAATACGGGCGTGAAGTAGAGGCATCTTGTGCATCTGCATTTCGTTCGCTGAGTGAGGTAACCGGTGGCCCACTTTTCCTCCCCATCCTCCTGCTCATTCTCCCTCCCATTTCCCAAATACCCTTAAAGGCCCGCAACTCACCTGTAGCACTTCTAGTGTTGCAGATGTACGTGGGCGACGGTAATTACTTACTATCAGATGAACCGCCTAATCGGTTGCCGCCTTTCACATAAAAAAAATGTCAACTTATCGAATTTAAGTGGGAATATGTTGTTAGATGAGCTGCTGAATATCTTTTTGCCGTGCCTTAAGATTAGTTTTTATTTTAAATTTGTTGAATTTGTATACTTTGAAGATACTACTGTTGGGACTATTATTGTATTAAGAAAATATTAACATAATACGAGTTTATACATTTACATGTTCATTAAACATTCTCATTTAAAATTACTGGTCCACACACGTCTAACGTCGTAGCCGCGAACGGTCTCACATGTTTGTAATTTTACTTAATGAATACGGTTACTGGGAGAAATAAATTTATTCAGGTGGAGCGGAAGCGGCAGCGGTAGCGAGGACGCACGCTGCAACAATACGGAGCAGCGCCTGCTGGCATCGGCGTGGTACCAGCTTAGCATGCGTTGCCATCGCGAGGCCGTGGAGCAGCGGTTCGCGCTTCTGGCCGGCGGTCATTCATTCTTGGCGCGGCAGCGGCGCCAACAGCCGCGCGCGCGTCTGCCGCCCGCGCCTGCGCCCGCCCCAACGCCCTGACGCACGCCGCCGCACGGGATGCTAGCACCGCTTGCAACGTACACACCGCCAACAACTTTCGCACCCAACGTCCGCACTGCATGCAACGCATGCACCCCTAGCAATGCTTGTATCGCACGCGACACCTGCACTGACAGCGCCGTGCGCAACGCCCATACCCCCCTCACCGCACGCAATATCCAGGTTCATGTCACCCGTGGCGCCACGTGCGGCTCTCCGGTATAGGCATGTGGTTCCGCCCACGACATTGCCCGGAGAAATGATTACAGAGTGTGAGGTCCGCTGTGCTGACTGCTAGAAACCAAAACATATCCGTTGTTATACAAACATTGCGTATGTGTAAATGCCAGCGGTGTTCGGTCGCGCCCGAGTATCACATGACCGACATGTCATCGTATGTCAAAATAGCCTGAGCTCTTGTCAATAATGTGTTCTCGCAGTGCATTGGTTTTCCATGCGATGTGACAATATATTATCCGTTCCAAATACTATTAGTATGGGAAAAGTGGAGCGTTGTTTGCCGTCAACTGACAGCTGTCAGTAACGTCAGCATCGCCCTCGAATGGTTAATAATATTGTTTTGGTTATATTTGCAGTGTATTTATTTATGGTACTTTGTGACAAAAATAATTAGATTAACATTACACAATTTCTTTTTGTTCGAAATATGAATATTTGCATGTCATAATACATATAATTATATATGTGAATTGAATTATTATTTAAAAGAAAAAAAATGGATAATTAAAAGTAGATGCTTACGTTTATTTTTTTCCTTCGACTATCACTAGAAATCGAGTGTTTGAAATATTTTTAAAAAAGAAATTTACTGATTTAAATTACCCGTTTGTTTTTCTGACACTACACGTAATCACAGCCGCGTAACGCAGTTCCTAAAGGTCCTATAATAATAGCATTGGGAACGAGTAATACATATTTACTTTTCCTTTTAGTACTAGTTTCCGTGCTATCTAAATGGAGGAACAATTAAAATATTGATTCAAAAAATTGTATAATAGCAAATTATTAAGGGAAGGCGTTGTAATTTTAATTATTTTGAAATTATGTTAGGCATGTATGCGAGAGTGTGTGTGTTATAATGATAAGTTAAACATAGGTAATGTTACGGTAAAGTATTTTTCATTTAAATATACTTATATAACACATATAATATTACTTTCAATGCTAAATCTCAGAATAAAATTTCAATAACAACTGTGCAGGACACAGGGAGTACAATTCGCTCTATATAAAATTACCAGAGACAGTTGAGAGTCATTGAATTGCCTTATCTAATGCCTTTTCGATATAATCTGATAAAAGTTATGTAACTTCTGTAAACCTTATCACATCACATATTTTTCCTGCCAACATAATGAAGAAGGATGTTGATACATAACAAAGTATTACTGTAGTAATTATAATAGGTATGAATATTTGCTTATGTATGTCCATTCACATCTTCCATATAAATATATTTCGAGTTACATTTAATTTTTAATTTAGGAAAGACATTATTTTTTGTGTTTCATATTTGAATTACATATTCATTATATTTACAAATTTCTCATGCTCAAATAGGATTTTGCCTAATTATAGGCAGGCTCGTTTATACTCAGGCAAAATCGTTTTATTTAGATATTAAGGAAAGTATAAGTATTAAGAACAAAAATTGTACCCTAACTTGGAGATCGAACTGCATTTCGTTTAGAACAATTTATAATGGTCACTTCGACTTTTAGTTTTATTTTTATTATAGCATTTTTTTTTATCAATAGTTTTCTAAAGAAAACTGATCACATTAAAAATATTATTTAATTATAATACATATGGAAACATTTTTGTCTTTGTTTATAACTACTAATATAATATAAAATCGTGAATGTAACCATGAACCAGTAAAAACTATATAGTAATTAAAAATGTACACTAATAAGTCGCAGAATCTTACTTGGCCGCGTTGAAGTTCGTGCTTTTGGCGTCGCACTATTTTTTAGGTACAAAACGGTGACATGGGTAGACGGGATCGAGGAGCCATTCAAATCAAATCATTTATTCAAGATAAACATACATTTCACTAGTCAAACATAATTTTTTTAAATATACTACCATTTCGTAATGAGGTTCTTCTGAAGGAGAATAAACAGGTGAAAGAAATATTGTATCCCTTTTTTGTACTTTTTATAAACAAAAAACGTTTTGATAGTGTAATATTTCAATATTTTTTCTTTTCTCATTTCTAGGGGTTATTATCATCCATGTATTCCTTTATATTATAATACCCCTTTTCATAAAGTCTTGTTTAAAATATTTTTTTGAACCTATTGCTGGGAAGGTTTTGGCGCATTTGCTGGGATTTTGTTATAGAAAAGTATACATTGCCCCATGAACGTGTTACTGACTCTATGAAGTCTAGTGATTTGCATTTACGCCAACACTACACGTTTGAAATTAAACAAAAATAAATACGATAAAATCGCTAAATAATAGTTTCTTTGCTAAGTAGTAGTTTATCGGAAATTCTGATTAAGAAATAAATAAAAAGTACTTACTTCAGTTACTTTACTTTGTTTTAATTTTATATTTTATCGAACTGCGATCAAATATGATTTCGTACTTTTTATCACTATTAGATACAGATTACATATTTATAATTACATACCAGTTATACTTCTACATTGATGTATGACGATATTGTATACAAAAAGCAAACAAACAATAAGTATTTTTTTATTTAGAAATTTAATTCGTCACATTTAAGTTTTTTTCACGACTGTACCATGCGCGACTGTCCGGACATGGGCTATGTTCAAAGCGGCAAAGTAAGATTGCGGGAACTATAGTAGGATTGATCTTTTTTCTTTCTTAATCTATAATCTTCAAAGGTCTCTGATGCATAAAATGGCTGCTTTTTGCCATAGAATTTTTTTATGTATGCTATTATTTTAAATTTGGAATCAATTAAAGAATTGCCAAAAAGACTAAAGCTTAGCTAATCAAAGTATTTCAAAGTTGGATCTCTTAGTGTGCTAATGCTAATATTAGCAATTTGACCTTTTTCTTGTTTTACCCACAAAAGTTGTTTTGTAATATTTTTAATGTCTCATATTGAGTGTGATGTAATGTTGATAATAATATATTATTTATTACGAGTTACAATAAATTTTCATTAATTTTTATTCTTTTTATTTATTTTTCTACAATAGTCGAGTGGTTAGAGGATCTGTCGAAACAGGAGCTCGACTTCGATTCCTCGTCTTATGAAAGATGTTCTTCCAGTAGTTTGATTCCTTTGTTCTAGAACGCATGCCGCCAGTTGGTAGGTATTGGCACAGTTTTTTTGTTTTACATCATTACAATTTAAAGTGTATTTAACAAAAGGGTTTTAAGATTTAGGATTAAACCTACTTTCTGCCATTTTGAAAAAAAAAATCATATTTTGTATTACTAATTAAATATGTTATTTATTTATTTATTTATTCTTTATTGTTTCCCTATAAATAAGGAATACAATGGGCGGACTTAATGCCTTTTGGAATTCTCTACCAGTCACCCCTGGGTGAGAAAGAAAACATGTTGGCAGGTTCAAAGTAATTAATAAATATAAATTAAATATTAATATTAAATACATAACCCTTATAATATACTGACATACTTATAATATACATAATACCCTATACATAAACATATCATACATACATAAAGAAATTTAATATGGAGAGGAAAATCTCAGATGGCTTTTGCCTACAGATAGTGACGACGGAGCAGGATTTTAAAAGAGTTTTAATTCGGAGCTTTCTTGATATCATCGGGGAGAGCGATTCAAACAAGAGTGGCTTGTACGGTGCAAAAAGAAAAAAAACCAGTACTATGTTGTGGAACACTAACCTTCAGGGTGTTTGAAGTTCGAGGCACTCGGTATGACTCGAATAAAGAAAATTGATGTATATCGTTAAGATACGAAGGAGAGTTTGCATCGTTTAAAACGAAATAAAGTACTGATAAGATTCTGGAGGTACGCCTTTGGTGAATAGAAAGCCATTTTAACTTTGAACGATAGAAGGAAATATGGTCATACTTACGCAAACCGAAAATAAATCTTATGCAGTTATTGAGGTTATATTATATTATATATAGGTTATATAACCTACGTAAATCTATTCCTGCAACAATATAACTATATAAACAGGTCGTGACATGTAATAGTTTGCCTAAACATCCGTTTTCCAAGATACAAGCTACGAAAGTTGTACTAATAAAAATGTTTCGATCATCAATACAAACTGGCAATGTCATATAACGAAATATCATAAACATTGTTAGATATGTATAAGATGAAAACTAGTACCACAAATTCAACTTCGATAGCTTTTTAACAAGGAAACGTAACGCTTTTTTTTTTTTATTACATTTCTTGTTATGAACAGAGTCTATAAACCTTTGTGAATTTACATGATTTTCAGTTTTACGTTAGGCTCTCCGGTAACTGGTAGGTCCGAGCACCTTCCCTTTAAGTTTTACTTAAAGGGACATACAAACATACTAAGATTTTTATATTAATAGGTAATCAATTATAGTCTTAATCTATACATACCCTTTCATAAGCCACATACCTATCGGTGATAGGAGACCACTAAGGGAAAACCCTTGAAAACCAAATGGCAATCTCTGGGACCACTGGACAAATATTATAATACCTTTACTTATGTAAGAGATTTAAAAAAAAATGTGATTTGTCTGATATAAGTTTATTTATTTACTGAATTATTGAGATCACAAACCATATTAACATCAATAAATTACCACAAAAAAGGCTTAGTTATGTCGTCTTAACATTGTAATATAATCTTTTTTCAAATGATATTTTCTACGCGATGACTAATTTTCGAATAAAATTAAACAATTAGTTACATCCACGGCCCTTAATAAGACTTGGGCACTTGCTTTTAAAAGTTGGCTTAAGTTTTTGTTGAACGAAACTAAAATTTAAAAAGTGTACATAATATTATTTATAATAATAATAATTTATCATTATTATTTAATATATTTATTCCGCCATTCCATCCGCAGTTCACATTTGATTAATGAGGTAGAAGTCTCCAAGCAATATAATCAATCATTACCAATACACGGGGATGACAATTGGGAAGAACTACTAATAAATTTCGTACTACGTATCATCGGTAAAGCTCACACTATTATATCGAACGTTAATTATTAGTCAAAGTCTTCATCGGAGTCGGTTTTGAGTACGCTATCCGAACCGGAGCCCGGTTCGCTTTCCACTGCTTTTTCTCTGTTGAAAATAAGAATAACATTATTATAATCCCCTACTCATAAGTCTGTCTGTTTGTACGGGTTAATCTCGATTTTCGTAATAAATGCCAGTATAATAGAGTATTTATGAAATACGATAACATTTTGTATTAAGTAATTTAGTAAAAATTTGTCTTTTACTTTAAATCAATATGTATATTATAATCATATCTTTGAAACAATCGTAATTCTATTGTAATCCGTACTTATGATATAAGAATGGTTAATGATACGAGATAGCAACACAGATGCTACAAAAATATTTCAGACAAATTCAACTTTTGTTCAATATTTTTGTGGTATACCGGAGCGGATAAGGCCCCAGCATAAATACTCGACAACATTCAGTTATCTTAATTAATAACATATCCTTATTAAGATTAGATCTTAGTTTCGTAGTAAGATTCTATGAAAAGGTAGAATTTATGCACACTTAACTCTTAATGCCCATCTCACTGGCAGCTGAATTCGGAACAGAATTCGTTCTCCTGAGTTATAAATGAGGTTCTGTCGATACGTATGATTGTCGCGTAATTAAAGATAAGCATCAATTTTTTTTATAGGAAAAATTGCTACTGGTGCTACTTTAGCCGAGACGGCCCAGCTGCATAAGCTGCCGTTAGACTCTCATCAACATTCGTCAATGCGACGTCGCAGTACAGTGCCGAAACTAAACTTCCCAAAACATGAATTTAAACTAACGCGCGGACGGCTGTCTCATCCCTACAGACATTCCTGACTCTTGATTCAATATGTGACAAACACGTTCATTGGACTTTCTACCTTGAATTCGACGGTCGTTTAGCACCATTTGGTTAAGTTTAGCTATGTTATCGTCAGTGGTTGCAGTTTTTGGCCCTCCCGAACGTTCATCGTCTTCCAAACTGGTAAGGCCTTGTTTAAATTCATATGTCCAAAATGTCACGGTGGTAAATGACGCTGCAGAGTCCCCGTATACAGTGTCCAACTGATCTTTGATTTGCGTAGGATTATTGCGTTTCGAAAACTAATATTTAATGACAGCTCGATATTCGATTTTTTCCATTTTCACAAAAACACTAATTTGCTCACTCAAACGATTCTCAAACAACTGCGCGTTCACACAGGCTGAAATTTTTAAGAGAACCTGCCAAACGATACGCAATCCAGCTAGCTAGCTTTTATTGTCGAGTGTTGCTATCTTCACGTTAAGGTCGGAAACTTTTCAGACCACCGTCGTATGTATGTATCAATGTAATGGACTCATTCAATTAATTTTTCACCCACTTCCAGATGTTCGAATAATTTGGAATTTTGCTCACTTATTAAGAGCCGATGACAATACAGTAATATGATACCATCGAGCTGTTCTGATGATGGAGCCGGAAGGTGACTAAAGGAAACCCATGATTGGCTTCTAGTAAACAACGAGTTTGGGTTCATTACATTTTAGAGAGAAACGGGAATATATTCGTTTTTAATCTAATTATGTATTTTAAGTGAATCGGTTCAGTACATGTCAGTCCTACATTTAATCATAAGGTAATCAATTTCTTTTTGTCTATGCGTGCACTGTAATGTCGGTGTAGTCAGTTTTAATTTTGGTATTATATTGAAATATTATTCTTCGATTTAATTTAGTTCGATTGACGCCTATTCCATTTGAGGAAGTTCATAATCTCTGTATGTACGTATTTTTAAAGATCTGAGGTAGTTCATATAGTTATGTGTTAAAATCTCAGGTTAAAATCATATTATAATATGGATGTCTAATATTGTAGGTACTTATATTTTATGATACCTAATGTTAATGTTTACCTTTTCGTTTCAAGACAACTAAATTTTTCTTGCGGACTTCAAAAATGAAGTATTTCTTTGGTATGAAAATGCAAACTGCATACCATACGGTTTATTAATAGAATTCTGCAGAGAAGCCAGTATCGTCGCATGTAGTGACGTCATTTTACAGCATACGTATAATTGCATACACCGATTCATCGTAGGAATAAGCACTGTGTACGCCGTGCATAATATTAAAATAGCATGGCTGGACGAATAATTTATAGATGCTGTATTGATTTAGCGTCTCCTGCATTGAAGACATAATAGCAGTCGAAGCTTGCGAGGCTGATACAAAAAGGGATAATAAATCGATAGGGGCAATTAAGTCCTTCTTACTACGCGCGGCTATTGCCGCATTTTTATTGACACTAAGTTTAGATTTTTTATGGAGTATCTATAAAGAGTATTTTACATTATTACTTTATGTTGAGGTTCAGGTATTCACGTTCGAGGTAACCTCCTGCATTTATAATCGAATTGTAGAATTATTTGTTAGACGGAAATTTTGTGGGCATTTGTTATTTACATAAATAAAAAACTCAGAAAAGAAATGTCTTCGAGATGGAGTGACGAACTGCACAGTGTTGCGAGAAGTCGATGTATGGATGGTGCTTTGTGCCAATCGTTGAGGGAGGCAATGTTCAGCAGTGGACTTGTGGCATGCTGTAATGATGATGAATGTATTCAGACAATGTTGACGGGTAGAAGCGTCTAAGGTGCGAACCATTAATTAAATATTTCAGAAAAAATAAAATAAATTTCATTTACAACATAAAAATTTGTATGCCAATAAAAATATACGGAACCCGCGGTGTGCGAGTCTATCTGGCGCTGGGCCGGTTCTGTTTTAAATACATACTTACGTTCCTGTCTTTGAAAATGTTAAAAGGTGCTAGATCGTTTTATCACAAAGTTATAGTTACAAAGTCATCCTAAAGGCTTAACGTGCGACAATTGAACAAAAGCTATAAAACAAAATACTATCTTTGTTAGTGCACTGTTAAGTCAATTTGTTACGAGTCGGCGCTGGGTTCATACATAATTAGTAAGCTCATTAGTTCGGATGCCATTTGTCTTATCCAAGTTGTATATTAATACATGTTTTACAAAAGCATCCGAACGGGTGAGTAGCTGGGCTTACCTAATTAAATATTTAAAAAGACTTTTCTTATTTTTTCATTACATTAGTATCACACAAATATTAACCAAAATTATACTGTTATCTACATGCATTACATTTTTGCAAACTTGCCTTTTGCCTCCTGTCTCATTCCAATTAACCTCAATCATATTTCTGCCAAGTAAAAAAAGGTTCTATAATTTTGTGCGTACTAATAATGCTTATCTTTTTTAATTTCTTGTAGGGAAGCGTGTTCATATTGATATACAGTAACATATTTTTTAGTTTTTTCTCTATACACATTTCAATATGACTAGTAAATAGCCTCTTGTTGATTTATTGGCTATTTAAATTTTCATACAATGTACGAGTAATAATGAGTCCGCACGATAGTCCGACGAAGTACAACACGTGTAGAATTTTTTCTTATGCTCATTCAGGTTGTTACGGGTATTGAGGAAGAAGAAGACGTAAGATTGAAAGAATTTTTCAGTCGTTAATGGCAACATATTTTCGTTCTGGTATTTTACGAACGAAGAATTTAAGGGATGTCCCTCAGTCGTCTTTTACGAGTGGGTATTGAGGACAGACGTAGCGATCACACTTCACAAAATTGTTTATTATACCCTTTCTTTGAAATTAATTACTTTTTGTTAGCTTTATATTTTTTAAAGACTATACAAAACGAACATGTCAGTTGTAATTTATAAATAATAAAATTGAGTTATCGTGTACCTGCTGATGTGACTGTCTAGTGGAGAAACTCACCCATTGAGATCCTTAGTGAGCTGTATGTCGACAGTGGCTCCATCGCTTAGGCCCCCGAGCGCTTCGCACAGGTCGCCGCCCACGCCTTGTAGGTGCTGCGTGTTCAAATGGAAGCCCTGCCATCATACATCATCTCGTTTTAGCGCTATCTAATCATTTATACATCGCCATAAAATATTGTCGAAGATGGATTCGTATTGAGGTGGATCTAAGTCGACGCACGGTTTTGTTGAAATATTTTAGCAGTATCGTTTTCTTTTGCTTTTCGGTTTGTTCCACTATGTCGTAGTAAATTTGTAGTTAAAGAAATATTTTCTATGATAATTATCTCATAATGGAATTATTTTTTAAAGACAAGTTTAAATTTCATTTACATTTTTTATTACATTTTTCATTGCAATTGTTAGATGATGAAAATTAAAATATTAAGATCGAAGTATAGGAAAAGAAATTTATAGTTTTCGATCATAGCTCTACAACAAAAGGCCAACAGCTCTAGACTTTTGTACTAGAGTGACACAAGTGCCTGCTCATGCTCAAAGCCTTCGTTTTGACCGTGCTATAACAAAAAAAGGTTGGTATGCCCACGGACACGCGACGCTTGTTAAGCCTTCATTACCACGGAATTTTGCCCGCAATATTTTTAAAAACTCGCTTCAAAGCTTACCGTCACTAAGTGGACGCTGTGAGTAATCTTAGGTCATGTATTTTGTCTCAAGAATTTTAGGAGTTTAGGTGGTTGAACTTGCGATCCGTCCCTTAAGGTTTTAAAAATATATAAAAATAGTTAAAATAAATTTACTCTTCGTAACTACTGCTATAAGAAACTATATTTAAGTTGTTTTTATTAAAAAAAAAAGGAATGAAGGCCACAATAGGCTTCGCGATATCTGTCTCTGAATCAGGAGCTCGAGTTCGATCCTCTACGTGGAAGGCTGATACCAATGTAGAAACTAATGTAGGATTTGCATTGTTGGTCTGGAAACTAAGACGGCGACAGGCCACCACTTGTCACGTTGCCCCAATAAGCTCCGGTGACAAGTGGGTTGGTAGGACTAAAATATCTAGATCTATGTCTACCTCAGTACGGGCCATAAGAGCCTAGCTTTGTTTGTATTTTTTTTCTTAAAGTACGGAGACTACTTAGAAGAGAATGCCAAGTTTGAATGCAAGATCCATCAGTGAATACATACACTGTTACAGCCTATACTTCCAACCGTTAAAGAAAAAAAGCGTAAAGTACAACGTATTTCTTATCCTTTTTTTGGGTAAGTTTTACAAAAAGTGGCATTAATGTACAATTATTTTCTACTACGTTTTTTTAATTTAAATTTTACTTTATTGTATTAAAACGAAGATGAAAACTCCTTGAATTTAAAAAGTAAATACTGGCTGGGAAGCAGGAATATCTGTAACATACCTAAAAAAATAACTGGTTATCTTTTGTTCCTATAAAATAGAGAAGTTAGGGGTTTGTTGTAGCGTATTTGCCAAAATCGAAAAAAAAACTATTCTACTTGACCATCCTCCATGTTCACCAGATCTTGCATCTAGTGATTTCTGAGATTGAAGTATCTGAGAGGACAGAGAATTGAGGATGATGAAGCAGTCTGCAGGACAAAAATGTTGGTTTAGTTTGATTTTTAAAATGAATACTAGTAATTCTATTAACGTTAGTAATATTGCTGTTAACCACTCCTAACTAAGCATTAGGAGCTTGTATCTCGAGTGGTTCACGACAATTGTCGAATGGCACCAAATTTCGCAGTCCGCGTCCTAAATTATTAAGTGCTCAATGATGAAAAGTTCTTTAGGAAGGGAATTTAAAAATTACAAAAAAAACATTCCAAGTGTGGTGACACTAAATGCTTACTGTGTTGAAAAATAAAATAACTTATAATAAAAGTTACATGTAACATACTCATTCTCACTTTTTATAAAAAGTCCTTAGTACATACGATATAGCAAAAAATTTTAACCGGACTACTTTTCTGCTAAGGTTATAAAGTTTTTAAAATCGTATACATTCTGCTTGCATTCTGGTCGTTGAATTTACGATAAGAACTAAGAAAATATATTCTCTATTCTTTATCACGACGGAAAAACAAGAATAATATTTGCTGCAAGGGCGTTCTTTGCTGCGTTATGTTTTTTTATATCTGAATCAATGAGGGAGAAAGGTATATTTGAATGAAAAAAAACCACTTTTAAATCTTGTAGAGCCACTCAATAACTCCATGTACAGCGATTAAATCGTAGATACAGTGTGTTAAAGAAATATTATAGAAACGTCTTCACACATAACGCAGATGGCTGATTTATTGCAAAACTTATCTTTGCGATCTAAAAGGTACAGGGCCGGACGTCGGTAGATGAATTGCCCTCCGGTTACGTACTTAGTATCGGTATCATTAATCTTGAGACACGCAATAATTTGTAACTGAAGACTAAGTGAAACATTACGTGTCCAGGGTTCACAGCTTTAGATTAATTTTAAAAATGAGGTACAGCTTATTACAATTATATATTTATTTAATCAGTATTGCACGACCTTAAAAAAACGGCAACAAAGGGCGGACTCAATGTCTATAGGCATTCTCTACCATTCAGCCCAGTGGTTGGTGAGAAATTGCAGCAACAGTCACAATAAAATATCGAGTTAAATTCAAAGAATATATGTTATTATATAAAATAAATGTATATTCTTTTAATTTAACACAAATAATCTAAATATAAATTTAACTATAACAGACACACATAACATTAACATAATATGAGATAAAATCAATTAAAAAATCTCGTCTTACTTGCTTACATTCGTAAGTATGTACATACACACATAAATAAAAAATACTTTCATAGATATGTACATAAAGACTTATAATAAAAGCTAATGATGACATATTCTCATGGACAATTTAATTGCTTTTTTAATGTTCACGAACAACTTTTTGAAGCAGCATCTACTGGGAGTCGTTCTGATATCGTCGGGCAAGTAGTAGCAAAGTCGTGTGGTTTGTACGGTGAAGGAGTTACGAAAGAACTCGGTGCAGTGTGTTGGAATACATAACTTATTATTACAAGAAGATGACCACACATGCAGAGTCACATGTCAGGATACTTTGATCCTGTCATGTGAGAAGGAGCGATACCTAATTTATCTTCAAGATAAGAGGCGATAATGGAAGAAGGCGAAAAATATGAATATTACCTAATAGAATTATTTCCTCTCAAAATTAGTGTTGGTCATTTAAATGTGACATAAAAGGGATTCTATTAGTATTTTTCTCACAAATTGAATATTCCTTAACTAACCTTATCTATTTCTTTTCTTACATACAAGATACATGGTTAGCACAAATTGTGACAATAAATTGGATATCTGTATCAGAAAATTGGATGCTAAGTCTAAAACCAGAATATACGTTATCTCTTTAGAATATATAGCGGTGATAAGCATACGTAGGTCAAGAAGTTATCGACGAAAAGTAATTTTAAAAATGAAGGCCTTCCTTTTTAAATATATTTTGGTGATAGAAAGAGACCACCACGCCCACATTTTTTGGCGGACTTTACATGTCCTCGAAATATTGTTCTTATTTTAAGACGTGCAAGCTTTTTCACGACGGAAATCGTCTTCGTGCAAGTAATAAATCAGCACTATTATTAAATGCAATTAAGATTTTTACTGTCGCCGTTACCGGGACTCTTTAGAATGCTGTGCATAAATGAAATGTGAGCATCCTGCACCAGAGCTACCGCTACTGTAGAACTAAATACACCCCTCGTTCGACATGAACAAAGACGAGAAAATGTTTCAATAATATTTAGATACATATTTCCACAAAATACGTATAAATAACATTCTGTATTTCGATTGTAAAATGCCTTTTTTTGTCAGTATTAGCACAAGTAAATAATAAATAGGATGGTAATCTGTGTTCGTAAGACCAGAGTTAGGCAAGACAATTTGTCATCTATGCGATATTTTTATGAGGTCATAAAATCTTCACTAGCATGCTGATAATATAAGCCTACCTTGTAGGGTCCCTGGTCAAAGCCGCAGAAGGACGCCTCCATGGTGTAGGAGCGCGAGACGGCCAGGTGGCGCCACACGGTGACACGTGCCGTGCTCTCCCGCTCCCGTTCTACGCGGAACGAGCATGAGCCTAGAGCGAATGCGCCGGATATACGGTGCATCAGCGCAGGCAGCATCTGTTATAAGCCAATGCGTTTAAGTACTATGCCTTTATATTTGCGTTTTGCCCTATAATATAGCTAGATTTTAAATCCAAAAAAGACGATGGTTCCTCTTAGAAGAAGGCATGTGAATTGTGGTTAACAGCATAAGAGTTTCTTTAGAATATTCTAAGACTACTAATAAGTAAAGAAATGGTAAGATTATCATTTACTTTTTAGATTATAGTTATCCTAATAGAATTTTATTGAAATTAAATTGCATTCTATTTTTGAAGACAATATACATTCTTTGCTATTGTTTATGACAATTTTTAATAGAAGATTCATTAGGAGCATCATGGAATATTAAGCGGGCATGTCTAATCGAAAAAAGTCGGTTCAGTCATTTGCGTGACAAAAACTTTGTTGTAATATTAATAATTTTATATTCTATTGTGTCATTTATATTGTTAGCATAGTGCCATACGTTACGATTTATTTTACGCAGATAAGATAAATCCAAATTATTTGGCAATCAGTGGTGAAAAAAAAAATTAAGAATTCCGTTGTATTAGTTTCCAACTACCTTTGCTAATTCAGTTAAATCTAAAAAAAAAAAAAAAAAAATGGACAGTCATTGTCCAGTGGCAGTTCGGAATCTTGTTAGCAGGGATATTGGAATCTATTTCTTGGAAGACGCAACAGGTGCTTCCGTAACGGTGATTGGCGATCGCTAGCTTGAAAGGATCGAGACTTTTTTATTTCAAATGTATCGGTTTGTTAGTAAAAAAAGGAATTCAAACGGGACGTGACCACATGTCAGAGATACGATCGATGAGTTTGATTATTTTAAATTTGAACAGTGAACAATTTATGAACAAAGTAGGTAATTCTCTCTCGATGTTATTTTAGACCCTTACATATGAAATTAGCGAATTATATGGAAAAAGTAAATAACGTTTTTTTTGATGAAATGATATATTTAATCAATCGAAGTAGGTACCATTATTATCTAAGCACTTCCTCCATTTTATAGGTAGTTTATTAATTCCATTACTGAAAACATTTTGGAGAGCGAGTGTCAATAAAATCTTTGAAAGCGGTTTGGAGTGCCTCATTGGAATTGAATTTTTCTACCTTCCAACAAATTTTCCAAATCCGAAAAAAGTAGTAACCTGTTGGAGCATGGTAGTTGTTGGAGACATTCCAATGCTCCTCTAATTTAGCGACCGTCTGTCGTGAAGTATGGGATCTAGCGTTGTCATGAAGGAGCAGGGGGCTAGAGGAATTGACCAGTCTCAGTTGTGTAACGGCTAGCTATTCCATCATGGTTTGGAATTGTTGACAATACGGTTCTGCCGTAATCGTCTGGCTATATCTTAGACATCTGTAGTGTATGTATCTGGTCTACTAAACACTCATCAGTACCTCTGAGTTAACTTTTGCTTGGGATAGGATTTGGCCGGTTCTCCTGGGTACAACCACTGCGATGAGCGTTTCCGATTGTCGTACAGTATCCATTTTTCATCCCAAATAACGATACGATTGAAAACATTGTGACGGTTCAGTAATTTAAAGCAGCACTCAATGCGTGTTTGTTTGTGTGCTTCATTCAATTCATGCAGTACCCATTTCTCGAGCTATTTCGAATTTGCAATTTATTTCAAGTGAATTAAAATTGTTTTGTCACTCTCATCGAAGCTTGCCGCTAACTCTAACGTGGTTTACGATGAATCCGCTTCCACCTTTAATTATCCATTGTCAACTTGGATCTCTGGTTGTTCTTGAGGGTTGTTTTGGAGTCTAAATCTTTAGAAGTAAAACGTTGAAACCAAAAACGTACCGTGCTTTCTTTTACAGTAGCTTCCCCATACACATCATTAATCTTTCGAGGTGTTTCTGCGGCGCTGGTGTCACGGTAGAACTCATATTCGTAAATAACGCGATATTTCATTGTTTCCATTTTGTTAACCGAATAATGTCAAAGAAAAAACTAATGGTGCGAAAACAAATGAAACACTAAATTCGAAACACAAATACACAAGCCTAAATTTGAAATACATTTGAATTTCGAATTCCTAACCAAAGTTCAGATTATTTGACCAAAGTGACCATTTCGACAAAACGCCATTTTCATATGTAAGGACCTAATATAATGCTGATACACTGTTGATATAATGATTTCTAGTATTTACACGATTACTCCACATTGAAATTAAACTGTTATTTACTTTGTTTTATTCCCGTCGTTTAGGGATACCATTGATAACGTTTCACACTGTTCCGTTTACGTAAAAACCGTTTCAAAATTACAAGAACTGCAGTTAGAAAGCATACGTCATTCTCGGTACTCGCCAGACCTATACCCAAACGATTTCGTAGTTTGGACAGTTTCCTGTAAGGGTAAAAAATTTGTTCTCGAGAAGCGGTCTAAAATGCCTCTATATACTTTGAAGAGTCCAGATGTATAGAGTTCTTTCGCGAAGGCAAAAGCAATCTTACCTGGAGATGACTGTGTAAATAATGAAAGTAAATACTTCAATTAAATAAATATCTTTTTTCATAGACAAAGAGGTGTATGATTTTTTTAATATAAACGTCAATTTCAAACTTTATCGTCTAATATTTGGAAGAGTTTCACATATATTTACTAAAGTAATGTAAACACGTATCTTATTACTAGCGACGCGGGTATATAACTGTTTACCAGCATGTAAACAGTACCGATCCCAAGATGTGTACGGAGATTTACGATATCGCGGCAAGGCACGCCGACTGCATACACATAGCGGCGTGCGGAGAGCGGAGTTCATTACTGAATAGCATGAATGGTTGACAAGTCTTCGTTTTTGGTCGGGCAACTCACGAGGTATTTAACGGGTTCGTCAGGTAGGAGCCGGTCGCTGCTGCACCAGCTTTCCGCGCCCGCGCACCCATAGAAGAACACATTCTTCTTGCGCGAGTGCCCATGATAGTCGCAAAACACTAAGGGAGGCTTCTTCCAAACACGTACCAGATATTCTATTAGCCCCTGGTAAGATATAATATTAATGATTATGTTATGCTATGTTGTAAGCGATGTAAGGGGGAACATATTAACCTTACCTTACCAGCATGTAAACAGTCCACTGCTGGACATGGGTCTCTCCCATAAGGGTAGGTGAGTGTACCGTGACTGTAGTCTGTCAGTAGTGAGAGCGCACTGCGCTCATCAACCCGCTTGTCTAGCATGATGAGTTTGGGCAAACCTTCCAAGAAATGTATGCCGGCATTTGCTGAAGCTTTTTTTTTAAAGAGTCCTGTTCAGTAGTGGACTAAAATAGGTTGATGAAGAAAATGTTTAGTTTGCCTTAGTTGTTACTTACGATACCCACGGGAAGAAAGTAGATAGCAGATTTTCTTACGTTACCACACATAATTAATTTAGACTTTAAGAAAAGGTAGTCTAGTATAATGTAATTATGGATTTCACATCAAATTAATAAAAAGAAATAACTTAGTGTGTGTAGCTTTTACGAAAGCTTAAAGTATTTTTGAGCCTAAATTATTTATTTTTATAGAACTTTTCGAGTAAATTTTAAAAAATTATAATACAACTAAAAATATAACAAATTATAGTACAAATGAGTACAATTAGCTCTACATAAAATAAGTGAAGTAAATATACGTCATCATTAAAATTATATTTACCTTTGTGTGGTAGATTGTAGGATGCAAAACAGGACTCGGCTTGCTCCAGCGACGATTTAAATCTTCATTAGTTAAGCCGCATCGATGGCTGGAACAACGCACAGACATTAGCCGAGATGTCCAGGAAGCTTCCCGATCGACAACTTATCGCCGAGAGTCCCCTGCCCGCATCCATTGAAGTGACAGGATCATGGGTCGGGAGACGGCTATCGTTGTTTGGATATCAACATCGTAATGGCCTAGGATCGCCGCCTAAATCATTGTACACCGAGATAATTGCTATTATTTAAACAGAACAATGACATTAATTAGCTGTATAAAATCGTTATTTAACGATCATAACAATGCGTTGTTGTGTTGCGATGTACAAAATTTAAGGTTGAATTATATAGAATACCTTATATACTATTTACGGTAATACTATTTCGCTGTATGCCTGTGCGAAAGCACAGACGTTAAAATTCAAAAACTATTAAGCTACTGTCATGAAATTTCCATAGCAACAATTTACTGGGTGCAACTACAATATTATTTCAGAGTAACCAAAATTCAAAAGCCTGCCACGTACACTGCGGCGGATACATAGATCCGCTGAGTACAATTGAGCTTAGATTCTTTTAATTCCAATTAAGTGCAATATGCAATTATAAATGAGTCTATATTTAAAAAAGGCATGAGGCAGTTTTATTAATAACTTAAATACAACTCAATAAAGGTTTCCAGCGTAGCGGTTCAATTTCACGCGTGACACGACTACGCAGAAAGCAATACACATATAAAACAATAATTGATTCAAGAACATATAAGGTAGAACGATTGTCAAAGAGAGCTTCGAGGGGACAATTAAAATGACAAGCTATTAAATGAAATGAATTGCAGGCCACGTAGGAATCCGACGCGTCCTGAAGCGTGAGACGTGATTGAAGTACTTATTCGAAATTATGCATTATCCTATAATAAGATGATGTCTCAATTGTAACGGGTCAGTGATAGACAGATTACTCAGAGGTATACTTGGAGGTAAACTTTGTATTTATAATATATAATCCGGAAAGTTCACATGGTTTTCAAAAAGGTTCGCGCGTGGGAACATGGAACAGCCAAACACAGCTCAACATAGCTCATGCACGAGATGGCTGGTTGTGTGGTAATATATGGAGACCTATATTCAGAAGTGAACTTGTAATAGGCTATAATGATGACGATAATCCAGAAAATATCCACTAAAATTAGGTAAAGTGTATGTCATGGACCGCCGAGGCCTTATTCTCTATGCCACAATATTTCACTACAATTCCGTGTGACAATCATCGATAAAATCATACCGTGTTATTTTTCACATTAAAGACTTTTTTTGTTTGCTAACGATGTTGATCTCGATAGTTCCACTCACCTTACGAGATGTCACGTAATGGACTTTTTACGGGTTTATGGTGTCATGTGCTGGCAGCGTAAGGAAATTTGTTTACTTATTTCTTCCCGTGGATTTCGTAAGAAGAGACTATGAAAAAAAAACGTACTGCCATCTGTCGGACGACTTTCAGTCCGACAGATGGCAGACAAACATCTCCAATAGAAAGGCAGACCCAGAAAGCCCTGACAATGTATGCTTTGAACCAATTTTTTTTATTTTTTTTATTGGATTTTGTAGGAAACTGAGCTATTAGTCCACCTGATGATAAGTGGCTACTGCAGCCCCCATGGACTGTGTCCATGTGTCAGATGCCATACAACTGCAAACAACTTCAATTGATGACAGATGCTTTGTCACCCCTGAGGACTAAGATGAAATGCCTCACAGCCCGGCTAGGTCGTGACCTAGGCAGGGAAAGACTCTACCGCCTAGAATATCACAGATTAGTAATGGGTAACAGTATTACTAGGGCGAGGGTACCGGAACTGCACTCTCCAACCGGTTTGCATAGCCCACTATGGGCAAACCATACAAGAAATGCATATCGGTTGCGCTGGCGCTTTCTTGGAGAGCTATGTTCAGTAGCGAATTTTAATAGGCTGATGATCGAATCAATTTAGTGCGTTATAATGTTTAATTAACAAGCTGTAGCTGCGACTACGTTCGCGTCAGCTTTAGCGTCACTATCATAAGTTTGTTCACAGTCCACTGGCGCCGGGAGAACTTCCGGACTCGCCACACTGAACACGTTACGAACGTTGAGGCGCTGCTGTCGGTCACCACTGGCTCAGAACTTTTAAGATACTCACGGGACGAGAAAGAGTGATCAATTGCATTATGCCGCTACCACAAAGACCCAAAAAACAAAAATGTAAAAACTTAGGAGTTGTAAAGAAGAAAAAAAGGGCTCGTTTATAAACTTTAACAGTTGTATAACTTTGGAGTCCGAGGTGATAAAAGGAACATTACGAGGATGGGTGTCATCGATTTCATTTATTTCACATTTAGGGAAATCACAGGGGTGATGGGCAAAGGTATCCTATTATTTCTGAGAGAGTTTTGGATGTAAGGATAGTCCCACCAAGCTGATCCAGTCTGGGTTTGTGGAATTTGATGTCCTCGAAATGTTCCTTTTATCCTCTCGTTTCAACATTTCCTCAAGATGTTTTGCCTCGTCACGGTGCACGTGATAAATTCAGTACTTAAAATTGTAATTAACAATTTTAGTGATGCCGTCATCGTGAATCGAATCCAGGTCGCTCACGTACTTAATAAAAATTTAAAGCGAGCGCTATACCCCTGTGTTACCACGAACATACTAGGATATTACACGGAGATTATTTTTATTTAGTGCCCAACCTTTTGCCAAACAAATAGCGTCGGTTATAAACATAAATATTGTATTTAAGTCCGAATTTAAATTTCATGTAATAAATTTAAAGGTCTCAAAAATAGCAAACAGTTATTAAGCTGCCTCGATACTATATACAATATGAAAGATAATGTTTCTTTTAATACATTGTAATACAACAGGTTTAATTGGAGTTTAATAAAATGCAGTTGAAATGCTGAACGTGTAACTGGAGGCGCCGGATTAAGATGAAGAATAAAAGTGTTTGAGCACTATGCATTGCAAACACAACGACTCCGAGACGAAATAAAATAAAACATTCGTAGCACTGATAATAACATCATTTTACGTTCACACATGTTAATAAAAAAATATATAATTTGCTTAATAATGTTTAGTTAATCGGTTAAAATGGTAGGCTACAGGATATGGGATTGCCGGTCGTAAATTTGGTCATTCTTAGTTTTGAATATTCATTCTCAATTATATAAGCTTTGTTGCAAATGTGCCAGAATAAATAGTAAGAGAATTTTAAATGAATAAATTAACCACAAAATACTTTATGACTGTGAATTCCTTTATAAGTCAACTGGTCTACTTATGTTTTAATTAATAGTAATTCTATTATTATGAGTTTTATTAGTGTTTGTTGTCATGTGGTGGTATGACAGTGGTGGTAATCTACCACCCAATTTCATTCCCTATACACACAGTGACTCTACCATGTACATTTCGGTGCAAATAATTATAACGTGCCATTTGGTAGCGAGGTAAAAAAAATATGCTACCCATTTCATAATGTCAGTGTCGTAGAAGTCGAAGAAAAGGAATGCCTGAATCAGCTAATTGTTACTGACAGATGGCGGAACGTAGAACAATATCAGACCAAAAATACCCAGATCAGTGACCGGTGGCGACAGGTATGGTGCAAGGCGTTTGATGCTCCGATCGCCAACCCGAATGATGATGATTCCACGAAGTTATATCGCCCCGTGGGTATAGACAGAATTCTAACTATTTCTTATATGGTATACCTTAAACACCCAAAGCTTTAGTTCAGTGCTGCCCAGACCGTCGACAAGCAGAAGCGTTAATTTGCGAGGTGTCTGGTGCTGTGATCTAATCCACGTACAAAACACGAGTTAATGATAAATCTTTCCTACTTGGGAAAGCCCTGTTGAAGCCCAACATGATTAGCCATAAAGTATGCATGTCCTTATAATTTGAAAGCGTTATTTGGATACGTGTATCGTATATGTACGAGTCCGTTTAAGAAACGACAGTGAAGTTGCTTTTAAGTACATATTTTGAATTTTGTTTTGCGTTGCACTTGGCTCTAGCCAAACGGTGGCATTTGCTGCTGCTCGAATGGGTCGGCTCGACCGGATTGGTACCACGACCTCGCAGAATACCGGCGCGAAGTAGACGCATCTTGTGCTTCTGCGTTTCGTTAGGTGAGTGAGGTAACTGGAGGCCCACTCCCCCTCTTCATCCCCCTCCTCATCCTCCCTCCCATCTCCTAAATACCCTTAAAGGCCGGCAACGCACCTGCAGCACCTCTGGTGTTGCAGATGTACGTGGGCGACGGTAATCACTTACCATCAGGTGAACCGATAGCTCGTTTGCCGTCTTTCGCATAAAAAAAAACTTAGATGGCCGTTCTCGCTATTTATTTCACCTTCGGAGCGTGTGCCCTTAGTTTAATTAAGATCGTAGGCGTTAGATACATACGATTTATTTTACGATAGAGAGGTTTACAAAGCTCATGTATACTTTTTCCTAATCCCTACAACGCAAGTCTTGCAAGGCTTTCGAATAAATTTTTCGTAATCTTTATATAAATTTTCCTCATAAAATATACTTCAAGCAGTAATTTAACTATGTGTTTGTTCAGTACTTTAACTGTGTGCGGGAGAATTGGTTCACTACAAAAATCTATAGCTACATTCTGATGCTTTTAAGCAAATCGTCGTTGTAAAGTTATAGCAATAAGTAGCCCTAATAAAGATCGAAGGTCTTAATTATAAAAGATTTTGCATACTATCGTGAGAGATTTCTTAATGTTTTCATTTGCGGATGGGTAAATTGAAAGTGATTATGTCGTAACATGAAGCAAACATTGTATGGGTTACTTACGGAAAAAAACTAACTTTACAATCGTGTCATTATTTACAGCTAGATAGCTTCAGTGCGTCTGCAATCTACGACAATTCACTACAACTGGTCAGTTATTAGAGGGCAATTCTTGTCGTGTACGTGTTCCTGACATAATTGCATTCGGCAGGGGCCTATATCTGAACTACCTAACGGATAATAGTAGCACCCGTTGTGTTTCCGATAACTGTTAAGTATCTGTTTTTAAAGACGTCACCACACTGTTCAATAGCTATCAAACTCGGGAGTCCACAAAAAGTTGTCACGAAACATGGTAAAAAAACGATTTACCGACAGCCAATCTGTTTTAAATTCACACCTCATTGATCTTGATGAGGTAAAACGAGGAAGAGCGTATCAACAAATTATTGTACAGATAAGAGTGATTGCCTGAGACATTTTAGTGCGGTCTTTATATTTTAGTGTTAATACACTAAAATATAAAGAACCGCACTTTTCACTTAATAGTGAAAAATTTAGTTTTCAACGGCAAGCGCTAAGTACGAAGTAAGAAACAATGTGTTCGTTCTTGATGGTTTTTTCTTGGTGACGAGCGGTTGTCGTCCATCCAATTAGGAGGAGTAGAGCGAAGGTACATCATTAGCGGGCGACGCGGGATATGCGGCTGCGCGGCGGCAAGGGCGAAGCGTCCCTGCCGCGGCCTTCGCTCGCAGACCGGTTGCGCATCTTTTACTCTAATCAGGAAAAAAAAATAAACGGCCACCGCATGCGCAAACGAAAGCGAACAAGCGAGGAGCTGCAGCCCGTGCGCCGTGTTTTATGGACAATTGTTGCGGTACCGGGCATGCACGGGGCTGCTTACTTGGATCATTGCGACCGTAAACATTTAATTACTGGAAACAAGTTACATGACATGCTACACGTATTAAGTTGTAGGACAGTTTATACAGATAAATCAATCAAACATATAACACAAAATAAGCACCAAGATGAATGTATCTACAAGTGCAGTTGGGGCCCTTTGAGGTGTACTGTGACGACCGCGGCAGGTTCAAGGGTCTGTCTATCTATTTATAGAGCGCGGCGCGATGCTATCGGGCCTCGGCTGTGCTTTGGCCTCGCACGATCTACACCCGCCCTCGATACACCCCTCCAAAGAGAGCGCTTAGTCAATAAAATAGACCAAGAAGAAGTCCGTATTACATTTATTCAATCTATTTATATCACTTTGTCCATTGTTTGTGCCTCTGCTGGGATTAATAGCAGAAGGGCCTATTATTTATTAGTCCTGTGACCGAAACAGCTGTAAACTTAATCAAACGGCGCGTTGGTAAATACTTATGGTCTTTGAGTGCAAATGAATAGGTAAGGTACATCGGGGTTGTTATATTTCAGCGTGCGATAGACATCAGTATCAGCGACGATCGGTTAGATAAGTCGGATGGGTCGCTAGCACAGTCAGGCACACGGCACGCTCATCCTTATTCAGCGCGCGGACGGAGCTTCCTGCGCGCTCCCCCAAGAGAACACACTGCACCACTGCCTTTCGACGTTTTAGATTCATTTGGTTGCATAACGCTCATGTTTCTTTGTAGCTGGTAGATGCTAATAAGTTGAACAGACATCGAGAGTAGATGTTTACGGATCGTTCTCGAGCTGTCCGCATTGGGCGTCAGGATTCGCCAGGCGTAACGCACAATTTTGTATGCGAGTGCGACACCGGACACAGGGCGAGTTATTTACGATAGTCTTGAGACAATCGTCCGGCTGCTACGCTTATCCGGTGCCACCGGCGACGCGGTGCCAATAACATGACGTGGCCATATTTATTAAATACCTTCCTTTGAAATTAACACACGTTTCTTACATATATTTGTAAGGGCATTGTTGAATTGTATGATTTAACCGTGTCATCGATATGAAAACTATGCGCTATTACCATGTCACTGTTATTGATTGCAGCTTAAGGTCGAAAGTAATAAAGGAATGTAATATAATTATGAAAAATTAACTAACAAAAATCGGAATTTTTAAAAATACCTTCATATCTGAAACAACAAAAATAATATTTCATGGATATGCGAAACCCGATAATTCGCAATGGAGCAGTGAATCTCCAAAATCATCTCAAATATTGAGAGATGGCCTTCGCTTAACCCAGTGGGAAATTCGAACATGACGTCGGAATACAGACGATAATACGGAATACGACAGCTGAGCTGAACTGAAATAGACTATATTTCATTTCAAATATTCTAAAATATTCTTTTGCAAGATTTAGTTATAAGTAGTTTCTGTACAGATGCGTTGGGTGGAGATCACTTTTGTGTCATGGTAACGGTGGAAGTTGCGCTAGTTATTGATTTCATTTACCCTGTGAGAGCGGAAGCAGAACACTTCGCTGCAATAGAGTTCAACGACCACCACCCTCCCTGCCGACTGTCCTCGCTTCTGGAATGCGGCTACTAAACAACGTATTATACTATATTGTCGAAGTCTTATAGTAATTACGAAAATTTTATGTTAAAGAACGGCTTCAGTTGTATTTGTGTCTTTTTATTATATATGTTGTGTGTTATTTAATAATATCTGAATTAAATGGAAATACAACATAAAGTAAACTAAGTGCAACTTTTTCTTCAAATGTCAACCACACACGTCGGTGCACCGCGTGGCAGACGTGATTCTGACTACCGAATGATGGCAGAAAGTACATTAATTTTGCAATTTGTTTTATGGGGAAGTTGCAGCAGGGCAAGCAAACGGCCAGTCGTTTTATCTGATTGTAAGAGATTACCGTCACCCATGCATATCTGCAACACCAGAAGTGCTGTAGGTGCCTTTGCCATTAAGGCTATTTGGGAGATGGAAGGGAGGATGAGGAGAGGGATGGATTAGATTGTCAAAACTATGTCAAATCGTATACCTGTTAACATAAGGTAAGATTAGATTTATGATAAAGCGTTGTGAAATTTATTTTAATATGGTAAAAAAATTAGCATCCAATTAATTTTATAAAGAAGCCATTAATTAAAATAGATGCGAAACGATAAGTACAGGACCCGGACAGGACAGAACATACATAAAATGGTCAGATAAAGCAGTTCGCATAAAGTCGGCCGGCACATTTAATAAACATTGGAAAGAGATGTACGTGACTTCACGAGTTCGGCGTTCGTGCGGACTTCGGCCGCGATGAACCTGGGATAAACTGTCATAGACGAGCTTCCCGCTGGGACACTTCCGAGCGGATTCACCCCGATTGACTTAATCAGCCTCATTGAGATTCGTTCACGTGACGCACGACCTTCGTGAGCCTTTGATTCTTGTAAACGAGTGTTATTTTCCATTTAACAACTCTATTATTCTGCACGACATAAACACAGAAAACTTTCTTTACTACAGATACTAAGTCTAAATCCTTTAACCAGGCGATTTGGTATTGCATATTTCTTTTGTAACATAGGCCGATTAAGAAGAAGAATATTTTAACCCATCTTATGTTTGTAATTGTTTGTAATACTACCATATGTTAAGTATACTAGAATAAGATTCAATATATATTGCTATTAGAATTTGACCGCGCGCACTATATGAAATAATAAAACATTATGAACAAATCTTAAAGAAGGATGGACAAGAACGTTAGTTTATATTAAATATTTAATAGCTAAAGATTCGTTCCTGAAAATGTTATCAATTTAATCGCAAAGAGCCGACCGCCTAAGAGCATTTCACTTTGTTTTTTTTTGCGTCGGCGGATATTCAATTTAAAGTCCTATTATAACCAAATATGGTAGTGCTTTCGTGTCGTTTAATACCATTTTCGGCGAGCGAGTCACTGTTGGTTGATGGCGGCGATGACTTGCAGACGAGTGTCGTTGACTCTGCCGCTCGTCGGCCACAGTGATGCAAGAGGCACCGCGTGAACTATTCGCATGGCTCGGCTTCCTTTGTCGACGAGTGCTTGTGCTTGGTCGGAGACAATGCATCTTTGATTGCGCACTAAAATTATACTGATTCAGATATCGTAGTTGCTTTAATTTAATCATTATTAATAAAAGACATTGATATTATCAATAAAACACATACAAATGTAATAAAAGTGGTCTTAAATTATTAATTGCTAAAGCCCACGTGTATTTCACAAAAGAAAGTTAGTGAGTAGATAGATCCTTTAACTATTCTTGAGACGTATGTAGGTAACAAACGAAGCACAGTGCCAGGACTTCAAAAGAATATCGTAGAATTTGGTCGTAAAGTGAGAGGATTCCTATTACTGTTTATCAATAATAGTAATGCTCTTTCATAAATATTTAGCATTCAAATAATGTTTACTGTATTAGGTAAACAATATTCATGTATATGTCCACTAAAAAATAACGCACATATACAAAACTATCTCTATATATCTACATGAATTTCCTCAAAGTTAGATAATATTTTTTTATTTAGGTCCATATAGAAAGAGTATCTTACCCATTATTTATGGCGAACCTAAAGCTTGTCCTGACGTTAAGTACGAAGCAGCTACACTTTTTATTTTTACTTACACGTTAAAGTATATTTATTAGTATTTTGTCCATAATATTTAATGTGTTTTATGGTTCTATTCATTGTTGCTCAGCATATACCGTGTACATTTTGCAAAAGTCGAACATTCAGCGGCGACAGGCCCGCGGCACAACGCTGCATTGCCGCCGCATGCTTACTATTAAAAGAGGCTCGCAATCCCTGCCATCATATTTCATTAGCAGACTCTATTCGCTTCTTATTATTTATGGCTGCTTAGGTTCGTCCAAGAATACTCTCAATGTTGCGGCACGGTTTAATGGACCAAAATAACATGGATGTCATAAGTATAGAATATCTAACTAACTTTTTTAAGGTTCGGTGGATTATTGCGTTTAAGTCGTATAAGCTTTAGTTTATTTATAAAACATAAGATCTATAATAGTTCGTTAAATCGGCAATCCATAAATAGTACATCTCATGACCTATAAATTTGTTGAAACTAAAAAAAATTTTCTTTGAGCCATAGTTACAAAAAAAATATGGCAGGATTACATTCGGATTTAATCCAGAGATACGGACTCGAGTTTTTATTTGCGTTAAGCGCAAATAAAACCGCATAAGATAGACTTGAATAACATACGAGAAGGAACGTCAGTATCTTATTTTTTTTTCATTGTTGCAATTTTTTATTTAAGATTCATTTCTTTCGAATAAATACCATAAGCTTTCGATCATGAAATTCGCTTCGCGTTTAAGTCATGTCTTTCATTGTAGATGTGTTTTGTGGTTGTTTTATGACGTATAAAGGTTTGATTTGCGGCGGCGAGAGGCTGTTGAGTTTCCCGGAAGGTCCTGACTGCGACTTTAATTGCTGGGCGTTGATGGGCGCATCCTTGAAATATAATTCAAGGTGAAAACGTAGCGGTCACCGTTCACGACGAGCGGAACGTGTTAAGATTAGAGACAAAAATAATAATTTCTTTGTTCATTATTATCTTATTTATCTTAAAGAAAGTGTTCAAATATTTCTTTGTATGCTTATGACGAAATGTAACTTTTCTATTATAGAAATATATCATAAGAGCTTTAAAGACGCCTAAATTGTATAATTATATTATTAAATAAATTGTATAAAGTTTTGACTTTGAATGTAACAACCGGACGAAATTTTGTTGGTGGCATTTAATCTCAATTTATTTAGGCTTAAAAAAGCTACTGAAGAAAATTTTCAATATAGGTTTTAAAATAAATTTATCATATTTTTAGTATAAATTCGTCTTTGATACCCACTTTCAACATTTAAGACTTTCCTAGAAAGCGCCAGCAAAAGTCGGCATGGCCTAGATGTGATTAATTAAATTAATTTGTACGTAGTATAATACATTTCATTATAAGCATACAAATAAATATTTGAACACTTTCTTTAAGATAAATAAGGCTTTATGAACAAAGAAATTATTATTTTTGTCTCTAATCTTAACACGTTCCGCTCGTCGTGAACGGTGACCGCTGCGTTTTCACCTTGAATTGAAAATTATACAATTTAGGCTTCCTTAAAGCTCTTATGAACGTCAACACCGGCAAGACAAGACCTTCTTAGAGAAGAACGGGCAAAAAACTCTGGGGTTTGTTTTATTTAACACTATTTTGACATTTATAATCTACAATAAAATCAATACCTGCGTGTGCAGAGGAAGAACTATTTCCACACATCTTCGTCTTCGATTTATTGATCTCTTTTAAATAAAGTTTCTTTAACAAGCTTCTTAAAAATTGTGTCCATTTGTAGCACTTCATTTTTAGGGATTTTGTTGCAAAATGTTATGTATTTACAAAAAAAAAAGGTTTCTAGTTTTTGTTGTCCATGTATCCAACATTGACGATATCTAGGCCGACAAATAAATATTTCTAATAATCGTTAACAAATAGTCATATTCATATATATTATTGCTTTATACATTATAATTTTTAACATGTACAAAGTATTTTTAACAAATATTAAAAAAAATTATAGAGTGATATCGAGTAAAATGTCACTTATTGTCCATCTTTTCTACGAGAAATAAAACAAAGTCGCAATCCACGTTTGCCTGTTTATTCGATTTCATTGCAGTTTTCATAATCATATATATATATAACCCTTTCATATTTTGTATATATATTACAGATCAGTCCGTGCGAAGCCGGCGCGGTTCGCTAGTCCGTTATAATTTACAAAGAAAAGACTTACCCAAACGCTTATACGATAGTTATAACGGGTACAGTTGCATTTGTAAAGTAATCCCAAGAGAATCCGGAAACGCGATGCAATAGAATGGTGGCAACACTAATTGTGCAATTGAGCTTTAGCCACGCTGCTGCAGAGCTTTCGATGCGAATGACAGTCCGCGAGATTTTCCCAGGCCGTTCTTTTTCAATACAGTTTTCCATTAGTAATAATTTAACAAAGTCGATTTCCTTTATAACGGTTTTTAATTACCCCGTTATGACTGAAGCTCTTCTCACCGGCCATCACATAAACACATACATTACCAGCCTTTGTAAAACTACTAGGCATTTACTGAAAAGCTTTACCCATACTCTCAATCTAGGCTAGCGTAATATTATCATTACAGGTGCTTCCTATATGTTACTGTCTGTCTGTGGGATATATTTGGACAGTTCTCCCATAATTTATCGGCCAGAGCCTGGGAGGAGTCTACACATGCAGGTGAAGGTGTGCATCTAGATACGACTTCTCGTGTTATTACACAAAGTCGTACGTTCATACTTAAGCTACATCTTATCTTACATATTATTTATGCAGACGGATTGGATTGATTGATGAAAAATTATGAATAAAAGAATCTTTTACTGTTCAAATGTACTAAACATTTAGAATGAAAGATAAAAACGATCACGATATACGAGTACGTCGTAGATGTAAAGCAGTTTTTATGTATTGATTTTATGTAAAAGTTTGCCAGACTTTACATGTTGTTTCTCTTCTATTCCCAAAACAACTAAATGTGTGGTTTTTGTAGTTAAATAGATTGATTTTTTGACTGGGTTTTAGTCATTGGTGATGCAATCATGTCGTTAATACTTCCTAGTAATACTAAACTCAGGACGTTCGCTTTAATTTTATACGTACGCAAGTGTCCTGAATTCGAATTCTAATGCCGGCATCGTTAAAATTGTTAATTGAAATTTTAAGCGCTGGATGTTCCTGTCAACACTTCTCAATTAGAAAGAATTTTGAGAGGAGGTCCTTCAGATTGGACAACTACAGACTGCAACTTTAAATAATTATGAGTTTTAAACTATCTTTGCAAAACAAATATTTATGAAGTGAAAAAGACAAAAAACAAACATTTGAACAGAAGACTGTCCAGTAATATATAAGTTAAAATGTGTCGTGAGAAATTAAATATTCCCATGTTTTCTATTATAACGATAATCCGATGTAAAACAGTAGATCTTTAAGAAGGCATAAAGATAAGTGTAAGAACCAGAAACGGCTTTATACCTAGAGCCAAGCGGCGGCTTTCTCCTTACCCAAATATCCTTAAAGATCGTTAACACACCTGCAGCTCCTGTGGTGTTTCAGGCGTACATGAACCGGTAACTATGTACTAACTTACCATCAGGTGTTGGTGTCGATATGCGGCGAGGTGGCAAACCGTGGACTTTGACATAATCCGTCCTAGCCGCCTCGAGGGCGGGTATACTTTAAGCATTTCCTATGTACGAAATTAATGTACTATGTATTGCAAAACAATAACTTAATGTACTTAATGTACTACAGTAATGTAAAAAGGGGAACATACCGGGTTACTTTTTCAGTATTTGGCCGAAATATTTATTAAAACCTCCAATTCCATTGAGCATATTTATACTAAGTAACTACAAGTAAACTGTGGGGTGGCGGCGTAAGAGTATCTACCACCTCATTTTAGCCAGTGGATCTCGTAAAAAATAAAAAAAATCGGTTACATATATTTTCGGTTACATATATTTCTAATTGAATGACATTAACTAATCATTCATTCTTTTTGTATAGTAAACACTCATTTTATACATATAACGTTTCGGTGTTCCTTTTCAATGCGGGCGTCCCTCCATTCTAACCTGCCAGCGTCAAAAGCGCAGACGGCTTTTTAATCATGCCGGTAAACAAATACATAGGGCTAACATCGCTATAACTTTAGTTCCCGCCAATATTTACAGTGTCAATATGGATAACAAAGAACCACATCGACTGATGCTAAACACGATTCTCAAACAAAACACATATAAGTATTCTTAATATTTCTTTGTTTTTGAGACGGAATAGTATTACTTAATGCCTGTAGAATAAGAATGTAAATATTATAATGCCCTGCAGTGTTGGCTTGTGAGAAAACAACGATCGGCGCTGCGGATGAGCTTGTCCGATTGGATTTATGATATTTCAGAATCACGCTCGCAACCTTGAACCTATACGAAGGTAAATCACACGTCATGATAACTTTTTTTTTAACTTTTTCACATAGTTTGTAGTTGTTTTACGCCTTTCGATATGCGAGAAATATGAAGTTAACTTGTGTTTATATTAATCCTCGAGCTTCCAGTTTACATTTATGCGGTTTGTATTAATACCTACACAACATATGTTTCTGTAATTTTCTTATAAGTAATATACGTATCTTACCAGCATAGCAGATTCGATTTCTCAATAAAAACATGAAGAAATTACTATTAAATATACTTTATTAGAAACCTACTTATGAATGCCACTGCCTACAGAGATAGGCCTATTCCGCAAAGAGGATTTGATACTAGATGCTGCTGGCCGTTAGCGGTTGTCCCGCGATCTGTCGTTAGCCTTTGCAAATATATGTGGTAGAAACTATCTATGTGGTAGAGGCGTAAGAAATCCCCGTTGGTATCGTAAGAGACGTCATTAAGGACAAATCCTTGAATACCATATGCAATCTCTGGGAGTTAACATAACATGACCAGGCTCGCCACCCATCACGTTCTATCGCCCTGAGTTGTAACGTAACTTTTTCCAAAATTGGGTTACTGAAGTCTGTTTGCCAACGCCGAGTCGTACCTAATCGAAATCTGCATAGATATTTATTTATATAGATAAAAATATTATTCGGCGTACAAAAAATCATCATTGTTAATCCATTAAACATTTTGCGATTTGACTTGTTTTTTTGGGGATGGCTAGAGGCCTTTCGCTTTATAGACTTTTAGGCCTCATAAGCGTCGTGATAGGGTGTTCAAACTTCTAACATAGCACGACTTGTAAAATGATAACAGAAATAATGCATTAATCCTAAATCTCTATCTTATTTTTAACGACGAAAAACTAAGCTATATTTACTTATTTACTTTTCTTAAACTTAATTATTCAATCAATTAGGCACAGACACAATGTCATAATTTAGTTGAGCAACAGAGCTTCAGCTCAAAGTCAGAACTTCTTACATTGCGCGATCAATGCGTCGTTACTTTAATAAGGTTTTTAATGTGTTTAATCTGGCTATAAATAGGTTATTATAATGCGAAGCCCGTTCTAAAGTATAGCGTGTTGAAAATACTGATTTCGCTAAACGCAACCATGATAGAGGGTTGTTATATTGGGCATCGGGTGAAATTATAGGTAGTGTTAAGGCGTTGCCGGGGCCAACACCAACGTCCTGACACCTCGCCCATGTGTGCTCCGCGTTTTCTCACCAATTATAACGGGAATGGGCCTTTACTCGGCTCTATTTCGCAGCCAATCTCCTGCCCTGTAATTGCTTAAATACATAACCATTAAAGTCGTGTCTGCAACGAGATGGATCGGTATCGTTGGTCTATATAGCTCACTGCAAATAGAACGTTATTAAATAAACAAGGCTTGTATAAGCTATTGTTTTAACAAAATATATTTGTATAATATTAAAAATGTATGTATGGGGGAATACATCTTCTTTTTCTCCAAAGATCAATCTCAATAGCATACGGTGTACTCTGCCGACTAAGGGACGAGGCTCTGGCGGCCAAATGATGGCGGATGGATAATGATTTTCGGCATATAAGGGTGGATCTTCATATGCCTATCATTTAAAAACTGCAAAATTTTTTTATGATAAAATAGGCCTGCGTTTGACCTCAATCTTGCCCGATGGAAAGCGAAGATGAGGCCTAGGATGGTACACGCTTGCCTAGATGTCTGTTCACTTTGGCCTTGAAGATATCCAGGTTATAGGCCTCCGGAAAAACCGACCTCGGCAGAGAGTTCCACTCCTTAGCCGTCCGCACAAAGAAAGAAGAGGCAAACCGCCTCGTGCGTAATGGAGGAATGTCTACAACATAAGGGTGGAACTTCTCGCCGCGTCTAGTCGTTCGGTGATGGAAAGGGGAAGGGGGTATTAGGTTATGCAAAACCTCCGCACACTCTCCGAAATGAATTCGATAAAAAACCGAGAGGCAGGCCACTCGTCTACGGTGTTCGAGGCTTTGAAGTTTTGCCTCTGCTAGTGAGTCACTGCCCAGGATCCTCTTCGCTCGGCGCTCCAACGAGTCCAAAGCATCAAGCTGATGTTTAGCCGAACCATCCCAGAGGTGGGAAAAGTATTCCATGCAAGAGCGGACTTGAGCTTTGTATAGATTTAAGAGCTGCTCCGATGTGTAGTACCGTCTCACCCCCGTGAGGATACTAAGTTTTTTGGCAGCAGTGTTTGCTATGGACTCGATGTAACGACCGAAATTTAGGTTAGAAGATAGATCTATACCTAAGAGCTCAAGACGGTCATTTACCGGAACGGGGACATTCCGGAAAGTTGGAGTCAGTTGGAATGGACTCCGTTTCGCCGAAAAAAGACAAGCCTGTGTTTTAGAGGGGTTAAACTCGACCAAATTGGCATCACCCCATTGGGAAACAGCCTCCAAAGTCGAGTTCACCCCCTCAATCATCGATTCTCTGAAAGACCGGACTTTTGCCCCTGACTTCGCATCGGACAAGTATCTCCCCGAGACTGTGTTGTCATCTGCATACCCAAAGATATCGGGTGTTACCAGCAGCAAAAAAAGAGTCGCGGAGAGCACAGACCCCTGAGGTACACCGGCATTAATATCATGGAGATCGGACGAGGCGCCATTAACGACAACCCGAATCGATCTGTTCCTCAGGAAATCCTCGATCCAGATGCAAAGCTCGGGAGCAATACCGTATGCCGGAAGCTTGCCAATGAGACTAGCGTGCCAAACCCTGTCGAAAGTCTTAGAGATATCAAGAGACACGGCAAGAGCTTTACCGTGTCTCTCAATGGCTTCGCTCCAGAGGTGAATAGCATACACAAGAAGATCCCCAGTAGATCGGCCTCGACGAAACCCGAATTGACGGTCACTGAGGAGGTCGTTGTCCTCCAGGTATGCAAGGAGGCGGTTGTTTAAAACACGCTCCATAACCTTACAGAGTATGGAGGTGATTGCGATAGGTCGGTAGTTGGCAGGGTCGGCACGACTTCCTTTCTTAGGTACAGGTTCGACATTGGCAATCTTCCAGGACTTCGGAACTTGACCAGTCCTCAGGGACAAGCGATAGAGGCGAGTCAGAACAGGAGACAACTCAGGCGCACATGACCGCAAGACAATGGCAGGAATGCCGTCAGGCCCACTAGCCTTATTCACATCTAGAGTTCTGAGTATTTTCAGTACCTCTTTTTGCCGAATGTGTACCTCAGGCATTGCAGAGTCACAACGAGGTAGCAAAGGTGGGCAGTTATCAGCTGCATCTAGTTGTGAATTCTTCGCAAATAGAGAGGCAAACATGTCTGTTTCTTTGGCGGTGTGAGCTAATGAGCCATCAGACTTCTGCAATGGCGGGAAAGAAGACCGGCAGAAATTGGCTTCGACCGATTTGGCAAGAGACCAGAAAGCTTTACTCCCGGATGGGTAAGACGCTAGTTTGGCTCCAATACGGCCAATATGGTCGAAGCGGGCCTTGCGGAGGGCACGTTTGCAGGACTTGGCAGCACTATTGAAGGCTCTTTTCAGTTTCGGGACATTCGGTGCTTTGCGGGCTCGAGCATCCGCCCACTCTTGGTAAGCTAAGTGCTTAAGTGCTTCGGCACTATCACACTCAGAGTTGAACCAAAGGCGGGCTCTCACATGGAGTGAGATATCAGAATATGGAACAAAATATTCCATAGCCTGATATATCACTCCAGAAACAGCATCCGCGCAGCACGCCGGGTCGTCTGAAGAGAAGCATAAGCGCTGCCAAGGGTAGGACGCAAAGAAATGCCGCATCTCATCAGCTGACTTGTATCGCCATACACGCCTACTCCCCATGTGTTCGGGTTCAGGTGGCGAGTAGACAGACAGACGGTCTGGATCAGTTGTCATCAGAAGGTCCAAGCAATTGGCCGTGTGGCCATCAATATCAGGTATCCGAGTAGCGCCAGCTACCACTTGGGAGAGACCTAGCGGTAGAGCAAATGCGTATGCTAATCTCCCGGCATGGTCAGTGTTTAGGTATGGGTACAGCCACTCCTGGTGGTGGGCGTTGAAGTCCCCCAGAACAACTAGCTGCGCTGACGGGTACCTGAGCTGAGCTTTTTCCGCAGAGTCAGTTAGATACTGAAAGAGCCTGGTCGTCTCCTTGTTTTCGGTATGCGACCGATAAACACTGGCATAGAGTATCTGCTCCAAGCCAGTGTTCACCAGAACCCACAATACGGAAAAACTGGAATCCTCTAGGTTACAGAGACGCCGACAGCAGACGTCGTCGCGAGCATACACGCAGGTGCCAGCCCGAGATTTGAAGTTGTGTTCCAGGGTGTAACCTGGGTAGTGCAAGTATGCTGCATCAGCTGGACATCTGATTTGGGTCTCCGTGAGGAACAGCAGATGTAGTTTTTCAGTCTCAAAGTGGTGATGGACTGGAACGAGATTGGAGTGCAGACCTCGGATGTTGGAGAGGTGCACTTTTAGTGCAAGGGAGTGCAACCGCTGTTTAACCAGTTTCTTATTTTTAACTTTTTTCATTATTATTTTTGGTGAACAGACAGACAGAAAGGGGACAGTTAGGCGAGGCATAGCTAAAACGAATACCAAGCGGTACAATCATAGTGCTGCACTGATGGGAGACTGGTCTGGAGCGCGCGGGGACGCCCTAACCCCCGCAAAGATGTTCACCGGGCCCTCGCATCTGGTCGCCAACCAGCACGATGACGCATTCTGGGATTTTTCGCGAGTTGGCGGGGCAGCCTTTCATAGGTGGCTAACCTACTAGTTCGGCCCCCTACTACCTGCGGTCGGCCAGCGGAAGACCGTGCTTAGGATCCCGCTACCCTCCTCGAACAGTCACCCAGTACAGACACCACGCAGTACCGGAACCGGTTCGCTCCACCATGCAACTGCCTAGACTCCCCTTCCAAGATGGCTACTCATGGCATCATGCCGAAACGCGATAAAAATCACTTGGCGGCAAGGCTTTGCCAAGAGGGTGGTAACAAGCCGCGGCCGAAACCTAACACCAGATGGTGCCGTTCATTTGGCGCTACCCAAGGGACACGTATGGGTATCTAGAGCTATAGCCCACGGACGCGAACAGCATTATCCCTCAAAAACTCTTTCATTTACGAATTTAAGAAGGCAATGTAGAAGATATATTTGAAAAACTGTAATTCAGATTGACATGTTAGATTCGAAAAATATGTTTGCGACTATCATAATGTTAACTGCACTGTGTACGTGCGGACGGTACGCTCAGTATTATGAGTATACAGGTTCAGAGTCGCAAATTCATCATGAAATTTACCGCTACATTTAAGAAATGTCATAAGACACGGTGAAGAGCCTCGTAATACAAAGCCAGTGAGCATGCAAATGTCGATTCCGCTAACCCTAATGGTGTCTTGCTCACGATTTTGTTCGACGAAAAGCAAGCGAAACGTTTTCTTTAAAATCACGGCCGTATTATACTTTAAGATGAGTAGTGAAAAGATAGCCTTGCCATGAATATTTTGAAAGTAAATAACTTCTATATTTACACTTCTATCACATACAGTGAATTTTTTTTTTATATATGAAGTTTAGTATATAAAGCACACACCGCAGAGGTATACGAATTTCAATTTGGCACGACTGAGCGTAGCCAAACGTACAGGCAAACCTTGTGTAGGACGACCTAAACAGTCCCTTCCACAAAGTGGAGTGACGATCTTCACAGTTTTGTGGGATTTCGATGGATCCAGGTGGCTCAGGATTGTGCTCTGTGGCAATATTTGGGGGAAGAGTTCAGCAGTGGATTTATGACGGGCTGAAATGATGATGATCATCGTCGTTATCATTTCAGTCCGTCATAGCTAAACTGGCCACAATCACCTACTTGCTGTCGTCGCTAAGTTTACTTCTGGAGATTTTCAATACTTTTTCATTAGTCGCTGCAACAATCCCTAAGTCCTTTATTAGGCTATTAAGGCTTTATTCTCCTCAAAAAGAGAATAAAACGGCGAAAGAAGCATTGTAAGCATCTTGGTTTTTGAGTAATGTTCATAGAATAATAAACAAAAAAAAACATTGATTGCTGAAAAGAGTCCTCATTATTGGATGGTTCTATATTTAATAAATGCCTTCATACTTTAGGTCGATCTGTAGGCGATATAAATATTAGTTCCTGACGGGAAAAACACCCTCGGCCGTCAAATCTAATCGATCAGCCACTGTGTTTTTCGGTTATGAGATGGGGTTTGGAGTCTGCCAAGCTGTATTGTGGGTTGACAGATATCACTTATTAAAATACTATAACTTTTACGCATGCAGGTTTCCTTGCGACGTTTTCCTTCGTCATAAAGTATTGTAAATAAGTTCTAAACATTTACGCTTTAAAATTGTTTGTGGTATAAGACCGGTGCGGTACTCACATTCGTATTTTACGAATACTACAACTATATATTAAACACTTGCTCAATATTACACAGTGTTTCTATCGTGAAAGGCGTCGGTAACACGTACACGTTAGATGCAGCACTGTTGCACTAATAAATGGCTCTTTTGAAGCTTTAGAAAGACTAATGATAGGATGTGTCAAGAAGTTTATTTATTAATGTACTGTGCTAAATGGATTCAGAAGGAAAAACTTAGGTGTAAGGAAGTGTAACACAGTTCATTAATAAGTAATTAGCTTAGGATCGCGAGGAGATTGATTTAATAAAACTTTATCACCTTCGAAGGTTAGACTAGACTAGAATGTGAAAAACGTAACGTTATGAAGAATGAGAACAACCCTATGCTACTACGGCCTTGACATGTCCAATGATGTTAAAATATACGAATAATAATACTTTTTACTGATTAATTAAATCAAAGAAAAACATCCCACCATTAAACATATAATGAAGTGTAAATGTAACAATAAAACGACGCAACGGTTTTTAGAGTGCATTATGACCATGACCATCAGCATGACGCATTGTGAGCGCTTACATAATCTATTGATACAAGAGTTTAATAAAAACAATTAACACCTCTCACACAAAAGTCTAGCGTGAAAAGGATTGCCGTTTACACAGATAATAAAAAAGTTAATAGACAAAGATCACGCTTGAAGTGTTTTTTTTTTGACTAAAAGTGGTTTCTTAACAATTTTGAAAAAGATCAATACACAATGGATGGCAATTTTCAAACCAAAGAAGTTGATTAGTATAAATGATTTATGAGTAGTAAAATTTAAATTGGATATTGCGTTGGGCTATGGGGTATGGACTTGAATATATATTGCGATTACATAGCGAGCCTTGTTAAGGATTACCTTAACCTTAATATTCTGTAAATAGTTCACTGCAGGAAATACTACTTCTCCCTTAAGGAGGATGATTTGCCATAGTCGTTTCGTTTGGCAAGACGATTGGACCTCGCAGTATCAAACACCGCGTACCTTGCACGGTGCTGCCCGACATCGGTCTGCTTAATTTTAGACTGGTATTTTTCGAGATGGATATCCCACCTTCGGTCGGTAGCTGTAGTGATTTTCAAGACTTTTCCCTTACGCCCCGAAAATAAAATGGGTAGCAGATTCTTAGAACCGATACCACACAGCACTTCAAAAATTTGTAATAATTTAAAGTCAAATTAATCTAGGTCAAAAAGTTTGAGCCTGAAGAGAGCGAATAAGTAAAAATGTTCGTAGAAATGTGATGCAAATCGTGAAAGTAATTAATCTACGACCGTTTAATGTTTTAGTGTATACCAGACTTGTGTCTTTAGGGGTAAATAAACAAATATTATCTTGTAATAACATGCCATTTTACATAGCATATCATGCTATATAACATTTAATTAAAATATTTTTTTACAATATTTCAAACTAAGGTGTTAAATTAAAATTAAAAACAAGATATGATTATGCTTCACTTCGATAAGTATTTGGTTGTATAGATAAAGAAAAAATAGCTAAAAAGATGGAGCTTCATCATCATCATCATTGTTAACCCCTATCACAAGGCCACAGCTGAACATTGGCCTACCCCAAAGATTGCTACACTGCAACGCACTTTTATCCTTTCCACGAGATTAAAGCTGACGGGTGACGAGGCCCGCAGACCGTTTTGATCCCGGACATTGGCATGAGTTTCTCTAGGCTTTTCCTAGCTAGTGGCGTAAGAAGTTCACATGGTTATTTTAAGCTGAAACTTTAGGTTATTAGTTTTATTAATAAAGGGATTGAAAAAGTGAAAAGAAAAATTCTATTCAGTTTATAGTTGTAGTAATACTTGAATAAACACTGGTATTCATAAGAGAAAAAAATTAAGTAGTGTCAACGTAAATGGTACTTGGATGATACTAAAAAATAACACATCAATCATTATATGGAGCTTCTGATATGATACTTTGACAAAATTAAAGCACAAGTTTGGACACACCCCAATCCCAGATAAAAAAATGGTCGTCAAGCACGATGGTGTTTAAAAGATTGATGCGACACGAAAGGTGTGCTCAAAAAGTGAAGAGTCCAAAAAATAAAATACAAATATACGAACAATCGTAATGACCTCATCGTTACATCATTGAATTAGTTACTGCGTGCGAGGAATTATTCACACCCATCATCTACAGTGCATGCAGATTTTTAAGTCTAAATATGTGATTATTGCAAAACAGTTTCTTGTATATGTACAAGGGCAATTATAGTGAGATCAGTTATTTCAATCAGTTGCTTACTGTCACCTACTATATTTGAAAACAATGATAATATGCTTTCTGAGGGCGACGAAACTATCAAATTCTATTTCCCGGAGAAGCGGAAAGTGGGTAGTGGAAGCCTATTTGCTAATGTAAATCTTGCTAATTGGAAATCCGTAATAATTTATGTAAACAGCCGTTAGACTTTATGCGTTTGAAAAAAGAATAATATAAATAAAAATTATATTATGTGTAATGAGAGTTGTGTGAAAGAAATATTTGAAAAAGGGACAACACTTAAAGCGTATGCGTCAAACTCAGAAGATTCTACGGATCTCGAGCATAAATGAATTAATTTAACGACGGCCTGCTTCAGACTACGACTCATGAAGATGAATTTATAAACACACAAACGTAGTTTTATAATTTTTGAAATCGATTAGTGCTAGAATGACGTAAACGGTAGTAATATCCTTTTTATGACATCCGGCCATTCGAGTGCATTTTTATGACAACCGGTCTGTTCCGTTATTCGACAGATTTATAAAAGAGATAGCCTCTAAAAGGACGAAGAACTTTAGTTTGCGCGGCTGTACTATTTACATTCCATTGCGGTTATATGGAAATGTCCAATCGATTGCTACTCGGATCCAGTATAATAATGTAGTAATGCCCCGAATGTTATTCAGGGACGTCCAGTTAAGGCAAACTCCATATATTTTATTTTTAGCGGTCACTTCTGTTAGTGTATATTATGCGGTTATTTTTAAAGCGGCATTAAAACAAAAGCTGGGTAAGTTTTTGTCATAATCGCGGTGATCGGGATAGTCGGCGACCACCGTGAAAGACAACCTCACCATGGGTTCCTTAAACCACCATTTTAATGTACTGATTATAAAAACAACAATGGTAGCTAATTTGAATCAAGAAAATGACTTAAAAATTTGCTTTGGAAATACATTATAATTATCAGTTAACCTATTGATTTCTTAGTATTATGAATGAAATTATTACTTACCGACTCTATCCCGTTTAAATCCTTTTTTATTATATTTCAGATGTATCACGTCTGAGGGAGCTGAGATGTTTGACGTTCTGATGAACGTTCCGCACCATACGTTGGTACCATACGAACCCAGCCATGTTCTCTATTGAAATTAGGATGTTTTGTTTTTAATTTGAAAGATGGTCGAGTTTAATACAAGACTACAATCTTGATAACGAATGTGGTCTTTACATAGGGAAACAAAAATATCGATGAAAAGTGACCTCCGGTGCTATAAAGCATTTTATTTATATTGAAACGTGGTGAATATAATAAAAAAGTAATTAAACACAATGCAATCCTTATATAATAGTTTCATTTCAGTGACTGAACCTGTTATGAATAAAATACAATGTTGATGCTAGAAATTTACTAGAGTGGTTACCACAATTCACCCTTAAAGTAGATTTTACTTTCTTCAAAGTAATGCTGAATGGGATACGTTAGACAAGCTACGTGCGGTGTCTGTGATTGTCGTATTTAATAGTTGCGTTTAGGCGGCATGTGCGGTCGCCTTATTGCTTTCATTCAAACATCAGAGTCATGCAGCCGTTCAATTAAAGTCTCTACAAAGCGATGTAAGATCTTCCGATGAAAAAAAACCTCTTTGTATCGACAGAATCTCGGTCACTTTTATTCCTTTTGCAGCTATTAAAGTAATATCTCTTTTTTGTTAAAAATAAAACTGTGAATTTTATTTTATGGGCTCGCATCGCAACCAAACGTTACTCATCCAATGTAAAACAATGAGATAGGCATCGACTGTACGAGATTAAATAGAAATCTAAAAATGCATCTGGAATGGTTTAATGCAATTCAATCTTTGTGTGGTTTCAACTTAAGTGCAGTATCTTGTATTGTGAATACAATGAGGTACTAAATATATGTAGTATTATTTTTAGAAACAGGCTTTAGAGCACTCTAACTATAATGTGAGGTATACTTAATGTGTGAGTGTGCCAAAGCTTGGAGGGCTCGTGGTCGGAGCCCATACAAACACAGCCCCAGCAATTAAAGTTCCGCTCAAAGCAACGTGCTCAAAGTGGTACGGGAGCGGCGGGCTTTCAAGTATTCAATGTACTCCAATTGCTTTTATTTCAGCACAGATTTAACATCGAAGCCTGCTAGTCGTATAGCGTTAAATTTGTTCAGACAGGTGAGAAAATATTTTTATTTTGCAAAATCAATGTTTAAATTGTCTACCAGATAGTTTACTTTCAGATTTTTTTTTAATTCATCACATTATTTCTTACTTATTGACAAACATTCGTATAAAAGGGTGTAAGAGAAAGTTGAGTGTCTTCTTCTTTTAGAATGTACATCGATTTTCGGTGTTTTTTTGTACGCCCAAAGTATGTTTTTATAATTATAAATATTACGCAAGAGATGTGGTCACAAAGATCAAGGTGTACAATACAGTGCACAAACATACTTATACTTTTATTTATAATATGATTGACATGCATTGATTTTCTATTTACAATACGTGATATTGAAATTATCTAGGATATGCCTACACGTAATATATAATTGAAATTTTTGTTTCTTTTGAATGACTGTTTAGATCTTCAGACAACATGACTTTTTTATCCTATTTCACGAAGAATCATTGCGAGTTTTTTTTATATATATGATCAACTAGTTAGTGTACATATAATATATTATGTTGAATATTTAGGTACATCAAATATAAATTTAAAAAATAATTACAAATACTAGACAAAGAGTTCCCGATAATACCTAAGTATTATTTGGTATTCAGTATTACGGAGTTTGTACCACCAACCATTTGTTGGTTCCTTTATAAACGAAATATTATAATATTGCCATATTTTTGATCTACAGGTTTTGATTTTTATAATTTATTTAATATATAGGATAGCGCAATCGTTTTGTAATTACCACAAAGCTACGGTGTGCTCTAGGTAGCTCGATTCGTTTATTCGTTTATTTATATTATTAGCAATACCTTATCATATAAAGTAAATTTTAAACATCAAGTTTTATAGCCGTTAATGATGCAACTTATTAACGTTAAGCCAATTAACTATTTGTGATTTACGTTTCTTAATTTCCACGTTTGTTTAAAATTGAATAAATGACCGAAGTATCATCAGCAAATAATAGTATACAATGTTTATCCCCTACTAAGTAAGGTAAGTCATTTAAGTAAGAATGAAATAGAAATGGGCCTAGAATCGAGCCCAGCGACCGACGACCCGGATGTACTCGCACAATGAAAACATTTTAATATATGAATAATCCTGTTTCTCAATTACGAGGAATTATTATTATTATTATTACTATGCCTTATACACTTAAGTTGTAATAGTTTACTTTCCTTTAGTGGCCGGTAAATAGTCCACTGCGAGGCATAGACCTCTCCCATAAGAAAGATTGGTCATAATCGACACGCTCAGAAAGACTCACCTCGCACTTTTGTGGCTGCTGCCCGTCACTGGTCTGATCAATTCTGGTATGGTAATTTTCGAGATGGTTATCCCGCCTTCTGTCGGTTACCTTCGCTATTTTCCAAGGCACTTTTAGTAGCCTCTTACGTGTCAGTTTATTTAAATTAAAATGCCTTTAGATTTCTCCCAAAAATATGTTTTTCAATAAGTTTCCTAAGAGTTGGGTAGTATAGAAATCGGTCTAAAATTAGTGGAATGCAAATCAAGGTATGATTATATAACCAAATGACATTAAATCAAAAAAACATCTCATTATGGTTATAGGACCTTTCATTGTAAAGTTCATACAACCTTTGCCTACTTAGATGAATTCCTACTGTTTCTCATTCCTTAAAAGTCTTGAGACTATTCAAGGGTAATGTTTTGGAATTAAATTAATGTACAACATTTGTTTTCTCATGGTAGGGTTATATTACCCCCGTAATGCGTTTTAATTAAATTACATCTAAATTTCGCTATGCGATTAGTATTTATTGGTACAAACACAGGTTTTCCGATACCAAGTTTTTCATGGAAGTCAGGTTAAGGGACCAACTGGCTAGACTGATCAGAACTTAATTTGTGAATTGTTAAAATAAACCTATAGCAACAAATAAATAAATGAACACTTGATCAAGTATTCATACTAACTTAAAAAAAAGGGAAGTGATAACAAATAAATTATTTTCGATTCTGTGTTCGTTCAAGTTTCTTGACTTTGTTAAGTGACTTACCGTTTAATTGCAATGCGATACTACCTTTTGTATATGTTCACGAAATTTAATACCTAATTTGTTCACTCAAGTACTTAAAAAATTGAGGAGAGTTAGGCCTTGTGGATACCACTGCTTTTCTAGGAATAACTCTTGATGCAAAGCTACAGTGCGGCCCATAGATCCAAACTTACAAGTAGACTTAGCATATAACGAAAGAAAAAAAGATATCTTACTAATATATAGAAAAACGAATAAAAGAAATTTATATTTATAATTCTAGAACATCTCTTAGGGATAAATTTGAAGAAATAAATATTCTAACCTTGCCTTCGCAAAACGACCGACCTTTGAGGATATGGGTAAGGGGAAAGGGGAAAGGGGATAGGAAAGAGCGAGTGGACTTCCGATTATATCACTAATTAAACGAAACAGAAATACAAGATATTATGCGAGACGGTGCTACTACACTGGTAGTTAAAAAAATATATTGTTTGACATGTGTATTTTGTTACTTATGTCGATGAATTTTTTTTATAGTAAATACAATGAAACAACACACATGGCGCCGTATGTGTCACGTGTTGGGTAAATAATATAATAAAATCTTAAAGGCCGGCAACGCACATGCAGATGTATGTGGGCGACGGTAATCACTTACCATCAGGTGAACAGCTTGCTCGTTTGCCGCCTTTCCCGTAAAAAAAAAACTTTTTCGTATACTAGTTTCGTCCGCATGGCGAATCCTCTCTCTACTTTACTGAAAAAAAAAAATGTAAAGGCTCTTCAGGCTTCAAGGAATATCAATACAAACCATATAAATTTTCATCAAAATCGGTACAGTTGTTTATGACAAACATCCAAACTAACATACGTTAACATTTTATAATGTTAAAAGTATGATTTGTAGACATGCATGCATGGGTATTATATATTCCAAGAATATAAATACGGTTAACTTTACAAAAAAAGTAATTATCAAAATGTCGGAATTGCTCTTGGCGTGTTTTTGTAGGACGTCTTGCCCATACTCACTACATACTCGTGATGCTGCTCTCTATCACTAGTCTATGGAATTTCGGTTCGGCAAATTGGGATGAATTTTTCGTCACCAATAGGTCAACAAGAACACCCCACCACATACAGATCAGGTTGGCATTTGGGACAGAAGCGTCCCCTGTTTTGTATTTAAATTCAAATGTTTATTGGATTCCTTAATAGCTTAGTTGAATCCTTTCGACCATGACAACAAGAGGGTTTTAAGTTTATAAGCTTACGTAATATAGAATCAAGTTATAAAGGAAGCAAAGCTTATTTAGAACAATATTCTTCAGTAAATTAATCTTAAAAATCCGTAAAATAGCCAAATCTGCAAGATTCACATTTTATTACACAAATATGCGTGGTTAAGTGTAAGTAACAAGATACAAGCAGTGACTACAAAAAGCTCACCAACCTGTCTGCCTGCCCAGCGTGTTAAATATGGGCAAAGCCTCCAAGAAATCTATGTAGGCGTTTTCTTGGAGGTTCTAATGTTCAACAATGAATTTAAATAGTCTGATGAAGAAGAAGAGAGAGGAAGAATGTATGGTTTAAGAATCACCAACGCTGATTAAAATTGTTCTTAAATTTTTCTTTTTGGTGAAAGATAAGGTTCATTGTAGAATTTAACATTGTATCAAAAGAAGTAAAACCAGATTAGGAAAGTAATAACTGCTAAAAGATTGATCGACTGCCTTCGTTGGTACCACATAGATCCATAAAATTTATACAAAGGAATTTTCTGTGCATACATCAGATGTTGTAAAAATAAATTAGTACGCATACAATAATTGCGGCTCACGATGCTCAATGGGCGCTACAAAGGCACACCCTTCAAAGGAGCCACATTGCGCCGTGAACTGTGAAAAAACTACAACAACCCTTTGGACAAGCGAAGAATTCGACCGCAACAAGAACAAATTGAGTGCAAACGCAAACTATAGTGTGGTACGATTTGAGATAACTCCTGTGCGGAGGAGCACGGCGCCGGGCGTCCGAAACCCGCCGGACGTCCGCGGCTGACGACATCGCAATGCGTTTCAGCGGGTACAAGACGTTGGTATGTTTACATTGCTCACTAGATACGTGACTTATATAATAGATGTGATAGTGGACGGCGATGTAAGCGTACTTGCAGAAATAGACGTAGAATCGGGACCGTTGTTTTAGCGACGGTGCGCGCGGGACGCGTCGCTGTTATAAGGAGGGTCCCGGGCAGCGCGCGCTCAGTGTGCCCGAGTGTCCTATGTTGCGTAAGCGCACTCCAGCGAGTGTACACACATATTTGAATCTGTAGAAGATACGCTCGATTCTGTCAACATGCAACTCGTCCTCGCAACTGGCCTCCTGTTGTTAGCAGCCGCCATCGGCCCCGTATCAGGTATGTCTTCTGCACTAATAACTAAATCGAATTAAATTAAATCAAGCGGTTGGTTATTTTTGGGGGCATTGGTAAATTATTTTATGTCACCCAATCTCTACATGACGATCGAATGAAGCTACTGGTATCATTGAAAATAATTCCGTTCCTGTTAATAATGTTGTAACGATATCTGAGAAATATGTAATTTGGCTTTTCCTATTTTATACATGAGTTACTTTTTAGCCAGTAGTGAACTGAATAAAACGTAGTCGGTACATCGTGTACTATATTTTGACATTACGTCGACAGTTTTCCCGTAACTTAATATTATATTGAAGATATGAAATAAGTGTAACATAATCATCAATATAACTTAATATAATGATGCTTCGCATTGTTACTCTTTTCCTCCACCATTAAATAAATATATATCGGGTTTTCACTGAAGTGATAGCTTAGTTTCGGCAAATTTTAAGACTGTAAACAATGCAAAGCAATTTCTGGAATTACTTCATATTAACGCAATATCCTGGGCCTTGTTTTTTGTATAATAAAATGAATTTTATGTAATAATGTGCTAGTAACATATATAATCAAACTTAACACCCGAGTAAAACGTTTTGCTAGTTTTTTTTTTATAAATTAATGAAGTTACGAATCATAACAATACGCTATTTTTGGTCAAAGTAACAGAATTTGTGTTATTAAAGGAGTAAGCTGAAGCTGAATTATTAAACTCATTATGTAAGCCCATATCACCAACGCTTGGAACCTGGTAGACGCTGTTGTGACCTACGGGTCCTCGACCTTCATTGTTCAGCTTTCATTAGAGTACAATGCCTTCTTCGTGGTACAACCATATAAATAACCATTATATTTTTAATTACATTATTGAGGTTATGGATGTTCATATTCTTTTAAGCATTGTTTGAGGATTTCTAAAATATCTATGACTTCTTTTTTCTAATGCGCTGTTTTTATGATCGAGAAAATTTTGTTTTATAAATGAAAAGTGGAGGTAAAAAGATGTATATCAAACCACGAGTAATGACAAACTGGCATAAATTATATACATATTATGAAAATTATGTATTATACACTTATGATTAATGATCATCAATTCACTCAAATACGATCAAATGCTAAACATGGTTTAAGTTGCTTCCAAAGAAAGGAAAAGGTATAACTTCGCAGTTGGATTGGCAATTTTTCACAAAAAGATGCTGCGAACCTTCTAGTTATTTTTCTTTTCTTGACTTTAAAGACAGCCATGACAACATCAGATCTGTGGAATGATGGCCCTCTAATATCACGACATATGAAAATTCATAAGGCAATTATAGTAGTAGTGAAATAATTCGAGAACAGTTAGTTTATACAAAATTTTGTATACATTTACGGGCAAAAAGAATACATAATTCCACATTGCTTGAGATTTATTAAAGCTCACCTGGTTATTTACGAGGTTATTGCCTTTAATTACCTGTATATTATACAAGGGTCAAATATACAATAATACAAATACAAAAGGGTCCGTCATCCATTGTGGTAATATATTATAATATTTGAGATTGCTGGACGAATAAGTGAGTGCATTGCTTTAAAAACAAACATCAGACAAAATATTTTGCGTTTATCGTGTGTTGACTCAAGTGCGGATGCGAGCGCAGGTAAGACTTCGGAACAATGGAAAAACTGGCCAAGTGCTAGTTGGGTCTCGCTCTGGGGTTCCGTATCTAAATTTTTTTAGCCTATGAAATATTTCGTATCCGAGCTAGACTCCGCAACAATCCGTGAAAGAAAAAACCATAAAAGTGTTCATTTGTTTTGGGCACAGCTTATTTTTTTAGGCATCATTTTCATGTAAGCGAATGAAAAATAATTTAATTGAATTTCTAATATGATTTTCTGTTTTGGGTCAATATTCTACACTAGTTGTCCAAATTTTAGGTCTGTAACTCATTCCGTCTACGAGCTAGAGATCCGTGACGTACAGATTGGCATGAAAGAGTGGCATTAATAGCGCTCCGCATAGCCCTTTGTGCGTGGAACCCTGAAAACCAAAAAAAAATACTAATAACTACTTACATAACTTTAATTTTATTCTGTAATTTTCTTATGCTCAAATGGTAAAAATTTGCTTATTTAATTTTATCAACCAATGGTACTCAAAAGCACAAATTCATTAATTTCGCATAATAAAAAATATGTAAATGTTAACTTTGAACGAGTTTAAACTGCATTAGTAGGTAATTGCCGCTGTTCTTGGAAATGATTCAATGTCAATGACATCTCAGCTCGCGGACAGAGATTTATTCGAGTGCAACGAATTATCTCATCAAGATATCATCGTGGGGCAACTGAGCCTGAGAAACGTTAAATGATTCACACCAATCAACATTGCAGGGAACGATTCCGCTAATGAGCCGTGTCCGCGGTTATCGGACAGGTTATCGACAGGTCGGTAAAAACTGTGGAACGGAAGTCAGGCGGGAAAAAATTGTGAGGGGCTGCGGGGAACGAAGTACCTGGTGCGGGGGTTCATCGGCCCGAGTCTAGCAGCAATCATAGTTCCGCAGGCTCTATTCTGCTGTTGCCTTATGGTTGGTCCGCGCGGCGGACATTTGTCACAGCCGCGTCAGCGTTACCGTAACAGACACCGAGATGCTTTTTTAATGGACTCCAAAAATGGTGTTCCCTTATTTGATTTTTGCATCCAACTTACTTCTTTGGTTAAGAATGTTGGTCTGCACTGTACATACGAGATGGGAACCGATTACTTGATGTAATTGGATTTAATTTTAAATACATTTAAGCATTTAAACGTGATTAGTGAAATAAGTATATATTTTTTTTGTTTAATATTTAAGTTTGTTAATATACTCTTAACAATAGAAAAAATGTAAATTTTTAATTTATTAATTTCACAAAGTCCCGATGTCATTACATAGTATAATCAATTCCTAAAGGATCTGGAATGTATTAAGAAAAAATAACAGTACCTAAAAGATCAGCAAATCAACAATGCCATTGGCCATGGTTTTGGTTTATTTGGCCGATGATGGTGATTATTTGAATTAGCGTTATGTTACATTAGCGCAATAATAATATATTATTGTTCGCAGTTTAATGATTGCGTCGAGTAGCTAGTGTTATAACAGAAATTCAGAAGTATTGCTATATAAATATAGGCGAAAGTTGTTATCATAACACGTATTGTCTTAGACCTGCGCGCTGTTCTATATCCAGTGTTCTAATGGCAACAATCGAGATACAACTTAAACGATTATCTAATAATATATAAGGTAGGCTTAGAAGACGTATTTGTCTGGTGCCGATGGTATTAAAGTTTAAATTATGGTGAATCTTTTTTTTTACCTCTCACCGCTAACACTAAATTTGTAACATGCATAGCGCAGCGCACCGGGTGGTGATTATATCAAATTACAACAGGATGGAATCTTTCCTTGCCCGCGACCTTCCCTTTTTTATAGATCACGGCTTAGAAGTCTCGCCTTGGAATTATCATAATTTAAGATTACCATTAGTTAGGTGAAGTGAGTCTAAATTTATATCTCAGTAAAGTCACATACCAGACAGTCTTTGTATTGATAATAGCGATGGTAAAAATATAAAAACGTTAGTAATCATAAATTATGGGAAAAGGTTCAGCATATTCGGCAAAATTTCCCGTCATCGATTTGTCAGAACACCAGTACAGCACAGGTAATAGGGCAAATGTCAACATGACGGACAATATCCAACCGTTTAAATAGAAAGCAAAATTTCAAGAAAGTATAGAACCCAATAAATACTGCAAGAGTTTTCGAATTACGCGAATAAGATATCCGGATGGCTTTACAATATTTTATTTTCTTTTAATGCATTTCTATAAAGTCCTACAAGTAAGTTCACTTTAGAAAATAAATGCGACCTCACCGGTGTTCTCGGATAACTTAAAATTTCAAAAGGACTGAGAGCAGTCGCGAATGTTTGTTTGCCTCGCTGCTTTGGACCGGACTCGGCATCGAGTTTGATTACTAAAAATAGTCCGACTGGTGCATTCCACAGGAGGAGGGGGGAGCGGTGGAGCGAACCGTCCTTGGGCTTGTCTTCTTCTTTCGTTCGCCATCATCTCGATCCCTTTTTGCGTTTCGATCGTTACTCACCCGCAAATAAGCCGATGACTTTTATGTTTTTATCTTTATTATCATTCCTGACCGCAAAATTCAATTTATTTAAGCTAACGTAGACCATTGGCCGTCCATCTTGAATATGACTCGTTTCGGTCGATTGCAAAGTAAAAAATTAATTTGCTATTATTATGTCTGATTAAGTTCGATATAATTAGTATTTCGAAGGTAGCGATGACCGCGAAAACAGTATTTACATCATTCTTGTTGAATATTGTAACGTAACGTACATCCGTGGTGAGGTCGCTTGCCGCGACCGACACGGACTGGTTTGCGTTATGTAATGCAATGCATTGCAGCGCATTGCAGCAATACGCTAGAAGGCCGCGACGCGACAAGTTTAGTCTCCTCATGGCGCCAACGCAGGTTATTACAGTATTCAACAGAGCTTGTTTTTTGCTATTGTGTAGGACAGCCCCCTTTTTTGAGTTTCTTGTACAATATTACACTACACAACCTAAACACCGCAGTGGCAAACTTTCAACCATTCTGTTACGGTGGAAATATTATGCTTCTATATTGAGCATTTTTAAGCAAGACTAATAAATATTTCTCTTCGTCAAAATTTGTCAATTTTACAAACTTTAAATTATCCAATGACTAAGTATGCATTGCTTTACCATTCTTGATCATGAACTCTACACAGTATCTAATAGAAAATTATTGCAGTTTTCATCGAATAAATTTTATACAACTCCGTTGGTAACACAACCAATAAAACCATTACAAATAAATACCTCCTGCGGTGAGGCATAAGTGTTGCAATATGTATGGGAATGATTATAGCGAGGTTGGAGTGCTTGAAGCATGGACGAGAGGAACCCGTGACTAGGAATACTATTTTTAGAAACGCCAGTGCTCGTGGTCCGACCGGTTGTGAACCTCAGCTCCCGTGTTATCCACTTAATGTCTTATTCCCTTCCCGTAGAACCTTCCAAATGAATAACTCGAGTAGAAATAGCAGCTGTGACCTTTACCTGTCTTTACCAGCGATGCAAATGCGAGAAATGTAATTACGCGGCTGGCATAAGAACACTTCTTCTTTGCATTTCCAGTCACTGAAGCATCACTGATTTTTTTAAGCTCGTACTATACTTTTCTTGTATATAGATAATTTTATTTACGTATGCTGATTTAAACAGAAAAATCAATTCAGTTCATTAACTTTGTAATATGCTTATTGGCGTTTTATTTATAATAAATTCAAAATTATCATCAGCCAATATGCAGTGGACGATTTCTAGGCTGACATGCCTACTTATTTTTGAACTTGGACTTTATTGGCAAATGGATTTGTAATTACAGAACAAAACACCTCGCAACTTAGAACCATCACTGAGTTTTTTAACACTGGCTTATTGTCGACCTTCTGACGCGAGCCGGTTTTATACAAGCATTTCTTTTGTCTCACAGGAAAAAATCATGTTATAGGTAATCTTACGCCGCCAACAACCGAGGGTGAAATTAAATAATCGTCGTAAAATGTCATCAACCTTAACAATTAGGGGTTTTTCATACTACTACATCACACAAGAAGTTATTAAGACGTATCGCGAAAGATTCTGTCCAATCCTTTCTTGAATGGCGCCATAACCTCGATTTAAATAGATGTTTTAAAATACAATTGTTACGAAGACAAGCACGGTCGCGTCTTATTAGTATTCAGTTACAAACCCAGCGTGACGGAATTTAAAGTAATAATAACGACCACTTCCTTTCATTCAATGAGGGTTGTAGCATGCATTTTTTAGAGATATTATAAAGTATAGGACCTCAGTATAGGCATCATGGTATTTGTATCTTGTCTGCGTAGATCTAATGGTTTGTCTTTCCTGTCGTCTAAATAGCTAATAACTTGTTACGAGAGAGAATTAATAATTTAATTTCCTATTCAATCGTCATGTACGTGTATACACATTTAGCTGTCAATATTGCTTATTACGATTTTCAAATGCCAGTAAAACGCAGACATGGAATTTGTTTTACCTATGATGAAAAACCTATGAGTTTTTGTTTTATTTTGCAATAAGATCGTGATTTTAAATTGTTATTAATTGTTGTTAATTACAGGGGTTGTTTTTTCTTTCATACTTCTTTTGCCAGTAAAAATATGTTGAATGCAACAGACAGGTTCAACTGGTGCAATTTTAGATAGATATAAAATATAGAACAAGATTTTTAGAATTCGGTAATTGGGAGACGGAGAGAGTTCAGTCCGACACTGTCATTAGTTCCACAATCATGAACTTAGCACGAAGTTAATCAAATTTGGTATATATTAGTTAATTGTACATAAAACTTCTTAAGAAGTGTACTTCTTAAGTGTACTATCACTATGGCACGTATTTATCTCAGCATATCTCATTTAAGTACATAATGATATTAATCAATAAATTGGATCTGCGTTGCCTAATTAAAGGAGTTAGCAATTACTGGTATGGAGCTATAAAGTAATAATATCGGAACATAGAATGGTCAAACTAGTATGCATTATAACAGAAATTCTCTAGTCGTTTTGTAAACAATTTTTGCGCTTAATTTGGTACAGAATACAGAAAAAAATCTCGAAACAGATTTACCAAAAAGGTTAATTACGAATTCTTAATAAAATATAGCCACAAGAAATGATACCATATTTTAAAATCATTAACGAAATATTTAAATTGTAATTTGTTATTTGTTATTTTATATCGAACCGTGTTACTGGCCGGCATTTTTTGGCCAGGGGTCCGTTAGCCAAGGTTGGCGTGTCCGGTGATGAGCCAACCGGATATCCCCGCGGAGCCTGCCGCTAGCGTTCACTGCCCTTGCTTCAGTAGCCATTGCCTAGTAATATTTTCAATCTCGTAATATATATAGATAGTTTGTTATTGCAGCAGTTGGATTAAGACAATCCATTATATCATCGCATATGTATATTGTAAAAAGTTCCGTTACGAGAGGATAAAGGATCAATATTTTTAAATATGTTTCTAACTTTAAATACAGTACGGCAATAGTTAGCATCTGGGTTTTAGGATAATATGTCTACTAAGCGTGGTGATTATTGCAAAACCTAAATATGGAACCGTACTTGGAAGGGCCGAAGCTAGAGTGATCATAGTGTTTTACATTTATAGTGATCTAGCGGTTGCCCGCAAATATCTTAATTGAAAATCTTAACTTTCTTAGTTACATAAACAAAATAAAGAATTTATTAACTCTTTTCGAAATGGGAGAAAAACAATATGAACCAAATCTGTATCAATTTAAAATCTGTGTAACCCTGGTTATTTGATTGCACAATCACATTTCATAATTGGGAAGCTAATAAGCACAAGAAAAGAATTACAAATATGTATTTTTTAATATTCCCATGTTATCCTACTATTATTATAAATGAGTTTGTCTCTTAATGATTCATTACGGAAATAAAATAAAATAAATAATAACATTTTATTTGGAACAAGACATTATACTTTTTGTCACGATCGATGGTTTCCATGGGTTTCCAAGTTTTAGTTCTCGTTGGCGAAAAAGGCAGTCATTTGTAATTTTTATAGTATGAAAATATTCATCAATTGTTAATTTCATTTGTATTCATTCTATTGACTTAGAATATTTTTTTTGTACATACTGTAAATATATCAAAGTTTTGTCTTAGGCTACGTATTAGTTTCACATAGATTAAAAGGTGCACTTTGCTAGCAAACAAACGAGGGTCTCGCCACCGACTGATGGCAGAGTATCTATCCGAATTTGCCAAATCCTGCAGATTAATAATGGGGAGCAGCAACACCTGTGCGAGGGTATCAGCACTGCGCGCACTAACCCGTTTGCCCTGCGTGGGTAAACCTGCAATGAAATATATGCCCACTCTTGCTGGCTCTTTCTTGGGCTTTCTTTCTTTGTTCAGCAGAGGAATACAGATTGATGTAGTTATAGTAGATTAAAAGATATTAAGTAACGTTTGTGTTTACATTCAATCAAAAAAAATCATCAATCAATCAATTTTCCGTTACCTAGGTCCCCATAATCATTTCATATATTTAATAATTAATAAATTCACCTTCCGCCTAAACTACGGCCTCCTCAAAATTCATCTAGCGCATCCGATATCGAAGCGTGTGCGCTATACACTGTACGTGGTCGGTGTTGTGACGACGCCGCATCAGTATTCGACTCGCGCGCATGCCGATACGTGACGAGCCTCTCGACGTACGTCCATACAACCCACCACTTTCTAAACGTCCCTAACGATCCCCCTTTATTTGACTATAGTATTGTTATTTCATATTTATTCAGCTGAATACGATTGACAGGCTCCGTTACTGCGGCTGCAAGTGTATCGGCTATCAACGATTTATCTACTCTATTGAGAGTAGAGTGGATATGGATATCACAATAAACACCAAAGCTCATTAGTAACAAAAATATTTAAAAAGACTTAATCCTACATAAGGTGTACCTATAGAAAGTTACTAGTATGGGACTATCCCATACACATAACTTTCATACTATAAAAAAAAACAAAATCGCAATCTGCGTTTGTCTGTGTTTTCGCTTATAAATTCTGAACTTCTTAGTGGATTTCAATGCGGTTTTCTCCATCATTTCATGAGGAAGTTTTAATTTATGTATAACACATTTACATTGAGTGTATATATTACGGATCTATATAATTTCAATAAATTTTTGAACGTTTCTTTTATTTAATATTTATAAATAATTATTTTGTGTATAAATTGGAACGGGTTTAACTTAAAAGCAATTTAACGGATTTTAGTAGAACGTTTTTTTACCTTAATATTACAAATCAAGCTATTTGTGTAAAAACAGTAGAAATGAAGGTACTGATAAATTAATAACGATAATAAATATAACACAGCTACAGTTGAACATGTCACATAAAAGTTAAAAAATAAAGAACCTACGCGTGTAATTGAAAGCTACATTGTTTAAATGCATGAGTCTGCGTTATGCCTGACTTCCAACTGCACAACAGAGATTGTTATAATAGGCGAGTGGCTCGGAGGTAGAGCAAGTCACACAGCTGTTAAAAGTAGGATTGCAAGCGAAAACGTTAGCAAAAAGCATATTTTGTAATGGAGAGTAATGACGAAAAATATTATAGGGTGTTATAAGAATGTCGGACGTCTAAGGGTGAGATTTCAGTTTTCTTTTCCTTAGTTATCGCTCACGACTAATTATCATCGAATCTAACTGGTACTCTAGATATGTACCAAGATTGCACAGGATACGTACGTATCGTACCTGTAATTAATTGCCTTCGTGACTGCTATTAATCGAGCACATCCGCGAGTTCGTAGACCTCTGCGTAGAACCGTGGAAAATTGTTCATCCCGTTGCACTTTTATCGTTACGAGACCGAGATGAAATGACTTTACGCTTGTTCTTCCGCAATAAGATTAGTTACTTCTAAAGACAAGATAGCACAAAAATGACGAACCTGGCGGGTTAAAATCTGTTCTAATCAATGTATTTCATTTGCAATGAATAATTGAAGCATTTAGGTCTGTTTAATACAGATCTTGAGGCTTTATTTATTGTTTATACCAATCATTTGATATAGGAGTATGCCAATGCAGGAAGTAATCATTTCTAATTAAGAGTCGTGGTTCCAAGGAAGTCTCGTCAAAGTTTCTCCATACTAGTGACAATACACCTTGGTCTAGGTGTAATGACCGTACATGCTTGGGAACCAGTACTTGCCGCAGTTCTAGAGCTATAATATCGCATTCCCGGCGTATAAAAATAAACTATCAGTGGTATTAGAATCTGACTCTTTCACGTCTGTATTACTTTCAATATATTGTTCAATTATGGAATAATGGAAGCTGCGGTTGACCGCAACAAGCTCTGAACATTGAATTTAATTAGGCACGTAATATCGGGAGTTCAACCGCAAGGGTATCTCGCATGCACTACACGATTACCGTGCGTTTTTATGCGACGGTATTCGAGGGAACGCGCTTATTTTATGTTTGAATATCTACATATTCTAACGTAAAATAAAACGAATTGCATTTAATTCATTAATTAAAGTACTCTTTTGCATGTTGTTGAAAAAACAAACAATTTGTTTGTTTGTTTTTTCGAAGCTGGCGGGCAGAAGCATCGAAGTAGCGAGGTATCTGGTTATGTGATGGTGGCGATCGTAGAGATCGTGGCGATTATGGTAAAGTGGCATATATCCAACAGTGGGGAGTTTACAGATTGTTAAAGAAGTAGTCATCGACCAAAACATCAACCATTATTTACAACTTTATCCAATTTTTTGTATCAGTAACTACAGATTTTTTATACAAATAAGTGATGCTGTGTAATTTGTTTGCAAATTACATCCAGTGTATTCAATAACCAAAAAGGCTTTGCCGACCCTAATTAATTTCTTAAGACAAGGTCAATACCCTATGCACGCCACTGATTAAAGCTTAACATATCGAAATAATAATATATATTTATATATATGTAAGTATATAATGCGAGAGTCTCACTGCACTACACTCACCACCCAAAGTGCAAAGTGGTGAGTATGGGAAAACCTTCCAAGAAATATATGCCGACTTTTACTAGCGCTTACATGGAGAGGAATTTGTTCAGCTGTGGACTAAATAAGCTAATATATGTGTTGTGGTATTTTTGATGTCCGGTAGTTCAGTTAATAACTCCGGTTATCCATAATTAGAATTTACATTGGTGTAGAAACGTAGAATACTTATTCTACGTTTCTAAGTACTTACTTATAACATTACAATCATCATCATCATCATCATTTCAGCCTATCAGAAGTCCACTGCTGAACATAGGCCTCCCCCAAAGATTGCCACGAAGCTCGGTCCTGAGCCACCTGCATCCATCGACTTCCCGCAACACTGCGCAGGTCGTCACTCCATCTTGTGGGGGGTCGTCCTACACTGCGTTTGCCTGTACGTGGCTGCCACTCGAGAACCTTTTTTCCCCAGAGGTTGTCAGTTCTGCAAGCTATGTGGCTGGCCCATTGCCACTTCAGCTTGCTGATCCGTACGGCTATGTCGGTTACCTTAGTTCTACTGCGGATATCATCGTTGCAGACTCTATCACTCATTACAATGCCGTTCAATATTTCACCTTAGGCAGCTGAGTTTGCCCCCAAGCAAACTCAGCTGCCTGTTATTGAGTAAATTTAAGTTATATTATACCTAATGATGTCAGTGCATGTAATGAAAGATAATTGGATAGTGGTGAGCCACATCTGTAATTTTTAACTTCAGACACAGAATAAATTATAATACTCGGCCTGCAGTAACAACGTGTATTTTCTTTGCGGTTTAAATAATATCATCTTACCCTTTAGACTAATGTGTAATAAACATAGTAATTGACTTATTATTTCTTTTGTTTCAGCTCAAAGGATAACAACGATACAGTTGGATGGCGTTCAGTATTTCATATCCAGGATGAACCCTTATAGTCCTGAGCTCAATTATTTCTTAGCATACCAGTATTGCAGGTAAGGATATATTTATAACGTTTATTTATTTACATACACATTTATATCCTCGACGTCGAACGTTCTGTGTAGCTGTAGATCGTATCGTCTGTCTTGCGAGCCGCATTTCGTCTTGATATAATAGTTACGTCGTGACTGGAACATCTTATCCAAGTTATCGTTACTGTGATCCCGTTCAAATCTTGCCATAACCGAGCCGAGTTGGGCGTTAACAATGCTGCCGGGGTCTGCTTCGATGACTTGCGAGTCGCGACCAGGAAGTGCAGAGACATTTACATTACCGTTATTGGTTCTGGGAAAACGAGAACAATATCGGCACCTCGGTTAGCTACTTCCGCGAGCCATTCATACTGTTTAATGCTTCGTGGTTTTATTTGTGTACTGTTCCCACGGAACTCGACCAAGGTATGAGGGCTAAGTAATAGGGTAACTTGAATGTTGGAATTTATGTATTTTCCTCACACGATACTATGGCGATCGTGTGATAGCAAAAAATCCATAGACGGGAAAAATCATTTGCAGTGCTCTGAATTAAAACTTTTTAACTTATAATGAATGATGCCATAATGTTTAATTCGCGACATGACATTTATGTCAGAGATCACAAGGGACAGTCGCCTCTACTTGGTCACGATGTCCTTCAATCACAGTGCCGTCACGACCTACATATTTACAGTTTCATTTGTTAACCGGCACTGTACTGGGAACGGCGGTCGTGATACTTAAATATTTGCTCCTTTTATAGTCACCGCGTGAGATACTTCCCTTGATGATAGGTCACTGAGAGTTCGATTAAGGTTGACTCTTGGCTGTAAAATCGATATAACAAACGATGTGTCTTCGTCATTAGATATGAGAGATGTGCGCGGAGGGAGTTGAAGAAGTTATTTATAACGTGCCATACATCGCACAATAAGCGGTGACGGGCCGTGTATAATATTTCAATTGATCTCCTCCCGTTGTCACTGATGGTTTTGGTAACGACAAAAAGGGGCTAACGGTATCTACGCTCTTCGTTCCATTCAAGCGTTATGAATTGATATCGATGTTCTAAATACGGCATTACATTAGAAAAATATCTATACTGTCAAGCTCATAATTCAAAATCACCTCATTGAGAAAAATACAAAATTTAAAGGTTGTTTCTGGAACTAGAATTATTGACGATGCTGAGGACAAAAAGAAATAACGATATTTTACGTATCGATTATTTTTCCATCATACGTATGATACGCCAGTGGGAACTGGAATTACTTCGCAATGTTGAATTCAAAGCGAGTACACCAATTCGGCGCAAGTAGTTCATTTGCGTGAATGAAATTCTAATAAGAACATGGCGCGATTTCGTTTGAGAGACGTGATTGCATATGATTGCAATAATACAAAAAGTAACGTTACACTGTACCAAATACATGTTTAATCTTTTCAATGATATATTCTATTTTTTTTTCAAACAATCTTTGTGAAAGCACGCGTGAGAAGTTTTCAAGTAAAAAATAATAATAAGTAAAAAAGCTAATTGTTGGTGATAGCAGTTGCTGTATCTTTTATAATAAGTAAAACAACCGTTGAAATAGTTTTATCAATAAATACCCTGTGTATAAGCGGTAAGGGTCTTTGACAAGGTTTTTATTACCTTGGAATATAGTCCTGGTCTGTTGCAAAGCTGTACTAGGGTTTATAGCTGCATGTGATTAGCTCCAATACTTATTTAACTAAATCGCGTTCCTATTTCAATTCTGCCTGAGAATCGTTTTTCAGTCCTCCCTGTCACAAAATCTCGAGTGCTTATTATGTACGTATGGTCTATAATCGATCCCGCATCGATAACAGTCATTTAATTCACAAAATGTAGTGTTGTGCATATTTTAGAAAACATGTTCTTAAATACTTTATGCTCTTCTTAGATAGCGCTAAAACTTCCGTTTGTGGCTTGAAGTATTTCTTAAAGTAGTCGTAGCTATATTTTCACCAATTAATCATTTTTTAATATTGTCAACCGTGAAGTCCACTAAAATAAACGTTCTGGCGAGAAATGATTTCTAGAACTGTGCTTCATCCCGTTAAATAGTTCTAATCGTTACCAAAATTTCTATCGAGAAAAATCATTTTATTAATGAACAAAAATTTGTGAACGACGACCTGATAGTCCAGTTGGTCGCCTTCAAGCTGACGGTTGTGGGTTAGTTTCCAGCACGAGACAAGTATTCTAAAGGATGTATATATATGTAAAGTCGTTTCATATACATACTTCCTTTGACAAAAATTGCCACTCCACGACTCAGGAGAAATACTTTTAATGGGAGTAATTTTATTCATTAAATTTAATGAACTTGTTTTGACTTGACAGAATTAAGTTAAGCTATCTGTAATATTGGATGAACCCAAAAAAGGTAATTGTGTTAAATTTTTGCTTTCAGGTCTTTGGGCTTGCAACTGGCATCTTTTGAAACAAAAGAAAAAGCCGATTCTATAACAACTTATCTTTTGAATGCAGGTATGAAAGATATAAGTTTTTAATATCTTTATGTGTTTATATTTGTAGACTTGCAACCGCGTGGCTTAGTGGTTAGCGTACCTGATGGTTAAGCCATGGGTCTAAATTTTCAAATTGATTTATATATATTGAATGTGGAAAGGAGTGTCACTTGTTACGCACACATACTTACGTACGCACATACACTTGCTAAGTTACGTAACAGTTGTGTTACTATAAAATATCCTGCGTAGTTGACAAAGTGGGGGAAATCGGCCAGGTGAGGTGTCATGCGAGCGTCTATAACTGCTATAACTTTACAAAAAAGCTTTGGAGATTACTATGCTTACATATTGCATCGCAGCCAGGGCAGGTACAAGTTCAAAGCATTTTTAGTTTTATTTTCCTTTCGTTTTTGTCAGTTTTTACCCGCACCTGTACCCAACCCAGTGAAAGAATTTAAGAAATAATTTTATTTAAAACTAGTAGTTGCCCGCAGGCATACTGTTTGGTCCTAGGGAATTCTTAATTGAGGTAGAATAAAAGGTTGTTATGTCATGGTATATAATCTACATCTCTGTGAAATTTCTTTGTTAGCCGTTTAACCACGTTGAAAGAAGTGAACTTCTAGAAACGTAAGAACCATTTTGAAAATAAAATGAAAAAAATCTCTCGAGTGCATACAAAAATTATGGTTTTTGTAGTTTGTCCGAATCTGCCGACTTTTCTTTGTCAATGACCCGTTTTTTTTTTTACGGAAAACTTCCTCTAAACCTTAACGAACAAAACAAAAAACAATGACGCATATCCATCGTTTGAATGAATCGTGAGTTATCGTCAAGTGGTTATACAAAAATCCCACAAAAAAAGAACACGGTGTTTTCCCGAATTTGCCAATTTTCCGGGTAATTTTTCCATAAATCTAATTCGAACTTTAACAAATAATAGCCAAATCGGTTCAGCCGTTCTCAAGTGATGCTCTTGCCCAACGTTGCTTGACGATGCTTGACCAACAAATTTTTTATTTTTATTTTTATAGGATAAACAGGATTTATAGAGTTTTCGATTTTTAAATAGGTATCATGTGGGGATCAGGGCGTTCGCTTTACTTTAATTGTGCGCGTTACCTGGATTCCATGCCCCGTGCCGGCATCACTAAAATTGTTAATAGCAATTTTGAGTGCTAAACGGCCACGTGCTCGGCGTTGAAGGAAAATATCGCGAGGAAACCTGCAATTCTGAGAAATAATAAAAAAATATTATTTCGAAGCCATGTGAAGTCCGTCAACCTGCATTGGAGCAGCGTGGCCGACCCTTCCCGGCTCCAAAAATCCTTCCAGATATTTAAGAAGGAGGCCTTTGCTTAGCTGTATGATCAAAATGACTTGCTTAGAGGATTCCAAAAATTTATTTTTCATTTTAAGCCGCATTATTTTTAGTGACATGCTTCGAAAATATTTGCAGGCTACAACAAGTACGACTTCTGGACGTCAGGGAATAACCTGGGTACAGACATGTATCTGTGGATGAGCACGGGACTACCTTTCAACGCGACCTTTAACTACATGCGACGAGTGAACAACGTGACGCCCTATCAGCACTCCGACGACAGCATGGACCCCGTCGATTTGCCGCAGGGCAGCACCGCACCGCAGCGCACCGCGAGGCACGGGTATGTGTTTGAAACGAACACCACAAACATTTTTAGAATGGTATCAAAGTGAAAATTATATGTGAGGCGCGACTATTTTTTGGGTCAATCATCGGTTGATGTGTAATCGACGAATCGATTATCTATTTTTTTCCTGAAACAGCTAATTTTTATGTTGGCTATGATAAAACAGTGTTCAAATATTATAGGTATTCCAGGACCGAGCACGTGATGGCGAATGGTTGTGTGGCTCTCAAGCAGCCCGACTTCCACTGGGAGCCGCAACACTGTGGCGAGATCAAAGACTTCATCTGCGAGCAGACGCGCTGCTACTACTACAACTACGGCTCCATCCCCGTGTCGTCGGCGCAGGGGTAATGCCAGGTGAGATGCCAGCCGTCTCCGGAGGCCCGCTCCCCGACCAGCCGCGCGCTCTCCCTTCACTTCGCACACTACTTATTGCACAGCTTCTAACGGAAATGTCATCAGGACGACATATTATGTTAACATGGGTTTTTAGTAACTAGATTTTGATTAAAAGTTAAACGTGAAGTAGTTTATGTGCTAACATTCCAGATGTAGATTTGTATTATAACTGGTCCCGTTAACGGTGTTCGAAGCGCGCGCGTCCGCGGGATTAGGCCTCTGTTTAAACCCAACCACCAAACAAGATCCCTACACCCAGAGATTACTGACCGAGTACATGTTATTCGTATAATTTAGAATTTCGAAGTTTACAAAAATTTGGTGGGTGGGTGAAGGGGGCTTTGCTTGGTATCTCTAATCAATGTAATAATGTTTACTCATGGTATCGTATTTCTGTATAAATCTGTCTAATATCGCCCTTAAAACAAGGACGACGTTAAGGCAGTATGAAAGCCACTCTTTAACACGGGGCTTGGTTATTCGTTTGTCCTATAGAAAACCGCTGTCCCTGACGACAACAACGACGGCGCACCCACTGACCTCGTCGTCACCGCCACCGCCACGCTCCGAGCACCTTCCAACACACTTTAATATCAGCGTTCTCTTCGATAAGCTGCAGCCTTCATCCCTTGACGGTCTCCGTTCACCACACCTTAAAACCGGATCGCCGATCAAGTCCTCGCCGCAGATCGACTCACACTACTCGCGAGCGGCAGATGCTCGCAGCCACGAGCAGGAGCCGGAAAAGGAAGAGCCAACCCAAGGACCTTACGAAGGCGACGAAGGCATGTTGGGAGATGACGCTTCGGCGTATTTGAATCAGGAAGGACGCGATGCAGGCGAGAGCGCGCCGTCGACCGCCGAGCCAGACGCAACCGAACACTCCGTCCATGCCAGCGGCATGCTGGCCCCACCCGCCTACTAGCGTCCGACTCGACGGCTTTAGTGTAAACTATTCATGACAATTATCTATGTATATTCTCTACCAAAAGTATTATTCATATTAAACGGCGTCTCGTGTGTAGAGCATTATTAAAACTTCTTCTTGCTTTAGAGGGTGAATATAAGACATCGGTAAATCCAGAGATTTATTGCTTTTTAGTAATCTTTATGTATAATTTCGTACAAGCGGGAATTTTAAGGTATTAAGGTTGGTATCATGCGTGAAGGTGCTGGCGACTCGTTACGCGCGACTCGCCACCGTCTTCAAAACTTAGGGACACTGCGAGCGAATTTTCCATCGAAGAGGAACCTAGATTTCACTTATATAATATCATAAGTGTGACAGATCTCCGGTATTTTCATTTTAACCGTAAAATTTAGTTTTATTTAAGGAAATTGACGATAATTAACAGTCTAACAGTCTGGACATATCATTCGGGATAGAGATTTAAGGCTATGTTTATAATACGTAACGTAATTAGATATATATATAAGTATATTAAGGTAAAAATCAAGAATTTAAAGACTAGATGATGTAGCGAAGTTAATAAATTGTAGAACTTATAATCGTTATGTTTTTCATTTATCCCCTTAAACTGTCCCTGATAAATATCTAAAATTGCAAGAAAAAAGACATATTTATGTACTTACCAGCCGTTGATAACACCTTCGACGTTAAGCATTGGTACGATTTTGAACACGTATTTGGCGCGTAGTGCTGCGGCACTGGTAGTGTCGCTCAACAAGCAGCTCAGCGTGCCGTCCATTACCCATGACGCGTTGCTTTCCCCGGGGTGCACCCGTGCCGTTAGGAATATTATATCACGGTCCTGTTGACAATTTTATTTTTTATTTTTTTATCTAAAATACTTTATTGCATACACCCCAATTTGAGGTTACAAAGGGCGGACTTAATGCCTATTGGCATTCTCTGCCAGTCAACCCATGGGTTGGTGAGATAGCCGTAGCAGGTGTGATATTTAAATCCTTATTTTTTTTTTACTTACAATTTTATTTACGAGACAATGAAGAAAATAAAAAAAGTATTCTAAAAGTGATCGAAGATTAAACGATTACACCTATAAAACATAAGTATACTGCCGTGGACGTCGTGGGAGACGACAGATGAACTAAACGAATCAAGCAATGGAAAACTTCATCGTCCTACACCAACACACGTGATATAATGCCGCTGATAACTCACCTGTCACTTGTGGTAACGACGAGTTTGCGAAGTGGGATACCCTCCCACACAGTCAGGGATAGTTCTATGTTGAGTGGACTTGTAACGGAACGGGTCGCGATTGTAGTTATATCTTTTCTAAGATGCATTCAGATTATGCACTTATTATTTCGTATTGTAATATGTTCGCTAAATAATGTTTTACCGCCTTTCTTCGTTTGTCGTAAAACTACTGCTTGAAAATATTAAGGGAATTTGTGGGAGCAAACTTGGCGACGAAACTCGCTACCCGTCAAGTTCTTTCTCCAGGGGAGGCGAAAAGTGGGTTGCGAAAGCGGAAGGTTAGGCAGGGGTGGGCCTCTTCGGGGAGAGTAGCTCGGTCGTGCCCTCATAAAGATGCAATAACTGTCATAGGTGGGACAAATAATGATACATTCATTGCGTTTCCATTCAACGTGAATAGATATTCAAATTTGTAGCTTTATTTTGTTATTTTTAATTTTGTGCATTGTTTAGTTAATTGCATTGTTATTTTTACTACTTAGGAATCGTCTGGGAGAAATGGATAAGTGTGTGGTACCTACCACACACTTATCCATTTCTGCCGCCAAACATCATTACAACTACTGTGAAAGGTATAGAGTGGCATTCCACCTTAGTCCTCAGAAGTGACAACGCGCGTGTAACCTTCTGCGATTGAAGTTGTTTGCAGGTGTCTATAGGCTGCAGTAACCACTTACGGCCAGGTGGTCTGTTAGATCGTTTTTCAACCCATTCCAATCAAAAAATGTAAGTTCTAAAACCGATTTCAGTACGAATATACATTTTGGTAAAAAGTTGACTGAACTTTTGTGTTCTTGGTGTTTTTTATCACGAAGAACAAAAAAAAAATTGTATCAAATAATTAACATTCAAACTCTGATTATTTATATTCATTATAAAAAAGTTGAAGACAATGTGCATTTGCTGAGCTTCTCATCAATATTTACAAAATTCTAGGTATTTCTTGTTGATTTAATCATATTGGATATTCTTTATTGTTGAAACTAATACAAGATCATTAATTATTTATTGCCAACAAAGACATTGAACTGTAACCGCCATTGTATTGAGATTGTAAAATAAGTTGCTTACGTATTTATGGATACAAATAAAAAACATTAGATATATCTTCTCTGTTTGTGTCTGTCCACCCGAGCGGATGTAAGTATAAAGCACTTAAGATATTTACATTTAATTTTAGATAATGGTGGTGAGTACATTATAGAGATAAAAAATATAAAAAAGTAATAAAATAAGATAAAGTCCTTGTCTTATGTTAATATTTCAAAAGGCTTTGGGTGTTAATGTATTTGTAATGCCACTGGAATCATATTTCTAAAATTACCTACAACTAATATAATACCTAAAATCGTGTGTTAACCACGCTATACTACATTTTTACTAATATTTTATGTGATAGGTAGCGTGGTTAAATATTTCTTTTTTCTATGTCAGCCTGTTAATAGTTCATGGTCAGATATAGACTTTTCTCTATGAGATGATTTGCCATATTCCGTTCCCTAAGATATACATTTTAGATAAAGATGAAGATTTAGATAGTATCATAAATCAATTAGTAATTTTAACGAAAATGAAATCAGAATAAACTGAGAATGACTTCACAAATTAACACAGGGTTTTTCAACCTTGTAAATGGTGTCCCAAACGAGACCGCGTACTCCTTAAGATGGATCATTGGGTAGCTACGAGCCCCCACCATATTATAGCGTCGTTGCTATAATAATTTACTTTAATTATACTTGCAGGCGTTCTGCAAGTCCGCCGGCCATCAGTGTATCTTTTATTCGAGGGGTTTTAGTCGGTTTGTACTTAATGCAGATCTCGCCATAAGTGGTCATTGCCTTCTGTAATTGGCAAGTATAAACGCGTTTACCCATGTGACGAGAAAAACAGACATTAATAAATAGTACAGAAGTGGCGATTAAGGGAAATTCAATTAAAATCCCGTTACTTGAGATAAGTTTCAAAAAAACCATGCGTTGTAATGCACCCATGAAAGTGTAACAGGCCACAATTACAGAATGTTAAACTAGCGGGCAGCTAAATTAAAGTTTTTTAAGCTAGTAATTGTGAAAATCGGGTAAATTAATGGGCATATAAAAAAAATCCGTTAGACTTTTGTGAGCGTGGTCCTTCCATTTTTATTCGGAGGAGGTTTCCGTCTAAGTCGGTACCATTCCAGAGTCTGCTTTATAATGATAATTTGAAGTGTACTGTTCTTTTTGTCTTCATAATCTGGTGAGCGTACTGAAGTATCCCAAACAAATTTACAATTTTAAGTAATGTTATAAGAAAACCGTAGTGCCAATAGAAAAAGTATTTACGTACAACAATAGGATTAGACGGGTTGTCTTCTGCGGTTATAGTGAGTAGAGGAACTTCGTTGCTATTCAATGAGTAAGAAAGAGGTTCAGCGCGTAAGTATGATCCTGGGGGCAGCTTCAGGCTCCATTGCCATATGCGGGACTGCAAATAAAAAGAAATTAGTGTGCTCGAGGTACTTTTCTTTACTTTAAAGATACTTCATCTTATGTTGAAAATTATCGTAATGTAAGGACAAAGACAGTGTTTCTTTTAACTTGTTTACGACTGGATTGGTTTTGGGAATTCTTGTACGTTTATAAGCTACATTATCCAGTTATTTCTCTAAGATTTAACTGGTCGAAATCAAGGGTTGATGTCTCTGGACACACAGCTAATATATGCAAAACCAGTTTATATTAAGTTCCCATGATTAAATCAACACCGATAATAAATTCCTTTTGGGGTATTTAAAGAAAATTATTAACTGCGATATTTTCAACAAAGACATGGAAAAGATAATATAGTAATGTAAATACAAAATGTAAAAAATATACCATTAGCATGGAGTACGTGTAAGGGAAGTGGTAGGCGAGGTAGCAGACGTCATTCGTGTGAGGGAACTCGATGTTGAAGGTGACGGTGAGGTAGCACTTGTTGTTGTTCTTGAGGCTCGCGTAGTGGTAGCTGTTGCGATAATAGCAAATCTCCGAGCCGGCTCTCACCCATCCTGAATACAAATAAATACTTTATATAAAACACCTAACGTTCGCGAAAAATACTAAGAGGAGCCCATCTGAACAATATTCGTATTTTTATGATAATATTCTTAAAAAAAAAAGAGGTCAAAAAGGTTGCTTTTAATAATTACTTTAGCAATTAAATTAGGTGGTTGGATCTAAATATAAGGTTGTATCTAGGTCTATCATTGTTATAATTGAATACACACAAACCAATTAGTTTTAATTTTTATGACAGTTATAAAGTACATAAATTTGCCAACGCAAAAAAAGTTTTAATAGATTTGTGGACTCGTAAGTACATGACTTATATTAATAAATCGTAAGCTTATATAAACAATTCATAACATAACCCAGGAGGCATTTACATGTATTGACCGGGCATTATTAAAATAATGTAAAACAATATTCTTTAAATTCTTAAAATAAAGAGGTAGTCTCTTTAGTGTACAGTGTGTAGTGTAGTTATATTTTCTTTAGCGGACATAATTGAACACAACTCTCAAAGGACATTATGGCGTCTCGAACTGTGTAACGATTTTAAAATTAAAAACTTTAAAGCGATCTTAATAGGAACGTTGGGATACATCGATCGCTTGCAGGTACTAGGATTCTAAATCTGGGTGAACCTTTACTTTGAGCGATTCAAATCTCACGCAAAGGCCGCGGCAAGAAAGCTGGGAATACGGTGGTATTTCACACCAAGATACCTTCTAACTTTATAAAAAGCTTAGGTCCGGTAGTGTGTAGAATCCTATGTCATATTTGAGCAGTTCAATTTGCAGTGAAATTATCAACTGGCAGCATTAGACTCATTGAAGAGGCACGACATGAGGCTATCTAGTGACCCAGTTCTAGTTACCAATCCTTTTAGCATCGAATAAAGGTGCAAGGTGGTCAACCTCTGTATTTTACATTACACTCTTTGATCTAGACACGGCAGCTATTCATCTCTTCTGAATGTTTCTTCCGTTGCGATAGAATTTTAATACGATATTAAAAAAAATCTACTTCATATAAATATTTCATTGTTGAGGGAAATATACCAGAGATGACAGACACAGTTAGAAAATGATAGAGAGACGAAAGGTTTGTCATTACCATTGGCGTTGGATTTAGTATACAATAAGCTCTTCATATTATCTACAATTCAATTCTTATAGGGCTCTAGTTTTTTTTTTAGTCTGGTTTTGTAGCACAATTTGGTGCGAATTCACCAAGAAGTTATCAGTGTTATCAGTATGTACATCATCCGAGTATAATCAAGTTAATGTCCGTTAATTTTTAAGTGAACTCAAGCCATAGAGTGGAACAACGAAAAAAAAATTTCATATCTCAACCCTAAAGTAAATTCTCAACCCTAAACGATTTTAGAAAAACGAGAAATTTTTATGTTCATAAAAATAATAAATTAAGTCTTGATTATGTGAATACTTTCAATAATATTAAGATATCATATATAAATATAGCTTTCTTCGGTAAGGCTCATAAAAAGTATGAAAGCAAAATATTCACTAGCTACTAACAAAAGGGATACTTAAAAATACCTGGTTTTCCTATAATTGCTTCTTTCACAGAATATAAAACTGGCTTCATACCAAAATTGAACTGACTGTCAGACTTCTCACAATTTACGATATTAAATATATAAGGACGTCCATGCTGCATATTGCGAACTTCGAAGTAAAACCACTGGTGCCTTTTAGTGGAATTCACATCTGGCATCAAAATTAGCTCATATTCTCTTGGACCTACCTACAATAATCAAATATTATTTCTTTTTAATCATAAGTAGATAAAAAAATATATCATCTGTGCATACCTGAATTGCTTTTCTCAGATTTCCAGATTCAAATCTCGATTCGAAACTTAATCTCGTCGGGAAAGTATTAGCTTTAGAAATTTCTTGCTCATCTGTATTTGTCAAAAGAATTATATCCATGCTAAAATAATGAGAATGATTAAAAGGTATATTATAAATATGTATGTATATATAGACTTAAGAGTAATTTTTTAAGATCAAGAAAAATAATCACCTTTTTTGTGACGTGTTATCTGAAGAAGTGTTACTACATAATTGATCTAAATCATATACAATTTCGTTCAAATATGATTCTGGATTAATAGCTCTATCCACACACGACAGCAACTTGGTCCTAGGAAAATCATTATGTTTTTATTTAAAGTAATAAATTGTTATGGTATTATGATGACCTTTGTACAAGAACAAGTACCGGCAAGCAGTTCTTTCCATTTTATTTAGTGGTTCTGGGTGATTGAGACTTTGACCGCCGGTCATATCAGGGTAAGCAACTTTGACAAATGGTATCACGCTTTGCACTCTTGATGCAATCGTACAGTAAACTGTGTGGAATGAACTGTATTTCGATATTTCTTTATAAATTTTCATAGAAGCACAAGAAGTTGTGGCTGGAAAATAAATCAATATTTAGAAAACTTTGGCAACATTAGATGAATTTCAATGATCAATAGATTCACTTACAAGTACTTTCATGAATTCTATTAAAACATTGAAATATGGTTGTAGTTGGTGAAGACTCTGCAATACGCTCGTTATTTGTATTGCTTAACATTGCACATAGTGAGAGACTTAAAGATGAAGGTATATTTTTACTACCACTAGCTTGATTTAAAAAATCTTCGAGTATCGATCCTCTGGAGTTGGAGCGACTCTTAACTTGTCTTATTTGCTTATTATAAGATCCAAATTCCTTAAAGTAAACACTATATCTGAAATAAAATGGAAACCTGTAAAATAAAGATTTTTTGAGAAGTTATGTTTAAGTAATTATAAATTTTTTACGCACTTTTTTAAGTCTTCTATATCTCTCTCATTAGTATTGATCCAAAGCGAGTTCTGTATACTTTCACCACTCTTATTGCGTTCTTTTTCTGATTCAATTTTTCGTTCAGTTTTAATTTCACTTCCGTCATTATCGAAGTCTGGAAAATCATCTATTCCCTCGATATCTGTGTCAGGCTCGTCATCATCCAAATCTGAATTTACTGTTTTCGTGTCAGAATTTGCAGCATCTTCTTCATCCTCATGACATGGCCATGATGTGTTTGTCCCTTTAGAATTAATATGAAACATGATTTTATGTAATGAGCTTTTTTATTAACAGTATAGTTTAAACAGGTGGAATTCAGCAGCCTAAAAGCCTGTTGTTTAAGAAGAATGATGATATTCAACATGGACTGCAGCGATAAGGAGTGTTAAGCGGACTTTTTAATTAACTTTTTTTTAATTTAATTTCCACATCCTTTTATTTTGGGGGGTACAATAAAAGTATATTAATTCATGCATGGACTGAGATGATGATAATTTTTTTTAATAACGACAAAGAACGAAACAGGAAAATAAAGAAAAATTTTAGTTATTATTTTCTAAGCAGACTTTTGTCACCTTTGTAGGAAGTCTCACCTTTTAGTATAGGGTTCAGGTTGAAGGTTGCAGGACTTGAAGCTGGTACGGGTAAAGCCTGATGCTTAAGACAAAGGGTGATGACGGAACATACTCGTGCTAGAAGACCATCAAATTCCGGTTCATCGGGACATTGTGAGCAGAATCGGTGGAGTATTTGTACATGTTTCTTTGTACATAGCGCGCGGCGACCCGCCTCTGTGCCAAAATATTAAAACTAAAGATAAAAAATAACAGAAAAGAGTCCTTTGTATTTAAATTTTTAATTCTTCTGAGCTACATTTTCATCTGGTTTAAAAATAAGAAATAATTTAGCACCTTTCTTAATTTCTACGCTACGGATGTAATTTTTTCATTTATCATTAATTTCATGGTTTTCCAGAAAATCAGACAACTACAATTATATAATGTTTTTTTATTTTATGAGAAAAATAAACAATAAATTATTATCAAATTCTCATGTTGTTTAAGGTTTAATACGTACTTATATTGCACAAGTGTTGTAGAGTCTGTAAAATATGTGCGCAAATCTTGAGTCTCATTCGCCCCTCGTAACGGTCCCACCTGTCGAACACCCTGAGCACGACGACACCGAGGCCCGACTTAACAATTTGCAAGCAGCACACCTCTGTATAAAATTTTCAAGTATCGTTACGCACAAACGTCATACTTATATGCTTTATCTGATTGCACGAAAATCGTAATGACTCTATAAAGATATCAACACCGTCATGTATGTTTGAGACCGCTGCACATAATTAAGAACTGTGCAGGTTTCTATGAAGTTAAAGCTTTCTCACAGTCCACACATGCAAAACACAGTGACTAATTATACTCAATTGCCACTTATATTATTTGTATCAATGTGTGAAAGAAGACTATGGTGCCTACCCTACTCCGAAGATTGCAGTCGACACAGTGCGAATAGATTTGTGATAACCATTGAAAAGTACTTATAGAAATATACCAGGAGCGAGGTAAAGTAATTTCTTCTTGATTATAAAATAGTTAAACAGTATTGCTGTTCCAACTTTTTGGATGACTACACAAACTAAAGCTATTTGATAATTTTTTTCTTCAATAGTCTCCGACTGGTAACAGCCCTCGTCCAATGGGAGGATGGATCTTTATCACGAGGCTTGGTGAGCCAGCTGGCGACAGCGATACTGTACACCTCGTACCATAGACGCTGTAACCGGTAAACGATATGAATCATATGGTTCTGGCTGGTCCTTAGTCAATTTTGACGATACCCACAGGAACAGTTGGAGTGGCAATTTTCTTTACCCCGCCTTTTAGGTTGTAATGCGCATTGTAATACTCTAAAATTATAATGTGATATTTACTATTTTTGCTGAAGTAGTCGATGGCGTCAAGACACAGACGGAGTCGCGCGGTGGGGATATAACCAAGGCTCACCAGTACCCGTTCATACGTAGCGATGATTCCGTCGCGGATCAGAATAGATGTTGTTACGGCTGTAATGAAACATTGTATAGTTTGAGCGTATTCGTAATGAATTATTTAAAATTGGCCGCTCTTTTGAGTTAGGTGATAATTGAACTAATAGTCCTAACATCAGATGGTAAGCGTCTACTGGAGCCCATGTGCAACTGTAAACAACTTCAATCGAATGAGGGAGATTACAGATTCGTTTGCACCCCTGATAATTAAGATGGAATACCTCACAGACTGTAATTATACCAGTATACCTCTTAAGCCGGATATCAACAGAGGTAGCATTGCTGATTGGCAGCAGAGTAGAGATCTGTCAAAAAAGAGGGTACGACTTCTAGGCAGAGCCTACCACATAGTAAAAAGTCAGAACTTTTATAATAATAGTATATGCGATGTGCAATATAAAAATATTTCCAAGACATGTGAAGTGGTGGACACTTCCCGGCTCCAATACTTTTTAAAAAATGTAAGGAGATGTTTGCCCCGCACTAGCACATTTTTCTGCCACTACTTGTATTTTACTTAGACATTGTGTCATTAGTTAATATGAACTATAAAGTTATGTACCATTTTTAGCAAGTTGTTTCATTATCACAAGGAGTGGAAATATTAGTTTGTTGTCCGTGTGATGTCCTTTTAATATAAGATGCATTGTCCTCACGCAGCCAATCATTCTCACTTTCGTTGCAAACTTAGGATCTGAAATTTTTGCATTGCTTCTATGAACAAATGAAATTACAGTAATATCTGTAACTAATAAAGTGGATTAATAAAGTTACTACTAGAACTTAAAATTTTAAAGAAGTTTTTAGAAGTTAGTTGCGAAATCAACGTATCTTTCATAATAGTTAAGTATTTAATTTTTTCGTTAACAATTATCCTGGTCCTTCCAGGATAAGCGAGCCAACTAAAATAAAACGCTGTGTAAATATAACCAGATGTATATGAGGGAATTGCCTCTACGGGCAAGATTGAATCAAGTATGGGGAACGATAAGTAGAAAAGGTTTTACATTATGAAGTATTTAAAGAAAGTTGCAAGTCCATCGCTTACCTTTCGGTGCTAGCGCAGCTATAACCCATACGAGATCCTGAAGCATTAGCTCGGTACCTACGTTGCTGTCACGTTTGCAATGAATGGTAACCAAAATTCGCAGCATTACTTGGGTTCCATTTATGGCAATGAAGTGCTGTGAACATTGCTGTCGTGCAATGTTGTTTACTAAAACGTTAAATAGTTTTATTATATTTCAAAATGGGATAAATATTTTAAATAAACTTTTTTTAGGAGACATTTATACATTTTACAAACACAAAAGCCTTAAACTAAGGGTTGTAATAGGCGAACTTAACACCTTGAGGCATGCTCTACCAATCAACCCAGGGAAATGGAGAAAAATTTAGGCAGTTATAAACTAGGTATTGATAAAAAAGAGGCCTAAATACTAGTTATTATAATTATTTAGTGCCATTTAAGTGTCTGTATAAGTCGTGATTTTCATTATATCTCGTAGATATATAGGTACACAAGTGAACTTACCGTGATTGTAATTTTGTTATCAAATCTCATCCAATTAAAATAATAAGTTAAACATAGGCTGAGTTTCTAAAACTCGTTGTCAATAACGATGAAATGATATTAGCCAAAGCGAATTAGTCAGAAGTTTTCGCGCTCTTTGCAATAGCGTGTGCGTGAGAATGTTAATTTGCCATGCGACAGTTAAAAAGACATGTCGCGCATACATCGCTGTAACAAGGTTATGTTTCACGGGTCCGATGTTAAGCAATCGCTCCAAGCGTGTTTTAAATGTTACTTGTTCCGATAGATAAGCGCTAGGAGAAAGGATACTTATAATAGTAATGCAATATGGTTTCTAACAAGGTAATTAAAATGTTGTGCACATAAGTTGTAGCTGGATCTTCCTTAAGCTATGTAATAGAAAGGTTTTTTTAAAGGAAAGAAGCTGTGATAAAATTAGTAGTGGATTACGAATATGACGTATTAGGTATAATTTGTATAGGTAAGTGGTTATCTTTCACATATGCACGTAGACATACCCTTTTTAACAAATGGTGGTTTATTTTCTTTGCCGTTTTTTTTATTTTCTTTCTTCTTTGTTCCTTGCGTTTCAATTGTCACTATTTTTAAAATATTCATTAAAATGATAACATAATTCCGACGATAACATATATAAATACATAATTTAATTCCGACTTTTTTAACATACATACGCAGTACCATGTCGAAACCGCCATGAGAAATGTAGGTAGTATTACACCTAATTAATGATTTTAATAATTCATCTTCGTTATCAGCCTCTGTACAGTCCATTGTTGAACATTTGACTTTAGCAATGGAATGATATACCGTAATCGCTGGTCAGGCGGGTTGGGGATAGCAGTACTAGACAGTTAGCACCTTACTGGCTGCCCGTCACTGATTGTATAATTTGGGCCTCGACGATGCAGACGGATGGCCTTTGGTTTTTAACCCGCTGAGCATAGGGATCTGCCTATGGAGAAATTTAAGGCTAGCAAAGAACTCTACAGCTGATGATGATACTTGAAATATTTAGACGTACGCCGCCACCCGATGGCTTTACATGACTGAATAGTTATTACGTTTAATTTACCTGAATTCTTTTTCCCTCTTCCTTGCTTCAAACATAGTGTTTCTCTTAAAATAGAAGTTATGTAGGTGGATGTGGCAGTATCTCGTATATTCTGTAAATTGTAAATAAAAACAAATTATACATAATTATAATGTTTTTTTGTTTATTAAACTTTATTAAATGTATGTAACATTTGAAAATTTATAGGCAGAACTAATGAATTCGGGATAACTACAGCTTACGGCATGTAATTTTTATATATAAAAAAATAATTGTGTGCGTCTGTTAGTGATCATATAACTTTTGACAGACTTGATCGTTTGAGGTCATATTCCCAGACGATGGTTCATACTATAATCCGATAGGTGGTGCTGTAGTCAAGTTATTAAGAACTTCTATATTTATGGACCAAAGTTACTCATATTCAAAATATATATATAATTATTTATTTATAACGTCGCTCTAGAGTAAAGGTTGAGCTATCACACATTTCATCATCATTATCATTATCATCATCTTTTTGTTTCCAGGGCTGTTTACTGTGTACACAGCTGTACGTAGACCGGTGTCTGCCATCGCTAGCATGAGGGATTTGGATTCTACATAGCATAGGATGGATTTTCCACCATCAGTAGGTCGCGAGAGCCTGTCCGCTAGCCAGTCGAGTGCACCGTGTGCAGGTTAGGTTCATATTTAAATAAAAAAAAATATTTATTCTCTTTTAGTTTAGTTGTATTGGGTACAACTATATTATTATATCATTGATACACACGTGATCTTACTAGCGTAAAACTATTAATTACTTACTTCCATGATCCCGATAAGCATTTGGACGGAACCCGATAGCTTATTGTTCCACAATTTGTCCAAAGTTGTTTGCCGAACATGTTTGTCTGAAACCAAATCTTACTGTAATAATACATTAAGCATTGTCTTTGTGTTAAATTATGTATTGTTAATTGCGTATATCTGGCATTGTACTTTTTAATTGTTTTTGTCTTGGTGTGTGCAACAGGACGTCCTCGCGTGTTGATCGACAACGGCTTCCGCGAGTAATGTTTGACGTATACAATTTGAGCGGGAACTCAAAGGCAAGCAAGTGGTATTTACAATATTCTATTATCAAAATGATTACGCGCAGCTTCTGACTGTTATCCGTAGCTTTATTTAAATTCATTCATGCTTGCCTCAGGCATTTATTAGGCATATCTTAATATTGTTAATATCGTTCTTCGCGGAAATCTTTACCATTTAATCTTTACTGTAATTTATAAATAGTAATAAATATAAATAATGTAAACTATTACTAAATAGCTTCAACGTGGATAATTTTGTATTTATTTTTGTTGATTTAACGTACAGATATTTTTAAATTATCGCACAGTTAATATTAATGCGTTAATTAGAAGTCTAATATTTCCAGTTGAATATTTCAACTGTAACATTGTTGAGCAAACCGATAAATAAAAAAAAAACGACAACCATACGTAACTTGAAATATTGGCTCCGGTCCAGTCTCTAAATTTCCAATGCGTTGCCCTATTTTTTAGTAGAAATTCGTAAGATTGGTCAGTAGTTTAAAGATGGGTTAATTAATAAAATTTACACTTCTGATTAGAATACCCGTTTATATTATTTATTTTATTTATCCGATGGTACATAGGTACAAAATATTTCAAGATATTAGGCCGCAAAATGTACCTTTTTTTTTAAATGCTTTCTGTATCCTTTTATTTTGTGGTGTTCAATAAAACTATATTCATTCATTAATTCATATTTTAGATAATATTAGGTTCTGGGTAGATAATTAACTATAGCCTAGACCTAATGAGAACCAGGTTTAGGCATCCTGATGGAAGCAAAATGAGGACGCAGTTGAGATATTAAAGTAAAAATATAAAAATATTTAAATACATAAGTATGCGTATAAGATAGTCAAATTCCTAATAAACTAAATGCATACCAGTAAATTTAACTTCACTTTAGGATAACATATTTCGAACATAAAAATAATAATAAGCCATTGCCAATATAGTAGTTAAAACTTTAGGAGTTGTTGATATTATATCACAAGAGGTTTGGCAGGTATTATGCCGGAAGTACGAATAGTAAATTTTATATTATTTATGTACAAAACAAAGTGGGAAATTGAAACAACAATGATAGTGACAGGCCGTCTCGAACGAGTCGCCCTGCTGGCAAGCAGCCAGCGGCTACGCCCGCTACTACGAGTACGTCACCGTTCTTTTGGGACCGACGGATGATTTCGAGAAATCGCTGATGCCATAGTAACACTGGCTTATTAATTATAACAATATTAATTAATCTTGTAAATATAAGTAAAACTTCAAAAATAAATCTGTACACCTTTCTCCTTCTATCTTAGTGCCCTATTTTATAATCTTTTTAATTTAAATAACTAGACATTTTTTAAGACTTTATATTCTTTTATTTTATTAGGATAGTCATAAAAAACGCTTAAAGTACAAATTTTATAAGTTCCACAAGTGCCCTAGAGAGGCAATAAGGGAAGATATTTAAAAAAAAAGCATCATCCCTTCTTATGCAGTTACAATTCTTTGTTGAACCTTTTGATATCAATGTATGTATATACTATGTCGATAGGAGGAATTGCAGTAATTGTAAAATGCTTTCAATAAGTTAACATGTTTTGATCACCTAATATTTTAAGGTTCCTTAAAATTTTAGTGCCACATTCAAAAAGTCGTTTTTAAAATTGGAAAACTTTTAGCTTTAATTTTTGCAAAACAGTTCTCGCACAACATACACCAATGTACCACATTTTTTCCTTACCTAATATAAATAGGTGTGAGATAGTATGTTCTCATGGAATCTGTGGTATCCAATAAAAAATGATGACCCTAATTTAACTTTTTGTAATAGTTTAGTTTAATGATGTCATCTGAAGGGCGCTTGTTTCTATAAACATTCCCTGGCTTTTAGAGAGTCGCAGAATTATTAAGCGGGGTGGTAGAAGACTTGACATGCCGCCTTTGGTCCCTTGGGAGAGACGCAAAGCCCTTGTGTGGGATGCCACTACTTGCGTAGATATATTGACGGCCTCTTATATTAAGAGTGAACCAGAGGCAGCTGAATTGGGCAGGGCTAAGCAGAAGGCCTGAGCGCTGAGCCTGCAGTTGGCAGCTGCCATTAAGATCTCCGTAACACGCTTCATGCTATGAAGGATTTTTGTTCAGTATTGTCGGATGAATTTTCTGCACATATTTATTAGGTTGAATAGCAAAATAAAAAGTACAACCAAAGTACGTAATATTGTCTGTCAATAGTCGCACTAATAGATATAAGTTAAAGAAAGGGAATGTAATGCTTTAGTGTAATGCGTCGCCGTCCAATGGTGTAGAGACGCGAGACGAGGTTAGATTCGCAGCTGTTTCTAGCCAATGTCAAGGCGATTCTAGATTTATGCCTTGGTATAATTAGATGGATGCACATGTACACAGACTACTAAATTTTTTTGTAGTAAGCTAGGAATATTTTGATCAATAATTACTTTCCTCGTCTATTTCGCATCTATTTCTTGAAACCTTTATAAATATGGTGTTCTTTGTGTAAACCTGACGTTGGATTCTTCGCTTCTTTTATATGCATTTGTATGTATACAGAAGCTATTTTGCGGTGAATGCGTTCCGGTGTCAGAAGCGTACGAGTGCGCATGTGTAGTTATATATCAGCTAGCTGTTTTAACGTTCATGTGATGTGCTTTAACGATGATGAAGAATAATCACTGATTTTAAGTGTTGATTCGAATAAGTTTTCGTTTATTGATTAAGCCGTGTAGTGTAGTTTCTTCCCGAAAGTGCTGTAAGAGTGGATTAAGGGAAGAGCCTTAGGCATCTAATAGACCGTGCAATAACCATTTTAGAGAAATTCCACCCGAAAATACACATACTGTTACAAGCAGACAATGACTATTCGTCTGACAAGTGTGGCGACGGCAAATCCTCCTATTGGAAGAGGTCCATGTCCTGCAGTGGACTATTACTTACTCTTATAGTCTGTGCTGATTAAGAAGATGAAGTTTTGGTTTCAATCATCATTCAAACATATTCTGTGTTACAAGTTTTAAATTAAGTTTATTTTGAGAAAATACGACTGAAATTTAGTAAAAGAGTAGTTTAAATATGCAGGTGTCTTTTTAGTCAGTTTTTTTATACCTTCAAAAACGCAGCAGAAAATGAATTAATCGTGAAAACGGAATACGCTTTCGCTGTGGTACATATTCTAAAAGCTAATAACAAATTCTTACGCTTAAATGATATGATCCAGAATTATACGCAGCACCTGTCGTTGTTTTCGTTTGTATAAAATCTATCTGACAAGAATCTTAATTAAGATAAATTGTGATTGATATGTTATGTGGCAGGAGGAGTTTATCATCTATTTCACGAAACGCCAACATTAAATGCACATGGTGCAAAATCCATTCAAATGCAGAAACATTACTAGCAAGAGTAATAACGGAATTGCACTATGTAACCCCAGCAAATTCAGTATCGGCTGTAAAGTAAAGTAGAAGGCTGTAAATATGACACTGATAAGTAAAAACCTTCGTATTAGACTAGACAGGAAAATATATTGAATATGAAAAGAAATTTCGAAACCGGCACAGGTCTGCCTCACTGGTCCAGTGTGTGTTCACGCGTCCCCAAAAAATATTTTTATTATTATTTCACTCGATTTTTCCTAGCCTAAGCCTGGATACACGCGTACTATAAAATTAATGCCGGTACCCAGGGTCTGTGAGCTCTTATTGGCAACCTTCCATGACATTCAAGCCTTTCTCTGAGGACAAAGAAAACACAATGTTCAGCAGTGGACTCATCTTGATGATGATAGTATACTGTATGTGTAAGTAAATATTTAGTTCCATAAGTTAATAAATTCGTAGGAGAGTGGTCTTCATTAGGCAATAATCTACTACTTTTTAAATTAGAAATTCCTCTTTGAAAACTTTTGTAATTTACTGAAGCCGATGTCAAGTTAACAAGTGAAAGTAGGCGCACGTGGCACAGGGCATGTCACGCAAGAATCGTTTGGGTAGATTCCCACCCTCATACTTATTTCTGCCGCAATACAACTGTTGTGTTCGGTTTGAGAGTTATAGAGAGCTAGTACAGTTACAGTGAGTGGCATTTTATGGGATGACAACACAACTGTAACTTTCTTCGATTAATGCTATTTGTAGATGTCCATGAGTTGCAGAAGCTCGTTTGATACCCCAAACAATAAAAAAAACACCATTTACCTATAAAACCGGTTCTTTATCGATTTATCGTAAAATAAACGATGATAATACTGAAAGCTCCGATAGCATTACCTATAAGGGGACAAATACACTATTAGCGGATTAAATTAATCGTAACACTTATTTAGCCGGTACGGGGTGGCGCCCTGGCTAAGGGCCCACTGCATCGAAATACTAGTATATACGAGCGTGAAACACGCAATACTTTTGCTGTTTTAATGAGTTTTGTAACTTTAATGTCTCAATTTATTTTCTCAAGTAGTGCCTATTTAATTTAGAACATACGTTTATGACAATTATAATAAAGTTGAAATAATTCTACAAACTTACTTTTAAGTTCGAGTCGTAATATGTAAATTGATATATAATAGTAATGCATGTTTACAACGCGAACATAAAATAAAATTTAAAGAATATTGTATTTTTTTATATTATGACAGGGCAAGCAATAGGTTCACATATGCTTACCATCAGTCTCATCGCTCCATAACATTTCCTATACTACCCAGAACTTTGATGTTTGGCGTGGTGGTAGCTAAGAACCGTGCGCGAGTGATTTAAGTTAAGTTTCTTTGTAACGGCATCATTTTAATTGCTGATTGCGATTTAAAATGCTGCATTTACCACGAGCTCGGCGGTAAAACGGCTTCCTTTCTCCAAAACCCTATGGAAATTGCGAGGAAGCCTATGCCTTGCTGTGGGACATTTTGTACGAAGATTTCAATTTAAAGAAGGTTAACTTAATTATTTTTTTGTGTTCAGAGTACCTCACCGTACTTATAAATTGGGTGTCCTTTGTGTATGTAGGTAAACTGTCTCCGCGACACAGAAAAAAATCCAAGTGAGAGGCAATTTTTTTAAATGTAGATAAAAACTAGAACTTTTTTTAATGCTGTTTTCACTCTATCGTTTACTGGCACTAACATGGTGTTAGCAGTTATTCAGCTGCCAATCTACACAAACTGTATGATTGGCCTACCACCGGTAATGTGATGCTAATAAACAATTGTAATAAACAACATTGCTCATTCTAATAAAAGCCTTTATTATTGATATCAACCAAGGTGATATCTTCCGGTCAACAGTAAACAGCTGTTATCAGTGCGGTAAATATTTCAAACTGAAATGTTTATTTGCTAGCTGAGTGACAAGACAATATAAGTCCGCAAATCAAACAATGTAAACCTAAGTAACTTTTCACAGGTTTGAGCAAAAGATGAACGATTAATGTCAATACAGCCGTTTATGTTAACTGTATGATTTTATTGGTAGACTTGGAAATTAATGGCGGAGGTAATAACACAAACACAATGAAACTGCTTACTCATCTCATATTTAGAGTATAGTCAAGAATGGTGTAAAGCATGTGCTATAATATTAAACCAAGGGTCAGATACACAAAGACCATTCAAATTTATCCGAAAGCCAAAGATTTGTGTGAATTTTACAATCTAAGATAACAAAGTCAAAGTTTTTGGTTATAACAGTAAAGTAGTAAAATAATGGTTATTTAGTATCTTCTTCTTCATCGGCATATTTAAGTGCACCACGAGTGAGGTTGAAATTTGAAGAAAAAAATAGGCTAAATATAAAAGGAGGGAGCCCTTACACCCTACTTATTTATTACCTTGGTATACACTTATAAACATAAATGAAGTAGTTATTTGAAAAATAAGTAGGTATTTGAAATAATTCACGCCACTCGGTACCAGTTACGACAATTTCCTATCAAACAAATTTCCTGTTGAGTTAAAATTAGGGCCTTAACACAACGCCTCTGAATGAATGATAATAATGCAATTTATAAAAAAAGTGGCAATAAAAAAGCACGATAGAGGATTCTTCGCCTTTAAGTTCTTTTATCACGCAAAAGAGAAAGGTTTATTATTAATTTATACACAAAAACTTGAGTACAAACAAAAGCAAGTAACGATAATTAAAATATTCCCTGCGTTTATTATGATCGAATTATTAGGTAGTATTTATAATTCAATAAATTGAAAATGTTTCAAACTGGAAAGTTATAACCAGACTATTTCCAATGGAAAGTCTAAAATATTGTCGCTTATATTTAGCTTATCAAATCCGGACACCCATCACATCACATGGTGATGTGATGGGTGTCTATAAGCATAGACATCAGCCTTTGGTACAAAGCAAGATCCTGTTCTATCTAAATCTAGCAACGTCTACAAAACTAGGACAGGCAGTTGTTATACATAAAATGTCAACCGCTGCGTATGCAAGTAATAAGGCTTTCGGTTCTTCTAGTGACATGGTTTTAATAATTACAATATAAAAAATGTATTATATATTGGTGTGTCTATTGACTGTTATGATAAGCTTTTCTTCCTTTTTGTTTATTAAATTTTCAGTCAGGTTTAAACCAGCCGTAACATAGGACCTTGGTATTGTAAATCTATAAATTTTGGAATTTAAATGATGAGCCGATATGGCTTACCTTTGTACAATTGCTATGCGGCATTCAACAGTGACTTTATATATCTACCTCGATCCGTTGGGACGAGTTTTGTTAACAATTTTCAATGACGACAACGGAAATGTAATTAAAAAGTCTGATAATAAATCGATTTCAGCGTTGTGTATCTTGTATCTTACTAAATTTACAGGAAGTCACAATTTAAGTACAAAATATCCTTTCGAATGATAATATACCGGACATGTGAGCTGACATACACAAAAATGTAGACGAGTTAAGCTCCTTGATTTTTCTCGTTTGTTAGATTAGGCAAAGCTTATGGTTACTGTTTCTTTTTCTTTGTTTGACCACGTGATAAATAAAGTCTTTAAATTTAAACTTGATGTGTCTAAAAATATTTTGTGTAAAATTAAAAGTTTAAGATCGTGAGTGAATGTGTTATACAAAAAAAATTTGCTGTATCTTATTTATTTAGTAAAAGTAGTGGTGGATTCATACAGAAACCTTTTGCACAATCCCACAAAAAATTGTTTATTGGTAACCATATATTGTTTAAAAATAACACGGTATTATTTTTACCGAGAAATGAAGTAACACGGAATTTTTGTCGCATAACTCATAAGGGTCCTGTTATAATGTTGTTAGAGCAGGCTCAAAGCATGGCTCTAACCATTTTGGAGATATACGAGTACAAGTACTCGGTTTTAACCACAAGACAATGGCAAAGAGTACAATATTCCATTCGGCCAAACTCAAGTCATTCTGCCACACATTTTAAAAGCATAGAAAAACAGATTTGTTGGTATCACATTTGTACATTTACAATTATGATATGTGCGCTGAATTTTTATGTTTAATATTCTCATATTAATTATGTCTGGCATACATGAAAGCAAAAGAAACGCTATGTATTCTGGTAAAAACATAAAATTATTATCAAGGATGTGCAGTTGTCGGTAAATATATAAAAAAAAATATTATTATAACATGACAAGATATTTTCACTACTTCCCGTTTGATGAACTAGAATTTCTGACGTAACCGCCAACTGATGTGTTAATATAATTATTTAATTAAAATCCAACTTTTACAACGTATCTCTTAAGTATCTTTTAGACGAAAAAAGCATAATCAAAATCGATGAACAAATCGAAATACTTTAATAAAAATACGCTCAAACTCAATTACAGTTAAACTGATTTTTTCGGTTAAAACTGCTTAAAACAATTTTAACATTTCTCGAGGATTCAAAAATATATTACCTATTAATTAATAAATAAATCGTTATGATCGTCATCGGTCTCTCAGGCCTGGGTACAAGACCACCAAGTGCACCAAGGTAGAGTCCTGTGTTGTTCCTTAATCACGCATGGTAGCTGAATTAGCAACGTAGTTGCAGGCGTAAGGCAGTAAAAGGTCGTTGAAAGATCTCAGAACTGAATAAAAGATCAAAGTATTGAATGTACCAACATAAGGCCCTATAAACGTATTAAGACCCGTATTCAAAATGGAGATTATTAAAAACAGTCAGGGTACCAACTAGTAAGTTTAAAACCAATCAATGGTGTTGAGAATATTAGAGAGTAGAAATTGAAGTATAGACTATCAATCGATGAAGGTTAAGGAAACGTTGCCCATTTTTACTACTCGTATGGTTTCAAGGTGATGAGACAACCAGGTGATGAGATGGCTACCTTGAAACACCTATGTCTTTTATATCACACTATCACACCTATGTCTTTTATAACATTAATGTTTTTGGTAAGAAGTATTATAACTTTATAATTACAGCCTGTCTCATGTCCACTGGTGAACATAGTTTTATTTCATTAGGAACTGTGGACTAGTCAGGACTATGAATGAAATGCAAAAGCGATGACTCATGCACGATGCTCCTTGTAAGAAAACTAAAAATCGAGGTACAGAGATTACATATAATAAGCTTTCATCCTAATTGTTTATAAAGACATACGTGTTATCTCTACACTCGTAACATAGGTATGCTTGGCTGTTTACAGACAGTGAAAAACATTCTGAAATAGTCTTTACTCGTCTAGCAATCAAGTTCCCTTCGCCCATTTGTATGTCAGCGCTTAATTTTTTACTCAAAAAAAATTGGCAAATGTCAGGTGTTTTAGTTGCCTCGGAGTTGGAAAGAATATGTTAATTGATAATAACGCAATTAACACTATCTTGTATTGTACTGAGATAAACCTGTCAAAAAGATGAGTAGGCTATGTGCCAACATCCATTAAATACGGGCGTCCGTAATTCTTTAGACGCGTAGACATGCATCAGAGATATATATTAGAGAAGAGTAATAGAAAATAAACTGTTTTCCGGAGAATGAATAACGACGTCTGTTGAACCAGTCGATGATGATTTGTTCTTGAGCAGAAATGGGACATAATGTGGTGGTCAGTGGTGTAAACATTTATTTAAGACGTTTCAACTCACTTTTTATCAGAGCTCATTTGGAGAAAGGTAGTGAGGTGAGCTTGTTGCCGCCTTAATATTTGGGCCAACGATAAAATTCGTACATACATTTAAAAAAACTCATTGAATTCGGAGGCAGATCCCTTAATCTCTCGGCTGTTTACATTACATTTATTTACAATTTATACATCATTAATTTCAGCTTGGCTTAAATCCACAGCTGAACATAGACTTCTCCCAAATATTGGCACAAAGGATGGTCCAGAGCCACCTACATCTATCGATTTTATTAATTATCCAAAATCAGCTAATATGACACTACATCGTCAAATGTAGTCCCTGTCGTACTTAAGCTCTACCGGCTGGATATCATCTCTAACATAGAATTATCGTCGCCGATAGATAACTAGGATGAAACTCTTGTTTTATTGTCTTTCATTAAGAAGATAAAATTCCGAAAATCATCCGTCCCCATCGAGCATACCAACCACCATTAAAAATTCGGTAATTTTAGTTAGAAAATATAGCTTGCTTGCATTCATCATGGATTGATAGCTATTTAAGATTAGTAGCAATCCGAGGTTTCATCCACGTGATCATAAATTTTATACCTGAAGAACTTTTAATTGAGATAAAAAGTATATGGAATGGTATATGCTAAAATTTATATCTCTGCCAAATTTTGTTTATATCTATTCAGTCCTTTATAATTGAATGCGTGATTGAACCGACATACACACTTTTACATTTGTAACATAGTGTTTTATTTGTTGCTTTAAACATAACCTTCAATGGATAAACAGTCTGTTGTTTCATACCTATCACCTATGGAAAAATCCATAGGAAAATATCCAGTAAACATCCATATATCCACTATAATAAAAATTCACTTTTCGCTTTTCCAAGTGATAGAACTTGACTGGTGGCCAGATTCTTCGCTGATATAATGTTGACATAAATTAACGATTTCTAGTATACAGTGCAAACAAAACCGAGTTTAAAAAACCTATTTATAGAAGATTTACGCTCGGCTTCGGCAGCGGTATTTGTGATAGATCAGAACAATTGTTCCTATTTATAATTGAATTTTCTGATTTCACAACTTTTACGACATCGGCTTAGTAAAGGATGTATATCAGGCCGTCGATTAAATTCACTTTAACTTCAGCACTGTTTATAATAAAGTTCAATTTTCCAACAAAATTTTCCTTACGTAACTGCCGCAACTATTTGTGATTTGCTCCAAACATTTACTGTGTTAATTTATACACATCGGGTTGTAAATTTCTTTCAAGTAGATGCTGCCACGCACAACTATCGCATAAGATCAAAAGTATTTCGCAATTTAACCTAATTTACGTTAATTTGAGGCAGAGACAAAATGCAATTGGTTAAACTTTTTTTCGAATATTTGTTATAAATAAAATAATAATGATTGTGTTTGTTACTTCTCTTTCATGAGTTTTCTGACCTCAGAGCCCTATACCACATCATCATCATTTCAGTCTATCACAAGTCCACTGGTGATCATAGGCCTCCCCCAAAGACTGCCACAAAGCTCGGTCCAGAGCCACTTGCATCCATCGACTTCCCGCAACATTGCGCAGGTCGTCACTCGATCTTGTAGGGGGTCGTCCCACACTGCATTGGCCTGTACGTGGCTGCCACTCGAGAACCTTTTTTTCCCCAACGGTTGTCAGTTCTGCGATCTATGTGAAAGAAAGAGGAGCTTCTCATAGGAGGCCTTCTTTTACGCACATATTAGTTTCAGTTTTTGTTGTTCTGTGATGGGTTTCTTGTCAACGACACTGCATCTGTCACTTTCTTCGATCATATCGCATAAGCGTTACATCGAACATAGAAAGTAAAGGCGAATGAGAGTCTATGTTTTAGCGCGGACACATGCGGTATTATAACATATCTAGTCCCGGAGAACCACCACCATGCGCTTAGTGCTGAAATCGATAAATTTGTGTTGCTAGCAACTATGTACATGAGAGGAGGATGAATAATTTATCCATAAAATCGACAATACCGTGGGAGGTAAGCCTGGAGTTTATCCGTGCTGTGATATTGCGCGCCACCTCGACGGCATCGGGGGCGCGCGGCTGAAACGCGAGGAGCCTCTCGAAGAGGCACTCCACCGTCGCATCGTCCGCCATGCGATACGCTGCACACAAGATAAGTTGTTGTGAGCAAAATTAATATGTGCCTGTTTAATTGTTAAATGTGTATGAAGGCAGTTAAACTTCATAAAGCATCGTGTTTATTTCTTATATTTACGCTATTAGTAGACAGACAGACACAATACTTATGAAGCGTGTTAAAGAAAATCATCATCATCATCAATCAATATAACGATAACAAAGATGTGTAGAAATAGCTCTTACTCTGCACTTGCAAATCCCCTGGCTACTGGCATATAATGACATTGTAAAAATTTTATAATTTGACTAATGTCACTGCCAAATATGTACATTTGACTTGTATTCTAAATAAAATTTTAACCTGGCAATGAAAAAAATTACACAGAGTATTGTTGGCGATTTTTCTCTGAGAACGTCTTGTTTTGCGAATCGGTGTAGATTTTGAAATTCGAAAGAGCTTTAAACAAGCCTAAATTAAATTAAATAGTTTTTAAACACTTTGACATTGAAATAATGATTTAATTTGACCATGGTGACCCATTGGCCAAACATTGGTTGATGGTGATGATGAGACCCCACAAAACAGAACCTTACTAAACTCTTAGATGTGTGCTTGAGCGATGAAGTTTTAGTCTATTACCCTAAGGTCTTCATCGCCAAAAAAAATCTAGTTAATCTATCTCCACATATACGTATACTATCGAAAATATCAAATATTAATAAGGTAAATTATTATTATATTTTACTTAATCATCTATCTGGTTTTAGATAAAAAAAATATAATGTGATATCAATCGCAATTGACTAACAAAATTATCTTATTTGAATCGAATGAATTAAATATAAATTAAATGAATGAAATAAACAATTTTATTTCATTCATTTAATTTACAAAAAATGTAATTCTAGAAATATAATAGGACTCCAAAAGGAAATTATCAAAATTATCGAATGAAGTTATTTACATCACTTGTAGTGGTACATTTGCAAATTTCGTATAAAATAGTTATGCCATAGTTACGCATTTTTTTTTCAATTAAAGTACTTCACTTAATCAGCCCATAATCCACTAATGGACAAAAGGAATTGCCATAATCGCTTGGCAGGCGGGTTGGCAATCGCAATACCAGTTGTTTCGTACATTAGACATTGGTGCTCGACACCGGCATGTGTATTATCGGTGTAGCATTTTTTGAGGTAGATAATCCGCAATCGGACGACATAAATTTTGAAGGCATTTAAAGTTAATAAAATCTCAAAGGATTACGTTAAAAATACGGAAATAATATGATTTGTTTTGGATATAAGTTACGAATAGTTGGTGATAATGAAATGTGTTGCATTTTAATAATTAGCTACCTAAACAATAGCAGTATGGGACTGTAAGACGGCAGATTTAATATCATCGTGAATGTAGGTTAAATACAGAAGATAGAATTTAGATGCATAATAGATATAGGAATGAATGGACGCAAATTGCAAATGCTACAAACTACGTCGTGGAACGTACGTGCGTGAGTGCGTTGCGTAGTGTTGTCCTTTTTCTGGAGTTTGAATGTGACGTTTTGATTGTAAATAAACAGTGTAGAGTGTACGTTCGGGACGCAAAAGTCGCGAGCTCAGCTCCCCGCGGCGGCCACTGGCCGACTAAAACTGAGGGGAAAATCCGAGCGGCGCGCGACGTCACGTTTCTAGTGCCAAATAATCTTTTCTCTAGACTCTAGAGTAAACAAAGTCATATGCGGGTAACCAATACAGACAGCTTAGTTTAGAGTTTATTAATTATTGGTGAATTAAATTTTAGTAGTTTAGTAAGCTTAGTAATTATTGGTGAATTAAATTTTAATATAGTAAATCTGAAAGTTCCTATGGAAATTTGTCACCCAATCACCACGAATCTTCTGAATCTTTATCGTTGGAACTTTGCACTGTGTTAAATTATGACCTAGTATAAAAGCCTATTTGATTACTAAGAAGGCAAATACAGATATAAAGATGGTTAACACCTAAAAGAAAAACGGGAATAAATAGGGAAATTTTAATATTCTATACCTATCTGCATTATTTTGACATAAATGGATCGAATCAATCAATTAATCTTACTCAACCTAACTCAACTTATCTTTTTAATGAAACTTAATGAATATAATCAAATCAATTATAAATCCAATTTAATTTATACAATCACCTACATATTACGCCTTAATCAAATCAAAGAATAAACGGAACTGATCGGAATGAAATCAGTTCCGTTTATTAGATTTAAATTATTGTATTCTGAAAATAGTGGTCAATGAATTTTTGTGAGGGAATATAAAATGTTGCGCCTTAAATTCCAATCTCACCTGCCTGTGGTACACACTGCCAGCTAAGAATCGTGGCTATGGCAACAACATACTTATGGTGGAAATTCCATCCAAATTTACTCGACGATGAGGAAATAAAACATTCAGTGAGGTCTTAAATTTTCCATTAAGCTTATGCTATATATAAATTAACATTTACAAAAAAAAGGTCAGAGTAGTATACTTAAACAATGTATATAAACGAGCGCAATCAAAACAATAACTTACGCATAGTAATCGAGTCTTTAAGGCGGGTTTAAATTGTTTATCACTTACATTTTCTTTTGTTTCTTCTGACAATATAACTGCGAACAAAAGTATCGGTCGTTGCAGCTCCTTCCTGAAACAGAATCTCTATTTATGACCAGTTTATAGCATAATTTATCTGACGTATCTTCACGTATGTTCCCAGCAAATGAATTTTTAAAATGGGAATAATAATCCTTACAAGCATCTTTCTAGCAAATGCTTTTACTGGCGCTTTCTTATTAAGGCCTATGTTCAGCAGTGCATTTAGATATATTGATGACGAAGAAGAATAGAGAACAATGATTTTATTAAGTTGCTGAGTTTAACTGAGATTAACTAATCTATTAAGATTAATAAACATAGTGAACTTATTTCCTTTTGGCTGGTTTATGTATTTAGTTATTTTTTTAAATCTGTGTAACAATCACCAACAACGTGTTAATATTTTTTTTTCATTTTCTTCTTTCTTTCTACATTTAAACTGCATACCTTTATGTAAACGACATAGAATTCGATTGATCTCTTCTTTTTAATACATATTATGAGGCAACCGTCTCAACGGTCAGCATACTTGCACGCTGAGTCGTGGGTTCTGTGTTCGATTTCCAGCCGATGACAATATTTGTGCAAAGTATAAATCATTATATCCAAGTGTCTATAAAAATTCTGTAAGCCTTAAATAGGATACATGAAGGGACGTTACCGGGTGCCTTAATATAATTGCGCTAGGTATCATAAATACATAATATTATTGTGTCGTGCTTACTCAAATATTTAATATTAAAGTTATAGCTACTTTTAATATTTAATATTAAAGTTATATTAATAGTACTCTGAGTGCTTTACTTGTAAACTTCTTTTTTTTCGGCTTTTTGATAGAAACACTTGTATTTTTTTAATCTAAATTCAGAAAATATTGCCGAAAAGAGCTTGCAAGTTAACAAAGTTTTATATTACAGATTATATATATTAATTAATTTAGTACATATATATACATATAATTATTATTATAATATAAAATAATTATTATATTACAGTAGACATTCCTTGTACGAGCAGCGACACATTTTAAACGAAGTATGAATGCCTATGATAAATTACATTTATATTTATTACCAACCTGACATTTTTCACTCATGACACTAATTATTATAGTATGGATGTGAAAGTTCTCTCAATATCCAAATGTATTTCATTTCCGATAACTATATTTAAATTTACCTACGTATTTATAACCTTTAAATTTAATGTCACGTAGAAACATTGACATTTGTAATGTGTCACAAATAATGCACATGGCACGTGGCCTGTATTTTTATATGTAACAATCACTGCGGTTGGGCTGCGGTTGGGCTGCTGTTGGGCTGCGGTAATTGTTTTAGTAATAATGTATTCATGATTTCCAAAATCGGTCTATAATAATATTTACACCCTAATGATAATATTATTTTACATTTCATGATATAGTAATCACTGTAATTAATATACATTTTACAAATCAATCTGGCAAAAGATCTCTTGTTAACATATGATCTCTTTGCAAAATGTATTTAATACAATCTATATATTAATATGTGAAAATCGAATATTGTGTCGTTTTATATTTAATATAGTTTTCGTCGAAACATTTATCAAAAGTCCTCAAAGTTTTATACGTATTGTTCCGTAACAAAGTTTCTTTTACGGAGAAGAAGCAGGCGAAAAAAATTCTAAAGAAATGTACTATTTTATAATATTTACCAAATCTTTGAAAAATTTTCCAGAATATATTAAATAAAGTATTCACAAATAGCTTGTTTATTTGTTATACAATGCCTCATTCTTCCACTCTTCCGATTTAAGTTGGTATTTCGGTCAGGAAAATGAAATGCCAAATCTAAGTCTTACAGAGTAATGGAAACTACGCCACGAGGCCAAGGATGCGCTACAGCGCTAACAAACTTGTCTATTTAGCGCAGTGAACACGGGACATTCTTTTATAGAACGTATGTTTTAAAGAATGGCCTTTATTCGACTAATAAAGGTTGATGATTATTACAAGTTTGATAACTGCTTATTAGTTCCACTGCTGGATACAAGCAACAAGGAGTTTTAATTTCAGGCAGAGTTCGTTAATATTTTAAGAGTTGAAAATTATATTAAATGAAAATTTAGATTGAGAATCTATTACTGCAACACATACTAGTAACCCTAGCACTAGTTATCTTGCTCATTCACCAATTAATGGTAATCAATAGGAAACAGACAAACACGCTCACGCTCGACGTGGACCACGCTTTATTGTAAGACTTGTGGCTGCCTTTTAATTTAGATAAGAAGAATCCTGTATCTGTAATCCTTGGAATAGGCTTAGTCTGGTTGTTGTCATTCTATATTTTAAGCGTGATTGAATGGGATGTTACAAACTTTCCCATTTGTAATATCAAATAGGATATCACATAGCTGATAGCAAATCTGGGGTCTTAAGGAGAATTTTAGTTACATCGTAATTCGTGAAATTGCTTTTAAGTTCAATCCTTTCAAACATACATAAGAATAAATTTAGAAGTATGGATTCAAAAAGGCCGATCCTGGCCGCGCCGCTGTGTGTAAATCTAGTTTGGAAATGTATGTGTGTGTATGTGTATGCGTACGGGTGGGATAGAAAGTGGGTGTAAGAGTCTTGATACGAACCAAGAACATTAAAACCGCTCAATAAATTTAGATGGAGCTTTCATCACGGCAGATATTACTTAGTCCAGCCGAAGTAAAAGTAAATTGATATCTTCACACTTCTTCTCCTTTTAAACAAGTTAGACAGAAAGGTGACTCTTCACCTACCTGCCATTGAAGGCAGTGACCGGTTACATCGGGATAAGCAATAAGTGCCTAAAACCCCCACGGATTAGAAATAAGCTATAGGCCCGGTGGCCTTTATATGGTTTCGGCGGAAGTCATTAACTCGTCGGCGAAATGGAAATCATTAGACGTAAATTAATACGACTTCCTTTACAGCGTTTCTAAGCGTAGTTTTTGAAATAAGCATAAACATGTGGACGGATTCTGATGGGACCATTGTCACTGTGTTAATAGTGGTCGAGCCGTAATATGTAATGTTAATATCTTTTATTTGTTAATTTATCTAAAAATGTAGTAAATCAGTTTTATATAATACTAACGACCGGCCGCGGCTTTGCCCTCGTGAAGAAGTTACCGAAGAAAGAATAAATAGGTAAAAAACCCAGGATAAAATGAATATTCAGTCTACCTGCTAAATTTCATTAAAAATGTAAATAGTCGTTGACGTTATTAATCAACAATTATCCAAACACCTAAACGGATTTCCACGTTAAAATATTAAGAGAAAATTGGTGTGCCTTCACATTAATGGACATTGTCATCGGCACAGCTAGTAATAAATGATAGTGATTATATCATGAGTACGCGATAGTCAACTGTTCAGCATAGGCTTTTCCCTAGAAATTTTGTAGACATTTATTTTCTGAACCATAAAAGAGTTAGTACTAAGAATGTACAAAATAAATGATAATAACAAGTTAGATATTTTTTTGTCCGATGGCATTTATCTATAAATATTTAAATGTAAATCAAATAAAAAAGTGTAAGTCCGGCCATTACTCTACTAACTAAATTGCAATGTAATAGTTACCTGATCTATTAAGTATACAAATTAATATTTAATAGGTCAACAATTTTTTTTGACTCTTTTAATAGTTATAACTGCATGTTACGCGTAATTGTTCTCGAAACTAGTTCGACTGCGTTGGTCTGGAAATGTCAAGTGAGATCTTAGGCCGGTGGCTTCTGATCGGTGGCTGGCTGGAGGTAAATGTCAGCTGGTACTATCTGTATAGAATACACTCAAACCAGCCTTGGGATGTAAAGTGGCCACAATTCTTTTGTGTGTTTATAAAATATAAAGCGCACATACCATTTTTGTATAGTACGAACAAGTTATTTAAATTGTATCACAACAAGAATTTAAAGTTAGTATTCGTCCTTCTGTCCGCATTTTTAACAATTCTTTTTTTTTGTTTAATTAAGTATACATATTTGCATTGTTGCCTTATATTTATTTTTTCATTACTCATTAAATTTAGAGTTTTTTTACAGTACCCTTTTGTAATATAATAATAATCACCGTATGTAGCAACGAATGGAAAATGGTAAACATGATTGTATATTGTGTGGCAAATCCTACAACTCCACTCAAGTTTAAAGAGGCGTACGAGTAGTGCTGTGGGCTATACTCATACAGGCTGACACTGTCATAAGTCATCACACATTTAAATACATGAATATTTATTATATTTATTAGTAAAATCACGTTTGTGTGTGTAATTACCAATTCAACAGAATCATTGTCTCGATCGACATAATGAAATATTTGAAATTCTATCGAGAACAAAAGCAATGTTTATCAATATATATAATTTCTTATCAAACAACAAACTTCGTCTATACTAATACTACAGTATAAAACGCAATGCTTCAATATTGTATTTTCGATTAGATTAGGATATAGCATTCAGTCTCAACGCGAGTTCTTAGTGTAAAATATATTGTACACTATGCGTAATCTTGTTGCGATTATAGTATTATATGTAATATTTGGTCAATGGAAAATAGTGATTTCGCATTCAGATACAGATATTGTAATTAAGGTGATTTCTTGTATTTTTTATATCATCACTATCTGAAGCTATTGTTTTAGCTATTAATAATGTTTATTTAACATACTTTTACATAGAATAATTATTATAAGAGAGACATTGAGTATATTGAACTTTTAACATCTCATATCTCATTATAATAGCCAAAGGCTTAAGTTTTTAAGATTAACTATTTTTAATACGTATAAATATTTACTTGAGTGTTATCGATTTACAGCCACCAAATAAAGATTCTCGAGGATCCGATGGACGTAGAAATAAGTTGATAGATTTCCTGCAACCGGACAATAAACGAATCCCTTCTAGCAAACCAATGTTACGATCGAAGAGACGCGATGCATGTAATATAAAACCATTTCAATTTCATAGACAGCCAATTTCGACTTCAATGATCGTTCTAATTTGGAATTTACTTAGTTACTTATTACACTCTTACACTGTTACCAAATGAACTGTTGTGGCTCTTCTGCTATAAAATAAAAAAGCTTTCACGTCCTTACTACCCAACGCAGGTGAGAATACTAGATATTTTTAGTATTTTCAATCCACTTTTCAACAGAGATTATTTTGGATCAACGTGAGCCACTTAGTTTCGAAGCCAACAATAGAAATCGTACAAAAGTTTCCAAAAAGTATTGCTACGAGTCCTCCGTACATCGAACTCGAGTCTCCTAATTCAGAAACAGATTCGCTCGCCATTCGGTTATCGTTGTTTAAATTATTCAGTTACATTAGTCACCTGCATGCAGAATATGGAATATTCTCCCTTATACGTCGCTAAACAAAGCCAAAAACTACATTGTGATTTATATAACATTATTCATCATAGTTATATGATAATGTTCATTTTATACATACTCGTAAGGTCGGGGAAAAAGTGTATTTTTTGTATGAAAATTCAAGTTTTTTTTAACTTTCATAACATTTAATTACATAACAATACATCATCTTATTTTTTCTAAGATCCACTGTGTGCTTGTCTGTACTTTGTCCATGACTATTTTAGCACATTTTTGTCATGGCTCGGATTCGTTGTTTTAAAAGAGAATTGTAAATCATCACACGGACAAAGGGTATTTTATTTCTTAGTTCTTAGTTGTGTAGCCCAAATACCGTAAAATTGATATTTGGACGCCGTGTATCCAATTTTATTTAAAGTAATTAAATCACTTTTGTGATTAATGTGCACGAAAATTACAGATGTGCCGATTTTGCTCCACTTTTTCACAGATGGCATCCCAGGCCGACATGTATGAGCACGGTCTACAACGTTAAAATTTCTCTTGACTGAAAAGCTTGAATCAATCTTGTGCTAACCTAACTGACACTTCATTGGGTTCATAAATAGCACAACATTTTGTGATAATAAAGACAAAGAAAAATGGAAATTTGTTTTTGATAATTTTCTTTTTATTTTTTAAATGTCAAAATTCTCATTTTAATGGAATAAAAACCAGTCAGGTACAAACAGTACAACCAGAGTTTTGATTCCAAATTCATATGTACAAAATACTAAAATCTATTTGCTTCGACCTATTAGTTAACTACACAAGAAAGGATTTTTACTTGCACATTTCGGAGGTTGTATTTACGTACATATATTTTTTTATCCACCCTAGAATCCATCAAACCCTCACAGAGAAGGGAAAGTAATGCCGTAGTGTTACTCCCATATAACCCCGTAGTGTTATTACTTTGGACAAGCATTTATATCTGTCTTTTTCTTTATGTGCATGTGTAAGTTCAGTGCTGGAGCGCCAATAACAGATGGCACGTCATGCATGAAAGATTTGCCCATATTCCCGATGTTGGGCAGGGAGGTTGGTGAGCGCAGTGCCATAGCCCTCGCGCTAGAGAAGCTGCATCCCATAGGGTTGGGATGCAGCGTCTCTAGCTAGTGACTATGTTGATTTCCCTTGATAAGTTGGCAGCAAGAGCCTCGTCCGTTTGTCTGCGGAATGCACTACGTCTAGGAGAGGTTGCATTTGAACCAAAAGTTGGTATACTCCTTTCTCCCTTATAGTCTACATAGGCTGTTATTTTACATCATTTTACGTTGTTTTTTTTCAGCTTACTTCGGTCCAGTGTCCTCAATACGACAAGAAAAAGTTGTAGTTTTATTATTGTCTGTGTTTAAAAATTTCTTGATGGCATTTATTAACCAAGGATTTCCACCTCTTCGTCCTCCAATTCCAAATGCAGTTATAAACCACGTCAAATCCTTCCTGTCTGCATAAATATTAACCATTCAGAACGACGACTGGTTAATTTTTTGGACATTTGTCAGAGCTATTTAATTAAGAAGGAGAATTTTAAGCTATTTGCATTCATCTGTATAGAAAGTATATTAGAAGTATTTTTATGAATTTAAATATTCATAATAGTGAATTAAACATTTCATTTCATTTTCAAGGTTATAATATATATGTAATATGTATAATGTAAACTATGGTAAATGCATGCCATTAAATCAATCATCCTTCGAAGTGATGATTCATATATATATTTGTAAAGCAAAACTATTGAAGTAACTTGTAATTTAGTCATTACATTTTAAATAAATAAATGACAAACATAAATTTTTATTACAAAAATATAAATAGTAGAAGGTAAATTAGTAGTAGGTAGAAATATAATAGTACTGTAAATAATTTAAAGTGATAGTACTAACGAAATTTAATTCGGGGAATTCCTTGGCATTACGTAGTATGAAACATAATATCTCCTGGTTCAAATCCGCAAACACACTGCCAACACACTACACAAACGCCAAAGCAAAAAGTCCTAAGCCTAACGTAAAGTTTTTAGTTTCTTCACGGGCCTGCTTAAGTCCACTTAACATAGACATTTCCAAGAAAGCGGCAGCAAAATCCAGCACGATTTTTTTTTAAGGTTGCCCATTCTCACTATTGGCTATGAAATAGGGATAGCAGGATACACAGTGATACAATGATTACAGAATGATACAATGTTTCAAATTTGTATATAGTTTTTGCAACAAAGCCAATTGTTAAACATGCACTTACACATGCTTTGGAAAATTGCTAATTGGATTGTTTTGTTTGGAATCACAACCGCAGTGATTTGAAATAGTTAAGATAGATAAGAAAAATATGTCTAACGTGCCGATAGATTAAGCCATTTGTTTTGGTTTGCCTATATCTTTAAATGCTACGTTATGCAACGCTTGTAAGAAGTACACTGCTATAATGAATACCAATTTGACTGCTGCATCTAGTTCCTTTCTTTCTGTGTTCGTAGGCGGGGTTGTACAGAGTATATAAAAGTCGCCAAGGATCTTTGATAAGTATTATAGTGATCTCGATACTGTGGTGTCTCCGTTATGAAGGTACGGACGAAAGCACGTGGGATAGTATTTTTTTTTTGGTTTTGTGCAGTAATTCTTTTTGTGTTTGTTATTGTGCCTGATGTTTTAATTTTCATATAGATGTGCAATTTACATGTAGTTATTATTACGCTAAAGTACAGTTTTATTCATGGAATATTATTTTTTAATTTTCGGTTTCAATTTTGGAAACAATATGCTTAGAATATTATATAAAATTGTTCACTAAAACAGTATCAAGTTAAAAATTAAAATGTTTATAATTGTATTAGGTTAACTTTTTAGGTTGTTACCATCATTCAAAATAATTATCGAAGAATAAATATAATTATGGATGACATTTTATATTTTAGACAGTCTGATATTTTAAATACTATGGTATATACAATAATAATATTGTATTTTATAAAACACAAGCCTTAGCCACGATTTCCTACGCGAATATGAGTACGGTATAGTTTTATTTTTAATATTGTTTCTTAATCATTAGACACGTAAATTATACATAAGCTTCGGAACAGTGAATGTAATATTTAAATCGTAGTGAGTTTTTTGTGCACGGGCCCGTATTTTTCTTTAAATAATGCATGAAAAACTAACATTACTAATAATACTGTTAATCACTCCAACTTACAGTTTGTATCTGGAGTGGTTCACGACAATAGTCGAATGGCGAGCTCGAACCTGCGATGTCTTGTTTCGCGGTCCGGACCCTATCCCATTGGGCTATTGACGCTTATCCTGAGCGTTCAATTTCGGAATTTTTTAGTTACACGCTTTCAAACTGGAACCGTGCTTACACTGCTAATAGGCGGCAGAAATAAGTAAGAGAGTGGTAACTACCCAGACGATTCCTAGGCACCGGTCACCTAATAGTGTACGGTGTTTCTTGTGAATTGTGTAGAAGGACTAATTTTCTGCTTAGTAGCCGTCTTAGTTGGTCTCATCAGCAGTGTTGACCTGTTGCAAACGGTATAGAGAGCCAGTATATTTACAGACTGAGAGGCATTCTCTCATAGTCCTCCCTTAGGGTGTAAGGGGTAGGTGCTTGTTAGTGTTTATAAATGTATAAAATTAGAAATCTGCATCAATTGGATCAAATATTTCTGATTGATTTTTTGTTGCCTATGACCACCAAAGTCCACATTTCATCGTATCTAAAACAATGGAAAATCTCGTTGTGTCACAAAACATTTTAGCTGTATCTTGTCTTTATTTGTGAATAACCAGCTTAGTCCTTGACTTAACGATTTCTTCCACACACAACGGAACTCACACCCAAGAAACATTTCTTGGGTGTGAGTTCCGTTCCAAAAAACAAACAACAGGAACACATGCAAAGCATGTGTTATGTTTCATTTTTATTAAATTGTGTTAATCTGTATGTATTTAATTAAAATGAGCGATGATGTTGAAGTTAATAATATAAAATAAATTTTTTTACATCAGAAAGCTAAAAAAAATCGAAATATAATAAACATGAAATAAAAAAAAATTAAAAAGGTAGACCTAATTTCATTCATATGGAAAGCTGTAAGTTTAAAATTACTTTGTTACAGAACTTAACAATTTTAATTCATGGGATAAAGACCCACATAGCTGCTTATTCCCTAGACAATAGGACCTTTGACATGAGATTTCAGTTATTATTGTTATTGGGCAATTTTTATGCAGAAAAAAACCATACTTACAAGTAACATACACAATTTCCTTTTAAAGTCAATTGCTCATGTACGAGCAGCATTTTCATGTTAGCCATTGATTATTAGTGCACAAAGTCTTCCTATCAATAGAAAAAAAAAGAAACAAAAATTTCAAAAAAAGTTCATGAAAACATGGACCCCAGGTAATTAGCTGATCACTCCGACGCTCCCATGTTGTTGTTAATAAAATCATTGTAATATTGTATGATTAAAATGTTATTTTTTAAAAGTAAATACCAAAAGAGAGTTTACCTACGGAGTTTCTATCGCCAGTTTCTTCTTCGTCAGAGGAACCTTCTTATGAAACAGTGGAAGAATTAAAAAAATAACATTTGTCAAATGAAATGTATGTTTCTTATAGCGACGTGTAAATAGTTATAATAATATTTTTTCCAGATATAATAGTCATTTATTTCAGGCATTTTCACCCATCTCTATACAAAACTTGATTTGAAATATAAAATGATTTGATTTAACTATCCCCTCGCTCGCATATAGTTCATTGCTGAATATGTTCTCACAAAAGGATACGATTTGACGTTTCATTGGCGATGGCAATGGCAGACGCAACCTTTGATAAGTAGTCTCAACTTCTCTAGTAGGTGGCATTAGTCTACTCTTTCGGCATCCACGAAACGAGGAGGGCCCAAAGATTTTATTAACGAAAATACTTCCACAATGCCTAGACGGAAAACAAATCGTTGCTGTAGTGGGAGGTAGTATGAAAATCCTTTTATTTGTATTAACATATGCACAGTTAACTGTTAAACAGTTAGTGTATTAGCCTATTTCAGTCCATTTCTGAATGAAGAAAGTGCCATTTTCTTTAATGTTTGCTTAAACTCACTCACTTGGTAAGCTTAATAATGTAACAGGTTGCAACTAAGCCAACATAATAATTTTCATATTTGTAGTGTATGTGTATTCAGCAATTTAGATAAACTACTTTTTTCTGAAACATAAGAATCCTGTGAAACGAATGATAAACAATGTATCGTTTGCTTTTAAGTAATTTTCAATGAAAGAATATCGTATGTCGGTACTAACGTATAAGACTCTTTGAATATAAGTTTGAACGAACTTAACTTAAAAGCTATTTCAAGGATTTTTATGATTTTTTTTTAATTACACTCTAAGATTCTAGATTATGTTTTAATAATTTAAATGTGGAAATTTTAGTGTTTGTCTTTAAATAAAAAACACTTAAAGTACTGTACGGATTTAAATAAAATTTTGGCAGACCTGCCGATTATGTCACGGAAAGCTATGGCTTTTATCACAATTAAGAGTTACAGTGTGTCAAAATTAGGGATAACGTGGACAGAGCCATGGACAGCTTCTACAATATAATATGATTAAACGTTTTATTCGTGTACTATATAATAAAAATTTTCTAAATGTGCATAGAATGTCCAGAATTGTGTAGTCCTTGGTGAACATTTTAATAATACCGAATAACATCGGTAGGAGTCAACAACAGCGCAAGATATATTGAGGTGCTACAAGTGTACGCGCAAATACAGAGGCACTCATAGGGCTTTAGAAGCAATTTCAGAGATTTCAAGATAACAAAAAAAAGGAATTTTAGTATTGCACGTTAGCTTCGGTTAGAGTCCGAACTCAGGACCATATGTTAGAGGTCAGGTACGCTAACCACTAAGAAACACGATGTTAAAAACAAAGAATATATACACATTTCTTACATTAATTAATAAATTTGATGTGCAGGCTTTGGTAGCGATTTTGTTATGCGCAGTGGCGAGAAGCGCAACTGGAGGCGCGATAGCGTGGCCCGGAGCGAACGTGGTACTCTCCTCACCATTGGTGAACAGCTTGGTGCAGCCAGCTACAAAGGGTTTCGCCTATTCCACAACACAATATCTTAATGCAGTAAGTTATGAAAAGTCTTATAGTCTTCTATCAAACTAGGCTACTTTCAGCTTAAGATAATAAAAAATAAGGTTCAAAGTTCATATTAGTATCAATGCTGAAAACAGGCGAGAAGAGGTTACCCTGCTATTTCTGTGCGTTTTGTCATTCTGTAAGTTCGCGATATATGTATCTTCCTTGCGAGATATTCCATTTTGCTTGCTCAGAGTGCTAAGTGAAATGGGTTTCCTGACACTTAGCACTCTGGATTAAGAAATATATGCCGATTACTGCTGGGCATTTTCTAGCAGAGGCATGTTGAACACATGTCTTTAGACATGTAAATATGCTTTTGAAGAAGAAAAAATAATTTTCAACTTCATACTTGTCAAATATAAGGAAACTTATTTCATTTTTAATTCCGAATATATGTTTGTTTATAAAACTTGTCATTTTATGTAAAATCATGATTAGGAGCACATCAATCCGCCTTTTTAATGGTGATAATAATAAGTTATTACTTCCCGAGCTATTAGAAAAACTTTTTATAATGAATCTTATTACGTTGTTCCAGTTGCCAGCGTCATATTCCTTTGGAGTACGCCCGCAATACGCCTATCAAATTCCTCAAGTAACAGCTTTCTCACCGCTACCCGGACTACCAGCATACTACCCTGTAGCTAGTGCCTCCTATATCCCAACAAGCAGCGTGTTTTATCCTCAGCTATCTCTCGTTACTCCATCTAAGCCTCAGCAGCCAATACCTAGTGCCCCGGGTGCCCCAAGCGCCCCCGATGCTTTAGCACAGCCAGGAGACAATCTTCCTGCCACATCTTCAGAGCAGCCACAGGTCGATGATGATACAACAGTGATAGAGTCAGCTGAGTTTACGCCTCAGCAACGGGATCAGCAACGAACATCAACCTCTGATAGTTCTACAAAAGCCCAATCACCTACAAATATTCCAGATCAACAGCAATTACCACAGAAATGGGAAAGCTCTATTTCGTATCCGAAAAACTTACAGATAGCTCAATTTGGATCATTTCCTCAAATTCCACAGTTTCCAGGTGGACTTCCACAGCTTCCGCAATTACCGCAGTTCCCACAATTTCCACAACTACCATCAATTCCTCAATTTCCTCCCATGCAATCAGGTACACCATCTCTACAGCTTCCACAGGTACCATCGATACCGCAATATTTCCCCGGACAAGGAGGAGCTCCTTTTTCACCACAACTCCCGCAGCTACCATCGATTCCTCCAGTCTCTCTACCACAAGAAGGTTCATATCAACCACAGCCTCCACAGATACCATCGATCCCACAATTCCCCCCTTCACAAGGAGGTTCATCTTCACCGCAGCTCCCGCAGTTTCCATCGATCCCACAATTCCCTTCAGTGCAAGGAGGTTCATTTGCATCAAATCTCCCCTCGGCGGATAACACTAAGGGACTAAATGATGAAGATACCGTTTCAGTAGAATCCGCCTAATTGTTAATAGTTTTATATTTTTTTATAATAACAGCGACGGTAGTTAAGTTGTCATTATTTTGTATTTGTATAAGTTAATACACACGCGATTAGTTAATGAACTTATTTAAACAAAATTAAATATTAAAACTAAATACATTGTATTTTTATATAATATTACTTTAAATCGAATATTCAGAATGTTTTGTTAACTTTACAATGCGATTGGCATTGGCAATAAAGTCATGAACATATTATCTCGAAAATTTTATAATAAACTACAAAAGATTTTTTTTTCTTTAAAGATCTACCTTATCTGCACTCGTCCATTAGTCAGTAGGGTACTTACTAATGGACGAGGCGACATAGCGACTAGTGACGAATCTATAGTGCGATTGTATCGACACTGCAAATATTTGATTCATGCCATTCCAGCATTGCTGGAGCCTTCATGGAAAGTCAGAGGATTAGTATACAGGCTCATAAGAAATAGCGTAATTAAAGTGTCGTGAACCACGAGACACGTGAGAGCTGTAATGGTTAAAAGCTAGGAGTGGTTAACAGGAATGTTAGCATTGCTAGAATTATTTTTTTCTTTATTTATATTTTCCGCTCAATCAAATCTGCCGGTCATCACAGATTCGCCTGTTAGTCAGCAGGATACACCTAGTTGACCTCTGGAGAAAATAATGGTGTACTCTCCCCTACACCTTACTTGTACTTGTGTAAATTTTAATCAAATCCGTTCTGTAATTATGGAAGAGATTAAAACCAAACTGAAAAACAATCGCAATTTAATTACGAATGAAAATATACCACCGTGAGAGACATTTTTAAATCGTTTAGTAAATAATACTTTCAGATTTTGTAAATAGCGCAATTATGTCTCTCTATTTTAAATACCGCAGAGAGGATTTTTAGAGGAGTAACATTTATTAAAATACTCCCATAAATAAAAAATAATTCCTTTTATTTTACTACATTTCTAAGGAAATATTCGCTGAATAATATATAATGCGTTGTTTTTAAAGCAAAACTAAAAGCACATAATACACATTATAGTACTAACGGACTAAAAGTATGAAATCCAATTATGTAATTGGATATATTCTATTTCAGGGAAGCCAGTTTAAGTTTGCATACGAAATCCTTATATCACGTTTCCCATGACATGGCCGAAATATTTTTTGTATTCTAAAAAAAAATCGATCACAATGAAAACACTGCATTACAATTAAAAATTAATAAAACTCTTGTAATTATCAACAAAATACAACTTGTTAAAAGTGTGTGTGAAGTAATCCTTGAGTTACCTCTAGGATTATTTCACACACAAGCTTATTTTCCATTTAATTGCAAAAACAATAGTATTAAATATATTTAACGACGCAGTATTCTCTTATGCCAAATGCGCTATCACCTTGGCTACAATATTAGTATTCATCTAGCAAATCGTACCGGTTCGACCGATCAAATCTGATATATAAACTAAAACGTCAATGAGTTACGCCTCATGAAATTTGATTGAAATGCACTTAGAAGTTTAAAAAAGGCAATCTTTGATTTATTGCTTTATACTATTTAAATTAAAGATCACTAACACAAAACAAATCCGACGCAAACTATAACTATTATAACGGCAAGCAAAATTGTAGTCCTCGTTTTGTAATAAGACGGTTGGAGTTGAGGTTTTTAATATATTAGTTTTTAATATATAAATAATTTAATCATTTATAAAATATTTACGAATTTTTTTCCTTAGAATATGAACAATGTGAATAGGTACGTTTAATCGCGTACCGTTAGATTGAACAAGGTTCAAGAAACATCTCCAATGACTTTTTATAAATATACCCTTAATATTATAGATGAAAAATATTACTTAAAACAATTTGTCACTTTTTCTTAATTATAATAACAAAAATACATAGAATGAAATTGTAAATGTGTAATAAACAACAAACCCAATAATAATAAATTGAAATACATTTAATTATTTTTAAAATATCTTTAGTAAGTAGTTTATGTGAGCATTAATATACGAATTGATACGCAATAAGGATTTTTTTGATTGAAAGACCTAACATATATGATTTTGACAAAGCGTTTCGATTAGGAAATGGCCTCATATGGGTCGAAGTGACCAGGCCGCAAAAGCTATTTAACCCCACCGCGTGTTGTATTTCGCAGACACACTACTTCTTATGATAGTTCACATCATCGTTTTTCTTTTTCCTATAGCGACAGGTAAGTAGGAAATGCACTAATGGAAATTTATAGTGACCGTGACGCTTGTTAGGTGAGTCATTCTCTTTCTCTTTTTTTAATAAACGTTACCTTTTACGATTACGTAACGTACAGGTAATGGTAACGTAACGTTACCATTACATTAAGAGACGACACTCACGGAATAACAGAGTAATAGATTCTCTTATGCTATCATATAGTATACTTACATTTAGATTCTAAAGTGTCTCATTCCTGGGTAAAGGCATTCAGCTTTTTCCAGAGATCCCTAGAATGATATTCTTTACACGAATACAACGCAAAAAAATCCGTAGAGGAAAGTTAGTTTTATAATCATGAATTCATACAAATCATTCAAATTTGAAATTTAAATTTGAAACCAACTTTAGTTACACGTCAAGGTACAATATAAAAAAAAATTATAAAAAATACCAAGAAATTAAATATCATATATTTCTATAAGATAACAATAACAAAGCAATACTCAGATTTGTAATAAAGTACATCGGTACACTAAAACTAACCCTCAAGTTCTCACTACCACATCCCTTTTCCTCGCTGTGCCCACCACTTATCAATGTTAGCTTTTGTCGAATTCTTTCCGTTAAGGCCAAGTGTGAAGTAGAAAGATCGAGGAAACCAATTAGAGTTAAGTTGCACACTGACGTTGAAACCTCCGACGCCATCGATGACTGGTGTTGATTTATGGTTTGGTACTACCAAACGGGCGCATGTTATGGTGCACTCTATTCCAGCAGAGATCTTAAAACAAAAATCAATAAAATCCTAAAAGTTTTATTTCTTAATAGTTAATTTTGAGTATAAATAACTGGACAAAATTGTATACAGTATCAAAACTTAACATAAGGGTAGGTTTTATATATTACTGAAAGCTTCAAGATTTTGTTAAATTGTTTTTTATATTAATAATTTTTAAGCGTGGTAGAGCCAAGCGGCAGCTTTAGCTGCTGCTCGAATGGGCCGGCTCGACCGGATTGATACCACCGCCTCGCAGAATACCGGCGTGAAGTAGAGCCATCTTGTGCTTCTGCGTTTCGTTCGGTGAGTGAGGTAACCGGAAGCCCACATCCCCTCCCTATTCCCCTCCTCTTCCCTCCCATCTCCCAAATATCCTTGAAGACCGGCAACGCACCTGCAGCAACTATGGTGTTGCAGATGTATGTGGGCGACGGTAATCACTTACCATCAGGTGAACCGCTTGCTCGTTTGCCGTCTATTCCATAAAAAAAAAAAAAATATTGTATAAAATTAATAGTTTTTATATAAATTGTAAGTAAACGTAATGTAAATAGCCTCAATAGCCGAGTGGTTAGGGATATGATCCGAATCAGGAATCTCAAGTTCGATCCCCTATGTGAATGACTCCCACGAATGAGATTTTGAAACTTATGTACGATTTCTGTCGTTGGCTTGTACATTGAGACGGTAAAAAGGCTCACCACCAATCAATCACCTAATGTTCCAATTAAGCTTTGGTGAAAAGTAGGTCGAAAGGACTCAAATGTCTAGACAGACATCTGACTACCTCAGTATTGGGTCGAGAATTTTTTTTTTTTTTTTTTTTAAGGAAACGAACACGGCATAGTAATATTTAAAACCTCACAGTTCTGATATTGTACGAAATAAACTTAAGTTTTTGCTTAAAATGGGATGTTAATATGTATGGCGTTACACCTCATATCTTTATCGATACACTAACCTTACTTGCACCCTGCTAGTAACCGTATTATGGCGGAATATGCATTCGAATTTGCCGAACCCTAACCCCACAGGCCAGTGATAGGGATGACTATTATTGCGAGGGTACCGGCACTACGCACGTGGTGACCACCGTTTTGACACCAATACGCTTGCCCGGCGTGGTGTGAAGGTAACCAATTACGAATTACATTTATAATTGTACATTTGTGTCGGTATCTTTATATGTATAATATTTGTTTTGTTGTTGTGTGTATGTGTCCGTAATGTATGTAAAAAAAAAGCATGGGTAAACCTTCCTAGAAATATATAACAATCAAATACATGTCTTTGCATAGACAAGAGTTGTTATTTTTAATACACTGTTAAAAATACACACCTTTATAAATATGGTGAGCTTTGCAAGTGGTCCTGCCTTTGCTTCAAATCTCTCTGAATAAAAAAATGCAGTTCTTTTCTGACGTTTGGAACTTTTGTAACAATAATTGCCGGACACAAATGTACGACCTTTCCATCCAAATTTCTGGGTTTTCCTTGATTTCATGAAACCCGTACGAATACCCATCCCTGATATACGAAATAAAAACAATTTTTGAATGGCTATAATAAAAATTAAAAACGTAAATTAAAGTACCAGATTGCAAACGTGTCCCTCTGCTCGGCAGAGACTTACTCTCTTTATTTAAGAGGCTTATGGAGCCGGGAATAAAGAAGGATCACACTACTCCGGTGCAGATTGTCGGAATTCACATGACCGCAAAATATTTTTTATTACATATTTCTCAGGCAAGAAAGATTCGTGCGATATTTTCCTTCGTCGCCTTTCGTGCACAGCACTTAAAATTGATATTAACAATTTTAGCGGTGCTGGCACCGAGGCCTAATCCAGGTCCCAGATTAGTCATAATACCACCCCACACTTAATTATTCGTAAGTTGAGCAGAAAACACATCCCGTATCTCACATACTGTATCTGACCCTTACCCGTTTTTAGCGCAAAAGATTTACTTCGCATATGGGAAAGTAAAGACGAGTGAGTGGCTCTGTGTTTACACATATACTTGTGGCACAGTAATTACTCTTGCGCAATTAACAACTGCAAAATATTTGAAAGTTGTCGTTGAGTTGGCCAGCAGAACATTATGATTATTATCATCATCATCCGTATCTAAGATAGTAATTAAATTTTTTGATATCATATAATATTTTCCAGATCCAGATGTACTAAACAATGATTAGTAAGCAGTAATAACACATTGTCTGCAATATTTATTATGTGTCATAACTCGTACTTACCTGATCCGCCTTCAACTAGCATGAAGTTTGCAGGATAGGGACGCGGCAGTACATTTGCGGTAACAACGTTCATAATCCATGTGACGTAAGGATAAACGTCGATATAGAGAGGCGGTTCGTCATTCAGACGATTTCGCATGGAGTGCTTAGAGCAAGGCTCACTGCCTGCCGACATCCCGATAAGTTGAAACATGCCATCCGAGTCATGACTGACGATGGGCGCTCCAGAACGAATCCCACAACCAGAAGTGCAAAGCATATGAGAGATATCTTGTTTTCCAAATTTCTGTACAAATTACATAAGCAACAATGTTTTTATAGTCACAAAATAATGTAAATAAAGCGTAAGTGGCATAAAAGTGGTTTTTAATATTCGATCTCTTCATGATTTGAAATTTGAAATATTTGTGAATCTACCTTTTGTTAAGCATGTACGGCGGATATTAAAACCGGCCGTTAAAAAAATTTAGAAAAAATGCCATAATTTAGCCTCCGCTAAAATATCTTATGATATAAATTAAAGCGTCTAAGTTGTTAGGTGCCTGGTAATTCGATGGACAACCTACTCCCAACCATGGCGATTACAGAAAATTGTATTGGGCGACGCCTAAGTCCACGTATGTTTGGAGTCTGTTAAAGGAAAAGAAGCTCTCACCTTGAAGAAATTCTGTTTCATGAGGCATAGCCATAATTGAAACTAATCTATGCAGTTGATGTTCGTTGAACACGGTAAAGATTTACCCTCACTTACCCTATTGATTTGATTCTTTCGGCAATCTCTGTATGAGTATAGTTTAAGCGTCTTTTTGCCCATTTTTTCTGAATCAATATCTAAAGGTACAGCTGAAAGCATAGATTTTAATGCTCGAAACAGAAATTTATATAATATATATAGTACATAGAAAAAAAACTAAACTCATAATAGTATTTAAAAAACCCCGAAAACCTATGTATGTATGTAAAAACCACAACAACTAAAAACATTTTTTTTATTAAAATATAATAATCAAACTTGAATATGACATAATATAATATACATGTTTTTTGTAGGACTCATAAGAATTGTGTACCTAGGATAAAGTCCTGAAAATCGCATATCGTCTAATAGATGGCGGATTAACCATCTCAATAATACAGTATCAGATGGGTTATGGCCAGTAGTGTCAAAGGTGCGTGGGTTTTTTTTAAATAAAAGCGGAGGACATGCGAGCGATTTATCTGAGAAGTTCGTTATTTCCCCTGAGGACTAAAATGGAATGATTCACAGCCTGTAATTATACTGGCTATCTATACCTTTAAAATCGGAGATACATCGGCCTAGCGGCAGAAATGGAAAGAGGATTGGACCTCACAGACGACTCCGAGGCAGGAAGAGGTTATTCCACAAAGTAGTGGTAGATTTCCATCAAACTGGATGATGTTTGTAGAATTCGTGCAATGATCAATTTGTATTACTAGCGTGGCGGTAACGGCAAGTCCCATTGGGAGAGGCCCATGTCTAGCAGTGGACTTTAACTATACCCTATTTGTCTCCCTACTTGTTCTCGTGGGCCTTTGCTCTTATATATATAATTATTACTGTAGAATAGTAACTAGCATACGACATTGATTTACAAGTATAACAGATTGTCATACCAGATACCAGCTGTCATAGAAATAAGAATACAATTATTATTATTGGAATATAAAATAACAATAAAGGCAAGACCGAACTCTTCAGTAAATTTACAAAATAATTGAATAACGATTTAAGGTAATATAGAGCTTGATATAAATAACAAAGCTATTTTAAAAGAATGAACAGAGTTCAATAATAATGTATAAAGGACAGAATGATAAAAATATTAAGGGTTAGATAGAAAACAAGGAATTAACAAGATAAATAACAACTTACCGCTAAGATAGTCTATCATGAAAACTGTTCTGTCTCTTCGTTTCTTCTTCCGTTCGATCAATGTTGGTAAGCAAATTGGTAACATGTAAGCTGGAATTTATTAGCATTTAAAGAAGCGTTTTAAAGAAAATACATTTTTTGAAAATATTTCTTACCGGATTTTATGGGACGTATTAGCTTAACAATTGCCAAGCTATTTTCGATTCCGAATCTGGAACAGCATGTTAAGAGAATTATTTTTAATAAATTTTTTATGAATGTAATTTAAATTACAAGCTACTATTATTTGAAGAATCAACCTGGTATACTCCGGATGAGGCATAACTTCATGGTAAGGGATCTCGAAGTAAGCGCGGGGACAGGTGAGGCCCATTACTATTTGTTCACGGTTCAGACCACATTCGTCTTCGTCACGTTCGTAATCTCCAAATATAACGTTGCCTCTGGATATATGAGAAAAAATCATCAGTTCAATGTCACCAATAATATGAAAATCATTTGAATCCTATTAAGAGGATAATAGGCAAATTATTGAGTATTTTTTTGCCATAACTACCGTCATCTTAGTCTACTGCTGACAGCTCTGTCATAACGCGTAACACCATGATTCGAAGACATATTATTGATCGCAGTACCAGGCGCTTCGTACTTTGAATTCATTGCTGCCCATCGTTACAGTATTTTTGTTCAGTCTTTAGAGATGGTTATTTCGCTATGATATCTCTTAGTCGGCTCTTAGGATACCAACGGGATGAGACAGGGTTATAGATTACGCTACCAAATTATTACAATGGTTACATAAAAAAGTTTCATCAAAATCCGTGAAACCGTAAAATACGTACAATGCATTTTCTATGTTAGTATAAACTCGTATAGAAAATACTGAGGTAAGTATTTTCTGTTTGGTTGAGAATGTTTTAGATCAAATTTGTGAAGGTAAGAAAAAAAGAAAGAAGAATGCTTTTGTGGTATAAAAATACATATTTTATAATTCTTATGAAACAGATTTAATGGTTGCAAGTATACTTGTAGGCATATATAGCGTTATGAGAGTAATATATTGACCGCGGTATCTTAGAGGGTAGTGACCTGGGTTCGAAAACCGATGTATGGACCACAAAACCTGGCGGTGAAGCAAAGTGTAACCTGGAAGTGAAAATCTGCAGATCAGAGATAAAAAAAAAATATTACGGGGACTTGTAAAGTCCATCAACATTCTCTGGAATGGCATTGTTACGGGCTGCAAATCTTACTAAAATATTGAAGGAAGTCTGTTTTTACATTAGATGGTACAATCAGAATTAGTTGATTATTACTTACAACTTATAGTTTTTTGGTAAACGCAGCAGATTAGAGGCGGTGCCGAGAGCAAATTGTTTATGGACAAGCACCACTCGCGGAGATTTCGATTGATGCGGCAATGCTGTGTTAGCTACAACGTTGGGGATGTTACATAAATATTGTATGTTAAATTTAGGTACTAAGATGTGTGATGCATAGGTGAGCATTTATTGCTCACCTATGAGCATTTATTATCACCAGTTTTAACATTTAGCCTTTACCTCCTCAAGGTTCAAGATAAATTTAATAAATCTCCATAATCAATTTAATATAATCGGCTTCGTGGTTTAGTTGTAAAAACGTAACTGACAGACACACGAAGTTAATTGAAATAAAAAAACAAACTGGAATTTGTTGCTACATTGTATTCAAGGTGACTAGGTGGTATGCTCCTTCTCTGCATGGGAGTCGTCTGGGTAGGTACTAACTGGACGCTATGAGGACAGAGTGGAAGTGAACGAGTACCGCGTAGCACGTTTCATATGAAAACAACCAACTATGTTCCCTTTCATTTTACCTACCTCAACGGCAACATACACACATGATTATCTTTTTGTGCACATCTATACCACAGTACCGTTCGAATGGTATAAATTTAATTCCTCTCCTTTTATAATAAATACGAAAAAAGGTACCACATTTTACGATGTTCACGTATTAAAAGAAAGATATTCGCACAGAAGTGAGTCTATTGACTACGATCATGGTCTAATATATTTACCACCAGAATTACAGTCAAGCGTTAAGCATATTTGTAAAATATGTTTAAAATCACTTTTTACTTTACTTGTAAATAAGGAGCTGGAACTAAGTAAAATCAATGATTTAAATATACCATGTACGTAATAAACGAAGCCCAACCACTTGAAAGTATGTGTTTGAAGAATGCCGTCAGGGGGTTTTAGATTAAAGTCGTCATGGCAAGTTGCAAAGTCACGTAGCATGCTTACTGCCACTCTAAAACAAACTGCTATATTATTATTACATATCATTTTTTATTTATGCGTTAAATTAGTAAATGAAATAAAATGTTAATATATTTACAGACCTGCAAAAAGTATTGATTTACGAACGTCCATTTCGCGCTCTGATACTGCGTGTGCGTAGTATTACTACGTGAATGTATATGCGCTTGTTTGTAAATTATGTTTTCCTGCGGATGATTATAAAAAGCTGGAATGTATCGTCTGGAGCGTAACTTTTTGCTCATTCAGGAATAATTTTGTTTAACGGTCCTCATTATTTTACTCTACTATTAAATATTACAGATAATGGGAAACTGTACCAGACATTTGATCCCTTTGGCTGGCTAACTGACGAAGCATTGGCAACAAACTGATGGCGATGATGAAATTGGCGTACTGGTAGAGTAGCGCAATTGTGCTGACGCTTTGCATACCTGAGAAAGATTCCGTTCTATTGGACGTGTCGCAGGAATAGTAGGTAATTTCCAGGAAAGTCTAAAATTAATAAAGGCTAATAGTGAAAGTTTGTTCAACTTAACCTCCCCTTTAGTTTTTTTTACGTTGGATTAATTGCCTAGGTACCTTGGCAAAAAGGTACGTAATCGCGCAACTTAATACTTGCCAATTCATGATTTTAGGCTTCAATTTTGATGTTTCTTGATCTTATCACTTAAGAAGACTCACTTGATGACGAAACAATCATTTTTCATGTTCGAATTGTAACAAGAAAATGTCACTGAGTAAGTTTAAAGTTAGTTGAAATAAAAATTAAATAATAAAATCTTTATTCTACGAAGTTAAAACGTTTAATTTTCTTTTCATTTATATCAATAGCCTTCCTTTTTTTTAATTCAGATACAGGCGCTAGAATCTGAAGGTTTAGAATTTTTTTCTAATAAATTTACACCCGTATTTACAAATAATACTTGTCAAAGCATTGTAAGGTATTACTCAATGTATTTGTGTAGTTTTTTAAATCCCTTTTCGTTTCTGCTTCCTGTGAGTCCTCATAGTAGCGTTTGTGAATACGGAATGCGTAAATTCATTCCGTGTCAAAATTTAAAAGGGCATCCCATAACATAACCTAATGTGATACGAAAAAAAATCCATAAAACAACGCATACATTCACACGCAGCACCTGTTACGAGTATAATATGTGTTTGATCAAAAGATTTTCAAAGAAAATAGATTTGCTTATATCCCACGACGGGCAAACAAGTTAGTGGCACCTACATAATTTAAGTTTGGTATATTAGTATAAATTTACAACTAGTCAGAATCTCGTTATTTAGATAGTAAGTGCCCGCGTACGGGTAATAATGGCGTTTCGAGAAAGTGTTAGTATGTTACTTTTTGCATGCTTGTTAAATTTTTTGTGTAATTTAAATATCGACATATTTTATTTCACCTGTTTCACTCATATTTCTATTAGGCCAATATTGATTATTACCTTCTGACCTTAATTACTAATAGTTAAAAAAATATATAAATATTACTAAATTTTAAAAACTTTTTGATGTTAGTTTTTCTCATGTTTGTTGGTTTGCTCGAAGAGCAGTATTTGTAAACTTGGCGGGCATCGAACATAAATGGAAATATGTTTTCAGGGCGAACAACGCCAATACGTAACTGAGTGTTGTAGTGATGAGACTTTGTTTGTGGTTTCCTGTCTGTATAATACTAAATTTTGGTGGGTAAATGTTTCAAAGGGTTGATGAAGTCAATGATTGTGATTGTGTGTGGGTTAGCTTATAATAATAACGCCTAGAATGACAGCAGTTTCACATAAACTTGTTTGACCAAAGTGAGGCAATAAAAAAATGTATGTAAGTTGCAAAAATGCCTCGGTGTTATTATTCTAAGTGTGTAAGAGTGTTCGCACCATAAACGTGATAGACCTTAACTAAGAAATAGGCATGCCTATATTTAAGTTGTAACTGTGGTTGAAAACAATATTCTCATTGAAAAAAACAAAATTGATATTTTTTGGGTTTCATACAAACTATTTAATTATTGTTATAGCCTACTACCAATCTAACCAAATGAAAAGATTTCTGTTCACACTTGATACACTCGAGAATTTGAGTGCATTAAGATTCGATTGGCGCCAAAAAGTTTCAAAACACTACGTTTTATCGCTTTAACAACAGCGGGATTAACTACGAGATATGAGAAATGTATGTCCTCTACTACTATTGTCAGTTATCAACTACGCAACATCGTAAGTGTACGCACAAGCACAAAGGCACTCACTTGTCTTTATATTCCTATATCCGATTTAACACTTTTGCGAAAAAAATTGGAAGGAGGGTCATTGTCGCAGTGACAAACACACGACCCAACGTAACACAACCATACTCGAAAACCAATAATTTGTGGTTTGTTGTGCAACACACAAAATATTGATATCGTCTGAGATTAGAACCCAGGAATACCTGAGCCATGGGCTCAGCAGTCAGGTATATACTAACCACAGAACCATGCAGTCGGTAAATTCACCATATTTATATAATATATGTATAATATAAGTTTCGAGCAAGTGTGTGTTTGTGGATGTATATAAATGTGTGTGTGTATGTACTTTATGGTGTTCAAAGATATTCTTACAACGAATAGACTCGTCATTCATAATTTTTTATAATAATTTAGTTAGCTGTGGATTATGTTGGGATGTCCTTGCACACATGGGATCTAGACGTCACGAAAAAAAATATGGTTAGTTTTGATAGATTAAATTATTACTTTTTAATACGAATTTGTTATACTCGTACGAGTTCTAATTTGCTTTTTGTAGTGTTCAAAAATGAATATATTTTCGGAGATTGCAAGAGACGAGACAAGGTGTTATATACAAATGTTCATAAAACAGTAAGCGACATTCAACGGGCAGAAATTATTCGGGTGAGCAGTTTAAATGTCTTGTAAAAATGCATTTATAAATTTGATAGTATTATTTTAGTCTGTCAGGTTAAAATACATTTATTAAGGAAAGGTATATCATATCACCATCCATATAAATATTATTCTTCTATAAATTGTATATCAGAGCTATATGAATACATTCATTTATTTTTCCATAGTTCATGAAAAAACTCAGCTGCATTTTCGTATTTCGTATTGACATAGCATCGATCAATCAATATAATACAAAAAATATATTTATTTATATACATCGATATAACCTGGTTTTAATTTTTCGCTATTTCCATGTCACGCTCAATTTTTTAATGAGGTGAAAGATTAAATAAAATTAGTAAACATTATAACATGTCACCACGTTTATAAAGTTAAGAAAGCAATTTTGCATATTTATATATGTTCTGGAACTCTTGATTGTAAAGTAATAATTTTATTCTTAACAATGGATATAAGCTATAAAATAGAATTTTCAAATTTTTGGTGCAGAATAGTCAACTGACTGACAAGTATTGTTTTTGGTATGATGATTTGATGAATTAATTACATTTCGCAATATATGTTTGTAGAAACTGTACATCTGATATTTTCCATAATTTCAGGAATGGTTATTAACTGTTAAAAGAATTCCAACATGCATCATTTTAAGGGCGTCGTCATATGAAAGCGATACGTTCCGCGTCACAAAATATAACTTCGCAATATGCGTTCCTCGAATTACTTTCTGCTATAATAAACAAAGATTCAACTACTATTATTATGAATGGTATATACCAATAGACTTAGCAGGTGGTATAGACTGGGACATTTATTTCTATGGACCTACCGGCGAAGACTGGAAAAATTAAGAGCGTAGGATAATTAATATATAATCATCGAATTCAATACTTTGAAAAAACGTTTTTCTTTTTACAAAAGTTTTTTTTTAGTAATTAACACATTCTAATTTATGAAGTAATTGGAAAAATGTTCCTATCGTTTTGACTCACGTAGATATTGTATGACATTAAAAATTTGTTTTTTCTTTTTCTGTCTGTGTACTGAATAAAATTTAATTATTCGACTCGTAGTTTTTTTTTTATTTGTTTTACAATTATGTTTAACTTAACTCTCTTAATTTAAAAGTTTGAAATATTGCTCATTTTTTATTTTTCTTTCACTTAAAATAACCGTTTTTTCTACTATTCCAACCAATGAAATTTTAAATACTTCTTGTACATAAATATAAAATTAAAGGTGGACGCGAGGAACTTTGTATGGAGTCTGTAAGGTCAGAATCCTCAAGGTTGTATTTTTTTATTTATTTGTTTCGTAATATATCTAAACTCTACAGTTTTAATACTAGTAGATTCAGGCATTAATTGCCCAAAATTTAAATGATTGTAAACTATTCCATATAAATGTATGAAATTTCAAATACATTTTTTTCTTGAAACTTTAGAAAAATCCTACCAAATAGAAGAGATAGAAATAGCTCTAAATGTTTTATGTAAATATTGCACAGTGTGCGTGCGGACGCTTTTGTAAGAACTGAACCTGGTGCACTGAACTTTTCGTAAAATAGGGCGGCGAAAGAAAATCTGTCACACTGTCCCTTTCGTAAAACCAGCAAAATCTTTAAAAAATCAAGTATGCTTATAGGAGAAGATGCCTAGGGGTGAACTTTACAAGCTGTTACAGAAGAAAGCGAAAGAAGAAGTAAAGAAATAAAGGAACTTTATTCTGAATAACCTTAATATCTACAAAATAATGAACAATCGTTTTATTTAAAAGTTCGTTACCAATCGGATAATTCATCTAAAAAATATTGGTTAAGAAAAATATTAGACTAATTGAAATTATGAAAATTTTTTCTTCCCTTTATTTTGATTTATCAGATTTGAGGCCCCCCTGAGGTAAGGGAGGTGGTGGTACATTAGCAATTTCAGGATCTTTAGGGGAGTAATTAAGTACGTTAAGGTCACTGGGTTCAGGAGGTGGTGTCGAAGCCTGACTAGCTGATGGTTGTTCGGGGGCAATTTTCTCTTTATCAGTTTGTAGAGATTCATATTGTCCTAAAACGTTTGTTAAAGGGTGGTACAAAGGTGGTAATCCGGCATAAGGGTGAAAACCGAATGGATCAAAAGGATCGTAGAATCTTAATGTTGGATAGGTGTAAGTAAAATGACCAACATTTGAGAAACTGTTGTAGTTGCGGTTTATGGGTAGTAATTGAGGAGGTAACCCAAACTCGTTAAGAGGTATTGGCGACTCGGTAGTGGGTGGTGGGGGAGGCGTTTGAGGAGTTTTGCTTTCATTTTCGGCTTGTTCATTGCTTGGTGCAGAAGTTTGGGCTGGTTGTTCTGTAGTTTGCGAAGCTTCATCTGCTGGAGATACAGAAGATGGTGCAGATGACGGCTCTGGTGTTGCACTCGATATTTTAGACAAGAATGCTGGCGCGGGAATGAAACTCTGAAAGTATTTTTTACATATTTTAAGTAACAGATCTATATTTTGCAATTAAGAAAAATATCCTATCGGAAATATGAAAAATACCTCATGACATGAGGATGTATTAAAAAGTCTGCAGGATTTAAGAGGCCCTCTTTTGCTATTTAATCTTGGCGCTCACATATAATAAGTTAAATCTAAAAATGTGTCATTAATCCAATGTATTATGGTGATTTGATAAAAGATTTTAGTTATTTTTTCAGTAGGCCACAGTTGCAATTGTAGAATTATATAAAAAGTATAAAAATTCATAGTTTTTGTATTTAATTGTTTCTCTATATGAAAATGTTAAAAAATATAAAATAGGCTAAATTCAAATCTGCGAGTTATATTAGTAATATTTAAGGTATTACTTAGGTACTTATTTATAAAGTTTTACTTTATTGCAAAGGGGGCAAGTGATTACCTCGTACACCTGCAATTCCAGAGAGGCTGCAGGTACGTTACCGGTCTTTAAGGATATTGGGGAGTAGGAAGGAAGGATGAGGATGGGGTTCAGTTATCTTACTCGCCGAACGAAACGCAGAAGCAAAAGATTCCTCTACGTCACACCGATATTCTGCGAGGTCGTGGTACTACCCCGGTCGAGCCGGCATATTCAGGTAGCAGCAAAAGCCACTGCTTGGCTATACCACGTTGTACACTTACATGACCTATGGGTAAATCGTTTCCATAGAAGAACGGCGACTGCAGTGGGAATGTAAACGTTGCATCGTGTAATACTGGCTGATATACTGGGTAAGCTTTGCTTGGTTCGAGATTTTGGTTTGACGTGATGAGAGCATTATACACCTTTGGGATTCGTCCTGGTGTTGGAGTCGGTATAGCTGCTACCGTACTGAACAAAAGCTGGAAAATAAACAAAAAACTTGATTTAATTAAACTCTTATCACCGCGAAATTTTATATTAGCAACGCATACACACAATGTTAGCATAAGTTAATTTTAAATAATTGTGATGAGCTAAGAGTAACTGATACCCAATCTGTCTCCATCCCAGGTGTCGTAAAGTTGACTAATATAGGTGCCATAAAAATCCTGTGGCCTCCGACAAATAGCGGTCGGTAATCTAACTAGTTTTTGAAACTACGATTACCAATCTGCTTGCCAAGTGTTTTTATTACGTCATACTCCCCCATCGGGAGAGGCATATAACCAGTGGATTATTTAAAAGCTGCTGTTGCTGTTGAAGAAATAATAATAATATTATTTTCCAGTTTCCTTCTTTCTTTCCGAAATGTTACGAAATCTTACAAGTGATTCGAAAAATTTCACAGCAATATGTTTTAGTATGCTGAATATAATATTTTGATACGTTCTAAATTTCAAAATGTGTTGAATAATATTCTTGTTAGATTCAGAATATTTACTTTTGGTATCGTGGCCGAGCCATGTCACCGGATTCACTCCCGGAGATTACCATGAGATTTTCCAGACCTTTTCATCAGTCACCTCTTGGGATACCCACGACAATGAGAAGAGAATAATTAACCTAAATATATTACTTTGAGCAAGTTCTTAGTTTCTTGGTCGTCTTTTCCTCGATTGACTATTACTAATACGAGTGTATAATTTTCTTGACTTTGCAGTAGAAACAAGTTTTATGAATTGCATTAAGTGTTGACTGTAACGAGCTACCAACTTCGATTACCTTGAGTGTACAAGTACAAAAAGCATGAGCGAGTGACACATATTTCGGAAACGGTGGTGATATTTTGTGAGCAGCATACATTCACCAATCACTTGTTGTATTTTTCCGTTCATAATACTATATAAGTTGTTGAACCCGCGGCTCAGTGGTTAGCACAGTTGTCTGTAAAGTTATTATCTTGTTTTTAATTCGAAGAAATCACTGTAATCGACATAGGGAGTTGATATTTGATTGAGGATAGTAGATATTGGAACAAGATTGCTTTTTAAATTTATCTTAGATACTATTTTGTGTTGATCTTAGACCGAAAATAAAGGTGTGTCATTCTTTCTTTCTCTATCATTAATATGAAGCATATTTAATTTTATATGTTGTGGCGACGTCTTCTTGGCCACTTTCGATCACAGCGCAAAATTTAGAGTAATATTAGCAACTGTGCAGAATATAATAGGGGTTAAAGTATGAAGTTACCGTTTTAAATGGAGTGGCCACTTTCACTTAAAATTAAACTTGCATGGTTCAGGATTCGTGATTACTTTTTTTTACACAAAAACTATAACATTCTAAATTAAAAAGTTTTGTAAAATTCTGTATATATATATCTAATAATATACTTTCAGTACTTGAGTAAAACATAGATCTTCGAATGGGAGTTCAGACATGGTTCTCATACAGTAGACACTGTATGCGGACAATGCTCGCAATATTAATGCTGCGTTTGGAGAGAATACGATTAACGAACGCATATTGCATTTTTGGTTTTTACTTTCGTTGTGGAAACTTCGACTTGAAGAAAAAAATAAAGACCATACTAAGGTAAATAACAATGTGTTAAAAGTAATCGTGTAAGCCGATACTTATGAAACAATATACATTATAATGAAATTTTAGGAATTAGCGTTATGGTTGACGTTAGTTTACCGACAACACTGACCTCATTTGCACCAAATTGGTAAAATAAAAACTAGAAATGGGTATCTCATGAATTAACTGATGTTCTTAGAAGAGCACATGTTGAAGTTTGCCTAGCTTTGATGAGTAGGTACTGAAATAATTTTAACCAGATGTGATGTGTGACGAAATCTCTACGATAATCGCAAGTGTAAAATGCTGTGGCTGAACCTAGGTCAAATACCGGAACAATGCCCCAAAGCGAAGCTCTCCTATAGAAAAATAATGGTAGCTGTTTGGTGGTCACTTCATGGTGTAATTCTTTCAAACTATTGCTTTTTTGTACCAATGCGAAAATGTCTAATGCGAAGAACTTGTAACAATGATGCCGAAACTCTACTCGAAAAACTGTGTAGTTACAAGATTTGCAGTTAGAAACCATACGTCATCCTCCGTACTGAGGAAGTTTCTTTGTAAGTGGTACACAATGCCTCCCAGTTCAATCCCCAGAGCAAAAGCATATATGATCTTCCCACGACATGGCAGAAATGTAAAGATAATGAGGGTAAATAGTTCGATTAAATAAATATATTTTTTTCTTGGATAAAAAAGTGTGTGTTTTCCAATATAAACGGCAATTGCGTACTTTAACAACTAAGTTTACAGTGCCGCAAGCGTACCCAAAAGTACAGAGAAACGCTTTGCCTACTCCCACCCGACATAATGCTTATGGGGTAAGATTAAAAGAAGGATCAGATGCATTAACAAGTGGTATATTCCTACTTTGAGTCATTTGGGTTGGTAGCACACTACAAATTTCTTTGCAGTGCAATTACTGTTGTATTCCGGTTTTAAAGTTATAGCGAGCTAGTAGTCCATAGGGGTGACATCGCATCTGTAACCTTCTTAGATTGAAGTTATTTGCAGGTGTTAATGGGTTACAGATACCACTAACCATCAGGAGGACTGTTCGCCATTTTTTCAACCCCAACCAATAAAAAAGTGTCACAAATTCTATTTTCATTCATTTGAAAATCAAAGATTCGTCGGTTGCACAAATTTTGTTTTGGCTAAGATTCCATCCCAGTAACCATAACTCAGAGGTTCGCTAACCATTAAGCCACAGAGTCGTTACTTTTCGAAACAAATTTTTTTATGACTTTCTTCAGCCTTTTAACCGTCTGCTAAATAAATGAAATGAAGAATGTAAGAATTCGATATTCGTTAGAGGTGTCGCCAAAGAATTACCTACTTACTTGCCATTTACGTACAAATGTATCAGACTAAAATAATTTTTATAGATCAATCCGTACATAGCTTTTGCGGTGCAGCTTGCCTAGTTTTTAAATAAACAAAATATCAGATTGACATGAAGCTGAGCCTTGCAATATTTGTCAGGCACATAAGATACTGAACTTTTTTTATTTGTAATGACTTCTGGAAACTTCGGTGACTTTTTAATAACCCAACTGTCATATCGATCCGGAAGAATACTAATTGAAATTGGGTTTTTTACAAAAAAAATTACGGATAAGGTCAGGGCTATATTGTAAACGGTACAATCTCTTTACAAAATTAAGTATTGATTTCGTTTATTAGGGTTTCATAGGAGCCCTATTACTAAGCATACACCTCATACACTTCTGTACGTTTGTCTATCCATTCTTTAAAAGTTTATGTCTCCGGAATTTTAATAGGTTGAATGTAACAAACAAAAAAAGTTTAAAAGAAGAGAGAAGAAGGACCCCAAATAATATGGTTTATCCAACTTTTTTGTTTTGTTCTATCGTCAAAACGGTAATACAAATGAACGTTAAACTTGGTGTGGTTATAGTGAAAACTCTAAAGTAAATCAACAAATGATAAAAAGCGGCCAAGTATTAGTCAGGCGCGCACTAAAGATCGTTTGGGTTGTGGGTTTGAATCCCGCTAGGGGAAAACATTTGTATGTTGTATATCAATGTATGTTACCGAGACATGGGTGTATATTTATTTATATATGATTATTTATCAATTTATGTATATGTATATCTTTCTTAGCATCACAACCATATCTAGTTACCAAGGCACAAGAAACCCCAGTTGGGAACTGAACGACGTGTGTAATTGCTCAAAAAATTAATCGATACCAGAATAAAAACCCATATTGAGGCAATACCGTCTAAGTTGCGTGATTTTTGGTAGTGGGATTATTAATTCATCTACCACGTGGATATAACAGAAAATCCATTTGTACGTACGACACTTTCTTAAATTATTTTTGTAAAATGATCTGTCCGTAGGATCGGAGGACAGAAAAACTACTAAACAACCTATGAAATAACTGCGACTTGTCGTGCCGTTGATAACAAGATGGCCGATTATATTCTTCCACAGTGGCTGAGAATGATAATTCCTTGAAAAAATATAGCCAATTTTTTTGGTTCTTACTTTGTTTTGTGGAGTTGACTGACTTTGTAATTATTAAAGACAGTATCAAATAAAAAATGTAAAATCTGATAAAAATACATGTGAAACAATACATTCGTAAAGTATAATTGATTACTGAGAGTAAAAGCTATTATGTTTTATGTATAGAATGAATCAGCGGTGGTGGTTAATCAATGGAACCTTGACATTTCGATTTGTCACCCGGGGTCGCTCTTACAACTGGCAAGAATGAACAAATTGGACATTATCTTGAGGTTGATTTATACATGACAGGTTTTGTGGCATTGTAAGTAGCAATATAATAAAATCTGTAAGAGTTAACAATTTTCAAGCACCGATTTTATATGCTATGACTAAAATTATATGCTGTAAGGTGTAAAGGAAGATTATACCAACATTTACTCTAAATGTTAAAGTCGGTGACTTTAATACAGCTATAGTAGCATGTAGTCAACCCACCTGACCAATATTCGTATGTTATGGTGGCCGACTAATGGCAGAAAATCCATCCGACTAAGCTGAACCCAAACCTCATAGGCTATAGATGGGGAGCAACTTTTCTAGTGCGCTAGTGACTTTAGTCAGCAACGCGCTTACCTAGCGTGGTGAGCGCTTATACGCTTATATACTATATACTTATGGAAAGGCGTTATGTTTTAACACGCTAATAAAGAAGAAGATTAACAGGACGCTAATATGTAAATAGTCCATCCAATAATAAGTGACTACATTGGCATCGAAACATTATTTAAAGACGACAAATAAATAAGATCTATGTGTCTTATCACCCCAGAAAAATAAAATTAAATGATTGTAATCGAACCTCCGGTTCAGGTTACGCATCATACGGAACATACTATTTAGGCTGCTCATTAATGCTTACGCTTTGTGAGTTTCTGAATCATCAGTGAGGAGATAGTTTCGCGTTGAATGCCGCACAGCCTCTCCGATGCTCAGAAGCAGGGTTATAGAGTGCAAGTATACTGACGGATTTTGAGTATTCCAATTTAGTCCTCAGGGGTTACAACGCATCTGTGACCTTCGATTGAGACTGCTTGCAGGTATCCATCGGCTGCATTAGCCACGTTCTATCAGATATACTGTAGGCAAGTTTTCACCCCATTCCAAAAAAAAGAAACGTTTAGTTCTCGCGTTTAGCATATCCCTTATAAGTAACATTCATTCAACAACATTAAAATTTTTACCATAAAATAGTTCAACGTAGTTATATGAACAATACCAGGACACTGCGAACAAATCGCCTCAAGGTTTTGTATGTAATCTTATTCGGTGTTAAATGAGCTAGCCAATTTTAGTTTACTGGCCATGAAAAGTGTAGATGCAAGGCAACAGACTATCACTGGCACAATGGCAAGTTAGTAACATTTAATCGTAATTAACATCTAAGCAAATCATTAGACTGAAAGCACGACTACGACCATTACTTTTATATTTTTTTTTAATAAAGGTCATCTTGTAGTTTGCAAAAATAGTCTCGAAAATTCTTTACAAGGTTATAGAATTAAAAAAAAAATAACATAGTTCATTATTTATTGCTCGTACTGTGTTAGCCGTGGTAGCCTAGTGGTCAGGGCGCTCAGTTTAGTTTCACAGACTGACCTGAGTTCTATCCCCTGTGCCGGCACCACTAAAATTGTTAATAGCAATTTTAAGTGCTGTATTTACCACGTGCTCAGCGGTGAAGGAAAACATCGTGAGGAAACCTGCATGTCTGAAAAATAATAAAAATATTATTTCGTGGATATGTGAAACCCGCCAACCCGCACTGGAGCAGAGTGGCGGGCCCTTCCCGGCTCCTAAACCCTCTCTGATACTCGTATTTGAAAAGGAGGCCTTTTCCCAGCAGTGGGCACTAACAGGCTGCTACTTTACTTTTTTTACTGTATTCAACCGATGGCGTTATGATAATGGTAATCATGTTGATATCGATTGCTTTAAATTATCTTTATTAATATAATATATAAAATTATTTATGTGTGTATGTACGTTTGCAAGAATTTAACTTAAAAGCAGCTTTGATTGAAATTTCTTTAAAATGTTCATTGTGAAGCCGCGAGCAACCGCTAATGTCATTTTTAAACGTTTTACTTAAATATTAACGGTCGTTAATACCTGTTAATTTGTCACACTATGGATTTTTTTTAAATGAAGAATACGTTCCGCTAGATGCCCCTGAGATTTGAATTATCACACATTTAGACGATAAACGCAAACCGAAAGAACGGGCGGGTCATTGCCAAGCTCTGTTGTAACAGTTTACCTAATCATAAATAAATAATATATTATTCCAATCCAATCTTTAAGTTATAATCTATACTTGATGCAATGACTATGTGCTGAATAATACGTGAAACAAAATGTATGTAGATAAACCGACAAAAACATATATAGGTTCTAAAGTCCTCGCGAACATTATCTTGAGCTCAGTTTGTTACTTGTTAATTGTTCGCGGTCTTAGGTCTGTAGTTTTGGCGTACTAACTTGTAAAGAGAGAGCTTGGCTTTATTAGGCATATTGCTGTTTATAAAATTTAATCGAGATATGATTCAGATGTTTATTGTTTGTTCTTTTGTTTAACATGTAAAATTTAAATTATAGACAATAATATACAATTTTCAATTTTAAAATGGTATCTTGAATTTTAAAACTTCTTCAGTGTGCGTAAAAGCTTAATAATAGTAAATAGTACTAGATAAAGGCTTGTTGTAAATACAAATTTTGTAAATACAAAATGTAGATGTAGCGGCCTTAGATTCACCTATTTCTATTCTTCCCGTGGATATCGTAAAAGGCGATTTGAGCCTAGAAAGTCTCATGGAAGTTTCTGGAAGCCTACCTTGCAACGAGGTTCGCCTGCCGACACGTCTTATTTCGCAGAGGTGATAATGTTACACTATTTGAGACAAATATAAATATTGTGTGCAGTTACATTACTGAACAGTTTACATGCTATAACTACATAAAGAACTATATGTGTGATTTAAACATTTTATTTCAATGCGACATTAGGTCTTAGTTAGAAGTTGTGTAAGTAGCTTTAGTAGGTTATATCAATAAAATGTTATTTTAAAATAATATTATATTACAAAAACATAATTAAAATAGCTCTGTTGCTTGAAACAGACAGCTTAATAAGACACAGTTGTTGATAGCTAAACACATACTTTATACTTTAACAAATAAGTTATTCTATTAAGAGATCGAGGCGACACGGCTCGAACGGAATTTCGATTACTAATAAATAAATAATTAATTTAGTCACAGAATAGCTTTGTAATGCCATTTGTACAAATCCATCATTGCTCTACGATCCTGTGCAGGATTATAATTATGTTATTAAAAATATCTTAGAGAAAAGAAGCCTCTAAATGGAAGTTAGAAGAGAAATGAGCTTGTAGGATTACCTGATGGTAAGTAACGATTTCGATCTTAGCGACTAACTTGTTTTTAAAGCTTATAAAGAATTTCTATTAAGAAGGGTCTTGCGATCATAAGAGGGGTGAGATGAAGTACCAGAGACATGGGACGCAATACAACACTATTAAACGAATCGACTAATAATTAAGAAGTTACACAGAAGTTTAATTTGGATTGGATTCAAACTCAGGAAGCATGAATAATACTTATCGGAACAAGCGTCTCAAAATAATATTATAATATAATGATTATTTCGTCGAATTGACGATCAACGATCGACAAATGGCTTGTATATATATGCATATTGGAAATTAATATTGTGTATGTAATTATTTTCTCGGAAAAGGTCCTATCTTTTTTGATGAGATTTTGTATTTAGACAAGCTTTTATTCGTTTTTATTCGCACAAGTAATTAAAATACTTTTTTCTCATGGAATATTAAGGTACCGGTAAGTTCGCTTTTCAATAACAGATAGCACTATTATTGAAAATTAAATATAAGAAAGTTTTCCCGCGGGAAGTTATATATAGTTTTTGCATTGAACCCTCGGAAGACACGAGCGAAGCGTACTTATATTTATATATCCAATACCTAAGACGATGGTTATATTAATATTTGTGAATTATGCGATTTGTGTTGTGATAATGCTTAGGTATGAATTATACATTATATACAGCAAAGGTTTTAGATATATTAGTGGACCTGTACAAAATTTCAGCTCACTAGTTAGATTTCAATGAGTGATGTTTGGCTTTTAAATGATTAAACTTTCTGTTTTCTATGTCGCCTTAAGAAAATTTTGAAAACCGAGATATACACTTAAGTTATTCACGCGATATTACTTGTTGAACAAGAACAAAATACATAAGCATTTACGCCTGCCATTCAGAGCTCTAGGCGGATATTACGTATTTATATTTGGAACGAAGCGTAGCGAAACGGGCTTCCGCTAGTCACTTTCTGCCTCTCCGTGAGATAAAACCTGACAAGTGGCAACCTCATCGCCTGGTTTGTTTCCAAATATTTTGGTACCCCGGATTTGTGTTACTCTGTCCGGCTGATTGTTGTTATAACCTTTTGTGTATTAACATTTGACTAGGTAATTTTTTTTTAAATTTTATATGCTCTTTTTTTAATAACTAAATAATCGATCGATGGTTAGTTTTGTCAGTGGCACTGACACAGTAAGAGCGCTGCGGCTACAAGTCTGTATGATCTTCTCGAGAAAAAGCTATTTATAATCTTTGCTAGCCTAAATGAATGTACGAATGTAGGTATATAGCTGTTTTAGTTGTATGCATTTCCCTTTACTGTATTGTTTTTTGGACATTGAATAAATTTGATTTCTTTGTTTCTGTTGTCTTTCTTTCTAATTTATTAACTGGAAGCCGTGGTTCATTTGCAAGCCGGAAATATCTAGCACAATGACGCGACAGCCGCCGTGCCTTGGCCACGCCTGCGATCAAGGTCTAAGAAATGGAACGTATAATAAACTGGTACCCGTTAAGGTTGAGATAACATCGGACCATACCCAAATTAAGGCTGTTGTCTTATGTTCGTTATTTTAGTTATACCAACATTTGAGTCGCAGAATATTAATAACCATCTCGGTCTTCGTAATCAATGTACTGAAACTGACTAGAAATAAAGAGTGTCCGCTGTCACGAAAACTAAAGGGGTGGCAGAACATCTTACTATATATAGCTAAATAGATAGAAGTAGACCTACACATTTAATTGACTACATTGTAAATACGTCTATGTAGTTTGGTTTGACATAAGTACCCACATTCGTTATGATATACCATACTGGTTATATACAATGTATGGTGATCGACGGAAATCTATATATAGGTAATATTTATTCCGTATGTATACAATACATACAAGGTGTGAAGGCATAACAATTCAAAAGATGTACTTAAATAGGAAAATTTATTTCAACAATTACAGTCAAATTTATTAATTATTAAACGGCCATTATCCCCTTATGTTTCAAAACTGTTTATTATTTCCACTATTCATAATTAAAATATTATTGTCGTCAGTTTCACTTTGACATTGACAATTACAAAATGTACAAATGGCACCCGCTAAGCGCTTAGATACTGTACGCATTGTATACTACGGAAATTTATAAAGGGCTATTTCTGGCACTCGCTTGGTAGCGGCGTAAGAATCTGCCAACTCTTCCCTTCCCGTGGGAATGGAAGGCGAATAAGGGAAAAGCTTTGAAAATCATGGCGAACTCAAGGAGTAAACCTAAGCTCGTGTCTCGTTCTATCTCCCGAAGAGGCGAATATAATTTTTGGAAGTCTGATTGACTATGCTGAATCGTCCATCGACTAATCTCAACATATGCATACTGTCACTACAACTCATGTGGTCTAAGGGATTTGGGAGGGCGACAGAATATACCTATGCATAATTATAATAAATGTTTTACACTACGAAATAAAAGAGAAACCAATATAGTTTTGTGTCATTTAGGTTTCCATTGAATCCATTTATAAAATCTTAAATTCGAAATACTTCTATTACATATTTTTGCGGATCCTAATGATATATTGAAGTCTCACCTGTTACGAAATGCAGGTGCATGCAAATGCAGCTGTTACGAAAATACTACCCGGAATAAGCTAGAATTGCGTTCGGAATACAAAAATCGGTAGAGCTCTAATTAAATTAAAATCTAACATAATATTTTGAATTATTCACATTGATCAATTCCGGTTTCTATACGTAGATGATTCGAAATTTAATTTCTATGTTATTCTCTTTCCTTCCTTTGTCTGTAAAATCAGGCGAAATCAAAGAACAATTGACGATTCAGATAACATTTGCAACGAACTGCGCATCATTGTGTATTCGCAATAACGGAGGGGTTATCGACCTAGCACACATAAGTCTACATCCAACTAAGCCCTGATGAAATTTCCCTATGCTTTGCCAAGTTGCAACTGCATAAAGTATAGTCTGTTGCATTTGCAAGCTGAACGCGTGCAGATATAAACTAAAATAACTACACAGTAAAAAGCAATGAATTAGCCATACCTTCATGCTTTTGATGTATCGTGGTAGCCTCTTGATCAGGGCGCTCAATTTAATTTTATAATACGGGAGTGTCCTGAGTTCGATCCCTGATATCGGCTCTGCACCACTAACTTTGTTAATAGCAATTTTACGTGCTGATATTACCACATGCTTGGTGGTGAAGGAAAACATCGTGAGGAAACTTGATGTCTTTGAAATATGAAGGCTCCAAAATCTTCTAAAAGAGTTATTTGCTCAGTAGTTGTATATTTACAGGTTACTACTTTACTATATGCTATATGCTGTAAAAGCAATATCGGATACGATAACAACAGTTACAAAGTAACTACTACTACGACTAACTGTAACTTAAATCAAACGATAATTAAGTAATGTGACGGTATTATATTGTAAACATTTTGTTAATTGCGTTATGGTTCCAAATTTCTTTCATATATATATTAAACACTGTTACACAAAAAATACTTTCGTTAAAAAACACTTTTTTTGTGTAATAGTGATGGTGAACATCCAAACGTATTAAAAATTTAGAATCATCTTTTATGCAGTAGGTACTTTAGTTTCGTATGAGGTGCCGGGAATATTATACCATATACGATACACTGCCAATCTTTGAAGGTACTATAGATTTGCAAATAGATACGCCGTGTGAAAGAAGTGGAGAACAGCAGTTCGTTGTTTTGCATCTATTGTTCTCAACAAACGTGAAGTCGTGCGTGTCTTTGTAGACGAAGAACGCGTTTATAGAACGTCGTAATTAATGTACACAAGACGTTGTTGTGATCTTAACACAATAGTGACAATTTAGAAGAATACAAATTTCTCTATTTTCTTAAAAAATACTTAAAATTATATGAGTAAATGTATTATAATAATGAGGTACATATTCTTATTATATTTATAATCTACTAGCGACTGTCCGCGGTTTCACCTGTGCGATCATGAATTTCGCTCTTAGTCCCTAGTGAACTCTTGATGTGTGACACCAGCTAAATATCTGCCAAAGTTAATTTAAACCCGTGTGGTCCTTTAGACGTGATTAAACGACAAATAACCAAGCACGACAATAGTAAAAAAATGTTTTTAACTATTATTCTCAAGTAAGTAAAAACCCAACAACAACGGTCAATGCCTCAATGAGTACCGAACTGTTACTTCTAGGTACTCGATTTTGGGTTAATTTTTTTATATTATTAAACGAATTTATTGTGAAGAGGAAGTAGGAAGCAACGTATCATGTCATAGTAACCCGATGGGTAACACGTGGTACTATGAACACACAAAAAATCTTTCCGACCTTCCGTTGCACTACGCGCAATTTTTTTTATAGCTAGTGACATAATATTTGCAAACGTATTTGCAAAATAAGTAAGTCATCTCAATATTTCACTATAGGTACGCTTTAATGAATGGCTATAAAGGTAAGTTTATTTACTTGTAAAAGTTTATTGCAATATGTAAGAGATACCGGTATCGTAAATAAAACTCGAAACGCACTTATCCTATCCTAATTTGCCTACACCACTATGAAACATAGCAGTGGCGTGGGCAATGTTTTTCTAAGTTTATTTTTGTAATTATAACTATATAATAACATAACGTGAGTAGGTACTATATTATGATATATAAATCGCAACACGACACAGTGGAAGTAAATACATTTTAAATCAAACTTGGATAGTTGTTAGTGTTTATAATAATAGGGAATAAAATATACAAATTGGTTAAGGTGTTAACTGATGGACACGAATGTAAACTTACGAGGAGACAGCGTAGTTGGGGCATGTTGCGCGCGCTCCGGCGTATGGTGGTAGAGTGGCGGCGCGCGGTGGCGCTGCGAGTGCGCTCCCGCACTGCGGCTGCGACCTACGAACTGACCGTGACTGGATGTGACCACTCTAAAACATGGTCTTATTATACTGACATTATAACAACTATCATAAATGAAGAAAATGTAGGAAAATTATAATGACATTTTGAATAAAAACATTTGAAGTCTGTCACAACTGGCAATTTCATATATAGAAAGCTTATTTATCTTTAAACTCCAATAACCAAAGTAATGAAACTCACAAATTTAATTGAATTAAATCATTATCAATTGAAATGATTGCCGGCTGAAAAGTCGTGTTATAATTAAATATTTGTTTTGATGCGCCTACTTTGGTTGTTAGTGCCGTAGACACTGCTTTTAGATTTCAGTTCGAATATTCGGTCTGCCACCTGATGGAAGCGAAGAAATATTAATTTTACTAAAATACGATACCCATAGGCATATTCGAAAATTATAAATCTTTCTCATTATTGCTATTAATAAAAAATAACTATAATATCCAGCACCTGGGTATAAACAAGCAAATCCGATAAAAAAAACCAAAACATTAAAATATATTTTGTAAGATCACTAATGATTACTAGACCACCATTCCCCTTAAACCTCGCCTAATTTAAAGTTTTTGCATAATTTTTACGTTTAATGTTTATTTTATTATTCACTTTTTTCGACGACGTTATTGGTAACTCTCCAAATTTGTATTTAATTTCTAGAAAAAATATTAAAATAAAGCTACTTCAAACGTCAAAGCTCTCAGTTTCTAGTTGGTTTTATTTCAATGGCAGTGTCCTTGAAAGCAAATGCAAGCATAGTTTGCTTTGCCCTAGTTATGTGATAAGTGACTTAGACTTTTAAACAACTTACTCTGGTGGGGATATTTACTGCCAAATATTGCAGGCTGTTTCAATATGTGATTTTTACTGTTTACTTATGAAACGCCAGTTAGGTGTGCTGATTTTTTATAGGTATAAAACAAAGCTTTTAATGATATTAATGCATACCTAACAGAGTATGGTTTATTTTTTCAATAACATTGTAAATAAGTACTCATGCTCGTCATCCAGCATTGCCAGGCAGAGATTATGGATTGCCATTTGACACGATTCAGCGTAGCCAAACCTGCTTCCGCAACCCACTTTTCGCTTCTTCGAGGGATAGAATATGTAGATATATGAAATAGTAAGGTATTAAAATTACATTTGATTATTAGATTGTACCTGTACCTGAACCTATATATTCTTTACGGCTGAAACTCTACTTTATACACTGACAGCAGTTTTTTTTAAATTAAAAACTAAATTAAAAAACACAATTAGTCGCAAGATGCAAATAATTTTAGTTTTTTGCTTTTGTTCTTAACGTACGGTGATTAGTGAATGAGTGACGGCTTTTATACATATGGATAGGGATAGAAGATAGATAAGAGAAAATGTACAACCTTACGCTCCAAATGTCAACCTCACATGCACATTGCGTATTATTCTGGCTTATGAAAAAAGAACGAAAGTTATAGAGAAATAGCCAAAAGTTCTGAATCCAAATAGCTGACCAGTGCTTTGGAGCTGGTACTATCACTTACCAACCAACTTTCCCAAGGAGGTGAGTATGCAGTAAACCTTTCAAGAAAAGCACGCTGGAGCTTTCAAGGAATAACATATGTCCAGCAGTGAACTGATATATCAATTTATTTTGTTATAACGGTGTCTTAAGGCCAAGGCTTCCTCTTAAGATTCTGAGAGGCTCTTTAGAGCAAGAAAGGGTCTGCCACGTTTCTACAATGCGGATTATATTTTTTTTTTCATTTCAGTCATGCAGGGTTTCTTACGATGTTTTTACTTCACTACCGAGTACGTAGTAAATTTAGCACTGTAATTAAAATAGTAAATGGAATCTTGAACACTTAGCGGAAATTCATTACTTTAATAATATTATAATTATATTACCTACCAGACTATGTAATGTATGCAATTTTTTTTGGTTTTTCCTGCCGAATTGTGCATAATATTTTTTTCCAACATATTTACTGCAATGTAAAGTATTTCAGCAATTAACAATTTTAGTGATTCCGACAACGAGGATCGGACCCAATTCAGTCTCGTGAAATGATATCAAAAGGGAGTGCCTGGTCGCAATAGACACAGCTGAGCTATCAGGGCTCGTAATTTATATACTTTGTAATAAAGTAAACGACTACTTTTAAGGCGGCACTAAAATGTGTGTACAGATGCTATGGCAATTACTTCCTAAGATTCTCTGCGAAAGGCATTTTCTACAATAATGGATAATCATTATGATTCAAAATGATGAACAAAAATATGATTTACTTTAAATATTTTTGATTATAAACTTAAAAACAACTTTTAAGTTCTCTCAGTCTCAAAATAAAGTATCGCCCTAGGGAAATAAGAGGTTGCGTCAGCGTCCTCCGTGAGCGTTATTACACATACTCTGAAAGATGGAATGACCATCTCAAATATACCCGAAGTAAATTTTCTAAATCGATGTCCGGCAGCAGCGTTTAAGTTGTGACTTAATACGATCGCCACATTACCTGCCAAGCATAGCGACTACGACGTTCTGTAATGTATGTTGACTAATTGAACTTATCAAGAAGAATGAAGATTTTCTTATTATGTAGATTACCGGCTATCAACAAATATACTTAACGACATTGTACGATGTACTTATAGCCCATTTCGACCACAGTGATAATTTCAGAATAGTATCGGATGTCAACTGTGCAGGATTATAATTAAAAAAATAGTTTATTTCATAACCAAGAACCAAGAACATTAATATTAAGAAAACAAGGTAGGACGTATTAGTAACTTTATAAAAACCTGTATCAGGATATAACAGTTTCAGTAAGAGGATATGAAAGTATACACGCAAACACAGGGATACACACTCGTCTTTACCTTCCCGTTTGCGATATTACATTTATGCGATAAGATAGGAGGAAGGAAGCTCAACACACACATATGCCAAATACAAAAATTCACTACGCTAGCCACTGAACCACCCGCCTGTCTTTGTATATTCTATGGATTATTACATTTCGATACTACATACATTTTGTTTTGATCGAAAACAGGGGCTCCAGCTGTAAAAGAATAATAGCTCAGTACGTTGGCACAGCTAGATGTAATGGTAGATCTGTCGACCTCGTGAGGGATTTCAGTTGAAACCTGTTTTGTTGTGTACACCTTACTTTCCAAATTCGAGGTTATAGGTCAGTAAAAAAACCGATCGAATCGAACCCAGGTCACTCGCGCTCTATGAAACTAAAGCGAACGCTTTGACCACTAGGCTGGCACAACCTAGTAGTTGAAATTGCTTTGCATATAATTGTAATAATTATGTAAACCTGTTCTGGACCTTATTGCTAGACTTTATGGTAATGTAACCGTCATTTTAAAAAGTGATATTATTTTTGTACTGTCATAGTTAATAATTTAATAGAAGATATTTTCACATCACGTTAAACTTGAGTCCTTTTTGGTTCTGACTTAGTTACTAAAAATTGCAAATCCAATTTAAATAGTATGCATTATTATTCTAAGCGTTTAGGTTACTGATTTAGTATTTTACTGAACAAAAAAATGTCATGATCATCCTTGTTATATCAGCGTAGTCGGATAAAAAGTAGTCTATATGTTGACCGGTGCCAGGTAGTTTACCTGCATACCAAATTTAATGTAAATCCGTCTTGTAGGTTTCGCGGGAAACGCGAACACAGAGACAGAGCTTTCAGTATCACTTATACAGATTTTTTCCGAATTATTGGAATTACTGATATTACCGATTGCAGATGACAAGAGTTATCGTTTTACAAGAATTCCAGCGGAAGCCTCGAAGCGAAGAAATTTGTCGAAAAATCAAAACAAATTATTATATTTATTATTTTCTTTTACTAGGCGGTGGCAGTTTTCTACTCTGTCAAGGAGTCGTCTAGGTAGGTTACTCTTATATGTGTAACAACTGTTATGATCCGGTTTGAAAGGTATAGAGACGCGGTATAATTACAGGCTAGGAGGCATTCCATCTCAGTCCTCAGAGGTGTCAACGCATCTGTAACCTTCTTCGATTGAACTTGTTTGCAGGTGGTGACCATGAGCTAGTTTTTTTTATGGGAAAGGCGGCAAACGAGCAAGCGGTTCACCTGGTGGTAAGTGATTACCGTCGCCCACGTATATCTGTAACATCAGAGGAGCTGCAGGTACGTTGCGAACCTTAAGGGTTTTTGGGAGATGGGAAGGAGGATGAAGAGGGGATGGGAGGAGGAGTAGGCCTCCGGTTGCCTCACTCACTAAACGAAACGCAGAAGCACAAGATGCCTCTACTTCAAGCCGGTATTCTGCGAGGCCGTGGTACCAATCCGGTCGAGCCGGCCCTTTCGTGCAGCAGCAAAAGCCGCCGCTTGGCTGTTCCAAGATAAAACCTTACCATCAGGTAGACCCTTAGGTCGTTCGACATCCCAATCCCATAAAAATGGTTAAGGTGTGTTGAGTCCCGTGTTTCTGACGCTGCATCTTTCCCTTCCTCCAAACTTTTCGCATAAGAGTTCCGTGGGACGTAGGAAGATAAAGACGAGAGAGTGCCTATGTGTTTGCGAGTACACTGAGTATATGGCACTATAATAAATCCTGTGCACTTGACAACAGATAGTATTTGGAAGTTGTCGCCGAAGGTTGAAATCGGCCAGGAAGTATCATCGAATCCTGCCAAATTAGACAGGCCAGCAGTATAGGAACTAGCGATGATGATTGACGGCGTACTGAAAATTGAGTACGTATTTTAAACTATCCTGAATAGTTTATTGTATTTATTGCTCATTATTGAATCGTTCGTACTAAGGACTTATGAACAACTCAAATAAAGAGCCGATTCTCATTTTGTTTTGATACTTAGTTTCGAGAATTCTATGTCAGTTCATCATTTCCATAATGAAGTTTACCAACGAGTATGCCCTTTTGGAGGATTGCTACTTTTGTAGATGAAAGTCAATGGCGTCTTGACTACGTATAAGGAATAATAGGTTAGTGAGGGTTAAGCTTACATCGTGATTTTATGATGTTTCCTCACAAAGTAGCTGTTTTGTTACACCTATTACAACTATGCTTAATGGGATTTCTGCTTGTCTTCGTAAGAGTCCGCAATCATGATGAATAAACTATTAACTAATACCATGATGAAATACTACTAAAGTTACTAAGAAATTTCTGTTTATGTTCAAGAATTACTCATGTATAATATTTTTAATTTTAATTTTGTATAATTTTTAATATTCAATATTTTGCAGTGTTAACTTCAAATCTTACTTTTGAAGGAAATCTATCTTGTGACATTAGGAATAATAATATATTATAAACATTTGACAATAAGCGATTTCGCGTTATGAGGTTTGCAATATCAGTAATAGTATTAAAATTTAAATATTAATGCCATTACAGATGAAATCACCAACCGCTTGCTCAGAAGTGCCATTTTGGTAAGTACTGATTTATTTAAAAAAAATTGTACTGAACTTTTATATTTGGCATTTGTAAGATAGTTAGAGATATTTGTGAAAAGTAGATTACATATTATTATTTCTAATTCCGTTTGATATTTTAAAGCGCCATCTATAATAAATAGATAAAACGAGGAAAAAGATATGTACTCTTCAATGAAATACATTGAAATCAAAATGTATAAATGTAGCTGCACTGGCACAGATGTCGCTGTTATAAAACATTTCCATCGAGTAAAGTAATGGTTTAAAACAGGGATTCCCAAAGTGGTCCTTCGGATTCCCGAACCGATATCGTTTTCCCAGGGATCGACATAAACGAAATCTGATTTTAGTAGTCAAGGAGGTCTAAAAATCGACCCCTATTAATTAATACTAATTCTTATTACACATTTTTAAGATACCGTATAAGTTGTGTTACGTATACCAACTTGTTATAAGAATGACTAATATTTTAGTAGGAAGTATCATTTTTGTACTTTTATAAAACTCAACAAGTCGATAGCACGCTTATCCACAAGTTAAATTAAGCAAAAAAAACTCTGCAAGTCAATAAGCGTGAACAAGTTCATGCATGATAATGTGTTCGGGTGTACAAGTCTTTCGAGCACGTTTTGACTTGCTCTGTATTTGACGAATATACGCAATTTAACACGAAGGAAACCATGATCAAGTTCAAGTCTAAACATGCTACTGATATTTTACTATATAACAAGCTAGCACTTAGGTTGAAAGTTCATTTGCGTTTTGAAATACGTTGGAGCTTGAATGATAATGCACTCATCTACTAATTTATTTCAAGAGATAACAAAATTATTACAATGATAAATAAAGTGATTGAAAAAGAATTTACAGAGTGCTTAGTTAGCTACGCCCGTTAATGGCTTAACAATACATTTCAGCAGTTTATGAAAAAGTAACAGGCTAAGAACACAAAACCAAGACCAAAAAAACATATTTTTCTATAATTTTTTTTTATTTACTTTAGAAAAGTTGTTACATAAACTTGTAAATGTACGAAAACAATGAAAACTGATTTCATTGTTTTCGTTTTTTACGCTGATTGGTAGATAATACAAATTTTCTATACTACAGTGATTATGTCCAAGTTTATCAATGAGTAAGTTCGTGAGCATACCTAAAAACATCCAGTACCTAGGTGTGATAATAATAAGCCCGTCTGCAAATTTAATAGTTTTATTGTTGTTTTTTTAAGTAGTTTCTTAAACATATTTTTTTTTATTTGCAGGTTTACTGCGAGTTGCAGACATGAAAAAAAATGCAGACAATACAGTTTGGAATACTTGAAGTTTGGATTTATTTCATATATATCAAATCAACACTTGCAGATGTGTCTCATATGTGAAAAAGTATTCAGTAACGATTTCATGAAGCCTGAAGATTTCAAAAATGGAAGACCACTTATCAAGAGTACTTGCTGACAAAAATGTAAGCCCTTGTCTTTCTTTCAAGCACTTAAAGAAAAACTGGAGAAAAGGCCATCCATAAGATCGATGTGTGTCGTCATCTATGCAAGACGTTGCTGGATTACGAGCGTCCGTCGTGATATATCTTTACTAATAGCGAAGTCGGGGAAACCCCACACAATTGGAGAACAGCTTATTTTACAAGCTATTGCGAAGGTCCTCAACAATGTATTGCATAAGCCCGCACATGATATTATAAAGAGAATTTGAGCAATAACACCGCTCAGAGACGAGATTGGTCACGACGTGGAAAATATTTCATACAATTTCTTACCGACCAACAGATTCTCTCTCCAGCTGCACAAGTCTACACTACCCGGCAATGAACCTCTGTTATTAGGATATGTTCGATATATTAAAGATGAAAATATATGCCAAGAACTGATTTTTTTTTCAATATATTTAGGGATTGATAACAGAGAAGAATAATTTTTTTAGTTCGTGGGACGTTTTTAACCGACAAAACTATCCCATGGAAGACCATTGTTTCTATTGCAACTGATGGTGCACCATCTATGGTTGATCGTCATCGTGGTTTTATAGCTCACTTAAGGCAACAACTGCCGGAGGTACTGTTCATTCACTGCGTGATTCATAGATAGCATTTAGTAGCAAAACATCTGAATCCTAGATTACATCAGTCTTTACAATATGTTATAAATGCTGTCAACAAGATTCGAAGCAATTTTTGAACACTCGGTTATTTGCTCCGCTATGTGAGGAAATCGCACACTGAAGTTTGTTGGCTATCAAGAGGCTCTTGGTGAGTAAGATTTTCAGCTATTTTTTGAATCTGTGTTGTAATCAAGGAAAAGATCCGAATTTGAAAGAAAATCTGATCAATTGTAAAACAGATATTTTTGACTTGACTGATATCTTTGGTGTGTTAAACAAAGTTAATTTGCAGCTGCAGGGTGACGATCTCAACTTGATAAAAACATAATCTACTAAAATCTAAAAAAAAATAATAGCATCCTTTGTGGGCTCATACTTTATAAATTTATCAACGTTGAAGCAGAAAAGAATTCAAAATTCACAGTTAACGCATTTGTCAAAATAACCAGAAATGCTTCAAGATGACGTTATTTTATCACTTGGACGCATTATACAAGGATTTTAATAAGAGGTTTGAGGATCTCTTAAATTTACAAATTCCTCAATGGATAATAAATCCGTACAATATCACAACCATGGAAGAAGCAAATATGATAATGCAAGAAGAGTTCATTACCATCAGCACAGAAAGTTGAAGCAGAAGTTCAACCAAGGCTAACGGAAGTACTGGTTGCAACGCAACATTGAAACACAGTATCAACATTACTGAAAAATACCTTATCGCTTTTCCATCATCATACCTAGTCGATAAAGGCTTCAGTGTGGTCACACAAATTTTGACAAAACAAAGAAACCATTTGAAAATCAACGAACCCGGAGATTTAAGGTTACAACTCATCATTATTGAACCGAATTTATTTACATTGGTAGAAAATCACCAGGTTCATCCATCACACTGAATTTTTTATTTTTTTATCTTTACTTTGCGATTTTAATGTTATGAACGAAATATGGGCTATGGTGTCTTGTGAGTAGTGTATCAGTTAATTTTGGAAAAGGGGTTTTGCCAAAAATGGTTTAAGATAAAATAATAATAAAACAGTAAAATATTAATCCCCAAATCTTCAGTGCGTGTTTATCATATTAACTTACTTACTGATATTACTTTGAATAATGGTAAATTGAAAAAGGGAATATTAATCCGAATATTCAACAGGATTACGACTGTTAACTCTCACTGGGTAGGCAGTAGTGCGAATTAGGCATGTAAATCCAAATTATTCTTAGTACCGGTTCGGTTCCGATACAGGCACGTGATTTCTAGGGATTTTTTTCTACTCTGGGTGACATTGTCACTTTTTAGAACTGAGTATTTGTCTCTGTATGTGTCATGTTGCTTAATATCGGCATATTTAAATATTTATAATAGTTAAGCTAATTAGTTTATATTCTATTTCCACCTGTACCTCGTAGAATAATAACAGGCCGAAGAAAAAGATATTATTCACATACGTAAATTCATCTCGTAGTTATCGTGAGCTGTATATACTATCACAGGTACTTACGTAGTAACTAGTAAATAGATTGCGCAGGGACCATAAGGAGATTTTCTGTATGAGCAGGTTGTAAATAAATGAAGATGTCTTTGTGACGTTAATTCATAGGAAAGTTAGAAACTGCCAACTTACCTTAACATAATACCATAAGCTTGAAGGTTCACACACAAAATATCTAGTGTGTCACAATCGTTAATCCAGAAAGTTTCTTGATTTGAATATACGCTTTAACTAACAATTTACATATGTGTATAGAACCAACTCGAAGTAAAACGTGACTCCGAATAATTGAGTGCAATTATTTTATTACCGATTGCGTCTTAACTTGCTATAATTATATTCATTTCAATATTGATAATTTGAAACATGCTATAATTATTGATTAGAAAATATCTATTGTTGAATATTTCTCATATAATAGTAAGCAAAATAAGCTCAGACCAGTAATGGCTTACATAATTTCTTACCTAACCCGCCTGCTCTACTGCAGAAAATTTATCCAGACACGTGGTGTGTTCTAAGAGTGTATGCACTATGCTAGCATTTATTGGCACTTTCATGGAAAGGATGTCATGGGGACGTGAAAAGGTTTTTTTTATTTATGCCACCAACAAGATTGGTACCAGAGTAGCAGAGAAAAATACAAATTAACAGATTATTATAATAATAGCACTATAATATCACAATGTTCTACATAGCCTCCTGACGGGTGCATATCAGTATGCCAGTTTTAACTAGGTCAGTTTTAAGGAAAATTTATTGTAATTATTTGATCGAAGTACATGAGTAATTCCATTTATGTTAATATTACTGAGCAGGTTATGACAGCCCATGGCACCGTTCACAAGTTTGTATTAAAAATACTGTGCAGATAGAGTGCAGAAATCTTGAAGTGCAATAACCTATCCTTATAATTAGGTAGTTTTTCAATCAACCCATATTTATAGGCAAGAAGCCATAGGAATCTCTTCTGGACCTTTTTTAAAACTTTTTATAGTCAGTGTTGTTAGGATGTCATGCCGAGACTGGAATACTCAAGCCCGTTATGCAATAGTGTGTTAAATAATAATATTTTAGCGTAAAACAAAGAAATATGGTATATGGTCCGCATGGTATCGGCGACTGATTCTAGCCAAACCCTTTCTTTCCGTGTGCGTCGTAAGAGGTGACTTAGTAAAAAACCTTGAAAATGGCAATGGCTAACGTCAGATGGCGGGATAATCATCACGAAATATACCACACCAAAAATAAACAAAAAGATAATGAACTATAGTGTGTGTGTCTAAGGAGAGAGGTATCTGGCACCGCGATTGCCAGTAGACTTTCCAAGCATCTCCATATAGGAGAAGCCTATTTACAGGCTGTTAAGGTAAGGTAAGTTTAAGATTTTCAAAATCTTTGAAATTATGATTGATGTAATGCAACTTTTTGAAACTTTTTTTTTTTTTTTTTTATAGTAGAAGGGGGCAAACGAGCGTGCGGCTCACCTGATGGTAAGTGATCACCGACGCCCACGAACATCCACAACACCAGAGGAGCTACAGATGCGCTGCCGGCCTTTAAGGAAGGAATAAGCTCTTTTCTTGAAGGTCCCTAAGTCGTAACTGTTCGGAAATACTGCTGGCGACAGCTGATTCCACAAAATCGAAGTGCGTGGCAGAAAACTTCGATTAAAACGCACTGTGGTGGAATGCCAACCATCTAGGTGGTATCGATGGAACTTCGAATTCTGTCGCGATGTACGATGGTGAAACTCAGCAGCTGAGATCAATCCGAACAATTCCTCAGAACATTCCCCGTGGAAAATTTTGTAAAAAATGCAAAGAGAAGCAACATCTCTTCGCAAGGCCAAAGGATCAAGCCGATCAGAGAGAGCTTGGTCGCCGACAATTCGAGCTGCTCGACGTTGGATACGGTCAAATGGAAGGAGTTGGTACTGGGGTGCCCCTGCCCAGAGATGAGAACAGTATTCCATGTGGGGCCGAACTTGCGCCTTATAAAGTTGCAATCGGTGGACCGGCATGAAATACTGTCCCGCTCTACAGAGCACACCAAGCTTTTTGGAGGCCAATTTGGCCTTTCCCTCCAAGTGACCACGGAACTGAACGTCGCTCGATATGTCAACGCCAAGGATTCTGATACTGGCTGAGGCAATAAGAACATTCCGTTCTCAAAAAGAGGAGAAACGACAAAGGGATTCTTTTAGCGGTGAACGCGCAAACCTGTGTCTTTTTGGGGTTGAATAGGACCAAATTACGTCGACCCCAATCCGAGACTTTGAATAACAAGGTCTCGACTTCAGACACAAGTTTGTTCCGGCACTCGTCGACGTGTTCCCGAGAAATATTCGCACGGCCTGTATATAGGGCATCACCCGTGCTGTCGTCTGCATAGCAATGAATGCTACTGATTTGTAGCATGTCGTTGATATGCAGAAGGAACAGAGTGGGAGATAACAGCCTTGTGGAACACCAGCATTCACGGGTTTGGGGTCCGAGCATGCACCGTCGACAACAACCTTGATGCTCCGATCCGTGAGGAAGCTGGTGACCCAGTTGCACAATCTCTCAGGAACCCCGTAAGATGAAAGCTTTGAAAGAAGCGCTTTATGCCAAACCCTATCAAATGCTTTCGCTACGTCCAGACTAACCGCCAAAGCCTCCCCCTTAGACTCAACTGCTTCTGCCCATCGGTGAGTCAGGTAAACTAGAAGATCACCAGCTGATCGTCCGTGACGGAAACCGTACTGTCGGTCACTGATGAGCTGGTGTTCCTCCAGATACCTCAAGAGCTGGGTTTTGATGAGTGACTCCATTATTTTAGATAACAAGGGGGTGATGGCAATAGGCCTGTAGTTGGACGGATTAGAGCGGTCGCCTTTTTTGGGTATTGGATGCACAAATGCTGTCTTCCAAGATTCCGGGACGACGCCTGAAGAGTAGGAGTGCCGGAAAAGACGCGTGAGAATCGGTGCCAACTCAGGGGCACACATCTTCAGCACAATTGGAGGGATTCCGTCCGGCCCACTCGACTTATGAATGTCCAGGGAGCGGAGTGCCTTTCGCACTGAGCTCTGCAGAAACTGAATATCCGGCATGGAGCACTTACACCACGGGATGGTAGGTGGAGAGTTTCCCCGGTCATCAAGAGTCGAGTTGATGCAAAAGAGAGCCCAAGAGATCGGCTTTCTCTTTTGCAGTATGGGCCAGCGAATCATCCTCCTTGTGTAGAGATGGGAGAGATGGCTGACAGAAGTTCCCCTGGACAGCCTTGGCGAGAGACCAGAATGCGCGGGATCCCGATGGGAGGCGAACTAGTCTCGCGCCAATTCTGCCAATGTGCTTTAACTTTGCCGCAGCGATAACTCTTTTGAAGGACCTGGAGGCAGAGTTGTACTCGTTTTTAAGAGCACTGGTTTTTGCATCCCGAGACGCCGATGCATCGGCCCAGGCCTGGTAGCACTTCCGCTTTCGGCGTGACGCTATTTTGCAGGTGCGACCAAACCAAGGCTGGGATTTACCTCCGACAGGCACTGCAGAGAACGGAATAAAAAGTTCCATTCCCTGAAGTACCACGTCGGTGACAGAATCTGCAACGACGTTGGGATCATCCAGCGAGAAGCAAACCTGCCCCCATGGGTAGGAAGCAAAGAAAGACCGCATTCCATCCCAATCTGCCGACCTATAGTGCCACTCACGGCGGAAGTCCGCAGATCGCGTTTGGGATCGGCGCGCGATAGGCACTACACTCCGGATCAGACAGTGGTCCGACGAGCCAAGAGGGGCATCGACTGAGACCAAATATCCGTCCGGGTGTGGTCAGCAAAAGGTCCAACAGGGAAGGTGAATGACCTTCCACGTCTGGGATCCGCGTCGGCGAGGTTACCAGTTGTGTCAGGCCATATGCTAATGCAAAGTCGTGAACAGATCTCCCCGCATGATCGGTTATGCGAGAACCGAGCCAATCGGTGTGGTGGGCATTAAAATCGCCGAGAATCACGATCTCTGCGGATGGGATCTGTTGTAGCACGGAATCTGTAGCCATTTGGATGTGGTCGATGAGTCGGTCAGTTACGGTATTACCGCTATGGGACCTGTAAAGGCACGCATAGACGCGCGGATGGTCGTCGCTGTCGATGCGCAGCCAAACGGTAGATAGGTCCAAACCTTCAAGACTACCGAGGCGTCGAGAACAGATATCATCTCTGACGTATACGCAAACTCCGGCACGGGGCACAAAGGAGTGTTCTAGTTTGTACCCCGGGTAATGGAGATAAGAGGTATCAGCCGGAGACGATATCTGAGTCTCTGTAAGAAAAAGCAAGGCTGGCTTCGCCGTTTCAAGATGGTAATGAACGGCGCTAAGGTTCGAGTGGAGTCCCCTGATATTGCAGAAATCCACGGCGAGCGCGGTAGGGGATGCCATAGTTTCCTTGCTGCGTTTGCCTCGAGTAGGAAAGAAAGAGAGCGGAATATTGCCCCCCCCCCCAGAATACGCGGGGCAGACTGAGCATCCACGATTAGGTAGCGTAGGAAAGCCTGAACGTGGATGCTCAGTGAGGGATTCTCCAGAACCGTAGGTACTGGTACCCTCCTGGGGTAGCTCAAAATTATATACCGCTACCATATTTGGGGAGGGGGGAGGGGGGAGAGGGCCTCCGGTTACCTCACTCACCGCACGAAACGCAGAAGCACAAGATGCCTCTACTTCACGCCGGTATTCTGCGAGGCCGTGGTACTTATCCGGACGAGCCGGCCCATTCCTGCGGCAGCAAAAGCCGCCGCTTGGCTCTACCACGTCTAAGATCTAGACTATACGATCAAAATGATTTTGCAATTGTAGTTTTGAGGAGCCTTGAAGATCAATAAAATTCTGACGTATTTGAGATTGGATTGCTATTTCGTCCAAGAGTCCTACACTAACCTAACTATATAAGTAAATCTTACCTTTTTCGGTCGCTAGCAGCAATGCATCTACAGATGTGTTTTAGTATGAAGGATATAAAGAGCCTGTACAATTATAAATTATGAGACATTGCGTCTTAATCCTCAGGAGTGAAAATGCACTTTTAGTCTAAGTTGGTTTCAGTTGTCCATGGGGTGGAGTAACCACTTACCATCAGGTGAACTGTTAGATCAGCCAGATTACATAAATTATGTACAGTTTTAGATAACCTATCATAAAAGGTACTAACTACTCGCTCGACCACTATGACAGTAGTTCTATCAAAATCCATCCACGGGTTTTGAAGTTATGCGTATGCAAACAAACCACGTATGTTAAGGCTCATCGGATGGAAAAGCTGTATGAGTCTTATAAAATGACGTAAATTGGTTTTTATGTTATGTTTATTCATGCCTACTGTCCAGCTATAACTATATCGGCTGGATTCCTAAATAATACATTGTTGAAAGAATTTAGATGGAGTTTCAATCTAAATTTGCTGTGAGGTTTCTACGTTATACGTATCAAGTAAATTACGAGTAGGCCCATAATAGATAACGTGATGATGTATCCTAGATGTTCCTAAGTCCTCTACGTAACACAACAGTGGAAGTTTCATCGAATTCAATCCACTGGTTTTTGCCTGATGCATGGTCAGACAGATAGAATCACCAAGATTTTTTTAAATTGAGGTTTTTGACTTCCGTATTATATTAATATAAATATAATACTACTGTCCAATTAAAATTTTGGAAATATATCAATATACATGTTTAGTTTTGCTTGAGTTTCATTATAGTAATAAGACTCTGAAATCTAAAAGTATAGTTTTAATAATATAGGTCTCTCATAATATTTTCTTATCAAATATTATTATTCACATTTTTTCTTAGTTCGTTAGTTATTAAAAGCTAAATGTTGAATTGGCTTGCAATCTCGTCGATTCTTATACATTTTCTATTACAGTTCTTCATTCTCTTCTTCTCTTTACGATTCTTAAGGTTGCGGTGGTGCTGCGTTAAAAATATTTACTAAATTAGACTCAGGGCTATTATTCACCATCTTTAGCTTCTGCAGCACTCGTGTAGATACACCGAGTATTTCTTAATAATTATCTTGGGACATTGATAATCTGAATATAATAAATTATTATATTAGATTGGCCGAAAAAGACAAAGACTGAAAAAACATATACTTTCAACATGATAGAGTTTATAGATCTTTTTTTAATATTTAAGGGTGAAATTTTTTTACACAATTTGGAAAAATTCTACCAAAGAAAAAGATTTTGTTCTCAGAAAGCGGTACAAAATGCCTTCATAGACTTTGTGACTCTCAGAGTTCTATCGCAAAGGCACCTTGCGATGATATTTTTGTAGAAAAAAAGATGTTTGAATTATTCAATATAAAACGGTAATTTCATACTATAACCTCTGTTATGAAGATATATTATGTATGTTAGTAATAAATGTGTTATTTAAATGTAAATGAACAAGCATTTAAAATTGCAATTATCGTAACAAAATAAAATTTGACTGCAAAATTCATATATATTTATCATTACACAAAATAATTCTCACCTTCAGGACTTTCGACAATTATTTACAAACTAAATTATAACTAGTATCACTCTCAATTCTGTATTTAACAGACTTAACTACGAAAAAGTTCCTTCATTTTTGTCATTTGGAGTCTTCTATCAAATATATTCGAATGGTATATGACATAGTCTCCGAATGACTAGAAGCGGCAATTGCGGTAGACATACTACGAAGAATATTGCGAAAGGGCTGAAGAGAATGCACGTCCCCAACCACGCCATTAGAAACCAGGTCGGTAAGAATGCTACTTGCTCCAACATTATCGCTTTAAAATACCTCTGGTTTCTAGAAAGTTCATAGTTCAAGTAATGAAAAATGTATTATTCTGAAGACTACAAGTTTCTTTGTTGTATTGGAGCTTAACGTTTAAGTCTTTGTTAGCGTAGTTAGGATCGCCATCTGAAAAAAAAACAGAATTTTAAATTGATCACCGAAACAAGCAAAAAATTAATTCATGAAATTCAATGCTGCCTTTTAAACTGTGAAAGTAGAAAGATTATATTTGTTTCAATCGGATTACATAAAGACTAACCCTAAACTGACATATTAATTTTCCAATTGTTTCCAATGGAAAGGGCAAATTCCGCAATCGCTACCCTTGGCTGGTGGATTAACGATCGCAGTGATCTAATACCAAAGATGGCCGTCACTTGATATTGATGACTATTGATTCTTTTTGATTATCTTTTACATTTAATTCATTAGATCGTTACGTCACGATTTATGAAGCCAGGATTATTTTAGCGTCACTTAGCTGAATTTTAAAACATTCACTGGCAAGATGGTAGCAGATTGTCTTTCACCACTACCACAAAGTTTATAACTTAAAAACTATTAATGATATTAACATAAAAGTTGCAGAGTATCTACATAGTAATACTGAAAAAGTTTATAACAATTGGTTTAGAAAGTATGACGACGTGCGTTTTTCTTGCGATTTATATAAATAAAAAAAAATATTCGAAATTGGGAAAGTTGTTTTCTTAACAACATTAAAAATAATATTTAGAATAATATCATTCATCATTATAGCTGTCTCTTATTCTGAAGCGGACGAAATATAAACATTACAAACGAAGAAAAAAAAAGTCACCATGTGACTATGGGTGCTGCAAAGCACAAAAAAACTCGAGAAATAATAAATAGCACTTTTTTATTAAACGAAATTATAATTATACTCGTAGCACATGGGAAACGTGTGCTTGTTGTATTGATGTCACGGTCTATTTGTGTAACATTATTATATGTATTATGAAAATAAGTCTGAACTTTGTCAGTGAACAGGTGTTTCACCAGTTAAATTACTTTCCTCGTACAATATTGAAGTATAATATGGTACAATAACCGAAATAGCACCAACAAAACCGATAAGCACCACTGTTCTGCCATGGAATTTAGGAACTTTGTACCAATTCGACTGAACTGAGTTTTGAATATCAGCACTTTGTAACCGCAAGGGAAAACCCTTGCGGTTTTACATACAAATATACAGGAATCACAATTCCTGTATATTTTTGTAAACCAGTCAACGGAAAGTTTTCGATTTAAAAATACTACTTAAATATATTTGCTACGTAGTAATTGCTCGGGCATAAATATACAATTCGATCATTCATTGATTCACGTGGAATGGATGTGTGCCAAATTTAAATATGAAATTTAAATTAGATTGCTTCAAAGCATGTGACTTGTATCTGTTGTACCATAATAATTTGAACAATTTTAATACTGTAAACAAAAGACATTGTTTACGTTTTTTTTTTCGTGAACTTCTAACAAACTAAAATGATAAATAAAGGACGACGAAATCTCATTAGATTTAACTAAAATACCTATAAGAAAAACTTCTAGATTGAATATTTCTCTTTAATGAAAAATTTCTAGACTAATTTGTTCTTGTTATGTAACTATTGCCCGTTGTTTCTGAGAACATACTCGTATATCTTAAAATTATACTCGTAAATAACTTGAGATATTTTTTTTATGGAAAAAATGGCTTAAATTTATTTTAATGAAGTAGTCTCAAGTATAAAAAATTCTTGAACACTATTTCAAATACTTTGATAAATCCAAAAGTGCAGATATTAAAATTTTTAATATTTGGGAAGCTTTTGGAGCCGGCAAATTTATAGCCACCACGCTACCATGGTACGGGTGTCTGTTTTTACATATTCTCGAAATTATTTATTTATTTATTGCCTTAAGCTTAAGGTTACAATGGGCGGACTTAATGCCAAGTGGCATTCTCTACCAGTCAACCCTTGTTATGGTGAAAGGTAGTTGGCAGGTATAAAACAAAGAATAAAAAAAAATAAAATAAAATAAAAAATAAAAAACTCCAATAAAAATAACTTGATTAGTACATATAAATAAACTATATAATTAAATAAATATTTATAACATAAAATACACAAATACGTATACAAGTATATAAAAGGATACATAAATAAATATATAATATAAATCTAAAATAGATAAGCCGAATATTGTCAATGATCTATTATTCTGTTAGGTAATTACCAAGTAGACTCTTAAACAGTTTCTTGCTAGGAGCTGCTTTTATCTTATCGGGCAGGGCGTTCCAGAGGAGTGTAGCTTGAACAGTAAAAGAAGAGTTATAGTATCCTGTATTATGTTGTGGAACTCGAATCTTAAATTGGTTTATGGAACGAGGCTCTCTGTCATGAGCAGAATAAAGATATTGAAAATTATTCTTAAGATAAGAAGGAGAATTAGGATCAGTTAATACAGAATACAATAAACACAGAATTCTAGAGCTACGCCTTTGACGAATAGGAACCCAATTAAGCTTGGAACGATAAAAAGAGATGTGATCATATTTACGTAAACCAAAGATAAATCTAATGCAGTTGTTAAGAAGGCGCTCCAACTTATCGAGACGTGATTGGGATAGGTCCGGGTAACACACATCTGCATAGTCGATAATGGGTAAAATTAAGGATTGAGTGAGCAAAAGCTTAGTTTTAAAGGGTAAGAAATTTTTCAAACGATATAGACAACGTAAGGTGGCAATGACTTTCCGGCTGACTTCAGCAACCTGAGTCTCCCAACACAATGACTGGTCCAGATGAATGCCTAGATTTTTCACAGTTTTGGAGAAAGGAATTAATGTTTCATTGAAATAAACTGGAGCAAGGTTACCATAATCAATCCCGGCAAGCATCCTAGGACCCACTATGATTGCTTGACATTTTAATGGGTTGACAGTAACCCCAAATCTGTGCGACCAATCTCTAATAGAGACAAGATTGTTATTTAGCTTCGATATGCAGTTATTGAGGTCGTTAGTGCCTGATTGTGCATAAAGCTGAAGATCGTCTGCATACAGATGATACGAACAGTCGACAGCGGAGGTGATAGAATTAATAAATAACGAAAACATTATGGGAGAAAGTATACCGCCTTGCGGCACACCTGTACCAACGTCCGCCCAGGCAGAACACTGCTGTCCTAATTATTAGAAATTAGAAGAAATTATATTACTTGTTATTTCTCAGACATGCAGGTTTACTTACCATGTTTGTCTTTACCTAGGCTTTAAAAACATAGTAACTAACACTTTACGATACGTGTCATTCAATTAACTCTATTAACAAATTTATTAATGCCACCATCAGGGATCGAAGTTCAAACCCAGGTCTGACTACTAAGTGTTTACCACGGGTCTTCGAAGACATGGTTTTCAAGATGAATGCCTTATGGTCAGGTAAAAGAATTCCCATTTTGAATAAAATATAGTGTTTGAATTTGTAGTGGGTCACTCGAGAGGGTTTATTTATTATTTACATTTATATTTAAACTTTTACAAAATGTATCTTATAAGTTTCAATTATAATCAGACAAGTTACACTTATTTCTTTGTTTTAAAGAGTAGCCACGATAATCCAGTGGTTAGGGCCTGCCTGTGGTTAGAATCAGTCAACGAATCAGGAGACCTGAGTGCGATCCTCTACATAGAGGGCTCCTACCAATGAGTGCGATTTGTATCGTTAGCCTGAACAATAAGACGGAGATAGGTTCTCCACCAGTCCCGTTGTTTCAAATAAGGTCCGGTGATAAGATAGGTGGTTTGAAACGAATAAAATATATCTCAACACCTCCGACCACCGTTGTTGGGTTTATGGTCGTGAGAACTTATTAAACAATGTATTAGTAATAAAATGATAAAATTGGCCACATTTAATTTTTTAAATGTATTCATAAAAGCGTTTTGGAACATAGTCCAAGATTTGTCGGAAGAGTTCACCTTGAGAATATATATATTTATACAACTATTTAGAATGACGAAGTAAAATATTCAACATATTATCTATGACCTCTGTAAAATTGTAGCGTAAAATGTAGATAACCGTAATAAATAATCGTCTAACTAATTTAACCAGATGATTACAAAATTAAATACCAATCTCTGTTAATTGAACAGAAAATCATATAGCGAACAAAAATTATTTGGCGAATCAGTGTCACCGTTTGTAATTAGCTGGTGTTAGAAGCATTCAAAATACTGTATGTACTCAGAAAAATATTAAACAAAAGAATCAATGTCAAAAACAATCATACTTTTTTAGTCCGTTTTCATACATAGTTTCCTTCAGATCGTTATTTACATAAAAATTATATAAACAACGTTTTTAGGTAACTGCAAAGTTTAATCAATAGTTAACGTTACCGTTACTCTGTAACTAGCAACAGTTGACACGAGTTTAAATATTACAAAACAGTATACTTTGAAGCACGTACGTTCTTATTTATGAATATTGTTTACATTAACAACTTTGTCTGAACTTACCAATAATTATATATAAATACGAGTAATATATTCCATAAAAACTTTTACACCAACTTATCGTTTAAATATAAACAATATGATAACAACCAAATACTTAATAAATTTGTAAGTATAAAATTGAAAACACCGTTGGTAGAGATGTTGTCACACAAAACACGTGCAGTACTGGAATTATCACTGTTACTTTCAAACTACGAAAACATAAGTATGCTATGAAGGATTGTAGTCTTGGTACTGTGTGGTTGTGGAGTAGCCGCTGCGCAGGCGCACGCAACCGAAGGTTTCGACACCAAAGACGCGAGGGCCACCCGGTCGCTTTATCGTGCTCTCTTTCCCACTCGCGGTATGGACGTTTAAAGTTGAGACCAACTTGCATCCAGCTATGCAACTCCGTCACTACTGGGTGACCTTCTCGGTCTACCTTTATTGCTAATAAGCTCGTCTTTTGCAATCGGATTTACACTCTGTTCCTTGTGCCACATTTTGCTTATGAAGTATTTAATTTAGGTCAATTATTTTTAATAATATGTTAAATTATTATCATTAATATGTATAAAAAGATAGCTATGAATTGTCTGGTCTAACCTTTTAATTTAAGTACAAACATTTCATAATAGGAATCAATACTAATTTTAGTAATTCCACGTGTGCATATTACCTGATAATTAAGTGAAAATTCAATTGATAATCTATAAGTTAAATTTGCTATGTTTTATCCAATGAGTCAATAAGATTATAGGAGTATTAATACATCAATTCGAATGTCAATAAGCTGAAAAAGTGATAATAGGTAGTGTGATGTTTTGTTTTACTTATCGGGTACTCCGTTGTTGGTATAGCACTTATGACTCGTTTCATGGCCCACTTTATTTTAAAAGCGATAACTTCAACTATATGAACTCATGCAATAATACCAAAGTCTTCTGTATACAAATATGTATCAGTAAGAGACAGTATATCTTGTACACTGATAGCTAAAAACAAAAATCTAGTGACCGACTGATGACGAAATATCCATACGAATATGTCGAAAGTACAGAGTATATAATACATCTAACTAGTGAGAACGTCCTGGTACTGCACTCACCACACACTAACCCCTCTCAATAGACGGTCAATAGCGTGATGAGTACCGCCAGCATTCTGAGAAATTCAACAGCTGCACATATTATTCCTCTTCTAGGCAGATTAACAACCGACTGACTTATACCTTAGGCGCTGCTACTCATCATAAGTCCTATCTATTTTCGGACTGGCAGTTTTAAATCGGCAAATAAATGAAATTTCGGTAAATAAAATAAATTTTTCCGTGACTTGGTCAACCAGGGTATACGAAGAGGAACCTATGCGATGTCGGACCTGACTTAGCAGGACCGAGCATCCCGAAGTGGCCGCTCCAAGAAGGCTTAACGAGCCCACTTCGGATACGAGTTGACGGACTGTGGGGGTAAGATTGGTAGTGTTGTGAGGTGCCAGAACAGAACAGGGAAGCTGTTCTTCACATCCGAGGTGGAGTCGCCGAGGGAGAGGAGTGTCCTTATTGTATTAGGCCATTCTCTTAGACTTTCTATCCTCTGCGTCTTTGCCGGGCTGCACCACTACGGCGAATAAGATAAGGCCGAGGAGTGTCGGCTATTTCGATGCCATAAACTAGGATTAGAGAGTGAGTAGGAAGGCGGGGTAAGTAGCTGATGTGTGCGGAAGCGTTCGCGTGGCTTTTAGTCGTTAGAAAACAAAGAACACTGTGAGATTTTATTCAGTGGAAAGCCCGATATAATACGCCCCTGCTCCTGAGAGGGCAAGGAAAGGAAAAAAAGAGGTGTAGAATAGGGTATAAAATATCGTACTGAAGTTTTAATTTACTGTTATTAACTTGAAACTTAATAAAAATACTCTTCAAAGTTTATTTGATCCGATTTTTAGATAATGAAAATTTAATATACGAATATACTTAAAAAGTATAAATATTACTATTTATATAAACCTTTTAAGTTAAGGTATACGAAGTTGCTAGTAACTGCTACTTATATTACATATTAATGTCCAAATACGACGACATAAAGTAAAACTTTTATTGCTTTGTTATTATTCAATGTACGAAGTTGGTTTTCATCATAGATACACAAGTTCTTATTCTATGGTTTTCACTTTCCAGATCATTGACAAGTTAATCGTCAGTGGTTATCAGTTAGAATTGCTTTTGATCTTAATCGATGTGATCTAAATAAAAGAAACTTCAGCTGTTACTACCGTCTACTCGATAATGTGGTGGTCAGAGGTCTATATCCCTTAACCACTCGGTTATCGTCACTTGTAAAGTCTTGCACAACATTGTTGTGTTTTTTAATGATGATGTGGTAATCAAATTTATGTTGACCAGCCGTCACCATTTTAATGGTTACTAGATTATCTGCAGTCTAACGGTTCTGCACTTCTCTCTACATCTGAGGTTCCTGGTTCTTTAGAATTCAGTTATACATTTGAGACGTTTACTCGCGATGAAACTAGTCCTTTACATTGTTTTCTAACATTCTAAGCTTAACTATTTGGTTGGACGAAATTAAAAAATCTAAAAGCTTACGTCAACATTTGAGTGCTGGCAAATGTTGCCTTTGTAGCCGATAAAAATAAAAGAAAGAAGTTGTAAATATAACATTCCTTTGTAAGAGGTATAGTGTAAATGTGCTTGTTATAGTGTAATCAACAATTACTTATGATAAGTAAGCAAATATTTAAACAATAAAATTTAATTTCAATACAGACTTACAAAGGCTTATTGTAGTCGCTTAAGACAAAATGTTATAGTTTTGTATTTGCACACCAATATACAACAAGTCTTTATTGATTTAACATAATATAAACAAATTTATTACCAAAAGCTTGATAATCCACTGAGTGTGTTGGTCATCAACTTTCCCTTTAATTTTAAACTGGTTTGATATAGTATAGCTACATTACAATGTGCAATCAATACTGATTATAAGTTTGTCCAAGAAAAGCGGCAGTCAAATAGCATATAATTGTTTAAGGGATTGCTCATACTCAACATGCGGGGCAAACAGATTGGTACGCAAAGTACCGGTACCCTTGTCCTTGTATTACTGCTCTCCATGACTAGTCTGTCATAATTTAATTCTCGATCATCGTAACAAAATGTCCACACGTAAGTACTGTTTATATGGTGCAAAAATAATTAGTCGAAGATGGTTGATGTTTTAATCATAGTAGAGTTCATTTAACAACTATGCGTAAGTTTAATACAAAAAATAATTATAATACGAAGCCGATCGATTGAATTTTTTCCATGAGTCTATTGTGTCAAGTATTTGTTAACTCACCAAATTGAGTGGCGATAATTCGAGGTGATATATATATCTAAAGATTATATATCTGTAACGATGATGATTCTATACTATCTTACTTCTATAACTAAAGTAGGTAACGTAATAAAAACTATTCGGTTAAAGCGACGAATGCGAGAAAGGAATACAATATAAATAATTCATGAAAAACAGTGAAAAGTACAGAGAGGGCAAACGACACCCACGTACATCTGCAATACCAAGTTATTTAGATTATGGGAGGGGTGCCATAGTTTCCTTGCTACGTTTGCCTCGAGTCGGAAACATAGAGAGCGAAATTTTGTAGTAAAGCTTGAACGTGGATGCTCAGTGAAGGATTCTCCAGAAACGCCGGTACTGGTACCCTCCTGGGATACCACAAAGTTAAATACCGCTACCATATTAGGAAAGGGGGGAGGGGGGAGATGGCCTCCGGTTACCTCACTCACCGAACGAAATGCAGAAGCACAAGATGCCTCTACTTGACGCCGGTATTCTGCGAGGCTGGTGGTACCGTGGTCAAGCCGGCCCATTAGAACGGCAACAAAGGTCGCTGGTTGGCTCTCCCACGTTCCAAAACAAGAGGAAACTTGTTCATGGAAGGAAATCAAAACCCTATGTCAACACTTATATAGTGATAGTTAGATTCTCGAAGTTGGCTGAAACTTTACTACCTCGGGTAGATATTGCAGTAACGTAGGAACAACTTCAGGAAAGAAGATAATCCCATTGTTTATTTGCGATTTTATAGTTTTATTAAGTTGTCTCATTATCCATACCGCACAGTTTTTTTTATTTACTTAAATGAAATGATATCAAATAATTTATTCATCATAATAAGAAACATAAATTTCATGTGTTAAACTTCATTTATTTTTAGATCTTCTGTTTCGCAAAGGTTCCTCTGACGGAGAAAAAACGGGTGAAAGAAACTCCGTAGATATCCTCTTTTTTGTAATTTTTTAAAAAAAATCGTTTTCATACAATATTACAATATTTTTTTTTAGAAACGGCTTAGGAGCGATCACCTCATTCCTAGGGCTTATTATCATCCATGTATTCCTTTATATTATAAACCTTTTTATAAAGACTTCGTATATCGAGTTTTCTAAACCTATTTGTTATAAGACATAACAGGAAGACTTTTCGCATTCACTAGGATTTAGATTACTTACTAGATACATTGGCCCATAAACGTGTACTGACTGTATGGATTCTAGTAACTGGCATTACAAGTTAGTGTCTGTGCCTAGTATTTTCTTTATGAGTAAATCTATTATGAGTCTAAAATACATACAAATACTCGTATATTCTTATTAAATATACGAGTATTTGTAAGTATTTTATTTTGTATTTATGTTGTTACGTACATACATTACATTTTCATATATGTATTGAGACAAATATTTCATATACGAGCCAAGGTTAGAATATTTGTTTCTTTTAATTTAGTCCCTCAGAGATTTTCTAGAATTAAGATTATATCTTACGACTCTCTTTTGTAAAACGAATATTGTTTCTATATCAGTCGCTGTGGGGACAGCAAAATAACATAAGACAATGTGCTATGGTAATAACTAAAAGTAAACTATCCTAGCTGTTTCAATATTAGTAAGATATCTTATTTTTCTTACAGCATTTACTGCGGATCAAAGTCTGTTAGCAAGTTTGGATTTGTGAGGGCCCCATATGGATATATGAGCTTTGTATCTAGAGTTATTCCAAGAAAACTGTAGTATCCATAAGGCCTAACTCTTCTCTATTTATAAGTACTTTTATATCTAAATGTTTAACATTAGGTGAAGATAATTTTATACATTTAGTTTTTATTGTCGTTTAGAAGAAAATCATTAACGTTGCACTATTTATGACATTGCATTATTGTAAGATAAGTAAATACCAAAACTTTACTTTCTTTTTAGATATAGGGATCAAACGTGGACACTACTGGTGTGACTACTTCACTAGTTAAAGTCACACAGAGAGCAATGGTTAATTTTCGGAGTTTTCTAGTGGAGCAAACTCCTAATGAAGAATTCGATGAAAAAGAAACCGAGATCACCGACATAACCGTGTTTGCAAACAAAAATGACATTAGGCTGGCAATCTGTACCACAACAGACCATCGTCAGAGTTGCCGGATCTACATTGCCATTCGACAGCCGTAATCCAATGATAATTATAAAAGATATGATATATTAGTAAACGATCTTTATTTTATCAATTAAAATAATAATATACTGGATCTTTTATATGCGTTGTATATCAAATCCCACTACATCTATAGTCTTGATTACATTTTATTCACACAACTGATATTAGGTTTATCATTGGGATTTTATTTACCTCAGTTCTGTAGTCATTTTATTATTAGGTCTACGCATTAATTGTTAATTGGATTGCACTTAAAATATTTTTCATATTTGTTTTCCAACACAAAACAACAAAATATACATACAGTATCAGGAAAAAATTTTGGGAACTTTTAATTTAGCCTATATACATAGTTAGGTTATAGGACCATAGGATTACCTGGGATATCTTAAACTTTTTACTGACTTTAATAATGAAGAGAAACAAATTACTTTGGAACTCACATCATGTACAAATACTCTTCGTTGTTTTTGTTAGATTGCTTCTGGAATCTTCCAAACTGGGAACCTGAAAGTGTAAATTAATTTTTAGTTAATAATGTGTAAGTGAATATACTTTAAAATATCCGTGCAGACGATAATTTCTGTTTGTGAACTGAAGATGGCTGAAATCTGTGAGAAGACCTCATATTAGACTCTAGTTTTTCAAATGCCTAGTTGTGTTGTGAGCAAATTTTTTTTAGTTGTCATTCACAGAACTTTTAAGGATTTGCATGTGTGGGCTCTTTCGGATGTATTATAGTAGGTTTTCTATATTTCCCTCTGTATACTTTAAGAACATATAAAGTGGTCACAGATAGGCTAAAAAGTAAAAATTTAACGCGGTAAAATCCGTAAATAATAGTTTAATTTAAAATCATTCAAATATTATGCCTATCTGATGAATTTAACTTTATTTCATATTTCATCATCACGTAGGTTTGACTGGTAAAGAATGCCTCCGGCATTAAGTCCGCTCATTGTAACATTTTAGTATAAGATGTGAACAATAAAGCATAAATAAATCAAAAAAACAGGTACTTGCTTGTTATAAAAGTGTGCCCCACAACTGTTTAGATTTTATCATCACCTATTGGAATATACATAATTAAAAACACTTCCATGAACTTTTGATGCTATTTAATGTCAATACAATTTAACACGATAAAGACCATGAGGTCGCACGATTCTTTTAAATGTTTTTTGATTAATTTTAAATGTGCACGATATACGTTCTTTAACTTGACGTGCGATTAGGCACCCGTACACGTTTACCTTGTTTGAGTATAACTTAAAATGTATAACACAATTTATATAAATACTGTTAACAATAATAAAGTAATGTTATCAGCTATGTATTATTAATTACGTAAAACTAATTACGTTACACTCAATAAATGGAATTGTGCTAAATAGGTAGTATGTAATTATCGTAGTATAACAACCTAAGTTCAAGCAAGTTAATGTCCCGTATTTGTATGTTTAGGATATTTTTAGCCATGTATTTTTCCTACAGTTCACAAAATATTATACAGAAGTTGTTCAATTAATATTAATAATTACATAACTTTAATGTTTTTATTATGTTTCAAATATAGTTTGGAGTTTAGTAAAAATATTAGATAAATATCTTTAAAATGTATAAACTTACTTGATTGGCAGTTCTGCGAATTAGAACTGCTACTGCTCTCACTTTCTGTACGATTTCTTGAACTGAATATTAAATTCCATGGATTGTATGAAGTATTTTGGGTTCTATTTTGGTTCTTAGAAACGGATTTGCTACTTGAATCCATTATTTTTAGAAATGTTAACTTCGTTGGTAAATTGGTTGTAATTCATTCAAGTCAAAATATTTAAAAGTAGCCGTTTCTTTAAAATTGACTGTCCCTGGCACCGGCTGATAGTATAATAATATTATGAACAGGCCGAAAGCAATCAAACCGCGGGCCGGCGCGGCGCGGTAGGTATAACACACCAACGTCGTGGTTATGCTAGAGAGCGTTGTTTTGACTCGATATTGCCCGACGCCACACGGAAATAACCGAAAGCGTGTTTATGTGGACTTTGCCCAAGCACCAGCGTCACCAAGAACGCTTTAATTTACAAGTGGCAGGCTAAACTAACCGATGACGCGATGGAATAATTACCATGTTCTACAATGCATTTCATAACATAACATAAGTTTTTTCTAATTTCATCTCGGTTTTACTTCGTTGAAACTACTTTTTTAATATATTCTCTTGATTTTGCTTGATTATTGTCATAAAGCCTTATCATAAATTACCATATTGATTTGGTTATAAAATGTCAATAAAATTGTTTGCGATGGTCTTAGTTACTACAAATTAGGTTTACATAATAAATTTATGTGCATTGAAGTAGTTTTGTACGGAGAAAATAGTTTTAAAATAATGAAAAATGTGCTTCACACATTAGTATCGAATATACTTGTCTCATAAAAAACTCATACTGTCCCGAGCTCCTATATCTTTAAGTGTCAACAAAATTCAGAGAGATCTTCTCTCTTAAAGCTTTAATTGGGAACATTAAACTAATATATGTTACCTATTTCATACTACCGAAGCAAACTAAACTGTAAACAGTATAACTATTTTCGAAGTTACCACTAATAACGATATCCATTTTATGAATCGTATAACGTACAAAATGGTGTAGAGCCGGCCAGAACGGAGAAACACGACAAAGATCAAAACTGCATTTGATTTAGAATACCAAACAGTAAAGTAAAAATTATTGACCATGATAGTAATTTGTATATTAAATACAGTCCTTAATCAATTAAAATGTTTATTCCAGATTAAAAGATTCGAAAAAAGCAGGATTATTAAGAAAGCATACGAACTGAACAGACCTACCAATAACAAATTGTTACTTGTCAAAAACCGAGGAGTTTGAAAACATCTTCTAATGTAGCAATGAAGAGATTCGGGTATAAAACATCACTCTGTTTTATACCTTTCTGCAATTCGATTATTTCCTCACTTTTTGAAAATGTCATGTAATTTGACTGGAGTTTGCATCCAATAACAAACAAAAAATACTTCCTATATATCCACTCACGCTTCCCGTTTTCATGTAATAACTTGGTAATTATTTTCGGAGTTTTAAGATTTTACTAATTTGAGTAGACACCTTCTTTGGCCCTAGACTCCTAAGTCGCCTGCGTGCCAATCAACAGTTCAACTACTTTTGTATTCCTGTTTGACAGGTTTGGAAACCTAGTATAATTACGAGCTGTGAGGCATTTTCTCTCATCTCCTCTCAAGTCCTCTGGGGAGACAACGCTTATTCGATTGAAATTGTTTGCAGTTATATGTGGACTTAAAATCAGGTGGACTGTTAGCTCGTTTGTCACCCCAATACAATAAAAAAGGAGAGTTTAACAAATACCAAGGTGTTCTTGTCCGGACAAGAATAGCATTTAAGAATACTCTATTTTTATTTTTAAAGTATAAAAACCTTGGAATATGATAAGTTCATATTCCAAGGTTTTTATATATTTTGTAGCATTATGTTTTTGCTAATAGCAAAAACAAAACAAAATTACAGTCATATAAGGAATTTATAACAAAACAAACGTTAGTGATTATATACTCATTAAAAGAGTATATAACCACAACTTTTTATACTCTATGTGTAGCTAATGTAAGTTCTTATTCTATGATTTAACTAATTCATATTTCGTCTTAGAAGAATGACACTTGAAATAAATTTGATATATTAATCTTATAGTTTAAAAAGTCATTTTATGTTACATGAAATTACAAAACAATGAAAATTCCTTATGTCGTATCCTTAAACACAAGAAATGCATACCGTACTTCAAATTTTATGCAAACTTCGACTGGAGAAGCTACCCGCAAGATAAAAGCCGAAGATTTTGAGTGGGACGATAATGTTACTCCTGCACCACTCACATACTTTGCCGCTCTCTCCCTCTCCAAAGTTTTCCATAAAATAAATCCTCTGAACAATATACTCATTAAAGATGTAGACATGTTAATGGACTTATATCCGGCCGATATACCGCTTAAATTTAGCGTACCCTTTATAAAGGTTATTAATTTGTTATGCACATTGTCATGCGTAGATTTGTTATGTTCAACACTAAGTATAAAGTAATTTGCAATTCCCGCAACGCGGAACACCAAATTTTGTTAGGGAAATGTATCTAATGTGTGCGCCATGGATACTTACGACCAACAGAGAATATTTATATATCCCTTTTAAATAATTTATGCAGTGTATGTACCCAAAAACACTGATAAGTGCATAGTTACAGAACACGTACCAACACGAGCTGTATTATATATGTCTAGAGAAAATGATATAATATGATAAGAATGACATCATCATTTTGAATAGAAAGGCACACGCCCCACTTTGAAATGATCTGCTTCTTGGATTATTAAACGGAAAGACCACATATTTAATGTGATTTGTTCTAGCAACATGTTTTCGGCGTATTTAATTCCACAATATAAAAATAGCTTTCTTGCCTTGGAGCCGTCTGGTACGTAGGTACCATTCTTTAGCTTATTTCTGCTGACAATGCAATCACCGTTGTTTCGATTTAAAGGGTATGGAGAGCCAGTGCAATTACAAGCATTCTATCTAAGACTTTAAGGGTGACAATGCACCTGTAGCCTTCTTTGTTTGAAGTTGTTTGCAGGTGTTCCTGGACTGGAGTTACCACTTAGCATCAGGTAAAAGTGTTGGCAGACCATCGTCGCTATTCTCGTTATTAAGTATATCATTTCTCGTGTCATAACAATATAATTTATATTGTTTCAACGTGTCAAAAAATAATTGCATTGTCTCCCACGACACTCATGATGACAATATTGGGGTTTCTTTCATTCCGATAGCCAGATGAAATCATCAAATACTCAATTGCCAACCCATAGTGCACCCCGTTCAGGTGAGGTTGGGATTTAGTAAAGTAAAGGTAATTTTCTGACCGATTTTTTTTACTAATAAAAGAATAATGCCTAGATATTCTTTTATTTTTACTAATTATTAATAATAGTATTGATTTTGAGATGTTGTGTTGTAATTGTGCCAACTTCAGGACGAACAATACTGGAAGAGATCATTTTGCACTAGGTTTCCATCTAAAATAGAACTTGGAGTGTCTTTCTGGAAAGGAAAATTCTTATCAGCGTGTCTGCAAGATTACTTGGAGAATGCCAATCCAGATATTTTCATTGAAGAGGAAGCTGTTGTATTAGCTTCATTGGTAAATTATTTTTATTAATATTTTAATCTTTTCGATCGAATCGAAAAGCTAGGATTTTCGGTTCATGCGAGTTTAGTATCCGTACGTTATAGTTGTATTTAAAGATTTATTTGTTTATGATTGAATTTAAATAATTAGTTGGTTTACTAAATACAATATTTTACCTTTGCTTTTATTTTAGGTTAGCCCTTACATATTCGAATTGGGATTAAATCAATTACAAATCGTTCGTCAACCAACTCCAGTCGTACCCGACGAAAACACAATTGAAGATACTTGTCCTTTTAGTGTTCTTAAAGTATACGATCATATTCCATTAGAACCAGTGTTGAGAAGACTGTATAATCTTTTAGAAATATCCCTAATTTTTGGTGTCAATAACCTACAAGACGGATATTTACCTCGATATTTCGAATTTTCTATTAAAGATTGTGAATCTCTTTGTAGAGGTCTAGAAGATTTGAATCATTTAAAAGTATTTCGAATCAATCGGAGCAACTTAGACTGTTCTAAAGTGAAGGTTATTCTCCAGAATCTTGTTAAGAAGGATACCATCGAAGAGTTAGATTTTAACCATTGTAAAATCGGTGACTACGGAATGAAAGCGCTAGGTGGATTTATATTTGTTCATAAACATGTTAAAAGGGTCCGCATAGCGAATAACAGATTTAAGGAAGTCGGTGTTCAAGGTATTGCATATGCTTTGCAAATGAACCCTGCAGCACCTATTGAACTCTTAGGTAAGTATTTTACTAAAAGACTACACAAAAAACCGATTAACTAATTTTGTTTATACTTTAAAATAACGACCTATCGATCGTCTATATTCTATATACAAAATTCCATTTCGTTATAGACTTTAGTTTGAATCCAATGTCACTTGAATGTGCGACAATTTTCGCTGCGGCGTTTGTTCGTTGTAAAGAAAAACCACAAACCCTGATTGTGAACTCTTGTGGATTTCAAGGACCATCTGCCGAAAAGGTTCGTAATAAAGTAAACAAGAATAGATTATGAAGTATATGTCCTATGTTATCTGTATATCTACTTTGTTGTAGTTCTATATCAATCGACAACAAATAATAACGCGAATTCAATATGATAAGGCGAAATAATTGATAAGTTAGTCAATGTTTTTACTATTTGATAATATACTGAATCATACCTATAAGAATAATTATTAGCAGAAACATCTACATTAATATAATGTTTAGGATACATATAATCATAAACTTAACTGGTCACATATTCAAGATCACACATGTAAGAAGGAAAATAAAATCACAAAGTTGGTGGTTTCTTTAACCACATTCATAGCGCTTGGTGCCAATAAAGGTACTCGTAAAGTCTCGTAACATGACAAAATTAAAGATTTTTTTTGATTCGTGTGTTCGTGATCATGGATTTAAATCTATAAAAGTTTAGCGTTAGAAAACAAAGAATCGTTTTTCACAGATGGCCGGTATACTTAGCTTAAATAGAGGTTTAACAAGATTGGATATGGCTGCAAATAATTTGTCAGGTGAAGCCGAGAAAACCTTTCTTCACGCCTTAGAGCAAAATAAAAAGGTTCTAACGATTGACTTACGAAGAACGCGTAAGTAAAGAAGACAATCAATAAGTAATAGTATTTCTTGCTACTTATAACAGATTGTTGAACTTTAAGCGCACAGGAAGACACCTTTATTTTAAATAAATATTTAACGTATTTGACAAGTGTTAGTAAATAGGATAATGCATTAGTAATGGGGAAGGCGTGACGTTACTTCAGAAATTATAACTGCTACTACCTCAGCACAGTATTAAAATTTAACGCCGCGATAGCCGAGTGATTCAGTAATATGCCTCTGAATCAGTTAGTTTTTTAAAAACAATTAAAATCGTTAGCCTGAACAGTAAAACTTTGTCTTAAACTCACCACCTCTCACAGTGTTCCAGAAATAAGCTCTATGGAAAAGGGGATAGACCATAGACCACCAGGCTTTGGGTATATTCTATTACGATTATTGGGTACATAAAGTTATTTTTTTTTAGCACAGAGTGTACATTGGTTTAACTGCTGACCTTTGTTTTTAAATACACCCAAAATGTATAAAACTAAGGAAATGATATAAAAATTTCTATAACCATAGACCATTTGAAAATCAGATCCCAGAAATTATCTAGATTAGAGAAGCATGGAAGCGTGGAAGTTGCGAAGTGTATCAAGCGTGCTGTTTATGGAAAATAGCGCATACACCATTTTTAGAATGCTAAAAAACAAGAAGAATCCGTCATACCTCAGGAACCTATTTTCCTTCGTTCACCCTCCAGATGTGCCAAGCAGATCGCATGTCAGGACTCTCCTTAATTATCCTATCCATAATTCCACTTTTATTCCTATTCCTTTGCAGTCCATGCAGTTAGGTTGTGGAACTCACTACCACCCGCCATAAAAGATTCCGGAACTATACTTTTATTTAAGAAACGTGTAAAGGACCACTACTTAGCTTCGTGTTAATGGAATATATATTGTATATTTACGAATGTGTATGCATGTATGTATATATATATATATATATATATATTTACTTAAATATATCTATGTATATTATTTAATTATATGTAATCTTATTTATTTAATTGTATACATATTTATTAGAAAAATACGCACTAAGTTTGCCATTTCAATAAAATTTCCTGTTAGGGTGTGCTGGAAGAAGTTTCAATGTATGGAATAAGTACTAATTTGTACTAATAATATGTTTTAATGTTTTCATGCCTTTTTGAGTGTACATAAATAAATAAATAAAAAAAGAATTTGCCAGGGACAATGAAATGGCTTTGTTTCAGATATATCACCAGAGACTCAAGCAAAAGTTGATGAACTGCTCGAACGTAACAGAAGCCTTATCGGTCAAGAGACAGAAGCCAGCGACGAAATACCACCGCTTTATCTTAACGAACCTGAGTACTTCATATGGGAGTATAATCCCAATAATCCCGACTACATACCTGGCCGATATCCAGAAAGAGTGCCAGAAGTCTAATATATTCATTTCATTATGAGCTTTTAATGATAAAACAAAATTTCATACATAATAAAAAAAATGTTTTTTTATGATAATGGCGGCAAACAAGCAAAAGGTTCACCTCATGGTAAGTATATGTATTCGATGAAGTTATTGCTAGCCTAGTTGGCCTAGCTCTGTTAGCGTCCTAATGTCTGACGAATGCAGGGTTTTGTTTGGCGGCAGATAGGCTGATACTAGAACAAGCGGCCTGTGGCCGGTTAGCGCTATTCTACACGCGGAAACTTCGATTGTTATTAGGTCGGGAGGATCGAGCGGTATGCAATGCAAGGACCTTTTGAAGTAAATCAGGGTGCCGCCTTTGGCGGACGTTAACCTGTCATTACGGATGATATTGTAATTTGCTATTTTGGGATCGCGATTGCTAGGCTTCAAGAAGGTTTCTTGCACTAGCATAATGTCGACGTTGTGATCGCGAAGAAACGTAGCGATTTCGTCTTTCTGCGTTTTGAGGCCGTTTGCGTTGAATGCAGCGACAGTCAGAGAGCGCGGTTTTAATCTTCCTACTGCGTTAGCCATTGGAATAATTAATGTGTGTTAAATTTGGGCATGACGCGGGTTAAGGCGCATTGAAACGACCAGATCGCGTCGATAGTGGGGATGTGCTCAATGGTGGCCATGAGTTTGTCCTGGGGTGTCGTTGCCTCGCGTAATTTGCGGGCCAGGATTGACAGATCAGCAACGTTGATGTTGTTGATGAAGCCGCATACTAACGAAAAGTCGGCGGCGAAGTTTGAGGCGCCTTGGGGCGCGGGAGTGGAGGTCGCAGGTCGTGAAGCGACCGCGCTCTTTTGAGTATAACCTAGGGGTTTAGCCCAGGCATTGGCTTTCTGCGTGAGTTCAGCAGTGGGATTGGCAGGCGCTGGCTTGGCAGGCGCTGGTTTGGCAGGTGCTGGTTTGGCAGATGCCGTTTTGGCAGGCGCTGGCTTGGCAGGCGCAGGAGGTTGGGACCGTGGAGCCCCGGGGCCCTTCCTACGACCGTTCTTTTGGGTGCCGCCACGCTGTCTCTTTCGCGGCGCTCTGTTGCAACCGCGATAATTCGCGGGATGCCCCTGTTTGCCGCACAAGACGCAGCTTGGCGGTTCGGTTGCGTCGCGCGTGCGCTCGCACTCCGGAGTGCCGTGGTCTCCGAGGCATTTGACGCAGCGGGGACGCGCGAAACAATTTCTGGCCGAGTGGCCGTATAGTTGGCAGCGGTGGCACTGATTTATGATGCCTTTGTTCCGCGGTGCCTCGATGGATAGGTTCGTAAGCTTACAAATCGCTTAGATGTTAAAGATAGCCTTGCCTTCCGGGGACAGGTCGAGAATGGCTAGGACCAAGTCGTACGGTGACTTTTTCTGTGGGTGGTACATTCGGTGTACCTCGTGGTATTAATCCGGTCGAGCCGGCCCATTCGAGCAGCAGCTAAAGCCGTCGCTTGGCTCTACCACGTTAAAAAATCTTACGTGTTATAATTTACACATTTTTTTTTTATTTTATTACTCGAACGCTATTAACCGATTTTAGACATACACTTTTATTTGTTCTTAAGTAATAATGTATTGATCAAAAACGGCACACCGAAAGCCAGAAAGTTACAGGGCTGCCAAAAGATGACGAAACAAATATCACAAATATGCCAGGCTTAGTTACGCAGACCGGCGATAGGTAGCAGCGTGTCAGCTGCGAGGGTATCTTGTACTGGGATCGCCAACCTTCCTACCAAGCGCTAAACGCCTGTGCGTCTCACCCATAGGCAATTACTGTAAGGCAATTTCTCCTATTAATGAAGAAATTTAGGAGCTAAATATGGCAACTTAGTCTAATCATAGCGTGAAGTTATAATCAATATTAAATAAATAAAGACAAATTAATCATTATTTATTGATTGTGGCATATTTAGACTTATTTGATAAAAAAAATTATCTCCTTATCTTAACTTTCGACGGCGTGTGAAATATGGCTATCATAAGTAGATGACAGTTTATCTTTTATGTCGGTTTGTAACTTTTCGTAATCAATTACATGATATAATAATGTTCATTGTCACATTAATGAAATAAGAAATAAACTTAAAAACAAATATACTTGTATATGAATTAGACATGTAATTTGTAAAAAAAATATCTTCTCAGCCTAGAAACAGTCCACTGCAGGACATAGGCACATAGGCCTCTCCCTAAAGGAACATTTGTCATAATCGCCACGCTCCGCTAGCCGATTGACCATCGCAACACCAGCCACCTCGCACCTTAGACGCTGCTGCCCGTAATCGGTCTGCTTAATTTTGATCTGGTATTTTTCGAGATGATTATCCCGCCATCTGTCGGTAGTCATTGATATTTTAATAGCTTTTCCCTTAGTCGACTCTTCACGCGGGAAGGAAGGGTGTGGTCATATTCTTACGCCGATACTGCTCGCTTTTATCCTGTTGAAATATTAATAATACCTGTAGCAGGCTGTTAACCACAATAGGTTAAAAAGGACAATTTGAATAATCTCTCCATCGTCATCATCATCATCAAACAGCCTGTCACAAGTCCACTGGTAAATATAGGCCCTCCCCAAAAATACCAGAACACACATATGTAACTAACTACTGATTTTTAAATAGCGCAAACATTTAATTAACTGTCATCTATCTCAATCTGGCATAGTTGAGAAGTCCAACAGCCAGCAGCCACAAGATAATACAAGTATTTCCCTTAGTCGACATTGCGACGGGTTCCGTGGTTCCTTAGCCACGAAGTCGTATCGAACGTCAGATTCTCTTTCACCGTAAGAACTTTGTAACAACTTCTCTACGTCGTCTACAGGACCTCTAAATATGTAATGATGTGCGAGAATTTATTAAACTTGAGAAATAAATTAAAACTTTAGCCGTGTCATTGACAGTTCAGTTGATTTCTATAATTTAAAGTAGAAGTAAATACATTTTTTTTACTAGCTACTTATTATATATGTTTTAAATACGTTCACGTTAAAATTAAATTAGAAATTATAAAACAGAAAAAAATTTAAGTGTTTTCTACTCTTCGTTATCATATTCTCAAGTCGCGAACGCCTGAATAATTGTAATCGTATAACAATTATTTTTTTGAATATATAATACTCGTATTTAAGAACTCAGTGTAGATGAACGGGCTTTCGCAACACGCTTTTTGCTTCTGCGTGAGACAGAGCTTCCGGAGATTGCCATGAGATTTTTAAAACTTTTCACTTAGTTGCATTTTACAATACCTATCGCAAACTAAGAATGATAGCAGATATTCTTTAGTCGCTACCTAAAAGTTTATCTACATTTTTGATTAATTATAATAGGTAGGTATACAACACACATATACACACATTAACAAACACATACACACACACGTTCCCATCAAATACTAACGACACTAACGCAAGCAGCGTTATCTATATCTTTCTTAATTTTTTTGTTATTCCGACCTGGTCTCGGCCAGGCATTAGACATCAGTCTCGCACAGTATATTTAAAAATGCGTTAGTTATGTGTACTTGCGTCATTACACAGTTTTTGTTGCATCTGCATGCTATATATTCACCTTCAAATTCTATAAAACAAAGTCGCTATTCGCGTTTGTCAATTTATTTTGTTTAATTTATAACTTCGAAACTTCTAAGAAGATCTCAATGCGGTTTTTACCATGTTTTACAACATTTCATGAGGGAGGTTTATTATTACACATTCTAACACCTCAGCCTATTTTAGTCCCCGGCTAAACATAGGCCTCTCCAAGAAAACGCCAGAAAAAGTCGGCATACATTTCTTGGAAGTCTTGCCATTACTCACCACGCTGAGCGAGTTGATACTTTCAATACCTATATCCTCGCACTGGTGATGCCTCTCCTCATCACTAGCTGGTGGAATTTGGATTTGGCAAATCCAGATGGATATTCCGCTATCATTCGGTTACACCACGTGAAGGTGAAGTTGGCATTTGGCTTAAGATGGTATATTACCCAGTACAAACCACATTATGTGATAACATTCACATTTACTTTATATGTTGTAACATATAATTTCTTTGAACAATGAAAATTAAATTTATGAGTACCATTAAAGCATTCGGTAAAAGCAAGGAATAAAAGTGGAAAATGATAAGAGGCTTTGTTGCGAGTACATCATTAAGAATTGTAGCGAAATTTGATTTTCTATTTCAAATTTTTCAAGCAGCTTATAGCGATGCTTGTTATACCGTCCCGTATATTATATGAAAGAAGAATTCTCAATAACATATTATCAAAATAGTATTTCCATACTTACAAGGAACTGTTGTCTTTAACTTGCACCAAAAATACTAATCTAATTTTAATATTAATTTAATATACATGTCATTGTAGTCGTGGTTGCTTATAGGTCCCACCACACGTTTTAATTTCTATGTATTCAGAGAAGGCGTTTGTCCAGCAGTGAGATATTTGTGTTACATAACGAGATGTTTGCAAAATAAAAGCCTGAGCTAAGTAAAGTAAAATTACTGCACCTATCAGGGTGGCTGGCGCAATGCACTGGGACTCGAGCTTGTTTATAGTAGTAGGCACAAGTGATAATAGATGGCGTGACATTTCCCCTCTGGCGAACGACTAGCTCGTATTCTTCTAACATACCCTGTGTTAGATATTTCTCTTCAAAAAAAAGGGTTTATCGGGTGGATAACATTCCCATGAGTAAATACGGCCTCGCAAACATCACAATCACGATCAAACGTTAAAACATCCTTTATTAAGCAGTAATCCTCCATTAAGAGCAGTTGAGTTTAAGACACATAATTCACCATACAGAACTGAAACTGACGAAAGTTAATGCGTAAAATTCGTGCAATTTTCGTTTATATTTCATACAATATTAAAATATATATTTTTGGTACATATTGTAAACGGGATCTTTTTATTATACTATGAAGTTCCGGTTAATTGACATACTATGATATTACAAAAAAAATAGTATTAATGATTAAACGGTTAACCCTTTATGTGTCAAAACTATAAAATTTCTGTTGTTTTAACATTTCAAGGATAAAACGATTAATGTAATGCAAGTACGAGTATAACAAACTTTGTTTTTTCGAAGTTAAAGCTCTAAAATCAACATACAATTTGTGAAGGGTAAATTTTTTTCATGTATCTAATCTGTTTAAAAATTTAAGGTTGCAATTTTTCTACAGATTACAAATGCAACAAAAGGTAGTTTTGAAACGATAAGGTTGTGCTCTAGTTCTACTTGTGCCGCTTTATTGTGTACAAAATCGCTACAAACTACTATTTGATTGAGGTCTGTACGACAGCAATAATACTAAGGAATGTATTTCTGTGAGTTTTGTTACGAAGAGGAATATCTCATTTATTATTATTTTATAGCTGTATGAATAATGAAAAAATATTTTTCTTACATTTTCTTTAAGTAGATTGAAATTGTGCCGATTTTCTTCAAAAAAAAAAGTAGTTGACTCGTATTGTTCGAAATGGGTTGTGGTAAATGTGTACATAGATCTATCCCCATCCTTCTTCTTCCCGAGGGTGTCGACTAAAAGGAAAAGCCTTCAAAATCCTATAGCGTTTGTAACATTAATAACAGTGGGGAAAATACAATGATTGATAATGAATAGCAGCCTCTAAGGTGCGAGCGTCTGGTCCTCCGTCCGCCAAACTCAAAACAGGTAACCAAGGGTGGCAATTATGCCAAATTCTCACATCAGTGCATAATTGATGAATCTCTGGATTCATCATAGAGTATTATTATGATGTCTATTTGTTAAGGATAACCACTGATAAGATTTATTTGAAATACATGTATTTAAAATACAAAACACACGTTTTTTACAAAACTTATAATTTAATTGAAATATTTTTTGTAATATATTTTGTAATTAAAAATTGCTGTAACCTAAGATTCAGAGATTAATTTTGTGTTTATTTTTTAAACTTTGATAACTATTTTTCTGTACAGTTTGATATCATTTTGTATTCATTTCTAGTTTATAATTTTAATACATAAATAAACTGATAAAATTGGTACAGATAATACGTAACAATATTTTAATATTACATAGAAGTTTAACTATATTGGATAAGGGGACGTTGGAATCTTTTGTTCTGCTGAAGGTGTTCCAGAACAGGTTGGAAGCCTCTGCGTTACATCATATCTCACCAAAACACTACCAGGCGCACATAACACATAACTGCTGTGCGGCTATACCAATATAAAAAGAACCGCGAGCCGCGCCTCTCGCTATTTATTGCTTTAAGGGATTTATATTTTGCTGCGAAAACAATTACTTTGAAGGTCTCTAAAGATTGAGATTTTTTTTTAAATCCTGCCTTGCAGCGTTATAGCTTGCTATAAACCTTGCATTTTATCGCGAAAATGTTATTTTTATTTTTGTCGATTTATCAGAGTATCATTTAAGTTGGTAACATTACGGGGCCTATTTTTTGATTAATTGTTAGTTAATAGACAATAGAATTACTTTCTTTTAACGAGTTCTTATTTAGGTAATTTGTAAAGAAATTACGAGGTAAATTTTTACTAGCAGTTTGTTGAATACAATCCTCCTAAATAATGACATGGCACACGTTTGTAAGCTACTACGTGGTAGCTCCGTCTCTGCCAGGAGTCATCTGAGCAAGTACCCTCTTACCTCTTTCTGTCGCCAATCTGCAGTGCAGCTACTGTTGATTTCCCGTTTGAAGGTCGGAGGCGTTTCATCTTAGTGCTCAAGTGTAACTACGCATCTGTAACCTCCATTTGAATTTGTTTGGGCATGGGTTTCAGTAGCCACTTACCATCAGGTGAACTGTTAGTTCGTTTGACTCCCAATCCAATAAAAAAAGAGGAATTTTAAAACATTTTTGATTAAATGTACACTTCTGATCGGGTGTGGAACTAGAGAAAAGGATTTATTTCCGCGAATTCCCTAACTTCTGATTTAAAAGATACTTTATTATAAATATCATTGAATCAATGTGTGTACAGAGTATTTTGTTTCAGGAGTTCAACTCTTAAAAGGTGTTATTATATTCGGGAACTAACAATAATTTTAAACGTTATCAATCTTCCAAATTTCAAAGCTTGAGCTCGATTTTGACTACTGTAGATTTATGGGGACTTATTATTCAGTTGTTGCAAAATTATAATTTTGGATACACGTATTTTGCTACTACTATTTTGAATTAATTAAAGAATGTTGTTTTTTATTACTTTAACTGGCCTCGGTGAGGGAGGTCAAAATATTTTGTATAAATATTACAAATGCACGTGTGATCCGATTTGCGTAAAAATATTATAGACTAAAAAATAAAGAGTTTTAAAAACCCCGTATTTACTGTAATTATAGCACAGCTTTGAATTCTCTAGGCATTTTACATATTAAAAGAGATTGTATTGTAAACTTATTTATACCACGTAGATAGCTATGTATCGCAACTCCGAAAGATTTTTGAGATCGGACGATCTTTACACTTCACTGCGGCTTGTGGGAGAACAATAGTCTCTTTCGTTACAAAGCACGAGATTTAATCAATATTCTAATATTAATCCACGTCTGCAAAATGTTACGTAAAATAAGACTGGGAAAAATATTTTTGCTGCTTTGGGTGGTTGCTTGTAGAGAAATTTACCAAACATTTCCATTTATTTCTTGATATATTGTAATTCCAAGATTTTTGTTATAAAAATCACATGATAAAGACAAATTTGCAATTTTATTTATTACACAGAGTAAATATATTTGGAGATACCTACACTTGGTTTACTGATAATAGGGTTTCAGAAGTAATTGCCTCCTGGTGAATTAAACGATAAATATTATTTTTGTTATTTGTATGTATTAAAGTTCTGTTTGTTGAACATATTTAGAAATACATACATATGTTTAACATAATTACTCAATGCTGATGCAATAATTTTTCGGAGTACAAACATTGTTTACCGAAACATATTTAACTCCTATTATAAATTTTATTTATTTATTATATTCAAATTTCTAAAATATAACATTAATTATTTCCGGCATTATTTTATTATTATTCTTGTTGCGGATGATTTGAAAACAAAATTCATCTGTGCATTTGTGCTCTTTTAATTATTTTAAGAGAAATTTTAATCTTTTTAACTTTTAAGTAATTTTTGGTCATCATAAACTTTAAATTCCACTGCTAAAATTTTAATCTACGGATTCAATACAGTAACGCACACGTGCACGCACGCAAAGAAAAAAGTCAGAAAAATTATCTCAAATTCGCTGAATTCAAACATCCATCAGCAGCGTCTAAGATACGAGGCATTTATTACTGCATCCACCTATCCTATGTTAAACGATACACTTTCAACCGGGACAGATGTTTCTCTAGCAGCGGTATGATTCATACGGTAAGAAATCATTTAGCGACATTACTTAAGTTTATTTCACAACTAATGTCCATGCCAAAGCCTCGTTGTCAAGTTTGCTCCTGGACTCTGCGATATTCCGAAGTAGATTCCCAGTTACAACGTGGTAGAGCCTAGCGGCGGCTTTAGCTGCTGCTCAAATGGACCGGCTCGACCGGGTTAATACCACGACCTCACAGAGTACCGGCGTGAACTAGAGGCGTCTTGTGCTTATCCGTTTCGTTCCGTGAGTGAGATAACCGGATCCCCCCCCCCCTTTACCCTCCCTCCCATATCCCATGTCCCCTAAAAGGCACCTCTGGTGTTGCAGATGTACGTGGGCGACGGTAATCACTTACCATCAGGTGGACCGATTGCTCGTTTGCCGCCTTTCCCATAAAAAAAATCTTTAGTCACTTCGCACGTCACCTGCGAGAGATTCTTACGTCGCTCCTATACTACAGACAGAATGAGAACTATTTTAATAATATTTACCGACTTCAAAGAAGAAGAGTTTTTCAATTCACCGATTACTTGAGCATTTCTGAACTGATTGATCTTAAACTAGTTTTTTTTTGTTTATAGGTTAAAATTCCAAAAGAAAATAAATTCTTGCTTTTCAAAAAGAAAAAAAGTCGGTATTTTCCTACGGAAAAGTGGTCCGCGTAACATAGTTGATTGGACAAACAGTACAACTATGTGATTAGGAGATAGAACAGAATGTCGTAAAACCTTTACAAAATTTTACATTTTTCGTCGCTAACTTGGCGATCATTACTTTGACAATAACTGAAAGGTTAGCTGCGTTCAGTTTCAAGCTTGCAACTTAGGAAAATATTAATCTATTAATCAATTAATCTAATAAAAATATTAATTTTGCGTTTCGATGCTACCATATTTGAAAAAGAATATTGATTAAATCTTAAATCTTGAAATAAGCTTCTTTTCAAGCAAAAGCCTCAAAGAAGATGCTATCTTTCAAGAATGCATCTTAAGTCTTTTCTTCCAAAAACAAACTTACGTATAGAGTCGTACATGCATAGTTAAATATAGTTTTCAGCATCGCCTTTTATTACTTTCCTACTGTGGCATCATGGTTCTACTGTGGTTGGAGCTGTAAAATACTGTGAAACTAGTCGCCATCGCATTAAATGGCAAAGGTAAAGTTTTTACTGTTGATATTTTTAAAAAGGGTTGAACTTAATGTTGTCCTGATGAACGCGTGCCATATGTTACCTGGCCGATGTGCCTCCATGGGTTTGAATACCAAACGATAGTATAGATGAAGGGGGCAAACGAGCGTGCGGCTCACCTGATGCTAAGTGAACACCGACGCAAACGAACTTCCACAACACCAGAGGAGCTTCAGATGCGCTGCCGGCCTTTAAAACATTTGGTTTCTACAAAATAAAAACATTAAACAGAAGTCCAGCAAAACGGGTATCGAAAAGACAAGACGAAACCTCGAAACATTTTTCTATGAAGTAGTGCAATAGTCATTCGATTTTGATTTGTTTGTTACCAATATTCTTAACACTGAAAAGGCGGATTAGTAAAAAACGTATATTTATTGAGATAGTAAAATAAAGCCTCTATCTTATTGCAAAGAACCACAAAATGATGAAAAAAATTTTGAGAATTTCAAAACTACAAACTTACAGACTTCATATATACTAATACTTATATATTAAACGTTTATAGCGTATAATAAAGGATAAACTCCACTGTCCTCTTCGATTGATCACACTTTCTATGACATAGATCGAATAATTAATTATAATTATTTATTGGATCTATCTCATTGGATCATTATCACCATCCTCCACTTTCACGGTGTACTGGTTTTCCGATAGCAAATTTTCTGCGAGTAAATGCAGAAAATGATAAATATATAATGATATGTCATTTACAATAATATAATGTAGAGTGATTTTATGACCGATTCTTTCCGTCGGTGTTGTAAGAAGCGACTAAAGTCAAGACTTGAAAATCAATGGCAATCTCTGGCGACGACGCTCGATTTAACTGTCATGTTCTATCTCCCGAAAAGGCTAAATTGAGTTGCTGAAGCCTGTTTTTCTTCAAAAGTCAACCTCGTTTGAACACAATGAGACAGATGGTCTATCCGAAACCAAATCCCTAAGATTAGTGTTGAAGACTCCTGTCGCTGGGTACGGGTCTTGCGATTAACAACCGACACTGCATATGTCTAGCAGAGGACTTTTATATGCTTATAATAAAAAAGAAGATGAACAACTTACTTTTATTTTAATCGTACTTGTCATTATTATTTAATCTTAATCTGACGGATTAAAAAATATAAAAACGCTATTATGCTTAAAACACAGAGTTCTTTCGGAGAATGACTGAACAATTTAACATCCATCGGCCCATAAAGAATAAAAGTGCGTGGTCATGTTATAATATGAAATAACGACCTAGGAGGCACGTGTACTTATTTAAAATTTTTGTTTTACCATACTTTCATAGTCTATATAGTCCATATTGCTATAATTATAGACTTTTTTGGACGTGGGGAATAATTTCACGTGTGCTTCGGAGACTCCTGAGATCGCCACCTGTCGACCATGAGGGTGAGGAAAGCGAGCACTCGATAGCATCAGTTCTTCTGGCCCTCAACTGCGGATCTGGTCTTTGGCTACGCTGCCGAAGACATTTAGGCCGCGGAGGGAGGGAGAGCAGCGCATCGTACTACCGACACTCGCCTTGCCCCGCGGCATCACCACGGCTACGTCAGCAAAGGATAGGAAGCATGGCATATCGCAGTACTAAATCCCTCTTTTCCTTATTTTTGTTTTTAATAGAATACTAACAAAATAGAATATTTATTAAGTAGCATTACTAATATTCCTGTTAACCCTCCAACTAAGCTTTCAGCTTGTATCTGGAGTGGTTCACGACAATAGGAATCAAGAACTTACGACGTCATGTTTCCTAGTCCGCACCCTAACCCATTCGGCTATTGGCGTTTATTGTCCATTGTTGTCTGTGGCCTGCGACTCCACTTCGGATGTGGAAGGGAGAATTAATGAGGCTAATTCTCCCCTTGGAGTCAACCAACTCGCATTCGGATCAGCCCGCCCGCAACGATGGGAATCAAAAATAACCAAGAGAATTATCGACGCAACATTCTTGAAACTGTACTTTTCCTTGGAGTCACGAGCACTTTGTTAACTGTTCATTTATGTTTCAACAACACTGTTTTAACTCACAGGACCTGAAGTGTTTAACCGTGGCGCAAAGACAATTTCCCTGATTTCATTAGCTCAATGAATGGCCAAACTCTACTCATCTAATCCGAATCCAATGGATTACAGTTTATGGTCTAACCGGTGATACGCGTCATAGAAGCTTTCTAAACCTAAAGGCTACTCTTACACAAGAGTGGGACAAAATATGAGTAGGGGACGTGCGGAAAATTGTTGAATATTTTACAAAGCGCTTGTCTCTAAATATACACGCTAAAGGAGGTTATGCCGTCAAAGTAAACTCTTCTTGTATAAAATATGTCAAGAGTATTTTTATACTTTACATTTACAACAACTTAATTGCATCAACTAATAAATGTAATAAAATAATTTAAAATAAAGCAATGACGCAAACACTTCCAACACAGTCCACCAAGCCGCATCAATATTTGAAAATTGGTATGTGCCTTACATATAAGGAGTCGAATTCGGGTTCCTGTTTCGGCAAATCCCCTAGACGCTCAGCTATAGTGTCCAACAAAATATGTAAGTGAATGGGTGATCGTTTCCAGTATACTTTTACTAGTGTATTATTTGTTTGTGGAATTTATTTTAAAAAAGAAATATTTTTTCCTTTATTATCACAAATATTTTAACAGCGTTTTAATAATAAAGTTTATTGTCTTCAGATCCGAAAAGTACCAAATGGAAGACAAGATTCCTATCCTTTAAGTCGATACATAATTACCTTTATTTTCTGTGGAGCTATTATTTTAAGTAAGATTGAACGGGGGTAATATTCTTTTTGCCTGAACGAACATAAGGAGGCCATTAAGTGTGATCTGCGGGTGGGATGCTTTATTTAGATAAAGTAATGGACCAACGACATCTAGGCAAATAAAAAATAATAAGAGCCTTTCTGGGAGAGGCCTAGATTCAGCAGTGGACTAACATAGGCTAATGTTGCTATATTGTACATGTAATAGTCTCCGTATCTGCCTAGGAGTCGTCTGGGTGGGTACCATGCTCGTATGCTCGTACTTATTACTGCTCCCAATCAGCGGTGCAACCACTGCTGTCTTCCGGTTAGAAGAGAGCCAGTATAATTTTAGGATGTGATGCATTCTATCTTAGTCCTTATGGGGGATAACGCGTCTGTAATCTTCTTCGATCGAAGTTGTACACAGGTATCCATGGGCTGCAGTAGCCACTTATACGCAATAATTCACAGACTTGACAGGCAGACAAACAATATCGTAGATAGACAACAAAGTGATCCTAAACCCATTCCATTTTTCGGTATGAGACTGATTTACTTATTTAACTATATTTTAACAATCAGAGTTGATTGGCCCAAAGGCCTTCGTTTTGACATTTACTCGAAAACTTTCTCTAATTAAGGATTGGTCACTGGAAAGGGTCCTTAACTCTGTTCGAGGACGGGTTGGCGGACTACACTCCATTTTGTCTTTGAAATAATATTGTTTTGTTATGTCTCGGACATGCAAATTTCCTCACGATGTTTTCCATAGCCGCCAATCACGTGGTAAACTCAGCACTTTATCACATTCTAAGCTGCAATTAATAACTTTAGTGGTTCTGTGACAGGATTCCAGAGGTTAACTCGAGCCAGTCGCGTGTTATAAAATGAAAGCGATCGCCCTGACCACTAAGCTAACACGGTACTCCTTAATGACCTAATGTGAATATTTTTTAATTACATATGTGACTTAACTTAATAATTAATAATAAATATTTTTATATTATAAAAACAGTGACTGCCATACAAAATGATAAAACGTTACTTGCTTAGAACAGTAAATTGAAAATGTTACAGGTGGCTTAGTTTTAATCTAAGTGTAATTATGTACTGCACCCAAGCGTAGTCGTAGACCGGTAGGCGTGTAGCGAGGCGATAGAGACAAAGGACTCTAAAAAGGGTAGCACACATATGAATTAATGTTTCCTGTGGCGTTTATTTTTAAATGTCTCTTGCATTAAACATAAAGAAATAGGACATTTTTAGTTTAATGGGCCGTGGCAGCAGCACAGGAGAACGCATTAATTTTGATACTCATACTATACCACAACTAAAACGGGTGTAATATACGGTAGCATAACGATAGCAAAGGAGAAAAATAGTAAGGAATATTGTATAAATAAAATGCGTTATGTCCGCCAACCTGTAGGACTAGCCTACACCCAGCAATTGGAGGTTTATTGTTAAGGATTACGATGATTATGATTTAAGTATTTATTTGTAAACGTAATTAATTTACCCTCTTTATAACATCAAATGGTTTAAAAATTATTATTTAGTATATTAAGCGCAGAGATTTTGTGATCCCTCCACCACCACATAAAAGACAAATCTGTCGGTGTTCCTCATAACCTAACATAAGTGAGAGTGCTTAGTTTTTTTCTTTTTATTCATGTCGCTCTATTATCTATTAATCGCTCATTGAGTTATCTGTAAAACAATCCTGTGGGAAGTTCAAATAATCTATGGTGTAATATCTGTATTTATAGAACAGTGATATTTTAATATATCTATTTAATAGTAATACTTTCTAGTATTAATTAAACATATGTATTCTTAAACACATAAGTTAAAATATACCTGATGTCTACATTTCTTGCGTAAGGCTTAATTTTGGTGAGACATAGAGAAATTAGTAATTATCAACACATGTTGTCACCGATCATGCTGCGTTTAATGTGGAAATACGAATATAATAACCAGGATTATGCTATTCTATAGCGGTTCTAATCAAGCTCTAAATACTTTTAATTACGAATTTCATTATTAAAATAAAAAATATAATTTTAGAAATAAATTATACTCTATAAAACGCAAAAGGAAATAGTATAATTTTGCATAAACGCCCGCGGCCTCAAGGACGCAGGCGCAAACCTATGAAGCTGTAAAAGCCAAAACGGCTAACAGCAATAACTTCATCGAATACATACAGTATAATTTTGTACAGAAATCAAAACAATCAACATACACTAGATCACAGAAAATCGATAGAGTAAACTTTTAGACTGACAGATTTTCTTGCCCCAGAACAGATGACAAATGGAACAATTTTTTAGAATACGTTTGGAATTCCAGTTGATGATGGCAGTACCAGATACCACGCAGCATAGACTGCATGTCTGTTAAATGAAAATAATAATATTTCTAATATATGTGAAGTCCGCTAACCCAGCTAGAACAACGTGCCGACTTTGAAATCGCTTCTATCAATACATATACTTAATTAAAATATTACACCTCAGACGCTCATGTTACTATTAATTAAAATTAATGTAAACAAAGCAGTAAAATTGAAGTAGTGATATTCAAAAAGCTACTATTGTACATGAATCTAAAGCTAAAAGCGTAGTCGTTATCAATGTCATTAGATGAAATTATTCCAACTCACTATTTATTTATTTACTATAACATAGTATACATTTTTATCAATTGTCGACAATAATAGTATTCCTTTGCAGTCCATGCAGTTAGGTTGTGGAACTCACTACCACCTACCATAAGAGACTCCGGAACTATACTTTCATTTAAGAAACGTGTAAAGAACCACTACTTAGCTTCGTGTTCATAGAATATATATTGTATATTTACGACTATGTGTGCATGTATGTATATGTATATATATATTTATTTATTTAAATATATCTATGTATATTTTTTAATAATATGTAATCTAATTTATGTAATTGTATACATATTATTTATGTATTTATTATATATAACATATTATGAAATGTACGCACTAAGTTTGCCATTTCATTAAAATTTCCTGTTAGGGTCTGCTGGAAGAAATTTCAATGTATGGAATAAGTAGTACCCTTGTACTAACACTATGTTTTAATGTTTTTCATGCCTTTTTGTGTGTACATAAATAAATAAAAAAAAAATTGTTTTTTATTATGTGATAAAAATAATTAATGAAAACTTGAGTGTTTGTGGCATATGGCATTATGGCTAAGATAATAACGTATGATACATATTGTTTAACGTTGATGATTATGTCCTTGGCCGATATAAAACACAGGACAATATCCAGTTAAGAAACGGTGTTGTCGTATTATATAGGATTTCTTACAGTGGTGTAAGCATATAGATACATACATTTCACACGGAAAGCTTATATCATAAGGTCAAGGGTAGATCAGATGTAGTAATAGATCGGATGAAGATCGTCTATGACTTTACTTCCTAACCCGAAAACTAATAAATATGTTGCGCAAAAATTATCACCTACTCATCTGGGATTCAACCTACAACTCAGTTGGCTGAAACTCTGAGCACTAAGTAGCGCAATTGTAAAATGTTAGTAAGAAGTTACATTTTATACCCTACATAATTAACAGTCATCAAATTTAATTTTCATTTTCATTTTAACAAACGTGCATGGTGGGAGTAAGGGGAAATATATATATTTTTTTTCTCCTATGGTTAGAATAACGGACAAGGATAAAGGAAAATCTGGCTACTATGCCGAATCCAAATCCCACAGAGTATTGAAGGGGAGCAGCATCTCCATCGAAAGGGTACCCCCTTCCTCCTCGTAACCACTGTCATGGTAAACCAAGCGCGGGCTTTTACTGACGCTTGAATGGGAGAGCTCGACGGGGGTAGTACCACGGCCACGCGGAATACCGGCGTACGGTAGAGGCATATTGTGTTTCTACGTTTCGTTCGATAAGTGAGGTAACCGGAGGCCCACTCCTTCCCCCTCCCCAAATATCCGTTAAGGCCGGCAACGCACCTGCAGCTCCTCTGGCGTTGCAGCTGTACGAGTGTGCCGGTAATCACTTACCATCAGTTGAGCCGATTACTCGCTTACCTCATTCTCCATAAAAAAGGCCTGTCCACAACTAAACGTGTATACGTTTACTTGTGGTGTTGAACAAAAAGAAGAAGTACCATAAATATAGTATATGTAACTATACCATACTTATGTTTGTCTGTGCTCCTGATTCTTTTCTGCCGAAGCTGTGGAGGCCACCGGGCCAACAACCTATCTACCGTGAGGGTTTTGGTCGAGCATCTTAAATGTTGATCCCAATATCACCAGTGACTGGTAGGTATTAGCACCTTTAACCCAAGAAAAACTTCTTTTGAATTTAAGAAATAGTTTTTCTGAAACTGTAGTCTATTCCCATTGTCCTTTCCTTTAATCACACAAAACGTAACACTATGTTGCTGTTTGTAATGTGTAAAACCATGGTTTCATCCTCATTGAGTCGAAGTTAGGCGGATCGGTGGCGTAGTGGCGGCGCTTTGGGTCGCAGGTTCGATTCCTGCACGGGATTAGTATTTGTATGGACTACAAATAATAGTTACCGGTCTGGGTGTATGTCCATGTGCAATTCATGTATGTAAACTGCCTCCGCGACACAGGAGAAATTCCTACAGAGGAAGGTAGTTTAAAAAAAAAAAAAGAATTAAACATTTTATATACCAATAAAAAATTAATGAGGTCAATTAATAATTATTCAGATCACTCTCTAATATAATATGTAAAGCAATGTACAAATATGTACATACACAACTTTCAAGTTATATCATAAACTCAGGGATTAACTGGTAACAGCAATATAATAGTTTCGAAGAGTGTGCTTCAACAGTTTAATATCGGAATATTGGAGAGTAGAAAATTCAGTATTTGAGAATCAGTGATATCTAATACATTTTTTTTTCAATACCGCGCAGTTCCTCGTAACATATGACGCGATTTATCCGTTATCACACGACTATTACTACAATGATTTTTTTTAAGCAAGAAAGCGTTTTGTTGTATATGTTTACGATTTTAATGATCATTATTTCATTATACTCTTAGTAAACGGTTCAGAGGTGAAAAATTAGTCGTAGACTAGTGGCCAAGGCATTCACTTTAATTTCATAGTACGCGAATGAGCTGGTTTCTATCCGCAGTGCCGGAATCACTAAAATTTTTAGCAGTAATTTTAGGTGTTGAATTTACCGCCGCATATAGCTGTTGTGTTGTGTTAGGTTTACAGCTGGGTGGCGTATTGGCTAAGCGTTTAACGGCGGCGCTGGGGGTCGCAGATTCGATTCCCCCACGGGACTAGTATTTGTATGGACTAAAATAATAAGTTTCAGGTCTGGGTGATTGTCATGAGCAATTTATGTATGTAAAATGCCACCGCGATACAGGAGAAAATTTCTAGAATGGAAGGTAACGTTTTAAAAAGCATAGTAATAAAAGAGAATAAGATAAATGGCAGCACAAGGAAGTGTGCTGACTATCGTCAAATGATAAATATTCCTTACTGCTTTGTTTGACAAGTTTTTTCAGGTGCAAGGTTTTACCACCAGTGGTTATATTATACAAATATAATCACTTTATATCCCTTTATATCCACTATATATAGCCTTTCAATAGCCAGCAAAAGAATTTAAAGTTAGGAATATTTTTGCTTTTTAGTTTTATGTGATCTCTGGAACGTTGGAACCTCACTTTGATGGATTGATTAAATCAGCGTAATCTAGAAGTCACTTAAACGAGGTACACAAGTTTTCTTTGGCGTCAATTAACGTCGTGTCGTTACTTCTTTGGTATATACATTTACATGCAGTTTGTACTCTAGCTGCATGCTACCATTGACCCGTACAGAAATACATTAACTTAGTTTGTAAATTACAATAACGAATGTTTGTTGATGCATCAACATTTTATCAGTGGTTTCTTTTATGGTCTTGGTTGGAACAATCCAAACACACGTGGTAAAGGTAATCTACCATTGTTAGAATGTGTTTTTATTGTTTCTTAGTTTCTGATAATGGTCGAATGTGATTACAATGTATTGTGTGTAATAAAATACTTAATTTTTCCATGTTATTTAAAACTTCCCCTTGTTTTATAAAATGAAATAGAAGTACTTTATTTGATGTAAGTAATTCAAATTTCGTGTGTCAATTGTAAATTTTTACAATGTGTGGTACATGTTTGGTAATAAGTTTCCTCTGACGGAGAAGAAACAGCCGAAAGAAACTACTTAGATATACTTTTATTTTTTTTATGCGTATCAAATAATACAGCAAACCATAAAAAAAACAGCCTCACATTCAATTAAAGGATGTTCTAAGATAAAATTAAATACTAAAAACGATTGCAGGCTCGAACTGATCAACTTGTGGGGGCAAGTTCACAGATCGGTTCACAAGCTTATCGCATGCGGCAGCTATCTAAATTGAAATAAAATATGCCACTATTAATTAAACCAACAACAATATGTGAACAGGCTTTTGTAGGTCCAGTAAGACCGTGCAAGTTTATGTATATATATATATATATATATTATGTATATATACGCATACGGAGAGAGGGATGCTCCAGGGGAAAATTTTATCTGTGAATATTTGCTGAAGCCTCTCACTTAAGTAAGTGATCCAAATATGCGAGTCAGAGGCATGGAAGCCTAAACAATATACAGGAATGCAATATTATATATGAATATATAATTTTAACAATGGACTGGACCGTTTAGGTTTTTCTTGCCAAGTGAACCCTGTCAAAATTTATGCTAGCACTTTTACAGGTACAGTGTCGATTTTTCTTCTTTTATGTCGGATGACGATTTCAAGCATTCAGTGTCCACCGCGTACAAATACAAGCCAAGTGGTGATCAACATCAATTACTTAGTTAAAATTGGAACTATTTCACTCTTTCAATTTAAGTTAATAGAAATCACTACGCAAATCGTGCAGCAGTTTTTAATATGCATTTGAAATGTTGAACGCCTCTGCGGCTTGCTTAATTGGCACTTAAACGGTCCCTATTTTTGGCTTGTGGAGAAATCATAATAAAAGCTTCATTTTAAAATAATTGTACAAAAATAATAAAGCCCTAAGGAAGGCTCTCAGCAAGGCTCCCAAAAAATGTACCGTTAAAAAATATTCTTGGCCCAAAATTTATTAAAGTATTTTACAGTTATTTATAATCGTTCTTCTGTATATTAATACTTTAACAAAACTCATTCAATTATTATGTTAGCATTTATTTATTTGGAATATTTTGTCGTCGTGCTAAATTAATGATTTATAAAATCTGCAGTATTACTAGTGTAATATATACTACACTATTACAGTGTTTCGTTTTTACTTCGTTTTATCAAATTAAAAGGTAAGGTCAAGTACATGTATTGTAGTTCTTTATGTAGTTTTCACCTACAAACGTCTTGAAATAGAAAAGACGTAAAGAAATAGATAAAATTATTAATTTAAAAACTAGTAGTAAATTATTTATTTAAAAAATATAAATAAGTGTTCTACATGTGTTTTGTCGTTGATAATATTTGCACTCCTTTTGATTAACATGCATTTTTATAAAAAAAAAACTAGAAGTAAAAATTTTAAATTAATATATTTAATAGTTATTCCGCTATCTATGGCCAAAAATTTCAAGTATTGAAGGAATACAATATTATACTTTTGCACTTATGTGTGTGCAATTTCTTTGCACTTTTATTGCTGACACAGTATGATCGTGTATCAAATTTAAAACGGGATTTGATAGAATGACGAAATATTTATTTAAAATTTTTATAACTTGGTTTTATTTTATTTAATAACGCTTACATATAGTACTCTATTAGAACAAATTTAATGTAAAAATCAATGATATAAACTTAGTGTCACTACAGTTACAGACGAAGAATATAATTTTTGTCTTTTTATTCCTTTCTATGTTATATAATTTACCACGTGCTCGGCGGTGTAGGTATACAACGTGAGGAAATCTGCCTGAGAAATAATAAAAAAATATTATTTTGAGGTGATGTCATGTCCACCAACCTGCACCGAAGCAGTGTGGCATATCCTTTCCGTCTCCAAAGCTCTTACAGATATTTGAGGAAGAGGCTTTTTATTCCTTTGAAATCTAGCATGTAACATTTACTTAATTTTTAATTTCAGCTATAAACTTTTACGACATCACACGCGCTTTGCGGCGAGTTGTTTTGCTTTTATTACATCGCCGGTTTTAAAGGACTTACGGGACTTCTTATTTCCACATGTATAGTTTGTCGAAGGCCAAGATAGGACAAGATAGACACGTGGAAGTCTCGCTTATTTAACAGGCATTAATACTTCTTACTCTCACCAGCTATTTTTTAAAGGCATTAAAGTTTTAATACAATAGGACAATAAAATAAAACAACTTGGGAGCGATCATCCGTGTATTCCTTTATATTAGGCCGGGGAAAAGTTATTTCTTATTTTATAAATTAAAAGTTGCAGTTAAATCTTTTTGGTTGTACTGTTTGTATCTGGCTCGTTTTGATACCATTAAATAGATGACATTTTCAAAACAGAATAAATAAAAAATGAAAAACGGTTTCGCGCTATTTTTCTGTCCGTCAAAATGATTGAATCGAATCATAAAAGGAAAAAGTGCGACACAAACCGCGAAAAAAATTTGTGTCGTTTATGGACTTAACGCATACTGCACAGTAGCACAAAATTGGTTCAAGCGTTTTCATCTGGAATCTTTGATGTCAAAGATAAAGCTCACCCAGGTTGACCTGTTACGGATAAAATCGATACCAGTGAAAAAGTGTTGCAAAATCAGCATTTTAGTAGTTATGCGAGCGCTGAAGAGCTAGGGATTGTTCACAAAACAGCTTTGACCCATTTGAAAAAGTCTGGATATACATGGATATATTTGAGTGCTACACGAGCCAACCGAAAGAAACCTAATAAATCGTGTACTCATTTGCGATTTTCATCACCTCACGATGATTTCCTTCACCGAGCCCGTGGTAAATACAGCACTTAAAATAGCTATTATAATTTTAGTGGTGCTGCCATCGGTGTGAGCAACGTGAGCGCCCTGACCACTAGGCTACCACGGCTTCTGCTTATAGGGAAATCGCATATGGATGATAGAAAGAACCCTGAAGCATATTTAACTTAGTGCCAATTTTTCTGAATAATGTGCTTTTTATAACTAGATAGTCAATCAAGGTATTTATAGGAAGTGTAACTGCTTAGCTGAGTAAGATCCAAAAAATGTAATCCATACATAATTCGATTGTCCTTTAAAATTTAACGCGAAACCCGGTAATATTGTCTCAAAAAAGCGAAATTTGCAAATAATATCTCACATTATTTCATGCATACTATTAAATTAAGTGTATAGTCTATAGTGTTTTATAAATAAAATGGTTAACAGAGAAATTCAAAGTTATTTACTCCAATACGCTCAATTATAAAAACATATAAATCACAACTTTTTGACATTGTCTCATTCCCTACTTAGTCACCTTATCCACGTTATTGAATTTAATATTAACTGTTACATAGAATACAACTATAGCGCATTATTAATTATATAAAAGTATTCGATACGACATTTCCACGATCTAACTGTGGACTGTGGCAGTAATATAACCTTTATAAAACTTTGTAGTAGAAGAAGTGTAAGTAAATTGGCGTTTCATAAAAAATTTAACAGTTGCTGAAAATAATTGCACCTTCGTGTTTTGATCTCTTCGCGAGCCGTAACAAGGCTTCCATCAACATCTAAGAGAGCTTGTACTACACTTTGGCACCAATATTCTTTCTTTTATTCAACTCATCTGCTCTAATAAGCGTCTACATATCCCATATAATATTATTCAAGTGCCGTCTTTTTTTTCTTCTTATTAATCTTTTCGCATCTGTTTCTTTTACATTAATGTTTCTTACGTGGGAGTACCGTTAACAGGACGTAAAACTCTCGAAATTCAGGAGGACTGCACTCATCGTTGAACAGCGAATTCTCTACACTTTATGTAAATATGTTAGCATAGCTAGGCTGTACCACCGATTCCACATCCTCCTCTACGCCTTGACGGCCAGTACGAGATAATAATAAACTAAATAGAAAATCGTATATCATTATCACGTTAGGTTAATAGAAAGCCAGAGTTTTCTAACTATGTAGCATAGTTTCGGTTTTAATAATGAAGGCTATGGCAGTAAAGTAATTAGTGAAAGCATTAAAAGTTTTACGTGTTACGTGAACGATACTCATACGAATACTTTTCAAGCTGCTTTTAATTAATTGTGTTAAGCGTTAACCACAACCATTTATTTTCTTTTTTCAATTTATTAATACTACCAATCCGCCCCGACTTTGCACTGGTTAAGAACTATTTATTACCCATAGTATTAATGAAAATTCTGACGAAAAAAAAGCTTATAAAAGTTCTCCTACAAGCCTCCACTCATTATTTGATTAAGTTTTGAGAACTATTAGTACTAATTATTTATTTAATACTAATATTTTTGAAATTTAATTAGTACTAATATGACAATAGAAAAAATTTTTGGGAAAAAATTTGGTTGTTGCCAAATGGTGTCTGTACGGATGTACGTATGCAATCTTTTTTTTTATAAAAAAATAGGCTTACTTTTGACCTCATTCTCGCTTGATGGAAGGCGAAGATGAGGGCTAGGGTGGTACATGTTTGCCTAGAACAATAACTATTTTAAAACTATGCTCCATTATCACTATGTGAAGACAAATAGCATGGGTACGTACGTGAAAACGTACTTACTTTGTCCTTGTCTGTTTACAAAAATTTTGTACAAAGATTCCGTTAGTCTAATGTCAAATTCTTTTTTTAACAATCTACCACCGCTTCGTAATTAGGGGTTTTTGTAATGCGTACAATGTCATAATACAAAAGTTATATAAATAGGCAACTGAAAGCATGCTACATGGTAGATATCTAAAACTCGAGCAGACCTGTGTCCACAAACAGCAAATGGTTACAAGTATGACGCATGTGACAGCCGTCGCCCTCCTCAACCATATTAAGTGGACGATTCGAAACAGAAATATATTATACCTATTTCTACTGGTGTGTCCGCAGGGGACATCACTAGTGGGGGCGATGAATTATTACGCTTACTCAGGCACTAGGTAGTGGCTGATTCATTTATATTACGAAGGAGCATCGGTTAAGTGTAAAAGAAAGCTAGGATTTCTAACCAGTCACTCGTAGAACAAAAGGCGGTGTCCACTCCAACAGGAGTGATTCCTTGTCGATATCACCACAGGGTTACGGAGGTTTCTGGACGCAATACCAAATACGCAGACTGGTGACAGGCAGTAGTGTCTGCCACTGCTATCATCGATCCCCCTGCCAAGCGTGATGTTTACCTTCTTCTTCAGCTTGAATACGACCACAACTGGTACTAACAAAGGCTAACATGCCATGCATAGACGATTTTATTCCTCATATTCACCACGCGGCACAAGCTGGTTGGAAAGCACAGTCTTTTTTATGGTATACAGGCAAACGTGCAAGCGACTTGTAAGTGATTAACTCGTGGTAAGTGATTACCATTGGCAACGCACCTGCAAAACCAGAGATGCTGCAAGTGCGTGCGTAGACCTTTAAGAATATTTGGGAGTTGGGAATGGAGGAGGATGAGAATGGGGAATGGGGAGGGGAAGTCGGCCTCCGGTTTCCTCACTCACCGAACGAAACGCAGAAACTAGAGAGACGCAAGATGTCTCTGCTGCACACCGGTATTCTGCCGTCTGCTGCGAGGCCGTGGTACTACCGCGGTGGAGGCGGCCTATTCGAGTAGCAGGAAAAGCCACTGCTTAGCTCTACTACGTACAAAAGTGCCGTTACCCTTCAAATTCAAATAAATTTATTTTCATTTGAAATCCGGGTTTAATAAAATCCATTGTGCAATAATAATAAAAAAAATGTCTGAACGCAGAAATACATCACGTTAAAAAAACTCAGAAATACAATGTCAATAGAACATGCCGAAATAAAAACGAAACTAAATAGAATGTTTTCATTAGTAGCGGTTTATATACATAATTCTTTTGAACGTAATTTTCCACCCTTTGAATAGTTGAGAACAAAACCTAAGGTATGCGAAGAACCTCATGAAGACCGTACTATACAATTTTTTATTAAAAAATCTACCATGTCTTTGTAGAAAAAGTCTGGTCGAAATTGACTCAATCTGAGGGATAAAAATAATGACAGTATTGAATATGCGAAAACAGAGGTACTCTTTTCTTTTGAAAACCTGCTCTTTACTGGTTTAATATTTGTAATACTTTTATGTAATAATGTATTTTTCAAGAGTTCTGTGAAACCATTCCAATCGTACAAACTGTTATAACTAATTATTTAACAGGAGATGTGTTTGCATCGCTCTAATCGCATCGATCATAGAATACAAAATAATACTCCAAGTTTGATTCATTTGCTTAAAAGTACAAATGCGTCTTTGATTCCTTTTTTTGTTTTTAACATTTATATAACCAAATAATTGAAAGCTAAAATTCGAACGGAATACGTATCGGACATTCTTAATTATTTGTATCACTTTGTATTCTCATTCTATCGGCCGAATCCAAATAGAAATGTTTATTTCATTCAATCTCATTTTTAAATTAAAAGCAATTTGTTTAGCACGTGAGAAGAGTTTCTTTTGTAAAATTGGTGATATTTTTTATTTTGTTACATAATATAGAAGAATTTTTGAAAAAAAATGCATTATTATCTATTTTCATAATTAGAAACTTGGTCCACTTGGTCTAATGAGATAAGGCAAAATGGCTCTTGAGCCATTCTTCATCATTTTCCATTGACATTGTGATAACAGGGCAGATTGGCTCATGATATTGTTATCACAATAACCCTCTTTTGCATACATTTATGATAATTCCGTCAGCAAACAACGCAACGGGGCTCGCCGTCCATCACAGTCTATCTTCCAGAGTGGCGAAAAATGGACTAAAGCAATAATAGTAACGTTTTCAGAAACACTAATACGTGTTTCATACAAGGCCTATAAGAATGATGCAAACCTTTACTCAGGCAGGATTGTAATTATATGCGATAAAACTGCATCGAACCACCACTATTTATTGGTATAGCTATGTTCTTTCTTTCTTTAAAATAAAATAGAAACTTGTAAATATCCCATTGCTGTGCAAAGGTCTCCTCTCAATATTGCAGAGGGTTTTTTTAGATAGGAAGAGCCACGCTGCTCCAGTGTGGGTTGGCGGACTTCACATATCCACGAAATAATGTTTTTTAGTATTTCTTAGTCATACACGCTTCCTCTCGATGTTATCTTTGACCGTCGAGCATGTCGTAAATACACTTAAAATTGCTATTAACAATTTAGTGGTGACGGCACCGGAGTACGAACCTACGTCACTCGTGTCCTATAAAATTAAAGTGAGTAGAGTAGCCTGACTATAAGAATACAAACGCCTTGTCTACTACTAGTAGGCTTCCACGGCTCATAAAAAAACATGATGTTAATTAATTAGTTTCTTCAACAGGAATATCTCATTAAGTGCTGCGATTCTGCTTAAACGGCTTCAAACTATGCAACGGCTTAAAGGACATGCAACAGTATACACATCCTATACGATAGGAAACAATGCATAGCCTCTGTAAGTATTTTGTTTTATTTATAAGGTGTGTGTCATCTGTCTAATTCCAATAGTGGAATATTATTATATTTTCTAATATTTGGTCGTGAAAACCTGCGTCAACTATTTTGCGAAAGGAATAGATAAAGTTTTCTACTTCGAAATACCATATTTCCAGTGATTCGGATTCATATTTTCCTACTGAAAGAGCAGTGAAAAGGAGTTATTTTCCGCTTGAAATCGTATAAAAGTTCCTAGTTCACTGCGTTGTAACATACGCCTTTACACAACGGTTAATACCATGTATCCTGGAAATATGTTGGCAATGTTTTCGTCCATCACAAACTGTCAAAGAATTTGTATATTTGAAAGTGTTCGTACAGAAATTTATTCATATTTTTTTTAACAAAACATGTCATGGTAATAGCCATGTTTTTGACTAAACTTTTACAAGTTTTTAAAGCGTTGCTTATTTTTTAGGCATGAAATATTTGTCTTTTATGAAGTGCGTCGAATCCAGTTTAATAATTTTTTGACTTTACAACATTTTAATTGTGTTATAATATGTAGAATGAAAAAAACATACTTTGGCAAATTAACGCCTTCAATTTAGGTATTTTACTGAACACGGCACTAAATTTCGGATGCGCAAAGTAAATTTAGTAAAGTTTGGTCTTAAATAGGTTACCAAATAATTACCCAGGTACCTTTTATTCTCAAACCCAGTCAACTATGACAGGGCCCAAATAGTGGGATATTCATATTCTGTTACTTTATTTTTCTTGGAACGAGCCCGGGGAACGAACTCGAGTACTCTGATTCGAAGGCAGATCCCCTTACAACTCGGCTCTAGGTGCTATCGGTGAGATTTTTGAAACTTACGTACGTAGAAGTTACGTTACGTACGTACATTAGAAGTCCACCACCTATCGTGTAGTGCCAAATAAGCACATGTGAGTTAGACTAAAATGTCTATATTGCTGACCGACCCAGAATAGCGTAAAACGGTCGTGAGAGATAATTATTATTGTAATTTATTTATGTCTATTTTAACCTTGTATTTTGATACTTAGCATTTACTATTATTTTAACATCTGCCATGTATCGGGTTACTAACACCGTTGAGAGCTTCGCAAACAACTCATCGACGTCATATCACTAATAGTCTAAAAAGTAATCAGTGTTGAAAATAGAATAGAGGTTAAGTTAGGTACTGTAAAATACGCCCCACCCACCCGTATAACCCACACCCGCGCGCTTTGTCGTGGAGTAGTGGGTAGTAACCGTGGTGGCCGTGGGGAGGTGGACAGGTCCGAGGCGATCACTTCGGATGCGGGTTGGTGGACAGAGGAGGGAGTGTTTGCGTTGTTGTTTTGTTTCTCCTGGCCCTACACAGTGGAGTCGCGGGGGGAGAGGAGTGTCGGTATTACAATGGGCCATTCTCTATAAATATTGCTTACGAGCGCACGTCTTCTAATCCACATGCCCTCCGAATGATGGACTCGGGGGGTCGCCAGACGGCTTTGCATACCGCGTAGGAAGGTGCTTCCTTTTTCCAGCGTGCCTTGCCGGGAGGGAGTGGGAAAGATAGTTGCCTTGCCTAAGATACCTGTCACTGCCTTCAGAGTCTACCGGGTAGGTGATATGACAGAATCCGACTAAAATGAGTTAACAAAAGAAATTTCCGTCAACTAGATGAAGACTCGCGGCAACCCAAGTACCCCCTTTTAAGAAGGTACGAACCCTGGCTTGGGTTACAGTCAATAACGGTGGAATAGGTCGAATTTTAGAGACTACCTTCTACTAGAGTAAATCTCGTGTGCCTTTGTATTACGTAACTTACTGTGTTAGTTTTATAGCAACAACTAAAACACATCTGTATTACAATTTAATAGGTGGTAGATTTGAAGGTATACAGACCAGAATAATTAGAGGTAGTGAAGGTTTTCCATCTTAATATTCAGTTGTGATAACCTTCTTCGCTTGAAGTTGTTTGCAGTTAGCTAAACTGCAGTGGCCACTTACCATTTCGCGGTAGACTTTTGTTACCCTTTCTTGTTTTATTGTAGCAGTCACATTGGATGTTTCAAGTAAATGATAGCAGATACATAAGAGCAAAGTTAATAGTACGAAGAATACAACCGTATTCTAAATTTTTCATCTGTATCAGAAAGAATATTTGCCGTATACCATATAGGAATACTCTTTCGCCTCTTACGTTATAGTTTACCCATAGTAATTCTTATGCTTGCCTATAATTTCTGTCGGGTTCCGGTGTATACCAGGTGATGCCATTTTCTAAAGAATCTGGATAGATAGATTTTTTTTGGATTTTTTTCTTTGAGGAAAAAAGACAAGTGAATTTAAAACAAAGTTTGAGAGAAGCAATCGCCTTCAACCCCTATTTTCCCACCCTTGAAGGTGGAAAATTTCCTAAAACTTAAATAGGACTACCCTGGAATCTTACCCTATATACCTTGTACAATAAAAATTTAATGATAATATCGGTTCACAATCAGCGAAGATATTATATAACATATATGTAAAAAAAAAAGTTTTTGAAGTTGGTTGAAAGAAACGCAGAAACATTTTTTTTTTAATTTTACAGAAAAAATAACTCCTATTCTTCTTATGGGACTTATAATAACACGTTACGAGGTTTTTCACGTTTCTATGTACTTTCTTCAAGTACTTTCAATGTACTTGGTTACTGTATTATAGTGCCAATATTGTTCTTCTTTACCGATTTTGATAAATGATACCTTCGGCGACAAACGCTTAATTTTTTCTCCAACAAAAGGTAATGGACTTGGCTTGGAATGGAACTGGAATGGAATGGCATGAGATAAGAAAATTAATACATAAACAAATCACAACAACGTTGTAGTGTAATGATCTATTTGATGGGTCATATTGTCCTTTTGGACTAGATGAAAGGCAGAAGGACCTTATCATCTTTTTTTTTAGAATAAAAACCGATCTGCTTTGAAAAATTGTACGAATTTATAAAATTTCTAATAATTAAAATTTTAAATAAAACCTGTCTCATACTGTGGAAACAAATGAGTTCCTGTATATTAGTACATAAACTTGGGGTAACTGCCGTATTTGGCAAGTACGTTACCGCCGTAATCGAAATCTAAATTCGTGATTATCCTTCTTTAACAGCCTTAATTGTCCACTGCTGAACACCGAGCCATTGGCGCCGACGCTCGCCGCCTTTTATTTCCTTTTCCCTATTTCTCTAAATCGACCTTTACACCATCGACTATCCTTTCTCTCACATACATTCTATTACGCCGACACCACAAAGGCCATAATTTCATAGCAACATTTTGGCATTCCATACGCGATAAGACATTTTGTTTCGGAAATAACTAAAATAATCTAGGGCTTGAGAAATAATTACACGGTTTGGTTATTGAACTATATAATCGAAAGCTTATAATTATAGAGTTTCCACTTTTTCAAACATTATTTCATTTGCAATTTAATGTGTTCCCGGATCCCCAAACGTAACAACAAAAAGGTTCCTGTCATTTGTTTTCCAGCATGTTGCACTACTGTTAGTTGCAAGACAGTAAATACGTTTTGAATAATTTCTCTCATCTCTAACAGTCATGATATTGTATGCTTGTTTTAAAAATATTCTTTAGTTTTTACTTCTATGATTAAACTAAATAAAATATTAAGGATATTCACTTTTACTTAAACTTTAAATTACTTTACTACCTTCTACTCATTTTTATTTGCCAACGTCTAGTATATTTTTTATACCGGAGAAAAAGTATCGATAGATATATAATCTAAGGTGATTCGTAGATACACTTCACTGGAAACCTACATTTTTATGATGATACATTTTTTTCTACAAGGTTTATGTAAGAAATTGTGTACAAAAATGTAGCCCTGTAATACGTTTTGCAGGATTAAAGTACACTTGCAAATAATGCCATATTACGAACAAAGGCAACAAACCCAAATTATACAAGCCTTTGACGTAAGTATACCTGGCTACTGACCTATGAGTACCTTCGATTTTAATCCCGGCCGAAGCCAATATTTGGTAAAAATAAAAATTCAGTCGGTGAGCGCGGTGCCGGTAGCCTCACACTGGACATGATTGAAGTTTGCCACCGTATACTAATACCACAACTGTACACTCAATAATGGAGAGGTCAGAATTTTTCCATTTATTTTAGTCGTCTCAACCCAAAACCTATTTTAAGAATAACGGGACAGGTGGTGAGGTGAGCTTGTCACCATCTTAATGTATAGGCCAATAATAATAATAATCGTACATAAGATTGGAAAAACCCAACAAAGAAGCGAAGCCCAAATTTCTAGTGCTGAATTTACCACGGTGAAGTAAATCATAGCGAGGAAGCCTGCAGGTTTGAGAAATAATAATAAAATATGAAAAGGTTCTTAAATATTTTATTATTTAAGTCCACCAAATCGCACTGTAGCAGCGTAGCGTAACTATTTCCGGTCTTCAAAACTCTCTTGTGGACGAACTTGAAATCCCTGAAATTCGACCATTGCGTTTGTAAAGTAACAACAAACTTGTTTTCAGATAATCAGATGCTTTGTTATTAGTTAAAGCGTTTTGTATGGAAGAATATATATATGGCGTATATTAACTTTATTTTACCTGCTTAACGGCAACATACAGATACATCTTAATCCTTTTACAATAAATACCAAAAAAAAGATTTAACGTCCTAATACAAGATGGCGCAAAATGTGTTAAACGATTTTCTTTTTTTTATTCTATTTTTTTATGACCCATGTTTCTTTGACGCAATAAATTTCAATTTATCATGTTTCATTAAATGATAGGCGGCCGTCACCAGAATTGAACCAAATGTCTGCTCCTTTAATGGTATTTTACCAGATGAAAAAAAAATCAGATGGTTCAACAGCTTCTGCCAGCCAATCGCCAAACCCAAACGTACAGACAGAGGTTATTGCAGCTATACAACGAAATGCCTGACTTTTTATAGAAATTGATGATGAAGGCGGATTTCCACCTCTCTGGATATGTAAACAAACAAAATACCCGGTTTTGGATACTCCACTCCATCCATAAAAAGTGACCATATGGTGCACTTTACTCAGAACATGTGATTGGGCCATACTATGTGGCAAACCCATTGGCACTCCTGCGTGTCACTTCCTCGTTTATAAAGACCTTATACGATGCTTAGTAGCAATATTTAGATCTTGTGACAGACTCTAATGATGATAATGATGAAGGACTTGTCTATATTACCAACGACTACCTACTTAATTGAATTTTAGCATACAAAGCGGAAGATTCAATCGCGCTTAAAGTACAGGACAGAAATTAATAAAATTTGGCAGAGGTGTAGATTCTCTTGGGTTTTAATTTGGCAGACGCATGTGTGTAACTTATTATATGAATAAGTTTGAACAAAAGAGACCAACGAACGAGGCTATGGCGACCGGCTAATAAAGTGAGGAAAATACATCCGATAGTCTGAACACAAATCTCACAGACTAGTGATGGGGAGTAACTAAGTTTCTAGTGTACGGGTGCCGGCACTGAGCTTATCATCCCGCCTGTATAGCGTCTGCTGCTGATGGCGCTTTCAAGAAAAGAAAAAGGAGTGAACTTATACGGTTTTATTTAGAGGAAAGACCACATAAACGATATATATATATATATTTATAAATATAAATATTTTAATATAAATCTAAAGTACCTATCTATTCCATTCTCATCCATTTCCATGTACTGTAGTTGAACTGATCAGCCAATGATACCGGGGTGAACGGAGAAAGCTCAATAATCTTTTAGTATCAAGGTCTGAGTAATTAACAAGCTAAAAGCTACGACAACTTTTCTGTCTTTTTCTTTTATTTTACTACATAAATCTGCGATAACTTTTTTCATTTAATAATTTAAACGCGTATAAAATAAGAACTGTTTTGCGAATAATCTTTGTATATATAGTCTGATATGCAGTTTATTTGTGAAATGTTTATTGTATAGTATTATTGGCAAATAAAGAAAGTTTCATTTGCGAATTATTATTTCGTCAATTATTATTACGTCGTATTCGACGTTACTTCACTATGTGCTGAACGACAAAATAAAAATGCATTTTATTTTTCAAGTGGCTGTAAAACTAAGTGCGGTGCTCAAGCTTTGTAATATACTTTATTTTCGCTGGAAACATCACATGCCAATAGATTCACATATTTAGTCTGTAGTAAAATCATAAAACTTTCATATATTAAGCGTGGTAGAGCCAAGCGGCGGCTTTTGCTGCTGCTCGAATGGGCCGGCTCGACCGGGTTGGTACCACGGCATCTTGTTCTTCTGCGTTTCGATCGGAGGCCCACTCCCTATTCCCCTCCTCTTCTCTCCCATCTCCCAAACATCCTTAAAGACCTGCAAAAAATAGTAGTAATAAATTTAAATAATTAATTTAAAGGAAACAAATAGGAATGTTATTATATTCCATAACCACAAACGATCCTAAATAATAAAAAAACATATGTATAGTCGTAAATATCCGTATCTGAGAACTCATATCTTTAACAACGCTAATATCGGGACGTCTTTCAAGTCAAGTTACTCCATGCGTTTGATTCCCAAGTTAGAGTAGAGATCTTCAATATGAGCACTATTGCTTCGTACCTTAATACCGTTTAGAATTTCCTCAGCCTATGTTGCAGATATCATTATACTATTAATAATCTACATAGTTGTTTAAAGAAACTTTAGATAATTCTATTCAATTTCAACAAATAGCGCTTTTTTCTCAAAACGAGCTAAAATTAAACATTTTCCTGGCTTATTATTGAATCTTATTAGTTTCTCTATTAGTTGTATTTCGTTCCCAATACTGTGTTCACGAACATAACACACACTGGATAATTTTATATTTTGGGGTAATTTGTGGCCTACATATCACTAAATTATGCTTAAGGATGCCATTAACTTGATATACACAGAATTTGTTCTTAGGAACTTCTCTAAATTAATATCAAGATCAATTTCGAAATATTTTAACTATACAGATTTATTTTTACCGTTTATCTTTATCTTCTTTTATTATTATTTACTATTATTTCTAAGTTTCGTGTTGAAGTAAGAATCTGTACACCCCCTTTACTTTTAATAGGCGTTGAAAGAGGCGACTTCGGGAAAAGCCTTGAAAATCGCAATGACTACTGACAAATGGCAGGATAACCATCTCGAAAAATACATGACCAAAATTAAGCAGACCGTAACGGACAGCAGTGTCTTTGGTGCAAGCGATCGCCAATCTACTTGCTAAGTGTGGAGATTAAGGGAAATCCTCCTTATGGGAGACGCCTATGAGCAGTTGACTATTTACAAACTGTTAAGGTCAAGGTTAAGGTAAAGGTTTGCAGTCTCCATTTTTTATCAACAAAATTAAAACAAAAGCAAATGATAATAACATAACCGTGTTATTATCTTTTTGTCTCGCTATAAAATTCACAATAGATTATATACAATATATAATAGATACATAATATATTTATTTAGACTAACAATTTAATTTTTTAAAAGAATCTTCAAAGCTTTGTTCCTGTCGTCCATTTCGCTTAATAACGAATTTCTTCATTTTTATTACAATTTAACTGTTTGCAGTTGAGCTGTTCACGGAATCAAATAACAGAGTTGTTTGCGGAGCTCCCAACCGATGTTTCTAAACCAGTGAACTGCGGTTCACAGAAGACATGTATGTGTAAGGTCAACCTAGCAACCATATCATGCGAAAGGTTGATAAACTTTAATACTTTATAGTTAAGAACTTCAGACTATATGCAACTGTTTGTTATTCTATCAAAAAGATTTCGCTTAAAAATATAATTTAATATTTATGGATGTTTTACTATGACGTGTATAGGAAAAAGACCCATACAAACAGATATTTAAACGATGAATCTCACCATCAATCTTCATCAATAATGGCTACTGCTAGGCAAAGGCCTCCTTCTAAAATATTTGAGAGGGTTTTGGAGCCGGGAAGGGGCAGCCACGATGCTCCTGGGTTGGCGGGCTTCACATAGTTAAATATTTTTTATTAGCATAATATTTTTATTATTTCTCATACATGCAGGTCTCACGATCTCTTTCTAACGACAAGCTCGTGGTAAATGGAGCACTTAAAACTGCTATTAACAATTTTAGTGGTGACGGCACCGGGGCTTGATACGTAAGGTAAACTATCCGTATATTATAATATATACATTGCATTATGATAGTATGTATATATGTATATATTCACGCCTTGTTCCCAACGGGGTCGGCAGAGACAATCTTCTTCCACTAGCTACGGTGCTGACATACGGCTTTCACTTCTCCCACTTTCATCAATCTTCTCATGCATACTCGTTGGTTCAGAGTACTCTTGACTTGGCCTTTTTTCAGAACCTCTCCGATTTGATCGTGAAATGTTCGCCTAGGTCTTCCTCTCCCGACCCTACCATTTACACTCACCTCATATATTTGTTTCGTCAACCTACTTTAATTCATCCTCTCCTCATGTCAAAACCAGATAAATATTAATTAAATCTTAATTCTGATAGTGTTTTATCACACTTATTTACTTAACCATATTTAAGCTAATTTAGTTATTAATGTTACTATTCCATTCAATAAGTTACTTAACGCCTTAAACTGCTAGTGACTTTTTGTATTTTAATTAAACTGTTTGCTTTGTTTTGTGTGCTTCATGCCACGCGTCAAGTATAGCCTAACTGTGAATTCAATCCTTGTTTTGCCGGAATAATTATTTTTCATAACAATTTTATTAGTTTTCACCGACCATACTTGCTATTGTTGTGTGTCCCCTTGTCGTTGGCATTCGGAGATCGACAGGGTCATAGCTTACCCATATCATTATGGCACTTATCTCTTATTTTCTCTTATAAATTGCACCACGTATCGTGTAATGCTGTTTGTACTTTTTATCTTGGTTTGTTAACCGCTGCGGTATAGGAGCCTACGTCCTGGCTCCACATCACATGTAGCTCTGCTACAACATAACTTACGCACGCAATTATATGATTTTTATTTTTACTTTTTGTGCTTCTGGAACCCTCTTCCACTCGTCTACGAGCACGTCTGCCGTTCTAGATGAGCGTTTGGGGATGACAGCGCAGCAGCAGCAACACCACCCTGCAAGACCACCTGGCCACGTCACCACCTAGCGGATCTGCGGTTCACTAGCCACGCCCGCAACGAAGCACCACTGGCCCAAGAACGGTACCTTGCTTTAATAACAAGGTGTGCTACAATATAAAGGGGATATATGATACAATAGGGTGTGTAGGCTCGTAACTCCAAAATAATATTATTTTCTGTGACTCTCTCACTTATTTTTACGAGACCTCACCTATAATATAATAATAATATCACTTAAATTGTAAATAATTAGTAAAATCTACCTTAAAACGTCGCACGCAAAGTTCACAAACTATGTGATATCGAATAGAGCCACTTGTGTGAAGGTGTTGATACTGCTTTTACAACTCACTTCTCACATTAAACCTCGTAGTTATAGCAAACGAGCAAACGGTTCACCTGACGATAAGTGATTACCGTCGCCTACGTACATCCAGAGGAGCTGCAGATGCAGATGCGGCCTTGAGTGGGCTCTGTTCTTGAAGGTCTCTAAGTTGTTACTTTTCTGAAATAACGGTGGCGACAGCCGATTCCACATAGTCGAAGTGCGTGGCAGAAAATTCCAAGAGAAACAAAACTTTGGTGGATTACCAACCGTTTAGTTCATGTTGGTGGAACTTAGTATTCAGTCGCGACGGACGATGGTGAAACTCAGCGGATAGGATCATTCCGAACGGTTCCTCAGAACATTCCCCGTGGTAAATACGCTATTTTTAGCGTAATTAATATTTTTATTATAGGTATAATAATTTGCAAATTTTATTAACACCCGATTTTCCTACTTTACTTTTTTTTTAATTAAAATAAGTTTTATATTACAGTAGTATAGTTATATCTCCGCGCGTAACTAAATACACGAAACTGGACTACGCGTAGTATGTACAAGAAATTTTCATTGTTCCAACTCGCGCTAAGTTTAATTGTTTTTATGATAGTACTATATTATATATTAATTCAGAGATTTTGTAAATGTAATATCCCTACAGGAAAAAGAAAACGGTAGTAGCGTACGTAAAATGTAATATATTATGCATGTATAAGAACAGAGGATAAACGAAAAAGGGTTATGGAAAATTTGATTCTCTACAATTTCCGAGTTATTATGTGTTTTTGTAGACATTAGAAATACAGGATATTGCTTACAAAATTCAATAGGTTCAGAAACATTGTTATATCGCGTAACATTTATTTGCATATCTACATAAATGTACCACTCACACCTACTACCACCTACAGGGTAAGGCAGAGATTACGGATTTCCATTAGGCTCCACTAAAAGTAGTCAAACGGATATCCGCAGCCTTCGATTGGCGTGCACACTGGCTTGCTAGCGGAGATTGCCAGAGATTTTCTAGGTTCATTGTAATCAAGGTTTAATTATATTGAAACACTAATTAAAACCGGTTTTACTTTTTTAAATGTTACATATATTTTAAAATATAAATCTTGTCCTTTTTCAGGACTTATCCTGGCTCGTGGCTGCCTTCGCAGCCAAATTGCACATACAAACAGCCAGGTCTCTAACAGTTATCTGGAGCGCATACAAATATTTGTTCCGAGTGAAAATACGATCTGCGTCGACGGTGTTGAAACCTCGAGTTGGAGATTATAAAGGATTGAAAATTCTTGTATTTATTTTAATTTATTTCTTAGCTGTATTGTGTTTAATATTAAGTCACATATCTTTTTTTTTTAAATTGTGAATTTATTCTATCTATATTGATTACTTAAACCGTTATTAACGATTTTTCTGTTATTTATTTATTACATTCGAAAATAAGTCCTTTTTTACTTGGAAATTAAAACAAATGCATGTTGATACTTATCAAGTTTCATGTTAATAATAATGAGTGTGACAGGGAATATATCATCTTTTTTTTGCAAATTCCAATATCATCTGTACGTGGTGCACCCTTCTAGCCAACAAGTCAGACTCTAACCACCGAATAATGGCGGAATGTTCATCCTAATTACCAAACCTAAACCCACAAATTAGTTGTTCGTTGAACGTTTACTTGTTCATAACTTACAATTGTGTAATATTTGATCTAATATAACTTTAAAAGTTTATTTATTTTGTGTAAAGAAAACTTATAAGTGTAATAATAATTTATGTATGCACAAATTCAAAGAAACTTAATAGATTCGTTAATTAGTTAGAATCAAAAAACACATACGGTATATCGTATGTGTTTTTTGATTCTATTTAACTTTACTAATCGTTACTCCCATTTATATTAACTTATGTAATACAGTTACAATAAATATAATAATATGTAGTAGTTATGGAATGCACCATCTCTTACATTCTAATTGTAAACTCAATTGTAATTTTTTATTTTTACGAACACGCATATATGATGGTCGAGAATTAATTCCTGACTTTTCTACGTACACTATAATTTCTCAAATAGAAGGGAAAAAGTCCTATAAAAATACGTGTCTTTTAATTTGTAATTAAATAAAATAGAATACGGCTTCTATTATTTTACTTTTTACTCCACCTAAACGATACGAAAATTAAGTTTATTTTAAAGCGGTTGTAAAACACAGTACGGAGTACAAACTATGCTCTTTTTGGTTAATTTTATTTAATTTTCTTCGAACATGGAATGCACAAATTTTGTTCGTTGGAAATTCAAGATTTTCTTTGTTCTATGACGTTGAAAGAGTATGTTAAAAGGATGTTTCATTTTTGCGTTTGATCATTCTCGAAGTATGTGATTTAATTTTTGTGATGTTCTTTGACGTAATGTATGTTAATAAAAAAATATTGAATATGAAATTACTGCAATAGTATTTTAATGAAATAAAAATATTTTTTTACCACACTTCCGAATTTATATTGTGTGTCACGAGTACCATTTCTGTCTGAGAAAGGGGGAAAACGAGCAAGCGGCTCACCTGATGGTAAGTGATTACCAACGTCCACGTACATCTGCAACTGCAGAAGAGCTGGCAATGCTTTTGTAAGGGGAAGAGGAAGGCGTGGATAAGATTGGGGGGGGGGGGCTGGGCCTCCGGCTATCTCACTGGCCGAATGAAAAGCAGAAGCAAAAGGTACTTCACGCCGATATTGGTACTACCTCGGTTGAATCGGCCCATTTGAGCAACAGTAAAAACTGCCATTAGGCACAAACAGTGTGTTATCCACATAGGTAGTAAATGGTAGTCATCCTGTCTTCGAAGCTGAGGTTCGTGGGTTTGAATTCCACTATTTTTATATTCATCATGCAAATGTTTGCAGGTTTGTACCAGAGTCTTGGATGTTTATACATATATGTTTAAATACATATAAGTATAAATGATTATTCGTTTATGTTTATATATTACATATACGTATTTTGTTATCATCCTAGATCCACCAGACACCGGGAAACCTACTTAAGGCGTGGATGACGTGTGTGTGTGTCTAATATATTAATATCAAGAAATATTAGGAATGAGTCTGCGTAGCCATACGTGCTTTCCGTAACCGGCTTTTCGCCTCTCCAGGATATAGTACGTGACGGATGGCGAGGTTGGCTCGCCATCCGTCCATAAGATATTTAGGAAATTTCCGTTATTCTCATTTTACGACACCCATGGGAAGAAGGAGAGTAGCAGATGCTCTTAGGGGCGCCCTAATTTCTGATATGTTATCCTTAATATAAAATGTTGCAAACGTTACTAAACAAGAACTCTATTTTTTCGAATTATGGAACACCTGTAGGTATATATGAACAATTTTCAGAGACTGTACCTTAAGGTAGTTTAATATTTTTCCCCTTCGTTGATTTCAATAAATAGAGTCGACCCAATATAAACCCTTTTTTTGAACAATTGATAACGGACGTGGGAAACGTTTGTAAAGGCATTTTAGGTCTTGGTTGATATAGTCCCAAAAATATAATATTCTGTAATTGTTACAAGTACTTGGGACTTGATAAAACATAAAATATTATTTTCTATTTTTTGAAAACAGAATGTTATAAAATTCAGTATTTGAACATCCTTCAAAAAAACACTGATCGCAATATCCCAACATCAAATTTTTAAAACGTTTTTTCTTGTAACTGAAAGCAATAAAAATTCTTGCTTGTTTCGCTTATATTGACAACATAAATTACAAATTTTAAGTCAATGATATTCTTCTCTTCTGTTAGAAGGATCTCAAGGGGCATTACAAAAAATGCACTACCGAACCCATTTTTCAACGGGCAGCATCGTCCAAGTGTCAGGTGTCTCGTAGTACGATCTACCTCTAAAACAATAATGAAAAATATATTTTTTTGCAGTACCTGTTGTCTGTTTTTCATAATCAAGGGACTTTAATTCGAGTAATTCACCTATATTACGCATAACCTCTTTATAGTTTTAGGAACCTCCTTTCGTTTATATACGTGTTACAAAATGTTTTTTTATAGGTAAGAGTACACTGTACAACATACATGGCATGTCAATTGGCGCTTTCATTGAAACGCCTATGTTAAGACCGATAATAAGGTAAAAAGAAAATAAGGTAAATAATCTTCATTCGATTATTTAAAAAAATTACCTATTATTCTACTTTTACGCTCATAAAGACGCCACAATCTTCACAATAATAAGAATAAAACAAAGCAGTCGAGAAAAATTATAGCGAGGACAAAAATGTGATGTAAAAGTTCAACTTTTTCTAATTTACTTGTTCATAATGCTTTTAGATTTCACTTTTCTTTTTAATGGAACAGTATTCAGCAGATATAGGATTTCTTTTTATTTAATACCATTATTACTGTTTTAAATTAAGTTGTGGTCTTAATTTACATTATTTAAAGTAAACCTATCAACTCAACGCCGGAAAATTCTTATGCAAAAAAGTGTTAAATAATACTTGTTACTGTGTTAGTTACATAATAGTTATTTTTATGAGTAAAAATAATGTTTAATTACTATAAAAATTATCGTAACATCCTAATTTACAGAACCTATTATTAGTTTAAATTTTGCCATGAAAATTTAAAAGAAAAACTAAACAGATATATAATAAAAAGATATCATTAAGTTCGATAGATAGACAAAGATATTTATAGATATATATAAAGATAAAGAGAGATAGATAGCAAAACGTACTTTTGCACGATACGGTTTTGTATGAAATTTGATCTTCATATTATCTTACTACGCAGAAGTAAAAAGGAGGTTATTATGACTTAATTTTTGTAGTACTTCGAATGGATTATATTTTAATGGATTATTTAATTGCATAAATCTTTATAATAACAACGTTATTATCATAAAGCTATTTAAACTATATAACCAGTATATGTAGGACTACAGATAGACTGGTCTTAAATCACCAATGTTTACCCCCTCATATAATTCTTTGACGAGTCACGCGTCTAGCTGCTCTAGTCAATTACGGTCATTTGGACTATTAGTTTGTTTGTCACTACATTGTCATAAAAAAAATCTGTCATATTTTATGAAGATCCACAGACTTTTTTTTTAAAGGAACCGTTTTACTGATATTCGATAAATCGGTTTACCCTCAATGCAGCAAACTGGTACAGATGCAGTTCTTGAGTAACCTTACTTATGATTCATCTTGTTATTTTTTCCTTATGGAATTTGTATTTATTCTTTAAGGGTTTTCATAAACTAGTTGCCATATAAATCTTTTAAACGCTTAATGTGAGTTTTTTAGCTCACAGTTATTACAAGATTCCTTTAAAGAAAGTTAAAAATACCTGTTATTATTCATATAACAAAAATGGCAACCGCCTCTCGTTTTAAGGTAATGAAAACGAGACTAGCGGAGTCACTTTCGTCATTTACAATAGATAATTTAAACTGTAAAATACCTAGAGCTTGCGAATAATACATCAGTCTTTTCATAATACTTTTCCTTAAGCTTTTTTTAAATATCTCAACGCAAATAGTCATCCCTAGATTGTTGTTTAATGGCATATCAAATAAAATTACTATTTCTTACAGTTACAAGAAATCGATTACGGACAGCAGTATTTAAGGTGCGGCGTGCTGGTAATGCGGTCGCCAAACCGCTTGCCAAGCATGGCAATTACGATAAATTTCCTGTGTGATAAAATACTGTAACAACTGAAAAGTTGTTACAGTATATTACGAGGCTACTTAAAAATACACGTATATTGGGAGACAAAATTCGTTTTTTTATTTTCAATTTTAGAAGATATTCTTTTCTTCTTAAGCACTATCTAAGAAATCCACGAGTGGAAATTTATCGTAATTGCCATGCTTGGCAAGCGGTTTGTATGTAAACTTCCTTGCTATTTACATGTTTCAATTACAAAATTAATATTAATTTATTTTTCCACTTAATTTTAAAATGTTACTTGTTTTAATATTAAAAGGGAAAAAAAATTATCATCAGTTATACAAAAAAGTTCCATGCTTGGCAGTACTTGGTCGGTTAAAGCACAAACGAACTACAAAGTGTTACCACTGTTAATTCCACACGGGAAATTTTATTCGTTTTAAGCGACGTTAACCGGCATTTCTCTGTAGCCTCTATTAAATCCGGAACACAATTCTCAAGAAGAGCAAAATTATTTCAAGTTCCTTTCTTTGGCAGCGCCCTGAGTGAATTGCTGCAGCAAGTACTAAAATTCGAAGCTTTATACCTCCGTTTAAATGAAATATGTAGTACGTTTACATGTATATACTATTAAATAGGTTGACAATCTATTATACTTTGTTGCTGTATATAATTTCTTCGCCAAAGGTGGGTGCTTCAACAGTTAACTTAACCCTTCACGTGTCATAACGATTTAATTTCTATTGTTATAACATGTCAAGACACTTAATTACTTTGTTCATCAGCAGTATGAAGTAAAGGCACTTCTGCCTACCCCTTGAGAGATTACACAGGTAAGTTATACTTATATGTATATGTGTGTTTGTACGGATTTAACTTTAAAACTTTTTTATTGATTTGGTGTTTTTATTGGTAGCGGAGTGGCTAAGCGTTTAGCTCCGGCGCTGCGGGTCACGGGTTTGACTCCCGTACGGATAAGTATTTGCCTGGACTACAAATAATTGTTACGGGTCTCGGTGTTTGTCCATGTGCAATTTATGTATGTAAACTGCCTCCTTGACACAAGAGATATTCCTGCAGTGGGCAGTTTTTTTTTATTTATAGAATAAAAAAACGTAAATAAAAACTTTTTTAATTATGCTTAATCATAAGCATGATATTTTTTTGACTTAATATTACAAATGTAGACTTGATTTGATGTGACGAAGCGGGTATGAAAAACAATAAAGTTAAATTATGCGGCGGAAAAGAATAATCATAGGACACTTTTTAGCTAAATGAAGAGTTTTGTCAAAAAGCGTTTTTAGAAACGAATAGTATAGTTATATAGCTAGTAGCTTACTATCTGTAGTAGTCTCTACTAAAGTAGCTTAAGTTTATTTTTATTCATTCTCTAGAAGCTATTGACCCTTTTAGTGGCATAACAATAGAATTTATTTTGTAGAAAGACGTGATGCGTTACGCTATAAAAGAAATAAGATAAGATGGTTAAAAAAAACAATTTTTCATAAATTAGTTTATTACTTTTTCTGACAATGATTGTTGCATTATCGCAGAACTGGTGCTTATAATAACATTTATACATTTACATTATTATTTGGCCACAATATTGAGCATGCGAGTACTACATTATTTTAAATGCCACACAAATTTAAGCTGTTTGTTACATCTGTGATATTCGAAACTTAATAATTATTTTAACAAAGGCGATGATTTAACATATTGGTTAATGTGAATCTACGATTTAAAGACATTTTTTCATATTTAACGGTATACGTTAGCGAATTACCTTAGAATAATCTTACGCTATGTACATTGTCATCTTATAATTGACAAATTGTTGATCTGTTTACGTTAACGTTTACGTTCGTTCCGTTACGTTCACGTTACGTCAAACACCTTTTCCTACTTAATACGTAGAGTTATTGAAGATTTTGCAAATTAATAAACAATTGCAATAAGCCTTAAATGCCTTAAAGCAATAGACGTACAAACATGTTCGCCAACAACATTCACCAATATTACGTATATTATAATATAACAAAGACATGTCGAGACAATTGATTGATTACCTACAAAGATTTCTGTAAAAAAATAGACAATAAATAAAAGAAACACCGTATTTTGTGCCTTTAAAACATTCCATACCATCCATACGTTCAATCTAATATATAGCAGTATCCAAAGCTTTGCACCTTAGACAATGCTGCCCGTCAGCGGTATGTGTAGTTTCAGTCTGGTATTTTTAGTAGACCATAAGATATGGAATACATTTCTCTTAGTTCATTCTTACTCACAGTAAGATTTTACTCCGAAAGCGGATTGCAGATTTTCCTACGCTGCTATCACAATACTTTGCATATTACCCAAAGGTGTTATTGAAGGCAGGGCAATTCTTACACGCATTTCACCTAATAACGAACATAAAAATTCATAATTTAATGCCAGAATATAAAAAACATAATTTTCTTTTTAGTTCCTAATAAAATTTTGTGAATACTTAAAAAACATCAATGTCAGTATCTACTGCAGCTGCGGAATATTCTTACGTGACCCAAACAATTATTTACATAAATTGAATAAATACTTACAGTGTAAATCAATCTTCCTTTTTGGAAAAATTATTATATAAACTTAAGATAGACTCTCTTAAACGACACGCACAAAATATTTTTTAAAAGTACGTTATTGCACCAACAATAAGTTTAAAGCTATAAAAAAACTTAAATGAAAATCATACAGTTAACGAACTTAAAATACAATTTGAGCGAATAACATTTTGAATACATTATTTCGTTGACTAAAATAAATATTTCGAGAAACCTTATTATATATCTAAGTAGGTGGCTTAAGAGGTGTATTTCCTACATGTAAATTCTGCAACTGTGGCAACAAGATGGCGGCAGTAGCTATAGTCGTTACCAACACGAAAACAGCGAGCAAGGCCCGGTCAGCAACCACGGCGACCTGGAGACAATAAATATACAGAAAATATCGTACATCGGACGATCAAAACTAATAATTAAAATTTCTTTTAGCAGTATATAATATTTATGGATATTACATAACCCCAACTTTACACTTCATTATAAAATATAAAAAGTTCGCTCATTCTATATCCTACCATAATATAATAACAAGTCGATACTTAATTCATAACGTATCTGCGAATACGTGGTGCCTGATCGCATTAGGTTCAGTATTATGCCACTTTTATTTAGTTATGGGTTAAGGTTTATTAAATTTATAATTATTCTCTTGGTATGTGATAGAAACGACAGAACGGTAGCACCTCCTTATTAATTTCTGCCGCCAATCGACAGCGCAACCACTGTTGTGTTCGGGTTTGTAAAGTATGGAGAGTCAGTATGGAGACTGTGAATTAACTTCTTCGATTAAATTGGCGGATTGGCGATGGCAATACCAGACCATTCGCAACTTTGATTCGGCTACCCGTCACGGGTATTCGTATTTTCGGTCTGGCTTCTATTACTAAAAAAAGATTAAAATATTCAATGGTATATATAACATCAAAGCACAATATACCTGTTTCCACTCAAGGTTTGCGCGCTCAAGTCGCTCATTGGCGGCGACGCGCTGCTCGTGTCTGGCCGCTGCCTCTCGCAGCGTGCAGCCGCAGCACACGCAGCGTGGGCAGGCTCCCATGCACACCACCTCAGTGTTTACTGACGCGCTTGTAGCAGAGTTCGCGCTCGATCCTGCCCCTGTGCGACCTTTACACTGGGATCGCTCTACTTCTGCGTATAGGTAAATTCAAACATGTTTTTGGAGAAAAATATCCTTATAGTCTGGTATAGAATGAAATACATCCCATTCACTAGAAATCTTTCATGACATATCTGCGTATTGAGTTGATTAAATTCGATCGTGGATTTGACCTAACTTGTCGAATAAACGAATTATTTGATTGGTTTCCATGTCTACCAGTAAATGTGGTTTGACATTACAATATATAAATTAATTTGAAAATCTAAAATTTAAATCTTCCGCAGTATCCTGCCTTGATTTTTTATTTAATAATAAATAAAAGAGACCTATGTCCAGCAGAGGACGCCCTCGGACTGAGAACAATGAATTGCATAATCAATAAGTTAAATTCAATTAAATTTTTATTTATGAAACATTGGCACACAGGTGGTATGTCTTTCATTAGTATGACAATAAGTTTTCTTAATCTTAGCAAACATTCCATTTTGAGCATTCTGTCAAAGACTGCTACTGTAATTGCCTCTGATAAATCTGTTTACCGACACAACCATCTTAAGAATGACGAAAGATATTCCTAGAAGTAAATAAACATATTAAATTGAAGACATCAATACATACTAAGATGATTGTTTTGAGGACGACTAAAACGCGGCGATGCGGGGGGCACAGGTACACCATCGCAGCTGGTCTCCGCCTTGAGCCGCGAACCAGTGCGTGGGTTTACTTGAACGCTTGCTGCCACCGCAGTGCTGTCACCCTAGTATCAAAACCCTTGCTATAAGTGTTCGGTGTTAAGATTTTAGAAAAAGAACACACACACTTTTCATATACATTTCACTGTAGTTTGGGGAAAGTAAATGTAAGGGGAAAATATACCATTTCTTTCTCCAAGTGGCAACCTTACCTGCATGCAGTGCCACTACCAAGATCTCGCGACCCAATGGTAGCAGAATAGCCGTTAAAATTTGCCGAACTCTAGTCCCACAGACTAGTGCTGGGAAGCAGCGTCACTAGTGCAAAGGTACGGGCACTGTGCCTATGATCCCGATTTCCACGCGTAGGGGATATGCGCAATTCTTCCAAAAAAAATATTTTTCTTTTGTTGGGGCTCCGCGGAGAGCCCTTAAATTCAGTAGGAGACAAAAAAAGAATGATGTAGATGAGGTAGACTGTATTTTTTATCAAGTAATCAGGTTACACATAGTTGAACAGAATACTATGTAAGCTGTGCTCGTATAATTAAACAAATTCTAATCTAGTTTTATTTTCCAAAAATTAAAACACGTCTTTAAAATTTAAAATGTTACTCCACACATTAGAGCATATCAGCCTTACACAGACAAATCTAACTACAATCATGGTCATGTTCAGAGGAACGCAAATAACAAAATGTTAATTCGGGGTTGATTAAAATAATCAGTTAAAGATACATTTTTAAAAACTAAAACTAATTAAAAAAAAAAAAAATTACAGGAAAAAAAAGCCTTTTTTTTTGTTCCTTTAAATGATTCCATCAGTGTATAATCTCAAACAATGAAGCTTGGCTTCACTATACCTTTGCATCTGTGTCAAAGTTGATGAAAAGCATGCGAGCGAGTCGTTGCAGCACGAGTTCGCGCAGCACCGCCGGTACAGGCTGCCCTCTCACTCCTCTACGAACAACAGCACAGGTTCGCGCAAGTGTTTCTATGTTACAGAATATTAACAAATAATCCAACACTAGGGTTTTGTTGATAAAACATACACTCTAAATCCCATAGTGACTACAAAGCTGTATTAACACAAAGGCTAAAAACATTAACACCCCCCCTCCCACACACACACACAGAGAGAGAGAGAGAGAAACACACTCACATTTACACATGCAAACTAGCTCTGCACGCATGTTACTTTATAATGAATATTTTGGTAAATATAGATAATATATTTTGTTAATTTAAGATATGGCAGAGCGGCGTCTCGTGGCACAGGCATTTATTTGCTTAAAAGGAGTCTCCAGATTATAGTTATATGTATTCTCTGTGTTTACGTAAATATGGATATTTATATTTAAAAAAAAAACGGAATTAAATTCAGCTTGTACCTTTTTCTTACGAACATCTTTCTCCCAGTCTATTTTTAGCTACCGGCTTGTATTTTTTTGTAAAATAGTGTTTTTTTTTGTATAAGTTTTTTACGGTGTTTCGTCATTCATTTCATTTTTCTTTATCATCGTCTTAAAAAGTCCTCTGCTGGGCATGGTGATTATGATGACCTCCAGGCCTATTTGGACCCATGACGATAACTTTCATCTGCGATTAGTTGTCAACTGCGCAGGATATGTTATAGTGACGCAAGTGTACGTGCAATCGCAAAAGCGCAGACACGTTTTTACCTTCCCATCTCCTTGTATAATCCGTATATAACACTTATGGGATAAGGTCGTAGATAGGATTAGATGTAGTGTGATAGACATGCGATACAACACAACACAACCAAACCCGAAAATCTAATAATTGGTGTGTAACACAAATTTGTACTCTGGCTGGACACAGGACACAGGCCCTGCGCTCGAATTCCAGCCCATTAGTCAGATTCACTAAACATAAGCTACGCGGTCGTCCTGTACAGACATTATCTCTCTGAGAGTATATAGATCTCTCCCAAGAGGATGATTTACTGTAACCAACACAATTGGCTTGTAGGTTTGCGATCGCAGAACCAGACATTTTACCTTTTAAATGCTGCGGCTCATCACATCCCGTACGACGTTTACCACATATAAATTGATGATAAATTATTTGATAACATTATACAGCCTTTGTGGCAATGTATGTCGTGTGGTAGTGGATGTTTTATTTGATGTGACGGCGATCATTTTATTTTAATTTATGTCTAATAACGGAATAAACTTACAAAAGTAAACTCGCCTGTAAGATATATTAAGAGTTACCACTGACAGTGATGCAGAGAATGAAACCAAACACGTACTGACTCCATAATATAGACCTGGAATCAAATTTTCAATTTTATTATTTCAAAATTAAGGTAAGAAATATTTAAAAAATTCTTTTCGTCCAACAATGTGTATATAATATTGAAATTTTATTGTGAAAAAAGAGTAACAGTCTTTACATCGATGTGATTGGCACATTGTCATATTCGTTTTTTTAACTTGCATAAATTAAGGGCATAACATTCCCCCGCTAATGCTTACCTCAAGGCTAAAATTATTTGTTTAATTTTTACGAAAATATTACCAAAAGATATCTTTACTTGTAAAGTAAGATTAGGAACTTATTTTTTTTAACTTTGAAACAAAACAAAGTATTGAGTTTACGTTTAGATTGGTAGCTTTTATTTTAGCCTTTAACTATTTGGTATGTAGAGAATTTCTAATGGAAAGACTGTAATCGACTTTGCACGGAATCATCTTTATATTCTTTCCACAGATATAAATGAACGCTACTACTAAAGATTTTGTTAATACAAAATACAGGCAAAGTTACAACGACTTGTTCATGTACGAGAACATCCTTACTTATTAGCGGTGTTTTCTCGGTCGGTGGCAGTGTATCTCTGATAGTCATTAAGAATACTGTCATTGATAATAACGCACTTATCCCCAGTGTGACTTTTTCTCCTGACTCCGATGGCACATAAAACACTAGTAGCGCTGGAAAAGGGATAAACATTTGAAGTTGCCTGTCTGAAGAAGTTATATGTTTACGATATTTAATGTATCAGTTCAACTTGTGGAAATTTTACTCAAAGAAGAGCAACAAATCTTTCCGAGTGGTATAGTTATGATTAAACATCCCAATCTTTACACGTGTTTTAATAACTGTTTAGGAAGAAACATTCGCCTTTTCTTCCCGCGGGTCTCATGATTAGGGAAGAACCTTGAAAATCTCCCGATAATCTTCTGGAGTTTATCCGGCGACGATACTCGCCATCCGTAACGTTCTACCTCCCGGAGACGTGAGGAGCGAAATAAAAGTGGAATACGAAAGCCCCTTTGACTACGCTGAGTCGTGCCAAATCGATCTTCGTAATATTTGCCCCTATCGCTCTGGATAACAGTGGGCTCATATGTATAATTTTCTATACATAATTTCAAAAACTTTTGGTAAACACTATTTTTGCCTTTAACCTCTTAGAATGTTAAATCCGCCTAAAAATAAGTTTGTACAGTATTTTGAAGAATCAGCTATTAACTTTTTGTCGTTATCTACTCGTATAACAAACAATTTTAAGATTTTAAACTCTTAACAAAATAGTAATATACAAATTGTAATTCATACAAAATTAAATATTAACAAATATTTAATTGTATTCCGGAAACACCTTACCATTTCGAAAAAAATATGGTAAAGTACATATTATTAAAGTAAAAAGTTAATACGTTTATTAAAGTAATCGGTATAGTTTTAATAAAACATCTGGTAACAACTAAATTATCTAAACACCATGCGCCTGCATTCACGTCCCGCCGAAACTTCATGTTTCGCCATAAAAGAATGCCCATGGTTTTAGATACGACTCCGATCCAAATCTATTAAGAAAATCGCGTTGTAGCGGCGTAAATCTACCACTCCCTTCCCTTGGGTGTCGTAAGAGACTTAGATTAAAATTCTCATGGCCATCTCTGGAAGCAAACCAGGCGACGAGGATTGCCTCCCGTCAAGTGCTATCGGTATCCCGTTTGGCTACGCTGTGTCAAATGAAAATCCATATTTATGAGGCTATAGAATGAATAGACTTTATGTGCAAGTATTGTCCATTAGTCAAATCTTCAGGACTAAAATAATAATTAAAAATATACTAAGATATTATTATATATTTACTCGTACTACAAACAAGGTAAAATAAAAATCAAGTAGCAGACTATAAATGTTTCACTGCAGGACTGGCAACAGAAAGGCCTCCTCTCATTTTTTCAGATGGTTTTGAAATGGAGAAGCTTTCGCCACGCGCTGCTTTGGTGCGACTTCCCATGTCCTCAAAATATACTCTTATTATTTCTCAGACATACAGTTTTTCTAACGATGTTTTTATTCACCACCAAGCATATTGCAATGCATACACATATTATTTTAAATAATTACAAACTTGCTTTGCGTTCTTTAAATTACCTGTAATACAAATAAAGTTACAAAATTAATTATGTAGTACAATGACTGTACTTACCAATTCCATTTATAAGAAGACATGGTAATATAAGATTAAAAACATAAAACATAGGTCTCCTCCGCAGTTTAATAACGTATGTGATGTCAGGATAGGGTTCCACACAGCACGAATAGTACTGATTGTGACGGATTGCTTCGAAGCTCACCAAGTCGAATTCGCCGTTTGTTTGATAGTTGGTTGTGTCGCCCTCGTCAAACTGTTTTATTAAATCCAGCTAGAAATCAATCTGTCATTCAATTAATGTAATTTATTAAACACGCATGTTACCTATAAGTACGTATTAGAACGAACATTTTTCTATTTTGTTAGCATTCTCTAGTCTTGAGACAGTTTTGGAGAATGAAAAAGCCCGCCATGCTGCTTCAGTGCGGACTAGCGAACTTCACATATTCTCCGAATTTTTTTTCTCACGGGCACGCAAACTTCTCTCTACATTTTAATTCACCACCAAGCATGCTTTAACATCGAAAACAATACTCTTAATACATACAATCACAATAATTAATATCAGTTTATCTCTAACATAAAAACAAAAATTAAACCCGATTAAATCCGTCAATAATGGTTTAAAAAATATTATAGACCTTTGATCACCTCAGTATTGGGGATAAGGATGTGAGAGCTTATTTTTGTTATTTTTTTTCCAGTACATCGTCTATATGAAGAAGTCATCATCACGAATCGCCTTCTTTCCCGACTAAACTAATTATAATTTATTATTCCATAATCAAAGCAGAATTAATATTTTGATTGTGGTCAAGGCATCTCTAAGAATAAACTCATTAAGAAAAAATTCAAGTAAACAACTGAATTGGTACAGTCATCTCATCAAATACTGAAATTGCTACCGGTCGTGCATGTATGTATGCACAATTTTGAATTTAAAAATAATGAGAGGACTTTTCCTTGAACTAGCACTACTACATATGGATTTTTCTATTTTTGAAAAATTACGTATTTCAGCAGGATTCAAACCTTTTTTTTAAATAAAGCACTTTTTTCCATTATCTCTTATAAGCGTATTTTATTCAATTGTAAAGATTGAGTTCACACATTTGTATCCAATTTCCAATATAAATAGATGATATCCTGAAGTAAAAGAGTTTTATACCAAAACATATGGGTTTCCAATGGAGCGTAGCTACAAATCGGCTTAGATTATATTAAAGTCTGCGTCTCTACATACATGTTGTATAGTTTTTGACAGTAGTTGTAAACATGTGCTAGAATGAAAGCGATAAATACTATATTTTGAGGTATTGATGATTTTTTGGGTTTTTTATTATTTGTTTTTCTTATTTTATTTGCATCAGAATATACAATGAATTTCCAGTATAGTAGACACATGATCTTATAATTCTAGTAATAAAAAATATTTGTATAGTATGTAGTAATAAATAAAGTTAAATTAAAATAAAGTTCTGAGGAAGCTTTACATAGGTAATATGTTTAGTATTGTATTATCCACGGTTATAATGTGAACTGTACAATATCATTATTTGTAATGCTGTTAAGCTTTTTAAATTATACCTACATTGGTTTATTAAACTGATGATTTGTATGATTGTTTCAATACGTAAAACTATTCATCAGCTTTAAAACAAACATTTTATTTAATAGATTAAAACGATTCCTTTGATACTCAATGTTATTCTAGATAATTCCGTTTCCATCATGTTTACGAAAAATTATAAATTACTTTGTAAAAAGTATAAACTCGAAGCAAATTTACATATAGAACATACAATAAGACATTAAAACAATGAGAGAAATATTCATAGAGGATTTACTGCCTATCTAGAAACTGACGGCAATGCAACATGCTACTAAACAAATGACTGGAACCTTTTTATTCCATACGGTTGGAAAACAAGAATTGCAAAAATGAAATTTCTGTTTGCAATAAAAGAAACTCTGCGTTGTAAGACTCTCAATTGAATTATTTCCAAGCATTCAATTCATTAGTTAATTGATACATAAAAATAATTAAATAAGGTAAGTAAGTTCCAATAAGGAATTGAAAACTGTTTAAGCTCTTTAATAATACTGAATGTATTATTAAAGATTTAGATTATAATAAGTCGCATAAGAAGTAGAAATTGTTTGCCCGATTGATGTAAAGTATATTCAATTGAAAAATAACCTTTATGTTATAAACGTTTAATATCTGGAATCTGAGTCGTAGTAGCTCTGAGACCTGGACGCTCTCTTTCAGTTTCATAATATCTACACAACATACCTGTGCCGCTATCACTGAATTATTTTAGTTCAATCAATTACGCTGAATTTACTAAGTGCTCAGTGATCATGGAAAACATGATAGAAAAAACTTTCTGAGAAATATCTAAACAATATTTCAAGGACATGTAAGGCCACATTGGAGCAGCGTGACGGACCCTTTCTTACTTCAAACCGGCTCAATCTCAAAGGAGGTCTTTATCCAGTTATGTTATTAAAGGCTGCTGTTTTATTTTACTTTTACCTGAAATCCATCGTAAGTCCATGAAGCCCATTTCATTGTGCATAGTTGAATATCGAAAGGAAACTGCTCGACGTTGATGTCGCAAACGGACACGTAGATGCCATGACTTAACCAAGTCACTTCACCCGTATGCTTGACTATAACGTTTGTATTTATAACTGCCGATTTGTAGTTAGGGTCAGCACTGCAGATAACAAAGTTCAAAAATTACACATAGATGTGTGAATAGCTAATATGTATATAGTGTGATTGTAATATACCGTGCTAAAATCGTAGCTACATGCGTTGTTAACAATAAAAAAAAATGTGTAAGAAAAATTTTAAGTGTGCACAAAAATAAAAGTGTTTGTATTAAGTGTACTTATTTTTAATGAAACGAATAGTAAAAAGAAAATATGATATTTACTTATTATATAAAATTATATCCGGTCTCCAAACCCTTTCGTAAGGTATTCTAATCACACTTATGTCATCAAATTCACTAATATTCCATCTCAGGTGATAATCTGTCCAAATCTGTGTGATCCAGCAATTAGTTGTTAGCAGTTGGTCTTTTTCTTCCTAAACGAAAACAATGTAAATTTCAAAAAACCTTACGTCATTCTGTAAAAAGTATACAAAATATTATCTCATTAATCATTAACGAACAAAACGTTCTTAGGGTAGGACGTCAGAGTAATGACGAGCAGAAACACAAATAAAATAAAATAAATATATTTTCCACATGATAGTACAATGTTTTACCAATGTACTTTTATATATTTTTAAATAAAATAACTAATTATTAATTTATTTATATAAGATATAATCGAATTTTATTATTTTTCGAATGTGCTAAACTACTGAAACTGAAATATGCCACGAGGAGTGACAACTTCCTTGTTTTAGATTTATTGTGCGACAGTGGGAAGTTACTAACAAATAAAATTTCCTCAAATCTATATATATCTCTTAACTATTATAACTATAGTACTACCTGGTGTCACTCCCATGACGGACATGGCATTGGCAGAATTCTACTAAGGAGGAAGAAAGAAGAAGAACAATTTCTTTAAAATCTTTAAAGTTAAAGGTAGTGCATAGTTTCTACATAATTATGCACATTAATTTATTATTATGATAAACAAATATTTCTATTATTATTATGTTCATTTAGCCGATTTCGATCACGACATTATGTTTTTCAAAAAATATAGTCTGACGATATCGTGTGCGTCCTTTCTGCGAAGGGCAGTTGTCGAAACACAAATTGGTGTACCCATTTTTTTTTATTCACTCGTTATCTCTTACTGGTTGAAAAAGACATCACTGTAAATCTGCTAAGTAATTACCAGACCATTCCGGAGAGATTAATTTATTTCGATACTAAATTATTATTACTTCCTTCTTATAAATCGATTAGTACTTGTGAAAAAAAAATCTTATAAATTTTATGAAGTATATTTGAGTCCCATGGCTGAATAATAAGATGCGCTGATTTAAAATTTTCTATTGGTGGCAGTAAATTATTTGGTAATCGAAATTGATTAAAATTAATTTTACGACATGTTCCGGACTTAAATTTTATATTTCCGTTTAATTATATCCGATTGAATATATATAACTTACCACATCAATTATGTGATGCAATGAAACACCAAAAGTAACCAACAAAGGCTGTGAAGAATTTTCCACGGGCCTGACCGAAGCGTCGTATTTTTGCATCAAATGTCGAATCAGATTATATTCTTCGTCACAACCGCAAGTACCTTAAAAGGATAAGAATTAATATTAACAGACATCTATCTACTATAAATATAATAAAATAATATAAATAAAATCCTTTTTGATATTTTTCCCACTACATGAGACTTGACACACATTTGTACAACTGAAAACCAAATGAGAGAGAGATTTGAAGTTTAATATGTGTACTTTTGAACACATGCACTTGATATCAAATAAGCGAATAAATATTTATCGATTGTTTAAATTTTTTGATTAAACTACAACATTTTAGTTCAATTATGTAAAAGTATTTTTACAAAACTGATTACATCATTAAATTCCAAAACCATGCGGTCGATGCCAAAAAAATTTTTTTTTTTTTAATTATTACAATTTGTTTCTATGCTAGTAATATTTCAAATCCCTAAGAGTATTTTATCACTGCCCTTAACTAGGCAACGCAATAAGGGACTTGAAAGTTGATATGTGTACTTCTGAACACATGAAATTATAGAGTTGTGCAGTTAAAATTAATTGTTAAAACAAAATTTTTTACAAAAATGATCACGCCACTCAATTCTACCTAAAATATTAATAAAGACATTACATTTAATAGCTTCTAATTTTTTTTTTTAACCTTTCTATAAATAGTTATGAAAATGTCATAAAAACTCTTGACTCAACAACCAAAAGTAGTCTTGGAATTTCATAAGTCTATTTCGGAACGTTGAAGACAAAAATGCAAGAAAACTTTTTTTTTATTGTTTAAACAATTAATCGTTGCTTTAATATATAAAATATGTATTTCGCGTGCCAGGCGGAGACAAGCTAATGTGTATAATGTATATAAACGATGTAATATAAATGAAAACTTATAGAAACAAAGTTACCTAAACCTCTACAGTAAATTTGTTTATCCAAGCGTTGATATATAGGAATCATGATTTATGTTGCCAGAGCGGAAGCGACTACACTACGTATCTTATCGGAAAATGAATATTCATCTTTAACTTTTGTACGATTTTTCTATATTTGAGGAAAATGGACGAAAATATATTAACACTTAATAAAAAAACTTTAAACTGGGAACTAAATCTGCTAAAAATTATTACCTACTATGTATATCTATTTTTCATTTAAGCACTCAAATATTAATTCCACGTAAATTTTTCAAGGATCATGTTATAATAATAAATCACAAATTTTCACCATTATTACTACAGAGACTAAATCTTCGTTAAAATAATTCCGACGTCAAGGTAAATCAAAGTAAAATGTACACAAATTGCATATTAATGTAAATGGGTCGGACTTACTGGTATGTTTTCGAAATTTGTATGAGCATATTTGTATAAACAATGGGAGGTGTTCCAAGAAGAAAAATAATTATCGGCATCAAAATGATTACTACTAATACATTTTTTTATTAACTTGAAACTTAATAAAAATACTCTTCAATAACGTAGTGACTACATTCTCTTTGGTCCGTACTTTATCAATGACAGATCTGCCATCAGCAAAAAATACGAATACGACACTTGTCCCAGTCTTTTTTGTATATCTAGGAAATTCCAATAATCGTTATTATCTGAATAATTAATCTTTTTAACAGTATTTTTTTCTATTTATTAAACTTCTTATACATGAGTATGTATATAGGCGAACTTAATGCCAGAAGCATTCTCTACCAGTCAACTTTTGGACGATGCAGAGATGAAATGAAGTAAGTGTAGGTGATAAAATAGGGAGTACTAAAGAGAAAAAACAAATAAAAATTTATGTAAATCTATATATACATACAATATTTAAATATACATACAATAATAAGTACATATAATAATAAATATATGGACACGAACATACATACATTTATGTTTATTTATATATATGAATAACTTAAATATTAAATATATATAAAAATAGACTATTACTGCGATGATTCTGCCATTTTGTTAAAGATATGTTCCTTAGCTTTCATTTTAAACGTGTACCGACTGTTAGACGCTCTGATTTCGAGTGGGAGCACATTCCAAAGAAGTACGGATTGAACAGGAAAGGATAAGCGGACAAAGCATGAGCTATGTGAGGGACACTGGAGTACGAGATTAGTATACGAACGTAGGGTTCTAGTAGGGTACTAGTTTTCGAACGCGTGGAGAATACAACATAAACTTATTTTCACATTTATGACTATAATATTAGAAGGATTTTACTCGGTGGTAAACTCCTAGATCTAAGAGTTGTCTGGGTAGGTTCTATCCTCTTTACCATTTCTGCCGCTAAACAGTGCAACTGCTGTTGTGTTCCGTTTTGATAGGTTTAGAGAGCCAGAATACGGGCTGTGAGATATTCTATGTTAATCCCCAGAGATTACAACGCTTCTGGAACCTTCTTCGATTGAAGTTGTCTGCAGGTTTATGGGCTGCAGTAGCTACTTACCATCAGGTAGACTGTTATCGTTTATCACGCGAATATAATAAAAAAATAATTGTATGTAGAAGAAACAAAACACAATAAAGTCCATACACTATTTATCTCAAAATTCACACAGACCCAGTGTTGTTGCAAAATTTACAAATGTTGAATTTACTAATGGTTTATAATTGACAACTTTTGATCTGAGAAAAACTAATAAAAGTGATAGTGATAGTGTGTGAGATAAACACAGATGAAAATGATTCAGACGATAAGTTGGCAGAATATATTGTAGCGGAATGTATTCCATACTTTTATGCGTGGGGAAATACTTAACGGATACCAAAGCCTAAAATATGCCAAACTAAAAATAAGCAGACCGATTTCGGGCAGTACTGTTGTTAGTTGTGTGGTGTTGTGGAGCGTGGCGATTATGTTAAATTCTCCTTTGTGGGAGAGGCCTGTGTCCTGCATTAGACTATTTAGAAGCTGTTAAGTTAAGGTAATTCAATTCAATCTGTACATGGCACTAATGGTCGTATTAAATTTCTTTACGAAAACACAATTATGACTATGATAATAACAATTTTAAAGTGAATTTATTTGGATTTAAGCTTTACATGTATATGTGTATATATATATATATATATATATATATATGTGAATGCGGCATTACGATATTAAATTTAACCTCATATTACCGCTGAACTGAGGTCTCCTTCAAAGGTTATCAGAGAACACGCCTCCGAGCCAACTGCATCCGTCGATTTTCCGCAATACTATACAGGTGGTCAATCCATCTTGTAACGCGTGTCGCCCTGCACTGTGTTTGCCTAAATGAAGTTACCACTCGAGAACTTTTCATCCATAATGGTTGTCAGTTCTGCTAGCTATGTGGGGTTTATATTTCAGCTAGTTGATCCTTAAGGCTGTATAGGTTATCCAAGATCTGCTGCGGATATCATCGTTGCAGAGTCTATCGCGCAGAGAAACACAGCTTCTTCAAATAGCCTGCAGTAGAAAAGCATGTCTAGGTTCCGTAAGGCATGGGCTGTACGCACTGGTTGTACACTTTTTCTTAAGTCGTCTTAAGATCATCTTAAGGTTTTGAGCTATACTCGACAAGAAGATGTGACGTAGTTTCCTGAATGCTGCCTTTCCAAGTTTGATGCTAGGTCATACACCAATTATCATTCTTTGCGCTATATTATTCTTTGCGCATTGAAACAATAGAAATTGTATTTCTATAACACGTGAAAGGTTATGTACAGAAAGTTAGTCACAGGATATTTTTTTTCGTTTTTGTCACTTTGACTCAATCCTTCGAAACCAAGATCAAAGGCCTTACTGCCCGCGCCAGCGTCCACTGCTCGCATTTCAATGTTTTTACTGGTAGTAGACTCCTTCCCAGCCTAGGGCTTGTCTTGGTAAGTACCATTTCTACCGCCAAATAGAAGTGCAACTACTGCTGTGTTCCGGTTTGAAGAGTAAAGAAATCCTGCAAGGTCCCGCTCTCCCCGAGATCAGTAAACTATGATTGATGACTAATCCCGCGTGTGTTTCATTTTGATTATAAGGTTATATGTATAAAAATTAAATCTTTTTAATTAGTATTTTTTTTCTTTTCAAATAGTGAGCAAAATAATAACCAAGAGTCCATTAAATGACAATAACGGCGCATCCAGCCTGTATATTCCCTCACACTGCCATCCATAAGGGTAGGGAGCAATTGGAATTACGAATTTAAATTTGGCACTATTTAGCGTAGACATGAAGGGTACTGCAGTTCACTTTTCCCGTCTCCAGGAGATGAAGATAAATCGTGCTGTGGCGAGCTTCTTCGTCGAGTTTACTCCCAGATCATTGCAGAAATGTTCTATGTATATTTCTACTTTCAGTAATTATTAGGCAAAAAAATTTTTTATTAAAAAGTGTTATTTTTTCTTTAAGGCTTTATCAGCGATGTGTAACAGTCGCACAACATTTTTAGCATTGTTTTACGAAGGATTTATCTGTCACATGTTTTAAACTTACTCCAAAGGCTATATAGGATATTATCTGTCAAAAACAGAATTTTCACCAAAGTTACACACATTTTAAATATAAATCCTTAAATAAAATTTAATAAAGTTCCTTGCTCGACTTTAACATTTGAAATAAAGCAATGGTATAAATGCAAACAAGATCTTGAGCACTTAAAATCATAGTAAGCTCGGATTAATATGCCTTATTATCAAATATAAAAACACGTTTAAACTATGTAACTTATTGTCTAGTAATTGCATTATTAGGAATGTAATCGGAAAAAGTTGAAAAACTGGGATGCTGCATAGTATTTTGTTAAATATTCCTCTCTTACCTCTTAAATAAAATGATAAAGTTATCCAAAGGAAATGTCGAATCATTGCTATTGATATCAATATTTAAGTCACTTAATACAACTTCTAGTTAATAATTTAAGCAACATAACTTTTACACTGAAAAATTTATAATTTCCTATGAACACATTGGCTATTTATTTGAATTGAACGCTTTTTCATTATTCACTTAACATTTTGTCAAGGAAACATTATTTTGTGTTGAAGTTCAATATTACTGAGACGCTGCCAACGTTTTTACAGCTTCTAATAAATATCACAACAAATAACATCAGATTTTCTGTGAGGTGCTGAGAAAAAGATGTAAGTAATAAACTTCTTTATAACGTTCGTAAAATGTGATTAACGACGCGAGTGATGCGACCGAGCCGACTTCGTGTTACAGCCGTGCGGCTGGCGCGACGGCTGTGCTACTGATGACTAGTAGAGGCTTGTCGTAGGGCGGCCTATTGCCGCCTTAGTTAGGCACACGAACAACGAGATATGACTTGCGTCAGCCCAAAGCATATACCTAGCATAGTACATAAGTTCTGTTACACATTAAAACATTTTTAAAAATTAAAGTGTTATTTTAATTTTGTTCTTTTTCTTCGTTAATTATACTTTAGCTCAAAATAAAAATCCTGAAAACGAGCTCTGGGAATAAGATTTATAATACCAGAAATAAACTGATCTAGTTCCTTTTGCCACTTTTTTATTATATTCTTTTTCGTTCATAGTAATAAGTTGATCTTGTTGTAGAAGAATATTAAGTGCCACATAAACGAAATAATTGTGTTCTATATTAGTGTAACAAGTTTATATTGAAAATTGGCAATAAAAATATTGTTATTATTATTATTTAGCTATTGCAGCATGGGAAGCTATTATATTATAACACGAACATATCAAGTAACTAACTGTAACACGAATTAATGAAGCTCCCACGTATAAACTTATAAGCGCTACAAAATCAAGTAAGTAGCGAAACGTGGGTCTACGAGTACCACGTATAAAACTTACACATGCTGCAGCAAGTAACTAGCCGTAGAGTGGGTCTGATATGCGTAACACATACTAATTTCTCCCAAATAAATACTTATTATAATTTTTCCCAAATTATGATATTGCATTATGGAACAATCTGCAACATTTCACTTTGTAGGATTAGATCAGCCTTAAACGTTGAATAGTGTAAGACTGATCTAATCAAAAATTCTCTAAGTCAAAAATCTAATAAGTTTAAAAAACTGGACCTCTACAGAGTCGGTTTAAAACTCTGGGGTCGTTATCAATTAATTATTAGTTAATAACTATTGAAAAATTATTACTAATTGCTTTTGAATTGAATTAGGCCATTGTAGCCTAGTGCTCAAAGCGCTCGCTTTAGTTTCATAGAGCGATAGAGTTTCGAGAGAAAATAAATTACTCCTCGCATCCGATAACACGTTTGCTACAAATTCGGCAATTTTGTAACGAGGAGGTTCTATACGGTTGACTTTTTGGCTGATCGTTCATTAATGCGATATAAAAATGTATCGACATGAAGTAGACATCGTTCTCTTAAACTACTTTTATGCCGCTGTAGGAAACCTCCAAATCGCAGCAACAGTAAATAATTGTCGTAGTGCTCCGTCAGTATGAGGAAACCAGCATGTCTCAAAAATAATATATCGAGGACACGTGAAGTCCGCCAACGCATGGAGATGCGTAGCGGACCCTTCCCGGTCCCAAAACCCTCTCAGATATTTGACATGGCTTTTGAATACGGTAATATAAAGATAGCTGAGTACCTCCGAACCATGAGACTCGAGTTCGATGCTCACTGCCTGTCACGTTGATCAAAGTATACTTTGGTGGAAGGTGGGTTAAAAAGTTTATAATGTCTATCGTAATAACGGTCTTACCACCCCAGTGATTTTTTAATATAAAGATAAATATGTAAATGTTACAGCAGCATTAAAGTTTAATTAAAATACTATAGTAAGGAATGCTCACTGAGTTAATTATTGTCCAGAAATTGTCGTAAACAATCTCCTACAAGGAGTGGTTAACCGGAATTCTTGTACCGTTGATACCATAATTTTGTTAAATATAAATTGTGCACCTTGGAGAACAGAGAAAATTTAATTATAAACGTTCGTACAGCGATCAAACAAATATTTTGTTGATAGGGTTCAATGTAGTATCATTAAATTAAAGTAAGTTCGAGTAAAGTAGTAAGCAATCATTAAATTAAAATGGATTTGGAACGTGCCTTTGTTGTTTTTAAGGTGATATTTTAGCTTGAACTCTTTCAGATAATCGTCTCTAGCAATATACATTCAGATTAGCACTGTTTCTGGCAACTTATTATAATATAACGCTTTCCAATCTTTTGTTAGTAATTGTAATACAATTTGTCTAACAGCCCAAGAATGTATAGCTCGTTTATCTATCCATTTCTATGTTATGACAGACATTACAACAGCACTACAAACAAACGCCGGTTACTCGTTTTAGCAAGATTAATGGCCGCTGTGATTTATTAATGTATTGTCTAATTTTCAGATACCTTGCAGGTGCTTATTTACTATTTCAATCAATTATGAGAGGAGGCTTAAATTAAATGGCAATCGGTGGAATCTATCAACAGCAATTATTATTTAAATCATATTATATGTAACTAAACGTTTGGAAAACAATGTGACAATCATCATTATTCATTCCAGTTATAGATTCAGTTAAACATTAGCAAAAAAAAAATTATAAATAGAGAATGTGAGTTTGTACATAGCGTGGGAACTCCTAGACAGATTTTAAAAATCGTTTACGAAAGCTAAATTTCTCCCGAAATGCTATGCTTGATTTCCAAAACTTTGTTTGAGTTGTCAAACCTTATTTTAAGATATAACTCTTATACCTATTGGGGATGATGTATACAAGAATGGCCATAAAGGCTATCCAAAAATTTCTTTCATTGCCTGCGTTTATTTTTGGTTTATTTTTGCCTATACGAATAAATTACAAAGTACGACAACTTGCGGGCCTTCTGCTCGCGGGTCTCTACCACTCAAGCTAAAAAGACCAACAGTGTATCTACCATGGGGGTTTTAGTCGGCCCGGCGGCATCTTCAATGCTGATCCCGACATAACCACTCACCGGAGACGGTGACTAGGTGTGAGTAGATTTTCCCCAAGTAAAACTAAAAAAAAAACAAGTTTAGTTATAATTAACATTACACATAATAATAAAACATAATACAGTTTACACATAACTGTAAAATATAATAAAAGCTTAGCACAATTTGTGAGAGAATCCGATGCCTAACATGAGGCGTGACTCACACAAGATTTTGTAAGTTCGTATGTTTACATCGGTTTACCGAGCCATTTACAATATCGTGTATATACAAAACAAAAAACAAAAATAATAAAATGTACTAGCCATTTGCAAAATATCGATGTCAAGTTACAAGATAGTTCGTATTAAACTGTATGGTCACTATGTCATGCTTCCTTTTCATTAGGGTTATAGTGTTAAGCTAAAAGCTAAGTAACAAAATTAAAAAAATTGCACTAAAAATATTACAAAAAATTGCACTTTCAAATTTTGTTTTCTTAAAGATTAGTGTGCATTGTGTGTGTGTGTATTCCATCCACAAAAGAATTCTTTACTTTATTTAATCTTCATTTTTGATTTCGACAATTGCCAAATTTTAATTATTTACTACAGCCTGCGTGAAGTAAGAAGAAAATATATTTACCCATAAAAAAATGTACTTATATTCAGTTTACCTACTAAATTTCATCGAAATCCGCTTAGCTGTTGTAGTGATTAAGAAACAAACATCCAAATATCTAAACATTTTTTTTATACTTTAAAATATTAAAAGAAGTATTGTGTCTTTATATGGATAAAATTATCAAAGTTTTTTATTAAAAAAATTATAAAAGTTGGTTGCAGGTATCCATGGAGTCGAAAAACTACTTAACATAAGTTAGACTGTTAGATCAACCAGATAACATAAATAATGAACGTTTTTAGATAACTTAACATGCAAAAGATACTAACTACTCGTAATGACTTCACCACTACTACTGCTGTTACATTGGTCCTATCAAAATCCGCCCCTATAGTTTGAAATTATGCCTAAATAGATAAAGTAGGTAGTATGGAGAAATTAATTTTTTCTGTAAAGGTTCGACACCTAGAAACCCAGTAATGCAAGTCATTGAAATTTACGTCTATAGGTTTATGTTAGGATTATTATTCATGCCTACCGCCCAGCTATATCAGAAAATGTTATCAGTATTACATATTCGTACTAAACATTTATTTACTACATCGGTTATAATCCTGAGTAATACTGAGAAGAAAGCTCCATTTAGATTTGTCGAGACGCTCTACGTTGTAGGTATCAAGATCATTACGCTCAACGCCTTATTCATAGCGAGATGATGTTTATTCTTTTTTTTTATGGGAAAGATGACAAGCGAGAAAGCGGTTCACCTGATGGTAAATTATTACCGTCGCCCACGTACGTATGCAACACCAGAGGTGCTTCAGGTGCGTTGTCAGCCTTTAAGGGTATTTGGGAAATGGATGGAATGATGAGGAGCGGGATGGGGAGGGGAGGAGGAAGGGGAGGGGAGTGGGCCACCGGTTACCTCGCTTTTTATCGGTTACACATTTATATTGTTTCACAGTTATAACGCGAGAAGTGGTATACAGTCAGGATGTGACATTACAACATTAAATTTAACCTCATATTCTACAGTCTATTTCTAAGTCGTACACCAAATATAATTTTTCCGTTTCTGTTATTTGCGCTACTAATTAACTTGAACGACTACTCCTTTGATGAAATACCTTACCAAATGTTCGCTACCTGCATATGAAGTCGCCGACGCGACGTCTGATAATGCAACTTTTCATATTATTCTTTTCGATTTTAAATTATTTTAAAATATTGTTACGTAAGATATAAATTAACCAGTGCATATCAGGGATAGATGCATGTATTACATAACAGAAATTATAAGAGATAGAGAAAACCACTACCTTGTTCAGCAAATTGGTGCAATCGAAATGTGCTCATCATTCCTATAAGAGAACGCTGACTTGATACTAAGGAGAGGAGACCCCAATTCATTTACAAATGAGGGTTAGAAGTTGGGATATGCAATGAATAAAATTAGGGCAAAACCACAGATTAGGCAAAAGATACTTGCCGAAACCCCCTACTTAAAACCTCACCAACGACCCGAAATAATCTGCATTGCTTCTGCAATAAATCCATAAATTAAATAATAAAGAAATAATTGGAATATGCTTATTGTATATGGAATATTATTATTTATGATTTCATTTCGACAAGTTATTATCTCGGCGAAAAAAAGGGTTTTTGTTCCATAGCTTATCTTGATATTATTTTTCAACAAATTTCAGGTTTAAGATTATGATAATTATAGATGTTATTTGCACGCTAATGATCTAGTATGGACTTTTTTGATACACCTAACCATAATTTCTTTTTTTTGAAAAGAATGTATCAAAGGCAAGGGATTCGTTTTCTTAACCATTATGTTATTCCACCGGTCTACTCCTATGCGTGGTCCGTAAATGCCTTCGAATATCATCGGTATGTCCGTAAATGCATATCGGTTAGATTAGTCTCTTTCACATTCTTCGCGAAAACTTCCTAAATCTACACGCCTTAAATGAAATGGGACACGCGTGTTTATGTATTACTAGAGTACGCTACCATTGCTACAAAATAAACCGAATGAACGGTTGCTGAATTCTTAAAACAGCTATTTAAGATGTGGTAAACCACGAATTATGTTCCATTTGTGGCAAATAACAGCTTCTCCAAATAAATTGTTACGGTCGTAATCTAAAAATCCAATTAGTAAGTCATTGCGGTCTTCTCAAACTTCTACATTTTGCGTCGTCCGTGTTATATCTACATCTCATTTCAGAGTAAATGACGATATATTTCGTAATACAATAAATAACTGTGTTTTTATTACGCTAAAAGAAATACTTTACTGTTATTTTTTAATATTATTCTTTCATCATTTATATTGTTCTAAGAAAAACCTAAAACGATTACGAACTTTTTCATGTTATCAATTTTCAGCCTGTCTGTACTCAGTTCATCAATCAGGATTTCTTGCCTTCAGCCGTATTACACTATATCTAGATTATACGTAGCTCAATATTCAACAAATCTGCTTAGGTTTAAATCCCAGTCCAAATAAATATTTTCACTATTCACCAATTACTAGTTTCTAGTTTTCGGATCAATGTGATTATTTTAAGTCCCAAACTCGACCTTTTACCAATTCTTTAATCTTATCGCATAAACTTTTTTTAAGGGAAGGTTAAGACAGATAACGAGTACCACTATATTCGATTTACTAGGTACTTATTATTTATTCTGTGCGCAAAATAACTTCCAGTTCTTGACCCTAGACCACGCTGTTATCCAAATCGCTAGCCAGAGGGACGTCATATAAACCTATTGCAGACGTATCGCCTTTCTCGGATTTTAATTTAAAATAAAAGATCTGTTCCGAAATAAGGCAGTAATACATCACGAAAATGTCCTCTAAAATCGTTTACGTACGGTCACATTCGAAATTAAATAATTAAAAAAAACAGGTCAATTGTCAAAATTTTTACTGCTTAAGCACATGCACAGAAAGGCTAGTATAGTGATTTCCTGATCAGTGAGGCAAATGAAATCCTAGATGCACGAAGCGAAAACCCTTCCACTTACCGTTGTACTGTCGCTTGCATTTTGAGTTGGAAAATACGGCAGTTAGAATGTACTTCATGTTAATACCTCGTTATTTTCTAGAGACTTACAAAATGATGTGCAAATTTGAAACGTTATATAATAAGAATGCCATTTTAAATTTGTGATTTACATACATAATATAATGCGGTAATAAGTTCGCTCGTATCATCAAAAAAGTTGTCCGTAGAGAACTAAACCCTTCAACCCTTCAAGTGTCATAGCAATAGAACGTGTATTGTATTCAACACGACAAGAAGTATTCAAAATACAAATCATCCAATATCCTAGATATGGCGAAAATAACTTTTACCATAAAAAATATAAATTTTTCCAGAAAATTAAATTAACCAAATTTAATAAAAGACTACCTACTGAAAGGACCACTGCACCGCGGTGGACGGATATTAGTATAAGTAAGGAAAGCCCCATAAATAAATTTACCAGATTTTACTAGGTTTTAAATATTAAACGTGAATTAGTAAATAAATCTACTCATCAATACCGATAAATAACCTTAATATAGCATAACATTTTTGCTTACAAACATGCAAACAAAACATTGCTGAAATTGTTTTGTATTCATCTCCCCTATGAGACATTACAGACCACAATAAGCAAAGAGCTAGTCTGATTGCAAGTCTAAATTTGGAATCCACTAATTTACCCGGGATGAGAATGATTAAGCCACTACTATCACCGGTCAGTCTAAAATTATTCGTGTTCAAACAACACAGTAAAGAAAAATTTTAATAAAAAAGAAATGTTACACACATTTCTAGTAGAAAAGAAATACCACTGATTTATGTTGTTGTGGGTTTGGTCGTGTTGCGTTCCATCCCGTGGGTCTGCTATTGCAGCTAACCCTTCCCCCGGTTTTGTCGTTACATCGGATCTAAGGCAAAGAAGTGAGTACCTCTTGAAACGAGTGAGTTTGCACGTATACATCCGGTACTCCTGCGCAGTTGTCAACTGTCGATAATACTCAGAAGTTGACCGAATGGTGAAAACACGGTTACACGGTCGTGAGACCTTTTATATTTAAATACTCAGCTATCTTGCTAGTCCAGTACTCTGTACGATGTCAGTTTGAAATTACGTTGAATCCTTGTACTAGTTGTTAGTTTTAGTTTTCCAGGAATAGTTAATAAAAATAGCAAATAGTATTTTAAAACCTACTTGTATTTACTAATATAAGATACCTATTTAAGAACATTGTTACGATTTCAACACGAACTCAAGTAAGTAAGAACTAAGTAAGAGACTGAATTACATCCCTTATTAAGCTCGTCTCATGTTAAGCGATAATTATCACAAGCTGCATCACTAGCAGGAACTATCTGACTGTGAACACTACTCGTATCAATTATTACGCACAGGCCCCGCGGCACGATTCTGTAAACTATCCAGGTGAATGATAGCGGCTTCCAATTTATCGAGTAATTAATTACAAACCACCATTTTTTTTGAAATGAAACGATTTTATCGCGTTTAATTTTGTTTTTATATTCCCGTCGTTTCGATAGCTTTACAGCAGCCGTGGTCCCGGGGGGACTGAGGTGTTAGACGTCCAGATGTCATAGTTAACTCGGGCTACCTTCAGCTTTTATTTATTAATTTTTGATCCGATCTACGCTGAATGTGCTCACAGTATCTTTAGGTCGTGCAGTGGTTTGCTTGGTTTTAGATTTAATTTAGTTTATTACTGCATCCCAAGCCGGTGGCAGCTCCCAGCCATCTTCTCTATTGAAATTAGGATGTTTTTTGATTTTAATAGCCTCGCTAATCACCTTGAATTGAAATAACTAATATGAATTGAACTAATATGAATTTAATAATATACAAAAACGAATGCCACGATTTAAACAAAAAAGAAGTTATTTATTGTACTTGAAACTGAAATACTTTTCAGTTATTCAACTACTTAAAGGTAATTTAAAAAGTAGGGAAACTAGTTTCTGATGAATTAGACTTGTCAAGTCATTAGAGCGTGAAGCAACCCGTCAACTTACCGATTTGCCGCTCTCTGAGCTTCGTACCGGATAATAAAGTAGTTAGAGAGCATTTCAAATTAACACACATTTGTTTCTAGATGCTGAAGTTATATACTTTAGATATTATGATAGGTACAATTTTAAAAAGTAAGTAGAGGCATATCGGCTTTGCATCGACAGATCTACAATGTGTTCACTTTTTTTTATTTTGGAAAGAGGGGTAAACGAGCAAGCGGCTCTTGATGGTTAATAATGAATGGTCGCCCAGCAACGCAGAAGCACAAATGCCTCTACTTCACACCGGTATTCTGGGAGGTCGTGGTACTACCTCGGTCGAGCCAGCCCATTCGCAAAAGTTCACAGTTGGCTCTACCTACTCTACGTACAAATTTAAATGTGTTACACACGCAATTTAGGTGTAACACTTTTTCATAAAATGTTCTAAATTATGGTAAAAACTGTATTGTAATCACAGAGAACTCAGACAAATGCGGTTTCTAACTTTGTTTTATACTATTTAAGGTTAGCTAAGAAAGTGTGTTTTGAGTATGACTAAAAGCTTCAAATTATTATATTATAACTACCAATCTAGCAATATTGTTCAAATAGAACATTAATTAATAGTGGTATTTTGTAATATTGGAATAGTAGGACAATGAGTACAATGAGTGAAATACCAGTCAAAATATAAAAACTCTCAAGCACACTTTTCGTTTATTGTTGAATTTGTAAATTTAATTCAATTGATTATAAATCATTAATTACCTACTTTTGATGCACTCATATGGTATAGATTGTACTCGTAGATCGACGTCGAATCAAAGTCAGAATTGTGAAAACTCTATTTAATTTATTCTCTACTTCAAAATCGACGCAAATTTGGAAATCTTGAACAATCAATATTATTTGAATTATTTTCTATTGATTAATGAGCAAACTCGATCTGAGGGTTATACAAACTTAGATACGGAAATCTGTTACCAAATCATTTAACTTGCAACAATAACTCCGATCATCTGCGAATATAATAGTTTCTATTGAAATCCTACCTGAGTTTAGATATCCTTTAGATGTTCAGATAGTGAGGAAATTAAATTTAGTTAGTGTCTGCAGATATTTCACTATTTATAACTTAACAATCGAAAGTAATGGAGACTCTTACATCAATGAGCTACAAAAAAAATTAATTGCCTTTTTCTATTAGTCCCCCGATTCGTAGACCCGATCAAAATCTTAATCAATTCAAAACTAATAAAAATCTGTCATTATTATTCAAAACAACAAAATACCTACACGACCTTATACATTATTACTGCTCTATCTGTGATCGTGTATTGAAAACAAAATTAGGTTTATCGAGCCATATCCGGATGAGCCCATGCTAGGCTAGGCAAGTAGCAAAAGAGGGACTTGGAACGCACTTTACTGCAAAATTATAAATCGACGCGGTTCTCCGTGGAAAACTAATCGTTTCATTATGTATTGAGTGGACAGGTTATGTGCGTAGTAATGTAAAGAGAGCATCAATTACCTAAATTTTATGAACACATTATTTTATGAACTAGATAATTTATAGTATATAGACATAGTATATAGATTATATGAAACGTTCTTAATATTATAACTTTTGTTTTTCGGCATAATACCGTAACGTTACTTTAATTTAGTGTAACTTTTTTAAAACCATTAAGATTTTCAGCTCTTTTGAATTTAACCGAAATTTAACAAAGTTTTACCTGTTATTATAAAGAAAATCATATTTTCCAAAGTCTTCCAAAATGAGTACGATGACTAAATAAAATAAAAGACTGTTTAATTATATACAAATATCGTTAAAATAGGATTTGTGACGACTTGAGACTGTGGCCAGAGACTTCTGGGACAACAATTACAACGGTTTTACTACTTAGTAACAGTACTAAAATAAGCTTTTCTCTTAATTTCTTAGTTATTATTAGCCTATATATTGCTTTAATGCATGTAATACGCAATTTAATATTTGCACTAAAAATATTGAGAATTAATTACAAATAAGTAAAAGTAGGACCCATAACAGTGAAATGAAAAGAAGAAGATCTCTCACTCAGTCAAATTCCGATGAGTCAGCATAAAATATTAAATTATCTCAATCCTATACTTTCAAAGAACAATTCTTGTATTTGTACACTGGTATATGTATAAATGGTTTCTCGAAAACGACTCTAACCATTTGGATGGAATTTTACAGTTATATAATACTTCACTTTCAAACTTTATATATCTAGATGGGTGTCATCCCTGAGAAAATTCCTATTCACACAAATAAAAAATATTTTTTTATTCCAACGCTCTCTCGTAAAATATTGAGGTGTTATTATTATTGGAAATTAATATAAGCAACTTTTCACGCGGAAAGTTATTTCATTACCAAAGCAAATCCAAAAGACTCCATAAAAAAAAACTGTAAAATTTTATGAGCAAACACCATAGATTTTTATTTCTCCTTTATATTCTTAGTATAATATAAATTTCAAATTCTGTATTGCCTTGGAGGATGAGCGAGGTGCCACTCAATTAGGTAATGGCCCTTCTTACTTTTGTAAATTATGTGACTACGAACAATAAAGAATTTTAATTTGGATAAGTCGAATATCCCGTATTACCAAATATGTATAGAAGCCCGCTATAATGTAGGTCCAATAAAATCTCAGGATAATCACATGATTTCCAACAGATGTCGAAATACCTATCCCAAATAATGTCAGATTGAAATTACGCAGATCGATGCGGGCAGCAGCGTCTACGATGCGAGCTATCTGCAATCGTCAATTTGTCTGCCAAGCGTGTCGATTACAGCGAGTCCGCCCTAATGAAGGGGCCCTGGCCCTATGTCCCGTAGTAGACTGTTTACATATTGTTAAAGAGAAAAATATTTTCATAACTTTATGTACAAGACGCGTTCGGAACAGTTTCTTTCGTTCGCTGAGTAGAATTAAAATTTAAAATATTTACTATTTTTAAATATTATTGTCTAATTTAAAAATTCGTTAAATAAATATATCTTTTTTCAATGTAAGAAAGGATCGATTTTTTTTAATACTGTTGCATATCTTCTTGGTCGGCTTATATAAGTCTGGTAGGGTAACGCATTTACATGAGTCTGCCAAGAAAGTTTTCTCATAGTTACCATACTGATCAGGCTGGTTGTTGAACGCTCTGAAGGCACTCTCACACTATAGATTCTGTGCCGCATTTGCCTGTGAGATTTGAGTTCGACATATATCAATGGATTACAAATCTTGAATTTCTTCAGATTTAATGTGATCACTTCAGATTTTTATGAGAGAGTCGATTTTAAAACATAAATGTAATATAACTAAATCACTATTAAAATAAATATATTATAAAAATTAATATGTACAATATTCTTTTAAATTAGGCAATAAGTTTCGCGACAGTAAGATTTTTCTCTAAGTAACACAGTAAGACTGTCAGAATGACATGATCAAGAATTATCCTCGGACAATTGGATTATGGAATCAACATTGAAAGAACATAATTAATCATGTTCAATTGCGAAAATTTATGAAGCACCATTTTTTTTAATGACCCCGACGCCTAGACTATTTGTGCTAACATGCTGATAAATTAAAATCGATAAATTCCTAAATTAAATCCTATTTTAAAAAAATATAGCATATGGGTTAAAATTTACTGTAATAACTAAATATACTTTTTCCTAATTAATTTACATAATTTTTTTTTTTTAATTTATTTTAAAAACTTGAGAGATCGATGAAAATGTAAAAGTCAATAGGGCTTACAGCAATAACTTCAGTGGAACTACGTGCGTGCTCCTGAATTCCATCATCCATTGATGGGTGAGCATTTGATGGAAGACGTCCTTTCAAATGGTGGGGCCATATGCACAGACGGGTCTTTGCACTGGCACGGCGTTAATACACATTGGCAAGGTGGCGCGTCACTTTTTGGCACTTTAACTGTTACGTCATAGGCAGTATTTTATCTCAGAGGTGACTATTAATATAAAAATAAGAGGAAGAAGACCTTAGAGGCACAATTAACGCACCTGTAGCCAAGACAAAAACTGGTTGCAGGTGTCTATGAGTTGCAGTAAAACACCGGGTGGGCTGATAGCTCGTTTGTTACTCTAATATTATATTAAATATTAATGTAACAAACAAGTCCACCTGTTTTTACCTAAGTTGTCACTTCTGCTAATGGATACTGCATCAAAACTCCAACAAAGAAGACAATGGGTGCAAAATGTCACCACTGAGGACTAAGAGAAAATACCTCACAGCCTGTAATCATTACTACAATACAGGGGCTTGAATTTTGAATTTAACAATATTCACCAGTGCCCGCAGAACTACAAGAGTAGTAGCATGTTAAAAATTAATCGAGTTCACCGCTCAGCTATCTCGTCTCGGCTTTACTGAAATATTTTTTTCATAACACAGTAAGACTGTCAGAATGACATGATCAAGAATTATCCTCGGACAATTGGATTATGGAATCAACATTGAAAGAACATAATTAATCATGTTCAATTGCGAAAATTTATGAAGCACCATTTTTTAATGACCCCGACGCCTAGACTATTTGTGCTAACATGCTGATAAATTAAAATCGATAAATACCTAAATTAAATCCTATTTTAAAAAAATATAGCATATGGGTTAAAATTTACTGTAATAACTAAATATACTTTTTCCTAATTAATTTACATAATTTTTTTTTTTAATTTATTTTAAAAACTTGAGAGATCGATGAAAATGTAAAAGTCAATAGGGCTTACAGCAATAACTTCAGTGGAACTACGTGCGTGCTCCTGAATTCCATCATCCATTGATGGGTGAGCATTTGATGGAAGACGTCCTTTCAAATGGTGGGGCCATATGCACAGACGGGTCTTTGCACTGGCACGGCGTTAATACACATTGGCAAGGTGGCGCGTCACTTTTTGGCACTTTAACTGTTACGTCATAGGCAGTATTTTATCTCAGAGGTGACTATTAATATAAAAATAAGAGGAAGAAGACCTTAGAGGCACAATTAACGCACCTGTAGCCAAGACAAAAACTGGTTGCAGGTGTCTATGAGTTGCAGTAAAACACCGGGTGGGCTGATAGCTCGTTTGTTACTCTAATATTATATTAAATATTAATGTAACAAACAAGTCCACCTGTTTTTACCTAAGTTGTCACTTCTGCTAATGGATACTGCATCAAAACTCCAACAAAGAAGACAATGGGTGCAAAATGTCACCACTGAGGACTAAGAGAAAATACCTCACAGCCTGTAATCATTACTACAATACAGGGGCTTGAATTTTGAATTTAACAATATTCACCAGTGCCCGCAGAACTACAAGAGTAGTAGCATGTTAAAAATTAATCGAGTTCACCGCTCAGCTGTCTCGTCTCGGCTTTACTGAAATATTTTTTTTTCATAATACGTTCGTAAACAAAAACATATTTAAATTATCCAATTAATAATAGCCATAAGCTCATAACAATTTTTCATGCTAATCGGATCAATAATTTCCTCATCGCATCGAACGTGCTTTGTAATTTTCATACTTCTCGAACCAATTTAATAAATAAAATTCTGTTGATGGTAGATGTATTAAGGGTTAATCGATGCCACTTGATAAAGAAATTAACAGTTACATATTGATAATATAATCGTTAATATATTACATTAGTATGATCTTCTCTCCTTCTTTAATTTAAATCCACGGCTCATCATTTAACATAGATCATGCTACTAAACTATAGTTCATTATATGTACGATAATATCATCATTCATCATTTCAGCCTACCACAAGTCCACTGCTGAACATAGGCCTCCCCCAAGGATTTCCACAAAGCTCGGTCCTGAGCCACCTGCATCCATAGACTTCCCGCAACACTGCGCAGGTCGTCACTCCATCTTGTGGGGGGTCGTCCTACACTGCGTTTGCCTGTATGTGGCTGCCACTTACGATTATTGCAGAGAATCCACTTTTCACCACTCGTCACAATTCTGACATTTGTGACAATATTGCAAGGCAAGCTTTAACGCGTGCTGTTCTACGCACACCAGATATGAGGCACCAATTTCTCGAGTTTTATTAATAACTAGCTGACCCGGTGAACTTTGTTCCGCCTTAGATTCAATAAATGAGCAGATTTTGGATTTTATTTTTATTAGGATAATAAATATAAATAAAGAAATCAAGTATTTTAATGATTCTTTATTGGCCATGTATTTTGGTGCATGGGTTGCACTCTTCAGTGATAGACGACATTTTTCCTTTTGTTATCAGGCGCAAGTACAAATAACGCAGATGGTCTTCCGACCCGTGAACATGCCACATGTAATAGACCACGGGAAAAACATGGATTTTCTAGATGCAGACCTCAAACTTTCAAGGATTGGCCTTGTGATTTGTTAATGGTTATCGCGACTATGACTATGAGTTTTTATCGCAGTTTTATTAATAACTAGCTGACCCGGTGAACTTTGTTCCGCCTTAGATTCAATAAATGAGCAGATTTTGGATTTTATTTTTATTAGGATAATAAATATAAATAAAGAAATCAAGTATTTTAATGATTCTTTATTGGCCATGTATTTTGGTGCATGGGTTGCACTCTTCAGTGATAGACGACATTTTTCCTTTTGTTATCAGGCGCAAGTACAAATAACGCAGATGGTCTTCCGACCCGTGAACATGCCACATGTAATAGACCACGGGAAAAACATGGATTTTCTAGATGCAGACCTCAAACTTTCAAGGATTGGCCTTGTGATTTGTTAATGGTTATCGCGACTATGACTATGAGTTTTTATCGCAGTTTTATTAATAACTAGCTGACCCGGTGAACTTTGTTCCGCCTTAGATTCAATAAATGAGCAGATTTTGGATTTTATTTTTATTAGGATAATAAATATAAATAAAGAAATCAAGTATTTTAATGATTCTTTATTGGCCATGTATTTTGGTGCATGGGTTGCACTCTTCAGTGATAGACGACATTTTTCCTTTTGTTATCAGGCGCAAGTACAAATAACGCAGATGGTCTTCCGACCCGTGAACATGCCACATGTAATAGACCACGGGAAAACATGGATTTTCTAGATGCAGACCTCAAACTTTCAAGGATTGGCCTTGTGATTTGTTAATGGTTATCGCGACTATGACTATGAGTTTTTATCGCAGTTTTATTAATAACTAGCTGACCCGGTGAACTTTGTTCCGCCTTAGATTCAATAAATGAGCAGATTTTGGATTTTATTTTTATTAGGATAATAAATATAAATAAAGAAATCAAGTATTTTAATGATTCTTTATTGGCCATGTATTTTGGTGCATGGGTTGCACTCTTCAGTGATAGACGACATTTTTCCTTTTGTTATCAGGCGCAAGTACAAATAACGCAGATGGTCTTCCGACCCGTGAACATGCCACATGTAATAGACCACGGGAAAACATGGATTTTCTAGATGCAGACCTCAAACTTTCAAGGATTGGCCTTGTGATTTGTTAATGGTTATCGCGACTATGACTATGAGTTTTTATCGCAGTTTTATTAATAACTAGCTGACCCGGTGAACTTTGTTCCGCCTTAGATTCAATAAATGAGCAGATTTTGGATTTTATTTTTATTAGGATAATAAATATAAATAGAGAAATCAAGTATTTTAATGATTCTTTATTGGCCATGTATTTTGGTGCATGGGTTGCACTCTTCAGTGATAGACGACATTTTTCCTTTTGTTATCAGGCGCAAGTACAAATAACGCAGATGGTCTTCCGACCCGTGAACATGCCACATGTAATAGACCACGGGAAAACATGGATTTTCTAGATGCAGACCTCAAACTTTCAAGGATTGGCCTTGTGATTTGTTAATGGTTATCGCGACTATGACTATGAGTTTTTATCGCAGTTTTATTAATAACTAGCTGACCCGGTGAACTTTGTTCCGCCTTAGATTCAATAAATGAGCAGATTTTGGATTTTATTTTTATTAGGATAATAAATATAAATAAAGAAATCAAGTATTTTAATGATTCTTTATTGGCCATGTATTTTGGTGCATGGGTTGCACTCTTCAGTGATAGACGACATTTTTCCTTTTGTTATCAGGCGCAAGTACAAATAACGCAGATGGTCTTCCGACCCGTGAACATGCCACATGTAATAGACCACGGGAAAAACATGGATTTTCTAGATGCAGACCTCAAACTTTCAAGGATTGGCCTTGTGATTTGTTAATGGTTATCGCGACTATGACTATGAGTTTTTTATCGCAGTTTTATTAATAATAATTTATTTTTCGAAAAGAGTACACATGTATAAACATAAACTAGCAGTTATAAGCAATAGGGACAAGGAAGTTTTACAAATAAAATATTAATGTAGTAATTTGTAAATAAGAAACAACAAAAAAATTATATATAACTTAATACCCTGAAACTGGTCGGTTCTTTATACAAAAAAACAATTTTTTTGTTGGAAATCTAGTACACGAGTTTATAATCATTAAAATCAATTAAAATACTGTTTCTAGAACATACTCCCGCGCTGAAACACTTGACGGGCCCAGTCAGAATGCTACTTTACTTTTGAATAAAAATTCGATTAATTTGTAATTCTCTTTTATTTATTTTTTGTTAAAGGCGGCAAACGAGCAAGCGGTTCATCTAATGGTAAGTGATTACCGTTGCCCACGTACATCTGCAACACCGGAATTGCTGCAGTTGCGTTGCCGGCCTTGAAAGGTATTTGTGAGATGGGAGGAAAGATAAGGAGGAGAATGAGAATTCTCCTACCGAACGAAACGCAGAAGCACAAGATGCCTCTACTTGACGACGGTATTCTGCGAGGCCGGACCTGGTACCAACCCGGTCGAGCCAGCCCATTTGAGCAGCAGCAAAAGTACTTATTTCGAAAGTATGTTCTAAACCAAATATGTTCTTTCTGTATTAATTTACTTACAGATGTCCGCTCCTTTGCTCGCATGGAAGTAATAATTTACAACTAGAAGCCTAAACATTAAGCTTGTGTTCTTTATTTCGAAAATATCGGGACTTCCATACAAACTTTCATACTCCTATTCTAATACCCACGCATTTTCCAAAAATCCTTTCTAAATTAATGCAGACATTACAAGAGGTATCTACTTTCTGAATTTCATGTTTCTATCTTGAGTAGTTTAGGTTCTGCTATAATGAATCAGTGAGCTACTCGGGGCATTTCTCTTTGTACGTATTATGCACTATACAGGTTCAGTGAGTAATATACGTATCACGTTTATAATTGAATCCCTATTAGTGAAGATCGTTATCGACATTACAACGCTCACGAAGTTTCGTTATAGTTAACTTATACGTACTTTCGTAATTGTCGCGAATTTTGTATTTGACACCACTTGTCACTTTGGTGAAAAGAGGGTTGAAGCCCAGTGGTCACTGGGTGTCATCAGTCGATTTCACTTCGATCAATGTGATCCATTGTGGTCATCGCCATTTAGTATTAACTAGATAATTGCAGCAATTGCCTAATGCAGAATATGTCAAACATTTGTAGGTTTAGCTGTGTTCGGTCTAATCTGACCAGAATTCGTTTTAATCCTCTTTAAGATTTCTGAAGCGCGTTAATACCGCGCTATCACGATATTATTATATTAATCATGTACCTTGATTAAGCTCTTGAACATATAAAGCCTGACTTGTTTGCCTAAATATCAAAAAAATCTTGTGATAAAGGACGTTGAAGGCATATCGCGCAAAGATTTTATTATCAAGAAATTATTCTGACATATCTAAGCGCGCTGTTTTCTCTACAAAATCAACGTTTTATAGTCTCTTATCAATAGTTTTGTTAGTATCAGGTATAACATTTCTATGGTTTTGATGTCAAGACTTCTTAAGGCGCATCATGCACACTTGCGATGCGAACGAAATAGCCGTCACACTCAAGTCGGTGACGGTGAATCAAAACTATAAATAATATGAATGATATAACATCAATGCAATTATAATAATATATATTAATATTTTAGAATTAGGTTATCGTATAAGTTTTCTCTTCTATCGTGTGATCATAAGCTCACACAATTTTTCCTTTATGTTCGATATCTCTTAAACGCCAGACCTTAAAATACAGATAGGCCAACGACAAATGTGCCGGATGTCGGTACAACCACCGTCAACACGAGCATGGCAAAGTAGTAAACAAAAGGCAAACCTTCCGAACGAGGTAGACAGAAATATCAGTACACGCTATGATTTAGCGTTTAAGAAATAATTCACTGGCCACTTTCAAAATAATAATAATAATGTTTGTCAAAATGTGACAATCTACTTTAATTACTACTGCGCTATGATTTTTTTATAATGTAAATCCGCAGCATTGTCATGGTCAAATAAACATTACAAATTCAAATCTTAGCAATCAATGTAAAATCTGGTGGACAGAGATTTTTTTTTAAATTAACAGAATGGATGATTTTTCTACTTTAGAAAAAACTATTGTGCGAGAATTAGCATGTAGGCTGTGTCTATGCAACGACATTGTAAAATTAAAACCTATAAGCATTGAAACAAAGCGCAAGATAAAGAGTCTTTTTGATTTTGTAGTAAGTTAATATTATATTGATTTTATAAAAATGCCTCTAAGAGTTTGTTTTACATATTTTTTTGTATATGTTCTGTATTATTTAGTACTCAGTAGTTGTACGAGTACTATAATTATTGTAATAACTTTACAGATACGTACAAACGACAACCTTCCTAAAGCAATTTGCCACGATTGTCTGCAACAAGTCGGTACCTTATATCTCTATACTGTAAAAGTAGGAAGAACGCAAAAGTTCTTAGAGTTTCATAGAATGAAATGTGAAGAAGAACAACAATCTCACTTGAAGGCCGAAAAGAAACTACATCCCATAATAAAGGCTTTGTCATCACACAACGTTCAAGGCGATAATAAAGAAGTGTTAAGTCCTCCCAAATTAAAGTCAAGTGCAACTGAACGACAGAAAGCGGATTTAAATTCAGGAAAACTGAAGGAATCGAAAACAAAATCTCGCTTAGAGAAGAAATTTATGGAAGTAATGCCGTTAGAGGAGTTTGCAACAACAGAGCGTCTGGACACATCTCTTCTTATTAATCCATGTGCAGTAGAACATAATTCACCAGTACATTCACCGGTTAAAAAAATAAACGCAAAAAAGGACTTAATTAAATTTGAAACAAATAAAGCTTCTGAGGCCATTGATTGTATAGTTCTAATAAATGGAAAACCTGCGAAACAAGGTACAGATTTAGATAAACAAGTATCGCTATTCTATAAAATGGAATGTTGCATTTGTCACGAAAAAGGTTTCCAGTTTAGATCCTTAATGAGGCATTACAAAGATAAACACGGTGTACCTGGTTACGTTACATGCTGTGAAAAAAAGTTTCATTATTTCAGTCCCAAGAAAATTATTGAACATATGGCGTATCATCTTCAACCAAACATCTTTATGTAAGCTTAATGTTTATTTTATACATTCATCTACACAATATTAAAACATATTTTCTGATTCAATTTCATTTCTACCCTTAGTTATACAATATAAATTTATCACACACCACTCAAATCTTATGAAGCATAACACTTGTTGCCGGACCAAGAATCCAACGGCAAATTTATAATAACATACAACAAAGTTTCATTCAATAATTATAAATTAGAACGTATTTAAATTTCAGGTGTCCAAGCTGCCATCAAAACTTCCAAACTTCGCTAGAGCTGAATGAACACCAAAGCAACGGTGGTCGATCTGAAGGCAAAATCACGTGTCCGCGATGTTCAGAGCGTTATCCCACTTATCACGAGCTAGGCCAACATATAGTAACGCATCGTACTGATAAATCACAATGCGATTATTGCGGCAAAGTGTATGAATATTTAAAAAGTTTTATTGTCATATAGTCTCTCACTTGTTAGTATTAGTTAGGATCAGCGACTGTCTGTATATTATATCGAACGATTTTTTCAGTCCGGGTACAGCGTGTGACGTATTTTCGCATTCACCTGGCGAATTGAAGAACGTACAAGTGGCACCATCTCTCGGCCACATTACATAATCTCATTTCGCATTGCTCTATTTGCATCGCATGCATTTGAAAAATGTATCGGTTAACACAAGGAACTAAGGACATTTGCACGCTCGGCGCACGTGAATTGACAATATTTTTCATGTGTCTCAAGACAAAAAAAATCTTCGTAATCAGAACTCAGTTCGCTACCCACTAAGCGTAGCAAGCGGTTTAATTTATTAATGCGTCTCGTAAGCGTCAATTAAGTAAAAAAATGGGGTTCTTGAGTTATGTAGCATATATTAATAGTCCTGGAAAAAAGCAACTGTTATAAGTCAACATACAGGAGACCAATAAACATTCAACAATCTGACCATTGAGCTTCCGTATAACATATAAATCGATCGAGGAAGATCGAAAATTAAAAAAATTCTAATGATTATATGCTGCTCAAGATGTTCTTATTTTACAATAAAAATAAATTTATAAAATTATTCGTATTTATCTGTTTATATTGGTCCTGTTCAAGATGTCACATATGAAATAAATATACAAACCATAACAAAGTGAATGTCGGTGTAAACTGCGCTCGAAAACACGAAAGATACATAGTAAATGTTTGAAGTCATGTTTTGCAAAAGAAAACACTTAATTTCACATTTCTTTCGTGTTTAACAGATGAGAGTTTGACTCAGAGCATTTAACAATTAGTTGATTTTTTTAGCTTCAAACATCATCACAGAAAGAAAACAGTAAATCGTATGGAAGACTTGATTCTATGTACGCAATGTCTGCGTACTTTAAAAAATATTGAAAACCAAGAAAAAGAAATCGTAAGTTATATAATTTAGTACATGAAAGCCCCTTTCATATGCCTTTGAAACCGATTATAGTACATATGTCTATCTTTTTCATAACAGAAAGAAAAAGTAAAAGCTAAAGGAAAAGATGCAATAAAAGTAGAAAATCATCTAAAATTTCATCAAGCAATGGAAGTATCGGGCGATGAAGATGCTTCAACAGAGTAAAAATAATAGTGTCTTAGTCTTACTATAGTAAGCTTGTGTTCCATGACAATGTTAAAAATAAATCACTAAATTATTTTTGCATACTTTATTGAATTTTGAAACTAATCACACATTATAATTCAATCCAGCCTCCTTTTCTTGACAAGGGATCCCAACAAATCGGAGATGGCAGGCAAATTGTTAGTTTGATCGTTAGCTCCCGTATTTAAATTGGACAAAGGTATGTTTAATTGATTAGACGTACTCTTTTGCTGGCCCTTCATGTTCCTGTGCTGGGGGAAGCTCGGCATCAACTTTGGATCACAAGCTGAAAACCAATGCAAATTTCGTAATGTTATTGAAAAGGTGCTATTTTTTTTCAAGCGTTTACCAATTTATTATGTTGATGACGATTAGTTTACTAATCTGTGGGCTTTGGTTTCGGCAAATTCGGGTGGATTTACCACCATCATTCTGTCGCCAGAGCCATAGTAAAACAGAATAGTGGGTCGACAGCACGCACACAACGTCAATATCTCAGCATGCCAGAACCGCGCCAGTCAGAGCAGTGCCGCAGTCGCGCTTAGTCAAGTCCTAGGCCAGACGCCACTCCGCACCGACCGACCAAGCTTATACTACAAGTCATGTCGACACATAACTAAGGATAAATATTGGATCAGTCGCCAAAGCCCATATGCTCAGTGAATAATTTTGCTATGCCAGAGCCTCGTTTATCAACTAGTGCACCACATACATGTGATAAAACTTGGCAAAGGTTTAAAAATGATAGACCATATACCCTTACACCCTATGGAATATCTCCTTATTATAACTTATTTTATCTGTCTCATTTAATTTACTTACGCAATGGCTGTTCCTTGAAGTAAGAACTCTGTAAGCACTCTTCAGCAGTTGCTCTCTTGTTAGGGTCATACATGAAGAGGAAATTGAGTAGTCGTAAGCCCGCGGCTGAGAGCCATGGAAAACGCTGCTTTAAGTTGTTATAAGGCTGTTGTTTCAAAGTAAAGTTCTGTAGTGCAGGCAAAATACTAAACTCAGGCCAAATTGCATCTGATGGTGTTCCTAAAATTATTTAAAAAATATTGAGTTATAGAGTTATTTCAATTAACAATAAAAAATTATTAGTTGTGATCGGTTATACAATCAATGTTCCAAATCCTTGTCTCAATTTATGCTACTACTACATCAGCCTATTTTGGTCCACTGCTGAACATAGGCCTCTTCAAGAAAGTGCCTGCAAATGTCGTCACATATTTATTGAAAGGTTTGCTCTTACTCTCCACACTGGGTAAGCCAGGTGGTGAGTACAGTGCCAGTACTGTCCTACTAGTGATACTGCACTACATCAACCATAATCCGACTATGCCAAACCCAAATCCCACAAACCAGTAATGGTGCAGCATCTCTAGTGTAAGGGCGCTCAGTTACCAGCAATACGCTCACCAACCCGCCTAGCCGGCATAGTGACTATGAGCATCTTTTATGCTATTTTTCTAGGTTTTGTTTGAGCACGGAAATATTTATGTCCAGCAGTGGACTCACACGAGCTGATAAAGAAAAGAAGAAAGAAAGAGTGAGGTGGTATTCACAAAACCATAGTACAAAGCAGCAAAGATTAACATCATAACAAAATTAGATGCCTTACTTACCCAGCAAATCCACTATAAGCTCAAGCTGTTCTATCTCTGTCCTGCCTGGCAGCAGAGGCTTATTAGCCAGAAGTTCTCCAAGTATACACCCCGCAGCCCACATATCAAGTGCTGGAGTCTGTTTAGGCGATTGCAATAACAACTCAGGTGCTCTGTACCAAAGAGTTACTACACGTGGCGTTGCACTACGCGCGGGCGCGCCTAGCCAACGAGCTAAACCGAAGTCTGCTGAAATAATATTAGTTTGTGCATTACATTTCACATATTACATAAATAGCATTAAGTAATATCTCCTACAACATACACAATATAGCTTCTGGATCCTGTTTAGGTACCCGAACAATGTTAAAATATAGGAATTTTAGTAACCTTGCCTTTGCCTTGTATTACCCTTAGTAGCGAATCTGATAATTTTTAGAGAATTTTAGTTATACTATCAGTAGCTATTCCAACTTGAATTCTATGAACTTTCTCAAATCTTTATGCAACTGGGATATTATGCAGTTGGATATAGTAAACAAAGTTTAAGTCATATTTGTAATAATTCAAAATGCCATTATATTTACCTATCTTAACACACCCCTTATCTGTAAGAAGTAAATTTGACACTTTCAGATCTCTGTGCACTATAAAATTGGAGTGCAAGTACTTCAATCCTTTGAGTACTTGTAGCATTAAGCATTTAACCTGTGACTCAGTAAATGGTGAAGACATGTTATCAAGCAAAGATGCGAGATCTTGCTCACAATACTCCATTGAGAGAAATATACTGTAAAAGAAACAATGATTAAAAATTTAAGAGACTTAAATTTATGGTCATAATTTATGTTGATATCAAACTTATATCCTAAAACCACCAATCCACATTCTCAACATGCTCAAAGTGAGTGCACTTTTATTTCATATGCTTATCCCGAAGATTGTAACATTATAATTACCTTAAAAAATCTTACCATTATTATTACAAATTTTTAACAAACAATCCATTAAAATTACATCATTCAAATACCTTGCTTAAAGTTTTTTAAACAAACATCTTTGCACCCTGACTGTGATCTACCTGTGTGACCTATCTGACTTTGTGGTAACAGCTATGTCCATTTGACATTAATTCTTATGTCATCAATCAATTGATTTACGCCCGTGCAGAGGATCGGAGGGAGCATCAAGTTAAAAATATTTTTTTTTGTAATATGAAAGGGTTGTTTCCTAATTTTATGAGCTCTACCTAGAGGGATATAAGGTTATCAAAAAGGATATAAGGTTAAAAATCATCATTTTTAACCACAATTCAGTAATGTAGCAACGACCATGACTGTGATATAACTAGAACAAGTAGATGTTCTGTACCTGTTCTTCCAACATTGTATATGACTAATGCTGGCATGCATTGTAAGTTGTAATGTCTCTTTCTCTCTGTTTTTCTCCAAATGCTAACCTAACCTAATGTAAACTGCTAGCTAACAAACAAGATTCTGTCGAATTAGCAGCACCCAAATCCCATAGACTAGTGATGGGGAGCAGCCTTACTAATCAGAGAGTACCAACACTGTGTTCACATTTTTGCCCAGCATGAGTACAGGGATATAAGAGAGAACTTTCATGTTGATGTCCACAATGATGCTTAAATCTAGTTAAGAAGAAATCTGGCAAAAATTTTTTTTAAGACTAATTTTTAAAAATCTTTTCTTATATACCTCTAGATCACGAAACAAACCTGTGTAAGAATTCTGAACTTTCTGAATTTTTCTTACCACTAAGATATTATGATCAGTAATTGAGAAGTGTTCATCTTTAGTCCAAAATATAAATATTATGTGATTCAATCACAATAAACGTGTGCAAACCTTTCCAGAGATCGTCCAACTAGCACCTCCTTTAATTGCACAATGTTCTCATGTCTGCAAGCCATTAATACTTGAATTTCACGAAGGCCACTTAAAGGCAAACCATCTTTTTCTACATCCATTCGAACTTTCTTCAATGCAACAATATTGCCGTTTAATTTATCCTTAGCTCTATCTGTAATAAATAAAAGAACAATTAAAGTATGGAGATTTTTTTAATTTAAATAATTAATATTAAAATAAATTATATAATTTTTTTTTATTATACTATGAACATACAAACTGTAATTATAATGATTGAAAAAACTCAAAGATTTAACTTTCTTTGGCGGGACCATTAAATCTTTTTGATGAAACTGGCTATACCATCCATATTACAAAAAAAAAAAAAAGTTTAAAAAGGTTTATTGCAACTGAGCTAGTTGCAATGTTGTTTTATTAATTTTTGCTTATTTCCAAATTGTATTCCTGACATCTTCTTCAGATAATAATTTATGAGAATAAATATTTTAATTTACATGTGACGTAACTATGAAAAGTAAGCTATCTAATCCCAGGAAAATTTAGAAGTGATTTATTTACATGCAAAAATTATGAATACTCGGTCATATCACTGGTATACAAAGTTTTGTTATTATCCAATGGACATTACGATATTTGATTAGCATTTGAAGTGACATAATATCAATCTCTCTCAATTCTGTAGTTTATTTTCAATTGTCAATTATAGATATACTTTTATAAATGCACATGCACCAGTCTTGCTAGTCATGAAACTTCCTAAAATTATTCATTTAATTTTATATTAACTATCTATTGTAATTATTTCTTGTTTAGTTCTTGATTTGGGTCACAGTAGCCAAGCGGTAAGGAATTCTGCCTTTGATTCAGAAGACCCCATAATTAATCCTCTAAGGAAAGTTCAATTCTGTAGAGATCATACCAATGAGTATTTCTGAATTTAAGTAAGAATTTTATCAGCTTAGCATCTGTCACATTATATTAAGTTCTAATAACAAATGTCTAGGAGTAATAACATCCCATTATTGGGTATACAGTGGAGTATATTACGTCATTATTTTTTAATTGTGTAACTTTAATAGCTATTCTTTGGTTTCTGATGTATTTTAGGAAAGTTAGTAAAACGAAACGAAACTAGTACTATTATGTGTAAATATTACATACCAGAATCTCTATTCACAATTCAGTCTGAAACTACTCGGTTATGAAATATAAAGATTTTATAGTATACTTACAAACAATTCCATAGGTGCCTTCGCCTATGCGATTTAATTTCTCAAATTCACCAACAAATCTGCATCTACCTAACTGAAAAAAATATTTATATTTTAATAATTGTCAAAATATCAGTTGATGTTAGGTTATAATTTTATAATACAACACATCTTACTATGTCTTTTTCTGGTATTTCCATTGTTTTTCCCGTTCTAAACGATATAAGTACACCTTTGCGTGCAGCAGGACCTGTGGGGTCCACAACTTCTTGGCTCGACGGTTTTTCAGAGTCTAAAATAAAATTTATAGGTGTAAACAAGTAAAGCTAACACAATCATACCATTTTATAACATCTAATACGTACTTTGCGACATGTTGCAGATGGGATAACACTAAATAAAATAATAATGTTAAGTATTATTACTTAGATTTAGATAGATACCTAGGTATTAACTTAAAAAATTAGTTGCGTTGTATTACAATATTTATTGTTTACGATGCTACCCGGAGGTAGAGCAGCCATTAACAAGGAATCATTTATTCTCGCGGCTTAAGCTAGAAGTCTGTTTATGGCAATAGATTTATAACTTTTAGCCAATTTTAATGATTGTTTTTTAAGTATATTGTAACATGATGCCACATAATATGATGCCGTTGGTAATTTTTATAAATATTTTTATAATATTATGTGGGTATTATATTTTGTTTCTTAAGTTTTTCACCTTTTTGTTTTCTTTATGATTTGATCTCGACCCAATAGCCGAGTTGTTTGTTGCGGGTTCGAATCCCGTTTGATGAAATCATGTTTACAATGATAGTTTATGTTATTACATATTACATGACAAGATTGTTTATCTATATAGGTTTATAATATATCTATGAAATCATCAAATAATTGAAATCATTCTTCAGCAGTGGCCTTGTGACGGGTTGAAAATATAAACTAAAATTAACCACCCATTCTTTCCCTTAGTCGCCTCTTACGGTGTTATCACACGCACAAATATTCACATGGTCCTAATTTTAGTTTAGGGAATTTGTGTCGCCGCTGCTACTCCGGACAAATCTGCATGAGGGTTCACCTAATTCCCTACATCTCTAAATTAGTGCAGTTTCTTATAATTGGTGTTACATTCTTTGTTATTATTATGTAATAAAAATATGATACAAATAATCTTATTTAAACTTATTTTAGTAACTTATATCAATAGCGTTCAAGAAATGTAAACCAAATTATAGTAATCGTAACCGACGCTAGCTTCTAAATAGTTAGTCAAAGACCGGCACCTGAACTTATTAGGCACCTTTACTTTCAATTATGCGTTGTTAGGCTATTATACTGACAGAGAAAATTGCCTATTTTACACACTCAAGTTTGACTTGAACTTGAAAAACCAGAACTCTTACTTGGCAACACTGTTTTACTATTATTTTTTTTCATTTTTATTTATTGGTGTATTTTTTTGATTTTATTCCATTCCAATGAAGTTAAAAAATAATGTTATTACTGCTCTAGGTCGTTTGTGGAGGATTAACGTGTAAGGTGACATATTACATAAGTTAAATTTAAATATCAGCCAAAAATGTTGCTGTCGGTATTTTTACAAAAACGTATTGATTGATTAAATTTACTACCTAATCCGTGCAATATCATATATCAAATAACTAAAGATGCGCCTACTTAAGTTACAAAATCCGCGGGTACAAAAAAGAATTTTGTAAGTTTATATTGTTTACAAATTATATTTTAAGTACTATAAACTGATGTTTTGGCTGTTAAACTAGTAACCACTGACTCATTGGGTTCACCTGTTGCTGCATTTATTTACACTGCAGAACAGCATATAGCCGTCGTTTCAGCATGTTGTCTGTATATTTAGAATTATCGTATAATGAGGTACGTTGTTTTGTCCGCCGGAGGTGTCTTATTTTCCTCACACCAAGAAAAACCTTAAATATTTTAGGCATGCCCTTACCTAAAAACTGAGGGTGCATTTTCTTGGGTTTGGCACAAGTATTATTTTGAAAATATAAAAGATTTTAATTCATTTTAGAAAGAGATTTGGAGTTTATGATAAAGTTCTTCCTGAAGAAACAACACCCAGCAGAATAGTTCCAGATTATGTTGTAAAACCTGATTATGTGTCACAAAAAATGATTTTAAACATACCAAAAACACCTGAAATCAAAGATGATGTCCAATTGAATGGAATGAAAGAGAGTTGTAGATTAGCAACATTAATTTTAAACAAACTAGATACATTTATTAAGGTAAGTACCTGCCATAGCGTTTTATCATTGGTCTGAACATTAGGATGGCGACAGAATGATCACCTGTCAAATTATTTAAAATAACCTCTGGAGGAAACTCTCTGACTACACCTATAATTGTTGAGTTTAGTGCTGTGAGAACATATTTTTGATTAATTAAATAATAATTGTTGTATGTATTATTTTCATTGCAGCCTGGTATAACAACTGATGATATAGATGAATTTGTTCACTCCTTGACTGTAGAAGCTGGTGCATACCCATCACCACTGCACTATAAAGGCTTTCCAAAGAGTGTTTGCACCTCTGTTAATAATGTAGCTGTGCATGGCATACCAGATCTCCGACCTCTACAAGATGGAGATATCATTAATGTAGACATAACAGTAAGGTCCATATTCCTTTATATCCTAGAAATTTATTTTGACATTAATACTAAATCATATAGCCATCATGCCATGAGCAGTGATTAGTGGAGCAAGCTCAAAATCTGGAAACTCAAGCTCTACTCCTATATGGAAAGCTTGACAAACTTATTGATATTGTTGGCCAGTACGCTAGGTAAATGACAGTCTCACCACCTGTCACATTGTTCCGAAAAGTATACTTTTCATGTAGACCTCTAACCACCCGAGTATAGAGACCTTCCCTGCGAACAGAATGACAACAGAAATTTGGATATTTGATGTAGACCTAAAACGAAAGTTTAACAAATATATTTTTATTCTGTTTGTCTTCAAAATCACGAAATGGAGGGAAAACACTGAATCATAATATTTGTAAGATGTGACCCAAACAAAGGAACTTTTTAGGGATTTTTACTTTCACGGGTTGTTGTCGTTTGGTTGTACGTAACCCTCGGTGCGCGAGTCCGATTCACACTTGGTCCGTTTTCTTTTTTTTATTAGCAGACTATGTAAGTCCATTGGTGAATATAGGGCCTCTACAAGGGGCGCCCGTTCTCACCGCCCTGCGCAGACTGGTTGGTGAGTGCTGAAAAATTTACGCCATCACTCGGTCCTCGACCCTCATGAGCATGTTAGGTTGGTTTTTGCAAGAAAAAGATAATATGTTAAATATTAAAGTACATGTTAATAATAATGGAGTACTTCAAAGTTAAACAATTTAAATAATGTATCCATTTAACTTTAGAAAGTAGAAAACCAACTATAGGACTGATTTTATGAAATATTTGTAATATAAAGTTTCATTATTATATGTGTACTTGGATGTTTTTTCAAATATTATACCTATTACCACAAAAATGAAGACCTGCCATGTTCAAATTCCATATAATCGTCAATAAAATCTTGCTGACTTTGAAAAATGGCGCATTGCTGAATAGGAGTAAGAATATACTCTTAGCCAAGCAGTGGCTTTTGCTACTGTTGAAATGGATCGACCTTACGATCAGGTGAGCCCCTTATTAGTAACAACAACAAAAAAACCACACTGACGGCGTATTGGCGAGGATGGCTGGCCCGAGTTTCCGCTCCGACTGGGCTAGGTGAGCCTAATTTGGATGCGTGCGTCGGTGGATTGTGGGAGAAGTGTTAGCTTAGCGCCCTCCTGGCCCCACAGCCGAGGTTGTGTCACGGGGAAAGAGGTGTTTTGGTATTACGTTTCGCCATTCTCCCTTTCCTCCGTGACTCTGGCGGGGGCCGCTCTGCTGATGCGACATTGGTGGGGCCGCGGGAGGAGAGGAGTGTTGGTATCACGATGGTCGTTCTCCCTACACTCCGCGGACGAAATGTGGTTGGCGGCAGAGCCATAGACCAGATCCGCCGGGGGGTGTCGGGAAGGTTGTTGGTTAAGAGCACCAGACTTCCAAATCCTCATGGCCTCCGGGCGGGGACTCGGGGCGTCCGTTACCCTCATGGGTTTGGAGGCCTAGAAGATAGGCGCGTCTAGCCAGGACGGAGTGGGAGAGGATACGCTCTCTTCCGAGAGTGGCCGGCGCTGGTGGGGTTGCGGTTGTGTGCGAAAGCGATCCCGTGACCCTACCGACATGCGGCGAAGGCGGAACACCATCGGGTTTTAGTCGGTGCAAGCCCGGCATAACTTGTACTTGCCCCCGAGAGGGCGGCTATGCGTTAGGCATTTCCCCATAAAAGAAAACTTAGTGACTAATAACTAGATTCATGAAATTAGACTGTATTAATTTAAGTTTCAAGTATGAAACTATGCATTTGCATAGAATACTCCTTACTACTTTTGTTCAGGATTTAAGCTTGAAGTATACACAAGGTTTTGCATTCTAATTATAGATGCTATATTTAGATAGTTTTTTTTTTTGGAAATCTATTTATTTATATTTATTTGTTGATCATATGTGATACTTGTATAGATATTAACATTTTGTTTATGTCCTATATGATCTACCACTTATTGGCATACAAATTTTGCAATTTGATATAATTTCAAGACATTACTATATAAGGTATATTACATTACATTATTACATTGTTGATCAGATGTCAAAATCAAAATTTATAACAACTATCAAAGTAAAATAAAATAATAACAATAGAAATAAATGTACCTGTCTAATTTCATTATCAGTTAAAAAAAATCAATTTAAATGTCCAAAAATAAAATTTAAGTTATTGTATCTACGTAATTAGTCAAATTTTATCCCAAATAAATTCCTGTATTGTGTAATAAACTTTTTCAACCAATATTACTTGAAGATTTTTTTTAAATCTTCTGTTTTCTTCTTTTTGATATTGTTAGGTAAATGATTATAAAATATAGGAGCCATCCCCAATACTAATCATAATAAGTAGTATAAGGAGAAATATAGCGCATATGTCTCCTCATATTGAACACACCATCTCATGGCTATGCCTAAATACTAAAACCGAGGCTCTGGCAATCGACTGATGGCAGACAATCTTTCAAACACAAATACTACAGACTAGTAATAAGGATTAACATCATAAGTACCAGGGCAAATACAGAGGCTCTTCCCTGGTCTTCACTAGTTCGTAACCGATGTTACACCTGTCCAATAAGATCGGTAAACAAAACCGGCAGGGGACTCCCCTAGAAAAAATAAAAGCGTTTCGGTTTCCATTAATGCTAACGAATCCTAACGAAAACTCTTAAAACGTTACATAGGGTAGCTTCTGCCAACTATTTAAAAAAAATATATCCATTGGACATCCTGCTGACTATCACATAAAGTACACACATCCAGATACAAGCCAATAGCCATTTCAAATATTTCTTGAAGTGTTGAAACAATAGAAATTCGATTGTTATTACATAAGATGAGTTGTGCCACCACCACCTAAAACACAAAGATCGGTGATAGAAAGCCGACGTTCTAATTACTAACAGCATCATTGAGGCACCTTATCTAACTAATTAACAATAAACTATTTATAAACAATCTTTACATGTATGTCTTAACAGAATTAATGGTTAGCATCATCTCATTCCAGGTATTCTACAAGCAGTATCATGGTGATTGTTCCAAAACATTTCTTATTGGTAATGTAGATGACAAGGGACAACAGCTTGTTAGAGTTACGGAAGAATGTCTGGACCTTGTAAGTTTCTAATTTAAAGAAGGTAATTTTCGGTTTTGAGAATAGGTTTTTTTTCAAAGTTTATCTCCTAATGTCAACCTCACCTGCATGCGGTAACACCTTGCTGATTACCGGTACAGCGCTCACTTACCCCGCCCGCCCATCGTATTGAATATGCATACATCTTCCATGCATGGCATGCCGGCGCTTTCGCTGCCTGCTGTTTAAAGTAAAAAGTTATTTTCGGTTAAAACTAAACAAACTGCTACATTTCTTATTTTTTTTCAGGCTATTAAATGTTGCGGTCCTAATGTGCCTTTCTGCGAAATTGGTGCGAAAATATACAGACATGCTAAGAGGAATGGTCTGACTGTGCTACCTGCATTTGTAGGTCATGGCATTGGACGATATTTCCATGCTCCTCCAGAAATTTTCCATACACGTAAGTCTGAAAATCTAAGGTTCATGAAAATTAAAAAACTTAACTAACACTTCTAAGGCCTTTTTCAATATAAGACAATCAATTATTGCGGTATGCTAGATGAGGATTTTGGCAAATTCTCCTCATAGGGAGTGGCCTATTTCCAGCAGTACACTAAAGGCAGACTGACGATGTTATATCCGCGAAGCTCTTCACAGCTTCGTTGGAAGATATTTTTAAGCTGCTGGTCTGGCAAGGATACGGTATGTACGCCAATCGCTGAACACAACATCATTACCATCTTCGATTTTCCGACGACATAAACATTACAATTAAGACATGCGTCAGACATGGACTAATTGGGTAAAATGGCGTTCGGGAAACTGCATCACGTCTTCATGTAGTATAACAAGCATACCTATATCCGTAATCGAAAGTAATTTTGTCAACATGACCACATTCGCTCTCGTTAGATCAGCTGAAAATCGGAATATTAATAAGTTGACCCTTTGTTTGTAAATTTGCCATGGTTATATTTTGTAAATGACCGAAATATTACCTTTTTCTTTTGAACGTCATTAATTTTTTTAACTGCCAAAGTGAGCTTAATAGAGCCCGTATGAAATAAATAGGTCATAAAACTATTAATCTTTAGGGAAATGGCAACTTCTTACGAAAAACAGTGTATCAGTTTAGGACGACCAGTTTCCGAAAGTCGATGGATTATTATTTATTTTGAAACAAAAACGAGTTTACAAAATGTTGAATATTCGATAACATCTACTGTAGTCGAAGGCTGTGTTGAAGGTTGCTCAGAACTTTCTGGGAATCCTAGAATGAGTCCACCGAATACAGGGATGGCACAGACTCGTGACAGTCAGAGACCAAGAGCTCAATTTTAATTAACAATATTTCTTTTAGTAAACCGGTATCCAGGACTCATGAAGCCCGGAATGACATTCACAATTGAACCAGTACTTTCTCACGGTAGCGAAAACACAGTTATGCTTGAAGATGGATGGACTATTATTACAGAAGATGGAGCTCGGACTGCACAAGTAGAGCACACCGTGCTAATCACCGATGATGGCGCTCATATACTAACTAAATAAATTCTTCACTGGGTGGGGGTGACAAATTGTATTGTACAGCGCAAGGGCTGCAGTAGCCACTGCTATCAACTTCCATCGAATAGATGCGTTGTCGCCCCTGAGCACTAAGATGGAATGCCTGGAATTATACAGGATCTGCATACCTTTCAAACTGGAACAGCGGTTGTGGTTGCATCGCTGTTTAGTGGTAGAAATAAGTAAGAGGCGGTGAACCCGGACCAGACTGCCAAACCAATGGAGGATATGCCTAGCATAGAAGGAGCCTTCTACTTGGTAGTGAGCCTCTTCTATAATCGGTAAATTGTTTATTAATAAAAAAAGTTATAGAAATTTTATGATTTATACAAGTTTTTTATTTCATAGGCACTTATTTTGTTCTGTCGTATACATACTTGGAAACAGTTAAAATTCGTATAAGTCTCATAAGGGTTTCATAACATGCGTTCGGAGCCCTTAAATCGAGCTTCGGCCTCAATATGCTTCCAGTGATCGATACTAGTTGTAGCTTTACCATTCTTGGGGTCGCATCAATTGAAGGCACTTTCATTTAAGATCATCCCAGGCTTAGTACGCCATGCCGAAACCTCGTGGCGGAAATCTTATATGGAAACGAAAAGATTGGTGCAGCGCATCGCTTACTCTCCTTTTCCTTTCTCCTTTATTAATACTCCTTTTCCACCTCGATTCTCCGTTGCAGCAATAACGCTGATTGACCGTTGAGAGGGAACAGTTGACCAACTCGCATGGGGCGGGCCTGCCTCGCTGCATCAGCCCAGCTATGTAAGTGCGTCTTGGTTCACCGTGGGTGATCAAGCCATAGATACTAAGCCCTCCCGCCACGACCCATTAAGGCGGGGACCTGTTTGGGGAAAAATATATACCAGAACTAAATTAACCAGATTTTTGACGGGCAGCCGGTACTTTGACTATCTAGTCACCGGTTAAACGTCGCGATTATGGAACATTCCCTCATCAGGTGATTCCTGATGTTAATAAATAAAATCACGAAGTTATCCCCGAGGTCGAAATCGGCCATAAGTCTATCATCAAGTAGCCATCACTGTATAGCACAGTAGCGGCATATAAAGAAAAGCTATGAAATATATGACAGATTGCGGGTCAGATGTTGATGACTGGTAGAAGTATGCAAGATGTTTGGTACTGCGATTGTCAATTTGTATGCAGAGGCGGCTCTAGCATATGTGGAGGGTGCCGCATAGTCCTCTCCTTCGTGAGGAGATATGCAGTTGATACTTAAGCTATACGTAGAGATAGAAGATAACGAAATTTATTATTTCAGACCTTGAGATTAGTATAGTTGTAGAAATGATGAGCGTCATAATAAGCAAGATACTGTTTAAAAACGTTTATGGTGCAGATTCAGGCATGCATAAGTGAAATTTAAGTTGTTACACGACGGAACCGCGAGATCTTTCAGCTCGAATTACATAAACGCTTTCTGTGCTTAGATTTCTTAGGGCAAACGAGCAATCGGTTCACTTGATGGTAAGTAATTACCGACACCCGCCAACATCTGTCACTCTAGAATATCGCAAGTGCGTTGTCGACCTTCAGGGATATTTGGGGCAGGTGAAGGAGGGGTTACTGGTTACCTTACTCGCCGAGCGAAACGCAGAAGCACAAGACGCCTATACATGACGTGGGTATTCTGAGAGGCCGTAGTACTACCCCATTCGATCGGCGACAAAAGCCGGAGCCAAAGTGTGATCACGTGCTGATCCGGACGCAACCTGTCACTGCCTTCAGTAACGGGTAGGTGTCTTCTTAACCGATTTCAATATAACTTAGCTGTTTTTAGGACTGACTATAATAAAATTTAATTGAAATCGAACCTGCCGTTCTCACGTGATGCACGCGCAAACAGACTAGAATTCAAAAATGGCTTATACTCGATCTCACAAACCCAAAAGCGTAAATGAACATTTCTCTTCAGTTTTTTATTATCTGTTTTTACCACTAGCTAGTTAACCTTTCCGCCTTCCGACAAAAATTTAATTTTGCACAAATATTGCCCTGCTATCCGAAAGTATACAATCTTGATAGCAACCTGGTATCTGATGATCTCCCGGCCCCCAGATGACAAAGTTAGTCCAAGACTCCGCCATCAGGGCAAACATTGAAAGAAATGCAGGGGAGCTATTTTGTAGAGGTCTATGATCAACAGCGGAATTAAAGAAACTAATTAAGATGAAGAAGAGAAGAAGCTGCACATGATCTTATAAATTGAAACAAGATAATAGCACATTATTTTATTTATAGCTTGAAAAGTTCTTAAATTAAAACATGTAAATTTTCACATTAAAAGCACATGCGTAATATTTATCACTTGTAGCCGTCAGTCAATAGGTAAAAATATTAAAGGCGTAGAAGGAAGGTATCGATTGAATTATAGTATAGTGGAATAATTTAGAAGAGTAAGGCGTAACCAGTTGGACATCAACACAGCCCCTGAATTCTAATATTCACTGGACACACTGGATACCACCACATCCATTCGTTATAATTTGGTCCCATATTGCACCCAGCTACGCCTCTGATAAATGCTTGTACGATAAATACAGTAAATTGTCCTAATAGTAAGGAAAGAGAGAAATTGATGACTAGGTCTTAGGTAGCTAATATAAGTAGAATTTATAAGCAATCGCAGAAAATTATCTTATGACTATGTATATAATATAATATACTTATTGGATGTATTAACAATAAATTAAAAATCTTAAACATTGACTAGGAAGTAAGAATCTAACTTTGAACACAGATTATCAACCCTGCAGAAAATACGTAGAAGTTATAAAATACACTCAAAAAAGTTTAAAATATTTAAATACGTAACTAAAATAAAACGGGTTGTAATATTTGGTGCTCTATTACTGCGATTACTCTTAACAATATATAACTTTTGCACGCATTTAACTCTGAAGGATATAATTCAATGCGTTTTATAACCGTAACATGTTTGAATACACATTATAATTTCCTTATATTATATAGACACTTAAAATTAAATAAAAATATTTTAACTAACTCTTTACTGCACGGCATGACTCGCAATTGGAGTTCGAACCCAGAGTATCTTAGACATTCTTGTGGATAGGCTAACAACATGTATAACGATAATGAGTACAGGTTAATTAGAGCACATATTTGCTACTTATATATACTTATTGAATACGATTACCGTGAAATAGATCTCAATAAAGAAGTATATTGACAGCAAGATTTATAATTAATAAAAAGTAGCAGCCTGAAAATACCTGCGAAGACTACTTCTCAAATATTTTAGATAGTTTTGGAAAGGATCAGCCACGCTGCTCCAATGTGGGATGGAGGACTTCACATGTCCTCAAAATTATTTTATTACTTCTCCGACATTCAGGTTTTCGCAAAATGTCATGGCAAACTCAAGTTTTATTTTAACGATTGATCGGACTAGTTATCCAGGCATCAGGGCACCGAATTTAGGTCACACGCGTATCATAAAATAAAAGCGTGCGCCCTGTCCACTACGTTACCACGGTATAATTAATGCAATCTTTCACAAATATTATCGATCGACACAATATTTTTAAAAGATTGTAATTAATATACTCTTTCGTAAACAAGTCCTTAACGGATTATAGCTTAGGATATCAACCAAAACACGCTAGCATCGTCTTACACTATTCGCGAGGCAAAGTTGAAATAGCATTATGTTAATTAACTAGAAACAATTTATGTTAAGTGGGGCTCGGGTGTAAGACAATACTATGTATATTTTTCTCTAAATGTCAACCTCGTGTGCACGCGGTGCACCCTGACAGTGGAAATCCATTCGAATTACAAAAAACAGATTAATAAAAAATGAATGAAATACATTTTATTGTAGACAAATTAGCAAAAATAGGAAAAAAATAAATAAAAAGAAACATAAAATACACAAAGGTACAATTGGGTCTCTACCAGGCAACCACTTTGCAGAGGTAATAATGACCAGTGAGCAAGGGTTAAGGATGTACGCAAGTTGCTAAGAAGTTAAAATATAATATAATAAATATACATTGATATATACACAAACATATATATTTATATAAACTTTCACATATATACAGATATATCTAAATAAATACACAATATATAGCCATACATATACAAGAACATAAAGAGTAAATAATAAATAAAATAAGAGCCATACGACGCAAGGAAAAGTAAGTGTTAAAGGAGAGATAAACAGATAATGAGAGATGAAGGAATAACTATTTAGAGAGGAAGTGCGCTTTGACCAGCCTTTTAAAAGTATCTAGGAATTGCGCACGCTTTATATGCGTATTTCCTTTGGGTATTGAGGGTAATAGAGCCTGATATTAAATTTAGACGATGATGTTATCATAAATTTCTGGAACAATGAGTGTCTTAAAACACATAAATACTGTGCAATACGTGTATACAGTAAATTAAGTCTTTCATTTATTTCTTGATGTTTTGTTGTCCAAAAATGCGTATAAAATATGATAATTGTGTCCTTCTAAAATTTCTTTTTACACTTATTTGATAACTGAAATAAACCATGCAGTAATGAGCTAATTGCATGATTTAAATAACTAATACTAATTATAGTATGTAAAGTGTTTTTAGTAAGATTGTAGTTTGTAAAATTTATGAATATACTAAATAATGTAATTATTTTACATAAGTAACAAAAGTGTACTTGTACTTTGTAACTTCTGATATTAGAAAGAAAAACGTTTGCCATGGCGATGATGATCATAAATAAATATTAGATTCTATTAAATTTTTAAGTTACTTATGAATTCTTAAATCGTAATAATCGAAAGTTATGTCCAAAGATATGCTTAAATACATAATCTATTTCATGTTACATTATTTCACACTAATGGTGCTAGGGAAGGTTAAAAAGAGTGTATAAAAAGTTGTTACAAAATTATTAAAAAGATTTAACAACAACATACAAAAGCTACTTTGTAATCATGTACATTACAATAGTTTTACTTAAGTGTTAATTTACACCAAGGTACTAAGAGGTATAATTTATAAGCAAATATAATCCCGATCTAAAGAAAGACGTACACTGAATAAATACTAAAATTTGTATGTTCCTATATACTTACTTATTCAAAAGGCTATAGTTCGGGATGTCTAGTACGGTACTCAAAATAATTTTCGATGATTTATTCTTGTGCGTTTAGACTTAAGACTCGCGAGCAGCGACATTTACGAGTAATCTCTAACTCATTTACAAGAACAAATACAGTATTTTAATAAAAAATAAAAGAAAACGTTATAATATTGTAAATAAAGACGAATTTTAAAGTGCCCTATAATATACGTTACCGTGTGCTTAACTATTGTCGAAGTCGAAAGCCTGCGTGATATTTTGCATAAGGGTCAAACGAAAACGCAACAAAACGATTATAAAGTCTAACTCGGACATAATTCGACACGCAGAGCATGACTAATTAAATTTATGAAGGTAGTCATTTCATTTACTTAATTCGACTGAAAAAAATATATTAGCACCTTCCAATTTAAAGGCATGGTCCATAGACTATTTGATATACTTCCCCAGGAACATTTGAAAATAACTTATTGGACATTATTAATTTTTCTATTATGAATAACAAGACAAGTAGGTAAATATAATTGATAGATGTAAATTATAATCATTGTGTTGTATTATTTAACCAATTGGAAATGTAATGTCAAGCAATAGCCTCTATAATTAGAATATGCTTATCTTATAACTACACAGTTAATGCTTTAAACTTTATTAGTCGGACTATGAAGAAACATTATAATAGATAACTTAATACCCCATTATCATACCTTTGGTTTCCAATTAAAAATGTCTATCTACCTACATGTTCAATGGTTTAATTTAATAAATTAATTTTAAGCAACTTTTTATTTTATTTTCATAAAGCCATAACAATAGGGATTATTAAAATACATTGTTTGAAATCTTTGCTGAACATTTCATGAACATGTAGCATTCCTTAAGTTAGAGATAAAAAAAAAATTCAATTTACAGAAGCAATACTAAAATGTATTCCTATTTTAAAACTTGATCATGAAAGCTCAGTATTCTGCCTTGCACATAATAATAAACATTTCATGTAGTGCAAAACCATTTCACTGCGTGTGAGAGAGAATATAAATTGTTTGAAAGTCTTCTTTGTTGTGCTTTGTAAAATTTAAAATTCTTTGAAACTCTTAATCCGTGTCAGCATATCAATACAGTAAACATATCACCCTAATACACAACTATTTAGGAGCACAATCATATTATAATTCATGTCCTATTTCAATAGTTTTTAATATAGGAATGGGAATATTTTTTTTATGTAACACTTTCAACATATCTTTTTACTTTATGTAATCAAATTACCATTAAAATTTAATAACTTTAAAAATTAGTTTTTTTGTAGTAATACCTTTTTGAATTACATCAAAAAATAATGCTTACGAAATATAACAAACAAAAACATAACAAATCTTATCTGACAGTAAAGTACTAAACAAGTAAAAACAACAGATTATTAAAACATAATCAACAAAATCATAAACCTAAAAAGGTTATACTAAAACAATTTGACTATCTAATGTTTCAGAATTTTAACTACTTTTCTATTTTATAAAATCGCTGCACAAAATCTGTCAGATTGAGAACTGCACCAGGTCCAGTACCTTGATCCATATTAATATATTCATCCAAGTTGTGAGTGGCTACTGTAAATATAAAAAAATCTGTAATTTTAATAATCTAAGATAGTTTTTCTGAATGTAAGGTATTATAAAGGGAGAACATTGTAGTAGATGATATGAATTTCTTTCTACCTTATAAAAAGTACAAATATAAATTTTTAGAAATGTTGCAGAAAACTATCTGTAATTTAAATTTTAAAGTTATGTATGTTCTATCCATACTTCAATAATTCTAGAAGACCATTCACAAATTTGTAAGTCTTTGAAAATCTTATAAGCTTCTCAAAGCAACACAAACAGTAGTATTTACATATTACTTATAAAATTGGTAATAAGATTAGAACTAAGGTAAACTATACATACCACTTGTGCATATGGCAGGATACGGAGGTGGAGGCTTAATCCAAGAACCATCAGGCCTTTTCATGTGACGACGATCAGAAGCAAAGTGTTGCAAGAATTGCTTAGCAGGCACTACACGAAAGAATCTGTACAAAGCAAATAAAAGTGTGATAAGAATGGAATATCAAATATCTAAAACATCATTATAAAATAAATATATGTATGACATATTAGAGGTTATGGATCTCCAAATTAATCCCAGTTTAGAATTGTGCAGTATCATTATTTACGGATATTTTAGTGGGCATACCTACTAAAGATCTCATATCACATACATATCGATGAGAGAGATGATAGATATTAAGATATCCAAGAGATCGAGATATTTTAACTAGGTGTAAGGGTACTATGTTTTTCACCAAATGCAAACCTCACTTGCACGTGATGAACCCTACTGAGTACTGGACAATGCTCTGGTGACTGAAGGATGACTGAAAATCCATTTAAATTTCACAGACTAATGATGAGAAGTAGCATAGTGCGATGGTACAGTGCATACAATATGGTGGTACATACTACACTCAGTAACCCGCCTAGCTAGTGGCTTAGACATAAGGCCACTGAAGAAGAGACATTTAAAATACTGAAGTGTTTATACAGTAAGATGTCTATCTTTTTTATAAAAACTATTAGTTTTAATTTAAAAATTTAAATACTTGAATATACACAACACAAGGGTGGTAAGTGGTCAAAAAATTTATCTTTAGTTGTTTTGACCTATTTTTCACTAGAGCTTATTTGGAACAATATGACAGGTGGTGAGCACATCGCTGTTGCTGAACTTGGGTCTTGCGTTGAAAATGCCCTCAACACTTAATTATTGTGGCTATACTTTTTTTTTCATTACCACTTTCTACTTGATATATCAAGCTATTCCTTACAAGTATCTTCATGATGATTATGATTTAATACCAACTATCTCAGCGCCCCCGCCCCTCTTATTGATGCTGCACAATACTAAGCTTTGTTCTATAATAAAAAAAATTATGTACCAACCTGTGGAAATCTGACTTTAATACTTGATCTGTGCGAAAAGTTTCTGTGACATACTTATGAAAAAATGTTGGAAATGGTAACTCAGAGTCCAAATCATATACTAGGCATGTCTTAGAATCCCAAGAATACAAAAATATCACATGATAATCCTGAAAGGTGAAGAAATACTTATTGGCACATTGTCTCAGAATCATTTTTACTACATCTACTCTTATCTTACTCTCGGAGAATTTCTTGGATCAAACATCTCCTGCATAGTAAAGTGTGTAAAACTCATTTTTTATTTTTTTATGGAAAAGACGGCAAACGAGCTAGCGGTTACTTATTTATACATCTGCAACACCATAGATGCTGCAGGTGCGTTGCCAGTCTTTAAGGATATTTGGGAGATGGGGCGGAAGAGGAGGGGAATAAGGGATGTGGGCCTCCGGTTACCTCACTCACTGAACGAAACGCAGAAGCACAAGATGCCTCTACTTCACGCCGGTATTCTGCAAGGCTGTGGTACCAATCCGGTCGAGCCGGCCCATTCGAGCAGCAGCTAAAGCCGCCGCTTGGCTCTACCACGTTTTAATTATTTTTTTTTTTTCATTTTGCACCCCGGATCTATATTTTTTAAAAGTCATGCATCAGTAGAAATTCTATTATTGCATAAAGAGTTAATATTTTCTATCTTATCTAATCTACTCAATACAAGACACACTTGTGAAAGTCCTGTCAAAACTTATTCAGCCATATCCAGGATTAGCTCAGAGAAACTTAACTTAGAAAATTGCAGGACCCCATGCATGATGAAAGCACAATAAGCGATACATTTGCCTGAAAATCTATTTTAAATTTCCACCATTTGGCAATGATGATTTCGACAGTGACAACCTCTGAATGCTACTGGCAGTTGTTATAAATGAGTACCGCAAGTAGATATGCAAACACAGAGACTTTTACTGGTGAGTTATATAAACGGCGCAAGAGTTAAATAAAATTTGTCATTATTTGCGAATTAAGTCAATTTGCTGATATCAAACATACATAGAAAGAAAAGAATCCTTTCTTTTTGTACAAAAATCTTTATTGAATGATACGCTATTTTAGTGTTTCGCTATATGTAATTATACAAATACTTAATGGTATAAATTAGTACACACCCATATGACAAGACGATCCTCCTCACGCCCTGCCCTTTGTTTCCACAAAGGCACCGTACGGCAAGGGTTCGAAATAAAAACCACATAACACCGATCCAACTCACCAGGAACTCTTATTGAGACGTCTTGACAGAGTTTCCATACGTTTTCTTCGCTACATTAAAGAATACAAACAAAAACTGCTTAGAAAAATTTAATAAAAGAAAACTAGTGTATATGAGTAAGCTGAGTAAGAGTAATATGATACTTGCCAATAACAAGATACATATGAACATTCTGTTTGCTTGGGAAATAATGGTTTAAAAGTTTTGTCGTTCTTTTTATTATTTTCATTATTATTGTGCACTTGAGCATTGATCGACATTTTGACAGTTCACCCTACTACCAAAGAGAAAGAGAAATAATGTAATCCAGTATAATACACATTACTCTTTGGAACGTAATCATTATGTAAAGGTGCTCCGTATATTACACAGCAAATTAAAAAAGCACTTGAAATAACGTAGCACAAACAGCCTGCTATATATTTGCTAAAGCGCTAATAGCTGCAGGAACAAACGCACATCTGTGACGATTTCTTGAAATTCTGTCGAGTGTCACATGTGTCATCTTTTGATCATGATCAAGCGATTTCGTTCTTCCATACTAACACTTACATCAACCTTTTCGCCTTAGAAAAACCTTCTAACTGCTACCTTTGCTAATACAAATCAAAACCGCAGGTAGAATCACAGTTCGCTGTTTTCTGTTGCAATAAACTCGCGCGCCTTTCGTTAAAGAGGTATAAAGTGATATGTTCTGCGTTGCTCGCAAAATTGTAATGATATATGCAAGCATAAAAATAATTACGTACTTTAAATATAGCATTTCGTTCTAACCCGTTTTTTCTTACAAGTTCTTGTGAATGCGACTACCAATCAGTAGGATAGATTGATAGATCAAATATTTGGTCCGCAATGTCGTTGATATAACCCTACCCACTGGCGGTAAAACTCCGATGCATTTGAAGCGAAAATTAGCTTGAATTAGTAAATCACATGAAAACGAAATAATTATATTTAAGAAACATTGGATTGGATTGGATTTTATAGAGAGAAATGAATTGATCGATTTCATTGAACAAAAAATTAAAAGTATGATTAGTTAATTTAAAGCACAGTGAGAAAGACTAAACGCACGAGTTAAGATAGCTTAAATGAATATTAAGATATTACAATAAGGAGCAATTGTGCTGTAAAAAAAATTGCTCTTTTTCTATAATTTCAAGTCTGCCTATACGAAATACCAGAGCCGTTAGATGGGTAGACGAGATTTAGAGTGAACTTAATAAATCTGTAGTTTATTGTATTAAAGCACTATTTTTCTTTATAATGCAGAACATTAAATTTTGAATCTGTTTTGCTTTTGAGATTGTTTAGTCCTCAGTTCTCTAACTCGGTGGTTTTGATTTGTAGTCAAATTAACGGATCATTTATAATTAATAATTCATTTATGTATAGTTTGATGAGTATCTAGCAAATGAAAAAACGAATTTTCAGTGGTATTCGGATATAATCTTCAACTCACTGGCTCGTTTCATTAGATCGATTCGGTTGACAAGAAATGAAATTTGATTGACGTGTATCATAAATCAGTTTTCGTTTCTTGTCATACCTAAAATATATACCTAAAATTCCTAAGTGACTTTATTGGTTTCCGTAATATTTACAAATAGTCTTTTTTTATATAAAAAGCAACTTGGGATTCTAAGGCAATAAAACGTCTATGAAAGGGAAAACGAAATTGGTAAGTTGAATTAGAAAGCATGACTAATTCAATATATCAAAATAAATTTAGTGGCAGTAGATAGGTTTAGTAGAAGAGGTAGATTGTTTTATTTAAAAAGTAGTAAAGTAAAATAGCTACGTGTAGATGCCCATTGCTTGACAAAGGCCTCCTCTCAAATATCTGAGATGGTTTTGAAGTCGGGAAGTGTCTGTCACGTTGTTGCGGGTTGACGGACGTCACATATTCACGAAATAATATTTTTTTAATATACACATGGTAAGTTTAGTTCTCAAAATTGGTACTAACAATTTTAGTGGTGCAGGCATCGGGGATCTAACCCATGTCACTCGCGCTGTATCATCATCATCATCATCATCATTTCAGCTTATCACAAGTCCACTGCTGAACATAGGCCTCCTCCAAAGATTGCCACGAAACTCGGTCCTGAGCCACCTGCATCCATCGACTTCCCGTAACTCTGCGCAGGTCGTCACTCCATCTTGTGGGGGGTCATTCTACACTGCGTTTGCATGTATGTGGCTGCCACACGAGACCCTTTTTCCCCAACGGTTGTCAGTTCTGCGAGCTATGTGGCCGGCCCATTGTCACTTCAGCTTGCTGATCCTTACGGCTATGTCGGTTACCTTATTTCTGTATACACTCTGCTATAGTAGTATTTATTATTACTGTATAATATAACGAGCACCTATACTTAAGAATAGGTACTTAACTATGTCTTTTTTAAATGTAGCTTTTTTATTATTCGATCACAATTACGACACATTATATAATGCTACTTTTTAACTTTTTTTCATGGCAAATTGCCCGCCCCGGCTTGGTATAAGCCTGAGAGGTTAATTAGTGTTTTTAGTCACCTTTTGTTAACTATCTTGTTTAGTTTGCTATTGTATTATGTCTGTGGTAGGTCTATAATAGATAACGTGTCACTGTTCTAATGTGTGGCTGAATACCATGTAGCCAATGCTAGAGCAAATATAAAACCTTGTGGCATTTCTGTTCTATTACTTATGAAGTCAAGGTGGTACAAACAACAGTCAGCCAGCTGGTCTAGGTTTTGTTTAGCCAGCTATTCTCTTTTAGTTGCTTCCAAAGTTCCTTTCATATTGGCATCAAGAAGGGCGGTGCGTTGTCCTAGGTTTCGGCCGGACTAGCGTATCGTCCGGACTTTTGTATTATTAGAAAATCTGAATTTTTCAACTATAGGCGACATCTAAAACTTTTGCCATTATGACCCGTGAGTACCTTCTTTTAGTTTTTGAAGTCTAGGCAGTTGTTTTTATTTTTTGATTCGAATTTAATAACTTTTTTGTTGAATTTAGTCTTCTATTGTTTATTTCTGCGTCTCACATAATGTGCTTTCATGGAATGTTCATGATTGTTAGAATTATGTCTATGAAACTGACATTGTGATTGTGGCAATTCATACATGAACGAGACCTACATTATGTAAACATAAACTGATGAACTGAAGTTAAATTTAAAATATCCGTTTTGTTTATTTTTTTTGTAATTGACCTATTTTATATTAAGTCAATGTTTTTAAATGACACATTATGCCAGATAATTGCTATTTGTTTTTAATTACTGTTTACAATAACATATCATCTACATTAGAATTGGATTTAGCTAATAAAGTGCACTGACAATTGTCAAGGTTATATATCATCATAGTGTGTGTAAATTAAGATGTGAAGGTATGATATAAAAATTACAGGTGGAAACCAGAGAGATTTGGCTCGCCAAAAAAATCAAAAGAAGCAGATGGAGATGCAAAAGAAAAAAACAGCTAGTGAAAAATCTGGACTGTCTCTCTCTGAAAGAAAACATAGGTTATTGATAACAAATATTTTTAAACCAAAAAGTCATGCGTTGATGAGGTTAAGCATTCTCATAATAATACATAATTCATAACAGGGCTTTTATGTATATTCATGTCATAATGTGAACTAAAGCTATCTTACATTGTTGTTCTGGGACCTATGAAATTATATTTATATGCTTTATGCCAATTTACCAGTACCAAAGAGGAGGAATTCACATTTTGCTCTATATATCAACCTCATCTGCACATGGTGCACCCTGCTTCCTGACAAATGAGGCTATAGTAATTCTGTGTATATTAGAAATATTATAACTTAAGCAATCACTCTGAAGTCTTTGACTAAAGAGATAACTTTATATTGTTTGCTTTCTGTGGTGCCTAATACTGTTGAGGCTGAAAGGGCATTTTCTGTACAAGGCTACTTCGCTTGTTAAAGTAGTGTTTGTAAGAGGACACAATAGACATTAAGTTTGTCCTTAAAGCTAACACTAAACATGATAAAATTATGGCTATTGCTGCTGATACTTCTATGATTTTGTTAACCCAATTACAGGCTTCTTTGAAGACAATGTCATACCACTGAAAAACAAATTTTAAAAAAAAAAAATTAGTCGTCAAAATAAAATGTATTTTCTGAAGTTATTAAACATGAAAATAGAAACCCCCTGCTGCATAGTCCACTGCCTTGTATCGTTTGCTACCTACTGTAACACCGTCTTTGCATCTAAACCCCTAAAGCTACACCACTAAAGCACTTGGTGTGTCATTTTCTTAATTTAAAAATTTTAAACACAAAGCAAATGGAATTGAAATGGGGTCATTAAGGCCAAAGCATCACAAATTTTTGCAGTTACCACATTATAAACTTATAATGAACACTCATAAAAACCGACAAGGAAGAATGATTATAATTAAAATTAGAATTTACCTAATTCAAATTGTTTTACTTTGTCTATTAGGTCTCATGGACAGATAACTCCCATGACTTATCATATTTTATCAGTACTGTGGTTTTTAATAATTATAAACTTTGATGTATTAGACATTAACCATATTCTGCATAACTTTTAAGCCTAAAATTTGTGTGATCATAGTTAGATATACATAGTTACATCACAGAACATTATCTCGAAAGGCGCAAGCACCATTTTTTTTAATTCTCTTGCAGTGAAACTTCCTTTTAGATTCTCCAGTCTCCCATTACGGAGAAATGGCCTCTACTAAAATTATATTGTGAATTTGTAATCAACTAGAGCAAAGCAGGGAAAAACTAGTCTTTTACTTATTTTAATTTCTAGTAGTGGAATGCAATATACAAAATTTGCAGCACTACAATAATAATATATGTATTACAGAGATGCTGAATTAATGCGAGAGAAACAACGAAGAAAAGAAGAACAAGATCCTCCAGGTAATCAGAAGGAAGTAGTACATTAAAAGTTTGTTCAATACACAAATATATTGACAGCTGAATGTAATGAACAATAATTTGGTACTTGACTTTTGCTGGGAGTTAAATTGTTTAAGTGTAACATAAGCAATCATTTAAGATAAGATTCCATTTTTAATGTCCAGTTTTGCTCTAATATCAAATGAACTAAATTGTCCAATAACTATTCTGTTTTGTTATATTTGCATATGTAAGATATCCAAGATGTAAAAGAGATTACATGATCTGATTTATTACATGAGTGGAAACTATTAATGTAAACATTATCATAGCATTTAATGAGTCTTGATTTGACTGTATAGATTTGTATGTATTCATACCACTACTCATCTATCCATTTTTGTATAATAAAGACTTGAAAATACATACATTTTTTATTCCAATTTTGTGTTACATTGTAATGAAACTTATATTGTTATAAATATAACTTAAAAGATACAGGTAGATATGGCTGTATAAGATGATCATCCGTTCAATGATCACGTACGGCGCTTTAGTGTGGTGGACAAAACCCAAAGGCACCACAACTACAAATAAGCTTCAGCGATGTCAGAGACTAGCCTGTATGACAGTCACCGGGTGCATGAGAACCACTCCTGTAAGGATATTCTCCACACATCTGTAAGGATATATTTCCCTACAACTCAAACACAAGTGCATTATAATCGGAAAATTTTAGTTTCTAAGCAGACTTATTTCCTGAATTTTATTATTATTTTATCACAATATAAAAATGTTATTAAATATTTTAGAATATCCCTTAATAACTTTACTCATCATTCATATTTAAGCAAAAACAAACCAATTGCGGAGTAGCAAGTGGTTTGTTTTTCCACATTAAGTAAAGCTTACGCCGGCTGTGTGCGGATGAAGTGGCGGCCGTCATGCAGAGCGCTGTGCACTGTGCGGTATGCTGTATCGCATCCATTCACCACGCACCAACGACGATATCACACTTCTTTTGTTTGATCGGCCAGCTTATGGTCTTAGTTCTTGTCCGGACGCTTCACAGATATTAAGAGGTGAGGTAAATGTTTATTTGAGTATCTTAAGACTTTGGTTGCGGACATTAGGTATTCGAGAGCGGTAGCTCCACGGAAATAAGACGACTAACCAGACAGTCGTAACAAGAATTTCGATACCGTTTATGTTAAAATTAAATATTATAATTTTTACTGTAATTATCGTAATTTAAATAAATATTTTTTACGTTTGCAGCCTATACACAAAATACACTAAGCCAGTAAAAGAAAAAGTTCATTTGTTAATGTTACTAAGCCGAGAGCTATTGGCGACCCATTCTGAAATTTGACTTTACCATTAGCTATACTAGTACTAATTTAAATTTTAGGATAGTTTTTCACATTATAACGTATTTTATTTTTAAAATAATTATTTTAGGGTCCTGTGATGTAAAATTAACAGCTGTTGTCTTTATAAGTTCTTTTAATAACAGAAATTAACAATATTAGACTATACTGCAGAAACTAAGGTACATAAGCAACTAATAACAAAATGAAATTTCTAAAGAATATGAATTTATTGTGAAAGAATAGGATAATTTAATACAAAGTATGGCCTCCTCTGCTATTCAGAACTTGTCGGCCACGATTATTCATTGAAGTAATGAGACTGTTTATGTCATCTTGCGGTATTCGCTCCCTATGGAATTGTAGCAAATCCTTCAGCTGCTGGGTTGTTGTTCCTCCGACCAAGTCCTTCAAAACACGTCTCTGGAGCATGTCCCATGCGTGCTCGATGGGGTTGAGGTCTGGCGATTGTGCAGGCCAGGGCAATACCCGTGTGTTCTCCGTTGCCAAGTATTGACTGGTTCGCCGAGCTTTTTTTTTTTTTTTTTTATGGAAAAGACGGCAAACGAGCAAGCGGTTCACCTGATAGTAAGTGATACCGTCGCCCACATACATCTGCAACGCCATAGATGCTGCAGGTGCGTTATGTTGTCATGCATTAACGTAAAATCAGAACCAAAGGTTTGTGTAAATGGATGGACATAAGGTCTGAGAATATCCTCAACGTAATTTTCAGCGTTCATGTTTCCATTTACAAAAACAAGCTCAGTTCGCCTGTTCTTCATAATACCCGCCCATACCATAACTGTTGAGCCGCTGTATGGATGAATTTCCTGAATGCACCTGAGCCTTTCAGTATTTCCGGGCCGACGGTACACTCGCACCCTTCTTGTATCAGGCCTAAACCCGAATCGCGACTCATCGGAAAACAATTTTATCTCATTGTTCCTGGGTACATGTTCTGCGTTCTCTACACCATTCATTTCGACGAGCGCGATTCCCGTGACGTATCGGTGAGCACCTAATTGGGCGTCGAGGTCGTAGGCCGTACTGATGCAGTCGATTTCGCACAGTTTATCTCTCGAGCGGTTAACATCGGCTGGCGTTCCACAGTCAGTTGTATGTACCGGTCTTGCCGAGTGGTTGTACTCCTTTTACGGCCTGAATGCTGTTCAGCGGCTTCCCTTGCATTATTGTAGCGCTGCCAAAGACGACAAATAACACTTCTATAAATGCCAAAATGCCGAGATACCTGAGATTGATTACTTCCCGATTGCAACATCCCTACAGCTCTTTGCATTTCATTTGCCGTCAAATGACGTCGCTCCATGACGTAAAAAATATCTAACAATTCAATTTTGTCGCTAACTTTATTTAAATGGTTGGTAAAATTATAAAATCAAGACTAAACGTAGCAGTAAAAACGCACTTAAATTCAAACAAATTCCCTTTCATTTAATTTTATGAAAAAAACAAAACATAATGGAATTTTTTTTTACAACCAGCCAGTATGTCATCAATAACAAAAAAGTTTACATACCTACGGACTTTGAGTGAGTAAAGACTTAGAAATTAATTAATATAAATGGTAAATTTGTAACATCATGCATGTTGCTTAGACTTTTTTGATGTGTGTATATATATATATATATGTAACCGCACCTCAACTCAGCGGCAAGCGTCTGGTGAAACAGATGTCTGAAAAGAGACTAAGTTCGGGTGTGGTTATTACCACTACTTACTATACCTACGCTGTACATAACTGAGGGTGTGTGTGTTTATTATATGTAGTATCCCACTAATAAATGCATGAATTATGTGTGTCAAGCCTATGCAGTCCATGCGGGAAAAGCGAGAATCCACTTACGCAGATGACTTTTTGGATGGTATTAATAATTAAAATATATGCCGACGACTATTTACTTTGTGATTAGTGGTCGGAATATGTATGAGTTTTAATTATGTAGTAAGAAAAATTGCACTTGGGCTGTGCGTACCTGTACGAGGGTGTTTAGGCACAAGCCCAGTCTAGATTAGAGCTACGGGCTATACTAACACAGTCGGTGTTGTAGGCGCTAGTCAACGCGATGATGTAGGAAGAATCTTCTACCCACCTCAACTAGGCCGAGTACCGTGGGAGCCCGACACAGTTTCCCTGAAAATTACACACGGGCAGACTGGTGGCGTGCTTTGAGATAAGACATGATTGGGCTTAGAAGAGTGCAGAGTCGCTTTGATCAACGATCTTTGACATTTTAAGTTTTTCGGGTGAACTGATGCCAAACAGCCTGTCTTTGCATCATTTTATTGTCATGTCAGCATGTATATGGTGGAGCGATCATCTTAATTTCAGTCAGAGTTCGTGTGTGAAGCAGATAACGTTACATACGAACGCCATCGAGTAGTTTTGATCCCATCAACGTTATTGTCCATTATTATTTGTGACGTCACCGCCTTACCTGTGTACTGTAATGCCAACATCAAACTGTTGTTGGATGGACTCGCTTGTCACGCAAACACGTCATTTCGATATTTACCCCGAAAACTCAATATTTTGTTTGGCTTGCAGTAACTTTACAGTTAATATGTGTGATAACTATTGTTTTAAGATCATGTATTTGATCTTTTAATCCGTACCTTTTAATGGTTCCCACATTTGAATTATGATGTTGGATATATTGGATCTAGAGGACACCTCTCAGAGGGTGAAAAATTAAGAGTCATCCAAAGCTTGGATTTGGAGCCGTTTCTCATCTATGTTAAGGAGATTCAATACCTAGTGGTAAGTTAGTTATATTTACTGACGACACGGCGGACACATATATATCTTCATACTGCCTATTAACGGAATAAAGATGAGAGAGAAATTCAGAAAGAAAAATGCTACAATACAATGTATGGTAAACAATATAATAAATTACAATACATTTGGTGCAAAATACAATAACAGTAAATAAATAATATTAATGTCAGTGTATTGAACTACAGCCACTAAAAGGCGTCAGACTCGATATTCTGTCGGCACCTTTGACATAAATCCTGGGAGCAGCTGCCCGGCAGTATTATTTATTTGAATATATTAACAAATAAGAAATAATGTCACTATCTTGCATAAACTTAATACAACGACCGAGGTTTAAAAAATTACTACTAATTATTTGGTTACATCATAGAAAATAGTTATATAGATTTAAACATTTTTTTTTCTTTTTCTAGAGGTTGTTTTTGTAGTGAATGGAATTGGTATCTTAAACAACTAGCAAATTTCTGTTTCCCTGTGCCATATAAGTAAAGGCATAATTGCAACTATATAAATGTCACGGGTATATATAATTGTCACGGGTTATTTTGTTTAGCATCTAAAAGATATGATTTGTCGGATTTTAAAATAAGCCTTGAATTGGATTTGCCGAAGGGGTGGCGGAAAATTATTCCAGCACGTAGTTGCTAGATACCTAAAACTGCCGCGAAAAGCAGCAGTGACGCTTTGGCAGTGAGTAGAAAACGCGAACTTCGTGTATTGTGAACGTTATGCTCATTAGACCAGGTGAGTCTCTTATAAAGATATTGTGGGATCTTATTTTTGACTACTCCAAATAGTTACGTTGTCTGAATACGCATGAACATGAACCAGTGGATGAATTTTGATGAGAACACTTTTAGCATTATTGGTGGTTGAGCTGTTACAGTAAGTACCTTTCGTTAATTTATTTAAAAAAATCTGGCTAATCTAAGTCTATTTTATGGTAAGTAGCTAGCCAAAGTATCTAATACAGACCTTGAACAACTGCAACCAATTTCAAACAACAAGATGGAATACCTCAGCCAATGCAATTATAATGGCTCTCCATACCCTTCAGAGCGGAACATAGCAGTGCACTGCTGTTTAGCGGCAGAAATAACTAGAGTTGAACTTATCCAGACTCCTCGACAAAAAAGAAGTACTACCACATAGCAAATACATATATTTAAAACTGCAATTTTACAAAACAATCGCAGTTTTAGAAAAAAAGGTGCACCCTTTTGCAATTGCAATTCAGGTGGAAGTACTAAGAACGAGTTTTTTTTATTTTGTTACGTTATTATCTAAATTAGTCGTTCCGTGCCTACAACCATTGTAATTTTATATATCACACTTAATATGAAACTTTAGTTTAGTTTTAGGTTGTGTTCGAAAGTAATTTTTTTTGCCCAAAAAAGGTTACAATGAAATTATTAAAATATATTGTAGTAGATTCTGTGCACTATGTCGACAAATGAACGAATTTTGATGATGGCGAAACTTCATAGGTAGAGACTGAACAGATTTTTATGCCAGGAAAATATACTTTATCAGGGAACAACTTTACGCGGATAAAGCCGCGGGCGGTGGGTAGAAATTAATAATTGCCAATTAGGAAATATGTATGTTTAATTATTTTGTTATTATTCCAATGTGATTAATACATTTTTTACATGTTAATAATGTTTTTTTCCAAGAGTGTAAATCTTTGAGAATACTATTTGGTTTGGTTCTCTTATTAGAGACTACCCGCACTGGCCACAAATAGTTTGGCACATAGCGATAATACTATGGAAGTGTAACAGTATACTAGCCGCGCCAATAAAGGAACTATTTTTTAACGGCGTCTCTTCGCGTACTATCTCACTCACACTATAACTACATTGCAAAAAAGTTAAATTAAATTTTTAATTATATTTTCATTTATTTCTAATTCCTCTGCAGCAGTTACACTGAATTATAAAATTCTTGTCTACCTACATCGAGCGTATATAATACTCCATAAATATAATGAATACCAATAACCATATAGTGGACGTAGCCGATAAAAGCATTTTATATGTATTATTGGGTATTATGTTACACTTTTCAATTAGTTAGTTTTAAAAGTTTCCGCCCTCATTTTCATATATTTTCTTTATTGGTGCGGCTTATACCTATTGAAATAAAATTTATAAAACAAACCGTCTCAAAATACATTATGTGCTTGTGCTAAAATACTTGATATATTACGAATAATATTGCATTTTCCATTGCACAACATTATTACAGTCATTTACCTAGAACATTAACTTCTTTAATACCTATTTCCGTTAGTATGGCTTAAGGTTCACATCACTTTATCATGATACGAGTATAACGAAATAAGTTCTTAAATTTTTGAAAAAATAATTTTGATAATAATCAAAGTAAGCAAATAAGTAATCCAAGGCCATTACTTGAATTTGAAAGGCAAAATGAAAATAAGTAAATGATGAACTTTTTTAATACACGTATAAATTTGCCTAGCTAGCCATGCTAGCAACTTAAAGGACTAAGCATTTTTAATGCAAAGTAAAGTTATAAAATTAATAGTAAATAAATATTAAAAATCATCTAGGCATTTCTATTAGGTACACTTTTCCCTTCAAATTCTTCTCGTTGTCTGTACAGCTCTGTAACTAATTGCTGGATGAACGGGTGGTCAAATTTTCCTTCAGTTGCTGTAAAAAATTCTTCTAATTTTTTTGGTGCGTTCTCACGTTTTTCGTATTCAAACGCTTGTAATATCATGTCATAGCGATCTAGATCTTTAGCAAATTTTGCTTCTGGGGAACTCTGGTTTTCATATTCCTGTAAGAAATTATTTAATTAATGCAATATAACATGGGATCATTTATGGCTAAGCGTGACATTTTCTCCATTCTGAGAACAATCTTCAAATAGTGCTTGATATTATTGAATAGGTATATGAATTTATTATATTATGTTTAATAAAAAAGTTTGTGGATTGTGGGATTAATTCATATTTTCGAATTTGTTCAGGCACCGCCAAGATCGCTCTTACCATCGCAGTCGGTATTCACTACTTGTGCTAAAAACTGACAAAGCAAGATACATTCGGGATCATACGTACAATTCTTGATTTAGGCACATGCCTTGTCATCCAAAATCACAAATTTTAAAACACTAGGAGAAGCGGGGGTTATAATAATTATAAGTAATAAAAGAACAAGTAACGACGAACTAAGCAGTATGCTAGGCTGTGAAGCATGTACGACGATCGATCCCGAAACAATCGAGCGACGAAAGACCTTACCGAGGACTGTGAATTAAATAAAAAGTTAGTCTGAATACAAAATGCATACAGTTTCGGCGCATCATAGGATGGTGCAAATTCTGTTGTAGTATAGAAACCTGCGAACAGGTAGGTTAGGGCCAGATTCATAAGCATAACTACTCCAAAAGTCAATTTCGCAAAGTAAACTATCAATAGAAAGGTTACTTTACAATTTTTTAAGTTTCACAGTCGCTTCTTCGTATTCGCTTGGAGAAGTATGGGTATGGGTCAAAGGAGTTGCAATGAAAATAAACTACACGCTTACATCTTTTTTTTAATAGGAAAGGCGGCAAGCGGGCAAGCGGCTCGCATGATGGTAAGTAATTACCGTCGTCCACATACATCTCGCATCAGAGGTGCTCCATGTGCATTGCCGGCCGTTAAGGATATTTGGGAGATAGGAGGGGCTCTAAATTTAAACTTTAATTGAAAGTAAAATCAGAGTACGATCTATGAATCTGGGCCTAAAACCGAGCACACACCGCAATCTAGATAATACCTACACTTCGACGCCGAACAAAACTAACCTCGTCTTGCTGGAAACCACTTTACCTGATGGAAAAATGACAAGAGGACGAAACTACACGTCTAATAGACAAGACTAGATGGGATAAACTACAATAGGCCATACGTAATTTCCAACCATGGAAGGTTTCCCGCACCCCTCCAGTTGGGAGAAAGTCCAGTCATCAACAAACTAATCATACATGTGAGACCATACCTGGCGCAAAGTTACGTCCTGAAATGGAGGAGAGAAGGTAATGTTTGTTTCATCCCCTCAGAAACTGATTACACGAACGCCAAATCTTGAGCTCAAAATCTTCACCGATCGCTCCAAGACACAATCAAGTGTTTCGTTCTGGAACTTTCTCGGAGGACTAAAACATCAGAAATCAAACACCGCTAGACGCCCAAAACACTGTATTCCAGGCCGTGTGTATGGTTATCGCCACTAGTAAAAAAATAATTATGTTATTAGGATACTATCTGACAGTACCACGGCCCGGCCCTCAACAGCAATGAGATGAAAGCGCATTTACGAATGCTACCAGTGTTAGAACGAGGTTCACAGGTAACAATCCAATACTATAATCTTGCAACGGACAAAGGGTCACAGCGGATTTACAGTTATCGATGCAGCTGATAAACTTGCCCGAGATACGGCGGCCCACGTCCTGCTGAAAAAAGTGCGACGGTCGTGGAATACAGGACTTAATATCTCAGCAAAACGCGGTCGCTCCCCTGGATTACCGGTAGCATCAAGCTTCTGCTGGGGTTCCTTGTGGAGATTGGTTGGCTCGAATAGATAATATTCCTGCTCACGCCAATAGATGTGGTGTTGCGGAAACCAGCTCAGCATAATCTAATCAACTTCAGCTAACATTAAATTATGTTTTAAGATGAATACATAAGCGAATCTATGTACTTAAAGAACTGAGATCTCTTAATTTAATTTAGTATCTTAACACACGGTATAACCATCCTATTTTTTGTTAAAACTTCAAATTGAGATTGTAAAATAATATTGCAAATATATGTATAGCAAGAACTTATACTGTCATTATTATTTAATCAAATAATAAATAAATTTAGCCCACCGGTAAACTTGAGTGTGGGGAAGGAGAGCCCGTGAACCCTGCCGCCGTTGCGCGTATGGTAGCTGCAACCATGGTAACGTCTAGTACTTATCTCATGCAGTTAAGCGAATGTTCTGCTCAATGCATGTTATTGTTGGCGGGGTTGTATGTTATGTTACATTATGACGGCCTGGTATCCGCATTTCCACGGGTAGGAATATCAACTATTCGAGCCAACCGAGCTCCTCGAGGAAACTCAGTAAACCCTTAAAGTTACCGTTCACCTCGGGGAACGACCTCGGCGAGCCTGTAGCCTGTGAGGTGCTTAGACCTGAATTCCGCGACCATCGAACACTGCAACAGGACGTGGGTCGTAGTTTCTTCTTCTTCCATACACTTCGGTACAAAGGACTGTCTGTAACATCTAAAGTAAACAATGTTTGTTAAATGAAGTCTTATTCAGGCGTAGTAGCATTTTGGTTATACGATTGTTAACCGTTGGAAGAGTTTCCTTAGCCTGTCTACATTCTGCATGGTTTGTGCATAGATGAGCGTGCTCGTTCCTAGTGGGGTTTCGTATTTGTGGGCGAACATACCCAAAGAGTAGTGGGATGATGGGTTCCGGCCCAATAGGCCGCCTGCCAGACCCGCCCCGGGCAAGCTCGTCCGCCGCATCATTACCATGGGAACCGCTGTGACCTTTTATCCATTGTTATTATTGAACTGACATACCACGTTTAAGTGGTGGAAGCATTCGTATATGAGCCCTGAAGTCATGACATTGCTGTTGAGGGCCTGTATAACCGCCATGCTGTTTGGATAGTATCCTTATATCGCCTTATTTTACTAGCCGCCTGAATAATGCCCAAGCAATCAGCTTGATACACGGTGTTGTAGGCTTTCCAGAGATTCATAGTCCTCAGCCTGATGGAAGCCAACAACGCTTCGTGCTGTATAAGCAGGTACAGCGGCGGCTGATCCAGCATGGCCTCCAGACATAAAGGAGACAAAGCGCAAAGGTAACAATTGAGATTTGGTAATGCGGATTGGGTAACGCGGATCGAGGACACATGTTGCACCTAAAGATGCGGTAGAAGAATGGTGATAGGATACTGACAAATATCTGAGTGAGAAAGTGGATACCATGAACTGTTAACTTCGAGCATGAAGGTGTATGAAATCAATCTGTATTGATTACAAACCTTATAAAGATCATACATCCTGTCACCGGCAATGCCTGTGAGCTCAGCTATTTTTTTCATAGCGTCATCTTCTTGCCTATGCTTTTCATCAGGGGTCACACCACAATGTGGTGTTATGTCTCCAACAATACACTCAGCCAGGTCATGAACAAGTGCTGAAAATTTAAACACATAAATGGTTTAAAACATTTAACTTTCCAAATTTACCAAATGTATATCTATTGCAAATATTAAATAATAAAAAAACTAATTCCAACACAATGGAACTACAAACTTCGATAAACAATTTCTTATTTATTTATTTCAAAAGTTAATAGTAAGCAAAACCTTATACGGTTTATTTGTCATAGATGGTATGTTGATATAAGATCTATTGTTATGAGATATTAAAGACTAATAATGAGTTGTTTTTATCATTGTGTGCATAATTAATTGCTTTCAGCAATTAAAGGGTATACTATAATTAATTTTTAATAACATTTTATTATTATAGATAATTATTCTTCTAAATTATGAGGTCTAAGTGGGGTAAAAAGTAGTATAAATCCCACTTCTTTCTAAAATATTTGAGAGATTTGACGTCTAGTAGTCTTGGTGCTCACTTTAATTGCATAGTACTGCCCAATGTCCTGGGGCCAATCTTTGGTTATTAACAATTTTGAGTGCTGAACTTACCATGTATTTAGCAGTAAAAAAACATAGTGAGGCATGCCAGAGAAATAATATTAATATTCATTTGAGGATATGTAAACTATACCAAACTTCACGGGAATAGTGTGAGAAACTTCCCGACTCCAAAAATCTCTTAAATCTAAGTATATTAAAATTAAATTGTCTATCTTGAGAATTAAGTTTAGATATAATAGATATATTTAATATATTGAATTATAGCCAGATTACTGGAGACATACAATATGTATGTAATATTGAACATTGTCTTTTTAATAATAGTAATTGACTATATTGTTAGTAGGGCAACTTACTTATTTGAAGACATTTAAAACGGTCGAGGTTTGTGGGGTTATTTTCCTCAGTAAGTAAAAAAGTCATCAAGCCCATGCGATACATGTGGCCAGCTATCGATTCGCATTCTTTAATATCGCATATAACCCAGCCGGTCCTTTTTACATGCTGAAAAATAACCATTAGTTGAAAATTATTATGTACCTTTCCGAAACTAATAATTTATCATTCAATACAAAAATTCGCACTTTCAAACGGCCTACAAGTTCAAGGAATTCAAGAATTTTTTGATTTTCTATTACTAAAGCCATGGTTTGTAGTGACCTGGAAATATTTTAGATTCCCAAAAATTTCTTTAATCTTCTTATTGAAGGCTACAAATTAATTTAGTGATATTATTTTAATTGAAGATCTGGCATGCAACATCCAACGATTTTATAGCTGAGTTCAGACTCAAAGAATATATATCACTACGTTACTGATAGCAGCTATGCGACATACTGAACATTTCGATATTATGTACTAATTTACTAATACTATGCTATATAGTATATCAAAATGATACTGAATAATATATTATCTATGAGCTAAGTGACAGTGACACCACAGCACTGCTGGCAGAAACGCAAAACAAAACAAGCGCTGAAATACGCACCATTTACACGAACTTTGCTCACTGAGTTGCCACAAAAAGAAAATTGACAGATGTTTTGCGAGATTGTAATATTCACTTAATCTTCAAATATCAATTAGATTCTAGTGTTGCTTTTTTTTAAAAAATCTACAACTACAATCTAGTTTTTTAATTTTAAATTCATTAAAAGGCGCCCGATTTGGTTCTAGAAGTTGTTAAGTATTTGAAGTACTATCACCGAGAGAAGATTGTCTTTTTATAAATATTTCGATAAGTGCAGCATTCTTTCTTAACTAAAGCCTTGAAACATAATGATTTCCTGTACTTACTCGTATATTACACATTGAAATAAAACTATAATTTACGGATTTTATCGCGTTTACTAAGTAATTTCTTTTGTTCCAGATGTTTCCGCTTCTTTACAGCACCTGTGGTCACAGCGAACAAAGGTGTTTGAGGTCCTGATGTCATATCTAACCCAGCTACCGGCAACTGCCTGCTGCATTACTGTACATCAGAGAAGTCACGGACAAGATTTCCTATTTTTTAAGAGAGCTTCGATTAAAACTTATTACTGCATATCATAACGGCATACATTAAATTGAGATAGAGGTTGGTCGAATGCATGACGGACAAAATCACCGAGAGTATCAGTTACAGAACAGAAGCTGTCATCGATTGACAATGTAGCAGATTCATTAGACAGAAAAAAAGAATCATCACTGAACCCATTATAAGTAGATGTAAATAATATTATATACAATATGTGTGTATATACAGTATGTAATGAATAATAAAAGTATAGCTAAAATAATTAAATAAATATATTATATGAAAATGAAAAATATATTACGTGTGTGAAGGTAGGTGCAACATTGCCATCTCTGCACCACCCATCAGCTTACACATAAAATAATACCTAAAATTTGTACCTAAGTAATATACAAACAAAGAGGAAAAAAATAAAAAATTATCGAAAAAAAATAAGAAATCCAAAATTTGGCGGTCCCCGCCAAAATATATTAAGTTTCCTGCAACTTTAAATTAATATTGCAAGTGGATTTGGCTGTTTGGACATACGACCTTTGCCTCTCCTATATAGTTAACACAGAGTACTTTTATATGAAGTTAAACATCAACAATCAAGAAACATTTAATGTCAAATACCTATTACTTATGAAAAAAAGCGCAAACATGAATAATTATCAGAAAAAAGTAAAACAAAGTTAAAGTTAATAAGTAAATTTTAAGTAGTAAAGATAAGCAAATTAATTTTATGTAATAAGTTGGAACTGAGGAACAACCTACGCAAAAGGCACCGAATAAAACGTAAACAAGATAGTAATTAGACACAAGTGTACAAGTTGTATTGTTATGCAGATATTACCAAACTACGAAATAATCCTATGACACGAATACAGTCAAAGTGTAGTCACTTGGGTACTTTTGAAATCAAGCTTGATGAAACAGAACTCGTCGGTGATGTTTGGTCCAATACTGAGGATTCCGCTGTCATTTTGGGGTGTCTGTATCAATAAGGAGTTTAACGCGACCATTGTGGTGATTTTATGCCCGGAACTATCTACGGCTTTCACCACTATTACGCTATCCTGTGTCCAAAATGCAGTCCAAATTTGCCAAAAATAGTCTGCAATGACTTAGTCACGAACTCTTTCACGGACACGGACGTACCTTTTAGCCTAGATTTGGCCCTGCAAACCAGTGATCTAAACTCTACGCTAGAGAACCTAACTAGGATTGGCCGATGGTGATCTTCGCTGGCTATTTCAATCCCATGACAATCTCCAATGCTAGTTTCCAAACTATGATTGATGCAGGACGATGACCACGTTGAACTTTTCCAACAAGTTGCGAAGGCTTCTTCAGAGCATAATTGTTCATTCTTTAGACATTTTGTCATTTTGCTCGTTGTGGTGTCGGTTGTCGTCTATTGTAAGAAAAATATCTTTTAGGAACACGATGTTGTGTCTGCTACCAGCGTACCGGGAACAGCAAGTTTTTGGATTGAGTCATTATTTTAAGGTGCAGTGACTGGTGACACCTAACTACACAATGAGGGACACCAAGCTTCAGGTCTTGTTTAATAATTCGCGACAGGGTTTTCTTAAAGGGTTTCGTCGAATTCAGGCATTGACAGAGTTCACAGCCCAGGTCTCGTCCTTACAGCACGGGTGCTCCCCGTCCTTTTATGGTCGTCGACAAAAACATTTTTGGTGTAACTGTCGATAGTTAGATAAACAAACATACGGCTGAGAACACATAGCTGACGTGAAACATCGACGCTCTAGAAAGTTTGAAGAACCAATACATTCGATTTGATAGATCACAAATTCAGGTCAAACCGATTCCTGCAACGGAAGATTCGCCATCTTAATTTCAATAGAGACGATGGCCGAGTGCTACCAGCATCTTGGGATCCATTGATAAATAAAATTAAATCTTAAACCAAGCATACCACTGCACGACCTTAAGATATAGTGTGCAACCAGTGATGTTGTAAAGCACTCGAAACGTCGATAGTATAAAACGTGTGTGTACTTCTGTACCCACGTAAGAAGTTATAGTTCTTTAGCGTAACAAAACAAAAATAACTAATAATAATAATTCATAATGTGAACAAATAAAAAGAATAGATACCGACAATCAACCTCAATTCGATAAACGTATTCAAAAAAGTTTATAATATAAAAAAACCACATCTCCACTGATATAAAACACGTGTTGTAGATTCATATATATTTGAATAAACAGTTCTCATGAAAACTTGAGAGACAATTAGCAACAGAGTTCATGGTGTTGCTTTTAGGTGTCGGTGTGCGCGCGCTTCGTACAAATTCACTCTCACAATTTTTCCCAAACACGCCAAAAGTAGTATAACATCAAAATATTTATTTGCGATGAAATCCGTAAATAATCATTTCATTTCAAATAGGGCCTAGCTGTTGAAGTGTCTTAAAAATGACTCTTAACTCCATATCCACTTAACACGAAACAATCGCTGCGAGTCTAGTTTTCTTTAGTTTAATATCCCACTCTGTAATGTAATTTAACAATCACGCTAAAAAATAATATTTGAAATATTTGCAAACCGATCGAAATTTTGCAGATAATAAATGCGTTCATAATTTGGATGTGACCTTATTGTCATTTAGTAAAAATTTGTTAGTACTAGTGGTCATAATTATTTGGACACAGTGCAAAAAATATTTACAAACATAAAAAAACATTTTTCAGACAAATTAAATTGTCTAGTTATCCAAATAATACTCAAGTGCTGTTCGTTGTGACTACTATTAGTTTAATAACCTCTGCAAGAGCGGTGACCTCGCAGAATTTCGATCCCAGCGCGTCGGCGATGGCCTAGTTAACTAGTAACGTAAATATATTATCTTGAGGCAAAATACCAAATCCTTAAAAATATTCTACATTATTTTTTTGAAATCTGGCGACTAAAGTGACGAATGAAGACTATTTACCCATGTAATTGTTATTTTGTGTATGACTAGAAATAGTCTGTAGAATATAAGTTTAATTTTAATGTCCTTCACGACACAATCTTACTATATACTTATAAAGAGAGACAGTGCATGTAACCAGTGATGACTTACCGAACTGAGACTTTGTCCTCCAAAGGGCTATGGCTCTGTGTTTTTCTGCGTGATTATGATTTTTTTATTGAAGAAGGATCAAACGTGGTCACCGACGCCCACGAACATCCACAACACCAGAGGAACTACAGATGCGCCGCCGGCCTTTAAGGAAGGTATAGGCTCTTTTCTTGATCTAGGTGGTATTGATGGAACTTGGAATTCTGTCGCGATGTACGATGGTGGAATTAAGCGGCTGCGATCAATCCGAACAGTTCCTCAGAACATTCTCCGTGGTAAATTTTGTAAAAAATTCAAAGAGAAGCAACATCTCTTCGCAAGGCTAAAGGATCAAGCCGATCAGAGAGAGCTTGGCCACCGACAATTCGAGCCGCTCAACGTTGGATGCGGTTAAATGGAAGGAGTTGGTAATGGGGTGCCCTTCCCACAGATGAGAACAGTATTCAATGTGGGGGCCGAACTTGAGCCTCATAAAGTTGCAATCGGTGGACCGGCATTAAATACTGTCCCGCCCTGCAGAGCTTTCTGGAGGCCAATTTGGCCCTCCAAGTGACCACAGTACTGAACGTCGCTCGATATGTCGACGCCAAGGATTCTGATACTGGTTGAGGCAATAAGGTGAATGTTCTCAAAAAAAGGAGAAACGACTAAGGGATTCTTTTTAGCGGTAAACACGCAAACCTGTGTCTTTTTAGGGTTAAATAGGACCAAATTACGTCGACCCCAATCCGATACTTTGATTAACAAGGTCTCGACTTCAGACACAAGTTTGTTCCGGCACTCTTCGACGTGTTCCCGAGAGATATTTGCACGGCCTAGGGTAAGCGACATTGCCGTAAGAATCAGCAAGCTGAAGTGGCAAGGGCCTGCCACATAGTTCGCAGAACTGACAGTCGTTGGGGAAAAAAGTTTCTCGAGTAGCAGCCTCGTACAGGCAAACGCAGTTTGGGACGACCTCCAACAAGATGGTGTGACAACCTGCGCAGTGTTGCGGGAAGTTGATTTTGTGGCAATCTTTGGGGCAGGGGAAAGATGATATGAATGAGATAGTACCAATGTTACAGTTCACATCAGTATTTTTGTTTAATTTACACTCTTGGAATACTCTCTTTTCTTCTTAAGTAGTATTTAAGTAGTCCGCTGGCATTATCGTAATCGTCACGCTTGGTAAGCGTATTCGTGATAGAATAAATCCGTAGGCCTTGAGCCGCCACTCACGGGATGACGGAAAGGCAAATTCTTTTACGGCCACACGGCGGAACTTTCTTTTAGTATACCACTGCATTTGTTTCTAACAGGGGCCCATAAAATTTGTTGCTAACGGGAAAAAGTTAGTAAAATATAATCAAGCGAAACTTCTATATATTTTTTTGATTTCAAAACGATTTATAAAAATTGTTTAGAGATCGTTCTTTTTATATTATATCAAATATGGAAATACTTCGACTCTTTCTGACTTTGTTTCAATAGATACTAATTGGGAACTGTTTGATTAATATGATAGATGGACATGCAGTAAATACACCCTGTGAATTGTAATGCTTCCTTCCCGATATACCGCTACACAAATTTAAATTCTATTGCTGCCTCTCGCAGCCAGTGAAAATGTTGTAGTCGTCGTTGCCGGTTCGCCAAGTGGATGCGACTTCAAAATGTGTATATTAAATCTCTCAAAGTGCTTTCAAGTTCCTTCAGATTCAAATTTTAGTTTACGTGTTTGATGCTAAACATTGTGATGGTTTTGATTTTGCTTTTTATTTCTTCAGGTTTGTGTTAACATCTAATACATTTAATATAGCTGCAAACTATTTCTGAAAAAGTTATGATTTGATAACATATTTCTTGTATAGTCAAGTTCAAACATTTAATATATATATTTTTTAGCATTTTGATATCAACCGCATCATAGGTACAAAAGTACATATAACATACAAAGTTGAATTAACTTTTTGTCTCATTTCGTTGCCGAGGTAAGGGAGGTAAGGGTAGTGGAAATAAATGTTCCGTGATTTTATGTAAATATACTAGCATACCTGCTTGTCTCTGCCCTACACCCATAGTAATGTAAATCGCAGACTCAAATAATTGTGTAAGCAATTACAAAAAAGTTTATCGCATCTTTATCATCAACTACTTAGTTTCAGAAGTATATATATAAAGTTTTCATTCGCTACCTTATTTAATGATAAGGGGAGTGGATATTTTTTATATGTTTTCATAATCGTTTCAAGATCTGTTATATTGAAACGATTTGTTAGATATTGAAAAAAATATAGGTCTTTGGTAATTTTTTCTGCTTCGAAAGGGGTTGGAGTTAAGATTTTCTTTAACAAATTGTTTAAAAAAAAGTTTTTGTCCTCAACCGTAAGTTCAGAAGTGCACATACTAAAAGGTTGGTGGTAAGAAACTATTCAGGGATTTTATACATACAAATGAAGCCATGGTAGCTCAGGGTCAGGGGGCAGAAGCACCTTCAACGTAGGGGCAGAAGTAACTAAGGAGGTAGGGCACTCCCTCTAATTTCTTAGTACCCGTGTGAACTTTGTGCCTATACCTCTAGTAGAAATTTAAATGGAAATTTGGCCTATCTTACAATTATTTAAATTTGTGTTAAAAGAGATTTTAGTCACATGTAAATGTTTTTTTAATACTCAGTTCACCTCATAGATATTGTATCATATAAACAAAAAGAAGCACACTGAGCATAAACTGAGCGGCGATCAGTTATTAGGGTTGTCAACTTTTTTGACCAGGGTAAGTATTTATAAGATAATAAAGAGAAAAAGAATGTACGAAGTAAGAAAAAATGTTACACAGTTCATAAAATTTTATAGCCTTGGATACCTACATAGATATTTTTTTAAATTATTACAGTGCACACTTTTTATTTATTTTTGAAAATCTGATAGCGAGTATTACAATCTAAACCAAGATTTAAACAACCAAATAACATTTTTTTATTAAATTTATGAATGCTATTTCTTTATTCATGCCATTTTTCATAAATCACAGAAAACTATTACGGTGAAAGCTGAGGTTACTGAAACAAAGAGCACGTGTTGAAACAATATAATTTCTATTATTATGACTTATTTCTATTGTTTTAATGCATCGAGAATTAAATGATCCGTTTCGTTTTGACTTAGACATCGATAAATCGATCCGCAGTTACATTTGAGTTATTATTCCCTTTATTTATTTATTCAGTCTTTATTGCTCTTTTAAAAATGATTACAATGCGCGGATTTATTGCCTTTTGGCATTCTCTGCCAGTCAACCCGAGGTGTGGTGAAATAATGTAATAGATGCATTTAATTTTTTTTTTATATTTTAATAAAATAATTAATTAACTGTATTCATATAGACAAATAAATAGATATGTCTTTAATATAAAAATGTACCGTTACTTTGTAATATTCGTTCATACATACTATATACATACACATAGATACACTAACCTACTTATATACATATAAAATATAATATACATTTTACTGCATCGACCTATGCTACATTGTAAATTCTAAATGATAATAGGTGTCATCAAAAGGTGTTCACGTACCACTCGCTTAAAGTATAATTTATTAGTAGGAATTCCATAGAAGTGTAGCCCGAACGGTAAAAAAGCTTCCAACGATATCGGAAATATGTTGTGGGATGCGAATCTTATAATTAGAAGAGGAACGGAGAACCCGGTCATGGCCCGAAGAGAGATAATTAAATGTATCCTTCAGATAAGAAGAAGGTTATGTGAAATCGTGTAATATGGAGAAGAGAACAAGCAGAACTCTGGAGTTACGCCTCTGTTGAATAGTGAGCTATTTAAGGCGAGAACGGTATTGAGAGATATGATAATATTTACGAAGGTTGAAAATATATCGGATGCAGTTATTGACAAGACGCTCTAGCTTTTGAAGGGAATCTTTGATAGGAAGAACGAGTGTCTGGACAATCATAAGCTTCGTCTTGAAGGGAATAAAATTCTTATGGCGATAGAGAACTTGAATCGCAGCCGAGACCTGACGGCTAACTTCTGTAACATGGTTTCCACAGTTCATTGTGTTATCAATATATAACCCAAGGTTTCGTTTTATGCACTACGAACTCAAAATAAAATAATTTGGCATACTTTATGATTAAGCAAAATAAAGTATGGTTGGCAACCCTAAGTTTTATTTACGTATCCGTTTAACAATTCAATAGGTAAGGAAAGCGTAGGTATCTACTTATTTGTGGTAGAAAGTATCTACTTGCAATACCGGTTTCCTCCTTTATAGCAAGTAATTCCAACATTGCAAATAAAATATGTGTCAACTTTGCTCAGCACAAAAATATTTCCTCTCAGAGCTTTTGACATATAAACCAGAATTTGCACCAAAATAACTCTTGAAATCGTAGTATTCATTTGATATCTCTGAAATGCCACCACATTATTTTGGATTTTAAATAGGTATTAACCGAATTCGACGTATTGGAGTGTACGATGCCTTGGTATTAGGATGTAATTTTTTATAATTTTTGTCATCATTTATGAGTAAAGAGAGATATTTCCTGTAAATCTAGTAAATTTTTGATTCAAATCCAATGAATCATTAAATTGGAAACACAAATACACAAGCCTAAATTGTAAATACATTTGAATTTGGAATTCCTAGCCAAACACCAGATTATTTAAGATCAAAGTGCCAGTTCGGCAAAACGCTAATTTCATATGTAAGGACCTAATATATTTGTTAGCTCTTCACGTGGCCTAACTTTGAAACAATTGATTTTCTTTTCTAATGAGCACTTATAACATGTGAAGGGGCAACGTATAACACAAGGTACTGTTGGTAAATCAATAATATTAGTTTTTCATAAAAAAAATATTGTAAGTACTTTTTACTTTTATATAATTTATAATCAAGTATTTATTATTGAATGAATGAATATATGTGAAAGATTTTTTTATTCTTCGGCGTAAGAAATACAATATCGGTTGTCAAATATCTAATCTTATTATAATTTTTTTTAATATACCAGCCTTTCGCAATGACAGAGAACAAACAGACGAAAAAACTCAGCACTAGTGACACTTGAAGGTTTAACGCTGTACAGGAACGATAAAGTAACTACATGTAACCTGTTATGTACCTGTTTTTCCTTTAAGAGTAAATGCATAACTTTCTTAATGAATATCTTGGCATTTAGGTCACAGGTTCTGTTGCATCTAACCTTTAATCTAATATGTAATAAAAAATCAGAAATTACCTCTGTGTATCACGCGTATAAGGTGTACAGTATCTAAGTCATTCGATAAATATTCAAGAGTTAAGATTCTAATTATAACGAAAAGCTATATGGGATATATTTAGACGTAGTATGGAAAGATAGATTACAATTACATTAACCCTATACAATTGTCCCCAATACAATAATTATATTTACAGTAACAACAATCTAATAGTTAATAGCATCGTGGAAGCCTATTACTCGTAATTTTTACTATTGTTCGGGTTACGAATGCCACGAAAAGCTGTAGTCTGATAATATATGTACCTAAACGTCATATTGGTACGTGAGTTAATGTATAATGGCTTTCCATCTGCGGTTGTATCAAGATTATCTAAGAAAAGTAAGACTACAGATTATTTAATGGGTAAGACAGTGATTATATCATACTTAATGCATTCTTTATAGTTCCAGCACGTTCTCCTAATGGCTTAGATTCGTCATGCGCTTTTGAACAAACGGTATGCCTAACTACCCGCTCTTTTTTTTAGAGGTTAACATTTTTATAGAGTCATCTCATAAAATGAGAAATTTGCTACGTTGTGTATAAATGCAGTTTATAATTTTAATGAAGCCTTAAATATAAAATATCCTTGTTTCTTAATTTTTAGCACTTCCGAATACTATCGGTAGTTGTCAACTGCGCAGGAGATATTATAATGTCTCAAGTTTATGGACAAATAGAGGCACTGACTCATCTTTACCTTTCCCTTAGGTAACCCTTATGCGATAAGGTCGAAGTAAGGGTCAGATCCAGTGTCAGAGACACGGGAGGCAACACAACGTTACAAGACTCGAAAATCGATTATTTGTGTTTTTGCACAAATATTGACTTCGACTGGTATTCGACTCTGGTTTGTGGCATATCAGTCATGTACGCTAACCACTAAGCCACGCGGACGTCGTCTCAGCCATACAGGTTTCTTAACCATGTTTTGCCTTACCACAAACCATGTAGCAAAGTCGGCTAATGCTGATATTGTAGCAACTGGTACCTTTCTAAATTCGATCAACCTGAATAATAATGTCGGTTGGCGGTTTGTCAGCGACGATGACGTTACAGAGCTCAATTTTTACTGCTTTCCTCATTGTTATTGCAGAAGCAACGTCAGTGCGCGCATGCTTCGAATTCCGCATCCAATGCAGAGAGCGAAACTTGTCCATGTTGTCTTTTAGTTTAGTAACAACAATTTAAAGAGTATGTTCTTTATATGATTACTTGGATAAAATATAGTACTTTGTGCAGTTCATATTTGTACAGATAAACTCTATAAGGGTCCTGTTGTTGACAGTAAGTACCCGTCGTAGGTACGAGTATGAGGTGTGCATAGTTTTTTTTTATTATCTAACATATAAATAAAATTCAAGTGTTTGTTTTTGATTTCCAAATAACTGCTTTTTTCTTTATTCATATGATTATTTTCACGATACCAAAAGTCAAAAACACGTTTTCTAATTTTATATGATATTATTATTTATTTTTACTTCGTAAGTAGTAACTAAGTTACTACTTTTTACCCGGGAAACGTTATGGTCCTTTGATGTGATTTTACGAGAGGATACTGGACCTTATTAGAAATTATTTAGGCTCTGTTCACCCCGGAAATATTTACAATTCCTGCGCAAACATTATTCTTCAATAAATAATAAGTATTTCTGTCTGTTTGTTATATCGAATTCTTTGGTGCGAACTGATTGGGACATCTCCCTATTGGATCATTGAGGAGTCTTCTATTCGGCCGCGTAGAAACATATCAATTTCGTGTTTTATGGAATAATATCACAGAAATATCACAACTAATGTAATTTTTATTTTGCTGTTTGCCTCAAAGAATATTTTTTTTTCAAGTAACAGCAATAAACTGGGATGCACCGGCCCCGTACGACCCTGTGTGGCTTGCGAGTGTTCAAACTTACCCACCTGCCTTCGCTGTAAACGAAACCAGACTTTGGTTTTGGGGTTGGGTTTATGAGCAGGATGTCAAGTTCAAATTATTTACGAGGTAATAATGAATTATTACTTTTTAAGGGATTAGTTATTGCAAAGTAGGGCTAAGCGCTTAAATTTATTAGTAAGTTTCTGAAACTAGGATTTATTTTTATCCAGTCCCAAACTAACTAGGATTCCCTGCATCTGGTAACAGGATGGTGTTAAGATAAACGTACATATATTCCTTTATATATATACATATATAAATACACATGACTGGGTTACAAATATTTATATTCATCATAATTTGTATGCTTGCCCCTAGCGGGATTCGAACGTGTTATTTATATTCGTAGGGGTGACCCTACCAACTACGCTGTCGGGTTTTCAAAAAATTGTTTTAGCCTTGAAATTTTAAACCGTACAATAACATCTCCTCCTTGTCAAAAGGAAGAATAAAATGAAAGAAACTGTATATGTATAACTAGACTAGAACAGAACAACACTTAAACAGTTTGTTGAAAACAGGCGTATCCATATAGCAGGAGTGGCATTAGTGTCCAAAAGTGGTACCGCTAGGCAGGCGGGACCACCTTTTGTTCGAGGCCTTAAATTTCTTCTGACTCTCATCGTACCGACATAGAGTGGCAGAGAGAGCAGTTGTCTTGCACTGTCGCCACGTGAACTATAGTATAGTAGTTTAATAACGAAATATTTTTTTTTAATTTTTGTTACTTTAACTCAAGACTAATTTGTGCTAATAGTTAATTAGTCCAATAACACCCAGGCCAAAGAAGTTCATAGAATTTTGTCACTATTTCCAAATACGTATCATTATTAACAAAGTTTCCATCTAATGTCAATAAGTTCGCTATATATTTACAACATGTGACCACTCACATTTTTAAGCATGGGCTACTCCCGTGGCTCTCCTTCCTAATACGAGTACGTACCTATTACCACGCTGTTCATAGCTAGAACAAATTGTCCGAATAGGTGAGTTTAACGTATAGGTATTCCGTATGAAAAGTCTCATGATGCTCAGCGAGGTTAAACAATAATGATGTCCGTAGCAGAAACAGAGTATCTGATACAGTCGTAAAGACCAGCAAGCTGAAGTGTCACTGTGCCAGCCACATAGCGCGTTTGTAGAAGAAAAGTGGCAGCCTCATATAGGAAAACGTAGTGACCTACCTACCTTACACTACGTTTCCCTCTAATCTCGATCTGAAAAATGTTCCAAATCGCGCAGGACTGACTTGATGATAATGCGTATTTACTTTATCGACTGTAATATATTCATCATCGGCGGATTGTGGAATCTCATTCATGCCAGACCTGAAATATAATGTCTTCTTACGTTTGTTATTGCGATTACAAACCTGACTGCCTAATAAAATTACATAACTTCCATAAATTAAAATTTCCTTATTACAATACACACTGCCTGTACTATTGCGTCACTTACATAAAATCTATATAAATCGTGTACTTATTACTTTAAGCTATTCTTATAAATTTCAGACGTAATCCTTTCGATTTTCAAGAAATCAGAACCAATGACACGGCTTCACTACTTAACTCAAATTTTAATTTTAACAATAAGGTGAAAGTTCTTACTCACGGGTGGCTCAATCATGGATCCAGTCCAATGCCGGAATCGATCAAAGAAGGTAATTAAGGGTCATGCTGTTTTTAAAGTGTTTAGTTAAAGAAATTAATGAGGAATATAGCATAGTATATTGATTTTTAACTTCATATTACGCTGTCTGAATCACGGTGTCATTTTAAATAGTGATTCAATGAAACCAGTTTGCATGACAAATAGACGTAAAACTTTGGGTGATTTGTAAAGGTGCTCTTCAGTATAGTATAAATTATCTATGGTAGCATTCTAGCGGACTCTTCCCGGTTCCCTCTCTCTCAACAATGGGAGGGGCTTATTGGGGACTGTGGAATACTTACAGGAATATTGTTTTCTTAACTAGTTATAATAACCACAGTTTAGTCAATAAGTTTTTTTTTAATTTGATAATTTTTGTATTTTGTTTTACAGCCTACTTAAATATTAGTGATCTCAATATTATAGTTGTCGATTGGGGAAATGCCGCCAATGTTAATTATATACTAGCCAGCTACAACGTCGCCATGGTAGGTCGACTATTAACTGAATTCCTAAATTTTCTAATTTCCGAGGGAGTTTCCATGGATGATGTGCATCTAATAGGTCACAGCTTAGGAGCTCACGTGGTTGGAATTGCTGGGGCTTATATAAAACAAGGACCAATCGATACTATAACAGGTATGGAAATTATAAGTTCAGCTTCGTTTTGTAAGAGTTATGATTAAATGTTTGATGTTAATTAGCATACAAAAACAATGTGAAATATTTAAACCGTGTTAAACAATTCGACGGAGAATAACTAAACATGAGATATTAATGTGCACGAAGAGTAATAAATTTGTACCTTTTATGCAGCGTGGTAACGAAGTTGGCAATACAGGTCAACTTTTTAATTTGTCAACATCGTTTGTACGGCTATCTTCCGATTCTATGTCATTGTCGAAATTAAGAAATAGTACTGTAACACTTTCAATAAAAAACAATAAAAAAAATTATTTTAGGCCTAGATCCAGCTCTGCCACTTTTCACATTAGGCAATAAAGATGCTCGTTTAGACAAACACGACGCGCGGCACGTTGAAGTTATCCATACTTGTGGCGGATACCTAGGCTTTGCTTCGCCACTGGGTCATATCGATTTCTATCCTAATGGCGGAACTCGGCAGCCTGGTTGCCGTTTCGATTACAGAGGTGAGATGAACTACGGGATTATTTATGTAATATTACCATCACATTTAATTTAAAGGTTTCTTGTATTTACGCGAACCCAATATTTGAAATGAAAATAACGGATTTTATCGCGTTTAATTTTTGTTTTTCTGTAAATGTTTGTATGGTTGTCGTTCGAAGGATTAATGTATGTGAACTAAACATGACAAAAAATATAGATGATAGGTATGGAAATTCTAAGGATACTTTTTCAATTACGAGTTCCCATGGGACTGAATTAGTGACCACGCGAACGAAGCCGTAGGCAGCCGCTAATCTTAACAATGTAATGCCTGATTATTTTACCCATTCTTCTGATAATTATAAATATATTTGGATTTCTAGGACTCTGCGCCCACAATCGAGCACATATGTTTTTTGCGGAATCTATCATATCTACTGTTCCTTTCACTGCCGTTCGCTGCAAGGATTACGACGAGCTGTATTATAGTGGTTCATGCAAGGGCACAGGAGAAACACTTATAATGGGCGGTTTTGATATACATTATGGGTGAGTAGTTTTAATTTTAATTTTGTAATAAAATTATTCCAATGTTAATAAAAAGTAAAAGTAGTGAAGTAGTAGCCATTAAATGTTCTACAGCTGGCTAAAGGTCTCCTTTTGATATTTGAGAGGATTCGTAAACTAGGAAGAGTCCGCCACGCAGCTGCAGTGCAGATTGGCGGACTTTACATGTGATCGAAATAATATTGTCTATTATTTCTCAGATATGTAGGTCCCCACTGAAGTTCATCTTTAAGGCCGAGCACGTGGCAAATTCTTTCAATTCAAATTGAGGTCTTGCATTATGTCAAGGAGCAATTGACCAGTTGAGTTTGTTTTTCTGAGTGTTTCGCCATCATTGTTCGAAATTCTTCATAATAGACATCTGCTGTTATTTATACACCGGATCTCAAAAAGGTATAGTTAATTACACCATGAAGTGACCACTAAACAGTTACCATTACTTTTCTATAGGTAGGCTTCACTTTAGGGCATCGTTTCGGTTTTTGACCTGGGTTCAGCCAATGTGTTTTCACTTGCGATAATCGTAGAGAATCCACTTTTCGTCACACGTCAACCTTGTGCCCAAATTCCCTTCACTTCTGTACCTACTCATCAAAGCAAAGCAAGCTTCACCACGTGCTATGGTGTACATCAATTAATGAGTAACCCATTTCTCGATTTTTATTATTTAGCCAATTTGGTTTGATAAGGATCGGCTTCCACCATTACTTTTAATTAATCGTTATTTATTTTTAGTGTCTGGTCTTCCTCGTCGTTCCCTCTTGAAATTAAAGTTTCTACTACGAAAGCGCTTAAACCAAAAACGCACATTACGTTCGTTAGTCATATCCTCTCCAAATGCAGCAAATATTCCGAGTTGTCTCTACTGCGTTAGAACTACGTTGGTATTCGTATTCGAAAATTATTATTAATGAAATATTTTATGTATACATTATTATAATTATAGTGATATATTTTGTAACAAATTTCGCCTAACATCAAATCTCTAATTTCTTCTTTTTTATGATTCTGTACACAAACTTTTGGACACCATTTATACGGAGAAAAACAGAACCCTCTTAAGACACTTTTGCTCAGAAACTGTTTGACGGTACTTGCACCTGTTACAAAATTAAGCTACAAACTAAACGCAATTAAAAACATAGACTAATATTATATGCAGTTTTCGTACTTAATGACTCGTGAAATAATCTAAACTCTTTATGCACGCTTATAACTCATACAATTTATAGACCACGCGTCGATAACTTTCATTTACGTTCAAACTTTCTGGAATCTAAATGATCAAATTTGTGAAATAAATTTTTTGTTTCAGAAAGGACGGAATTTACTACGTTAAGACTAATGCGGAGAGTCCCTATGCAATCGTAGATGAAAATAGCTAATATAACATTATATAGTTTTTGGAATAATATCTATAGATTACAAAAAAAAAAAAATTCTCGTATGTCGAATTCACAATATAATAATTATCTTCATCATTTCAGCCTGCCACAAGTCTACTGCTGAACATAGTTCCCCTTAAGGATTGCCACAAAGTACTGTCCTGAGCCACTTGCATTCATTGACTTCCAGCAACGCTGTACACTCCATCTTGTCAAACACTGCGTTTGCATGTACTGGGTTGCCACATGAGAACCTTTCTTCCCCAACAGTTGTCACTTCTACAAGCTATGTGGCTGGCCACTTCTGTTTGCAGTTCTGCTGTGTTCTGTTGTCTTAGTTCTGCTGCAAATATCGTCGTTGGAGATTCTATCGCGCAGAGAAACACCGACCGAAGCCCTTTCTAATGCTCGCTGAGCAACTGAGAGTCGTCACTGACAACACGCCCTGGATGTACAATAATATTTCATTGTAATTTAGTATTTTGATGTATTTATCTGAAAACCAATTTTGTAATGTTATATTAGTTTTAAATGTTAATTAAAGGTGAATGATCAACAATTATGTTAGAATAACGTAAGTCTGGTTGAAAAATTAAAATCGTAAGTTTGTAATTTATATTGCATTTATACCTACGTAAGAAAACTATAAATTGTTTAATTTATTTTTATTAAAAATTATGTTATTAAATATTTAATATACTTTTGCTCTTAATTTTTTTTTTTTTTATAGAAGAAGGGGGCAAACGAGCGTGCGGCTCACCTGATGGTAAGTGATCACCGACGCCCACGAACATCCACAACACCAGAGGAGCTACAGATGCGCTGCCGACCTTTAAGGAAGAAATAAGCTCTTTTCTTGAAGGTCCCTAAGTCGTAACTATTCGGAAATACTGCTGGCGACAGCTGATTCCACAAAGTCGAAGTGCGTGGCAGAAAACTTCGATTAAAACGCACTGTGGTGGAATGCCAACCATCTAGGTGGTATCGATGGAACTTCGAATTCAGTCGCGATGTACGATGGTGAAACCCAGCAGCTGGGATCAATCCGAACAGTTCCTCAGAACATTCCCCGTGGAAAATTTTGTAAAAAATGCAAAGAGAAGCAACATCTCTTCGCAAGGCCAAAGGATCAAGCCGATCAGAGAGCTTGGTCGCCGACAATTCGAGCCGCTCGACGTTGGATGCGGTCAAATGGAAGGAGTTGGTACTGGGGTGCCCCTGCCCAGAGATGAGAACAGTATTCCATGTGGGGCCGAACTTGCGCCTTATAAAGTTGCAAACGGTGGACCGGCATGAAATACTGTCCCGCTCTACAGAGCACACCAAGCTTTTGGAGGCCAATTTGGCCTTTCCTCCAAGTGACCACGGAACTGAACGTCGCTCGATATGTCAACGCCAAGGATTCTGATACTGGCTGAGGCAATAAGGGAATGTTCTCAAAAGAGGAGAAACGACAAAGGGATTCTTTTAGCGGTGAACGCGCAAACCTGTGTCTTTTTGGGGTTGAATAGGACCAAATTACGTCGACCCCAATCCGAGACTTTGAATAACAAGGTCTCGACTTCAGACACAAGTTTGTTCCGGCACTCGTCGACGTGTACCCGAGAAATATTCGCACGGCCTGTATATAGGGCATCACCCGTGCTGTCGTCTGCATAGCAATGAATGCTACTGATTTGTAGCATGTCGTTGATATGCAGAAGGAACAGAGTGGGAGATAGCACACAGCCTTGTGGAACACCAGCATTCACGAGTTTGGGGTCCGAGCATGCACCGTCGACAACAACCTTGATGCTCCGATCCGTGAGGAAGCTGGTGACCCAGTTGCACAATCTCTCAGGAACCCCGTAAGATGAAAGCTTTGAAAGAAGCGCTTTATGCCAAACCCTATCAAATGCTTTCGCTACGTCCAGACTAACCGCCAAAGCCTCCCCCTTAGACTCAACTGCTTCTGCCCATCGGTGAGTCAGGTAAACTAGAAGATCACCAGCTGATCGTCCGCGACGGAAACCGTACTGTCGGTCACTGATGAGCTGGTGTTCCTCCAGGTACCTCAGGAGCTGGGTGTTGATGAGTGACTCCATTATTTTAGATAACAAGGGGGTGATGGCAATAGGCCTGTAGTTGGACGGATCAGAGCGGTCGCCTTTTTTGGGTATTGGATGCACAAATGCTGTCTTCCAAGATTCCGGGACGACGCCTGAAGAGTAGGAGTGCCGGAAAAGACGTGTGAGAACCGGTGCCAACTCAGGGGCACACATCCTCAGCACAATTGAGGGATTCCGTCCGGCCCACTCGACTTATGAATGTCCAGGAGCGGAGTGCCTTTCGCACTGAGCTCTGCAGAAACTGAATTTCCGGCATGGAGCACTTACACCACGGGATGGTAGGTGGAGAGTTTCCCCGGTCATCAAGAGTCGAGTTGGATGCAAAAAGAGAGCCCAAGAGATCGGCTTTCTCTTTTGCAGTATGGGCCAGCGAATCATCCTCCTTGTGTAGAGATGGCAGAGATGGCTGACAGAAATTCCCTGGACAGCCTTGGCGCGAGACCAGAATGCGCGGGATCCCTATGGGAGGCGAACTAGTCTCTCGCCAATTCTGCCAATGTGCTTTAACTTTGCCGCAGCGATAACTCTTTGAAGGACCTGGAGGCAGAGTTGTACTCGTTTTAAGAGCACTGGTTTTTGCATCCCGAGACGCCGATGCATCGGCCCAGGCCTGGTAGCACTTCCGCTTTCGGCGTGACGCTATTTTGCAGGTGCGACCAAACCAAGGCTGGGATTTACCTCCGACAGGCACTGCAGAGAACGGAATAAAAAGTTCCATTCCCTGAAGTACCACATCGGTGACAGAATCTGCAACGGCGTTGGGATCATCCAGCGAGAAGCAAACCTACCCCCGTGGGTAGGAAGCAAAGAAAGACCGCATTCCATCCCAATCTGCCGACCTATAGTGCCGCGGAACGGCGGAACCCCGCAGATCGCGTTCGGGATCGGCGCGCGATAGGCACTACACTCCGGATCAGACAGTGGTCCGACGAGCCAAGAGGGGCATCGACTGAGACCAAATATCCGTCCGGGTGTGAGGTCAGCAAAAGGTCCAACAGGGAAGGTGTATGACCTTCCACGTCTGGGATCCGCGTCGGCGAGGTTACCAGTTGTGTCAGGCCATATGCTAATGCAAAGTCATGAACAGATCTCCCCGCATGATCGGTTATGCGAGAACCGAGCCAATCTGTGTGGTGGGCATTAAAATCGCCGAGAATCACGATCTCTGCGGATGGGATCTGTTGTAGCACGGAATCTGTAGCCATTTGGATGTGGTCGATGAGTCGGTCAGTTACGGTATTACCGCTATGGGACCTGTAAAGGCACGCATAGACGCGCAGCCAAAGGGTAGATAGGTCCAAACCTTCAAGACTACCGAGGCGTCGAGAACAGATATCATCTCTGACGTATACGCAAACTCCAGCACGGGGCACAAAGGAGTGTTCCAGTTTGTACCCCGGGTAATGGAGATAAGAGGTATCAGCCGGAGACGATATCTGAGTCTCTGTAAGAAAAAGCAAGGCCGGCTTCGCCGTTTCAAGATGGTAATGAACGGCGCTAAGGTTCGAGTGGAGTCCCCTGATATTGCAGAAATCCACGGCGAGCGCGGTAGGGGATGCCATAGTTTCCTTGCTGCGTTTGCCTCGAGTAGGAAAGAAAGAGAGCGGAATATTGCCCCAGAATACGCGGGGCAGACTGAGCATCCACGATTAGGTAGCGTAGGAAAGCCTGAACGTGGATGCTCAGTGAGGGATTCTCCAGAACCGTAGGTACTGGTACCCTCCTGGGGTAGCTCAAAATTATATACCGCTACCATATTTGGGGAGGGGGGAGGGAGGAGAGGGCCTCCGGTTACCTCACTCACCGCACGAAACGCAGAAGCACAAGATGCCTCTACTTCACGCCGGTATTCTGCGAGGCCGTGGTACTTATCCGGACGAGCCGGCCCATTCCTGCGACAGCAAAAGCCGCCGCTTGGCTCTACCACGTTAATTTATTCCTGTTATGATAAAGTTTGAAATATCGTTAAAGATTATCAGTTACACCGTGGCACTAGCGTTGCAGAAACAGCTCGGAAACATTAATCCTTAATGATTTGTATGGAGAAGCTACTGCAAAAGAAAGCGTGGTACGTTTTTGGTTCCAACGTTTTCCTTCTGGAGATTTTGATCTCAAAAATAAACCGGCCGGCCGGAGACCTAAGTTGACAATAAAGAGTTAAAGGTGATCGTGGAAGCGGATCAATAGCAAATCACGTCAGAGTTAGCGGCAGGCTTCGGTGTAGGTGACAAAACAATTTTATCTCTCTTGTAATAAACTAGAAAAGCATAAAAAGCTCGAGAAATGGGTACCCCATGAATTGAGTGAAACCAAGCTCTGAACGTATTGGCAAATTAGTGGCCTTTTTGAAGTACGTGTATATGAACGTTTCAATATTTTTAAATTACTTTCGGGATTCGGAAATATGCGAGTGACGGGTATACAAAGTTTGGTGACTTTTTAAAGTCAATTATATTAAGAGCCTCCCGCGTGGAAAATTTTTTCTCGCAAATTTCCGGTTTAAAAAAGTAGTCATACCCAGGGTTCACGGAATCTACAAATTTGATTTATTCAACCATTTTTTGTAATAATACTCAGAATGACGAGGCCCTGAGCCAGGGGGTTTGCGTTATTTTCATAGTCTGCGAGTGCCTTCCGGCAGGGCGGACCGAAACATGGGGTGCGCTTACCTTCGGATATTTACATTCCACCTGGCCAACGGGCCCTCCGGCCATGCCACAGGCAGAAAGGCGTATACTCTGAAGCAGCAACAGCTTTCCCGGCCTCCAGCGTCAAATCAGGAGTATAGCTCTGCCGCCGAGCACATTTTATTGGTGAAAGGGAGTGAAAGAGGGCTTGGCGAGTACACCGCTGCTTCTCCCACGAATAGTCTACCTGCTGCAGAATAGTTGGTCAAAATATCATATTAGTCTTCAATCGTAGGTAAAATTCGTTTGTTCTATTTTTACGATTCCCTCGCAAACATCAACTTCATCCAACCATGTTAGTACATGTATTTTATATCGCACTAATTGTAAATGAAAACAAAGTCACGTTAGTTAGAATTTCTTCGATGTGTAATGGATTGAATTAATCAAAATTATTGCTTACATGTAAATTTTCTGCCACGAACTTCAACTTTATGGAATCAGCTGTCGCCAGCGGTATTTCCGAACAGTTACGACTTAGGGACCTTCAAGAAAAGAGCCTATTCCTTCCTTAAAGGCCGGCAACACATCTGTAGCTCCTCTGGTGTTGTGGATGTTCGTGGGCGTCGGTGATAAGTGATCACTATCAGGTTATCTTACTATCAGGTGAGCCGCACGCTCGTTTGCCCTCTTCTTCTATAAAAAAAAACACAGCAAGTTCACAAGATACAAAATGTACAAGATACGAAACAAAAAACAATGTTTTGTATATTGCTTTATTAATTTTGTTAATCATTCAAACTGTCTTCAGTAACATATTATGCAAGTTCATGATTTACAATCCACTTTCTATACAATTTAAATAACACCATTCAACGATATTTCTACATAGAAGTTGGACAATAGAGTGGTAAAAGTCTAACTTCATGCGACTTCCTGCAACAAGGAAATCCAATTAGCAATATCAAGCTGGTCTAGGAAGCTAACTAGGACTGAGTGACAATAAGTGCTCGAGCAGTTAACGTACTACTAATTTACTGCGACTTACAAAAGAAGTGTAACATAATTTAAGTAATATTTATCAGGGTCGACATATTTGTGCTATGCAATATATATATGCATACATAATATTATTTGGTCGGGAATATTAACTAAAATACCATTCGTGCGACTATACACAATAACAATATATTTAGGTAAGAAAATTAGCACAATTTCTACATTGCGAGTTAATTTTTTCCGATACCAAAGTCTTTAAGAGAACTTGGTTAGTTTTCTTACTTGTTTACCTTACGTACTGTTAACCAGTTAAATAAAATCCAAATATTTTGTTAAAAAGTAAATATTAAGTAGAAGTTTGTATAATAGTTAGTCTAAAATGTGTTTTTCCATGTTTATTCACCGACTGCCTACTCCGTAACCTTTCTGTCCGCCCTGTTGGATGTTTAATATTTTCGGTTACCTCTCTCTCCAAACGAAACGCAGTAGCATAGGATGCTACTACTATTCTGCGAGGCTGTGGTGCTAACCCGCTGAAGCCGGCCTATTCGTGCAGCAGGAAAAGCCGTCGCTTGGCTCCATCACGCACAACTATCTATGCTCAAAATTTCTAGGCTTGATTAGGAGTTCCTTAAATAACCTTTCTGGCAGTGTCTAAAATTTATATTTAGACATTCATATCTTGGAAACTGTTGTAGCATCTATATGAATAAACTTTGGAATACTATTTCTTTCTGCGAACTACCCCTTTGATTAAAATCCATATTGTAACGTAACTTAACTAGAAAGAGAAAGGAAGGAGAGGATCGAAGCCGCGTTTTCACTTGCTCTCTTTAACATAGCAATGAATAAGCCTGTCCGATACCGATCGCTTTAATACCAGTCTTCTTTGATGAAAGAGATGTATAAAATATTGTGTTGTTTGTACACTTTACTATTTACAAACTTAATTCAAAAATCCACCAAACAATTTATAAAGTATACCCCTGGGAATCATTGAGCGTAGCAAGTTTTCAAACATCGTTTAAAAATTTTAAACCTCTTCGCCAATCTTTTACGACTTTGTTCAAGTGGGATGAGATAAACAAGTGAACAAATTTAACTTCGGTCCATTTCCATTTTACTTTGTTTTTCAAAATTTTTGAAATTACCACTTAATACTGAAATAAAATTTGTAAAACACTAGTGAGTTTGTTGCATACTTAAGTTTATTATACACAAAGATGATTTTTCCCAGAGCATTCATAGATGAGGCATGTCTCTTTATTTTCAGAATGTAAAATTCATTTTCTTAAATGAGTATTACTTTACGTAGCTGCGATAATAGCGCAATATATTTTATGTAACTAAACTTGATGGTTACATCTCAAGCATCCTGATCGTTTAAATAATCTTCAACTGTAGTTAGATTTGTAGAACAAATGCTTTCATTATTCAGTTTCTCTTAGGCTTAGAGTATCTCCTGGAATTTTATTAAATCATCCCAGGGGACGAAGATATTACTTAGAAGTCACCCTAAAGTCCTTCTTTAGGGTGACTGCCTACCTATTTCATACGCTAAGCAGCAGATTTTCTACTATTTTGTTCTAGTTTATGAGGTATATTGAAGCAGTATAATTTCAGGCTGTGAGGCATTTTATCTTAGTCCTCAGGGGTGACAGAGTATCTGTAACCTTTTTCGGTTGAAGTTGTTTGACCTGCAAAGGTCGCAGTAGTCACTTACTATCAGGTACACAGTTAACTCGTTTGTCATGATAATCTAATAAAAAAAGCTCACTAATCTATCTAGAATAGTGAGCTTTTATATTAGATTGGAAGCATCCTTTCGCCTTGAAAAATGGGTTGCGTAAGCCTTTAGCTGCTAAGTCGTGTTAAACTAAGTCTATAATCTCTGTCTACTCCTAAGGGTAACAGACTTGAGTGTTTCTATATATTAAACCTAACAAAAGTTACTTTGACACTATCAGAGAAACAATTTGTTTATCATAGAACATTACTAACCCGACAACATAATATTAAATTTCCGCCAGTCAAAAGTACATTGAACATAGGCATCACCAATTATTGCTACAAAGCACAGTCCTTTTTATTATCCGTGGGACCATACTTAATGGAAACGGACGCGGGGCCATGGACAGATTGTATCGGACTTGCACCGACCAAAGCCCACGGAATTTCTCCTTCGCCGAATGTCGGCAGAACCACGAGAACGCTTACGTACACATCCACAAACCCACTAGCCTCGCTGTCCTAAATTGGTAAAGGACACTTACTCTCCCCCTCTCTTCTGGCAAGACGCTTTCTCATACTTTCCCCGAGTCCGCTACCCGGAGGACATTGGGATCAGGAAGCACTAGCCTTCCCGTCATCCCACGGTTGATCTTTTCTATCGCTTCGCCACCGACCACCTCTCCCACGCGGCTCCACCGCGGCCTTATCAGCAGAGTCACGGAGACGAGGATGTGGAGGGCCAGACGTGCGATGCAAAGCAACGACGCAAACAACCCGCACAGTCCACAAACTGATCGAGTTTTTACATATAAAAATTCCGCTTGCGTGTGTTTGTGCTTGCAAAACTCGAAAAGTAAATCAATTGAGCTCAAATTATGATTATGTACGACTCATTTACTATACAGGGCCTAGAACAAAAAAATATTTAAAAATAAGTTAAAATATAAATAAATCCTGTACTTTAAATAATGGTCACTGAGAAGCGTGTATGTACATAAAAATATTGTGTGCACTAGTTATTGATCGTGTAACTTTGGTACGATTTGACAGATTCAGGTTATATTCCTGCAATATGTTTATATTGTCGAGACGAAGGTTTATAGCTATGTATATATACACCACAATGCCTCCTATTATATATTAAATAAAACCATTTTTTAATCTTAATTGTTTTCAGCATAGCTAAGTTAAGTAGGGGTGGAATTGATGCCTGTTGGCATTTTCTGCCAATCGCCACAAGCTGTAGTGAAATGTAGTGGCTGGTGCATCAATTAACAACGTAAACATTTAATTAACGTTTAAAATCAGCAGACGTGTTCCCAGCAGAGCAGTGCTACCGTTGTCGATATCGTTTTGTGTTTTTTCATCAAAAACATGAAACTATATCGTTATTATACGCAGGTAGATTAATTGTTAAGCTCGTATGAAAGATCCACTCAGTTCAAAGCCGGCTTTCTTTTTTATTATTAAAGTAGGTCAATGGTTATTCACCTTCAATATACTACTCAAATCTTATGACTTCAGAATTTTGTCCAGTTGTTTTGACCTACATTCATGAGGAACTCATCAAAGTAGTTTTAGCTGTTCATTAATTCGAATGAAATACTTTTGTATTTATGTCATTCCTTAATGGTTAATCTTTATATTTACTTTAAGACACTTTATCTATATACTTAGCCACAACAGTCTAGTGGTTAGGGGGTCTGCTTCCATATCTGGAGGCTCAAGCTTGTTCCCTTCACCTATGTGAAGGGAATCTTCCAAAGGGTTTTTGGAACTTATGGCCTGGAAACTAAGATAGCAACAGGCTCATCACCTGCCACGTTGTCTTAAATAAGCTTAAGTTGCAAAGTGGATTGACAGGACTAAGATAAATGTCTAGACTTTTGAGCACTCCATGGGGTATACGGTTGTGATAGACTATTCTTTAAAAAGAACTATCTCTATCACAGCCGAATTTATTTCAAGAACTTTGACGTAGTTGAATTGTCTCGCCAAATACGGTGTAATACATCTCATTAGGTGTCTAACATCAATTCTAATCTTTTGGGCTATTCTATACCTCATAACCGTTTTACGTAAAGGTTGAATGGTGGTCAAACATTGCCTAATTTGGTAGATAAAAAATAAGAATGAAATTACGATTTAACGCATTCACGTAAGATGTTCTAGAAATTTATATGAAATATTCTCACTTATTTGGCACTCGCAACGAAATTTGTTTATGCAATACAGGAAAATGTTTTATTCAAATTCAATATATTCTTCGAGCATCATTTTTGAAAATTCGTCGGCGCTAAAATTCCGTGTAGACTTATACCAAATTGTACATGTCGCAATAATTTTCACTTCAAATTCACTGATTGTAATATTGAATAAAAGTTTTGATTTTGGGATCTAATATATATAGTTGATCATCATCATCATTACAGTCTGTCACAAGAGCACTGCTGATAATAGGCCTTCACAGAGATTGCCACAAAGCGCGATACTGAGCCACATGAATCCATCGACTTTCCGCAACACTGTACATGTCACTACATTTCTTGGCACTGATATCCATATGGTGTACCCATCACGCCCGTATCAAGTAGGCACAAACATTTGAGATACTACAGTCATCACTCATCATTACTCCAATTTAAGTGAAAAAAGTGAAGACGATTTAGCTTTGAATTTTTTTCTAAATGCGAATTAGTTCCATCAATTAGTTTTTTTACGATCTGCGAAAGTACTTCATCAACGAAAAGGATTTGGCGTAATTTTTTGAGGATTAAATGAAACGGAATTGTGTTAACTAATAGGAGTGAAAACTTATACGATTTGATATTATCACTTACTTTGTCTACAGGTGAAAATATTTTGATACTCTTGTGTTAGTACTTAAAAAAAAAATGTCATAGAATATTGTTTCCATCTTTACGACTGGGTCTATCTACAAATTGTGAGTCTTAATCCAGTTGGTACGTATTTACTTTAAATGCTACGGAACTAGTGTAACTTGAATTGACATTGTAACTATTATTTTCAACCAAGCTTATCTCTGGTAATAGAACTATATTAATTGCAAAAATACAGCAATAAATCACGTGTACCTACAGCCTTAATTTCTTTTTCTATGTTAATATTTTATATCCAGATTACTGCGAAAAGTGTTGAGAAATCACGATGACTGCAATAAATTTGAATTTATGCTTCTATTTAGTTTGTAGACATACTGTAGGTTGTATGTAGGCATGTAAGGGGAAATATACCACTCCCGCCTTGTCCTAGTAGTGTTGGCGGCTTTCTTGGTAATACCTACGAGTATGTTCAGCAGTGAACTAATATAGGCTGAGGTGAGCTTGATGCTATGACTATGCATCAGAGAAATGTACATCAGCACTAGTAGAGTTTTTAGACGATCTAGAATTAAATTAGTAATAATAAATATTACCGTGAAAATTATTTTATTTTATTGATAAATAAGGAATAGGCTGTGAGTCAGAAATATACATAATAATAAATACATATGTATTAATTACTTTATATGGTCCTCCTCACCGTCCAGGGAGCGGGAGTGGGCTTTAGATTACCTCACTCACCGAATAAAACGCAGAAGCTCAGGATGCTACTACTTCAAGGTTTTCTGCAAGGCCGTGGTATCAACCCGGTCGAGCCAGCCCATTCGAGCAGCAGCAAAAGCCGCCGCTGTCCTTGCCCTCTTCAACCGTGATGCAATCGTGGGGATCAGGAATTTTGGTATTGCGACACGCCTTTCTCCCTATCCTTCGCGACTCTGGCGGGGATCGACAGCCCGGTGGAAACCCGTTCGGGGAAGCCCGGCTACCCAGACGGCCACTAGATTGTTGATTGTTCGGGTGTGGGTGTTGTTGATATATATCAATACCCATGGGAACGAACGAAGGGAATACCCATATGGGTATTCCCATGGTTCAGCCAGGTAGTCCTATTCAGTGGCATTTTCTCTTACTACTACTTGCATTCTCTCTACTTTACTGCGCAGCAGTCCCAGAGCTCCCGCTGGTAACCACACTGGAAGTGTTTACCGTTTGTGCAGGCTGGTGGCTCTTCAAGTAACCTCGGGCAGTTTCTTGCTACATGGTCACTTCTGTATGTGACACAACTTTGGCCGGTAGCCACAGAGCGACGAGTGACGCAAGGGATGGCATCGATGACATACGCTTTCCCCTTCATGCCTCTATTTTGATGCCGATCGAATTCAGGACTCAAAAATGGTGAATCCAGTTGAGCAGGTGTTCCAATTGTACAATTGTATTAATAATTGGTAAATCAGTACGGTTTTAATTTTTACGGTTCACTTTACATTTCGTACGGTTTCTGATGAGGAAGGGTGAGAGGCGCGAGGCGCGGGTGCGGGTGCGGCCACGGTAGCAGACTGGATGTCAGACGGGGTACGGGTCCAGACCACTGACGGGTTATCGAACGAGGTGCGGTGCGGGGTGCAACATCCATGATTTCGTGTTCCGATTAGCGCGGAAAATGTATGACTGCGCTGATAACGGGTCACAAGATAACCTGCGCTGATTTTCTCGATAGTGTCGAATATCTTATCGGCTGCCTTAGTCGTCCAACAAACGGAAATGATGCCAACCAACAGGAAACAGGAGGAAGATACAGGAGAACTGGAAGGCGCGAGCATTGTACTGCGCTGACCGAACTCAGCGTGGTACTTCCGCACTCTCGAAAATTCGAGGACTCTAGTTGCTCCGCCAGAATAATAATTGCAGGTATGGAAAAAAGTGAACAAACTATTTATTAATATACTACCAAAGCGCTTTGTCCAAACAGATCCGTGATACATAGCGTAAATATGGTATAACACTTATAAAACTTCCTTATGAAATGATCTAAATGATGGTGAAAACACCATCACTTACGCGGATTACGACTTTGTTTTATGCTTTTTAAAGATGTATAATAAAGATGCGTAGTAAATATATCATATTAATGTTTTGCGAGAATGTTACATGCTACATTAACTTTACTTTGAATCACCGCTTAATGTCGTGGAAAAAAGCAATTTCAAAATATTTTCTCGCAACATGGGTCTAATTTTCAGACAAGGTGTTGCCAGGAAAGCATTAAATTATGTTCATGAATTAGTAACTTTATCCATTAATATATAATTAAAGTTCTAACCTCATTCTTACAGTCTACCTGACGGTAAGTGGCTAAGACCATCGATCGAAATAAACCACAACGTATTTAACTTCTAAGCTGACTAAGACAAAAGACTAGAAAATCGCAATGACTTCCGATAAATGACAGGATAATCATTTGGAAAAATAGCAGATCAAAATAAACCATACCGTTTACGGGCACAGCGTCTTAATGGGCTAGCCGAGCATGGCGATTATGGAAAATTCTCCTTATGGGAAAGTCCTATGTAGTATTTATAATTTAATAATAATTAAAACAACATTAGCTTAAAGTAATAAGAAACTGCGAACCATATTAAATCTTATACAGAACGTGCCTAGGTAACGTTTTGATAAAAATAGAAAATCGACGTCGGTGAAGATTTGAACAAAAAAAAATTTAAAAATAAATGATGAAATGACAATTTCGGTTCGTATCCATTACCTTAATTGATTAGTTTAATAGTTCAACTGAATATAAAACCTTTTAGGGGTTAGTTATTACAGGCAACGTTGAGCTTTTTACGCTTAGAAAGCTGAAAAAACACGTGAACATAACGTGCAAGGCGCAACTCTGGTGATTGTCCATCGACTACCAAACGTAAACAAGATGTTCACAATTTCCAGTGAAATGTCAACAGGTTCGCTGGAACTCAATTTAAAAAAATATATATTATAAGAAAAAATAGTAAAAAGGTAACGACTACGAAGAGTACATCCGTTTAAGGCAGACTGACTAGCATTTGGCCGTTTTCATCAGTCGATGCCCTTACGTAATTATTTTATTTCTATACGATTCATAGCTAGAATCCATACCATACATATCATACATCTTTTTTCTATTTCATCTGAAAGTCGCGAATACTTTAGATTAATTATTTATGATTTATAAATTTCGATAAACTATCGAAGCCTTTAAACATGCGTCCGAGCATCCCGAAAGCACACGGGCGGACGCAAAACCCACGCCCAGTCTAGGCGTAATCGTAAGCAGGTCAGCCTCGCACACGACGTGAGGCCGACGCCGGTCTGATGTGATGCCATCACATCTTATAAGTTGGCATGCCATACACTTGTAACAATAATTCGTTTTATTTAAATTCATACAATTATGTAGAGCGAATGTAGCACAAGGCATCGGGCGTGCGCTCAATACGCTTAGCTATTTTATTTAATTTTTACGTTAATCATGTGGATCAAAAAGATAAAGTAACTGTATTTTTAGACCATCTGTGAAGTCTGCAGTCTGTGATAATATTCTAGATCTCCCCAACCATTACATCACATTTTAGAGACTACAAATCCTTACAAAAGAACACCGATTCCTGCCAAGAATGTTTCTCGCGGCTATTTAAATTTATAAACCTTCTAATTTCAATAGAGAAGACGGCTGAGTGCTACCACTAGCTTGTAGTCCTGAAATAAATAAAACTAAATACACTACTGCACAACCTCAACATACTGTAATGAATTCACGTTCTGCGAAGAATGGATAAGAAATTAATAATTAGAAAGCTGACTGTAGCGTAATTATCCCGTCACAAACGTGTGCTTTATTCCCGAAACGTCGAATGTTTCCATTAAAATAAAGACCTTGATACAGAGGCTGCGACCTTGTATTTAAACTTTAAAATAAGGAAAGGGTAAATAATCACGTGATCTTGTTACTTTATTACTGACGATAGACAGTTTATTACATTTTTAGGAATCTTTCTATTCGTTATCTTCGTAGACGTTTCTGAATTTTTCAACATTCGCTATAATATAATTTTTTTTTACAAAACTTGGATAGTATTAAAAACCCTTAGCTACTTTACTAGAAGTTTAATTGCTGCAGCATAATTTTCTATTAGGGTAATTATTTCTTGGCTTATGTTCGGAGAGAGACCTCGTTGTAATTAACGATTAAGTGAGAAATTTATTTCTACTGGCAAAATCCTATAAATTGCGTTTAACTACTTAGCTAAGTCTTAAATTGCAAATCGTATTTTTTAATTATCCTGCAAATATTTACGATTGTATACACAAATATATCATAGAAATAAATATCATCATTATGATTATTCCGTATTAACAGCCCGCTGCTGATTAACGGCCTTCCTCAAGTTTTAATATCTATCTTAGTTCGGAATTATCATCATCAGTATTACGAGTACATCTCTAAGATACATTTAAATAATAATATATTCACTTCACGGAGCATAACAATAGAATTGCAATTGCTTCAACATGTTAATAATTATTGTGCAAACTGATGGCTTTTTCGTTATACAGCGATCTAATCCAACCGAGATTCGAACCAAGCTCCCGTGGCTCAGCAGTAAGGTACGCTAACCGGTAACCCCCGTAGTTGTCACTTAAGTATACTTAAAGGAGCAGTAAATTTATGTACGCAGCAAAAGAACAAATATTTGAACAGACCAGTCGTCAGCCAATTTTACAAGTAAGGTTTTATATCGAGGAGCCGGAGCAGCTTAGCGGTCAGGGTGCTGGATTTAATTTCACAGTATGCGAGTGATTACTACTAGGTTCGTATCCAGATCGAATCCAGCACCACTAAAATTGTTCATTGTAGTTTGAAGTGTTGAATTTACCATGTGTGACACGGTAAAAGAAAATCATCGTAAGGAAATCTGCATGCCTAAGGAATGAAAAAAACAATCGAGGACATAACGAGTGAAGTCTGCCAAACCACACAACAGCAGCGAGGCGAGCTCTTCCTGGCTCAGCATAGGAGACACCTATGCCGATTAAATATTATAATTACAATTAAAGATGTAATTCATGCACACAATTTTAATTATTTCCTTTTTACTCACTGAGAACATATTTGTAATACTCGTATACAAAGTATATAAGCATACTGCAACGCAAACTGTAGTAGTAATGTTTCCTATAATTCCTGTCCTCCTATAATTTATATGATATAATGAATAAAATCAATCTATAAGTGGGAATATGCCTATTTATTGTGGAATAACTTCACTAGTGGAGTTATATATATACAGAATATATATATATATATATATATATATATATATATACAGAACGGGTGCATGAGAATATATCTAGGTTGTTAAGCAATTTGTGGTGGAGGACGCACATTCTATGTATATGTGAGCTTTTTCCACTATTAGTACTGGTTGCCGGTAAACGAAACAATTGTTTTGATCTTATATTTTAGGATGGTATTCGAATATTTACTTCAGACAATACTGGGGATATTTGATCTCACTAAGACAATTAGGGACTGTCAGTCACTTAATGAGAGCTTATGAAATAGATTTAAAAAACTAGGCTCTCTCTTCGCGAGCTGTATTGAATGGGTTCCAAATGGAAGAAAATATTCTAGATTAGACCTTACTAATAAAAAATCAAGGTGGATTAAGGTATCTTTGCCCGTAAAAAGTTTTGTTGTGCGCGTGATAAAATGTAGTACACGTGAAGATTTAATTAGAAGCTTTTAGAATTAATTTTGTATTTATGTACACCTTCAGGTCACGCATACTTGGTCACGCGCTGTGCTTGTAACCTGAAGAAAGTTTTCTTTAATGCACATATTTGGAATTTTCATCCTAATTTTACTGTATATATCCTGAATTTGTGACTTTTAGATCAGACGTGTATTTCCAAAAATATTACAAGTAGCATTTAGTTATAAGACATGTAATACGTTTTCTTAATAATTAAAGCTCATGGAGTCACGTAATAAATTAATGTTTTGCAAGGCGTCCATATCTTAAATTTAGGCCTGTATGTTAAACCTTTTTGGGTACTAATGTGATGTAACTTTGTCAGATGGCACATTCAAGTCTATAATGCGATTAATGTGTTTGTTAAGAATGTCAACTAATCAGTTTATACTGGAGAGCCCGATTCCATAACCCAATCTACCTCCTGAATCTCGTTATTAATTTTGACGTAGTTGGCGTTCTTGTTGTTTTTAGGTTATTTGACAATTAAATAGGTTCATTTGTTGAGAATAAAACTGTCAAGTCAGTCAAACCGTATGTAGAAGTAGATCATCAGAGACAATAACCGAGCAGAATGTTATGTATAAGACTATATCAAATATGCGTCTGTTTCCATTGCGTAATGTATACGTTTGTTTTAAATTCATTACATAAGATAGAAGCTTAGCCGTTTCAGTCACAACATTACACGGTCCCGCCGATGGGCCATCAGATGACAGTTCCAGGTAGGGTAAATTAAGGTCGCCAATGATTAAGTGAGAACAGTGACTCAGAATAAATGTCATGAAGTTTATAGAAGTATATCTCATAGGTTTAATGCACAAAATGAAGTAGAAAAGAATGACAAATCTGTTCCAATTAAATCGCCTCAAAATCTAATTTTCTGATAGCATAAATCGTTTCCTTGACTAGAAACAGTAGAGAAACCTTACCTCCGTTTTTGTTACACAATATACATATTAGTCAATATACAGTTTCGGTCACGCTGACATAATGAATATATCTATCAGCTTGGATTTCAGCATCCAAAATTGTATTAAACAACCAGGTTTCTACTAAAACTACAATACCATAATTACAAGTAAGTAAATTGAATTTAACATTGTAAAGGTACCCGTGAGAATCGGATAAAATAATATTTTTAGTTTGAAAAGAAACGTACTGTAATATACATACATACTAATCATAATATAGTCATATATACATATATATGATTCATAATCATGTTCCTCTGACTCAAACTAAGGCTCAGTTCAGAAAATATGCTATTTAGTTTAAGTTAAGTCAAAAAGTTAATTTGTAAGTTTACCAGTGCTCTAGTAGTACGGTTTTATTAGTACCGCATAATTTTCTATTGGAATAGTAATTTATTGGCTTGTGTTAGGAATGGATATTCCGAATATGGCCTTAACTAACGACTAAGCGTAAAATCTCCAAGGGTTTAATCCTATTAATTTGTCTTAAGCTACTTAACTAAGTTATGTAAAACTACGGTTAGTGAACTTTAAGCTTCTATTATTACCGTATTTATCACCTCATGACCTCTTTATATTAAATACATTTTTTATGTAGAGATATAATTACCACAAGTACTTTCAGAATGTAATAAAATATGTATTATTCATTTAAGTAAACAACACAGGGTTACAATCATTTAAGATAAGCCTCTGTCGATTTTGAACTCGAGCCGAATAAAATATTGCTTTTACTATTCCAGTATTAATAAGACATATTTAAAAGTTAACAATATTAAACAAGTACTCCTAGAACTTTTAGAATGAAATTAGGTAAGAATTTGAATTAGGTAAAACAAATGAAAGTCTTTGAAATATTACTCATTTTCTCAAACCTTCACTTAAAGTAAGAATAACTTGTGGATAGCGTATGACGTTACAGAATTTTAAACATTTAGTATTTAAAGCGTTTTAGAATTTGATTACTGAATTGCAAGGAGTAATTATTTCTGTTTTTAATTTTTTTATTATAGAAGAGGGTGCAAACGAACATGCGGCTCACCTGATGGTAAGTGATCACCGACGCCCACGAACATCCACAACACCAGAGGAGCTACAGATGCGCTGCCGGCTATAATATATATAATACTGCAAAGCCCTTCCCTAAATAAATAAGCTGCAACATTGTATCTTGTAATAGGTCTATGTGTGAGTTGCGATTGTACGAATACAACATATTCTAATCTCGGCGAATGCTATTTTTTTACTCATACACTTTTATTGCATGGAGCCTCTGGCTGTATCGGATTTTGTGCTAATTAAAAAAAATCCTCGATTGCCAAGTAATTTGGCATGATGTTCTATGTGCAACCACATGTGTGTATGTATGTATATATTCACGTCTTGTTCCCAACGCGGTAGGCAGAGACAATATTCTTCCACTTGCTACGGTCCTGACATACATCTTTCGCAAGGAAAGGAGTGCAGGGTAATATTTAAATTGCTGAGACAGCTGAGTAAGTAAATAAAGAACAGGATCGGATCTGGAAACTGAGCCTTGAGGGATTCTGTAAGTAAGTATTCATTCAGAACTAATGGTCGATACTAAGAAAACATCTTTGTTTTTTCCAGCAGTTTTTTCAATTATCATTTACAAAGTTAGCTTATACAAACAAACAGATAGTATTCTCATATTGAACACAGTTTACAATTACACAACGTTCATTGGAACAGGTTAATTAATTGGAATTGAAACAATATTGTAGAAGGTTAGCTCTTCTTTAATTTATCACATTGCTGTTGCAAATGCTATTTGCTATTTACATATTTATGTTTTGTATATTTACTACAACTGTAATTACTATTACATAAAATTATTTAAAACGTTTTCGATAATTGAAGGCAGTAATTTGTAATATGCCCTCACGTTCGAAGGTCACTTATAAAGAAGTATAAATTAAAACATAAAATGTAACAGAATGGTGTGAAAGTATTACGTTTTATTATTTTCTTTCTTTCTTACCGATATTCTTGGATTTCGAATTATTTCTTGTCGAACCTGTTTCACACGTTCTGGTGTTGCTACTGAAGTGGACGGTCCTGGTCATGGCCTATTAACCATTGTCCCTTCTTACCTCGTCCTCGGAGCATCGTTTAATCGCCGAATATCAAAGTGGGAACAGAAAGCTCGACGCGGTCGAACCAATGATTTACCAGACTTTAGGTATTGTTCCATCGCAATTGCGCGGTGCGCTCCCGACCAATGACTCATGGTGACTGACAAATCCGAAAAGATGGCGCAACAATCGCTGTCCCTCCCGCGCGTCTATCACCGCAGAAAGAGGAATAGCGATAATTTTAAATTGAATATTTTTCGCTGGGGACCTTTTATTTAACTCAATTATTATCACTGAAGCCTTCCGGTCTAGAGTCCAGAAATTTAGAGCTAGTGCTGTGTTTATAGTAGGCCTTTAAATAGAGTATTTAGCTAAATTATTTTTGTTAAAGTTGGTCTGAAATTACAGATATCAATACCGAATTATTAACCATCTATTTGGGATTAAAAATATTCTATACTATAATGATTTTATTCAATTTGTGAGTGGACCAATAAACATTTTATACCGCACCTCTCATGAGTCCGACAACCGTATTACCGCTACTACTAGTAAACCGGCAAAGACTCCGAACCCGTCGAACGCAAACGTATGTCGCTGCCGCTCATAACTATATGTCACGGTGTACGTACATACTTTATAAACGCAAAAACTCCAACCACACGATTCTAATACACTCGGCGTCAAAAAAATCGCACCTTTTGAAATTTTGACTTCAAGCGAATAATACTCTTAACTTATTTATTGTACCCTACCAAAATTAATATCATTTGAAAGCACAATTAATACACTTTTAAAACGCGTATCGTTCTTTTCTGTAAAAACAATAATCACGAAACGTTAGGGTCTTTAAAAAAAAGCGCTGAAAAGCTCATTAGAGGACTCACTACTTGTGCCACCTTGGACACGAATAAAAGGGGGGGAAATTAATTAATTTTGGGTGATTAGCTATCCAGACATCACAGAAGTCACACCTGAACAGCTCCAGTAAGAAAAAAACCCTAAAAATGGATACCACGGCAGAAGAAGCAGCTCAAGTGGTAGCACTACTGCAATCAGGACTACGCCAAGTTGATATTGCTCGACAACTCAACATAAGCCGTTTCCGGGTGAAACGAGTATCCCAGCGGTTCCAGGAGACTGGAGGCTACATCAGGAAGCATGGATCCAGAAGACGACGTTGCACTTCCGACAGAGACGACCGCTATATTGTGTCGACGTCTTTGCGTAACCGTATGGGAGCGGGCGTTGTCGTGCATGAATGTGAATTCAGGCCCGACAAAACCAGCATACGGGACCACATGGTCCTCCAGTATCTCTATGATGTACCGATGAGCAGTCAGGGACCCCTGGCCACGTGCACCTCCAGTGCAGCAACAGTGCGCACACAAGGTCGGTTTTTCCTTGGATTGAAATTCCGCCGCAGAACATGCAGGATCCTCCTCTGTAGCTGACGGTTTCTTCAAAGCAGGCCTGTGAGTACCGTTCCCCCTGCCTCCTGTACACTCTTCTACGCCTATCATTGCAGAAAAGGCATACCCTCGTCTCGTCGGAGAAGAAGATAGACTTGCATTGGTCGAACGTCCAATCCACGTGGTCTCGGGCAAACTGAAGTCTGACTCGCCTATGCTCTGCTGTCAATTTTGGGGCCAGTAGCAAGTCTCGGATCCGTATGTCATCACTGGCAACACGCACTGGTTGTATACTTTTGTCTTGAGGCTTTGCGGTATACTCGACGAGAAGATATGACGTAGTTTCCCGAACGCAGCCCAGCCGAGTTGGATTCGTCGATTGACCTCTGAGTCGAAGTTGGACTTACCTAATCGGACAATTTGTCCCAGGTATACGTACTCGTCTACAACTTCGAGCCTATTGTTCCCAACAACAACCGGTATTGGTGTGACATGGACGTTTGACATGAACTTCGTCTTGTCCATGTTCATCTTAAGACCAACCTGTTGGGAGACGTTATTGAGGTCATTGAGCATTGTACTAAGCTCCTCCAGCGATCCTGCCATAAGAACTATGTCGTCGGTAAATCGAAGGTGAGTGATGTATTCGCCATTGATATTGATACCGTATCCTTTCCAGTTCAGCTGCTTGAAAACACCTTCCAATGCAGCGGTGAAGAGTTTCGGGGATATGACATCACCCTGTCTTAAACCTTTCTGCAGTTGGATTGGTTTCGTACTATGATTCTGTACTCGGATAGACATCGTAGCCTCATTGTACAAACACCTCAGTACTTCGATATACCGAGAGTCTATCTGGCACCGCTGGAGAGACTGTAGTAACGCCCAAATTTCGACTGAATCGAAGGCTTTCTCATAGTCCACATACGCCAGACATAATGGCAAGTTGTACTTCTCGGCCTTCTGTACAATCTGGCGAAGAGTATGTATGTGGTCAATGGTACTATAGCCTTTCCGGAATCCGGCTTGTTCGGGAGGCTGGAAGTCGTCAAGTCTGTTCACTAGACGATTTGAGATGACTCTCGAAAACAGCACGTAGACGCGGCTTAGAAGCGATATCGGTCTATAATTCTTCAAAAGGTAGTTATCCCCTTTCTTGAAGAATAGGACAACCACGCTTTCGGCGTAACACCGCCATGAATGACTGAATTAAACAGCTTCTGAAGGACAACAAGTATCGGTTTTCCACCCGCTTTCAGAAGCTCAGCTGTAATTCCGTCATCACCCGGCGCCTTGCCGTTTTTAAGCTGTTTGAGAGCCATCCTAATCTCGCTCAGACTAACGTCCCGGACGATGGCTGTTATCGGAGTAATCGTTACTCACATCTTACGTTACGTGTACAGCTGTCCGTAAAATCTCTCGATCTCACTCAAAATCTCGGCTCCAGCGGGAATGACTGCGCCGCTTTCGGTCTTCAGCTTGGTCAGTTAGCTCTTTCCGATAGACAGATCTCTGGCGAAGACTTTGGAGCCTTGGCTCCGCTCTATCGCTTTTTCAATACAGGCTGTATTGAATTTGCGTAAGTCTTGCCTCATACATTTGGAGATCTGTCTATTCAGTAGCCGATACGCTGACGCATCCGTTGTAGACTGCAGCTTTATCTCACGCCTGGCTTTCATGAGTTTAAGAGTGTGATCGGAGAGCTTTTGGGGCTTGTTCGTGCGGCGGGTCCTGCAAAACTTAGCTCCTACCGCATGGACAGTTTCCACTAGCCTGCTATTCGTATCGTCCACTGTAACGCAATCGTCTAGGCACTGAAAGCGATTATGCAATTCGAGCTGAAAGCTCTCGGGGTTCTGGATAAGGGTACGTGGTGGGCGGAGCGTAGACTTCACCAGACGAGACCGCTCGAGCCTAATGTTAAGGTTCAGTGTGCCTCTTACCATTCGGTGATCACTGCCGGTTTTTACCCTAGTGATCACAGAGACATCACTGAACAGCTGACGCTTGGTCGTCATGATGAAGTCGATCTCATTTTTTGTGGTACCGCCCGGGCTCATCCATGTCCACTTCCTGTGGGGCCGCTTCTGGAAATAGGAGTTCATCATAAAGAATCCCTCCTTTGCCATGAAGTCAGCCAGCTGTTGCCCTCTTGGGTTCCGTTGCCCTAATCCAAAGTTCCCCACTATCTTTTTTCGTACCTAGTTTTGCGTTAAAGTCTCCCATCAACACCGTGTAGTGAGTCTTAGGTAGTAGAACAAGTTACCGGATTTTAGGATTATAGAGTCCTCTCCCTGTCTTCGGACTTCAGACAACCCCATAATACTCCAGTGTAACTTGCTTACTTCTTCTTCCAGTTCTAGTATCTTCTCGTCGGTCCTCAATGTGCGCGCGTTATATGTTGCCAGGTCCAGTCGTTTGGGTTGGCAGCTAGAAATCAGCCGGTGATTCTTCGCACCCTCTGCCTCGCCGTTACCATGGCTGTATAGTGCTGGTGCCAGGCAAAAATGTAAGAAAGGGATAATTGGATGTCTCATTGATGTGAGCCATGCTTGCAAGTACACTACGAGATCACGCGCTGTTGTCGTAAGTTAGGTCTCACTAAACATTAATCATCCCTACTTCCTCGTTTTTAAAAGAAAGATGGTAAAGGTAGGGACATGGAAGAAGTACAGGTCACATCTGTTAACAGTGTAGTTGAGCAGTACTGTGAGAAATTTATGCCTTACTTATAGAATCAATATAATAGTATACCTATTTTATAACAACTCCAGCCCAAAAATATACAGAATAAATAAAACTATTATAATTATGATAACTAGAATCTAATAACTAAAATTATCGTGATGCCCTACTCCTCGTGCCAAGAAGCAAGGATGCATTTAATTAGACATTTATCTTTAGTTATTTAGTCCGGCGGTAGATAGGAAATCGGCTGTAATCCTATTAGACTTTTCACACTTTTACATGTGTGATGAATAAATAATCATTAATTTATTTAAAAAAAATAATAATAATGGGTCCATTTAACTACTTTAACGCAATAAAAGGGAAAATTTTTATAATATCTGGCGTATATCAAGTTTCGAAATGTTTCATGCTATGTTATAATATTCAACATGACCCGCATAATTAATGTAATTAAAAGTGGCTGGTCAGCAAAAAAGTCGGGGAGACTAGGTAAAAGCATATGAAAACTCCGCCCATTAAAAGTAGAATTTGATATAACTTTATAGGCTAGTAGCCACGAGAAGTGTTAAATTTTAAAACAAATTTACATCCATAATAAGCAATTATTACCATTAAATCTTATTTGCAGTTATACTATGTGTCTCCAACATTTATGAAATTCATCATCATCATTTCAGCCTGTCACAAGTTCACTGCTGAACATAGCAATAAATTACTATCAATTTCATAAAGGTTTTTAAAGGCAATTAAACGTTTACTATTAAAGAAGTTTCAGTGATACAATAAGCAACATTACATAATGTCCATATACATAACCCAATCTCGCAATCTATAGCTCGTAGCAATAATTAGAAAGAAAATATAATTACATTAATTTTAAAGTTTATTACAGTTAGACAGATTAGGTCTATTTAAAATAACTACGTTCTAAAAATATGTATTATCGTAAAACCACGTGCATTTCCACACTGAATACCGTTGAGCGAAAAAAGAATTAATTCAAATCACAAATTGACAAGAAAAAAATAGAGAGTTCATACTATGATTTCTTGTATTTACGCGAATACAACACATTTGAAAAGCTTCTTATATGTTATAATACTTGATATATTAAAATAATTGCACTTTGGGACATTAGTGAAGTAGTATAATATTTCTACACTTTATAATGATGTAGATTACGATCGAGCTCGTCGGACTATGATTAAACTTTTGAAATCAAACTATTATTTACGAATTTTATCGCGTTTAGTTTACTTTCTTAGTACCGTCGTAACGTCTAGATAATTACAAAGTGCAGAAACATTGTGCTTATACTATTTCACTAATTCACAAAGTGCATTTATTGTAACATATCAAATATTGTAACTTATAAAATGTTATGAAATAACATATATAGATAACATATAACATATATACAATAGAAGTTGGTTCTTATAATCTGCATTGAAATCGTATCGTTAGTAATAGTAGTTAGGTGCTATGATAATAAAGTGTTTTTTTTAGTTTACAAAAAGTACAAAGGGGAATATAGTATCTTTTGCAGTTACCGTTGCCCTCGTACATCTGCAACTCCAGGGATGCTGCAGGTGCGTTGCCGGCCTTTAGAAGGGGGATGGCGAAGGGAAGCGGACTTCGGGTTCAAAAAAAACGGGACCCATCTATATAGATAATAATAGAGTACCTATACTTCGTCGCTGAAGAATCAAGCTGTGGAACGCCGGAGGACTTAGGTGAAGGCTAAGGTTAACCCACACTCGATTGTAAAAAAATATAGTCATTTAAAAACTTGGATCGTATTATAAATTTTATAAAATTTATAATAAATAATATATTATTATTCCAATTTTTGATTTGTCTTAAATGAAACCTTAGTTTTTTTTATTTTTGGGTTACATTTCTATTGTTATAGCAATAATTTGAAATGGAGGTCATTTATAAGAATGTCCCCAAACTTTGAGTTCATTACTGATGATATGATGTGAAAACAATACATATCCAAATTTCAATAGAGATTATTACTACCACCGGTTTGGGGTCCAGTAATAAACAAAATTAAATCTAAAACCAAGCATACCACTGCACGACCTCCAGATACTGTGAGCACATTTTGCGTAGATCGGACCAAAAATTAATAAATAAAAGCCCGAGTTAACTATGACATCGGACGTCCAACACCTCAGTCGCCCCGTGAGGCCACGGTTGTTGTAAAGCGATTGAAACGTCGGGAATATAAAAACATAATTAAACGCGATAAAATCCGTAAATAATTGTTTAATTTAAAACATCTTTACAAGTAGTTTAGAGTTGGATGGCAGTGTTGATATTGGCTGGTAGTAAGTAAAAAGGCCACGTCTTTAGTTTTTAAAATTGAAATGGTAATAGATTTTTAGTGCAAGTGGAGATAATCCTTCTTCTAGATATGAAATAAAAAAAAAATTAGGGGATATATTATGGTCTTCTATTACTTAGGTATTAATAACATCCTAACTTCCACTACAATCAGTTTTAAGGTTGTGTTGTTGAGGCGTTCTAACTCATATTCACTAGTTTTTATTACCACGAATAAGTTGTTCTGTACTAATACACTATTTATAGTGGATGGAAGAGGAGGGAAATAGATTCGTTGGGATTTAATTTGAAAGCTCCGTACCTATTTGTACATTTGCAAAGAACCGGTTAATGGAATTTGCGGCTCTAAAAGTAAAGGTAATTTTCAGACGCTTAATAACTTTCCAAATTTTATTATTATCCTTTACAGCAGCTTTTGTTTATTACTTTCATACTATCTCTGTTTTTTTATTATATCACTACAGAAATACTATAACGCAATTATGTAATTTTAAGCATTTCATTGGGAGGTTTTTTATTTCAATTATAATGCATCCTATCTCTAGTACTTATACAGTTTAGTAAGTGCAAGCAGTTTTCTAGGGTTTTATTATAATTTTGTTTCGACGAACTCTAATTTTTATTAGATTTATTCATAATGAGTTTTTGTAAATGCTCAGAACAAAAATTCTATAATTGATTCAGAGTAATTTCATTGCTATACTAGACTTTTTTTTATGATTTTAATTTAACTAATCGTAATTTTTTTCATTTATAATTTTCAGTTAAGTATAACTATATTTATTTTTGAATTCGGGTAAAATAGAAGCGTTTCATGACCTGTACTGGAAGCTGAAAGTGGTTTTAATACATGGCCTAGGCAGCTGTTGCTCCTGGTAGGATCATAGTACATATAAACTAATCCATGGAAAGCAAGAACTTATAGATAGTTTGAAGACAACTGACTCAATTCATAATTAAATCAATTTAATAGAATAAAACCAAAAACGTTGAAAAAACAAGTTATTGTGTGGCGAAAAAAACGTCCTTTATTTTTTACTTTTATTTTATTACAATATTTACATTAATAACACATATTTTGGTGAAAGTTTCAATCGGCTACCTATTACGGTTCAAAAGACGGACTTTTAACGGAGTTTTAACTATTTACAATACGAAACTCAGCAGCATCATGCTATTTCACGTTGGTATTCTGTGAGAGGATGGCCCTTGTGCAGCCTAGCCGGCCCTCTGGCGCTATAGCGTAGGTACCAAGGTATCTAATTCCGACATCTTGTATTTAAATTTAAGAGTAAATATATATTTATAATATTTAAAAAAAAAATAACTAAACGTGTTTAAAAAACTTTATAAGATTTTAGTTTAGGACATAAGATTGTAGTAGTTTTTTTTTAAGTTGTTTATTTTTGTGGATCACGATTCGCACGATTTTAGCATTAAACAATACAAATGAAGTACCATAAGACTTTGCAGTGAGAGAGCTGCGCAGCTTACTCAACAGTCCTAATTTATTAAGCATTGAACATTTAGTTTAGCTATTTTGTGCGGTTGAATTCTTATAAAGACATATAACATAATGTTACCCGCTGAAATTAAAGACGGTATCAAATGTTGTAAGAGGAACAAAGTTTTTTTTTGAATGTCAATTTCATCTGCGCGCGGTATACCTTACTTGATGAGAACAAGGCTCTGTCAACCTACTTATTGCCGAATATACGGAAACCGAATACTAGAGTCTAGAGATCGGGAGTAGCACCACTGCTGTACTGCGCTCACTAACTTATCCGGGCATTGAGGTGAGAATGGACAAATCGTCCATCCTTGGGATGTCGGGCTTTTGTTGGTACTTTCGTAGAGAGGGCTATGTCCAGCAGCGGACGTTTAGAGGCTGATAAAGTAAGTAAAATTTGATTTTGGATGTGCAATAATAAACCTAGATAAAAGTGAAACAAAAATAAATTTCTGTGTTTAGTAACATAAAATAAACCTGTGACGAATATAAATTTGTTACAAGGTAGAGCAATTCTTCATTGCCAAGGTACTTCTTAGGTATCCAAGCAGCATTAATAATTTACTGCTCCGAGCATAAATGCAGAAGGGGGTCGTCCTTGATACCGATCGTCCGCCAGTTTCTCCCCTACCAAGGGCTTCCGTCTGATTTTCCGACATTTTCATGTTCTTTTCGATCACAGGCGTGGATACAGCCATAAAGTTTAAAAGTGCGAATGAAATTTCTCGAAAACACAGCTACAAATAGATGTAACTAATTACTACGTAAGTAACGCTAAGTGTTTCCAATGAGCGGTCATAATTATTTATAAAATAATAATATGATTTTGTTAAATATTAGTAAATTGCTAATAACATTGGAAATACAAGGTGCATATTAATATACAATGTATACAAAAATACTACGAAATAAGTACATAGTATTGTTCCAAAACTTCGCGCGGACCATTATGTCAAAGGTGTTTGGGTCATCTGGCCCTTACATAGCGTTCCAAAGATGTATTGGAATGATTGCTATAGATAATTTTATTCAATTGATAACTAAACAATGTTTCTTTAAATAGTTATTTTCATTCCTAATCAAGAAAAAAAATCCATCTATATACGCGCTCGTCAATGAATGTATAACACTTACATGTTTTTATACAAAATATGTCACCAGCAGTCATGTTGTTCCAAAAAAGCTTTGATGTCAGGTGGGTTGAAACGATAAAAATCAATATACATGTCACCTCTGGACCACTCCAGGACCGACATTCACACGACGGTAATTCCTAAGGAAGTGTAAGCTTATTTCTATTTGTATCCTCTTTCACCTTTAGACAACTCAAATATGTATAGATTTTACCCTGACATGGCTGAGGTGTCTGGACGCATACAAATTATCGATTATTAGAGTCTGGCATTATGCCAGGGTGTGCATCTATAAAATGATGTCAGTGCAACTTAGAACTGTTGTAGGAACAGTAAAAAGGCATTTAAGCAACATTCACTTTTCTTAAGTTTAACATGGGGTAAAGGTGCTCGTACCTACCCGTTACCATCTCCGGTGACTTATGTCGGGATCAGCATTGAAGATACCGGACCGAATAAAACCCCCACGGTAGACATGCTGTTAGCTCAGTGGCCTTTGCAGCTTCAACGGTAGAGACTCGCAAGCAGCAAGACCGCAAGTTAAGTAGGCCCGCAAGTTAAGTCATTTCATTGACTTTTTTTTATGGAAAAGACGGCAAACGAGCAAGCGGTTCACCTGATGGTAAGTGATTAACGTCGCCCACATGCATCTGCAACACCATAGATGCTGCAGGTGCGTTGCCGGTCTTTAAGGATATTTGGGAGATGGGAGGCAAGAGGAGGGGAAGAGGGAGGGAAGAGAGAGGGGAAGAGGGAGGGGAAGAGGGAGGGGAAGAGGGAGGGGAAGAGGGAGGGGAAGAGGGAGGGGATGTGGGCCTCTGGTTACCTCACTCACTGAACGAAACGCAGAAGCACAAGATGCCTCTACTTCACGTCGGTATTCTGCAAGGCCGTGGTATCAATCCGGTCGAGCCGGCCCATTCGAGCAGCAGCTAAAGCCGCAGCTTGGCTCTACCACGCTTAAAAACTACCTGGACCTTGTCAAATTATAATAAAATATACAGCAAATATAAGTTTACATCTTAATATTTGAATCTCTTTTAATAATTCATCATCATCATTTCAGCCTACTACAAGTCCACTGCTGAACATCGGCCTCCTACAAAGATTGCCGTAAAGCTCCGTCCTGAGCTACCAGCATCCATCAACTTCCCGCTACATTGCGCAGGTCGTCACTTTATCTTGTGGGGGGTCGTCCCACATTTTGCTGCCATTGCCTGTACGTGGCTGCCACTCGAGAACCTTTTTTTCCCAATATTTGTCGGTTCTGCAAGCTATATGGCCGGCCCATTGCCACTTCAGCTTGCTGATCCTTGCAACCATGTCAGTTACCCTAGTTCTGCTGCGGATATCATCATTGTAGACTCTATCGTGCAGAGAAACTCCGAGCATAGCCCTTTCCATAGTGCGCTGAGCAACTTAGAGCTTCCTCATCCTGCAGTGAAGGACCATGTTTCAGTTCCACTGGCAATTCGCACTGGTTGTATACTTTGCTCTTGAGGTTTTGTGGTATACTCGACGAGAAGATATTACGTAGTTTCCCGAACGCAGCCCAGCCGAGTTGGATTCGTCGATTGACCTCTGGGTCGCAGTTGCACTTACCTAATCGGACAATTTCTCCCAGGTCTACAACTTCCAGCCTATTGTTCCCAACAGCAACCGGTATTGGTGTGACATGGATTTTAGACATGATCTTCGTCTTGTCCATGTTCATCTTAAGACCAAGCTGTTGGGAGACACTATTGAGGTCATTGAGCATAGTGCTAAGCCCCTCCAGCGATCCTGCCATAAGAACTATGTCGCTGGCAAATCGAAAGTGAGTGATGTATTCGCCATTGATGTTATACCGTATCCTTTCCAGGTCAGCGGTTTGAAAACATCTTCCAATGCAGCGATGAAGAGTTTCGGGGATATGATATCACCCTGTCTTACACCTCTCTGTAACGTTCAGTTGGATTGGTTCCGTACTCTGATTCTGTACTCGGATAGACATTTTAGCCTCACTGTACAAACACCTCAGCACTTCGATATACCGAGAGTCTATTTGGCACCACTGGAGAGACTGTAGTAACGCCCAAGTTTCGACTGAATCGAAGGCTTTCTCATAGTTCACATACGCCAGACATAGTGGTAAATTGTACTCTTCGGTCTTCTGTACAATCTGGCGAAGAATATGTATGTGGTCTATGGTACTATAGCCTTTTCGGAATCCGGCGTGTTCGGGAGGTTGGAAGTCGTCGAGTCTGTTTACTAGACGATTTGAGATAACTCTCGAAAACAGCATGCAGACTAAGGCTTAGAAGCAATATCGGTCTATAATTCTTTAATAGACTGTTATCCCCTTTCTTGAAAAATAGGACAACCACGCTTCTACTCCTCGCTTTCGGCGTAACACCGCCATGAATGACGGAATTAAACAGCTTCACAAGGACAACAAGTATCGGTTTTCCACCCACTCTCAGAAGCTCAGCTGTAATTCCGTCGTCACCCGGTCCTTGCCATTTTTAAGCTGTTTGGGAGCCATCCTAATCTGGCTCAGACTGACCTCCGGGATGTTTTCGGAATAATGTCGGATAAGCTAGGCTCTTGGGTCGTAACTCACATCAGAGTGTGGTTTCAACGACATTATGTACAGCTGTCCGTAAAATCTCTCGATCTCACTCAAAATCTCGGCTTCAGCGGAAATAACTTTGCCGCTTTCGATCTTCAGCTTGGTTAGTTGACTCTTTTCGATACACAGATCTCTGGCGAAGACTTTGGAGCCTTGGTTCCGCTTTATCGCTTTTTCAATACAGGCCGTATTAAATTTGCGTACGTATTGCCTCATACATTTGGAGATCTGTCTATTCAGTTGCCAATACGCTGACGCATCCGTTGTAGACTGCAGCTTTATCTCACGCCTGGCTTTCATGAGTTTAAGAGTGTGATCGGAGAGCTTTTGGGGTTTGTTCGTGCGGCGGGTCCTGCAAAACTTAGCTCCTACCGCACGGACACTTTCCACTAGCCTCTTATTTATATCGTTCACTGTAACTCAATCATCTAGGCACTGAAAGCGATTATGCAATTCGAGCTGAAATCTCTCGGGGTTTTGGATAAGGGTACGTGGTGAACGGAGCGTAGACTTCATCAGACAAGATCGCTCGAGCCTAATGTTAAGGTTCAGTGTACCCTAGTGATTAGAGAGACATCACTGAACAGCTGACGCTTGGTCGTCACAATGAAGTCAATCTCGTTTTTTGTGGTACCGTACGGGCTCATCCAGGTCCACTTTCTGTGGGGCCGCTTCTGGAAATAGGAGTTCATCATAAAGAATCCCTCCTGTTCTATGAAGTCAGTCAGCTGTTGCCCTCTTGGGTTCCATTGCTTACTATCAGCTCATCGCCTTTTTTCGTACCTAGTTTTGCGTTAAAGTCTCCCATCAACACCGTGTACGGAGTCTTAGAGCAATGCATGGCTCTTAAAATGTCCTCATACATTGCCAAAACTTCATCACGTCAACGTGTCAAGGTTGGTGCTGTATGACCTTCAGCGAATACCTTTTGGTTATTCTGAGTATAAGGTACGCAACTTAACTCCGCACACTTCCGCTCTTCATCACGTTGTTGATGAGAGACCTGTGGACGATAAAACCTCCTTGGGACAGATGGTCACCCTGCCGGTAGTAAAACAATTTACCAGATTCAAGGTTTATTGAGTCCTCCCCCTGTCTTCGGCCCGAAGGCAACCCTACTCCAGTGCAACTTGCTTACTTCTTCGTCCAGTTCCCCCTCGGCGGCCCTTAATGTGCGTGCGTTATATGTTGTCAGCTCCAGTCGTTTAGGTTGGCAGCTAGAATCCAGCCTGAGATTAGTCGCACGTGCCTCGCCGTTACCATGGCTGCCACCATAGCCAGGACTAGCGAGGCCGCTGGGGACTGGGGGCCATTGCTTTCTTTTACCTCTCATCATAGGGGGAGTTTTGCCATAGTTGCCACGCCTGGCGAGCGGGTTGGCTACCGCAGTTTTTTTTTTGGTCTAATGAAGGAAGATGCTGCTGCCCATCTCCTAATATAAATTTTTTCCTCTGTTGACTGTCGAAAGCAGCCTAACCAACGCATGATGTTCATGAAGTAGTTGCTGCAGATCTTGAAGAATTGCTCTTTTCATTGCTGCATTGATCTCTTGACTTGACGTCGATTAAGTTGTTCTTCCATGTTGCCCATGAAGTATATTTGTAAAAATGTATCCTGTGCATCTTCGAGAGGTTGCAATTGTCCAATTCGATGGTGAATCTAGATAGAGACAAAGATTTGTATCTACAAAATCAAAAGCAAAGTCAGTATTACTTCACGTCAGTATTTATAAACCCTTTTTTTAGAATAAGCATACATAATACATAGAAGTATAGTACGTTATTCTTCTACTGTATTGTGTGTAATTATAAAAATAAATAAATAAATACCTTGAATGCTGGATTAAATCCTCGTTCTTCGATAATGTATTCCTCAAATGTGGTCATTAGGAAACTCCTATTGTATTTTTGAGTGTTTGCTAGAAAATGTCGTGATTCGGGTGTTTCGCCACGAAGCAATAAATGCAATGGCTCAGGTGGCGGAGTCAGTAATGGCAATTTCACTTTCCCACTAAGGCAGCACAATCCTGGCGTTTCTCCGAGAAACTTCAATGCGCCACATTACTCGCAAACAACGTTCATTGGCCTAATGCGAACGCTAGTATGAAAGCAGTAATCAGTGCTGCAATCATATCAAAACGCTGCTCGATTCAAATCAGTACTTGATAAATTTCTTCTTGTCCGTCGAAAACTATCTAGTTGTTGAACTCTGAGGTTTGCTCGACGATTTCACATTACCAACCGAGCTGTTTTACGGGCTGCCTTGCTTTGCTTTTGGGATTGAAAAGCATGAAGTCGAGCCATACTAACGCGGTGCTTTTCACGTGCAATTTCTTATTCTTCTTCAGTCCTTTGATTCGCAATGTTTCGAATCCTAGTTGCATTATGACTTTGTCGGGAAAGATTTGATCATCTTGGTCGCGGCAGGGTATTATTAATGATAATATCGGCACAATAAGCTAATAGAAACTCGGAACAAACACGTCAACCGATCAACTGAAAAAATTTCAAATTGTCAAATTTTCAACTATACTTAATCATAGACAACATTACGTTTAGCTGTCAGTTGAGTTTTGTTACACCATTTTTAACAAATGAACGGTTAGACTGATGTTTTGACTGATAATTTTTTCGTTTTGCTGTCAGTTGCGTTTTGTTATGCCATGTTTTAAATCACATTGCACGGGAACGGGATAAAAGTCCTATGTCCGTCTCCTGGTTCGAAGCTACGTCCTCAATAATTTTCAGCCGTTCTTGAGTTATAAACTACTACTAACTAACACGACTTTCTTTTATATATATAGATTTAAATCGAAGTCATCCGAACTCATTAAAAAATGTATGAAAGAGACAAGTGAGCACGCTATTTGCAGTGAACAATGTACGAGGACACGCCAAAATCATATCAAACGCCGAATCTCCATATTCAACTTGCGAGTCGAAGAATGTGTGGTGAATGTGTGGTGGCGTCACTTGACCTCTCGCCATATTACACAGTCTTGTGTGCGATGTTATGGACGAACGTTTGCACGCTGCGGTAACGCTCATCTATACTGGCATTACTCATTACATATTTTGCATCCCACGTATGTGAAAAATGTGTCAATGAACCACGAAGATTTGCTGGACAATTTGCGCGCACTTGAATTATCCCTATATTCCTAGTGACATCGCCGGAGTGCCGTAGACGAGCGCATCGCATCTGTTGGATTGATAATCGACTTCATTTGATGATTCGCAAGTAATAGTGGTAAGGTCTTTGAACACGCAATCACCCGCTGGTCCTTCATATACATATTGAACATACCTCTATTGGGGGGCCTGAGTTATCTTTCGTATGTTGAATACACTATATGGCATTCTGTAATAATCAAGTACCTCAACCTGCATATTTTCCTCGTAGAAAGGCTCGGATTAGGCTATATCCGAATCACTTGGCCTTGCCAATGTCTTATTTAGGTCTTACAAAATTAAAAAAAAACGAAATAAATATTATTAATGTCTAGTACATAGGTATTTAAAAATAATTAAATTCGCTATATTTTAGATTATAATCATTGGTTTTGCTGTTTAAAACATACAATTTCATCCTAAGTATTCTCGCAATTTTTATTACGATTGTATTGTAGTGTGAGTGATTTATGCCGATTTTAAGAATATGATAGCACTTATCATATGACGATGATTTTGGTTGAATTGTTTTATCATATATTTCATTCACGTAATAATTGTATATGCTTAGAATTTTTTTATGTTTGTGGTTTATTCCTCCAATTTAGTAATTTTTTCTTTCGTATCTTAGTTGCTGCACCTACTTAAATTTTTTATCAGGTTGACTGGTAGAGAATGTCTGCAAGCCTACCTATGCCTATAATGCCTACTATTTGTTGCCTTTATTTTTTTTAAGTTAAGTTAAGTTTGGCATAAGTCATGTGAAGAAGTCTAAAATCAAGCGACTAAACTTTAAACTCGATTTTCTGTGGTAAAATGTGAATTTACACAAATACCGGGGAGCAAACTTTGCTCTTACTAGTTTATAAGTAAACTCTCCAACTAGGGCGCTATGTGCACAAGTTGTTCTTATTCACCTAATTTAATTGTCGTTAGAGCTCGACATCTTGTTTACATACTTTTATTGTCCTGAAAAATATTAACAAATTTTTTTATTAACATTAAGTACTTCATTCATCTAGAGTTATTGAGACTCCAAAGAGGATTTGTTTAGTAACTAACTATTAGATATTTAAAAATAAATCTTGTGGTCATCTTAACTGCAATATTTCATTACAGCAACACCCAGATCGTTAATCCACGTTAATATTGAAAAAAATTCTAGATCAGAATTTTAGGGTTTTAAAGGCATTTAAAAATTTTAGTAACAATAAGAATAATATTTTTAATACAAAAACAGGGGTAATGTGTGGCATCGACAGAAAAACTCGGCAGATTGTCTGTAAATTGTACTGGAGAGGTGTAAAATTTGTTGTTAAACTACGTAACAAACATACTAAACTAAGTAAGTCTTTTTTTATGTATTGCCCTTAAAATAACATTAGAATTTCTATTGTTGCAACACGTCATGAATTAAGCACCGGGCGATGAACTGAGGAGAGACTTGTGACTGAATTCTGCAATATGGTACATTTTATTTAGCCGTTCCATTTATAAAGTCATAAATTTTATCGAAATCGTTTAAGAGAAACTATAAAATCTAATTTAATGGCAAAAGAAAAGTAAATGATTGTTTAGTTATAGCTATGCAAGAATTAGAATATATTAAAGATTTCACAAACAACTTTTTTCGAACTATTACTTAAGAAAGATTTACACACTATTCAATACGACATTACAAAAATAAATGTAAACTTTTTGTGTATGACACATAAAACCTGTTTGTCTTACTGACTATACTAGGTATACGAATGTATGCTTACTTTAATGTATATTTTTTAAGACGATGGAGGTAAACGAACATGCGGCTCATCTGATGGCAAGTGACCATCGACGCCCACGAATATTCGCAACCAGAGGAGCAACATATGCTCTGCCGGCATTTTCTTGAAAGTTGTAACTCTTCATAAATGTTCTTGGCGACAGCTGATTTCACAAACTCGAAGCGCGTGGCATCAAATTTCGAGAGAAACGCACTATGGTGGAATGTCAACCCGTCTAGGTGGTGTTGGTGGAATTATGAATTCTGTCGCGATGTGAGATGGTAAAACTCGTATCTGTGTATCACCCTTGCTGTCGTCTGCATAGTAATGGATGCTACTAATTTGTAGCAAATCGTTGATATACATAAATAACAGGGTAGGAGATAGCCACAGCCTTGTGGAACGGGTTTGTAGTCTGGTCCGCGAGGAAGCTGGTGACCCAGTTGCACAATTTCTCGACTAACTAATCTTTCACCAATTCTGCCATGGGCTTTGACTTTGCCAGGGCGATAACTCCTTTTTACTTTTCCTTGATAACGCCTTTTCAAGAACCTGGAGGCAGAGGTGTACTCGTTTTAATGAGTTTTGTTTTTTTGCATCCCGGGACGCCGATGCATCGGTCCAGGCCTGACAACACCTCCGTTTTCAGCGTTACGCTATTGTGCAGATGCGGCCAAACCAAGGCATTAACCTACGACAGGTAATGCAGAAAGTAGAAGGTATATGTGGTGTATGGCCTTCCCCGTCTGGAATCCACGTCGGCGAAATTACCAGTTGTGTCTGAGCATATGCCAATGCAAAGCCGTATACTGATCTCCCCGCCAAGATCATTTATGCATATGCATGTTGTATGTTTTGTATGCATGTATTTACAAGTACGAGAGACAATAATAATTGACAATATGGTGAAGTTTCACCAAGTAACGATAAACGCAAATATAAATTATATTATCGTTTCAAACCTAAAAATGTACCATTATGTTTTTATTTTAATTTAAATTGATATTAATCAACAAATCGTAAGATAAGAAAATCTGTCATCTCCTTCTTGCAGAGACTGTTGTAAGAGGCCCATTGTCGCATTACAATTTCCGAGAACAAGATCTGAGCATTTATAATTTATTTTCTATCAATGTAACCAATTTATCACAATTTTTTGATTATTAATTTTATACTAGTTACATTTTGTCTTAAAATGCGTAAATTAATAATATATATATATAGCATCCGTAGCCTAAGACTTGTAAAGAACGGCCTTAGAAATTTTACTATGCGTATACGTTACACTTTCATTTATAAATTTAAACCTAAACATCCCTAACCATATTTACGCAGTCTCTCAGAGACTTGAGTGCTTTCATTACAAAACGTTTTTGTGTAAAACAAGACAAATCACGAGTATAATGCTAGTTTTACATATATTTTGATTTAAGGCATCATAATTCGTTTTATCTAAGTTTAAAGTAAACCTATCTTTTTGTTTTACATTTTTTTCACTTTCTCTTCGTAGATTATTTGGATTGTATATTACAAGAAGGTCATCTTAAATTTGTGGACTTTGGTAGACATGGTACAAGTAAGGTTGGCATTTAAGAAAAAAGAGTTATACAATACACCATTTATCTATATATATGAATATACTTATACACCTTGTGTCTAACACATGGTGATCAATAATTTCATTATAGTGTGAAAAAAATTGCAGGTATATTTTTATTTTTAATGAGTTATGTTATGGGTAGGCACATGTTAATTAGTTAACTGCGAATTTTATAGCATTTGTCATTACTTTACTTCCACAAGTTGCCGTGTTTAATTGCAGGTAATTATTGCCTTGATTGAAAAAGTTTTATTCAATGTTAGTGCGGTAATGCAAAACAGAAATGATTATACTATATGTATTTAGTATAGATTAATACAAAAGTTTTAAGTTTTAATTACTATATCCCCGTGGAACATACTAAACGATTTATTCTACTTTATTTTTATATTATTACATTATATTAGAGATCAGTATTTGCTCCGCTCGTGTAAAATGTCATCATTATTTGTGATCAGGTTATTTCATCAGGTTCACTAATAAAACCTGAATTTACTCAGACTTAGTAACTTTGTTTATCAGCCTGTATAGTCCACTGCAGGACATAGGTTTCTCCCTTAAGGAGGATTTGCCATAATCGCCACGGTCGGTAAGCGTGTTGGCAATTGCAGTACCAGAAACCTTATATCTTAGACGCTGCGTCCCGTCATCAGCTTGCTTAACATTTGGTCTGGTATTTTTCGAAATGGTTGTCCGCCATCTATTGGTAGTCATTGCGATTTTCAAGGCTTTTCCTTTTACGCCTCTTACGTCACCCACGGGAAGAAAAAAGGTGGCAAATTCTTACGCCGATACCAAATGGCAAATATATTATTAATTATACAATTTATTATTTTTTCGATGCGCGCGCATATCGACAATTGAAAACGGTACCATGAAGTTGGTAATTGTCTCTCAAGTTTTCGTGAGAACCGATAACTATATGAATATTTTGTGAGTATTCGTGATAAAATGGGGTTTATAGATCTGAGGTTAACTGTCGGTATGTATTCTTATTATCTGTTTACATTAAAATTCGTTAATTAATCCTTTATCAATAGCATTTAATGTCTTTTTTTCACAAACAAAGAGTACTGGCTAACGGGATATTTTTGTTTAGTTATTTTTGTTTTTTTACGCTAAAGAAATATAACTTCTCACGTCCGTACATAAGTACACACTCACACACATGTTTTTTTAATCACTTTTTCCTGGGTATGCATGTTATACGCATTTTTTATATAAATAAATAATATTCATCGAGTTCGGGAGGGAGCGTAAGCGTACGAGGCGGCCTGCTATATATATACATATATATATATATATATATATATATATATATATATATGATAAATAATTTTTGGCCGTATAAAACTATGCTTATGCTTGTACAAACACCTGTTCTAACTATCATTAACGCATTTCTCATTCTGCATAAGCAGGTGTTACTCATACCTGAATAAAGATCTCCTCTACAACCAAGAGAGTTTATTCAACAACTGTATCAGATACGTTTTCAGTCCTCGTAAGTATGACCATATCATTCAATACCGTTCTCATCTTAAATAGCTCACAGTCTAATAATTCGAATATTCTACTTGTTCTCCATCCCACTTGGAAAAGTACAACAAGTATACGATAAGAATAGAAGTAGATACAAGAAGAAACATAAATTTCAATAAATCTCTTCAACTCATGATCGGGTTCTTGGTTCTTCTTCTAATCACAATATTAACATTCGTTAATACTCGGGATTTGTAGGAAAAATACTTTATCGTTAAGGCTGTACTTCTCTAAAATGCCATGTCCGAAGACGTTAGAAAAATATCTACTGAGTTACAAGAGCTTAGTAAGTGAACATTTTAAGCGTTCTTTAAACTACTCGTAGTGTTCGTCTACATGGGTACCATTGGTTATTATGGTTATTTAATATTAAGTTTATATATTTATGTATGTAATATGTATGTATCATAGTATTATTAGACTTCTGTTAACACTATATTATACATTTATTTGTATATATAAATGAAATTGTAATTCAAATAACACTATTTAGACCTACATATCTCCGTTTTATTTGGATATATTTTAATTGGTTTATTATTATAATGATATTAATTTTATTATAGATTAGAAACATGCTTTCCATATTTTTTAGCACCTAAAACAACGCCTCGAGTTAACTCTCAGAGTATGCAAAAAAGTATTAAATCGGCCTTTTGTTACTATTATTATTAAGGTGAACACAATAAAGTAAATAAATAAAAAATATTTATAATGCAACAATAACGAAGTCTTCAAAGGTGTCTTTGAACAATCGGCGTATAATGCAAAAAGTAATAGAACATTGCTAATAGTTACTTAATAAGAAGGAATTATATTAAAGAACTTGGTTCATCATACCTAGTAAATGTTACTAATGAGCGTCTTTCGAAGTTCATTAATTGTTTCAGTGTTCGTCAACATCAAACATTCAGGGCGTTAAATCGTTTGAATTATAATTACTTTCTTACAGGCTACGACACTTTGTTGTAGCTAAGGTAGTTATATAGTGCAGACGAAATTAAAAACATTAACTCAGTTTCTATTAAGTAGTTTATTATGTTAAACGAAAATTAGTTAAAAGAAAGTAAAATCCAATTTTAAATACATATTTTTTCACTCAAATAAAATGAAACAAATGAAAGCACAACCGTAAAAAGCTATCATATACCTAATGCAAAAACACATGCCTAAGTGTATTGGGATACCACTTGAGCACGTTTCACGCCAGCAGTTATTCATCGAAATTCCCTATTGGTTTTCATTTAATGTACCGGACGTAGTTGTTGAACACACAGCTAGAGAATATAAAGTTTGTTCACTCCTACATAAAGTTGGCAACGAGTAACTAGCTTGCATTGCAATTTTTGACAGTTTTGAGGTTGGAAATTGTTATTAGCATTATCATTTGCGTATTACTATATTTAACTAGGTACTAGAGTAAGCATCACCTACCAATCTTCAGGATAATTATGTGCCAAAAAGAAAAACCAAGGAAAACTAAAATACTTAATAGATAGTTTATAATTAATGTATTACATCGTAGTATTATTTTTATATTAATTTGAAGAATCTTATTTACCTTTTATAAAAGACAGTAGAAGCAAATTGTTCTACTAGGGTAACAAGGATACAGGAGAGGAATTAAATCTTAAGATGGATAAAATTGTAAAGCTGTTGGGACTTACCTGGAACCGAAGGACTTCCAATAATCGGTGACGCTGCCACAAGATCTTGGACCTGTAACAAAAAGAAAAATATTATCAGATATTTTAAAACTGTTTGATCCACTGGGTTGCCTAGCACCCGTTCTAGTGGGACAATGGATTTTTTTGTTAGATATAATTAATATTAGATATTAGTTATAGATGACATGGTTGTTGTTTCTTTGATAATATTAATTGCATTTCCAAAATATTATTTACACTTAAACACTCGCATTCACCATGAGAACTGGCCCCTTTGGGAATAAACCACGTACTCGGGCCTCCGCAACCCACTTTTTACCTATTGGGGGATGGAACGTTATAACCCACGGAGGTTGCCATGAGATTTTTAAGGCAAGACTCCTTACTCCTTACGACTTTAAAAGTGCGGGACTAAAAATTCAGATTTGTTTGTTTCGCGAGTTCAAGATACTTGGTTGTGCACTCGAAGAACTATGTTCCTTTTTACGCTAGTTTATCGAATTCCTTCAAAGACAACGACAAGATTACAAACGGCTGACAAGGGTACAGCGAACTTTTGGAAGATTGTTTTAGTAAGGTCGGAGTAGGCATTTTACATAACAATACCCGAAATTGGGGTTGAAAGAGTTACTTATGTGTGAATCAAATAAATCAAACAACTGATGGAGAAATCAAATAAATGTGTTACAATTTTTTCCTGGCATAAAATTTATAAAACTCATTGAAATTAAACAAACGAAATTCATTGCTTTTAATTACATAATTGTTAATTACAAAAATATTTAAACGCGATAAATTTATAATAGTAAATATATAATAAATATGTGGTATCTCAATGACAACAAGACCTCTACCGTCTCAGTCTCCCCGTGACTACGGGTACAGGTAAAAAAGTTAAAATAAGACACAATACCTTTCATAAAATTTGTTTAATTTCGCGTAAATACAAGAAATAATTTTAATGAAACTGTCAGTAAAGTTTTCTTCTTAATCATTAGCCAGTTATATTTCTTAACCATCAGTTAGTTCCTCCTATCGGGGTGATTTACCACAAACGCCATACCTGACAGACGAGATTTTTAACAAAAATGACATTGATTTTTAATACTGACAGTAATTTCATATACAAATAATTGTACATTTATATACAAATTAAATAATTTTAATGTATGTGACAATAATATAGAAAGCATTTTGAAAAATTATACGTTTTAGAAAATTTATTCTATCTGCGAGGAAATTTACGTTCGTTTAAGAGAGTTTTATAATATTATCGCGTGGGTGTCGTAAGAGTCGACGATGGTAACTGCCAGAAAAACTTGTGACTCACGATGGATGGCGGAATAAACATTAGGTAATTTTATGCATGCCAGATCTTTTACATCTAGATTAGTCTTTCACAGCAGCGTCTAAGAATACCCTCGCACTGGTGATGCTGCTGCTCATCATTAGTGTGCGGGATTTGGGTTTGGCAATTTAGAAAAGGTTTTCCGCCAGCATTCAGTTACTAGAGTCGCGTTTTAACCAACCGGGTGCACCATGTACAGGTGAGGTTGGCATATGGAGAAAGAGATGATATATTTCCTCTTACACACCAAACAGATACATACTTAAGTTATTTCCCCTTTTCTTTATTTAATACGATGAAGCTAAAAAATAAAATAGTCTATTTCCAACCCATTTCAAATTCCTATGTATTGTATTCCTTTGATGTCAAAGCCTCAATTAAAAATTTACCATGATTTGAGATATTAAGCAAAAACAGAAACAACCGTCAAAAGTAAGCAACGTTGCAATCATTGAAAGCTTGCCAAGAAGTGCTTGAAACAGAATTTGTACATTTATTTTAAAAATAGTTTTGTAGCAATTTTCTTCGACCTAAATTTACAGCGTTAGAGCAGTTTACAATTTTAATTTACGTCGCTGATGCATTGTACGAGTTTTAGTCATATATTGTGTGTGAATATCACATAATTGAAATAAATTTAATATCAACATTAAATGTTTGGTCTTAGAGATGTAAATTGCTAAACATTTCTTAACATATAATTTTTTATAACACTCCTACGTAAATCAAAGATGAGTTGGATGCTGTATACGAGGACTCTGCTCCATCATATACAATTGGGCAGCTGGATTTATACGAGGCGTACCAGCTTGGCAGACGATGGACGTTCGGGACGGCTAAAAACTGCAACCGCTGACTATAACGTCGCTAAAGTTCACCAAATGGTGTTTAACGGTCGTCGAATTAAAGTGAGAGAGATTATTATATAACGTGTTTGTCACATATTGAATCAAGATTTATGCATGAGAACGTCTTAGAATGAACATTTTCAACGCACTGTTGGCGTAGTTTAGGCTCAATAAATCTGAGTTTTGGCGCGGATTAATTATTGTAGTTGAGTTTCCATCCATTAACCGCTCGCAGGACAGAGGTTTTCGTCAGACGAGGAGGCATTACCTTCGTTAATAACTAATTTGTAGAGAAAGAGGCCGAGTACTATTTGGCGGGTTAAAGAGATGGGAGCATCGCTGGGAGAAGTGTGTAGACTTACAAGGAGACTATGAAGAAAATAAAAATAAATTTAACAAAAAAATATCATGTATATTTGTAGATCGGAAACTTTCGAGAGCACCCACGTATGTATTTATATTTTCGTCAATATTTGGTATTAAACAGGGTGTATTATACGCTGTTCTAAAATAGGAGTTTTTAGTAGTATCTCATTGATCATATTTAAATTTTAAACTTATTCTGTAAACACAATCCACATTTTAATTTCTGTCAGTAAACTATTTACGAGTTACTAAGTTATCGTATTGCTATAAACTATGATAAGTTATGTGGAAAATATTACTGATATTTACAATTCAAATAATTTTTGAATTATTAATTTGATACAGTTTTCCACGCTACTAAAAGACTAAAATTCCAAACACTGCAAGAAATCTTATACGTAGTCTTTTACAAGCGACGATCATAAGTTTAAGTCCTCCTCTTTCCTGCTCCTTCTCCTATATTTTTATCTGTCTTAACCGTTTTTTCAGTAGTATATAATAGTTGTTATGAGAAAAACAGAAACATTATGAAATGTTTTTAGGATTCCAAATCCGTTCTGCCTGTTCTGTCGTCCCATGCCTCTAGTCCACTGTTGAAAGTGGAAAGTATGAAAGCTTGAGAATGTTGGTAATTTATTTAAAGCAGAGACCACCATTAACACTGTAAATATTTTTTTAATTTTGAGACCCTATTAATTATGTGAAAAAGCCTATCGCCTAATGAACAAAAGTTCCAGGTCAAAGGCCGCGAGGCAGTCCTTAACTGGATGGATATCGTAATGAAACGACAAACTACAATATCAAGATGCTCAAAATCGGGAAAAACGGAGAAAATTGTGCAACAATGTTAACACGAGCTCCTAACTGAGTTAAAGGCAGTATAATAGGCGGTCGCAATACATACTTACTTAGGTTACGTAAATTAAGAACAGACATAGCTTAATGATTTATTAGCAAATACTATTTATAACAAGTCTGAATAATATTTCTACTAGAGAGCACTGATTGCAATATAATTGCCAAACTTATTTTGAAATTATCGAATGCTCTTCTCTACTACTTCATTATTGAGTACAAGTACATAATACATTCATTATTTAGGTTTAAGGGTATACGCATAGGAATTGCTTTTACGGTAACGCTTCAAAATAAATTAAATTTTAAATGTAGCTATTACGAGCTAACATTGTTAGTTTGAGACTGCCGAAGAGAGCCGCGACGCAATTATTTACTTAGCCAGGGTTACGGAAACTTTGACTCGAGTTTATTTTGTTTACAGTAAAATGTTACCTTTGTGATTAGTGATGTGTCTGATCTATCTATATATATGTAAATATATTTAAAAATGGATGGTACGGTATTAAAATATGTCCGCCATGATTACTACTTATTTTTTTTTAATTATCATTCTGAGATGTCACACCTAATAATTTCATTACTATCACGCGATAGTTAATACAGAGGTGACGTGAAAATTTGCACCTGGAATACGATATTTGAACATTACTATAATTACGAGAATGTAAACAATTTTAGGTTAATTTCTGAATAAAGCCCATTAGGTATGCTGTCTTTCTATAACACATGTTTTTTGACAGTTTTTAAATTTTAGTTTAACTAAGCAGTTACTACGATTCAAAGGTGAATAATAACGCAGAAAATAGTATCATGGTTTTGTTTTTTTTTAGGATATCGTCTCGAAAGCAAACACCGTTGTCCGCAAATCACGGAGACCCTTTTCGCAATAACAAATAATTCTACGTTTCATGTTTTGCCTTTCACAAAATAAATTTTATTTACGGAGTCTTATTTTTCCTTATGTAAGTGTTTTGTTAAATCACCGTTTATGAATACTATTTGTTCGTCACATTTTGGCACGAAAATCAGTAATCCTGTGACCAGGATGCACGGACCACGTGCTCGGAGGTAAAGAAGACAAGCCTGTTGAGAAATCAAGTATCGAGGACAAAATTTCTCCCAAGTATTTAGAGGAGGCCTTTAGTCAGCAGTGGGATTTTTACATGCTGTTTAAAAAAGGACCCCAGAATTTCTTGCCGGTAAGACCTTTTTAGTCTTGGTTTGCCCACCAGTGTAGATTTTGACGTTCCCAAGAGCTTTAAATAAGCCAAAACTTAATACTATAGTTATGACTTTGTTGTAGTAACATGTTAAATCTACCACCTACTTTTTTCCAGTGTGTGTAGTAAGAAGTGACTAGGTAAAAACTTCGAATATCTCGTGGTCAAGAGCAAACTCAGCGAAGAGACTCGCCACCCATCACGTTCTATCTTACGAAGAGGTGTAAAGTGAATTACGGAAGCCTGTACAAGTCAGCGTATCCAGCTGAGTCGTATAGAAAGAAAATCCGTAGTTTCTCATCAATCTCGCCATTCACTCACAAATATGGGTGACTGGCGAGATTGCTTAATTATATATTATTTTAACAATTTCTTTTTAATTAAAATTTTATTTAAACATGTTTGCTTAATAAATCCAAAATAATGTCGTATTTGATCATAATTTGATTTTGGTAATAGTTCAACACAAAGCTACTTTTTTCTTTATAATAGTGCCAAGACTGTTTTTATAAAACGGAAAGCTAAAACAATGGTTCAGGACTTAGAAATGTAAAAGTGCTCAGAGAACTGTGGTGCTTTCTCGTTTCGAACTTTCATGCTGCCTCATTTCTCTTCTATTGTTTCACGCTTAAGTTGTGCAAATCGAGAAAGTAGAGCTTCACAAAATAAAAGGAAAACTTTTTATAACTTAGGAGTTTTTTTTTATGTGCGGGTATAATATGTTATATAACTTTGTATGTATACTGACTGTATATGGTATGTTATACTGACCTTTGATTATTTTTGCATATGTACGGCTTTAGCTTAAAAGCTATTTGTCGGATATTGATAGAAATGTTTTTGTAGTGGCATAGTCAGAATGGCGATATGGGGAACAAATAAACATTGGCCACATATTTCTTTTGGGTCAAGGGTCAACTATAAGTAAGCCTTTTATGATATAAAATTGAGAATTCTCTTCAGAAATTGAGAACAAACCCACACATTACGTAATATATCCCGGAGAGGGGAAAAGTGGTTTGGGCTAGGCTGTTAGGCTCAGCGTGCTAATCCTAGCTTAACTCTAGTTAGACGTGAGTGTTTAAAATATACCACTTTTGTAAGTGGTTTCAAAAGAGTCGCTGATACTTAAGCAGGCTCATTTAGTATGAGTTGTAATATTTTTTTAATTTCTATGATTTAGTCATCACAACGTGTTCCAATCAATGACTTATTGTATAAGGCTTCACATATTGTATATGTATGTATATGTATTCAGTTTTGTTTATATGTATTTATTCCGTCAGTATGTTGTAAGTGTAAATTATTCATGTATTTTAGTTCCTTTTTTTTAACAAATTTAATGTTTGGCACCCTTATAATATCTCCCCACGCCCCGGGTTGACTGGCAGAGAATGCCAAGAGGCATAAAGTCCGCCCTTTGTAATACTTTTTTTAAGGTATTCAAATAAAGTTTAAATAAATAAATATTCACAGGTCTTCAAACGTAGTATCTGAAGTCCTGAATATTATTTTTACCTTGGTCCTAATTTTTAATAAGATTTAAAGACGTGTGTACAATTAAAACTAAACCAATAGTGATGTTGTAAATGAAGAAGTCAGGAAAGTGGGGCAAACGAAAATGGGAATCTCTTTATTAAACGTGTCGGAGCGCATTGCTTAAGGCCTTGGCACGGTTTTTAGAAGTATTCATTTTTCATATATGCCAAATATTGCGACGGTTTCAGTAATTTTACAAAATGAAAATGAACGCATGCGTCGGTTGACCATTTTAATTGCAAAGTTAATAATTGCACTTCATGATTAGTAACTAAAATAATCTTTGAATACGATAATAAGTAATACATCACAAATATTAGGAACTAGTTATTACCCGAGACTTCGTCCGAGTTAACTTTAAAATTCGCCGATAGGACTCAATTTGACAAATATAACAAAATATAGAATGAATAATGTCACAAAAAGTTTGGAAATAATTTAATATTATCGCAACATTCATTATACGAACTCGTTATGTATGTGTCGTAATTCCAAATATATTACACCCTACTGACTGCTGACTTTTGCTCAGAGGCTCTGCTGCAGGGGGCAAGGAAGGCTGGAGCTTTCATGTGCTCGCTCTTCTATATGTCTTTTGGGCGGCGGACATGGAGGGGTCCGTTGACGACGTAGGATTGGAGGCATTGTAAAAAAGCGATTGAGTCAAAAATTAAGCCAAACATGAGAAGTATTGAAACGTGGGTTTCGATACCATAATATGCATTATCATAATGTTTAACATATAAAACTCAGAACAGGTTTATACCTTATAGCGACAACGCTTAAATACAAAGTAATCCTAAAGTAATGCAGCTATGTCAGTATTGGTAAAAATAATTTAAACTGAGTGAATCACGATTTTTTTATTGGTGATAATAGATCGCAATTCGCGTACAGAAATGGTATCCGTATGAAATATTTATATTTGTTTGTGTTGTCGTAAAAAATTAGTCGCGCTTGGTTTTTACCATGTACTGCTAAAACTTGCTTCTATTTAAGCCATGTACTAAAACGAATAAAATAATTTAGGGTCTTATAATGCAAAAGACATCTTTAAATTTTGTAGATACTAATAAAATTAAATCTAATTATTATTGTTTATCGCTGCAACTGATTTTTTTGTGGAATTATTTACTTTTGCTTGTCGCGCGAATTGTAAAGAAAAAACACACATCGGCAAGAACTTAGTGACCAACCTATCATTGTCCAATGAAATACTTTTTTTATTATATTGCTTTTCTTTTTCTGGCTAGTACGGTATACATTTACTCATTTCTGAACACGCATCATTATTATAAGGCTTTACTTTAAATAATTTATAATTTTGTTCCGTTTGCGAGATTACACTTTTCAACACCCTGTCGCCATCTTGCCCGCACAGTCTCACCTTAACTTTGGTGCCTCACATCCCTCCCCCGAATGGTTCCCTGCCTTAGTAGCCGTGCCTTGGTTTCCCACGATGAACCTAGAGAAACCTACAATGCCTGCCTGACTTTGCAGTAAGAAGAGCTGTCCCGAAGTGGTCCGAGTAGACTTGGCGAGCTTACTTCGGATGTGGGTTGGTGGAGTGTTTGCGTCGTTGTTTTGCACCGCTCACCGGTTTGTAGGCGATACACTACCGCACTGCTGATGCGGCCATGGTGGGGCCGTGGAGGGAGTGGAGTGTCGGTAGTACAATGGGAAGTTCTACCTACCCTTTGCGGCCGATAAATATCACTTTATTTAAAATTCATGAAAATAATTAGAAAAGTGTACATACGTAATTCAGTTTACTTTAATGGTAGTACAATAGGCGATCTTACGGCTAAAACCGATTTCTCCTAGACGATGCTTAAACACTTTTCGTAAGAAAACACTTTTATAAGGCTCTCCTTTGTCCTCCAAATGTCAATGAAATAGCATTGACATTAGAGGACAAAGATGAATGGAAATAAATTCTTTCTGCCCTTGTGATCATTTGACATGTTTCATTACATTCTTTTCATCCCGCGGTCTAGAGGCTACCAGATAAACTTTTATCTGAGCCACCCCCCGGAGCTGCAAGGCAAAAGTCAACCTTACGTTTTCATTAGAGAATTTCCACGAAAGTTTTTAGTTAGTTTCCTGTAATTAATAGATCGAAAACGCACCTTTATGAACGATCGATCTTCATTATTTTCTTATTTATTTCACTTATTGTAATAAAATTGTTGTTTTTAATACTCTCCCTCTTTGACGATATAAGCTTAACTTAAATAAAAATTTAACTTTCATCTGTTAGTTAGATTCCACGATGAGACACCACGGTACAGATCACCACAGTCGTCAAAATATATTATGAGTAAATGGTCAAGAATGAGGTGGAATTTTAATATTGTACATCGACTTCCCCTTCTGGTATTTAATTAATATTCTTTATATCGTTGTACTGCTTTCCGATTAAAAGGAATATAATTGAAAATTATTACATAGAAATAACTTTTAATACTGCAAAGTTTATGCTAAATGCAAATCCGCATCAGATTACCTAAACGTTCTAAAGCGTAATTCAATCAAACTTGAAAGCATTTTAAGCCCCTTACTTCCTGGGATAATGGCGATGCGGGAAATGGCCACGGTGGGTTCTGCTCAACTATCCCGTTGGACGGGCAATTTGTTTGTTAACTACAGAGTGAGCCTATAATCCTTCGTTGCTCGGCAGTTTGAGTGACTTGGAGCTTACTGTTCACATGTTATATTTCCTATCGATTTATTCGTACCACTTATAAAATCAACTATTTTAATTTGTTAAAATTTTATAATATCAATCATCACTTTTGGAAGGCGGATCGGCAATATCATTAACAGATATCTCATCTTCTAATCATACTAAACAACTAATCATCTAATGTATACCGAGACTGGTGTGGTGACAGGCAGCAGCGTCTAAGGAGTGAGGTGTCTGTAATTGTAATAGCCAACCCACTGCCAAGTGTGGCAATTATGGCAATTCAGGATTCATACATGTCCAGTAAAGTACAACTTCTATGAGTCGCCTCAGCGACACAGGTGAACGTTTTACGAAAAAATCGTCAGTTAATTGTATTGCATGTTTTTTAAAAAATTGGTTACACAAGCTTTATACGTCAATAAATTCCTCCTACGTACCGTACGTATCCATGATTTGTCTAATTTATAATATTCTTTGTACGTATGTATGGAGAATGTATTAATTTTCGAATGATGCCGCGGGTAGCCGCTAGTAATATAATAACAATTTTTTGACGCTCAAAGAGCATGCTTGCTACAAAACTTAACAAATAAATTCTGAGTAAATAAAATTACGTGTGATTTTGTAGTTCGTAAACAATTTACTTACTTCAATTGAGTTGGAAAGGAACTTCCTTGTAAAAATTATATCGTAATTAATTGATGTCGCAGTGACCTACGTTACTGTCACAATACTTCAGAGCGTTATTTTGTCGTGTTTAGTTAGATAGTTGTGTTAGTTTGACGTGTATCAGTTTAGAAGCTATATAAGAACTTCAGTGTTTAGAATAATTCAGATTTTTAAGTGCTTGTATGACTGCCTTAATATTTACTTAATATCATTATTTTTCTCTTCATATTTACTTAATATGGGTATATTTATATCAAGTGACGATGTCAACAGCTAATGACTCTAGCGTGTGAATTCCAACCGCAGCCAATGTGTGTGAAACATACATATTATTGGTTTTCGTATTAGGTTGTATTAGTTATAGTGTGTGCTGTGTATCCGACACAGCACCTAAGCCTTCCTGACCGTAAAGTAAGCGACATTGCATTATGTATAGTATGTATCGCTTATGCGTATAAGTGATACATAAGCTAAGGGACCTACCCATACGACGAGAGAGTCCATCAGTATGTCCGTTTACAATTGCGGCACTATAAAGTCTCCTGCGCAGTTGATAACCGCCATAAAGGCGAAACCGGTCGGAAAGTTAAAAATAAAATAAAATTAGGGAGCAAATACAAGTGTGAGATTATTAACAAAACGTGCGTTAGCTAATTTATATTGTGATGCCGAGCTTATGGTACAATAAAACTTAAATAGTCTCATAAAATTAAGTTAACCTATAGACTCGTGCTGTTTACCCTGTAAAAAATCTGAGGAAACAAGAACAATCCTGTCACATCGTGTATTGATTTTCATATAAAAATTTGCACATAAATATTTTTTTTTATTGGTATCTCCTCCGAAACTAATTATCCGATTTTGATGAAACTTTGCACAAATAATCGAGATTTTCATATACACACAAATTTTAAAACTCACTTTTTAAACGCCCGACTTTTGTCCACAACATGGACATACCTAGTATGAAGTAAAATTAAAATGAATTATCGTTTATTAATTGAATTGTCGTAGTTCGGGTAACATTTATCGAACGCCAGTATAAGATTTACCCTTGTTTTTAAAAATTGTAAAATAAATAAGGACAAAGAAAAATACTGTGGAAAAAGCTGCAGAATATTTTTATCAAAGGCATGTCAAGTATGCTAAGTTGGTATGGAGCATCGTGGCGGACTAAAATCTACATAATATTATAATACCATTTCTTGACGTGATGAGACCAACCGTGCAAAACCTACTATAAATGTTGGCAATAATAGTACGGTTCCGTTCATGAAAGGTCATTAGAAGCCGTTACCTTGTGTTATTATCGTTTTTTGCGGGAAATTTATTGTTTTTTTTATTTAAATGTTGTTTATATCAAATTAAAATGTTTACTTGCAAGAATACTTGTAATATATTTAACATCTACTCATTGATAAATATAAAAAACTAAGCTCCTTTGAATTTGTATGGCTGTGAAAGAAGTGAAAATATGTTTAAACAATCGAAGAATTCGTTTTAGCAGATAATAATGGCGAAATGTGTTAAAATTTGCTTGTTTTGTATATGGGATCTGAGGTGTAATAAATAGTACAAGATTACTTCTATTAACGTGCACGCAGTGCAAATCTTTGACAGTAAAACAAGATTCTAGCTCAGTCTTAATATTACTACCAGTCGACCGACTCTAGTATTTGGGCGGGACAACAATGGTTTTGCGGGGAAGTAAGCGACAGGGTCAGCGTGTACAATTTTTGTTAATTTGCAATCTCTGGTCTGCAGGTGTTGCGTGTGAGATTTGAAGTGAACGCTCTTAACTAATTTACATAAATATCTGACAAATTCACAATGGTATATAGGAATTGTTCTATTTATCAGAAAAGTTTAGGAGATTTTGTTATACGACATTTCTTGTTTGTATGCGTTGTAAAAATCGGGAAAGAAAAATATCTTAAAAATATAATAGCTTCTGACAGATGGCGGAAGAACCATTTAAAATATGGCAGGTAAAACATGTCTTGATGGGCCTATACGGAGGTGGCTGCCAAAAAATTTTTTGTTTAAATTTTCCCGTGGGAGATACTTTGTTCAGCAGTGGGCTGGTTAAATAATTATAGGAAAAAAATACAAGTATTTAAAACAATATTAGATTATTATATTCGATTTACATTTAAAGTTAAATATTGAACAATTTGAAATAATTCAGTTCATATAAACATTAACATTTTTTATCTCAATTACTTCGGCCTTTTATAAAGTGTTTTACTAAAACTTTGAAGGAATTAAAACTATCGATTATTTGATGATTGCATCATGGTTTTATTTTAAATTCCAGTTCTTATAGTATTAATGTGCAATTATCCTCGTCGAATTTAATTTAATTAGAAAGTTCGCAGTAAGTAAAGTTCTAAAGTAGTTCCTAGCGTGCGTGATCTGTTTTAAGAGATTATTCGTTAAATATCGTATACTTCGATAAGTAAGTAATTGAATATCATTATAATTTCATCATTATTTTGAATTATCATTTTTACTAAAAGTATATATATAGTCTATTATGTAACATTAACAATTTGCAATGAGGCACATTTAAAAATGTAGTGGTACTCACTACTATATGAAAAATATGCTGAATTTTATTAAACTCAACTTTATGGCATAGTGAAGTACTAGCATTTGAGAGCCCAATGTAGGAGGCTGAGACGGGTAACTTATTATGTACTAAAAACAAAGCTGTATTTTTGCGAGTTAAAAGAAGATCGGCGGTTCGTACGTGTTCTACTATTGGTAAAATCCTCGCAGGTAATCGCCACACTATGCATAAATTAGAGAGCATTCACAGAGAGTTTCTTGAATATGTAGGTGACAAATGTATAGAAAATCTCTTAGAAAGCCGTCCTAAAAATAACGAAGATGCTTTCTTAAATTAGCTATGTAAAATCGTTCAATTAGTTATTAATTTAGTAGTTTCTTTAGTAGTTTCCAATTAGTTAAAACAAATATTTTAAGTCATTCGTGTATTGAAGTGAGCAAGAGAATTCTTCTACCGTTACATAAAAGTCAACAAATGGAAATCTTACGGCCTATAAGATAGATGAAGAGATAAGCAACGTAATTATCCTGGACCTATTTTTTCATAATTTATTTCTGTAACAATTCAAAATTTCAACTCAGTACATTAATCATTAGGTAGTTACATTATATCGTAATGAAACATATAGTAGCATACTGCTGAAACGCCAATTACTAGGAGTATTTCTTTACACACTGAATAATTCTCCCCAACAAAGAACACGAACAAATGGTGCACTAATTCTATAAAATGAAGTTTTTATACGTTGCTTCTGGCAATTTTTCTAATACAATTGCTATAAAAGAAAGGAAGGCCAATTTGGCTTAACCCTTTATATTCATAAGCGGGTATTGTTCATTACATAAAAAGTAATATGTTTCATATTGTGTACATGCAGTTATATTACAAGTGTCCTGTTGAAGCAGTATCAGCAGCAGAGTTTTAAACAATGATACTCAGTATCCTGTTACAAATTGTATTTAAATTCTTGATTTTAACAAGAAGTGTGTCGAAGAACAAAATACTGTAACTGTTGTATTATTTGGAAGATTAATTATTAAAGGCATCGGCAATAACTTTCCATCAGGTAAGCCGCACGCTCGTTTGCCTACTCTTCTACATAAAAAATCAGCTTAGTTTGATAAATAATTAGTCATAAATAAATAAGTAAAGTACTTTCTCCTGACTTTTATAATTTGGAATGTGTTTATTATGTTAGAAATTTCGAACGTATTTCTCCGAAAATTAGGCTTCAGCTGTATGTTTGTATATCGCACTATGGACAGGTACACCACCAACTCCTTTGTTGTCGACTATAAAATTGGTAAAATGCAGTTCTATCAATGTCACTCTGCTGTCTGTCTGTATGTCTGACCATCAGTCCGTTTATATGTAACGGATGTAATCTCTAGTTCGCTAATGGATTGAGTTACAGATCTGAAATTGGATATTTAGTGTATAACGTTAGCCCAAAACTGAATATTGACTTAGAAATTCAATCAAATATTTTTTTAGGTTGTGTTCCATATATAGAATAGGGGACGAAAAACAATTATAGTGGGCTCCGCGGTGTTGGAGAGTTATCAGCATACCTGTGTAATTGTTAGTTATTAAATGACACACTGAACCCTTCGGTTAAAGGATTGCGATAGCTTATTCTTATGTGTGAAAAATTTGCGAAGGAATGGAAACGAAAATGATGATTATCAAATCAGGAAACACAAAACGTATCGGCGGTTCGCCTTAATGGGAAAGTATTTATGACAAATGATACATTTAATTACCTTGTTCACATTATTACTAGCCTCAAATATAGCCAATGTGGAAACGCAGTGTAGGTCTATCGTCGTGGTTGGCAAAACGGACGCGATAACGATGTTATGATCCTTCTGCCAGACATTCTATACATGCCAGCTCTGGACTAATTGTACCTGAGAGTCGCAGTATAGCATTAGAATAACTTTAAAGGTTTTAAGTCCAAGCGTGCACGCCGAGGCACGCTTGGACTTCTTTGTTGCGATATTGGGAATATGGATCTCTTCATTCATGTCAAGTGTTTTAAAAATCACTGAATTAGCTTTGCTATCAGTCATTTAGGTTCCTGGATTTTCTTTTGCCCAAAAATATTACATATATATGAAGAAGAAATATTTTTAAGATGGTATATTGTAAAGCAAACACACACACACACACACACATAGACGCACGCAATCACGCATGCACAAACAAATACAGACTCGTGTTTGTTTTTAGTTTAAACAAAAAAGGTAATTTTCTTTCAAGATTTATTTCTCTTATGACTTTTACTTGAGTTCAGGTCCTAGTATTTATTGTATTGTGTTGTCAATAAATATAAAAACAATCTTATTAAAAAAATGGAGTGTATGACATGTAGCAAACAATATACAATGAGAAACGTAACAATTTGGAGATCGTTTGAAAGCAAAATTTCCATCACTTACAAAGAAACGCGACGCGAAACTTACAGTAGAACGCAGAGCAAAAGTTTTTATGTTTCGTATAGAAAACTAGTTTCACCGCAGCCTCACCCCATTGTATAGTAACAAAGCCAGTAACTTGTACGATAACAATGTCAAATTTTCATCGAGGTTTTAATTTAAGTGTAATATGAACTTCGATACGTTGTCGTAAAGTGCTTTAGTAATTTCATATATGAATTCTTAGACAATTTGTTGGAGAAGTAAGGTTAATTAAATGATCATAAAAACATTACATACAACATACTTTAAGATCAGGATGAGCGCATCTGTTACCGAAATCTCTCTTCGGCAGGTCCTCTTGTCCCGAAAGAGCCCACAACTACCCCTCACAGTTCTCCCTGAATCTCTTCATATCCTCTTCACCTTTTTCTTTTCTCTATAATACTCGGATTTTTTGTTTTTCAAGTTTTTCCATATCTGAGTTCACATTCGCGTCATACGTTGATTTGTCGGATTTGGTAAATTTAGATGGATATTCCGCCATTATTCCGACGTCAAAGACTCGTTTATTTACTGGCAGGGTGCATCGCGTGCAGTTAAGGTGGGCATTTACTGAAAGAGATGGTGTATTCTCTCTTACGGGGTGTAAGAGAGAAGGACATAATGATCATAAAATGAATCTTAAAGAATAAAATTAATGACTATAAAACATCCAACGCAAATGACAATCGAAGTTCGCACCATAATCGAAATCGACAGCATTTATCATTATTAACTGTCATTGCTGACTAATTTAGTTCAACCACAAGAAATAGCCTTCCATTATTCGCTTTAGGGTTAAGTGTATTTTAAGCAACTTTATTTTGGCTATTTAAATACATACCGGATACATTCCAATAAAAAAATGGGCAAAATATCCGATACCAAAGTTTCATATCCTAAAAATGCGGAATATCTTTAAAAATATAAGCCAGCATTTTATATGCCCTATACGTTAAAGATACTTTGTAACAATAAGGAAAAAGTACCTAAAAACAATATAGTAGTGTGTACGAACTGAGTTGTGGGGACTGCAAATAAAAAATATGTAGGCCAAACGGGCTGATATTTTAATTCAAGGTTAAAGTAGCACTGTATATGCTCTGCTGTAAATACACCGGAAATTTAACAAAAACAGTTCGGCTTTCGCTGAATCTAGAAAAACTTATTATTTACTATGTAGAAAAACAAATTAGACATAGATGCAAACTTAAAAATGCATATTTGTGAAAAAAAAACTAGATTCCTCAGAAGCTAGGAAAGTAATTAATTATAATATAGACACCATGACCAAATTATTAATTACCAAACATATTTATCAAACTCACCACTTTTGCAATATTTTAAATTATTAAATAACTAATCTAACTATTCTAAACTATTCGCTGAAGGTTATCCAGGATAATGCAACCTCGAAACACCTGATGATGAAGTGGAGGCAATGTATGAGAATATTTCAAGAGTCATGCATTGCTCTAAGACTCGGAAAGCAGCGCAGTTATTTCCGCTGGAGCAGAGATTTTGAGTGTGATCGAGAGATTTTACGGACAGCTGTACACAACGTCGTTGAAACCACACACAGATGTGAGTAACTATTTCAGAGCCAAGCTTCTCTGCCATTATTCCGGACGACAGTCTGAGCGAGATTAAGATGTCTCCCAACAGGTTGATCTTAAGATGAACATGGACAAGACGAAGTTCATGTCTAACGATGTAAGTGGTATCCAAGTACAGGCAAGCCCAGTGTGGAACTACCCCCCACACGATGGAGTGACGACCTGCGTAGTGTTGCGGGAACTCGATGGATGCAGGTGGCTCAGAACCGAGCTTTGTACCGATCTTTGGGAGAACCCTATGTTCACCAGTGGACTTACGATAGGCTGTGATGATGATGTAATAACTATTATTTAATAAGTGTTTTCAATAATAATTTATAGATCAAGTGTTATGAATTTTAATCACGTCACTTTTATTTTGTAGTACACTATTCCTTAAAATCATAACTCAATGCTTTATTATAATTCGGACCTTTTTGTTTGTTAATAATTTAATTATCTAACGGTTGACATTACCGATTATAATATAAGCTCCCTTGGATGAAAATTAAATATTTTTCCCACTATTTCGAAGAAAAAATATATCCACAATTTGAGTTATCCTCAATTTCTACATTTGTAAATAATCATTTGGTTTACGATTCTCTATAATTTTAGGACATATAAATTTGTATTGTCCCTTGCTGATATCATAAAGGCGAAATCAGTTTTTTATAGAGTAGAAAATTCAGTTCCTCTTAGAGTGACAATGGCAAGTATAAACTATAAATTTAAGAAATAAAATTAAACTGTTATTGTCTATTTTAAATTTACGAGATATCTGTGATTTTCCTCTGTGATGTAAAGGCGCATTTGTAGTACTAAGCCAATGTTTGTTTATAATGTAATTATGTGGAATTGTACCCTCAAAATACAATAAAAAATTATAAATACCTGCCCTTTACATACAAGTTGTTAGAATTAAATTTAACATATTTTCTCACAAAAACAAACTTACTTAAAATCTGTTAATTGAATTATAATTTTAGGATTCATTAAATACGATAAACAAACATTAAAGGAAAATTTCTTTTGTGAAAATACACCCAAGGACTCCATTCACTAGATAACAAGTTACACACATCAATGAATCCATTTACCTAATTACTTCGCTTTTAACAAGAAATGTAACGTTTAACAAATTAATTAGTCATTAAATGAAGAGACACCAAGTTTCTCCTTGGTGAGACGATGGACGATGGTGGAACATAGCGGTTATTATTCCAAATAGTTGCTACGGATTTTACGGATTTCAATTAAGCAAGACTCAGTCAAACGGGCGGAACCCATTTTAACCCAATGTGATGGGTGGCGAGTCTCGTCACTGGGTTTGATCCCGGAGATTACCATGATTTTTAAAGAGTTTTTTTCAGATAACAGACTGCAGACTATTTATAGCGACAATGTTCCACGTCAGTTTTACAGTAGCTTTTCTGCACATTGGCTGTAGTCGTATTTCTTCCGTTAGCCTAAGCAATGGAATAGACCTCCGAACGGGTTTCCACCATGTCATGGCATCAGGAAGGGCCCTCCCTTTTCGAACCGTGGTCAGGTCTCCCATGGTAAACCAAGACCTACATGGCAGATGGAACACCGTGGGTTTCGGTTGGTGGAAGACCGTCATAAAAAGTCCTTGCCCCCGCAAGTGTATGGCTTAGGCAGTTCCCCATGTATAAAACCGACTACAGTCAGGGTAGAGGCCGTACAATTCACAGGCAGAGCGCGGGCAGTCCCAGAGAATAAAATAACCGGCTTTTCAGCAGCCACCTCCAAGATTTCAGGAGCTTTTAGCACTAACGCTTAAAGCACGCCTTCTTTTCGTCAGTGAGATTTATCTCATTAGTTTTCTTTCATTCTGACGGCGTCTGCGCCGGCACATCTATTTACGAACTCCGAATCGTCTTCTCATTGATAATTTAAAAGTAAAAACAGTATTGTCGAAACAGTCAAAAAGATATGTAAACAAAGATTGTTATTGAAATATGAAGTAAAATGTAACAAATACGAGGAAAAACTATTTGGTAAGTTGAGAAATAAAGGAATATCGATTTAAGGGAATATACAGGATAAATAACAAAGGTACAACATAGCCAGAATAGAACAACGATATCTGAAGGAAGGACGGAATAATAAAAATATAAGAGAAAAGGCGGAGAACAAGAAAGTAAAAGGTAATAAATTAATAATTATCATTACATTAGTAACAAAAGAATGATATTACAATTTTTTTGTGTATGTTCCTCGTCTAGTACATGCACCATTCGAATCTCTTCCCCCCACAACCCGACTTTACAGATCTCTTAAAGAGAGAGATTGGTTCATCCTTGTATGAACTTTTTATATCAATTTATCTTACATCTGTTTGTGCAATAAAGAGTGAATAATAAAAGAAAAACATTTTTAATTATTGCTTACCACCACACTGTAACCCCACCACATCAAAATAGTAATACGGATATCAAAGTAGTTCATTAATAAAATTAATAAAAATAAATAATTAGAAAAACGTCTAGTTTATATATTTCATTACTCTCTTTTATGAGACTGCCGGTACTCAATAAATTAATTACAAATAACAAACTATTGCTTCGCAAAACATACGCCGTTTTAATTATTTCCGTTTGCTCGACCATGGGAGTAGAGAAATAAAAGAAAATGTTCCGTATTACTATAAATTGTAGGTTCATTCGGAATTCAATAGCATGTTATCGTATAACATTAATCATATTATGTTGTTGTCCAACTTTGCTTGTATTGAATTCATCATTCTAGTATGCAGTCTACATAAACTCCTTTTCTTCAATAAATTAACAGTTAGTAGTACATCTACAATTAATAGTTTTATCATAAGAAAACAAGATGAGCATAAACGGTAATTTTGAAATTAACGGTCCGTTAATTTGTTAGTGAACTCGGGCCAATACAACTAATTCAAAAATTAGTGAACGAAAGGCAACTTGCACAAACTTCTTCGTAAATTACTTATATAATCAGTCTACTTATTAAAAAATAAATATAAATTTATGGCGTGGATCTAATGGTTCACGTAACATTTCTTGTTTTTATTTTCCTCTTAACGTAAATAATCAAAACTGATGGGCACGTTAGGAAAATATATACATTTATACTAAAATATAAAATTCTTATATAATATTTATGTATGTTATTTGAAAGAATTTCACTTGAAACCTAATTGTCGGATTTTGATAAAACTTTTTAAACTAGATGTGCATGTTTTATCCTTCATAATTGAAGGAAAAACATGCAAATTGGGTAAGTCTAATTGTTTGTTATTCAATCAGGCCTAAAGATTGGACGGATATAAACGAATTTAGGCAGAGTTATAGGTCAGATGATAGCTTTATCTCAATGTAGAGGGACTCTTGGAACGTAAGGAGAACACACGCTTGAAACGTGCGTAGGCGCTAGTATAATACACAATACAACAGACACAATATTCCCATAAAAATCTGATTCAGGTTACAGTTATTAATTCAAATGAAACAGTTTTTTATGAGAATTATCGCGTTTATTTCATATTTTATTCCCGACGTTACGGGTGCTTTACAGCATCCACGATCACGGGAGGACTTCCTGATGTTATCGTTATCTCAGCTATCGTTAGCTTTTTGATTTTAAATTTTGGTTAGATTTACGCAGAAAGAGCTCAAAATATTTTGAGGTCGTTCAAGGGTAGGCTTGGTGATGGATTTTTTTTTAATATGTGTACAAGCTTGATTACGAATGTGATCTCCTTCACACAGGGCAAACTAAAAATTCAATTGAAGCCGCGTTAAATGACAAACTGATATGAAACATGCTGCTCTACATCAGATTGGCAGACCATAAATCAACGCATAAGGACACAGATACTCCTGCCAAGAATGATTCACTTGAGAGAATAAATAAATTTACCGTATTTACTGCGAATTATTCAAATTAATCTTGACGAAGAGGAGGTTACAATAGAGTAAACTCGCGTCAACAGTCGTTACATATACTAGTAAATACTTAATATGTGAGTTAAACGAGCATTGACTTAATCTAACATTAGAAAGCCTAATAGTCTACATTGACAAGTGTCCCTAACTTCAAACCCGTGGGTTACAGTTTCAAATCCCACTAGAGATAAAGATATTTAAGATAAATATGAATGTTCATATCTGCGATATGGATTTATGATTATTTTTTATGAACTTTATAGTTATAATACTAGATTAGCGATTTTTGCGTACTAGATTTGTGAGAAGATGTTATAATGATATATTTTGGGGGTATTTCTCTAAATTCTCATCTGATCTTATTAAATAGATAAATAATACCCAACCAGAAAAGAAAAAGAGCAGAGGTTATAGAAAGAAACCGGCGGACGATGCGGGCGGTATCGAGGAGCACCGTCTTTTACATTTGAGCATGGAGCGGTCCGTTACGGAGTCCCAGCTGCCTCAGCTGTTCCCAGAGGCTAACTGGGATTAACCCATTTGCAGAGACGACTATTGCAATAATTTCGGTTGACTTACCACCCCACATGTCGGTCACCTCGTGTGTGACATATCTAGATATTTTATCTTCTTGTCTGTTTCGGCTTTCACGAGGTTTTCGTTATAAGAAATAGTGATGTCGGCCAAAAATATCATCGACTGTGGCCGATCCATCAACACGATATAAGGCTTGATCGCAAGAATTGTCCTGTCGGTGATGATGAGCCGATCCCAATAGATCCTCGCACGGTCATTTTTGAGCACGAGCTTCCGGCGAGTACTTATAGTAATGATAATTATTATTGTGTTATTATTTTTACCCCACTTCTTAAGGTGATAACCTCCTCAGCTCACATATCGCTCACCTAGTGCGTCAGATCGATAAGATATTTAATTTTTTGTCTGTATTGGCTTTAAAAGGGAAATTACTTCAAATGTTTAATCAAATCGTCCTTGTTCTTATTTCATACTAGCGAACCGCGCCGGTTTTGCATAGACAGATCTAGATGTAATTTATATTATTATGGCACGTATAGGGATAAGAAATATTGTCAAATCTAGCAAACCCATCGTTTGGACAAATATCTAATTTTATTGTAGACTTACTTTTTTTTGGGTATCAAACATTATCGATGGAGTAATAACAATGCAGTTATCAAACAGGAAAAGAATTTTTAATTCAGTCCAGTAGTTCCGGAGATAAACCCATACATATTGTATACAAACTTAAACTCTTTCTTTACGTGATTAGTAAAGATGAACATACTTATTTTCTCAAAACGGAAACTAAAGTAAAAGTTGAAATGTTAAGGAAATTGCGCTGCTTTCTTACTGCAGCTTTCAATGACTTCTTAGTTCGTTTATTGTATCACTTTTCTGTTGTGAAAATTTCGGTCTCGCTCTTTGCACAAACATACATGTACCAAGAATAACATAGTTATATATTATATATAATTATTTTTTGATTGGTTGACTGTTGTAATATATTGGTTATAGTTTTTTTAAGCATCGACCCATTTCAGTACATTCCGACAAAGTTAATTGTAATTATATTTTATATTATTTATTTCCCATTACTTCTAACTAACTGTAGCTCGTGGTTTCACTCATGCCCAATTGTAAACATTAATGTAGCGATAATCATATACTGCTAATTCGTACTGGGAGCCATGATTTTTAAAAATATTGCTAGGAGGACCACTTAATAAAATACCGAGAAAGATATTTTGGTCTATAATTGTGTACATTTCGTTGTTTGTCGCCTTTCCTCCCGTTGCATGTTTTATTCATCTATTAGTTACTTTAATTATTTACGTAACTTACAAATTACTTAAAAACAAATTGATTTCATAATTGAAATTGAATATTTAACTTTGTGGAGAGTATGGGCAAATCTTCTTTGCTTTGCATGCTACCTATTGTTGGCGCATTCATTGTAAGGCCGACGTCCTTACAATGAATGGGCCAATAATAGTGGGCTGTACAGACTGATGATGAAGAAGAAGAATATAAATAAAACGCATCCATTTTGATTAATTAAGTTAGATAAGTTTAAACGAACTCTTACCTATATACGCGCATATCACCTATAAGAGTAGACACAAATTACGTATTGCCATTTGGTATAACTCAGCGTAGCCAAACCTGCTTCTGTTAACCACTTTTAATTTCTCCGGGATATAGAACATGACGGTGACGAGGCTTGCCACTCGACACGTTCTGAACCTTTTAACTTGGCTAGTAATATTGTTAATAAAGATTTTTTTTCCGAGAATGCTTTAAAATGTCATTGGAATATAAGTTTTTTTTTAAAATATGTTACATACAGTTAAGGTACTATTTTCTTTGACCTACATTTTTAATGTGTGCCGGTTTACGTGCAGTATTTATTTTAGTCGTTGATGTATAAAAAAGCGTTACGCATTTTCCTAGCATTTTACATAATGCATTATTAAACGTGTCAACTTTTAATGGCGTGGCTTGCATTCTTATTTTGTTCTCGTATATACAATTTTTATATTCGAAACAAGGCCATTACTCATATATTTATAACTTCATATATTAACTTAAAAACATTTCTGCAGATGTCTATTTCCGAAACACATACAGCAACAAGCAGAACTCAATGAATTCCATTATGAAGCTGTTAAGTTTTATCACTTATGTCTCATTAACCAAATTTACCATTGTTACTACTCAAGTTCTCATTCTATTAGATGTTGAACAAAATAATTTTTAGAAAGAATATTATACAATAAGAAATGAAAAATAAATTAATAAGAAATGATAAAAATTAACCTGATTTTTTTTTTCTTGAATTTAATTATATTTTAATAATTAATTAAATAGTTTAGTGTTTAATATATACGTCAGCATATTTTAGTCCACAGCTGAACATAGGCTTCTCCAGAAAAGCCGACATACATTTCATTATCAACATTGGGTCGACAGAGACCTATTTGTTAGCTGGTAGGTGTATGCAAACCTATTTACGTGGTAGAGCAAGCGATAGCTTTTGCTGCTGCTCGAATGGGGCGGGATACTACGACAACCTCGCAGAATACTAGCGTGAAGTAAAAAGTTCTTTCCCATCACTTAGCATCGGGTGAATCGTTTGCTTGTAATGCCCTCTATCCCACCAGCAAGAGATGGTGTTATTCCCCTTACACCCCATGAAATAAATATTCTTTTAAAATTAGCATAGTTTTTAACACTCAACATTTAAAACGTGAAAAAACCGATTACGTCAGTTTCGGAAAAACCAAGTCCTCTTTCCTTTTTCGACAAGTTCAGGTACATTTATTAACATTATTAAGTTTAATCGCTATACTGGTTATCTGAATAATTATGTTCTAAGGTTTCTTCATTAAAGTAATGTCATAAGGTAAATCTAATCTAACTTTAGCTGATAGAGATAGATGTTTTCAGGATGGTTTTTAGTGTCTTGATTTTAGATTCAGTTAATGCCCGAAACACTGGCTAAGTCTTGTTTATTACAAAACTGTAGTAAATTTAAATATAAAAAATGTACTAATTTCTCTTAAAGTTTATTTCTTAAAATCTTAATGTAAGTTTTAAATCTCTTTAAAATGTAAAAAATGTTTGAAATTACTTCTAGCATAATTTATTTTATAAAATTATACTTGTAATACATTTGTTTCGGTTCTAATACTTTTACTATTATGTTTCATAAAAGATGCTTTATTATACCGGTTTCTATGACTTTAAGGATCAAACAATAGAAAAGAAATGAGGAGGTAGGGAAGTTCGAAGCGGGAAAGCGGTGTTGTTTACCGAGTGCTTTTACATTTCTAAATCCAGAACTTTTGTTTTAGCTTCTCGTTTACGAAAATTGTTTTTTGCATCGTTTCAAGAAAATATGAAATTTATGTTAAAAAAACCAAAAATTAAGCTGAAGCGAAATATTATTTCACTTTAATGTTATGTGACATAGTGCATAGGAAAGTATAGTAGCAGCCTTTAAAAAGCACAATGCTGCGTACGACTTTTCTCGTTTTTAAAGCCACCATGCTGTTCCAGTGCAGGTTGCCGATCTTTTATAGACGACGTCGTTCGATTATTACTTTTTATAAATTTTTCATGCATGCTACATTAGCCACACATTTTTTTTATTGGTTAATAGGTTATTCCAATAATACTGAAATAGTTATACGCATTCGTAGAGCTTCCAAAATTTTTTTTTGTTAAGTGCGCCTTGTTATTTTGAGCGTGGTAGAGCCAAGCGGCGGCTTTTGCTGCCGCAGGAATGGGCCGGCTCGTCCGGATAAGTACCACGGCCTCGCAGAATACCGGCGTGAAGTAGAGGCATCTTGTGCTTCTGCGTTTCGTGCGGTGAGTGAGGTAACCGGAGGCCCTCTCCCCCCTCCCCCCTCCCCAAATATGGTAGCGGTATATAATTTTGAGCTACCCCAGGAGGGTACCAGTACCTACGGTTCTGGAGAATCCCTCACTGAGCATCTACGTTCAGGCTTTCCTACGCTACCTAATCGTGGATGCTCAGTCTGCCCCGCGTATTCTGGGGGGGGGGCAATATTCCGCTCTCTTTCTTTCCTACTCGAGGCAAACGCAGCAAGGAAACTATGGCATCCCCTACCGCGCTCGCCGTGGATTTCTGCAATATCAGGGGACTCCACTCGAATCTTAGCGCCGTTCATTACCATCTTGAAACGGCGAAGCCAGCCTTGCTTTTCTTACAGAGACTCAGATATCGTCTCCGGCTGATACCTCTTATCTCCATTACCCGGGGTACAAACTAGAACACTCCTTTGTGCCCCGTGCCGGAGTTTGCGTATACGTCAGAGATGATATCTGTTCTCGACGCCTCGGTAGTCTTGAAGGTTTGGACCTATCTACCGTTTGGCTGCGCATCGACAGCGACGACCATCCGCGCGTCTATGCGTGCCTTTACAGGTCCCATAGCGGTAATACCGTAACTGACCGACTCATCGACCACATCCAAATGGCTACAGATTCCGTGCTACAACAGATCCCATCCGCAGAGATCGTGATTCTCGGCGATTTTAATGCCCACCACACCGACTGGCTCGGTTCTCGCATAACCGATCATGCGGGGAGATCTGTTCACGACTTTGCATTAGCATATGGCCTGACACAACTGGTAACCTCGCCGACGCGGATCCCAGACGTGGAAGGTCATACACCTTCCCTGTTGGACCTTTTGCTGACCTCACACCCAGACGGATATTTGGTCTCAGTCGATGCCCCTCTTGGCTCGTCGGACCACTGTCTGATCCGGAGTGTTGTGCCTATCGCGCGCCGATCCCGAACGCGATCTGTGGGCTTCCGCCGTGTGTGGCACTATAGGTCGGCAGATTGGGATGGAATGCGGTCTTTCTTTGCTTCCTACCCATGGGGGCAGGTTTGCTTCTCGCTGGATGATCCCAACGCCGTTGCAGATTCTGTCACCGATGTGGTACTTCAGGGAATGGAACTTTTTATTCCGTTCTCTGCAGTGCCTGTCGGAGGTAAATCCCAGCCTTGGTTTGGTCGCACCTGCAAAATAGCGTCACGCCAAAAGCGGAAGTGCTACCAGGCCTGGGCCGATGCATCGGCGTCTCGGGATGCAAAACCAGTGCTCTTAAAACGAGTACAACTCTGCCTCCAGGTCCTTCAAAAGAGTTATCGCTGCGGCAAAGTTAAAGCACATTGGCAGAATTGGCGCGAGACTAGTTCGCCTCCCATCGGGATCCCGCGCATTCTGGTCTCTCGCCAAGGCTGTCCAGGGAATTTCTGTCAGCCATCTCTCCCATCTCTACACAAGGAGGATGATTCGCTGGCCCATACTGCAAAAGAGAAAGCCGATCTCTTGGGCTCTCTTTTTGCATCCAACTCGACTCTTGATGACCGGGGAAACTCTCCACCTACCATCCCGTGGTGTAAGTGCTCCATGCCGGAAATTCAGTTTCTGCAGAGCTCAGTGCGAAAGGCACTCCGCTCCTGGACATTCATAAGTCGAGTGGGCCGGACGGAATCCTCCAATTGTGCTTAGGATGTGTGCCCCTGAGTTGGCACCGGTTCTCACGCGTCTTTTCCGGCACTCCTACTCTTCAGGCGTCGTCCCGGAATCTTGGAAGACAGCATTTGTGCATCCAATACCCAAAAAAGGCGACCGCTCTGATCCGTCCAACTACAGGCCTATTGCCATCACCCCCTTGTTATCTAAAATAATGGAGTCACTCATCAACACCCAGCTCCTGAGGTACCTGGAGGAACACCAGCTCATCAGTGACCGACAGTACGGTTTCCGTCACGGACGATCAGCTGGTGATCTTCTAGTTTACCTGACTCACCGATGGGCAGAAGCAGTTGAGTCTAAGGGGGAGGCTTTGGCGGTTAGTCTGGACGTAGCGAAAGCATTTGATAGGGTTTGGCATAAAGCGCTTCTTTCAAAGCTTTCATCTTACGGGGTTCCTGAGAGATTGTGCAACTGGGTCACCAGCTTCCTCACGGATCGGAGCATCAAGGTTGTTGTCGACGGTGCATGCTCGGACCCCAAACCCGTGAATGCTGGTGTTCCACAAGGCTGTGTGCTATCTCCCACTCTGTTCCTTCTGCATATCAACGACATGCTACAAATCAGTAGCATTCATTGCTATGCAGACGACAGCACGGGTGATGCCCTATATACAGGCCGTGCGAATATTTCTCGGGTACACGTCGACGAGTGCCGGAACAAACTTGTGTCTGAAGTCGAGACCTTGTTATTCAAAGTCTCGGATTGGGGTCGACGTAATTTGGTCCTATTCAACCCCAAAAGACACAGGTTTGCGCGTTCACCGCTAAAAGAATCCCTTTGTCGTTTCTCCTCTTTTGAGAACATTCCCTTATTGCCTCAGCCAGTATCAGAATCCTTGGCGTTGACATATCGAGCGACGTTCAGTTCCGTGGTCACTTGGAGGAAAGGCCAAATTGGCCTCCAAAAGCTTGGTGTGCTCTGTAGAGCTGGACAGTATTTCATGCCGGTCCACCGTTTGCAACTTTATAAGGCGCAAGTTCGGCCCCACATGGAATACTGTTCTCATCTCTGGGCAGGGGCACCCCAGTACCAACTCCTTCCATTTGACCGTATCCAACGTCGAGCGGCTCGAATTGTCGGCGACCAAGCTCTCTCTGATCGGCTTGATCCTTTGGCCTTGCGAAGAGATGTTGCTTCTCTTTGCATTTTTACAAAATTTTCCACGGGGAATGTTCTGAGGAATTGTTCGGATTGATCCCAGCTGCTGAGTTTCACCATCGTACATCGCGACAGAATTCGAAGTTCCATCGATACCACCTAGATGGTTGGCATTCCACCACAGTGCGTTTTAATCGAAGTTTTCTGCCACGCACTTCGATTTTGTGGAATCAGCTGTCGCCAGCAGTATTTCCGAACAGTTACGACTTAGGGACCTTCAAGAAAAGAGCTTATTCCTTCCTTAAAGGCCGGCAGCGCATCTGTAGCTCCTCTGGTGTTGTGGATGTTCGTGGGCGTCGGTGATCACTTACCATCAGGTGAGCCGCACGCTCGTTTGCCCCCTTCTTCTATAAAAAAAAAAAAAAATATTTAAAAGTAAGACTGTCAATATTACTTTTACGAGTACATAGAAATAGAGAATTTACAAACATTTACACAACAAGTTTACATACATAGACACTCTTCAAACAAATGTAGTGTTGTATAGCAACTCACATGCGAACAACTAGATTGTAGAGATGGCTCATTAAAAATAGAGATTTTATCATAAGAAAAGCTCTTATTTTAGCAAAATAGGCCTCTCCAAGAAAACACCTGCAAAAGCCGGCTAAATGTTTTGAAAGGTTAGCCTTGGGAAGGTAGTTTGCACAATATTACTCACAAGTCGATTTTTTCCACAAAAAACTTTACTCTATATCAATCTATATCAATACTACTAGGGTATTGATGTAAAAAGTAACGAAGAAGGAAAACGAAGAGTGCTAAAGCTAATGTGGAAATTTATTGCCAAAATAAATAAAATCTTGCTCTAATGACGTATCACACATCTTATAATGGTAAGCTCAGAATCTCACTTGGGTATTTAAAACAATATTTTAATAGATTAGCACCATAAGTTAGTAGCTCTGCAGCTATGCTCTAATTTATTGCTGGATATAGAAACAGCCTTTATGGCAAGATCGTTGGTCAATGCCTTCAATAGAGTCTTAAACAGGTAGGTCTTAATATGAACATGCATACGATGAAGATCTGTCCGACAAGATATCTAAAGTCAACTTTATTGACCATTATTAACTTTTTGTGCTCCATCTTTATAAAATTGTATATTCTCGTAACGAAATTTTAATAATATTATAAGCAAATATTTTTTAGAAATCTACATTTCTATATATATTATGTGGACATCATTTATTTACTACTTGGCATTAAATTATCATGCACAGTCACGTCATTATCCCTTCACGTGTCATAATATTAGGATTTCTATTGGATTGAGCTCATATTATAGATTATGGAATAAGTTCTACTCGAAAGGTTAAGAACGAACAAAAAATAACATGTTAACAGAATCAGGCGTTACTTAGAGGAAATCCATTACTTTCATCTTAAAAAATCTTAGTAAATATCTGTTCTTACTAAAATAGCCACTGTGAAGTGTGGCAGGTTGTAATTAGTTACCTAATTAATGATAATCTTTCCTTTGATCGTAACTAAAAGTTGCCCGTTACTTCTTCTTCGTCTTCTTTAACATCCTTACTACTAAACGTAAGCCTCTACGAAAGTACTATTTTTGATTTACATTTTTGTTTATTTTAATGTTCAATGATAGAAGAAAAATTGGTACGGTAAAATTTATGTAATAGTTTTTAATATAATTATAAAATTATTATTACACATTGAATAATGTCATGTGTATTCTATATATTTCTGTCATCTCGAGGTAAGATCATTTATGCCCTTGCGAAGAACTAAGAATTTTGTCGAGTAGTACAAGTTGCGTTATAATGGAGCAATGATGGCGAAGATCGATTGACGAGTCGGAGTTGTTTCTCTGAGAGTTTCTCCATCATTGTTCGATGTTCTTCACAATAAATACTGTTATTAATACATCACATCTCAAAAAGTTATAGTGAATTACACATTGAAGTGATTAATAAAAAGGTTAATATTACTTTTCTATGGATGTTTGATAAGGATCAGCTTACACCGTTACTTTTAATTCATCGTTATCTTCAAGCCGAAGTTTTCGCTGCGAAAACTTATTAAACGAAAAAGTCAGCATGGTTTCGTTACTCGTATCCTCTTCAAACGCAGCGTTGATATTGCGAGCTGTTTGCGTTAGAACCATCTCGTAAGATCGAGAAACCCATAAAGTTAATGTACGAGGGTGCTAACTAAACACCAAACCGAAACCTTAGCCGTAAGTGATGACTTCGTCGAAGTTATTGAATAGAATTGTTACAAATGGAACGATGAGTTGTTGAATACAAATCTTTGAGTTTATTATTCAAAGCCTCCCCCTCCCCCTCCCCCCCCCCGGTATACAAAACAGTATGTAGACACGGCTTAGAAGCGTCAATAGACAGTTTTAGACAACCACGCTTTGATAAGGTAAGTCCAACTTCCAACCAAAGGTCAATCGACGAATCCAACTCGGCTGGGCTGCGTTCGGGAAACTACGTCATATCTTCTCGTCGAGTATATAACAAAACCTCAAGAGCAAAGTATAAAACCAGTGCGTGTTGCCAGTGATGACATATGGAACTGAGACATGGTCCTTCCCTGCAGGCCGGATGAGGAAGCTCAAAGTTGCTCTGCGCGCTATGAAAAGGGCTATGCTCGGAGTTTCTCTGCGCGATAGAGTTTGCAATGATGATATCCCCAGCAGAACCAGGGTAACCGACATAGTCGCAAGGATCAGCAACCTGAAGTGGCAATGGGCCGGTCACATAGCTCGCAGAACCGATAACCGTTGAAGAAAAAAGGTTCTCAAGTGGCAGTCACGTACAGGCAAACGCAGTGTGGTACGACACCCACAAGGGGTGACGACCTGCGCAGTGTTGCGGGAAGTCGATGGATGCAGGTGGCTCAGGACCGAATTTTATGGCAATCTTTGGCTGAAATGATCATGATTAATCACGCTAATGATGTAGCGCATCTGCGCATCAGTAGGTTTTTTTTTAAAATGTCTGTGTAAACAAAAAATAACGCTGTGATCACATATTAAGCTAAAAGATTTTTTTTATGGGAATGGTTTGCCATTAACCTAGGTAGAGGTTAACCTGATGATTACCGTCACCCATCTACATTTGCAACACCAGAGGAGGTGCAGGTGCGTTGCATCTGGATGTATAGAGGATGGGACAGTGGATGGAGAAGCGGAGAGGTGCACCTCACTTACCGAAGGAAACGCAGACGCACAAGATGCCTCTACTTCACACATTCATTCTGCAAGTTCGTGGTACTACCCCGCTTGACTCTTCCACGTATATAATTATTAATTACGAATTGGTATTATGAAATTTCGAAGATTATCATTATAATATTATCTGAGTATTGTTGCAAAATTCAGAAAATCTATCCAAAAGCAATTCATATCTAATTTGTCTTGGGAATTCCCTTGAATTTATTTCAGATTCACCTGAAATTTGTTTCACATATTGCATTAGGAGGTATGGCAGTCGTACTTTTTCAAATAGAATAATATTATAGCATTGAAACCAATAAGCATTACATCATTATAAATGTTATGTAAATGTGGATGTTTGTCTTTTAAATCTATAAAAGGCTGAAGCAATTTGATAAAATTTAGTATGGAGGAACCTTAGGAGAAATACATAGGCTAGTTTTAGCGTCTGTTTCTTTTTATCCCCAGAATAGACGCGGTAAGAATTTCGTTGCGAGCAAAGCCCCTGGCGGAGGCAAGTTATTTATATTTCTGATGAATACATTATATTTCGTCACGTGATCGGGTCCCAAAAATATTGAAAATTCCGGTGTTGGTAAGTGTCGTATAGTATCGGATCAGACATCAGGATAACCATCTCAAAAAGGACCAAATTCGATGTTGGGCAGCAGCTTCTATGATCAGGAGTGTTTTAGCAGTACCGTCCTATCGTCTATCTGCTTGCGGAGCGTGGCGATTATATTAATTTTTTCTCATGGAAGATGCCTTGCATTACAGTAAACTATTTACTGCCTGTTAAGGTAAAATTGATATGCCTGAAGGAAGTATATAAAAAATTTCACCAAACGTATTTAACAATTATTTTATTAGCTCTAATTTAACTCGTTCACACTTTGACTGATATTGCACATCTATAATTTTCTTTTCTCTGTGGAAAAATATGAAGTTTTGCTTTTTAATGTAGTATTATCTCTTGTTGTAGCTCAGTCGTGAGAGCTTATTTATTAATTAATTTACTATTTTATCATTGGTGCACTAATAACATATCGCTCTTTATAAACAGCTAACTGGCCGGAAATTGTACGAAAAATGTGTCTATATTTCTATAAACAAAGTTTTGTTCCATAATTTAATTATCTTAAATATAATGTTACATTATAAAATATTTTTGTAATAAGTACTTATCTGTATAAAATTATTCATTATATATTCTGGATGTAAAAATTTGTCTTTGTCGATGTGTGACGACAGTTTTAAGATAGTCACGCCGACTGTAACAATAAAAAATTCTGTTTCCCATTTTATATTAATTTGATGTTTTAAATAAACATTCGGTGTTGTAATATATATTTTAATTCACAGATTGTTCATAATTATCAATAAAATATTTATTTGATAAACTACGGAGGCATAAATCGATGATGATGCTAATGATAACAATAAAAATAAACTTATGATAATTACTTTTAAAAACATAATGTATTCTTCGTACTAATCTTAGATTAAGTGAGAAACCACAAGTAATTGCTTTAAATCAAAGACTTACATGAAGTTAGAAGGTTTAACGTGATCAAAGGTTAAGCAAACAAGAAAGTTTCCCACAAGAACTATGATGAAAACTTATTCATCCTGTTATATATCACTACTTTATAATTTATATTAAAATTTAAGGCCTAATATTGTATATATATCATAATATGTATGTAAGCAATTTTGGAGAAGAAATGTTCTCCAATAGTGACCTGGTTCCGGCAAACCAAATAAGATGATCTTCCACGACATAGGTGGTGAACGTTCTGCATTTAAAATTTCTCTTAATAATTTTAGTAGTGCCGGCACCGGGGATCGTGCCCTGCTAACTGGCGCTCTTTGAAACTATATTTAATAAGTTTATCATTTGTTATATCCTGCATAAGAATATAGGTATGTATACTATGTAAGGAAGAAAGAGTTCCAACTTCGCTAATATTGGAGAAAGTGTAATTTTACTAACCACATTACTTGTGCAATATTGTACGTGTCGGAGAGCGTAAATATTTGTTGGTTACGCCTACATACATATTTTTATAGCTTCACTTAGGACAAAGAGGTTGATATGAAACTATCGTTCCAGGCGTTATTATTCTAAGTGGGTGACAATTTCCAAGCGAAGCTGTAGATACAAAACCGAAGAGAACAAATGTTTAATAATCAATAACAAAAAAATTGTTATTTACTAGTAAGAAATTATAACAACATAAAACGAATATAAGAAATAAAATCAATATTAAAATTTAAAACGATAAGTTTCGTTTTAAATTATATTATTGTATTTATTTAAGTTATAGGATGTAACAAAGCTCGTTCCAGTTCTTTTTATAATTTTATACATCCAAAACATATATCATAGTTATTAATACTATAAGTGGTGAAATCTTCCAGTATCATTGGTCCTGATATGACTTGTGCTACAACTAAGCTTAGTTACATTTTATTTATGTGGGCATACTTATTAAGGAAAAACTCTTATAAAATTTCTCTAAATTAATTTATTTAGAATAGTTCTAGAATATGAACCTGGTTTAATAGTTACAGGAACTAAGAATAGTTTTAAGAGTTTCACCCAGTGACAACAATCGCAAGTATAAATTACATTAAAAATTAATGTTGTTTATTCCATAACTCATTCACTGGCACATAAATAAAATGTTATTTTAGTTGTTGAATTACGAAAATATGAACGAAATTTGGCAGAGATATACATTATGCTACGGATTTGGAAATAGAACGAAAGTTGTGACCGGATGAAGCCGCGAGTGTTCACTGGTACATACATTTAACTACCCTTTAGAAAAGTAATTTATCATGGTTAAAATACGTACTTAATGAAATAGATAACTTCTTTTCTGTTTCCTCTAATAGGTATAAACTATATATTCCTATCCTATATTTGAAAATAAATTGCTGTAGTATATTCAAATCGGAAGGCGAAAATATTGAAAATCAAATTACATGTTGAAATCCTTTTGCGATCGTGATAGATTTTCCGAGACCGATTTCTCTCATGGGTTCTTTTTCGTTGAGAAATAAGATTTTTCGCACTCATAGGCATGAACACCCGTAAACTTTTATTTTTAAAAACTGAATTTATCTTAAATGGACTGGAAGAACATAAGTAAAGTGATTTCAGTAAAGCTTCTTTAGCAGCCTGTTATTGTTCTCTCAATATTTGTGTGCAAACTAGGAAGAGTGATCTAGATGGTTAAAGTTGAAATAATTACCCGAAAATAATCCAGCATTAGTAAAATAAAACGGAAACGATATTGATATATTATTTTTTATTATTGTTTAGAACTCGTTTGACTTTATTCACACATCTGGCTATTTGCACACAATCATTATAGCAAAGTCAGAGTGAAAGTTTCTCATTTTAATAATTAATTTCAATGTTGCCAAGTAAGTTCCAGTTTTCGTTTAGATAGTTCTAGAAGGCTATAGGTTCCACAATATTTTGAAATATTGCAGATTTCTCTTATTTAATTATGTACAACTAAAAGCCGCGGACAGTCCCTGATCGGAAAAAATAGTCGTTGGAACGTGCTATCTACACAGGGGATCGAACTTGGGTTTTCGAATTCAGAGCCAGATCCTCTTTTTTTCTATGACTATGTAGTAATCTAATTTATTAAATTAGAAAAATTTAAAAAAATTAATAAAATTAAAAAAAAACAAATATTAATTTTGGAGATAAGGAATATCAGAAAACCTATTTAATTACGTTTAAAGCAGTAATGCATGAAAAGAAATATTTTTTGTTCTAACAGAATTAAATTAGAACATGCCTCAACATATTTATTGAAGCATCTTATTATTAGTTTCTGTGCTGTTATTGGCAAATTCTATGTCGGTCCGGTCAAACTACGCAGTATCAAAACAACGTAAATACATTCCAGATCTATAATATGGTTGTAATTAAAATGGAGCAAGAATTTTAGTGAGCATGTGAACAAAGCGAAATTAATATTAATTACTTTAAAGTAAAAGCTATTACAATAATAGAAATTATATGGTATCAACTCGTTTTATTGTACATGTGAGGAGATAAGCGAAAACCTCAATGATACGGTGGAAGCAACGTTGTTGCGATCGTCGTCGAACCCGCGGTCATAGATTCACGCCCTACACGAAATATACTAATTTTAAAGGTCGTTTTTGAAAAAACCCATGCCCTCTCTTCTTCGATGGCAACCCGTGCCGCGGTTTTACCTCATCGAAAGGCCTCATGGGCCAATCCTCATAGTTTTTGTTAAAAGTCTTTCCTTTGTTAACAGGGATCCGAGCTCGCCAGCACCAGCGGCTTTGTTGCTCACTGTTCTACCTAACTTGCGAGCCTTCTGTTCGCGAGTCTCTACCAGCGAAGCTGTCAGGCCAACTGGTCAACAGGGTATCAACCAAGGGGGTTTTAGTCGGTCCAACATCTTAAATAGGTGTTAGCACCTTTCCTCTTAGTAAAACTAAAAAAAAATCTGTCTTTGTCTATAGGGGTGAATACGCTTTTGTAAACGTCTACGATTGAGGCTTGTAGTGATTGTTGCAGTAGCCACTTACTATCAAGTGGGCCGTTAGTAAGTTTCTCATCCAAATGAAATAAAAAATAATACCTAAGAAATATTTTTTTATTCGTAACACCTTTTTTCAAGCATACAATAATCCAAATTAAACGTAAACACCATTTGTCGTGAATAATTGTTTACTGGTTACCTCGCAGGATTTCTTAGTTAACGAGTCGGCAACATGAAATGCGCGTAAGTCTTTGCCTGGATCTTGTAAACCTAGTTAACTATTTGCGCAATTATATCTCAACTCAAAGTAACAAAAACTAAACAGTATATACTGTGACTAAGCTTACCATACTCCTCCCACTTGAACATCATTCGATGCGAGCGTATTCCTTTCCTATTCGAGCCGACCCATTTATGTCCTAGCTATAACTTCGTTTGGTTTTAGTAGCTAGACGGTTGCTTGCACTTACGAGTACTACGGGCCTAAGTCGCGTGTTGGATTCCCGTATGATCCAAATGTATCTATGTATATTGTCTGTATGTATGTGCATGTTAAGTCACAGTGTTGGTATTTCTCGATTTGAGATTTAGTTTATGATATCTTAATTGGTGTACCGCATTGTCTTAATCTACTTGTATCTCCCACATCAATTTCTTATTACATAATTGTCTGCATAGACGGCGTCAACGATTTAAGTTCCCGGATAGTGGTTTTCCGTGGCTTTATATTCAAGAACCCTTTCAGTTTCTTTGCTCCTATCGCGATCTTTTGGTTCGGTACAGTGAAAATCTTTCCTTTAAAATGATATGCACTCTTATACTTTATATAAAAACCTGAACAGATTCACACAACTAAACTTTGGTTTACCGTTTCTTATGAAAACCGGCTTTTTCTTTTTTTATTCTATTTATGTTTTCCTAAACATTATTGAGTACATATACCTTTTTACCAACCGTAGAAATATAAATGAGATGCGTCTCTCTCCAATTTACCTAACTTAAATCATGGAGACACTCATGGAGATACTCAGAACCAAAGTTTTCGAGAGCTATTTCTAAATTGGCGAAGTAATGAATGAAGGGAGGATAATGCTCTACTCCGAGAGGTATCTCCATGCCCTTGACGTCAGAGACAGAGTTCGGAGAAGGAGACGCTAATAAAATTTTGTACTTTATAGAGTGATAAAAATAAATAGTAACTCCACCTCCTCCTTTTTATTTATACAATCGTTTCTAATAAGTCGGAAACCAGGATAGAATGCACCGTCGATTGCAAATACTGTTTCAACCAAGAGGTTACAGATGTGTTGTCACCCCGAGGACTGAGATGAAATGCCGCATAGCCTGTAATTATACCGGCTCTCTATAACTTTCAAATACAGCTGTAGTTGCACTGGCGATTGGTATCAGAAATTGGTAAGAAGGTCGCATCTTTTCAGACGGCTCATAAGCAGAAAAGGGCTTATCACCTAGTAAAACTTTACCAGTTAACTGCTAGTAATTGTTTTTCTTCTATTAACATTTGTCATCATTTGTGTGATATTATGTTGAAACCTTTTGTAAATATATTGTATTAAAGAACAGGACTCTGACGGTGGAGCGTTTTCAAGTAATCTTTATGCACATAAATGTTTCAGATTATAGAATTTAATGTGGTGGTTTCTCCACTTGCACGGTCACTTTAGTTTCATAGAGCACGAGTGTTTTGGACCCTGATGCTAGCACCACTAAAATTGTTAATAGCAATTTTAAGTACTGTATTTATCACGTGCTCGTCGGTGAAGTGAAACATCGAAAGGAAACCAGCAAGTCTGAGAAAATAAAAAAAAAGTATTTAGCGGACATGTGTGGGTAACCTATACTAGAGCAGCGGGCGGGCTCTACCCAGCTCCAATATTCGCAGCTAAACACTATTTCAGTGGGCCGTTCACTACGTCCACCATAGTGACCTCGTTGGTACCCAGTTCTGATCTAACATTTTCATTCCTTTTGTCAGATTGTTAAACATTTTTCAGTAGTACAGACGAAACACCCTTTCAAAAAAAGTTCGGTCTGAAAATAATCTGCGTTTTAGTTAGAATCTATATTTTGGAACAGAAACAGAAATACTGTTCGTAACTCTAGCAAAACACAAAACAATACTCTGCATATTTTTTGGCCAAACTCCAAAAACTGTTGTGGAGATATGAATGACTTTTTTCACATTGCTAACGAAGGCTAAAATCTAAAATAAAAATTTCTATTTATGAGATATAAACTACTACTAAATAAATAACAAAGTTTTAATTATTTTAGTTCACGATTAAAGTATATTTTTCGAGTATGCTCCTATCACGATATAAGTATTTTATAAGTATTATGACGCTTCTGAGAAATCAGGGTACTTGCCGGTTTTACATATTGGCAATTCCTAATGGAACATATGTAATTGCTGTTTTTTATAGAGAAATTAAACAAAATTATGTATTTAATCATCGTTCTGTCGATGTAATTTTGTCATTTTAATGGAAGTTCATTGACCCCACTGCTGTAGAAATCCAGGGGGACGTAAATCGATTTTTTTTTAGTAAAAGGGGCCCTAACGATAACTTAATTTGCTCAACATGTAAAATGCTCTTTAACCACACAACTGTCTTATACTTAGTACAAAAAAACAATAATTTAGATTTAGAAGTAGAGGTTGGATATGCAAACCAACAGCAACGCAGCCAATGACTAAAGTTTGATGTAACATTGATTATCGCTATCGACATGATCACCTCGACGACTGAACGACGAGTGCTGAATGTTTCTCTATCCCGTCATTACGTCGGTTTTATCTCAAACAGGTGAGATTTTTTAATATTTTCCACTATCTCCGACATTCGCAATCGTGCACTTTTGTATTGATTACATCTTCTTCAAGTATATTTTTGCAGAAATTGATGTCAAGAAGCTGTAACGAATATTGAGGGCGCAAGTTTACCATATAGTCACAAGCAGCTTCTTTTGGCTCAATGCATTTGATTCAAACCTTGACCGATTTATCTGTGTCCCTCCAAACTAAGCATTGACCAGATTATCGTACAGAATTCTTTCAAATCGTCATTACCGACTTTAGTCTAAGCTAGTCTAAGAGGCTCGATTGTGGGGATAGAAATTGACAGAACAGAAACGATTTAAGAAAAATCCTAGCTTTTGTTCATTTGTGGTACCAGCTTCATACACGTCCTAGGTACTGCGTATCATTAGTGTAGAAAAATAAATTTAAAGTTAAAGTCTTCCATGGTCGCAGATAGCAATATCGAAGAAAAAAAAAATGAATAAACTCTTTTCTTAAAAGCAATGTCTTGGGTTTAATACGATATGGACTTGAATATAGATTAATAAATAGAATTATAGGTGTGCTATAGAATTTAAGTTTAGCGGTCCTTAAATATTATTGTTTAAAACACAGTTTCTGTTGTTTATACATATCGATATATATATGCACTATACATGTATAGTATATATTTATGTATATATATGAATACTATATATATATATATATTTGAGATATGCAAATACTACATCATATGTATAGTAAATTTATCAATTATTTACTAAATTAAATGTCTTAAATATGAATGGATACAAACAAGGTTTTTTGCTTTCATAAATTTTTTCATTAAATATTATTAGTAAAAATATAAACATATTACTTGAGAGTAAATTCCGTTGTTTTGTTATTGTGTTGACTGGAAACTCGAATCAACAAAGCTGACATCGCAGTCCGTAAATCACGGACTCATTATTTGGTCAAACAAACAATTGCTGGCATTATTTTCTTTCTCTCACAAAGGATTCTTTACTCGTCGGGGAGTTACTCTATATTTGTGTGGCATGTAAAAGTAGTTTAGCATGAGCGGGACTCTTTTTAAAACGACAAATTTTTATTTTATGTGCCTGGAAATCGGTAATTATTGTCTCCTTTTATTTTTAATGTAATGTAATAGATGTAATACAAATTTATATATTCAAAAGCGGTAGTCTCGCAACCAAATAGAAAATAAAATTTAATATTAAGTAATAGAATGGTATCACCATTCTATTACTTAAATGTCTTGAATTATTTATTCGTCTGGAACAAAATGTGTTTGGTCTAATCAATTTACTACCAATTTGGTGTCTATTATTGTAATATTCACGATGATGTTAGGAACCCGGTTTTTAAAAGTTTAAACGCTTATAATGAAAACCCCCTATTTACCACCGTAATATTTCTACTATATATAATTTTTTTGCCACTGCAGCGCTTTTATACTGATAATTTGGATCTGGTCTGGATTTCAGGACAGCTTCTTATAAAAAGGAAACCAACCACGTAGTTATGCCTTCAATAATTAAACCTTAAGCAGCTGAAAATCACAAATATAAAATAGGAATAAAACAAAAAAGAGATTAAATAAAACTTTCTGAAGTATGTAAAATATTGTGTTGATTCATTATGTCACTGTACATTAGTACAGTTAAAATGCGAAACTTTTCTGCCGGTCAACAATCTGGATATTAGATTTGTTAAAACAAAGGTAGTTTTTGCCATCAGCATATCGCTGGTGCCTCGTCTGTTAATTATCATAGTGCACCGAGTGCAAATGAGGATAATACTTGGAGAAAAAGTTAATACTATGTGGATCTCATGCATGTATGTTGTGCAATCCACAATTTAACATTGTTTGTGACTAAACAGAAAATGTAACAAATATATAGCGAATTTGGAGAAATAGGAAATCGATATAATGTAACGTTTACACAATTGAGAATTTACGAAAAATTCATTATTATTCTTGTAGATACATAAAAATATTTTTTATTATATAATATATATTTTATGTATTTATAACTATTTATAATATTATAAAAGCATAAATAATAACAATAATGTCAATACGATGTAAGTACTATCATATATACAATCAGACAAACGTATTTTACGCAAAATATTGCAATGTTGAATCGTTCAACAACAATGATGCTGAGTAATTAAAAGCGACTAGAGCGAGCTTGTTCCATTTGTTATTTTGCTTAGAAAACTGGTAAAACGATTCCTTTTCTTATCGAGTAATCATAATAAATTCAAATCAATCCCTGGTATAATGATAGTTAATTTCAAGGTATATTACACGGAGGGGAAAAATAACGGAATTATACTAAAAATTTATTTCAACGATATTTTAGTTGTCAACTCTAGAATGTCTTTAATCTGCTTTTGTATGTGACACGTTCTGTGTTCATCCTGTGTTTTGTGTACGAAGGCACGTCCCTGTAATTACATTTCACTCTTATACGTTGTTGTAATATTAATTGCAAAGCTGAAATTAATCGTTTTCTGAGGAGTTGTTCATGTATTTTTAATTTTAAGAAGGTAACTTTTTCGATTCATTTGGTAATACAAATTAATGCCTATTGATCCCTTACATTTTCAAACATTAACCAAAAAGCTTCTTTTTCTAAAACGTTTTAACACAGTTAGTTATACTACAATGCTTTAGAATTTATAAGTAAAATTAAGAAGTAATTCTACTTTTTATTGTGATTCATACAATCATATGAATAAAACAAATAAATATGCTCTTACGACCCTATACCCAATAATTATCAGAGGTTTTTTTGGACATTTTTAATAGTCCACTAGACTAGATCTAGACCACTTTTACCCGATACTTTTTACCAGAGCTTATTTGGAACAATATGACAGGTGCTGGGTGACAACTGTCGTACATCTTAACAACATGTTAACACCAAACTTAACAAAACAGTCTTAACTTAAGAAAATAAATCGTACATACGCTTCGGAAAAAGTAGCAAATCCTCTTATAGGGGATCGAACTCGAGTCTCCGGTTACGAAGGCAGAATTCGGCTATTTTATCTTCATATATAATTTTATGTCATCATTTCAGCATTCAAGTCCACTGCTGAACAAAGGCCTATCCCAAGGATTGTCACAAACCACGGTCCTGTGGCATCTGCATCCATCGACTTCCCGCGACACTGTCCAGGTCGTCACTCCATCTTCCTCGGGGGTCATCCCTCACTGCGTTTGCCTGCAGGTGTGGCTATCACTCGAGAACTTTTTTTCCCCAACGGTCGTGCAGCTATGTTACCGGCCCATTGTCTCTTCAACTTGCTGATTATAATGTTTTTATTTAGGCAAGATATTATTACGTGCTGTTGTAAAACTCAGGAATAAAGAACACCGATCTTTATCTACACCGATAATTAAACTCAACACCCACTTATCAAATATTCCAGTATTTCTCTTTATTCTGATATTTATTACCACTGCCAATGTAATAATGCCTAGGACAATGTTGCCAACAATAATCATCCGGTAACTCAAAATACTGCCAACATTACGAATTTATTAGATGAATAATATTGCTCGATGTAATAATCAATTTATAAAGAATAATACAAATAAGTATTTTAAATAATTCGTTAAATTTATTGCTATACATATTAGCAGGTTTAAGTAATACAAAGTTAGTAATATAAATAATGAACTTATAATTCTGTTGTTTTCATCCCACTTTTCACTAGAGCTTATGTCGAACAACCTAAAAGATGATCATTGCGTGTTCTTGAGACTTAACTTGACTTCGGTCAGAAGTGACCGAATGAGAATTAGTAAAAAATTCCATAAAAAAAAATAGTAAAATATATACATATAACAGCCTTAACAATATTTAACAGCCTTATATATATATAACAGCCTTAACAATATTTTTACAATATTAATAAAGAGTTAAATTATTTTTTAACTTATAATTACGCTTTACTGTCTAGTTTCCCCTATATATACACTAAACAGTAATTGGTAAACAAATTTTTTACAACTCTGAGCTTAGTTTTGTTTAACAATTTTAATTTTACTAATTCCCGCAATAATCAGGATTATAACTGTTTTATGCAAATTTGTCCGTTTATTTTACTTTTCTCTAAATATGTCCATGAGTTTGCGTTGTTTCTATAATATTCTATTAAACGATTTGCAGAAAGCAATATTTGCGCGCAATGAAGTAAAAGATGTTGCCCTTCCAGAGTCGTACTTAAGAAATGAACGAAATAGCATCCGTTTGTACAGTTCGAATTCAAATTACTTGTCATTAACATTTTGAAATTTTCTTTATTCTTTTCAGCGCATAAAAAATATAATAAGAAATAATTTCTATTGCACATAAACTTAATTGCCAATTAAAATATTTAAAGTTTTTTCTAAATACTCTAATCAAGTTAAAGTACAACATATGAGTAATTCGAATCCGCTATCACTTAATAGGTAAGTAGGAATCAGTTTACCTGCATATATTGTTTTCAAAATTAATATTACAGCAGACAGTGAAAAAATTTGCCATCGTTCCACTTTATTCAATTATAAAATAACTCCACTTGTGTATATAACATACAGGAACACCCAACTGTGAAGTTATTCTTTAGTTATAAATCTTTAGTGCATCAGGACTTATTAAACACCGTGCCGTAATAGCAGATGAGGAGCTAGTCGTCGAGGCTATCTCGTGTATAGTGTCACCTTGTAATGTTATCTCTTGGTTCAATAGAAAATTGACATAGAAGTAGGTACTGTGTCGTAATTACAAAACCAGATACAAATCGCGACAAGAGATATATTTTTATTACAACGTTACCCTTAGAATTAATACTTGCTATTGTTAACACTTAGAATTTATTCCTAATCGTTGATACGTTTACGGACATAACGACGTTGGTGGTGCAATACATCGTGGCGGATGTTGTGCCGGTAATTGGTGTGGTTGCACTTCATTATATAGTAGAAGTAGTACATGCAGTTGCGCTATTCTTTTGTTTGACAAAAGCTCTTCCGACCGTACATCCAATACTGAGTTTGTTAGAGGTTTCATCCCACTTTTCACTAGAGCTTATGTCGAACAACCTAAAAGATGATCATTGCGTGTTCTTGAGACTTAACTTGACTTCGGTCAGAAGTGACCGAATGAGAATTAGTAAAAATTCCATAAAAAAATAGTAAAATATATACATATAACAGCCTTAACAATATTTAACAGCCTTATATATATATAACAGCCTTAACAATATTTAACAGCCTTATATATATATAACAGCCTTAACAATATTTAACAGCCTTATATATATATAACAGCCTTAACAATATTTAACAGCCTTATATATATATAACAGCCTTAACAATATTTAACAGCCTTATATATATATAACAGCCTTAACAATATTTAACAGCCTTATATATATATAACAGCCTTAACAATATTTAACAGCCTTATATATATATAACAGCCTTAACAATATTTAACAGCCTTATATATATATAACAGCCTTAACAATATTTAACAGCCTTATATATATATAACAGCCTTAACAATATTTAACAGCCTTATATATATATAACAGCCTTAACAATATTTTTACAATATTAATAAAGAGTTAAATTATTTTTTAACTTATAATTACGCTTTACTGTCTAGTTTCCCCTATATATACACTAAACAGTAATTGGTAAACAAATTTTTTACAACTCTGAGCTTAGTTTTGTTTAACAATTTTAATTTTACTAATTCCCGCAATAATCAGGATTATAACTGTTTTATGCAAATTTGTCCGTTTATTTTACTTTTCTCTAAATATGTCCATGAGTTTGCGTTGTTTCTATAATATTCTATTAAACGATTTGCAGAAAGCAATATTTGCGCGCAATGAAGTAAAAGATGTTGCCCTTCCAGAGTCGTACTTAAGAAATGAACGAAATAGCATCCGTTTGTACAGTTCGAATTCAAATTACTTGTCATTAACATTTTGAAATTTTCTTTATTCTTTTCAGCGCATAAAAAATATAATAAGAAATAATTTCTATTGCACATAAACTTAATTGCCAATTAAAATATTTAAAGTTTTTTCTAAATACTCTAATCAAGTTAAAGTACAACATATGAGTAATTCGAATCCGCTATCACTTAATAGGTAAGTAGGAATCAGTTTACCTGCATATATTGTTTTCAAAATTAATATTACAGCAGACAGTGAAAAAATTTGCCATCGTTCCACTTTATTCAATTATAAAATAACTCCACTTGTGTATATAACATACAGGAACACCCAACTGTGAAGTTATTCTTTAGTTATAAATCTTTAGTGCATCAGGACTTATTAAACACCGTGCCGTAATAGCAGATGAGGAGCTAGTCGTCGAGGCTATCTCGTGTATAGTGTCACCTTGTAATGTTATCTCTTGGTTCAATAGAAAATTGACATAGAAGTAGGTACTGTGTCGTAATTACAAAACCAGATACAAATCGCGACAAGAGATATATTTTTATTACAACGTTACCCTTAGAATTAATACTTGCTATTGTTAACACTTAGAATTTATTCCTAATCGTTGATACGTTTACGGACATAACGACGTTGGTGGTGCAATACATCGTGGCGGATGTTGTGCCGGTAATTGGTGTGGTTGCACTTCATTATATAGTAGAAGTAGTACATGCAGTTGCGCTATTCTTTTGTTTGACAAAAGCTCTTCCGACCGTACATCCAATACTGAGTTTGTTAGAGGTTTCATCCCACTTTTCACTAGAGCTTATGTCGAACAACCTAAAAGATGATCATTGCGTGTTCTTGAGACTTAACTTGACTTCGGTCAGAAGTGACCGAATGAGAATTAGTAAAAATTCCATAAAAAAATAGTAAAATATATACATATAACAGCCTTAACAATATTTTTACAATATTAATAAAGAGTTAAATTATTTTTAACTTATAATTACGCTTTACTGTCTAGTTTCCCCTATATATACACTAAACAGTAATTGGTAAACAAATTTTTTACAACTCTGAGCTTAGTTTTGTTTAACAATTTTAATTTTACTAATTCCCGCAATAATCAGGATTATAACTGTTTTATGCAAATTTGTCCGTTTATTTTACTTTTCTCTAAATATGTCCATGAGTTTGCGTTGTTTCTATAATATTCTATTAAACGATTTGCAGAAAGCAATATTTGCGCGCAATGAAGTAAAAGATGTTGCCCTTCCAGAGTCGTACTTAAGAAATGAACGAAATAGCATCCGTTTGTACAGTTCGAATTCAAATTACTTGTCATTAACATTTTGAAATTTTCTTTATTCTTTTCAGCGCATAAAAAATATAATAAGAAATAATTTCTATTGCACATAAACTTAATTGCCAATTAAAATATTTAAAGTTTTTTCTAAATACTCTAATCAAGTTAAAGTACAACATATGAGTAATTCGAATCCGCTATCACTTAATAGGTAAGTAGGAATCAGTTTACCTGCATATATTGTTTTCAAAATTAATATTACAGCAGACAGTGAAAAAATTTGCCATCGTTCCACTTTATTCAATTATAAAATAACTCCACTTGTGTATATAACATACAGGAACACCCAACTGTGAAGTTATTCTTTAGTTATAAATCTTTAGTGCATCAGGACTTATTAAACACCGTGCCGTAATAGCAGATGAGGAGCTAGTCGTCGAGGCTATCTCGTGTATAGTGTCACCTTGTAATGTTATCTCTTGGTTCAATAGAAAATTGACATAGAAGTAGGTACTGTGTCGTAATTACAAAACCAGATACAAATCGCGACAAGAGATATATTTTTATTACAACGTTACCCTTAGAATTAATACTTGCTATTGTTAACACTTAGAATTTATTCCTAATCGTTGATACGTTTACGGACATAACGACGTTGGTGGTGCAATACATCGTGGCGGATGTTGTGCCGGTAATTGGTGTGGTTGCACTTCATTATATAGTAGAAGTAGTACATGCAGTTGCGCTATTCTTTTGTTTGACAAAAGCTCTTCCGACCGTACATCCAATACTGAGTTTGTTAGAGGTTTCATCCCACTTTTCACCAAAGCTTATTTGGGACAACGTGTGCCACTCGCCGTTTTAATCTACAAAAATGTTTCGAAAAACTCAATGCTTAGGTTAGGTTAGGGATCGAACTCGAGTCTCCTGATTAAGAGGCACCCAAGTACACGGTTATTGTGGCTATTTAATATGGGATAGGTAATACATATCACTTTATTTCTTGCAGGCGGAATCGAGCAAATAACGCAATGTAACACAGATTGAATAAGCAAGGTGCCCCTTTTTTAATTTTGCGTGTATAATTTTAAGAAAATTAATGAGACCTTTTTATAAGTAAAAACACGTCCTATCATTCTGACCGTTTGTAAGGTCGGTGATTTTAAAAATGAAATTATAGAAGAAATTTTATCTTGACATACGAGTATTAAATGTCAAAGCGTCGTTCGGGTATAAAATTAGTAAATACGAATTCTTTGTGTATTTCGATATCACCGTAGTATAATAAATTCAAAAGTTTGAACCTTTAAACATTTTTAAAAAACCACGAAAAGTAAATCTGTCCTGAACACATAATATTGAAATTCCACTAAAATGAATGAATGAAAAGAAAGAATTAATGAAGTTAATGAATTACTAAAATTAAATGAATTAAAATTATTTATTTGGCGTAAGAAATTCAAATTTCTTTTGCCAATTGTCATCTTTGACAATCTTTCGTAAAGAGGTTTCTCTGACGGAAAAGAAACAGTCAAAAAAACTTCGCATGTCTTTTTGTTATTTTAACAGGTTTCATACATACTGTAAGAACTCGAACGAATCAATATCACTCTTTGGGAGATTCATTATCTATAACTCTATGCAGTAAAATTATGGAAGGTTACTGTGTCTTGACATCTCATACCAAAATTACATAAAAAGCAACGAATAGTCGACAGTTGAAGCATATTCTGAGGTAAAAAAAAGCCATTAGAATTGAAAAAAACTAATGCAACATTTACAGACCCGACCTGACCAGCGCCGACAAAAACAGCGCCTGTTCACAAACGCGCACGTGGCAGTCATCGCCCTCCTCAGCCTTATATTCCCTTAATATGTAGGTGACGTAACACGCCACACATCCATAGACACGCACTCAACAGCACCATGTCATCCGCGTAATCGATATTATTGAGAAAACTTTGTTAATATGCATAATTTGAATTATATATAGTAAATAATTAATATCGTTCTCTCCCCACTGGTCTGGCGGATTAGTGAGCGCAGACTTGGTATCCTCGTATTAAAAATCCTGCTCCCCATCAGTGATTTGTGGGATTTGGATTCGGCGCAGTCAGATAGATTTTCCGCTATTAATCAGTCGCGAGAGCCTCCTCCGTTATAGTCTTACGTTTTGTTTTGCCATTAAACTTACTAATTTAATTGATGAAAATAAAAGGTAATCATATATGTGCCTTTTTTAACCAAATGTTTGAAGCAGAAAATGTAACCCCATCTTTACTAACAATTCGTTAAAGTAAGTTTTATTTTAATGTGCTAATTATTATTTTGTGTTAATTGCAATAAATCGTTACATAGCCTTGTCTGGTCGGGAACTTCCTATTATTTAAAATAAAAGTGTTTTTCAAAGTAAAATTTTGGAGTGAGAGTAAAAAAATAATATATCGACTTTATTTGGAACTTCCTATTATATATGAATTACTAAAATTATATTTTGTCTACATTATAAAGTCGATTATTGCATAAAAAAAAATACTAAATATGTTACTAATGCGAATTACTTAGCCAAATTACTAACCTCCTCATAATATTTTAAATATGCCTGCGTCTAGTAAAAGTGAGCCAGATGATAAATAAGCGGACGTAGCGTAAGCATTAATTAAAACTGCAATTTATCTTCTACGGTGCCCTACTTCATATGGACTTGTTAGTTAACGTAAGCTAGTATCTGCATTATTAAATAAAAAAATGGCCAAGTTAGAGTCGAACTCGCGCGCCAAGGGTTCCGTACTACCACACAATGTCTGTGTTATGTTATGTTATATACAGAATTTTATATAGTTGTGCGTAGATTTAACTTCAAAGCAATTTCACATAAATTAATAATTATTTGAAATTTCCTTTGGATTCCAGAAGTGCCACATACTTTTTTTTATCCCACTTAGTATTAAAAATGTGGTTGTATGTAATTTAGTCGTTCAGTTACGTTTATAAAAATGAAATTTTGAAGAGATGTAAATAATGCCATGGAATAAGTTATATGATACTTTTTATCTCAATTAAGTGGTCTCTTAGGACAAAATACGTGGGCAGTTGCTAATGAGTATATAAAGTAAACATTTCACAAAAAGCACCTTTTTTAGGATCAATGTCATTTACGATACAACAAAGACATAGTCAATGCTGCTATTTACTGATAAGTCTTTGGGTTAAATGCTAATGGTTACTCACACAATTTAAAGTATGTTATGACTTAATAAACGTATATAATAAATATCTAAAAAAAAATATGAAGCAGGTTAGGTATTTTAACCTATATTCTTATATCATTGATATAAAATAAATAACATAAAAAATATCGAGTCCTCATTTTGATAAATGTCTTTTTAACTTTCTTCAGAAAATTGCTTAGTTAAACTTTTTTCTAAAATCTCATTTTATTGACGTTTTAAGCTGGAAATATCTATAATATGTACCGATCCTACTTTTTTCAAAAAATTACTTTGGAAGTGGTAATGGAAACATGCTCAATCTATTATATCAATAATTTTATTATCTATAATATACATATGTATATATAATCATATATAATAGCTCTATCATTTTATTTTCCCTCCTTTAAGTACAAAAATATCAAGCGTATTAAAAGATTATATACATTTTACAAAGAAAGATTTTAATCTTGGTCAATTAGGAGGTTAGGGGTTAGGGACGGCCCCGATGTTAAATTAAAATAAGTTAGGAGTAAAGTAACAATGACTAAACTATGACATAATTAGATGACATGGTATTCGTTTTCATTATCCGAATACCTGCAGCATGCACACCTTACAAAACTTTCACGTGTGTAGATTCCTTTACCTATCTAAATTTTCATTAAAATGTGCTACACAGAATAACTACAAATAGGCAGACATGTATATTATCTAGTTTACACTACACTTAGCTCGCGAACGCCAAACTGTATTAAATAGTAATGTAGTGTATTAAAAGAAAGACGATACATTATCACGGAAATGCGGGATATATTTATGTTCGATTTGAAATTTCGATGTTCTGTATTAATTTTTTATTTTCATTTTGAGCGATTTACCTAAAAATGAAAGTAAGATAATGATTTCTTGTATAATATTTACGCGAATATTACAAATTTGAAACGAAACTATTATTTACGGTTTTATCGCTTATACTGCTTTTAACTTTTCAATTGCTACCTTTCCGCCCACAGCATCTGTGGTCATCTGTGGGACAGAGGTATTATTTAACGTCCTTATGTTATAGGTAACCCGACAACGGTCAGTATGCTAATTAATATTTTAGGTCCTATCTACGCAAAATGAGCGCACTGTATAAGGCCCTCGTGACTGCGAGTGCTGTAAAGCACCCGAAACTTCAGCAATAAAAAAGTAAACGCGATAAAATCCAAAAATTATAGTTCAATTTGAAATAAAAAAGTAAAGTAGCAGCCCGTAAACGCGCACTGCTAAGCATAGGCCTCCTTTTCAAATATCTAAGACGGCTTGGAGCCGGAAAGAGTCCGCTTTGCTTCACCAATGCGGGTTGGCGGACACATGTCCTTGTAACAATATTTTTTATTATTTCTCAGACATGCAGGTTTTCTCTCGATGCTTTTCTCGGCGATGTGAGCACGTGCACTTAAAATTGCTATTAACAATTTAAGTGTTGCGGAGTGAAGTATTAAGCAAGATAAATTGCTTTCAGTATGCACATGCTACACTAAATATTCATTTTAATTACACACGCCAATAAAAACTTCCGGTCCAATTTTTCGATCGAAAGGACGGACAAAAAAGGAATTATCTTTAAAAAAATCTCGTTAAAACAGTTCTGTTTCAATAAAGTTTCGGATTTTTATTAAGTATCAAATAAATAAGGAAATCATTAAATAAAATAATTTTGGACTGTGGTTTACTTAGTCCAATCACGAATCGTGACGAATGTTTGAGAACGTGTTGTCAACTCTTACATTTTCGAATGACAAAAGGAATAATGTTTTATAAATTACCAGTCGATGTTAACGTAACTCTTTGGTAGGTAAATAAGAATGGCTGTGTACTGGTTGAAATATAAGCCTATCTCAATGAAAAATGAAACATTGTTTCGAGAATTTTCTGAAATAGACGAACGAAATTCGGGACTACGAGTACTCGTATATAACTGGAGCGCATTAGGAGATAGTTCACCGAAGTAACTGGAAAGAAAGAGAAAATGGAAGAAGAAAAAGACAAAAAGAAAGAAAAAGACAAAAGCGAAGGCAAGGTGACCAGTGTAGGAAAAAACAGAGGATTGGGTACTGGGAGGAAGACCCATGGAAGATTACGTGCGAGCGATAACGCAACGGCAAAGAAACTCTGCACCTTTTTTAAGTATCAAATAACTAATAGTTTAAGATACCGGCCCTCGTAACCCGTAGCTCTTAACAATAATAAGCTATTTATAATATATTATACTATGTTTTTTTTATATAAGTTTTGGTTTTGTTGTACTATATTACTACCCAACAAAGCGTTATCTTAAAAGATTTTTCGTATTTTATGTACAAATTCAAGATATTTTTTTCAGTCCTCTCTTGATGTTAACCTAGCACTAACTAAAGAATCCTGAGGAGACCGAAACAGGTGAAAATCTGAGGGTGCGAGGTCAGGACTATATGCGTGATGCAATAACACTTTCCAACCCAGATCTCTTAATATTTGTTGAATATATGTGTGGTCTGGCGTTATCATGATCAAAAACTACAAGATTCGTTTTGCTCGATCCCGGCCGTTTTTTTTATATTTCTTGCTTGAGTCTCATCAGCTGTTAGTAGTAGAGATTCGAATCGATGCTTTTGCTCGGTGGTAAAAGCTCGTAATGAACGATGCCTTTCCAATCCCACCATACACACAACACCACATTATTGCGAGTTACTTTGGGTTTTGCCGTAGTTTGTGGAACTTGCCTGCCCTTTGATCATGATATTTTTCGCACGTTGTTGTCGTAGGTAATCTACTTTTCATCACCAGTTATCAATCTTTTCAAAGACGGTTCGGTTTCATAATGTTACAACAGAGAATCTCAAATGAGTAAACGATTAATTTTTGAATTATCATGCTATTTTGTATGTCCAGACATTTTCAAATGGGTCAAAACTGTTTTGAGGTCAACCTCTAGCTCTTTGGCTATATCGTAACTACTAATACGCCGATCTTGTCCCACTGTTTCAAAAATGGAGTCGACTTTATTCGTAACTGGTCACCCAGAGCAAGCTTCTTCTTTGACATCAAAATTCCCGGACTGAAAACGCTTGAACCAATTTTGTGTTGACACCGCATTAAGTCCGTAAATATCTCAAAGTTTTTTCGCGACTTGTGTGCCATTTTCCTCTTTTTTTTTGTAATAAAACATCAAAATATATCGAATTTCTTCGCTAAATTTACTCATTTTGGCCGACAGAAAAACAATAGAAAAATGGCGGGAAACCGATTTAACCTTATATTTTTTTGTTTATAAAATGTCATCTATTTAATGGTAACAAAACCTGACATACAAGTACAACCAAAGAGATTTTACTGCAACTTTTTTTCTTATAAAATACCTAATATATACAATATTATTATATATAAAATTTACGATAATTAGTAGCATGAAATACCAAACAATTACTCATAATTTCGATAATTATAATATTTAATTTCAGGTCATTTCGCTCCGAACTTTCCTTATTTTTTAGAATTCCAATTAGCGTTGATCAAAAAGGACGTAATTTTTAGAAGCCTTAGTAATTGCCATCAATAAAATGTCAAAGTGCTTCACCTTAGTAACAAGATATAAAAGCGTTTTATTATGAACTTTGTCTTATTAAAGATGGTTTAAGTGAATATTAAATATTACACGAGGTATAGTTTTATCATAAACATTTATAAAATATTGTTTCTACTACCATACTCTTAGCAGTAGCGTATGATCCTTTCGTTTTTGCATCAAAGTGATTTTCAGTTTCACGACTAATATTTAAGAATTCTAAATTCTAATTAACATTGGTAAATGTCTTTGAGGGCAAACTATTTGTGTATGTGTATATTTGTGACGAATGTAGGGGTTGAATGTACATATATGTATCGCACAATCACCAGCTATTATTAATGTGTTAAGATAGATATACCTGTACCTTGATAGATAAATAATCATAAACATATATAAACAACCCTCAGCTTTACAGCAGCGTCACTGTCAACTAGGCTATCGGGTGTTATTTGTCACACTGACTGGTTCTTATTAAAAATTTCTTCATTCCCGTGGAAAATTTAATTAATTTCGAAACGAAGAAGCGTTACTTTCGTGTTACTTGTTTCCGCTTGAGTTGCTTTGAGTATTTTCGGTTTGAGTTTTTTCCAAATGACAATCACATTTGAACGTATACCACCTTGCTAGCCGACAAACGAGACTGACTACCGCAAAAATGGCAGAAAATCCATCCGAATTTGCCAAATCCGAATCTCGCAGACTAGTCATGGGGAGCACCATCACTTGGTATCGGCACTTTGCTTAACAACTCACTTGGCCAGCGTGGTAATTATGCCAACAAATATATGCCAGCTTTTAATGGCGCTTCTTGAAACATAGGCTGATGCAGTAAAAATTTTATATAATCAAATAAATTTAATTAACAATTTTAGTACTGTCTATTAAATACCGTAATAATATTAAATAAGTACTGTTTAAATATTTTTGTTAGTGAAGGGGTAAGAGTATTATGTATTCGAATATAAGGCAGCATTAAATATATTTAGTTACAGAAATAAATTCCCAAATATCCTCCAATAATCGCAGTATGTTACCATTGTCTAGATAATTTTTATGCTAATAGTGTACTGACATAATTTTTAAAAATCATCGGCTCAACAAACGCAATGTTATAAGCCCTTAAATAGATTTCATCGCTATAGACCTCTAATTTTTGTGTGATGGTACTACTATGGTACTCTTGGAATAGTAAAATTTTGTGAGCCGGAAAGTAACCGGTCCGTTGCTCAAGTGCGGGTTTGTGCCCATATTGTTGAAATATTATTTTACATTTTACGCTTGCTGTATTTAAACTAACGTTTTCGCCGATGCGTACGTTGCATGTTGTAAATCAGCAGATAAAATTTATAATGATAAATCGCCGGCATCGAAGATGATTATGCAGAAGAAGATTATGCGACAGGCGTTATAATGAAATTCTAAAGCAAATACTTGGCTCTTAATATAACATGGTTTGTTCTGTACTCGTATGTATATTATGTATATTAGTAAACGAGTTCTGAATCAGCTTTAATGCCGCAGATATTACAAGGCTTTTAGGCTTTATTGGTCATATATTCCAATGCTGGTAGTTGTTAAGAAATACATCGAACTGTTTTATTTTACAAAAGCTCCTCTAGAATCAAATAATTAAATTTTTCGGTGAGTTGTTGCGAATTTCCTTCGTCGAATAAGTAAAATTAGTGTAAAATATCACTCCGCCGTGGGATAAGTGATGAGTAAGAAGTGCTTTTGCTCAAATGATATATTTTTATCTTAGTTTATTACCGTCAAATTCATTTGTCTACCCATTAGGGGTCGGCAGAGAGCATAGATTCCCATTTGGCATGATTTAAAGTAACCAAATTGGGGTTACACAACCCACTTTTCACCTCTAGAGTTTGAACTCACCTTCCCGAGGCGACCCACCTCGCCAGACTCGGTACCAGCGATACCAATGAGGTTTTTCTACATGGGATATCCACGAGAGGAAACGGAGTGGCAAATTCTAACTTCGTTACAGCCAGTGTTTAGCCTCATAAAAATATAGCTTCTTTATTGGCGCTTTCATTCTAAACCCCTGATTAATTCTACCGAGAGTGGTAATTAACCTAAATACAAATATATTAATGACTTCTCGTTGATGTACCTGGATTTTAGAGGCGTATTCATTTCTCAGGAATGAAGTACTAAGAAGGCTAATTCAAATTAATTTTAAAAACAATTTTTTGTCGAGGTTTAAAGACACAGTCATTTTTAATTTCAATCAGATTTATTTTCAGTTGACACATGACTTTTCACACAACGTTACTTCTATTGACTCGCTAAGAGAAATGTGAGAGCATTTACTTTTCTTGTTCAATCCTTCAATATCTGCACAAGGCCAGCTCCAAAATCTCATTAGTGTGTTGTTCTATTTTGAACGACACGTTCTCCATCTTAATTGTAAGGGGAACTGTAATAAAATTTGGAAAATTTAAGACTATCGAATTTGTACTTGCATAATATTTGCCTTAAAATAAGCGTTCAACAATATACATTACACAAGTTCAAGCTACGCATCTCATTACCGTGTGGTTTCGGGGTAAGAATCCGCTAGCTCCTTTCTTCTCGTGAGTATGGTACCGACATTAAGCAGACCAATGATAGGCAGCAGCGTCTAAGGTGCGAGGTGACAGGTAATACGATCTCCAATCTGTTCTGCAGTGAACGTGATGGTAAGAATAAAGATATCTCTGTGGAATATTTTTCTCCTGTGATATGAAGAGAGCACTCCTAAGAGCTCCTTCATAATTTCAAGACAAATAACACCAGACGTTTTCCTTTGTGTTTTTTTAAATGAATGTGCCTTCATATTTTTACTCTAAGCGCCACTTTTATATCAAACACTTAATAAACGTATTACCTTACCACGCTGCGATATAGTACTCGTATAATCATCCTGCTTTTGCAAGTACACTACTGGGCATAAGTCTTAGAAACAAAAAACCAGCTGGAGTTTTATACACGGTTTGCACATGCTCTAGCGATGCTGCTTGTGCTAGCCTCTAGATGAATTTTCCGGCTTCAATTTCTTGGTTTAATATTTTACTGTTCTGTTTTTAAATTTCTCTTTCTGTACTAATTAAATAATCATTATTTCCTAAAGAATTTAGAACACAAAGTATGTTACATTGATATTTATCATGCTATATTGTTTATGGAAATGTATATTCAAAATGTATTCATAAAAACAAAGTAATATGTAAGAAACGATGTGTATCTATTATGTTGAGTGCTGAGACACGTCGTTATAGGTACGCCTGCTTTGTACAGATAAAGGTTCGCGACGTTTTAAAAGAGGGGCACAGCGTATTTTCCTAACCATTTACATAATGTAAGATAATAAGTGCGAGATCCGCTACAACGAAAGAGGGATTTAAAATTTTATTTTACTGTTATAGAGGGAAACTGCTGTTCGGGTGTTTTCAGAGTTGGGTTGTTTCCACTTTTACTATTAAAATGTGTATGAAAGTGAAGTTAGTAAGAAAAATACAGAATAATTTCGGCATCAACATCACCTTCGTGATCAATCTGCGGACGCTCTCTTATCGAAGAAAGCTAATCAGCTAGCTAAAGAGAAGCAGCAACTGAAGATACACGCGGAGTATTAATAGTAACGTTTTTTACGGTTGATTTTAGTAATATTCAGTATGATTTAATAAACCATTCCTGAATTTGCTTCATTCATTCATAATCAGCCTGTAACTAGCCCACTACTTGATAGGCCTCTCCCGATAGGAGATTTCCATATAATGATAACGCTTGGCAGGTGGGACGAAAAAACTTTCTTTTTAATTTTTAATTGGTCCGTCCGCTATCTGTCGACACCCACGGAATGGAAGATCAAGATTTGACATTACTTCTATGGATTTTCTATGGAATTTCTATCTTAGCTAATCTAGCAACATACAAGTTATTTAAGTTGGCCGATAGTTAAAAATAATTATTTGTAGCAGTTCTGCCTTAGCTAGGTGTTCATCGGTTGATCTTGTCTGATCATTTATTCTATGTGATATAGTTAGTAACAAATTAGATACTGAAGTTACCACCACGAGAAACATAATCCAATGCTCGCTATTTTGTTATATAAAAAATATTTTCACTTATTAACACAACACAAACACGTGTGTGGTACACACATTTACACTTCACATGACATTACACTACACGAGATAAATACACACAATATATTTACATTCTTACCGAGTCGTCCTTATATCTTTTAGTATTAATCTTTTCTTTTCCATCTTATTATAATTTGAACCTCTGTAATGATCTCTGTTTCTTCTAACACAATATATGCAATAATATATAAACTGATTGGCTCTTTATACCATAAGTTTAAATACCAATACCACACTAATACTAAATAATGCTCTTGTTTTATCCGAGAGATGTTGATCTGTAATACAGGCCTTTATATGCCTATTTCAGACACCAGCTCCTCACACGTCCTAGACTATGAACACACCAATATTTAAATAGATACAAGTTTTTCATTAGATAATCATATATGATCTGATTTTGTGAAAATTATGAATAGAAAATCAACAAAAATTATTATTGTTACTTTTCTTATTGTATATATTTCTGACTACAATAGTTAAAGTTATTTCAGAATACCAAACCCCTTGAACAAATACCTACAATATTGTAATAAGTTGTTCTGAGTTGTGCTATATTTTAAAACGTGGGTGAGCTAAGCAGTGGCTTTTACTTGAGTAGCAACTCAAATGGGTCTGCTTTATCGGGGTAGTACCACGACTTCGCAAAATACAGAAAAAGGCATCTTGTGCTTCTGCGTTTCGTTCGGTGAGTGAGGTAACCGGAAGCCCTCTCACACTCCCCACCTATGGAGGGGGGGAGGGACATATACTGCCTACCATCTACTAAATATTCTTGAAGGCCGGCAACGCAGGTGCAGTGTCTCTGGTGCGTGCGAGATCTCTGGTGATTATCTACAGGAGAGTATGATTACCCCCCTGGAAGAAAGGGAGGATAAACAATCTTTACCCAGGAGGCTGCTGCTCCCTTGATCCTGGGTACCACCTTCTGCGGTATATGGGTAGAGATGTTACGTCATTAATGTGTTACGTCAGGTCTTATCGCGCTTCCCCGACTCCACTATAGTCGGGTGGCTTGATTAGAAGTTTACGCGGGAGCGTTAGATACTTAGGTGGTCGAGCATGCTTCGGTGGGAGGTCTTGTAACAACTACAGGTCGCGCAGGAGCTCAAGTGACCCTTTATCAGCGCGTTGATTCTCCATTTCTTCACGCTAATCGGACCACGAAATCATGGGTGTTTTCTCCTTCGGTCTTTGGCGATGTCGTCAATTCTGACACATTGACGACCTGCTCCTTCGATTGATCTTAGGGAGATTTTTTGCAGGGCCTGCGCTCTTCGTCCTTGTGCTGGCGAGATGAACGCGTACTACGCTAGTGCTGCTTACAATAATCGCGAGCGGATAGGTCTTGTTAAACCAATCTCGGTGTGGACTGGGAGTTTGGATGCCAGTACTGGTCTTAGCCCGTGCAGCTCTGCCACGTTCTCTCCAATTACCCAAATATCTTTAAAGGCCGCCAACGCACCAGCAGCGCCTTTGATGTTGCAGATGTACGTGGGCGACGGTTATCACTTACCATTAGGTGAGCCGCTTGCGCGTTTGCTCCCTTTCCTATGTAAAATAAAATATCTCAATGTCTTTTTTTTTATTTTTTATGTATTTCATTCGTTGTTTTGTTTTTGGTTAATCTATTAACAATAATAGGAATGTTGGGTAATTCTTAATAAATAAAAATTGTAAATAGTGTTAGTAAACGAAGAAACAGTTTACGGGAAAATTTATTATTCAATTTAAATAGAAAATAAAATGAAAATGTTTCTATAAACGCGGCCTTTATAAGTGGGGAACAGGAAGCTCTAGCAGTGTTTGTTTATCACAAACAATGAGGGTGCGTTTTACGGAGTCTCACGTTTGTTTAGTTGATGGGAATCCCTAACCTAATAAAAGAGATTTAGATCTCAGTAAATTGAGAGCTCAATAATCATATTTGATTGTATGTTATATTGTATAGTGTATATTTATTTCTTTTATCGATTATTGTGTATTCTCTCTTTGATAGTCTTTTGTAAAGTTTGAACCATTGATAATTTTAAAGCATGGATTGTTATAACATTCACCAAAAGAAATTCGAATGAACTCTAATCCGAATGAAGATTAACGAATGAATGAGCTGATGTGGTAGATGTAGTAAACGATAGAATAAACGATTACGGACTAAATATGAGAATTTTCTTAATAAGTGCTAAATATAAAAAAAAGATAAATAAAATACGAGGAAATTATAAGGCTATTAAAATTCATCAAAAAAAATTTCTTATTAACTGATGGCTGTTTAACTAGTAAATATAGTTCAATTGTTTTCAAATTTTATTTAATAGTCCCTAAAAAAATTTCAGTATCTTACTGCGTCGATAAAATATATAAAAAATTATAAGTGTAACTGAAATCTGTGATTTGTATTAAAAGGAGTTCAGCGTCGTGCCAGAGAGATTTCACATAGACGTACCCGTAGTTGTTGTATAGCACTACAGTAGTACAGTACGAAAAAAAAAGTAGTTACGATGTGGTGCTGCTCATCCTTTTTGATCAGTCCTCTTAGTGAAAATGTTGGTAGTATGTAAATCATAGGTTAGAAAAATATTACTCCAGTCAAAGTGAATTCATTATGGTAGGGTAACAAGAATACCAGTAAAGTGGCCCAATATTACTTAATGTTATCATAAAGTAATATTGTGAATATAGTAATATAATTTTAAAATCTGGAAGATATTATTGTTGACCTAAAGCATGGTCTCGACATTGAAAGGGATCGGCAGGTTTGAGATCAACGGTATTTTGCATTTGTAGTCAGTGGAAGAGTTTGCATTAGTAGTCACACAAAAAGTCGATACTCTTCATATCCTATATAATAATGCAGGATGCTATTAAAGCTGCCGCAATTTTGTATATAATAAATAACGGTAACTAACAAATATTTGTCCTTTATTAATTAGTATTCTTGTCGCTAAGTCCATTCGAATATAGCGTATCCAAATACTAGCGATGAGGAGCAGCATCACTGGTGCGAAGGTACCGGCACTGCGCTCACCAACCGGCCCGCCCAGCGTGGTGAGTATGTGCATAGTATGCTCCCTATTGCTGGCGCTTTCATGGAACAGCCAGTGTGTTGCAGTGGACTTTTAAAGGCTGATAAAGAAAGTAAGTAAGGTAAGTATTTCATGATTATTGTCATTGCCCTAAACTATTTCCGGACACGGTATTCGAATTTACGTGTGTTCAAAAAAGTTATAATATTGAACTAACTTAACATATTTATAAACGTACGTAATGAACGTAGCGAATATGACAAATCCTTCTTATGGGAGAGGCCTATGTCCTTCAGTGGACTATTTAGTGTCAGTTGAGGTTATTAAAAATAATAAAATTACAATAAATAAAGCAAATATGTAATAATGATAAATGTAACTCGTATGTAATCATAATAAATAGAAAGTAATACTCTAAATATTTTCTAATATTGCAATTCTATTCATTTATTTTGCATACATATTCGCAATATATAGACGACCAAACTACAAATAAGGGTAACTGTTCATTAACATCGTCGCAGCAGCGTCTAAGGTTCCAGGTGTTTGGTACTGCGATCGCCAATCTGCCAGGGGAACGTGGCGATTACGTCCTCCTTATCCTGCATTTGACTATTTACATTCTAGTATGGTAACGTAAGGTAAAATATGTCTTATTGTTCATTATTACATTCTATGCAACGAATGCTCTTAGAAATAGTGGCAATGAATAATCAAGACAATAGTGCTGAAGTTAACCCTTTTCAACAGCTTGTAGAATACGTATATGGTGCTTCGGTCTCTATTTCGAAGGAAATATGAGACCGTACTTGTCTTGCAATATCTACTAGCAAACTCTAGTAACAGGGGTAACTACAAACTTTGTGTTGTATTTTAGTACATGCTAATGGGAGAGAACAAAAAAATATATATTGAAGAATGCGAACAGATATTAAAAATATCATTAAACTTTTTTTTTTTTTTTTTTTTTTTTTCCTGGATGGAAAATGCTGTTACGCATACCCTGTTGCTGGCCGGTAGGCCAGCAACTGGGTTATGTCGGACTCAATCCCCTGAAGGAGGACCATACCGACTAAAAACCATCCACACGCTGTTAGCCCGGAGGCTTTCACAGCCTCATCTGAATTGACTCGCGAGCAGATTGGCCCGCGAGTTTGGCGGGATGACGATTTACTTTAATGGCGCGCGGATTTATACGCGGAAGGATAAGACAAAAATAGTGGTGCGGAGACCGGTGAACCCTGACAAACCGACACGACAGAACCCGATTGTGAGACACTCAGGCAAAGTGTATATGGCTGCTTCTAACCCTTGGGGTGAGCACACGTATGCGGAGCGAAGTCGCAAACGGGACTGCTGCGCGGCGTGCGCGGGACACGGACGTCACTCACTAGTAATGGCTCGCGATTGAACGCGGGAAAAGTGGTAGAGTCGAAGTAGGGACCCGCTGATGCGGGGCCCACTAGCGATATACTGACACACGACATATTGTACTGCGAAACTCCGACAAAGTGTTATGGCTGCTCAAACCTGGGGCGAGCACACGTATGCGGGAGGCTAATAGTGGCGTGAAGACCTATGACCCTGACAAACCGACACGACAGAACCCGATTGTGAGACACTCAGGCAAAGTGTATATGGCTGCTTCTAACCCTAGGGGCGAGCACACGTAAGCTAAGCGAAGTCGCAAACGGGACTGCTGCGCGGCGTGCGCGGGACACGGCCGACACTCACTACTTAATAGCTCGCGAATATGCGCGGGAAGATGGAGGCGCGGCGACCAACGGCCCTGACTAACCGACACGACAGAACCCGCTTGTGAGACGCTTAGCACAGTGACCTTGTATGCGGAGCGAAGTCGCAAACGGGACTGCCGCGCAGCGTGCGCGGGATTAGGACGGCTCTCACTAAATAATAACTCGCGAATACGCGGGAAGATGGAGGCGCGGAGACCGACGACCCTGGCATGATCTACGCGACAAATACTGAGTACGAGACACTCCGGCACAGTGTCATGGCTGCTCAAACCGAGGGGCGAGCACACGTATGCGCGGGGCGAAGTCGCAAACAGTACCGCCGTGCAGTATGCGCGGGCGACGGGCGGCACTCACTTTAATAACACGCGGACAAAGACGCGGAAAGACAATAGGGCCGAGTAGGCACCCGCAGGTGCGGGGCCACTAACGACCCATTGCGAACTAATGACTCATCCCGCTGCGAAACACTCCGGCACAGTGTTTATGGCTGCTCGAACCGGAGGCGAGCACACGTGTGCACGGAGCGACGGCGCAAGCGGGACTCATTTTGAAATGTGATCATTAAACTAAATTATATTTTTTTATTAAAAGTACGAGTACGTTTATAAACAAGTTGGGGACATACTTTACAATGCATACTATGATTGTCCTTTAATTTTAAATATCAAGTTGGTATTTCTTAATTGTTATAGTGTATACTTTCATCTTAAGGGTTCGAGATATACTCGTACTTGACGATAGATTGAAGATATGTCGTAGTTTTTTGAGCACTACCCAACCGAGAGGGATTCGTCGATTGACCTCTTGGTGAAAGTTGAATTTTCCTCGTCGGACAATTTGACCCAAGTATACGTATTTGTTGCCCACTTCGAGCATTGATCGCCACAATATCAGGTTTTGGTGTAACATGGATGAATAATGACGAAAATATTTTTTTTTGTTCAAAAAGGTATCCTTTTTAAGACCAATCCGTTGGTACACACTATTGAGGCCAACCATTCGTGCAGCCAGTGATGACATACGAGGCTTCAAAGACTACGCCATGTATGAGGAAGCTCAAAGTTGTTAAGCAGGCAAAGTTCGGTAATTCTCTGCGTGACAAAATATGCAAAAAGAATTATCCATAATTAGATGAACTGACATCGTTGTAAGGATCAGCAAACTGAATGAGCCGGCTGTATTGATCGCAGAACTGTTCCAGAGCTGGCAACCTCACACAGGCAAATACAGTGCAGGACCCAATATAAATGAGTAATGCCCCAAAGGAGGCTTATGTTCAGTAGTTACAGGCTGTAATAATGAATGAATTAATGAATTTCTTAATAACTCATCTGAGTGGCATTTGGGAAAAAAACTCGTTTATTTCACCTTAAATTGGGTTAATTAGATTTCAATGTAAAACTCTTATTTTATTATACTTGTTAATTCAAAGTTACAGTAGGATTGTTTTGAAATAATATATTCGGTTGTTTTTACAAGAGACAACAAAAAAAAAGATTTTCAAGCTTATTTAACCCGCTACGCTCACTTGGAAATATGGATTTATACCCAAAACACGTTTTAGTTAAATTTTGAATTCATATGCAGGTTTGTTACGAGCGAGAGACAAGTAAAAAATATTTGCGTGCATTTTAAATTCAATTATTTTTTGTTTCTATTCCCCTAGGGTAGTATCTCCCGTAACATTGTATGCGGATAGATAATTGAGAATTTCGAAGGACTGATGTAGAAAGCACACTTTAGAGTACACGTACACAAAGCCTGATTATCTTTAACTTTTTCTCCATTATAATTATAAAATACCGAATAGTGGTCGCCAATGAAATAGCTTTATGGAATTTCGTAGTAAGAAAGATAATTTTGTTTGTGAAATGTCAAATTTTTTTTTTTACAATTTACATTCCTCATGCTTTATTACGAAATGGAGATGTGGTTGCGAGCTATCAAGCATGGCAAGTTTTTCTTCTTACCTAAGTTGACTCCTAATGGCACATAATAATTATATATAATGATCATTAAAATCAATTTGCATTTCTTTTCGGTTTGTAGTGTAGGATGATACTGAAAACTATTTTCGATAAAATTTTGGCTATTCTATATATTCACCATCAGCCTACTTTAGTCCACATCTGAACACAGGATTGTTTTATCCTATAATATACTATAATTATTATAGGGCCACTAAAAATTGTATGCTCACAGTATTTTTTTTTATACTGTAGAAAACATAAATTTAATCTAAATGAAAAAACGAACTTTTTTGACAAGATGCGGGTTTTATTATACTCGTAAATACATTTTCTTGAATCAATTTAATGTAGGAATGATAATTATGCTTGCTGTTATCAGATTATTACAAAGTGCATTTAATTTAAAGTTTGAGTCAAAGTGAATAATTACGCAGTACATGAACCAAATTTATATGTTAATATATATTATACTTATTTGATGAGAAATTTATGATATTATCAAAGGATTTATATTTTATTTACGTCAAAATAATTGAATAAATAGAATTTCATTATAATTTTATCTGACATTGTAAAGATGGCATAAAAGAACCTCAGCGGAATGACGATTTATCTATATTATTACACAAAATTCTTTTATATTTCCTATGGTTCATTTTATATTATATATTTTTTCAAATGAAACTATTATTAACGGATTTATCGCGTTTGATTATATTTTTTAAAAAAAAAAATCACGTTGATTCACGGGTGGTCACGGAGGGGTTGAAGTGTTTGATGTCCTTATATCATAATTTCGACAGCTTGATAATTATATATTTTTTTAATTATTGATTATTAATAGCTTTATTTTAAATGTGTAGTTTTCGGGTAAATACAGGAAATCATTATGTTAGTTTTTTTAAATAATTTTTGAGCATATTAATTAATTAAAATTAAGAACATCGACCGTGCCACGATATTTCAGTGTATTCCACTCACTTCTGTCAGAAGTACACTGCTAAGCATAGGCCCACAGAAATGATTACCGAGCAGTTGCGGTCTAGCAGTTGCCTGCATCGCATTGTCAGTTCTGCAATCTATGTGCACGGCCCATTGCCACTTGAGCTTTCTGAATGATCATAAGGTACAGTAAATCAAAGAAAAGTAAATTAGTAATCCAATATCAATAATCCTGTAAAAGGTAAAAAAAAACAGCCAGCCTAAAGGCCGTAGTCTGGTTTGAATTTTTTAAAATGACTCAAGACTCAGGACTAAACACATGACTTCAAATTTACAGCACTCATTGAATGGGGCAGGATGCAAAAAATTGCTCGAGCAAACCCGGCGACATAACTCGCCATCCGCTATGTTGAACCATCTGGTGAAAGTCGTTTGCAGTAACACGTTTAACTTCTCTTAACGCCGTATGCCCTTCTAAGTACTTCTATATAAATGACCCAGTCCCAGTTGGGGGAATTCTTACGATTTTGCAATAAACGTTATTGCATAGACACTTACGTATTCTTACAAAGTTTTTATTCTTTGCCAAGTAAGTTGTAGATAAGCACTAACAATTGCAGTTAACTTTTTATTTTTATTGACACCGAAAATTCAATCCAGATCACTGGTGTAATATGAGTTATGTTATTAAGTCATGTTCTATAACATAAAATATGTAGTAAAATATATAGGAAGGCATTTATTTTAGTGCTTCTAAAATCAGTTCATCAATCGTAACTGTGTAACTTTATTTCAATACTAATCAAGTCCATGATGCGGACAAGAGTGGAGAGGAGAATAAAATTTATTCGTAATTTGCATACAAAGTTGTGTGTGTATAAAACTCTCGACTATAATATCAATGACAATTGCTAGAGAGAGAAAATTAATTTATCCACCTTTCATCCTACGTAGATTATATAACCTATGTTAGATCAAAGTTGTATAATTCGTTTCAGAGGATATAGCAATAAAAAATTGCATCAGAGTCGGGGATATGAGGGCTATGGCGACTTCGCTTTAAACAGCTGGTTCTGCCCCAATAAACATTAAAATCGAGACTAATAACAATGCTAAACCTTCGACCGAGCTTTAATTACGCATCAGGTCGACAACACAACACTGCGGATTTTATTCTTTATTGCTTTCGAAGAGAACACAGTGAACCTATTTTGCGAATGTGAACCGACTACAATTGCAATGCTGATACAGATTTTGTCTGAGTATGTAGCATTGCTTTCCGTTGATTGCTCATAACTTTCAATACCCATCTCAGCAAGTTTATTTTTAAATTATGTGGTAGAACTCTTTTTCTGTCCACCCTCATACGTAATTTTGCCGCCAATCAGCAGTGCAACCCCTGACGCGTTCCTGTTTAAAGTGTACAGCGAGCCAGTATAATTACAGGCATTCCATTTTATTTATTTATTTAAACTTTGTTTGCACATAAAAAAGCAAAAACGCGGACTTAATGCTAAGAGGCATTCTATACCAGTCTACCATTAGACTAAACAGAGAAAATGTAAAAGGGTGCACATATGAATAACTAAATTATGTTTATATATATATTCAAATAATATACTAGTTACAATACTTATGTAAGTCGGCACATAGACATACATGTGATTAGAGTTGTTCATTGTTCAACATACACATTTAAATTTATATATTTATCATTTCTAATATTTTATTATAACTGTCATTTAAAAGTAAAGGAAATAAAAAGAAAATAATCTTCAACTGTACTACTATTCATCTCTGGGTAATAATCCCAATGCCTTTTACTGGTGGCTGTATATAATTTGGCAGCTCGTTCCAGAGTCTGACAGCATGCACAATAATGCAGACAAAATATGCAGGTACAACGGATCGTGTAAGATGGAGAATAAAAAACAAAGTATTGTACGTGGTAGAGCCAAGCGGCGGCTTTTGCTGCTGCTCGAATGGGTCGGCTCTTCCGGTTTGGTGCCACGACGTCACCGAATACCGGCGTGAAGTAGAAGCATCTTGTGCTTCTGCTTTTCGTTCGGTGTGTGAGGTAACCGGAGGCCTACTCCCTTCATCCCCTTTCTCATACTCCCTCCCACCTCCCAAATCCTGAAAGGTCGGCCACGCACCTGCAGCACCTCTGGTGTTGCAGATGTACGTGGGCGACGGTAATAACTTACTATCAGGTGAATCGCTTGCCCGTTTGCCGCCTTTCCCATATAAAAAAAATCAAAAACAAATATTAAAAAGTATTCTAAAAAATCTGCGATATAGAAGAGCCATGTAAGCTGAGAACGAAATGAGAAAATGAGGAATGAGGAGTGTTCACATTTGTGTAATCCAAATATGAAGCGTATACAATTGTCGAGAAGACGATCCAGTTTGTTTAAAAGCTCTTTATTGACATCAGTATAACATACATCCGCGTGATCCAGCATAGGTAAAACCATCGCCTTAATTGTCATTGCTTTTGTTCTTATAGGCAAGAAGTTCTAGAGGCGGTACAAAGAACGCAGATTGTAAGTAACTTTTTTACTAACCTCAGTCACTTGCGAGCGCCAACTGAGAGTGTTGTAATAACAAGCCCAAGGTTTTTGACTGTGGTAGTGTACAATAAGTATAGTACCATTTTAGCATAAATTTGTAAGTCAACGGCATATAAATGATTTGTGCTGTGAATGTGGACCGTAATTTATTTATTTATTTAAACTTTATTTGCACATTACATGACAAAAAGGCGGACTTAATGCCAAGAGGCATTCTCTACCAGTCTACCATTAGATTGAACAGAGAAAATGTAAAAGGGTGCACAATAATATTATGTTACAACAATATAATACTTATATATGACGGTACTTAGACATACATGTAATTATAGTTGTACTTATATAAAACACATAACACACTATACATATATATTTATATAACCTTATATATATATATAGAAAACAAGAGCGGATATAGAATTTCGCCTTGAACGTCAGCAGATAACGTGCACCAGTCAGAAGTGACCTGATCCATACGAATTGCCCGCTTACGTCAACGAAGATACGATGAGAACCAGTACCGTGATGATGAAGAGAAGCCTAAATGAGATAGCATAGTAGGAAGGATATCATGAATATTTTACGCGTGTTGTAGAATTCGTAAATAAAATTGAATAATGTTAAAAAAAAATATTTAAAATTGTAAATAAAAATAAAAAGATAGCAATTTAAAATATCTATTTACAGCAAATAAGTCATCCTGTAACATCAATTTAGCTACACTTTAAATTTAATTATAGTTGTTTCGTCTTTCCCTAATTCCGGTCAAAGTTGGCGTCGAATTGTTGCTACATTTTCTTAATATCATTAAGAACAATAGAACTGACTATAAGTTGTTTTGCTACGAAGCGATTCGCAATGAAAGGTACGTTCGAGCATAAGTTCGATGATTATTTAAGTTTTATGACCACATACATGGTTATTTAAAAGTTACTGATCACAATTGAAATAATATCACGTCTTAAAATTTTCCTTCTTCGCCTTTTAAAGGAACGGACGTTAAATGTATAATTATAAAAGTAAGAAGACACAGTGTGCATAGTAATCCTATGCTAAAAGGGTGCAGGCTTTTTCCAAACAACCATTTATATGATTCAGACAGGTATCTATTTTTATTTATTACATGTTGACGTGTTACGTATTCACGAAGGTATTAACACGCATGTGACATTTTCTGTGCATGAATGCATGCGTGGGTGTGCCTTGTGAGTATATTAAACTTGTATCTAACTCGACCTCGACGAAAAGGATTCGTCGTCTATTTACTTACTTTATATTACCCATCATAAGTCTGTTCGGAAAGTTCATATGCATTTTTGCCATAAGCCAATCGCCAGGGCCAGTGTTTGACATGCGAAATATTTCTCCTTTACACCAATTTCTCCTCATTAAATGTTCTTTATCTCGTAACTTGTCATATCGATAGAAGTTATAGTGTTGTAACAAGACATAAGTTACTTGTTCAGTTTCAATAGGCATTCGTAATATTATAGTAAGTATAAATATTACCAGCTTTAATTAAAAATCTATTACTTTGATTAAATTCAAAGTGCACACGAAACATCAGTAAGAGCAAATTGCTACGTTGTTTAGAACTTGTTATAATTGAGTCCTTTGTATTAGTTAATTGAAACTCAGTTCCATGATGTTCACTTTTCACAGTGTATATTCTTTAAAAAAACTTATTTTCGTAGTCCGTTCAAATTTATTAATTATATGAGTTTCATCATCTAGTTTGAGTTGAATATTTTTTATTCAATATTTATAAAATGAAATATAACAGCAGGATTACAAAAAAAGTTTGAAGTAAAAGCATTGTAACTATTCTCAATGATCATGGTAAGATATACTTTAATTACTTAGAACAATAATATTTGTGTTCATCATACAAATATGTCACTCTACCGGGATTAAACCATTCGCTTTTCACTCCCAACTCTGATCTTTCTAGGACAAATTTATTCTGTATATAATAATTGAATACATAATATTATTTACGGATTTTATGTTTTTATATTCCCGACGTTTTGATTGCTTTACAGCAGACACGGTCACGGGGGCTGAGGTGTTAGACGTCCAGATGCCATAGTTAACTCGGGCTACCCTCAGCTTATTATTTTGGAACAAACATTTTTTAGGACATAATCTGAATATTTTTTTTACATTATCTGAATTCTTATTATTATATTGAAGTTACGTAAAATTATGATATAGCTTTTCTACAGCTTATCTAAAATCGAATGTAGTCTATAATTTTGCAGTGAGATTAGCACGTGGGCTACAAATTTTTTTTTTTTCCTGTACAGAAATTAGGGTTTACCATTTGGCATGACTTAGTATTGCCGCCAAGAGGCAGCGTAAAAACGGCAAAGGTGGTGGCATATTCTCTTACGCTGTCACCACATGCGTGATATTGTTCTGTTATTTCAACGTGCGAATATTTTTATTAGACCCTTTATCTATCAATTTTGAAACTGTTGATTGATGGTTTTTACATTGTTTATTTACGGATTTTGTTTTTATGTCTTGCGTAATAATGTAGTTTTATAACGGATATTTTAAAATAAGTTCAAGTTCTCGAACTTATTTCTTATCAACAAAATAACTTTCTCACTTACTTTTCCTAAATATTTAATATAACTATTTAAAATTAGGAAAAATTCCTTCTTATCTTTAATCTATAATTGATTTATATAGTACTAAAGTGCTACTTCTCGATAAAAGTATATACATCAGGGCATTTGAGACGAGAATTTCCAGATCAGGATTACGTGTTCAAATGCTTTGTCGCTATTTGCCGAGAGCGATTTGTCTCACGGGAGCTCTTTATATTCGTGACGGGATTTCACGGTTTGGCACCGCGAGAGTTTTATCATTACAGATTGTAAAACTGTAATACGTCATAGATAAGATTATTTGATTAATAAACCATGGTGGAGAATTTAGTAAGAACTCATGTCAAAAACACAGATAATTTGTGGGATTTTAAAAACTTGTAGCTATTATATTTGCTATGTATATCAATTGATCTTCAAAAATAATGTATGTGTAACTTTTACTTTCCCGTACGTAACGCATATTCCTCTATAATACATCAAATAGTTGAAAATTGAGCCTGATGCCGAAAGTAAACTTTTTCACTGAATTCCGTAAATGACAATGGTAAGTTTTTACCTATCTCTTCAAATGAGAAATTGTCCACCAGTCTTTTACTGATGGATGTTCTTCGAAAACCTTTAAATTCGAGGCACCAATATGTTATTGAAGAATACAGCGGAACATTTACCCCTAATGTATCTTACAAATCTGTTTGATTTGTTTTGTAGTAAACATTTTTATTCACGGTGTCTTAGTAACAACGCGTACAACCCGCAAACAAATGACTTCTATTTTTAAAAACAAAAGGTAATCCGTATATTTTTGCGATGTCTTACCGGTTTGAGCTGCCAGTGTTTAATTTCGTATCACATTCTCACTTTCTTTGTCCCTCACATATTCTAGTTATAAATGTATGTGATAATTGGAATGTTGATATTAAGATTTGGGCACATTGAAATGTCCTAGAAATGTTTTTCGTGTTTTCTCTCACCACCAACCTTACCTTACTTTACCTTAATAGCCTGTTAATAGTCCACTGCAGGAGATATGCCTCTCCCATAACAGGTCATTCATGTTCTAAGAAATGAAAACGAGGTCACTGACCGTTAAACTATAACTATAATCGCCAACCTCCCTGACAAAGGTGGTACTGAACATCCTGCCTCCCATTGCGAGAAGAATCAAAGTGAGTGCCCTGACCCCAGAGCTACGTGAGCGAAGCTATAAATGGAGCTCCAGAGTCGCGGAGGATAAGGTGAATGTCTTATCGCAATGCTTAAACTCGTCTTCTTAAATCAGTTACAAGTGGTGCCTTCCCAGATAGCCCTGAAGCAGAAAAGGGGTCTTACCCCCTACTGTATAGAAAAATCTGTTCGCTCGATAGTCGTCAAAATAGTAGTTAAGTGTAGTTGGACTACTCCTAAGAACATAAATATTCTTATGTTTTAATATTCGTATCATATAATATACCTTATATGTCTTGAAATTATATCATATTATAAAATTTGTATGCCAATAAGTGGTAGATCATATAGGACATAATCAAAATGTTAACATCTATCTTGTATCACATATGACCAACAAATAAATATAAATAAATAAATATATACGCCATACTCGTACTAACTACGAACGGGTGCTGCTTGTTTGCTACGCTTGTTTGTTCCCCTATCCATAGTAACTTTGAGCTTCCTCATACGGCCTGCAGTGAAGAACCAAGTCTCGGATCCGTATGTCATCACTGGCACCACGCACTGGTTGTATACTTTGCTTTTGAGGTTTTGCGAGTTAATACCGTATGGAGTTATTTAAAAAAAGTCATAGAAAGGGAATACCAACGTAGTTTCTTCCGCCGCTTTCTTCTTCGTCAGAGGAACCTCATTAAGAAACGGTAGATTCGATTGCATAAAAAAATTGGAATCATAAACGAAATAAAATGTTTTTCGATGAATAAAGAATTTTCATTTTCTTTGTCATATCAACTTTCAACTGTTACTGGATACAAATTGTACACCTTTTAATAACATGTTTAAGACATAATTTGCAATCCAGATTAAAATAATTCGTTATAAATTTTAACGCAGCGTTTAAAAAAAAAGAAAATATTCTTCTACTGATTTATAGAGAAAGTTTGACGAAATGAGAGCTACATGACGATGCGCTTTTGTTGTACCAATTTTGCTTAAATTCTACGGGGATTTGATTGACATTTATTAAAAATATTTCAACCTTCAGTTGTGATGAAGATAAATAACGTACTGTAGGCACAGAATTATAATCTTTTCTCGAAGAGTAATGTACTTTATCATAAAATATATGTTAACGTAAAAGTTGATTTACAAGTTAAAATTCCGTAGTGAAGTACGGATGCATCCAACAGTTTTTTTTTTTATTATTAAAGGTAGCGTTTCTTTCTCTTCTCTTCATAAGCTTGTCAATAATCCACTGCTGGACATGAGCCATTTCTACCGTAATTATTTACCATAATCACAACACTAGGCAACATGTGGGAACGCAATACCATGTGCCTTGCAACGCTGACCTACATCAGTCTGTGTTTTCGGGCTACAGTTTTTAAGGTTTGTCCGAAATTTGCTGTGGTGGTCGTGACCGTCGAGAACCTGTCACTCCATCTCTTTCCATGTTGATCCTCAAAGACGACTATGCGAAATACCATCAAACCTTCTCAATTATGTCGAAGCTGAATTATCCAGATCGATGATGGTCAGTAGTGTCTGTCTGCCACTGCGCTTGTCAAACTTCCCCTTAAGCGTAGGGCTAATGTCAATCCTATTTATGTCTGCTGTGAAAAAATTAAAGGCTTATTAAGAAAATGAAGAAGTATTGTTACTTCTACATTTCGCAACTTAGACGCTGCTTCCTAAAATCGGTCTGTATATTTTGAGACTTTTTTGAGATAGTTTTTTCGCAAAAAATTGCGAATGCAATAATAGCGCATTCGGTGTAACAGTGCTGACTTTATATGAAAAAACGGTTAGTATTAGGCCTCCTTATAGTTAGGAAAAAGTAATAAAAAAAATTACGTATGAAATGGAAAAACCTTATTTTAAACAACTTAAATAGCCTTATAACCCGAATTAAACACAAACATCATTAGTAATTAATAGTTTTTTGACCGCGGCAAGAGCTCTCGCTGTGGTTCTGCTGCTGCTACATCTGATCATGTCGTTAAATCTCAGGTTCTCACGTTCATAAATGTGCATCAAGCTTAAATTCTGTTCTTTCTTAATGAATTTATACTCAACTTAATTAGAATAACCGTCGACTAGTTTATGTTTTACACTTTTTTCTAAATTTCAAATCTGAAAATTCAGTTGCATAAAAATCCAGATGTCTGAAAATTTTAAATTTCAGTTAATTACAGATAATTGTATTTAATAGTTCGAATAACTCGCCTCAGATAACTCGCCGCAGAATGCTGTAATTAATTTACAAAATATTAATTTAGATTTCGGACGTTCGATCGTATTTCTCGGAATTTCTATTGATTCCTAGCTCCAGTGCTCCCCACACATTGATAAACTAGCTTCCAAATTTAGTTACGTATTTTAGCTATTAGAAAGATTAGATGAAGAAAATTGAATTTAATGTTACCTTAATTTTATTAAAAACGGAATGTCTCCTAAAGGAGGTATCAAGATGATTCGCTAAAGGTTTTTAAATTTAAATTAGCTAAAACTACAAAGTTTTTTCTAAGTTAAGGCAAATTATACAATAATATTTCTGAAAATATAGTGCAACAAACTTACAAACTTTTCTTGCTGGTTCTTCACTGGATGGATTTTGACGTGCATAAGAGCTTTTAGGAAGCCTAAATTGTATTAAAGACTGAAAAATACATTGGGAAAAAAAACTAAATTTGACATCAACTTGTCGACGGTGATTTTGATTAAGCTGCGTTAATTTATGTAAGGAAGAACGGAGTTTAGGTTCATTGGTGGCAGTATCTACAGTTGAGAAATTCACCTTTCTAAACAATAATGGCTCCATGAGACATGATCAGATTTAAGCGCCCCATATTCTTAAGAAGATCGAGAGTGTACGGATGACAATGACTAGATAAAACCGGGATTATCCTCGGTTCAAAAGGGAATGTACATTACTAACAGAAGCTGTTTAGCTTTTCTCGGGATAACTCATCATTAATCTTTATTGGCGGTTAACTCTAAGCGTGGTAGAGCCAAGCGGCGGCTTTAGCTGCTGCTCGAATGGGCCGGCTCGACCGGATCGGTACCACAGCCTCGCAGAATACCGGCGTGAAGTAGAGGCATCTTGTGCTTCTGCGTTTCGTTCGGTGAGTGAGGTAACCGGAGGCCCACACCCCATCCCTATTCCCCTCCTCTTCCCTCCCATCTCCCAAATATCCTTAAAGACCGGCAACGCACCTGCAGCATCTATGGTGTTGCAGATGTACGTGGGCAACGGTAATCACTTGGTAAGTGGACAGATCGGGATAACCGCTAGCTCGTTTGCCGTCTCTACCATAAATGAAAAATCCATGCAATCGACTGATGACAGCAGATTAAATCTGGTTAGTCTATTATTACCATTATTATACACGACTACATTCAATTGTTATATATAAAATAACATACGTGTACGTAGCTTTGGATATTTTTATCGTCGGCCCGTAAATTTGCTCTTCTGTGATTTCTCAATACCATGAACCAGACACTATAAAACCGTAATAATGTAGCAATAAAAATGCTATTAAATCTTTATGGTAGTGCTATAAAGTTTCCTGGTACCTATATAACATCAAGCCGGTGTTGCGAAATTTAAAATATGAAAATATATTGATGAATGATTAAATAGTTTTGATCTGTTTAACCAAAATGACGTATTGGAACAATTACTGTTTGTTATATCTATAAGCCTCGTCAACTAGAAATAAGGCGTACAATTTCCCCGGAAATGCCAGTAAAATTTTATAAGCTTACAGCTTACCACTGTCTGGTAGCGGAATAACCATCTCAGAAGTGCCAGGGTGCCTCTGATGCGAAATGTTTGCATTTAAATTAAAAGCGCATGATGATTAATAAATAGTATTAGGTCGGATATTGTCAACTATTAGATACTTCGCGGAAGACATAAAAATGTAACGTTTTTAAACAAAATATATAAATTGTTTTTGCTTTTACAATGTAATTTTGTTTACCAAAGAGTTCAGTATTTAGAAAAACTATTCACATTTTTTGTCTCATTAAATATATTTTGCAATGAGGTTTTCTCAAGATTTCCTAAACATATGTACCAAGGAATTGAACGGGGAATGTGTAACGAATCTGTAATCGGCACACATTTTTCGCCAAAACAATTACGTCACTGTTTAACCCCGAATGGTGTAAGGAAGAATATATTCGGTATTCACCAATATTTACTTAAAAAGCCACCCGTGCCTGCACACGGTGCATTCTGCAGACGCATGGACGATGACTGATAGTAAAAAAGCAAAGATTGCAGAAGTGTACTCGACAGCAGAAAATGAGTTGCTGAATGTTTGCAAATACTTGCATTGGCGTTTTCATTTATAGCTAAATACTACAACCAGATAATAAATATTAAAATCATTAAAACTTTTATTATATATATTAATACCTATTCGTGTGTGTGCTTATTTGCTTGAACATAGGCCGAGTCTAAAGGAATGTAGGTTGCGGGTATCTGCAGTTTCGGAGTAAATAGAAATGATATTACGTATAATTACTCCTTAAATCTACGTGAATATTACACAGTGGATAATGTAACTGTAACTTACGGATGTTATCGCGTTAAATAATCCCGACGTCTGTGGAGGAGGACTGTGTCATTTGACGTAGTTTTCGCTTTCGGCGTGTTCGTGGGACAGTACCGTTCAGATCTGGGTAAGAATGCCGTTACTGCCATAACTGAAATTATTGATTGATGGTAGCTATTCGTACTACTTATAAATACCTTCTAGAATATTGAAGGGAGGCCACGATTCATTTACTCTAGAGGTAGCAAACTCGGTGACGAGGCCTGCCCTCCACCACGTTATATCCTTAAAATTTGAAAAGTCCGTTTCTATAAAAAAAAAGTGTTTCTGCCTATCCCTTTGGATGATAGGCGTCAGAGCTTATAAACAGGGGGTTCCTCAGATATACCACTAGGAGGGGAAGTATTATAAATATTGTAGATAGAAAATTTGCGATTAACTGATCTTAATTGGTTGAAGGATTGGAAGCATCTTACAATCTTTATTAAAGTAGTATTGGTTTTCTCTTCAACCCAGCAATTATATATTTTTGGCGATAAATGTGTGGGCGATAATATCTTAACACGAACTTTGAAGTAGCAATTACGTTAAGGAGTTAAGATAAAGTTAGCAAGGAATGGTACAGATGTAATCAAGTTTACAAACCTTAAACGGTATTCTAAAGTTAGTACTAAGGAACAAATTAGAATTTCCTTTAGGACATTGAATCTTTGCCTACGAGAGTCTAATCCCCTTCGCAAAATTACACCAAATTTAGATAGGCTTTGAAATGTTTAGCGTTATTTGCGTTATTATTAATTTATGCGTTCAAAACAGCTTTTTATATCCTAATTTTAATTTTAATACTTATATTAATTTTTAAATATTTAAGACATTGCATTTTATTTACACACTGGGTAATTTATTTTTTAAAGGTCCTACTATACAAGAGTCTGTATGTACAGTTGTGATTCCCTTTTAGTTTAACATATTTATTTATTTATGGATTACAATGGACGGACATAATACCCTGTGTCATTCTCTATCAGACAAACCTGTCGGTAGGAGAAAATATAGAATACATACACTAAGGGTTACAATGGGCGGACTTAATGTCTTGTGGCATTCTCTGCCAGTCAACACAGTGAGATACAGAACAATATTGGCAGGTGAAATGTAAACATTAACACACTTACTTAAAATAAATATGTGTGAAATATACTACACCAAACCGTATATAAATATATTTACATATTATTAAATGCACTTATAAATATTACATATATATTTATAAATAAGTAAGTATAATATTATGTGGAATTAATCAGACTGATATTGACTTCAGTAAATATTAACGAATCAGACTTATGAAAGAGTTTTTATTGAGTGCGTTTCTTACGTCGTCGGGGAGAGCGTTCTAGAGGCGTATAGCTTGCAAAGATCCGCTGTAGAAACCAGTGCTGTGTTGTGGAATACTAATCTTGTGATTATAAGAAGAGCAAAGTACTCAATCATGAGACGAGTAAAAAAAATGGAAATTATCTTTAAATATCTTAAATGGCTGGTGAATTTTGATCATTTAAAGTTGTGTAAAATACAAGCAAAGTTCAACCATTTAAGCTTTGAGCGATAAAAATATATAAGGTCATACTTAAAACGTAACGTAAGCCGTAAATAAATATATAGAATTATTGTGAAGGCGCACCGACTTGTTAAGAAAATTTTGCTTTAGATCTAGGTAACACTTATCTGAATAATGGATAATGGGCAGAATAAGAAAATGAACCAGCATGAGCTTATTTTTGACAGGTTAGAAATTCTTTGGACGATTGGCAACTGTTTTGCGACTAACTTCTGCAATCTGTAATTTCCATTTTAAAGTGTGGTCCATATGCAAGCCAAGGTTTTTATAGAATCACAGAAAGGGATCAAAATCCCATTGTAATAAACAAGAGTAAGACGTCCATAGTGCACTATGAACCAACTCGTACTATACCAATAACCGTGGGGTACTGCTGTCGTCACCTTACATTTGAGCGACCAGTCTCTGATTGCTTCCAGGTTACCGTTTAGTTTTTTTGTAGCTTTGTTGAGATCATTGATGGCAGATTTTACATATAAAAAGCTATAGATAATCCACATACAAATGGTGCGGACAATTAAGAACTGAGATAATGAGTTAATAAATAAAGAAAACAAATACATTTCTGGGTTTAAAAACGACCATCACAACACATATAAAAATGTTGAATTCATCAGATCGCAGATGCCTTCGAATAGTGTTGGTGAAGTAGAACGCATGAAGTTTAAACCCATTTTGAATTTTGATATGGAATACTAATTTGGAAACTGTTTACTGAGCGAGGTACTCGATCATGAGACGAAACATTTTACTCTATTATTTCAATTTATGAAGTGTTTGCTGGGAAAACTTTTATTAAATAGAAAAAAAATTATTGACTCTCAGTGAAAATTTTATGAAACCTTATATCATTTAGATCTTATTACATTACTGTCTGTATTAACTTGTGCCTATAACATTAAATATCTAAGGTAAGGCCTTTCTAGTCCTAAAAAGTATTATAGTAATACTTTTTAATAATAGGAGATGACTTGACTTACTAGTGGAATTATGTGTAATAAAGTTTCAAGGGAGACAATAAATAGAAAATGAAAATAGCAAATCACTGCTATCCATTACCCTAATAACTCCTGCACTACTATATAACTTAATTGGTAATACGAGAAACCTGAAATACCTGAAAGGTGTCGGGCAACACCGTCTATGGTATGGGGCCACAAGGACACAGTAATGTGATCGCCAAGCTACGTACAAAACCTGACGGCTTCAATAAATATTCTGACTATGGGGGTGGACTATGTTCAGTAGTAATCGGTTTCGGTGCTAAAGCAACCTTACTTCAATTATGGATTAATTGTAAAAATATTATACATTGTAGAAGTTCCATGTTGGTTTTGTTTTTACGAAGAGTCGTTATTTAGTTTAATACATTTTTAACAATTTTAATTAGGAGACAAAGATCAGTTTTTATAATTTTTTTCTGAAACTGAAATTTTGAGAATAACTACGGAAAAGCAGATCGAAATTGTTTTTAAAAAAAATTATGAGATGAAAAATAGCACGGTAGGATTTACTTTTTACATAGGGACCGTTCTTTATAAATTTTACATATTTTCTTCAGTGTGATAAAAAAAAATTCCTTTGTTAAATTCTTCCTCATAAAAAAAATATAACGTAATAAAATAATATTATATAAAAAAATATATATTCCTAATTTAAAATTGTACGTCATCTAAAAGAAACACTTGTATGGCGTTAAATTATCCCCGTATGTAATTGACTCAACTACTTAAATTTGCTGATAACAAAAATTTTACGTCATCTTAAACATGGCTTTACGACAAAGGGAGAGAGCGGCCATGATTAAGTTTTCAATAGAGACAAAATGTGGTTTTACGGCAAACACCGGTAGATAAACTAACATGTTACCAAGGGCCCCTGAATGATTTTATATGCGAGAATGGAGAACTTGTTTATGTATATTTAATTTAACAGCTTTTAGCGCTTAATTGCTTTACTTAATTTGTATAAGAGTTTGCCAGAAGGGTCGATCTACTTGTAATACCTACGCTAGAGGGAAATTATTTGTAATATATTAATACTGTTTTATATTATTTTAGATGTTCTTGTGGGAAAATATTCACAAAAAATTTCTCATGGCATGGAGAATATTCTCAGTCATGCGAATACAGTAATATGTAGTATATTCACCAAAAATCAACTATTCTTACGTCAAATAGCGTTACTGCCTATCTCACTTTCCTTACTGCCTACCTTGCCCTTATATCTAACCATCCTACTTCTTCTTCAATATCAGTAGTTAAGCTTTCTGTGGGATATAGGGTTTTACAATGAAATTAAAACTAAATTCGTCATTGTAAATGTCTAGATCTCGAGAGACGTTTCGAGAACTATCACAAAACACAATGGATATTAGTAACTGTAAAAAAAAAGAAAGAAGGAAAGATAATGTTAAAATTAATTCGTTTGATGAAAATATGTTATGCAGTCTCTCTCATGTTAATAAGTAATTTCTATACAAATTGTGAATGGAAAATGTATTCTATTTTAATATAAAATATTTCTAATTAAATTTTCAATTACATTGGATATTTAATTGAGATCTAATCTATTATAAAATAAATTAATTAGTATTTATAAGAAAAGGAAGACATTTTTCCCCATACGCTTATACGTACTTTAAAGTAGGAGAATTTAATTTGTTCGTAAATTATGTCAAAGGGGATAATAATCTTTTATCTACCCGAAGCAGGCGTAGTCTTCATTATAATGTTTTGAGCACTCGAATTGAAGTAAGACTTTGGGACCCCTTTGCCTACTTTATACAGTTAGTGACACTTTTGTAACGAGTACATGGCAATTTAGATCCGTTCAAGAGTTGATTAAGTAACTTTTATTGAGAAAAAATATGTGAAACAAATTTTTTATGGGAAACAGGTCTAACAAGCTAACGTCTCTCCTGATGGTAAGTAATTGCCGATGACCACATGCATCTGCAATAACAGAGGAGCTGCCGGCCTTAAATGATATTTGGGGCGGGTTTTAAGTTACCTCAGTCATAGAGTAACTTATCTCAGTAACCGAGCCTGATAATTCACGCCGCTATTGTGCGTGGCCGTGGTACTACCCCGCTCAAGCCGACCCATTAGAGCAAAAGTCGCTTGTCTGTACTACGTACCGTAATTAATAACAATATTATTATATTATATTTTAAGGTTACAGTCCTAACCAGCTGGGGAATTGTGACAGGCTGAAATAATGATGATGATGATAATAGAAGATGACCGCGTGGCGTTAACGTGCGAGTCCCAGGCGATCCCAATATTTGTGTAACACACAATATTTGACTTTCGAATCTAGTTGTTTGTGTTGCACTCCGTGTGATATTGCATCTGGCCCTTCCTCCAGTCTTAACACGCGAGCGTTACATCGGATAGGGCAAGGCTGACGACAAGTGAATGCCAATTGCCGATAGTATACGTTAAAAGTTGTCGCCGTGGTCGAAATCGGCGATGAAAACATTATTATAATGAAACTTCAAAAAATTATAATTTATAAATAAATTCTCTGACTGTGAAATTTAATAGGAGATTACCGCATTCTTAAGCGACAATATGCTTACATTTTCTTTAATCATATGTTACAAAACGATGAATGTCGTAGGCTCCGGAAATTTTAATCGTCTATTTTGTATATTGTCAATATCATTACTTACGTAGTAGTTAATATATAACAGTTGGTAGTTTATCAAAACCGAACTGAAACCGAAGTTTTGTTCAAAATCAAATAGTCAAAATTTTTGACTTTACTATCATTAGGTTTATTTAACAATAGACGTAGCGAAGGATAATCACAAGGTGACATCATAAAGAAACATCATGAGCTTTGATTTTTTAGCTGACGTCAAAAAGAAAAGTTAAACAAATTCGTTGAATCCACATTCCAGACTATGTGGGAATTTATCACTAGTGCAAGGGTATCCACATAGCCACATGCCAACCCGAATAACCAGCTTGGTGTGTGCGTGTGCCTGCGTGTACGCGTGTCTTCGTGTACGCGCGGACCAGTTTTTTTTATGGCAAAGACGGCAAACGAACTTCACACGTAATCGAAATATAATTTCGAATACATGTGAAATGCGCCAACTGGCACTGTAGCAGCGTGGCGGACCCTTCACGGCTCCAAAACCCTTCGAAGTCGATCGAAGTCTTTGCCCAGCACAGTGGGCACGTACAGGCTAGCTCAGTTTCCATTATGCTTTCAAATACCTAGAGCTCAAGCCCTTAGCTTAATAAGATAATGAATACCTTCCCGATTACAAATAAACAAATGATCAGTACACAAATTTTATTTTATTTTTTTATTCCCGTGTAACAAATTATCATACATACTTATCTGTAACTGTTTTATTACCTATTCTAACAATACCATTGAATTTTCTTAGTGTTGGATATTTACACCTACTAAACTATGTGACTTGTTGATAGTTAGCAGTATTACATCAACAAATATCAAATCAATTTTAAATTATTAACCATTAACTAATAGAGCATGCGATAACTCAAATAACAACCACTCCTGGGAATAGTTATCAGTCTAAAACGTTGTTTGCATAAAAATATTAGTGAACATCGCCTAATATAATACACAAAGATGTTTATTAATTTTTGTTTCTCTACTGATACTTTAGTGACAAATGTTTTAAAAAAATATACCCTTCTAATTAAAGTTTAGATTAATATGAAGAAACAAGGCATGTTTCAGGATTCAGAATTACAAGAAAGTGTTGCATGTATTTATTTTATTAATCATGTATTTTTTATTAATTCGACCGAAAAGTTGAGACTTTAGTTTAAACTTTTCAATAAAGTGAGGAACACAATAAGGATTTTTTAACAATGACTCATTAGGTTTACAACTAAAGGATTTCTAAACATTTACTTACTATTTACAAACGAAATTGAACATTTACATTCGTGACAATTTTAATTGACAAAACTTCATTACACATAAACATTTACGTGAAAGTGAATTAGAGCTGAAAGATAGCTCACACAGTATGTATTCTAAATTGGTTATTTCTTAAATTAGATTTGTAACAAATAATTCCTATTTAAAGCTCTAAATATTCCGTTGAAAATAAATAATCGGTGTATGCTTTATAGAATAAAGCTAGTTTATTCCTTCCAGTATTGAAAGAAAACTGAAAACGAAACAGCGTTGTGAGTCAATATAAGTAACAATTAAATTGTACTAATAATTTCAGTAGGAAAATAAATAAATAAGTTCGCAAAAATAATAGGTTCTTCAGTCGGGAGGCGGTGGCGGCGGCCGCTGGCGCCGGCGTCGGTGGGCCAAGGCGGGTGTTGGCACGCACCACTTGTGACCTCCATCGAATCATGTACAAAGGTTGCTGCCTTGACAACGCGACTAACCTAATTGCGTGAAAACAAAGGAATTTTAGGCAGTGATTAATGTTTCACATCTAAATTACGTAGCAAGTTGTCATAGCATAGATACTGATCGCTGTAAATGGCGAGGAATAATAATTTTGTACGTACGTATTACGGTATAAAGATTGAATCTAAACAAAAATTTGAATTTGTGACGTATAATGAAATATAATTAGAAAATGAACTTATTTCTTTTTATATTTATATAATATGCTTACAAAACTAAAATAATAATAATTTAACTTTCGTAATTTTTCAATGTATGAAATAGGATTTACTGTTCTGTATTAAGTTCTGCCTAATTCACCCCTTTCTACCCACGACCTTAAAATGTAATATGCACAAAGAAAAAAGATTTTCTCGTCGAGAAAATACACAGCGGTGTAAAAGCATGCGCATTAGGGATGTATTAAAGCTAAAGCCATTCATAAATAATTTACGATATGGGCATCCTGAAGTACGTTTTTATCGTTCATAAGAATTAGAGGAAAGGGTTTTATTAAATATTTTATTCCTGTTACAATCATGAACGGTAACAATCAATCAAAAGATGATGTCGTATTGTAATGATGATCTAATAATTATTCAATAATTCACTTCTGCTATCTCATGTGGGTCAATGTAAATGGCGAATTGAAAATTAGTACTTTCTTTGAACCGTGTCAAGAAGATATTGATAAAGGCAAAGGCACAGATTATTATAGTGCTTCTAACGTGCATCGTGCATTCATTAGCGAGCAAAGAGTTTGAGTATTCTAGTAGAAATTCTTCATGTGACATCTTTTTTTATTTTAGTTAAAATATTCTGGAAGCGTTGGAACGCACACAATTCGATACTATTTATATTTTTTTCTTTAAATTATAGTGTTTAATCATTAATCCTACATTATTTTCTACTGCGCAGTTAAATGAAGAAAACTGAGTGGGAGCGTCGTGGTGACGCGACCCTATTGAATACTTACTTGCTAGTGTTCGGCGATGTGCGCTTAAAATTTCGAATGCAACCAAATAATCGCGAACCTCACAAAGAAACTTGCTCGCGTGTGAGCATAAAGCACGGTTCAACGTAGCGGATGCTCGCAACACTCGTAGCCGATTGCTTAATATGCGCATTTTATATACAGTAAATGTTCGCGATGGGGACACATATATGATAGGGGATAATTTTTTTTATAAAAACTATCTTTGAAAGTGACCCATAATTATTACTAGTATAGTTACTTACCTAATAACTACTGTATTCAGTCGCCATGGCAAAGTGTATGTATGATTTTTATGACGGGCACAAAATGTATATAAAAGGTCGCCAGCGGCGGCAGCCAGCCCTTCTGCGCTTTGAGCTCCAGTTCCTGACCACTCATGGAGGGTTATATTCCAGGATCCGCAAGATTTGTCCTAATACATAAATAAGTAGAATATACATTTTTTAGCAACCATAAAATATTTTCAAATCAAAATTTGTAATAACATATTTAAAAAGATTTATTTTTGTGTTATATTAAATACAAGCCAAGGAACTTGTCATGGTAGCTCTGGGACGGAGCGCTCATTTTAATCATTATTATCTGGGCCCGACTTCAAGTATCGGCATCATTTAAAGTTCTGAATTTACTACGTGTTTGGCGGTGAAGGATACCGGCATGTCTAAGAAAAACAATATTTCAAGGACTTGTGAAGTCCGCCACTTCAACCAACATTAGATCAGCGTGTCGTGTGTCTTGTCCCGGCTCTAAAACTCATTACGTTACGTTTACATACTATATGATTAGTGATAATACTTATATCTAATAATATTAATAAAACTTATGAAAATATTATATCAATTTTTATACAGTCTATTTTACTACCTACCTGTTCGGAAGAAATATCGATAAAAAGCTGTCTTTCAACATTTGAATCTAATACCCAAGTACACTGCTGGTAAAAAAATTCATTCAACGTTCCTGTTACAGACACGTTTCTCGATGCTATTTCACCTGCAAAGACAACGAAAATCAAATATCTAAAACCGAAAAAAAGTCCAAATACGGAAGAAAATTGCTCATGAACATATTAGATTTAATAAAATGGAAAGGCGGACACGAATCGCCGCAATAGCGACGCTGTAATTGGAACTTTACGATCTTGTTCAAGGCTTTTTTTCGATTCAGTGCTACCTCTGGCGCAATGGAACTAGGTCGTGGCATGTAATTTTCCCGGATACGCCCCGCGCTACTATAAAAAATAACTTATTCCACTTGCGTAGATTGTTGAATTGTAATGTTTTTTTTTACTTTATTTTTAACCACATCTGTCAAGTAAACTTATAAAATACATATTTAATTTAAAAATTCAAATTTAACTAAAAATAAAATCGTTTTAGACCTTGCTGTAAGTTTATTCTTTAGGAATTAAAAAAAAACATCAAAATTGATTATGAAACGGGAATCAATAAAAAAAACCTCATTCTTTTCTTAAACGATTAAAAACTAGTTTTTTTTAATTATAAGTAATTTTTAAGTATCATATGATTTGACGGACACAACATACACAGAACGTGATATCAAAGTTCAACCAAACCTATTGAAATATTACCGGAGTGGGTTGTATACGTCCGTTGTCCACACATGGCATCATCGTTAAAACTATACGCGGCTGCGTAATCAAATCCCCGGCTAGCGTACGTGTAGTGGGCCACCGAGTACTTCAACTTGAGACTCGCCCAACTCCGGACTACGACCGGTAACCAGGCAGCCTGTTAAAAAAAGTTACCAATTGTACATTGAAAATTCGACAAATTTTACGTAATAATAGAACTCGAGATGTATTAATACCAAAACAATTGTGTTTTACTTGTATTTATATACAGAAGCACTCACGCCTCATACCCGTAGGAGTGAGCAGAGATTGAAAAAAATATATGGCTTGAGGCAGGGTAGCTAAACCGTAACCCATTTTTTGTCTCTTCGAGAGATAGAAAGTGACAGGTGGCGAGCTAAATATTATTGAAAACGAGTTTTTTTATATTTCGGTACTCAATACAACAGTACTAAACACAGATAACAGTACCTGGACCTGGACAGTAAAAACTCCAGTAAAAACTTTCAAATATTCACTAGAAGGAAAAGTGTAAGAAACCAACACTTTACACTATACAGATGGTACGATAATATTAGTGATAATAGTAGAATTTATGTCATCACTCATTCCCTGAGTTCCGTTCGTCAGCCAGCAAGCTGCACTAAAGCAGGTGATACTTATACTTACTTTGAAAAACAATTATAAGACAATTTTCTCTCATGCTCCCCAATGTACACAATATATATATATATATATATATATATATATATAAAATCGAGCCTTTGATACCGTTCAGCATACCAATGTAAAGCGGGCAAATAAAATTTGTGCCCGACGCTTTACGCAATACGCACACGGTGGATTACTGTTAAGTAATTGAATTTTCACGGGCGTAACTCTGACCTGACGCTACGAGCAATTCGTCGTGTCGTCCGACCGCTAATAACCGGAGCGGAAGTATGGCACACACGGTTAGTATTTCATGACCTTTGCGATTTCTACGAACATTATATTTTTTTAAATGAATTTTAAGCAAGAGAAAGAACGGTTTAATAACCGGCCATCCCCCTTTATTCCCTTGAGTGTTATAAGGAATAAATCAGCTCATGTTCTATCTCCCGAAGAGGGGACAACTGGGCGAAAATCCGTTTGGCTACATGATTAGTGCAAAATTTAATATGAGTAATAGGTTATAGTTCTCATATATACAGTAAATATTTTCTGTGCCAGTAATAATGAATCGCACAACTTTACACATGTATATGGAAATTGAAGGCAATATGATTTATCCTTTGTTTATTCTAAACTTGAATTTCGTCTGTTTACCTAATGTTAAATGTTGGATAGTTTCCACACATGTAGCGTGGAAATATAACTTCACTCCGATATCGTATTTTATGATTTCGCATACACTGAAATCATTAGGAGTTATAACTTTATGACAATTACAAAAATATAGTACTTGAAAAATTATAAGCAACACCATATCAACCCAAATCCAATGTCGTGATTTTGATTAAAATTTATTAATTTTCATATAATTTGACCTATTTTAGGATCAAAAAGATGAAAACAAATCTGTTATTTTAAATTGTGTTATTTAGAATTTAAAGCAGTACAGCTTTTAGATTCTTGTCATGTTTTTTTTTTCTTTGTTAACTTTGTCATGATGTTTACGTCATTGAAAACCCATTGTTACAAATTTCATTTCACACCTTTCTGCTGAGTGTCAACCACTGAATACAATAATATTATCCTGTTATTATGTTACTAGTGTATTTATTATTTATTATAGTTAAGTGGTAATGTATGCAAATTTTAAATTTATACGCGTAAATAAGGTCCTGCTAACAAACAGACGAGGCTCTGGCGACCGGTCTGGCGAAAAAAAATATCCATAAACCGAACCCAAATCCCACTGAATAGTGAGGAGGAGCAGCATTTTTAGTGTGAAGGGGTGGATACCGGTACTCCGCTCACCAACCATGGTTTGTATAGTATTTCTTCCTTCCACGCCAAAGCCAGCCTTGGTTGGCTTACATGGCCGGCATAGACTTATACAGGTCGATGAAAAAGAAATTAGAAGACATGTGCTGTTTAAAATTAAATGTTTGAGTTTATTTTACCGGTAAAGTTAACATTTAAACTTAGTTAATGGATTATTTTGAAATAAAATATTTTTTTTATACACCTGAAATAGGAAATCCTTTTTGTAGCGAGTGATTCAGGAGTATAAACAAAACATTCATTTTAACACATTATCGCAGAAAATCTTTTCGTTTACCTCCATCGGCCATTATACTATACATACGAGTAGGTTGCTCTGAATCGTAAAAAAGCAGTTCAGTTTCATTGTTTGCGTTTTATTTTAGGGTTCAGGCTTCGAAATTATTTTACCAAATACTAAAGCAAATAGTTATAATTTTTGTGCATAACATTTGACGTAATTATTGTAATATTATTTCAAGCTACATCCCAGAGCCTTGAACTATTTTAGTATCATTAGAGCCATCGGATTTATCGACCCAAAACTACAGTATGATCATAACAACAAAATTGTAACCCTTAATTAATTACTAGATCAATTTTGTTTTGATACTGATTGCTATTTAAATAAAATAAAAATTAAATTAAATTATACTGACTGATTGTTGTCCAATAAAACAAATCAGCTAAAGAAAAATTCTGGTTGTTACCAATATGCCATACAATTACTTCTGAATGTCTGAGAATGTGCCCAGCTTCTATGTCGTGCCTATCTAGTTTAAAAACTAGCCAAAAATAAGTCGTGGTGAATAACATTAATTTGATAAAGAATGTATAGGAGTTATTCTTAGAAACTCTACATGAAAACCAATCTTAGAGCCACCAAGCTTTTGAGACGGATTCTGTATATTTTATATTCTGATCTATATGAAAACAACCATGACATGATGAAATAGTTAGAGTATTTAGAGTTTATATAAAACTTAAAGATATATTAGGTCTGCCTAATTTGTTGACCGAGCTGGGTGTAATGTCTGTGTTGTCTGTGAAATAGAAAAACCCCAGGTGAAGCACAAAAGGATGTTCATTTTAAAAAATAATTTTAAGTCCGCTTGTTTGATCAGTACAACAGCTATTTTTATATTTTGATAGATGAAATTAATGAAATGTAGTTGTGTAGTCGATAAAACATTTCAACAATCAAAAGATGATTGTTTTGTTTTTGATTTTATTATGAAAGTTATTTAATCAATATTGTGTAAATTTCCTTTAATATTGCCATACACAATACGAATAATTAAGTTCAGGTTGTTTAAATACTTAAACATTTTTGTTAGTATTGAGTATTTTTATTATTAAAGCATAACTTAGTTCATACTTAGTACAAGTTAACAAATTTATCTACAACAAGACCTACTTAGACAAGTATCTAGTTTAACATAATTTTATACATTATTCATTAATTAATAATTGATGAGATATAAAAATTTCTTAAATAATGTCCCATTTAAGTAAGAAAAACAGGGAATGATTCATCAAGTCCGCTTATAAGGTATACAACCTTAGTTTTAGATGTCACAATAAAGAATAAATAAATAAATAAAATTTTAACGCAATTGATAAGATAAATGATAATGTAATTAGAGCCTCGCAACTTAATCCTTATTTCCCGAAGTCGGTTGTAGTACTTCGGATGTATATATTGTATGTATGTGTGATGTATATATGCATTGCCCCTAATATTAGAGGGAACGATACTATCTCGGCATTTCCCATGAACGAAATTTACGAACCTACGAAACGAGATTGATAAGGCATTCTCTTACTCCACTACAATATAGCAATAATGCTTATCGACCTTTTAATTAATATCATAGATTAAGGTCACTGTTGCTTAAAGCACCGATGTAATTTAAAAAATTAGGAAACACATACTAACCTGAAAGTCTCCACAAAGACAAGATAAGTGTGTTCCGTCACTGGCTACTAATGCAACGTGGTCGTGATAGTGTAATGATGTGGCAGCTCGACATTCGCATCCAGCGTCACCACAAGCTGTTCTACAGCCCTTGGAACCCACTGGCGCTGTACCGGGTGGCTCGGCGCTCCACATCCGGTCGAGTCGTTGGATCTATGAGTTTGTAGGTGAAAATGATGGTTCAATATAAGTTTTAGTTAAATCGTCTACCTACAAAATGAAGTACAAATTATTATGATAAATCTTAAATAAAAAAGTAATAATGATATCATTTTCTCATTCTCGTTTAGGATCAAATTTAAACTATAAAAATCAACTCACAATCCGAATTGTTCATGGTAGACTTCACTTGATGTTTTATGTATATGACTTACAATCATTATTTAAAAAATATCTAGCTAAGATATTAGCAGTACTAATATTCCAGTGAATCGCTCCAACTAAGCTTAATAGTTTTCAACCTGCGGCGTCAAGAGCCGCAGTCCGTACATAGACAGTTGTAGTTGTGGCTCTTATTTTTATGAGGGTATAATTGTGTAGTTAACCAAGTTTGCATTTGAAATATAATTTGTTCGACTAGTAATTTGTAATCACACAGATTGTAAGATATTTTAGCATAGGGGGAAAAAATCCGAAAAAGATTGATTTCTAATCCTAAATTAAAAAACTAGTATTCACAATCTCGATTATCCATCGATATTTGCAGAGTAACAGCATGTGTAAACGTCTACACTGTATATATCTTTATGAACCAATAATAAATTACGTTTACCATTTCTGTGCTTCATGATATATTTTATGATAATTACTGGCATTATGAAATCTACGCGTTGTATTTATTTTCCATTTTAGTTTATCACATGTCGTGTTTCCACAACAGACATTATATTGTTAAGACACGTTGATGTATTGGTATGTATGCAGACTAAGGGTCGACGGTAGATTTACGTTTTCTATCACTTGTCTTTATCTATTAGATAAGGAACTAAAACTGTGTGTTAAAGTATTACATGAATACAGCTAAGTTTATTGTTATCAAGTAGTACAAATAACTAATACGTAAAAATACGACTAAGTTTGAACTAAGATCTATAAGTAACATGAGAAATACGATAAGTGGAATTGGAAACAGTATCCCAATGGCGGGATCAATTCACATGCTTCATCGCACTTTTGAACTGAAATAGAAATATATTTAATTGCAAAGTGCAAGAAATACGACTAAATCATTTTTCTATTTATCAATGTACAAAGTACTTCATCTGTTATAATCTGTCATCTGCACGTTAGCTAGTGTAACTAAAATTGTTGTTGCACTTTGAAAAGAATTTTTTTTGATAGGAATACATTACGAGAAAGCCTAACGTGTGAGAAATATATTTCTTGGCCGTGTTAGTTTCTCAACCCAATTGAAGCAGCAGTATTAACTTACAGTTTGACCCTCTCAAATAGGAGAACAAGCCTGTGTCTGTCTTTGATCGAGTTAGCGTACATTATTCAGATGCTATCAAAAATAATATCCTTTTTTTTCTATCTAATTACTTATAACGGAAAAATAACGCAGATTTGTCAGGTACTGCTGTAAGGGATTTTGTTTTATTACATTCCTGTATATTACCTCAATAGTTACACTCTGGTTAACAGCTGGCATAAAAAGATGTGTACACAATAGTCTTTCTTCAATATTCCAGAAAATATGATGATGTGACGGTGCAGAAACCCCGCCATGTCGAAGAGCAGCGAGTCCGTAGTGAGTCGTGGCACATGTGGCTTCAGGTGATACTGTACCCTCGTGTTGTTCTATTGAAAACAATAACGTTATTTAAAACAATATGACAATGAGTCATTATGTCTGAAAAAAAATAGTAAAAAGACATTGTTTTGATTAATTAATTTTTAAAACTACACTCACCATCATGCAATACAAACGCTCCATCAACGAACTCTTCTTCATCCACACTTTGACTCGAAGCTCGTCGAACCAAAATGGTTACATTGGCTCCTTTAGACGTAACGGCTTGCCGAATGAGAAATCTTCCCGCTGGATCTCTGGCTTCTCTGACAGAAGGTCCACATACTCTCAGAAGAGCTCGATCACCCCTTTCAGACCTGTTTCCCTTTTCTCCTCTTCCAATAAATTCGTAAAATCCTTCTAAAATCTCAACATGGGATCGGCAGCTTTGTAATCTACATAACAAGAAGAAGGGTTTTATCAGCATTATTGAAAAACACACAAGGTAAGGGGCATATATCAACTTTTCTCCAAATATAAACCTCACATGCTTGTGGTTCACCGTGCTGTCATACGGAAGAGGGTCTGGCGATCGACTGTTGGCAGGAGTCTGTACCATGACCATTCAACTTTGGTGAAACCTACAGACTAGTGATGCAGACGAGCATCTCTCTCAGTTCAAGAGTACCAACACTGCAGTCACCAACTCCAACCAGCGTGGTGTGTATGGGCAAATCGTTTGTTAACGGCATGCCAGAGTGCGCTCATGGAAAGGTAAGGCGAGGCACACATGTATAAAGAAATAAAGTATCTACTGGCTGAATACTGCGAATTGCTGTATGTTAAATTAGCGACGACATATAAAAAAAGAAACTTTTATTTGAACTATTACTACCAAAGTGAATTGTATTTTTTTAATGATAAATTTGCGTGCGACAGCTATATATATTGACTTTTTTTCTTTCTGTAGGGGTTGTTTCAAACGGAGCGTTGTGTTTTACTTCATGAAATTTCAGAGATATTTTCTGTCTCGCTCCACATGATGTTTTTTTTACAATATGTTTTATTAAATGAATAAGCAACGCGATTTTCCATACTTATGCAAAGTGATTATTTCATTGTAAATATTTATTGCCAACGATAATTTTTGAAACTTACATACATTTTAACAAACTGTTTCAATTACCTTTTTAAAAGATTGTGTCAAAGTGGAATTTGTTTCGTGCAGGAATGATGACTGATGGAATGTAAAGTATAAAATTAATTCCACAAGGCTATCTCCAGTAAATAATGTTTGGTTACTTTTTAAAAAAAATCCTTGCTGCTAAAACTCTTTTCTTTCATTATATCTTGAACAGAAGGTACGGTGTTGAAATACGTAAATATTAAGTGAATTCGCCAACACACCTTAAATTATAGTTGAAAAGAGACACTTGGATTACATCTGTGGGGGCCCCAAGTAGATGTATGGCACATTGATTACGCCATGGCGTGGATCGGGTATCGAAGTGGCCGGAACGCACTCCACCCGCTCCGAAGCCGCGCACACTTGCGCCACAACCGATGCGACCATTCGCCTTTTTAGACGATATTTCATTTGTTATTACTGTATTTTCCACTGTCCTGTCCGCTTGTAAGAAATATAAAACAACATTACAAAAGTACTAACGGAAAGTAATCTCTAATTTGATCAAAGACTAAAGATTTTTTGCCTAAATAAAATGTACAAATATATTATTATTGATAACAATTGCACTTCAAAAACGTTTATTACCGTGGTGAGTAAGATGTGTTAGCGCTGCAAGGGGCGGTGATGCGGCAATAATAGTTGGTGGCGTTTCACTGCTTTCCATTCTTTCTAAGAACTCCAACTTCGCTATAAATCCATTGTAGTTAAAAGGTGGGACTAATGATCCAGAGCTGAATTAGAAAAATACAAAATAACTTTATTCATAATTTTAAGCGTTACACGTTTTAAAGTTTTCTATTAAATGTTACCTTTACGAAATAGTGACAATTGAAATAAAGTAAAGTATTTACTTGAATTCCAACAACAAATTTGGCCCTGGATATTCTAAGGTTGCACTTTTTTCCGAGCAAATCGAAGCAAGTAAAGGTGCCGATGGTGAGCTGCCAGCCCGTAGCGTTAAATAGTCCGATGCGCAATGGCTGTAAAGAACACTATGATAATTAAAAAGTAAATGTAAAAAAAGTAAAAAATGTACATAATTCGTTGCCATAATTTTTTATTAATTATTTTTAGTGTAGAAAATTATGTATTTATACAGATTTTATTTTTCTTATTACTTCCTGAAGTTGTTAACTGTTAAATTAACATTTAGTATCGTAAGTGAGCGGATAATAATAAAAGAACCCAACAACCTCGTCCTTACCCCTCCGTATCGGTATACAAATCTTAACCAAAACGCGTGAAGTAAAGTTCGCGAATGGTATCAGAAATTATTAGATCCTGTTTTACTGTTTTTGGCGTTCCCATAAAACTTTTTTCGGTCACGATACATTCAGAATGCATCGAACAATTTATCTGTAATCTAAACACTAGCTTTGATAAGGATGCAGATACAATTGAAAACGCGAGTAAAGTATATCTTAAATTTTCCTTAGACTTAATTGTTTTATAGAAGCGTACCGAAGTCGCATATTTACTCCTTGAAGTTACTATACAATCAAGCAATAATTTTGTAACAAATTTATGAATATTATGGGTAAGGTTATCTTCACATAAAGTTCGATTTCTAACCATATAACATTAAATTAACATTAAATACCAGGAAATTTTTAATAGGTAAATTGTACAAAACGGATGTTTACACAAAAGGTTTTACGAGTAAACTTAAATTTAAGAGTTTATTAGGTACGCGATTTTTACCGTAATTTATTGTAGATAAAAATAATTTTATTACTTAATATCGAACAAAAATAAATTCCGACATAAGAATGATAATGAACGGGTATTCTACAAATTGCGAACGAACGACTACGCGGTAAATTTTCAATAACGTACGACGGTTCGAATCCACAAGGGTGGAAACGAGATAGAGGGGTTCTTTTATTTACTAAAGCAATTGTTCGGTGTTGAAAACTGACTACGTGAAACGGTAAATATCAAACGTTCTTTCATGAAATAGTGTTTGTCAAGCTTTGCATTCTATCGGACATAAACACTCAATTATTAAGTTATATAAAACTAGGAGGAGAAACCGAAAGAAATGTTTTTGTTTCTTTACACACAATACATTCAATGTAATTGTAAATTATATTAACATAATGATTGAAATAATAGTTAAGCTTATAGTTATGTATATAAATTTTAGAATCCTACACAAATTGAAAGGTACACAGTTATTCACGAGCACGTGTAATATTCACAAAAACTACTAAATCGTAATTTGTGGTACAAAATAGGATTTACAATCAAAAGAAAACATACTAAAATTTAAACAGATAAATTATGTTTCTATGCAAGTGCAATTGCAATTGAAAAGTGTAAATACTTACTCATTCGGTAGTAGTATGGATGTAAAAATTATTTTAACCCTTGTGTGTACAGAATTGGTCGCAAATAGATATCGACACCGACGATGTGGAGGATAAAGTCCGGGGTAACCGGGACTAGCCAATACACAGGAACCCACACCACGGCAAGATATGTCTTGATACAACCAGTCGCAATCTGTTCAAACAAAGTTTTGTCATCACTGTTAGGAGTCACGTAAGGAGTAGCGTTTAAATCAAATAAGTAAAGGAAAAGCAAACAAAAATGATTAGTTTTACCAGTATGCGGAATCCTGGAACCACCGCGAGGATGAAACCCCACACCTTGCGTGTTACTTAAAGAGGTGAAGCTGAAGAAAGCCAAAAATTGCGATCTCTCCGTTCTTTCTGTTATCCTGTTAGAATTACGAAGTTAAAAAATAAAATATTTATAAGGTTTCTTATTTGTGTTTGTGGCAAAGATAACTTAATTTTAATAAAGAAAACATATTTTTCACTTTAAAAATTTTACAAAGAAATCAAAAGAAAAAGAAAATAGATGAGCTTGCAACTCAAGTTTATGTTTTAATTGAACTTGTAGTCTTTTTGTTTATGGGAAAGGGGGCAAACGCGCAAGCGTTTCACCTGATTGTAAGTGATTACCCTCGACCACCTACATCTGAAACACTAGAGGCGCAGCTGGTGCGTCACTGGCCTTAAAGGATATTTGGGAGATGGGATGGGAAGAGGAGAGAGATGGGGAGGGGGAGTGAGCCTCCGGTTACCTCACTCACCAAACGAAACACAGAATCATACGATGCGTCTACTTCACACCGGTCTCCGAGGTCGTGGTACTACCCCGGTCGAGCAGCAGCAAAAGCCACTATTGCCTCTACCACGTGCAAAAAGTCCTTTCATGAAAAAAAAAACTCTTTCTGAATAGGTTCTTCCCGAATTGAAGCCGAAGTAATACTTGCCTAAAGTCAAGTGTAGAAGCGCCATGATCAGCAAATAAAACAACGGGTGGTGTGTAGCGTTCGTTTTCACCACAAAGCCGTGTTTCGGCGACTCCATCCGCATTGCGCACAGCGGTTGCCCCAGTCAGTTGTAGCCAGCCACCAACACAACTATGAAATAGAAAACCAATTTAAGGGATGTATAGAATAAATCATTCGACAATTTAATATGTAGTAATAGTTACTGTTCTAATACCCTAATAGAGTGAAAAAGATGAACTTCAGAACTTCCTATTTTGACTTATTATACCATTCCTTTCAATAAACTAACAGTGCTATATTTACTTCTCAGTTTACTTATATAGACTAACAGAAAACAAAACACACATAGGTGATATAGGTAAAACCTATAAACCTTTTAATTTTGTGTTTCTGACTTCTGACTGTAAAAAAACCTATGACGTGAGTTGACTCTGAATTAAATAAAAAAAAAAGGCGACAAAACAACATGAATTGACGAATCACGTGAAAATTTGTTACTAAGTTGCTTCTTTAGTTGTTCTTTAGAAAGTAATTGCGTTTGTATATGTTTTTTTATTCGATGGTGTTATATATTGTAATTATATGGATTATAACAAGTATCTTTAAAACTTTACTAATCATTAAAGTTAATTAAGATTTGAAGACATTAAGAATTATAATATTGAATTTTGATAAACTACTCTTTTAACCGCACTTTTTAATTTACTCGTGTGACATCATTTATTCGAATAATTACATCGTGCAGAAATGTACAGTCCTCCAATAAGCAATGGACTAGCGTTGCGGTCTTTTTTCGGCTATTAACCATAAATAAAATAGTGACCACCTGTATCCAGCAGTTAAAGTTATTAAGCTGTAGTTTACATTTTTTAACTTATCAAACAATACTCACAGAAGTATCAAGACATATTGTAATCCTTTTCTACCGTCTAAACATTAAACTAGTTAAAATTTATATTTTACAGAAATTTTACCTAGAACCATTAAAACGGCCGACAGAGACAAGTCGGTAGAGTTGTATTTCGACTCGTTGTCCTGCATCTGGTTGCAAGAAGTAAGAGCATGCTCCTGGGCCCTCGATCGATGGCGACTTGATCTGCCCGAACGTCTTCCCCGACTTGTTTTTGAGAACGCGTGAATCGATTGTAATGTTGCACACTGAATATAAAATTAAGACAATTTGTTAGTACAGAAAATATTAATAAAGTAAACTACATAAAAACTTATATATAGAGATCGAGCGGCAATATAAAATAGGCGATAGTAGAATTGTATATACTTATATTATATTAAAGCACTTTTAAAACATATTTTTGATAGGATCCTTTTTAGCCCGGGAGGGGTCTGGGTAGGTTACCTCTTACCTGTTTTAGACAGCCAGTATAATTACAGGCTGCGAGGTATTACATCTGAGTCCTCAGGGCTGACAACGATCTTACAGTTTCTTCGATTGAAATTGTTTGCAGATATTCAAGGGGTGCAGTATACATTTGTTGTGTTATTACCTAGCTTGTCACTTCAATAATATAGAAAAATCAAAATGAAATGAAATTAAACTTTCGAAAGTATTACGTGATATAAATATTAAAGTACTTTTTTTACCTTATCTTACCTATCGTATTTAATATTTTTATGCAGATAATAAATACAGGTTGATTTGAAAAATATATCTGCATTTTAGAAGGCCTGAATTTAAAATATTTATTAAAACAACATTTTTTTTAAACATTTTTAAAGGCTTACCAAAAAGTGAAGATTAAAAAAAATTGAGATTGATCTAGGATTTTATTAGTCTATATATTGCATGATAATCATAGATGTATTACGTCAGTATATACAAAATCTAAGAAGATAATAATCTAGTAAGGTGTAGTAAACTAAAAGCTAAACGCTTCTCTTGACACGTTTCACAGAATAAAGTGAAATCAGAAATATTTATTAATTCTGGGTTCTGGACCCACGATAGTCGTGTGGTTAGGGAAAGATCTGCCTCTGAATCAGGAGTATCGATTTCGATCCCTTTGTGGAGGGCTCGTAGCAATGAGCTTTTCGAAACTTACATACAAATAAAATAAATAGGTTTCGTTGTTTGGGCATTAAGACGACGACAGGTTCACCACCTGTCACATTGTCTCAAATAAGCTCTGGGGAAAAGTGGGATGAAAGGACTAAAAACCTTTGACGCCCCAGTATCGGGTATACGGTTAATATGAATTGAATGAATAAATAAGCACATAAATGAACAACAAACATTATGTTTTCTACGCTATCTACACTTCAACAGTATTATACAGAGGTAACATTTGTTTGTTTCTCGGAAGAAAAAGCGTCGCTTAGTTGTTAGCTTTTTACGATAAAGCTTTTTGAATATACGTGTAAATGGTATAGAACAAAAGAATTAGTCATCTCTAAAATGTAACGTTAAAAATTATTTGAAAATTATTAGGTGATATTTAAATATACTTATATAGCATTACATTAATCCTAATAAAATATATTTTTATTTAAATATAGTTATAATTTTTTCATGAGGAAATTTAATGAAGATAAAGTTTGCCATTCACAAAATGTTGTTTGGTCGCGTAGATAATTAAAAATAATAAATAATATAAATAATTGAAACAGAAATGACGTATAAGTAGGATGTAGGCATTCATCACACGACTAATTGTTATGGAGTTCAATTAAAACACTTAACTGGGGCACTAATTAATTAAGCTCATTTAAGCGATTTCCCACAACAACTGCTCAAGCTTGGAGAAGAATCGCTCTTCATGCAATAATGGTAGTAGCGCTGAAATCGAACTGGGCCATAGATTAGGACGCATAGTCCATATTTCTACTATGTAGTAGGCAAGTCATCTGCTTACGAGGCATTTAGGTAGGCCGCCAATCAGCACTGCAATCACTGTTGAGTTACGGTTTGAAAGGTTACTGAACCAGTATGATACTGATACAGACTGAAAGGCATCCCATAGCAAACAACTTACTGAAACTATAGTCACAGAGTAAGAATTGTAGTGGCAATGCACAGTTATTATTGCACCTAGGTGAGTGATCACGAACGCAACATAGAATTAATGATTTTCACGCGAGTGAAGCCGCGAGGTGTAGTTTATTAGTTATAATTACATGCATAAAATCAACATTGAGCAGAAAACTAACGAAGTTGACCATGGTGATCCACTAATTAGCAAATCGATGGCTTTAATATACTTGTACGCGATATTGCCATATTTTGTTTACCTTTAACGTTCTAGAATTTAAAATAAATTAGACAAGAAAACCAAATTAAATGAAAAGTTACTAACTATTGGAGCAATACTGTTCGAGACCACATTGAGCACAACGCCCAGGAGCTACGTCGCCGCAAGGGCATGCACCGTCTCGAACACAGCATGCACAGTCTTCTCCGCCATCACCCGGACAGGCGCAGCCCGACGAAGACTGCGTCCAGAGATCTACTTGACCTTACACAAAAAGTATTGATATTTATTTCAAGTTTTATCACTCTAACATACAAATTTGTCCAGCAGATTAAGAAACAGAATTGCATTTTTTGCAGACAATGTTTTATTTTGGGAATGGCGGAATGGGAATGGGAAAGGCGGAAAACGAGCAATAGATTCACCTGATGTTAAGTGATTACCGTCGCCCACGTACATATGCAACAGCAGAGGACAAACAGGTGCGTTGCCGGCCTTTAAGGGTATTTGGGAGAAGGGATGGGAAGAGGAGAGAGATGGGTAGGGGTAGTGGGCCTTCGGTTACCTCACTCACCGAACGAAACGCAGAAGAACAAGATGCGTCTACATCACGCTGCTATTCTGCGAGGTCGTGGTATTAATCCGGTCTTGTCGGCCTATTCGAGCAGCAGTTAAAACCGCCGCCTGGCTCTACCATATACAATGTGAAAATAAGGTGAATTGCTTTTACATACAAATCATGAGAATATCTTCTTATTAATGATCTTAAACACCCTTGTTATTTGGTAAATAGAATCAACCATTACTTTAATATAAGGACTGGGTTAATATAAGTCATTTTATTGTTTTTTGATGCGGAATTGTGCGAAATATTTTTTACCAACATCTTTGAAAGCCTTATAATTGCTGCAAGACTTAGTCCTCACTCGTAGGCAGGATCTATCGTAATTGCCATGAATGTTATGCGATTTGTCGATCGCAGTACGGGATATTTCGCACGTTTCGTCAACAATAATGTTAACCAAATTTTAACCATTAAATTTTTTTAACTTTGTAGGCGACACGACTACTTTACTTACTGCTTGCGTCAAGAAAAATTGGTGTCCATGCTATCTGGGCGCAGACAGCTGTACACGCGGCAGCTAACAGCAGTAGTGCGGGTAATTGCCGCATGGTGCGCGCACGCAGTCACCGAGCCTCTCGGCCCGCCGGCCAGCAGCGTCGTCTGCGCATTGGCCTGTGCACACTTTTTCACGGTTGCATTTGTTTTCTTAAGTTAAATAAAATCCCACGTTCACTGGAGAATGCTTTCTTCTATACATGATTCAACTACCAAATATTAGTACGTCAGTGTATTGTGTGATATATGTGCATTTTCAAATTGACACTAGTGTATACTTATTCTTGCAATAATGTTGATTTTACTTTCGACTTGTCGCCCGAATCCTGTAACAATATAGGGCTTAACAACTTCGTGTTATAGTTTTCTTCTTAAACAGTGCGATAACCTTTTAGAAGAATGCATATCTATATTCAAAGTAATATACACAGCTCAAGGATCTACCTAATGTAATGCATTCTAAAACATAAAAGGTTATTTTGATAAATTTAAAACAGAGAAACATGTTTGCATTTATTCTACTACACCTTTATCAAAGCCAAGGTGTAATTTTCATAGGAATTGGTTTTGGTAGGTATTGGAGCGGTGGTCCAAACGGTCCGGCATAATGTCGGTTTAACGAAAGTTTGGTCAACACGTAGTGAAGACGCCTAATGGTCAAAGCGCATACTTTAATATAATATCAAGGGAGTGGCCTGAGGCCGACCCTGGTGGTGGTACCACTAACATTGTTAATATAATATTTAAATGGTGAATTTACCACGTGCTCTACGCTAAAGGAAAAAATCCTGTCTGAAATATAACATTTTTTTCTTTTAAAATGTGTGGTAGTCCGTCAACCGGCACCTAGTGCAACTTTGCGGACAATTTCCGGCTCCAATCTCTCTCAAAAATTTAAGAGAAGGCCTTTGTCCAGCTGTGATCATTTACAAGATGCTAGTTTACTTTACTTTGAAATCGGGCTGGAATACATAACGTAGCGTAATTCAGATATTACGACATTGGACTTTTTTACCCCTGTTTTAAAGTTTTAAAGTGCTCTTAGAGGGGACATAAATGCTAAATTTTAAAGACCTTATTGTACCATAAAAGCGCAGTTGATGATAGGACAATCTGATACAATTATTTAAACATCTAAAACGATTACAACGATGTTAAAATTAAAACAAGAGACACTCGTCGCACTATCAAATTTCATGAGAAGAAAGACGAGTGGTAGTTGAGCTGGTTACCGTAGTAACTTTGGGTTGGTGGATCTTGCTAGCTGCCTCCAGCCAGCAAGTATTATTCCCCCCGCTTCCTCACACTAGGCCTCGTGAGTCGACGTACGGTGATCTCATGCACCCCTAAATTAACAACGGAAGAAGTTCTCCAGTCCCACCCCACGGGAGAGGCCTGTTAAGGGCCAACGCTGTCGGGATAGCGATCGTCTGCGCAAGCGTCCCGTCTCGGTAGATGGTGATGAGAGTCCCGTGGCAGTTTAGAGAGAACTATTCCGGTATAGCCTCTTCGTCGCCCTTGCAGCGGAAAGGTATCCAAAAGGTAATTTTAGCAACTCTCCTAACGAATTGTAACTCGTTATTAAGCAAGTTGCCGTGTAATTGAGGCGTAAAGAAACTTCAAGCACATTTCATCGTGGGGGTGCCGTAAAAGTCGACTTACAGGCGATTTCTATATTATATCTACGGGTTTTGCTTACTAAAGAAAGATATTTTATATAACATGTATCTTTCAAATATTTATTTTACACCGGTTAGTAAAATCAGCTGATATTCATTAATGATGCACTAAATAGTGAAATATCTACGGTGTTTTTCAAAAATGATGCAGCAGTTGGTAAAGTTATGCAATTGTCTCATGACAAATTATTGCAATGACATTATAAGAGTTATAAGTGTATTTTAACTTGAAAACTGTCCAAAATTCTGCCTGATGGTATGCTGCTGGTTAGTCAATTTAGGTTTGGTTAAAGTTTTTATAAACTACAAAATATACAACGATTCGTAAAATAAGGCATTAAACTTTAAACTCTTCCCTGTTTTTTTAAACGCAATGTTACAATGTCATTAATAATTTATTATACGTCATTACAATGTTCATCATAATAAATGAATACCTTACAGCTCGTAATTATACTGGCTCTCTATACCTTTCAAACGACAACACAACAGTAGTTACAGTTGTTTGGCTTCAGAAATGAGACTGTGGTAATAGAGATGAAGTGACTCATTAACAGTAACAAGGGTTTCCGGTCAAACTCTTACCATATGAAACATGATGTTGGCTTGGTGACTAAGACGGCGACAGGCTCAATTATTACACAAAAGACATCTGTACACGCATTGCTTGGCAGCAGAAATAAGTAAGACCTTCATACCAAGCAAATATATTAAAAAAATAACAGATGTGTCGTACAAAACTTATTACTTTTGCAACTACAATGCGGGTGAACTTTTTATCTATTATTTTGATTCAAAGCTGCACCACCGTCTTAGGTTTTAGAATATTAATTAACAAGCCGTGACATCGTCTATACTCCAGGGTAAATACGGAAAACGTTCTTACGGAACTAATTCAAGTGGACAAAAACGTTGGTCGCTATCCCAATATTATAAATCCGAAAGTGTATTTTTGTTTGTTTGCCATAACGAAGCAACCTCTGTACAAATTGAGAATCGATCTCAATTTGTACAGAGGTTGTTAGGCTCATAGATGGACTACCTTTAATTAATTGACAAACTACGTTATTAATAAATAAATGGCGCCACTGAACACTGGTGTCCTTCTCTCATAGTAATAATTATAATAAACTAACCGATCTGCCTCGGTTCATTATATAATTTTTTAAAACAGTATTGAACTTGCAGAAGTGCAAAAGACTTAAGCAATTTTTTAAATTGTTGTGTCTGAATGTCTATTATTTTCGTTCGAGCATCTTGCAAAAACAATTTCGGCGGCTCGGTGGTGCAGTGGCTAAGTATTTGGCAGCGGCATTCCAGGTTGCGGGTCGATTCCCGCACAGAACAAGTATTTGTATGGTCTTCAAAAAATTTATTCTAGTTTCTAGATGTTTATCCATGTGCATGACACTTTTTTTTTACAGTTATATCTTAAGACCTGAACTTACATCAGCAATTGTTAACTTAGACTGCTTGCTAAAGATTACGTTTATTCACAAGACGTTTGCTTTCACAAAGTATAATTAAAGCATGGATTTTTCATAGTCCTAGTCATTTTGTCAATAGCCACGGCTTCATAGATATTGATCAGTAGCATTCGGCAATACGATGTTTCATTTACATGATAAATTTAGGGCTCATACAATATAGTCACACTCATCTATATAAATCATAATAAACTTTTCGACTCTGTACATAAGATAGATATTTAAGTAGTTATGAATTTGCTGCATTATAAGTGAATTTTATACTGATGATAGGTATTATAGATCTGTCTTACAAACCCTATGTGGAATATAAATATTGTTATATTATTTGAAAAGGAATATTTTATTAAATGTTGCACAAAATCATTTATTTTTCGACAAAATTACTTTAACAAAAATGTTTCACTGACTTTACTGATTTAACTGGAACACATTCTTCACACTCTATGTAGGTTGGAAAGGAATTATTCATCCGGTAACACTTATAGGTTTTTTCCTTTTGAGAATTACATTTTTCCTGGACCAAAAAAAAAATGTTTGAACTTGTCATAAATACGAATAAAAAATAAGTAACGGCCGAATAGCTTCCCTACGCCGAGCACGGACCTCTCATTTTTGACAGGAATATCTCATCAAAATGAGAACAAGTACTAAAAGTTTATCTGAATATGACCCTTTTGGAATTAAGCTCAAAATAACTCAATTGACGTACAAAATTGAATCGCCAATAATTGGTACATTAAAATCGAAGTTTAGAATAAATCATAAGTTTAATATTGATATTTCTTTAATTTGTAATTTCATAGGTTTCGCTGGACCCATTTTTCCAGCTCTTGGTTTGTAATGAAATTGAATTTCTCGTCCGCGTCAACGACAACGTTTATTCAGCTTTTTGCTTTGGCTTCTGAAAGGATATTGCGTGGGAATCAATTCAGGTGGCGCACGTCCATATCTCGAGTTGAATATTAAATTTTAATGAATGAAAATATCTACAGCTCTGTTTTATTTAAATGTGCTCAATTTTATATATAATATAAACGGTTGCTGTTCTGTACGTGTGGTAATTTATACTGTGCTATGGCAGAAATGAAAAGCTACATGCATGTTTAAAATATTTTTATTATTACAGGACAAGTTAACTTTTTTCCTTTTAAATCATAACTTTAAGTTATTTGTGAGGAAGGCAATTATAACTTTTTTATTATTTTTGTTTACTTTTTATAACCCTTCTCATGTCCTAATAATATAATTCCAACTTGGGTCAAGACTATATTACTGTTAGTAATTTCATGAAGCCTCAACAGTGGCCGTGTTAATTTAACATTGGTGGTAATAATAGAGGTTTGAAAATATGTCTATAATAATAGTAATTTGTCTTATTATATGTATGTATGTACGTGTACATTCACGCCTTGTTCCCAACGGGGTAGGCAGAGACAATATTCTTCCATTTGCTACGGTCCTGACATACGTCTTTCGCTTCTCCCACTTTCATCAATCTTCGCATGCATACTCGTTGGTTTAGAGTACTCTTGACCAGCCTTTTTTCAGAACGTCTCCGATTTGATCATGAAATGTTTGCGTCTTCCTCTCCCGACTCTACCATTTACACTCGCCTCATATATTTGTTACGTCAACCTACTTTCATTCATCCTCTCCACATATCCAAACCAGCTCAGCAACCCTTAACTAATCTTAATACTTCTTAACGCTCTCATTTCTACTGCATTTATCTTCCTTTCATGCCTCTTCTGTCTTATTATAGCTCGTTATAAACTAGAAAATTAGATATAGAACTACCTTTTCTTGTTCACATGGTAAGCAACGCAATGGCATTGAAAGTACTTTCTGTCTTGGCTTTAAACTACAGGCTATTTCGCAAGCAGTTTTTGTGAATGGTTGATTTATCTAAAAAAAATAAAAGTAATTATTTTGTAACTTCCCGGCGACACTTTATTTTTCTGAATTACGAAAACAATTATGCGATATTAAAATCTACAATAACATCCTGGTGCTATGTTAAAACAAAACTAGTCATTACATCAAACATTTTGTGTTTGTCTCAACTATAGATGCATCGTGAGGACATCGGTACAAGAAATTTGTGGTTCCCAGCAATTTTGAATGCTCTTGGTCTTGCATTCCATTACGTTTGAATGCAGACACAGGTAATCTTTGTACCTGTAAGCATAGCTATCATTAAATAGAGCTAAATTTTCAATATAGTCCTTAGGGACATTCTTTCCCAAAGTTATATATTTGTTGCATGCAATATTTTGCTATCCTATGTCTTGCTTTAATACTTGTCATCAATTTATGTTGTTTATCTACCACATTATAAATTATTACGAGCCAGTATATATGATGGTTTTACTTTATTCTTCACTTTCTAGTGGTAACAGTAGCAAGTTTCTTCAACGGTTCGATGGGCATATAAATAGGCTTATTGCTCAAAATTGCGGTGTATCGACATTTGCTTATATAAGACACACCACCGCCCTCTATAAACTTTTGATCTTGAATGCCGTTCCGCTTAAATACAGACGATGGCAAACCCTTTACCTGCCAAGTTTATTACAAATTCTTAAATTACGTAAGTGATTGGTTTTAATTGTGATCCAATTGCAAAGCCTAATCTATGTTACTATTAGAAATTACAAAAAATCTGAGTCTGTACGTATAAGAGATAACTATTGTTTTTGAATTTTTGTCTGGCTGTTTTAACTATTTATTTAGGTACCAATTATAAAAAAACTACAAGACTTATTTTGACTCGTTGAAAATTTATGACAACTTAAAACCAGCGATAATTCCGGGATTGATCAATACGGAATTATTCGGAAAAGGGTTTATACGGTTTGAAAGCGTAATCCCGGAAAATACTGCTACATTTAAAACAAGATATGTCCATCATAAATTTTGAAATTACAATTTCTTTGCGTGAGAACTAATTTTATCAAAGCTAGTTATTTTAAAAAAGAATACGTGTGAACTGTAAGTCAAGCGAGAGTCCTACACTCTATCTTTTAACGAATTGCCTCATGGTTTTTTTTGTCAATTGGCACTTCTTCCGTTACTAAGTAACTGTCAACAGATATTTATGTCAATTTATATTGAGCTCCCACTCTTAACAAATTTAAAGGATCAATGGTAACAAAAAAATAAATAAAAAACGAGGCGTATTCTTAATCAAATACGGGAGGCCCAATTCGATTCGTCGGTGACACGGAAACGGAAAAGTAATAATGCTATAAGAATTTCACTTTAATTGTTATAATAAATATGATATGTCATAGGAAATATTAAAGTATATATACTAGATTACCGTAACTGTTGAAAGCATATAAACTATGTACACTTAAATATCAGAAGTTGTTCGATACCTTATATTTTCTAATTCCTTTTTTGTATTTGTTTTACGGAAAACATTTCTTGAGTAATTTTTGGATATAATCTGCGTAGAGGCTCTACAGAAGTGCATATGTAGCGTTTATTTTGTTTTTCTACAGCACACAAATAACGAATAGCTCCTCTATATCCACTAATTTGATCTTGTATTCCGTTCCTTCTATATACTGACCTAGGAATCCTACCATGTACATTTGGAACGTATTGTTCCTGAAACCAACGAAAAACAAGTTAAAGAAGTCATTGGTTTCAGGAAATATTCATAATAACTATATTGTTGACCTAATCAGTTGAGTTAAGTATTGCCCAGAAGTTAGATAGTATTTATTGTGAAATTAATGGAGTATGTTGGAGAATGAGCAATAGAATTGTCATACGCTTTTATAATAATGATGATGGGTTTGAGAAATTATGGTGAAATCTTAGAACTTACAATTCGACCGTCTTCATATCGGTAGCATGGCATAATATATTTAGTCTTTACGGGCGTGCCGGTTGGTTGATGACATGTAGGGCAATATTTTTGAGAAGGTGTGTCGTAGTTGCGGTGACAAGTTTCCTCGCAGCGACTATCGCAGGGGACGCTTTTAAGTCTTGATTGATTCGATTGAGGCTTTTCACAGCAGTACATAATTTGCTTTTCATTGCAGCTTGGAAGACACGGGACGAATATTGGTGTGCTTTCGCTATATTTAACAGGGGTACAAGGTGTGAAAAGAATCGGTGTTATCGCATATTTACCGCAGTCATCGGAGTGGCAACAATCCATTTTATATATATTTTGAAGATTTACGAATTTTTAAATATTTTTATCGATTTTTATTAAATGAAAGTTACTAAAATTTATTCTTTGGATTCATTATTTTGACGGCTTATGTTATTCCTTTTTAGTTAAAATTTTCTTCTTGACATTTAATTTGCCAGCATTTTTGCAAGAATATAGTTCCTATTCTTGGCAAAGTTACTTTTAAATATATTTATCATACATTACCAGATATCTTACGGTTTTACTAATAGTTACAAAATTAAAATAGTAATTTAAATGCGGAACTAGCTGGTATGATAACTTTAGTAGTTTCTAGGTAAGTACACCTTAAGTACTTGGCTGGTTGTACCCATAAGCTGAGCTGAGATGAGCACCATCTAGATGGTGATACCTGCAGCAGAACCAGGATAACCGGCAAGGCTGTAAGGATCAGCAGGTTGAAGAAATAATCGGCCACATAGCTTGTAATGGACACTTGGAAACAACTTTAATCGAAGAAGGTTACAGATGTCACCCTTGAGGCATTCCATCATAGTTCGATGGAATGCCTCACAGCCTATAATTATATAGGTTCTATATCACCTTCGAACCGGAACATAGTAGTGATTATACTACTGATTAGCAGCACAGAAATAGTTAAGAGGAAGACTTTCTTTCATACTTATTGCATTTTTTTAAACTTCTTCTTTCTCACAATTCGGGCGTGACTGACAGACAAATGGAAAAATTTTGTACGTGATAGAGACAAGCGGGGGCTTGTGTTCCTGTTCCATCGGGATAGTACCGCAGCCCCTTTTCCATATAAAAAGAAATGGTCTTGTTATTCTTTTGGAGGTCCGATGCAATTCTCAAAGGCCTTTGACCTGAATTGATATGAATAATAGAGATTTTTATAAATAATATTAATCAATCATGATTATCTTATTTATGTCATTTAGTCTACGAGTAGATGTCATATTTAGTACAGAAAATATTAATAAGTAGACATATTTTGGTGTACATTTTGCAAAGCAAATCCGCCAAAATTTTCAGAAAGTGATACCCGAATGCGTATAATTTATTTATGTATAACCATACTTTTGTCAATGAAGGTTGGAGTTCTTTGGTTTGATTAATGGCCTTCTCCACAAAGAGCAGAGGTGGGTACACTCGAGGATGCTTGCCTAAAGGCACCAATTTATCGGGTCGCAATAAATTTATTCCTGTGCGGGTAGTGAATAGAATAAATAAAATAAGCGTTATTTGTTCCATGCCATGTTTTTGTATTGTACAGAATGATGTATATTGTGTATATTATTTCTGCGTAATTTTCATACGATATGTAGTATTCTCTTTGTACGTTAGTAGTAATTTACATTGTAATGTAATTAATTCGTGTAAATGATAGCTGTATTAGGAGGAGGAGTACAAGAATTAATTGAGGGTCTAGAAACTATTGTGGTATTATACTTTTTTCTTGTCATAGCCAAACTAGAAGGACGGCGTAACAATTAAATCTGAAGTAGCTGTAAATAGTATTTTAGTAGCAGCGTAACAACTTGTAAACCCTTTAACTACGGCGGGTGTCGTAAAAGGCGACTAAAGGAAAAACCTTGACAATCATGGCAGTCTTCAGGAGCAAACACGATGACAAAGCTCGCCACCTGTTACATCCTATCTCCCGAAAGGGGGAATACTACGCGAAGAAGCCCTATGGATGCTTAAATTAAAGAAGAACACTTACATTGTAAGATACTTCTTATCTTACGATTTAACTTTGGATATTATTTGTCCACATAGACCTGAAAATGTATACATGATTTATCAATGTTGTACATAGGTAGGAGGAATATCAGGAAGCATTTACACTATTTCTGTGTTATTTAATAATAATTATATTAATTACAGTTGCAGGCTCCTAATCAAATTACACAATTAACAACGTGAACAAATAATAACGTAATTAAAACCGGGAGTGTGTCGGGTAAGGACACGACGACGCATAATTTTATTATTAATTAATTATATATTACAATTTTTAAAGCATGCACAAATTCAAAGACAGACGCAGGTGGTATGAACTTTACAGTGAAAAGCTTAGTGACTCGAAAAGTTACACAATATTCAAAAATCAAAAAAGTATGTTCTAATAACCAGACTAATAAAATACAAGTCGCACAAAGTTGTCTATCTCATCATCATCATTTCACCCATCGCAAGTCCACTGCTAAAGATCGACCTCCCACAAAGCCTGCCACAAAGCTCGCTCCCGAGCCACCTGCATCCATTGACATGCCGCAACACCGCGCAGGTTACTCCATCTGGTGGAGGGTCGTCCCACAGTGCGTTTGCCTGTACGTGACTGCCAATCTAGAACTTTTTCCTCCAACGGCTGTCAGTGCTGCGAGCTATGTGGCCGGCCTATTGCCACTTCAGCGCAGTTACCCTGCGTACTGCTGCGGATATCATCGTTGCAGACTCTATCGCGCAGAGAGACATCGTGCATAGCCCTTTCCATGGCGTGCTGAGCAACTTTGAGTTTCCTCATATCAGGAAGGACCAAGTCTCAGTTCCGTAATTCATAACTGACATCACGCACTGGTTGTATACTTTGCTCTTTTGGTTTCGAGGTATACTCGATGAGAAGATATGACGTTGTTTCCCGAACGCAGCCCAGCCGAGTTGAATTCGTCCATTGACCTCGGGGTCGACGTTGGACTTACTTAATCGGACAATTTGTCCCAGGTATACGTACTCGTCTACAACTTCGAGCCTATTGTTCCCAATAACAGCCGTTATTGGTGTGACATGGACGTTTGACATGATCTTCGTCTTGTCCATGTTCATCTTAAGACCAACCTGTTGGGAGACACTATTAAGGTCATTGAGCATAGTGCTAAGTACCTTCAGCGATCCTGCCATAACAACTATGTCGTCGGCAAATCGAAGGTTCTTTCTAGTTCAGCAACTTGAAAAGATCTTCCAATGCTGCGGCGAAGAGTTTCCGGGATATGACATTACCCTGACCTTATAGCTGTCAATTGGATTGGTTTTGTACCTGGTTCTGTACAAAAATTTTAAAGAAGAAGGGGGCAAACGAGCGTGCGGCTCACCTGATGGTAAGTGATCACCCACGCCCACATACAGTCATAACACTAGAGGGGCTACAGATGCGTTGCCGGCCTTTAAGACTATTTGGGAGATGGGAGGGAGGATAAGGAGTGGAACTTTGTAAGCATCATTTTTGTACGATACTCAAAAACAATGCGATTTAAATTTTCTGTCATATTACTTGACCGATGTTGTTTATTCTGGGCCTAATATAATATTTATAGACTCCAATGAATTAATTTTTCGCAAAGAATTCTAAAAGGCCGTACTAAGATGTAGCCTTGAAAATTAAAAGTAGTTTCTTTTGTACCTAATGTTGAAAAAATAATTAACCTTCATAAAAGTTCGCATTGCAGGCACGTGTTAGTTTTGCTTTTAAGTATAGAGCTTGTCATGTATTCTAGATTAATTAAATATATTCAAAATTTAAAAGGTATAAACTATGTACAAATAAAACTTTTTTATTCTATGTTAGTGGAAGTGAAACTTTGTCAAAAGCTCGAAAATATACGTAAATAGAGTAAACGTGAAAAAGATCCTTAATTGAAGACCATGGCAAAGAACGAGTATGAGGCACTTCCTTATAAGATGACGCGGCGCATGACACTAATGATATAGTACATACTAGTTAAATACAGTTAAACGTATCCGAACAATGACAACGATGCCGAAATCTTTCATAGTTTTATCGATGTTAGTTGTTTTAGATCATCTCGATCTACAAAACATATAAATAAATGAAAATTCCAAAAATATGTGTATATGCTTTTTTATGGTAAAGGGGACAAACAAGCGAGCAGCTCAACTGTTGGGAAGTAATAAACATCGCAGGTCACCAACGCACCGAACTAACCGCAGAAGCACTAGGTGCCTCAACTTCACGCCGGTATTCTGCGAGCCGGCCAATTCGAGCGGCAGCAAAAGCCGCCGTTTGTCTCTACCAGGTTTTCACATAATATATATGGTTTGTTTATACGGAACCCTCAGTACACCAGTGTGACTCGTGCTCGATCATTATTTTTTATCAAACTGCACGCTGCGTATTGCCAAATGGACTATTGCATTTAGCACCCATACATAATGATTTTTAGTAATTATGTCTAAGTCGATGCCGACAGGATCTCCACCTATCACATGTGCTAAATAACCGTTGGTGAAAAGTGGGTTGAAACGAAGAAATACATTTTGTAAATACGTTCGTGAGAATTTTAATAATATATATAAATATATATGTTAAATTTCCATGTGCTTGTAAAACTGAACCACCAGTGGAGCTTAGCAAATCGCATGCTGTACTGCAATCCTGGCATATTCTGATATACCTTTGCACTAATTCCACGGTTCACCGTTCTACTTCTTATCTTCACGTTTCACATTTTACTTCATAAACGCAAGATGTTTAAGATTTAACAGGATCTTCAATTCCAAACACACAATCATCAAACTGAATGATAAGCAATTTAAAAAAAATCTTCTAATTTCAAAAAATTGCTTTTAAGTTAATTCTGTTTATACATACGAGTACATCCATACAAAGAATTATGTATTTTGTGTACCAACAGATAAGTGAGAAACGTAATTAAACTGACAACCTGTGTAAAGTAATTCTAAATTATTTGTTCGTTGATAAATTTTATTCTATGATCTTAAATCACTAAATTAATTTACAATCCCCCTAAATTATAGAATTTTGTGTATAATTCAACCGTCACAATAGCATTTTTATTGATGTACATTAGATAACATTAAACATACATATTTCTGCAGTGTAAACAACCAATCTGCAGTAGTGTTATAATAGTTCAAGGCCGCACTCACCTTGCAACGTCGTCAGATTTATGAGAAGTAGCATAAGAGAAAACTGACGTCAGTAAAATTATGCTATATTCAAATGAAATTTAAATATTATCGTTATTTTAAAAAATAAAAAAATATGTTACTATGTTTTCTACATGTACATTTTTTCGTAATACATTTTTCGTGTAATAATAGTTCTCACAGGAGTTTTAATAGTAGTATTTTTAATGAAGTAATTAAAAACATAAATACGTTATGAAAAACTATTTGCAAAGAGGCAATTAAATATAACCATTAATACTTCATACCCCGACGTGGCTAGACCCAGGCAAACACATAAGGTAGGTAGAGATTACTGATTTCCATTTGGTAAGACTCTGCGGTCTCTCGACTCGGGGACTCTCTCCAAACGGGCTTACAGAACCCAGTTCTTGCTTTCTCTCGATGTTTCCCTTCACCGCTGAGAACGTGGTAAAGCAGGTTCCAAAATTGCAATGGACAATGAGTAGTGTCGGCACTGGGATTCGAACGCAGGCCCACGAAAAAGCTGCGGCGTCTCCGGGCAAGCTAATCATTTGTGCTGTTATTCCCCAAAAATACCAAAAAAAGGAGATGGCCAAAGAAAGGAAAGGGACGGAGTGAAGAAAACGCGCTGAGAAAAAATAACAAGTAGCGACGCGTTTTTCCGAGATTCGGGCCCATGTAACCGAAAGGTTGGTGGGACCATGGGTGTTGGGTTGTACCATTGGATAAACTGCATTACTACTTGTGTGAACTTATTAACCACCCTTTTATTGTTGTATTGCCAAACTGTCACGTAAATGGCTAAAGATGAGAATTATGTAGATATTGATATATAAAGATAGGTATTATAACATTGTGTTTAATAATTTAATAACGTAAATATATTGATATTATATAATATTTGCGTAATAAATATGAAGAATTTTTGAAAATTTGTGGATTTTAATATAATACAAATATACTCAATTAATATTGGCAGGTTTGCACCTTATGCATTCAGTTTAAAGAGCGACGCAGTGCGCAAAACTGTTGGCACTCTTGCCTGCATTCAAAAAATTAAGTACCTATTTTATTGCAGACATAGTGATCTATTTTAAATGCTGATTGAAATTTTATCAAAAATGCAAATAATTTTTGGCTTCAATAAGATATTCATGTTTGTTATGTTGATTGATCTTGTGAAGTGCTTAATACTTACAAATAAATACTAATTTGTAATTTCGTAAATAAAGAAGAAACATCAAAACAACTCTTCTCGTCTTTTAATTTATATTAATGGTGTAACTCTTGACGTGTTGCATTAATAGAAATTATATTGTACCACGTGAGAGGTACTTAAACTCCTAAATCATCTATTTTTGCATTAAGCTTAAATCTCCATAAAGTGTTATGAATTAAAAGAATAAAATGGCCTTTACTAATAATTAACTGAATGTAAGAGAGAAGTTATATTCTGGGTCATCTTGAGATATTTTATTTAGAACTCTAGGTTACGTACAAATTTCTTTAAAACGTTTTAATTGCACTATATTTTTCTTAGCATTTTGGTCAACTGCAAATACAGAAATTAATACTTTCTGTCGTAACATTACTATTTTACTGTCCCAAAAGTAAGTAGAAAAAATATTATTACCTAAGATTACCTTAAAATTTTAAGCGGATCTTCAGCAACATTCGTCGTCACACTAAAACGTCGAACAACATTTTGATATCTAACACCCACTTATGATTGCTCACTTCGCCGCTTTTATAAGTGCCAGAGGCGCGGCGAACTCGTATAAATATTTTTTTATGTTATAATAAAATGTTATGAATTACAGTCTCTATTAAATATACATTTATACTGAATTTTCACTATAATGACTTACGTAAGTAGCACGGCGTTAACCTACGAGATGACTAACGTTGCGATTGCGGAACGTTGCTCGCACGCGAGCTCCGTGACGTCTAACAGCACTGTGCGAAGCTTTCTGCTAGAACCATACCGCGCATGTCTCCATCAGAATAAGCTTTAACCCACACAGACAGCTGAAGAGCCCTCACAAACTGTGAAACTTATTTCTCCTTACGTGCAATGATTATTGTTATGGAAGTGTAGGTTTCAATATTTCGGTACGAGATCGTTACGGCTTTTAGTGTATCTTAATTATCTTTATATAATGATATTAACAGCAGCATTATTTATAAATTATGTATTTATTATTCTACCTTCATAATAACATTTGTTATTATGAAGGTAGAATAATATTTGTGTGTTATATATATTAACATTTGTGTATGTACTCTATGTTGGCCCACCTTTTAACTATTCAGGAAAGGCGAGTTCTATGTTTTCCGAGCCGATAACCAACTGCTTGATAGGTTCCTTATCGTATTTTTAGGACGGTTGCCGATCGTTCACCCGAGACGCTTAGCAACTTTACTCTGGCTGTTGCTTCATTTTCATTTAATGTATGAATAAAACATGACCAGACAAATAATGCTGGAACTTTATACATAAGCATGTTATTGGGCGAAACTGCTATCGACTGTAAGTATACATATAAATATATACCCACTCGTATATGTACTTCACAAATGTAACGACATTAAATATGACATATAACATCATTAACGTATTTTTTCAGAATATATCTAAGTATCATATTATGGTACAATATAAATTGTCTAAATAAACACTCATGCCTGTTACCAATAGGAGTAAGCTGTGATTACGAATATCCATTTTGCATGGCTCAGTAATTGCAATGAGATTATCAAGGCCTTTTCTTTAGCCAACTCTTATGAAAAAAGGATGGCACAATATGATTGCGCCGCTACGTTAGTTGCAGAGTTTAATACATGATAGAAATTTTGCCTCAGTGCCTTAAGATAGTTGATCAGAGGAACTGATAGGTTAGCAGAAAATTTTTCAGAGATTAACCTTTTAAAATCAGACTATACTTAAGTCTAATATACGAAGTAAATAAATATTTATTTAGGTGCTCACTATTTAAAGTCATATCAACATCTGTACTAAGCCTTCAAGTTTTATTTGAACAAAACGTTGTCGTAAGTTACGTAATAGCTAAAATTGGGCTTAAGATTGCAATGTAGTATTTCTTTATATTTTTAAGAGCGTGATGTATGCGGTAAATTAAACAAACTAAAATAACATATTTATTAAACACTACCAATCTTTGAATGACATATATTTGCCTGACATAATCTGACAGGTCTGTAAAAGGATCAGCAGTGCACAACAAGCTGAAGAAAAAATTGTTAATTACAGTTAAATTAAGATAATTTTATCATTATTATTAATATATTACGTTCGATGTAATATTAACGTTGATTTGACGACAAACTGCGATATCATAATTATGAAATGATACAATACTATGACTTAGCATAATATCACAAGGCTGTGGCTCAGTTGAAGTTGAAAATAGTTAAAATCAATAGAAATAAGTAATCGGGCCAGTCGCCCGCGCTATGAATATTTCAGTACCTCTATATTAAGCCTAATTACGATAAATATGTTTCGAGCTTATAAATAATTTATCGTATGTCTAGGAATCCTTATTAGAACTTTAATGAACCTGAATAAAATGAAATTTGATGATTTCAGTGGCAGTTTGATGACGCTACTGATGAAAATAACTTCGGGTACCTAGTGAGCAAAACTTTTTAGACTAATGCACGCTAATGCTGTGCGGCATCAAAGTAACTGCGGAATCCTACACTATGAGTGGCCTGAAACACTTATTTAGTGGTTTCATCATTATTAATATTATTTCAGCCTGTCACAAGTCGACTGCTGAGCATAGGACTCCCCCAAAGATTGCCACGGGGCATTCAGAGACACCTGCATGCAACGACTTCCCACAACACTGTGCAAGTCGTCACTCCATCTTTAGGTGGTTATGTCCCACGCTGACAAACGCAGCCTGACGTGGTTGCCACTCGATATACTTTCTTCCCCAAAGGTTGTCGGTTCTGCGATTTGCACAACAACTGGTGTGACATAAGTTTCGTCTTGTCCATGTTAATTTTAAAATCAACATGTAGGGAGAAACTATTGAGATAATTGAGTATAGTGCTAAGCTCATTTTGTCATCTCATGTGTTCTTTTGTGTTTTTACTTATATTATTCAATTCAAGGGGTCAAACAAGCAAGACTAATTATGATCTTCAGCTTAAACAAACCAAAGTCTAAAATGTAACACCCGTAAAATTAAACCCATGTGGGAAGGACATACGTCAATTGTCGCCGCAAAAACCGCTAAAGTAGAGAGCTTCCGACCTAATTAATGGCGGCCAGATCTCTTGGGCTAAATTAAGCCGTACGTTAGATCTTTTTCAAGAGGATATTCAATATAAATTGTATAATATATGAGTATTAGGAGAATCAACCTTTTTTTAGATTTTCTAAAACTTATCTTAAGTTATCAGTTAATACTTAAAATTAAACTATTATTTACGCATTTTATCTAGTTTAGTTTTGTTTTTATATTACGATTTTCGATTGCTCTACAGCAGCCGTGGTCACAGGGGGGCAGAGGTGTTAGACGTCTCGATGTCATAGTTAATTCGGGCGCCCTATTATTTATTAATTTTTGATCCGATCTACGTAGAATGTGCTCCAGTACCTTGAGATGGTGCAGTGGTATGCTTGGTTTTAGATTAAATTTTATTTATAACTAGATTCCAAGCCGGTGGTAGCACCCAGTCATTTTATCTATTGAAGTTAGGATTTTTTTTGATTTCATTAGCCTCGCGAATTATTCTTGGCAGGAATCGGTGTGGTTTTGCGAGGATTTGTGGTCTATCAAAATTGTCTTAAGAATCAAGGTCACTGAAAATTAAATAATTCAAGTGTACTTTGGGAAAGTAAATGTTTATTGTTTCGTTCGAAAGCAATAAGAATGGTGTTCGTTTTGTTGGTTGCTATGTTAGTACGACGGTGTGAGTAAGAAGACTACGTAAATATTTTATTTAATTATGTTTGTTTGGCAACTGTAACAATTAAAATAAAAAGCAAAAGTCATGGTATCGTTATTTTAGAAGTAGCGACGTGTTGTCAATGCACAATAACTTACTTACCTATTAATAAAATAAAGTACACATTTATTTTTTATGACTACTTAATACTGTCACTTACATAATGAAATAAAAGAAAAGTGTACATGGATAGAAGAACGGGTAGACGCGAATTTTGACCGTGTCTACTGGGTGGGTACCTAACACCATATGTTACAAAAAAGACAGGCCAAGTTTTCTAAAGCACAGGAGTAACCATCCGACGTCTGGCATGCCGGCATCCGACGTTAGTGATATAGGGAACATCCTCCTTAACTGCCAACACTTAATTTCTAGTCTTAGATTAAATGCAGGCATATATAATTCGAATCACAGAAAGTATGTAGGACATATGTAGGTGACAGTTCACACAGATTACATATAATGGGCATACGCAATGAGCGAAAATCTTCCCTGTATTAAATAAATTAACCCTGTATTAATTAACATTATATATTGTAGCGAGTATTGTAATCTGATTTATCTTTTACTTTGACAAGAGTTTAATTGTAACGACACTAGTAACAGTAATACACCCACAAAATAGGATCAAAATATTTTTTAGGGCTACATCCTGTAATCCTAAAACTTAAATATGTAATTTTACATGTTTATGAATGCTCAATCACACCAAGAGGACTGAAAGGATTTAAATGAAATGACAAAGGCTTTCTCAGCAATTCCTGGCCCCAATCCTCTCAAATACTTTTGAGAGAGATTGGGGCCGCGAAGGGTCTACCACACTGCTCCAGTGTGGGTCCGTGCAATAATATTTTTTATTATTTCTAAGACATGCAGGTTCCTTATGATCTTTTTCTTTGCACCTGGTAAACCCAGCAAATAAAATAGTTATTTACAGATTTAGTGGTGCACGCACATTTGTGTAATGAATATGAATTTTATATATATAGTGTGTCAACAGGGGGACATGAAGTGGTGGGGGCAATCAATTATAGCGAAATACAATATGATATGCTATGCCCAATAGAAGCTGATTGAGTTTAATTTCGAAGGGCAGCGGAATATGCCAAATTCCTTAATTAGTGTGAAATCTGAAGATGAAGGGCTAAAAGAGTGTGGAAACGGGATTGCATTTAAATTCAGTCATAACTCGAGAAAGACGCGATGCAACTCCAACAGTAGCGGTCTTCTTCTTCTACGGTTCCCCGGCGATACCTCCAAGGCGGTTGCGTATCTGCGTGCGCGCACATTGTCCAATATCTTTTGGGTTCACTTCCTTATTTCATATGAACAAAGAGTAATGCATCCAGCGGAAGAGGCAAGAGGGCCGCCGCGCGACGACGATAGCTTATAACGACTCACGACAGCGTTTGGTAACAGACTGGGGGGTAGTATAGCTTCTGACCTCCGTCCCGATGCCAGGCGGAGATATATATAAACATCTCTCGCTGCGCCTCGAATCATTCAACATAACACAGACAAACTCTCAGGAGTCTTCTTATAATGTTTTTTTTTGTTTATTAACTTTAAAAAAATTACAATAAAACAATACACGATCAGCGCAACAAAAACCACAAGAGGTTTTATTGTGCACTGTATGAAATTAAAAGTTTTCAATTAATAATATAAGACATAGAAATGACATTTAAAACAAACAAATTTTAATTTTATTTATTTACTAATTACTACATACAATTGTTTATATGAGCTAAAAATTATAGCTATATATTTTTTGATAAATTATAATTTTTAATAAACTCTCTTTTCATAACTTAGTTTGGTACAAATACCAACCTCACCTACACGTGGGACATCTTGCTAGTTTAGTGGATAACGCTCTCCGATTCGCCAGAGGAAGCGGAGATAAGTAGCACACATATCCCGTGGCGATGTCGAATTATTTCAGACAATATACCGACAGTCATTTTAGAGTGGCCTACAGGCATTTCCACATTCGGGGTTCGCAAGGGTTAACAATGTATTTTTAAAATACCCGGTATTCGAGTTTCGCTCTCCCTCATTTATAAATAGAGCTCCTCTCCTCTGTTATTATTATTCAGGGGTGGACCTTCTACTCTCTTCTGGGCAGCCCCATCAACATCTTACAGGCATTGTTACTTTGAACAATTATAATTCATGTAAAATTAAGTATTATATATTAATGTAATTTTATATATTATAAAATAAATAGCTATGGCATACATGTATTTTCGCGAAAACAATATTTTTTTATGTCATAGTTAAACTATCTGGCAAGAGCGAAAAATTCGGAAATAATTTTTTAAACTAAAATAGATAAATTCCAATTCCATAAAATTAGTCCCATAGCAAGGGTCGTGTCAATGTAAATCATAATTTTTTTTGGCCACATATTGTTCTGCTATTTATTAATAATCCGTGAGTTAAACGATTAAGATAAAATCGTAAGACATTCTTATTCTATTCACTAAAACTATAGTATAAAGGAAAAATAAATCTGACACTAAAGAGACTAAAAGGACTACGGACGGATTACAAAGTTCAGGAAATTGGGCTGCTTCGGATACAATCGACGTGCGACGCAGAAATGGTTTCCGTTCAACATTTACATTTTATTACAAAACGGAGATAATTCGTGAAGTACAATGGAGTTGTATTAAAGTATGATTATAATATTGTGATTATTTATTGACTTTCGTCATGTTGCATTATTGTGATTCTTTTGATGTATAGAAGTAATACTACTTTTGAAAAAGATACAAGAAACAGAGCCAAAAACCATCGATTACTTCTGAACTTCTTCCTCAGTATTTTGTTAGGTAAATATCGATACAAAATCGTCTAGATACTTTCAATAAGTATGCTATGTTCCTAATTTGTTTATTACTTAAACTTTAACATTTTTTTTATAAAAATCGTAATAATTAAGGTTATTCATGAGTTACCAGAGAAAAGTGTGTAAAATGTTTTTAATGGAATGTAAATGGATGGAAAGGGAAGGGTTCATAGGAAACGCCATTCCTTCAAACACAATACTGGGCTAGAAGGCCTATAGTAAATCAAATATAGTTTAAAGATTATTTTTACAAACGCGCATTTAATAATAAGAGAAAGGGGTTACCAAAGAGAACAAAACCAGAGTAGTAGACACTGCACTTACTGGAAACACACACGCACTGCTAAGTAATAAAATATGTTAGAGTGTAGTCAACATCAAAATTAAAACTTAATGAACGTAATTTGTGTCAGCCAGATAGTTTAACTATGACATAAAAAAATATTGTTTTCGCGAAAATACATGTATGCCATAGCTATTTATTTTATAATATATAAAATTACATTAATATATAATACTTAATTTTACATGAATTATAATTGTTCAAAGTAACAATGCCTGTAAGATGTTGATGGGGCTGCCCAGAAGAGAGTAGAAGGTCCACCCCTGAATAATAATAACAGAGGAGAGGAGCTCTATTTATAAATGAGGGAGAGCGAAACTCGAATACCGGGTATTTTAAAAATACATTGTTAACCCTTGCGAACCCCGAATGTGGAAATGCCTGTAGGCCACTCTAAAATGACTGTCGGTATATTGTCTGAAATAATTCGACATCGCCACGGGATATGTGTGCTACTTATCTCCGCTTCCTCTGGCGAATCGGAGAGCGTTAGCCACTAAACTAGCAAGATGTCCCACGTGTAGGTGAGGTTGGTATTTGTACCAAACTAAGTTATGAAAAGAGAGTTTATTAAAAATTATAATTTATCAAAAAATATATAGCTATAATTTTTAGCTCATATAAACAATTGTATGTAGTAATTAGTAAATAAATAATATTAAAATTTGTTTGTTTTAAATGTCATTTCTATGTCTTATATTATTAATTGAAAACTTTTAATTTCATACAGTGCACAATAAAACCTCTTGTGGTTTTTGTTGCGCTGATCGTGTATTGTTTTATTGTAATTTTTAAAGTTAATAAACAAAAACATTATAAGAAGACTCCTGAGAGTTTGTCTGTGTTATGTTGAATGATTCGAGGCGCAGCGAGAGATGTTTATATATATCTCCGCCTGGCATCGGGACGGAGGTCAGAAGCTATACTACCCCCCAGTCTGTTACCAAACGCTGTCGTGAGTCGTTATAAGCTATCGTCGTCGCGCGGCGGCCCTCTTGCCTCTTCCGCTGGATGCATTACTCTTTGTTCATATGAAATAAGGAAGTGAACCCAAAAGATATTGGACAATGTGCGCGCACGCAGATACGCAACCGCCTTGGAGGTATCGCCGGGGAACCGTAGAAGAAGAAGACCGCTACTGTTGGAGTTGCATCGCGTCTTTCTCGAGTTATGACTGAATTTAAATGCAATCCTGTTTCCACACTCTTTAGCCCTTCATCTTCAGATTTCACACTAATTAAGGAATTTGGCATATTCCGCTGCCCTTCGAAATTAAACTCAATCAGCTTCTATTGGGCATAGCATATCATATTGTATTTCGCTATAATTGATTGCCCCCACCACTTCATGTCCCCCTGTTGACACACTATATACATAAAATTCATATTCATTACACAAATGTGCGTGCACCACTAAATCTGTAAATAACTATTTTATTTGCGGGGGTTTACCAGGTGCAAAGAAAAAGATCATAAGGAACCTGCATGTCTTAGAAATAATAAAAAATATTATTGCACGGACCCACACTGGAGCAGTGTGGTAGACCCTTCGCGGCCCCAATCTCTCTCAAAAAGTATTTGAGAGGATTGGGGCCAGGAATTGCTGAGAAAGCCTTTGTCATTTCATTTAAATCCTTTCAGTCCTCTTGGTGTGATTGAGCATTCATAAACATGTAAAATTACATATTTCAGTTTTTAGGATTACAGGATGTAGCCCTAAAAAAAATATTTTGATCCTATTTTGTGGGTGTATTACTGTTACTAGTGTCGTTACAATTAAACTCTTGTCAAAGTAAAAGATAAATCAGATTACAATACTCGCTACAATATATAATGTTAATTAATACAGGGTTAATTTATTTAATACAGGGAAGATTTTCGCTCATTGCTTATGCCCATTATATGTAATCTGTGTGAACTGTCACCTACATATGTCCTACATACTTTCTGTGATTCGAATTATATATGCCTGCATTTAATCTAAGACTAGAAATTAAGTGGTGGCAGTTAAGGAGGATGTTCCCTATATCACTAACGTCGGATGCCGGCATGCCAGACGTCGGATGGTTACTCCTGTGCTTTAGAAAACTTGGCCTGTCTTTTTTGTGACATATGGTGTTAGGTACTCCACCCAGTAGACACGGTCAAAATTCGCGTCTACCCGTTCTTCTATCCATGTACACTTTTCTTTTATTTCATTATGTAAGTGACAGTATTAAGTAGTCATAAAAAATAAATGTGTACTTTATTTTATTAATAGGTAAGTAAGTTATTGTGCATTGACAACACGTCGCTACTTCTAAAATAACGATACCATGACTTTTGCTTTTATTTTAATTGTTACAGTTGCCAAACAAACATAATTAAATAAAATATTTACGTAGTCTTCTTACTCACACCGTCGTACTAACATAGCAACCAACAAAACGAACACCATTCTTATTGCTTTCGAACGAAACAATAAACATTTACTTTCCCAAAGTACACTTGAATTATTTAATTTTCAGTGACCTTGATTCTTAAGACAATTTTGATAGACCACAAATCCTCGCAAAACCACACCGATTCCTGCCAAGAATAATTCATGAGGCTAATGAAATCAAAAAATCCTAACTTCAATAGATAAAATGACTGGTGCTACCACCGGCTTGGAATCTAGTTATAAATAAAATTTAATCTAAAACCAAGCATACCACTGCACCATCTCAAGGTACTGGAGCACATTCTACGTAGATCGGATCAAAAATTAATAAATAATAGGGCGCCCGAATTAACTATGACATCGAGACGTCTAACACCTCTGCCCCCCTGTGACCACGGCTGCTGTAGAGCAATCGAAAATCGTAATATAAAAACAAAACTAAACCAGATAAAATGCGTAAATAATAGTTTAATTTTAAGTATTAACTGATAACTTAAGATAAGTTTTAGGAAATCTAAAAAAAGGTTGATTCTCCTAATACTCATATATTATACAATTTATATTGAATATCCTCTTGAAAAAGATCTAACGTACGGCTTAATTTAGCCCAAGAGATCTGGCCGCCATTAATTAGGTCGGAAGCTCTCTACTTTAGCGGTTTTTGCGGCGACAATTGACGTATGTCCTTCCCACATGGGTTTAATTTTACGGGTGTTACATTTTAGACTTTGGTTTGTTTAAGCTGAAGATCATAATTAGTCTTGCTTGTTTGACCCCTTGAATTGAATAATATAAGTAAAAACACAAAAGAACACATGAGATGACAAAATGAGCTTAGCACTATACTCAATTATCTCAATAGTTTCTCCCTACATGTTGATTTTAAAATTAACATGGACAAGACGAAACTTATGTCACACCTGTTGTTGTGCAAATCGCAGAACCGACAACCTTTGGGGAAGAAAGTATATCGAGTGGCAACCACGTCAGGCTGCGTTTGTCAGCGTGGGACATAACCACCTAAAGATGGAGTGACGACTTGCACAGTGTTGTGGGAAGTCGTTGCATGCAGGTGTCTCTGAATGCCCCGTGGCAATCTTTGGGGGAGTCCTATGCTCAGCAGTCGACTTGTGACAGGCTGAAATAATATTAATAATGATGAAACCACTACATAAGTGTTTCAGGCCACTCATAGTGTAAGATTCCGCAGTTACTTTGATGCCGCACAGCATTAGCGTGCATTAGTCTAAAAAGTTTTGCTCACTAGGTACCCGAAGTTATTTTCATCAGTAGCGTCATCAAACTGCCACTGAAATCATCAAATTTCATTTTATTCAGGTTCATTAAAGTTCTAATAAGGATTCCTAGACATACGATAAATTATTTATAAGCTCGAAACATATTTATCGTAATTAGGCTTAATATAGAGGTACTGAAATATTCATAGCGCGGGCGACTGGCCCGATTACTTATTTCTATTGATTAGTCTAGTCCCTAGTTCAGTGATTGTGGTTTGGTGCACGTCCTTGGGTTCTCTTCCTGGGAGAAGCTCGTTGAAGAGATGTGAACGGGTTAGGTTAGGTTAGGTTAGCTTCTTCATGCTTCTTGCTTCACGCCACCTTCAGTGTTTCTCGTATTAGTTTGTAAATAGTTAGATTTAGTGTCAGAATTTCATTTCGTAAATAATAATTTGCCAAAAACTAGATGAAAAAATAAAAAAAAATACAATAAAAAAACTTTTGGTTTTCCTATAGTGTTTGCAATCAGAATTTTATTTAACCAACAAAATTATAACTTTACTTGACTAAATACATGAGTACTCTTCCAAAATTTGTGGAAGAGTATCCAGAGATAATAGTGGCACATAATTAATGTAATCAGACTGTGCAATATTATTGAATATGTTAAACATCGTGGGTAAACCAGCATGTCTGAGAAATAATGGAAATTATTATTTCGAGGACATGTGAAGTTCACCAACCCGCAGTGGAACAGCATGGCGAATCCTTCCCGGCTCCAGGCTGCTACTGTTACTTTTATCTTATGTTAACTATTTTTCACTCATTTCCTTGCTTTTGCATGATTAGATTAGTAATCTGTGTTGGAGCGCAACTAATTTTTATTATTATTTTGTCTTTTAATTTATTTCTGCTTTCAAAATACTCTGTTTTATCTTCAATGAATAATTAATAATGTTATATGAGAGGTAATAAATTAGGTAGCTGACGGGTATTAGAACCTAACGACATAAAACATAGCGGCTTCGTTAACTATTCAAATGCCTTTGTCAATTTCAGCAAGAGAACATTTCGAGAACAAACAGTGCGGCTATTCAGTAGAACAGTTGTTTACCTTCGAGACAATACAAGAATATTCTAGAAAAATACATATACATGATTTCGAGAGATGTAGGTACTGCTTCGGTTGCTACTAATGTTTTATTATATACTCCCTAATTTGCTTTATATTTTTACTGAGCAAAGACGACATAATGCCCCTACATTTAATAGAAAGTAAAAAAACAAGTAACTTTTATTTATCGTTCTTTTATTTTTAAAGTCAGCATCTCGCAGCTAATGCATAACGGACTTGTGAGCCGGGATATTTTTTTCATCCCACATACATTTATATAAAATGCGCGGGCATAACAATTTGCTTAAACAATTTTTTGGACTTTTCTAATCACTTTTTTGTTTACTTCTGATGTACGGTGTCTCGGTGCACCAATACGCAACAGTAGAACACAGATACTTAATATTTAATTTTTGCCAACAAGCTTCAACCTCCATTTTTTTGATTATTTTATATATCTTACAGAAATTAGCTTCGACAATGAATAAGGTGCTTTTTAGTTAAACATATAGTAAATTCAATCCCTACATTTACTATTCTTAGCAGTAATTTCCTACAGAACAAATAATGTACAACTTGACTTTTTTGACTATTGTAGCATGAAGCTTGGTTTTTTTATTAAGACACTTATTTTTGGTTTCTATATTAATTGCAACTAATTATTTCCTTTAAAAAATAAATCTAATCTTTAAATGTGTTTATATCCATAGTCGTTACTTTATAGCAGTGAGTTAAGTACGTTCTCATCATTAATACGGTTACACAAAGAGAACCGATCCCGTGTCTTATGTATGTTAAAATACTTCTGATATCGTTGAGAAAGTATATTCAATAAAAATACCGGGTAATCTTGAAGATCTAGAAAACTAAAGTGGAATATGTACACACAAAGAGACATGTTAAGATCGAATCGAATTAATCGCTTCCTTATATATATATTTGTTTTTGTTTTGTGGTTTGTTTAGATTTAATCAAGTAAGAGAGTATAAACCATTTTTTGCCAAAATGCTCATCTGCACGTGATGCACCTTGCTAGCAAACAAACCTCTGGCGACCGAATGATCACAGACTAGTGATGAGGAGTAGCTTCAGAAATGCGTGGGTATTGGAAATGCGCTCACAAACCCGCTTGCTCAGCGAGGTCAACTTTCAAGAAATGTATGGTGGCTTTGGCTATCGTTTTCCAGCAGAGGACCTAAATAGGCTGATTTAAAGAAGTAACTAAAACAAATTATTTACTTGATCAAATACAGTATAAAAATAAGAAATATTTATTTTGTACATAATTTATTTATTCGGAAATTATTCTTTCCTGTTTATACTAACATTTACATCGATAGAATGGTTTGATTTTATTAACATCCTAAATTTATCAAAGCATAAACAAACAATGATCAGTGATGGCAAATTGCTAGCCTTAGTAAGATCGTTTTATGGCGTATTCCGCGCTTTATTTGTTAAAAAACCGAGTGAAAAATAATATGAAATTAATTTTGAGAGGCATTAAAAGTGATTATGTAGTCATTATATCAGGATTTTGTTTTACTTAATAACGTAAGTAATGGTTATAACATAAGAACGTGTCATGACGATGTATCAATAATTAGCAATGTGTTGACAGCGTAAGAAAATCACAAGACATTCAGTGGTTGTTGCTAGTCAGTTTAATATTAACATTCAAACTAGAATTTTAATTCAAGCTTTAAATATCAGCAGATAAAGCTTAAAATATTTAACTACTTCAAACGTCGGTCGATTTTCTATATGCTGGAAACTGATAACAGCACCTGCGTCATAAATTTCCGAGTTGGAAAGTTTTCTCCGTAGCTTATGGGCACGTAAGTTATCGAACGTTTAGGTTTGCAAACCCCGATGTTAAGAAATTTTTTAAATAAAAATTAACTCTTATATTTAATGAAACTGCCTCTATGATCTTATTACGTAGAATAATATCACATACAAGTGTGATACAAACAATATGTGTATGATTTCTAACATTTCCGTACCGTTGTAGCCCAGAGGTCAGGGCGTTCTCTTTAGTTTCAAAGAGCGCGAGTGATCTGGGTTCAATCCTCAGTAGCCGGCACCACTAAAATTATTAACAGCAATTTTTAGTGCTGTTTTTACCACGTGCCCGGCGGTGAAGAAATACATCGTGAGGAAACCTGTATATCTGAGAAATAACGAAAAATATTATTTCGAGGATATGTGAAGCCCGCCAAGCTGCACTGGAACAGCAGCCCGCACTGGCAGGCCTATACTGGCTCTTGTACTTGTTTTACAGTAATGTTTACTTTTAAATGTGAATTTATTACACTAGTTAGAAGGTAGGTAGCAGGACTTCTTTTTTTTCTAGGAGCCAAGAACAGGATTAGGATTAGGAAATTGAGATAAAAAGTATTTTATATCCCATTCCATGGCATAATGAATATATTTTCCAAATTCAGTTACTACCCATTCAGTCTTTTAAGCGTATTTGTATGTCAAACAAAAACACATTTTTACATTTAAAATATTACGATAAAACTTTGCACTTCTGGAATCATCTGCAATATTTAAAAAAGTTCTTTCAAAATGCATGCTCAAATATACATACAAATAATATTACTTATTTTAGTATATATGTGGATCTACAGAATTATCACCACATTGTTACGTCGTATTTGATGAGTCGTGCGTAGATTTAGTAACATTATTTTTTCCAAAGTTATCTTTATGAACACATTATTTTAAAATATCCTGAGAGACTGAACAACGAATGTCGAAGTTCGTATATTATGAACAGTTTCACAACAGGTTTCTGCTTCGCTGGATGCTAAATGTAAATTGAACTTGTAAATTATTCACAACTGTGTCTAACTGACATGGTATGATCTCATTGCTACAAAGGAACGATTAATGGTAACGTAATAATTTTTCTTCTTCTCTTATTATAATTAATATTTTTTATATTTTTTCTTTACTTTATTGCTTACACCTTATAGTATGAGGTGACAAAGGGCGGACTTAATGCCTATTGGCATTCTCTGCCAGACAAACCATGGGTTGGTGAGATAGCCGTAGCAGGCGTATTAATTTAACTAAATAACTTAATTAATAAAAAAATAATTTTAAAACCACTATAAACAAAAATAAATAAATATATAATAATATAAAATAGTATATGTAAATACATGATTATATATGTTGATAGATAAATAAATATAAATAATAAGTAAATAATTCGTCACTAGTCAATAAAAGAATTTTCAAAATTACCTACGATTAAATTTAAAAAAATCTAATTATTCAAACCAGCTACTAGCGGTTGCACCCAGAACTTTTGACGTTGCACTTTTACACTGTATACGAGTACTCGTACTTACACGTTACATGTTAAGATCTTTACAAATTCTGTCGAATTCTATCCAAAAGAGTTCTCCCAAAGAGTTTTCTTCAGTCGTACGTTCCTTTCCCGTATCCGATGTAACGGTTATGTGATAAGATCCATTTCTCTGATCAACAAAGTATCTGATGCTTTGTCAGGGTAGTGCAGCATGCTGGCAACTGAATCAACTACTATGACAATCGCGTTGCCCAAAAAGTAATAAATATAATGTTTACTTTAGTATTGGGATAGTTTCTATTATAAAACGAAAAGATAGGAAAAACGAGAATAGAAACACTACGGTAAAGTTTAAGAACGGATGTGATTTCCATATTATGCCTTTAGTATGTTTATTAAACTACTTAATAAGTTAAAATTATGGTTATATTAATCATAATCTCTCCATTCCGCATGTCAACTATTTGAAGGTGTTTAGATTGAGAGGCATAGCAGACTACATCAGCCGACTGCTGCTTAAGTATCTTCAAATGTTACCGTAATTTTATTTCATTTACTTAAAAAAATAATATTCTACTTTTTTATACATTTGTTTCAAATAATACGTTATATATGCATAATCAAGGCATAAATGCAAATGTTACAAACTTTTACTGGTGATTATAGCAAGCACTGGTAAAGTCATTAAAGAAATTATAACATACTATACAAAATACCCTTAAAAAGACACAAGTTAAGACTATTGAATTTACTTATAGTAGTAGTAAGTAATAGTATAGAGATCGAACGAATAATTTTAGAAATCTTTTAGGAGAGTCAAAATTAATGTCTTTTGCATAGGAAATCTATTGACTAATTTAAACAGCCTAGAGATCAGTGAATTTACGTCAAAAATCTTTCTGCGGTGAGGTCTTAGAACCTATCTAAGAGCCGGATCCGGAGCCAGATAACAGAGCCAGCTACACGAAACTTTAATTTATTTAACAATTGGGGACAGTTAATTTATTAATTTAATAATTTTATTCGTTAGTAAGGAATGCGTTTCATAATGCGGTGTTCAAACTACAGAACATTATTCTAAAATGCATCTTAACGGATTGTTGTAGAACAGCATCTTAATACTATTATTACGTAAAACTTTAATGTTTCGAAAGATAAACTGAAAATTTTTGTAACGCGTTTAAATTTTTAAATTTCATATATGGTATAAATGTTAATTTTCTATCATATATAAAAAACCTTGATTCCGCTATCTCTCCTGCAAATTATTATGTTTACGCGCGTAATCGGCGTTCATGTAAGGATCTGATAATTTAAAGTAGACTGAGAGGTCGTTAATGTAAATACTAAATAAACCTTGGCCTAGACGAGAGCCTTGTAGGACGCCAGATCTGATACAATATCCAACTAGATTGGAAGTGAGTTATGCCTCGTTTGGCGAACGGTTTGGTGGTCATAATATAGCGCTAAGATGAACAAACATATCGCTAAGATGCAGCTACCTATTATAGGATTAGATAATTTAGACTGACATGTTAAAATTTGTTATTCCGCCATTTAATGCCGCCTTCAAACGGCCTTCTATAAGGATATTAAAAAAGTATATAATAAATTTGAATACCGGTTGGTTTACATAATCTTCCTCCGCTTGCTTCCGAAAACTTCACCAGTTCATACACAGTCAAGTCACATTTTTTTTGCATTTAAAATGTATTATTAGTATTGTTTTTAACTAACATAGTAAAGAATATTGATTTTTCTTATACGCAGGTGCTTTCCTCTCATCAGTATTGTGATTCTATGTACCGTAGCAGGTTCGTTAAATATTCATATTACGTATTCTAATTCAGAAAGTAAATGTTTCAAGAACATACAGTATAATAATTTTGTAGTACCTACAGCTAATCATAGCTCGTCGCTTGATTATTCCATATTTTATTTTTATTAAATTCTGTACTATATTCTTTATTTTTGTACTAATGTTCTTCATCGCTAGTCTGTGCTTTTTATGTTAGGCAGATAAGGTTGGATTTCCGACTTTATTCGATCTTCAAAGTTAGTTAGCTAGTAGAACGCACCACATGAAGGTAAGATTGTTCCCCACATGTACATGTTCCTGCACTGTCGTGGCAGAGGGTTAGCTAGCCTTCCTGACTCCCATGGCCTCCAGGTGGCCGTTGCCCATGTAGGTTTGGAGGCCGAATAAGTGTAGATGCGTTTGCATCGTTGATTTGCACCGTTCTCTGAGCATCCGCAAAGCATAATTTAGGTTAAAAGTGTGTTACATGGAGAGTGAGGCAAATAGCTGTAACTTCGGTGATACTTGTCAGCGCGGTAGTGAGTAACATCATCTCGCTCTCGACCCTAACTAAGATGCAAGGTAAGATACATGAGAACAAACGAAAGGCGTGAAACGCCGTTGTTGCTTTTTGCGAAATTTGGGCATTGCTTCTCTTGAACCCCTTCATTATTAGCCCCTAAGTAGTTTACTAAACCTCAGAACCAGTGTCGAGCCAATTAACTTTAGTCGAGTCGAAAAAACAAATTTAATAAATAAAACAATTAATGTTACCAGATTGTATTCATTATTACATTTTGATAACTTGTTAGTGTAAATAACAGTTTTCAACAATTTACGCTTATTATGTGTTTCAACATGTCCTTAATTTCCCTTGAGGATAATGAGTTGAAGCAGAAATTCGTTATAGCATTTTTATAACGCAATTTCACGGGTAAACATCGTTTGCGAATTGCGTGTATAGTGTATAACAAGTTTTCCCCGCGGCTTCGTTTACGGTGAATTCTGTTTAGTAATACAATTTTTCAACAAACCGATACTTGTTGTCCTTCAGAAGCTGTTTAATTCCGTCATTCATGGCGAAACGCAGAAGCCTAAGATGCCTCTACTTCACGCCGGCATTTTCCGAGGTAGTGGTACCAATCCGGTCGAGCTGGCCCATTCAAGCAGCACCAAAAGCCGCTGCGTAGCTCTACCACATGCTGGTTGGTTTAGACATAAGAGAATCTGCTGTACCGTCTCGTCCCGTGGGTGAAATATAAATATCTGGATGGATATAAATATCAGCAAAGTGCAAACAATCAGGACCTGGCAATAAATAATGCACATTGAGGGCCGCTGAGAAGATCCTGGAAGTGGAAGCAAGTTAAATTGTAGTACTTTTAGGGTTGTCGTAATTCCGAAGACCGGTTACCGGAGTTACCTCAAATCCGGTAACTATTTTTACCTCCGGGAGGGGGACCATCTGTCCCAATGAGGTGTCAGGTTTATTGTCCACAGGTCTAGTTGAACCACAGGATCAAGATCGTAAGTCTTGTAGGGTCGCGTACCTTATACTAAAAATAACCAAAACGTACATACAGGTGTATGCAGCAACTGAACCGAGCTATGATGAAGTGAAGGCTACATATGAGCCATTCATTGCTATAAAACTCTCTACACGGTGTTGATGTGAGGCTTTAATGAAAATTGAAAAAGATATAATAACAAAGCTTTTAACATCTAACTTCTTCATAACCCCGGATAATCGTACATGTGCATGTAATTTTCTGTATGTATTAATTTCCAACACGCTGCTATCATATAATTCCATAAACTTTCAAGTTAACTTACTATTAATGCTGCTTGCCTTATTCGATTTCACGAAATTTATAGGTACTGTTATAATAATACACATAAAATTTACCGCATGCTAATAATAGTTATTATCATAATATTTTATTAATTCTGACTATTACCAGATGAGCATATAGTAAGTACCCTCTTAGTAACAGCTATTAAAACTTATTTCCACTTTATCAATACCAAAAACCAAACAATAACAATAAAGTTTACCTGAAGATGCCGTAAGGCGAAACCAGACGTTTACTTACATAAATAAATAAAATGTGTTGTCAAACTACCACAAGAGATAATAATAATAGTCAATATATTCTGGCGTAGGGAAGTGACGACACCATCGCCCACCGACGTAACAGTTTAAGTGACAAAGCTGTTGCGTCGGCGCAAGCAGTCAGCAACCTGTCAAGAGGTGTAAGCGCCGCGCCTCGGCAAAAGTGAGGGTGCACAGGTCCGCATGTGCAAATGGCTACACACAATATACGGAGCCGGTCCGGGCGTCTTCCGTTAAACGACGCCCAAATATGGATGATGGAATTTACGAGTATGCGCATAGGGCCGCTGCCTGGGGGCCGCCAGGGCACGTCTGGAGCTGGCGCTGGACGTGGCAGCATAAGGACCACCAGTCAAGCGCGAGGAGTTGCTCGACCACCTTGTAGCACCTCGCATCCATCATCCCCACCCTGTTGGCTTGGATTCGGTAGGGTCCTCCAGGATCCAGCAATCGGCACCCGCCGCTGGTGGAGTACGGCGCATGCGAAGGACAGCTCTAATGAATATGAACGCATTGCGACCGTACTTTAGGGCAAAAGGGGAAGAAACTGGAGGAATAGCATATCGAGCCAGGATGCACTGCTATTTTGCTGAGCAGGAGCCTTCCGTTACTGTCACGGAACAAAACCTGGCAGACCGAGTTCGGTACATCATACGTTCGAAAATATTCGATGATGCCGAACTGGAACGACTAAGACGTGAGGCTGTTCCCCATCGAATGAAAATGCAGCTGAGGATGCTGCTCCACTTACTGCGACTAATCTTGCAGAAGTGGATGCTGCTGTGAATCTTCCAGCTGTAGAGGATTCGGACAATGGTGGAACAGTCACCCAAGAAATAGGGCAAATGAGGAGCATACTGGAGGAGGCGATTAAGGAAACGCGCGAAATATCTCTCGAAAATCGACCACGACTCCCCCGCATACCACTAAGTAAGCGCAACCGAGATATCGTGGGGGTTCTAAACCCAATGCTACTTATTTGGAAACCAGCCGGGACCTTTGTGTTACGGACTCTATCCTTTTTGGCGCTGCATTGGCAGTCTGCCGTATTGTTGGCCCCAAATTTCCCACTTCTGGACGCGCTACTAATCAAGGTAGCGTTATCCCACCGTGGAGACAAAGGATTGAGAACCGTATCGCAAAGGCAAGAGCCCTTATCGGCAGGTTGATAAGCTTCAGGTCGGGCAATAACAGGCCGAGGATTGTGCGCACCGTGAGAATGACGTTTGCTGGGACCAGTCTGTACCATCCGAATATAACGCAAAAGCAGACGGAGCGCATAGACGACCGATGAAGCAAAGGATCGCGGCTTGGGGGAAGCGGATTCGGCGATTTACCGAGAGGGCAGCGTGGTTTAACCAGAATCGCCTCTTCCAGAGTGGCCAGAAGAGGCTCTACAAATCATTGGAGCGACCTGGAATATCTGGGACGGGTCAAGGACCAAATCAGGCCGACACTGTCGCCTTCTGGCAAAGCCTGTGGTCTGAACCCGCATACCACAGCGAAGGCCGAAGGACAGAAGCTGTGGAAAGTCGGTGTGCATGTATTACGCCCATGGACCCCGTCGTCATTACACCAGACGACGTAGCTGGAGCGGTCCGTAGAGCCCCTAACTGGAAAAGTCTGGGACTCGACGGGCTGCACTGGGGACACTCATTTGGTTCCGGGAAACCGAGGGTTTTGTCTGTGCGATACAGGATCAGGTTATTAGACGAACAACTATCGGAGATACATCCTAAGGGATGGCACCGTCAACATCTGTCGAGGCTGTCGCCGTCCCGGGGAGTCGTTTTGGCATGTCATCTCCCGTTGTTCAGCGACTCTGAGTATCTGCACAGACACAACCTAGTAGCCGGTTCATTATCACGGACAGGACGATTAATGCAAACAAGACTGATATCGTGTCGATGGACCGGGCACAGTCGAGGATATTTTTGGTCGACATCACCATTCCATATGACGAGAACCTCGTGAAAGCCGAAACAGACTAAAAGACAAAATATCTGGACCTGGCTCACGACGTAACCGACATGTGGGGTGGTATGACGACCGAAATGATTTCGATCGTCGTCTCTGCGAATGGGTTAATTCCAGTCAGCCTCTCGGAACATCTGGGGCGGCTGGGACTCCGTGACGTACCGCTCCGAGCTCAAATGCAGAAGGCGGTGCTACTCGATACCGCTCGCATTGTCCGCCGGTTTCTTTCCCTTTCTCCCTAACCCTCGGCCGTCTGGTCTCCCCTGCCGGGGGCTTCCATCTGGTTGGGTTTTAATTATCTATTTAATTTTATTATATATATAATTTATAAAATATTATTTATATTATAGTATTTATTTATACAAACCAACCAGGTGAGTAAATATAGAAATACCCCAAAAAAATTAAATAGTCAATATGATGAAGTTTTACCAACTGACAATAATCCCATGTATAAGTTATAAAAAAAATAATAACTAAAATTTTTAATTCTAATAAGTTATTGCGTAATATAACATTTCAACAACTCTACATACCACAGAAAAAACTGGCTGGGCACACTTGACGGGCTGCAGCATTAAAAGTGCGGAGAGTCGGATACCATTATGGTTAAACTGTTTGCTAATTGAGATGAACCGCAATGATAAATGCATCCTCTGCATTCCAGTGATGAGGAAATAAAATTATCAGAAAGTTCTAAGTACAACCTCGACCGAATCGTTGTACAAAACAATTATGCGAGTAAAGCAGCCTTCTTTACAAGTTGCTCTTTTGTTACGAGCGGCAAAGAAAAGTTACGGGCAAATCTCAGTGCGGCACAATTTCTCTAGAAACTGTTTCTAGAGATACTGTACAGCACTGGGATTCCACAAACTCCTCGTTTCTTAAGCAAGTGGTTCAGCTTATTTAACTTTAGTAAATGTATCAATCAATTATCTTCTCTCTTTCTTTCTCTTTTTTGTTTTATTTTTTTTAGTTTATTCTAATCATTCTTGTCTCATTAGTCTAATTACGACTCACAACAACAGAATTTCAATTGATTCAAAGTTACGACGGGTTATACCCGAGAAAAGGTTTATTGTAAAATGCTACGATCAAGTAAATGATGTAATTGACAGGTTATGTCGTTATTGTCTATATATAAGTATTTGAACCAAAGCGAAAACCGTTCACTTTGTGATCAAACGTTTTTAACTTCTGAAATTTGGTAGAGACTTCGCAATTAACCTGCGATTCATTGTTTATTTATTACCCCAACATAATTAAGATTGTAGTAATATATCTTTGGCAACCTTAATTAGAATTTTGTTAGTAAGTATTTTATTTATAAGACTTTTTGCATGATAATGTTATTGATAGTAAAGAGGAAAGAAATAAATTTTGTAACATTAATCTATATAATGTATGTCTAAAATTCGTAATTAACGTAACTATAAAATTTCTTTCTTACTTCGATGTGTAATCTCAATTCCTTGAAACTGCCAAGTCTCCTTAGTAGAAAGAAATATTACAATAACAAAGAATAATAAGTCACCAAAAATAGAATAGTCCTACACTTCATAACAATATAATGTATTGTGATACTGTCACAGTATTTGATGATAGTTTATCGCCTAAATATATATAAATTAATATAAACTCGGCCTCAAAAAAATCGCACCTTTTGAAATTTTGACTTCAAGCGAATAATACTCTTAACTTATTTATTGTACCCTACCAAAATTAATATCATTTGAAAGCACAAGCACGCGTATCGTTCTTTTCTGTAAAAACAATAATCACGGAACGTTAGGGTCTTTAAAAAAAAAGTGCTGAAAAGCTCATTAGAGGACTCACTACTTGTGCCACCTTGGACACGAATGAAAGGGGGGGGGGTAAAAATTAATTATGGGACGATCAAAAATCAGTCTCGATCGCGCTCCCGTTCCGTGCACACGTGTCCGCTCGCTTTAGCTTGAGCAGTTAATACACTTGCCGGGATTGAGTGAAACATCAAGACAGCTATCAACAAAACCGGCTGAATAAGCCAATTTTGCGCTAACGTATCAAGGATTGATCGTCTGAAGATACGCTAGTAAACGTAACGGTCGCCCTAACAAGGCTTTAGGCCGTTAACGGTCCCGCGCTTCGCCGTCGTGCGCCTCGCGCTAGTTGTAATAGTGTTGTGTTCTGCAGTACGTCGAGCAACAGAGTGCAGCGCCGAGCATCGTACAGTAAGTCGTATACTACACGTGTCACTCACCTCACAGCCTAACGGCTGTGAGACATAGTACGCCAGTAGGTTACGGCTAGTAGTATGGACCCTCAATAAGGGCAGCCCGGGGAGCAGTCCTCCGCTACTTAGCGGAAAACTTCCCCGGAGTCGACGTGGGCGCCGTAATTCACGGCCACCCAATTCAGCAGGTGGAGAAAGCCCCCCCGGGCTTCGAATCCCCTGCATACCCTGCCGTCCAGGCAATTAACCCAATGGGTGAAACCGCGCTCCCGGGCCCTTCAGGTCCGGCTGCGCCGCCAGTCACCACCATGACCTCGCCGCTGTGCAGCTCTTCTAACGACGCTACCACCAGCGCTTCATCCCGCGCTTCATCTCGCGACTCATCCCGCGCAACTACCCGCGACTCTCTCACGACGAACTCCAGTTCGTCAATGTCCATCGGTGCGGACACCGAAATCGAGCGCGATAGTGCCTCGGACGACGGCTTCACTGTCGTCAGAGGCAAACGAAAGCACAAACCAAACACCGAATCTTCGGACTCGGAGGGAGCCCGCCCACCTAGCAAGGTGGTCGCGGCATCCCCAGCCTTACTGAACATCCCTCAGTATATGAGGCCTTCAGTAACCTCATCAACAAAAAGTAAATACTAACTTTACTTACCCTCTTGGAGGCCTAGCCCTCACCCCATCATTTTTTCAGTTTGTAGCCACTTCCAATGGAAGGTACAAGCTGTAGAGTTAAACCCCAATCCCTAGCTGTCGGCTTCTTCAACGCAAACGGCTTAAAAAAACAGATGGACGAAGTAAGAGAATTTATCTCAGTCCATCAGCTAGACATTATGTTAGTACAGGAGTCCTTGCTCAAGTCTAACATACGCGACCCCAAAATTGCTAATTACCGCTTAGTTAGGAACGACCGCCCCGCTCGCGGAGGTGGCACGTTAATATATTACAAAGCGTCACTACACTGTGTGCCAATAGATTTACCTAACCTTATAAATCTAGAAGCCTCAGGTTGTAAAATCGCAATGACAGGCCATCAGCCTATAACTGTGATATCAGCTTATCTCCCGCCTAGTAAAATCATCTTAAGGGGCGACATCGAGGCACTGCTCAATTATAGCGACTCGGTGATAATCGCGGGAGACCTAAACAGCAAGCACTCTGCTTGGAACGCTGAAAAGGAAAATAAAAATGGAGTTGCCCTCCTATCTCTAAGCTTAAAGTTAAATTTTGATATAATCGGTCCTCTAGAACCAACAAGAATACCAACACAGAGGAACCACAGCCCGGACATACTAGATATTGCTCTCCTAAAGAACGTATCTCTCGCGCTAAGACATATAGAAGTTCATCATGAACTTAATTCAGACCATCGCCCGGTCATAATGATGATAGGACAGCCGCACGCAGAGGTCACTAGGACCAAAACCGTGACCGACTGGAGTAAGCTCGAGAAATATCTCGAGTCTACCGACTCCCCCGAGCTAGCGCTTATTCCGGACATAGTTAATAATAAGGACACGGCACTATCTGCTGTCGATCACCTCACCTCTCACCTTAAAACAGCCGTCCGAGTATCCTCCAAGCAGGTAAAGGCAGCGAATGATCGCCGCTTTGAACTGCCCTCGGAACTCAGGCAGCTGCTGAGAGAGAAAAATGCTGCCAATAGGGCATATGACCGTTACAGGACTGACGCAAATCGCGTCAGGATGCGCCAACTCCAAAGGGAAGTTAAAGAGCGCATGGCTGAGATGAGGGAGCAAAGGTGGGACAGGCTCATGGAGGACATCTCGCCCTCTCACACTGCTTACTGGCAGCTGGCGAGGGCAATGAAATCCGAGACAGTTGTGTCGATGCCCCCTCTAATCAGCCCCGGAGGTCAGATAGCGTTTGACGATTTAGATAAAGCCGAATGCTTAGCCGACAGCTTGGAGGACCAATGTTCTCCCAGCACCCAGCCCACGGATCCCGCCCATATTCTGAATGTGGACGAAGTTGTATCGCAAAGGTCCACGCAGCCACTAACCGGGGAACCACTTCCGCCTACCTCACTAGAAGAGGTTAAAAATTTAATTAAAAATCTAAAGACCCGAAAGGCCCCGGGTGCCGACGGAATCTCTAATAAATTAATTAAAACGCTCCCTAACACGCTAATCTTATTGTTAGTAGCGATCTTCAACGCCCTCCTTACAAGCTGCACCTTTCCTGACTCCTGGAAAGCATGTAATAGGGATCCATAAACCCGGTAAACCAAAAAACCAGGCCTCAAGCTACAGACCCATTAGTCTCCTCAGTGCACTGGGGAAAATCTACGAGCGTATCATACTCATCCGTCTCAAGGATAGCGCTCAATCACTAAAAATCATCCCAAATGAGCAATTTGGCTTTCGAGCCAAACATTCATGTGTCCAACAAGTGCACCGTCTAACGGAGCACATACTTGAGCACCTTAACGATAGTCCCAAAAACAGCGTAGGAGCTCTCTTCTTCGATGTCGCGAAAGCGTTTGACAAAGTCTGGCACAACGGTTTGATATTCAAACTGTACACCCTAGGGGTGCCTGACAGGCTTGTGCACATCATCCAAGCCTACTTGTCGAACCGCACCTTCCGATATAGAGTAGAGGGTACCCTCTCCAGCATCAGAGACGTAAAAGCCGGCGTTCCGCAAGGCTCTGTCCTCTCCCCCACTCTCTACACGCTTTATACAAGCGATATACCCACAGTCAATAATAAGAAAGTGGAACTGGCTCTATTCGCCGATGACACTACTCTCTACACACCCGACATCAAGTATCTAGAGTATGCATTCGACTCCAAGTCGCAGCCACCGCCCTTAGCGATTGGTTCAGGACTTGGAGAATTGACATAAACCCTGCAAAGAGCAAAGCGGTCTTGTTCAACAGGAAGCATGTGTCAAAGCTACCCAATAAATTTAAAAATATCACTTTGAATGACAAACCCATCCCATGGGTGTCAGAAGTTAAATACCTTGGAGTTACCCTATACCGTAAACTCAACTTCAAGAAACATATAAAAACAGTCAGGGATAGAGCGGCCTTAGTGTCCGGCCGCCTCTACAACCTAACCAACAGCCGCAGCAAAATGGCACTTAAACACAAAATGCGTTTATATAAGACTTGCGTGTGACCTATTATGTCGTACGCCAGCATTGTATTCGCGCATGTGCCCAAAACTCGGCTGAGCCCTCTTCAAGCGATTCAAAATCGCTTCATGCGCCGTGCAACCGGTGCACCCCTATATATGCGGAATGTAAACTTACACCGCGATCTCCAGATGCCTACTATGGCAGCCCTTTTTAAAAAGTTCTCTACAAACTACTTTGAGAGAATCAAAACGCACCCCAATCCGTTAGTGGCAGCGTTAGGTAATTACACACCTGCGCGCAACACAACACTCCGCCTGAGGCGCCCCAAAGATGTCATCACTGACGATGATGACAGAATCACCAAAATCAACAACGCGTACGCGGTTGCGCCGCATCACACACACAACACCAGTAGCACAAGCACCCACACTAGTCAGGTCCTATGGCTAACACAGCGGGATAGACTTCGTCGCCATCACTTCACGACCCGCCAGAGATTTATTCGAGGCAGAGGTCGTTACTAAGCCATACATTAAGGCGGTCCCAGATGAGGTCACCTACCTCGTGTCGGGGCCCTCGGATCGCCTAGCCCCCCCCCCCCCTAAGATTGGAAGTTTTTCTTTCGTTCTAGGGGATGCAGCGCTTCACAGCAGCAGTCATCATCGATTTTCGTTAAACTTGCGGGCCTCTGTCCCCGCTAGTCTCTTTAGACGAAGCTGTAAAGGCCTCCGGGCCAACAGCAATTTGGATGGGTTTTTAGTCGGTATGTTTGTCCTTCCGAGATCCGAGTCCGTCATAACCCGTTGGAAGGCCTCCCGGCCAACAACGGGTATGATTAAAACATTTTCCCTCCACCGGAAAAAAAAAAAAATTATGGGTCATTAGCTATCCAGACATCACAGAAGTCACACCTGAACAGCTCCAGTAAGAAAAAAACCCTGAAAAATGGATACGGCAGAAGAAGCAGTTCAAGTGGTAGCACTACTGCAATCAGGACTACCCCAAGTTGATATTGCTCGACAACTCAACATAAGCCGTTTCCGGGTGAAACGAGTATCCCAGCGGTTCCAGGAGACTGGAGGCTACATCAGGAAGCATGGATCCGGAAGACGACGTTGCACTTCCGACAGAGACGACCGCTATATTGTGTCCAAGGTGGCACAAGTAGTGAGCCCTCTAATGAGCTTTTCAGCACTTTTTTTTTAAAGACCCTAACGTTTCGTGATTATTGTTTTTACAGAAAAGAACGATACGCGTTTTTAAAGTGTATTAATTGTGCTTTCAAATGATATTAATTTTGGTAGGGTACAATAAATAAGTTAAGAGTATTATTCGCTTGAAGTCAAAATTTCAAAAGGTGCGATTTTTTTGACGCCGAGTGTACATACAGAAAAATTAGATGCTGCTTTCAGAAAATTAAGGATGGGAAAAAGTATCTAAATAATTCTTTCTCTAAGAATTTTAGGAATATTTTAGGTATCGTTCTTCCTAGGAGCCGTCTAGGTCATCTGTTATTAGGTGAACTCCTAAGTCATTAGTCACTTCAATTATAATAAAATAAAGTATATTCTCTGATTATAGTGAATGACTAAGTTTGAATTACATGAGCAAGTTTACACAACTGCACGGCTTGGCAAACGTAAATTGAATTTCTAAGTTATTCCCAAGTTGACAAGTCGGCAACGTTGTGATGTTATTCCAAGGTGCTGTGTCATGAGTTCGAACTCATCCTTGTAACTGTGGACATAAGTCCCTAAGTCTCATATTACTTGTTTATGTTGCTTTGTTTGTGTAAAGTTAATAAATTACACTCTTATCGCATCTAAAAGTAATATTTAAAATTACCTGTGTAAGTTATCATTAAGTTATCTTCTTTCTGGTAAAAACTAAAATCACACTTGCCCTTAGTCTTATTCAGCCCATACTTGATTATGTTGATAACTGTTATTTAGATTCTACAGACGAGCTACTAAATACATTTTAATGCTTGCAAAATCTGTCAATCCGTTTCACCTTTAGACTCAAGGAATTTGATGGAATATCTTAGTTTCGCAAGAATCTCAAGTGGCTCCCAATTCGATTTCGCAGGAACACTCGATTATTATGTCTCCTTTGTAACATCCTGCACAACCCATCTTCTCCGTCATACCTCAGGAACCTATTTTCCTTCGTTCACCCTCCGGATGTGCCATGCAAATCGCATGTCAGAAATCTCCTTAATTTTCCTATCCATAACTCCAATCCAACTTTTTTTATTCCTATTTCTTTGCAGTCCATGCGGTTGGGTTGTGGAACTCAGTACCGCCTACCATAAGAGATTTCGGAACTATATTTTTATTTAAGAAACGTGTAAAAAACCAGTACGTAGCATCATGTTAATAGACTATATGTTGTGTATTTACGAATACGAATATATTTATTTAAATATATATGCATATTTATATAAAAATATATTCATATTTTAATTTATTTATGTATATTATTTAATAACATATACATAATATCTATTATATGTGTGCATAAAAAAAGGTAAATAAACGCAATAAAATCTGTAAATAATAGTCTCATTTCAATATTCGCGTAGATACAAGAAATCATTTTAAAAAAAATTACTTGAAAAAATCACTTCAAAATGTTATTCAGATTGTAAGTACGCCTTTTGTCAGAAGGTTTGAGATCCTTTAAGCAATTATCTTAGTCGATTTTAACGACACCTATGAGATGAGAGGAGCTAGCCAATTTACATACCCCCCAGTATTACGGCTGATTAAATAAAATTGTAATAATATTACAAATCTCAGTAATTTTTTTGGCTATTAATTTTTTTTGCAACACGTCTTGAAACAACTTGTAGCAACCTAACCCTAGCACAATAATTATTTCCCACACAAACATAACTTTTTAAACTATGAAAATTACTTTACTACTTATTATCTCTATATTTTGATGATTTTATTTTTCTGTTATTGATTAATAAAATACACAAATGTTAACCTACGCCTTTTTATGTTAATACCTAAAAACAACTACTATGACACAAGTAAAGCCATTGGATAAAAGTGTGATTTTTATTTGCATCGAAATAAAACAAGTTTCAACGATTTCTCGCCGTTTTTATGTTCATATAAATTCAATAGCAAATCTAAACTAAGAACATTGATGGTACTGCGTAGAAATCGGAATTTCTCATCCCATTGTAGTTACTAGACTGCGTGATTTTATTGTTATTATTGTTTAAGTCTGACGTGTGGTTTCGGCGGAAGAATTTGGCACCATCTTTCATCCCGTGGATGTCGTAAGAGGTAACTAAGGGAAAGACCTTGAAAATCTCAAAGGCAACAGACGGTATGATAACCATCTAGATTTATACCAAAACAAAATGAAGCAGACCGATGACGTGCAGCAGTGTCTAAGATGCGACGTGTCTGGTACTGCGATTGCTAATCCGTTTGCCTTAACTGCTTTAACATCACAAATGAGCATGAACTAAATGGGGTGGCAATTTAGTACATGCTCATTTATGGTCTTGTCACGGATAAAGCAAAGCATAAAAGTAATTTTTCTATTTTAGTTGCATTATTGCTTGTACTCGTTTTATAATTATGGTTTGTTGACCGATAACTTTCTCCTTATTGGGTACTTTATATTCTATATCTAAAGTTTGAGGTGCCTGGTACTGCAACCACCAATCCACTTACCAAGCGGTACTATAGCTTATAGAGAGGATATGGTATAGTACACGAAAGAGCCCTACGTCAAGTCTAGTTTTTACAGCCTGATGACCACGTAAGATTTTCTTATCGCAAGTATCTCAAAATTATTATTCGTAGTTATTACTTTTATTTCTGAGAACAATAACATCGTGAGATTTTATTAACATCGTAAATTTGTCTGCGATAAAAGCGTAAACAAATCACGATCTGTAACGGCAAATTGTTAGCCTTAGTAGGATCGTTTTACGAGGTATTCCGCGCTTTATCTGTCAAAAAACAGGGAGCGAAATAAGTTCAAAGTCATTTTCAAAGGCAGCAATAAATTGTTTATATATTTTGACTATCAGCACTTTAACATTTATCTTAAGATGTTAAGGATAATATTAAATGATGTTAATAAATAAACAAAAATATTTATGTCAAAATTTTATTTCACGTCGTATTAGAGACATTTTGATTAAACTCATTAAACCTTACAAAGAATTCATAAACATGACAACTAAATTACATAAGTTAATTTAATTTATCTACTTCGGTTTTTGGAATCGCACACAGATGTTTAATGGTTACTTAAGCATTCTTCTTTAAGTATTTGCTAGTATTTCAAGCTGTATAAATTTCATAGACATCCCTCGGTTGTTATCATAAGCAAATAATCAAATGCATCAGTGACAGTAGGAGTTGAGTAAGGCTTAACATTATCCTAACTTCAAAGAGAAGTTAGTTTGAGTTTATATACACTTAAAAGTTGAATTTTTCTACCACAAAAGTGTAGCAATGCAATATCAACTTAATAACCACTCAATATAAAAGTACAGTTTTCTTTTACTGTTACCATGCAAATGAAATGTCTTTCGTTGTATTCTGCGTGGTACTACCCCGATCGAGCCGGCCCATTCGAGCAACAGCAAAAGCTGCAGTTTGGCTCTACCGCGTACAAAAATTTCTACTTCTCGAATTTGATTACATTTGTGTATAATATTTATATTTAAAGTGTAATAAACACTTAACACACACCTATAGCCTATAGAAGTTGGCAAAATTTTTTTTTTTAACTTTCACAATCCGACGCCAGTTTTTCTCCGGATAAGACTTTGACGACATTACGACATTTACGGGAAGAGGGGTGGCAGTTTTTAAGTTCGCTATCATACGGTTTAAAAAAGTAATGTAGTGTTTACTTTCAAATGTGAATTTATTAGTAGGAATTATGACTCTCTAGGTAGCAGAACTCCATTTTTTTCTAGGAGCCGTTCAAGTAGGTAACACCCTCTTTCATTTCTACATCTAATCAGCTGTGATAACACAATATAGAGAGTACGTATAGTTACAAATTACACACTGTGGGGCAGTTCATCTTATATCTTAGGAGTGACAACACAGGTGAAGTTGTTTGCAGGTGTGCATGTGCTGCAGTAGCCACGTTACCATCAGGTGGACAGTTACCTTCTTTGTCACTCTATTATTCGAAATAAATACTATATTTATTAAATATAAAATATCTTAAAGAGCCACAGAAGCTTTATGCAATTAACTTTGGTTACAAATTATGGATAAGATATGGCACGTTTTGTAAATAGTACTATACTCTAGTAAATTATTCTAAAATGTATTACATCTTGTAGTTGTGCTACCTATCTTATTCCGTGGCTGTGTGAGATAGTATTCTTCTTCATTTCTTTCCCTATACTTCAAAATAGATCGACTGGGCATCAGTGACACCTACTATTTCGAATCCGCCTGCCAAATGGAGCCTGCCAGTATATCGACTTTTCTCTAAGCAGAGCAGTGAACTATTTATATATTATTAGGTGTGTTGTATCGACATAAGCACATGCCATCCTTTTTCTTCCCGTGGCTGTTGTAGACGAAAAAGTGAACTAATGTAGCATGCTTACTTCACATAAAATCCACTCGAAATATGTATGAGCATAGTCTCATAATTTTTTCAATAATAGTTTGACGAAATCCTCATGCCTTATCTGACTTGTAAGCCTTTACACTCGTTGCCCTTACGCACTAGTTTAGCCGTTATATATCCATGAAAATAAATATATGCCTTCCCTTAAATAGAATCTTAGAGGTTCACATATGGTTTAGCTATCTAACTATCTACAAAGGGTTTTAGATAAAGAAAGGGAAATATGACTCACAATTAAATACTAAAAAATATTTGAAATAAAACTATTATTTACGGATTTTATCGTGTTCAATTTTTGTTCTATTATATATTCTTGATGTTTCAAGTACTTTACAGCACCCGTGGTCCCGGGTGGACTCAGATGTTAGACGTCCCGATGTCAAAGTAAACACGTGCTACCTTCAGCTTTAATAATTAATCTTCTCCTCGTAGTATCTTAAAATCGTGCTGTGGTATGATTGCTTTTATTTGATTTGATCCAAAACTGGAGGTAACAAGAAGCCATCTTCTCTATTGCAATTAGGAATCGGTGTCCCTTTACGAGGATTTGTGGTCTGTAAAATCTGATGTAATGCTTGGGGCGTTCAAGAATATGATCCCCGTCTGCAGACATTCTAGAGCGGTTTCACGTCAGCTATGTGTTCTTTTACGCGGGTCCTTACAGATCATTTAGTTTGCCCTATGTAAAATTAAACGTGATAATATAATTTATTTGAAATTTCTAGTGTTCGCATAAATACAAGAATTTAGTACGGAATATGTTATTTCAGAAAGTCTAGTTAAGTAGACTAGAAGAAATTAAATTATTTAAAATTACAATAAACAAAAACAGAAGAAATTTGGTTTCCTGTTTATAAACAACTCGAAAAAGATTACAACCAACGGCTGACTCATTTGATTCAATGACTTTACCTTTGTTTAGAACTGAGTGAGAAGACCATATGGCTACTGTAACCTAATACAAATGAATAGGCCAAATTATTCTGCCCGCCGAAACTTATCGTTAGCTCATCATTTTCTTCTCTTAGTATATGGAAAAATGCTTTGACCCTTAGTTTGTGAATTTTTAAATTAATTATGTGTTTCTGTTTTTCATAAGCATATGCTTTATTTGTTCCGGTAATTGAATACAAGTGAAGCATAAGTCTTGGCGCGGTGTACCAAATGCTAAACTAAAATATTCCTTTAACACTATAAAAAGGAAAGGGTTACGGATGTACCCAGGCTTACCTCATCAATCTCTGAACATCTTTCCAAGGTATAAAGTTGGATATAAATTGACCCGGACATTTTCTTTTTCCCTTGATTAATGGAACTCTATCCTCAAATCCTTGAATCAATTTTTATGTTGTATTGAAAGTATTATTAATCTCCTCTTTATTCATGAACAAGTAATTTAGTTAATTTTTTGTCTTTTTATCGCATGTTAGTTGTGTCGATCTGATTCGTGGAATATTCAATAAGTTCTTTTGAAAATTCTAACTTCATCTAAATTTTTGTATAGGAAGTATCGGATATTTAGAATCAGATATTATTTATTTACAAAAACAATTCCATTTTATTGTCGTTTTTCTTGAAGATCGATTGGACTTATATTGGTAAAAAACACTATGATAATATTGACTGATGATAATATTATCAACTTTATAGTAATAATAAAAAGTCTGAAGCGATTGAATGTGGATTTGGCTCCTTCCATATTCTAAGAAAAAAAGATTTTTTTTCGGTATACGGCAATGGCTGCCAGGTAACAGATATTTATTATTTTATGTATAAAAATCACATTATGGTTACTTTTAGGTGTAAATTACAGATAATTAGTTTTTCCAACAATTTTCGTATGTCTTTGAACGTGGCCTTAATTTCCCTTGAGTATAACGAGTTGAAGCAGAGATTCGTTAAAGCTATTTTATAAAGCAATTTCACGATTATCAATACTGGAAATGCGATTTCCACCGCGTTACCGATTAACTGCTGTTTGTAACCAAATAACGCGTAAAGGTTCCTTTAAATTGAAATTAATTTACGTTTAAATTTTTGTTTATTATAAAAACTATGTACTAAGAGGGTATTAAGTAAGTACTGATTGCTTCTCAGTTTCTAAAGTCTAAAACTAAAAGAATCACTGTGAGTAATCTACTGTACTAATGTGGTTGGTCCTACAAATGGTAAAGTACATAAAACATATTCTATGTCGACATTTAAAATGTGAAGGTATTTTCGCTACTCTTTTTAACAAATGAAAATAAGTGTAAAGCATGTAGATTTACTCAGCATTTTTTACTCCAATATTTTATTGTTGTTTCACCGGTATTCTGTCAGGCCGTGTTACCAAACAGAACGAGCTGGAAAAAACGCCCTGGTAAAACATGATAGCTAATAAACATCGCTCTAGAATGATGCTGCTCTCGACTGATAAACGTCCATCTGAATTTTCCGTTCCAAAATCTATCACACTAGTGATGGGAATCAACATCACTTATTCGAGGGTACTACATACCAGCACGCTCTTTATTTTAAACCTGTATTATGTAGTCTCATAAAATGTGAAACGACTAAGTTTCGTAACTTAAGTATTCCGGCCAGTAAAACATAGCCACTAGATAAAAGTATTTGCTTTACTCGCTGTGAAATAAAAAGTTTGAACGATTTCACGCTATTTTCCGTGTCTATAATTCAATATCTCTTTTAAGCAATGTAAATTTTTAGTTCCGTGGATAATTTACATTCATTTCTATTAAATTATTAAAGTAATCTTAACTTTCATTTGCTCCTTGTGAAATAACTACATTCGCATTATGTTTTAATTGTACATGTATAAACATTCCAACCTGTAATCCAAAGACAGAGATTTCCATTCGGTCCGACTCGGCGTAACCAAACGGCAACACTTTCAGTTTTTCAAGAAATGAAACGTGACTCTCTGACATTACCAAGAGATTTCAACGGCTTTTACCTTAGCCATCTCTTTCGACACCCACTGGATAAATAGTGGCAGATTCTTATGCCACAACATTCATTCTTCATAGTTTTAATTTATATGTACGATAATATCAATACATGTTAGTTACAGTATTATAATTGATTTTTGAAGGAAATATGCATTTATTAAAAACACTTCTTTCTCCATGTAATATTTATAACAAAATATTATTACATTACATAACGTGAAGAAAGTTCTTTATAGATAAAATACTTTTATGTCATTGTTCCCGGAAACAAACTTATAACAAAGAGAATGAATGATCTTTGTCCTACACAGTTGGCAGTAAAGAATTGAAAATGAAAAGACCACAGGAAGTCGTGTAATAAATATCTACTTTCTTTTGCAATCATATCGTAAAAGTTATAATATTTTTATGTACCTTATTAAATTCTCTGTTAACGTTAAAACGTTAAATTTATTTTCAGATTTCTACGCGGTGTTAATATAGGCTTGGGGAAAAAGTTTCTTCGTATTTTATAAATAAAAAGTTGCAATTCTCTTTAGTTTTACTGTTGGTTTTGATACTATTAAATAGACGACATGTTATAAAATAGAAAACTATAATGTAAAAACTCTTCCCCGCCGTTTATTGTGTCTGCTTAAATGAGTGAATTTCGATGTCAATGATGAAGCTCGCTCTGGTCGACCTGTTACGGAAAAAGTCGATGCCATTTTTGAAAAGTGGAGCAAGATCGCCATATTAGTAGTTAGTTCACAGCTGAAGAGCTAAGGGTTAACCACAAAACAATTTAAACGTGGTAAAGCCAAGTGGCGGCTTTTGCAGCTGCTCGAATCCGCCGGCACGTCCGGATTAATACCACGACCTTGCAGAATACCAGCGTGCAGTAGAGGCTCTTGTGGGTCTGCGTTTCGTTGGGTGGGTGAGGTAACCGGAGACCCATTCCCCCTTCTCATGCTCCCTCCCAAAAAAAATCAATTTTTAACCATTTGAAAAACCAATCAATAATGTAAAGATACAGTGACAATATTGATAATGTAATAAGTCTTAAGAAGCAGAAGAATGAACTTTACCGTACATCTCAAATTGGTCCATTCTCACTACGCTGGGCAGACACATTTGTGAGTAACGCAGTGTCGATAACCTCAGCACAGGAATGCGAGCAGCAATATTAGTCTTTGGAATTTTGGTTCGGCATTGTTTGATGGATTTTTCGCCTAAGTCGGAGAAGCTTCGTCCATCAGTCAGCGAGGTGAAACGCATTCAGACGAAGTTGATATTTGGAGTAGATATAATATATTCCTTTCTGTCGCTTATTTTATTACTTTTATATATTAGTTCATTTTCTTTTGCACGAATCTTAAATACACTTTTATACTGGTTCAAAGTAATATACATTCGAGAATATCCGTACATTATACGTTGTAACTGTGCGCCGTTCTTTGTTTTAAGCAAGCTCTTATTTCAAAAACTCTCAAATGCGGAAGACAAAAGGATATGGCGAAGGGTTGCTTCACCATATCCTTTTGTTGGCTTTTAGTGTGAGTACTATGTATATAGTCATACACATGAATAAAATTCTCGTTTTAGCTTTAGCATTAGCCTGTTCAGTTGTGTAGTTAACGATGTGATGTTTGTTTGTTCTAGATTATTAAACTAGCAGCCTTTAAATATACATAAATATATACATTTAATAAGTATGGTTGATGGTGCAGCGTTTGGTAGCGTCCTAGCGCGCTGTGGGTCACCGATTCGATTCCCGCACAGGGTCGTGTATTAGAATAATCTTTCAGGTCCTGTGTGTTTGTCCACGTGCAATTCATGAATTTAAACTACCTCCGAGGCACACGAGAAATTTTTACAGTGGTGGTGAAGTTGAATGTAAATGTGATAATAAACGTTTACGTTTAAAGACAAAAATCAATCACTGCAATTCTGTTTTCTTTGACGCAGTGTGGCGTCGTAATTACGATGAAAATGAAATGGCGGCAAATCTATCGATGTTTCTTACATAATAAACCCATTCCAAATATGAAAACAGTAAAAAAGGATTGTTTAAATTGTAACTTTATTTATGGCAAGTCAAGGTGGTGTTCTACGTGGCAGGCTCGAGCTATAATTTCTTAATTTATTGTAAACTCTTTTCAAACTCTTGTTAACATTAAAAATCTACATCGGTTCGGAAAGTGCTCTGGGGCATTTTATTAAATGTTACCTTTTTATTTATAATGTCATTGGTTATATTACATAAATATGAAGTTTGCTATTTTTATTACAATAAAATCATAATAAATAATTTATTATTTATAATTGCGATTTGTTTATACGGTATCACAAATAATACAGACAAAGTAGAAATTGTCAACCCTTCACGTGTCATACGATTATAATGTCTATTGTTGCAACACTTCAAAAGTTAACTAAGTTTGCAAAACCAATCGTGCATACAGTGTAAAATATTTATAATATTTACATTTCGAGCCCCTTACGATTTTTAAAAAGAGTAGATATTGCAGTTCTGAATTTCAAGTCAAGTCAAAAAGATTTCAATGTTCAATTAGTTATTTAGTAAACTTGACAAGGTTAGTCTGTTATACAATTTTGCGATGTCAGCTGGATTGTGGCTGCAGAACAAATGGATCGGCACGACCAAGTCGATCACACTGTCTCAAAATACTAACGTCAAAATAGCAGCAATATAATATATCTTGAGTGATTGAACTGAAGACTCATTAACTGGTAACGAGGTATTCGATCCCAGTTCTCAGGGGTGAAACCCATATACCGTATTTTGTTTTTGAAACCAGGATAGGTGCAGGTGCTTATTAGCCGCAACAAGTATGAATCAGGGGGATTATTTGCTCGTTTGTTAACTTTATTATAAAAAAGGTAGCCATAGGATGCTGAGTATGAGTTACTCCCACATACCTTTATCGTCAATATACTACTAGTATTGTTTCTCTACGACCGTGTGGCTTATTTGTTAAATTACCTAAGTGCTTCTGCGAAAACAAATAATTGCTTTTCTGGTCTAGTTGTGTTGTGTTGCGTCCCGTGTCAATGACACTGCTTGTCATATGACCTCTCCTCCGATTCTATCATATTAGCGTTACATAGGATAAAGGAAGGTATTTTTCTTTTTCTTTGTGTAACTGGGTTTGCACATACACTTGCATCACAATAACATGCGCAGTTGACAACTGGCGAACAAGTGATTCCAAGTTGTGGCCTAGGTTGAAATTGGCCAGGTGAACATTAGCCTTTTTAACAAGTTTTTTTTTAATTGAGGTTGTCTGTCTTTTTTATTACATTGTTAGAAATTGTCTTATATTTACATACGAGCCCTATTTATTTGATGTCAATATTTACAGGAGGAACGTATTTCTTTCAAAATTACGTATTTTAGTAGAAAATCGATCGCGAATGTAGTACTTCAAAATTAGCTAACTTGATTTGGTCCTGCTAACTGACTTACCTAACGAACTGGCTACAGAAGTTAAATAAAAGCGATGTACTCTAGTCGATAAGGGCACATCCCTAATACGATTTGCTTTTAGATAGATTACTCATTATTATCGTAGGATATATTTTTCTTTTTATATAAAGGGGTGTAAAGGAGTAATACATTTTTTTTCCTAAAAGGTCTTTCACGCCTCATTCGTTAGTCAGTAGACTGCATTGCTGACTAATGAATGAGGCATTGGCGATCCACTGGCGGACGAAAAGTCTATATGAATAAATCTCACATACCAGGAATCATAAACATGCCATATTATGATGGCGCTTGCTCATAAAAATGCCATGTCCTGTAGTGGATTTATACAGACTTTAAAGGAAGAAAATATTTTAAGTTTAAAATAATGTATATAAGTGGTTTTAGAATAAATCCTATATCTATGCGGCTCTGCTAGCCGTCTGCGGTGCCGTTTTTCTGCGGTGTTTTGATAGTGTTTTAATTATCATATTACTTTATCATATAGAGATTCAATAAAATATTGAACGTAATTATAGATGAAACATGTTCAGAAGATCAAAAATTTCCATTTACTACCCGCGCAGACTATTTTGGAGCGCTGACAGAAATAAAACTAGCTTCTATTCATCGGGAAAATTTAATAAAGAAGTGCTAGTTGCTTTAGCACGGTGAATCGAAACGATGGCAACCTCATTTTTTCCCGGGGCTAAATTTTGCACAATTATGTTCTTCATATAATATAAGCACTGACACCTGGCAGGCACTAAGGATTGATGAAGAATTTTTTAGTAAATAGCATTTACAAAACTGTAATATTGTAAATCATCATTTAATTCACAAATAATAGCTTCTATTGATACTATGCCAAATCTTCAGTTCCTTTATTTTCAATTCTCTCCAGTAAATGAGGAGGAGATTAAAAATATTGGATCCGCACTTAAGTCCAAGGCAGTGGGTATTGACGAAATTTTGTAAACTAAAGACTTACAGACAATCTTGACCCCATCAGAGGCTAGCCATATAAATATGGGGTAACTGTAAATACTTTTAAAGGTAAGGTTTTTGTAATTTTAGTTATGTAACGAACAACTATAATTATATGTATGTCTAAGTACAGTCATATATAAGTATTGTACCGTGGTATAATATTCGAATATATATATATGAACATAATATTTTTGTGCACCCTTTTAGATTTTCTCTGTTCTATCCAATGGCAGACTGATAGAGAATGCCCCTTGGCTTTAAGTCCGTAATAAAGTTTTAATAAATAAATAAGTCGTAGGGAGTCTAAAGTTATTAGCCAAGATTGGTTACGGAGGTCTTTTCCTGTAATTTATAATGGGACAATAATTCTATTTTATAACTCCATAAAAAATCTCGTCTTACATATAGACCATTGTATAAATTGGGAGACTCAGGTTTCCGCGATCTACCATAAAGTTATTGCCACTCTAGGTTCGTTTTATAATCTTAAAAATTTCTTACCCTACAAAACAAAACATATGCTTGTTTATTTCAAAATTTTACCTTTAATAGATTATTTCGATGTGTGTCCCCGACCTATCTCGAAACCTTCTGGATAAGTTGGAGCGCCTATTTAACAACAGCATTCGTTACATGATCAGTTTACGTAAGTATCACAATGTTTCCTATGACCAACCAAAAAGGGAAGCTCCGGACTTTTGTTGTATGTTTTATGTATATTCCATATCAACCGATCTAAATTCAACTTCTCATTATAAAGATAATTTTAACTATCTTCATACAAATCTTGAATGAGAACCTCGTTCCATTAACAAACTTTCATATCCCGCAGCAAAATACGAGATTTTTCAGTTTTTCTTTCAAAAAATCCTTCTGGAACGCCCTCCCCAATGACGTTAAGACAGCTTCAAATAAACACTATTTTAAATGATTAGTTCAAGCACATTTACCAAATAATTAACACAATCTGACAAATTTTTGATTCCTCCTCATTTTTGGTGGTTAACATTATAAAGTCCAGCTCGTCTGATCTATTTATATTTATCTTATATATATATAAAAGTATGCATGTACTTATTCTCATTTAAATCTATATATAGTCTATTTATATGATCGTATAATTATTATAATTATCTAATAAGTCTAATAAGTGAATACACTTATTAATTCATTTTTCACTTAATAACTTTATTTTTATCGCAATACAAACTATAAAAAACTCGTATACTACAAAGTACTCGTATTTCTTTCTATCAAAATCTATTCTTTCAAAGTTGACTGGTAGAGAATGTTACAAGGTATTAAGGCCGCCCATTAAATAAATAATTACTACGAACCTTAATCGGCCAAACTTGTAAAGGGGAGATTATTTAAGAGAATTTCATTAAGAGCTATGTGTAGTAAATATAAAAGGACTGAATATACAAATGTTAAAACAAAAGTTTAAAAAAATATATTACAAATAATTTAGGAAAGTTTATTAAATGTAAAGTCGGGTGCGGAATACTTTTTTTAAAGCAGAAAAAGGATAACTACAGGATCGAGAAGCGAACAGTATGCCAAACACTATTATTGTTCTTAACCGGTACGATGGTTCGCTCGCCTAAACATCGCACAGTTGGTGAGCTCCGCATCAAATTCGCTCGTCCGTGAAGCAGCGAACCGTTCAGTAGTTTTCTGCCTTCACACGCGTAACTCATTGCGACGAGTACAGATTCCGAGCGCGTCGAAGAAAACGTAGTTACCAAGAAAATTTGTTATAAGGCTGTTAGAGCTATATAAAAATTTACTGCTTCTTAGCTCGTGGAATACATCCCACAGCCTTTATTGTAATAAAGATCAACGCAATCAAGCGTTACAAATTATTTTAGACACATGGCAATAATATTATCATCGAGATCTTTAATGAGCCTCATGTGACTGTACTCTTGTCTGTTCTCTCTTGCAGATAGAATTTTAGCATGTTTTATTAGAATGGTACGCAAAACGCGTGACGTGTTCAGTTAGCACACAAACGAAGCGACGGTCTGGGGAACTGTGGGCTCATCTGATGTGAAATGTCTGATGTCGAATGTCGAAAGAGCACAGTGAACTGATTCGTCCTCACAAATTTCGATCGTCTGTTAAAGATCTTAGACTTGTTTACAATATTTAATTCGGTTGTCGCACATTAGTTATGGGACAGATATAAATCCGCCAAATAACAATACAAGGGTAATATAACAGTTCAAAATACTACAGTAAATAAAAGTAACGTTAGTTATGAATTAGGCGATTATAATAATCGTCTAATTCATAACTAACCTGTTCCGGCTACACTACTCTAAAATTTCTTGCCTGAAGATATAAGGAAAGTATCTAGTAATGTATCGCTCAAAATATACCAGTATTACCGTAGCACCTTTGAGGCCGTCACCTCCATCTTGTGAGGACGACCCCCTACAAGATGGAGTGACGACCTGCGCAGTGTTGCGGGGAGTCGATGGGTCCAGGTGGGTCAGGACCGAGCTTCGTGGCAATCTTTGGGGAAGGCCTATGTTCAGCAGTGGACTTGTGATAGGCTGAAATGATGATGATGATGATGAGCACCATTTCAAGACATCCGTTACCACTTAGTGACAAAATTGATATCATCGGTCATTGCAGTTATTATAATATAGTACATCTAATAACATGATATGTGTTTGTACATATATACGAGTACATACATTTATATGTGTATATATTTATGTATATCCATATTTGTGTATTTATTCTGATAGTATGTATACGTTATATAAATTTATATGTTTATTTAGGACCTAGAATATCTTTATATTTCAGTTAGAGTTTAGGCAAGATATTTATATCTTTTTGTTTTCTTTACAGCTTGTATCACGCCTCGGGTTGTGTATATTTTACCTAGTTAGAAGAAAATTAATTATTTCTTCATTTGTAAGTGAAGCTGCTCTGGTCTGTCTGTCGTTTACTTTTGAAGGTTTGTAGATTACAAGTGACTATTTATTACTAACTCTAATTTTTCTAGATTTTCAATAAAATACTCATATGAGATTTAAAATTAGAACGGAAGTTCCTATAATGGTTGCGGAGTTGGTAGCAATTGCTGAGGCACTATCTTACATAGAGTCCACTGGTCATGATAAAATCGTACTACTGACAGACTCTAAAATCTCTCTTCAACACTTGGCTCGTTGCACCTCGATGTCTATCACTGTCTGTGGTGTGATCGATGATGTTTACCATGTACTGATGGAATGTGCCCGAAATCAGAATACAAGGAGACCTTTTATTCACTTGATTTCGGAACTGGGCGATTGTAATATTATTTTGGCGAAGCCCTTGTCAGACGTAGCTGCACTGTTATATAGACTGGTTAATTCTAGGCAGTAGGTAATGAATGTATAAAACTTACGGGGCCACATAATCGCCTATTTGATTAAGCCTCTTAATAAAGAAAAAAAAAACTTTCTATTTTGTGACAACTTCTTTATCCACTCAATCAATAGAAGTTGATTTTCACTTTCAAACTCTGGTTCTGTTTCAATTTATCAGTCGCAGAACTAACTCAAAGCCCAACATGTCGAAAAGACTGATGTATAATTGTTGCTGTCACTTCTTTTTTCATAAAACATTTACTGCATACAACATATTTATAGAAGTTTTATCTCTCCGATTCAACCAGCTTCATCAATAGTTTCTTTATATTGGTTGTAAAATACTAATCGTGTTGAGTGGAAAAAATGCCAACTCTGTGTTTTGAAGGTAAGATATAAAAGTTACACATAATTCCCGCTGTTATTTGAATTTATTGACATAATACAAAGACAGCCATTCAGGCCTGCCCAATTACTCCGGGCGTTGAAGGTTCGACTTTAAAAAGAAGACAAGACTATGAAAAAATAGCGGTAGGTTATAAAGCCTATGGCTACGACAAAAATATGATGCGGATGCAATACTAAGAACTATCTTATACGAAAATTATAAAAATACCGTTATATACAGAAAGAAACCTCATATAACGGTATACTTTATTCGCAATAAGGTTTATGGTTAAGGTTTAACACATGCCTGACAATTATTTAACTGGAAATACGTCTCTATTTTTAGGTAAAAACAATAGGCAGCTGAAAACTGCGCATACTGTTGTATTGATCCATCTTATTTTAAGCAGCTATATCCGGACCACACTCTTTAATGTTACTCTTCCCTTGATGGGTACAAAATAGAATGATAACATTATTTTTAGTCCTGTCAAAGGATAGGAAGATAACAGTGGTTGCACTGTTTATGGCAACTGAAAAAGGCAGATAAGGTGTCTACTGTCTATTAATTGTAGTTATTATTCTTTTAATTTTTATTTTCTTACTATTATTTGCGATTGAAGCAAATAAATGGAACGGCTTGACTGATGAATTACCAGTGTTACAATCACCTCTTAGACTACCAGCTTAATGTTGCATCATTAATGCACTGTAGATAATAGTTGCAGCCGTTGAAATTTATTTTTAACTGGCTGATCTTTCATTGAAAATCACGCACGTGCACTTGGAGAACTTTTATTTATTTTAACTTTCCGACCGGTAGATCTAGTACTGGTGGTAATCGTAATAGCGATAGGTTATAAATTTATTTACTAACTTTTTTGATACACAGATTTGTAAAAAGATTAATTCATAAAAAAACTTATCACTTATCGAATAAACAGAAATAATGATTTCTTTATTTTTTTGCGAAAACAACAAACTCTCATACTTAGTTCAAATAAAAAGTTTTGTTTCTTAGCGAAACGCTTTATTTCGAACGCTGAAGATGAAGTTTAACATTTATTTGCATATTTCATTTTATTTTTATAAGCACTTTAACTTTATTTTCCGACAAGGAAGTTTGTTTACCCAGGGTTAAATGATTATGAATTTAAACAGTCATCAGCTCCCGATCACAGACCAGTGATAGTGAACAGCGTCTCTAGTAAGAGAGTACTTGTATTGCGTTCGGAATATGTTCAGTACTGTCTGCCCAGCGTGGCGAAGCGCCGGTACAATAGTACTAATGATGCTGCCCACCGCTTGTCTATGTTATCGCGGTTTCACAAATTTGGACAGATATTGCGCCATTATTTAGCCGCCAGAGCCTCGTTTGTTTGCCAGCATAGTATATCACGTGCAGGTGAGGTTTATTGGCATTCGGAGAAAGAGCTGCTAAATTCCCCTAACCCAAAGATATACCCGTTTATATGTAATTCTTGAATTTCAACCCATTTTCATCACTATCGATGGTCACAGCGTGTTACCTTGGGGTTTTAGTCGTTGCAAGCCCGACTTACCTTTTTATTGTCCTGGTGGTGACAAGTTGTAAACGGTTTTTAGGTATTTCTCCGCGTATATATTTTTTTATTGTAGCGCACATAAATTCATAAATGACTTATACTCAAACTTTTCATAGTTGGATATCAAACATAAAACAAAGAAAACTGCAATTTTAGCTTGATCTATCTACACTCTATAAATAAATTCGTTAGTAACGGCTTTATAGATTTTACGACGTTCGAAGAGATTTGTTCTTCTTTTGAAACTTTCGAAACATTTTCTAAAACTTCCGGAACATTCTCTAAAGCTTTCGGCTAGAAATCTCTTACAAGCGGATGCATCTTCAGTTAAAGAGAATATCCGGAAATTCAGTAATGATATTATTTATTCTTTTCGCCTTAATATTCTAATGTATCCATGTAAGTGATAGTTTTGACTTCACGGTGTGACTCATGATATTTGGTTGAGGGCAGATAATGCACGTGATAACCAACTTACACAGGACCAGTGTGGCGGACCACTCTCGACTCCAAAACCCTTTCAAATAAGAGAAAGTCTGGACTAGAAAACAGTAACACAACTTTACTTTTATGTTTACTTACCAATATCCGTAAATTAAATGCAAAATACCTTAGGTTCTAAAATTACCTTTCCAATTTTGATTGAGCTTTGGATAAATTCTAAGAACACACTGAATGTTTGCATGTAAACGGAAAATTTATCGCTTCCACGAGCTCTACCTTCGATAAAGGTGAAACACGTTTCAGCACCACAGAGCGTAAAAACTCCTTGCGAATTTTCTATCTCGCACTACAGTATCTTTCTAAATAAAGTTTAAATCTTTACTAATTTATGATTAAAGTTTAAATCATATTTTACACTACCTTTTTCGCATAAAAAAGCCTATTTGTGGGTACAAACTTATATAATTGTATTTCAATTATCAATTGTATTCAAATCATAATAATCATCATTTCAACCTATCCTGACCCACCTGCATTCTTCACGGAACCCTGCGCAGGTCGTAACACCATCTTGTGGGGGGTCGTCCTATACTGCGTTTGCCTGTACGTGGCTGCCACTCGAGAACCTTTTTTCCACAATGGTTGTCAGTTCTGCGAGCTATGTGGTCGGCCCAGTGCCACTTCAGCTTGCTAATCCTTACACTGTTTTGGCAAATTTCATATTGCATATAAAAATTGCCAAACGAACTAATATTGGATAGTGGCCACTGAAGCCCATATATATCTGTAAATAACTTCAATTAAAGAAAGTTTCACAAGTTTCAGATTCACTGTCACTCACGAGTGTTTGCACCGCTGATTAGTGGCAGAAACAGGTAAGACCGTAGGACCTAGTCGGCTCGTAGGCAGAAAATGAATTCTATTAACTAATAAAGTCAGCCGAGATTAGGTTCTGTTATTTAGGGACCATCGTACAAATGTTCATTGATTGTTTCTTAATTATTGGAACGTAATCAAATGGAATGTTAGAACCTTTGTCATATAACGTATAAACGGCTAACGGTTTAGCCGTTTTAGTAGTTTAATTTAGAAGCCTGGGGAAGGAAACTTACCTTTATCATAGGAAAATTGCGGGAAGTTTCTCCACGCAGGCGAAGCCACTGGCGGGAGCTAGTTTAAATATATATCAGATATAGTATAGTAACACAGATTAAGCTTTGTAGAAATAGTGCACGCACGCTAAAAGCGGAACCAGACTATTGAATTTGCGAGATCATCGCGCCAAGCAACCAATTTGCCTGTATCGACGCAAACAGAGCCTTCGGCGCTATTTTAGTTCCTATGTTCATCGATTTGTGCCTGTTCGATTTTCTTTACTGCATTAAAACCATAAAATTACTGCAGGTAAAATTAAGATCAGACAAGTAGATGTACTACCTGTCTGATCTTAATTTTACTTAATATTTGTAAAACTTGAAAAACTTCCTATTCCTGTTTATTAACTATATTTTTTGAACATTTTTATTGAGAGTAGGTTTAAAGAGAGCCTGTAAATATTTTTTTATTATTTTTCGGACATGCCAATTTCCGCATGATTTTTTCTTTGACCCCGTGCACGTGTTAAATTCAGCACGTAAAATTACAATGAAAAATTTAAGTGACGCAGGCATCAGTGATCGAACCCAGGTCACTCTCGTACATTAAATTAAAGGCGGTCACTTTAATTTAATATGCGCTACCCTGTCTACTAGGCTACCAATATTACGAAAATATATTATAATTTTATTTAATGTATAAAACAAAACTGTAGCGTGGCAGAATCACCCACATTTTGAAGAATTGTTTATGTGCAATTTCATCGAGTACTATTTTTACAAGGTATTTTCATTAAAAATTTCTCTTAAAGATTAAATAGCTTAACTTCTATTCAGGTTGAGTTAATACGCTGATGTAAAGGTTTTAATAAAAATGGTCATAAGTAAATATTGGGTTTTAAAAATTTGTATATTTCGTATTTTCATATGACGACTTCAATACGTGGATTATTTAACGCCAAAACGGTTTGTTTTAAATTTATTTATCTATCTTATAACTGAAGAATTTGTATGTTTGAACTCGCTAATGTCTGATACTACCAGTTCAATTTGAAAAAATATTTTTCCATTAAATAGTCCGTTTATTAAGAAAGATTTACGTATACCATATAACATCACGCTACTACCCATTGTTATATATAATTATTGCTTGGTAATATATAGGTACATACATATTCTAAATAAGCTATCGTACGCAAAACCGCAAATGCTTACAATCTTTTGGTACAAGAAATTTTACAAATTAGGATCTCCGTGTATTATATTATGTGGTAAAAGCATTATTTTAAATCTTTGTATCAAAAAATAATACTATTTAAAGTCTCATAACTTGTATTAGAGCCGATAGACCTATTTAAGTCTAAGTTTCTGGAAAATCAGGGAGCAAATTAAAACACGGTGTCTGTGGGTACAACTTAACTGTCGTTTCTACTTCAAATAAATATGTAATAGGATGTTTTATCCAAACATTAACTCAAAAATATTTGAAATGAGCCTTTGCCCACAAGTGGACTTTTACAGGCTGCTACTTTAGTTTACTTTTTACGTTTTACCCAACCACAATATTAGCATAAGACCTTGAAGCAAACGTAATGCAAAACAAAGCAATCTATCACAACGAATACAACATCCATCAAAAGGATTACTCAGCAAATCGCCGATAACATCATTTATGAGTCGGAAATATATCTTATTTATTATTTTATTGTTCTATTTTTGTACTTTATACTTAACAACATATGTATGTTACGTTTATCATTTAAACTCATGTTGTTTCTCTTATATAATGTTTTAATTACACATCAAAACATTCATGTTATTTATAAAATGTAATAAAATTCAAAACAAACTAGTTTGTTAATAGAAGGCAATCTCTGGAACTACTGAACAGATTCTAAGAATCATTTCACCAGCCGTTCTTGCCTTTCCAACTTAAACAACTGTCGTTTTTGGTTTAGTGATTTTTGCAATGTATTTTGTGATTTTGATATGCAGTAAGTCTAAGAATTTTTTATTTACTTTCCGTAATAGTAACTTTTTTTTAATTTTGAAGAAAAAAGAACCGCAAATTTTAGTAACGAGGATAAATGAGTAATAAAAATGAGATCTGAATGCTATTGCATTATTTTCGTAATCTCCTTGACGTCCCTTGCTACGATCGCTATGCAGATTATATAACAGAATGTTATATAACATTTTTTTATGTTTCAATAAAAAAAATATCTAAATATCTTTTTCTTCCACACTTACCTTTTGGGTATCATGAGTGTGTTAAATGTAAAGTAAACCCTAGGAATTGCTTGAATGTGTTTGCACCGTGCGCGTGCGAGAATTATTCCTTTTTCCGTAAATGTCGCCGGGGATTCCATACAATGATTCGCAAGTCAAACACGCAATTACTCGCTATATAAATTACCAATATTGGATCTACTCGTGGCCTGAGTTATCTTTCATATTCCGCCTACATAATAATCGCCTAATGTCTCCGCGAGCTTCGCATATTTTTTGCCATTTTGCGTGGTTTTTTCCTGAACACTTGACCATTTTAAAGTTTTACAATTTTTCAGTTATTTTACACTGAAAAAAAACTGTTCGTAAATGTTCATCTACAGTAGTAGCATATTTAAAAAGCTTCAATCTCGAGGTCGCCCTATTTCCGCTTAGGTTTTGCTATACGAAACATAACGAACATACATTTTCATTCCCAAGTGTTTTCACAGTTTTTATAACGAAAAAACACTGATAACTTTTTCTTCATTCCTACCTAATATAATTTTACCGCATGTAGCCGATAGTTACTTCAAAAACTGTTAAATTATAATTATTAAATTATTAGTAGGTAGTTAGTGTTGTTCAATAAATGTTATAAATTCTGAAACTTTTCAAAGCTGTAAATGACAATAAAGTTAAACATTTTAATTGAGTGAACCAGTCGTAACTACACATTGTCATTTGAACTCTAGTGTAAATATAGAAGTGGTCGAAAGCTTTTAGTAATAAAATACACCAAGAAAACATTGTGTTATCCACGGATTTAAAGCAGCACGATTTTAAATAATAATAATTTATAGGTGTGGCTTGTTCATATTAAAATAAGAAGTTTAATTTTGTAACAATGAAGGAGGAAAAAGAAGGATACGAGAATTATGTTACTCGTATGTACTTATGATCCATTTTTTGATAATCGAATTAGAAACATATTTATTTTGTAATCCGTAAAATTTATGTTATGATAAAAGCACTCCAAACTTACGACAATATGATGGCTTGCAGAAGAATCTACCACTCCGTCTCATGTAATGGGTGACGTAACAATTTGACAAAGAAAAGTGTCACAAATACTATTTTTCCTCCGACAGGTGGTGAAAGTTTTTCTTTATGCTAAAGGCGGCAAAGAAGCAAGCGATTCACCTGATGGTTAACGTCGCTTCCGATTCTTTCTAATGATAAATAAAACATGATTTGAGTTTTTCATGTCAAATAACTTACTGTAGTAGAAATAATATCTTTTAATTTTAAAAACAATTAATATTTGTTAAACCCCGACTTTTCAATTTTTTTCATTGTATGTTTCTTTCTCTCCTTACTACAGAAGAATAACCGAAGTTAGTAATCTAAGTTTTATCTTAGGCTATAAATCTTTCCAACCCTGTAGGAATATAACTTCTCTAGAATCCTAGGATAAAATAAATCCATTATTGAAAGTATGGTAGCAAAGCTGGCAATAGTTTTAGTAGTATTATTATGTTTAGTATAGTTTTGTTAATATTATTCAAATATCATGAAGATGTATTGGTATGAGAATAAATTTTTATTACACTTTAATATCGCTTGATGGTGTGAGAAAATCCGCCAACGCCTTTCTTTTCGTGTCGTAAATAGTCGACTCGTAGTCGTAAAGATTCGAAAAAAACTATGCATTTCTCTTATAAAATACGAATACGCTTGTCCGTCGTAGCTCAGTAGCCAGAGAATCGCTATAAAATTTTATATTGCGGAAGTGACCCCAGGTGTTGGCCGACCACTAATATTATTCATTACATTTTAAGTACCGATTTTACACGTGATCGGAGAATGAAGGTGAACATCGAAAGGATGAAGTAGAAATGTAGATACATTTCTGGCAAATACAATAATGTTACAAAGACATGTTATGCCTATCAACTCGCATTGGATCAGTGACTTTAAAATAAATTGAAAACAAAATTAACATTTATTAGGCTGTTATTTTATTCGTAAGTAAAACATGCAGCAGCCTTTTGTGTTATATTTGATAAAATGTGAAATTATTTTAATAAATGATTTTGATCATGCTTGTGTTTGAAATATGACCAGTATCAATATTACATTGATATAAACAATTACTATAATTTAATTATTGTCTCAAGTTCCCGTTGTTCACCCAAGTTCCCTACGCCTATTAACTGAACAGGATTTAAAGAATCTCCGGGATCACAAAGCCTCTTGTCTTGTTCTATATCCTAAAGAGGTGAAAAGTGATTAATGAAAATCCGTAATCAATCATCAATGTAATTAATTAGACATAGGTGTATATTACACATACAGGTAAATGAGATATGAGTAAATCTAACAATAAACGCGTTGTACGTAATAGTGAAATAATTAAAACGATAATGAGATTTATGAAACTGATATTATTATAAAGTTTGAATAAAGATCAATATAAGTTTTCTTTCATTTTCTACCAATTTCAGGCATATAAACCTTTAAAGTAATTTAAGGGAGGTACCGGGAAGTCGCTCGAGTTTTTTCATTTAAATGCAATTGGAGTCGAACCGTAAGGTGCCTTTGGAAACTGAAAAGAAATGTGAATTTCATTTCGACCTTATAAAATACGGCTATATTAATTTAATTTTCTATCCATATATATTTATTTGAATAGTATTTTCATCTGATATTCTAATAATAGACCTATTACCCATTTTTTTAATAAAAATTATCTATTATTAGGATGACGAACGTAAATGTTATTCGCTTATTGGTTAGCATGCCTGATTGCTGTGCCATATGACCTAAGTTAAAAGACCAGCCGGAGTCAATATTTGCAACAAACAAATGATTTCAGGTATTGTTTTGTGCCTCGTGTCTTTGACACTGCATTTGTCTCTTTCTGTATATAAATAACTTCAATCGGCGCAATATTCCGTTAAAAATTATTCAGTTAATGTTAAAATATCAGTTCTATATCAAATTTTTAATGATAAAAGTCTTATTTACTTGAACAGATATTTCATGTTCCACCTAAATTATACCACATTACTCATTTTAATGCAAATCGAGTATAGTCTTTTAAAATCTAATTCAAAGTTCCAATAAGGCTTTGAAGTACATATTTAAAATATATTTCAACATGTTTTAAACAATAACAGCATGAGAAATCTGCCCAGCTCAATTTTAGCCCCATTACATATTCTACTTAAGTTAATGTAATTACCACAGAAACATGATAATTTGATTATATAATAGTCTATTCTTTGTTCTTTACCAGAATACGATTCAATTTTACCTCAAATTTAATACCAGTTCAAATGTTGTGGACTGTAACTATGGAAATAAAATAACAAAGAGCTACAAATGAGAATTTTTAAATTTTTTCTTGCAAAATGGCCGTTATAACTAAATTCCTAGTGTGTCCGGTACAGCTAAGAAAAATCTTGAAGACAACAACAGACGACGTATGAATCATCGCAAAACAAGTCTGGGAGCAATCCCATCGATGTGGTTAGCTCCCCGTTTTTATATTATACTCTCTGTCTCTAGAAAAAGGGAAACTGAGCTGGTTTGGACATGTGGAGAGGATTAATGAAAGTAGGTTGACGAAACAAATATATGAGGCGAGTGTAAATATTAGAGTCGGGAGAGGAAGACCTAGGCGAACATTTCACGATCAAATCGGAGACGTTCTGCAAAAACTCTAACAACAACTAAAAGTACTCTAAACCAAAGAGTATGAATGCGAAGAGTGATGAAAGTGGGAGAAGCGAAAGACGTATGTCAGGACCGTAACAAGTGGAAGAAGATTGTCTCTGCCTACCCCGTTGGGAACAAGGCGTAAATATATACATACATACATTCTGTGTCTCTAATTATATCTCTGTATAAATTAAATCTCTCTGTCAATAATCTACCACCGTTTCTTAATGAGGTTTTTCTGAAAGGAGAAGAAACAGGCGAAAGAAACTCTTAGTAGGTATCCTCATTTTCGTCAATTTTGTTGTTTTTTTTAATTTTCTTTTATTAAGGTAGTATCATATTATCACAGTTATTAACTTTTAGAAACACCTTGGGAGCAATCTACTCATTCCCAGCGGTTATAATCATCCATGTATTCCTTAATAGTTTAATTTTTATAAAGTATTTGTTAAACGATTTTTTAAACTTATTGATAGGTTTATTTTTCCACTAACTGTTAAAAGCCACAAGATCTCTCTAGGCTGACTTTTAAGACCTACACATGATAAGGAGGGCTGGTCAATTCTCTCACAAAGCCAGCACATTCCAATTTATGTTCACCTATCTAGAATTATTTACACCAATACATGAATATTTAGCCATTAATATTTGATAATTCTAAATGGGTCCCCTTAATCAGAAGGGCCTGTCCCTTACAATATCTAAATACACACAGCATTTTACAATATCTAAATGTTAAAACTGAGAAAAGCAACAAATAAAATCATCCTGCTTGCCACTCGCTTGAAGCAGCTAATACGATCCTCTCGTTAATAGCTCTCATAAATTGTCGATACTTGAGAAGCTTTGTTCAACATAAGCGCTTGCAGCTACTTTCAATTTCAAAGATTTTAGTTTGGCTTTACTGTTTTATTTAAGAAGAAATAGAATTAATTCCAGTATTATGTTTTAATTTGCAATGCTTAAAAAAAATCCTTTTTTCGAAAGAAACATCATTTGTAATATATTTACTAATCAGCACAAAAAAATCTAAATTTATTATATATAAAAAAAGCTTATTTTTATATTTATGTGTATAATAATCGGTCTAGGCAATAAATTACATATGTAACATAATATATGTATTTGAAGTGGTCTAATCTCTGTATAATTTTCTTCAAATGCCAACTTCGCCCACACGTTCCTGGCTTCAATGCCCAATGCCTTCTCAAATATTTGAGAAGGCATTTACAGTCTGCTACTTTAAACATGTTCTGGCGAGCCCACCAACCCACACTGAAGCAGCGTGGTGGCTTCAAAACCCTTTCAGGTATTTGAAAAAGGTTTATCTCAGCAGTAGGCACTTGCGGGCTGCTACTTTACATGCAGGACTATTTATGATGATGGTACACGACCTATACACGGGTCTTTGAGTTCACTTTCCTTTCACAAAAAAGTTTTGTGATCGTAAATCAACCATGCGGGTTTATGCCTATTTTGCACTCTTCCTATCATTTCCAAGGTTTGTTAACTCTTTAACCCTCCATGTGTAATAAATTGGTTCCTTATACGACTTCAAGGAGTTTTGGCTTTGACAGCTAAGCTTACAGCCTTTGTAGTGCTTCATGTGCGTGGTTGCCCTAATTGTTTTGTGCCTTACAAAAGAAATGTTGGTGTACCTAACAATGGAGCAATAGATATATACAGATAGCATCTTTTAAATAGACTAGCTTTTAAAGCGTCTTGAAAGCAACTGACGGCTCAATAGCCACCTGGTGTAAAATAGTTACTGCAATAAGGATTTCAATACTTTGCTCATCGTATTTGCCGGCTACGTTACAAATACTGACAAGATGTTATTTGCTGGAAACCCCTGAAGTCCAAACAGGGTCAGCACGTTGTGACATCTAATGAACCGCTGCAACGTTGGCGTGAACAATTCGAGGAGTTCTTCAGAATTTCAGCGATAGCAACATCTCGGCCAATATCTGACTTGTCACCACCGCACCATTACTTAAAAAGGTTTTTTTTTGCTTATCAATACACAGAATTGAAACACTCGTTTAAAGGTCTAGGTGAAGGTTAGAAGGGCGAGAGGTAATCCATCTCCCTCGTTCAACAATTTTGTTCATTTAATTACAAAATTTTCGTATGAAATTAAATATTTGATTGTACAAACAATTTACCTACCTAAAGCAATTTTCTGCGTCGGATTTGTTTTAAATATATGTATAATATTTTATTCGAAACTAATTTTTTACGCCGTCGGCTGACATTTCTATCAAAATCGACTCGATAGCGAGCAGAATTTTTCGAAAAATACTCAATTTATTATAAAAGGTTTAAAAAAATTCGTTTTATAAACAAAGAAATGTTGTCTATACAGTCGTATAATATTCCTCGACTGACACTATAATACCATGGCAGTTCTGTTTTGTCGTTCCGTATTAATGTAGAAATCCATTTGAATTAAACAGTATTTTTTTTATTTTAAATACAAAGTATTATAAAAGCTCCTAATTTTATGATTAGAGAAATGAATGAGGACTAGAATAAAAAAAATGGTGGTATTAAAGAGATGGTATAGAAAGGATGACAGGATGGTACCCTGCATGACCGCAGTAGCAGAAATACTTATTTTTAAAAGTAACACCAAATACGTTTGATCGTACCGAGTCGCGTATTTAACTAGCATAATACAAATTTTTCGTAGTACATGTCTATTTTAAATAATAAAGTGGTTATGTAAATAAATAACTACTATTTTCGTATACTGCAGGCTCTAAAAGACTTAATGTTTTCTGGGTTGCCTTAATTTACCAGAACGTTAGATGAAATGAAATCGTAAATCTTGACACCGTGCGACTGATGACGCCATTATAGTGAATGATTTGCTGTTATTCCTTAATGAATAAAGGGTACGTTTCGATGTGCGTCCAAATACTGCTTCCAGGTTGGTTTGCAGATTATTAGATTTTAAATTGATGATAATGTTGTGATAGTGTCCGTAAGGATAAATAACTTCTTAAATCCTTTAAAAATTATTTGCAGTATCGTTGCTATGAATACGTTTAACTTTACTAAATAAATCGCCGTATGGTGGTATGGTACCGTCTCGTCTCGTGTGTGTCAGACTAATAAACGCCGGTGCAGGTGCTACGAAAATTTTCGGACTGTTTCTCTACTTCAACTAACAATCACTGAATTTGCCAATTTCAGTGGTTTTTAGTTGAACATGTGTGTTGTCAATTTCAGTGTTTTTTTACGCGCCATTTATAACTCGCGCTCGTCGCGAGCAAACACAAGCCGCTTTGGCTTCATCAATCTATGTTCTATACGAAAAATCAACAAATAATGTTAGGATAATGTAGAATTATGAATAAAATATAAGATTTAAAATATTTTATGGAGTTGGATTTAAGTGAACTTCTTTAATCAAAACAAGTACCTATCTGTTTACTAGCCTTTTTATGCGTTTTTTATGAGTATTTATTCTTCCATCATATTTATGCTAACTTTAACCATGTTCATTTAACTTTTAAACCCACACACTTTTAAATTAGACTATTCATTGTCCTTATCTGCCAGTAACCATGCGCTTTAATACTTATTAATCGGTGTAATATTTTGGGTATTTTTGTGGTTTAAATGTATAAAAGGTTGAACAGTCAGATTTCCATATGACACGACTCAGAGTAGCCAAACTTGCTTACGCAACTCAGTTTTCATTCCTCCGGGAGAACGATATGGATGGCAAGCCTAGTTACTTGGTTTACCCCCGAAATTGGCCATTCAATTTCAAGGCTTTTACCTTAGTGGCCTCTTACAACTTTTTTAGGGTCCTGCACTACGTGTACAGGTACAGACACAGGTAGGTACATAATATTAAAAAATTAAACAAACTTGGCGATAATGAATTTAAAACAAAGTTAAAACTTACCTCTGAAGAGAAGCCCGCATTCATCCCGTATTTTTCCATAGTGATAGAATGTTACCTTCAATATTTCTCTAATTAATAAAAATAGAATAGTCAAAATCAGTTCACAATCGGCGAAGTATTGCGTAACATATATAAAAAAAACATGCAGACGAAATGATAACTTCCTCCTTTTGTTAAAAAGAGTTTATAGGAAAATAATAACAAGTACAAAACCCTCTGTGGGCGAATCTTACTCGCACTTGACCGGCTTCTTTAAATCGAATATGATTCAATTAATCTGATAGCATATAACCTTTATACAATGAATGTCAAAATTTAATACAGAAATAAACCAATGTTTGTATTTCATTTCATATTTTGATTGTCGTAATCTCTAAAAATAAGGAATATGTAATTTTTTATTCGATCAGTAGAATTGTTTGTGTCATTGTTATAACAGTGATACTAAGAGCTGTCACATAATTTAAATCATAATATGCTGAATATTTATTTGTATATTACATTCAATTTTGTATCTCTGATCTGTATCAATATTACTTATTAAATGAACATGGTGCTACTTACAAGTTTCTTGAATACTATTACAGTTTAGTAGCGAGTTCCAAAACCTAACCATATATGGACAAAAAAGGATAGTTATAAACATCGAAATTATGGAGAAGAAAGTAAAGGAGAATTCTGACACACTTTTAACTAGTCGTAGAGTTGAAAAAACCAGGTACTGAGAACAAAGATAAAACGAATAGACAGATTTTGGAAGTGCTCAAGTTTATTTAAAAGCACCGGTGCATCCCGATAACATCGAAAGTAACAATAACTCGTCAGCTGAATCAAGTAAAGGCTAAACAAGAGGACTTCCCGGCTGAAGCAACGATGCTGAGCAATGTGCGTGGACCACGCAGTTCTATTAATAGTCATATTTTTAATAGTGAATAGGTTAAATATTTAAGCAAGCTCTATTAGGCATAGCCCTTTTTTTAATAATATATCATTTTAAATTATGTCAACTAAAGCCAAAATTTAAGAATTTATTCATAATTATAAATTATGAGATTTTACAGAACAAAAGCAATGAAATTTCTTCCAAACAATACTTGTAAATGTAAAATGTCAAGTCAAGCGACCAAGTTCATTTATTTTCCTATCGGTTTAAAGTTTAAGAGTTAAAGAGTTATAGCAATTTAATATTTTATTTACTTATTTTTTTTAAATACGTCTCCTGCTGGAGGAGGTTCTCCTGTATCGTGGAGGCATACATAAATGGCAGAACGCCAAACACCTGGACCGGGAAGTTATTATTTGTAGTCTTTACAAATACTAGTCCCGTGTGGCAATCGAACCCGCAACCCACAGCACCGCATCCATACGCTCAGTCACTACGCCACCGATCCGCCACTGACTGTATTAAACAAAATACAGTCACATATAAGATATAATAAATAAAATATAAAGGGCTTAAAATACGAATTTTGAAAGAATGGCTACTGTAAGTTAAAATAAAAAAAAAATTCACAAATACAGTAACATTGTAAATTCAATAATTTTGAAGACTCTTTAGAGACTTTCAATTGTTTTTACATTCAGTATTTCAGTCAGTAGAGGCCTCAAAAATAAGAGTAATTTTCGAATACGAACTAGTATTCGTCGTAAGGTTGTAAGGCAATAGAGACAGCTCGCAATATCAATGTTTATCTTGAGAGGATACGGCTAACGAACGCACTGTGCGTATTTGGTTTATTCGCATTCTTAGTGGAAACTTGAATGAACCACGAAGAAGACCACACACTAAAGTAAATCGTTATTTACAAAATCGAATTAAAAGTAAATAATAATAATCGGAAGCCGATCCGTTATCAAACAACCAAGAAGTTAGCGTCATCGTTTGATGTTAGTTTATCCACAATATTATTAATTTTTATAATCATATTTTTTTACGTGAAACAATTCCCTACAGAAAAGTTCACCCATTGAAAAGTATTTGTTTAGTAGTCTCTTCATTGTGTAATTTACTATAGCTTTTCTTGATGGCAGAAATGTATAGATAATGAATACTTCGATTAAATAAATATATTTTTCTTAGGAAAAATGTTGAATTTCTAACCCCTAATATATAAAATGTGAGACCTGGTTTGATGTTGAAAAGCATATTGATCTGTATGTTACATAATTACATACTTTTTTTTATGATTTGTTTAATCTATCTATATTTTTTTGAATAACTATTTTTTAAGCTTGAATAACTGTCATAAAACTTAGCATATTTTACATTCTTCTATACATAAAAGCGTATTCCATTATTATATTACGTTCCACTATATATTTTTGCAATAAATTGTAATATTTTTGGTTTTGCTTTTTTTTTATATCCAGGAAAAAGTCGCTAAAGATGTAAGCATGGGTTGAACAATAACAAAATGCAAAATTTTCTAAGCACAATAGCTCTCCTCATTATATATTCCATTTGGAGAGTGAATTTACAAACAAAAACATTGAATATGCTAATTCAGTCTCATAACGCTTTACTCTTATTTGTGTACTTGAAAGCTTGTACCATATCAATTGTTACAATATCATCTATCAATACAATTTGCAACTTATATATTAACGTATTCCATTTCAGGCACGCTGATGTTAACCTTGATACAAACATACACTGTATACTCTGTGGGTGCACTCTGCTAGCGCACAGATGAGGCTTTGATATACGAACAAAAGCGCATATGACTAACTTAAATTTTACTGAGTGGTGATAAGGAGCTGCATCGCTAGCGCGAGGGTACTGGTAGTGATCGTCATCTGTGCGCTTATCGACACGCTCTTCCGGGATATGAGCAAACCTTATAAAAATGCATGCTAGCTTTTTAAAGCGTTTTCTTGGAGATGCCTAGTTTCTGCAGTGGACTTGGATACGCTGAAAGTGAAGAAGAAGAAGCTTGTTATCCTACTTATATTATACAGATCCATTGTCGTTGGTTTTCTCTGATGGAATTCATAATCAAGGTCAAGCTCTTTCTCTAATAAGCATAAAAGAATCTGCTACTATCTTATCTCGTGGGTATCTACCCTAGTAGACGCCACCCTACCCTAGATAATAGTAAAATCAGAAAACTAAGACGGCAATAGGCTCACTACTTGTCACGTTCTTCTAAATAAGCTCTGGTGAAAAGAAGGTTAAAATTACTTAAATAATGTCTAGATCTCTGGCCTCCGCATTATTCAGTGCTTCGGTCGCGAGAGCTTATGTTCTAATTGGAACAATTCAAATGTCCATAATTAGTAAAATACAACAAAAGGTAACAAAAAAGTTAAATTTAACTGCAAATTAAATTATCCTACATGAAAAATAATGACAAGGGTTCGGCCGTTGGGTGAAACTAATTTATAATAGACAGTCTTAGAAATTTTAATAAAATTGAGCGTAAATCCTAACGAGGAGTCTTGACTGCTTTAGACGCTTACAATTAAAAATAATAAGGAAGAGAATATTATCTTTCCAGAAAAATCTTCCGGTGAAAATTTGGAACAGGTCAAATATGAATGTTGAAAAAAGTTAGTTAAAAATGTTAATTTTAAATTTTGTTTATTCTCAAAAAGTGTTTAAGGCCACATTTACGTAATTTAAGGGTGAAACACTTAATGTACGTAAAACTTCTTAAATCAAAATCAATTCTCGGGACTTTGTTGTTGATTTATAGAACTAATTATTAACACAACATACATAGTGTATATTTGTAGTATCAAAGCGGAAACTGCGTATAATTTAAAACCACCTATTTCCATATCATACATCCATACTGTGACATGGAGATAGTGGAAAAGCCTTGTGAAATTTAAGTACTAAACAAAATTAATATTTCGTATATTTATTATTAATGCTCAGTGTGAAACGTGAGCGAGGTCAAACAATCATCTGACTCGGGAATCTCGAAGATACACGGTCGTCTCGTGCCGCCATGTAAACGCGTACACAACATATGTGTTTGAACGTACTTGGCGCGAGACCTCGTGTCTCGTGATTTATTTGAAGTATTTGTAAAATATATTTTCTATATTTTTACCAACATTGCTAATTAATATTTTGGTGCTGAGCGTGTTGTGATGGCCGCTCCGCTTGACAGCCTGGACGATTGATTTACCTGTCTCCAGCATCCTCTGAGAGCAATGTCGCCCCCGTTGGTAATCTATGATATCGACTTATAATTTTATTCATGTCATAATTTTAGCCGAAAGCTACAGATAATTTCATTGTGAGCTCATTTGTTTTTTCCCAATATTGTAGAATTTGAGACCCTTATATATTTAATTTCAATCTTATGTAAGTCGATACAAACAACATGTTCATAAGTAAATGAGTTAATATAATAACAAGAATAGGCATATTAGAATATGAGTAATTATTATTATCTCTTGATATTTCATTTTTAATATGCATTTCATTTATTTAAAAAATATATTTTGGTTTCTTCTTCAGAATCTATATTTAATATTTTTATGAGAACGATTAGCTTAAATAACATTGAGATTAAAATGTATTGACTGTATTTGAAGACTACAAATACAAAACATACACGATAAGTATAGATCTGAATAAATAAGCGCAGAAGAATCCCAACATTAATTTTTTCCTTCATTTCCAATACTAAATGATTCATTTTCACCTGTAGGCATTAGTGCTAGACTCGTACACGTGTGAGCGCAGACGCAAATATCTGCTTTTTCTTCCTTATCAGACTGTTAATAATCAAATAAATGAACACAAAGGACATTAAAGGTATGCATAGACTACGGATAACCATTTGGCAGTACTAATCACAGCAGCATGGGCTTCAACAAACGAGTGGCGAGCACAGAGAATGCTCCCGGAGATTGCAATAATTTTTTAAGACTTTGCCCTTAGTCGCCTCGTGCGATACCAACGGAATGAAAGGCATTACGCCACTGCTACCAAATCGTACTTAATGTTATAGCAATGCTTATCATATTAAATGTTTTCATTTAAATACATTAGCATTGATTGTAGATATTTTTTTCTGTGTACAAAAGACAATATACTAAATAAATAAGCAAACCCAGAGACGAGACTCGCCAACCGACTCTTCTCCCGAAGAGGCCAAAAAAAAATTGTTTAATTTTAAGAAAAATTTGGTAACATTTAATGCATGTATTATTTATTTAAATTATTTACATATACACACATTGTTTATCGATATACAAGTATCAATATATTAATAACACAATCTTGTACATTACATCGTTTGTTTATATATTGTACTATGTTGAATTGAATATTTGATTCAAACACTAATAATAATAGATAAGTTTGATCAAACTCCTGTCTCCTGATTCGGACGCAGATTCTCTAACCGCTAGGCCATCGTGGCAATATTATTAGCTATATTGTATTATCTTTGTCATAAGCATTTTATGCCGTTTCTCATATTTTATTATTTCAATAGATATTAATTCTATTTAAGTAAAAACGAAAATAGTAAAAATACCATATAGTATTTCTAAAGCTGTCTGAACAAAGGAAAATGTTCATCACGGCCGGAAATCATTTTCCTTCGTCGCACGTCGTTCCGGTGCGATGGTATCCGAGGCAGCATTATTTCATGCACTTTGATTTGTTACTTTGTTTTACGAGTATGTTGTAGCAACACAGTGTACCTTTTTAGTAGCGAAGGTCGCACTATGATGAAATGGTGCATTTTTTTTTTTATTTATTTATGTACACACAAAAAGGCATGAAAAACATTAAAACATAGTGTTAGTACAAGGGTACTACTTATTCCATACATTGAAATTTCTTCCAGCAGACAGGACAGAGAGGAAATTTTATTGAAATGGCAAACTTAGTGCGTACATTTCATAATATGTAATATATAATAAATACATAAATAAGATGTATATGCATTCTTTTATATACTCAAATAATGATATACTAGATGAGGAAGTTTTTAATTTTTAGGCTATTGTCCTATTTATCACGCCTTTAATAGCCTGTTGAAACTGTTCGCTCAATCATATATCCTGTATGATTCCAAAAAGAAAAATTTCAGTCGAAATAGTCATAGCGAGCTTGACCAACCCGTCCTTGACTTGGTGTTGCGTTTTAAATAACTTGTATTATTAGTAAATATAAAAAAAACAAGATCGGTGTTTTATATTTATCTCACAGTATATTTAAGAAATATTCAATCGAAGGAAATATATGCATTTCAAGGAAGTTACATACATTTATTTTAATATTTTATTTTGGTACTGTAGTTAGCACAAAGATACGTATTTCCTGAAGTAATCATATAAACGTTGTATGCGGGCCTCGGCTTGAACGTCGCGTCGTTGGAATTTAATCAATAGCTACATAAGTTTGCTTTGTCGAGTATACGAGGGCATTATTCAGAATTATATTTAAAAATAAAAGAATGTTATCTTAAAAATATATAATTTTTTCTAACTCGTTATAACAAAGTGACGAATTTCAAAATAATGATGCTACCTATATTGACATTACCAACGGTTTTAAAAAAAAAACTCTGTATTAATGAGTACGTAGCCGATGTTCCTGTTCTTTACTACAGAAACAACATGTTTTAACCTAGGCCAATTATAGATAAGCTAAGATCAATCTCTGCATAAATAAAAAATAAACAATCCTTTTTATCTTTTTTACTATTTTGACGTGGTGTTTAACATTTATTAAAATATATGTTAGATTATTATTATTATTCGAATAAATAAAAATATATAATATAATGTTTTTAATTATTGAATTGAGAGACGAGTAAACCTATTTTATTTCGAGCACAAAATTCTAAAAACAAAACTAGCAATTTCTGACCGCAAAAAGGAGACTCAACTAAATTTTTAATAACGAATCGTTCGTTATAGTAGTAAGTATAGTTTACCGAAATTCCAATTTTGACTACAATGTCACTGTATTCTTCTCCCACTGCAGCCGAGTCATTATTAAAAGAAATGTAAGCGCTTGTAACAATTTTTTTTAAATTTAGTAGGTAGTACATTGAATCCCTCTAACTTTAGACCAATTTCTGTACTAGTAACACTTAGTAAAGTTATAAAAATAATATTTTGATCAATTGTTAAGGTATTTTAATTAAAATACTGTTACACCATAATCAATCTAGTTTTACAACTACTAGTTATACTCTACAACCGATACTGGTGTAGAGCTGATTAAGAATATATTTGGGGCCTGGGAGAATTCATTGGATGCCTACCCAAGGCAAGTTTCACCACGTGTGTCTTCTGTGATCTTTCCAGGGCCATAAATGACTTGCCTTACTTTGTAGGGGATAAACATGAAATGTATTATTTGCTGATAGTACTGGTAGTGTATATATACAAGTAAATATCTTCTTAATCGGTCTTTCGTATTCCATCGTTTCCTTAAGTTTTGTAAATAATAGCAAATTGATTCTTAAAACTGTGCAATGAAGTTTACACTAGGAGCCGCCAATGAAATTCTGCAAGAACTAATTGGTGGAGAAGGTACACCGATTGATGTCTGTCAAATAATAAAAAAAAATATTTCGAGCAAATGAGGTGAGGTTCCCCAATTCGATCTGGATTAGAAAGGCCAATGCTAGCGGGCTCCAAAACCCTCTCAAATACTGAGAGGAGGCTTTTGGCGGATTCATAGACGGGTACTTTACTTTTATATTAACAAATTTATTATTTTTAGTTTGATTTATATTTCACAGTGGAACGACTGCACAGTAATTAAAAAAATATATAAATTTAAATTTTCACAAACTTTCATATTAGAATGTACTTTAATCTCCACAAATTGATTAAATTATTCTATCAGACAGGTCGCCCCCGACAAATGAATTTACCGTGTCGGCGGCGTGGCGCCGTTACCTATAGTTGCTATGGTTACCGGTGAGAGAGTATCGTTCAAAGAGAGAGAGAGAGAGAGAGAAAACATTATTCTGCCTTATTCGCGCTTAAATATGACGCTCGCTTGTGTTCAAACGTTTTTTTAAGGAGCGTCACCACCGCGAGTATTCACACGTAGTAGGCATTCAGTTGACTTGAGTATTATAAAGTACCAAGATTTTTTATGAGTACGCTCCAACGAATAAAAACGAACACCGATTTTGTTCGTTGGAGAACGCGATTATTTTGTAGCACTAAAATTCTCGATCGCTTGCATATCGCACCAAAATAAATGTGTCAATAACACACACTACACCTTCGACGTTTTCGCGACAAGTAAGAGACTCGCGAATAGAACTTTCACAGGCAAGCGAGTGCTTGACTCGCGATGTAATTTTAATAACCACACGAGTGCTCGCTTTCGAATACTTGCTGTCGAATGCACGAGGGGTTTTATGACATAAAAAAAATTGGCATTGAGTAGTTTACACGTAAATTAACATTAAATACTTTTTTTCGAGAAAGAAGCTTAATCATTGTTCTAAATGACAGTTGAGAACCCTTTACTTATAACATAAATGCTTTAACTAAATAATTTCCTTAAATTAAGTTACAAATCAATAATAACAATTAGTGATAGAACTCAAATTTTAGTATATGATATAGTTAGTCATCGATAAAGTTCAGGTTTGGAACTCTTGAATATCAAAAATAAGAATAGATTAACGTAACGTTGCACATGTTTGTGTTAGTGCATTACGAGAACAGTAACAACGCTATGTTATTGTATATCCAGCAAATTAAAATCTAGGATCAGAATAAAAAAATATATTAATTTTTTGAATTTCTTATAATTTAATGAAAGTTATGTATGTATTTATGCATTCGGATTAAATGAGCTTGGATTTCGTATTTGTTTTCCGAATCAGTTGTTTGCTTCTCGTTTTAGTTATTTTCAACATAGCTCAATGTTTAATACTGGCCCGTGAAGATCACCCCGATAGTACCAAACGAGTGTAGTACCAAACAGCTAAATACTACATTAAAATAAAATGTTACACTAAAAAGCGTGCGCAAACACAAAGGAAATTGCTTGTTTTTTGTATACACAATAAAGGGGTGTAAGTAGAAATATGTCTAATTTCTGCAAAGTCCGATCTCACCTGCACGTGGTGCACCTTAACTAGCTTACAAACGAGGCTTTGGTAATCGAACTATGCTTTGCATTCGAAATTGTCGAACCAAAATTCTATACTAGTGCGAGGATACCGGCATTCCTGCGTCCACCAGCTCACCTGCCCAGCGACGTCTCTGCTGATGCTATCTCGGCGCGGCCTTTATTCTGCAGTGAACTTAAATAGACTGATGTGGAAGAAGAGAAGAATACAAGTAGGTAATTATGAGTGAGTGCCTCTGTGGTTGCGTTTTGTACGTGGTAGAGTCAAGCGGCGACTTTTGCTACTGCTCTAATGGGCTGGCGCTACCGGGTTGGTACCACGGCTTCGCAGAATACGGGCGTGAAGTAGAAGTATCTTGTATTTCTGCGTTTCGTTCGGTGAGTGAGGTAACCTTAAGTTCACCCCCCCCCTCCCCATCCTTCTCCTCATTCTTCCTCCCATCTCCCAAATACTCTTAAAGGCCGGCAATGCCTGCAGCACCTCTGGTGTTGCAGATGTTTTGGGCGAATGTAATCACTTACCATCTGGTGAGCCGCTAGCTCATTTACCGCCATTCTCTTAAAAAAAATATATCTAAAGTCGGCGTAATTAGTAGTAATTTTACATATTACTACTATAATAATTACACCCTCTTAAACTCTATTTTTTCCAATAATAATAATGAATGATTATAAAATTATTATTATCATTAATTATTATTAATTATAATTCATTGGTGTTGAAATTAAATCATTCTGTTGTCTTCTCTATTATATAGAAAGGATAAAAGACCGGCACAATACAATGCCTCTAACCGAAAGCATAAGTAACGAGCGCCGTTTGTCTTCATTACCTCGAATCTTCTATCCAAACCTATTCTGCGTCGTAGATTTATACATATATTGTAATAGTTTGCATTGCAAAATAAATAAATAAATAAAAATACTATACATTAAACCAACTTTATATCTTTTGAAATTACGCAATCACTTACAGATTTTATTGCGTTTAATTTTGTTTTAATATTCCCGACGTTACGAGTCCTTTACAGCAGCTTTAGTCACGGGTCACCACGGCTACTGCAAAAGAGGTATGAAGTTGTGATTTCTTGTATTTACCTGACCATTACGCATTTAAAATGAAACTATTACTTAGGGATTTGCAATTACGATTGCCTTACAGCAGCCGTGGAGACGTGATTATATTATTATGTACAAATTTATACTTGCCGTGTGGTAACAGCGTAAGAGTGTTCCACCCTTTCCCGTGGGTTTCGAAAAAGACAACTAAGAGAAAAATGCCTTGAGAGTTTTATGGTAGTCTCCGGAGCAAACCTGGCAATAGAATTTGCCTTTCGTCGTTTTCTTTCTCCTGGAGAAGCAAAAATTTGATGACGGAAACCCCTTAGTCGTGAAAAATGGAAGTTAGAAATATCTGCATAAATTCAGGTTAATCAGGTTTAAATTCTTAAATATTATTATATATATTATCGTACTGAGGATTCAATCGCAATTGCTTGAATGTAACAATTATAACAAATAGCTTCATCAAACGCTAAATAAAATGTAAAATTTCAGTTCATGTTTCTGTATGGCAAGGCAAAAATGAGTAAGAGACTCCGTGTTCGGTTTAGTGGTACAACATATTCGGTAAAGGTGACATTTGGTCAACTTTAATTACCATTTATTTAGAGAATCAATAAATTTAGGTTATGATTCAGTGTCGTCGACGTCATGCAGTGGTATGCAAGGCCCGAGATTTAATTTCATTTAATACAGGATCCAAAACTAGGGGTAACACCCAGCCATCTCCTCTATTGAAAACAGGATTCTTTCGGGTAGCTTCTTTTGGTAGTTTATTTTAATTTAAATAGCTTCAAAAATCACTTCTTCAGAAAAACTTCACTGTAAAATTTTGTAGTCTGTGATCCGGATCCTCCCTAATATTACTTTAGCTTTAATAGACCACAAATCCTTGCGAAAGAACATCGATTCCAGCCAAGGATGATTCGCGAGGCTATTGAATTATTACTACTGAACTAGTGCTAGTACTAGCGAACGCACGTACGTATCTTTTAGTCTAAATAGACTATATTAGTTGTGTTATACATATGAACCTTTCTCATGATATTTTCTAAATTATGGTAAAAACCACATCGAAATCCACTTAGAAGTTAGATAATATAAGCGAAGACACACTAAAATGGTGTCTGACTTCTTTTGATACTCATATGATAGATATTTTAATTTAAATTAGAAATGACAACATTTTGCTTACTGCTACATACAACGCTTAAACTTCATATTTACGCAAATCTTTCAAAAAAAGAAAGTTGTCTATCTGCAATTTCACATTGACAGCATTTTACTTCAGTCTAAAATTAAATTCCAAATATTTATAGTTTATGTATGAAAGAAAAGTTAAATTTTAAAAAGCCGTTGAGCAAATAGCATATTTTTAAATAAATTAATTTAAACCTAAGATATTATCGCTAGTTTAATGTTTTCTTAGATCATATTATTAACATATTAATGCAAAAGTAACTTTGTCTATCTAACTGCCACGGCTGTGCTGCTTAACTAATTTTGGTAAAATTTGATATCCTTGAACCCAAGGGCATATCCAGTGAATAAATTATTTCATAAAAAAATTAGAACTTGGTAAAACAATACGTCAATAAGAATATGTTAAAATAAATTTGTTGAATTTCATTTCGAATAACCACCACCAATTTCGAATAATAATAATGTGTATACGCTGTATCTGTATAACTAAGTTGATATCCAGGCGGAATTATTTGTGAGATTGAATGGCCAACCCTTACTAAAGAAAAATCCCGGTATGATATTTTGTATTCACGTTTGCCCGTAAAATTTTTCACTATTATCGGAATTGAACATACCTATGTATTGGAAAATATATTGGCTTCATCGAGATTACATTTATATCGCAACTTTTGTTAAATTTCAAGTACATAATATAATATACATATTGGGTGCGCTGATTCAATATTACTTTTTGTAAAACCTCGTATCATATCGTTCGGTTGTTGCAATTATTTATCTACATTTAATTCCATTCTTGCACATGCCATTTTCGAATAAGTCCCAGCTTAGCCGCTAAACACTTCCGCGGTATAAACAGTGGTACAATATACATTGTGGTAAACTCGCACGCATTAAGAATGCTGAAGGTAGCCCGAGTTAACTATGACATCTAGACGTCTAACACCTCAGTCCCCCCGTGACCACGGCTGCTGTAAAGCAATCGAAACGTCGGGAATATAAAAACAAAATTAAACGCTATAAAATCCATAAATAATAGTTTCATTTAAAATGTGTTCGCTTTAATACAAGAAATCTTTATATTAAGAATTCTAGCTTTCGTGAGCTTTCAGCTGTGAATTAGAACAACCTGTTTGAAGAATTTATTATACATCCGCATCGTGTTATAAGGTATTGTGCACCTTCCTTATAAAGTGCTGCCTCTCTTCTTAACATTTCCTTCGCGGTTATTTATTTTATCCGTAATTTTTGGCATCAACCAAATTTTTTCCGTATAAATTTTAGCAAATTTAGCTTACGCATACACATAAACAGTCTGCACATAAGTAGTACTACATAAGTCATACTATTAGCAATCTGCAGACATAATATTGAAATAAAACACTCAATTACTTGATTACGTGATCATGAATCAACATTATGCTACTTTATACATTAACATAATGTTTAACTTTTTAATATTCTACATGTTTTAATTTTCTATTATTAACAGTTAGGAGCGACTTCATAATCGTTTAATTCAAGATTATTTGATTGTTACATAAGTAGGTGTTTTTTTTCATTATTTGATTGGTCTACTACTTCTGCTAATTTAAGTACAAAATAGAATAGCAAATTTCTAATCTTACAAAAAGAGTAGTATCATGGTTTAGACGTCTTTGAACTTTTTAGACTATGTCTCCGAAATGTGGTTTTCCATGAGGATATAAACAATATAATGATAAAGAGTTTTCGATAGATTGCTACTGATTAATGTTAGTCTAAATTGGTCGTCAACCTGGAGTGAACCAAGTTTCCATAGAATAGAAACAACTATGACATGTGAAGGCTTTTCATATAGTACGAGAAGCGAGAACAAGATACCCGATTGATGGAGATGAGCTTTGGTCGGAACTTTGATTTCTGATTGAAAGTGTTAGGCTTTCAATTGTCTTTTTTTATCATATATCCTCAATAAACATTTTCTTAGCAAAGAGAATAGCAGTTAAGTAACATTAGACAGAAGATTCAAATAAACTAAAACAGAAATACAGACTACATAAGAAACAAATGAAAAGCTTATTTAAACATAAAATTTTTCAGCCTCTTGTACGAAATTTAGGGATAAACTTAAACTGTTACGTACAACGTACCCACTCGTACGTTAATAGTTTTCAACAACATGCGTCCCGAGGAAAAGTTCTAACGAAAGTTGGTAAGATTTATTACAATAGTTTAGTGGATGGATACTAACAGGAGCGACACACCATATTTTCTGCTGCATAAAGTAACAAAAAAAAAATATTTTTTAGCAATAATCACGATACGAATTACATAACACGTTGATTAAAAAAAAAACCTCGTGGTGGACATTCAAGTATTCACCACAAATTAAAAAGTGAGGTACTTAGTCACACACGAGCGCATGGACGTCACGAATTACCTCTGAAAACATATGGGCTTAATTATGAAGGCGTTTTATGATACTTTAGACTTGCTATGTGATAGCTTTCTCCAGTCAAACAGGTGCAATGTTGTTATATATCGTAACACACACATTATCATTTAATATCATATCAGTCTGAAACATTGAAATGCTTTATCTCTTCCTTAAAATATCCCCAAAAAATTCCACTCCATTCATCTCGTCCTTCCTGAAAGAAAGAGTTAAAAATATGTGCTTTGAAAATCTCATGGCTATCTTCGGGAACGGACCCGGTGACGAGAGTGAACGAGGCTTGCCAGCCATCACGTTCCATATCCTGGATGGGCGAGATTGAACTGAGTAATTCCAAATGGAAATTCGTAGTTTCTGCTAACTTTAAGTGACAGACGTGAGTGCTCATATATCTAGAATAAGTTATATTTCGTGTTAAAGTATATATTGGTAAGTCCGCAAGGATAATTTGCTGAGAGCATTTAATTAATGCGAAATACGAAATATAGCTCTGGTAGAGACATAATATATTTTACGAAGGACGAGCTGGTAATTGCCTATAACTTTTACCTGTTTGACCAGCGACTCTTCGAAAGAAAGGCGATCCCAGCACCTACAATTGCGTTGCAATCGTCTGCAGCTTCTTGGCAATATCACCACGAATTTGCCAAATTTTAAGTTAATTAGTATATTTATTACACGCGTGTGATACAAAAAAGGTGCCCGGACCAGACGTTCTCCGATTTGAGGTAAATAGAAAACGGAGAAACTTTACACGCAATAACCGTGATGTCTAATTATTTGAATTATGCCAGTCATTTAGCCTTGTTCCCTTACAATTTTTTTTAAAAAATGTGATATTAATAAAACTTATGTTTACATATTCATCAAAATCTTAGTGTTAATCGCCAAGAACAATTTTAATCAAAATGGCCGCCATTAGCTCCGATACGGGCCTTTAATCTCTTGGTCCACGAATTTTTAGACTTACACACTATTTACATGGGGAATTTAGCTAGCTCTAAAGACGTTAAGTGTTTCAAAATATTAGAATATTCAATGTCAAAGTAACATTTTAAGCAGGCCATATCCGCAAGTACCGACCACAATTAGTAAAACAAAAAACTACAAAAATGGGTGCCTCATGAATTAACCGATGTGCATAGAGGAGAAAGCGTTGAAAGCTTGCCTTGCTTTGATCAGTAGATTCATAAATTTTGGGGATTTTGGACAGACAGTGGATGTTCTACGATAATCGCAAGCGAAAAACGCAATAGCTAATTACAGTAAAGTAAGGAGATGTGTAAAAGTTACGGTAACTGTTTGGTGGTCACTTCATTGTGTACTTCACTATAGCTTTTTAAGATCTGTTGTGTCAATAACAGTAGATGTCTATTGTGAACAACTTCGAACAATGATGGCGAAACTCACAGAGAAACAATCCTGACTTATCAATTGATCGTCGTCATTATTGATTCATGATAACGCAAGACCACATACAGGCCGACAAACCGTATTAACATTACACAACCTACATTTAGAAACCATACGTCATCTTCCGTACTCTCCAAACCAACCAATTACCATTTTTGCCTCAATTCGGTCAATTTCCGGCAAAGAAAAAATTTTATTCTCGAGTCATCTGAAAGTTATCATCTCTTCCTCGACTTTGCAGCCTCCAGATCCCCAGAGTTCTATTGCAAAGGCATAAATGATGGACTGGACTGATGGACTTTCGAGATGACAGTAACAATAAACGAGATTTTTTTTTAAGTACGTTAATTTAAACAGTTATATGCCGTTAAGGCCTGAAGTGTCTTAACTACAGAATTTCTATTGTTTTTCAACACGACAAAAAATTGTTGTTGTGTAGGTATTTAAGGTTGAGATTAAAATAATATAACAAAAACCATTAAATTCCTTCCAGTATTTGTACATATTTGTACAGATAAAATAGAAAAGCTTTTTAAACTTTAACTTAGCACATCATGTTCATGAAATGTACTATTTACTTATTTTTTATTTTGCTTATTACGAAATTAGTGGTATAAAATTAGTCATATGAGATCAATTTCCATGACAATTTCACGTATAAACTTCTAATTATATAATGCATGCAATACTTTCAAGAAACTAAAACACTTCGGTATTAAAAGCAATTTTTTTTATTAAAACTACAACACGTAAATAATTTCACTATGTAAATAGAAAACACGAAAAGAACGAAAGCATTGCATTATAAAGCTTTGGTGCTGAAGGCCATGATTTTAGTGGTTCTGCGGATTTCACGATACTAATTATGTTACGAAACAAGTTACACGGTTTTTGAGAATAGTTTTGTGAAATTGATTTTACCATGCTTGTATTTTGTGGTACTTTTTTGTGTACCGGCAACGGCATTCGAACCCAGTTCACTTGTGTACTGTGAAATCAAAGTAAACGCCCTGATTACTTGGCTACTAGAGCTGAGATGAGATTGAAATAAAAATGTACTTTTGATTATCAACCGAAATTTACAGCTGCTATTAAAGTTTTCATTAAGCCCGGGTCTATGCTAAAATGGTTACAAGTATTCTTCCTTTAGAAGAAGTTTAAGAATTATGAAAGTATTATGAATAATTATTAAATGCTACGTGATTATCATCAGTTGACCATCGTAATAACATGTTTTTTTTCATTTTCCTAACCCTTGCGAGTTGTAAGTTACTCTTCGTTATTAATACCTACTAACTCTTCAACTCACGGTAAAACCTAATATCCCTTTGATTTATTTATTGAACAAATACGAGTATTTAAAAAGTACTTTAACTAGCATGCTTTCAAAAGCATTGCGGTATTTCATTAATGAAATCCGAGTAAACACTCAGAAAATTACATTTCTGACTTTGCTTGCCAAACTTTGCAGATTAACATAGTTACAAAATTGTGCCTGTTTACAAATGAGTAATAAATTAATTGACATTTACAAATAATAATATGCATGTATATAATAATGCACATTCACCGAATGAGAATTTTATATCACTACCTACCTAATTTTGCTGTTTGAATTTAGACGTTTGCAATTTATGTTTTCTTCGGATGAAACTTTATTAGACCAACATTATTATGCCATTATTAGACAAGCGCAGTTTAGGATGACTCAACAAGAAGCAGTGACCTATTTGCGCTATGTTGCGGGAAGTTGACGGGTGCAAAAGGCTCAGCATCATGCTTTGTGGCAATCTTTTGGAGAAGCCTATGTTCACCAATAGATTTGTGATAGACTAGAACAGTGATGATACAACGTCTTTTCTTCGTTCTTACCTTAACTTTAACGCGTCTAAAGTCGCCTATTCAGTAGGTTTGTATTACGCAAATTCGGATATATTCCACCATTCGGTTGCTTAATTTGTTTGCTAGCAGGGTACACCACATGCAGATAAGGTTAGTATTTAGCGAAAGGGATGGCATGTTCCCTCTTACATCCCTGTATAACACTACCTCATACTTGTATAATAGTTCAAGCGACGGTCTCAAGTGTATGGTGATCTATGAGAACTCATTTCCAGTAATTTGTCATATTATAAAGAGCGCCCAAGTAAACGTTTTGCAAACTAAAAAAAGCGCACAAATTTTGAATAATATATTTTTTTAGGAATAGAGGACCGCAGTAGGTCATATAGAATTCATTCATTTTTACAAAATCTGGAACAACTTAGAGAATATGTGTTCCAAGTGTACTGATCCAAAATTAAAATTCGGAAGAATTTTTATTGTTTCCACACGTCAAGAATTAATAAACAAATGATAACTAAACGGATACCAAGACAAATATTTTCTTTTCCGTTTCCTTTTTGGAAATACATTGGATTAATAAATAGCAGGTATAGGCACTGCAGCTGGATATTTATAGGCTGATATTTTAATTTTTGTACTTTACGTTAACGAGATTCAAATAAAAAATTTAATAAACCACCGTCACAAATCTACTTAATCTCATGCTGCATCCAAGCATGAGACAAAAGTTGCCACATAATTGCGGTGTAATCATTATTTACTGATGTGTGGGCCAAATTTTAAGCTGATCACACAAATTAAATGGAGTTATGTCATATACACAGGCACATGCACAAACTCATGGGTTGGGGTTTAAAAATCAGCATCTGATAATTATCGGAAGTCAGTCATACCTTACATATTTATGCAACCCATACGACAATCTATCCCGAAAAAAACCAACGGCTAGCCTCGTTCTTAGGAGATATCATTAATCTGATATACATCCTGTGGGCTAATAAATAAATAACAAACATCCGTTTGTTTGTTGTTGTTACAACAGCTTTGTTCATATGAATATCTTGACCGTAAAATTATTTTTTTCTGTAATATCCTGTATTATCCCTAATGGGAACTACCTCCGAAACAGAAAACGCGAACTCGATCCTCTTTGAGGAGGGTTTAACCAATGAGTTTTTCGAAACTTATGTATGATTTGTATCGTTGGCCTGATCAGTAAGCCGGCGACAGGCTCACCACTTGTCACGTTGTCCCAAATATCCTCTGGAGAAATATGAGTTAAAATTACTAAAATAAATGTCTGACCATCCCAGTATTCCCAGTATACGGTCTAGCGACCTTATTTTATGTTTTTTTTTATTTCTAATGACAGAAAAAATATTTTTATACAATATTTGTAAAAAGTTTATACTTTTATATATTAATAAAACAACACTTTCAGATCTATCCTATTGAATAATACAATCCAGTTGATCGGAGTTCTAATAAAGAAAGGCCACGACAGGAAGCTATTTCCCTGTCACATGTCGCCGCGAAACTGCACTATTTCCTAGACCGTGGCAGTTACAGCAGCCTTTTATTTACATATCTAATTCAAAACAAAGCCCTTTTACAGTTTAGTGCACGATATGTGCACAATATCGTCTCTACTTAAAAGTTTGTTTAAAATAAAAGACGAGCGATACTTTTATTTCTATGTAATACAAGAAACACAAACTACAAAATTCATCAAATACACAAGTCATAAAATGTTGGAAGCGTAGAGTTATTCGATCGAATCGATTAAATTAATAAATATGTGAAAGGATAAGCAGCAGTATTTTTTGTTACAAAATTATAATAAAAATACAGAGCTATCCACCTTTCGTTCCACACTGCACGATGTTCAGTTAGCGTGTAGTATATATGGGATTCAAATTAATAATGATAGAATATAATTATTAATTTTCTCTAAGCATTTGCTGACTATCAGTAATGGCCATGTTCCTGACGACGAATCGAGCGGATTGATTTAATTTCCTCCGAATCCGGTATTCGGAATTCGGTTGTAATTCGGTTTCGTCGAAAGACGAGCTCAGAAACAAAGTAGTCCCGTCCCGGTCATCATTGCTAACCACAAAAATAACAAATGGTTGCGTGAGCGAGCAATTTTGACGGCTAAGAATAAAAATGTGGAATAAGCTTTGTAATTCAGAAATAAATCGTGGTGCAGAGTGCATTCATTCAAATCTATTGACTGTGTAACAAATGAAGACGGAGCTACTAACTATCCAACTGAATTTTTAAACTCCTTGGATGTGCTTGGCCTGCCACCGCATAATTTACAACTGTCGGTTGGCTCGGTAGTCATCATGCATCGAAATCTAAAGCAACTAAAACTATGCAATGGAACGCGTATACGAAAACTGATGGTCAATGTTATTCACGCGACGATACTCACAGGAAAATTTAAAGTTCTCATTCCGAGGATTCCGATGATCCTAACGGATATGCCCTTTGAGTTTAAACGAATTGAATTTCCGATTCGTCTTGCCTTCGCCATGACGATATTAAAAAATCACAAGGCCAATCCTTGAGTGTTTGTGAACTGAATCTAGAAAATGTATGTTTTTCTCATGGTCAATTGTACGAGGCATATTCACGTATCGGAAAAGCATTCACTTTATTTGTTCTTGCGCCTGATAAAAAAACGAAAAATATCATATATCACAAGATGGTTTAAGCTTAATACATAGCATAATTCAATCATGTCTTGCTGACACCCCATTGAAGTACTTGATTTATGTACTTTTATTGAATTTTTATTTTCTTTGTGTATATTAGCCTAATAAGCTATTGAACTTAATAATGTTTTTTGTATTCATTGTATTAGTTCACAAAATGCTAAATTTAGTTCGGCAAAAAGGTTAGGCGTACGTAGTTCACCGAGTCAGCTCATACAATATATTTTATATTTACGATTGTTGTCTCTTGGTGAAACTTCATCATATTTATAACAATAATTGTTAGCTTTTGTAGTAGTTTCACAACACAGTTCTTTTATTTACGTAACGAAGCGGTTTTGCCTTACAGCATTTTTACACTATTCACTTATTGAATACTCTTTGTTGTTCTTCTTTTGAATTGGTTATAATAACAGTCAAAATGTATACAAGATTCTAATTTTCGGATTTTTAATTACGGCATTTTAATAGACTTTAAAAATGAAATTATGTATACATGTATATAATAATAATAATACTCAATTAACATAATAGTTTATTCAATTCGTATACTTGTACATCGCACATTTTGTACGTGGTAGAGCCAAATTGCGGCCGGAATGGGCCGGCTCGACCGCGATAGAGCCACGGCTTTGCAGAATACCGCCGTGAAGTAGAGACATCTTGTGCTTCGGCATTTCAATGTTCGGTGAGTGCAGTGGCCGGAGGCTTTCTACAAACATCTTTAAAGTCCGGCAACGCACCTGCAGCTTCTTTGGTATTGCAGGTATTTTTGGCGTCGATAATCACTTACCATCAGGTGAGCCGCTTTCTTGTATGACCCCGTTCCCCTAAAATAAAGTTTGCTCAATATAATTTGAAAATTTTTGAAGTGTTATGTTATAAACAACCTGCTTGTATAATCTACCGAGCTTAGTGATGTACCTTCATTGTGTATTCCATTTGTGAGCTAAAAATTATAACAGAAACATAATGGTATACCCGGTAGCATTACAGTCTATTTAGCATCATAATGTAAACACGCTTTTGCCTTGCCTGTAATTTTAATAAGCTAATCTTTATATTCCTTGTTTGTTAACTAGTCTTTTAACCAATTTAATCACTAGTTATACAACTTCGGCTGACTTTAAGTTTAAAACTTAACGTAAATAATTATTTATTTTTTAAAAAAGAAAATCTGTCATTGATTTGGATTTTATTATACATAATGCAAAGAATATACATTAGTTATGTACGTGTATATAAATAATTGTATATATTGTTTTTGTAGATAAATTGGTACAACAGGCTGTCTTATCAATACAGAGCAATATCTTCCGAATAACCTTGGGTTAGAGAACTAATGAAAGTAAAACGTAAAAGGACGTATAAGCAAGTAATTATAAATGACAAGAAGACACAGTGTGATTGTAGCCGTAGATTAAATAGAAAATTATCAAAGTTTCTATCTTCGTGAAGACAAAACTAAAAATTACAATAGAAATTAAGAACGTTCCACGAAAGAAGAACTCAGAAAATTTTAAAACAAAAAGAGACTACACGTGGAATGCGTGGAGTTATGGGGCTAAACAAGCGCACAGCAGTAATTGCTCTGCTCTTTTTTTGGGAATGTCCAAATCTTCTATCTTCTCCCTTCGGTCAAGTATCCGTCCTGTGAGATCAACTTGATTATGCAATGTTGGGTTAGTTCAGCCAAAAAAAGTACAGAAATCTGCTGAAATCTTTGTTATATGGCTGGATTACTTTTCTACATTTCCTGTTGAAACTCCTCGACAACATTAGCTTTAAACTGCTCAGAAATCTGCATTAGTAAACCATTCAGAGGGTTTGTACTTATTATTATTGTAAAGTTTAATGAACTTGGTATTTTATTCTGGAATAAAACTGTAAAATATGTTGTAGTTAAACATACGATCTCATATAGTTAAGAGCGTTAAGAGCATGCTATAACAATACAACACTCTTATTTCTGATATTCTGTTATGATAACATACATTCTACAAAAACATTTAGACTCGTAACTTTATTTAAGAAAATTACTTAAAATACACCTGCCATCAAGAGAACGTAGGAAAATTAGACTATTTAACGCCCATGGCACGTCTTTCATCTCTAAATATTTTAATCTGCTGTAGAATTTAAAATAGATTTAAATTGAAAAAAAAAATAAGTTCTTGTCTCCAACCAAAAGAGTGCTGGGAAAATTTAACAAAGTTGTCGTCAAAATATTCTGGGTTGCTTTTAGTTCAAAATAGGTGATAAAATAATACAGTCCACATGACAATAAATACCCACCTCGCCATTGACTGGATAGAACCATAATATATATTTTTTTAATTGAGGTGAAAACTAGCTAATAGTCTACAGTAAATATAAATGCGTTGACGTCACTGAAAACTGAGATATCCTTTGAAGTATGCTCTGAAGAAGAAAGCCCATTCCGATAGAATCGACTTATTTTTGCTACAACTTTATAGTTTATATAGTGTCCATTGTACCGTAGCTACTACGAGTATTATCTTAGTTCTAACTGTTTACAGTATAACAATGTCTATTAAATAATTTTGTTTGACTTAAGTATTTATAAGTTAACTATCTGTACCCCGCCATTCTTTGCATTGGCTGTTTTTGTAAATTGTTATTTTTTTTTATTCTAAACCTTTCCAGAAATGTGTTAAAGATAATTCATAAATTTAAGCTAAATGGGAAGGCAAAGAAGACGAACAAACGAATATAATTTTTTATATACCTATTCGATTTTAGTATGTTTGAAAACAATTTAATTTATCGCGTGAAATAATTCATTAATCTTTTTATTAAAAAAAAATGTTATAGGTAAATATTTCATTGTCCAAGAAAGCCGCTTCATTAAAACGAAAAAAAAAAACCAAAAGGAGTCTTCATTTTTATTTCTAGTATTTGCTTTACTCTTGAAAAGCGTAGTATAGTTTCGTTTGAATTTTGCGTTTAAAAATGTAACGCATAGATCGAAACTTTAAAGTAGTGGAAAATTTATGTTTTATTTATGTATATCTGTTTTATTTTATAATATTTTGGTATAAGATATAAAATAATAATTTCCTGTAAAATATGAATATTTTATTCATTACCATTTCCAATAGCAAGGACACCGATATATTGTAAGTAAACAATTACTTAATAAAATAGCAGTATACGTGTTTCAGAATCGACGTGACTTAAACACTGACCACAATATCTACCTAAAAGTGACAAGGGTGTGTTAGGTGGGAGCTTTTCACCAAACTTCAAAGACCCTTACAATAAGTTTGATGAACCCGTCAAGCTGATGGTCAAAGCTCTGACTGGAGCAACTAAAGACAGAAAATCGTTCCATCGCCTGACTGACCTGAATCCATTACTATACGACTATGGAGGACTAATAAGGATAGCATCACGAACGCGAGAGAGCATGGGAAAAATTTATTACAGCTTTTTTTGGTTGGATTCGTCGATTGATACCTACGTCATATCTTCCTATTTAATATCGGTTATCACTCTATTAACAAAGCGAGGTACAGCAGAGTTAGCGAAGTCGGGAAGCTGGGTGCCGAGTTAACATAATCTGAAACGGCGTCTTATTCCTTATGGACCTTTAGCTCGCGATTGTTTATTTAATTATTTATTTATACTTTATTGTGTACACCAAAAGGATTACAAAAGGCGGACTTAATGCCTTTTGGCATTCTCTAACAGTCAACCCAGGGCATGAAGAAATTTGGTGATAGGTGAATCAAATTTAAAATAATATAAATATGAAAAGACTAATTGAGAAATATACTACATAATTAAAACATATATAAATGTATAAGCATACATATCTATACAAACACATAGATATACAAATCATACTATAATATATACAGAAAACCTACACAGATAATACATACATACAAACACATTAATACTGCATATATAATAAATCTGATTATCGTTTCGGTAGCCGGGCAACAGTGTAACATTTATACAAATATTTGAAAATATTTGTGTCTCTAAATACATAAATATGTATCTGTGCATATATATGTATATGTATATATATATGTTTGAACGGATTTAATTTGATAAATATTAATATCTCTACCCTTGCACACAGTCACACAAGTAAGGACTTTAAGTTGTCTGTTATTCAAATATTCCCTAAACATAGCGTTTAATGGCCATCTTATGCCACATTACTGCATGAACCACAATAAGCAGGCATCGGTCAAAAAAAAAAAAAACGAGTCCCGCTTGCGCCGTCGCTCCGTGCACACGTGTGCTCGCCTCCGGTTCGAGCAGCCATAAACACTGTGCCGGAGTGTTTCGCAGCGGGATGAGTCATTAGTTCGCAATGGGTCGTTAGTGGCCCCGCACCTGCGGGTGCCTACTCGGCCCTATTGTCTTTCCGCGTCTTTGTCCGCGTGTTATTAAAGTGAGTGCCGCCCGTCGCCCTCGCATACTGCACGGCGGTACTGTTTGCGACTTCGCCCCGCGCATACGTGTGCTCGCCCCTCGGTTTGAGCAGCCATGACACTGTGCCGGAGTGTCTCGTACTCAGTATTTGTCGCGTAGATCATGTCAGGGTCGTTGGTCTCCGCGCCTCCATCTTCCCGCGTCTTTGTCCGCGTGTTATTAAAGTGAGTGCCGCCCGTCGCCCTCGCATACTGCACGGCGGTACTGTTTGCGACTTCGCTCCGCATACGTGTGCTCGCCCCTCGGTTTGAGCAGCCATAACACTTTGTCGGAGTTTCGCAGTACAATATGTCGGGTCCCTACTTCGACTCTACCACTTTTCCCGCGTTCAATCGCGAGCCATTACTAGTGAGTGCCGTCCGTGTCCCGCGCACGCTGCGCAGCAGTCCCGTTTGCGACTTCGCCCCGCGCATACGTGTGCTCGCCCCTCGGTTTGAGCAGCCATAACACTTTGTCGGAGTTTCGCAGTACAATATGTCGGGTCCCTACTTCGACTCTACCACTTTTCCCGCGTTCAATCGCGAGCCATTACTAGTGAGTGCCGTCCGTGTCCCGCGCACGCTGCGCAGCAGTCCCGTTTGCGACTTCGCCCCGCGCATACGTGTGCTCACCCCAAGGGTTAGAAGCAGCCATATACACTTTGCATGAGTGTCTCACAATCGGGTTCTGTCGTGTCGGTTTGTCAGGGTCATAGGTCTTCACGCCACTATTAGCCTCCCGCATACGTGTGCTCGCCCCCAGGTTTGAGCAGCCATAACACTTTGTCGGAGTTTCGCAGTACAATATGTCGGGTCCCTACTTCGACTCTACCACTTTTCCCGCGTTCAATCGCGAGCCATTACTAGTGAGTGCCGTCCGTGTCCCGCGCACGCTGCGCAGCAGTCCCGTTTGCGACTTCGCTCAGCTTACGTGTGCTCGCCCCAGGTTTGAGCAGCCATGACACTGTGCCGGAGTGTTTCGCAGCGGGATGAGTCATTAGTTCGCAATGGGTCGTTAGTGGCCCCGCACCTGCGGGTGCCTACTCTGCCCTATTGTCTTTCCGCGTCTTTGTCCGCGTGTTATTAAAGTGAGTGCCGCCCGTCGCCCTCGCATACTGCACGGCGGTACTGTTTGCGACTTCGCTCAGCTTACGTGTGCTCGCCCCTCGGTTTGAGCAGCCATAACACTTTGTCGGAGTTTCGCAGTACAATATGTCGGGTCCCTACTTCGACTCTACCACTTTTCCCGCGTTCAATCGCGAGCCATTACTAGTGAGTGCCGTCCGTGTCCCGCGCACGCTACGCGGCGGTCCTGTTAGCGACTTCGCTCCGCATACGTGTGCTCGCCCCCAGGTTTGAGCAGCCATAACACTTTGTCGGAGTTTCGCAGTACAATATGTCGGGTCCCTACTTCGACTCTACCACTTTTCCCGCGTTCAATCGCGAGCCATTACTAGTGAGTGCCGTCCGTGTCCCGCGCACGCTACGCGGCGGTCCCGTTAGCGACTTCGCTCCGCATACGTGTGCTCACCCCAAGGGTTAGAAGCAGCCATATACACTTTGCCGGAGCGTCTCACGATCGGGGTCCGTCACGTCGGTTTGTCAGGGTTCACCGGTCTCCGCACCACTATTTTTGTCTTATCCTTCCGCGTATAAATCCGCGCGCCATTAAAGTAAATCGTCATCCCGCCAAACTCGCGGGCCAATCTGCTCGCGAGTCAATTCAGATGAGGCTGTGAAAGCCTCCGGGCTAACAGCGTGTGGGTGGTTTTTAGTCGGTATGGTCCTCCTTCAGGGGATTGAGTCCGACATAACCCAGTTGCTGGCCTACCGGCCAGCAACAGGGTGTGCGAAACAGCATTTTCCATCCAGGCAAAAAAAAAAAAAAAAAAAAGCAGGCATCGGTACAGAGGCTTTATTTACAGTTGTTAATAAATCAATGGCAATATTTTATTAATTTAATGAGCTATTAGTTACCACTAAACTTATATAAAACTAAGTGTAAGCCGTCTTAGGCCAAAGCCGTGCTGGGTATTACTTCATTATTTTCAACAAAAGCTATTATTTCTACTGTTTTATTTTATATGTTCATTCAAATAAATTAATCGTCCTATTATGGGACGAATGGATACTAAGTTTGAGTTTAGGAATAATGCAAATAATCATATTATCTAGAAAATCCAAATATTTTGAAATCACAGACACACAACTTCAATTTTATTTGTACGTTCACATTTCAATATGCACATTTTTTTAATTAATAAGCCTTCATATATTTGTTCAGACAATGTGACTATATAAAGACCCTATTCCTAAATTATAATGCAAATGATTAGTGTTTTAGATGTCTTCACAAAATTTAAGTAAATCTTAAATTAAGAGTTGGTTATTAAAAAAACGTTAGTTCATAATAATAAATTAAATACAATGTTACTATTTTTTACAGACTTAACCTTTGGGTAACACAAAAGAAAAACTTTTAATTTTCCTTTAACCGAGGCTTGGTAAGCCAGCAGTTTATTGAAACCCGTCTCATTATGAAGTATTTTCTTTTATAAATGACGATTTGTTTTGATTAAACGGTGGTTATTAATTCGGAACAGAGAAACTTATCATTTCTTCTAAGAAACATCTTAATAACTAAATTTTTTTTACCTAAAAATACACTCTTTCTGGGTCTTTGGTTTCGCAATTCGAACCACTTTGTTATATCCCCGTAGAAGTTCCTTTTTTTTTACGTGCCGACATACCTAACGAACACCAACTAAAATCCCTCGTTGTTGCACCTTCGCGGTATATGTTCTCTCACGAATATCACCAGCGCCGGCCACCACATTTCGACCGCCTAGAGTAGGCAAAGGTAATACGGCCACCCTGATGAGTCACGGAGGATAGGAACCTGGCATATCACAATACCAAAACTCCTCATGCGCAATTCCACCTCGGCTGCGGGGTGCAGAGGAACGGTGTTCAGCAACCATCCGGCCCGCTTAGACCGGATGGGAGTCACGGTAACTAAGCCCCCTACAACAATAAAGCGGGAGCCCGTTTGAGAAGGTCGAGTAACATACGCCAAAACGACACCAAATAACATAAGGTGCAGGTCAATATTTGCAGCTTGGCGATTCAGAGGAAAATCTCACGATATTAAGTAAAGGGTAAAAGGATTGTATCCTTCTTCGAAACTCTTACAACATTTACAGGAGAGGGGAGTAGCGATTTTTTATAAAAATGTAATACTGCCAGTATGCTATTTAAAAAAGTTAAGTAAAGTGTACAACTATGCTTATCTGTAAAAAAGAAAATATGTTAATTCGGTAAATTAAACAAAAAAACATTGTTTAAATTGTAGAATTAGAATTTCATTACTAACTTAATCTTTAAGTTACTTGTACACCTATGTTCTAATGCTAAATACTCATTGTAAAACGTTAAAACCATTTTAATTATCAGGTCTCTGGCTCGAGGGCATTGTTCTATTCTACTTGAAGTAAATTTAACGCTCTTTTAATAGACTGGATCAATATCGTAGTCTGGTCTATTTGGTATCCACAATATTGCTTTGGAAGCTATGTAAAATTAAAAGAAAGAAACACGTTAATACTAGTACAGTCATCCCACGAATGCTGTCTCATGGGCTTCAGAATTACAGTCTGATAAACATTTTTTTAGACCTAGATGTCTAAAAAAATGTTTATCAGACTGTAATTCTAATAGTTACTAGGGTAGCCTTTAAGGTCGCAGTGTAACGTCTGGTAATGCGATACGAAACACGCCTGACAAACGTGCCTACTACGCTAAATGTCCTAAGGTGGACTTATTAAAGGCACTCACTTTAATAACACGCGGAAAGACAATAGGGCCGGTAGGCACCCGCAGGTTCGCAATGTATACATTTACATTGCGAACTAATGACTCATCCCGCTGCGAAACACTCCGGCACAGTGTTTATGGCTGCTCGAACCGGAGGCGAGCACACGTATGCGGAGCGAAGTCGCTAACAGTACCGCCGTGCAGTATGCGGGGCGGCGGGCGGCACTCACTTTAATAACACGCGGAAAGACAATAGGGCCGGTAGGCACCCGCAGGTTCGCAATGTATACATTTACATTGCGAACTAATGACTCATCCCGCTGCGAAACACTCCGGCACAGTGTAATGGCTGCTCAAACCTGGGGGCGAGCACACGTATGCGCGGGGCGAAGTCGCAAACAGTACCGCCGTGCAGTATGCGGGGCGGCGGGCGGCACTCACTTTAATAACACGCGGAAAGACAATAGGGCCGGTAGGCACCCGCAGGTTCGCAATGTATACATTTACATTGCGAACTAATGACTCATCCCGCTGCGAAACACTCCGGCACAGTGTAATGGCTGCTCAAACCGGGGGGCGAGCACACGTATGCGCGGGGCGAAGTCGCAAACAGTACCGCCGTGCAGTATGCGGGGGCGGCGGGCGGCACTCACTTTAATAACACGCGGAAAGACAATAGGGCCGAGTAGGCACCCGCAGGTTCGCAATGTATACATTTACATTGCGAACTAATGACTCATCCCGCTGCGAAACACTCCGGCACAGTGTTTATGGCTGCTCGAACCGGAGGCGAGCACACGTATGCGGAGCGAAGTCGCTAACAGTACCGCCGTGCAGTATGCGGGGGCGGCGGGCGGCACTCACTTTAATAACACGCGGAAAGACAATAGGGCCGAGTAGGCACCCGCAGGTTCGCAATGTATACATTTACATTGCGAACTAATGACTCATCCCGCTGCGAAACACTCCGGCACAGTGTTTATGGCTGCTCGAACCGGAGGCGAGCACACGTAAACAATCAATCCAGGTAAACTATCATACCGAGTTCTATCCTTTATATACCCAAGCAGATTTTTGAGTTTGTAGAATCCCATAAAACCATTACGTTTTGCACAGCTGAACATAGGCATTTTTTGCATGCAAGAAAGCGGCAGCGAAAACCAGCCTACATTTCTTGGAAGGTTCGTACACACTCAATATACTGGGCAGACGGGTGCAGTAGTTAGTGCTGAGTTGGACTAGTGCTCACCGTCAATCTCAGTTAATTTAGTTGAAGACAAGTCTGTGAGATTTGTCTTCGGCTAATTTGGATGGATGTTTTAATAGCATTGGTTCGCTAGTGCCCTTTTTGGTAGCCAACTGGTGGTATTTGGAGAAATATTGGTATGGTAAGGGGAAATACTCAAATATTATTTCTACATATTTGTTGATCATTGGTTTGATCTGTATTCAGAATTGATGGATAGGTTAAACCTATTATATAGAATTAATTTATCCCGCTGAGACGGACATGGACGTACTAATAATAATCATACACACACACGTTAACCAGTTCAAAACTATGATTCCCGTAGGCGTAAAAGCTTTTAAAAGTGTTGAAAACTTTTATTACATTAATAACCTCGAAACGTTTTGCGCGTTTGTATTTTAGTTATTAAAATTAGTGTAATTCATAATAAAGTACATATTTTTTTTCTTACACATTATGTTTTTATGATCAAATTAAAAAACCAATTGAGAATTTATTTATTTCATGAAGTATGTGAAGAAACAACAGATCGCAGTAATTCGATAAAATAAACGATATGCTAAAGAAAGGTTCAATTAAGAACCCTTACTGGCGATCGTGTAAGCGTTAGGTGTATGGGTGTGATGGAAGTGAGAAGTGTGTTAGGATCGTGCGAAATATAAATCGTTATACTTTACACACCCCTCCCCTAACAGTGAAACTTTACAAATTTGGTGGACAAAACAATCATCGGCTGGAATTTCTAACCTATACTCGCTGGCCGCTGAGTTAGCGTCATTCAAAAGTAAACACTGATAAGTTACACTGACAAGTTACACTGACTCTCTATACCTTTCAAACCGAAACAAAATAGCGATTACACTGCTGATTGGAGACAAACATGGGTAAGAAAGGCCGGTGCCTTCTTAGATGACCCATAGGCAGCAAAGGAGTCTACCATTTAGTAAAAGGAGTCTACCGTAACAAGTATGAAATTTAGTTAAAGAACAATACATTACAATGGTCCATTTATATCTATGAGTTCTCCTAATAAAATCGTTGTGTTTTGTGAATTACAAACTAAGCATCGAAAGGATCATAAGGGCGAGTATTATCGTGAGCTTATCTGTACTTAAGTCGAGGTTCGGGACACATAATCGTATTAGTGATACGACCGGCTTTGCAGGTTTTATTTAAGACTGGGTGTAGGATTATCTATTAAATATAATAAGTATATTCTATGAAGCATACGTGTTATGTATTGATGGAAATACATTTACAGAATAAATTTAAAATATTTTTTAATTATTTCTCAAACATGCAGGTTTTCTTACGATGTTTTTATTAACTGCCAAGGGTCGTAAATTTAGCACTTAAAATTGCTATTAACAATTTTACTGGCGCCGGCACCGAGGATCGTACCCCCGTCACTAACGTATTATGAAATTGACCACTAAATTGTAGCCTTGATCACTACCATTGCTTTATTTCTATCAGAAAGCTCTTACTGAACATCCCTCAGTATATGAGGCCTTCAGTAACCTCATCAACAAAAAGTAAATACTAACTTTACTTACCCTCTTGGAGGCCTAGCCCCCACCTCATCATTTTTCAGTTTGTAGCCACTTCCAATGGAAGGTACAAGCTGCAGAGTTAAACCCCAATCCCTAGCTGTCGGCTTTTTCAACGCAAACGGCTTAAAAAAAACAGATGGACGAAGTAAGAGAATTTATCTCAGTCCATCAGCTAGACATTATGTTAGTACAGGAGTCTTTGCTCAAATCTAACATACGCGACCCCAAAATAGCTAATTACCGCTTAGTTAGGAACGACCGCCCCGTTCGCGGAGGCGGCACGTTAATATATTACAAAGCGTCACTACACTGTGTGCCAATAGATTTACCTAACCTTGTAAATCTAGAAGCCTCAGGTTGTAAAATCGCAATGACAGGCCATCAGCCCATCACTGTGATATCAGCTTATCTCCCGCCTAGTAAAATCATCTTGAGGGGCGACATCGAGGCACTGCTTAATTATAGCGACTCGGTGATAATCGCGGGAGACCTAAACAGCAAGCACTCTGCTTGGAACGCTGAAAAGGAAAATAGAAATGGAGTTGCCCTCCTATCTCTAAGCTTAAAGTTAAATTTTGATATAATCGGTCCTCTAGAACCAACAAGAATACCAACACAGAGGAACCACAGCCCGGACATACTAGATATCGCTCTCCTAAAGAACGTATCTCTCGCGCTAAGACACATAGAAGTTCATCATGAACTTAATTCAGACCATCGCCCGGTCATAATGATGCTAGGACAGTCGCACGCAGAGGTCACTAGGACCAAAACCGTGACCGACTGGAGTAAGCTCGAGAAATATCTCGAGTCTACTGACTCCCCCGAGCTAGCGCTTATTCCGGACATAGTTAATAATAAGGACACGGCACTATCTGCTGTCGATCACCTCACCTCTCACCTTAAAACAGCCGTCCGAGTATACTCCAAGCAGGTAAAGGCAGCGAATGATCGCCGCTTTGAACTGCCCTCGGAACTCAGGCAGCTGCTGAGAGAGAAAAATGCTGCCAATAGGGCATATGACCGTTACAGGACTGACGCAAATCGCGCCAGGATGCGCCAACTCCAAAGGGAAGTTAAAGAGCGCATGGCTGAGATGAGGGAGCAAAGGTGGGACAGGCTCATGGAGGACATCTCGCCCTCTCACACTGCTTACTGGCAGCTGACGAGGGCAATGAAATCCGAGACAGTTGTGTCGATGCCCCCTCTAATCAGCCCCGGAGGTCAGATAGCGTTTGACGATCTAGACAAAGCCGAATGCTTAGCCGACAGCTTGGAGGACCAATGTTCTCCCAGCACCCAGCCCACGGATCCCGCCCACATTCTGAATGTGGACGAAGTTGTATCGCAAAGGTCCACGCAGCCACTAACCGGGGAACCACTTCCGCCTACCTCACTAAAAGAGGTTAAAAACGTAATGAAAATCTAAAGACCCGAAAGGCCCCGGGTGCCGACGGTATCTCTAATAAATTAATTAAAACGCTCCCTAACACGCTAATCTTATTGTTAGTAGCGATCTTCAACGCCCTCCTTACAAGCTGCACCTTTCCTGATTCCTGGAAAGAGGCGCATGTAATAGGGATCCAAAAACCCGGTAAACCAAAAAACCAGGCCTCAAGCTACAGACCCATTAGTCTCCTCAGCGCACTGGGGAAAATCTACGAGCGCATCATACTCATCCGTCTCAAGGATAGCGCTCAATCACTAAAAATCATCCCAAATGAGCAATTTGGCTTTAGAGCTAAACATTCATGTGTCCAACAAGTGCACCGTCTCACGGAGCACATACTTGAGCACCTTAACGATAGTCCCAACAACAGCGTAGGAGCTCTCTTCTTCGATGTCGCGAAAGCGTTTGACAAAGTCTGGCACAACGGTTTGATATTCAAACTGTACACCCTAGGGGTGCCTGACAGGCTTGTGCACATCATCCAAGCCTACTTGTCGAACCGCACCTTCCGATATAAAGTAGAGGGTACCCTCTCCAGCATCAGAGACGTAAAAGCCGGCGTTCCGCAAGGCTCTGTCCTCTCCCCCACTCTCTACACGCTTTATACAAGCGATATACCCACAGTCAATAATAAGATAGTGGAACTGGCTCTATTCGCCGATGACACTACTCTCTACACATCCGACATCAATGTATCTAGAGTATATATTCGACTCCAAGCCGCAGCCACCGCCCTCAGCGATTGGTTCAGGACTTGGAGAATTGACATAAACCCTGAAAAGAGCAAAGCGGTCTTGTTCAACAGGAAGCATGTGTCAAAACTACCCAATAAATTTAAAAATATCACTTTAAATGACAAACCCATCCCATGGGTGTCAGAAGTTAAATACCTTGGAGTTACCCTAGACCGTAAACTTAACTTCAAGAAGCACATAAAAACAGTCAGGGATAGAGCGGCCTTTGTGTCCGGCCGCCTCTACAACCTAACCAACAGCCGCAGCAAAATGGCACTTAAACACAAAATGCGTTTATATAAAACTTGCGTGCGACCTATTATGTCGTACGCCAGCATTGTATTCGCGCATGTGCCCAAAACTCGGCTGAGCCCCCTTCAAGCGATTCAAAATCGCTTCATGCGCCGTGCAACCGGTGCACCCCAATATATGCGGAATGTAAACTTACACCGCGATCTCCAGATGCCTACTTTGGCAGCCCTTTTTAAAAAATTCTCTACAAACTACTTTGAGAGAATCAAAACGCACCCCAATCCGTTAGTGGCAGCGTTAGGTAATTACACACCTGCGCGCAACACAACACTCCGCCTGAGGCGCCCCAAAGATGTCATCACGGACGATGATGACAGAATCACCAAGACCAACAACGCGTACGAGGTTGCGCCGCATCACTCGCACAACACCAATAGCACAAGCACCCACACTAGCCAGGTCCTACGGCTAACACAACGGGATAGACTTCGTCGCCATCACTTCACGACCCGCCAGAGATTTATTCAAGGCAGGGGTCGTAGATGAGGTCACCTACCTCCCGTCGGGGCCCTCGGATCGCCTAGCCCCCCCCCCTAATATTGGAAGTTCTTCTTTCGTTCTAGGGGTTGCAGCTCTTCACAGCAGCAGTCACCATCGATGTTCGTTAAACTTGCGGGCCTCTGTCCCCGCAAGTCTCTTTAGACGAAGCTGTAAAGGCCTCCGGGCCAACAGCAATGTGGATGGGTTTTTAGTCGGTATGTTTCTCCTTCCGAGATCCGAGTCCGACATAACCCGTTGGAAGGCCTCCCGGCCAACAACGGGTATGATTAAATCATTTTCCCTCCACCGGAAAAAAAAAAAAAATTCTATCAGAATGCTGAAAAATATGCATTACTATAATATAAATTCACTTAAACTTCACTTAATTAAAGTAATATTTAACTGTTTCTACTTTACAATTAAATAACTTTCTACTAAGTAAGATGAATTTCTATTAACTTAGATAATTTATGCTTCAACATTTCACTTTTATCAGACTCTTTTTTTAACACATTTCATGTACCTATCTATTATTAACGTAATTCAAATAAGACTGCTAAGAATATTGACTAGGCTGTGTATCTAAAGTGTGATGCAATGTAGTTTCGTTATGGGACAAATATATTGTGTACAGTATAACAGATAACCAATGATCTACTACATGGAATGACTATGAATACAAGCTACCGACGTTATGCTGCTTTCTAATATTGCTAACGGCAATGTTGATTCTCCAGAGTTAGTAAAAAAATATTGTCTTGCTCCCTTCTATATACTCCCTCTCATAGAACTAGGCATAGAAAACTATCCTTTTTCATAAGATTTGCACGTAATTTTATCGAGTTAGTAAATATTCATGGCGTTGATCCGACTACACCGATGTGAAAAGGAGGGTTAAATTACTTTTTAGTTACTATTGAATGACTTCTAATTAATGATTTGGTAAAATATTGATAATAATAACGTACAGAAATCATATACGCATTTGAAATTTGAGCAACTAAACTGTTCGCAGCAGACTGGTGGAACCTACCTGCATCTAAAACTCTCACAGATATTTAAAAAGGAGGCCAATGCCCTGCAGTGAACTTGATGCTTGAAAAGGATGCTACTTTACATTACTGTGGTGTCAAAATTACGGTTAATAATGAGTAGGAATCGCACCGTGAGGGTATCGTGTAATAATGTCATTACAGTATCATAAATAATAAGCTACCTTTCTTTATCAACCACTAAAAGTTTAATTTTGCCCAAAGGCCTTTCCATGAAAAGCAGGCATGTCATGCATGGACACAAATACTCAATACGCTGGGCGTCTGCCTAATGCACTGCGCTCACCAACCCGTCTCCTGAGGATAATCCTGCTAGTGCAGTTGATGCTGGTGGGGTTCCGGATGTGCGCATAAGCGTTCCCTTGGCCCTGCTGATATGCGGTGAGGAATAAGTCGGTGCAGGCCCGTCATAACTCGTCCGCCGCCAGGCGTTAGGTATTTCCTCACGATACAAAAGGTACGTTTGAACCTGAACCTGAACCATGAATTTAAAAAATAAATTTGATTACATTTTAAACACTTAAAGTTATTAAAATTTAAATGGATTTATTAAAATTGGAATTGCGTTTATAGTTTTCTGCTTCTGGTTTACTTATTTAAGTAAATGTCATTATTTTCAAATTCAGGTGCAGCTGTTGTCTTAAAACTTTAGTTCAGAAGATGTCTTCGAGAGTTTATCCATTATGATGCAAACCGCATTAGAGTTACATTAGACACTACGAGACGAGATTAATAAACTTTGTAAAATATTACCTAAAGAGATTTATAACGACTTGCATTTTCTTTTTAAAACTCTTTCCGTACTATGCAATTGCAAGTACTTTGCGGGAAGGTAATGTATCTAGGTGGCATTGAAAAATTGTACGAATTGACTCTCAAAAAACATTGTAGATCTATAGTAAAATATTAATGTATAGAATATTACTGTATTAAGGATTATATACTCGTATATAACACAATTTTTCGCAATCGTTCGATCGCCAAAGCCTCGTTTTTAAGGTAGAGGGATACACCCCGAGCGGGTGACCTTCACATTTGGAGAAAACGATGGTATATTCCTCCTTACACCCCATACAATATTTTACAATGATGTAAAATATTGTATGGGGTGATGAATCACTTGTTTTATTTTGAATCATCATTCCTTTAAACAACAAATAAGTTTGAAGCCAGTGAAAAAGTACAAAACCGAATTTTGCTTTATTCATTTTCCAACTTTAATTTTGTACACATATCAGGTCCACATACTACAATTGCCTTGCTTTGAATTTAGAACCTCCATTGAAGCTCGGAATTGACTATGGTTCCTAGAACTCCATCGATGCAAAAAGCGCCAAGGCGTTTCCCCGCACAACCACAATTTCAGGTACAGCTTTCATAAATTGTTCGCTATAAATAAATTTAAATTCAGGCAGTACTACAGTTACTAGTATTCATTTACTAAGATTCGAGTGCAAAGATAAAATGCCGCGTATAGCCTAGTTTGAAGCGCCTCATAACATATTCACCTCCGCTTATCAGTAAAATATAACCTACTCTTTACAACATTATACATCCGAGATTGTATATAGTTGTAAAGAGTAGGATATATTATACTATTGTGAAGAGTGACGATTCTACAAATACGAAAAATCCTCTAATGAATATAGGCCTCCCCTATAGACAAAGTACGTCTCGGAACTTTATGCTTGTATCGGTCGTCCTACCATGTATAGGCTCTGCATTTGCCTATGTAAAGTGGCCACGGCCACATAACCAGCATTTTCTTCGCATGCCAACATCACTTGCGTAAAGCGCACTTAGTCTGACTTTCAAACAAAATTATGAGATTTCATATGACTGTCTTAATTATGGAATCGCCACTACCTCTATCTAACTATGGGTGACGTAAATTGAGACATATAACAAATAAATTTAACCTCTTTGCATATTCTGTGAACTTTTAGAAAAACGGCAAAGGGTTTAAAACCTGTCGAATATTTCTTTACAATTTTTGTCAAAATTGGGTGCTCCAAACGTTTACAAATAATGTTATATAATTTAGCTCTCAGTTGCTAGTATCAGGTATTGTCATTTCTGTCTAACCCTTTAACGAAGGCGAAGATTGTGTGAGTCTGTTTATGCATCGGTGTGTTTCATTGGCTTACTGCCAGAACCAGCACAAAACTTTGCTCCCATGGAGGTAAAACAATACCGCACACAGTTCATCTTTGCTATTTCCGATATCCATTGTGATATTTCCCTTTGTGATTTTAATATGACATTGTGACATAGTGAGAAGAATTTTAAATTAACAAAAAAATACTGTCATATAAATTAAACTGCGAATGTAATTTGCAATCTTAAAATATAAAAAACTTTCTGTTTACATAAAGCTGCGCAAAAGTCTCCTTTCAAAATTTGATAGGATTTTTGGGCCGCAGGGATATGCCACGCTGCTCCACGGCGGGTTGGCAGACCGTGTTGACATATAATTAGTAAAATTTTTAATTTAACCTAATTAAATATGTTAAAATTACTATACAGAAAAATATAAACAATAACGTTCATTATAAATGATTACGTATCTTAATTTTTTATATTATCGGCTTTATACCAGTAATTTTGCGTATTTGTATTTTTCAGATACGGACAGAGCTACAATACAATTGTGTGGAATGGGTCCACACAGAGGATCGAATTAATGTAGCTTTTACAAAGAGAAATATTTTTTTTAAATCAATCCACTTGTTGCAGGGATCAACAGGGTTGCGGCTCCTAATAATTTATTAATGAAGAAATTATTTAGCCATTTTTTTACTTTCCGCAGACCACCACCGTTTACACCTTTAACACAAAGAGAAAAGAAAAATTCAATATCACATGGTTGTAGCCAAACATGCTTTCGCAACACTTTTTGCCATTCTGGGAGATACAAAATGCCATAAAAAACGTGTATCACAAGCCAACCTTGTGGAATCGTCACGGTATAATAATGTTTATCATTTTATGATAATGACAGCTCAAGGAATATGTAGGCTGTGCTCTAAGGTATCGACTATGTTATGCATGAAACTTCTATGTAATTGTCATCTGCGTGTGTGAGTTTAGAAGAGCTTACAACTTCTAAGGCATTTGTCCTTGTTTTTTATTATTTTTTTTGTTTGCGCTGTCATTAGCAATGTATACCCCTGCATACAACACATTTACTCCAAAGTACCTTGTGCGTTTGGCATAGTATGCCGTGATGCCATACAAGATTTTTCAGGAACATAGAAGTTCCTTTTTTTAACTATTTTCTGTAGTAGCTATTAAGGTGTTGAACCAATTTTTAATATAACTACTAAATAGTTATTGCATATTTTCTTTGCCTAATTAAAGTTTGAGGGTTCTAAACCTTTTAAGCTCCATATCTCGAAAACATTAGGCCGAATTAATAACAATTTCTGAGTAATTATATAAACATTTCTAAAATGTTTCAAAGCGTTAAACTCGATTTTATTATTTAGGAAGTTGATTCTACTTAAAGTTTCGAGAATAAATTTGCAACTTACATTTGAAATTCATGTTTTTAGAATTTTGATTAAAATGCTGTTCATTAATTTATACCGTTATTTACTTAGTAGTAAAGTTCAGTGTGAAAGTAAATTAATACGCTCAAACTCGATCGAAGGGTACGCTACTTTCAAGCTAACTACCAAAGCAATACCTTACCAACGGCTTACTTTTAACGGCTCAGCTATCAGGTAGGTAGGTAAACTAGGAAATCAGATTAAGGATTTTTATTATTACTTAATACTATAAGTATTTTGTTATACTTATTTAGACAACTACGATTATTTATTATTTTTATAGTAGTACATTCTTACATAGTTTTGCCGCACATCAGTAGTGTAACCACTATTGTATGCCTGTTTGAATAGTCTAGAGAGCCAGTATAATTACAGGGTGAGGTATTCCTTAGTCCTCCAAGATGTTAATGCAACTCAAGCAATCTTCGATAGAAGTTGTTTACAGGTGTCCAACGTCTGTAGTAGCTACTGACAATCAATTGTTTATTAAATGCATCTATCATCAGATTGATTTTAAGCATTTTTGTAACCAATGTTATGGAAAAATCACCAGGAAAACATCCATGGCGAAATGTTTACCGGCCGTCAATAAGATACACTTTCTATGATCTCCGTGCTTTCATTGTACACACTGTATATGTACTGAAGAACTGTTTTTTATCGCACACCAAGTGTTTCATACAACCACACAATATATCTGTTTTACTAAAAAATTATGTTTTGTTTTCATTTAGTTCGGGATCTATCGGGAATAGTGGTGAGCATGCTTTGACATTCGGCTAATTCGGTAAAAAAGAGGAACCTAAAAGATCGGCAGTGTGAGACAACGAGCATCATAATATATAACTTTAGAAGAAGCGAAGAAACGATGGATAGCTGAATGAATAAGAGAATCGATGTTGGAGATCCGGTGGGAAGTTGAGATTGTGAAGGATTTTTAAAAGAAGGCAAAAGTAGTAAGTGTTCCTGAAAAAATACTAGAACCTGCTTGTGATAAGAGACGATATCCAACATATTAAGTCTAAAATAGAATTGAATGCAGAAATTTTAGAAGTTTCAAGTTTAAAATATAAAAGCAACTTTCAAAGAGCAAAAATCAGTGCAATCTAAAAGGCATTATAAAGAATCAAGATAAGAGTAATATTAGTTGACAAGGAGAAAAGACATATAACGAATGTAAGACACGTTAAAAAACTCTTTAAGGCATTCGCTAATTTTGTGTAATAATAAAAATATTACTACAGTGTAAAAAAGTCTGCAAATTATTTTATTTAGTAGAGCTGATCACTTTAAGCATTCTCGCAGATGTTTGAATAGCGTCGATCAACAGATGCCAATTTAAATTCAAATCAATCAGACGGATCAAATACGAGACCATTATCAAAAACCACTTCCAATGTGAAAATTCATTACCATTTTAAACATCATAGATAAGTGTTAGTATTTTTTATGCTAAGACCACAATTCCTCACGTAAATCAAACGCTATAAACTTTAGTGGCTATTGACTAAATGGGACTCGAGGTCGGGGATAGTAAGCCCAGAGCTCAAATTTCCGGAATATTTTTACAATGAAGGGAACTTACTTACTTGAAATGATATGCCTATTTTCATCAATTATAATATATATCCATCCTATAATTATAATTTATGAAAGCCAGCGCGTTTGGAATGAAATAAGTTTTTGGTATTAAGCTTACATATTACACATCTATATTTTCTGGCAATTAAAAAGAGCGGTTCATGTGTACTTTTTGTACAGATATGCAGTGCTAACTATATCCGTGCAAACATTCAGATCAATCTGTTGCTTTGCTGGGGCATGAAAATACAATTACGCATTTATAATATAGGTGGTACTTACATTTGAAATTGGCGTTTTGTCGAACTGGCCACTTTAATCTCAAATAACCTGGCGTTTGGTTAGGAATTCACAATTCAAATATATTTCAAATTTAGGCTTGTGTATTTGTGTTTCGAACTTAGTGAATTATTTGTTTTCGTGGCATTTATTTTTTATTGAGAACCTTCTGTTAACAAAATGGATAACAAACTTTTTAAGAAATTATATAACTATTTCATAAAAAAATCGTTTTACATTTTCCATATAATACGCTAATATATTCATAGGTAAGGACTTTATGGTAAGGATTACAATAAAAATATATATCTAACTAGAAGAAAATATGGGGAACATAAAAACAAATTGAACGCGATGAAATCCGTAAATAATATTTTAATCTCTAAAATCATTTTTACAATGTTTATAAAAATTGCAAATTTTAGTGCCAGCATCGAAATTTTAACTCGTGTACTATGAAAATAAAAACTAATCACTACAACTTATACATAACCTTACATTGCTCCTTGACTTGAAAAAATATTGTTTGTGATTACGAATGTAAGCTATCACGAATCTTTGCTTATTGACTCAACGAAAAAACTGTAACTGTAAGGTTAATATGTTACCGGGATCGGTGGAGGCGTTTTTAATAACTAGAATAGGAGTAAGAATATTAATTTATTAAAATTTTTAAAATCTTTGGATTCCTAATTTTGAGTCATATGCCACATACAGGTTGCGAAGTCGGCAACGGTCTTTATGCACGTACTTTTATCACTTTGTGTGGGGTCGTATCCATTACTCTGCCCTCCCCAAGAGCGAAATTACCAGCGTTTTCAGGAAATCCGATATTTATTTATCCTTTAAAATATCTAATTACAACAAAATATAAAAATCGTCGTTAGAATTACATACTAGATGTTTCTAACGACTTACCGCCTCAACGTAATTCTAATAATCATTTTAAGGTTAATAGAAATAGCACTTCACTCGGAAAGATTTTGTTAAGTGTCATGTCATCATCAATACTTTAGTTTCGTCTATATTTATACCTTTTAAAGTCACTCCTTTGGTACAGTGTGGCTACGATATCGTCAGTTCTGGTAAGTTAGTTATTGGCTAAATTCGATATTTCAGGTTTTCTGTAGATTTCCAATTTTGCTTTCACAAGAATAATTTAGGCTGATTACGTATGTACCATGAGATGCAAAGAATGCAAAGAGCATGCTTTTTACAGGCATCAAGTTCAGGTTGAAACTTAATGAGTTGTTTTCCCTGGTTCGTTCTGTGTGCTTCCACATTCTCGTTGTACAGGAATTCATCATACGATGCAATTTGTTCACAGGCTCTCAAGACAGGCAAGTACTTGTTGTCCTTCATCAATAGGTATGGTTGTGTAGGAATCACAATAATAGTTTTGTTTGTAACAACAATAGGTAATAAGTAAATTTTAAATGAACTATATGTTTTACGTCGTACTACAGGTCTTCTAATATTAGATAATGTTTCAATAACTGCGTCTCTTAAATACCCATAAATATTTATTGACTTCTACCAACGATATAAACTCTTTATATTTTAATACAATGTATCGACCCATTTTTCTCATTAACTTCAGTCGCGTAAAATAGAATTCTTTTGAATATCACTACACTTATACTTCTATTTTGTTGATAACCATTTTAATAATAAATTAACAGGTGCGTTGAGGCGTGCAGTTTTGAATTTTCCAAACAAAAATGTTGTAAATGAAAATTAACATTTAAAAATATGAGTTATTTTGTGGTTGTGAAGGCAGTATGCTATAAAGTGAAAATGAGAAAACTTTCTTAGCTACTACGTTTTACAACAATAACTTTAGGTGAGTATAAATGAGGAAACTTACGCCACCTTTAGTGCTGACAAACAATCCTGTATTTTTGTGACGAAGATTTTAAAAGAAATATTTATGTTTATTGTATTTAAGCAAAATTGTCACGTTTTTTCATAAGTATCCTTTTTGAAAAATTAAACAAATGAAACAATCTTTGGGGGAGGCCTATGTTCAGCAGTGGACTTCTAATAGGCTGAAATGATGAAACAAATGGAGTGATGGTGTTGTCCTACTGCCCTATTGTCGACTACTTCCGTCGTTCGTATATTATGGTGTCATAAGACAACACGCAAACAAGCACTTGCTCGACTTTATCTCCTAGTACCCGATGTAAGGTTTACGCGGCAATGTCGGAGAGAGGGCCAAAATACAGTGTGTATCTAAATATTGACATTGTTTGGAATTCGAATCCAGGATATCCACCAGTCAAGTATGGCATGTATAGTAAGCAGCAATAACCGAAGATGGTAATGGCATACCAATAAATATATCATTGTGGCATCCTAAATCATTAAATATTAAATCTTCTCCAACTTCGAATACGAGTATAGTTATTGAGTATTTACAAGTAAATCACAAGAACACTTACTATCCTCTTTAAAATTTTTGTAACTTCACTGTAATTATTAACCTATATAATAAATTTAAAGTATAAACCATTAAATGAGTACCGATTGGTTAAAACTAAAAGTTAAGTCTTATTTAAATTTGTAAATTAAATGAAAATTATCAAAGTTCTTTCCCAAGTTATTCATACTTACTTGAGTGATTCTAATCTCATTTCCATATTAATTTACAAAGTTGACATGGGGGCGGATTTCAGAACCAAGTTATCTACAAATAGAATAATTATGTAATAATAATAAATATACACATAAACCATCCAAACTTATCCAATGTTAACTGCTTCCTGCTTGATATACGATATCATAGACGATTACCCATGGTTATCAGTATCAAAACAATATTGTAGCCATGGTACAATATTTTTTTATCTATAAAATAGTGAACATTAGTCAAATTTTACGAATATTTTATTCGTACGTAGTCCAATATAACTATATACTATCATCCTATTTTGCTCTCTTTTTGCGAAGTTAAAAGACACCATTATAGCCACAAAAACTCTGCACCTGGTAACACTATAAACATACATCTCATTCCTTGTATCACGCTCATACACAGTAAACACAAAAAAAAATCCCCTCCCCTATTTTAATTAATTAAAAAATTGTTTATTTAGTTTAAACTATGAGTTTTTCTGAAGAATATTGTCTTGAAATACCTATACAGAAGAATAATTATGTATCAGATAGTGAGACTAGGAGAAGACAAAGAAATTTAAAACTTGTTTAGAAGCAAATTTTTTTTTTTTAAGAAATTTATATTTTTATGTATTTAAAATATTTGTTACTTACCACTGGTGTATTTTAAAGGGCGTACAAAGACTCAAAAATCTACCCGATTCATACAAATTGTCTAAAGACAGACCTTGTGTTAATAATTATCTACCAATTGTTATTCAACTGACACTGTCTAAAATCTTAGATCACATTATTAACAACTGATTGATTAAATATTTGGAAAAAAATAACACAATTTGGATTTAGAATTAGGATTTAGGTCAAACTGTCCTCTTCAGATACAATGATTGAACTCTATAATAATATAGTAAATAACATTAAATTAAAAAAGAAAACAATCGGGTTATACCTGTAGCTGTCCCAAGCTTCAGAATACGACATCAATTAAATACGTATAAGAAAAACGTTAATTTATAAAATCAATAAGGTTTTAACTATTTGTTTAATATTTGTTAAAAATGCAATGTGTTGCTGATAGTAAAATAATAAAATCGATATATTTCACGCAATGCCATTCACAGGTAACATATTGCATCACCTCTTGGGGAGGTTCATCCAAAACACACTTCCTAAGACTTGAAACAGCATTTCTAAAACTAATTTTATCGTTGCTCTTCTTCCATCCCACCATCCACAAAAAAGGTAAGTTTAGCCTGTGCGCCGGCTTTTTATAGCACAGACTGCAAAAAAAGACTGTAAGGAATTTTTTATATTTTTAAATTTGTATTGTTCTGCTATTATGGTGTTAGTAATGCCTATTTTTTTAATATTTTTATATTCATGGGGTGAGGTACAGGAATAGAAAAGAATTCAGGCATTCCCATACCTATTCATAACTAGGACACATATACCTAAAAATGTACTTGTGTAATTTTAATTTGGATTTAGCTATCACATACGGGATGTGTCCAGCGAGGAAGACATAAACGCATTGTTATTATTATTGTAACCAGCCACGAATGTCCCATAAACCTTAGAACAACAAGCAATCAAATTATCAATTATACTTTGATGAAAAATTCCTAAGATTCTATTATTTTTAAGTGAATAAAAGGGTTATAACTTTGTGTTTGTCAAAGTAGTTGTCTCTTAAAACAATTTATCATAAATCTACCATAATCACTGTAACTAAGATAATGCCAGAAATTATTTGTCATCTGTGTTTATCAACACGAAGCGATCCGTAGAGCCCGGCTTATCTGTGTATACAGACCAATGTTTACTCGATGTGCACGTCCAGACGCCACGTGGTATTTCGAGATTTGGTAAGCATAGCCCCAATTTTCTTTTATAAACAGACATGTTGTCGCTCGACGTTTACAATGTGGGCTTAATTTATTTCAGAGCATATTGTGTTCTAACAGATAAACTAATAGACTAAAATTTAAAAAAAAATTGAATTCTACATCGATAAAAATGTATAACCCAGTTAAAATTTTTCATGGAACAGTCTCAGGCGATGATGGAATAGTCGCCCAAGAAACAGAGCCGATAAGGAGTACCGATGCAGGCCAACACTGTCATCTTCTGGGGCAGCCTGTAATCAGGTATTTGCATACCTGACTACAGGCTAGGTATTACACCTATGGACCCCGTTGTCATAACACCAGACAACATAGAGCACCGAACTGGAAACGTCCGGGACTCGGCGGGTTCGGCCGACAGTTCCAAGAGGCTCTTGACAAGAATTCTCTCCCAAGGCTCTTTACCACTGGAGTCAATTATTTGTTTCCCAAGGACCAGATCATCGCAGACCCGAGCAAATACCGACATTACATATTGTCTGTCTGATACTAACATCTATTCAGAGCATGAGAATCTAACTTGAACCGGGATATGTCGCGTGCTCAGAATGGATGTTGGGACCAAGGGATCCCCCCAAGGCTCCTCATTGATGCGGTCTTCGGCAAAATGGTTATATGTAACGGTCGGAACTTCTCCACCGCCTGGATAGACTACATAAATATTTCCTGCGAAGATCGGATAAATCACTCTACGCAGATGTGCATTATCTCTGATAAAAGGCTTACCCTTCTATCCTTAGCCAACAAGCAAAGGCAGGACCCTGCAGTACAGGGCGTCTCTGACAGGAATACCGTATGGAGGGAGAAAGAGCTCCACGCGAGGTTGTAACAGGATTTTTGTAGATACCGTCGCCTGGCTCAACTTTGGGAAAACCGAGGGATTTGTGCGACAAAATGTTTGTTAATACAAACAACTATCGGAAATACATCCTATTGGATGGCACCGTCGACATCTGTCGAGCTTCTGGCCATCCCGCGGTGTCGCTTCAGCATGCATATCTCCAGTTGTTCGGCGCTTTCTAACTTTTTTTTATGGCTAAGGCGGAAAACGAGCGAGCGATTCATCTGATGGTAAGTTATTACCATCCCCCACGTACATCTGCAACAAAAGAGGTGCTGCAGGTGCGTTGCCGGCCTTTAAGGGTATTTGGTACGAGAATGGGGGATGGGGAGAGGGAGCGGGCCTCCGGTTACCTCACTCACCAAACGAAACGCAGAAGCACAAGAGGCCTCTACCTCACGCCGGTATTCTGCGAGGCCGTGGTACCAACTGGAATCAGCCGGCCCATTCGAGCATCAGCAAAAGCCGCCACTCTACCACGCTTAACTTAAGAGACTTTAAGTACTCACCAGAAACCGTGCTTGAAATTGGCCGCGGCTCCATTGGGACCGGTATATCATCACTGATAAAACAATACTTGCGAACAAGCCTGATGGACCGGACACAATCGTGGATATTTTTGGTCAATATTACCATTCCGTATGACGAAAACCACGTGAAAACCGAAACAAACAAAATATCTGAACCTGGCTCCCGAGCTGACTTAGTGTATCTTATTTGTTTTATGGTATTCTATGTATATATACATATTTAGGTATACAACACAACCGGACGAGAGTATGTGTAAATACTCTATAGATAATAATAAAATAACAACACAATTCATTCAACCACCTTCTCCACTCTGCACATCGCGAGCCAGTAACTTATAAGAACGACAAACAACAAAGCTCGACGCACGTGGGACGAAACGCATGCAGGACGTTTTGCAGTTGCAATATTAAATATCTTTTTTGTCCATCAATCATAAGCTTATGAAACAAAATTACATCTCTATCCTATAACGAGAACCTACGCCAATTTTATAAATATTAATTCGGTAAATCCGTAATCCCAATAAATTTTATTGTGGTAAAAATGTGGTTCACACAAATTACAGAAGCATATGCAATTTCCTTTTACATAGAAAGCACATTTAAAATTTAATGTCGCCACAAACTAACCACAATAAACGATTTAACATTTGAAACGTAATGTTGCAAACATCTCATACAACACTTAATTACAAAAGGCTACTATGATTGTGTATGCAGATACTCCTACTTCTTTCTTACATGATTGTGAAGGCTGATGGCTACACATGGGAACACTTGCACAAAATTTTAACTTTTCAGCAGCGGTTCATGAGTTTTAAATTTATGTGTAACTATAATTATTTGGATCCTTAATAAGAATTGCATAATGCTTTTCCAATGTAAGGGTATACTATTTATACGAAATGAGTTATTTGTCAGTCAGCTGATAAATTTAAAGGAAAATAATTGGACGGGGAAAAAGATTTTTCGTATTCTATATACATTTTTTTTATCATACTTTATTTATATTCGATTATAATATCTTTCTGCCATTTTGTTTGATAACTTGTTGCCATTTTGCAGGCAGTGACATAATCCTACTAAATTTTAGGACTTCTTCTTTTAAAAAAACTGCGACAAGTAGTTTTGACAGTCCTTGCTCGATGTTAACCTTATACTACCCAAAGAATTCCGAAGAGACCGAAACATGTGAAAATCTGAGGGTGCACGGAGTAATGAAGGAATATGAAGGTTTCAGATGCGTTGTCACTCCAGGACTAAGGTGGAACACCTCACAGACTGTAATTATACTCTCTATACCTTTCAAACCGAAACACAACAGTAATTGCCCTGCTGTTTGCGACAGAAATGTTTAAGAGTGTCAAAGGTGGACAGGCAGAGAATGCTTTTAGCATTATGTCCGCTTTTTGATCATATATTGTACTCGTATTTGGTTCAATAAAGACCCAGACTACTAGGCACAGTAATTTACGTTTTATGTAAACCACCTGGAAGTATTGTGTAAGATATTGTGGAAACCACTTTCACAATGACATAATGGTGACAATCGGAACAAAATGACATTCACGATGCTACATTTTTTTCCCAAAAATGTACTGGGTGTTATGGTAAACAAATTCAATCTCCTACTCCAAAGCTTTTGTTAGTTATCATGTTAAAGTCAGTTTGAAACAAACTATTGTAAATATGATGCTACTGTCGTTTGATGGCTAGTAATTCAGTTCAAATTAAATATGATATGTATAAATTTATTCGATTTTGAAAAAAAAGTTGTAAATAGTCTGATAGAAATTACAAAGATGTTCAGTAAAGTTGTTTCACAACGTTTCGAGAATATGATTAACGATCATTGTGTGTGGTGGACTTCATTGCTCGCATTAATATCTTTGCTTGTGGCGGCGTAGTGTCGTAGGTCGTTTACTTCCCTTTAATATGGTTTAGGAGGGCGATGGCACATACGTCATGCTTATGAACAGGCTGGTCGGCTTCGGTTTGCAAATCCTGCATGAGTTTTTTATCCTTTATTTTTGTTATTCTATCTTAGAATACAATATGTTTTCAAAAGATTACATGTTTCAAGTAAGATTCAATTGCCTGTTCGTAGCTTTTTAGCAGCGTTATTTTGTACTGTTTGGTATGTAAAAACTCTTTTAAGAAGTTTACAAAAAAGTGGATAGTTAGTAGTTTTCTTCGCCTGTTTCTTCTCCGTCAGAGAAATATTATTACGAATCGGTGGTAGATTGAAAATGACAATTTGAATTTCTTACGTCATTGCTTCCAATAAACATAATGATTTTCACAACACATTATAATCCTTTCCAAGAATACTTATAGCCTATACTCACCACGTTAGGCAAACGAGTAGTGAATAAGATAGCCTAACACTGGTTATTTAGTAATCCTGAAACTTTCATCAAGAGTCTGTAAGATTTGGGTTGGTCGTTCAGCAGTATTAAACGTGGTAGCCACGCGGCGGCTTTTGTTGCTGCTCGAATAGGCCGGCTTGACCGGATTGATAGCACGGCCTCGCAGAATACCGGCATGAAGTAGAGTCATCTTGTGCTTCTGCGTTTCTTTCGGTGAGTGAGGTAACCGGAGGCTCACTCCCCCTTCCCATCCCTATCCATCATCCCCTCTCCCATCTCTTAAATATCCGTACCTGCAGCACCTCTGGTGTTGCAGATATTCGTTAGCGACGGTAATCACTTACCGAACAAAACAGTCCCGCTTGCGCCGTCGCTCCGTGCACACGTGTGCTCGCCTCCGGTTTGAGCAGCCATGACACTGTGCCGGAGTGTCTCGTACTCAGTATTTGTCGCGTAGATCATGTCAGGGTCGTCGGTCTCCGCGCCTCCATCTTCCCGCGTATTCGCGAGTTATTATTTAGTGAGAGCCGTCCTAATCCCGCGCACGCTGCGCGGCAGTCCCGTTTGCGACTTCGCTCCGCATATAGGGTCACTGTGCTAAGCGTCTCACAAGCGGGTTCTGTCGTGTCGGTTAGTCAGGGCCGTTGGTCGCCGCGCCTCCATCTTCCCGCGCATATTCGCGAGCTATTAAGTAGTGAGTGTCGGCCGTGTCCCGCGCACGCTGCGCAGCAGTCCCGTTTGCGACTTCGCTCAGCTTACGTGTGCTCGCCCCTAGGGTTAGAAGCAGCCATATACACTTTGCCTGAGTGTCTCACAATCGGGTTCTGTCGTGTCGGTTTGTCAGGGTCATAGGTTTTCACGCCACTATTAGCCTCCCACATACGTGTGCTCGCCCCCAGGTTTGAGCAGCCATAACACTTTGTCGGAGTTTCGCAGTACAATATGTCGTGTGTCAGTATATCGCTAGTGGGCCCCGCATCAGCGGGTCCCTACTTCGACTCTACCACTTTTCCCGCGTTCAATCGCGAGCCATTACTAGTGAGTGCCGTCCGTGTCCCGCGCACGCTACGCGGCGGTCCCGTTAGCGACTTCGCTCCGCATACGTGTGCTCACCCCAAGGGTTAGAAGCAGCCATATACACTTTGCCGGAGCGTCTCACGATCGGGGTCCGTCGCTTCGTTTTGTCAATGTTCCTCGGTCTCCGCACCACTATTTTTGTCTTATCGTATTATATTATAATATATTTTTCCTATGTATGCACATAATATAACACTTATGAACGTTATCCATAAACAAAGTCAACCAAACCTTTTGCTACAGAAAATCTTTTACTTTCCAAGTAATAGAACTTCCGGATTCGATTACTGGGCTATTCACCAACCAAGGGCTATTAATTACTAACCAAGTTTTAATAAAATGCGTGTCGTATCCATCCTGTATACTAGTATCACTGCTGTAATTGGTGAGCACAGTGCCGGTGCCCTTGCCTTACGTCACTAGTGTGTATAACCTAATATAATATATAAGCACTAAAGCACTCACGCCTGTCTCTCTTCGAGATAATTTAGCATGGTTAAGCGTAAGCAAACAAAATCCCGCCACAACATTCCCGCCGAGCACTTTTCACCTCTCAGGGAGAAAGAATAGCCGAGTGGCGAGCCTCGTCGCCATATTTTTCTCCCGAAGATTGCCATGACATTTTCATGGCTTATCAGGTAGATTTGTTATCTTACTACCAAATGTCCATCACGTGGTAGTGGCACGATGTACCACTACATCATGTGGAAATGGAGGCCGTGTATGTGAGCATTTGTGTTCCAGCATCTAGCATGGAAGAAGAGGATGGAGAGTAGGTATATTCTCTCCCTAGAAGGGACTGCCTCCGGCGGTTCACTCTCGTAGGGTCGCGTTTATCGCGTCCAAAGCGTTCCCGTAGTCCTGCTGATATGCGGCGAAGATGTAGTGTGAGTGGGTTTTGGTCTATACAAAGTTATCCTTGCCCCCGTAGGACGGGTATGCATTATGCATTTCCCCATGTATGAAAATGAAGTGATCACAACACACGAGCCGAGTGTGCAGTGACTGCGAATGGCGAAGCGTCAGATAACTCTTGTCCCAACAATTAAATATGGCTTGGATTTTCATATAAAAATTTCTTATTAAATAACGCAATTCATCATTATTTTTTTAAAAGAGACAATACGTAAGTCATATGCTTACTTACTTTTAGAACAACTACTGACATATACTCGTATACGTATTTGTACATCGCTGTACTTAAATTGTAGTTCACGGAATTGTCTTGGTGCATGTTAATATCCACCGACGTGTGTCCGATTCTAAAAGATTTATTAAACAATTTCGGACTTACACAATCGAAATTGGTTTTTCAACATACGCTGGTGGGTTTTAATATCCGCCAATTTCGGACATTCACTGTAACATATGCACATTTCTAACAAACTTCATTCATATACGTTAACTCGTTTAAGTTTAAGTTACACTTATAATATTAAGTAGACTAAACATAGCCTATAGCAGTTAATCATAACAGAGTTACATAAAAATCCGTGAAATTACTTTTAACTTAAATTCCTTCACACGTAGAACATTCAAAGAATTTTATATGTTAGTTGATTTATTTGTTTATCAAATACATATCTATGCAACTACTATTTTAAATTTATAGTTAATTGCAAATAACATACAAATGCTGCTAAATCTTTGAAAATGTGCCGTCCTTACCCGACATGTGTCATGGTAATAGATTTCTACCGAGACCTTTGTTATTAAAAGTTCTAGCAGTTTTCTTTATCCATATTGGTTTTGTTAGTTGTTTGTTTCTCTAACATAAAGAGTTATTTTAATAAACAATAAATAGAATCAAGTGATTAAATTTGAACCAGATACAAAAAAAAAGGCTTTAGGATTGTAGATACACCTGTCTGTTATTTGCTCTAAATTGCTGATGTAAACAACGGAACGTCTACCGGTCTTGGTCTGGAGTTATACGTAGGATACGTTATATGGTTTATACTTACGTATAAGTGTGGATACTCGAACATCCATTGATTTTTATAGATTCGATTATGCTAGGCAACTACTGAGTCGTTTAAATATTTTTTTTCTTTTTAATAAGCCTCTGTAGGTTTACTATTGCAAAAAGAGTTTTGTACAAAGGGGCTTTGAAATGTAATATTATACCTTATATGTTATAATTTCATGAGTAATGTTGCAATCATCAATCCATGGTGTGTGATGTAATGATGACTTTCTCCTCGCTGATTTCGATCACAGCGATAACTTTCGAATATTACCTGCAATTGACATAAGATATCATAGTGCCGTAAGTGTGAAAGTCGAACCTTAGTCACATGGCTTTGCAGTCAGGTGCGCTAGCCAGTAAGGCATACAGTCTTCAGTCAGTGGTGGGGTAACTCTACTCCTAAAATACTATTGGCGAAGTAACCAAACCAAGAGAAAGCGAATGTACTAAGTCTACCTGAATCAACAAAATTTCTGTCTAGCTTGCTATCGTGGGGATTACACAACATATTAGTAATTTTATAAGTTCCTTCTGATATTACAAATATAAGTAAAACAGGATAAATTATGTCTGTACATCTGCATAAATGTCAGTAGCAGCAGTAGTGATGTAGTGTCCTCATTTCTTTGACATCCTGTAAAAATTATGTAGCGTTATGCCATTATTATAGCGTGTCACGCCTCGTGTAAATCGTAGCTAATTCAATTACTTATTAGGTCTGAAACACTTTATAATATATTATACGTACGAAGTATACGTCTACCTACCTACCTACCTACCTACTATTATACTATTGTCGATTGAAAAACTAGTAATTTATCAATAATGTTTTCGTAAATGTAGAGATACCATTTCAAATATTTTTTTGTTTGATGTTCTTGAGTTTTGTTCCATTTTTGATCTATTTGTTTCCATTGACAGGAGCCGTGGAGGTCAGTAATCAGTCATGCTCAAAGCTCATGGACTAAGAGAAAAGATATCGATCTAATACTATTCTAGATGTACTAAGTACGATCCAGAAAAGTCCTGTAAAATGTAAGGTTAAATTTTAAGTCGTAACGTCGAATCCACTTGTATAATATAGGTATAGGTTGTATATTCTTATATCGAAGATAAGGGTACAATATTCTGCGACAGTGATCAAAACAAGCGCGAAATGGAAACATATTAACGAACGTCAAACACAAATGTTGTTGTTGACAGTTAATTTGTAAATCAATGGCTTATCTGCTTCTAATAGAAACAACGGTTTCGTAACTAATTATAGGATCACTAAAAAATATTACCCATGACATGAAATGTGCGAGTGAGATGTACATTGAGGGAAAATTTAGTTTTGCGTAATGATTACTTGTCTTGACTAACCGAATGTTACCTGTTGTGAATGCCAGTTCTAGTTTAGTTTGTAATTAATGTTTGGTGCCATTTAATAAATACTATGGGTTTTTATATATTGCATATATATGCAACTAAAAATTCTTGAGAGACATTTTGTTCGGCCAATCATTTTTTCTCTCAGAAGCCTAATTAAAATTTATTTCCAAATAATTTGAAAGGCTGGATTGACATAAAATGTTTTATCGGTTATTTTGAGCCTTAAACTTGATCACAGAGTAACTTTTATAAGAGAATAGATTTGTGATTATTATGATTATTTTTGTAATGAATTTTATTTGTGATTTTATCAATATTTAAAATTCAGCATAAGCAGGAGAGCTAAGTCTATTAGCTAAAAATCACATTTAAGCTTATAATCTATTGTGATCCCCAAAAATACTGCTTTATCAATTAAATATAGTATTTAACTCCACAAAATAACATAATATGGGGACAGCTGTACATTTAGCTAAACTAATTTAATACACAAAGTTTTGTTTGTTGTATTAAGGGCTAAATAATATGCATGAAAGTCGTCCAAACTCTTACTCTTTTCTTTCACGAAGAAACAGCCTATGGACTGACTATGAATATAAGTGAAGATACTACGATACGATACTACGAACAATACTATATTTGTAAAATTTGATACCAAGAATGGCAGAACCTTTTTTACATAAGAAACTAAAACGTGCCTAAAATGGATCCTTGTGGCACCCCTATTCTCACTATAGAACCTTAGGAGTTTACGTCATTTACCTGAAACGTTTGGATCCTATTATTAAGATAAGACTCCAACAAATGAACAGCACTCTCTCTTAAACCATATTTATTTAAAAAAAAAAAAATATGAATGCTACCTCCCACGGTAGGAATTTTTACTGTGCCGCGGATGCAGTATACATACATGAATAGCACATAGACAAACACCCATACCATAACTTCTGTTGATTCTCCCTCCATAACTTATTACCAAATTACTGTAAATAATATATTGATTATTAAATGCGTAAAATTTTAATCTTATCTGTTCAGTACGATTTAATTGACAGTCCTAAGCTTGTTAAAGCATCCAAGAAAATCAATTTGTTGATAAGAAAAATAATTAGACTAAGTTTTGTTTTGGATTTAGGTGAATAAAAGACACATATTACCTAAATAGTGATTTAGAATTTCAAAAAAATTATTGAAATTTTAGTAAGTGGCTCATGACTTTATGAAGTACCTGATACACAGAATGTCCTGCAGTGTCCTGCAGAGTCCTGTGGGACTCTCCAATGAGGAGGATGTGATATAATCCCCATTCTTGGCAACGGGATTGACGATAGCAGAACACAGCGCTCCTTGGACGCTTCTGCTCATCACCAATGTGTGTATTTTTGATTTGCTATTTTCGCGATAGTTTTCCCGCAATGTGTCAGTAGCTATTGCGATGCGGTTTTCCCTTAAAACTACCACGGGAAGAAAGAGAGTGGCAGATTCTTGCGTCGATACCACACACTTTGTTATAACTAGTACCGACATATGTGCTCACACTCATGTTAACGTTCACACGAGTGTGAGCACATCCTAAGTTCACAGTTATTTATGATATATGTTTAAAAATGGATATTATTAGACAAAGGAGTGCAAAATTACAGAGGATTATACTATCATTTAAATCTCACCTGTACGTAATGCACCCAGCTAACAAACTATACTCTGTCGAAGCGCATGATATTATATTTCTATTTTATAAAACCAGTAATCTAAGAACCTGTTATATCCATAAAACTAATTTGTTCCCACTTTTCAATTACTAACTATAAAAGAATAAATAATTTTAGCAATAGCAGCAAGAATAATTTCATAGCAAATCACCTTCTGACACTTACAGTAATTAGTTATTGAGCAAATAAATAAATGGAACTTTGTTGATTGCTGCCAGAAACAAGAACTTAATTCCAACTTTGTCTTGCAAAACTTTCTGCTGATTTATGTGAAAACTTTACAAGAGTAACTGTTGATTAGTTACGGTAGTATTTTTTACAGAAGCCAGAAACAAACACAAAAATATAATTACACTCTGGCTTTATCTTATTTTTATTAATATTTCCGCGAACAATCGATGTTTTTTTATCAACTGTTAACTCAAATTTCAAGAAAAAGGTCATTGAATAAATTCAATAACATGTTGCAACAATAAAAAACATATTGTTATGACACAAGGAATAAGAGCAGAAGTAAAAGTAAGAAGAAGACAGGAAGTGAAGAAAAGGTAACCAGTAGCAAATGCGTGTGCAAAACCGTGAAGAAATCGTACTTAAGTTGCTTATATTATAGTTGGCTACTCAGGATTCGAATATAGATATTATGAACATAAAGCGAACGCCTTGACCATTATGTATTAATAACGGTAGTTAAAAAAAATAGGAAACTTGATTACATTTTTAAATTATGCAATAAAAAAATGAGCTCAAACTCGGTTCCCCTTATTGGGAAACAAAAACAAGGCTTTGTCTATAAAACGTGCTTAAACCCCATTTTTTTTTCAAAAACCAGCTCAGAGAACATTGTCTCCTCCCTGTCCTCTTCTCGTTTCATTATCCTCTCATCCAGATGATCACGAATATGTCACTAAAAGTCTGATTTTCGCAGTAACGCCTTTTTTTTAATTTTTTTTTTGTAATGTGTGTTGTCTTCCAATTCCAACATCAGATCAGCTCGGTGTTATTTCAAACAGATATGTCCACTAAAAGTGGAGAAATTAAGAATTCTTACATTATTTTGCCAAACCACGTTCGAGCCAACTCATTGCAACCGCGTGAAAAAGAAATAAGCTCGATTTCATTTATAGTTTGAAATTGCAAATAATTTGTGCAATGCTACAAAAAATGCAAATTTATGAAAATTATTGCAAATTGTTACATAACTTTTCGCAGTCGTTTTAATGTTAGTGATGTGGCTAAAGCACGCTACCATACAATTTAAAGTTTCAAATCGAATTTTACTGCACTGCCGCTAACAGTTTGGTTTTTCGTTGCTAGTTACAAAGTTAGTCATTGCTAATTTTTCAATTTGCCAACGCTATAGAAAATAAATTAAATTGCTTTGGACTATACTTACTCGTGTACATATATATTATATCATCATCATCCTCATCATTTCAGCGAATCATAATTCCACAGCTGAACATAGGCCTGCCCCATAATCCTGCGCCACTTGCGTCAATCCACTTCCCGTAACACTGTGCACGTCATCACTCCGAGTTGTGAGGAGTCCTCCCACACTGCCTTTTTCTGGACGTGGTTGCCTCTCACGAGCCTTCCTTCCTCAATGGTTGTCAGGTATGTGGTCCATTGCCACTTCCGCTTGCTGATTCTAACAGCTACGTTGCTATACCCTAGTTCTGATGCGCATATCCAAACATTATCACGCAGAGAAACACCTAGCTTGGCCCTTTCTACAGCCCGCTGAGCAAATTTGAGCTTCATCATACGGCCTGCAGTGTATCTCACTTATAATATCGCAATAAAGACCATGTAATGTACCTTACGACATAATACTGAGAACCAAAAGTTGTTGTGAAGATGACTAACATAGTATATGAGATACGTAGCACTATATCATTTAATTCAATCAATAGCTGCAACTCTGTGCTCTTCAATATTTTTTTATTTAATCAGTAAATATGTTTTAATTTTTGCCATTGACCGGTATACGTAACTGGAATCGTTATAGAAGAATCTTGATTCTTCTTCGATCCGCTCGAAAATATTATATTTTTATTTAATATCTTTTTAATAATTGACGTTATAATAGTAATTACATTAAATATTATATAGAGACAATAAAATTGAATTATTTATTAATTTTTTTTTATCTATCTACATGACGGAATTATGCCTAGAGGAATTCTCTCCCTGTCAACCATTAGGCTAAGCAGAGATAAACACGAGATACAGAATAAATAAAGGAAAAGGATATAAATATCAAAATTTTCTCACTCACCTTCACTTCAGACTCACCTCCTGTATCTGTTTATTCTATGTAAAACAGCTATCAAAATATAGACCCAGGTTTCTGGCATGGGAACAGAAAGGAATTACGTTGTTATCAAAAGTAACCGACGGCAAGGTAGCAAAATCTAAATTGTTTACAAGTCTAGAACTGCCTAAGATTATGGCTTGGCATTTTGTATGATTCACCTTAATACCATACACAGCGGACCACTCAGATATATACTGTAAATCATTATTCAATAGACCAATTATATTATTGATTTCAGAGGGTTCCGCTTGCGCATATGTTTGCAAATCGTCAGCATACAAATGGTAAGTATTTAAGGTTTGTTGTAACGAGATTAATAAAACGGAAAATAACGCCTTGTGGGACGCCAGTTAGTACATCACCCCAGTCAGCAAATTCTGACCGGTACGCACAACCTGTCGGCGACCTCGAAGATACGCTGGAAACTAATCCTGGGCTGAAGAAGAAATATTGAAACAAGAGAGGAGAGCTAGTAAAATGTCATGGTCGACGGCATTAAATGCATTATAAAAATCAATTAAAATAAGTACAGTCAACTTAGAATGTTCCATACCGTCTCGGATATCATAAGTTACTTTTAGAAGTGCAATAGTTGTATTGTGACCAGGTCGAAAACCAGACTGATATGGAGAGAGAATATTATTTTTAAAGATGAAAACAGAGATCTGCTTATGTGCCATAGCTTCCAAAACCTTAGAAAGAAATGTTAGAATCGAAATTGGCCTAAAATTGGAGAGAAGGCTGCATTCTATCGATTTAGGGAAAGGAATAACAAAGGCTTTACGCCAAAATTTTGAAAAATTACCGTACTTCAGCGAAAAATTGATGATGTGAGTTATTATGGGTAGAACAGAATCAAGCACATGTAAAACCATTGAAGAGTTATATAAAGATATTCCATCTTTTAACCCAGGACACTCAATAAATTCTCTTTATACCAGAAATTAAAATTTATTTTCTATCGAATATTTAATATTCACATCAATAGTGATATCCATAACGTATATACTAAATCTATGTCCGTAACCAGATACCTTTACCAGTCACCATGGTTATTTATTAACATCGGTTGTAAAAATTATTTGTATAAGAATTTTTCAAAACATCAACATCAACGTCTCGAGGTGATACAACTTCTTCTCTGCTTAAAAACCGCCTGGATACGTTCCTTCATTACCTATTGCAGCCGCTAATCAGTAGTGTAGCAGTGTTGTGTTTCAGTATAAACGGTAAAGAAAGCCAGTTTAATTACAAGCTCAACACGTGGGCATTACATTTCAGTCCTCAGGAGTGACAACGCATCTGAACACTTCTTTGATTGAAGTTGTATGCAAATGTTCATTGCCAGCACTTATTGTAAAACGGAGTGATAGTTTATTTATCAATCCAATGATATAAAAAAATCAAACATCATCACGTGGGTGTCGTAAAGGCGACTAAGGGAAAAGTCTTGAAAAAATATGCAGCAAGAGAAGCTGACGTAAGAAAAGAGTCTATGAACTCTGTCTACCGCTATTTGTGACAGGTGTGAAATATTTTGTTTCACCTCGTAATGGAATGCAAAAGACAAGTAGGATAGAGTAATAGTGTAGGTAGATTTTAATATAATGCATTTAAAATTAATATCAGAAATTAGTTTTATCTTCGTAGGAATATTTATTGTCACATTTAGAATTAAACACCTCTTTACGTCCTCACTTTTTATTTCTAGTAATGGAGAAATGTCCAATAAAGTATCACCATTCAACTATATTAACTAACTTTTATTACTAAAGTTAAGAGGGACTTAGAGTTGCTACAAAAGTTTTATCTATTTTATTAGTAAACCAAAGGGATTTATCCTTTTTATTACATGAAAAGAGATCAACATTAATTTTCTTTGATCTCTTAAGCTTATGAAGAATAGTTTACTCTGCTGAAGCTTATATATAACACCAAATATATTAACAAACAGTAATTACAGAAGTTTTTCTTAACCATATTTATACAAAATTGTATAAATATGTTTGCACATAACAATTTTTTTTAATATAATTTTTTTTTTAAAAAAGCATGTGCGTCCTTACTTAAAGACAACCACAGAAAGCCAGTAGAAACATTCTAGTATAGTAGTTGTTGTTTTATGTACCTTAAAAATACCGGTGTGTAACTTCATAAATAACGTATTGTTATTGTATGTAGCAAAAGTAATAAAAATATATTATTTTAATATATTTATATATATATTACATTCTATAATTTAATAACATTAAAGGAAACATAAATAATAACTATGCCGACGTTACTAAACTCTGCTGGGCAGCGTTCGGCAGACTAGTCACATCTTCTCGTCAAGTATACCCCGCAGTGACAACTTACGGAACTGAGAGAAAAACTCTAAGTTGGTTAGGTGTTTCTTTGCGCAATAGAATCTGCAACGACGAAATCCGCAGCAGAACAAGAGAATTCTTGTTCTTGTCTGTGTCCGGAAATTGAAAAAATAATATATAATGTTTTCTGACCGCAATTTATAGTCCAACCGGTTTAGTTGATAGCGGATTCAGCGTTTATGAAGTCTGGAACATTGTTCTTGAGCCAGGTTGGAGATGATCGTGGCTTGTGACCAAGAACAGAATCTTACTGGAAGAAGTTCGTGGTACATTTTTGAAAAGTGTATCACTGATAGGCTTTCAGTACACGAAATGATTGTTGCAGAGATGACCACGTTACATTTTTCAAGTTACAAGCAGTTAGTTATTAGTAGTAGTAGCATTATTATTAAAAAAATATTAAAATTAGAATAATTTTTACAAAAGTTTGTAAATTATTAATTGTGGAAAAATTTCGCCATAAACAAGATAGACATCATAGTCATCAAAAATATTTGATTATTTTATGATATTTACTCAACAAGATTGCTATCGGCTTTAGAAAACCCAACGACAATAAAAGGCCCGAGAGCAGGGACCAAATTAAAGTAAATAAAACAATTACTACCTTGCTTCAGACTTACAAAATGAAATCGCGACGGCACCGCTCGTTCTGCTGCTCTCAAATCTGCCTATAAAATAAATATTAGACAAAGAAACTTAATAACGCAACAAACCAATGATGTATTCTCATAACAGTGATAGGAATCCAAAAATATGTTATTAATACGAGAACAATAATCTCATTTTAAATGAAATATTTTCTTCTTTCATATATTCTTATGAAACAAAAAATATATATTACCTGTTTTAGACGAGACCGATATAGCAGCTAAATAGACTACTTAGCATATTTCTTCAATGCTACGTTGTTTATTAATCGCTGGCTTAAATACAAAATAATTAAGAGCTCGGGACGCTTGTAACCAATTTCATATGATTATATCAAGTAATAAACGAAAGTCATAATTAAGAATAATATATAAATTTTATTTTTGTCGGTTAATAAACATTATTGTAACACACAAGATAATAACTTCATCTAAAAGTTATACTTACGGTAGTTCTAAATTAGTTTTCTTGAGATCTTAAGAATTAAATATAATCCAACTAACACAACAACAAATTCAGTGTCACTTCTATTCCAAACGCTACACGTTGACAAACCTTATGAATAACTAATTGTTGTTAGAGATTAAAGTCCGTATCGCTCCAAGAAACCTTTTGAGGATCCATTTAGCTGTAAGCCCATTGTTTAAATATTCATGTAGCTACACCGGAAAATAGGTATAATGTTACTTTAACAGATACCTTACTTAATTTGAAATATCTTTAACATATTATAGAAAAAGTATGCTTCAAAAAAAAAGTAGAATTATAATGAAGGTTAAGAAATAACTAATTTCATGATCATTTTATGCTAGCCCAGTCAATGGTGATCAAATTCAACCTCCTTTGGAGTTCAAGAGCTATTATTTCCACAGTCAACATTAAACATCTATTATCACTTTTCACTTTACCTTCAGCGATTATAGATAATGGGAAAATAGCTTTAAATATTCACTTTTAATGTAATTTAAATTACAAAAAACATGCATACAATCACAATTTGTAATTTTTGATACAAATTGATATTACCATAGAAATTGATTAAGTACTCTTAAATTCAAGAAAAAAAAACCTAAAAACGCAAATCGACAAAATACTTAAAAGATATTATTAAAAAAATGTATTTAGGATTCGTGCAGTTTCTGATATTCTTCTACATATTCTGACTGATGGCGCAGTATACTCGTACATGCGCTATCCCCAACTCAGATACTTAGACTAATGATGGAAAGCAACATTACTGGTGCGAGAGTAGCGGCACTGTTAAACAAACCCGCCAGCGTGGTGAATATGGGCAAAGTCTTCATTCATACCTTGTCAGCTTTTGTTGGTGCTTTCATTGAAAGGCGTACGTCCAGCAGGGTTCTGTTACAGGGTATAAAAGTTAATAAAAGTAATTTGTCTTTAAAGAGAAAGCGGTCCCGCTTGCGCCGTCGCTCCGTGCACACGTGTGCTCGCCTCCGGTTCGAGCAGCCATAAACACTGTGCCGGAGTGTTTCGCAGCGGGATGAGTCATTAGTTCGCAATGGGTCGTTAGTGGCCCCGCACCTGCGGGTGCACTCGGCCATATTGTCTTTCCGCGTCTTAGTCCGCGTGTTATCAAAGTGAGTGCCGCCCGTCGCCCGCGCATACTGCACGGCGGTACTGTTTGCGGCTTCGCCCCGCGCATACGTGTGCTCGCCCCTCGGTTTTGTGCAGCCATGACACTGTGCCGGAGTGTCTCGTACTCAGTATTTGTCGCGTAGATCTTGTCAGGGTCGTCGGTGTCCGCGCCTCCATCTTCCCGCGTATTCGCGAGTTATTATTTAGTGAGAGCCGTCCTAATCCCGCGCACGCTGCGCGGCAGTCCCGCTTGCGACTTCGCTCCGCATATTAGGGTCACTGTGCTAAGCGTCTCACAAGCGGGTTCTGTCGTGTCGGTTTGTCAGGGTCGTCGGTGTCCGCGCCTCCATCTTCCCGCGCATATTCGCGAGCTATTAAGTAGTGAGTGTCGGCCGTGTCCCGCGCACGCTGCGCAGCAGTCCCGTTTGCGACTTCGCTCCGCTTACGTGTGCTCGCCCCAAGGGTTAGAAGCAGCCATGTACACTTTGCCTGAGTGTCTCACAATCGGGTTCTGTCGTGTCGGTTTGTCAGGGTCATAGGTCTTCACGCCACTATTAGCCTCCCGCATACGTGTGCTCGCCCCAGGTTTGAGCAGCCATAACACTTTGTCGGAGTTTTGCAGTACAATATGTCGTGTGTCAGTATATCGCTAGTGGGCCCCGCATCAGCGGGTCCCTACTTCGACTCTACCACTTTTCCCGCGTTCAATCGCGAGCCATTACTAGTGAGTGCCGTCCGTGTCCCGCGCACGCTACGCGGCGGTCCCGTTAGCGACTTCGCTCCGCATACGTGTGCTCACCCCAAGGGTTAGAAGCAGCCATATACACTTTGCCGGAGCGTCTCACGATCGGGGTCCGTCGCGTCGGTTTGTCAGGGTAACCGGTCTCCGCACCACTATTTTTGTCTTATCCTTCCGCGTATAAATCCGCGCGCCATTAAAGTAAATCGTCATCCCGCCAAACTCGCGGGCCAATCTGCTCGCGAGTCAATTCAGATGAGGCTGTAAAGCCTCCGGGCTAACAGCGTGTGGATGGTTTTATTCTTCCTATCCATTTCAAACATATTTATCTGTGAATACAGTCATATATGACTATGTTCTATAGAACAAAGTCGCAAAAGGCTTTTAAATTTGAAAAATATTGTAGTATTGGAAGGAATATCAAAGAAAAAAAAAATGTCTTTAAAGAAAACTGTAGTTTTAATATAAAAGTATTTTCTATCAATGTTCCTTGAAATATCTAAGATTTGACGTCATCGGTAGCATTTCACAAATTTTCAATTTCCGATAGAATTTAAGGTTTCCTATTTCCTTCGATCTGATATTTCAACGACACGACAGGAAAAATACTAAATGTCTTTTCCGAAAAATATATTTAACTAAACAATCTTTATCGATTATGTTAACACTTATGTGTTGAAAAATTGAATCTCCTATTTAATTCTGTGATTTATTCTTCCTATCCATTTCAAACATATTTATCTGTGAATACAGTCATATATGACTATGTTCTATAGAACAAAGTCGCAAAAGGCTTTTAAATTTGAAAAATATTGTAGTATTGGAAGGAATATCAAAGAAAAAAAAAATGTCTTTAAAGAAAACTGTAGTTTTAATATAAAAGTATTTTCTATCAATGTTCCTTGAAATATCTAAGATTTGACGTCATCGGTAGCATTTCACAAATTTTCAATTTCCGATAGAATTTAAGGTTTCCTATTTCCTTCGATCTGATATTTCAACGACACGACAGGAAAAATACTAAATGTCTTTTCCGAAAAATATATTTAACTAAACAATCTTTATCGATTATGTTAACACTTATGTGTTGAAAAATTGAATCTCCTATTTAATTCTGTGATTTATTCTTCCTATCCATTTCAAACATATTTATCTGTGAATACAGTCATATATGACTATGTTCTATAGAACAAAGTCGCAAAAGGCTTTTAAATTTGAAAAATATTGTAGTATTGGAAGGAATATCAAAGAAAAAAAAAATGTCTTTAAAGAAAACTGTAGTTTTAATATAAAAGTATTTTCTATCAATGTTCCTTGAAATATCTAAGATTTGACGTCATCGGTAGCATTTCACAAATTTTCAATTTCCGATAGAATTTAAGGTTTCCTATTTCCTTCGATCTGATATTTCAACGACACGACAGGAAAAATACTAAATGTCTTTTCCGAAAAATATATTTAACTAAACAATCTTTATCGATTATGTTAACACTTATGTGTTGAAAAATTGAATCTCCTATTTAATTCTGTGATTTATTCTTCCTATCCATTTCAAACATATTTATCTGTGAATACAGTCATATATGACTATGTTCTATAGAACAAAGTCGCAAAAGGCTTTTAAATTTGAAAAATATTGTAGTATTGAAGGAATATCAAAGAAAAAAAAAATGTCTTTAAAGAAAACTGTAGTTTTAATATAAAAGTATTTTCTATCAATGTTCCTTGAAATATCTAAGATTTGACGTCATCGGTAGCATTTCACAAATTTTCAATTTCCGATAGAATTTAAGGTTTCCTATTTCCTTCGATCTGATATTTCAACGACACGACAGGAAAAATACTAAATGTCTTTTCCGAAAAATATATTTAACTAAACAATCTTTATCGATTATGTTAACACTTATGTGTTGAAAAATTGAATCTCCTATTTAATTCTGTGATTTATTCTTCCTATCCATTTCAAACATATTTATCTGTGAATACAGTCATATATGACTATGTTCTATAGAACAAAGTCGCAAAAGGCTTTTAAATTTGAAAAATATTGTAGTATTGGAAGGAATATCAAAGAAAAAAAATGTTTTTCTGCAATAATGAATGTAATGTAAAAATGAATGAAAACTTATTTGTTGTAAGAAATTAATTTTTTTTTTGTCAATTGCATTTATTTTAAAACTACAACCGTTTCGTTCGCTTCCTCTCACGGAGAAGAAGCACGCGAAAGAAATTCTGTAAGTATTCTTTAATTTTTTTTTACAGATTTTATACATTCCAAAAAAAACTAATGCAGCATTTGACTTGAGCTGTCCAGCACTCACAAGCAGCGCCTAGCCAAGCATGACGCATGTGGCAGCCGTCGCCTTCCTCAACCATATTGAAGGGAAGTGCACGAACCGACACACAATGACGCCGCGAGCAAAGGTTTTTAAACTAAATTTGTTTAATTGAATCAAAAATATTATTCCATGTCATCATTGGAATATTTATCCTTCCACATTTAATGACACCTGCTCTCTGATCATATCTTTATAACACCCGACTTTCTTTCTCTTTCTTTTTAATGTCGTTAAGTTTAGCCTCATTAACTTAATTACGATACTACGGCAGCAATCAACAGGTGTTCATCTTGAAAACTTAGATATTCCAACGCGATATGAGTTAAAAGTTTTAAAGTTATCGCCGGTTATGGCATTTGAAAACTCACCTTGTATTCATTTTAAATGATACTCGACAACAAGATAATATATCTGGTAACGATTGATTTTTAAAAATAATGTATAAATCTTTACGTCCAGAGTACGTTTCGAAAATTTTCAAGCTTCTGCTAGAATATAGAGGTTCTGAGACTCAGTACTCAACGGCTTCCCCGTTTGATATTGTTAAGTTTTACCAATAATTTGAATAAAATATCGCCAAATCATTCTCTAAAGAAGCGTTATCTATCTTCCTCTTTCGAGATTTACGATTTCATTCCATCCAACGTTCTAGTAAATTGCCTTGAACCCATTAAGTGCTCGTCGTGAACCTCCCAAATATGAAATTAAGGATAATGACTAAATGCGTCCTTCACTACATTAATTTACTGAATCATACCTATCTAAATCATGATAAAATTATATATTCCTAACGTAATATAGTCGCGAATGTTGGATTATATTTAACTAAAGGATCCTTTTCCTTTCGTTGTACATAATTCTCATATGAACGTATTTGATACTTCTGCTAATTTCCACCATATCAACATTCTCTAATTATCTCTATGCCATCTGTGTAGAATAATTTATTGTGCCGCAAATGTTCGCGCAAATACAAAAGGTATCTAATTGAACAGGAAATCGATAACATTGGTGAAGAATGTAATTGTCTGGGTCACGGAATTAGTACATTCAATATCCGAAAACGTGGATGTATATACATAATTAAGTTCTGATTTTTAGACCTAGACGCATCAATAGGCAGGTTGCATGACTTTTTTACAAAAAAAGATATAATATTAGAAAATATGAAAAATTTGGTAAACGAATTATATTATCAGAAGTAATAATATTTCACGCAGCAGTTTTTTTAATACACTTAATAACTAGAGAAGCGGTTAGCTAAGATATAAACAGGTAGCAGAGATCTTGCTATCTACAGTCTTATCTTATGACAGAATCATTAGACAATGTTATTAACTAGTGATTTATAATTCTTAGGCAAAAATATTTATTTCTGTAGATAAATTTATTTTTATAATTATGGTTTAAGATTATGTCTTAATAGTATGCCTCCCACATCATATTCCTCTTTATAGCTTCAGGTTTTATAATGTACCACTATTTATTTCATTGTTCTCACTTCTTTTGAAGTGAACGTAAGTGGAACGTTTTAAGGCCTGGGGTCAGGACACTCCAAAATAGCTATCCATATATTATGCCCAATAAATCGACATCACCGCGGGAATTGCGTGCAACGTATCCCCGTTTCATCTAGCGAACCATGAAAGCGTCGGGTGGTGCCATCTCTTGGCTACATAAAACATTCGCGCATGATTGTGAAAGAAGGTTGGAGCGCGGCGGAACTCTAACTTCTCCTGCTGTTCCTTTTTTTTAGGGGTGGGCTTCCTTACCTTCCCAACCGAACTAAACACATAAGCCCAAATTGCCTCTACTTCACGCTGGTATCCTACAAGGTTGCAGTGGCTACCCGGGTTGAGCCGACCCATTCGAACAGCAACAAAAGTTTTAGAAAAAGGTAATAAAATCTTTCAAACAATGTACAAATACAGGTTATCATATGAAATATAAAAAACAAAAGAACTAAATAATTAAAAAACTAAAAAAGAATACAGTAACTTCTACTGTAGTCAGTAGGATGTAAAAATAATATAATTAGAATAAGTAAACGTTTGCTTGCATAAAGGTGAAATATGAGGGATATCATAATAGCTTATTAATGTACAACGACTTAGGCTTTACTCCAACAAACAACAAATGAAGTTGTATTTATTTCAAGAAGCATTACTGAATAGAGATTTACTCTAGGCAGGTCGTGTTACTAAAACCTATTAAGATAGAGAAAATTGCGCCGTCACGATATCTTACCGTACATTATACGGACACTTGCCGGTATTGGCTTCCTGCACAAACACGTTTTAAAGATATTTATATCCTAACTTTTACCGACTTCAAATTAATTTTCTATTAATTTTATATTCTTCTGTGACAGGCGTTACTTTCGTATAAGAACGATGTAGTATTTTGTTTTTATGGGAAAAGCGGTAAACGAGCAAGCGGTTCACCCGATGCTTAGTGATTACCATCGCCCACGTATGTCTGCAACACCAGAGATGCTGCGATGAAGTTATTGATGTTAGCCGTTTTGGCTTTTACAGCTTCATAGGTTTGCGCCTGCGTCCTTGAGGCCCCAGGCGTTATGAGAGATGCTGCAGGTACATTACCGGCATTTAAGAGTATTTGGGATATGGGGGGGGAGAATGGGGAGGGGGATGCGGAAGGGGAGGGGTCCTCTGTTTACCTCACTGACCGAACGAAACGCAGAAGCACAAGAGAGTGTTACGAACTTTCACTAGTACTTACTTAACTGAATAGTTACTCGAATAGCTAACGATTACAACAAAGTTTCATAGCATATTCAATTAGCGACATACAACGAAAATCAAAAAGTATCTAAATATATATATATATATATATATTTGACTTAAAACTATATTACGATTTCTCACGTTTAAATGGTGTTCTACCATTATTGCAGTTCATACCTATCAAATCACTCATAGTGAAATCATCTAAAAGTTAACGAATTAAGTCAATATTTGTTCTTCAGAAACATCCCGGAATTCTCAACTTAAAGAAATTGCACTGCTAGAGTGTTTTCAGAAAAATAAATTCTTAACAAGTCTAAAATAGTTGTCACTATTATTGTAATGATAAAATTGATCTTCAAATAAAATTTATATTTTAAAGTATTGTGTATTATCTGCTGCTAACAAAATAACAATAAGCAATTCATACATTATTGGCTGCATTTAATTCAAATTTAAATTAAAAACATCCTAACTTTAACAGAGAAGATGGCTGGATGCTATCACCAGCTCGGTATCCGGTAATGGATAAAATTAAATCCAAGACTAAGATACTGTGAGCTCATTCTGCGTAGATAGGAACAAAAATTAACTGACAGTGGCTTGCTAATAGCAGGAAGTCAAACACCTCTGTCCGAAAAGTTGGGGTTAAAATACACACATCAAAAAAGTCTAAGCAACATGCATGATATTACAAATTTACCATTTATACTAATTAATTTCTAAGTCTTTACTCACTCAAAGTGTGTAGGTATGGAAACTTAAAAAAAAGGTAAAAAAAAATGTTGTTTTGTTTTTTTTATAAAATTAAATGAAAGGGAATTTGTTTTAATTTAAATGCGTTTTTATTTCTACGTTTAGTCTTGATTTTATAATTTTACCAACCATTTAAATAAAGTTAGCGACAAAATTGAATTGTTAGATATTCTTTACGTCATGGAGCGGCGTCATTTGACGGCAAATGAAATACAAAGAGCTGTAGGGATGTTGCAAGCGGGAAGTAATCAACCTCAAGTATCTCGGCATTTTGGTATTCATAGAAGTGTTATTTGTCGTCCTTGACTGCGCTACAATAATACAAGGGAACCCGCTGAACAGCATTCAGGCCGTAAAAGTAGTACAACCACTCGGCAAGACCGGTACATACAACTGACTGCAAGACGCCAGCCGATGTTAACCGCTCGAGAGATCAGTTTGAGGCTACAAAATTCAAACGGTGTTGATTTAAGTCCCCAAACTGTGCCAAATCGACTGCATGAGTACGGCCTACGAGCTCGATGCCCAATAAGGTGCCCACCGATACGTCACGGGAATCGCGCTCGTCGAAATTAATGGAACAGGAACAAAGGGATAACGCGCCTTTCTTGTATCAGGCCTAAACCCGAATCGCGACTCATCGGAAAACATAATTTGATCCCATTGTTCCTGTTCCATTCATTTCTATATTTTTCCATTTACATCTTGATGTATAAGAAGCATGTATACAAAATAACAAGCAAATACATGCATGTATCAGTAAAAACACAAAAAAAAGATAATTTTGATTTTAACCTTTCCCGTGATAGAATATAATAGGATAGAATTTCATAAACTTCTATTACTTTAACATATAAGCATATAACGCAATTATGATTGAAGGTATTTAACGCTTTAATTTTCTGTGAACATTAATTCAGCCTGAATAATGAAGTAGCTCTATTTGTTTGTTTAGAGCGATAAAGTATAATATTCTAACGATGTTGAATGATGATATCATTAAATGTGTGTATAAATATTCCAAACATGCGGAAATATAATATCGTATAGTCTCCATTATTGAAAATTGATGTACAATATCCGTAAATTACGGTTCATAATACCCAAAATAGTCCATGCAATAATCCATAAAAAAGCTGGATGTTTAGTTGCATTTTCGTCGTTGAAATTGGTTTCTATAAAAGTATATGAATGATTTTCATTAAGCCATTTAAAATTATAAGATTCGCAATGCCGTAAAACATATATACACAATGAAATATTTTTAAACATACATAATACATAGATATTATAAGTTACGATGGTGGACAGGAATATTAGCTGATGGTAGCACATGTTAAGTAAAGCATATCGTGTTTGTGGTTTTAATTTAAAGAAAACCTATAGTAATATTTCCATGGGGATACATGAAAGTATAATAAAGGGAATTAATTAGATTTATAATGTTCGTAACATACTGAGATATAATGGTTATCCATTGTGAAAAAGCGAAATACCTCTCACTGACTAATCACGAAATCTCTGGAGCTATAATCCCTACAAACTTGAAATTTGGGATACCTCCGGATCATGGACCAGTATGGACCAGCGGACACTCAAAGTACCAGGTATCAATTTTCCAAAAAGAAAGATTAATTTGCGAATGTAGGAAAAAAATTATAATATATAAATTACAAACTCAACTTGTACGAAGTCATGAATAACAGCTGGTAATAAATATTTTTAAAATAGTAATATAGCGGCAATTCGTTTGTCTGTTATTTGTTTGAGCATCGTGCAAATACTATCCAACGGAATAGTAAACATCACGCTTATATATTCAGGTAAGCAGTACGTTTAATACCAAAAATATTTTTCATTCAAAGGCGCTTGCTTTTATGAAAAATAATAAAGGGTGGACATGGATGATGCTTTGACGAGACTCACTATAAAAAGCTTAGACTATTCTTATAATAACAGTTACTCTATCACATACAACTCTGTACGTGATAAAGTTTTTAAAACAGTAAGTAGTTAATTTGATTTTATTTTTATTCATTTTTCATTATATACTTTAGGGAGTTTAGGACTTGGAACGATTCAAATTAAATAACTTTTGTACAAGAGACAGTCATTTGTAGTCTTTTATAGTATTTTCTACTCTTGCGAACCACGAACGCAAAGCGGAGATTACCAGAAAAAATCGCAACTCACTCAGCTTATTTCCACCAAGTTTACATTCACCTAATTATGGTAATGACATAAGTTCATTTAGACTCTTATTAAACAAATGTTAATTGAAAACGTCAGTTGGTCTGTAAGTATTCTCTTAAAACTTAATGAATCACTTTGATTTTTTTTATTACATTCGTATTTTAATTATATGGTTTTCAAACAGACTGTTAGTCTGTCATTAATAGGTTCTGTTCATTAATAATTAAATATAACCCCAATTAATAACAAATAGAACGAAGAAAACAGAGAAATACGATTAATGTTATTTGTAAAATCGCAATATTTAGTGAACTCATTTTATTTGTAAATTAAAACAAAACTTTTATTTAAATACATTAATGATTAGGTCAGATTAAAACAATTTTTAATTAGGTGCACTATGACGATTTTCTTCACTTTTACACTTAAGGGATTTGTTTGGTTATTCATCCTCAAATGAATATAGTCAGACTGAGGATTATTCTACCGGTATTTAACGTACATTTTAAAATTACACTTAACTAATTCTAATAATTCTTCACTAAGGTAAGTTTTAAAGTTTATGCGGACGAAGGCAAGAGTACAGCTAGTGATTAATAGATCGATGTAGGAAAATAAGTTCAAGTCAAAACGATTGTCTGTATATTGTGTCGAATGATTTGCGTACTGCGTGTGTCATATCTCCGCTTACAGCATACGTGTCGGAAAACGTCAGGTGCTGCCACTGTGAAATGTATGGGCTAAGTTCCACAATACACAATCATATGTGGTTATGAACGAACGTCTCCGCGCGGTGGTAAAGCCCGCTTTTTTTACTGAATACATTGCTTATTTTGCATGCGATGAAAAAGAGCAATGCAATTTGAAAATTTATTAGTGAACAGAAGTAACTGTGGAATGTCATTGCACCGTGCGCGCACGAGAATTATTCGCAAATGGTGATATTGCTGAGAAGTGATACAGGGACATTCTTTGAACCCGCAATTACACGCTATGTTTGTCACCTACGATATCAGAGTACACAAGGACCTCATCTTCTAGGATCAATATGAACCAGATGCACAAGAATAACACAGTACAGTTCATTTAGTCGTTTTTCGATTTTTAAGCGATTATAAGAGGAACACGCATTAATCTTGCACCGGCAGATTAATATAATAATGCAATAATACGAGTATAATAATGTCGTCCGGTAGCCCCGGTTATGCCGTTTTTTGAATTAGCTAACGTGATCCGACTCTTGATAGCAAAAACACATTGCTTAACCCTTTAGGTGTCATAACTTTGAAATAATTTAAATTTTATTGTTACCCGTCATATCAGGGTTTACAACACAAGAAAGTTATTATTGTAACAAGCTTAAACTTAATGTTAATAATTAATGTTATTAGTTGTTTTTAATAATTGAAATGAGAGTGTCTCGCCGTTAAGGTTTTTCCCATTTCCGGAAACCTCACAAAGTTATAGTTGTTACCTGTAAAATAAATTCCTTTACAAAGTTTAATATTACCGTTTCCGAGTTTCAAAATAACACCTTCACTGTCGTAAACTTAAACTCTCTTTTAACAAAATTATGCCCGGAAACTTTGAAAACTCTGAACGTAATTTGTTATCGCAGTGCATAGTTTTTAAACATTATTAACAGGTTTGATTTATAAAAGTATGTACACCACCTAACCTTAACAGCTTGTAAATAATCCACTGCAGTACATAGGCCTGTCCCGAATACTGTAAAATATGCACATACGGGTGCGTACCCTGAAATCGATATCCAAAAACATTTTCTAGGTAAAAAAATAAGTTTTCTCGATTCCCGTTAAAAAAAATGACCCCTCTCTCTCAAAATGTAGAACTTTGTTCGTCTAAACCCCACGATTTTTCACCTTCGCCGCATATCGATAGGCAGGGAACGCTCTCGCACAAATCCACGGCCAGCAGCGGCGCCTTCCTTAGTCGACCCCTCCTCAGAAAAGGACTACCACTCTTCCTCTCTCTCTACGCAGGACACGCCGAAACAAGGACGTGCCTTCCTCAGCCTCCAATTCTATGTGGGCAACGGATTCTCCTCTAGTCCACCACCTCGAGGGCATGATCGCAATTTTAAAAGTCCTCTTCCCCCACGACTCCAACATGGTTGCGGATGGAGAGCGATAGAAAGATGGTGCAAATCACAGATGCTGAACCCCCCTACAGTTCACCAATTTGCATCAGAGGCAAGCCCACCATATCCATTCGGAGCTGCCACAACGGGCTGATTTTCCGCGCAACGTTAGGCTGGCCATGGTTTCTCTTGGTTCACCGTGGGTGATGGTAACTACGGCATTTATGCTTGACAAGCCAAGACTTATTAACAATTTTTAATTTTAGGTGGCGAAATACATAACATATACCGGCTTCCACGGGACAGGGGCAGGTTATGTCGGGCTTGCACTGACCAAAATACCACGGTATTCCGCCTACGACTCCACCGTTGGCAGGGTGAGCCGAAGTTTGCCAGGTCCCTCCTGGGAAAGTAGGGGATAATTAAGACTCATTTAAAACTATCATAAATGTTATAAAAAAAGGAAAGGGGAACGTAAGAGTGTGTTCAGGGATGACGGTCGTCAATAAATATTCAAAAACCTTGGAAAGCTGTCACGAAAAAACATCTCGAAAATATCTTCTGATCAATTTGTTTCTGAAAAATTGTTGACAATTCAAGTCACATACATTGCTATACCCGTTGTAAATTGTTGCATTAAAAAAGTTAGACAAGCTGTTCAACATAGTAATTAAAAGCTATGGCTAAGGCAGACTTACGTGCATCACGAAACTTGAACAAAGAAAAAGTAACAGGGAACTAAAATTATTTCCATAGCAAGCCACTATAACAAAATGGTTAGGAGATCAAGCTGCGAATTAGGTGACTCGAGTAGCGATACGTTTTGCGCAACTTATTCTTATGTTGGCGTGGACACTAAGACCTTCTCTCACATTGTTCCAAATATGCTCTGATGAAAAGTGGGTTGAGCGACTTAAAAATATGTAGAGATCCGACCACACCGTTATGGGTACACGATAGTATGAGCATATCCGGAAAGCATGGGAAAGCGAGTTCAGGCAGTGCCGATATCCATATGCCATATAGCACTAGTGATACTGCTCGCGATCACTAGAATGTATTTGGGTTCGGCAAATTTTGATGGATTTTCCGCCATCATTTCGTATTGGTATCCAAGGCCTGGTTATCTAGTAGTCAGTGCACGTGCAAGTGACGGTCGTGTTATAGAATAACTAATACTATTTAAACACTATTATTTCGATTATTAAAGAACTCTTCCAGTGTCAGCATTCTTTCTGTAAATAACTTCAATACATACTTCAATACTTCTTCTTTCTTTAACAGGCTTTTAGTATACTACTGTATAAATTTAGTAAGTTTCAATTATTTTTTTAAAATATACCAGATAAAATTACAAATTGATGACTTAAATTATGGATTTATTAATTAATGGTGGTGATTAATTACATTATTTTCGACAAAGATGATAAAAAATTATGAATAACAGACAAGCCTCGACAAGTCATGTATCCACGATTTAGAATAAAATATCGCTTGTAAATACTAAATGACGAACTATCACTTTTTTTGAACAAGCAACTATCGCACTAGTTTACTGAGAATTGAGAATAAAGTTTGTAGTTATTTTACAACTTTTCTACTATCTAGTGATTATACGTCATTGCTCATCTACGGTAGAAGCTAGCTACGCAAAGTTTGAAAGGACATTAAATATTCTTGGTGCATCGTTAGCTTTGCATGTTTTGCCCAAAGGTACTTAATTTCACAAGAGAGTTCCTAGATAATCAAAATTTTCGGCGCTATGTTAATACATGTAACGCAAATATAAGTTGTAGTTATTTAAAAATTTTCTCCGCGTGCATTTGTTATAAAAAATAAAGCAATATTAATTTTCAATTCAACAATTCAGAGTTTATTTTATTATTTTCTATAGTAGTTGCAGATTTATTTTAGGAGTTTGTTATGTTATGTAACATAATGGACTTACTTACTTACTTAAGTATTTAAGTCTACTCTTAAACAATTTAGTATTACTGAGAAAGCCATATGAATAATCTTTCGCTTTACAATGTGGTTTCAAGTTAGTTGTCTTGTTTTAGTGATAGTTGTAAACATGCTATGTAATGGCTGGATATGTAATTATTATTATTATATATCTACAAAATAGATAGAATAAAAGTTTCACACGTGAAAGATATAATTTTGAAACAGAACATAAATGAACCGGATCAGTATCAGTCTAGGCTTTTCATACTATAAAAAGCATTAAACAACTCGTGGAAAATTTCCAACCAATAAAATTAGGTTCCATATTAATATGAGAAATCGTAGAGAATAGAGTTACAATAATTCTATTTAAAAAAGATGAATAGAATTATGTTGTATGAAACCATTTCTAACGTAAAAGATCATAATGAAATGTGATAAACATTACAATATTTTAAGAAGTAAGCTTTGTTACTATGTTAAACAAATGTTCAAACAAATAGTATACATCGCAGAATACCGGCGTGAAGTAGAGGCATCTTGTGCTTCTGCGTTTCGTGCGGTGAGTGAGGTAACCGGAGGCCCTCTCCCCCTCCCCAAATATGGTAGCGGTATATAATTTTGAGCTACCCCAGGAGGGTACCAGTACCTACGGTTCTGGAGAATCCCTCACTGAGCATCCACGTTCAGGCTTTCCTACGCTACCTAATCGTGGATGCTCAGTCTGCCCCGCGTATTCTGGGGGGGGCAATATTCCGCTCTCTTTCTTTCCTACTCGAGGCAAACGCAGCAAGGAAACTATGGCATCCCCTACCGCGCTCGCCGTGGATTTCTGCAATATCAGGGGACTCCACTCGAACCTTAGCGCCGTTCATTACCATCTTGAAACGGCGAAGCCGGCCTTGCTTTTTCTTACAGAGACTCAGATATCGTCTCCGGCTGATACCTCTTATCTCCATTACCCGGGGTACAAACTGGAACACTCCTTTGTGCCCCGTGCCGGAGTTTGCGTATACGTCAGAGATGATATCTGTTCTCGACGCCTCGGTAGTCTTGAAGGTTTGGACCTATCTACCCTTTGGCTGCGCATCGACAGCGACGACCATCCGCGCGTCTATGCGTGCCTTTACAGGTCCCATAGCGGTAATACCGTAAGTGACCGACTCATCGACCACATACAAATGGCTACAGATTCCGTGCTACAACAGATCCCATCCGCAGAGATCGTGATTCTCGGCGATTTTAATGCCCACCACACCGATTGGCTCGGTTCTCGCATAACCGATCATGCGGGGAGATCTGTTCACGACTTTGCATTAGCATATGGCCTGACACAACTGGTAACCTCGCCGACGCGGATCCCAGACGTGGAAGGTCATACACCTTCCCTGTTGGACCTTTTGCTGACCTCACACCCGGACGGATATTTGGTCTCAGTCGATGCTCCTCTTGGCTCGTCGGACCACTGTCTGATCCGGAGTGTAGTGCCTATCGCGCGCCGATCCCGAACGCAATCTGCGGGCTTCCGCCGTGTGTGGCACTATAGGTCGGCAGATTGGGATGGAATGCGGTCTTTCTTTGCTTCCTACCCATGGGGGCAGGTTTGCTTCTCGCTGGATGATCCCAACGTCGTTGCAGATTCTGTCACCGATGTGGTACTTCAGGAATGGAACTTTTATTCCGTTCTCTGCAGTGCCTGTCGGAGGTAAATCCCAGCCTTGGTTTAGTCGCACCTGCAAAATAGCGTCACGCCGAAAGCGGAAGTGCTACCAGGCCTGGGCCGATGCATCGGCGTCTCGGGATGCAAAAACCAGTGCTCTTAAAAACGAGTACAACTCTGCCTCCAGGTCCTTCAAAAGAGTTATCGCTGCGGCAAAGTTAAAGCACATTGGCGGAATTGGCGAGAGACTAGTTCGCCTCCCATCGGGATCCCGCGCATTCTGGTCTCTCGCCAAGGCTGTCCAGGGGAATTTCTGTCAGAAATCTCTCCCATCTCTACACAAGGAGGATGATTCGCTGGCCCATACTGCAAAAGAGAAAGCCGATCTCTTGGGCTCTCTTTTGCATCCAACTCGACTCTTGATGACCGGGGAAACTCTCCACCTACCATCCCGTGGTGTAAGTGCTCCATGCCGGAAATTCAGTTTCTGCAGAGCTCAGTGCGAAAGGCACTCCGCTCCCTGGACATTCATAAGTCGAGTGGGCCGGACGGAATCCCTCCAATTGTGCTGAGGATGTGTGCCCCTGAGTTGGCACCGGTTCTCACGCGTCTTTTCCGGCACTCCTACTCTTCAGGCGTCGTCCCGGAATCTTGGAAGACAGCATTTGTGCATCCAATACCCAAAAAAGGCGACCGCTCTGATCCGTCCAACTACCGGCCTATTGCCATCACCCCCTTGTTATCTAAAATAATGGAGTCACTCATCAACACCCAGCTCCTGAGGTACCTGCAGGAACACCAGCTGATCAGTGACCGACAGTACGGTTTCCGTCGCGGACGATCAGCTGGTGATCTTCTAGTTTACCTGACTCACCGATGGGCAAAGGCAGTTGAGTCTAAGGGGGAGGCTTTGGCGGTTAGTCTGGACGTAGCGAAAGCATTTGATAGGGTTTGGCATAAAGCGCTTCTTTCAAAGCTTTCATCTTACGGGGTTCCTGAGAGATTGTGCAACTGGGTCACCAGCTTCCTCACGGATCGGAGCATCAAGGTTGTTGTCGACGGTGCAAGCTCGGACCCCAAACCGGTGAATGCTGGTGTTCCACAAGGCTGTGTGCTATCTCCCTCTCTGTTCCTTCTGCATATCAACGACATGCTACAAATCAGTAGCATTCATTGCTATGCAGACGACAGCACGGGTGATGCCCTATATACAGGCCGTGCGAATATTTCTCGGGAACACGTCAACGAGTGCCGGAACAAACTTGTGTAAGAAGTCGAGACCTTGTTATTCAAAGTCTCGGATTAGGGTCGACGTAATTTGGTCCTATTCAACCCCAAAAAGACACAGGTTTGCGCGTTCACCGCTAAAAAGAATCCCTTTGTCGTTTCTCCTCTTTTTGAGAACATTCCCCTTATTGCCTCAGCCAGTATCAGAATCCTTGGCGTTGACATATCGAGCGACGTTCAGTTCCGTGGTCACTTGGAGGGAAAGGCCAAATTGGCCTCCAAAAAGCTTGGTGTGCTCTGTAGAGCGGGACAGTATTTCATGCCGGTCCACCGTTTGCAACTTTATAAGGCGCAAGTTCGGCCCCACATGGAATACTGTTCTCATTTCTGGGCAGGGGCACCCCAGTACCAACTCCTTCCATTTGACCGCATCCAACGTCGAGCGGCTCGAATTGTCGGCGACCAAGCTCTCTCTGATCCTTTGGCCTTGCGAAGAGATGTTGCTTCTCTTTGCATTTTTACAAAATTTTCCACGGGGAATGTTCTGAGGAACTGTTCGGATTGATCCCAGCTGCTGAGTTTCACCATCGTACATCGCGACAGAATTCGAAGTTCCATCGATACCACCTAGATGGTTGGCATTCCACCACAGTGCGTTTTAATCGAAGTTTTCTGCCACGCACTTCGACTTTGTGGAATCAGCTGTCGCCAGCAGTATTTCCGAACAGTTACGACTTAGGGACCTTCAAGAAAAGAGCTTATTCCTTCCTTAAAGGCCGGCAGCGCATCTGTAGCTCCTCTGGTGTTGTGGATGTTCGTGGGCGTCGGTGATCACTTACCATCAGGTGAGCCGTACGCTAGTTTGCCCCCTTCATCTATAAAAAAAAAAAAATATTTAAAAAACAAAGCAGTTGATCGGAGGACTAATAAACGGACGCCAAAGGAAGCCATTTCTCTGTCACATGTCGCCCCGAAGCAACACAATTTCCTGGACCGTGGAAGTTTCTGTAGCCTTTTCTTTGCTTATGTAATTTAACATAAAGCTGTTTTATTAATATGGATAGTATATGCTTAAATTAAGATTATAGCATTATTTACTACAACTCAACCATTTTTCTATGAATAAACATTATGTATCTCAATTACGCGTGCATTGGACGCGTAGTTAAGACCCAAGTTTCGTATCTTATAACATTGTATGTCTTAATTACATTTTGTATATTCTAAGGATGTATAGGCGATCGGATAAAGGCTGCTTTATTCCTTACGTTTCTGATATAATCAGTGAAGCTAAGTCTGTTGTCTAGGATGACACCAAAGTATTTCATTTCCGACACCCATGGAACGTATTGTTTGTCGAACTTACGGGGAAGAGCCAAGCGGCTGCTTTTGCTGCTGCTCGACCTTATGCCCACGGTGCTCTGAGGTAATACATATTAGTCCTTCCAACCCACTTTTACCATACGAATGCGACCCGATTACCACTTGGGTGATCGTGTCGCGTTCTTATTGTTCAAGCCAACTATACAAATTGTACATAAGTTTCGAAAAACGTATCGGTATAAGCCCTCCACATAAAGGATCGAAGACGGATCCTGATTCGAAAGTAGAACCTGATTTATCGAGGCTTCGTAATGAGAGTGTTTTTTTTTTTTACCTTAAACCTGAATTCCTTTTGATCTAAATCCGCTTGACTATATTAATCATTATATACACTAATATTTGATAATAAATTACTCCTACCTGAAAGGTTCGATAAAGGGAGGTGAAATGGATAGTGTTTCAGACATCGCTCCTCAGTTTACCGCTGTCATCGTCTACCGGAATCCGGCTTGCATAATAATGAGAGGAAACTGTAGCAATCTGATGTATTATTTTACGTCTTCGTAAGTACCTATATACACGTATTCTTGACGAGATAATGGTTTATTTACTTATGTTTTCAAATTGGTTTTATGATATAGATACGGTTATCTAAAAAATGGTCAGTGTATAAAGATATCCTTCTATATATCTATACATCTTCAGATATCCGCAAGTGTACATGCAAATACAGCAGTATTCACTTGGTTTCCCATATCCGATGTTCTCTTTTGTTTTTCACCAAATTTCATGTAAATCCGTTCAGTAGATTTTATATAAAACGTGAACATATAGAAAGACATACAGAAAGACACATAATATGATCACGTGTACTTAGTTTTCCCAAAATATATTTGAATTACACAAACAACTTCTCTACACTCTTTTAAAACAAGTATTATAGATAGATTTTGTTACTTTAATGGCAACTACAATTACATAAACAATTCTGTGAAGTACAATATTGTACTATTATTGATCGAGCTATGTTTTATCCACTAAACTCAGTTTAAAACTATTCTTTACAGAGACACTTTTTAAAATCCTGTCAATAGCACACTACTGGATATAGGCCTCTCCAATAGACTGGACTTGCCGTGATCACCGTGCTTGGATTGCGGGTTAGCGACGGCACTACCACACCAGTTCTGTGATTTTTTAGTCTGGCACATTAAGGGATGGGAATAACATTGACAAGAAATAATGATATAAATGTACTTATATACTAGATATTTTAACGTACTAATCAGCACAAACCGCACGTCACTCTGCGATTCCAAAACTGCAACTCAATTCACTGCCTTGAAGCTATTTTAATTTATTTTACTATTTTTCACAAATACTAAATAGGCTAAACGTTGTTTTGGTCGATACTATTTTTAGATTTATTTATTTATCTTGTATCTTGTATCTATCGCTTTCATAATAGCTTTGTGACGTAAAACAAACTTGTGTGGTAACTATGTATACAGTGTCAGAGAAGCGTGAAACCTTTTGAAGCTAATGGTCTTAGAATGTGTGAGGTTAATGTTGTGTAAAGTATGTTCAAATACTTTGACTACATAAAACAATTTGTTCAGTAGAAATAGATATAAGGATATAGTCGGTAAGGATTCGAATTTAAGCAGCAGACAGGTTCGCTGACCACAAAATGCACCTATGTGAAAAAGAAAGACAAAATGAATATGTAAGCTTTAATTTCTAGAAAATTAATGCTAATTCTGAAATAACTCAAACTGAAACAATATTTAAAAAAAATCTACATATATGTAGAAATAACGCCCTGTATCGATCAATTCCTTAGAAGATGGGGATAACCTTACGCAATTTAATATATGTACATATCATGCAAAACTATACGTAGACTTGTTGAGAAAATTTGTAAATACTTTTAAGATTACTAATATTCCTTCTTACCACCACAACAAAGCCTACAAAGCTTGTGTTAGGTAGTGGTTCACGACGATAGACGAATAGCGAGCCCGTATCTGCGACGATATGTTTCGCAGACCTCACCCAAACTTTGGCTATCGGTGCTTATCTCAAATAATATTATTCAATATATTAACATGAAGTTTAATGTCACATTAATGCAGAAACACGGACCCCCGGTACACAGTAATGTCGTAAAATACATGTTATCTCACAAGCCCGATTTTAAATGTCTACAATTACCATTAAAAGAAGATCGTTCAATTTACATTTTCAACAGGTTTTGTTATTATGTTCTTTCGAATATTATCTTTAATCCCATGACCACCCTTTCATTCTGAATATACTCATAATCAACCAAATTCAGTATAATACAAGTTTCAAAGAATACAATAAAGTTTTGCTATCCTTTTGTGAGTGAGTTATAGTCTGAGGTTTGTACAAAGTTTTTCTTTTATTAGTGAATTAAACGGAAATCTGGTATGATATTTATCCGTGATATTTATGCGTATCTGTGATCTACCTATAATCAGACAAATTCGAAAATAATTGGTTTTTACATATTACCAAAATATTTTGAACTAACAGCTGTTGTTCTACAGAACCCACGTCTTGTTATTTGATTTATTTCTTTTGTTTTTATTTCAAGTTTTAGGCTTAGGCAGATTAAAACCACGGTAGCCGAGTGGTTTTGAGATCTTCCTCTGCATCATAAGACTCGAGTTCCATCCCCTAGGCGCAGGGCTGGTACTAATTCGTTTTTTCGAAACTTATTTACGATTTGTATCGATGGCCTGGACACTAAGATGGCGACAGGCTCACCACCTGTCACGTTATCCCAAATAAGCTGTGGAGAAAAGTGGGTTGAAGCGAGAAATCTCTGTCTATCCCAGTATTGAATCTATGGTCGTAAGAGCTTATATAATAGAGCTTTGTTAATTTTGATGATTAGTTTAACAATATGCTACAAACACGCATTACACACGAACTTTACGTAAATTATAATAGATTTAAACGGTTAAAATACGAACATCGCCTTAATGGCCACAATAAATCGAAGGGATACGTGAAAGATACTTATCTTTTAGAAACGTTCAGAGCGCTTTTAGACAGTTTAGTTTCAGAAATCTCTCGGTATTTTTATTGCATATTTTGTAAAACGTTTAGTGTTTTCGCTATCATTTATACGAATAATAAATTCTTATTTCTTTTATTCCCGCGGCGTAAGTATCAGCCAGTCCTTTCTTCCTGTCGTTATCTTAAAAGACGACTAAGGGAAAAGCCTTATGCCATCTTATGGCAATGTTCGGAAACAAAACATCAATATAGCCATCATTGAGCCGTACAAATGGTCACTCACGGTGAACCAACAGGAGCCTACATGGCCGGCCTGACTTAAGCGGCTAGGTAGCCTAAAAAAGGTCTAGTATAAAATAGATAAATTTATTGAGCACAATAATGTGTGGAACTAACTCTTAGTCTAAGTGCAGTTAAAATTTTACAATATACCTATATCAGTAGCAAGTCCTTTTGCTACTGATACTGGTATAATGTAAAATTTTAATAAAAAACATATATAAAAAGTTTTGTCTTTGTAAAGTTTCGTCCACCTAGGTATTATTGTATTACATAGTACTTGTATATGGTACGATAGCTCCTTAATATGCAACCATATAATTTCCAAATTTTGTGAATATTTTTTAATATCGATGTCTTTTTAAATTACTGAAACTTTTTAATTTAAAATATTTCAAACTTTCATTTAAAATAAACAGATTACTCTGCGATAATCCTGGAAAGCAATTTGTGTGCGTCTATACAAGGCTTCAATTTCATTTTATTGGAATCTCTAAAGTACCGAACATCAGTTTTCAATGTAGAAAATATGTAAAACAGGCAATTGCGTATTTTTATTTATTTTTCACCTTCGAAAATTTTAAAAAATGTGTTTATTTTCAGGATATTATAGTGTTGCAGGTAACATTATAAGATAATTCTTGACGCGTTGAAATAATAGATATTATATTATGTGTATTAACGGCTTAAGTGTACCACTTCTTCCTGTGGTGGCACCTCCTAACTTCCCGTGTTGTCACATCGCTCAATCTCATGGTGATCATAGGAGCCAACTCTTTGGCAAAGAGGGCTACCTGATACGTTCTGTCTCTAGAAAAGGCTACACGAAAAGGAGAATGAAAATCTTAACTTTGACGTAAAAATTAAAACTATCAGCCCAAGCTAAAATCGCAAATCGCGATATATGAGAAAAAATAAAATGTTATCTCTTATATCATATAAAATAAATAGCTGTCAATGGAATTTTGTCAATATTGACAAAAGTCTCCTAAGTGAAGAAAAAGCATATTATATCCTGCAGTAGACTTAAAGAGGCAGATTACGATGGTGCCCGCTAAAACGCCCACGTCGTCACAAATTTTGTCGTAAGAGAAAACTATATGACAAAATGTCATATATCTTATTTCATAGCAGCATAATCTACAAGTACATCTCTGCCAAATATTATTAAAATCCCTACAGCTCCATAAGTATTATTCTTTACATTCATCTCACATTTTAATATTAATTAATATTAAACAGCCTATAGTACTTCTAAAACCATAAAGGAATATTTTAAAAAACATCATCAAGAACCGTCAATTTGTTTTAATTTATATTTTTAATTTTTGTTTTATCACAAACACACATTTTTTTTTTACAAATCAAGAATTTTATATTTAACTAACACAAGATATACAGGATAAATATCACACAAAATGCAAACAATGATATTAGTACAACTTCAATTTCTAATGCAAAACACTGTTTATTTTATTTGAAATTCACCATGGTCTGAAAACCGCATTCCTGAACAAAGTAAAGATACGTAACGATTATCTTAAGGGAGTATTCTGGTTTAGAAACCCGAATTTCAGGTGTTTTTTCGGACGCGGTGAAAATAAACAACAAACATATTTAGTATCCATTTTTATAAAATAAAATTAACACGTGTAAGGAACGTGAAACTCACAATATCTGTCAATTTCAATACCGTTGTGTACACAGGAAATAATTCAAACAAGTTTTAATTGTATGTCACACCGCTATTGCGACAGAAACTGAGTTTCACGTTACTACTCAAAATGGAAGCCATTTTGCATTCTACTGAAATTCTCCTTCGAACTCGAACAACTAAGACGTGAGGCTGTTCCCCCATCGAATGAAAATGCAGCTGAGGATGCTGCTCCACTTACTGCGACTAATCTTGCAGAAGTGGATGCTGCTGTGAATCTTCCAGCTGTAGAGGATTCGGACAATGGTGGAACAGTCACCCAAGAAATAGGGCAAATGAGGAGCATACTGGAGGAGGCGATTAAGGAAACGCGCGAAATGTCTCTCGAAAATCGACCACGACTCCCGGGATGTCGTGGGGGCTCTAAACCCAATGCTGGCTACTTATTTGAAAACCAGCCGGGACCTTTGTGATACGGACTCTATACTTTTTGGCGCTGCATTGGCAGTCTGCCGTATTGTTAGCGCCAAATTTCCCACAACTGGACGCGCTACTAAACAAGGTAGCGTTATCCCAGCGTGGAGACAAAGGATTGAGAACCGTATCGCAAAGGCAAGAGCCCTTATCGGCAGACTGATAAGCTTCAGGTCGGGCAATAACAGGCCGAGGATTGTGCGCACCGTGAGGATGGCGTTTGCTGGGACGGATGTTAGTCTGTCCCAGCCGAATATAACGCAAAAGCTGACGGAGCGCATAGACGACCGATGAAGCAAAGGATCGCGGCTTGGGGAAAGCGGATTCGGCGATTTACCGAGAGGTCAGCGCGATTTAACCAGAATTGTCTCTTCCAGAGTGACCAGAAGAGGCTCTACAAATCATTGGAGCGACCTGGAATATGTGGAACGGGTCAAGGACCAAATCAGGCCGACACTGTCGCCTTCTGGCAAAGCCTGTGGTCTGCACACGCATACCACAGCGAGGGCCCTTGGACAGAAGCTGTGACGAGTCGGTGTGCAGGTATTAAGCCCATGGACCCCGTCGTCAGTACACCTGACGACGTAGCTGAGGCGGTCCGTAGAGCCCCTAACTGGAAAAGTCCGGGACTCGACGGGCTGCATCACTACTGGTTAAAGGGGTTCATGGTGTGTCACGCTGTGCTCTCGCAGCAGTTCCAAGAGGCTCTCGACCAGAAGTCGCTCCCGAGTCTCTTCACCACTGGGGTCACTCATTTGCTTCCTAAAGATAAGGTTACCGCAGATCCGAGTAAATACCGCCCCATCACGTGTCTACCCACCATATATAAGACACTGACATCCATTCTGAGCGTGAAAATCACCCGACACCTTGATATAAATAAAGTAATGTCGCGCGCTCAGAATGGATGTCGGAGCAGCGGTCGCGGGACCAAGGAACCACTCCTCATTGACGCGGTCATTGGCAAGCTGGTTAAACGCAACCGTCGGAACTTCTCTGCCGCCTGGATAGACTACAGAAAGGCATTCGACTCGGTGCCTCATACGTGGCTAAAGAGTGTCCTCGAGCTGTACAAGGTAGACTGTACAGTAAGAGACTTCCTCGAGCAATGTATGGGGCAATGGAGCACGATCCTTTGCCATCTAGGTGAGCGGATGACGGCTGCGGAACACCAGATAAGGATACGAAGGGGTATTTTCCAGGGTGATTGTTTGAGTCCGATATGGTTCTGCCTCTCCTTGAACCCTCTCAGCACGTTACTGGAGAACTCAGGGAGAGGATTTCAGCTTCGGAGGGGAGGTACAAAAGTGACCCACCTTTTCTACATGGATGACCTCAAGTTATTCGCCACCAATCGCTCCCATCTGATGGAATTGCTAAAAATCACTTGCGATTTTAGCAATTCAATCAGAATGGAGCTCGGGACGGATAAGTGTGCGGTCCTCCACGTCGAAAGGGGAAAGGTCGCTAATTCTGAGGGCATAGACTTGTCAATGTCCGTTAACATTAGGACCCTTTCCGAGGCTGATACATACCGGTACCTGGGTATGTCACAAAACATAGGTATCGATGAGGCTGGCATGAAACAAACGGTTCGCGACTTGTTTTTTGCACGTCTGACAAAAGTGTTTAATAGCCTTTTAACGGGCGGGAACAAGGCACGCGCGTATAACGGCTGGGTCATGCCAGTCCTCATTTATACCTTTGGCATACTCAGATGGACTCAAACCGAACTTAACGCCCTGGACAGAAAAGTCCGCACAATCATGACGTCCCACAGGATGCATCATCCGAGTTCGTCAGTGATGAGGCTGTACTTGCCGCGGAAGCGTGGAGGGCGGGGTTACTTAAGCGCCCTCACCATGCACAATCGCGAAGTGTGCAGCCTCCGTAATTACTTCCTAGCGAGATTGGATGAGTCATTCTGTTCAGACGTCATTAGTTGTGATAAAGGGCTTACCCCTCTATCCTTGGCCAACGAGCAACGGCAGGACCCGGCAGTACATAGCGCCTCCGACCGGGAGACCGTATGGAAGGAGAAAGAGCTCCACGGGAGGTTCTACAAGGCTCTACATGAGCCTTTCGTAGATACCGTCGCCTCCCTAAACTGGCTGCGTTTTGGTGACCTCTTTGGGGAAACCGAGGGTTTTGTCTGTGCGATACAAGATCAGGTTATTAAGACGAACAACTATCGGAGATACATCCTAAAGGATGGCACCGTCGACATCTGTCGAACCTGTCGCCGTCCCGGGGAGTCGCTTCGGCATGTCATCTCCGGTTGTTCAGCGCTTTCTAACTCTGAGTATCTGCACAGGCACAACCTAGTAGCCAGGAGCTCGCTCTGAAGTGCGGTCTCGTGGATCGGAGACTGCCTTACTATAAATACACGCCGGAAGCCGTGCTCGAAAATGACCGCGCTAGGCTCTATTGGGACCGGTCCATTATCACGGACAGGACGATTCATGCAAATAAGCCTGACATCGTGTCGATGGACTGAGCACAGTCGAGGATATTTTTGGTCGACATCACCATTCCATATGACGAGAACCTTGTGAAAGCCGAAACAGACAAGAAGACAAAATATCTGGACCTGGCTCACGAGGTAACCGACATGTGTTGTGGTATGCCGACCGAAATTATTCCGATCGTCGTCTCTGCGAATGGGTTAATTCCAGTCAGCCTCTCGGAACATCTGAGGCGGCTGGGACTCCGTGACGGACCGCTCCGAGCTCAAATGCAGAAGGCAGTGCTACTCGATACCGCTCGCATTGTCCGCCGGTTTCTTTCCCTTTCTCCCTAACCCTCGGCCGTCTGGTCTCCCCTGCCGGGGGCTTCCATCTGGTTGGGTTTTAATTGTCTATTTAATTTTATTATATATAATTTATAAAATATTACTTATATATGTACTAATATACGTATTTATTTATACAACCCAACCAGATGAGTAAATATAGAAATACCACAAAAATAATAATAATCTTTATTGTCCACAAATAAGAATATGGACCACAAAGTATGAATTCCCTGACATCCGCGCTAGGTTAAGAACCTATATTACAGAGGTCAGTGTCTTCTCCCAAGTTGATTAACAATAATAATTTCTTAAAACAAAATCTAAAATAGTCGAGATATTAGTACAAAATTTACTCAAGACATTTGAAACTCAAAATGTGAAATTAAATTTGATAGAATTTGGCAACAGGATGAATAATCAACAAAATCTTTCGATTATCGGGATAACAGATTCATCACTTTCATCATCATTTCAACCACTGCTCAGTCAATCCACAGCTGAACATAGGCCTCCCCCAAAAATTGCCAAAAAGTGTTCGGCCCCGAGAGACCTGCAGCACTGCGCAGGTTGTCACTGCATCTTGTGGAGGTCGTCTCACACTGGGTTTGCCTGTACGTGGCTGCCACTCGACAACCTTTTTCCCCAACGATTGTCAGTTCTGCGAGCTTTATAGCCGCATGTTACTCTAGTTCTGCTCCAGATATCATCGTTGCAGACTGTAGCTTTCTTTAATTCCTTAATAAATAAAACCCCTTTCTTGGAGTGTAGGAAAACCACATTTTAATTCCCTACCCTGGGTGGCTATCAGGGGTGGACTAGCAAATCACTTACCATATGCCCCCCTATCTGGAAGGCCTTATCGTGGACTACTTGCGCGACAGGTATATTTTGTACGTGGACAAAGACGGCAGGAAGATCCGGAGGGAAATGCAGTGCGGAGTTCCACAGAGTTCGGTGCTGGGCCCGTTAGAACGTCGTGTATGACGTAGTCCTGCGTGTCGATCTCCCCGCTATGGTAAATGTCGTCTGTTATGCAGACATGTTATCTAGCGGGGACGCTAAGATCCACGAGTTGGGATTGGAGATTGCGCCGTATAAGACCGAGGCGTTATGGTTCCACAAAATGCCACGGGGCGGGGAACCACCCGACTCTTGCGTCCGTGTAGGGGGGTCTGAAGCCAGAGTGGGGCGGCGGATGGCCATACGGTTCGTACGAGGATATAGAACCATATCCTTCGAGGCGGCGCCTGTCCTGGCTCTGGTTTTAGTCGGTGGGAGTCTGACATAACCCGGATACCCCCCAGAGGCTGGGTATCCATAAGGACATCCACGAAAAAAAAGGACAACCACACTTCTACTCCATGCTTTTGGCGTAACACCGCCATAAATAACGGAACTAAACATCTTCTGAAGGACTACAAGTAGCGGCTTTCCATCCGCTGTAATATAGATGCTCAGCTGGAATTCCGTCCTCACACACTTTATTGCCGTTTGGAGATCTGTCTGTTCAGTTGTCGATATGCTGTCGCATCAGTTGTAGACAGCAGCTTCAAATGCCTCACTTTCATGACTTTAAGAGTGTGATAGGAAAGCTTTTGGGTCTTGTTCGTGCGGCGGGTCCTGCAAAACTTAGGTCTGCAAACCTACCACCGCATGGACAGTTTTCTCCATTGTAACGCAATCTTCTAGACACTGAAATCAATAATGCAATTTGAGCAGAAAGCTCTCTGGGTTTTGGTTAAGGGCACGAGGTGGACAGAGCGTAGACTTGATTAATGAGCACCATAGGCGTTTGAGGTGTAGATTTTTGATTTAGTGAATAAGGTTTTGTGGCAATTGTATTTACAATACCTAGAATCTAATAACTAAAATTGTCATGAAGTCTTGTTCCTCGTGACATGCTACAAAGTACGCTGGCTGCATTTCTACGCTAAATGGTTAAACTTTACCTCTAAGCGAGAAAAGAACTTGCTCTCTTGTTTCGGCGGCTACAACCAGTCACTGATACAGTTACTTTAGGAACTGCACCGCAAGGGATAATGGCACAAATAAATAGTCCTCTCTTAGAGGCAGTCTTTTTGATTAAAAATATGCCTACACTAATAGTTAACTAGGATTACGTGACATAGAAAGACCTAGTCGACCGTTCGTGCTGGAGTTAATTGCTCGCGCTTTAAGACTCGCGGTCAACGACTTAATGTGTGCCGGTGCGGTTAGCGGACTTACCGAGGTCAATAAACTATTACTCGTGTCGAATGGCTATTTAAGTTGTTTGAAAAAATGTTTTTTCGTACAAAAGTTTTTCGCAATTTTCAAATAATTATGAACACTAGTACTAACCTAAAGGTCCTACAAAATGACAACTTACATCGCATCAATTTGCATGGGATTCCAAAAATATTTTAACGGATATTTAAAAATTGGCTATTTTGTTTTTTGATTTATTGTATTTGATTTTTTTTATTATATTTGATTTGTTTGATTATAGAAAAAAAGGGAAAAGAGAACACAGGGTGTAGATCACAGATTTTAGTATTGGATAAATTAATATTATAAATAATTATCCAATAAATAAATGTTGTTTGTTTATTAATAGGAATTAAAATAAACAAGTTGACGTTGCATTGTTTTGATATCAGGTGTTTGCGATTATTAACCAGTTTGCTAAAGTTGGCAACTAAGAGTATTAGTATAATTTATACGAGAGGGCTTTATTAATCAGTAACCAATTATGGGATGAAATTATATAAAGAAAGCAGGAGTTTCTATTTACAAATAATATACTGCTATATTTTTTTTCGATATATGCTCTAACGTATTTTCATTACAATATAAGAGTATAAGAGTATAATGAAAAATAGTATGCATTTATTCTCTGTGAGAACTCAAAGTGTAATTGCTTATTTAATGTGCTGCGAAACGTGTAGTGCTTTGACGTTGCTGGTTAATTAAAGTCACTAACACACTTGTACACTGAGCAATAAAACTTTGTGCTATACGGATAATATCTTAGTAGCTACGTAGTAGGTTTACGTTATCGTTAAGATACATCTAAAATGCATATTAGGACTCTCTTTTCATATTGTTTCACATTATTTTTGAACACTAAATAAATACTATGGTTCCATTACACCATTCAGTTCATCACATTATATTAATTATATAAAACAGAAAAACGACAATTTTTTTGTGATACGCGTGCAAACAAGATCTACATAATATAATATTACATTTATGCTATGTAAGCCATTAAATGCACAAATAGTGCTAATTGGTAAAATGTATCAATTTAATGTTCGTCTATAATTGAAAGTGTTTAATCTTCAAATAAACTTAATACCAATGCATACCTTGACTTATAAAACAAGTTTAAGAGTAAATAAAGTACAGTTTAAAGTTCGTTCATAACGTACCTAGTAAAAGCAGCAACGTAGCGAGTTTTCTTACGGCGGCAGGGTCTTTCGCGCTGGTCGATTGTTGTGCGCAGATCTACAAATAACTACACTCCGAAGTACCTAAGCATATAGGTATATAATTGTTAACCTAAAACAAATTTAATGAGCGGTGAATGTAGCCCTCTCTGCGCCCACACTCGCAACACGCGGCTGTCCGATAGCCCTAAGTTTGTCATAGGCACTAACATTTCTGTCGCGTAGGTATGTTAAGCTTGTTGTTGTAAGTAGAATTGCTTATCAGTCAGAGAATTACTATGTCTTACATCGATATATCATGATCTACTGCAAGTTTATTGTAATTTAGTATTATGTATACGAATAAGTTACAGTTTTGTTACACCTTTACGTTGTTATAGTTTTATTTTGGCAGTGTATTTCAAACAAGCATGGATAATATAATTACGTTTCTTCAAATTACACTCTCTCCAAATGGTGACCTCACTTGCACTTGCTGCACCCAAAACGATGGCGGAATATCCTTCGTAATTTAGCAAACTCAAGTGGCGAGTACTGGTGCTGCGTGGTAAGCGCAGCTTGCTCTGTGTGATGACAATAGAAGGTTTGCTCTTCCAAGAAATGTATGTTGGCTTTTGTAGGCGCTGTCTTGGAGAGGCCTATGTTCAGGAGTTGACTAAATAAGGCCGGTAATTTTCACATGTTTTTTTTATAATACGTTAATACATTTATTTCTTTATATGTAATGACTAATGCAAAGTGGAAATGCTTCCACAATACGACTACCACGAATACTTTAATCTTACTCGTACACTGTCATATATTCAAAGAAAATTCTCATTTCAAAAACCCAAGGGCCCGCTAAGACTCACCCACTTTCATTTACCTTTTGCCTTTAATTTTCCTCAACAAGACATAACGATACGTTTCAGAATTCAGATCTTGATGGATTGATGGTGGGAAGAAAATTCATGGAATACACATCTGTTGTCCAACTAAAGACACTGATCGTTTAGCTCACTGTAGTTTATGTATTAGAAGATTCGTATTGTAATACTTTTGTATAATATTTTTATACAAAAATACTTCGAAATATTTTCAATCTGAAATGTAATTAAGCGTGATCAAGGCGCAAGATTCGTAGTAGCACTATGGTAGTAGTATGTTTAAATCTTAACTTGAGATTGTGAAACAGAATAACCTACAAGAAACCGTCTTGTTATTCCCGAATGGACCCCGAATGTTACACGGAAACCAATTGCATAATTGTCTGGATTGTGTTTCTTGAAATTCCCATATGACCCTTGTATTTGCAAGTAAATTACTCGTAGAATTCAAATACGGTTGGTATCTGTAATATAATATATTATTTAGTCTCGGGGGAATTAGTACTTCCAAAGTATGGCATTTTCCTAACCCGCTAATAATATATACTTTTGCAGCTTAATTAAAGACCCTTTTTGTTAATCTTTATTATTTAATAATAGTATGTTCACAAGTATATTTTCTTTTATCATACAGTTCAAAAACTACTAAACAAAATGAGAAAATAATGTACTATATATATTGACGTATGTTGAAGTATGAATTATAACGTTACTTCTGGAATATTTACGTTAAATATATTTAACGTAACAATTAGCACGTGGCAAAGAGAATATTTGTGCAATACCATAAAAGATTTGATTGAATGCTTCTATGTGCGCACGCGTACATTTACGGTACTATAATATTTCTTACACAGTTGACAACTGCTGATAGTATTCGAAAGTTGTTGCCGTGATCGCAATTGACGAGTATAAAAACATCATTACATTTAAGCATTAAGTAAGAATGCGACGTAACGAAATAAAAATGGCTTTGAGTAATTTATCGTGTTTAATTTTAATGTTTTTTGTCTCTTCAACTTGGTCACGGGAGCTTCAGATGTTAGATGTCCTGATATCAAAGTTAACACGTGCTACCTTCAGCTTTCAATTATTAATTTTTGGTCTACGCATACGGCTCTCACAGTGTCTTGAGATCTTGCAGTGGTTTGCATGGTTAGGATTTAATGTTACACGGAATCCCAAGCCGGTGCAACCTATATTGAAATTAGGAGGTTTTTGAATTCAATACCCTTGGTAATCATCCTTGGCAAGAATCGGTGTTTTTCGCGAGAATTTGTGGCCTTACAAATCTGTTGTAATGGTTGGGACAATCTAGAATATGATCACAGACAGCAGACAGAGTGTCGATGTTTCACGTCAACTATGTATTGATGACTATTGCATAAGTGCCCTGACGAAATGGTGTGAATCCTTTGTGTGATGTGTGTGTGCTCTTATGTGTTCCCTGAAAACGATGAGAGTATTATTGCTACATGTTGAGCAAAGGACGAAAGTACATATATAATATAAATATAAAATTATAGGCCAACATTGTCATTCCTCCTAGACGTTTCATTTCCATTGTGGCATAGCACAATTAAAAATTAAAAAGTAGTAAAGCTAAATTTCAAGTTTTACTTAAACAGATTCTTTATTAGTACCAGTTAATGTAATTAAATATTTTTTTTTGTATATGTGTATTGTACCCGTATACCATCATCCTTAAGGGCAGATGTGGTTACCTAAAAGGCGTAATTAGAGCAGCAAAACATATAATCTGGAGTTTTCTTTACAAATATATTTAAATATATTTGTTAAGTACAAGTGAAGCTCATTAAGCATTTTAATTAAAAATAAAGTAGCCGAAACCGTAAGACAATTTAGTGTTGCATACTTTAATAACAATGTAAGAAAAATCTTATATTGGTTGTAAAATAGCATTAAGTAAATGTAGCAGAAGTAAAGAATGCCAGTGTCAGGTAAAAATATGGGTAGAGCAAAGTCTACCGTAAAATATGGCTATATGGATTTATTGCAAAGCTGGCATTTATACATTCTAAACAAACATATTGTTGTGTAAAACGTAAGTAGGTACCATTTAACTGCAGATTTATTTATAACACGATGTTTACGGTTTGTAAAAATGGGATGAAATGGACGATTCTATAAATTCATAGAGTCAATCTGATGAAAACATAAAATTATACTCAATGTATATTAAAATATTTCTTCATTCAATTACAAAACATTATGCCAAGGAGAAATAATTTCAATAATTAGCACTTCAGAAAATTGGATTAAAAAGTCAATTCCAAATAGTGATTAGATCCTATATATCCTATAGATCCTATATTTACCACGGTGACCACGAGTTCGGGGCTCCAAGGTGGATCAGCGAGATCACTGATACCCTGCTCTCCACAGCCGAGGTCTAATCGCGAGGGGAGTTTTTTGTAATGGACAATGGACAGGACGACGTGATACGACACTCTCTGTGGCGAAATAGCTCCTGTGCCTTTTAGGTCACCTCTAAGCTCTCAAATCTGTACTTTTTATGATAGCTAAAACTTAAAATTGAAATCAATGTTTTGGTTTTTTTATAATAAATAAAATTAAATCTTTTTGTTATTTAATTAATTGCAGATTAATTATCACAATTGTGATAAATTTCTATTTGTGGCAAAACTAGGGGTAAAGCTGCTCAGCTATAGCGGCAGAGGTCCCAGCCGAAGTGTGGTCGGCGGTGGAAAAAAGGAAAACAAAGCGATCCGCCATTAGCCGATTACCTAACCCTACTTCTTAGAATATCATTCTTCATATTCTTACATCAACGAAACGTCAAAATAAACTCGTATGCTTAATTATTATGTATAGATACATCAGGTAACAGATACAGCACTTTTAAAAAATAATAAATTCTTCTGTTGATTTAATATAAGGAAAGGAGATTGAAGTTCCATTTTATTCATCATTAAGAAAAATTACAGGAAGACATGGTCCATTAAGTTTCGGATTTTCTTTTGAGAATAAAATTAGAGATAATGGTCTTTGTGAACCATAGCTGTGAACGAAATCTCAATGCGTATAGCATCTTACTATGTTCGTTGATACCTTTTAGCTGAAATTTCTAGTTCCGGAAGTCATTATTACAGAATTATCAAAATCGGTTCAGTTATTCCAATATTTCTGTACTGGTCACTCAATGTATTTCAGTTGGGATATAAACAAATTCATCTTCATATATAGTATCGATGGTATCGACAATTTATAAAAAGAATACTTATTATGAAAAAGTGAAAAACAACTTACTCGGCATGTTTATGAGGATCGTCTAAGCCAAAATTGTTTTATGATCTAGTGTTTTTATCTTTACCTCAGGTTGAATTCAAAAGAGAATTCTTTTTAAGAAACTAAATTCTTAAAAAGGAATTCTCTTTTGAATTCATTCTTCTCTAGTTTTTAAGAAATTTTCCTGTAATCGACTTTTTTTTATAGAAGGAAGGGGCAAACGAGCATGCGGCTCACCTGATGGTAAGTGATCACCGACGCCCAAGAACATCCATAACACCAGAGGAGCTACAGATACGCTGCCTTTAAGAAAGGAATAGGCTCTCTTTCTTGAAGATCCCTAAATTATAACTATTCGGAAATACCGCTGGCGACAGCTGAGTGCAGTGCAGCACAGTGGTGGAATGCCAACCATCTAGGTGGTATTGATGAAACTTGGAATTACTGTCCCGCTCTGCAGAGCACACCAAGCTTTTTGCAGGCAAATTTGGCCTTTCCCTCCAAGTGACCACGGAACTGAACGTCGCTCGATATTTCGACGCCAAGGATTCTGATACTGGCTGAGTCAATAAGGAAAATGTTCTCAAAAAGAGGAGAAACGACAAAGGGATTCTTTTTAGCGGTAAACGCGCAAACCTGTGTCTTTTTGGGGTTGAATAGGACCAAATTACGTCGACCCCAATCCGAGACTTACAAGCGGTCTTATAATATATTTCAGTATTTGACAGTTACAGTACTGTGTGGTTTTCCAGCACTCTGCAAACTGTCCAATATCAATTAAATAATCGTCATTTGTTATGTTATTCATTCTTAACCCAATTTGCAGTCTGTAATGAAATACAGTCTAATTGTACTCTCCTGGAAATTAACACGTTCTGCTTTATTAGATGTAGTGAGGTAGTGCAGTTCACTCTACTACTTACTGAGACTGTTGTTGGTAGTTGATTACCACTGTATACGTTTATACTCGTATAAATAATTACAGATTGATGACGAAATTTTTGATGAAAAATTTACTCATCACAAAAATAATATATAAGTAATATGGTTGTGTGAAATGACTTTGGACACTTAACCTTTTAACCAGATATCTAAAAAAATTCTTATTATGGTTTCAGTGATTAGTACACCTGATGGCAAGGAGTTCCTGCAGCCCATGAACCTCTGCAAAAAAATCAATCGAAGGAAAATACTTTGTCATTTCAGAGTATTAAAATTAAATCCCTCACAGTCTGTTATTATACTGGCTCTCTATACTTTACCAACCGGATCACAATAGTGGTAACACTGCTATTAAAGTTATGGATGCCAATAACTACGAATTTAGAAAAAAACTTTACACTATGTTGAGTAACCTAAATTACGAAACCACTGAAAAACTAATTCGTTAATATCTCTATGTAGATACGTAAATAAGATATATAATGTATATAAAAACTCATAATCACGCGCCCACATCACACACGCACACACACATACACACAGGCACGCACCCAGACACCAGCGCGCGTGCGCCAACATAAACTAACACACGTACACACACGAACCGAAATTTACGTATATTGTAGTGGAAGTTATTGTTATATACCTTTTTGTTCATAATATATCAGCTACCCGTTTTGTATATTTATATTGTACATATAGGAAGAGACTAACCCCCAAGTCACGGGATATCCTAGTTTGGGGGTCCAGGGTAATTTTAAGAAAAATTATACCCTTTATTTTGGAAGAAATAAAGATTTGTTATTATTACCCAGATGATTCCTAGGCAGAGAAGGAGTTTACCGTTCTGTGAAGCAGTAAGTAGTGAATAATGTAAATTATTACCAGGTTTAAATTTTTTTAAAAGTGTATCACTCAGAGACTTCACGTCTACACGATCAAAAACAGCCTTTAGAAAAATTTATCTTTGTGTCTCTAAAGCAGGACAACAAGACATGATGGATGCAGGAACAATTAACCTTCCCAACAAGTTTCAAGGCTTCTTCAGAGCTGTGAGCATACACTTTGACATTTTGCTTGTTATAGAAATCTTCAATCGTAAACATTTTTACACATGTATAGATCAAATTTCTATGTCTTCCACTAGCGTATCGGAACAGCAAGCGTTTTGATCGATTTACAATCTGAAGCTGCAGGGACTGATTTAAAGCATGTCCCTAGCACCTAGCTTTTAGTCTTGTTTAATAATTTGCTACAGGGCCTAACGGGGATATTCAATTCACGCGAACTTCGTTGTTTCCTTATATGGTTTCGTCAAATTTTTACGCCATGTCGTAAGGTCATTTCTGCATGGCGTCGACTCGATCAAAAGATGAAATGAAAATGGTCTTTAGATCTGGTGGAGGAATTACATTGTAACATACAGCTGATGCCAAACTTTTGAAGCATCTTAAAATTGACTGACAGCTCCATACCCGCTTTGTCCATTATGTAATATCACAATTATAGTATAAAATATTATTTGATATGACGGCATATGGACCGAAGTTTGTTACATAATAAAAAGATTTAAAATAAGAATTAAAAAAAAAAAGAAAAAAATACCTTTTTGAATTGTAACATTATTTATGGCTAGACTAGTAATAACACCGTACAAATATCACTAATTAAAGGAATAGTGATAGAACCAAAAATCAGCCTCTTACGATTTTTTGGTGTATACAGATTTTGGTCAAGAGTGAACGTTTACGATTGTAAGCTGCTGAAGTTGATTGAGCTGCCAATAAGCTCTGCCTACCCTATTAGAACTAACGGACGCGAGGCTCTATAACAGTTAACTTACAAAATATTTCATTGTCATTGTTATTGTAAACGTGTTATGAACTTTGAAAACATAATTATAACTATCGTATTATATTTATGTTTGTATATGCTGTATTTGCCCTATATTAACGTCGTGCTGCGCGGATGCTGTTTCTGGAGTGATATATCAGGCTATGGAATATTTTGTTCCATATTCTGATATCTCACTCCATGTGAGAGCCCGCCCTTGGTTCAACTCTGAGTGTGATAGTGCCGAAGCACTTAAGCACTTAGCTTACCAAGAGTGGGCGGATGCTCGAGCCCGCAAAGCACCGAATGTCCCGAAACTGAAAAGAGCCTTCATTAGTGCTGCTAAGTCCTGCAAACGTGCCCTCCGCAAGGCCCGCTTCGACCATATTGGCCGTATTGGAGCCAAACTAGCGTCTTACCCATCCGGGAGTAAAGCTTTCTGGTCTCTTGCCAAATCGGTCGAAGCCAATTTCTGCCGGTCTTCTTTCCCGCCATTGCAGAAGTCTGATGGCTCATTAGCTCACACCGCCAAAGAGAAAGCAGACTTGTTTGCCTCTCTATTTGCGAAGAATTCACAAATAGATGCAGCTGATAACTGCCCACCTTTGCTACCTCGTTGTGACTCTGCAATGCCTGAGGTACACATTCGGCAAAAAGAGGTACTCAAAATACTCAGAACTCTAGATGTGAATAAGGCTAGTGGGCCTGACGGCATTCCTGCCATTGTCTTGCGGTCATGTGCGCCTGAGTTGTCTCCTGTTCTGACTCGCCTCTATCGCTTGTCCCTGAGGACTGGTCAAGTTCCGAAGTCCTGGAAGATTGCCAATGTCCAACCTGTACCTAAGAAAGGAAGTCGTGCCGACCCTGCCAACTACCGACCTATCGCAATCACCTCCATACTCTGTAAGGTTATGGAGCGCGTTTTAAACAACCGCCTCCTTGCATACCTGGAAGACAACGACCTCCTCAGTGACCGTCAATTCGGGTTTCGTCGAGGCCGATCCACTGGGGATCTTCTTGTGTATGCTATTCACCACTGGAGCGAAGCCATTGAGAGACACGGTGAAGCTCTTGCCGTGTCTCTGGATATCTCTAAGGCTTTCGACAGGGTCTGGCACGCAAGTCTCATTGGCAAGCTTCCGGCATATGGTATTGCTCCCGGGCTTTGCATCTGGATCGAGGATTTCCTGAGGAACAGATCGATTCGGGTTGTCGTTAATGGCGCCTCGTCCGATCTCCATGATATTAATGCCGGTGTGCCTCAGGGGTCTGTGCTCTCCGCGACTCTTTTTTTGCTGCACATCAACGACCTGCTGGCAACACCCGATATCTTTGGGTATGCAGATGACAGCACAGTCTCGGGGAGATACTTGTCCGATGCGAAGTCTGGGGCAAAAGTCCAGTCTTTCAGAGAATCGATGATTGAGGGGTGAACTCGACTTTGGAGGCTGTTTCCCAATGGGGTGATGCCAATTTGGTCGAGTTTAACCTCTAAAACACAGGCTTGTCTTTTTCGGCGAAACGGAGTCCATTCCAACTGACTCCGACTTTCCGGAATGTCTCCGTTCCGGTAAATGACCGTCTTGCGCTCTTAGGTCTAGATCTCTCTTCTAACCTAAATTTCGGTCGTTACATCGAGTCCATAGCAAACACTGCTGCCAAAAAACTTAGTATCCTCTCGGGGGTGAGACGGTACTTCACATCGGAGCAGCTCTTAAATCTATACAAAGCTCAAGTCCGCTCTTGCATGGAATACTGTTCCCACCTCTAGGATGGTTCGGCTAAACATCAGCTTGATGCTTTGGACTGGTTGGAGCGCCGAGCGAAGAGGATCATAGGCAGTGACTCACTAGTAGAGGCAAAACTTCAAAGCCTCGAACACCGTAGACGAGTGGCCTGCCTCTCGGTTTTTTATCGAATTCATTTCGGAGAGTGTGCGGAGGTTTTGCATAACCTAATACCCTCTTCCCCTTTCCATCACCGAACGACTAGACGCGGCGAGAAGTTCCACCCTTATGTTGTAGACATTCCTCCATTACGCATGAGGCGCTTTGCCTCTTCTTTCTTTGTGCGGACGGCTAAGGAGTGGAACTCTCTGCCGAGGACGGTTTTTCGGAGGCCTATAACCTAGATATCTTCAAGGCCAAAGTGAACAGACATCTAGGCAAGCGTGTACCATCCTAGGCCTCATCTTGGCTTTCCATCGGGCAAGATTGAGGTCAAACGCAGGCCTATTTTTTCATAAAAAAAAATTAACGTAATTTACATTCAAAGTTTACAATGAGATCCTTGTTTCTTATTTTCTAAATACTGCTGCTATGAAATAACAATATACTCGTATCTTTGACATTGAAGTGAAATACACGGTTCCACTCAGCGTTCTGTTGTATATTTACCATCTGATATAGCCTGAAAATGTCCCAAAAAGTAAATTTTATTCAAAATAGGGTACAGAGAAATGAAATATGAAATGTAAATGTACTGCTGACCTGAATTTCTCAGATATGATTCTTGGGCTAGGTAACAATTTTCTTTTATATTTTCTTGTGTGTTTTGCATGCTTACTATTGTATATTTTCATTCTAAATTAAATGGAATGAAGAAAATTCATCCCATTTATTCGTCACTTGTGGTCGGTAGGATAGATCCCATAAAACGAGTAACACATTGATAAAGTGGATACATTCCTTTTTAAACATGTTAACAATATATTAGGTATCATAAGAATAGGTACCTTTTACTTACATCCCATGAGTATCTTACGAGGTGATTAAAGGTTTATCCCTTAATCGCCTATTAAGAATCTGTTCACTCTCTTCTCGCCTGAAAATCTCATGGTTACTATCTCCCAAAGAGGTGAAAACTGAATTGCAGAAACCCAGAAATAAAAGTGTAGCCAAAACACTGGGTTATGATATAGAAATCCATTACCGCCATCTACCCCTATGACTGACAGGTGTAAGTGCCTAAATCTGTACATTTAAACTGGCGAAAATGCTTGGTCACGCTCCACAGAGATCCCGAAATACCCACGGGTTGGCAGTTCTTCCTTATCTTCATCATCCTGTTAATAATTCACCGCTGGACAGAGGTCACTCCCATTAGGATGATTTGCCACCATCGTCACGCTTGGCAAGCCGGTTGGTGATCGCAGTACCCTATTGCTCGCACCTTGACGCTGCTGTCAACGATCTGTGTATTTTCAGTCTGACTTATTTTCGAGATATTTCCGCCGTATGTTGGATGCCATGCGGTTTATGGGGAAACGCCGCAACCACATAGTACTTGATAATGTACTGTACTCGGACAATATTGTTTTTATATTAAACGTGTCGATTCTCTTATCATTGTGACCTTTGAAGTAATTGTGTGGCTTTGTAGTAATTATAAGGCGTGATGTCGGTATTAATGTCAGTCATGCCTTCTCCAACAAAAGATAAAGAAAATTAAGCATAAAACTGGCCGTAAATCAATGTTTTCTAAAAATACATATGTTTTGATTAATGATAAACAAAAAAAACAAAAAAGGTGAAAGGATTGCTTGCGGCACACCCTTTTCCAGCCTAAGCAGACAACTCGAGAATGGAAATACTTCATAAACTGAGAAAGGATTTGCCGGGTTTCACTCACACGAAGTGTCTATTTAAGTTCCAGGCGATAGGTTATCATCGCAATTACATGAGAACTAAAGAATATGAAATCCAGAAATGAATAATTTTTCCATATTTGTTTGGGAGATAAATTAAACAAATAGTGTAATACAAAAAGTTAACTGAAGAGAAATGGAATCTCGGAACTCGCACCTGATGCTGTAAGAAATGAGAAGACATAAAAATGTCTTAAGATATAAATTACATGCGTTGATTGCGCTGGTGTCTAAACTGGAACACAAGTACAGGGAGGTCATAACTGGTCCATGACTAATAACAGAACTTATCCATACCTTGCATACATACATAGCTTAATCCCATAATCCTCCATTAATTACTTTAAGAAGTATTAGTAGACGGTTTTGTAAATTGATGTTACAATAATAGTTATCAAAGCTAAATTATTCGTTTTAAATGAGGTGGGATTTTAAAATATAATTTAGATTACCAACCTTACTTGAAGTCCACTGCTGCGCGACGCCATTTTCATGAAAATGCCAATAAAAGCTGTCATGTCTTACATGTAATATTTGCCGACACTCACCGCGCTGGCAAACGGGATGGTAGGCGTCGTTTTGTTGTCGTTGGACGGATCCTCATAACTTCTTTGTGGGGTTTGGGTGTCATATTTTAAATATGCAGCCGGCATATTCCATTGGATTTTTCGTCACCAGTTGGGTACTCAGCAGGGCACAACGCTTTCGGGTGAGGAAACGCTCTAGATATTAATATGAATTCCAAAAATATTACATAAACTTATTTCGCCTAGTTCGAAGCGAAGAAGAGCACTACACACACACATACAATACACTTCTTCTTAGAAATACGAGTTAACTTTTCACACCATCCACCTTCACCAAAACAGTCACCCACGCTAGTTCGCTCGACTCTAATATACACCACTGGCTCGGCGGTGGTACGTCACAGAGTCTAATCGCTTGATCGTGCCTTGCTGGGAGGCGAAACACGTATCGCATTTCAAAGGTTGCTTTTAAAACCAATAGTCTAATGGGTAAGGGTGCAGACTTCGAAACACGACGTCGCAGGTTCGAGCACGTCATTCGACAATTATCGTGAACCCCTCCACTCATACAAGCTCTATTGATTAGTTGGAGTAGCTAACAGGAATATTAGTAACGTTAAGCCTTGATAGTATTCTATAAAATGTATTCACTCACAACAAAAATCATTCCGTGAATGATTTTTGTTGTGAGAAAGTGCTAAATGTGGAAAAAACTTTCCGGTTTGAAAGGTTAATTTGAGCCAGTATAATTACTGCCTGTGAGGTATTTCACTTTAATTGGTCAATATTCCGCTTCGAAAAAATAGTAAAGTTGTGTTAATTATCTAGTTTAAAAAGAACAGCACCATCCTGCCTCCCACAAACACCTACATTACCTAATTTTTGTTGGATTAGGGTGACAAACGACACTGTGGCCACTGAATCCCATTGGCGCTTGACTTCAATCGAAGAAGGTTACAGATGCGTTGTCACCCCTATACACGCATGAATACTACAGTTACACTGCTGTTTGCAATATATATGAGGGTGGTATATAACCTACCTAGACGATTCCTAGGCAGAGAAGGAGCCAACCGCCTAGTAAAATAGTAGTGACAGCCGGTCGCGTCTAATTACCTAAGTGTCCGGTGCTGTTGTTGGTATCCCGGCAGCCAAGAATGGCCATTATGGATTTTCTCCTTTTGATGAGGCCTATGTTCAGCAGAGCACAGTTAAGGCTGTTAAAGAAGAATATGTGACTCTATAAGAAAATGCTGTGTTGTCATTATAAGTAACGCTAAGAACTTTATTTTTAATCAATAAGGATAAATTAATTTGTAAGTACTTACTCTTATGTTAATTTAGGCACAAAACTGACAAAGAAGAATTAATGGCACTGCCACACAATAGCTAAATTGATAAATTGACGTCGCGCTCGCTCGTATGAAATTTCATTATATTAATACGTGAACATCGGAATTATAGTACCTTCTTTTTTATTTGTTATATAAGGAGAGGAATGAAACTTATATCATTCGAAAGGTACTGTGCCATAGAAAATACAAGAACGGAAATCAAAGGTGTATGTTTCTGTTAAGACTAGTAAAATTAAGTGAACATACACACATAATTTTTCCACAAAAATCGTGCTACGTGGTACGCGGTAACTTCCTCTTCAATCTTTCCTAATAGCGTTCAGGTAAAATTGGTAGAATTTTGACCACAAGCAATACTAGTAATTATGAAAGTAGAACAGAGCTATCATTGCTACGCCCACAAAAGAACTACATGATTATAATTTCAGATCTTTATAGTCAACTGTTGAACAAAGGCACGCTTATCTATACTTTTCAGAATGCAATTCACTTTTTGTACTAGTAATATTTTTAAGTAACCTTATGTTTTGTAAAATTTAGAAAAAATACATGTATTTCTTCTATCCGTCATTTTTGCCTTCAATATCTGCTAATCCGTATTACCAAATAAATGTATATAATTCTAGGTTAACGAATCGAAAACCTTAATTAGTTGGTAGTACCATGAAAATTAACCTTAATGACATTCTACTAAATAGAGCCTCAAAGGGTTTGTTGGAGCGATAGAGGCTTTAATCTCTTACAGCAATTAATTATTCATGAGGTTCATCAACGTGTTACCATTGAGTTAGAAATTACATTACTCAGTTTTTGTGTTACTTTGATTACAGTAAATAAAAATGTTCAGTAAAAAATACATTATCAACATGTGTTATTTATAAAATAATTTAGTTGGATAGGTTCTTACAGTAAATAAAAACCATATTTGCCATTAAGTTTAAAAAGGTTAGGCAGTTGTATTTGCAATCTTTCAATATTTATTGTTAGGGATAAAAATAATTAATATTATTTTTAACGCTCATTTCCCATCCCATCTTCACTCGTATTTGGATGATTACACGTTACTAGTTTCCTTTACCTTTTTTTCCTTCTGTAAAAAAAGTAGAGCCGAATTTTTACATCTCATTGCATATATAGTATTACTCGTCTTTTGTTCACGTTTCGATTCGATTTATGATACTATACTTTTCGTTTTTATTATTGTAACCAAAAACTTTTATTCTTTAAATTGTGAAACGAAAAGTAAACAAAGTATTCATTTCATTAGTCACACCACATGTGAGTAGTGTGTGAAATGACTTTTTATTTATTTTAGGGGTCATTGTCTCAAATGATAAGGGATTCCCCGCGTTACCTAAACTAAAATCAAATTCAAATCAAAATATGATTTAAATTATTTTAAATAAGCGAAAGAATCATTGATCCAAAACTGTATTTTCCACTATATTTTTTTCTGTATTGGTTGAGTGTACATTAATTATTCAAACGACTTACTACTTTGTAGTGTAACGTGTAAGTGAAACACAAAGGAACATTATCATTAAAATCAAGATTAATGAGCATTAAAAGTAAAAATATAATCCCACTGCAGGACAAAGGCTCTGATCAATACTTTAAAGGGGTTGGAGGTTCATCACACTATTCCAGTGTGAAGTTCAAATGTCTTCAAAATATATTATGCATTATTCCTCATAACTTCGATAGCATACGATAATCTTTTATGCTGGTAGGAAACGAAACTGCTAAAGTGGATATAGATGTTGACATTCCTAATTTCAAAGGAGCCTGGAAGAGAGAGTATGAAGAGAGAGATATATATATAAATTTAAACACGCTAGATTAGAAATTGGAATAGGAAGTTAGTATAAAAGGAATATGTTATGTAAAAAAAGGGACGCATTATTTTTCCAGTCGTGAATATAGAGTCAAATTTCCTTTACGCCATGAGACCATGCATAATTCTGTTGATTTTCATTTTGAGTAATGACAGTACAATATGTTAACTCTTTAAGTTTATTATATTTATTTCATGCACTAAACATTAAAATTAAAATATTATAATGATCTAACATTAACAGATAATTTTATTAAGCTACGAGTAATTTATCATATTTTTATCCAAATGGAATGGTCACCTGCACGTGGACCTAACAAACGAGGCTCTGTCGACCGATTGATGGCGGAAATTTATCTGAATTTGCCATATCCAAATTGTGACGCATATAGATTAATAATTTATATTACATAATGTACGTCATTACAACATGATGAGTGGTACTCAAAGACTGGTAATGAGAAGCAGCACATGGTCTTACCTTACCTTACCTTAACAGCCTGTAAATAGTCTCACTGCAGGACAAAGGCCACTCTCATAAGGAGATTTTACCGCAATTCCCACGTTCGGCATGTGGATCGCAATATCAGACACCTCGCACCTCTGACGCTGCTGCCCGCCTTCCGACTGCTAATTTTGACTTTGATTCTCTTATGACACCCATGATAAGAAAGATTCGTTTTTATATATTTTATGAAGCATAAAGTTCTAATCGTATTGAGACACTATTGAATATTACCTTAATTATTGTAAGTTCTGTAGTAGCTTACTCTAACAAATCTGATGGCCCTTGCAGTATTTTTTTAAGCAAACCAGGGTCGAATCCCAATTGAACTTTCCACCATTCATCCACCCGCTGACATCTGTCAAATATGGCATCCCAATTTACACCGCCAATACCACACGATGTTAAATGGCGCTTTCATACAAAGGACTTTGTCCTACCCAGCAGTAGACTTATACAGACTGCAGAAGAAGAATAAGTTGCCGCAGGTAACAGCTGGTACTCTGTTAGCGGAATAGTTCGCTACTACTGCTCAACAATAAATTAACGGTTTATATGAATTGCTAATTTAATTTAATTTTTTTACACGTAGGCGTACAATCCATTCGCTAACTGACTTGACAACAGTGTAGACGGATTTATTTGAAGCGAAGGCAAAGTAATATCGTAGCGGTTAGTCCTTGTTGAGAGGAAGGAGCGGAACGAACTCGGTATAGATGTCAGCAGCTAATTGATGTCGTCGACTCTCTTGTCACTACTCGCTTTGTACGTGCGGGAATGATGTAGCGTGAAGCCGTTATTATTCCTAGTCACACCTTCTGCAACTAATGGAGATACAGTCTATATTGTATACATGTACGTATAATTAATTTTATCCAAATTAACATAAAATAGCCAAATATAACATATATGTATACACTAATACGCTGGAAACCCTTTTTACCTCCGTCCGTTAAGCGTGCTCAATCTTTATAATTCTTAATAAAACAGGATAATATACATTATCTTCCTCTTTTCTCTGTCTTTACTTTACGAAGCTCTCACTAAAAGTCTATTTTCTTTAGTATTTTTTTTGCATTAATTTATTTATTTTTAATTTGCCGAGACGAAATTGCTTCTCAGCAATAAAGCCACCTTTTATTTTACTTCTTTATTTGTGTTCTTTGTTGTATTATATTCTTCTTTGGCGTACAATGAGCTTGTTTTACTTTTTGCGTATAAAGATAATTCAGCAGCTATTATCCTTAATAAATAAATAATATTAAAATTAAATATAGTGTACGATAACACGTCACAAAATTAATAAATATTGAAATCTATACAAACAAAAACCATAAACAAATAGTGCACAAAAACGCAAAACTAGTAAAATATATATTGCATGAACGAAGTCCAGCCAAGGACTGCCTATGTGTCATGAAGGATAGAACTAATTTATATTTAAATGTTTTTTATTCCTGTGTCGCTCTGCCTATCTGTCTTTCCGCTGAGACCCTTTTTCGCAGAAAAGGCTAAACAATTCAAAAGGAAATGAAAAAATGGGGCCTTTTATGTACTTATACACCTACTCACTTTTTAAAATTTACAGAATTGTCCTCGTTGAACAAAAATCAATTTTATGGAATATCTCATAGCATAAGTAGATGATAATATTGTAATTTTGTTAATTTCTATCCTAGAGTAAGCAATAAAGGATCTTATCCTAAATATTCTTCTTTTTCCTGAACACCATATATGTCCACGGCTGAATCAAGACCGCTTAAAAAGCAAACGGTAACAAAAGCCGGTATGAGTAATGATTCTTAAAAGATTGCCCATACCGCGCCAGGCAAGCGTATTGGTGAGCGCAGTACCGGTATCTGCGCTCTAGTGATGCTGCTCCCCGTCTATTCTCTAGTCTATGGAATTTGGGTTTGGCAAATTCGGATGGACTTTCCACTGTCATTTGATCTCCAGAGACTTGTTTGCTAGCAATGCAGAGTGAGGTTAGCATTTGGAGAAAGGTACTGAATACTGTACAAATCTGCCCATGCTGGTCATCATGTTTTCGAACCCTTCCGATTCGATTCTTATTCACACAAAATCTTCCCATTTATTTTGTTCGGGTTTCAAAGTATATTTTAGTTTTTTAGTTGATTTATTTGGACTGTTAATCTTTTCTTATCCAATTCTTGGACACATACGGCTCCTGGGACTGTCAGTTGCCGCCTTGTAGATACAATGAGTGTTAGAAAGGATAGGAGAGCCTCGTGGAAAAAAGAGCAAGCCATAATAGTTAAACTATCGGTGTATTTAAAGGCATTTACCGCACTTTAAACACAGGAAATTTACTTTGAACACGGTAGATGTAACACCTGCTATAAAATAGCGGCTCATAAATGTCCCACTACTGTGCTAAGGTGATTGGAGTTTGTTTGAAGCCATAGCGTCCACCACGCCATGACACAGCGAATGGCAGCTGTTCGAGAATTCCTCGTACATGCAGGTTTTCTCACTAGGTGCTCCTTCACAGCCAGCATGTGGTATAACAGCACTTTAAATTGCAATGATTGTATACGTCAACCGGTCCAAAACCAGACGTTCACATTCGTCATACTACAAGTTTTTTGTCGTTTATGTTTACCTACTTTTATTACGTTTTTAATTTGCAAAAGCCAAATCAGCAGAAGTTGATTTGAGTTTGCAAGTTGTTTCAGATTTTACAACTAGTTAAGCAAACTTTATACACCAAATTAAAAAAATCCTGAAACATTCCTCTACCCATAAGGAATTTCGCCTGAAAAAATCCAAATACCTTTACTCGGTCGTTGTAATATGAGTACACACACACAGATATTTTGCTAAATGTAACCTCAAAGGGTTTGTTGAAGTGATAAAGGCTTTAATCTCTAACAGCAATAAGTTATTCATGAGTAACACCAACATGTTGCGTTGATATTATTTAGAAATATCATTTATGTAGTCATTATGTTGCTACGATGACAGCAATTTTGGACTTAATCTCAAACTATTATCATAATTACTCCGTGAACCGTGTCAAAAAATTGGTTTTCAAATACCCGCTATATTATATCAAACACCTTTTTTATTATACACTCAATTAGTGGAATTAATGTTAGAACTTAGTCGAGAAACTAATATTTAAATTATTTTGATAACTTAGTCTTAAGAGGATTTACCAGGAAAATTAGGCCTCCTTTTCTGCCAAGGAGCCGTCTGGGTAGGTATCACCTTGTTACCTACATCTGCCGCCAATCAACAGTGCAACTGGCCCATGACCTGCAGGAGCCACTTACCACAAGGTAGACTGTTTTCGCTCATTACTAAAAAAACCGGTTGACGGCCAAAAGTCTATTAAAATTTTCCGATCTCAAATCCCGCAAACTATTTTTTTTCGAGCCGGCCCATTTGAGCAGCAGCAAAAGCCGCCGCTTGGCTCTTCCTCGTCTGGGTAAAAACTAGTTCTGAGAAGCAGCATAGTGGTGCTAGCGGCTATTGAGCCGAGATCGGCACTGCGCATACCGAACTGGTTGCCCAGTGTGGTATGAGCAACTCTATCAAGGAATGCGTTCCGGATTTTGCTGGCGCTTTCTTGCAGAGGTCGATGTTCAGCAGCGATCATGAAGAGGCTGAAAATAGAAGAAGAAGAATTTATTTCTCCTACACTACATTACTTGTGATGGCGAGCAGCACTACTAGTGCGAGGGTACCAGTGCTGCGCTCTTATGAGTTTGTACTCGTCTAGCCAGCCTGGCGAGGATGTTCCAGGAGGAAGAGGCTTGTGTTTAGCAGTGGACTTTGTGAGGCTAATAAAGTACATGTTACGATTCATTGTCGTCTTTAGTTTCATCGAATATTTGGTCATACATATACAAAATGTAATATGGATGTAAATAAACATTTACAAAAGCCGCGATGATTGATATTCTTGCCACTATTTCCCATTGTTAGCAAGTCTGACGTCAGTGAGACGCCACAGTTATTTCGCAAGCGTGATAAATTATTTTTTATTAGTTACGTTTCCAAATTGTGTACATAGATTTAATGTATATCATACAAGAGGTTTAGAGCAGAACATATCAAATTGTTTTTAATATTACGACTATTTGCATGTAGTGTTCTTAATTTAGGAGAGTAAAAATTAATAATTAATATTTTCTGGTCATGTTTTAAGTATATCTCATAAGTCTAGTCAAAAATGTACTTAGTGATATTTTTAACAGCAGGGTCCTTTTACTTGTATACTATGGTGTATCCAATTTATGTAAAATACTAGGGAATGCGCTCGACTACGATCCCGTGATATTTGTATTCGCTACTAATAAAAGTACTAATAGTATAATAAAATTACACTACAGCTATTTGGTAGAGAATAAAGTATTTAGGACAGAGAGTGTGAGACGTTAAGAAATCAATAAAATTAGATTCATTTCGTCTATACATTTTATGAAACTGTCACAGAGCAGACCCGTTAATACGATATACATTTTCAAAATTGTATTGAATTAGGTATTAACGGGTGCAATCAAATTAAACTCCGCCCCAGAGCGGGCACAGACAGACTAAAATAGTAAAATAAAATAAACTAGGTGAAATGTATGCCATATGTATATTATCCAGACTGGTGACAGGCAGCAGGTACTGTTATTCTCTGGTCGCCTACCAAACGTAGCGAGAAGTCTAATGTTCAAGATAAAGAAGAAAATTATAAAATTAAAATGTTGAAGATGTGCAGCAGTGTGCGACTTATTTGTTGATTTGCATAGCGATTACGGCAAATACTTCCAATGCTATTAAAATACTTCCACTGCAGAGGTCTAAATCCAGAAGTGAACTATCAACCGGCTGACGAACAAGGCATAGGCATCTCTCAGTTATCGCAGTATCAAATACCAGCCACTGATTAGTTACCAGGCCCCGGAATTATGTCAACGGTCAATGTATTTGAGGTCTAACATATTTGAAAGGAATTTTCGACATTAGTCAAATAGAATTGCCGTATTATATTGAAAAATTAGAGACACCTTTTTAAATTAAAAAATATGTTTTTTTAATAGAAGTATTACCCTTATTATCTATACATTTCTGCCATGTCGAGGAAAAATAATTTATGCCTTGCGATAGAACTCTGGGGATAAGAAGAAGAAAAGTCTGTTAATGCATTTTGTACAGGTTTCAGAGATTTTTTTTTCATGTAGGAAATTGTCCAAATCTCGGAAAAAGTAGCAAGGTTTATTTAATTATTACAATATCAATAACTTCTATATATGGATTAACATGGGTTTACACGTACTTAATATCTTTTTTTATGGGAAAAGGGGCAAACCAGCAAGCGGTGCACCTGATGGTAAGTGATTACCGACGCCCACGTATATCTACAATACCAGAGTGACTGCAGGAGCGTTTCCTTCGAGGATATTTGGGGAGGGGAATTAGTAGAAAACGAGCAAGTGGGTCTCTGGTGACCTCACTCACTGTATTCTGCGAGACCTTGGTACTACTCTCGTCGAGCCGGTACCATCGAGCAACAGCAATAGCCGCCCCTTGGTCCACAAATGTGTACGTGTCACATATGTAGTACGTGTATTACACTTTCTTTGTAATATTACCTTGAAAACAGCCCATGACACGCTCGCGTAAGTATCATTCTAATTTGAGATAACGTACATTCGTGACCTCTGGCCTTTATATGGGACAGCATAGTACCGAGAATCATTTTACCGATGTAAATAAAAACTTAACTATGTTTTTAAGTCAGACTATAAGTTAACGTCTGTCCGAATTACTAGATAATTTTCCGAAACGTATTTACATATACTTATTATATGTATAAAGAGATAGAGGCCTATATTCAACAGTGGACTTGTAGTAGGCTGAAATGATGATGATGATGATATATAGATAAAGTATGACCGCGTCTGTGGATTACTTATACAGGTACCAGACACCTCGCGCCTTAGACGCTGCTGCCCGCCATCGGTCTGTTTAAACTTTCGCTCTGGTATTTTTCGAGATGTTTATCCCACCATCTGTCAATGGCCATTGCAATTTTCAAGGAGTTTCCCCTATCACCACTTATGATACACCAGAAGAAAGAGGTTGGCAGATTCTTAAGCCGACCCTACATGTCCAAACTTGAAGCAACTGAATGATGAAATAAACCAAATATTAACAGAAATACTTTACCTTACTGATTAATGCCTTTAATGGCTTCCAGGAGATGGCAGATCTACCACCAAAAAGAAACCAGACCAAAATATCTAGACCGCTGAAGGGTAGCATCGACTAAGGTGCGAAATTTCTACTTTTCAATGACCAAGCAGCCTATTAAGTCATTGCGACAATTCCTCTTAACATGGTACACGACTAGACCACCTGATAATTATGATTACCGACATCTGAAATTAAACTCTTGCACCTTACAAAATGAAGTGGCTTTTATATTTCACAATGATTGATACATTTATAATTCACGATTGAGTTTTCTTCCATTTCCGTTCACTAAATCTTGTCAATAGGCAGGATATTGAAAATTTATCATAGTAGAAAATTAATGTTGAGCGATTCATACATTATTCAAACAGCGTGAATAAACGATGATGCATTTAAAATGATGGGAAATAGAATTATTTACAAGTGCCAATTTTGCATATTGTTTGCAACGGGTGATAGCTAAAAACAAGATAATATTTATGCTCAAAATGCATGTAGACAGTGCAAACTACATGTACCATACTTGCACTTTAGGTTTAACTATTTAAAAAATAACTAATAAAAAAAAGAAATAGGAGAAACTGGTTCAATACATTTTTCAAATTTCTGAACCCATATACGGATTTTATAAAAAATAAGGTATAGGGAGAAATATAGTATTACAAGCATATGCGCAAACACAGACACTAACTCGTTTTTACTTTCTAGCAGCGGATGAAAAGCGTGCAATGAAAATGCGCTAAAGACGTGTCAGTCGGTGTCTAAGACAACCTGTAACAAAACCAAATAATTTCTGTGTTCCAATCATTTTTCAACGGCTTCCACTGGGATTCCAACCCTATGAGACTGACTCAGCAGACTGGTACGGTAATCTCAGTGGTGTATGTTTCCATTATAATATTGAGGTTAAATAACAATACAAAACGAATGCAATTTCTAATAAATCTTTTTTATTAAAGAGACACCCAAGTTTCACTATAATAGTTTTCATAAGATTTTTTTACATTTACGTCCGAAATCGCCCAAAAAAATAACACTTTCGCTTTCATATCTACTTTTCAGCTTCTGAGGGCTAATGCGCTCTCGCGGTAATAGTGATAATAAATCATAAGGAGCTTTTTCTCTAACACAAATATTAAACCTTACTACTATGCAAATGTATTCTGAATTTCTTCTTCTTTTGACATAATCATATCGTTCTTCTCTTCTAACTAATTGACTATAATAACCTTCTCTCTATCCAAATGCCAACCTAACTTGTAGTTAGGTAAGAAATGAAGCTCAGGTGGAAAATCAATTAGAATTTGTTGAACCCAAATACCGTAGACGAGTACCATACCGACTAGTGGTGGCATAACAACTACAACACGGGTTTAATTATCTCAAGTTCTGACCATCCCCTTAGGTATACTTACGTAATATATTTTTTTAATGTGAAAGGAGGCAAAGGAGCAAACGGCTCACCTGATGGTAAGTGATTACCGGCGCCCATGTACATTTGCAACACCAGAGGAGCAGAAGGTGCGTTGCCGGCGTTTGGTGTAGAGGATCGGGAAGTGGAATGGACGAGCCGGCCCATTCGAGCAGAAACAAAAGCTTGGCTCTACCACGTATAACGTAGTTAACGTTTATAAGTTGCGGCAGTTGCCAACTTGTGTGCCCAGGATGGTAAGTATAGACCAACCACCAACAAATCCCTCTTCCAAATGCGTGCTAGTTTGCTCGGCCTATCTAAACCAACACATATCTTTACTATACTTAAACAGAACGATATTCTATGATATTCATATAAACATATATACAACATACTAATAAATTTATACACATACTAACAAAATAAATACGTATTCACAAATATGAAACAATATACGTATGTATATGTATATATAAATAAACACACATCATACACAATATCATTATAACTGCAATGACCGATGATTTCAATTTCGTCACTAAGTGGGAGTCTTGAAAAGGTGTTCACATACCAGACTTTTGAACGATAACTTACTAGACACTTTCCTACTGTCTTCAGGCAAGGAATTAAAGAGTCGTGCCAATCAAATCGATAGATAGTGCAGACAAAGATGTATCAGAATGTTTCAGTAATAAATCGAAGGTCATACAACCATTGAATGTTGATTCAAATAGTATTACGGCAGAGCTTAATCAAAATAATGACAATTTTGTTACTGCAATCTGTGAAAAAGTAATGGAATGGAATGGAAAAGGGATTTCATGGCATACCTGAATTTGTATCTGAAAACGTAATGAATATAATACAGCAATGCTTAACAGTCACTGGTCATAAACTCAATGATTGAGGCATTGTTAACTGCATTCGTGTTGTGAAGAAAAATACAGAGACTAAGTTACCACGTATTGTTGTAGTAAAATTTAGAAATGTTCCATGTCGTGACACAGATACAATAAGACTAATTCAAATAATAATCTTAACACATCCGCACTCGGACTAGACGGAGAGAAGAAACTTGTTTTTGAGGCTGAATATCTTTCTCCAGCTAATAATAATAAGTCTCTACACGCAGCAGCAAGAAAATATGCAAAAGAACATAACTACAAATTTGTCTGGGTCAGAAATGGAAGTATTACCCAAGGTTATTAACAGAGTTCAAAAATGGCACATAAATTATTTAAGTCAACCAAAATAAACAGTAAAATTAATATTAACTGTACTTTGGTAACAGAACTACTACTACAGTATTCTATAGGCGTTCGTGCAGGGTCCGGTGTAATTCATCTCCATTAATTACAATCTCGTGACTAATGTTGCGCAGCTACCGTTATGTTTCACCAGTTCCGATACTTTAAATATTATATATTGCTTCAATAAGAACAAAATATCGAACCTGAAGTAACATACATAAAAGACATAGTAACTAGTTAAATATATATATCTAAGTAATATTTATTACAATTAGAAGTTAGATACACCTTACCTATTTTTTTTTGTGGGTATTAATTAATATTATATATATTTTAAATGAAATATTATAAGTAATTAATATCAATTTAAATTTTTACTGCATAGGTGCATTGTTTCTTGCACAGCTGCAGTCAAGATTGTTTTATTCAAAGTTTATTGCCAAACATTCTACACTAGCAACCTAAGGTCCAATTAGGTGGAACGCTACACTGAAAATCACTGATGCATACTACTTTAAACATATACTGAACGCACACGCTTTTATTGCCTTACCTAACATTTGATATTGTTTATATAAGAATTTAATCATTTAATGTTTTTTATTATTTTTTTAATATTGTGAACTTGTTTAATTTTTTTTGTTCGCGCTGAGCAGCATATAAAGTTTCTTTCTTTCTTACAATGTCCTGCGTATCCAATTCAATAATCTGTACAGGGTCTTGTTGGGGCTCTCTCTCGCTATTAAATACAACAATGCAAACCATGCGCAAGAAAGTAGTCTTTAGTAATGGTTGACGATCGAATGGACTCATTGCTGCTTACCTGGTCGTTTACGAGTGTTTTACGAGATCAGTGAGCCGATAAGCTATAAGTCTGTATAAACATAGTAAGTTATAATGTTTTATACTATATTCTGTGGATCCGAGCCCGAAAAAAAAATATTAATAAAAATTTAAATTAAAGTACAAGAAAACCATTTTGTTGCCTACAGTATTATTGGAAAGATGGGTGCTAAAGCTTCGAAAGAATGCTTGCTAAAGAAGTTCATGAAACCAAGTATTTTTCACCTAATGTCGATTTGATATCTGACGTATTATATCATACTGATCATTTGATGATGTTGGATGTAAAGCTTAAAATACGAAAGCTAGCACACTATTCAGTGTGCAAAACATTTACTTAATTTGGATGAAGTGCGTGGTGTGAAACTGCGTTGCAGCAATTTCGTTGCTCGGATTCAAACATATGGACCCATGAGAGAGGAAGTATTCACAAACACCTACAAAAAATATTAAAAGTAATCAACTTGTCATGTCGTGCAAGGAATCAGCGAGGCATTGTCAAAAGTGTTGGGTTCCATTTTTGGCGATGATAATCCAGAATCAAAAGCGTATCACTGACAGATTTCTTCTTCAGAAGTCTGATCATGAAATTAAAGAGTTTTGTGAAAATACGAACCTGTTGCAAAGAGGAAAGCAAGAAATTGGCCGCAGGACAATCTTAGACGTAATGACAATGTTACAAAAATCTGTTACGTAAAATCAAAAAGAAAATCTGGTTTGGGAAATTAAAAAGGGAGTGTGGCCCGGAATTTCTCCGCCTAGGTTCCTCTGAATTACTTAATCCAGCCCTGGATCTTGATCCATATAGAATTAATGGGAGTAAAACATCTCCACGACACAGAATAAATAGCTACAATAGAACATTTTTCAACCAGCTAAAGAAAAAAATAAGATATTAACAAAATATTTTGTTTATATCAAAATGAAATCTGACATTAATAATTTATGTTTAATATCGCAACAACATTTTGCAGAACCCAATAATGAAGGTGTTTCCACCGCACCGCAGGAATTTACGATCCAACTTTCCGTAAGATTGTACCAAATTAATTTTTCTAATTGCTTTTATTACTTCAAGCGATAAAATATTGGGCATGTATTATATGTCCTGTCGATAACTTCATATTGTTACCTTATTTGCTATAGGTCTTACAACCACTACACTACATATGTAGTATTATATCTTATATTTCAAGTTAATCCTGAACAGTGTTACATAACTTTGGTTCAGTTTGTGTCTCGAGCAAAAACTGTGATTGTGTTAAAATCGACATGTACTACGTAATGCGTATCCTAAGTTTCTATGATTTTCCAAGTTTGGAAAAATGTTTCACACGCAGATTGGCGATGGCAAAAATAAACGACTGTATAACGTAGTACTCTCCTGATACTAAATGATGTAGTAGAGACTCTAAAACTTACTACCGGACAAGGACCTTTTTAGACATCGTACTACGAGGGGGCGTTTTAAAATTCACGAAATGGGGGACAAGGAGGGAAAGTTCAACATTTTTTTTTTCTATATATTCTCTTGCAAGACGAATACATTTTTGAGATCTTTCGATTAGTTTATTTATGCCCACACGAAAAATTTCCTTGTCGGAGAAATACGAGAAATCTGCTTCCTTAACTTTTTCATCGGTCGAAAATTTCTCTCTACGAAGCTCTTTTGGAAAGCGGTAAAACTCGGAGCCAGGTCTGGACTATAGGGTGAGTGATTTAAAATATCGAAACCCAACTTGTGCAGGGCAGCCAGTGCAACACAGCTCTTGAGGACGAGCGCATTGTCGTGTTCAATTTTCCTCTTCTTTTTTCTTTAATAGCTTCTTTTAACCACTCCAGGGTAGTATTCTCCGGTTATAAAAACACTTTTATCCTTATAATCAATCAACAAGATTCCCAAAAACCTGTCGCCATGAGTTTTCCGGCAGATTGTGACCCTTTAAATTTCTTGGAAGATGCTGCAACCTTTTTATTCCACTGCATGGAGACATGGAGTCTTGCTTAGACTCAAGATCTTAACGATGAACCCAAGTTTCATCTCCAGTAACAATTCAGTTCACTACATCATCCATGTCTTCACCACAGACGTCCATATTTTTAAAAACGCTTAAGAACATTCGACGCTCTGTTGATTTTGCGGCGGCATGAGCATTCTCGGCACCCATCGTGCGCTGACCTTGGTCATGTCAAAATGCTCGTGCATAATTTTAGAAATAGTCGTACCGGATACTCCAACCATTTCTGCAGAGCTGTTTCATCTTTCGCCGAGCATCTTAAAATACTATTTTATCCACTTTTTTAAACTGTTTTGGGATGGTCACCTCAATTGACCGAACTGTGCGGTGTCTTCAAGTGATTCTCTGCCTTGCATAAAAACACTGTGCCACTTGTATACCATGATTTTCCCAGGGTAAGAATCCCCATAAACCGATTCCGCGAACTAAAAAACGCACCCTTACTTTGTCACCTATAAAGGACAAAAAAATATTTTAGCCATTACCCTTAAATAGACAGCATTCAAGATGGCTTTTATACCTAAATAGTAACTTCTTCATCAGCCCACTTTCAGTAGTGACTGACTTTCTTTAAACAATTTTTAATATTGGTCAAGCGGGTTGGTAAGCGCAGAGCGCTCATTTTAGCGGTCCATCATCTAGTCACGGAGCCTCGCTTGATACCTATCAAGTGGGGCTGAGTTTGCCATTTAGAAAGAAAGATACTACACCCCCAACAGTAACTATTTCTCACCAACAAAATGTTACTCGACTCGTAGGTATTATTATCTTATTTATGGAGGCAATATACTTGCGTCTTAAGAAAATCGGCTACCATACCACAATCCATACGTTGTTAAGTGTTAGTTAGTTAAGTGTTGACGATAGTAAAATCGCAGAACTTAAGACAGATGCCAGAACAACTATCTCAAATATGGATCTAATATATCCAGACCCTATCCTTCCATTGTAAATAAATTAAATGATACGAGTACGAACTTATCTATTACTTGCCGTACCCGAGTCTACGTACGCGTTGATCTTAAAATTTGGTAGGAAATAATTTTTTGCAGTATTAAAATATCACTATAGCGTAGAAAATATGAATATCAATTTTATTTATGTAACTTAAGTCTTCTCCTAAATGTTTATATAGACGTATATATTGAATGACGTTCAACAGTTGCCAGTTACATACGTTTCATAATAATCTTTCGTTTTTTTTTAATAATATGTTACCTCTACTGTATGAACTTCACCTGTGCTGAGAAGGCAGTTTTCGTATATAAATTGCACATGGATAAACACCCAGGGGCAAAACAATTATTTGAAGGCTATACAAATAGTTGTCCCGTGCGGGAATAGAATCCGTGAACTGCAACGCCGCTGCCAAACAAATACACTTTCGAATTTACAATGTTAGCTAGAGTAGCGACCGCCCGCGGCTTCGACCACGTAAGTATTCGTTAAGAAAGTGTATATTAATTTACCCAGGATTAAAAAGTATCCTCAGTCAACCTGCTAAACATCATCAAAATCCGTTGTTCTCATTACTCAGCAACAAACATTCAAACACCTAAACAGACTTTACTACGTTACAATATAAGCAGAAAATTGGTATTATTATCTTATTTATGGAGGCAATATACTTGCGTCTTAAGAAAATCGGCTACCATACCACAATCCATACGTTGTTAAGTGTTAGTTAGTTAAGTGTTGACGATAGTAAAATCGCAGAACTTAAGACAGATGCCAGAACAACTATCTCAAATATGGATCTAATATATCCAGACCCTATCCTTCCATTGTAAATAAATTAAATGATACGAGTACGAACTTATCTATTACTTGCCGTACCCGAGTCTACGTACGCGTTGATCTTAAAATTTGGTAGGAAATAATTTTTTGCAGTATTAAAATATCACTATAGCGTAGAAAATATGAATATCAATTTTATTTATGTAACTTAAGTCTTCTCCTAAATGTTTATATAGACGTATATATTGAATGACGTTCAACAGTTGCCAGTTACATACGTTTCATAATAATCTTTCGTTTTTTTTTAATAATATGTTACCTCTACTGTATGAACTTCACCTGTGCTGAGAAGGCAGTTTTCGTATATAAATTGCACATGGATAAACACCCAGGGGCAAAACAATTATTTGAAGGCTATACAAATAGTTGTCCCGTGCGGGAATAGAATCCGTGAACTGCAACGCCGCTGCCAAACAAATACACTTTCGAATTTACAATGTTAGCTAGAGTAGCGACCGCCCGCGGCTTCGACCACGTAAGTATTCGTTAAGAAAGTGTATATTAATTTACCCAGGATTAAAAAGTATCCTCAGTCAACCTGCTAAACATCATCAAAATCCGTTGTTCTCATTACTCAGCAACAAACATTCAAACACCTAAACAGACTTTACTACGTTACAATATAAGCAGAAAATTGGTATTATTATCTATGAATAAAACTGTTGTAAACGATGACAAGTGCACAGCAAGTTCTTTAATATTCTATAACATAAAACGGTGATCGTGCTGGGAAAATCATAGATAAATTACTTTAATTGTAGATGCAAAAGGAAATTACTTTTTCACGCTAACATCTATTTTAAATTTCTACTTTTACTATATATAAAGGCTCGACACCAAGGAATGCCGTAATATAATTTATGTAATTTTATATCTATTTATTTCTATTTCTATGTTTTGATTAATCATGTCTACTGCTCAGCTATTTTAGAAGAAAGCGTGTAGATTATTATTTACTATATCGGCTGGACTCCTACGTAAGTAATACTGTATTGAAAGCTCTCGTAATTTGTCGAGAAGTTTCTATGTAACAAGACAATTACGCCTACTGCTTAGCTCCTATAACAGATAATGTGATGATATAAATCTTAGATGTTGCTCAGGCCTTCAAGTAACAGAAAAGTGAAAGTCTCACCGAAATCCGTCCACTGACAGATAGACAGACAGACAACTTTTCTAAAAATTGTGGTTTCGATTTGTGTCGAAAGTATATTATAATGCCGCCTAATTAAAATTTTGAAAATCTATTCAATGTTCAGATTTAGTGCCGTTTGAGTTTTATTATAAATATAAGTAGATAGTAAACCTAAAAATATAAAAAATATTTTATGAAGAATATAATTAATGAACGTGTATTTCAAGAAAATTAAAAATGTCAAAGCCTACAACAATCCTATAAAGTAACACTTCATTGTATGTAGATTCGACAGTATATTTCTAGCAAAATTCCTTTCAATTCCTAAATGCTTCGTTCACTTCTATTATTTTCAAAATATAAAAGGACAACTCACTAAGAGATTAAAAATGTTTACCTGCTTTGAATGTAAGCTGGCTTTCTTATTGGATATCCACACCATATTTATTTTCTTTCCCTGTTTTTTTGCTTAGATTATAAAGTGTGATATTAATCTTTAAAACGCAATAATAAAATACAAGAATCCTAGTTACATAACGGTTATTAAAAATCTTACTCTATTATATTTGACAACATGTTAAGTTGATAATATGGTTACTTACTTACTTACATCAACTAATTTATTAGTCCACTTCTGCACAAAGGACTCTCCGAAAAAGCTGGCACATATTTCCTGAAAGGCATTTCTATACTGTCCACATTTGTATGTCAATTACCACCAAAGCGCTGATTATTTCTTGATGTGTTGAAATTACAAAAATTCTGTTGTTATGCCACGTTTATAATATTTTTCAATTAATCTGAATTAAATTGCTAAGATTTAGTTTCAGTAAAGAAGTATTTTTTTCTTGAAAATAAGCTTGATAGTATTATCATATATATCATAACTTTACATTGTCGTTAGTTCAAATGTGAGCCCTCATTTCAAAGGCCCTCAGACGCGGCGGCACTCGACCACTTACATTTGTAGACTTTTGTTTACATCTACGACACAACAATACGCCATAAGAGAGCTTTATATTTTGCATATCTTTTATTTACAAGTAAAAATAGTGCAGACTACACCAAAATTCTTTGTACTTATACAATTGATGGAAGGTTTTTTTGTATTGATATGTTGAGAAATCCTTTCAAAAATTGGTTTTAAAAAAAGTAGTATAAGGACAAAAAAAAACTAAATGTATATTGACCTCGTCAAATGTATATTTCTAACGTCAAAGTATTTGATTTTTATCAAAAAACTATGAATTAAAGTTTTTGTTTATGTAGCTACGTACTCAATTAAAATAGTTACGATTTCAATCAAAATCTAAATTAATTCGAAAAAAAATAACGGTTGTCAATGATGCCTACCAAATCTTTAATTGTTCTGTTTTTGAAATTAATGTCAATTTATTTGCTACAATACTACCACTTCTAAACACGTAATACGTATAAAAACGTTTTTCGAACATGTTTAAAATACTATACTATAATAACTTTACATCAGAATACTTTACTTATGAACTTTACTACACTGTACTAACACCTCGTTACAGTTAGTTACCCATCAAAATACGCCTTATAATATTAGTAGTTATATTTAGTTATCTGAAGCAATTTGTACGCTATAAATTATCCATGAATATTCAATGATGTTATAAATATTTAGAGAAGCTGTTGGGGATTCATTTAAGCGATAAATCTGCACTTGAATCCAAAGCAGTGCTTAGTTATTCATACGGTTCGTTATCGCACTGCATTAAATTGTTGTGACAAATTATTACAAGTGATAAATATTTTGTTAGTCTTGACTACTGTAAACTTGTAGTCTTTGTTGTTTACTTTTAAAACATTACGCCTTATTTACTTTTTAATTATAACGCATTTCTGTAGCCTGTACACTGTTGCGTTTTGTTTTTGGTAACAATTTCCTTAGAATTGTAAACTTTCTTAGCAAATGTTGGGTAAAGTCCTTAACCGACGAGAATGCATAAAGAAAAAAATGATTACTTTATTTTTTTTTAAGAATACCACAAATTCTATTAACGTTACTAATATTCCAGTAGTAGAAATCCATAGTTTAAACCTAAAATTATGGGTAAAACGCGAGATTATAAGTCAATTTACAAATTTCTTAAATAGTAAGAAGGGAAAATCTTTGCCACTCTTTTTTGCTCTTCTATCGAACAGTATTTATTTACCTTCTAGGTACCTACCTACCTGTTTTTGAAGTTCAATAGTTTATAAAACAGCAAAAATTCACTTGGAAATCGGCGGCTTTTTACCCCTTAGATATTGCAGAAATCTGCCTGGGGCAGAATTTTCATTACTCGAAATAAATAAGTCCAGGAAGCGCAAATGGTAGGATGTTGCTTTAATTTTAAGGTTTATGAATGACCTGGGTTCGAAGCGAAATCAAAAATTGCATTTTTTTTGAGGATACCTGCATGTCGGAGAAACAATTAAATTATATTTATAGGACATGTGAAACTCTAAAAAACTCTAAGGCTTTCTCAACCTGCCCGCCTATGGGACACTTACTGGCTGATACTATTATTAAATGACTTACAGTATCTTCGACTACAACTAGTTCTACGTACTTTAGTAAATCCTTTAACTTCGAAGTAAAAAAGGAAAGTACAAATAATATAAGTGACGACATCAGCGATTGATCTTCATTTTAAAACCCTGCTCCGTAGGGATTCAAACTGGGGCTGTACGGATGCCCTTGATATCCATTATGTGAATATCCCACAATATCATAACTACATTGAGAAGCTTTCAGAGACTAATCTGAATTTGAAGTAGAAATAAAGCAATTTTATTTTCATTTAAAATTCCAGGGCTTTCTTGATTTTAATTGGTTCATAGATAAAATATAGGTTACTTTTAAAACTTTGAGTTAATTAATTCATAATTATTGATGCAGGACAAAAACACGTAAAACACAATTTTTAATGCAGTCTCTTATATTTAAAATTATAATTATTAAAATTAAAGTTAAGAAAGGTTAAGGTCCGAATACAAAACTTAAATTATATGTTTTGAAAGGTTCTACCCTAAATATAAAATTCTACATGTGTTTCGTCTTGCTATGAAGCTATGCTTATCTTTAACTAGGTGGTAAACTTCTTCTCTTCCCAGGAGTCGCCTGAGGAAGTATCATCCTCTAACTTATTTTTGCAGCCAAACAGATGAAAGACATAGAGAGCCATTGGCAATTACAGGCTTTGAGACATTCAGTGTTAGTCCTCACCGACTGACGAACGTGTGGTTAGTGATTAAGCGTATCTGACTACTGAGACATGGGTCCTAGGTTCGGATACCAGCCCGGTCAATATTTGTGAACAAACACACATTATTGGTTTTCTGCTCTAGTTTTGCTCCTCCGATCTCATAAGCATTCATGAGTATACATCATTTATGAGCAATAGATACAATTATATATATATATACTAGCAGACGGCGGCGCGTTGCTGCGACTTCATTGTATAGAATATAAAAATAGTTGAATTTAATAACGCAATGGTACCGCGTTCGTTGGTTTTACGAATATACGAAGAATATGACATATAGTATGAGTTTCCTCATACTATATGTCAAAATTTGTGAATATACATAGGTAACAAAATAAATATATATGTATTATACATACATATACGTAATACATATATGTGTATATACACATATATATTATTACAAACAATTGAATAAATGTTATCTAACAAACATTAAAATATAGAATCTAAATATAAAATCTACAATTCGCTTTCCCTGACTTGTATATTACAATACAAAGGAAAACAGATGCTACATCTGCTTATTTTTCAGAAGCTTATTTTATAAAATTACAGAAAGTCGTGGTTAATGAATTTTAGAAATTTTAGAAATTTATTCTGCAAATATTTTTCGTAAATTTGTTAGTTGTCAGAACGCGCGCTTTAATTTCATGGTATGCTAATGACCAGGGTTCGATCTCCGGTGCTGGTACCTCTAAAATATTAATAGCGATTTTAAATGTTGAATTTAACAGGTACTCGTCGATGAAAGAAAACATCGTGAGGTATATCTGAGAAATAATAAAATAAGAATCTGCTACCACTTTTTTCTCTTGGCTGTGTGTGGCACTAAGGGAAAATCCTTGAAAATCGCAATGGTTCCGATAGATGGCAGGATAACCGTCCCAAAAAATACTGGACCAAAATTAAGCAGATCGATGACGGGCAGCAGAGTCTAAGGTGCAAGGTGTTTGGTACTGCCATCACCATTCCGCTTGCCGACCGTAGTTATAATGGTATGTCCTCCGTATGAGAGAGTCGGTCCTGCAGTGTACAGGCTGGTAAGATAAGGTAAAGAGAGCCCATTTACCCCATTTTTATGAAGATTTTAAGTAGAAGAACAAATTATAATTACTTCAATACAGAATTGAACTGTATCATTTACTCAATAATTAATTAATTATTTTGCTTCAATTTTCAGTTGGATAAAATAGCGAAGATCTCACTTATCATACGCCTATTTTATGTTTTACTGCTGAATATAGGCCTCCCCCAAAGGTCGGCCAGTCCTGTGCATGCGTTATATGTCGTCAGTTAAAGTAAAGGATTCGTATGTTCTACGGTTACATTAAACAAGACATCTCTTATAAGAGAATTAATTACACTATCACGCGATGGATGAATTGGCGCCCCGTAGACGTCGAAATATTTATTATATTCAATGGTACCTAGGCTATCAATCATTTTTTCATTCACAAAAGGATATACACAGATTTAAAAAAATATTACTTCAATATATGGCCATAAACAAGAAAAAGTACTTTTTGAATTGTATCATACTATATATATTCAAATTTGGAACGTGTTTCTTCAAAGAAACTTAATAATTTTGCCGCTATTTTACATCGGGGGCCAAGTCGAGCAAACAACATAGTTACGATCGTACTATCCTTTTCTCGAAGCAACTCACGGCACTCTTAAGACCCCTGTATCTTCGTTGTGAGTAAAGGTAGAAGTCTGAAATTTCGATTACGTAAATAACAAGTTGGTCCTTAATATTCAGTTTACGAAATACCTCAAGTCAAACTCTCTGATCGTCATATTTCAGAGGTGCTTGTAGCAGAGACAAAAATTTAAAACTTGGTGCGCACATATAGACATTGGTTCTTCGGTGTTCACGTGCTGTTAAGCGTACGTGGCACTGTTAAGCGTGACAAATTTAGACCGGATTGTAACTAATCAATATTGACATCATTAGTATCAGCAGTCCGCAATTACAAACAGATAGAGAGAGGGAAATTTAAGAAAATCCGTTGCCGACGTGCAAGAAATAACAGAATAAATATAGTAGAAAAAAGGACTACTTACATAAAGAAGTGAGATCCCATCAAAAGCATTAAAATGTAAAATACATGCCATGCTTATCATCGCTACCTCTACATCGTAAAAAGTTGTGAGATCAAATGTAGAGTCATGTCTGTAATTTTCTTACCATTGAATCGCCAATTCAGCTATTTTGTAATAATTTAAATACATTTCCTAATTAATAACTAATATTTTGTGACTCTATCATTATTATACATCTTTATTATATATCTTTGTTTAAAAAAACTTCGTGAATTGGCAATTGCACAGCACATCGCTGCGTAGATATCAAGAAATCATTAGAAATAGCAGTGGTTAAGTTTCCTATAGAAACAGTGCATAAATCTATAAATTCATGACCAGAGAATTTAAAGACCTGTATCTTTATCAAAACCAAAGTCACTTTGAATTAACCCTGGACATCGATAAATAAGTACACATAACTTTTATTATCATTACACTGTTTCTTTAAAAAAAGTGGATGTGTAACTAAATGGTTTTTACCGCCATACAGGTATATGACACTTTCGAATCGCACCGGCTTCGCAATATTACAGATTTGTCATCTGTAATATATGAACTAAATGTGAATGTGTTATACATATTACATTCTAAACGATGTACGTGGTAAGTAATATTTTGTACGTGGTAGACCCAAGCAATGGCTCTGGCTGCTGCTCGAATGGGACGGGTCGACCGGGGTAGTACCACGACCTCGCAGACTACCGGCGGAAGTAGAGGCATTTTGTAATTCTGCGTTTCGCTTGGTGAGTGAGGTAACCGGAGGCCTGCATCCCCCTCTCCCTAACTCCCCTCCCCGTTATACCTCGCATCCCCAAAATATCCAAAAAGGCTAACAATGCACCTGCAGCTCTTCTGGGGTTGCAGATAAACATGGGCGACGGTAATCACCATCAGGTGAGCTGCTTTTTCCTTTACCCCCCTTTCCCATAAAAAAACGCATTGAAATCCCCATAGAAGTTTAGAACTTACAAGCGAATAGACATACAAGCGAAGATTACTACTTTGTTTTATACTATTTAACTAGCTGAAAATAACAATGTGTCAATTATAATAATTAATGTAATTTTCATAATTGTAAAGTTTTAAAGTTCGTATCCATTCATCCTTTTGAAATATATATTTAAAGTAACGTTTAATAATAGTACTTCTTATATTTGTTAGGCATGTAATCACAAAAAATACACCATCCGTAACAGACAGGTTTCCCTGCTTTCCCTCTGCTTCGAACTGCTAATACGCTGTTCACGTTAATAGCCGTCATAAATCGTTAAGACCCGAGAGCTTTGTTCACACACACGCGCGCGCATTTAAAAGCTTGCAGTCTTTTTGCAGCAAGATATGTTTTTCTGTTAAATTTACACTTATATTAAACTAAATCTTAATAATTTTTTTACTGCGAGATATGACATATTCGTGAATGTTACCTTGTATTTAATAAGGCAAAGTAATGTTCAAAATTTATAAAAAAAAAAGATCTTAAAACACTGACGCATTTATTAACTATTATTGACTTTTAAGTAATGTATCGTTTCTTCGTTAAAATATATCGTCTTCTTACTGCAAATACCGACTAAAATATCAAAATTTATTTCGGAGAAAACGTAATTTTGGTTACAAATAAATATTCAACTAAAAATGCTACATTTAATTCAGGAAAGTTCAATTCATTGGCATGTCATTTGTTGGTTTTACCAAGAGAGAAGAAAATTTTAAATTGGTAAATTATACTCCGCGGTCTTCTGTACAATCTGGTGTAAAGTAGATATGCGTTTTATGTCACTATATCCTTTTCGAAAACCAACTTATTTAACAAGTTATTTTGCTAAAGATACTAAGATTTGAGGAAATAGAAACCAGGTAAGTATATTTGTTACACTTTTGTTGTGAAACCAGTCAGCCACAGCCAGTAACCAGTATTATAGTTTACTACGAATAAAATTAAGTAAACCTATGTAGAATATGTTACCAATGAATTTACTAGAAAATATTTTGAAATCGTATAATTTTATGAAGAGTTAATTGTATTTTCTAATGTATGCCTCGATAACAGTTCTGCTTATGGCATAGTTAGTTTTAACGGTAGAAAGATCAAACAATTTTGATACAAATATTTAACAATTGAAATTTTAGAGGACGCCTTTGCTCAACTGTGAGTATTTACAGGATCCTATTTACTTTTAAAAAAAAACCTTTTTAAAACAGATTATTTTCATCTGACAGGGTTAAGTTAAGTAAGGTTCTGTGTTGAAATGGGGATAATGCCTCCAGAGATACGCGGATGCTTTAAATAAATAATTACTTAACTCCAACATTTTTGGAAATATCTTCTACGATATTAATCCAGACTTTAAAGAGTATTTTTCGTATATTCCTGTACGTACGTTTCGTACATTATCATAATTGTTGAGGCTCAAACAAAGATATTCATTTGAGTCCCATAATCGATCTATGGTATTAAGATCAAAGGAAGAATCAGATGCAGTGTACGGGTCTATCACATTTTTATATAACATTGTAGTGACCGACGAGCTAACAGCACACATGATGGTCAATGGCTACTGCAGCCCATGGACAAATTCAAACTCCTTCAATCGAAGAAGCTACAGATGTTTTGTTACCCCAGAGAACTAAGATGTTTTTTTTAAATTTTACGTGGGGGAAAGCCATATACACACTTTTTATAAGATCACACCAGGGTATAGATAGGCCAGTATACCTAATTTCAAAATATTTATTCCGATCTATGTCATACTTACACAAATTCTACTGTTTGCGATAACTGCTTTTGTTTCGGTTTATTTTTTTATTTTGGTTAGAGAAAAATACCACAAACATAATTCTTACCAGCGCTTATATTATTCAACGAAATGTGTATTCGAACTCCCGCAAGAAAGACAAATTGCTTCCGCGGACAAGCAGGCGCCGACTTATTGACTTTGCAATTCAAGTACACCTGGTACTTGAATCGATGCATTCAGTAAGTGAATATCGGCCCCAATCATCAATACATAATATATTAGCAATCTCATGAACACTAATCAATTGTACCTGTCTATCATGCTGGTACTGTTTTACCAACATTAAAGACAAACAGACAGACTGAAAGATTGTCAAAAAGCATGATACTGAGCCAATTAGGCAATTGTAAGGTATATAATTAAAGATTATAATAAACTATTATGTCGTGAGAACTGTGAACCTACTAACCGAACGCATATATTTTCCCTAATTCCCACCGTTAACTCAAGAAGAAAGGGACGTCTTGCAGCGTTTATTCTAATCGACTTGTTCATGTTATCGCGTAACACAAAAAAAACCCTCCCGCATAGAGATACAGTTACACTGCAAAAAAATGTTTCAGCTACCAGGTACATGGTTCTTCATTAACGAAGCCAACCATAATCCCAATTTTCCCAAGAAAATGCACAAAACATACCTGCTTATGACGCTTTTCGATTTTCGCTTTTAATAAAAGGTGAATTTCTATTCGAGCTCTCTATTTACTTTTATACTATTTACAACATTCACCAAAACTATACAAACAAACCAAAACGTCGACTACTTTCATCAGAGATCGCGAGCATAACTCGTAGCGTAATTACGCAATTGTATTCTGTTTATTGTTGTATTACCAAAGAGAATATTCAAAAACGCATTTACTTGTTAACTACAAAAAGCACACTGTGCGAGACTAAGCCACTAAGTGTAAGACGCCAAAGTGCCATTCAAGGTCAAAACTAAAAATCGTTTAAACACAACGAAAATAATCAACAAAACCAAAATGAGCTTTCTTTTATCACATATTCCGTAAACGTATAAATCTTAATTTAGCCGGTTATCATTCTTTATTATCATCATTGAAATATTACCACAATTGGTACCACAGCCTCGCAGAATACCGGCGTGAAGAAGAGGCATCTTGTCCTTCTGCATTTCGTTCTGTAAGTGAGGTAACCGGAGGCCCACTCCACCTTCCCATCCCCTTCCTCATCCTCCTTCCCATCTCCTAAATACCCTTTAAGGCTGACAACGCACCTGCAGCACCTCTGGTGTTGCAGAAGTACGTGGGCGACGGTAATCACTTATCATCAGGTGAACCGCTTGCTCGTTTGCCGCCTTCCCAATAAAAAAAAGAGATTTGTAAGCATAAGTTTTGTCTATGGAAAAATGAGACAACAGTACCTAGCACTAACAGCACGACTGATACAGACCTAAAACGAAGACCATCTGAAAGTCTTCTTGGTAAGTTTCGAATTAAGAACCAAACAATAGAAATATTGAATCTACAAAATTTATTATATTTACGTTATTGTATGAAGCGTCTACTATATGAGCCTATTTGATATTATTTAACATAAATGTTGCAATCATAATAATTAGTAACTGCAGAATACTAGCAGTAAATGGAAAAAAATATTGTTTCCAATATCATTCTTTCATGTTCAATACATTAGTCCATTGGCTGGCATAATTCACTTTGTTATGTGCTGCTGCGATTCGATCGGCATCCGACTCTGCCAAAACAATTAACGAGCTGAGAATCCGTTGTAGTTATTGAAATAAATTTAATAACATGATTTATTATTTAATTTGATGTAGTCGCTGCAGAACTGTGAACCTACTAACCGAACGCATATATTTTCCCTAATTCCCACCGTTAACTCAAGAAGAAAGGGACGTCTTGCAGCGTTTATTCTAATCGACTTGTTCATGTTATCGCGTAACACAAAAAAAACCCTCCCGCATAGAGATACAGTTACACTGCAAAAAAATGTTTCAGCTACCAGGTACATGGTTCTTCATTAACGAAGCCAACCATAATCCCAATTTTCCCAAGAAAATGCACAAAACATACCTGCTTATGACGCTTTTCGATTTTCGCTTTTAATAAAAGGTGAATTTCTATTCGAGCTCTCTATTTACTTTTATACTATTTACAACATTCACCAAAACTATACAAACAAACCAAAACGTCGACTACTTTCATCAGAGATCGCGAGCATAACTCGTAGCGTAATTACGCAATTGTATTCTGTTTATTGTTGTATTACCAAAGAGAATATTCAAAAACGCATTTACTTGTTAACTACAAAAAGCACACTGTGCGAGACTAAGCCACTAAGTGTAAGACGCCAAAGTGCCATTCAAGGTCAAAACTAAAAATCGTTTAAACACAACGAAAATAATCAACAAAACCAAAATGAGCTTTCTTTTATCACATATTCCGTAAACGTATAAATCTTAATTTAGCCGGTTATCATTCTTTATTATCATCATTGAAATATTACCACAATTGGTACCACAGCCTCGCAGAATACCGGCGTGAAGAAGAGGCATCTTGTCCTTCTGCATTTCGTTCTGTAAGTGAGGTAACCGGAGGCCCACTCCACCTTCCCATCCCCTTCCTCATCCTCCTTCCCATCTCCTAAATACCCTTTAAGGCTGACAACGCACCTGCAGCACCTCTGGTGTTGCAGAAGTACGTGGGCGACGGTAACCACTTATCATCAGGTGAACCGCTTGCTCGTTTGCCGCCTTCCCAATAAAAAAAAGAGATTTGTAAGCATAAGTTTTGTCTATGGAAAAATGAGACAACAGTACCTAGCACTAACAGCACGACTGATACAGACCTAAAACGAAGACCATCTGAAAGTCTTCTTGGTAAGTTTCGAATTAAGAACCGAACAATAGAAATATTGAATCTACAAAATTTATTATATTTACGTTATTGTATGAAGCGTCTACTATATGAGCCTATTTGATATTATTTAACATAAATGTTGCAATCATAATAATTAGTAACTGCAGAATACTAGCAGTAAATGGAAAAAAATATTGTTTCCAATATCATTCTTTCATGTTCAATACATTAGTGCATTGGCTGGCATAATTCACTTTGTTATGTGCTGCTGCGATTCGATCGGCATCCGACTCTGCCAAAACAATTAACGAGCTGAGAATCCGTTGTAGTTATTGAAATAAATTTAATAACATGATTTATTATTTAATTTGATGTAGTCGCTGCAGAAATTTGAACTACCAAACTTTCGGTACTAAAATTTAGTAAGACTACAATTATCTTTAAATTTTACTGTACAATTATCATCTTTACCATCATTACAGCCTGTATCAGGTCCACTGCTGAGCAGAGGCCTTTATTTTGATTAACAAGAAACCACCCGAATCAAATAACATTGAAGGGGCTTAAATTTACTAGCTAGAAGTAGTAACTGGTCGGTAGTGACCTTTGGTCTTTTTCGTTTCATTAGTCCTGATATGACTCTTTACAAAAGAATTTCAACAGCTTGAAAGTTATTAAGTTAAGGTACTATTACTTAAATGATAATATAAATAATAACTTGTAACTACTATTCAGACATGTTAGAGATTGAGATAAGGAGTACTTGTGGAGTTATTATTAAAATCCATTTTGTGAAAATATAATGTCTACTTTTGTTTACTACAGTTTCTAATTATTAGCTTATGAAGATTACATTGAAAAAAATAGTATCTAGTGTAAGTATGAGTTTATTATGCCGCCTTTTTTTTATAAAATTCTAAAACTATCCAATTTGATTCGAAAAGCAATTCAATAATTTTTCACAAGCATATTTTTCGGAACGTTACATATTCGACCTGCACACATTGTATACATTAATTAACAAAAACTAAACAATATGTATAATTTGATGTTTAATTTTGATTTCCTAAGACTTCTGCAATTTACTTTAATAAACCGCTAGCATATTTTCGTATAAATTGAAACAGATAAATCGGAAATTTTGAGTTTTTGGTAATTTCAGTAATCAGGTAAAATCAAGGCTTATAAATAATTGTTATTAAGCATGGAATAAATAAAATGTATGATATGTAACCAGCTTTACCAACATAGTCTAGTACTGACCATATTATCAAATTGCTAAAAATTTACGTAATATATAAATTAAATGATGTGAAAATTAATAAGGCTACTTCATCGGGGTTAATTTTCTATATATGGCAAATTTGCATTAAATGTGAGATAAAAAAATAATTGCAGTAAATAAGCTCCAGTGTAATATATATCCAGTGTAATATCGTGAAATAATGGTAGCCGTTTTAAATTAAGACTTGTATTTATATTGGTGTCATAGCGTGCTTATGAGGAAATAAACCTTTCTTTCTATTTAATTTGTCCTATAAGTATGAAAGTAAGGAACGAAAATAACTGAGTTTTTTAAAATAAGTAAATACAAATCTTACATGCTCGTCACCCTCTTTCCTAAAATTCCAACGTCACCTGCAGTTGATGCATCCCGCAGCCTGGCAAATGATACTCTGATGGCCGTCGGAATTATGTATTTCTTCCCTGCTATCTATGTACGCATTTCATAGAAGGTGACAAATGGCAAGTATGCCTAACATTTTTGCATTTTATTCGCAGAATCTGAAAATCGGTGATGGGCTGATAAAATGTCCCTGTTTAATTGAATATATTACGCATTGACCGATAGAATTCACTCGTTAAAGTATTTTTTAAAACAGTGAGTTGTGTATGCGTCTGTATATATCTAAATAAATAGCAGAGCCGTTCTGATATTTTAATAACTAACAACTGTAGTAACTGGACTCCACAGAGTATTGTCTCTGTAATATTTATTAATTGGACAATAAACATACTCGTATCAGAATCCCTTAAGCGACATAAAATTTAACCGCTAATAAATTTATCATTTTATTGCACAACGAACATAAAACACTTAATATATTTCATAAATATTTTGAATGTGTCATCATCATCAACATCATCATTACAGACTATGACAAGTCGACTGGTAAACCCTATGTTTACCAGTCCCCTGGTAAACCCTATGTTCCCAGTGGGCTTATCATCGGTTAAAAGAGATTGCGCCATAGTGTAATAAACAGTTTTTAAGAGATCTTTACTTGCAACTTGACGCAAACATCTGAACACGTACATCAACTTACGACATACCTTTCACATAATATTTATGTGTGGTTCCATGTATATGTTTGATCTAGCATGATTCATTACAAATGATGCTTGGGTTTCATTTGGATTATTAAGCGATGTATTGGGTTAAAATAGTTTTTGCCCATACGAACGCTCTTTGTTAGGTTACGAATCGTACAAACCTAGAAAAGTATAATTTTTTTTATGGGAAAATGGGGCAAACGAGCTAGCAACTCACCTGATGACAAGTGATTACCGACGCTGCAGGTGCGTCGAAAATGTTTAAGAATATTAGGGAATGGGAAAAGGGGTAATGGTCTCCGGTTACCTCACTGAGCAAACGAAACGCAGAAGAACATGATGCTTCTACTTCACGGTGGTATTCTGCGAGGCCGTGATACTAAACTGGTCGAGCCAGCCCATTTGAGCAACAGCAAAAGCCGTCGCTCGGCACCACCACTTTCATAAAAGGTGGCATACATAGACGAATTTTGAGCAGAGAAGAAGTTTACCACCTATAGGCTAGCCACTTGTCACGTTCTGTATCCCAAGGAGGCGAAAAGTCGTGCTGAATGGACATCCGCAACTTCTACCTTCTCCTATGGGTGACAGATGTGAGTTGTGATGATTTATGAGAATAGAATTGCCTTTTTTGCAACATGTAATAAGTTAATCTAATATGTTATAATTTTATTTAAAAATAAAAAAGTCTAACGTGTCCACAGGTTATAAAATTTTAAGACCAATCTGTGTTGTTATATAAAGTGTATCTTTCACAATAATAATAAATTCGTATATTTAAATATTCGTAAAGTTTTTTTGTTTTTAAAACTTACGATTTTATAAAGATATTATCAGAACCCTAAAATAACATGTTTTTAAAAGTTTAACGATACGGTACCACCGCTTTTATAATTATGTACAAAAATGGAATATATTCTCCTGCTTAATGTCTTCCTTGGAATGCGTCAAGGTCTACCATACCAAGTCGATAAACTGTTTGTATTTTTTTTAATTATTCTTACGCACAGCGATATGATGAAATTATATCGAATATCTTTATTTCATTGCTTTTTCATGTATATTGCATATTAATGATAGAAACTCCAATGGCTAATTGTCAAATAGGCTAATCATTCGCTAATTATTAAAATTAAAATAATATTATGTATTTATGTTTATACATAGTAGAGCCAAGCGGCGGCTTTTGCTACTGCTCGAATGGGCCGGCTCGACCGGGTTGGTACCACGGCCTCGCAGGACACCGGCGTGAAGTAGAGGCATCTTGTGCTTCTGCGTTTCGTTCGGTGAGTGAGGTAACAGGATGCATATCCCCCTCCACCCCCCTCCTCATCGTCTCTCCCTTCTCCCGAATACCCTTGAAAGCCGGCAACGCATCTGCAGATGTACGTGGGCGACGGTAATCACTTACCAACAGGTCAATCGCTTGCTCGTTTGCCACCTTTATCATAAAAAAACTTCCAGATATATCGCAATATTCAAGGAATGTCAATAGGTTACGGCAATATAGCTCTCAAGAAATAACGACGAAGAGCGTGACACCCGCTTAACTGCTAATCGGGAGCGCCTCTTAGCATCTCGTGCTTCTGATTGCGCACGTTTACTCAGACTCAATTGCGTATGACTGCTGATCGAGAGCGTCATACTGCCGGCGTTTTTCATCTGTAACAGAATATAGCGATCACAGAGGACAAGAACTTGTCAATATTAGCTTCTGAACGGCAGAGAATCCAAGACATTCGCGAGACGGGATTGGAACAATCCCGTAAGTCTCGCTGGAGGAAGACCGAATGCGACTGTCTGTATATAGAAACCAGTACTCTGAATAGTCGCTACAATTCGACATTGAGCCTGAAGACCTTACTTGGCAGAATAAGATTATTAGTGGATTTCGATGCATCAATAGAAAAAATTATAGTAAAAGAATTTATTATGGCTAAAATGGAGAAAGGAGTCTCTTGGAATATGTTGCTCAGGAAGTAAAGTGCCAACAAAGCTTTTGTATTCAGCACCAGAGTTGTATACAGAGATGATTTATTACAATCAAATTGTATCCTTCGTTATCATAGCAGGCCGTTAGGCATGAGCTTGGTTGGATGATTCTCACCTTTTTTTGGGGTTAGAATTGGAGGAGTGGTACTTTCTTTTAGAGACACATAAACACGGACGGAGTCGCGATCACAACTAGTGTATAATAATACTAAATTATTCGTTCGTCTATAGGACGAACAAACATAAACTAATAGTTCGGTTGTCAGACGGAGAGACACACAGAATTTTTTAAGCGTTACTACGTTTGTCCTATGCTAAAAGTAAAGTAATATATATCAATATTGAAAGCTAAAATTCTATCGTTAGAACACATTATGATTTAAAACTACCTAACAACTTTATGATGATGCTTTCAGCGCTCGTGGATTAATATATAAAAGTTCTCAGGCTCGGTCACCCATAGAGGAAAGAATAAGCAAAAGAATAAATATTTTTATTTAGAAAGATAAATAAAACTTCAATTTAAATGCATACCTAATTTTATTTTGTATGATTTAAGCCTTAAATTATATTCAAAATTACGTACATACATACACACAACAAAGACTATAAATAATCAACAATTGTTCGTAATAAGACGGCACAACTCAATACCATGGGTCTGATACAATGTAGCCTGAAGAGGGGTATGATCTGAAACGATAGATTAAAAAATCAATAAATATCTCATCAACATCTCTAAATTTACTTCGATTAATAACTCAAATTAGTAAAGTAACCGGTAAATGTGTCGTAGCGTGGTGGAGCCAAGCGGCGGCTTTTGCTGCTGCTCGAATATGCCGGCTCTTCCGGGTTGAAACCACGGCCTCGCAGAATACTTGCGTGAAGTAGAGGTATTTTGTGCTTCTGCGTTTCATATCGTGAGTAACCAGAGGCCCACTCCCCCTCCCTATTCCTTTCCTCTTCGCTCCCATCTCCCAAATAACCTTAAAGACCTGCAGCATCTATGGTGTTGCAGATGTATGTGGGCGACGGTAATCACTTACCATCAGGTGAACCACTTGCACGTTTGCCGTCTTACCCATAAAAAAAAGCCTCCTTTCAATATTTGAGAGGGTTTTAGCGCCATTAAGGGACCACCACGGTGCTTCAGTATGAATTGACGAACTTCACATGTCCTCGAATTATATTTTTTTATTATTTCGTTTTGTCTCAATTTTTTCCTTCACCGCTAAGTACTTCGCAAATTCGACACTTAAAAACGATATCGATGTTAAAGAAAATAATTGATCTTCTCTTTCGCTTATCTAATAAAATTATTTAATATACAATTACCCATAGCCGTGGCCATGGCCGTGGCTGTAACCTCCGTAACCACTATACCCTCCATATCCCTCATATCCTCCATATCCTCCATGTCCTCCATATCCTCCATGTCCTCCATATCCTCCATGTCCTCCATATCCTCCATGTCCTCTATATCCTCCATGTCCTCCGTGGCCGTAGTGATGTCCGTGATCGTAGTGGTGCCCGTGACCGCCCCCGTAGTATCCGCCACCGTAGTAACCTCCATATCCGCCATAGCTTCTGCCATGTATACCAGCAGATGCTAAAGCACCGCCAATAAACCCAGCCTTAGCGCCAATCAGGGCGCCTGCACCTAAAAGTAAAAATAAAATATGAACATTCTTGCCATTATGTCATTAGAATAGCTTTAATTGCAATGCCTAAAAAACCTTCTTTACACGAGTATTTATTTTTACTCGTGTTCTTTCTAATTGCTTCAATTGTAACTTTTCTGGCATATTTCTAAAAAGATTAAAAAAGAAAGAAGTTCTATCTGAATTCACCAAGTTGTAATATATTGAAATAATTATCCCATGTTACAACAGGACACGGACACACAAATACCAGTGTATAACTACTGGCAGTACGAGTAGAACTTGTAGTAGTAGGAGCAACGAAGACTAAAAGTCCTTTTAAGCAATTTTAGCCTTCTTTAGCCAAGGGCTTGGTTTTTTTTTATAAGAAAGGCGCCAAGCGAACAAGCGGCTCACCTGATGGTAAATGATTACCGTCGCCCACGTACATCTGCAACAGTATAAAAGCTGCAGTTGCTTTGCCGGCCTTTAAGGATATTTGGGGGATGGGAGGGATGATGGAAAGTTGGGCTTGGGGGAGTGGCGAGTGGACCTTCGGTTACCTCACTCACCGAAGGAAACGAAGAAGCAAAAGATGCCTCTACTTCACGCCGGTATTCTGTGAGGTCGTGGTCCTCGATCGAGCCGGCCCATTCGAGCAACAGCAGAAGCCGCCGCTTGGCTCTGTCACGTATGAAAAATGTGCCCAGCTGTGTTGGATATTTGTGGCATGTTTAGTGGAAACATGCGACGTCATAATTTTTAGATAGACGTTAAAATTATATTTTTAAATCATGATTCTTCCTCCAAACGGTTTTAAAATATTTCTGATATCATGTCTTCACAAATAACATTATTATTTAAAATTATCACAACCAGTTTTAGTACGAGATAAATTTACAAATTTTTTACATTAAATCCTGATTTGGTTTTATTAATATTAATAGTATTTTTAACCGGCAAGTGCAAGGTTACGAGTAACTTTTTGTTGCGACAATGTTTTTAAAATAAGTTATTTAAAAAATTTATTTGTGGAAGGTCAGAGTTGCTCAGCGAGCTACGGAAAGGGCAATGCACGGCGTTTCTCTGCGTGTCAGAATCCGCATTATAGTACCTAAAATAGATATGGACAGTCACATATCTCACAAAACTGGTAACTGCAGGTGAAGAATGGTTCTCAAATGGCAACCTAGTCATATTCGTAAGAGGCGACTAAAGCTACGCTACGCTAGGCTAGGCTCTTGGCAATCTTATCTAGATAGGTGTCATTCTTGAGAAAATTCGTTTTCACACAATTAAAAATAATTATCTTACCTATTTAAATTGTTATGAACTACTCTATAACAAATAGCATTCAAAGGGACTGACCCTTTGAATATAAATATTTAACTCTTAATAGGTAAGTAAACGAAAATGAAATAATGATTAATGAGATAAAAAAATAAACAATACACACCAATAAGACCAAGGCCTCTTTTCTGTCTATCCTGGACCTCTGAGGATTCAGTTAGGACTCCCCGTGGCTCTATTGCGGAAGGCAGCAGCCTGTTCTCAACCGCAAACGCCATGGCGCATGCCAGCAACGCGCAAAAGATTACTATACTGAATTTCATTATCTGCAACGTTAAAATTTACTTTAAAATTTCCTTAAAAAATGTTTTTTAAATGTATTTATGACATAATACAATATAATATGGTAATATGACGGAAAGTATTAGATTTATCGGTCATATAGATGATTTTTTATTATATAATATTAGTTGCATAGTTATGGTAAAAACATGAAAATATATTAAAACAGGCATGCTAATTTTACACTTAATGTTACAAATCTTGGTTAGAACATTATAACGCCTGTTATTAGCTTTAAATATTTTATTTATTATACAAAAACAATATAAATTACTAGCTGCCTATATAAGCAATCACAAAAGCGCTCACAAATTAAAAATTATTTTGACAGAATCTACCTTTACTCGTAAACGCCTAGAACAGTTCGAGGCGCACACACATCAACTGTCCGGGTCAGTACTGTCCCTCTCTTTTATAGGTCGGCGAAATGACCGCACCTTTAAAATTTTAATTTACCGGCCTAAGATAGTTACGTCACAGTCCCACCTTAGGGTTTTTAAATAAATATGAGTATATACATTAATACAGACAGTAACATGACGATGTAATTTTCGATGTTTAACATTTATTAATCATACAAAATAAGGCCAGTAAGTTAAAACAACAAACGTAATAAAAGAATTTGGAAAACCCAATGTTTTCCGTATTATGTATACATTTTTGGTAAAACAAATGTTAATTTATTTTCATTGTAAAATACTTGGAGGGGCAATTTATAAAATCGCATCGTCCCTATATTTTATGAATATCACCATGACAGGAGAAAAAGCTAGGAGTGTACGAACTTGCTTTTTATACTCTACGAATGAACATTTAACAGAATACAATACTATAATACAAATATTTGATCTGTTCGCCAGTGCAAAGAAAGAGCATTGGTACTGGAAAGGTGTAAGAGAGAATATACCACTTTTTTCACCAAAAGTTAACCTTACCTACACCCACTCACATCCGCATCAGGGTGCACCTACTGACTAACGAAGTGAGCGATCGAGACTCTGCCGATATGCTGAACTCAAATCCCACACAGTAGTGATGGAGAGCAGCACTACCGGAAGTATGCAGTACCGCCACGCGCTTAACGTTAAGGGCAAATCTTCCATTCATGGCACGCCAGCTTTTGTTGACTTCATGAAAAGGTCTATGTCTAACAGTTACATCATAAAGACTGATCAGGAAGAAATGAAATACTGTACTAAATTTCATATGTACGGTCTCTGAGTAAATCAAAATAGCAATAGAGTGGTCCACCCGTGGTGACGGGCTTGACTCGAACTTGTTTCTATTTTTTTTAATAAATCAGTGGAAATCAAAATTTTAATTTTGATTTCCACTGATTACACTGATTAAATTTGATTTGCACTGATTAAAGTTCAAAAAGGTATACTTAATGCCAAGTGGTATAATCTATCAGTCTACCAATAGTTTGAGCCGAGCATTGAGAGATAAAGAGTGCAGAGGAGGTAACAAAAATGTGAATTATGGTTTATTATGTGTACATACTCAAATTGTTGTATGAGATAAAACTACACACTATAACCAAATTCCTATATATCGGCCTAGTATTTATTAAAAAGGTATAATGTTAAAAAAATATTTAATATTTACGTACATACATATATAAATGAACATAATAATATTTAATTTCAGCCAGAACCTCAAACTAGGTGATTTTAACGTTAACTGTTTCATCGCAGTTAAATGGCTTTTAATGCTTTTGTAAAACTAGTTAAGGATTTTTGTTTCATTTCGTTTTAATATGTTTTGTAATAAGAAATACGTTGGGGCGATGAATTCCTACCGCATACCTAGTTCCACTTACAAGCTTTTTCAATGCCGCCTTAGCCACTGATGCAGTTGTTGTTGCCTTTCGTCACTATTTCAATAAGTAAATTATCTTATCTGAAACCTGTTCACCTTTTTCCTAGAAATCTTAATTATGCACATTAAGGCTCTCGTCAAGATATTGTCGTTGAAGACGATTCTCAATCAATTTTAAGATAACAGTTTGAAGTTATAAATCCTGATTTCCTGCTATTGAAAGAAAAAAAAATCTACGCATATACCACTTCTGATTTTAGCTTCCAATAGAGGGTATTGGAAGCTAAAATCTCTTTTTATATACCCGACGTTTCGAGTGCTTTACTGTAGTCGTGGTCACGGAGGAATTGAGTTGTTAGACGTCCAGATATCATAGTCAACTCGGGCTACCTTCAGCTTTTATTTGTTAAATTTGGTAGGATCTAAGCAGAATGATTATCTTGAGGTCATGCAGTGGTATGCTAGGTTTTATATTTAATTTTATTTATTACTGGATCCCCAAGCCGTTGGTAGTACCCAGTCATGTACTTTCTGTACACTGTTCCAAACAGATTTAGATAAAATATTTTTTTTTTAGGATCTTACACATGTGTCTTGAAAAGCGAATTTCTGATAATGTTTTTGTCATTCAGCAACTTACCAAATTAAACATGACAATTTTCAACTCAAAAACCTTAAATATAACGAGAAAGTATTCTTTACCGTATTTGTATTTAAGTCACATTATCGTAAATTCTTTTATTGCTCATCTTTTGGTTCTCACATCGTCACGGTGAATGACCTGTCGCAGTAACAAGTCTTGAAAGTAGGGTTACAACGATTTTTCGTAATTTTGCATTAGTAATTACTATGAATAAAAGTTAATATAAATCAAAATAATTTGTTGATTTCTTCTTTTCTGGAAGCCTTTTTGAAGAAAAACTTACATGATAACATTCTTAGAGCTGCAGTGTAATGCAACTAAAGGATCTACGCACAGTGTAAGTTACAGGCAACACTTGATTTTCAGCGTAGACCATATTCCAATCTTTGCCTTAAGTTTTTAATTGGAATGGAATTGGAGGCTATTAATTTTTTCTATCATACGACACAGGATGAGATGAGGTGACAGATTACATTCGCCGCCACCACACGGCTTCGTCAATTTAGCTTTCGAAATTAAATTATTAAATCACACCGTGTTTCGATAATCAACTGTGAATGATATGATGTAGGTACTAATTTCCCAAGCGTGATTCGATATATTTTTGTCTACACGTATATTTATCTACACGCATTTACTCCCGTTATGGCAAAGTAGGTAGGTACCTACCGTACTTAAGTTACATATAACTAGTTTATTCTAAAACATATACATAATTGACGAAACATCTTGTTGATAAGCAACTCTCACGCCGTTTATTTTTTTAACTATCAACGTCAATATTATAATTTTATTCTAGTATTTATTAAGCGACTTATTATTTCGGATAGTATGGTCATCTTAATGTGTAGTCGGCAACATACTATCATACAATGTCAACACGCTACGGGCTTTCATGATCAGGCCACATGCACGTGTCATATTTTTGCCAAAATGGGAAAAATTTAAGACCCTATTAAGATGATTTATTGCATTCTATTGCATTCTGGCTATGCGTATGCTGTTATAAATAAGTATCATACATATTTTTTGTGGATTCATTTACCGATCAAATTATCATCCTTTATTTTATAAATCCACTGATGAATATAGGTATTTCCAGAAAAGCATAAACACTTGTTAGCACGCGTTACTAAATCGGCTAATGCTACAATGCACTTGCGATGCGGTTCTAATAGTGGAAGTACAGACTTGGCCAGATAGGGATTATGAAAATATTTCATTTCAAACCTTCACCAGCAGATGAGGTAGATATGATACCCACTGCACCTACGAATATTTCCGACACTCACTTATACTGGGCATGAAGAATATTATATTTTTTTATAATTTGTGGCTTCCTATAGATGGGAAGTGTGACAATTAGCTTTGACAAAATAACTATAATATCATGTTTAATTGCGAAACAAATCAATGACACGTTTTCTTTCGAGACTATGTTTATTTATGGTAGACGATTTTTCCTACATCGTGAATTAATAATATAACATCAAATTGTCTTGTCAAACACCTGAAGTGGGATAATTTACAAAACATTTTTTTTAAGCAAGGAAAAGATCAAACCTTGCTGGAGATAGGTCGGACTACTACACACAGCAGTAGTAGAAGTAAAATCGCATCTCCGGGAGCAAGTCCTGCGAGAAGGCTGCGTCACTCGTACTAAATTTATATACATTCCTCGGCGGTATACCCAATACTGGGGTGGATTTTAGTCCTTTTAACCCACTTTTCACAAATGCTTATTTGGAACAACGCGTCAAGCGGTGAGCTATCGCCGTCATAATGTCCAAGCCAACGACACAAATCGTACAAAAGTTGAAAAACTCATTAGTACAGGCCCCTTCACATAGGGCTCGAACTCAGTTTCCTGATTCGGAGGCAGAACTCCTAACCACTCGGCTATCGTGCCTCTAACCACTTGTATCTATATTACTATTAAGTATTTTACTACACATCGCCTACCCTAATATAATAGATAAGGCAGATAGGCGAGTAAATTAATTATTAAATTTAAACTTATTTTGAATTTTGTTTTGTAACTGATCGTAACCTTCGCCGATGTATCAAGATTAAGCATCATTTACATTCAAATTAAAATTTCAAAGAAAAAGGGTTTCAATGCTAAACCATGATGAACAAGTTAGTAACATTAAAATTTTCCGTTACAGTTGCCATCAACTGCGTATAATCATAGGCTAATTATTTTGTAGTATCAGCCCATTTTAATTTTGTCTATAGTCTAATTTTAATTAATTTATTTTTATGTAAGTAATATATTTAAAATTCATTACTGTTGTCACATGAACTCCAATGCCACTTCCTATTCTGATCTCATTTGACATATTAACATAAGTGAATACAGTCTGGGTTACAAAAGAATATGGTTAGTAAACAATTATGTCTCGTCCGTATTTTTGAACACCGAACACGTTAAATGGTGAATGAATTTGATGAACTTTTTGAATAAAGGGTTGAGGGTTTTTGAATAAAGGGAAGAGAGGGTTTTGAAGCCAGGAAGGGTCCGCCATACTGCTCCAGTGCGGATTGTCGGACTATACACGTCCACGAAATAACATTTTTTATTATTTCACAGATATAGAGGTTCCCCGGCAGCGGGGATGGACCCTGGCCATTCGCGTACTAAACTAAAGCGAGCATTGTCAACTAAGCTATAACTATTAAGCTTATCACCCTAAATTTAATTAAAAAAAAGAATAATATTTTTTTCGCATTATGTCATACACCACATGGTTTTAGAAGATCAGAACACACCCATATTAAATTTCATGTTTCTATCTCATTTCGTTGTTGAGTTTTTATACACCTAAACTTGCATATCAACCTGGTTCCGTCCGGTGCCCGAAGTATTATTGCCCGTAAGTTAGGAAGATCGTGAAAAGAAATATTAATTAAGGAAATAAAAATATTCCCCTTTTTGTCGTCAAGCTTGTATCTGCATAGGTTCAGAAATATCCATATCGAATATCAAGCCTTTCTCGTTTGGTTGTTGAGACAACGGGGTTTATTTCTGTGACAGCTAGGGACAGACGTCAATTAAACGAATACTGGTTTTTTTTATCGGAATCACTTGGCCCTGATGCCTTCGCCATTCAATATCCTTGACGACATTAACTTTATCAGTTTTTCCCACTACTTTCCCTTCAGTTCATTTTTCTCCCCTCACTGAATAATCGCGTGCAAGCCCAGAATCGCCCATTTTGAATGGACATCAACAGAAGTTAGGTACTTTATAATTTTATTTACACCTAGGTGACCACTATGAATTTCGTCTAATACCAGGGCACGTTAAAAATAATAATAACAACCAAGTCCAACTGTTATATATTGTTCTTTGCGCGCAAAATAAGGCTTTTCTTCCTCGCACTTCACCCCGGTAGGCCATCCGAACATTACATAACCTACAATTTTACACAATAAACGATATTTTTAGGTTTCGTGGCCAATTTCTTTAACATTTACAGGCATACATTCTTCTACAATATTTAAATAAGTCACTGACGTAGTCGGGCATCCCTCACGTGACAACGGTAAACGAGATAAGTCATCAGCAAGCCCATTATCTTTAGAAGAAACAAATACTACCGAAAAATCGTACGCGGCCAGACGCGCAGCCCTGCGCAGCAAACGGCTGTCAGCTGTTTGGGGTATACCCCCTCTTACACCAAAAATATAGCTCAACGGCTGATGATCAGTGCGCTATACGAACCGCCTTCCGTATAAATATTGGTGGTGTTTAGTAACACTATAGAATATCGCCAGCGCTTCTTTATCCAGTTGGCTGTAATTGAGTTCGGCGCTATTTAGTGTTCGTAAATCGCAACTGACTGGCCGCCCGCTGGCATCTGGATAACGGTGCCCCAGCACCGCATTCAATCCGTATGCGCTGCTATACGCTGCCACAAACGGTCGCCCTCCCTCGTTAGTGGGCTAGCACCCGGTCCCTCGTTAATACGCGTTTGGCCTCTGTAAAGGCCCTCTCACACTGACAGTCCCATTTCCAACTCAGAGCCCTTCTCAACAGTGCATACAGAAGATGTAAGAGGATACTTAAATACTGAATAACTTTTCCATAGTAATTTAATAAACCGATAAAACTTCTTAACTGCGTTACGTTAGGTAGGTGTTGGCGAGTCTGAAATGACCTCCAGCTTTTTTTGAATTCGGATGTAACCCTTCTTTATCAATTATAAAACCGAGGAACTTAATACTAGGCTTAAAAAAACTAAATATTTCATATATTTTAGACTCATATTGTGCAACCGTTCAATTACAACTCTTAAAATTTTTAAATGCAATTCTTTACTCGGGCCTGTAACACAAATGTCATCTAAATATACAACTGTTCCCGGTATGCCTCGTAGCGTTTCTTCCATAAGTTTTTGAAATATTTGCAGGATACAAGATAAACCAAAAGGCGTACGGCGATATACGAAGGTTCCTATATAATTGGTAATGGCAGAGTATGAATGCTTCAAGTCTACTTTTGAATATTCTACTCCACCACTGAGAGAAACCAACAGTTCTTCCATCCTTGGTAGGGGGTAGTAAATCACGCGATGTTAAATTACCCACATACTTTACTTATAATACCTTTACATTTTCATTTGTTAATTAACTAGTTATGAAAAAATTTGTATCTCTAAACTGTTTTCTACAATATTCTGAAATATAATGTACCTGCAGATTTCAGGGAAAGATCATTAAATAACGTCACTTCCCTCACTAAAGTATGGTCCATATATGTACTGTATTTTTTTAATATTTTACACAATTACGAATAATTAAGACATTATTTTACGCATTTTGAAAGAAACTGTAAAGAATGAATAAACGAATATTTTATGTATTTACATTATAAATAAAGGAATTAAATGTAAAAATTATAAATTAAAAAAACAACACTTTTTTAATATTATAATTAAAAAACAAAACACAACACACTTCCTTATTGTTACACGTTTTGTCATAAATATTATAACAAACGTGAAAACATAAACACAATTCAAGGGTTTCTGTAGTTAAGGTTAAATATGGCATTCGACAAAATTTTCATCTTACATGATTAGTAATTTACAGTTCATTAAAACCCTATGAAATTGTCATAGCCTCCCTAAATTTATAAATTTGGCATAAGCCTCAGACAACGGTTGCTTACTATTACCCATTGCAAAGTAAAAATATTTATTCTAGGTAACGTTGGTGCACCAGAAATTACTTAGGCTTCATCATTAACCCGACCATCTGTGAATAGAAAAAAGATTGAGTAATGATCTAATTATATTAACCTAGTTCTTTATATAGCTTGAGATGTTAGTATAATGTCAATTTAAAGATAATGAATAATGTGATTATTTTTAAATAATGCTCTTAACTTTGCAATAATATATTACATAAAATATCTAAAACATATCTTAAATGAAAATAATAAATCTCGTGCTTTTCAAGTCCGCTAGCTAATGCACTAAAGTTTAGTGACATAAATAACTTAGCAGATATAAATTAATTAGAAAAATACTTATGGTATAAGCATGGAAGAGACCTTTTATATTTTCGCCAACGCTGTGATGCATGCAAAGTATGCATGCATAAAATTGCAAAGTATGCACGAAAACTAAAAAAAACTAATTATCGCGAACCTCTATGGTGTGTGTGTATTATGTAGTAATGTTGTGCCTATTATTTAACGAATTCAGACGAAATTGTGTTTGATATTATTTTATACTCTCCGCTGAAATTCATAATTCTAAAGTACTTTTTTTTAATTATAAAGAATATTTTTTAATCGTTATATGCCACCAACCACTCCGCTGTCTCCAACACAAGAACATTGAAGACCAGAAGTACCTTGTAACCGTCGTTATCGACACTTAACACTATAATAAATAACACTTAGCAATATATCGGACTATTTTATGAATCTCCCTATTCTCTAATAAAACTACTTGTTTAATTTAATACTTATTACTAATTCTTAAACGCTAGCTGATTTCGCATTCCTCGAGTATACACTAATAAAAGTAGGGTTTTACCAAAATATTTTAACCGGTGATATTGTCATTGATCTAATAATTATTCACAAGCACGTATACGTAAAATACCTACATGAATAATAAACCGGTACGATTGCCGCAAAAACAAACATAAGATACGCAGTAGAGTTCGTGACGCGTAATCAGCAAACTTAATTGTTTACCCATAATTTCAATTTGAAACTTGTCATTGGCACTGTTTACAATAAGACTTGACATCATTGCTCTCTATGATTGCCATTTTCTATTAAGTGTGTGCAAAGCATAGTATCGGAAGTAACTTCTTCACTATTCTACAAATATTCTTTAAGGACAATATTTAACAGTATTGACATTACAAGGCAAATTTCTCGCACTATATATCGTTGAAATACTATGGATTTTTTTAGTAATTAAGGTAATTATGCAATAAAGTTATTGTAGAAAATATTTATCGTGTGATGTTCCGTTACCACATTAAGCCGTGTTATCTCTTTAAATATCATAACAATAGAATTTCTTTTGTTTCTACACGTCATGGTGTATTTAAATACTAGGTTCTGCTTAAAAAGTGCTTAAAAAAACTGCTGCTGGTTAAAAATAGCCTCCTTTTCCAAGCTTTATGGTATCTCCATTCCAAATTCCATCAAAATCGGTTCAACCCATAACGCATAAACGTGATTTAAAGATATTCAAATAAATATAAATTTACCTTTACAGTATAATATAGTAGAATTGAATATTTGTTAGATGCCTATGTACACTAGACGTCAATGGACGGTGTTTTAAATTAGGTTAATGATGATTTTGATAATAGAGTTGTTGTCGTTAGTGATTAGATGCAAATAGCTTTAAGTGATAATACAGGTACCTTTAAATTATACTGATTTATGAAATCAAACTTACCTTCGAACTTTTACGTTCCGTATAGGAAGGAGTACAGCTGGAAGGTATCTCAAATGATCAACATAAATAATTCCTTAATGAAATTAATCAATTAAAGTTAAATTTAACATAGAAACACATAACGCACTTTGATAGACCTAAGTCTATTACATAGTGCGAAAGCTAACATAAATGTAATAGGAATATGATTAATATGTGGTATAGGTATGAAATGTTAATAATATAATTACAGTAGTAGTTATGAGAAGCTGATGTTAGTGGTAGTAGATATGAATGGTTTCACGTGGTACTGACGCTTTGCCCTTCAGAGCGAGAGCACCGGCAACACCCACAGCGCCCACTTTCGCCGCTTTCAATCCCAATGCACCTGAAATTTTGTCAATCATTTAATCTGTTAATTTTTTTTTTATAAATAGTTAAGTATTTAATTAACCCTGAAATCATCAAAATTTTTTCAATGTAGTTGTATAAATACTGGACTTTATTTTGCTCATGACTATTTTGTTTTAAAAACATTCTCTTCTTTTTATTCATAACCTTAGACAAGTGTGCGACCGTAACAACAAAATATCAATAACCAAATACCTTTTTTATACTTTCCATACTGTAAAACAGATATCCAAAGTGTTTAGTTATTTCCTTATAAACGAAGAAGATTTCACAGAAACGAGCCGTAAATACCATAGAAACGAAGTTGCATTGGTGCACAGTATTAAGTTATTAATAATATTGGTCCAATTACGACATTCTCCTGTTTTTAATAGATACTAATTGCAAAGGCACAAATATCTAGTCTAGTGCGGAAATAAAACATGTGACCCGTAGCATTGAAGTCAATTTGTAGCGACTGTGCCAACAGGCTCCTATAGTTATACTGCGTCAAAATTGATTTAAAATTTGTCAACCTTACTTATCGTAAAGCTAAGATCAAAAAAGCAAAGTCTTGGATTATTTTAGGCGATAGAGCTCAAATCAAATACTAAGAACAAAAACATCAATGTATTAAATAAATAGATTTCTCTTTGTAGAAAATATTATCTATATTCTTTATTTATCACATCGATGTTCACGAGGCAGTAAATTATTTTTAAATCAATTAACTAATTACGATTACGAATTAACTTCTTTACAATAATATATTTATCAATATAATACATTGTTACTACACATACTTTAGAGCATAATATTTACTTTACTTAATGCAAATACAGTCGTCACTTTCCCAAACAACCTTAAGGTAAGTGGTTATTGTAATCTTGGTAGTTAAACAAACGCAACTCATCAGTGACTACATTATTATTAGTTCCCACCAAACATCTCGATGGGAATAACCTATTCATACAATTCACTCGTCTTTTAAAGACAATAAAAGAATATTAAGTTATTTTTCTTAATTTGTAATCTGATCTGAAGTTCGTGATCGTAGACACCTACAGAATGAATGCTAAGATTTTGACATTCTTCAGAGTCTAATATTTACATTGATTTACTCTATGTAGCGATAAATTTACCCTGCAGATCTAAAGACCATCTTCATGTTTGGATTTTTAATAAGTAACTTAATTACAGTTTAAAATGAGACTTGAAATGGTATGAGGTGGTATGCCCCTTCTCTGCCTAGGAGCCGGCTGGGTCGGTACGACCTTTTTACCGATTTCTGTCGCTAAGCAGCAGGGCAACCACTATTATGTTCCAGTTTGATAGGTATACTATACCAGTATAATTCCAGTTTGAAAGGTATTCCATCTAAGTACTCGGGGATGACCACGCATGTGTAACCTACTTCTATGGAAGTTGTTTGCAAGTGTCCAAGGGCTGCAATACTCACTTACCATCAGGTGAACTGTTAGTTCGTTTGTCTGTAAAAGTAAAGTAACAGCCTGTGCCTTTGCCCAGCTGTGGGCAAAGGCATCCTTCTCAAATAGATATTTGAGATGAGAAGGTCTCAGATGGAAGGTTTTGGAACCGGGAAGGGTCCGCTACGCCTGCTCCAGTGCGGGTTGACGGGCTTGATGTGAGAAAATAATATTTTTTATTATTTTTCAGACATGCCGGTTTCCTCACGATGTTTCCCTTTACCACCGAGCACGTGGTAAAATTGTAATGTTAGTGGTGCCGGCACCGGGGATCGAACTCAGGCTCATTTTGTCTATATTCTATATAAAACTGTAATTTACTGAATCTAAATTGTATATAGCATAGTGTTGTATTATATAGCAACTTTGGATCAGAACTACTATGATTGCACTCTTTGTGAAAAATATTTACATTAATAAACAGTATTTCCGTGAAAAGTATAGGTATTATATTTCTTTTCTTTGTCTGTATCAGACGCTTGATAATTTATCGGTTTGATAAATTATTTTAATGAGAAAAAGTCTAAATAGGACTGCAAATCGTTATGAAATTACTATATTTCGAAACATATAAAACAAAGTTTAGTCTGTCTTGTTGCCTAGTGATTTATTGTACGATGTTGCAAACGTCGTGTTGAAATATTCTATTAAGAAATACAAATACTGTAAGGCCTATCCTCATTCCCCTGTATAAGAACTTATTGGATATTATTCTTCCATCGACAAAGGTAATAATCATTCATTGTTCTTAATCATCATCATCATTAAGCTATTCCCCATCCTCTCCAAGAAAGCTCCAACAAGCTGGCATTCATTTTTTGGGTGGATTTGCCCATACTCACGATGCTGAGTAGACAGGTTGGTGAGCGCAGTACTGGTACCCTCGCACTAGTGATGCTCACTAGTGGGATTTGGAAGACGTCAGTAGGAACTATTTATATTATGTGACCAAAACCAGGGTGCAACACGTCCAGGTGTGGATGACATTTTCAGAAGAATATGGTAACTTCCCTCTTATATATATGTGTGTGTGCGTATATAGATATTAGACCAGAATTTTACTTAATTTTTCCTTTACTTTATATATTCTGCAACTCATATATATTTACTAAATCTGATAGTCCTTCAACTTAAAGAGTCCTTGATCTTAACCTTGCTCTGTAATTTCTGAATATAACTAAATACGAATATTGAATACAAGGTTGTTTTGAGTAAAGAGGTTTAGGTTGCAAACCAAGATGTTGCTAACAGTCAATTTATAGGCTTATACTTAATGCTGCCCTAGAAAGTTGAGCTAGAATAACGTCTAAATAAGCACAAAATATTTCCACTAACGTATATCTATTAAGCTGACCTACAAGCAATGCCTTAAGAGCAATACTGGTCTTGCCATATAACTTCTGACTATGACTAATTTAAGCATATGCTACTTTTAGATTTAAAGTTAAGTTATATTCAAGTTCAGTTACAAAACAACGATTATTCGAATCGTTTATTTATGAACTGATTATTGTCACTGTCATATTTACTTTATATACAAACTAGTAAATACCCACGCCTTTGCCTGTGTGATTTTATACTTTCACCCAAGAGAAGAGTATATAAGAGATCATTATTAAAGTATCTTGTCACATTCCATGGATATGATCTTCCTCTCTTGTAAGTTCCCCTTAAATCCATTTAGTCGTTGTGCATTTTATGGCGGGATTACAGGATTCAGTAGAATTTGTGGATATTATCAATGTACCAATCTAAAACATAGTGTATGTAATTTTAAATAAAATAAATACCGAGAAGTAACTTTTTCTTCAATAAAAGTAGCCCTCTCTTCGTTCGTGGACTCCGTTCCTGCTCGGATGCGCCATATACTGATTCGTATGCGGAGAAGTCGTCTTTAAAGCTGGCTACACCTTCAACCGGCTGTTTATGATGTATGCTTGCAACAACGGTTGCGACAAGGCAGGCCAGGACAATGATTGTGGTGAACTGCATGTTTCTGATTCTGAAAAAAATAGCAAAAGTTATGTTGGTTAGTTAAATAAGGTGTTAAATATTTACTAGATATTGTTGTGTATAAATACGCTCCTCTAGGAGTGCTCTCATTTTTAATAATGAAATATGTAGCGGAAACTACGTGTGGATTGAAAATGGAGTAGCTTTATGATTAGCATAACTTACTTGGCTAACCTTATTTAGCATACTTCACCTAGTGACAGATAAAGACTTGTAAGCCCTGCGGCACTTTAATATATAATGTGGAGTTGATAACTGACGATAGTAACTGGATGATGTTTGCACTGTAGTCGAAATCCAACAGGAAGACTAATCCAAGCACTAGTAATGTTGCATTATTGAAAGGGTTTTTCATTTAAGTAATAGGAAATTAACTACGCTTCAAATCACCTCCACTGCAGTTTCATAAATTAAGGTTTTATTTTTAAATTGAGCTTTAAGTGCAAATACATTGCCCGTTATTTATTTAAATAAGTAAGGTGAAACTACATCAAATGTTCAGTTTACTGGTAGCGTTGCCAACTTTTGTTTGAGTAAATAAAGTGAAAGATACTAAACATAAAAAAAATATTTTAAACAACTGACTTTGGCTGTTTCGTTCAATGATCACTGTTAGAACGTATATGTTTCGTTCTGTTTTATTAAAATAATAATAATATTTATTTCCAAAGACACCATGGGTTCGCAATACTAATTAAAATTACTAAGAAATAAGGAAAACATAAAAATTAATAATTAAGTTACTGTGTCATTTGTTTAGCGGTTGATGCACCATGGCACACTAAGGACGTCTAATTAAGCCTGTTTGAATTCCCTCAGCCACAGCTATTGGTGCCCCTGCAACCTTTGCACTACTGAAGTGACTTTTTTAACACATAATTGCCAAAAAAATACGTCTATATGGGCATCAGCAAACAATATTAGGAGCACTACGTTACGCCCCAACAGCGCTCCGAAAGATATTATTATTTATTTGTTACTACTAGAATAACGCTGGACGATGTATGCTTTTGGGGTAAAGCTGTCCCACAGGCTGCTAGTATAGAAAGTTTGTTAGTATGTTACTCTTGCGTACGCCTTGCGATCCCTTTTCATATCTTTGTCGTCTCTTAGATCCTCCATTTTGAAATTCAAGTATATAAAATAAAAAATAAAAATACCTGGCTTTTATTCACTGACCAATAAACATTTACAGGGTTTTATTTTATAAAGTTACCACAGAATCCTGACCAATTATCGCATCCATAAATTACCAGGAGTTACGTATGGAGGAATTCAATTCATTCAAAGACTCTAAATAGAGTATTTTCGTATACATTACGCTTAAGTAAAAGTATAATCGTCATAATATTTTTTGAAGAAAACTAATTATCGTGCCTATCTATTTTTAAAAAGTTACGTGAAGTTTAAAATGGTAATTAAAAAATCTGTAAGAAACTGTTAAATTGAAAAACGCATGTCGAGGAATCATTCGAATGGTTGTAAAAACTTAAAGTAATTGATTCCAAAATGAAAACGGACAACAATTTAAAATATGCAATAACTGTTATGTATACATTACGGCAAGGACTAATAATATTGACTCCCGGTGTTGCACAGATCGTCAATGATGTTGAATTTTTCGTTTTAACATACTGTACCGTTTGTTTATATTACTGTTTTGATACAGAACCATGTCAAATAAAATTTTATACTATTCATTAAATAAAATATAAATTGTCACGTTCGATTGATTTTCATAACATAACTAATACAAAATCTTTTTTTCAGTTCATTGGCATTGGTTTTAAAATTATTTTAATTATTAATGTATTTAACCGCTGTAAACTTAATTCTGTTAAATTGATGCAAAAATGTTATGGAAGTTGTTGGTTTTAAGATCTTAAATATAATGTTACGAACAAATATGAAATTTACTGAACGGAAAAATATGTAAGAAACTTTTCAAAGAGGTACGAGTATGTTGCGGAAATTGAAACATTTCCACTACAGATTCCTCCGACGTGTTTGCAATGTAATAGTGAACTCAACGACAAATACGCTCATGTATTTTCTATTTTTGGAAAATAACTTACAAATTATATACAAAATTAAAATAAGAACTTAATCAAACATTTACCAGTTTAAAGAAAAAATACGATGGTTGATATTTAAAAAAAGGTAACATTAAATTCTATCTATAAATGTAGAAGCACAAAATCAAAAGAAGATACAAAATTGATTAATTTGTACCTTGATGAATTCGTAACGATCACACAACACGGCACTACTGCAGCAACAAACTCACAGATGACAAAGAGTTGGTATCGAATTCTTATATAGACTGCATTAGCAATGCCTCGAGGGGAGGGCAGATGGACGATGCACGCTCATAACGTCGCTGATCACGCACCGTTATGGGGTTCAAGGAAAGCCTTAAGGAGTGGGAATACTTTGTCATCGATCTTTTCACTGCGATTTTTGTGGGCGTTCCTTTAACTCTTATCGCACCCAGCTTGGCGGAATATTTAACATCTTCATAACCATATAATTACCGATGTCGATAAAGCCGGCGCATATTTTAGGGAAACGTAAACTTCCTTATTGAAACCATATGTCTTATTCACAATTAATGTTGAAATATAAAAATGAGTGATGAAAATTATGTTTGTGTATTTTGGGTTCACGTAAGCGTTAATAATAATGTATCATTTATAGTAACATTCGTCGCTGCATACTGATTTTAATGATTAATGTAGTAAATACATCTTGTTGATTGCTAATATATTAATTTAATAAAAAAAACTGTGTTAAGCGTTACGGCTTTGTTCACGTGATGTTTAAAGCTTTTATTAAAAAATCCTATGACTACCTAAGAACCGAAACCTACCTACCGAAGCACTCGTTCCTACTCTACGAAAACATCACTGTGCCTTGTTAAATGCTAAAGGCCTAATTTCAATGAGCGTGCGCAGGAGTTCAATAATTTTTTCCCTTTCACCATCGCAGACCGAGACACAGGCGGTGACAGGCAACGATATTAACATACGTTGACCATTTCACAATAACAATTGAAAGATTATCTTAGAATCCTACAGTCCGCTCGCCAACTCGTTTACCGTTTACCGTTTAAGATGGGCAAATCTTCCTAAAATGCATATTGGCTTCTGCTCCTGTTTTCCAGGGAAAGCCTGCTTCCAGCAGTGAACTTAAGTCATGGATGTCATTAGATAGGGTAACAATATGCAGACACTTCGCTTGTTAGATGCAGCTGCCCGTCCCCACTCCGGTAAATATAGATCCCTTACTCTTAGGACACCAACGGTATGAGAGTGGGTGATAGTTTTCTCAGGACGCTACCACAAGGTAATTTATAATACGATACAACTACTCGTACATAGCACTACACATTCTTAACTATTGAGGTTTATTTCAAGTGAAAGGTTAATTATATCAAATTAAATAACGTATGTTTGTTTTAGTTCCTATAACCATGACATGGTTATAGGAACTAAAACAATATATTTAGATGCAGAATATAAGTCAAGGCTCGTCTAAATCCGTAATTACAGCTACCTACTTGTTATAATTACGGATAAGCGCATATTAGTCCTTAAAAACTCGCTATTATTTCTTAGTTTGCCTTTAAGTAACTAAAACCACGATGTAACACGAAAAATCAAATTTCCTTATAATATCTATAATAATTTCAATTTATTGAGAAAATATCACCCAAACAATTTTTTTTCAAGATAAGCGAAGTTGTTAATGAGCCAATGTTGTATTTGAAAAAAAGAACACACTCATCTTACGTTCCTGTGAAATTAGAGAGTCTTTAAAAAATTTATAATGTCGCATGTATTATATATAGATACGGAACCGAGGTAGTTTGGTTATAGGTCTGAAAGGAACATTAGATCATAAATTAAGTCACAGAAGAAATACAACCTGTTTACAACTAATACCACAGATTAATACGTAACTGCAGATTTTTTTTAATGACAATTATAATATTTTCTCAAACCACCTAGTAGGTTCGCTTTTTCGGTATCAAACAAGTTATATGACCTTACTTTTCATTTTCATCATTCATCATCATCATTTCAGCCTTTCACAAGTCCACAGGTGAACATAGCCACCTGCATCCATCAACTTCCCGCTACATCCGTCTGTACGAGGTTGCTACCCGAGAACAGTTGTTGCCCAGAGAACACGCCCTGCCCGATAAGATAAAAGCAGCTCCTAGCAAGAAATTGTTTAAGAATCTAGTTCGTAATTACCTAATAGAATAATAGCTCATTGACAATATTCGGCTTATCTATTTTTGATTCTTATTATATATTTATTTATGTATCCATTTATGTACTTGTATACGTATTTGTGTATTTCATGTTATAAATATTAATTTAATTATATAGTTTATTTATATGAACTTATCAACTTATTATTATTGGAGATTTTTTATTTTATTTTATTTTTTATTCTTTGTTTTGTACCTGCTAACTACCTTTCACCATAACAAGGGTTGACTGGTAGAGAATGCCACTTGGCATTAAGTCCGCCCATAGTAATCTTAAGCTTAAGGCTAACAATAAAGAATAAATAAATAAATTAAACATTTCATATGCTATGTTCGAGGTATGTGGCCGCCACTTTAGCTTGCTGTTCCTTGCGGTTACGTCGGTTACCCTAGTTCTACTACGGATATCTTCGCTGCAGATTCTACACAGAGAAACACCGAACATATAACATACACCCTTTCCACAGCCCGCTGAGCAACTTAAAGCTGAACAGCTACCTCATACAGCTTGCAGTAACAGACAACGTCTTGATTCCGTAAGTCTTCACCGACAACACGCACACTGTATACTTTCCTCTTCAGGTTTTGAGATATATTCGACGAGCAGATGTGACGTAGTTTCCCGAACGCTGCTCAGCTGGGTTGGACCTCTTAGTTGGGCTTACCTTGTCGGACAATTTCTCTCAGATGTACGTATTCCTCGACAACTTTGAGCGTAGTGTTTCCAACAACAAGCAGTATTAGTGTGACATGGAGGTTAGACATGATATTCATGTCTTGTTGGGATATACTATTTAGGAAATTGAGCATAGCCCTGGGCTCCTCCTGCGATCCTGTCATAAGGACTATGTCGCCGGCAAATCAAAGGTGAGTGATGTATTCCCCATTGAATTTGATGCCGAATCCTGTCCAGTTTAGCAGCTCGAAACATCTTTCGATTCAGTTCAGGGATATAATATCACCCTGTCTTACACCTTTCTGCAGTTGGATTGGTTTAGTACTCTGGTTCTGTACTCGGTTAAATATCGTAGCCTCATTCAACTAACACCCCAGCGGTTCGATTTTCCGGGAGTCTATTTGGCACCGCTGAAGAGACATAGTCTACATACGTCAGAGATAATAGTAAATTGTATCTTCTCGGTCTTCTGTATAGTCTGGCGAAGATTATGTATGTGGTCAAGATATAATGCAAATTCACAGATTAAATAATAGTTTCTAGATCATCTTTAAGTTATGTAAAGTACTAATACGTAGTGATTCTTTTAAATAGTTCATTTTTAATCATTGTAAACTACGCAAGAATATCAATATCGTGGTTATAGTTCCTTTAATTATATTCCGTACATACAATAATAAACTTTCCGGAGCACTGCTATATTGCTGAGTATTAATGTGAATTTTAGTTTGAACGGAGTGAGATCAGTTGAAAAATTAATTAAATATCGTTTTTTCCTCCATTTTCTTTTAACCATGCTACAAATATAAAAACTGCTGAAATAGTGAAAGAAGTATCCCAAAGAGTATTTACAAAAATACGCGTCCGTATAGACTGGCCTGTACACCTTAAAATGTAACTTAAAGAATAATTTTTGTTAACACGTTCGCTTAACATGTTTGTCCAAATTACGGTTACGCTTGATGACCTCCTACGTTATTTGTCCATGTTTCTGACGAACGAACCTTACTAGTCCAAGCCGTATTACGAAATCTAAAGAAAAAGACACGCCTATGCCAAATGGACTGCGTTGATTCAATCCAAAGACGTGAGCTTACTGTAGAAAACTATTTTATTAAACCAGATAGACATGCTTAAGCGTCAAACGTCAGATCAAGGAAGAAACAGAAATTATGTAGTCAAATTGTGTATCAAAGCAATTGTAATCCTGCACATAAATTATTTATTTACTTACACTTCATTGCATACACCTTACTCTAAGAATCTAAAGGCTACAATGGGCGAACTTAATGCCTTATTATGTCCTAACGTGTGTTACTTTTCACTTGATAATGAGTTACCGTGAGATCCGGTGAGTGTGTAAGCCAGTATGTCCATGTCTGAGGAACAATTCAAGTAATTACCCGATTAATATAATGACTAAACACTATGCTGAAGCAGGAACCTTTTTCTGCAAATACCCACCTTACCAACACAAGGTGCCCTCTACTGTCAGACAAACAATGCTCGTGGGGTTTGGTTTGGCTGCTGAAAATAAAGCCACTCTTATCAGCCCGTGGGTATCGTAATATGCGACAAAAGCCAAATACTCTAAACATCTAAAAATATAATAAATAATACTCTAAACATAAAAAAAATATTCAGCATATTTAGTAAAAACTAGTTTTTACGTTATGTTCTTGTACTAGACAATATGTAGTAGATATAAACTGTTTATTTCAAAGAACATAATTAAGATATGCTTTCACAATGTGAACAATATTTGTACTAGTTGCTTAATTTTAGACTTGCAAGATATAAACAAAGAATAAAAATTATTTAGGCAGATTCTCCATAACGCAATAATACTTATTCATGTTGTCTTATCGTTTGTTGATTAAAATAATAATTTTACGAAAAAGGTGAAACACTAACAACATACATCGACGGACATATTTTATTAATCATTGCTGCCTCTTTGTGAGATAGAACGTGGCGGCAGACGAGCCTCGCGAGTTTTTCAAGGCTTTATTGCTTTTTACAAGCACCGCACAGCCATTGCCTTTACTTATTAAGAATTCGAAGTATGATTACTATTAATTATATCTACCACCATTTTATTATTTTTGATAACTACCCACTATTGATAAATTATACTGAGCCGTGAAAGCTGAGTGGTTAGACCACTCGCTTAAATTTCATATTACGTGAGTGACATGAGTTAAAATCCCGGTTCTGGGCGCCACTATATTGTAATTTTAAATGCTCAATGTAGAATGTTTTCAATAGAGATGGAAAATATCGAGATGAAACATGCATTTCAGTATATTTCGAGGATAAGTACCATACATGGACATGTGCCAACCCGAACTGGACCAGCGTGGGTGACCTTTCCCATCTCCAAAAACCTTCTCATATATTGAACGAATTATTTTGCCCAGCAGTACATCATTTACAGGTTGCTACTTACGTCACGTCACGGAATTAGTTACGAATGGAATTTTCAATTAGTTTGTTGCAAAGCAAGTTATGTGGTTAAAACGAAAATGCTTTTGACAAGAGTATTAAGTCTAAATATCACATATCGAAATATTTTTTAACCCGGGCCGGGGTCGCTAATTTTAAAACATGCTGATATCTTATTAATTAAATTTAGAAAGAGTTCGCTAATAACCACAGAATTTTTCAGCAAATATGTATTTAAAAATGAAAAGTAATCACAAACCTCAATGTTTATTGAAATAAAATCGTCCATAACTGTTAATAGATATCATCTGCCAATCGCGTTGATTCATCGTCTGCGTACATGTGTCCTGACTACTCATTGATGAGCGGGAATGTGAAAATGTTAAATACATTTTGCGTAGACAACTGAAGTTTTATAATCGCAACATTTCGGTGTTGCTAATGTACCGGAGGACATCATGATAATCACCCTATTGTTGATAATGCAGCAAGAACAAGTACAAACAGAAGGAAGAAATCGCGAAAGGCTTACTAATAAATCTTCCTGTGATGCTGTAGCTAAATATGGTTATTCGACCACGAGTGTCGTAAAAGGCGACAATGGCATAAATCTTTGCATGTTGGGTACAGTAACACAAGAGCAGCTTATCTTATAGAGTGTATGATTATGAATCGTATTGGGTCAAGCTATGGAAAGCATCAAGATCTTTACCTTACAATGTGATTTTATGCATTATCTCCGCAATTTTTATGAAAAGATTTTTGATTTTGAACATCATTATTGATTTTAAGTATATTTAAACCATTTGTCTACACGTATGCACATCGCACACAATAGTTATGTGGCTTATTTATCAAAACGCATCTATTGAGATTCTAATTTTCATCAACTCTAGTACAATCACTCGAAAGTAACATAAAACTCATGTACTTAATTCTAATTTAGTATTTTTATATCAACTCCGCCAACTCAAACTGGAGTGCCTTCCAAAACCCTCTCAAATATTCAGAGTAGGTATTTGCCCAGGGGTGGGACATTTACAGGAATTGTTCTTTAAAACTTTTGCGTTACTTTGCTATTATGATCTTTTCTTCGGCGTAAAATTACTTTTGCATTTATTTAAAAGGGTGAACAGTAAATATACAAATCTTGTTTAATACGTAAAACACGATATTATCGCTTACATAATATTTGCGCCTCACTGATTGTTTAAATAACATCAAATGCACTTCCTCATCAAGCAACAGTTTCGTGTGGCGCTTGCTGGTGCAAGTGTAATTTCTAATTACGTCAAATTGCGTGGCCGAAATGACATAAGAACGTTACATTTGCGTTTTACAAACGCAATACGTACGATACACAAAAGGACTATTAATAAGCCTCAGCGCACGCTTTCGTGTTTTTAATTGTGTTGACACTTGACAATGACGAGAGGGCTTTTGACGTAGGTAGGCAAAATTTATGGATGAAATTCTTTATTTCATTACGAGCAATGAACTAAGGGATGTCAACCTCTGCACGCGGTTAATAACGAACGAGACCCTTGCAATCGACTGATGACAGAGAATCCAACCTAAGACATGGGACATGTACTCGCAGTTGTACATGGGTGGGCGCTGCCTGCCCAGTATGTTGATTATGGACAGATCTTCCATGCATGGCTTTTATTGGCGATTTCATGGAAAGGCTTATGCCCAGTTGTTTTACAGGGTGATAAAGTAAGGGTGATGATAATGATGATGATGATGATGAAAGTAAGGGTAAAGTAAACATAATAAACCTTCACATTACTATACTAAAACAGTGGTTATAGTAACTGATGCGGCATAGGTACTTTTTAATACTCATATATGCGGTTCTCGACACCCAAAAATGACTAGAGGATTAGAATATCATTAGACGAATATGATGACGAGATAATATGGAAAAAAGCAAATAAGATAGTTACTGATTAATTTTATTCTATCCTGCAGTATAATCAACAAATAATAACCATTGCTTATTTCTACATTTATCGTAAAAATCGAAAAAACAATTAGAAAGGAAACAATGTAATGAAAGTTGATAAAAATTTTACAGTTCTTTAAAAAATACATAAATAATTCTTTAACCTTATAGAAAATAAGATTTTTTTCTTTAAAAATTATTATCTAGCAGAAGATCTGCATCACAATGTTCCTAAAAAAATCGGCTGATAATCAGCCCAGCACAAACTTTTTAGGAGTTGCAGAAATATTGGGTTACCCTAGCCTCGAGCGTACCCCACGACGACGCAAAATCGTGGATCACTGAGCCTGGTCTTGATATTAACGTAACAAATATATTTATAAATAGCTATGAAGCTATTTAGGAATGTTTTGACTGCACATCTTCATAGATGTGCAGTCAAAAAAACATTCCTTGGAACACCTTCACGCATAGTTGTACTTTATGGAGAAAGATGACTCTTTAGCATAAATGTTACTTCATCGCATGAATAACAATTTACATCACGCGCACTATTAGAAAACAGGAGCTGCCTGTTTTATTCGTGCCGTGAGATGTAAAATGCCGGATTCTTCTTGCATAATTTTCCCCATACTCACCACGCGGAGTGCACTAGCGATGCTGCTACCCATCACTAAGTCCGTGGGGTTTGGGTTCGGCAAATTCTATTGGATATACCGCCATTATTCGATCGCCAGAGCTTCGATCGTTGGCTAGCTGGATGCACCAGGGAAAGAGACCGTATAAGATCGTAAAGACGAACTCTTTACACCCTTGAATCATTGATCTATTCAATTAAAATTTGATGATACCTATTCAATATTATGTGCCTATCATAAAGGTGTAAAGTCATTTCTTTTAATTTTTATAATTTTATAATAACATTTAGATATCTAAGCTTCGACGCTTGTCACTAATAAGGGTAAGGAGAGATCAAGGAGGCTGTGGTACCAATCCGGTCGAGCCGGCCGGAGCAGCTAAAGCCGCCGCTTGGCTCTACCACGCTTAAAAATGCCGATAACTTCTGTTGCGCCTAACCCCGAAATCGTCGGCTATAGTCAACATCGGAAATGGGGCTATATAAATATTTATATACATTTATATCTAGTCAACCCAAACGAACCCTACATAATTAAATTCTTATAAAACTTTCACCAAACCAAGCTTTTTAATCCATAAGATCTAGGTAATTCTGCCAATAAATAAAATTTCATGCTAAGATAGACATTCTAGTTCATTTCGTATAGGTATTCTGTTAAATTCGATAAATTCATATCCAACAGAACCGACCACTCAATGACACAACATGCACTTCGACAACACAATGTTAACACTGCAGTTGGCTACAGAATATTATTAAAATATTCAATTGCCTTCTTAAGTGGCCTCTTGGTCTAGGGGTATGATTCCTGCTTTGGGTGCAGGAGGTCCCGGGTTCAAATCCCGGAGGGGCCCTTTTTGTAAAAAAAATTTAATAGTGTAACTACTTTCACCTGCTCTTCCTGTGGCTTTTGTGAGAATAAAAAGTAAAAAAATAGTAAATAAATCTGTTATTCTATATAAAACAATACTCGTACTCTTTTTAAAGTACTTTCTTTATATGAATTGACTATCCCTTAACACTGCAGTAATTTTTTTTAACTTAAGGTACATTTGTAAATTATGGCAGAAATAATTTCAATGTGAGTTTGCGTAAATACAAAAGATTATCATGACAGAAACTTAATTTCGAATAAAGCCAAATTATTTTTAGGTGTGCGGTAAGTGCCAAAAATCTCAAAACGTCAAATAAAAAATGTCACAATCAAATACAACTCAAATAATATCTGACCAAAAGCACACTAATGTCAGGCAGGAAAGTTTAACTTAGACTTTCCTGCCTAGTTAGAATTACTCTTTGGCTACGATGTATCCGGAACTATAATCACCAATTCTCGCAGTGAAAAAATTATAGCAAATCTCCAAAAATTGAGAAAGGACTATGCCCAAAAGAAAACAGCTAATGAAGATATCAAACTATACTAGCAAGCCAAAGCAATTTTTTTATTGATTGAAGAGACATCTATGTGAACATGTTTGATAAAATTAATTTGTCTTTCGCTTATTTATTGATCAGAGTAACTTAGATGGCTCTGCTAGTTATTTATAGCACTATTATATATAAAGCCCTTTTTTTGTATTTAACACTTATACCGCCATACTAGAATGATCAAAGCTAGTATTATAAATTTATTTAAATTAAAAAAAACTTCAAGATAACATTATAAATATTTAATATTTCATCTCATTCACTTCTCAATTACATATCCAAGTTTTTTAATAATTTATAAAAGTGCTATCTATCTGCACAATAAAAGAAATTATATGTATATTGTACCGAACCTGTCTACACTTCTCATAAATAATTAAAGATGGCGTTAGCATCGATCTGCCTGCAGTTTCCAAAACCAATCCGTTTTTAACTTCTCAGACTTTACAGAACACTGGCTAATAACCAAAAACCTTGCACAGACCAGAGAGTAAAGAAAAGAAAACAGCAGTTTAATGACAGACGGCTAGCCAGCCTGCTTGACAGCTAAATTAGACAGTGAAAATTTAATGTCGTGTTTTGTGTTGTGTCGATTTTTTTAAAAAGCAAAAATTTTGATAATTGTTTACTGTGTATTCATTTAAGTCTTTAGATCAAGAGTGTACCTTATAACCAAAATCTATTTTAAATCAAGTGTAATTACAATTGTGTTCAGCTGATTCCTTTCACAAAGGATAGATCTGAGACTTGTTTTATTCGTGCGCAATTCACCTGTGAACACATCGTTTTTGATTCTGTGAGTATTGTCATTTTCACAGTATTAATTTAATTGCAGTCATTGGGTTTGCTTACTTCCGTAAAAGGTCCATGGTCACCGATATCCAAGGTTCCTACTCCAGAATATCACCAGCCTGCATAATATCTGTTTTCTGTGTTTAACCAATGATCTAATCTTTTGTTGCATATCGTATCAAAGTATATTAAAATTATTTGGTGTATAATAGTAAAATATATGAAATCAACCCCAGATCTTGTCAAGAAAATAATTTTTACTCATAGATTATCTATAGGGTAAAAATTTTTTTTTTGGAATGATATAAGATTTTTCTTTCGATAATTCGGAAACCTGTTTCCAAATTATTATAATGAATGAGTGAGAGGTAATTAAAGAACATAATGAAAAATGTGTCGTCTAGTTGCTATATATTTTGAGATTATTTATTGTTTATTTATAAGCTATTTAATGCTCATCTCAACAAAATAAGATGTGACGTGGAATCAATTACAATCACTCATACTTCAGAGATTTTAGTAACTAATAAGTTTGCTTATTAGGACCTGTCGTATTGTAGTAGTCAAAGTGCTCACTTTATTTTGATAGTATGCGAGTGACCTGGATTCAATCCCAAGTGCCAGAGCTACAAAAACTTGTTATAGCAATTTTAAGTGCTGAATTTAAAATGTGTTATTGAAAAATAACATTGAAATAATTATTTTGGCATTGTCTACTCGCAGGTTGTCAAAGCTTTCAACATTGCAACTGTAATTATTTTTTTATTTTATTTAATAATTTATGTACACAAGTAAAACCGAATAAAAAGAAATATGATAGGAAATGGTCTGTACAAAGGTACTAAAGGTAAAAAAAATTCAAATTTTTATGAAAAAAAATTGAGTAATCTGGTTAAATTAATTTATGTAATGAAATAAAAATAACCTAATATTTGGGTTTTTAGGTAAATTACTCTGAAAATAAGTTATTCACATAGTTCCTATTGATTATATGGCCAAATATTATATCAACAGGGCTTTTTATAATTTTAATTTTACAATTCAGAAAACAAAAGTTATCAAAACATAAACATGAATAAAGTAATAGTAATCATCATCAGCGTTTTTTATTGGTATGGCTACACAAAATAATTTCTGTTTCTTCTCTATTTTTAATAGGGCAATTTAAGATATAAGGTTGGTTGAAAAACCAATGGTTGTTTTGTCATTAAAAATCTGTGAATATGCCACAAGATCTCTGCTTATGAACCTACCACCAACTTTCTTCTCATAGGTGTCATAAGAGGCGACTAAAGGAAAAGTCGTGAAAATTGGAAAAAAAGATCAAAATTAAAATGATGGGCAGAAGTGCAGTATTTATGGGCCGGTAAGCTAATTTGTGAGTGTACTCAGGCTTGATGGGTATTGCACTCTACTAAGATCCTATAAATTATATCTTATCTTAGTGGAGTATCTTAAGATCAACCAATATGCAATAGATATATTAAGACACCATAAGTCATCTTAAGATGCAGTAAAGATGGCGTGCAATATTGATCTTAATGTTAAACAGCAATAAACTGTGTACTACTATTATTAGCGAGTATTATTATAATTTAAATTTGGTAATTTTTTTTTATGGTAATGATTAAATTCAAATTGTTTCATGCTTTTTATATCCATCCTCTATCAAGATTTTTTGACTTTAAGTTTTAGCTACTGCAATATTGCAAAAACACAAATAGTAGCATCCTTTAAAAGGAAAATGGACAAACCAGATTACCTCCCGCATTGTACTATAGTAATGTAATTTATAACAAAATTGTTTCTTCATTTATTTAACCCATATCTCATTATTTCCCATACCGAATACTTAAAGCAGGGCAAGGAAGGGGTTACATGGGCCCAAGAGGTCAGCAAATGCAATGGTGGCCTTCTTTATACCATAGCTCTCAGTTACTGGTCATGGTTATGCTGCTATCTGTCAATAGCCAATACAATTTTCACTGACTACTTAAATACTTATTAACTAAAAAAATCTGTTTTCGTAATGAGAAATCAAGTAAATGTGATAGGTTATTAAATGTAGTAATAGAATTAGTCTGTGTGGCATTGACTACTTATAAATAAACAATACTATGGAAAAATCAACTACCAGAGGTTTTATTTAACTTAAAGGAACTCCTTAAGTACCTGCAAATTTTTTACAGTAGATAACATGTTTCCTTAAGTAGTATAAACTATTAATTCATCTGTGATCTGTGGCATAGGCAGGATATTTTTCAACTTATTTGTTATTTTATGCACTTGACTAACATTGCTTATATTATTTGCTTGTTATATTTAGAGTTTCATTTTTAGTTTTTATGTTTAGTTTTAATTTTGAATTAACTTAAATTTGATAATCAATTACATTCACTTATAACTATGTTTTCAAATAAATGTGGCACCAGATTTTGACTCTTCTTCACAATAGTCAGCGTCTGTAAGTCCACTGTTGAACTTTCCTGACTTATGAAGGCGCTAACTAAAGCTAACATACTAGGCATGTAAAAATTACCCATACAGGCTCATACTTGCCAACCTGGGTAGGCAGGTAGGTCAGTACAGTACTACTCTCCTGTACTAGTAATGGTGAAAAAACTGTCTGAAGGATTTCCATATATTCATGGATATTCAGTTGGTCGCTAGAGTATCATCAATTAGTCTTCAGGGTGAGATTGACTATTAGAGAAAATCTGTATATTGGTCTGAATGAGCAGTCAACTTTAAAGCAACAAATGTCAGGCATGAGCATGACATTGACTATAAAGATATAATGTCATATAAGACTTGTGAGTCAGAATAGTAATGTGTAAAAGTCAATTTAAAAAGTCAAGGTTCTTCCTTTCACTAACTACATAGGGACTATATAGTACTTTACTATATATAATTTGTAATATTGTTTAGTTATATATTTGACATACAGAACTAAGACTAGGTCCTTCACTGCAGGCCGTATAAGGAAGCTCAAAGTTGCTAAGTGATGGAAATAGCTATGCTATATATGGTTTCTCTGCATGATAGAGTCTGCAACGATGATATCCGCAGCAGAACTAAGGTAACCGACATAGCCGTAAGGATCAGCAAGCTGAAGTGGCAATGGGCCGGCAACATAGCTTGCAGAACTGACAACCGTTGGGGAAAAAGGTTCTCGAGTGGTAGCCACGTACAGGCAAACACAGTGTAGGACGACCCCCCACAAGATGGAGTGACGACCTGCGCAGTGTTGCGGGAAGTCGATGGATGCAGGTGGCTCAGGACCGAGCTTCGTGGCAATCTTTGGGGGACGCCTATGTTCAGCAGTGGACTTGTGATAGGCTGAAACGATGATGATGATGATATATTTTCTGTTAACATCGTTATAAAAAAAAAGTTGTTTGAAATGTTTTGATTTGGATAAGTGCTGTGTGTGATATACTCAATACAACTATTCTCTGTCACTCAAAATGTCAAGGTCGGTGTGGTCACTAGGTTAACACAAATATTATTTAAAGATTTAGAGCAATGCATATCATAAATATTTTTGCTAAACCAGAACAGTGATGAGTTATCCCGCAGTGTTGGCATGGCATTAGCTCGCTCGCTAAGTAGAGGAGTACAGTGGGTCAGTAAACGCTTCCGCCTCGTCGCTGGGTGGCCGCAGACATGCAATTACATCTCGTGCGAACTTTTTATGTTCTTACAAACGTATGGGATACGTAACGTCCTCTGATTGACCCTGCTCACCGACGATCGAGGTTCTGGCGGCTGTATGATTACCAACAATAATTTCGAAAACCCGCTAAAAGGTTACATGGGACCTTCAGAAATTCGTCAAAATCTCTAAATTGCATCATAAAATACAAAAAAGAACATTTCTCAATCCTCCTCATTTTCTTCCCACAGAACAGAACTGTTACCACTCCTGTTGTGAAGATCGTCGATTGCGTATAAGTTTTTGAGAAATTAACTTTTCTTATAATTATTTACATGCTTATTGTAAGTTCTTTTAAATTAGGATATTTATATCTGTTAACTTATAAATCCGGTATGATTTTAAAGTTAAACCGATTAACTTTAGTACATGCTTATTACAACGCTGTCTGAACTGTTAATATAAAAAATAACATTTGTTTACCCCCTTTGTTGCCGTTTGTACACGCACAAAATACGCTTGACCTAGATGTAGGGACCTAATTTGCATTGCTGCACTACGTCATGTCATTGTGTTCTTAAAACAACGTACAATTTAATAATTCAATGAATTTTAAATTTCAAAAGTTATTGCTTTTAGATTTGTAATCGAATGTTCTCTGATCAAAGTTCAATGACAATTCATTCATATCAGAAAACCACGAAAATATCGTTACTTTAATAATTATGATATTGTGTAGAATTGTGATAACAGCTTCCCGGTTGTATTGCGGTTGGGACTTTGAGATTTATTTGTTTGTTTATTACAATTATTCTCGTTTTTTTAACAATTGTGAAAACGTCGTGTCTTGGTAATTAGCCTACCCGCTATGGGACCCGGTTCAAATCCTAGTCGTAGTCAATATTTGTGTAACATACACATAAAAATTATATTCGGATTTAGTCGTGCTGTTTCGTAACCTGTTTGTTTCTGCTTCGAAGGGTGCTCAGGAAGGGTTACTTCCACCGATCGTAGTGTTTGTGAGTGCCTGTTCTTACGCTTGCTTACGGCACTATGACATACTCTGCACAACTCTGTATTTGAAAGTGGTTCAATTCCCCGAGGTCGAAATCAGGAGAAAAAAAGGAAAGTGTAAAACATTCTTAATGATAATTCATTAAGAATGTTTTACACTTTCCTTTTTAATTTTCTTGGTTTTAAGATTTTAAGTTTCCGTTAATAACAGATAATTAAACATATATGAGCGAAAACATGATAAACGCGGATCGTTGCTTTGTTTTATACTATTTTGTTAATGATATTTTTCGTACATTGATGTAATTGTTTTTATACTTATTTGAGTATTTGTAAATTATAGTTGATTTGAATAACTTTTTTGTATCAACAATTATAATTACAATGGTAACGTAATTACGGCTAACGTGGCACCTCGACGAAGGGAAATTAGAGTTACACGGCTTCAGCTATGCGAGGAGGCCGAGACCTGTCGCAAGCGGTTGCGCAACACCTTGCGGCTGTCGGGCTGACTAGCCTGCCACTACTTTAGCGTAACTGTATCTGTGTCATCATTGATATAGTTGTGCTAAAGTAAATGTACGCTCTTACAATTAATATTAGGAATTTGCGCTAATACTACTAATTGAAATGCTACAGAATATTATCGCGTTAAATATTATTATTATTTTTATTAGTTAATTCGATAGTTAACTGAGCATGACATACACCTTAGTCGCTCCGTGACTAAGGTTGTCATAAAAAAGTATAATTAAACACGGTGGAAGCCGTAAATATCAGTTTTATATCAACACTTAATTTATATCACTTATTAAGAGTGAGTGATCGATCATTTGTAGATTCTGGTAAAAGTTATTATATTTATAGAATAAAAAAAATATGAGCATCCATTTTTTAATATAATGTCAGTAGTTTATATTTTTACTGCAACTAGTCAGTACTGCGCTGTACATACCAATCAAAATGTTATCATAGTTTCCAACACCGCGCTCAATTATTAGTTTACGAGGGTGCGCTATTGTTACTGTGATATTATACCGTTAGTTTCGCCAACCACTCGATCGATTGAGCTCAAATGGATCATATTTAAAAGTATTAAATGTTATTCCTCGAGAGGTTTATTACAAAAAAATAAAACTCATTACTTACAAAAATAGCCTGTGTTTCGCGTGGTGGGTTAGCTAGAGAATACATTCTAATATTAAGATGAAAGAAATGGTTTACCAAAATTGTTTATTAAGTGCTTACTTCAATTTGAATACATACGATTATTAAAAAAAAAATTATTTTGTGTACCATTGTGATAAAAACCAATCCTGTAAATGAGATCAATGTAAATTCATAAAAAAAAATTCTGAAAATTAGATGGACTCCGTTGGTGGATTTAAAACTAATAACTATCGATTAGATACACCAGAATCTCTTACAAACACCGTTACCCAGCCAGATTTAAATCATAATCATTTCGATAGCTTGTAATTGCTTATTTATTTTATTTTATTATTTATAGCCTTGTAGGCTATAAATTGTTTTATCAATAGAGCAATCTCTCATGCCTTAAATATAAGATACTTATCATAAGGTTTTTTTTTTTGTTAACAATCATAACTGTGTAAGAATCTGCCACACCGTTTCTTCCCGTGGCTGTCGTCGACTTTCGGAAAAGACAGAGTCCAGGCTCCGCTACCTGTCGTTTTCGATTTCCCGGAGCGGCGAAAAGTGGGTTACGCAAGCCCGTTTGGGTACGCTGAGTCGTGCCAAATGAACATCTGTAGTTTTAGCTTACCTAATCTTTTTCATATGTCATATAATATACTCGTATACTTCTATATCTATAGCTACACTAATATTAGCATTTTTAACCCGAAGCAAAGGCGGCTAGCTATATACACAATTAAACAATTTGCCAAAAACTAATCCATTTATAATAATATAAATTATAAATATTTTATATTTGGACACATTAGAGCACCGTGGCGGCCTATTCCTGGATCCTATTACGGCATCAAAATTAGAAATGAGGCTATATTTTTATAGATATCTCTTAGGTGAAATTAATAAAGTTATTAGCCAGAGATCTCGGATTATACAAGCTCTACTAAAAGTCGTCTGTGAGTGCAAATAATTTTTCTTATATATTTTTTCCTGATCCTGACATCAAATAATATATGCTTTGAGTTCTTACCTTGAACTACTAACAATTAACATATTTATACACGTGAATTAATATTTATTGAAAATTATACAATAGCGATACTAACCTAATCCACGTGTATTGTAAAATTGCGATCTCTACACCGATATAACTTTATCTCGACCTCACGCGACTAGTAGTTCAAATCCAGACCAGTGTATATAGCTATATTGCCGTTATTTACAGCACAGTAAAGAGAAACACCGTCCCGCCCACCGTATATACGTATGACGTGCTTTTTACTCTTTTGAAGTGAATTTCAGGTTTATATTGCCAGTACGTATGATTTCCTTATTGTTCTGCTCTAAATGATACACTTTTTTCAATAATATAGAGATTAACCTAAAACGTGCTTTTTTCGAGAGTCATCACGAATTGTCTAGTATTCAGACTTGATGACTACAACCTCCCGGACAACCCGCTTTAACAAAGCAGAAACAAAGTCCCATTATCAAAATAGGAATCCCATACAATTGCAGAAATGTGTAACACAGGGAGATGTGATATCACCTAAACTCTTCACCGCTGCATGAGAAGATGTTTTCAAGTTGATGAACTGGAAAAGATACGGTGGTAAATACATCACTCACCTTCGCAGGAGTAGCTTAGCACTATGCCAAATGTCCTCAAAAAGTGTCTCCCCACATGATAGTCTTAAGATGATCATGGTCAAGACGAAGATAATATCGAAAGTACATATCACACCAATACCGATGGTTGTTGGGAACACCAAATTTGACCTAGAGCTGAGATCGAGGAATCCAACTCTGCTGGGCAGCATTTGGGAAACTACGTTACATCGTCGTGTATACCTCAAAATCTCCTATTCTCCTTTTCCTATTCTCTCATAATAGAGAAAGATAATACTATCCAGTTCAGTCCCAGAACAGAATATGAAATTTTAAACAACCATAACATCATGAATAGCTCATTAAGTATTTTCATCGAACAACAGACGTAAAAGTAAACAAATAGTGTACTGTCTTATTCACAGCTCGGAACAATAACTTCAACAAGGACAGGGTTTACAACGCTTGCGTATTTCTATGTGTGTCTACTTAGGCACTTGTTTTCCCTCCTTATTGTCCGCTAAATGTTGAAACATCAGTATTATAACAATAACCAACGTTAAAATTACGTAGAGTGTTAAGAATTGTTACCATAAATTCTTATCTTTCTACTCAGTTAATGTTTGTTGTCTATATATACAGTGACAAAATGGGTTTTTTTTTAATTATATATAATGATGTCGGTTTACCAACATGATGAACTCAACTCAATTAATAACATTTCAACGTTTGTATACAAACTACATTCACTAAAATAGTGAATTGTATTTTTCTTTAATATATGTACTTTGTCTAAGATAATGAACCTCAGCTGTCGTAAAGAAATAAGGATTAAGGTTCCGAAGGAATAAATACTCTAAATACTCTCCTGCCTTTTTAGGGGAAACCCTTTTACTAAGCATTTTAATAATGGTTTTTGATTTATGAAGTCATTTATTTATTTTATAAGGACAGTAATTGTCTCATAATGTATTAGCTTTTGTGAAATAATTATTTGTATCTCAGTAGTTTTGAAAATGCGCCACGTGCTATAGAACAAGAAAACCAAGGTGACAGCCACTGACAGTATATCAATGGCCTTTGTTCAAAGCCTGCTAGCTTATGCGTTTGTTATCGCGTCAATTTTGCAATAACATTCTACACGGTAGCAGTAACTTTTTATTTGCATGTTAAGATTATCGCGTGTACGATAAAAATGGCGGCACTTAACTAGAAATCACTAAGATCCATTTGTCGAGACAAATTAGGAGTCATATTGTGCGAGGCGCGATTGTTATAGTGTATATCGATCCAGCAGACTACAAGGGCACTAGGATCATTAATTATAATAATAGCAATGGGGAACAATAACTTATATTATGTTTTCTTCGATGTTGTTAAAAATAAATGAAAGTGATATACAATATCACTGGTGAATATACATCATCATTAGCATATAAATAGTCTACTGTTGGACATAAAACTCTTCCAAATAAAATGGATTTTCCGTTATCGCTTCGCTTTACTAGCATATTTTCAGTATTGGCAACGTGTAACAAGTAAGCCCATTAAAACAGAGCCACTCACGTGTATTCACGCGTTCCCGTATCGGATGTAACACTTATGCGATAAGGTCGAAGGGAGGGTCAGATGCAATTTCAGAAACACAGCACTCAAACAACAGCCAGGCACGTGAAACCAATAATTTGTGTTTAACTCAAATATTACCTTCAGTTGGGACACATAACATTCAAATACATTAATTAACCTCTACGTCGACGTCCGCGATCGTCAGGACTTCCAATATGTTCTATATAAAAAGAGAATGCCTCCGTTCCAGTTATTGAGACTACGGTTCTGGTCATGCGTGATGTACGCACACTAACGTTACGCTAATATTCTGTAAGAGCGTGGCATTCCTACCTACCTCCTCGTACCAGCCGACTTATTAGAACCAGATATCACTGCAGCGTGGCACGTCAGAAGTAAAACCGGGTTCTTTGTCGCCTTGCATGCCCCTTGGAAAGGAAAGTTAAAAGAATAGAGAATTTGTAGAGTAAATGAATAATTTAACAAACATATGCCCATAGTCATCCCTATTCGTTTCACTTTTTAGGACTCTTTCTTTTCTCAACGTGGCAAGTTACACCAACGCGTCAATAAATTAATTCTTCATTTCATATATGTGACTTACAATTGGTAAACTAAATAATGATTATCAAAATCGTGACATCCCTCTATTTAATAATACTACGTTTGTGTAGAGATTTTTACTTAACTGTCCAAAAGCAAAATATATTATAGAAACTTCTCTGATCTTGTCTCTTCAATAATCTAATCTAATGTGTAATAACTCGCACCAGATTTAGTTACTAGTGTGATTTCGCGAATGGGTATTTCGCGAGTACTGCAAAATAATGCATATATTCTTTTATTTATAAATTAATAGCGAACCGCGCCGGCTTCGCACGGACAGATCTGTAAATATAAACTAAATGTGAATGTGTTATACGCACAAACCTTCCTCAGGAAATAATCTAAATGATGGTGAAAACCACATTGAAACCTACTCAGAACTTAAGACGTTTCTATGTACGAATACGGATTGAAGGAACGGAAGACAAACGCGGTTTACTGCTTGTTTTATACTATTTAATTAAAGATAAGGTAACAAGCAATATTAGTAATGTTAGTTTGACCTACAGATATTTAGTGCTATGGCTATTCAGTGGAATATGCTGTCTTACTTAAATCTCTAACGTAAACCATCTTTTTGCAAATTGAATAGAATCTTTAAAATAGATAAGTAAAGAAAGGCATGCAAATAAAATTGGTTTATTGGTATAAAGTTGGTCAATTGGTTTATTTATAAAAAATGCATTTATTTATGAGTATAATAAACATTCCTTTTTTGAGAGATCAGCTTACCCGCCATTTATCCATGAGATTTTCAAGGCTTTTCCTTTATTTACGATGAGTCCACCTCTTACGATGCCCACACGAAGAGTATTATTTGGTAATATAGGGAAGAATAAGAATAGTATTTCCCACGACCCTTGACTTGGTCACCCATGTGAGGAACCAAGCGCTTTCATAGCTGGTGAGATGGGAGTTGGTGGATTAGGTACCGTTCCTCCTGGTCTCCGCAGCTAAAGCGGAGTCGCCTGGGAAGAGGAGTTTTATTTTAGCATGCGATGTATGGCGATGCGATGCGCCACTCTCCCTGTCCTCTGCTACTATCGCAGGGCCGTGGTGGGCCCACGGGGAGGAGAATTGGGAGTGTCGGTATTACGGTCCACCGGATCATATGGGATGATACATCCGAGTGCAGCAGATAACGGACACTGGGGTTTAATCGTAGGAAGGACTACTTAAGCCTAAGTTCTCCGTCAAATAAACATAATTATGATTATTTTCAAAACAAGCGTTCAACACTCGTTTTCGTACTCTGAAACGATTGTCACTGTATGTAAATTTGTAGAACGTGTACGAAGATATACGATAGACGAACTTAAGAAACGCATTAAGTTTTGAGCCGGTAGCCTAGTGGTTAGGGCGTTCGCTGTAGTTTCATAGAGCGCGAGTGACGTAGGTTCGAATCCCGGTGCCGGCGCCACTAAAATTGTTGGAAAAATAACGATCAGATGTTTGCCCTGGCTGGCTTACTTTAGGTTTTGACAACTTTTATATATAGTATCGTGTAACTAGAACAGTTTTTGTTATCTAATTTTCAAAATCTGCTGCACACACACGGAGAAATCAGTGCAATTATGAGTAGGACAGAACCTGCGTCCTTACAAGGTCAATGCCACTTACGTGGGAGGGTGGCGCCCGCACCCCGGCGCACCCCTGTCCGCAGAATGACGTCAACCATGTTGGTTGAACAACGCATTTTCTAAAACATTCCCTGTGACGGTTATTCTATAGTTCTACTAATTAAAAGAATTGCGTAGTAATTTATATATATTACGTCATTCGATAGAAAAGAAAAAAAAATATTTATTTTTATTCAGCTTAGGATCCTTAGCTCGAGCCCGATTCACATTTGGCCGGTTATATGATGTTTTACTTTACATTTTACACACTATGAAATTATTAGTGAGTTGAATTTGTGTTTTGGTATGACGTCTGTAAGTATTTATTGAAACATAATTTATTTCTTCCAATAAGTATTTTTATATGTATTTGTTAGTTTGTAAGTAATGATTATTTTTATTAATGTTATATTTCTATATAATAAACGTATGTGTAAATATGTTAAGCAATATATAACTTTATTTGTATTTAATGTATACAAGGTGTCCGGTAATTAATGGATAATCTTGAAATCCAAAGAAAATTTTAATGTTTTTTTTACAAATAATACCCAGATATGATTTAATTTTTAATTATATGACGCTATATGCATCGTTATATAATATTTTGACAACCGTTAAATAGTCCATTGCTGGACACCGACTAATCATATAATATATATGTATACTATAGTATATATATTTAAAAACCTAGTGATGAAATTTAACTGTATGCGTGCATAAACAATATTGGATTTTTAAAATTCTGTTTTTTAGTTTATAAAACAGCGCCAAACTATAAACCTTCGTCAAATATTTGAGCAGCGGTAGCCTAGCGGTTAGATGCTTGCTTTAATTTCATAGTTCGATCGCCGGTGTCGGCACTAATGTTGTTAAAAGAAAAATTGCTGTATTTATCACGTGCATGGCAGTTCAACATCGTAAGGATACCTGAGCCGCGTGGCGAACCCATCTCGGTTCCAAAGACCCTATTGAGACGAGCCCCATACCCAGCAGTGATATAATTACAGATTGTTATTTTACTCTACTTATCCAAATACAATGTATTCGTAGCCAAGATCAGAATTGAGCTATTTTCAGTGGCGTGCATTTCATATAGGCAAAAATACAGTGCTCATCCTAGCTAATTTCTAAAAAAATTGCATGTATTTATAGTATTTTTTTTAACTTTCAGCAATACAAATTTCACCATCAGCTAAAGATGACTAGAATTAAGTCTGGCCACTTAAACTCATAAAAGTTAAATTTGATTCACGGTGTCAACACAAAATAATTAATAAACAAATAGCAAAGTGATTGGTTAAATAAATACGTTCATTAAAATTAGGCTATGTCGACCTTGTTAGGCCTTATCAATTTCCGTGATAAAACCGGTCATATACGACTACTTCTAGTCATGCGTAACTAAAACACCAACTCATAGTTAATTAACATTTAGCTTATTTTAGTCCATCGCTGAACATAGTCCTCTCCAGGAATACGTCAGTTATAGTTGGCATACATGTCTTGGAAGGTTTACTTTTATACTCACCACGCTGGACAAGCAGACTAACGCCGGATCCTTCGCGCTGTTGATACTACTCCTGGTCAATAGTCTATGGGATTAAGGTTCGTAAAATTGCTGAAACTGTAAATCACGAATCCTGTCGCTTGTTCGTAAAGCTGCCTCGATTAGTTATTTTTTTCTTTTCAGTTAATTGAAACCGTTCGCCTCAAAACTATCAGAGATTACCAATAACTTGATCACGAAAATATTATAACTGTTATCTAATGACGGTAAGAATTAATATATTTTACCAAAAGAAAGCGCGTATCTGGTGGTTGCGATCTGAAAGACATTAGATTAAAAGACCGCTTATACTAGTGGTCATAATTATTTAAAAGTAATTAATATAGAAATATAAAAAACTTTTCTTGACAATAGGCTACTATGCCTAATAATCCATAAAAATCGCAACCACCATTCGTCAAGCAATTCGACAAGTTTGTCGAACTCGCAGGATTTCTTTGTCGCCGGGTCTTTGTCCGGGTCAAATATGTCTTGAACCAAGTAACTAAAACTATAAAAATATCATCATACAACTGTACTTATATACATAATTGATATTTTGTATGATCTAGAAATAGCCTGTCAAGTACCGTTGATGGAAATCTCAGTTGGCGTAAGGGACAAACTCTTACTTTTCAGGTGACGCAAGAGACGTTTACGTAAAAACTTTTCGTTCTGTAACCTTTTTATTTGTGTCTATTGTAATCACCTCAAAAGGTCTATCTAAATTTACTGTTCGTTAAAAAAATGTGTTAAAATTACTCTAAATTAGTTACTGAAATAAAATTCCAAACGACCTGCCAAATTGACCACTTTTGTCGTTTGTGACGTAAAGGTTAAATTTGGGGAGCTTATAATTATCTTGGCACGTTTGGGAAAAATTATGAGTGGATTTTTAAGATACGCGCGCACACCGACACCTAAAAGCGACACCATGAAGTTGACTGGTAATTGTCTCTCAAGTTTTCGTGAGAACTGATAACTATATTGAAGGTAGTTATTCCAATATATATGAATCTATAACACGCGTTTATATCAAGGGAGACAAAAAAAAATCATACAAAAATATACATGTGTATTTGTGTGTTATTTGAAATTATATATGGTGGTGAATGATAATTTATTGTGAGTATTCGTGATAAAAGTGGTCTTTTATATTACAAAAAATTTAAGTGGATTTATAGGTTTGAGGTTAACTGTCGGTATGTATTCTTTTTATATGTTTATGTTATTGTTAGTTATTTTTGTTTTGTTACGCTACAGAAGTATAACTTCTTACGTGCGTACATAAGTACACACACACACGCACACACGTTACTTTTATTATCAAAATAATAATGTAACCGTGCATCATCTGCGTTCATATGATATTTACGTGATTTTATGCACTGTCATAAATTTGCTATAAAAATGCTGAAAAGAATAAAGTGTAGCCCTGTGGCACTCGGCGAGTGAGTGTTTTTATTGAGGAGATTTGAAGTATATTGAAGTTAAACTTCTTTGGGTGCGATAAGAGTAAACAAAGTAAAATTTAAGCACGTTTTCGTGCCACCTTAAGGTTAACTGTGTGTGTCAAGAATTTTGCATTGGAATTGTGTAATATTTTTTAACATACACAATGTTTTTCAACAGTGAGTAATATTGATTGTTTATTATTATTTGTAGTTTTTTTATAGCCCGAGAGAAGTCCAGTACTATCATAATACTGCTCATTCCCATATCTGTCGTTATTGTCGGATCGGTCGTTGCCCGAAGCAGTTTAATGTTTAAACTTTACGGAATTTTAAACTGTCTCAATACGACTTGGCGATAATGTCCTCTAACTGTTAAATATATTATATATTATATATTTATTTTATATATTTTACGTATTTATTTTATTACCGTCGCCCACGTATATCTGCAACACGGTGCGTTGCCAGTTTCTAAGGGTATTTGGGAGATGGAAGGGAGGATAAGGAGAGGGATGGTAAGGGGGAGTGGGCCTCCGGTTACCTCACTCACCGAACGAAACGCAGAAACACAAGATGCCTCTACTTCACGCCGGTATTCTGCGAGGCTGTGGTATCAACCCGATCGAGCCGGCCCATTCGAGCAGCAGCAAAAGCCGCCACTTGGCTCTACCACGTTTGATAAAATTAGTAGTAGAAGTAGTTCCTTCCAGTATATTATTCCTCCTTACCCTCCCCTAATCTCGATCACATAATTATTAATCTGTAAGCAATCTTTTGAAAAACAGAGTTTAACTTTTGGTCTTAACCGTCATAAAATAATGTATTTTTTTATACTTAATCACTATTTTTTAAAATAATATCCTTCTAAAATAATCGAGTAAAATATTAAAATGTGCTGTAAACGTATTCGATTCCGAGAAAGTTTCAAAGAAATAGATATATATGTACCATCACTTACTCCAATTGTTATCCTCATCTCACGTGGGCACATGCTAGCTAACAAACGAGGCCCTCGAGATTGAATCCTGACCGTCTTTTACCCAAATTCTTCTAAAAAAGAAAATTTCTTCGTAGGTTTTGTCATCAACTGCATATTTTTTGGTCATTTGATAGTTGTGATAGATATTGAAGGTGATATTATAATGCCTATTTTGTTTTTTTCGTAAAATCGAATGGCGTAATAAAACAATATATTTTTAAAAATAAGTTATAAAGAATGTAATAAAAGAATTTTGCTCATTTTTGTTATCATTTCAATTGATGGTATTAAATTTAATTTAATTTCTTTTCTATATGCATGCCAAATGATGAGTCACGCGGTTGTGATTCATTTCATCGATTCTAACATTGAGAAACAACCGTTATGTCCCCGTTTAAGAAAAATCTCGTAGTATTAAATACTGTTGCTGAATGCTAAAGGAGGGTAATGATTTCCACATGTATGTTGTATATACCTATGTTCCACTGTTCTCTCATAGCTTCTTAACTACTAGAACTATTTTGATAAATGCCGTTTCATTTTCATCTTATGTTCGTATAGGTTACATATGGTATAGGTCAATAGAGACCCGCACCAACTTCGCATTGTCAGATCAGTAATATAACTAGATGTAAATGTGCTATACATATAAACCTTCATAACTATAACTGAGGGTCAGTTATAGTTATGAAGAACGCATTGAAATCCATTAAGACGTTTAGAAGTTATACATACATAGATTAACGAGGAGTCATTACACCTTATCAAACCGTTCGTTACAGGCCCGTGTTGCAAAAGGTATATTTACATGATTCTCGCTATGTTAGAGTAAAATTTATTATAATTAACGAGCGTTAGAAATCTTTTCTATTCAAATAAAATAGAAATCGATCGAAAGAATAAAACCTTTGGACTTAAGCCAATCATACCTGTCCTTTGTGCATTCTGTTATTTGATTTATACATTTCTGGCGCTCGCTCAACGTTTCATAGAATTAAAGAAATATGATTGGCTAGAGTTTACCCATAAACGAGATTTACATTAGTCATATGCCTCCGTTGATTCCACCAGATTCTAGAAGTATGAAAGCAATTCTTGTTTGTTGTTTGCGACGATCCTGGTGTAGTTAATTATTTTAAAGGCCGGCAGCGCATCTGTAGCTCCTCTGGTGTTGTGGATGTTCGTGGGCGTCGGTGATCACTTACCATCAGGTGAGCCGCACGCTCGTTTGCCCCCTTCTTCTATAAAAAAAAAAAATAGTACGATCTTAAATACTAGAGTGGCGACCCGGCCATATTTGCAAACGAAGAAAGTCAATGAACGCACATGACTGAAGGCTTCTAATAACTCTCTACTCATGATAACGATGATGAAAATAATAATAAATATTTAATATCTGCACCGATGATATTAGCAGAACTAGCTTACCGACATAGTCTTTAGGATCAGCTAGCTCAACCGGCAATGTGCCGGCCCCATAGCTCGCAGTACTGACAACTGTTGGAAAAAAAGATTCGAGTGGCAGCCGCATACAGGCATACTTTGTTTTGATGCTACCCGACCATAGAATAAGAGGAAGCAGAATGTTTCTTTCATCCTAGTGTAGTACGAGATAGTAATTAAATTTTCTTCTGATTTCGAGCATTTATTTTATTTATCGGATATTGGCCTGATATTCCTTTGACTTTACTCTTCTAGCGTTGGATATAAAATTTAATATTCTCCCTGCTTTCCAAAAGTCCTCTGTGATATGTTGGACACATTTAGTAAAAATTTTTGCAACTGTCAGCGTGTAATCGGGTCTATCTAATATAACAGTGATAAAGGTCTGCCGTAATACACCATTTTTAGCCTGTGGATGAATGACTACTGTACTAAAACGTCCTGCGGCGCTTCTTAGAGCTTAATATTAATTTGTTATTTACAGTTTGTATTTATTATCTACAACTATAAATATAAACTCTTGAACTATAAAACAGTAATTTGATTGCAAAATTAAAAAGATTAGCCACTGTTTTCTAAAATTCTCTTGAAACGCCCATAATACTATTTCTACAACTATACTGATAAATACAACTTAAAATTTATTTCACCGATCTTACTTAATATTACAAATGGGGAAGTTTATATGTTTTCCCGCGCGCTTATGACTGAACAGATATGAACGAAATTTGGCAAAGATTGTGACATTTATTAGGATATGATATTGTTTATCTCAAAAGATGTCTTGAGACAAAATTTGTGACGTCGCGGGTAAAACCGCGGGTAGCCGCTAGTTATGGTGTGTTACTACGAAAATTCCTCTGTACTGTACCCACTACTTTTTATCTATTTTGTACGGCTTAGGTAAGAACAAAAATCTTTTTAGTCTAAAAAAATTTGAGTTAATCAAACTTCATCTTTCAAAAAAAAGCAAATGCCAAATATCGACGACACCGTTTACCACGCCTATACTTTGGCTAAACTCAGTGAAAGTAGGCCACAGAAATCCGCTTATAGGCATTTAAGTCATGGCAACGAACGTGCAACTACGGCATATATGGAGATTCTAAGCAAAATACGACGTTGTATGTGTACGTTCGTAAGCTCAGGGTTGTAATTCCTTACAGAGTAGGTAGTTGCTATGTATCTAAAAAAAATTTTGGGCAATACGATGGGCAGTGCCATCGGGATATTTTAGCTCCAATAAGGATCAGCAAGCTGAATGGTAACGGCAAAATTAAAATGATTAAAAATATCCAAAACATCACCCAACCGTGTCCATTCATGGAAGAAGTTGAATTAGAATGCTAGCCATGATCCAAGTTCGTGCTGCACTTTCTACAACGAACAATTGATATTGGTACATTTTATTTACGTCTCTGTGTCGCCGAGTATAGGGTTCATTTTCTGTGCATGGCGACGTGTATAGAATACGGCAAGTCAGACACACTTTTGAAAGTGACATAGGGATTCATAATGATTCAAAAACAGGTGAACGTACTTGTTACTCATTTTTATTGACGTCAATGGATAGAGAAATTTTTGGAATTCGCTACAATGGAATTAGCTTAGGAAAAACATTGTATTTGAAAGTCATAGGAAATTGGCCATTATGTCTATATAGAATTTAGTATGATAATTCCATGCACAGTTATATCAGTAAATAATGGAGGTCAATTGGAGTGTCGCTATCGGTTCAGCGAACTAGCCGATGACCGCGCGCTAACTACGTGGTACTGCGCAGATTTTCAACTGAATTTGCATCAGGATCAGGATGATTGTTCTGAAAGTATTAAAAAGTCATATACTTATTTCAGTTTTCAATTCACTCGTGTTTACCATCTTTTTACCATCCAGTATCCATTGCAATAACTATGTGATAAAATCGGAGAAATGGTCAAAGAAAGTCACGGGACAGAACACATCCGAACCTTAAAACCAATCGTTTGTTATACAAATATTGGCTACATTATATTATAAAGTTATTATATTTAACAAAGTTAATTAGTTGACTGCTTACAAGAAACACCTAAACCTAATCGGATCGATCGATGCAATAGCGGTCCGCGTAACATCAGCGTAACGCTTCCACAGCAATCGATGCAGCCAATGTAAGAAACAAAGGGTTTCACGCTTTTTAAACTCAAATTGTAGTCATTACCATCTCAATGAGAGATTTATCGTGTGATACAAGTACAAATAGAGTCACTTAGTACCGTCCACGTGTCGAAAACCTTTCGTAGTCCGCCACAAAGGAATATGGAATCGGCAATAAAAGTAATATTACTTGTCAACAACGTATGTTATTACTATTATATAACTATAATGTATCGGACATTGGAGTAATAAGGTAAACAGGACATTTTATTTAGCACAAAACTTGTTACGTCTTCACAATTTGACATAGATTTTATAATAACCCGATTATCATCATGTTTATAATCTTTTACAAATGATTTCTCTTTTTTTTTATTCATAGTCCAGCAAAAATGAGTGAAAGGCAGGCGGCATGATACTCCACAAATATTAGTTTTTTTCAAAACATTTCATGTCACCAATTCCCGTCCTCCAAAAAAAATGTTTTTACTTTGAATTGTTTTTAATTTTTCTCCTTTCTGTAATAGGTATTTTACCTTTTTTTATTTACTCAGAATAACTTACTTTAATCTACACATATACACACATTTCTGTATCTACTAAATATACGTGTCTATAATAAAGGCGTCTGTCGCTACAATGTTATTGTGTAAGCCATTAGTAGCTTTTCTTAAACGTAAACGTGGTAATTATTATCTGTATACATCTGATATAGTTCTGGTATACTTCTATTCTATTCTAGTATATTATTAGAAAAGTTTATATAATACTCTTATAGTATCAGTTTTTAATTTAAAAACAAAATAGTATTTACGGAAATCTATACATATTATTATATCACGATGCTGAATCTGAAAACGGAAAGCCGTACCAGGTTCGACTAGCCACGAACACAGAGTTCACGAATGTTACCTTGGATTGCATAAAGGCAAAATATTATTATTAACATGACACAGCTTGCTGCCACGTAAACCTTGACCTATATGGTATCCATCTATCGTGTCCATTATATATTGCTTACAGCACGTTTAACAGCGTTGTAATGAGCCCAAGGGTGAAAAAATTATTACAGTTTAATAATTACTAATTTATTAAGTAGTTTCGGTGTCATTACTAAAATTCATGACTGCTTTAGAGTCTTATCCATCGGCTGATATTTGTTTTAAACTATATAGAGATGATGTTATCACATGATACCTAGACTGTTTTATAAAATAAAAAAAATCACAAACACATCATATATGGATAAGCAGGATACCTCTTACATTGGATAAGCAGGAATTTATTTTCCGGCAGATAGAAAACTTTTATATATTACTAGCGTTTCAGCTTGGTACCGCCCGGTGCCAGTAGTATATTATGTTATTCATGAAAACAAATAATCTTTAAAAAAGTAATTAGGCATTTAAATAGAAATAATCGCATTTTTGTCCTCAAGTGCATTGGTTACGAAGTATGTATATCAAATTTCAAATCTTTATCTCATTTGGTTCTTCAGATCAGGTATCTATGTAGAAAGCTTTTATATTGTTTTCATAATGGTTAATAGATTTGTAGACACAGACACATAAGGATTTAAAGATAATGAAAAATATACGTCACTTATTTTTTCAGTAGATTCGAACGGCGAAATTAGTTTTTTTTTAGTTTAAAAATATTTTTTTGTATATTTGTCATCAACCGAATGGGTTCAGAAGTACACATATCAAATTTCAAGTATATCTCATTCTGTAGTCGTGATAAGGGTAAGGGGAAAAACGCTAAAGGATTTTATGTACATAGAAGATTTTCCAGAAATAGATATTATACTTGTCGATAATTCAACTATATAATAGAATAAGATGCCCGCACTCATTTTTAATTATGATTGATAATTAAATATAATAATTATTATCACTTTTAATTAGGAAAGTCGTCTGCGAATGTCTCTTACGATCTCGTCTCTTACGATTTGGATGAAATTTTGTATTCAGATAATGTTAATCTTGCCATGTTTCTCTACATAAGGATGACAATCTCTGTGAAAATTGGTTTTCATCCAAATTATTAAGATATGGAATATTGAGATACCTGTATGTTAGTTGCTCAATAACAGAGGGCAATATTTTTGGAAATTAACATAAGCAACTTTTTTCGCTATTAGTTAATATTATATAGTTACTATATTCCCACTTTTCCACTTTTATCTATATACTTAATATAGATTGATAATTAAACTTAGCTTATTATTAGCGTCTCAGGCGATCAGCTCCTGTTTCCAGGTCCAATACGCACACAGGTGCACTTAGAATAGACATGTAAAATTCAGCTATTCTTAAACTGACCTTAGCTGTGAATGTGATGCAAAATTATCGTGGGTATTGAGTGTGAATTGGGTCGGTACCTACTGTACCCAGTATGCACTGAACTTTCAAGTTACACAACACGTAAATACCAAGAAAATAATCAAAACTACCTAAAAGGAATAATGCAATCGAATAATGTAAAATACAAGTTATATCACCTCAATTACATACGCAAAAAACGTTACCGCGTTGCATTGTTTATATTTGTATCTAGTAGGATGAGTGCCCCAATTGTTTTTGTTGTGTTTTTTTATTTATTTACTTTTAAATGTAATAAATTGCGACAATTTTGCAAATTACGCAATACTAGAATGAATCAGTGCGAGAGTAAAGAGCGAGCGACGAATGACCCGCGCGCGGTCGCTCAACTCCGCGACACGGTGTCTATGCTTCTCACGCCTGTGTACGGTAAACCACACAAATTGTTGTATTGTTACATAAAAAAACACTTGTGTGGTGAACCGTACAACTACATCATTAGTTATACTACGAACCAGTCGACCAATGTTGCATGAAATAGATTCGAAAGTGTAAATTATAATGAGATCGATATGCAGAATTATATATAACCGCCCAGCGTGGTAAGTAGGTTGTGGACGTTCAAAAAATGCATGTCAACTTGCAGGTGCTTTCTTGGAAAGGTATGTTTAAGTTCAATGAAAATTAATGAAGAAGATAAAAAAAATGAAATATTTATTTGTCTGCATAAACGACATTCATCTTACGAGTAGTTAACCTTTAATTCATATTATTCCTCATGTCATCATGAGAATAGAATTTCTTTTCTTGTATATTATTAATATAATAGAATAACTCTTCTCGGCAACAACTTCTGATTAGTATCGGCAGTTGTCAACTGCGCAGAAGATATTATAATGCCGTCAATGTACGGGCGCTTTATTTACTATACGAATAGCACAATCGTCATAATTCGAATATTTCGAATTATTTTTTTTATTACAATATTATAGAACTAACACTATAAAATTAGAAAGGAATAAATGTAATCCGACGGCAACTGTCTCCCCCAGTTTGTACCAGACTAGTAGTAGTAGTGTGACGAACCAAAGACAAAAAGTTTATAAGTAAATTTAGCGCAAGGAAATTAACTTAATTTGGGTGACGAATACGTCGCGAAAAATTTAAGTTTTTCGATTCGTCCTCTTTCGTTACGAATAGCTGAATATAAAAACTAGCCTGTCACAAAATATAATAAGGTGCGAGATGTCTGGTACTGCGATCCCTAACAAGCCTGTCAGCGATCGCAGTGTGGCAATTACGGCAAAAATAAATGGGAGAGGCACAGATCACCAAAGATTTCAATACTCAAGTGGGTGTAGTTGACAAATATTCTTGTTTTTTTTTACGAAATAATCGTTAAGCTTGATCACGACATTAATAGGCTTAGTCACCTGACTAAAGAAAAGTAAGGAATATTGTACTGTTGAACTCGCTGAAGCAGGCAGATTTTTACCCACAGCGCACGTGTCTGAGCCGCACTAGACCGGTCATGTTTCTGTTTCAAAATACAAATCCCAACACTGCTGCAATATCTTGTCAGTTGGTATTTTTAAATTTTTTAGCAATTAAAGCATTAAAGGCATGCGAAAAAGGCAATAAAAAATAAAAGCTATTAATTTATGTATAAAAATACTATTCTCCTATCATGACAATAGAATTTAATTGTTACATCACGACATATCTTAAATAAATTGCAACTAAAACATGCTTGCGAACACAACACCTATGATTTGTTTACAGTAATGATAACTGTTAAAAGCAGTGTAAGGTGCTCATGGCGTAATTTCGCAAGAAAAGCTACGTATGTTGAACAACAACGGGATAACAGATGCTATTATAAAGTCTCTTCCGCTTGTTTATGTAAGGTTATAAAAAGATCACACACGAGTCCACGCTACTTTGCAAACGTTACGATGTAACAAACAGTATGATTTTCGGATAATGTTTTGTTGTGTTTTTTTATTTATTTACTTTAATGTAATAAATTGCGACAATTTTGCAAATTACGCAATACTAGAATGAATCAGTGCGAGAGTAAAGAGCGAGCGACGAATGACCCGCGCGCGGTCGCTCAACTCCGCGACACGGTGTCTATGCTTCACGCCTGTACGGTAAACCACACAAATTGTTGTATTGTTACATAAAAACACTTGTGTGGTGAACTGTACAACTACATCATTAGTTATACTCCGAACCAGTCGACCAATGTTGCATGAAATAGATTCGAAAGTATAAATTATAATGAGATCGATATGCAGAATTATATATAACCGCCCAGCGTGGTAAGTAGGTTGTGGACGTTCAAAAATGCATGTCAACTTGCAGGTGCTTTCTTGGAAAGGTATGTTTAAGTTCAATGAAAATTAATGAAGAAGATAAAAAATGAAATATTTATTTGTCTGCATGAACGACATTCATCTTACGAGTAGTTAACCTTAATTCATATTATTCCTCATGTCATCATGAGAATAGAATTTCTTTTCTTGTATATTATTAATATAATAGAATAACTCTTCTCGGCAACAACTTCTGATTAGTATCGGCAGTTGTCAACTGCGCAGAAGATATTATAATGCCGTCAATGTACGGGCGCTTTATTTACTATACGAATAGCACAATCGTCATAATTCGAATATTTCGAATTATTTTTTTTATTACAATATTATAGAACTAACACTATAAAATTAGAAAGGAATAAATGTAATCCGACGGCAACTGTCTCCTCCAGTTTGTACCAGACTAGTAGTAGTAGTGTGACGAACCAAAGACAAAAAGTTTATAAGTAAATTTAGCGCAAGGAAATTAACTTAATTTGGGTGACGAATACGTCGCGAAAAATTTAAGTTTTTCGATTCGTCCTCTTTCGTTACGAATAGCTGAATATAAAAACTAGCCTGTCACAAAATATAATAAGGTGCGAGATGTCTGGTACTGCGATCCCTAACAAGCCTGTCAGCGATCGCAGTGTGGCAATTACGGCAAAAATAAATGGGAGAGGCACAGATCACCAAAGATTTCAATACTCAAGTGGGTGTAGTTGACAAATATTCTTGTTTTTTTTTACGAAATAATCGTTAAGCTTGATCACGACATTAATAGGCTTAGTCACCTGACTAAAGAAAAGTAAGAAATATTGTACTGTTGAACTCGCTGAAGCAGGCAGATTTTTACCCACAGCGCACGTGTCTGAGCCGCACTAGACCGGTCATGTTTCTGTTTCAAAATACAAATCCCAACACTGCTGCAATATCTTGTCAGTCGGTATTTTTAAAGTTTTTTAGCAATTAAAGCATTAAAGGCATGCGAAAAAGGCAATAAAAAATAAAAGCTATTAATTTATGTATAAAAATACTATTCTCCTATCATGACAATAGAATTTAATTGTTACATCACGACATATCTTAAATAAATTGCAACTAAAACATGCTTGCGAACACAACACCTATGATTTGTTTACAGTAATGATAACTGTTAAAAGCAGTGTAAGGTGCTCATGGCGTAATTTCGCAAGAAAAGCTACGTATGTTGAACAACAACGGGATAACAGATGCTATTATAAAGTCTCTTCCGCTTGTTTATGTAAGGTTATAAAAAGATCACACACGAGTCCACGCTACTTTGCAAACGTTACGATGGAACAAACAGTATGATTTTCGGATAATGTTTTGTTGTGTTTAAGTTTATTTTGGATAACAATATGTTACAGTTTTTATTACGTTTTGATGTCACTGTTCTGTGACGCACTTCTGATTTTCGAGGTAGTTACAGCAGACACCGAGTCACGCCATCTATGCTACGATATCATTAATAATCATAATGTGCTTAGAGGACTAAATGACAAAATATGGTCTAATTCTCCCGCCAGAAATATAATAATAGAAAATAGTTTTATTAATCTTCCAAAACTTGACAACCATTTTACAATGATCATGTGTTCATTTCCAGATTGTGGAATGCGTACAGCGATACGCGCGAGCTGGTAAAGGTTAGTAAGCATAGCATAATATGATATTTTCACTATATAATCGCTTCCTGGTCGAAGTGGGCAATAATCATCATCATTTAAAACAATTGCAACGAATTGACCGCCACTTGTGCGGTGCAGTTTACTGACCCTATTACCGCCTGCCGCTGAAATTTTGATAGTGGAGCGAGCATTCCTCACAGAAGAGTTTGTTTGATAAAATATAATAATTAAATGTATCTTGTACACATCTTTACGTAATTTCAAAACCTAGTTATATAAGTAAAATTTTTCTGCTCTGTAAATAAGTGAAGACTAATTTTAGTTGAGACAGATGAGTCATACTCGTCTCGACAACCTGTCGGGCTGTCGTTAAGCGTCGTCCGTCAATTTCCACTGGCCTTTAAGACACGAGCACTTTTCTTTATATTCTTTTTTCCTCTACAAGTGTTCATTTCAACTGCTTCTTGGTCTTTAATATTAAAATTGGTTATACCGATTACGATGTACCTATTTTCTACCTTCTTTACGATGTATTGGGATGACAAGTGATCTTCTAGTCCATCTGATGGTAAGCAATACAACTTCAATCGAAGAAGGTTACAGATGTATTATTCCCCAAGTAATTGTTTAAAGTGTTTTCAACCCAGAACTTTTTATCAGAGTTTATTATTAATAACGAAATTTTGTTATTTAAAAAGTCTTGAAATTATATCACATGTTATATTTATCATGTCATAGCCCGCTTTCGTGTACGCACACAAACATTTTTATCCTGCAAAAGTAAACTGTTATTCCATGTCATAATATGCAAATCACAATCTTATAACTTGCTCAAACTACGTAACTACGGAACAAACAAAATTTCATAATAAAATATTCAGTGGCGGAACAGTGGTCAATGCGGATATGTCATATTAAACACGACCCAAGTAGAGCCAAGCCTAGCCCCCGCTGACGCAGTATTGAAGGCCGCCACGCAACGAAGCAAACCTGTCGCGTTCTACAAAAAGTCAATACTAGCTTTCGTATCACTATTGTTACTGTATAATTACCAGCAGCTTTGCCTGCGTGTGTCGTTGTCATTTTATCAATATTATAAATGAGAAAGATTGTATACTTCTAACTCATTCACGCTTAAACGGCTAAACGAGAAATAAAACGCAAAATACTTCTTATCTCGACCAAGACACAATTTAAGGCCACGCCAATTTGGAGACTGTGCAGGACGTGTTAAAACCCTAATACCAGAGTTCACCTATCTAGATGTTTCGATGTTATCATATCGATATCGACCGTCACGCGGCTGCAAACAATAGCCTTGAACACATCTACCTCCCTTAACCTTCACATAAAACTTCCTTATATGTGTAATTGCTTTAATTTCTCCTTGGATAACATGGCCCACCTAAAAATTATTCATTTAGGGTATTTTTAATCCGAAAGCTTACAAAATAAGTGATATGTGTATTAAAAACTATTCCTTATTTATGAAGTAAAAAATCTTGAAATCTTATTGTTACCTGCTCACAGGCACTGTTAATTTATATGTGTTCTGCTAAATTCTATGTTGTCTAATGTAGCAATTTTCTTTTTTTTTTATAGTGTCAGTACAGTTGACACATCAGCATACAGTAGATCTAAATATTAACATTCAGCTTTGTGCGCAAAGTCGTTGTGTAACAGTGCAGGTACGCTCCGATACTAACGTGCCATATGCGGACATAAAGCGTGCTTTATATCCTTTAATATATCATGACAAAACAGAAATTAAACTATACGTTATTGAATTGTATTACGTGACTGAACAATTGAAATTGTAAAGACCTTTAAGATCTAAATAATTTGAGTCTGCGTAAAAGTCTCAGAAGCTCGGGCCTTTGAGTGGCGCTCGCGATCAGCTGTTAAACGGGATTCAAACTATTTCTCGGTTTCTTGAGACCTATTTTGTCTCAACCTCTAGGAATTTGGAAGATTTTTAACTTATTAAGATTATATTCAGTGTTACTGCTTGCTGTTGTCGTGATTGAACAACAAACTTCCACACACCTAAACAGACTTCTACGTTAAATTATAAGGAGAAAAAATTGATGTGACTTCATATGAATAAAATTGTATTTGAAAGATCGGTGGTTGTTTTATTTTATTTTAATTTTTAATATATATTTTCTAGGTGGTCTTGGAGTTCATCTGGGTAGGTAGGTCTAACATGTTTATGTCGCCCAGTAGCAACACAGGTCGTGAGGCATTCCGTGTTAATCCTGAGGGGTAAAAACGCACTTGTAGCCTTATTTGTTTGAAGTTGATTTGAATTGTCCATACGCTAGAGTAAGCACTTAATATTAGGTGGATTGTTAGATGAGCCCTATTACATAAATTGTAAACAATTTTATACGTAACAAACAAAAACTATTCGTCAACTACAGACAGACGTCAATTCTAAAAAAATATTGTTTCGGCTTCTGTATCACTATTGATTATTCTGTATCAACATTTAATATATGTTCAACATGTTAATCGAACAGTATTATAATAGTTTATAATACTATAATCGAACAGTATTATAGTATATAATACTATAATAATGTTCGATTAACATGTTGAACGTATATTAAATGTTAATGATGATATAGATTCGCTTTTGTTATTAGTATTGATTACGTGAATACCAAGTTACTGTTATTTAATGTGCCTTAATTATGTTTGTGAATATATTTTTTTGTTGGAAACAGATACTTATTATATCAATATCTACAAAACAGCACAATAATTTTGCATCACCAACAATAAACGACCTTGTTCCATTTCAATTCAAAAGAGCCAAAGTTATTACATGACCGGCAAATTTACATCATTGATAATTTTTTTATTTTCTAACCATAATTTTGCGCTACGCCAATTTTTATTTTGGTAGTGAGTTTATGATTTCTCTATAAAGTCGTTGTGTTCCCTACCTTATTGCTTCTTATTTACTGTAATTTTGAGCGCAGGTTCTACGGACCTATTAATCAGAGTAACAGTTAGTACTTAGTACGTAACGTAAACCGTGAGAACTGTGCTTACGTTTCCTACGTAATGTTTCCTTTATGAATTCTTAATTTGTATGTTATTAAATAAATCGGTAATGTACCGGCGAAATAAATGTTGATGGTAAATATTCAATATTATAAGTTTAGTATTAGTTTTGTTCGATTAACCGCATGTACATTCTATATTAAGGTTTAATGAAGTTTTATTATTTTTAATGTTTTTGGGAGATCCGTTTTGACACCATTATTAAATAAACAGGTTTTAAATAAACTCATACGAAGCTCTGTAGAACTAGAGTTGCGGTCGGGCTCAAAATTAAAAAAAAATAGGTAAAGATCGATTAAAAATTTGATGTAAATCGCAATATCTTCTCGATATTAAATAATGAGTCCCTTATACTTTTTTGGAAATTTTCGTAACAAATTGCATAGTTTACTTGCCGCCTCCTTTATAATAAAAAATCTATATTTTCAGTTATAACTTGATTGATATTCCCTGCCACGGATAGTACAATAGTATCTATTAATTTAAAATTATGATAGCATTGACATCTCCTTAAAACCTACGTAGAAACAACACATTGATATAAACGTCTTTTTTTATTTGTTAGATAATAACAACATTGGCATATCAGTCATGTTTCATTTTCCAACAAGCAAAACAATGACCGAGTGGTATTTGACCCCACCAAGATACGGCATTAGGAGCAAGAACTTCTGTGAATACCAGCCAATGATACTACTCATGGGTTTGACTTTTGCATATTTATAAGCCTGCATATTCATACCAATATTACATTTGAGTTAAAGCTGCTGTTATTATGTTCATTTTATTAAAAGAATATCTGTCCATTGTAATACTTAATTTTGCAAAATTTCACAGTTTTCCCAATTTTGACCCATTTGATATGCACAATCTTGGCTTTAATTGAATTCAAAAATTCAATGCATGTGATAACATTAGGCTATCATTATTACAGGCTTTCTCATTCCATATGGTATAAATATTAATATTATAAATACGAACAAAATATAACAATGCGGCTAAAAGAGATTATGAACCGAATCGTCCCATCATTATCTTTTCGCCACAGAGCCTTAATTATGTTATCGCCATGAATTAGAATTCTACAGTTTAGATAAGTTCTCTGTCCCGGTTTAAATATTATTTTCAAGAATTTCTTGAACCATGATATCCAATATTAATCCCTCAATAGTTTTAATGAGACATCATAAAGATAAACACTTATTAAGAATAAAACTCCTGCATGGATTCCTCGATAAAATTAGAGCAACGCTGGAGGCGCGCACCACATGTTGGTGAAGCGATATACTGTATATTGCGGCATCATCGATGCCATGCGATTTATTTGAAAACATCGTTAACTATATTTTGGTTTTATTGTTTCGTCGTTCCGTTAAATGTTTTTGGCGGTCGAGTGAACATAGGAACAACTCGTTTGTACATCGCTTGTATACGGCGCGGATAACATGCCCAATGTGCATGTTGCGCGAATTATATGCATCGTGTAAATTACCGTGTAAAGAATTGCGCGAGTGTCTCTGGGTCCTGGATGTAACCCGGTCGCCCCCGTCATTCCCGTCATAAATTACGACGACTGCTCGCGAGGGTTACTTGAGCAGGTGAAGACACAGCCATGTTTTTACGGGATTAATATTGAGTAAATTAGATAAGTGGAACAACGAAACGACTTCTCATTTCGTTCTTTTGTATGAATCACACCTGTCAGTGGAACATGAAATCGACGAGATATAGAAAATAAACATGAAAAAATTTTAAAACTGTAACTGTTAAATATTGCAAAGTTATTTGCAACTTTAATAAAGCTGGCAGAGCCTGTCTCATATTAGTATCTTATTTAGCAATTAGCACACTGACACTAGACTCCGAAGTATTTTGAAGCGTTCGGATAATATCTGGAACATTTTCAATTGTGTTTCTTGCTATCCAGTCACTCATCCATAACATTTTGCTTTGTAATTGTAATAATTCATCTTCTAGTAAATTGACTTACTGTTAAAATAACACTTCATATATAATCCTTGTAAGTCGAGTAATTTTTACGCGGCGCACTAACAAGGCTTACTGGGCTGCGTCAAAACTAACGGAGCAGGTAATCCGTGCATGAAGCTCGCGCGAGCAGCATGCAGTTGTAGCGTCTTTTTTTCTTTACATGGGAAATGCCTTACGCATACCCGCCCTTTCGGGGGCAAGGATAGGTTATGTCGGACTTGCACCAACTAATACCTGTTCCTTAGCCGCAAGTCGGAAGGGTCAAAGGAACACTTTCGCAGACAACTGCGGCCCCACCAGCGCCGACCGCTCCCGGTGGCCCCTTCTCGGGAGAGAACATGTCCTCTCCCACTCCGTCAGCGATTATGGCAAATCCTCTTATGGATATCTATCTATCTAGAATTAGATTATAAATAGCGCTTATGGCCCTCTTTTGTAAAACGGATATAGTTACTATATATCCGAATATGGGGTATATTTAAGCAAATTATTAAAGTAGAACCGAACACCTATTTTTGAAATTTTCACCTCATCAAGTTGTCGATCAGTTTCAAGAATTCTCGGCCACAACAGCATTATTCAGTGAAATTCAGTGAAATTGAATGAATAGTCAAAATTAGAATCTCAGTAAATAACTTAAACACTTTTGCAACCTTCTGATCAGTCGTTATAATTTTATTGTTAAAATTTATTCGGGAATCAGAGTTCTGATAGCGCGGCCAGCGGCAGCTTTTACAGCTGCTCGTGTGAGCACTATATACCACGGTCTCGGAGTATACCGGCGTGAAGTAGAGGCATCTTGTACTTCTACTTCACGCTTTCGTTCGGTAAATAAGGATACCGGTGGCCCACCGAACTTTCCCCAAATTGCCAATTTTCTGGGCAACTTATCCAATTTTTCTTTCCATCAAAACCTTATTGGTTTATTATTAATTGATTTATTTGGCCAGCCGTTCTTAAGTGATGCGCTTACCAACGAAAAGCATTTAATTCCCAATATAAGATATACTTCCTAATGTTTTTTTTACTAGAAGCCTCCTTCATTTGATTGATATAATGACTTGGCTATCGATTATACGCTTTTAAATAATTTTGAATGTTTTTTTAACATATTTTTGAAATATCTCACTTTGGTTCATTATATAGTTCATACAATCTTTGCCCGCTTCGGTGAATTCTTTCTGTAACCCATTTATTTTGTCTGAGAGTCCGCCACACTGGTCCTGTCCGTGTTGGCACTGGCAGACTGATTTGGCAGTTTTTCTCACGGGGTATTACTTCACCACGGAGAAAATTGTTAATCAATAATTAATTACTTATTTTAAATTACAAAAATTAATTATTTACTTATTTTAGAGATGTCGGCACCGGGATTTTGAACCAAGATCACTCTTAAATTTAAGAGACGATATGCAAAGCTGGCGCTGGCCCCTTTATCACCGCGCCTTTATTTATGAAAAATATCAATAAAAGCCTGTCCAAATTTAAAGTAAATTATAAAGCGTAAGTTATTTGCAACACATTAGATTTGATCAATTATATTGTTTCGAACGGAGTCGCCAATCTCAATTACGACAGTCCATTTCTGAAGACAAGTCTAAGTTGGACTCACCAAACACTTTTAAATTATTTAACTATCATAATCGAATTAAAACTATCGAATCGAGAGAAAGCAATCGAGAACAATCGACGTAACTGACTCCCCGCGCAGCTCCTCTTTGACACCTAAAATTAGCCATGGCGCAGGAATCAGCGTAATTCACTCAACCGACAAAAAAATCAGAGCTTTATATCTACATTCATATACTCGTATATCAGAATAGTAGACATTAGATCGTCTGTAACAATAATAGTAAAGGTATTAATCAGGCTAGATACTTATTTTAGACTTCTTTACAAATACATGTATGTATAAGTTGTCAAGCTTGTCACCTAAAGGGGTAGGCAGACATTACGGATTTCCATTTGGCAGAACTCACCGTAGCAAATCTTTCTTCAGCAACACACTTTCGCATTTACGTATGATAAATTGTGACGGGTGCAGAGCTTCCTCGCCGGGCTTTGCTACCAGAGATTGCCCTCAGATTTTTAAATGAGAGTATTTTATGCCATACAGTGGCAGATTCTTACGCCCCATCATATGGCATAAAAAATATCTAACATTAAAATATCTATATTCCAAATCCCATATCCACGCCATTTCATTTTGTGGGTGTCATAAAAATTTACACGTTAAAGCGAAAAAACTCTCATGGATTATTTGAGGGCTAACTTAGAGAAAAATCTTAAGTATTCCATCAAACCGCTGACGGATGGCAGAGTTGATGGTGAGAAGAGACTGGTACTATGATCGTCATATCATATACATGTATAGTATAGTCAATACGCCTACAATAACCGTAACGATTACGATAAATCTAGTGTATGGGAAAGGAGTGTCCACTGATTTAAAAAAACGTATCACATATTTTTAAATTAACTTTTAGGGTGTCACAAACAATAGCATGAGGCTCATGGTTAAATACCTATTTGTGCAGGTGGAGAATTGTCACGAGTTTTGGTATGGGCGCGCGGTGAGACCCGGAGTACTTCATCAAGATGACAGAAGGCGAGAAGCATCAGAGCGCTGGCGGCACAAACGCCGCGCCGCAACACAGGAAGGGACACAGGTGTGTTTCTATTTATCTCTTATTTGTTATAGACTCTCATTAAATAAAAATGGTACGATGATGTTACAAATTGATATTGGTAGGTGTCATTGATTATTAAGAACAATTTTGTCTGTTATGACAGGAACTGATCCTGTCAGGGGGTAGTGACTGCTGATAAAATCATTGAAAGAAAGAAAGAAATGTTGATGATGTCATCTTACCACATTTCCTTTTAAAATGCTTGTACCATTTTAATAATAAGTCCTGAATTACAGAGTAGCGGCATGTTATTCAAACTGTTCATTTGCGGTTTCATGAGGGATTACTTAGCGGATTTTATCCCTTTAAAGAATCCACAAAAATACGGATAAGCCTCTTTTAAGTCAACCAAACTACGATGTGCCTAGTTATTTTTATTTCAACGCGAATTATACCAAAGAACATAAATAATAAAACAGAAAGTTTCTGTCTGGACGTGTTTTGAGTAAAGACAAAAATTATTTTTAATCAGGAAAAAAGAGTTACATATTGCCTTAAATACTATGTTTAAAATCCTATTTCGTTTTTCATTTAACCGGTTCAGCAAAAGTTTACTATTTTTTGCCGAAACATGCCTATTCCGTGACCGATGCCAAAGAGCAAAGCAACGTCTCTATTCCATCGCATGGTGTTACTGCATATCACCCAATTTCAGAAATACCTATCTCTGGCCGCATGTTTTACCCCCTGTACTCAGTACGAGTCTGAAGTCTAATTTGTTAACTTTTAGTGTGTCTTAAGATAGCTTCCCAAAATAACCAGTAGGGGCGCTTTTTTGTTTTCATACAAATTGTATATAGAATGTGACGGGTAGCAAGCCTCGTTATTACCTATCGCGTTCTTCCTCCCGGAAAGACCAAAACTGGATTATGCAAGCCCATTTCGCATCGCTCAGTTGTACCAAATGGAAATCCATAATCTCTCCCTACTTCTACTGATGTTGATTAGGATAATTCATATTTCAAGCGGATATCATGTATTTTATAAACTTATATAATCGTGTTCAGAGCCAATTTTTTTAACGTTAATTGCTTTGTTTTGATTGCTCATTTCTATATGTTAGTTCTGTAATTATAAATATCCTTTCTATGATTTACTCTATAATATTAATTTACTTATAATTATTAATAATGAACTGAGCGTATAAATAGAGAAACTCGCTACATTATTAATTCGTTTCATAAAGTATTCATATTTTGTAATATGGGAAGTCTGTATTTCGTGTTTAAAGTGGTCGATAGAAATATTGCTTAAAATATCGTTCATAAAGTTTGCTTAAATTTCAGTTTTTAAGCAAATTAACTTGAAACAATTATGCATATATTATAAAAATCTTATAACAGTGCTTTTAATTGTTTTGCTTATAATCTATATTATCACGCATCAAAATATTATCATGTTTGTTTTTTGCGGTAAGTTGCTACTTTTTATTTTATTATAAAGGTTGCTTCAATGTTGTTGTTACTAAGATGTCTATTTCTACGTCCACATTGAGAAGAAAAGTGCGCGGTCTTCTATATAATCTGTCCTATTAAGTAAGTCACGCTCTGGTGAAGCAAAGTTGTAAAAAATTAGGGGGAATATGACATTTTTTTACTGATCTTTTCCTTTATTTGCAATTTAGGACAATTACGTTATTAAGTAATCATAACGTACAGTAGTCCGTTACTTGTTAGACAATACATATCTTAACTTTTGTGAAACGCACACGCGCATAAAATATTTCTGATCTATAACTATGGGTCAAAATGCCTAAAACCTAATTATAGTCTGCACTATTTATGCAGTGCCGACATTCGCTACACTCAATATTCGTTCCAACCAGCAATGGCAGTATGTTAGTGTGTGATTCTTGAGTATGGAATTTTTTTTCTGATATTTATTATACTTTATTCGTAACATAATGATGTTGGTATACGGTCCAATTAGGCAGCTTCATTTACCAATGTATATGTATATGTATTACGAAGGTACGACGTCTAACTTCATATTAGTTCAATTAATAGGAACAAACAAACTTCATTTGTTCTATTTTCATTTGTTAAAGTTCATCATGCAACTTATAATGACAATGAACTTACTTTATTTTTGAGAATTATTTTACTAAAAACCGGTCAGGTGTGAGTTCTATTTATTCCCCGAATGTAATTGCCACAAGTTTGTAAAATGGAATTTCTAAAGATATTTACCGTCTTTTATGAAGCCATCATATTTCTTTTTTCTTATTTGTTTCTTGATGTGTCAATTTTCTTTGGTGGAGGCGTTAGAGATTCTGCCATCGCCTATCATTTCGTGGCTATCGTAAAAGTAGTATTATTCGAAAAACCATCTCTTACACTGTAGACCAAAATAGTCGAGACCGGCGACGGGCAGCAGCGTCTAAGTTGCCAGGTGTCTGGTACTGCAAACGTAACCAATCCGCCTGCTAAGCTCAATTACAGCTAATTCTGGCTATAAGGGGTTTAAAGCTTTATGAAGCAAAAAAAATTGTGAATTGATGGAAAAGTTGAAATGTTGGCTTTGATTGTCTGCAATGTCATTCTCAAAGTCGTGTCGCCGTGAAAAACTAAGGATCATTTTCACCATTACCTTCGTCAGGATTTATCAACATTTATCAACATTTATTTACTGGTTAAATAATAAATGCCATTATGATAAAAAAAATATTAAAATTGTATGTCACAATTACTGAATTTATGCATAGTAATAATATAAATTAAATCTACACATACGTAACACAATATTTCTCATGTGATAACACGACAACATATTCATTAACGATTATAACTATTTGGGTGTTGGAAAAACAATGTGTCATACAATAATTATTGTGAATATACTAAGTGAACATATTTTGAGGTCAGTTTGCGTTTAGTAGGTATAATATCATGTATTTAGTTTATTCAAAGGCAAGGAGCCAAGCTTAGTAGTCAGAGCGTAAGGTTTAATATCATAGCACACGAGTGACCTGGGTTCTATCGCCGGTACTGGCACCACTAATAGCAATTTTAAGGAAAACATCGTGAGGAAACCAACATCACTGAGAAATAATTCGTGGACTTGTTAACTCCACCAACTTCACTGGAGCATACCTTCCCGAGTCCAAGCTCTCTCAAAATATATATTTGAGCAGAGGCCTTTGCCCTGCCGGCTGTGGGTATTTACAGAATACTACTTTAGGGGAAATATTGAGGGACTCACACTTAAACACGTTTGGATTTACTCTTTCATTTAGATAAAAGAAAATGAGACCAATTTCAACATAATAGGAACTACTCGATATTTTATTGTCTTAATTTTTCATTTAGTGGTCTGTCCTGTTTACTTCACTATTACATGAACTCAATAAGTGAATGTATCAATAGAATATTTCTAGGGAAAATAGCTAATTTTATCTGCCCGCGTGGTCACAATTTTTTTTCCTCGATAATTTGTCCTAATTGAGATAAAAAGCCCTATTCCATGGCACAATTTACAACTGTGCCAAATTTTTTTTTTTTTTATGGAAAAGACGGCAAACGAGCAAGCGGTTCACCTGATGGTAAGTGATTACCGTCGCCCACATACATCTGTAACACCATAGATGCTGCAGGTGCGTTGCCGGTCGTTAAGGATATTTGGGAGATGGGAGGGAAGAGGAGGGGAATAGGAAGGGGGTGTGGGCCTTCGGTTACTTCACTCACCGAACGAAACGCAGAAGCACAAGATGCCTCTACTTCACGCCGGTATTCTGCGAGGCCGTGGTACCAATCCGGTCGAGCCGGCCCATTAGAGCAGCAGCTAAAGCCGCCGCTTGGCTCTACCACGCTTTTTCGTTCATGTTTATTCAGTCCTGGAGTATTTAATAACAAACATACAAATTTTCCCCTGTATACCTTTGTCGTTCACATAAGTAGGATAAAATATAGGCTCATAGCACTTCATACTTCATTTTTTGTTGTGTGAGTGCCAAATATATATGTTTCTTTCTTTCTTTCTCCTTCCGTGTTATAAGATGCGGTTAAGGGAAACCCCCTTGAAAATCTCATGGCAAACTCCGGTGGCAAAGGCCGCGACGAGGTTTACCACTCGTCGCGTTATCTCCCGTAGATGGGAGTAGTGAGGTTGCGGAACTCAGTTTGGCTGCGTTAAGTCGTGCGTAATGGAAATAATATGGGCATGATGACACGCATATCGACTTTGTGGAATCAGCTGTCGCCAGCGGTATTTCCAAACAGTTACGACTTAGGGACCCTATTCCTTCCTTAAAGGCCGGCAGCGCATCTGTAGCTCCTCAGGTGTTGTGAATGTTCGTGGGCGTCGGTAATCACTAACCATCAGGTTAGCCGCATGATCGTTTGCCCACTTCTTCTATAAAAAAAAAAGTAAAAATCACACCAAAGGACATACTGGTGTCCAGTCCAGTCAGTGTACCAGTCTTCTTAAAAAAACTCTTATTGAGACCATAACGATCCAATCCTCCGTGGCCTAACGTCGAACCAATTCAGCACGAGCATTCCGTATCATAAAATAAACCTTTCATAATCGAACTTTGATATTAAGTACGTGGTTCAATAAACCGGTATTAGAGGCAAGCGCAGACACGTATCCCCACAGGCACACTTCGTTACGTTAAGGACAATCGTACTTTACTGAAATTATAAATAAGTAATAAAGAAGTTAAAATAACCTTTGTACATATACTAACACTACTAATCAAACTAACATTATGCCTATGTATGGATGAAGTAGGCAATTAAGGTAGTATTTACATTACTCAGTGTTATTACATTGTGAAGTAACGTAGATTATGAAACATTCCTTAATCATTTGTTGTTAACATTTTAACCTCAGTTTCGACCTCACCCTGTCTTACAACCTTCATTTTTCTGCCGTTCATGTTGAAATTATAATTTTATGACGTAGTTCAGTTAGCCCGCGTACCGAATGTACTACTATAGTACGTAGCATAGATGTTTCAGATGTTATCTGACTGCTGACACCAGTGCGTTAAATCTCATTTAGAACAAATATTTGTTACACACGCTGTCCGGGGTCTAAATATACAAAGATTATCTACAGGAAATCCGAACCCATGGCACGTTCTTAGATATCCCCTAAACTGCTTAACAAATGGGTAAGTGGTGTTTGTCCTACTTTTATAGAATCCTTAAAAATTGAGGTTGTTATTTGCTTCGAAGTATTTTCGATATATTTATTAGTTTTGTAGGCATAACAGAAAAACTGATATAGCTTAAAATTTAAGTACATTTGAACCCTCACAGCAGACAGATTAGATTTTTTACGAGTCAAGTGGCGGATTTAGCTGCTGCTGGAATGGGCCAGCTCGACCGGGTTAATAACACGAACTTGCAGAATACCGGCGTGAAGTGATGCCTCTACTTAATCACTTACCATCAGGTGAGCCGCTTGCTCGTTTGACAACTTAGTCATAAAAGAAGAAAAAACAGATAGTATGTATGACATTCAGATAGAAAGATACCGGACTGTCATCATAGGCGTCATTTAGTGTTGTTACTTCGGAACTATTGTTTACAACAGAATATTTAACTAAAATAAAAAAAAACTAACTACTCGTCGCTGATCCTGTATCCGATAACACATTTCAGCGTATCAGAGATAATGCAGAGTTTGCGACACCTGTTCCACATTCACATTCAGCGCACTCTGATATCATTCAACGTATACAAAGCTTTAAGTTTAGTCATCGTCGTTAATACGAATATCCGACTTATAACCAAAAATAATGTAATAGTGTCTGGTCTCGACAAAGTGAAGCTATTGATAAGTGAGCTAGTTTTACCGACCACATTTATAATGTAAACTTAGCGTGCTAAGTTTTGTAATCAGTGCCTAAATATGGAAAAAGAAAGAGCTGAACACGTAATTTTGCTTGTGGAAAGGTAGGCAAGCATCTATAGAAAACTTCTTTAAATTATACAAGTCGTTTTTTTTAGTTCCATTATTTAATTGTATTTTGTAATTTGATAATGGTAGAGCCAAGTCATCATTAAATATTGGCTGTACCATATATGCATTCCGGAAGGACCAGTCTGAGATCCTTTACTAGTACTTTAGACAGGAACGTGACTCATACGTTTCGTATGGTAATGACATCCAATTTTCCGAGATGTTTAACCCGCTGTGTCTCGGTAGTCATTGCAATTTTCAAGCCTTTTTCTTAGTCGCCTCTTAAGACACCCACGGGAAGGAAGGGAGGAATGACGGCAGAGTCATTAAGAACATGTATAATATTTATTTGTCTTTGTGTCAGGAGGCAAGAGTCGATGTATGCAATGACGGGTCTGTACGCCGAGTCGACTTGTGCAGAGGGCAGCGAAGCAGCCGGACCCAGCACGCCACCGCACTCCACGCACCCGCCGCGGGAGTCCATCAAGTGCCACAGCAGGAACCCCTCGGCCGGCATTTGCGACAGGTATGAATATTTCTTTATATAATAATTATTACAGTATGTAGTAATAATGGATACCATAATATTTGCATTGAAATTTAAATAAAGTAAAAATGTCTGTGCATTTCATATAATAACATTTTCCAACTCGCAGCTGTCTTAGGAACTTCTGTCGTCCTAAAAACTTAAGTGGCTGGAAACGGCTGGGTTATCTATATTAGCATAAACGTTACAAAGAGTAAAATTATGTCCAAGTAAGTTGATAATTTTTTTGAAAAAGTCAAAATGTCTGAAAATTCGTATTTTTTTCGTTTTGTATTATATATGGTACCAGGGCGACCAAGCTTTACTCGTTCAGCCTACAGTTATAATCACGATGTAGCGCTGTGCTGTCTGTTGTAGCTAACATACTGGTACCTCAATATTCTATGAGATAAGTTAGAAAAATAACACTTTTTGAATTATGTTATAGTGAATTCTACTTAATTTATCACTATGCTAGGATATCAGACAGGCATCCCTAATTTAAATCATAAATTGTCCAAACTATTGAAAAATATGTTTTCTTCGCACTTTTAATCATCAACCGCCAAATTTCAACTCTCTATCTCATTTCATTGTAAGGGTTTTTTGTAAAATAGATATTTTCCTATATTGTTATGTGTGATATTGTGTGTGTGGCATTCCATTCATATAGCAAAACAATTTCTTTGTATATATTTTCCTTGTAGCTAAGTGTTACACAAACTGTGACATAAGAAATGTCAACTCCATGCAATTTGTCGCTATCGTAAGTAATAATTGAAATTTATTTTAACATTAATATTGAGGAAGTATTCTCTAATATGTCTTTTTGGAGCATCATATCCATTAGGAGCATTTTTTTTAATATGCTCTTCAATATATAGACATTGTTTGTTTAGACATCATTTGTAGATGACTTTGTAAAAACAAATTATGGAACTGTGTAAATATGGTACAAAATATGTAGTTATAGTATTATGTCCATTACTGCGATCCGCTTACCGAACGTGATCATCATGGCAAATCCTTCCTATGGGATAGGCCTATGATCTTCTGTTCTACAGCAGAAGAACATATTAAACAAACAGAAAATTTACATTGTAAGGTTTATATTTTTTTTTATTTATTTAATTAAAATAGTTAGTGGTACGAATCTTAAAAGGCTATAGTAAATTACACCATGAAGTGACCACTAAACAGTAACCACTATTTTTAAATGGATGTGCTTTGCTTGAGGAACTATTCCCGGTATTTGACCTAGGTTAAACTATTGAGCTTTCGCTGGTAATTATCGTAAAGTCCATCTTTTCATCAAACGTCACAATTCGACACGAATTCATTCAAAACGAAGGCAAACTTCGACGTGTTCTTCTATACACGTCGGCTTATTCAGGAGGTAACCAAACCTTAAGTTTTTTTAGCCACTATTATGGGTAGTTTACTTACATTAACGTAAATTCCATGATTTTTTGGTAAGGATCGGCTTTCGCCATTACTTTTAATTCATCGTTATTTACCTTTGTGTCTGGTCTTCCTCGTGGTTAATTCAAAGCGAAGTGGGAAGTGTGAGTTAGAACCACGTCGGAAGACGGATTCTGAAATACTCTCATTCTTGAGGTCTCCATGTTTAACTCAAATACTGAATGTAAAAAGAATTGAAAGTCAAACAATAGAATGTCATAAAACTTTTAAAATTCGGAATGTTGTAGTTTTTGTGTGAAAAAGAGTTAACCATGAATTTTAGACAAAGCAGGTTTAGTTTTAATTCAAAGTTGCCACTAGATTAAAACGGTAACTTCATACTTTAACCGCTATTATTAGGAAGACTAATATGATGAAATAGCTAACGACTACAATTTTTCAAGTAATCTCGCATTTATTTCTTCTGTTGAATATTGAGTATACTTTCATTTTCTGATAACAAATCGCGACTAATGTGAGCCCTTTCGTGAACGTATTTCGTGACCTCGAAAGTATGAAAAGGGCATCCATTTAAGTTTGATATAAATGCTGCGTTGATTTTTAAGCGAATAGAAAGCTGATGTTTTGCACCGGGTCATTTTGCAAGATATATCCAAATTTGCAGCAGAGGTTCAGAGTGCAAAAAGGACCAAACATTTAATTATTTCGCGTATGATATCCATTCTGAACCTCCACTTGCAAATTTATGTTACTATCTTAGTATTTACATTTTAAACTGAATAATTGATATACATAAAAATTAAGTTAAACAGACACTATAACGTACAAGAAACTCGTTACTCTTTTTCTGTTGTAATTAATGTTCACATTCAATTAGTTAATAACTCCAATAGTTATATTTACCATTCCGTAGTCTCTTTATATTACTTCGATGCCATGTAAATATAACACATTTATGCGAATTAAAAGCTCTTGCACAACTTTTTTAAACCTTTTATTTTAATGGAATCTTAAAGTATTGGTATTTATTGGATTTTGATGTCTCTAAAACATAGGACTTCTCTACTGGAATCAACTTTTTTTGAATCTAAGAAAATTACGCCTGGAATGCCTCAAGAGAATGTAGTAGGCCTTACCTTGTTTTTGCTGATCATTAATTTTATTCTTATTGTATTTTAAATGGTCTAGTTTATTTTTATAGTAATAAAACGTCGTTTGTATTTGAGGGTACTCCTTGGAAAGCAGTTCAGTGAGCAACGGAACAAGGACTTTCTAAATTTGTTTGCTACTTGAAGAGTAATGATTTAGATTAAATACTAGCAAGACTAACCACTACTTAGTTGAGTTAACTTGGCACCTCGTTGGAATGTGATCTTGCTTTCCGTATACCCGCGCCGCGCGCCCCCGACGTACAAACTGTACTAGCGCATAGATGTGACGTCGTCAGACTCAGTTGCCTAGTTAGCTCGATCGGGGTATACGTTTGATTTTTCAATAAACAAAAGGATTCCAAACAAGAATTTTAATTTCAACACCGACAGATCTAATTATAATAACTTGAGTAATTACGTAATATCTAATTATAATACCAATGCCCTATTAATAAACTGTATCTCATTTTGAGAGGAATCTGTTGCACAGCAGTGGGACATTTACAGATTGCAGGGTTACTTTACTACTTTAACGAATAAGAGTTGTAGTGTATAAAATGTAGACACAAAAAAAATGCGAGCTTGCATGTTAGATCAACGTCTTTTCTAAAAATAAAATATTCATCTTGTAACTAACAGATTTGAAAATTATCTTGGCTATCTTAAGACACGTAGCTACAACATATCTAATAAACAAAATATTTTATTTTGTCATAATCCGCTGTATCTTATTGCATTTCAATTTGGGGTTTGGTAAAATGTGAACTACTAGAGGAGATAGAGAAACAAGTACAAAGATATAGAGAGATATAACAAATAATTTATTTCAAGACATACTTGATTATTATATCCAACTTGTAAATTATCATCGGTTAGACAGCTGTACCTATGCTTGGCTACAAAATCTAATAATCTATTAATATAAAATAAAATGTTCATCAATCAATCAATCTAATAATATATTAATAAAAAAACACTCATGAGCTCTGAATTGTTGAAAACATATTCTTTCAGCAATTATGTGACAAACAAATAAGATAGAACTATTTATAATGTATATGTACCAAAAATTAGGTTCGTAAGTCTTTTAGATGTGGAGATTTCGCCATCAGAGTTTCAGTATGATTTGGATTCTATAATGTTACAACGTATAGCGCTCGTATATTACATATAATAATTTTATAATAAGCATTCGACCGAATAATTGCCAGATTGCTATGTAATTTTGTTCTATAGCCATAGATATAAATATTTTATCCAAATATTAGGTATTTTTTCTAATATAATGTAACGTGCTGGCATATATCGTATAGATAACATAAAATATCAGAATGTTATCATCTGTTTTCGTTTTTTGACATACATATATGTTGTTGGTATGGCTTACCTTACCATTGTCATAAAAATAACCATGTATAGAAGAGAAACTCCTTTGTGCGAACCCGAAAAAAATCAATACACAACATTTGTATGTACATGTACGCACATATATATATGAATACAATACATGAACGTTTATTAAAATGGCGTGTTTTTTAAGTTACTAAAAAATCTAAAAGACTATTAGCATATGTAAATTGATTGTTGCAGAGATCGCGAGCGGGACAGAGAGAAAGAGAAAGTCCACCAGTTGTTCCCAGAAATATTGGACATTCCTCATGACGCACGTGACTGCGGTATCCTTTCGTGGAGACCGTTATTCATTCAGAGTTTTAGTAGTATTAAAGTAAGGAGTACATAAAATTAGACAAAATCTTTAAAAAAATATCCTTTAATAGAATTTATAGTATATAAGACCTGAATTTAATGATTAATATACATAATTATAACTTACCGGAATAAAAAGAACTTTTACGGCACATGGTGTGGTTTGATAGTTTTGTCTTTGCCTAGCTCGATATTAAGATAAGGCTTTAAGGTAATGCAAAATAAAGTAAGAACAAGTTACCCGTGATTTTAAAACCAATATTTTTATTTCAGGTATTTGTATTTTTCCTTTCGTTCCTAGTAACGCTTCAGCAAGCATTAAGCTCCGGATACATAAACTCTGTGATTACGACAATCGAGAAACGCTTCGAGATCCCTTCGAGTCTATCTGGACTCATCGCGAGTAGCTACGAGATCGGCAATGTTATCACTGTGATCTTTGTCTCGTATCTCGGTAGCAGAAGGCACATACCCGTTTGGATAGCAGTCGGTAGGACATCCTTTTTGTTACACTGATTTATAATATTTTATATCATAACCATGCGAAATTTTAATATTAATTTTAATGTATTGCCTCGTAATATACTTTGACTATTTTATTAAGCACTATGCAACGAGATTGGCACGTTTATCGCCATGGCCGCTGAATTCAAATTAGGACGGAAACTAAGATTATTTAACAATAAAATTATTGTATTAGGCGCTGTTATCATGGGCATCGGGTCATTGGTGTTTGTGGTGCCACACTTCATAGCAGAGGCGAACAGCGAAATGTTGGCGAACAACAAGTCGGACGACAACATCTGTCGCTTGCCGCGGGCGCTGGAGCAGGACATGGGCGGGCTGGGCCGGCTGTCGCAGGGCTTGCCGCCGAGCAACTTGAGGCCCGATAACTGTATTAAAGTAAGCTTTTTGCCACCCCCTTTTTTACTAAAATATATACAAACAATCAATTGAAATTTAAATCTACTATAGTTTCGCAAATTTTGGAACGACAGAATCGTAGTATAATGATGTTGTAGTGAACCTGGACAAGATCCGCGACCGTTAACGTGGGAAGTTACTAGCAAATAAGTTTACCTTCAAATTATAAGTACTACCTAGTGTCACTTTCATGACTGACATGATATCGGCAGAATTCTACTAAGGGAGGCCTTATACTAAAACCATATACTAATGGGTGACTGGGAGAGAATGCCTCTAGGCATTAAGTCCGCCATGTGTAGCACTGTCTTAACAATTGAATGTCAAGAATTAACTACATTGTTAAGGAATCTTCACACAGAAAAGTTTTACTCATTTTACCAACGAATTTTGATGTTAGTTACAACTAAACTAAAGTATTTTTCTCCATCCGAATAAAAAAGATCACATTTGAAAATTGGATCGGAGTTGTTAATTTTACATGCATGCCTAAAACTTTCAATAGAGTGGCGCGAGGAACTATTGCGCCGTTTCCCAAATCCTATCACAGTGAGAGCGGTATGATTTGCATTGCTAATTAGGTTTTCATAACATCTATTACGTAATGTTTCCATATTTTATATATTCTTGGTCTGCTTGGTTATTTATTAAGTACCTCTATTATTATTGTCTGCAGAGTTCTCCCAGCACTTTTATGCCAGTGATGGTGTTCGTTGTGGCACAGCTGCTGTTGGGTTGCGGCGGTTCGCCACTTCTAACACTCGGCACTACATACGTAGACGATCACGTTCGCCCGGAATCCTCCAGCATGTACATCGGTAAGTGCTCCAATAAAGGTTCCTCATTTAAACTAGAATTCATTCACTCGCTAATGTACCTTTCGATGCCGCGGACCGACACCCACTGTTTCTGTTTTTATAATTATTTTGTCAATTAAAGAAATTAAGTTATTCTACACTTTATAAACCACTATTATTATTAGTAACTGCATTTAGCGGCATTAACGATACTTTAACCTATTCTTTAAATCTTTTCAACCACCTAATAATGTCATTACCACACAATATAGCTTTATTAAGTTCGATATTATTAATTATACTAAATTGGTTCTAGGTTTTTTTAAGCGTGTATTTCCATTGTTAGTAAAACATCTAATTTACGTCCAGCATCGACAGTTTTCGCAGTAGTATTAGCGTTATTATTCTAAGATTATTTAATTTTTTTTATAAAATATTGCAAGCACGTACAATTTTTACGTCGTTTGCCGGTCGCTACCTACACTTTAAAATAGGAGCTATTGGAACTGCCAACTATCGATTAAATAAACAAATGCTTGTGAATACCAATCTACATTTATTTATTAGTAAGTTACGGTGCTGCAACATATTACACTGTACTCACTTGATTAGTACACTTACTGCCGGAAATGTATGTACGATTTTTATCGTTAGCCTGAATGCTAAGCTGTCGACAAGCTGAAACCTGTCAGGTTGTTCCAATTGAGCTTTGGTGAATAGTACATAAAAACGTGCCTATTGGGCATACCTACGATCGTGAAAACTGAGAAATTTATTTAGTAGTAGTAAGTACGTACTTATAATCATCGATAGTTATTAAATATGAAATTTTAAAACATATAGACGGGAACACACGTAATTTTTTATTGCAATTTTATTTAGGCCCATCTTTTTATGAAAAGAATTCTATACAATATGGCAGAATGTCCTTTCACGAGCTTCCCGCCATCGTGCAGGCTGTACCGTGCGGCGCGTCGCAGCCGTCGATGCCATAAACCGCGCCACACGACATAGCGGTCGACGACCCTATCCAGACATGCCTCCTTTTTTATTATTCTTTCATACACATGCACTAAGCGTGTATATTGTACAAGCACTTTTCATTATTTTAGATTGTACTTTTTTTTCGCAATTGCAATTTCTTAATGCTTAGGTATTAGGTAACTACCTAACAGCTTGAACACAACAAAAATGCAATGTATTATTGATAATTATATATTTTTTTTATATATATAATAAACGAAATAAAATTCTACTTGATCTTTGATGCATCACATAATGAAATAATCATGATATATTAACTTTTGCGTAGATAAATTATTTTTTCGAAGTCCAATTGAGTTTATTGATGTTTATACATGGAGAAAAATATAATTTCTATTTATTTAAAACGTTGTTAAATGCTTCTTAATATCTACCTGGAGATACTAGTACACTGCAGGCAATCATAAACATGTCGCAACGCAGATGCTGCTGCCCGTTACTGGTCTGGATTCCTTTTCTTTCGAAGGTAATTAGATTTTTCTGCCATTTCATCTTATTTTTAAGTCGACTTTTATGGCACCCACGGTACGAAAAAGGTGGCAAATACTCTTACGTCGCCACACAGTAATAGGTAGTGTGTTACATGTTGTTAACAACAGACTATGGATATGTTCTTTCCGTATATCCTACCTAATTGCGTTTATATTTTTCTTAATGCATAAAAAGTTTACTTTTTTTTTCTTTAAAGCGGTTTCTATAGCTAACACCTATGTGTTGTGTCACATTTACATTTATAAAGCCGTAATGACATTTTAGAAGAAGCATAATAAGCTATAACGGTAGAGCCGTTCCTCGGACGGACGGATTCTCATTCCGGAACAGGTTCACATTTTGTCGCGATTGTCGCGACATATGTAAGCACAAAAATAAATAAGCATTTAGGAAATTGGTACTTTAAGCACTGCCTTTGTCATGCGCCTACATTCATGATCCGGTTTGCTCACCACCTTGCAACAGATTGATAAATAAACCAAACTTTGGTAACACCAGATTTTTTTAGATTTGCGTAGTCTTAAAGTCGGAGCAGTACTGGATTATTATCTTTATTTATTGGGCATATTACGGTAAAACCTGTTCTGTAAGCGCAGTTTTGGCGCAGACTTAAAACTTCACTCCGGACTCGCCCTTGACCTGTCAGCTTATTTACCTGCCACAGCTGATTTTTATTACGGATTTGAAACTAAAGCATTATAGACACTTAATGCTATTGACATTCATTCTGTTAGAAAAAATATTCATTACAATTTTAACTGCTGAATTTGCCACATGTTTGCTGGTGAATGAACGAAATTGTAAAGAAACCTGAGAATCTAAGAAATATTAAAATTATAATTTGAGGACATCTCAAGCAAGTGGGCAATGCTGCAATGCAAGTACACTGCAGCATTTCCCGGCCTGCTGCTTTACTGTAGGTTTTCTAATTAATTTAATTTATACCTACGGCACGTGGGATACTTTTTGAGTCATTTGAAAGAATAGGTTTTCTAACAAAAATTATCCCTTCCACTCGATTTCCAGAAAGAAAGTTGTCTATTCGACTATGTTTTTGCACGAACATAGTCCGTAGGTACCCTAAACCACTAGGCTATGGGCGCTATTTGCTTAGATTATAACAATATTATAATTATGAAATCATCGCCAACTGTCGACGAAAATAACAATAAGTAAAATTAAGCTTTTCTTAATTATCGAGATGCAGACATTGAATGTACTCTAGAGCGTCTTCAGGGCAAGCAAATCTCTCGATATGAAACCTTCAACGAAGCAAGAGTTTTTAATAAGACGCTCCTGTAGGGCGCTCCACAGGTGCGTTCGGAGCAGAAGAGGCTCTCGTGGCGCCTCTTGATGACTCACGCAGCTTTCACTTTGCGTTCTATTTCTGACGACGCCAATACTTAATACATTTTGTATGTAGTACAGTTTTGTATGTATATAGAATTGCTTAGGGCTGCTTCCTTTGGCTTTTTTGCACATCCGATACTTATACGTATACATGTCACGTATTGTGAAAATAAGAGCGTTATGTGAAACCTGTTTTATTTTAATGTAGTAGTAGTGCCACAATAGCAGAGTGGTTAGCAATTATGTATAGGGTAAGTACCAATGAGTTTTTCGAAACTTTGTAATTTATGTTTCGTTGGCCTAGATACAAAATTCAATCTTATGATGAATTTGCTAAAATCGTCCCAATCCACCATAACACAATGATTATTATCGAAGAATTACGGCCATCTTCTAAACCACGCCATATTACAAACAAAACTTGTTTTTATGTAAAACGCCTTAATGTTACGTAAAAACTTTTTTACTTAAAATTTACGAAACTTGAAAGTTAAAAAATTATATATTAGCATTTATCACACAATCTTAGGCAATCATAAAGCTCAAAGTTGGAAATGGCGAGTAAAAAGAGTCGATCCAAACCTCGCGAAACTAGTGAATGACCTACATTAGAAGCGTGGCCAGCGTGGAAAGGGCAGGTAAATCTACCATACATGACTAGTTAGTGTGCTAGTTTTAGTAGGCCTCTCTTCCCAATTCTGGGCCTTCAGGCCTTCCATATTTATTTTTCTTCTAAAAAGATTTACTAATATAGAGAATTATTATTCGGATGCCGATGGCTTGCAGCAAACAAAATGTGGCTGTAATTTTTTTTCATTAAATTCCTCGTGTATCATTTCAAGTGGTACTTGTTTAATTTTATTGACAAATTACGTACAAAATTTTATTGTCACTTGATATTCAGGCTGTTTTTCCTTTAATAATTTCTATTAAAATATTATTTTGTTCTATTATCAGATGCAAGTAAAATTCTATTCAATATTAAAGCAAGAATTGTTTCTTCGAATTCAGGAATTGTATTAAACTTATTAGACCAATCAAAGCTCGGAGAATGTGGGCAACCTTACGAATATAGTCGACTGTGAACCACAACTCTTCAATTGAGCATCACATTACGTAACTTATGTTACGTATTGTGTAGTCCGAATTTTAAGTTACCTACTAGTAAAATTAACTGATTATTTGTTTTGTAGGATGTATGTACAGCATGGCTGCTTTTGGTCCTGTACTTGGCTTCTTGCTTGGCGCCTACTTACTCTCCTTTCATATGGATTCCTTTTCCGGTGATATTATATCCATTGGTAAGTGTTAGAAAACATTTTTTGTACTTTTTATTAATATACCTGATAGATAAAATAGGACGATAAGTCTAAAATCTTTTCTTTTTGTATCTTAATATTGGATTACAGTCCTATATGCTAAGTACCTTACACCATTTATGCGCTACAGACTATAAATTACAATTAATGAACATTATTTTCTCTTTACAGATCCAGGAGACCATCGTTGGGTGGGCATGTGGTGGGGAGGATTTCTTCTTTGTGGTCTGCTGTTAATTTTAGTCGCAATTCCTTTCTTCTCCTTTCCGAAAGTATTGGTGCGAGAAAAGGAGAAAATACGCCTCGTTGAAAAAGCTGCTGCTGCCAGTGGTTCATCAACCAAACCGCCTTCAAAACCACAAACAAATATTAAAGACACTGGTTATGGGAAAGATATAAAAGGTAAAATTATTTAATTCGCACTTATGTGTGTGATAATTGTGATCCAAGTAAAGATAATACTTTGGGCGTACAGTACGGGGAATCACTTCGCATCGTATCCCCTTTCCATCAGTTAGACTGTAAGTATGTTTCCATAATAATGAATATGAAAGATACCCTTGGTTGCCTGGAAGAGATCGCATTACTACCCCCTATATCCCTGCCCTCCCCCATACAGAACTGAAACTCACACCCATAATCTGCCGCGAAGTAGACGGAGTGCCAATACTTCCATCTTTTACACACAGTCTTTGTTCGTAGAGAACCGAATCCTATACCATGACAAAAGTATAAAAACGGCATCGTAACTGGTTTCCATCCATACTGCTGTGGCTGTGAATGATGAAGCGCTGTTCGATTTTGAACTTTGCGAAAACCCAAACACTGTAAACTTTCGGCGGTTGTCAACTGCGCAGAATAATATATTTTATAGTAAGTGTGCGCGTTTTACCTTCGCGTGTCCGTATGTAAAGTTTATGCCAAAAGATCAGACCGAGAGGCTGAATCAACGATAGTTGGGACATGATACAATACAACAAGACCCGAAAACCAAGAATTTGTGCATTTGTAAATATTGTTATAAAATATGGTTTGCATTTAAACCCAAGATTGAACAGTCAAGTACGTTCACCACTAAGCCGCGTTGTTATTACAGATACTGTACACAATAAACGAAGAAATAAGTCGCTCCACGTCACGAGATCAGAGTGCGTTTGAGTAACTCTTTAATTCCGACAGCGTCACAAAATATCCCCACTGTTAATCGTTGTATATTGGAAAATAATTTTGCAGACATACCTGTGTCGATGTGGCGACTTCTCAAAAACCCGGTCTACGTGGTGACTTGCCTCGGAGCCTGCATGGAGCTGATGATCGTATCCGGCTTCGTTGTGTTCCTTCCTAAGTACTTGGAAACGCAATTCAGCCTTGGCAAAAGTCAAGCTAGCGTTTTCACAGGTAACTACTCATTATAGTAAAGCTTTTCTTTGTGGTAGCGCTGTAAGAATCAGCCAATCGATTTTTTTTCCCGTGGTAGCTGTAGGAGGCGGTTTTCAAGGCTTGAAAATATGCTGGAAATCTCCGGGAACACACCGCGCCTTCATGTCCTATCTCCCGGAGAGGTGAAAAGTGGATTACGGATGACATGCGTGATTGCTAATACACTACTATAGACAGGAATAGTCTAGTTCTGCTCTAACTATATTTTTACACTGTTATTGTCCTCCTCAATGCTTTGTAATAAAATTTACTGGTGTAATTATTTTTTGTAATTTCAATTTCATGAGATTCAAAGTTGAGCTGGTTTAAATGAAAGAGAAACCTCTTAATTTATATTTAGTACTTTGTGTATGTGACTTATATAACCATGGCACGTTTGATATCTATGCAGGGTCTATAGCAATACCGGGAGCTTGTATCGGCATATTCATGGGCGGGTGCTTATTGAAGAGGTTAGAGCTTCGTCCGAAGGGAGCGGTACAATTCGTGCTGATCTCTAACACGATCTGCCTCTCGTGCTACGCTCTTCTGTTCTTTCTCGGCTGCGACAACATTAAGATGGCCGGTACAACAATACCGTATACCAATAACAGGTATGCATTTCCATTAGAAAAGTAATATAGACATGAAAAAATTAAATTAATAATTGATCATAACCAATTACAAGGATTTTATCGAGTATTGGGGCTTCCAAATTCTTCCGGTGGGTATCGTAGGATTCGATTGAGACAAATGTCAAAGAGAAGAACGGACAAACAGACAGTCAAGAAATAATAAAAACGACAAAGCGAAAATCATGTCTAACATCCATGTCTCAACAAAACCGGTTGTTGTTAGGAACATTACACTCGAATTTGTGACAAATTGTCCGACTAGTTAATTTCAACTTCGACCAAGGTCAATCGACGAATCGAACTCGACTGGGTAGCGTTTGGGAAATGTAGTTATGCATCAGAATATCAATACCTGAGTAAACAACCAGCTCGTGTTGCCAGTGATTACTTTCAATTCCGGGACTTATGACTACGTAACCGACATATAATCCTTCACTGCAGACCTTATAAGGGAACTTAGAGATACTAATGCAGGTTATGAAAAATGCAATGTTTAGTGTTTTTCTACGAGATAGATTCTGCAACGATGACATCAACTAGGATAGTTCTACTGCAGATGTCATTGTTGCAACAACATATCCTGCACGGGAGCGCAGAATGCTACAGAGTGAGATGTGCGCTGTTCCTCAAGATTTAGTCTTAAAACCGATTTTGTGGAAAATCGGTTACAAGCTGAGACTAGATCTCCTCCCGGGCGTCAATTTAATCTGCTATTAATATAACTCGTTGGCTAAGGCCACCAGACGAAACTAGAAGAAGACCAGATGTCCTATTCGTATGTCAGTGGCACAGTCGGCATGATACGTATACCGGGACTCGAGGTGGCTCTGGAAAGGGTACGTGGTTACATCATTGTGTGTTACATCAGGTACGCCGTCTATATTTGAAGACTGCGGTACGCTACATAGAGAACTCAATTTACGGACTTAGCTATGAGGCTATGGCCGTTGGAGTCATATGCGGATAACGCATCATCCATTACGAGACGGCGTGTGTATTAGCAGGATTCCCTCCAAACACAAGTCCCTTATTAGGAGGCGGAGTTCCTAGCGCTCATGTATATATAACAGGCAGAACTCCAACTCCAAGGGGATCATCTCCGACACTCGGCTCTTTACGGGATGGGTGAAAGCAGCGACGGGCTCATCCTAGAGCAGGCAGCTGGATTCTCAAGCCTATACGTCTCGGAATTTTCGCCGGTGGGAGTTTAGCCTAACCCTTCTGCTCCACTCGCGGCGGAAAGGTATCCATGTAGGATTTTCCCATGAAAACAAAGGGGCTAGGACGCCTTTTTTAAGTTCCATTATCCAGTGCCGACACCACTAAAAATGTTAACTACAAATTAATTCTTTCCATTTCTTGGCCGTGTCTATTACTACCTAACGACAAATTTCGACAGGAAATCTACATGTCTGAGAAATAATGAAAGATATATTTAGACGCACTGCCGACCCGCAATGTGGCAGCGTGACGGATGATGACTAATTTATATTTTTATTTTTATAGTATTATTGTAAAAAAACTCCTTTCCACAAATTACAAGACCAGAACCGTATATTAAAAGAGCATAAATGGCAAATCCACTCTACTTGTGCGAATCCTGTAGGTCTATCTCTAGCTGTGGACTGCTCTGAAGCTGATAATGTTAACGATTTATCTCTTGCAGCAACTTGGAGCCGTTCAAGGTGAACTTGACTGCTGCGTGCAACTTCAACTGCCTGTGCACGGAGACGGACATGGAGCCGGTGTGCGGCAACAATGGTCTCACATACTTCTCGCCCTGCCACGCCGGCTGCGCCGCCTTCTCCTCGCGCTCAAACTTCACCAACTGCGCCTGTGAGTACACCCTGCCACCCCGGCTATGTCGCCTTCTCTTCGTGCTCTAACTGCGTCTGTGAGTATACGCTGCCACGCCAGTTGCGCCGCTTTCTCCTCTTGCGCCAACTTCACCAACTGCGCCTGAGAGTACACCCTGCCACGCCGGCTATGTCGCCTTCTCTTCGTGCTCTAACTGCGTCTGTGAGTATACGCTGCCACGCCAGTTGCGCCGCCTTCTCCTCTTGCGCAAACTTCACCAACTGCGCCTGTGAGTACACTCTGCCACGCCAGCTGCGCCGCTTTCTCCTCGCGCTCTCTTAAAATGTTTTCTATCCGCAATACTCATTACTACTTTCTATCACTACCACCTTTTTATTTAGTTAAGCAGTTCCTTTAATTACTTAGGATTTTGTGTAAAAAAACAATAGGAAACCGTGCTCACCTTAGATGACTAAGGCGTTAACTGCATGACGTGGAATAGCCGGGCGTTTATCTTTGTTTTGCACTATCTCTGTCGTTCACACACACTTCCCAGTAACATCTACATAGCTCATACGTTGTAATAATACCACAAATTTTATACTTAACGAGAGCCAATATATTTACCACGAATAGTTAACAAAAGAAGTCGCTCTAATAGATGTTGACGTTGCAGGCGTGCACGAGAACAGCCGCGAGACGCGCGGGCCGGTACTGGGCGCGGCCGCGTCAGCGCTGACAGCACAGTTCGGCGACGTGACCGTGGTGCCGGTGGCCACGGCCGGCGCCTGCAACCCGCCCTGCACCACCATCTTCCCCTTCCTCGTGCTGCTCTTCTTCATGACCTTCGTCGTCGCCGTCACACAGATGCCGCTGCTCATGATTGTGCTCAGGTACACTCCTACAGACTGTCTACGAATTCTGGTATTTTGTACATGCTATTTATCATACATCAAAATATAATACAGTAGTTCAGATTAATCACAGGATAGTTATTGTTATTTTAATATTAATTGAACCTTATGACAAAGTAGTAAAGTGATTTCTTTCGTAATTATTTTATTCCACTATTATTATGAACACTAGTACTGTCCGTATTGTTTTATCATTGTCACATTCGTTCTATATAACATCAAAAACACAAGTCACGCCTGTAATCATTAGCAGGGTACACATGGCACCCCTTAGGTAGAAGGCTCCTTCTCTACCTAGGAGTCGTCTGAATAGGCAGTGTAAGCTCTATTGTGTTCAGTGTTGAAATGTATGAGTATAATTACAGGCTGAGAGAGGCATTCCATCTAAGTCCTCAGAGGTATCGACGCATCTGTAATCTCCTTCGATTGAAGTTGTTTGCAGGTAGCCATTGGATATACTAGTCACAAAGCACCAGGTGGACTGTTGGCCAGTTCAATCGTCCAAACCAATTTAAAAAAAACATATTCGAAGTATATTATTACATAGTAATAAAAAAATTGCTGAGATATATTTATTCATATGCCTTGATTGATCAGATTTGTTACAGATAATATAATAACAAGTTATTAATATATTCATTCAGCAAGTTCATAATTCTATTGGTATTTATTACAGTATGTTTTCAGGTCGGTGAGTGAAGAGGAACGTTCATTCGCGTTGGGAATGCAATTCGTTATATTCAGACTTTTCGGCTATATACCGGCGCCGATCGTTTTCGGCAACTTAATCGACTCTACGTGTATTTTGTGGAAACAATCATGCAGCGGAGAGAAAGGCGGCCGCTGCTTGCTTTACGATATCGAACAATTTCGCTATAGGTAAATTTTTTGTCTGATAAATTATACTAGAAATTTTTTAGTCTGTTCCTTAATATATTGTTACAAATATATTAAGGAACAGAGAAAAAGAACATAAAGAAGTAGAAAAGAAAAACATATTAAGATGTTGATTTGTTACATTTTAGAGTAGAGGACTACGCACATTTACCCATTTTAATAATGACCGATAATATCCCACAAATCTGGTGAAAACCCTGATAAAATAAAATTATTTTCGATAGGTTTGCTAGCCTCTTGCTATACTATGAGTAATTAGTCTTTACAATGCATCTTCTGCAAGTGTCAACTAACTTATTATCACTAATGGTTTGTTTTAGGTATGTTGGTTTATGCGGAGGTATAAAAATCGTTGCTCTTGGCATATTCCTCGCGGACTGGTGGCTGGTCCGGAGACGCAGACATTTGGAGACCACTCCGCCATTGGATCCGCAGAAGGATATTGCTGGCTCAATCATCAGCCTGGACAAACGTATGTTATTGCTAAATTCCTTTTTTAATGATTTGTCGTTATTGAAACAGTTACATGTTACACTTGCAAAAATTGTAAATGTCTCTCTCTTGTCACACAATATTGCTTGACAGTGATATGGGAATACCATGGTACCATTCTTATTTATAAAAAGATTATGAAATTAACACTTATATGTTACAAATAGAACTCCCAAACAGGTAGTGTGTTTTAATAGCTTCTACATCGATAGTCCTTCTGTACAATAGTAGTAGTAGTAGTAGTCCTTAGTACAATAGTACTAAGGTTGCCACCCCCCTGCCTATTTCAAACTGCTAACAGAAACTACAGGTGCGTTAATAATTGACTGAGAAGATCCTTGCTCTCATGTTAGCTAATTATGAACACAAGACGCTATGATAGAATTAAGCATCTTGGGTGGTAATAATATAATTAGTTTTAAAAATGCAAAATGCATTTCCATTTACATCGTCATCATATAAACACTAAGATTTTTTGGAGGTTTCTCTATATTTTGGCTATAATTAATATTAAGGTTCGGAATTAACTACTTTTTAGAAATTTGTCTACATTTTTTTAAATTAAAATAATTAAACAAAAACTTAGTGTTCGACCAATTACATTGCAGTATTCGAGGAGCTACCAACAGCGGAGAACGCGAGCGGGTTCCGTTCCGCTGTGACGTCGGGCAACAGCTCCGCGAGCACGACACCGCTGGAGCCGGTGGCGCCCACACAGGACGCCGCAGACCTCAAGCACAAACTGCAGCGCACCGACTCGCAGTACTCGCAGGACTCGCAGACGAGACCAACGAAGAACTCGCGGGTGCTAGTAGCGTCGCGTCATCTCCGCAACGATTCAAAAACTATTCAATTAGAGCCCCGCGCTCGGCAACACTCATTCGAAGAACCCGAGCGAGCGCGAGCAGTTCGAAGCGACTCGCGCCACTCTCGCGATGCCTTTCCTAGACCAGTCTCGCGAGACTTTTCGCACTCGCGAAACAATTCCCGCGACTTCAAACCCCATTCGCGCTCTGATTCCCGAGATCTGAGTCTCGACCAACTAAAGCAGCTCGCCATCAAAAGTATGGAGAGCCTCGACCTCACAGTTCTGCCGCTCACCAAGTGCGTGGACGAGGAGAGCAAACGGTTAATAGAAGGTGGCGGAGTGTTAAGGCATCGACGGACCAGCTCGAAGGATCTCAAACCTCCTGAAACTAGGCATAAGCGAACCTCCTCACATCACATTACAATGGAGCCCAACGAGCTCAGTCTTCAGATGCAGAAGGGCCGTAGTGTCGACCAACTAGCGACCGCGCCTCTCGACCCGCGTGTGTGAAACACATGCCTAATCCGAATAAATAACAAGCCAATGCATTTAGTGCAACATGGAATCATGTCTCAGTGATAAAGATTTCAGACACTTGGTTACTGATAGATTTCCGAATTGACTTTGATATAGTCCTCGGTAATAGTAAATGTTACATAATTGAGTGAGACAAAAACTTCTTAGTGAAATTACTTTTTAAATAAAAAAAATAGTTTACAATGCTGCAGCTATTCTAAATAATAAATAAATATATATGGATTATGCAGTGTGGTGGATAGATGAAATAATTTATATAACACTTCATACAAATCTTATTGTATTACTCAACACTACATAATTGCACATAAACATTAGTAAAAAAAAGTCATATGTAAATTACTTCGTCTATTACACCAACACCACTGAACATAAGTGATTTTGAATCATATCTTTACAGTAGACTACTTTAATGCTTGTGTTAATTGAGAATTAGCTTAATTCATTTCTATGTGTAGTAGGATTATAATTTTAATAACAAACACTGGAATGTAGCAAGTTTTGTTAGTGTAACAGAATGAGTAAATGATGAGAGACTGTTTAGGCATAGAATACTTACATCACTTTATATTAGTATTTGTTTCATAGTATTTCTCTTTCTTATCTGGCTTCATGATTGTAGAATCACGATTTTGTTTAAATTAAGATGAATAGTATAAAGTCCACATAAAAGTTAATATAACAAAGACGTTATCATTGTACAATTGTATTCAATTAGAAACTACAATCCCAAATCATGAAATATTTGAAACATACTTATATGAGCAGTGTCATTTGTCGTGTTATGAATAATAGAAATTAAGTAATACTTAATACTAATAATAAGTAACAAGGTTTTGAAACCTCTGTACATACTTACTTACTACTCGTACTCTGTATATTACTTATAAGACGACTTTTCATAAATGTTCATGGGCAAATGAAAAAAAAAACAACACTATAACTTTTTTTAAAAAAGTGATGTTATTGAATGTGTTTATGAAGTAAGAATTCCGCATCGTTTTACGCACCTGCGAAGTATTCAATTTTGGTTTCTAAGAACAATTTATAAAAATAAAATAGATGTACAACCTCCAACAAAATAAGACTCCAAACACCTCACCTACAATTTTTAATACTGTGTACTTATTTAAACTGTATTCAAACATTGTATAATGTCTAAATCTTCAAAACATCTTTATTTGAAATGTTGAAGTTAATTAAAAGTGAAAATATAGCATAGATCTTCATATGTAGGTAAATCATCTACCGACTACCCACGAAGCTTTATTTTTACTAGAGATTGTTAAATGCAAATATTCAACAACAATCATAATATTGAGTGTGATTTAACAAATTTGATCAAATCTATGTTTTAACTGTACTAATAACATGAGGGTTACTTCAACTACAACCACTCGACATCACCACAAAGGTGTGAGAGAACAATAAATTCGCTTTTAATTCTTCAAAAATTGTTTTAGTGAATGTTGGATCTCTAACTCTAACTTTATATTGCAGTCAGAATTTTGTTGAATGACTTCAGGTTAATTTTAATTCTTTTTAACTCCAACACAGATAATTATACTGTCAAATTGATACTGTGCTTAAAATTCAGTTTCATTAACCACTTGCAGGTTTTGTACTTATTCTGTTACACATTGAATAGTATAATTGTCTGTATTAATATTCTCTTAACAGCAGTTTATTTTATTTTTAGAGTATAGTGAGTATTTAAAAAAACCCAGGCCTATAGCCTAAAAGTAATCTACACAATTAATTAATCTTTGGTATGCATGCGCATGCATGCTATGTAGAACTAGATTGACTATGTAGAACCCAATTTATTTTAAAGCATAGGTAAATAATACCTTTGTAAAATAAAATTAAAAATTATTCTTTGCAAGACAAGATGTTCAGACATAATTATCCTGGGAATAATTTCCCTTCTTATTCCCAATTTTACTTCAATAAACAATGAACTTATTCAATATGATCATGTATCATTTTCGAACTAAGATTGTGAAGGGCGAATATGACATGTATATTTGCTACAAATTTGCATCAAATTAACCAACTTTTAACATTGTGTATCATTACCAGCTTACATTTTTTGAGTTTTCCAAAAATTCATGAATTTTGTTATAAGTTTATGTTCCATTGATTAATTCTGTTTAATCTTCTAGTTATGCACTACAAATATCATGTCACACAAAAATTAATAGTCTGTTATAGACTGCAGCATTACTGATAGTAACTCTGGTATCATTTGGCTTTTGTATCCTTGTAATATCTGAAATACTTCTTGAGCTATATGAATAGTGGGTGGTCCTAGGATGCTTGCCGGGATTGATTATGGTAACCTTGCTCCAGTTTATTTCAATGGAACATTAATTCCTTTCTCCAAAACTGTGAAAAATCTAGGCATTCATCTGGACCAGTCATTGTGTTGGGAGACTCAGGTTGCTGAAGTCAGCCGGAAAGTCATTGCCACCTTACGTTGTCTATATCGTTTGAAAAATTTCTTACCCTTTAAAACTAAGCTTTTGCTCACTCAATCCTTAATTTTACCCATTATCGACTATGCAGATGTGTGTTACCCGGACCTATCCCAATCACGTCTCGATAAGTTGGAGCGCCTTCTTAACAACTGCATTAGATTTATCTTTGGTTTACGTAAATATGATCACGTCTCTTTTATCGTTCCAAGCTTAATTGGCTTTCTATTCGACAAAGGCGTAGCTCTAGAATTCTGTGTTTATTGTATTCTGTATTAACTGATCCTAATTCTCCTTCTTATCTTAAGAATAATTTCCAATATCTTTATTCTGCTCATGACAGAGAGCCTCGTTCCATAAACCAATTTAAGATTCGAGTTCCACAACATAATACAGGATACTATAACTCTTCTTTTACTGTTCAAGCTACACTCCTCTGGAACGCCCTGCCTGATAAGATAAAAGCAGCTCCTAGCAAGAAACTGTTTAAGAGTCTACTTCGTAATTACCTAACAGAATAATAGATCATTGACAATATTCGGCTTATCTATTTTAGATTTATGTTATATATTTATTTATGTATCCTTTTATATACTTGTATATGTATTTGTGTATTTTATGTTATAAATATTTATTTAATTATATAGTTTATATAGTTTAATTATGTACTAATCAAGTTATTTTTATTGGAGTTTTTATTTTTTTTTTTTTATTCTTTGTTTTATACCTGCCAACTACCTTTCACCATAACAAGGGTTGACTGGTAGAGAATGCCACTTGGCATTAAGTCCGCCCATTGTAACCTTAAGCTTAAGGCAATAAAGAATAAATAAATAAATAATAAATAAATGCTTACAAAGTTGCAGGCTCAGCTCATACTATGAGAAAATATGACAATTAAAAAAATATACAACATCACTGCAAGTGTTTTTGATGTAGGTATAGCCCGGTCATGCTTACTTGGCACCAGAGGCTGATGACGTCACATCATACATGTACATTTACATCTGTAAGCGAGTAAGCAGGGCCACTTTCTAAGGAGGCGCCAAGTTGGTTCGACAGGGTAGTTAGTTCTACATTCTAGAAAACAAAGTGCTTATATTTTTACCATTATTACTTATTTAAAAAACAAAATGCCTTTTTTTTGAATAGTAATTTTTTATACTGGATCTGAATATAGATCAAGTAATAAATTAATAAATGTAGAATAAGAATATCTAGAATATCTACTACTTGACTTGCAATCAGATGTGATGCCTGCATTGTCACCTGCAAGTGTACCTGTAGGCTACCTTGTATTTATGATGATCTCAAACAGTTGTCTTATAATCAGTACATTATCATGAAGTTTATAAGATTTTTGATTCCAACCTTTAAGTAACTGTTATAAATTATGAAACTGTGCCTGTATCTTTAAGGATGAACAATAGTAGATGATATCAGCACAGTATTGTAGCATAGACATCACATTGACATTGTAAGTTACATGTTGCACTGCAACCCACACATTTGGTAACCCTTCCTTTAGTTATACTAATGATGTTTAGTCTGCTACATTACATTAAACTACTCAAATAGTCATATCAACATTGTTGGTTGTTTAACCAATTTCATGGTGTTCTGAAAGATTGGAAAGGCTTTCTCTTAAAGCATTTGGGTTAATAAGATATATTATTTTACCATTTTAACAGAATCTAATATTTTTTAATATACTTCTGGATGTCATAAATATTTTGTTTCTATAAGAAAAATGTACTTAGTTCAAGATATGCATAGGCTTCTTATGTATTTTAATAAATTTATGCTTTTTGTGTGTCATAATAAATCATCTTAATGTCAATTTTTAGGCTGCTGTGTAAATTTAAGAACTCAATTACTATTACTGTAGAAATATTTTTTTAGTACTGAATTAATATTTTAAAGCAATATATTTATCTCAAATTTAAAAGACAAGGAAAGATTCAATGTTAATTGTCATATATTTGTTAAGAGAGAAATAGTTTGATATGAAGAGAGTGTTTTATCTAAAAATGCCTTATTACAATAGGTCTTAAGACTTGATACTGACTTAGCTGTATATTATGTTGTTGTCAATCGCTAATGAAATGGTGTAATGATAGCAACTGTCTAAACTAATTTGTTGCATTTAGAGATTAATAAAATTGCATACTTATTTTACATAATTTTTTATTGACCAAATCTTCACTTCCAATGTACTAAGTATTCATCCTTTATAAATTTCCATGGTTTCATCCATATCACCTTATGAAAGTAAAAGAATTATGATACTGACATTAACAAATAAGGTCATGATTACTCATATTATTACCCCATTTACGCAATGTTTTACAAATACACATCTGATTATAATTAGCGATTAAACAATATGATACTGTTAACAATTAATCATAATGAATATTATGATTAATGATTTAAAGTTATTTATTTATTGGTTAAAATTAAATAACAGATACACAGAAAATGAAGTATATATAAAATTTTAATAATGGTATATAACTTTTTAAGTTTTGTTTAAAAAATTAAAAAACTTTATAGCTTTTTGGGCTTCATGCCAATTTCTCAAATTAGTGAGATCCAATTTGAGAGGCACTTGAAAACAGCCAAATATTTCAGAGATTCTATAAATTAGCACATGAGGAATGTGTAGCTTCTGTTGCCTTGAAAGAGCCATGATTAATTTAAAAATTCGCTGTTTTTAAGCAAAAATCAATAATCGTAATGCATCATATTATTATTTTTTGATACCAATGAATCATAATAGTATAATAATCAGCAGTTTCCAATTCATTACTTTGCTGTTGTTTAATCCCTAATGATAATGTAAATTGTATTTATTTTAATTTCACTATTCACTACTAGAACTATAATACACTATACATCTACTACTTCTCAGTCTAACTCACCACATTCAGCAATTAAAACTTTCTTAGATGGAGTACCAGATTTAGAACCCAAATTTTCCATTTTTTTTACAACTTCCAAGCCATCTACTACAGAACCAAAAACAACATGCTTTCTGTCCAGCCAAGGTGTAGCTGCTGTTGTAATAAAGAACTGAGAGCCATTTGTGTTAGGTCCAGAATTAGCCATTGATAAAATGCCAGGACCAGTGTGTTTCAGTTTGAAATTTTCATCCATAAAAGTACGGCCATAAATAGACTTTCCACCAGTACCATTATGGTTAGTAAAATCGCCTCCTTGACACATAAAGTTTGGTATTATTCTATGAAATGAACATCCTTTATACCCAAATCCTTTTTCACCTGTGCATAGTGCTCTAAAATTTTCGGCGGTTTTAGGAACTTCTTCAGTGTTCAGTTTTATAACTATGCGACCAAGAGGCTCTCCATCAGCAGTCACATCAAAATAAACTCTTTTCTCTTGCTGTGTTGAAGCAAAACGTAGTGCAGCAGCCGAATACAGAGTGCCATTTATAAAGGTACGACGTAATATTGCGGAGATAGCCATTGAAATAATCTGAAAATATATGTTTTTATAAAAGACGGTCACAATAGAACTGAAAATGAATAATAATATTTGATTTATCCATTATTTAATATCCTTTTAATATATATAACTTTTAAATTAAAAATAAATATTAGCTTCATTTGCTAATCTAAAATATACACTGGGGCTATATATCTAGATTTAGACATATCTGTAAATACAGGCACAACCGTAAAATAATGCAGGCCAACCTACAGAGGTTAGAAAAGTCTTGTTTCGTAATTAAACCTTAAATATGAGAGGCGTATATTTCCAGTAACCGCTAACACTAACTGAAATATACCTTATTCACGTATAAAAATCTCTCGTCAGAGTGTAGTATATTCCTTGAAAATTAGTTATTATCAAGTATCCGTTATTATTAATAACTGCCTATACTCGCTAACTCCAATCTGTCTTTAAACTATAGAGTACAATACCAAAGACAACGACTGCAAACATATAAAAGCCTTGGTTTTGTAATGAAGGTGGTTCTAAAATAGTGTTTAGCGTCATAACATAGTACGATATGTAGGGCTCAAACATACGCTCGTGATAATATAAATTTTATTAATAACTAATGCTTTTTTATGTTATATGTACGATAATTTTTCGACAAATACGATAATCTTACACCTCTGATACGCCACCTTCCAGGTTGCCAACACTGGTCGCGTTACGTAACAAGTTTGAACACGCACCGCGCGCAGATACAGATAGCAAATTGTTTATTCTCTCCAACGTGCTGTTGCCATATAGCCTTTTTAAACAATACTATATTATAATAATAACATGTGAGTGCGACTAACATGCTCCAAATCAAAGCAATTGCTATGCTATTACTCAGACTAAGTGCGGTTGTATACTACGTGATAATTTTACGTTCCGTAATTTCATATCGTAAACAGATCCCATTCCATTGCCAAGAATCTACTGCTATGTCATCACTGAGTAGACAACTTATGGATTTACCCCTAAATTTAGTAGTAAAAGACGAAAGTTCTTTTATATTGTTGAAGTAATTTATATATGTATGCATTATTAAAAGTACGTAAACCATTGGCAACATTAGTCTGTCCGATATGACAAAATTAAAAACTGATGATCTGAACCAATGGGCCCGCAAATGAAAATTCAAATTAAAATTACGGACGGATTTTTTTTTGTTTCTAGTGATACATCTTCAACATTGGGCTATGCCCTATACTTAAATGTATACAGACTGTCAAATTTCGATAGATTGAAGTCGGTTCAGAGAATTATGCCCAGGATTAATAGTCATCAAATGGTAGCATACTATATATTATTAGCAAATTAAAATCGATGTTCGTAAGATTTTGAGAGGTGTAGCAGAAAGAATTCTACAGCAATAGAATGCTTTACGTCTATATTTTGAGCCATGATATATACACCCACTTGAACTTGCCTATTATTATTTCTTTCCGTGGATCTTAGCTATATTTACTAAGTTAGTCAATGAAGAGTCAAATAAGAAGTCCACGAGAAGATGACAAACCTTTACAAAGAGTTTATGCTGCTAATTTTTTCGATTCGATCGATTTCCTTTAGACGAAATCGATGCTAAAAACAGAACACACTGTACCTAGCGAAATGATCTATTATAAACCATTCAAATCATTATATCATATATCAGGGCGACATAAAATATATTAGAAAACCTATCAAGTCATGATTGGTCTATATAATTATCATACATTCATACTGAACCAAAGGTATATTGGTATAATGATGAGTTATAATTGGGCTTATAAGAGATACATTTTATTTAAAAATCACTGATAACAGGCAGTCATAGTTAGTCATGTGGCTACTATTAGAGACTGTATATTTCATATAGCAGAAAAGGTCCTTTTTGGATTTGATACATCGATATTGTGTGAGTTGATTTCGGTTCGGTGCCAGATGGCAGCACGGCAGTGGATGTTGATTTGTCGCGATTCGCGGATGTCAGCGCGGCGTACAGCGGTCAAACTGTACGGTTGACTGCTAGTGTGCTGTGGTTACGACCTTGAAGGTGTTCTGCGCTCCGCGGAGGCAACCCGTACCGTGGCAGTCCCTGAGAATTATTGTCATTGAGAAAAGGGTGTTTATTAAGGAAGAGTCCTGTGTATTTATCTTTGTGGCTTATACATGCCCTAATAAGTATAAGTTGACTTAGTAAACGCCTCCGAATCAGTTTTGTTGAACATTAGAATGAACGAGAAGAGACTTCAGAAGCCCTGTCAATGTAACATATTTAAACCTATGGAGTGTCCTCATTATATAGCATATATTAGCTGCTACCTATTTGTATCACTTGACTTGTCAAATCTAGCCGAGTCGTCACTCGTCCAATATCTTTGTGTTATATAATATATTATAAAGTCTGATGTCTTTGATTGCTTCCCGCTGTGTTGAAATGGAGACTCTTCCCAATGTGGAAAACGCTGGCCTGAGTGACTACGTAAGCTTGGATATGTTTACGGCTGGGTTAGAGTAAGTCACTTGTTTTCTTTTATAGAGGAAAAAAACTAAGACAATAACGTCGTTGTAGAACATCCTGGTCTGAAGAGGATATCACGAAAGGCCGTGTAAGGAAATAGTGGAATATTTGAAGGGTGGTATTAAAGATAGTTGGTATAAAGTAGGAGGTGTTGGCCGAGCAAATATAAAATGGGCGGATTAGGACTGAATGAGGTGTTCATTTCGTCAACCAGCATTTAATCCTCGAGGTGGTGTTACTCTGGGCTACATACAAGCCACGTAGTTCGATTTGCATACACCATCCATTTCTTTGTACCTTGCTGTGTCTTATTCTGTTTTACATTGTGTTATCTGTGTAATGTGTAATTAAATGCCGAGCAAATTGAAATGAATTTTCTCGTATCTCTTTTAATTGAAAATTATAAATTAAATTATAAATTAATATTTTTGACTCAACATACACACCTCGAGTGCTTTAAGAAATTTTCACGTCTTCGAAAGTAAATAAAGAATTGAGATCATCCGGTAAGGCATGGTTTTTAATTTACAGTAATTCAAATTAAGTCATGTTTTTGGTCACGTGACAATTTTTTGAAATTTATTAGTCGACTTTCTTGTTTAGCAACCGAACTAATTTTAAACTATTGTTTTCCTTATAAAAAAAATAATACAAGAAAGAGATGGTACGAATTTTGATCCAGTCAAATTATTTTTCAATCCTATCAAATTCAAATAATTTTTCGTGATGTATTTCTTCGTAATTTTAATCGGCACGTTCCGAGGTCACATTTAAAACAAACTTGACGATCCGTAGCAAGCATTTTTAGAAATGTATTTACGGTGCGAAATACTTCATAAAAAATTATCAATTACAAATTTATTAAATAACGAAATTCTTATTGCGCAATTTAATAATTTCGCCATTGAATCAAATTCTTTTAAATGACAAAACATGTTGCTGTTTTCTCATCAAGTATTTATTAAAGCTTTTTATTAAATTGCGGATAAGAAACAGCACAAATAAATTTGAAAAATGAAGACTGAAAACAAATTAGAAGAAAAGTCAAAAATATCTAAAACGCGATCTTTTATAAAATATTTTACATGCTGTTTCGTAAATAAGCGATTGATACATGAAAAGTACGCTCGTTTAAGTACCATTTACCGTAGTTTCAAATTTATTTTAATTTTAACTATTTCATTATTATTTATAATAATTAATTATTATATATTATAAATAATAATGAAATAGAAAACAATAAAAAATGAATGGCTGGGGTATGGTTTTGAAATAAACAAATAAATAAATATTAATTATTAATTAATTATTATATATAATAATGAAATAGTTAAAACGAAAATAATAAAAAAATATTTATAACAAAAAATTAATGGCAATGTTTTTCTGAAATAAACAATTAAATAAATTGAAAGATTTTGTGTTTGTTTACTTATTGTTCAGTCCTGGATGAATTTTCAATTATTAATATGGTAAAATAGGTTTAAATACCTTTTTATTCTACTTCAATAAAATGTTAAAGTGTTAAAAATAAAGCTATATTGAATGTTATGTTATAGTAAAAGTTTAATGTTAATGAGTTTGCATCCTCCGCGGTTATGGTTAAAATGAGAATTGCATCGATATAAATTTAATTTTATTATAATTATTATTGGATTATAATCAATTTTATAATTAGTGAACTATAGCAATTACTGCGTCGAATCACCTTGTTGTGTATTCAATGTTCACGCCAGCAGAAATGTACGCTCACTTGTGATTTGAATATAAACCTTACCTTACGGCTTACCTAATGCCATGCAAAACCGTAAAAAAAAGCGCCACTCACCTATTTCTGACTTTTTTAAGAGAAATACTGTCTTTTTTTTAGAAAATACCATATTTTTTCAGAAAAATACGATTTTTTTTAGCTAGACGGTATCTCTATTAGACGTTCGATTTTTTAAATCGCTTGTATACAACAACTATGCACCAATTATAAAGTAGATATTATCATAGATTATAGTTAGTATAGGGAAACTCTCAGGGGAAAGTATTGTGTTAACCGTTACGTTATAACGCCCGAATCCAACACAGTTCAGTAAAAAGTACAGAGTACTTTTACGTAAAAAATAAAAAACTAAGTTAAACTAAACAAATTGAAAGTTAACAATTGATTTTTATAGGTTACCTATTACCTAAACAATAAAAACAATATAATATAATACAATAGTAAAGGAGCGGTTTAAAACAATTATGTCTGATATGTGTATGTTTGCATAAACATATGAAGTTTATTTATATAATATGCCCTTTGTGGTTCAGGTGTTTTTCGTTTTGGTAACCTTAAAATTTTAAAAGAAATAATTGAGTTTTAACAATGCAGTGCATTAAATCCATAATTTCAAACTTTAGGCACTCCCAAGTTCCTTTAATTATTTACCAACGTGTAATAACAAATAAACAGTTTATGACTGTACGATTATATACCACTCAGGAAGCTGATGAATCAGGTAACTATTTTATTTATTATTATTATGGCTGTCGAAAATTCACGTGGATCTAAAGTAAACTTTAGGCAGAAGTATCACAGAAAATGTGTGTGTTGCAAATAAATATAACTTTTTTTCTAAACTACATCTTTGTATCTAATACTAATAAGTATTTTTTAATTATTGAAGTGCTATTCTTCATAGAAATTAGAGAAAATACGATGTTCTTTATAAATTCTATCACAACTAATTGTTGGGGTAGACAGTAATATGGAGAGTATTTGGGCCAGCAAATCTTCATTTATGTTTCTAGAGCACAAAAGATCTATTCCAGAATTGGCTTCAGTGTGTTCTTATAAGGTAGTCCCTGTCCTAGAACATTGTATTAAATACTGTGCTCTTTGTGTATGTTTTGTTTGCAGCTCTTATCAGTTTGCTATCAGTATTTTTTAGAACATGAGTTCTTTCCAATGATACAATGGAACAAAGTACTTACATAAAAAAATCGCCTCATATTTGCAAGATACTTTGAAGCCTGAATGTTTAAACAAAGCGAATGTTATGCCAAAATTCAGCTTTCTGTCATTAATTACACCTTATAAGACTACTAGCATTTTAGTATGTCTCTGCCAGTACCCCTATTATATGCAGAAACAAATATAAGATAAAACTAATAAGCTTATATTCATTTTTGTCATCAACTACATAGGTTGTCTATTTCAAATTCCAAGTCATTTTATCATTTGGTGTTTCAAACAAGGGTGTGAAAGGTTTTTATAACAAATATTTTATTTCATAAATAAACTCAAACATTTATTTGTGTTTGAATTATGTCATGCTGATATGTTAGTTTAAAACTTACATTGTTTTAAACTAACATATCAGCATGGCACTGCCCGGAGCCAATGGTATGTCGATCATAGAAACATATAGTTTTAAATTTATAAAGTTTTTTTCTGCTTTTTGGTCATCAACTACCACATTTCATCCATCATCCAATCACATTTGTCAGTTCAGAAGTTGTAAAAAGTTTTTATGGTGGTTTCATAAATGTTTACAGATTTTGTATACAAAAAGTTTATATACAAAATCCAATTCAAACCATCCAAACAATCCAAATTTACAACTAATTTAAACAATTGTTTAAATTAGTTGTAAATTTGGTATTCAGGTTAATCCTAATAAATGTCAGGCTATATTAACTTATATGAATGGCTATATAAACTAATATTATATTAATGGCATCTGGCAATTGTCGAAACTTGATATTAGTTGTGTTTTACCTGTGTTCCACTTGATGGTTCAGACATACCCTATTCTAACATTAAAAATCTAGGTGTTCACTTTGACTTAACTTTAATTTGGTCCACCCACATTCAAAAAATAAGTGATTCAGTTTTCGCCAAGCTGAGTGTTCTGAATCAAAGTAAAAATAACTTTGGGGCAATCTCTTATTTTGCCCATCATTGATTATGCCGATGTGTGTTATCCATATCTTAATGTGAATCTACTTGTCTCGTTAATAATTGCATCCGTTTCATTTTTTGTTTTCGCAAGTTTGATCATCTTTCCTCATTCAGCTCTCATCTAAAATGGCTTCCTATTCGTCAACGAAGACAGACCAGGATACTTTTACAGTTTAATTCAATAACCACTATTGTGGATTATCTGGAACGTAACTTTCAATCCTGCGTGAAACTCATAAGCGACAACTTCCAAACAACCTAGTGAGGTAGAACCTTGACTTAAGTCGCAATCGAATTAGGGAGGACAATGCTATTCATACTTTGCGTACTGCCTTGCTTTTTCCTGATTGACATCGGTTCTCCATGTCCTAAACGTATTGCTAAGTGCGCTGTAAACGCGATACGTTAACATCGGAGACGTATACGGTGGTGTCGTCGGCGAAAATCGCCGTTTCGTCTTTATTGATTTTGGGAACATCGCTCGTGTAGAGCGTGTAAAGAGTAGGCGAGAGGACCGATCCCTGCGGAACGCCGGCCCTTATGGGCCTGCTGTCAGAAAGGGTCCGCTCGACTCGATAACGAACGGTACGATTTGACAAATAGACTTGTATGATGTGCATAAGCCTGTCTGGCACTCCTAGTGTACAGCTTGTATAGCAAGCCGTTGTGCAAACTTTGTCGAATACCTTCGCGATATTAAAAAGAGCGCTCCTACCTGGTTTTTCGAGTTTTCATGTAGGCGCTCGAGAACGTGCTCCGTGAAGCGGTGCCCTTGCTGAACACAAGAGTGTTTGGCTCGCAAGCCGAACTCCTCGTTTGGAAGTAGATTTAAGGATTGAATGTTGTCCCCAGAGAGCTGAGGACATTGGTAGTTAGAGGCTAGGTTTTCCATTTTTAGGAATTCCAATAACTTGGGCCTCCATCTAGAAGTCTGGGAAAGAGCAACTGGCAAGGAGGGAAAAATCGCTACAATTGAGCGTAGTAGCGGGCCAGGAAAAGCTTTTATTATCTCGTTTCAAATTCCGTTGACTCCTGGAGCGTTACGGATTCTGAGATCGCGGATAATTTCCTTGACCTCTTTGATCGAGCTTGGCGGCAGCGGACCACCTGTTGGTGGCTGTTCTCGTCATCCACCTTCTGAAGGTGGGTGGGGTCGGTCGGCTGTAAGCTGAGCAAGCACTGAAGCTATATGATGACATTTTACTCAAAACATTTTTTTTATACCTGCAATTAGTATCGCTAACTGCAGTGAGCTAAGTGAGCAATTTTGGGGGTTTGTAGTTGTCTTTTCTTTTCTGGGTATCATTGAATAAGTATTGAAATACTCTTTAATTCTATATTAAAAGCATACGTATATATTTATATAATAGAAAGTAAATAATTATTTTTCAAAAAATGTTGCTAAAGTAATCCAATAAAAATTAAAATACACTAAGATAAAGTTAAATTGTTTAAAACGATTACAACAAAGAAAACAGCATACCTATGGGATGTCTGTTGAAGTAACTGAATCAATATTGGATCTCATTCTTAATATTGAATCATGTTTGTTTTCGGATCTAATGAAATAATACAGTACATTTAATTATACATAAATGTACTTATTTGTATCTTGAAGTACATTGAACCCTACTAATTTTAAAGGTTTTTAAAATTATTCTAGAATAAATTTCAAGACATTTTAATTTAAATAAACTATTACATCATAGTCAAGTTGGTTTTTCTCGGGCACTACAACCTACGTGATTCTAGAGCAGATTAAGCAAATCTTTCAAACTTATGATATACAATCTTCTAAGAACTAAGGCATTTAGTTGCATTCATCATGAAACACTTATCAGGAAACTACATTATTCTAGTATTTGAAGTACATTAGTTAAACTTATTGTTTCTTATTTGAAAAGCAGGATTCAAAAAGTTGTTACCAATGGTGCAAGTTCTTCAGTGTGTTGACAGTTTTAATGGGCATTCCGCATGGCTCGATTCTCGGCCTATTTCTTACTTATATTAATGACTTACCTCACATAATGGGGGTATTATATGTTGATGATACATCTTTAATTTATACAACCCCACCTCCCAAATACCCTTGAATAAATATACAATATCTTCTATTGATTTATTAAATACGTTTTTTAATCGTAGTAAGACATTTAATTCATCTATTTTAATTGCAGGCATTATCAATGAACTGTGTAAAGGAGATCCAGAGTTGGAAAAAAAACTAAAAGTCTTAATGTTAGAAGTAGAAGTAATGAGACAAGATGGCCGGCAAGCCCCGACCAATTTACAAATAAGACATTGGGAACATATAATGACGCTCCAAAGTAGAAATCAAAGATCAAATTATTTACTTTATCTGTGGAAAACAGAAAAAGCAAAAGAAAATGAAAAAGTACATATTCTCATCATTTAACTGTTCCTAATAAGTGTTTACTATAAAATAATTATTATAAAAGTAACAAACATAACGTTTTTACAGACATAATTGAAGTTAGTTACCCATAGAATTAAAAGTTGCGAAAATCATCAGCAGACTGTTCTAATCTGACATATAAGATAACTGCAAAGCCTAATACATCAATTTTGGTAGAAAATATTTAGGGTCTTGCAAACAAAGAGAATTTAATTTATTTTATTTATTAACACTGTTGGACAAACTGCGGATTTAATGCCATTTCTAGCAGCCAACCGGAAAGTTACTGGGAGAAGCGTGGATGAAGGTGGTCGAAAACATACATTTAAATGCAAGATACATATATAACATACTATAAACATACACATAAATATACAAAGTAATATAGGGAAATAATAGACATAATAAAGGTCAAGTTTACATTGTTAGATGGGCTCGAATAGTATAGTTCCAAAAATCTATTTGTTCAGAGAATTTTTTTTACGTTTAAAGTAAGCACATTCCTGAGTCGTACAGCTATTGCAACAAAATGGTTGAACATCGAAGATTGCATTAGTCAAAGAAAATAAATTGCCCATTAAGAATTTAAAGATTTACATCCTAAGTACCAGTTATATTATATAAGGGACTGAATAAGCAGTTTTTTCGTACATGGCAAATACTGAACATTGGCTTAGAAATTACGAAATATATTATGATGTGGTAAACCATCAAAAGATTAGTGTACTTTGTATAACATGTAAGACTGAAATGATACTTATCTATTGTGCGAATCATTGAACTATCCTGTGTAAAATTAGGAAGGCATATTATTGTAAATGTATATGTTTGCATATTGTAATTACAGGATTGTTTACAATATGTAAACACATACAGACCTTTTACACTCATGGAAGATATGATGAAGATTATGAGATTTTTTCTTTCACACAGGCTAAGAAAGAAGCGAGAAAAAAGGAACTAGAAGCATCAAAAAATGAGGAAATACCAAAAGAATTTCCAGATGATCTACTGTATGGCATAAAACATCAATCTTTATTTTTGCGTATTCGTGATCAGTCAATTAACAACTTTGATAATTATAGGTAATGTAGGTTATACATTTTTTTCCTAACAGCTTCTAAACAGTCTCCTATAAGAGGCGTTGCTGTAATGAAGGCTGTAACGCTTTACATGGCAGGTGGATTAGCCATTGCAGGATCAGACGTCTCAGACCTTACCTTCACGCACTTATATAATAATTACGAGGGATGTCAATACCCTAAAATAGAAATTTCTGATGCACCTTTTCGCTTGATCTGCGGTTGCTCTTGACTTGTCCTGCAAAAATTTAGTGGTTTTTGATGGACAAATTTTTTTTCAGGGCACTTAAAGCAATGGTTAATGGACAATCAGTTGTTATTGATTGCTCATATGAACAGCACATGATTTGGCGGGAGACTTTAAATGCTGCGAAACAAATGACGTTTGTTTTTGGCGACAATAGAATTCATAAGGACCCATTTAACATTCATATGTGCAATGTGAACCTAGAAGGAGAATTTATGAAACAAATGCGAAAAAATATTCCATCGTTAGAAGAACCTTGGTTTCCTCTTAATATTCACACCAATAGTTATTTAGACATGTTTCCAAAGCAGAAATTGGTATATCTAACACCACATTGCCGAGAAGAATTATCAAGATTTGATCATGATACTATTTATATAGTAGGGTGCATGGTAGACAAGGTAAAAAATTATTTGAGGCTATCTATTAAATTTACTGTAGTACTGAGTATTTTTAAAAAAAATTGTCTATTTTAGATGAACAATGAACCACTTTCTCTGGCCAAGGCAAAACGAGATGGGATCAAGATGGCCAAATTACCTTTAGAGAGATATTTGGAATGGGCACCCGGTTCAAAGAAAAATTTGAACATAAATCACATGATTCCAATCCTCTTAGATTTAAAGCTAACTGGTGATTGGGAATTTGCTTTACAGCATATTCCTAGAAGAAAACTAATGGAAACCAAAGTGATGGCTATGCAAAAAAAATTCAAGGGAAGTCCACTAGCTCAAGAAGCCTTCAAAAATTTAAAAGTAAACCGACAGTCTGATGTACTACCATTTAGAGAAAAACGATTTAAATCCAAACAATCTTTATATGATGATGATAATATATAAAAATAAAAGAAATCTAATAATTTTTGTTTTTATTTCATTTTGTTACATCTTAATAAAAACATCATTTTGTATAACCTACCTTATGCAAAAAAAAAAAAAAACCTTAAACAGTAATGTTTAAACCTATATTTGTACATTATCCAATTAGTCTCAATTTTTATAAACAATTTATGTATATACAACACCAATTATTATATTTAAACAACTACTTTAATCTGATATGAGTAGCATTTTCCAATAAAGCACAGCAAAATTAAAGCAGATGTTATAATTTAATATGAATATCCATATTCCCTACAATTGCACATAAATGACAACGGTTTGTTAAATATGCTTTGCATATTTAATTTTTCCATTAATTTTTTAGAAAGGCTTAAAACAAAATTGTAATCTTATTAACCTTTAACAATATGCATACACACAGATAATAAAATGTTCTGCAATTAATAGTTCCAAAATAGATTGGTTGGACATATTATGTGTATTATTATAATATAATTATTATGTACATTCGACAATGTTGTCTGCAATCTTAAGACGAATTGGAGAAATTCCAGGTGTATCTGCCCATCCATCCTCATTGAAAATCGGAAAATAGCACATGAAAAACAAATGTGCCCAAATGTTAGGTCATCACTTAATGGTAACAATAAATACAAAACCTCTGTTATTTTCTACCAGGTGTGCGAATTATTTTAAATTTCGGAATAGTAAAATACAACATAACAATGTTAATTGTTATAAATGCAAATAAGGACACGTCTTTAACTAAAAAAATTCTGAAACATTAGTAAACACTGGAATTTTTTGGCCCTGACTGAATTAGATATGGACATAGAAACTTATTTCATATTATACAACTATGTATATTAACTTACTAAATTCCTAAAACTATTAACTTGATTTAGTTTTGATACACCTGTAAGGTTTTATATTCCATACGAGATTGCAAAGCTTTAGGGGTGTCTTTATTCTCACGGTAAGGATGGTGGCGGTGGCAGTGGCCGCATGTCAACGTCGGCGGAAGCTTCGGTGCGGTGCTTGATGTTGGCGAGAATCTCTTGCAGGTTCGAGGGCAGCGCGATGTCGGCCAGAGGTACAACGCCGGGCGGCGTCATCGGGCGCGACGGGGAATACGCTTCATCCTAAAAAGTATAAGATGTATTTTTACACAATTTCTCGTAACAACTGCATTATAATCCCTATAGTCATTAAGAGCGCCCTTTGTTGCAAATTTCTTTAGTAAGATAATGCAATACAGATTATATAAATAGTTTTGCTTCTTGAAATAAGTAGTAACCCAAACATGAGAAATAAATAAGCACTCACGCATGTCACTAATAGGCACAAGGCAGAGATTACGGATTTCCATTTGACACGAATTAGCGTAGCTTTGTGTTAATAACGTGAAGGACAGAGCCTCGTTGCTACGAAACCTTTACGATTTCGTTTCTGATTAGGCCATGATTCCTGGGTTCAAATTCCAGCCAGAGAACACACAAATCATTGTATTTTCGGGCCACGTCATTGTGTTGCGTCCCTTCTCTGACACTGCATCCGATTTTTCCTCTCATGTTGTCGCATAAGCTTTTCATCAGATAGGGAAGGTAAAGACAAACGAGTGCGAGTGTTCTGTGGTTGCACGTACACTTGCGGCACTAAAATATATCCTTCGCAGTTAACAGTATCGGGTAGTGTGCGGATGTTGTGGTGGTCGAAACCGGCAAGGAAAACAAAACACGTACGTAAAGTACCGATTCAGTAAAAAAAAAAACTGTTAGTAGCTGTAATATACATGGGTCAGATTGACCAGGGAACTACCGCACTCCAAGATAAAAACAAGGATAACAAACGAGCACTCATCTTCACTGACTTAAAAGGTGTAATTTGGATTATTCACTAAAGCAAGCGAATTCAATTAATATTGCAAAATGAAATACCTAAACAGATATAGTGAATTTTCGAAAAAATATCTCCTGATTACATAATGTTTTAGTGTCATAATAGTCCTAATATACATAATAACGGAATTTAAATTGTTTTAAAGTCCTTTAAGATGGTACGTAAATAGTAAAAGGGAAAAATAAAAAGGTGATTGGTATAAAGTAACTCGGGCGAATGACAGTGTTTTCCTTAAATTGTGTATGTAGATATAAATAGATTAATTAATCACTATTATCATGTGTTAAAATTCACAAATAATAACAATTACCTCTCCATCAATAGAAGAATCCGCCTGCGCCATTTTTAGTATTTGCTGTTTTTGTTCTTCGATTTGTCTGTTGAGCTCTTCCATCTTGCAGCGCAAAGTATTGGAAGCGGGCGCGGAGCCGCTGCTCGACGACGAGCCCGGGCTGTAAGCTTCGTCGTCCACGGCCGATGCTGTAGATGCAACTGCATAATTAATGTGATGGACTCAAGTTAATATCCATCCAAACGATGGCCGAAATCGACCTCGACAATTAGGCAAATGACATTTATTAACAATACGCATTGGCTTTCACTACGTGCAATATCAAATATTTTCGTATATTTAATTCTACAGTTTATTTGTTGTTCAATCAGCACGAAACAGGTAGTAACGAAATTAGGCAGAGAAGTATATAATGACCTGGAATGGAATAAAAGATACTTTTATTACAAGTAAGAGTTCTCTCGGAACAAGATACAATAATTGAGAAAACAGCCTGTAAGTGCCCACTGTTAAGCAAAGGCCTCCACAAATAGCTGTAATACCTATTAAAATAAAAAGGTTAATTAAATCATCATCATGATCATCATTTCAGCCTATCAGAAGTCCACTGCTGAACATAGGCCTCCCCCAAAGATTTAGCAACAAAGGATTTCTTTACAAACATGTAAAGAAATCCGATCTATATTTACTCATATATTCTATATTTCTATGTGTTAGGCACAAAATACCTTCCCCAAATACGTCATCAGCTCTTGGGCTCTATAAGCGCGAAGTCATATCTGTTAAGTACATGATATATGCGATGACGGTAACTCAAACATTCTCTGACCTCTGTAAGAAAATGTTACATCAAAATATGATATAAATTTAAAACTGCAATACAAACCTAAAGTGGCTGCAATTTTGTCTTTGACAGACGTAGAAAGTGCGGGCGATGTGTACGTGGATGTAGGAAGAGGCAGGGGAGCTCGTCGTTTCGGTGAAGTCGGTGGTGTGTAAGAGCCCGCGGTAGTTCCCATCGGCGGAGTATAAGAGCGCTTGCGAGATTCCCGTACCACCTGCCAAATAATTTGACATATTTTGTTAACAATACCAACTAAAATCAATTAAAATGAAGCAAGCTTAAACGTTTTATGTGATTTAACTACGAGGACAAATAAATTTTAGATCAAGAAACAGGTTAGCCAGTTCACCGACAAATTAAAAAAACGATAGGTTAACATTTTTGGAATATGTATGGTATAACCATTTATTATACATATACGCTTGAACTCGAGCCTTAGTAGTGAAAAACCATGTTTTGACTAATGAAACTAACTTTTCATATAAATGTCTAGTTTGAAATGTAATAAAAATAGAAAAAGTTATACTATCAAATAATTAGGTTATGACTTCATTCTAACAAAATATTCAACATAAGCATCTTATTCTTACATTTTATATTTTGCATGACTGAAGCTTATGGTAATAGTTACTAAGACTATTATAAACTAAAAACTTTCGGTATACCAGAGTACACCCATCTTTATTTAATTTCTTGTACCTAAATATTATTCGTGCCTATGTAAATCCTGAGGTTTGCGAGTCATTGTTATGATTGACCTTACGTATGTAACATTACAACATTATAGTCATGAGGTGGAAATTATGGCGAAGGAAAAAGGGACAGGAATTCTTTAAAATGTTGTGCAAATAAAACCTCTTAATAAGCTTTATTCTACAGTGGGTAAGTTTCATTAACCTAGTTTTAAAAATAAAACAATGTTGTTATTATTAATCTTAATACTAACATTATATTTAGAAATATTAGTTTGTTTTCTAAGTATCTAAGTAAAATTAAACGTAATCATAGGAAAATCATCTTTATTTTCTTAAATGATAATATATTTCATAAATAATTTATTTTTTTAAATAACATGTAAATGAGTTTAAAGCTTTTTACTAGTATCAAATTAAATGCATTGTTTTTTACTAATGGAAGATTTTTTTTCCTAAAATTATTGCAAAAATAACATAAGACTTGCTTGCATATTATATTTACAGACTTAATCTATATAACAGCAGTAATAATACAAATTATCCCATGTGACCTCAACTAACCTTAGCCGGAATTATTTCTTTTGGAATTAGGGTTGTCAATCTCTTATTTCTTAGTCGAATAATTATTGCTATAAGTAAATGTGTCTTCACTTCACCCAGACCAGGGCCATCAAGAGGGAGAAGTACAGGAGGTAAAGAAGTATTAGCTGATAGAGGAACTATGTAGAAATCTTTTACGGTAGCAGTGTTTGACACTTTCACAACGCCCAATCTGAAAATACATAACTACATATGTAACTCAATATATAATAATGAAATATATAATATCAATTTGAATTATTTATAATTATAAAACTACAAAAATCAACCCATGCTTTAAAGGAAACACACCTATGCCGACTGCTAAGGTAACTATACAGTGCGATATATTGCATTTTCTCTTCATCATTCGCTGCTTGCAATCGCAAAATGACAATATCTTTATTGCCGGCTCTTCTCATTTTATTTATGTAATCCCAAACTGTTTCAGGATTTATTCTACCAACTACATCCAGTTCTGCAGAAAGGTCTTCCTCTAAGTCCACAGCATTTCCTGAAACCTAAATAGTATTTAATTATTAACTACTCCCAAACTAGTGTTGAACTTGTTACAGAAAAACACTGAAAACAGTAATTACCTCATGGGCCGCAACATAAAACCTTGCAACGTCAACCATATTAATGCAACCATTCCAAACAATTGGAGCTGAATTTTCCACAGTGCTACTTGGTTCTTGATCACTCTCTACTTCTGTGAAAAGCACAAAAAAAATAAAAACAAATATTATACCTCTTGGTGGCTAAAGAAATAATTAGTAACAGAATAAGTTTTAAGTATTTACCTAAAACTTTATCTTGCTTTTCTAAAAATGTTTCACTGGGTAATATATTTGTGCCAATTGAAAAAGATTTTGAAGGGTCATAATCCACTTCGCTATAATCAGGTATGTCTGTTTTGTAAATATCATCATCAACATCCTCTCGAGATTTTCTTAAATCTTCTTCAGAAAATGCAGAAGTTATCATCGGTTCATGGGGATCATATTCAGGATGTGCTTCTTTTAACATGGCTGATTTTGGCCTTTCTACTGAATCAGAGTCTGTTGAACTGTAAACAAATTAAAAATTAAAAAAAAAGTATTATAAAACATAGTAATTGTTAATCAGACATGGCGACAGATCATGGCGATACTCACTCATTCTTACTCTTATCGTTCTCGTGAGATCGGGAGCGATGTTTTACCTTCTCTTCTGTACTTAGTCTATGCCTCGATCGTGACCTTTGCCTACGTCTTGAAGATTCTTTGGATCTTGAACGCCTGTAGCGACCCGAAGATCGTGAGCGTTCTCCCCCCCGGGACACAGGTCCAGGACTATCTTTGGAACCCCTCTTAGATTTGGTACTAGATAGAGACCTGTGTTTTGAGTAATCACTTGAGTCTGGTTTCTCTTTCAAAGAATCCGTTTTCGCTCTATCTCTTGACTGTGATCTTGATCTACTCGATTTCTTATCGGACCTATGAGTTGATCTTTCATCTTTATCCTTTTTGTCAGACCTTTTTCGAGATGATCGAGATTTTCTACTATCGGAGTCTCTTTTAGATTCTCTCTTATTTTTAGATTGACCAGATAAACCATTTTCCTTGTCTTTCTTTTTATTACTACCGTACTTTTTATGGCTGCTGGACTCGGTTTTCTTTGATCTAAAAAAAACAAAATTAACTGCAGTAACACAAATTACTATAACTACTATTATTTATTCAAACTAAATGATGAAACAATAAATTCAATTATCTGATAGTGCACACCACACCTGCTGACAGTTGCAGTGATACACAAAACTTTCAACTGCTCGGTCCTGTACAGTTTTGCACTATGCTGAGCTCGTCCTCTGGAGACGTTACTGATTAAATCACATATTACTTATTTCAGTGTCCTTTAAATGGTAACTTCTATGGTACAGCTACTCTGCAGTAGTACTATAGATGCAGGAACCCATTCAGGTTTACTGCAGTGTTTCATATCAGATAGAGACAGAGACCCGACCCGCTCACTAGTAACATGGCATTCCATCTTGTCTTCGGAAACTACAACCCAATTGCATTTTGGTTCTTAATTGGGGATAGATCCAGACGCCTATTTGCCGCAGGAACCATTTACCATCAGGTGGACTGTATACTCGATCGTTACCATTATGTGAAGAATAAAAAAATATGCTTTGCAGCTAATTAACTAGCTCTACCATTAATACCTACATAATTGAAGTTATAGTTAATATTAAATGTCAAGAATTTACTTGTCTTTAGGATCTTCTGTTGGCACCTCATTCCCCATGGAATCATTAAGAGCTGACACTAAATCTTCTACAGGCACATTAGGGTCTAATTCGGTAGATACAGATTCTTTTGTTTCCATCACCTATAGGTAGAAAAGGTAAGAAAAAAGGTTTAAATGAAAATTTATTTTAAAATCAGTTATCATGAATGGTAATTATTTTTTAATTTATTTTTTACCTCCTCTCCTTTATGTGTCTTTAGAACATAAGTTTTGCTCGCAGCTAAGAGATCTAGTTCAGACTTTTTTATTAACTCAAGTTGATGCTTAGCTTCTTGATCTCTCCATTGCGCTAACTCCTGACTTGCCAATTCTTCAGGGGAAAGCCTTACCTATAACAGGTGAAGCAAAAATTAATAACGTCATTATTAGTACTAACATAAATATTAGCACCAAAAAATTATAACTAATGTTGTACTAACCAATTGCTGTGGTGTTATTGTATGATCGCATATTTTTTGCCATAAGGACAGATTTTTCCTGTCCTTTATATTAAACATAAGAGATCGATATTTTGCCTTATATTTCATTCCAACATCGCGGAATAATTCATGCAATTCAAACTCTGTATCAAAAGCGAACTGTTGTATTTTCTCTTCAGTAAATTTAGATCCCGATGTTTCCGCCATCCGGATACTCATTTGCTCCTGTAACGCTTTCCTCACATTATCTCTTATTGGTTCTGGAGAATTCATTTTAATTTTTGGTTCAGAAACGTCTTTTCTCCGTGGAGTCGATGGTGATACTGTCAGCGTCTACAACGAATTAATTATCGTAAGTACGCCAAACTTGGGTTGTAATTAAATTGTAAACATATCAAGGTTACTAGATGACATAAAGGCGGTTGTGCTAATAAATTAAGTATTACTTCAGGAAATAAAAAAAGTATATTTTATACAATAGATTAGTCAAAAATCAACTCCATCATGAAAAACAATTATCAATACAATAATATTTAAAAGAGTATTTTAAGAATATTAATTTTGGCTGAAAAATAAACTTTTTGTCACCAGTAATTAATATCAATCATGTGATCAATTACTAAAAAGTGTGAGTGAATAAATACGAGTGTTTTTGTGAACCGCAATGAAACGCAATACGCCTACGCAAATCAAAGATGAGTAAGAAAAGCCCTAACAAGCCTGACAGTTAGATGCTCGCACATTGTGACATGTTGCAACGGTAGTCCAATGGGGTACCGATTGATTCAACAAGGTGCGAGAAACATCTGTGATGAGTTTTTTTTTAAATATCTTTACCACATTATAAATTAGAAATTTTCATTATGACCATTTAACTTGCACATTTTCGTAACAAAACCAATAAAATTGTAATTCAATGATTATTATCAGAAATATGGTGAGATTTAATTTTTAATAATGTGTCAGTAATATAAATGAACATTTATGTAGGAATGGACACGCAATAAGAAGGGCAAGCAATTATGAAATAGCCTCAAATTACTCGCAAAGTAACCAAATAAAGTCACTTCATTATTGCTCCGAGGACCAAAAATAGTGGTGTATCCGCGGTAATCACACGGTAGGGGCGATTAATTATTGGCAACATCTACTTTGCATGATTGGCGTGCAGGCAGTGTCCAGCAGTTTGTGGGCTCATTAGTGAATTTACTCACGCGTGGTCCAACCCACGCGTGTGAAAAAGTAGCATTGAAGTTCGATAACAACCACGCTCGGATGCGTTCTTGTGCAGTGTCTGAGAGGTTGTGCCTGATGCTCTTCGATTCGCCATGTGAAGCGGAGATACGTTACTCAGTTTTCGCTGCAACGTGAAATTATTTGACACCTAGAGAGCCATTTTGTCCTCTCCACTTTTTTTGATAGATTATAGACTGTTAGAGTGTTATTAATGAAATTTTTCATTGTCATTCAAAACAGGACGAAAAAATTAAGTATATTTTATCAATAGTGAATTGTTCAGCAATCAGCATTGTTATGGATTTCCATTTGGCACAACTGAGTATAGTTAAACGGGTTATCACAAACCACTTTTCGCTTCTCCGGGAGAAAGTGCGTAATGAGTGAACTACCTTGTCACATTTTCTCTCAGAGTTGTTTTGGTTCTGTAAGGGCAAGGCAATCTGGTGACTTGCTTGTTCCATGATTTACTTCAATAAAAACATTACATAATAACGTTTATCTACACATAAAGTTAAGATTTACCTTTTCAACACTTGACTGAGATCTGCTAGTGGTACGTACATGCTTGCGTGGTTCATTGGTTTTGTTGACAGATCCAGTATTATGTATCTTTGGAGTGTCGAAAGATTGCTGCTGCTGTTGTGTTTTTGGTGTAACCGGAGTTTTTGGTAGTGTTAAAGTTTTAATTTCCTCCTTCGGCGATGGGAGTGGTTTCATGACTTTCTCTTTATATTCTCGAGGTTTAGGTGTTGTTTGATCAGTAGATTTTTTGGGAATCCTCTCAAAGTTTAATGTAGTCTGAATCTTATTTGTATCACCAGATGATTTCTTCTGAGATGGGTTGGGTTTGATTGTACTTAGGGTTCCGGGGCGTACAACTTCGAAGGTTGGATTTTTTTGTAACCATAATTTCAGGTTTTCTGCAGTTGGTGCATTGGGTCCAGCTAGTAATCTTCCAGTCTTTCGTTCATAAACAATAACCTTAAAATTTAAGTGATTCATTTGATAATTTGACCTAATAATAAATTTTTATAATCTATTTGAAGTATGTTAGTGTAGAGGATGTTATATAATAGTTACAGACAAACATGTCTAATTAGCATTTTCTGGTGTACAAAATCTATCAAGGTCTAGAGACAAAAAAACACTTTTGTTATCAAAACTAACATACGTTAATTAAAACACCAATTTGAGAGTACACAACAGTCGTAAATGATGAAAATGTAACTAGAAATACTGTGAATGTCAATTGAATATGTAAGGATAGTAAAAATAGGATCAGCAAGCACAAGTGGCAATGGGCCGGCCACATAGCTCGTAGAACTGACAACCGTTGGGGAAAAAGGTTCCTGAGTGGGAGCCGCGTACAGGCAAACGCAGTGTGGGACGACCCCCCACAAGATTAAGTGATGATCTGCCCAGTGTTGTGGGTTCGATGGATGCAGGTGGTTCAGCACAGAGCTTCGTGGCAATCTTTGGAGGAGGTCTATGTTTAGCAGTGAACTTGTGATAGACTGAAATGATGATGATGTGGTATAGGGCTCTGAGGTCAGAAAACTCATGAAAGAGAAGTAACAAACACAATCATTATTATTTTATTTATAACAAATATTCGAAAAAAAGTTTAACCAATTGCATTTTGTCTCTGCCTCAAATTAACGTAAATTAGGTTAAAATAGTAGAATTGAAAGTCCTGTTAAATGTTTATATTATTATATTCTTATGAAAGACAAATACATACCCTTGATTCTGATTTAAGTTTTTCTTGATTTTTACCCATGTCATCTTGTTTTGCTGCTATTTGGCTGCCTAAAGAATCTTGAGCATGTTTTAAAATACAAGCATCACTGCAATAAATGCTACTGGCACGAGCTGATTTCTTACATACTATGCAGTTTGTTTTTGAACCTATCTCTTTGGCACCAGGAGGTTGTACAAGTGTTTTCATTTCTAGATTTTCTACACTATTATCAACCATTGTAACCTAAACATAAATATTTATAACATGCAATTACCAATGTAATTTATATGATTATTTAAAATTCCTGTGTATTAACATAAATATTGCAAATTATTATAATAAACTTATATACATTGCAAAGCTACAAGTTAAAAATTTTAAAGTTTACCTTGTTATTTAATTTGTTCACTGTTTTCATGCTCTTAACACAATTAGGACACCTCCACTCTATACCCTGATCCTCCATTTGTTGTCCCATTGCTTTGGTAATGTTAACACATTTACCATGAAACCAATCTTCACAACTATCACAGCAAATCATAAACCGGTTGTTGTGTGGTTGTTTACATATACACCAAAGCCTAAAATACATCATTATAATTTTATTTAGCAAATCATTTTGTGGAAATTAATAATAGTGTTATAATTATAATCTTTTGTGTCTTAGTTTTTACTATCACAAATATTTTTAGGCCATGCAGTGTGGATGACATGAGCAACAAAGAAATAATCAGCAAGCATGTGGTTCAAACATACTGTCTGTATTTGTTCTCGTCATGATCCATCATGCACTGTATTACACCAACTAAACTTTGAATTTACTACCCAACAAATGCCATAAGCCAAGAAATGCTTATGGATATATGTATGTGTGTATATTCTGTAGCAAGTCGTTGCATAGCCCGCGTCGTCCTGATCTATGTGCGGCATATTTATTTTTTTGTAATAGTAAATGTGTGTGTATGTATGTGGATATTCTCATTTGAATTTCGTTTTGCTGTATATCATATTAACAGGTTAAGAGATTTATATGAATTCAAAGTTTCATAATTCATATAATAATAAAAATTGTATATGTTAGTAATTTTAGTACTATTATTTTTAAGATTAACCTATTACTTTTACTGTTTGACATTGACCTGTTAGGATCATCCTCAGAGTTCCAGCTTTCTTGAGATTCAGCAGATTTTTCAGCAATTGGAGTTTGCACATTTGGTTCCTGTTTTTTCATTGTTAACTTTTTATTAACATATTGCTTGGAGACATGTTGTACAATAGGTTCAGGTGTTATGACAGGAGAAATTGAAACAGGTATTGGTGTTACTACTTCACTAGCAGAAATTGATGAGTCAACTTGGATTTTGCGTTTAGAAGCTCTGGTAGCCGGCGCCTCTATAGGAGGTAAGGTAATTACACGGCCATCACGTCGTACAATCTCAATTGGATCTTTTCTGGGCACAATAATATTATTTTTCATAGTTTTTGAGGGTGTTTGCAGTAAGGAAGTGACATTTGAAACATGAGGTTGATGAGGAAGAGCTGAAACAAGTGGTTGTGATTTGGAAGGTAAAGAATCCACTTTCCCAAGAACTTGTTTATCAATAACTTCCTGTAAGTTTTCAGAACTTTCTACCAATTGAGCCACATGCATCAATAAGTCTTCTGTTAAACCCTCTTCTTCAGGTTGTAATCCTACTAATAAATCTAATGTAGGGGATAGTGGTCCTGCCAATCCTGGACTGTTAATTACATTTGAACTTGAAGATATGCTAGGTTGGACCTTCATCGGAGTAGGTGTTGTTTCTTGAAGAATTTGAGCTAAACTTGCATCATCGAGTTGTGGTATAGTATCATAACTCTTTATAGGTTTTTCAGATGAAATAACATTCTTAGTACTTTGCTTTAAATAAGTTTTCGGTATAATTGGATTTTTAAGTTTTTGTGGATTGTCTATAGGTTTAATATCTCCAGATTTTGAGTCATTGATCTCAGGTTTCATAATAACAGTTGATTTTTTATGTATCAGTACAGCTTCCTTGTCTGGTTTGGATGCTATTTTGTTATCTGTGGACACCCTTCTGATAACATCAGGGGTAGAAAATAAAGATGTCATATCAGAAAGCAAAGCAGTAACATGTGCAGGAGTTTTCTTTTCTTTTTTAAGAACTTTTGGTACTTGCTTAAGAGTAATCTTTGTTTGATCAAGCTCAACACTTGTTGCTTCTAAAGAAGGAAGACTTTCTTTATTGGCCATAATGTTGGGATCAACATCTTTCTTTTCAAATATTGCATTCTTTTGTCGAATCTTCTCTCTAATGTCCCGCTTAACTATACTTCTGTTGACTTTAGGTTTAGGTGTAACCTTGATATCTATTTTAGAATCTTTTATACATTGTGAACTTTTTAAAATTCTAGGCTTTATTTTACTTCTCTTTAATTTAAGTGACAATGATCTATCTTTAGTATCTTTGTAATCAGAATCAGAGTCTCTATCAGGTGCACTCTCACTGGAAGAGCTAATTGAAGATGAATCAGAATTGTCTTCAACTTTTTTCTCTATCTCCGATTTCTTTTCATTGCCATGTTTTGATTTAGATAAGATAGGAAGAGGTTTATTTAAAACATCATGACCTTTTAACATCACTGAGGCTTCTGTTGGATTTATAATTATCTTTTTACCTTTAGGTATAATCTGTTGTTCCAAAATAGTAATCTTTTTATTGTTTTGAATAGGTTTTGGTGGTGGTGTGTGAGTAATTTCAATAACTGGGTCATCAAACACTGAAAATGCTTCATTTCTTTGTGGCAAAACTTGACTTGGTGATGTAAGGGATGTGTAGCAATGATCATTATGGAATCCCACAAGACTGTTTTCCCTAGTCTCAATCTTTAAAGATTGTAGCATTTCAGCACCACTATCTGCAATAAAATGTTGTGACATTATTTTTTTATAACATATATGATTTAAAATGTATTGTATGGTGTCCATGAAGTGACACCATAAAAAATCTACCATCCCCTTTCTTTCCATGGGTGTTGTGTCATGAGTTATACAGGGAAAATGCTTTAAAAACCCATTTACCAACAAATAGCTGATGTGCTCGAGTAAACCTGGTGATCTATCATATTCCTCATAGCAGATTGACGAAAAGTATAAGACTGTTTGGCTTTATGCCAAATGGCATCCATGGGTGCTTATAAAATTATAAATATTCATCAATCTTGCTGTTGCCATTCTTGTAGAAATTAGAAAAAAAATATGAATACCACTTATAACAATTTGGATTATTAGGATATTTAAATTGTTGGAAAAATGGTGTTCATATTCTCTCATAATTATTATTGTTACTACTTTAGTGCTGACAAACTTTTCATTTAATATTAGTACTGTCACATTCACCCTGCTAATACATACAAAATACATTTATATGGTTACAATAATATGCTGAAATTCTGACCATATTTGATAATGCTGTTTGGTTCATCATAATAACTGTCCACAGATAGTGTCACATGGGGTATTTTGTCATCTTCATTTTCAGAATCAGTAGCATCATCAGGTTTCCCTTCATGTCCAACACGAACTACACTTATACCAGCAGCTTGTGATCCATCACTACCTTTAATGTAAACAAAAGCCATTTTAAAAGGATTTACCTAATAGTGACAATAATTCATTGTTTATGGATTGATGTGCTGTTACTATAGATACAGAAGATTTATTTACTCTATCTGAAACGTGATTATAGAAAGAAAATTAAATAATAAGTAGTACATAAGTACCCTAACATCGAGCTTTTGGAACAATTTTGGTGTTGAGTACACTGATAATGATAGAAAACGCTTAATATTACTTATCTTTATCACATCACAATCAAAGTACATAAGAAAAAGGCACTAACCCATAAGAGTTCCCAATAATTTTTGATCAACAGACAGAGATCCATCCTTGTTGACAATAACAACAACCGAACTATCAGTTTTTGTTGACGGTCCGTTGAGATCGGTGTAGTTGGTTATGACAGTATTTGCCATTTCTCACAAAAATCATGCCACTGCTTACTAAAAAATTCTCTATTTTTAGCCATATAGAACACAAGTACCTCGACTAACTATAAACATGCTTGACGCCATTTTGAAATCCAACAAGCAACAAAAAGGCGCCGCGCGCCTTGATTGTAACAACCGTCTAATGAGAGTCTACAGATTGCTATGATATAGAACTATTCCGCTACAAGATCAATAGAATTAATACATTAAATCTATTTAAAATTATTTCACGAAAAGCTGATTACAGAATTACTACACGAATCTTGAGATACAAAACATCTAAATTCCATAGATAACAAAACAAACCATAAGTTTTAAGTTCTGTAAAAAGCTACAAAGGAATGTACTGGTTGGTAACTCAGTTTTTAGTACTGAGACTGGTACTCTCTGAGACCGGAGTACTTTTATCTTTATGGTGTCATTGGCTTTTAGCAAAAATTTTCATTACAATAGCATTAAGTATAGCATTGTAACATTGTGGGTGTAATAGGTGTCAGTGTGCGACCAACTAAACGGTCAAAACATTGCGGTTTGAGTTGAATAAAAGTTATATGCAGTGGTGGTCTTATAATTAGAAACACTTCTTATGAATAAAGAAAGTATAACTTCAACGTACAAATGTTCGTAAAAAATATACACATTCTCTAATTAATAATCATGCAGTAATATAGCCACTCAAACAAAAAACTCATTAAATGCGTAAAATATAAAATATGTCTTTCTTTTAATTACAAAATGAGTCTTACACATGTAGGAGTTTATTTTCTGTTACTGGCCGCTTGGACGCCTAATTAGAAACATTTTAAAAAGCATCCATAGCTCGTTCTTTTTTTGAAATTGGAGAAGAACATTTCTTTCTTGGCTTTTTCTATTATTTTGGCGCCAATTCAAAATTTAATCTGAATTTTATTTTATTCAAAATGGGCAAAAATAAAAGTTGTGACGCGTCAACTAGGCAAATAATTGTTAATTTACATATAGATCATAAGTGTGCGTACAGAAGAATAGCTGAGCATTTAAATTGATCTGTTAAGAATGTTTTTAATGCAATTGATAATTATAAAACACATGGAACTGTTGAATATGTTCATAGAAAGGCTCGGCCAAAGGCTTAGCAAGTAAGTAAGTTCTTACAAAGTAATATTGAAACTGCACTTGTGTAATGGGATTTATATTGTTTTTCTAATAAATGATAAATCGTTGAACATATTGTTGTCCTATTTATTGTTTAATTTCAAAATAAAAACGATTGCGGGTAAGTATCTTACATAATGTCAAAGACCGTTGATAATGTTTCTAATTATACGACCACCACTGTATATAACATAATATTGATATCTTGCTAGAAGTTTAAAATTTTTAGAATTTTCATTTTATATTTAAACATTTTACAACTATTTTTAATCTTTAAAACGATGAAAATTAAAGAATTGTAGTTGTTTTCAGTATATTTGTCCTATGTTATATTCTGTAAAATCAAACCAAAAAATTGACACGCATTTGAAGCTCTCTCTCCGTAATAATCGAACCGAGTAACAGTCCTTTTCACGCTTAATTTTTAATGATAGTAATATAAATATTAATATAAACATGAGTCCGATATGCCAAAACCATACTAAAAACGATTATAAGTCAAATATCATATCGACTAACAAAAATTAACGATGACAAAAATTGTATTGAGAGTAGTACGAATCCAAAACACAATGAAACACAATTGAAAACGAATTAAATATGGGACATTAGATCAGATATTTGTGACGTCTCTTTCTAATGAATGCATGCTTTAGGGGTTAAAAGAGCTAAAACGTACATCGTTTTTTTAGCAATTAGTACGATATTTGGCGGTTATAAGAATATAATTGAACTCATGCATAGTCAGATGCGTATTAAGCTTCACATTAGGTTGCATTGTAAGTTTTCGGCACTGAGAAATTTCCGTGATAAGTTGCTGTGAACATCTGATCGTGCGCTTTAACGCTATTCATTATTGTGAATATCTTGTCATCTCGTGTTGTACATTAAGATTCAACTACCTACTCAAACAATGCGTAACTTTTTTATCACAACACCTTTACACATTTACTGTTTACTCTTGTATATATATAGTATATTTCTGCATTTATGAAACAATGAGCGTGCAAAGAAGCCCACCAAGATTTATCAAAACTTCGAAAAGATTCTAGTTTAACAACGCACAGAGAAAAACATAATCACTGGATTGATGAATATGGAATGATTATTTATTGTGAGTATTCGTGATAAAAGTGTTTTTTTATATTATAAACTTTTTTAAGTTGGTTTATAGATGGTTAACTGTCGGTTTGTATTATTTTTATTTGTTTACATTACAAATAATAATTATTAGTTATTTTTGTTTTGTTACGCTAAAGAAGTACAACTTTTTACGTCACTACGTAAAAACACACACTTTTTTCTTATACGTGAATGCCTTGGATTTACATCTCTTGTTAGCATATTCTGTCATGGGTCTGAGAGTATCAGGAGGCAATCTGGAAAATAAGTCAGTTATCTTCCTAACTTAGCATACGCAGGAGCATTTGTGGTGCTTTCATGAACCGCAGTTCTGTAGGTTAAGAGAAACAATGGAATATGCTCCTCCCAATCCTTCTGATCCAGCTGAAGGGGTAAAACGTTCAACCGTTCCATCAGGCTGTGGGTGGTATGGAGTAGTTCGTATCTTGTGAATTCCCATCCATTTGTAAACATCTTGGAATACCATTGATTCAAAATTCTTTTTTTGGTTCCTGTGAATTTCTAAGGGTAAGCCGAATCTACTAAATACTTCATTGACTAATGTTATAGCGTCTTTAACTGCTTCTAGATTAGATATCGCAAATATTTTGGGCCATTTTGTAAAATAATTCATTACTTCTATCTAGAAATGATTTCCATTTTCGCTCAATGGAAACGTACCAGCTATATCAAAAGTTATTCCTTCTCAAGGTACTCCAACATTGCAATGTTTTAGCTATGCTCTATGAGAATTTGAGGTCCTTTCACTTACGCAGATCGGACACATTTTCGATACCAATCTCCAACATCATCACGGCACTGAAATCAGTAAAACGTCTGTTTTATTTTCTGTAACGTTTTCTTCACGCCCAAATGTCCACTCACTGGCCAGTCATGACAAGCTGTCATTGTACTTCGTTTACTTTCGACCATTACTATTTCCTATTTTCAGCAGAGAAGGTTGTTATACAAAACCAGACTATTCCATTGGGACAGTAATTTTTCGTTCCTGCCATTTCACCGGCAATATCCCTCCATCCTCGCCGCGGTGGACCCCATACAATGTGGAAAAATGGGTTTCAATTCAGGCTAGTTTCGCAGATCGCATTGCTTCATTTCTCCATTCCATGCGTAGGCAAGGCGGCAACCGAACAAATAATCAGCGTTAGAATGTGTCTTTCCTCGACAGTGTACAACTTCAAAATTGTACTCTTACTACTGTTCAATCCAGCGTGCAACTTGTCCTTCCGGTTCCCGAAATTACAAAAGCCATTTCAATGCAATGATCTGTTCTGATTCTAAATTTGTGACCTAATAGATACTTTTTAAAATGTTGTTGATGAAAAAGTCTTTTGATTTTGTTTTTTGTTTGTTTGATTGAGACAATTGCTAATAATTCTCATCGGGTCAGGCAATAATTTTTTTTTGTCTCGATAGAGACTAGCTAAAGTATGCAATAACAACTTCTTAGTCACCATACAATTGAGAAAGAACACCTCCTATCCCGGTGTTACTAGCATGCATGTCTTCTATGAACTCTCCTTCAGCGTCAGGGTAGCCGAGAATTGGACTTTCGCATAATTGTCTTCCATTCTTCTACATTTTTCGTTGCATTCAAAAGTTCGTTTCTGTTTCATCAACTAGTGTAGACGTTTAACAATACCCGAGAAACCTTTCACAAACCGACGGTAACAAGAGCACAAAACGAATGTGTGAACCTGTGTTTTACTTTTCAGGACTCATGGCCTAGGTTTTAGACGGATCTGTCTCTACACTTTTTTATCAGTTCTTTCAGTCATTGCCATTCAGGAAATCACAAGTCCTAATAACTTGCTGTTAGAACAGGGAACATTTCTTTGTACTTAGTTTCAAACGCGCACTTCTCAGTTTTTCAAATACTCTTTCTGATTTTCTTTAGGTGGTCATCATATTTCTTTTTTTTATTTATTTATGTACACACAAAAAGGTATGAAAATCATTAAAACATAGTGTTAGTACAAGGGTACTACTTATTCCATACATTGAAATGGCAAACTTAGTGCGTACGTTTCATAATATGTAATATATAATAAATACATAAATAATATGTATACTATTAAATAAATAGGAATACATATAATTAAATAATATACATAGATATATTTAAATAAATTTATATATATATATATATATACATATACATACATGCATACATAGTCGTAAATATACAATATATATTCCATTAACACGAAGCTAAGTACACGTTTCCTTTACACGTTTCTTAAATGAAAGTATAGTTCCGGAATCTCTTAAGGTAGAGGTGGTAGTGAGTTCCACAACCTAACTGCATGGACTGCAAAGGAATAGGAATAAAAACTGGAATTATGGATAGGATAATTAAGGAGTGTCCTGACATGCGATCTGCATGGCACATCTGGAGGGTGAACGAAGGAAAATAGGTTCCTGAGGTGTGACGGAGAGGATGGGTTGTGCAAGATGTTATAAAGGAGATATAATAATCGAGTGTTCCTGCGAAGTCGAATTGGGAGCCACTTGAGGGTCTTGCGAAACTGAGATATTCGGTCAAATTTCTTGAGTCCAAAGATGAAACGGATTGACAGATTTTGCAAGCGTTCAAGTTTATTTAGTAGCTCCTCTGTAGCATCCAAATAGCAGGCATCAGCATAATCTAGTATGGGCTGAATAAGAGTAAGTGCTAGTGTGATTTTAGTTTTAAATGGCAAGACATTTTGAAGGCACTTCAGCGAATGCAGGGTAAAGTGAACTTTTCGACTAATCACAGCAACGTGCGCGGACCAGACGTCAAAAGTCACACCTAAGTTATTAACAGTATTGGCATAGGTTATAAGAATGCCATCCAGACACACGCAAGGTACTGTTGAAAAATCTAACTTGTTTCGTAGGTGTTTGCTCCCTATTATTAAGGCCTGTGATTTGGCAGGATTTACTAAGAGGCCAAAGGAGCTAGACCATTTACTTATGCGTGACAAATCGGAGTTCATAGCACCGATTGCCTCATTAGTATCACCCACCGCGAAATGTTGATACAACTGCAAGTCATCAGCGTAAAGATGGAAGTTGGATGTGATAACACTCGTAACGGAGTTAATGAAAATAGAAAATAAAAGAGGAGAAAGGACGCCACCCTGCGGCACGCCTGCACTGATTTCAGACCAATCAGAAAAAGTGTCATTAAGGCGAACACATTGCGAGCGGCCCCGAAGATATGAATCAAACCATGCAATACAGGAGGGGGAAAGATTTATGGATTCAAGGATCCGAATCAGAATATCGAAATCTACTGAGGTAAAGGCACTGCTAAAGTCTAACAAGACTAGAAGTGAGAGAGACTAGTTGTCCATAGCGTAACGAATATCATCAGTGACTTTAAGTAATGCAGTGACAGTACTATGACCAGGGCGAAAGCCCGACTGGTAAGTAGAGAGCAAAGAATTGGAAGAGGAAAGTTGAAAGTTGTCTGTGGATAATATGTTCGAGAACTTTTGAGAGAAAGGGTAAAATGGATATGGGTCGAAAATGAGACGGAAAAGAAGGATTAGAGATCTTAGGTAAAGGAATAATTTGGGCTTGTTTCCAGGCCGAAGGAAAGGAGGAGGATGATATGGAGTAGTTGAATATGTGAGTAAGGATTGGAAGAACCAAAGGTAGAACTAGAGTAATCATTCTCGAGCATAGTCCATCATTACCTACAGCAGTCGAGGAAATGGCTAAAATAGATTTATTGGCTTCTTCCTCGGTCACAAAGGAAAGGAAAAAAGGAGTAACAAGTGGAAGATCAGATAATTCGAGTAAGGTGTTTGACTTAGCACAGGGATCTAACGTCACAGGAGGAGTGGAGAAATGTTTATTCAGATCGTTTACCCCGAAACTTATGCAATCCGAGACCGAAGATCTACCGACACCAACAGAACGAAGAAATTTCCACATCTCAGTAGAATTTCGATTATTAAGAGAATCATGGAAGTAGCGTCTTTTGCATCTCGACACAGGTGACTGCAGCGGTTTCGTAAAACTTTGAAACGAGTTAGATTAGTTTCAATTGGACAACGTTTATACCTTTGCCTGGCCTTGTCTCTTCGAAACATTAGTTCTCTAATATCATGCGTAATCCAAGGCGCAGGATTCGGCTTCATCTTAACCCGTATACCTCTAAAATTTTATTCGTAAACAAATCAACCTTCTCCTCAATACCGATACTGTCAATAACAGGAGTCCAATCAATATCACCTACATCGCGCTTTAGTGCCTCAATGTCTATACTCTTATAACTACGAAGAAGCAGGGATTGTGACTTTTGCTTGGGCGGACGAAGGCGATAAGAGAGGTAGATTACATCATGATACGAGAAAGAAGCAGTTAGCTGCCCATGCGAAATAACACTGTCAGGTGAAGAAACAATCATAAGGTCAAGAAAAGAAGGGTTGCAGTTGGGAAAATGGTGAGTTGCAGAAAGTTGAAGTAAGTGAAGGTTAAATGAAGATAGCAGGGTCAGAAGTTTATTGCATCGAATGTCGTTTTTGATGAGGCAGGTGTTGAAGTCTCCCATTATAATAATATGATCATAAATCGGTGCGTAATCAGTAAGGACTTTTTTTTTTTTTAAAAGAATACTAGCAATGCTATTTATTAAGTAACACTACTAATATTCCTGTTAACCTTCCAACTAAGGAGTGGTTCACGACAATAGTCAAATGGCAGGATCGAACTTACTACGTCATTTTTCGTAGTCCGCACCCTAACCCATTTGGCTATTGGCGCTTTAAATTCACGTTCAACTATTATAATGTCATCCAACACATGACATGTTTATCCCAGTAAATCAGTTAACACTTGTCCCATCAATCTTTCAAAATTACCGGCCCATTGGATGAATCAAAATACATGACCTTGCACTGCCAGAGTCCTTTTTCAGTAGAAAAAACTATCTTTTCTTCATCTTTTTCGTTAATTTTACCTGCCAGTAACCGCTTTTTTTAAACCTAGTGTTGAAAATCTGAACTGTGGAAAATCCTTAGCGGTGGGTAACTTTCCTTATTAGTAACATTATTGAGATGTCGTTGGAAAATCTAGTAGATCCTTCTTAACTAGAAGAACTGGAGAACATCATGGGCTCGTAGACGGTTCGATAATGTTATTATTCTTTATATCTGATATGGTTTCTTCAACGTCACTCTCGCGAGCTTATGTCGAATAGGTTCCCTTCCGTTGGTGTTGATTTTATGTTTTTCAAAATTCGATCTTTCAATGTCCCCATTGTTAGTCGAGAAAATATCAGCATAACGCATCAGTAAGTTTCTAACTTTCATTATCTGTATTTTAGACAAATCGTTTTGGCAATCTTCAGTTCCGTATACGTATATATTCATGATGCTTTGAGTTGCTTCCTTAGTTCCGGGTTGAAAAAACGTCCATAGTTGACTAATGAAGCAACAGCCAAATTCATTTTCTTTGCATACTTCCACAATATCATATGCTATGGTGTGATACCGTGAGGATCTTCAGCTGGATTGGAAACAGTAGTCATTTTGAAAAAGCAAGCGATACCGGCAATCTATAACTTGGGGCCTTGCGACCCGCTACGTTTTTAAAGAAACTAACATTTTGATACTTCCATCGTTGTTTATTTTTTAAAACATTATTTACCTACGGAAAAATTTTAATTTATTAAACGAAAGAAATTACTATCTTCTGTAGATCGGGTCAAAGCGATACGCAAAAGGTTCCTAAATTTAGATTGACCAAAATTAGAAATTCTTTTTTGTGCAATTAATTGTAAAATTTCATGCAATAACACAAAAAAGAATTTTTAACGATCAACAAGCGCAAACCTATAAAGCTGTAAAAGCCAAAACGGCTAACAGCAATAACTTCATCGTTCAATACATACATTTGACCCGATCTGCAGAAGATAGTATTCTCGAAAATATAGTGCATCAAACGGACACAATACTCAAGAAACTTGTGAAAGAAACTTAATTAAAAAAGACATACTATAAAATTGATCAATATATCGATGACCGAGATAGCCAGGGGATGTAGGTAAAAAATACTTTTTAAAAAAATATTAATATACCATTTATATAGTAGTTATTTATTATAATTAGCATTGAAATTTTATTGGTAATTGTAAATGACATTGTAACATGGCGTTTAATAAAACCCATTTCTTGCCGGTTATTCTCTGAGGAGGTTTTTTTGCAAACCGGTGTAGATTTTGAAGTTCAAACGAGCTTTAAACAAGCCTAAATTTAATGAAAACTTTGACTTAAAATCTTGAAATTAATAAGTATGACAAAATACAAATCGTGGAGTATATTTAACAGTAAAACATGGAAAACAGCTTTCAGTGTAACCCACCCAAATAATTTTCTCTTACAAAGAAATAGCCAAAAAGTATATTTCCGGTAATGAAGTTTTTTCAGTGGTTCAGTAACCCGGATTACATTGTGCAAATGGAGGTAATGGCGTTAAAGAATATTAGATTACGTATGTTTTCTCCGCTAAGTTATGAAAGTTTCTGGTTTCGCCAGATCCTCCCACCCCCTTTCCGGAAGGTCAAATTTGGTAAAAGTGATATTAGAGGTTATTTGTAATCCATACGAAACAATTAAAGAATGTTTTTGACTTCTAATTACTTCCCAGTTTTGGAAAATATAGTAATATATAATATGAACGGACTAACACAACTACGTGTCACTCTTTTATTTGTATAATTAGCGTTTAACCGCTATTTTTAAACTCCCAACTAAAAGTTTTCGTCAGGATGGCATACAGAATACAATTTTTTTGGATCTGACACTCCAGTTACGCATATCGCGTGTAAGTTCAAAATTGATGTAACGATGCTGTACCATGATACGGTAAGAGTTCTATACGACCATAAATAAAAGAAGTTAGGGCTGCAAGCTTTAAGACTTTCGTCTATCTTATAATGTGAACAGTAATATTAATAATCACTACTGTCAATCTGTCATTTTGTCGACACGAGTGTCTTGTGTATTGGTTACTTATTGAAATTGGTTACATTTGATTTTTCTTAAAATGAGTTATTCCAAATTTGATCTTACTTTCAAAATTGGTCAATACCTAGACCGGCATCTCGTATTTCCACTTTTAGAATTTTTAGCTGCTAAAGAGGTACTTCTGCTTTCACTACATTTAAACTATTAATATTTCACATTATTGGTACAACAGATGTATCTGATAATTGTACTTTACTTTGCTTTTGTATGGTTTCTAATTTCATTATTTTATGCCTATTATTTAATAAATTTCAGACATATGATCAGTCAGAACTATTGCAAGCTAAGTTGGAGATACTTAGTAAAACCAATATGATTGATTATGTTATAGACATCAGAAGAATGCTTTATCCTAATGATGATACCCCAGAGGTGAGTCGTAATTCAAACAAACTCTATAGTATTAGGAATTTTTCTATTTATTTTGTCATGCTAACTATGAGAATCAAAAAAAGAAAGTTATAGGTTGGTTTTCTTATACAATCCGCATAGTCTATATCTATACATATAAATAATCTGCCTGTGATTTCGAAATAACTGCATTTTTTCTTTGTTCATATAATTATTTGCATGATACCAAAACTAAAACGTGTTTTTAAAATTATTGTCTGGGATTATCTTGAAAATCGATTTTGATCACTCTTTCATTAGTTGCCAGAGTAACTGTTATTTTTTCTGGGAAATATTTAGGGTTTCTTTGTGAAAATTGAGAAATCTTTAAAATAAGAGTAAAAAACTTTGAATCTATACTACTACCACTGACTATCTATCTAATATTTTAGCAGAGCCTAGTGTGAAACTGTTCTTATCCAAATTGTGCATGAAAACAATTATGCATCTGATATATATTATACTAGTGGCTGTCCATGGCTTTGTCTATGTGAAGTAGTTCTGTGTCTTATAAGTATAATTACCCAGAATAAAAATTATATTGATGATGATTGTGTAAGTGAGAGAAAGAAATAAACACTTTAACAGATATAAAATATTAGGAGTAAATTAGTGTGACTTCATATGGATAAAATTGTTGTGGATGATGGCACAGCTAGTAATTTTATAAATGTCTTTACTTATATAGTAACAAAATATCCCACAGGAGATCAAGGCTCGCAGAGGAGTTGTACTTTCTCAGCTGCAGGAATTACAGGATGCAGTAGAGCCTGTCCTGAGGCTTATGCAAAGAGATGATGTTATGAAAACTGTTGAAACAATGAGAGATCCAAAAACTCTTATCAACTATTTAACCACTAACAGAGAATTTGAGGTAATATTCTGTAATATTGGAAAATTATTGCTCTATTCTAATTCTTATTATGTTGCTCTTATTTGTTCACATGCAAAACTGTTTTATTTTCCTTATCAGTTTGTATTTTTTTTTTAGTTTAAAATTGAGATGATTGACAGCATGTATCAATTAGCCAAATATCGCTATGAATGTGGTAATTATGTGGAATCTGCATCATACCTATACTTCTGTCAGCTGGTTATGTCTCCTACAGAAAAGGTAAGAAATTAAGTTTTTAAATACTCTTACAAAATTCATTTCATGCATCATCTACAAATTTGATATTGAATAAATCACACAGAAACATTTGATATAAAGGAAATTTAAAGTTCAACACCATCTGTTTTACTTTAAACCAAGTTTTAACATTAGTCTCAGATTAGCCTAGGACTATTGTGATAATTTCCAATAGCTAATTTTGACCAAATATAAAACAAGACTAAAGTTAAATCCTGTTTTATGGTATGGGAACCTTTAAATATTTTAAATATCTATGTTAGTCATCAAAATTATTAACAAGTTTAACTTGGCCCATAACTGATTTAAGATTCAAAATATCCAAAATTGATTGGAGAATGATATCAAAGAAGATAACCATTCTGCTTTATCTAAAATAGGCTATAGAGGTGTGAATAACAACATAATTTTATTACAATGTTTTATTCAATATTGTTAAAGTATAATTCTGAAGTTTGTACAGTTCAAGCAATTCTCACTTTGTTTTTCAAACACGTTGAAATAGTTGCTAATATAATAATAATAATAGGCAGTGAGATATATCTTGCAAGTCTAACATGTGTGAAAATTACAAAATTGTATCATACTGTATGAAAAAAAATTACTCATTGCACAGGCAAAAATTTTTATTGTGACTAATGTCCATAGTAGTTTGTAAGGGTTTTATAATTGTTCAGATTTTATATAGGTTAGTTTTTATTAGAATTTGTTGTACATTAAGTTTTCATACAACAGCATTCTTAAAAATAAAATAGTGAATCAACTTGTAAAAAGTATCCTTACTAAATATCATAAATGCTAAAGTAACACACATTTTATCTGTTATGTTTTCACAACTCGGAAATTTTCCATGCGGACAAAGTTACGGGTGGAAGCTGGTTTATATATAATCTTGAATTTAACAGATTTAACTACAATTGGTTTATTAAGGAATTCCTACCAGTTACTGCTTTTCTTTTTCATTAAGTAGCACACGCTGATTTTAATTAATTAGTTTAAAACAAAGTCATGAATGAATTCATGACTGACTGATTATTAAAATATTTAGGTAGCCAAAGAATTAGTTTTACTTGTCAATCCAGAATCATAATATGCGTGACAGTTATGCCTATGGGCTTGTAAAGGTGGAATTGAGTGAAACCATTCACCACAAACCTCACACTGGTAAACTAGATATGAAGTTTTTGTATTGCATTCAGTTTTAACCTTTGTAATGAAGTGTCCAACTTTGTACCTTTAAAAAATATTAATTACTATATTAAATTGCAGATCAAGTTAAAAACAAATATTATAAATGAAATTACCTGTGATTATAAAGTTGTTCATAATTTCGAAATTTTCTATCGCAAGCATTACACAGTAGAAGTTTTGGCAATGAAAATTTATAACACATATGTAGCCAAGGACAGAACAGCCAATGTTGTTCAGCACTTTTATATGATTTGAAACTCTTATTACAAGCATTACATTCATAATTGCTTGTTATTGTATGAATTTTACAGTGCCTTAATAATCTAGGAATGCTTGTAAAGACTTTTTCACAAAATTCACACTGTAAAAGTAACGAAGATTTTATTTCATGTACACAATCTGTGCTATCTCTCTTACCACATTGTTTGAAATGATATGAAGCCAAATCTTCGCGGGGCCAAACCTGAAAGCACTCTGGGCAAGTCCATACAATTTGCCATTGCTGTTGTGATTCTGGCATGATATGCCTTAGTGCATAGTGTCTTTTCAACCCTGTTATGTAAACAAAAGCTTTTCCACAGATTTTACAAGGATATGTTTTCATTGTCTTTGAACATGGCCAAATAAGATTAAAAATTTCTTTCTTCTTTGTGTAATTTAATGTTCTGTTGAGCATGTGAATATTTTCCATGATTTTAGCATTGTTTTCCTTTACTTTCTCTAATCTATGTTCAAGAGGGCTAAGGACATTAACCATTTCATGTGTGTTTTTCGTTTCGTTTTCTTTTGGAAAATTCTTATAAGAATCTTCTGGGTTTTGTGTATCTCTAAATTTATTATAATAATCAAAATCATATATAATATCTTTTGATTTATCTGCAACATTATCAGTTGGCATCTCCATGATTTTATTTATTTCACTAGAATAATATTGGTTATTTTGATCATAGCATATTGAATCATGTATGTAATTTGAACATAAATTTGAGTTGGATATCTCTTTGAAACAAGAATCTAAATCAATACACTTTGAATCACTTCCAGAAGCCAACTTAACAACTAAACGCGAGCTTTCCGATTTTTTCTTTTTTTGGTCAGGTTTGCCTTTTATCCAATTACTGAATGTAGTTTCAGATAATTTTTTTCCAATTGTTATATGTAAAGATTTAAAATCGACTCCGTCTTCAAATTTATGTACTATCAATTTTGCTGACATTTTTGCAAATGTCAAATAGACAATATTTTTTTTTAATAAAGAAACATCAAAGAGGTTTAAACCTAGCTATAAACAAATGTAAGACTGCTCATTGCAGCATTAATTACGTTATAACGAATTAATGGGAGATAACCTAAACGCGCAACATCTTTCTGCTCTACTCTCTGTGGCGGGATGAACTGTGGGCGTGAACGTAATTTGCGTTTTTTGGCATTTAGATTCAATTAATTCACTTTCTCGTATCCTATGTATATCAGAGAGGTCAGATGCAGTGACAGAGACACGGGACGCACAGCACATAATAAATAAGATTCATTTATTTACAATTAGTAAATTTCATGATTACAAATGGCATATTAGTTAAAAAATATGTTTGCTTATTTAATAACACATATAGGAAACTTATTAAGCCCCCCAATTAAAATATTACTACTGTCAAACATTGAATGGTAATTATATTCATAATGGTCTCTTTATATTCAATTAAAACAAGTTAAAATAAAACACGCAGATTCAATTTTAAATTCTATTACTTCTCTAGTATTTTTTATTCAGAAACATACATACACACACACATGCATACACACATTTTCATTATATATTTGCTCTATAAATAATTGCACTATCTCATTGCTATCTTAATGAAAAATGTAAATTTAGTTTGTATTTAGTGAAAGTAACTCAAGATTTATTATTATAGATAAGTATTCATCTTATCAAAATTAAATCGATTTTGATCCGTAATATACTTCGGTTAAGCGTAAACTTGTATACGTGCAATAATTTGTATTTTTTTTCAGAATTATATTTCTGTTCTATGGGGTAAACTGGCAAGTGAAATATTAGTTCAAAATTGGGATGGTGCTCTTGATGATTTGACTAAGCTACGCGAGTTTATAGATAACGGTGGCGCTGGCGCTACAGCCACTAACATGCAGGCTCTTCAACAACGCACATGGCTTGTTCACTGGTCTCTTTTTGTTTTCTTCAACCATGTGAAAGGACGAGACCTAATAATTGAGATGTTCCTTTACAAGCCATTGTAAGTTTTCAAAACAGTATGTACAACATACTTCGCTAATTTAAAATACCAGAAAGCTTTTAGAACTGTATTCGTAACATCATCATATTTTTGTTTCAAATAATTTTGATTTAACTTTTTTGAATTTCATCTCAAGAATGTTAAACTTTTCGTGGCCTACATATTTTGTTTATGAAAGGCGAGCGACTAACCTTTTATATTTCCACTTGAGTTTGCTTATAAAAATATTACTTTAGCTGAATGTAATTTATAATTTCGCATGCCCTAGTTCTAATTATTGTATGGGTATAATCTGGCATAATAGGCTGGCCAAATGTTTACCATCATAATCACTCCAAAGACTACACTTTGACATAATCTACTTAAGTGCATAGGGATCGGTGCCGAATAAGATGTTTATTTATATAGCAACGACTTTGATAATTTGAAAATTAAAATAAAATTGATAAATTTTACTATCATAAGTATTATTCTTTATAACAAGCTTCCTCAAGAAGAGGTGGATATCAAAAACAACTGGAATTTCGTTTTACATTTAATATCTTTCATGTGCTTAAGAAAAAATGCTTGTGATAGCTAGCCTAAACTACGCTTAGGCATGATACAATTTTATTCATTTGTGTTTTCGTGAAAATGATGTATATGTTTATTTCGGTAAACAGTTCTTGTCCTTATTATAAATTGGCTCATTGGAAATGACCTAGATTTTGATATTTTTAAAGAGGGAAGAACCGAAATGCTTGGTGTGTAATCATCATCTAAAATATACAGGACAACAATAAGTTGAGGTTATACTGCTATAATATATATAATAATAATGTCTGTAATTGATACATTTACCAGTTCTCATGAGCTCTATGAAAATAAATTTATAGTCACATACCACTTATAGTGGCACGGATCTCCGGAGTCTTGCTAATGCTTTACGGCATTTTTTATTTATAGCCACAAATTTTTTTTGGTCCTAAAAATTTGATATTATCAACCACAAAAGACAAAGTTCCAAAATGTGTTATGCGAAAAAGTAAAATAATTAACCTCACTCTAAGAAGTCAATAGGAGAAATTCGTCGATCTTCTAAGAACGGCACCCTAAAATATAGATTTCATAGAAGTTACTAGTTTTAAATAAACTATATTCAGTGCAACGTTTCTGGTATTTTATGTTTAACTTCGTATATTTGACACTTTATCGTTTGAATTTACGAAGTATACATATATATACGTAACTTTAAAATATATTTTTTCAGATATCTAAATGCTATTCAAACTATGTGCCCACATATTTTACGTTATTTAGCTACGGCTGTCATTATTAATAGATCTCGTAGAAATGCTCTGAAAGATCTTGTAAAAGTGATACAACAAGAAGCCTATACTTACAGGTATGATGATCATGTACTTTCCTATTCAAATGTATTGTTATTTTACTATTCATAAATTTTGTCACTTGTATTTCAATAACTAATAGAAAGCTTAGAATAAACAAATCGAACATCACCTTATTAAAAAAATATTTAAACATTGTTCAAGGTAAGCAGTGTTTTGTTAGCTTCGTTTCCCTTTTTTTCGGAAAAAGAACAAAAAATGGAAACCACTTCATAACTTAAGCATTGTTTAAAATTTTTATTGCTAAATGGGTTGGTGGATAGAACGCTACTTATAGTTATTTAGTTAACTTACAACACTTGAATACGTTAAGGAATGTAGATGTTAGAATGGCAATGGATGAATAAATTTGACTGTTTGTGCACAGATGCGTTTTCTTTGACCAAGAAAACTATGTAAGATGTAAGAAATATCTTTTTACGTCATCCCCTTACGCATCTACGAATGTAGATAAATCAACAAGTTCATAGAATTAAATAAAATATTTATTTCGTTATCCTAATACCTTGATGAATACATCAATTTAGTATTAAAGAATAACACTATGTTTAGAGTACCATCTAACAATCTTTCTCTAGTCTCAAAATATCCAAAATATATCTCACATGCGTGAAAAGGTAAAAGGAGCCAAGTCTACAATAAAATTTTCAAGCCATCACGTAGACTTAACTTCCTAAAATATTCGAAAGTAGTCGCCGAGGTTGATCAGCGTTATCAATTACGTCGACAAATTATCCAGATCACTCGAAAAACTTTAGAGGTGTCACCATGAAACTTCTTAACGTCGGATTGCCTTCAATTGAGCCGTAGTATCCTAGAGGTCAGGATGCTCGTTTCCCGGCTCTAAACCCTTTATTGAGAAGAACACCTTTGTCCAGCAGAAGAACATTTACTGTCTGGGATTTTAATCTTTGAGGGATTTTATGTTTGAAGGTAATTGAAACAATGTTTGTGATTTTCAGAGATCCCATTACAGAGTTTATTGAACATCTGTACGTTAACTTTGATTTTGAAGCAGCACGCCGAAAGTTAAACCAGTGCCAAGCTGTTCTTCTTACAGACTTCTTTTTGATTGCATGCCTCGAAGAATTTGTCGAGAATGCCCGCTTGATGATCTTTGAAACCTTCTGCAGAATTCATCAAGTTATCAGTATTGGGTATGTACTTTGTACTATGACATCAGCGTTATTTAGTAGCTTACTGAGTCGCTTCTGAGTTTGGATACAAGGCGACGCCAATTTTGGCAAAACCCAAAATTGTTGTTTACAAATAATATGGTACATGTATTTAATTTTGTTAGTGCGTAAGCTTTTACCCTATGCACCTATATTAAATCAACTTGAACATAGAATGTATATAGGTGTTATAGTTACTTATGTAAATAGGACCTCCTTTTCCCTTAATTAACTTGAACCTAGAACTATCGATAATTATTATTTTGACCAAAAAATCTATTGTTTATAAAGGCAATCGCTAATACCAAAAAAAAAACAATTGCCATTGAGTATATTTTAAACGTACATTTTATTGGATTTTTACAACGAATATATATATAAAATTGATATATCACCATACTTATTATTTTTAAAGTTTATATACAAACTTGTATGTACTTGGATGATATTATTAAACTTATAAGATAGTTGCTTTAAATTAGTTTAGTGCTGATATCCACTATAAAAAGTAATAAATAAACTGAAGTTAATGAAATTAAATGATTACAGTATGTTAGCTGAAAATCTAAATATGCAGCCAGATGAGGCTGAATGTTGGATTGTAAACCTGATTCGAAATGCACGTTTGGATGCGAAGATCGATTCCAAGCTAGGCCATGTCGTAATGGGTGCGCAGCCTCTTTCGCCTTATCAGCAATTAGTGGAAAGAATCGACTCACTCGCTGTTAGGTCGGAAGCTCTGACATCTTTAGTTGAAAGAAAACACAAGGCACGCAATCAAGACGTAAGTTGTTGCTTTTTTATTTTTTAGTAGTTTATTCAAAAATATTCATGGACACATTGACCATTAGAAAATTTATTTACATCTCCATACTTTTTCTACCAGTCACTTTTCCACATTTATTTCCATTTAAGTATAATTATAGGGCTATGCTCGGTGTTTCTCTGCGTGATAGACTCTGCAACGATGATATCCGCAGCAGAACTAAGGTAACCGACATAGCCGTAGAGATCAGCAAGCTGAAGTGACAATGGGCCGGCCACATAGCTCGCAGAACTGACAACCGTTGGGGAAAAAAGGTTCTCGAGTGGCAGCCACGTACAGGCAAACGCAATGTAGGACGACACCCACAAGATGGAGTGACGACCTGCACAGTGTTGCGGGAAGTCGATGGATGCAGGTGGCTCAGGACCGAGCTTCGTGGCAATCTTTGGGAGAGGCCTATGTTCAGCAGTGGACTTCTGATAGGCTGAAATGATGATGATGATAATGATAAAAGTTGAAACCTAAAATATTTTCATAATTTTTTTTAAATTAATGTCACCAACTTAAATCGTTACTTTCGCTTCGAAGCATTAACTAGATCATGTTAGTTTTTGTGCTACATAAATTTTTACCATATGGTGGTTATAGCTTTTCTTTCCATGGATGTCATAAAAGTCGACTACCGAAATTGCTCTAAAATATCTTGGTACTTGGTATTGCAATCTCTATATTTATTGCTTGCCAAGTTGTTAATTATGCAAAACCTATTGGAAGAGGCTTATGTCAAGCAGTAGACTATTCGTAGGCTGAAGAAGAAAAGTATAAATTAAATATAATAGTTTTTGATACAACACTTCATTTGATTAGTGACCCTTCATAACAATGAAATTTCTGTAGTTAAAATTTTATCATAAATTTACATAGGTAAATAAACATTTTTTTTTAAAAGAAACTAGCAATGCTAGTTATTAAGTAAGATTACTAATATTCCTGTTAACCCTCCAACTAAGCTCACAGCTTGTATCTGGAGAGGTTCACGAGAATGGCGGGCTCTTACTTACGACGTCATGTTTCGTAGTCCGCACCCTTAACCACTTTGCAATTGGCTCTTAAACCTAATAATCTTTCACGATTTTTTTCAGATTCGTTGGGGAACACAAGAATTTTGATTGTAATAAGACAATTCTAATTATTTGCTGATGTATTAACAACTTTTTATTAAAGACATCTTACACAAACTTTTTTTTTTTTAAATCATAAACTAATTATTTCATACACTCATTTTTTATATTTTTACTATAACACTAGTCTACAGGTTTGATAGTGATAAACCTTGACAAAATAAAAGCAACCAATATTGTTGATAAAACAAAAATAACAACAAACATGTAAAATGTATCTTCTGAAAATACATCGGTAAAGGCAGGTATCTGATTGTATATCTCTTCAACAACATGTAGATTTCCTTTGTTAGAGTGAGCCATATTTTGATTTACTTCTTCTTGGTTTTCTTTTTCTCAGATTTAGTTTGAACAGTTGTTGTAACTTGTTCAACTGGTGCAAGAGAGGATATATGTTTATTTAACAATTGAAGAATTTCTAGACATGTAAGATTACCACTTTTGAATGTAATGTTTTTTATGTTTGCGGTTTCTGAAATAAAAAGTATCATTTTAAAAAATTCTCTAAATTTTTTATTTTCTGCGAGGGACTCCTAAACTGCACCCCTTTATCACCATCTCGCAGAAAATCAACAGCCCGGAGAACATACATACTGCAAGGATATATATAGGATACATACCTCGAGGCTATGGTCGAAGGCATACTACATCAGTCTATTTTAGTCCACTGCTTAATGTTTAAGGCTGCACACTGCTCTTAATCTCCAAGAAAGGAACAGCAAAAGGGATTTCCCATACCATGCTGGGCAAGCGGGTTGGTAAGTACAGTTCCGGTACCGTGCCATTAGTGATGCTCGATCTCAATTCTATTGATCGGTGGGATTTGTGTTCGGCAAATTTGGATGTATATTTCATCATTCGGTCGCCAGAATCTCGTTCTGTTTGCTTGCCGGGTGCACCACGTGCAGGTGCGGTTGTCATTAGGAAAATATTGTACATGCCTCCTTTACATCGCCGCTTGCTTACGTACAAATACTAGTATTAGACAAATTAAATTAGAAATTTTGAACAATTGTTGCAATACGTTTAATAATTTCAATAAGACGAGTTTTAAGCGTGGTATAGCCAAGCGGCGGCTTTTGCTGCTGCTCGAATGGGCCGGCTCGACCGGTCTAGTACCACGGCCTCGCAGAATACCGGCGTGAAGTAGAGGCATCTTGTGCTTCTGCGTTTCGTTCCGTGAGTGAGGTAACCTCCCCCTCCTAGTCTAGTATGAAAGAGGTAGATTATTTCGGTACGATTAAGAAAACTTCAGGTGGTAAGAACATCGTTTTAATTATAATATATGGATTCTATTATATGGAGATCCTATAATTATAAGAGATTTCAACATTCAAGACATTAAATGGGCTATGGGCAGCTTAAACAGATATACTAAACTTCACACCAGTTTTATAGACATACTTATGGACAGCAGCTTAGAACAACTAGTAACTCAAAACACGAGAAAACTCAATGATCAAACAAATAGACCAATCAGGCGACGTAGTGCCAATTATGAGGTAATAAGTAACCATTTAAATAAATCGTAAATTGCATGAAGTGTACATGATAGTATACACACTGTAGTACCTGAAAAAAATTATTAGAAAAGTTGCAAATAAAAGCCATGGATTAGTAAGGAGATATGTGAGCTAACTATTCAAAAGAATCTCCTTTGAAATATGTATTGCCTAAATCCAGATGATAGTTCCTATCGCAAATAGCGCTCCGTTAACAACAGAAAAGTTAAACTATGCCGCCAAGGAAGAACAACCCTGAAGCTAATATTCTAAACACTGGTCCCAAATTATTCTACGGGTACATTAGAAATCAAATGTCTTCCAATTTAGGCATCCACAGTAACGAATCCAGAAAACATTGCTAGCATATTAACTGAACAATTTTAAAGTGCCTTTGTAAATGAAACTCTTCCACTTGTATAATCGCCGCGAATGGAAGCTTATATTGACAACATCGTATTTTTTCCAGAAGAGGCAGCTAAAGTGTTGAAGACAATTTCGGGATTCTGTTGTCAGATTAATTGCGCTTTTCATTTGGTTTTAAGTTTTTTATTTTATGTAGATTAATAGTGTTTAATAAATAAATGTGTTTATTGATCTGTATATCACGTGACTTCAAACATTAAACGAGTATCATGACTTCATCAAGACAATAACATTGACTCAAAATAACTTACCAGAACTAACACTTTTTATAATTAAGCACTGCTATGCAGTGATATGTATAATTTTTGTACGTAATTAAATCGCCTCTTAAACTGCCAAAAAGTGGTTGCCAAAGTCAAAAAGTGTTGTATGTATTATAGTTAATGAAACACCCATGTAATAATAATCATTGATCCTGGCAAGGTCGTCACTAAAGAATTTTATTACAAACGTTTTTTTAGGTAGGCGCATTCTTGTAAAGACTGATGGTCTTTTCACTTCAGATACATACACCTGGTAATGTCTACCACACAGTTCCCTTCCAAATCCTCTAATGTAAAGTCGTTATACCCATGACCCGGATAGATCCATAAACTGCTTTTCTAACATTCTGCAATATGCTGATGACATAGACTTGTATTTTTATTTTTTGAGATCAACAGCGTTACTGTAAACATGGAAATTGTTTATAGTAATGCCTTTTCTAATGTAAAACCAATAATGGGTTATCAATAAATGAACGAATATTTACTAAAAATTATATATTAGTGCAGTGTGGGTTCTGATGTATCATTATAAGTAACACATCATTACAAAAATATAGTAAAAGTAAATAAAAACTTAAAAAATATAAAAATTAAGGGATGAGAAAGAGTTAAGAAAAGAACTTAGAATTATACAATTACAATATAGAGGACAGTTATTACTGACCTGTAATTAACCACTACAATGATCACTATTAAGTGGTTACATTTATAATAATGATCCATCACTCTTTTTTATACTTGAAGTAAATATCATGAAAAAATGTCAACACCGGGGAACATTCCTCAGTAAAGGTATTTTAAAGTATGCAAGTTGTTCTTAGGGACATCTGTGAGATAGGCCACTAAATGTGAAGGTAAGATGTCTTGTGAAGGCTCTTTGGATACCCTCTACTCTTTGCAAAAGTTTATTTAACAATAGGTGAATTATTAACCACAAAGGTGTTACTCACATAACACACATTCTGGGGCTTTCATTTTTAATTTATTAAATGTTTTCAATCTTTTCAGTATGCACATAATAATTAGAATGCCAAATCTAAATTATACACTTTTTTAATACATGGTATATGATACAACATTGTTGACATATACTCATCACAAAGCACAAACTCTTTTAAGCTTTATTAGCATGAATGTCTATGTAATTGTTCATGATAAGTTTATTGGACAGGTATATGCCTAGGTTGTGAATCAAATTTGTTCTACCAGTGTGCCATTGGTAGTGTAAGAAAATTCAATATTATTCTTTTTCTATTTTAAAGTTATTAATTGACATTTACTACTGTTAACTTTAATTCTATTCATTTGATAGTAATCTGAGAGACATGCTAGGTTTTCATTAGTTTCAGATGGTCTAATTTAAGTAAAAGAATAACATGATCTACATAATAGTCCATGTAGACCACATTGACCTGCTTATGTTTGTCCATTGCCTTGCCCACACAATTTGTAAATATGGAGAAATTTATTGGTATAAAACCTTAACCTTTTGGTTCATTTATGTTTATTTTTTATCATCATTGGTCATTGGTAATTTAACTAACATATTCTATATCAATTTTATACCAAAGCATCACCAATTCCTTCATTTAGATCTAATCAATGTTTGAGAAACCCTTTTTCCACACAGATGAATAGTCAGTGTTGAATTGATCATTAAACCAGTTGTTAGTATTTTTATTTTTATTTGCCTGTGATGTCACAATGCCCATAATAGTTGGAAGTCATTTATTTACATGCAACAATTATATGTGTTGAGACATAATTACAGGTATGCAGTATTAAATAAGAAAGTACAAGTTTGAATACCACTAGCTATTATTGTAAGTACTATTAAATTATTTTAAGTCAATTTTGTATATGTATATGTAAACAAATTGATTTATTATATATTAAATTAAATACTTCAGTTAGTATTACCTCAATTCAGTAATTTATTTTTGACTGTGTTAAATATGCTTTTACAGATTCATGTGAACCAGTTTTGCAAGTCACATATGCTTCTAAAATTATTTGTTATTTTCTACATAAATTACCTGATGTCATAATTTAATTATTAATTTAGGTTGCAATAGCCGAGTAGTTAGATCTGCCTCCAGATCAGATTCAAACAATCTCCTACAGGATTTTTTTTATTTATTTGGTCAATACAATTTTACCAGAAAATGTTAGTAAAATACATTACTTATTGCTAAACCAATATCTATAGCCTCTTTTCACACATAAGTGACACATCAGAAGACACATCAGAAGTCCAGATAGTGTTAATCATGAATATAGAGTAAGTTTATCTAATAAATACATACTTACATTCCATGGTTATTGATTTTAAAGAATTTATATAAGAATTCCTGAAAAAAATTTACTTGATAATTGATAAAAAATATCAATTTCATCAAAATATGTATCTCAGGAGTATGAATAAGTGCCTAATTCAGATAGTAACTAGCACCATATGGATCATATAATAAACATCTGTTTATTATAGATATTACAGAGTCATCAGTGCCAGTGCTTGTATGGAACATGAAGAAACGACAGCAAAAGCGGACAAATAACTAATATTCCAGGCGACACGAAAAACAGTTCTGTCATAACATACTCAAGAAGTTAGTTGAAACAAATAATAAACATATAACGTAAACTCATGTTAACACTGTATAATGAGAGTCAAGGGAACATTAGTGTTTGATTACTTTTCAATGTATAAAAATCAAAAGCAACATTTTCCCCTATGCATAATTTTTAAATGTTCGTACTATTTTCCTTGGACAATAGTAGATAAGTGTCCAAAAGTAATAACAATGAATAATTTCGATATAAAGAAGTTTGTTATATAGAAATGACAATGTATTCGCAAAACTGAAAGATACTGTACCTGCTACTGAAGGTATAACTGATATGTCAATAGTAGGTTCACCGCGGTCACAAACAATCTCAGTTTTAAGAGAACAGTTTGGATTTGTAACAATTATCTTTGGTGAACTTATATAATGTAGAAAGTTTCTGAAAAATACAGAAGTGGTTAAAAAGTAATAAAAAATATCCTAAAAGAAAAATTGTGCATTGCTTTTAGATAAAGATCGATCGATTGCAATTATTTTAAAAATTTAATGGTTATGTGATCCATTCTTAATTATTACCTTGTGTGCTTAACATTATCACTAAATGGATCGAATTTCACGACAATTCTTTTTGCTGCCTTGAGATTAACAGCTTTTAGCTGTTTCCCAATAGCTGAAACCACTCCCCCAGATCTTCGAATAGTACCGCTGTAAGGGATAGACATATTTTGATTTATATTATTGACTTGACATATGAATTTTGAATGGATATAGTATAGACACAGTCAGAAGCAGAACACAACAGACAAAGAAGCACCTCAGTATTAATAAGGTACTCTGTGCTAGCACAGACACGAGACAAAGACACACTACAAGTTTATTCTTAATTAATGGCAATCTAATGATTACAGCCAACGTCCAGTCATTAAAATAAATAAAAAAAACTGTGATTATAAACAAAAATCGTAATAACTGTGATCTAATGAATTAAAATGAAACTAATTGTACTAGTATTGTAAAATATAGTTTAAATAAATAAAGAACCAAAAAAATTACGTTTAGTCCACCTAAGTCTACATAACGATTTCGATGTCGTTGTAAGGACATAGCAATAATTTTTAAAAAGAAAAGTATCGCCACAGACTATGGCTTGTTTAGCAAGTTTATCAGCATAATAATTACCAAATATACCAACATGACTCGGAATCCAAACAAAGGAAATGTTAATATTTTTAAATATTAATAGGAATAAAAGTTTCTTTATTTCAAATATCAAATGATTGCGTGAGATACCATAGAAAGGGTTGTGAACTAATATATGTAAAGAACTAACGAAATCTGTAAAGATAACGATAGTTTTAAATTTAAAAACGTTGCAATATTTTATTGCTCGTAAAATGGCTAGCATTTCAGGTTATTTTCAACTTGGTTGTTTATCGCATAACCAGTACAACCTTTTACGTTAAGTTTGGCGGCATCGGTAAAAATACGATTATGGTATGGTAAATGCTTATCCAGTGCAAAAAGAAATTCATTATTTGTTTGGATCACCTCATCACCTCAGTCCTACCGTGACCACGGCTGCTGTAAAGTAATCCAAACGTCGAGAAAATAAAAACAAAATTAAATGCGATAAAATCCGTAAATAATAGTTTCAAATGTGTAGTGTTCGCGTAAATACAAGAAATCAATAAAATTCATTATTTGATTCAATGGAAGATTTATTTAGACAAAATGTAAGGTAACTTTTGGGTTGTAAAAGACTACATCAAATGAATTAGAGAAAATGCTCTTTTCTCTTTTGCGTTGCGCACCGATGAATAGGACCTAGCAAGTTGCTTAGTTATGCCAGTACTTTCCTTAATTTATTAAAATGTATTGTGAAAGTAAACGAATCTTAAGGATTTATGGATGGTGTTGGAAAATTGGAGTGCTCTGTAAAAAAAGGTATCCGATAAATATTGCCAAGGCGTTGATAGGCGACGAATTCATAGCACCTAGAATTATTCTTAGAGAGTTGTATTGAACGACGTCTAATATTTTTAATCCTCCTATACTAGAAGCCTCAAGAATAAATGGGACATAATCTAAACGACTACTTATAATTGTATTATAGATTAAGTTTAAGGAATATGGATGAGCACCCACCATACCCCACAAAGCTCTTAATATGTTAATATTTTTTTTACATTTTTTTAGGTATTAATGACATAGGCCATATCGGATAATTTATCTTGAATTAAACCGAGAAACTTCACTTGCCTAATATTTTCAAGCAGATAATTAATAAAATGTACCTATACTTATGGTACAACACTTTTGCGAGAAAAAAGAACAGTATTGCTTTTAATCTGGGAAATAGTTGATGATCATTCAACCACGTGGTCAAAGACAGAAGAACATGTTCTATTGCATTAACACAGTACCTATTTTATTTTTTTATTTATTTAAACATTTAAATTGTATATTCGCTTTAGCCTAGCCTTTGGATACCTTTCGAGTAAATTTTTTATCATTATCAATTTTAAGATGAATAGTGCTTTTTAGATATATATAGCTTATACATTTTTTCTTTAAGAATGCTAATCTAATATCCGTAGTGAAAATAGATAGGCTATCATGAATGCTTTAACCTTTTCTGAATCCGTATTGAATAATAATCCATGATTTTCCACATACCAGCCCAGCCAAGCCGATTTTTGATCATGTGTTCAAAGGTTTTTATTAAAATTGAGCATAGAGCGATCGGTCGAAATAAATAGCCGTCACTGGGGTTTTTGTCGGGTTTCAAGATATGAATAATTACTTGAGTCCTCCAAGAATCAGGAACCAAATCTTTATCAAACAAAGCGTAAATGATATTTAAGTAATAGGATAAAATTTTATTATTAAATTTGACAAGTAATGAGTATGGAATTCCGTCTAGACCTGGAGATGAACATGTGAAGAACAAGTTTTAATTCATATAGAGAAAATGGACATTCTAAAGGATCACAGAAAGGTTCATGTACATGTACTTTCAGGTAAGGAGTACTTCTCTCGAAGGAGCTTAAGCCGGGGCAAGTTTATCCTAAAAAATATTTATTGATTGTGAGGGAATGACAGTTCGGTAAGTACAAGATGAAAAACTACGGTGAAATTTTTTATATTGCGCTAAACTACTGATGAAGGAATAAATGGTGATATTTAAGAACAAAAGGAATCCCAACCTGACTATTTTTTTTTTGCATAAAGATTTATTACTCTTTTACTATTAATTTTACTATTAAACATTTACTCTACGTTTATCCAAAAATGCTTAAAAATTAATGTCCACCCGTGTGAAGCCGGGACGGGCTGCTAGCCGCACCACAAAGGATGATGACAATTGAAGTCACCAAAATTAAAAATGGGTTGGGAAGAGAGCAAATATTTTATTTTGCGAAACGTATTTATGGACGGGGAGGAACATACATAGAAACGAAAGTAATATTTTGAATTTGTACTGCTATAACATTGAAATCGAATACTTCATCGGAAACATCTGTACAGGAATAAGCATCATTGTTTTTTATAAGTAAACAATACAACGTAACCATCTAACCTGTCATTTCGAAAACAACAAAAGTCTGGAATTCAAAAGTTGCAATCCGGTTTCACCCATGTCTCTGAAATAGCAGCGACAAAGACATCGCATTTATTAATAAAATAAATTATTTCAGTTCGTTTATTTAACATGCTTTTGTAGAAGCCATTGTATTCCATTGTAGGATCCTCGTGGGAAAGAATGTTATGTACAATTAGGGGGATAGACAAAGGCGTCTCTGGCGCGCTTACTAGCGCCCTCTAGTAAGCGCGCGGTCAAAATGGAATAGGTACAAATGTTAATATGTCTTTATAAATGTTATAAAATAGAAACAGTAAAAAATTCGACTTTTATACTAACTTGATCAGCTAATCGGTCATCGAGTCGAGTCGAGCTACACTAGGCCTCGTATCAAGTTTTCCACATTTGTTTTTTTCTTCATTCATTTCACTTTTGCCAATTTCTACCTCATGCCAAATATTCAGTTTCAATATTTTGTAAAACAATTGGCATACATTTGACAGATTCGGGAAGCTCGATGCTAGGTCAATGTACACGGTTGAAAAGTATTTTCGTGAAGGAAGGGTGACAAAAATAACAAAACACAACTTAGGTTATTTCAAAATAGTTTTATTTAAAAATTATACAAGACGTAATGAACATATATATAATTACAATAAGTTACTTTTCTTGCTTTTGTAGAAAATTAATTTATACGCGATAAATAAATTTAAAATATCCATTCGCCGTTGAAATGTCAATGAACATCGGTAATAATTCCGTTTCATTAAAGAGCTCTAATCTGAAGAGCCAGCATGGCACAGTTTATTTTCTTTTTTTGGCCAAAAAAAGTCCTAATCCTTCCACTGTTTTAATTTTTGTAGAAATTTCAAAAAAAATTACATTATTTTGTTTCAAAAGTTGGAACCGTTCGTCGATCTTAGTTATTGCGGTATCTAAAAGGTAGTATTAAACTTTATTTTAAAATGCGTTTCCACGTCTGTTATTGGTTCATCCTCAGCCTCATAATAATAAAACCTCCTACGAACGCGGGCAGATGCGGAAAGTTTTACTGTTGCCTTGATTTCTTCCGCTACTGTTTTTGCGCTTTTAAGAAACTCCCCTCAAATCAACTCATTACGGAATTCAGACAAAATTATTTATGCCAAATCAATAATTTTCACTGCTTCTGACAATACGGTGTCTGATTTTTGAACAGCTTTGCTAACTTATATTTATTTTGCTGAAAATTTCAAACCAAATAAACAGATAGCAGATGAATTAAAATTAAAAAAAAAATTTGCCAGTAATAAATTTGCCATATTTCTTCACTCCGCATATTTGCTCCTAACGGAATATATTGTAACTTTTCCCAGATTGAAACGTAGAGCTTTAACCGCTTCAACTCTGCACTCCCATCGAGTATTTGGGAGTGGTTTTAAACTTAAAGTTGGTACTTCTTTGGCAAGTACTTGCCAACGTGTTGATGACGCAGAAAAAAGAACTTAAATTTCTTGCACAATTGATTATGGAGGGTAGAGGTGAGGAAAACCGTTCGTTAAAATGTGCTATATAAAGAGGGCGCTACAGTAGCTGCTAGGTCAATTTTAAAAAGAGCGCTAAAAGTTATCAGAAAAGAATAGAGAGATAAACAAGGACAGAAGATATTCAGCTCCGTTATGGCCCCTATTGCGCACTTTTCAAAATAAGAATAAATTACAAACCAATACATAATCAATCGTATGCTTATAATTTTTTAACGCTTGATTAATTTTTATAATATTAGTAAAATAAATAAAATGAGGGAATGGGCTGGACAAAATCAGAGAACAAAAATTATTCGAAAGTAGAATAATAAAAATACATTTTTCAATTGTCAGTTTTTAGATTAAAAATTTATTTGAATAAATTATGAGAAGTATCAAAGAATGTTCAAGTTTTAAAAAAAATTTATTCGCTTAAAAAAATTAGACTTAATATTTTCTAATTTAAATGTAACTAGAAAAACAACTATAAGACGAGTTTTACAGATAATAAACGTACTTATAACAATAAAATAAACTATACTATAGTCACTAATAATATTAAATTTTCTAACTCGGTATACTTCAATACGTTAACTACTGCTGCGATCATACCACACGATTTGCCTACGCTAGCGCCATTTCAGAGGGTTTTTGAACTATTATTTATTGTTTATAGCTTTTTCAACTTTCTCCCCATATCAGACGGTTCTCCTTACCTCTACCCTCCATAATAATATGTATTACTTAGGTATTATAAATGTACCCACTAAATTTGCCATTTCAATAAAATTTCCTGTTAGGGTCTGCTGAAACAAATTTCAATGTATGGAATAAATAGTGCCCTTGTACAAATATGTACCATGTTTTAATGTTTTTATGCCTTTGTTGGATGTACATAAATAAAAAAAATTGTAAAATCTTAGGTGGTGTTGTAACTAGCACGCTTTCCAAAAAGCACTGAATTTTATCAAGAAAGTAAAGGGAGTATAGTATTTATGTAATTGTTACGTGAAATGCACTTACATTTTTTTTAGTATTAGGTGGGGTAAAGGTGCTCGATCTACCAGCACTCACCGCTGCGATGACTGGTTAAATCAGGATCAGCATTGAAGATACCGGACCGACTAAAACCCCACGGTAACGCTGTTAGCCCGGTGGCCTTTACAGGTTCGGCAGAGGAGACCTGCGAGCAGAAGGTCCGCAAGTTAGGTAAACTGCCCCTACTGCGTATATTGCATCTTAAGATGCCCCTGATATTGCAATGCAAAATTAAACAACGCCATGTAGTGCACGAAATATAACTACATTAAACAGGAATTAACATGATTATCGAAAGTAACTATCGAATAATTTGAAGAGAGAATAAAATAAAATAAAAAACTAATGAACTAGTACACTAATCTTAACAGGTGGAAACACTGATGCATGTACACAAGAATAGTGATGTCCTGCATCGTGTTTTCAACACGATTATTATTGAAACGTAAACACTTTGCACATGGTTTTAATTTTAACTAAAGTGTGCTTTTTTAATTTATTTTAACATTAACGTTTATTCACAAATTTCATATATAGATGGAACTGAAAACATTGTTTAGTATAATATTGGAGGTTAAAGTATGAATTTTTCGTTTCATATTGAAAAAGGCAAACGCCTTTTTTTATAAAAAAATATGTATTTATTTAATCGAAGTAAATACTTCGATTAAATAAATCTTCCTTCTAAAAATACCTTCGTTATCTATATATTTCTGCCATCTCCTGGTAAGATCATTTATGCCTTTGCGATAGAACTAGATCTCCGGATGTGGACTCTACAAAGTCTGTAAAGACATTTTGTACCGCTTCCGGAGCCAACTTCCGGAATAATTTTTTTTCCTTGCAAAAATTTGACGGAGAATGACTTATGGTTTTTGGATTTAGGGTAGAGAATTCACTTTTCACCCCACGTCGCAATCTTTTCTAAAATCCCTTCATTTCTATACCTGCTTAAATTTCTTTGTGGTCACCAAGAGCAAAAGTAGTATCGTTTTCAATTTACTCTGCTTGGGTACATCTTTCGAACGATCCGTCCTTGTGTGAGCCAATTCAAAAGATCTAAAAACGGGAATTAAAATATCGATATTCAATTAAATCGAACTAACATCGAATAGCGTATGTCCTACTGAACTTGAACAATATCATTAAACTTTTTGGCTTCCTTCACTTCATTTGTCATTTTATTGAATCATTAAAGAAGACGAAAGAACCATTTTACTTTAGTCCAGCCAACTTAATTTTATTAGAATTTACACTATTTATATATCCACGTTACGTACGTAATATATAAATTTATTATTTTCGTTATTGTCTTTAAAAGACGTTTCCTTGCCGGAATGAGCGGTGTTCATACAGGTCAGTAAGTTATATTTACAATTGTTTTATTTTCTTTGGTATTGTTATTGTTTAATACGAATGTATACTTCATTTAGGATTCTTATGTTACAATCTGGTCTCATCTTACTATTCCCGTATGGCTAAAAATGATGAGAAAGAAAATAGTCAATTTCTTCATAAAGTTATGACAATTTTATTCGTCTATGTGTAATATGAATATATTGTTTGTTATTAATTTACTTAGAAATGTAGATTACATATTATTTATAATAATGATGTGTCAATATTTAAATTATTGTTAATTTTACATTGAAATGATTCTATAATATAGTTACCAGAAAAGTAACTTTTCATACCATATTTTTTTTCATATTATTAATAAAGCGTCATTACTTTCTTATTTAATATCTCTACAGAAGGATAATATAATTTTGTTTTGAATTAAATTCAGTTTTAACATTTATATGTACTAAATGCTCAACCCTTCTCATGTCATAACAATAGAATTTCTATTGTTTCATTATGTCAAGAATTATCAATATTTTAAAAATGTCTACTAATGAAATTACATTAGTATACAGGTTGGGTGCAAAGATACAACATTAAAATTAACCATATATTCTACGGGGCTGTTTCTAAGACATGCACCAAATATCAGTTATAGAAATACACAGTAGTTTAGTCATAGCGGCCAATGACACTCAGACCAAAGACCTTTTTGAGACTTTGAAGTCACTGATAAGTTGACTATGAAATCCTGCTAGCTGTAATCTATTAGTCATGACAAATACTGCTGGCATTTTATATGGTTATTAGACATTTTTTTTAAAAGAATTTTATTTATTTCTTTCATTAAAACTTGATTCACTATTTCCAAATAGTTTTGACCATACTTAAATTACCACATGCTCAGCAGTGAAGGAAAACATTGAGAGGAAACAGAGCAGTAGGCATTTACAGGCTGGTAGTAATATTTTTACTTAATGTCAATAAGATTGTAGCTCTCCGAATGTAACTTATAATATATAATAATTATAATACTCACATGAGTAGAATTAAATGAAATGGCATTATTAAATTAGATATAGCTTTAAGGAATTTTTTATAGTTACAAGTTTCTGATGTCTCAGCTAATAGTCCTTTGCAAGGCAAAGGCCTTCATAATTACTTGTGAAATACACATAATGCTTAATATTCAGTAAGTAAATACTTAGCAGAGCATATTTATTTTATTGCCTTTAATTTAGTAAATTTCATTTTGTCAAACTGTACTTAGTTATTTACCTATTAAATATTTCTATTGCACATTTGTATGTACTATTTTATAAAACATAGTTGTAACTTAATATTTTCTTTTATCAACCACCATTGTTCAGACTGCTGTTGCAACTCAAATGAAGCCTGTTCCACAGCTGTGACATCACAATATGGTGGTAGTTCTGTCCTAATCTTGTTTTAATACCAATGTAGCAGAAGTATATAACCAGTGGCATGCATTCCATTTAGGCAAAAAGGCAGTGCTGACTCTGGCTAATGTCTTAAGAAATTCAACTCTATATTTTGTGATGCAAATACTTTGATTTTATCCCTTCTGCCTACTGTCTTCTGCATATGTTTTTGACCCAGTGTCAATGCCACACAGTTTAACTTACTTGTGTGTAATGAAGCTCAAAGCTTACAAGGTCATTATAATAAATTTGTATTAGTAAATAAGATTGATTTTTAATTTTTGCACAGAAACAATATTTATTGCCTGGTATTTAAGACAAAAATAATTCCTTCTTGTGAAAGTCCAATTCGTTGGTTCAGCTGTTTTCAAGATTTCCAAGATTAGGCCAGACAAGTTTTAGAATTAATTTTGAGTTTTGTTATTGTGCAAATAATCATATGAGCTTAGGAAACACTTCCATCTTATTTATATATATATAAATGGTTTACTAGATTTCCTGTATTGCTATCTATACCTCATCTGATGTTAATTTTGAATGCACTAATATTATTTACAAAAAATTAACATTTTTCACTGTGAAAGGTCATTGACATTAACATATATGCTCAAAATATTGTACTTGCTATACAAAAAGTCAAGAATGTCTTAATCAAATGGATTAGGTTTTCATGTTTAATAATAGTATTGCATTATTTTATTTCAGTATTTATGTTACTGAATTATACCTGTTATTTATAGAACCCCTTTTATATACACCATTCTTGTATCTAATTGTATAAAAAAAATTATTAAGATAAATTGTTGCAATTTGTTATTTAGACTAATGTAATGATATAAGAAACAAGTAAGTTGTCTGGATTGTATAAATGTCTATATTTTTTGGGTTTCAAGTAGAAGCTGTGACTCAGTGACTTAGGCAATATGTGTTTTTTACTAGTGTTGGTAAGAAAAGTATGACGTAAGTCTCTTGTGCGTTGGTCCAGCCCAGTCCAGCCGCCGTTCACTCGCCTTCGGCACTGTCAATAAACTTTGGCAATACAAGGTGAGCTCGATTTTTGGTGTTGTTTTGTATGTTGCTGTCGCTCGGTAGAGGTAAGTCTATCGGTCGCCGGGCTCTGCTCATGCTCGCAATTAAAAAATTTTTTTTTTTTTACGAATAAGAAACGAATATGATTGGAGGTCAAGAACATGATATAAAATCGCAGATTCGTACCTCGCGTAGTTGTAGGTGAAAGTGGCGAACACGAGCACCAGGCAGCGACGCGAGACGAACGCGGGCGGTTGTGTTAGCGAGCGCTCCGACGTGGCGGAAGAGGCGGAAAACGGGCTTATTGTCAGCATTGCCAAACGTTTTAAATTCTACCGAGTATTTTTTTATCTGTGATCGTGGAATTATGTATGTTCGTTTAATATGTTATTCCCCAATTTACATGAACAATTTATTGACTTATGTTTCCTAATGAATATCCCTATATTGTCGCTAATGTGCATCAAACGATATTCGTGGTTGAACTCGTCGATCCATTTTGTTTTTGCTACTAAAAGTATAATGGATATTCGTGGAAGAAGAGGAAGATAGATAGAGAAATGGCGAGCACAAGAGAAGGAAGCGCCGAGCCGGCTAGTTTAGAATACATGGAGGACCCGTACTTCGTGCCGCCGGATGACGATTCAACTCCAAGTTTCGATGTGGCCGTTGATGAGCTCGACGAGTTGGAGGAGCTGACCAGCTGGCCAAGTAACGCAGAGGTCGAGGCCGACTGGCGCGCCCTGCCTGACCTCGCCGACTCGGCTATGTGTATCGAGACTGAGTTTTATATGGACAATCGTCGCCGACGTCTTCGAATATTTAGGAAAAAAATACGTGAAGTTCGTGTTACTTTTCAAGATCTCTCAAAACCGTACCTTGCCAAAGTTTCCAGTCATACAAACTATAAAAAGTTTCTAGGCATCACACCTGGAGGTTAGTGATTACATCTGGTATTGTTTTATTACCAAAAATTATACATAGGTGTTATGTGTAAAATTACATTATAATGCTATAAAATTACATAAATAAACAGGTGTCAACATACAATAACATGTGACGTTATAATCAATTATATCACAGACGACGTCGACATTACATAAAAACTACAACTTTATTGAAAGTAATTATTTCAATGTTTATATCACAAACAATCGCCACCTATTAACAGCAGTAGTAAGGACCTTCCTTCCTGTTGAGATTTTATTGTAAATAGAAATGAGCAGCTCTGCATTTGTGCCCAAGTGCCCACATGCATCCCATGATGTTGTATGCAAGCATGTAGGTGTTTTAGTTATTTACTATAATGAGTGACCGCATTTATTTGAACCAAGTTATTACTTATGACGCAATATAATTATATTCATCAATCAAAAGTTATACCTTGAGAATGGATTTGATGAAGCTCTGTATTTTGATTACTACAAAGACATTTCTTATTACAAAACGAGTTAAGGCTTGGCACAGTCTTACATTTAGTGTGGTAATTTCGATGAAGACAGACCAGGTTTAAACCGATAATAATGTTCAACCTCGTTTTGTAATAAGGGATGTATGATATATATGTTATACATACATATATATCATACATCCCTTATTACAAATAGGTATGTATATATTTAATAATTATTGTTTTAAAAGTTATTTTAAAACAATTTTATTTTATTACATTTCGCCTATAAATAGATTGTACTCAATCTTAAAATTCAGGCAATCAAAAAATTTATTCTAACGTATGTGAGTTAAATTTGGATAAATTATTAAAGTAAGGTGGGATCCGTTACGTCTAATTTTTTATTTTTTTACTTACCAAAGTTTCAGGTGCTTTACAGCACACTGAAGCTCAGCGTGCAAGTCTTTACAGTCACAGATTCCTCGTACTCTCTAAAACAATGATTTTAATAGAGAAAACGCTTTTGCAAACTGCAAAATAATAATTAAATCCAAACCCAAGCATACTACTGCTCGAACTCAACATACTGTGAGCGACTTCTGCGTAAATCGGAACAATAATCAATAATTAAAAGCTGACGGTAGCCTGAGTATAATGCCACCTGGCTTTGACTTTGACATCAGAATGCCTAACACCGCCGTATCGAGAGCGGGACACGGGGGTCATGTGGGAAAAAGTTAAAATTAAACGCGATAAATACCGTAGAATTAGTACCATTTCAACGTTTAGTTATCGCGTAAATCGAAAACATAATTATATTTCTTTAATTATTATATGTAAAATATTATTACCTTGATTGTTATCTTGACAATAACTCAAGAGCGTAATCAATAAATCGCTTCTCGCAAGTTTTCTTAGTGGTATAACGCACAAACGTTATATAAATTATAATAAAGTTCACTGCGTTGTACACGCGAATAGATGTGCAACGCAGTAAACTTGATACGTTTTAAGGATAGTTTCTTCAAATTAAATTTTTAAACCAGTCAAGCAGCAAGTTAATCGGCAAAGTAATTAATTAAAATAAAAGTCTCTTTTTTTATTTTAAATAATTTTAATTTCAGTATTGGTTAGAATAATTTGTGCTACGTGCAAATAAATATTTGTGGTTAGCCACGCGGTACCTAGCCAATCTAATCTCTGATACATCCATTCAAAGTTATAACACGTTCGTACACACACCCGCAGATACAAACACTCGCGCACGAGCGAGTTATCTTGAAAGTTTGTATCGATTTTTGAGACCTCATAATGTTTGATTTGATTAATACTTTGTTTTCCGAAATCTATTCCAAAATTACTAGACAGATTCCCGCACATAGCATTTGACAATCATGATTTTTTATCCATGAAAATAGCTAAGGACAAAACTAAATATTTGCACAATTTACACTATACAGATCTCTGTGCCAAATTATATCGAAATTAAAGGTTTTTTTTGGAAGAAATGGCAATAACATATTGCATAAAAGTCATTCCGGAGTCGGGGATAATACGGCTAGAATACGCTCTGCTATAATAAACTCTTCTAATGTATAATTCGCTCTCTACACTAAGTAAAAATGTTTTTTCTGTTTCATAATCAGCCTCATAGGTAGGTTGGCCTTGGGAGTACCAGACACCTCGCTCCTTGCACACTGTTGACTGCTACCTTTTCTGGCATTTCTAAGCTAACTTTTATTTTACACCGGAGAGGAATTTTAAACACATTTTATTAAAATATATGAGGGTCCAATTGTGATAATACATTTTTATTGTTATGTATAATATAGCCTATGACTCAACAGGTGCATTAATTTTGGCTTTTACCCAAAAATCCGGTCAGTCATTTGTTTAATACATATATTTTTTTAATTTGGTGGCCAACGAAATTAAATTATAAATTGTGTCACGGAGTTAAGGGATTAACCTTGCATAGTAGGCACCGCTTAAAGTTTTTCATTTCGGGAAGTTATCAATAAAACTAATTATTTCACTATCCTAGAACACAGATATCATAGCTTTGCCCGAGGCACAACACAGGATTTTTTCACGGGCAGAGAAGATCGTCGTTTCCAAGGCATGCCTTGCTTTTTTGTTTTAGGGTCGAATTTTTAGAAATTATACTTTCTTTAACAACCATTTTCACTATCCTAGAACACAGATATCATAGCTTTGCCCGAGGCACAACACAGGATTTTTTCACGGGCAGAGAAGATCGTCGTTTCCAAGGCATGCCTTGCTTTTTTGTTTTAGGGTCGAATTTTTAGAAATTATACTTTCTTTAACAACCATTTTCACTAACACTTTTTAGCATTTTCTTCGTTTACAGAGGATAAAAAGAGAAGAACTTTACAAAGGACGGTCGGTAGACCGGAACGAGAATCATTCACGGTTCGATCTGCCACTTTTGAATTCGTGTAAAGCATTAGTAAAGTAGTGCTACCACTTGAGCTGCTTCTTCTGCCGTGGTATCCATTTTTCAGGGTTTTTTCTTACTGGAGCTGTTCAGGTGTGACTTCTGTGATGTCTGGATACCTAATGACCCATAATTAATTTTTGCCCCCCCTTTTATTCGTGTCCAAGGTGGCACAAGTAGTGAGTCCTCTAATGAGCTTTTCAGCACTTTTTTTTAAAGACCCTAACGTTTCGTGATTATTGTTTTTACAGAAAAGAACGATACGCGTCTTTAAAGTGTATTAATTGTGCTTTCAAATGATATTAATTTTGGTAGGGTACAATAAATTAATTAAGAGTATTATTCGCTTGAAGTCAACATTTCAAAAGGTGCGATTTTTTTGACGCCGTGTGTATTATGTGTGAAAAAATTTGTTTCGGAATTTTTTTAGCAGTTGCATTGCATTTACATTACTATTTTGCAAACTAACGATCGTTGTGTAATTTGAAATTATAACGGTGTAAACTGTGTAAGCGGCACCGAACCCTAAGCCTGGCCGTATTCATGTGAAATAACAAGATAATTACAAGTTTTTATAGATAACATATAGTAGATACTTATTAATTTTATGACAATTTTGCACACAAAAATATTATATTTAATATTTTATTACTTCCCGGAATTTTATTAGATTCCTTCTGCTGAACACTAATAGTTTTAAGGCTATTCCTCACTTATACTCGAGGACACACGTGCATTGATTGATCGCAAATCCCATTAATTTCCACGCAGTTGTACACAGATTAATTTTAAATGCGTATATAAGACTATTTTCATATGTTCGTACTAGATTTTTCGTGCATATACACCGAAGGGCGGTGCCTTAGGTCCACCCTGCTGGAAAGTTAGGGACATTTTCTTACACGCAGTATCTAGATAAGGTTTTATAACTTCTGTGACTGGTCACATATTTTTATGTTAAATCTGGATTTAACTTAAAATACTGAGTCATTAGAATGAAACCTAGACACAGATTATGGATAGTATGTCTGGGATCAATAAAGTGTTTGTTCACTGTAATATCTTAAATACTTCTAGAGCTATAAAATCCCTAAAGTTAAAGACGAAGTCTCGAGCTCAGTTCGTTAACAATTAAATCGTCCAAGAACGTGTTGGAGTCAAAGTTTTTTGGGGCTTTGTTTTACTTTTCTTCACTTTTGTCGGTGTTGTGTCAGATAATCAAAGTAAAATTTCATCGCCTTCAACAAAAGGTGGCTTAAATGGCTTATATCCGATCAGCGGCGTCTAAGGTGGTACTGCAATCGTCAATCACTTTCCAAACTTAGAGATTACGGAAAATCGTGACTTGTCTGTTTTAATTTCGAAATAACAGTCTTTTCGTGAGCTCGTTTGCATATACATAAACTCGTAACCCGTTTTTAAAATCATCGTTTGTGGGTATGCTCGGACTATTTTTTTTGAGAAACGGCTGAACCAATGTTGACGGAACCCACACGGAAGAATTTGCTAGGTAGTAATTCAGGAATATTTTTACCTTGGAAAGTATTTAGGGTTAGTGCGCGAGAATTGAAAAATTTCTCTGTTTAAAATTCACACGGATTCAACCTTGTTACTGGTAATAGTTAGGTTTTTAAATTAATTGTGTTTCAAGATTTGTAACATTTGTCAATTCAAGTCGTGTTTCAATATAACACAACTCCATCATATCCAAAAGTGTAAATGTAAAAACATTGTGTAACAGTTTCGGCCGCGCAGTGTGAAATTGAACTTGCACGCTAGTAGGTAACGGTATTTCTTTTACGTCTTCTATTGAATGTTTTTAAATTAAGGCAATAGAACAGAAACGCGATAACATTTTCATCATTCAATTAATCTCATATACCACACTGAAGCGTGTTCTTCAGTATAAGGTTTTATCAATACATAGGCTTTTCCTAAAAAGCAATCACTAGCAAAAGCTTATTCTATTCCAAGGTTCTCCGTTACTTACCTCGCTCGGCGGGCGGGCTGTTGAGCGCTCTGCTGGTTGCACTTGCATTCGTTGTGTTGCTTCTCAGTGTATTTCACCTGTCTGTTTAATTCAGCTTTAATTTTCCGCGCTCAGTCGGTCGTCGGAGTCTGGTCAGTCAGCCCGTCAACATTCCCGACCACACCCTCACTCACTCACTATATAGTATGAAACAAGTTCCCAGATGCGTCTGTCTAACTATCTGTAATAATGACGTTTGGCTAAACCCCAATAGTTTTACAAAAAGTCCTTCATTATAATGCTGTTTAGAAATTTTACGACATATTCTACGCAGCGAAAGCGTGTAAGACTAAGGTCCTCATCAATGCGTAAGTTATTACCATATCCAATGCAAATACAAGGAATGACTATATCCTAGCAGTTAAATGATAAAGAAGGGTAGAGCTAGTTTTGATTATTGCATTAATTGGAGGTTTGTTATTAGCTGAGGAGGCGATGGCAGGTGCGGGCGGAGACGTGCACACGCCTGATGAGCTGGCCGGGCCGACACCCGAGCAGGCGGAGCAGCTCCGCGCCGAGTGGAGCCGCGAGCTGGCGCGCGTCGAGGACGAAATCTCCACCCTGCGCACTGTGCTGCAAAGCAAGGTATGTCTGCCCTCCCTTTTATATTTATTACTTCGTCTAGAAAAAGGCAAAAATTTTAAAAGGAAATTTTTAAAGTAATACTCAATATTTTTATCATTCATGATCAGGATCTATCCTAATCGCTCTTTTAGCGATGATACAGGCTGAATTTTTCAACAAACAAAAGTAAGGAATAGCGAAAACTGCTGAAAGAATTCTCGGAATCGAATCGAACCGAAACTAAAAGGTAGGATTTTGTGTTTTATTTTCTCACGACTCTTCCGACGAAGCTGGTCATTGGACTAACCGCTTATCGATCCGTTTTAGTCATTGCGAGCCCGACGTAGCTTGTCATATCCCTGCGATACGTTTTAGGCAGAATATTGGTAGGAGTCGACTTTCTCAACATATGAACGACTACCCGGTCTTAGTTAGTTGATGCTTTTCCTCATTCACATGTCATCTCTGCCCCATATCGTTGGTACATATTTTTACTTACCATTGGAATCCAACTCTAGAGAGGATTCAAGTAAAAAACTGGTAATGTTTGACAATTCTAAAATTATAGGTGTTCGGCTCTGCCATTCCTGATAAAACGTCACGTTCATATTTAACAGCAGCTGAGATTGCTTAAATAATGTAATTATTGGTTCACAAACGTACACAGTCACTCCATACAGTATTTATTTTATTTTATTTATTTATTTCATATTTACACTGATATAAATTTTCAGAAACTTTGGAATAAACAAATATAACTTAGAGCACAACCAATTATGAGTACGACGCCGCATGCATAGTAATATACAGAAAGAGATAAAATTTAAGTTATAGAGGTACATGGTCACTATAGTTTACTAGGGTAGTAGTAGTAGTAGGCCTGATCTTCCACCAGCCTTTGATTAGACTTTTATAAGTGTACGTCCAAAGTAATAATTGTTATACTTATGTAACAACACTGGGCGGCAACGGAAGTGCACAGAACAAACTTCATCGTTATCATTTCGTCTCGGATAATACTCGTATTTTGGGTTTTAGTAAACAGCTCAAAATCTTTTACACAAGTTACGTAACATATTATACATAAAATGTAATTGTTGTTATACGTGTATTCCAGATTCGTCAGAGCTCAGAGCTGAAAAGAAAACTTGGCATAACAGTCTGGAAGGAGATAACCGAGGACGTTAATCAGGGTTTGAAAAACGTTAAGGAAAGTCAAGTGTGAGTAATATTAGGTCTAATATTTAACTGAAAGATTATTTCTCGCGGGTTAGAACATTCACTTGATTTAAAATCAGGAAAATAATTTTCCTTCACGCTTCCTGCATGATTTGCTAGAGCTTCTCAGTTGTAGGATGGCGATATGTTAAGTTTGTTGCATTTGATTTCTCATTTGGTTTGTTACACAACAGCTATCAAACGATAGAAACACGCGTCGCTGCGCTTACACAGGCTGTGACTGAAGCACCCATGTAAGTATGGCTAAGGCTCATATCTGCTATTATATACACTACGAAGTTTGAAATTCTAGTAGACTTTGGTTGTAATAGTTCTAGTAGTCTTGTAGCAGTTTATTTTGTCAATCTTTACTTTATTTCTAGAAGCTAATGTTTGATATATGGTTATTTAAAAACCTGTTCTAACCCAAAAGAAAGTGCTTTTTCGTAATTATTTTCTCAATCATGCTTCACTAACATCAATCATTGCAGAAAATGTGGCTTCATGTAACCAGTAACGAATAGGTTGGGTCATCTAAGAAGAAGCGCTTGTACAGTGTAGTCATTATCCAAGGATTTGTGGTTCTGGCCGTCGATTAAGCACAGATGTCTTACCGAGTACGGCCTAGTGTGCTCGGTGCTCACGTTACTAAATCCTGAGTAGCATCGATAAGCACCGATGAAATAGGAACGCCCTATTATAACGAAATTCACAAAGTAATAGAAGGAACAAGAAAAAATATTATATTTAAAATCCTACTATATATATAATATTATATATTTGAAAGTATGTTTGTTTGGATGTTTATCTTTCAATCGACCTATCTCCGACGCCTACGACGGGATGATGAATTATTTAATTCAGATCGGTCTCATGTAATGTATTATAACAGTTGTCCCTTAGTTGTTAGAGGATCTGACTGCTATACCATGGGTCCTTGGATCGAAAACCAGACAAAGCCTTGTATGTCTGATCGTATTTTGTTGCTATCTATATCTCACTAATATTGTGATCTTACCGGCACTGCTGTTACATGGAGAACGGTAAGGCAGATTAGTGTGTGTACCTGTGTCTTACTAGTGTCACTTTAATATTGTCCAATTGACTATACTAGTAACCAGAGATCAGCACCATATACTAGTGTGGTCAGAAGTCTAGAGATATTTTTTTTTTCATAGAAAAGACGGCAAACGAGCAAGCGGTTCACCTGATGGTAAGTGATTACGCATACATCTGCAACCATAGATGCTGCAGGTGCGTTGCCGGTCTTTAAGGATATTTGGGAAATGGGAGGAAGAGGAGGAATAGGGAGAGGGAGTGGGCCTCCGGTTACCTCGCTCACCGATCGAAACGCAGAAGCACAAGATGCCTCTACTTCACGTCGGTATCCTGCGAGGCCGTGGTACCAACTCGGTCGAGCCGGCCCATTCGAGCAGCAGCAAAAGCCGCCGCTTGGCTCTACCACGCTTACATACATATTTTTGTGTCGTTTTAATCCACTTTGAACTAGAGCCTATTTGAATTATTAAAGTCCCAGGTGGAGAGTCTGTCACCGTCTTTGTGTTCAGGTCAATAATACAAATAGTTTATAAGTTTTGAAAACTCATTCGAAGCCTGCCATGGCGATCGAACTCCGGTTTCGGATTCGAAGGCAGTTTCTATAACCACTCGGCTATCGTGGTATCATCTGTAATAATAAATATACTAACGCAAATTATTATCGTATTTTTCGGTAATTTACAAAAATTAATACATACGTATGTAGCTACATTACATTATTTTATTCCTTTTAAGAAAGTAGTAGTAGTAGTAGTAGTAGTAGTAGTAGTAGTAGTAGTAGTAGTAGTAGTAGTAGTAGTAGTAGTAGTAGTAGTAGTAGTAGTAGTAGTAGTAGTAGTAGTAGTAGTAGTAGTAGTAGTAGTAGTAGTAGTAGTAGTAGTAGTAGTAGTAGTAGTAGTAGTAGTAGTAGTAGTAGTAGTAGTAGTAGTAGTAGTAGTAGTAGTAGTAGTAGTAGTAGTAGTAGTAGTAGTAGTAGTAGTAGTAGTAGTAGTAGTAGTAGTAGTAGTAGTAGTAGTAGTAGTAGTAGTAGTAGTAGTAGTAGTAGTAGTAGTAGTAGTAGTAGTAGTAGTAGTAGTAGTAGTAGTAGTAGTAGTAGTAGTAGTAGTAGTAGTAGTAGTAGTAGTAGTAGTAGTAGTAGTAGTAGTAGTAGTAGTAGTAGTAGTAGTAGTAGTAGTAGTAGTAGTAGTAGTAGTAGTAGTAGTAGTAGTAGTAGTAGTAGTAGTAGTAGTAGTAGTAGTAGTAGTAGTAGTAGTAGTAGTAGTAGTAGTAGTAGTAGTAGTAGTAGTAGTAGTAGTAGTAGTAGTAGTAGTAGTAGTAGTAGTAGTAGTAGTAGTAGTAGTAGTAGTAGTAGTAGTAGTAGTAGTAGTAGTAGTAGTAGTAGTAGTAGTAGTAGTAGTAGTAGTAGTAGTAGTAGTAGTAGTAGTAGTAGTAGTAGTAGTAGTAGTAGTAGTAGTAGTAGTAGTAGTAGTAGTAGTAGTAGGCCTGATCTTCCACCAGCCTTTGATTAGACTTTTATAAGTGTACGTCCAAAGTAATAATTGTTATACTTATGTAACAACACTGGGCGGCAACGGAAGTGCACAGAACAAACTTCATCGTTATCATTTCGTCTCGGATAATACTCGTATTTTGGGTTTTAGTAAACAGCTCAAAATCTTTTACACAAGTTACGTAACATATTATACATAAAATGTATTTGTTGTTATACGTGTATTCCAGATTCGTCAGAGCTCAGAGCTGAAAAGAAAACTTGGCATAACAGTCTGGAAGGAGATAACCGAGGACGTTAATCAGGGTTTGAAAAACGTTAAGGAAAGTCAAGTGTGAGTAATATTAGGTCTAATATTTAACTGAATAATTGGTGAAAGATTATTTCTCGCGGGTTAGAACATTCACTTGATTTAAAATCAGGAAAATAATTTTCCTTCACGCTTCCTGCATGATTTGCTAGAGCTTCTCAGTTGTAGGATGGCGATATGTTAAGTTTGTTGCATTTGATTTCTCATTTGGTTTGTTACACAACAGCTATCAAACGATAGAAACACGCGTCGCTGCGCTTACACAGGCTGTGACTGAAGCACCCATGTAAGTATGGCTAAGGCTCATATCTGCTATTATATACACTACGAAGTTTGAAATTCTAGTAGACTTTGGTTGTAATAGTTCTAGTAGTCTTGTAGCAGTTTATTTTGTCAATCTTTACTTTATTTCTAGAAGCTAATGTTTGATATATGGTTATTTAAAAACCTGTTCTAACCCAAAAGAAAGTGCTTTTTCGTAATTATTTTCTCAATCATGCTTCACTAACACCAATCATTGCAGAAAATGTGGCTTCATGTAACCAGTAACGAATAGGTTGGGTCATCTAAGAAGAAGCGCTTGTACAGTGTAGTCATTATCCAAGGATTTGTGGTTCTGGCCGTCGATTAAGCACAGATGTCTTACCGAGTACGGCCTAGTGTGCTCGGTGCTCACGTTACTAAATCCTGAGTAGCATCGATAAGCACCGATGAAATAGGAACGCCCTATTATAACGAAATTCACAAAGTAATAGAAGGAACAAGAAAAAATATTATATTTAAAATCCTACTATATATATAATATTATATATTTGAAAGTATGTTTGTTTGGATGTTTATCTTTCAATCGACCTATCTCCGACGCCTACGACGGGATGATGAATTATTTAATTCAGATCGGTCTCATGTAATGTATTATAACAGTTGTCCCTTAGTTGTTAGAGGATCTGACTGCTATACCATGGGTCCTTGGATCGAAAACCAGACAAAGCCTTGTATGTCTGATCGTATTTTGTTGCTATCTATATCTCACTAATATTGTGATCTTACCGGCACTGCTGTTACATGGAGAACGGTAAGGCAGATTAGTGTGTGTACCTGTGTCTTACTAGTGTCACTTTAATATTGTCCAATTGACTATACTAGTAACCAGAGATCAGCACCATATACTAGTGTGGTCAGAAGTCTAGAGATATTTTTTTTTTCATAGAAAAGACGGCAAACGAGCAAGCGGTTCACCTGATGGTAAGTGATTACGCATACATCTGCAACCATAGATGCTGCAGGTGCGTTGCCGGTCTTTAAGGATATTTGGGAAATGGGAGGGAAGAGGAGGGGAATAGGGAGAGGGAGTGGGCCTCCGGTTACCTCGCTCACCGATCGAAACGCAGAAGCACAAGATGCCTCTACTTCACGTCGGTATCCTGCGAGGCCGTGGTACCAACTCGGTCGAGCCGGCCCATTCGAGCAGCAGCAAAAGCCGCCGCTTGGCTCTACCACGCTTACATACATATTTTTGTGTCGTTTTAATCCACTTTGAACTAGAGCCTATTTGAATTATTAAAGTCCCAGGTGGAGAGTCTGTCACCGTCTTTGTGTTCAAGTCAATAATACAAATCGTTTATAAGTTTTGAAAACTCATTCGAAGCCTGCCATGGCGATCGAACTCCGGTTTCGGATTCGAAGGCAGTTTCTATAACCACTCGGCTATCGTGGTATCATCTGTAATAATAAATATACTAACGCAAATTATTATCGTATTTTTCGGTAATTTACAAAAATTAATACATACGTATGTAGCTACATTATATTATTTTATTCCTTTTAAGAAAGTAATTTTTTTTAAATAGTGCGTCCGACATTTGTTTCGTACTACCTAAACTATACACAAGTAGATACCTAATTTTCACATTTTTAAGTAGGGCACTCTTTTCTTATCTGTTATCGATAATCCCATATATTGCACTGACTAATGCATTGCGAAAGATTGTTAGTTTAATAATAACATTAAATATAATTAATAGTTATTGTTTCTATCATTGTTATTCGTTTGTTATCGATTGGACTACGGCCAAAATAGTTTCAGTATAATGCAGTGGCGTGCATTCCATATAGGCAAAAAGGCAGTGGCAACCTTTTTAAATGATATACTTAAATAACTTACTAAAGAAACAAACATACCGAATATAATTGCGTCGTACAGTTTAAAATTCGTTTATCTACTTCATAAACGTGACAGTTCGGAGTTTTGCCTAAATTTTAATATGGGTATGGGAGCGTTACGGGTTTATTGGCTCTTTAGAATGTAGTACAGCAAATGTAAACGATTTTGTATGATAAAGGGGCTGCGCCTAGATCTGGTGTTTATACGTTTAAACTTATAAGAAAACTACAATTTTGTCATGGTTGTTTGTCATTCGTGTCATGTTACCATAATAAATTTCATTTAGAATAGCGTTGTATTCATAATTGTGTTAATATCCGTCAGTAACACGGGTTTATGTAAAAATATACACTTATAAACATATTAAATAAACATCCAAAATTTATAATCACAAAAAAATATTTGCGTAAAGTGAAATTCTAACCCAGAACTCTCAGATTACGTGCTGTGATTCTGTCAGTATTTTTATTTATTTATTTAACTTCATATACATGAAAATGTATACAGGCGGACTTAATGCCAGAAGCATTCTCTACCAGTCAATCTTTGGACGATGCAGAGATGAAATGAAGTAGGTGTAGGTGATAGAATAGAGAGAACTAAAGAGAGGAAAAAATTATAATAAATGTAAATCTATTTGTATCAGTATTTGTAGTTCTCAACTTCGACGACGATAATTTACAAATATTCACTCTTGTTTTAATCGGATTTATTTATTGTTAAGTTTATATTATTATTTTAAATTCTAAAACAAAATCAAGCTTTTGAATCAAATATTGAAATTGATCTTTGCTATCGCTTTATACGCCCTCTGTTGTGCTTTGTGTTCGATTTTGAACTATTATCTAATTAGACTTTCATAATGCCATCACTAAGAAATGTAAGATGGCGCAGCCGGCATTCTTATCATATGTATTATCTAATGATAATTTTTTTTTCCAACACTATTTACAGAATTATAAAACACTTTTTGAAACATTCGTATAAACATAATGCGTTGTAAACATGTTTATGAATGTTACAGACCAATTCTAATGTAGAAATTGTTTATCCACAGCCATATTTATAATTTTTTTGTACTTTCGATATTTAATTCTCATATATGTTTTCCAATTTCTATCAATCACCACAACTTGCAGATTGTCTTTGTTCGTTCTGAAGCCTACTTAAGTATGTTTCGGCATTTATTTATCTTCATAAGCATCATATTTTGACAGTTATTCTATGTTTATTGTTTTTAAGAATACCCATCATACCCTCAATCAATATATCTCATATATAATGCAGATTGCATTGGGATATTTAATAGCGGCGTAAGCTTGATTTTACCTTAACCTCAGCAAGCAGTTTTCTTAGGTCGTTCCATTGTTTTGTTATGACGGTTTAAACATGACATAACTAAACAAAATGCATTGGAGCCGCATGCACGCACAGCGAACACTGAATAGTAATATACTTCGTAAAAGGAGCCATGGTGTCATGGTGAAGCGGACCGGGGCGTTCGGTAACGACCGCAAGTGTCCGCAAGTTACTTACTAACCTTACTAACCCTTACTGAGTGTAGAGTACCCTTACTTTGATAGTGTTCTGGTGCTGGAAAGCATTCGTCTTCTTCCCAGCTCCAAAACCTTATTAAAAAATAAAAAGTGTTTTATCAGCAATAGGACATTTGCAAGCTGCTACTTTGTTATTTTCGTGAATTGATTTAATGTTTAGGCGTTATGTGCCGACAGATACCAAAAAACTGAATCTGTGATGAAATCAACGGCGGAGAAGACAACCTCGATCCTGGGTGGTATTACGGCCGGCGTATCCAGCAAGCTCGGCCAGATGCGCAACTCCGATTCCTTTCGCTCCATAGAGGAGCGCGTCGGCTCCGCTTACGAGAACGTGAAGGTAAACTCGAAAACGTAACAGTTGTTGTGATCAGTTCCGCCGGACTTGGGAAGATTTCCCACAGTCGCCACGCTCAGATAAGCCTAACTAAGCCCATATACGATAACACCTCGCACTCGAGACTCGGCTGCGGGTTTGTCTCCTATTTCCGGTCTTTACTTTTCGAAATGTGAATATCAAGCTATTTCGCTTAGTCGACTCTGACGTCACCCATTGCATGCAACAGAATGGTATATGTTTTTATATAGTCGCTACACGCCGCAGAAAAAGTTAACATTGAGAGATGTACATTTTTTCTCCTAATGTCAACCCGCTACTGGCCAACCATAGGAGTCGCTGGCAATTCCTTTTGGCAACAGCCATTCTAACAAGGTTTAAAGAACAGCCAAAGATTTTCCCCGGAATCGGCGAATGGTTAACATCTTAACCTAGTGTGAAAGAAGAAAGAAAGAAAGAATGATTTATTTGGTACACATATTTAAAATATTACGAATACAAATATAACATTTAATACAGTGAATAAAAATGAGTACCAAATAGGTCTCCAACTCAGCGTAATGCTGCAGAGGTTGCAGCGCTGATTTTCAGTTGGAGCCTCGTGACGTCACCGACAAGCCGACGTGCGATCCTACAATAGTTTTATATTTAAATAATTTAATATTTAATAGTTGTATTACAATAGGAAGTTGTACTTATGTAATAGTTTTAACAAGTTTTTTAACCGTAATTATAAAGTAATAGCTTTTTTATCACTTTTTACACTAATATAGATAACGGCATAAATAAAAAAAATATCTAAAAAAACAAAAAAACAAAAAAAAAATCAAAATAAGTATGGGAAAAAACATACAGAATAGTTTAATAATAATTTAAGTATTGATTTTTTCTTACAATTAAACTTTTTTGTAATTAACATCAGTGTGCAGTATTCGGTAATTTTTTTTGGGTAGAAGTAGCTAAACATTAGTACACGATGCTCACACTTCTCGGGTCGCAAGAACTGTTTACTTGCAGGCTTGCAGGCAGTTTAATTGCGACTATAAAAATGCGACTTTTGGGTGAATAGTCGTGTTACACCGTTGCTTAGTTTCGGTTCATAAAATTTATTAAACTTTTCTATGATCTATTATAATTGTTATGATAGATGATTAACGTTTCGGTTAGCAATTAGCATCTGCGCAGGTCACATGTAATGTAATTTGTAGGGAAAAGTGGCGTCGCGCTCAAACTCAACGCAGAGCTTCGACGAGGCGCTGCGCGACGCAAGCCGCGGGGCCAGCGGCGCCACCTCGCCCTCCATCCCCGAGGAGAAACCGCTGCCCTAGTGCGCACGCACATATGCAACACACACACAGACACACACACAGACACACACACAGACACACACACACACAGACACACACACACACACACACACACACACAGACACACACACAAACACACACAGACAAACACACACACGCGCCATGTAATTCTCCCCCACATAAGGTATCTGACTGTTATTTAACTTACGTATCACCCCCTCATGGTAAATTGCTGTTATTTTACTATACTTCTGTTATGGGTTAAGTAATAACTTTATGATATCTATATATTTAGCTATGCAAAATAATTACAATCAACCTTAATCAATACTTTTTAACTAAAACTCATAATAACAAACATTTGAATGAAATTAGACCAATTATTATTATTAATTTTCTCATTATTGGTGTCAAATCCAACTTTGTTGTTAGCTCTAGCGGGATGGCAGACAACGCCAGTGATCGTTTTGTAATGTGTAGTTGATCACTTGGAAAAAAATGCATTGGCTATTCGCTTGTTCAAGTAAGGCTCACTTCTATTGTTACTCCCCATATACCCTTAGTGCGCTTGTGCAATACGTGATAACTTTACCGTTTGCTATAAATTTTTTTAGACCTGCTGTGGCAGACCACAAATTTGTGTGTCCTGGTGCACTATCCGTAATTTTACTGTCCGAAGTTTTCATTTTAACATTATGGACCGAATTTTCCAGTGCTGTCAATTTTTTACGAATTTTTTATAATACATAAAAGTACGTAAAGAATTTTAATTGTGTTCTCAATTGCAATATCTAACTCTTACACAGAAATGTTCTTCAGCCACGTAATTTAGTTTGTTTTATATTAACCATTATTTCGCCTCTTACCTATTAATACCCCTTATGAAGAAGTTTAAAATGCCTTAAAAATTGCTTAACATTTTATTTGTAAATATTACAGAAACTAAGAGCCCCTTTGAAATTTGATTAATCCTAATTTTTTGGGTAAATCCATATGCTGGCTATCTCGTGATGACGTAGCAATAGCTTCTAGCCAATGGACAGGATTCTATTTTCTATACATATATTTTGACACAATACTAGACATAGATGATTTTATTGTCCGAAAACCTTTAGCACATTCGAACAATCACCGTTACTCATTGATCAATATCTGTGCCCTCAGTGACGTAACTAATGTATGATGTCCTTCAACGTAACAAATTAAACGTAAATTTTGTAGATGTTTGGCACAGCAAGTTCCTGTGCGCATCGCGTAATGAGAAATATTGAGCAATAAGTATCCAAGTATTGATACGCGCATCATGAACGCTTATTTGAAATAATTGTATGTAATTAACAGTCAAATAGCTTATATTTCTCTACAGATCATTTGTATAACGCAAGTTATTCATCCTTAGCCAACCCTGACATAAATTTCAACCCTTACTTTAAGGTATCATGTATGATACTATGGTGGACCAGCATTTATAAACCCCACAATAATTGTTAATAATGTATTTAGATTATTGTGTTTCGGGTCTTATTCGCTTTACTGTAACTTGCTATAAACATGAAGTACTTAAACATTGCTTCAGTCTGGATTCGCGGGTGTCTGTAATTGCATTATATAAAAACTACTTATATAATCGTTATACAGTATAATTTACGATGTTATCAATACGCAGCTTTTAATATTAAAAATAACTGACAAGTTATTATTAGATTTTTTTGAAGTTTTATATAATGGGATATCGAAGTCATAACATGGTTGTATTGTAAGAAGTTAATGAATTAAACTGCGCCATGATCAAAACCAATGACTATGTTGACTGCTGGACGATGTATAATTTTCTTTAATACTGGGCAGAATAAGCATTCTCATGTCTTTACATAGCATTCCAAACTTATTTATTACTTCGAGTGTGTAATAATTATTGATGACCGTGGCAAAAAAAAGTATAATATAACATTTATAAAAAGATTTATAAGAAGGAATGTAGTATAGAATTGATGTGTGAAAAAACACTTATACAAATATACATATAAGATTTGAACTTACGTAAATGTAAATTAAAATCCAGTTTCAAACAACAAATATATTTGTAAATTTTAATGACACAATAACTTGCCCATACCTGTTGTCCAGATAAAAAGTATAAATAAATATTTTTATAAGATGCTTAGCTTTCCTTTACTATAAATGTTCCATTATTTACATTCAATATCTCTTGAAACAATAAATAAAATTATATATAAAAGCGCTTATGTTTGTTTTATTTTAATAACTTGCGGTGTAAATGATTTTCCGTTGTTTCTTACCTATTTGGCTTTAAGTTTTGTGTATCCCCCAGTCGGGTTACGCGACAATTGTATTGCGATGATCCTCTTAATTTGTAGTATAAAACAAAGTAACAACTCAAGTCGGTGTTCATTATCGCTTAGAACATTTTATGTGCAAGGTTTACATGTATCACATTCACATTTAGTCCGTGCATAACAGGCGCGGTTCGCTAAATTGACATTTTATGTCATGTAAATGGGAATGTATAAAATGCTAGTATAGGTAAACTTTAATACAGCTTGATCCATTCAAGCTGTATTAAACTGAGTAACCGCTGAAATGTTTACCAGAGATCATTCTTTCGGCAAAAGTGTCAAGGTACATTGAATTTAAAACTTACCGTAGCATATGACAATAACGGTAACAGAACGAAGGAGAAACACTGCATCAATTCTATTGCACGCAGCGAGCGGGACATAAGCACTATCCAATCGTGTACAAGCGACAGATTGCGTATGATAACTCGGCTCGGCAACACTTCGCGATTACCCCATCACGCATACGCCAGACCTAAAGATGCCTAATGCGACGCAATTTGTTGTAAACTTTGGTGGTAGTCTTAAATATTCGTACTGTATTTTCGTTAGAGCGCAAATTGTGTCCATGTAGTAAAAGCGACAATGCCAGAACTTTGGACAGGCTCCATGTTGTACTGTTACTACTACTCGGAAAGGAAATAGGATCGAAAGGTTCTCAGGTCCAGGTGTGCACTCATGGTAGTTGGAAGCGCCACCAAGCAAGCCAACCAAGAAAACGGGGCTTTAAACTACGAAACAATTTTCAAAAATTCTAATTATTTTTATTGAAACACAGTAAAATGCACGTACAAAGAACCAAGTAAATGGTGTATTTACCAATATGTACATGTGTAGTACTGTTCAAAAATAAAGATCTATTTATTGAACATAAAGTAAATTTTTTTATGATTTAAATACAGGCGGAATAAAACATTTTTCTTTATTCAGAAATCCATGAGATTTTCTTTTTTTTCTTAACATTTTTACTAGTAATAATTAAGTATTACTCGTTTTTTTAACATAGTTTATTTGATGTATAACCAAAGTACTACCATAACTTTTTGACCACAGAGCACCTGGTTTCCTATGTTACATTCGACAGATAAATCTCATTGATTTCCGTATAGCCTACCTTTCATATAATAAAAGACTATGACAGCTTACACGAGAATGAATAGTGATTAAATGTAAGAATTTTGTTACTATTTTATTAGGTTAAAAAATTAAACGATAATGAAATTTATTAAATTTACTGGTTTAAAAACCGACAATTTTGTAAGTTTTATTTTACTACCTTTTGCTCGCGAGTTAATGTTGTTTTGAAAAACATTGTGTTTTTAAGCTTATATTTCGATTTAATTTAATTTTCGACAAATGTTGATTACGTATCACAAAATTGTCAGCATTTATCCGCAACATAATGTGGAAGTACAATAATGGTATATTGAATTGAAGACACGACGCAATAGATATTACCAATTAGTAGATAATATTAAACACTATAAACAAAGCTTTTATGCTAATAGTTATTACATTACGCAGATAGAACGTCATATTATATAACAAACATTGTAGCTCTTCACAAAGTTCAATGATTTACCCTGCACGAAGAAATTTTGAATGTATTTTTTACAATCTACATTTATGTCTTAATTGATGAGAGTTCATACAATTTAAAGCAGTTATGTGCTATATGGCGAACTACGACATTACTAACATACAATATATTCAATATTCATTCTATCCTAGACACAATGGTCCAATTGTCTATAAAATAATAGCAAGTAAATACAAAAATTTCTGACACAACGACAACATGGTATCAAGTACTTAATAGCAGGTGATGTTTTATTTTTTCAATAAGCCAAAGCAGTTCAACGTCCATATTGGTATGTTCCTTCAAATTTAATGTTGAATCTATACTTACATGTATATAGAAAATTACACAAAAAATAGATATATCACTTTACTTTTTATTTCATTGACTTTATTCTTTTAGATATTTCATTAATTTCATCAAGTAGCATTATAATGAATGTGTGAAAAAACAATAAATAGTAATGTCACATTTTTAAAAACACGGGGAAAAAAATATCCAACTTGTTAGTGGTGATTTTGTTATAAAGGCGTACCAAAACTGAGTTGTCACAGTAACCGTGAACACATACCTAAGGATACCAAAACCTACACGAACGCGTTGAGAAATGATTTACTTTACTTGTCCTAGACAGGTATTATTTGTGAATACGGGTATGAGTTTTAGTGTAACTATAGTCTTTTAATAATATTTTTTTCCCAATAGTAAATTATTTGAAAAAATGTATTAAATCAGTTAGGTAATACTTAACTAAAGTCCAACCAGGTACTTTCAAGGATAATTGTTCCTAATACATAAGAAAAAGTAGACAATTCTTCGCCCCCATTAAAGTTACCAAATCAAGACTACCTGGCTTAACATATATACAGTCCGATTTCGACATACATATTTACGACGCTTAAAAATAAAAGGGCATGTTATTGCTCTTTCTTGGACACATCTACAAATATGTTTTTGTATTATTTACGTTACGTTAAGTCTTTTCATTTAAATGTCCAAATTCATAAATTTTCTTTAAAAAAAAGTAATATCTAAATTTGAAAAACATAGTTTTTTTAACAATTAATATACAGAGATCCAAAATATCATAAATACTCCAGGTAATCCTTTACCATATTCGTAGAAGATTTTAGTACTGTGACCATATTGCCGCTACTTGAATATATGGAACAGAAACAATATATTGAACTGCAAAACGATGAAAATAAATTCTAAAGTTAATAAATACCTCTAACTAAAACGGGCAGTGGACGTACATTTTATTTCTATTGCCTGGAAATATGATTTCCATTTAGAGAATCGTACCTTAAACTTATTGTATTTTATACGTTGTTCTCTTTGTTAGTATTCGACGTCTGATACAGTTAATGATATCTGTACCGATTCCTTTGAATACATTTTGGTCTGAGAGCACGTGAAAGCCACTAACACCGTTAGGGTACTATGAACCATAGGTCGAGGTGCGTTTAACAGATAACAGGTAGTAAGATGTATAAAACTGCCGTTCAAAAGCGTTATTGTACAAAACGAGATTTTTGGACATATTGCAAGGGATACTATTAGATCATATCAACCATTGCCACACTTTTCATGCTGCTAAACCACCTGACTCCTCCAGTCCTATATATTGTAGTTGAACCTACGTCATCGAATAAAATCTGAATTTTATGTCATTCAGTTTTACTATTTAACAATGTTTCCTATGCAAGCGGAGGTAGTATATCCTATACTCTAAACGGAAAGTCTTTTATATATATATATGGTTGATTTCTCAAAAACTTTGTATTTAGATGTCATCCTTGAGTAAATTTGTTTACAAACAAATAAATAAATAGTTTACACTACCCAAACCTTCTTTCCAGTTACGGTGTACTTACACTGAAAAATTTTAGCTTTTATACGTATGACGTAGGTCTGGCTTTCACGGTCTCTTTCCATTTCAAAATACACCTTATTCTAATATATGCGTTTCCCTTGTTAACGTTCTTAATTACATTTAAAATAACTTATTAAAAAGTACACTTAGGTCTTAGTTCTTAGTTTATGTTTGGGGATAAATATGATGTTATTAGACCAAGTAATTCATCATAGCAACTGGAAATGAAAAAACAATAGAAAAAGTCGAGCCCTACTAAATTCGGTTGTATGTAGCGAAAACTAAAAAATATTTTTTTCCTAAAATTAATTAGTCGGGTCTCATGCGTAAAATAATGTTGGCAAACAATTTAAGATTAGCTGATTTGTAATTAAAACTGGACGATCTGACAAACTTTGCATTAATATAAAAAGTTGCAACACACTTGACACACACATTCAATGTCTTTTTACTTTTAGAATATGGGATGCAAAGAACGACATTTAAATTTTAACTATGTACGCGAAATATTTACGTGGTTTAGGCTTTTGTACAAAAATCTTATATTTTTATTATGTTAGTACCTATATTCTTTTTTTTATGAAAATATTGAGTGTGCATAACTCGTAGAATATGAAAGATAAAATAACATATGATTCAAGAGAAAAAGTTAACTACTTAAATTACTACCTACTTAGAGCTATTGATAGTTCCCGGCGAATGGTTAATGTAAAAGATAAATGAGAAGGTAAGATCATTTGTTTTTCATTATTATAGAAATATTTTATTCTTACACACTTTTTTTATTTACTTGATATATGACAAGTCAATACGAAAATTAAATTAATCGATGTAATGACATGACAACAGATGTATGAATGTACCCAACGTAATGGAATCTTTCTATTAAATGTTTACCCACTTCCAGAATTAGGTACGAATAATTTAGTATTTTGCACACGTATTAAAACCCGATGACATTACAATAATATGGCCATCGAGCTGTTCTGGTGATGGAGCTGGAAGGTGGGTCACGGAACCGACGAATGGCTACTAGTAAACACACCGAGTTTGGGCTATATTATATTTGGACTAACGAGCCCTATTATTTTCACATGATGACGAGCACCTGATGCATGAGGGAAGAGAAAAGCGAGTATGTTCGTTTTTAAGCTAATTACATTATAATATTTCCAAAGCCGATTTGTGGATTATAATCGATTTCGTCTATGGTATCTTCCAGTTAACGATAATTGTTGTTTATGTCGATAATATAAATACGCTAAAACAGACACATACATCTTTGTTTCCCCGAATGCGATGTAAAGGAAGATCGCCATCATTTATATATAACAAAGTAAAGGTAACCATAAAACTATTTGTTTATTTTTGAGAATTATTCTCAGAAGACTGCATTTCAAAATTAATCCTATTATACGAAAATAAACATTCTTTCGAATGTAGAATACATGTGGGACTATAGCAATGTATTTATTTTAATTAATTTTAAAAAAAGAAGGTCGATATACCCAATCGTTATCAACATTGAAAGCCTCAGATAAAAAATTTGACTGGATTTTTCTTAAATCGGGTTGATGCATTTTTTTATATGAACCAAAAAAACTTGTACATACAATGTCATCATATTAATACACACAATATTAAGCACTAGCTTATTACACTTTATCATCAAATTACATTATTACAAATTTTATGCCCCTATTTTAATAATAAGATATCATAAAGGCCACACAAATAATAATAAAATATTATTACTTCTATATACGAATTAAGAGTCACTTTCCTGAGTTACTTGCATATTTTTACATAACATTAAAATTTGTTGCTAACTCCTTTTTAAATTCATTCTAAAAAATATGGTTGTATGCTTTTTTATTGTACCGATATTGACCTTTTAGCGACGTTACTTGATATATCGATATTCAAGTAGTAGTAATAAGAGCATCATAACAATTTTTATTTTATTGCTTTAGAATTTATCAAGAGACTAACATGAAATTTATGAGATAGCTAAAAGATAATGTTTATTTTATATTCCCAAAGAATTTCATAGTGTTGCTTGCAATATACAAAATTAATTTAATTTGATGTATATATATGTATTATATATTCATGATAGGTACCTATTTTTAATTATTTTCTTTGGTTGTACCTGCATACCATATTATAGCACTAAAAATAGATAACAAAGAAATGTTATTGATAATAGGCAGAAACTAATCAAAAAAGAACCCATACGTTATTTATGAGAGGTAGAAAAGGTAATGTAAAAGTACAAGCCAGTTATACTATCATTTCTAATAAGGTGTCTAACGCCTTCAGTACCGACTCAAAATGTTAAATATTTTTTTCACAGTAATTTAAAAGTAATCATTGTTTTTTAAATAAATATATTGTAAACAAATAATGTCCTTTTTGTTAATTGGGATGAAAATTTAACTAACAGTCAACCTGATGGTAAGTGGCTACTGCACCCGGTGGCCACCAGCAAACAACTTCAATCGAAGTAGATTACAGATGCGTTGTCACCCCTGGGGACTAAGATGGAACGCCAATTATTAAGCTTTTGTACTGAGAAGAAAGAAACCGACAGGTTTCGCCTTACGGCATCTTCAGCATACCCTGCCGGTTCTATAAAAATAAAAAAATAATTGTGAAACTAGTACAAGAGCATATAATAATTGCCAGTGTGATGAATATACTGGCTCTCTATATTACCAAACAAGACCGTAACGGTAGTCGCACTGCTGTTTGCCGGCAGAAATCCGTCTACTCACCGGCCTCTGCCGACAGTAATCAAATTTTTTTTTGTATTATATATATATTATAAATATTATTTACTTGAATTGTAATTATTCAGAAAGAACAAAATACTACGCACTAAATACGGGCCTATCACATAAAACTAAAATTTTTTTTACTATTGGCCACATTCTGTGCATTGTGGTACAGATTCAGAATACTAATACAGTATATATCAAAATTTACAACATTTCGTTTTTGTAACTTTCTAATGTCAATATGAAAAAGGATTTGACTTTTTCATACAATTTATACAATACGATGAAGCGTTAATTATTGTGTTTATATTTCGTTTTAGTAAGACTAACATCTTATTCCTAATAACGTGTATTTTACTCTTAATTTTGAAAAGTTAGGAAAGTTTTCATCGGCTAATAAAATAAAAAGCATAAAACAATGCAAACATGACAAAATTTTAAAATGGCTTTAAAGATTAACATCATAGCTTTGATAAATATTTGAAAAATCCCTTCATTAATTTGTAATTCACAATTTAAGATCCCTTTGTATGGAAGATACAACAGAGCAATGACAGAGTCATTTGCTATTGTTGATGTTTTTACTCAGAATATTGTGTAATTAATAATTTAAACGAAATTTATATTTAAATTTATATCCTGACTGATTATGTTCATAGTAATTATGCAATTGCATAAAATTAACGATGTAACATTTTTAAGATATTGCAACAGGCATTGAATATTTACATATTATAAGTATTTTAGAAGCAGAGTTTTATGTACTGCATAAATAAAATAAAATATATTTAACATGCTCAAATTGAGCAACACTATTCAATGCTCTCCGAAGATGATTGAATGTATGAAAAAATACCCTAGTCCAAATGGCCTCATGAAATTAACTGCCAAACATATAGATTATTCCATACACTGAACTATAATATCACAGAGAAATATTTCTGCCATGATAAGAGAAAGCTGCTTATTTTTTTTAATATTCGGAGATAGTCCCTAAATGTGAATGTAGTTTCATACATTTACAAGTACAACAATTTAGCTAAAGTTAATCAGCTAATGGTCGTTGTGACAAAACGATTATGATATTTAAATTAATAGCAGCAGAAAAATAAAATAACCAAATATATTTCTCACTGAAAACAATAACATGATTACATAGTATAATAGATTCTTAAGTAAGTTTATTTACCTTCGTATGGCTCTTAAAGCTTTAGAATGGCCTCTTTTCGAGTCATAAATTTGAAACAATTGAAATTCTATGGTCTTGAGTCATATCAGGACTTATGTCAGGAGAAGAGGTGTGTATTCAAGCAAGCTACACATGAAGCTCTTTTAATTTGTGTAAAGTTCATTTTAGTCATCCACGTCGTAAACCAATACCGTTTTTATAAAGTCATGCGTTAATTCTAATCGAAGGTGTCGATTGGGCTTCTTCAGTTTACTATATAAATAAATGACATGTCTCTTAAAGAGATATGTTATTTATTTTTATCACTGGTGCTACTACGTGAGCAGGCGCGTAGTTCCTCAGTTTATCTCTTTAATATCCTAGTATCAGCGACATTCAGTCTTCGGTCCATTATAATATTAATGTAATACAAAAGTAGATTTAGAAAGAAATATAATCTTTTTGATGATAGTAAGTAATGTACAAGTCCCACGATGAAGGTAAGATTCAATCGATAACATATTCGATTTAGTGTTACATAATGCTGATCTGGACAATAAGGGCGCCACGAAGTTATCGTCGAACTGATGTTGCTTACACATTTAATGATTACGAAATATACATACATAATATGAAATCCAGGTTCGCGTGTAAGACGATAGGACAGGTGTTCAGTGACCTATATACACGGAGCAGTACACAATGAAGTATACTATCTTGATGGAGACGTATCCGGTGACGACGTGCAATATTTAAATTATGCGACTTGTGGTAGTTGTCATTCGAATGATGCTTGGTGAGTATGATATATGATATAGACGAAGCGTACGTACAAAGCTAAGTATCTCTTTAAAACATGACCTTTCCTACAAATTTTATACCATGTACAGTAACTTGACAATTAGGCTCACAATGGACTTAATGTAGTAATCGTTCGAGTGATACTACGTTGGCCTAGGCTTCAAGGGGACTGGGCGTTGCGTACTGAATAAAGTACATGCCCTTGATAATTTACAGTGACGTCACGTAGTAGTAGAGAAGTCCACCATACAAATTATATACTTTGACGACATTACGCGACTTTTTGAGTCTTGCTCCGAGGGCTGACAATGTAGGCAGTGAGAAGCGGCACGGAGTGCCGGGCTGTTCGGATTAACACACGTGGGGCGCACGGGGCGCCATGGGCGAAGTACATGACCTTGATAACTTCCAGTGACGTCTCGTAGTAGCAGTGAAGCCTACCGTACAAAGTCAATACTTTGTCGACATTGGTCGAATTTTGGTTTGCGTTATGCTCTCAGGGATGAGAACGTAGGGAGTGTGGAGCAGCGCGTCGGGTCGCATGTGACATACGTGACGAGCGTTTGGTGCGTGTGGGGTGCACTAGGCGAAGTACATAACCTTCTTGGTGACAGCGTGCACGGTAATGGCGCGCGCCATAGCGCCGGGCGTGCGGTCCTCGCTGCAGGCTGACTGGTGACTGCCCTCGCCCGAGTCGTGCTCCTTCTCCACGAGGTGGTAGCGCGCGCGGAAGGCCACGAGGTGCGCGTAGTACGCGGGCGCCGGAATGGATACGGAGCGCGTGCAGCGCACGTACGTGTGGCACAGCTGGTACGTCAGGCACTGCAGCTCGTCCGAACCGAAGTGGTTGTCGTCCCACAGGACGTGGTAATGCGATGGCCGCGACGTGCCCTGCGCATGCGTGCCACGGTTAACCCTTAAGTTTTCAAGTTTTTACAAGGGGATCTCAAGAGTGATATAGGCCTATATTTTAATTCTTAATAGAAGAAGAATGTTGGTGTCCATAAAAATTAAAAAAAAATCCTTAAGTGCACGGCTCTGTTGGGCATATTAATAATTCAATTGGTCATATTAATAAATTATTATTGTTAATAATATTGAGTTGGATATTCCAATGACTTCTATTTTACATAAATCTGCAGCTAATCGAAAAAACGGGCCGATGTGAAGTTTTTCGGGGGTAGTCACGATGTACATTTTTTTATGTGAATTAGCCCCCAGAGCCTCGACTCTGAAGTTTTAATAAAATAAAGATACATAAATAAATTAAAGTTGACATTTTCCCGTAATGTCTGGCGCATTAGCTATTGTCTGCTAAAGTCTGAATATTTTAAGGCATAAAGTTGTATTTTTGTTATTATAACATTTGCTACCTTTAGATGACCTTTATTTTAAAGAAGTCTTTGATTGATAATTTTATGTCGCCAACTTGAATGTTTAAAGCTATGCCAACAAACCTGTATGCCCTGGTGGCTGCACAAGTAGAAGTCGAACTCGGTGGGATGCGTAATGCCCAGGTCGACGGTGGTTCCGGCCGGGATGTTGCCCGACTTGCCGGACTGCTCCTTTTGTCCGCACAGAACAGACGCGTGTGGTGACGCTTCTGGACCACAATGAACGTAATGCCTGGCTTGTATTCCGCTTCCAGCTATGAAATTTACATAAATTAGTTTAAATATATATAGGTTAGGGATTGCGATCCAGCAGTGTCTTCAAATCCGCGAAATGATTGCTAAATTGATGCTGTTTCCGCTATATACCGCGTAGGTGTTTTTCATTACCTACAGAAATTCCATATATAAAAATAAAACGTTTATTTTGACTATAATCAACCCGAAGTTTAATGGAATGTTCAAAAATATACAATTGGTAGTATTTATAAGTTAGTTAGTTAACTGTTTAACATATCTTTTTACAACAGTTTTTTTTAATGACTATGCCTTGGTCAGCTTTTTTGTATGCAAGTAACTTTGAGCGAATTAACTTAGCGTATATACCTAATAATAACTTGTCTATCTATGTTCATTATAGTCAATCTTAATAGTTACTAAAGTAAATCACCGTAGCCGTCAACTTGGCCGTGTAGTATCAGCGTACGCAGCACCATATTTTATGTCTTTATCGTCGTAATAATTTCGTCCTATCTGCCAACTAGCACTTGTGGCACACAGTGGGCACGCTACTTTATCGAATGTAGTTTATCTTACCGACCTGTAAATAGTCCACCTGCATCAATTCATTCAAGTCAATGCGATTTACAAGGCCTTTCCCGTGTATGAACGTTTTTAACAAATTCGTTAATTAAACATAAATTAAATAATTAAAAGTACATAGTAAATTTGTCAGTTACCATGCCCGAGAAACATAGTTATTTTTGCACTAAATTCCATAAAAAAAAATTATTGTAGCAATAATTACTTTGCCAAGTTTTAACATTTGAAATTATTTATTTTTATTCATAATTTCAATATTTCATTTTGTGCGTTCAGGATTTCTTTCGAATCACATGATTGGGTATATAAATAATTTAAGCTCTGTTTTTGTAAAACGAAAACTATGTATGTAATGCCTATGTATATCCAATTTCACTCTGTATACTTTTGTGGCAGTAAATAATGTTGTATGAAGTATACTCCAGTAATCAATGTTGTCAACTATCGGGAATCTTTTATATCGAATAACCATATATTTACGAAAATATGATTATTGTGTGAAAAAAAGTCATCAAGTAAAGTTGTGGACACGGTATTAAAGCAACCAAATTTAAAACCAGTTCCTTGCAACTTCATAAAAAAATTTAATAATTAAAAATATGATAGACTTCGATAGATTTTTATTTAGAAAATTTATTCTTGAATATATTTCTTTCATAGCCTTCCTATGAAAGGAAATTATGAGCACAATAAACACAAAGAACAGATAAACAGAGCAAAAAAAGTCCGTTAGATTTGAATTTATATTATTTAGATTATTATTGATGTAGACGATAAAAGAGGGTACTTACGGACTAGTGAAATGTGTGTTTCTTGTGTTGAAAAAATGATTTGATTTGATTAGAAAAACCTAAAATTTATTGATATATTTGGAAAATATATAAAATTATTTCTCTGCAATGGCTAGCGGATATAATACATTAGTACTAAAACATTTAGTTGCCAAACACAAAATAAATGTGTAATTTGATAAACTGTTACGTGATTCTGGAGCAAAATTATTGGGTCATTTAGTGCAGTTTAACTTCAGTAATAGAAATTACAGTTAAACATCAAATTTCAAAGCATTTTGCTTTAAGAGTTTATTTTTAATTTTTTTTATTTAACACAAAATAAAAGAAATGTTAATAAAAGTATTAAGAAGTTTATTGAGTACTTATTAACTCTACATTTGTGTACTTTAATAAAAGGTTCAATCTCCCTAAAATAGGCGAGCACGGCTTTTGTTGGCTACTAAAAAAGTGGTATGAGTAAAAGGCACAATAGTGATTACATGAGTGCTAAATTTTCGACGTCATCAGTAATAAATAACTTTGCATAAAACGTTTGACATTCCTTGACGTGTCTTTCATATTCATCATATTCTCGGAACGAAAGCTATCACCTGCTTGATGTTCCGCAAGAAGGTGCGGGATACACCTGGCCTGGCCACCAAATGATGCTAAAGATATAGGTATAAAGAAAACATGGTTGTTTCTCATAGATTTTGATCTTTACATTATAAATGATTTTTCTTTCAAGCCTATTAATATTCTACTTAAAATATTAAACTTATAAAATAAGGGAGGGCACCAGGAGAGTTTGGTATTGGAAACCTGCCTAAACGTTTAACCTTGGCTAGCTTTTCGGTATCAGGAACGTTCTTCTACATGTACAAGGGCGTCCTTAGCCTACAAAGAATACAGACAATATTGTATACTAGTTTTTGAGAACAATTATCACATAATTGTAAAGCTAATATAGCAGTTTAAAATAAAACTTACCCTTTGTGCCGAGTAAAGTAAGAGTAATTACTTTCCAATGAATTCAATTTTAGCTTTAGCAAGTTAATTGATACTATGTCGGTCCATTAAAATAATCACTGTGGTAAGAAGGAACACACAAGTCTGCACCTCAAGCCCGCACGGCCTTTAATGTCTTCAAGTATTAATTTTATAATACGTTTTAAAATCACCAAAATCGATGGAGTTAGGATTCGAACACTCGATCCGATTATTTAAAAAGTCAGTGCTACGCAATTACACTATTGATAACTTGTGGGCCCCCATGAATTATTACATACAATCGAATATCCATAATAATAATTCAAAATAAAAAACGAATACATCCGTGGGACCTTCTGTCAGAAAGATCAGATAAAATGCGACAGACTCGTCAGCACTGGTATGGACACCATTAGGTGATGAGACAGGTTGAAGTTTGAAGATGGAAAACGTGGACGCCCACCGATTACTTGAATGCGAACCGTCTATAAGGATCTGATGACGCAATGCCTAACTACCGAAATGACACAAAACCACCAACAGTCGCGAAAGAGTATCAAGACGGCCGGCCCCAAATAGGGAACAAGCCAGGGGATTGATTGAGTTTTCTTACGGTCAACAAGCTTAACAGATATTTGAAAAATTGTACTTAACAATATAGATTTTATAGAGTTAGTCTATATTGGTTAGTTCATTTTGTTGGTAGCGTTTTCTTACTTTGAAATTTGAACCACCGTAGTTCAAGTTTCATAGTGATATCTCAATATTTATTAAAGTCCTTGTCACATGAAATAGCAGATTGTCGCTAGTTATAAGTAAAACATGTCCGACAAATGTATGAAGTAGTTTTGAAATCTAAATTAGATTCAACTCACTGACCTTAATGCAAGCTTCGCGCACTGCAGTGAGCTCGTGCTGCAGTACGTGAATAAACTGTCCCTCCGATATCCCGTCGCGGTACATGATGATGCGATGCGGCTTGAATCCGCCTGTGCTCTTATAGAACATTATCAGTAATTCCTGCACCATGCTGCTCATCTCGTGCACTATCTCCTGTCTGTCAATACAACAGTTATAAAGGGACATTATCATAATAATAACGTAATTTTCAGGCACAAATGTTAAATGTTCATTTTTGTAAAACAGTGTTAACTCTGAAATTAATATAGAATTAGATAAAGATTATAAGCCATTAAGTAATATTTATCTGAATATTCCGGTAAGGTACCGGTTTTAGCAGAAGCTTATACAATGTCCAACAGTGTTCTTAAATGGGGAAACACGCATCGAAGTTGAAAAAGTGAACGTCTACCGCAATAATATATCACTGCTGCTCCCAATGCTGCATTATGTCACAATGTTCATACACCTTTATAAATGGAACAAATATTTGAGTACGTTTCCAACCGCACAATTTTATTATATAAAATCGAATAAAATTTGTGGTAATTGCCTCTACTAAGGCACGTTAGTTTTAAATGTAATTCAGATTTGACCTATCGTACTTGCGGCCAACGACATCAATCTTCGTTACATTTTAAGTTTGTTGATGCCTAGGTCTTTACCCCGCCTGTGGTTAATACACTGTCCTAGTCTTCTGCTAATCACCATCCGACCGATAGAAGCGCTGCCCCTCACAACCTTTACGGGATCGTGTCTTATGCACATTATCCTCTCGTCCGTTGGGTACGTCTCACACTACCGAAATTTGCCAAATACTATTTTAATTATAATGGCAACTACATTTTCAAGAAATGTTTAATGGAGAAAATAATTATACACATTTTTTTTATTTATGTACACACAAAAAGCCATAAAATTTGTTTTTGAAATTAATGTTATGAACCAGTATTAAACATAGTATTTGTACAAGGGCACTACTTATTCCATACATTGAAATTTCTTCCAGCAGATCCTACTTACACTTATTGCGTACATATATTTTTCGTATATTTCATTGTGGAATTTATGGGTTATATCTTAATATTTTTTGTAGGTTAAAAATGGATGAGGTGAGTGACATTACAGACGAAGATCTAACCTTATACGAGCAATAAACAAAAAAGGACCTAAAGCAAGATAAGTTAGATACCTGTGCTGCTGCACGCGCACTGTCGCCGCATAGCGCGACGGGTGTGCGTCCATGGAGCCCACCACGGCTGCGATCGACGGCTTCTTGTTGTCGCCCGCCGGTGGATGTGTCACGTCCACGCCCAGGAAGATCACCGGCTCGTTGAACACCTACGAGCACACTCTCGGTCAAACCCCATCCACCCCGCAAAATCAAAGAGACACGACATGCGAATCCCAAAAACGGATTAGTTTAAAAAAAGTTTTTTTTTCGATAAACTACAAAATTATTTTCAAACAATTACGATTTTCGTAATATCACCAATAATCAAAGTGGGTATCCGGTTTTTTCATAAAGAAAAGAAAAACGATAAAACTATTTAATATGCAAGCGGAATGACGTACATAACAAAAATAGAATTTAAACCATTTTAATCTTTTTTTTGTTTGACATTTATTTAATGGTTTTGTAGGTTTTGCAATTGATCAATACCGACAAATTGTAAGTATGAAATATGTATTTTGATATAAGAAAGTTAAAATGTCTGAATTAAAAAAAAACATTAGATTGAATGGATGACATCAGTAATCCATTGTACAACAGACACTTAAACACAGTAGAATGCAAAATTGAAACGCTTATCAACAGAATATGATCCCAATAAACATTTTAAATATTAGAAAAGTATGGTTTTCTAAACATTATGTAATGCGGTAAACATAAATTATCCAATTAAATATATTTAGAACAAAGTACTGGACGTATTTCTAACAACTTTTTAACAAAAATGCCTACTATTTTAGCTAAATAAAATTAAGTACTGATTCATAAACTAAAAGACAATTAGAATTTTGAAAATTAAACTGAGTAAACAAAACAAATCACTGTGGCCTTTAAATACATTCACACAAAACCTCAGACTTGTAATCATTAATAATCACTTTTAATTTCAAAATTGACACGATGTTTCTCTAAGCACAGTATGGAAATACAACTATACATTGAAGAACTTTAAATTTTGACCAGTGGACGGTTGCTTTCTTGAGTATACAGAGAATCTTGATACCTTCGTAGCGAAAGTAAGTGCAGGAAGACTAAAATTATATCACACCTTTCAAGATTTGCATGTAAACACATAAATTGGATTGAAGCGCCACGATCTTCCGTATTGTTTTCAGAACAGTGCCGGATAACTTGAGAATACTCAGTCTACTGTCGGCCTAGAGAGCGACATCTTTAATGTATATGTAGGTATATTGAGGGTGGTATAATAATCGACGAGAGAACATAAAATCCTTTTCATCGACATGATCCGACATTTTGGCTCTCGCCGGTGTTTGGGGGTGTGGGGGGCTCTTGTGGGTTAAAAGGAGACTTGTAGGCAAAAACTTCTCTTTGACGAAAGAAACTGCTCGACAACGCGGAAAACAACAAATAGTATCCACCACAACTAAGGAACTAAGAAAAGTGAAGACATAAAATTCAGAAGCGATTGTAAGCAGCAATGAGCATTTGTAAGCGTCAATCCTCAATTTTTATTTTAAAAATATTTTAAATTAAACACACTGTTCTGCCAAAGTATTAACAAATTTTTTCATTTCTCTCATTCTTTGGTATGAACCAGTATTTAACATTATCCATTCACATATCATAAAATTGGAAATTCTGCTGTGATAATTTGTAAAATATCCAGTAAATATTAAGTTTGAAAGACATCCAGTGATGTTGCTTATATGTCTGTCAGTTTATTTATATTGATCTCAAAAAAAAAATTCTCTAATTTTATATTTTTCCGTAACGCATTTATATAGTGTTCGGTTATATGGTACCATTAGCCGATAACACTAAATAATATAATAAGAGTTGAGTCTATATATGACAAAATAAACTTCACAGCTATTGACAGAAATATTATATCAATATAAGTATCATTAGGAAGAGACTATTATTGGTGATATTAATATTTCCTCATGAAGTAATCAATTTTTGGTAGCTATTCGTTTTTCTATTAGGCTAATTTAAAACATTATAGCACAAAACTAATGTATGCAAAGTGTTGTTTGGTTTGACACTTTATTATTATATATACATACATTAAAATATAAATATATTGTAGATACAGCGAAATTCTAAATTAGTACATACAATACTTTTCCTCTGCATGGCAGTATTGTTTATAGCAGTTACACCTGCAGGCATAAAGATAAATACAATATGACTAACAATCAAGGAAAAATAATTGCAAAATTTAATTTTCCGCTTACATTGCAACAGTCCGAGGAATAGGTACTGTTTGGCTCTAAATTAGTAGAACGCGTTTCTTGGTGGCGCTCAGACAGGACTTGCTATGAAGAAATAATGATCGTACATCAACCATTTACTTCAAACAATCTAATTGAAATAATTCTTTCATATTTAAATGTAAATCGATAAAACTTAATTTGTTTGATAGTTATACAATTTTCGTTAAACATCAAAATATCGTCTCCCCTTATGAAATGAATGTAAGTAGCGACTGAAATAATAATTGGCCGAATATAAAGTTTCATGCAAAATCGGTTCATGGTAAAACTGTGCAATAATAAGTCAAATTGTGAAATGCTGTTAATCATTTAGGATTGACAATTTTCATTAGTAAGCCCATTGGCGAAACAACAAAAATCTTTCAGTTGCTCTCATGTTCACAAGAGGAGTAGCAACAATTCAAAATATGATTCAGCTGTCTATTAAATTTGTTTTAAAAGGTCAAAGTTAAATCAATTAAAATGTCAATACAATATGAAACCTTGTAAATATACCTTTGGACGTAACGACGGTACTAAAATAGAGTTGATTCCTCCCAGTTTCACGTTAATTTTCAAGCACAGGTTACTGAGGGTCTGCGGCGAGGTTTTGTTCACGTTCTTGGCTTGCACACATTGAGTTGCCATTCCGAGAACAGTGTCACCAACTCGCTTCACTTCAGCTAAACCAAGAAAATTCAATTATTGTAAGTGAGAAAGAAGTGCAAAGAATTTTTATGCATAACTTAAAGAAAGTAAAGTTAAGGAGCTGTTTTTTTAAATCCTGTTGCTTCAAAAAGGTCAATGAAAAGTTAATTTACAAGTGAACTGCTTTTATCACCCAAAATTACGGAATTTATTTAAGTGGAGTGTTGATCTCACGCGTAATTCAACAATATCAAAAACATACTTTATCTTGTTTGAGCTTTCAACTAGCTAATTAATCAATCAACGCGGCGAACCTGTGCCTGTCACATTATGGAGAACCGAGACCTGTGTTATATATATATATCCATGGGATCTACCATTTAGATTTTTTTTTTAATGAAAAATAGGCTTGCGTTTGACCTCAATCTTGCCCGATGAAAGCGAAGATGAGGCCTAGGATGGTACACGCTAAAATGGAGTATATGATTAAAAATAGTTTTTTTTTTTAAATAATGTTTAACTCGCATGTATAACTGATAGCACGAAATAATTATATAATATTTTTTTTAAAGTAAATTTCAATTTATAATTTAATGATTAACTGATGATGCATATTTAAATTATACATAATATAGAGAACATCAACATAATAGGGAGAATAACATAGAACTTAAGTTGGTTTATGGAACGAACAATGGATTTAATCTTAAGATTCGCATTCCACAACATAATACAGGACACTATAACTCTTCTTTTACTGTTCATGCTACACTCCTCTGGAACGCCCTACGCAATAAGATAAAAGCAGCTCCTAACAGTAAGTCATTTAATATTCGGCTCATCTATTTTTGATTTTTATTATATATTTATATATGAATCTTTTATATATTTGTATACATATTTGTGTATTTTATGTTATAAATATTTATTTAATTACATAGTTTGTTTATATGTATATATTAACTTGATTATTTTTAGGAGTCTACTTATAGTTTTTTATTCTTTGTTTTATACCAGCCAACTACCTTTCACCATGACAAGGGATGACTGGTGGAGAATGCCACTTGGTATTAAGTCCGTCCATTGTAACCTTAAGCTTAAGGCTAACAATAAAAGAATAAATAAATAATAGATATAACGATTTTAATGTAACTTACCATAAACAGGAGTCTTTCCAGGAAGCACCACAACAACTAACTGCAGCTGCACAAATGTGGATTTGAGATACTTGAACATAGGCTCTACCTGGTCTGGTCCAGTTGCATACTTGCAGAAACATGGTTGCCCAATAATAGGCATACCCGCATCATTTGAGATTTTTTGAAGTTGCTGTGTGAAATTCCTACAAGGTATATGAATTAACTTAATTGCTAGTTGTTTCTGTCTGCACTTATCACAAGTGAAGAAAGCGACTCTTAATTAGAAAGTAATAGTCTTTAAATACCATAATGTATAGAAATATTAATTAGTGTGCCAATTGAAATCTGTAATCTGGTTACAACTACGGGTGATAGGCATAAGTCCTTATATGTTGACTATTGAGCAAAAAATCAACTCAAAAGGGTATACTCATATTAAACAGTCAATGTAACCATTTATTGTAAATTATTAATGAAATTAATTTGTCCAAAAAGCTGGTCTTCTCCATTGACAACAAATTCTCTTGATTTTACTTGTGTATAATAAAATAAAATGAACAACCTAACAAAAAGTACTTATTGCCACACCTACGATTTGTGCTATTCCACACCTTCCAAAAATGATGCTTTTCCCTAATTTGTCTCTTATTACATCTTGATTTGAACAAAGTTTAAACCTAAACTATTTCGCTGTCTCCAGAGCATACCGGAGCTACGCAGAGACCGGTGACTTTGTTTGAAATGTATTGAATGGCTCGGGTAGAAGATGTACCATTCATCAAGACAATATCTTTACGAAACCGCCGCCTGACCGTGCTGACAAAATGCACTGAAACCTGCATGTTATCGAGCGTTCAGTTCTTGGACAGTTAAAAGAAGACTCGCGGCAGCCAACCTGCCTCCAAAAATACCAGCAATGGGCCCAAAGTTAATAGCAGCTCATTGACAAGCGCGACTCAGATTTGATCACGATGATTGGAGCTTAGAGTAGTTGTGTGTGTTCTCCAATAAGGCCCGAATGCCCTTACTTGGTAACAACGGATGAAGTTGGGTATATAGGAGAATGCAGTGCCCATTGCTGAAACGCTTGTCTTTGGATCTCCTACGCTAGTTTTGTGCGAGTGAATTTCGTACTGACGCACGACAACGCTAAGCCACATACTGCGCTCTTAGATGTGAAAAACGCACGATGAACGCCAGCGCGAAACCCTGACCATAACCAATGGTGCACATATAGAACAGTATAAAAAAGTCAGGGCCTGGGCTACAACCCGTCAACCTTAGAAGAATTAAAAACTGCCATGGTAGAAGTGTAACTAGGCATTTGGGTAGATTTTGTTAAATTGTTAATGAGGTCGATAAAAATAAGTCTCAAGGCAGTTATATAAGAGGAGGAAACATGAAGTACTAATGCAATGATTTCTTAGATATTAAATGTTTTTTATCGAATTAAATTAATTTAACTTTTTTTAAAACTCTTATATTGTTCCATTATTTTACCCTCCTTTTCTTTTCCTTTTATCCAGTTTTTTGGATATAACTGGAAACAGTTTTTTAGATTTGCGAACTTAGAATTAACTTTTGTGCTCATAGTGGATACAACTTACACATACTAGCGGATGTCTGCGGTTTCGCCAGCTTGGTTACAAATTTTGTCCTAAGAGAACTCTTAATTGAGATTAAGTAAAGTATTTTACATCACATTCCATAAGATTCTAAATCTCGGCTAGTTTTCATTCTTATCCATTCACTTGAACTTTAAGCATAACTGTGCGTCAAACATACATCCTTTTACATTTGCAATATTAAGTTAGACAAACAAATCATAGGCCATTGCATTTCTATTTCAAAAAAGTTCCAGTAAAATCCATAAATTTGCCAAAAAATGATTAGAATCCATTGAAACAGACATACAAAGACCTTTATATATTATAGTATAGATATAGATATACGGCACGATTTACTTACTTAAGTGCATCTTCTCTAACAGTTCTTTGAGGAGCAAAACACGCAATAGCCCAAACACGAATTTCAACTCCCATGAAGAACTGCTTGCCACGCATGTCCCATACACCTTGGTTAGGCAAGGCTTGCTGAAAAATAATTTTATGAATACAAGGATAATACTATTTATGGACACTTAATAACCTAGTGACGCGAGTTTATTGGAGTAAATCTATATACTCGTAAGTAACTATTAACGTTTCTTTGTTTGTCCCTTATAGACTCGACCACAACCACTCTATCGATTGAGCTCAAGTCTATCGGTTATGTTCGACTCGTTACAGGAAATAAAAAAAAAACCTTTTTTTGTTTTATTATTATTTAGGCTATTTAAAAGTCCTATAATAAAATAAAATGAACACTTAACTAACACAATGTACGGAACTTCATTATTTATGAAAACTGTAAAAATTTATACGCATTTTTTGTAAAAGTTTAAGCATCCAAGTAACTTGTATATTGATTTTACTAACTTGTCCACCTAGTGAAGAAACACGCCCGCCATATTGTAGCTTAGGGGGTGGAAGCACTCGTCCGCGTACCTCCATCATGTTGTTAGATATAGTTAATCCAAACTCCTTAACATAAAGATCAGTATTGAAGTTTGCCCTCCGAACTAAGTTGTTTATCTCTCTCTCCCTGTAGCATAAAAAAAACAGTGCTATTTTGAAATTATTTATGGTTTGCATATGATTATGACACTGTTTTTACAAGACAAATTACAGACATTCTTAGCATAAGACATGTTAGGAGTAAGTATGTTTGTTTTAAGACATAGAAATGCCAAAAGAAAATGCAACGCCTGTAAATTTAGACGTCATGAATAATAAAAATTTGACTCAAAATAATACAAATAGAATATTGTAGTGTTTTACAAACAGCCCATGTTCACGAAACTAATAACAATTATCAAAAAGACGAAAACGTAAAATGTAGGTTATATTAAGAAAAGGGAAGGAATAAAGAATTTTTAACAAAATTAACAATGTGAGCGAGCAACAAATAATAGATATGGAAACCGAAAATTTAGACGAAGGAAGAGGACAGATAGGGAATAAATAGATAGGCAGAGAGAGGGTATAAGCAAGGAGAAAATACCGCGGAAAATTCTGAAAAAAAAAGCCTGGAGTTTAATATTTAAAATAAAAAATATTATGTAGTTAAAAAAATATTGGAAGATAGCTATGAAGATAAATGCATATTAGTGTTGAGAACGATAGAAATAGTTCAGTAATGCAAATTATATTTTTTTTTATTTTTTATGTAGCGACTGAATATCTGTTTAATTTATTTAATGGATAGAGAATATTCTTCAGTGGAACTCACAATGTTTGAAACCAAAGTTGGTGGACTTTGGTTTCAAACTGACTTGATGCTTTTTTCTTTAAAGAAAAAGTTTTTATAGGTCTAGTTAATGAAACGTGGTTAAATGTGGACTTGACTCTCCAAATTGGCGAATATAATGTTCATCGGAAAGACAGATTTGACTCTTATGGAGGTGTCGCTACAATTATTCTCAAATTTATAAAATTACAAGTTTTCTCGATCAACAGTATAACACAGGTATAGAAGCCCGAGAAAATTCAGAAAATTAATCTCTATACATTGCCCATCATCGGTTCGCACCTTTCAATCAGATTGTGATAAGATATTTAGATTAAAAACCAAAAAGACATGGATTGCAGAGAAGTATACAGTTATTTAATTCGCAATCTTAATAGTTCAGAAAAAAACCTACACCAGACAATTTCACTAAACTGGGGAAAAAATTACGATAGCTAGGAAGCAAGTCTGAAAAGTTTTGTGGCTACATTAATAACTGTGTGTCCGTATGCTGCGCAAAATGCGATGGTTTAAAGCAGGGATTCCCAAAGTGCCCTTGGGGTCGACGAGGTTTATAAATCGACTCCTATTAATTAACACATGTTTTTATTTGAACCTTTCAAGATACTGTATAATTTGTTGTATTTTTTGAAATTACTTCAGAAAAGTTGTTACCTACAACTATACATGTTCAGTTTTCTTTGTTTTCTTTATTTACTACGCTGTTTATTACGCTGATTGGTACCTAATACCAATTTTCTATACTACAGTGACTATATCCAAGTTTATCGTGAGAATACCTTAAAAACATCCAGTACCTAGGTGTGGTAAAACAAGCTCGTGTGCAAATTTAACAGTTTTATTATTGTTTATTTTAAATAGTTTCCTAAACTTTACTCCGAGTTTTATGATAAAAGATTTTTATTACTTGACTGATATTTTTGGTATGTTGAGAAAAGTTAATTACCTGCTGCAGGGTTATGATCTTAACTTGATTAAAACAAAATCAATAATATCGGACTTTGTGGGTAAACTCCTTTCCTAATTCTGATCCTTTATAACCAAAATGTAAGCAGAAAAGAATATTCACAGTTTCCGCATTTGTCAAAATTACCAGAAATGCTTCAAAATTATGTTATTTGATATAGATGATAACACTCACTCACTTGGACGCATTACACAAGGATTTTACTAAGAGGTTTGCGGATCTATTAAATTTACAAATTCCTCAAAGGATAATAAATCTATACAATATCACAGCCATGGAAGCCAATTTAATAATGCAAGAAGAGTTGATTACCATCGTCAGCAAAGACGAGAAGCTTAAGCTGAAGTTCTACCAAGGCTATCAGAAGTTCTGGTTGTAACGCAACATTGAAACACAGTATCCTGCATTGTGGAACATTGCTTAAAAATATCTTTATCGCTTTTCTATCGTCATAGCTAGTCGAAAAAGGCTTCAGTGTGGTTATAAACTTTTACAAAACAAAGAAACCGTTAGAAAAACAACGAACGCGGAGATTTAAGGCTGCAACTCACAAATATTAAACCGGATTTAGCTAGATTGGTAGAAAGTCATCAGGTTCATCCATCACACATAATTTTTTTATTTATTTCTCTTTACTTTGCGATTTTAATGTTTTTTTAAAAAATTATTACGTACTTAAGTATTTTTACGTAATTTGTATTAATAATTATTAATTGCACTTGATATTTACATGTAAACTGGACATAATTTTATGATGTCAAGTTTACTCACTTAACAAACCGCAAAGTTTTTAAATTAGTAGGTATTTGTTATCAATAGGAAAAAAACTAGAGATAGGATTTTTAAAATAATATGGCTATGGGGGTCTGATGTAGCAGTTCATTTTGGAAAAGGGTCTTTATCCCAAAATTGTTTGGGAATCCCTGGTTTAAAGAATATCGTCAATCAGATTTTATTCCATCCGAAGATAAATCACAACAGTTGCTTATAAACACAGACGTGTAGATTCCCCTTTTATCTTGCATATGCAAAAATTTTCATCAAGTGATAGGAAAGCGATTAGATTGGTTTGTTAAAAATATTAAATTTTATCATCGTACACGTGTGGTTTCAGAAGGGCTCAATCATGTTTGTATTGCTTAGTAAGATTAATTAGTTATATATTAGGTTTTTCTAATAAATGTGCAACAGTTTCTTGTTTTCTTAACATAGAAATAGCATACAATAATATACTAGTAGTAGTGATGATGAGAAACGGTAAAGGGTTAATTTACTGAAGTTTGATACACTAACAGAGTAATGGCTCAAGGAGATCCAATCTAGACTCTTCTCTTTTACATAATTACGTATAAATTATGCTACGAGATAAGGTATGTTCTTGTGTCGCAATACGAGAATATTTCGTTTTATACATAAGCCATAAAGACTTTAACCACTTTGGATTTCAATTAAAAGCAGCATTAAATTCCTTTATAACCATATTAGATAGAAACATACTAGAATATGTATTTTTTTATTTAAGTTATATTAAATTTAAAGAATATTTTGATGAAAGGAGTAAAGAAAGAGATATATGGTTTAAAATAATTCAGTGTCAGCCTCCTCGGATACGTTGATTTTATATTAGTACGTTAAGTAGAGCCTACATTATTACAATACACAGATTACGTTCTGGACACTGCCTTAAAAAAATGGATTTTTAATGAGGATAGTTATTCCCATAATTGTGATGTGTGTGGTATGATATATATAGATGTATGATATGTGATAGATGATGTTCAGCTCATACTTGTAGAATGTGTTAAACACCAAAGGGCGAGAGAAGAATTAGTGCGGAATTAATATAAACAAATATGATCAAGGGACCTTTTTAAGTATACTAGCAGAACCAATATCAGATGCAGCAAGATCTATAGTAGAAAATATGATTTTTCGCCAATGATTCTCTCGCTTATTTAAAATAATTATTTAAATTGAAGTAAGTTTAAAGTTTAGTTAATGCAGGGGATCCCTTATCCTTGGAGACAAAAGCCCCTAAATAAATAAAATAATAAAAAAATGTAAATGTGTTATATACCTACCGCACGAAATAAAAAAAAAATTTAAACGATGGTTATAATTAAATCGCCTTGAAGTCCGTTTAGAAAGCACTAGCGAGAATACAGACAAAGTGGATTGCAACTTTGTTTCATATTATTTAAAGATGATATGGAATACGGCTTACACCAATCCGTCTAAAAGATAATGATGAATGTAAATAAAAGTTTTAAAATACTTTTCACGTTTCACAACGTTCTGTTGTAACTTGGATACATAGTTTATTATAGGTTGCGAAAAAGTTTTCTCATATTTTATATACAAATTCAAGGTATATTTTATCATAGTTTATTTATATTTGATTATAATATATAAGTGCCTTTTTGTTCGATAACTTGTTGCCATTTTGTTGGTAGTGATATAATGGAATTGCTGTAGAAATTTTGGGACATTGATGAAAAAACTGTGACAAGTAGTTTTGAAAGGTCTCTCTTGATGTTTACCACTACCTAAATAATTCTGAAGAGACCGAAACCGATGAAAATCTGAGGGAGTAAGGTCAGGGCTATATGGTGGTTGCATTAACACCAACCAATCTCTCTCAATATTTGCTAAGTAGCGAAAGATCACTCACAGTGATCTGGCGTTGTCACAGCCTTTCTGTTGATTCTGGCTGTTTTTTATCTTTTTCTTGCTTGAATCTCATCAGCTATTGGCAGTAGAGATCCGAATCGATCGTTTTGCCAGGCGGTTTAAGTTCATAATGAACTTTTCCAATCCCACCATACACACAGCATCACCCTATTGCGAGTTAATTCGGATTTTACTATAGTCTATGGAGCTTGACTGCCCTTTGAACATCTTTTTCGCACGTTCTTGTGGTAGGTAATCCACTTTCCATCACCAGTGATCAATATTTTCGAAAACGGTTTGGTTTCTTATGTTTCAATAGAGAATCGGAAATGAGCACACACTTCATTAGCTTTTATTCAGTGAGCACGTGTGACACCCAAATATCGAGCTTTTTTTGTGTATCCAGACTTTTAAAAAATACCATCGACTTAATACCTAACAGGTCGAGCACAGCGAACTTCATCTTTGACATAAAAATTCCAGGACTGAAAACACTTGAATCAATTTAGTACTACTCTTATTAAGACTACGTTATTTAATTTTTCATTAAGTTCATAAACGTTCCAAATTTTTTCGCTGCTTTTTTTTTATTTTTCTTTTTTTATTTAAAATGTATCGAATTTCTTCGTTAGATTTATTCAAGTTTTTTTTACAATAGAAAAATGCCGGGAAAGCGTTTATACTTTTTATTTTTCTGTTTTTAAAATGTCATCTATTTAATGGTATCAAAAGCAACCTAATGGAAAAAGTAATTTATTGGTTTTGAAATGTTAAACTTTGTAGTATAAATATTTTCATAGTTAGTCACACATTTTAGTATAAGTTTAACACAGAAGTTCTTTAATCTGTACATGTAATAATATTGTAAATGTTAAACTCATCCACAGTTTGGAAATAATTTTTTTTTTAATTTTTGATGGGGATGTTTGGAATGGAGTAAAAGCCAATTGAAATTTTCTTAAATTTTTGTTGGTTTGTTGATTTGTATTTCTGTCGGACTGTTTGGGTGCACACCACATGAAAACGTCAGGGCCGATTACCAAAAAGATATCTTCGTTGAAATAGCTTACAGTCAGACTTTAAAAAAAAAAGCTAAGATTTTGAAATGAAACTATTATTTACGGATTTTATGGCGTTTAATTTTCTTTTTAAACCCCGATGATTTGGGTGCTTTTTATTTTTAGTTCGATTTATGCAGAATGAGCAGTGGTATGCTTAACCTTTGACAAAGTAGTCTGGGATCATATTCTGAATCGCTCCAACCATTAAATAAGATTTGACAGACCACATATCATTGCAAATACAGGATGATTCGCGTGGCTATTGGAATGAAAAAACGTTCTAATTTCGATAGAGAGATGGCCGTGTGCTACCGAAGCGAAGTCGCGACACAATAGGACTTTTTGAGAGTCAATATAATGGTGCACAAGACCAGATTCACCGTTAAGTGTCAGAAGGGGTATTGCTTCCGATTGTGCCAGATAGTGGACATGGTGGGATTATATATTAGATAGGACACAAATGAAGCCAAAATGTGGCATATGTGGAACACTGGGGTCACACATATATTAAAGGAACAACACAAACATATACGTCTGCCCCATCACCCAGCAATAGTCTATGTACAACCGCTGTAGTAGAGCGAATATTAACTTTTACAAGATAAATCTCATAACAAAGGTAAGGTCAATAGTAAATTTGACTTTAAATAAATAAAACTCCTACAACCTACCTATCAGGAGCAGATCTTGCAGTAGCTTTAATCATTGTAGATGTTTGCATATCTGTTAATTTTTTGATACATCTTTGACCAGGCACAATATTACATACTTCCAAAGGCAAATATGTGTGTTTGTGTTCCTGACCCACTTGTAGGCAGGGTAAATGGGGATATCTGAGTTTCATTTTATACTTATCCAAGAAATATTTGGCTACTGTACACTCTACAGTCTGTCCATTGTCTAATTGTAGTGGAAACCTGAAATAATTAGTAACATATAGTAGTTATTTAACTAAAGTGTATTGCTTAAATAACAATAGATTTTGGATAGTAACTAAGAAATACTATGAGGACTTACGACTGCATTTGAGCAGGTCTCCGTGTAACATTGCACACTCTATATTTGCGTTTCATTGTTCCACAGTGAGTAATTTCAATCTTGAGTCCTTTGATTTCTTTTGTAAACTTAACTCGCTGAGAATCTGTCAGTGGTTTTCTTTGGTCATTAATGTCTCTTATATCTAGTACTTCACACATAAATTCTATTACAGGTTGAGCTTTGTAAAATGCAGTTGCAGACACTGAAATTAAAATTATGATGATACAATTTGTTAATTTCGTTTTATTTTGTTTACAATATTTAGTATATTTTATTATATTTTGGGCATACAATATTTTCAATTGGTTTTTGTTAATAAACAATTTTGTATACTAACAAACCTTATTTATACTTGATCACATTCACGATTTATTTTTTGATTTATTCACATTACGAAATTTCATTAAGATAATGACATATAGAAACATGATTTAAAAAAATTTATCTAATAAAGGTTTAGTGCTAAATTTAGTTTACCATCAATGTTAAGCATCATTTTCCATTGACTTGGTCTCACTGACTGATGAAAGCCAAACCAAACCTCTCTGCCTCCACCAAGGGGATGATAATATCCTTCCGGAGATGAAAAGAATGAGCGTCCTACAGGTGTATACATCATAGATGGCAAATGTCTCATAACCACGTCCAATGCTAATATAGCATCATATGGAATTTGCCTCGTCCGACCCTCTAATGCTTCTTCCAAGGCAAAAAGTGAGACCTAAAACAATACATCATTTGTAAATAAAAATCAAGTTTTGGAGCCTATTACATACTAGAACATTGTAAACAAAGTGCAAGAAATAATAGATGAAACATTCTTTTACTATCACTTTATAGCCACACAGGTTTCTCTGCCAGGAGCTACCATTATCTTCTTACAATAAGAAGGAAAAAGAATAAACTCTAATTTAACAAGCTTAGCACTTCTATTACATACCAATGCTAAATTTTAAAAAATTATATGAGTTTGAAATCTAATAAAATGAATAATTGTATTAGTAAAAATTGTGTTTAATTCAACTTAATATCAAAAATCTGTACTCTTTTCTATATAAAAATAAGGTCTACTACACCTTTTAGTGTGTGTAAGCTAATTGTGTCAGTTTATATCATTAATTTATACAGAATGTTTTCCTTAAAACTCCTAAATGTAGAAAGAGAATATATTTATAGTTTTAAGTTTAGTTTCATTGTATACATTTTTACTTAATAAGATATTTCCCTTGTATTTTAAATTTTCTTTACTATGATAAAATATATATTAAACAAAGTAATTATGGTAGTATGTAGATATTGGGACTTGTGATGATTATAAGTTAGAACCTACAATTTTTGTTCAAAGATACAGAGCATTCACATATACTATAACAAAACCAACCATATATAGATGCAACAAAATTTAAACTTCACTTAGCCAACTTAGACAAAACTTTATTATACCTGAGCAACCCATTTAATGGTGACACGGAACACTCTGTCTTTTCCTTCACCTGGCAGTATTACTTCTAATTCTACTTTGTCATTGCCAATTGGCAGTGGATCTCTTGTATACAAATTATTCCTTCCATCAAACACTGGTTTTAGTGTACCAAATATTTTATTGTAACAATGGACCATAGTTTCAACAATTTCTCTATTAACCTGAAAAATAAATATGCTTGATTCAAACAAAAAGAGATATTAAAAATCAATGTGTAAATTTTCAAGATATTTTCATATTCTTCAGCTACAGTTACTCTTAACAATTAATTGTAATGAATGTTACGATAATCAATGATTTACAACATTTTAACCATTGGTTAAAATTAACACACTACACAGAAAAAGAAGATGTCAAATTTTTACTATCAAAATTAACTTGGTTTAAATTTTTGTTAAAAAAAAAGAAAAGTAAGTTTTTCTAAAATTAGCATTATCCACAAGATCAAACGAGACTCTCTTCTGGAACTGTGGTCTGGAGCTGATAATATATACTTTAGGGTAAGCTTTAGATGAGGATCATAATTAATGTAAATATGACACTGATTAATTGTAATAGTATGATAATCAGCAGTTTACAATCCATCACTTTGGAATCATTTAATCCCTAATATTTATGAGCACTAACTAAAATAAAAATATACATACCTTTCTAGGACATTTATCAGGCTGTATATTGACATCATAGTGGTGCACAAAGCCCCTAGGCATAGATATTTGAAAATGATTAGCCCTGAGCATAATAGGTCGACCTTCATGACCAAGGTTGGGACGGCGCGGACAGGTTAAAACTGGCAAATCAAGAGGAGGAGCTGCAGCAGGAGGCACAAGCGCCATAGGGCCTGCCCCACCTGCAACTGCAGGAGGCGCTCCTGTTGCCGGAGCGCTAGTCGGAACGCCAGGAACCGCGGCTGTGGCACCCGCAGCTGCGGTCACTGCACCAGTGACGCCAACTGTACCAGCACTCGTCTCCCCCGTTGGAGCTTCATTGAAACATAGTTAATACCATGATTTAATAACACAAAACTTTACTATTATTTTAACAATTCGTTAGTTTGCTAATTTAGAGGAAATTAATAAGGGCATTCAAACAAAGGATTACAGGTCTTCATAATTCTTACTTGTGATTCTAATTCTTGTGTAATAAAGAATACAATACTTACGTTGGCCAACGGGGTACATTTTGACATACACGTATTTAAACAGGTATTTAAAACTTAATTAACGTAGAGCTTTTTGTGTTGAAATTGTAGCAATGTGCTCAAATCAAAAAGATGTGGCTTTAGCTGCAATTTTATGTTGCAGCTTGACGTCTGTTGTGGCTTTTTGACACATATTTGCTACAGATAATAAAGATAGAGCTAACAGGTAAACACAATAGATAGAACGAGTAAGTACATGTAGAAAGGTAAAAATATATAATTTAAGACAAAAAAGTTACACTAATAATAGATGGTAAATTAAGTGTTTATCGATGAAGAAAGGACAAGGGATTGCCTCAGTTGACTTGGACACTGCATTTGACCAGAATTTGCATTTTTTATGGCGCGATGTCGTGGACTACTATTTTGTAGACATGTGTAGTTTGCGAACGATAGATAAAATTAACTATCAAAACCGAACTAACTAAAACCTAAAACTAGCTGTGTATTTTATAAATAAATAAAATGAACTATATAGTTAGTGAACTATGCTAGTAATGCTTCTTTCTCTCATTCTCCCGCTACCAATGCGTTTCACTTTATTCGAATGTATCTCTGAATTAATTTAATTTTCCTACATCACGCTCACTTGTTTTCGTGACTAGTCGGATCGGAGTCGGAGTTCGATTTTTCCACCCATTCGGTTCTAGGGTATTGTACTGCTTTTAGAAAATCGTCTAAATTGTCTATAATACTTTGCTAAAGGTAATAAAGGTTATTATTTATATGTACAGTTATCTTATTAAATAAGATGTACATGTACAATTTTCATATATACATATCTATATTATATAAATATGTGGACTGGTGAAGAATGCCACAAGGGATAAAGTCCGCTTATTTTATATATATACAGGGTTATTGGTAATTCAACGTATTCCCGTTAGGATTATTTTATAGGATTATTATTTTAATATTTTTAAGAATTTTTTCTAATAAAATGTATGAAACTTGGCTTGCAGATTATTTTAAGAACATAATCGTTTTCTTAGCTCTCCAACAATGCATAACAACGAGGAACTTATATCAAAGAAACTAAAAAAAAATTATCACAAAGGAAGCAGGCGGAAATTCGTATTCGAACTAAACTCAAGGTCTTTCTTTAAAATTTCCATAAAATTAATTAAAAGAATACCCAATGTAATTGTTATTAAAACAAAAAATACAAATTTAAAATAAAATTTAGAACCAGTAACAGTTTAATAGTAATTATCATCAATCAATCAATCAGGACATCCGTCTTGCTGTTATATCATGTTTTGTCTTGTAGCCAAAGCCACGTCTTCGTAAGCTGCAGCATTTAGATTGCTCGGCAAAAAATGTGGTCCGATTTAATTATCGTCAATTATTCCCATTCACATTGACCGAAAAATGGCGTAGCGACCCTTTGGGCCTCTTTTATTAGGATTTTAGTGCACTTTCTCACTCCCATCTTGATCGAATTTGGATTCGTCGGTCCTAAGATTTTTTTTTAAAAGTCGCGTCTTCTAAATCCGCATTTAACATGAATCTACAGAAAGAAACTCTCCTTTCAGGGTCCTCTTCGTGAATAACTTGCACAGGAGCATAATGGTAAACATAGAATCCTGCATTATGCACTGTAGACCACGCCTTCCATTGTGTTACAGATAGTCGTGTGGCGACGGTGTTTGTCGAAATTGTTGGCACATCGATAAATTCTTGCAAAATATCCTTGTCGTAATTAACAACATGGACTGGGGTCTTCCGGCATTAATTTCTCGTCCCTGAACACTATCAGTTTCTCGGATTCGCCTATACACTCACATTACACATTAAAAAAGTCGGTTTCCTAATCGCCGGTTACCCCAAAGTCTGATACTAAACCATAACCACAACCAAAAGTCTGATACTTTTGGGGTAACTGGCGATTAGGAAACCGACGCGAATAACCTTGACGAGCACCTTCACTGTTACCATTGCAAAAGCCGTAACAAAACACAATATCGGCGTATTCTTCATTTGTGTAATTTTGAAACATACGCTGTTCATTTTGATCAAGCTCTTCCATATTTCAATTCAAATTAACGATTAAACAATCGTGAGTGTTTTGTATTTACTTTAAAAACACGGCGCCATTTTGTAAAACAAAACCAAAAAAGAACTCTTTGAAAACTTTGTTTTTTTTTTTCTTAACCTGCTTGCTTCCTGCATTGTCTTAAACCTATTAGCAAGATATTTAAACAGCGATTTTAAGTTTAGTTTAGTTTTAACGAATTTCCGCCTGCCTCCTTCGTAATAATTTTTTTTTTCAGTTTCTTTGAAATAAGTTCCTAGTTGTTACGCATTGTTGAAGAGCTAAGAAAATGGTTATGGTTTCAAAATAATCTGCAAGCCAAGTTCCATAACGTTCTTTTTGTTTTTTAGGCATTTTAGTGGAAAAACATCTCAAAAAAATATTGAAATAATATCGTTTTCGGCGAATACATCACTCAACTTCGATTTGCCGACGACACAGTTCTTATGGCAGGATCGCTGGAAGAGCTTAGTACAATGCTCAATGATCTCAATAACGTCTCCCAACAGGTTGGTCTTAAGATGAACATGGACAAGACGAAGTTCATGTCAAACGTCCATGTCACACCAATACCGGTTGTTGTTGGGAACAATAGGCTCGAAGTTGTAGACGAGTACGTATACCTGGGACAAATTGTCCGATTAGGTAAGTTGGACTCTGAGTCGAAGTTGGCTTCGACTCAGAGGTCAATCGACGAATCCAACTCGGCTGGGCTGCGTTCGGGAACCACGTACAGGCAAACGCAGCGTAGGACGACCCTCACCAGATGGAGTGACGACCTGCGCAGTGTTGCGGGAAGTCGATGGATGCAGGTGGCTCAGGACCGAGCTTCATGGCAATCTTTGGGGGAGGCCTATGTTCAGCAGTGGACTTGATAGGATAGGCTGAAATGATGATGATGATGATGATGATCGTTTTCGTCGCACATTTTTCAATTTGGATCGATAATTGTTGGTTTAATATTGATAAATAACCAGTGTTTTATCGTTTTAATAAATCAGAAGAAAAAATGAGATTGAAATTGATACTTTTTTTAATAAATTTTTAATGTTTTTTCGACTTATTTTGATTAAAGCTAAAAAACATGATAACTCAAAAATGCTTCACTTTTGCATAATTCATATGGGGGTTAAAATTATCGCAAATAGTCACCCCTTTCACTTCCTAACGGGAATACGTCGAATTACCAATAACCCTGTATATTGTAAGAAACGTCCGATAATGTCTTGTCAACTCTTACGTCTTTGAATGACAAGTCAGGAAATATTTTTTTATAAATTATCAGTCGATGTTAACAAAACTCTTTGATAAGTAAATAAGGGTTGCTGTACACTGGTTGAAATATAGCTTATATTGTGCAAATTCGAGACTATATCAGGAGCACTGGAGCGCGCTAAGGGCAGTTCAGTATTGAATTCTGGAGTAAGTGGGAGAGAAAGATCACGAAGAAAAGAAGAGAAAAAGGAGGAAACGACAGAGGATTGGTTACTATCAGGAAGACCAGTGGAACATCACGTGCGAGGGACAGCGCATCAAAAATAAACTCTGCTTACTCCCTTCGTAAGTGTAAAAATAAATAAATGGTTTAGAAACCGGCTTTTTTACTCCAATCTTGCAACCCGTAGCTCGTAACAATATATATATATATATATATATATATATAAATGTTCACATCTACCATTTGATTTTCTCCGTCAATCAGAGTTGACTGGTGGAGAATCATTGTATCTTTTAGTGTAAGGTGTAGACTATGCAGAATATATATTTTGTTTTAATTCTATTGACATTAATTTATCGATACGACATCATCATAGCCTAGCTCCGTCCCCCCGCCATTTGTATGCTTCCGAAATTGAACCAGGAGCAAAAAAAAATACATAATTCATATTAAGCTTTAAATATACAGATCAAAGAGTGCGTAAGATACATGGTCTGGTACTGAGTAAAGAGTAAAGTAATATATAGGACAGATAAGTATAGTGTTCTGTGCACTAAATATTCCAGGTACTGCCAGCAGTTTGAGTAGTTTTGAAAAAGATAGTATATTTCCTCCTTCACCCCAGTCTTTGTCACTTTAGTTTATCTAAGTATAATTAACTTTAATTCCCCAATGTAGATTCCTTTTACTTAACGTGACTTAACTTTTTTATCTTGACTACTAACTACTCTACTAACAACAAAGAACAAGAACTCTTATTATCTGAAAGTATTACCAAAAAAAACAGTCTGTTTTATATGAAAAAGTTCGACGATAACACGCTTTTTCCAGTTCATTAATCACTGACTCAAGAAATTATTATTATAGATGAAGAAACTAATAACGATATTTATGATTTAGAGTTAATATTTTAACGAAAAGGAAAGGAGTTTGTAATTTATTTAAGCTTTATGCACACAGGTACACATGGCGGCCTTAAGGCCTAGAGGCATTCTCTCCCAATCAACCACTGGGCTAAGCAGAGATAAACACATAATAGAGGCGATACAGCTAAACAAAATAAAACATCTAAAAGATTTAAATATCAAATATTTACACTTATTTATACTTACACAGACTGATACATACATACATACAATATATACAAATATACCATATACACATATAATCATAAATTTTAATACTAAAATACAAACAAATATGTATGTCAGGATAAACAACTAAAACGAAACAATGAATGATAATGGCGATATTTTGCTTTGGTTTAGGGAGAAAATAATATTCCGTAGCGGTCACACTCAATTCTGTGTAAGTGACTCTTTGATATGGAATTTGGAGTGTCATCCTATAACTTTCCTCTCAGGTCTCAGGAATAAAGTACAATATATTTTATTGAAATTTCTTTGCACCATGTATTCCTATTAAAACTCCTTGGTTCGCATACTATAGGTAATAAATTCTCTTTGCAGCTCATCACGCAATTATAAAAGAAATCTACATGCTGTGATTTAATCTCACGTTTGGATACTTGAAGTGTTTTCGATTCAATAACCAGCGATAAACAATTTCCAGATTATTCTACTGTTTAGAGCCAAAAGTAAAGCTGTAAGTCGTATATTTCTTTTTAGAGTAACCCGGTAATGTTTTGTATTCTATATTTAAAGGCTACAAATTAATAATATGTTTTAGACTACTGTCCAATATGTCTGCAACGGCTTTATTTGGGAACACTTCGGCACTCGGAGGGAGCTCCGGAGGTAACAAGCACTTAGTCGAATTCCGTGCTGGGAGAATGACTTTAAAGGGGCGGATGGTGCATCCAGACAAAAGAAAGGGCCTCTTATATGTTTATCAAGGAGAGGACTCTTTGATGCATTTCTGTTGGAAAGACCGCTCTACAGGAGAAGTGGAAGATGACCTTTTAATTTTCCCTGATGACTGTGAATTTGTTCGTGTTAATGAATGCACTACTGGTCGGGTGTATGTTCTGAAGTTTAAATCGTTTTCGAAGAAATATTTCTTTTGGATGCAGGTAAGGATATGTTTATTTAAACAAACCAAATTATTTTCTTTTACAATTAACAAATAATTATTTTTAACCTTACCTATTATACTGAAGAGTATTCCATAATATAAAAAGCTATTTGAATTTAAGGATTGCATCACCCCTATTTAGCCCTGGCAAATAACAGAAATATGCTTGTTGCTTAACCCATAAAGCATATTGTATTGTCAACAGGTAACATTTTGAAATTGTATAGTATTACTTATAAAATTATATAAAGGAGTTGTAAAGAGTGACATATGTAATTATCAAATCAGTTTTAAGTACTGGCATTTCTGCCTAGATTAAATAAATACAATTTGTATTGTTCTATTATGAGAAAATTTTGTTACATGCAAAATTTAAGGCAAAAACCTTAAAGGTTTATTTATTTGTTTTGCATGATCTTTAGAAATTACTTACATTGCTTTGTTGCACTATCCAACACATATCACACAACAGTAAAAAAGAGTATAACAATAAAATGCATGTGCAAACATAAAAAAGGGTCTTGGGATTTTTAGCCTTTACCATGTTTATTATATAAATATAAAAACTGATTGCAATATACAAATAAAAAAAGTTTCATATTGGTTCTGTACTCCAACAAAAATATTATCTTCAATGTACATATGCTTCAGTACTATGATATAGTGTAGTTATTCAGGCACGTCAGAAGAGACTGCAACCTCACCCAAATTTTGACTGAATCAAAGGCTTCCTGTTAGTCCTCATAAACCAGAGTAACTATGAACTAAGCAGAACTACAGGCCTTCATATTAGCGACACACTGATTTAACCAGAGCAGTTAGAACATACCCACCAACACGCTGCCCATAGGTCATCATTGCCTCGAACACTCCCTAATATAGGCTTTCCAATCTTCCACGCATCTGGAAACACGCCCCCTTTACAGGTCATTAACTATTCTTTCTGCTGCTTCATTTACATTCTCCAAGTGGCTTTCTACTACTTAGTATTGTTAATAATATTGGTAGGTGGATGAAATCTACTGCTGGCAACCTTATACGCTTCGCCCTAGGGATCAGCATTACCTGTCTCAGCCTTGCAGAGGAAGTGGTGGGGCTTTCTTCATTTTCACCTGGTATATTCTAACCTTGCGGGCATACCTCCCATTCTCCTACTTTTCTGTCAAGTCAATCATTGTATCCTCTGCCTTTCCATTACGGTCCTGATATCCTTCTGGGTGTCTATTCATGTGCTAATTTGGATGCTGGCTTATCATTTATGTCTCCCATATGCAACCCATGAATGGCCCCTGCACTCTCTGCGTTGTCTGTTCCTTGGCGGCTTGTCACCAAGCTTGACATACACATATATAGTATTGTGTTGCAAACCTTATCATATTCTGATTACAATACCTAATTAGATGGTGGTCACTGCACTAAACTTTTTCGTGACCCTCTGCTGGTCAATTTCAACTTCTAACATTAAAAGTATTGCAATTTTTAATTTGTGCTACAAGCTTTCAAATAGTGTAACCCTTATTTATATATGGTTTAGTGTTTTTTTCCAAAATAAATTCACATTTTTGAGCAGTGTATACAAAAAACCTTTTTTCAATCTGGTCTGTAGCTTTTGTGTATGGGTACATCATTGGTCAATCCCTGTATTTTTGTAGGTTTTAAAGAACCATAGTTTTTTTATATTTTATATTGAACCAATATAGATAATATAGCATTGCAAATAATCAAGAAGAAAAATATCTGCATTTTACATATTTCAATGGTGTGATTCATAAATTTTTTGTTTTCTTATGAGAATGTTACAATCATATAGCTAAATAAGTGAACCATAGTAGTTTAGGAGCAGGGTTCTCGCATTGATTTTTCATGGACGTCTGTAGTTCTACTGGAGCAATGTGGCTAATTCTTTTTGACTCTTTTAAATCATTTCATGCAATTATTTCAGATATTTTGTTCATCAATAAAACATCTACAGAATTTTTAAACAATTAACATACTTTTTCAGGAACCAAAAACTGATAAAGATGATGATTACTGTCGTCGCATCAATGAAGCTTTAAATAATCCGCCAACCTCTGGAGGACGTGGAGGTGGCGGTAGTGGAGCTCAAGATGGAGAACTGCAGAATCTTCTTAATAATATGTCTCAACAACAGCTTATGCAACTTTTTGGCGGTGTTGGACAAATTGGAGGATTGTCTTCACTTCTGGGAACTATGGGGTAAAACATTAATGATATATATATTAAATCAAATTATTAGTCTACTTTACTGTGACCATTTTTTTTTAAGTTTGTCAACAAGATGTCTGTTATCTAGGCTAGGCTATCAGAGCGAAATTATTTTTACTGCCGATAGTATTCGGATGTTGTCTTCGTTATCGACATCGGCCAGAACGACATCATCATCATTATGAAGTCATTTATTGATTAAAATACACGTTATGAAGTATTACGTCATAGTTTCCTATTTACAGTAATCAGTCAATCTATGTGATCACGTGACAACATATGTCGAAACATTCTTTGTTGAGAAGGACACCTTACGCTCTGTCACCATGTTCTCACCAACTCTTATATTACACGACAATATAGCAGAGGACGACTGTACACTAAAGTATTCCCTAAATAAATTAGCAATAATTTTATGATCATGGACAGTCAATCACTCAACGCCGCCGACACTCATAGGAAGACTTGATTTCACACTTAATTTATAGGTGTCCTACCAATTTTTTTAAATTTTTAGCAGAATGATTTGAAGCAAGTTTATCCAAAAATGGATTTTGAAGTGATCTTGCCTCTCTGATTTTCAATTATAATATTTCATTATATATTCATAGAAAGAAATTTTAAAATAAAATAATGTATAAATAATAACATACTAAACAAGCAGTTAACTACAATTTATTTTTCTTTCAAAAGATTTATGTCAATATTGAGAATTGAAAAAATGCGAATATACAAAAGAAAGATGAACAATGTCAAAATTACGATAAAAAAATTAATATTTTTCATTATTATTAAATTATTAAAACATGAATGGTTTAAAATCGTTTACATAAAAATATTATTTTGTTATTCTAAGGACTGTTGGTAAATTTAATGTCATACTCATAACTCATCCACCAGATATTTAGTCAGACACGTGTCATTGTTAAATAAAGTACTTTTCGTTACTTGTATCACTTCAGTTAACCAGGATCCTGCGATCACTATATGTCCCAGTCATTACCTAACATGAGAATAAAGTTTTAAGCAGTAAGTAACATGTTATTAAAAATAACAAATACCAATTAATTAATTTTGAATTTCGACCTTTTACGACTAGCAACAACAGTAGCAGTGGTGCAGGCTCTGGTAGCGGAAGTGGTAGCGCGCGTGCTTCAGGCGGCAGTGGCGCTAGCTCTCGTGGTGGCAGCGCGCCGCGCACGAGCGAGCCCGCGACCACCCCCGCCCCCGCAGCGGTCCCCGTTCCAGTCGCCGCCCCCGCCGCACCCGCTCGTGTCGCGCCCCGACGAGAGGTACCTCCCGCTGCCACGCCACCCAACACAGCTAGTGCCACACAACCACGCAGTAAGTACCACTAGCTCTTATAAGCAATAACCAAATGCTTTACGTACTTATTTCACCATTGTTTTTTTATAATAAATATAACTGTAGTTTTCATTTAAATTATCTTAGTTCATTGATTCCGTAGCTGAAAAAAAATTTGGGAGCAAGAATCGATAAAATCTTTGAAAGCAGTCAGCCGCGATGTGAAGCACTAGTCCACTAAACACTCACCAGTACCTTTTTCTTTGTCAACTTTCGCATGGAGCATGATTTGGCCGGTTCTCCTGGGTTCAACCACTGTTCATACGATTCAAAATTCTCTCGTTATTGTGACGATTGAGTAATGTAACGCAGCACTCAGTGCGTGTTTGCTTTACTCAATTCATGCGGTACCCATTTCTTGAGGTTTTTCGCTTTTCTTATTTGTTTCAAGTGAATTAAAATTCTTTTGTCACTCACATCGAAGACTGCCGCGAATTCTTTAATTCTTAATAGGTAACTCGGGTCTCCGGCCGTCTGCAGAGTTTGTTTTGGAGGTCAAAATCTCAGAACGTACCAAAAGAAAGCACGGAACCAAAAACTTAGCGTGCTTTCTTTTACAGCAGCTCTTCCCATACACATCATTTATCCTTCGAGCTGTTTCTGCAGCGCCGGTGCCACTGCGGAACTCATATTCGTAAATAACCCGATATTTCAAGTTTGCAGAAGTATCAACAGAAGGATGTCAAAGAAAAAAAAATGGTGCGAAAACACTAAATTCGAAACACAAATACCCAAGCTTAAATTTGAAATATATGTGAATTTGGAATTCTTAGCCAGATGCCAAATAATTTGAGATCAAAGTGGCCAGTTTCACAAAACAACAATTTCATATGTAAGGACCTTATACTATCAATTTAGTACGAAACGATTGTATGTTATAAAAAAAATATTAAATTAATTTATACTAATACTAAAGAATTTTTTTATGGCAAATTTCGAAATGGATATCTCGCTATCTCTCGGTAGCCGTTGCCATTTTCAAGACTTAGTTGTCTCCTGCGATAATCACGGAAAGAAACTGGGTTACAGATTCTTATGCCGATACCACTTGGTATTGTCTATACATATACTGAAAACTAATAGGGGTTAAGGTATAAAATTTCCGTTTTAATGATGTGCCCACTTTGAATTACTATTAAACCCATCGTTCTAAGATTCGTGATTAAAACTTATTTTTCACAAAAACTATAACATTCACAATGAAAAAAATATGTGATTCGATTGCTTGTCTTTCAATTATAATATTTTTACATTCAGGATTTGAGTTAAACATGGAGTCCTCAAAACATAAAAGTAATTTTTGAAGACTAGTTCCGGCGTGGTTCTAACGCAGCAGGGGGACAACGAGCAATATCAATGCTGCGTTGGGAGCATATATAACTAACGACCTCCAGTGTATTTTTTGGTTTAATCCCTTTTGTAGTGAAATTTCGACTTAAGGAACGATCTACGAGGAAGACCAGATACTTAGTTAAGTAACAATTAATTAAAAGTAATGGTGGAAACCGATCTCTATCAAACAACCAAGATTGAAAATGTCATATTTTGACATTAGTTTTCCCGCAATAAAGACTTATTAGCATAAAATTGCCTCGGGAATTAACAGATGTGCATAGAGAAGCACGCTTGGAAGCTTGCTTTGCTTTCATGAGAAAGTACAGAAGTAGAGGGGTTTTAGACAGAATTGGGATGTGTAAACCATGAACCAATACCCTGAAGTGAAGCACACACATAGAAAAGTAATTGTTTGGTGGTCACTTGATGGTGTAATTCACTATAGCTTTTGGAAATGCGATGAATCAATAACAGCAGACATCTATTGTGAAGAATCCGAATCCTCAATCGATCTTCGCCATTATTGCTCCATGTAAACGCAAGACCTCACACTGCTCGACAAACAATTTTATTACATTACATTATAATACTTCTATTAAATAAATATTTTTTTTCTTGGAATAAAAGGTGTTTGAATTTTTCAACAAAAAATGGCAATTTCATTTCACTTTAACTCCTAATATACAGAGTATAATATCTCAAGAGTTAAATGTCACATCATATATTATTTTTCTGTGTATATATATAAAAGTTATAGGCTGATGAAAAAGATCGTTTTACATGGAAGCTTCTCTTTCAAATTGGGAAGAGAAGAGAGAAATCTAACAAGGTCGGCCCTTGTTAGATTTCTCTGTGACAAGGTCACTTTTATCTGGGTTATTATGAATACGTAATGTATGTTTAAGGTTATGTAGTTTAATTAAGTAAGTTGGACAAAAGATTTCCTTTTGAAATAAAAAAATTTTTCGGGATGCTCTATTTTTTACTTTATTCTTCCATAACTTATTACAACAGAAAGTAAAGTGAGATAAAAGGCCTTCTCTTAATGTTTGAGAGGGCAATACTGGATCAGCATGGTGGACTCTTCCCAGTACCAAAAATCCTCAAAAAAGTTCTTCATAAATTATGATCAATTAAATTTCTGTGAAATCTTACTAAACATGATTGAGTTTTCGTATGCCACATAATATTTTGTGAACTGGTTTAAAAATTTAATATACTACCTGTTATTGAATGAAATATGATTTCATCGCAGGCGGGCAGATCTTCCTATCGGACCTGCAGCGCTACTTCTCGGGGCTGGGTAACGCGCCGCCGGAAGGCGGAGAGGGCGCGGCGGGCGGGGAGACCGGGCCGGGCGCGGCGCGTGTGGAGTTGGGCGCGGCGCTCGCGGCCCCCGACGTGGTGGCGACGGCTAGCGAGCCCCGCCACGCGCAGCGCCTCGTCCCCCACCTGCCCGGGTCTGCCGAGGCAACCACCCCCGCCGCCGAATCCGCGCCCGCGCCCGCATCCACGCCTGCACCCGCGCCCGCCGCCCAGCCCCACGACGATGTAAGGACCACACTGCTCTCCCCGCAGTTCGCTCAGGTGAACCCCCTGAAACCCAATGCCGCGCCTGAACACCCGCGGCTCGACTGTGTATCTTGCAGGAGTACGGTATGCTGTTGCGGAGATGACAATCACTAGGACAATCGAGTACTGTTTAATTGAAACTAAGCATGTGATGCTGTCTCTCGGTAGTTTTTCTACGTAACGCTAGCATAACAGAATTTTTGATTTTCATTTCTTTTTATTATTATTTTTTTTTTCGTTATTGGATAACATATTAGAAACATTTTTCTTTTATGAAGAATACTAATAGCAACTGATAACTCCATATTGATATTGAAACCCAAAATTACGCGTGCAGGATACGTAAGAAGTTCTCTAGGTATGGCGCGTGTGACGTCAACTTGGCCTTGTTTGTTAGTGACCCTCTGGATACATTTGTCAGTTTATTCATTGCTCGTCTTCGTATGCAAAAAGGATATATTGGGTTGGCACAAAAGTAATGAGACACTAGAAAATACGATATATGTTGGCTTTCATATTAATTGTTTTCGTTTAGATGGTCTAATTTCTAGTATGTTTTAGAACGATCTAGAAACTGATACTCGGTAGATATATAAGAGTGGTCCCACTATTGATGAAATTATTGTTAAGAAAATGGGCAAGCGGCAACTTCGGACACTGTACCTTTATGAGGTATCAGGTGCTGGTTGCAAGCCATGCAACAGTGTCTCGATGGTTTGAAAGTCTTGAAGCAGATACAGGAGATTTAAAATCGTGAATTAATGGCAGCACATAACTTGAGCTCGAGTATCGGAAAGTTTCGGCTCGTCGGGTACCGCACGTCCTCACAGAAACCAATCTTGCCGTTCGGGTCGCTATCCGACTATTGCCTTTGCTTCGACCGCAACGTAAAAACTTTTTATCTGACCCTAGTTACTATTACTGAATTTATTGCTAGGACGATAGACTTCGTGCCTTTTGGCTGCTCGCGAAGAAAACACACCAACTCAAACGAGGGTCAAAAGCACCGTAAAAAGGTTCTCCTTTGTTGTTTTTGGGATTCGAAAGGCACAGCATGAGTTATTACAAAATGAAATTGTAAACGCTGACAGATGCATTTCAACTCAATAAACTGGCTACTGATATCAATGAAAAAACGACTCATGTTTTTTTGTTATTACACCACCCCATTGACCAGACATCGCCCTATCAGACTATGGTATATTTAGAGACCTGAAATATCATTTACGGGATAAAAAATTGAAAATCTTCATGGTGCGGAATCGCAGTGGGATTAAATTTTTTTAACTCGCGTTCTGAGCAAAAGGCCAAACATATTTTTGTAAGTGTCATTTAAAAAGCAATCTTAACTTTACATTAGTTATATAAAAATGTTACCTGTGTTGAGATGTCTCGTAAGTTTTATTCACATCAACTCCGTAATTCAAAAAAGTTAAATGTAATTTTATTCAGTTTTTGTCTAAATAAGTTAGATACACAATGAGCTAAGTGTGAAAGTGTTATTCAACAATGAGAATAGTGGGAAAACACTTTAAAACTAAAAGTGAATATTTATTCTTCAATTGCCAACTTCATTTGCACATGTAGCACCCAGACAGCTTGTAATCGAGGCTGTGCCGATCAAATAAAAGCGGAAAAATGTAACCACTAGTCAAGAATAATCGAATCAAGAAATACATGCTGGCTGTGTATGTGAATGCATCACCATCAACAACCCTGTAGTAACCCTGAAGTTAAATCCATTCCGTTTATTTATTTTTTCATTAAAAAGTCCCTTCTTGATACAAATTGTTAAAAAATATTCTACAGTCACTAGGTTCTCAGTCCTATGCTTAGAAGTCGTCTGGCCCATTTATGTCGACAATCAGAACTGCAACCAATGTTCCGGTTTAAAAAATACAAAAGAAACGTAATTATAGGTCGCAAGACTCAGCGGTAACAACGCATCTGTAATTTTCGATTCTTACGATGATTTCAATTGAGGTTGTTTACAGGTGTCCATGGGCTGCCTACCATAAGGTAAACTGAAACCCGTGAAAGGTAGTAAAGGAGGATACTTGTTGAAACTTTTTTTCAGATCTCACCGGTCTGAAAAAGATACTGGCAATCATCAAATGTCAGAAAATTTATTAGAAAGTGGCAAATTACCTACCGGATTGGTTAGAGGTAATTTGCCTGCCCATAAGACTTCGAAAGAAGGCTCTTTTTATCAGTGATGAGAAACTATGATTTATGGATTTTATCGCGTTAAATTTTTGTTTTTAATTTCCTGACGTTTCGTGTGCTTCACAGAACTTCTGCACGACAATGCAAGATACATTGTGAGCATATTCTGCTGAGATCGCACCAAAATTAATAATTAAAAGCTAAAGGTAACCCCGAGTTAACTGACATCAGGACGTCTAACACCGCAGTCCTCCCACGGGTGCTGTAAATCACTCGAAAGGTCACAAACAAACAAAAAAATGTACGCGATATAATCCGTAAATAATAGTTTAATTTCAGATGTGTAATGTTCACGTAGAGAGAAGAATTCATTAGAGGGATAAGAATGTAGAATTAAGTATATAATGGCAATTAGTGATAATATCCTCCGTGTCCGATTTACAACGTCGACATCTGGTTTAACGTTAACGCAGTATGTAATCGGGATCTAAAAACCAATAATTTATTTCCCTGGCATTCCGTAATTAAAAGATAATTAAATTTATCCATTTTTATTGCGGAGATCCGTCTGGCAATGGTCTAAGAGAAGTATTTGTTTTGCACATATTACAGGCGGCCAACCAATTTTCTTCCGCACTGACATCTGGACAAATGGGACCAGTGATTTCTCAATTTGGTCTCCCACCCGAAGTAGCATCTGCCGCTAATACTGGAGATATGCAAGCATTCTTCAAAGCCTTGGAAAATACCTCGAATGCGTCGGATTCATCAAAGACTCAAGAGGAGGAAAAGAAAAAAGAAAAAACAAAAGAAGATAAGGATGGGAAAAAAGATGACGACGCTGGAATGTCGTTAGATTAACTTGGAAATATATTTAGGGCTAGTACCGAAATAACAATTTTCAAAATAATATTGGTTTAAAATAGTGTAGCGGATTTTATTTCCCTGAATAACTCAATATGAGTTATTTTGGTCAATTATAGCATGTTATTGTAAAATACAATTAATTTGAAAAAAATCTGGATTTTATAAGGTTCGCTTTCCTCTCGAAATTCCAATACATAGTCCTTGTAGTTTATAGCGATGGAAATGTCTTAGCTTTAAATTTAGTTAATTTGGATAATCGCCGTGCTTATTTTTCAGTTTTTATGTAACATAACCAAAAAGTATAATCTTGCATCTTATTGTCATTTTACCTATACGAAATTTTTTGGACTAGGATATCCTAATTTTTTTTAATATTGACTTGTTTAAATTTGTGTTCTATTATAATATATCAAAAATATTAAAATTGTTTCTTTTTTTTATTTTGGTTAGCGTGGTACTTCGATGTTCAGAAGTTGGGACAATTTAAAATCGTCTGAAGCCATTTATATCTACCTACACTTCAAATAATAAATATTATTATCTTGACGTTTAATATTATTTATAAATGTAATTTGTAATATTATTTATATACTACATCAACACTTAAAATTCATGGTAGCCTATCTTCACAGTTTGTACTTTATATAGTTATTAGGTGTTACTTTGCGGAAATTCTATCATCTATTACTTCGCAAAATTTAATATTTATTCCTAAAATTAAATAATATATATAACTTATTTTTACTTTTTATATCTTGGTATCCGTTACAAACAGCATGGTCCAAAAATTTCATATAATATAAGAAATAATTTGTTTCAAAAATCTGTCGTCAAACGGCATACAGTAAAATACTTTTTTTACAATAAACTACCACTCACTGTTGACTTTACTGCTGCGTGAGGATCCTAGGGTTAATAAAGTGCATAACTATTTGATTATCTTCAACAGAATGCAAATATAACAATTTAAATTAATTACAATTTGAGACTCATATTTTGTAACTATTTTACATTATGTTATGAAATTTTATCCTATTAAACAATACATAAATAAAATTTACATGGCAAATATTTACCATTGCATCAAGAATTTGCATTGTCAAGAAAACATACATGGAAAAAATTATCAAGCAACCATCTACGCAACGTAAGTTTAAACCTATAAGATGGTAATTACATAAATCGCTCGGTTATTATATAATATATTGTTTTGCACATAGCATTATTTAAAAAAAAACGCCCACCAACTGTTTTGGGTAATATCTATAGTACGTCCGGGTTCTTAATAATTGTTTTAGTGACTTTTCCTGTGTACAAAATTGTGAAGATTCTTAAAGTCTATCCTATAATAAAATATAACTTACAAGAGCTATATATTATTAGCTACTTACACCAGGAGCTATATATTACAAATGGATAAAGATGCATTAGGATCTCTTCAACAATATTTTTTTTAGATCTTAGCCATCTCCTCAAGTGACGAGTCCTTGTCTAATAATTAATTCTACCTATGCAAAATAGGCAGTAATAGACGTTTTTACTTGATATTTTAGTCACTTTAAGTAATGCGAACACTAATCTACACTCTGGTACAATTAAATCGCACATCGCATTTATTTTTTTTATTTAAAATATTACGTAATTTTTTTAATATGGTACAAAAGATTATTTCAATACCTATTCAATGATAACAACAACAAATTCATGTTTATGAGAAGATTTTTGCTTAACTAAACAATCTGAATTTTAGGGTAAAATTAAAAAATATATTATAAAAACATTTATTAACAAAGAAGTGATGCCCCCTTTGCTACTGGGGTAGTACCACGACCTCACAGAATACCAACGTGAAGTAGAGGCATCTTGTGCTTGTGCGTTTCGAACGGTGAGTGAGGTAACCGGAGGCACTCTCATCCTCCCTCCCATCTCCCAAATATCCTTAAAGGCCGGCAACGCACCCACAGCGCCTCTGATTTTGCAGATTTAGGTGGGCGACGGTAATCACTTACCATTACGTGAGCCGCTTGCTCGTTTGCCGCCTTTTCAATAAAAAAAAGTCTGTCCCACCTTTGTCCTCACTACTCAGCCATGCGCTCTTTAACTTCCCTTTGGGGTTGGCGAATTCTGACGCGGTATCCGTCAGTCCTGTAACAGTCGTATGCCGTATTGGCAGCATTTTTCTCTCTTCACAGCTGCCTGAGTTCTGGGGTAGTTCAAAACGGCGATCATTCTCTGCCTTGAACTGCCTTGAGGATACTCGGACGGCGGTTTTGAGGCGAGAGGTGATATGGTCGACGGCGGATAGCACCGTGTCTTTATTATAGACAAAGTCCGGAATATTTGCTTAATCGGGAGAGTCCGTAGACTCGAGATATTTCTCGAGCTTACCCAGTCCTTCACGGTTTTGGTCATAGTGACCTCTGCGTGCGGCTGTCCTTGCATCATTATGACCGGGCGATGGTCTGAGTTAAGTTCATAGTGAACTTCTACTGATCTTAGTGGGAGTGATATGTACTTTAGAAGAGCAATATCTAATATGTCCGGACTTTGGTTCCTCTGAACGAGTATTCTATTGGGTTTCAAGAGAGCAATAATATTAAAATTTAAATTTACACTTAGTGATAGGAGGGCGAGTCCATTACTATTTTAATTTGCGGCATTCCAAGCAGAGTGCTTGCTATTTAGGTCTCCCGCTATAACACGGAGTCGCTATAGTTTATGACTTTTTACTCAAAACATTCTTTTTTTTATACCTGCAATTAGTATCGCAAACTGTAGGGAGCGAAGTGACCAATTTTGGGCGTTTGTTGTTGTCTTTTCTTTTCAGGGGTAAGTTTTGTTTTTTTTTTTAGTTTAACGTGGCGGAAAGTCTCCGGTGACTGGTTATGTTGGGATCAGCATTGAAGATGCCGGACCGACTAAAACCCCCACGGTAGATCTGATGTTGGCCTAGTGGCCTTTACAGCTACATCGATAGAGAATTCAGAGGAAAGGTAAACTTATTACCGCTTATATGGTATCATTGAATAGTAATATTTGTTATGGCAATATTGAAATAATCTTTAAACCCACATTAAAAAATATACGTATTATTTTAAATATTTTTTTTTTCAAAAAATGTTCCTATGTGCGTTTTCATTTCACCCGAGTATATTTATTCTATTAAATACTATATTTATATGTTCCCTCCATTTGACATTTGAATCTATTATAAAACCTAAAGATGCACTACTTTTACGATTACTTACAAATACTTTCCACACGTTATAATTTTTTAGGATATTAAAATTATTTATATTAAATCATTGAATTTTTTGTCTAACAATTCAATTATTGATGTCAATGTTTTAATTACGTCTATCTATGTATGTTGTCCCAGTGACGATTTCTTGTTAGTCGTAATGGTAACATCAGCAACCAAAGTTATATGATTGAAGGGTAGATCATTAATATACAGATTAATAATGGGTTAAATATACTGCTTGGGGAACGCCAAAGTTATTCTTAAAGTTATAAGATACTATATACTTAAGAGTTTTTATTTGAATTAAGAAGTGTTATTTCTACGCATTGTGTTTTATTTTTCAGATAAGCCTACTCAGAGCGGATCCTTTTTTCCCGTAGGCATCAAGCTTTAGTAATAATTTATCATGGTATACCAGGTCAAAGGACATGTCTAAGAATAGAACGATTGCATAATTATTTTTGTTGATGCATTTAATGCATGCTAAACATCAGTAATATGTAGTGACTTATTTTTTGGAACCATGTTCATTTCGTTTTATTACTAATTATATTATTAATTTATTATTAATATAAATAAATATAAAGAGGGATGTCAAGTAACATTCATTTTAAAGGTTATTTAATCCTTTAAATAATAAAACTGTGATAGTGATTATTAAGCAAATAAAAAACATTTTTCATGAAAAAAGGAAAAACATTTTTTCACGACAAAATTACTTAATTTAATTAATCTGAAAACATAAGAAAATTAAAAAATACAGTAAAACAAATTCTTAAAACTAAACTTAGAACCTAGTGTTACCTCCCTTAGCCCTAATTACAGCCTCCATGCGATCCTTCATTGACCTCACCAACGTCACTGTTGTGATGTGTTCTTGAGGAATGTCACTCCCCTCCTCGACGACGGTGTCCCGAAGCTGTTCAAGGGTGGCACGGGCAGTATCACGAGACCGCACCCGGCGTTTCAGATCATCCCAAAGGTGCTCTATGGGATTCAGGTCAGGACTTCTCGCTGGCCACTGCATCACGGGGATCCCAACCTGATTCAGGTAGTCCCGAACAATGATTGCAGTATGGGAGCGGGCGTTGTCGTGCATAAATGTGAATTCAGGCCCGACAAAACCAGCATACGGGACCACATGGTTCTCCAGTATCTCTGTGATGTACCGATGAGCAGTCAGGGATCCCTGGCCACGTGCACCTCCATTGCAGGAGACGCACACAAGGTCGGTTTTTCCTTGGATTGAACATGGAGGATCTTCCTCTGTAGCTGACGGTTTCTTCAAAGCAGGCCTGTGAGTACCGTTCCCCCTGCCTAATGTACACTCTTCTACGCCTATCATTGCAGAAAAGGCATACCCTAGTCTCGTCGGAGAAGAGGACAGACTTCCATTGGTCGAACGTCCAAATCACGTGGTCTCGGGCAAACTGAAGTCTGACTCGCCTATGCTCTGCTGTCAATTTGGGGCCAGTAGCAGCCCTACAGGCCTGGATTTTCTTCTCTCGCAGCCTTCTTCTTATTGTGGAGACGCTCACCGACGACCTCCGAGCTGTTCGGAGCTGCTGTTGCAGCTCAACAGCGTTGGAGAATCGGTTACGCAAAGACGTCGACACAATATAGCGGTCGTCTCTGTCGGAAGTGCAACGTCGTCTTCCGGATCCATGCTTTCTGCCGCCTCCTGGAACCGCTGGGATACTCGTTTCACCCGGAAACGGCTTATGTTGAGTTGTCGAGCAATATCAACTTGGCGTAGTACTGATTGCAGTAGTGCTACCATTTGAGCTGCTTCTTCTGCCGTGGTATCCATTTTTCAGGGTTTTTTCTTACTGGAGCTGTTCAGGTGTGACTTCTGTGATGTCTGGATATCTAATGACCCATAATTAATTTTTACCCCCCCTTTTATTCGTGTCCAAGGTGGCACAAGTAGTGAGTCCTCTAATGAGCTTTTCAGCACTTTTTTTTTAAAGACCCTAACGTTTCGTGATTATTGTTTTTACAGAAAAGAACGATACGCGTTTTTAAAGTGTATTAATTGTGCTTTCAAATGATATTAATTTTGGTAGGGTACAATAAATAAGTTAAGAGTATTATTCGCTTGAAGTCTAAATTTCAAAAGGTGCGATTTTTTTGACGCCGAGTGTAGTAATAATTTACAGCATATGCAATTTTCCTAGTTTCTGTTATCGTCTTGCTGTTATATTTTACTTTATTTATATCATCTTTTGTACACGTACGACCAGTTTCATTATTTATGACAATCCTCGTTGCTTTGCATATATTATTACTCTGCATGCATACTTATTTCCTATTGTCTATGAATCTTTTTGATGTATTTACTAATTTTTTTGATTTATGTTATAGTAGTAGAAAAAATTCCGGTCGTGTAATACATAGGTATTTTTTCTAATTGAGTAATATTTGAAGGGAAGTTGACTTTTTGTTTTGTACCTTATTTGTAAACTCCTAGATATCCACGGTGAGCAGGATGACACTTTTATTTTTTCACTTATTTTTGAAAAGTAAACTTAACTTTTTCATAAAGTAAACCAAAAAGGTCATAAATCTCATTAAATGCGGTATTTCAATCTGTAAAACCATATCATACCATAAAACCACAATGCGTGGACCGCGTTGACAGCGCTTTTGATATTACTTAATATCAGATCAAGGCATGAATTTCCTCTAGTTAGTTCGGTTATATGTAGATATCCTTTAATGGGTAGTAAACTGATTAGACTAACATGTTAATATTCATATTCATATAATAAGTTTATATTTGGATGTTTATATTGATATTTATAAAGAAGTAGATCAATTTTATTAAAAAAATAATAATATGTCCTTTAGTTTTAGATGGAATTCTGTGTAAGCAGATAAGGATAATATTATTATCTATTACATTTAATGTACAACACTCAAAATGATAAAGCCATAGTTCGTCAAAATAAGCGATTCTTTATTTCAATTGATATGTATAGCGTAGATACCAATATTTTAATTAATATTTTATGGGGAGCATCCCCACTTAAAGCAAAATGCCAGTCAAAGTGGTGTATTTAATTTAGTTATGGCAGGTGACGATATTATGGATGGTGATGGTGTACTTGGTGCATATGGTTCTACAGGGGTGTCTGGCTATCATCATGATCTTTGTCGGTGGGAGCCCGTCTGTTCAACTCCCCACTCGATGCCTCTACTACACGCCGATATTCTGCGAGGTAAAATATCCCTGTGTAAGATTTTCTTCTGAGTCGTGAAGGGCTTAACAGACAAATTATTGTGCCCGGACAAAACACCTAAACCAGGAAAAGTTATCTACAATCGTTCAAAGACTTGTACTGTGTGGGAATTGAATCTGCGACTCACTGTAATGTAGCTAATCGTTAAGCCATTGCGCCAACCGAACCGAATAGTTCCAATTTAATCATTATGTCACAGATTGATATTAATTACATATATGTATAAGCTATTTGTTAATATGGCATTCGGTACAGATTTTTATTGACTTACTTAGCATTGTTATTTTGAAAACGAGTGGAAAAATTGGTAGTATTTTTGTTGTGAAAGAATTAAATTTCTTTTAAATTATGAAGTTATTAGTTAGTCCCCTACTAGATATAGACCTCTCCCAAGGACTGGAAGGATTGGTTTTCGCTACTTTTGATTCGCCATCTGTCGAACGATATACATTTTTAGAGGCCTTTCACTTGGTGGACTTGTGATATCTACGGAAAATAGTGGATAGCAGATTTACTTATGTCGCCACCACACGAAAATCTATAAAACTAATTTAAAAAAGACAAATTGACTCAACAGCATCGCTTTGTGTCAATAGTTTCAAGACAATATATTTGCTGTAACTCATTAGTAGTTTTCGATTCTGAATGGATTGTGAAAATATAATCCTAAAGCTTAAACGTTGTATTAGTTTGCGGCATGAGGAAGGGCCTCAGCGTTAGCGTAGATATGCATTAGTTATAATAATGTCCTTAGCAGGTGAATACTTCTAATTATTTATCAGACATTATCGTGGAAATCGTCATCAAGCCAGGGGGACATCACCATCGGCCCAATTTAAATGCTTACAATCATTAAGTTAAACATTATATGAATAAAAGTATACGTAGTAGAGAAGTCAAACCTTGCCAAAAGACTTGCAAGTGCAGAGTAATTACATAACAAAGATTACATTAAGTAGGTACAATTTCTTAAAAAATAAGACACGGAACCGTTTATACCAGATACGTATTGTCCTTTTCCTAAAGTCCTTGGCACAGGTTATGTCAAAAATTCGATATCAACTTTTAAAAGAAGTAGGTGGCTGTTATCGCATCTTCATTGATACACGTTTTATGAACGATGATTTCAATATACTTTGGTAAATGAAACAAGAATAACTTTTATTTTAAATTTTAAACATGAACAGAGTTGAATCGGTAAATGCGCACGGTGAAGTAGTTTTAGATTAGTTATTCGCGGTAGCGAAGGCACGGTTGCGCGTGACCTCGGTGCTGCGCGGGGGGCGCGAGGCGCTGGGGAATCCTTCTGGCGCCAGACCGGCATCGGCGTCTGCCCGCACCCCTCCGCCCTCCGCACCGGCACGTTCGAAATAGATGCACGGTGATTTACGCCTCGGGCGTATGAGTAAATATGTTGCTTGCCTGCCTGCCTTGGCACATCCGCCCGCCCCCGCTCTCCTCGTGCCCACCGCTCTCGCAAAGTACGCGTGTTCGATGAACGAAACTCCCGCGAACCATCGCGTCGCGACCTACCACGTCTTTGATTGAATGCGCGCGTGGTGTGCGCCATGACGTAGCCATTTTTATGTGAATACAGGTAGGTACCTAACATTGGTCGCTTTCAAGGGTACTAATACTAATACATTTGTAATCACAGCACTACAAATAATTTCTTTGCTCTGAGGGGAACAGAGTAGCAATTTACATGCATTTAGTAATATCTTTAACAGTGTGGTAAAAATTATGAACTATGGAAAAATTTTGATTGACGTAGGTAGAAAGGTGACGTAGTTGAATGACTGTGTTATTCTGGTCGAGTAGTGTTGTTCAATGTGACAAGAATTTACCCAGATTTACTATACGTACAGTACAATTTTACCTTTTTCATCTAATTATTTATCTGTTTGATTAGCTGCGATCACAATTAATAAATTAATGTTCTTAGAACCTTTCTATGTAATTGTAATGTAATATATTTCACTGGCCCATGTGATATAGCTATAAGTATAGCGTACCTCATCATAATTATTCCGTAACCAATTCTAAGAATAATAATTAAGTTATTTGTTATAAGCACTGTCTATGTCCATTAGGAACAAATAGTTACCTATTTTGTGACTATATTAGTTACTTAAAGAGATACTATTACAAATATTTATGACCTTTAAGGCTACAACCTCTGCTAGTTATTTTATATATATGTCATAAGAATTGTCAAGAATTATACCTACTTTTTATCTCTGTCTACTTGCTACATCGTTAATTAATACAAACAGGTTTTATTCTAGAACAGGGAATGAGTCATAACTATGGTACTATATAATTAACAAGTTATACTGATTAAACGATTATTACTCGGTTTTATTTATATCAAGCCGAGTACTAGGCCGAGTTTACTCGGTTCGGTTTACTCGTTTCGAAGTGAGAAAATAGGTTCATAAATATTTAAAACGTGAGATAGGTGTGTGGCCGCTTCACCGCCGACGAGTATTCTCCTTCATTGATTATTCAGAAGAACTATTACTTCAACCAAACCACCAGAGTCCATTGAAACGGTATAAAGACATATCCATGTTTGGAATATTTAGCAAGTATTTTTATAAGCACCTGCACATACTATACAGTAAACGAAGCGAACTTTATTAAATGTATAAGCACCCACGACTGTGGACCAAAGGCAGAGGTTGCAGATCACTATTAAGCACGACACAGCTTAAGTAAATGGGCTATCGCAAACTACGGGAGATGAAACCAGATTTGCTCCCGGACATTACCATAATATTTTCAAGATTTATTTCTGTTAGTCGCATATTGTTACACTTATCTGGTGAAACTAAGGTGGTGTAGTTCCCACACCACCTTAGTTTCACCAGATTTTCTTTCGCCATACGGTCATAGTTTCCCAAAAAGTCAGAGAGTTTAAAATATCAGTTTTAATTAAAACGAGCGGTTCCAGCGATCTAGTCCATGTAAGCCTTGAAATGTGCTTATAGAGAGACTTTGTGTTACATGTATTTCTTAAATAAAATTTTGCTGTTTGTTTTTCTACAGTGTATGTCTATATGCTCATATAGCATATAGACATACACTGTTGTTATACACATACATCTCATGATTTATAACCCAAATCAATAATATTTGCTTACCTCCATGAGTGACAGGCGTGAGTGGCCAATCTTCCATAGCCCCATAAATTAACGATTAAAAAACTTTTTCATTGTGCCCATTATGGTACGATTCGAGCTGAGATGTCATATATCTAAACTCTCCACCAACAATATTCTTCATTCCATAGTACGCTCTATCGTCAGCATGAAGTTGTATAACTGACACCCACGTATATCTGCAACACCAGAGAAGCTGCGGGTGTGTTGCCGCCCTTTAAGGATATTTGGGGAGAGGGGAAGGGCCTCCGGTTACCTCACTCACCGAACGAAACGCAAAAGCACAAGATGCTTCTACTTCTACGCCTGTGCGTGAAGTTCTATTCTATTCTGCGAGGCAGAGGTACTACCCCGATCGAACCGATCTATTCTAGTAGTATCAAAAGCCGTCGCATGGCTCTACCACATATGACAACAATAATGCTTCATCGGTTGGTAAAGGGTACTCATCCAACTGAATTGACAATAGGCACGTCTGTAGATGATTGCACAATACTTCTTTAGAGCTATCTCATCATTAAAGATGAGATAGCAAGATAGCTTTAAAGAACTATTGTGATTATATTCAGAGTTCATTTTATGTAAAATATTTTGTAGTCTAGAATAATTCATCGCTTTAATTTTGATAAATAAGGCACATTGGTGATGATGAATGTGTCTGATTTCTGCATTATACTGCTGCATCTTCTTTTTGGCTTTTTAGTGAGAGTCGTAGTATTTGTATACTCTTTGTGTGTGTGACCAAATTCGAACGGGGCAAGTGACGGGCACAAATAATCCTGTCACTTTACTATTTGATTGCTCCAAAGACGAGCTTAGAAAGCCATAATAAATAAAACAAAAACAGTGTGACGGTCGTGAACGTAAGTTGAAATACGGAGGATTCTACAGTTTCCTTAGAGCCGAGATTTAAAGTGGGATTCTTGTAGATGTGTCTATCTCGTGATAAGACAAAAATTATGGAATATTTTTTTATCAAATCTTGCTTAGTTTTTCATAAATCGAATTTTAAATAGATAAATTTTATACTATTTAAGAAAATATTTTATAATATATAAAAACTAAACAAAATTTCGAAATGTTTTATACCTTCGTATAATCTCGATAAGTTTTATAGCAATCCGTCGCAACAAGCAAAATTAAAAAAAAAAACTATATTGAAAAACTATGATTATGACAGTTAATCTTAACCAACGAGTTGAATTAATATTAAGGAGGCTATCAGTATATTGCTACCTGATTACTTAAATGTAATGATAGTAAAATCCCAGTTATTAAAACGTTCCTACAGCAAAGTTTCGAAAACTGCCTACCTTGGTATATATAGCAGCGAAGCGACGGCAGGCAGGTGCATTTTCGACCCAAGAACCTGCCTGCCTGTTTACAAGTTCTGCGAATCCAAAGTCAATGCGCTATAAAATGCGGTTACCTGTTCACTTTATTTTCCGTAACCTGATGTATTTTATTGCCAATTCTACTCATTTATAAATAAGCATTAAAAATAACAATGGCGCTATATAAACACGGACAATAATAATTACTACGATAGAAAACATTATCACTTGATGACCGCGTGAAAAGGTTTTTTATAACAAATAAAGTGAAATTAATTATTTATGTAAGTATCGCACAGGTCATTGGAAACAACATTACAGTGACCTTTATTGAATTAACTCCGTCCAGTCCTACGTTCAATTTTCATGCAGATATATTTGTCAATCTATCTATACATATATGAAAAGTGATTTCTGTTATTATAATAGTTTTGGGAAAAAAAACTAGTGCATGACTGATACTGAAGCAAAATCAATTTTAGGTTTTTTTTCTAATGTCTGTCTGTCTGTCCGTGTTTTACCCAAAAATCTACTGGACCGATTTACGTGAAAATTGGTATCCAGTTACTTTATAAACCTAGTCAACACAGGCAATTTTTTCCGACTACGCAGATGTAAAACAGAGGGTTATGACTTTTTTTTAGAAATTACTTAACATGACTTTAGATAAATGGTATGATTATATAAATATATTGATTGAAAATCGAGTAAGAACCGTGCCGTGAGGGTTCTGTATCATAACATCATTATAATATTAATATAAAGCTTTACAAATAAATACCTGTAATAGGTAGTTTTACAGTGACAGCGCTTAGATGCAAAGCAAGCTCAACATACAATGGTTCATGTTATTTTTACAGGATAAATCCAGAGATTAGAAGAGGGAATATACCACCGCTTACTCGGTTAGTATTCTCACCTGCATTAGAAAGTTTCTGGCGATTACGTGTGTCTGTCAGACTGACATGATTGCTACAGGTTTTATTTTCGCCGCCGTCGCCGTGGTTGACATTGGCCAAGGGGACATCGTACAATACAGTATTTCTTTCTTCTTTATTTAAGTAGTCCACTTTTCGACATTTATCGTAATCGCCGCGTATGGCAGGCGCATTGATAATAATGAAACATACTTCGATTGATTAAATATAAAATTACATAAACATAATCGTTTTTTACTTTTCCATTAAAAACGCTAATTTCATATGTAAAGACCTAAAATAACACAGTTCACACCAACATTATACTTTGATAGTTCAGTGCTGAACATAGGCCTCTCCGAAAAGGACGATTTGCCATAATGGCTATGCTTTTGGCAGCGGGTTGGTGATTAAAGTAATGATAAGATTAAATAAAACTTGCCACGCACCTTACACGATCTGACATTTTTTGAGATGATTTATTAAATTTCCGTCGGACGCCTTTAATTTTCAATTATTTTCACATAGTCGACTCTTATGACACTCACCGGTAGAAAGACAGTGGCAGATTTGTTCACGCCGCAACCACACCAAACAATCATACGACATCTGCTTCTTTTCGTCCAATGATGAAAATATTAGGCCTCTCTAAGAAAGCGTAGGAAAAGTCGGTAAACTATTCGGGTTAGGCAAATTCGAATGATAATTTCGCCATCATTCGGTCACCAGAGCCTCGTTTGTTTTCTAGCACGTAGCACCACGTGCATGCGCGTTTCGCATTTGAAGAAATAGATGGTATATTCTCCCCTAAACACCAACAATTCATTTATGTGCCTTAAACTACTTAGTACATGAATATTCACAAAATATATATTTTCTCTATTATTTGTTCCGTTTAAACGTTTAGGTTATACGTATACCGACGATATATCCAATTTCTGATTAATTGAATGACGTACTGTAATCAGATAAGTATGTAACCTATCTAATTTAATATAGAACTCCAGGAAGACCTTTATAATTAAGAATGAAAAAATATATTATCTGGATATCTTGAATATAATTTATGGATAACTATAAAAGATTTGGGATGGAGTGACTGCCTTAAACCAGGTAAACGTCTGCTAAAGCAGCCGATGCTAGAAAGTTACTTACATAATCTACTATTGTATCCTTGCTATTTTAAAGTTCTTAAAGGTTTTGTTTTAGCATTGAATCTTTATAAAGAGGGTTATATATGACAGGTAGAACCCAAACATATTCCGAACTTTGTCTGTTTGGTTGTGCAACAATCGCATTAGAATAACTTGACTAATTTAAATGTATTGCAGTGGTGAAACCACTCTGCTATAAGCCGCGAATAAAGTTTGTGACATTTATGGAGTTAACGCAGTGTCAGTATGAGTAGCACAAAATTGTTTCAAGCGTTTCAGTCTGGGAGTTTTGATGTCAAAGATAGTAGCGCCATTTTGATTTTTGAGATTGCTGCTCCACGAATGGGCCGACTCGACCAGGTTGGTACCACGGCCTCGCAGAATACCGGCGTGAAGTAGAGGCATGTTACACTTCTGCGTTTCGTTCGGGGAGTGAGGTATCCGGAGGCCCACTCTCCCTCCCCATCCCCTCCTCATTCTCCCACCCATCTCCCCAATATCTTTTAAGGCCGGCAACGCACCTGCAGCACCTCTGGTGTTGCAGATGTACGTGGGCGACGGTAATCACTTACCATCAGGTGAACTGCTTGCTCGTTTGCCACCTTTTCCATAATAAAAAATAGCTCGCTCTGGTCGACTACTACGGATAAAGCGAGATGGCATTTTTGTAAAAGAGGCACAAGATCAGCATATTAGTAATTACGACATATCCGATGAGCTAGCGGTTGACCACAAAACAGTTTTGGCCTACTAAAAAGCTCGATATTTGGCTGCCACACGAGCTCACTGACTGAAACCTAATATATCGTGCACTCATTTGCCGACGACAAGAACGTGTGAAAACGATCATGACAGTCAAGCTCCTCAGATTATAGCGAAACTCGGAGTTACTTGCTACAAGGTGATGCTGTGTATGTGTTGGGATTGGAAAATATTTTGGAAGAAGATTGGAAATCTTTCAATATGAGCTTTCACCGCCGGGCAAAACCATCCATTCGGATCTCTACTGCCAGCAACTGATGAGACTCAAGTAATAAATAGAGAAATTGTAGAACAGAAAGGGCTTAGCATATAGGCTTTAGCGCCTATTAAGAGAGCTTGGTTGGGAACCATATAGCCCTGACCTTACACCTTTAGACTTTCACCAGTTTCGGCGTATTCAGATTCTATACGTTAGGTTAACATCAAGAGAGGACTCTCAAAACTACTGGTCGCAGAATTTTGATCAGAAGTCCTAAAATTTCTACCTCAATGGGATTATGTCACTACCTACAAAGCGACAAGAATTTATGAAACAAAATAGCACATATATATTATAATCAAATGTAAATAAACTATAACAAAAAATATCTTGAATTTGTATATAAGAAAAAACTTATATATTTTTCCCTGACCTATTAATTTAAAGAGAGAGGTTAATATTTGTTACGAGATGACTTGTCGGCGCCTGTGGGCCTGGCATCGTCACCATGACAACAATGGTCTTAACCTAATGGACACTACCGCTGACTTTTTTGCATGGATCAATTATTTGGAAATAATATTATATATCTATCTCTTTTGCTTATCTAACTTCTACTGGTAGTAGTATGTTTTCTATAAAATAAAACGAGAAATTGTTTTGAACAAAAAAGTTGACAATTGCAGTCAACAAAATATGTTCAAACAATTCAAAAATATAAGCATTTTTGTCATTGATAGGTTGGAAGTCCACATATCAAATTTCAAGCCAATCTCATTCCGCTGTCGAGTTTAGTGTAGTTGAAAAAAAATGCTTAGATATTTTATACATAGTGGTTATATGTTTTATGTAAATATATATATAAATTTATATATCTCCGTATAGTATATACAGAGATATATAAATAGATTATAATAAATGTCAATATTTATTATGCGTACGAGTAAGTAATCCTAATGATTTTATATCTAGGTAGGTAAAGATACTTATTACATTCTAATTTTATCATGCATAGTAACATACATTTTGTTATTAATACGAATATTATTAAGTACATTAACAAAGTAAGGATATTATTGTGTTTAAAGATAACTGTCTAGGAATGGAAGATTCTACGTATATTGAAATGGTAAATGATAAAAAGTGTTTAACCTGACGCTGGCCACAGCCGCGTCGCCACCCGTCGGCGACTCACGGCACGTGCTAGGGGTATTCCGAGAATCGCCGGACCGACCGAACATAACGCAAACTTCATAACAACTGTATCATTGTTTATGCTTTTAGGTTTTTACTCGAACGCTTCAGTTACTTTAAACTAACACTAAAAAAATATATCTTCTAAACGATAAAAAAAGAATATACAACGACAAAAAAGATAAAAAAACATCTTATGACTTCCTAAAAAAACCTTGCAGAGATCTGACTGATCTATCTATATTTAGAATCCCTAGATTCTATTAAGAAGGAAGGTCAACTCTCCTTCCAAATGCAATGAAGGAGTGATTATGAACGTCGTTGCTATAAAAGTATTACCATTTTATCCATCTATATATCAGGTGTATGTAATCGTACAATGAGGCAACGATGTCTGTCACAGTACAGAACCAGAGTACGAAACCAATCCAATTGCAGAAACGTGTAAGACAACGTGAAGTTCCCCGAAAGACTTCACCGCACTACGCACGAAGTTGTTACCTGGGGAAAATTCTCCTTGAGTATACCTCAAACCTCAAGAACAAAGTATACTACCAGCGCAGTACGAAAAGATGGTCTTTCACTGCAGGGCGTATGAGAAAGCTCAAAGTTGCTCAGCGGGCTATGGAAAGAGTTATGCTCGGTGTTCCTCTGCGCGATAGAATCTGCAACGATGATGTCCGCAGCACAATAAGGATAACCCTCATAGTCGTTAGTATCAGCAAGCTGAAGTAGAAATGGTCTAGTAATAAACTGTGTATTTCTTCCCACATCACCGGGTTCTTTGGTAACCCCTTCATTTTTCAGGCTGCACTGCTATGGTTTTCCTTGCCCAATGACATAATACAAGCGTCTAGTGCTCTTTTGAAATATTGATTCTTTCCTTCTTTTATTGTCCCAAGAGCTTTGTCCGTGGCAGATCCAAGCGGCGGCTTATGCTGCTGCTCGAAACGTCCAACTGGACCAGGGTAGTAAACCTCGCTGAATACAGCGTGAAGTGGAGGCAGGTTGTATTTTTGCTTTTTGTTCGGCGATTGACGTAACCGGAGATGCATTTCCCCTTCTCTGGTATTGTAGATATACGTGGGCGTCGGTAATCACTTACCATCAGATAATTTGCCCCTTTTCCATAAACAAAATGTATACACACCTATAAAACTAACTCCTGTAATGAATTTAATCTATACCTCCTATATGATTGCTGATGCCCTTCAAGATCGATCTATCCCTCTCAAAATCTGAAATCTGCCGTAGATCTGTTGATGTATTCATGGAACCTTGCTGCAAGCGTAAATTGGAAAGTACTTCCTTCTACCTTTGGTAGTGATCACTTTCTTTACCTTAGTAGATATCTTTACATAGAACGTCTCCTTATAAAATTTACTAGAGCGGTAGCTTCATAATGGTACCAACCTAGTACCACATTAATTCCCACCGAAAACCAAGTAAAACTTTTGGGGGTTACACTTGATAAGAAGGTGAGTTGAACCCCTCGTTTATCTTAGATTGCGTCTAATGTGAATGTTGCCATGTGAGGTTCCCATCCCTACTGTCGAAAGTTTTATTATTAATTAGAACCTATTTTGATCATGGTTCTATTTTACTGGAGCCAGTAATAAAATTGCATTTTCTACCTCAGAAAAAATTCAATCTACTTGTAATATCTGCCTAAGCGCCTGCTTGTAATAACGGGTGGAATGAAATCCTCTCCCATTCCAGCTCTCCAAGTGAAATGTGTCAAGCCTCCCCTTTTCCTTAGCAGGCAATATATCTCAGATAGATTATAATCTATAATATATAACAATAATCATTATTCAATGTTGCGTGTTTTTTATAACATCCTCATCTTTCCAAACTTCAGACGGTCAGACGGTCAGAGAAACTTCATACTAGTCTCATAAAAATGTGAAACTCTATGCATTACAAAAATAATTTTTAAATTTATTAACAATCACTCCTCAGTTTATATTGTTAAATATCGGAGCTGACCAGCTCCCTTTTAGCACTTGAAGGCGCTTTATCTTTATTCTTATTTTTATTTTTTAATTAAAGTATTCTTTAGTTCTCTATGGGACTACAATTTATTTCTTTTTATTTTACTCTTTACTTAAATCATATTGTTTGTGTAATAGCAAATTTTTCGTGAATCGCGATCACTCGAACAGACACCCAGTCACACAAAAATTTTACAAATCACTGATTTGGCTTCGGTATCTACACAGCCTCCTGGCCTTATGTTTTTCCCAAAAGATATAAGATTTCCGAAATCGCTCTTCTTCAAATTTATTATATGTAGGTACATTGTTTTTTAAACTTATACTTTATCTCTCATTTTATCACCTTCTAATCAAAGAGGATAACAGAAATGTGAAGGCGTAATAGTGTTTCTTAACAATCTTATCAGTAGAACACGAAATAATATGTGATCGTTTATAATTTAGATCAATATTTATTTTTCTATGTACCTATGTCTGCAGCTCGGCCATAATATAGTATTTAAAAGTTTTAATTGTAAGGAGCAGTATTTATTGAATATAAGCCATCTAATAAAGTATATAAGTAAAATTCAGTCAAGTGCAGGTCGGACTTGCGCACCGAAGGTTCCGTACAACAACACAATATATCTTTACCAAAAAAAAGTGTTTTGTTTCAATGTGTTCGGGGTCTTTAGCGCGATCGCAACTCACACTTGGCCGGTTTTTATTATTTGTTGTTTTACTTTAGAGTTTGCACGATAATCAGACCATATTACGTGCTATTACGATACAGCAAAATCAAAAAACATACGAAAAACACGTCTCTTGTATTGAGACCCCCTTAACTTTTTGGGATATCTGCCATACTCTACCCTATAAAAACTAAAGAAATAATAGGGTGTAATTTGTTGTATTTGCTCGTTTGTAAAACAAATAAAGATAAGCGATTATGACCCTTTACCCAATGATGGTGTTGTCGTTTCAACCAGGGCTTATTAGACCAAAGTGACATGCGGTGAGTCCGTCACCGACTCGGTGTCGAGGCCAACGATAAAATCATACATAGGGGATGTAAGTCGGGTTTCTTCGGGGATCCCCTAAACACTCTTATATGTTATAGTGACCTATAAAATATTCCTTATAAACAACAAGAGTTTCGTCCGCGAGGAATAGTTTTCCTGCGGTTGCTAAGCCTGGATTTCTCCCGGTTGGATCAGCGGATTGCTAGTAAAACATAACTGACAAACAGACGTAGGTGCTTTTGAATTTATAACTATAGTTAAATCGATAAAATAATAAAAAAAGAAATTCTATTGCCTTGTAAATGGATATTGTCATTCTTGTTCCTTCTCTTCTATATTCTTTCAACGCGTCAAGAATTAAACAGAAAATTAATGTTGTCGTTTGTAACTCCAATAAAACTTTATAGGGAGATGCCTAAGATGCCTTGGGTGCAGAACCAATATTCCATTATATGCCTATTATCAGTGCCCGCTGCTTCACCTGCAGTATCATACATTTTGTCTTAAGAAAACTCATAATTGAGATAAAAAAAATGTTATATTAAATTGTTATATTCTATTCTTGGGTATAATCTTAATTTATACCAAATTTAGTTCCCATCTGTCCAATCCTACGTGACAAAACGACAAACATACAAAGTTTTACAATTCTTTTATCTAGTATGATTTAACAAAGATATACAAATACAAAGAATGTAAATATTAATACAATTATTGGTTGTTATGGCTACAGAGCCTAAGATAAATATATATTTGACCTCTTTCCATCAGGCGGACGTTGTGCTCGTTTGTTACATTTATATTTAAAAAAAACCTGGTTGCTATGCCTGCAGAGCCTAGAACCACTTTGTAACAAATATAGAATCAGATAAATAACTATATTCAACTAGAATCCAACACCTTCACCTTCTATATGCCAATATACAAATATGTAGACATAGTCATAGTAATAAGACATAAATATTAGTAAAGAAATACTACAATCATTGGCTGCAGAGCCGAGGATGACTTTTTGACAAAAAAATATACGTCATATATATACATTCAAAGAATGAAAATATTAGTATAGAAATATTATTTATTTTGAATTTAAAATAAGTTGATTACACAGTTATTGGGTTAATACAAAGCGATTATATCACCTACTGGTATGGTAAAAGCATAGATTTTATCTTGATCCACAGATGATCAAAAACTCATACTACTAAACTCATATGAAGGATACAGGCATGTCATACACTGTAAAATGCAAAACTGCGTTTGATATAATATGTTTAATGTGTAAAGATTTTGTTTTCTAAATTTTGTATCTCTCGCTGTCTCAATAAAAAGTGTTCATTTGTTTAAATTCTTATATAATTCTTTACATTCTTTGTTTATCTATATGAGCGCTTCCAGGTAAGTTAGTTATGTGTTAATTGTACAATTAAATTACTAACACAACGCAAATAAAGTCAGGGGACAGCTTATGTAAAAATGAATTACATTAAATTTGATTATCGGTTTCACCTTATGGCATTAGCAGAATTTGAATATAAAATTAATACAAATTAACCAAAGGACAACAATCGTAAATTATAAGTACCTATATTGTTTTATTTCTCGTATATTACGATGTAACGACCTTATAGCACATAATAGAAAACAGTAGTTGATACATTGTTATCTATTATGTATTGTAGTATAAAGTAGCAACCTGTAAATGCCCACAGCTGGGCTAAGGCCTCCTTCTCATATATCTGAGATGGTTATGGAGACGGGAAGGGTGAGAAAGACAAAGCTGCTCCAGTGCGCCTTTGCCGATTTCATGAAATAATATTTTTTAATCATTTCTCAGCACGAACTTGAGGGAAATTTAGTATGCTGTTAACAATTTTAGTGGTATCGGCACAGGATCGAACCTTGGTCACTCGCGGTCTACGAAACTGAAGCCAGTGCCCCGACCATTAGGCTACCTCGGCTCTAACATTATTACAGACAAAGATTACAATTAGTTGTTCATTCTGACACAAAATAGAAATAGAATTGTTTCCGGCTATAAACTTTTCGCTATATTAAATATTTATATTATCCTAAGAGCCTAGGATTTACTTGCAAGGAATCCATTTCGGAATCAGGAATACTTGAAGTCTGACGATTTTGATGATGTTGGCAACTGTCCAAACATAGTCCGCTCTTGTCACTCTATCGAATTTGGTGAGCACTCGTAACGTTTGAGAACGCACGCCAATTCTATTTTTGTATAAGCAATTCGGTCAGAAAGTAAATATAATTTTATCTTAAAAAAATAATGCCAATTTTTTTTTAATTCCACATAATATGGTAACATAACTGTACCTCCTTGTCTCCGCTTTGGTATCTGCTGATCGTGGTAAATCGGCGAGACGCCTTAAGACGATTTATCAGATACGAGAAGGTAAAGACAAACGAGTTGAGTAGAGTTTCCGGGAACCTTTATGTTTCCGGTAGATTTGCGACACTATAATATACCCTGCGCAGTTAATGAACGCTGATGTTCCGTCGAGGTTGACATCGGCCAGAAGGACATCTTCTCTAACTATAGATAGAACATAGACTCCCAAATTTCAAATAACTAAATTAAGAAATACAAAAAAATGTCACTTAGCGAAGATAAATATCTACTACAGAATGCAAATGCAATTTAAAAGAACGTCATTGAGGTAAGACTGGCGACAATGAATAGTTATTTGGTCAAGTGTTGCATCGACTGACTCACGAGTATTATTAACACATTCACATATGGCATATTTTTGTGGTTGATATGTGAAGCCACAGTTCGCAGAAAATGACGTCATTCTCTGGATATACGTGTCAGTACTAATTGTATAGATATAAAGAAATGCGCCATCAAATATATACGAGTATAGTTTACATTCGGCACGTTTTGTTGAAAATGACAACATTAATCCTTTAATATGTTTTTAAGTAAATGAAAAAAAAAATGAGTGATAAATGAGCTAACCTGATAGTAAGTGGCTACTGCTGCCTATGGACACCTGCAAAAAACTTAAATTGATTGATCAATGCGGTTACAGATGCGTTATCACCCCTGGGGACTAATGATGAATGACCTCGCTGCATGTAATTATACCTGGTCCAATTATTCTCAAACCGGAACACAACGATGCTTGGTGGCTCTAGAAGTAGGTAAGACCTGTCTAGATGGCTCCTGGACAGAAAAGGAGTCCTATCGCCTAATAAGTGTAAAGTAAATGTGTAGGAAGGTTATTTCTGTAATTTAAATACTTTTGTAAAAAAAAAAATGCAGTATGAGTGATCCGGAAACTAAATCAGAGTATTTTTAGAATTTTTCTCTGTCCGTTGCCAAAATTTTCTGGACGGATTTAACATGAAATTCAGCATGTAGGTAATATATGACCTAGGTCAACATACAGGCTCTGGAGCACCGGGCTTTAGAAAATTCCGTAGTTGCTTATTCTTATTTGATAACACGTTCACGTTCACGAAAGAACTGGGGAAGAACGTGAAGAGAAATGGACACCGACGAATACATACCCAAAGTAGGCTGAAAAGTTTCCGACCTTATTGTGAAGATGGCAGCACTCGTCAATAAAAGATAGGGAATCTGGTTGCGCATCGTTTTACTGTACACACCAAAATTTCAACCATATTCGAAGCGCTCTCTCGTTGTTATTTTACAGTGGTTTGAGTGAGTCAATGTGAGTGTTTTTGTGAAAAGGGAAAACAATTTATATCGAGCTGTCATTAACTATTTGTTTTTGAAACGCAATACGCCTACGCAAATCAAAGATGAGTTGGACGCGTCAGACATTTATACAGATCATTTATTACCGTGAAATTTTGGGCAGCTGAATTTAAACGAGGCCGTACCAGCTTTGGAGACGATGAACGTTCGGGGGGGCCAAAAACTGCAATCACTGACGATAACGTCACTAAAGTTCACCAAATGGTGCTAAACGACCGTCGAATTAAAGTGAGAGAGATAGTAAATATGTCCAAAGAACGTGTTTGTCACACATTGAATCAGATTTAGGCTTGAGAAAGCTGTCCGCGCGTTGGGTGCCGCGTTTGCTCACGTTAGACCAAAAACGTGTTCGAATGAACATTTTAAACGCTCGGTTGGCGCAGTTTAGGCACAATAAATCAGAATTTTGGCGCTTAGTTACTGTAGATAAAGCTTGGATACACCATTATACACCCGAAACAAAAATACAGTTAACTGCAAAAAGGAATCAATTGGAAAAAAAGCAAAAACTGTTATTTTTACTCGGAAAGTGATAGCGACTGTTGTTGTGGAGTTGTTGTAACAAACTTTCGTAAACAACTATTTTGCAGAGAAAGACACCGAGTACTATTTGGACGGGTTAGAAGTGGTAGCATCGCTGGGAGAAATGTGTAGACTTACAAGGAGAATATGTAGAAAAATAAAAATATATTTAAAGAAAAAGTATCTAATATCTTTGTTAGGTCGGAATTTTTTTAGACCAACCCTGTAATCGTGAAAATCGCAGTAAAATCCGTCCAGTATAACCTAATTTATAGGTTAACAGATAGGAAGTAGGACAGAAAGATGTGGCATTTAATGAATATAAAAGAAAGGAAAAGAAGATAGGTAATAAATGCCAGATTTAGTAACATGATAACGAACGCATATTTACATTTTTATTTTTTTTTAGTGCGCCGTCTAACGTACTCATAATATTTATATTTACGCCTTGTTCCCAACGGGGTAGGCAGAGACAATCTTCTTCCACTTGCTATGTTCCTGACATACGTCTTTCGCTTCTTCCACTTTCATCAATCTTCGCATGCATGCTCGTTGGTTTAGAGTACTCTTGACCTGGCCTTTTTTCATAATGTCTCCGATTTGATCGTGAAATGTTCGCCTAGGTCTTCCTCTCCCGACTTTACCATTTACACTCGCCTCATATATTTGTTTCGTCAACTTACTTTCATTAATCCTCTCCACATGTCCAAACCAGCTCAGTATCCCTATCTCAATTCGTGTCACTACATCGTCTTTATGTATTAATTATAGTATTTAAATTATATAAATGCTGATATGTACTGCTAAATAAATAAGATTAGCAAAAATATTAAACGTAAACCATAATGATTTAGATTACGGCATAATTTTAATTTGCAGAAACATAATGTATACGACACAATATGTACTGGTCATTATAATAAATCTTTTTTAAGTCGAAACATAAAAATTCTTCCTATTATTTCAATGCAGATTACCAAAACTACTTGAGGAGGAGGCAAAGGCTCAGCAATGGGCACTCTCAGGCTGATACTTTACTTTACCAAAAATTTTAAAATTAGTAGCCAAACATATGCAGTCATATATGTATATGCAAAGGTATTTATGCTGAAAAATTAAAACCAGCAATAGTAAAACAATAGACCGTTTGAGTTGCTATCGACATTCACAAAAACATTTATAAATAGAAAATGGAAAGTAATAAAAATTTAGGCACAAAAAAAATTTAGACTAAAAAAGACAATTACTCGTAACACGGAGGTTTCTGATTTGAATATAATTATGACGAATCGATAAGAAAAAAGAATATTAGATATTATTAGAATATTATAGAAAAAATATTTTAATATCACTCGACGAAGACATCGAATGCCGAATGTCAATTATGATATATTTCTATTAAAAGAAAATTGTTATGGTATAAGAGGTAATTTGTTGCAGTTGATTCAGTCTTGTTCGAAAAAGAGAAGACAATATACAGATTTTTTTAATAATAAACTGAAAGAAATATATATCTCAGAAAGGAGCACTATCCATTACGGCGTATCACTAGGAAGTGATTTAGGCCCTCTTCTGTTCATCATCTATATTAATAACCATCTCGAAAAATTCCAGACCAAAATTTAGCAGACCGATGACGGATAGTACCGACTAAAGTACAAGATTTCTTGCCTTATAAGAGAGTTACATCTCCTGCAGTGGACTATATACATGCTGTTAAGGATGAAGAACCGCTCTATTTATTAATATATCTCCGACGAAGTCTGCAATCAGTAATCATATTTTAGATCGCCCGAAACATTCGATTTGACAGACCATATATCCTTGCAAAAAAACATGGATTCCTGCTCGCGAGTTCGCGAGGCTATTGACATTAAAAAACAAGATTTAACAGATTAATAGTACTCTAACTCTTAGTCCCCGAACTAGGAAAAACTTCAGGAGCCAGCGGCTTCCCCCATATTATTTAGCTACATATTTATGTCTTCTCTAAATAAACATTGATATAAAATTAGTTCACTAATAAGAATGAAAAGAAAAAAGAAAAGTAACATTAATATATTAATATTAGCGTATTGATGTTAGCATATTTCTTAGTAAGTGGGTGTGTGCGTGTGTGTACGCGTGTGAGTGCGTGCGCGCACGTGTATGTGTGTATGTGGCGGTGTGTATGTCCCCTTATTTCACAAATTAAAATTTGTCAACAAATTCTTGGTATCCTCATAGTCAAATTTATTAAGCCGCGTTCGAATTATGTTTTTAAGTGCAAAATTATTGTTATTTGATATTTTTTTTCTTCGTTTAAAATATTATAGAGGCGTGGAACAATAACATCGAAATGCTTCTGTGCTAATCTTGTTTTAACTCTGGGTACAGGACAACGGTTAACTCATATGGATGATTCAGGCAAATAAGGCACAATCTTTTTATGGTAGCGTCGAAGACTCTCATAGATAAATAATTTTCTTACATTTAACACTTTAGCTTTTACATAGACATCTGCGGTAGAGTGTCTGTTAGGCAAATAGAGAAGCACTTTTAGGAGAGCACATTGAGCACGTTCTACAGTAATCAGGTGAGATTTTGCTGCAGAACCCCATGCACAAATACAGTACCTAATAAGGCACTCATTAAGAGCTTTGTATGTTTGGATTATCAATTTGACGTCTGCCACTGTTTTAGAACAACTCTTAGGAGTCTTAAAATGTACATTAGTTTTCTTAGTCTCAAAGACAATGACGTGGTAGTAGTATAGTTAGACGAGTTCCATTTACGAACTTTCATTACCTAGATACATTACTTTGCGTTTGAGTGCAATTCGTTCGCAATCGATTAGCTGGTTTTACTTATAGTAAGTAGGCATCGCGCAGCCGGTCTACAGAACACCTAACAAGGAGACTGGTGCACGGGCGCGGCCCGTCACGGCGTCGTCGACATAGCGGTCAGGCCAGCCAGCCGATGACCTGGTTCCGAGGGAAGCCCGAGGAAGGTGGGGAGGCTACGTCGACGCGAACTTGGTTTGCGGCGAACATTCCAACGTACCTATGCAATAGGCAGTCATTCCTTTCTCGTTTCAACGAGTATTTTTTTGGTCGGTAGTAAATGCAATTGAATACTGATATAAAATTATACGTCCGTCGTGGTCGAAGAGAATCTGTCAACCCATCCTGATAGTGTCGTACTGAGAGAATCGACTTATTATGTCTGGAAAATCACGTAGCCTCCAACAGGTGGTGGCTTAAATAGGTAAGACCTAAAGTAGCCAATGTGACGGAAGTGCGTCTAAAATGACGTCTACGATTACCAAGCAAGTGATTACCTATGCCTCGCCTATGACTTGCAGAGAGAATATTGTCTAAATTAATACGAGTATTATTTACTATTATTAAGTATATATTTATAACTAAAATCATGTACCAATCTACCTATATCAGAAAAAAAATCATATTCGTATGTTCAATAAAATCGATGTTTCCCTAGCATCTAAGAAATAAATTAGCAAGAATGCACTATGGATACCTACATATACCAATCTATACAAATTTCGTGTTCATTTCAACGCTTGCCACCAAGACGGGTTTCCCGCCCACGCGACTTTATGGCGCCTGACTGGATTGGACGAACACATTCACTCAATAGCTACGTTAAACAAGTCAATGTGGAAAGCTCCGTACTTATACTCATTAGTTAGTATATATACCTCTGTGAATACGTACGTTAGTACGTAGCTAACTATTATGGAGGGCAATTATTGCATAAAAATATAATGATATGTAAGAGGATCACTTTCATCCTGTTGTCTAATTGTGTAAACAACAGTTTAGCCAAAGGCTTCCTGAAAGCTGACATTTCCGGAGCCGCGTTTCGTACCGTGGCTCAAGGTCGTGATGTGACGTCGCGGCACGGCAACAGGCAAGCGAAAACGCCAACTGAACAACGCAACAAGTGCCCCCCGCACAGCGCCCCTGTGATTTAGTTTACCTATATTATTGTCATTATCGAAATAACTGCTAGGTAATCAAGCTATCCAGTAGGCACATTTTAATACCTACTCCGCATTACGAACAATTACATATCTCTTACAACTTATTCCGTATGAGATTTTAAGGTTAAATAGGTAGGTAGGTACCCATTCATTAAATATAATAAAAAAAAGTATATTCTGAAATGTAGAAATTTTTAATTGATAAAATATTTTTGTATATAGTCATTATTTATGTTATACCAATACCGCTTGCTTCCTGACCGCAAATCATGAAACTGGGTGCTATCGGCGAAGCCCGTGCGTCATCGCCTCCGCACTACTGATAAGCGTTTACAATTATCATTGCAAATAATATGTTTATACATTCATATCACCTTCTGGGTACCTAGGAGTTTCTCCATTGAAAGTTATCGTACGCAGCTTAGCGACTAAAAGTACTAAGATTATTGCGAGAATGACGCCAGACTTATTTGTCTCTAAATGAAATACTTACTACCTAAGTAGTAAATAGGTATAAGCATGTAGTATTGATATTGATACCAACACACAGAATTTCGATAAAGGGGTCTTGTCGATAGAGAGTTCACGAGATAAATTAAATATAGGAAAATGCCAACATAATTATAAATGATTTTATAAAGCTAAATACATTGTATCATGTAGATATACCTACTTAAATATTTATCAATAATGCTATATTTCGGTGGTCTAATTTTCTTTAGTCGAAATTTGAGTACGTACGAAGTATAGATACGTAATTTAGCCAAACAAAAATAATAAAATTAAAGTAGGTGCAGGTACCTAGTACAGCTCTGAGTGTTAATTTTTCGTTGCGTTGGTGAATGTTTAAATGAACGGCTGTACCTAGATGCCTACCTATACAAAGCCAATACCCGTTCTAGTCGAGCGCAACCGTTACGAAATCAGTGCTGCATGAAAATTACTTTGGATTGCTCGTGATACTAATGGATATTTAATATTATTGCTATTTCCGTAATCCATTCAACTGGTTGCAACCGAATCTTTTAAATGCAAGATAGGTAATATGTATTTGAAACCATAATCTAATGATGTCCAATGTTTTAAGATTCCATCCCAAATCTATACGCAGTTTTAATTATTGTAAGGAGAGATGAGAACTGTGATCGCGAAGTTAATAGTCCGTTCATAGGTATCTACATAGATATGTTTATTATATAGATTACGAGGAGCGACCGATCCGGTTGCGATGTAGGAAGGAGATAGATACAACGCAACATGAATCACTTCTCCGCGAGCATAGTCTGGGCGACACGCGGGGAGAAGTGCGGCCGGTGCGGGGAAATAAGTGTATAGCCAAACGAACGAAACGAAACGAAGCAAGCAACGACAAAGTACAACTACAAACAGTTGAACACTCATCTGCGGCGCGGCAACGTGCGTTGTTTGTTGCTGGAATGTACGTACACCAGAGGTATACTCACGGTTAATAGATACATTAAATAATTTCCTCCAGGTCGATAATTAATACACTTGAAAAAGAAAGTGGTGGTGCTGTATCAAAGTGCGAGTGAGACACAAGTGACGACTATAAAGGTGTGTGTGTATGTGATGTGTGGTGGCGTGGATCGTCGCGCAATTATTAACGATGATTCACTTGCGAGCGGGTGAAATGCAGCCTATCGGACTTGTTGACATATGTTTAGAAGGCGTAAACAAATGATATCAAATCAACTTCTAAAATAATGGTGGACTGACTCATTATTCCGCGGCAGGTAAGACCGATTCTAGTGATTTGAATAAATAAATATTATGAATCAATAGCTAGAACTCCGAGTCGCTTATCTTATATGTATTTTCGACGTTTGGCGTTCGATCGATGGGTCAAGGACTAAGACTTGATATGCAATAACGGCAATAATATCACTCAATAATACATGCCATGTATGTATTGTAGGTAGTAAAAGGTATTAAAATATTATAGTCACTAAAATGCAAAACATCTATAATAACCTCTATAAACAGCTGTTTGTGAGTTCCCACTTTCCATGTAGGTTTGGTGCACGTTTAACTATAGTCTTGATTAAAGAAATTACGTTACGTCATTTGAACGTGTTTTTCGATTAAGTATAACTGTGTATGTAATAAAAATGACATAAGAAAACTACTTCCTATTTTTTCTTCCTATTAGATACCTGTCTACCTAATTTAAATACTATATATACACCAATACTAGGTATATATCCTATAAACATCCAAATACATAGTTTAGATCGGAAATATCACTTAAAATAAAATTAAACATTCATCTGTATGTTCACATAATATATATGAATTCTTTAAATATTAAGACTTAATCTATAAAGCATATAAATATTTTATTTTTCTCTAAAAATGTATAACACATTGTTTTCGGACTATATCGTAACAAGCTTCTGAATATAGTTGATCAGCGTGCTCTTATGAAGTAAAGAGTTAGTGTAAGAAGTGAAACAGGCTGGCGGCGTGCAGGCGGCCGATACAGGCGTCGCCAGGGCCGCCTGGCTTGGCGCCAGGCCGGCGGGCGGCTGCCGGCCACCGGGATTCCTTTGTCTCATTACAACCCGGTGTTCACGAAGTTTCATAGAACAAGCATATATTCCAAAGAGATTAAATATTATAATCAATTTTGAAAATCCACACATGGAGTAATTTTACCCAAAAGATTAAAATAAATTCGATTTTTTTTAGTTTCTTCAGTAAAATATTGTTTGTAGGTGTAGGTACGTATTATATCTAGTCGTGGTTTTTCATATACTTCCTATTCAGGGAACATATTTCCAAGAATCTGTTTCATTACTGAGTTACTGAACGTTTGCTTCTCATTAATAAAAAACGCACACTAGCATTGAACAACACCTAGGCATTGGCACGCAGATCACCAAGCGAACAGAGGATTTATGTTTGTGTGCATCGTGCGTACTGCGCTTATTTACTTGCTCGTTACAAACGACCGGAGCGGCTTGGTTGTCTCCAGTTCTCAGAAATTGTAACGCCTTCTTGGAACGCAGCAACACAGCCGTCCACAAATACTTTGAGTGAGCGCAAAGCGAGTAAGCGAGGTCGCTTTAGTACCTCCACACGGATTTGTATTGTGTCATGATAAACACTCACACTTACAATCGAGAATTCTCTCATCTCACACGGTTGCTTCACGCATGGGGCGCCTATTTCTTTACTAAATTGATTATATTTGAGTAGGTAGGCATGTCTCAGACTACAGTTAGATTGTAAATAGTATAATACAGCATAGAAATAAAATTACAGATTCTGTTTTTTTTCGTCTAACAAATGTTAAATACCAATTGTTTTATAATTTGCATTTTATTACATCTGAAATAAATGGTAACACCACGTAATGATGAAATAGAAAAATATTATAGTATTAGGTACATTATATAAAATGTACTAGGTAAATAATTCGGGATATCCTCGTCAGTTGGCGCAAGTTGTGCCTACGTCACGATGATGTCACACGGCACATTAATAGATACAACACAGTCCGGCACATGCGCCTTGCGACAACATCTTCCCGCAACATTTTGTCGTGTGGAATAAGTATTTGTCAACTATTTAAATTGTATGATCCATTAAATATATAATTTCTTATACTGTGGTCTGATCAGACAAGTTTCGAATTTTTCATAATTTCCCTAATGTCTTATCTTGTCTAGCTCTTTTCTGTCATCTAGGTGTATGTGTTTTTTTTTTATGGAAAAGGTGGCAAACGACCTGAGCGGTTTAAAGGTATTTGGGAGATGGAAGGGAGGATGAGGAGGGGGTTGGGGAGGGGAAGTAGAGCTCCGGATACCTCACTCACCGAACGAAACGCAGAAGCATAATATGCCTCTACTTGAGGCGGGTATTCTGCTAGGCCGTGGTATCAACCCGGTCGCTCCGGCCCATCCAGCAGCAAAAGCCGCCGCTTGACTCTACCACGTTGTATAAGTCAAGCATTTCCTATATTTATTACTGCAGGTGTTAACTTTTGACGAATTTCATGTACACATACTGTCATTCCAATGCCATGTCAAAGGGCTTTACAAACAAAAAGCTGTTACTTACGACTTCATACGCGTCGATTTCGTTATTTGCATATGTGTTTTAGGCCTCCGTACGGAGCCTATTATTAAGCCTCTGTCCGTCCGTCTATCAGTCGGTCTTTCCTTGAAGGGGATGTATCTATTGAACCGTAATACGTAGCCGCTAAAATGTTTCCAGAATATATTTTAACATGGCCGGTATCTTAACAAATAATAAAAAAAAATATATTAAGAGAAGTCACCGTACAAGAAACATGTTTTTGTTTTTGCTTTATCGTAAATATGGTAATGCGTGCAAGCGTCAATCATGTGATTATGGTGCAAACTGTTACGTAAAACAATAATTAATATACCGATCAATTCTGAATGAAAGAAAACACAATTTTTTTGGTACATATATGACACATATATTGTGTGATTGCACCGAACCCCCGATGCGCGTTCTACTGGCAGCTGGCCGTTTTTTTAAATGTATTCGGACATAAATACTTTATTTTTCGAAAATCGTATCAAATTTATTTTATGGAGTATTTCTATTAAATTAAAAAAAATTACATCCACAATAAACCTTAAGGATTGTTTCTCATAAAGAGCATGTTTTGTATTTGATGGTTTAAAAGTATCAATCTAAACGCCAATTTTTATTATCCTTAACTTTAAAATATTGGACTTTCTTACTGCCTTCTATCTTCCACTTCATCCTTTTAGAGATGGTTTTCCGATATAATGTTTCATTTATACTTAATAATAATTCTTTCTTAAAGTCCCGACACTCCCAGGGCCTGCTAAATTCACACCTGCCGAATTTTAAGTTCGTAGAGTTTATAGTTTACATTTTATGATTAGTCTGCAAGTGATATTACATTTTTATATAAATATATTTTTTTAATTTAAACCACACCCAAATTTAACAAAAAATTCTTTTCAGGTTTGACAGTCGCGGATACGATGCCGCTTACACAAGAAAAACGTTTGGATAAAAATATCTCTAATAACAATGATCAAAGCTATCTTCACAAGAAGTTCAAAAAAATGGCATCCACCATGACGGCTTTTCCATCAAATCCACCTATATTCGAGGAAAACAGACAAAAAGAGACAAGTGCGATTGCTTGTAACACTACAATTTCGAACGGAAGTATTTCAGCCGCACATCCGGAAATAGAAAAAATCAAAGACAAGCAAGAGAAGCAGAATTTGGAAAATAATGTACAAACTAATTTTATTGAAGAGAACCGTAGATTAAGTAATGTAAATAACGTTGTTCAGGTATCTGGTAAGACCAGTTTTACTGAAGAATTTTTAAATAAGACTGAAAACCTTGAAAACGATTTTATCAGGGACTCCTTCAGTGGAGGGACAGGGCGATATGTATGCCCATATTGTAAAATATCATGTGCCAAGCCTTCAGTTCTTCAAAAACATATCAGAGCTCATACGAATGAGAGACCTTTTCCTTGCATACCTTGTGGATTCGCTTTTAAAACGAAATCTAATTTATACAAACATCGAAGGTCAAGAACGCATGCTTTAAGGTTGCAGGGTACAGATGTATCTGTTTCTATAAACGACGAAGATTTGTCTGGTGGTTCAGAAAGCGATACCTCTATACCACCAACCTCTCTTTCCGACACTGGGTCAGATGCTTCTGTTATACGCTTAGAATATAACAGAAGTAACGAATTTTCCTCACCAGAATTAATAAATGATCGCCACACACCTCCAGTAACTATGAACTTTCCTCTAAACGATGTTCATAAATCAAAGTCAATTTACAAACCTAAATTTAGAGCTGCATTTTATCAAGGGATCGAAGAAAAAGATAAGATAAAGAAAACGATTTCGCCAAACGCAGACTTTCTTACGGAACATATCTCTAAAATTATATCTGATAATGAGGCTATAGTTGATGTTATAGAGACACCTTTACAGAAAAAGTACGGTAAAATCAAGCAAATCGCTGAAAGTAAACAATTTCTAAACGAATCTGAAATTAAACAAGATGCTTCTCCATTAAATTTAACCAAGAACTGTAATAACTCAGATAACTCATTTCGTAAAAGATCTCATTCGGAGAGTTTTTCTCAGATTGACGATCATAAACATCCCCTGAACCCCGAAGGATCTATAATAAAGGATCTTCTTCTCAAAAGTAAAGCCAATGGATTCACTACAATTACAGGAGATTTGATTGACGGATTAGGTCCATTGTACGTTTGTCCATTATGTCAAATAATTTTTAGGAGCATTGACAATTTAGAAACACACAGACTATATTACTGTAAAGGAAGCACAGGTACAAATTCTGCCACTATGAATGTTTCTCAAAAAGAGATGAAAATTGGTAGGTCGGAGAACGTTTTTGTAAGAAGTAATTCAATCAACGTTCGATTACCGGATACACAATTACATTGTCCTAAAATAAGTCTATCGGCAAAATCACCATCAATAAAAAGTAAACCCGACAACCTTGTAATTCTAAAACAAGAGGCCAATGATGTAATAACACCCTTGCCTTCTCCTGGTCCATTACTTGGGAATACAAGGCTTGTTGACGCTAGGACACCTACAGAATATAATAAGAAGATAGATAATATTAAATTAAAGCCCAAAGAATCTAGTCCGAAAAGGAGAATAGACAGCCATTCCGATGCGTATAGTCCACGGCCATTAGAAAATATTTCGCCACGTTCAGCAGACTTGTACCCACAGCCCAAGATAAGATGTATGGATACAAGCACAGGAAATTTACGCTCAATAGAAGAATTATCGCCGCATATAAAACATAACTCTACTTCACTTCAAATGTTCGGCGGTGAAGTAAAAATTGTTGATCATTCTGGGAGTACTACAACCTTACGCATTGAACCAAGTAAAAATCAATTGTCGCCTATCTTAATACAACAAAACCTTTCTCCTTCAAAATTCGGCTGTGACTCGGAAGCAAGCAGCGTTGTCGTGCGATCTGGATTACATTCTGGAGGAACGATCGTACATAATCCGCCAACACCCAAAGAGGTTACAGGCATGTCACAACAGCAAACCACAAGGATTTCAATATCAACGGCTAACTTACAAAATTCAGGTTTACTAAACATTCACGATATTTCGCATTTTCCGTTTCCACCTTTAAGTGCCATCACAGCATATAATCCACTTACTTTACCGCCTCTTAGCCCATCGTCATCTCCAAATGGTGCCACAACAATCTTTCATGGTGGAAAACTAATACCGCATGTGCCAGGGATGCCAGGACCAAATACAACATCAGTATTTACAGGAAATAGTACAGTTCCGCCAAAGATGAACAACGATAACCACAACCCTATTCAAGTTTCTGAAAATATTCAAGACTGCTTAACATCAGGAAAAGGAACTATAGTAACAAACTATGAAACAACTTACAACACAAGGGGTCCTCCTAACTCTAGATCATTCATTTTAGACTCTGATAAATATAGTCCAAGCGAAGCTTATAAGGCTGACATACCGCAATATATAACGAACATTCCCACAATTAAAGTAAAAAATGTAGAAGAAACAGATGTGGTTCCATTACCTAAAACCTATGCCTCAAACATTGTTAGACTTGTAACTACTAGGCAAGATGTAGGACTTAAGAGATGTTCTGAAGGCCTATCCAAAATACCCGTTTTAAAAGAAAATACAAATCATTCCATAAACAAAACAAGAAATAAAAATTTTTGCTTGCAAACAACAATCAAAAATGTTGAGATAAAGTCTGAAAATGAAATAAGAAACTTTAATTTCGAAAATCTTATTACAAAAGCCGAAATATTTAATAACCAAATACAAAGTTCTTCCGATGTACAGAGAAATACCAATGCTCAAGAAACAATAGGTACGTCTGTTCATAACGAGCGATCAGAGACCGCATATTTTCAGAAAAATATCGTAGCGCAGCCTATTATAGATGATAGAAAACCAAAATTTTTGAGGCCATCTAGCTTACCATTAAAACCAGGGACTTTTACACCAAAAAGGCATCATGGTATAACGCCTAATGCTAACACAATGCCTTTAGTGTCGCCTGAAACGCCTCGTCCAGCTAAAGCTTATGGGCAATTATATTTAAATGGAAACGCATACACATATTTAGGATTAAAATGTTCAACAAAAGTTTTCTATTGCACTATTAACCGCCCTCAGCCGACGTATGTGCCGAATCAACATTTCTTATCAATGTATAGTAATTGGCAGGTAATTAGATGTTGATTTGTTGATATAATTTTTATTTAAAAAGTACAATCCCTGCTAGTATGTTATAAATGCCTGCATTATGTTTACAGTTATTATCTGAGCTGACGCCAGACCCGCTAGGATTGTCAGCCTCGTCTGCTATGTCTTTGTATGACTCACGCCATCGTCCGCAAAACGTTACCGTCGCAGTGATTAAACAGGATCTCATATTGACTCATTCATCACAGTGGAATAAAAATTCAAAAGATCATCTACAGGTATTTAAACGGTTTATCTATATATAATAAATCCGATAACACATGCCTTAAAGTAAAAAGTAAAAAGTAAAAAACAAATTGTCGTAAGTAATGTTTTACCTTACTAAAAACAAGAGTTAAACGGCTGTTTAGATATTAAAGGTACAATTATTGTCTGTAAACTCACTTTTTAACGACAGGAATATTGTTTACATTAATTGTAGATTAAGTTAAAAAAAATTATAACTATTTGTTAATTATTAATAATATTACATATAAAATAATAATCATCTTTTGGCATTCAGCAATTCTAAAAAAGGGATGATGTAGAAAGTGAAACAAATACAATATTTTTCACTTTACTTTAAATTTTTAGTACATTAAATAATTTGGTCGATCCAAAGGATACTATTATTTATGGATTTTCACATGTGTAATTTTAGTTTTTGTGGTGTATGCCCCAGGGTTTTTTGATTTCATTTGTTATTTGATGCCGGGTGCTACCACCTGCTTGGGATCCTGTAATAAATGAAATTATATCTAAAACTAAACACACTACTGCACGACTTTAAAATACCGTGAGCACTTTCTGCGTGATCAGACCAAAACTAATAATTAAAAGCTGAAGGTAACCCGAGTTAACTATGACATCAGGGCGTCTAACCTCTCCGTCCCCGCGTGACAACGGGTGCTATAAAGCACTCGAAACGTGGGGAACATTAAAAACTAAAATTAAACGCAACAAAATCCGTAAATTATAGTTTGATTTTAAAAGATACAAGGGATATTAGAATTATGTATCCTACTTTCTTACTCTCACTTTTTTCCATCGATAGACAATAACGACAATAGACACGAATAGGACGGAAGAGTCGAAGCAACATACATCCGACGCAACTGCAACTCCTAAAAAGGAATTAACAGGAGGTTTTGAAAGTAACGAAGAGTACACATATGTTCGCGGTCGCGGCAGAGGCCGATATGTTTGTTCAGAGTGTGGAATTCGCTGCAAAAAACCATCAATGTTAAAGAAACATATTCGTACGCATACCGATGTTCGACCTTACACATGTACACACTGCGCATTTAGGTAATATTATATAGTCACATATTCCGTAATTTCATTGCAGTGGGTAAATATAACAATTTCCCCTTATTTGATTGGTTTTTTTTCAGCTTTAAAACTAAAGGAAATCTAACAAAACACATGAAAAGTAAAGCGCATTATAAAAAATGCTGTGAATTAGGAATAAATCCCAATGAGGGGAATGAAGAAGGTTCAGAAATGACACATTGTTCTGGAGAAACAGACGACGAAACAGAATCAGAGGGCGACGAGGGCAATGAAGGCGAAACGGAATCCAGTGGTAAAAATTTTTCCCTTCTTTATTTGTCCATCGGAAGTTAATGTAGGATAAGACATTTACACATAAAAATGAGATAGTTTTACAACCATTTTAAGAATTTAATAAAATTTTATTTTTATTATTACAGATACGGAGATATTCAAATCACGTTTACCAGAACACGAAGCTGCTCATTGTTTGCTTTCATTAGGAGGTTGCCGTCCGGCAACATCAGCTACTCCGGGATTGATAACCAGTGCTAGACCTACCACTTACCCGTACACACCTGTGGGAATAGATAGTAACAGATTAGACCCAAATCCCGAAAATTTTCAACTACCAAGAAGGAACTCCGTAGAATCTAGAGTGGATGCTGACAATGAACCAATGGACTTAAGTCGAAATGATATGAAATCTACAAATTTACCGGAAATCCCTACCGCGAAAGAGTACAGTGTTCTGGCTTCTTTAGCGTTCAATACAGCAAAGCTTCCACAACATCATACCCAGTGGTCAAATGGAGAACCCATGTTACATACATATTTAACAGAACGAGCTTTGCTTGATTCAAAGATTAAACAAAGCCAACTTTCTTCCAACTTAAGTAAATTAAGGAAGATTGATGTCGAAACAACTATATTAATTGAAGGTGATGAGCAATCAGAGAGCAAGAGAGACAACGATGAACTCATAACGATAGCTAATAACATTACGGCACCGATTACATCATCTCAAGTAAACATCACAAAAGTGACCGTTGTTAGTGGAAACGATAGTGTTGTGAAATCATTGACAGTTTCTAAAGAAGATAGTATAATAACAGGCAGTGATGCGCCTCATTCTATCTGTTATAGAAATATAGAGCCTAAACGAACTCGAACTCCAAACAATAATTCCGAAAACGCTAAACATGTGGTCTCGGAATACCTTAAGCATGCAAGAATTAACCTTATTAAAAATCGAGATGAATCTTACCAAAATCAAATTGATAATTTAAATGAAGAAAGCAATGGAAATAAAATAAACGCCGAGGATAAAAAAAAAGTTGATGACGTCGGTGTTTCGGAAACTGAATCATTAAAAATGCCCACTTTGGATCATGAACCCGTGGCTCGAAAGGTTGTTATAGGTGCTGGTGGGGTGGCATTTAAGGTAACAAAGGGAAAAGAGTTTGAAGGGGCATCATACACACCAGGTAGATTGATGGAAGATGGACGTAGAGTATGTGACTTTTGTAACAAAACCTTTACTAAACCTTCTCAATTACGATTGCACTTAAACATACATTACATGGAAAGGCCCTTTAGGTGCAGCGTTTGTGCTGTTAGTTTTAGGACAAGAGGTCACCTGCAAAAACATGAACGATCCGGTTCACATCATAATAAAGTGTCTATGACGTCTACGTTTGGAGCAGCAACATCGTTTAATCCTAGACCATTCCGATGTTCCGATTGTAACATTGCGTTTAGAATACATGGTCATCTGGCAAAGCATCTAAGAAGTAAAATGCATGTTATGAGGTTAGAGTGCCTGTTTAAATTACCCTTCGGTACATTTACGGAGATTGAACGAGCTGGTGTCAGTTTAACTGACATCGACACGACAGATTGTGCAAGTTCTTTAGCGAGCTTACAATCACTTGCACGTAAACTGCATGAAAAAGATCCCACGAAACTAGAATATCGGGAGCCTAGCGGTGCAGTGGCGGCGCCTCCTGCGGGCAGGGAATCATCCGAAGAAGAAGACGCCGCTGTGCCATTGGAAAATACTTGTGACAATGAAAAGGACAGTGACATGAAAACTATGGAACATAGTGATGATCAAGACATTGAAACAAGAATTAATTATAGTGCCACAGATAATTAGTGCCAAAATTATAATAAGTAGGAATTTTTATGTGCAATTTTGTTTTTTGTAATCAATTTAAAGTGTAATATTGGGGTTTGACTCGGAATGTGTGAAAACAAACTGATGCGCTTTAATTATATACATATTTGTATTTTTATTTCAAAACTATTGTGAAATTTATGTTGTGTAAATATCTTAAATTTAAGTAAATTTGGTATTGTTATAATATTTGCTTCCATAATAAGGCTTACTTATTATAATTGTTACAAGTAGGTCTTACTAATTAGGAGTTATTGGTTTTTAAGAAGTTTCTTATACTTCATTTAAGGATAAAAGGTTCCATTTAAACATGTTTAAAAATAATATTAAAAACAGAATTTCATGTGGTCCATATTTTTAATGTAGGCTTGAAATATCAATGAAACATATTACAAATTCTTTAAACTTAGTAAAATTAATACTTAACCATAACTACTGTTTTGTATGTATTTTTGTAAAATATATACTGTATTTACAATGGGTGATGTCTACTTCCAATATCTTTTATCTTTAAAACAATTGGCATATCAACTTCCATACACGAAATTTATATAAACATTAAATCCTTGAAGAGTCTTCCATATCGAAAATAGTACTTGAGCTAGATGTTTGTTTAATACTAGTTACTCTTCATTAGGGTGAATATTTGACGAGTGTAAATCCTATACCACCTTATCTCTTTAACATGTAAATAGTAGATAAGTTATTTACTGTTTAATATTGTTAATCCTTTTTATTGACTATAGTATAAGTGTGGCCTAAGTATTAGTGGCCAAAGGTAAATTGTGGTGAAATTTAAATAGTAAAGAATTTTTTTTTATGGGACTGTATGAAAGTTATCGTGTCATTTACAGTTATTAGTATATGATAAGTAGATCATTAATATAGTGATTTTTATATCTCTATTTCTTATTTATTTGGATGTGGAAATTTGTAAAAAAAAAACATTTTCTTATAAGGTGACCTCACCTAGTGATGTTATACTAATATTTGATTGGTAATAAGTAATGATGCCTGATTCGCATAAGAGAAGGCATAGGAAACCCACTATTTGCCTCAATTGGAGTTTTAACTTTAACTTAGGAACTTGCTTTTAAATTTTAGGATTGCAAAAAACATTTTTGGCTATGCTTATTAGTTTCTGATTTTGTCATAGTGATATTTGAAATAATCAACAAAATTGTTTGCTTTCTAATTTATTGCGGTTTTTAATCGGAATGCGTAGAATGAAAATGATTTGAAATGACAATATGGTAGTTAACATGAAGAAGGAATAATGAAAGATTTTAGGGTTCAGATAGTGGAATAAAGTAGAGATTTCGTAAACCAACGTTATTTATTATAAATAATAATGAAATTGAATATTCTAAAGAAATAATTTCTTAGGGAGGACAGGTAACCAACGGTGTAATAATTACGCCATAGGGTCACCTGACGTAGAAGCCTAATTACAATGTCGCCTCTATAATTTAGGAATCTATTTTTATATAACTGAAATTCTATTTTTATGCGTCATATCAGGACTAACGACACTTACAAACACTTTCTAATTTTAATGTTTCAAACTTATAGTTTAGGTTTAGTGCAATTAGCTGACGTAAGTGTAAGACATGACGTCAAACGAGACGCCATGACAGATGTGCTTGGGATGGTAACATTTTAATTATAATTTAAATACGTATAAAAGATTAAATAACACTATGGGAATGAGTTTTCAAATATGTTTTTTTTTGTAATAGTTTCAGATAAGCTACAGATTTGATTAGTATTTCAAAATTTGTTTATTACCTTATTATGTGCCTGTGTGCTGTGTGGTTATATCAAGTCTTGCTCGTATATGGCAGGTAATTGGGTAGTTGACAATATCGAAAACCAATCGCCGAATTGTGTTAGTATCTTATGGTAAAAAAAAACAATAATTTAATTGGATTATGTTATTAATGAAATATGTTTTTAAACCACTCGAGAATCGTATCTACAGGTAATACTACTATGACACGAAAACATTTATCAGTGAACTTTAAACTTGCATTATTTTAATTTAACACTGCATATTATATGTTTAGTCATTTAAAATTTTATTATGTAAAAAATCATCTTCCAAAATATGTTCGGCTTTTGATTATGATTATTTGTTATAGTAGTGTGACATCATGCAAAATTTACACGTTTGAATAAAAAAGCATTGATAATTTTATATTGATAATTTTATTATACATTATCAATAAGAGTGTAAATAATTTTGCTGATGGTAGCCGGACTTTTCCTTCTAGTGTCTTTAGTCATAAGATGACTCATAATGATAGAATTTCAATTGTTTCAATATTATGTCATGTGAAGGGATAATGTACTTTAGACTGGATAACACATGATATTTATGAATAACTCCAATTTCCAAATAGCACATAAAAGCAAATTTTCGAAAAAACAAGATTTTGTTCTTTTGTAATTTTTTTCTTCTTTATGCACTCGAAACTTTATCTTGACGGTACATATCCCTATGTTGACAGTAACACAAAATCAAGTCATTATTATGATTATTGGGTAACATTGTAAATCATGTTATAAGATAAAAAAAAATTAGAAGGAACTGTGTAGTGCCTTTTCCATATTTGGTTATTGACATTTTTTTGAAATTTATTCAATAATTTGATACTATGGTTAAAAGGGAAAAAATTTAAAGTATAACTTGTCAAATATTTACCCATTTATTGTTTATACTACATTATGGATGGATATTTTATAACAATAAGATTAAATATATGTAAAATATTCCTTGCTTGTATTATTGCTGTGGATCACCGGGCGTCGAAGACAACCACTGAAAAGGTTAAAAGTTAAGGAAACTGGTTGGAAAATATGGTATCTATATATGTATATAGATCGAATACCGATGTAACTTATACTATAGAAAGAAAGGTTCAGATGTGTTGCGTTAGACACAATGTAAATCGAGAGTTTGACTAATAATTTTGTGGTAAACATATATTAGCTTATGCTGTGATTCGCACCCATGATAGAAAGGGCTTTGCAAACTGAAAATTAATTTATACTATTATATGTATATAATCACACATCATCAATATTTTGAGTGGGTCGGTGCTACAGAGATCATAACTAGAACTTAAACTTAGAAATTTTAAGTCATGATAATTTCCCTAAGACTCATGCATGCCACTCATGTAGGGGGTAGGCCGCTTAGCCTTTTGTTTCTCCGGTAGATACGTGCCCGGTAATTAATTGTCTCTTACCATACCCATGGAAAGAAACGCAGACAAATTCTTACGCCATTACAACACTGCATTATTAATAAACGCGTTAAAGCTTTGAGATCAGTTTATATCTCAACACGTTAAAAGTAGAAAGAAATAATTCTAATTAGACTGCAAATGCCGTCACCAGTTCCCCTACCAACATGACCCTTTATGGTCGTGACGAACTAAAGCAAAAAAGGGCTAAAAATAATTACTGTTTTTTTTCCACCAGTTAATGAAGATAATTTGGGTGAACAAAATTTGCTGCTCTATGGTTTCTTTTCAAGAAAAGTCGAATGTTAAGAATATTTTTGATTAGGGTTGATATTGAAGTTTCAGCAAAATATAGTACTGATAGAGTGACAAGTGAAAAAAAGAAGGTAAACAATATGTTTACTTTGTACTGGGCGTAACCTGAGGTAGAATTTTTTTATGGGAAAGCCGGCAAACGAGCAAGCGAGTCACCTGACGGTAAGTGATTACCGTCGCCCATGAACATCTACAACATCAGAGGTGCTGCAGGTGCGTTGCCGGCCTTTAAAGATATTTGGGAGATGGGAGGGAGGATGAGGAGAGGGATGGGGAATGGGAGTGGGCCTCCGGTTACCTGACTCACCGAACGAAACGCAGAAGCACAAGATGCTTCTACTTCACGCCGGTACCAACCCGGTCGAGCCGGCCTATTCGAGCACCAGCAAAAGCCGCCACTTGGCTCTACCACCTGCAAGATAAACTTAGTATTCACTAAATAATCGTGTGGTGCTGGTGCTGGTGGTGAGATGATCTGCTGCCCCACCTAATTATTTATTATAGATTGGCAATATCGCAGTCCGAGAGACATAGTGCAATAGTCAGTTTTTCTTCCTTTAGTCTTGTAAGCATATAATAGGTAAAATTCCATTGCATACTGTCATTATGGACCAATTCATGCTCTGGACGATCCAATTTCTTTTCGAAAGAATTCACCTTTTCTTGTGCAGTATCGGAATGAGTGAAATCATTCATCATGAAATGTTCAGACAATCGACCACAATTTATTGAAGAGGTCAACCCTGCATTACTATGTTTGGTAATTATTATATACTCTTGTACTAGTTTCACAGTGCATTTCATCCAGTGACAATAATCGCAAGTATTCTCGTCCATTATCATGAATAACGACATGATTTTTTGCAAGCTCCAATCCTCCATGTCCCTAAAACTTGCTTTTCCTTGTAAAGCAATCGTTATTTTATTTTGAGCTATGTGTTGTCTCTCAAAATGCTTTAATACTCAGTACGACATGTTAGAAATGTGTAATTCACGATCAATAAAATGCGCAAAAATACAAAAAAAAAACTTTTGTGATTATGCACGTCCACATGTCACATGTTACGGAAATATAATGTCTCTAAAAGTGTTATTTTTTATTTTGTCTACTACTTTTACAACAATATTACACATGTACCACTGCAAACGCTATTTACCAGTTTTCCAAATCCAGCCCTTTCTATCATATTTACTGCCTCATTGACAAGAGCGATCATTTCGGCAATTGCTCGATGGTATTTTTTAGCCTTGGGATGAATATCTCACTGTTTATACATTTCAGCACATTCTTTACGACTCAATTGCCTTTTTGTTGACTCAAGTTTATTTGCAAGTTTCTTGTCTCTTAGGGAGCTTAGGCTGCAACTTACGGTTCGCCGTTGTGTTTATTTTTCAAATGATTTATCATTCCTAATAATCACCAACGCCACCTCGAGAAATGTTTATTGCGCACAATATTATTGTATTGTTATTAGGCCCCATACTCTCACTTTTAATTAAAGTTATCAAATCAAACCGAAGAAAACTCGATAAACTGGCTGCTTACGTAATTGCAATGCGCATCTAAACTGAACTCGTCAAAACACGCAGTGCGGTCGTGGCACCACCGCGGGCTGTGCGGCGTGAGAAGGAACTAAACTTTACTTGAACAGGCTGACGAGAGATGAGCGCATCAATACCAATACTGGGCCCACGCCGCTGGCTGAACACTTTTGCCGCATATTTGCCTATTCGGCCATGAAGCATGCACAATATACTATTCGTTGTAAGTCTTTTTCATAAAATGCATTTGCACAGCTATTAGACATTCATAGGCAGCTACTTTATTATTCCATGTCCATTGGAGTGATTTATACAACTAAGCACAATATCTCCTCTATAGATATGCTCCAAATACCCTTAAAGGCCGGCAACGCATCTGCAGCACCTCTCGTGTTGCAGATGCATGTACATGTATTACATAAAATCACAAAACGCTTAAAATCATTTACATAGATACTTACCCACCTACCTACATACATCTATGTATACTTTAGAAAGTAGTAATAATAAAATAAACAATATCATGTAACTTTCGGGGTTATCAAAAAATGCTCACAAACCAATATTTTAAAAGAGCACATACTGGACACTTGTATTATATCATTGGTCAAGATTCCATAGCAATGTAGCACGAACATTAAAAGAGTTACCAAAGAACCTGGTGAAATTTGAGGGAATACAAATCTTATTATTAGAGGAACATCTATGAACCGTATCATTGGATAAAGATATCTCTCTTTATTTATTATTTTCTAAAATTTATCCCTGAGATAAGAAGGCGAAGATGTAATTACTTAAAATAGAGATTTAAAATAGAGATAGCAGAATTCTGGAATTGCGCCTGTCTGATATAGTCAGCCAGTAAAGCAGAGATTTATAGAGACACGAGGCCGTACTTTCGCAGACCGAAAATGAATCTAATCTTACTGTCTTGCGATATATGTATGTATACATGTTTAAACAGATTAAACTAAAAAGCAATAGAGGAACAATATTCGTTACATTAATGGAACTTTTTAAAAATATTCTTTATGGTTCTGGAAGTGCTTATTGATTGTTGTTCAATCACGCTTAATGTATTGACTGGATTTGAACGGAATTTAGCTGAGGTGTAGTAGTACCATGAAATAAGACATTTTTCTCTCAATAAGGATGCACTTGGAACAAAATTTGTGAACACCTGGGGTGAAACCGTGGAGCAGTCGGTACTAATATTAGATGTACTAAAATATTTTCCACGTATAAAAATTTTTTCGTTTTTAAGTTACACTATATATTATAAACAACATTCCGATCTATATGACTGCAGCAATTGAAATATTAAAATAAACCATATTTCGATAATGAAACTTGCATGAAATTTTCACCTACTCTTCTGGATGCGGTGCACTCCGCTAAATAAAGAATAGGGCTGATAACGAAAAATCCATCCAAATATGGCGAACCCAAGTTCCTTAGACTAGTGATGGTAAGCAATATCTAATGAGAGTGTACAGACACTGTATTTACTAATCCGCCCGCCCAGGATAGCGGCATGAGAATATCTTCGATGTATGGAGTTACAGCTTTCGTTGGGTCTTTTCTGGAAATGCCAATTCACAAAATGGTGGGCTTACACATGCTGGTAAAGATTTATTTATCAGTCTGTTTATTATCCACTGCAGGAGATAATCCTCCTACTAATGTTTGAAGTTTTACTAAATGTTTTCATAAAAGTAACATTAGTTGAATATCTCAATATAATTGAATATCCAGAAGATGCCGTAAGCCGAAACAGGCCGGTTACTTATATAAAAAAAAAAAATTAGAAATAAATTTTACATCTACCACAGTTTCTAGAAACTCTCTAGAAAGGCGAAAGAAATTGTAGATATTTCTATAATTAACTTATATTACAATTAAATTATAGGAAACCGCATGCGAGCAATCATTATTATCAATCATTTTATAAAGTCTTTGTTTAATATTTTTATGTATCTGTTATATATACAGTGGTGGTCATATAATTAAAAACACTTCTTATGAATAAAGAAAGTATAACTTCAACGTACAAATGTTCGTAAAAAATATACACATTCAATAATTACTAATCATGCAATAATATAGCCACTCAAATAAACGTTAAAAAGAAAGTCTCAAACTAACGTAACACTAGTCAAAACGAACTATATTTGCCTAGTTGACGCGTCACAACTTTTAATTATGCCCTTTTTGTACAAAATAAAATTCAGATTAAATTTTGAATTGCCGCCAAAATAATAGAAAAAGCCAAGGAAGAAATGTTATTCTCCAATTTCAAAAAAAGAACGATCTATGGATGCTTTTTAAAATGTTTTTAATTAGGCGTCAAAGCGGCCAGTAACAGAAAATAAACTCCTACATGTGTAAGACTCATTTTGTAATTAAAAATGAGATATGTTTTATATTTTATACATTTAAAGAGTTTTTTATTTAAGTGGCTATATAATTGCATGATTATTAATTATTGAATGTGTATATTTTTTACGAACATTTGTATGTTGAAGTTATACTTTCTTTATTCATAAGAAGTGTTTTTAATTATATGACCACCACTGTATACAGGAAAAATTTGTACACTTAGAACTAAGATTATAAATAGCACATATGAGCTTTGTGTAAAATATATAGTTTCTATATTAGTTGCATGTATCCACAGCAAAATATCATAAGACATCATGCTATGGAAATAACTAAAATAAACTATCTTAGCTGTTTCAATATCAGTTAGACATCTTATTTTTCTTTTATGCTGCAGAGTTAGGTTGGCAGGCAAGTTTGGATATATTTCAGTGCCCATTGAAGCTTTGCATCAAGAGTTATTCCAAGAAAAACAGTGGTTTCGACAAGGCCAAACTCTTCCCCACTTATACGTACTTACTTTGATATCTAAATATTAAATGGGATGTGTAGTGAATTTATTAATGTTAAACCTATGAATAATTTTTGACATAGCATGTCAATATCACGTTATAAGTAGTTATTTTTTTTTAAAATGAATGAAGTGTCATCTGCAAATACACAGCCATTGATACCTTTAATCCGAAAATACACCACTAATAAAAACTTTTCGAAATTTATTACTCAAATATGAGATATAAGGCTTAAGTGCTGTACTTCTTATGCCTTATTATTATGTGTAATGTATTACTAATGTCACTATTTTTTAATGTTGTATTTAAAAAAGGATACATCTCTTTGTTCTTTTCTTGTACATTATACGGTATCCACACTCTCTGCATCGTATGGGATCCCTTGGTTTAATTTCATTCTCCCTATGGCATTCTGAAAAATTGACAGAGCACAATATAATTTAATTAATGTTTATATGTGCACAACTTAAATTATACTCATAAATATAAAGGGCAGTCTTAAATTCATGTAGCACACAAACAGTCAATCCTATTATTATAATTTATAATAATAACAATACATCAATATTATTTTATAATTTTTCAAAATCATGTATAGGCTATGCACACTATACAGAATTCTGCATGGTAATTGTATATAATAACAAATGAGAATTTTAATTAAAGTTGACAAAGTGGATTTTGTGTGTACACAAAATGACTACAAGTAAATCAGCCTATTTTAGTTCCTCTCACTATTGCTTCTCTCCATTCTTGTTTATGTTTGCCATCATTCAGTAACCAGAACCTCAATTGTTGGCTAGCAGAGTGCACCACTTGCCAGTGAGGATAGCATTTGGAGAAAGAAACAGTATTTTCCCTTTTATACCAATCATTCTAGAGATTACATATGAGATCCTTTTCCACAACACCAGATTCACACTATCAATGTAGGCAGTAACACATACCATTGTATTTATTTTTTCATCTGGCCATGCATTGTAGCATTTAAATTAACTTAATAAGTATGTATTGAATTTAATTTAATTATTGATTTCATAACATAAAACTTATATAGGTAGAAGACAAAAGACAGTTAAAGAGTTTATAGTTAAACAGTTTAAGTAGACAGGTATACACTAACAAGTTATAAATCAATAATCATTGGGTTTAAAGAAAGCTGGCACAACTAAAATGTTGTGTACATTGACACTGGAGAAAGAAATATTCCTAATAAAAATAAATTTTGTAATAACAATGATTGATTTCTGTTTCATAGTTATTGTAGTTTTATATTATGACATAATATTATGTAAATCAATATTGATTTTTGTATTTACGCAAACACTACACATTTGAAATGAAACTATTATTTAGTGATTTTGCAAAGCCGTTGAAATGTAAAAATATCCTTATTTCAACAAAGATGGCTGGGTAATACCACCGGGATCCAGTAAACATAATTAAATCTAAAATCAGCATACCACTGCACAACCACAAGATACCGTGAGCACATTCTGAGTAGATCGGACCAAAATTTGACGAGTTGACTATGACATCTGGATCTCTAACACCTCAGTCCCCCCATTACCACGGCTGCTGTAAAGTACTCGAAACGTCGGGAACATTAAAACATAATTAAACGCGATAAAATGCGTAAATAATAGTTTCATTTCAAATAAATCAATATTTTCAAATATACATATATTTGAAATACACATAGCCCTTTGGCTAACCCTTCAAATGTCATAACTGAGAAACAATTGAAATTAAATGAATGAATTATATTACTCATATTAGAACGAAGAGAGTTTAAAATAATCTTTACAAGACAGAGGAATATATAGATTTTTCTTCAATAATATACACACTCAAACAATGAATAAATTCATCTTTACTTTAACACAGTTCACTGGTTAACATAAGGGCTGTACTAAGTTCAGTATTCAATGCGGTTAAAAATTCATGACAATTGCTGCAACGTATACTCAAAAATAACTGAAATTGTAATAATCGACAAAATGCAGGTCTTATATTTTTGGTATGTTTACCTCCACAAACATAAATCATGGGCACTTTTGTGATAGACTGTTCTTTAGTACCCATATCAGCCATTTTTGAGAATTATTTTATATTCTGATATTAAAAACCTCTGCAATTCTTAAAAGCTGAGTAACCTTTAAGTATTTTTAAAAACAAATATTACTAGATCAAAGATTTCAGTGTCGCCAGGTCATGTTTTCACTTTACTTGTGTTGCCACTTGCCAGGGTCCGTGTAACGAAACCTATATTTCGTTTCCTGAAAAGTTCAATTTTTTTGTTTCTGTTTTTTATTCAAAATCCTCTTTTAATATATTCTGAACTCACCCTAATACCAAAAAAACGCCTTAAAGCTGCTTTTTCAGGAATTAGATATATTTTTTATTTATTCAAACTTAATTTCGTTATTTTTCGATTTATTTTTTATTTAATAACTGGACATTGACAGTAATCCTTAGATTGCCATTAAAACTAAATGCTGTTTTTTGATTTGTAACAATACCATTCTTGCTATGTAAGTTACTCTATGACCCGTCCTCCTCCTTTGTATTATATTATTCTACCTCAATATTATTTGTACACGCATATTCTAATGATGATATTTTGTAAATGTTGTCTTTAGAAAAATCTTGTTGTGTTCTGTGAGAAAAATACTATATGAACAGTAAATAGGCTTATATTGTTATTTCATAGTACTTCAAAATATCCTCAATAAACCTGAAGGATTTCTGGCTGCAATGCACTTTTTAGAGAATTTTGATCCCGAAACATCAGCACGCGAAAGAAGGAAACTGAATCGCAAAAGCTATTTTATGAAGTAAGACTCTTGTGATAGTTAAAGTATTCTTAAAGGTTAATGCTTAATATAAATGTTTTTCAGTCGTAATTGCAAGAAAATTTATAATGAACGAGGACAGATAGCAGTAACAGGCAAAGATCTTTGTGATTGTTTAGACGAAACATGCCCTGGTTGTCATTTTCCATGTCCTAAATGCAATTCTAATAAATGTGGACATGAATGCAGGTAACTTATGGTATTAAATATCTTTCATTGGATAATATGTGTGTTTATTTAATGCTGTTATTACTTTCGTTGATAGTTAATAGCTTATAATAAATAGGGGTGCTATCTTCATAAATTTGTAAAAAGCGGTTAATTAAAGTAAGATGCTGAATTATATCACAATTGTTTAAATTATACATCTGATCTCTATGTCTCATCGTCTTGCAAAGTTATTTTTGTTATATATGTGTCTCATCAACTTGTTTTATTTTAGGGTAAACCGCAAGTGGATGTATGAAAAAATTGAAATTGAGGGCAATGACTTTGTAATAAAAAATGTTTATAGAAGTAAATAAGTTTAATGAAAATGAATCATAAATTAGCAAGTAGCTTGAAAAAATATTCAACTTCTGATTCCCCATTTTCCGGAAGGTCTGTGCAATGGACTGCATTATGTATTATGGTCTTTCCATACTGTGCCCTTATTGAATTTGGATACAGCTGTCTGCATAACTCCTGTAATTTGTTTCACAAAACATATAAGAAAAATTGCCTAATGATTATTCATCTATGGATGTATATATGTACATCTGTCTCGTGTGATTGTTCCATGTATAAAAATAAAAAGGGAACAAAATATTTTTTATATTCATAAAAATACCTATTTAATACTAAAGGGGTGCCTAAATTGGGTTGGCCTTGGGTGCAATACAACTTAAATCTTTATCAGGCTTGGACTCCTTTATGAGTACTGACTATTTTATTTACATATGTTTGCACTGGTCACAATAGCCAATTTCATCAATAAATACTTACGGGATCTCTAGGGCCACAAAATTTTCTAAATTCACTGACAGCACAACAGCTGATGTCGGTACATTTTACTTCTAGAACTATACATTTTCCTTCAGCTAAATGAATGCACATTGCCTGCAATAATATAATAATTTATTATACTAAATCCATGAATAGCTTATAAAAATGCATTCCTAATGTTACTTATAGCAATATTTTTATAATATTACTTCTAAAAGTTATTGACACTAAAATAAGTTGTGTGCATACATGCATACTAAAATGCGATATAAGTAGGGGGACACAGAAGCCCAGAGCAATGTTGATAATATTAAAAATTTTAGATATTGTCAGAAAACAACAGAAAAAACTTTGTTAGTTTCTTCAGAAATATCAGAGACTCCTGGTAGAGGACTAAGAAATATAGATTAGTTCACAATTCACAGATCTAGGTGTGAAAGATATTGTGAGATTTGGGGATGAGGTACAACAATATTGTGATGTCCCAATTGATACAGTATAAACTCAGAAAAGCGCGATTGCTTACGTACAAAGGCAAAATAACTTCGACCTGAGACATATTGTTTGCTTGAACAATGCTCTGCAGCTTCAAATTGTATTAACTATTTATCTGTTTACCTTTTTATAAAAATTTAATTTCCGTATAAAGGTAATAAAATTATGTGTAAAATTATTTTGTCAACCTTATTTTGAGCTACCTAAAATAGGGGTAAGGTTACCAAAATACGCATAGAGCAGAAAATTTGTACGAATGTTCGAAACACCATTGTAAATGGAATGTGAAAAGTCCCCGTCGATCCGATATTTGCAAAAAAATTAAATCGAAAGTTCGCAAATATGGGTTGTTTTCGGATCGATGCGGACTTTTTACATCTCATTTATAATGGTGTTTCGAACGTTCGTAGAAATTTTCTGCTCTATGCGAATTTTGGTAAACTTGCATGTCTAACTTGACCGGGCTATCATTATTGCAATAAATAATCTGTATAGTACATAAAATTCATACCTCATATTCGGGCAATACTCCTTTGTACATTTCATAAAACTCTTCTGCATTTGCAAGATTTACAGAGAACATTGCAATAGCAGAAATGTAAAATAATCCCGATGTGGATATTTGTTCAAGGATAGCGCCAACGTTACCATCGATTATGGCATGAGGCTTAATGATACAGCAAGTACAGCTTTTTAAAGTCGCTCGGAAAGAAATTCTGGGAATTCCATTTTCATAACCGAAAAATAAATCTAACATCTATAAAATAAAAGATTAATATATAATTTAAAGGTTTTAATAAGATTATTTTAGTTGTAGTTTATATTATTAGAGTTAAAATAGTGTATTTTATCCATATTTCTTCAAAAGACAAAACATAAACAACACTTCCCATCTACAAAAATTAAAGTAATTATAAACAAATAGCTTAGGGGTCAGGGCACTGTCTTTAATTGTAAAGTACGCGAGTAGCCTGTGTTCTAATCTCGATTTCGACACCATTAAAGTTAGTTAGTTATATGCAGTTTTAAATGCTGCCGTCACGTGCTGGATCGTGAAGAAAAAATGGCAAAGAGCGATGAATGTCTGAGAAATATTATTACATGAAGTCTGCCAACCCGCTTTGGAGCAGCATATCTAATTATTTTTAACTCACGACGGACTTTTCCTTTATATAGGAACTGGGTTGCCACCGTACTTTATTTAAACTTAAATATAATACTTACACGGGTTGCATCTTCTAAAGTTTGACAACCATGTGCTGCATTTTTTAGTTTGTTTTCACCATATAAACTCCTCAAGGTACCTGGTGCAGCATCAGCGGGATCAGTAGCTCCTAAACATTGACGCCACTTATTTACAGCGTCTGGTGCGACCAACTCCAAACCTATGACTTCTCCTGTCGTTACATAGTCTATTATAATGCTGAGAAAAATAAAAACATACCAATTATTCCTTTTTCGGTTCAAATAATATTAAACTGTAAGAACAGGTTTACAAATTAAATAATATTTAACTAACACAAAGTGTTCGAATAAAAGACGGAATGGTTTTTAATGTTATTTTATACGTTAAAAGTTAGGAATTAAATAAAATTACTGGAATATTACTCAGTTTTTATTCTATAAGTAATAATTTTCAAGAAAAATAGGTAAATGACAAAATTTTCATCATAGGAGTCATAGTATTTAGTCACAAACAACTTAAACCTAATTATAATAATAATTGCTGAATAAACTTGTCAAAGCACCGAAACAATTTTAAACTTTGTTGGCAAGTAAAAGAATTTAACTTAAAAACATTCAATTTCAACGTTCATTCTTTCTAGCTAGCAGCTAGCAGGTATGTATATCCTGAACGGACACTGGACTTTAAAACCAACAAGCTACTTGTCTATGGTGTAATACTTTCTAGATTTGTACACCGATTTACATCGACAAATAATATCAACATATTCCAAATCTCTGTTATTGGAGCAAAATTTGTATTGAGTTCTACAAGTTCACTTAATTTACAATCATCAAACCGCGAGCAATTTACAATAAATCTGAATCTTTACTTGAACATTGTAGCACGAAATACCTCACTCGAGTAACGTATATCAAATTAAATTTCATCTGATTAGTGATTACTTTTCAATACCGCATGTAAAATAATCAGTCCAATAAACACATCGTGTTCATTTTTTTGGTATCAGAATTTTCTATGTTTTTCAATTTCTTTATTTGTACGTATAAGTATTTTTTCTAGTATTTCAGTCGTAAGCAAAAGTTTTCTTTTCATCTCATTACCACATACCTGGAGAATATAGTCTCGAGTTTTTGTAGGAAATGGTGAAAATAGTTATTGCAATGGTGGAAGTTCTTATGAAGCAGATGCGACACTCAAATATTCTAAAATTCTAGGCCTCTTTCAAGAAGGGAAGGGGTCAATATCCGGATATGATGATGAGTTGGAAAAAATACACTGCAACTCCTGTTTGATATCCTCTAGACCACTACCATCTCCATTCTCAGCACTGGAGTTTGAATCTCTATTCCTTTCTACTTCCATGTTATCCTCTGTCTCACTTTGGCTACTTTCTTGTTCGAGGTAATCTTCTATTGTGTATTGTATCTAGTCCTGCTATTTCAAATACGTACTAAGAATAAAGGAACAAATAATAAGAATATAATCAATATAAACAATAGAGAAATAAGATATTCAAAGTACGATCAAAATATGCGTTAATGGTAACTAGCAGTAAAATGTATTCACTTACGATTCTCGAAATTCCGTTTCTTCAACGAACTGACGAGGGGTGAGATAAGATTGTTCGATGTTCATTAATGTTGCTATATTCATTGAAATATCGCTGCTATGAGCACACCAATATAAATAGTGTATCAGAAACCTTTTCGTCATCATCATTACAATCTGTCACAGCAGTGGGCAGAAAACAGCCTCCCTCAAAGATTGGTACAAAGCACGGTCGTAAGTCACCTGCATCCATCGGCTTTCCGCTATACTTGCAGGTCGTCACGTCACACCATCTTGTGGGGTCGTCCTACACTGTGTTTGCCTGAACGATGTTGCCACTCGAGAATCTTTCTTCCGCGTCATTAGTTAGCTCTGCGAGCTATGTGGCCAGTCCATCCCCATTTCAACTTGCTGATCCTTACGGTTATGTCGGTTACCCTAGTTCTAATGCGGATATTTTCGTTGAAGTCTATCACACAGAGATACACCGAGCTCTTTCCATAGTCCGGTGAGCACTTTTAGATTCCTCATACGGCCAGTAATGAAAGACCACGTCACGGTTTCGTAAGTCATCATTGGCAACTAACAGTTTAACTACAGATTTATTATATTTATAGATTAATACTTCAAGAAAATTTCATTCAAATGAACACTTAGCATCGATTAATTAAAGAACCTTACTTACGGCATCATGTTGCTGCCGGCAAGATTACTATAGAGTGCTAAAGCAAAATCCTTGCTTATTTTACCGTTTTTCATGCGAATTATACGAAAACCTTTCTTCATAATAAATGTTATAATTTTACCATGTTCACTTGGTGGCACCGGCTTAATCATAGCAAACGTACTGAAAATTAAATCAAAACATTAAAACTATCGACTAACCAATATTAAATGTAACATATTTAACGGAAAGTTATTATATACGACCTTTGGACGTTATTAAACAGATTCCTTCGTGTAGCCGGCGCACAGTCTATTACATGTAATAACTTAGAGAATACATTAACAATATTTCCAATTTGAAGCATTTCTAATTTTAAGGGAGGAAGTTGAACACGCTTTAACAAATTTTTCCCCTTTTTTGTGTCGACAAGTTGTACAGAGTGGTCAAAAGGAAAGAAGTTTAAAATTAATTCTTTTACTTCATCTGCTTCTTCGTCGTATATCTCGCATAAAAACGTGTATTTATCGAAATAATCGTAAGTCTGCAATGGACGAATAAATATTAAATACAACCTGGAGGGCTGTAGACCGTGATGGTCCAGAAGGCGGGTGAGGCTGAGGACAGATTCCGCTCGGAGACGGTGTCACAGAGGCGTGCGTTCGCCCCATCATGGCTCTCCAAACATCAATGGTGTTCCCCTACTACAAACGGGGCCTCAGGGGTCGCGGGCTACAGATATCCAGTAAGACGATCTCGAGGAGGATGGTGGCTCGAAGTGGTTTTGAGCCATTGTAGTAGCACCATAGGGGTGCTTAGGGCAGCCTAATACTGCTCCCGGGACGGGGCTATTTAGCCAAGCTAAAGAGGGGCCATGGTTGCGTTCCTAATAATGGAGGTTCCGTGACCTCTCATCAGCGCTGATGGTAACCACCGTGGGGTTTTAGTCGGAGGGAGTCCGACATAACCCGGCTGCCTCAATGAGGGCTGGGGATCCAATGAATTGGGAAATCCCCATCCCCCATTTCAACAAAAACTTAGACTAGAAGGTGTAAACTCATTGCCGCGTTACGCAGGAGTGCAACAGTTCAACTTGCTCGTAAATAATTAGTGACATAAACATTATGTAAGTAAGTAAGCAACTACAACACGACAACTTTAATACAGCACCTCTGACTTACCTCACGAGATTATGCTACTAAAAGTTGTGATTGCATATACCAACTTTTAATAGCATAGCAATCTTGAGCAAATTATGAAGAAGAAGACTTGAATTAAGAGAGGAATGCTTTGGTAGTTTGGAGACAGAAAGAATAAATGAGGATTTTACCTCAACCAACTTTTTCAATGTTAGTCTTCATAAAGTAAATTCATGTTACGGTAGTTAGTGGTGTAGATCGACGAATTAGCGATATACTGAAGCAGACCCAAATTAAGTCTACCCATACCCGACGACCCGGGTGTGATAGAGATGAGTTAGAATCGTGCCAAATTAAACTGTCATCTCCGTCTACTCTTCAAGGGGAGAAGCGTGACATATAAGGTAGCAGGTGACTCTAAGTTTTAGGAAATCTGAATCAATTAATTTCATGCTTAAATCAATGCATTTAGGGATACATAAGCTATTTATCCCATATGAGAAATCTGTTGGAGACTGTCAACTCATGAAAAGCGTTGCAGCTATTTCAGCTGCAACTTTGGTTATGAGTGAGATCGAAAGATTTTACGGGCAGCTGTACATATTGTCGTTTGAAACACATACTTATGGAGTAACGACCCGAAATACCGAAGGTCACGCTGAGTGAGATGACTAAAAGCTTAGAAACAGAATGGTGCCGGGTTAGGGCGGAATTGCAGCTTTGTTTGTTATTTAAATTTTCTGAAAGCGGGCGGATCCCTACAGAGTCCTTTAGATGCTGTTTACTTTCGTCATTTATGGTGGTGTTACATCGAAAGCGTAGAGAATAAGCAGGTAAGTCCCGTTTTTCGAGGTAGGCGATATCACCTACTGAGCCTGCGCTGAAGCACTGTAGACCGATATCGCTGTTAAGCCGCGTCTATCTACTCTCTTTGAGAGTCATCACAAATCTATCAAGCAATCTTGTCGACATCCCGAAAAAACCGGTTTCCGAAAAATCTATAGTACCAAAGACCACATTAATACTCTTCACGAGAATGTTAAGTGTTACACATCCCTCTATAAGATGCAGGAGTCTATAGGCTTCGTTGTAAATGTGGTCTCTCTTACATGGGACAAACGAAAAGAAACATATAACTGATGTAAAACATCCACGCTTTAGGAAGTTTACAGTTTGTGAGGATATAGGATCGCCCCAAACATTACATCAGATTTGACAGACCATAAACCCTCGCAAAAGAACACCCGATTCCTGCCAAGGATGATTCGCAAGGCTTCAATAGCCTTAAACGTGCTTGGGATCTGGTAATAAGAAAAACAAGGCCGAGCATAACACTGCACGACCTCAAGATAATTTGATCCTTTTCTGCGTAGATCGAACCAAAAATAAATAATTAAAAACGGTAGCGGGGTTAGTTATGGCATCCGGACAGTCAGTAAATGTAAAAATCGATAAAAAAAATAGTTTGATTTTTATGAATGATACTATGGTAGACATCCCTATATAACGAGTATCTGTGAACGCCGATACAGATAAGATCCTTGTGATAAAATTTTGGTGAACAATTTTGTATAATAAGGTGATCAACATGTGGAGCGTGAAATCTACTGACGTATTCCTAGACGTTCTTTACTTTAACGGTACTGGTAGGAATGCCGTGGCCGTGCCTGAATAGTGTTCATCGTCAGCCTTTCTTTATTAATAGTCTGTCAGTCTTCCATTTTACCCAAGGTAAATTTTTGGTGTTATTATAGTTAAAAAAATCTTCTGTTTTCATATTTCTTCTTGATCGAATGATGCAAGACTTTATGACAATAATCACTTTTTCTTGCCTAACTGAAGATAAAATTCTGATTCACGATATTATTGACTAAATGAGAAGTTACATTATTAATGTTAAAAATTAACAGAACAAAAAATCTTAACTTTTTTCTTCCAGAGTAAATATCCCGTTACTACCGGCATTGTTAATGTAACTGTTTAATATTTTTTCTTAATTTTATACTCTATTTTATGTTGAATGAAAGGGATTGCATTTTTTTTAATACGTATATCAAATTATCGTAACATACTCCGATAAGCATCTGCGTATCTTACATGACCAGCATGTAAATAGTCCACTGCAGGACATAGGTCTCTCCCATAAGGAGGATTTTCCATAAACACTATGCTCGGTAAGTGGATTGGCGACATTCGACACTGCTACCAGTCATAGGTCTGCTTAATTTTGGTCTGATATTTTTCGTGATGGTTTTACAGTCATCTGTTCATTGCGATTTTCAATGCTTTCCCTAGGTCGCCACCTACGGCACCTACGGGTAAAAAGGCGGTGGCAGACTCTTACACCGATACCACACAGCGATATTTAAACTGCAATGATTGTTTAACTTACCATTTTAAAACAAAGATTTACTTCAATCGTTTATATATACTTTTACCTTACGTAGCAGTGCACCTCTAATAACTTGTCAAATATATATAATATTAAGTATCAAAGAGTACATAAATATTAATATTATGTATAAAATATGAAAAAGTATGACACCAGGAACTATAACCATTACGTCATAGAGTAAATTAAATTCGTAAAGTAAATTCGGGAACATAACGTTTTATAAAGAGTATATAATCACGACGTTAAAACTAAGTGGTTATATATTCTTTGCAGTACCTGTTACGTTTTATACTAGGTGTGTGGCACGACGCCCACACAAGATGGAGTGACGACCTTCACTGTGCTGTCCTTATGGATGCAGGTGGTTCCGGATCGTGCTTATCGTTATACTAGGAATGTTGAAAAAATGTCGATGTATTGGTATATCGATATTTTTTACTCATTATATCAATATTTTAGAATTCTTTTTCGATTTCACGATCCAAAATCTCAACAGTAACATACATTTATAATTATTATGACGAGTGAAGGTTTTATAGCAAAAAACAACTCATTTGTGACAAAACGCAAATCACCAATTGTTTTGTATTGAGAGGGAGTGAAGGGGAGCACGGGGCGGCGAGGGCCTCAGCTGTGCGCAGATGTTGCAAACTTTACTCTGCACACTTTTCGGGATGACAACCTTATGCCCGCGTAACAGGCACTTACTTTCATATGATAACTGTGTAGCTTTTATACTTTTTTCCGGTGTTTATGAGAGTGAAATGAGTCCTGTAAGTCCTTCGGATATCGCATTTATCAGGGAACCGCTCTCTATCTCAAATTCAAAAACTACACCACAAACATCGACGCGTTCCAACACTTACCATAGTCACTCTCATCCACGAAACTTTCCTCTACAAATGATTTTTTTTATGAGAACACATTCTGCCTAAATGTTCTTTTTGACCGCACAAATCTCTTGGGGGTCGTGAAATATTGGCGACGATGTCTACCCTGTGTTACCCGTAGAACCTGGCTAGTGTGCATGTGCTAGTGTGGGGGGCGTGGTCTCGTACGCGTTATTAGTTTGGGTGATTTGGTCATCATCGTCTATGATGACGTTTTTGGGGCGCTGGAAGCGGAGTGTTGTATCGCGAATAGGTGTATATTTACTCAGCGCTGCCACTAACGGATTTGGGTAAGTTTTAATTATTTCGAAATAGTTACTGGAGATTTTTTTTAGAAAGGGCTGCCATGGTCGGCATTTGGAGGTCGCGGTGTAGGTGTACATTCCGCATGTATGGGGGTGCACCGGTTGCTCGGCGCATGAAGAGATTTTGAACCGCTTGAAGTGGGTTTAGCCGTGCTTTCTGCACATACGCGAACACAATGCTAGCATATGACATAATAGGTCGTACGCAAGTTTTCCGTGTAGCTGTCTGAAGTAAAGAACAGCTCCAAACCCTGTCTAACCATGGGTGTCGTAAAAGGCGACTAATGGTAAAAAACTATATTAGGAGATTGGCAGGAGCATCTTCCGGCATTAGAACAAAAAAAAACTGCGGTTGCCCGCTCGCCAGGCGTGGCAACTAAGGCAAACCCCCCCATGATGAGAGGTAGAAAAAAGCAATGGCCTCCTGTCCTAGGCGGCCTCGCTAGTCCTGGCTATGGTGGCAGCCAGGGTAACGGCGAGGCAGGGGGTGCGAAGAATCACCGGCTGATTTCTAGCTGCCAACCCAAACGCCTGGACCTGGCAACATATATCGCGCGCACATTGAGGACCGACGAGAAGATACTAGAACTGGAAGAAGAAGTAAGCAAGTTGCACTGGAGTATTATAGGGTTGTCTGCAGTCCGAAGACAGGGAGAGGACTCTATAATCCTAAAATCCGGTAACTTGTTCTACTACCGGCAGGGTGACCATCTGACCCAAGGAGGTGTCGGGTTTATCGTCCACAGGTCTCTCATCAACAACGTGATCGAGATCGGAAGTGTGTCGAGTAGGTACCTTATACTCAGAATAACCAAAAGGTATTCGCTGAAGGTCATACAGGTATACGCACCAACCTCAACACACCCTAATGATGAAGTGGAGGCAATGTATGAGGATATTTCAAGAGCCATGCATTGCTCTAAGACTCACTACACGGTGTTGATGGGAGACTTTAACGCAAAACTAGGTACGAAAAAAGGATGAGCTGATAGTGGGGAAATTTGGAGTAGGGCAACGGAACCCAAGAGGGAAACAGCTGGCTGACATCATGGCAAAGGAGGGATTCTTTATGATGAACTCCTATTTCCAGAAGCTGCCCCACAGGAAGTGGACATGGATGAGCCCGGACGGTACCACAAAAAATGAGATGGACTTCACCATGACGACCAAGCGTCAGCTGTTCAGTGATGTCTCTGTGATCGCTTGGGTAAAAACCGGCAGTGATCACCGAATGGTAAGAGGCACACTGAACCTTAACATTAAGCTCGAGCGGTCTCGTCTGATGAAGTCTACGCTCCGCCCACCACGTGCCCTTATCTAAAACCCCGAGAGCTTTCAGCTCGAATTGCATAATCGCTTTCAGTGCCTAGACGATTGCGTTACAGTGGACGATACGAATAGCAGGCTAGTGGAAACTGTCCCTGCGGTAGGAGCTAAGTTTTGCAGGACCTGCCGCACGAACAAGCTCCAAAAGCTCTCCGATCACACTCTTAAACTCATGAAAGCCAGGCGTGAGATAAAGTCTACAACGGATGCGTCAGCGTATCGGCAACTGAACAGACAGATCTCCAAATGTATGTGGCAAGATTTACGCAAATTTAATACAGCCTGTATTGAAAAAGCGATAGAGCGGAACTAAGGCTCCAAAGTCTTCGCCAGAGATCTGTCTATCGGAAAGAGCCAACTGACCAAGCTGAAGACCGAAAGCGGCGCAGTCATTTCCGCTGGAGCCGAGATTTTGAGTGAGATCGAGAGATTTTACGGACAGCTGTACACAACGTCGTTGAAACCACACACTGATACCCTTGACCAATAACATAAAAATTTTAATTTAAACTTAGTGATAGGAGGGCCCACGTGTAATAATAATAATAAAAAATTCTCGACTCGTCCATTACTATTTTCATTTGCAGCGTTCCAAGCGTGCTTGCTATTTAGGTCTCCCGCTATTGACACCGAGTCGCTATAGTTGAGCAGTGCCTGGATGTCGTCCCCTTAAAACAGTTTCATTATCACAGTGATGGGCCGATGGCCTGTCATTGCGATTTTACAACCTGATTTATATCTATATTTACGAGTGAAGGTATCTATTGGCAAACAGTGTAGTGAAGCTTTGTAATAGATTAACGTGCTGCCTCCGCGAGCGGGGCGGTCGTTTCTAACTAAGCAATAATTTGCTATTTTAGGGTCGCGTATTTTAGAGATGAACAAGGACTCTTGTATTAACATAACATCTAACTAGATGAACTGAGGTAAATTCCCTTACTTCGTTCATCTATTTTTTCAAGCCGTATGCGTTTCCTAATGTTTGTATCTGCCATTGGAATTGATTACAAACTAAAAAATAAAAAGATGGAGGGCGAAGCCTCCAGGAGGAGGTCACCATTAGTAGCTTAGTTAATTTTTCTTAACTAAGTTGCTGAATGCCTCGTATACCGAGGGATGTTCAGTGAGAGCTATCATCACCTCCATTGGCGAAGTTGCCTTGCGGGTTTTTTCCGCAAGTGTCCTTGCCTCCGCCATGTCTATTGTACCGAAGATGTGCAACAGCTGGGAAAGGTCCGCCATGTCCGACATTATAGTCGACGCTACTGTCGGCACGGCTTTGCTCGCGGGTTTTGCGGGGGCCGCAGCTTGTGCGGTCTTGGAAGCCACTGCGGGCAAAATGAGAGCCGCTGCGGATGTTGTGGTAGCCGCTGCGGGTGTGATGGGAGCCCTTGCCACTATAGGCAAGGGTTTAACCCACGCGTTGGCAGGTATTGGGGCTGAAACAAGCCTCTCCGTTGGTGTGGCTTTCATTTGGCGGGGGCCAGGGAGAGTCGCCTTTTGAGGCGCGCCTCTGGTTCACTTTTCCACCCTGTAGCACTTGCCACGCGGGGCATTTGGGCAGCCGCGATAGTTCGCGGGGTGACCCTCTGTTGCGCACAGCACGCAATTGGGCGTGATGTCCGAGGATGCTTGTCTTCTCCTCGAAGCGTGTTATATAGTGAAATGGGGAATGACAAGTCGCGCAACTCTGTCTACCGACTAAATATTAACAATAAAGTTACGACTGATCAAGAGGTAACTGATGTGTTTGATGAATTCTTTACTGAGTAGAATCTGCTGTTCATAAGTATTTCCTGATTTCATAAAACATAGTAAAGTAATACCTTTATTTAAATCTGATAGTACTTTAGACCCCATTAACTAGAGACCTATTTCTGTTCTACCAACACTCGAAATATATTCGAAAAAATTCTCCTAGATCAATTGTTAAGACATTTTAATTTAAATCAACTGCTACTCTATAAACAATTGGGTTTTACAAGGGGTCGCTCTGAGATGATGCTGGTGTAGAGGTGTTTTAGTATATACTTGGGGCCTGGGAGGGTTCACAGGATACAATGGGTGTCTTTTGTGATTTTTCCATGGCCATTGAATGCAACATGAAACACTTATCAGGACACTTATCACTAACATAGTTTTCCTTGGAATAACTTGATGCAAAGCTTCAATGGGGCCTCCATATAACCATACTTGCTAGTAGAATTAGCTTTGCAGCATATGCTGTGAAAAAATATGAAGTCTGACTAATGACAAAACAGCTAGAATAATTTATTTTAGTTATATCCATAGCTTAATGTTTTTTTTTATGGGAAAGGCGGCAAACGAGCAATCGGTTCACCTGATGGTAAGTGATTACCATCGCCTATGTACATTTGCAACACCAGCGATGCTGCTTTTTTTTAAAGTTATACTTCTTTTGGCGCATTTGGGAAAATTTTAAGACAGTGAATTTTTACGATACGCGCGCACACCGACATCTAAAATTAACAGGATGAAGTTGGTTTCTAAATGTCTCTTAAATTATCTTGGTAATTATTATGGAGACTATACACTATTATGGAGTGTATAGTGGTTATTCAAATATTTATAAATCTTTAACATACGTGTGTGTTTAACATACATCAGTGGAGATAAAACAAATATGTTCATACATAAATATACATGTGTATTTGTGTGTGATTTTAAATTATATATGGTAGTGATAATGATAATTTATTGTGAGTATTCGTGACTGTGGCCAGTTTCACTTGGTCACTGTGACGGAGGCGCGGAACCCAAAGCTTGTTGTCGTGGAGGCATTGCTTGACATGCTGAAGCTCGGTGGCCAAGTGTACTTTCACAGATCCCTCGTGTGGTGTGGTGGTGAGATTCACCATCTCTTTGTGTGGGTCTTTTTCTTATACACCATATATCAGAGGCGTTACTGACAAGGTTGATTTCTATGTCTGGGGTCATGACATCCCTAGTTTACGACGCCTCGCCTGTGTCATCCGCGGAAGAACTCAAAACAAGAATTATAAACGCACCAAATGCGATGCGGAATAATTTGACTACATCGGTAGTTAAGTCACAACTCAGAAAAAGAACTTTCTCAGAACTCAGAAGAAGACTTTGCGTACGCAATAGGGGAAGTCACTTCTAACAAGAACTTTAATTAGGCTAAATTACAAAATGTCTTAATTGTTACTTATTATTATTGGTGTTACTACTAAACTAAATTTTATTTTAAATTTGAATTTTTGTTTTATTTACATTGAGTATTGTTTTAATTAATTTTATGGAAATTCTTAAGAACGACCTTAAGTTTAGTTCGAATACGAATTCCGCCTGCTTCCTTAGTGATCATTTTTTTTTTTTTTTATGGGAAAGGCGGCAAACGAGCAATCGGTTCACCTGATGGTAAGTGATTACCATCGCCTATGTACATTTGCAACACCAGCGATGCTGCTTTTTTTTAAAGTTATACTTCTTTTGGCGCATTTGGGAAAATTTTAAGACAGTGAATTTTTACGATACGCGCGCACACCGACATCTAAAATTAACAGGATGAAGTTGGTTTCTAAATGTCTCTTAAATTATCTTGGTAATTATTATGGAGACTATACACTATTATGGAGTGTATAGTGGTTATTCAAATATTTATAAATCTTTAACATACGTGTGTGTTTAACATACATCAGTGGAGATAAAACAAATATGTTCATACATAAATATACATGTGTATTTGTGTGTGATTTTAAATTATATATGGTAGTGATAATGATAATTTATTGTGAGTATTCGTGACTGTGGCCAGTTTCACTTGGTCACTGTGACGGAGGCGCGGAACCCAAAGCTTGTTGTCGTGGAGGCATTGCTTGACATGCTGAAGCTCGGTGGCCAAGTGTACTTTCACAGATCCCTCGTGTGGTGTGGTGGTGAGATTCACCATCTCTTTGTGTGGGTCTTTTTCTTATACACCATATATCAGAGGCGTTACTGACAAGGTTGATTTCTATGTCTGGGGTCATGACATCCCTAGTTTACGACGCCTCGCCTGTGTCATCCGCGGAAGAACTCAAAACAAGAATTATAAACGCACCAAATGCGATGCGGAATAATTTGACTACATCGGTAGTTAAGTCACAACTCAGAAAAAGAACTTTCTCTCAGAACTCAGAAGAAGACTTTGCGTACGCAATAGGGGAAGTCACTTCTAACAAGAACTTTAATTAGGCTAAATTACAAAATGTCTTAATTGTTACTTATTATTATTGGTGTTACTACTAAACTAAATTTTATTTTAAATTTGAATTTTTTGTTTTATTTACATTGAGTATTGTTTTTAATTAATTTTATGGAAATTCTTAAGAACGACCTTAAGTTTAGTTCGAATACGAATTCCGCCTGCTTCCTTAGTGATCATTTTTTTTTTTTTTTGAACTTAGTTCCTAGTTGTTATGCGTTGTTGGAGAGCTAAGAAAACGGTGATGTTTTTTTAAATAATCTACAATCTCAGTTTTTTAAAGTTTTTTTTGGTTTTAATGCATTTTAGTGAAAAAAAATATTGAAATAAAATTGTTTAAAAAACTATATTGAAATGATAATTCCAACAAATTATTTCAAATAAACGAACTCGCAGATTCTTTGGGGAGACAAGCATTATGCCATTTTGTTTCATGGGAACTAGAAAATTAGTTTTAAACTTTCCTAAAGTGCACATAATTGCCATAGTAAACTTGTAGCAAGTCTCAGTACATATTTGGGTTAATTTGTATTTTAAATTAATTTTCATGTTGATTAATGAGCTTCATAAAGTAAACAAGACTTTATACTCAATAATTAATACTTAATCGTGAAATGAACTTTATATACAACTACACAGATCTATAACTACAATTGGACTTAAAATAAGTAATATTACAAAAGAAATGGCTGTATAGGCTTGAGACCTTTGCTAATCCTAATGGAAGTAAAAAAACAACGGGTTTATTTATCGATTTTGATTTTGAGCATGCATGTTATTGTTATCTCCTCTTATTAGCTAGTGTCGTTATCTTTCAATGTTTACATACTTTGGTTTAATTATTTATGTACTTTTTATTTATAGTTTATTAATTGGGAAGTGATGGTGAAGTATATAAATTATAAGATAAAATTAGTCTATTTAAGTACCTATTAATTTATTCTATGTTCTTATGTTTACTTACAGGAGGGAGCATATCAAGATAAATATTCTTTTATTGGTGAATGGTATGATAATCAGGCTAGCCTTATACGCCGGTATAATGTTTTCTACTATCCTGTTGATGATACAATAGAAATGTTTGATTTAAAAAATCGTAAAACGTTTGTGAGAAGGGTTAAAGTTAATGGTATTAGTTTAGACAATTTCTATATCGGCTGCACATTATATATTTTAGGGCGATTGATTAAAATTGTCGATTTTGCTTGTGAGAATACAAGAAAAATTTTACACAAAGATGTTCAAGTGTAAGAATTCCTTTTTAAATGTTTTGAGGAATATTATTTATTTAATTTAAATCAGTTCTCGGTTTTACCGTTTAACAATTAAATCTCTTTCCAGTACGTTTGCATTGCTCAAGCCTTTGCCCACTAAAATTGTGGGTAAGATTATTAGTCATTTTTACGAAAATGGTCTACGCATAACTAAAATGAAAAAATCAAGACTTAGTGCTGAAGATATTAATATGCTTTTTAGGTCTTTGCTTGCTGATGCTACGTTCCCGTGAGTAGAATAAATACCAAATGTAATATTCCCAATTTTAAATAATTAATTGACATGCTGTTTAACATTGAAATGTACTGGCATGTTACTACAATATTTAGAAGAATAGTTCACATTTTAAAAATTTGCAAATCGCAAAATTTACCTAATGTAAGGTTAAGAGTCAATGAATAAAAGTAATTACAAAATAAGTATTTTTGGTGAAACCAATTTAATAGAGAGACCAATATTTAAAAATGTAATTTATTTTTTCACTTAGTTATGGACTTTATGTAGCTTACTATAGTGAAAGCATAAACACAGTGTTTACATGTACTACCTGTGACTTTGTACACAAGGTTATATTTGCATACAATTTTTATTGTATTTGAAAAAAAAACTTTTCTTATTCAAACAAAAACTAGACTCAAATATCTGAGAGAGTTTTAGAGCTGGGATGGGTCCACCACCTTGCTTGAGTATATAGAGTTCACCAACTTCATACATACATAAAATAATATTCTCTATTATTTCATGGGTATGGAGGTTAACAATTTTAGTAGTGCTGGCATGGGGGCTCAAACCCTGTGTATTATATTATAAATTTGATATAACTTACTGTAATACTCTGCTACATCAGCCTATTTTAGTCTACTGCTGAACATAGGTCTCCCTAAAACAAACCCTTGCACTTGTGTAGCCACTCCTCGTCACTAGTCTGAAATTTATGTTAGGATAGATATTCTACTATTATTCAGTTGTCAGAGCATTGTTTGTTTGCTAGCAGGGTGCACCACATAGAGGTGAAGTTAGCTTTTGGAAAAAAAGGTAGTATTTTTACACTTCTTATATTACACTCAATATACTCATTAAAACTAATAAAAGGTTCCCCATAACAAATATGTGCTTTTTTAGTTTCATACTAGAACATCTTAATAGTCAACTGGTATATGGTATGGAGTTAGTTGGAAAAGATGCTGTGTCACAATGTCTAAAAATTGTTGGGGATAAAGATCCACTTAAAGCTGACCCTGGCACCATAAGAGCTTTGTATGGAACTGATTCAGTTAGAAATTGTGTCCATGCTGCCTCCAGTCCAGAAGTTGCATTGCAGGTATATGAAACAACTTTTTCTGCATGTGGGTTGTCTGGTTTGTCTGCACTTGAGTTTTTTTTGCAAGTGGGTTGTTGTGTTTACCTGTTTGCTTGCATTTGTGAATATTTTTTCCCAATGTTCATCAGTTTTATAAGCTATGTAACTGGACCATTGTAGTTGCCTATAATCGAGGCATAGTTGTTAATTGAATTTTCCTGCAGATACCACCATTGCAGATTCTATTTCACAGCCAAACACCAAGGTTATTGCCATAGCCTGTTGAGTAATTTCTCTTTTGGATTGACTATCCAATAGTTTAATTTGCATCTTAGACTCAGCTATCCTTCTCTTATTTACATAAAATAGACCTGTCACATTTGAGGTTTATGCTGCTATCTGTCGGAGGTCATATGATTTTACATATTACTATTACTATTACAACACCCATGGGAAGAGATAGGGCGGCAGATAGTTATTTTATTAACTAACCATTATACTTCACAATGTCTTCTTCTGCCTGTAGAAACATACATAGGTTTTTCCTAGAGTGCACCAATAAAGCAGGCATGCCCAGTATCAAAATATTGCCCATTCTCAACATGGTAAACAGGCGGGTTGGGGAGCGCTATGCATACTTGCACTAGAGGTGCTGCAACAGGCTAAAGTTTATATGACTTTATTTAATAAGACAGGCAAGGTTGAAGAAATAACTGGAGAAATCACTCTTCTTTAATTGAACTTTTCTACAAGCTTCCCTATAATTTATTTTAGGCTAATACATTTTTAACTAACTATTTTTAACAGGACATAGAGTATTTTTTCCCTCCTCCGCCATTGCGTGCAATGCGCCTTCGTCTGACTGCAACACTATCTAACTGTACACTATGTATAGTAAAACCACATGCCATTCGTGAAGGTAAATTGGGAGATGCCTTAGAAGCTATTGATGAAGGAGGATTTGAGGTTACAGCTTTAAATATGTTCATGGTGGAAAATGATAATGCTGCTGAATTTTATGAAGTATATAAGGGTATTGTTCAGGAGTATAAGGTAATACATTTGAAATTCTTTTTGTACTGATCGACATTAGCCTTTTTATGGGGACAAGAGAGAGACCTGGGGATAATGAATATAATTCACTATGCACAATATATATTATGCACAACCATACTATTGAATTAGTTCAATATATTGGATAATCATCCTGAGCTAATCATTGTTACCCAACCCAAATGACTTTGCTGTGTTGTATTGAACTGTGCACACTACACACACCATCTCAAATTCTTATTGCTAATAGCTTAACATGAGGTGGGATCCTGGTATTTATTAACACACTTCTTCATCAGCCTATTCAAGTTCACTACTGAACATAGGCCTCTTGTAGAAAGCGCCTATAAAAGCCCCGTGTATTTTTTTTTAAAGGTTTTGCCGAAACTCGTTGCGGGTCACGCGCATTGCGACCACATTTATTGGATTTCATTTATGTTTTTTGCAAAAATTCAGAGATTTCAGGGTGGTGACTCAGAAAACCGATGGTTTATAAGATAGACTTTATTTATTGCATAACTGGGTTATTTCGTCTGGTATTCAACTTGGGACATAATCAGTAAGATTGCTGGTGATTGAAATTTTGTTTTTAATTTTTTCAGGGAATGGTTGAAGAGTTATCTAGCGGCCCATGTGTTGCTATGGAGATAGTGGCTAAAGATATAAGTATTAATACTGCAATTGAATTTAGAAAACTTGTTGGTCCCTCAGATCCTGTTAGTACTACCGGGCTTGTCAGTACTCCTTTGCAAAAATATTATGCGCTGAATTAAGCTGCATCATAGTTAACCTTATTAAATTTTGTTCCCTCTCCTATAAATTATTAAATTGACGTAAATATAGGAATGTTTTCATAGCCATAAGCGTCCTTAAGGAATGTAGTACCAAAACTATGTTCTTACGGACAGACTTCGAATCTTCAAGATAGTCCTAACAATTAAATCTGATGTTTTGTATACGTATGTATACTGTATGTACGCAGACGTGTATCTTCTATACAGTGAAGGCGAGAGTTATGATTCATAAATATTGAATCTTCTCGAACAGTAGTCGTTTAAGGGGGATCGACCTTACCGCGTCACAGGAGCCGCAGAAGCCGATAAAGCCGCAAGTGCCGTACTCGCTGATCGAACAGCATTCTACAAATCGCTTCCAGTATTTATATAACTGTATTAGTTTTGGTTCAGTTCCGAAAAAAAAACAAAAACTACCGTCAATCAGCTTATAGTACAATATTCTATAAAAAATTGTAAGTTAACTGCTTTGTTCACTTTCCTGCTGCTATGCCCAGACGAGAGCGGTAGGAAGGGCGTGTTTGAGTGGAAAGTAACTCGAAATACATATGGCAATTAAGTTCATTAATTCAAAAATGCAAATTTCGGAGATTTATTGTATTACATAAAATACTTATAGCTTTTTATTGATATTAGGAAAACTGTTAGGTTAAGATCACAATAATATAAACGACGGATTTTTAACGAAACCTCATAATATATATTTTTCGGGGCAACGACGTCAATATCCGGACATGAAATTTTACCAAGATATTATGATTTTCCAATCTGGCAACCCTATTTAACCGATTTTTTTTTGTAATCCGTATACATACAGTTTTTAAATGATTTTTTAAGGCATTGCCTTTATGCGCACAGCCGCATACATTATCGTTTAAAAGTTATAAAGTATAATCCGTGAGAAGCGTGCGTGCGGCTCCTGCGGCGCGTTTAGGTTTTCATATATTTGTTATGTGTTTATCTGTGCATGTTACTAGACACAATAGCCGAATGGTATGTCTCCGAATCAGGAGACTTGAGTTCGATCACCATGTGGAGGGCTCGTACTTATAAGTTTTTCGAAACTTATGTTCAATTTGAATCGTGGGCTTAGACACTAAGACGGCGACGGGCTCACCACTTGTCCCATTGTGCCAAATAAGCTCTGGTGGAAATTGAGTTGAAAGGACTAAAAATGTCTATGTAATCTCTGACCATCCCAGTATTAGGTATACGGTCACTTATTTTTTAATGTTTTATTGTTTATGTGTATATTTCATGTACTAATGTGGAATTGATGGTTGCTCAAAAGACGAAGCTGAAGTTGCAAAGCGTTTTCTTGGTATTCGTTACACAAACCTCATTCCATGTCAGTAATTCAGCTCGCAATTGCGTAAATTTTGCAATCATCAGTAAAAAATAAACCGGATATCATTTTTATTTTGCAAAGGAGTAGTCAATGTGGTATTGATAAAACTAAGGAATATTGTCTAATATACATATATTTTGTTTTCAGGATATTGCAAGATTATTGCGTCCTCATACGTTACGAGCAAAACTAGGAAAAACAAAAGTACAAAATGCAATTCATTGTAGCGACTTAGATGTTGACGGTTTGCTGGAAGTCGAATATTTCTTCAAAATATTAGACCTTTAAAGGAGACTAATTATTTATGTTTGCTTGCTCTAAAAAGGGTTGCACGTGAATTTGTATATGTTTAAATAAAACTACAGAAGCTTTCATTTTAGACTAAAAATGTGAATTAAAATAACTTTAAAATTTGTATTCAGATCTGTAAAAATAGTGTTCTGAACACTTGTAATACAGAGAAAATTACGGAAAATTCAGAAAATCAACACTGATGTATTAAAAATACTGTGACATGAAAAATTTTCACAAAGAACTGGGTGGAGTGTTTCCACCAGAGCTACATTGGCAGAATAATGGCCGAACTAAAGACTGACCTTTGCTAACGATTTATTAAATTAATATTTAAACTTCTTTTAATAAATAATATTTTTAAAACCTTTATTTTCTTACTACTTCATCATTCTATCCACTGCCGAGCATAGATTTCTTCATGAAAGCGCGGGCAAAAGCCGGAATACCTTTCTTAGAAGTTTTGCCCATACTCATCACACTGGGCAAGCGGACTGATGCGCTGGTGATGCTGCTGCCCATTACTAGTTAATGGGATTGGAGTTTGGAAAATTCGGATGAATATTTCGCCATCATTCGGTCGCAAGAGCCTCGTTTCTTTGCTAGAAAGGTGCAAATCAGGTTCGTATTTGAAGAAAGAGACAGTATTCCCTCTTTTCTTAATATTATTAATTTATAATAAATGTCTAATTTGACATTTGGTGGCTATGTAAGAAAATAGATTCTATGATTCGTACAGTATAATTAGAGTAAGTAAGAGTATGAGATAGGAGTATCCTAAACTGTTGATATTCTAGGCATGTAGTTATTCAAAGTTTTTAATCCACAATAATTAATTCCCTAAATTTGGAAGTTTTTATGCACTGCAGAATAATGATGATGAGTATAACTTTTCTTTGTAAAAATAATACGTATAATCGCTTTTAGTGTAAACTGTCCTAAGAGCTCAGCTGGGCGGCGGGTCCTCCAACACCCGCCGCACAAAACAGACCCGGAAGCTCTGATTACACTCTAAAACTCATGGAAGCCTGGTGTGAGTCTTCAACTAATGAATCAGCATATCGGCAACTGAATCGACAGATCTCTAAATAGCAGTAGGAGGTAAGACATACGCAAATTTAATACAGCGGAACAAAGGCTCCAAAGTCTTCGCCAGAGATCTGTCAATCGGAAAAAGCCAACTGACCAAGTTGAATACCGAAAGCGGCGCAGTTATTTCCGACGGAGCTGAGATTTTGAGTGAGATCAAAATATTCTACGTACAGCTGCATCCATCGTCGTTGAAACTACACACTGGTGTGAGTTAACATCCCGGACATCAGTCTGATCGAGATTACGAAACTTAACTTACTCAAACAGCTTAAAACGGCAAGGCGGGGAGTTCAGAGAAGCCTTGTATCTTTTCCTCCATTTGTCAACCAACTCGTCTAAGGGCGGCGAGTTCAGAGAAGCCTTGTATCTTACTCCAACAGATTACCACTTTTTTCGGAATTTGGGCAATTTCTTGCAAGGAAAAAAAATCAATTCAATGGGGCAGTCCAAACCGCTTTCGAATATTTTATTGATTCTTGCTCCCAACATTTTTTCAGCAACGGAATCTATGAACTACCTTTAAAATGGCGAAAGTGCATAGATAATAATGGTACATTGATATTATAGATATATATTTATATACATATATATACGATATTTCGATTTATTAAATTAATTTCATTAAAATTTCCTGTTAGGGTCTGCTGGAAGAAATTTCAATGTATGGAATAAGTAGTGCCCTTGTACAAATACTATGTTTTAATGTTTTCATGCCTTTTTGTGTGTTCATAAAAAAAAAAAAAAAAATCTTTCTTACTTTTTACATATAATGCGCTAATTTTGAACCTAATAGTTGTCATTACGACCAACCGTTGTCGTACGGTTACGTACAGTAACACAAGAAACGGGAAGTATCAATTCTGTGAAATATTTGTTTGCAATTTCAGAACAGGCAAGGTAGCTAGGCGATCAGGACATTCAGATTCAGACATCAGGGCAGACAGGATCTACTTTAAGAATTAAATGAAGTAATATTCTCATCGTTAATATTATTCGTTTAATAATACAGTTACATATATCTTTATAATCAAAGTCATCGAAGTAAGCATTTTTTTTTTAAAAACTGTATTATTTCCCAAGTACTAATTGAAGATGTTTATACAGTATGGGTAACTTAAAAAATAACTACACCATTAAGTATAGTTAAACTAACTTGTGAAGTAACAAAAATAATAATCATCATCGACATGCACCCGCTACCAGTAAATATCCGCTGCTGAAAAAATGGCACTTGGCACTAGATTTATCCCGCCATGGTTTGTGAAGTAAAAAACGAAGCGGCCATTATAAAATATTTATATATTTTCAATAAGTTAATGCAAGAATAATGAATTTAATACGATGTTTTTAATAATAAATTTAATTCTTCTCCGTGGTAGAGCCAAGCGGCAGCTTTAGCAGCTGCTCGAATGGGCCGGCTCGACCGGATTGGTACTCGGTCTCGCAGAATACCGGCGTGAAGTAGAGGCATCTTGTGCTTCTGCGTTTCGTTCGGTGAGTAAGGTAACCAGAGACCCACATCCCTTCCCTATTCCCCTCCTCTTCCCTCCCATCTCCCGAATATCTTTAAAGACCGGCAACGCACCTGCAGCATCTATGATTTTGCTGATGTATGTGGGCGACGGTAATCACTTACCATCAGGTGAACCGCTTGCTCGTTTGCCGTCTTTTCCATAAAAAAAAATGTATTTAAATATCTCTTTCAATTAAATTACATATGGAGTAATATTTACATCCTTTGTTACCATTATTTACATATTATATAGATTATAGGATTATGTTGGGAAATAAATGAAAAGGCAACAAGAACTGCTATTTATTAGATTTTTCCTATGATTAGAAATAAAAACGAAAGTTCGCATTATTAAATGCAGGCACATTTGGAACCATGATTGTTATGACTAAGTACTGTGTAGACATTATGGCAGCAAACGAAACTTGGATACAACTGACGAGAACGGTCCAGCGCCTAGTGTCCCAGAATACAAACTGCGACATGTACCACGGCATAAAGCTATAAGAGGAGGGAGGGGAGGAGGAGTAGCATTCTATATTAAAACCGGTGTACAGTCAAGAATAATAACACACCCAGAACATGTAAACATTAAGCAACTATGGATTTATATTTAGTTAAATTGTAAAACTTTTTTAATAGGGACAGCTTAGAGATCTTGGATTTATTCGATCTCTCTGGCACCTCATAATAATATTATCCTATTAGGTGACTTGAATGAATGAATGAATGTAAATTTATTGGATAGTTATAATACTAACTCAAAAAGGTTTATTGACTTCCTTATTAATGTAAATTTAAAACAAATTGTGCAAACAACTAAACATTACACAGAACACAATTGATCATTTATTGATGTCATATACACAGACTTTAACAACTAGCAAGTAAAAGTAGATCACACAAGTGTACTCAACAGACACTCATTTATTACATGTAAAATAATTATAAAGAAAGACAAGCCATATCCTAGGCTTGTAACAATGTTGCAACTCGTAATTTATCTTAATTGGTCTCAGCATAATTCACTTGTTCTAAACCCTTCAAAGTCTAAGTTCATGGTACTCTACAACGTCAATATCGAGTTAGAATAATAAAGGAGACGAGACCAACAGTTCAAATAAAAGGTAAACAGACATGGTAGAGATATCATGCAGTCTTTGAGACTATAGATAATGTCATAAAGAACTGCTGCTGTAGACTGGAAGTTTTATGTACCATCCGAGACAGAAGACTATAGGTAAAATCTCTGGTTCTTTCTAGACTTAACTATTGCCATGTAGTGCCATGTCAATGCCAATGCCAATGTCATGTCTACTATCAAGGACAGCATTTAATAGAAAATGCTCGTGCCCGCTACGGTTTTCAAATTCCTAGGCGAAGTAACTTAGTAACAATATTCTTAAGGTCTAAGGCCCGAAGAAAATTGCACCAGTCGTGCCTAGCGTAATTGTGATTCGCACAGTAAAGTTTAAACAACTTATTTGATAAGATAGATTGGAGGCAGACTAGGTCTCAACAGCACAACTTTCGGTCCAGTACGATGCCCTTGGTAACCGTCGAGCATAAGGCGGCCGCATTCAGGGGTTGATCCAAATATGCCGCGAATTTGAAAGGTATCCCACCATCTATTAAAGACATGAAAACAGTAAAAGCACTTAGATATGTATGTATTTACAGAACACCTGCTGGATGAACAAAAGTTGACCCTACTTATGGGTGAGAATTCTTCAGGCCCAACTCACGTATACAAAAGTATTACATTTTACCTACCTAAATGATCCGGCCTATGAGCAAGAGGCCGCTGTGTGCGAGATCTGGCTATGGTTGTCCTATATAAACTGTGTTGTATCCTATGCTCGATTATTAGGTTCATCACGTCCACGTTCATTAATGGTACTAGGTGAAAAAGAAGCTTCTAATAGTAAAGAAATTTGCAGTTTATATGCCGTACATTTTTCTTCTGCGCATAGTACTGATACTTTGGCGGACCCTCCTATACGAAGCACACTGTTGCCAGGCAACCATCTTTCTACAATTTCATTCGATAAGAAAACATCTTATTTTACCAAATTTTGCCAATCTATTTTGCTAAAAAAAAATTCTTTTTCTCGTCACTACATTCCATGGTAGACATCATCAATGACCGGTCAACCATCACAAGACGTTTATCATTATATCTACAAGGAAGGTTCAAAGAACCAGCAATAAAAGAAAATAAAAATTCAGCCGGTTCTGCTAACCGGTATTAATTTTTTGTGATTTTAGAAGGTGAACCGAGTAGATATAATTTGTCTTATGTAGATTTGACATTTTGCTGCTTGCTATCTTCAGCAGCAATTTTTTTTGTATCACGTAGGGAAAAGGTGCTCGTCACTGAAGGCGGTGTCTGGTAACGTCTGCATTAGCATTTAAGATATAATAAGATAAGACCGACTAAAACCCCATGGTTTAAGAATAAGTTGTTGACCCGTACATGTGGTAGAGCCAAGTGGCGGCTTTTGCTACGGCTCTACCGGGTTTGTACCACGGCCTCGCAGAGTACCGGCGTGAATTAGAGGCATTTTGTGCTTTCGTGTTTTGTTCGTGTAATTTTACGGAGGCCGACTCCCCCTCTCCCAAATACTCTTAGAGGCCGGCAATGCACTTGCAACACTTCTGGTGTTGAAGATCTACGTGGGCGGCGGTAATCACTTACTATCAGGTGACCTGCTTGCTGGTTTGTCGCTTTGTCCATAAAAAAAAATATAGCTTTGTGGTAAGAGAATTCTACTGACTTATCACTACCAGCTTTATAAAGCTGTTTGAATACACAAAATTGATTTCTTTAGAAAAAAATATTGCCATTTGCCAAATGTTTTCAGAACATGGAAAGGGTAATATTTCTTATCGTAAAAGTCAACCAAGGGAAAAGCTAGTCATGGCTTACGAGAGATGGCCATCTCGAAGTGTGCGGTACTGTGATGGCCAATGCGTGCCGGGCGTGATCGTGAATTTGTAACTCTTGAACACATTACTCAGGATGTTAGTTTTTCATTGTCCAGGCACACAAAAGCGTAAAATTAACTTCACTTATAAACCAGTTGGGCTCTACGATATAAACTCACGTCAAGGATATTGACACCGCATATCGCAACCGCATAGTCACGGACTCCCAAAAAACACTAATCCCAAGACTCCGCGGCCTCGATTCATACTTTTCAAGTTCGCAACTCCCCGCCAACGTGATACTGTGCTTGCGATATATAACAAAGAAAATTCAAACAATAAACTCAGCTCCTCACACTTGGGAATACCCAAGACGTATGCAGTTCAGGTGAGCTTATCCAGATTTAAAGCAAATTCTAACTGTAGCTCGTTTGAACGCTAAAGAACCGGATTATAAATTTGTCTAGATTCACGGTGGCAGAATACTGGGAATCTGAACCGAATTATCAGTTCTATATTGATATATGTGATGTAACTTTATTTTACATACTTATTTTGATTAAATTCGCTTCGAAAACATTAAATAATTACACTTAACCTTAACACTTACGCTTAAACATAGAGACGATAGACGTGTATAACAAAATATTATGTGATAATTACGATATTATGCGAGACTTGGCTTAACGATAATATTTTTGCAGCAAATATTTTTGATCCTCGGTACGTGACAGATAAACGTTTGGATTTGGTTGTAACAAGTATATTGTAGGAGGAGTCTTAGCAAATACCGGCGTAAAGTAGAGGCATCTCTTGTTTCTGCGTTTCGTTAGCCGTGTGAGGTGGCAGAAGGCCCACTCCCTCTCCTAGCCTACGTTGGTACCCTAGATACCCAGGACATGCCATAAATCAGCCCCTGCAGCTTTAGAGAGTGGATTGACCAAAACGCTTGCTATCACGATACGATTGTGGAAGACACAGAAATGTGGTCTTTATAGATAATTTTTTTCGATTGTACTGAAGTACAATCACGACAATGTGTGCATACCACAGTGCTCCAAGTAATCACGAAGCTTAATTTTTTTGACAAAATTGTAAAAACTTCGGCAAAGTTTATCAAGAGAATCTCTAGGATTGTGTGTAGTAAAGCCTCTCAGTGATACACTTTTCAAAAATCTACCGTGGAATTTTCAGCAAGACTCTGCTCCTGGTCACACGACACGAACATCTCAACTCTGTCTCGAGAACACTTTATAAGAGCTGAAGACTGGCCCTGGTCCAGTCAAGATCTAAACTTGTTGTAATGCAAATTAGGGCCAATGTCCTCTGGGGACATGTCGTATTCGCAACCTTACTCAGACATTGAGTCTCTCAAGAAATCTTTAGGGCTTGCAGTGGCAAATTCACTTTGGCCAGAGTGTATATTTACGTTTAGTCTTCAGCACCGTTTCTATAAAAAGATATGCATTTTAATATGTGACAGAGCTTATAGCTACATTAGATATATAGATATAGCTTCGAACCATATATTAGTTTATGCAAGGAGAGGTAAAGAGTCTACTCTTTACAAGTTGCTTCGTCCTCAAAACTTGTGCCTTTCACTGTGGACGCATAGAATTGATACCATGACTTAAAACTACAAGTAATTTACGATTGGTTTTGGCGTGTAGTCGTTAGTGGGGAGCGTGCATGCAGTGTAAGGCTACTGATATGCCAGTGTCGCGCTAAACGTCCCAGGCATTCGCACATGCTACGAAATACGCAAAGAGACGCACGCAAGGCTAACACATCCTTCGTCTATAAGAAAACCTTGCAATAACGACGCGTATTTAAAAACAAAAAAATCGTTGTGACTGAGTGTTTGTTTTGATTACAGTTTTGTACGATAGCATTTCCATTCGCTGTGAAGTTAAACGTTTTATGATAAAAAAAAACAATTTGCAAGTGCGGTGAGTAAAGAATTTTATTTAGTGCTTTCTTGTATAAGATTAAAGAAATGTTTTATAAACTTTATCATTCAAATAAAATTATAGTTAAGCTATTTTTTATACAAAATTTTTTCTGATATTTTTTTTTCATTGAGCTGGGTAACATTTTTTTTATCAAAACAATTGTACGAACTCCTAAACAATTTAAATAAAATAAATAAGTTCTCACGACGACGTTTTCACCAAAAAAATATTTGTAACGTAGTCAACGTTACAAATCGTACATAAGTTTCGAAAATGCATTGGAACGAGCCCAAACTTATTTCATAAATTTTGCGTTCTCTCATAATCCCTTAGGTATTAGGAAAATTAAATTATAGCAAAGAGTAAAACACTAACATTAATTGAATTGTTATTTCATAAATAATAATTGTAATTTTTTTATAACATCTTTCAATAATTATGGTGAAGGTTTAATTTAATGCATCATTTGAAGAAGCTAAGGCTTAAGGTTTTTTTTGATATGAAAACAAAAATTAAAATTTAATGAAAATAAATTTTTCAAGCTTTCGTATCTTCAAATTGCGTGTTTATAAATGATAGAGACATCAAAAGTGACATATCCTGCTAATTGTTTATTGATTGTTTGGAGCTGTACCGTAACAAATTTGTGAATAGTTGTAGAAAGTAGTATCCAGCACATGTGTAGATTTCATCTTCATAGCTGTGGTAGTTACAAGTTATGTACAGACAGAGTAAAAAAAATATCTAATTCTGATATTTCTTGAGGTCTGCAGCAAGCTAACGAATCTGTTGAGACGAATGCTATCCTAGCGCATGACTTCTCTCTATGACGTTGAGCCTTTGTTAAATACTCAAACGATCTATCACTTCCTTTTCTATTGTCGGAATATCTGACATCACTTTATTGCTGGCCAATTTTGACTTTCAATGCATCATTACAACTAATTTTAGACATCTCTCGATATTAATTCTGGTCACTAATTGTTACTATAGTTTCACCATTTTTTCTTCTTCATCGGCCCACCAATAGGCCGGGAATGATTTATATGCCATTGTATTGGACGCTTAGAGATTTTTAAGGCGTTTACCTTGTAACCTATTCTTTAAGATTAGCCTATTCTTAATTAATTAATACCCTTAGGGGTAATTTCTGTTACGTTGAAGTTATATTTTAATTGTACGTAATTATTAAGTAATCATTTGATCATTAGAATCTTGGTACCTTAAAGTAAATAAAATAATGATAATATATCCCAAGCATAGATATTTCTTACAAAAATATGTAACAGAATGGTTGTTAAGCTTGGATTATTTTACAACTGAATCTTTAAAAACTCCCCTGACCCAGGATTCGGCAACCTGGGGCTCTCGTGCCACATGCGGCTCTTTGGATGTGAAACTGCGGCTTTTTAGTTCCATGCGCAGTTAGTATTTTTTTTTATCAAAAAACTTGATTTATATTAGTACTATTTATTGATGGCAAGAAAAAATTTTGTGGTTTTTAAATTTTGTAAAATGTAATTTTTAACTCTTACGACTCAAAAGGTTGCTGTACCCCTGCCATAACCTAATCTTACGGAAGCCACATTTACGAACAATATACATACACAAATGTAAAACTTTTTGTTTTTAAGGTTATTTTGCTATAATGTTATATTGATAAGAATGCTAGTTTTAAGGGGCGAGGGTCTGGTATTTAGTCATAAGAGGTGTTACCTAGTACTCTCATAAGAAATTATTTATTGTAACTTATTGTTAATGTTAGATTTGCCATCCCGGCTGCCAAGCGTGGCGATTACGATAAACGTCCAGTAGTGGACCACTTAGACTCTTCCACTCTTCCACTCATCCACTCACGTGACTACTTTACTCATCCAGTTTAGATCTGAACTCGTTGAACAAATTGTGATCATGTCCTCTTGTATACTAGAGGACATGCTCTGCTCAAAACGTGACTCCTCAAGAAATCTTTAAAGCTAGTAGTGTATAAATTCCCCATGGAAACAGTGCATAAATCAATAGATTCGGCCAGAGAGATTAAAGGCCTGTTTCAAACCCAAAAGCAAAGGAACTTTATACAAAATTTCGCACGGACAGATGTGTAACGTATAAATAATGGTGAAAATCGCATTGAAATCTACGTAAAAGTCGAGAAGTTATTAATGAGTACACAGAAGCGCGGATTGAGAATTTGATTCATACAATAATTATTTTAAAGATTGGTTCAATTGTTTACTCATTTTTGGAAAAGTATGCAAAGATAATTATGTATTTTTGTTCAAACATTCTAATATATGTCTATCTAATATATCTCTGAAGTCTGAACTATTCACTCATCAAATAATTTGATTAATAGTACTTGGTGGTGGTCGTTCTCAATGTCAATGTGTCCTTTCTTATTTGAAATAAATAATAATATAATACAATATAAGTTGCAAAATCTATTCCATACAAAAATGGTTTAATATTTAACTTTTACTAACATCCATATACAGATTAAAAAAAAATTCGGTTGCCATCTCGCCAGCCAGAATTAGGAACTATGGTAACTAAAAGCTGGTTAGGGGCTTCGAAGAATCTCCGGCTATTTGCGGCCAATCTAAACGATTGGGCTTGGCAACGTATAACGATGAGGACCGACGAAAAAATCCTGGAGCTGGAAGAAGAGGTAAACAAGTTACACTGAAGTATAATAGAGTTGTCGGAAGTTCGAAGACCGGGCGAGGACTCGATAATTCTCAAATCAGGTAACTTGTTTTTTAAACCACCGGAAGGGCGATTATGTGTCTCAACTAGGTTTCAGATCTCTCATCAACAACGTGAACAATATATATACATACATACCCTTAGCCAAATTGTACCAAAGATCGAAGAGTACAATTTACTTGTCTGGCGTATGTAGGCTATGAAAAGCCAGATATGTAGAAGTGCTGAGATGTCTGTACAATGAGGTTACGATGTCAATATGAGTATAGAACCAGATTACGAAACCCAACCGAATGCAGGAAGACGTTTTCGAGCTGCTGAACTGGAAAGGATACGGTATCAACATCAATTGGGAATACATCTCTTATCTCCGATTTGCCGACGACGGAGTCATTATGGGAGGAGGAGCATAGCACTATGCTCAATGATCTCAATAGTGTCTCCCAACTGGTTGGTCTTAAGATAAACATAGACAAGACGAAGATCATGTCTAACGTCCATTCCAACCAGTGCCGGTTACTGTTGGAAACCTACGCTCGAAGTTTTAGACGTATACGTATACCTGGGGCAAATTGTCAGAGTAGATAAATCCAGATTCAACCGACGAATCCAACGCGGCTGGACAGTGTTCGGGAAACTACGCTACATTTTCACGTCGTGTATACCTCAAAACCTCAAGACCAAACTGTACAAACATTTTGTTGACTATTGGAACCGAGGCGTATGAGGAAGCTCGAAGTTGCTCATTGGGTTATGAAAAGAGCTATGCTCGGTGTATCTCTGCGTAATAGAGCCTGAAACGGAGATATCCGTATCAGAACCAGGGTAACCGACATAGACGTCCTTATGGCTGATCCGTATCAGCACGCTGAAGTGGCATTATGCCGGTTACTTACCACGCAGAACTGACAACCAGTGGCGAAGAAAGGTTCTCGGATACAGGCAAACGCAGTGTAGAACGACCCCCCCCAGGATGGAGTAACGACCTACACGATATTGGCAATCTTTGAGGGAGGCTTATGTTCAGCAGTGAACTTGTGACAGGATGTGATAATGATGATTATAATAAAAATAAGCTCTTACGACTCTATACTCCATACTGAGATGGTCAGAAGTCTAGACATTTTTAGTCCTTTCAAAACACGTTTGTGTCCAAGCCAACGCTACAAATCATACGTAAGTTTAAAATAATCTCACTGGTACTGACGCTCCACGTAGGGGCTACAACTCGCGTCTCCTGATTATGCAACATCCCTTAACAACTCGACTATCATGGCTGTTAAATTTGTTGAAATATTAGCCGTATATCACGATAAAATTTATTGATTTACCGGTTATCTATTGCTTCTTTTCAGAATAAATGCGATCAACGGAATAAGGAAAACAAACATGTAATACAAGTTTTAAGAAAAAACAACAGTAAAGTTTCGCCACATCAGATTCAAATTAGTAATTCAAATTTGATGAGCCAAAATTGCCGAATTTAGAGTAATATTAGCAAGCAAACTTTAATTTCAGTGTTAATTTTTTTGCGAATATGCTTCTAATTTAAATTACTAACCCGGTTTTTGTTCGTTCTTCATAATCACTTGATCAAAGCCTTTTAAGCTATTTCTCTTATTGAACGAAGAACACTAATGAACCTAGTACACGGGGAATTCCCAATATGTTTGTTATTCGTTTTGACACCCTTACCGAGTATTTAAAACTAACATATGAAATTTTACATGTAAATCTTATTTAACCGCAATGTCCTATTTTGTTCGTTTTTCCAATTTTTCCCAGCATTAAATGCTTAATGTAAATTTTACATCTTACGTCTCAGTGCTACGTGTCAAATGACGCCTTCCTATCAAATTTTTCTAATAGCCTAAGTATTTATTTTTATACTATAATTGATTCTCGAAATTAAAATTAAGGAATGAAATGTTTCATTATCGTTCAGATAATAGTGTTCAAATAACTTGTTCTGTGGGGCATAAACGGATGAATCATACGCGTGTCTCAGTTGTTAATTTTTAAGTTGATAGGCCACTGCAATAAAAGAGCGTTTTATTTACCTAAGATTCATATTCATTATACCGTTGTCAAAAGCAACGTGACGTGATTGTTACACTCTGCCTTTGCTGAGATAGCGAAGTATATTGATTCAAAATCTATTTTGTGATTTGCAACACAAAATCGTAGATTATCTTCATTGTAATGTTTTCTTAGTAGCACGTTGTACAAGGAAGTTCTTCTAAGGACTTCACATTTTGGAGAAAATGGCCTTTTTTGAATTGGGAGGAATTGCTGTATTTTTACGCTTAGCAGACGGATTAGCGAACGCAGTACCAGATAATTTACTCATCCAATTTATACTCTGGTACCAGTTACCAGTACAGTTGTCTAAGATCTGACAAATTTGAGTCTTCTTTTTGTAATATTGGAGTGACAAACGTAAGATCGTCGTCGTCGTTCACCTCTACCTACACCTAATGTAAAGTGGTTACTGCAATCCTTGGACACTTGCAAATAACTTCACTCGATGAAAGTTACAAATACGATGTTACCCTTGGATACTAAGATGGTATGCCTGTATTTAGGATTCAAGTAATTATTTCAGTACTCTACTTACCATTCTAGTATTTTTTAACCTAAACGAATTATAATGGTGCCTGGGAAATTTCACATGATGCAATGGGTGTTTTGTGATATCTCTAAGGACTTCGACTATGTTCACCATGAAATGCTTGTCAGGAAACTACATTATTATGGCTTAAGAAGTAAAGAGCTTCAACTTACCATCTCGTATTTGAGTAAAAGGATTCAAAAGTTATAATGGACGGTGTGAGTTCTCCCAGATCAACGGTAATAATGATCGTTCCGCAGGACTCAATACTCGGTCTATTTCTTTTTCTTACTTACAAATGACTTTACCTTACTTAGTAGGGGGTGAACATGTTATAGTATTATTTAATGATCCTTATTATAATAATTCATTAATATCTGCTTGCCGAGCATGGCGATTATGGCAAATTCTCCTTGTTAGAGAGGCCTATGCCCTGCAGTGGACTTTACAGGCAGGTTAGTCAGTAGTAGTTAAGGTAAGGTAAGAGGATGTAAATTTGTATACGAATTCTCATATTTAACCTTTTTGTTGAGAACTAAGGATGTCGTGTTTCAGCGTTTTTGCAAAATTATCGGTTATGAGGGTAAAACGATGAATGTTAGTTTGTATTTAAGTCCGTTATTTTTAAAGGTGAAACAAGTGTTTCATCATTTTGATAAATCCCACCAGTGGGTAAGTGTATGTTGAAAGTCTAATTAATAGGCATGCAGTTATTTCTTAAAATTTAAACCATGAAAATTTGGATTTAGTCTATTGTTTGAATGAAAAGTATCAAAGACGTGTTTTTTAAAAAAACATTCTCTTTGAGGGTAAAATATGGTATATTTAGTATGGTATATTTATTTAATTAAGTTGCAGCGGTTTAGGTTGAATGATGATTGAAAGAAAATATTTTTTTATTGTCATGTTATTTTCCAAACAAAACTAAATGCTTGCTGACACCGGTAAAACATTCGTCATAAATCTTTAATTGGCCAGAATACGAAAAGATCGTGATAATTTTTCAAAGGTTACCCTTTTTATATCTATACTTTTCTCCCATCTCGAGAGAAGATCAGTTATTCCTTTGCGATAGAAATGTGGGGATCTGGACTCTTTTGTACCGCCTCCTGAAATAAACAAACTTTTCTTGCAGGAAATTGTTAAAATTGCGTCAAATCGTGGTCATGCAGTATCATACAGCAATAATGGCGAAGATGGATTTGAGAGATTCGCCATCATTATTCGAAGTTCTCCACAATAGACATCTGCTGTTATTGTTAATGGTACCTCTAAAAGCTATAATAAATTATACCAAGAACCACCAAACAATTACCATTACTTTGTCACCAAATAGTTACCATATGTGTGAACTTCGCTTTAGAACATTGTTCCGGTATTTGATCTGGGCTGAGCCATAGCGTTTTCACGCTTGCAATTATCGTAGAGAATCAAACAACAAAATGTCAAACTTTTTTTTAATTTAGAATGTAGAATGTTTAAGGTTTTGTGTAAAAAAAGTTTTAATCGCGAATTTTGGACCATAAATGTTTAATTTTAATTCAACGTAACCATTTCATTAAAACGCAACTTCATACTTTAACTACTTTTATTATTATTCCTTATTTAGTATAGTATACCAATAATAGAATTGTAGTAAACAGCCAAAAAACTGAAAAAACGAGGAACCGTTAAGCGATTTTTGCGAAAAAAAAAGTTTAGCTAATTTGTTACTGTAAAATAAAAATATTAACAAATTTGAAAAATACACTCCAGCGTTAGCTCGTAAATGATGTACAGAAATAGTGTTCTAAACTTCAAAAGAATCGGTGCAGTAGTTTTGACGTTATGAGGGTACACCGACATTAAAAACCAGAGTTGTGGGAAAAATGGTTTAAAGTTTTGAACACTAAAAGATTTGGAATAAAACATTTTTAAAAGCGAGTTTTGTCGGCTTACCTCACACTGAAACTACGTTGTCAGGTCCATAAAGGATGTTGCTATCATCTATGTTGTCTAAAGCATCTTTTTGCTCCTGTCTACGACGAATCCTGCCTTCTTTACTCTGTTTTTCAACTTCCTGCTCCGCTCGGTTTATATGCATGGAGTCAGTTGATCGCGCCCATCATGCTGGAAAACTTTTCACAGCCACAGCATCCAAGGTCTAATATCCTCATCACGAAAACAAACCGATAATTAACTTCGTAAACACCAGAGTTTATTCTTGCACTAGACGGAACATTGTTATCCGTTTCCGAAAGCTGGCTGGAGCACGACATTTGATGTTAAATCCAAGGCCTTCTTTCTTAGTCTATTGGTTACTTTTTCATCACAGTTTACACACTTCACTAGCGTAGCAATTGTTAAAAAATAGTACGGGCTAAGGTTAGTGATTTTATAGAGAGATGATATGAGCGAAACAGCAGCCAGGTAAAAATCCGGCCCGGAAAAACGGATGCTCAAATACTCATAACGTCGTCAATTTTGCTCCCATCTATTTGAAATTTTGACACAATGTTCTTGAAGTATTATGCATTCATACAGTTAAAAATGAAAAAATATTCTCAAAAAAAATTAATACCTCACTCCGCCCTTAGGCTCTATGATGATACCAGCATAAAGTAGCAACATAGTGCTTGCTGACAATTTGAAGACTTGCAAGACGTATCTTTCCCTGCTCCAAAACTCTCCTTAATATTGAGAACAGTTGTCCTGCTTTGAGATATACAGACTGCTACTTTTTAATCTTAGTAACAGTAATTAGGTATGGATATATTTATATATAAGTAAATCACCGTATTTTTTTTTAATCAACGGGTTGTGATTTAAGTAAATAAATCATAATATGAAATTTAACAATTCCGAAGTAGTAAATAAATTCTGATTTAGAAGTGTGATAAGGTTGCTGATCAAACTATAAAACTTTTATTGACATAGCGACGTATTAGTTTAACTGAACGGTATTTCTTACCATGGCGGTACCTTAATATATTCATGAAAAGAATATATCATCTTATTTTTTTAAATCGGTACCTTACCTGCACGTGGTGCATTTAAGTGTGCTAGTTGAAAATCCGTCCGAACTAGCCATAACCAAAACTATCCCATACTAGTGATGGAGAGTAGCATGAGTAGTGCGAGGGTAATTGTACTGCACTCGCCAACCTGCTTGCTCAACATGGTGAGTATGAGCAAATATTTAAATATGCATCATGCCTTTAGCTGGCACTTGGAGAGGCCTATGTACAGTAATGAACCTAAATGGCCTGATAAAGACGCCTGTTATCCATAGAGGTAAGTAGATATTACAGTTTTCCATTTGATATGACTTTACGCCTCTCCGGGAGATAGAAAATCACGGATGGCAAACCTCTGCGCATGAATTGAAGGACAAGAATTTTAAATAGTTTATGGTTTGATCCATAAGTATGAATAAAGTTTGTGATAATAAATATTACTTGACAATTATTATTATGTCTTGTACTAGTTTCACAACACATTTTAGTACAGAAGATAATTATACTTGTCAATATGATGAAGTTTCACTAAGTAACAACACTCGCAAGTATAAATGAATGAATATTACACTTGAATTTTAAATCAAAATCTTTACTCAGGATTATTTACAATTCAAATTATCAAAACTGTGGTCGTGTCCGCTTGTCCGAGTTTGATTTACTGATTACACTTATGAAAGTATAGTATAGTATTGGCTTCTATAGGACCGTTAGTTAGATACTATTTGGATTTATTAGACATATCAACGTACATTGCGGCGTTCAAACAAACGCAGGATTAATTTATTCAAGTATACGTACTGAAAGCAGCTGTAAAGGTGTGCTCACTCATACCTTATGCTTATATTTTATAACGAAGCTAGTGTCTATTGTGTTCTACCATTGTTTGCCGACCATCGACTGCGCAACTCTGTTTATAGACTTCACGGTCTCAACTTCCCAGTAAGAATTGAACGCACTTAAATTTAGTCAAACATGTTATAAATATCCACTATATTCCATTTATGTATGCTTTAACAATTAAAAATATTCTGTGTGAATATTCTATGAATCTATGTGATATGTCTGTGTTTCTATTTAACTGTGTGAAAATTGGTAAACAATTTTGTAGTGTCAAAATTACAAATTTTTAAACTAAGTCGGTAACTTAATCGGTACTTCGTCTTGTTTCGAAATAATTCTATAGAAATAATCTTTCCAGTAATGTCGAAGGTAATCTATAAATTTGAGCACAATTGATCGAATGGTATTCGAGTTTTCTTCATTGAGGCAACATTGAGTTTTACGACGAGTTTAAAATGTAATAAAAGATTTCATCTTTAGCGCAGAAAAATAATTTAAGATTTACTTTCAGGTGCTTCTAACTACATAAACATTTTCCATGAATCGAGAACATCAAAAACGAAATTTTAACGCCCGACTTTGGAGAGCGAAACACCTTCTCACATAGGGCATTTACCCATCAAAAAAATAGTTTAAATACTTAAGCAACTCCAGGAGATTAAAATGCAGTTTATACGTGCTTTTTTCAAACGTATCACTGACGATCTGAAGCAGAAGAAGCTCATACCATTGAAGATTTTATTCTTTGTACACGCTTCTAGTAAGTGACTTGACCCACGTATTTCCGCCTAACTTAATTGTACAATTGAATCCTCAAGATACTGTGGTTACGCAACTAATAAATTGCAGTAAAGTTTGTACGATCTTGTTTAGAGTTGTTGTATTGAATATTACATAAGCTTATTAGTATTAGTAGTATGTTAATAGAATATGAAAGAATAAAATTCACTATTAAGTTTTGCTTCAGAATGATACAGAAACAAATTCTTACTGACAAATAAAAGTATTTTAAATATTATGTTACTGGATGAAATTTCGATATTATTAATTCATATTCTTTCCCCTATCTACAAAATTGCGCCAATAGGCATGCATAACTTGAAAGATCCTTTATAATATAAAAGAAATGTATAGAATACTTCTATATTCGTATAGATATACCTACGTATAAGAGATGCTATGGGGAATTTACTCACTTTTTGCTCAAAAGTTAGTCTCTTCTGCACGCGGGTATAAGGACCGACAGATGAGAAAAAATCCATCTATTACAGTCTAACCCAAATCCCACAGACTTAGTGATGGGTAAAAGCATCCAAGAAAGAACAAGGAGATATTGTATAAAATTAACAACATTACTAAAAATAAAATATCTATATGGCAAAAATTTGCACGAAAATATTGGTGTAGTGCAGTAAAAATTTAGAGTTATATATTTTTATTTTAATTTATGTATATATATATATTTTATAATGACTTAGCCGTAAAGATCAGCAAGCTGAAGTGGCAATGGGCCGGCCACATAGCTCGCAGAACTGACAACCGTTGGGGAAAAAAGGTTCTCGACTGGCAGCCACGTACAGGCAAACGCAGTGTAGGACGACCCCCACAAGATGGAGTGACGACCTGCGCAGTGTTGCGGGAAGTCGATGGATGCAGGTGGCTCAGGACCGAGCTTCGGGGCAATCTTTGGGGGAGGCCTATGTTCAGCTGTGGACTTGTGATAGGCTGAAATGATGATGATGGTGATGATTTTATACGGAAAATTTTATTTGCTGTAAATATAAATTATATTGAATAATGGGTTAGGGGATAATTAATTCGATTCAAGGGTATGTCATAAGTTGATAAACTTCTTCGTACTTTATTAATAGTGTTATTTTGTAAAATGTCTCTTGTAACCTTTAAATTGTATTGCAGCCCTGTTCGTACTATATCCATACCTGACTATCCACATGCGTGAATTGGGCATCAATGTTGAGGAGACGGCTATTATGTCTGCCGTGACGCCAGTCATCTCCATAGTAATGCCGCCTCTCGCCGGGATGCTCGCAGATAAAATTGGCAATTTCAGAGTTAGTATTTTAAATTACACTACTCTTTTATTTATTTTTTTGATGTAGACGTGCAATTTAATATAATATGAAATAATACAAAAGAATGCACACGATTAAATGTTTGTTAATATATATTTCTTACTAGCGACTACTCGGGGCATCACTCCTATAAACGTGAATGAGCGAATAAAATCCAAAAATACACACTTTCACATTTATACTATTAGTAGGATATATTTATGTATTTGTTATACATTGCGACGAATGTTGCCTATAGCTTTGTAAATACGAGACGTTATTCTTTACAAAAAACAACTATCCCTAATTAGGTATACTGATTTTTAGTAAACTCCCCATGATTTCATAGTAAATCCCAATCGTAAATCGCAAGTAAACTTTGAGCCGATATTACGTAAACGATGACACCACAAAAAAGCAAACAAGGATTGATTGAAGTACAGATTTTAAACAAATAGTTTTATAGTATAATAGCTTATGTCTTATTAGTAGGTTTTTTCTGCTCTATGTTTGATATTGAATAAGTTCTATGAACACTTTTTGTGAGCATCCGTCTAAAGTTCTGGTTAAATTCCATTGAGTTAATTCACAATATATGTATCGCAAATTACATTCAATTCTGGATACAATAACCTTTACCTTTTATTGTAGTCACGGTATTGTGAACACGACGTACTCGCTCCTACATGTATAGGTGCAATGCGTTACACATCATCTGTACATGAAGCTCTGATGTTTATTGCTCTGTAACAGTCGCGTAACCAAAGGCATTGGTTTGAAATATGTGGTTATTTTTATGAAAGTGTTTTGTTTATATTCGACTATGATATTTTTCATAATTGAAAATAATTCCGAATCATGATTTTTATATTGATGTAAAAATGTATAATGTACAATCGGTTTAACTGTGATAATAATAGCTCTCTGTGACAAATGATGTTTTGAATAAATTTTCCTTAATTTTCCGGTGATTGCGTTCAACAAGTACCTATGTGTCTCTATTAGGTACAATTCTATCATCGGTGTACAATTGCGACAGAAAATGCTGGTTTTGTGTAGTTTTACTAATCATTCTTCGTAAACGCTGCATCCTGTTTTTCTTTCAATTCGCAATTTTGCCAGTTTATGACGACTAGTTTGCGAGTTGAATATCCGTGAATTAATATGTTTTATCGAAAAACTGAAATTGTTTGCTAAATACCTTAACAGGGTTCTTTTATTGATATTATTAAAGTCAAGTCGTCGTCAAATCTGTTTACTAAGCGATTTGAGATGACTCTCGAAAACAGCACGTAGACGCTGCTTAGAAATCGGTCTATAATTGTTCAACAGACAGTTTTCCCCTTTCTTGAAGAATAGGACAACCACGCTTCTACAATACCCTTTCAGCGTAATACCGCCATGAATGATGGAATTAAACAGATTCTGAAGGACTACGCCGTTGGCTGGCGCCTTGCCGTTTTTATGCTTTTTGCGAGCCATCCTAATATCGCTCAGACTGACTTCCGGGAAGTCATCGGAATAATGTCGGATAAGCTTGGCTCTAGGGTTGTTACTCACATCAGTGTGCGGTTTCAACGACGTTTTGTACAGCTGTCCGTAAAATCTCTCGATCTCACTCAAAATCTCTGCTCCAGCGGAAATAAATGCGCCGCTTTCGGTCCTCAACTTGGTCAGTTGGCTCTTTCCGATAGACAGATCTCTGGCGAAGACTTTGGAGCCTTCGATTTTCATTGGTCACCAGAGCTTCGATTGTCTGCTAGCAGCCTTTGGTTGGTTAGCATTTTGAGAAAAATATAGCATGAACATAAACTCCGTGTGTAAACACGAAAACATTATACCTAGTACCCATTTTTTGTTATGATAGTGTCTAAATTAAAATAAGCTGGAACATTGTAGTTGCTGTTAGCGCTGTCTTCGACGTTGGGCGGTGTATCAGCTTTGCTCCTTCTGGCCGTGCCAGTGGGACGGATCACAATAACGTACCCACCAGCGGCACAGCTCATTGCGACTTGCAATACACGCTTTCTTCAGCTGCGTCACGTTCAGGAATACCCGTGTACTCCGCTACACCCGTATGCGTTTGACGTCAATCTCACGTAAGTATTTCTGGGGTGTATAGAGCAGAAAAGTTGGCATTAACAATAATAATTAAGGAAATTACTACAAGAATTTGTTTTATGGAATAATTTGTAGACTAGACTAACTTAAACAATAATAAATATAAGTGACATTAGAATTAACATTAAGCTGACACGATTTAAGACATTAGAATAAACAAATGAGATGAAAGTCTAGTGTCTAGTCTAGTTACTTTTATTTTTTTTATAATTGCTGAATCACGTTAGGTCATAAGTTGTAGTTTTTTTGTTTGATGACACTTAGTGTAAGATATGAATATATATCAATTTTAGTTCAAATATTTATTAACTAGAATATAATGGCCTGTACTTTAAGCAGGGAACCAGACTTGATGAGAGAATTGTAAATAAAGCATGGTTATAAGAGCATCATATCTTTGCATTGTTTTTATAATGAATGTGTGATTCGGTGATCTGTGAAGTTAGCTCAAATAAACGTATTGCAATAAAAGTCCAATATATTAAGTCCATAATGCTTTCAATTTATTTTATACAGGGTCTTGACTTGCGGGTTTCTTTGCGAGATACCACAAGAAGTTTCTTCTAAGGAAATTGAAGCAATGGTCCATACGGAGTCATACGACGTTCGGTTGCATTCCCATACTCAAAACCAACGCTTCTTATACCGTCACACAGTTTCACCATTCACACATAAAACAAAAGCGCTTATAAAAGATCAGAGTAATTCCCGTATCATGACTGATGATCCATATTTTAATACAACAATATCCAAAATTTCTGATAACGAGATATTTTTCCCCACGCCGAAGCTTTATCAAATGGAATGTACGGAAACTGACAACAACGCCACCTGTCTATTTGGAAGGACAAATTTTTTTACAAGCCTAGAGGAAAGAAATGACGAACATAATGTTAAAGCGAAATTTCGTTTGAGGATTTCGCATGACGCACAAAAAACCTCTACCGAAGTTAAAGATTACTGGGTGAACTCTATTTTAAAATTAGTGGGTAATGTATCTAAGTTTGAAGCTGATTACGACGGAGTTGATAGTACGACGTGCGAAGACCATTTTCTTGAGGTAAGAGTGCAGTATTTTTTTGTCAAATGTATATAAAATACGCATAACAGTGACTGGTACTGCGATCACCAACCCACTAGGTGCCAGGCGTGGCGATCACAACAGATCATTATGTCATGTCATTATTTATCATTTTATTATTAATCATTTCAAATCCATACTGATATTTTTATTGATTTAGTCATAAATCAAGCTCTTATAAGCTTTCAGACAAAATGTATTTGTTCCCATTTTTTATTTATAATAAATATATATCTGAAATTATTAAGCTAAGAAGGAGAAGAAGTAAAGAATTCAGGCACAAGCAATTCAAACCTGCCAAAAGAGGTACTTTAAATAAAATTGTTTTAATTAATCGCTTACAGTTCGATAAAGTATGTACGTATATACGTTCGTTCATTTACGAACATACATTTTATTATTACACGTTATATTGTTTCTATATATATTTTATATAGAAACAAAATAACGCATGCATATTAATGTGTAACAGAATTTATGATGATGAGATGAGATATTGTCCAATTATATAATACAGTGTATGCGCGCGAACACAGAGGTATCCTAATTCGCACGCAATAACGGATAGCTGTGTTAAATAATATATAAAAATTTAAAGCATCCAAACCGATGTATCTGCCTAAAAATATCCTGACTTTGTCTTATACCGCCTCGCACTTTAGATGTCACTGTAACGTAAAAATGGATAGAAGTAATTTAATAAAGGGTCGTTCAGTATCATATAAGGTGGTGAAACCTTTACATCTGTTTACAGGCGCAGAATATGGATAATGTTCGTGTACAGACTGGTGTTCGGTTGCTAAGCAAATGTTCTTCAGCTTGCGCTGCTGTAACGCCGAGAAAGAACCTTTGCGAGAATTTTCAACAACAGGTCGAACTTGATCCAACGTTGACATTCTGGGCCTATATGGCTGTAAGTATGAATTTACTTAAATAGTATTTTTGTCGCTTAAATTTGAATGTGATACTGAAGTACAAAATCTCTAAATTTGTTGATTTTTTATTATACACATAAAACTTGTGAGTATGATTATTTTGACTTAATGGCCAGCGTTGAAAGAAGCGTGTGAGTCGTTATACTATGTACAAGTAGCGCATTGGTCGGCGGATTTGCTGATGAGAAGATTGTGGATCAATCGTCACTAACTGCGTATTTTATTTTACAAGAGCGCTTGCTTAACTCAATGTCTCTGTTCTTGTTCCAATCTTCAAATGTGCGGATGTACGTGTGTATCACGATAACGCCCGAAATACTTAGCGTATAGACCTCATTTTTTACCATTAGCTTCAAATGTTTTTGGGTTTTGAATCCCATTAGTCTATTTCTAATTTGTTCATAATTATTATATTTATTAAATTAAACACGATAATCACGATTCAATGGTTATGATAAACAATGGGTACTCCATTTTCAGTTAAATATGTATGAATGTATGAATTAATGAAAGAAATATACTTTATTGTACACACACATATTTAACAAACAAAGATTATTTAAAAAAAAACAAAAATAAATGTACAATAGGCGGCCCTATCGCTAATAGCGATTTCTTCCAGGCAACCCAGAAAGAAAAATTAAATATGAACACAAGTATCGAGTTAGGGTGTACACTAAAGTGAACATATAATACATACACATTAAATGCAAATACAATAAAAACAAAAAAAAAAATATTTGTGTACTATTGTATAGTTAATGTGTGTCTATCACTTCCTGTTGTAAACCGGACACATCCAGCAGGCCACATTCAGCAGAATGATAGTAGTTTTATTTTGAACTTTGCTCATAAAAATTTATTGATAGAAGATTTTCTTTTTAGTATTATTGTTTATTTATAATTGAAATTATTGAAGGTTTCAAGTTGTTACTTTTGTAAATTATTGAGACGAGATTTTTATTAACCCTTTAATTGTATTTTATTAACTCGTCACACATTATCATTAATAATGGTATCATATTCATAAAGTATCTTTGCATATTTTAAGGAATAGCGTAATATCTTACAGATAAAAATGCATATTAATGTATCTTTCTTTTAAGGCAAAGGTTTTTGTTCACGTGCACTTTCACTCGTTGCTTTAAGTCTTATCTCAAGCTTCTAAGTTTAGAAGCTCATAACCATATTTATGTAAGTCGTGTGTTTCGTAATACGAGACATACTACTTTGGCCTTGTCCCAGTTGTTCCGACCCGTAAATCATGGACGATGTTTAAGTTAACCGTTCATATATGTTCGATGTTTCGAACCAGCTGAGAAGTTTCTTATCAACTAGAGGCCCACCTCGCCTTTGTATGGAAACAGGAAGCTTTTTGGGTTGCAAATGTTTTGACTGTGCAAAGCCAATATAGCAGTTACTTTATTCAACCTTCAGAACATTGTTAATCTTTTTAGAGGCTTTAATAAGTATTTAAAATTTATTAAGTGCGTTGATTAGTCACCAATTAAGTAGGTATTATTTCGTAGCTACTTATTTACAAGGGAACGCGTAAGCCGTCACTACATAATAATAATAATAATTATTTCTCTTTAATATACATTTTAATGTAAGTTTTGTTTATAGGTTAGAGTGTCCATTGGTATCATAGGAGGAACTGCCTTCGCGATGTTCGAAGGTGCCGTGATCGCGATAATAAGAGACCAACGCGCCGACTATGGTTTACAGCGTTTGTATGGTAGCATTGGTGGCATGATCTCATCCCCTCTCTCGGGATTGCTCATCGACTATGCAAGTAGGGGGAAGGGATACACAGATTTCAGGTAAATTATTAATTTGGACAAAACTTTATTTCTGAAGTAGGTAGTTTGAACATGTTTATTATTTTATATAAGTTCGTGTTATGGATTTCTGTTATTAAACTCTATTTGTCAGATATAGTAAAAACTTATGATAATAAGACAATCTGTCCAGTCCATACATTGATGATCTTTGTTGGGTGTATAGAGTCGGATGACATAAACGAATAATTAATTTCAATTCTCTGTGTAATAGGGAAATGTGTGTATTGCATTGAGTGCTATTAGAGTTGTGTGCATATAACAGTAGAAAGTGAACAACAATTATGCATTGTTTCGATTATTTTATTTCGACATTTGCTTGATTTCTTTATGACATGAAACAGTGTACCCTTGAAGACCTGCTGCCAACTTCAATACCATAATGTTACAGATGCGTTACGATGGTATGGCACACAGTATGTAGCTATACCGGCTCTCTATACACTTTAAAGCGGAATACAACAGTAGTTGCATTGTAAATTAGTAGCAGAACTAGATAGGAGGGTGTTGCTTACCCATACGATTCCTACCACGTAGCATATGTAATTTTTCATATTTATTGTATGTAAGTAAGCATAAAAATGTCCTCATAAACATTCCTGGCCTCTTTGGCCTATTAACAACAACATCGTAACAGGCTGACAGTGCCCTCTGCTAGTCAAAGTCCTCCTTCTCAAATATTTGAGAGGGATTTGGGGACGGGAATGGCCCGCCACGCTGCTCCAGTGCGGGCTGGCATATCCTCGATATTATGTTTTCTATTATATATTATCTGATATGCTGGTTTTCTCACGATGTTTTCCTTTACCGCCGAGCACGTGATAAATACCGCAGTTAAAATTGGTATTAACAATTTTAGTGGTGCCGGCTCTGGGGATCGAACCCAGGTCACTCGCGCTCTTTGATACGAAATTCAGCGCCCTGAGCACTAGTCTACCACGGCATTTATCTATTCCTGGATATACTGAATGGGTGTATATCAAGGTTCAAAACAAAGACCCAGGGTTAAACAGTCAAATACACTAACTATTCGTGAAAAAAATGCTCTAATAAACGTGGTATACGTATAAATTGTGTTTTTGAGTTGCTACATCACAATACTGTAACCAGATTCGTATTCAGAAATGTATACCCGTAACCGACACCGTTGTATATGATTTTGCGCAGTGTCACATTGATTGTTCGATAAGTTTTTTTTGCAGGCCTGCCTTCTATTTGTATGCAGGTTTGAAAGTTGTTACTGGAGCATTGATGTTGAGCATCAATCTTGAGTTCAAGCAACCAGCTCAGAACCTTCTAGAAGATGTGATCGCTGTTTTTCGAAACGTTGAAATTGTGACACTGTTTATTGCCTGCTTTATATTGGGTATGAAAATGATAAATATTTCTTATATTTGGTCAAATTTTACTTGCTGATGTCTGCAATATTCCAGATGTGAATCCTTTAAATGCGTTAGCTTATCCCGTGGATGTCGTAAACGTCGACTAAGTGAAATACCAGAAAATTCCATGTGGCGTCTGTTATAACTTATAACCATCTCAAAATTATGCACATGGTCTCTGGTTCTCCGATCGCCAAAACGTTTGACAAGCACGGTGATATCGCAAATCCTACCTTACATTACATTGTACAAGTGCCTTATGAAGCTAGAGCTAAATTAGCCTAATTTGCTTACTTCCACAGTATCATGTCCTTTGGTGTATTACTGTGGCGATCTGCCGCCGGATTGGAAACAATATTAAGCATAAGCAAATTATTGCAAAAGCAAGTGATAGGGAGCAATCTATACTTTAGGGCATATTTTGACACTTCCGACGTTTTTTATTTTTTGAATATTATTTTCATACAGAAAAATATAAATTTATTTAATAAAATACGAACTGTCTCCTCTCCTATCCAACGGGTCGAAATTTATATAACCTAAAATTGCAAACCTTTTCTTCATACGAAAATTTAAAAATGCAATTAGAAGACTTTTTTTTTTATTAGGCTCACTAATTGAAATGTAACACTTATAAATTTCAGTTTAAAAACAAATTACTTACTAAGAGACATACAGTGCTCATTCTTATTACAGTGAACACACCTTGGATAATAAGAAACGTTTACACTATTATTTTAGATAAGCTTAGATTTCTATTTTAATAATTTAATAATAAGTACTTTGGCCGAAGCCAATGAACCGTTAAATATATCAAAAGATGAACTTACAGTATTATACAATGATAGCATTCGATAGAGAGGAGAATGCTGTCTTACTTTAGTTCGACAAAGTGGCAAATTAATAGTCTTTCTGTTACTTAGGCGACTACCAGAACGCGGCATTACCAAATCTATCCTTTTTAAAAAGTCTTGACAGAACACCAAACCATGAATAGTTTTGAACAGAAACAAGATATTCGAAATCTTGCGTCGAACACTTAAAAGGGTTTAAGGTTATAAGATGTTAATCTACTTTCATAAGAGTCCAATGTTTTGCATTCGTTGTTCGTATAGGCTAATTGATAATAATCTCTTTTGATTTTTTCTAATCTATTACAATGCACAGCATATCCCGGTGACCAAATAACGCAAATAAATAATTATATTCAAGAGTGCTTCTAACTAAACAATTGTATATTGGTATTATGACTTTAGGGTCTTTAACTATTTTGATTTGCCTGGACACAAAACCAGATAACCCGGAGGCTTTTTTAATTATCGTATCAATATGCGCTCTGAAACTTAAAGAACTATCTAATATTACACCTAAATCTTTAATTTCGGTAACTTCGTTAAGAGGAATATTATTTAAGTTGTACACATATTTAATCGATTTCATTTTTTTATAGACTTTTATGTAACAGCATTTATCAACATTTAATTTTATTTTATTGTGACAGCTCCATAATTACACTTTGTTAATTTCTAACTAACGTTTTAACATCATTTCAGTCGTAATGTGTTTATATAATTTCAAATCGTCTGCGTTCATTTTAAATGGAAATGTTAATTTTCTAGTCAGGTTATTTATAAAAATTATGAAAAACAAGGGACCCAAGTGTGAGACTTGCGGTACACCAGTTGGTATCATTTTACTCTTTGAAGTATATCCTCGGATCATAGAGTAATAGTAACCCACTCCGCTCAATTTTTTTTATCAAACGAAAACTAGCACTTCTGTTCCTACGCCGGACCAATGATGCCTATTAAAAATATATTTCTTTTCAATTTGTATTTTGTTACTATTTATATATATACTTATATATATATATATATATATATATATATATATATATATATACATATATATATGAACACTGTCGGAAGTAAAGAATAACGCCAACCCTGTCTGATCATCGGTGTCGTAAAAGTCGACAGATCGAAAAATATATATTAGGAGATGGGCAGCAGCATCCTTCCTGCATTAGACCATAAAAAAACTGCGAATGCCAACCCGAGCGCCAGGCGTGACAACTATGGCAAAACCCCCCTATGATGAGAGTTAAAAAAAAAACAATGGCCCCCAGTCCCCGGCAGCCTCGCTAGTTTGGAGACAGCTATGGTAACGGCAAGGCAGGGGGTGCAACGAATCTCCGGCTAGATTCTGGTTGCTTACCTAGACGAATGGACCTGGCAACATATAACGCACGCACATTGAGAGCCAAGGAGAAGATACTGGAACAAGAAGAAGAAGTAAGAAAGTTGCACTGGAGTATTATAGGATTGTCTGAAGTCCGAAGACAGGGGGAGGACCCAATAATCCTCAAATCCGGTAACTTGTTTTACTACCGGCAGGATGACCATCTGTCCCAAGAAAGTTTCGGATTTATTGTCCACAGGTCTCTCAACAACGTAATCAAGATCGGAAGTGTGTCGAGTAGGGTCGCGTACCTTATACTCAGAATAACCAAAAGGTATTCGCTGAAGGTCATACAGATATACGCACCAACCTCGACCCAACCTGATGATGAAGAGAAGGCAATGTATGAAGATATTTCAAAAGCCATGCATTGCTCTAAGACTCACTACATGTGTTGATGGGAGACTTTTAACCAAAACTACGTACGAAAAAAGGCGATGAGCCGATAGAGGGCAACTTTGGAGTAGGGCAACGGAACCCAAGAGGGCAACTGCTGGTTGACTTCATGGCAAAGGAGGGATTCTTTATGATGAACTCCTATTTCTAGAAGCGGCCCATAGAAAGTGAACCTGGTTGAGCCCGGACGGTACCACAAAAAATGAGTTTGACTTCATTATGACGACCAACCGTCAGCTGCTTAGTGATGTTTCTGTGTTCACTGGGGTGAAATTCGGCATTGATCACCGAATGGTAAGAGGTCCACTGAACCTTAACATTAGGTTCGAGCGGTCTCCACCACGTGCCCTTATCCAAAACCCCGAGAGCTTTCAGCTTGAATTGTATAATAGCTTTCAGTCGTTACAGTGGACGATACAAATAGCAGGATAGTGGAAACTGTCAGGGATGCTTAGGAATGCCATCAATGCTTAGGGAAGAACTAAGTTTTGCAGGACCCGCCGCACAAACAAGCCCCAAAAGCTCTCCGATCACACTATTAAACTCATGAAAGCTGGGCGTGAGATGAAGCTGCAGTCTATAACTGATGCTTCAGCATATCGGCAACTGAATAGTCAGATCTCTAAATGTTTGCGGCAAGACATACGCAAATTTAGCGATATAACGGTGCGATAGAACGGTACAAAAGGTCCAAAGTCTTTGCCAGATACCCAGGATTGTGGTACCAGGATTGACCTTATATACTCGTATACCACGTATGTTAGGGAACCAAATATATAAGGTATAAGCAATAATTCCACATATCTACACTTTTCGTGTTATCGTTGCACACCCAATTTTACGAGTAAGTCATCCTTTATCGAGACTCACGGACGACAGTTTCATATTTTTTAGACATCGAAAATGCGTAAAATAATATTTTAATATATAAAGTTGCATGAGTAATGGACGAATTAGGAGTTGGTTAAAGAATATGAAACTATTTTGGTTCTTTTTAAGTAACAGACAAATTATGATAAAAAGTGATAACGAGACACTCACACTACACCTGCAGGTACTTGTACTAAGTGACTCAAACTCTCCATTTTTTCAATATAAAATCCTTAAATATTTACATTGCTTCAACATGATAACTTTTCACATATTCCAAATTAAAAATATTGTGTTTAATATATGGGCGCATAAGCAGACGATTTTGTTTTCTATACAAATCATGAAGATCTTAGCCATTGTGAAGTTTAGTTACCGAGAGCTATAAATATTACGTGTATTGCATTGCAACCTTTAAGCATTGTGTAGTATGCATGTCTAACTGTAGGGGGATCTAGGCGGGTAATAATTAATAAACAGTCAATGCCTTTGACTTCTTACACAGAATGTAAGCAAAATTACATATATTCTTTAAATCCGCCTGAAACAATTAAGCTAAACGTTTGGATAAGCACGGTAAATATGAAAAAGGTAATAGAAAATCGCGAGAATTTTAATTATTTCTTAGGCATGCCATTTCTTTTAAAATATGAGGTGTGGTTGAGAGGGTGTAAAGGGGAATATATACTTATAGTTTTAGAAAACTTACCTGCATGTGGTGCACACTGGTAGTGTAGTGCGTAATGATGGCGGAAAATAAAAGAAGTATTGCACAAATGTAGAGACAACGTAACTGTTTAATATATACCGTGATATTTTTATTCGTACTTTCACAATGTCTGGTCCTTCCGCTGTAGGAATTTCTCCTGTGTCGCGGAGGCAGTTTACATACATGAATTGCACACGGACAAACAACACCCAGACCGGGAACTATTATTTGTAGTCCCCATACAAATACTAGTCCCGTGCGGGAATCGAACCCGCGACCCACAGCGCCGCAGTTAAACGCTTAGCAACTACGCCACCGAGCCGTCTATAAATTATTAAAGTGTCTCTCTCTCTCTTTGCATTGATATTGCGAGCTGTCTGCTGCGTTAGAACCATCTCGAAACTCTTATTCGAAAATTACTCTAACTTTTGAGATCTCCATGTTTAACTTAAATATTGAATGTAAAAACAATTGAATATCAAACAATAGAAAGTCAGAAATTTTTTGAATTAACAGTGTTATAGTTTTTGTGTTAAAAAAGTTTTAATCACGAATTTTGGACCATTTTTTTTTTAGTTTAACGGGGGGGAAAGGTGCTCGCACCTACCCGTCACCGTCTCCGGTGACTGGTTATGTCGGGATCAGCATTGAAGATGCCGGAACGACTAAAACCCCCACGGTAGATCTGCTGTTGGTCCAGTGGCCTTTACAGCTACATCGGTAAGACTCGCGAGCAGGAGGCCCCCAAGTTAAATAAACAAAAAAAAAAGGAACGACGACGCTGCCGATGCTGTGTCGCGCTCGGACCCATGTTAACGAAAGAAAGACTCTCGACAAAAACTAGGGGGGGGCTGACGACAAACCAAGGGCCCGTCTTAGGGGGGTAAAACCGCGGCTTGGGTTGCAATCGAATTTGGGCAAAACTTTGATGTTAAGAACGCCTTTGCACACGAGTAATCCTCGTGTATGGCGTGAATCTGTGACCGCGCGTTCGACGGGGAACAGCGCGGTGTGTGTGAGACATGTGAGCTGTCTGTGTGGTCTGTGTGATAATGTGAACGGGCGTTGTGTCCGCGAACGCATTGTTGTGTCTTGTGATAAAGTCGTCCTCGTCGATGAGGACGTTCTTGGGGCGCCTTTTGTCAGGCGGGTCGTTAAGCGCAGGAGTGTAATTTCCTAGCGCTGCTACTAACGGATTAGGGTGTTCCTTCAACTTTGCGAAATATCTTGTGGATATTTCTTTAAAGAGGGCCACCAGAGTGGGCAGATTTAAGTCGCGGTGCAGGTCTGCATTCCGCATGTAGTAAGCTGCGCCGGTTGCTCGGCGCATGAAGCGGTTCTGAATCACTTGGAGTGGTTTCAGTCGATGTTTCGGGACGTGGGCAAATACTACGCTTGCGTAAGAGATTATAGGTCGTATGCAAGTTTTGTATAGTAGTAATTTATGTCTTAGTGACATTTTGTTGGTTTTGTTCGTAAGGTAATATACGCGACCGGACACAAAGGCCGCCTTATTTCTTACGTTTCGGATGTGCTTAGTGAAGCTACGTCTGTTGTCTAGGGTGACACCTAGATATTTCACTTCCGACACCCATGGTACGGGTTTGCCGAATAGTGATATCGAAGAGAATTTGCTTAATACCTTGCGTTTGGAAACGGGTTATTTTGCGAACAGGACTGCCTTGCTTTTTTCCGGGTTGACATCGATTCTCCATGTCCGCGATACGTTAGTATCGGAGGCGTATAGGGTGGTGTCGTCGGCGAAAAGAGCGTGTAGAGGGTAGGCGAGAGGACCGAGCCCTGCGGAACACCGGCCCTTATGGGCCTGCTGTCCGAGAGGGTCCCCTCGACTCGATACCGAAAAGTGCGATTTGACTAATAAAAGGCTTGAATGATGTGCACAAGCCTGTCTGGCATTTCTAGAGTGTACAGCTTGTATAGCAATCCGTTGTGCCAAAATTTGTCGAATGCCTTCGCGACGTCGAAGAAGAGAGCTCCTACCCGATTTTTCGGGTTTTCTTGAAAGCGCTCGAGTACGTGCTCCGAGAAGCGGTGCAATCTTGGACCATGTAGGTTTAATTGTAATTTATAGTGGCCATTCAATTGAAACGGCAACTTCATTCTGTAACCCCCATTTAGATATTAATGCAGTTCGTTGATTGATTTATACGGAAAATTGTTCCAATACAGTAGACGTACGACGTGCTTTTCTAAACTCGTGCTGTATATTAGGCATTGTTTTTTTTTTTTCAGAAACGTACTAATTGGTTAAACAACTAATTTTTCAACGATTAAATATTTAACACTGACAGTAAATCGATCGGCCTGTAATCTGAATAATCCAAAGGGCTACCCTGTTTATATATTCGACGAATAATTTTCCTTTTTTAATTTATTCGGATACTCTCCATTTTGCACGCACATATTTACAAATTTCGCCAACAACGGACTGAATTGTTTTTTCACGTACTATATATACTGCGCTCTTATATTATCTAATTGGTGATTTCCTCAGCTCTACTTGTCTATTGTTTTTTTATATCATAAGATGATACTTTTTGATAACGGAAAGATACATTACTCTGGGTTACATAATTAATGCGATCAAATTTGCCCATAGTCATGGGCAAATCTACGAAACTTGGCATATTAGTTTTTTTTTGGAGCTCACATGGGAAGGCATATGTCCAGCAGTAGACTTAAACCGGCTGATAAAGATGATGACATTGGAGAGGACAATATATCTTTAAAGTTAATTTTTACTTAATTTCAGGCACTGTATGGGGCTACATCGAAAGCTTCTTATTTTGGCTTTTACAAGACTTAGGGGCGTCGAGGTCTTTAATGGGCATTACTATCACTGTGGGTGGTATTGCCGGGCTACCTTTATTGGTACTCTCTGGTCCTATTATCAATAAACTGGGCCATGCCAATGTTCTGTTCGTCGGGTTTCTTTTCTACGCCATTCGATTACTAGGTAAGTTTTTATAGACTTAAGGAAATTAAATCAGAAAACTTTGTGTTTTTGGGCAAATATTTGTTCGGTTATAGTAATAGCAAACCTTCAGAGCGCGAATTTTGAGATCTGATCATCATAAAACTGAAAATTGAAAATGCCTGTCTATAAAACAAAGTTTTTTTATAAATCGTTTTTTGTTCAAGCTCCGCTGCGTCTAGCAAATGACTTGCTTCGGGCGCAGCGAGGTGTGCACAGTCCTCATTAACTTTTGAAAAGCTTGTAAAGAATCACTATATATCTTTTTAATTACGTTACAACTGTTCACCTGTTTTATATGAGTATATGTTTTATTTATCATATTATATGATGATACGTCATAAATTACATATCTTTACATATTAAAATAGTGTGCGTCTGTTGGTGATCGTGTAATTTTTTAAGGACTTGACCGATTGAGGTCGAGTTATAATATATAAGTAATTAAGAAATTAAACTCTCTCTTATCACCATGTGTATATTATTATAATATATACAGGCTAAATACGTTATGACATTCAAGATATATTTGCGCTCTAAGTTCACAGCGACTCCCAGGTTAAAGACCTTATCAACCGTCCAATGTCCGTGTTTGATGTCGCCGACGCGACGACAATGAAATCCAGCTAGATTGCCGCTGTTGCTGATGTCATTAAACTATTGCTTTTGCGTTTTATTTGAATTGTATCGGAATTCATGTAAATATTCAGTACAATTTACTACATTTATATATTAGTATATTATACTACAATAGAGGGCCGTAAGAGCTATTTATAATCTTTATTTAAGAACCTATCTAAAGAATAAATTTGAAGAAATTAATATTTCTTACCTTGGCTTCTCAACACATATGTAAATGAAAAATGTAATGAATGTAGATAAAAACAAAAATACATTTTATGAGAATAGAGATATTCATTATATAAATACTAGGAACAGACACAAACTTGTGTTACCAGTTTCTGGACTCCATACAGTCAGTAACTCGTTTATGGGGCAATAAATACAATCTACAAAAAAATCCCAGTCAAAGCTCAAAGTATACCTTTTTTTATGGGAAATATTATTAATTAGATATTTCTAAGCGTGGTAGAGCCAAGCCGCGGCTTTAGCTGCAGCTCGAATGGGCCGGCTCGTCCGGATTGGTACCACGGCCTCGCAGAATACCAGCGTGAAGTAGAGGCACCTTGTGCTTCTGCGTTTCGTTCGGTGAGTGAGGTAACCGGCGCCCCCTGTTCCCCTCCTCTTCCCTCCCATCTCCCAAATATCCTTAAAGACCGGCAACGCACCTGCAGCATCTATGGTGTTGCAGATGCATGTGGGCGACGGTAATCACTTACCATCAAGTGAACCGCTTGCTCGTTTGCCGTCTCTTCCATAAAAAAAAAAGATTTACATAGATTCATTTTTAATGGTTTATAAACCTACACCAGTTCCAGTCCATCCAAAGGTTATTCTCTGGAGAAAATAAGTCTTAGTGATATGCGGATGGGAAGTCTGCCCATTGTAAACCCTTTGCCTACCTTTTGTTTTAATTACCTAAATAAGCTTTTCTTTGAAGACAAGTTGTTATTAAACCATACTAAATTTTTCCTGAAAAATCAGTCTTGTTTTACGTGGTAGCTTCCTAGATAAAAATCGTATAGTTTTAATAAAAGGTAATACATTTGTCTTCCAATAGTTGCCTGTTTCCAACTTAAACTTCACTTCAGTCACAACCTACTTCATAAACGAGAAAATATCTTTAACCTGTGATAGGCAACTTTTACTAGTAAGAGGACTTTATCTAAATACGGTTGGATCGTTTAGTTCCAGTATTCATGTTATCGTGACGACTGGTTTCAATTTCTAAGATAAATGAACCTTAATTTTTTAAGATAAATTGTTTTGTATTTAGTTCACTTTGAAACAACTGTGGTGTTGTGTTGAGGTAATTAAAATAATGACGTAGGTTGATGTTCAAAAATAGTTACCTCATTTATAACTAGGTGATAAAGCTGATGACGCTCAGAATGACCATTTTCATAATTTTCAAATATGGGGCCTACTTCTAATAGACAAATGGGTCTGGTAGTATTTCAACATTTTTACAATTGAATTTCTCCGGTTATAAAACCATGACGGGTATAAAAACGAATAGATGCGGATTCTCTTAACTGTCTTGGCGCTTTATTATTTATTGACAGTATGAAACTTCATCCTAAAATAATATTTGATAAATTATAAGAAAATGTTAATATGTTATATATTCTAAATTCTCAATATTAGAACTCTGTTCTGATTTTTTCCTAAAAATTGTCCTCTGTTTCCAAACAGCTTTAGAAAAGATTCCAAATTTATCCTTAAACTCAAACTGGACACAAGCAATTTATTATATATATTATTTGTTTATTATATACACTATATGTGTCTTATGTATATCGGAACCAATGTAAGAGAGGTTTCTAGTATAATACTGCCGGCTTTCCTACCTTCCGTACACAGTATCAAATATTTATGCCATAGAATTCTACATAATAATTTGGACTTGAATGTTTGAAGCCAATGGTAGTATGGAAAGTGTTTGTCTCAGAGAGGAAATTCCATTGGAAGTTATCTGGAAGAGATATCCAGTTGGTTCAGAATATACAAAAAATATACTTTAATTTTAATCTTCGATGTAACCGAGAACACGCACGCTCGCTAGGTGCTTTACCATCAAGTAATCTTGGCAGAATACTTAATAGCGAAAGTTTATGCCTATCTGTAGGAATCCGCCTAGGCGCGTCTATCTGTGAACCACGTCGATTTCCTTGGATCTTCGCACTGTGCAATTCCTGTTGAAAACCTGTGCATTTTGTATGTCGGTATTTTTTTATCGTTGTCGCAATATGCAAATGTCGATTTGCTACAATATTCAAATTTGTTTATTATATACACTATATGTGTCTTATGTATATCGGAACCAATGTAAGAGAGGTTTCTAGTATAATACTGCCGGCTTTCCTACCTTCCGTACACAGTATCAAATATTTATGCCATAGAATTCTACATAATAATTTGGACTTGAATGTTTGAAGCCAATGGTAGTATGGAAAGTGTTTGTCTCAGAGAGGAAATTCCATTGGAAGTTATCTGGAAGAGATATCCAGTTGGTTCAGAATATACAAAAAATATACTTTAATTTTAATCTTCGATGTAACCGAGAACACGCACGCTCGCTAGGTGCTTTACCATCAAGTAATCTTGGCAGAATACTTAATAGCGAAAGTTTATGCCTATCTGTAGGAATCCGCCTAGGCGCGTCTATCTGTGAACCACGTCGATTTCCTTGGATCTTCGCACTGTGCAATTCCTGTTGAAAACCTGTGCATTTTGTATGTCGGTATTTTTTTATCGTTGTCGCAATATGCAAATGTCGATTTGCTACAATATTCAAATTTGTTTTATTATGTTATATTGTATAGTATTATGGATTCGAATAAGCCGTCTGAACATTCTTTACCATTATTATAAATTACATTCAACTTTTTGGTCGCCTACAATTCTTGATTAAAGAAAAAAAAAAACAAAAGAAGCATTAAGATTGTTGGAATTTGTTTTACCTACGATCCTAATATGAAAGTAATGACACAACAGTTTAACAGCGATAAGTAAGCACTAGTATTATTGTGTAAATACTCTCGAGAGTAATGAAATCGCGATAATTACGTCTAGAGGTAATTTTTTTTTATTCAATCTCAACTGCAACTGCTTTTCTAGAGTCTGGGGTACTACCCAGAAGTACTGTAGTACTAGTAATATCAACTTCTTACCAGTTTCTGCCGCCATTCCGCAGTGCAACTACTGCTGTGTTCTGGTTTGAAAGGTGTAGAGAGCCAGTACAATTACGGGTTGCGAGGCATTCCGTTTTAGTCCACAAGGGTGACAACATATTTGTAACTTTCTTCGATTCAAGTTTTTTGTAGGTGTTCATGAGCTGTAGTATCTATCACGCGACACGGTGCTCAACACGCAACATATAATAATAAATGAAACTGCAACGCCTCGCAAAATGTAAATTGCATCAAATGCGATCAGTAGCCTACCTACCTCTGCGAGCTGTCAAAAAAACTGCCTAATTGGACCACCATTTTAGGATTGTTTCCCACGAATTGGGTAGAGAACCAAACTCTCGTTCCTGCGGGAAAATATTAAGATTACCCTGAGGATGACCAGAAGTACCGCTATCTGAAAAAACTCCAATCAATACAAGAAAGTAAAATTTTTTCGTTGCCGGCAGAGAGAAGCGTCAACGTTGCTATATGTAGACTGCTGGCCAATACGGACCTAAATAAATCGCAAAAGGACTAACGATAAAAGGGTACCAGCCTGAAACGCCCAAGAGTCCTTTTCTTCTTGCAGCTACGACCTACACCCGATATGCTAACATAGAAATATATATCAAATCACGGAATTGCTATACATGCCGAGAATCTGAGTCAAGGCCTAGAGAAGCATCCTTGCTTCTCTGTTTTGTTATAATAATATTCTTTTGTCGTTCCACCTCGCTTACAGGAAACTCCATATATAATATAATGTTATATAAATCTAATGTTATAATCATAGAAAATCATTGTTTAGCATTTTGCATCTTTGTTTTTCAGTACTATTAAATATACAACGCTTCTGTATCTTAACGATAAGTTTCACTGAATGAGCGAGCAAAATTATAGCTACCTAACAAAAGCATCTTCATTTATGTTGGCTTTTCACCCTTACTGTCTGGCTGCATTCCGGGGTAGTTTTCAAGATAATGCGGAAAAGTGTTGGAATAAGCTGCCTCACCCTTTCCGTAGGTGAAAGTTCATAGTTCCCTTCGCCAGTTTCTTCTCCGTCAAAAGAAACTCGTTACGTTACGTACGCTGTAATAATAATAATAATATGATTTGACATTTCACCATCGAAATTATCTTTCTTACGTCGAGAGTCTTAATTCACTCATTTTATTAATTTAGAAGTTAAAACTGAGCTTCTATTCATCACTGGGGACAATACCGGTGCCAAACCAGAGGACTGACTTCTCGTTCATGCATGCTACTGCAATATTGCGACTTACATGAGGTGGATGTGCCAGTAATGGAGAGGCCAGCTCATCGCCCGAAGTCCCGGACCTTAATCCATTTAAAGTCTTTGAGACGAGCTGCCAAGAAGAGATCGAGCCAGAAATGCGTTTTCTTTGAGCTTCAAGACTTGACCTAGAGAAATGGGAGACCTCACATTTTGGGAAGAAGGTAATGAAAAAAATGGATAATCTGATGGAAACTGTAATTCAAGCCTTCCTCTTCCAAAGCGTCCTAATTAATATGTCATTTATTTCCCATTTTTGCATGGTTTACAAATTAATTCATAATTTTTGTTTACCTGTAATAGCATTTTTTGTTGTGTTGTAATATAATGTTAAATGTTAATGTTATCTTAATAATACATATAATCACTTACAGAAAAGGCCTTACGACTTATTAATAAATAATATTTTTGTCGATTTTCATGTTTTATTTAAATTTTTATTAGCACCTCCAAAACCTTTAATTTTATATTAGGGAAAGTACCGGTAGTTTAGATGACACTCCGAAAAGTTCCGTTGTTAGACCGCTAAAAGCATGTACGATAACTGGTGTCTCTGGGTCGGTATTAAGATTATCTTCAAATCAACATACTAAGAAATCGCCCTAAGATATTAAAAATTATATTATATGCTATTTCATTGAATGATACTTATATTAATAGATAGATGAAATAATGTCTGCCAAGTCATCGTTCCTGGTTTGCCAGTAAGAACCATTGTTTATGCACACGAATCGTTGATTTTCGTATCTGGTTCTCCGTTGCACTTGTTCTTGTTATGATTTGGTTTTAACCAGAACAGGTCCCCGTGGTTGAAGTCGTCATCATGACTTATCTGAATTGATTGTAATTTAATACCCAAATTTTACTTATGTCTCATTGGTATACATTTTTGTGTCTGCTTCTATTGTCAATATATAAATAAATAATTGTCTCTATATAAACATATTTTTTAATTTTAATATATAAACTTGTAGTTATTTAAATGTGACATCACAGGTTACTCCCTGATCTACAACCCGTGGCTGTGCTTGATCTTTGAGGCGTTGGAGTCTGTTACGACGTCGCTTTCGTTCACGGCAGCTGTCACTTACGCGGCCCGACTTTCGTCCGTCACAACGGACACTTCCGTGCAAGGACTTCTTGGTGGACTTTACTATGGAGTTGGTATGTTACAACCGTTATGAAAAGATTTATTTGGTGCGCTTGGAGGAATTGATTATGTGAAATGTATGTTTGTAGATAATTGTGAAGTGTGAATACTGCAATGTGAACGTACACAATAGCCGTGCCAAACTCGTGCATACTCGTAGTTAGTACCAACCTAATTATTACTTATTATTTGAGTAACTGTGATTACGCAAGTTATGTTTTTAACTAGGATTATTTCTTGAACTATTATAATTGAGTTGCAAAGTAATGATTGCCGTGAAGTCAAGGAGTTGTAATGACAGGGAAGACTATCATTTCGATACTTACATAATATTTTCTTTTCTCATTTTGTTCAACTACCGTAGAAATTGGACCTTTAAGTAGTTTAGTTTTGTTTGGATTGGTAGTGGAATACCTAGTGTAAATGGTTTGTAAGATGTTAAATTGTAAAACATTTTTTGCCGCGGAAATTCACGATGGATTTTAAATATGATAATGAATGACATCATAATTCGTACAATTTGAGAACTTGTAATCCCTGTCAGGTTAAGCAGAGCTGGCAATAATGCCAACGAACCTACTTATGAAGCAATAATAATTGGTAAGCGTTTAACCAATTAGACAGAAATGTTTTGCTCATGTTATGACCGGAGCAAGTGAAGGTAACGAGTTACAGTAAAATTTACAGCCGTTAAAGAAATTATAATTTATGTCGGAAATTGTCTGGAGTTTGGAAACATTATCAGGTAGTAATTAATCGTCAATCATTCTTAACATATTGAATAGTTTTTTTGACCACAGAGGACATTGTGTTATAAGTGTTTAACAGCTAATTTCCATTGTCATAGATAAGTTCGTGAATTTTGAGGTGATTATAGTTTCTGCCTCGTTTCGTTACATACAAAGAGAGATTAAATATTAGTGTTATATACTTTAGCGTCTTTGGTTAAATACCCATATTAAGGTATTATTAAATATAGGCACAAAACTTCTACAGCAGGCTTTAAATACTGCTTACTATAAGTCGAACTTAATGGGATATCCGCCACGCTGTTTCGCTATCACATTACCTGACACTATGCACGTTCGAAGCTGAGACCTGTAATTGGTCTGGATTACATAGGCCTAGCAATTGCGAATGGTTATTCTATGTAAGCCCAAGGCATTTTTATGGTATTTTCTTTTTTTAGCTAGCAATCTTAAAAATGGTGAAGGTGTCACCTGTCATCTGGAGAAGCTTATTTATTAATATTATATTATTTATATTATATTATATTATATTAGATGATTTATAATTAATTTGCTACGTTTAACTTAGCTAGTTATGTAACAAAATATTAAAGCTAACTCTCCGTTTTCAGGAAAAGGATCTGGAAGCCTAATAGGAGGATACTTAATGAAATTCGTCGGTACGAGACCGACATATCAAATATTCGCTATTGCGTCATTCTTGACAGGATGCATCTATTATTTATTTAACAAGTTCTACATGGGCAAACGAGCATGCAATGACGAAAACGATATATGTAAGAAGAGACCTCCAACAGAAGATGTTGAAACCTGTAACGCAAATAATAAAGAGAGTGATAAGACCTGTTTGCCACTAGATGTCGCTATTAAGAATGATAAAGTAAAAAATCCCGTTATTGCGACTTCGAAAATTTTAGTTTCAAACCAACAAGTTAAAATAATATCTGATGTAGATGGCGGTAGCGACTCCGGATTAGACAATCCGGCATACAACGAAAGCGATACCTCTTCCAATGGAAATGAAGGGAATCGAAAAAATGTCGATAAAAGTACCAAGTAGTTTTTGTGATATATTATGTATAGGCGATTTAGTTAAAAACTTACAAAGTAGCTTTATGATAAAAATATTATAATTTGTAATTAAAGTCGTCAGTTTTTTTGTTATTATTTATCATATATAATTTTTTTATATTAATAAAGGCAATAACTTCAATTTTATTCTATGGTAACAAAAGAGCACACAATCCACCTGATGGTAAGTGGTCACTGCAGTCCAAAGACACGCTCCTATGCTCTATTAAAAATACCTAGTTAATAGTAAATGGGTATCCGGCTTAATCACATACCATACGAAACAAAAAATTAAGCTGTGTTTCAATTTGTAAGAATACCAGTCTTGGTGCGTGTTTTCGTTTCCTACTATTGTGGGATCAGCGTGGATCTACCATATGAAATTCATATTAATAACAACATTTTTAACCGTAGTAATCAGTAGTAGAAAACACCTTTTAATATTTTTGTTGAATGTTATTCAACGTTTGGTTGGGCAACAAAAACACTTGTAGATATTCCACTGATTATTATTTTAGGTTAACACCTGACCGGTTTAAAGGCATTATCAAAGGTTAAAACTTAGAATACATTGCCAACGTTATTAGTTTAACGTTGGATAAATACTATTAATTAAATTTAACATATTAGTGAAATTAGTTGGGTAACAGAAACACTCTTGTATAGTACAAAATCTGCTGTGGAATTCCACTAAGGAACAACAGTCACAAGTATTAACTGTGTTATTCAACATTGTCTATGTATATTTCATATAAGGATTTAAAACTTTAGAAAGTTTTTAGAATTATTGAATTCCGAATGCATAAAAATATTTAATGTAATAAAAAGGAGTTAAAACAACCGACTTTGGCGGTATCAAAATGATACATAAACAATTTCTAACTTCAATTTAAAAAGCAAGTACTGGTCAAATTGCTGGTGCCATGCAGCGGTATTATATAACCAGACCAGAGAGGAAATATTAGAAAGGAAGTGATAGTACTTACTGCCATCAATTCAAAGCATTGCAATGCGAAGAGACATTGCTGAAGTGATAGATCAGTAGAGAGATGGCAGCGAGACGAGACCAATTTCTCCAAGCTGTGGCGAACGTTGTATGTGATTGTACGCGATAGCGTCAAACGGTGGCTTTTGCAGTTGCTCGAATGGGCGGCTCGACCGGGGTAGTACCACGACCTCGCAGAATACCGGCGTGAAGTATTTTGTGCTTCTGCGTTCCGTTGAGCCTATAAATGTCCTACAGTTAGGCAAAAGTCTCTTTCTTGAGAGGTTTTTGAACCAGGAATAACATTCACCAACTCTTGCACTACAGTCTGTGTAATGTATACAGGGTCATAGCTAAAAAAACATGATAACTCAAAAATGGTTCACTTTTCCATAATCCATATGGGGGTTAAAATTATCGCAAATAGTCACCTCTATCACCTCCTAACGGGAATACGTCGAATTGCCAATAACCCTGTATATCAAATTTCGAGGGACCATACAAGGGAATTTGCAGAAGCGTTAGTTAATAATGAGGCTTTGGTGGACTGTCGGAGGCAGGCACAAAACCCATCAAAATACACTTAAGGAGAGTTATTGGCGAATCAACTTTAATTTAAGAAGAAATTTTTATCTTGCTAGTTCAGGTTGACGCCTGTTCGTATATATTTTGTAGATTTGGAGATAATAAACCTAGTTGGGGGAAAACATGATATTATGTGGGGGCGGCATACTAAGTTTTTTACACGGGCGTTCAGGTAGCTAGCGGCGGTCCTGAATCGCAGCGGACAGAAAACAGGCAGATAGTGATAGAGAAGCTATTGCAGTAATGGACTAATAACAAAGATCATAGAACCATTACGAAAAGAGTTTTCGAATGTACCTTAAGCTGGTATAAAATCGCATCACAACTGGGGTATCTATTTTAAATACAGGCTTCCGTTACTTGACTAGTTCTGTGGGGTTGTGGGGGCAATCTCTGGTATTGAAGCAAACAAAGATAAATAATGTATCTGTGGCACATCTTGATTTCGACCTTAGTCCGATCTGATCTCAATCTTAACGTTTAGAGATTCACGTAAAATGCGGGAAAGCTGGAAAAGACGATTTATGCATATGTGCTTGCACTGAACGACACTAGCAATAAATCCTTTGCAAATAAAGACATACAAATATGTATAAGTGATAATGATATTGAATTGATATTGGGTATATAAAGGCGTACGTTTCTATATATAACGTGAATGGCGTTTTATGGCGGTGGCGTTTGGATCTGATAAATCTAACGAAGTAGAAATGGTATTACCGATAATTTTACCCTATTTTTACTCAAAAATGCTCTGAATATTTTATACAAATATGTAACACTTTCTACTCTGCTTCAACTGCGAGTGACATTGATTATCTCGCTAACCAGCGTAAATTACAGTCACTACGTGGGTCAACTCAATCGTGCTTCAGGCGCTCTACATATTGAAGTACCGCTATAAATTATCACAATTTAACTCCCAACATGTTGAGTCCAACTTACAGAATATCAGAGCATATTGCCAAATTCAACATTTTCAAATCAGCCCTTGAGTTGAACACTTGTTACAATTGAGATATTCAAATGCAGTGTATATACCTAAAATGAAAGACATAACAATTATTTCTTCTATATTAATAATTTGTGTGTTAAGCAATTGCAAAACTTTAGCTTTAAATTTACCTGGGCCTATGGTCTACGTCGTAACACCATCACCGCGACCACCACAAATTAATGAAGAAAGATCAGCGCCATTTTACTACCACAATTGGATGCGAAGAATGGATTCAGATACTAATATCACGACAACGTTAGCACCAGCAAGTTCTATGTCGAAAGTGAAAACACCCGATTTAATATTTGCTGAATTTGAATCGGATTCTAACGGAAGCATGAAAAAATCTATAAGAAAATTGTTGGAAAAGGAACGAGTCGATGAAAAATTGTCAACAACATCCAAACCGATTTATGTTCCTGACGAAGAGTTTTATCCAGTGCCCAAAAAAACAAACTATGGCTTACCCATTCCAAGTTTAAACCAGGAAAATGAAGGTAGTAAAGAAAGTCATTACTTTGAAACGTATAATAAATTATATAATGACGCTCCTGCACCAATTTATTTCCCGACGACTATGCCTTCGACTACAAATATAAAGTTAACTACGACTACGACAACGCAATCAACGCCTAGTAATGTTGAAAACATTTGGCACATCATCGATAGTGAAAAGTATAATCAATATGCAGGGAAATGGGAAGAAGTTTCTGTAAGAACAAATGCTGAAATGGAGAATAAGAGTTTAACTAAATCTTATATAGACGAGTCAATATCTACGGAGGGTAATAATGAGGATGAAAAATTGTATGAGAATTTGGCATTACCCGGGTAAGTGACAATAATCATTTTCTAATAAAACTTTCATTTACTTTATATTCTTACTACATGAGCATTGTATATGAATTTAAATTCATAAAAAAAAGAATACTTACTTATAAATAAAATTATTTCCAGATTTGCTACTAATCCTGGGAATGGAGCTGAAAACGAATCTCGGGCTATACGAACTGAACCTAATATACGTTTCCCTTACGTGCAGTTAAAGCCCTTTCAAATGAAGACTGTAAAGAATCCTATACAAAATCTTTTTACAAATAGTAAGAAAGGCAATAATGTGTTTACTAATTTAGATAATTTTTATGATTTGAAAAGTCCGGTAAGAGGCGAAGCGCAGGATGTTATCCCTATACGACAGCCGATTGATCGCTATAATCCGGCTCAACCTTATTTACCGCAGCAAAATTATGGCGATAATTCTAAACAATCAAATGTAGTTTCTGCTCCCGGAAAAGCTACGGCAAATCTAGTGCCCCCACCACCGCCACCGCTTCCTAAATTAACTGATAACGATTTTCCGACCCCTACTAGCTATGAGTCATTTCCACCATATCCTCCATCTATTCGTGACTCTGCCCCTCTATCGCCACCGGCACAAAAACCCACAGTATCGCTTTATTCACCACCTGCTCCTCCAGTTGATAGTATTGATGCTGATTCTATTCCTAGCGATGAAAGCAACAATGGTCCACCAATGGATCTTGGCTATTATTATAGACCACCTTCAGGTCCCATACAATCGTTTGCACCCACACTATCACCTTTAAGCAAACCTTTTGAGGGATATAGTTATAAAAAACCTTACATGACATCTGAAGCTCCATCTGTGGCAGATATGGATGACAAACCTGCTTTTCAGGGCTATCATTATGACAAACCCGAACATCAACCACCTCCAAGTGATCATATGTCACCGCCTAGTTACCAACTTCATAACTCTCCTCCTTTTCAACACGATACTAACTATCCCGAACTAATCTTTCAAAAAAATCATGCAGACGATTCAAAAGATATCGAAGACATGAAAGATAACAGCATGGGTATGATACCTCCTCCTGGCATAAAACCGGATTTACATGGACCGCCTGGAGATGATAGTGGTTTTCCTAGTGATTTTCCCGGCGACATTAAATACCATCATGATTTAGATGATCACGATTTTTATCACCACCATCACCATACAACCACTACGTCTACTACCGAGATGCCTCGTGTCAATAGGTTTAGTTACTACTATTTAGGAAAAAAGTTGTATTATTTGCCACTATATTTTAGCGTCTACTTTATTATTTACGTCGGAGCTCTTATAATCAAGGCTGTGTTGCGGCACAAGATAGTATATCCTAATAGTTGGAGGCCTAACGTCACTACATCGACATTTTTCTCGAAGCGATCGATTGAATCCTGGGATCTTTCTAATGAAAATTTGCATGAAATTACTGAAAAAGTAACACACGCAATAGCAACAGCTGCAAAAATATATATAGACAGTGCGAAGAAGGATAAGTAATACGATAAAAAACTATTTTATAAATAATTAATTTTATTGTAGCCTTGTACATAAACGCTATTAATAGAAAATTAGACCTAAGTTGTTGTGACCTGGACATATTTAATAAAAGTTGTATACTTCACTTATTTTAAGTATAGTTCATTTTTTACAACGTGTTATTAGATTATTGCATCATTTGGTAATATAGATTATTGGTTTTTTGTCTTGGTTTTGTTTTTGAGTAACGAAGTATTTATGAAATGTAAATAAACAATTAAAGAATTGTTCTATATTTTAATTTTTTTTTATTTTGTGCAATCATATGAATAATCTTGTACAAAAATTGTATAAAATGTATTATTATAAATTATTTATTATTTCGTACGTCACCTATTAAAGGAACCATAATCCCCTATTTGAAAGCAATGTTATTCGAATTTATTACGTAACTTAGCATAATTAAAAAAATGTTATTTCGTTATATTAGAAAATATGCAATAATTACTAATACTTTTTTCTGTGACGCCGTTTTACTTTGAATATAAATACGTAGCAAAATAAAATTTCACGTTCTTATTGATTAATTTATTTTTAACGAAGCATAGTGAAACAAAGTCACAGCACTTAGATAAAAATTATATAGATTAGGTAAAATACACACATAATGCCAATAATGGACTTAATTATTAATAATTAAAAGAACTTGATAACATGTACAGTTACAGGTGATTAGTATTAAGTAACATACAAAGCAAGCTATATATAGAAAATAAAATAAAAACAAAAAAATTAAATAAACAAAAAATACACATTTCTAGAAAGGTTTAAAAAACAGTTACTGAAAAAAAGTATATAACAAATCAAAAAAGGATCTTATGTTAGTTATTGTGGCGATGAGGTTATCTAAATGTAAATATAGTGAGAGTGTATGGGCCATAAGACTTTATGTAATAAAAATATTAGCTCATACTTTAAATTTCCTACATTATAAACTGTTCAACATATCTACAATTTTGCTTTTAAAAACAGCTTTACTTTGTATAAAAAGGTCAACACTTGAGAAATGTTTATTGTATACCCTGTGCTCTCTGCAGGTTATAGAATCCTGGGCGCAGAAAGTGCGGGTTAAGGGAACATCGAACAAAGCCTACAGGCGTCAAAGAGAAAAAGCATGTCCAAAAGATGTCGCCTGTCTTTCAATGACATTAGGCTGTGATCTTTACAAGACTTAATATAATCCGTATTATATAGACGAGTTCTGTAACATAAATGTTTAATAAATTTAGACTGAACCCGTTCAGTGGTATTTGATATTGCGGATTCCAGATACTGCTGCACTACTCAAGTATGCTGCGTACGTACGAAAAATGAAGAGTTTTTAGGCAGTCAGTATTTATGAATGGTTGACTGTCTCTCAGAATGAAACCTAGGTTTTTAAAAGCCTGGTTACTAATTTATCTGGTTATAAATGTGTTCTGAAAAGGTTAATTTAGAGTTTATAAGAATTCCAAGGTCTTTTACTAGTTCAACTTTGTTTAGAGTGCTATCTCTAAAATTACATGTGAAGCAAATTTTATTCCTTTTGCGTGTGAACCTTATATAGGCATATTTATTAATATTGACCCTTATTCTATTATCATCATAGTAACGCTGAAGCCGGTTCAAATGGTCTTGAAGGTTTTCACAGTACATTTTTGTATCGTCTGCATACATGATAAATTTAGAATAGTGCAAATGATCACTGATATCATTTAAATATATAACATATAACAAAGGGCCAAGTATAGAACCTTGAGGGTCTCCAGAGGGAATTTTTATGAAACTAGAGCGGTAGCCACCGACTACAACTACCTGATGCTCAAACCAACGTAGTAAGTTTCCACGAATGCCGAGCTCCTGAAGCTTACGCAAAAGTATAAAATAGTCAACACGGTCAAATGCCTTCTCAAAATCTGTATAAACAACATTCACCTGACCACCACCATCCATTCCCAACAGAACATCGTTAACAAAGACAGCTAAGTTTGTATTAGTTGAACGGCCTTTGGTAAAACCATGCTGTTGCTCAGGTATGGATACCCGGATAGCAGGGTAGACGTGTTCATTGACAGTTTTTTCAAAAACTTTACTTAGAATATTTAAGATCGAAATAGGACGGTAATTCTCAATTAATGTTTTACTTCCTTTTTTATGTATTGGGACGATATGCTCCGTCTTCCAGATAGGAGGAAAATATCCAACGGTAAGCAGTCTGTTAAATATACTTGTTACAGGTTGTGCAATTCGTCATCATCATCATCATTTCAGCCTATCAGAAGTCCACTGCTGAATATAGGCCTCCCTCAAAGATTGCCACGAAGCTAAGTCCTGAGCCACCTGCATCCATCGACTTCCCGCAACACTGCGCAGGTCGTCACTCTATCCTGTGGGGGGTCGTCCTACACTGCGTTTGGCTGTACGTGGCTGCCACTCGAGAACCCTTTTTTCCCCAGCGGTTGTCAGTTCTGCGAGCTATGTGGCCGGCCCATTGCCACTTCAGCTTGCTGATCTTTACGGCTATATCGGTTACCTTAGTTCTACTGGGGATATCATCGTTGCAGACTCTATCACGCAGAGAAACACCGAGCATAGCACTTTTCATAGCGCGCTGAGCTACTTTGAGCTTCCTCATACGGCCTGCAGTGAAGGATCAAGTCTCGGATCCGTATGTCATCACTGGCAACACGCACTGGTTGTATACTTTGGTCTTGAGGCTTTGCGGTATACTCGACGAGAAGATATGACGTAGTTTCCCGAACGCAGCCCTACCGAGTTGGATTCGTCGATTGACCTCTGAGTCGAAGTTGGACTTACCTAATCGGACAATTTGTCCCAGGTATACGTCTCGTCTACAACTTCGAGCCTATTTTTCCCAACAACAACCGGTATTGGTGTGACATGGACGTTGGACATGAACTTCGTCTTGTCCATGTTCATCTTAAGACCAACTTGTTGGGAGACGTTATTGAGATCATTGAGCATTGTACTAAGCTCCTCCAGCGATCCTGCCATAAGAACTATGTCTTCGGCAAATCGAAGATGAGTGATGTATTCGCCATTGATGTTGATACCGTATCCTTTCCAGTTCAGCTGCTTGAAAACATCTTCCAATGCAGCAGTGAAGACTTTCGGGGATATGACATCACCCTGTCTTACACCTTTCTGCGGTTGGATTGGTTTCGTACTCTGATTCTGTACTCGGATAAACATTGTAGCCTCATTGTACAAACACCTCAGCACTTCGATATACCGAGAGTTTATCTGGCACCGCTGGAGAGACTGTAGCACCGGCCAAATTTCGACTTAATCGAAGGCTTTCATAGTCCACATACGCCAGGCATAATGGAAAATTGTACTCCTCGGCCTTTTGGCGAAGAGTATGTACAATCTGGCGAAGAGTATGTATGTGGTACAGCCTTTTCGGAATCCGGCTTGTTCGGGAGGCTGGAAGTCGTCAAGTCTGTTAACTAGACGATTTGAGACTAGACGACGATGCTATCTAGACGACGATGACTCTCGAAAACAGCACGTAGACGCGGCTTAGAAGCGATATCGGTCTATAATTCTTCAAAAGGCAGTTATCCCCTTTCTTGAAGAATAGGACAATCTCGCTTCTACTCCACGCTTTCGGCGTAACACCGCCATGAATGACGGAATTAAACAGCTTCTGAAGGACAACAAGTATCGGTTTTCCACCCGCTTTCCGAAGCTCAGCTGTAATTCCGTCCTTAAAAACGGCAAGGCGCCGGGCCAAGTCCCACTATCAGCTCATCGCCTTTTTTCGTACCTAGTTTTGTGTTAAAGTCTCCCATCAACAGCGTGTAGTGAGTCTTAGAGCAATGCATGGCTCTCTCCTAATATAATTTTTTACCATTAGTCGCCTTTTACGACACCCATGGTCAGACAGGGTTGGTGCTATTCTTCACTTTTTAACAAAATTGAATTAAAATAACCAATTTTTCGCACCATAATTAATAGGTTTACAAATATCAGATGTAAAATTTAAATAGAATGCAAGTGACAGTAAATTTAGCAGAACGACAGTGTAGAAAACCCTAGTCCAAGTTACTTGAATCAGTTTTGTCGAGACTGTGATAAGTACGCTGCGCCAACATTTGAACGTACATAACAATTATATAAATATATTAACAAAAATATAAAAATTATAAAACTCTATTTGCTGTAGATGTTAATGACGTCTGACTAAGGACTAATTGAGCCTCTAGAACAAGTCGCTTTCCGAAAAAACAAACCACACATACATACTCTTCGCTAAATTGTACAGAAGATCGAGAAGCTCTATTTATCATAGTATCTTGTGTTTGTGGACATTGAAAAAGCCAATTCCGTCGAAATTTTGGTGGAACAACAGTATCTTCAGCAGTTCCAGATAGACTTCCAGTACATAAAAGTGTTGAATTGTTTGTACGATGAGGCTACGATGTCTATCCGAGTATAGAACCAATGTACGAAACTCATCCAATTGAAAAAAGGCGTAAGACGGTGTGATGTGTAATCCCCGAAACTGTTCAGAGGTAACAACTGTTGTGGAAAAAGTCTCGAGTGGCAATCTCGTACAGGCAAACGCAGTGTAGGACGGACGACTCTTATACAAGATCGAATGTGAGTTGATCGTGTTTTTCAATCTTTGGGCGAGGCCTATGTTCAGCTCCCCGAACGGGTTCCCGTATGGTCATGGTGGGGGAGCTTAGTAGCCGCGGTTTAGACTCCCACGGTGAACCAAGAGGAACCTACATGGCCCACTTCGGATGCATGTTGGTGGACTGTGGGGGAGTGTATGCTTAGCCCTGAGTAGTTTTGGTATTGCGTTTCGCCATTTTCCCTATCTTCCGCGACTCTGGCGATGCGTAATCGCATCGATGATGCGATTACGCATCGTTCACTCTACCCTCCGGAGCCGAAATGCGGATGCGGGAACAGCGGAGCCATAGACCAGATCGGCCGGGGAGAGGCTGCCGAGTTCAGTTTTATATTGTGATCATGTGTGAGAGACTGATTCAAAATCAAATAATAAAAACAAAAAATTCAATTAGCAAAAGTGAATACTTTTTAAAAAATATCTTTTTCGTAATTGGTTCCTCTGACATGAAAGAAATTAGTGAAATGAAAAAAACCGCAAATTACTCGTTATAAATTGGTAGGTGTTCAATAATAACTTATTATCTGTTACGTAAAATTTATTGTTTATGTACAGTTCATTATAGACTTGAAAAGTATTAATTTAATTAATCTTGTTGTACTTTTAAATTAAGAAATATAGATTATAGATATATGTTACGTTTTGTCATAAAATAGTGATAAGTACTCATACGATTAATTTAATCTTATTTAAATTGAGCCATCGTGTCTTGACGTATTGAAATAAGTGAAATTATATTGTAAGTACCAGTAAATGCCCGCAACTTTGCCTGATATTTGTATTCGGTTCTGAGAAATTTACCTATACGTATAATAAAATTATGATAGAGGCATTTGGTAGAGAAATAAGTATTTAGGCCAGCGGGGCTGAGCAGTAAAGAAAACATTAAAATTAGATTAATTTCATCGAGCAGAGCCGTGCGATATGAGGTAAATTTTCAAAATTGTATTGAATTAGGTATTTTAGGGACAAATTCAACCTAGATGCTACTGATCATCAGAGTTAATTTATTTTGAATTCTAGATTTGACATATTGAAGATGGTTGTTCTACTATCTAATCTATCAGACACAAAGATGTTTTTATTGGTAATAGGGGTACCTCGACCTCAATCGAATTAATGGCACCTTTTTTATATGATGGAGACATACCTGATGTATACGCGTCCCAGAGCGGGGTAAGGACAGATTATTTGCATCGGCTAAAACCCCACGGCGTTCCACCTTCGCCACATATCGGCTACTTACATGGCCGTGAATCCCACGATCCCACATCATACGCCATCATGTCCGCTATCCGCAGCCATCGGAAGCCGTTTCTGGCCCCCATCGGCAAATATTCTCCGGTTTATCGCAATACCGACACTCTACTCTCCTCAGCTGCCCCATCACAGCCGTAATTAGCATAATATAGTGAATTACCTCATACTGCTCGACAAACCGTTTTAACATCACAAAACCTGCAGATAGAAACCATAAGTCAATCTGCGTACTCGCTAGACCAAGCCCCAACCGGTAACCAATAAAAAAAATAGTTGCCAGAAAGCGGTACAAAATGCCTACATAGACTTTGTAGAGTCCAGATCCCCAGAGTTCTATCGTAAGATACTCTGGATTATTTTCTGGATCTAGGCCGTTACAGGCATATATAATCTTCCCTCGATATGACAGAAATGTATACCTAGATAATGAGGGTAAATACTTCGTTTAAATATATATATTTTTTTCTTAGAAAGAAAAGGTTATAGTGAAGGGTTTTGGAATATACCCATAGTGAATAGGTAATTGAAAATGAAAATCGTTTATTCTTCGTCGTAAGAAGTTTGTCTATTTACAATCAAAAGTTGTTTTTACAATCTTCAACTCCAAATAGGACTGCTTTGTGGGATCTTCTTTTCAATCTTTGGGGGAGTCCTATATTCAGCCGTGGACAAAAATAGACTGTTGAAGAAGAAGAAAATCAATAATTTATGAGTATAACTAACTAGTGTTTAGTCACTATGGCTTCGCCTAGCAGTAGTAGTAGAACTCTCAATTTAGTATAAGCCATTACGCAAGCTTTATGAGCTATAATTACAAGCGGGTTAAAATTTTGAAAATCTGTGATAATGCAAAAAGTTATAGCATTTTTGAAAACGAGGAAATATTACTTAGTCTTTTAGAGTTGTTTTACTTGCTCTTGTTTCAAACCTTGGTAACATAACTATTTTAAAAAACCGCTAAATGTATAAATATAATATAGTATGACACGCTTGTATAACAATGCCTCCATCAGAGCTTTTTAAACACGAACTTCAAATTCTTTTATCTTACTAGTTGACCATATGTGGGTGGAGCGACAATCTCGCAAATTAAATTGACACCCCGCTAGAGAGAAACGAGAGCACGATTTGTTTGCAGAATCCATATCTTATGCGCTCCCTTTGCACGGTTAACTGGGACGTATTTGTTCAAATCAGTCAGTCCATTTGACATCACCCAACTGTGCACTCTGTGCGGGAAGTGCGGGCTAAATGACATTTAAGTATTGTCTTTCATCAATAAGTCGTTCGATAGTTTACAGTGAGAACGAAAGTTTATTTTTATCCTTTTACAAGCATTATTGAAGGTGAAATGCCAATACGGGGTATACTTCCTTTAACTTGTCATGCGTTGGTGTGGGCGTTGGCGGTGGCGTTCGCGCTTTGGGCGACGGGAGTTAGCGCTGGCGTTGAGAGATATGACACTGCAACTCCGTACTCTCCACCCTACAACAAGTACAAATACATACCGCTGCAGTGAGTATTATATTTTAAAACTACTAATTTCGAGTTTTTTAGTTATTTTTTTTAAATAAAAAGTAAAGTAAATGTAAAGGTCCCAGTGCAGGGCAAAGGCTTCGATATTTGAGAGGGTTTTTAAGCCGGGAAGAGTCCACCACGCTGCTGAGTTCCCGCGGAATATATATATATATATTTAGATCCTTACAATATTTTACTTCACCGCCGTGTACTTGGTCACTTTATCACTTAAAGTTCAGTACTTAAATTCCTATTAACAATTTTAGTAGTGCCAGCACCGAGGATAGAATACACATGAAGTTAAAGTGAGCGCCCTGACCAAAAGGCTACCACGGTTTTAATTACGTAGTTATATTAGAATTAATCTATTTTTAATTCATAACGAACGAATGAACAATTATTATAATTTCGTATTGATTACAGCGAAGTGTTTTAGAATTTACAATTTTTTTACAAATAATGCATTCACTCCTTGTATAAATATTTTACAAAAATACTTATACAAAACGCATACGATGGCTTTCATTTCAAATTTTCTTTTTATAGTTGACGTAGTGACTTAGTGGTTGACATAGACTTTCCATTAAACTTCTCTCACGACACTCATGCTAAGAAAGGGAATGGCAGTTTCTTACTTTATCTTCCGGCTGGAATTGCATTTCAACTTCGTCTACTGTATTCAATTTTATGCGCCTGCCAAACGTGCCGATAATGATATCCTTACGATATATTTATTTTTAGATTATAATTTAATTTTGTTTTCACCTTAACAGTAAAGTAACATAGGTCGGAGATATAATATATCATTCGGCATTCTCTGCCAGTCAACGCATGGTGTGCTATCTTAGTAGCTCAGTAGAAGCTTGCTTAATTTCTTATTACAGATGTGAATTAGGTCCGAAGTCCGGTGTTGGCATCACTAAAATATTATTTCGAGCACATTTGAAGTCCGCCAACCTGCACCGGTTCAGCGTGACGGATTCTTCGCCGTTCCAAAACCCTCTCAAGCATTGAGAGGAGGCCTTTACCTAGCAGCGGGACTTTTACAGGACGCTACTTTATTTTACTTAACTACGCATGGCGTAGTGGTCAGTCCGTCATTAGCGAATTTCTGTTGATGATGATTATTCATATTGTATATAACTCATCATTTTAGATCCAGTTACAATAGTTATGATCGAAGTGACTTGAGTTCCACTCCTCCCGACCCTGAGCCTACGGGATCTAGGATTAGTCCATCCGAACTCATACTGTCTGGACTGCGTACTATTTTAGATGTAGTAAGAAAAATGAACAAAAGGCGTCTGGCTAGTAAGGTGCCTGAGGGCACTGTCAATGCTACGTTCATTGAGGTGAGATAATCTATCAATTTAAGAACAAACGTTATAAGCAAAGTTACAAAGTAGCATTATACTATAAAAAATATTATACTACAATTTAAGTTTAGTTTACAATAATAAACATTTTAATAAAATAAACGAAAGGTATAAATTTAAATATTTACTACAGAAACCTACAGACATTACAGTTAGTGACGAAGTAATTATTGATTGGGTTTTCTGTTCTAGTCAAATTATGAATACAATAAAAACGTTAAGTTTGTTCATGAAGTCTTCTGAATAATATAACTAAAGAATATTGCGTATTCTTCATTAAAGCAGCGCGTACAATGTGTCAACTCCTTACATCTTGTAATGATTTAACACGGGCATTCTGAATTAGGAGCATTGTAACGGTACCAACTGAAGTGGGTGACCTAGTGTGGTGGCGCTAATTGCCCGGTGCAAGTGGCAACCTTGTTTGGTCAAACAATCATGATATTATGATATATGTGCTGTAAGTTTTTGCAGAAAGTTTTTTAAACCGATAGCTCACAGCAGTTGCTCACGGACATTACTAAATTTTATGGCTTTTTAAATAAAATTGTTCAGAGTGTTATATTAAAAAAATCTGTAGGATAGGAAATAGAATCAGGTGTTACTTTGCGGAAATCCATCACTTTAAAGTAGATGGAAAAAATTACTGCACAATTCCACATGAAAAAAGCAATAAACTGGCATATAATGCCCACTCCGAAGAGAAGAAGAGCACCACCTCCCTTACCGCAACTATCACACACAAGGTAATATATACCTCCAACATTTAATACGCGACACGCGTTTCGCCTTGCAACAAGGCATTGTCAAGCAATTAGACTCTGCCCCGTACAACCACCAAGTTTTTCTCGTGCGGAATTCTGCAAAGTCATTTTTTCCAACATCTTTATTATGTAAGATTAGTTTCACTTTATTTTAATTATTGGTTGTTATTTGATTGAAACCGAAGATAAGATAAGACAGTAACATCTTCATAAAACTTAGCTTTTTAAACGAGTAATCTATTTTTAAAACATTAATAAAATCCTAATAATTCAATGTATTTTTTTAATAATTCATGTTCGTCATATATCATACTTGGATAATTTATAAATAATGTTATAGGTTAGATACAATATTAAACGCGATAATAAATAAAAGATGTGCTCCATTACAGCTGCGACGGAATATAACGACAAACAATACGTCACTGGATAGTGCGCGAGGTTTCGAAGACTATTACGACGAGCACCACTACCACGACCACGACACCACCACGACCACGGTAAAGCCCATGAAACAGGGCAGGTACACTGACCCATGGGCAGGATACTACGATTGGCTTATCAACGAGGGTTCTTTCAAATTCTGGAGTGTCTTTCAGGTAATAGGTCTTTTATTTGTTATTGTAATGCAAATTATGTGCGTGTTGATACCTATACGAGTATACATATATAGCTCATGTTTTTGGGCCCTCTCCAACTCCAAAACCCTCTTAGATATTTGAGAAGGAGTGAGTACTTACAGGCTGCTACTTTTATGAAGGTTTTTTCTAGGTTTCATTTAATCTAGGTATTATGAAAGTACCAAAGCGGTGGTCCGGTCCGTACCGACAAACTTATTTATTCAATAATTGAATTCCTCCTGGGCGATTTCGACCACAACGAGATCTTTAAGTTTATATCATTTATTGTTGCGCAAAATGTAAAAGCTATTTTACAGAATCTAGTAAGTGTAAGCCAAAAATCCAAAATCTTCGATTTTTTTCTTCAACAATACACTTCATAACGTGTACGTGTAAGACTGGCATTTGAATTAAAAGCTGATTTTATTCCACCTTACCCCAACGGTATAAAGGTGTTTATCAATCAATGCTTGTGTAAAATCATGCGGTTTAAACATTTTATTCGAATATAAAACATTTTTTTTACTGCAAAACGGTAGATACTGAACAATGGAATACATATTTTACGTTTGCAAGGAGAATATAATTATCGCAACGCCTGTGGATGGTAGTCTTACCATATAAAAATTCGGATTAAACCCAGAAAATAATTTGCCCGACCTCAGATTCGCCGTAGCGCATCGTAGCGAATAATTGCTGTTGTTTATTAAATTCGCCAAAAAAACTGATTATGTTGTTATTTGACAAAATACAAGTCGACGAATGGATGTTTTGACATTGACATAGTTTTGTGGCCGCTGAGAGCCATGGGCATCTATTTCCTTAGGAATTATTCGTGCTCTATGCTTCTAATCTTAGTCGTGCCGCTTTTGTCCTTTTAGACATTTTTTTTATTATTAGTGTAATTCGTATTTTATCTCGTTCCCTGTTATGAGATCTAATGTATACTTTATATCCGAAAGTATTTCTCATGCCAATTCTATATACTCGTATATACTATGTTTTAAAATGTAGACAATAGCGTCATGCATTAAGTAAATGAAGAAATCAATGAATTTCGCGTATCTTTGAATATAATCTAAGAAATCAATAAAATTTAGAAAATTTTACAGAAGGCTTTTTAATTTCTGATTGATTCCATATTTTGTTGCATAAATTTTACTTATCCTCACTTTATTAAAAGCTTCTTTATAATTGAATCTTCACTCAGGGCATGATATTTTCCACGGTCGTTATATAAGAGGTTCTTCTATACAATATTTCCGGAGTTTTTGCGCCCAACTCTTCATAAGTAAATTGCTCAAATGATCTCTGCCTACTAAACAAAAAGTAATTAGCATGATGCACATAACGCGTAGTATTATTATAAACACAATTATGTATCTACGTGTTAATTTGGTTACTCGTATTAATTATTACATTTCATTTAAACAGATTATAATCTCATAAATAAAGAGATAAGAGGAAATATTAAAATTTACACTTATTCACGTTTACGATTCGCCTATAACGCATCAGTCTTCAACTGATTCGTCAGCATATCGACAACTGAATAGACAGATCTCTAAATCTGTGAGGTGAAACATAAGCAAATTTAATACAGATTGAAAATTTGATGAAGCAGAGGCTCCTGGTGTTCGCCTGACTTCTGTCTATCGGAAATAGCCAATTGACTTAGTAAATTAAACGGCGCAGTTATTTTCAATAGAGTTGATACTTTGAATGAAATCTAGATATTTTTTAGACAACATCCTTGTTGAAACCACACTCGTATGGGTAACGACCTAAGAGCTAAGCTTATACGACATTATTGCGATGACATGCCGGACGTCAGTCTGAGCGAGATTAGGATGGCTGTCAAACAGCTTAGCTGGCGAGGCGCTGGGTGAAGACGGAATTACAGTTAAGCTTCTGTAAGCGGGTGGAAAACCGGTAATTGAAGGCCTTCAAAAGTTGTTTAATTTCGTCCTTTATGGCGGTGTTCGAAAGCGCGCTGTAGAACCATGGTTATCCTATTATTTAAGAAAGGGAATAACTGTCCATTGAAGAACTATAGACCGATATTGCTTCTAAGCCGCGTTTACGTACTATTTTCGAGAGTCATCACCAATCGTCTAGTAAACAGACATGACAACTTCCAGTCTTCCTGTATATATACTCTTCGCCATATTGAACAGAAGACAGAAGTATATAATTTACCATTATGTCTGGTAAACTACGAACTACAATTTACCAAGACGAGGATCATGTCTAACATCCATGTCACACCAATATCGATTGTTATTGGGAAAACGACGCTCGGTGTTGTCGATGAGTAAGTTTAGTGGTTAGGGCGGTTGTCTTTATTTAATAGTACGCTGACCTAGGTTCGATCCCCAGTCCCGGTCCCAATAAAATAGTTAATAGCAATTAAAAGCAGAATTTAGTGTCCTTCACCATCAGGATAACATCGTGAGGAAATGCATAAAAAAATATATTACCGAGAACATATGAAGTCCGCCAACCCCCCACTGAAGCATCATGACGGACTTTCCCAGCTCCATAGCTCAATCACTTTTTAATATTTTAATATAAAGGGATAGCCTTTATATTAAGGAATTCAAACATACCTTCAAGATTGTCAGTCACGGCTTTTAAGATCATCAGAAAAAAAGGAAATTAATAAAATTCGCGCATAAAAGGAATGACATGGCATGGAACATAAAATATGTAGTGGTTATAAAATTAAATATTACCACGTAATAATAACATAAAAAAATAAACTATGTATAGTACGTTATGTTAATATATATCTGTTGCGTTAACGGGTTGCGAGATTGGAGTAAAAAGGCCGGTTTTTTAAACTTTTATATATTCTTTTTTATCACTTACAAAGGGTGCAAAATTTCTTCCGGATGCGCCGTCCCTCGCACGTGATCTTTCACGGGTCTTCCTTATCGTAACCACCGTTACTCCACTTTTCTTCCTTTTTCTTCGTGCTCTTCCTCTTCCACTTACTTCAGAATTTACCACTGAACAGACCTTACCGCGATCCAGTGCTCCTTATATAGTCCCAAATTTTGACCGTCTTTTAATTTTCGATTATTCCAGGATATTACCGAAATGGTATTAAATTTTTTTTAGATGAAAGTAGGCTTTAATTTAGTCAAGTTTGTTCAGTCACCCTTATTTACCTATCAAAGAGTTTTATTAAGATCGACTGGTAATTTATAAAACATTATTTCTTTTGACTTATCATCCGAAGACGTAAGAGTTGACAAGACATTATCGGGCATTCGTTACATAACGTTTTCAAAACTTCCGTTACTAGGCTTACGTACTCACGTCGTCGTGCAAGCCAAAATACGTCTAAATCTAGAGATAAAAATTCCAGTTGTAGTATTTTGTTGGCCGATATTACAATATTTTCATCAAACAAATTGAGAACCCATCTTTTCGAGAAATCATTGCTGTCACTTGGAAAATATTCCAGTAACTGGATCTTTAATATGCCTAAATCTCCAACAAGCTCTCCAACAATACGAATTCTTTGCGGCGGCGGCAATAAGTATTTTTGTTAATATAATCACAAGTTGCGTTAAATGAACATCAAAAAAGCTTCTTGATAAAGGCTGATGACTTGTCATAAGTAAAATGTTTTTGTTACGGCCTTGTAAACCCGTATTTAGATCATTCAAATGCGAAAATAAGTCACTTAATATATTATTGGCTTACCAATAGTAACAGATTCTTTGTATTGCGAAAATTCTAAAAATATTAGAATAAAGTTCTAACATTTTACCTCGCGATAACCATGTCACTTCAGGAAGGAAAAACAGTGAATTGTTCTTGATACCCATTTTTTTGCAGGGTGTAAAAAGAACTTTAGTTTGGCTTTTAATAAAATTAACAATTTTAACATCATGTGATAAAACATTTCATAAATTATATGGCAAGAAAGCAGTGTGACTATTCCATAATGTCTTTTCATTTTTTTATCCTGTTACTGTTCTTCCCCATTATCGCTTTCGCGCCATCAGTACACAACGCAATCCATTCAAATCTTTGTTATGTATTGTTTCAGTGAATACGTTAAAAAGTCCTTCGTCAATTGCTCGGCCAGCAGTTAATTAGCATATTTTATTTAGTAGACTAGTCACGGGATACGCGGGCGGCTGACCGGGAAGAGATCGCGATATTCCAAACTTTTTAATTACGATAAATTACCTCAACTTCCAAGAGGCCAGTGTCCAGCGGTGGACGGCTTGATAATGACTAAAAGCGTGGATTCAAACTTAGTGGTGTGGATTAAGTAATGTTATTGTATGTGGAGTGAAGGAGTAATAGTAGTTAATAGTTCACGCACTTGTGGGAGAGACGATAGTACTCTTCTTGTATTCAACTGACTAAAACATAATATTATATTTTAAATGCGACCCAAACTTGATAAGAAGTTATTTGTGTATTATACACGGAATTTAATAGTTCGTCTGGAATAAGAATCCGCGATTATAAATATTAGTAAATGTTGCTTCATAACTATATCAACATTATTATTATTTTTTTCAGCTTTTCACCGCTGCTCTTCTCCTATACGCATGTTTGTCAGCTATTTACTATGCAAAATTCAACCCTATACTACCGGACTACAGTCTGGAATACGACGACTACTTTCTGGAACGGACGGTGGGAAGAAATGCGAGAAGTGTGGAATCTTCGGAACTCCCATCAGGACTCAGCTGGATGAACGCCAAAACCTTCCAATTCATTTTGGATGCTATAGCTAAACATTACGACGAACAGTAGGAATGTGGCGTTTTAAATTATTTATTAAGCAAGTGAAAAATACGGGGTAACGACGCCAAAATTTGTTACCAATTAACGACAGAGAGAGCCTTGTTACCTTGTATTTTGTCAAATAAATCTGATTTAGCAGAGTTTTTTACATCTAGCGAAAGGTGAAACCTTCTTTCGAATCGGTTTTACATAAAATGTGTGTAATATAATCATAGTTAAATTTAAGTATTTGTTAAGTTGATATAGTTTTATAAAATTCTGCTCAATCATTGTTCCTAGATACGTTTTAGTGTTATTGTCTGTCATTAATTGTTTTTGTATCCAGTGTATCTATTTATCGAATGAATTAGTATAGTTATTAAGAAAACCATATCATTTATGAAATAGTAGGTACTTGAGGCAATTAAGGTGGAGCGGAGAATAAGACACGTCCAGCGAAGCTTCGACAGGATGACTTAACATTAAAGCACAACCTAGACTAAACTAAAATATTACCTAGACTAAAATATTTCTCATTATATATAGTGTAAGTGACAACATGTCACAATTTCTACTGATTTAATTTTCTTCAAATATTAGCGAACTGCACCAGCTTTGCAGAAACATTCAGGCAAATATTCAGTGCTAATCTGGAATTATGTAGCTATTTAATTGTGTTAATAAAATTCTAATTCATAGATTGGTTTTGGTGTCTTTGTCAGTACACGATAAGAAAGTAGCCAGATAACTATTTCTCTGACGAACACTCGAACATAAATTTTACGCGTTTAAATTCGTTTGTTCATTGGGTTTCAAACATTTTTTTTGATTTTATCTAAAGTGATGTAATCTCAAGATTTTTTTTGAATCAACTCGTCATATATACCAATGTATAACTCTATTTTATGATATTAGAAAGCCGCGTGGCTTAGTAGTTAAATAACCTGACTGCTGAGTATCGGGTTCTGGGTTCGAATCCTCGCCACTATGATGTCTATACATGTGCAAAAACATAAATTATTGGTTTTCGGGTCTAGTTGTCCATCATATTGCCGCTTGTATCTGACCTTTTATCGCATAAGCATTATATCGGATATAGGAAGTTAAATACCAGTGAGTGCCTCTGTATTTGTGCGTATATTTACGACACTACAATATCCTCGGCGCAGTTGACAACTGCAGATTGCATTCGGAAGTTGTCAAATGCGAAAACTTCAAATTAACTACTATCTCATAATTAAAATGATTACGAAGGCCTATTCTTGATTATTCTTGATATGACAGTAATAATCTCACTATATAATATCTCTCACTATATAATAGTTAAGGAATAATAGGACATTTTTAGCTATTTCTCCAAACAGGAGTTATGGTAAATCATTATACAATAAAAGTATTAGTCCTAAGCGCACTGTACGTGCCGTCTTATTTAATGTTATGGCTCACGCTCTAGCGTCCAGAGTTCGACGCCCGGTCGCCGCCGCTCTCCCCGGCTAGGATACGCACAGGATGTCGCTATTGCCGCCTTAACCACGTTACCTTACTTGCCTTTTCTAAATATAGAAGTTATATAAACAGCCAATATTCAAACTACTGAAATATTGGTAGTATTGATCTTTTTAAGTACATTTCATCGCTTCTTTTGTTTTTGTATTTTTCATGGCAAATAAAAGTTAATTACGTAATTCCTTATGCAGTAGCTCTTTATTTTTGGTGACTGTTTTTTTAATTAATGATTTAAGGTCATTTGAGGACATTATATAAAAATCAGACTTACGCAAACTTTAAAAAAAGTAGTTTTGAATTGCTTAGCATACGAATACAATTCTTTAGCCTTTAAGTAGTTCGTTTTCTAATAAACTATCGTAATTATATGGTAACCTAGTAGGTTTAAGCCTGCATATTTACCAAGTTAGTATGACATAAAACAGTACTCATTTTAATTCATAGAAATAAATTGTTTTAAATATTGAAAAATTAATTAAGCGCTCCCTGTTAACCACAACATAGTTTTTTCATTTAATTTTGCGTTTTGTTGCCTGTCCATTGCCCGCGTTTGTACCATGCATCGACATGACGTCGATGTATATTCTAGCATAACTCCAATATGCTGGAGAGAGCCCGATTGCGTTAAATAAGTTACGGCGTAGTGGTCCTTTGTCCACGGTCGGGTTGGCGCTAGTTCAACGTTCAAGTGCAATGCGCCGGCACATCGGAAGAGTCAGTGTCGATGTGCGGTTGCGCGCTACGGCCACATTTGCGGCTTAACGCGTTTTACATTTATGTTTCAAACAACCATTACCTGAATGCAATCTAGCACATAAATCTTGTCTATAAAGACGAAAACGAATAAACGGTGACTGAGTGAACACTGTGTTTTAAAACGTTTATTTTAATAATTTTCCGCCACACGGGCTGCACTTTGTTGGATAAAAAAATAAAGGTAAATAATTTAAACATTTTGTATTACCCATTGAAATTATTATAAAAAGTCTTAACCTAACCTAACCTATCTACCTTTATTTGAATAAAAATTTAAAGTTATAAGTTTGGATGCTACATCTGAATGCTGTGTTCATATTACAGTTACTAACGTATATTTGCTCAGATGTGATTGAATAATTATATGAATATATTTTGACTAAATGTTTTTTTGTTAATGAACTTTTTTTTCTTTATTTAAATATAATAACGTGTAATTATGCATCCATTTTTATAATTTTATAACATACTAATTAATTCCATACTACATACTACTAATGAAAAATATTTGATAGGAAGCACGGTTATAACAAAAAAGTAAATAGTGTATGTACTCACGTATCGGCTACAAAAGACATCAACGAGACGGCGAGAGATAGTCGCTGATGTCAAAATTTTAATTTGTATTCGGGATTGAAATATTCATGGGACGAAAATTGTTGAGCTGCAATAATTATAGCGCAATAATCGAATCCCGGTGCCAATACCAAAAAAATTTACAATTTTAAGTGTTGTTGTAAGGACATGTGAAGTTCACCAACCCTCAATGGGGCAGCAAGGTATATTTACAAGATGCTACTTTACTTTAAAGGTGACAAATAAGTTCGCAATCTAATTGTCTCAAGTTACTTCTATGGCCCTTGGACACTTACATCTCTATCATGAGGTTCGTTATTACGCCTGATGTATGGTGAGGTGAATTCCCTGGTTATCAGTAACAAAGTCCAAAAACACAGGAACTTTATGTTGCTGTCTTACCATCTATTATGATGTTGTTCTGATATTCTGTATAATATTTTAAATTCCCCCTGAAATATATTTCGCTTAATAACCGGCATTATCACCTGCTCAGGTTATATTATTGTTTCGTAAGAATTCGCGCTAATACAGGGCGCTCATTCATGTTCACCTTATCCATATCCATTATAGAGAAAATGCGATAAATTCGGAGGAAGCATTAGAAACAGGTTCACTAAACCGAACTCAATAGATTGACAAATATAACAATTTCTTCTAATCACATCAGTTGTAATCTTAATTTTCCTAATTAACGGTAAAATGTAAATTTTGCCTAGCCTTTGTTTATTATGCAGAGAGACTTAAAAATTAGGTTCCGTTATTCAATACATGCATATAATTATAAAGACCGGTTAACTTGGTCAGTCACGAATGTCATTAACAAGTTTAGTCCGGACAAGTCTCTTCTCTGTATAATTGTCGGTAAATGTAAAATAAGTGCAAGTCTAAAATTATAAGCTATAAATATCTTGCCCGGTCACTTACCCTGGTACTCGAGAAATCAAAAAAAGACTAAATAAAATACGAGTGTTTTGCATATTAAAGGTATTTACATATCGTAAAGTTATCGGTACTGTTAAAGAAGCACAAAGTTTTGTTACCTTCGATTAACTTTATTTATCATAACACTAGAATTTCTTTTGCTTCAATACGTCAAGAAATAAACCTTTCTTAGAACCACGTTTAATTTAACTTTTTTTATTCTCTACATTTCGTGTGCTATAGCCTACTATCCTTATATTAATCCTTGATACATTGCAACAATATAAAATTTGTTGTTATGACACGTGTAGGATTGAATGTTCTCAAACTGGACAAAATTTTATATTGGAACACTGAATAATATTAGATTTCAGCCTTTAATAACTAAAACATAACTTTACTTGAAGTTCCAGTATACAGTACCGAGATACCTTGTTACTTACGGAAACAAACACAAAGTAGTTCTGCTATGCATTAATGTCAACATTCGAGTATATTTGAATCGCATTCTGTGAGCAGGTTTTATTTAAACCCGTTAAGCCGTTGGAACGTGTTTGTGATATACCAACAAACATTAATATACATAGTGCAGAATAACGGAACCATTTCCAACACTTTATGACAGAAATCGTGATTTTAATACTTAATTTACGTGTATAACCTAGCATATTATAAAGATGTTTTATGAATTTGTTATTATATCTTGATCTTGACGTTGACGCAATTCTAATGTTTGTAGACGAGAAACTTTATTAATAATTACCTTTTAATTGAAAAAAACCATTGCCACACTTTAGAACGTTAGGACTCGTCAAAGCCACCATAGGATGTTCCTGAGGCTTTCCGTAACACTATCCAATACAAATCTAGTGTCATTTTACACTACATTTATATTGAAAATTCTTTCTCGAATAGGAGAACTGAGAATAGCTCTTTTTCTAAATTATTCCGTTGGCTAAATTAATTTGGCGAGTTGCTACAATAAAAATTATTTCGTTAAGATACGAGAAGGTTAAGAGGAATATAATATAATATAAGAATATTTCGAAGTACATAAAAAACAGTTTTACATATAAAAATAATACTAAGAGACGAGGCATCATGATAGAACGACTTTCTAATTTGAATCCAGGGGAATAGGGAAGCGTTGACCGGTTCTAAGACAAGTTACATCAGTTCGTGAAGTTTGTATTTACAGCAGAAATAAAATCTTTGAAATGTCTTATAGTTTTACCTTTGAAAGCCAATTTACAGTTCAGTATCAATTGTAACTGTTCGTGGGCGAGCACCGCATCAGACCGAACCGAAGCAAGTAAAATGCTGCTTTTTGACTGTTTTAATATTTTCGGAAACACTATATATAATATAGTGAAGTTTAAAATTATAATTTCTTTATTTACATTTATTTATGGTACACGAAATTACATAGGAAAACCATAACGTAAAAAACTTGATTATAACGATAGTCTTTTATCCATCAGAGGTAAAGGAAATATCCCTATTAAGCACCATTCTGCCAAGTCGCATAGCAAAATGCTAGCATACTTGACATGCCTTTAATATATTTTAAAATTGGCCACATACAACTTATTCCTTTAAACTTGTATATTTAATTTATAAATAACATGCAAACGTAATTATTTAAATTTTTAAATACTTGAGAATGTGTTGTATATGTTGTATATATAGGAATTAGTTCATTATGAAGCATGCCTTTTAAAAAGTTACTAACGTATAATGCGGAAAAGTGTTTGATGAATAAACATCAATATAGGTTTTTTTTTTAATTTTATATACATGTGCAGAAAATCTTAAGCGCGATCTAAACGAGAAACGGTTTCATTTTAGTTACCTAATATAATTCAGAAGCCATTAAGTTCTCGAATCCGCGACACTGTTACCCATTCAATGGTAATACCAAACCGTTGCTTCTATTACCATGGGCGGAGGCACGCGACTCCGTACGATATTGTCTTTACTACAGGCAGTATTTTTCCCTTTATGACGTCACTCGGCGTATTACTTTAATTTATGTTCATACTTATCTATTTAAAGCATTTATAGTAATTTTAATTCGGTATAATATTGATCATTTAAATTTTATAAAGAAACGACAAACAGACTGCATCAAATACCGTATACAATCTCCAGGTTTGGTAAGCGATCACAGAACCAGACATTTTCTACTTATCTAGATAACTTAGGTCAGGCATATTTGAGATGGTTATTCCGCTATCGGTCGGAGGCTTTTTTGGCATATCCTTAAGTAGACTTTTAAATCAACCATGGGATGGGCAGATAAAAGTTTATTAATTTCGTAGAAAGATTAATTTCAGATATTTTATATTTCAAAGATTTTAAGGCTTTAGATTAAAATGAAGTAGCGTTTGACCTTTGTGATATAGCTATGCCAAAAGTGTCATTGTACCCGTCTCAATACAGTGAACAAGTGGACATAGGTCGTGACTGCGGCTGTGTATTATTATTGGCAAGAAGCCGTTGTCATATGATAAAGTAATATATAAAATTCTTTGCATGAATGTTTGTACGGAAGAAACAGTGCAATAATAATAATTATGCGCTAGTTTCCAGCTCTTATGAAATTCGGAACAGAGTTCTCAGTCAGATTTTGGTAGTCAGTGCTTTGTGAGGACCATTCTTGCTGGAAAGTCTACGGTACATTTTTGAAAACTATATCACTGAGGTGGTTTGGACAGTCTCGTGATAAATTTTTACCAAAAAATTTAATCGTTTTTCACAAAAGTTAAGCTTCCGTTACTCTTTGGTAGGACACTCCCACCAAAATATTGATTGAAGCAGGAACTTTTCCAATAAGTTGCGAGGCATTTTTAGAGCTGTGAGCGTACACTTGGTCGTTTTGGTTGTTGTAGTGCTCTTCAATTGCAAAATTGTTTTCATATGTAAAGAGCACATTTTTGTGTCTTCAGCCAGCGTGTCAGGACAGCAAGCATTTTGATCGATTTATACTTGTAAGCTGCAGGGGATCGACTTTGGGCATTTCCTGTGTACTATATCGTTTATCGTATTATCGTTTTATGGAATTGTTTGTGGATTATGGTTATTGAAATTATCAAAGGCGCGATACAGCTGATGCCTAGCTTTTTAAGTGTCTAAAAATTGCCAACAGCTTCATATCCACTTTGTGCAAAGCAATCACAGCAATTCTTTTTTATTTTCCGCCCAGTCCGTAATGTAATTTAAAAATCACAGTAAAAAATAATATGTAAAATGTTGGCAAATCGGTCGGAATTTCTTACATTATAAACGCATTCCAAATTTAAATTCTGAAAAGTACTTTTTAAATTGTAACATTATTTATGGCCACGTATAGATTATGAATTACCGTTTGGCACGATTAGCCAGAAAGAACGTGACGGTTGCCGAACCTAGACGCCGGATGTTATTTTTACAGAGATTATAAGGTAACCAAATGTAACCGCGTAATAAAAAGTGAGTAATGAGTGTTGTGTGACGTCACTGTCGAGGCCAATAGATCTTTGGAAGCCACCCTCGCTCTGCATCTAAGGACGTCCGGTGCAGTCGTGAAATGATAAATACTTCATAATTATTCTCGGCAGCATGCGTTTCCATGCTATTATTTTTTTAACGTAAAAAAGAATTAATCGTTTTCGACAATTTACGGCAAAACTGGATATTTTGGAAATTTTTTGACGATGATTATGCTTTTTGGCAGTGATGGCGACCGAGTAGCGTATTATTGGTTAGCGTACCTGACTGTTGAGCCATGGCTACGAAGCCAGAGTTGAATCAGAATTGAAGACTGACGGACAAATGTTATTTTTATACATTATAACCTGCCAACGCGCATTGGTTGTCCGCCCTAGTTGAAAAGCTCTCAAAATAAGAGTAAGGCTCGTATTACATTGCCATACTTCTATGATCATATACGAGTATATCATCTTAAATATGATCATATGTTACATCATGCAATAAATTAAGTAAAATTAATCACATTGTCATTATCCGGACAAAGCATTCAAGTACAAGTAACTAAGCTACCCAAGTTTTACCCAAGTAGGCTCCTACATAAGTACCGTACAAGTCCTAATTCCGGAAAATTCGCGTTAACTAACCCACATTCTACGCATACTTACATATAAAGTGGCAACAGTTGAATATTTGATGTCGTCCCTGACCCACAAGGCGTTTACAAATTTTATAAAAGAAAACAACGTAAGTATGCAAATCGGAGTTCAACAAAATTTTGCGGATCTAATTTTATGAACGGCTTGAGTTCGTTGCTCTGAATTCTAAATAGATGACAGTGAGATGGTAAAAAATATAATACAGGCTGTTCTGCCGTCTAAATACAACATTAATTATTTCTTAGCTAACAAAAAAGTAAAAAGTATCCAATGTCTTGTCAAACAAATTATTTTAAAATTGCTCCGTACCACTTAAAACCCGCCAACATATCTTAATTGTTTCTTTATCGGAACTTAAGGTTCCATAATTTATCAAACAAAGTAAATTTAATTTACAAAGTTTATAGATAAACAAGCATTTGTTACATCCGAGGTGACATTGACTTTGAACCTACCCTGTTCATATATATATACCTCGAGGCCTGCGCTACATATTCCAGGGTCATTGAACATTGAACTTTGAAATGTTATACCAACTAATACAATAACCCTTCACGTGACACAACAACAAAAGTTTACAGTGTTGCAACACATCATGAGTTAAGTAATATTCGCTCGTAAACCTTATTTTATCTTACGATATAATTACGTACCGTGTTATAAAAATAAAACAATGTCTTAAATCCTTGCAATTATTTATTGAGAGGTTACTTACTAGGTTGTATACTCCTTCTATGTCAAAGCGTCGTCTGGGTAGGAACCCAACCCCGCATTAATCCATTTCTGCCGCTGAGCAGCAGATCAACTACTGTCGTATTCCGGTTTGAAATTTTAGTTACGGGCTGTAAGGCATTACATCTTAGTTTTCAGGGGTGACATACCCCTGATATGCTGCTATACAACTTTTTCTATTAAAGTTCTTTGTTGGTATCCATGGGCGAAGAAGATGTACAAAACATAAAGTTCACCACCGATTTCTACTACAGCGACAACTTTCGGCAGTTGTCAGGATATTATGGTGTCGCGCAAACACTGAGGCACCCACGGCCTCTAATAATATGTATATAACCGAAGAAACGCTTAAAAGGGATAAGATCTGAGGAAGGGTCAGGTGCACTGGCAGAATACAACACAACCCAAGAATATTTTTTTTTTATTTTGCACAACTATTGGCTCCGGCTGGGACAGACAGATACGCTTACCACTAAGCCACGCGATCGTCTTACGTATTACTTAAATGTATCACTTTAAAACATTATCAAATAGTCAATTACGGTACTTATCATCGAAGTTAATACAAAATCCAACTAGTTGAAAAACAACTGGTATTTCCCACGGTGGGTCGATTGTGAGTCAACAGCCATGCTTAGAAGACAGAGCAAGGTTTACCTTCTGCTCTGATTAAGCAACACGTTAGGTACGTGTTAACGATATAAACTGCGTGTCATTGTAACGTCCTTCTAAAACTTTAAAGGTATTGTTATTTGTATGTATGTTTATATCATTCGAAAAATAGCACGGTTATTACCAAAAATAACTACCAAGATGACCATATCTTGTGCTTTAATATACAGACTACATAAAACTGTAATTAAATCGTTCCATTTTCTGAACAGAAATATTACTTTTTCATATAAAAGGTGTTCCGATGTATAGAGTTCTAAATTAGTGTTTAGGGCCCTGTACCTTTACTAAAGAAACGGATTATTCAAAGATCAGTCAGTATGTGAGAATTTTGAAAATTTTCTTATTTAATATATATTATTATTGCTATCTAATATAATTAATAAATATGTATTATATTGGAGGATATTAAAAGATTCAAATTATATTTAAGATGGGATAAATTAAGATTTTTTTTTGAATCTGATGTCCTGAATAATTTAATTTTTTTAATGTATAATGCAAAAATATAAATGAAATCTAATAGAATTCATGTTTCGTAATTAATACTATAAAATTAACGTTTTATTGATAATACTGTTGTGGCGTATAATTTACTGTACTTTTCTGCACCAGACAAACGCGCACTTTTTCAATCGTTTTTTAATATCAATTGAATACGACTTACAAAAACAGGGTGCTTAGGTCTCGCTTCTTGTGAATTGTAACACAACAGACCATTGAAAGCCACTATAAATACTTTATACATTATAGCAGTACACTAATGTAGGCTAATAATGATGATAAAGAATATTTATATAAATATATTATATATTACTATAAATTTCGGTCTTGGATATAAAGCATCTTCTATTAAATCATATGAAAGCTTAGTATGAGAACTATTTATTCCAACTGCCTTTAGAAAAATATAATTGTTGTTTATCACAAACACAATACTGAATTATTATACACTTTAAATCATTATTAAGCATGTAAGCATTTCTACATGTAATCTGCAGATAGCTTTACTAGGTTTTAGAAATGAAAACTGTCTGTATATATTCGCATATCTGCCCCGGAACCGTCTTCAAACGTACAACTCATGACCAAGTATATCTGTACAACGGCTTCTTGATAGTGATCTTCAATTAATTTCGACATTGCTTTATTTTTTGCGCAATTTCAGAATAATAGTCGTTACATCGCGAAGTAAAACATTGAAAATAAAACAGTCATTCATCCGTGTTATCAATACCGACTGAACGCAACTAGCCCTGAGCTAAGGTCGTCCCCGAGCTGCTTTGTGGGAAATCGCAGTTAAGTTTTAATGTTTCATTTAACTTGTAATTGCATAAAAAGCTATATAAGGAAATAATTGGATATGAGGGTATTCACGGCCAAAAATTTTTCTTTATTAGCCCATGTGCAGGTCCAAAAAACCTAAATAGCTTTGACAGCGACTGACTCACCACTTATTATTACGTTGTTCCAAAAAAGCTTTGGTGAAAATAATGAAATGTCAACTGGCCACCTTAGCATTGGATATCCGGAATTGAGAGCTCATTGCTACTGGACTCAAGTCTTTTTACAATACTCAACTCAGCATGTAGGGCAAGCGGTTTGGTGAGCGCAATGCGTCACGGAAACCTTTGCACTAGAAATACTGCTTCCAACCACTAATCCCACGAATTGGGTTCAGAATTTTTTAATAGAATGTCCTTCATTGGAAAATCGACGGATTTTATTAAAACAATGTCTCGTATAACAATTTCATTTTTAATTTAAATATATCCAGTTTAAATTTTAAATTTAAAAAAAGACAAGTTAAAATTCATTTAGTCAACCATCATATAAATTCAACGCCGACGCGAAGGGAATCACATTCGTCACTAAGTTTTTCAGCATTTTTGCATATCAATTTTTGCAAATCTTTTGTAATATAGATTTATTACTACCAGAGCTTAATGACTTATCGTTAAACGTTTTGACATAATAAAAATGTCCGTAAAATATTTGAGTCGCTACATTTATAATTAGACATAATATCATCAGGCCCCACAAACGGCATTTCTCCTTGAAGTGCCGGGTGAAATAATTGTGATAACTGGTTTGGGAGAAAAGTATGTCGTCAGCAATATCACCACATATTTCTGTAAAGCACTTACGTCATACGGTGTGCGGCACCTGACAATTTTTACAGACAAGACTTTTTTATTCTGTCCAAAACTTATTTTCATTATTTCTTTCACGTTCTCGTATGAATTTAATAATGAAAAGGAGGTTTTTAACTAAACGGTTTCCAAGAATTTAATAATATAAGTTATAAATAAAATAAAGTCGTATTTTTTTTTCTATTTATATATACATTCATTTTATAAATTGGCCATTAACGGGATTTGAGCACGTAATTCTCTGACTACCAAGCGTAGAGGATATCTGTATAGCAAATTTATTTATTTTATACACTTTTACAGTTTAAACCAGTGCGATGCTTTAACTAACCCCCTTATTAAATAAACTGATACTTCTGTATATTATTAATTATATATTATTTATCGATCAACGTAAATATAAAATAACTTTTAATATTAATGTAAATTTATATGCGGCTGTATTTCGACTGACTCTATATCTTGAGATATATCATTTATGTACCAAATAGTGACAAAGCGCATTCTGAAGCAAGTGTGCCCTGGCGGTGGGCACGAGAAGTAAAGGGATACGACGAAGCGACCATACCTACTTAACAGGTGTGCGCCAGCTTCGTTGCTACGGTGATGTATGTACTCACCCACGTAATACCTTCCGGACATATAAAATATGCGCGTTATCTCTTCTCACTCTCAGACTATTATAGCCGACCATACCTATTACAAATAGATTTGGGCACATCAGGGAATAGTAAGGGTAGACTGTTTATTGCTTTAAATATAAAATGCATACACATTTGTTTTGAATCTTTTCCACCATGACAGTCTCATGGGGTCTCAACCGAGATTTCTAAAATAGTTTTTACATATGTTTGAAATATGTTTAAGAAAACTTAGGTCCGGGAGCACCTCGACGCCCAAGTATCTGCGTGACGAGTGGAATGACAACGCCGCTCATTTCGTACATATTGTGCAGAGGCGTGCGCGCACTTGTGTTACTTATCACACGTCGAATAACAATTTGTTGCTCCTACTTGTCTACTCGCTTAATTATCATTAACGAGAATTCCAAATATCTATGATTGCTTCCCTGACTTACACCAGAATAAAAGTAGTAAGGTTCCGATTCATTACTCGCAGAAGTCTATGTACTGTCTACAGTCGCGGAAATAATTTTCAAATAATTCATACAGGCTTGGTGTTAAACTTGACGCAGCAATTTTAACCAACAATATATCGTTGTCAACGGAATCGAAAGTTTTCTAAGAATCAAAGTACGAGGTGTCCACTTGGCTCCCAGCGTCCACGGATGGTGCCAAATAACTTTCTGGTTTATAGATTGAAGTATATCAATTTGGACAGAAACCAGAAAGATACGTGCTCACTTGTGTATAAAAACATTTATGAATAATCGACACACATTCCGGACCGCAGAGATATGGCACACATGGCAGACTTAATGCCTAAAGGCATTCCTTCCCGCTTAACCATTAGGCTAAGCAGAGATAAACATATAGCTCTCTGCAGCAGAATGAAACAAAATAAAATTATATGAATGTTAAAAGTATACCTTAACCTTGACAGTCTGTCAATAGTCCAATGCATGACATAGGCCTCATAAGGAGGATCTGCCAAAATCGCCACACTCGGCAAGCAGTTGAGTGATCGCAATACCAGACACCTGGCACCTTAGATGCTGCTGTCCATCATCGATCTTCTTATTTTTGAGCCGATATTTTACGAAAAAGCTATCCAGCCATCTATCGGTCGAAATTACGATAATTAAACCTTCAGTCGCTTCTTACGACCCCTCGACAAAAAGGGTTTGCAGATTCTTACGCCGATACCACACAGCAATATACATACTCGTAGTTACATACTAAAATATATTTCTTTAAATGTTTTTACTTAATGTTACACAAAATCATATACTTAAATAAAAACAAACATCTGTAACGTATATGTACGTTACAGATGTTTGTTAATTCGGCCTTGCAACACTTTTGAAGTGTTTATTGTAAAAACAAAACTTGTAAGCAGCTTTTTAATTTCAAATGGGATTTCGTTCCATAGTCTTGGAGCCGAGAGAGAGAAGGACTCACTAAATATGTAACCAGTTTGTGTAAAGGCGTGAGCAACTTGAGACCCAAAGAACGGAGAAAATTGTTATTGGAATCACTATTAGTGTAAATACTAATCGATTCTGTATCTTAAGTATTCTGAAACATAAGGGTTGTTTAGAATCGTGAAAAGGGTATTCTAACACTTCTGAGCACGAAAACACATTATCGGAAAACAGAAACTTTATTCAATCAAACTTTATTATTTACTCAAATAATGATATTAATTCGTATGATTAATGCGATTCAAATAGTTTTTTGTCCACTGCGTCTTACAAGAATATGAGACAATGACATCAAAACCCATCAGTTTCCGACAAATGAAGCGAAAACATGGCTTTGTTGTAATGCATTCATGCACATAGTTAGTTAAAATACATATTTAAGCTCCGTGTTTACTTATGCGCAACGCATCGCCATCCCGTGTTCCTGAGATGCGTGCTCACGCTCACGACGTTCACGTTTTATGCTTTACCATTCACGAAGTGCTATAAGCTTTTAATATGTATAATTTTTAGGCGATCGTGCTTTGTACAATTAACATAACTTGTACCTCTCAGTAAAGAATTCGTGTTTTATGACTTATAAAAAGGCTTCCGATGTTGTTTTACGACAAATAATAAAAATACTATTTAAACCGTAGTTTTATTTGTGAAATTATGCCCCGGTTAACTTGAAAATATTCTATTGGAGTATGAACACGGAGAATTTGAATATCTATTTTGAAACCAAGTTGGTTTATTCTGGAAACTTGTTTGGATAATGTATTAAGCAACTAATTTGTTGCTAAAAGGTTTCCACAGCGCCTACCAAAGATTATGCTTTTTTATGGAAATTCGCCCATATAAAGTGGTGAGTACTTCGGGTAGGCAGGTTGTTGAGCGCAGTTGCGGTACTCGCGCACTAGTGACGCTGCCCGGATATATTTTCATCATCCTGAACCATCAGACTGAACTGCGTGTTGGTACATCAACAATCATTATATTAGAGTAAAAGTTGCTATATTAACTGTTACTGAGTTTAAGTTAATTGGATAAGTAAATACACCTATCCCTCGATTTACACTGAAGATTTTGCTATGTAAAACCGTGTAAAACGAAATAAACTCCCAATATATGCTCAATTCAGTCATTTATGTAGGTAAAACAAAAGTAAAACATCTTAAAAAACCTACCTATTGAATTTTTTATAGATTAGGAATAAAAATAAAACAAAGAAATCTTCTAGAAACTAAATATGTAATAAGTTTATGCGCTGTCATCACTATTACGAACTGTCAGTTTTTTCTCCGGATTGGTATGATCTCTCTTTCATCACTTGAGCATTTCTGATCAATCCTGGTTCAACATCTGTAATTAACAGTTGCGTGGGTTTTTTCGCTAAATCTATAATTGACTTAAGCATCTGTAAATATGTCGCTGAAAATTAAGAACTCGTTCAACATTCGTGTCACATTGTAGAAAGATTATTTTTGTTTCCAAAGATGTAACTATCTTTTCTTTTCATTTTTTGTCAATGTTTTTGGCGTTATAAGAGCTTGAAAAATTTGACACAAATTACACATAAAGACTCCAAAAAAGCTAAAAAATGTATAACTTACCAGTTCTAATACATAAACTCGCACACGTAGTCAAAAACATGAGCTTTTCTTCGCATGCTTTCACAAGAACTACTTTGTGTTTGCGTATGTATAAATACAAAAGGGTACATATTTTCCTAAATGTATATTGTATTTCACAATACGGGGAATCCTTCTTTATTGCCATCAGTGTTGCCAAATGAATGAGACCAATACTACTACTACTAAAAATAAAGGAAGAAAATATTAAAAAATATTTCGGCTTTTCTATATTTTAACCTAAAGTACTTAACATATTCATACCGATCATGTCTTAAAAAAAAATTTGTAAATTTTAGTGCTTTTAATTCTTTTTCCTGATTTTAGTAGTATTGTTAGGTACGCCATTATTATCGAATATAGGTGAAATCGGTATATCTGTTGGTAGTTATGTATATATTATGGATTAGTTGGAATCTGTAGTTGTAGTTGTTGTATGTTAATAAAATATGTAAAGTTCGAGACTTTAATGACTATTTTAAAATGTTCTTATAAATTAATATAGATATTTTTTTGTTTCAGACAATACTACACTAGTGACATGTGACTGTAGACTAACATAAGACGGTAGTGAGTTTAATGTAGGTGATGATAGACAGTGGTGTTAGACTTCAAGATGCATACAATGGATACGATGGGCTACGGCCACAAGAAATACCGGCCGCCGATATCCCCTACCAGTTTTTATCACCACGACTATTATTCCCGCCATACTACGCTTCGGCCCCAAGTAAGTCTAAAGTTTTTTATAAACAAAACAGCCTTGTTTTTTTAATAGTTTTAATATATAAATAAAATTTCAACAAGGCTGTTATTTTATATCGAGGAAGTAATTTTATTGGATTGTGAATTGTTAAATTTAACAAAAAATTGTTAATTTACATAATCGTATCGTAGTGCTAAAAGACTTTCCATTAAATAGTAAAAAAAAATTTGTGTCGAGTGTGACTTTATGTACCAAATGAATTTAATATTATTTTAGTTATTTTTGTTTTCTCTGAACGAATTATTTGTCTTTTAGGCAGGACTTTGCTCAGATCAATTTAAAGACGAATGTCGATATTGCGCCTATACTACTTTATACCGCTATAACAGCTAAAGAATTAGTATATATCTTGAGTCTTTGTCATTTTAGTTAAGACTAATTCAATAAGAAGTTCTCCAGATGTAAGAATTTTGGTGAGAGAGTAACTACTCACCAAACACACCAAAAGGGTAACATGTTAACAAAGTCTGTCTATTTCGACTTACTTCCATACGCAAATCTGGGCTCGATGGGATCGGGATCTGTGGATTTTGGCATAAGGCATCATTTATTCACGTGATCACCCAAAGACTAATTCGAGGAAGTATTAGCGACGAAGTAGCCCGCTACATTGTCGAGATTATTTGGGACCATACCAAACTTTCCAATGTGTTAGCATCTGACCCACTAAAAGCGATTCTAGGCTCGGCGGTCAGCGTACCTGTGCCGTGAGTCGTTACTCCTGTAACTGGTTTTCGTATCTTGAACTGTGGTTATATGCATATAACCTTTTCTCCATTTTTATCACACAAAAGTTAAAATGAAATTAAAAATATCCGGTGTAAGAAATCTTAATTTAATTTATAAAACATCATTATTTTAAGATTTACCACAGTTTCTTAGATTGTTTTCTCAAGCAAAGATGAAAAGAAACTTACATGTATCCTATTTTTCTTGAGTATTTTATAGCAACAGAATACTACCTGTATTCTATTCTTATATGTATGGTCAAGTAAATTAAAAAAAAATATTGTACCATAAATATCTACCACGTATAAATCTACATTTATTATAATAACATCATCATCATTGTTAATAACGAAATTCTATCTCTTAATTCTTAAAACTTGATTCAAGTAATAAACTGATGACAATTTAATTTAAAAATTCTCTGGGTTTGGGTTAGATGCAGTTTGCGTTAGGTACTTTTATTAAGGTTACATTTTAAAGTGATTACTACGATATAATAGTTTAGCGCTTCCACAAAGTTTAGTTCTCTACATTAATCAAATTGATCTTATTATTATAAATTACGTCACGTGCGATGTCACATACAATTTGTGTCAACGTCGTGTATTTTGTACTCCAAGTAAAATTGTAAATTGGATTACAATTAGTATAGTATAATTGCGTACTGGATACCTGGTATTATAATCGATATGTATTTATTTCAATGCCGATAAACATCTATATGAACTGATTCTTTGTATTTTTGTATACAGTAGCAGTTTGCAATGTACATAAAATTTTAATATTACAATTATAAACAAATTGTGAGTGTGTGCACAACGATAATGTTGTGTATTAATCTCAAAAATTAAATGATAATCTATTTCAATGATTACGTCGACGTCGAGAGAAGCTTATCAATTCGGTCGTTGTCTCCTAGTGTTCCGGCTACAACTAAGCTTATAAAAGTTTGTTTGGTTGAGAGTGGTTTACATCAACAATTGAATGTTGTCCGTACACTATTCAGTTTAGGCGCTATATTCATGAAATAGCCGTACAGTGGAATATGCAAAATTCTAACCCCGCAAGTGATTCAACCTACAACATGCTCACTAACATACGAGGTTTTGCCGAGAGATCCCAAAATCACAAAATGTCACGCACCGGTAATGGGAAATAGCACCACCATTGCGAGAGTAGGTCTTACTAACCACCCAAAACTGTGCATAACCATCTGCGAAGTTTTTGGAAACCAATATGTTATTTGAGCTTTCTTCAAAAAAAATTGTACGACAGTGAACTTTGGGAGGCAGTGAACTTTGATACAGGTAATTTCCAGTTTACGCGTTACATACTACCGCTATTTACTGACACTTCAGCTATATTAGCATACTCGTATAGTTGATGTTTTCACTAACTTAAATTCTTATCTGAATTAATAAAATTTCATTCACTAGCTGTGCCTCGCGGTTTCACCAGCGTTATATTTGGATTACAAATACCTGTTTCATCCGTATTATGTGTAAATGACCAAGATTTATGGATTATGCTCCGCTTCTATGGGTCGTAGCTTCCACAATAAACGGGCTATCTTACGCAAAAAATATTTTACAAATTGAGCTGGCAGTTCCAAAGATTAGCGCGGTCATAGAGACGGACAGACGCTGGCAATGGACTTACTTTTTATATTATGTATAGATAACATTTATAGTGAACTCACATTTTAAACAACCTTCGAGTAACAGTCGAGGTATCTAATGTTGAGGGACTACTGCATGCCCATGGACAACTGCAAACTACTTTAATCAAAGAATATAACAAATGTTTTGTCACCCATGAGGACTGAGGGAGCTTTTAGTTATACTGGCTCTATATCCTAGAAACTGGAACACACAACTTTGGTTGCATATGATTAGCGGCAGAAATATGAGAGGGTGTGGTACTTAACAAGATGGCTTCTAGGTAGAAGACAAACTCCTACCACCTACCGAACTATAAAAGAAAGCATAGCTCCTGACAGTTTAAAAGTGTTATATAATTAGAAGTTAATTCAAATGATAGGAGCGACAGTGATGGCTCAGGGCCGGTTGGTCCCGTTAGCTGCGGAGCTGCGGCGGCCGCACCGCACCGCCCACTCAACGGTACACGACAATGCATGTTCAAATCGAATAAAGGTGCGGAGCTATGATTTAGATTAAACTGAGAATACGAAAAGAGCTCAAGTCTCAAAGTGTAAACAGGGTTATGAACCAAATATACGTAATTGTAACTGTTGCAAGGGAACGTTAAACAAAAAAATATAATAAGGAATCATAATAACATATAATCGTAACGTGTTACATAATAATATTCTTATTAAAAATGTGTTAAATTGACAGTTTAATGTAATGTGTAGCTCTTGATATTTCGCTGTCACAATATTTCTGTTAAGTAAAAAAATTTACAGAAGTATAATAACTTTGGCCAATTAAATTAAATTATTAACTCAATATTCTAAATTAAATAATGGTACATCGGATGCTATAAAACACCCGGTAGTCATGCCTGCACGTGTGATTTTTTACAGCATACTGTATTCTAAGGGCAATTTTAAAAAAAAGATCTGATCGATGACGCGAGGAGCCGATAATTGGTACAATAAGCGTGCTCGGTGATTGTTGATCTGGCCTCCGGTGTCGTTCACCGGCTGACGGCCGACCGTTAGCCACTCGCGCTCAATATCGCAGATCTCCGATGCACATTTGATTTCTTTATTCAGATAATGATTTTCTTCGAAACCTTTCCTCTTAATAATAATCAAATTATACGCATTGATCAGAAGAAAGGCGCAAACATATATTTTATATACATTAATATAAATATATAAGCGCTCACAACTGTATACCCAATACAGAAGTGGTCAGACGCCTTGACATTTTTAGTAGAGCCCGTCATCATCTTAATGTCTAAGCCAACGATACAAATCGTACGATACGTCCTGATTCGGAAGCAGATGCCCTAACCACGCGGCTATCGTGGCTTATATGCTTACAACAGAACTCATACCGATGACTTTCGGTTATTGCGTAGTCTTGTTCAGCTACACGTAGATTCTTTACGAACGGAATATTTTTAAGATATATTGCATTCGCCTGCAATTCAATCGCTGCACCCCATTAGTCGCAGGTAATAATCAGATAATTCATAAAAAATAAGTATGTGACTCAAATCTTTAACATGTCACTCTATCGCTAACATATCTAAGTTAAAACGACCATAATATTGACTAATAACACACACATGCAATCAATGTAAGGGGCATAATGCAAGGGTGCATGTGCACATAAGTTTTACTTATGAAGTCGTATGTAAACTGCATCATAATCTGTCTGGCTTTTAAACGTTTGTGTAAAGGCCTAATTGTAATATATTTAGAATTATTTATATTATTTAAATGGAATAATGCGCTGCGTGAATCTGAATAATTAATTATGTACTTTGATTTATATTCGTTTCAACAAACGAACTAACTGAGGAAACATTAGTGTTATTTATTTGATTTGATAAAACCGACGATAAGTTGTTAATTCTGCGACAACTTACACAATTGTTTTTCAAAGCCAATTCATTCAAGTTGACATAACAGATACCGTAGTCCATAAGAGATAACAATGAATAATTTGATGTCGTCAATGGTATTAACATGAGCGCTTGTAGCCAATAAATATTTAATACTTTTTAGCCGATTACTTGCAAGAAAGAAGTGTGGCTCTACTTCTTGCTCCATTGAACCACATGGCGTCACAATTCAAGAAGTCATTATGCGCCGCTTCACTCAATGAGTCAGCTAACGGTGTTGCTATAACTCGGGCACCGGACTTGGAAGATGGAAATTATGGTAATGAAGATATGAAATGTTCTTAATAGCGCTTCTCGTGCGGTTGTAACTTGTACGTCACGTTTCGAGTAATAACTGTTAAGTATATTCTGAAAAGTTAACGGAAAAGATGGCAAGTGGGCGTAACTTGTATTGTAATTAAATTACGTAACATAATGTAAGAGACAGCGAGTTTTCACTGACAACTTCCACCTTACTTATATTTGTTCTACGCACACACATAAAGCTTACGCCTATTATCCCTCAAGGGGTAGGCAGAAGTGTCACTGCTTCCAACAGAGCATTATTCCTTGTCAGCTTTTACATGTTTTGAAGCCCGACGGCTTGCACTACAGGCGCTGCGCACATCAAATTATCTGACTTAGGTGTAGAATATGGGCAAATTCCATATATGCCATGCAAATGCCTCCTCCTATTTTTCAAGTATGTTTTGGAACCGAGAATAGTCCGGCACGCTGCTATATAATCTATGAGTTGGCGGACTTCAGGTGTCAGGTCTTCAGGTATCTTCATGATGTTGTCCTTCTTCGCGGCTACGTAGAAAATTCAACATAATACTTCAAATAAAAAATTAAACGGTACTCGGGGGGGGGGGGGGGCATAGGGTTTAGCGAGACGGTCACTTTAATGTTGTCAAATTTAAGAGAGTGCCCTGGCCTCTGAACTACCGCTTGGTCGATTATTCTATAATTATTAGGACTTAGACGGACGATAATATAAAAAACGACCGATTTCCCACAAAATGACGTATAAATAACAACAGAATCCCGTTAAAATTAATGGAGTTCGTAGACCGAATCGAACGATATTCTCTGAAGTGTGTTTACAATGATAATTATATAACGTAGGTTAACTGCGTGTGCACGAGCGCAGCCGCGCAGCACGCGAAGTTTATCTGCTATACTTCAGCAGCAAAAAATCCAGGAAGCTTGCCCGTGATGCATCCTATGAATAATGATAAATTCTTCCGCAACTTGTTTTAATTACTTCGTCTTGCGCGAATATCAGAGACGGTATATTTTTATGAGCATGGCACGCGGCTAACCGTAGAAGCACGCGCTACTGCAGATCCTCTTCCGCAATTGTGTATTAATTTCTCCATTATAATATTTATGACTTGAGATAGAAAGTGTGATGGGAAAAGTATATTTTTAAAGACTTATGTTCAGCAATAGAGGATTCAGACAGGCTTTTCAAAGCAGACTAAAAATAAAATATACGCACCCAAACTTCACAGACTAGTGACGGGGAGCAAGATCTCCAGTAGGCGTCTACCAGCAAATACAAAGCGTTCACCAACCCGCCCGCTCATTGTGGTGAGTATGGGCAAATCTTATTTGCTTTGAATGAATGAGAGGATTCGCCGTAGTGGCCACTATTTGCAAACAGCCTTTTATATCAGCTTTTTGCCAATGCCCATCTCTGTCGTCTTTCCGTAAATATAGTTGATTGCCATTCTACTTAGTGGTGGGTCACCTTTTTTTTGTTTTTACTAGTTTCATAATTATCATCGACAGAGTAGAAGAATAGTAACTTCTTCTTATTTCTCATTTTGTAACGCAACACTGGAGATATCAACACTATGTTTTACCGTTACCGTTTAACTGAGAGCGGCAGTTTGCTTTTTTTTATAATATTTGTGTAAGCATTGTCCGAATTCCCAACGGTTGTCTAGCCACTACAGACCGAAAGTCTGAATACGGTTCTTTCTAAAAGCGAGATTTTGTGTCAACTTTACATTTGCCTAAATTCATTATTTTTCGTTAAGTTAGCACACATAAAAGTGTTGCATCCAATAGCCAACCTGTAGATGACACCAAGTGCATCCAGCTGCCGATTCCGTCTCACTATCGCTATATTATATACAGAGTTCCTTTCTACCCATGTGTATCGTGGCTGGCGACAAATGGCTAATATGCTAAACATCTTTGTATGTTCTTCACGGCGTTAGTAAAGTGGTGAAGGGATGACAGCGTATCACATTTTGATACAGTTCTAAATTTTTTATCAGTAGTGGATGCAACAACTGCCGAGGAACAACACTCCGTTCATTGTTTGTCGGAATGTTCCGAAAGGGTCTTCTTCAGTTTAACAGTCCACTGCAACATATTAGCCTCCCAGAAGCTGGACGACGGTCTGTATTGGATACCACACGAGACTATTCTTATTTCTGAAGAAAATCCTTCTGACGGTGACTAACCTAAAGTCTACAGTCTGGTGAGTAGCATTATTACTAAGAGCGCACTGCGCTTATCACTTGGACGCCTATTCAGATATTATCATAATCGTCAGCCTTTAAATCCACTAGGCAATAGTATTCAAGGCTGAAGATTATGATAATGTAGGTGTACATGGAATATTCATGATTTTTTTAAGTGGTATTCCAAATTTAATTATGAAAATGTCACTAATAAATTTTGAAGTTTACGCAAAAACCAGATAACCGATTTCGATGGGGCTTTTACTGTTAATTTTTTTTGAAGGACTGAACAACATCTATGATGTATATTATTAGGCTATCTATTGCAGGAGCTATCGAAAAATTTAGATCGGGCTTTTAGACACAGTATTATCTTTACGCTATCTTTTAAAATAGTCAGTAGGCATGAATAATCAAAACGTAGAAAACAATAGACGTAAATTTATACGACTTTCATTATAGCGTTTCTAAGGGTCGAGCATTTAAAGAAATAATATATCTCATGCTATCCTATTAAAGGAGCTGGGAAGTAGGCGTGGTTATCTATTTAGATAGTTTTTGATAGGGCCACTGTCACTAACACATACTGGCCAAGTTATAAGTATCTTTTATTTGTTTCATTATTTAAAATTATTCATAATTTATTTAATTAGGCTAATCTAACAGTCCACCACTCATCAAAGGAGTTACTCCTGCCCCTGGGTAACTGCGACTATCTTTATACAAATATGAGCGTGTTAACCTGAGACCAAAGACGGAATACCTTACTACCTGTAAATGTACTGGCACATTTTACCTTTAAAACCGAAGTATACCTATAGATGCATTGCTTCTTGACGACAGAAATAGGTAAACCTACCTACCCAAATATACACGATAAATTTATACAACAAGCACATATGTTTCGTGATTTATTTCCTCTTGTAACTACAATTCGGGTGAAATGTTTTATCTACCATTTTGATTCCCAGCTCCTTCACTGTTTTATGTATCTAATAATAAGAAAAAATATTGTACAATATTTATTAATATTTACAATGTAAGACTGTATAACTGACTGACTGTGATTGTATAATGACATGCCGCTAAGATTTTAATTTTTGATATCTAATTAAACTTGCTCGTAAGAGCGCGGGATGGTTAATCTGAATAAAATAGATTAGGGAAACACGACCAACTGCGCATGCGTACCAAGCACGCAAATTGATCACTCTTCGAAGTGCTGTTTTCGTTTCCACCGCTCAACGTATCATTACGTTATTTTATTATCCGGTCTGTCTCAATACGTGCGACTTACGGACCAGATTTAGTCGAAAATATTATTGAATACCTGGAAAGATTTTATACGCTTTAAAAAGGGAATGTAGATTTTTATGTACCTACGTACTACATGCACATAAAAGCTAAGCTCATGACTTTACTACGCTGGTATTATTTGTTTTTATTTGGATTTTGGATTCGAATCCCAGCCGAAGCCAATATTTAAGCAGTTTGTTGCTTAAATATAAATTAATTGGTTTCCGGGTAAGGTTGTATGTGTGTGGTATCCCGTGTCTACAACTCATTTGACCCTTAGGTATTCTGACCCTTAGGTATTATTGCATAAACGTTACATCGAATACGGGACGGTCAACAGCGGCGAGTGTCTCTGTGTTAGCGTAATACTTGCAGCGCAATAGTGTAGTAGCAAACAACACATGCGCAGTTACCAACCACTGATTGTGGCCGCAGCCAGAGTCGGCAAACTTCAAATGTTTCCGAGACATACACCACTGTTTTTCCATCCATTTTATAGGTATTCTAATTACAATATTTAGATGTTCTTATTACTACTATAAAATTTTAAGTTAGCTTATACGCCGTTCAACGCGGGCTCATAGGGAACCGTGTCAAAAAAAATTGCATTGTCGCTACGCTTGCGAGCGGAATGTCAATAGAATGAGCAATACATTCCATTAGCAAAAAATTGTTGTGTCATCTTTCGCGAACAAAAACATTTTATAAGATTTCTTCATTCATCTATAACGACACCGACGGGACTAGATTCTCTTATGCCGTCAGTACACGGTCAATTGTCAATCAAATGTGCGGTGCGAATAAAATAGTCTATCATCAGTGGAGCTGCGTCGTGCTAAAGGGAGAGGTCTATAGTTTACAGATAATCATGTAAAGAACGACAAACGTGTTATCCATTACTAATCTACTTTCCGTTGACATAACGTGACAAATATATTTTTAAATCAATGTAGGTATGTTTAAATGTATGTGCATTTCTAGTAGATCCTGCAGGATTGGTATACGGCAAATCCAATACCGGCACATTAGCGCCATAAAATCCATCGCAAAAAAATTCTATGGAGGCCTAAGGGCCTCAAAGGTTTAGTGCGAGGGCATTTCTACCATGAATTTTAGGCTAAGATCCCCTTTATTAGGAAATATTAAAAAAGCCTTACTATTTTCTTCTAATGCATCATCCCCGTATTATTTATATATTTTTGTAGTATACTAGTATCATTTCATTATTCAACCAATAACTAATCGCCCTATGGTTCTGCGTATAATTTGCTAACCAGTTTTTATTCGAAGGCTCCTTTGTTTTAGTTTTATTGTAAAAACAGCGCGGGACATTAATTTGTCTGCAAATTTCATCTATGTGGAAGTTGTTATCGATCTACGTTTATTGTATGAATAGAACTAAATTGTTATGTTAATTATTAAGAACAGCTATTTGATTTCAATTAACTTAATCATAAAGCAGAATAATATCAGAAGGTCTATCATAAGAAGTTCAAGAAATTTAGTAGGAATCGTATTTATTTCTTAAAAATAGTTTACAATTATTTCTTATTGAGGTTCCTCTAATAGAAATGAAACTATGCAAACAAAAATCGTTGAGTATTTATTCTATTTATTCATCCGTATTCACGCGTACTTTTATTACAATCGTATTTTATCGAAGTTAGATCATAAAAGACGTTCAGATTCAAGATAAAAGAAGTTCAATAATTTGTTGTTTAAATTGATATTTCTAACATTACTTTCATGTAATAAAAATTTTATTATAAAATACATCCAATACAAGGTCAGACAAAATAGTTTTCCCGACATAGTCTTCATTTAATTTCCAATACTTATAATACTAATAGCATTGATGGACACTACTTCGCAGCGCATCAACTATCGCAGCGACGTTGTATAAAGAGAGCAACAATATTTATTAATAAAAAATATTGTATATCAGATATATTCCATTCTATATTTATCACGTCGGTTAAAAGAAATTTTTTATTTGATAGCGTGCACCAATTACATGAGCCGTGGTAGACAGGGCGCTCGCTTTAGTTTCATAGAGCAAGAGTAACCTGGGTTCGATTCTCGGTACCAGCACCAATAAAATTGTTAATAGCAATCAGTCAGTATAGTGAATGTGAAATCCGCTAACCCACACTGGAGCAGCGTGGCGGGCCTTGTCCCGGCTCCAAAAACCCTCTCAGAATTTGAGAAGGAGGCCATACCACAGCTGTGGGCGTTTACAAGCTGGTACTTTTATCAAATTTATAATAATAAGTAATCCTGATCCGACCGTCTCGACTTACGCGTTTAGTAAATCAAAGTCAAAGTATCTATGAATAAACCTCGATCAACTTTTGTAAAACTTGCGTTCTATTTATAGCTGGCAATGAAAAAAAATGTTCTGGTATATATTTCGTTGCTGTAATGCCGTAGATATTATGTGGAGTAGTTCGCCTTGCACTTGACGCGTCATCTTCAGTGCAACAGCCGACCTTGAGGCGACCGGCTTCGGTTCGTACGCAATCGGTTCAGTGTATTAACACGAAGCTCTGTGAAAACTCGATTAGCCGGACTAGTTCCGTTGTAACCAAGCGTTATCTATGCAATGCTGAATTCTTAATTAATAATAAGCTCAGAAAGATTCACAATTTGTGTGACCAGGCGGTAATAGCAAGTGAAAATAAAAAATAAAATAAAACCACGCTGCAGCAATCTGCCGCAGGTTAACAGAATATCACAGTAAAAATAAAAGGATGGCAAATCTGCTATTCATTCCGGTAGCCAATTACTGACAATTCAATGTCATGAAATGACTCGTGATATATTATATGAAAATAACTCATAAATACATTATGAGTTATTTTCATCCCAAAGCCACCAAAGGTTTCAGAGCTGTCAATGAGATATAGGTGATTGAAGTTTTCGAACTGTATCTGATGTCGTAGTTAAAATTATTAAACTGCTATTCTGCTAATCTCATCTTATTCCATTTTGTCCTTAAAGAAACATTAGATGTTACATAGAAACATACAAAAGAATATTATAACATTAAAATATTTAAGCGTTAGTAAGTGGTTCGCATTCAGCCTATTTCAAAAAAAGAATTATAATAAAATTACTAACGGTTACCCGTGACCACGCCCACATTGTCACAAATTTTGTCCCCAGAGATCGCTTAATTAAGATATAAAGTATCCTATTGCCGAGCTTAATCTTCATCTCTGCTGTTATGTTAATCTCCATTCAGTTGAGCTTTAAGCGTAATTGAACGTCAAACATACAAAGTTTCACATTTTCTAATATTAATTAGGATAATAATCAAAGCCTCCTCCGCATCATTATCTTTTTTTATGTCATAAATACTACTGTTAAATTCATGTCAATGAAACACATTTTGGTATTTAATCTTCTGCTTACCCCTTAAATATGTAGTCTATAGTTAAGCGTTGTAGATGTACATTTAAATCTTGTAGGTGTACGATAAGGTCAAATTTGATCTTAATCGGTTAGATAGTTACTAAGATTTGTCTATGTGAGTCGTAATGAAACGAAATTCACTAGCCGGTGCTCATGCACTGGTGCATTCCTTTTACACTTGGTTAGTCTCATCCGTGCTTTTTTTGATATTTGGCCATGTGTATTATTCTAAGTATCAAAAAAAGGTTCACATTCATTATTTTGTTGTTAAGCCCAAGGGTCTGCATTAAAATACTCACAAGCAACTGTTCAACGACCTGTTAATTGTTTTTCTAATTAAACCACACAACTCAGTGGCCAATGTTCCTGCCCGCTGAGCCGCATGTCGTTCAAACCCAGCCGGAACCAATATTTATCTAACACAAATGCAACAACACCGTGTTTCGGGTTTGGGTGTTACATGATTCTTGCACGATCTTTTTGCACGATATCGGATTTGAGAAAGTGAAGATGTGTGGGTGCCCCTGTGTTTGCGCTAATACTTATATCACTATAATAAATCTTGCTCAGATCATAATTTCTGTTTATTCACCTTGCCTAAAATTGGTAATCTTAATTTCTAATAATAATATATTGGATAATGACACACGTCATCTAGTCTCAACCCAGTATTCCCTGTGTCTTGGTAACTCGACGGTGATAAGATGAAGATATTATACATTGATAAAAAATCATATAAACTGACTTATATAAACATCCATGACTGAGTAACACTTCGTCAAACATTTATATTCAAAATATTTGACCCTAGCGGAATTTGAACCCGCAACCCTCTACTTCAAAGACAAGAAGGAGCACTACCAACTAAGGTCGTCAGTTACTGGATGAAATTATAGAGAAAAGTGAAAAATAAAGTCAAATTGCGTCATATCTGTAATATAAACTGCATTACCATTTTTATACATAATTTATTTATGAACTACTGAAACGAAATAGTGTCATTTGTCCTACCATGGGACAACACGGTGGGATTTCTGGGTCAGATGTCATATTACTTAGTCAATCTAGTATTTTCATAAATATTGTAAATTAGATGCGTAGAAGTAGTCTACAATTGTTATTTTTAAGCTACTCTTAAACATCTAGTTGTTACAAATGTAATGTCAATTTATCAAAAACGATTTTAGTAGTGTGTATTAGGATGTTAAAGAATAGGTTCAGTTCAAAGCACCACCTAATATAATATATCATTTAATAAATGTTTGCTGTCGACAATGGAACAAGGAAAGTAATTTCGATGAGTGGGTCAGTAGGTCCGTCGTCGCCTTTCTCTTCGTCGACATGGAGAAACAAAAAATAAAACTGATTTCGTGATACCTTTGATTATTTTATAAACAGCAAACGAAAGTTACTTTATAAATTATTAGTAGTAACTTTACGGTTGATTGGTTTCCAGAGAAGTTTAATTGAAGAGTTGATTGGAAAACTTTATCTCAATTGCTAATTGATAAATATTTATCAGATGTTTAAATACATTTTAGATGTTTAAATACGTTTAACAACTGTGTTACACACACCAAATGTATTTTCCGAGAGAAAAATCCTATCCAGAATACATATAAACTATATAGATAAATACACGGATACACGGATAAAGGGACACACACCAATACCAGTTGCCTGCGGTACAGAAATAAACAAATAATGGCAATATGTGCTCGCAAGAGTGGGACTCACATTTCATAATACGAGGCTTTTGACCCAGTCGAGTTCAACGTTCGGGACACATTGCAAGCCGAAGCTTGCTTATGCTGGTTTATCATTGAACTGGAATCTCTAAACTTAAAAAAATAGTTTAATTTGCTCCTATATTACCGAATTATTTTCCCAAATATGTTTTACGCTGGATCCACTTCCAGTGAAATGAATTCACCATACATACGTACCTATAATATTAGCGACCGTTTTCAATAACCTATCTGTCCATAGCTTTGCCTTACAGATGTACCAAATTCTATCTATTTTTGCGTTTTAATATGGCATTGGATAAATGCTAGATATAGAATTTGTATGGAGAAAGCGGCGTGATTTGTGTTTCAAATATACTTTAAGAATATATATAGGTTTCAACATTTCTAACATAATATTTGAAATGAAACTATTATTTACGGATTTATTCGCGTTTAATTTTGTACAGTAATTATCATATTACATCCGTTCTCCTTTATGTACAAAGAAGTTATTGCACTTCTTTTTGAGATATTATAAGCAAGATGAGTTATAATTGAAGGGCCCTTACTTATCAAAACATATAATAAATCTATGATCGAAACCCAGCGCCCCTGCACAATATTCTTATGACATTCACTACGTCAAATATCCGCAGATACTAAAAGCCCCATCTGTGAATTTTGCCGATAGCTACTTACATGCATATATTATATTGAATTTGAGGAGAAAGTAAGGAATTAAAGTTATAAAGAAATTATAAAAATTTATTTCCTTCACTCACTAATTTCCATGATATTTACATTACTAAATCTAACTTATTTCATGGGAATTCTACATTTAATATGGCTTCTTGACATTTCTTAGAATGACCAACCTCAGAAAAACTTATTACAATAGAACTTAAAACCATTCAAAAACTGATTTTAAATAATTCTTAGTTATTACACCTAACCCGAAAACCTATTAACTCTAAATCTCTTGTATCTGTGGATTCCGTGACTAATCAGTGTTTTACTTGGTTTTTATCTTCCATATTAATATATTTCCAAACCAAAAATTTGTGGATTGACAAATAATCTAAGTAAGGTCAGAACATCAACTACTAACTTGAATTTCTCCGTTTTTACTTGGTTATTTATGCAACTTACCTTGCCTTACCTTAAAAGCTTGTAAATAGTCCACTGCAGGACATAGGCTTCTCCCATAAGCTTTTATACAATAATTTCTTTATGGAGGACACAGACCCACCGCTTATCAAATTAAATTATAATGTAAAATATTCTTAAGAACAAAATGTTTCTTTTCATTAAACGAAAAACTAAATTAAATTAACTTATAAGATACAAATACAAAATATGCATAAACTGTTTTGTCCGGCCCGTTCAAAATAATAATTAAAACACATGTCTAAAAAATTTATGCAATACTAATCTATGGATTAGATAAATAAATTTATACAATGAAAAAGAAAGACAGATCTTTATAGGGTTAGTATAGTATATTAAATGTTATTCTACTACACATAGTAGAATAACATTTTCGTACCCATTCCGAGGCCATAGATACTTATTTATTGAATATTCTTTGTACATGAATGTAATAGAGTTATTATTGATTACATTCGCTCACTCACACATTGTGGAATTCTTTCCTCCTACTACCCTCTTGCGCATTTGTATGTGATCGATCAACGCATCGGTAACAAGCCCGTGCGTCTGTGTCCATCGTCCATATATCCTAAATTATAAGAATTTAATTAAAACACGCGATTCTAGAAATGTCACCTTACGCAATGCAATATAACCCATTGGTGGTGATCACACTATTTAGAGAATCCATCAGAGATTAATTTAGAACCAAGTATGTCTTTTATCCCCCAGTTGCAATAGCAAACCAACACGTAAAAACAACATTAACGATCAAAAAGGTAACTTGCGTAAGTTATTCGTAAATAACACATCATAAATCGTGCCTAGCTTAGTTTCTGTTACTACTATGTAAGAAGACTTTATTATGCGCGTTTTATAAACAATGCTAATAGTGAGTGAATACTATAAACGTACAATTTACTTGGACGTCTGCAGTAGCCTGCAGTAATGCACGTGCAGCCTCCAACAATGCAATCGATCTTGTTTCTTTTGTAAACACTGCGTAATTACAGGCAATAAAAATATATTTATACATAATTAAGATATTTTACATAACCAGTGTGGTTATAAATCGAAGTTGAAGTTTTTGAAATTCAGAATACACCATACACAATTATATAGTATGTTTATCTTAAGCTACAACTTCGAACACTTAGAGTTCGTAATTAAAATATATTCTTTTATTATATTCGAAAATAAATCTTTTGTAATTCAAAAATTGTATCAAATATATTTGAAGAGCATTTTTAATTTACTAAGAAATAAAAAATAAAAGTCGAGGAAAGTTGTGAGCCGATCGGAACTTGCTCCTAGTGATTTTCACATTCTTACTAAAAAAATTTAACAGAGATAATGAGGTCATGTGTGTTGTGTTGTGGTTTCCCAGGGAATTGGGCAACTTTCAAAATGTTATTCAAGATTTAACAATACTTTAAAACTTGAAAAACTTATTAAGTAACCTGGTATATGTATATATACATAAATCCCGACGTTAAATACGTATAATCAAACGCGATAAAGTCTGTAAATAATAGATTCATTTCAAATTAGCTCTTGGAGAGACTGACGAGAAATAAGTGCGGTAGCAGTTAATATTGGCGATGTTCAATAGCGTCCCATCTGCTCTTGTGTGTAGATGAATTCTTTGCTTTGTATCGCCGAAGGCGAGTCTCCACATGCCGTACTGATTAACAACGCAATAACGCAACTTTGACGAACTCCTATCCGCTTTAGGAAAGCATCAGACACATCGGACAAATGATCATAAAAAACATCGCTACCTTCTTCTTGAAAAGATTTTACCAGCTTCAGCAACTTCGGGGGACATCCCATTTTTCCGATTGCGATATTAAAATCCTTCCCCGGACCGGAAGCCTAGTTCATGTCAACAAAAGCTATCATCAAAGGAATATTCTTCTCCCGGCGTTCACTTAAAGATTCCGAAGGGTAAAAATAATATCGGTAGTGAATCACTGGACGCGGAAGCTGCACTGTGCCTCAGGATACATGCGTTTGATAAGGCTTTCCAGATTTACCAATAAAACCCTTGTAAAGGGCTTGCCGACACTACTAAGAAGGGAAATACCGCGACCCACGACAACAGTGACAATCACCGGGATCGCCTTTCCCTTTGTATTAGCTTACAGTATTTGGTCTCTTTTTATATCTTTGGTCGATACCCTGTTGGCATATATCATACAGCGCTACAAAGCTTGTTATAAAATTCATCTTTAACCACGGCTGTCGAGGCAAGTGCAGGTGCATAAGCGGATATGAATATTGAAATTCAAACTTCAGAACAGCAAATAAATTAATACATTATAAATTAATACAATAATACCGTAATATGTAGATATACCGTAGTAAACTACATTTACCTAATAGTACACATTAATTAATAAATTCTCAAAATATTGTGTTACGAATTAATCAAAATGTATCTTATATATCAAAAACAGACGAATTTTTACGATACTAGACAAATCAATAATTAAAATTCCTTTTAAAAGTTAACAAAATTCTAAAAGTGCAACAACCTTTGCTTGCAGCAAACATGTCTTAAAAGCTTCACCGTAAATTTGTTCCAAAAATAAATAAATATTTTTTTTAATAATAGTTTAATTTTGGTAATCTTTCTTACTTTCATAAAACCGTCACTCTCAGCGTTGCAATTGACTTACACTCATTTATCACGATCTTAATGAAGGACTAAATATGATGGATCGGAAATCCACACAAACGTCTGCGGACTTCGCGCAACTCTTCTTATCGTATGCCTTAAATAAAATTCCTTCTTACAATAACTCGTAAATTCTCATTACGAACCACAAAGCCGCACTCAATGAATCATTATCTTCGAAAATACATTGTTGTGCTAAAATTATAATTTATCAAGGTCGAGACAGACTTTGTAATTTACGAAATAATGAAAGTTATTATGAATGAACGTGGGGACGTTTTAATTCAAGTATATATGACATGATGTTAGTAAATTAGTACGTACCTAAATAGATTTTGGTACTAATTTACTTATATATACGCAACTATGATAAAATGTATAATTATAATCACGCTTGCTAGAAATCCAGTTTATGTTTGATCGTATGGATGTACCAATGATGCAATTACAAAGAGCTTTTGTTAATATGAATCTAGTACATATATAACTTATTGGCATATGCAGTATGTAATGGAATGTATGTACCTATGGAAAAAAAATAGCTTAAATTAAAATAGAAAAAAATAAAATTTGAAAACTGCTCTGAACTTCCTTAGCCATGTAAAAATATGATTGCTTTGCGTAAAAGGTGTTTTCAGGCCACGCTAACTTTTTATCAAGTACTCGTATAATCATTTAAAGAGCAGTTTCATATAATATATAATTTTAACTGCTGTAATTTTCACAAAATATAAGCATTACATGGGATACGGTCCTCTGTGTTTACACTAACTTACGCCTTTTTAACTATATAATAATAATAATAGAGCTTTAGCAAATAGCAATTGCTATTTACATTATATAATAGAACAGAGAGTAATAGCGCTAATGGTCTTTAACTTCCTGGAGACGTAGGCGATGCAACACTAATTTGGTAACGGAGTAATGGAATAACTCAGATGCATTGACAGAGACTATTCATAAACCAATCACCTTCAACATAAATATTCCGTGGTGTATAAATAATATTCCCTTTCTGAAATATTAATTTTTGAATAATAACAAAATATCGAAGAGATTTTAAAAGTAAAGTAAGATCAGTTCTCAGTGGGCCATGAGCCACCTAGATAAAATAAGACACTCTTTTTAGGGTTCTGAGACCAGAAGGATAAAGAACCAAGTTAAAGCCGCTACACGGCTCTACCTAAGTGAGGCTCTTTTTATAGCAACAAATCTACCGAGATGATAAGCCATGGTCTAAAACAGGGATTCCCAAATTATTTTGGGCAAGAGACCCTTTTTCTAAAATGAACTGATACCTCAGACCCCCGTAGCCAAATTACTTTAAGAATCCTATCTCCTTTTTGTACATGATATATGGAGTAATACTGAATTTACCATCACAATTACTAGTTTTGTCTGATGATACATAACGATGCTACAATTACACACAACAAAAATTATAAACATCATGCTGCCAACGTCGTCGTCTAACTATTCTTGTTAACTGTGCTTTATAAGGTGTAAGCATCAGTTTATTACTCTTGCGTTACGGACGAAATACAATTCGTTGGGCAAGTTAGAAGATGTAGGGTCAATGACCGATCCTTGACCCACACAAGATCGGACAAGGCCCTTCGCCGGCACTCAAATAAGATCTCTTTGACACATCTAAATTAAAGATGAAAACGTATTTTCTTTTTAATATTTAAGTTTTCAAATTAAATTATATTTATGTCAGTGATTCTTCAGAGTATTTTTAAATTGGGTATTGTTAATGTCCTACTTTTCTTTGCGATTTTTAACAAGAGGACTTTCTTTAACAAAGTTAAATAAGCGTTCATGGTTTATATTTATGACTATAGGAATTTTTCCTGTCCCGTGGAGGCACCTTACATACATAAATTGCACATGGACAAACACCGAGACCCGTAACTATTATTTTTAATCCATACACATAATTATTCCATGTGGAAGTAGAACCCGCGTTGTCATTCAATAATAAAGGGCCAGATTTTCAAATTATTCGTAGTGTGAGGATTTCATTACATTACACGTCTAATTAATCTTTCTAACAGCAAAAACCCAAAATACTTCAATAAATTCATTCGCTACCGTTCATGGCTTTTCCCGCATAAAGTTGTTCCCTATGGAAAAATAATTTCTGGGTATAAAAACTACCTACATTCAGTTTATCAAAATCTGTTCTGTTGCTAGGGTGATCGAGTAACGAACATTCGTTTGAATGTTCGTCGAAAGCCAAGAAGATTTTCAAATTTATAATTTTAAGTGTGGATTGGTGTGATTAGATATGGATAAAATCGACGTGGATAAAGTTACGGACACAACCACTGGTTCAAAACCAGTTATCTATCCAGAAAGCCACGCCTACTGCCAAATAGATCCTTGAATAGCTATCATGATGATAATTTTTTTTTATAATGGATCAACGCTTAAAAGCGCTACAATTAAAGTACTATTAATTTACATCTATTAATTTCTACGTTATAATTATTCATGCCCAGCTATTTTAGAAGATAGAAGCGTAATAATATTTATTTATTGTATTGGTTGAACATCTCAAGTAACACTGTGTTGAAAGTTCCATCTAAATTTGTCGACAGGATTCTACAATAATCGTGTCAAGACAATTACGCCTTCTGCCCTGCTCTTGTAATAGAAAGCGACATATTTATTCTCACCACTTAACCTCTATGTAACACTGTAGTCCTTTTAGAGTTTTATTATAGTAAAATGTTATGGCTAACGATAAAAACACAGAATCAACTGACAATCAATAGTAGTGGTGAATAAATAACAACAGTTTAACTAAGTAGGACTTACACATCTGTATCAATGCTCAAGCGTGATAAATTCCTCTGAAATTTAAACATCAATGCGTGCGTCAGTGTGCAAAATACTGCCCCACATTCTAGAAATTATGAGTCAGTGGAGAGTCGTTCGGAGAAAGTGAAGGTATGTAGCGTCTAAACTTATCTGAGTACTGAACCGGCTGAGGGCGTGGCGAAGTGGAATGTTATGACGTATACAAGCCCTATGGCTTATTTTCAAAGTTAGCCATACAAATTTCGCAGTTTTGGAAGTCAGTATTACCATCAGCAAAAAGAATAAGGATAATCAGAAATATACAATATAATTTCTAGTTCATTATTCTTTTTCTGCTTTCACAAAATTACTTTTATGCCTGTTCCAAATAAATGTAACTAGGATTGTGTAAGCAAAACTAAGAATAAAAGAATGTCACTTGACATATTTACTTATATGCTGATAAGCACAGTTAGGGATTTATAAACTATTTGAACAATTTTAAGTCGACGTTTGTGTTGTTCACACAAGAAGATCTGCATCTTCTTGCGTAATCATCATCATAATATGCGGAATAGCCGTGGTATCTCAGTAGTCAGAGCGCTCGTTTTAATTTGATAGTACGCAAATGGTCTGAGTTCTACACCCGTACCGGCGCTACTAAACAGCCATTTTACATGTCGAATTTACCTCGTGTTAAGTGGTGAAGGAAAATATCATGACGAAACCTGCATGTAGGAGAAACAAAAAAAACTATATTTGTATATGTATACGAATACGTAACGGTACAGTTTTATTTTATTTTTATTTGGGAAAGGGGGGCAAATATGCAAGCGGCTCACCTGATGATAAGTGATTACAGTCGCTCACCTACATCTGAAACACCATAGGTGGCAAGGAACTTTAAGGATATTTGGGTGATGGGAGAGAGGATGACAAAGGTGGATGAGGGAGAGGGGAGTGGGCCTCCATGCCTCTACTTCACGTCGGTATTCTGCGAGGTCCTGGTACTACCCAGATCGAGCCGACCCATTCGAGAAGCAGCGAAAGCTACCGATTGGATCTATTACGTACAAAACGTCACGTTGAGCAATATTTTTTCAAAAGATCTTTACTACTCTAGTCTATAGATTTTAATACTGATATAATGTATTAATATTATACATGTAATGAAACGACACGTGTTTAACAATGTGACCAAAGCTTTACGGTAATTAACCATTGTATTTGTGTTCTTCCCTTGCGTCCTTAACAATTTTATTATTTCTATTTATCTGAAACAACCGTCCGTCACAAATAATGTAAAAAAACGTGAAGCCTAATCCGAGCAGAGCGTGTCTTCGGTGGCAGCGGACCGTATCTCACGGCGTGACGCGGGAACCGTTACACGACACAGTCGCAACTATGCTTCCCGTGGCCCGAGCACTATCGGTTATGCGGTGTTCAAATTCACCTCGCAATAAGGAAGCTACTTAACAATACCAGTTTAAACGCAAACGGTCATTGTCTTAACACACAAATAACAAAGCAACAAGTGTTGTTGATGAATATTGTCTTAATGAGCCGAATGAGCGTTATTATTTATTAATGAATATATCTAAAAAATTGTTAGGTACCATTGTTGTTTGCAATAAATATACAAAAATGAGTTAGCATTCGAGAATTGTACCAAAGTTTTGTTTGTCGAACGCTAAACCATGAAGTAAAGCTGTAAATTATGAGCGATGATGACATACCTACGCGAGAATTATACAGTTATCTGTATTGTCAACTCGATGCGTAGCGCAATTATCGACAATCTGCTGTGAGGAATGCGACGCACGCGTAGCGAACGCTGCACTATTATTACTTGCAATCTGTACGAGTTGTGACAATTTGTTTCAACATAGGCCTTGTTACTTCGACATTCTTTAATTTCGAATGTTTCGTTGTTTTGGTCACAAAATAATTGTAGTATTTTACCCTGCCGTAGAACTCACACTCCCGTGCTTCAGTTGAGATTTTTTCAAATGAGAGGTTTTCAGGAGTCTAAGGCCAGTGTTTAATCGTTGTTATCCTCATAAACGTAGGTTAAAAGATTTTTTAATTGAATATCTCTTTGAAATACGAATCTATGTACTTAATTTTAGCTTCTCTGGTTTAAGTCTGTTGCATCAATTAAGGTTATCATCATAAGTTACGTATGTATAGTTACTTACGTAAAGTAAGTTACTAACCACTCGCCACGGTTATTGTTATACTTATATTCATAGTCCTTGTTTACTAAACATAAACAATTACTAATAACTATTTCCTTTAAAATACGAATTCAAAATCACGGCCATTTGGTATTTAAATACTGTTTTTTTATTTTATTTTATTTTATTTGGGAAAGGGGGCAAATATGCAAGCGGCTCACCTGATGATAAGTGATTACAGTCGCTCACCTACATCTGCAACACCATAGGTTGCAAGGCACTTTAAGGATATTTGGGTGATGGGAGAGAGGATGAGAAAGGTGGATGAGGGAGAAGGGAGTGGGCCTCCATGCCCCTACTTCACGTCGGTATTCTGCGATGTCCTGGTACTACCCAGATCGAGTCGACCCATTCGAGAAGCAGCGAAAGCTACCGTTTGGATCTATTACGTACAAAACGTCACGTTGAGCAATATTTTTTCAAAAGATCTTTACTACTCTAGTCTATAGATTTTAATACTGATATAATGTATTAATATTATACATGTAATGAAACGACACGTGTTTAACAATGTGACCAAAGCTTTACGGTAATTAACCATTGTATTTGTGTTCTTCCCTTGCGTTCTTAACAATTTTATTATTTCTATTTATCTGAAACATCCGTCCGTCACAAATAATGTAAAAAAAACGTGGAGCCTAATCCGAGCAGAGCGTGTCTTCGGTGGCAGCGGACCGTATCTCACGGCGTGACGCGGGAACCGTTACACGACACAGTCGCAACTCTGCTTCCCGTGGCCCGAGCACTATCGGTTATGCGGTGTTCAAATTCACCTCGCAATAAGGAAGCTACTTAACAATACCAGTTTAAACGCAAACGCTCATTGTCTTAACACACAAATAACAAAGCAACAAGTGTTGTTGATGAATATTGTCTTAATGAGCCGAATGAGCGTTATTATTTATTAATGAATATATATAAAAAATTGTTAGGTACCATTGTTGTTTGCAATAAATATACAAAAATGAGTTAGCATTCGAGAATTGTACCAAAGCTTTGTTTTTGATCAACAAGCTAACAGTACAATTGATGGTAAGTGGCCACTGCAGTCGATGGACACCGGCAACGAGCTTTAATCGAAGAAGGTTATAGTTGTAAGATGTAATACCTATTATAATATAAGGTATAGAGATATAATAAAAGGTATAAAGAGTCACTATAATTATAGGGTCAGCCTATAATTATAGTGGCTCTATATACCTTTTAAGCCGGAAAGCAGCTGTGGTCGACTTGTTGAGTGGCGGCAAAAATGGAAAAGACGTTGGTACCTACACAGACAACTCATAAACATAGAAGAACCGTATAATTCGCTAAAAAAATGTATATATAATATAATATAACACGGTATAACTTCGATTAAATTACACTAGTTTCTTTATTCTCAGTTACTTCCTCAGTCAGCTTTTTATTGTGCCAAGTTCATTTTAGTACTTTTTAAGGTAAATCACTGGGTATAAACAGAAATCGGGGAAAGATTTTTCTCCAAATATAAACCTCAAAACCACTTGGTGCATCTTGTTGGTTAGCTTTGGTGATACAGTGATGGTGTAAAATCCAAACAAATCTACTGTTAAACACATTTCAGTTTGATAGGTTGGCGTTTGCATGATAATAATGGCATCAATATAAATATTCTTACAGTTGCGTTACAAGGCCATAACTGCAGTCAATTAAAATTATCTATGTTGGTCAAATTATTAACCGTTTATTAACAATCACGATACAATACTTTTTACAGTTTTGTTTGTCGAACGCTAAACCATGAAGTAAAGCTGTAAATTATGAGCGATGATGACATACCTACGCGAGAATTATACAGTTATCTGTATTGTCAACTCGATGCGTAGCGCAATTATCGACAATCTGCTGTGAGGAATGCGACGCACGCGTAGCGAACGCTGCACTATTATTACTTGCAATCTGTACGAGTTGTGACAATTTGTTTCAACATGGGCCTTGTTACTTCGACATTCTTTAATTTCGAATGTTTCGTTGTTTTGGTCACAAAATAATTGTAGTATTTTACCCTGCCGTAGAACTCACCCTCCCGTGCTTCAGTTGAGATTTTTTCAAATGAGAGGTTTTCAGGAGTCTAAGGCCAGTGTTTAATCGTTGTTATCCTCATAAACGTAGGTTAAAAGATTTTTTAATTGAATATCTCTTTGAAATACGAATCTATGTACTTAATTTCAGCTTCTCTGGTTTAAGTCTGTTGCATCAATTAAGGTTATCATCATAAGTTACGTATGTATAGTTACTTACGTAAAGTAAGTTACTAACCACTCGCCACGGTTATTGTTATACTTATATTCATAGTCCTTGTTTACTAAACATAAACAATTACTAATAACTATTTCCTTTAAAATACGAATTCAAAATCACGGCCATTTGGTATTTAAATACTGTTTTTTTTTATTTACGTAATAAATTAACAAATACAGAAATATTTAATACCGTATTACGGTATGTCATTTCCTGTAATATTTTTTGTCATCGTACTTTGGTACGATAAAGATCGTAAGCCATGCTTCTATTCGCTACCGTATAAGCTCGGTTTCCTAACAAAAGATGTGTTACCGGAAATACTCGAGACAAATGATTCAAAACGTCAAGATAACACACTTATAAGGAGGCCAGCAGAACACACAATTGTATAAAATAAGTATAATTAGACCTTTGTTAACGTCGTATATAAGACTTGCTTTTGCCCGAGACTGAAATCGATGTCGCTGAAGACGTATATTTCATTATCGTTCTATTTTAAAAATAATAAAAAGAAAAAATAAATACACAACATGAATCTTTTTACTATGGGTTTTCGTTGGTCGATTGAGTGAGTTGGTTGAGTCGAGTCGTTGGGCGATTACAAATTCGATTCATGGTGAACTGCTACGTTGACTGCGGATTTACGATCTCTTTGAGAGCTTAATGGAGCTTTATGCTCTGATGAACTTTTCCCAACCGTAGAATCCGCATAATACTAAGAATAATACGATACTATGAAGAACAGTAACAGGCTCTTCCCTGCTCTCAACAGCTTTTACTCTTAATCTTGATTTTATTTAACAATATTTTAAAATAAAGTTGAAAAGAAATGACACGACACGAGAAAATATCTAAACGTATAACTTTAAGTTTAATAACTATTTATTCGTCATCAGCCTTTATAAGTCCATTGCTGAATATAGGTCTTTTCATGAAATCGACTTAAAAAATTGGCATAAATACAGTGAAAGCTTCTAATTCACGGTTCCGTTATTGGCGTTTTCAATACACGCGGTTGAAAATGTAAATATTCGCAAGTATAACGCACTAAAAAACTGCTCCATATTGTACTTTTAAAACAATCTGTATATATTTACCAGTTACTTTTCTTAACAAACATGTATCAAAATAAGGAAACGTGTTATTGTCGCTTGGCAAAAGCACAGAATACATGACAAAAGTCGCCGTCTCCGGGTTAGATATATACACGTGTGAAAAATATTTTAAAAGCGACAAAATAAGAAAAATATATTATATAATAATAATAAATTATAAAATCAATACATCGAATACTGGGGTGGTTAGAGATATTTAATAACCTTTTAACCCGCTTTTCATCGGAGCTTATTTGGGATAACGTGACTGGTGGTAAGCCGTCGCTCTTCTCAAAGCCAACGATACAAATCGTACTTAGATTCGAAAAACTAATTCGTACGGCCCCTCTACATAGGGGACCGAACTCGAGTATCCTACCCTTTGTAGGTAGATCCCTTAACCACTCGGCTATCGTGGCTTATCGTGGCTTGTCGTGGCATTAAATAGCCATTGTTACATAAGTATTTTTCCTTATATTTTGCAACAATGAAACATATCTCCTATAACTTTTTTTTTTATTCATCTCTACTGTGTCGGAAGGTTTGCTCATAGTCACCACGCTGGGCAACCGGCACCCATCCGGTTGCCCACGTTTACTCACGCACTAGCGAGGCTGGTCTCCATCACTAGCCTTTGGGATTTGGGTTTTGGTAAATTCGGATATTCTACCATTTTCGGTCGCCAAAGCATGGTCAGTTTGCACCAGTTTGTAGACGAGGTTAGTAAATTTGATGATATTTTCTCTCGTTACACCATCACCGATGATCGAATCGTGAATCTTGACGACGCTTGCTTATCACAGACCTTTTTCAGTAAATGGAGTTGATAAACTATCGAATTATGGGGAGCTACTGTCACATGCAACCTAAAGATAAATAGGTAAAATTAACGAACTGATACATTAAGTACTGATAGTATAATAAAACTGTTTGATAAGCATTCTAAAAAGACTAAAATTCTCTCTAAAAGGATTTTCTTTCCAATCATAAAATAGGAAAGTCAAATTTTATTTTAATTATTACCTACATGATTATTTTTAACATAACTTCCTATATTTTATATTATTTTACAATTTGGTAAATGCCTACAACACATATCGAATTGTCTCCTATCATCCCAAAAGTTAGCAATTATAGAATGAGGTAAATTATCTTGTTATTCCTCTCTCACTTTGGCATTAAATAATACTTCCTTGCTAAATACAAGCGTTGAAATTTTTTGTTCAAAATTCCGACCACCTTTTCTAAAATAAAATATACTTTGAAAACACTTTGAAAATGGCCTTGGTACAGTTCAAAGCCTCTTCAGCGTCCATCTTAGTTTTTATAATAACTTTGCTACGACTGGTGAAGTTCGTCATGGTTTTTTAAGGCACTATTAACTTGATACAGAGTATAAAGAACAAAAAATATTATCACTTAATATTATTTAGAAAATAATATGTTACTTTTTCTCCCACTTCAAATATAGGACCTTTCCAATTGAACTTTATTTTTCTGTATTCAACGATTACCCGGGCATTTGACCCGATTTGGTGAACGATGATTATTTTTTTAATATAAAGGGCCCAACAAAAATTTAGTGAAAATCTGTAAATGTACTTACTACATACGAGTATTGCGTGGGAGTCGATTTATTTTTAAATAATAATTTTAAATATTATTTAAAAAAATACGTTTCATTATAATACCACCTAATGTTAAACAGTCTCGTAACTCTTTGTTATCATGCAGATGATGAGAATTTAGATCGGAAACAATGACAGATGAATGAGGAACTGTCGAAACATCATAGCGATCATAGTACTAGATCCGTCGAACCTTCGATCTTACTGCCCGGCAACAGTATTGATCTGTTGCTCGTATTTTTTGAGAGGTTAAGCTTCGGCTACCGCATAGAAATATTTCCAAATTTTCGAAAGCTCTAATACCACAGACTAATAATGAGGAGTAGCATTGCTGAAAATAATACAAGGAGCCTCTGTATATGAGGAAACTTTAAACTAACTATGAAAATTTAAACACACATTTTATAGAAAAAATAACACTCAAATGATCATGTCACGTCTGAAAATAAATTTGTTTAATATTTTTTAATTACATACGTTATTTAAAATATACACGACATTGTATTATGTCAGACAATGAATATCAAAGTATTGTAAGTACCTGCTACGTAAATCTTGAAGGTTTCGCACACAAAAACTACTTCCTACTAGTTATTATACATAATATTATAAATTGCATGTGATCTATGCAGAAGGCTGTCAGTCTTCTCGTGACACAAACATGTGTCACCTCGCATACTCAGACAACATGGATTAAAATGAACCTCTTGATGTTTCTAGCCAGTGATCTAGGTAATTAAGGACATGCTCACAACAAGGAAAATTATTCAAACTGAGCTAGCGTGACTGTCTCGACGATTATTATATCATTTATAAAATCTTACGTATAGTAATTTGGATGTAATACGTCTGCATAGTTCACTCAAAACAGCAATTAACAAATAACGATTAATTATATTTCACGATTCCAAGATTACATCATAATAAAACACCCAATGAAATGATAGTCAATGCTACCATGACTAATAATTTAGTTCCTGCGGTTAAATCTATTATTATCGATATTTACCCATGACCCACACATGCTTACAGCATGTGTAGAGAACCTTGCTTATAATTACCTACTGCCCAAACGAACACTAATTGATGATAACCTAACAGCATAAAAAGAAGCTCTGTATTCAATACATGTTCCCTACACCCTGAAGGTTTAAGTTTAAGACTGAGCAGTATATTTGTAAACTTACCAAGTATGATCTATAGATTCATATTTTCGCACAATCAAAACACTACTAACTTCGTGCATATAATCATATAGAATTAATGCCAAGTTCGTTGCTATTTGGCATAAATTCTATATTTCAGTTATCATGTTTTTATACGTTTGTTTTTGTGGGATTTATTTAACCCTATCTATTTTCTGCACTCTTTAACGTCCACTTATTTCTTACGAAACTTGACTGGTTTTAATACGTGCTACAAACAAAAGCCACCTCTTTCTATGACTACAGCTTTTCTCTAGTGGCTTTCGGATTATTCTGACAAAAGAGATTAACGTGTGAAATTAAAAAGGTACTGACATTTTCTTTCTAAACGTCATGTTGTAGGTAAATTTATTGGTAAATTAGTAATATTTGTAATCAAATTACTAGGTGGTAGACTTGTTCCCCTCCTCGTCTAGGTAAGTAACCACCCTCTTACCGAATTCTGCCACCAGTCAGAAGTGTAACCACTGTTGTGTTCCGGTTTGCATTCTACCGTCGGTCCTCAGTAGTTGTTTAGTAGCCACCTACCATCAGGTGGACTGTAACTGTTTGTCACCCAAACCTAAAAATACTTATAATTTACTAATGAAACTAAATATGACGTTACTTTTAAAAACAAATTATCTTAAATTTTATTTTATAAACAGTGTTACGCCTCAGATTATTTAATTGACGTTGAATATATAATAACAAGGAAAATCATACTACGAGTACTATATTTTCATAAAACAGTAGGAAACGTTAAAACAATTATGAAAAATTGATAAAATTATTTAATAATATTTATCTCACCATTAAAGTAACTTACGACTTCCTACGTTTCTAAACAGTGGTCATCACACATCGCTCAGTCAATATGCGCAAGCAACTAGATGTTGGATGTGAGGTCAAGCACATCTGCCACAAGGCCGACCACTGTGCCGTGCCTACAACCTACAGGGGCAGTCATTACAACCTTGGAATAATACCTAGGAGACTAAATAGACATTTCTTGAGGGACCGATCGATTCTTGTCTACTAACCCTTTCGTTGGCGCTGAATTTCCTTTGTAACGAGCCGGGCAAGATTGTAAAAAAAATTACTTCACTTTATTTGTAATTTTGTTCTGTAGCAAAGTTACAAAGCATCAACTTAAATTCCGTAAGTTGTTCTTTTATATAAGGAAATATTATTACAGGACTTATTAAACAAGGTACTCAATTATTTCTTTTACAGATTAATTCCAATACATACCACAAGAGATTTTCATTTTTGGTAACCATGTATAACCAATATAAAGAAAATAGCTATGTTGCCTAAATTTTATTTTAAAATGTTTCCACGATGTTTATCAACCTATCCAATTACTTTTATAACATCTACAACACACTAGATTATCTCTGTGTTATGCTACGATTTAATATTAGGGAAAAATTATAACAAATTCATAATTATAACAATATCATAGGAAAAATAACGACAACATTTCAAGGAATCAATAGCGATTACAATAAACAAGCGAAAAATAACAGTCAGCCGCTGTGTCAAGGCAAAGTCCATACGTGTAGCAACTAGGGAAGCATTGATTCCTGTAACAGAAACGTAAGCCATCATATTTTTCAAATACTAAATTCTCAAAATTACGGCACGGATTAATAATAAAAGAAAATATTATTATACCATTTATGTTTTAGTACTTATTAAGTAAATATGACATTATCTAAACCCTTTTCAACATTAATTAGAATGGTAGCTGCATCTGAACTTAGTAATATTCTCCCTTCCATAGGCCGCAATAAATTGTAGTTTTTTTTTGTAATGTGTCATTGGCAATCACAACTCTAACAGGTTGCCAATGGTAAAGATGTCTAACAAACGCTTTCATCAATTTCCCTGCGAACATACGAGTAGTCGTGAGTCCTTCCGAAAGCGATGCTAACGCTAAGCGACGAAATGCTGGATTCCTTGCGATATTTTCTGCACTTTAAAATGCTATTAACAATTCTTCTAAAGCCTGTACTGGAATTCGAACCAAGTTCACTCACTGACCCCAACCTGTAACCGTTAGGTTACCACCAGATTTTATTAATCACTTACCATCAGGTTAACCGCTTGCTCGTTTGGCGCCTTTCCCATAAAAAAACCACGACTCATTCATACATTAAGAGAGAGCCTCCAAGAAGAAATAAAACCTGAAAGATTGCTTTACGGATCTTGGAAAATTCATTTGTGTTATTTTTCTTCTATGATTATAAATCGCAAACTCGCTACAGATTGTAAATACTATAACATAAATAATATTTTCATATGAGAACTACATTCTCGTATTTCAAAGCTGCTGACAGATGATAAGGGTTAGCGCCTTAAGTCTTGCCTTTAGTACCTATTTCATAAAATAATAAAGAAACAATAAATAAATATTTTTAAGTTGGATTATACGAACGTTAAATATATAATTTTTATACGAGAATAATTAATGCCCATCGCTATTATTATCTATTCTAATAAATAAAGCGTGTTATATGTATATATATATTTGTTTTATTTTGTTGTACCGACTTATGCTTCCACACTAAATAAATAATAGAAAAGTTATTATATAATTACTGATTACAACAACAAAGGTTACGCAATCATTGTTGTTGTTGCAGACCAGCCTCGCACCTAAAATCAATCTCATGTGAGTCATTTCAATGAAGCTTGTAGGCAAGCGTGAAACAGATGCGGGAAAATTACAACGTAAATGATTATGGTAAATACCTACTATGCAATAATAAGTTACCATTAAACCATTATCAATGCTTGAGTTGCATCGGGATCACGGCCAGCGTGTCGCTTCATGCAGCCCGGCATATAATTAATTATTTATTCACATTAATTGAAGTAGTTTGCAAATATCGAAGATGACACAAACAATAAACCGTAAGTCGGCACCCCGCCGACTAACGGACGAGGCTAGCGATGGCGACCGATAGATGGGGCAAAATCCGTGCAACTGTGCTGAATACAAATCCCATAGAGTACTGGTGGGGAGCAACACCTCTAGCACGAGGGCACCCTGAGTGTCCCGTGTGAGGAAGGGTGCAGGTGGTACCAGCTCTTTGCTAACCAACCCGCCCGCCCAGCGTGGTACGTATGAATAAATCTTCCATGCTTTGCATGCCAACTTTTGTTGGCTGATAAAGATAAATTATAGAAAGTAATTGTTTTTTTTTCTAAATATCATGTTTGTTTACTGTGGTTATTCAATGCATAAGACGCCGTAGTGAGAATCCTGTCAAGTCTACAATTCCTGTAACACAAATCAGGAAATAAAATCAAAAAAATATGTTTTAAAATATTGTTATTGTTGGTCTTATGGTGTAATGATTAGCACTCTGAATCCAGCGATCCGAGTTCAAATTTCTGTAGGACAAGTTCTTTTTTAAACAAAAAAATTACAATTGCAAGGGAGAATGCTAGATACAATTTTTTATTTTAATCTCGTCTAAATTTTGGGACGTCTAAATATGGTGGCAGCGTAAGAAAATCTCTCAACCCGCCACATTCCTAAAAGTCGATTTAGGTAAATGCTTCCAAAATCTCATGTGCTTCTCAAACAGATGGTTAAGTAACCATCTCGAAAAATGCCGACTTTCAAGTGGCCCAGAGGAGTCATTTTTACATTTTTACCATTTTCATATTATTCGATAATAAAAAAAAAATTCAAACTTTTATAACAATATATCAATAAACAAAAAATCTATTATGTACCAAATCTTGGAAAAATGGTTTTCTTCATATTACTAAATCAGGATACAAAATTGAGGATTATCTTCAACCAGTAATGAGTTAAGATACCAAACCGTTCGTAACTAGGTATTATTGAAAAACCCGATGTAATAAGACTAAAAAATATTTTATAAGAAAATTGTATCTTTTATTCTTTAATCTTTATAATGGAAACAGCGACATCTCATCTTGTCCTGGTTAGAGCCAAAAGATGTCGCTGCGTATGAATTACAAATAAATAATTAAGTGTAACGAGCTGAAATCGACATTGTAAATTTTTTTAAGATTTACATACAGCCTTAATATAAAATAAGAAAACCACCTAAGTAGCTCGGCCATGTTCAAAGTCCTCATTACGCAACCCGTAATTTAAAGTGAAGTGCAATTACCTGTGCGGATGCCGCTCTTCACGCTAACTAAATAAGCAATAATTGCGATAAAGGAGAGCGAAGAGATCCAGCCTACACGAGCCTAAATCACTGTATGGCACTATGCAATTAAACCTTAATTTTTTTAACTCTTTAGAATAAAGAATCATGAGGCTCCATCAAGTAACCTGCGTAAATTGTCTTCAAATGTAGACATTTACGTTTATATATTAGTTATTTTAATCCTAGTATTTGTAAAAAGTAATAAGTGAAATGTCCTGCGCCGATGGTCTAACGAACAGATGTCGTACAGGTAAAATGGAAAACAAATTATTGCATTCAAAAATTCTCATCAACAATTTGTATGTGTCATTATTTGTTCAAAATGATTAACTTTTAAGTCTGTAATAATACCTTCCTTAACACAAACTTTTATAAAAAAGTTTGTGTTAAGGATTTAAGTAAGTATTTAAATTTCTATTTATGCTGTACTATGTTTCACACTATTGGTAATTATTCAATAATTAGTAATGTAACCTTATAATTCTGTTATTTTATTAGTCCAGCGATTGACATACATTACCCAGCGTTGACTGCTAGAAAATGCATTGAGGCATTAAGTTTCCACATTGCCATTTTAGCTTAAAGTGTTATAAATTAATTTTAAATAAATAAACAAAAATTATTTTTTACCGGGTGGTATAAGAATCTGCCTCCTCCTTTCTTCCCATGGGTGTTGTAAGAAGACTCCATGAGAACCAAAATCCGAGAGATATCGGGTTAACCGTCTCGAAAAATACCAGACCAAATTTAAGCAGACCGATGCCGGGTGGACGTCTATGATGTACGAAGTATCTGATACTGCGAACGCCAGTCACCAATCCACTTGCCGAGCGTGGTGATTGTGGCAAATCCTCCTATGGGAGAGGCCTAAAAGTCAGAAGAGATTAAAATTATTACTTTTAAAAAGTTAATGACTACGAACAACTACTTATAAATAAATAAAAAAATCTTCGTGAACAATATTTTAGATGTATTAACTGAATATTTCGTAAACATTTAATGTATGTACGAAAATTTCTTTTTCGTTTTTATAATAAATCATGGCCATCGGCTTACAAATAGTCTCCAGAACCAAAGATTAAAAAAAACTTAGTCTGTTACAACAAGTAAGTATCTCCATGTCAGGCATCGCTCATTCTTGTGTATATAAAATGCGAAACCTTTTTTAATGATCCACGTTTCCACCGTGTAATTATGTGGACGAAAAAGCACCGACCAGAGATTTTTGTCTCATCGTAATTCGAGCCTTGTCTTGTAAATAATGCGTTTAAAATATTTTGGAACGAATGTGCATAAAAAAGGTTCGCATAAAGTAGGTTCAGCATTAATTTTCAAATTTCTATTATCTACATCGGAACCGGAGAAACGAACGAATTTTTGATATCGGTACGGTAAACTTATTTTCTGTAGTAGATATGACTTTTGACTTCTGGGATACGTTGGGGATTATATATTATTATACGGCACTTCATATCAAAGTCATGGTCCCATGGTGTAACAGCACTTTCAACGAACGCGAAATTAAATCTCGGATGTCCTGTAATTTTTGTATGTAATATAATATTGTAACTAACATATATCTTATTTTAGTGGTAAGCTGGCAAACAATTAAGCTATAGAATATCTTAACAATTAAAAGAAACTCAGCTAGTTTCGTTTTTATATCGGAGGTCGGCGCATTCCAAATGATTCGATTTGATTGGTTTTGTCCGCTGTGATTAGCGGCGCGAAAAGGCAGGTGGAGCAGAGGGCCAGGCGGAGGGCCACCACGGACGTTTCCCAGCAGCGGATGCCTGTTCTTATCGGATCGCTAATGGTCGCTCTAAATCGCGCCTCTTTAACTATACCGCCAATAAATTCGGGACAATAACGAATTTGTATTTGAACATATTGTCAATTATCTGGTTGCTTTTTTGTACTTTGTTGTTTTTTATTTATTGTGTTACATATTTTAGTTAAACTCCAGTAGTATTCTAGCTATTTACAAAGCGAATACTACGTTTTTATCTGTTGAGACCTCATCCGAAATCCTCACGGTAGACCGCAGGTACTAATTAGTTTGAAATATATCAGATTTTTCTAGAGAAATATTGCATACATACATACATTTGTAACTCCATTGCCAGTTTGGATACGTGGAAAGATTGAATGAGGTAATAACGATATAACACATTTATGCTGTAGAAGTGAGTAGAACAGACAGAAAGGAATGCCTTAGAAGAACGTATTGGCGATACACTGGAGATGATCCAAATTTAGAAATGTGGCTATGAAAGAGGCGAGAGAGTCAAAATCGTGACCGGTTCTGGTATATACTCATATAGCTAAATAACTGTACTTAACCACCTATGTCAAGCCAATAAGATTTCCCTGACTACTCGACTTTCTTTAGGCCTTGTAAAAATTTAAAATAGTAATGTGTAAAGCATTATATCGTGCGTATACCACAAAACCTCAAGAGCAAAGTATACAACCAGAGCGTGTTGGCAGTGATGACTTTCGTAACTGAGACATGGTCCTTCACTGCAGGCCGGATGAGGAAGCTCAAAGTTGCTCAGCGCGCTATGGAAAGGGCTATGCTCGGAGTTTCTCTTCGCGATAGTCTGCAATGATGTTATCCGCAGCAGAACCAGGGTAACCGACATAGTCGCAAGAATCAGCAAGCTGAATTGGCAATGGGCCGGCCACATAGCTCGCAGAACTGACAATCGTTGGGGAAAAAAGGTTCTCGAATGGTAGCCGCGTATAGCCAAACGCAGTGTGGAAAGAACCCCCACAAGATGGAGTGATGATCTGCGCAATGTTGCGATAGATGCAGGTGGCACAGGACCGAGCTTAGTAGCAATCTTTGAGGAAGCCTATGTTCAGCAGTGGACTTGAAAGGTGTGAAGGAGTGAAAGGCTAAAATGATGATGACGAATCTGTATAGTGTATTAGTATATAGTATAGTTTATTATGTCTTGGTTACAGTAATATATCTATTTATAAATATATTTTCGAATGATTAAAACATGGCACTGATTGTAGATTCGTTGCAAAAATTGCATGTTACTAATTTTTTCATTTCTTATTTAAACAGTCTGTGTTGCAGAGTGAATATCGGTTCGCTGGCGGGGGCTATCCGCGAGTGGCGACCAGCAGTGGTAGCAGTGGAGGCGGACTGTGTTCTGCGGCGCTGGTGGCTGGTGCTCTGTTAGCAGCCGTGGCAGTGCTCGCTGTCGCTGCCCTGGCCTTCTACATGGGTGCGCTAAGACCAGACAATGGCGAACGTAAGTTACGAAACCTATAAAAATCTGTTTTAACAAAGGGGATACCTGCGGAGTTTCTTTCGTCGATTTCTTCTCCGTCAGAGGAACGTCATTACGAAAAGGTGATAGATTTAAAAAAAAAGGGAAAAGAAATGACAATTGACCAGTCAAATCCGAATTTCTAACGTCAAATAAAAACTCTTAATTTTCTCTATATATGTATATATTCACGCCTTGTTCCCAACCGGATAAACAGAGACAATCTTCTTCCATTTGCTACGGTCCCTACATAAGTAGCTTCGCCCACTTTCATCAATCTTCGCATGCATACTCGTTGGTTTAGAGTACTCTTGACCTGTACATTTACACTCGTATCATATATTTGTTTCGTCAACCTACTTTCATTCATTCTATTTCATTCATCATTCCCTTTCTTTCCAGTGCCCCATTCATTATTGTCACCATTACCTGCACTTCCTTAGCCGATGACACAAGTTAGATTTAATCGTCGGCATAGAGCAAACATTTAACAATCAACTCATTGATTCTTAGTCCACAATCACTCTCCTTCAAATCTGTCAAACAAATATCCATGAATAAACTGAACAGCCATGCGGATGTTACACATCCCTGTCTAACACCTTTATGGATATCAAACCAGCCCGTGTACGCCCCGTTAATTCTGATACAAGCTCGGAAACCCTCATATAGTGATTTCAGTGCTCGTATAAGATCACTGCTAACTCCATGCAGAAGATAATGCCGACCACAATTCATCCCTCACTACTTTGTCTTAGGCCTTCTCCAAATCTATGAAAGCGCAATAGACTTTTTGGTTCTTAGCCAAATACTTTTCAACTATGCACCTTAAGGAGAATATCTCATCCGTGCATCCCATCCCCTTTGGAAACCTCATATATTTTCTTCATTTTCATATATCATATTATTAAACATTGAATTTAAATAACAGAAGAGCAGCGGCTGCGGTGGAATGAGCGGCAGGTTTGTATCCCGTACGAGATAAGTAACTGAAGAAACTTCTAATAATTTTTTCGTTCTAGAATTTGTCCATATCTATCTGTAAAACGCCTCCATGACTAAGTAGTGCTAATTGGATTTGTTTTCTACTGAAAACAGTATTTATACCGAGTAAAATTTCCGAGTTTAGCATTCTACGATACCATAAACAAGAAATATTGGAAAAACGAAAAAAGAAACCAACCATTTAGTAAATTTATGTAATTTTAACAGTGCAAGATTGAATAAAGCTATTATTGTATTACTATAAGACATCCAAAAGTCAAAAATCAAAACTTTTTATTAAATGAAGGCTGATTTAGCTCTTATAAAAGTATCAATTTTCATCAGTTCGATAAAAAAGGGCTCAGACGAGTACCAACAAAAAGCTCCGGGGTCTAATTTTCAGCGCCATGTTACAATGTCATTTAACCCACTTAACCATCTTAAAATACCCATACTAAAATTATAAGAATATCATACCAATGTTATATATTTAATATATAATTGCAATGTAAGGAGGGACATAATCTGGATCTAGTACAGATAATGAGTTAGTTATAAAACGTCTTGCGCAGTTTCCTTTAACTGTTTCGTTTTATAATTGATAATAATACCGCATTCTTGTTTACTATTTACAATATTGAATTACAACTATGATCTGTTTTAACATTGACCTATTAATTTTCAGCAATAATGACATTCGAGGGCAATTTTCGTGTAACTCGGGGCGATGTCTATGGTGGAGTTCCCGGCAGCCCTGCATGGAACGAACGCGCGCGGAGGTATAGTGTCGCGCTGCGGCAAGCATTCAATGCGCCTTCGTCCCTGCAGCAGTCTTTTGTCGGAGCTGTCGTCACCGGTTTTGGCGACCGCAAACTAGATGTCCATTTCAAATTATACTTGGATAGAAGAAAAATTCCTAGGTTAAAATCTTCTTTTAATATGATATTAAAAATGATACAGATAGTTGACCAGAACCTTAGCTTCAAAGATCACATAAACAGTTTATCCACCAAGACCCGTAAAATTATAAATGTGATGAGGCAGCTACAGAGTGTCGCTTGTTTAGACACGCTGAAATCTACCTATTTAGCTCTGCGTCAATCACTCTGGACGTACTGTATTTTATGTTGGGGTTACTCCCAAAACAATAATGTTACAATTAGAAAGAGCTCAGAGTTCAGTCTTAAAGGCCATGTTAAATAAACCATTTAAACCTCCTACCCACAGTGTATATAGAGAAAGCGGTCTTCTCACAATACGTCCAAACATGTTTATCCGATCACAGTACTATAATTTCTAGAGATGATTATCAAAAATTGATAATATTTGTAAGCATATAATCTCATAATTTGCTAAAGTGTTTTTAACCCTTTTATTTCATATTTTTTATAGAACAAAGTTGTCAAAACTTGTGACAATCAGGCGAAATATGTCCTTAGTAGTTGGCTGAAAACGCTTACATATGACTGCACTGAACATCTACTTCAATCTCTTATATGAACCTTAAAGGCAATACTCAAACATAAATAAAGGATTATTAATTTCATTATTTATTATATGTATAGTTTTATTTATTCTTTCTGTTTTATGTATTGTACAGATTCTATCTATTTATTTTTATTTAAAGTTGTTATTCCTTGATACTATTGTGATTCACCGTAATATCGTTTCAACCATTGCGAGGCTCTAAAACTTAACGTTAATCGCGATAGGGTTTATTATCTTGTTTAGGTATCATAGTAAAGCAGACATGACTCCTACCACCAGCAAATCAATGAAATCGTAAATTTAAGGCCCTGAACACATACTTCGGATATATATAAATATATCATTTTTTACTTATCATGTTTATGTAATATATACAACACATTATATATTATCTTAATGTCTCTAAAAACAAATTACTATATTACAGCTAACCTAACCTAATTATGTGTTAATCTGTCTATACTATGTATTGTTAGATATTGTTTTTGCTGCCAAAATAAAAAAAATATATATTTATTTTGAGTATTTCAATGCCGAGTTTGAATTTCTTTGTTTTCAGTTCCGTGTCCAATATAGAAGAATCACTGAAGAAAATTTTAGTCCAGGATTTATTATCTAAGCAGCCCGCATTCGGGCAAATAAAAATAGACCTATCAAGCATAGCAATGAAGAGGGATTTAGAACATACATATCATTCAGAATCATATGTAAGAGAAGCTTTAAATGAGAGCATGGCAAGTTATAATCCTAAACAATTATCACATCAAAATGGAAATGATAAAACTTTACAGAGCAGAGTTGGCGTTGTTCGCAAAACCACTGTGAAACCTAATCAAACACCTGATAAAAAAGACCCAGACGAACCTGATATTGACACTGAAAACATTCCAGTAGTACAGGGATCTTTCCAAATAACTAAAACAGAAGCTGACATTACAGAAAATAAACATAACAATGTCCCTGCAAGAAAAGATGAAAAAGTTAATCATAAGTCATCAACTGTGAAGCCAAACACTACTACAAAAACTACTACAACATCAAAAATAACTACAACTCGACCGCCGGCAAGTAAAACGACCACGATTACTACAACTACGCTTAAAATTCGACCATTTACAATAAAGTCAAATTTGGGAGTAAAAACAAAGACAACATCCACCCAAAGACCAGAAACAACCAAAACAACTAGAAAAAGTTTAACGCAATCTACCACAACATCAACAAAACATTCGACTACTTCTTCCCAAAACACTACGGCTAATGTTTCACAAATATTATTCGATCTACTTACAAACGATAACCATGATAAAGATTTACCTAAAATCGATACATTGTTTACAGTACCACATGTAATTGATAATGAGCCTTGGCGTCCAATCACAAGACCCTATTATGAAACAACAAGTAAAAACCTACCCTTAGCTGTGTCTGAAATTAGTGAACAAAGCGTAAAAGATAGAATTGGAATAGCAGAAGTTGTTGAAGATGTATCAATACTGGAAAGCGATTTAAGTCCCATACCACCAGTACATTATAAAGATAAAACAACACGTAGGCCCGATGGTCTTTATAGTAGGGATCCAAATTTATTTGCCAATATATATATACCCAGCCCCGTCTACACGAGTTTCACACTTCCTACGTTTGCACCACCTTTGAATGATATGGAGACACTAGGATCAATGTATCCAAAACCTTTCCCTTTACCCGTTGATAAAATTAGTTCAGCTAAGCAAGATCTTAAAGAATCTATGGTGGATGATGACGATGATGGTAAACCAATAATACGGCCACCTAAAGATAAAACAACATCTACGACGATAAACGTCTTGCAGTCGGGTCAACACGATAATAATACTAAAGAGGTGTCTATAGACGGATTGTCAATAATAAAGATACAAAATGCAACCCAATCAAGTACTACAACGGAACCTAGCACTACAGTTACCTCTACTACAACAGAAATATCTTCAACATCATTAACTAAAGCAACAGATAAACAGAGTATTAAGGATTTAAATAAAGAAAACTCAACTCGACGTCCTAACGATAAAGTTTCAGTTATTCCTACAACAGGTGCGCCGTATCATACTTGGGAATTAGTAAATACATCCACAAACGAAAATGACTCTTTTACTCAACATTCACCTGAAAAATATTACAATGATACATTACAAGCAATAATTACAAAAAATGATGCTACCTTTCCTAATACAACACCAAGATTTCCAAGTAAGATTTCAATACTGAGAAACTTAACAGACATGATTAAAAAATATACACATAGCACAATAAAACCTCAAACTACAGGCGTTGATAAAATGGATGATAATAGCAACGAACAGATTGAAATGACAGGTTCTGTGGAAGTGATACCAGAAGAAGATCTTGAGACTACTACATCTAGAGTTATAACGTTAATGCCTGTTAAATCAAATCTTGGTGTAAACAGACCATTAAGACCAAGGCCTAAGATAAAAAATGAATCTCAAGCAGTAAAAGAAAGTTTACGCAGTTTCTTTAATAGTGCCGTTCAGGCACAACTGATAGAGGAACTTAATACAGAAAAATATACACTGACTCATAATCTTTCAAATTTTAGTCAAGAGATTCTAGAAACAGTCACTCTTTTTGACAATGATGGCGATGAAATTGAAAATCATGAAATAATGCCTAAGGTACAGGAAGTTACGGACACCATTCTTAATATTTCAACTAACAACAGATTTCCTAAATCTAGCAGTGATCTAAACAATTCTAATCTGAACAATGAAAATATTTCTTCAGAAATGAACCACGATGATAAAACTATTCCAGAAGGAACATATAGGGTATCTTACCATGTTACTGGAAGTGTTAGCAGTAAACAGGCAAATAAAACTCAAAACCTTCCCGCTTATGAATTAGCTTTAGAACCTGATGTTGTTTTAGAGATTCCATTGAATCAAACAAATACCCTTACGATTGACAAATTGAAACAACTAGCAAGTCTCGCTACAATCACAGAATATAGCAATGGCAGTTTATTTCGTCCTCCTGGTGGAGTTATATCCACTAAAGCCATACCATCAACCTATACACTCAATCAAGCAGGATTTAAAATCTTGACAAAAACTTACCACAAGACACAACCTTCTAAACACGATGAGAATAGTTTAAGTAAACCAGACAAAACTTACAGTAAACAGTATCCAACGAAAATTCATAAAGAAAAGGAAGAGGACAAAGATGCTGTTTTGGAAGGTTTGGAAATTTTAAAAATTGACATTATTTCATATTGAATTGATTCGGTAAACTTTTTTCTTACTTATTTTTATCTTTTAGATACTTGCAATAATACAACATCCTTCCGATGTTCTACTGGCCAATGTTTACCAGTTACTTCGAGGTGTAATCGGCTAATGGATTGCCCGGGAGGAGAAGATGAACGTGCTTGTTCATGCGCTGATTACTTACGAGCTGAGTTCTCTCAGACCAAAATCTGTGACGGTGTTGTAGACTGCTGGGATTATTCCGATGAAAAGAAATGTGGTAAAATATCAAAGAAATCGATTAATTGCAAATCTAACTATGCTTTAAAATTTAACTCTAATTTATACTTTTAGAATGGTGTAACGAAGGTCAATACGTTTGTTCAAATGCAAGACAATGTGTAGATATGTCACGGGTTTGTGATGGAATACCAGACTGCCCTCTCGGGGATGATGAAAAAACATGCGTTGCTCTGTCTGATGAAATTGAGGATAATGAAGTCGTACCGTATAACGAAGAAGGTATGATATCAGTTTAAATTGGTGCTTAAGCAGTTTTTACGCAGTAAAAGGTGATTTTTACATTTTATTGAATTTTTAAAAAAGTAGCATGCCATTTATTCTAGGTTTTGTTATGGTTCGAAAACGCGGTGAATGGGGTCGCTTATGCGTAGAAACTTTCGAAGACGTAGTTGCCGAGGCTCATAGTTCTTTGAAATTACCTGACCTTGGTAATGCTGTATGTAGAGCAATGACCTTCAGGTAAGACAAAACAGTTTCTCTATAGAATTGTTCTATTTAATAAAATTCGAAATATGCATAATAATAAACAGAAATGTTCGAAATAGGTTTACAATCCTTTTGACTTGCTATAATGCTTGTTTGTGTAACCTGGGTAATTTCACCAGCGAAGAGTGTTCTCCGCTATAACGTAAAACTCGACGTGCTTTTCAGCGAGTCGGGATGGGCTCGTGAAGCACGTGAGGGTCGGCGCGTTAGCACCACGGGCTACTGGGAGGTGTGGCACAACGCAGCAGCGCGAGCGGCAGACACGCGCCTCTCATTTAGACGCTCCGAATGCGCGCGACGACGAGCATTGCGCGTCCGCTGTATGGATCTCGAATGTGGGGTGCGGCCACACGCCGATGCACAGCAACCGAGGTAACTAATCTGCTAAGGAAATCATTCTCTACTGAACGCCTTTCTATCCACAAAAATCCGTGGCACGTTTAGAATTGTTTTGTAATAATGTATACCACTTACTTATCATCGCTACCTAGTGTTTAGTTGGTAGTTCTCTGCTTTACATAATTTCTTCCAATTAGAGTAGATTTTCGAAAATCTAGCGGCCTAACTAAAGCTGCATACCTTAGAAGCTACGTCGCGACAACAACCTGTTTTCGGTCTAGCATATTCGAGGTTGTTTTCAGACATCTAGGGCCAAAGGCCTTGCAATGGCTGACACACCGCGAAGCCCATCAGTACATAAAATTTTCGGGACATTATATTTGTTCTGTAACTGTCGAAGGTGCATGCACGAACTCCAAACCCGTGAATGCTGGTGTTCCACAAGGCTGTGTGCTGTCTCCCACTCTGTTCCTTCTGCTTATCAACGACATGCTACAAATCAGTAGTCAGCAGTCTATGTAGTCATGCATTGTTATGCAGGAGACAGCACGGGTGATGCCCTATATACAAGCCGTGCGAATAGTTCTCGGGAATACGTCGAAAAGTGCTGGAAAAAACTTGTCTGTAGTCGAGACCATGTTAATCAAAGTCTCGGATTGAGGTCGACGTAATTTGGTCCTATTCAACCCCAAAAACACACACAGACACAGGTTTGCGCGATTACCGCTAAAATCCCTTTGTCGTTTCACCTAGTTTTGAGAACATTCCCCTTATTGTCTCAGCCAGTATCAGAATCCTTGGCGTCGACATATCGATCGACGTTAACGGTTTCCCTCCAAGTGACCACGGCAGAGCGGGACAGTAATTCATGCCGGTCCACCGATTTCAACTTTATAAGGCGCATGTTCGGCCCCACATGGAATACTGTTCTCATCTCTGGGAAGGGGCACCCCAGTACCAACTCCTTGCATTTGACCGCAGCCAACGTCTAGCGGCTTGAATGGTCGGCGACCAAGCTCTCTCTGATCAGCTTGATCCTTTGGCCTTGCGAAGAGATGTTGCTTCTCTTTGTATTTTTTACAAAATTTACCAAGGAAATGTTCTCAGAACTGTTCGGATTGATCCCAGCCGCATAGTTTAACCATCGTACATCGCGACTGAATTTCAAATTCCGTCAATACCACCTAGATGGTTGGCATTCAACCACGTACGTTTTACTCGAAGTTTTCTGCCACGCACTTCGACTTTGTGGAATCGTAGCTATCGCCAGCGGTATTTCCGAACAGATACGACTTAGGGACCTTTAAGAAAAGAACCTATACCTTCCTTAAAGGCCGGCAGCGCATCTGTAGCTCCTCTGGTGTTGCAAATGTTCGTGGGCGTCGGTGATCACTTACCATCAGGTGAGCCGCATGCTCGTTTGCACCCTCTTCTATACAATAAAAATTAAATTAAAAAATTGACAAATACAACGAAGACGACAATTATGTCTCCCTATGAAAATGACCCGCATCAAGCGGTGTCGGTACGTAAGGCGCTATGTTGGCTAGGGATGTAACTCACGAGCGCGTGCGGTGGGGCAGGGTGGTGGGCGGCGGCGGCGCGGCGGCGGGCGCCTGGCCGTGGCAAGCGGCTCTCTACCGCGACGGTGACTTCCAGTGCGGCGCTACGCTCGTAACAGCCCAGTGGCTACTCTCCGCCAGCCATTGCTTCTACCAGTAAGTAACCTGCCTATATGGGATGCACACACTTAATAAATAAGTACCTGATGTATACTTCAGTCATTCTCTCGATAATCGGGAAAGTCACTAACACATACGATTTATTGTAAATACAACCACATCATATTCAATATTGATATTAAATTTCTTGGTTATCCGTGTAATGTTAAGAATGTCTTCACAATTAATTATATAATTAATTTGTATCCGATATATAAAAAATTATAAACCTTCCAATTATATTAATAAATCATATTAAAATTTGTCATACTGACACCTTTGACCGAGCTAGGTTAAAGTTGTCAGGATGAATTTTTTTTTTGAAATGGATGACAGCCCGAGTTCCACATTCATTTCATTATTCTTCACAGAGGTTCTTCGTATGTATGGTGTAACGGAAAGTAATCACTGTGAATCGTAGAGATTCACAGTGATTACTTTCCGTTCGGAATTAGACGTCGTTTCTGACATTACATAAAGGCATAAAAATACTTTATTCATATTGTCACGCAGAGCAACAGAAGCACACTGGGTGGCGCGTCTAGGCGCTTTACGTAGAGGTGCTTGGCCGCGTGGGCCATGGGAGCGCGTAGCTCGAGTGCGCCAGCTTGTTTTGCACCCGCGTTACGCTGCGCGCGGTTTTCGCAACGACATCGCGTTACTGCGCGTAGACCCACTGCAACTACACGCACGCCTTAGGCCCGCCTGCCTGCCGCCGCCGCGTGCCCCGCCACCCGCGGGACGTCACTGCACCGTCGTCGGCTGGGGGCAGTTATACGAGCACGAGCGCGTCTTCCGTACGTATACATAATAATCATTATCCCTTTATTGGGCAAAGGGTTATGGTAGATTGAAAAAAATATTGTAATTCCCTGGCTTGACGCGTTTACATTAGTAATAGCAGTACACTGCCGCCAGTGTCCATTGTGGATAATTCATTTATTTCATTAAAACTTATTGCTATCACCATCAAAAATTATTACAAAGGGTGGACTTAATGTGTTGTGTGGATAATTTATGTCTGACATATGTGAGACAGTTATTCTGACTAAATTCTGGTAGTCGATTTAACACCTCACTTAATAGAGCACTAACCAGGGTTGTAGCTAGCAGGCATCAGTGATGCCATCCCCACCACATGGAAACTGTATTGAATTCGAAATTAAATACATAATATTCAGATAATTGTAAGGCTTATGCCTTCATAAGGCAAGTTTGAATAATTCAATGTGACTGTCGAAAGTAAAGTACAGCACCATCTCTGCCCCACGGGTGTCATAGAAGGCGACTAATGGTAAAAAAGTTTAACATCTGTTCTTACTACCCTATGTTGCCGATATAAGAGAATCTACCATTCCATCACGTCCAGTGAGGGACGTAAAAGATGACCGACTAAAAACAAATATTAGGAGATGGGCAGCAGCATCAACCTGTAGTAGTATAATACTACAAAAAAATTTGCCATATGAAATGTACAAATCAACATTCCCAGTCCCCAGAGGCCTCTCTGGTCCTGGTTTGGGTGACAGCCATGGTAACAGCGGGGCAGAATCCAGTCGGAATAACCTCCGGCTGGATTCTAACATGTGACCCAAAAGACAGGATCAACAACAACTAGGAACAAACAATGCACGCATGGTGACCGTCGAGAAAATCCGAAAAGGCTGTAGTACCATAGACCACATTCACACTCTTCGTCAGATTGTACAGAAGACAGACGAGAATCATTTGCTATTCTCTCTATCTGCTAGATGCAGGTGAAGCGTACTTTGTGGTATTCTTTGGGGGAGGCCTATGTTCAGCAGTACATTATTTGACTGGCTGAAATGACGATGAGGATGAAGTTTGAATAAACCTATTATTTGCCTATAAGGAGGCTTCTAGAACCTAAAAATATCTGATATTCTTTACTTTGATGACAAGACTTATTTCAATGTTTAATGTTTTGTGCTAGTTTTCATAACGAAGTCGACATTCAAAGAGTTACAGATAAACAGCATTCTTCCCATTCCTAAAAAAAATCGCTTAGAACATTACGCATACGCAAGAATCCAACCCTTGAAACTTAGAAATGTGACCTGCACCTAGACATATATTGCTATGAAATCCACCATTTATGATTTTTTTGAAATTGTGGGTTGTTTTGAAAAATTTTTATTGTTTCGGAAAATATGTTAAGCAGTTATGTATATATGCTTAAAAAGCTTAACTTCGGGTTATTCAATAACATATGTTGGTAACAGCGGACACCCTGCAAGAAGTGGAGCTCCCGGTGATCTCTACGGCGGAGTGCCGGCGTCGCACGCGGCTGCTGCCGCTCTACCGCGTCACCGACGACATGTTCTGCGCGGGCTATGAGCGCGGCGGCCGCGACGCCTGCCTCGGGGACTCCGGCGGCCCGCTCATGTGTCAGGTAATATCTACCTATTAAATGCGGAATTTCATCCATATCTCAGTTTACAATGATAAATTAACCCTTTGTGTGTGTGTGTGTGTGTGTGTGTGGCGAAATCTTTCGTTCAACTGCAGAAGACTCAGTAAATTGGCCATAGAGTACTTCTTGTTCCCGTATCCACAACGCATATTACGAAAACATTATTTTCGGCTGTGATCATTTAAATTATATTTTAATGTTTATCCGATGAAGAAAAATATGAGAAAGCCTTAACATCTGAGAAATAAATAAAATATAAATTGAGAACATGTGACAAATACTGGAAACAGCGTGGCGGCTTTGTCAGCTCCAATGAATTATAAGTAATAAGAGAAGACCTGAATGTTTATAGACTAATGCTTTACATAATGTATAAGTAAAAGAAATAACCTTCCAATGTCCCACTGCTGGGCAAATACCTCTCACTTATTTTAAGCTTTTATGAACGCCGCGCACATGATATATCAAGGAATACAAATTGCAACTAAGGATTAGAGTTGTGCCGGCACAGGGAAACAAAACCAGCTCACTCAGACTAGACTATACCACAAATATATTTTATAAAAATTTTGAAATGATTCAGTGAAATCATTGCTCTATAAAATGATACCGTGTAATTACATCCATGATATTTTTGTTCATAGGGAGCCATGACCTCGATATATAGTCTAGTATTACGAATTCCTCCCAGTTTAAATCCAACTCAAGCTTGATAACACTTTTAAATCCGTTCATTTTTATACAGGAGGGTGGGAAATGGTACATCTACGGTGTTACGAGTAACGGGTACGGATGTGCGCGTGCGAACCGGCCGGGGGTCTACACCAAGGTGTCCAACTACGTAGACTGGATCGACAGCGTCATGGCCGCTTATACGCCGCATGACAACGACTCCACCACATTCAACGAGGACTCCGCATCTAACGAAGACTTCTACGTAGATTTAGAAACAGCCGAGAACAGAAGACGAACATCAGTGGACAGCTGCAAAGGCCACCGGTGCCCCCTCGGTGAATGCTTACCCCTATCAAGTGTATGTAATGGCTTTCTAGAATGTTCCGATGGAAGTGACGAATGGCAATGTCACAAGGCTTCTCTTAACACTTCTAGCATTGATCCAGATTGATGGGAAAGACGGAATTAGAGAAACAGTGTAATCTATAAGCCAGTACTTAATTCTAAAATATATTTTTCTGATTTCGACTGATACTTTGTAAGTAGCATTAAGTTTATGGAATATCAATCAACTATAAAAAAGAGATTTTCAAGAATTTCATATCTACTTCTATTCCTAAGAAAAAATCTAAGCCATACCCAATGAGGGCGTTGTACATATAGTTCTTAATATTTTATGCCCAATAAATTTATGTATATGATTTATAGCCTAACACTGATCCTTACTATTTAAAATCTATTTATTGCAAATACATGGATAACCTTTTCCGTTTGAATTTTTTTTCAAATGGACGACGTAAGCCATGACCCAAATAAAAAAAAGGAACCACATTTTGAAGTTTTATTTCTTAACCCCCTACAATAGGATTACACACATAACTAGATCAAATTTTATTCGGACCACGTTCAATACAATTTAGGACAATAAAATAACAATAAATAAAAGACCCCACATCTTAAAAATTATTTTAATCTCTCGACAAATAAATTAAAAAATCTTCAAATAAGAATGGCATAATAAATAATTACAGTTCTTATTCGCAAGGTCACATTGTTACATTAATAAAAGTTACGACAGTTATTTCTGAAATAGCGTAAGTAATACTTTCACAAAACGAATAATAATCACAATCAATTAATAACAAAGCAGGTTCAATAATTTAACCCAGGAGAAACGATCACAATGAGATATTTAAATAATTAAACATAGTAATACTAGAGTACGCCCATATACGGTCACGTTTACAGGGGTTTATAGTCACTCTATTTAGTTACAAGTAGCCAATATTATCGAAGAGAATGCAGTTTTTTTTTATATTGAACTCGAGACGTACACACCTCTTAAGCTAGCCTTAACATCTACGTTCCGTACCTAGTGGTACTGCGATACACACAATCTGTCCAAAGTCAAAATTAAAATATCAAAACAAGAGTGTAAGGAACATCTTTACATTACACATACAGGCCATTAAATACATGAATAGTTATTTCTACGTCATATTAGATTTATATCTTAAAAGCTAAGATCGAACGAGGTGAGCAACAAACAAATAGAATATAGAGGACTAAAATGGTTCACTCATCCGGGAACGTCTTCCGTTTTCCTAGAAAAGAGATTTTGTGTTATTTTGTGCTGTGACACGATATTAGGCGAATCGGGTTACGTGAACAAATGTTTAACTAGACCGTGCAAAAGTATGTTAGAATTATCCGAAAACGATTCGCCTTATCTGATGGAACTAGGATCTCGTTCCGGGTGGCGAGGGTGTTTTGGCACCGCGAGGTTTAGCCCTTGTTCTCAACGGGCGAGGTGGCGAGGCCGGTGCGCGCTTTGTTCAGCACGGTTTTGAACTGCTCCGGTATCGGGTACTCGGACTGCGGAGAGAAATACGACATAAATAAATTATGGAAAACTTTTTCGACCATGGCGGCAACTTCCGATTACTATCGGTAGTTGTCAACTGTGCGTGGGATATTATAGTGCCGTAAATGTACGCCCAAACACAGAGACACTGATTCTCTTGCTCAACTTTTCTCATTGACACTTTTTTCTACTCCTTCAGAAGGAAACTTGCACAGCCTCTTACCCTACACAAGATTGTCAATATTGCTATTGTATGTCCATATTTACTCTACCGACAGCAATATTCAACACAGCAAATAGAAGAGTAAAAAAAAATTAAGAAGAATGTTAAAAATGGCCGTGGATATACTTTCAACTAAAATTTCTGTGCTTAGAACTAAACATCAGAGGATGTTACACAAGAATTTATAAGAGCAAATCGGAGGTTACTTAATTATTGAATATATAGATAACAAATCGTAATAATATTAATATTCATTTAACTGTACTCGACTGTATCTTCTGGCTTTACTTGGTTGCCTTTAAGTTTCTATAATTATATTGTAAGTGATGTTACAAATTGTATTTGTCTTATTTATATTTTATCATCTATTCGAGTTGTACTTTAAAAGTTGCCAAACCTATTTTAAAAACGATGCCTACTTTATTCGTTACAAATGTGTCGGCTAATGAGATGCAAGCTATAAGACTCTTCAAAATCCCAAAAACCTTACTAAACACGATAAGAATATTCATGTACTAGAACAAGTATAATATTAGCCATTTATGACAGTCACATTAGTAAAAAAAAAATTAGATACAAAAAATAATAAAATAATTAACAAAGACGCTTACATAATCACCGTTGCCCTTAGGCACAAGTACATTCATTTCCGAAGACTTGGAGCTGACGATCTCGACGTCGAGCGACTCCGGAGACAGGTAGATCTGGCATCCGTCCGTCTTGTCCACGGAGACAGTAGGCACTTTTCCCAAAACCTGGAGACCAACGCCATACATAAATACTTTAATTTTATTCTTAATTTATTTTTCCAAAAAGCAGGGACACAGCTTTCACAACGACTCGCAAACTCTGTACTGTTTACATGGCACTCGCAACAAGTGCCGTGGAGTAAATAGCTATTTTCAATAGGGATTATAGAGGAATAAAGAATGGTGACAAAAAGGTAGAGTGAGTAACATAATAAAATCCGTAAATAATTGAAACCGTAACAAAATATTTTGATGACAATTTAACAACGGTCGATCAATTTAATATAAACCATAGAATAAGAAACTATATATCTATAGCTCTTATTCTATGGTATAAACAAAGCTTAGAAATATAAAAAAAAATATTTAAAGAAAGAACATTGTCAATACGCTGTCAGCATGAAAGTGCTGCAATATTGTCTGTAACCTGTCAAAACAAATAGTTATATTTTTCGGAAATGATGCGATGTTTACGATTATAGATGTTGACGTTGTTTATAAAGACTGCAGCCGTGTTAAAAATACCATATATGAGAAAAATTATGACTGCTAAGGATACCTCTGTTGGTAATGGCGTGAAGAATGTCACCAGCGATACTACTTGGAACGTGTCCAAATACTTTGAATACATTATAGAGGGATATGGAGTGCCGTTGGGTCAACATTGCATCAGTTGTTTATATACGATTTATGTACACTTTACCGTCGCAAATTTGGTAACTAAGTTTAACATTCGCCAGTATCACCACGCATGGCATGTAGATGATCAATGCCGAATCGCAATGCCAACACCTCGCACCTAAGACGCTGCTGCCTGTCTGGTATGAGATGGGTATATCGCCACCTGTAGAAAGTTATGACATTTTCTGGATTCTGGCAGCAAATGTTGACAACCGCGTAGCTTATTGGTTAACGTACCTGACTGCTGAGACATAGGTTCAAATCCCAGTCCGAGCTTATATTTTTTATTGGATTCGACTGACAAACGTTCTAACAGTCTACCTGATGGTAAATGGCTATTGCAACCCATGGACACCTGCAAACGACTTCAATCGAAGAAGGTTACAGATGTGATGTCACCCCTGAGGACTAAGATGGAATGGGACTAATTAGGACTTGTTTCTTTTTCAGGCCGTTTTCTTCTTTAAATATGTCTTCACGGCGGTATTTATGTACAGATACATAAAAAATTTTTACACTTCTTCGCGAGAAAGACTCAATCTAAAGCGATTAGAATTTGAAGATATTAAACTACAGGTTATGATTTCAATACCTATGACAAATTTCGTAATCTACAATAAAAAAGAAATTATTATACATTTGTTGCCGTGTTTTCGTCAGATACGACACTGTGAATATGTAAAATATGAAATAAGCAATAGCCATACTCTACCCTTGTTTGATCATTTCATATTTTACTTAATTGTGTCTAAATCTTTTTGACACTGTTACTAACCGTGATAAGTAAGGGAATTACTTGCTTTGAGATTATGTACAGATGTTGTATTTAATGGGACATTAATAATTATTATTACTATGTTGTATTCTCATACGAGACACGAGCTGATACGAGATCCACAAATTATATTGAATATTGTAAATATTTAAACTTTTCATTGACATTTGTTTAAATTATTCGAAACAGCATTCCAAATAAACAATTGACTATAAAATTGAGCTATTTCTTTTAATGTTGATGATGGAATGATACGATTAAGAAGGCGAGAAAGTTAATAGGCACTCCGCAACTAGCCAAAAGGTACGGTTTTTCAAATGAAAAAATTGTTTGGAAACATCCTTTCGTTCGGTTTAAAAGTATTAAGAACGAAATATAATACAAATACAATGCTGGGTTAAATCATCATTTAATAAAAATACAAGATTTATGAACTATAAAAACTTTCATGAAGCAGAATAATATAACCAGAAGACAGATAAAAACCGATAAAAGGTAGAGCTTACAAAAGAATACTTTTAGGTACAAGTTTACTAATACAATCTGAGCTATAAGCAAAAACATATTTTTAAATATAGAGGTTATTTATCTATAGGTAGAAATAGTACAAACAAAGCTAAGCGTACGCGAGGCGGAGTTTACAGAGCGAACCGAAAAACTGCGTGGCGCGTTAGAACGTCTGCGTAATGTTCGAGCGCGAGTTAGAGAGCTGATAGCTGCCAATGAAGAGTTGCGGCACGCTTTCGAAACTACGCCCTGGGAGCCCGACCACAATGCGCAAAATTTAGCTGAACAAGGTAAGCAGAATTACATGAACAAAAAGGTAAGCAATTGTGTTGTTGATATCAGATAACTTTCGAGATGTTTGTCATCGAAGCATGGAACCTTTATGTTTTAGATTCATAATTAGTTTCATCCTTATATTTATTACTTCGATAATGACGTGACAACACTGTAGCAATTCCATTAAAAATGTTTAAATACACATTTTATAGTTCAGCAGAATAGCTATATATTATATATATATTCTGCTGTGCGTAACAATAGAATTTATATTTTTGCAACACGTCGAGAAATATATTTAGACTGTAATGTAGACCAGCCGTTGTTTTTTTTGTTTCCCTGTTCTTCCTTCCCTCCTTAGTCTGCTGAACGTCCCACAAACGTCCCACGGTCTTGAGCTATCTGCATCCTACGACTTTTTGCAGCACTGCGTGCTATATAGTCACTCCACTTTGTGGGGTTCGCCATACACACTCTGGATAGACTTAATATTGATTTAGCAAGCACTGCATGTAATTTAAAAAAAAAACAGTACTATATTACCTACGATATTCAGCATACTCTTATAAATATTGCCATAGTAGACATTATGTTAGTAATTTATTCTTTAAATATTACTTTAGTTTATTTATTATATTTTTTATTAGTTAGTGGATATACCACGCCATGATAGCCTAGTGGACAGGGCTCGGTTTAGTTTGATAGTCCACGAGAGACCTGGGTTCGATACCCGATACCGGTGCCGGAACAACTTAATTGTTAATAGCAATTTTAAGTGCTGTATTTACCACGTGCTCGGTGGGTGGTGAAGAAAAAACATCGTGGGGAAACCTGCTTGTCTGAGAAATAATAAAAAATATTATATCGAGAATATGTGAAGCCCTCCAAACCGCCCAGGAGCAGCGTTGCGAAACCTTCCCGGCACCAAAACTCTCTCAAATATTTAAGAGACTTTAATTTACATACACATTTGTTTGCAACTCTACAGAGCAAGAATTCATGATGGAGATAATGAAGAAATTAAAGTACGACCAAGCAACGTTATCAGACCGCGAAACGGACAAATTAGAGTGTGGTGAGCACGTACCACCTGAATCAAGCAGTCCGATGGGCAGTGTATATTCATCGATTAGTGACAGCCAAAAGGACTGTCAGATCAAGATAGTAAAAGTGACCAATGTGTACAAAGTGGCTTACCTAAGGCACTTTATTAAACAGAAGAAACTACGGCGAGCTACGAAGCAAGCTCTTTTGAAGAAAAAGGTCTGCAAAAATTATAAATCACGCTTAATAATATTTTTCTAGTGTCGGAGATTGTGCGTAACTTCTTTTCAGACTTAAGAATTCAACGACCAGTTTTAATTCTCTTAACTTTCGAACAAGACAAGATTTGTTTTGCTTCCAATCAATGGACGAAGGGCCTTTATTATGAAGGTGGCAAAGCCATTTGAAACATGATAACCGTTAATATTTGATATGTAGTTCGAAAATATTCAACACCTTAACTTACTACATTTTATTAAACATAGATGGAAAATATAAAGAAATTACTAGACGACTGGCAAAAGACGCTAAGCATGGTAATTAATAGCAAACTAGCAATCCTGGATATCGATTCAAATAGTATTGAAGTGGCGTCACAAGAAGCTATGGGAGATTACACTAAACCACAACTTCGAGAACTTTCGGATTCGGATAGCGACCGCAGTATGAATCAAAACCCATACCGAAACGGCACATATTGCTTTGAGGTGAGTCTCATTTAGGTACTTTATAAGTAATATATTCCCAACTAGGAATTTGGTTAGTTTGCATATTCTGTTCTACATTCTCTATAAATAAATATTAATCTCTAAAAATAAAAAAAAATAAAATGCACGTGGTGTTTGGGTGGGTAACTGGCGTCACCATAATATGATCCGCACAGATAAATAAAACAGAAAAGCTGCTGGTTACGCGGTTGATTGAACTTAGTTAAAAAAAAGGAATAATTGTAAACACCTAACGCAATATTTCATTGGGTACTTAAAACTATCGTCTGAATTTACCTACCCCTGTCACGAATTAGTGATAAGTTGGTGATCAAATTCAAAAACTCTTTCGTAATTAGGAGGAACTGGCAATGTCCCATGAATACTACGATCCAAGAGAATACAAGGACATAAACGACCCGCCGGTCACGATGCAGTACGATTATAATGTACCGTTAGCAAAGAAACTGTTCGTTGTCGCTGAGGAGACCAGCAGCCAGATAGCCATCGCCGAGGTTAAGAGCGAAGCTGGCGATGACTGGGACAACCGTGATATTGTTGCCGTATGAACTTTGTTCCCGTAATTTATTTTAATAAACGTTTTAGAAACATTGATATTTATTTATTCTAATGCACGTTTCGTTGTAAATACGGTCCAACGAACGCCGCCCGTTCAACTCGCGATTAGTCAGTAGGGTCGCTTGGGCCATGGCAATTTTGTCTCTATATATTTATGCAATAGGTACCGTTTTGCTATAAGAAATGAAATGATACCGAACTTTGTAGGATTCAACGCAAAGTTTTCGAATGTTCGCTAAAAATACTGAGGATACACTTTTATTAACAAGAAAATTCTGATCTTAATCTTTTTAATCTCTTGATCTTTAAAAGTAGCAACTTTGATATCAACTTGTACAGACAAATTTTCTGTCAGCCTTAACAATACACGCTTTCTACGGTCTACAAGTCAGTTCAATTAGTAAAGGCGCTCTATATTACACAGCTGACATTATAAAGCTTTTTGAAAAGATAGCATGTGCTATGTGCGCTGTAGCAATTTAATTTGGTTATTTTGCACTCTCTCGTCTACAATCATATAACGCCATCTATAATAGATTTTTGAAATGTCGAGTGTCACCTGTTGCGGATCCATTTTGTTCCATAGATGATCAAGAGATGTCGTTGTTTCCATAGTATAACAACCTTTATACTAGAAATAAAGTCATATTCCAAAAATATTTTTAAGCTATTTCGACCTGCTGAAGCTGGTCAAGAAAAGAGACAGAATCGCAGTTTTCTGTCTGCTTTTGCAATAAACTCGCTCGCCTCTCGTTAAACAGTAGTATATAATCTGTGATACAACATTTTATTTACGCTACGTAAGTCTATCAGACTTTTATTATAATAAAGTGGCTTAAAGACTTGAGGTCATTTATACTGCATATCCCTGGAAACTTTCCAAGCTAAGCTTACATTTTCAACGATATCTGCATAGAATAGATTCTATAGAAATATATGATGCAATGTGTATGATATAACACAAAGGACTCGCGCTAACCCCATGTGCAGTCGCTTCATACTGCACGGCTTAAATGTTCTAAGCGTAACTCTTACCTGTCAACTTTGGCGCTTTCTGAGCTTGATCTATCTATTTTTGGGTCACATAGAATCTAAATCGTTATTTAAGTGTTTTTTATGTTATGTAAAACTTAAAATCTAACTATTATTTCAAGATTAAGTGTAGACCACAATATCGCACAACATCACACAATATCACTATGAACTGAAGATAATGATGACAACACCTCAGCAATTATGAACAATTATTAGGAAAACAAAATTATCCTGTGTTTACATATTGTAGTGTTTTAACACTTCAACAAATTCCTTTATTTGCAACAAACACTAAAGTATAACAGTTAGTATTGATTTTAAAATGTTTTTGTTAATAAATGCGAGGGAGTTTTTTATGGACTAAATCGGCATTTAGTGCTAAATGTCAATAAAACAATTTCAAACAATTGCTATAAACTAGATGATGTTTTAATCGCCATAGTGGGCTGTTGTGCAAGCAACTATGTGTTTGACTATTAATTAAATATAATGAATATTGCTGTCATATGATTAATTATGGTTAATTAGACTCAACGCCACGCCATAGATAATTGAAATTAATGAATGTCTTATGAAATATATAACTACATTTACATTTATACTTATTCAATATTGATAAGGTCAATAAGTCTGCAATGATAATCTAGTGGTAAATATAGATCAATTCTAGAAATAATAAAAACAGTACTGCTATAAGTTACTAGTAGTAGCTCAGGCATAAAATGTTTGGTGAAATCTTCAATGAATGGAAAAACCCAGACATAATGTTTTATTCTAATTTTTACAAAACAGGATAATCTAAACGAAGTTTATTTACGGAGTAGTAACCGGTAACTGAATCGTTAACATAATTTATTTATTTCAAAGCACTGTCGAACTTTCGAAAAGTTAGAACGATTTACGTTTATTCAATATTTAATTCAGTCAATAGTCAATCTTGAACAGAGTTGGAACTGATTGCCCTGCAGTACGAACGTCTAAATATTTTTTTTTCCGGTCCCTGCGTCCCCCCGGAATTCGATCCAGTAAGAGGTCTAGAGAAATTTAAAGGCTACCTTACTTTACTTCTTAATGTCGAACTTAAATTTCACAGACTCTCAGACAATTCACTGTATTTACTACCCACGAACACTCTTCGTGTTCAGTACGGAGAAAAAAAAACGCTAAAACATCGATAAATGGACATGCACTAACCTGCATTTGCACGGACTGGCAGTTGACGAACTCGACGCTTGCGACGAGGTTGTCGAACACTACTGCGCACTTGGTGCACGAGTCCAGCACCACGCCGTTGATCTTGCCGCGTACCGTAAGCGCGGAGTCGCGGCAACGGAACATGTACACCACGTTGTTCATTTCCGCGTTCTCCACCACCAGATTGGAGTTGCCCTTTTGGTACTCCTGTTGACGAACGAATATTTTTTTATTGGATTGGGATGACTAAACGGGTTGGAGAGTGGCCCTCCGGTTACCTCACTCACCGAACGAAACACAGAAGCACAAGATGCTCTCTACTTCACTAAAATAATATGAGCATAAAGACTAATAGGAATAATTATGACTCAAAAACCTACATACGTCATAAATACACTCCACTAACTAAAATTATTGCAATTAAAACAGTTCTTAACAGAATAAATTAAATTGAATTTAGAAAACAGCTCAAAGAAGTAGTTAAAACTTTTATTTTAACTAAGAAATCTTTTTTCTGATTTGTTTTATATTACGCATAGGCAGTAGAGGGGTGTCGTTTTGCAATATTATCGATTCGAAAACCTTAGATTCTCTATAAAGTTTGAATAATTTTTATGTAATTAAACCAAATGAAAAACGAAACGTCAATGTATATCATGTTTTAGTCACTCTGATCATAATTGCTCAGCTTTTTATATTTACATATACTTAAGGCATCCATCGACAACTTTTCGTGTTTTCTTTCAGTCTAGCAACTATTTGTAGTCTATTTTATTCTGAGCACGTTCAACAACTTTACCTAGACAAATTATAGGTTGAGTTTTATCTACCTAAAGAGTTCGCTATTCAACCCAAACTTTTACCCGTGCCGTTACTATTCGCAATCTATTGCCTATTCTTTTATTCATGAAAGAAATGAAAATCATTTAACTTTAAATATTTATGTTACAAATGGTTAATCATATGAATATCTCTTGTTTTATAAATAAGACGATAAATGCATGAACGCTGAACTGTTTATGATAACAACCAATAACAAAGTTCGAACGTCAGAACCCTTCATTAAATTTTATGGGGGTAATCTTTTACACAAAATTGAATGATACGAAATACAAACAGATAGTATTTTCATATTTATTTTTTTAAATAATAAAGGTATCAATAAAAAAAAGGACACGACTGTTTAAGATATGTATGATGTGTATAAAATTATATATAGAAGATAAGAAGAATTCAAACAGAAGTATGAAACTAATTAAGTTAAATGATTACTTTTAGTAACGTAATGGACAAAGCTGGTTATTTTGTACTTACACACTTCCCGCAAATTATTATTTAGCATTAAATACCTTCAAAATACAAAGTGCAAGTTCAAATAAACAAACAAATAGGCACACAGATTTTATAATTAAATTCATAATTGAAGCACACATTTAAACGTATTTAAGACGGCCTGATAATAAACATTTAATATTTAAACTAAAAATAAAAATATATTAAAAAATTACGTATAATATACAATAATGTATGAACGGATGCCTTGCTCATCTTTATAAATGTATGAAATTAAGTGAGCGCACGACAAGAAACTTAAAATATTAACAATCTGGCGACTGTAACGTTTTTGTAAATGTAATTTTTCGCTAAAAAAAACTAAACATGTTACAGGCGTTCTGGCTTGAAAAAAAGGGCTAAAGGAACGACAGTCTACTGGCACGCGTAACGTAAGGCAGAAGACTATGTTGGGCAATGAAGGCTTTTTTGTCAAGGAAATGAATTAAATCTAAATAACTAGAAGCCCAACTAACCAACCAGGCACAGGAAGACGCATTTTACCTATTTCTAATTTAAAATTTAATAATCAAAATATTCCAAAGCCATGCCAGGATGTTTCAAAAACCAAACATTAAAAACTAAAAAGTATAATCGATGTATATTCACAAACTGCGATCGATATAAATCTTATTGAATCTTTTCAAAAGCTCGCCTGACTGGTCGAAACCTAATCGCACGCTTCAATAACGGCACAAACAAATAAAACTGTTATTGATGTGCTAACAGATTGCGCATCAAAGTAAACCTTTCCTTTCACAAACATAATATGTAGATATAATTGATAGGCATGAATAGAGAAAACGAGTTCAAAAAGAAAAAAAAGTATTTCCTCATTAGGCATATTTAAGAAAGCCTATGAATAACATTTGCACCGTGGTGAGCGTAAGAAAGTCTATCCCCCATATCATCTCGAGTTATCGTATCCCTGCAATCTTAAAAAATCTGAAGAATATATAATCTGTGAATAATTTAAATCTTGCATATTTCATATGGTTATTCCACCGTCTGGAATTTCGCTTATGCCATCAGCAGATACGCCACCCACGGGATGGGACATGGTGACAGATTCTTTTAACCGCCACCACTTGGCATAATATACCTATTTCATTATCCTAATAAAATAGTACTACCTAAATAGCATATAGCATATGACATATGACATATGAAAACAACGGCTTATTTGCCCAGTGTAGGAGGCGGCTGAGGAATTCTCCATATGGTACAACTACAGATCTTTACTAACTTTTTAATTAATAAACTTGTATATTTAATAATAAAATGTAGTTAAAGTCGGTTATATAATATCCCATACGAGATTTAATTATTTCCACATGTATCTAATTCGATGAAATGACTGCATAGTAAAATACATCAAATTTAATCATAGCTGCAACACTGTTTAAGCAGGTACTGTTCAATTTCATTTTAATACAAACACCATTATCGTTTACAATAACATCAAAGTGATAGTCCGAAAAGACGCAATCGAGCAGAGTAGCGTAGCCAGCCGTACTGTTCCCAGTTTCCAAACACTTTTAAAAATTATGTGACCTGATCTGAATGAGACCTGCCTGCCCACTGTATTGTGGCTCTTTTTATTATTTATGTATTTTTACATTTCTTTTAAATATATATGAATTAAATTGTCTGTCTGATTTCAAAATAACGATCTGATATTTTTGGTAACTTTCTATTTCTAATCTGTGAAACGGTTGAACCATATTTGATGGGACGGACTTGGGGTGGAGAGTAAGAAGAGGAAGTGTGTGCCTGTGATCTAAGTAGTTCGCGAAATTGAGGCCAAGAACTATAAAATTATACTCTAAATATTTTTTCCTCTCAATTTATTGCATTCGATCCTTGTACGTTTTTCAGATCGGCTAATTAACATGTCGCTGCCTTCGAAAAAATCTTTGTCAGTTTTTCAAAATAGATAGAAACAGCGCCCAACCACATCGGCATGAACCAAAATTTGAAAGCCCATTATTTGAACATCAGCCAGCGAGTCTCTGTCTTGCTTAAATAATATGTTTTGCTACTTGTAAATCAAGGTTTTCCCAGGGGAAGACTCCCCGTAGTCCGTTGATATCTCTTCCTTAATGGTTGAAGGAGGTTTGCGCTGCTTAGTAAGGAAGTTAATGACGGTGCGAAATTCGATTATCTCCATTTTTTAATTGTCTTCCCGATTAGGCAAGTAAAAAAAAATATATATAGATACGACTGTATTGAAATTTGGTAATAGCACAGGTAATGAATGAAGGTACTGATATAAAAGTGACATCTCCCTCCTAATCTCTTCCCTTCAATCCGCGAGCTTTTTTACCCGCACCCGTACTTAAGCTATTTTTTACCATTGACAACTATTTACGTTTACAATAAACGTATTAAATGAATATTACTACTTGTACGAGTACGCCGATGATACTTACGATGAGCCATTTTTTGCCGTCGCGGGTGAAGACGGGCGGCTTGTCGAGGTGTCCGGCGCCGGGCTGCGGCAGCGGCTTGCCGGGCGGCGCATGCGCGGCCTTGAATGGCGCCGGGCCCTGCCGCAGCGTCGGGTTCTTGTGTGTTTGCATGTCCGACGTCACCTTGCGCAGGTCTGCGGGCACATAAGCAGGCTTTAAATGTTATTGATGAAAATATTCAAAAGTGAAAGTAGCGTTCCTAGTATCACATACTAAAAATTTATTTCGGTTTTTCCGCAATAGATAACACTGCCATTACGGTGAAATTTGTGCACTTTTTAGGAAACTTACTTACTTACATGATTTTATACAACAATATAAAATTGATATTTTGATGTACTGGCTTAACTTTCTAAACTACTTGATTGATACGCAGTAATACTCCGAAGTTACTGAATACTCCGAATTAATTAAATCTCCGAACTGTCGTAAAAGTATGTCGGGCTAACATGAAACGGTATAATACCATGTTATAGTTTGTCAATAGGTAAGGATTCATTTTATTTGAATCAGGACATTTACTCCACAAAAAACTGTACAAAACCCAAAAATATATATCGCAAAGATTACAACGAAATTTTTTAATGAATAAGAATTTGACGGAGAAATCACGATTAGACATTATAAACTAAAAGTAGCCAACAATTCTCACAAACCCACTTGATGTTGGCACGAGCATCCGTTACATTTTCACGATTACATTAATTTGTATATTTTTTTAATGGCAAGCTTATAAGTTTTAGCTCAAGCAAGATTGGCACAAAGTTAATTTATTTAAAGACAATGTCAGATAACTATTACTATTTTTTTGTATGTGTCCAATTCGTTTAAACTACCCACTCGTGAATAGTAATAAGAAGTTGAGTTCTTTCCTCCGTGATGATGTCTCTCAGTCACAAAGAGACACAGAATACAAATACGACAATCGTCTGTACTAAGGTATTCAAGTCAAGTAAAACAACCGCCCGTAGAAGTATGGCAGAATCAACGATCTATTTGCGTATCGCGAGTGTCGCGTTAATAAGCTACATATATTTTATGAGCTGAACAGCGGTATTTTCTTACGACTGTTCATAGACGCGTAAGATATTCACTTGTCCGTAAATATTACACCTGTCCATAACAGTTGCAGTGTCACACAAAAGTACGACTTGTAAACTTTATTTTACTAGATACAGTACTAACTTAATTTTGCCCGGGTGGAAATCTCCTCATAACACCCAATCGTAGCCTATATTTTAAAGAATTGGTACGAAGACTAAGCCCTGAGGAACACCGCACGACTAACCCTTCTGGAGTATTCTGCCATTCAGACCAGTATGTAGCTCATACTGGTCGGTCATGTAGTTAAACTCGGTAATGAAATTTCAGCGTCTCCCAAATGCACGTTGAGGGCAGGCAGAGAAATAAAAGGAAGATGTCCCTAGACATCGCCAATAACAACCCACAACAATTAATTAACAAGTAAAATTAAATTACCACAAAAGTAGCTACCTAAGGAAGAGTATGCTGTATAGGAGTCCCTACCATCTAAAGAAGTCAATGCAGATACTGCTTTCTGGAGTAGCCGAATAATTAAATGAACTAAAGATTGGCTAAGTCATTATGACAGTAAACATGTAGTGTCGCGCCGTATTATGCAGTAACAAAGTGCTCACGACTAGTGATGCCTGCGCCCTTGTTGATCTCGGCGAAGAGGGCGCTGCGATCGTCGACCGTCATGTTGGCGAAGTCCACCTCCGGCAGCATGGGTGGTGGTGGCGGCAGCCCGCCTGGTGGTGGAGGCGGCGCAGCGCCTGCACCCGTACCTTCACATGTATAAATATCATATTAATGTATGTCTGTACTGACGAAAAGAATGACACCTCAATCTGACCATGTGTGTCGTAGAAGACGACTAATGGCAAATATGGTGGTGGCGTTTTTGATTTAATACGATTTTTTTTATTTATTGAATAGCGAATGACCGCAACTTCGTTCGCGCGATATTTGTATTCTTAGACGTTTTACACGTACTGTACCTAAACGTGTAAAAAAACTACCATAGAGCCATTAGGAAGAGAATTAAGTATTTAATACAGCGGTTAATTTCGTCTACACACTTCATGAAACTATAACCGAGGAGAGCCGTGTATATGATATAAATTTTCAAATGTAAAAATTAAACACATTTTTTTTTTAAAACATTTTTTTTTTAAAAAACCCCGCGGTGTTCAGCCTTCGCCACTTATCGGATATTTATATGGCCTCGAATCTCACGTGGGCATCGAACACCACACCACTATCCGCACCACTCTTTCAACATCCCTTCTAGCCCCACCGGCGAATCTGGTCCGGTGCATAGTAATACCGACGCTTTTATTGCTTTTTAATCAAACAAAGACAAACAGATTCGGAATCTCGATACAAAGGTTCGGATTCAAACATTGCAGGAAAAATGAAGCAGTCTCTACATGATGAATATAGTCCTTTATCGTTTTACTCGTAACATCGAGTATGTAAAGAAAAATGACGTCACGTACACATAGGAAATATGCATCGTAATGATCAAGAAGAAAATGTACACAAGCTTAAAATTTAATTTTAGGAATGTAATATCTATTTTGCCGTGTGTTATCGGCGTAAGAAATTACCACAAGCTTAGTTTATCTTTGTACCCGTGGGTGTCGTAAGAGGCGACTAAAGTGAAATATAGCAGACCGACGACGGACAGCAGCGTCTAAGGTGTAAGGTGTGAGATGTTTGGTACTACTTGCCGAAGCAAATCTCCTTTAGAGTGAGGCCAATGTCCTGCAGTCGATTATTTACAAGCGGTTAGGTTAAGGTAACATATCTTTAAAACAACTATATAATTACCAAATAAATGGAAAATGTACAATTTAGATAAAACTACGAAGCGCAAAATGTCAGCAAGACTGAGTAGCAACGCCGGGGGAAAACAACATTAATACTAATTTGGGAAAATCAACGAAATGGTCGATGAAATGCCGATCGTTCGAAAGTAATAAAACAGAAACAAACCTCTACAACGAAAATTTTAAACGTTTCGCGCCCATTTGGTAAATTTAACTTGTGTTGTCTAATTTATAACATCCGATTACGAGAGGAGTCATTAGGTCAGTGTACACTAAGATGGTTATTATTATGGTAATGCTACTATTCGAATCTCACATAAAAAAAATCAAATGACAATAATATTTTATTCGTGGGCTATAGCTTTAACGTAATTGTTCTATACTATTTGGCTACTCTTGTAGGCGTCAGTAACGAATGGCGCTTCCGTTTCATTTTGATTAAAGGTTTTTTTTTTAAAAAAAGTGCTAGCGGGCGGGCTGGAACATGTTTCGTAGTCCGCACCCTAACCCATTCGGCTATTGGCACTTAGGTTGTTAGAAAAATTTAAAAATTATATTTTTCGTAAATTTAATCTTACTTTTTAAAAATAATTAAACACTTGTAGTAACTACGTTTTGATTTATTGTCGTAACATCACGTTCTTATGCTATATAAAACAAACATTATATCGAGCCAATGGCTTATGGTAGCCAAGCGTGGATAATATATCCGCATAGCGCTCATCTGCTTTAATTATGAGTACATTCCTCCAGTTTTTTTAAGGCCGAAACGAATTTATTCTTATATATAATGAGAAAACTGTGAAAAATCCAAAAAAAATTGGTGTTAATTTATCAAAACAAAGATAGAAACAAAATAATGAAAGGTCATAAAACTATTTCATATGGTTGTTTAAACACTTGGAATTTTCGAAGAACTTTAACATATACGACATTAGACGAGTATTTATAATAAGTGAATCAAAACGATGTTTTTAGAGAGAACGTCGGTTCTCTAAATATAAATGAATATTTTCATCAAATTCATATGGACCTTCATATGGACCACCTTGGGATCTAGCTTAATAGAATACATGTTAAACTATTTAAATCGGTTTAGCCGTTTCCGAGAAATACTTACTATACATTAAAAAGCAATAGTAGCGTAGTATATATAGAACCTCTCCATTTTTTTTAAGTGGGTTAAAAATAGAAATATGCACTAATATACGTTCACATTATGAAAAGCCGTGGTTGACGGGCTTAGATTTGTTTGTATATTCAGTCACTTCAGATAGCTCAAGCAGCAAACGTTTCTTTCACTATAGGTCGAACAGTAAACTTATAAAAGTATACATTTTAAAACAAATTGTTGCAAAACAGACGTTAAATAAAGCAGCTGTCGTTCCTGTATAAGAAATAAGAAGCGTTATGAGTAAAAATTATTGCTTACCCGACCACACAAGTCCAGTTGTATGGTGCTGCTTCACATAGGCTTGGAGATCGGACAAAAGTTGCACCCAAGCTCGGCACCACTCCACGTGTCTCTTGTCCTTCTCCTTCCACTCCTTCAGAACCCGGTTCGTATAGAACTGTCCGGCGTCGTTCATCTCTTTTACGTAGGGTGCGGGCGTTGGTGATATCGCCACCCAACCAAGGGCAGGAATGCTCTCGGAAATCCCCGAAAGATGGTTGAAGAATGAAGAGACACGGTTCTTTTCTCGGAACTGCTGTATAGCAGATATTTTGTCGCTTGTCGGAGCCAAAAGTTGCATCTCTTCGGCTTGCGATGGCTTGCCTCTAGATGACGCCAGTTGGATGTAGCTAAGTTGTGCTCTGTTATGAAATATTGAAAAGTATTATGTAGTCCACAAAGTAAGGGCTGACACGATCAGAAAATTTATTAGTGTAATTAAGAAATTTCTAATCATACATTTAAATTGACTTTCAAAAGTTATATACAAAAGATTTGCAAAAAAAATGCTTTTGCAGCACATTTATTCTCTTTTAATAGGTTATGTAACAAACTCTGCTAACAAAACATGCCTGGCATGCCATGCCACTCAGCATGCTTCCCATTACTAGTCTGAATGATTTGGGTTCGGCATAGTCGCATTGTTTTTACGCCATTCGCCAGAGCCTCTTCTATTAGTTAACCTAGTGTACCGCATGCAGGTTAAGAAGCAGGTTGGTATATGCATATAATATGGTATAAAATATGAATAGCGTAAAACGATTTATTTAGATTCAAGTAAGATATTAACGTCTCAACCCCACAGCGTAAAAAATTAACAATGCAGTGTGCTCTTTAAAGTTACTAAAGCCTTGACTTTTAGAGATTAAATGGAAACTACTACAAGTAATACGCTGAAACAACTTACTGGAAAGCCTCGTTGACAAGGTTGGCATGTGTGGCGACATCGCCGCCGATCTGCTGAGACAGCTTCAGATAAGTCCGTAAGGGACCCTAAAATGCAATAAAAGCAATAAGAACAGTCATAAAAAGATAATAAAAATGTGATAAAACCATTACTAATATCTGTTTGTTACTACCATTTGCTCTATTTGTTTTCCAAATCGATATAAGACATAAATAGTTATGAATGGATCACATTTTCTGCAAATTTATTGTTTTCACTATAAGTAAATACTACTGTATATAATATATAATAACCGGAAAACGTAAGAAAAAGTACATAATATTCGAGAATTCAAATACGAAATATAACAAGATTTCGAAGGAATGTGTAATGAAAAGTAATATTTAACTCAGTGGAAGAGTACACACCAATCAGAATACAAATACATAACAAAGATACGTATATAAATATATATTTATATATGAAATATCGTCCTACGAATATAACACATTTAAAATATATAATTGATTTTATGTAATGACTGAACGAATTTAAATGATATTTGGCAGTGAAAAACCTAGATGTCATGGAATAAGATACATGGTACCATTTTTTATCTTGGTCACGAGTTCCCTAGGAATAACATTTAAGACCACGCGGGGAGTCGCTAGTTTTAGGAAAGGCATGTACGAGTATATGAGAAAAACCAAGGTAACCGAGTGGTTATAGTATTTGCTTCCGAATCGAGAGACATGAGATTGTTTCCCTATCTGGATGGATCCATAGATTGGTAAGAGCTTCGCCTACCGCGTCATATCGCTATATATGAGCTTGTATCAATATAATTTTCGAAACTTATTTACGTTTTTTTTTGTTGGCATGGACACTAAAGAAGCTCCACCTGTCATTTTGCCCCAAATAACCTCCCTACTACGTTGGGCATAAGACTAAATTATCTAGGACTCTGACCACTCCGTTATTATTTAGATATATGGCCTCGAAAGAACATTTTCAATATTTATTTGAATGAGAAACTTCCAATAACTAAAGTGCACAATGAACTATTTTTGATATAGTTCATCTCGTCGTGTGTTTCAAGTTGACGCTTGATTTTAATAGTGAATGATGGTACTACAACAATCAGCAGATAACACGTAATTACCTGAAAAACTAATAAGAATTCATTTAAAAACTTTGTGAATTTTTAGTTCTTAATGATTTATTTATTGCGGTAGTAGGTTAAACATTAATGAATAATTTCTTCCTACTCAAAGTTCTTGGCTTATTTTCTTATTAAAAACTATACTACATAGGAATAACAAAAGTTAATAAAATCAACAAACTCCCGTTACAATACATTGTTATCCTCAACATCCTAAGTTACAAAAAGGTATTATCGGCCTAGCCATATTTTCTAAAGTGCAGTAACAAAACAAGACATGTTGATATTCGTCGAAATATAAAGAAAACTTTTTAGAAGCTTCGACATTTAGAATATCGGTAAATACAAAACTTTTTTAAATAATCATGAAACATAAAATTGGTCCACAAATTAAAAAAAAATATTTTCCTTTATATATCATAATATAATATATATAAATTAAAAAGATATATACAAACACTTTAATTGTTATGGCTACAATTTAAACGAAAACATCGTAAGGAAGCCTACATGTCTGTCAATCGAAAAACTAAAACCAACCAAAACGTTTAGAATATATTTTATTTAAGTATAAGTCTTTATGAGAAAAAGTGCGGAACATTCAAATATTTTTAGGGTTTCTCGATTTTGTATTACGTCTAATAATAAAAGTCGCAGTGCAATTTTTGATTAGACAAACAGACGGATAACGTTAATAATGTTCCTTCCGCAGTAATTACTTTAAGCGAAGTTTGACTTCGCATCTAATGCTTTCACCTCTTCTTGTTAACTTTAGTTATGTTTTTAAATTAGCGACAAATTGATATATATTAAACCAATATGTTTCAGAAGCGAGAACACGAAAAGTGTGGCATTGTAGGTGTGGCCTTCTTCTTCCGAATTTTTCTTATTTTTTAATAGTGTTCCCATTAAAAAGGAAAATACTTTTACATTGTTTTGACGAACCTTATATTAATATCTTTCTTTTAATAAATATGTGTAAACTATTATTAAAATATCTTCTGAGATGAAACCACCATTTACGGATTTTATCGTGTTTAATTTTGTTTTATATCCCCGCGACCACGGCTGCTGTAAAGCTATCAAAACGTCGGCAATATAAAAACAAAATTAAACGCGATAAAATCCGTAAATGGTGGTTTTATTTCAAATGTGTAGTGTTCGCGTAAATATAAGAAATCATTATATCTTCTGAGTACGAAAAAAATATTTAAATTGATAATCGCTATCTAAGGTAGTAATAAGTAATGAAATGAATTGGTATAACAACACACACTAACTACAGCAAATTACGCAATGCATTGTTTTCAAAATGATGAACCCAGTGATACATTATTGCCTGTGATCCTTTTCCCACAATTACTATCAAACAAAGTCTGGTTCGACCAAATATGCGTTTGTTTCTACGATTAAAGCTTTCAACATTTACAATCAAGTTTAGTTTTATATTAATTTTATTATGGATACCGGAATATGATTCTGGTTATTCATAAATAGCGTTGATATTCATATAAATAGCGTGTCATCGTGCTGTCAAAAGTTATTAGGTAGATACAATTATTAATTAAATTGTACTATTTTTAAAATTTGATTAATAATAGATGTCAATGATAAAGGCTACAGGTAATGATGTAATCTTTTTTAATAGATAAACTCACAACAGAAATATCGAAAATAACATAATCATTTCAAAAGCATAACATTTATGAGGTAAAAAATACATAAGACCAAGACATGTAAATGGCAAAGACGCGAGTGGTCAGATGTCCCAGTTTATATTAGGCGAGTAGAGGCGGCGAACGTACGAGAGAATCCATTACTCCGTTTGGGCCCGAGAGTTCTGTAAAGGTCGTCTCTGCGAAATAACAAAAAAATTTGCAGCCTCCCTCCGACAGATGGAGGCCGGCCCCCACGATCTCAATGATAAAATACGCAGGGTATATGTAAGTTTAAATATTGCTAGATCCTAGGTTTAAGAAACTTACACAAGATTCAACAAAAGCTTCTCCAATCTATATTACACAACGAGAGACACGCGCCATTACGTAATGTACAAACAACATATTTGTAATATTATGCTAGTAAGCTACTCGTGGTTACGCCAAACAAATTTTGTTCTTGAAATAAAAAAATATCCTCTATCCAATTTCATGACATGGTCCAAATCTCTGCAAAATTTCGTTTCGTTACGTTTAAGCGTAATTAAACGACAAACATACAAACGACCACATTTGTAATAATGAGTAGGATAAAATATAGCACTACTGGAATAATAAGGACAAACCGTTCAAACATACAACACACGGAAGGCGTATCGGCACGAACCTTGCGAATTTCCTTACTTAGGTACTTCCTTAGTTGACATATATTCGGTTACAAAATGTCAACAAATTGAACATATAGGACGCCGGTGGCAGCGGAATGTCAGTGGCAAAATAATTCTTGCACAAGGAGCAGAGTTCGTATAAGAAAATATTATAAGTTTATGTCACATTGTTACATGGCTTATCCATAACCACATTGTATCACTTTCGTGTAAGTCTACAATATTTCAACATGTTCAATTACCGGAATATTATTAAGTGAAGACTTCACTTCATATCTGTAATACTCTTACCTGTAGAAGATCCTGATATCCGTTGACACTCATACTGTCAACTACAGAAATCTGTGTTTCTGGGTCTTGTGGTAGTAGAGTTTGAACCTCTGGGAGGGCTGGTGAGTGCGGTGGCGTTGGTGTTTGAATGCGGAGCACCGGCAGACGTTCCAGCCGCGCGGTCACTTGTTCCAGACGATCGATCAGAGCCTCGAACTCCGCTGCTGGGTTGCTAGTTGCGGCTGCCTCCTCGCTTTCAATACCTATAATAAAAAAAAAATTGTTTAGCTACTATTAACACAAGTGATATTGAGCATAACGTCCAAGGAATACAAAACAGTACAGACAGGCCTTATTCGCTATGAAACAAAAAATTATCACAAATGTTTCTATGTGACATCATTCCTCGATAAAAAATGACTGGGTAAAATAACAAAAGGCTATTTAGAAATGTCATTAATATATACCTACGATAAAATAAAATTATCATGTCTGCATGTAATTAGTAATGGAGATAATATTTATTTCATACAAACGACCACCTAACCTAATAGATACCAAAGTAAAAAATTTATATTATCTTCCGAAATTCCGAAATAAAGTAACGTTTATTAATTACCTTTCATACTAAATGAGATACCCGAAGAAATGCTTCTGATTTGGAGCGTCGGGATCATACCGGACAAACACTATCTGAGAAATCAGTCGGGATGTACCGATTGATTTTTTCAGTTAATGCGTATATCACATAGTCATAAATTGAATAGTAAGTATCATATATTTATAAATATAAGCAATAATTTCGTGTAACATGTATAATATATGTTTTAACTACACTTATTGGGTACAATACATGCATTTACATCATTTTTAGCACAGTATTTTAGGCGACTCTGCAACACAGATAAATCCTAAAAGTTTTAGTATATTTTGGTGTAAGATTGTGCGACCAATAAATAAAAAAATTCAAGATGAAAGAATATCAGACACTGGTGATCTTTTGTTTTCGATATTTCTAAGGAGATAGACAGTTACTGAGCTTAGGAAAATCATTATTTTCTACAGACATATGTCTGAAAAGATTTAATTAAACGACATTGAGCAACGTAGCAAAAGTTTGTAAATTTTACCTACATAGGAAATAACTTCTGATATTGTCAGAAGGTAAGCAGTCTCCTATAGCCACAAGAATGTAAATGAAATATTTAGAGGTTCGAGAGTACTCGCGCTTTAGTAAAGCGAGCCAAATAACGGGCCCCAGGAAATAATTGCATAAGTGAAACTCAAGTACCTTGTCTACCCTATCCTGCGACAAACATTTATCTCGTGATATATTCAGTAAAACACACTACATTAATAGTTAATAGCGTAAATGTAAACTGGATCACTTCAGTTAAATATCTCACCGTCCGTGTTTTCGGCTATTTCTATATCCGCGGATTCCTCTGCGCAAGCGCCCTCAATACTAACGCGAGATTCAAACATTTTTATCAGATGCCGCATGTTTCTTATATTACTACTTTCCCCCATTCTTTAATAAACACTTTTAGGACACAACACGATCTCGACAAAACGAAATTGATAATTGTATGGAGAATTACACCGATTGTGCTGCTTGGACGTGCATTATCAAATGACTGTGTCACAAGAGATATGAACACGATAAAGACAGACTAAAAACTACTACCTTACTGATAAGTACGTACACTTTCCAGGAAAGTAATATTGTAAAAGGTAATTATGTTCATCCGTAGTAATGTTAATATATTACAAATAATTGTTATTATGTGAATATTTAACAAATCTGCTAATTAAGTTCGACATTACTTGATTAGACTGTATTTGAAATGTGTATTTTTTTTTATAAGTATTGTTATTTTTTAAGATTATAATAAAACAAGTGGTAAGAGACTCGTGTTATTTGTTAACGTTGATGATGATCTCATTTCCGAATGATCTGATTGCGACAGCGACATCTTCCGATAAGTAAAAGAAGCCGTCATCATGTGCTCAGAATATATTGTCGTCCCGTTGCTGTTCACGCGAACTAAGCTAGAGTACTCACCTATCCGCAAGTTATCTTTTACAATGCAAAAACGTAATCGATACTATTGGGGCATGTCGAGGGAACAAAATCTTATGTCAGGGACACAAGAAATAAAAAATTAAACAAAAGAAATCTAAATAAATGTTCTACTTAATAAAATGAATGTTAATTAGATATATTTAGATAATTTATACTTGCGATTGTTGTCTTCTGGCATGATAACTTCTAACTTCATCCTTTTGACAATTATTATTATTTCTTGTACTAGTTTCGCAACACCTTTTTTTATATAAGTGCTGTGTAAGGAGTACAAATATAATAATAATTGTCAAGATTTATTTAGATTTCTGTGAAGACTACAATGCAATATACTGAAGACGTAAATTATACAAGTATCTAATAAACTGACATCGGGTTTAAATTAGGTATTTTAGTTAAAGAAGTTTAAAGTTATATCTAAAGTAAAATTCCTATAGAATGTCTGCACCTACTCGATAATATCAAGTAAGTGCAGACATGTATATCTCGTAAGCTATCACACCTAATTTCCACTATCTACGCTAAAGAAATAACATTACAGCTTTTTGAATTGAACTCAAAAATAAAACCCTTCGTCCAAACATATTTCATCGTTTGAAAATATAAAGTCAGTCGAAGTGGTCGTAAAAAAACAATTTCGTTAAATATAAAGTACAGAACGCGCCGCGCGTTTAATGAAATTAATGTCTGGTCACTATTAATGCTGTAATAGCTGTAAATATGTCTCATCTTGTTGTCCTTTTAGTTCTTTAAATAATCATTTTGTTAGACTCTCCAAGCCTGTACGTTAATTATTTTTGAGCTTAGCGACTTTCAACAGCAACACGTGCATCCATTTTACGATCAATTTTAGTTTTCTTGCATAATATCGTAACTAACTTAAATTTTTGTTGATTCTAATTTTGAATATCACAATTTTAAAATTGCCGTAAACAACCCGTGCACCGATCTGAAAGAGTAACGATCTAATTTACAAAGTACTGAAGTGACGTCAATGCGCATCGATACAAGTGGAATTATCAAGAAACGAGTCAACGACTCGTTAATGATAAATTAAAATGTTCATCACCTCTGCACACATATGCAATACTAATGTTCACTTCGCGGAACGATGGTCGTATTAACGAGGTGTATTTTCCAAGCGTCCATATTAAAAAAACGGTACATTTGTATGAATTCGCGTGACAAACAAGCACAGTCCCAGTTTAACACTGGTTATTGGCCAGTGGCCACTATAACCCAAGGACGTCTACATCCATCCCTGACGATAATTCAAAATAGTATAGGCAGTGCCATTCCTTACAATTATATGCTGAAGTGCTTCATTGTCATCAAATAAGTTTTCTTTTTTGCAGTTTCCCGTGTGGTATTGGCGTAAGAATCTGCCATCCCCTTTCTTTCCGTTGGTGTCGTAAGAGGCGACTAAGAGAAAAGCCTTGAAAATCGCTAAAGCCTCCGACAGATGGCGGGATAGCCATCTCAAAAATTACCAGCGAAAATTAAACAGACCCATGTCGGGCAGCAGCGTCTAAAGCCCAAGGTGTCCGGTAATCCGATCCCCAATCCGCCAGCCGAAAGCGGCGAAGTAAATATAATTTACAAGCTGGTAAGGAAAAAGTTCGCCATATGAGACGCAGTATCGTTATACCAGTCTTAATATTACTACTTGTCATCCGACTCATGTACTTGCACAAGGCAACGAGCAATCTATGTTAGTTTGCGCTCTCTAATTTGAAGGGATGTTACGTGAGAGATTTGAAGGGAACACTCTTTACGAATTTATATAAACATCAACTATAAATTCACAATGGTGTACAGAAATTGTTATATTTATAACAAGAAATGTCTTTTTACTAACTGTAGTGTCATATTTACTAATCATATGCATTAGTTACTTTGCATAATTCCACCTGAAATCGATTTATTATCTTAATCATAAATTATGAAAGTTGAAAGTGGCATCAGTTAGAAACGTTGAGGAGATTTAACATATAAACAATAACATGATTTAAATGGAAAAATAAGACACATAAAATAATACAAATTATAATTATACGGTTAATTGAAAATTTGGTGTGATAAATTTAAATTTCAAGAAAAACTTAGCTTTGTGATCTTTTATAAGAATTTAATATGATTAAGAGCCGTCGGCCGCTACCCGTTCATAAATTCGAATCTATAAATAAAATTGCGTTGTCTGAAATAAATCATTATATTATTACTTGAACTATACAATTTATTATATAACGAGAGGAATGATGAATACCATAGATGTGCACGAAAGGAAAACCATCTGTGTATGTTGAGTTGAGGTAAAAGAAAGTGAACTTACACACAGGATTTTCCATAAACGTACTACGCTACATTTACGAGATACGCGGTAATTTCCTCTTTGCCCTTTCCCACTCTTTCCTCGAAGCGTTCAGGAAAGCATATTATTTTATGTATAGTTTAGAGTATTATTTTAGGTATATTACTATAAAGCCGTGGAAGCCTAGTTGGCAGAGCGCTCGCTTTAATTTCATATTACGCCAGTAACCTAGTCTTGACCTCCGGTATCACTAAAATTGTTAATAGCAATTTTATGTGCTGAATTTCTCACATGCTATGTGGTGAAGGAAAAGAACGCGAGGAAATCTGTATGTCGTGGAGTTTTGAAGTTTGCCAACCCACAGTGGAGCACCTTGGAGGACCCTTTCCGGCTCCATTCTCTCTAATAAAAAATTGAAGGAAACCTTTGCCTGACTGACTCTTAGTTACTTTACTGAATGTTTAGTTGCTTAAACATTTTGAAGTAATTAAAAAATCAAATTCAAATTCTTGGTAACTTTAAGACGTTAAAAACTTTAAATACTTAACTTTTCACATACAGGTATGGACAAAATGGATGCTCCCCGTTTATTTTCGTGTCTACACGGCCAAGGCCGGCTTGATATAACTAGTGTGGTTACGTAATTATGTTTACGATCGCACGAAATTTAGAGCATAAGCCCATGCCAAAACCAAAGGGCGACCCTAAAAACTTCTAACTAAAGAGACAATCACTGAAAAACTGGATCCCTTTACATGATCTCATTTCAAATTTGTACACAAAAAACAATTAAATAAATCGCCTTAAAATCACAATTAAGTTAAAATTTTGATATCTTACTTACTACACTTATTATACTAATAGAAGGATTATTATAAATAAGTATTAAATGTGAAAGTTTGAATCTTTTGATGTTTGTTGCTAAATTACAATTTTAATGACCGTCGACCAAACGAATTTGAATGAAATTAGACAGGTTGGTAATGTTTTGTATGAGTACTCTTGTCGATTAGGGTTCCCTTGGGACAAAATTTAGGTCACGCAGGCGAACTGCAGACAGTCGCTAGTTTATTATTTCATCATGCAAGAGTTGAAGACATTACTAAAGAAATATGACCTTACCACGAAGTTGTATAAAGTGGAGTAAAACTAATAGCGATCTCATTAGACACCACAATATTTATCATTATTACATATTTTACTTTAGCTAATATCCTGAACGAGACTAGCTTCCTGTTTCATCGCTCTCGCATCGGAAGGAGAGAAGTAAGACAGGTAGGTCCTATAGCTATATTTATCCCCCCTAACGGGATATCGCCTTGTCGTGGCGGGAGGCTTAATAAACCGTAGCTTGGTCACAAACGGGGAACTGAAGCTTCACAGTGTGCCATGTGACCGAACTAATTCAGTGGAGCGGACTGGCCCAAGGTGGCCGCTCCAAGTGGGCTTGTCATACCTACTGCGAATGCGAGTTTTTGGATCATAGGGCTTCGATGGTTGGTTGGCGACGATGCTTTGTACCACCATCCGCCCAAGGACGAGTCGCGAGGGGTGCAGAGTACTGGTATTTATTGCGGTAGGCTTCTGTCTCTATCTTCCGAAACTTTGGCAGGGCCACGGGGATAGAGGAATGTCGATAAAACGATTCACCGCTCTTCCAACTGCTGGCGGCCAAATTGTGATCGGCGGTGTTGCCATCGACCAGATATGCCGCGGGGTACCGAGAGGACCGGTGCTTCCTAGTACTTGCTTTTCTCACTTCCCCATGACCTCCGAGCGGTTTATAATTTTGTTTTTAAATTAACAATATACTAAAGAACCAGTAAACTAGGCCTACTCAGATTACGTACGAACTTTTGAAGGTATTTTAATTACATCAAAATTATCCGGTTATTCTATTTTAAAACTGTAAATTGAAATTACATATTGCGTCTGAAATTATTCTCTTTGAAATGATTTGCCAAACTCAAGGCATATAGATCTTGCTCTCAATTAACCCATCAACCGACAGGACTCTACGATTATCAGTAGAAATTAATAAGGGGTAGCACTGATTGATACGATAACGTTGTAACATGAGTTAAATCTAATAATAAAATAAAAAAATGTACTTTATAAATTTTACTGACGTTCAAGAAGCTTGTTTTTAACATTTACAGTGGTAAGCATATAGCCAACATAATGGTACAGCTACAGAGTCTTCAAGATTAATTTATTTATTGTCGCAAACCATGAATTGCAACTTGAAAGTGGTTTACGCTCACTGCCTCGTTTGAAGACTTTTTTTATGTAAACGACTTCAAATCCATGAACGGCAATCAAAAGTAGGAAACCATCTGTTGCGCGTCACATCTTTTAATAATACTTACGATATAATGAGCACCATTTGTATCAAATAGAGTTAGTACGAGCCATAAAACTCAAGCCTGACCAGTTTAACTCTCCGACCATATTGAGCGTTGAAAAACTAGTTGATTGCCGGCTATTTGTTTTATTTAGGTTTCTAGTTTAGATGCAACAATCGAAAACGATATCACTTAAGAGCACCGTCGTGTACGAAGTTGAACCTCGTAAGAAATACCTAAGTGGGCCTCTCGGTTCGTTCTACTTTTCATACCCTTCAACTAAACGAGGAGCTCATACATTTTTAACGACTACCTACAGGGGCTTTCGTCGATACAGACACCTAATAAATAACAACTCTGCACACAAAACATAAGCTAAAAATAGATATTTTCTAGAAATTTATGAAGTTATTGATTAACTATTAAAATATATGCTATAATAATATTATTTTCCGGTATATACTACGTTAAATTTTATGTATAAAACATATAGATGTTATTATTTAAGGAATGGGAAATTTGCCAGCCAGGTCAAGCGACTCAATTCACTAGCAAAAATAAAACCTTCGTTATATCTGCTGTCAAGAGGAGTTCCATTTTGATATGGAAAATGAAATATTCATTTTCCGTATGTACTCGAAAATATAGAGGTTTCCAAAATGCATCGGTGAGCTTAAGCAAACATTTCGGCGAGTACTGAAATAGTTTATATATTCAACTTAACGTGTTTCGATTCAGACTCACGCTGACTTAAATTATTTTAATCCGAATTCATTGCCTTAAAACACGGCAAAACGAATTGAAACTTCACGCTTCTTAGATACACTTAAACAACTCGTAAGAAAGATGTATGAATTCCGTGGTGGTCTGTGAACGAGTATTATATAAAGCAACTTAAGCATATTTAACACATATCGCACAGTATAGTGTTATTAGGTAAAAATAATATTACAGCATTCGAGAAACTACGTTACATGTTCTCGTCGAATATACATCAAAATATGAAGTTGAAAGATTTCAAACAATCCTTGTTGCCAGTAAGACTTACGGGACCGCACTGTAGGCCATATGAGGAAACTGAAAATTGCACAGCGTGCTATGGAATGTACTATATTGCAACGACATAGCGTTAAGGATCAGAAGAAGTGGCAACGGGTGGATCACATAGCTTGCAGAACAAATTACCGTTGGCTTTCGATTGGGCACCTCGCACAGGTACCTCGTACAAGTACCGTGTTGCAGGAATTCGATGGATGCATGTGGCTTAAAACAGTGCCCTGTGACAATCTTTGTGGTAGACCGTGTGCAACAGTGGATTTGAGATAGACTCTTATATTTTATTTATATATATTTGTATTTAATACAATACAAATACAAAATAACATAATGAAGGGTCTTCAGTTTACAACCTGTTCTGTTTTTAATCACAACCTACTGGCTAGTAACTAGGGAGGTAAGCTTTTCTCATTAATTTTGTCTTGAGACTGTAGTTTAAGGAAGTATTCGAGGAAGTCCTAGTTTATTTCAGTGGAGTGTAGTATGTTTAACTAGACTGCACTACGCTGCGATGATCAATATACTTCCATATGAATTTATAGTACAACATTATTCAACTAATTATTTTGCAGTCCGCTGAAGTCCTGATGATGGTTAAACATTTTCATTCTTGTGGAACTAACGCTGGCATTTAATATAACTACGCTAGGTATGTGCAAATTATTTTACATGTAAAGGTTAATGTACAGACAAAGTACCAGATGTGTGCTTCACACATCTAAACCTAACAAAAAATGCAAACCACTCAGTTAAATATGATGGACACGAATGTGAATTGTGACTGGTAAAATTTTATTACTGGGATATCTTTCGCTGACACTATCTCATTTATATATAATTAAAAATCTCACAAAACACCATAACATTCTTTATCTAGGTGGTAATGACATATAAATTATAAAAAGTATTCGGTGAATTTGATAAACAATACTTTGTAACATTTTACTAATCTTAAAAAGTCAAGATTCTTATTTTAAATAGTTTTTGACAAAGGGTTTACACGTATATATTAACTTAACATGTATGGTGACTACCGCGTGGTTTAGTGGTAACAATACCAGACTGCTCCTGCCAGCCATGAATCCTGGGTTCGAATCCCAGCCGGAGTCAATGTTTGTGCAAAACTCAAATTATTCGGTTTTCAGGGTTTAGTAGCTATATGTTGCTTGCCGTATCTCTGAAACTGCATCTGAGCCTTCTTCCAATCTTATGCACAAGACTTACATCGGATATCGTAAGGTAAAGATGAGCGAATGCCTCTGTTTGCGCCAACACTTACGGGACTGAAACATCTCCTACTCAGTTGCCAACTGCTGATAGAATTCGGAAGTTGTCACAGTGGTCGAAATCAGCCCAAAGAACAGAACCACATTGTATAATGACAAATAAGATAAAAGACGGAAATTTTATCTCGTCTGTAACAATAATTTAATTACCCACATGTGTTTGATCGGATTAAACACAAATGAAGGCAACAAATTTGTAATTTAATCGAGTATACCTAAATATCGCCATGATAAAATGTATTTCAGAGCGTCATCGTTCCAATGATTCATTAAATGTATTCGAGGCACATTAAACTGGTGAGCAGCACGAATTATAGGTATATTGTTGTTTTCTTATTGATACCATTGTAACGATACACAGTTGTTTTTTTTCGATCAGTGACGAGACTGAATATGTATAATATCAAATAACTAATAAGACAAATAAATAGTTTCACCATTAGGTGAAACTTATTTTCGGAAATGTATCTTGAACTAAAAAAAATATTTTACTGCTTGCTGCAAGACAAAGTACCGAAATAAATATTTAATGAGCTGCTAAGTTTTTAATTTGAATAGTATATAATATACAAAATATTTTATTCAAATAGGTTGTAAAGTAAAATCGTAAATAGGCATGTTATATTTAAATCGATACACGAATAGTTCCAAAATTTAAAATAGAGTAGAGTATTACGTCAAACTATGTGAGTTAAATTTATTATTGATAGGCATTTCAAACATACACGGTTGAATGACATCGCATCGCTTACTTACATCCGGCGCCTGATGTATTGTTGATTTCATTACCACATAATAATGTTATCATGTTTATAAATAAGTACAAGAGAAGAACTCGCGACGGTTCCGTAACACTACAATGTCATTATTACGATAAAGCTTATCCCATCTATTGTCAACAATAGAATTTCCACTGTTTCAACACGTCAAGACTTATTAAATAAGATCAGTGTACGTAGATCCATTTAGTAGGGGCATTCGATTGCAGAGTGAGCACAAGTTACAATGGTCTTTTGTTTTACTCTTGGAATTATACATATATTTATATAAATGCAGAAACGTTGATTTTTTTCCTTTACGTATACCATAAAAAATTATTGTACCAACTTTGAAGAAATACTCTGTATCTAGTTTATCACTATATGAGGTATGAGTCAGTAAGTATGAAAAAGATGCATTTAAAATACCATAACTTTAAACTGTAACTTAAAGTGAAAACTTATTTATTCAATACTGACTTGTTTAAAGATCTTATGTACATATAACATCAAAATGTACTTTTCAGATGATCTTGCAGCGTTTCAATATTTTGGAGGCAAAAACTTTCCGTTCCCGAGAAAAATATGCCAACGCTCTCTTTGAGTTATTAACTGAATTTAGCTCCGACGTTGTTAGATATATCTCTATTTATAGTTTCACACAATCTAAAGTTATGCATTAGACCCATTATATTTACGTGTCAGACAGATTAATAGATGATTCAAGCAGCTGACTTACTTACCTCTCAATCCAAGATTATAGACAGCATAAATCTACACAGCTGCAAACACAATGTTTGTGCACTGAACAGTGATTCTTTCACGCACTGATAGTGTGGATCGCGTATGCGTGCAGGCGTGCGAGTGCGCCGGCGAACACTGGATTGCGCGGTCGGCGGAAGCTACTGTGAATCAGACCGGCCGCGGTGCCGGTCAACCGTTTTCTATAAAGTACAAACCAAATGGCGAAGGCCGAACGAGTGTCCGTACTGTTCGTACTGGTCTCGCCTCGCCCCGTCCGCCAGAGCGAGTCAGCAATGACTCACTTACACGACATCGGTAGGTGGGGAATCGGCAAAATTTTACCGCTTTCGTTATTATCATTATCAAATAATGTTACATTTATGAAAACAAATCAAATATACCTTATATACAATATCAAAGAGATTTCCAATCAAATCATTTTGTAAGATCTGCGTGCATAATAAAAAATGGAACGAGTATTTCCTTCCAAATAAAAAAAATCATCGCCCGCAGCTCTGGAAGATTATAATCCGAATGTTTATTTAAACATCATACAACATTTACATACACACATAGTTAACTAACATTTGTCTAATTAAAAAATAATGGGTAAGTATTACGTACCTTGCCAACCGCAACGACTCACAGTGGCTAACGCATCTAGCTGCGGGCCTGTCACATTGATGATTACCGACGTCTATAACGTATTATTGTAATTCCCGTGTCACCAAAACTTTCTCGAAACTTGAAACACAAAAGATATGGGGAAGGGAGAACAACCACCGCTGTATTTACATTGAATCTCAAATATTGCACCACCGTCTACACAGCTGTCTAATTTAACAAATATGAAATTGAAAAATCTTATCCTGAGAGGAATTAATATTAACTGGCGTGTTGGTGGATTTCAGAAGCAGTTAGGCGTTCAACGCAACGAAGAACGCCTAACCATAAAACACTATATACCTAAAAAGAAGGAATAAAATAAAATACCTAAACTAGCACAATTACAACAAGAGTAGCAAGGGACGACACAACACGTAGAGTTCGTGAGTCGTAACCTAGTAAACAATAAATCACAAATAATATCCAACCGGTTCGATAAACAAACACATTAATAGTGTTTCACAAGTTTTACATCTTAAGTATTATCTTTCTGCAAAATCATTCATAAATAATAAGAACATATATCAAACCATACAAAACAAATTGCCTTTATTTATAAAAAATTAAGAGCAATCGCAAACAAGAGTGATTGATGAAACAAATATTGCAGTTAAACATCTGTTCTGGTTAATCTAAATCGAGATGCAATGAGAATCGGAACGAGAAACAATGTTATTCTATAACGATCTTGTTGATTTTACCCATTGATGATTTTTTTAAGGCATGAGCGTAAGTAACTCTTCGCCGGTTGTAAGTCATCTTACCTTTACATACTTTAACAACCTGTAAAAAGGATTTGCTTTAATCGCCACGGACGACAAGCGGATTGGCGATCGCAATACCAGATACCTGGCACCTACACATGTATTAAATTACGTCGTCTATGTATCTGCACACTAAAGATACTTCAAAAATCGTCTTGTGATAAGATACAGGCCATAAGCAAAATATTTTTTTTCAATTTTTGTTTGTCTGTTTGTGGTTTCATAAATTATTTTTATTGGATTTAATATTAATGATAAAGGAACTAACGGTTCACCTGATGGAAAGAGTTACAACAACAACAACAAACGGGAAACAACAAAAGGAGGAACCTACCACTTATGAAAAAAAAATCAGTCTATTTATTGAGAAACATGGTAAATATAACTACGCCGTACTCATAGATTAAAGGCAGATAAAAACGCGGACAAGGCTAGTAGAAAATAATAAAGCTTACAGTAAAAACGAGACACGAGGAAATATAAAAACCCTAATCCGCTATGCCAAAAATAATCTCATAAAAATTCCGTGTGAAGTGATTCTTCGATAAAATCATACAGTGTTATTTTTCACATCAAAGACATGGTTTTATTTATTCAAAGCATGGCTTACAGTGGGAATGGAGTGGGTGAGGAATGACGACCCACGAAAATTTTGCATTATGTATAGGGCCCCCGTTATAACTAACATTTCAGGAGTTTGTGAATCAATTCCAAACTAAAACTAATAAGAAAGGTTTCAATAAACAAGAGTGATGATTAAACAAACAATCGACCAGGGACCATTTCCACTACACCTTAAAAATATTTCACCACAATATACACAGTTAGAGACACATCGAATAAGACTCGAGGACATGGTTTCATTTATTCGTAACCATGTCTTGGATAATGGTTTCGTACCATGTTGAAAAATAGCAGAAATATTACGGATTTTTTGTGAAATTCTTTATGGCCAATAATCACCGGCCCTGGGTTGGTTGAACGCTATATCGGAACGGACGAACGTGTTTTTAAGCTTCTACACATCACGGTCTTAAGAACTTTTTTTTCTTGATTGGATATGTTAGTTATATAGCCGTAATAAAAATTCACGGAACCATGACGGGCAGTACATACGAGTAAAATAATAAACTTGCAACGAACATTTACATTTTACCTAAGCTGCGATTCGCATCGGGTCTTTTGATAACTAAGTTACGCTTTTGCCATGAATTTAAATACAAACTGAAAGTCATTATAAACTTTCATAAGTACCACAGTTTAATCGTTCGTCTCTCATTAAATCTAAATAAATCTACATCAAATACTACAGTGCTAACGTAAAATACAATTTTATTCATTGCACAAGTTCAATTGATAAAACCAATTTAAAATGATATCAAAGTGAAATATTTATTTATTAAATTAGTTGTCGCAGTAGACATTTTTCTGCCCTTTCCGGTAGGTTGCGCAATGAGCACAGATTTTGTGATGATCCTTTTTGGCACTTAACCAACATACATTGTAAATATGAGTCACTTTGGTCCTTAAATATAGAATTTGTTAATAAGTTGACTGCGGCGCCACCTATCGGTTGACCACCTAATATAGCTGTGAACCATCGTCTCGATAGTACAAAGATATTATAGGAATATGAACTAAATAGGTCTAGTTGTTCAAAAGTTACAGGATCACTAATAGACGCACACAAGATTTATGATTTTTGTGATTTTATGACTCCTTTTTTTTGGGAAAAACATTGAAAAACTTTTCCAATAAAAAAGCTTTTTTTTCCTGATGTTGTTGATTTTTCAATTTTTCTTGCCATAAGAATCTAATTCGGACTATTACGAACATTTAAAAAAAAATGCCAAATCGGTCCATACGTTCTCAAATGATGCGCTTACCAAAGAACAGCATTTAATGTTTATTTATGTAGATTGGATGTAGAATTATTACTTAAACAATGACGTTTGTAAGTCAAATTATTAATCAAAAATCATGATTAAAGAATTCATCATGCAAATATACAAACAGATAAGATATATTAAGGAAAACATGTTTTTCTAAGATATAAATTTGTAATACCTTGTTTCTTTCAAATAGACGGAAATAATTAATTCCAATATGAAATAAGACAAAAGTTTTTAATAAAACATGAATTCTACTCTCTAGGATTCTAAATAAATGTTTGATTTTCATATAAATAAGATGTCAAAATCTAGAAAATTCTAGAGACCGAAATGGTGGGCACAGGTGCTGAGCACTTACTTTGCGATTAACCTTTCGCTCCCCTGGAATTAATTAACGTTATTTCATCACATAATTGTAAATAACTTCATTTTTAAATATAGGATACGAAAGACGTGTGAGAAATTCAACATTGTAGTATATATTTATTACCTACATGTAGTACGTTGCGTAACATTACATTTCAAAAGTAGAAGAAAATGTACAAATGTCAAATGTAAGCAAAGATATAAATACCCCCACGTGAGGAATGGCGACGAGTGTCGCTAATTTTCACGTTCTATCTCCCGGAAGTCAAAAAATGGATTGGGGACGCCTGTTAGGCCAGGAAATCAGCTATGAGTAATTATATATCCTAACAATGAATATAATTTTGTAGTTTTCAAATGTATTGCGTTTACACTCACCGGCATCAGCAACTACTGGACCTAGAGGATCAAATCGTACGCGATGCTCGACGGCCGCTCGTGCAGCGCAAACAAGATCAGAAAAGAACCTATGTCTCCTTAAAGCCAACTCGTCACGACCCACGGGTGTAGCAGGGGGATCTCGAGGTCCTTCAAGCTCACCGTTGTTCTCTATGCTCTTTTCAAACACTTCATCATCGTCAGAACACAGCTCCTGTAAATTCGTTGAACGCTGATCACCGACATCATTGTTACTGCTCGTTGTAGACTTCAAGATGCCTGTAGACTTTCGTCTACCTATTGGACGTACATCTACATTTGTACGAGCTAGTTCTTTTTCAAGATTAGCCAATTCTTCTACTGTAGCGACATTACGACTACAGTCTACTGAGAACCTTTTAAAATCCAATCGAGATTTTTTGTAATCAACCGAAAATCGCTTTTTTATAGTGTCTCTTTTTGGTACCATCTGATCTACATCATTGACCTCCGTGTCATAGTTACCAGGTTCTTCGAAAACTTTACTTTCCTCAGTGTTAGTAATCGTGTACTGTGGAACTTTAATTACAATCTCTTTACCTTCCATATTTTCCCTTGATTCAGCTTCACTGTTCGTTAAGTATTCGCTCTTCCGATTGTTATATTTCTCACGGTTTTCGTCATTTTGCTTCTTTTGCACCTTCGATTCAGACAAAGAAGCCATGTCTTCTAGTTTCGATTTACTCAGTTTTTTAGTTGGCCGAGCACAACAACTTTTAAACATAATTATATAGATGTATTTAAAGTTATAAATCTTCAGTTGGAAAACATTGAATGATAGACTCTCAAATTGAATGAAACTGTATTAATATATATGTACTTATTAAACAATCAATATACGGTAAAGAAATTTTGCGATGGATGAATAAGATACTCGAAGAACATGATGTAGTGTTTTGGTGCGAGTGCTTGCGTGTGTCGGCGGCCGGCCGGGCGCACGGCGGCGGGCGACTAACGGCACTGACGCAGGGCGGATGCGCCGCCCGGCCGGCGCATCCTACCACCCGCGCCCATTTCCCATACAACATTCAAGGAACCCCAAGTCTTTTGTCCTACACTTCACTTGGTACTATCAAATTTAAATTTACCTCGATAAAGATTATGTTATATCTAACAATATTGTATTCTTTTTTTTCTCGTGCAAAAATTAAACCTTTATTTACAAAACATGTTTTTCCAAACGCAACATACGTTCCAGTATTAAAAAGCAATGAATAACTCAAAATTTGCAAATGGAAGAGAGAAGATTTGGGCAACTACCCTATTAAAATTAGTCGAGGTTTGGACTAGGTAGATTGAAGGTTACCCTAATTTGATTTGATTATATATGCGCCCTAAAAGTAAATTTAACACAAGCACATAATATTTGAAAAAACATTTTTAACGGTTTTCAAATATGGGAATGAGACTTTTTAACATATTTTCCTGTATTGAAGTTACATGTCTTTGCTGACAAGTCACGTGCTGAAGTTACATTTTCGAAGGCGTTTTTATTTTTTGGCATTTCTCCCGCCGTAAACGAATAAAACTCTAACTCTTTCTCTTTCTACCCAAGTATTAGCACCTCTGTCTATTATATAAAGAATTCCATTTTTAATTTAGGCCGGTAAAACTATATATGATATAATGATGGATTACTAATGTGCATACCAGTGTGAAGTTTCTTTGTTTATATTAATTACAAGGAATTTTCATAAACAAAATAGATAAAAATCTCGGAAGAATTCTTATTTCGAAATTATAAGGAGGCGTGGATCGCGGCGCGGTAATTGACTTCAGGACAATAGACAATAGAGGCAGTCAGCGGTCATCTGCAGCTAACGACTCTCCGTTGGTTGCAAATGTAATTCCGTTTCTCGACTGATTATTTTGTTCTATTGTATTGATGAAGAAAATAATTACCGAAATAAGATTAAAGTAGTAAGTAAAATAAGTAAAGAATAAAGAAATGCGTCACATAAAATTAATAATTCGACTGTTTAAAATAATATATTAATACAATACAATCTCTTTCTTGTATTATTTTTTGTTAAAGATTACAATAGTTCAAAATTATATTCATTGAACAAGAAAATCGTGGACAAACTGAATTTGTATTACTGTAAATAAACCATGACTTCACTTTCTTTATTTATTGAATAAACATACAACACATACACTAACTAACTTTACTAGATACCTGCCCCAAAAATGTTTTGTAAGCGCATTTCAAGTTGGTCTTAAGATGAACATGGACAAGACGAAGTTCATGTCTAACATCCATGTCACACTCATACCGGTTGCTGTTGGGAACTATAGGCTCGAAGTTGTACACGAGTACGTATACCTGGGACAAATTATCCGATTAGGTAAATCCAACTTCGACCTAGAGGTCGACAAACTCGGCTGGTCTGCGTTCGGGAAACTACGTCATATATTCTCGTCGAGTATACCACAAAACCTCAAAAGTAAAGTATACCACCAGTGCGCGTAGTCAGTGGTGGAACTGAGACATGGTCCTTCACTGGACCCCGGATGAGGAAGCTCAAAGTTGCTCAGCGCGCTATGGAAAGGGCTATGCTCGGAGTTTCTCTTTGCAATAGAGTCTGCAATGATGTTATCCGCAGCAGAACCAGGGTAACCGACATAGTCGTAAAGATTAGCAAGCTGAAGTGGCAATGGGCCGGCCACATATCTCGCAGAACCAACAACCGTTGGGGAAAAAAGGTTCTCGAGTGGCAGCCACGTACAGGCAAACGCAGTGTGGGACGACCCCCACAAGATGGAGTGGCGACCTGCTCAATATTGCGGGAAGTCGATGGAAGCAGGTGGCTCAGGACCGAGCTTTATGACAATCTTTGGGGAGGCCTATGTTCAGCAGTGGACAGAGTAATAGGCTGAATTGATGAAGCGCATTTCCACAGATAAGGCCAATCTATCACCTACTTTGGTTATATATGACTATGATATATTCAGTAACTTTTTCTAAGAAAACTACAATTGGAAAAAAGTTTTATTTTTATAACCCAAATGCATTTACCTCATTCTTGGAAGTGAAAGAAAATGTAGAGGACATGGGATCGTTATTGCATGGCTCATGTGCCTGGCAGATATAGCTCCACTATTTTTCAATAAAAACTATACCTTCTCTTGTCCACAACTTTTTATGGACAGTGACCAACAGAGGTTTATAAATGTTGATACAGTTGGAACTTATTGCAAGCAACTAACATATTTGTAAAGTTCATAAAACAGGATAACATTAAAAATTTTTGGCCAGACTACTTACAACTATTAAGTGCTTACATATGGAATTAGCATAGTATAAAAATGTTTTTTTTTAATTATATATTTAATCCATGGAAGTACGTATTTACCATTATTACCTAGGCACTTTCGCCCTTTTATAGGTAGTTCATTGATTCCATTGCTGAAAAAAAGTTGGGATCGAATCAATAAAATCTTTGAAAGCGGTTTGGACTGCCTTATTGGAATTGAATTTTTTTCCTAGCATGAAATTTTCCAAATTCCGAAAAATGTGGACACATTATTGGAGCTAGGTCCGGGGAGTATGATGGGTGCCAGAGACATTCCAATCACATCTCCTCCAATTTAGCAACTGTATGTTGTGACATATGGGGTCTAGCATTGTTACAAAGCAGCAGTGGGCTAGAGCAATTGACCAGTCTCTGTTGTTTAACACCTGGCTTTTCCATCATGGTTTGCAATTGTTGATAATACGATTTTGCCGTAAACATCTTAGGAAACTGTAGTGTATGACACTAGCACTGGTCCACCAAACACTCACCAGTACCTTTTTCTGTTTCTACTTTCGTTTGGGCCAGGATTTGGCCGGTTCTCCTGGGTTCAACCACTGTGATGAGTGTTTCCAATTGTCATACAGTATCTTTTTTCATCCAAAGTAACAATACTAATCAAAATTCCTTTGTTATTGTGACGGTTGAGTAATGTAACGCAGCACTTAATGCATGTTTGTTGGTGTGCTTCTCTCAATTCATGCGGTACCCATTTCTCGAGCTTTTTCGCTTTTCCAATTTGTTCTAAGTAAATTAAAATTGTTTAGTCACACTGATGCTCCTCATTCTGATGTTGTTTGCGATGGATCCGCTTTCAGGATAACCATTAATTCTTCAATCCGGCTGTTGGGGGGGTTAGTTTTGGAGGTCAAAACCTTCCGAATGAAAACATTGGAATCAAAAACGTACCATGCTTTCTTTTACAGCATCTTGTCTCCCTACACATCATTAATCCTTGGAGCTGTTTCTGCAGTGCTGGTGCCACAGTGGAACTCATAATCGCAAATAACGTGATTTATCTAGTTTTCCATTTTGTTAACAGAATGATGTCCAAGATAAAACAAATGGCGCGAAAACAAATGATTGCTAACTTCGAAACAATATAACATATACACAGGCCTAAATTTGAAATACAGCTAGGAATTCCTAACCAAATACCAGATTTTTGGAGATAAAAGTGGCCATTTCGACAAAACGCCTATTTCACTACATCAATTTTACCAATTTACTTAATGTTATATAAATCATAATAAAATATTATGTCAAAATAAATAAATATTGTCATCAATGAATAATATCACATACAGCCAATCAGCTTGTGAAAAAGCTATAGTCTAATAGCCTCCTGCACCCATCAACTTCCTTCAACACTATGCAGGTCATCACCACATTTTAAGTCATTTATTGTATTCTCCATCTTTCATCTTATTTATGATGCAAAAAGTTAACAATACAACACATTCGTTCTTGCAATTTTATACCAAGAATTTTAAAGTACGGCTTTATTTACTTTAAGTATTTAATGACGTGTTACTTGCACTGCTACACTACACAGGTAATTTGGGAAATTTCATTAGTCCAAAGACTGACATTGAAATAAATTTATTCAGGTACTATTCTTCTTTATAAGGAAATGAAATGACATAGTATACTACTACAACAATCGAATCCGCAATGTATATATTTAATAAAAATGGCCTAGATTTAAAATCAAAAAATGGATTTGCGTTAACTTAACATCGTACTTACTTATTTAGAAAACAACAAGCACACAAGGCAACAAGGCGTATACAAAATTTTAAGAGTAGATTAATATTAAAAAGGACCTTGCACGTAAGGTGTGTATAATAAATATAGGAATTAATTCGGTTAGTTTGCACACAGTTTTTAATACAATACGTAATGTACCTACTTTATAGATACTAATTGTAATTAATAAAAATAACTTACTGCTCGTCCAGTAATTATGCAATTATGTTTGTAGAACGCGAACAGCTGCGCACTTAATTATAAAATTATATACCTAAGTAAAAATTGATAAAAAAATCAGTCTTATTTATAGGTTAGTTACCTGTCACGATATAAAATGAAACCAAACTCGGGGCTGCCAACACCTTAACAGAAATACCCCTAAAATTTTATAAAATGTTAACAAATAAAATTACTTTATTTATTAACATTTCTTCTGTTCTTTTAACACATGGTGCTATGAATTTGAGTATAATTATTGTGAAACAAAATCCAAAAAAAAATCAAACAGGACCTACTCCTCGGCTTTCCAGGCCTTGGTATGACAGTTAGAAAAATTTTACAGTTGTGGACCACTTGTCCTATTGGAAAGTGTAAATGCTATCGGATAATTGACGACAGTCTTATTGGAAAATATGTTATTACAACAGATTTTTTAGCATTTATTACAATGTGTTGCCATAACAAATATTATTATGTAAAGAAATAAATAACGTTGTGTAAAATTGATTATGTGCATCATTTCTTGTATAGCAACGTTAATAAAGATTGTAAACAGTATAGGTATAGGTAATTTTCATAATAGTAAATAAAAATATTTTGTGCAAATAATAATGTATCTTTTGAAAGACAGAATAGTTAGTTAAAGTATAAATCATGTAATGTAACTTTTGGATAGATAATTAAAAAAATAAACATTTTAGTCCGGCTTCTTTTTAGCAAAAACCGTAAAGAAATTAATTCGAATAGCTTTTCATCTACTGCCTACCCTCTTCCGAGACCCAATGCAGGCCACTGCATAATAGTACAATAACGTGTTCGTGTTTCAATCTATGAGAGTCAAATACAAAAGAGGGCTTTGAAATAGATTTAGAAAACGTTATCTGAAATAACGTTCCGTTATGTTATCAAAACATCATCAAACGACACATGTATACCGCACAGTATATAGTGCTAATCTCCCAAAGTTGTTAGTGTAGTAACGTTATTGGTTTGGTACTTTGATGCTGGGTGTGACCAGTAAAATAATTGCCCAACTATAACAACTGCACAATATATCTTTTATTCTCAAAAATATCAAATTACAAACAATGAATTAGAAAATCAACAGTAACAAGACAAAAATAATCTTGTTTACTAGAATCGACATAAAAGATGAGAAGTAGTTTTTTTTAGAAAACATACCTAGGTATTCTTTTAAATGGTTTAAAATCATAGATAAGTAATAATGAATGGCTCTTATATAAGCAGACTTTAGGTAAGTATCAACAATAAATACCATAACTTTAGGTTGTACTTAGAAATTATCATACACAACGTATGACACATTTACCAATTGCACACATCAACCATCCATCTACTGCAAAATGGGTATGAGTAGGTTATGTAATGAAAAATAATGTGTAAATAATTACACGCAGCATTGAATTTCTTACACCTTATTGAAGTTTGGTGTATATTCGTTATAACATTGATATGTCCTATTATGTGATCTGTTATAATTTCCCTTGTATTGACCAATATCTGCAAGTACTAGTACAATTTATTTTAGGCTCACTATCTGTCCCGTTGTTCCAAATAAGCTCTAGTGAAAGATGGGTTGGAAGGAGTACCTCTGACTACCCCAGTCTTGGGTACACGGTGGTTAGAGCTTATATTTATTCATTCGTTAACTTGATTTTGGTCTTGGGAACTGCTAAGCGGCGTTGCGATACATCTACAACGCGAGAGATTGTCTACTTGACTACATCTTGTTTCATATTGGGTAACACCTCGCATTGTTTAATTTTCCTGTTATTTCTAAATTTAATCGTGACTTATTCAGATACGACAATTAAAAAAAAAGTGTTCAGAGATATTTTCACATAAATATTTTAACATTTTTGACGTATTTTTACCTACGATTGCGGTGTCTTAATATACTCCTAATTTTTAAAGATTTATTTTGTTATATTTTTTCTCATCAAGTCTCAACATAAATATAAAATTCTAACCGGATTAAACTAAAACTTTTGATATGTTTGACTAAAAGCGGCAAGCGGATTAGCGATCGCAGTACCAAGGCTAATTACAGGATTTTATACTCTGGACCTCTACTAAACTTAAATTAAGAAATTCGACATTTTTCCGCTTCGGCAACACGAAAGCCATACTTGTATAGCCCCACTAAAAAAATATTTAAATAGGATTCCGTAAGAAATTTCATTCATTCTGTTCATCTGTCTTCATTCGGTTTTAAAATTATTTCATACGATGATATTGACTGGCAGAGAATGCCAAAATGTAAAGTCCGCCCTTTATAACCATTGGTGCAGTTTGCACGGGGTTCGCTAGTTTATTTCGTAAACTTAAGGAAACAATCTAATCTACGCCAATGATTGCCATAGGCATGCTTACACATAAATAAAACGAAAAATGTGAACTGAATTTGTATTGCGAAATATCTACTTACTGGTTACAAGCAGATTTAAATAAATAAAATTACTTACTAATTTCTATAAAACATACAAAAGTGTGCTTCTTTTTATGTAGCATTTAATAAAGGCACAAAAAAGTATATTGCAGAAATAGGCCCGCGATGTTCTCAACGCGATCACATCGATTATATAATTGGTAAGAACAATAGTTGGTTCTGTTATTAAATAACTTTTCTAGTATTTGAAAATGGTAAATTTTCACCAAGCGGACCAAACAAAAATAAGGGCAAGGTTTGTTGTGCGTACTAAACAACCATTGTCAAAATGTTTGAATTGAGCATAGCCACTAAATTTTTGACTTGTACAATACAAAGTGATTGTGTATTCACTTGTAGTTTCTAATCATCTAAGAGGTTTTCACCATTACTATAGAACAATTCATGAGGAAGGTTTCACATTTAGTTTAGTTACAGATCAGATCGTGCGATATCGGCACGGTTCGCTAGTAATAGTATAATTACAATAGTAATATGTATAAATGCAGAATATTTATCTTCCACCTTTTTCCGAACTCTGTGGAATGCATAACAAAGGACTTTTGACGTTGTTTAAGTCTCGACAATTGTAAATTTTTGTGTTGTGTTAAAAATTTTAATCTGTAAAATCTGTGTGTTCTTTGGTTAGTAGAACAAAATGAAATAAAACAGTTTAAGCTTAGTGAATGTTTCCTGTTGCGGATCCTGAGAAAACTTATTTCTGCTAACTTCGTTTTGAAAACAGATCACTAAAATATCCCTTATTTTTATCATTTAATGATACTCTGTACCATATAACTAAAAATATAATCAATAAACAATTTTCAATCATTTAAAATCAATTTACAATTAAATTTATAGCAAAGCACATTACATAATTTCTGTAAGATAATAGGGGCTAAGTATGATTTTAGTAAATTGTAATTTATAATGATCAAAATAATGATTTCAGTTTATGATCAAAAACCATTGATCTATTCAATATCGAAAAGAGTTATTTATATTATATTAGTTAAAGTTTATATGAGAAAATAATTAAAATTAAATTATGTTAACTGCTGTGTAATATATACATTAGATGAAATCAATTATTTGGCAATATCACAACAGAAAAGTTTTTCGACAGAAATTCCGCAAAGCGCTTTTAAACATATCGACAATGTTGACTTGTTTGCTACATTACTGTACTTAACTATACTGCCACCTACTTCAAATAATAACACTGAAAAAGTATAAATAAACATAGGCCCATTTGCCCCACACAAGTTGTTTGTTTACAGAACCAAAGACGCAAATATTTTAACATCTGTATTATTATTTATTGATATAAAAATGCTAAAAGGCGAGTGATAACTTGAAAAAAATCAATGCACCTTTAAGTGAAACGTATGTGCTTATAGGAATTGGGATTAGGCTTAATATAGTGCAGAACCATTTTCTCAGATTTCCTTAAAGGAGCTTATCCTCTTTTTATTGGTTCCAACTGTCATAAAGTGCGTGGTTTTAAAGAGAATGAAAATTTACACGGCTCTTATGTCACATTACATGTCGATAAAATTAACGAACATGTTGTTTTACACAGAGGGTACTCCCTCCTCTATATTTGTACATATTTCTTTACCACAAATACACTTTTAAACTTTTTGTAAAAAATAATATGTATAGTTCCACTTGCCTGTCGTTTTACACGGGGGTACTTTGAGTACACCCTCATACTACCCAATTCATCCTAGTTATTTATTTTCCGACTACCTATTTTATTACATGTGAAAAAAGTAACTAGTGTCATAATAAATGTGGTTTTTGATAAACTACAACTATTTATTATTCCAGGAACTATATCCCTTCACATGTCATAACAATAGGATAGAAACAATTTCGACTTTCAAGTCTAATTTTATAATATAATTCTTACCTCTATAGGTGTAGACCATTTATTTTCGAGTCTTAATATTTATTAGATAACATAATTAATTTGATATTGTAGTATTAGTGTAGGAAATCAAGTTCAATTTTGTTTTTTTTTTTACTGACGAACGGACAATACTAAACAATTCGGATATTTCATGTGTTTACTTCAAGGCCAATAATTAAAATACTATTTTTCTTTATCAAAAACACCAAATTTATAAGTTTTACGGGTAATTATATGTAAGCAAAAATCACAGTCAAGACAGTCATTATTTGACGTTTGTTCTTACCTATTTTTTTTCAAACTTTAAGTTCATACAAATTCGCAAGGTTGGAAAGAATAATATTTGCCCTACGAAAAAGAGATCTAAAAATTATTGACAAATTCTTTTGATCACAGCGTATTACTAGCCTATTTCACCCTATTTTATTGTATTATTGATATATGGGGTCTGCATATATAAGCGGAGGGCTCGCTCTCCCATAACAACCACCCACCCTTCTAATATTAATGCCACACAATACTAAAGTATTACAAAAAATTGTAATTGAATAAAATAATATATAAATATACTTTGATAAATACAACCATTTGTTAGGCTAATAACAATTTCGGGACCCAATTGAGAATTATTTGAGGCAACTCTATATTTATTTCTGTAATATATAATCTGGTAAGAATAACAATATCAGCTGAGAAATATGTTTGTACATAAATAGTTGCTTTGGTATTAATGCATTTTCTTCAATGAGTTGTTTTGACTAGTTAAGTTATTTCTATGTGATCATCTAATATAGTTTTTGATAGAATACTATAATATATTTCAAGGAAAAATTATTCTACTTCCATAAATAGTATTTAAAAAGTAACTATAAGGTAAATAAATTATATACTTATAGTGATTTTATTATGAATACAAGTATTGTGTAACTTTGAAAAGTTAAATAATGAATGAAAATAATTTTTAGCAATTTATTTTATATTAAATGTAACCGTGTGACTTAATTACTAATATGTAAAACAGAGGCATTTGTGGGAATCAAAACAGACAGTCAAACCTCTTCGTAGCATTAACAGCCAAGTATTATTTAAGTCTAAAATTATAAAATAAATATGATCAGTGCATTATTTCTTAATTTTTGCTCTAATTTTAACCTTCCATGATATTGAAAAGTCTTGCATTAAAGTATCTTAGAACTAAAAAATATAAGATCTAATTTAAAAATGCTTGATGTACCTATAGTAATCTTATATGAAGATACAATGAAAACAAAAGATGAACAATAAAATACTAACTTGTACTTGTATGTATTTTTCATGATTACACTTAGTAAGCTTTACTTCTGCTATAGCAATAACTTTTTATTTTTGCACTAACTATGAGGCATACATCCATATTTTATCAAATATAGACACTTATACCATTATTCCTTCCCATATAAACCTGCAAATATATAAATGTATTACACAGCCCTAAAACTACACCTTCATATTGCGACTTCAAAAATCAATGACTTTAGTATCTCTTCATATTTTTTTTAAATTTTTCGTTATACTTCATGATAGTTCTCCAATTGGAGCATTCTGGAGCCACAGATCGTGTATGAAACAGTAAAGGTCATCACTAACTGCCACCTGAGAACGAGAGATACATTATTGACGTAATTTAAAAACCAGAAATAAGGCTTGAAAATATACCAACTTTTTCTACAAATATCAACCTCTCTGGGGACAGTGCTGACTGACGGACGAGGCTCTGGCGACAAACTAATGATAGGGAGCAGTACCTTTAGTATAAGGATACCGACACTGTGCTTAACAATCCACCTGCCCAGCAGTGTACAAGAAATTTACGATATTTTATTATTTTAATAATGAAAGTTAGGTTAAACAATGGAGATATAATCAATCGCTTTTTTGTTAAAAAGGAAAAAGAAAAAATTAGATTTTTTCATAAATTTAGATTTATTTGATATTACATTGTTATTAGTAAGATTTTTTTTTTAAAACCTATAGTAAAAACAAAAATATGCACTGATATTATGTGATATTACCAATAGAATGAAGTCCCAAATTTGAGAAAATTATTGTATAAAGAAAGTAAAAAGTAACGTAAATATTCCACTGATGGACAAAGGCGTCATCTCAATATTTGAGAGGGTTTTGGAGCGTAACAACGCTTTATTACGCTTTGTTACGCTACTCCAGTGCAGGTTGGTTGCTCAAACTTAATTTTTTATTATTTGTCTGAGGTGCAGGTATTCTCAGGAGCCTATAACACGAAAAATGTGGTCTATTCAGCATTTAAAATTGCACTGTGAGTCTTAGGGGCAATATACTATCACTTTCTCCAAATGTCAACTTCACCTGCATGTGGTGCACCCTGCTGGGCAACAAAGGGTAAGTGAAATATAGCGGAATTTACCGGACCCAAATCCTAGTGATGACGAGTAGCATCAATAGTGCAAGGATATCGCAGAGAATTTCTTTGAGAAGCAGTTGTTTAACAGTGGACCAAAATAGGTTAATATAATCATGGAGCAGGAAAGTGCCCATAAGCACCATGCTGTGAGCAAGGTACGGGTTATTATTACTAATTCGAATGCACTATTGGATGGTAATAAAGTCTTCTGCGTATAGTACTTAGTTTATCGAGGTGGTAGTATGAAATTTGATTTGTGCACTCTAAAATCAAGATCCAAACCTGTATTATTATCCATATTTTAAATAAGAACATCTACGAACCTTGTATGGTGTTGGATTCAAGTTTCTTTTGATATCTTGTCGAAGCGTGCGCAGGGATGATTGCACTCTTTGGCGAACTTCAGATAGCGGCTTTGGGGTAATACAAATTCGACCATCTCTCCAATATACCTGTAATAATTATGTTACATCTTTAATCTGGAATAACAAAAACGCCCAAACCTGGGTCTAGCTAACAATTATATTTAGTTCATACAAATACTTGTCGCGTGCGGTAATCCGGGAAGCCAATACGCCACCGAGCGGTCGGATTCTTCTTCGACTAGTCCTTTTTCTTCTTCTCTGTAGCTTCTTAGCCGTGCATTGACTATGTATTACTTAAAGCTACTACATATGCAATAAATCATTAATATATGATTATGTTTCTTTTGCGTTTAATTATAACCTTCAAACTTAGTTGTCTTGTTTAAGATAAAATAGTTCTTATAAAATATTAAAATTTAATATTTCCAATACGGAAATAATGTAAGAGAATCTATCTCCTGCAGATTTTTATCTCATAAAAATCGCTTACTGTAATGTCCACTGTAGGCCTCTCTCACAAGGACGATTTGTTACAATCGCTACACTAGGCAAGCGGGTTGACGCTCGTAGTACCATACGCTGCAGTTCATCAACGGTCTCCTATTTTCCGATATTGTTTTCGAGGCTTTACCCTTAGTCGCCTCTTTTACGGCACCCAGGGGGAGAAAAAGGTGGCAGATTCTAATGCCGATAGCACACGGCATATCACGCAAAATCCGACTGTCTCTTAAATATAGCAAAAATAAATTATTGACCAGCCACGAGCAGCAGCGTCTAAGATGTTTGGTGCTGTGATCGCCAACGCCAACCCGTTCGCCGAGCGTGGCGTTTACAGAAAATCCCCTATTAAGATGTAGCATATGTCCAGCAGTGAACTATTTAAATGTGGCTACTGAAAAAGAAGAAGATAGTTACCTTATAAAGGTGCTCTACTTTGCTTGGTATGACATAAGCTCTTTTAGACTCTTGGAAAGGATGTCGGCATAACACTTTTTGTCCAATAATAGGTGCGGCTTCTGTAGACCTCTGAAGAAGGTCAATTAAAGCGTGGCCATCGGCCCCAAACAATCTATATGCCTGAAATAAAAGAACAATTCTCGTATATATAAAATTTCCAAAAGAGGGTAAAATATTAAATTAAAATATTTTTTCACATTTCATTAGTAGTCCTATAGTTAAAAACGATCGGAGTTGCTGTAACTTAAAATTATCTATATAGATGATAGCTACTAGCATTTATGGTGAGAGATGTCTGTGAAAGCAATTGCTAAGCGGTCTACTAGCAAATACTTCCAACTTGACAAGGGGTCCTGTAGCTGACTGAATTGTTATGTGAATATTCCAATCGTGTAAATTTTATTATAATAGCTCTAATTATATTAGGATTTCGGTTTGGCTTGACCTCTTTGACTTGGCTGTACGTGGTTAAGCCTAGCGGCGGCTTTTGCTGCTGTTAGAATGGGCCGGTTCATCCGTAGTAGTACGTGACGTAAAAGCAACAAAAAAAAGGCAACTTATACTTCTACGTTTCGTTCGATGAGTGAGGTAACCGGAGGCCCATTCCTCCCTCCCATCCCTCAAATATCCGTAAAGGCCGGCAAAGCATTAATAAAACAATATATTGCGTTTGACCCATCGTCATAGGCAAAATACAGGTTAAGTGCGACGTAACGACGTTAAATTTAATCCCATATTATTCAGGCCATTTCTAGGTCATACATCGAATATTAAATAATAAATGTACAGTAGTTTAGTTACAGGATACTACTTAGTTTTTTCATCATTTCAATATAATAGGTACGAAGCATGTTTTCATTAAGTGCCAGAAGCGTCACGTTTAACCTGTATAAAAATTGTGACGTCACACGCGCTATGGTTTTTTCGGTAACCGTTGGTGCGGCATCGGTGTAACTTTTTAAGTAAAAAGAATTATGCTATAAAATGCCTATTATCTGGTAATTTATGATATCGGTAAATTCCACTGTGTACTTTGTACCGTGTAATTGCATTTTTAATGGAGTGCTTCTCATTTATCTTTGAAGCAGAATTCTTTATTTGAACATTGTATTACTTTTTATAAATTATTCGGTGACATAAATTGTTAAGAATAATAACGTACAGAAATCAATATGTAATTGCGTATTTGCATTTTTTGTACCTAAATCGGAAACAAATTGCTTAAGGTTAACACGATGCGAACACATCTACTAAATCATGAATCATCTGTTAAATTTCTAATTAATACTGTTTGCACATTTTAATGGCGTCAGAAAGCCTTTTAAAATTATGGTCAAGTGTGAATGGGAATCATTCCGTGAGGGTTCCGTATCTTAATATCGTTAAATTATCATAAAGCTTAAAGAGCAAATAACCTCTAATAAGTAACTCTATATAGTGATCGCGCTTGTATGCAAAGTAATGTTTTAATATAGCAATTTAACTCTACCATTAAATTAAATCCGGAGCCTTTGAAAGAGGGAATATACCAACATCTTGATCAATGCCAACCTCACCTGCGTGCGGTGTCCCTTGCTGGTGGCTAATCGATGTGCTGGCGGTTTTATATCGCTGTTGTAATAACATAATTCCATCACAACAGCAGTGCGGCCTAAAGTTCACGCGGAGTAGGCAGAGGAGTCATTTGTGCCACCGTCTAGATAGTTTTTATTCATCGACAGTTAGAGCTCCCTATCATGACTAAAACATAATATATACAGTATCGAAATGACCGCGTAGATTTGCGTTTATCATAACTCAAAACACAAATTAATGGTCTTCGGGTTTGGTTAAGTATTGTTGCATCAGATACGAGAAGATAAATATTGAGCGCCTCGGTGTTTACGCATCCACTTGCTTTACCTTCGTATATTCTGCGCAGCACTCAACTGCTGGTAGTGTTCAGAAGTTGTCGATGTTATTAGGCGATATCGGACATGAGAACATCGCAATACAAGCGAAATTTTAACATATTTGCAAGTTTAGGCATTGAGTATTTTAATCGATTACTATGATAACTCCCGGTTTCATTGTCATAATTCTGCCAGTAATACGTATGGTTTTGTGAGAGAATGGTTTTACGAGGCTACTTACAAATCTACGTACCTTGAGGAACAGAAATCTTTCAAATAGCTCACATAATTGTTTTATATTCTTAAATTATATGCATACTCGTCACCAGTTTAAAAAAGATGTTTCTGTCACGCTGATATGGTATGGTAATTCTGAAGGCCATAAGACAAAACGCACGCGACGTTGTAGTGGCAGATGGATCCTCGTATGCCGCCATACGGCAAAACATTTTTTTTAAATATTAAAGTATCCTGTCGCTGAGCAAGGGAATTAAAGAAGAACTATATTGCTTACACGAGTTTAATGTGAGCAAAGCCGTGAGGTAAAGCTGCACTACCTTTATCTAGCTTAAATTAACATGTTCGCAAGGGCGGAGCGAAAAATTATGCATTAAATTATACAGCACAACATTGTATCCATCTATACAGCATGTACAGTTTTATTGTAGCATTACGTGATATGCGCTTGGTTTATCGTTTAATAGTTCAAGGGCGATCGATCAAACTGTACATATTTAATTATCACTATTCAACTTCGAAACATTCCTTATCAACGCCGCGAAATCATTCCTGGTCTTGGTTGATCATTCCTATCTACATATCAGTGAATACAAGTAAATAAAATAAATGTGTCGGCCTGCGACTGTACATTTGTTCGTATTAAATAATTTTTTTATTATAGAAAGAATTTGCACATACTTAGCCAAATCTGTGGTTATGAAATTGATATTTTACTTTTTCAGTTTATTTTAGAACTTGAATTTATTGACAGAAAAGTAGGTAGGAAAAATACTGGAAAAACTTGTTTTCTTAATAGTTAAAGTATCGCCCCTTGTTTCCTCCCCTTACGTGTCATGTCAATAGCATGACTATTGATTAAACAAGCCAAGAATTTTAGGTATTAATTGCATTATAAAATATAATAACTTAGTCATTACTCAACCAAACTATCACGAAAGTTTCCGGATTTAGGTAACGGCAATTTCAATCAATCTTAAATCGGAGCTGAGAAAGTCGTAGCTCGTACGAATATACTTAGTCATTAATTCATCAAAATAACTTTGTCCCAATATCGGTTTATTTCTTACTTTTTATAATTTACGTTGTTCAGTGGTCCGTTGTTCTATGGATTGAAGTTTATTTAAAAGATAAAAAAAGCAATATTAACCGCGGTAAAATTGTCAAATGTTTATTATGTACTCCGGTATCCTAAAATGTAAGCTTACAATTAAATTACAACAAAGTAACATACATCTTTGTGACCAGGTATCGTGACCTTGCCGACGTCCTGGCTTAACTTGATGCGAGGATGTCCGTTTATTTCCACTAACTTGTAAACACATCCTAGCGCAGGCTGCCGCTGGCACGTCACTGTAAAAGATACGTTTGTTGCAAAATGTAAAAAAAATTAATGATTCTGTATTTCTTGTGTGTTTCGGTGTGCTTTGCAACCAAATTTACTAAATACGGCCCCTGGATATTCTTACAAACAGATGAAATTCAATTGTAATAATAAAAGTACTTGGAAACACCATGCAGATACATAATATACTTTTCACAGGAAAGGACATATACATCTACTTTATTTTTATTTTAAAAATATTATACGTAATTTAAAGTAAAAAAACAAAAATTATTTAATGGTGTAATACGAAATCTAAAAGTGCCTAAGCACACCGAACAGCGAAAGAGAGAGAGAGAGAGAGAGAGAGAGAGAGAGAGAGAGAGACAAAGCTACACAAGGTGTTAAACAAGTATTAGTGGGGGTTAATGGGGATTATTATAAATATACTATAACCTATGCATACATTGAAAAAATTGTCATAAAACCTACCCAAATGGGTACCAATGCCAAAACAATCTATTTTGTGTCCTTGTTCGTTCAAACTAAGAATGGTCTCTTCGTTGATATCATTGGACGCGACAATGGTCAACTTAGAGAACCACGGCAGCTTGAACGCTTCGGCGATTTGTTCGAACGTACTCCTGGCCAACACCGACAGGTAAGCCAAGTCGCCGCTGTCGATACGAATGCCCACAGCTCTGTATCCGCAGTCGTTGAGCGCTAGGGCGACTGCACAGAAGTTTAGTAGACCACTCCTGTTAAAAAATTAGACAAATGTGGGACCAATTCAACATATGAATTCCTATTAGTTTTCAACGACAAACACAAATTCTGCTATCTACAAACTCATAATAGTAAAGTGGCCCAATTATCCATGCAAGACCCTTCCTCAATCTCCCCTCTTCTTTACCGATGGAAATCCTATACGATCGGAGAAGTGCTCGTTATGCAGTACCAGAGACACGGAGACCGGAGTTCACACTGTTCCGAAAATTTCATTTAAAAATAAATATTCATAGTCTGTGTTCATTTAATATTTAAATTGAATAGCACGCCCGCATGAGGTACGGTTATGGCTGAGCCAAGCGGTTGCCAAGATACCATTGACTTAATAACCAAATAATTGATCGTAAAATTATATTTCAAAGCAACAACAAAATTGCACAAAAAATAAGTAATAAAATTTTTTTTTACTTATTTGTTATTCATAATGAAGGTCGTATAAACAAAAAGTCAACGTAGTTACGTCGCTAAGAATTATTTCCGATGAAAAACATTTTAAGCATAATATATTTATGCAGATGCAAGCTTTTACCCCGATACCGTAAAGCGGTGCAAGTTTCTAAACAGAAATTGGTATTTTTGTGTCTGTTTTATGTAAATATAAAATTCTTTATCAATAACATGCAAATAACACCCAGAATTAAGTTATAAATATTGTTTGATACACAGATTGGGTGCGACGTTACAACAAAAAAAGTAATCTCTAATTCTATAGATCATTTTTGGGTTATGTATATAGTTGTTTAGTCCCGGGCTATAGTTTTAGTTTTGGTTACTTTAACGTCGGATATATTTGCGCTAATAGCTAATTAGGCGTACGAGATACAACTATAGACTACGAGTTAAGGACGGTCCATCTGGCGTTGTCGCCGTTCTTGCAGAGTACTGACCTCGCCATCCATGCCGAATGGCGCTAGCATTTCATATGTATTATAAGGCAATTTAACTCTTTTATAAAAAAATAACAATTTACTAATAATTACGTGCACTAATTTTCATAAAATGTCACTAACGACGCATCCAACAAGTCTATTTTATAATTACTGCTTGTTACTCTAAATATTGTTCAATTAAATTATTTAATCATCAAATCAGGTTAAACTAAAATTAGTGAAAAATAAATTCTAATAAATTTAAATCTTTTCTACGAAAGCAGATAATAAGTATGAATGTTATTTAGCGATTAAATAATTAATATAACTGAACAACGAATTTACTATATTATGTTTATAAAATAATAAAAATTACCCACGATGATGAATAAATGATAATGACGCCTTTTCCACAGTAACATTCACTAACAGTTGTCTAAATATACACACAGAACATATAATTAATTATAGTAATGAAGTGAACCATGATGAAAGATAAACAGCTAAAAGTGCAAATATATTAAACAAGGTGAGTGTGTATGTGTGCATATCCCTATACAATGCAACTGTGCCCAATGACAAGATTGTCCCTATTTTTTGTACTCGGGTCCAGGACAATACGTCACACTGAAGCAAAATGTAAAGGTCCTTCTTGGACGCGTTCTCTTTATATACATTCAGTTGATATAAATGAAGCGCAGTCCAATGACGCTTCATTTGAAAAGCCAAAAAAATATCTGTAAACTACGGTCATGGAGTCTTGAAGGCCAAAAGGCACGTGATGTTAGGGGCGTGCTGTTAATGTTTATCCCACTAAAGTGAGTCATTCATGCTCACCCTAATTATGAATAATGTTGAATGATGATAGTTAAACTGGTCCCACGCCAGCCATTGTATATAATTCCACAAACTTACAAATAAACGATACGACGAATAACGCAAAACAACAATAATAAAGATTATCAGACACCAATGTCAACACGTGGTCTATTTGCATGTTTACCTCAGTGTGCGTTCGACCGTGCTATATCCATATGTACTACGTATAGCCGAAGAGTTGTTTATTCTAGAAACATTGGATCCACAGTTGCTATTGTAGCCGGAATGCCCATTCATACGTTGCCCATGTCGTAAGCCTTGAAAATTATACCTCTTCACGTCATATGTGTCCACTAGAGCCAAGAAACCGGTTGGGAAAGCTATAGCATATGATATCAGAGCAGCTAGTTCGCCGTCGCTTGCTTCTTCTGGAGACACGTCTATTATGGACGAAACCCGCAATCGGCAATCTATAGCCAACTCCAATAGATTATACTGCTTCTGCGTTTCCGCGTGTCTTATTAAAACAGAGGTAATGTCGTCGAGGGAACTGAAGGACGTCACAAACGAGTGCGCATGCGTCCCTTTTACGGGTATGTTGAACATCTTTCCAGCCAGTACGTTACTTGTGCCGTCAAATCCACCTGAAAATACAAAGATTTCAAAATTATTCGGCGGCATGCCCCGCGACCTAAAAGAGAAAGCCTGAACGAATTTATTCTATAAAACTTGATCTTGATAGTATCAAATTCAGAATTAATAAAAAGTGCCTCTAAATTAATTTGAGTACGTAAATGAAGTGTTAGTAAAAGTTAAAATGATAAAATGGATTACATTCACACTACGAGAATAAATCGCAGACGCAGTCTGTTCTTTACCATTTACCGTCAACAATAGTATCTTTGAAACGTATAATAGATAAATAATTCCTTGCCTTATCATGAAGTTTTTAATTGTGTAATAAATGTATGTGTTACACAATTATAAGTATAATGTGACGGCGGATGATATTATGATCTTGTTTATTAGTTTTTAATTGAAATTGTTTACGTTGAAAGACATCGAAATGTCACAACAGATATATATCTTCTCAATGATTAATTTACGTGCTTTACCCGCATTACGGGTTAAGCATGTTCAAAAGAAGCACTATATTAATTTCAAAAGACAAATGTCCCAGGGAATGGCTTGATAAAACGGGTTAGAAGCTGTATTATTGAAAAAGTGCCCACAAAGTGAAAAGATACACTCTATTATAAATGTTTTTTTTTTCTCTCGTGAATATTGATTGTTGTACAGTCATAGTGATTTATTACTAAAGAAAATGGTTGTTTTGCTTGCCACCGGGCCAAATGTCCAGCAGTTGATGGTGACGAAGAATACTAGAATCCCAGGGAATGTAGCTAAGGCGACCTATTTCGTTAAACAAACATTTTCATCTGAACGTGACATGAAATATTAAAGCCGTACGTCGTCCTTCCCGCAACCGATGTTTGATTGGAGGGACTGATAGTTTGCTTGTTGCCTGTCGGTCGGAAAGGGTAATGAAAGTTCTGTTGGCTGTAAACTTGGATACTTAGTTTATCGCTTGTGGCTTTGTCAAATCAAATCATTCGCTATCGTTTATGCTCCACTCGCTTCTTTAGCCACATTGTTATTCAGTTTTGGAAGAAGTGTGTGCCGTAAGTCTTACGACTTTTTCAGCTCCAAGTGCTAGAAGCATTATTACGCACATTTCTGTTCGTAGAAGCTTTCGTGAAATCGCCTTTGAAGTTTAAAGTTATTTTTTTGTCGCTCACTGTTGGCTGTGAAATCTACTTCGACGAATATGGACAGATGGATCTGGGCGGTGGGGACAACCTTTATTCCAAAATCAATATTATATATGAACTACAAAATGTTTTAAATACAGTCTGTCCAAGATGACATGCGCCTCGTCGTCGTCGAAGCGATATGTGGACAATTTTTTTTAGTCTAGGAATTTTAATATAAATAATAATTAATAAGTGATGGTGTTTGCCATCATTTTGTTACAATTGGTTGAGGGCGATATGAAGCTTTTTGATGCTTCACTAACGAAATACATCTCTTTATTTTTCATTTATTTATAGAAAGAAATAGGCTCTTTTCTTGAAAATCCCTAAGTCGTAACTGTGCTGTAATATCGCTGGCAATAGCTCATTCAAAATTGCGAGAGAAACGCTTTGTGGTGGATTGCCAACCATCTAGATGACGTTGGTGGAATTTAGTACTCTGTCACGATGTACGATGGTGGAACTTAGCGGCCGGAATCGAATAGTTCCTCACAACATTCTTCGTGGTAAATACGGTAAAAATTGCATAGAGATGCAACATTTTTTCGCAAGGCCAATGCAATGGATCAAGCCGACCAGAGAGTACTTTGGTCGCCCCCCGGCCCAGAGATGAGAACAGTATTCCATGTGGGACCGAACTGGCGTCTTATAAAGTTTAAATCGGTGGACCGATACGAAATACGAGGCAAATTTGGCCTTCCCCTCCATGTGACTACGGAACTAAACATCGCTCGATCTGTTGAGGCCAAGGATTCCAATACTGGCTGCGGTGACCAGGGAATGTTCTTAAAAAGAGGAGAAGCGATAAAGGGATTCTTCTTAGCGGTACACTCGCAAAGTGGTACCTTTTAGGGTTATTAGGACTAAATTTCAAAATTTTGTGTAACAAGTTCGACTTCAGACACAAGTGTGTTCCGGCACTCTTCAAAGTGTTCCCGAAAAAAATACGCACGGTTTACCAGTGTTGTCATCTGTATAGAAATCTATGCCACTAATTTGGAGCATGTCATTGATATGCAGAAGAAATAAGGTAGGAGACAGCATAGCCTTGTGGAACACCAGCATTCACGGGTTTGTAGTCCAAGCATGCACCGTCTACAACAGCCTTAATGCTACGGTCCAAACTAACCGCCAAGGCCTCCTCTGTGTTAAGTTTTGTGCGCCTAATATAATATAATAACATTGATTGTCGATCTGCATAATTATGTTTCATATGCATAAATGGTTTTATTTCTTCAACATTAGCTTCCGGTATATAATAAATACAGTCGGTATATAAAAAAGAACTCGAATCTAATTAACTCAATTGAAGTAGAAGCGCTCAAAATTAGCTGTCAAAACTTTCAAGTTAATAATCTGGTGCCAGCGAAAGAAAAGTTTCAATGTCAAGGATCGCCGAAGTTAGCATGATTGAAAAATGTTAAATAGTGTATCCGTCAGTGGGGCTTCTTATGAGTCAATAGCGCGCCACCGCGTAATATTGTAAAAGTAAGATGGCGGGGCAGGTGCCAGGCACGGCGAGCTCGGTTACACGGGCAACACAATCTGCAGGAACACGCTAATATAATCAATAAGTTCAGACATGATAATGTTCGCTTTATTGTAGTCATAAAAATTGGCAAGAAAAACTAACCGATATAAGCATATTTCGACGCCGACAGTCCGCCGTCGGGGCCTTGTGCCCTCCGTAATCCGAATTCGAGTAAGGAAACATTTTTGCCGGCGACCATTCTATAACGCGCTGCGTTAGTCGCCATCAGGCTAAAACATAAATGATATTTTTTTTGTAATAATACAAAAGAAATAAAGTGTAGTAATAAGAAAAGAACAAAATTAAATTAATCTAACAATGGGAAAGGTTTTATTTCATTTTCAGTCTGTTTCTTAACTGTTTTCTCATACTAGGGTTTGCCATCAACGTTGCAGATAAACATAAAAATACAGTTCAATGTCATATAAGTTGCTGCTACCTCTATTATTTGGATATCACAGTTTTGTCAGAAAAAAATTGCATGTAGTATTTAAAAACCATTAAATTTTTTGAGAAACATTTTTTGAGAATTATAGTAATTTATAATATTATTAAAAATCCAAAAAAATATCGCCAATTTCATAATCGGGTTAGATTATATTTCACGAGAAATGGAAAAAAAAATCCAATGCACCAATTATTACGTTTTTTTAATTCTTTATATTATTTAACAGAATAATACGCATTCGTAGGTACCTTGTCTATTGGCTGAAAGATTCAAATCAATTAGGTGAATTTTAAATATTCTTACATATCGCAGAAATGATTCTAGTTATGGCAGAACATATGGCAAATAATATATAAACGTAAAAATAACTATGTCCATATATTTTTCCGAAACGATGTGTCGTCTACCAGATATGTGGTAGGGTACGAAAATTAATAGTAATCGATGCGTTATAATTAAATTGCTCATTCATGCCTAGTACTGATAATAGTAGATAGGATAGGATGACAACGTTATTAGAGAGATTATTTTAGTTTGTACATAATGCTCCCTGGCTCTTTTCGACCTAGACAATTTTCGTCAACTGCGCATGATATAATTAATAGTCCTGCAAGTATAGACTCATAATTACAGGTGCTCACTTGTTTTCACCTTCCCATGTCGGATGTAATGTTCAGAGACAGCACCAACCAATAATTTGTGCGTTGCACAAATATTGACTTAGCCCATGACAGTCAGATACGATAACCACTAATCCACGAGTCTACAAACACGGATTAAATACCATGCAAAACATGTCAAAGTGTTGTATTTACATATAATCATTTAAAGTTAACACACATAAGTAAAGTTTATTCATGTTGGTATATAAGTAGAAACTTGATTCAAATAAGCTCACCTTGCGAAGTTAACCAGGGTCAGTAAAGTTGTCTCTAATAGTTGTGCAACAATTAATGGACCTTCTATTCGCAGTAGGGGTACTCTGAAATTATAACAAAATGTAAAAGGAAAACTTTAGCATCGACAAACAACTGAATTTAACATAACGTATTAGACTTTAAGTTCCTAAGACCTGCATTGAATTTTATTTTCTTTTATTTGTTGCTAAACTGCAGGAACTCACCTGTGTCGAGTGACTTATACAAAAAAATACTGCACAGCAGCGAACCGCACCGGAAAAATAAACTATAGAAGTTATAAGCGAATACAGATAAACGAGGATTGCTACTTTCTTTTACATTATTAAAAATGTATAAACACCAAAACCAGGACCAACTATTTGACGACCTAACAAATATTTTGTTTCGTAATGGAGTCGAGCCCTTGACCCGCTGTGTTAAAGCCAATCGCTTAGTGACAGTGCTAATCAAATTTCCGGTATATGGTACCAGAATGGATATTCCAATAAACAGTATTTGTTTAAGAAAAATAAAAAGATTTTATTTGCTTCCGTACAAAGTTACCTTTACAACTTTTAATTATTACTTATTCATCCGAATTCGTCGAACCCAACTCCCACAGATTTGTAGTGGAGAGCAGCGTCACTAGTGCGAGGGTACCGACACTGCGCTCAACTACCCACTTGCCCAGCGTGATGAGCGTGGGCAAATTTTCCACGACATATATGCCGACTTTTGTTTTCTTGGAGAGGCCTATGTTCAGCAGTGACTAAAAAAAGAAAAAAAATTTTTTTTTTCAGTAATCATATTTAGTAACTTGAGCACAGCTAGAACAAATGTAATTTTCTTAACCAAACAGACTGGTAAATAAAATGACTGAAATCGGGCTTAATAATCGCTCTGAGTGGACACGAGGAGTTTCAGATGCGTGTTGACTACAGGGGAAAGATTGGCATCGTTGCTTAGCACCGCTATCTCTGCCCTCCAAAGCCAAAGTAACCTACGAGAAGCATTCCCGTAGCTCTGCCGATATAGGATGAACGTGGAACTCCGTGGGGTTGGGGGTGGGGTATGGGATACAAATTTACTCACGTATCAAATAAACATGGTAGTCGAACAGTTAGAAAAAAACGTCTTTCGGTACGATTCCTTGGAACAGGTCCGTATTTATTTTGTATTATCCAGTCTCTAGTCAACTTACTTAACAACCAAGTAGGGGCAAAATTACAAAAAATGAGAGGTAGAATATATATTTGTTTACTAGGTGGTAAACTCCTTCTTTTCTGTCTACTCTAGAAGTCGTCTTTGTACCACCCTTTATTCTATTTCTACGTCCAATGAGCAGTGAAAATAGTGTTGATTTCTGACTTGAAAGGTTCATTTTATCGTTACCCACAAAGGCGACAACGCATCTAGCTTCCTTCAAGTGAAACTGTTTCCTCATGCTCATGGCCTTCAGTAGCCACTCATCATTAGGTGGACTGTCACTTCTTGTCAACCGATCAAAAAAAAACAGTACACGTGTCTTCGCTCATGTAAACTATATTATAATCCGGCTTTTTATATTTTTTACAATCATTGCAAATTAAATATCAAAAAGAATCCTTAACACGAATAACTTTTAAATAATAGAAAGTCTATTGTCTCACGTTGGACATACTAGGACGTTGGACATACTAGGACGTTGGACGAGGACATAATTCTACTCGTTGTAGGGTATATCAGGAAACATTTGTTCCTAGTGGAAAAACACTGTTAATTTAGATAGAAATATTATGTGCATAGACGGAATAAATTACAGACCTGCAAATTGAATATTTGGTGTAGAATATTGTCTCACAACGGAATATTGTAAAAAAAGAACACATGAAAATTTAGCCAATAAAAATATATTTGCTTTTACTAGCACGTGGGGTGTCATTAACGCATTAAGTAGAGTATATATACATACAGTGGTGGTCATATAATTAGAAACACTTCTTATGAATAAAGAAAGTATAACTTCAACGTACAAAAGTGAGTCTTACACATGTTAGTTTATTTTCTGTTACTGGCCGATTGGACGCCTAAGTAGAAACATTTTAAAAAAGCATCCATAGCTCGTTCTTTTTTTAAAATTGGAGAATAACATTTCTTTCTTGGCTTTTTTTATTATTTTGGCGGCAATTCAAAATTTAATCTGAATTTTATTTTGTACAAAAAGGGCATACAGAAGAATAGCTGAGCATTTAAATTGTTCTGTTAAGAAAGTTTTTAATGCAATTGATCATTATAAAACACATGGAACTGTTGAAAATGTTCTTAGAAAGGCTCGGCCGAGAAAAACCTCTCCCAGAGAAGATACGCTAATCGTTCGTGTTGCTAAAAAAAGACCCAAGTAAAGGCTCCAACCAGATTAAAAATGAAGTTTTTCGCCTGATGACCCGATAAACATGTCGTCAGGACTGATACGCCGAAGATTAGAGGAAGCTAAATTGTTTGGAAGAATCTCTCGAAAGGTACCGCTTCTTACCAAGCAACACCGAAAGAAGCGATTATTATTCGCTAAAAAATATGTTAATTGGACGGTACGAGAATGGAAAAAAGTGTTATTTTCAGATGAAACAAAAATAAATATGGTAAATTCCGATGGAAAGCGTTAGACGTCCTGTAAACAATGCTTTTAATTTTAAATACACAAGGAGTATAGTCAAGCACGGTGGCGGTAACATTAAAGTTTAGGGGTGTTTTTCCGGATGTGGAGTTGGACCCGTTTGGAAGATTGAAGGTACAATGGATCAATGGCAATAATATCTTAGAGCACACAATGATTCTCTACTTTGACTATCATTAGCCTGTAACTTGGATCTTTCAGCATGACAATGACCCTAAACACACGGCCAATAGCGTCATATTTTTCCTTAGCAAACAGCGTATATGCGTTTTAGACTGGCCAGCAAATAGTCCGGATTCAAACCCGATAGAAAATCTCTGGTATATTGTTAAAAAGAAAGTCTCAAACAAACGTAACACCAGTCAAAACGAACTATATGAAGCATTTGTTGAAGCATGGAATTCAATCCCCCTAGAAAAATGTATGAAATTGATTGAATCAATGTCACGTCGTTGCAGTGCTGTAATTGAAAATAAGGGATACCCCACTAAATATTAATTATAACTATTGGTAGGCTGTGGATAGTAGCTATTTCGTAAATAACAATTCTAATTACTAATACTTAAAAACATATTGTTTTTGATACATTTTTTTTGTTGTTTCTAATTAGTTGACTTGGTTAAAACTGATTTAAATGTTTGTCCGTAATGTAATATTGAAACTGCACTTGTGTAATGGGATTTATTTTGTTTTTCTACAAAATGATTTATCATCCTACCTTTCCTATTTGTTGTCCTATTTATTGTTTAATTTCAAAATAAAAACGATTGCGGATTTGCGGGAGTATCTTACATAATGTCAAGGACCGTTGGTAGTGTTTCTAATTATACGACCACCACTTTATATATATATATATGCATTTTATCCTTTTTATTTTAAGAAATAAAGTGATGTGTGGTCATCAAACTCGTCAACCTTTTTCTAAGAGAGTTCATCTCAAAAGCTAAACTAGTTGGAAATTTGGAATTTCGGGATGTTGTAATGATATACTGTATTTAAACAACAACTACTGAAAACAGCGATTCCCAAGGTGGTTTGAAAGCTGTGATTAAAACAACAGGTCTGTTAGGGTTCCGTACATAGGACCTAATTGGTCCGACACTCATCTGGCCGGTGTTTTTTTAACTTAAACCGTATTGTTCTATGGAATTATTATGTGTAAAATTCAAATAACATCGTATTCCGTTACCACATGTATATCGATAAAAACAAAATTACGTCACCTGTACTACAAAAACATACACGACACAATATAAACAAGAATGGCAAAAAACTGAACATAATATAATGACATTTTATTGTATATTACACTTAAACAATATGTTACGACGGTGTGTGACGTAGAGATATTGTGATAAAACTTTGAACATTAGTGACGACGGTGTCAGGCAACATTTTTTAATGAACTTCGTAACTAAGGTGATAGATTATTACATTTTACTTATAACACGCATTATTTTAAAATGCCAAAGAAGAAATAAAAACACCCCATTTATTAATTTTACACGTAAAAATAAAACAGCCATCACTATTGCTACAAATCTATAAAATTGTGTAACGAGGTTGCCTGTGTACGTTCAGAACTCCAAGAAACAAGTTACGCAGTTCTTAGAAACATAGGTAGTTACCTATCCCATTGAATAGATTTTTTACAAACTATCCATTAGTGACTAGATTGTACCTAAAGAAAAGCAAAGTATTTTTTTTAAAACTCAGTCGCCATTGAATACGATAATTCTGATGACAGAATTAACAATTTTTATCAATAATGAAGAAAGAGCAAGGATCTCGAAAATAACGCCATTTTTTGCATTCCACAAGACGGAGCTCACCCGTAACTCCAACTGCCAAAGTTACCATAAAAATATTAATAAAGTATTGATAGAATGAACCGCAACAAGACTAGATAGAGAAATTACGAAAACAATTAGGTATCATTTTGCGATGAGTATAGTCGGGAATAACGACAAAATTTAATAAAAGTTGCTTTTTATCAGACGTACCAAATGCGAGGTAATTCAAATCACTCATGATTCAGGACAAGTTTTGCGCTTGATAACTGGTATTTATTTTACATAACGGGATCGCAAATTTATTTTAATTAAGACTTTTTACGCGTGAAATTTAAATTTCATGTAAATGACTTCTTTAAGCATTAACGTATATAGTTATTTTTGAAAATTCTTGTTGTTGGTTTTCTACCAAAGTTATAACACGAGACGAGTTAAACAAATTGCGTGCCAAGCGTGAATATTACGGTTGCGGGTGCGTGGCAAATTTTTACGTGGTATGGTAGCGCAGCGGAGGTTTTTGCTGCTGCTCGAATGGTTTGTATCGATCAGTATAAGACCACGGCTTTGCCGAATACAGGTGTGAGTAGAGGCATTTTGTGCTTCTGCGTTTTGTTGGGTGAGTGAGGTAACCGGAAGCCCACTTCCATGGTTGTGACATTAATCAACAGCCCTAAGATGGAATATCCCGTCATCAGTAATAGCAGCATTATACTGCTCTTTTATGTTAATATAGAGATTGTGCCTCCCAGTCGGGCCTGCCTATTTGTTCTGCAGTCGCGGTGTCATTGAAAAAATCTTCGCAATATAATTTTAGAAGCCCCTGTAAAAGAAAGGGCCTGTGCACAGCCGTGTGGCATTTGGGAATCTAAATGAAAGTTTCTTCATGTGTTGGCATTAGAGAGTCTACGATAATATCTTTAATCTTTGTACTAGACGGCCAGAACTTCCTAATACTATAAACAACTTTCAATTGTGTAGGATATATGAGAGTACTGCAAGTGAACACAGTAGAGTACAGAGCTGAACTGGACAAGGGCCAGTCTTCAGCTCTTATGAAGTATGGAACATTGTTATCCAGCCAAGTTTGGCAAACTCAAGAGCAGTTTTGGAGGAAAGTCCATGATATTGTTGAAAAGTGTATCACTGAAAGGCTACACATGATTAAAGACAGTCAATTGATAAACTTTGGCCAAAATCATTACTACTTTTTCATAAAAATAAAGCTTTGTATCTTCATAGTAGGACACCAACAAACTATAATTGACACAGGGTGACGTTGTGACGGTTCTCTGGGCTGTGAGGATAATACACTTTGTCATTTTCTTTGTTGTAGTGCTCAATCGTGAATTTTTTTTCATCAATAAAGTGGACATTCATATAGTGGCAGAAAGCATTTTAATCGATCAACTCTCTTAGCTGCAGGAACTGATTTAGGGCACGACATCCAGGGTATTGACAGTATACACCTAGGTTCAGGTATAGTCTAATAATTCGCAACAGAGAAATAGTGGGGAATCTTTATTACACTCAATAATATTTTTGTCTATTCACAGCCTGTATGATCCTAACAGTACCAGACACCCTGAAATTTTATGGTCTTCGACAGAAGTATTGTTGGTGTACCTGTCAATATGCTTAACTCCGTGATACCACATAAGTATTAAGTTTTGTAGGTATCAACCTAGCTTTTGAAGTGTCTTAAAAATTACTGACAACTCCATACACTCTGTGCAAAGCAATCACTGCAATTATGTTTTGTTTAATGCCCCACTAATAATAGTGCAAATAATATGTAAAATGGCAGTAAATTGATTGAGGTTTCTTACATAATTATTGCATTCCAGATCAGAACAAAGGCTTGTTACATTGTTGTGGTAGACAATAACAAATTTCAAAATTCTTTGTTTGTGTGTGAAGTGTTCCTTTTTTTTAACAGCCACAGAATATTTACAGGTTTCGGATAGATTTACTCCTCTCAGTAGGTCACTAGTACCTCGTCCTTGTTTTTACGACAAGAGCTGGTTCTAGTATGAATTAACTGTCAAGTAGCTTTTGTGAAAGAAAGATAATTAATTATCTATTAGCATGTACTATATTACCTTGGAAATACAACAGATCCTTCTTCTATTGCACTCAATTTAATATCCTTGCAAGTTAAATCTTTTAAATAGGCAAAAAATTCTGGTTCAATGTTACCTGGTAGTGTCTGCATTAAATATTCAATATCTGCAACAAACAATAACAAACAAGTAACTTGTTATTCATACTATAAACATTTTATTTAAAGACTAATGAAATGTAAAAAAAGCTGATCTAAAACAAAAAATTTAAAGGTACATACCACTATCTGAATAATGAAAATTATCTAAAAATTTAAGGCACTCTTCGAGGCCAGCAAATATTGTGAATTCTCCCTGGAAAGGATTAGTACGGAAAAATAGATCAAACACCGCCACATCATTGACTCTTCCAGATTTCCAATAAGCATAAGCCATTGTTATTTGATACAAGTCTGAAAAAGTACAGAAATATTTCAAACCATATGCAATATCAAATTTTAAACAATCAAAGAGTTATTCTATCATAAAATAACAGATACAATTAGGCCTCCTTGTTTTCTACATATCATCATCATCATTTCAGCCTATCACAAGTCCACTGCTGAACATAGGCCTCCCCCAAAGATTGCCACGAAGCTCGGTCCTGAGCCACCTGCATCCATCGACTTCTCGCAACACTGCGCATATTTCTACATATACTAATAAATATTTATAAATCGAATAATTTACGTAGCTTTTACTTTGAAGTCTTTAGATTTAGAATCAACTTTTATGACATTTTGAAATTCGCTCCAAGAGTAAATTAGTTTTTCGTTTAATTATTTGTACTTACCTGTTAATAACGGCTGAACAATTCCGTTTTGGCGCGCCATTTTTCTATTTGTCATTAATTCGTTATTAGACATTTTATTCGTAAGATTGACGAACGCAACAAAAGAAGTTTGGAACGTGAGGAATGTCTGATATCTGCTGAACGACTAAAAGGAATAATTTCATCGTGATCAGCAAGTCAAGCTTATCAGCGCGCCAAACAGTATTTGATTAGACGGTAGAAAACATACGCATGCGCACTCCAGATCCTATTGACTACTGAAACTAATAAGGTCATTTGTAAAGGTCAAACAAATCAAATAAAACTTCGATATTTTATCAAAATAAACTCTTCTTAATCAGCGAAAAATTAAACAGAGTTATTAGTTAAATTATTAGCTAAAATAAGGAAACAAAAACAGTCAAACTAAAATACCTATCTTATAATTATTGTCAAATCAGCTCCTTAAGAGCAAAATTTTTCTCTCTAGGTCGATTCTCTAGGCTCTTTCGGCGCTAAAAAATAGTGTTATCTACTCAGTTCCCATTTCCGATTTTAGCTTTTTTTCATATGAAATTATCGAACTAAATTATACTCGCCTGGCAGACTGCAGATAAATTAAGGATTCTCCAGTCAGTTTATAGCACTATCGTACTTACATATATATTGATATAACCTATTTCTGTCCGCTATCTGCTTCATAAAATAACGTTTAGGATTGAATTCGATGATACTTTACTAATCAGAACCCTATTGAAGGAATAAGCTCTTTTGCCATGTCTGTTCTAGCTTTACCATGGTTTGAGCTGAAGCTGAAGTTTAAAGAGTTTTTAGTCAAATAAATATAAGTAATAAAAACAAAGCCAGCAGCAAGCGCTCTACTAAAGAGCTTGAAGAAGTACTGCTATGACTCCAAAACTTCTAAGGAAGTAATATAGTAAAGTAGATAAAAAAAATATTGGCAAAGTACTCATTAAGTACTTGAACCCATCAAGTACTTAATGAACAAAAACCAGAAAAAAGCCACAAAAACTAGTTAAAAAAAAAGTTGTCTTCCGCTGTTGTACCTTATGGATAAGTAAAAATTTTATTAAATTAAGTTAATTGTCAATTAGTTTTAGTTCTTTTTTTTTAATAAAAGTTAATAATTTTTTTGCAATTCAAACTGAAAATAAGAAACATGGACCTAAACACCACCGATGATTGCGGCTTTATTTTAGCAGTTTTTTTCAATAAGTGTCGGTCTCCCTTATCTGTCGCCGTAAAACTCGTAGGCGTTAAAGGTTTCCTGGAAAGCTACTATAGGCCTACCAGGATCTGAGGGCGAATAAAAGTTTAAAAAATAGCGATTTTCATATGGCAACAAAAAAAATGTCATCTGTCAACTGAAATTTCGAGGAATTGTTTTTGGTTTGGCTTCAAATTTCCTTTAAAAAGTGGTGAAAATGTCGAAGAAAACTCTTCGATCGCAAGCAAGAAATATTGTTTTCAATGTTTATCAAAGAATACTTGATGAACAAGGTGCATAACCAACACAATCATCGATATTGAGCCATGTGCAAGCGTTGACTGGTTAGTAGGAATGACACGTCTTGATACTTTGGTTTATTGCATTTTTCGTGTGTATTATATTATGTATACTAAACTTTGGTTATTTCAGGGGTTTCTAATACTACCATAAGAAGAATTGTTGCTGAAGGCAGATCTAACAGAGGCGGATTTAGTAAGCCCGTTAAAAAGAGGAAAGGTGGCAAAAAATTGGATAATTTAGAATTGATCAGAAACAAGATAAATGTGTTTTACACTGTACTGTCATGAAATTGCTACAAATTCCTCGGAAGGAAATCAATTTCAATGGAGGATGAGAATCACTAAGATAACAAAAATGAATTTCATTTTCTTTCAGTTTGAATATAATCTAAAAACATAGTAATCTATAAATAACAATCTTATTTTGTCTTTAGACTTATTTTGAAAGACATCGGATTCGAATTCGTGAAGTGCCAATCAAAAAGGACTATTTTAATGGAGCGACATGACATAAAGATACACAGATTCAAGTATTTGGAGCGTATGCAAAAGAATCGAGAATGAAACCTACTACCTACATTCATGTTCAGTGAACAAATGCTGACAAAATAAAGATATTGCAGGCCCATCTAAAAGTATTTCGGTAGGTCCTAGATGAATCATTGTACATGCTGGTGGAGAAAATGGTTTTGTGCCAAACTGTTGTTTGGTGTATAGGTCGAAGAGTACATCTGCTGTCTACCACCATGATATGAATAAAGATAACTTTACAAAATGGGTTACGGAGAAGTTGATTCCCAACCTTACAAAACCTTCTCTAATTGTCATGGACAACGCCAAGTACCATTCTGTACAATTAAACAAACCGCCTACACAAGCCGACCGTATTGCTGTTATAAAAGAATAGATTCAATCAAACAATATCCCTTACGACGAAGTGATATAAAATCTTTAACAGAAGAAGCTTTCTCTCAAATAGAGATCGATGAATGGCGAAAATTTTGTGAACATGTAATAAAAATTGAAAATCAGTTCATAGAACAAGATCGATTAATTGAGATGCAGGAGGAAAGGTTTATCATAAATACTGCGTCTTCCTCTTCCGATGAAGACTTTTTTATGGATGTGCAGTATTTGGAACAATTTTCAAGTTCTGACAGCCTATAATTAATTAATAAACTCATGAACAGAGTAATTGGAGTTTTCATCTAAATTTCGAACCCCACATTCGCCATAGTAAGATTTTCAAAAATTATCCTTGATCATTGGATAAATTTTTATCTTTGCATGTATCACACACAGAATCAGCCGCTATAAGGAAAAAAAAGTATTAAAACGTTTTACTCCAATTTCCCCAGTATTGCTAGCGTCAATTTCTTTTTTCTCTTTTTGCCATCAGATCCGGGTAGACCTATAACTGCCATCATGTGCTATGCGAAAATGCACTGTCTTGATTTTACAATTTTATACATACATTGTTTTTTGAAGTTATGCTTCTTTTGAAAATTTGTTAGAGTGAATTTTACTATGGAGACTATACACTCCATAATAGTGTAAATAGTTACTGATTCTGACTGAATATAGATTCAAAGTGGTTATTCAAATATTTATGACTCTTTTACACGCGTGTTTTACATCAGTGGAGATAAAAAAATATATTCATACATAAATATACATGTGTATTTGTCTGTAATTTTAAATTATATATGGTGGTCAATGATAATTAATTGTGAGTATTCGTGATGAAAATAGTTTTTTATGTAATAAATTTTTTTAAGTGGATTTCAAGATTTGATGTTAACTGTCGGTATGTATTATTTTTATTTGTTTAGTTACGCTAAAGAAGTATAACTTCTTACGTGCGTACATAAGTACACACGCGTTTTTTTATGATTCCGTAGCCAAATAGCGCAAATTAAACCTTTATAATTTCGTCATGTCTGTCCGTTCGTATGTCACAAATACTTACAAGTTTATAAAAGGCAATTTTCTGGAAACTTTTATTGTTTTATTCATAATAATGTTATTATTATTTATTGGATTTTACTAAATATTTTTACGCTATCGTAATGGTCATTGTAATAACATATTAAATGTATACATCAATGATACTAGCTTAGTGCCACTACAGTTACAGACGTAGACTATATTCCAAATATAAGATTAAGAAGTGAACATGATTGGATACCCATGAAACGTTATTCCACGGTAAGATTAAGCGTTAAATTTTCATCTAAATCCATTCGTAGTCTGTACTTGTTGTTGCGTTCAAATGGACATACAGACAGACACAAAATAAAAATTGATAAAGAAGTAATTCTATATTAAGTTTTAAAAATTGTCAGTGTACGGATTTTTTTTTTACTTTTTAATTTTTACCCCGTCACAAAACCCCAACTCTGTTGTAGATTTGACATTATGCTCTCCAAGTTTGGCGCCTAAACTAAACTGGAATATCTTGCCACTCAGCTTTGGTAGTGACCATTTCCCAATTATAATATCTATGCCAAACTTTAGCCTTCCAGTAAAAAACTGGTGTCCTCTTTTAAAACATAATTTGTCTAGAGCCAACTGGGACCTATATTCTAGGCAGACAGAACTAGGTATATGCTCCCTACCTTTAACTGATTCTTCCAATATTGATACTTGTTATAGTGCTTTTACTTCTCTATTGATAACATCTGCTAACAATTCTATACCCCTTAAAAACTCAGCCACCAATATAGTTTCTTCTCCACCATGGTGGGACTCTGACTGCACTGAAGCGGTTAAATCACGTAAACAGGCAGAAATTCAGTACTCAGTCTCTATGACTGAAGACAATTTCTGTCGTTACAAACACGTAGCGGCCCAAACAAAAAGAATACTCTCTGTTAAAAAAAAAAATGGGATGGATTAATTTCTGCAAGTCTCTATCTCCATGTTCTCCACCTTCTGTAGTTTGGAAAAAAATCAGGCAGTTTCGGGGTGGTTTTCTCCCAGATTTTAAATCTCCTATCAATAATTCTAGCATCTGGTTAGTAGATGTCAGGTCCGCGCTGGCCCATCCATGGGTACCAACTAGGGACGAATCCTTTCCCCTTCAATATGAAAATACATCCCGTCCAATGAACATAGATGATCACTTAAATAATGCTTTTTCTATTTATGAACTAAAAATTGCCTTACAGTACTTAAAAGATTCTTCACCCGGAATGGATGGAATACCGTATTCGTTTCTATCCAAGGCTGGATCAAGCACTATCAACTATTTTCTAACTTTAATTAATAAATTTTTTCTATCTGCTTCTCCAAAAACCCATCCTTTTCATCAAGCTATAGACCTATCGCTCTCACTTCAACTATCGCCAAAATTACGGAACATCTAGTTAAAAATCGACTGGAATGGTTCCTAGAAAACAAAAATATTTTACCAAAAACACAATTTGGTTTCAGAAAAGGACTAAGTACCTTAGACAGCCTTAGCATCTTAACTATTGACATTAGAATGGCTTTTTCTAAAGACGAATCTTTGATAGGTGTTTTTCTTGACATATCTTCAGCATACGATAATGTTCTTCTTCCACTGCTCAGGCAGAAAATGCAAGAGCTGAGCATTCCGGTGAGACTGATAAATTTCACCATCAACATTTTGTCGCCTAGATTTATTTTAGTTCGTCACCAAGGTAAGATATTTCTCCCTAGAACTGTCTGGAAGGGTCTACCTCAAGGCTCTGCTCTCAGCCCTCTTTTATATAACATTTATACCTATGACCTAGAACAATCAGTAAATTGTTTTTGTAATATCTTACAATATGCAGATGACATTGCACTGTACACTGCAGATTCATTCATCCCTAATGCTATCTCTCGTTTAAATACAGCACTTAGCTACCTTCAAGACTGGATAACCACTCATGGCTTATCGTTATCAGCTGCTAAAAGTAATGTCGTTGTGTTTACTAGAAAAAGATTAATAGCCGAAGAGTCGCTTTTTATTGATGGTCAGATAATACCTAATTTCAGCCAAGTAAAATTTCTAGGTGTCTATTTAGATTCAAAAATGACTGGTATCCCCCATATAAATTATATCGCTAAGAAATGCGCTAAGAATCTTAACGTTCTTCGTTCACTTTCCGGAGTATGGTGGGGATCTCATCCCTACACCCAAAAACTATTATACAATGCTATATATAATACGCAGTCACTTTGACTATGGATCATTCCTACTGGCTCCATGCAATAAGGTCTCTCTTTATCTTTGGGATAAAATCCAGTACAAATGCCTCCGTATGATATGCGGAGCTATGAAGTCATCTCCCACTAATTGCTTACAAATTGAATGTATGGATCCCCCCCTATCTTTACGTCGACAACTCCTCTCGGACAGATTTTTTTTAAGCTTATTCAACTATCGTCGCATACACTGATACAAAAACTTCAAGATCTCTTGGAACTTACATGTATTAAAACATACTGGACACATAAAGAAATGCCGTGCCTGCTTAAGAGTTATTTAAAAATAAAAAAGATTGATTTCCCATTATTCCAAACATCGCAAAATGCTCTTTTTAAAATCCCTTACAACGCTTTGATTTTCAATTCCAAAATCTACATTTCCTTTGGTATAACAAAGGACTGTTTAAATCCCCAGCAAAAATTAAGAGATATTTTATCCCGCGATTGGGTTGACTGGCCAATAATATTCACAGATGCATCGAAGTTATCTGATGAAAGCTGCGTAGGTGCTGCGGTATGGTTCCCAAAGTATAAAATTATTCTAAGTTACAAGTGCCCTCCTACTTCTTCAGTCTTTTCCGGAGAGGCATTTGCCATTTTAGAAGCTGCACTATTTGCAGAATCCCATAAATTGGATAAACTTCTTATTCTCAATCAGTTCTCTCAGCTGTCTTCAGGCTCTCCAATATAATCCATTTAAAAGAAATTGTCGTCACCCTATTATTTTGGAAATTAAAAAGGCTCTCCATAACTGCCAAACACAAGGTATTAATATAGCGTTAGCCTGGATACCAAGCCATACTTTCAAGGAAATTCAAGGAAATGAAGTCGCGGATTTCCTAGCTAAAGAGGCAACTGGTTTAGGCTGCCTTACTCACTTCCACACTTTCCCTCTTGATCTTCCACCCATTGCTGACACTGATTTAAAATCCGATTGGGAGAAACAATGGCAAAAAACAAGAACGATAAAGGGTAAATATTATAGTGAAATACAAGACTTCATTCCTGACAAACCCTGGTTTTTTAAAATTCGTGCTGTCAATAAACAGGTGACATCTTCTATCTGCCGAATGCGTTTAGGTCATGCATACTACCCAGTACATCTAGCAAAGCTTAGGATCAGGGACAGTTCGTTGTGTGAGTGTGGATTAGAGGAAGGTACTCTGGAACATCTTTTTTTTTGTTGCTCCAGATTATCTTTCTCTCTATATGATGTTCTCTCAAAATATATTCCCCGACCTACTAACTTTAAGTCACTATTGTCTTATGTCTACTCTCCTTTTGTACATGTATTGTCCGAATTTATAATCTATAAATAATAACAAGATTAAATTATAATATTTGTACTTTTATGGCGATAGTTAAAATAAATTAATTTTGTTAAGTTAGTATATAGTAGTGTATATATAACAATAGTCTTATGTTCATTGTTAAGGTAGACATCTCAACAAGTGTTTTGTTAATAATCTAAAAACCGTCATTTGACTTTTGTGTTACTTTCATGACTGACTTGACATTGGCAGAATTCGTAACGAGATTGCCACTAAATAAAAAAAAAAAAAGTGATAGCCTAGTCGTCAGGGCGCGCACTTTAGTTTCAAAGAACGTGAGTGAATAATTGTAATTTTGAGTACTGTATTTACCCCGTGCTTGACGTTGTAGGTTTTAATTTTTCAATGAAACATTTAACAGGGTTCTATAATAATCCGTCGTTTACTGATTCGGATTAATTATCGTATTTCAAAATACCGTGCTAAACGCGCTTTAGCTGTTAGCTATTTAAAGCAATTAGTAGCCCTGAAGCCTTCTGCCCCATGTTCCTCAAATTTAGAGCAAGTGGTCTTACAAATCTTGAGAGAGAATTTAAGTCTTCATTTTTGTTCATGTTGGTTGGAAGTAACGGACGACAAAAAATTATGAAATATCCATTCGTGATTCAAACAATATTCCAAATTATGATTTTATTCAATTTGTGAGAGGATACATTAAAATTTTACACCCCACCTCTTATAGTTCTTACAAACCTAGTAATAGATTGTACCTAGTAGTAAATTGGCACGGGCTACTGCGGAGCGATTTAGTCCACTGCATATGTCGCTACTGCTCCGAACTCTGTATTATGTCACAATGTACCTGCTCACCTTCATAAATGCAACACATTTTTAAGAACGTCTCCCAACCGCACGATTCAATTAAATAAAAGTTATGGTCATTGTCTTAGTACTGCATGGCATGTTACTTTTGAATATAATCAAAATTCAACATGTACTTGTGGCCAACGACATTACATTATACCTTACTTTATTTTAAGCAGACACCTAACTGTCAGTCTGGTGTTAGGACTTTTTCTACCAGTAGTTAATACGGGTATTTTAACCACTGGTGTAGGAACTCTTCCAGTCCAAGTCTTCTGCTGAACACCATCCGAGGCATTATCCTACTGACATCTCGGAACCCTTACGGGAGCGTGTATCGTTATGCACACTATTCTCTCGTCCGCTGGAAAGGTCTCAAACGACCGAAATTTTGCCTACTGTTGAAGTGCCGGTAGCTGGCCGCAGAGGAAAGGACGGTTAGACGGTTAACAGGAAGTTAAGTAGTTAACTTATTCTATGCCAGGGATTCCCAAACTATTTAAGGCAAGAGACCCTTTTTCCAAAATGAACTGATAGCTCAGACCCCCAAGGCCAAATTTCTTTAAAAATCTCTATCTCTCTCTAGTTTTTATGCTATTGATACAAAATACTTACCAAGTTAAAAACTTTGCGGTTGATTTAGTGAGTAAACTTGACATAATTTCCTCATCAAAATGAACAAAATAAATATCAAGCGTAATTAATAATTATTAATACAAAATACGTTAACTATTTTTAAAAGTACAACAATGATACTTCCTACTAAAATATTAGTCATTCTTATAAAAAGTTGGTACGGTAACACAACTTATACAGTATCTTAAAAGTTTCAAATAAGAACTTGTGTAAATTAATACGGGTCGATTTTTAGATCTCGTCGAACCCTGGGAAATCAGTTTCACGAGGGTTGACCACTTTGGGAATCCCTGATCTATGCTAATTATACTGGTTGGTTTTTATTGGTTGAGTATATGGTATGGAATTAGGGTAAGCGACATAGCCTTAAGAATCAGTAAGCAGAAGTGGTAATGGGTCAAAAACATAAATTGACATCGCTTGAAGAAGTGAAGGATCTCGAACAGGCAAATACAGAGTAGGACGTCCCCTCATGAGATAGAGAGACGACTTGCGCAGTGTCAATCTTTGGGCGAGGCCATTGCGGTACAAGGACGAGTTAAGTCGTGCTGCTTCGGCTTATTCTTTTTTTTTCAAAACATTACCCATTTCTCCTGGGTTGTGGAGGCATTCCACAAACACATATTGCACATGGACAGACTCGGGACCTTTATTTATTGTGCACACAAATACTTGTCCCGTGCGGGATTCAAACCCGCGACCCTACGATTAGCCTCAGCGCCACAGAGCAGAATTAAACCTATACTCGCCGTATATCATCAGTACCACGGGAACATTCACGCAAATATCTGCGGCCCTCACCAGCGCTAGTCTCGCCCTGTCCTTCCCACAAGGCGCATCGGCACAGTTGCATTATATCATTATATTAAGATAAGAGGATGGCCTAGATCCTCCATGTCTACACCCCTCGGGGATAGGTAAGAAAAGAGGTACGATCTCCCTATCTCCGGCTTTAACGGGACCGTCACGTTAGAGTGCTACGTTATTTTTTTTAACTACCGTGATTTTCATCGTATTCACCGATTTGGGTTTACTTTTGAGGAAGTCTACAGAAAATAAAGTGGTTATGTACTCTTCGATACAGGGGTAGCGTTTCAATTTACTTGTTTGTCTAAAACTAAAATCCCTATAAATATTAAATATAACATATGTCCATCAAGCAGTCAACTAATATCCATATTAAGCTTCAGTAACTTTTGATAATTGTCATTGGTAGACTACTAGACTACACAAACAATAACTGTTAGCAGAAAATCTGCATACATTTTATAATTTTTTTATGAGTCATAAACAATTTCATGATCATGTTCATAATCGGCCTTTCTTATTCCACTGCTGAACAAAGAGCCTTTCCTGGAATGATTTAGAAATACTTAACAATTGAAAGATTTGCCCTGCTTGGCATATTTGGATCGATTTTTTAGCATCAGTCGGTTGAATGTAACTCTTCTGTCCAGTAGTGGAATAATTAGTAGGCTATCAAAGATGAAATAGGAGAACATCCTTATTACAAAACAAGTTTTAGCTTTAGTCTTAATCTAGGACTATTTTGACATTTTTGTTTAAACCAAGATTAAAGTTAAACCTCGTTTTCAGTCTCAGTACTCTCAACCTAACAATAAACAAATGACAAAATATTATGGTATAAATATCAATTTATTATTGAGTGCTATAAAATTACAGGAGACTATTTTTAGAAATTCTTACAAAACTATGGTTTCTATGTTTATGTTACATACACATTCCTGAAAAATTTTCAAAAAATTCTAGCAGTGCCATCATATAGAATTTATCTGGACCACTATTCATAAATATTAGAAGTCGTCTTCCTGGCTGATTTCTAACATAAGTGCAGCATTAACATAATTCAAAGTTAATTTTTAGTTAGCTTTTACATTATGTAGTCAATAAATATGAAGTATACATAACCAGCCTTTACCATCGTAACAGTACTCGTGAGTATAGATTTTACGCATTATGCTACAAAACAAGCTTCCAAAAAGAATTGACTACCCTTCTATTGTCAATCGTCCTGATATGATTGTGAATAATAGAATTTCAATTGTTTTAAAGTTATGTCACTTGAATGGTTGATCAGCTTCTAGAGCATTGTTTCTGTCATCCTCAGTACCGAGTGTACTTGACATCGTGTCGCTGCTGTTATGCTGGATTGTTAGTATTTTGCGCGATAGAGGCGAAACTAACACAGATGAGGCTATCCGATGACAACCGAAAGCTTCTTTCTAAATCCCGATATTTGATATACGGTCGGGTATACTTTATTAAAATACGCCTCGTATATTACTGTATTTTACTAATCAGCCTGTGTAAGTTCACAGTTGGATATGTCGCGAAAGTGTGTGAAGGTAAAAGAAAAACAAACAAAAGTGTAGCTTTCAATATTAAGAATAGCTGTAACACAAAATATCAAAATGCTTAATGAATATTTTTACAATCAAACAAAGCTAGCTGCACTATTTCTCATAAGTTCAAATCAAAATAAAAATTCCCTCATGGCCTGCCAAAACAATGACAAGGATTCTTATTTAAGTAGGGCATTTCTTGACAGAAGAGCCAGTGGACGATCTTTCCCAGGATGTTCTTTATCATGGTGAAGAAGTAGACCTCTTCTGGTTACAAATTTCTCTGTACATAACGTGCATTGAAATGGTTTTTCGCCAGTATGTTGATACATGTGATACTAGAAAAAAATAATAATAATAATATTAATTATTTCAATATCAATTTCAAGTTATTTTGTTTTACACGAACAACTTTAATATGACTAGCTACCATGTAGCAGCTTTAATTGGTAGGAAATGTTGGCTTAAAAGATAATATTATTTTTTATGTTTTAATATTATCAATGAACAATTTTCATAACACACTCTTACACCAAAACATCTAAGTTTGAGGCCATCTCTGCTCTCCTGAGACGTGTTAAGCTTATTTCAATTAGCCTTCTTCTACAATATCCCTGGTCAGATACGATTGGTACTTCGACAATTCCTAATAATAAAAAAGATTGTTACAGAAACATCTGGTTTTCGGATCGGTTGTGTAGCCTCCTGTGTCTGTAACATTAAATCTCACCCTCCGATATCGCATAACCGTTACATGAGATACGGTACGGAAAATTTTAGTGAGGGTCTATGTTTATGCAATATAATATCCCAGCAGTTGACAACTGCCAATAGTATTCGGAAGTTGCAGATAGTAATCGGTAGTTGTTGCCGGAGTTGAAATCAACCTGAGTCTTATCATTAAATCATTGTATTGAATCATTAAATCATTGACTTGAATCATTATCTTATATTAAAGTATTGAGCGCGGCAACATTATAGCATGTTAGACAAGCGCAAGTAAGGGCCGCGCCGCAGTCTCGTTAAGACAAGTCTCACTGAACCAAGGCCCCGTCCCTTACCGAACAACGAAGCTATCAAGTATGCCGACACGTAACTAATGATAAATATGAGCTCATATGCTCAGTGTTCATTTATTTTAGTTATATGGAGTCGGTTGTAATTGTAATGTGAAGCTGGGATCTAAAGATGTTTGTATAAGAATTATACAGTTACCGGTTCGTGGTTAGGAAAACAGCGAATCATGATTCTTTAAGAGAAAATTAAAAAAATTACCAACAATCATGATACATACGATTTTATATTGCCTATGAAACTAAAAGAGATAGGGATTAAATTTTTAGAACCAACACCAGTAAATTTTTTTATAAACTTAAAAGAACAGGCCAAGTGCTAGTCGGGCTCGCTATTAAAACAATATATTTATTTTCATTCATTTTGGGATCCTGACACGAGCCCGATTCACACTCGGCCGCTTTTTATTTTACTTTAGAAATTGCATTATAACCATACTAAGTTTGTCGCTTGTATATATTAACATTTTAACGAAAGAACAAAAACAAAAAAAAAACACATTTCTTGTATAGAGGACCCCAATAACTTCTACTTTTAATTTTTTATTTGTTACGATATCCACCATAATAACAGATATACTGTGAAGATTTCAACCGACTACCTCGGTTTAAAAGTTACCTTCACTGGTAAGATAGCCGGACGGACAAACGGGCTAGGCTTAGTAATAAGGCTCCGTACGGTCTCTGTAGGGGATCCTTATCCCTTAATTTTTACCTTTTGTTGTTTTATATTATTTATTAGAATATCTAGAACATCATGGGCAAGCGGGTTGATGTCAGGACTTGTGACGCTGCTCCATTTCTAGTCTGTGGAATTTTGATTCGGCAACAGTTCCCAATTAAAGATTTCTAAAAGCTGTTTATCAACACATCGACCCTGCTATAGTATAAAACTAGATGTCTATATGGACGATGTTCTGTTAGGATGTAACGGTTAGGTGGATGTTATTTGTACTGATTTTAAGAAGGCATTTGATTTTGTTGATATTATTATACCCTTGCTTAATATTAGTTAATCACCGAACACACTTAATCAGAGTTGTAATGAGAAAAACTTAAATCGATTGCATCATGAAGGTAATTTATAGCCACAAATAAGTTTTATAACCAAACGTCAGCACTTTACAACATTTATGTAATTATTCAGATATGTTATTACGTAATGTAAATGCTTCATAAAATATAATTATTGCCCTTGGTTATATTTATGTTAACAAATATATAATTGTATGTATATGAACCATAACAGTATGGATACCGCAGTTAATACAACTTTGTTGGCAAAGGTGTTCACGCGTGAGGTTTCTTTTGTAAACATTCTTTGTGGGTGATTTTCGTAGGTCAACGGGCAACCCGTTCCAAATATTATATTCATAAGAATTTGCAAAACAATAACCAATTTAAACCGCCGCATCTGTTATTGATGCTCGTTGGCCAAATTATGAGCAGTTCCTATACTAAACTACTAGATGGCGTGTGTAGCGGTAAGTTATGGAACAAATGTATGTACACTCACGTTCTATCCGTAGAATAAATTACTATAGATATATCGTATTTTTACATCCGTACTCGCAGATTCTAATTTGTAAATTGATTATAAAAAGTATTTAACATAGATTGAGCTAGTATATTAATTATACTGTTATATAAATTTGTGGGTATATTAAATCGAAAAAAAAATTTAACCTACTTTCAGGGGGCAGACTAAGTACAGCGAAATAGACCAAATTGATCAAGCTCTTGCGCTTAAACTGTGTGATGAGTTTCACGGTTAAATGTTCGGCTAGTTCATTATAATTTTTTCATCAACTTTATAAACATATCCGGATTGTAACATTCGTATTTCCTGAAGTTTCAGATGGAAACTTAACAAAAATTTTAGTTTTTCGGACGTTTTATTTTGTTTTTCCAAAATTTTCTTTTTAATCATGTTAGTAAATAATAATGCTGTTGTTTTTTAGTTTAAAGTGTTCAACATCTCTATCAAAAAATGTGTCGTATGTGAAAATATTTGAACCATAAGTTGTTCTCTGGTAAATTGCTTTTAGAACATTTTTTTAGGAAAGTTTCAAATTATTATCAAAATTGCTTGATTAGTAATTCTAAAGTGCTTCCCATATTACATAATATTATGGTCCAGATATCAACTGTGTACATACCCGCAATGCTATTACTTACATTGAAAAAAGCCTTACCAAAAGACACCTTATATTCGTGTATTATGTAGTATGTAAGGACTACAGTATAAGATACCTTTAGGTACAGGAAAACTACCTGAATAAAGTTACAGCAGGATCCAATTTGCTACAAAAGGCTTCTATAAGAAAAGTATAGTTTATACTAAAAATACCATACGAAAATACTTTCTGTCATTATCCGCTTCTCTCAGATGAATTATTTGTGGATTGCCCTCCATACATTGGAAGCCAGGAGGTAAGAAATTGTATAATTTTATATATATTATAATACTTGTCTAGTGTAAACAAATTCAACAACTTTGGAGATGATACAGCTTTTTAAGGATTAAAATCATCAGATCAAACTGGCAGTTATGGTTCTGAACTCTTTTTCTTAAAAAACTTTTTAAAAATGTAATTACACTGTTGAGCCTAATAAAATAATGGTTGGCAATAGAGAACTGTATAGCTGTTAAAATACAAAATCATTGGCACAGTGTGTAGCGTAATGACTAGAATGTAAAGAAGGAGCTTGTGTAGTCTGCCTGCTGGACGGAACCTTGCTCGTTTTTGAGTTGTGGTGATTCCTCCATGCCAGTGCTAGTTGGCGTCACCAGTCTAGAGCATACGATTTTCTATAATATTAATTGTAGGAAAATAGTGTAAAGTCCTCTAGATAACATCCACTAACAAGAAACAAAAGTTATTATTTTAAATCTTATTAACCGACTAAAAAGGGTAGTAAGTATTTTTTAATAACCCGACTTTTTAAACTGTTTCCTCAATTTATCTTCTTTTTATTGTAAATTGTCACAGAAACACTAAACCAAAGTTAGATATGGATCTAGCAGAGGACGAAGAGCGTGAATTTGCTCCAGATCTTCTCAACAGTACAGTCTACATAATTTCAATAGCACTGCAGATATCAACGTTCGCAATCAATTACAGGGTAAGTTGGGTTAACTCAAAATTCTATCAAAAGGCATTAATGAGTTGTTTTAATACGCAACGACGCCTGACACCCATAGAGGGAGGCAGAAGTCATGGATTTCCATTTGCCCCGACTCAGCGTACACATGTGAATCTTCCTCAACCCACTTGATGCCTCTCCCGATAGAGCCAAGTCACCGGTTTTGCTTCCGGAGACTGCTGTAAGATTTTTCGAAGGTTTTACCGGTAGTCGCTTCTGACGACATCCACAGCATATAAGACAGTGGTAGATTCTAACGTCGCTAAATAAAAAATAATATTTGTTAAATAGTGTATTACCTCTAATACCATATTTTTCCCCAAACGCTAGCCTCACCTGCACGTGGTTAGTGGTGGCTAACAAACGAGGCTGGAGCCTGAACGATGGCGGAAAATCAATTAGATTTTGTCGAACCTAATTCTCACAGAGTAGTGATGGATAAGAAGCAGTATCACAAGTGCGGGGTGTCGGCGCTGCGCTAAGCAACACGCTTGCCCGGTGTGCTGAGTATGGGCAATTAGTGGACTAAAATAGACCGTGGGCTGTACTCAGATTATGCTTAAAGTCATTCAACTTTGTATACAGGGGGAGCCATTTATGGAGGGACTACGCGACAACAAGCCGCTTCTGTACAGTATTCTATTGTCCGGCGGAGCGGTGATAGCACTTGCCGCAGGACTGATTCCGGACCTCTCTAACATGTTCGAAATTGTATATTTCCCTCCCGATGTGAGTATTATAGCTTATTCTTTACGGAAATAAAGGGGCGGCAAATTTTTACGCCGATACCTTACGGCAACATATAAATTGCTCATTGCTAGGCATATACAGAATGATCTCACTATAATATTTAAGAAACTTATAGCAGGGAAGTGTCCGTCGCACTGTTCCAGTGTAGGTACGCGGACTTCATAATTACGTTCTCGCCATATTTTACATTTAATTAAATGGTGTTGGCTTTGGGTATCGAACACAGGTCACTTGCTCTACTCTACATGGTTTACTGTGATAATTAATGCGAGCGTCCAGTTAAATATTATAAGGGGATAGAGAAAATTGGAAATAAATTTGTGTGTAATTCAGACATACTCCTTAATAGATAATACAAATGGAAGTAATGTAAAGACATATAATTTTATTTAAAAAAAAAAAAATTTTTTTTATAAATTTATTGCAGTTGAGAAAACAGAAGGGTTTGCGGCATATGAATAATTTACAAAACTTTAGCAAAAAGTAAAGTTTATTGGATCAAGACAGAACCCAACTTTCATAAAAAAAAAATTTGACTAGACATTAAATAGAATATGATAGGCAATTTATCAGCATCGCCTGTTCAAAAGATCATCAAGAAAATATATGGATAAGGTAATAGGTAAAGTAGAAGTCACAATTCTCTTAATAAATCACGACAAATTAAAGAGAACAACAGAAAATGAGGTAACAATATATTTGCTTTGAAGAAATGGCTCGGTATATCGAAGTTCTGCGGTGTATGTACAATATGATGTCTGTTCGAGAACAGAACCAGAGTATGAAACCAATCCAATTGTAGAAAGGTAAAAGACAGTGTGATGTTATCCCCGAAAAATTCTAACTGCTGAAATGAAAAGGATACGCTGTCAACATCAATGGTGAGAACACCACTCGCCTTCGATTGGGCGACGACAGTTCTTATGGCAAGATCGCTGGAGGAGGTTAGCTCTATGCTCAATGACCTAAATAGTGTCTCTCAACAGTTTGGCACATGATTTACGAGTATTATATTAATAACATTATCACAGGTATATAATAAGTGATGCGTGAAATATTCAGAATATAATATAGTGGTGTTTACAAAAAAATTAAGAATATGGACTCTGGTAGTCCGTAATATTAATTATATCCATAATCTTCACACTAACAAATCTAAATGCTTCAAATTTGTATTGCCAAATGTAAAATCGATCCCTAATAAGCCTAATTTGTAATACCATGCATTAGTCTTTATTAATAGACAGTATTTTTAGGGATCACGATTGATTGTAAACATCAATGGGGTAATACAGATAGAGAATACAGAGAGAGAAGACCTAAAAACGCAGTTCATCTGCTTATCCTGTTAGAAAAATACGATAACTGACTGTAGCCACTCCTTCAACAGTTTACTATAGTTACTTTCACAACATGTGTTAATGTCTTGTGGTATTTCATTAAGGGGACACGCGGTTGATGCAAATACTATTTATATTTTGCAAAAAGAGCTGCTTGCTATTTTATTTTGCGCACTTGTGATCAGCGGTGGGGATTTATTAAATAAATTATCATTTGAACTTAATCTGTCAACAAATTAACAAAAATATTATGTATTTGCGAAAACATGAACACCCCACATCATTCGTCCCTAGAAAATCAAAAGAATAAATAATGTAAAGTTTAAAAATCATTTAAGGGTCAAAGTACACACATCTATAATAAATTTCCCGAAAATATACTAGATCTTAATATAAAAATTACATTAAAAAGCGTTTGTTCCCCAATGGTTACTATTTATTAGGTTGAACGATTATTTCAATGACAAGGAGGCGTGGTAGTACATGGTAGTACTCATCCAGTTTGACACAAACAATTGGAAATGTGACGCTGCTATTACTTAAATAGTACCTAATTTTAATTATAAACAAAATTGTAAACTGTCTCAAAAAAATTGCAAGTTGGTAACAACGTTGCGTAATTTTATCTTACAATATTCTTTTCTTTAATTGCCTGTGAGACTATTCGTTGCTTTCTATTTATAACGTATAAAATCTGTTTAAAAAAACAGGGTACCTACGGATTTTCTTTCACCTGTTTCTTCTCAGTCAGAGGAATCTCATTACGAAACGAAGCCTAGCTAAGACCTAAGTCTTCGTTTCTTCGTTGCTCTTGCTCTTAGGAGCAATGTATGAAGTGCCGTAAAATCTATTTGATGGTACTGTTTGTATCTGGTTGGTTTGGATATAATTAAATAGAGGACATTCAAAAACAGAAAATAAAAAGTAAAAACTTTCCGGTATTTTTCTATTGTTTTTCTGTCCGCAAAAATCAGTGAATCTATCGTAGATAAATTATGAAGTTTTATTATTAAAAAAGATAAAAATCGACACAAGAGGCAAAGAAAGGTTGTGACGTTTATGGAGTTATCGCAGTGTCTGTAAGACTAGCATAAATTGGTTTAAGCGTTTTTAGTACGGGAATTATGATGTCCAAGATGAAGCTCGCTCTGGTCGACCTGTTACGGATCGAAAATCGAAAGTCGGTGCCATTTTTGAAAAAGTGCAGCAAGATCGGCATATTATTTACGACATAGCTGAAGAGCTAGGGGTTTGACCACAAAACAGTTTTGACGCATTTGAAAAAGTCTGGATATAAAAAAAAGCTCAATATTTGAGTTCCACGCGAGCTCACTGAAAGAAACCTAATGAATCGTGTACTCATTTGCGATTCTCTACCAAAACCAAAACGTTTTTGAAAAGATTGATCACTGGTGATGTAAAGTGGAATAGCTACTACAAAAACGTTGCGAAAAAGATTATGGTTAAAGGGCAGTCCAACTACACAGCGAAACCCGGATTAATTCCGTGATGCAGCCGAGCAAAACCATCAAATGAATTTCTTGAGTATTATGTAAATCATTAGTTCAAGTTTAGAGGAAATAAGAAGTAAACTAATTTTAATTACTTATTTGAACTGTAATAAAGTTTTCAATTCACAACTTATTTCAGTCTAATGTCGACATAATAGGGGTAAAAAAATTTTTGCGTATTTTATATAGAAATTCAAGATATTTTTTAACGCGGTTTATTTACTTTTCATTATTATATGTGTCATTTGTTGCCATTTTTAAGGTGTTATCATCATGATGTTAACCTAACATTACCTAAAGAATTCTGAGGAGACTGAAACGAGTGAAAATCTGAGGGTGCAAGGACAGGGCTTTATGGTGGATGCATTAACACTTCCCAACCAAGTTCTCTCAATATTTGCCTAGTATATTAATAACTCAAGTGATATCACGTGCATTATTTACACATGTACTACTGTTTCCAAAAGCTATTAGGATAGGACAGGCATTATGTTATTTAAGAATATTTCGAGTATTGATGTATGATATCGGTAGCCGAAATCACCGCGCGGATTCAATTCTATGACTTTGTAATTTATAGATAATGATTTTTTTTCAATGTTTAATAATTTTTTTATTGTCTTGTAAATCATACATAAATATAAAATGATTGTATAAAAAGTCATTTCCTTATTGTTCAGTGCAACTATCACTTAACCGTTATTGAAAAAAAAAAATTCTGAATGTTATTCCAGGTTATAAGCTATAACAATGTCAACTTTCATCAAAATCCATTCAGTGCCAATTGTGTTCAAAGTGAAGGACAGGCAGAAAATTAAATAAAAATATTTTGTATTATGACCTACTTATAGTGGTATTTATAAAAGAAATAGAATCAACACGGACATGATGGCCAAAAAACATTCTGAAAAGCAGTTTGATGAATTTTGGCAATCAACAAATAAAAGTTAAATCCTTACCCGAAATTTCCCACCAGCTTAGCGTGCATGAGCCGACATACATAGCGAACGCTTTTGAGCCACATTTCAGAGGTATTGGTTAGATTTTCAGTTAAGGAAGTAACATACATAATTAGATCCACATTCGAAAGAAAGTCCCCCTGCCATGACTGCCTTAGCGTTGAGCACGTGCGGGTCACGGGTGCATACTTGCCGCAAGTGCTTGCTATGGTTTTAATTTATTCATCCGTCACAATCATGTCAGGTTTATGTTTAATTACTTGGGTACAATTACGATATAGAAAGGAAACATAGATTGATGACTGTGCATTGTAACATGCTTGCCTGCAGATTTGCATGTAATTCAAAATCAGTTAAGATAAGACTTTTTATAGCATACTGCCAATCTTTTTACACATGCCGCCGACTATGGAATAGGTTCATCCAGCGGGTATATGGTAACTTGCGTGTGCAACACAATAATGTGTTTGGGGTGGTTGTAAGAAATGTCGTGGTACTACATACAGAATACATACCGTGTGTGTAGATAGTTATGCAGCCATTATGAGGAAACAATGTGCCTCATTACTCTCCCGAGTCTGCGGTGGCTGCAATGTTAGGCTACAGTTGTTAAAAGACAGATTGGACTCACCCCTGTTTTGTTTTTAGATGCAACCTATTGCTTAATTGTGCTAACAGTAGAAACTAAGTTTAGACCAAAATTATATATGGACTCTGTTTGATTTAATACTAACCGTGAAATTATCTCTCTTCATAAAACTGTGATCACATGTCTGGCATTGGTATTTATAAATACCCTTCACTGCAGTAAGAGAAGTTTTTGGTGGAATAACATGTGATTTCAGTGATTGGTTCTCTCGAGTAGTGGTCGCGCGTCGCCGCTCTTTGCCTTCAACTTGTTTGTCTGGGTGCATTCGACTTCTATGGGAGTAACAGTTACCGGAACTTGCAAATGACTTATCACAGAAAGGACACTTGTAAGGCTTAGCCCCTGTATGTTGATTAATATGAAACTGTAGAGAATAAAATAATTTTACTTATACATTAAACTGCAATGAACATGCTTTAGTAATTTAATAAAATTATGTTTAAAAATGTAGTAAAAAAATGATTACCTTTAAGTCTTGGTTTCTTTTAAAACTCTTCTTACAAAGATTACATTTATAAGGTCTTTCATTACTGTGTGTAATACTGTGAGTTTTTAAATTGCTATTTGTATTATAGGATCGTTGACAGATTTTGCATGTATAAGATTTACTCTTTGACATGTGACCAGCCATATGTGTAGCTAAATTTTTTTCACTTCTGAAACTATTATTTTACTTAGATTTTGATCACTAGTCAAATATTTTCAAATGTACCAAGCATCATATTGGATGATAAAAGAAATCTGGGTAGAAAGTTCACAAGATAGTGATAAATATTATATACTCTTTCCTTATTTGAAATATTAGTAAGAATCATGCTAAAGTTAGTAACTTAGGAGATGTAAGGAATTTTATAATATAAAACTTTATAAAATCAATACTCACTATCTTCCACATAAATGACACATTCCAGAAGTGCGATGCTTTTTGAAGTGTGCGATTAAATCACACTTAAAATCAAAGCCCTCAAGACAAGTACTGCAGTTATACTTCCGAGTTACCCTATCTTCATTCAAATGAACCCAAGAGTGATTTTTCAGGGCAAGTTCTGTAAAAAAGCTCCTATTGCATGTTAAACAAGGGAACGGTTTTAACATTGAGTCTTGTTTATCATCACTTGAGTCTGAACCAGGTTCGAGTTTTTTTATTAATTTGATAGTTACATCTTCACCATCCACACCATTTAAATAAACAACTTCCTCTGAATTATTTTCCACATTTCCATCAATGTTAGGTGATAACTCATCATCAGAATTCTGCAGAACCATCATTGGATCAACATTAACTTCCATAGGTGTATCTTTTGTGATGTTATCAATATAGTAATTTGATTCTGTTTCAGTTTCTGTTTTAATTATTATTGGTGCACAAAAAGCTTCCTTTGCTGTAAAATCAAACTTTAAACTGTGACTAAGTAGAGTTTCTTGCGCCTTTTTAACTTTATCTATAAAATCACATACTGTTTGTAATTTTGTGCAGCACTTAATACAAATATTTTTAGGTAATTTGTCATCTTCATCAACCTGTAAGTATTTTGAATAGAGCGGCAATAAAAAGATATGAATGTAAAAAACATTAAAAATATCAAAAGGACATTAAAATTACCTCAATCAATAAATATTTATTTAGCTTGTCATGCAGAAGCATTGCCTCTGCTTCAGCGCTAAATATCATTATAGTGACTTCTTGTTCCTCTGCGCATAGACGACACCATCGTTCAAAGCTTTCCTTTAAATTAAGACTCATATTGCTATAGTTCGATTGACATATTGGAAGAAAAATGTATTAGTTTAATTCTCAAGTATCCGCTCTACATTTACACAAGATTTCTTTAACGATTTTTTCCACTTCGTTTTCCATTGGAGAAGACGCATGCGCGTAGAGAGAGAGCTATGTTAAGGTTTGTATACTTCCAACTATTCATATTTAAAGGCATGCTGAATTGGTTCAAACTGTAATAATGCGCAAACTCGTGGTCTTTGAGAAATCGTATAGTTGTACAATTCCAATCGGAACACCAGAAAATTGTCATCTGTCAAGAACCCACAGAATGATCAGTGACCACAGATAAACAATATACTAGAGAAAGAAGAACCACAGATGAAACCAATGACGACCACAGAACATAATACTTACAATGATGACCATCTCGGAAACATTCGAACATGGCTGATATAGACTAAAGTGCTTGAGTTCTCAAACCGCAAAGAGTTCTGTGGACCTAAAAAAAAACAATAATTAATTGTTTAAAATAACTTTTTTTATAATAAAATTAAATATATAGAATGAGTTTTTTCTAGCTCCTCTCCGGTCGCTGCTGTTTTTGCTAATACATTAGGTACAACCTTAAAAAACATCTAATTTGATAAATAAATTATGTCTTGCTCCTGTGGCTTTTCTGTCCTTGTAGTACTATGCTCGTTAATGTTTATATATAAATAATATAAATATTATATATAAAGTAAAGTAGCAACTGTAAGTGCCCACTGCTGGGTAAAGGAATCCTTCCCAAATAATTTAAGAGGATTTAGGAGTCGGGAAGGGCCCGCCACACTGTTCCGGTGCGTGTTGGCGGACATGACATGTCGCCGATCTTCACGATGTTTTCCTTAACCACCGAGCAACTGGTTAATACAGCACTTAAAATTGCTTTAAAAAATTTTAGTGTAGCCAATCTTTAAATACGATTTATTAATAAATAAATATAATTTTTTTCTACGATATCAAGTGTAATATAAAATAGTCAAGAAAGTATTATCTACGTTCTTAAACTCGAGTAAAACAGGAAGTGAAAATTGGATATCTCTGTAATATATTATGTACTAACACATGTATTATATATTATGTGTAGGACATAGTACATAGTACATTATACATATATTATATGTTAGTACATAATACATTTCAGACACATCTTATGTTAATTAATAATAAAAATAGCGAGCGTAGGTAGTTCACAGTACCAGACACCTTCCTCGATGACAGTTGATTCGCAGCGTGACTGCATAATGACACATACAGAGATATATATCTAAACGAAACGCGTGCATAGTGCATTTACTTGCATCAACTGGCCTGTCTACATTCTACCTGGTTTGTCTATAGTTGCGCATGCTGGTTCCTAGTGCGGTTTCGTATTTTTTGGGTATTGGGATGATGGGATCCGGTCCAATGGGGCACCGACCAGACCTACCCCGGGCAAACTCATTAATAAGATAAATTAAGCCATTGTAGGTATTACTTTGTTGAATTGACATACCTCGTTTGAGCGCTGGTAGCATTCGTATATGAGCCCTGACGTCATGACATTGCTGTTGAGGGCCTGTATTACTTAATTACTAATACGTTAGTAAATATGTTTCTGTTCGAGATTAATATAAAAGTCTCGGTGTATACGCTTCTTATGTTAAAAAGTTTAATTAATTAGTCTCCTAATTTTTCGAGAGTTTATTTTTTAAAATATACCACTTTTCGTTTAACATCTATCAGTTTAAGTAAATAAAATATAAATCTCGCCAATAAGCGATTTATAAATGGAGTCCGCTCGCGTGCTTTCTCGCTTACACTATAACTGTTTATATACCCATAGGATAAGAATTTACATTCACTCCGTATGCGAAAACATAATTATTATAAGTAGTTAACAGGGTTCAATTTAATAACGTCTTATGCAACCAGCATAAGTAAAAAAAATTGTCAAATTGTCTAAATTTTAAACGAAAGTAAAATGGAGTTTACCAATAGACAATAAACGCAAGAATAAACTTAATTTTCATTGACTTTGAAAATTTAGCAGCACCAGCGATTATGTGTCACTATCAAAATAAAAAAGCTGTATGTTCACATTCTAAAGTTATTAGTCCAAAATATCTTCAGTAAAGGAGAACTAAATTTACTGTCTATATTTTATGCAATCGAAATGGACAGAAGGCTTTGTAGCCAATGCCACAATATTTTAAATAAAGCAGAATATGTTCGTAGCGACTGGCGGGTTTAAACACAAAGTATAAAGTATGCTTAAATAATATGGGTTTAATGAAACTTGTAGTCATAAATATCCTTTCATTTTCAATTAATAATAGTAGAATTAAAGTTCGGTGCCTTTACATTATTTTTTTTTGTAATTTGTGAAAGTTATCCTCCAAAACACAAAAACCTGTAACTACAACTGTACTGTGGACATTAACTTCCAAAGTTTCGGAAGTCCTTAAATGTAAAAAAAAATGTATTATATGTTACATTAACGTTTTTAGGAGTCCTCAAAATGATCCTTTTTATTTTTTGCAAGTAATATTTTTCAGTCAATCCGCGCTACGGGAATAGCTGAACAGCGAACAGATTGTATAAAGGTAATGTCGTAAGTGAAGGATTGAAGATAGATATGTACCTAGGAGGTAAAGTAAGCAAAGCGGGTTGAGATTGAGGGGCATCGTTCTCGAGGACCGGTCTGCGCGGGTGGTGCGGCGGGTGCGCGTGGGCAGGGAACATTGTGCGGTGCGGGCGGGGCGTCCGTCAGTCGCGCAGCGAGCGCTATATTACAAGTACGTCGGGTGGCGCCGCGCCAGCCCGTAGCGTGTTAGTGTTGTGTCACAGCGGTGGGCCAGGTCGGTTTCGAGATTTCTTCGATCCGACACACACCATGGCTCTCAATTCGGACAGTGAACAGAAATCGAACCTGGTCCTCCGCGTAGACCAGGATTCCGATTCGGTTCTACAGTCGTTATTTGACACAGTGCTTAAGCCGGACTCAAAGCGACCGCTACAGGTGCCTCTGCGTATGCGACAGCTTCCAAAGTCGTTCTTTAACCCGCCGTCGACCGGTTCCAAGTCGCCATCCGTGTCTCACTCGCGAGAAAACTCGGCTGATTCGGCATTCGGATCGTCGTCTGCGACAGGCGCCGCACCGGTGTCTCACTCTAGAGCACACTCTTCGCCAGCTAGTTTGCAACAAACTTATTCAGCGGGACAACAAAACCAGCAAGCACCTTTACTTCATCAGCACTCAAAACAGAGATCTTATGATGTCGGAACACATATTCCAGATGATCTCGGACCGCTGCCGTCCGGTTGGGAACAAGCTCGCACTCCTGAAGGACAGATATATTATCTCAAGTAAGATACTATTTGTAATAATTTTATATAATGTACACTGCAGATCAGTAGACTGTGCATTTTGTAAGTATTTTGACGTATTTTGAATTTCTGCTCCTAAAAATAATCTGCCCATGTCATCGGCTTTACTGTGGTTTGAATGGAGACAGGTACGAGTTACTTCAGCGTCAAGAGGTTAGTTTTGGTTTTATTTGTTTTTTTTAGAGATTGCGTGATATTTTTGATTTTATTTAAATGAAAATTTCACCCTTTTTACATAAATTAGAAAAATTTCTGTCAATTGTACATACTTAATTACATTCATACAACGAATTTCCTATTAAAATACAAGGTCTATTTTAAATAATTAAAAAGCACTTTGTAACATACAAATTATTAACTGATTATTTTATTATGATCTTATTAACTCACAATCATTTTACTCCTTTAGTAACTTGCTGAAAGAAGGCTTCTCTAAGGACTTCCTTAAGGGTAATATAGATAATATCGCAGTACTGGAGGGTTGGCAGATAACCCACCTGTGTCTGTATTATAACATTATTTAAAATGGACATATATTTATCTCTTGCCCTATGAAACCTACGAAAGAAGACACGATAAACGCAGCGTGACATTTTTCGTAGCGCAGGTGTTCACAAAAAGTTAAGAATAAAGTATGCAACAAATATTATTCAAAAGCCTATCAAAGAATATTATAAAGTTATCTAACAAATGTATCATCGATTTGTTGTGCTATGTTGAGACACGTGGGGTTCGTATTTTGCATTTAACTTTTCGAAAATTAATCCTTTATTAAAAAATCAAATATCTTTAAATAATAATCTAAATTATTCGAAAATAAAATCAAACTTATTTTAAAGAGTTAAAAAAAAATTCTTGTACTAACTTCTGTCGTTTATTTTGTACCTTTGAGAGTTGTATTTCAAAAAGCGCTTATATTGGTATTTATTTTTAATAAAATAATAGATATGTAGATCTAAAAAACTTCAAGACATGAATTCTAACACAGCCTTTCAACTACATTTCACTTCTTTAGGTATGCATTTTCGGAAAAATCCTATCAGGAATCTACCTGCCAAATTTCAACTTTGTAGTTCCTGAGATTTCGTGATTAGGCAGCGGTATTAGGTTTTATATACATACTACTACTAGCCCGGCAAACGTTGTTCTGCCCTTTCCGGTAGGCGGCGCGATGAGTTTGATTTCTTTATTACTTCATAACTCTACCACAGCGCCACCTATCGGGTCCAGATTTTGTGATTTTCTTTTTTGCTTGCTTCAAGCCAACATCTATTGCGCATATAGGTCGCTTTAGTCGATCTATCAAATCCTAGCATAGTTATGAACCATCGTCTCGACCATTCAAATATATTGTGTGAATATGACCTGAATCGGTCAACAAGTTACACCATCACTAACAGAGGCACACAAGATTTTTATATATAAAGATAGATTTATTTAACAAAACAATATACTTAGTATGTTATAAAGAGGTAATGAGCAATTAACTATTTAAAATAAATAGGTGTGATGTTTCTGATTCTTAACATTCGACGTACCTATGTTTCATATTTATTAGAGATGTAAAAAATACAACACAGCCACTTTAAAAAAAAAGATTACAAAATTACTTTCAATACAAATAATCACGCAGGTATTCCTAAAAGGTGATGCTGTAGATTTCTTATTCTAAATACTATTTTTAAAACTTGTTTAATAACGATACGTTTCAAGCAATTAATGAAATATATGTATAGAAGCACAAATCTGTTCATGACTAAACCGAAGCATAAGAATATGGCTTCAGTGAATGAACGGATTTGTGATCGTTGATCGTTTAACGGTTAGTTTGCGCGGTTTTCATCAAGAAATATAGCCATTACTCTTTACTGAAGAGGTTTTACATATACTTGTATCATTTAAACAGTTACCGTAAGTCAAAAATAACGAGAGTACGTAAATATTTACCTTTTTGTACATTTTTTATGTTGACGCAACAGAAATCATTCCAGGTCTTGTGTTATTGTAACCAAATACTCTACAGTTATGAATTGAATCGAAAAATATTTATTAAACGTCACCTGCAGCCTGATAATAGTCCTCTGTTTAAAATAAGCCTCTCCGTGGATTTGCGAACCATCTGGTCTATCAGTAGAACGCTATAAGAATTTCAAGCGAGAAACACGTAGCTGACTCTTACGTCATCCACGGCGAGAAAAAGGATAGCAGATTATCTTAAGCAGTCACCACACGGCAACTCTACAGTATATTCCGTTCATTTCCAAACCGTCTCGTTGCTCTTGTTTTGGCAATAGCAGAAATGGTAAATATTTAAATTTTAAACACTATTCTTTAAATATTATAAAGAAATGTCGCAATCTTGTCTGTGTATTCGCTTATAACATCTAAATTTCGAAGTGGATTTCGTCGTTCGAGTTGTAATAGTTCCATATAATCCGTAATAGGCAGAGCCAACTTAGTGTTACGTATTGTTAAAGTTAAAAAAATGTTAAAACCGGATGTCATTAAAAAAAATTCTACAAAAAAAATATGTAAACTGGATACACTTATATATTTTCATGAATTAATATTAAATAGTTTAGATACATACGAACGTAGAAAAATTAGAAGAAAAAACTTTCTAAAGCGCTTAAACAGAAATACATTCAAAATAAATCGTAACGTAATCATAAATTTAACACAACGTACCAAAATGGAGAGCACGTTAATGTTGACACAGCCGTATGTGTAATTATGATTAAGAAGCAGGCCTGAATAATCTTGAAAACAATACCAGCAAAAGAAATCTATTGAAACTTAAGAATTTGGGTAAAGATATTCAAATATTTATTATTTGAGCCTACCGTGGCCGAGTGATCGGGGGATCTGCCTCCGAATCAGGAGACTCGTGAACGCTCCCTTATGTGGAGACTACCAATAGGTACGAGTTTTTGAAAACCTATGTACGATTTGTTTCAGTAGCTTGGATACAGGCTCACCAGTTGTCACATTGTCCCGAAGAAACTTTGGTGAAAAGGGGGTTGAAAGGACTAAATATTTCTAGACAAGTGCTCTGAACCTAAACCTCTTTCCATCCCTCCCTCCTTCTCCTACGCTAAATTTCAAAACATTACCACTAAGATCGGTCCTTGCAGTTCGATGCAGGTGGCGCATCCATCGACTACTCTGAATACTACAGGTCGTCTCTCTATCTTCAGGGGGTCATCCTACAGTGTACCTGCATGTCTGCACGAGGCCGTCATTTGAGAATCTTTTATCCAACGGTTGTCAGTTCTGCGAGTTGACTAGCCCAAGATCACTTCAACTGGCTGATTGTTACGGCTATTTCGCTTACTCTAGATCCACTGCAGATCTATCACGGAGAAAACACCGAGCATAGCTTTCAATAGCCCACTAAGCAACTAAGCTTCTTCTTATGAAGAAGCTCGAACTTGATTAGCGGAGATAATAAGGTCATGGTCTAATGTGAAGGACCAAGTCTCGATTCCGTGAGTCATCACTGTCAACACACACATACACATACTTCCAACATATGTATGAACCGGTAAATTTATTATCATAATAAACGAACACGGACAATCTGTCGCCTTTGTTGTTTCATACCAACTTATTGACCATTTGACAGTCACCACCTAACATGATTAATTGTATTTACGCGAATGCCACCGTCAGCTATTTAATTATTAATTTTTGGGCCGATCTACGCAGAATGTTCAAACAGTATCCCGAGGTCGGCGGCACTGGTATGCTTTGTTTTCGGATGTAATTTTGTTTATCATGATGATTTTTTTTGACCAATATCATGGTCAATTATTGGGATTTCGTTTCATCGTCCTGTATAAGCACTGTGCACTTCAGATAATTACTCTTTTGACCCAATTGACAATAGTGATGAATTAAGAGTCGTTGCAGTCGTAATATGATAATTCAACTTTAGGATATCCTTATCCTTAATAACTTACATTCTGAACCGCAAAGAAAACTGCTTACTTGCCATATAATTGCACTGCCATATAACTGAACAACTTGGTAATATTTTTGTATCGTTCTGAATATTGGTTTTAATCCCTGCTTTTGTTATTCCGTTTCAGGCACTGTAGCTAACTCGTTTTTCGATCTTATTGAATGTATGACAGGTCACATTCATCGTTTTCGGAAAGGTAAAAATTAGCGAGTGCCTTTGTATTTCCACAAAGACACTTTGTATTCCCCGATGCGTCGATTAGTAGCCATTAATTTTTATACAGGAAATTTGCGTCATCATCATCATTATCATCATTTCAGCCTATCACAAGTCCACTGCTGAACATAGGCCTCCCCCAAAGACTGCCACGAAGCTCGGTCCTGAGCCACCTGCATCCATCGACTTCCCGCAACACTGCGCAGGTCGCGACATCTTGTGGGGGGTCGTCCTACACTGCGTTTGCCTGTACGTGGCTGTCACTCGAGAACCTTTTTTCCCCAACGGTTGTCAGTTCTGCGAGCTATGTGGCCGGCCCATTGCCACTTCAGCTTGCTGATCTTTACGGCTATCTCGGTTACCATAGTTCTGCTGCGGATATCATCGTTGCAGACTCTATCACGCAGAGAAACAGCGAGCATAGCCCTTTCCATAGCGCGCTGACCATCTTTGAGCTTCCTCATACGGCCTGCAGTGAAGGACCAAGTCTCGGTTCCGTATGTCATCACTGGCAACACGCACTAGTTGTATACTTAGCCCTTGATGTTTTGCGGTATACTCGATCAGAAGATATGACGTAGTTTCCCGAACGCAGCCCAGCCGAGTTGGATTCGTCGATTGACCTCTGAGTCGAAGTTTTACTTACCTAATCGGACAATTTGTCCCAGGACTACTCGTTCTCGTACTCGTCTACAACTACGAGCCTATTGTTCCCAATAACAACCGGTATTGGTGTGACATGAACTTCGTCTTGTCCATGTTCATCTTAAGACCAACCTGTTGGGAGACGTTATTGAGATCATTGAGCATTGTACTAAGCTCCTCGAGCGATCCTGCCATAAGAACTATCTCGTCGGCAAATCGAAGGTGAGTGATGTATTCGCCATTGATGTTGATACCGTATCCTTTCCAGTTCAGCGGCTTGAAAACATCTTCCAATGCAGCGGTGAAGAGTTTCGGGGATATGACATCACCCTGTCTTACACCTTTCGGCAGTTGGATTGGTTTCGTACTCTGATTCTGTACTCGGATAGACATCGTAGCCTCATTGTACAAACACCTCAGCACTTCGATATACCGAGATACTATACAATCTGGCACCGCTGGAGAGACTGGAGCACCGCCCAAATTTCGACTTAATCGAAGGCTTTCTCATAGTCCACATACGCCTGACATAATGGTAAATTGTACTCCTCGGTCTTTTGTACAATCTGGCGAAAAGTATGTATGTGGTCTATGGTACTATAGCCATTTCGGAATCCGGCTTGTTCGGGAGGTTTACTAGACGATTGTAGACGCGGCTTAGAAGCGATATCGGTCTATAATTTTTCAACAGGCCGTTATCCCCTTTCTTGAAGAATACTACAACCACGCTTCTACTCCACGCTTTCGGCGTAACACCGCCATGAATGACGGAATTAAACAGCTTCTGAAGGACAACAAGTACCGGTTTTCCAACCGCTTTCAGAAGCTCAGCTGTAATTCCGTCCTCACCCGGCGCCTTGCTTTAAAGCTTGTTTTTAAGCTGTTTGAGGGCCATCCGAATCTCGCTCAGACTGACGTCCGGGATGTTATTGGGATAATGTCGGATAAGCTTGGCTCTTGGGTCGTTACTCACATCAGTGTGTGATTTCAACGACGTTGTGTACAGCTGTCCGTAAAACCTCTCGATCGCACTCAAAATCTCGGCTCCAGCTGAAATAACTGCGCCGCTTTCGGTGTTCAGCTTGGTCAGTTTGCTCTTTCTGATAGACAGATCTCTGGTGAAGACTGGAGCCGTGGTTCCGCTCTATCGCTTTTTCAATACAGGCTGTATTAAATTTGCGTATGTTTTGCCTCATACATTTGGAGATCTGTCTATTCAGTTGCCGATATGCCGGAAATTTGCTTGCTGAATTAATAATATTGTCGTTTAAAAACATATACCACTAACACAGTCCATTACTCGAAAAAGAAAAAGGCTACATCTACATATTATTTAAAGGAGAGAGCAAATGCCAAAGCTGCCACCTTTTGCAGGAGGATTATTATGTTTTTACTAACAGATGCCGATGCTCATCGTCTGTTTTAATTAAATCATTAGTCGAATTTTCCAACACGAGGTAAGGACACGTGTTCTGTTAAGGAGGTATTTTAAGAAATACATAATATTACGATTTTTTTATAACATTAGAGTGATATAGCGATCATTATATTAATATTGCGATTTTGAACTTACCAACAATGCAATATAAAGGCAAGTTAACAAGTTCTTCAAATGAGAAAATAGTTCAAAAACTTACAATTTGAGCTTTCAAAAACATATATTCTTAAATTTTGTTTGATTTTAGTTCTGTTGCACTAATATTAAGAAATAAAATTATTTTTAGGAATAAGTAAGCATATTCTTATGGTTACACCAAAAGGCGCTTATGGGAGCCACATCACTTTTTTTTTTTCATAAGATGATAGTAAACCCGTAGTCGTTATCTCACTATCAAAGTTATCATAAGCTTTACGTTGAAACACATTGTCGTAATTTACTATCTAATCGCCATCGCATAGGTAGGTTACCTTTCGTCAGTACATATTAATGATAAGAAGTGATAAAAGTGAAAAATGATTCATTTAAACAAAGGAAAACATTTACATTATTATTTCTAAATAACCATTGTTACATAGTCTTTTGGCTAAATGTTGTCTATATCATCAGTTAAGAATATCTTTTTGTTTTGTATGAGAAATAGAGATTAGAGGAACTTGTATTGAAAGTGGTTCAAATATATAAGCAAAAAAAGGTTCCGGGTTACTACGGTCAAAACTATTTTTACTTTGAAATCTTTTAAATACTAAGATTGAATGTGCGAAAGCGTCTTCGAATTAATATAATTGTTATAACTTTTAAATTTTTATTAACTTTACACTTCATAAATTATCGAAATGGTAACAATAAACTCTGTTGCACTGCAAGTATTTGTGCGTGGTTTACATTATTTTTAAATATACTTTGCCTTTTGCTACTATTATTTACGAACCTAAGTGTGACATTAGCCTGCCACCTGGCAAATTCGTATGTTATATCATCTGAAAATGTTATCAGGGATTATGTTACTAAATTTGAGCTGCTCGTATCCGTTCAGCTGGTAAGACAGTTGCAAATAATTATATCGGTACTAATATTTAATCAATTTAGGATGGTGTGGATGGCGCCGATGCCATTACAGTAAGGTTACGTTTCGCTTGCGTACCGTCTAGGATAATATCGAATTCGTGTGGGCGTTGTACTGCTTCTCTGATTTGTAAGATGATTTTAATAAAGTTGCGTTTTATTTTTCAAGTAGTATGTTTGTTACAACTTGCCTGCCCGGCGTGGTGAGAAGGTGCAAATCAATCTATGGCAGTGATTTCATGGGAAGGCGGATAACTAGCAAATGCTGATAAAGAAGCCACCAAACCGCTAGCCAAGCGTTGCCTTTATCAAATGCTAATCTCAATATTGGGAAAGGCCAATATCCGGTAGTGGACTATTAACAATCTGATGAAGATAAAGAGGAAAACTATTCTAGAATAAATATATGTATAATGAGATAGATGAGACTGAAGAAATCTGACGCCTTCAATGCTACATGCCACACGATCTCTAACCCAACGCCAAAAACCGCAACTAATTCTTGTAATTCATTGTGGGGAGAAATAAAACGAACGGGATTTCCAATAAAAAAATTGAAAACAAAAAAAAATATAACTCGTTGCTTCATATTTTATTATCAGAAAGTACATTTATACTTATTGTCTACAAATTAAAATGGGCTGAAGGCACTCGGTTTGTTGGGTAACACAAAATGTAACAGCGGCAGTTAGCGAGACGTTCGACACCGCGTCGCTTCCACGGGGCGTGGACGACAGCCAATGCGACATCAAAGCTTTTGCCACCTCGTAAATAAACTATACCGTTGAAAGTAGCTTATAGAAAAAAAAGCACTGGGAGACGAACATCATTATTGTGGATATAAAAGAAAACCGCCTATACCACATAGGTGGTTTTCTTTTTTAATCTTTGTAATAAACAACAACAACAACAACGCTACAATAATTAATTAAAAACGGTAATATTTAAAATTAATATAAACTACAGTTTTGTTAGTGTGATATGTACTAGCTAGCTATAGTAAACGGTGCATTGTTTAACAACACTTGGCTTAGTGGTTAGTTTACCTGACTGTAAAGCCCAGGTTTCGAATTACAGCTAGAGTCAATATTTGCGCAACACTCAAATAATATGATTTCGTGTTTGGTTGTATTGTGGTTTATCCCGGGTGTCCGACACTTTCCCCGATCTTATTGGGTACAGGAATGTAAAGTCGAGTGAGTGTCTCTTTGTTTGTTTACTATACACGTGCGGATTCGATCATTGCATGACTTAAATCTGCTGAAATCTGCCTGGAGCACCAGTATCGTTTTGTCACTCAACCGTTAATGTGCAACAATGTAACTTAAGTCTAGTATTTTTATTACAGTGTATATTTCACGTAACGTAACTCAGTTCGTTGGTAATATATGCGTCAGGGTTGCCAAACCGGAAGGCACGGTGAGTATCTCAAAACGAAGTAGATACTTTGTAAGCTCCTAGAAAATATTGAAATTTCGAATATCAAAGGTTTTAATTTAGACAGTTCGTCGCTTGGCTCTGTTCACGACAAGGCGCTCGCGTGGCTAACGCCGCGACGGACCATTGGTAGCGGTGCGTGTCTTCCGTGTCAGCAAATAGACTCGCGCATCACTTCTTAATTGCAAGTTGGATCGATGTTTTATAAGCTCCATAACGGCCAGCATGCGTCTCGCCTGCGAAATGTTTGCTTTAATTATTATTGGAATGGAGGGTAATTCTCTGTGGTTTTGTTCGGCTAGACTTGGCGATGTTCCGAAACGGGTAGCGATGCAAATTGCCTTGGCGGACGCCCAACGCGGCGGCAATCAGGCCTAGTAGCTTTAGCGCGTTACTCGTGACTTTTGACCTGCAACTCTGAGGCGTTTACGCCTTGTCAGACAATCATCTTATCGCTAGAGTATGATTCGTTATATTGTGTTGTAGTTCCTGATAGCAACTTATGTTAATGTTCATGTTTCATGTGAAAAAATTTATTAAGGATCGGTTTTGCAGTCGGAGGGGGAAAATGAAAAAAAGCAATGCAAAGGAAAGCATTTATCCAAGCGATGTTTAATTTTCATATAAAAGAATTTAAAAGCTAAGTCGTTTTTTTTATAAAAAAGCAGCAGCCTATAAGTGCCCAGTGCTGGTCAAAGGTCTCCTTTACAAATATCTGAGATGGGTTTTGGAGGTGTAAAGGACTCGTCACGCTGCGGTAGGCGGGCTTCACATATCCTCGAAATATTTTTATTAATGGAAAAGCATAGACCAATACATGGGAGTAACATTTAGTCTTTGTTTCATCGCAAACGGAGTGTTAATCCGGAGATATGTGAAGTGAATGTTTTCAAATATTTACTTATACGGTATTATGTGTATTTTCGACCAATCAGTGGAACCGAAATTGAATTTGTATTAGTATGACAACTGCTTCGCTTAGTGGTGAGCCTACCAAACTCCCGAGTCATGGGTCCCAGGCTTTATGATATTTGTATATACGAAGTCAATATTTGTGCGAAACCCAAATTAATGGTTTTCAGATATTATTGTGTTGTATTGTGTTACATCCCGTAGCTTTCACACTGCATCTGCATCTTGCGATAAGTCGCACAAGCGTTACATTGGATATGGAAGAGTAACGACGAGTTAGTGTTTCTGTGTTTGCACGCACACTTTCGGAACATATATCCTACATTTCCTGCGCAATTAACCTCCTCATTCTCAACTCCAGTCGGAAGTTGTCATTGTGGTCGAAACGTCCACGAGGACATTTAAGAAAAGAAGTATCTATTGGATATAATTCATATAAGCTTTTCATGTCTGTACATAGAACGTATTTGTAATAAATGAAAAATGGTGTAAGTAAAAAAAATGCATTAAGTAAATTTTTTTAATGTTTGCTTGACTACACTCCCACCGGGAGGTGGTGAAATCTTAGATAGAAACGCAGTTGTTCAGTAAAAGATGTCCGATGGTAGAAAGGAGATATCACAAGGTTGTCATCACCCCAGTTGGAGACTGCCGGTTAAATGAGAATCACACGCTCCATCGAGGCATTCCCTTGGCCATAGCCTTACTTTCAGACTACTTGATTTCAACTAGGCAGTGTTGTCATCCGCGTATGTAAAGAAATCGAACTTATAGAGATCGTAGTATGCAAAAGAAGTTTTTTCGCTGTTAAATTTATAAATATCAAAAATTTTCGCATAGTGTTCTTACAACTCACAAAAACTATGAATTCGCATCTGAAGTACCATGGGTCACAGTGACGTGAAATGTATAATGTGGGGGTGAGTCAATTACCTTTTATAGAAGTAGAGTAAAACAAGCGAGCATCTCATCTGATGGTAAGACATCACCAACAGTCGTGAATATCCATAAATATACAAAACCAGAGGAGTTGCAGGTGCGTTATCGGTCTTTAAGGAAGTAATCACGCGAGAATTAAAGAGATAACGTCGAGAAGAGAGTAGTGTCCTCTCTGATGTATACTAACTCCGGGGCGAGGCACAATGTAGTGATCCAATTTGTAACCAGGGTAGTGGAGATAGAAGATATCAGCCGGAGGAGATATTTGCTCTTCATTCAAAGAAATCATTGGTGACTTCGCCAATTGTACATGGTAATGAGACTTCACTCCATCTTAGTGTTGTCAGTTAAGGTTAGCGTGAAGTCTCCTGACGTTGCAGAATTCGCAGAGCACGTAGCAGGATGTGCTCTAATTTTGTAGTTCACATTTCAATCAATGTAATAAAATAATTTACGTGTTTAAGTACTTTTTCCGGTAATTTTTTGATTACTATATTATTAATTTGTAAACGATTAAGTGTTTTTTTGGAAAAAACCTTTCGAACCAATTCTTAGAAATAATTTGGGACTGCTTCCAGATTTAGTAGCTTTAATTATTATAACTAATTTACGCATAATAAGAATGTCTCAAGTAGCGACGTTATGTCTTCGCAGCACGAAAACTAGACCATGTTCGTGTCACCGGCGTTTGTTTTAGGTTCATCATATATGAATTATCTTTTTCGTCATTTGTCAAACGCCACAAAGCTTCAAATGCTCCTTAATTACGCGAAAGAAGTCGCGGGCTCATCTAGTATCTAAAATTATATACTCTAGAATAAAATAAATATATTATGGTATTTAATATAAGATAACAAAAATACTTTCAAAAGGATATAAGCCAAATAGACTCACAGTGAGTAGTATCAGTGGTATACTATGGCATTGCTTCTCGAATAAACTCGAGGACGTTTTACGAGGGAACGGGAAATATTCTAATTTCAAATGTGGCGTAGAGAGAGATATATGCTAGTTGTTATCCACCACTAGTAATTTTTTTTGCACAGGCCTTCTATTAATCTTAATTGTAATATTTAATTGTCGGTATGTTCATTAGTCTAAAATATATGTGTACAATATAGTGTACTATATTGGAAGCACCATTAGAAAACATGAATACAATATATTTTGATGGTATAAAAATACATTGTTAAATCGTCTCGGAGCATATAGGTACACTAAGCAAAGTGATTGGACTGCAGGCTATATTTCCTTTTAAGTGTCGCCCTTAGAATCTTTAATAAGTGGAATAGCTTGTACTGAATACGAAATATCGTAAGGTTCGTATGAATACTAACAGTGAAGTTCATTCAACTTTTTTTTATTGTAGTATAAAAAATCTGTTTTATTTACTTCGTTATTTTATAAAAAGGTTACAAAAAAAATATGTAATTCTCGTTTTTGTTTATAATAAAATTGTGATGTATTGAATTTACCTGGAGGAAGATTAAAATATATTTAACTGCTAGTGTGATTATAACGCGGCCTACAGTAATTCCTTTCACTTCTTTAATTTTAATATATAAATATAACGAGAGTTAGAGAAATTACCGGGTAGTGTTTTGTAGTCGTTTCGGCGTTGTACTTTAGATGGTTGAATGTATCTCAAAAACATAAGATTTAATTAATTTCGTTTAAAGTTTGTATTTAAATTAAAATTTAAGTTTTAGCTGTATGTAGTCAAATAAGTACCTACCGTACTGTTATGGGTCCCTATATTCTTTTTATGACTGTTTACCTCTTCAACTATGTTAAGAAATTACAAGCTTTTTTTTACAAGATTAACTAAAACAATGTGACTGTTTCTACAAATCACGGTCAAGTAGTCGTATGCACAACAAGTGAACTTATCGTAGTGTGTTCACAACGATAACATTTGAAATACAGCTCAGCGCTATCGCTTTCCAAGAACTCGTCCGTTCGTTTAGTTGGCGGAGGCGACAGGTAGCCAGCCGTAGCTAACGGAACTCTTGTCAAGACTACAATTTTACATTTTGAATAACTTAATATTGTGCTCCAAAACAAACTTGTCACTCTGCCTTTTGTTTTTGGATTGTACTGTTGCAAAAACTTAAGAAGAATTCGAGATAAAGAGAAAGTTTGTGTCAAAAATTCTTAAATCTTTACTTCGTATGACTTCTTTTAAAGCGTTCATAATTTTTTGGGTTAAATAACTATAACTTGGTTGGACTTCCAATCATTACAATTATTTTTTAATAAATTACTATGTTACCTACATAATATAGGTGTTAATACATTGAAAAGTAAACTATTTTAATATTAACATGTAGCTGTGATTTTTATATGATTTTTCTCAAACGGCGAGAGTTGTATTAAATAACATTTACAACCAACCTTAGCCATCGGATTTATCCGAAAATTCAATATCTTTGCTGCGTAAATTGAAACAACAAGGTAATCGCTCAGTTTCCACGCTCTGATTACTGGATGTTGGCTCTAGACAGCGTCTTTATCGGTATCGATCAGAAACAGTGTGGTGTGATAGTAAGTTTATAGTACAAATTAATAACTAATCTTAACCCTTATTCAATAGATACTATATAACTAGTATGGTCATATTATAACTGTAAAATTTTTTATGACCTTGAATATACACCATACAAATGAATTTAAATTTATTATTTGGATTTGCCGTCATTTCACATAAGTATTATTTTTCACCGTGATTCCTACATTACAATTACGGAGTGGATAGTTAAAGAAAACTGGGTTTGCTTTGCGAAAAATGGGTATGGAGTCGTCAGCAATTTTTATGACACATCAAAAGCCGTATGTTTGTGTATCGTACTATCGACAAGTACTTCAAGGATTCTTCTGTCGAAGACCATTAAAGATCGAAGCGCCCCCTTGCTGTTAGGACAAGACGGACTGTGAATTGTGCTATAGGTATCGTCGAATTCTCGCTAGAAACGAAAAATATTATAGCGTGAAATTAAGATTCTTGCTAGGCTTGTATAATAATTTGCGATAGGGTTATCGCAAATTATTATACAAGAACTGAAGTGCTTATTTTGTAGCTTAAGAGAATAAATTACCTTACCTTGTAGCCTAAGAGAATGAATTAGCTTACCTTGTAGCTTAAGAGAATGAATTAGCTTACCTTGTACCCTAAGAGAATGAATAGACCAAAACACTTGCTGCCCCGATACGCTCCACCACACAGAAATGTGTGCTTTACAGATGAAAAACAGTGTATGATGCAACAGCATCAACAAGCAAAATGACAAAGTATATGCTCACAACCCTAAAGAAGCCTCGCGACTGTTGGAAAAGTACTACGTGGACAAAATCCTGCATCAATCATGATTTAATGGTATAATCATGGTACCAAGAAGTTACGAAGCATCATTTTTCTGAAAAAGGAGTAAAGACTTCGTTAGAAGTTTATCAAGGGACATGTCTTGTATCATGTGAAGGCTAGTGAAACCTCTCAGTGATACAATTTTCAAAAATGTACCGTATCCAGCAAGACTCTACTCTTACTCTCTTTTTTTTTATAAGAGCTGGAGACTGGCTCTCGTCCGTCCAGTGCAGATCTGAACTCGTTGGACTTCAAATTGTGGTCAGTACGAAATATGTACACATGAGTTTTGTTACTATTACACTGTTTCTTTGTATAAGAGAATTGCATTTGACTTATGGGCTATAGTAGGTACTCTGATAAAATCCCTGTGAAATTAAGAAATTAAGAGATCTCTTAATTTCTTAATGCTTTGAAGTATCTAATTACTTTTCAGAGTAATAAGCTACCTATACTGAGTACAAAAATAAAAGAGAGATTAAGTGGAGTTCCGCTATTATATTTAATAGCAATATATTTAAATATAAATATATATATATATATTCGTACATGCATATGCTTTATCATCAATTACAATCATCATAAATACTGCAATTTTTTTGAATGTTGTGTAGTTTAATGCTTATTTTGTAAAATAATACTATTCAATGCAAAATTTAGTCCCGTTGATGAAAGACAAATGAAAATTGTTAATAAATTATAAGAGAATACACGTGCACAGTGTTGTTCGATTGCCGCCCACGATGTTTGTAAACGTGTGTAACTATTTAAGAAAGGCTTCTCACTCTTTTCTATTGGATCACGTTTCGCTATTGCTATGTATTTTCAACATGATACGCGAGATATTTTTTAGATTGTAAAAATAGCAATTTTCTTTAAACGTTTCTGCTTTTGAATCCACGGGTTAATGGCCTTTAATAAATTTATTTTATTCACTTTCCAAATACAACAAAAAACTACGATTAGCTAAAACAATTATATAAAACGAAGCGGTATATTCTGTGGCCGCTAATTATCGCTTATAGTAACCGTACCCGTGGTAAAGAAAGCCTGGTTGGTAATAAGGCCCACAAGTCAATGTTTCTAAACAACTGAAGGGTTTACGCACACACGTAAGAAGTTGAAAGAAGTCCCTCGTCCAATTTATTTATAATTTTCATTGACATATAAATGTAACTTTTATAATTTAATTCATCCTTTGTTATAAATATTAGAATTATGTTTTCGGTTAACAATTATGTTCTGAATTGTATTGGTTACGTTATATGGTTATATGGTCGTTTGGTACATTTGTCATAAAGCCAATATGGATCATATTAGCTGAGTGTATTCGTAGGTCTTGTTACCCTAAATATATAATATCGATACGTGGTATTCTAAGATGGATATATATATTATTTCATACTTATATATTTTATAATAATGGCTAGAGCGCAAGACAATTGGTCAGAACCAAGCCTCCGTGGAGCCAATTTATGCAACCAAAATGTAAAAGACCAATCGTTAGCCGAACTAGACGTATCGCAGGTTATCGTATAGCATTGATATCTTATGGAAAAGGCTTATGTTCAGCAGTGAACTCATACAAGCAAAATGTAACATTACGCCGGTACAGTATTTTTAATAAATGCTCAATTTTCTAAGAATTTTACACTTTTTATTGTAACATTAATAAATGGTATTTAGAACGAAATGGAGTTTATTCACATATATCGCCAAATAATGGTTTATTAGATTTTCAAGCCCACCTAGCCATCATGTATTCTGTGGCAGCGTCTATAGTTGTAGATAATAAGTGAAATATAAATATTAAGGATGTCAGTCAATGTTCGGACATCGCTTTCAAAGAAGCACCTTTAAGTATTTATAAAACCCAAATATTTAAGTACCAAAAAAAATACTTAAGGTATTATGGTATATATTCTTTACCTGGTTTACAATGCATTTAATTTTGCTTTTTATCTTAAGTTTATGTTAAAGCTGTTAATACATACGCCACTGCAGTACTCTCAAGGGTAGATCTTTGTTCGTTGCGCGCTACATTATCAAGACTTGTGGACACAGATGGTTCTCATCGTATTGTGTCATCGGTATTAATATGCTCCAGTAATACTTGTCGCAGTCAACAATGTTGTCTGTTCTGATAAAGAGTGCGACCGAGTTTTCACTCGGACCACACCAGTCGTTTGTGTATCTGTCTATGTATCACTGCCTTGTATTGATAATAGTTAATTGGATTTACTTGGAGGTTGCACATCAACAATTATTAGTTAATGCATTTATGCGAATTTGACAAAGCGTGCAAAACATTCATAGCTACCTCCTGACTTAGGTCTATTTGTTATGTTTTCTTGTATGCACTTCTGATTGCAATATTTGTTTAGGAACATACCTAATAGATACAATTTTTAAATTCAATTCTAATAGTTGACCGACTGCGACGTTTTTGTATGTTTGTTACGCTATGTCTTCGCCGATTGTGAACCTATTTCGTAGATTATTTATTTATTTATTTAATAATTTATGTACACACAAGTAAAACCGAAAAAAAAGATATATGATAGGAAGAAATGGTCTGTACAAAGGTACTGCTTATTTCTTATGAAATTTCTTCCAGCAGACCTGTGACAGGAGAATAGGTAGTAAATGGTAGATTGCGCGCGTACAATACAAAATAAATATATACATATGCGAAACGTTCTATTTCTATCTATTCTTTTTTATTTTTAAATTAATCTTAAATTTGAAGAAAAGTTCCATCCCCGAGGGTGGGAAAATAGGGATTGATTTCGGTTGCTTCTCTAAAACTTAGTTATAATTTCACTTGTTACATTGTACATTGATTTTGTTAATCAGTTGCTACTTAATCGTGGAATGGTTATTATTATAAATTGTAAAGGTCTTTATACCAATAAATGAATAAATATCAACAGAAACTTTTTACATTTCATTTATTACGAGTTAGTACAACTGGTGACGTAGGTTTATTGTATGTAAGTATACTTCAGAGTATCTCCATGCCTAATTGTGGGATCAAAAGGGGTCAAGTGTGTACATTGACAGGCGCCTTAGGGCCAACGTCATGTCGGGTCCTGATGAGGCTAGCATTAAACAATAACGAGTGTTTGTCAATTAGGTATATTTTAAAGGTGACGTAAGTTCTTCTTTCAAACCCGGATTGTATAAAAAAGATCCTATTTCTTTCTTGTAAAAGTATTTGAATTCGACCATAGCACTAATACCACTTGTTGCTATAAGTTAATATTAAAAGTTTGAACTGGTCTTCAGCGTTAGAAGCAGGGTTTTTAAAACAGAATTGTATATTTTTTTATCAATAATCAGTGAATTCCCGTATTCAATTCAACATATTGCGGGAACTACTGGGTTGTCGTTGTTCAGAAAACAGGGCGCTCTCTTTTAGTTTCACACCCAAGTGGCCTGGGTTCAATTTCCGGTGCAAAAACCAAATTAAAAACTGCTGCTTTCAGTACTCTTCGGTGAAGGAATTCGCAAAGAATCATGAGATATAATAAAAAACCTATTTCGAGGACTTGGAATCCGCTAAACCACACATGAACCTTCCTGGCACAATACGAACACAGCAGAGGAATATTTACAGGCTGCAAATTTATATTATTTTTTACTTTATTCGACGTATTGGTTTTTATAGTTATTGGAAGCTTTAATTATAGTGGATTATTTAAATTATCGTGGCACCACTAGTCATTTTATAATGTCAACCGGTTCTTGGGTCGAGCGCGTAACAAATCGGCCTTCAGGTCATCAAGGAAGAGGTAGTTGTCGAAAATGTTTTTTTTAAACCAAGTCGAAATAAATTAATCTGATTTTGTCACCAAACTAGTTCAGTATAATATAATATAATTCTGTTTGTGATGGCGGCGTAAGAAAATTAGCCTTCCTCTTTTTGTCCCTGGGTGTCGTAAGAGTGGACTAAGGGGAACTTTCATGATGTCCGACAGATGGCGGATCAAAGTACCACATCTACCTTTTCCATTAAGAGTATTTACTGTAATCGCTACTCATGGCATACTGGTCGGTGTTCGCAGACCATCATTGGTTAGGAAAATTTTGGTTTGAAATATCATTATATTTTTTTTAAAACGTTACCTTCCGCTGTAGGTATTTCTCCTGTGTCGCGGAGGCGGTTTACATACATGAATTGTACACGGACAATTATATAAAACTTTGATAGTTGTCACGCCATCTTGCGAAAGCCACAATATTTAGGCGACTTTGGTAACTACGCCGCCACCACTTTACAATTATTTGACGCTTGACATAAATGTTCATGTGTTGAAATAAATGTACCTCTACAAGTAAAAGCTACATACTTTAAAGGATTATAGTTTACTAGCTGTACCCTGTTACACTTCACTGTGAAAATTAAAAACTCATTAATTTCAGCTCAGTCGGTCCAGGGGCTTGTGACTCGTCTATTAGGGACCAAACAAAGAAACATAGTTTTTATATATAAATTATAGTATGGATTTCTAATGACGTTCGTTAGGTACTACTACTACCAGGAGTTGACATTGCCCAATAAGCTAAAAGTTAAGTTGCTTTGCATGGAATGTTGCTGTTCATTGTATTACTCATATACGAAACACTGTTTGTTGGTAGCATAAATGTTACGTGCAAATGCTTTTTTGAATACTGATAGGTTTACTCATTGTATTTCCGATGTTAGACGAACAAAAATTAATCTGTAGTTTACTTTTACATTGTACATTCGTATTGTATTTTATCAAAACGGTCTAAATCCACGGACTTATTCCGGTATGAGTTGTACCGGTATTTAATCAGCGTTGCATTACTTATTCTTGGACACTTTTATTTAATTTTCTCATTTGTTATTTCTCTCTTGCGATTGGTGGTCGTCCACTTTCTTTACATTTTTAATGATTAACATTTTCAAAAGATTTTAGGATTTAGAAAACTTAATTTACACCCTTTACGAGGATGTCTCGGGTGTCGAGAGCGGAGCTTATAGCGATCCGGGTTTAAATGTTCAATTGAACTGTATTTAAAATGTTGTCAAGCAATGGTTTGCTTTATTGTTATAGTTGCTGCTCAAATCACGATAATAATATTATTTCATAATTAAGATGTAGTGACGATCACTTCGTAGTTATCGTACGCTACTACTGAGCCATGGATCCATCGTTCGAATTCTAGACGAAGACACCAATTGAGCAAGAACAAAAATTATTGATTTTCGGTTCGGGTTATCCGATCTTATCAGCCACGGGAAGGCGAATGAGTGCCTGTGTTTGCGCGTGCCTCTGAGTGTATCTATCGCCGCGGGTCGCATTTTAGGGATACCATAGAGGATCACTTTGTTATACACTGTCACTCTGTTCGTCAGTCCATTAATATCATCAAAACGCCTTAAAAAATCATAATGAAATTTCAATTGTATTCTAATAATATTATAGCTTCTAATTAATGTTGTACATAGTCCTGTTAAATAAATACAAAGGTACAAAGTTCATCCTTAGTAAAGCTTTGTCTGTATATAAATGACACATCTTTGTAGATATTCTGAAGCTTGCAATAAAAATATTTAGCATGAAAAGCTGTATGGGGTTGTGCGAACTCAAATTGGTTACAATACTACTACTCATTAGTCGCATCACATCCAGACCCGAAAGCCGACTACTTGTATGTTGCATACACATAAATAGTGATTTCCACTGAGACATGAAATAAATTAAAATATAGTTATTCTCTAGAGGTAAGAAACAAAAAGTATTATAACCATGTTACGTTTTGATGAGAAATATAAATTTTATTAGGCAAATCTTTTTTATCTTTTTTCTTACTCAATCGCGGTTACATAATGAGTATTCTTTCACGGAGAAGGAATATTTATTATATTTTCCATTCATCTTATTGAGAGCCATTATATTATTTAGAAATAGTTTGGTGATCATTCCTTCATTTACTAGGAATATTACTCAGGAATACATGAAATCTTGGATTATGTGATTGTTTAAAATTTTTCCCACGAAAGCGAAACCTATACACATGGCAGGCTACGATGATATTGTGATTTCTACAAAAACCACCATATCCATTAACTACATATATAGTTTTAATTTTTTAATTTTTAAAGGGCGTTGTTCAATTCTACCAGACAAGCACAAGATGATAATTAAAATAATATTTTGTGTAAAGTATAAGATTTTCGAAATTCAGAAAAATAAACATTTATGTATCTGTCATAACATGTACTGACTGCCTGCTTCGATCCAATTATATTAATAGAACGGAAGACTAGTCTTCGCTGCTAAGCCCTACCTTTGTGAGAGGTTTTACATGGCAAACATTTTATAATTGTTGATAATCTTGTTACTTTGCACTATTTTTTTATTGTTATTACGCAAATGGTTTTTACAATTTAAATTAACGCAGGTACTTAAATCCTTCCGTCTTAGTATAGATTACTTTTATTTAAGTATTTTCTTGCCGGCTTGCCACTGAAACAAGAAAGCCGGGGAAGTTTTCTTTAGAAAAAAAAATTATTTTAGTTGGTTTTCTGTGATCGTTGAAATTGTAGATATTTCAATTTCCAACTTCTCAATTTTTTTGCAGTAGGTGATCATAAATTAAATACAGAAATAATATGCATTTTCAACTTTTTAATTACTGAGATCGTGGCGCCCGTAGCGTTCATTGGAAAGTGTTCTGTGGAAGTCCTTACGGGCAGTTATCGCTTCACGCGGGGCGTTGGGACCGACGTCGTCGGCGGCGGCGCCTCGCTCGTGTTGTTTACGTCTAATTTTGGCGTGAGCGCCGCGACGCCGCCCCCGCGCCGCCCCCGCTCCGCCTGCCCATTGAATACTGCGCGCTCGGTTATTTCGGCATAGCCGACTCCGCTCTACGACGCTTGTGTGATGTCGCTTTCGCTATAATACTGTCTGTTCACTTTACATAAGGGAACTCTGTCGATTTTCTATTTGTTTTCAATAAACTAATATTTTTAATACCTCGCAATGCTTTTGGAATCATTTCATTATTGCAGTCTAGAAGTTGTGCCAGTGGTAATAAAGTGTAGCTTGCCCTATCAACTTAAATGGAATCACTAATTACTAACTTAATTACAAATCACTAATACCTACTTGCCTATTGGATATGAATTATTGCCTGGTTTTCAATAATAATGAGACGTGAAAACACATAATAGTGTAAGGAAGTCTCGTGTCGCCGACATCCGCCCGTGGGACAAAATCATCACCACCGTATTATATAGCTTAGTAAATATATCAGTATAGATATTTATTTTAATATTGTTTAAAAAAGGAAACACAAGTAGAACTGCGCAAAACAAAAATTAGTTTGGTGTTGCGTTGGTTGTTGGCTTAGTGGTTTCCATTTTTTTCTACTCCGAAACCTGAGCCACAAAGACCGCTGACATGAAACGAATTGAGGATTCGAGATGTGGTACTGGCCGACGAACCAACCACTCGATACTGGAGGAACTGGATATCAAGAAACGCATGTCCTAACTTTTACGTAGTTTCCTCCAGTACTTTGGACACCATGTGGTGCGAAGAGATCCTACCAATCTTTTAGTTCGATTCTGTCGGGGAAAGTGGAAGATAGTCGTCCACGTGGCACATGACCATCCCAATGGGCTCATCAGATATCGGCGAGCATCTGAACATGTCAATACACCGAGCGATTCAAAAGGGTCAATGAAATACCACCAAGAAGCTTGATGGTCCCTAATTGAAGAACATGAGACAGACCATGCGATGGGGTTACGACCCTCAGTACTGAGAAGGCGAATGGGGAGGATGAGATAAATCTATGTAGCGGAGCGCTTGAATATTATGCAGATCTGTATCTGCAGTAACTTCATCTTGATGATCTTGAATAGATGATTCCTATTTCTCTTTCTAACTCTCTGTATTTAATCCAGAATTAGAGGATATTTTAATTATGCTTTATAATTTCAAGATTCTATGTATATTAAAACTATATTGGTTTGATCAGTGAAGGGTTGACAGATAGGCAGAGATCCATAAAAATATTATCTTTTTCGTAACTTATTGATTTGATTTGTATTGTCGATAGGTCTACAATTAGATAACAAGTGTTGGTGAAGAGTTGATTATCTTTGAGTTTAGCCCAGTTTTGCTACACTACGTTGTGTTACATAAATCAAATTATGTACTGCACGGCAGACGACGCTCACCAGTGCGAAGTCGTTTTCATTTAAATATTGTTTCTTTGATGCTCTTAGCAGGTGTCGTTCGTACGTATTCGTTATTTGGGTTTGTATTTCGTTACTACTTTTTTATTTGTTTTGGATAAAAGGTAATTCAGTAAGCTGAGAGTTTAAATATTAACTATGCAATTCAAATTTAATGATCTTCATCACAAATTTATGATTTTAAATTAAATGAAATTCAAAAAACCTTTTTACTTTAATTACAAAATCCACGGTAGAGAAAGAATAATATGGTGCGGCGATCCTTTAAATTTAATTGAGTATGCTTGAAGTGCATCCGCCGTGTGTTTTTCACCTCTCGGAGTTAACGAGCTCGCGCCCTGTGATGTTACCGCAGTTAGCCTTGGAGGCTGCGGTGCGATCCAGCTTCTCAGAATCGAACCCTCACCGCCCCGCACCCCTCGCTCACACCCATGTAATCGTCTCTCCGCCAGGAATCGCTTTGTGGCGGTCCTAAGATTTGTTGCTATCGAGTATTATTACGTCGCACGCGTCATTTATTTTGTTCATGTGCTATTTATATTATTGGGTGTTTAAACTACATTCAATGTCAGTAAATAACTAATTACTGACAAAATCTTCAGATCCGAATTACCGAAATAAATGTCATAATATTTAAAATGTATAATGTTTAGATAGTTTGAGACAAGAATAATACTAGTATATGATTAAGTTTCTAAGCAAATAGGTACACGTAAGTTCCTCAGGCCAAAGTGCCTTGAACGTTGTTTTGAGAAAAGAGGATGTGGTATTATTAGTTACTTATTACCTTTGAAGCTTGCGGGGCAGGTCTGCTTGAGTATCTACAATGCATACACTTTTTAGTCGTAGGGCATGCTTTACTGCCTATGTTCGATGGTATTTTGTAATTTTTCTACAATTACAAATAATTTTATACCTTATTCATATTATAATTCTTTGTTTAGAATTCACGAAATTACTTTCGTCTGTTTCTTCTGCATCTATAAATAGGAGTTGAATGCTGTGGTACATTTAATACAAAATAGTCGTTCATTTGCCGGACCTCCTGTTTACAATAAAGAGATAGAAGCAGCTTAGATTTTAAACAACTGATAATTATAATTTTTAAAGATGTGTAGCGCTACTTTATCATCGTTACAGCCTGCCAAAAGTCCACTGCTCTCTCCCCTCTCACACATTCACATAGGCCTCCCCCGAAAATGCCATAAAACACGGTTCTGCCCCACCTGCATTTATCGAGTTCACGCAACACTACACAGGGCGCCACTCTATGCGAATTGCGCTGTAATAACCTCCTGTGTAATTCCAAATAGTGTTTAATTAACCCAATTACGCCTAGGAGTCGTCTGGGTAGTTACCACGCTTTTACCCATTTCTGCCGCCAAACAGTATTGCAATTTCTGAACAAATATTGTAAAAATTGTATAAGTATTATAAGCTAAATAGAACGTAATTTAAAAGAGTCGGCGATTAGCATTCGTGGCTGTGTTACCGTCATTAACTACTGTACTCATTCGTTAACTCAATAACAACATCTCGTCAAGATATCGATAAATTATGTGGCCGCTTTGGCGCCTCCCTGAGCGAGTGAGCACCGTCAGGTCGTGTTCGGCTTGTTTTATTTTATTTCGGTACACCTTCGTTGTTAGTAACAAAGGGATTGATTTTTTCTCTCGACTCCGCCCCGGCCTTTGAGCGGCCCGCCGCGTTTCTTGGTACCAGGGCCAATCATTCAGTAATCTCCGATAGTTTATCGATAGCACCTCGTGGACCGCACCGCTCAGCCGACCGCTCATTGCACTCTACAAATATTAACTTATCACAGACACAAAAACAGTGTGTACCTACCTACCTTACAATAGGTATACACTATATATTAATTCATTAGTTTTTTTTACATAATATTAGTTTAAAGAAAAAAAAATTTAATTGGTGTTTATTTAAGTAATTAAAAATATGGTACAACACATTGTGACAATATGCGGATATTGACTTAGCATTAAAACAACCATGCATAGGTGCGTTAAGTAAGATTTATCGGGCATTTTTTCAAGCGTCGAAACAAGAATACAGTAGGTATAAACCCCAAGTATGTTGTAGGTTGTAGTAATACAGATAATACTTTACCTACAATGTGGATTAACACATTCTTTTTTAATAAATTTGCTTTAAAAATTTTAATTTTTCTTTCTTTTTCTCTTCTCTTTTATTTCTTTTATTCTCAAATAAAAAAAGATATGCCAAAATAGGAAGTTAGTAAAATAGTGAGCAGAAATAATATTCTCATACTTACCTATTTAATGTAAAACAAGGTAACTAATTTAAACTTTGTCGTCTATCTAATAAAGGTACACACAAAATAAAGTTAAACAATACATTGAAAAATTACTTCTATTTCATGGCCATTAGGTGCTAGGCATCATCATTACATGTGAACTATATCACGTTTCGTCCTTGAATTAACAGACAATAATTGTGAATTGAGCAAACGTTTCGAAAATCGTACCTGACATTTTACATCTTAGGGCGGAGTCGGAGTGCCTCGCCTTCTCGCCTAAATGTTTCGCAACCATTCAGCTCGAAATGTCTGTTTAAAATGTTAGACGATAAGTTATTATTTTCTTAATTGTCACAACTCGCAACACATTGAAATAAATATATACAATAACCCCATGTTAATAGCTAAGAGGCACCTTATATGTTATATAGGGCTTTAAGGATCTTTTGTAGAGCATGATGCTTGATATGACATTTACTCAATCTAAAGTCGTACGTACGAGTCGTAAGTACGAGAAATACAGAATACATTGAGCGAAATTTCCATCTATTATTGTATTCTAAATTTTATTCGTCAAGTTGAATTAAATATGTAATGGTTACGAATTATTCTCCATAGATCACCAGCAACCCTGTGAGCATTTATATCGGTTCAACGGATTGCGTGCAGGAAATATGCCTTTCTTCCGCCGACAGGCATCTCGTGATCGATAGATCCTCACTCAAATATACCAAATTATACTTTTATTTAATGTCTTTTTATTATGAGCTATATCGAATTTAAATAAATATATTATTTCATCTCCATTATCTTTCCCGAGAAAAATTCATTGGTAATAACTTCACTCTGGAGACCCCAGTCGCTGGCGACAGAAAGGTTAACCCGACACGAATCTAGAGGTGAGGTAGTGATGGTGGTGCGGGAGGATGGGTGCGAGTGGGACAGAGTATGTGGCCTAAGGCGGAAACGAGATGTGCATACAAACAGTTTGGTCCAAAGTCCATCGTCGATGAGGACAGTAGCCTCGGTGCATCTTGCACCGTGCAACACTGCAAGTTGCAGTGCAATCCCTGATAGGTCTAGTTCACTTGCTGTTATCTTATGCTGATTTCGCTGAGGTATTTTTTTTTTACATAATACATATTATTATGTGAATCCATATTAGATTAGGATACATATTAGAATCCATTACGAGCTTTGGAGAAGGATGATGATAACCCAGAATTCGACTTTCATTTATAAGTAGGTAGTAATAGTAGAGATGATTATCAAATTCTGTTACAATAACGATGACCTAATTTGATGTATGGTGTCAATAATACAATTAAACATGTAGGCGTAATAGGAACGAATGAGTGAACGTCAGCCGTATAAAGTTTCCGCTAGCAACTCGCGAATCCGGTGCAGGAGTACTCGACACCGGCGACCATTAGAGCTTCCTGTGCTCGCTCGGTTCTCAATGGGCGCACTATCCAAGACCTGGATAGTGGCAGCCATATGAATGAGAAGCGCGTAATGCACAATGAATTATTCGAGCCAGACCGGCTTCCGTTGGCGCCGGACACATGCACCGTGTTCTGCCTTTTTCTGATTAACGTCTAATTATAGGCCGCAGCTCTCCACATGACTCCCTGTGACTCAGTTTCGACTTAATAACTGCACAATATTGTTCGTGACTTATTAGTAGCTCCGTTTGGTTTAGAAGCGCGTTGAGTTTAGTAGTGGGTGTAAGATGTAAGTTTATTACCATCCAATGGTTGTGTACTACACGTTCTTAGATATTGAGCATATAGAGTAAGAAAAATTAAGTTAACTAAAGTTAGGTTAGTAACTTTATGATCATTGATCTTATGAAATGATTAAGAATCGAGTTTATGTTTTTCTTTTTAAGTTTTAATATTTAGTTACGGTGAATGAAGCCATTAATTGAAGCGTTAGAAATATTAAATACGAGTATGTGTTGAGAATATGTTGTAACATTTTATTACAAAAATATTCTCATTAGGTAAGTTATTCTAGAGTTCTAGAGCAAGCTTCCGCTACGTCAGACGTGATTGACGTAGTTTCTGCACTAGCACCCTATGTACGTTTCTTATATTATGTTTATGAGCACTTTTACCAAAATATTTTACGACTTTTAAAAATAACATCATTACCGTTTCTAAATATATTTTCATCACGGGATAGTCAATAAAACTGAATATATTATTTTTAATTATCTGTAACGTTGTTCATCATATTATATTTAAATTGCATTGTACATGAATTAATATCAATTCTGTAGCTTGCGCAAAATGGAATACATAAATATCAATTATTACCTACGTATTATTAGGCAAAGGTTGCATTCACTGAAGTGTTCTATTTTTAAATATTAGACCCTCGCGGTGTTCATTGCATCCTCAGCAGTACCAATCGAAACCAGCCTAAGAATAACTGGTCATACAAAACGTTCTGGGAAGTGTTTAACAGTGCGAAGGAATCAGAGACAAGCTCCGCCGACCCGGATGCTGCGCTTCAATAGCGGTCCTAGTTTGACTCAACGCAGCACAAAGGCAGGTCACGATACGTCGTCATCCTTGTCCCGCAAACCGGTTTCACTTATACACGATAGCTACATTGATATTTTGTATATTGGAAACTCTCAAAAAATTTAGTTGACGATATTTTGAATATGAAACGATCAATAATTTACATTACTCATACATAAATTATAGAAAACTTGTAAATTTTCATTTGTTTTCCGGGTCGCAGTCTGTGCTCGGGACTTAAGAATTTCTTTGAGATAACGCGAATGGTATTATCTGGGTACTTTCTAAAGTTAGATGAAAAAAAACATGTTGTTAACCTCTGGCGGCGAGAGGCGGACCACCTAGCCGCAAGGCCGTCTAGTCTCCGGTCGTACACTGTCTTGTATCTTGCATGCTGTCCTACTATACTATACACGTCGGCTATTTAATAATATTTTTTTATGTATTCACATCACGTAATGTGCTATGAAATAGACGGACATAAAGCAGAAAAATGTAATGTTTTATTGTTCGAATGTAAATAAACCACCGTTTATGTAAACTATGCGGGTAGGACGCATAATAATAATTAGATAAATGTTTATCTTTCTTTATATTCTAATTTAACAGAAATATATGTATAGTTTTATGAATAGTTCGTAATATACATAGTATAGGTAAAAAGAACCTTTTTCCTGTCGGTTCGAACATAAATGTTTATAAATATACATGCTGATGATGTGATACTAATTATTTGATAATTTGCATTTGACAATAATTATTTCTGTACAGTATGTAAAGTAAAATGAAATAGATATTCAGGGAGAAAATGTGTGTAATTCACGTTTTATCCCATTTCTCGCAGCAGACATAGGTCAAGATGACATAGATCTCAATCTATCTATCTACACTACAATCATATAAACTTATCAGAACGAACTAGGTAGGTACCTTTCTTTTCCTTTTTTTTTGTTAACATAGGGACAGTACTGTGTACGTAACACGGATAATAAAACGACAAATGTCAAACAAAAAGATTTCCATTGAAATAAAGTATTTCTTTCATCAAACCAAAATACGTGTAGTTAAATTAGTACCACGTTACAAGTGTGCGTAGTCTGGCGCCACTGTTCTTAAATAGTCAAAACCGCACCAGTCTTCTGTTTTGATACTGTACGTTGACTACAAACGTATATTTTACGTAACTGTAGGTATAAAATTGCACATTGGTACGTGCAATTTTATACCTACCTTACATTCGTAAAATTTACGAAAGATATTTATTAAATGGATTTTGATAAATAGATAACTAAACAAATTTTAGCTTCCTACGTCTGAATACAGTTTGGCAGGAACAGTAGAGTAGATCCCGTAATAAAATCATCGACCGGAAGTCGATGCGTCACTCAGTCGTTTTCGTCCACTTCTGTTTGTGTGGGTAGGTATATGTGAACGTTAGTATGTATAAGTAGACAATAATATAGACTACTGTATTTTGGTTACCCAATTTCGAACACTTGACAGCATTAAGGCTATAACACAAGTGTTTGGCATGACTTACCTTTGCGACACATTTAGCAAGTAAGGAAAAATAGCCACAGAAAATAACTGACGTGCAGTCCACGTTATAATATGGTGCTACACGTTGCTCCCGTTTGTATAGTGTTACTGATTACTTGTGTGTGCGTTTATTTACGTACGCGAGCGCCGACTCGTCCGAGATTCAAATTTAGAACACCGTCTCCGCCATGTTGTTTTCGGTGAAAAACCTACGATCCATCGTGTGAAAGCCGTGAAAATGTCACGTAAATTGTTATGGCGATTCCTTTGAGTTGTCTTAAAGGAATCGCTCTTTTGATTTACAACAAAATTAACTCAATAAATAGTTAATAATTCGTTTATTCTGCACAATACGAGGGCCATTCTCATCTTCAAATTATTGACCATATATTTAATGTAATAATTAAATTATGAGAATAAATAGTACATACAACGTAATTGTAAGAAGCGACTATAGTAGTAAATAAATTTTGCTGCTTAGTAAAGCGTATTCATGTGAATGAATGAGTCACTGCCAGAATTGGTTCATTTATCCACCAGATTGTTACGGAGCACTATCATCGTTCATTTAAATCACTTTGAGATCTCTACGAACTACAATCGTTTCAATTTAAATGATAGAAACTTCAATGAATATCGTAAGGGGACTGCTCGGACGGCGACCCCGCTCTTAATAGAAGAGATAGATGACTAGATGAATATAATAGTATTTAAATATGAAACAAATCATTTCATTTCCTGAAGACTTGATATAGAAAAAAATTCGTAGAAAAGTTAAAATTTTTAATTCGGCCTATAAAAGAACAGCCTGTGACACTAGAATAATTAAATTAATGTATCGAAATCAAAACACCTTATTTTAGTTTATGGAGTAGGAACGAATAGGAATAAATAACATTAATTTAAACTTAGGAAAATCTTTTTTGAGTTTCTGTAGTCAGATAATATTAAATGGTGTTTGATGAAATTTAATTTTGATTAATTTGAATGCTTTGAATCGTGTCGTGTCCAGGGCATTAACTACCCTTTAACCGAATTTCCTTTCCCTTACCCTTTAACCGAAAATCAATTTGTAATAATAGTTCAAATATTCCTAGGTACTTACCGTCCAAAACATGATTCCTAATTTTTATTCATACAAACATATAGGATTATAAAATTTGCTACGTTTTTGTTTTTAAGTTTTTTTTTTTAATATAGCATTCTTTAGTAAATGTTAATATTCAACTAAAATTTAAATTAACAGCTGTGTATTCCAGGAATCACTTGTGTTTTTTGTGCTCATCACTATTATGAAATCATTTGTGTTTTTGCAGTAAAATTGGGTATTGTCTGCCTTAAAATGTACAGCCGTAATATTTAAATATCTAATCAGGCAAACAAGTCAGCATCCTCCAGTTTTGAAAAGTCCACTTCATCCACTTTTTCGGACTGCATTGTAAAAATTTGGAATTTTAGCATTTGCTGGTAATTTTTGAATCTGATAGCAGAAACAAGTTTCATGTATATGATTCGCGTACACGTCGCGGAACGGGCCGTTTGATGCCGAAAACATTACACGTTGGTAGATCAGCGGGTATCCATACAGAACAGGCCTTGTTTCATTATTGGCTATTGACGCACTTTCCATACAACTTTGTTTTCGATCATTTTCAAATTCATTCGTTTAAAATCTTTTGACATGTTATGATCCCTTTTAGGTACATTGCATAGGGTAATTACCTAACTTTAGTAGTTTCAATTCTGGAAAATTTATTTTTCTTTAATACTTTTGAAGCTAGTCGTTGAGGCTTAGATACAAAGAATTACAATACAAAAAAATATTATTTGTATTGATCATGTTAATGTTTTCCGATAAAACATAGACAGATTATTTTGATAAAATGTAGTGATAAAAATAGCAATTTATTTTAAAATAATTAAATTATTACTCCAGTCTTAATTGAAGAATACCAGGAAGCATGATTTGCCATATTGAATATATCATTTCATGTGTGATTATGGATTGTCCACTATTTTTGGTTTTAGGTTATAGTCTGTGCTTAGCCTTCTGTACAAGTATAAATGTTGTCGTATCATAACTTTAAAACTTTATTGTTGTGAGCTATTATTATATAGCTTTATGATATACTTATGAAACGTCCTGATATAATAAGATTATTATATCAGTTATATAGTAAGATTATGATATAATAAGATTATTATATCAGTTCACTGCTGGACATAAACCCTTCTCTTAAGACCGTGATCGCTTGGCTTGGCAAGCGGGCTATCGATCGCAGTTCAGATTCCCTATATATACAATATATACCACCATAGACACTGCGGTCCATCACAGGTTTTATATTTCCGTCGGTACATTCTCGTTAGCTGACAGCACACGACCACGGCAATTTCTTAAGGGGCACCTAGTCTGATTATTCTGACGAGGTCCATATAAACTCATGTAATATTGTTACAGTGGAATCTATGATAGGCGTTATCGATTACGATGAGTTAGTAAGCTTCTTTGTTACGAGGTTACACAGTTGTTCTATTGTCTACTAGTATTATTTATTTACTAGTATTTCTGATTTAAAAAATCTTTTAAATACCCCAACCATTGCCCATAGATAAGTAAGTATTTTGTTAATTTATATTTTTTTGACCTAAATTATAATATAATTTATATATCAGTACTATCTAGCAAGTATGTGAAAGTCTTCATTTCAAAAGTATGTGACATAAAGTGTCACATACTTTTCATAAACCTTCATGAACATTATTTATTATCATTTAAAAAATATATTATACTGCTTATTCAATAATTAAGATACATAATACATATATACATAAACACACTCGTCTGACACCCATAGGCATGGGCAGGTTGACATTACGGAATTCTAATCGCGACCCTCTTTTCACATTTCCGTGAGATGGAGCTTAACCGGTTATCCATGAAAGGTAATCGCAATAAAGATAATCAGTGTGGTAACCTCAGTTTTTTTATGAAAACCGTGAAACCGTGAAATTCATAAGTCACCTTAAAATATAATGCTACTTCAAAACGGAATGTGCGACTTGAGCCAGGAGACGTTCATCCGGTGATTATTGGTACAATTAATATTCAATAAGTATTCATCCGTGTAGTACGCACTACATATTCCTTGTTTGTATAGAATTAATTAATATTTTGAAAAGAGCGAGCGGACAATAGTGCGGCATGCAGGAAACAAACTAGTTGTTTATTCTCACAACATTACCCATTATCAAGGCAAATATTTCTTCCTTTATTTCATGTTGACTATTATTTACATTATCGCCACTATTTATATTAACTTTCCATGTTGTCACAACAAAATAGTTATATTAGAATTGTGTTTTAAATTAACAAAATTTTAATTATGAAAAAAGGAAAAGATTCGAATAGGTATGGTCGTTACGATCTTTAATATAGCAATCGGAATATTAATCTCAAAAATAAAATGTAGCAACTTTTTCTAATTTGTTCCTGTATTGCCATCTCCAGATTTGTTTATTTCATATACAAACCACATCACTTATTCCTATAGCGTCAGGTTGATTTATGCTTGCCACATCTAGTAATACTATTAATAACCGCCATATATGAAAGAGAGTTATGATCAAGTCCTTTGTTCCGTGGCAACCGTACCGGCTTACATATTATATCTGTGCTATCGAGAAACTGCAACCGCTTATTGTGTAAGAGTGGAAGGCCTTCGCGCGAGAGAAAGATATGCTGTTTCTCAATGCCCCTTGTCATCTGGTGATTGTCCACAACGCCTATTTGTATTATAATATCCTAGGCGTATTCATCTAATATGCAAATTTGCGTACTCATTTTATGCGACGTGATTTCTGATTTTCTGACGCTAAGCAACGAGATAGTTGTCCTTGTTGAAAGCTTAAATAAGCTTATCGTTGATCTGAACAAATAAAATCTACTATTAGAGAACCCTACTCTAAAACTATTGTGGCATTGCATCTATTTTCAAAAGAAACTACATAATAATAGGAACATTATGTATAGTTGTACATAATAATAGGAACTATATTAATAATTGTTCTTGGATACACGTACAAGTAAAGGAAACTTTTGAATGTTCATAAGTAGGTAATTCACTCCGGAGGTGATTACTAAGGTATAGTTTACATGTTGTATTCTACGAAGAGTGTGGGGTGTGAGTAAATAATGTGATTGTGTACAAACATGATAGGTGCAAGTCTCCTTGTATAACAGTTTGGCCGGTGTTATGCAACATGAGCCAAGTCGCGCGGTAGAGCCGGCAGCGGCACTCAGCAGGCTGCGCTGTAATTACACACGCGACCGCACTCCCCTTACCCCGCCTTGACCACCCCGCGAGCACCGCTGTCACGTGGCATCACGTACTATGTATGTTTTCAAATACGGCTATTTAATTTAAATGTAGCTTTTGTGTGAAATGAAATTTATTTTGGTGTTTTGACGGGCTTACTGGGACAGGTGTTGGCTTGAAGTTATTAATTACGTGGAAACGTTACGACATCCTTTGTTGAACGAGATCTGTGCGCGAAACCATAAAATAACTAACAGGACACCAATATATAATAGTATAATGGAAGGTGGAATATAAAAAGACCAGAAATTTCAACTATAATATTCATTGCAAATCCTGTATGTTGTAAATAAAATGTAGTTTTAAAACGAGTTAGTATAAACATTGTTATTCGCACAGAGACCTAGACCTTTAGCTGACGACATAATTATACTTTGTACAAGTATGTGGCTTTGTAAATGCCGTATTTGCTTCATATACCTAGTCACGTTATTGTAATAGATATTATCATTCCTTTTGAACAAGCGAAGTTCAATAACATTGATTAAAAACAAACTTAAGGAGGAATTTCGATGAGCTGCGGTTTTTTAGTGGTAGACCTAAGCAGTGGCTTTTGCTGCTGTTTGACGCTCCGGTTCGACCGGGGTAGTGGTACTCCACAACCTCGCAGATTACCGGCGTGAAGTAGAGGCATTATGTGCTCCTGCGTTTCTTTCGGTGAGTGAGGTAACCGGAAGCCTACTCCCCCTCCCCATCTCCCATTGTCATCCTCAGCCGGCAACGCACCTGCAGCCCCGTGATGTTGCAGATTTCGGCATTTTTCGATTTGAAGATGACGGTAATCACTCACCATGAGATGAGCCCCTTTCTTGTTTGCCCGCTTTCCTATAAAACTATCATCTATTTTATTGTATAATTTTTATTTTAGTTAGCGACGTATTTAGGAATAGTTATTTTAACATTAATAATAGTTATTTTATATTTTAACATTTATGTATATTGTTCTGACTGACTTTTACATATTAGGCAATACAACAAACACGTCATACTATGTACAAAGGAGAATTCGTAAAGTGATATAATTGACTTTGTATGCATTGACAAGATGCAGCGAGGTGGCGGTGTAAGAACATCTCATCATAGATAGAGACCCTTCCTGGTCTGTAGGTGTCTTAAGAGTCGATTAAGTAAAAAGTCTTGAGTCCAACAAATGGCGGAGTAACCATCTCAAAAGATGCCAGACAGAAAAGTTAGTTAGATATACTTACTCTAAACCATTACTTTTGCATGTCTATGTTCAAGACTAACTATGTAATACTCAAATAATCGTTAAAATTCATGTAACCATGCCAAATAAATAAATAAAAATAGGTGTAATACCAGATTCTTAAAATATCGCATAATTTTTAGTGTCTTGTGTAATAAAACGGAATGGAAGGATTTCCCCAGCAGTGGGACAGTTAAAATGTAAAAGTTGGTTTCGCCCTGTAACGGCATAAACGCAGATTCTCTGTAAGCCACTACACGGTACTCACTTACGGTGAGTGTCGTCTCATAACTTTTGTTGCATTACGAATGGGCCGGCTCAACCAGGGTAGTACGGCCTCGCAGAACACCGGCGTGAAGTAGGGGTCTTGTACTTCTGCGTTAAGTGAGTGAGGTAATCCAAGGCCCACTCCTCCCCTTCCTCCTCCCATTCTCACCTACCACTCTATAAATATACTTCAAGGCCGACAATGCATCTGCAGCTCCTGGAGTGTTGCAGATGTACGTGCGCGTCGGTAATCATGAGTCGCATGCTCGTATGCAAGAGGTCAGTGAGACTGCATTCGGAACCTTATTTCATTCGTAACGTAAAATATTTTTATGGCTCGTACATAAGGCGATGTAATCGTAATTATATAAAAAAAACTAACAACGATGAGGCAGGTGCAGAATTGCGCATGGCATAGTCGCAATTTTAGCGTGACATCGGGCACAGCTGATAGTACGGCCAAGTTCATTACCGTTCCGTGCAAATCGATTCTTCGTGGTAACGCCCTCCTCTGCTTTCCAATATTAAACATTTTCCTTATCTTTTACATTAGACAGTTGCTAATATAAAATTATAAATCGTGAATGCTCGGTGGTACAAATATTTATTTTCTTTATAACTGTGATACATCTCTTGCAGGGATTATAGTTTTCAATTATTTTCGTATGATTCGCGTTCGTTTGTTTTTTATTTATATTAAATTATTATGAAGTCAACAACTGTGTTGCGAACAACAACATAAATTGAATTCATAATATGTTATTGAGAAAAATTTTCTCATTATCCACACTCTAGATGGATTTTCCGCCATTAGTTGGTCGCCTGAGCTTCGTCCGTCAGTCAGCAGGGTGTATAAATACTTTTTTCAGCGGGAATCGAACTTCGACCCGCATTGCCGCAGTAGAAGGCTGAGCCACTACGTCACCGAGTCGACAAAATATTATATCACGTATGCATGCCAGGTATGACTCCTGATGATATCCCCTCGGTTGTAGTTTTCCATTCAGTTGTAATCCATTACGTATCCATATTATACAGTCATCGGCATTATTGCAATCTAAATTTGATGGTAAAGTTGAAGATATAAAAATGATTTTAAAGAAAATTAAATTTTATTATTTTACATTTTTATGTGAAATTGATGGCTTTTTTTTCTAATTGTACTCGTAATAAATTTAACGATTAATGCTTGCGATTGGAAAGATTCAATAAGCCTTTTGGCAATGAGAGCCAAATGCCTACTTTCGGTGCTAAGAAAGTAAAAGAGCTATTTATCATGATGGTGGCTGGCTGTTAATTCACTAGGTCGCGCACGTTGCGTCCGGTCTGCCTACAAATTGGTCACGTTGACCGCTAAGCGGGAAGATTCGGCTCGTGCGTCGTCTACGCCTGTTACCAACGGCCTTTGCAAATGAAGCCGTCTAAGTGTGCGATGTTTGCACAAAACGAATCTTCATATGTAATACTAGCGTTTGTGCGCGATTTCATCCGCGTATAATCTATAAGTTCAGAATAATTGTTTCTTAATAAAAATAATCGTTAATTATTCAGAGGCTGCCGTGTCTTTGTGTGAATTTATGATTTAGATAGTTCCTTGGCTCTTATGTATGGATCCCTTTCCAGCCATTACTTATGGGATTAATACCGTTCTGGTCTATCCTGGCATTTTCCGGGATTAAAAGTATAGGAGTTTTTATTTTGAGTCATCTACTTTCGAACATTGTAAACCGCCTTTTTACCAATCGATCCAGTATTTTTGAGCAAAAACCTTGTAGCCGTCAATCCCTGAATTTTCCGAGGATATAAAGAATCGCTATTATTAAGTTGACTTTCAAAAAGTGAAAATCGCATAGAAATCGGTACTGTAATTTTTGTGTGATGCCTGGTCAGACAGATTAGCAGACAAACAGTCAAAAAAAATTTTTTTTCAATCGGAGTTAGGTTACCTCCGATTAAAAACATTTGCATTTACAAATTAAAGGTTACCTAGTAACAGATACACCACGTTGCAAAACAAATAAGAAGATTCAAGATTAAAGTTAAATATCGTAATGTCTATGTATTCGCTTTAACATCTAAACTTTGATACAACAGTTCATTAAGAACAACATATTTACCTTTAGTTTAATACTTTAGAGATCTGTCCGTGAGAATGTTTGCCCGATTCGCTGGTAGTCTAATAAAGAGATTAAATTAGAGATTTAAAAGAGATTGAATAATATACTGTCTTTGGCTTTAACTAAATGACGTGGTTGTAACCAGTCAGTGCCCACTGCTAGACGAAGGCCTCCATCACAAATATCTGAGAGAGTTTTGGAGTCGGGAAGGGCCAGCCACGCTGCTCCCGTGCGGGTTGGCAACCTTCATATATCTTCGAAATAATATTTTTTATTATTTTTCAGACTTTTCCTACACCACCGAGCACGTGAAATATAATAGTTGTTTCAGTGGTGCTGGTGGGGGGTCGAGCCCAGGTCACACTGGCTCTATGAAACTAAAGTGCCACCCTCACTACTACTACCACGTCTCTAAATTTGACGGCTTCTGTTATTTTGTATTTCCAATTTTAAATATTTATTGTAAATAATATTAAAAAGTCTAATATCCAGCTAAAGTATATTGAGTTTGATAGAATGATTTATTCCTATTTCTTTGCAATACAGAATAACAAACTTATTAAATCTATAATTTGGCGGGATTGAACCATTTGTTTCTTTTGAAGCCAACTACACCTGCACGCGGTGCACCCGGCTGGCTAACAATCGAGGCTCTGGCACTAAAATTGTAATGGAAAATCCAAAAAAATTCATAAGTTGAAAATTATACGCTGCTGCCCATCGGTCTGTGTTTTTACTGTCTGGTATATTTTTTGTTGGTTATTCCATCGTACATCGGTTCAGTCTACACTAACGATATCCATGGATGGAAGGAGGGGGAGATGTTCTTATTACCAAACGTCTAATAAAGCCTTTAGTGATAAGGTGGATGTTAACGAACAATTATTGTATTGCAGTCATATAACGAAGACCACCACGTGGGAGGATCCGCGCAAGACCCTCGCGGCGCAGAGTGCCGAGACCCTCCTCACGCAGACCGCAGCCCAACAGACGATCGCCACCGCAACACCGACAGGTAAAACCCTTTATCTTATTAATATGTTTGTTGTTATCTGAAACAATTTATGATAAGAGCTAATACAGTAAGCCTAATATTTTTCATCGTCGACATCTTAAATTTGCCCTGGTTGCAATTTTGTTTTAATTATAATGCTGTTTATTCTTATTTTACTAAAAAATTACTTAAAACAATAATAATATAATATTCCTTACACAAAAAAGTTTTTGAAACAATGATGTGTAGGAATCAATAGATTTCGTCTATCACTGATTTATGTAGTAGGATATGTGTAATTTTATTTGATATTGTCATAAATAATTTTTAATTTATTGTTGCACCTGGTCCGCGAAATACATTTGCAACTCCGGGTGGACATACTTGCCAAATCGATGAATAGGTACAAGTTAAATCAGGTGTTTTTTGAGAGCATCGTTCGTACCTCTTCGTCGGCTGCCAATAGATAACGTTCGCAAGTCTCAGGTCCTGTCACCATACAATATGTGCAATACTTATTGGATTTTAGTGACCGGATGTAATTGTAATGTTTTTTAAATCTCTCATATCGTGATAGGTTAGGGGCCGATCGCTGTCGCTCACCTTAAACATTTGTTGTAAGATCCTTGATAAAATTACATTGTTCCATATTTTAATCCGCTTCGAGTCACGTAAGATTCACAGCGGTTAGAAGAGGTTATATAAAGAGAATATAACATTACGTTTTCAAGGTTATATATGACATACAACTTAAAAGGTGACTAACATGTATGACGGATGATTGAAAAAGTAATCCTAATTAGTATAAAAACTATGCGTTAGTAAGAAATCATCTCTCTCTAAAAATTTTTAACTTCCTCTTCCACTACAGAATATAACATTCTACCAACACTGTTTAGATGGTTGGCAATTATGCTTCTAGGTAGTAGCTTTCTGGTTTGCAGACCTGACGGTTGTGGTTTCCAGATAATCACATCAGGAGCAAATATTCAAGTATTATTTATTTGATTGAGATGAAAAACGAGTTAACCTGATGGTAAATGGCTATTGGAGCTCATGGACATCTGCAAACAACGATTTTATTAAAATTTTCAATCAATCGAAGACAATTCAATCGAAAAAGGTTGCAGATGTGTTGTCACCCCTGAGGACTAAGATGGAATGCCTCACAGCCCGTAATTATACTAGTTATCTATACCTTTCAAACCGGAACACATCAGTAGTTGCACTGTTGTTTGGAGGCATACATTTTAATTGATAAGAGGGTGGTATCTACCTAGACGACTCCTCGGTAGAGAAGGTGTCTACCACCTAATCACTTACCAACAGGCGAGCCGCTCGCACGTTTGTCTCTTCTTTTAAAAAAAAACCTTGATCTAACATAAAATAGTTAAGAGAGTAACCACTTTCCTCATATTATAATATAATATTGTTGTAGTAAACAATTTAAAAGACAATCCAAAAATAAACTATTATTTACTCGCAGAATCATTAGAAAAATAGTTAAACAGATACATCAAAGCTAGATGTTGAAACTCAGCCGAATCTTTGTATTTTGTATTCACGTGATCTGATTGGCTTCGGACCGACGTTTAAAATTATCATGAAACTAAAATAAAAACAAGTAAATAACCCGAATTCTAAAACTGATTTTATGACGGGAATTAACGCGTTGTTTCCGTCGGTCGATGCGAGACGAGCGTTGAAAGGTGGTTCGGAAAATACATCGTTCTCCCGGCGCCGTCGGCCCTGGCGCTTGCGACACATCCGTGAAAGGTACCAACCACTATGGCACAGACTGTGGCTTGCTTGAACTGTGTCGATACGATGTATGTGAGCTCGTTCGGGACACGTCTGCGTTTGTCGCTTTGGTAACTGAAAAATCCACAATTACGAATTTTCATTTACAATTGTTTAAATGACGTATATTTAGTTTTTTTACCGCTTTTCTTAAATCGAATGACGACCGCACTACTTTGTTGCTTTCTTTGCTTAATTGGGCTATGAATGATTATGGTCCGGTATCTATTATCAGGATGTATTAACAGATAAATAAATGAAAGCGTGTAAAGTGTAGTACTAGCAAATTAAATTTTAAATTATAGTTGTAAGTTAAAATATGAACGACTACTACTCCACGATGCAGATCAAATTATAGAAAGATTAATTACAATACACAATTTTATGCTATGTAACAATAAGAAGTGTCACAGTATTATTAATGCTGAAGCTGAAATATACACGCGGAAGGTCATGAACAATATTAAGTATTACGTTAAATATTTATTTGTAATTAATGTGGTTTTTATACAATAGTTCTAAATATACAATGCGGCATATAGGTGCACCTTACGCATCGTCCATTGCGATAGTTAACTTGAATACGTGCCCTAGTCACGTTCTAGTGCACTACTGCACGTCTCGGACGCACCTTGTCAAGGTTACCGGGTGTCCGGTGAGTACCCGGACATTCCGTTAACCATTCACCTAGTAGAAAGGTTTCCGGAATATTAGTGGCGTGTTTCTGGATGCTAAAGTAGTTATGCGAATTAATCAAAAGAAAGTAAAAATTAAAAATAAAATAGTGCCCTGGCAGTCCAGGACAGGCGCTGGCTTTAAGAGAAATGAGAGTGATTTCCAGTGCCCGCACCATCGCTTATACGCTTTATATCGCTTACATGAATTCATCGTTTACTTCAGCGGTATAGGACAACATAATAAGGATACCGGTACTTTTGAGAAATATTAAAAAAATATTTCAAGAAAATTAAGTCGACCAACAGTCTCGGGAGTCATATAGCGGACTCTTCCCGGCTCCAAAATGCTCTAGATAATTAGAGTATGACTTAGTTTCCTAAGTCTTACTTTGCTTAGTTTGCAAGTAGTGGGTCATTTACAGACTGCTACTTTTATATTTTATAATGTAAAATATGATGAAAGACAAAATCATCGCACACTATGCATGATCGTCTGTTTCTACTTGTCTAATTTGGAACTCTATAAAAATAAACACTAACACCAAACTATATAACAAACAAATACTGTTTAAAAACGTGTTTTCGAAATATTTAAGTAGTAAACAATCAAAAGAAATGGCCAGGCTAGGTAACCTATAAAGTAATATGGTAATCTATAATAAAAATGTAAGGTGTGATATTTTAAATGACATCTAACGAACGTTGAGAAGATTACTATACATCGTGCAATTACAATCATTCGTTTATAACACAGACTGTAGACGCGGTTAACTTAAATAACAATCAAATTGTTATCAAACTTTTTATAACACTTTTTCACTACTCATTTCACGTATTATATTAGCTTGAGTTTGGGACTTCGTCCGCGTAGTAGCCGGAAAAAATATTTGTCGCCATACATCGCATACTAATATCTTCTCATTCCCTCGCAACCTTAGCTGTGGAAGTCAGGAAGAACGGTACAAAGCAACGACATTAATCCTTCTCCAGTCCACCACCACTCATCGGAGATGCCTCCTGGGGTCGGTCCCTCTCCCCAATAAGTCTCATACAGAATAATTAGACAATGCTTCCTTTGTCTAAATTAATGAAGAAATTCGACGTACTAGCGCAAACACGAATAAAAAAAGAACGATATAATTATACCACGGGAACGTACTGTCGGCATAAATCCTTTGCCCTAATCCAGATCATTGCCTCCCTGTGTTTCAAATCCACCAAATCCGTTGAACGGATAACGCTTGATTGGTTAACAAAGATTTAAATTTGATTTTTTTTATAAAATAAGATTTGTTGACACGGGAAACACCGACGCTCTAGGAGTCTGTAGTCTGTGATCATAAGGATATCGTCCCACCATTACATCAGATTAGATAGACCACGAATCCTCGCAAAAGAATACCGATTCCTGCCAAGGATGATTCGCGAGGCTATTGAAATCAAAAAACATCCTAACTTTAATAGAGAAGACGGTTGAGTGCTACCACCGCATTGGGATTCAGAAATAAACAAAATTAAATCTAAAAATCAGTAACTAAAAACACTACACGAGCTCAAGTGAGCACATTCAGCGCAGAGCGGACCAAAGTTAATAAATAAAAGCTGTAAAGCAGTTGAAACGTCGGGAATATACAAAACAAAATTAAACGCGAAAAAATCCGTAAATAATAGTTTCATTTCAAATAAGATCTTTTTAGCGAATTCGGAAGTCAACGCGGATGAACTAACTATTCTCGAGTCTATGAAACTATTATCATGTATTATGTAGGAGACGTAATACAGGTAAGTCGTTTTCTTGAAATTCATAGTTCGTTATTTTTAGTTCAGTTAGTTTTGGTCCGCAGTTTGTCAATAAAATCGATTTTTTATTAAGGATACCTATGTTTAGTGAATTGCAAAATACATTGATTTTGTTTGCGTTAAGGATCTCTTTTTTAGGTTGCAAAAAATGTCGTTTAATAATTGAGTAAGAGTGAACCGTATATTGAACAAACTATCGGAGGATCCTTCGCTTTAAGCACATTAAGACTGATATTTTCCAAACAATTCTGGCAACTCCTGTCACATCCAGCGACAGTGTTTAACTAAACTTAACTTTCTTTTAATACAGGGCAAACATGCTCGATCTATGTAGATCACCTGACGTAGAAATAGTGTTTTTATAGTACATTCCTTTGTATAATCTCATATCGCGATAGCATATTACCTGTCAAAATGAAATAGCATTCTTATGATCCATGACGCGCACTTCTTTCTCGTGAAATCATTTTCATGAAGTTCTTGGAAGCAACTATTTTTATGCCATTATATATTTTATAAAGATTATTAATAGTTTACTTAAATTCATGTAACCGTTTATTCAGTATCATAACTAGTACCTATTGTGGTTCATAACAATAGTCGAATAATAAAATGGAATATATTTCCCAGTCCACACACCATTAGACTATTGGTGCTTATTTATTATTTGTACATCGATATTGTATAACTTTTATTTAATTGATGCTTACAGTCACGCTACGCAGTTATGATAAGGATTATGTATGTTATAATATGTACATTAAGTAGTTTTTAAGATAATTTGTTATTATTCATGATATTCGGATATATCTCCTGGATTAAACCGCTGCACCGCCCGGATGTGTCTCATCTTTCTCTTATTCTCCTTAGCATTTTGGTACTCTATCATCAACTCTATGATATGTCGAATCTACATGACAAATTGGCGACGAGGATGGAATGAATGAGAAAGTAGACAAAAGCGTTCGAGGAGAATTTGAGAAGCAGGACATGTCATATCCTAACAACGATTTTTATTTAGGTGGATAATAACATTTAAACATAATCTGATATCTAGTACCTACATCCTACGCTGGTCTACTTTGTTATCATTTTATGGACACGTTTGTTTCCAATAAGCATTTCCTAAACGACTGTGACGAAATGACAGGTAGTCACTGTAGATTACCTTAATTAGCGTTAGTACTATGATGCTTCGTCACTCAGCCATTGCCCTATTGAATAATGATTACAGCGAATTGCGCTTAATTACTCCCGGTCTTACATTACTATAAAGAACTGATTATTGCCCTTTTTTATTTATTACTCATGATAAAACTAGAATAGTAAGGTAAAATTAATATTATAAGTTTTTGTTAACCTGATGTCATAAAATATATTTACTTGGTAACACAAAATAGGCAACATGAATTATCTCATCATCATTTCAGCCTATCACAAGTCCACTGCTGCATATAGGCCTCCTCAAAGATTGCCACGAAGCTTGGCCCTAAGCCACCTGCATCCATCGACTTCCCGCAACACTGCGCAGGTCGTCACAATGAATTATCTCACCATATCACAATTATGTCACCTTACAAATAAACAAACAAAATTTTCTAAAGAACGCTGGTAGGTATATGACATTTACAAAGAAATTATAGGTAAAATAAGACATCCAAGGAGTTTTGAAGAAGTTAACTATGTATGCATTTGTAAGAGATAACGTTTCAAAAAATTTATTCACTTTAATTAACTAACAGAATCAATTAAATTCTTATAAATATCAACGTTGTTTATGAATGAGCACTTGTTTGTTGCGTGAAATAACCACACATATGCATTGATATAGATTATTGTGAGAGATGCGTGAGTGTGGCGGTGATGCGGCGACATCCGTCCATGAATCATTTGAGCGAGAAGCGAATGCGCTAAACCGCCGCCAGCGACATCTGCGCCGACTTTTCTTGGAACAAGCTCCGCGACCTTCCCGCTATCCACCTGATTTTCAATCACGTGCTCGTTTATGTTCACTTCTGTTTACTCTCCCTCGCTTGCAACTAGTCGCTGTTGAGAGGATCAAACATTGATTTTTATAATTGCCGAATTATTGATTTACATTACCGCTGATCGATCATGTCTGATTAATTTCAGCAGCGAAGAGTACAAGTAGTAACACGACAACAGACCCGCTGGGGCCTTTGCCGGAAGGTTGGGAGCAGGCGGCCACGCCGGAGGGAGAAATCTACTTCATCAATCATGCCGCCCGCACTACGTCCTGGTTCGATCCTAGAATACGTAAGTTATAGATTACTTTAAGCCCGTGTGACGGTGTTCGTGAATGCTTTACGTAATGTGGGTGTTTGTTGTTTTCAGCGCAACATTTGCAACGCACGCCGGTGGCGGGGGCGGGCGCGGCGGGCGGTGGCTGGGCGAATGCGTCCCTTCAAGCCTGCCAACAGAAGCTCCGACTTCAGTCTTTACAACTTGAGCGGGAGAGGCTCAAGCAGCGCCAACAGGAGATTATGCTCCAGGTATTAAGATAATAAGCTCCCGCACAACCACGGCTTATATATATACTAAACCACATAAAATAATACCTAACCACAAATCATGAACAAAACTTAATTTTTGAGAGATACCAATGTCTGACACATTTGTGTCATATGGACATATTAGTAGATTTGCCATGTGTATAAAATCATGAGAGACATATAAAATTGAGATTTGCATAGAAGGACGCTGATGATCATTTTTGCTTATTTATTTTAATCGACTCTTGCGCCACTCACAGGTCGTAATGGTGTGATGGACTGATGGATATGACACTACTTCATGCATTGACATTCCTTTATGCATCTGGCAAATGTTGAAAGTATCCGGTAATTGGCCAAGGGGATATTATAGGTATATTAGGGGTCTTGATTGAAAGCCTATTTGATTAAGAAATCTCTTAATTCCTTATATTATCAAGGTATAAATATTTCAACAAGGTGTCGTTTACCCGAGACATGATTATCAATAAACGAAACAATATTTTGGATGTTAAATATATTTGTTACTCTGTGTATATATAAAAAAAAAGACCTGGGGACTTTCTATCGCTTAGGTATCAAAATGTATAAGTTCTAAATGTAATTGCGACAAAGTAGTGCTAAATTACGTGTGTTAAGAATAAAATTGATAGTTTGCTTTGTCGTTATCATGATAGGAGCAGATAGCGAGAGATGCGCGCGTCTAAATAAACGTAGATAGTCACTCGCATACCGCCGTTCTATGACGTACATTTTATTTTTAACATAAGATTTTTATTATGTTTTAAGTAGGACATCAAACTAAAACAGTATGATACGATCTCTTTTCCCTCAATCTTTTAGAGGTCTATCATATATTACTATTAGCGATTATTTAGAAATTAATACAAAATTCATTTTATTTCATTCAAATTTTGAATAACAATTAAATTTTATTATTTTAACCCAAACTTTATTCTTAATATAAGAAAGAACTCATCAAACCGTGAATGAAATACAATGAGACGAAAATGTAATTATGTATGCTCAAGATGCATGAAAATTTCTCCAGCAAGAGTTAATGGGCCGGCAATCGTCTTCGATCGTCTCTTCGCTGGCCAATAGCGCGGGAGCTGTGGCCAGTACCGACCTGCCTTTGGACCCGTTCCTCTCGGGGCTGACTGATCACCAACGGCAGGAGTCCGCGGACAGTGGGCTCGGGATGGCAGTGAACCCCTCATACTCCATGCCACATACGCCCGAGGACTTCCTCGCCGGCATGGACGACCGCATGGATTGCACAAGTGAAGCCGGCGCTAATCTCGATCCTACGGACATCACGCTCGGTGATAACATCGACTCTACAGATGACCTTGTGCCTTCATTACAGGTAAACTTAAGATTTCCTTTTTAGATGCGTTTATATTTTGTGTGGTGATATATCTAGTATAATACTTGAAAATAAATAAATAAAGTAAAGTAGCCTGTAAATGTCCCACTCCTGTGCAAAGGCCGCCTCTCAATATACTGTTTGAGGATTGACCGCCTCTTTCTTGGAGGACACTCACAGCGCCGGGCAGATTGGCTGTTGAGCGCAGCGCCTGTACCCTCGCAGTAGCGACGTCGCTCCCCATCACTCTGTGAGATTTGGGTTCGGGAAATTTAGATACATTTTCCGAAATCCTCGTTTTTGCCTTCCTCGCTAGAAAGGTTTCAGTTTCAGAAAATTATAGTATGTTCCCCCTTAAACCCATCATCATTGAGTCCTTATTCATACCATATTAAATCGATGAAATTAAATGAAATAAGAAATAATTCATTATTTGGCTTACGAAATAATTTTTTTATTTGTCAAATCTGTAAGTACTAATTGACATACTTAGTAATAAGCAATATGATGAAAAGAATACTATTATTATTATCTACTCTACACTTACACTGGCGAAATAAACGTACTATATCATCCCTATACGGACATGGTCCCCATACGGTGTCGTGACAGGCGACTTATTGCAAATAACTTTAAAATCGTTACGTTGTCCGCACTATCTAATCACGTTTTGGTTTTGTATAAAATGAGTCTGTTGACAGTTGAAAGGATTCATCAACATGTCCATTATAGTGTTCTTGACGTATTTCTTATCCTATGTTACTTAATTCCTTTATGACTTGTCAAGTATGACGTGGCGGGTGACGAGGCACTACGCCGGGTTTTCTACCGGGGATTGCCATGAGATTTCAAAGGCTTTTCTTTTAATCACCAAGAGGTGAACGACTCCCACGGGAAGGAAGGTGGCGAAGTCTTTCGCTGATCCTTCACAAAAAATGAGAGTATTTTTGATTTTAAAGCTTAAAACTGGTAAGAAGACACTGCCAAATTTAGGGACGGTTTCCATTGTCAATTAGGATTTTATAGAAAATTCAACAATTTCATTGCCTTAATTTATTTTCTTATTTATGTATGTTACCCACATAACGAAAATTATTTCAGTTAGGCGAATTCACAAACGACATTCTGCTGGACGACGTACAATCGCTGATCAATTCAACACCGAGCAAGACCGACAACGTGCTTACATGGCTGTAGGCGACACTCGCCGCTCGGTGCTTTCAAACTTTACATTAGCTATTATACTGTTAATTTAGTACTTACCGCTTAAGAGCTAATTCAGATTGACCGCCGGAAACAATACAGATGTGATGCGGCAGCTTGGATGCGTGTTACGAATAAATATTACGTAAATCCACCAGTTATTGCCACAGTGATGCAGTGTTAAGCAAATTTGAAACAGAGACTGGAACCCAGTCGTGTCGCATCCGTCTCGTACCGTATGGTTGGTCGAAGCAATCCTTTTCATAACATCCCTTCGACCGAAGCGTCGATCAGAGGACGGTAATGGTGGTGTACATTTCACTCAGAAAATGACAATAACTAGCGTAGTGTGTATGGACGGACGGACATGTCGTGTGTGAATCGTACGTTTGTTTGCTGTTAGATACAACCGAAGTGATTGCCCTCAATACGATACTGTTAGTTGTTTCTTGTTCGTTTGAGGAATCTGAGTTGTGTATACAAATTGTTAAGTGGAGACGTTAAGTTGGTGGAGATAGCTAACAGTTTCGATGAAAACGGCAGTGTCGCGCAAAATTGGAATTTGCATCTCAGCATTTATTTGAATGAGATTGTAATACAAATTTTGTAAAATAAGATTTTTCATTTTATATATTGTAGGGATATGCGTTGTTGTCTGAAGATAAATGTGTGGAATAACCGATAAATTAGCTCGTGTTCTCAATGTTTTATATTAATGTGATTGTTGATAAAATATGAGGGCATTTGATGTAAAACGCATAATGAAACAAAATTTAAATCCCCATGTACATCCGTATTCTAAAACTTAACTTTCAGTTTGTTTGATAAGTATTATTAAGTTCTCACAACTCAACACAACTCTAGCCGCTTTACTAATAAAAATATTTAAATAATGTTTAAAGTAAGCAGTATTTGTCTTCTTAGTTCTTTTTACGAAAGTAAGGAGAATGAACGTGACGATACGCTAGTATACCTTAACTTCATTTAAATATTTTTATTTCGAAAAGACTTTAATGTCAGGTCGTAGGGGAAATAAAAATGGCGCCCGCTGCATAAGCTTCTTTCCTAGTTGAAAGGAGAACGGTTGCATAGCACCCAATATATTCGAGAGCTAGGTTTTCCATACTCTTTCGTTCTAAGACTATCGGAAATCCTCGACATTCAACTGAACGATATAACTTTGTCGATAGGAAACCAAATTGTGATAACATCTTGACGTAACAGTGCCTTATTGTGCCTTTATAAACATATTTATTGAGTTTTATTAAGATAATGATGTTAAAGTATTTCTACACTTATTGGTGACATTTTTGATGTTATATTATTTCGTGGTCGGAATTAAAACTACTTATGTACTTGTTGTAATAACGTGTTTTGTCTACTTACACCGTCCTTGTGTATTTCTCGAGATTATGGTTAGATTATAGTTAGTTAAATCGTGACCTAGATAGTTATTTTGGCAGCTATTGTATTTAGTTATTAAGTATATATTGTAATGTTTGTTTCGAAGTGGACGATGTGTCTTCATGCATGTGTATAAGTGCCACTAGGTAAATAACATTAGTTGAATAACCATTGCATGAACGGTAGCCGTGTCGGATGTGTTCTGTAAGCAAGCGACTTTAGCTTTCGGGCGTATTCGCTGTTGGTACATTTCAAAACTCAAGTGCTACGGAGGTTTGTTAAACCAGTATCGTTTTCATAATGCAACCACAAGCATTTGTGACGAATAATAAACTACTTCAGTTCACATATGAAGTGTTTTCTGAAAAATACTCCTGTACCTTTCAATAAAACTTATCGTTGCAACGAAACATTCGAAATTGTGTTTAAAAACCCACCTAGTCCTATTTTTTAAATTCAGTTAACTTGATTTAAAAATATTATCAAAATTAGGCCTTATATTAAAATGCTACATTGAAAACTTTGCCATATTAGTAAAAGTACTGTTATTCTTATAAGGCTTATTGTAATCTTCAATTTTATGTTTTATAGCAATTATAAGCATCAGTGTAACTATTGTAATTAGGTGTAACGGTGCTGGGTTTATGATACATTTAACTTTGTATTCTGTAGATCCATTCGTTGTACTTTATTTTGTATTTGTCGTGTATTATTTCATTTACTTTTTAAGTAACAATGCTTTTCATATTGTTCGGTACATTATTCTGTGCGTTTTTCTTTCCTTACCTTTAGATATTAGAATGTATCGAACTGACAGTAGTAAGGTTATATCTGTGGCAGTGATTGAATTTTATGTAGTAAATGTCATTTTATCGTTGCAACTTTAGGCATAGTTACGAATCCCTGTACCTGCTGGAGAGGTGACGAGTCATAGTTATGTACTTTGATTTATAATCAGTAGCATTCTTCTGGATGTTAAGCTATCATGAATATACTAACGTAGGAGAGGCTAGATCAATCACCTATTTGTGTATAATGACTCGTGACGTGTTACAACGATAGAAACACTATTGTTATGTAAGATAACAGCAATACCAAAATATGATAAGACATGCTGACACAAATAAAAAAACAGTGCTGGTGGTACATTTTGGTTCACCTCCCCGCGCAGCTGCTGAGGATATTAATTGCTTATTGTTGTTCGTCAATACTGCAAGGTTATATAGATACTTTGCTCTCGCTATAATGACATAATGTGAAACATTCCATGTTGCTAACAGTTTGCTCGCCGCCGGACGAGCCTCTGGCGCTGCTTCTAACGGAATAATACGCTGAACAATATAAACAAGTTAAAACTACATAGTTTATTTCTTAAGATAGCCTTTAATTACAAACATATCTTTTCAGTCTGACAGCCGTTGCAAGTTTTCTATGTAGTGTATATAACACGTCGTTTATCAATGTTATAACAATGAAATTACAATTTAAGTATAATTTTACAATAATTTCATTGTAAATAATTTGGTATTCTTATATGAACTAAATAAATATTTGTTTTAATATCTGTTACATGTTTCATTTCGTTCTCCATTATTTGTATATCTTTTAAAGTTCGGTTTTTGACTTAAACTGTAGGAAAAAAACAAAATAGCTTATTGATACATCTGTTCCACCAATCCTGTTGTTCCAACACTGCATGCCTTATGATCTCCTCACCTGTTAAAATATTCTACTTCATGCTCTATTTACATGTTGAAAAGAGTTTTAGCATTATTTCTAATTTCTAAAAGATACAAACATAACTCTTACAATACCAAAGCAAATACAGCAACACAATAAGCAATGTATAACAATCACATAAACAGAAAGAAAGAGAAAACAAATATTACATGCACTAACTTAGAAATTTAACAAAAATACTTTAATACCACACAATATCTACAAAGATAAATATGAAATATATGTAAACTACCCCCGGATCACACGAGAAAAAGTTACCTACTACAGTGGAAGGTAACGTTTTTTTACAAAAATATAGGTTTATTAAAGGAGAACCGTTTTTGATCACTAAGAATATAAGAGCGGTAGAGATTGTATAAGGTAATAAAAGGTAAAATACAAAGAGTTAGTGTACAGTTGCGAAGTGTGTAATGAAAGTAATTTACGAGAATTCAATAATTCAAGCCCTGAATATGAATCGTACTTATATAGAGCAAGAACATTCAATCAAACAGCTAGATTTTTAAAGTTTACCGAAGGGTCCTTGAAACGATCATCTTGAGGAATCTCGCGGTTGGCGATCAGTTGTTTGTAATACTCTACAGACAGTTTTGGCGTGCGTGTCCTGTTGGGGTCCGTTATGTCCACGTAATAGAAACCGAAACGTTCGCTGCAAATGAAAAGGTTCGGTTAGGTTAGCGCGTAATGTGCATTATCATTTTACATCATTTTTTTTATTGCTTTGGAGTGAAAACGATCTAACGGTTCACCTGATGCTAAGTGGCGACTGCAGTTCATGGACACTTGCAAACAACTTCAAACGAAGATGTTAACACATGCCTCGTCACCCCTGAGGACTAAGATGTAAGTAATGTATAGCAAACCGGAATACAGCAGGAAATGCACTGCTGTTTGGCAGCAGAAATGGGTAATAGTTTGGTGTCAACCCATACGACTTCTAGTCAGCAAGAATCTACCACCTGTAATCACCGGCATAGACCCAGAGCACCAGAATTCGAACCCAGGTCTCAGGCGTACTATGAAATTAAAGCAAGGGCCCTGCCCACTAGGCAACCACGGCACGCTAAACGGTTCCCAGTTAGTGATGGATAGAGGCATAAAGTAGAAACGAGCCGTAATGGTGACGCTTGTTAGGCAGATTCGCAAACGCAATACCAAACGTCTCGCATCATAAAAAATGCTTCCAGTCACCGTTCTTATATATTTGCGGCAGTTTTCCGCCATCTGTTGAAGGCCACGACCTTCTGTATTTCTGCCACCACGGGCGACCAGGATCGTAACTAATTCCTTGATTTAAATACTATGGCTAATTCAATATCACTTCAGTAGCCTTAAAGTTAATAACCTTATTTTAAAATACTTACGAGAAGCCAGCTCTCCACTCAAAGTTATCCATCAATGTCCAGGCAGTGTAACCCAGAACTTTTACTCCATCTTCGTATATTACGTTCAATATTTCTGTAAGGTAGTCCTAAAACAGTAGGCAATGAATTCTACGTAAGCATAAGCGAAACGTAAAGCATAAAATTCTCAAGCTGAGTAAAAAGTAAATACGTTGCTTTCAACTGATCAAAATCCTTTGTATTTGTATTATTGCATAAATTTTATATGTTTTTCCTTCCAATTTAAACTACTATTTATAAACAAATTTATAGGTGCCGGTGGAACTCATGTCACTTGGGGTGCTATGAAAATAAGAAGAGTTTCCTAGCCACTAAGCTACCATGGCGCGCTTTGCAGGTTGCCACTTTATACTACGACTAGTATTTACAGCGACATACCCAACTAACGAAACTCAGGTTTGAAAAAGTAAATGTACTGTAATAAAACATAAAGCCACCACGGCTTTATGTTTTAATCACTTACGTTAAAGTACTTGATGCGTCCATAATCTTCCAGTTCGCCGCGATCCGAGAAACCATTCTCAGTTATGTAAATCGGTGGGTCGTTGTATGAGCTCTTACACCAGCGGAGTAAGTTAGCAAATCCAGTTGGTACAACCTAAAACACATTTATAAGAAATTATTGCTATTTATAACTTTTGGAATTCAAGTATAGCAAGTAGCGATTCACGAAAGTTATCCCATTGACACATTGACATTGATAAAATGACATTATAATAATTTATTAAAATATGACATTGAAAAAAAGACTTCAGATTTTCTTGCCGCTTCTTCTCTAGAAAGGTCTTCTCTCTCAAAGCAGTGTAGATTTTAACTCATTAACACTAATTTAAAAAAATGGATATGACTTTGATCTTAACTTTGATTGGGAAAAGCTTATGTCCATCAGTACAATGTTGACAGACTGGCAAAGAAAAAGATACAATTAATAGACGTGTACGTGTTATTACCCGAAGCCACTCCGAAGCAGCGTCTCCACCGACTTCTAAAGATGTGACAGCTCCAATGTCTTTAAGCCAAGACGGTGCTTTAGCGATGGGATCAACTCCTGCGCCGGTTATTAAATGTGTTGTGTAATGATTGATTCCGAGGAAGTCCGAAGTTCCCTTGATTCTATGAATCCAGTAATCGTCAAATTGTTCTAGGCGTGATTTGGGGAGGCCTTCTGCAGTGCTTTGTTGGGCTACGTTCTCTACCATTACCGCTGGGTAGCCACCTTCTTCTGTGAAAATCGGGTGTGCGAACCATCCGAACTGAAAACAAGACCAAAATAATAATGTTTATAATTTATCAAAAACAAACACAAAGCATAAACAAACCAGATACTCGAATTTATAGAGATAGAAAAAAAGTTTAAACTGATTTAGTGCAACATTTTTTTATAAACACTCTCTTCATTAAAAGTTGTTTATCCCTTTATAGTTTATTTCTACCTCGGCGATATCTTTCGGTTTATTCAGATGACATTTGCGCCAATCACGGGGGAAACAGAGAATTCACCTTTACTATCCATATCCTCTATCATCTGATAATACTTTGTAGGAAGAGTCTGATGCATTCTCAACGAAACCAGGTACGCTGATCACTCAGCCATATAATATTAATTTCCATATATTATATAAGGTAGAGCTACGAGTATATACCTACTAAATCTTCATTTGTGAAGGTTTTATTTATAATCTATATCAAATAAAAAAATTGTTTCTATTACATATACGAGTAGGTTTGATTGTATCTATTGCAGTTTTCTTTTAATCTATTCTCCACTTACTTTAAATTGGTTCGCCACTTCAGCTAAGGCGACTTGTTCAGCGTTGTTTGGGTCACTGGGCTCGTACCAAATGGAGTTAATCGAAATCATTATTCTACCGTTCTGCATCGGTCGGAAAGTATCATTATATAGATGATAAACCTCAGCATGGGCCTTGAGAAGAGTATCACTACACAGGTAATTTCCTACACCATGACTGTCGATAGCCGGGGCTTTCTTTTCATCACCATAAGCATCCTCGCAAATTTCGTAGGGTTCATTGAAGGTAATCCAGGATTTGATTCTGTCACCGAATAGTCTGAAGCAAAGATCGGAGTAGTCACGGAAGTAATCAATCATTTTCGGGTTAGCCCAGCCCCCAAGGTCTTGAAGTGATTGAGGCAAATCCCAGTGGAACAACGTTACCTGAATACAAAAAAAAAAGTACTGTATTCCAGTGCTGAAATAACTTAAATTTATTATGAGTTAAGGATGATTTACCAATGGTTCAATATTCTTTTCCGCTAGAGCATCAAGAAGAGCATTATAATAACGGATTCCGTCCGGGTTCACATAGTCTACTCGACCTGTGGGCAGAATCCGAGCCCATGACAGCGATAAGCGGTAAAAGTCAACTCCAAGGTAAGCTAAATCCTCCACATCTTCAAGATAACGATTATACGAATCGCACGCAATGTCACCATTGGTTCCGTCGGCGATCATTTCAGGGTGAGTGTGACTTAGACGATCCCAAACATTTTCAGACTTTCCTGCAAATAAAATGTAAATAAGAAAACAAAAATAATTCGCTTGTTATGATGGCAAGGCTCTTCTCTGAGGAGATCCGCTCTAGATGATCAAATTAAGCCGTGATAGTTAGAATTATATAAATTTAGGTTGCGATGTTAACCGATATGTGGAAATTATGCTAGTAAAGAAGGATATATAGATATGATATGACTTCATTTTTTTTAACGCCAGTGTGGGGAGTAAGTCCAAAAGAACAGTGACCAATTCCTTATATATGAAAAATAAACTATTTCGGATGTAAATGCATTCCTTTACATCCAGTAAATAGTCCACTGCAGGACATAGGGCAATCCCATAAAGAGGATTTGCCATAAGGGCCGGTCAGCGACACGCAGCACCATACACCGTGCAGCTTAGACACTGCCGCCCGTCAACAGTCCACTTAATTTTATCTGGTAGTTTTAGAGATGGTTATCCTGCCAAAATCCTGCCTGGTAGCCATTGCGTTTTTCAAGGCTTTTTCCTTAGTCGCCTCTTACTACATCCCCATTAAATGAAGGGGTGGCAGATTCGTACGCCGATACCACACGGCATTAAATGTATTATTGGATTGGAAAACAAATTTTGATAATTAAATAATACCTGCTTTTCTCATCTTCACAAAAAGTAATGAAATGAGACTTTCTCCTGATAACTATCATGTTCAAATAAGTCGCATATTACCTACATATAACAAATGAGATGGTGTAGGCCGCCGCCTCAACGAAGGCGGTGTATTGTTTGTGAGGCAGCAAACTCGGCCTGCAGCAAGCGGCTACCGAAGGCTGCCGCCCCTTGCGGGCAGCCTTAATGAGGCAAGTTAGATTAGAACAATAGACTATTAAACCTTGTTTAACACGTGCAAAGTCAAGATGAAGTCTAATATAACAATTAAAAAAACATGAAGGATACTTAACAATAAAAGGTCCATACTAGACTTTCGTACATTATTAAAAAGTACATATTATTTTCGAAAACTGTAAATATCTGCAAATTGAATATTTTTTGCATATTGAATAAATATGCATTACAAAATTCGGAGTAGAGGGAGGATGGCTTAAATATAAAAAAAAATCTTCATATTCTACCTAAAACCTAAATTACCTAAATAATTTTAAATATTTGTTTAAATATTGGCGCCAGGCCAACACTTTTAATATAATTATTTTATGAGAATGTCAATATAAGGGAAATTCGTACAAGTAGGTAGGGACAGAATTATAATCTTTTACATATGTTCGAAGTTCTTAAGAGGCATATTGATAACGGATTAGTGATTGATGTGGCGACTTGAGATACATTTTCGTTACTTAAATGATAGCTAAAGTACGAATAGTTTTACTAGATGATGTGGTAACTGATAATATGAAATTGACAATTGAGATAGGTATTCAAATACATGAATAAATAAACGATGGTTCCATCTGATGCTCCTTGCAAGAAAAAAATAATAATTGTGAGTGAATATGTTGAGTTGAATAGATTAAATGAAGTGAAGCATTGTCACCAGCGGGAGAGTACCGTTCGTGCGGGGAGCTGCGATCGTCAATCCATATGCCCGCCTGGCAGGCTAAGTTAAATGGGTATAACCCCTCAAAATGCTGGACAGCAACTTTCGCCTGCTCATGTGGGATATGATGATTTATTTTAGTAAGTGGTGGCGGCCTAATAGATTGTACTGCCTCATCTCAACTTGTTGTGTCATAAAAGACGTCTAAGAAAATCACTGGTTTCTGATAGATGGCGCAATAAACAATTTGAAAAATGCTTAATAGTTTGGTGCCTACCAAGCGGATATTGTTATTTAATAAATCTCCAGATTACGGCAAAACTATCGGAGGAGCGTATATTCTATAGTCGACTATTGAGAGGGAGTTTTATATGTTTATATGTTCCATTCCAAGAATGCTCATTAGTATTTGTAGTCCTTTATTAAGACATAAATTAATAATCAAGCACTTTTTGGCGCAGCTCTGCTTTCACCTCTCTGGGAGATAGAACGTGACGGGTGGTGAGCCCTGTCGCAGGGTTTGCTTACAGATATTGTCAGGTAATTTTCAATGCTTTTTCCTTATTCGCCTCTTATAACATCCACGGAAAGAAAGAGGGGTGGCGGAGGTTTTATGCTGCAACCACTCGGCATTCAGTACTTAATTAAACTCACCACTAACGTTCCAGGCACCTTCTATCTGATGAGCAGCTGTTGCGACGCCGAATGTAAAACCCTGAGGGAATTTGGTGTAATGCGCGTGACTCCTGTGTAATGACATGATAAAAGCTGTGATATATTATATAACTAAAATTATTTTAATTTAACATTTTGGGTGTAATCGCACAGGCCATTATAGTAATATGTTTATGTACAGCTATCACTTTATTTTTTGATTACAATACAAAAAATAACGCTATTTTTATAAAAAAGATTATTGTGTAAGAAATAGTAGAAGAATAAAATGAAAAAGATTTTTAGGTTTTAAAGCATCCGGTCATAATACAGCCGAGGACACTGATTGATATCGAAATAAACGAAATTAATTATTGTATAAAAAAGAAAAACAACAACATTGCTGTTACTACAGCTATTTGAAATATTTTTGCAATTAAAATATACTAAGGTGTTTTGAAATAAAGTGTAAGAGTCGATATCGTAAAAGTACCGTTAATTGTGCGACTCTTTTATAATTCAAATTGTAATAACGTGCAGGTGCAGAGTCGTGTGTTTAATGTCACAAAATTATTTTTGAGTTCAGGCTAAATGTTAATTATAGTTACAATCGTTTGTGTTACAAACCGTGCTACTTACAACTGGCAGAGTGTAAACAGGCTGATAAAAGTTCTCCACGCCATTTTGACGTCGTCTGGCGTAGTGGAGCTGCGTCGATAAACTGTTCCGTGGGAGGCCAGTGTCGCATCATTTCACTACCCATATTTAACGGCAATCTCGAGAGGTTGCGAAGTGTTTCCATGCGATAAAGTCAAAATCGTGCAGAGATAATACCTTTAAAGTTGTGGTCTAAACAGGTATTAAGGAAAAAAAAGATTTTCTCGAAATTTAGTAATGAGAATAGACCTTCAAACGTTGATTTAATAAGAGATTTTGTTATGTAGAGATGTCAATCCTATTTTATAGTCTGTTACAAAATCTTGCCAAGGACAAATAATTCCTAAAATGTATAAAAGATAAAGATGTCAAACCCAAGCCGCCCAATCTAAGGTAAAATTGAAACTATAAATAAATTTATCTTTATTTAAAACCCTTCCGTATTCCGACTAAAGTGATTTTTTAAATGTTTTATAATAAAGTCTACGGTAACTTTATTTTAAATAAATTGTTATTTTATTTAAGAATTATTAAACACTACCTAGAAAAGTTGTTAAAATTAATTTCATAATTCGTATATAAGCTGTCTGCGTGTTGTGGTAACCACATTATAAAGGATAGTTTTGAAATAAATAAATATGTTGTCATTTTAGGAAGCTACCTACTCGTAAAATACTTGCTCTTCATAGGTTTTGAGTTTATAAAAAATCAGTTTGACTTATCCGTGCTCACGTAATGCGTTTCATTGTTTAAGTAGTTATTAGTAGCATTAAAAGATAGTATATAGTTTTTAAATTATTTCGCTGTAAGTTTGGTCGGTCATTTGATACTGGACAAATAAATAAGGACACTGGAAAATTGCTATAACAACAGAATTGGTCGAATAGGCGGCGTGCTCTTCACTACTCTCAACAGCTCCCATTGCACTTTAACTATCTCAATTGTTGGGCAAACGGATAACGATGATCTTTCTGAGAAGTGGGTTAAACTATGTGCTGTGTAAAGAGTTTTTTCTTGAAGGCATGTCAAGACCTTCACCTTCACTTTCATTATCTACGACGAAGTAACGATAAATAATAAATTTTAACCTAGGTGATGTCCTAGATAAATCTGAACTACTTTTTTTCAAGTTAAACCGTAAATTTAAACATTTAAGACCGCATCAAAAATTTTGTGGTTTACACATGAGATTAACAAAGCATAATAATGTTTAAATTATTATTTTTAATCATATTATTACTTCACTTTCAGTGTGCGACGGATACAGATTTGTCTTCGCATAGTCACCTACCTAGTTAATTCATGTTCTTTAGTATTCGATAGGTCATTAATATAAAGCAGGAATAGAAGCGGGCTAAGTACATTACCTACACTGCTATTATGTTAATAATTTTATGTATACCTCTATAAAATCATTTTTATTTCACCACATTTCTTTCTTTTATTTAAGTTAATCAAATGCTACTCTGGAGGTTTTCCTCTTATTTCACAACATTGATATTGCTGTAAATACCGTGGTAAAGTACGTGGAAAAATACTGTGGAATGTAGTGAAGATGTTCATTCTCTAAAACCATATTGTTGTTTGCACGTGTGTTACGTTATTTTTCAAACATTTTTTTAAATTATAGTAATGCGTCATCATAACGTAATTTTACATTTGTCCTTCTGTTTATCCCGGTGTTTCATCGCTAACCCACGACATGATAGGACAGTGTACTAAAAGTTATGTTAGTCCACTGTCATATCATGTCCACTGTTATGCATAAGGGCAGGCAGAGGTTACGGATTTTAATTTTCTTTCGCAAGCTACAATTCCCATTTCTGAAGAAAGAACGTAAAGGATGGTGTTCCACGATGCAGGGGTTATTTTCGAATATTGCTATGAGATTTTAAGGCTTTTCTCGCTAACAACATCCATGCGAAGAAAGGGAATCGCAAATTCTTACTCCGCGACCACACAACTCAAACGCCTATTAGTATACATATTTAAAAAATTACTGCGTTTCGTTGGATAATAGAAGGGGAGTATTTCTGTGTTTACGCGTACACTTTCGGGACTATAATATCTCCTATGCAGTTGACAACTGGCGATAGTATTCAGAGGTTGTCGCCATGGCTGTAAGTAGGTCACCATCATCATGAAATTTAAAGCGCACGCCCGGCATTTGAAATTATACAGTATTCATATTATATATATTTGAATTTTTTTATACTTTATGTCCTTTTTAAATTTTTGTTTTGATAGGTTATAGGTAGGGTTACATTATATAATAGGTACTTAAGATAAAATGTTGCTGTTTCGGCAACAGCGAAATGAGGATTACTGAAAAGATAAGAAAGATGAAAAGAAGATATAATATAAGTACTAAATCTTCGATGAATGATATACCTATAAATAACGAAAATCCTATTGATCATACAATTGTCATACTTTGGTCATATTGATTCTTACGTGATATTCCAGCGTGCAATGCATGCTTATATTAATTTACACGCTAAAATATGAAACTACATGTATTGAAATTCAAAAGTCAATGCTGACTTTGTTTAATTCTGTCAAGAACAGAAAATAGCGAGGAAAAAAAAAGTTGAATGAGAATAAATTATTTAAACGAATTTAAGTTGTTTAAATGATGTTATTGTATGTAGTCACAGTACTTCTGTTACAGTATTGTTATATCTATATTATGTTAAGAAATTACGTGATAAGACTTAGTGATTACATTCTCTTTGATACATGTTAAATATTTTTTTCCCCAACCTTTTTTGATCTAATATTTTGAGTACAAAGTACTTCTTTGACAAGTCTTAAAAGTTTTCTATGCCTGTGTGCTGAATTAATTGGTGATAAAATATTGTATGGTGCTTAATTTGAGCAGAATTTAATACAATAAGATCTGTGACAGTAAACGCTTGGCCACCGAGCTTTAGCATGTCAAGCAAGTCCTGCATGACAACATTTTGCACATTTTGCGTAGATCGGATCAAAAATTAATAATTAATAGCTGAAGGTAGCTCGAGTTGATTATGACGTCAGTACGTTTAACACCTCAGTGTTGACCATTGCCACGACTGCTGTAAAACACTCAAAACATAGAGAATTAAAAAATAAAAATTAAACGCGATAAAATTCGTAAATACTAGTTTCATTTCAAATACACCTTTTTACTTAGATAACAATATAAAATTTCAACTATCGAAAAAAAATATTATTATAGTCTATTTTTATTTTATATTATTATTTGAATTTTTTTTCGAAACAATGGTTTCGATACTTTTTAAGAATTCGTGATGACATATATCGATGCATTTTCACCAGTTTGACATACAGTGAGCCTTTGTTCTGGATTTAAATCGAGATGATTATTCTACCATCTATTGGAAGAAATAATATTTAATATAATGAAATAATATTCGTCTAGTCGTCTTTAATGATACCCGCGGTACGGATTTTCTTATTCTGGGACACGCCTCCGACCGAAATAACTACAAATCCATAAATAATGAAAATAATATTTTTAATGTAAACATAATATTTCAATTGTCTGTTGTTGTTTGTTATTTCTGTTCGTAGTACTTTTTCATATACTTCTTTATAAGTAAGGCATTAGGACTCATCTAGAAGTCCTTGCATGACACAGAGGTAGTCGACGGAAGTTGCGAGCGAGTGTGCCAATAGAATCCCGCGAGTAAGCACCTCGCGCACCTTCCACATATCGCTGCCGGGATAAATACGGAACACAGTCGAGAGCGCGCGCTTGATGATGGCAACTGGTTGGAAGCGATGAGGCTGGTCCAACCACCAACTGTAATAAATGAATATATGTTGATAATGACTTCATTAAGTATTTTGATTATTGATACAAACCTATCTGAATGTTATGTTCACAACTTTCCATGTTTCCAAACCGTCAGCACCACAGCTATCTATGAGTACGTGACCGACCTCGATTTAACACAAAGTAGCACCACGAGCAGAATGATGAATGCTGAATTACCCACCATTCTCGTACGTTACACAGATGAGATCTCTTATTATCTTTGTACTCATTACGTCCTACACTACTAAGCAATATCCTAAAACAATAATTAATTTGTTACAATATGTCTTAGGGAGTTTTGTCCATTCTCACCATGTTGGGCAAATGGGTTGGTGAATGTAGCGCTGGAACTCTCGCACCAGTGATACTGCTTCCCATCATAATTTTGTTTTTATTCGATTGTGGTGACAGACGATGTAACAGTTTACTTGATGATAAGTGCCTACTGCAGCCCATGGCTAAACAACTTCAATCAAAGCAAGTTACAGACGCGTTGACACCCCTGAGGATTTAGGTGGTATGCCTCCTAGGCTGAAATTGCCCTGGCTCTCTGAAAGGTATAGTTCAATTCGGAATTCAACAGTTGTTACACAACTGATTGAAGGCATAAATAAGCAGAAAATGAGCCATCTAGAAAATTGATTAAGTTCATTATGGTTCTTATTTACAACATTTTTGCGGTGAGATTTTAGTGTAGTTCCATTGTCCTAAGACTAAAATTTCTTAACAACAATACAGGTTCTTCAATTTATAAGATTTACCTCCTCTCCTCTCCGCTATATCTTTTACTATCTGATTGAAGGCCTCCTACAATGGAGGGATATAGTGCATTCATTCTTAAAATATTGGCTTAGAATTACAAAACTTGTGATATTTTACTATTGTTTGGAAATGTAACTATAACACATTTGTGTCTCTGGTAGCATCAAGTTAAATAGTAGTTTGAAAGCAGAGTGAGCTGCTTTGCCTCCTTCCATCAAAGCAGCAGCAATACTTGAAGGGGATCCGCCTCGGCGATGATGTCAATTAGTTCTTTTATATGTATATTAATTCTTTTATATGTAAAGATTGTTGACACAAAACTTAATAAAAATACTCTTTAGAATATATTTGTTCGTTTTTCTAATAACAATGAAGAATTTTGCAATTTGTACATAATATTTGGATATATAAAACCCCTGAGATTTTTTCCTAACTTTATGTTTAAATTATCGTTTGTCATAAATTATCATATACCAATAACGATTACAATGCCGAGACTGGCTCTAACTATGCTAGTTAACAAAATAAAGAACGATCAAAAAATGCTACCAACCTTAGAAACAGACCTTCATAAATGAAGTAGCTTGCTATTACCACGAATATGGGATACAGCAACGGCATGAAAATAAGCAGAATTAGAAGTAGTGTGCAAATTAGCTTGAGAAATGTAGGAAACGGCGCACCATAGTGCCAAAGGTCTCGAATGTCGTATGCGAATTCTTTTGCTAACACTTTGATCCGACCTAGACGCGTCGCTGAACGAAACTGTTGAACGGAAAAACAAAACTATAATCATTATATTTATATATTCATGTAATCTATGAAATATGTAAAATGAAGAAGACAGCTCGATAGTCTAGTTGGTAGTGATCATGACTTCGAAGCTACGGGTTGAAGCTTGGAATCCCGATAGGGATTCATAAGATGTTGTTTTTATTTTTAAGATGAATATGAATGTGTGTAACCGAGTCTTGGATGTTTATGTACGTGAGACTGAAAGACGTATACGATTGTTCATTGAAAAATCATTTAATAAATATATAATAAAATCCTTTGCAGTTGTCATATGGCAACTTAAGTTACGTGCCCCTCGCTATTGAGCCAGCCCCAGAGTCTGGGTTTAGTAGAATTGGAGCCCTGCATAATTATGCTCTCGCCATCTTTGATAGGTCTTATTCACTAGTATATAACTTTCTGCAACTAGTCTAGTTCCCTGAATTCGTCTTATACTGTATTTCGTCGAGTCATTCCTAAGCCGTTCAACATTTATAGGAATATAGTGTATATTTCAATAAGGGAGAATAGCCAATAGCTATAATCAATATTTATGTTGTGATATCATAAGACAAATAATCAATTTAAAACAGAATGTTGCGCAATAATACTGTGCTTAATTTTATTAAAATTTATGCAAAACTTAAAAAATAATACAAATTTCACATGTGCGGCGTGCATATGCTACATTTTATTTGCGTATTCTTTATTAGCACAAGAAAATATGTACATCCAGGCGGACTTAATGCTTCTTAGCATTCCCTATCAGTCTACCTTTGGGTTGAAAATAAAAAAAATCATGGTTACTGAGTGCAGTAAAAATCAAATCAATTTATAACCTTAAGAGAGAAATAATTAAATTATTTAAAGAAAATTAGATTCGTATATACAAAGTAATAATAATGGTCCAATAAAAAGTAGTAGTGTTAAATAATGATCCCAGAGTAAATGTTTGTAGGCTGCCTTGCTTTTTGAAGCTTGTATATATTAGCTGGTAACATGTTCCAGAGTCTAACGAATTGTATAAGTAGCCAGTACGACAGAATGGAACATGGGACCTAGGATTATTCGTAGAACGGAGATAACGATCCTGTGCGTTAACCTGATATTGAAATTAGCATTTCATGTAAAGTCCTATATTTTGTCAACATCACCGACAGAATAACAGCGCTGCATGTATCGCTGCACGAAAAGGTATCCAAATCAGCAGATTTGGATACCTTTTCGTTGCTGTAATCCAATAATTATATTTAATGTTTCTTAATATCCCTACTCCCTATAAAATTTATTGTTGTATTATTTTTGTGGTTGTGAATAAACTTGCTTTCTTTATTTTTAAATATGCACGGACAAACTGATCGTGTAAGATAGAAAATAATCTACAAATCGGAGAGACAGCCAAACTAAGGGCCACTGATTGCGATACTAATTTTTCTAGACCAATCGGAAATACGAATAAGATCAAAATAAATATCAATAACCGCGTATTGATCTTTTTATTACTTCACTCTGTCCACAAATTTGTAAGTCATCTGCATGCAGATGATACGAGCAGTGAATTTGAGACGTAAATTATACAAAAAAATTGAGAATAATGGAGGACGGAGAATTCCGTCCTGAGGAACACTTGCAGAAAACGCGCACCAGTCGCAACTAGCTTGACCTGTGCAAATCCCCTGGTACCTACGAAGATAGGATAAGAACCAGTCCCGTGCTTTCAAGGAGAAGCTGAAGTAAGATAGTATTGCAAAGGTCATGATCAACAGCGTTAAAGACGTTTAAGAAATATATTAAAACTAACACGGTTAAACGTTATTCCTTCATGCCGGAACGGAAGTCTACAGAGACTTTAAGAAAAGCTATGGTGCTACCGAGACCAGGCCTGAATCCTGACTAGTAGGCACTTAAAATAATATTATTGAAAAAATAGCTAGGGACTTTTTGTCTGCGGTAGCCTCAATTAATTTTTATAGTCATTGTAAAATTTTAATTGGCTGAGAGTGAGGAAGAGCGCTGGGATTATTTACATTATTAGATGTACGGTGTACGATGTATTTACATTATTACATCATCGTTGGCTTTTTGAAAAAAAATAAAATTTATATGAGTCCTCTAAGTAAACCGAAGCTAAGAGTTACTCTATTAATGAAGTTGTTTAAGTTTGAGTAAATACAATTTTTATTTTTTTAATACTCTCTTGGGTTTAATAATTAAATGTATGTGTATTTCTAATTAATGTAATTTTGTTTTATTTTTCATTTCTTACAATTCTAAATCGACTTGGGAAAAAGCCGAAATAAAGCATGAAACGAATTCAGAATGCAGGTCTAGTGGTAGAGAGGAAAATATTTTATAATGTGACCTGAAGGATAGCAACGAAATAACTATTGTGACGAAATAACATTACTTCCCATTTAATAATATAATCCAGATTAAATTATCTTTGCCCGCAAAGAATATCTTTTTAGGAGTTTATCTTATCTTACCTCCACCATAAATGCTTTGTTAGACCGACGGTATGGTTTCATTGTGATGTGTTTCTTACTAAGGTTTCATATTGCCCTAGTTTCGTTTAAAATTAACTGTATTCGATCTTTCAGTACTTGAACATAGTACCGTTATATTTTACTTTTTACATTTTATTATTTTAACAATTTACGTAAAATACATAATAAAAATGCTACGTCACACATGTCAATATGTGTGTCACAGATGAATAAGGTATTTACCGTAGTGGTTATACACACATGTAGTAAAGTAAAGTAAAGCCCGCCACACACGTTTCGATCCCGAGTAAAGTAATGCACGATACAGCAGCAGGCAGCAGCCTCGTTATTAATTTTTCTGCCTAACTTGAGGGCCTTCTGCTCTCAAGTCTCTTCCGCCGAAGGTGTCAAGACCACCGGACCAACAGCGTATCTACCGTGAGAGTTTTAGTCGGTCCAGCACCTGTAATAAATATTGATCTCGACATAACCGACCTAATCGACATAACTAGTCAGAGACTATTAGGTATCAGCAAATTTCCCACAAATAAAACAAAAAACATTACGATATACTTGCTCAAGTTTAGACTTACACAAACAGACATCATTTCTGTGAACGTGACTGAACCGGCCTGTTGTATGTCCCGCGACAATGTGCTACGGGATCCATTGATGATGCTTTAGAAATAATTAACATTTGCTACAAAAAATCAAAAACTAAAAATTACTATTAATATGACATGAACGTGCGTGCGAGAATTAGGCGGCAAGGATGCAATTGAACCTTCAAACAGGCATGCTTCATAGGTTCAAGTAAGTCTCAAAGTCGTAAGTATATCACAACGTGCGTGGCGGGCTTAAGAATGACAAATGTGATGTATTAGGCAAACATAAAGTAATCAGTACGTTTTAGCAAAGAGTATTTACACAACGTTACAAAGAGTGTACGATGGAAGCGGCGGAACCAACCATTAAATTTCAAAGCTAGAGATTAGCAAGCAATAATACCAGTAAAGAGCACATACGGCAGTGGCGAAGGGTGAAAATTGCCTAAAGGGAAGTATAATGTCTATTTGTTTTCAAAACTAATACTTACTAGAAAATCAGGTTTCATTTGCGAAGTATAGAAGTAAAATATCGGAACAACAATAGTCTGTTATAAATTAAGGCATTATTTACTTTTATCTTAACTTTTTTCTAACATTAAACTTCAAAACAAAAACGATCTGCCATTACTCACGAAACATTAACAGAAGATACGCCTCCTTAAATCACTATGCACTCGCTGTATTAATTTTTATCTATTCATATGCTCACTTGAAAGACATATGAAGCTGCATATTCTCGAACTCTGCAATAAACTGAAATACGTCGGCTTATTATTGGCTACATTGGCGCATGTGTCAGTGGAAGAGAGAGAATGTCTGAATTTATAGAAAGGTAAGAGACAGGTGTCAGTGTCGCGGGAAGACACTGGATTCAGGTGGCTCAGTACCGAGCTTTGTGACAATCTTAGAAGCTGTTCAGCAAAAGACTTGTGACAGGCAGGTTAAATAATGAACAGACAGATGTCTCGTTATTATTTATTTTTATGTGTTTAACGTGGGTAATTAAAAAAATCAAGCTCACATGATTGTTAGTATTAAAAAGTTTACCTGATCTAGAGAATACAACCTTCATAATACAAGTGGCTAGAAATATTTGGTAGCTGTGCCAAGACACGTCACTGCCGTATTTCGAGGTACTTTTCGTTACTTAGCCACTAAGTGTTGGAACAACCTTCCACCACCTCTTCGTGAGAAAGTCAGAGATCGAAGGCACTAGCCTTCAAAGCTAGGTATAGATCAATTCTTTTACATGGTAATTAGTTCATAGATATCAACATTGTGGCACTGGTACGTTCTTCGCAGTACATAATAGTTACTTACAAACACAACAATTCATTCACATTTTATTATTTACCACTAACTTTTTATCATTTTTATATTAAGATTTGTTATTAATGTCTAATTATATAACTAAATATATAATTATATAATAACTAATTAGATACTTTATAAAATTACAGTAAGGTAAAGTCTGATAATTACTCTCGAATTTATGCGTGGTACCGACAGAATAAGAGAGCAAAAACGTTTAGTTCTTAAATGGAAGCCGATAGGAATCGGTTTATATTTTTACCTACAAATTTTTTATATTTTTCTCGTAGTATATTGTTGTTTCGATGTCTTCCTAATTTCGATATTCGTTGTTCTTTCGAATTTATTACAAAAATATTGTTTGAGACTGTTGAGTAGCGGGAGACATCAGCGTTGTGTTAGGAATCGACCAGTGGTTGTATGTAGCAGTGTAGCCGTGGTAGCCTAGTAGTTAGGGCGCACACACAAAGAGCCCGAGGGTTATGGGTTCGATTACGGTGACGCCACCACTGAAATTGTTTAGTGATGTATTTACCACGTGCTCGGCGGTGAAGGAAAACATTGTGAGGAAACCTGCATGTCTGAGAAATAATGAAAAAATATTATTTCGAGGATATGTGAAGGCCCGGCAACCCGCACCGGAGAAGTTTGCCCTTTCCGGCTCCAAAACTCTCTTAGATATGAGAATGAGAAGGAGGCCTTTTCTCAGCACTTACAGCTTGCTATTTTACTACTTTACAGTGGTTTTATGAGGCCTTGCGAAGAGATGTTGCTTCTATTTGCATTTTTTACAAAATTTACCACGGGGAATGTTCTGAGGAAATGTTCGGATTGATCCCAGCTGCTGAGCTTCACCATCGTACATCGCGACAGAATTCGAAGTTCCATCGATACCACTTTGATGGTTGGCATTCCACCACAGTGCGTTTTAATCGAAGTTTTCTGCCACGCACTTCGACTTTGTGGAATCAGCTGTCGCCAGCAGTATTTCCGAAGTTACGACCTTCAAGAAATCCTTCCTTATTCCTTCCTTAAAGGCCGGCAGCGCATCTGTAGCTCCTCTGGTGTTGTGGATGTTCGTGCGCGGCGGTGATCACTTACCATCAGGTGAGGCTCACGCTCGTTTGCCCCCTTCTTCTATAAAAAAAAAAGGTACAGGTTAGAGATTTGACATAGATAGCAAAAGCAGAACATGTGAAATTGTTATTTGATGAAAATATTTTCGAGGTGGATGGATATCTGCTAATTTTCAAGTTAATAATATACTGCAAAATAAATTCTCTACGTCTTTAATATTATTACATACTCTTTTTAGGGATTTTATTTTATTTAATGAACGCCAACAAAATGTACACTATTACGACAAATGAAATGTATATATCAATGACATTAGCTTAGTGCCACTATAGTTAGACGCGAAGACTACATGCCTGTGATGACTTTTACATACCCTGCTTTGAAAATCTTTTGTTTATTTCGTTATTTTACACATTCTTCTGTCATTAAATCTAAACTTTCTTTATATATTTTTCTTGTGATCTGTCACAAGTGATGTATTATACATCTTATTTCAGATCACTGGTTCCGGGCTAACATACTGATGTGATTGTAACAACTTTTACCTATGTTTACAGATGTGAAACGTGAAACCCATGTTGATAATGTGGGTACATATGAATGACATGTGTGATATATTTTAATAATCAAAGCATCCATTTTAAGAAATATGCTATCAAAAGTAAATTTGATAGCATATTTAACTGTAGAAGAAATTCCATTTTTACCTCGACATGCTTCACACGAAAACATGTATGTGACACACTTTTGTTTGCCAAACCTGTATGTAAATATCTCTCTTGACATATTTCCGTTAATATATAATTTTCATATTTATTAATATCGCGTCTGTCACCAATAGGTAGGTTGAGACTACGGATTTCTATTTGGAACGATTCGGGGTAACCAAATGCGCTTTCGCAACTCAGTATTCACCTCTCAGGGAGATAGAACGTGACTGATAGAAAGCCGTGTCGCCATCTTTTTCATATTACATTCCTTATGAAAATATCTTATCTAAGAGTTTATAGTTGGTTTATAGCTGCCCGTCGTCGTATTTTCGGTTTGACATTTTTGAGATAGTGAATGTAGCCATGACATTTTCAAGGTCTTCGTCGACGTGTAGTGAGTGTTACTCAGTACACTTGACAGAAGTGAATTTTATTCTCAATAAAATTGCTCCAATAAATGTTCCTCGGTGTTCAAATACGTATTAAACTAGAATGAATATTAAAAATAAGCTAAGCGAAATGTTGCACGAAATCGTTGCACTCAAATTCATTCGTTATAGAATCTTGACCGCACTATCTTTGACATCGACTAAACTAAGATTTACTTTGGGATACCTATAATTTTGTTCTTTTACTGTTGGTAATAAATTTCTTATCTTCAAACAAAGTATATGTATTTTCGTACGTATCGAAAATACGTACGTGTTAGAATATTTGAAACCATAAAAATTATGTTGTGATTATTTACATATTAATCTTGGTAGATATCGCTGGGAGGCAATATTGAATTATTATTATAATTCAAGACCACTGGTACATTATTCCGAGTCAATGTTATTGAAACAATAGAAATTCTATTGTTACAGCACGTGAAGGGTATGAGATTTCTGATAATGGTAGTCAGTACTAGATATTGTCACGTTTTTTTTATTTTATCGCTGACTTAGAATAAGAACTTATATAATATGATTATCGCTCTGTCCTCGTAATTTGTTTCCTACATGCTCTAGCTTGTACGCGCGGCACTCAATGAGTGCGACGCCCACGTTCCTGAAAGTTCTAATAATCAAAAAATTTATCTATATGTCACCGTCGATTTTACCAGAAAAATATTCCAGATGGCTTATTTTTTCTTATTTATTTTAAGCCGCATTATTATTGCACTCGCCTCAACTAAAAAACCTCTTTGTTTCTATCTTTATATTTAAAAATATATAAATATATAATGAAATAAGACAGAAAGAAAACAAGTTTTCGGTGCATTATGATTTTTTTTATCGGGTAAGGTTGTAATTCTGTAATGTAATATAATGTCACTGTAATTCTTAATATTAATTTGTAGAATCTGTGGAAGTTTTTCTGTCTATTACAAGTCTCATGGCGCGAAGCAGCGTGAGATACTTGCTTTATACCTGACAAGCCAAGCGATTCGGTGGTCTTCAAATGCCTGTATCACAATTATATGCTAATTTGAATAGACTCATATCAAGAAAACACTTTAATTAATTCCTTAAAATTATTTTGAAAAATCATCTAACATTGCTATTTTGAAGTATCGAGATCGGGTTTTTTTATCGTGTCCAGAATTTTATCTACTGGTTTCCTACTTCATAACAAAAGTCTAGCACTTGTAGTTATTAAGAATCGTTTTGCACGTCTCATTTATTGAAACTCACTTTGATAAACATAAATATATTATTATTACTTCTTATTTATGTCACTTGAAAACGATGGCGCCACCTTATCCAGGTATCCAGTTAATAGTTAATAATAATAATAAAAAAATAAAATAAAATATATATTATTATGTATATAGTACAATGCACTGATCTTTTTATTTTCTTATTGTTTTGATCTGAAATGGAAATGACTCGAAATAATTGAACCTCAACATGTTTTTTTTCTTAACAGAGAAATGAGCGTCGCCAGACCTACATTTTTGGATTTTCAAATTTTTTTTTATTGTATTTATGTATATGTACAAATGCAAAATACAGTGTTTTATTTTATATTGAAATCGATTCAGATCTTATTGAAGACGGAGAGTATAAGGATAATTTAATTTGAATATGGATAGTATTTTCATGTCGTAAGAATACAAAACTATTATAGAGTAGTGAAAACAAGTAGAAATATAATATAGAAAAAATATAATAAAGAACATATCGGTATGATGGTGGATATGTCTAGATGGTAGGTTTAGTTGAAAATAGAGATTGAAAAGGAAAATGAAAAATACTTGTCGTATGAAATTCAGCTTTCGTTAGTCAATTGTAATTTTTTTTACCACCGTTTCGTAGTGGGAACCAGAGGAATCTGACAGAGAAGAAAGCGCCGAAACACACTCCGTAGGTATCCTTTTTTTAAACCAATTTTTTACATTACAAATAATACTACATAAAATAAAAAGCAACGTCTAGTCTCACAGGCAATTAAAGCACATACTAAGATTAAATTATACACTAAAAAAAGGGTAATATAAAAAGCAAATGCATGATTTGCAAACCCGAGCTGAGCATCGCTCACAAGCAGCGCCTGTACACAAGCATGACGCATGTGGCAGCCATCGTCTTATTCGAACATATTTAAGGGAAGGGGACGACCCGCTACACAACACCGCCATGTTGTGTGGCGGTCGTCCAAAAGGCAAAGGTTTTTAAGCAAGCATGACACACTCAAGTCTACCGCCCATAACAATAGTTCAACCGTGTTCACGGAACGTTGTTACAACTTTACTGAACTAAAAATTTACAATTTTGTTTAAAACTATAATTACTGTCTATTCAAATAATAGTAGCGTCTCATTTACTATTGTCAGTGTGCAACTGGATAGGTATTACAACGCATCCTTATCATTAAGCGTTTACTAGCGTTTCACCTATAAAAAATTTTTAACTGTCAATAATCTAATATTAGGTTTTTCTAGTTAATATTTATTTCTCACTTTTCATACCTGGCACTATTCTTTGGAAATAGGGATTAAAATTACAATCATTATTATGTATCTCGCCAATTCGACATATGACAAATCAGTGATACAGTCTATGGAAAGATCAATAATATCTCTGCGTTCCTCTAATGCCCCTTGATGAAATCAACATCGTGGGATCGATTCTATTAAACACCTTAGTCTGTGATGACACTCACATGTTGATGGTCGATTTCACTGAAAACAAGTATTTTGAAGCATCCATATGTTTATTTACAATCTTCTCCAAAATTTAAGGAAATGAGAAAAGCTTTAAAATTGGTCTGTGGTTCAATAGCATATATGATCGCTTTTTGTGAAATAGTGTTGTGATTACCGAGTTTGAAATGGTACAGGGATGATTTAAGAATCATATCGTTAACAAAAGAATACTTAAACAATAATGTTAACGAAATGGTAAGGTTTTCGCGCATTCAAATTACTGGAAGAATTAGTATTTAAAATTACACAAGACTTATTAGTTCCTTATACTTATTTAGTTCGCTCTTCGAACTTAACGTAAATAGGTTCCGTCGAACGAAGCATCAAATCAGATGAATATACAACATCTTGTGGTCTGGTGACTGGTAACAACCTGTATCTTCTCAAAATTGCTGAAAGGGCCAGTTTCATTTCTATTATCGCGAATTTTTGACCTGTAGAAATAAATAATATATCATATTCAATATACATGACAATATCTATTTAACCCTCTCAGGCAATGAGAGGAATATTGGAAATTTATACCGGTGCGAATAAAGAATGGGACTCTATTGACCCTCGTTCGGCTACTATCGCTGTCGATATTCACACCTACCGGTAAAGACAACAAATAAAGCTCAATTACTTTACTTTGTTGCTAAATTTGTAGGTTTGTTAGCCCGCAGTGATTTTGGCGTCATAACATTAATAAGACTCCAAACATAATTAATAGTTTATTCACCTTACACAATATAAGAAGTTGAAATCTACTGTTATAAATATACCCGAGTTTTCGTGATGAAGCGAGCATCGGAGCTTCCAATGCATGAGTATAAGGTCTAACTGCGGACTGGTCGAGGTGTGCCTGTCTCGCGTTGCACGATAAACAGGGACTCGATTCCGAGAGCGCGTGCAAACAAGAAACGGGAAAGACAGAATTACATATTAAAAAATATTTTTATACATCATTTTCTTTAATATTTTACTACTTAGTGAAGTGTGTATGTTAGTTCTGTACACAATAAATATAATGTTTGTCATCTGCAATTCCTAAAATGTCACCCGAGGTGGTATTTATCCGACTTTTGGTACCACCCCGGTCAAGCCGACCTATACGAGCAGCAGCAAAATCTGTACCAAGCTTAGCCACTTTGCTCTAACAAGTACAATAGTATATGTATACGATAGGTTTTTTTTTTATATTCTGATAAATATATAAATAATTTTATTAAATTGAAAATTAAAAACATAAAAAAATGTATACTTTCAACTACTCTTATAAGAAAAAATTATGTCTTAAATTATATCGTAAAATTGCATGGTAAAACTTAATTGGCATGGAAAAATAACCCCTTTTCTATTTTAATTATTTATTATTGATTAACTCGATGATCTTATTGGAGGCACAAGTCGCAGAATAATTCAATTGTTTCTCTAAATTAACTGTGTACCTAAAAACTTGCCTGCGCTTTTTTATCGGTAAAATATAATTATTTTGTACTATAATGTTGTTAAATAGGAACAAAATTGATAATAATTGTTATTTTAGTAGGTGGTACTAAATTATTTAAATTTTAGTTTTAAATATCAAATCATAATAAGTACAATTTCTTATTTATTTATTATAATGAGCATAACGATAATAGACGCGTGGTTGCATTTTATATACGGTCATAAATTTATAACAACGAAATATAGTATTCTGATGATACAGACTCAATGAGCTGCATTTTTAAATCCCATTCTTTATTTGCACCAGTAGTACTCTGATAAGCATTATCACATATGTGCAACAAAATAAAATTATATAAAATCTTGTCTGATTTCTTGTATTAGAATCGATACGCACAGACTCACTAATTAAAATCTACAAACCAAAACTTAGCTTACCTATGCAGTTACGAGGGCCAGCGCTAAATGGTATGAAAGCGTAAGGATGCCAAGTTGGTTTGTCAGTCATGAATCTTTCCGGATGGAATTCCTTTGCATTGACAAATTGGTCCTCGCGGCGATGCAGATCGTAAATTAAAATACAACATTGGGTTCCAGCTGGTATCATGAAGTTTTCTGTAATTTAAAATATTTATTTCAAACGGTCAAATTATGCACTCGATTTTTTAAGACACATTTCTTCAATTTATAGCTTCATTTTAATTATTCTTACTCTAGTTAACTCCTGCCTTAATTTATATCGTCATCTTTCAGGGTTGACTGGTGGAGAAGAGAGAAGACAAGACATTAAATTCGTCCAGTGTAACCCTTAGTTTTAGTTAGTAGTTTTATGTTTACAATTAAGAATGATACATAAAATTAAATCATATTTATTTGAAATTAATATTACCAATAACGATAAAAAAAGCGTCACCTCTTTGTACAAAACTATATGTTCCTAAATCCCAAATTTAGTAAAAAAAAGTCTTGGACGTATTATTCAACGCTTATAAGAAAATAATAAAGTATATTTAAAGTAAGATTCTTCCGAAATTGTTTTTTTTCGGACGACAGTTCTTGTACTCGAGTACAAAGTTACTCAATTAATATCAAGATTATTTTACTACTGTTAAATCTTCATGAAACACACACCTAAAATACAGAAGCCGAAGTTGTTAGGTATTTAATTTTTCTTAATATTTTTACTTAGTTCATAATAATATTGTAACTTACTTGATGATGATGTTCTCCTCCTGGCCGATTTCGAGCACAGGGACAACTTCCGAATACTATCGGCAGAGGTCAACTACGCAGGAGAAGTATAGTGCCACCAGTGTACAGGCAAACACAGACGCGTCCTTACCTTCCCGTATCCGTTGTAATGCATAAGCGACAAGATCGGAGGAAGAGTTAGATGCAATGCCACAGAAAAGGGATGCAACACAACACGACTGCACCCGAAACCAATGACTTAAATTACTTACATACCTGTTTAGAGCAAACAAAGTTGTATTTTATCAACTTGTTATAAAAATGCTCAAATAGCTCATACTCAGAAGAAAACGTTGCTAATATTACTTACTTAACTTCACACAATGCTCGATACTTCTTATGATAACAGGCACTGAAGGATACAACCGCAAACATTCTTTTATGCAACAATCAAGATACTTTAATTTTGCTAGGTCAGTTAGAGTAGGCGATTGATCAAGTGAATCGTACAATTCATTACACTCTTGAACTACTCGCTCCTGATAACAATGATAAAATATTAGTATTTATGAATCTTACGCTGGTGTTATTATTGAAACCACTAAAACACTGAAAAATTAGTTCACTTGCTGTACCCACGACTCGTCTGCGTTAAACTTTAAATCATTAAGAATTAATTTTGTGTAATATTAAAATATTACTACTGAGAGTCGATATGAATAAATGTCTGCAAAATACTTTATTTTATTTGTAGAATATTTCAGCTTAAGTCTTTTTGTACTCGTAGATGTTTAAATACCCCATACTAGTGCTATCACTTCTGACATGACTCCCAAAATACTTAGGTTAGTGTTAAAAACTACTTCTAATGAGCAAATTCATTACTATATTTAACTTCTGTATAATGTACACAGTCGGATCTGTTAAAGTTTATAATCATATATGTGTATTAGTATATTTTATAGTGAGTCGAGAATTTAACAGGTAAATCAAACGTCGTCTATAATAAGTCCAGAGTTTAAATTGCCGAAAAGCAAACTTTTTTATTTTAATAAAGATGACTTTTAATTTTCCTCCTTTTTTTATAAAATTATATGCATCTTTCAAGTTCATCCTTTAATTAGACTTTATAAAAGCAAGTGCCTTTTGAATTAAACTCACTCTCGTGTACTGCTCACCTATTGAATATGTAAGCGTAACGTTGCTATTGCAGATATAGGTTCTGGTTTTAAGTTATAACTCTACAAGATTTGTTCTATATCCGTTAGATAGTTTTTGCGTGATGCACGAAATATTAACAGATAGACAAACAAGCAACATTTTATTAAATTGTTTATAAGATTTCTACTGCACTTCTGCAAATTCATTACTATTTTCAAAATCTATATCTGGTACATAACAGAGGCAAATCTGATAGTTTTATTATACTTATTACGAAAAATAGGGACATCAGTGCTTAGTGGCGGCCATCTACCTATTTGTGATATAGTCTCCCGAGATAAATTGACATTTTAGCGTAATATAAACCTCCTCTACTACGTCCGTTTACCTATCTCTGTACAAAATTCAAATCGATCTGTTAGTTCGTACTAAGGTGATAAATGGTCAAACCAAGAAACAAAAACAGTGTTGCATTTTAATTTAAGATGTAATATGTAATATAATTATATTAGTTAGAAAGTAAGGATGTCGCTGAATATTTACGATTTAAAAAGACATGAAACATACTTGGCATATACTTCTATAATACCTGAACATCCGGATGATTTGCAAAAATCATTAATGCATACTGGAGTGCAGTTGCTGATGTATCATGACCCTGAAAAAAAATAAAAAAAATAAGTAAAGTAAAAACCATAGTCATCATCGTTTGAGTTCATAAAAAAACCAAAACACATACTCCAAACATAAATGTGTCAACTTCTTCTTTAATGCCCTCTGAGTCTATAACTCCTTCTTTTTCCGCTTGTAGTAATAAATCCAACATTGCCAGTCTTTTATTATTCCTAAATGATAGATTTTTGTCGTCAACATTGTCCGTATCGTCGAAAAGGAGATTATTCGCATCATTGTTGAACGATTTCTTTCTTAAATCAATGACACGATCTCGAAAGTTATTCATCAATTTTAATATTTTCTTTTGTTTACGTCCCATACCGGTGAGAGAGAAAGTAATATCCGAGAATAACCAAAGTCTTAAGGTTCTGGAAATCGCAATTTTTCCTAATTCGAAAACACCATGCTTGTAAGCTACTGCGAAGTTTCCGGTTTCCTCATCTAATTTAATCCCCATTGCAGTTTCTACGATAAAATTTGACAAAAGTTTAATTTGAATTACATTCCTTAAGATCTAAAAGTATATGTTTTAAATCTCACCACATATTGAGTTCAAAGTAAAACTTTGTAAATACTGTTCAACCTCAGTTTTAGGTTTGTTTACTTCACATTGCAAAACTTCAACAATTTTTTTACTATTTTCTTCTAATATTAATTTATAAATACTCAGTATGTTGAAATAGAAAGCCGGTGTCAACAGTTTTCTTCTGAACTGCCATTTGACTCCTGTTAGAAGTATAAAAGCATGCAATTAGTTAGAAAATTCGATCTATATTTGGAAACTATCCATTTTGTGATTTTTATGTACTTTAACGCGTGTATCAATTTAGGCTCCTACATTCTTGTTTTGTTTTTTTTTTTATAGAAGAAGGGGGCAAACGAGCGTGCGGCTCACCTGATGGTAAGTGATCACCGACGCCCACGAACATCCACAACACCAGAGGAGCTACAGATGCGCTGCCGGCCTTTAAGGAAGGAATAAGCTCTTTTCTTGAAGGTCCCTAAGTCGTAACTGTTCGGAAATACTGCTGGCGACAGCTGATTCCACAAAATCGAAGTGCGTGGCAGAAAACTTCGATTAAAACGCACTGTGGTGGAATGCCAACCATCTAGGTGGTATCGATGGAACTTCGAATTCTGTCGCGATGTACGATGGTGAAACTCAGCAGCTGGGATCAATCCGAACAGTTCCTCAGAACATTCCCCGTGGAAAATTTTGTAAAAAATGCAAAGAGAAGCAACATCTCTTCGCAAGGCCAAAGGATCAAGCCGATCAGAGAGAGCTTGGTCGCCGACAATTCGAGCCGCTCGACGTTGGATGCGGTCAAATGGAAGGAGTTGGTACTGGGGTGCCCCTGCCCAGAGATGAGAACAGTATTCCATGTGGGGCCGAACTTGCGCCTTATAAAGTTGCAAACGGTGGACCGGCATGACCAAGCTTTTTGGAGGCCAATTTGGCCTTTCCCTCTAAGTGACCACGGAACTGAACGTCGCTCGATATGTCAACGCCAAGGATTCTGATACTGGCTGAGGCAATAAGGGGAATGTTCACAAAAAGAGGAGAAACTACAAAGGGATTCTTTTTAGCGGTGAACGCGCAAACCTGTGTCTTTTGGGGTTGAATAGGACCAAATTACGTCGACCCCAATCCGAGACTTTGAATAACAAGGTCTCGACTTCAGACACAAGTTTGTTCCGGCACTCGTCGACGTGTTCCCAAGAAATATTTGCACGGCCTGTATATAGGGCATCACCCGTGCTGTCGTCTGCATAGCAATGAATGCTACTGATTTGTAGCATGTCGTTGATATGCAGAAGGAACAGAGTGGGAGATAGCACACAGCCTTGTGGAACACCAGCATTCACGGGTTTGGGGTCCGAGCATGCACCGTCGACAACAACCTTGATGCTCCGATCCGTGAGGAAGCTGGTGACCCAGTTGCACAATCTCTCAGGAACCCCGTAAGATGTAAGCTTTGAAAGAAGCGCTTTATGCCAAACCCTATCAAATGCTTTCGCTACGTCCAGACTAACCGCCAAAGCCTCCCCCTTAGACTCAACTGCTTCTGCCCATCGGTGAGTCAGGTAAACTAGAAGATCACCAGCTGATCGTCCGCGACGGAAACCGTACTGTCGGTCACTGATGAGCTGGTGATCCTCCAGGTACCTCAGGAGCTGGGTGTTGATGAGTGACTAGTGTTTATCTGTTTCTGTAAATTTTAAGAGGTAGGGAAATTATTACAGTTTGTGAGACATATCAATTGGAGTCGTGGAAGCTCATAGGCCATTATTTCTACAGCTTTTCTTTATTGATTTTCGTGTCAGGAGAAATTTGCTTTTCTTGTATCTCTGACCTTTTCAGCCATTCATCAGTAGTGTGTTTTCAGAAGGTGTCATATATATTTGTCCCTTAATATGACACTATAAAATTATGTATACTGTGCACAGTATACTTCTGGTTGCTTAACAGAAGATTTCGCTAGTGTCGTAATCAGAGACAAAGATGTAAGAGAATCAATCCCGTCAAGTATCGTTAAATTCGGTTAAGGTAAATATCAGAAGAAAAAATAAAGTTAATAAAATAACATCTCAAATATAACAAGAACAAGATGTGTGCTGTGTGTTCCAATGCTCAGGCATAACGGTTGTCAATTTACCTGTCAAGCGTAGTAAAAACGGTAAATCATGGCAGCTTAGGTACTGTTCACGGGGTGATGACGATTATGGCAACACATACTCAGCGGTGAAACAGAAATAAAAAAAAATCGGTAACGTGTATCCCGCCAATTCGCAAAGAATAAGCGTAACGAACTGGAATCTGCGTATACGTTAGTGTAAGTTAAAGTTACGCACCATTGCTTAGAGCTAGTCCTTCTGCCATCCATGGTTTGATAAATTTGTATGGATACCCTTTTGTATTATGTTTCATATCACTTAAAATAATCTGCAAAATTACAGTTTAAAATGATTTTTTTTTAAGTATCATTATCTGAGAGCACTTAATGCAATGTAGTTTAGATTGTTATATCGAAAGGTGTTTATATAAATTATTAAAACTATTTATAACTCGACACAGCAAAATTAGTAACTCTCTATCCGTAGGCGAAAACAGTCCGCTGTGGATAACAATGTTTGACGTATCGATGAAAAAATTTGGAAGGAAAACTCAAGTCACGACCACTATTTTGTTCGTTTAACATGTTCGAGGCACAAATGTTGTCCAAAAGACAGGGCTTTTGTTATGCAAATTGATGCCAAAGCTCATTTTGCCAAGTCAAATTCACATTCAAAGTCAAGCACTTGAAAGAGATATATTGTATTATATTTACCTCAACGTCCACAGGATTGTATATAGCAATTATTTTTTTTGTTCCTATTTTTAATTTAAATAATTGATCATATTTCTTAACCAGTTCCCGAAAGTAGTAGAATGCTGTCACTGAAATACAGAAGTTCATTGCACCATGTACCTTTAACACTAAGGTATTTTTTTTTATTTAGGGCTAAGATATACATATAAAGTATTTTTATAGACTTACATTCTTCTTCTTCTTAATAAACCTATTTAAATCTAATCCTGAACATGGGACTCCCCGTGAAAGTGCCAGAATAAGTATGCATTTCTTTAAAAGGCTTACTCTAACATACCACGATGACCAAGCAGGTCAGTAAGCGCAGTGCTACCACCCGCGCACTAGTGATGCTCTAGTTCTAGTTCCTCATCACTAGTTATGGAATTTGCGATCTGCAAATTAAAATGCATTATCCGCCATCATGTTTCAAAAATTCCGAATATACTCACAGTATATTGAGGTCGTGTAGTGGTAAGCTTTGTTTAATTTTATTTATTACTGGACCCTATACCGGTGGTAGCACCCAGCCATCTTCTCTATTGAAATAACGATGTTTTTGATTACATTGTATTATGAATTAATCGTTAACTTTACACATTTATTTTTCATTCACACTAAGACGGCGACGGGACTCACCACCTGTTAGGTTGTAGCAAACAAGCTCTGGTGAAAAGTAGGTTGAAAGAACTAAAATGTTAAAAGGCCACTGACTTACCCCAGTATTGGGTATTCGATCGTGAGAGCTTATTAGTAATATTGCCAGCTTACACTTGATTGCAACTATGGTTTTGATTTAACAATTTTCAAATGTACCATTAATTTTATCTATTTGTTATTTAGTAGAGAATTTAAAAAATCCTTACCTGGGCCATCCATGAAATCTAAAGAATTATTAAGTAAAAATAACCCTGGTGGTCCGGGTATTTTATCGAAGTCTTCATTTCCCAACAGTTTATTAAAATGGAATGCAACCAACAGTGCCGCCACTAAACACAACACTATCCATAACATTTTGCCTCAAATGTAATAAAATACAGTTTAAATATAATAATGTTTTTATGTTAAAAAAAAAATTAATTTTTAAGTAAACTAATAAACTCGCCAACAATAATACGATTAGAGTCACTATTTCTCACTAAAGCAATACTGCTTTGAGAGCAACTTATATATTAAGCATTTTTGCGGTTAGTGTCGTCAATGTGATATTGCATGCAAACTAAAAATACAGTCAAACGTGTATAGAACGAGAACCGTCAATGTGGAATCTCATGCTATTAAAATATCATAAAGTTTAGTAAACATTTAAATCAATGTAGGTAAATTCGCACAACAGTGTATTGAAGAAAGTTCTGTTGTTGATTTACAAAAGCAAAATTAGCTTCAGAAAATGTATTGCCCATATTGTTCGGTGAGGGCCTTTGAATTATAATTTAATTTGAAAATAACGTTAACTAAATTATGTTAAAAATAAGTATAAATAAATTTGTATAATACTATTATTACTTTTATTTAGTACTAACTATACAGTAGACAAGCTCCCCGAAGTTTGTAAATAGTTAATATAATGTAAATATTATAGGGTCAGGGAAAAAGTTTTTTTGTATTCTATATACAAATTTAAGATATTTTTATCATAGTTTGTTTAGATTTGATTATAATTTATATGTGCTATTTTGTTCGATAACTTGTTGCCATTTTGTAGGTAGGTAGGATTTCTGATGAAAACTCGCAATAAGTAGTTTTGTCAGTCCTCTCTTGATGTCCTAACACTACCAAAAGAATTCTGAAGAGACCGAAACTTGTGAAAATCTATGGGTGCAAGGTCAGGGCTATACGGTGAATACATTAACACTTCCCAACCAAGCTCTCTTATATTTGCTGAGTGTATAAAGATGTGTGTGAGTTGTGTTATCATGATGAAAAATTACACCTTTTCTGTTGATTCCGTTTTTTCTCTATTTCTTGCTTGAGTCTCATCAGCAGTAGCTTTTTGGCCCGTTTTTGTCGTAGTTAATCCACTATTCATCACCAGTGATCTATCTTTTTAAAAACGGTTAGGTTTAATTACGTTTCAATAGACAATCGCAAATGAGTACACGATTCATTAGGTTTCTTTCATTGAGCTCCCGTGGAACCCAATTATCGAGCTTTTTTGTATATCCAGACTTTTTCAAATGGGTGAAAACTATTTGTGGTCGACCCCTGGCGCTTGCTATGTCGTAACTACTAATATGTCGATTTTGCTCCACGTTTTCAAAAATGGTATCGACTTTATCCGTAACAGATAGACGAGATCGAGCTTCATCTTTCACATCGAAATTCCCGGACTGAAAACGCTTGAACCGATTTTGTGCTACTCTTACTTACGGCTTTAAACGACACAAATTTTTTGGTGCTTGTGTCGTATTTTATGCCCTTTTTTGTAATAAAACTTCAAAATGTATCGAAAATCTTCGTTAGATTCACTGATTTTGGCGGACAAAAAAGCAATAGAAAAATGGCGAGAAACAGTTTTATTTTTTACAGAACCTTTTATTTTTTAGTTTTTAAAATGTCATCCAAAAACCAAAGTGATTTTACTGCAAATTTTTACTTATAGAATAGGAAAACTTTTTGCCCTTACTTATATATTATATTTAAATAATTACAAAACATATATTTGAAGAGATACACGTAGCACAGGAATGGTAGCCAGCTCAGCAAAAGCTGCGGCTAGATGCTACAGCGCTGATTTTCAGCTGGTAGTGGAAGTTTATGTGAGTCGGTGAGCGAGTTTACATACTCGTAAATGAATTTGAATTAAAATGATTGTTCGGAAGAATTTGGTGTGCATGATTAAATTTTTATTCGATAAAAGTCCCAAGGCTTTACTACTAAGGAAGATATGGCGGAAGGCTACGAAGATTACATCATTAATACAATAAAATAAAATATTTCCCATATATTTACTTGAATAGTCAAACATGTACAGATTATATCTTAATAACAGATAAATTTACAGTTTAGTTATAGACAAAAGGGCACATCGCTAATATTTTATCCCGGCCTAATATTATGATCCAAACAATAACACAGTGATAGAAAATTAACTAAAGAACATAAATATTAAATTTTCTAGCTTTTTTATCAGTATATATTAGTCCATTGTTTTAGATAGATCTTTTCATGAAATCGTCACTAAAAGTTCACTTGCCATCCACGGAAGATCTACTTATACTCACCATGTTGACCAGGTTAGTGTAGGTAGATCTATATAGGTGGATTGGTGTCGGTGCCCTAGAGATGCTGCTCCTCATCTCTAGTCTGTAGGATTAGAGTTCCGCTTAGTCGGATGGATTTACTGTCATCAGTCGGTCGCCACTGCTTCGTCCTTCAGTCAGCAGGGTGCATCGTGTGCAGATGAGGTTGACCTTTGCAAAAAAACATGGTACTTTTCCCCCTTACGCCTGATACTGCATTACGCAGTTTTAAACATGTTAATTGAGGCTATGGGTTGATTACAGGATTGATGCATGCAATAAAAATATTATAAATAACAGGCCAAATGTCTCCTCCTTATCAATATGTTTTGATCCACTTAACCTGTTTCGTTCTCACAATTGGAACGATGAGACAATTCTGTCATAATAATTTTCTTTATTTTCTTTGTTGTTATGATTTTAGTCGTTGTTTATTATTTATTAAATGGTCTTTCCATTAATTAATAATAAAAAAGCACAGTGTATCAAAGTCTCAAGTCTTTGAAGTCGGTCGCCAGAGTCTCATTTGTTGGTTAGCAGGGAGCACCAGGGGCCGGTGAGATTGGCATTTGGAGAAAAATATTTATTATTATCCCTTAAATCCCTGAAGTTGACAATATCTGCGTAATCGAAGAGACAGGATGGTTCCACTAAAATTGAGATCGATTTCAAACCGCTGTTCAAAAAGGTCTAGAATCACTGTGGTGACAGGCACATTGAATCTTAACATCAGGCTCGTGCGATCTCGTCTGCAGAAGTCGTCGCTTCATTCACCTTGTACTCTTAAACAGTAGATAGTATATTTACGCGTAAATGGCATGCTTAGAAAACAGCCTTCGACTGACGGAATAACCGATTTCAATAACCGATATTCAAATGAATGATGAAAAAAGCGATAGAGCGAAACCTGGGTTCTAAGTTGTTTTTCAGAGATCTCTCAATCGGAAACAGCCAACTCACTAAATCAAAGATTTACGAATAGCTGTACAAATCGATGTTGACACAACATTCTTGTGTGAATAACGATCTAAGAGCCAAGCTCATACGACACTTAGATATCGAATATCAGTCTGAGTGAGATTAGGTTGGTAGAGATTCTTAAACAGTTAACATGTCTCTGAATTCAAATTTCCCTTTTATATACCTTGTAGGTCTTACTTGCCTTAAATAATAGCGTTCTGTATTTTGCTTGGCCTTGAAAACTCCTGTCTATAGGAAGTCTTTAACTTTCAAGTAATACATCTTAAATACCTATAATATAATTTACCTCTAAATGTTACGTCTAAGTTGTCCTCCGTTAGAAGTTGCATCTATCTATCTAAATATTCCATTTACACACGATTTGTCAGGCAGAAATTACTTAAAATAATATGACCACCATTTGTAGCCTGAAAGTTTTTCGAAATTGTACCCAATTTGCAAAAATGCATTAAAGTGTTATCTATCTATCTACAAGTGAGCTTCTACAAACGGTTGGGAAACCGGAACTTAATGTCCTTCAGAAGCTGTTTAATACCGTCATCCATTGCGGTGTTACACCAAAAGCATACAGTAGAAGCGGGAAGGCGAGTTTTAAAAAATATTTTCGTAAATGTCCTGTAAAAGAATTATAGACCGACATCGCTACAAACCTGCGTCCACATACTGTTTTCGAGAGTTATCACAAACCGTCGAGTAAGAACTACCAGTCTTTCGAACAAGCCGGTTCCTGTATCCTAGAGCCTATGTTATTCAGAAGACCGAGTAGTACAATTTAATTTACCCATATGTCTGGTGTATGCGGAATGTGAGAAAGCCTTCTCTTCTTTTTATTAATATATTAGATTTTTTTTTTAATAAAATATAATCCTTTCTCTTCTTTTTTATTAACTTACATAAATACACTACAGGGCATGGGCCTTTCCTTGAAAGCGCCAACAAAAGCTGGCATGTCATAAATGGAAGATTTGCCCATACGCTGAACAAGCGAGTATTGGTGAGAGCAGTGCCAGTACCATCGGTCTGGTAATGCTGCTCCCCATGACTAGTCTGTGGAATTTGGTTTCGGTAAATTCGAATGGATTTTCGGCCATCATTCGGTCACAAGAGCCTTGTTAGTTGGCTAACAGGGTGCACCACTTGCAGAAGAAGTTGCATTTGCACTTGCTGAAAAAGAAGATGAAGGCATAGTAACGGATAAGACACGTAAGGTTAGCACTGCCATTTGAAGTGCCATATACTAATAAAATATGTATCTATCATTGTGCGATTATTAAGTCTCAGATAAGTTTAGCCTCAAATACGCTAAAAGTCGCTTAAAATTTTACTGTCGCTTTGCTGCTTTTATTTGTTGCTTAGACCGTAGACCAATCCTAAACTTTAACAGACTGTAATTAGTCCACTGCAGGACTTAGGCCTCTCCCATAAGGAGGATTTGGTATGATCACCACGCTTGGCACCAATCACCAGATTCAATCTGCTGACAATAAAATTAAAGTTATCTGGAAAATAATATATAAGGAAACGGAAACCTAGTTTTATAATCATAAATTTGTATTAAATAGAGACTCGGGCCTATTGAATCCAATACGGAGGCGGCTAATGAGTTTAAAAAAAAATTCTCCAATATACCTATCAGAACTACAGCTGCTCTTAAGTCTTCATCTGCACGTGCATGTCAACTCTTAATTAACAATGTTAATAAGTGCACTGAAAATTTTGTTTCTTAACATGTTATATATTACTATTACTAATTTTATCAGAACCATTGCTATTGCAAACATTACACAATCGAAAATTGGCGTAGAAGCTAGCTTAGAGATCTAGACTTTTAGTTTGGTCGTCCTAACTCAGTTTTCACCAAGACTTTTGTGGAATGTTTCCGGTGATAAGCCTATCACCGTATGAAGTGTTCCAGCTGACGATAAAATTCGTATTTAAATTTCGAAAACTGTTTGGTACGAACTCTCCACATAGGGTATCGAACTTCGCTTTCCTGATTTGGTAGCAGATCAATCGGCTATCGTGGCGGTTAGTAGTATTTTATATAATAAAAATAATGTGGACAAAAATTAGACATTAGATTATGTAAGTGGTGGTGGTGGTGTTAAATATTGATATAAATAATAATACTCAACTGCTTGTTATAGTGATTGGAAAATTTATTTCAACAATTTACGTTTTGATTCTACTAGTCCAATAAATCTTCACTAAAAAGTACAATCAATAACAGTACGATATTTGACAGTAATTCGAAAGTTTTTGTCTCAAGGCCTTCTAAACAATGCTATAATAATTTTTTAATAAATAAAGTAGCATTAGGAATGGTGTTGATGATATGTCTCAACTGCTCAACCATTTGACAGATTGGGTTATAGTCGGCGAAAAGTCGTAATGACTGCAATTACTAGTCTTTAAAAATATTTAAGAGTTTCTGAAACATATGCTTTCTTTTGTGAAATGATGGATATTTACGAGCATATATAATATTCGTTGTAGAATGATTATATTTTTCTTATTTACATTATTTTATTTATTGTTTGTCCAATAGAGCGATTATTTGTTTTTAACCCGCAATAAATATTTCTACACGTACTGACCCGATTCCATTACCCGCTTGCTATCTGTTGATACTTAGTCTGTCTGACATACTCGTATTTTATTATTAATTTCTTTTTCTCAGAGCTAATTGGTCAGATGGTAGCAATCGATCTCTTACGATTGTGCTCCTTATACTATGAAAAATACGGTCTAGAATTGTTCAATGCTTTTAAATTCACAATTAATCTAAGTAACTTCAATGCTGTTATTTATTGATTAATGTATTCCCCAGCTTCTTGATACCTTGTAAATAGGTTATATATTTTTAAGATTTATTAGTTTTGACACCGAAATAATCAACTATTTTTTTTTTATCAATACAACTTCATTTCGTCGTCTTCACGCTCCTATAATTTTTCAGGGCTGCCATTTAAACTAAATTCAGTTGGCGGTCTAGCATTATTGCTTAATTATTTCCTCTTTATTTACTACACTATAGTAACTCATCATCATCATTTCAGCCTATCACAAGTCCACTACTAAACATAGGCCTCACCTAAGATTTAGATTAAAGACACAAAGTTCGGTCCATTAGCAGGGTCACTACCAACTAGACTTTCGGGCCGATACATTATATCAATTTGTTCACGATAATCAAATTGTGCTGTTAAATGCTCTAATCAATGTTCGATAACAGTATGCAATTTTGAGTTAATGACGTTTGAAAATTAGAAATGCCTCAAAAAATATACCTTAAAACAAAATAAAATCTTATATTAATATTGTCCAAGAAACCTGAATAACGCTATTATTATAAATTAGAACTCAGTGGTAAGCTCATTTTCTGCCTACGAGTCGCCTGAATAGATACCACTAGAGAATGGTATCTATCTATCTAGAGGTGGCAGAAGTGGCTAAGAGTACCAAACAGTAGTGTTACAACTGTGGTGTTCCGTTTTGAAAAGTGCAGAGTGCCAGTATAAATACAGGCTACGGGGCATTTCATATCAATGCCCAGGATTATCAACACATCTATAACCATCTTCGATTGAAGTTGTTTGCAGGAGTTCATGGCTACAGTAAACACTTACCATCGGGTGGACTGTTAGGAATTGTAACATTCAAGAAACTTATATACTACACACATTACATCATATTGAATATGGGTTTGTTCACCTCTGCAGTGTTTTTATCTCTCTCACTTTTTATGCAAAGCTCTCATATTATTTAGTAAAAATAATCCTCAATTAGTAACTTAATTTACATATTAGGGGAATTTTAGCGATAATACAATTTTGTCTACACAGGACTATGTTGGTAAAGGTGGCAAAGAGAATAATATTTTTCAAAATGGCCGATTTGTCTAGATCTCCGATCAATAATTCGTTCAAGGTTTATATTTTTCTACCTCATCGAAAGTTTCTACGAATATTTACTAGCGGTTTCATGACATGTTTGGAAAGTACAAGGCATTGTATAGTACGACACTGCAGCAGTGTTTGGTATACAAAAAACATAAAATGTTACATGATGTGCAGATTTGTTATTAAATATAATAGTGTGTGCTAACTATGACCACTATGCTCGTAATGGGCTTTTAGAAAAATATGGATGAGAAAAGTTCGTTTATGCCTTGTTAAATCAAAACGATAGTTATAGACTGTTACATTGCAAGGCAGTCTAATAAACTCGTACTTCAACTAAATACTATTCCTTTCATTTAATCATTGAAAACCGTAATCAACAAAAGTAAACATAAAATATTTAAAAAATGTGTTTGTGTACTTATATACGCACGTATGAAGTTATAATTCTTTAGCGTAACAAAACAAAAATAACCATAAATTTTACCCCGTGTGCTAATACTCTTTGTTTGTGAAAAAAAGACACTAAATGCAACTGATAACGGTTTAATTAAATTTATAATGTAAACAAATAAAAATAATACATACCGACAGTTAACCTTAAAACTATAAACCCAATTAAAATCTATATAATAAAAAATCACTTTTATTACGAATACTCACAATAAATTATCATTCACCACAATTATTAATTCAAAATCACACACGATATATTCATACATAAATATACATGTATGAATATATATTTTTATCCTCACTGATATAAAACACGTGAGTAGATTCATATCTATTTGAACAACTAACTTGAATATAGTTATCACTTCACACCAAAACTTGAGAGACAACTACCAACCAACTTCATGGTGTCGCTTTTAGTTGGCGGTGTGGGCGCGCATCGTAAAAAATCACTTTTATCAATTTTCCCAAACGCGCAAAAAGAAGTATAACTTCAAAAAGTTTATAATATAAAAATACACTTTTATCACGAATACTCACAATAAACTTATGAGAATATCGGAATTAACTCTCTCTCAGGGAAAGAGACGTCTCCCCGAGAAGCTAAATTCGCGCTAGAATAGAACCCTACATACAGGAACCCAAATCTCACTTGACCATGTTAATACAATTTTAACAACTGGCCATTATTATAAATGTTTAGTCACCCTAGTTAAACACTGATGATTTGAATATTTGCAACTTATAAATTAAAAAGGTCGAATGGTCTAGTCGAATATCTGACGCGATCTTCAAAACACCGGTGGTTAAAAATGTTTTTTTATTTGATACTTGTTATTGTTTGTTTGTGTTGTATTAATTTTTTATTTAATTACAATGAAAAAGCGTTACTGTTGCGAAAAATACCCGGGTTTAAAGAACGTTTCATTATTGGGAATATGTGGGAAATTATCCTAACACAAGGTAAGTATTTGATTAATAGTATAGCATACCAAATAGTTTCTGTAATTAATATAATTTAAAGTTTCTTTAATATTTTGTGTCATTAATTACAGAAAAGTTATTTGCGTTAGGTCGACAAATAGCGAATGAAAACAATGGAATATACAGATTCTGGTGTTATCCTATCGGTGCAATCAATATTTACAATCCCGAAGACATTGAAGTAAGTACATAGGTACCTTAATTCTTGACGTGTTGTTCTTGTGAAGACGCGTTCAAAAAAAATATTTATGTCATAAGATGTGAGCAGCCATGATAGCCGTGTGGTTAGCGGTATTGCATCCGTATCAGAAGTTCGATTCCCTGTGTGAAGGGTACCAATGAGTTTTTAGACACTATGCACAAATTTTATCTTTTTTGAACACTACGACGACAGGCCTTTCTTTAGCTTTCTCGTTGTTCCAAACAAGCTCTGGTGAAAAATCTAAACCACTGACCTCCCCGTATTGGGTGCGGTCATGTTAACAGTTTCATACTATCCGGCCCGCTGAGTCTTGAGGGCTCGAATACCCCTAGTGGCCCCATTTATATGACGGATACGGGTGTTTCTACCCGGATGTTTGTAACATATATGTAAATTTAATTAAAAAGATTATAAGTGTATTATTTTTCGCTATAATGTATATATATATATATATATATATATATATATATATCACACACTGGTTGGATTTTGGTCAAATTTATTCCGATAAAAAACTTATACCTGGTGCTCAAACAGAATACAGGAATTCCTAATTTAAGACTGGATGACTTGTATGTCCCTGACATACAATATTATAAAAATTGAGTTTGTACAGTTAAAAGGAGCTTCGTTTTATGTTATTAAACAGTCTTTAACGATAAAAAATATTATATCATTATATGCGACTATAACAACTGTTTATCATATCAAAGTAGATCAGGGGCTGAGCTCGGAACACAACACATCCGTTAACGTTTGATAGAATATTCCCGCTTCCAAAATCAACATCACATCTCAATAAAATTCTTTCATTGCGGAGTTATCACAAAAAATAAATAATAGTTCTTTACATATGATAAAAGATACATATCTTTTATTTTATGCCATCACTAGCTATGTAGGCTTTTTACTAACAAATCATAAGCAATAATATATTACAGGTAATCCTCACTGGTATGAAATATCACAAAAAAAGCTACTTTTATAAATTTCTGATACCTTGGCTGCGAGATGGACTTCTATTAAGTAATGGTATGCTATTTTACATCACAAGTTATTGTTATATCTAATATAGGACTCTGTAGGAATGATATGAATGTACATACAAGTTATTGGCAAGGTCATTTGGCTTATTATACCGAAATTACATTTCAACTGATGTTTTTGCGGCAATTGGTTGTTTTTACTATTGCGCATCAAGGCCATTTCCTAAATCAGCCATAGACCAAAACAAATAACATGAAGCTGATGGCGGAACATCTTTTATTATTTAAGTTTTCGTGGCTTGGCTTTATGACTATATTTTACTTTGCCTTGTGATGGCAGCATGAGAAAATATGCCACCTATCTTGTTCACGTCAGTGTCGCAAGAATAAGCCACATGTTTTCAAGGCTTGTCTCGCCTTGAAAACATGTGGCTTATTCTTCAGTCCCACACTTCAATGGAACTGATTTTCCAATCCCTAGGTAGGTAAGCTATATGTTTATGGAAAGGATTCCATAAACGTATAGCTTACCTACTATAAATGCATACAAAAACTTAATATACTAACGTAATTTTAGGTACCAAATGGCAAGACCGCCGAAAGATTCTGACGCCCGCATTCCACTTTAATATTCTACGTCGTTATTTTGTAAGTCTCGAGGAAAATACGAACCGGCTTGTGGAAGGACTTTATAAAAATATGAATAACGAAGTGGATGTTGTACCACTTATGTCAGAATTCACCTTAAGTAGTATTTGTGGTACGTACCATATTTTGTTTTTTTATTTTTATGAAAAAATAGGCCTGCGTTTGACCTCAATCTCGCCCGATGGAAAGCGAAGATGAGGCCTAGGATGGTACACGCTTGCCTAGATGTCTGTTCACTTTGGCCTTGAAGATATCCAGGTGTTAAGTGTTGTAATAAAGTAAAGTCTATTATTATGACATGCAAGGGGTTAATGGTATTTGATATGAATGTAGTTAAGAGCAAACTATAGGTATGAGTACATGGCCTATCCAATAAATAGTGGTCATCAGCATCACTTAACTGAAGACACAAATGTCGTTTCGAAAATTGAATTCTTCTTAACTCTCCGGTTTTCAGATGTTTGGACGTATACTTTTTGTTTTAGTCTTAGTAAAAATGTATATTAATGTATAGTCCAGACACTCGCCAATTTGCAACACTACTGATGAGCTTTACTCTGACTTGTATTAATGAAAGAAGGACTTTTGACAACAAGAGTGGTGTTCCACGTTCCAAGAGCTTGCATAGTAATCGGAAGTTGACGCGATGGTCTATGTCGTCTAGGATGAATATAATATGAATGAATATATTTAACGCGAGCGAAGCCGCGGGGAAGAGCTAGTTAAAAGTTTCGAAGTGTACATTTCGTAATACCTTTCCAGAATCAGCAATGGGTACGCGATTACGTGATATAAAAACAGCGAATTCATACAAGGACGCCATACATGAAGTCGGAAAATTATTAGGAACAAGATTCGCTAGGGTTTATTTCCATGCGGATTTCATATTTAATTTATCATCGATTGGAAGACTGCAAAGGAAATTTTTATCAATAATCCATAATTTTACTAAAAATGTAATACAAGATCGAAAAAAGTTATTTAAGGAAAACGTTATCAATGTAAATGATATGATTGAATCAAACAATGATTGTAGTTTGCAACAGAGTAAAAAGAAATATGCTGCAATGTTGGATTTATTAATATTAGCTGAAAAAGATGGGTTGATTGACAATGCTGGTATTCAAGAAGAAGTAGATACATTTATGTTTGAGGTATTTAATTTTCATAAAATCTTTTTCAGTAAAAATGATTTTCATTAGTCTTAATATGTAGATTACGCAGTTAATAATAAAAAGTAATAGCCTGTAAGTCCCCACTGCTGGGCAAAGGCCTCCTTCTCAAATACTAGTTTCAGAGAGGGTTAACAAGCCGGGAAGGGCCCGCCACGCTGCTCCAGTGCGGGTTGGCGAGCTTCACACATCCTCGAAATAATATTTTTATTATTTCTCAGACATGCAGGTTTCCTCACGATGTTTTTCTTTACCGTTGAGCACGTGGTAAATACAGCACTTAAAATTGTTATTCACAATTTTAGTGGTGCCGGCACCGGGGATCGAACAAAGGTCACTCGCGCTCTATGACACTAAAGTGAGCGCCCTGACCACTAGGCTACCACGGCTCTTAATATACTTCGATTTTAGCAGCAGTTAATATACTTCGATTAAAATAAACAGTCAAAATTCAAACAAAACCCTATTATTGACATGAACTCAAAATTTTTTCAGGGCCAGGATACAACAGCATCGGGACTGATATTCTGTATTATGCTAATTGCTATACATAAAGAAGCGCAGGTACGTGTGGTAGAATAGTATTTTGTGTTGAACTCTATAACGCTATACAAAAAGTATACTGGTTTGCTCCAACTATCAAAGAATTGTTTATTGATTGTTGGAGTAGTCCACATACGACCTGATCTAATTTTTGGATGAGTTTAAAAACTACCCGTTGGGAAATACTGCCACGCTTTTGGAACGATTTACAAATTACTTACAGCCTTCGCCCTAGACTTAATGTAAACTTCGGGCGGTTTGCTCCAAGTTAAGGTATGACGAGTGTTCAACTCCTAAAAATAGGTGGTCGATGTAAATACATTTTATTTAATTAAAAAAAAATTTGAAAATTAGGAGCCACGAAAACCTTTTGACAAGAGACTTGTTAGTTCTTGATTGAATCTGACAAGATTGGCGTTGCCTCAGTTGTAGACCGCCTGGAAGGTGAGATTCAGCCTTACTTTGAAACTGGAATTAACCCTGACATATACAAGATAAAATCTCTTTAGAACAGTGCTGCTATGTGCATATGCGTATTCCTAAGTATTCTTGGCTCCAAGAGATCGTAAAAATGCAGCAAGTAGAGAGTTGCGGAGAGATGAGATCACCGAAAAATTCCGGCATTAATCGTCATTCCTCAAAAAAAGATTCCATCAAAACCCTTCTACACATCAAGCGAAAAAAAAAATATTTCTACAGTCTTCTCAAAGGTTCCACTTATTAGATGTGTGACGCATCCGATATCGGCTGGTCACTAAGACCCTTCTTTATGACCTAGGTATGTCACGAGGCGTGAGTCCAACATATACACCATATTTTAACAGAATATGGAAGTTCCACAAGCTGCACGTTGTTAAACGAACAGGGCAATATACCCCAGTCTTTAAGCAGAGGCGGTACTAACGTCCGATTTCTATAGGTTTATTGATATAAAACGTTTTATTATTTATATTTACACAATTTTAATACTAATGTTATACAGGATAAAATAGTAACAGAACTTCAGGACATATTCGGTGAGACAAAACGGGTTACCACGATGGAAGATCTCTCTGCGATGCGGTACTTGGAGCGGTGTATCAAGGAGTCTCTTCGGCTGTACCCGCCCGTGCCTTTCATCAGCCGTATGATTGAGAATGTCGTTCAATTAAGTACGTTATTAAAAGTTCGACAGGTTTCATAATGACCATGACCAAGGACCACGTAATCAAATACTTATCTATTTGTTTATATAATATGACATCATTATATAATATGTTCAGCAGGATATATAATTAGACAAAGCTCTAATGTTTTGTCTGCTTTTTAACATAATTTTGCATAAGCAGATGTAACCTGTTTTAATAGTTAAAATTTGTATACATTAGATATTGTATTTTAGAACAATTTTTATTTAACTGACTCATATTATTTTTGGAGTATTTTAAAATATATGAATGTTATTGTTTACCCGAGCAACGTTACCGGTAACACTTTATTTACATAAAATAAAATATTGTTTCAGGCAACTACACTATTCCAGCTGGTACCCATTGTAATATACATATTTATGACTTACATCGTCTAGAGCACATATATCCTAACGCATCAAAATTTGATCCGGATCGGTTTTTACCAGAAAATATCATGCAACGTCATAGTTATGCTTACATACCATTCAGTGCTGGACCAAGAAATTGTATTGGTATGTATCATAAGAACTTAGACATAACCTACGTTTAAACACAATTTCACCTGAAGCGAAAATGGTAATCATGTAAATTCACAGCCACTTTCCTTTCAGTGAACTTTTAGTAACAGACCTAGAATGATTAATACATTTACTTGGTAGTGAATAATTACCTTGGTTGTGAGGAAGTGGACCAGGCGTGTAAAACAAAACGCAATGAGTTTAGCAGAAATTATGTTTCTTATCAGTCTATTGATCCATTGCTCCAATGGGACAATTTGCCATAAACGTCTTAATCGGCAGGCGATCGTAGTTGTAGAAACCTCGTACCTTAGGCGCTGCTGCATCTCTGTGTATTTTTTGGCTTTTTAAATTTGGTTAAAAGCCATCGTTAGATACAATTAAATTCTTGAGCCTTGTGCTTTTCTTTTATTTGAATCTTACACCACTTACGGAAAAAATTATGTATATTTTTAAATCTTTTGAAGTATAGCAAAATAATAAGAAAATTAATATATTATACGTGGTAGAGCCAAGTGGCGGCTTTTACTGCTACTCGAATGGGCCGGCTCGACCGGGTTGGTACCGCAGCCTCGCAGAATACCGGCGTGAAGTAGAGGCATCTTGTGCTTCTACGTTTCGTTCGGTGAGTGAGGTGACCGGAGACCCGCTCCTCCTCCCCATCGCCCTTTTCATCCGCTCTCCCATCTCCCAAATACCCTTAAAGGTCGGCAACGCACCTGCAGCACCTCTGGTGTTGCAGATGTACGTGGGCGACGGTAATCACTTACCATGAGGTGAGCAGCTTGCTCGTTTGCCGCCTTTCCCATAAAAAAAATTTGTTATCTATTACGATTTTATTACAGGTCAGAAGTTCGCAATGATGCAAATGAAGTGTATAATTTCGGAAATTTTAAGAAAATTCGAGATATTACCTGTCACACAGTGTTCAGACCTTCGTCTTAAGTCAGATCTAGTATTACGAAATACGAAACCGGTTTATGTGAAGTTTGTGAAAAGACAAATAACAACATAGTTAAAGATTAATAGGCAAAAGAATAATATATATCTTAAATAAATTTTTAAGCCAAAAAAAACTTTAGTGAATATATTTCTAATTATAATTATTTCACATGGAATTGCATTAATTGGGAATTGCTCTTTTTCATGACAATAAAATTTGTATGGGGTGGGAAGCGTTGTTTTATTCTTGCCTTAACTGACAATTGGATTGATTTACAACTGGGTTAATAATAAGTGCTGAATTTACCACGGGCTCGGTGTGAAAGAAACCAACGCGAGGAAAGCTGGCATGTCTTAGAAATAATAAAAACAAAAACTATACTTCGAGGACATGTGAAGTTTGCCAACCCTGGTGCAGAGTAGCGAGCCATTCCCGGCTCTAAAACCCTCGCAGATATTTGTGAAGGCGGCTTCTAGTTTGCCGTACTCACCTGGGTGGTTTGACAAACAAAATTCACTAAAATCAACTAACATTTCGTGGTGAATGTTTAATACCTTTATTTCAAATGATAATCGGTAATTAATCTTCCTAGAGATTAGACTAGATTAGAAGGCAGGTCTTTCCAGCGTGGTGAGTATGAACAAATCTTCCGTGCGTAGTAAGCTTTTGTTGGCACTTTCTCTGAAAGACACATATCCTACAGTGGACTTATACAGACAGATAAAGGAAAGACATAAGTAAATCAACGGTGTAATAGTTCGCTTGGGCGTAATTATATAAGTAGTTTAGTTAGTAAAAGGCGCTAGCCGATTTTTTGACCAAAAAACTCTGTAATTTATATTATCAGATATTAAATATTACGAAATCAAACGTTCGTACGTTATATACGTTAATGATAAACATAAAAATTATCTGGAAAAATTGGTACACAGTCGACTTCGTGATATTACTATGATAACACGGTTCTGTTATAATGATCCATTACTTATTATTTATTGTCGCTTTTTTAATTGGTATTCACTATTTATTCAATTACAATGAGAAAGCACTGTTGCTGAGTAAAATTCCTGGCTTTAAATACACTTTTATTGTTGGGAACGCTCTTGAAGTAATTTTACCACCAGGTAAGAATTTATTTCTGTAATTTTCTTTTATTATATTCTCATATAAATAATAACAACAAAATACTAGCACATGTAATGCAGCAGTTACTTTATAGGGTACCCTGTGTCCTGCTAATTGGACGGTGATAAGATAAATATACATAAATAAACCATCATATTCCTAGTTTGGAAATAGACAGTATACTAATAATAAAACTTACGTGTAGATATTTATCAAAGTTTAAGCGATTAATTTAAATTAGTTTTATTCAAAGTCGCCTTTGGCTTTGATGCAGATCCCTTTGTGTATTTATGTATGGTAATCTATAGATTCGTGTCACGCTGTCTCCACGAGAAATTTAGCTACTGCTAGCTCTAAAGATTTTTTGAGAGACTATGTCTGAGTCACGTTATTGATCATGTCGTGTCCTCTAGTACTGACTACAATTATTAATCCAACAGGCTCAAATCGGGACTTATGATCCGGGTCATTGTTCTCGAGCTAGGTTTGAGTTGTTCATGCCGTCTAGTTGGAAATTCCATGGTAAAATTCTGAAAAGTGTATCACCGAGAGGCTTAACTACACCATCCAAGACAGACACTTGGTAAACTTTGGCCGTAGTTTTACAACTTTATCACCAAAATTAAGCTTCGTGACTCCTTGGGTGGGACACGCCCACCAAACCATGTTTGATGCGGGATGGGGTCATCACGTTTAACTTTTCTAACAAGTTGTGAGGTTCCTCTACTGCTGTGAACATACACTTTGACATTTTGCTTGATGTAGTGTGATTCAATTGTAAAAAAATCTTCCAAAAGAGTTGGCTTCTGTGTCTTCTACCAGCGTATCGGGACAGTAAGCGCATAGATCTATCGATTATTTTAAGCTGCAAGCTGATTTGGGACATATCGCGTATATCGACGGTAAACACCTAGCTTCAGTCTAGTTTATTAATTCGTGACTGGTTGCAAGAGAGAATCTTCATTTCACTCGATAATATTGTTTTTCCTAGGGTTTTTCAAATCCTGACTTTGACAGTGTTTACAGCCCGTCTAATACTAACAGCACTCCGATTTCTTTTCGTTTTCGACAGGGAAATTGTCTGTGTACCTGTCGATAGTGTGATACACAAACATACGGCTGATGCCCAACATTTGAAGCTTCTTAACATGACAGACGGCTTCATAGCCACTTCATGCAAATCAATCACTGTAATTCTGGTTCTTTTACTCCGGTTAATTTAAAAATCACGGATAAAAATTGTATTTGAAATGGCGGCCTTCTATAGTTCTATACACAATAAACGCATTCCATTTAATAAAAATGAATGAAATAATAACATTTAAAAATTTTATCGTAATTTGTATCACTCATAAACAAACTCTTTGTCTATTGTAATAAAAGTGAAATTGTAGTAATTAGTTTTTAAGACTTAAATAAACAATATGTGCAAATATCGAAATTCCACTCCGCGCCTCTCAGGGAATGAAACAGTTGAAATAATTCATCCTTTTCGACGCTATCCTGTTGCTATCCGCTCGCAATAACAAAGTATATATAATGACTGTAATTGAGAATTAACTATAATGTTGCAATTTTAAATAACAATGAGTCAATGCAGTGGATGCAAGAAGGTTGTTAAATAAGCAGATAAAATAGTTTGTAATCAGTCGCAGTGCTCAAGGCAATAATCTTTAATGCATTGGGTTAACCACCGAAAACTTTGAAAACACATGCTGGGTCACCTACCTATCATACTTACTAATGTTAGCAGGTGAAATCAATCACGCCAATGAAACAACCACCTGTTATGACGAGAGTGAATATGTCAATCATGGACTACGCGATGGATCTCTACTCCGATATTCTCAACGTTGTAAAAAGATCTACCAGCAATCATCCGCGAACTAATCACAACCGAGTTTCGCCTACTGAAAGGAGATACCGGTGTTATTAAATCGACAAGTAATTAATAAGTGCACAAAATGATGATCTCTTAAAACTCTATACAACTTGTTCGCTCATAGAGTGCAGTCGCGGAGAGCCCCTGATGCTGTTCATCCGCGAGTCATCATCGTCTGTTTCAAGTGGTGTGCCACCAAAGTTGCGGTTATCGCGGTATCTCGGAGACGACGAAATCCCACGGTTGGGTCTGTGGCACTGATAGGCGCGATAATAATAAAAAATATTTTAATGAACATTTAACAAATGAAAATTAAATCCTACTTACGGGATGCATAATGAGCGAAGGAAACAAATTTAAAACTGGTGTGTACAAAAAAAACTGTCGAATTCTTGTCAGAAAACCGAAACTTCGCCTTCCATCCCCATAACCTCATCATTAGATTGATCAAAATTGTTTGAGCAAAGATAATATATATCGTGTAGAGTAGCATAGTTTATTCAAAGTCGCCTTTGGCTTTGATGCAGATCCCTTTGTGTATTTATGTATGGTAATCTATAGATTCGTGTCACGCTGTCTCCACGAGAAATTTAGCTACTGCTAGCTCTAAAGATTTTTTGAGAGACTATGTCTGAGTCACGTTATTGATCATGTCGTGTCCTCTAGTACTGACTACAATTATTAATCCAACAGGCTCAAATCGGGACTTATGATCCGGGTCATTGTTCTCGAGCTAGGTTTGAGTTGTTCATGCCGTCTAGTTGGAAATTCCATGGTAAAATTCTGAAAAGTGTATCACCGAGAGGCTTAACTACACCATCCAAGACAGACACTTGGTAAACTTTGGCCGTAGTTTTTACAACTTTATCACCAAAATTAAGCTTCGTGACTCCTTGGGTGGGACACGCCCACCAAACCATGTTTGATGCGGGATGGGGTCATCACGTTTAACTTTTCTAACAAGTTGTGAGGTTCCTCTACTGCTGTGAACATACACTTTGACATTTTGCTTGATGTAGTGTGATTCAATTGTAAAAAAATCTTCCAAAAGAGTTGGCTTCTGTGTCTTCTACCAGCGTATCGGGACAGTAAGCGCATAGATCTATCGATTATTTTAAGCTGCAAGCTGATTTGGGACATATCGCGTATATCGACGGTAAACACCTAGCTTCAGTCTAGTTTATTAATTCGTGACTGGTTGCAAGAGAGAATCTTCATTTCACTCGATAATATTGTTTTTCCTAGGGTTTTTCAAATCCTGACTTTGACAGTGTTTACAGCCCGTCTAATACTAACAGCACTCCGATTTCTTTTCGTTTTCGACAGGGAAATTGTCTGTGTACCTGTCGATAGTGTGATACACAAACATACGGCTGATGCCCAACATTTGAAGCTTCTTAACATGACAGACGGCTTCATAGCCACTTCATGCAAATCAATCACTGTAATTCTGGTTCTTTTACTCCGGTTAATTTAAAAATCACGGATAAAAATTGTATTTGAAATGGCGGCCTTCTATAGTTCTATACACAATAAACGCATTCCATTTAATAAAAATGAATGAAATAATAACATTTAAAAATTTTATCGTAATTTGTATCACTCATAAACAAACTCTTTGTCTATTGTAATAAAAGTGAAATTGTAGTAATTAGTTTTTAAGACTTAAATAAACAATATGTGCAAATATCGAAATTCCACTCCGCGCCTCTCAGGGAATGAAACAGTTGAAATAATTCATCCTTTTCGACGCTATCCTGTTGCTATCCGCTCGCAATAACAAAGTATATATAATGACTGTAATTGAGAATTAACTATAATGTTGCAATTTTAAATAACAATGAGTCAATGCAGTGGATGCAAGAAGGTTGTTAAATAAGCAGATAAAATAGTTTGTAATCAGTCGCAGTGCTCAAGGCAATAATCTTTAATGCATTGGGTTAACCACCGAAAACTTTGAAAACACATGCTGGGTCACCTACCTATCATACTTACTAATGTTAGCAGGTGAAATCAATCACGCCAATGAAACAACCACTCTGTTATGACGAGAGTGAATATGTCAATCATGGGACTACGCGATGGATCTCTACTCCGATATTCTCAACGTTGTAAAAAAGATCTACCAGCAATCATCCGCGAACTAATCACAACCGAGTTTCGCCTACTGAAAGGAGATACCGGTGTTATTAAATCGAAAAGTAATTAATAAGTGCACAAAATGATGATCTCTTAAAACTCTATACAACTTGTTCGCTCATAGAGTGCAGTCGCGGAGAGCCCCTGATGCTGTTCATCCGCGAGTCATCATCGTCTGTTTCAAGTGGTGTGCCACCAAAGTTGCGGTTATCGCGGTATCTCGGAGACGACGAAATCCCACGGTTGGGTCTGTGGCACTGATAGGCGCGATAATAATAAAAAATATTTTAATGAACATTTAACAAATGAAAATTAAATCCTACTTACGGGATGCATAATGAGCGAAGGAAACAAATTTAAAACTGGTGTGTACAAAAAAAAACTGTCGAATTCTTGTCAGAAAAACCGAAACTTCGCCTTCCATCCCCATAACCTCATCATTAGATTGATCAAAAATTGTTTGAGCAAAGATAATATATATCGTGTAGGTAAGCATAGTTTATTCAAATTTGTTTAATATTCTACAAGTTAAACAAGGTAAACATATAATGGCTCGGCAGTCAAGTACTCAAACCACTAAGCCACCCGGTATAAATCGTGGACGTGGACGAGGCTGGCAAGTTTTGCACCTGTCTAAAATTTAAGTCACGCCTGGCACTTACAAATCACAAATATTTTACTATTTCCTTTACTTTTTTTATGGGAAAGGCGGCAAGTGAGCAGGCGGTTCTCCTGATGGTAAGTGATTACCTTCGCCCAAGTACAATTGCAACATCAGAGGAGCTGCAGGTGCGTTATCGGCCTTTAAGCATGTTTGGCGGATAGGAAGGATGATGGAGATGAGGGACTGGGAGGGGGCCTCCGGTAACCCTACTCATCGATCAAAACGCAGAAGCACAAGATGCTTCACGCCGGTATTCTGTAAGGCTGTGATGCAATTCGGTTGAGCTGCCCCATTCAGCAATGCAGCAAAAACCGCCGCTTGATTCTAACAGCTACAACACTAATATTTAAGGTTTATTTTCATGTCTCTCATATGGCGTTGAAATAATCAAAAATGTCTACTTGCAGTGAAGATTTTTGAATTGGGAAGAACATTGGCAAACCAATATAATGGTATATATAGATTCTGGAGTTTCCCTGTCGGAGGTGTTTCTATTTACAATCCTGAAGACATTGAAGTAAGTGTAGCTTTTTTTTCATTGTCGAATTTCACCATTACTAAATCTATCAACAATTACAGATTATTCTATCCGGCATGACGTATCATCAGAAGAGTGAAGTTTACAAATTTTTGAAACCTTGGCTTCGTGACGGATTATTATTGAGTTATGGTAGGTATTAATTTGATACACTTTTGGCTTGTTTAATAAGTTAGGTATTTAAAATTTGTGTAATAAATATTATCACAGGCTCAAAATGGCAAGATCGCAGAAAGATACTTACGCCAGCGTTCCACTTTAACATTTTGTGCAAGTACTTCGTAAATCTAGATGAAAACACAAGGCGGCTAGTGGAAACCCTAAACAAAAATCTGGATTCAGTCTTGGACATAGTTCCAATTATATCTGAATGTACACTTCATAGTATTTGTGGTATGTACTCATAAATCACTTTTCAGTTTAGTTAGTTATCAATTAATCATCAAACTAAAATAGCTCTAGCTAACCTTAATCCTCGTCTAGTATTAGACCTTGCTACTTGCGTATCACGTAGTATCAAGAGTAATGATTATGGTCACCTTGCCTAAAGATATGCTCTCGTCTAATAATGTCTATTTTACTAACAATAACTATAAATTACAATGAAATTGTTGTGCAACGATTTTGGTAATAATTTTGTGATCTATCCTATTCTAATTAAATATGCCTAACAATGCATACAAATGAAAAAACCAGACTTTTCATAGAATACGGACATGGATCCTAGTTAACTGCTAAAAGACATAGTTTATTACTACTATCTCATAACCTTCCTCGTGACTTTGCAATAGAATTTTAATTGTTCCTACACGTTAAGAAGTATTTTAATATGCTTTAGACCAAGAGGTTAGCCAAGAAACAGGCGTTTGGAAAATTTCAGCACATGTTATGTCCATAGAATTTTAAAGACAGTCTATAAAATCAATATGTATAGCCAGAGATCTTTAAGAACATGGGTCAAAATTACGTGTGATAATACATTCTTATTACAATGTACCATGTTGAGGTTTCTTAGTTTCGTTCGGAGAAAAAGCAGGCGATAGAAACTGCAATATACCCTATATTGCAGTTTCCGACAAACAAACAAGCTCACAGAAACAAAATAATAGGTATTTAAAAGTTTGCAGTAGATATCAAAATTAAGGATTATAAAAAAAACAGTTAAATAAATATAGATTAATGTTTCACAATAAAATTATTATTAAATTATGTTTTCTGTGTACGTACGTATGATAAAACTATTTATTTATTTTTAATAAGCACACATTAAGTTTGTTTGTATTAAATACATTTAAAATGTATGTATATTCTGAATTAACTATTATTACAAATCACGCAAGGCGTATTTGTATTAAAATTGAGTAAATTTTATTACAAATATAAACGACGACGAAATCTGCATTAAAATATACTATACGAAGTAAATAAATATAAAAGATATAGACCTAAAATATGTGAAGACTTAAAAGAATTGTGAAAAGTTAAACAATACCAAACATTTCAAAAACTATGAAGATTATCATCTGCTGCTCACTAGCGGACATGCAGGGCGCTCAGAATCGTAAACATATTAAAAGACGAATTTATAAATATTTTTATACTAATTGTAAATCAAAACCAATTTTAGAAACTCTTTTTTTTACAGAAACAGCAATGGGTACTAGACTTAATGATGAAAATACAGGAGTATCGTACAAAAAGGCAATTTATGAATTAGGACACATTTTTGTAGAAAGATTCATTAAAATTCACTTTTATTCGGATTTCATTTTCAATCTCTCTTCGTTGGGAAGAAAACATAATAAATATATCTCTGTTGTGCACGATTTTACACGTAATGTTATAAAAAACAGAAAGAAACTTATAATAGAAAATGAGTTTAATTTATCCGACACGGTCGATGATAAGGGTAACGATGGTTATAAATTAATGTATAGTAAGAAAAAGAACACCGCTATGTTGGATTTATTGATTTTGGCAGAAAAAGATGGTCTCATTGATAGTAATGGCATCCAAGAAGAAGTTGATACTTTCATGTTTGAGGTACGGTGCTACTTGTAAGTACTTTTAATTCTTGAAAGTACATAAACTTCGCGTATATTAAACAGAAAAATGTATTACTTTCAGGGTCATGATACCACTGCATCAGGATTAACTTACTGCCTAATGTCGCTCGCCAATCATCCCGAGATACAGGTAACTTATACCATCCATTAACAGAAATGTCATTATCATAATCATTACAGCTTATCACAAGTCCGCTGCAGAACATAGGCCATAAACATGAACCAAGATTTTACACACTGTCTACGACAACAGCGAAGTTTAAATTGTTAATGGCTACCTCGCCCAATAAGTGTTTAAATCAGGCTACAATCGAACCTTAAATAAAATAAAAGATAACTTATTACCTAAGTATGTGCATTATGTATATTTGTGCTTGTGTATTATTTTAAAATATTTAATTGCAAATATTTAGTTGTTGAAGAACTAAAACCAGCGGAAGGCTATTTCAACATATAGCTGGGATTTCGAGTCTGGTTGTATTGTGTGCGCCGTGTCTCTGTACCTCTCCTTCGATCTTATCGCATAAGCGTTACATTGGATAGGAAGGTAAAAACGTGTGAGTGCCTCTGTGTTCTTGCGCACATATGCTGCACTATACTATCAACTGCGCAATTAACAACTGTCAATGCTATTCGGAAGTTGTCACCGTGGTTGCTATCGGCCAAGACGACAAGTTTGTAAGGAAACTTGTTTTTCCCTTATTGATAGTATTCTTATGCTTATAGGATAATGCAGTAACGGAGTTAAAAGAAATATTTGGTGGGACAAAACGGGCTACTACAATGGAAGACCTTTCCGCCATGCGCTATTTGGATCGATGCATCAAGGAATCGAATCGGCTATACCCTCCTGTACCCTTCATTAGCCGACAATTAAATCAAGAAGTTAAGCTGAGTAAGCATTTTTCATACAGTTAAAACTTTATCACTTAGTTCTTACTCAATAGATATTATTACAAAATTAATTAATTATAATGTAATGTAAAAAATAAATTAATTTGAATGTACAGAGTACAGACTATCGAGTACAGATATTCTGTAATCTGTACTGAATCTTTTCTGAACAACCGTCTCCTCTAGGAGAAAAATTTCCCACATCCAATAGTTAACTTTTTATGCGCTCAGCAAGTACTTAAAGTATGGTAGTCTCTGATCTAAGAGACCGTATTTCAGAGCGAGCTCCTGATGTAAAATCCATAACCTAGTATGGAGATACAACCGGAGATGACATGCCGAAGCGACTCACCAGGACGGCGACAACCTCGACAGATGTCGACGGTGCCATCCCTTAGGATGTATCTTCGATAGTTATAATAACCCGATCCTGTATCACACAGATAAAGCCCTCGGTTTCCCCAAAGAGGTCACCGTTACGCATCCAGTTGAGGGAGACGACGGTATCTACGAAAGGCTCATGGAGAGCCTTGTAGAACCTCCCATGGAGCTCTTTCTCTTTCCATACGGTCTTCCGGTTAGAGATGCTCTGTACTGCCGGGTCGCTCGTTAGCCAAGGATAAAGGGGTAAGCCCTTTATCACAACTAATGATGTCCGAACAGAATGACTCATCCGGTCTCGCCAGGAAGTAATTACGGAGGCTGCACATTTCGTGATTATGCATGGTGAGGGCGCTTAAGTAAGCACGCTTTCGCGGCAAGTACAGCCTCATCACTGAACGATCTCGGATGATCCATCCTGTGGGACGTCATGATTGTGCGGACTTTTATGTCCAGGGCGTTAAGTTCGGTTTGAGTCCACCTGAGTATGCCAAAGGTATAAATGAGGTCTGGCATAACCCAGCCGTAATACGCGCTTGTCTTGTTCTCGCCCGACAAAGGAGGCTATTAAACACTTTTGTCAGGCGCGCAAAGTTTCATGCCAGCCTCTTCGATACTATGTTTTGTGACATACCCAAATACCGGTACGTATCAGCCTCGGAGAGGGTCCCAATGTTAACGGGCATAGACAAATTTTTGTATATTCACGCCTTGTTCCTAACGGGGTAGGCAGAGACAATCTTCTTTACTATTTTCAGACAAGTTTATGCCCTCAGAATTAGTGACCTGTCGTGGAGGACCGCACACTTATCCGTCACGAGCTCCATTCTGATTGAATTTCTAAAATTCCGCTCGCCTAGATGACAAAGGATTGTGCTCCATTGCCCCATACACTGCCCGAGGAAGTCTCTTACTGCACAGTCAACCTTGTACAGCTCGAGGACCCTCTTCAGCCACGAGGCACAGAGTCGAATGCCTTTCTATAGTCAATCCAGGCGGCAGAGAAGTTCCGGCGGTAGCATTTAACCATCTAGCCAATGACTAAGTAGACGAGGGGCACTTCCTTGGTCCCATGACCACCACCCCCCCGACATCCATTCTGAGCGCTTGACATTTTTATTTTCGTAAGAGTTAAATGAGCGTTATGAGACGTGCATTTTCGTATTTTCCAATTTATTATTATTTTACCATTATTGCAAAGATCATCTAGAACGTTACATTACAAGAGATCTATTCAAAAGTCCTTTTATATATTGATGCATTATATACAAATTATTATTTACGAAACAATCTTCAACTGCGACTTCTGCTTCAAAGTTTCTCTTGAGTCGACGTATCCATGGTCAATCATGTATTAAATTTCTCCATTCTGCGGTTGTAGATATTAGCTCCGAGTATGTCGGTAGAGCAATTACAATGTTTGTGCATTTTATTTCTCTCGGTGTTCGTCCTATATATACCAGTGAAGTATAGTGTTGTGATTGTTTGAAATCTGATTCTTCTATAATTATTATTCAGTAGACCTTTTTTGTAAAAGGATTACTGTTGTGTCAGGAGTTTAAATATATATTAACTTCTCAACAGATTTAAAGATATTTAAATAACAACGAAACAATACTTATAACTCACGAGTCGCTGGTTATGACGGAGGAGAAAATAATTATATATTCTTAGAGGATAGCTCTAGCTTTCCTAGATCTAGCTCTAGATTTGACATTGTCCAAGAATTGTCTTCTATTTTGGGAAGCAATTGCGCTTTATAAATAAGTCATATTTACAAGGCAAGCACCCACATTGCAAGGACTTGTCAGCGACTAGCTATACTAAACTAAAACAAATTAATTTTGTATACATAATGTTATCTTAAAAATACTTATTAACGCGACCACAATAAGATAATTTAGATAGCTATGTTAAATATTTATTTAAAACATTTGTAAAGTATATTTTTTTAATACTGTAAAGAAATATTTTTGAAACGTTTACTACTGATAGGGTAGGTATCTCACGGGCCTTCTTGACTGTCTCAACGAACTTTATTTGCCTCAGGAACTACCACCGCCCTCGTGGTTCAGTATCACTTATATTTTATGTATTCCCAATAAAATAAATTGTGTTGTAAGTTTGTGACCTTTTTCCAAAATATGTTTCGTCTTTCAGGTAATTGTTAAATTTTCTCGCCTAAAAGATAAAAGTGCCGTAATTTTAAGCTCATCTCCCATATTTTTAATGCGGAGCGAAAAGAATAAAGCAAAAAATTTTTGCAGCATAATACAATGTCTATATTATTAATCAAAGCTTGAAATAACAGAGTGCAGCATTATTCTTAAAATTAAATATATAATTAACCAACAAATCTATTATATACTAACGATATGTTATGTAAGTAACATACAATTTGAAAAATCAAAACCTTACATAACAGATCGATGAACGCTCCACTCGAGCACTACACTCAACATTTTCTTGAAAGATATGTTTTTTTTAATTTCTCCGTTAAGAAGTATCAAATTTACTATGGTGTTCTTTCGAATTCTGAAATTTTATACTATCTATACACATTCACACACTTTTCATGTACTATAAGTATATTTGAACATTTTAAATTTTGCTTTTAAAAAAATGTTTGTGGCTTTATACATTTTAAATTGGTGCTTGTAGACTTATTTTTATATTTTGCTCTGCAATTTACGAATTGAAGTAAACATTTTACTAAATGTAAATCGCTTCACCTATCATCAAAGAATGATATTATCCCTGGATATAACATGTATCTAGATTGAGGAACCACTTAACTATAAGTGTACTTATTTGTACTATTATTTAGGAACTTGTACTAATTCATGGTAGCAGTAGATACTTTGTACATAATCGTTTTTCGAAGTAATAGATAGTGTCTATAAATTTAGATTGAGAATTTAACTTAGTATACACTTTTTCTGTAAATTTTACAAAGTAAGGAGTACTGATACAAATCGTGGCCCACTTCGTATTAAATCACAGTGTAAGAAATTTTTGAAAAGGTTATTATTGTGTATAGGTGAGGCTTTTCAAACACAAACGCGCCGTACTTTTGACCTGCATTAGACGAGATGTTTGTTGTTTATATGCCGGCATACGCCAGCACGCAGAACAGATGGCATTGATGATAGACGTTTTAAGAAAAAACATCTGTATTGTGCTGGAGTTAGAATGATTATTTTCAGGTCTTGATTTTAGAATTCATAATAGCAGAGTGATAGAGAATCAGCCCCTCAAACGACTACAATTCAACCGCTATGGCTATTTTTTTTCTTATGAAAGTTTCGTGCTCAAAATTAATACTTTGAGTACGTAACCCTAAAATAAGATTTATCTTTCTTTCTTGCAACTTTTTAGCTTTTATTAAAATTTTCAGGTAATTACACAGTGCCTGCGGGAACATCTTGTCACATCCACATTTACGATCTACATCGTAGAGAAAGCTTATTTCCAAACCCTGCAAAGTTTGATCCGGATAGGTTTCTACCAGAAAATGTAGCTGGGCGTCATACTTATGCTTACATACCCTTTAGTGCTGGACCAAGGAATTGTATCGGTACGCTTCTATGCAAATCCATACTTTTACTTATAAATAAATAACAGGTTTGTGCTGTCTGTGGGCGGAGTCAGTGATATAACAAGATAATTTTTTTTAACATGCATTTTCAACATAACATCACAGATTTTAGACAGGAAAAATAACTGACTGAAATTAATTGAAACGAATGCATTGAAGAAAATGAATGACATGAAAGAATTGAATGATATGAATGAAATTAACTGAACAAATTTTCATACTATATTTGTTTTCTGTCCGTTTAATATTCGTTTGTCAATTGTCATATTTTGACGATCTTCCATCGTTTAGTAATGAGTTTGTCTGACAGAGAAGAAACAATCATTCCTCTCTCGTAAGTATCCTTTTGGTATTTTTTTTTACATATTTTATACAAAACAAACGTCTCTCGAATTTTATTCTTAGATAAAGTGAGTTGACATACACAGATAAATGAAAAAACTCATACTGGATATGCAGACCCGTGCTGACACCCCCACAATCAGTCTAACACACGCACAACTTCTTTCAAAGTAAATAAAATTTTGATCGTTAATCTTCATAATGTTTTTATAATTTACTCCATCAATGTTTCTTATGGCTCAGAACAGGCGAAATGGGCTAAAAGGCTTTAGCACGTACGTAAGCTTATCTCTATGTATCCGCGTTAAGGGTGATTAGTGATTTAAGACTAATTAGAGATTCTTGTAGAATATAAGGTTAATTTTTGTAATTTATAATTTAATTTTATTGACTTAATTGTGTTAAACGGTCCAATACCGCCATACCTGAGTCTGGTTGATAAACGCAGAACCAGACTCCTGGCACGTTAATAACTACACCGTGGTCGTATATATAATCAATATCGATTATTAATCATTAACATTAATCTCAGATCTTGAAATGATTTGGCATTTGCCTGAGTGGACATTTACTGCAACCATGGACGATAAATCTGTAATCCCGCTATCACTCAGCAAAAAATATTATTATCATGAACCATTATTTTCAATTCGTTTTTCTTTTTCTTTTTTTTTTATCAGCCTGTGTAAGTCCACTGCGGGATACAGACCTTTAAATGAAAACGCATACAAAACCTGGCATGGAATATTTGTCAAAAGTTACCACGCTGAGCTGGCGTGTTGATGAGCGATATCGTGCTAGAGATGCTCTTCTCCATCACTGGTATGATGCATTTAGGTTCGCCATCTTTCGGTCGCCAATCTCATCTGTTAGTCAGTAGGGTGTACAGCGGGAACGAGTGTATTCGTAGTATTATAGAGTTAATATTTGTATTTGCAGGACAAAAATTCGCAATGATGCAGATGAAATCTATTGTTTCGGCGATCTTGAGAAACTTCAGATTGCTTCCCGTTACCACTGATTCAGACCTTCGTTTTCAATCGGATATTGTATTGAGGAATTCTGGACCTGTGTATGTAAAATTTACTAAAAGAGAAATTCTTATATAAAATAAAAGAAAGGAAAACTGTTTTTCGATGCCTTTAATTAATTTGAAATTGTACCTAACGAGTTGTAGGCAGAAAATGTTCACGTAGGAAGAATCTCTGGGACCAAAGTCGCTGGGTCAGACTAACTGACGGCATTCGCAATGACAATCAATAAGTCGCAAGGCCAAACGATGTCTGTTTGCGGCTTAGATTTGGACACAATGTTTTTCACACGGACAATTATAAGTGGCATGTTCTCGCGTAGACCAACCATCGAGCTTATTTCTGTTGGCTAAAGACGGACCGACAAAAAATATCGTACACTCAATTGCTCTTCGAAATTACTATTGGTTTTCTTTATTTCATTTTCCTACTTTAGAATAAAATATATATTAATTTCTTTCACTTACATTTAACTTTTAAGAGATCAAACGATGAATATGTCCTTTACGTTAATGAAATAGATTGAATTGAGAAAACGAATGGTTGGTGTTTTTTTGTTTTTATCGGCGGTCATCGTCTATAGCGCTCCATTTCTCTTTTCGTCATAGATCCCATCCCCACACGCCTCATTCATTATCAGCCAAAATATTCACTAGTAATAATTATATTCACTAGTAATTAAAACAGATCATTTATCAACCAAAATATTCACTAGTAATAATGTATATGGCAGAACAACGTTTGCCGGGTCAGCTAGTACTCTATAATAGAGAACTTTTTGGTTGCGGATCAATATGTTTATTATTGGATTGGGATGACAAATTAGCTAACTGTCTCCTTGTTGCTAAATGGCTATATTAAAAATTGCAGCCTCTTGGACACCTGTAAATAGCTTAACACGCGTTGTCACCCCTGAGGACTAAGAAGGAATGCCACACAGAGTGTAACTTTTGTACTTGGAAGAGCCACGTGGCGGCTTTTGCTGATGCTCAAACGACCCGGTTAGACCTTGGTAGTGTACTACTACCACGGTCTAACAAGGGCTCGCAGAACACCGGAGTGAAATAGATGCAGCTTGTGCTTCTGCGATTGGTTCAGTGAGGGAGATAACCACTCTCGCCCACACTCCTTTTACCTTATCCTTAAAGGCTGGCAAAGCACCTGCAGCTTCTTTGGTGTTGCAGACATACGTGGGCGTCGATAATCACTTACCATCAGGAGAGATTTTCCCCTATCCCATAAAAACGGCAGTAATAGGAAAGAGGGTGGTACATACCCAGACCATTCCTAGTCAGAGAAGGACCTTGGCACGGGGCCCGACTCGTGCATCCGTGTACCTACAGGGTCTAAAGCCAGAGTGGCATCTGGAAGATTTTGAATTAAATTAGCACGTCAGTGGGAATCATTGGAATTCGTGGCAATAAAACATTTTCAGTCCAGAATTTTCCATTCATTTTTTTAATGACCAATCGCGTTGTACAGCCGTGGTGGGTTCAAATTCCGAAGTAAAATAACCGGAGATCCAACTTTCCTAGAAAGTGAGGCGATGTGCCTGGCAAATACAGTGAGTTCAAAAACTCTGTTAGATATTTTACAGCATCGTTGGCATCGCAACCTGTATCGATCGATTTGTATGATAACAAGTCCCCTGGCAACGACTGCTGTATCTTTCTGCCAGCCATGCATGATTTATGTATTGGGTAAGCGGCGGTAATATGCGGCCAATGAGAGCATTTTGCGAATCAACGATTGTGCAGAAATTGGTGGACAATTTTATGCCAGTATTTTCATAGACAGCAACTTTCCATCGCCGATATCTAACAATTGGTTCGAGAATGTGTCAGCGGATGGATCTTGTAGCATTTGGACGCGCATGTTTATTTTTATCTGGACTTTTTTTTTATTGACATGGATGAGCCCGGACGGTACCACAAAAAACGAGATTGACTTTATTATAACGACCAAGCGTCAGCTGTTCAGTGATGTCTCTGTGATAACTAGGGTGAAAACCGGCAATCATCATCGAATGGTAAGAGTTACACTGAACCTTAACATTAGGCTCGAGCGGTCTCGTCTAATGAAGTCTACGCTTCGTCCACCACGTGGCCTTAACCAAAACCCCGAGAGCTTTCAGCTCGAATAGCATAATCGCTTTCACTGCCTCGAAGATTGCGTTACAGTGGATGATGCAAATACCAGGCTAGTGGAAACTGCGGTAGGAGCTAAGTTATGCAGGACCCGCCGCACGATCATGCCCCAAAAGCTCTCCTATCACACTCTTAAACTCATGAATGCCAAACATGAGATGAAGCTGCAGTCAACAACAGATGCGTCAGCATGCGGCAGCTCACAAGCACATTTTCGTTATCTTGTTGTATTTGTTCTTCTGTTCTTTCTGCTCGACTATTTCGCATGTTTGTTGCTTTATTCGTTCGACGGCCCAAATGGGCCTCCTTGCGTCTTGCTGGCATTGTTCACTGCAATACACACACACAAAAAGACAAAATTGTTGTACTTACTGATGAAAAACGGTACACCGATAATATATTTGTTCTTTTAGTATTTTACAAACCTTTTTCACTCATAAAACAGGTATTTATTTCTTATAAATTAAAGTAAATCGTAAAAAATTTTCACGCACGCACTGCGTTGTGATACATAACAAATGCAGAATGAAATGTCAAAATGACGTGACGCTTCTCGTAATGACTTGCGTATGTCTGGATGAATATAAATAATTTCGTACTGTTTGATATACGAACGACGCACCGAAACACTGTGACACGAGATTTTTTAAATATATAGATAAGACGTGCCACAACAAGAATTTAGCTGATACTGCGTTAATTTAACGACTAAATTATCATAACCTTAAATAATTAACGCCATGTGGTAGCAGCTTAAAATAATACCACCACATATCCCGATGTAGTCGTAAAAGTCGATTAAAGGAAATTTCAGCAACTAATTGTGACTCTCGACAAGTACAACACATTGCTTATTATAGAAAGAGAAAAAGAAATAAATGCAAAACATAACAAAAAAATAAATAAAACTAAGCAAAGAGAAGAAAACTAAAAAAAATGCTATAAAATCTTAACGCTGTCTTTGCCACGATTTATCTGTGCTGTAACGATGCCGTGAAAAGAACCTCACTCAGCTATGGCCGCAGCTGTAATAACAGCCTTGGCGCTGATATTCTGTGAGACCAGTAGTGGACAGAGTATCAGCTGCAATAAAGATGCGGTAAAAAAGTAAATTTTCCTGTGTTTCATCTGCATGAGTTGTGTTTTTGCGAAAACAAGATGACTCGGATAATGACTTATACTTTTAACCACAGAACTTGCATAAATGGGCAGATATGGGGCATTATGAAATATCATGTAGATGCTTCGAGATGCTGGAGTTAGTTGAGTCGTGCCATGGCAAAAAATTATTCATAGTTTTGATCTTTTAATAAGTAAGTCCTATAGTTTCTATTAAAACTGTGAATTGACTGGAGGTTGCGTACTGGTGGTGGCAGGCTGTTCCAACATTTAGTGGCTGCATACTTGAAGCTTCCACGAAACGCGGCTGTGCAGTTTGGAGGGTATACCAATTTAAAAGCAGACAATCTGGTGCCATACATAGTGTTATCTTTTGCCCACCTTAAACTATCGTAAAAATACTAAGGTAAGCAAATAAAGTAATCTTGAAAAGTATAACAATATCATAGGTGCTTAAAATAGTGAATAACCCTTAACCAAAACATAAAAACTTCAAGCTTTATAAAACACAAAGGCTAAATTTGGCTACTATTGATTGATAAATAACGAGGCATGGAAGATCACAGACAAAAAGTAAAATTTTGAAAATGTTTTCTTATAATTCTACATCAAGGATACAGTTTATAAAGTTCTCACAATTGGACACCTTTCATTAATAATGAGGTTTTGACATCAAAACATGTCTATCATGCCGCTCCTTTGCGGTTGTTCTTATTGATATTTATTTCCCTTCTTCCGTTGCTCGATTACAGGTTATCTTGCGTTGTTTTGTTCACCGCCAAGCACTGATCACATCTATATGCCTCTACAACCGTTTGTTAACAATTGTACCCTAGAGTAAGCAGGGTCAAAGAAAAAATTGACAATGTAATATAATAGACTGTAAAAGTCTCGTGACGATCTGCTCCGCGAAGAAACGAAAAGAAATCTTGTCTCTCTTTGACTCTAACCTAAATGAATGTAGAACATACATTGTTCTACATTCATTTAGGTTACAGTTATGTAGACGTACACTCTAAATATAAGTACATTCCGACGCCAATCTTGGCAGTCCTAGAAGTAGTATATTTATAAACGATCGACTGAAAAAATGGCTCAGTGTTGCGTGCGCGGAAGCGGCACCCGAATCGCACGCCGCGTTTCCCTGCTAAAATTTGCGAGAGTTCAAACGCAACCACCGAAATCTAGTCTGTTTTTGTCGGTTATGCGTTATTTGTCCAAAGATAGCTACGAAAGTTTCATAATGGAATGTGACAATGATTTTGAGGTAATTATCCTTAAAAGAATTTTAAAAAAAATTGACAGCACTATGGCCTGTTTTGTCCTATAAAAAAGGTGAAGTGGACTGCTGGCCTGAGCTACGTTGATGTTAACTGTTATTTTGTTTTTAAATAATTTGTTCGATGATAGTTTAAACTTTGAGCGCTTCTGCCTTCTCCATGAGAAACAAAGAGAACATTTATACATACTGAGTGAGGAATTACAGACTTGAGTTTGTGTAATGAGTGAGTGTATTGTGTGTGGTGCACAAAATCGTTTGTTTTAGTTGAAAATTGTGTGTTTAAAAAAAGTGTTCAAATGTGGTTGACATTGGGCGCTGTAAGCATCAATAGTATTTTATCCAACTGGTGTTCTAATTAAAAAAAGCTTAAAAAAATGAAACTCTTAAATAATAGATTCATTTCAAATGTGTAGTATTAGAGTATATACAAGAAACCATTAAGCTTTTTTTAATTTAGAACTTTAACTTTGAGTTTACTATCTTATTAGGTACAAATATTTACATGTTTGTTAAAGAAGAAGGTTATTAGGTAATAATTTATTACTTATTCTTATTATAATTAGTACACCCTTCTTTAACACCCTATAAATATTCAACTCAACAAAATGCCACGAACCTCTCCCATAGAGAACAATTGCCATAATTGCCACAATTTTCAAGCGGAATGACGATCCTGTACCACGCAATTTAGACACTATTGCTCGTGCTAGCAAACAAAAACAGGCAAACGTGACGACAAAGGCCTGTTTTTTCTATTTTCGATGTTTTCTGTGGAGGTTATTTAGCAAGTTGTTGGTAGCCTCGTGATTTTCCAGGCATTTCCCTTAGTTTATTCTTACGATGCAGATTTTATTTCTTGATTTTTCCACGTCTTGGAAATTACGATATATTATTTTATAATATTTTTATAATTATTAATTATAAATCTATTTCGCGATTCAATGCCTATGTAAAAACCAGAACAGAATTGTTCACAAATAAATATGCATACGCGACGGAAAACCCGGTTTTCTTTTTAATATTAGTAAGCACGATATAAACAACCAATCAGATGGATCTATCCCCTAACAGATAGGCTTGAGCATGGACATGATGGGAAGTAGATACTACGGTCCATAGCCTCAAATATCTTTATATATTTGAGGGTATGGACCGTAAATATCTTATTCAGCATGGGTATGCGTTATAGCGCCTGAGAAATAAGATTGAAAGTATTGTATTGACTCATAGACCACCCCCGGAGGCTCATTTATTGGTTCAATCAGTCACCATAAGAGCACCATACCACAATTGTTGTGCTATTTCACGGTGGTGAGTGGTGCTAAAATATCTGAGTTCTACGCCGCATCATGGAACGAAAACCAAACACAACTTCCTCGAGTTCGCAACGCCTCTCAGATACTTCAGAAGGAGGCCTTTGGCCAGCAGATAGCACTTACAGGCTGCTGCTGCTACTTATCCAACGCCTTTTGATGGGGCGGGGTACCTCCGGGAGTTAACCTGGTGACGCAGCTTACCACCCGTAACGTTCGTTCTCCCGGAGTGACGAAAAAAGATTTGCCAGAAGCTCGTTTGGCTACGCTGAGTCGTGAGTTCAAATTGATATCCGTTATGTTTGACAACCTAGAGAACTCCATTTTTTAGTTATATGTGCCAGTGTTATTTAAATTTCTTTACAGTCGATTTTTAACTTAAACATAAAAATTAAAGTGGTAATCTATTACAATATCAGATCCAATCCTTTTTGTTTTTTTTATTTATGGTGTAGAATGAAGTTATATTTAATATAATATTACGAAAACCACTATATTCCATCACGAATATTCCATCAACTGTAGATTCAATTTTATATTACATATAAGGACATAACAATCTAATTACAAATTAATACATAATATTCGTTAATCGCGTGTATAAACTGAGTCAGAGGATATGATGACTCAGTTTACACTTAACAAGGTAGCGAATCGCGCCGGCTTTTTTTTTACGTACGTCGTACCTTTAGTATTTTCAGTCGAGCACAATTACCCGAGTCGTCAATTATTTGCAGCTATACTAAAATGTATTTACTGTAATCGGTAAATATGGAATAAAGGGATAGGAAATATATATAATCTGCACCGTGTTGGGAGAAGTCGATGCAGGTGGCTTCAGATACTCAAGACCATACTAGTAGTAGTTTTTGGTTTAGGGCAACGGAATTGTGACGGAGTGCAATATGAACATTTGATGATCTTATGACAGAATTGTACACTATTCATATACACTTAAAGATACTTATTAAAAATAACTCTTAAAATTATTGATTTCTGTTAAATATAATCTATAACCTATACCTTCATATATGTGAACAAATTCGTTTTATGTAGCATACTTATTACCAAGAGTGGGAAAACATTACTACGTAAGAGTTATCACAATATAGTTTGATTGTTATATTTTTATTAAAATACTTGACACTACGTAGTAAAGGTAAACAGAGGTTTTGTTAGATAAGAGCAACGCGACTGAGGGGCAGGGGAAAATTTTCGCGCCTGCGCGTTCATGGTGTACAATAGGGCGCTAGTCTGATTTGTTTTCTGCCATCAGCTGCCGCTATGAATAGCCGTCAGGTTCACCGCCTCCTCGCCGCTCGTATCCTACTCCAACAACTTCCAGAATGTGTCTGCTTCCGTCGCTATAGCCAAGTGAGACCGGTATATGTCATTGATGGCCCTGTGAGTGTCTTGTGTATTTTATGTGCTTATCAAACTATGCCTACGGAGTGCAATGATCTGTCCCGTACAAATTCGTACCATCTTCCAAGAAATAATCTCAATTGCTTTTTTTAAAATTTGAATATTGTTCCAGAAATGGCGTCACTCAACACCAAATTTCTACGCTGCCCAATCTATAGATATGAGGTGAGTGATATGGTTCTAAATTATATGAAAAATATAATAAAAGTAAAACCGAAGGTTAATGAGACGTAGTAATAGGTCGAACAAGCATTATTGGAAATAAATTGTTTCTAATGATACACATCGACATCTATTGATCTGTGTTAAACTCGGACATTTCTCGAGTTTGGCGGCGCCATGCGTTGAGTGCTTGGTCAATTGACCCTTGGCATTTATACGCACGAATAATAAAAATAACTGCGTAACATTATGTTAAAGTATAAAAATGTCATGAAGTCAAAGAAAACTTGTCCTCAAAAACTAAATTGAATGTTTAAATACAGAAGTAATACACTATATTTTTTTTTCAAACTGACTAGTTAATAAAATATTCATTCACGTTTCATGCTGCAGACCCTACTCATTCGTGCACAACCTCGATCCAGTACTGTGAGTATGGGACCTCTGCATTTCTGTGTTCACAGATTTTATTAGATTAGATTAACACATTATTTATGCGTTTTAGCAATAAATTGATTGATTTTTGAATAAGAGTTTGTTGGTTTTGATTAACAGTATTTTTTCTTTTGTAGTATATAGCGACGATACATCAAACATACGATTAAATAAACATTCGATCTAGGGCTAAATTCGATTATTTTATTTACTAATCGCTAGCCAAAAATACAAGCGTCAGGTGATTTCGAACAGCTGTAACAATACTTCTACGTCAACGACACACCCGCCTTCGCGTCACATGCACGATAATTTTATTATTAGATCGTGACGATGGATTTGCCTCAGCACATTTACTTAGAAAATCATGCAACGATGTTTGTATAATACATTACTTATTGCTACGCAGAATGTTGCTAATCGCTTGAACCTACAATCATCACTTGTTTATTATTTTATTGCATGGTCACCGTTTTGATGTACCCCGCCTTTTTTTACGAAAACACACTCGTCATCCAGTCACAACCAACACAGTATTATTTTGCAGGGTTCGCGAGGGTACTCACAAAAATGCTGATGACGTTTTATTTGACATGTTTAAAAATGATGAAACGGGACTTCTTCCCGTTGGAAAGTTTTTGGCTGTAAGTACTTTAGATTTAATTTAACATCATTTAATTTATTATTTTAATGAACGTTCCTGCTAACGTACTAAGCTGCCAGGGTAAAGGACAGTTGTAAATCCTTACCACAATCTTAATTTCCAGGCTTTAAGAACAACTGGAATAAGGAAAAATGACCCAAGAGTAAAAGAAGTAATGCTTAATTTGTACAAAGTTCACAAGGAATCCAACTTCGAAGGAGGGTCCCCAGAAACATTAAAGTTAGATAGAAAATCATTCAAGGAAGTTATAGCACCTAATATAGTTTTGATTACAAGAGCATTCCGTAGCCAATTTGTAATACCTGACTTCCAAGATTTCATAAAAGATATAGAAGAAATTTATTGGGGTGCTAAAAGTAATACAGATGGCAAAGTTGCTAGCTATATCCCCCAACTTGCTAGAGCGTCACCGGAGAACTGGGGAGTAAGCGTTTGCACGATTGATGGGCAAAGATTTTCAATTGGTAAGAAAAAAAATCTTTTACAATAGATATCATAGCTATATATTTCTTATAAATTAGAAAAAAAAAATATTTTTGTATTATTTGAAAACAAATTATAATTTTTTTGTGCGAGAAATCAGCCTTCGGTTTTGCAACCAAAATTAAATAGATGTTACGTATCATTTTCAGGTGACGTGACCTTACCATTCACCTTACAATCATGCAGTAAGCCTCTAACATATGCCATGGCTCTGGAAACTTTAGGTCCTGACGTAGTCCATAAGTACATTGGCACAGAGCCCAGCGGGCGAAACTTCAATGAACTCGTCTTAGATTACAACAGTAAGTGTCGGTTACATGCGTAATACTATCAATATGGAGTGACACATCCCTGGATGGTGCGTTGCTTGGAACAATCCGTCCACCTTAAAAATAATACACAACACCACGTTTGTTTAGTAACTAATAATATTTGGCAACGTGTTATTTATTAATATTATAATTTTTCTTCAGTAATAATTTTGTTTTTCTCTTCTACAGTGAAACCTCACAACCCAATGATAAACGCGGGCGCCATATTAGTTTGCTCCTTATTAAAAACTCTGGACAAACCAGAAATGACACTGGCTGAAAAGTTTGATTATGTAATGTCTTTCTTTAGTCGCCTCGCTGGTCATGAACTTTTGGGTTTCAATAACGCTGTATTCTTATCGGAGCGCGAGGCAGCGGATCGAAACTACGCTCTAGGTTTTTACATGCGCGAACATAAATGCTACCCGGAAAAAACAAATTTTCGTGAATGCATGGACTTCTATTTTCAGGTATTTTTTTTCCGCTGTATGATAAACGTAAGCACACACGCTAAGGCTTCCGCAACCCACCTTTCGACTCCTCGGGAGATATAACGTGACATGTGGCAAGCCTCGTCCGCAAGTTAGCACAACGATATTGCCATAAGATTATTAAAGCTGTTCTCTTTCTGGCTTATTACGTCGCCTACGAGAGAATGGGTTGGCCCATATTCTTATGTCGCTACCACAAGGGTCTTTCGCAGTACTCAAATTATTGGATTATTTGAATAGTCCACTGCAGGTCATAGGCCTCTCCAATAAGAAGAATTTGCCATAATCGCTACACACGATTGGCGATCGCAGTATCAGACTCCTCCAGACGCTGGATGGATGGTCACGCCGCCATCTGGCGGGTAGGTGTGGCTTTTCTTATTTTAAGTTTTTGATTAGACTACATAGATCTTTACTATAAATAAGTAATTGTCATAGACGCTAGTGTCACCGAGACTTTCTTCCTTTTCTTTTAAGTAAAATAAAATGCCATACTAGGATTTCTGCAATACCGTGAATGCAGAAATACTACTACATTATACTACATTACACATTATACACACCAAGACCCGGAACAATAATTATCGATAGACATTCAATTATTTCTTCCAGGCGGGAATTGAGCCCGCGATAGTTGCGTTTAAACCAATTATTTAACAACTACGCCAATCGAGTAAAGAAGACAAAAACCAAAGTCGCCTTTTGTTAATTAACAGGTTTTTTTATTTGACTAATAGAAACCAACATCAAACCCTTTGTTTTTTTGCAGTGCTGCTCAATGGAAGCAAACTGTGATATAATGTCAATTATGGCGGCTACTTTAGCCAACGGCGGCATCTGTCCCATTACCGACGAAAAAGTGCTAAGGCCGGATTCTGTTCGGAATGTGCTATCTTTGATGCATAGCTGTGGAATGTATGATTATTCAGGGCAGTTCGCGTTCAAAGTGGGACTACCGGCGAAATCCGGTGTATCGGGGGCTATGCTTATTGTAGTACCAAATGTTATGGGTATTTGCACATGGTCCCCGCCTCTCGATCCTCTTGGAAACAGCTGTAGAGGACTCCAGTTTTGTGAGGTATGCTAAGCATTAACAGTTGTAGATTGTAACACAAGCTTTTCAAATTAAAAAAAATATAGGATAATTATAACATTAATTAATTTATAATATTAACTAGGTCAATGGAATTGTTTAAATTTTCTAATGAATTTTTGCCATATAATCTTTTACAGGATCTTATTATGCGATTTAACTTCCATAAATACGACAATATTAGGTATGCTAGTCACAAAAAGGACCCGCGACGCTACAAATTCGAATCCACTGGACTGAGCATTGTAAACCTCTTGTTCTCTGCCGCCAGCGGAGATCTCAGCGCTTTAAGAAGGTAATTCAAATTTCAATCTAGTATAACTTAGTAACGTGTATTATGTTACGCAGTTGGCGCAATTTTTTTATAATGTTTGTCAGCACAATTTCAGATCCGTCTCTACTTCCCGTGCCAGTGACAGCTAAGTCTCAAGACACTGAATAAATAGTCAAGTCACAAGTAACTATTTACGAAACATGTATAGCTACAATAAAACATCAATTTAAAATGTGATTATTGATAAATTATGGGAATTGCAATGTTTCCAACACTAAAAATGCTTCAGTTAATTTGCGTTCACGTAATTTCTAAGACACTTTATTTTAAACGATTTTAGATATACGCTTATGAAGCATTAGTTCCATGTATACAAATTCATCGATTTTGTAGGGTTTTATTTCATATAAATATTAATTGCAAATATTGGTTTGTTATCAGACATCATCTCTCCGGTATGGACATGAATCTTTCCGACTACGACGGCCGTACTGCACTACATCTGGCGGCAGCTGAGGGTCATTTGTCTTGCGTTGATTTCTTACTTGCACAATGCTCGGTGCCTCATGACCCTCGCGACCGGTGGGGCAGCCGCCCACTGAACGAGGCCGAGACATTTGGCCATACCGCTGTAGTTCAATATCTTAAAGAATGGGAACTAGCTCACCCTCATGGAAAAAATGAAACAACAGATCAATCCGAGTCGACAGTCGATGCAATACTTGAGGTAAATCCAGACGCCAATGACGCTGTAAAAGATCCAAGTATAGAAGAAATCGTTTCCAGAAACGGAGATAAAGTGCAGTAAATAATCAATCTAACACGTGTTATTAGGTAGAACATTTTAAAAATACTATCAAATATAGTTGTATAAATTCCAATTGTAGGTAACTTCTGAGTATTTTATAATAACTGTGTTATATGTGGTAAAAGTATTGGGGTACTCTCGCCAAATATTTTATTTATCGAATTTTATTTCTAGATACGGGTACTAAATGTTGAATAAACTACAATTTATTGACATTATACTAAAGTTGTGGCGCAAGGTTAGTTCTTACGGTTACCTAATGTTGTATTTCAAGTACATGTCTTATTGTTTACCATAATATAACATGAAATTTAATAGAAACATAACATTCCTTATGTAGCACTTCTATATAACATTTGGAAGCCTGATGACTCTATTTGCTCATCATGTCCTATGCCATGATTTACCAAGTTAGAAGAATTTACTTTAATCGACAAGCTTTGCCAATTCTTTCCCAATTGGGGATTACAATGTCAGATTATTTAATCCGTTGCCAGTTTACATAATTTAGGTTTTCCTTTGCGATGGTTATCCTAGGAGATGATTCTAGTATTTCCCATAAGTTTACTTTTGCTCTTCCCACTGGAGGAGATGCGTTTATACAATTTGTTAAGCCTCAATATCTCTCCACCACATTGCTCTATTTGAAAAGAAATACCTACATACATTAGTACAATATGTAATTTTCTATTCTATTAATAAAATACAGGCATTTAAATATTTTTTTATGTAAGTCATGTTGCTAAAACAATCTTTTTTTTAAGTTAAAATTATACGTTTTTAAGGTTTTTATATCTGTGTTGAACCGAACTTGTGCTATGGACTATAGTAGACCAAAACTATCAATGGCACTAATAGTTCAAGTTTCACCATTCCAAGTTATGTTCATGAGTGATAATAACCCATTGTTATTAACATTCTATTGTTTTATTTAATGATATTTTAAAATATTGAATAACTTTGTAATTAGAATATTTATGAAAGCTAAAAGTTACAATAAAATGGTTGTTATAACATTTTCAATGATTAAAATATATCAAATGACAATAAAAATATAGTAATTATTATAATGCAAGTAGACTAAGTAATTTTATTCCTGCAACCAAATATGTGTCAATATTACATCAATGAAATTACTGAATTTGTGTTTCATTACACTACCCACAAATAAAATTATATTGAATTGGTCAACCACCAGTTGACCACCTGCCGGATTTAGAATACAATCGCCAACTGCGCAGGACATATCGACTTGATGGTGCCTAAGCACTTGGGCGCTAGTCACTGTTTTAATTCCCGCATGAGCCAAGTATTTGTATGAGGCACAAATAATTATTGTTCCAGATGTGGGAGTTTACCCATGTTTGCATTGTAGTATATAGTTTACAATATATAACCAGTTTTTATACAAAATTAAATGAAACAGTGCCACAAGTATACATCTAAATGCAGACATTCGCACAAATGTATCTTCCCATTTTGGATGTAAACTACTAATGCTTAGTAATAGGATTGGAGAAATAGTCAAATGCAGTGTAAGAAACAGGCTGCAACAACTAAACAAGACCTGTAACTAATAAGATTTGTTTTACACAAATATCAATTGAGATATTACTGGCCCCAAGGCCTGGCTAAGGGACGCATGATGAGGCAGATATTGTATCCACAAAAACAATACTGACAAAGAACATTTTTGTAAGGTAATGATTTATGATCATTGTAAATATTTTGTTGCTTTACAAAATATAGAACCTGGAGATACATGATTGTAATTTTTTTTATTGAAGTGAGGCATCATATGAGATGAGATTCCACATGATAGTAAGAGGTTACTGCAGCACATCATGGACACACTTGCAAACAACTTTAAGTGCTACAGATGCATACCCTGACAAAAATGGAATGCCTGCAATTATCCAGGTTTCTACTGAATATATATTCTTCTACTGGAATACAATACATTGAGCACTGCAATTGCAATACCAGACAGCTTGTGCCTTAGAGATGAATAATATGTTGCAGTTCCCTTTTTTACTTTTACAACAGCAACTAGCAAATATGGTGGACTCTAACAACACCACACTACTATCCACCACAATTCAAAAAATTGTATGTAGTAGAATGTAAATTTATGTAAAGCATGTGAATGTGCAACTGGATGGTAGTTACAATAATTGAGTGGATTTTGGAGCCCAGAAAGCCAACACGGAGGAATGTTGCTTCAGTGAGATTATTTCTAAAATATGCAGGTTTCCTCACAATGTTTTCCTTTACCTCTTAGTATGTGATAAATTCAGCACATAAAATTTAAATTAACAATTTTATTGGTACAGGCACCAGGATTCTAAACCGAATGCTCTGACCACTAATCTATCACAGCACATTTATCATTTATTAATGTACATTATATAAAAATGAGATGCTTTTTGGTTGATTACTATAACAACAGAATATGCTTTGTTGCAATATTTAATAATTAAAGTAAAATAAGCTAAACTTATGTAATTTTACTCAAATATTATTGAAGATTTTCTTAGTATTAAATGAACTCTCTTTATAACAAAATAGAGTAAGTAATCTGATAATTCCTTAAATTGATTGAACAATAATTTTTTGGATCAAAATAAAAAAAATTATGGACTAATTTATCACAGTTCTAAAGGAGGAAAACCAAACACTTAAACTTAATATTATATTAGGCCTTATCTGAGAAAAAGCGATTTACAACACCATTTCATTATGACAGAAATTATTTAAATTTTAAGATTTATTGTTAAAATTTTAAGATAAATAAACAAACCTTAGCAAGTAATTAATTTATTATACAGCTAATTAAGGATTTAATATTTAATTACTGATTCTGTGTAACAGAAACACGAGCTGGTGAAGAAACCAAACCAAGTAACTTACAATCAGCCTCTAAGAGAGTGAGGTCAGTACTAGAGCCTAAAAACCGAGAAGAAAGTTCCAGATCATTAATTTGAAGTCTAACTCTGGCCCCCCTAAGATATTCTTCTGCTCGTGTAGTTGGTCTTGTGCACACACAATGGAACTTCCATCCAAAATCAATATACAGATCGTCTTTGACTACATGGAAGATTTTGCCAATTACAATTTTTCCAACAGGATCTCCTAACTGCGAAAAATTAAAACATTTATGAAAATGGTCAGGATCAAATGACAAACATGCCCTACAGTTATTGAATTGGTTACTTACATCTATTAACTTTGAATTCCGAAGTAACGAAGCAAATGTCTGATTCTGGTTATTTTCTGCATTTAACATTTGTGATTGTTTTTCGTACGCTTTAGCAAATCCTCCAGGTTTGAGAGAACCAGATGTTATATCAAAATCTTTCGAATTAGAGCTGCAAAGCATTCGGGGATTTTTAAAAATATTTGAATGTATAACATGTCGACATAATCCTAAATTTATTAACATGTTGATGTTTCAAAACTAAATAATAAAAATCCGAAGGATTTATGAATTTTGCTTTGTATGGCTTATGATCTTCTAAATACTATATCTCTGTTCTCTGTCAAAGAGAATATAACATCCACTACGCTCTTTCTATGCTATGATTGATTTGCTTTAATATACGTCACTGTCACTTACCAATTGTCAAATTGTCATTGTATCTACATTGGCAGATTTTTTTATAGAAGAAAGGGCAAACGGCATTCGGCTCACCATCACTTACCATCGTAAGTGATCACCGACATCCACGAACATCCGCAACACCAGAGGAGCTACAGATGCGCTGCCGGCCTTTATGGAAGGAACAGGCTCTTTTCTTGAGTCGTAACTGTTAGGAAATACGACAGCTAATTCCACAAAGTTAATGTGCGTGGCAGAAAACTTCGAATTAAACGCACTGTGGTGGAATGCCATCCATTGGTGGTATTGATGGAACTTAAAATTCTGTCGCGATGTATGATGGTGAAACTCAGCGGCTGGGATCAATCCGAATAGTCCCTCAGAACATTCCCCGGGGTAAATTTTGTAAAAAATGCAAAGAGAAGCAACATCTCTTCGCAAGGCCAAAGCCAATCCGAGAGAGCTTGGTCGCTGACAATTCGAGCCGCTCGACGTTGGTACTGGGGTGCCCCTGCCCAGAGATGAGAACAGTATTCCATGGGGGTCTGAACTTGCGCCTTATAAATTGCAATCGGTGGACCGGCATGAAATACTGTCCCGCTCTACAGAGCACACCAAGCTTTTTGAAGGCCAATTTGGCCTTCCCCTCCAAGTGTCGTCGCCAAGGATTCTGATACTGGCTTAGGCAATAAGGGGAATGTCTCAAAAAGAGGAGAAACGACAAAGGGATTCTTTTTAGCGGTAAACGCGCAAACCTTTTTGGGGTTGAATAGGACCAAATTACGTCGATCCGAATCCGAGACTTTGATTAACAAGGTCGCAACTTCAGACACAAGTTTGTTCCGCCACTCTTCGCAGTGTTCCCGACAAATATACGCACGGCCTGTATATAGGGCACCCGTGCTGTCGTCTGGATATCAATGCATGCTACTAATTTGTAGCATGTCGTTGATATGCAGAAGGAACAAAGTGGGAGAAACAACCTTGTGGAACACCAGCATTCACGGGTTTGGAGGCTGAGCATGCACCCTCGACAATAACCATGATGCTCCGATCCGCGAGGAAGCTGATGACCCAATTGCACAATTTCTCAGGAACCCCGTAAGATGAAAGCTTTGAAAGAAGCGCTTTATGCCAAACCTTATCAAATGATTTCACTACGTTCAGACTAACCGACAAAGCCGTCCCCTTGGACTCAACTGCTTCTGCCCATCGATGATCACCAGATCAGGTAAACTAGAAGATCACCAGCTGATCATCCGCGACTTTCCCCTGGACAGCCTTGGCAAAAGACCAGAATGCGCGGGTTCCCGAAGGAAGGCGAACTAGTCTGTTCTGCCAATGTTCTTTGACTTTAATGCGGTGATAACTCCTTTGAAGGAGCTGGAGGTAGAGTTGTACTGGTTTTTAAGAGGGCTGGTTTTTGCATCACGGGACGCCGATGTAAAGGCCCAGGGCTGGTAACAGTTCCGCTTTCGCCGTGACGCTATTTTCCAGGTGCGACCAAACCAAGGCTGGGATTTACCTCCGACAGGCACTGCAGAGCATGGAGTAAAAAGTTCCATTCCCTAAAGTACCACATCGGTGGCAGAATCAGCAACGGCGTTGGGATCATCCGGCAAGAAGCAAACCTGCCCCCATGGGTAGGAAGCAAAGAAAGACCGCATTCCATCCCAATCTGCCGACCTATAGTGCGGCGGCCTACACACGGCGTAAGCCCGCAGATCGCGTTCGGGATCGGCGCGCGATAGGCACCACACTCCGGATTAGATAGTGGTCCAACGAACCAAGAGGGGCATCGACAGAGACCAAATATCTGTCCGGGTATGAGGTCAGCAAAAGGTCCAACAGGGATGGTGTATGCCCTTCTAGGTGGTGCCATAGTTTCCTTGCTACGTTTGCCTTGAGTAGGATAGATAGAGAGGGCAATTTTGCTATTATCTCTTGCGGTTCTTGAATTGGTTATTGGCATTTTGATTTTTCTTCTAATTTTTAACACGATGAATCCGGCTTTGCGAAGTACCGAAATATACGCACCTATAAAGCACCTATTGTCGGGGCTTGCTGTTACTAGAAGTACACTGTTACATTACATTTGATTCCGACTTACTATATGTAGGAGGCTTCTATTTGCTGTTGCTTTTCCTGTGACAATGCAAGTTGGATTGAATTTTACAATCCTGTTATTTGTAATTGATTTTTTTTCGTTATTCTATAGCGAAGGCTACACGTTTAATATTTACCACGATCCGTACTGATGTTCCGATTCGACCAGATCTCACTCAAATCCTATACGTTCAGTACCAGTCGTGACGTAAAGACGTTTAACTATAGAATTTCATGTTTCAATGTTATGTACACGTGAAAGTATAAACAGGAAATTTAAATAATTTTGAGCCCATTTAGTAATGTCATCTTCTGAAATTATTATAACGTTGTTTTTTAAGTTTTCACGTGTAATTAAATTATCTATGTTACATTAAATAAAATAATTATTATTTAAATACATTTTATGTTTTTTTTTTTAAATTTCTTAATTGTTGTGCAATAAAATGTATTTCATTAATTCATTAATTTATTGTGTAATATTTCTATCGTAATTGCTATAACGAATATACCAATAAGCGCGTTATCGCATATACAGAAAATTATAATTACGTAATGTAGTATGCCGATATCACAAAGTGGATGAGGCGCCATTTATAATCCCCTTCTTTATTTGCACGCGTCGTACAAATTTTAAGTATTTTTGGCGAAAGACCTTGTAGCCACAATATATGTAATGCTACAATTATCTATAAAAAAAGTATTGTATCGTGCTGTCACAGTCATGTCAGCTGTCAAGTTAAGATGAATGGCATGAAAAACGTCACTCCTCACAATTTAAGATTTTGATAATGTGAAATAGTTGATTACATTATTATACTTATAAAAACTGAAAATGACAGAAGATCTAGATTCTAAAGAGTCGCAATCAGATTCGGGAAGTAAAACATTTATCAATAAAAACCGGGACAGCAAAAAAACAAAAACTCTTCGGCCTCTTACTAAAGTGATTTTGACATATCATACTTAAACTCTTCAACACCACTATTGTATTGGTTAAAGCATTTATATCAGTTTTTTAATTTCAGATAATACTGCGTCGACTGCCACCTTCTATGACAGAGGAAGAATTCTTGGATCAAGTATCCCCTATACCAGAGCATGATTATTTATATTTTGCTAAGCCTGATCCGTCCCTTGGTAATAACATATATTCAAGAGCTTATATAAATTTTGTTAATGTTGATGATATATATCTTTTTAGAGATAAGTATGATGGATATGTCTTTGTGGATGAAAAAGGTATGCAATTCTTGTGAAACATATCTATCTGTAAGTTATTTAATAAGTTTCTGCATTACTTTATTGTAACTAATTAATTTCTAGGACTTGAATATGTCGGCATCGTAGAATATGCACCATTTCAAAGGATACCTAAGAAAAAGAAGAAGAAAGATCCTAAATGTGGAACAATTGAAAGTGACCCCATTTATCAGGACTTTATAGAGAACCTAAGCAAAGATCCTGAAACTGAGAATCAACCTAAACTTGAATATTCATATCCAGTTAATGATGGTATTTATTATTGTCTTTTTATATAAATCCTTGGTAATATCCCATGTATTTCATAGTTTATAATGTATTTTATTGTAGTCAATATTTTAACATTGTGTATAAATAATTTATACCCACTACTTTTATCATACTGTATTGTAGCACTATACCCACATTATATATAAGCAGATATAAAGTAGAAAAAGTAAAGTAGCAGCATGTAAATGCCCACTGCTGGGCAAAGACGTCCTTTTCAAATATCTGAGATGCTTTTGGAGCTGGGAATGGCCCACCACGCTGCTCCAATGCAGGTTGGCAAACTTCACATGTCGTCGAAATAATATTGTTTTTTTCTCAGACATGCCAGTTTAATCAACAAAGTAAATTCAGCACTTAAATTTTGCTATTAACAAGTTTAGTGGACTGTCACCAGTGATCGAACCTAGGTGTACTATCAAAAGTAATTGCACTCTATGAAACTATAAGCAGCAGGTATCTTTTTAAACATTATGCAATCAAGCAGATATTTTCTTGGTGCTGTTCGAGCCTTAATGCATTGTGGCATTATTGTAAAATATCCTGTGGGTGAGTTGCCCACAGAACTACGAAGTGGTCACCAAGGTCAAAATCAACCCAGATAACATTATTATGTACCTGTATTGAGGGTTGTGAAGCAATAGTTTATATTTATAGAATGAGCTTGTTATTTACAATGTATCCACTAATATTTTCTTATATAATCATAATGTATTAAAAATATATGCTTAACATACATACTAACTTAAAATGATATGATTTTTCAAGATGTTAAAATAACTTAATAAGGAAAGCGATTGCAGGTTATATGGTTAATGGGGCATTGCATACATTTAGGAACAGCCAGATGATATCTCACAAAGCTTGTTTGGCTGTGCATAGATGGGTATTGGTACCAACACTAACATATGGAAGCGAAAGCTGGGTATGGCAGAAGAGGCGTGAAAGCAGGATAAATGCAGTAGAAATGAGACTGTTAAGAAGTATGATTGATGTGATGATAACTGACAGGGTTCGAAATAATGTGATCAGAGAGTGTTGTGGCGTGAAAGATGATGTAGTGACACAAATTGAGAAAGGGATGCTGAGGTGGTTTGGACATGTAGAGAGGATGAATGAAAGTAGGTTGACGAAACAAATATATGAGGCAATGGTAAATGGTAGAGTCGGAGAGGACGACCTAGGCGAACATTTCATGATCAAATCGGAGGCGTTCTGAAAAAAGGCCAGGTCAAGAGTACTCTAAACCAACGAGTATGCATGCGAAGATTGATGAAACTGGGAGAACCGAAAGTCGTATGTCAGGACCAAAGCAAGTGGAAGAAGACTGTCTCTGCCTGCCCCGTTGGGAACAAGGCGTGAATATATACATACATACATTAAAATAACTTGGTTATTAAAAAGTTTGTACAAAGAGATCTACTTGCTTTTATTATATTTAATTGTTTGATGATTTCAGTGGGCGATAAAAAAGTCCAAACCACACCTTTACTTGAATATTTAGCTGCACGTAAACTGGATAAACGAGGAAGAGACGAACGGCGCCGTCGCGAAAATGACAAAAGAAAGATGAGGGTTGAAAGAAAGTCTAAAGATATCTCTATTAAGGTACTACTCTATAAACATCCTTTATATATCTTACGTAAAATTAAAACAATCTCATGCTCAAAAGTATACAAGAATTACTAATCAAAAACGAATATAGAAGGAAATATTTACTATCAAATTATTAAAGATTACTACAAACAAAATAGTATAGGAACCAACTTGTGTACATTTTATGAGATTTTATTTATAAATGTACTTAATGTTTTCTCATATAACAATTTAAATAATATCCTAATTAAATTTAGCAAACTGGTGATATATCTGAAGAAGATATCTGCAATAATAACTATGATTATTATGACCAGAAACTTGAATACAATAACTTTTGGTGTGGAGAACAAAAAGTATATCATAAAACAAAAATGAAATATACAGTTTCACAATCAGATATTAAAGTCAGTCATGGCTCTGATGAATTTTTAAGCACTGATTCAGACTGGGATAGTCATTTTCCTGCATTGACTACGAAAAGTCATAACACCTTCACATTAACTTCTGGAAATTTTTGTGATAAAAAAGAAATTCAAGGAGATAGTCCTAAAAATGGGGGTGATGCATATAAGGTGTTAATTTATGTATCATTTGGAATAGTATGTAGAATTAACATTAATGTATATTAAAATTATTACATTGTGTATAAAGTGATGTAATTACTTTTAAATTTATTATAAATACATTAAATATCACTAGTTATATATTTAGATAAAAAAAAATATTGAATTGCAGTTTGTAGTAAGTAATAATTGTAGATTCTTAAATTGTTGTCCTAATTTAATTGTCCTCTAACTTTTTAAACTGTGAAACTGAATTTAGTTTAAATATTTGATTACAGGAGGAAGAGGTGGTCGACAATGATGTTAAGAAAATAAAATCCAGGGAATGGGAAAAAGATAAAACAGTAACAGATTCTAAAGATGAGCAACCAAAACAAGAAAGTAGAGATGGAACTATATTTGAATCAAAAACATATAGGGAGCAACGTAAAGTAGGTGTGTCTGCTATCATTGACAAAAAGAAGAAAATAGATGGAGATAAAAAAGAACACACTGCAAAAGATGTAGAGTTGTCCGAAGATTATGATCAAAATTTCAAAAAAGATAAGAGAGATAAATTTAAAGAATCTCCTCGTGAACAAAAAAGTAAAAAGTACAGTGACACAAGAAGGGAAAGAATTAGCAAAACAGAGTTTGTAAAAACTGAAAAACAGTCTATCATAAATAAAATGGTGTCTGCAGAAAATAAATCTAAATCTCTCAATTATGACGATATCAAACCTTTTACTCAACTTCCTCAAGTGAAAACTGATGATTTGACTAAGATTATTGAAGGTATGGATAAAAAAATTAAACACAAAGATTCTCAATCAGAAATCAATAAAAAATTCAGTGATCTAAAAATTGAGAGTGGTACTGAAACACCAAAAATTAGAAGAAATAGCTTGGACTCTTGTGATGTATCCATAAAAGAAGAGTCTTCACTTAAAAGACAGAAATCTCTTGATGACAGAAGTAAATCGACAGACAGAGAGGGATCAGAGGAGATGGAGAAAAGCGAAAGTGCTGAACGTCGCACTGAGCGGAGAATAAGGAATAAGGTAATTTTTTATAATTTAATAAGTTATCTATTTATTTAAACATCCATGCAAAAAAGTGGAACACATGGTGGACTTAAATCCTCAAGGCATTATTATTTTTAATCTATTTGTTTTGTTGTTATCCAATTTAATATGAATTATTAGAGATTTAATTTTCTAGAACTAGGATACAATAACCATATTTAAAATATATTCTTCTAACTATAGAATTAGGGCTGTGTTTATGGTCCTATGGTCTTCCATTAAACAATAAAAATATGAAATTTGAGGTGCTTGATAGTAACTCCCAGCATACATACGGTCCATGATTCATTGTGATGTTTAATACCACTGTTCAGTTGTTTATTTCTTCTGCATACATGAGAAAGTGAACATTCTATTTCATACTAACCTTTTTAATATCAATTAAATGCTTCTGTCTGATAAATAAGAAAATGAGTTTCAAAAGTGTGTGAGGACTGGCAGTTAAAAAACAGTGAATAATTATGCATTAGATGGGGTTATTGTGATGGTATTTTTGAAATCTTTTCTAAATATTGAAAAGCATTTTAAATCGGTGAGCGAAATATATGCATACATATAATAGCAAGAACTACCACACCTTTTCAAGCATAGCTTTTTTTGTGATTCTTAACAAATCCTGGGATTTTTATAGCACTTTCCTTTCACTTTTTTTGAGCCATCATAATATGATTTGTACAGGATGGGACATGAATTTTTTTAGTTATAAATCAAATTTTGAGAGTTGAGTACAAGTTACACACATATCCATTGTAAGTGCAAATTTTACTAAAGACATACATGCCTCATCTGAAGTTTTTAACGGCAAATTTCGTGCTGATTATATATGAATATTTCTATATATATATTTGATGAGCATTACTAAGAATATAATTTTATTTTACTTTTATTTCAGGATCGTCCAAGCCTTGTTATTTATCAACCAGGAATGGGTAAGTTTAGTAAACAACGGCTTGCCAAAGAAAAAGACATACAGCCAACTACTACAACAAAATTAATGAACGATAGTGAAAAGAAAGACACTTGAGATGACTGACATATTTCCCAACATTTGGACAACATTCAACGGAATTACCCAGAAGCTGGCATTCAAAACAAGTCTTGCAGAAAGTAGAAGAAGGACATTTGAATATGCCAACTGATGGATGGACTGTTCCTGTTTATTCAGAGCTGTTGTTTTTATTTCTTTAATTTACATGCTGTATGAATTTCTTGAAATTTTCTTATCAATTTTAAAATCAATGTAGCAACATTGATTGCTTCATACTTTTAGCTTGTGACAATTTAGTTGGTTTATTTAATTTCATTTAAATATATATCATTTTAAAATGGGATCAGTCATTCATTTTACCTATTCGACCGTTCAGCCATTTTTAAGAAACAGACGCCTCTTTCTTGTCTATATACTGTTTGAGTCAATACAGAAAACTATTTTGTAATTTTCGTTTTTATTTACTGTGTACCTAACCTAAGGGCGAATATCTTTTTAACCATTGCCATATAATTTTTTGGCTATAAACTTGAGAAAGATTTGCTTAATATATTATTAACGAAACACTATTTTCTCTTCTGTGAAGAATTTACAATATATGCATATGACAACCGTGGTCTTAGCAAATGAGTCCATCCCAATTTGCCGAACCCAAATTACAGAGACTAGTGATGGGGAGCAGCATCAGTAGTGCGAGAGTAACAGCACTGCGCTCACTAATCCGCTTTTCCGACGAGGTGTTTATGGTTGCACTACAAAAGTACAAAGTTAATTTGCAAAAAATGCGTGCCGGCTTTTGCTGGTGCTTAGAGAAGCCTATGTTCAGCTTGGACTTAGGGCGATGAAAGAGGTAAAACTTTACTTATTTATCCGTTGTGGCATTTTACAGGAAGAATTAGGTTAAGGCTTGTATGTGTTTAAAGTTTATAGCTATGGTATAGATCAGAGGCTGCCATGCTTTTCTGGACCACCCTTAGCAAATAATAATATATTGTTGCAGATTATCTGTACCTCATTCATCTGTTATTTATCTATTAGGGGGCAAGCGAGCAAGCGGCTCAACTGATCGTAAGTGAATATCGACGCCCACGTATATCCGTATATCTGCAACACCAGAGGAGCTGCAGGTGAGTTGCTGGACTTAGCAGTGAGTTCTATAAGTTTCTCTTCCAAATTTGATGATTCTTCAGTATCTGCATTTGAGTAGGATCTACAACCCATCTCTTTATATTCATGTTTAAAATATCTTGTATACGTTCCGTAATATCAAGAAGAAGAACGAAGTGTTGGCACTAAGTAATTTTTGTTTGTGAAGTGTTTTGCTGAAATTGCTGAAAGTGTTTGTATTCACCTCTACCTAGATCTCGTTTCTATGAAAGAAGTTTTTAAAAGCAGCCTCGACGTTTTTTGTTTTAATTAAAGTCAAGTCCATGCAATTGTGAATAAGGTGACCAAATCATCGACCCTTCTACAAATTGCTTCTAAACTTATTGATTACTCTGATAACGTAATGATGTGAAGTATACAGGCGTTCATTATAATTTTTGGAAAACTGTCGATGAATAATAAAATGTACAGCAAGTAAATTAATTTGATATTGTTTGTCTGTGTGTGGTGTCTAATAATTAGACATCAGTGGGAATTGTGTGAACGTATCTCCACTTCGTCTGGCATCAGAGAGGGGGGGAGGGAAATAAGCGATTCTTGCCAAGGATTATTCGCGAGGCTATTGAAATCAAATACATCCTAATTTCAATAGAGAAGATGGTTGAGTGCCACCACCGGCTTGGGATCCAGTAATAAACAAAATTAAATCTAAAACCAAGCATGCCACTGCACGACCTCAAGATACAATGAGCACATTCTGCGTAGATCGGACCAAAAATTTATAAATAAAAGCTGAAGGTAGCTCGAGTTAACTATGACATGTGGACGTCTGACACCTCAGTCCCCCACGACCACGGCTGCTGTAAAGCAAACGGCGGGAATATAAAAACCAAATTAAACGCGATAAAACCCGTAAATATAATTATTATTGTTTTTCAAAATTATTAGGTAGTGTTATTAATTTTATATTGTATTCCCTTAATATCTTTATTTGTTTTCTTTATTTGGTTATGTATGTTATTTTCTTTTTTTTAATGGTGTCTGTTTAACTGTTCTCGATATTTAACATTTTCTTATCTTAACATCTTCTTATATATATTTCTCAAGATTGATAAGATAAAAGTCACAAGTTCTTTTAAGCATTTTATTCAAATAGTTTTTTTTCTGTATCACAGTAGCTAAAACAAAAATATGATCTTAAACGTATAGATAGACAAACATAAATATATTATCTTTGGCAATTGCATAGCACAATATCTACATACTTGTTTATATTCTCATCCAAGTAAAAAGATAATAAATCAGGATTATGGCTTTATGCAAGCATGTTGTAAAAAGCAAAATGTCTAAAAAGTACAATGTTATTAAAATGCATAAGAAAACGTTCGAAATATAATTTACTTTTAATTATTTATCACTATTACTACTCGTACTTAATATTTATCATAAATTATTAGTCAGAGATAATACGTGTACACTGTTTTACCTTATTGAAACTAAATATTTTCTATAATCAGAAAATTAAGTTAAAATAAAAAAAAAATATTGGTTAAAATTTGTAGCTACTATCGGAAGAATCGCAAACCAATGTACATAATTAATAATATCCGATACGATATTACTCACACATTCTAAGATATCTAGTTAATACAATAAAATACATATAGTTATAGACAAAAATATTATTTATTAATAATATTTATAAATAAATATTTGTGCGTTCGTCTTCTATGAATTTGTGCATCATTCATTAGATTGAGTTAAAACTTTTTATTTGTACGGTTTTTTTTAAAAAGAACATTACCTTCCGCTGTAGGAATTTCTGCTGTGTCGCGGAGGCAGTTTACATACATAAATTGCACATGGACAAACAGCCAGACCCGGAACTATTATTTGTAGTCCATACAAAGACTAGTCCAGTGCGGAAATCAAACCGGCACTAACTAGACTAGTTGGTCTCCAAAAAGACATTCAATCCTTAACGTGTCATAACAATATAATTTCTTATGTTGCAACACATCATGAGCTCAGAATTTATTAAAGAATGTCACAGAGAAAAGGATGCTAAGCTGGACCCGATTGACTAATTTTGACCAATTCTTTAGTAATTAACTGAAGTTTATATTTCTTTTGCTTTAACATATTATTTTCGGTAAAATTTAAATTTAGAGACTTATAGTCTAGCTATAATACAAATTAGACATTTTGCTACCTAAACATTTTGCATTTTAGGCATTAGTCGTAATACGGTTAAACATTGGATTAATTAATAATACTAATTGTTATACTTATCCTTTTAGTCAATTCATACTTTTCAGACGATAATACGACCATTAATGATTAGAATTCGCTTGAATGAAACCCTTTATTACTCAGTAACGCGATTTGGGTATGACTTTTTACAGTGAAGTTAGTACATCTAATCAGCCTTTATAAGCCTCTATGTTGTTTTATAAACCTTAAGATTACCTTAACATTAAGAAAATAATTCGAACAAATGTAATAATTTTAAAAGTAAACACTTATTGCTCATTATTATCCTTTTCAGAGCACCATAATATTTAGTTATAATTTTTATTTCTCTTAAATTATAAAAATGCAATGTATATCTGTAAATATTATTATTATTAGCTCATATACTGAATATTACTTCATTACGATCAGAGCCGCATACAGCCAGGTAGAGGCTGCAAATTTCGTAGCTACTCTCATCTTTTCTAACTAAACAATGCGAATCCAAATCATGAAGAATAAAGTAACACCACTTTCGAAACATAACCCTTGTACAAAAATCTTATTTTTCTCGACCTATTGGGCCACTGAACTATGTAAGCCAATTTCTCAGACCATCAAGATCTCAGGGGAGGCAACGTATCTGTAACATATAAGGTGTCCATGGTTTGGAGTAGTCACTTACCATCAGGTGGATTATTACCTCGTTCTTTCACTCCAATCCAATAAGAAAAAATTATCAAAATGGAATTAAAACTAATTTTAAAACAACATTTGGAATTGACTTGACCTTGGGTCTTTTACGAGTATGTGGTAAGTAACCAGTAGAAACACCCGTCTTAAACACAGACGGGTTAGTGTTAGTGATTATTTAATGCCACTAGGACTCGTGACTTCGGGTGATACGAGACCGGAGATCTAATGAGTCTACAACAGACAAAATGAAGCCAATAGAAAATTGCATAAAATGACAAAATTGACATGGTGTGACAATAGAAATTCTATTACACGATGACACGGGAGGAGTTAATAATATTACGTGCGTCAATAAATTTCTCATACTACGAGACGTCGTTAAGAAGTATTGCTGACGCATTTTTATCCCCAACTGTCGCTGTGTTCGTGTTCTTTACTGTTTTTTTCGTCTGTGCGACGTTGTGGCGATGCATGATGTACAAGAGCAGCACGAATCCGACAAGGAAGCCGGCCAGTCCACCGCCAATAGTCAACCATGTCCGTCGTGAAGATTTTACGTTTTGAACCTAAAATGTGCAAATAAATGTTGGTTAAATAAGTAAGTAAATGTTGATAGGTAGAATGACGATCTCAAAAAATACAATGGCAAAAATAAGTAAACTGATGACGGGGAGCATCTCAGACGCAATGTGTCTCGCATTGAAATCAACAATCTGCTTTCCTGGCGTGGCACATGACTATGCTCAGCAATGGATTAATTACAGGTTGATAATTAATCCAATCCCTTTCTAATCTTCTAATTTATCATTCTGATTAATAAGCGATAAGTAAAATGAGGTACCTGCGTGTAGATAGATTCACACTGATGGTAACTAGCGTTAAGCGTTCCCAATGTTTCGGGTTTAGGGCAATTTTCAAACTCTGAAAAATATCAAGACGTTAACATAAATTATTTCCGAAAATAGTAAGTTAGTAAAGTTTAAAAGTGCATATTCCGGTACGCAATCAAATATTAATTTGATCACGAAAAATTTAAAGCGTTTGAAAAATAGTTAAAATACAACAAGAAACTTCAATTTATTTTGTTACGCGGTGGTAGAGATATATTCTGCGCTACTCTCTTTTAATTTAATGTTAATTTAAAAGAGAGTAGAAGCTCCAACAGTCGACGAATAACTCTGTACGTGGACTCAGAATAAAAGTAATGGCATGTGTAGGAATTATCCCGTGGTGAATTACAGCCCTGAGATGTTTTGTAGGTGTTGTTGTTTCACCTGACTATTTAACAATTTTTTTTTCACAGCCTCAAGGAATCGCCAAAACCCCGTTTGTCACATTCAAATTATAACCTCACCACATGCAAGTAAGGTTGTCATTTGAAGAAAACGATGGAATATTCCCACAAATTTTCATTATGTCCTATCGCGATCAATTGTATTTTCATGAATTTAACTATCCACAGTCTTTAAAACGAAAGTGAGACAGGAAAAGTTAAATCTGTAATAAATTATTAATGTATTTATTTTGGATAAATATTACAGACATTTTAAATAATTGAATATTAAAAAATATACTGACCCCTTGAATTTAACCGTGTGTAATCATTCAAGTTAAAATAGACACGTTTTTCTTGTAACCATAATATGGTCGTTTTTAATTGGCATAATTTAATTTTATCGATAGATTCTGTCAAATCGACTTTTGCCAATTTACACATTCCACTAAAGTGCTCGGCATCGAGTGTTGTAAGTGGGTTGTAGGAAATATTGTAAAGAATTAAGAGTGGTAGAAGACCCCAATTCGGTAATTGATTTATTTTACAATCTGACAAGTCTAGAAGTTCCAATGGTGCCTGAATAGGTTTAGTGATGGTCAGATCTTTAAAACTTAAGTGGAGCAAAGGATTTCCACTAAGGTATAACTTTCGCAAAGATGGTAACTGAAAAATAGAGTTAGGGAGTTCTAGTATAACATTCTTCGATAAGTCCAATGTCTGAAGAGATGTTAAATATGCGAAAGCGTCTTTATCAATCATGTATATTTGATTTTCAGCCAAGTAAAGAAATTTTATACTTGAGTACGATGATAAGGTGTCTGCGTGTAATTCCTGCAATTTATTGTCACTGAAATCAAGAATCTGAAAAGAAAGAAGAGGGAAGTTATACATCGATACATTAAATTTGTTTACAATTTATCTTTCCCTTTTTCTATTATCGAAAATAGACATGGTTTAGGAAATCATCGAATCAGATTCGGTTTTTCTTAAGTACTAATTATTTAGAGTAAGCAAAATAAATACACTTGCTCTTATCATTACATACTCCCGAGGTAATGATAAGATATCACAGACAAGTTTTCGTACATATTGCTTATAAAAGAGCTAGTTTAATTTAGTGTAGCTATTTATAGGTTGAACGGTGGAAGTGGTCAGGGCGCTCGCTTTAATTTCTTAGTACGCGCGAGCCTGTCGACGGTGAAAGAAAACATCGTAAGGAAACATGCATATCTGAGAAATAATGTAAAAATATTATTTTGAGAACATGTGAATTCCGCCAACCTCCAATAGAGCAAGGGACATTCTCGGCTCCAAAATCCTCTCAAATAATGAGGAGGCCGGCCTTTACCCAACAGTGGGACATTTACAGGAGGCTGCTTCTTTACTATACTTTTATTTATTGGTAATACTTATCCATTATTACGTTAGCGTTCGTAAAACTTAAATTTAAGAAAGTGAATAATTTAACAATGTAATATCCTATTGTTCGAATCGCTGATATTTTCTATTTTAATTCATGATACAGCCTAAAAATAAAATTATTGTTATTTTAAAACGTTATTAACGTAGCATTGCTGTGGGTCGCGCTACTGGTTGGGCAGATTTACGGAACACAATATTCTTCTGTGTTAATTGTATTAGCTTATGTACACAATTTTGTTGTTATAATAACCGACATTATCGCTATAAAATTAAGTGACAATGCAGCCAATTATAACAAACGCTTAGTATGATGAGGATAGATAAGATAACTATGCGTATCTTGATAAGGGCAATGGTATTTTGTTACGCCACGGTAATAAAGGTAAAGTTTGAAAACTCATAACGGAAAAACTTGATTTAATAAAGAAAAAATAATGCTACTATAGAAACTTTTAGATTAATTAATAGTGACATAATTGAAGATACTTGTTAAAGTATTGAACGCCCTTCTTCCTATTCTTTTTTTTTGATAACTTTTGTGCGCTTTTACGTTACACTGATTTATGTTGGTGACTAAAGATCTGATATTAAACTATGAAAACCACATCTGAGTTAACGTCAACGCCACATCACGACTGGTTTAGCCATCTGTGGGAGGGGAGGTAGATGCCTAATTATTATCTAATATTTTTGAGTTTATATTTCGTGATAAAATTTAAGGCGTAAAGCCTAAAACGATATTAAGAAGCATGAAACGATATTCCAAAAAATGGATCCGCAGTAAAGTTGTCATTGCGAATGCGGTCTATTCCACCCACGACGACGGATCAAGACGAAATTGCGTTTTTACATTTGATTGCCAAGATGGATTTATTCGTTGTTACTAATTGGGACACCGGAACTCGTCAGTCGCCATTCTGCCGCGATGACTTTTCTGATAGCATCATATTCCGTTTCCGGCGTTTCGATTATTGTGCTCCAACCTCCTAAACAGTGCGGATTGGTGGGAATAGTTTCGATAAACTAACTTATCGATATAACTATTCCCACCAATCCGCACTGTAGCACCGTTTCATTGACATGCAGGTTTTCTCGTGTATACTGTATGTTTCAATAACCAAAAATTGCTATCAATAATTTGAATTCTCTCAGCAACACACGGCAACGCATGGCTGTACACGTATTTTGAAATTTAGAGCGAGCATCAAACGGCTAGAGCAAAATCTTAAATAATTTAATATACATTTTCATTATCATCGTTTAGTGTATATTATACAGTATGACCATGCGGTATCGGCGTACGAATCTGCCACGCCCATTCTTCCCGTAGGTGTCGAAAGAGGTGACCAAGGGAAAAGCCTGTAATTGAAAATGGCAATGACTACCGACAGATGGCGGGTTAAACATCTCGAAAATACCCCAGCATAGCAGACAGTGCGAGATGTCTGGTACTGTGATCGTTAATCCGGATTTCGAGCGTGACGATTACAGCAAAGCTCTTATTTATAGAAGCCAATGTCCAGGACTAGACTTTTAACATGCTGATGCAGAAGAAGAAATTCTACAACTATGTCTTTATCGAAAGAAAATGTAGTTTAGACTTATACAAACCTCTATACCACCTCTTAGTGAAGGTATTTTGCTGAGTCGAAGACCGGCACAATGCGCCCCATACATGTCATAAGCATGTTCATAGGTGCATCTCGTTGGTTTTGATGATAGCACTTCTATCTCCGTTAACTCTTTGCATGAAATTCGAGTGGTTATTAGTGCCACGAAGATTAAATAGCCGCTGTATGATCTGAAAAATAAAACGATAGAGGGGTACAGGGAGGGAAGAATAAAAACAAAAACGTGTAGTTTTTTATCGTTTCTAATAAAAATTAAATATAAAACTGCCGATCGTTAGCGAAGAAAGAATATATTTTTACGCCTCTTTAGCCGTCATGTATTAGCTATTTCTATTGTTAGTTTTCCTTAAAGTCCATTTTTTATATATTTAGATACATCATAATCATAATTGACTTAAAATCATAAACATCTTCGTAGTCGGGTAAAGATGTGTAGATAGTAGGGTAAAGAAATGTATTTCTGAGAATTGAAGAGTTTGCTTATAATTTACGCTCATAAAACCTCTCTTGAATTTATCTCTACGTTGGAGGTCGTTAGTTCATGTTCAATAGGGAACGCATTTATGATTCTAGAAAGAGGTTATCGCTAGAACTTCGGTCCTCCAAGTAATGCATGTTTATCTTTCCTATAGGTAAATAATATTATGCATAACAAGAGTATCATTGTTATTTATTCTCTGTATTAATGACAAATTTGTATACCACTGAGTTTCTGTGAATTATTATGTTTTAATAACTAACGTCACGGGTATGGGGGAATACACACAAAAATTATTTCACCAGCAGCACGCGGTGCAACCTGCTAATTATCAAACAAGACTTTGACGATCGACTTACAGCGGAAAATTCATCCGAATATACCGAACCCGAATATAATAGACCAAGACTGAGGAGAAGCATCATTGATGCGAGGGAACCTACCGACACTGCGCCTAACAAACTACCCGACCAGCAAGATGACTAATGGCAATACCGACTTTTGTTGGCACTTTCATGGAAAGGCTTGTGTCCGTTAATGGGCTGATAAGACAGTAATAAAGCGAAATGACATTTTCGTATTTATTACAAATTTAGAGTTGTCAAATGTCAAAATAATATAAAATGTGTCCATGTTGCTTAAGCAACAAGGCACGGCCATGTGTGATGTCTCAATTTCTATATCTACATATTACGAAAACTATTCGTAGAGCAGCTACGGCGTACACGTGCGATAAAATTATGATAAATTGATTCCAATGTAGGTACATTAGTTGTCTAACGTTGAAAATATATCTCAATTGCATGTTATTTATGAAAAGAAAACTTTGTTACAATATTTCTTTATTTGTAGGTTGGTCATTGCAGGTAGTGCTCTCATTGTTTCAAATATTATATATAAACAAATATGTTCATATCATTCATATTACTTATTTATAATTTGTGTTATTCTTTAATGGCACCATTATTATTTTATCAACCGAGACCTAACATTCAGATTGGTTAAGACTTAAGACGCAAAACTGAGCGACATAAACTAAGATTTAAGAAATTACGTGCGAACTAAATACAAAGTGTTACTACGTCGAAGGCGATAAAACCAGCTTGTGAGATATACCTTTATGTTAGCCCTCTCGCCTTTTGGCCTATAGGAGTAGGCGGAGGTTACAGAATTCAAATTGGCACAATTCACTGTAGCTAAACGGTTAGCCCACTAGTCATATCATTATATGTCACGTGGAATTCCGCACGTGGCAGGTGGTCTCATCGTAGGGTTTTCTCCCGAAGACGATAGCCACTGGAAGAAACGGAGTGGCAGATTCTTATGCTAAATGACAATTTGAGATATCTATGTAATACAAATTAGGATAATCCGAAACGAATCTTTGCCCTATCTCGAACCGTATGTGTCGGTAAATAACGAATCTTTATCAAATCAAAATTCTTATCAATCTCTAATAGAACTTACTTCACAAAACTCATAGGGCTTCTGACAGATTGCGAAGTAAGCAGCTGAAATATGATCTAAAATATCCAGTGACATCAGAATTCAAAATGAATGGCGTCGAAATCTGCGATCACCAATGCGGCAGCTAAGCGTAGTAATTACGCCAATTTTTTTTTTACTTTATCATTGTGGAAATAAATCAACTACTTAATCTCAGAAACTTTTCTTTTTCATAAGACTATTTAAGCCCTCGTCTGAACATAGGTCTCTCTAAGAATATTCCGGTATAGATAGTTTAATTGATTCTTTTACCCTGCGAGAAAAAAAAATCTCCATAAACATCTCGATCTCAACGTGTTATGTATAACTATGTGCCTGTCATCTTTAACCTTAATTTACTTTAAATGAAATATCCTCGCTGACATTAATTACCTATTGTGTTAGTTATTCCTAATAACTACTACAAGTACTAACAACTTCAAATAATGATCAATGTGTTTTCAATAAATATTGAAACAAGTATTTACATAATCCCTTTTTTTTACTAGTTATATTATGAATAATACATAGAGCATTGTTAAATTAATTGATAAGGCTAAATATAATTAGTACTCGTGTAGTATAGTAGTAGTAAAATAATGGAAGGTATGCATATTTAAAATTTTCTATTCCTATATAAATAATTATTCAGTGGCTTGTGATGAACAGCAAAAATTTAATCCTACTATTGTAATGTGCATTAACCTTCAGGGAAATATGTAAATTATAACGTGTATGTAGAAAAACCAATGGAAATGACGAATAACTGCGATCACATTTCCTGAAAACCCTAACATTTGCCGCACCTATAATTTATCCACGTCACATAGTGACATTGTGTAGTACGTTATTCTTAACGTATTGTCAGTACAGATAATGAAGATAATTGAGGTTAAATTATTAGCAAATTAGTAGGTTTAAAGTAATACAATGATAGTGCGATGCAGTGTGTAATGATGGGAGAGGTATTCCGATGATGACACGCGCTTGTCTGCTGCTTCATAACTATGCGCGCGCCAACAGGCGCTGACAGTCATAGCCTCCTTATTATTGTTGTTAACTATTTATTTATATCATGTATATATGTATATTTTTCAAGCGTGGTAGAGCCAAGCGGCGGCTTTAGCTGCTGCTCGAATGGGCCGGCTCGACCGGATTAATACCACGGCCTCGCAGAATACCGGCGTGAAGTAGAGGTATCTTGTGCTTCTGCGTTTCGTACGGTGAGTGAGGTAACCGGAGGCCCACATCCCCTCCCTATTCCCCTCCTCTTCCCTCCCATCTCCCAAATATCCTTAAAGACCGGCAACGCACCTGCAGCATCTATGGTGTTGCAGATGTATGTGGGCGACGGTATCACTTACTATCAGGTGAACCGCTTGCTCGTTTGCCGTCTTTTCCATAAAAAAAAAAAAAAAAAAATGTATATGCCATTGACAACCATCGTAGCATAGTGCTAAGAACGCAGGCTGCAATTTCTTGTAGTAGGGTTATATGTACAGCATACTGGTGGGTCACCAGCGACAATGAACAGTCGCGAATACGATCCCTTGAAAGATTGTCCCGCTTGGACCTCTGCGGACCAATGTTTCGACAATAAATGATAAAATAAAATCTACAAACGCAGTTTTATTTACAGTTTTATAAAATTTAAGGGCATCGCCACTGCGCTTACAAACCCGTCTGCCTAGCGTATGGAGTAAGGGCATATTTTACATAACTGGTTTGCCAACTTTTATTATCCCCTTCATGGAAACCCTATGTCCAGCAATGGACTTGTACAGGCTGAAGAAGAAGAAAACTGTTTTTTATTTCTTTTCCTTCGGTATTTCGTTTAGTAGATGCTTAATTATTATTTAATTTGGAAAAATGCATATGATTATGAGATGGATACTGGCTGCAAAACGTAGTTATGGCAGATAGACGGTTAAGGACGACGCTCTTGCAGAATACAGAAGCAGCATAACGCTGCAGTGACGAGGCAAACCACCTTAATCCTCTGAGGAGAAAAAAATGTTTGCCTTATTTTTTTCATGAATGATGAATGTAGGCATAACGTAACGTAAGTTCATATTTGTATTAAAAAAAAATGATTAAAAAATCTGTAATTAAAACATGATTACTAAGATTAAATCTAACTTATCCTGTGATTGACCATGCCCTAAATGTTATACGATATTACACGGCAATCTTATTTGGCGCACATTTTGATAAATCCATCAAGGTTAAGTATTACCGTAGCAGCGAATCTTAGCTACAAAAAGTAGCTACGAACCTACTACGGTAATATATTACTTTGTGTACATAATACAATTATAGTTTTTCTTTTTGAGGATGTAAGGAAGAAAATACATAAGTTTTTTTGTATCAAATAAAAAATAAATGTACGTATTATACTATTATCAAATATATACTTTATCAAAATGTAAAAATTAATTTGAAAATGTAACGGGTTAGGTTTTAAAGTAACAATTATTTTGTTTTTCCTTATTATAAGTGTAGTTGAATCTTATAGTCATTGCAGCGGGTAAGGGTCTAACAGCCGCCTTCTTAATTGTACAAAGGTCAAATTCATTTCTACTAATTGACGACTCCGCGTTGACATCAAGATGTAGAGTTCGCGGAATGGACATATCAACTTTACACGATATACTCGGTTACAAGACGTTGAATAGTGAAAAGATATTGGGTTGCTTCCCTAAAGTTCATTTTCAGTTCCATAATCCTTAAGTTTTATTTAGAACCGGGGCATCACGGCTTCATTGACCCATGCAACGGAAGCTGTATATATTGTGAGGGACACTCCTGCGCAACGTGCGTGGCGGCCCCAATTGTCTGATTTATCTTTATGATTCGCCCACGCCCCTTGCAATGTTAATCAGAAGAAAAATTAACGTAAGTGGACGGCGCAGAGTAAACATTGCCTCATAGCTGATTTAGAATAAAGTAGACTTCTGCCTAAAAATATTATTTATTTTTTATCATACGAGTATTAATAAAATACGCGAAACATACCCTATGTAAAATTCCTGAGATCCTAAATAATCATGTCTGATAATGAATTGCCTGTCACGGTCACAAGTTTTTAATGACAACCAAATACTATTTGCTACAGTTGCACTTAGTTTATATACAGTTCCTCATTCAATAATAATAATACACAAAAATTAAAATATTTTACTAAAATTAGATTTTGATTTTTTTAGAACGCTTTACGTTTAATTTTATTACTAATATATTATAATAATATATTATAGTTAATGAATTATTAATAATAATATATTATTAATAATTATTATATTATTCAAAAATTCCTAAGTATTTTACAATCAATCCTTCACCGTTTCTCAATGAGGTTTCTTTGAGGGAGAAAAAGCAGGCGAAGGTAACTCTTCAGGTATTTTGGTTTTCATTCAAACAGATTTTACACGTAGAAAATAAAAGGGAATGAATGGAACTGAAGCATATTCTAAGACATATCTTAAACAACAAGAGCATTGTAAACCCGATCTGTCCAGCCCAACAAGTAGCTTTCTTCACAAGTATGACGCATGTGGCAGCCATTTGAACAAATCTTCAATGACAGGTTCAACAAGCTTTTAATGTAATATGCTCTAAGACTAAGATGTAAAAAAAGCTTGATTATCAGTCGTATTTAGGTGACCAACTGCTCGCGAAAAATCTATCCGGTCATTTGATTCCATTTATAGATGCATATTGCATACCACACACGTGAAGGGAAGCAGCATTATTACCCGTGCGAGGGTGTCATCACTGTGCCCCTAAATCAGCTTTTTTAAAAGGCCTATGTGGAGCAGTGAACTTCCAATGCATTTCATTAATTCAGTATATTACTTTTGACTTCAAACTGTTTCCGATTGCCTTAAAATATGACGTGTTTTGTGTACGAAAATTTCGATTAGATTATCTTGATTCATACTTTTTCTGCGTACCAAATACCGTGACGTAAGAATCAGGTTGGAAATATATCTTTACTTGTATTTACACTCAAACAAAAAACGGAAACAGTTTTTTACATTTTCATCTTTGGACCAATCATTTGAAAATATACTTATCATCTTTTGTTATCGTTTTTTATTGATGAAATAAAACGTAAGTATATACCCGTATGTTTTTCGTTGATGTGTACGTCTTGGAACTAATTACAGGATTTAGCTCTCCTGTGATTAGTTCCAAGACTTTGAAGCACAAGGCTGTTTATGTAAATTTGCTAAGTTATATAAGATCACTCTATAATCACGCGTTTAATGTATGAAAGCAGCAATGGCATATTTTATGTATAAAATATTATTTAAATATGTATTAATAATACAAAGCCTTAGACGAATAAATTTCCTCAAAAAGCAGTATCAATCATGAAAACTAACAGGATCTGCTGTTTCGTTAGTGATATACGAATACTCACCTTTTTTATATGATTTTTTTTTCCTTAAAAAGCAGTCTAAAAATATGTTTTCATCAATTTATAGGAACTAAAATTACATTTTCTTCTAAGCCACCAAGCCTGCCTGAAGTATTTCAAAGGTTCATATTTGGAGATGATCCGTAAGATTGCGTAAATAAAAGAAAAATATTGAACATTATGTACAATTTTGTTGAAGCCTTGAGAATAAAATTAATATGTATTAGTTACCTTGTCATTTTGATTTGCTTTGGAATATCACGAAAGAACACACTAACAATATATCACACTGAGATGCACACCATGATCACTTAGACACAAAAAGAATTCCAGAATCAGCGAGCATTGCTAAGGGTTACATGTACTTTTTCCAGGGAGCTGCAATCAGCAACGGACGGCACTTGTTGAATTGATTCAATTAGTTAACTGTCGTGCCTCGTTTCTCTGTGCCGCAGAGATGTTCCTTACTCGACGGGGGATCAAATGATACTGTTACCACGGTAATCTTTTATCAGTTGTCCTTCTAGCACGTAGCGTAATGCTCCTATCAACTCTATGAGACAATAACAATCAGAAACAATGGTTTCGGCCAAATATCTATTAGTATAGATAGGCGGTATCTCAATGCTTCGATTGGTCGTTTGATTATGTTTGTTCTTGAGACGTTACCGAATTCAACGTTCGATAAGTAATGCGTTTCTTTATTTTAACATGTCAACAATAATTAAGATGGGGACATCATCATAAACGATTAATAATGCACGTACTTTCCACTAACGATAATGGTTGCAGTATTAAGTCTTATATCTAAATCAATTAACTATAACTATTGGTTAGCTAACTAAATGGAGAAAATATATGCCTAACAACGAACTTATTTATATATATTTTATAATGTATAGTGTGAGGGAGAATACACCGTCTAATTCTCCAAATAATTACTTCTTCACAATTTTATTTAAATAAATAAATTATAGTTATTTATTTAAACTTTATTTAAATACTTTTATAAAAGTATTACAAAGGGCGACTTAATGCCTCTTGGCATTCTCTGCTAGTCAATCCGGGAAATGGAGAGATATTGTAAGGGTGAAAATCATTAAATTTGTAAAAAAAAAACTAAAATACATGAATAAATAATTAAACTAAAGTCCTAAACATATGAATTTATACAACACTTACTACTGAATTTACAATAAGATAACAAATAAACAAATGTGTATACATATATATATATATATATATATATATATATATATACATACAGCAAAGACAATATTATTATAATTGCAATGACCGATGATATCAATTGTACTAAGTGTGAACGGATGTTGACGTACCAGTCTCTTGGACGATAACTTACTGGACATTATTCTAATGTCTTTAGACAAGGAATTCCAGAGTAGTGCACCCTGAACAGTAAAGGAGTTGCCAACAAAATCGGTGAAATATTGCGGAATGCTAATCTTATGATTAGATGAAGAGCGAAGGTCCTCTGTGACGAACCAACACTAACTGAAATTTATCCTTAAATTACGTAGGAGAGGTAGATCATTTAAGACAGAGAAGACAACAAGCAGAATTCTAGAGTTACGCTTTTGTAGAACAGTGAGTAATTTAAGGTGAGATCGGTATTGTGAGATATGGTCATACTTTCGAAGCTTGAATATATAGCTGATACAGTTATTAACAAGGCGATGTACCTTGTAAAGAAGATCTTTGTTCAAGTCAGAGTAGCACTCATCTACAAAATCAATAATAGGAAGTATGAGTGTCTAGACAAGCATAAGCTTAGTTTCAAATGGAACAAAATTTTTAAGACTGTGGAGTAGTAGCGAGGCAGAGACCCTACGGCTAACGGAATTATTATATAGTCAAAGTATTATCAATAATTAATCCAAGCTTTTTAACAGAGCTCGAAAACGGAATCACATTTTTATTATAATGGAGAGAAGGTAAATTCGTAAAATCTACTTTAGCTAGCATTCTGGAACTACCTACCAATATAGCTTGGCATTTCGTAGGATTCACAGAGACTTCAAAGCGTGATGACCAGTCATTGACTGACATTAGATTGTTATTTAAATTAGTAATCGTCTTATGTAGATGATCAATATCTGACTGCACGTAAATCTGCAGTTCATCAGCATATAGATGGTACGAACAGTCAATACTTACTACATAATATACAATAATATAGAAGTAATGGAATAAATATATAAATTGAGGAAATTACGGAAGAAAGTTCCGGAAGAAAGTTCCGCTCACTGAGAGGCCTTTTTCCCTACATGGACTGATTCCTGACGCCCGCGAAGATATGAGAAGAATCATTTCAACACCGGAGAGGCGAAACTAAGTGACATAAAATTGCAAGGAAGATATCGTGATCGACTGTGTTAAAAGCTTTAGAAAAATCCACGAGCACCATAATTGTAACTTTCTTATTTTCTACACCTTCTCGGATATCATCAACGATTGTAAGTAAAGTAGTTGTGGTACTATTGCCAGGGCAAAACCCAGACTGAAAGTTACTCAGTAGATTATGTTCATAAATAAAATTGGAGGTTTGCTTGTGTATACAGTCTACCAAATCTTTCGAGAGAAAAGACAAGATTGAAAATGAGGCGAAAGTGATGAGAACGGAGACGGATATTGGCCTGAATAAAAGTAAAAGGGAAAAGTTAATAACGTGAGTGACTGCAGGAATTATGTACTCTATCATATTGGCTATCATGACCTTGCTAGCCTCATCTGAGACATAGAACCTATGTGCGCTACAGTTTGAGTTCGAATTGTGGGGTCCATTGTTGCTGCGGAAGCAAAATAAATATTGATATCGTCTTGAGAAAGAGAAGGACCGTAATTCATGGGAGGTGTTTTACCCACGCCCATAGAATTAAGGAATTTCCACACATCAGCTGGCAAAGAATTTGCGTCTATTGTAATGGAAATATCGGCGTTTAGCTGTTCGTACCATCTGTTTGCACCTGTTCCTAACCATTTTAAACGACAACCAGTTTTCTTCTGAGCATGTCCTCCTAAATCCCAAGAAAGCTCAATCACGCCTACTCATTGCTCGCCTTATTTGTTTATGGTAGGTCTGCAAAAACTACAACGGATTAGCCTGCGTGGCAATGTCGGAAAAATGTGTGCTATATAATTGAGAGAGTTATGAAAGAAATGACCTAATATTGTATAGCGATGGAAATTTAAAGTTTCCTGTGAATTTTAAGATTAAAAGGAAATCATTACGACAAATACTGAACGTTTACATAGTGGACGTAAATGCTATCAAAAAAAGATATATGAAAGAATGAAAAAATCACCAGATCTTATTGGAACAAGGTGACAGGTGGGGAGCCTGTCGCCATGTCAGTGCCAATGACAAATATCGTAAATAAGTTTCGAAAAACCCATTCGTACTAGCCTCCATACGGGGGTTTTTACTCGACTCCCCTGATTTGGAGGCGGATCCCCAAGCCAGTCATCTATCGTGGTCGAAATGATGGTCAGATAAAACTCCACAGCAGGTTTTTCTATAGAGGCACTAACACAAACTAGTATATTATGAATGATGCCCATACTCACGCTGAGCCAACGGGTTGGTCAGTGCAGGGCCAATACCCTCGCAGCAGTCATGCTACTCCCCTCCACTGGTCTGTTGTAGTATATACAGATGGATTTTTCACCATTAGATGGTAGTCAGAGCCTAGTTAGATAAATTAGCAGAGTGCAACACGTGCATGTGAGGTTTTAATTTGAAGACAAAGTTAATATATTATTCTTACATGTCTGTATTTATAAAATTCTCTAGCTTACACTTTCACAAATTCAATGAATTTATGAAATATATATAAGGAGGCGAGCGAAAAATATTGAGATAAGCAATATACCCGAAAAACGTGATGAGAATTTAACATCGGTAGTTGAACATGTTGCTAATAACTTTAAACAATCGAAATTATCTCAATACCTAGTTAGAGTACTGTGTTTTAATAGGGCTCACTATAGTCACAGTAAAACATTCTTCCTGTAGGTATCGTAAGAGGGGAATAATTGTCTTGAAAATCGCAATGGCTACCGACAGATGGCGGGATATCCATCCAAAAAAATACCCAACCAAAATTAAGCAGGTCGATCTAACGGGCAGCAGCGTCTATAGTGCGAATTGTCTGGCATTGTTATCGCCAATCCACTAGCCGAGCATGGCGATTATGACAAATCCTTATTTAGGTTAAGGTCCTGAAATGGACTATTTACAAGCTGCTGTTAAAGGTAAGTGTGAATAATGCATCGAATAAGAAATAATATATAATAATATATAACCATATATTCCTGAGAATTAAACATCAGTGGTTTTTGTTTTGGCTGAAGACCTTGTAGCCAATGCAACAATGAAATAAAATAAAAATACAACATTGACACTTCACTTCAATGACAAATTACAATTTAAATTTTGTTTATTAGACACTAGACACTTTTGATGGATTGTTTGCGGCGTTTTGCTTAGGTGATGTTTTGTTTAGTTTAAACAATTTATGTTTTACTTAAACGTAAATCACAGTTTTATAAATGAAGATGAATGCTACCAGTTTATATGTTTCTACTTGCCGGTTAATAATATTAGCGGACGCTACTGACAAAAGTACATGGACAGATTTATTTCGTTTAGTCCCATATTTACGCCAATCATTGTCATGCACAGTCTGCGGAAACCTTCTTAAGGAACCTTACACGCCGACAAGCTCTGGTTGTCAACACCATGTTTGCAAAAAATGTAAAGGTGGCAGAAAGAAGTTAAAACCATCATGTAATTGGTGTAAGGACTACGAAAACTATACTGAAAATTTACAATTACGCATTCTGCTACAGTGTTATAAAAAATTGTGTGAATATTTTATGGGAACAGATGTATATAAAACTTTAATTGAAGAAGATGAAATTGCTGCAGGAGTTAACGGAGGAACCGTTGCCAGTTCAGGCTTAATTGATTTAATTCAAGAAGGAGCAGGCTTTTCCGACGATTATAAAAGCAATGCAGGTCTCTCTAAATCGGCGTATAGCATACTACCGTGTGTTTACACGAATTCTGCTTCCACCCAAACACAAGCTGCTTCTACATCTACCAGTACTGAGATAAGGACATCTAGTAAGGATTCACCTAATTCAAGAGCAATTTCAAATGGTTCACCACTTTATTCTGTAATGTATGCAGGCTCAGGTAATAAAATAACTATCAAAAGAAAAGCAGTAGAAGAAACAGAGTCACCACCCCACAATGAACCTCCTCTTAGAGAAAGCAAAGTAAATATATTTTTAATTTTTGAATTATTTGAACCTAAGGCAAGATATGTATTTATACAAATGCCATATGCGTTTAAATATGTTATGTAGTTATACAATACTTGTGATTATTTCTTACAGTCAAACCAGTTAGGATTTAAAAAACCCTCAAACAGATCTCGTAGTTCTGCAAGCAGCAAGAGAAAAGGATGTCGTTGTGGTAATGCTACTGCAACTCCGGGCAAGTTAACATGCTGTGGACAAAGATGTCCATGTTATGTTGAAAGCAAGCCATGCACTGAATGTAAATGTAAAGGTTGTAGAAATCCACATAGGCCCGATGGGATGAAGGTAAATGCAATATGTATTATTCTAAGTACACTTTGTAGTTGTCTAATAATAAACTCATGCCTGTCCCCCATAGAGGTATATAGATAATATGGTTTTCCATTTGACATGACTACATAGCCAAAGAGGTTTCTGTAACCTACTTCTTCTCTTTCTGTTCTGGTTTCTCAGGGATGTTGAATGTGACTGGTGGCATTAAATGTATTTGTTAATGTTGTTCACAAGTTATGAATAAATGGTATTAATAAGATTTTATTAATTATTTTATAATTTCAGGTGAGGCCTCACATTCCTCAGCTAGATACTTTACAGCTTACTTTAAATACAAATCCAGATAGTTCACCTTCATGTTCGGGCTCAATGGACAGTTTAGATACTGATACATTAACTATGGAGGCTATGGAAGAGTCATTAAACTTTAGTGCAGATCTAAAGACATCTAATATAAAAGGTACTTATCCCTCCTAGCTCTGCCTTCGTTTAAAGCAGAGGATTGCCTGTCCAATAAACATATTTCCATTTGATGAAGAGGACTATGAAACTTTTCACCTCTCACAGAAATAGGAAGTGATGTTCCTCAATGTGAAAAGGGGTGGCAGATTCTTAAGTCACTAACACACAACAAATTAGAGCAGCATTATGCAACTATATACTAGTTTACTGTGTAGTATTTCTGTGGTTCAAGTATGACATTATTCATTAAGAAACTGGTAGATAAAGAAATTATATTAACAATAATTAAATTTTTTATTAGAAGGTATTGAAACTAAGAATTCTGTTGTATGTGAAATGTTTATGATATATTCAAATGATACTATTCTTGATCTTACTTAATTTTGGAATTAAGTAATGAAGTATGGATCAGTAAACAAATTTTAGTATTGATTGAATACCTTAGATAACACAACAGCTGTTAACATCATTATTTGTAAGACATGACTTAAGATAATGACTTTTCTCTTCCAGTATATACAAGTCAGTTACAGGAAGTGTCACCCTCATTACCGGCTGCAATTATGATGGACGAAGACCTACCTGGGTCTCCTGATGATGATATGAGTTCACCACAAGAATACATGTGCTCTCCCCATGACCTAAATGATCTAGACACAGGATCACCTCAATCCGGAGGAACCCACGATGTTACAAGTGATATTGAAGTTGATGTATGACATCCGCTTTCTAGTGACTAGGATATTTTGGTCATAATGCTTGAGGACTTCTTAATGAACCAAAAAGGCTATTGTCTGTGGTATGAAAATTATAACATTTCTAAGGTTCTGCTAGTCACATTTGGATCAAACTGGTTTTATTATACCAAATAATGTATCTGGTATATTTGAACTACTGCATTAGTTTTAATTTTGTGTGATGTCTAAAATGTAAATAATGTTAATTTATAACAAGAAATATTTTATTATAATGCCAAATCAATGGAAAATTATTACTAATTAATAATAATTTTCTGTTATAAATAAGCTACTTTTGCAAAATGTCAATAATTAAACATACTTTTGAGTTCATTTGCAATTTCTGCTGAAAAATCTATATTTGGTTGAAGAACGACAATGACTAGCTATATCTTCAGTTAACTGTACTTACGCAATTGCATGGCCATATTCATATAATGTAACAAACATCCAATCTTGATTCTAGTTCTATAACATCAGTATTATAGAATTAAATAATATTAGGGGTTAAAGTTTGAAATTACCGTTTTTTATATTAAACAATACAAATACCATTTTTTCTAAGAAAAAATATATTTATTTAATTGAAGTATTTACCCTCGTCTTCTATATATTTCTGTTTTTTTTTTGGAAATTGTCCAAATGCGAGGTGTGGCAAGTAACGAGGATAACGTACGGTTTCTAACTGCAGGTTTTTCTAATGTTACATTTTTTGTGAAGTAGTGTGACAAAGATGCATTGAATAGTCTAGGTTATTTCTCTGAGAGTTTTACCATCATTGATTGAGATTCTTTACAATGGACATCTGCTCTTACTGATACACCAAATCTCAAGCCATAATGATTTACACCTTGAAGTGACCACCAAATAATTACCCTTACTTTTCTGTGGGTGACCCTTGCTTTATTTAGGGTATTGTTCCCGTTTTAACTTTGGTTCAGCCATTGCATTATTTATCTTAGAGAATCCACTTTCATCACATGTCACAATTCTGCCCAAAATACCTTAATTTCTGTACCTACTCGTTAAAGTTAAAGCTAGGCAAGCTTCAACGCATGCTCCTCTATGCACATCAGTTAATTCATGAGGCACCTATTTCTCGAGTTTTGTAGAGTCAAGTCAATGTTGTGGGTACACTAACATCGAACTATGACTCAATACTAAATATTTTGTTTCATTTCACAATGTATGTACATTTTTAAAAATAAATGGATTTTTTTATTATATTAATAAGTAAAACAAGTTATATTTAAAATATTTTTATACATTAACATATTTATTTAATAATTTTAATATAATTTATTTGTATAATAACATTAAGTAGATAACTACTTTTTATTTTATTTATATATTTATTTTACTTATAAGTTTTATTCTTATATTTACATACAAACTAATATAATTATTATTCCATAATAAAAATAAAGAAATATATTAAAATGGTAATAAATATTTTTTTTAAATTATAATTTTAATGTCTCCAATTCCTTGTTTGTTGTTTGATAAGGTTCGGCTTCCACCATTACTTTTAATTCGTCATTATTTACCTTAGTGTCTTCTCTTCCTTGTGGTTCATTCTTCAAGTCGAAGTTTCCACTACAAAAGCGAATAAACAAAAAAACGCACAGTGCGTTCATTAGTCATATCCTCTCCAAACTAGCATTAATACCACGAATAACCATGTCGAAACACGTATTCGAAAACAACTCAAATTTTTAAGTCTCCATGTTTAACCTCAGAGAATGAATGTAAAACAAAACAATGTCATAAAAGTCTGAATTTAGAATTTTGTGTAAAAAAGTTTTAATCACGAAACCTGGACAATGCGGTTTAAATATTAATTCAAGTAATTAATAGAGTGGTCCTACATTAAAACGACAACTTCATACTTATAACCCCTATTATAAATAAGCCACTAAGTAGTCTATTGGCATATAGGTCTCTCTCAAGGGCATGATTTGCTGCACCGGCAACTCTCGTCTTAGTCGGCATCGAAGGCAACCGGTTTTTTTTTGTATTTCCCTCGTATTACTTTTTTGAGACCTACAACATGAGATGCAGATTTAATTAAATAATAAAAATATTGTCTTATGACTGATTTCCTAAGTTGATGTGTTTCTTAATAATTAAATGTTAAACGAAATTATTATTTCTTTAAATTTTCATAAACACTATTGAATTCTGTAATGAACAACTGGATTTCACGGATTGGCTTATTATCATTCATTATATTATTAAAAGCTATACATATTCAAAGCAGTAAAGGTCTTCAGATTGTACATTGAATCTGTTTGGGATAAAGTACAAACCGTTGCACCCATGTTAAGAATTTTATCTCTGCCTGTCCGTCTGTTTGCGCGCGCATCATCTTAAATTGGTGGGCCGATTCTAAGGATATGGTAATTTTTGTATTGTTTTTAATCGGTTAGCAAAGTTACGGCTTGAGCTCGCTATATTATGCTGTCCATGTAAAGCGGGGGTCATGATAGTCTGAATTGTTGGCGATTTACTAGTTAGTAATCATTTTACATATTATGGGCGCTATGCATGGAAGCAACTTTCTTACTTTATGAAGACACTTACTTTATAAGGCTCGTGTTAATATTTTCAGTTCCCAGACTTAAAGTTCGTATTACAGATTTCCGTGATCTAACGCATAATCGCACTTGGTATCTTCAAACCTACTACCAAGTGACATATTTTTAATAATATTTGTTTAGTCGGGATTTGTTTTCGAGATCACAAAAAGGTATGTGACATCGTTAATAAAACAATTCACTTTAAACTCGTCCAAAAAATTTCAGCTTAATATAACTTCTTTGAAAGCGATGAGTGTAAACTTTCAATGTTGAATGTGTGTGCAGCGTTATAATGCAACGTTTCGGTTAGCTGTCGATGTCTCGCATTTTTAATAGGAAGTGTGTAATATTAATTTATTTATGTAGTATCGTAACGTATTTCAACAGTGAATATAAATATTACATTTAGTGTTAATTAATATTTATTTCATTCATTAATAATTGTTTATATACTAAGCTGTTATTTTTAAGTGAATTACTCGCGCTCTCGCTCTATGTCGATAAATAATGCTTTGAATATGTTTAGACTGCTGAACGGCGTATATAATTAATATATGTATTTTATATATATAGCGTATTAATGTTTTATTTTGTTTAACTTTTATTTTGTTTTAACTATTCTGTTACCGCCTTCGATTTTTTATGACTCCCAAAGGTTGACAGGCAGAGAATGCTTTTAGCATTATGTCTGACTTTTATAAATAAATAAACGGCAGAAGCAGTTATAGCGATCGCTAATCCGCTTTATTAGCGATTATTAATACGCAAGGTGAGAGAGGCCTATTACCAGCCGTGGGTTATGTACAGGATGATGAAAAAACGTCGATATACCTTTAATATTTTTAAAATATTAACTGTTTACTTAGAGTACTGTATTTACTCTAAGGTTGTGTGTTTTAATTATTTCTTTTGTCACTTGGTGTATTTTATGAAGGCTTTATTCATGCAATTGTTATAGCAAATTTGTAAACACAAATCAGTTCTGTAAGTAGAAGTGTTTCATAGATTTTGTATTATTTCTATTACACAATTAGATGATGTGCATTGTAATTATCATTATTGCATTAGAAAAAAGCACCAATTGGAAATGTCTGTGCTTTAACTTATAATGAAATTTGGTTACTCATTACGTGTCGCAATCATTTTAATTATGTTGTTATGACACACTAGTGGTTAAAATATTTCATTCGGATAGATACAATACAATGCAATCATACAGTACATTATCATATAAAGTAATTGTAGTTTTCGTAAAAGCGATGATAGGTAAAAACTTTTTGAAAATTTTTAATGTATGCTGACGATTACAACAAAGTCATAAGAAATATGTAAATACATAAACAAATTATGTATGACGTTACTGAAATAATGAAATAATCCGCAAATCCAATTTTCTTAAATTGAACATTAATTAATAATAACACTAGTTCCTTTTAATGTAGGTACGTACAATATTGTCTCAAGACTTTTTCTACCAATAATGTTTTATTGGGAACTTGAGAGTTACTAAATATTTTGAGGAGCCTGAAAATACTTACCTGTATGGTAGTAATTGATTACTGAGAACAGATAGTCAAGAATTACAATTTTACCCCACTTATATTTGTGGCTAAATAATTGTAAATATTATGAATGCATGTATAGCTTACAATTATAAAAGACCAGGCTCACGGAAAATAAAAACGTTCAAAAGAATTGACCATTTTTTTAATATTATATGTACTAAACAAGACTTCATATTTTGCATAATTTAAATACAAGAATTACTAAAGATGTCGATTTGAGCGTTATAACATCGACTACAGAGTATTTTTGTGATTAACAAATATTTTAAAATTATGTTTGTTTTATAATGTGAAACAAATATAATTTTATATTATAAAACAAATATAGATATTATTAATATATATTTGTTAATCAGAATATGGATATAGTTCTTACATAAACAAAATTACTTGAATGATTTGGTAGAATATGAAGTAAAGAAAATTAATGTGAATAATTTTGTAATTAATTGATATTTACTTTGCATGCTTTATTTTATGGTGTGATTGTAAAGATAGAAATTATTACAATTAGCGTGCAGACAAAATTAATAATGAATATAATTTGTTTTTTCATTCCTATTTTGCATATCCTGTTTCATAAAGTTAGAAACGTCTTGTTCCACAGTATTTTTGAGGGTTGAGTCCATTTAAAAATACGTACAATTTCCCAGAAAATTATCATAGTTTAAAGAATTTTACAAAGAATAATTTGATGGCAAAATATTATTTCCTACTGATAATAGTAGTTCTTCGAAAATTATGAGTATAGTTTGAAATGAATGGTATCCATTGAAGAAATTTTCCTTAGAAATAGACTACGACGTTAAGACGGCTAGTACGAAATCTGAGGTAAGTAATGGGATGATGAATAAGTATGCGACGTTTTACGCTTTTGTTACCATTTATGTTTCACAATTTTAATATTCTTTTGTATAAATATTTTTAAGCACTCACGCCTTTCAATCAGACCCTGGTTCTTCCAACCGGGAAGGCAGAGATTACGTATTTCATTTTGGCTCGACTCAAACTATGTTTTTATGTTGTTCCCTTATATTAAAGTTCTGGAACGAGAACCCTTTTCATTATATTCTTTTGTTTTTATTTGTTTTAAAACTAAATTCTCGGTAACGAAACTTTAGTTTTTGTAGCTTTGTCTGTATCTCATTTCAAATATTCGAGTTTTACACCAATAGTGCTCGACCGATTTAGTTGAACGTTTACGATGTAATTACCACGTCATTGACTCAGGTCAATGGGCAACAAAGGACATTTTCACAATGTCGTGAAAGAAAATTAATGTGAATAATTTTGTAATTAATTGATATTTACTTTGCATGCTTTATTTTATGGTGTGATTGTAAAGATAGAAATTATTACAATTAGCGTGCAGACAAAATTAATAATGAATATAATTTGTTTTTTCATTCCTATTTTGCATATCCTGTTTCATAAAGTTAGAAACGTCTTGTTCCACAGTATTTTTGAGGGTTGAGTCCATTTAAAAATACGTACAATTTCCCAGAAAATTATCATAGTTTAAAGAATTTTACAAAGAATAATTTGATGGCAAAATATTATTTCCTACTGATAATAGTAGTTCTTCGAAAATTATGAGTATAGTTTGAAATGAATGGTATCCATTGAAGAAATTTTCCTTAGAAATAGACTACGACGTTAAGACGGCTAGTACGAAATCTGAGGTAAGTAATGGGATGATGAATAAGTATGCGACGTTTTACGCTTTTGTTACCATTTATGTTTCACAATTTTAATATTCTTTTGTATAAATATTTTTAAGCACTCACGCCTTTCAATCAGACCCTGGTTCTTCCAACCGGGAAGGCAGAGATTACGTATTTCATTTTGGCTCGACTCAAACTATGTTTTTATGTTGTTCCCTTATATTAAAGTTCTGGAACGAGAACCCTTTTCATTATATTCTTTTGTTTTTATTTGTTTTAAAACTAAATTCTCGGTAACGAAACTTTAGTTTTTGTAGCTTTGTCTGTATCTCATTTCAAATATTCGAGTTTTACACCAATAGTGCTCGACCGATTTAGTTGAACGTTTACGATGTAATTACCACGTCATTGACTCAGGTCAATGGGCAACAAAGGACATTTTCACAATGTCGTGAAAGAAAATTAATGTGAATAATTTTGTAATTAATTGATATTTACTTTGCATGCTTTATTTTATGGTGTGATTGTAAAGATAGAAATTATTACAATTAGCGTGCAGACAAAATTAATAATGAATATAATTTGTTTTTTCATTCCTATTTTGCATATCCTGTTTCATAAAGTTAGAAACGTCTTGTTCCACAGTATTTTTGAGGGTTGAGTCCATTTAAAAATACGTACAATTTCCCAGAAAATTATCATAGTTTAAAGAATTTTACAAAGAATAATTTGATGGCAAAATATTATTTCCTACTGATAATAGTAGTTCTTCGAAAATTATGAGTATAGTTTGAAATGAATGGTATCCATTGAAGAAATTTTCCTTAGAAATAGACTACGACGTTAAGACGGCTAGTACGAAATCTGAGGTAAGTAATGGGATGATGAATAAGTATGCGACGTTTTACGCTTTTGTTACCATTTATGTTTCACAATTTTAATATTCTTTTGTATAAATATTTTTAAGCACTCACGCCTTTCAATCAGACCCTGGTTCTTCCAACCGGGAAGGCAGAGATTACGTATTTCATTTTGGCTCGACTCCAAACTATGTTTTTTATGTTGTTCCCTTATATTAAAGTTCTGGAACGAGAACCCTTTTCATTATATTCTTTTTGTTTTTATTTGTTTTAAAACTAAATTCTCGGTAACGAAACTTTAGTTTTTGTAGCTTTGTCTGTATCTCATTTCAAATATTCGAGTTTTACACCAATAGTGCTCGACCGATTTAGTTGAACGTTTACGATGTAAATTACCACGTCATTGACTCAGGTCAATGGGCAACAAAGGACATTTTCACAATGTCGTGAAAGAAAATTAATGTTAATCTTAACTGAAACATTGCATGATTCCTGTAAGCCAATTGACATTAATACAACCATTATATGTAAGTAAATGTTTGAATCAAAGATAACCGAGGGAGTGACTATAAATATATTAGTTTCATTTATGTATTAATTAATAAAAAAATATTTGTTTCTTGACACTTGACTAAATCTTATTTTACACTATGACAACGTACCTACGTTATTTTTTATAATTGACAACCGAATATGCAGTACTAGACAGATAGCTCTCTAATACTGAAAACGAAATATTAAGTTAGGGTGTATTTTAATTTGATTTTCTGCCTGAATCCTTAATTGTTCTCATTTTGTTTCAGTCTTAATGTTTGTATTTAAGAAAGCTATTAGCCGCAATGTTTAAATTCATAGAGATAAAATTATTTGCTTTTCAATTTTGTTTATGTATTAAAAATAATAAAATTGATTTCCACAGAATGTTAAAATAAACGTTCAGATATCTTAATCTTCTTAATATAAAATTATTTTGTTTCAATTTTCATGTTTGATATTTAAACAATAAGAATATAATTACAAAATGCACTTAAGTACAAATAGTTTTATATAGGTCGAGTATCTTTTATTATGAATGTAATTATGTAATAAAGTAATTTACTTATAACTATTGTACTGAAGGTTATACACCATAAAATCGAGGAAAAGAAATAAATTTAGATATCTTTTGTTACTTCAAGACTTTTATTTGAGTGCCACTAGTTTCATATTAAAATAAATCTTGTAAATTACAGCTTCATTGGAATAATTAAGTAAATACTAAAATCATTTATTTATTGTTTTCGTCATTAATCTCTTGTTTAATAATGTCCCCGTTGGAGTTCCAGACTCTATCAAATTCCATTTTCAATGCTAAAATTACAGCGGATTCAGACGTAAGAAGCGTGGCATCTCTGTTGCAGTTCACTCGAGACATCTCATAATCTAAAGATCCAATGACAGCTACGGCATCTTGATATGGATCAAAAGCGTCTACTAAAATGAACTCATGTTCTAATTTCACCGTCGAATTAATTATTTTCACAGCAATTCCATGTTTCGTGAGTCTATCTAATGTTTCTCGGTCATCACTATTATGTATTACTACCCTTATATTCACGCCATTTTTTTGTTGCACCGTGATTAGACACTTGGAGATTGTGTCACTGATTAAACTTGGCACGCACACTTCTATTGACAGGCAAGCGTGAACTATAACATAGTATATGCAGAAGAGATTGTTTAGACCCATCTGTTGCCTCTTCTCTTCGTCCTCTGCTCCATAGAACAACACTTCGTTGATTGCATCACATTGTGTATCTTTAAATCTCTTAGTGAAGTTTAACAGTTTTATTACCCTTTGGAATAATGTTGACCCAGTTGTGCCTAATGCGGTTTTCCAATTTGGTACGTCCATTCTTCTTAAAAAATTTATTCCTAAATCAAACTTATGTGAATGTGAATCCTATGTATTAGCTCCGTGTGTTAATTTTGATTTTTATCTACGTGTCTTCTAAAATATTTTTAAAGAGAACATAAATGAGCAACGAAACTACGTGATGCGATTAAGTTTTATTTTTTTAAAATGGTAGATTGAAAAGTCAGTTTGACAGTCGAGTTTGAAACAGCCTATTTTAAATTTTATATTTACCTTCCTTTACCTACATATATTTTAAGTTTTGAGAATATTATTTTATTACTTCGCAACAAAGAGTTTTGATGTGCTTATTCAAGTTTAAAAGTTAAAACGACTAAATGTTTCATGCACGAGTAGGGAAGCCATGCTCAAATTTGCTTAAGAAACCCTATCCGCGGGCACCTGTCGTTAGAAATAATGAACCCACAGAAAAATGCGTAGATAGCGTACAAGGACCTAGTAAAAATAAATATAAAATTCCTAAAGATATTCGCTATGACTTAGAAAACGCATTGGTTAGCGTAAGTATGAGCTATTTATGGATATAACATGATCCATATAACGCTGCTGCCACACAGAGTCCTTTTCGTACAAAATAGCAATTGATTTCATAAAGTATTTTTGCAGTGATGTTATTAATTAATGTTGTTCTAAACGGTGTTAGGACCGAACGGTGACAGAATATCCCCGAGTTTGCTGAAGATAAATCACACAACTATCATCTCTGATGCGGGGTGCCGGTGCCACTGCGCACACTATGCCGCTTGCCAAGCCTGGTATGTATGGAACGGAAACCTTCCAAGAAATGTATGCCGGCTTTCGATGGCGCTTTTTGACCTATTGTTCACCAGTGGACTAAAATAGGCTGATATCGCAAACAATGTTTCTGTTTTCAGTTATGCGACGTGTGGTTTGACGAAATTAAACCTTATTTAGTGCGGAATAACATAAAAGTGCATGTTCACGATAATGCATCTTCCGATGCGTTTAATAGTTCCACGATGAAGCCCAATACCGACGCAAGAGAACATAGTCTGCTTCCTGGAGTCAAGAGTTGCTCGCATCACGATCCAGGTGCTGCTTTCGATGTACGAACAACGTATCAGTCCGCCATCCTTCACGTTGTTTCTCTTTATCATTAATTTCAAAAACCAAACAGACATTAAGCAGGATAGCCAGGGTATCTTCAAAAATGTCATAATAATATATTAATTGTTCATTAACATTCATTCACGTCTGTCACCTATTAAGAAACAACTCGGCGTAGCCAGCGGGCATCCGAACCCTTTGGGAGACATAACGTGGTGATTCCCGTCGCCGAGTTTACTGCCGGAGATACTCTTGGTATTTTGAAAGGTTTTGAAAGCCTTTACGTTCGCCGCTACTACAGCTTAAATATCTTTAAAACCACCAAATGGTTCTTATTGGATGCAAAAGTCTGTAAAAGTTCAGCCCTCGAACTAAATTATAAATTATAATATATGATATAGTATTTAAACGCATATATCATACTCACTGATAAAAACTCGGGGTTAACTTACGTTGACAAAAGAAAAAAAATTATATCTCTTATTTCGGGTTTGTAATCCTAATGGCTAACTTTAAATCAAGTTTTACATAAGCTTGATACGCTGAGCATATATTGTGCATGTATCGTTTTGACACCTTTTTTAGGAGTATGTACGTAGCTTATTAGAAGAGTTGTAAAGGTATTAAACTACTTTTTCTGCAAATGGCGACCTAACACAAGTGGAGCATCCTACTGCATAATAAACTTTGCTATGGGAATAGAATGAAATAATTTTACGACTCTTAACTGGCAAAGTCGGATTAACCTTAAGGCAAAGTAGGCAACTGGCTATGGACCCAATGTAGTTTAGAGGCTCTGTAACCTATTCGGTTATTTTGAACAACGTTTCATAGAAGTTAAGTCCTAAAATTCAAAATTATTTTATCCCAAAAAAAAATAATTAAGCAAGCTCCTGGGTGGGCTTAAGAGCCTGAGTAGGTACTACTCTCATACCTTTTTCAGCCGTTCTGCAGTTCAACAACTGTTGTGTTCTGGTTTGAAAGGTATAGAGAGTAAGTACAATTACGGGCTTTGAAGCATTATATCTTAGTACTCAGAGGTGACAACGCATTTGAAGATTTTGATTGAAGTTGTTTGCAGTAGTCACATTGTTCTAACTCGATTTTCACCTCAATCCAATAAAAAAAAGCTAGCGGATAGGCGATCTTAGTTCCTGAATGCTCATACTATAGATTTATATTAACATACTGCTCAACATGATTTTGCCTATTTTCGAACTTTTTAAGATTGTATTCGGCGATCAGTCAAAACGTCTCGAGATTTTACCCTTTCCCTTAGTTACATTATCTTATGGCCACCACACCGCGATCAACAACAAGAAAACATGATTAGAAAATTAGAAAAAGGGTATTGAATTTGCCTAGCCTCTACATGGCTCAATCACTGCTAATAGAGCTTGGGTGTCTCGAGCCTAAATGACGGAGAGCAGCATCAATACTGCGAGGATAGCGTATTAGGACATAGAATATCTCTAGGTTTTAGTTTAGTTAAGGTATCCATGTATTGTTGTTTTATTTACAACTTTAATGTTTTGCAACTTAACATCTCTCTACGCCTCGGGTTGACTGGTAGAGAATGCCAAAAGACATCAAGTCCGCTCTTTGTAACAATTTTGTAAAGAAATAAACACCTGCAGAACCGCGTGATGAATATCTGAAACCTGTCAAATAAAGCGGTGGTAGTTGTTTTGAACTTAAAACTTCACGATCTATGATTGTTAGTTTTGATTTATAAGCTAAATTTTTCGTAGTATGGGGCACCTGTATAAGAACTGTCAATATTTATCGAATTCACCGGTAAATACCTACTACTATATTGCACCATATTAACAATGTACTTTTGAAAAAAATTAACAGCAACGACTTCGAGCAGCTGCGACCTGTGCCGGCTGCTGTTCAGCGCGGCCAACAGCATCGAGAGCGCGGTCGCGCAAGCTGCGAGCGCCACGTCGACCGCCACCGCCTTCTCTGGTAGTTCCGCGTCTCCAATTGTTGCAGGTAGGCCCCACTTATAAGGAATTGGTGAAAGGCTGGTGCCAGAACTCGCCCGTCAGGCGTGAGGATTGTGGCAAATATGCCAATTGGGAGAGGACTATGTGTGACTGTTAACAATGTGCAAGGTCCACCCAGTTCACTCGCCAATGTGTATACTTTTCTCATTTCTTAAAAATGCTATTGCTGTTAATATTAAATATTTGATGCTTTATTTTGTTCTAGATGTACACTTAAATACGTTTCCTATATTAGACAGCTATAACGGTACCTGGAATACTCCACTTTCCTCCATCAGCGCGTGCACTTCAACAAAGCGCACAAAAACTAATTCGTTACAGAACAATGTGCTGACCATCAGGCATCAACACGCATCAGTGTTTGTTCCTTCTACGTGAGGTGCATTCAACTGTTGCGACGGTAATGCGTATTCGAAAAGATTTTACGTAACAATTCAAGCGACAGTGATCAAGTCATTTTGTATTATATTCATTGTGTTATTTATATTTATGACAATAAAAAAACTGTGGTTGGTTATTATGCTAAATATTCGAGATGTTGGTTTACTATTACACGAGAATGTGAAATTTTTTATTATTATGTCCCCAATTAAGTCAGCACATTGTTATGACACGGCGGCTTTTGGTGCAGCTTAAAGGGCAGGCTCGAACTGGGTAGTAACGAGACCTCGCAGTATATCAACGTGAGGTAGTCGCATTTTGGGCGTCTGCGTTTCGTTCGGTGAGTGAGATAAACAGAGGCCCACTTTTCCCTTCCCCAACTATTCTCCCCATCATCCCTCCCATCCCCCAAATATATTTCACGGTCGGCAACTCACCTGCACACTTCTCAGGTGTGCCAGATGTTCGTGGGCGATAGTAATCACGTTCCATCAGGTGAGCCGCCTGTTAGTTTACCTGCTTTACCATAAAAAAAAATATTAAAATTTCCTTTTTATCGAGATAATGTGTTTCATATTTTTTTGCTAATGGAAGATTACTATTTCCTTTTAGTCGCAAGCCTGAGTCTATTGCTAGACATAAAAAATTCCAAGATAGTGCCAACAAAAGCTGAAGTGCATTTCGTGGAAGATTTGCCCATACTCATCACGAGGGGGAAGGCGGGTCGGTAATTACAGTGCGGGTACTTCTACTAGGAAACAAATAGGTTCGGATAGATTTTCGGTTAAAAGCCCCGTCAGTCAACAGAATGTACTGCGAACAGTTAATGTTGACATTTGGAAAATATTCTGTTATATTGTCTCGTCAATGCTATTTATTACAACGGCGTTATAGGCCCAAGCATTTTTTTTAACTCCTAAGATTATTTTTGTTTTCAAAATATAAATTTAACAATGCTGTTGATACAGTCTTCCGTATCTATAAGAGCGAAATAATGAATGAATGAAATTTACTTTATGGTACACTATTACACTTAAAAACAAAGAGTATTAAATAAGACTCACTGGAACTAAATCTCTGGAGCTTTTGGCCCCACATACTTAAAATTTGCTGGTTGCTGACAAGGTCCAAGCAACCCGCTTAGATTTTCTAAATAAACCGCGAGTATAAGCTATTAATGTATGCAGGAATAGCGCAGCTATTTATTAAATTTGTATGGAATATCTAAAAAAAATTTCAGAGTCCGCGTAACATTACCCAAAAGAAGACATCTGTCAAACGGAAAGAAAAAAGGAGACGTTGTTCACAGCCGCCCACCTCACAAAAGCATACAGTTCCTCGACTATGTCGTATGCTTGATATGACCGCGTCTACTTCGAAGCTTCCGAAACAATTATTAACAAATTCTAAGACACCACCACCGGCAAAGCGCTTTCTTCAACGGCTTCGTTAGAACTGAACTGTGTATGTTTCCAAGCATTATCCATGTCCATCGCCCTCACTTTCAAAGATGTACTTTCACAAAAATGAAACTGTTCTTTTCGTATTTGTTTCCATATTCATTAGCTTTTTGCATATACGCCTCGTACAACATTTAGTACTTAATATTATACGACGTTAAACCATTTGTTACTCATTATGAGCCTGCAAATAGCTCACTTCTGTGCGGTGGGTTTGTGAAGGCAGGGCGAGCCCGCGTACGCGCACCGTTCGTGCTAGCGTGATTGCTTACCATAAGAAGTGCTTGGGGTTTGATTTTCAGTTTGAGGTTAGGCAAATTCGGATTGATTGTTCACCATTATTCGATCGCCACAGCCAACCTTTTTTTTGGCACCTGGAGAAAAAGAGCCATTGCACTCTTTTTCTTTTCGGCATCTTTGTGAGTACTGTATATAAATTTCACTGTATATATATTGCACTTGATAACTCAAATTCAAAACTAGGTCTATTGATAGAAAATTATTTCTATGGAGATTATAATTATTTTTCACTAGGAAGACTTGATTGTCTTGACTAATAAATATTTTTTTTATTAATTCAAAAATCGAAGTTTGTCAGCGAAAAACTGCTGCTGTTCAGAATTCACAAATGAAGAAAAAAATTACATATTATTTTCGTTGCGTAGCACCGCATCGCTAGAGTTAGAACTTAAGTGTTAGCTCAGAGCCGTACATTCCATATAGGCAAAAAACAACACTTTTTGTGATATAAATACTTTGCTTTTTGAACATACTACCCGGCGTCAAACCCTATGCACACCAGTGGTTAAGCTATCCTTTTTCATTTGTAATCGCGCCTATTAGTTTTAAAATCGACAGGTAATTAGAATAATTTTATATTTATTGGCAAATTAAAGTACTTTGTGTTGGAAATGAAGCTATTATTTACGGATTTTATCGCGATTAATTTTAAACTTTTTATTCCTGTTATCATATATTTGGTTCTTTAAGATAAATGTGATATGACATAACATATTTCCTCTTAAAATAAAAAGAAGCCGGAAGAAGACACGTCTAATCAGTCTTCTGTATGATCATTCTACTACTGGAACAAAATTATATTTTAAATAAAAAAAAAATAAAAAAAAAATATACAATACCATGCCACACATTGTATTTGAATAAATACAATGTGTGGCATGGTACCTTCTGAAAACTTCTACCTACTCTACTAGATTTGCTTCATTTAACCCACATTTAGGGAGATGTGGGAGCATGAATACAATCATATTTTCTTTGTGGAGACAATGAACTCGGCTCTCACATACTCGTATTAGCCAATTATTGTTGCGAGTTGGAATAACTTCGTGCTCTGGCATAAACTACGGCGATACATTTTGTCCTAGATAGACTAATTTTAAATTATTGTCGCAAGTTGGAATAACTTCGTGTTCTGGCATAAACTACGGCCTAGAATTAGACTAATTTTATTGGTCAACATAAAACATATCTCTATGATATATGGTAGAGAAATGTTTTGATGCTTTCTTGTTCATAATTATACAAAAATTCCTTATTTTATTTAGTACAATTAATTTTTAATTTTTTCCCGTTTCAGTGGTTATCGAATATAAACTGAACTTGTTTTTAGGTGAAAATTAAATGTGTAGTAATTGTTTAAACTTATAAATGTAATTAGAATGAAAATTAAACTTTAGTAGTTTTGTGGTTTCGCTAGTAAGAACTTTTAGCACGAGTACAAGTATTGTATTTATTCTTATCTAAGTATTTTTCGTCAGTGTAACTGGTTTAAGTCTACCTAGTTTTAGGGAAAAGGTTCACTGATTATTTCTATCAGACCCACAACAGATGTACTGATAGATTCAGTTCATCTTTTGATAAATTAATGAAAAACAATAGTATTTGTTACGTTGCATTTCGTAATATTCTAACGATTTATATACAGATTTGTGGGTACATTTATCGCATTATGTTAATACTTTCTTGAACTGAACACAAAGGGACAAAATAAATCAATCAAATCGCACACGACACTTTTAATTGGTATATAGCTTAAGGACTATTTTCCTTACTTACGACTCTTTACAATATTACAACAGACGTATCGACTATAACGGCAGTACAGGGAGTGGTTTTCACACGAATAAAAATAATTTACAAAAAAGCAGTCGAACATATACATCACACACTTTAAATTACTAAATAAATAACGCGCACGTAAGCGCGATTCGATCGCGACCGCGGCAGCGCTGCGCCACCCGGCCGGGGCCGAAGCTCGCTCGCTCTTTGGATCCGAGAAGAGTTTATAGAACGTCCTCGCGTCACACATCGTATTCGCCGCTAATTCGTATGCTTCACGTAATCCGTTTCGTAATAAGCGGTAGCACCGTGGGTTCCCTTTCTATCGAGCGCACGCACTCGCACGAAAAGAAATGCAGCCACCAAAGACGCCACCACCAACACTAACAATAGCATAACCAGACCCGCTACGAACGACGGCACCGACATGCAAATCGTCTCCGGGTCTGACCCAGGCGATTGGATTACTACGGTTTCGTTGGATGCGGCATTGTTCAATGCGAAATTGACGTCTCCTGGCGCCACCACCTGAATAGTTCTGCTTGTGTTCACATCAGTCATTTCTTGTGCGTCACGTTTGTAGATTCGTACCGGCGAGGAGGTCTCTCGTCTTCGCCTTACACCGACTAATCTCTCGGGCAAATCTTCTACAGATCTAGGTCGACCGCCTAACGTCGCAAGATTGCCGTGAGCCTCGTCTTTTCTTTTGACAGTATTGTATACTCCTCGACGACCTGGTGGAGGTGGTGGGGGAAGGTTTACATCGTCATCCTCTCGCGATGGAGCTGGTGAAGAAGGACTAGGTGCGTTTGGTGTGGAAGATACTTGTGACTGTGGCGGAGGAACGGCGTCATCACGTTTTTCCGAGAACGATCCAGTAGCATCAGCCGGATGCCTTGGATCAGGGAAAGCTGCTGGCGGTACTCCATATTCGCTGTGTGGTGCTGATGGCGGTGGCCCGTATTCAGCGTGAGGTGCATTTGGCAAACCATATTCACCAGCGCTTAAAGCATTACCGCCAAGTAATGGTACTCCGTAGTCAGCACCGAGTCCGCATTTTGGTTCAGGACAATTATATCTGCAGACTTGAATTACACATTGGAAATGCACATTCATAGAATCAGGGAATTTAAACGCCTGGAAGTACGCGAACGATACGACAGAAGCTGAGGGTCCGAAGTTCTTAATCTTTTGGAATTTGCTCATTATCTTCGGTCGAACTACGCATCCATATTGATCGACAAGTTGTATGGGCGCTCTTTTACCATCATGAGCTACACAGTTGCGGACTAGCATATCGAATTTGTTCTCGTCATCTTTTATAGCAAGTACCATGGTCATCGTTTGTCCAATTTTCACTATACCTGATACTTCTGAGGCCCAAGGCCCCTTTCCGACTTGAATTTGCATCCAACATTGTAGATTGTCCCCGAGAAAATTTGCTGTAACAGCGTGCAACATGTCCACTTGGAAAGGTCTGAAAGTGACCGCTTTTTCGTAAAAATCATACCATGTGCACCGCAGTTTTCTTGCCTGATCCCATACTTCCTGAACGTATGGATCGTATTGAACAATGATTGTATTCTCGACGTATGAACCACTGGGTGTAGGGCTTCCGTATGTTGCTACATTGTGATTTGCAGAGCTTGACATACCGCAACTATTTAAGAAAATTTCGAAAGTAGCACTTAAGTGACCAGTTCCCGGCTTGAGATGCATGCAGTGAGGGTCGCTGTAGAATCCCTTGGAAAATATCATACCATAGAAGGGACGATCAAACTCGATGTTGACTCGCATGTGTGTTTTTTCACATTGCACTTGTAGATGTTTTATTTTTGGACTGTCAGGAGTTGCTAGGGGCCAGGGATCATCGCTGTGCGTTTGTGGGAGAGGCGGCCCATATGCGCTTCCCGCACGATGCTCTAGTGGCAACGAAGCTGAATCTACCGGTGGCTCGCATGATGCATCCTGAAAATAAAATGATATTTTATATAAAAATTTTACAAAACCACGTTAATAATAATCAATTAAAAAAAATTGTAAACACCGACACTTATAAATAAATAAATAAAAGTAATAAGAAAGTACGAAGAACTGGTTTCGAAAGCTTTAAAAATCGCAGGTACACACAAAAATACTTTTGTGAACGAAAGAATTTCGCTTTTCCTTATTCTTCGAAAGTTATTAAAGGTATGTAAGTATGGAACGATGATAAGATAGAGAGAAGTAATGAACGCATCGTTGGCTGCAGAGGAGTACATTCCTCGCAACGTCGCAGTCTACTTCGCACCACGCGAGTGCGCGACAGCGTTGGCCCGAGGCTTCTTACCGACTTTCTACACTGACGGATAGTAACGAGTAATTATTATATTAATCAGCGCAAGCACACTTCAGAGATAATTCTCGAAATTGCAGAACGAAATGGTTAGTGATTATAACTGATGAAATGTCATTAAAGATGGACGAATTTCAAACTTACGCAGTATTAAAAGCTGAATAAAGTTTTCGAATCTTGATATTTGTTAAACTTTAAACTGCTTTTAATTGAAAGAAACTCCGTGCAACATTGTTGCATTAATGAATAATTGGCACGAGAATTGTAAAATGTCTTTATTTCATTCGTATTTTCCAACAACTGAATGTTGCTCGTAACTGGATTCGCTTATTAGATTTGAAGTATAAGGAGCGAGAGTTAGGTCCAGTAAATGCTCGATTTACGGAACTTGCATACGTTCTTTAGGGGATCAGCAAGTGCTGTGTCGGTCTGGCGCGAGACGGTGCGGACGTTCGCATTTTCTAAACCGGTTAGAAATTACCCAGTGCTCGAGATTGTCAGTTGCGGAAGAAAACACCGGACCTACAACATCGATAACCGCAGCTTTCTTTGACAATCTTCAGTGGCAGAAATAGAAATGGATTTTCGATCATATCGGAAATATATTTCTTCTAGAACGAGCCTCATTGCATTTGTAATCTTACAAAACGTGAATAAATTATGCTGGTAATCCCAAGAAGTTAGTTTCGGAATGTTGATATATACATTGTGTTTACAATAAAATCTATTACTTATTTTGAACTCAACAAATCTTAACAAATTTTAAAAGCACACTAGCGTGCTACTTTAAGTATTTAATGCTATTTACTGTCATTAAATGAGACACAGTTTTATCCTTTAACATGTCACAACAATATAATTTCTAACGTTGCAACAAACGATTAAAAGTATAATTTTTTTTGGATTATTATTATACATTTAGTACATTTGGAATTAAAAGAAGCGGGAACACAGTTTTAGAATTGCTCAATTTTAGTCAAATTAGTATTACCAATTGGTAGAGAAATGGAAGAGAACTAATAGACCTAACCCACCAAACTAATAGAATTAACCTTGACGTTATAACAGTCATAACTATATTTTGAAATATAAATAATTCGTTTAAAATTTTTATTCACTTCTCTAGCATTTGAGAACATATTATTCTTGTATCTATTTAAATAAGGAGTAAGTTCTACTTCTTTCTATCTTTCTTTTATGACTGCTCTTAATCACGTCAGTAACGAGAGAGACGACAGGGATGATTATTGAAAAGATATATAAGAGTATTTTTAATTCAGATTGAGAGTCCCAAATCTGAACCAAAAGAGACAATGGAACGACTAAATTGTTATAAAGGATAGCGCTATCTTGGGTTGTCATTACAAAATCTACTTTTCGTCAAGTTTCGAGTAAGTTGGAATATTCGGTCACCATTTGCAGTTTATTTGTTGTGGCGCTTTAGATTAATCAATTGGAGGGCAGTAATTTTATTACGTGAATATAAACTTGAATGTGAAGATAATTTTTTGGTACGCTAAGTATTTGCGGCGCTTCCATGCACTCGGTAAGAGCGCTACAACTTGCAAGCGGCTTCCACGTGGAGCGGGAGTGACAGGTGCGGTCCACTGGCGCAGGTGAAAGTCTTCACCACATCGCATCCGTTTCCTTCGTAATCATACTGTCCGGCATTCAACATTATATACTCTGATTATAAAATATGATAGTAAAACTGGCCCGGTCTTATACGCGAAAACTAAAACTATTTAAACGTTATAAGTTTGAGAAGGTTAAAACGTTCATAAAATTATTAGAATCAAAATCCTTCTTTTCCGCCACTGATAATTATTATCACTTGAGTGAATGAGTGAAGCTGAATAAATGTAAAATGGCTTAAACAGTTATTAAATCTTTCTCCAAAAGATTTAAATATTTTCGTCAAAAGATAAAGCCTAAATAAAGAAAAACTTAGGTGCATTTGAAACTTGCATCTCAGCGGTCATTTAGCTTAGAATCTGTATAGTAAATCTTGTAATATTTCTGTGGGGAAAGATTAACAATTTCTGTATACTTATATATAAATAAATGATTAGATATTTTTCTTGTATCGTTATAAATAAAAAATTATCTACCCAAAACCACTTCGCTCTAATGTAAGGTTTTTAATTAATATTTAATTGACAGTTTCTCCTGTGATTTGTTTTATAATTTAAAAACAACGGAAGATAAATATAGACAATGATAATATAAGCAGTTTACGATTTCTGTGTTATTAAAATCCTGAAAGTTTGCATACCTTGGTTCTTAAGAAACACAGCTAACGTCGGTTATATTATTAAACAGAATTTCATATTTACATGAAGTCTTGAAAATAGATTTAACCAATTAAAAGCCAAAATAAACTGGAATAATTTTGGTATTATGTAAAAAACTGAAAACATCTAAAATTCCAACAAACAAAAACAAATCTTAACTTATAGATAACAGATTTCTAATTTTATTTTAGTTATGTATTAATATAATTTAAGTATTAATCTTGGAAAAACTTTATAGATAATAGCCAAATAATAATAAATAATTCTCTCATTCATAATCTTTGTTATCAATTTCTTTTTATAAATGCAACTCCCGTAAGTAAATTTTGCCACCCCTTTCTTCTCGTGATTGCCGCAAGAGTTTACCAAGGCAAAAGTGTTGAAAATGACATGGGATTCATATAATTTTACATGTGTAATAATAATAAAACTTATGTTATGTATATATCATCGAAGTCTAAGCGATTAATTAAAAACATTTTTATAAAAACGTTATTAATATTTTTATAAAAATGTTTTTAAGCATCAAAAGTACTATGCATTGTCTCTGTGGGGAATTTAGCCACTGCTAGCTCCAAAGATTTCTTGAGAGACTCCATGTCGGAGTAATGTTTTGAGCAGGCCATGCCCTTTAGTACTGACCACGATATCTAGTTCAACAGGTTCAGATCTACACTGGACGAGGACCAGTCTTCTGCTCTAATGAAGTCTGGAATATCGTGCCTAGGGACCAAAAGCAGTTGAGCAAGACTTTGCTGGAAAGTCCACGGTACATTTTTGAAATGTATCATTAAAAGGCTTCACTACTTTTCCAACAAGTGTCTCGCAACTTTAAAGCTGTGAGCATACACTTTGTCATTTTGCCTGTTGTAATACTCTTCAATCGTAAACGTTTTTTCATCTATAAAGAGCACATTTCTGTGTCTTTCACCAGCGTATCGTGACAGTAAGAGTTTTGATCGATCCACTCTTAAAAGCACCAGGGACTGACTCAGGGCATGTCTTGGCAATCGACGGTAAACACCCACAGGTCTTGTTTAATAATTTGCGACAGGGTTTAGTTCTCTTTCAGCAGGTACCGATAAAACAGTAAATTGCTAAAAATATTATAAGATCATTGACCGATGGGCACAACAGCACCATATCTTCGGTTTATTTAAAGATATTTCGTCTACTGAACACTGAGTACTGCACACACACACACTGATATCGGTGCTACTGAGCTCAGTTATCAGCCTTTTAATATAAATATTAAAATATCTGAAAGTCTGCTTTTAAAGAGGATAATTTGGTGAGTTTCGTGATAGCTGAAACCCCGTTCGATACATGCACAATACTCTAAGCAGTAGTAGCTTATCACACAAGGTGTGTGGTGGATAGTGACTGATGAGTGCTTCAGTGTAATAAACTATAGTTTCCTGAGATGAATAAGAACAAATGTGATCAGTGATGGCGAAATTAGCAGAAAAACATCCTCGTTTCAGCTAACGATATTCACCACTATCGATCAAACGCAACGCAACAAGAGTGGTTGTTTATACTTGTGGTGCCTTCTGCAGCAGCGTATCACTAGCTTTATGGGGGTGTTAGTCGCTCCGGCACTTATTGCTGATCCCGACATACAGTGCTTCAGTGTCAGCTAGGTGTTTGCACTTTTCCCCACGAGATACACAAAAAAAGAGTTGTAAAACATTTGTCATCCGATGTCCAAAGAACTATTACATTTTCCGGATTCAGACTACTTCCCGCAACGGAAAAATTCTGTTCCCGGGAAGCAGTAGACAATGCTTTTAAAGATTTTACTGAATGGTGTTCATCTATGTTTTTGCGAAGACTAATTATTTCCAACAAAATGGCAGAAATGTATAGACAGAATGAGTAATTACTTTGACGAAATAAACTAAAAAAAAATTGTTTTCTTTTTATCCAAAACTGCAACTTTACATTTAAAGTCTTAATAACATCATTATTCTAATTAATAATACACCCGATGTGTAAAAATTTTAATTCTAGATTTCTAATCTTTGTAGTTGATTTTCACCGAACTTAGTTTTAGTAGTTGCCTTTTTAATTCTATTGTTGTGTCTTTTTACTTAATCACTCTCACTTCACAGAATAACAAGAAAGAGCCAACACAGCCTTGGTTGCATCACACGCCTACAAAGCTGCGAAATTTTGTTTCAGTGAAAGTGTTTGTTAGAAAAAGATATCTTGGAGGTCGACGACACGCTGTACAGTTCACATTATTTAGTTGTTCTTGAACTGAAGTAATATGTTTTTTTTTAAATAATATTATTTTTGAAGTGAAACTTGATTAGGGGCGATGTGAGTAGAATCAGTAGTATCGGCGTAAGAATCTCCCAGACCAAAAGAAGCAGACCGATGATGGGCAGGAGCGTTTAAGCTGCGAGGTGTCTGTATTGCGATCCCCAATCAGTTTGTCGAACGTGGGAATTATGGCACATCCTCTTTATGGGACAGGCCTGGTCCTGCATCAACCTTGAGTTCTTATCTATCACTATAAAAAAAGTGTATGCTGATATTCTAGAACTACCACTACCACGCCCTTACAGAACTGTAAGGGCGTGGTACTAGTCCAATGCGGGCTTTACAATCGGTACAATCACACTTGAAAGGTGCACTATCACCCTTGAGAACTATGATAGAATTATTAGTTATTGCTAATGAAATCAAAACATAATTTTTGCTACAGATTATGCTCTTATTAATATTATACACGGATGGGCTGCGTTTGGGAAACTATGTGATATCTTCTCGTCAAGTATACCTTCAAACCTCAAGAGCAAAGTATTGCCAACCAGTGCGTGTTGCCAGTGATGACTTACGGAACTGAGACTTGATCCTTCACTGCAGGCCGTATGAGTAAGCTCAAAGTTGCTCAGCGCGCTGTGAAAAGGGCTATGCTCAGTATTTCTCTGCATGATAGAGCCTGCAACAATTATCCGGAGCAACGATGATATCCGCAGGAACGATGATATCCGCAGCAGAATGAGGCTAACCGACATAGCCGCAAGAATCAGCCAGCTGAAGTGGCAATGGGACGGCCACATACCTCGCAGAACTGGTGGAAAAGGTTCTCGAGTGGCAGCCGCGTACAGGCAAACGCAGTGTGGGATGACCCCCCATACAAGATGGAGTGACGACTTGCGCAGTGTTGCGGGAAGTCTATGTATGGAATCGAGTCTAATTGCACAGGACCGAGCTTTATGGCAATCAATCTGTCAAATTTTGCTTTAATCATTCAACTAAGTAAAAACAATGTTTTGCCACAAACAAGTGACTAATAATAATGTGTAAATCCACTTAAGATTGTGATAGTCCTCCAATTTATGTAATAAACCGAGGATATGTTTATCTTTTGTAAATATATGATGTACGTATATCAACATATGCAGTTAGTTTTCAATAGTCCGCTGTTTTGTGGATGTGTTAACGGAATCATTAGCCTACTTGCCGAGAACGCGAGCGGAAAAAGCTGAATAATGTAGGAGTACTCGTAGATCGGAGAGCGTACGGCACGGGGCGAATGCGTTCTAGACATTGATTCTACGTGCATCAAAAAAGACATCATGATTCGTGTTCATGTTCTCGGTGACTTATTGACACAATTATTAGGTTACAGAGCGATTTAATTAAAAAAAAATATAGTCTTAAATATTTAAGGTTTAGCAAAACGAAGATTTTGAAACAATATTATTTATTTATGTCGTGAGTTTTATTATTATTTTCAACAAAATACGATAATGTAGTCGTATAATGCTTAAAATTGTTATGATTTAATAGATAAATTAAAACGTGCATGTTTAAATATCCATAAATATGTTAAACGCAGTTTAGTGGACGTAAAGTAAAGTTAAAGTAAAATCTAAGGCTACATTTTCATAATTACCTGGGATAACTGTTTTTTTTAGCATAAAGACTGTGCTTTCGTTATAAACTGAAATCAAATGCCAGATCTTATTAATTTTCATATCTGATATGTATTAATTATTAAAAATATGAGACTTAAGTAATTTTTTTAATAACCGTGACTGCCTCATGGTTGATAAAAATAAATTAATAATAATAAAAAGCGATGCGCATTTTATAAAGTATTTCAGTGTCTTTCTGGCCGCTTACGACCTCCAACAACCAGAAGTCTTCATCTGCGCAAATTATGTCATATTACTGTTATTATTAATCTAAATACGGAATCTCATTAGTATTGCTATGCCTTGCTATGCTAACCAATGTAGGTTAAATGTATATATATAATGTTGCGAAAACTTGCGGGACCCTAAAACCTACATCCAACGGGCAGGTGTAACACTTACACTCTGATCACAGAGAGACATTGATGGCTCGGTGGCGTAGTGGGAAAGCGTTTAACTGCGTCGGTCGCGGGTTCAATACCCGCATGGGACTAGTATTTGTATGGACTTCAAATAATTAATTCCGGGGCTAGGTGTTTGTCCACGTGGACATGAACTTGTATTACACATGTAATTTATGTATGCGAACTACCTACGTTACACAGAACAAATCCCTATAGCGAAAGGTAACTTTTATAAAAAAAAATAAAAAAACAAGTACTCGATCAAGTCTATCCGAATTTACCGAACCCAAATGGAAAAGATGGAAAATGTGCGGAGCAACATCACTAGTACCACGGGACACACCAACCACAGCATGATGAGTATGTATTAGCAAAAATAACATTAAACGAATGCTCACTTACGTATGTGCAGATTTGATTTTGATGGCTTTAATGGATTTGATAAAAAAATTAAACAATATGGTAAGTAAACTAATAAATACTAAGAAAAACCATTATCATTGTAATAAAAACAAAGCATTTCCTTCTAAGCCTTTAATTTTTTTAATGGACATTTTAAACTTTCCATAGCAAACAGCCAGTTTTTTTCGAACATTTTCGTGTCGTCTTTACACTTACGATGGATTTGAAATATGGGCTGCAAGCGGATTAGCAGTCGCAGGTTAGGTGGTTACAATTATGGGTTACAAATGGCTACCCCAAGTTTAATTATTAAGAATATCTTAGACACCTTTGTGAGACGAAATGAGACCATTACTTCATCAGAGCAAACCCAAAAGGGTATTTGATGAGTTTAAGTTTAATTTTGAACACCAATATCAGAATAAACATCTGCGCTAAATATGTCGTCTGCTACGATAACGTTACATGTAACACTGGTAACTGTTACTAGACTTATCTAACTACTGTTTATTAGAGTGGTGAACAAAACGGTATTATCATATCATATGTACTCGTACATGTTACATGTCCTAATTGATCACATTGTCCAACGTATTGTAACGTTATTGTGTTTTTGTTGACCAAAAATTACAGTAGCTATATGCGGGAATAAAATACAAGTAAAAAGTATAGTAGTTATTAATTTTATTTATTTCTTTTCAATTTGCTTTTATTTCAAAATACCTTGTTACATTCAATAGGTATTCGATTAAATCATAATTTTTGCTAGTTAGGATTTAAAAATACTACATAAAATGTAATATAATGAATCCCTCTGTACTCAAGATTCACATTGATGTACAAATTTGAATTACAATTAAATAGTGAATGAAACCACGTTGTATTGCTAAGTTATTATTATTGTACCGAGTTTAAAGAGCATAGTTTCCATAGACGTTGTCTAATAACGTCTATGGAAACTATGCGCTAAGAAAATAAGTTTTCTTATTAATGCCTTTATTTTAGGGCCTCATGGTTGCTGTTCACAAGCAAATGTCACTAACATTCAAGAACAGAGTAACGCGAGCGTTTTTGTTTGAGTGTCTCAACACTTGATACAGCCTCTAAAGGAAATGCACTTAAAGATCTTTATTCATTTTTATCAGTAGTATTAGTAACTAATACTATTAAGCGTTGTAGTTTGTTCGTTTATTTATAAATAAACGAACTAATAAGCTACCATGCTGTTATGGAACATGAATTTTTACATTATGACTTTCAGTCAGTGTTGCTGGAGCCTAAATGTGTTCAACATGGATTATTAAAAGGAATGCGGCGAAATTGTCGTCCAAAGCTTGGTTACGTGGATATCTCTCAGTGCAACTAACTCAATTCCATTTGTTCTCAATCATTGACAAAGCCTTGATAAAGTAGTACATTTTTACAAAATACCGCGGACGTAGCAAACAAATATAACAACCTAAAATCTATTTTCCTTCATTCTCATAACTGATACGTTGTTGTCCCATTACAAGTAAAATATGAACTAAACAATACAATCCTGGACTGACGATTGTGCTTGATACTGACGTTCACATGAAATGAAATCATTTAATATAAAAAAAGGTTTTTATTAACGCACAACATTATCGAAAATAGTGAATATAAAAGATTCTCAACTCACCCTTATAAGGAGCGCGATCGCCAGCAGCAGGCTAATCCTCTTCATAGTACAGTCTAGCGTCAGTCAGCGGCCTGCAACCAACGAAACACGTTCAGTCGAGCACTGGCTCAGGGCCCGCGCGGGCTCATGTGCGCTAAAGGCGCAGCGGCATAAACGCAACGGCCATAGCGTCGGCAACTGCGCTCGACGTACAAATGCTTAGCCAGCCGCCCCCCGCTCGGAATTCGCCCCGCTACGTGGCGGAGTAAGTGGGGCTGACCCACTGACCGAGTGCAGCGTTCATCGCCGGAACTGCACCGGCTGCATCTTTCACTGACGCGCGCCGCTCCCGATGCGACGAGAGGAAACCTTGCGTGGCCTTCACCTCACGGACGAAGGTCGCGATTTGATCCGCAAATTTATGTAATAGGATATTGTATAATTTTAATTAAAATCATCGTCTTTCATTTCAACTTTCTTTTGCCAAAGGTATATACCGTTTATATAAACGAGTATAAACATAAAAGTGTAACAGTTTTCAGAAAAAGCTGAACACCTACAACGAATCAAAAATTATAAATCTTTCCAGCTAAATCATGATATCTTCGATATCTTCAAACAAAAAAGATTCATCAGGAAGGATCAGTGATTTCTGAGACATGGTGAAAAGCAGAAAAAATTACTGCCTGTTAGTCGAACCCACGTCAGGTCTCGTAAATAAACTACACTAAACCACTAAGAAACGCGACTGTCAATTACGTATATTTCCAAAATTAAACCATTTTACAACCGCGCTAAACATAAGTATTTTTTCCTAAAGCTTATTACTAAAAAATGGAAAATTATTGCCAGAGAACGCAAAGGAACGCAGGTCGGGCGACGTGCGGCCGAGCGTGCACGCAGACGCCGATTTCACCCTACACTCTATTGCTCGCTAGTTAGAAAGTCTCATCTCTCGAATCGAGTCTCTAAGATTGCTTTGCCATTAGACATATTAAGTCAATCCAACGGAACATGAAATATGTAACTTACGATGTCGAAAATAATATGCAAAGACATTAAAAAACACCTAAAGAAAAAAACGCTAGTTATTAAAACCTTATAATTTCATTATCAATTTGCATAACTTTTCAAGAAATGCCGGCTATTGCTGGCGCTTTCTTGAACAGGCATATATTCACCAGTGGGTGAACTTAGATAGGCTGATGGATAATATGAAGAAGATGAAGAAAGAATACCTACCTTGTTAAAATATTAATAAACTTTTAAATTTTAAAAATACTATAATATAATATAGATTATAGACAATCTTGTCGATAAGTCGATAGAATCTCCCACTCTAGACGCTTCGCCGTGTTTTAGTGTCCTTCGTTTCAATCCTCGGATTTAATAAAAATCTACTAGAAAATCACATAGATGGAAAATGATCATTTCTCGTGTCATATAATAATACAATTACTGTTTCAACACGTCAAGAAACAAAAGCTATTTTTAAAATAGCCAGACCAAATGAACCATGAACAGGCCGGTGGTGAGTAGTGTGACTCCGATTGCTAATCCGTTTGCCTAGCGTGGTGATTAGGTATAGCAAATCCCTCTTCGACTTCCTTCATATACAAGAAAATAGGTATTTCGAACATAGTGTTTGATGGTTTTTCGGTCTGTGGAAAGCTATGATATTTTTTGATATTAACAACTGTCGAATAACCTTCTAAAATAATATTTTACGAATTTTCTACATTATTTTATGCGGATATTTCGCAGTGCGCACATTACAATTAATAAGTCAAACAATTGAAATCATAATGAAACAAAGAAGGTTAGTAAAAACGTGTCCACGTGAAAAGATCATTGCTTAATGTATTTCGTGACGAGTTGGGTAGCGATTTGATTTTTTTTCTTGACGTCTGCCCACCTGCTTGTAACTAGGCTACCAGTCACAGCCACTTGTAAGAAAGCGGACCCTCGGCCATTTTCTATTTTTTTATAATCGTCGTAATATAATAATAATAGCGCCTATTATAGACGGCTACTAAGTTAAACAAGGAAGCAAACAGATCTGTTAGCTGATGGTTCTCCGAATAGAATTGTGTAAATAGAATATAATTAAATACAATGTATATCTCGAAAATAAACCAAACCCGTGCTATGAATATGTCAAAATATAATCTGACTCCTACTGCGTAACTTAGTGGTTAACCCTCCTGCTACGACCATGAAAGGTGTTTTAAACCTCAATCGTATACAAAATTATGAAAAAAAATTAATCGCTTGATTTTGAATCTGTTTTACAGTTACACTATCGCTATACATCTTTTAAGGGAAAATTGAGTTGAGAAGTGTATGTGTTTACGGTATAATTTTACATGTTACTACTTGCGTAGATATCTTCAAAATTTAAGGCTGAGAAATTATTTATTTCTCAAAAGAATACAATTCACTTACAATGATAAATGCAGTTTAACTTACTTTAATGATATGGAGGAAATATATGTAGCATTTAATGTATTATTATACAACGTTACTTATAACGCAAGATAGTTAGCGATATATTTAAGTATCTTAAGTATCTTACTCACACATATCTAAGTAAGATTGAAATTGTCCAGGATCTTCTACAAACATTTCGGAGGCGATTTAATAATATATTACTTTCATTTAATTTTGTCATAATTTCAGATGTTTTCTAATCTGCAGTAAACTTTAAGCGGACATAAATCCAAAACAATCATAAAACTAAATAAATGCTGTTCCTTCTTTTTTTTTGGCTTTTCCATAAATGCGCCAACAAAATCTGGCATGTCCAATGTTCCAACCATGGAAGATATGTCCATACTCGCCACTCTGCGCAGACTGGATGGTGAGCGCGTTGCCAGTACTCTCGCACTAGTCTATGGAATTTCGGTTTCGCATAATCAGTCGTTAGTCAACAGAGGGTAGTGCAATCATGCAAAGTATAATAAACATACCAGCTTTTTCTCTATAGGTGATAGAGAAAATGCTGGTATATTCTCCCATACATCTCAGTTAGTTCAGTTTAATATGTTAATATTATTTGCAAAAAACATAAAGGTTTTATTAATGCTAATAAACTTCAGCAATGAAAACATCTGTATAAATTCAAAATTTTAATTTAAACCTCGTTAAAAAAGGTAAATTAAAAAAAATAAAAATACAAAAGCTTTGCAATTATGTGTAAACAAAGACTATAATTGCTCTGTCAAAATAGTAATTTGTTGTCGTCAAGAGACGGTCGTTGATGGCATTATCCAATTTTACTGCTCATTGATCAACGTCTAACGTTTAGTGAAAGTTGGTTAAATATTTAATGTACTACTCATATTTAGACGTTCAGGATGAAGTTCTTTTTTCAAAATTAAACAAATTGTATTTATCGATACTTTTACACATTCGCTAAAGTTAATATGAAAGTACAAACGCAAAACTACAAATTTCAATTCTATTAACAAAACTCGTGAGACTTGATCCAATAGCATTGTGAGCATTAAAATACATAAAAAATATAAAGTCATGTTAAATTTCACACGAGATGATCGACAAAAACTGTCGTGACTCGTGACTTTGTTAAAAACTTTCGTTTTCTTGCGACTGCTCATATGCAAGTCAACACAATCGACATTTATAATCCCAACTTTTATAACAATTAACTTTTTCATAACAGTGATTAAGAATAGATATTTTTTTAATTGGTTACACTTGTCGATACCAAGAAAGAAGAATAATGAGTGCGTTTTGTTTTACCGTCAGTTTTCTAGTAGTACCGTTATGAGTGCACACAGCTAGTAAACGTACCCACGGTAAATGTTGGCGCAGACATTATTTCTTTTTTACGTAATCATCGAAAAAATTGCCAAATCATGGCGAAAATATCTTACTCGCGTTATCTGTATCATCTTTCAAAAGATTTCTATTTCTGTCGACGCGCCGCCAGTTAAGCCGCAAGAAAGTAGTTAGAGATGACACCAATTTATGAATTTAAATTACTAATTACCTAGCACTCACTGCTGATGATAGACTACTCCAAGAAAGTGTCTGCAAAAGCTGGCATAATTACATTTCTTGAAAGGCGTGCTCATCATGACGGGATGTCGCTACTACTACTTGTGATGCTGCTCCCATCACTAGGCTGTGGGATTTCGGTTCGATAAATTTGGATAGATATACTGTCATCCTTCTGCCACCAGAGCCTTGTTGGTTAAAGATCTGGTATATCCTTTAAACTCCAAAAACCAACAAAGTAAAATTTAGTATTTATAACAATCGGGGTGATAATATAAAACATCCTTCAGTACCTTTCAATGAACACGTTTATTTCGTATCAAAGAGCGAATTCACCTGACGAAATACAACCTAATGTTTGTATTTTAACCCCACAAAGCATATTAACCATAACTTTTCTTATCAATGACATTGTATGATTTCTAATGACTATTCTTTTAAACAGCACTCTAAATATTCTTGAAAACAAATTTAATATAGGTACACAAGTATCATAGATAATTAAAAAAATCAATTTTGAAATGTCATAAGTGATTCGCTCTTCTGTATTTTTATTTCTCTAATTCAATCACATCGGAAAAATATTCATGAAATCAAAACTGTCAATCAAAATATGAAGTAGGTATTAACTTATAAAGGACCGACTGCTGTCAAAGAAACAGTAACAAAATAAACGTTAAAACCCATTTTGCCTTATGAATGGCAGCACAAAGTGGTTTACTCGTTTTCTGTTTAGCAGCCGTCTGAGTAGCCATTTCTGCCGTTAATCAAGAAATGTCCAAAATCCTCAGGGACGACGACGAATCTGCAATATTCTTCGATGGAAGTTGTTTGCAGCTGTCTATCATTAGTGTCTATCATAAGTCACTTACCAGTAGATGGATTGTTAGCTTGCTTTTGACTCAAGTGTTATAAAAAAATGTTGATTGTGCGATGGAGTTTAACGCCTATTATGTATTATGAGGATTACAAGCTAGCACAGAGAATACAAAGCAGTATCTGCGCCTGCGATGTCACTTTCGGCTATTAACTGTGATGTCACGATGCGGGTACGTGCGCTTTTAATTGGCCTGTAACGAGTGGCACACACAATTAGAATGGTCCAAAAAATATCACTCTTCCATTATTCTAGAGACGTTGGTCGTTAGAAAGTGAGCGGGATGTTCACGCACAACGAGTTAGGTTTCTCGACGCCCTTGACTATCTCATATCTTAACGATCTAGCAATTCTGTTTACAGAAAACGAGTCATTTCGAATGCGAATTGACCCGGATACGAATTTTTAGACCATAAATACATTTATTAAATTACATTTCTGTCGTACAGTAACGGAAGGGTTCGCAATTTTTAATAATACGCGTACATTTCTATGTTTCCCATTTCCATTTCTTCATACAGTACCAATTATTAACTTATTTAGATTAAAACTATAACTGAGTAAATACACAACAAATAAAAAAAAATCGACATTTATGGATAGTTTGAAAATGTTTTAGTTTTCTCTGCGGACGATTCTTACAGATTTCTCTCGACATCTTCTCATATGTATGCAAAAACGGAAAAATAATCGGGCGCTATTGAAGCGTAACCATGAACAGTATAAATTGATATCGTGCATCAATACGTTTATCGAATAAATATGAGTTCGTATCAATTTGTTTTATGGACTTTCATTTCTAAAAAAAACATATGACGACATTAACTGTTATGGAGTATTACAAGCAGATAGATTTTAAGCATCGCTTAACCAATTTTTTTTTTGTAAGTCATTATGAACATATTACTTAAGTACAACACATCAAATACAATTTTTTTTACCTATACAAAAGAAATCGGATTTCCTTCAAACGCGGTCACGGCTGTGGCCGCATAATCTCCTAATGCCAAATTCTTGCCTCGATACCTCAATTGACGCCAATGTCCCTGATTGTTACTTCAGTCACGTGTAACGTGGCGGATTTGTTAATAAACATTGCCTCTTTCCGAACCATCCGTATTATTATCTAGGATTTGCTTGCTCAGAAGTAGATATTTCTAACCAGTTAATTAAAATATAAAATTGTATGTTTCTTACTTCCAACCAAATTTAATGTCTCTAGCTTACTGAAGCTTCTGAATTTAGGCTCGACTATGATGAATTAGTCAATAACGAAATTTCTCTTTCATCATCATCATCATCATCATGTCAGCCAATCAGAAGTCCACTGCTGAACATAGGCCTCCCCCAAAGATTGCCACGAAGCTCGGTCCTGAGCCACCTGCATCCATCGACTTCCCGCAACACTGCGCAGATCGTCACTCCTTCTTGTGGGGGGTCGTCCTACACTGCGTTTGCCTGCACGTGGCTGCCACTCGAGAACCTTTTTCCCCAACGGTTGTCAGTTCTGCGACTATACAGACATTTACATAACAGTTATAAAGACGAATACGTACTTGTAACTGGTTTGGTCGTAAATAATGGTACCATTTAAAATGTTCTTTTTTATAAATTCAAATTTGGAATGGGTTCATTATGTTCGAAAATTCGATCGATTTTACGCCGTTTAACAGATTATTTTTCACCATGATTGTCAAATTACATTATGGATGGAAACAGAATAGCCGCGATTAATTTGCAAAAAGTAGATATGGAGCAGTCACTTTAAATAAACTACAAAAGCAGACATCTCTCTCATTTGTGTATCAAACTATCAACAACTACACAAATAATTTCTCCGTCAAACACCTAGAATTCAACGATAGCGTATAAGGAAACAAAAATTATCATCACTAGAAATTAACATTCCAGCTAGGACCCTGTCGCGAATTATTAAACAAAGCCTGAAACTAAGTTCTCACCGTCGATACACAGGAGATGCTCTAAATTAGTACCTGCAGGTTAAGATAGTGGATAGATCAAAACGCTTGCTGTGTTGATACGTTGGTAGAAGACACAGAAATGTGCTCTTTACAGATGAAACAAAATTGCAATTGAGGAACACTACGAAAATGACAAAGAGTATGTTCACAGCTCTAATGAAGCCACGCATCTTGTTAGTAAAAATTCAACGTAGTGTAATAATCCTGCAACAATCATGGTTTGAAGGGGCCAGTTACCAAGCTTCATATTTGTGAGAAAGTTCTTAGTTATTTAATCAATTTGTAAATGTTGAATTAAATTGAATGGTTAATATTTAATTACTGAATATTCAATCATCTATTCGCGTGTTTTGTCAATCAATCTACGTGCCGCGACACCGACCTACACCTGCACACATTATTTAGTCTGACGTATCTATTAGGTGATTCGACGAAATGACGCGGGCTCAAGGTTACGTCGCGCAACACTTTCACCGCCGCAGTTCGTTGCTCTCCGAATTCTGCATCTCCGTATCAATGGCGAAACGCTCAAGCGCCACACCATCAACTACGAGCGAAGTTTAAAGAAAACTTAATCTTATCACCAAAGAAATACCGTTTAATTTTAAAGCCGTGGTTATGCAAAGATCCTTCAACTTAAACGTTTAATGCCCATGTAAATGGTACTGAAGAACGTAACGCGTCCCACTTTCTCTTTTAAGCATGCATAGTGTCTTTCTTTCAAGTAACAATCCAATCATGAGAGAGCGAGATGACGATATGTCAAACACTGCACCTGAGAAGCTGGGTAGATCGCTTTCTTAGCCGCACTTGGCATTGGTGGTGTAGTCCGTATCAAAGTCCGGTAACTTTCGATAGACAATTGTCGATTGTACATACGAGCACTGAAATAAATTGGTCGTTATTTCGATGTCTGCATATACTCTCAATTGGCTGGTGCTTGTTACGTAATAGTAAATAAAGATATAAATATTTAGCAACGCAGATACACAAATAACTGTTAATTTTTTTACTTTTGCTTTTCTTGAATACTTGATGGTATTCATTATCTGATAGTATTACAACAATTTTAACAAAAACTTCATAGCAGCGAGAATAACAGCAGACAGTAGGAGTATATGTTCTTTTTCAGACTATTTTTCTTGATTTTTTTAACATATGTGCAGTAAAATTTTCCAAAAAAGAACTCTATGAATATACAAATATAAAATTTTTAAGAAGCTTGTTTCAGAAAGTTTATTATAAAAGGCCTACTAGAAAATGGATCAATAAATCGAGGACCATGACGTGTGGAAATAGCTCTTACTCTGCACTCGCAATTCACTCATCACAATTTCAATTCACTGGGAAGCAGCATCATATATGCGTAGATACCACCATTGTGCTCAGCAACTCTCTTAGGTGGCCTATGGTGGAGAGTATGGGCAACCTTCCAAGAAATATCTGCTGTCTTTTACTGGCGCTTTCTTCGAGAGGTCTATCTTCAGCAGTAGACTTAAATAGCAAGACGAAGAAGATGAAGAAACATGACAGTGATATAGATAGGTCATTAAAAAACATACATAACATACATATATAACATTTAATTTAACGCAAGGTTCGAATAATATCCAGATCTTGATGAATTTGAGCAATATATCAACAGATCTACTTCATTTGCTTTAGCTATAGCTAAGCTGTGAATATTTATTAATTTTCATTAGACTATCACATTGATGTTCTTGACTTCTAGATTTATTATAACTATTATACAGCAAGATCTTAGCACCAGAATAAAATAAACTGTAGCATTCAATTGAAAAAAAAACTGTTTTTTTGTAAGTAAGTAAAACGTTAGGAATAATTGAAAGATTCGAAAGACTTTCATTAATCAATTATTGTATAAAATTTTTGTAGAATTTCGTTATTTCAGTTCTTTTAATTTTACATTTCCTCCTCTTACTTTAATTATAACGAATTTTTAACTGGACAGACTCGAGGAAGCGCTTTTTATTAAAATAGAGGGGGCGAAGTGTGATCGTTCTAGAGTAGGCACTCTCCTCCCAATATTTCTAATCTCGCAACCGGAACTACTGCGTGGAGAAAATCGCGTCCGTTCTACAGCACGCTACGGCTAGTAATTTCCCGACAAATGATACTTGGCTATCGAGTTACAGCTACGTCGACTGAGCACGATTATACCTAATGTAACATTGCTCTTTCCAAGCACCCAACACTTTTGTTTCTATCACTTAATTTTTTTTCTTTCATCATGGTTGTCATCATTACCATTCTCATAATCAGCCTCTAATCAGTCCACTGCAGGTTCTCCAAAGCATAAGAACCTCATGTAATGCAATGCTAGACCGGCAATTTGGCTAACGGAGTAACAGGCATCCTGTACCTTTAACTGACCCGGAGTCTTTGTCATTTTTGTATGGATGAGTCTTCTTTATTACTTCTTGATACCAAAGAAATAAGAATGGTTGAAATTAAGTGGAATTGATTTATACCTATTATCCTAACGCCGTTTTTTTGACTAGTGGTCAGGGCGCTCACTTGAGTGTCATAGAGCGCGAGTGAGCTGGGTTCGATCCCCGGTGCCGGCACCATTAAAATTGTTAATAGTAATTTTAAGTGCTGTATTTACCACGTGCTCGGCCGTGAAAGAAAACACCGTGAGGAAACCTGTATGTCCGAGAAATAATAAAAAATATCTCTCAGATACTTGAGAAGAAGGCGTTTGTCTAGCAGTGGGAACAGGCTGCTACTTTACTTTTACTTCCTTAATTAACTTAAATATCATATAAATACCTTTACTTTACATGGCGAATGTGGCTAATACAGGAGGAAGAAGAAAATGAAGAACATAATAACGAAAGATAATCGATGTCAATTTGTAGAAAAATCGTACTGCAATAACATAGTAACTATATTCCAGTTTTATTGCGAAAAATAGAATATATGGGATGGAATAATAAAATTCAATAAAACGAAAAAAATAATGATAATATTGAACTTGTAAAAACGGGAGAATAGATTGAATAGGAAGCCAGTTACACAGGGGGAACACACTAAATGGGCACAACGTGAAAGAGGTGTGTAAATGTCTCGTTAATTATGCTCTTGACCCACTTCTACTGGTTAAAGACCACATTGCAATAGTTTATTAGGTACCAGTATAATTTATGTTTCCAGTTGATTTGGCCGATTCGTATCAGACGATTAGTATGAAACTTTAGAATTCTTAAATGTATAGACTATAGATCGCCTTCACGACACAGGATTGTCGCCTAAAAACAAGTGAACTTAAAAAAAAGTCTAAATATTGACGAAAATATAGTTATGACGGTCGATAGCGCAGACGCAGCAGGTCACGGAAGAGAAAGTTGGTTTATGGGCTCAAGGACGAGGGCGATGCTCCCACATTGCGCAACGCCGTGAGATAATTGATGCCTTTGCCATCGCCGCTTTTGCCCTCGCTATTGTGTCGTAATCACAACACGGACAGTCATAGCCATCAAAGGACGATGACTCCGCTCAGCTTTCTTACTCATCATCAAATATTTGAAACGCATTTCTTTTGCTTGTTATTGTATTGTCATACATAATGGTCGATGATCGGTAACTATGAATGATACAAGTACCCATTTAAATTAATGTATCTTAAATTAAAACTCAGAAAACAAAACTTCTTCTTTTTCTTCAGAAGCCTAGGCACACTGGATTGTGGACAGCAAGACGTAGGAACTACGTCTACCAGTACGCCAATAAAAACAGGCAAGCGCTCCCTGGAATATTTCCCCATACTCATCGTGCTTTCATGTTCGGTTTGTGGCTTTGGTTTGGTATTTCCGGATTATTTCTGAACTTTCTTAAACTAACAGGAATTAGTTTAAGAAAGTTCTAACAGAAAGGAAACTAACAGAACATTTTGCGTAGATTACGTTGACATTTGGAGAATAAGTTTTATTACTATATCCTTAACTTAACCTACATAATAATAATATAGAAAAATCTAAAAGAAGTTTTAAAATAACTTTAAGGTATTTAACTTCGTTTCAACGCGGTCACACTTCATTGGTACCTACTCGTTTTACTTTCACTCTCTTATGTGATTCACTAAATGGGTTTACAAATGCATTGCATAACCACGTACCGCGCTACCTTCCACTTGCATTTAAGTAATTACCACGGGAGAAAGTCGATATATTTTGACGAGAAAGAATCGAGTGAGACAAATTATTGACTCCGTTTCCTTCTTTTAACGAACATGCATTACATAAAGAAATTGAGAATTGTTACACAACCGAATATTTTGGAAATCACATGTATCACTTTTTATAAATGTCTGTAAGAGAAATGAATGTGTGAAAGCAGCGAATTAAAACTTTTAATTGTGGCTACTTTACTTACAATGTTATCTTGGTGGCATAAATGCGCGTGGTCAAGTATACTGAAAACCTGTAACAATTAAATATACAATTATATATCGGAACATATTAAATAACTAACTTAATTAAAACTCGTCTAAAATAGCGCGTAACATTATACATATATTCATTATCAAGTGATTCGACAATATTTGCTAATTTTCTGATCATCTTGTATTGAAAAAAAAAATGAAATTGCACAATTATAAGCAAATCAAATTCTTATCTTATCTAATAATTATAGCACTGAATTAGGTCGATATATAGCAATCTATAAGATTCGATGTTACGTAGTTTCCATTATAATTGAATATCCATTAAAAATAATAAACAATGGCATTTAAACACTTGAATTTTTTTACAAACTTTTGCTGAGATTTTAATTGTTATCAGTCGTGCGATAAAAATATTAAAATAATTATTGTATTTCGTACGTTAATAAAACTATTAAAATAAGAATTGGTATATATAGTTTATAAGCATAATAAATTATAAGTAGGTAGTAGCTATATATATGGTATCAAAGTTTTAGTATAAATTACTAACGATAACAAACTAGCATCAATGGTTGTTATCTAACGCACCGTGGTAGAGAAATCGTCCTTGCTAGAACAATTACACTGAAACACAATGAGCTATTTTTCGATAAGTTGACTTCCCTCGACGCCTCCGGAAACGCACGAAAGTGAAAGCATTTTGTTTTATCTGTGGTTGTCAGTTGTAGTGTAAAGAATAAATAATTAAATGTTGCATTTTCTGATACATAGGTTCTTGTGGTCCTATGGTGTTTCCAAATTTAAATTTTCTTTATAACTTATTACATATTATGAACCTATTTCATTCTTAATTCAAGCTTTTCTAGTTTATATAATTCTTAATTAAAAAACATTCTTCGATTGATCGGATAATGAATGGGTCATTCAATGAATGTTGAGTATACCCGTAAACGCACGACAAGATGAAAGTGGTGAAATCTCGAACGACTTGCGAGAAATCGTTGCCATAATAAATAATGCACTAGATCAAGGTGTAGTCGCCCTTCAGCTTCTCTCGTCTAACTCGTTCTCTGCGAGACATATTTTGACAAGACATATCGATGTTCCCAGTACAAGCAAGTGAGACAGTAATCCGGCGTACGATACATACACATAAATAATACAGTATTTGTAAGTGAAAACTAAGATAAAGAAAGTTAAGCACGTTCATTCGAATGTATCATGGGTACAGATAAACGAATTACATCAATTCTAAGACATACATGAAAAAATAAGTCCTAGTGGCTAATTCCGTTCTTGGGAGAGGCTATGCCTGGACATTTCAGTGGACTGTTAACAGGCTGATGAAGATAGGTACAGTTGTCTTAAGACAAAGAACTACATTTATTAAAAAAATACTTAAAAATTATAAAGAATTTCAGTTAAGATAAAATTAATTATTTATATATTATAATGTTATGAAAAGTATAGTTACAATAGTTCAATCACACTATATTTTATGTGAAAATGAAAGTAGCGTAATTGATTTTTAATAAAACACAATCGTTGGCCGCATAATTTCTACGAGAGAAAGACCAATGAAAGAGTAATTTCTTAGGAAGACTAATGAAAATTTATGTCAATTAGTTGTAATAGAAATTCTAATGACGTAGCGTAATTTAGTAATAAAATTTAACTTAGTGGACTTTGGTAACATAAACTTCGAGACATGTTATATTATTTTTAATAAATTCACAAAGGAATTTGCAATAAATAATTTTATAGTTCAACTTCAACTCTTTCCTTCCGCAACAGGGGGTCTATTGTGTAATTCTAGTAGTAGTAGTGGTATCATTCGAGAGTTGTCTAGTTTAATCGAATATGGTTTTCAAGTAAATTTGAAAACTATCAGCGACGCTTCCTGACATACTGAATTTATCAAATCGATTTAAACCAAGTTTATCGCAAGTTATGGATGGTGGACACATTAGTTAAATGGCCATATTAAAAAAAGTTTGTCTTACTTTGCTATTTATTAGACAAGTATTGTTTCTAAATACGGGGGTAAAGGACGACCAATTAAACAACTAAAATGCTGAAACTATGGAAAAATGGAAATACATTGTAAATAAGGAAGTTCTGCTTAACGTACATTTTATATAATACTGGCAAGTGCAAAAAACTTACTTACTTATGTTCTGGTCACCATAAAAATTATCCGTTGCAATTTTTTTAGTTTTATCTTTAGAACTGATTCACTTCGTGTTCGAAGGTGATTAAAAACCGACATACTTTTCAAGAATCGAGAGTATTTTTTTGGGAGACAGGAAAATTTTATAGTGAAATCTAAACCTGCCCTTTTGACTACTTTAAATATAACTGTAAATTTATAATGATGTGTTTTAAAGATATTGTTCCCAATTTATTTCTATTCACATCCAAATAAGTATTGCTACAATTGATAAGTCAACAGAACATCCGGCAAACGCTCTCGGAGCAAGCTAACATTAAAATTATTTTTTATGTCAGCTTACCGTAACATCAAGCATAATTAGAGTAAAATAATTTGGTATACTTTCTCCAATATACAGCAAACGTACTTTAATTTTCAAATCTAATAAATAATAATGCTTATTACAATCTGTACTCAGAATTTAACAGCAATTTAGTAGTAGTAGTAGTAGATCTTTTCTTTGACTTTTTTTTACACGGAAATTCGTTGTAATGTTAAGTCGAATGAAAATAATCTTTCTATGTTAAAGAACCATAACGTTTTAATTATATTAGTTCAGACATAAAGTTTAATAAAACAGCTGCCATTCCGTAATTTTTAATTTTGTACTAGGGCAAAACCATCCTTTTTTGTGTGAGTTTAAAATAACATTTAATTTAGAAAATAAGAAACTAAACTCTTACAAAAGTGCAGCAATTCTAAAATGTGTCCAATTTCTCCGCATTGCAAAAATGCGTTTAGAGTATACGGGCCCTATCAACTCGTTATTATTTTATACGGGCAAAGCTAGTTTACTATGCTTGTTTACTGGCAAAATAAAATCACATTAATGTTCACTTAATGCAGTCACTTTCTAAAACAAGTTATTTACCATAATATTCAAATTTATAGAAAATCATATAATTTAGTTATTGCGTAATCCTACATTAACATTATTTGCGACATGTATCGAATAGTGAAGTAACATTTATTTTAAATATTATTCTGATTTCATAAGAAACTTTTACTTTAATTTGATTAATGATCTATAGCCACTTTATTACATCATCAATTTATAAAATTCTTATAATATGTTAATAGGCAAGAAAAAAATCTTAAACAGTAAAAGGTAATAGTCTATAAAACTCCCACTCCAGGGAGTCGGTCTACCTCTCATAACTGGAGGATTTCTGGAGGCAGAAAGATTTCGTTTCACTGCTTCACTGCAGATTTGTGGTCTTCCAATGTTTTTAGGTTACCAGTAGTATATATACTGTATAACTAGACTGGCCATGCCTAGGTAAGTGATTAACTTACCAACCGATTTGAAAGGATTTTCCCTGAGTCGACTCTTACGATACCCACGGAAAGAAAGATATACCTATAGATCTGTACCGGTAGCATACGGCAAATTTGAAATATGTAACTTCTATTATATAGTAAAAAAAGAAAGCAAATATAGGATTTGACAACAAAATTATTAAAAAAAACACGCATTTTTGTTTAAAATAAAACTTTTTACCTGTTTGCTAACAATATCTTTGTTGTTTCCACAAGTAAGCACGTACAATTGCAAATATAACGCATACATACACAAACGAATGTAGGCAAAAACACTTTCTTTTACCTTCCCAACCAGTCTTGTCGTTGATATCAATACAATCTCGACAACAAATATACGTAGCTAAACAGCCTTTCAACATTAAACGGAAGTGTTAACCGTTTTTTTAATATGAGAAAGTTTCTAGTCCACAATCCAAAATAATAAAAAAATCGTTTAATCCACAACCATCAACGTTTTTTAGTTCAGAAAGATCAAATATTTATTGATAGATAAATTATTTTTATTGAGTTCTTGAATAACCATTGATTAGATTAAAAATTAAGCATGAAAAATCATTCAAGTCGAGAAATCGTTAACGAGTATTTGATTAAGGTTGTTGTACTTGGTGGTTATATGTTAGATATATATTTCATAATGTGAGACAAATTTCTGAATGACCTCCTAGATATACTAGAAAAATCTTCAAATCCCAATCAATTACGGCAGATTACAGCAAGTGCTCCAGTGAAAATAATTCAACCATATGTTATTTGTCCTTCAGCATTTAATAAATAAATCCTTGATAACTCAGGGGTCAGAGTGCGTGCTCTCAACATCACATACGCCTAGTGAAGTGGATTCGAATGAAGGTGCCGACACCACTAAAATTGTAAAAAGCAGTTTTAAGGGCTGAATTTACCGTGTGCTCGGGCAGTGAATAAAAACATTAGTATTCTTCATATTCTCAAATACTATAAGCCTCAGTCCAACAATGGGGAAATTATTTCTTCAAACAACGTTATGTAGTTTAAGATGCACCTAATTTATAATAAACTCTGTCGACGATATACATTCTTGACTTGACTCATTTCCCAAGCTAAAAGAAAACGCAGTCCCAATTCCAAACCGTGTTTTAAAACAATACCCGCTCCCGTAGCGCGCAATCACGCCTAACAATCGCAGAAGTTAGTCAGTTTTTCTCTAACCACTCACACTTGTTAATAGTCATCGATCTAATAAAGATAACATTTTAAAAGTTTTCTACTAATCTTAAATTTCTTATAGATATATTTATTAGATACAGATTAATTAAGTAATTATAAATACATAATTCACTAAAACGTGGTGGTTATATACTCTTTGATAATTTTAAATTTATTATGTTGGATCTACTACGAATGTTCACGAATATTGAAAATTACGAATGTTATTGTAGAATAGTAACTATAATACTGTTTTGAGGAATTTACTTTTCATTCAAGAAAACATTTGAGAGAAAGTCTTGCAGTTAAAGAGGCAATTGCAAAAAACATATATTAGTACGAACGTATCTGTATTTATTTATTAGGATGAAGAATGTTCAAAACATTTTGACAGAATATGATGTTTTCATAATTATTTATATAGAGAGAATTTCATTGTATAAATTTAGAGCCAAAGATCGCCTTATGCATAGCTGTGACAGAGTAAAGTAATTAGGTATCAGAAAAACTTTAGTGACTGGCTTGAATAAAACAAATCATATTTAACAATTTGAATAAAAATTAAATTAGTTAAACACGATTCAGTTGTTATTCAGAGATGAAACGATAGGAACGTGGAACCCCACTTGGGGCTGACACACTGACTCGCTTTCCACTGGCACCGACATCGAGGCACCTACACCGGCTGAGATGCTCTCAACACGCTAACATGTCATGCATAGACGGACTAATGTAATTTTGCGCCCCAAGCATTATGCCCCCCTAAGGTACAAATTATTTTTATATTAGTATATTGTTATCAATGGTTGTAGCTGTAGCCTAGGACGCTTATCTAGAGTAAACGATTTAGAAATAACTTTCACGAAAAGGTTAATGATTTTGTAGGGAGTGACTAAAACTACACAGTTCGATCCAGCAACCAGCAACGCATGAGATCTTAACTTCACCGCTAAGCACATGTGAGCCGCGGAGGGCGGCACTGCGTAATGATATAGCCCCGCTTAGGTATATATAGGTCTGATATATATGGAATATCACCTGTTGAACAAACCAAAGTTTACAATGCTACTTTTTTTCTACAGGACTAGTTTGAATAATAAAAAAAAATTCAAACTATTTTGACTTTATTTAAACTATAATTTGTTATTTAATACTTCACAAAAAAAAACCCATTAGCCAATTCTAAAGTCAAAGTGGACAAAGTCGCGGATAACAGTTAGTTTGTTATATAACAACATCAAAGTGTGATTGGCTGTCAACTTACAGCACTTCTGATAACAATATGTAAAGATTCAAAGCATTCACTTTATTCGTCACCATTTTCGCCTCTCATGGACTGAAATACATGATACAACTCTTTAATGGAAGTAATAATAAATACCTCAAATAATAAATTATATTTGGTAATTGTAAATAAAATGCAAACATTAAATTATGAAAATCCTGTTTTCAAATGTTAGTGCACTATAGTTCAATTTTTTTTATTATTTCTAATTTTATTTTAATTAAATATCAATTTAAACACCAACGTCCACTGTTGCGTACAGACCTCTCATTTTATACAATTGTGTGATAATATCAATGAAACCACTTTCTATAAAATGTGCAATTATATGTGTCTAACTTGTCTTATTTATAAATTACATTATATTAATAAAATAAGAAAATAAAATTTTTCTTTGACTATTTAATGTGAATAGTGTGCCCAATGTTCGTTAGGTACTCGTGCGTTGAAAATATAATAAAACTAAATGTGTATCCTACTAACAAGGAACTATATATTGTTTTTAATATAATTGAGACATTATCATCTACGGGGGCGAAATCGAACAGTGATTAAACATTTCTGTCTGCATCATACTGCTTTCGAAATTCTGTCTTACCTAACCTTTAAGTAAATAATCCTTGGAGATGGTAAAACACCGTGACGCATATAACAATGTTTCAAAACACGAATGCCTTCAGACAATGGCTTGGGAAGTCCTACTGTGTATGTGAGTTGTGAACGAATTTCGTCACATGCACTTAAGCGCATCTGTAAAGACCGTGTAGCTCTGTATGCTGCTATATCCGCTCCGTGAATGAACTGAATGCATTTTACGCGCTATAACTTAGAATACAAGCAGTAAACTAGAATTTATAAGTAAAAATAGATTCAAATCACACACATTTAAATATGTTTTGACGCAAATACAATAAATAAATCGTTTAAGAAAACTAGTCTTACAGATTTTATGACGTTTAATTACAAATTATAAACTAAAGAAATCTCAAATTTTCATAGGTCACAGGCGCAGGCACATATATAAACAAGTGATTTAAGTTCGAAAAAATTGTTTAAATACAAAACAAATTATACTCTCAAAATAATTTGACCGCTTAAGGTTTGATAGACAGGATCAAATGCTTTGTGTAAACTCCTTTAACAATGTACTTAAAATATACTTAAAGCCGGGGTAGCCTAGTGGTCAGGGTGCTCGCTATAGTTTCATAGAGCGCAAGTGACCTAGTTTTGATCCCCGGTGCCGGCAACGCTAAAACTGTTAATAGTCATTTTATGTGCTGAATTTACCACGTACTCGGTGGTGTAAGAAAATATCTTTAAATATATAAATAATAAATATAAATTAAGAAATATTATTACGAAGACATGTGAAGTCCACCAACACCCACTGGCTTTAAAATCCTCTCAGATATTTGAGACGTAGATCTTTATCCTGCAGTGGGCATTTACAAGCATAAGGAAAAGTAAAGTAGCTACTTTTCCTTATGCCTAAATCCTGTTTAGTATGTAAGAATCGAATTATTACATAATTCACGACATGTTTAATTCCCGTAATTTTCGCGTGTTATTTTTGAAATATTAACGTAGAATAATGAAACTAGTGGTTGACAGACTGATAAGACATATTTATTTCTGTTACTTGTGTGAAGTTTAATATTTTAAAAAGAAATATTCATTGATTTATCTTTAAAAAATTTTTAGCCTTATATTAATTAAAAAAAAATCGACGAAGTACTGCTGACCAATGCATGCCTGCAATCTATTTTGGCAGTAAACAGTTTCTTATATATAAGTTGAAAAAGGTATTGATTAATTGAATTTACATTTGTCAAATATCTTATTGTTTTAGTGATAATTTTTGACTTAGTAGTAAGCGAGATAAAAATTATGTATTAACAGCCTTTAAAACTAGTAAAAAAGTAAAAGTGATGTGAAGGAGCATCACTAGTGCGAGGGAATCGGCACTGCGCTCACCAATCAGCATGCCCAGCGTCGTGAGTAAACCTTCCAAAAAATGTATGCCGAAGATTATGTTGCTGAAGCTTTCTTGGAGAGGCCTATGCTCCGCAGTGGATTAAAATTTGCTGATGTAATAGTAGCAGTAGTCTATAAATATAAGGTCGAGAAAGTTGTTTCGAATTTTAAAAGTAAAAATCTGCAGTGCTCTTTGGATGCACTGTTTGCAACTGGCTGGTTTTGATACAATTTTTTCTTTTAAAACGTAGTCACCTAAAATGTCATCTATTACATTTTAGGTGACTACGTTTTAAAAGTAAAAACGGTTTCCCGCCACCTTTAAATTATTTTTCTGTCCGCTAAAATAAGAGAATCTAAGGCATGAAATATAATGAAAACATTGAAATAAGAAATAACATACATTTTGAAATTTATTACAAAAAAGGGTAAATCTGATACACGCCGCAAAAAAACGTTTGTGAGCGTATACTTTTACGTAAGAGTAGCACAAAATTAGTTCAGGCATTTTCAGTCCGGGCATTTTGATGTCAAAGTTGAAGCTCGCTCTGATCGACCTGACCTCCATTTTCAAAAAAGTGGAGTAAGATCGGCATATTAGTAGTTACGACATAGCTGAAGACCTAGGGGTCGACCTCAAAACAGTTTTGACCCATTTGAAAAAGTCTGGATACACAAAAATCTCGATATTTGGGTGCCACACGAGCTCAGTGAAAGAAATCCAATGAATCTAATACTCATTTGCGATTCTCTATTGAAACGTAACGAAACCGAATCGTAGTTTTTTGATCAGAAGTCAAAATTTGTACAGCAATGGGATTATGAGTCTACCTACAAAATGGCACATATATATTACAAATAAATAAAGTATGATGAATTTTTTTTTAATTTTTATATAAAATACGTATTATTTTTGATTTGACCATCTCTAAAAATGTCTGACCGAAAATACACAGATAACGGACAGCAGCATATGTGGTGTGAGGTGACTGCTGTTTCGATTAGGATCTGTAGCAGTTACTATTATAATCCCATATCTGTCCAAGTCCCTAAGCAGTGGACTATTAAGCAACAAAAGAAAAGAAGTTTCCTCACAATGTTTCAGTCACTCGGCGTCACTGCAGAATTGCGAAAAATGCTGTCATCATCATTCAGTGTTGACTGCTGAATGCAGGTATGTCGGATAATGCCTCCGAGATACCGTCTCTTAACTTACACAATTGTATTTACCTTCATAAAATTCTTACTAATAATGCGATCATAGAAAAGTATTTTTATTTATTAAAAGATTAATTACACTGATAATATTAACGCTTTATATTTTGGAATTACGAGTACATATACATATAATTTAATTTTACATTTTCTTAGTTCCAATTTTGCGTATCAACGTATACGAGAAACCCAACAAAACGCTTATAATATGCGAGCTAGTGTGACGCGCGTCCCACTTTCCACGCGTCTGCTAAACCACATGTCGTTTCTTGAGGATCAACTTAACCGCACTTATTTCCTTATTCGTATCCGAATAAAGAACATATTACAATAACTTCACAAACAAACTACGTGCAACGGAAATATAAACCAGCATCAGCCTATTGTAAAATGTACTCAAAGCAACATGCAAATGCGTCTTGAAATACGAGCGAAAGATAATTTCGGTTGTGAGTGAAAGTGGTATTATGCAACTTTCTATGGCTATGTTATTTCGATAAGACGTGATAAATACTGTTATAACTTTCAGAATTTTATTATAAATGAGTTTTTAATACGAGAGCCTTTTATTTACGAATAGCCACGGGAATTAAGTAGTATGCTTGTAGTATTTGATGACAATTACATTCAATTAATAATAAAAATCAATCCAAAAAAATTATTATCTGGTTATTACACGTAGATATCTATTTTTATTATAATAATAGGAAAGAAGCTTGTAGAATGTTGTAAAATATATGAAAATTTGAGAAAGCCTTTGACTACCTGTAATACTTTCATTTACAGTTAATGTAGAAGTTAACGAATATTCATCTGAAGACCATTCAACGCCTTATTTTATAATCAGCTATACATTTTTTACAAAGTCACACAATAATCACAATAGCACTTTATTATCCGTCTGAAAATTTCCAAATTATTTTAGTACCTTTCCAGGTGAGTTTTCAGCTCGTTAAGGATTCGAAGAAACAGTTTCAGGATAACACAGCGAGCTACCGATCACTGTTACAGAGTTCACACAATCACTGTACGGATGTTCTGTCACTTTCGTTTTTACGGTTGTGGTGCACGAGCGTGCGCCGGGGTTCACTGATGTTGAATGCACTGGCCGCGCCCGCTGCCGCCCCAGTCGTTTTATACGCGTGAAAGTGGCGTCCGATACAGCGTCACTTCCACTAAGCCTATATCCCGGATCAAGCCATTTTGGCGCGATTTTCTGTTTTGTAATTGTGCGACAACACTGATGTCACCCCGCTGAGCGATCATGAATGGATGTGTAGGCAATTGGGCAGAAATATGTTTACGTAGAAGGACTATTAAGTCACATGCCGCGTCCGTTGTTGCCTAACCTGAATATCCATTAGTAGTATGTAAAATTTTGGTCAGTGTAAATGTTCTTTTCTAAGTTGTTGGTTAGTATTATTTCACTATTATGACATAGTTAAAAAAGAGTGTATCTGTGTGCAATGGATTATTGCGAATCGTAATATTTTTAATTTTTTTTTTGGTGTGCTCTCATAGTTATATTACAAAACTTTTCTCTAATGAAAACGTGGAATGTTCTAGTAAGTGTTCAGTAACGAGTCGCTAATTCTAATAAAACGTGTGTGGTAGTGTCGCAAGAAGGTCTTATCCGATAAATGTGCGCATCACCATCTCGAACATTTACGAGATGATAGTGAAGTAAATAAGTAACACAAGTAATACTGATATGTAGTGTATAAGTACAAGAATTGATAAAGTATCAGTGTTGAGTGTTTCGGGGAACTTGTTATTCAAACGTCAAACGCAGTGAATTCAAGTGACTGACAAGCACTAGACACTAATATTTAAGTCATTACTATATACTAAGTCACCCAATTAACAACTACAGGTTGATAACAAAAAATATCGCTAAGAACGAAATCGGTCAGGGCTTCCAACACCGAATGTCTCAATTTTTATTATAATGTTTCCGACAAAAAAGCAGAAAGTAATTATATAACTTCATGCTTTTATGTATGTAAACAGAGCAGACACATTGAAAAAAATATGCTGCATTCATATTTTGATTAAAATGCATGGAAAGTGCAAAATCATATAATACACAATGTGTTATTTCCATAATTAATTTCAACCACTCCCATTTCTTCCGGTTCTTACGTGCACGGCTACGGCTTCGGAGGAGTATGTTTTATATTACTATAAATATTGTCACAACCAAAACAGAGTCACTCGACTTCACCTTGCTTGGCGGGGAACTCCTTTTCTTTTTCAACTTTTACTTAAATTACTCAAATGTTTGATTTACACGCAATTTTAATATTAAATCTGAGTAAGCAAAGGTACAGAAACATTCGTAAAGATGCAGACAGCTGCAATTATGTAGTAAGTATTTGTATGTGTTATTGTAGTATTGTAAAATATTAAAAACACGTCATCTCAACAGCTTATGTCTAACCTGAAGTACAAATAACGAATACCTTATAAATGGACAATAGAAAAGACTTCAACGCAGGTTTAGCTTTTTGAAGTAATTATAAAGATTTCATTTTAAAGATTTTGTTATTAGAAAATTATATGTATAAATTATTGCCATAGAGGCAATAATTTATAGTGAACTTTTTAACTTTCCTTACCATAACAGCCTCCAAATAAGCCACTGCAGGACATAGGCCTCTCCCACAATGAGGATTATCCATAATCGCCACGCATGGCAAGCGGATTGGTAATCGCAGTACCAGATATATCGCACCTTAGACGTTAAGCAAAACATTATAAATTATCGATGACGTATTTATATCAACTTCAACAATTATGACAAAGGGTCATCACCATTTTTTTCCTTTAGCAGTCTCTAAATTGTTCATTGCTGAATCACCTAATTAAGAGGGTTTGCCATAATGGCTACGATTGACAAGTATGTTAGCGATCGCCAGTATCCCCTCCACTGCTGAACATGGGCCTCTCCCAAAGATTGCCACGAAGCTCGGTCCTGAGCCACCTGCATCCATCGACTTCCCGCAACACTGCATTTGCCTGTACGTGGCAAACTGTACTTTAAATAATTTGGTAAAATTATGCATTTACTCAATATTTATTAATTAGGTATTTTACCAACTTTAGTACGCTAGTAAATGTACGGTGAGTAATACAGAGATACGATTTGAAAAAAGAATATAACCTACTATTTTGTTAAAGTATGACATATGTATGTACAAAACAGTAAAACAACAGCCTTAATGTCCTTGTAATAGGCAAAAGACTTCTCTCATTATTTAAGATAGTTCCGGCAATACTGCGCCATTGCAAGTTGGCAGAATTCACATGCTCTTCAAATATATTTTTTTATTATTTCACCGCCGAGCTCGTGGTCAATTGAGCACCTGAAAATTGCAATTTCCAATTAAAACTCTGGCAACTGATATTCAAACCCAGATCACGTGCGTACCGTGTAGTACATAAATACTGAGTTGTACAGGTAATTCAATCATTAAGAAGTAACTAATAAATACTGACTACTGATTTACTATCTTTTTCTCCAAAGTTGACCTTTGTAGGATGCACGCCAGCACGCGGTGCACCTTGCCGACAAACGGACTAGGCTTTGACGACCGAGTGATAGCAGAAAAACCATCCAAATATGCCGAACCCAATTCCAATAAACTCGTAATGGACGCAACATTGCGTTTAACGACGCATTTGCGAAGTAAGATGACTATTCGTAAATCATTACTTCTTGGCAAGCCACGTTTTGTTGGAGCTTTCATGGAATGGCCTATACCCAACAATGAACTTATACAGGCTGATAAAGAAGATGAGAAACCAACTTATAATAGCGAAGTAATTTTTGTTACAATTGCGAATCTTTCTTCCTTTTTAATGACCCGCAGAACTTAGGCACCAAGAAGAAGGATTTCCCGAAATAGCTACGCTAGTCAAGCGAGTCGATTATCGCAGTATCAGCAAGACACTTTGCGTCTTAGACACTGCTGGCTTTTATCGGTTTCCATGATTCAATTTGTCACATTTGGTCTGGCATTTTACGACATGATTAATTTGCTATACTTTTCTGAGTCGACTTTTACGACATGCAAAGTAAGGAGATAATATATAATATTATAGATTTTCTTATGCTGCTATCCGTATCCATCCGTCATCCGTATATAGTATTCTTACGTTTTCTTAACAAGTTTCTTGGGGATTTCTATGTTACGTGTGGGACACGTTAGAGCGTATGGGATACATCAAAAATCAACAGCGTTACTAATTAAACTCGCGAGCATTATTTCAGATCATTCACCTGACGCGAACATGTCGAGATTAAAACAGAAAGTAATACCTGCCAAATTCGTGCACCTTACAATGGGCAATTTATTCGATTTCACTCTTTCCGTCAATTTCATATTTCGGAGTCAGTGACGCCATGTTGCGGTTACGCAGACGCGGAGATGATTAAAGCGTTGTTCGAATTAGCGTTTTTCGCTCTCTTACTTAAAATAAGTAAAAGCTTGTGTAATGTTATTTAATCCACTCTAATTTAAAAAAAATTCTTCATTTTCTTTATCAGTCTATTTCAATTGTAATAACACAATTTAACAATCGGAGTCATAAAATATTGAGTTTACTGCGAAAGAAAATGATAAGAAACATGAAAATGTTTCTGATTTTAAATGAAAGAAATTTCACAGCTTACATTGGTACTCTACTGGACATGCCTTTCCAAGAAAGCGCCAAAATAAGGTCCTACCCTACACGGAAGATTTTCCCATACTCACCAAACAGGACATATGTATAGATAGATTAGCGACCTTGTGGTCACAAATTTCCTATTCAATTACGAAATCTACATCTTTGTAAAACGTTTATCACAATTCAGTCTTTTCAAAAAAGTGATAGAACGTTAAAAAAACAAACTTTTCCATTTGTAATATTGAATGAGATAAAACATTCCTTTTATGTTAAATCCGTTCAAACATACGTATATATTAATGCAAAGAATATATAATGAATTTTTAATTCCTTCTGCAAAGAATTTAATATGTTAGTATAGATAAGCATTATGAAAGCTGCTAGTAAATCGTTTTAATGGTTTTTTACTTCTGCCATCAATTTTCTTTTTCTAATAACTTCTATTTAATTCTAATAATCTTCTGTGTCGGGGCTCATTGTCTGGATATCCAGACAAAGATATCTAAATAAGTATAGTATCAAAACAAACGATAACTCCTGTATTACTTTCGCTTATAATAGTTTGTCAGTGCCAAGTTCCTCCAATAACAGCATCATTGGATCCGCTTTGCACAACAATGGCGAGTCAACAAGCGCCTTCTAACGAAATACGGTTCGAATTCGGGTTACGTTAGTCACTGCACTAGACTAACCGTCGATTTACATAAGAAGCTTATGTCGCATTATAATTAGTATCAATGTGGCACAATTTGTCATACTTATGTTTATAAATTAGGATTTGGAATTGTTTTGTTCATAAATATATTAATCATTTATTATAGTAAAATAAATAAAGATCAAACTGCTTGTAAGATAGTGCATTACTTTGCATTCATCAACATAAATTTTGTAATTATATTATATTACTATGTAGAATATTCCATTCGAAGTTATCTAACAAAAACAGTGGGACATCCTGTTGGTTCATTATGTTGGTTGGTTGGTTGTACATTCGTACAGAAATATTAATAGTGAATTTTCGCTGTGACCGCGCCCGCTTTCTAAGTGTTTCGGCGAAAGAATCCAGTTACAGACCAGTTACACTTTATTAGGGATTATTAGAGTAGTATTCAAAATTATCGTGTAGATATAACTGGTAAACTGTAATAACTAGCAAACAAGGATTTATTTTCCAGTTATTCAAGAGTTCTTTTTGTTCCTGGTTTTAATACACATACACAGACCAGCAAAGGAAAAATCTTTATAATCATAAATCGTGAGAAATAGAAATATAAATCCTAGCACAGTGTCTTCATAGCACTCACAACACAGCACAGCATCTCATTAACCAATATAATTTGCCATATGCGCTACGCTCGCCAAGCAGGTACGCGATTGTAGTTCCAGCATATTTTTAGCTTGGTATTTTTCGAGATAGTTATCTCGACAATAGTCGGTAGCCGTTCCAAACGGCAAGGCATAATGTGGAGCATAATTTAAATGGGATTATCACATACAACACAATTGTTCTAGCAATATGCTCTTCTTTATCTCTCTCTCTCTCTCTCTACCCTTCTCCCTTCGTTTTAACCAGTTAATATAAAGAAAGAAACAAATGCATAAAGTCTCCCTTAATGTCACCAAGAAAATATTAATGAATGTCTTCATCTTTAGATTATTAATTTTACCCAACACAAGCCAACATACGCTACGCGACTCCCTACACCGCACACCATTACTTTTACTTTTTTTTAATCTTTAAATTCTAATTTGACAGTTCCTTAAAACACCTTAAAGTAATAGACATCTGTTCATTTAATATTGTAAATCCATTGTCACACATGATTACATGAAGGAACAATAAAACGGTGAGCCACAAATATATACGTGATGTTAAACAAAAATAGTGATGGCATTGACCCCTAGCCAAAATTATTTATTGTGTAATTACGTTGACGTACGTACGTCAAACAATAATTTGAATGAGGCAGTTTCGATTATTCAACGCTGCGTAGTTGAGGCGGACGCAGTCGGAATGAGGGCGGATCTCGCTTGTTTCGTAATATAACACCCGACGCAGCTTCGAAGAAAGTGAGAGCGCACGGCTCAGACGGATGTAAGCAGGGAACTCCAGAGCCATTTGATATTAGGAAAATCGTTTCTATTTACGATCATTTGACGTAACTAATAGCACTTAAAATATACTCGAGTTTGATTATTGTCTCTATATTTGTTTGTCTCTATTTTTATTTTATGGTTACTTATACGTAACCATAAAAACACTAACTTTGTTCCTTTTATTCATCTAGTCTTTTCTTCCTTCCTCTCATTTTTTTAAAACCGGAAGGAGTCTGCTACACTGTTCTCCAGTGCATGTAGGCAGAAATCACATATCCTTGCAATATTTTTTAATTATTTTACATACATGTAGGTTTCCTCCATAGAACGGCACGTGGTTAATTCAGCACTTATAATTGCAATGAACAAATTTAGTGCTTCTGGTACCGGGAATTAAACTCAGGTTCATATTAAATTAAGGTGAACGTCCAGCACTGACTTTCTTTTTCATTTGCAGAGTTTAACTGTGGACTATCCACTGCTGGACATTCGACTCTATTAATAGCTTTACCAAAGCCACCAAGCATGGTAAACCAGGATTATTTAGATCGGGAATATTTGAAATGTTTATTCAGCCATCTGTCGGACGCCCCTCCAAAAATACTAGGTACTTAAGGACACCTTTTCTTCCTAAGAACCGTCGGTTAGGCATCACCCCCGTATCTATTCGCCGCTGATCAGTATAGGAACCACTCTTGTAAATCGAGTTAGCAGGGTATAGAGTTAGTATTACAAGGTATATAAAATATTCCACCTTGATCCTCCGGGGAGACAATGCATCTAATGGTGACGGGCTGCAGTAACCGCTTACCAGTTGGATTTAGCTTAGTTGGCTAGTTTGGAAAATGAAATATTATTAAAAAAAAATTGAACGATTTTGACGGTACGCACGGAATGATTACCGTAAAATGATTCAGCCAATAATTTTCATTAATAATTTTCACAATTAGCTTTTGAATTTTGTTAATTATTGTTTCAATAATAATGTCAATGACGACGTTTATCTGAAATAAATAAATTGATAGATATTGTTTACTTTTGACAACCCTTAGTGACGGTGTTTCATCGTTGTCGGCTTATACTAAGAGATCAAGGACGTCAAATACCTATTTTTCTTATTTTATTTATGTTTTGGGAAATATCCCCAGGAATATATCCACTAGAGGGGTAATACTAACATACGGAAAGTGGCCATACATTTGTGTATTATAATAAATTTAGCTAGATAGGCAATCAATTGAGAATATAATAGTAACTGATATATTTAATAATAGTCAATATAATAATATTGTTAATAGCCCAAACACTCCGAACAAATATCTGTAAGTGGTATGTACGCGTACCTGCACAGATATTTGTTTCTGTGCGGGATTTCTTTGGATCACTATGGAAAAAACCAATTTCATGGTGATATCTTTTTTACGGTTCACTTATTACTACTTATTGTTTTTTCAGCAAAGCCGCAGTTAAAATCATGGAAGCAGACGGTAGACTGATGATGCTAAAGCATAACTTTACGAAATTTCACTTGTACTCATCTCTTTCGGTTGTAGGAAATTGCATTTTCACATACAAAATGCTCACTTTCGCCTGCCCAAGAATGCGCCGTACATAGTTACGGAATGATCTCTAGTCATTGTGTGCAGATTAGTTAGATAGTTAAGACTACACAGCACAATTGGCTAAGACTATTGTCATTGTCTATAACGAACATGACTACGAAGCTACGTCGCTCTGTAGAGTACAGCATTGTTGTACAGCGATTACTTTTGAACTTAATTAAGCAAGACGTCCATTAAAAGTAGTCAGGGAGCAAGACCGATCTTATCTCATAACGCAAATTTCTTTATTATGCTCTCTATTAAAACTGTTAAATAACATTTTTGAGACCAGGCTAATTTGCAACCGCAGTTATATTCACAGAGAATATAAGCTTATAATATTAATGAACTAATTTGAGGGGTTACTATTGACATAACACATTGTTTAACTTATACCATAAAATACATTATAGCTTATTTACCTCTTCTCACCTATCAGACTCCTGCGAGACATATTGACATTGCAGTTCTTTGCCGCTGTAATTTAAATACGATTACCTCGTGGTTTAGTGCTTAGTGTACTTACTTTCCTGGCGAGCCATGAGTGTTGAGTTCGAATTGAATTGGATTTCAAGTCTGACGGCATTGTGTACAGATTAAAATCGACAAGGAGAACGTCGTTATCAATTTCTCGTCGTTGACGTGGTGTGTCTGAGAAAAATCTATATCCATTATTGGACTATTTAGACATTAAAAGTATTTGCAAATAAGAAGTGTAAAAGGCGTTAAAAGATTTGAAAAATTAATAATATTATAATTTATCAGCCAGTAAATATTTCAAAAATCATTCTATAGGTGCTACTTATAACTACCAAACTATTAAGGAACTAACATTACGATGTGACACTAATGACTCACATTTGTTATTGTGTGCTAAAAATGCGGACAGTTATTGCACAATAACGTTGCAGACGTTGTGCTGTAGAAGGTCCTGCTGACGTAACCAACGGAATGATTCAATGAAATGAAAGTGAAAGTGGCACAATTTGAGATTTATGTCACATAAACGACTAACCTGTATTCGGTATTATTATATTATATATATACAAATATATATAAAATAACACAAGTTAACGATGAAAATAAACGCGTAACTCCCCAATATCATATCGGAGGTTTGGCAAAAATGACGACGAAACTTCCTAAACTTCTATAATGCTTATTTTTTATGAATATTTTTTTAGTTGTGAGAAAAAAAGACTTCTACAGATCTGAATCGATTGAACTTAAACATTCTTCGAGAACCTCCACTTTTTATGATGTTGTTAACCAATTTAAAAAGCGACTAAAGAATGTGTTTTGTTACTTTTATTCAATCTTGTGAGTAACAATATTTATTTATTTTGACAAATTTAGACTGGTACATATTACACACTTCGTCTTCCAACAACGTGAAAACAGTTTTAAAAATCCTGCGGGCCATTTCTTTTTTATGAGTATATCTAAAAAATATTTAAGTATTTCTTTATCACCATATATTAATACACATTTCAGCGGCAAGCCGTGGTAACAGATCTAAGCATTATATTAGCTTTACTTTCTTTATTAAAATGAAAAAGAAATTGTACAACAAACGAGCTTGGTATATAATTAACTTGCGGAAGTTTACTATGCGTTCTATAATACTCGAGACAGCGCGCCACGGCGAAAGCGTAACATGATTCCATATTTTTTAATTTATGATTATTAAGATTTTTAGTTTTCGTCAACAAATAAAAGAGACAGCTGAACACCGTATGAGAGCGAAGTAATTTATTACAGAACATGTTACTAACGTTGATGTCTTCCATGCCGATTTCCATATCAGCAACATCTTCAGGTTATGTAATCAGAATTTATAATCTCCGTAAAATAACTAAGTATCGGAAGTATCTAATAAGCTTAATAAGGCATAAAGCGTAGTAGCTCTCGGACAGCATCATGGGTACTTTAGGAAATGCTAGGTGGTAAAATAAAACATCACAAAGAATCAGAGAAATAGAATAATTGAGGATACGTTTACTGCGTTGACGGCCCCAAATTGAAAGGATGGGACGATCTTCTGGGATTACGGGAGGTATTTTAAATATTCAAAGTTACAATTCCACAAAGAGCCGTACCAGCAAAATCACATGATCTCAGATAGGTGACGCAATAACTATAATGCATATGACAGAAAAAATTAAACTCTTACAACTTAACTAGAACTGCTTTCAAACGTAAACTATTTAAAAGAAAATAGGAACTCGAATAGATACTTTCTATTTTATATACTTTTCAGGCTATTTTACCTTTTCATTAATTTCAGACATTTCTAGAACTGCTTAACTTAAAATTTTCCAAATGTAAAATGATATGAAATGGCACTTAGGCAAGTGGGTTATTTTAACAAGAGGAGCAGATAATTTCATTTTACATTAATTGTACTTTTTCGAAAAGTAATGAGTTTATAACTAGTGTTACATCATACAAATACAAACGTTATTAGGTAAAAACGTACGAAAAAACGAAACGTAAGTAAAAAATGTTGCGATTGCTGGGTTTATGACCCTGCAATTCCAAACATTTAATTATTACATATCATAACAACGGAATCTTGTGAATATTGTCATGTACACGTATTTCGCAGCGCTCTCTCAACTTCATTGTTACTTATGGAGAAGTAGAACGAATTATCGTTTGTATTACTAAAAAAACCGGCCAAGTGCGATCGGACTCGCGCGACGAGGATTCCATACAACCACACAATGTTTGCATTTACCAAAAACTAGTGTTTTCTTTCATTTAGTTTGGGATCCTTAGTCCGAGCCCAATTCACATTTGGCCGGTTTATTTTATCTGTTATTTTAAAGTTACAGTATAGTTACACCATAATCGTAGCAAGTTTGACGCTTGCTTATAGTCTGTGATTTAAACTCACTTTTGACTTCCTTTCTTTCTTCATAGTAATGCATAAAAATATACAACAAATGGATTTAAAACAAAGTTTTAGAGAAACAACCGACTTCATCCCCACTCTCAGAAGTAGAATTATTTCTTAAAATTTATATTGGATTACCTTTGAGTTATGGCCTATTCTATAAAAAATCTACCAAAACCGCTTCACAATCGGCTAAGATATCGCGTAACATACATACAAAAATAACTGACGACTAGACTTTTTCTTTATTTATTTTTTATGGGAAAGATGGCAAACGAACTACCGGTTCACCTGATGGTAAGTGATTATCGTCGCTCACGGACATCTGCAACACCAGAGGTGCTGCAGGTGCGTTGCCGGACATTAAGGATATTTGAGAGAAGGGAAGGTGGATGGGATTACCTTACTCCCCAATCGAAACGTAGAAGCACAAAATGTGTCTACTTCGCCCCTGTATTCTGCGAGGCTGTGGTACCAACCTGGTCGAGCCGGAACATTCGAGCAGCATCAAAAGCCGCCGCTTGGCTCAATGAAAGGTGCTAGCAGTTAATCTATCGTCTTAGAAACGCATTTCTAAACTAAAATGTTTCTTTTACTTCAGTCACACATTCAAACTGAGGAACAATGCCCAACAGCCTATAACAGGAGATCAAACCTATTTTGGTTTGTTCCCCAAAATATGCCGTCGTAATTAAATTCTGGAATGAAGGGAGATCTACAATTAATACACATATTATGTTAACCAAAGAACTTTAGACATTTTTCGGATCGTGATATTAAATATTGTTTAATTTTAATTATATACGTAGATACAAATTGTAATCATGTAAATACTGCCATTACTACGCAGTAAAAGCGTGTCTACCATCCCTCGCAAATCGACATTCTCAGTTAACTTTCAATGACGGGAATTGTTGATTCCAAGTATCAAGTATAAGATCTATTGAAAGTGTCTCAAGTTCCTAAATTAGCTTATGTGGAGTTTTCTTTAATACGTTACATATAGGAAAGCCAATCTAATAACAAGTTGTTAGACATTTCATCTTTAGGATCAGGGACAACGCATCTGTGTGTGTCCATGAGCTGCAGTAGCCACTTAACATCAGGTGCACTGTCAGCTTGCCGTTTGTCCCTATACAAAAAATAATAAATAACGTTACAAAGTCACTCCTGTCAAGCTTTAACCGGGTAGGCTAAACATTACTTATTTCCATTTGGCACGATTTCAACGTAGTATTTTTACCGTCTCCCACGTACATCTGCAACGCCAAAGGAACTGAAGGTGCGTTGCCAGTCTTTAAGGATATTTGTGGGATAGTACGGATGATGAAAAGGAGGGTTGGGAGACGGGCGTGTGGGCCTACGGTTACCACACTCGCCGAACGAAACCCAGAAGTACAAGATGCCTCTACTTTACGCCGGCATTCTGCCACATCGTGACTACCCTGGTCGAGCCGGCCCATTCGAGCAGCAGCAAAACCGCCGCTTAGCTCTACCACGTATGCCAACCTCACCTGCACGTGATGCACCCTGTTGGCAAATAAAAGAGGCTCTGATGACCGAATGATGGGGGAATATCCATCCGAATTTCACGAACCCAATCCTGCAGACTGGTGATGGGGAGCAGCATCACTAGTACGAGATTACAGGCACTGCGCTCACCAACCCGCTTACTTGCTCAGCGTGAGCAAAACTTCCAAGCAATGTAGGCTGGCTTTTGCTGACGAATTCTTGGAGAATCCTATGTATGTTCAGTAGTGGACTTATATTGGTTGATGTAGTATATAATTTAGATAGTAAATTATTTGAGTAATTGGGTAATATTTCATTATCTAGGTAGATTGTAAGAATTACCACATAAATGGCTCGATCTGCGTAGGACCGCCAAGAAACTTATATTAAACATCTTGAGGATCACCCTTTCACAGAATATCAACATATACTAACAGTGTGTCGTTCACTTACTGACAATTAAGAACTTTGTATTCCTTTGTAGTAACACAACACTTTCATTTAATATTTTCATTGCGAATGGTTGTCTATAATCAACATTGACCATTTATCATCTATGTTTCGGTGGTTTGTCATACATGAGTTACATCTCGAATTCTAGAGAAGAGTAGAGTGGCTGGCTTATACGACCGCCTTGTTTTTTGATAACTTGGCCATACCGATTTCAATGTTTCCCTTTACCGAATACGTGATAAACGTGTTAATTAGATTTCACTCCATAAATTTAAGTACCATGTAGAATGTTTTAAAAAAAATTATAAGATGTCCATTTATACTATACTAGCATACCTGCCTGTCCCCGCTCAGCAGCCGTGCAGAACACATAATTATAGTTTTGTAAATAAAAACTTTTTCGCATTTTTGTTATCAATGCAATATGCAGGTTCACAAAAATATGTGAAATCACAGTAATACAATGATCTTTAGAACAAAGTGGTATAAAGTAAAAGTAAAGCTTCAGCTTGTGCCCTAAGCTAGGCAAAGGCCTCCTTTTCAAATAACTGAGATGGTTTTGGAGCCGGGAAAGGCCCGCCAAGCGGCTCACTTCACAAATAAATTTTTAGTGTCAACAGAAATTGTATAGACAATTGCATCCATTTTATTACATTTTTGTCATCAACTGCATGGGTTCAGAAGTACACGTATCAACTTTAGAGTCTGTCTTATTTGATTATCGAGATCAGCGTGGTCGACAAAATACCTTCAAGGATTTTATACTATATTAGGACTAGTTTCTACTATATTATTGTTTCTATATATAGATTACTTTATTTGTCTCATTGTACAATTTTAGTTACTACTACATTTAGTTACTCATAATTAACAAGGTTTAGTACGACCTCCTTTGGTAGGTCAGTGAGTACAATAGCTAAAATAATATCATGTTTTTAATAAGACTGAACTAAACAAAACAACAATTAAGGATGTATATTAATTTTGGAATAAGTGAAAATGCTACAACAAATTTACTATATAATAATATTAATTTAATATATAAGAAAAAGATATATAAAAATAAAGATATTTCTTTATTTTAGGAGGATTAGCCTTGTTTTACTGCTTGACTGTAACTGTATGGTCGTATAAGACTGGCTTTACCCTGGCTGTCATAGTAGTTGATAAGTTGCTTGACACTGCCAGGACCAGGAGTGGTTATAGGATTCGCCGCTGGGGAAGGGTTGACGGGCACCGGTTTTATCTGGTTTGGCGCTTGAGTTTGTTGGGTGGGTTTAGTTGCTGGCACGGCATTAGCGGTTGTTGGTGCAATTGGCTTAACAGTTGGTACTGGTTGTGGAGCTGCGGCGTTAGGTTTGGGTGTGGGTGCGGGAGCCGCTGGTACTGAAGCCTGGTTTGTATTAGTTGACCGTGTGCTGCCGCCGACTTTCATACCGCCCGCTTCCATGTTGATGAATGCAATGTTAGCATTTTTGTCGATTGTTGGGTATACTTTGCGACCTGCAAAGTAAATTTTAGCAGAATGCTGTAAATTACTGTAAATTGCAGGTAATTTTACATTACATCTTTGTATAGTAAGGAGTTATAAATGGATGTAACCCTTAATAAACATTTAATGTATGTATAGGTGTATTAATAAATAAAATGTTTTGGGATCTTGAATATAATCTTATATCTTAGAAATGCCTACGTATAGACAATAACTGACCTTACAGTTTTTAAATTATAAAATCATTATAATTAATTATATAAAAAAAAAAAAATATGTTGTGGAACAAAGAAATAATAATGTCAAAATCATTGCCATTCATCAAATTAATTTCGTATTTTACTACTTACTACTACCTAACACACACGATTACTCCGTTCCATTGGAAAACTTCATTTTTCTTCATTGGACTTCATCATCATTTTAAAATGTACACTTTAGAAAACATGTCTACCCCGTTCAAGAATTATATATTACCAAAATACCGGATTTCAAATGAGTCAAACCTAAAATAAAATTTAAATAATATAACTATTAGGTTATGTTCGCTTGTTATCGAATAGATTTTCCTTTTATCAAAATCTTTAACGATATGTCTTTCGTTAGCCTCTAGCACCAATTAATAAGATTAGCTTACATTTTATGAGGAAACAATTATAATAGCTATTTCTGTAGCTTACAAATATTTTAAAACGGATACTCAAATATGACTATTTTTAGTCTTTTTTCTACTTTATTTAAAATAATATAAATTATATAAACAACTTACATTGAACATAATAAACGATGAATAACAAAACATATGCACAGGTCTTCATTATGGCGGAACACACGTACACCTATATTTACCGTACAATAGGAACTAAACAATCTTAATGAATAACCGCCTGATCCATGTTTTCGGCAAACTTGTGGTATGATATGCGGATCACGTCATCGAGTCTGTCTTAGCTCTGCATGTACACATATCTACAGGTGACCTTTGCCGGCTGACCTCGCTTGATATCTTGCCTAGCGGACTTAAAGAGTGATCTGAGATTGAATTAATGTAAACAATTATTATAATAAACACCATTTTACTTAGCACTGATGTCCAACGTTTTTTGTATTATACGGCCTCGCAGAATACCGGATAGAAGTAGAGGCATATCATGCTTCTGTGTTTCATTCGGTGAGTGACATATCCGGAGGCCTGCTCCTCTCCCCATCCACCTCCTTATCCTCTCTTCCATCTCCCAAATATCTTTAAAGGCCGGCAACGCAGTTGCAGCACCTCTGGTGTTGCAGATATACGTGGGCGACGGTAATCACTTGCCATCAGACGAACCGCTACCTCGTATGCCGCCTCTCCCATAAAAAAAATAATGCAACTAACTATTAGATATATTAACATTACTTTTCACTAAAATATTAGCATAATCCTTGTAGTGTCTTAAGCTCTGGTATTATTCATAACAATAGGTATATTTTCAAGTTATGATAGATGAAGTGATAATAATCTTGAAGAAGCCAGAAATTAAATGTTATACGAATATTTGAATTCAATGAACCCTAACCATAAGAAACAGCAGCATTATTATACAATATTTTCATATACGAGTATTTTGATCGAAAGCCAAACACAGACTTTTGATTTCACATCTTATGAAACTAGAATTGGCAGAGATAAATAAATGTCAGTCTTTGTTTCAATATCTACCCTTAACAAGGACGTAATACTAATAATTAAAATCAAAAATATTCTAAATCTATCCATTAGAGGTTAATTTTGGAAATCAACAAGGAACAGTTCTGGGATCGATTTTATTTTTACTATACATAGATAGCGCTCTTACAAAATAAAGGCAAAAATGTTTGTTCCGATAAATAGTTACATTAGATACAATATAGGGGTAATAAAAGAGTTTTTTTATGTTTTCTTCATTCGCCAAGTTATTTAGGTATATATATAAATCGACTGCTGAGCATAAGGCTCTCCAAGAAAGTGCAATCAAAAGCCGTTATGCTTGCTGCCACCCATCACTAGTCTGTGGGATTTAGGGGCATTTGTGCCAAATTCGCATGGATTTTCTGTCATAATCCGATCGCCAGAGCGACGATTGTTAAAAAGCAGAGTGCACCACGTGTAGATGAGGTTGGCATTTGGAAAAAAAGATGGAATATTCCCCCTGACACTAAATCAGTTCAATCGGTAAGCTTGATGAATTATACATAAAGTAAAATACGATTTTCTCGACGTGCATCTCCGCACGCAAGTTTTGCATTGCATGAACGCATTCGCCTGCGACCATGTACTTCGGACAATGTCTCTCTTTAACTAACTTTCTTTGAGATTATCAATACAAAATATTGTCATGAGAGTGAATATAAAAATCATCATTACATTAAGGGGTAATGTAATAGTGTGAAAGGGTGAATATGTAATCTTCTTTAATTGTAATCGTTTGCATGTTGTACCATCAGATGGACTGTTAGCTCGTTTAGCTATTTAATGTTATAAAACTAGAGCCGTATCTCAACATGTATTGCATGTTCAGTTTTTTAAAATAGTATTGAATTACGTATAATTATATAGCAACATAAATGCATATTATGATGTTTGTCTATTCGAATATTGTAGCACATTGTTTACAGTTTCGTCACGTTAAGTATTATTAAAATTAATACATAGGCATGTTATGACATGCCAGCTTCTATTGGAGCCTGCTGTTTAGGTAAGCTGGTTCACGTCACGGGCCTATTAGGTGGGCTGAAAAGTTCGTAGGCTGACACATAACTACCGCTAATGGAGCGTTTGAACGACTAAATCGCGGAAAAACGGCCCCATTTGAAGAAGAAGAAAGTGCTGTTTCACCAAGACAATGCACTGTGTCACACAAATTAATGAAAACGATGGCAAAATTCGATGAATTGGGCTTCGAATTGCTTCCGCATCCACCGTATTCTCCAAATTTCGGCCCAAGCGAATTTTTCCTGTCCTCAGACCTCAAAGAGAATGCTTGCTGGACAGAAATTTTGCACTCATGAAGAGGTAATCGCCGAAACTGAAGCCTATTTTAAGGCTAAAGACAAATCGTACTATAAAAATGGTATCGAAAAATTGTATGACCGCTATAATCGCCGTATCGGACTCGAAGGCAGCTATATTGAATAATCAAATCAAATTCTATCAATAAAAAGATTTTTTTTTTTGTTACCCTATGAACTTTTCAGCCCAACTGTTATGTATTTTAGACCTAACATATTTGAAACAGCCTTTTCGTCATTTGTCGAATGCTGCTAAGCTTGGAATTCTATTCGATCACGCTAATGAAGTCGCAGGCACACCTGGAACATACATAAGATGTATTTTTGGACGAGAGCTCGGAAGTGCATATTATCAAAACAAAACATTATTCCAAAATACCAAATTTCAGTGATTTTCGCAACTTTAAATGATACAATTAAAATGTTCTGAATTCAGAAAAGCAAAACATTTTAATTGTACGCAAAAGGCAGCCTGGGTTAATTAACCCAGGCTGCCTTTTGCGATATAAGTCTTGAAATAAACCCAAAATAGTCTTTGGTATTACAATAAAACTTAAGGCAAGTTAGCCCAATTCATCATCATTGCTATGGTGAGTATGATTTAGCTCAGTATAGAACCACTAACAATAATTACCACAAAGCACGTGGTCTTGCTCCTCCTACATCACTCCAAATACTATAATAACTACTACGTTTTACATCTCTACACATAGAGTCTTCTAAGCAGAAAGTACAAGTCCAGTTTAGTCTCATTTGGTAAATGTATGTACAACACAACAGCAGATAGTCATTATTGACGATAAAAACCCTCAGTATTACTTGCTTGAGTCAAAGTTCAATATGCTAGACAAAGCGAGTGTTTGCGCCACTAATAAATTACGGTTTTTCGCGTCTTTGATGTTTTGACATGTAAATGCATCTGCGTCTCGGATACAATGCACTGAGGCTGTCAACAAACAATTTTCAAGAGTTATAAATCACAAAGTTCGTGAGAACTTCCGAATAATATCGGCAGTTGTCTACTGCCCAGGAGATATAATATTGCCATAAATATACTCGCAAACAAAAAGGCACCGTTTACCTTACCTTATACGATGTAACACTCTGTACAAAGTGCACAGTGATATCGGAGGAAAGATCAGATGCAGTGTTAAATACACAGGACGGACAAACACATTCAGACCCGAAAATCAATAATTTGTAATTTTGCACAAATAGACTGTGATTCGAAGCCAGGACGCATGATAAATATTAATTTATAGGTACATAAAAAAACACTCCTTTATATAGATGACAGGCAGCTGTCTACGACAATATGACATACATAAACAACGACTACAATGAATGTTTACAATGCAGTTAATTAACATCTACTAATAAAAGGTACTAGACCAAATAACTATTTCAATATTCACACATGCACTCCGCGTGTAACAATTGTCCATACCTGTTATAAGACCCCTAACGAGTGACTAAGGTCAATTTTGTTTATCAAGGCAGGTGCCACCTTGCATAGAGTATTCTGAACAATCATCGCCTCTAAAACTGGAAATCCGCGAGTTGAATCTCAACAACACGCTATATATATGTAGAGATATATAGTTATAGACACTTGGAAATGACGTCAGCGTGAGGTCGCACAGTATCGCAAACGGGCGCGGGCTCAGAGATCACTAGTGCGCCGCGATCGCGCTAGAACTAACGTACTAGTGACTATACGAAAATGAGGCTCACGTTAGTTTTCCTGGTTTGTCTGGCAGCGTGCCGGGCTGACGACCTAGCTCATGCTGCGGGACAGATCTTCTCCAACATCCTCCCAAACATACTCAGCAACACAGTGACAGGCCAACAAGGGAACACGGCAACTAACACACTCCAGCAAATTGGTACTGTCGTGGGAGGCGTTGTGGACTACGCTAAGAAGAAGAGTTACGATGATCTGTTACGTCAAGTACAAGATTCGACCACCGATGATGACATTTTGAAACTGAGCGAGGAAATGTTCAATGCCGACATCAACAATGCCTTCAACTATATTCAGGTCAATTTGCAAGGCAAGACCAGCCCCATGTCCAAAAACGACGAAGCCCAAACGAAGTGAGTATCAAGTAAAAGTACATAATTTGGTAGGGTGGTTAAGTTATGTTGTGACTTAATAATCACATACACATCATCACAATGTGCGAAGCTTAAAGCGTAGAGCAGTGTATGAACGATACTCAATCAGTTTTGATTACATGAATGAAAAAGTATTTAAAAAATAGCATACATTGGAAAATTACCAGTTACTGTCGGCTTGCATCTTCATGGTAATAAAAAATATGACTTTAAATAAATAATGCGGCGGTCACGTCTAATTACTTTACGTTCTTTTACAGTCTACTAAGTGTACCAGAGAACGTTTGGAATGGACCAACTATACGACCTTTCGTTGCCCTTTTCGACAACTATCATAAGAATGTTATAAGGCCAGAATTCGTAACACCTAACGTAAGTGATCTTTCATACCTAATCTCCTCGCATGTGTTGAAACGTACATGTGAACAAGTACGGAAATTGGTAATAAAACGTTTAGTTGAACAATTCCACCGAGGAACACAGGTATCATCTGGCATATTAAGGAATAAATGTAGATATATCAGGTTTCCCATAACATGACATCATGTAAGATAATAATAACTCTATTCTGAACCCAGGCTAATAAATATTAAACGCCGATTACGCATTTTATTGTAACAGCATTTTAGTAATATACTATATAATTTCATTGAACATAGTTTGCTGTTATAAAGTTTTTAATAGATAAAGATATAAATAATTGATCCATAACACGTATATAAAACCTGTAATTGACACGTTCCAAAAAGTATAATATAACCACTACGTACAAAAGGAGACAAAAAGTAAAGTATTAGAAAGTGTCCCATCGATGACTAAAGACGTTCCCTGATTTATTTTAAGGTGGGTTTTAGAGCCGTAACGTATACAGCATGCTGCTCCAATACTGGTTGACATTTTAAATGCTATCGAATCACTTTAGTTCTCTGAGATGCAGGCTCCCCGCAATGTTTTTCTTCGCCATCAAGCGAATGAAAATCGGTAATTAAAATTGCAAATAAAAATTTTAGTGGTACTTACACCGATCATTCCAGATCAGTCATATACAATAAAATGAAGGGTAAATGAACAACCCATGGCCCTTTAAATAAGTGAGAAAATCAATTAATCCAAAATTCGCAACATGGATTTCATCAATAATGTGTGTTGCAGGAAGAGTCGGAACAAACAACATACATCAATACAATCTTGGCTACGGGTCCCATTAGGAGCCTCATGACTTTTCTGGTTAACAAAGGTAAATTTATCAATTTGATTACAAATCAGTTTTTATTCAACATACACAATTCCTATTGCACAATATACGTGATTCTGAGTTCTATAATCGAAGCGTTTATTTTTTATTAATTTACCTAGTTTCACTGACTAAACATTGAAAACATTAAAAACATTTTTGATTACATACCTAGTATCTGAAACCGCATGAAAGACACATTACAGTACAGTAGTTAACTAATATACGTATTATTTAAAAACATACCTAGTCGCCTCTTGTCCAATGGGCGAGATGGTGTAATAGATACTCGTATATGTATATAATTCGTATACTCCTAACAAATAAACAAAACAAACTATTTATAATATAAATGCAATTTAATGTTCTATTTTCACTTTGTAACACTAGGACTTACGCAACTCAATGAATACAATGAACAAGTGGAACTACTGAGGAAGATCTGGTTTACCAAATACGCGCGTCACTGGACAGGCCTTTGTAAATGCAGTTGCGCCTTTGAGAACATTTTCATGGCTGAATTAAAATCGAATGAAGTGCTTGGTACGTTTAAAAAGCAGTTTATCTTATACATTCTTAAGAGGTAAATAATCTAAATAAATGTTGGGCGTTCGATTATATCTACTACCTTTCACTACATTTCAACGAGCCCACGTTTATATTCTATTCTCTATTTTTTTTATTTGATTATGGCCACTCCAAAAGGAGCTAATGGATATCGTAATGAACACCTTTAATCTAAGGTGTTTACAGATGCGTTTTCACTCCTGAAGACTAAGATGGAAGGCCGGACATCTTGTATTTATACTGTCTCTCTATACCATTCAAATCGAAAGACAACAGTGGGTTCGCTGCAGATCGGCGATAGAAATAGAAAAGAGTGTGGTACCTACCCAGACGGCTCCTTGTCAGAGAAGTTGCCTACCACCTAGTAAACACCTATCAGAAATTAACATAACAATTCCCCGTCCCCCTCTCCCAAATTCACAGACACTCAGGACTTACCTTAGTTATTCCTTAATCACCGGCCAAGAAAGGTGTTATCGCCGTGTGATACAATAAATGCAAATTTTGACAAACTTTTGTTAAAATGATCTGTCTATAATATACATACAAAGCTTCATACATTCTGCATTTCATAATTTCTATATACTTTCATTATCTGTAAATTGTGATTCTGTAAAATTAAACCGTTTAAGTACGTACTTTACATTCTTGTGACAAGTCTCTGCCTCGTATGATTTCCTATGAGGTAGAGGTATAAGCGGGGGCGGCATCCTTTCTAGAACAAAGGAGTCGAACATATATTTTAATACTGTGCTAATACTAATATAGGGGATCAAATGACGTACATCGAACAATGATAATATTATAGTTGATACTTTAGTACATACCTTATTGATCTATGGTAGTTAGTCGACAAGGAGTAAACTAACAGAAAACAATTTTAAGTGTGACTACCAATATTAATTACAGCAAAACACTGACATTAGTTACTCCAATTGGGTAGATTTAAAAATGTGGGCATTAAGTTAAAAGTCGTTTTAACATCCACATTTATTTTGTATTCTATTTTGCAAGGTTGTATCACTTTCTTAACTATATTTTCAACAAATCATGAAATTGTTTTATAGGCCTTCACAGCTGGTTGTTTTTCGCAAAGAGAGAAATGGACCGCAAAGCAAACTATCTCGGACATATTGACAAACTTGATCTGTCTGGAGTAAGTATTAAGTATATATTATTATGTGAAATATTTATGTAAATCAAAACTCACAAATATTGAGAAGTTTTATTGAAACGAGTCTCGAGATGTCAACTCCCGCATGATAACAAAAATTTGCCTTAGTAGCCACTCTAAGCCAGAGGATTCATAAACTCATTTTGCACATTAGATACTGTCAGGATTCTGTGTATGAAAATACATACATAATATGATAATAGTAAAACACTTATTGAGATGGGTATTCCGCTATCTGTCAGAAAACACGATATTTTCCAGGTATTTCGTCGACTTTTACGACACCGATGTGATTTATTAGGGGACAGACTTTCTTATTTATTGTCCAGTCTAACTAGCTCGGAACTTCGTTAGAATGCGAACCCGCTTCAGCTTACCTGCGCCGTGCCTCGCAGCCGTACTCTACTAGCGCATGGATCTGTCGTTATAAGCCCCAGGTGCCAAGATAGCTCGACCGGCCTATGACTATACATCAGATTCGGCAAGGTAGAACCCCGAGTTTCTGCGTATGTGGTTGCTGCGTGTGCGCGAAGTATTCGAAAGTTTTCACCGTGTTCAATCATGGCCATGATATTGGCCGATTTCACTCACGGTCACATTATATAATTATTTTAATGATATATTGATATCACCTGACAATTTGTATATATATGTGACCGTGAAAGCCCCTAGTATAGATAAAACGCGTTTTCCCTAGAAAACAAGTTTTTACTGAACGCCTTTGTTAAAACTAGAATTTACTGCTAATCAAAAACTAAAAACGGGTTATCATGATGAAGATGAATTCATTTTAACGATAACAATCATAACCCCTTTGTAATAATATTTTTGAGAAATAACAATACTATTAATGCACTGCATATTCCGATGCAGAGTAAATTCATTTGTTTTGTTTGCTTATCATAATTTACGTTGTTTCTTATAGAAAGGCCTCATACTCAAGCAGCACTCGATTCTCAGCGAGACCAAAGACGCGCCCGAAATAACAATGTTCGTTGGTACATCCCCGGAGTTGGAGACCGCCCTATACACGCTGTGTTTCATGGCCCGACCCGACAGACCGTGCAGACTACGTTACAATAACGTGCCCTTCACCATCCAGACCAAAACTTTAAAGTCCGATAATGTACTCCTTATTGACACCGCTTACCCGGTCTATTAATTTATTAGCCAAATGCGAACAAATTCAATTGTTGTTTATTAAGTTTGTATTGTCACTTCAAAGTCCTTACTTATTTACTGTACGTACTCTAAAGAGACATGAAGAGCTGAATTAAAAATTACATATAATGTGCATTGCTTATTATCCATTTATATCCATTCTAGTCTAGTGTATTTTATTTTAGAGGATGTAATAAGCAAACATAAATTACTGTCATAACAAACAGACCGATATACTCAAACATTTTAGCTGAATACAAAGTTCATTTGATTGTGTAAAATATCAGAGGAGTTTACGAACTGAAAGGTTATCTAATAGTAGCAACTAACTTCGATAACATTTATATGTATTTAAATCGCGCGTTCCGCTCAGAAATTAATAAAATCAATTTGATCTTTAACACGAGTGTATTTCCTTTGTTATTAAAATTACATAAAATAACAAAAAAATAATTAGATTTACAAGTATAACTTTATCTGTAAATACAAAAGGTGTCAAAAAATGTATCTTAATTATCCAATAATTTTCACTTAATAATACTTATCTTAAAAGTATTATATACAACAAATATATAAACGTATTTACAGATCAGTAGTTTTTAGGGGAGTCTGATTAGATTTGGGACCGACTAGTGAATTGCACTCTATTATTTTAGGAAACGCTGATAGTCTTCAATATCTCTGACTTTTATTGTAATGTATCCAAAACTAGTAATAGCTCCAATAGCTATTTATCTATTTTGTTTTTATAAAACTACAAGAAACTTTTTTCTGGAATGTATGGGAGAAATTCAGCATCAGTTTTTTTTATATTACATTGTTAAACACAATATTCCAGTTTAGATGAAAATGTTTTGAAACATTTGACAATTTATACCAAAGGACAGAAATAAAAAAAAACGCTAAGATCCAGTGTAAAAAGATTTTGATGCCTGACCATCCAAGATAATATCCATAGAGGTAGAGGTTTCTATTAAGGCTAATAGCTAAACTGTCAGTATTATGATGAATACGATTTGATAGCCGTTCTGGTCGATACACAGCGTGTGCGATGTGGAGATTTATTAATATTTTTATTTTTTCTATCAATTTGACATAACCATCCAAGAGATCCATCTCTTACCCAATTCAATCTGGCGACAATTTTAAAACTGTTCAGTATTTATGCGGCTTAGTATTTTCAATATAAACTGATGGGATACAAACAGCCATGAACAATATTTATGATATTTAATGTAGTATTATAATAAATATGTCCCAAATATACAATATTCGATTCAAAAATAGACTCGACATATTTGACGCCTTTTTTGATTTCGATTACAAAACACTAGAAAATTTTCATTTTATTTTGACCTGTTACGTCTTCTAAGGTCTTGATATAAATTTGAAGATATGCAATTACAAGACATAATTTAGTATTGCTAAATTGAACAAAAATATTTTTAACAGATTTATAGAATAAATTTCGCTTCCTACATATTACCGTAGTACATACATTTTGTATCGTGTTTTCCAGTCCAGGGTTAGCAGATGTGTAGAAGAGGCCTTTGCTAATCATTGACGTGATTTGAAAAGGGTTATTTGCGCCTCGGCCTTTAATATTATAATTAACAGGTTTCTTAAACATGATTGTTAAAAAAAAGATGTGTGCGAATTTGGCCATAATTTTTTCTTATGATGCCATACAGAGTAAAGTTCATTACAACAAATTTCTCACTTTAGTATGAAAAAAAATGTAAATTTTATAAAAATCTCAAAAAAAAAAATATTTTGTTAATAATCTAAACTAATGAGCTATGAATCGTTTACACACAAACATTGCCATGCATCCTTAAATCAAGGAACCAAAGAATATATAACACGACCACATAATATTAACAAAATCAAACAGAAGCAGCCAAAGAAGTTCTGTAAAAATACTCCTGACTAGAATATTGTTGGCAGAGTAGGCTTATGAACTATGTTACAGACCTAAAACTCTTCTCTAAACACACTCAATTAGTTAATTGCACACACTCAATAAAGTTTTGACATTAACCATAGAAACAAGACCGACAATTGCACAATTTTGCAATGTGTCGGTTACAAATATTCAACCAACCGTGATATAACAAATGCAATAAGTGAACACTACACGAATTGAGCATTACATTAATGACTATATCAGATGTTAACAATAAATATGAATAGTTATGTAATGGCACATTTAATTATTAAAACTTATTAGATTATAATAAAAAAAAGGTAAAAACTGATGTATTATTTCATAATTACACAAAAAACGGTGTAAATACTGCAGATGAAAATACAGATATAGAAAATATAGTCTAAGAAAATACTGGTTGTAAGTAAGAAACGAGGCAGAAAAAGCTTACTAAATAGGAATTTGATCTTATAATAATTTAAATATAAATCGATGTTTAACATAAAATTGAGCTTATTCTCTAACATAAACTACACAAAATAGGAGCCGTATTCGTGCGGCATAACGCCACGGCGAGGATAAAACGTATGCGTCAATGAGTAATTTAAAAGATTCCTAATATTCGATGTGTAAATGTCGGCGAACCGGAACAACCGTCTAGAAAAGTACGTAGGATTGTGGTAGGTGCGAAAAACACTGCCAAACTGCTTATTGAACACAGACTTTGTTTCGTTCCTGAGAAAAAACAAACAAAGCATTAATTTTACCTCCATGGCAGTACGAAATTCAAAAAGATCTACTTTAAAAAAAATTACAATAACATAGTATACTAAATAAATGAAAATATTATTTACGAATTTTTAACGCGTTTAATTTTGTTTATATATTCCCGACGTTTAGATTGCTTTACAGCAGCCGTGGTTACGGCGGGACTGAGGTGTTAGACGTCCAGATGTCATAGTTATTATTTTTATTAATAAATTTTTGGTCCGATCTAATAAACAAAATTAAACGCGATAAAATCCGTAAATGCTATTTTCATTTCAAATGTGTAGTGTTCGCGTAAATACAAGAAATCATTACACACTAAATAAAAAAAATGCACTATACATCTACGAAAAATCACATCTATTTTTATCTAACATCGAAATGTATTTTAAAAAATGGAAGTAATCATACGCACTGTTTTTGTTGGGCAATGCTTTGCAACAAAAAAATTATCACTTTTGAATTCCCCTTTATGAATTTGTTGTAAATGGTGAGTACATGTTACACAGTATAAAGTTTATTAAACAAATGCATTTAAAAAGTAAATTTATTATTTTCAACAGGCTGGCATTGATAGTACACCCCATGCCTACCTCCCAAAGGTACAGACAGCGATTTAGGTTTGCCATTTGGCACGTCAGCGTAGCAGAACGTGGCGGATGGTGAGCTTCGAAACGGTGTTTGCTTCCGTGATACCATTATATTTTCAGTCCACAATTTTACTTAGTCGCATATCTCGACACGCATGAGGAGACTGGGGGTGGCAGATGCTTACGCCGCTTTCACTTCCTTAGCTAGGCTGGGTTGTGAGATCGATGCGCCAGGGTTTCGGTACCGTGGGTCTACTGCGTAATTTTGGTGGCAATAGTAAAGTAAAATAATTAATTAAATATTGTTTCGATTATACTAGCCTTTAACGTGTCATAACAATAGAATTTCTATTGTTGTAACATGTCATGCGTAAAACAAGTCAAAATGTCGTCAATTTATCAAAGGGTCAAAACGACAAGATTAAAATCGATCTCATTATCAACCACCAAGAGGCTTCAACCACCTACATAATGGGCTATTTTTTGAATAAACTTCTTCTCTGGATACAAGCCCAAGAATCGAGACAGTGTAAAACAGAAAAATTTGTATTTGGAAATAATATTACCAAGCCGCAGATAAAATAAAAATTTAATACTAACCTGAGCATATCCCGCTCGGCCATCCATTGCGAAATAACCTCAAGTGCTTCGGGATCTTTGTAGTCCTGGTGGTCTTCAATAATTTGCGTCAACATCTGAAGCCAATTGGCATTTTCTTTGAACGTCTGCGTATTCAAAGTGTTGATTTCATGCTGTTGAAAAGTTAACTATAAATGAATGTCGGCTATTGTTATGAACACTACAGTCGAAGCTCGAATTCGAGAAGTATGTGTACCTAAGACATTTATCGTCTGCTTCATTCATAGGTTAGAATTTTAAAGCTACTGCTAAACATAAGCTTCTCCAAAAAAGCACCAGTAAAACCCGGGATTTATTTCCAGCACGGGCAAGCGGGCTGATGTGGGCAGTGCCGGTATTCTCGCACTAGTGACGTGAACCCCATCACTAAGTCTGTGCTAATTGGGTTCGGCGAATTCGGATTTTTCCGAAAGTTTCGCCATTCCGCCAGCATTCGTTCCCCAGACTCTCGTGTGTTCACTAGCTATGTAACTATATTTAAGTTACACCCTGCTTTTCATCTGCTTAAGTAAGTCCATATAAATTCCACAAAGACGAGTACTCTAGGTCATACTCACTTTTAGTCATACTCACTAAAGAAAAATTAAATTGTTGAGATTTGAATTTTAACAAAACAGAATTACGGGTAAATGACTTAATTCGCTCGGCATGAAGATTAGCAACTGCTTGGTGATGTCCTGCTGAATAGTTTGACCATTGTGACAACAGGAACTCGATGTGTGCTCAATATACAGGTATAGAATTCATGTTTTGACAGCCTTTATTTTAGATTATTTTTTGTCTAACTAGATAGCCTAGTTGATATTGACCCTGTTTCGAAGCTAAAGGTTCGAATCCTGCTAGAGCCATACATTAGAATGATGAATATATATGTATATCTATATTATCAAAAAGAGCCAAAAAACAATCACAAACCCGTGACGCACACGCACAGATATATACATTTTATTAAATATCAATACTTCACATACACTCTGTATAATTTAAAATATATTTTTTTTTAATTAATAGTAGCTATTTATATTTGTTACCGTTAACTCATTGATAATAGCGCCAGTACGCCAGCCGTGTTCGAGTGTGACGTCAGCAAGATCGCTATATGGATGGTCGCCGAAATATAATACTTGATGACCACTCCAGCTCGTTAGATCCTGCAGTTGCTTTACTGTGCCCTAGATAGTATATTCAGTTAAATTATTAAAGAAAATCTTCTTAAATGTAATACAATTTATTATTATTTCAAAGCATATTAATTAAATTTGAATATGTAGGGTAAGGTTGCCACTATTGGACCACTTAACTTTGAACAAGCGAACCTTAAGTAAAATTATTACTTTATAAAGCGTGGTTATTTTTTTTTTTTAAAGTATACTAGCAATGCTCTTTAACTAACATTACTAATATTCCTTGTTAACCCTCCTACTAAGCATTAGAGGTTCACGACAATAGTCGAATGGTGGGCTCGAAACTGCGACGTCATGTTTCGCAGTCCGCACCCTAACCCATTAGGCTATTGGCGTTTTAAGGCGTTATGGAGCAGAAACGTACCAACTTAAAATGATGTAACGATTAGTAAAGTTAAATTGATGCCATAGTGATTGTTGATAAATGAGTCATCAATTTTTTTTTTCTTCGACATTGTCATTACAACAACGCAGCAGTTATCAAGTAACTTTATAATAACGAGATAGGTAGGTAATACCGCTACCGCTACCGCCCCCAACCGGAATACGGCTGCGGCCCCCAATACCACCTGTCCTATACATGCGCTCAGTCTTCACTTTGGTTAGGACATTTTTGTCTTAAATTGTCCCTTGGCACTTTGTGTGCACTTACTTTTTATTACAACGTATTACTTGTTGATCTTCTTACCTCTGTTATCAAGAGAAATCCTGGATGTGGAATTTACATTACTCGATACGCAAACGGGCCTATTTTATCACACATTTATAAGTTATTCGACTCGATTTACGATCACTTAAATGACTTTAAGTCGTTAAAGAAATTACAACACTGTTCTCGAATAAAGAGATTAATTGTGTAGAAAAATATAGCTCGTAATTCAATACCTAATTAACTAATTTTTTTTACGAGTTTATTTACAAAACATCTTAAAACTTTCAGAAAAACTGCTTGAAGTGGATTAATTTCTTAATACACGCCTGTTTTAAATTCACTTTCATGTTATTATGCACTATCATTTACGTAACTATAAATACGTGACTACGAGTAAACTAATATTTTTATCTCGGAGCCCATGAACGGTCAATGGATCAGGGCTTCACACCGGGAAAGCTACAACCTCTATGATCACCTCTAATTACACAATTGTCTCGATTAAAGACCGAGACTGTGTCTTTTAAAAACATCAATGTCTACATTTTTCCAAGTTATATTTATCATATGTGAAAAAAACATGGCATAAAAAACTAAAAGAACGCTTTCCTCTTCCTCTTTTTGTCAGGTGTAATGAATATTAGTCTTTACGACAAATAAATATGTTTAATCTCAAGGAGTTTACTAGTAGCTATTTAAAGGTTCCGTTACCCACCTTCCAGCTTTATCATTAGATCAACTCGTCGATGCTATATTATTGTAATATCATCGAAATAAAATTTTATTTAGAAAAAAATTAAATATATGTAAAATTTTCGACAATATATTATTCTTTTACAAGTATTGCCCACGAATGTGATAAATGAAATAATTTATATCGGTAGCGTAAAACACCGACGCACATCTGTCCAGTGAAGGTGACGGCGACTGTGGCGTACAATGATTGCAACCTTACCCTAATTATTAAAAGGAAAAGGAGAAAGAGTCATTAGGTTCTTCTAGGTTTATATCATTATTAAATATAATGGAATTTTTATGTACGTAAGAAAATGCGTTTAATTATTTAAAACAACTTGATGGTTCTACGATGTTGGTCACTGTACCCTATGAATATACACTATTACTAATCTATTAGATTTGGCTTCAATTCTTCACTAGAAGGCATTTGAATAAAATCGAAAAAATATTATTTAAATACAATACACGATAGTTCTAGCCCTCCAATACAATAATTATACTCACTTCGTAATAAATAATACCCTTTTCCAAAGACGTAACTTTTTCCCAAATGTGAGTGTTGGCATTTTTATCGAAAACACGGATCGGTCGTGAAACTTCTGTGAAAAATTTTGGCTTGTTTGCATTCACAATAACGACATCGAAAAACTCCCGCCAGTCATGACCTACCAACATCTCCATACCGGCGTTACTGCAAATCGAAAAATTACGAATTATTTATTTGTAATTTTTATTAATTTTTTTCATTATTGTTTCTGTAACACCATTAAAACACATGCAACAAAGAATTCTACTCATGCAGTATTTTTGAATAGTTTATACACATTAATCTTTAAACTCTCTGGAAGATAAATAATGTTCAATCTATACTAATACTTAAAATTATGAATGTATGTTTGGACGGATTTAACTCAAAAGCGATGTCACTGATTATGAAGGAAACTTTTAAATATTCCTTATGATATGGTAAATGATATAGGTAGGCTATGGTGTTTTAACGGAGTTAACATTACAGATGTGGAAGTTTGAATATTTGTTGTTCAATCACACTTAAAGGACGAATAGAAACTAAAATTGGCAGAGATATAGATTATGCCATGAAATATTTTACGGGACATAGGATAACTAATTAAGAGCACTATTGAGAAAACATTGAGAGCGTGTGGAGGCTAAGTGGTAGTTAACCGCTAAGGTAACTCCGTCATCCATGCAAAGACATTTATAAAAAATTATTCAAAACTTGGCAAAGATTAGATAGATAATAACTACATAAACAAAAAAATGTATCTTACACAAAATGATAAGGACTATTTGTGACAAGGAACAATTTTTTATCGTAGTCCTGTAAGAGTTGGAAATATTTTTTTAAATCGGAATTGGGCCGAATATACTCATCCACATTTTGAGCAACAATCCTATGCATTATTGGATGACAGCTTTGCACGGAATTCTGAAATAAACATTAATAAGCTTTATAAGATCGAACGAACGAATCATAAAAAATATTGTGTTTAACAATGGACACTACATTGTTAAATATTCGACACGAATAACTAGGTATGTGTATTGAATCGCCATTTATTCATAAAATTTCAAAAGTACCTTCACGTCCAAAAAGAGGATTTCTGGATGGTAGTCAATATGATTCCTGATAAAGTATTCGGCTACATTACAAAGTAATCCCATTTCAGGCACGGAAAAGAGGTCAGCTAAATGCACCATTTTTGCACGATTTTCCTGGAAAATTAGAAAACACCGGTCAAATGCGAATAATGTAAAAGTTGATAAAAAAAACTGGTATACAAGTAACACTGACTAATATTAATCTGAGGTTGTTATACATATATATATGAAAAACTAAAGGGAATCTTATTGCTGACATGCCAAATTAGTATGTTAATTATTTTCGAATTTTATTTTAGAATATTTTATATTTTTTCTTTGAATGAGAAGAATAAAAAAATTATTTAATTTATGTTATAATATTATTTGAAATGAAACTATTATTTACGGATTCTATCGCGTTTAATTGTTACGGTAAATAGGTTTTTTTACTGTAAAGCAAACTATTAAGTTTCATTTCAAGTGTGATGTATTCGCGTAAATACGTTAATTTTAATTTTAAAAAATTCGCGTTAATTTAATAAAAATAGGTATTAAAACAAAAATTCTACTAAATCCATATTAAACATATATTCTTAAACTCATTCACCTTATTTACAATAATAGTACATCAGTATCACTATCATGTCATATAGACCTTGCCACATACAATGAAAGGGGGAGAAGATGAATGATTGCCTACAAGTGCCTTTGATTAGTGTCACAATCAAATTGCCGTATGTATAAATGGCAAAGTATTGAAACAATCATTTCCATAAATATAGATTCTAGACATAAAGAATATAATTCTAAGTTTTATTTTATGATATAAGAAATGTTACCTGGCTTGGGAATGATAAGTTTCTTGTTATAACAAGCCTGCGGATAGAGGGCCATAAGTGTTGAAGGAAATCATGATTTGCAACAAACGACAAAGGAATAACAGACAAATCTTGACTTTCAAGAGATGGTGGATAACCAACAGAAATATAGCAGATCTTAACTAGCTGTACTTATTATGGTTACATAATTTATTTATAAATATGAGGTAATGAGCATTTTTTTTCAAGTTTATACCCACATAAGTTTTATTTTTATATTTTGTTGTTTTTTGCGTAACATATCAAAGCTACGCTTTTAATTTTTTTTAATCAATTTCTTTACTAATGTAATCCTTTTTGCACTTACGTGATAGCTGTGTTAGCTCTGAAACCCGGATACTCTCTAGAATTACACAGTAGGCACATAACCTAGGTTCGAATTCCAGTACTAAGCTGGACGAAATTTTAAGTAGGTAATTTACCACGTGCTTTGCAGTAATGGAAAATATCTGAAAAAATAGGTCTTTGCCTAGCTGCGGGACATTAATAGGCCCTGTATACTGTGCTGTAAAGCACCCGAAATGTGTTACTAGGTACGGCTAAACAGCGCCTAAAGGTCCATTTAAACTGGCTGCCCCGGGGTAGTACCAGGATACCGGCGTGAAGAATTTAATGCTTCTGCATTTAGTTCTGTGACTCCTCCACCCAACTCCCAAATATCCTTATAGGCCGGCAACACACTTGCAGCCCCTCTGCTGTTGCGGATATGTGTGGGCGACAGTAATTACTTACCATCAGGTGAGACGTTTTCTCGTTTGCTCCCTTTAACTTAAAAAAAATCCGTAATTAATTGACTAATAAGTATTATATTTTATTAGACCTCGATCGCCACGCATGTCGAACTCCGACTCGCCACCTCCCTCAATGCCTTATGTGAGTGTGTGGTTAAAATTAGATATTGTTATACGTGCTTTAAAGTTTAGCATTTTATCATGAGTATATTTTTTTTGTTTCATATTTTTAATTTTTTAATTTAGTTCAATTATATTTCATAGTATAACTATAGAGATTTATATAAGATAAATATAATAAGACTTTTATCTATACTATCATAGCACTGTTTGGCGGTTTTTGTACAAAAATATATATGATATTAAATATTGTGTGCGATATGTTTATAGACAAAGCTTGAAAATAAATAAATACCACAAGTCACTTGATTCAACACATTCCCAGGAATAGACATGAAATGTGATGCGACCCTTTTTTGTCGGACGCTCGCGCCGTCTGTTTAGGCAAAGTTTTTGTAAAACATGTAGTTTGAAAAAAATTTATTAGAGAGTGTAGTACTTTTAACGTAAGTTTATGTATGCCAATGAAGATAAAATATTTTTTTATTGAATTTTGGTTTTATTTAATAATTATTTAGATTTTGAACAAATAAACCGACAAATCTCAAAGTAAAATTACATAAATAATTCCAGAATCAAATAGCTCGTTTCATGGCGATTTCATCGACATTTTTATATGAAATGTTTCCTCCGAACTTTCCGAAGAAATAACTCTTAACGAGTGATTCCGCGAATGGAGAGCATTCGAGTACTCATCAGACGGTGAATTTATTCATTTTACATCGCGCATTCTTACCGTATTTTGGCTCACCGCTGACGATCAGCGACTGTGTCGGACAGTACAATATCACACATATCACCTACTCATCTCGATGTGGCTCATACCTCCATTTATTATTACTTGTCAACTATTTTTCAAATATCATGTTATGTTAGAAAGGTACAGGTGGTACATGTATATGCGCTCGCGAAGCCCTGTTAAATCCAAAGAGTGTGAGCTATATAGCTAAATATTTAAAATTGAATTGCGGCGAAAAAATGTGTTTGTCCATCCAATTGTTGAATATAACTTAGAAGTAGTTTTCTTTTCCCAACACAGAGTTATCAAATAAGTAACCGTTTTACCTTAAATCAAAGAGAAGAACAATTAGAAACAAAGATTTCTTTGAGTGATTTGTTTCTTTCACTGTACAGTTTGTTCAGGAGAACTTAGAACAATTTGTTCCAAGTTTGAGAAAAAGATCACAAAAAAAACCGTTTCTTGGTCGACTATAGTAGTTGGTTAATTATATCACAATAGTCATGACACTTTTGTTCTTTTGTGTTTAGGAGCTAGAGACTGTGAAATATGATTCACGTAAAACTGCCGCTTTGGGGCACATTATTTGATAAACGGTACTGTTTAAGAAACCTCGTAATGAGGGATTCTCCGAGGTCTCAGGATCATCCTCGGAGAATCCTCGGAAGATTGAGTATGCTAAAGCAACCTTTTTTAATTCACATTTCGTAAATGAGGGCTACCTCTTAGAAGTTTTTTTTTTATCTGAATATGTAGTGGTAACATGTTTATATTACTGTCTCCAATTTCAACTTAACAGTTACACAGTTTGCAGTTTATTTTTATTTATTTTTTATTAGAAATTTTAAAAATTAAAGTAATATAATGATTTCTTGTATTTAAGCGAACACAAACATGAAAGCATTCTTTACGGATTTTATCGTGTTTAATATTTGTTTTCATGTTCCCGACGTTTCGGGTGCTTTGCAGTGCACACGTGGTCACTAAGTGGGGGACTAAGGTGTTAGAGTCATAGTTAACTCGGGCAACCTTCTTCTGCTTTTAATTATTTAAAGTAATAGTTAAAATTTCCTATTTACTATTCGAGATTCTCGTTGTAGTCTAAACAATCTTTCATTATGTAAACTATGTAAGTGTTTTAGAAGCCACAGATATACTCTTGTGTAATGTCTTATCTCTGACGATTTCAATATTTTATTGTAGAATTTTTTTTTATCTGTAGCAGTTATTTTTTTGAAAAAATCGTTTTTGGAATATTCTGCCTATTACTAGTTGGTTAGTTGTCTTGCACTTTTAAAGACTACATCTGTATGCTTCTTATAGAACTCTCATGGTGTTATTTTAGACATTTGAATATTTCCAAAATATAATTATTTTTTTTATGGGATTAGTGGCAAATGTGCATGCGGTTCACCTGATGGTAAGTGATTACCATCGCCCACGTACATACGCAAGCCTTTAAGGGTATTAGGGAGATGGGAGGGAGAAAGAGCTCAATGCTAGAAAATATACTTTGGATTTTAATTTTAACACTGAGTGTAAGGGATTATTTCTTTTACTAAAAAACCCAAACCTTTTTGCATTGCACTTTCTTAAATGACAGGAAGTGAGTAGGGATAAAACTTGTCTTGCCTAAGACACAAAATTGTATTCAAAAAACAGTACTATTGTTACCATTGTGACTGATACTTTGTTTTGTCTATACTTTTATCAAAGAAGCTGCACTCCTAAATGAATAACTGAGACATAATCCTGTGATGCCTTAATGTTATAAGCCATCAAAAGCATACATAACTAGCAAATTATCTGCATACTGTCTCCACCGCATGATGTCCATGAATGTGTATGAAAAATTTACTGAGAGTTATTTTTGATTGTGTGGTAAAATGCATAATAAAATATTAAGTAAGGTAAACATAATCTATTGCAATTTTAATACCATAAGGAATGTTAAAAAAAATTATATAGATCCTGTAATATGTTTCTTTGTTATATCACATACCACAAACATACACACAAATAATTATATAAGCTGTTATAGATGTTACTGACATCTGTTTAATACTATGATCCACAAAATAAATTATGATATTGTTTAGTTTATAGGTCAGCATGAACTCAAATCAATTACTTACCTTATGTACGCGAGTGTCACCTTCCACATATGCTATTGGTATAATTCTATTTTTATATATTTTAAGCACTTCTTCTGTGGATACAGGTGTAAGCCCTCTGTATACAGCACCAAACTGAATTTGTAGAAATGAATCTAATTTTAGAAGCAACCCCTTTTCTATGTCATAATGCAATCCTCTTACAGCATAATGAGGTTTGTATTCTAATTTTGAAATTTCTGCTGGGTACTGAAAGTATTTAATAATAGAATAAATTACATTTGTATGTGATGTTAAACTAATAAAATAATAGGTGGTAAGCTCTGCCTAGGAGTTGTCTGGGTAGGTATCAACTATTTATGCCTGCAATCAGCAGTGCATCTACTGTTGAGTTCTGGTCAGGGTGGTAAGCTGTGCCAGCATAATTACAGACTGTGAGACATTCCATTTTCGTGATGAAAGGACCTCAGGGCTGACATGCATATAGAGGTTATAGAACCTCCTTCCATAGAAGTTGTTTCCAGGTGCCCATGGGCTGCAGTGGCCACTTACCATCAGGTGGACTGATAGTTCGTTTATCATCATAAACAAAAAAAAAGAAAAAGATACCTTATACTTTTCCAAAAGCATGTCTCTGCCGAGGTTATACAATAAATGTTCCAAAGATGGTTTATAGTGGGCCAGTGTATAATCATAATCAAATCCATACACTTTTACTTCAGATAGATCCAGTTCATTACACGCAAAAACACCTCTTGGGTTAACATCTTGAGGGAGCTTTTTAGCTATAAACCAAGTATACAAATTAAAGAACTTCAAAAAATCGCAAGTAAAAAACCATCATTAATTATACTTACATTTACATTTCGACTTAGTCCGACAATAGACATCGTTAAGAAATTCTCGTGATGAAAAATTCTTATAAAAATGAAAACATTTTTTGGGTTTGGTATGGGTTAAATTTTTCTTTACAAATCCGCTGAACAAGGTGTTTAGTAAACTCATTATTTCGTTAAAAAATTAAATATACCGGTATTAAATATCTATTAGGAAGCATACCTAAATTTCAGTAAAACAAAATTAACTATTAATAAACCTTAATAATAGCAGTTCAGTAATAACAAAACAACAAAAATCACATTGCATAACCGTAATTCCATGAAAAAAGAATCAATGTAATCATCGATATTGTTCTGCTAGAAATACTGTAACTCAACCAACCACCAACCGAGGCAGCTCAAACTGTATTACAAAAATTTACTTAGCTGTTAACACGTTTGGTTTAAAGTGTTCGTTATATTGTGCAGCAGAATAAAAAACGGAATGTTACATTCGCAGGCCCCATTTTTTGATCAGCGGTCTACTATCTGTGCTGTAGCAGTAGCAGTTTTATTTATTCTTACGCTACCTCAAGTATAATCATGTAACGGCATATGTTAATTCTGTCGACTGTCATCTATATTTTGTTCCATAGATGATCAAGAGACATCTCTTCATCATCTCATTCCCATCCTCGTTTGGATGTAACACTTATGTTGACCTTTACGCTATTACAATTACCTTGAAAATCAAACTATAAAAATTAACTCATTAAAGAGTCGTATGTTCTATAACGAGCACAGTTGTCATGCGATAGAAATATAGACCTCCCTCAAATATTTAGAGATGGCTTTTATTTGACGGCGAGGCGCAGAAGTTAGGGAGAATCGTATAGCAATTCCAAAATTCGTCTTCCCCTCGACTTCATTTCGGGTGTGGAAAGCCAGGAGAGACGTGGAAAGCAGCGACGCAAACACCTCCCTCCCCCATAGTGGACAAACCAGCATTGGAATTTGGGATCTCCAAGCCCACACGGAGCGGCCGCCTCGAGTCAACTCTCCCCGCTACGCCAGGCCGCCCATGTAACTTCCTCTTGGTTTACTGTGGGAGACGAAACCAAGGTTACTAAGCTCCTAAGCCACCAAAAGGGGGGAACTCGTACAGTGGGGAACCAAAAAGAGGCTTAGGACTACCTCTGAAAGCATCAACAAGTTTGACCATCATTACGAAAACACTCTTAATTCATCCAAAAAATCATTGCAAATGGTTTAAAAAAGATTGGCATTTCATATACTACAATCTTGGTTGCCGAGACTTTATATTCACGCCTTGTTTCCAACGGAGAGAGACAATCTTCTTCCACTTGCTACGGTCCTGACATAAGTCTTACGCTTCTCTTACTTTCAACAATGTTCGCATGCATACTCGTTGGTTTAGAGTACTCTTGACCTGGCCTTTTTTCAGAAAGTCTCCGATTTGTTCGTGAAATGTTCGCCTAGGTCTTCCTCTCCCGACCCCACCATTTACACTTGCCTCATATATTTGTTTCGTCAACCTACTTTCATTCATCCTCTCCGAGACTTTAATAATGGATAACTTGAATACTCACCTTGATATACTTGTTGGTCAACTAATTACTAAGTATATCGATATCCACCTGTAACGAAAGCGTGGCCGAGGTTGAGTTGGCACATTCGAGCTAAATGTGACGCTAGCCTACGATATTCCGTATTGCATCTGTAAGCTTAGTTTTAAATAAAGGGGTAATTATTCAACGGATACCCTCTAATATATGACTTATAGATAATGAGGAGGCCGACCGTGCGGCGAGACCAGCGATAAACGATGGTATTATTTATTGTACTTTAACAATGGTCAGTGAATTTTTACACGAGGTTAAGGTAAACTGTAGATAATTATGGCAAGAGTATTTTGATGAGCTTTCACTTAATTAGGGGATTTAGTACAATGCTATTAAGTGACAACCTCGGAACCCATGGTTTGAAAAATATAAAATTAATAGGAAAAATGTGGTAGCATTGTTAAGACTTCGCTCAGGCGACATTCCGTCAAATAACTTAAAATTTCTGATAGGAATATTGAAATTCCCTAACTGCTCGGAGTATAGTAGAATATTTCCAACATGTTTTGACGGAGTGTGTTCGGAACGAGGCGCAGCGTCAACGTTTAAGATTTTTGTATCATCAGACTGTAGGCATTTGTAATAGTATTTTGTCTTCCCCACTAATTGTTTGTGTCATGCTGGCTTAAAACTATTTCTCCGCGTTCACGGCGGCGTTGTGTAGTCGTCCACTTACTTTTAATATGGTTGAGCTGCTTGCGGCTACTGCCATGCGTTTTACTTGTGAACTTACATTGCAAATTCTGCATGCAAATAAAGAATTTTTATTCCTTCGTTCATTTTGTCTTCCGTAGTATTTTGTCTTCCCCACTATCTGAGGAAGCCAAAATATTTATTGAACTGTATTTATAGACAATGTAAGTAATGCGATGCATGTTTTTTTGCACCTACGGGGTTGACATCGTCATTGTGACTTAGCCCCTTTATTTACAATTAAATAAAGATAAAAAAAATTGTTTGTGTCATGCTCGCTTAAAACTATTTCTCCGCGTTCACGGCGGCGTTGTGTAGTCGTCCACTTACTTTTAATATGGTTGAGCTGCTTGCGGCTACTGCCATGCGTTTTACTTGTGAACTTACATTGCAAATCCTGCATGCAAATAAAGAATTTTTATTCCCTCTTGTACCACTTATTACTTTTATAATTAAGAAATACCAGAAATTGGCGAATTTGTCATTAATTTAAATTAACTCGTAAGAATTTCTTAAATTAATGAGGTTAAATGTAATAATTTACACTACCCATTTATGTATATAATATTCGGTTGAGTTTTTAGAAGAATTTAGTAGAAAGTATTATTAACAGATCGTTCACTATTACAATGATAAATCATGAACCGTGCCGTGCCAAGGATATGTATATGAGAGTGAGGTTTACAATACTGTAATTGGGAATGGAAACTAGGTTAGAATAATAATAAATTCGGAAAGTGGGATGAGATCTTGTCCAATAAGGCCTAAAATTGTACGATAGTTATTTGTGACAGTCATACAAATTTGTTTTTCACGGAAATATTCTTCGGAATAGTATGTTTCTGTGTGAATAATTTAAAGCCTAATATATATTTCATCATTTTAGAAAAAAAGAAATCAACACCTACACATTTTAGTTAAGTTTCAAAATTACAATACCTAAAAATGGAGATCTTTGACAGGTCTTACTTTTAGTATCAAATTTGTTATATTTTCGTGTAGGAGAAAGTAGACCAAATTAATAGTTTTGATAAATTATTTGTTTCTTTACTTAAAAATATTTATTATATCTTGTAATAGTAACAAATTTTGTATAGAGAGAAAGAAAGCAAAAGCTATGGAAATGACCGTGCCTTGGGTGCCGCGTTTGCTCACGTGAGACCAAAAACGTGTAAATGAACATTTCTAACGCTCTGTTGTTTAGGCGCAATAAAACGGAGTTTTGGCGTCGATTAATATTTCTGTAGATGAAATTTGGATACACCATTATACGTCCGAAATAAAAATACAGTCAAAACAGTGGACAGCGAAGTGGGAATCGGCTACAAAAAAAAAGCAAAAACTACGTTTTTGGGATAGTCAAGAACTTATCTTAATCGATTATCTTCAAAGAGGAAAACCATTACAGGAGCATACATCGCATCATTACTTGACAAGGCAGAATATGGAGCTGTCGGTCTGCGGTCATATGTGTACGCGGGAGCAGTATTGCGCTGCTGGACAAAAGACAGTTCAACCTATCCTTGTTATTGTTTTATATCTCAACTTAGGTTTTGTAATTAACCTACAAACATAGGTTAATTACAAAACCTGTAAAAGTTATTGAGTTTCATTAAGTTTTATTATTTAATTTTGGAAAGTTGTTTTGGAAACAGCAGTCATAAAAGGAATCCCCCTAAGTAGTCGATGGACGATACACGCTATATAAATAATCTTAATTTTTTAGGATCTTCCTTAAGATATTTATTTTTTCTGTAGATTTACCATCCAATTTCACACCCAAAGCTTTTCTTTATTGATTGCTACATCGATATTTATATTTAACAGGTAACGTATGAATTTTTGTTTTCTCGATGCTCCATCGCTGTGGCACAGTGTTCTTTACTATGCTGTTCCTATCACTCTCCTTCGTCTCGAAATTGAAAAGTTTTATTTTCCTGTCTGTGTCAAACGGTCATAGTGCCTAACGTTTAAATGTCTGTTTTACTGAAACAGCTATGTTCGTACTGTCGCAAGACGCTTGTCATAATTCCCGTTACTCTATGGTACAGATCCCTCCTCGTGTCATAAGTCCTGATATGACTCATAATCATAACAATAGAATTTCAACTGTTTCAATTCAAAGGTTTCAACACGGCAAGACTTATTCATCTGCACTTTCTTCCATACCTGTACCTTACCATACGGGTACTGTTGTGTTTGATCAGAAGTTTTAGAAGAAAAGAAAGTTACATATTGGATTTCTGTAGCTGTATGAAAACATGCCTGGGTAAGTTTTGTTTTAACGATAATATAAAAATTATGTAGTGTCCGATAAATACCTATGATTCGAGCTTTTTGAGAGCAGCATATCACTATTTGACAAACACCATACGTTGTTGATGACATTTATGCGCATAATTTGACATAAAACTTGACGATTTTAAATTTGACATTTGTCTTTGCGTTTTTTTAATACAATTTGATAAAGTATAGTTACATTTTGTTATTTTCTAATAACCATATTCCAAAAACAATGTATTTTCGCATCCATTTTTCTATTACAAATATATCTATCGATTATCGATTGATGCGTCTGCTAAAGCTGAGCCTTAATTTCTGCTACTTTGACAGATCCTATCCAGCTAATCGGCAGCTTCACAATTCGCTCGATTAGCTAAGCAAGATTTGTTTTATATAGGTGGCAGTGCTTCCTCTTTGATGATGACCATAATTACCTCCTTAATGTAGTTGCGGTTTGTTTTTCCTCATTTTACCCTTTACTGGAATCTGTAACATTCGCTAAATGAAAGCGTTTCCAATAATGCCGGTTATTAAACTATTCAACCCCCTGTTGCCTTTGTTTTGCTAGACACAGTGTGTTGCAGACCATGTCGTTGAGGCAAAAGAACTTGTGAGTTTGTCCTGAAATTCTTTAAAGAATGGTATGCTGTGAGTACAGAAAGGTCTGACTAAATTTGGTGACAAGAATGTTAACTCCTAGGCCATTAGGCCTCAAACTGAATATAAATTCTATTTAAACTGTTTGTAATTTGTCATGGGTTAGGTGTGTTAAGCCTAAGATTGGTTTACCTCTCCTACATTTTATAAACCTATTTAGTACAGACAAGAAACAATCCTACTTTAATTTATAACCAGCTTCAGGTTCACAACCATATGTAGTATTGTACCTGTAAAACACTACAGTACTACAATATTTCTGGGCACTTATCATAACTGGAAAAAAGTTTTTTTAGAGTTATTTCAATTATATTTTTTTTTAATCCTAAGCATGCTTAAATAGTTTTGCTGATAAGAATTAGCTTACTAATTCTCTATTCTCTTCTTTACTATTCTCTAAATTTCGATTATTTTGTGATTTATTACAATTCAATATAAAAGTGAGTTTTTGTCATTTCCAGCAAGTCCGAATCATTTAATTGGCAATAATAAGCTGGCCATTGAGTATTATCATTCCTGTGTTGGTCCTGAAAACCATAAACTTTAATTTATCAATTTGTGTGCATGTTTACCTCTTAAAATGTCAGTTTGATTGTGTTTTGTAGGAATGTAATGTTACTTGCATTCCTTTTAGCCTTCTGCAATTGCATTTAGTCTGTGAAATAGAAACAATTGCAGTTTGTGTGGTAAAGCTTTTAACCAGCACAAAAAAAACCTGAATCTCTAGAATGTGCAATTAATAATGCAATTGTAGTTACACAATGAGTGTTACATTTTTGCATAAGTTAACACCTTTAAGCACGGCACAAAAACAAAACAAGAAATTTTTAATGGTTTTAGAGGAGCTATTTTTCCCTTGGAAGTAAGTGTAATTGTTTGTTTATTTACATGCAAACATAGACTCAGGTGCTGTATGCATGCTGTTATGCATTGCAAAACACATTATGTGATTTTACAAAATGTCTGCCTATATATAAATAGCCGATTGAGTACTGGCAAGTGGTTAATAAACTTGTCCCATAATGGTTTTATTTTTATATGCATAAATCACTTCTTCAACCCAAGCTATGTAGAAAAATCTACATGATGATTTACAAATGAAATAAAGGGGCTAATTAATACTTATGGATAGAATATTTGACTTCTTTTTGATCATGTTTTTTTAAATGTCACTGAAACAATGTATCTTGTTATATATTTTATATGTTCCAATAAGTTTATAATGTTTACAATACTTCATTCTCCGAAATTTCTTTGACTGTGATTGACATAATTGTAAATCTTGCAACAGTGTTGGGTGATTAGATTGCTATTTTCTGAGAGGAGACTATGTGCTTTTCAGAGCTGTATTCATTTTCCTAGCACGGAGATACAATCTAATAGCATCATCACAGCCAGTCAGACAATCATCACTGTAATAATCATGTATCATTGCATTCTAATCAAACCTGTCTGATGCAACACAGATCCGGTTCATATGTTACTTGCTTAGAATAGAATATGAAAGTAGAAATAAGAAACATTAGAAAATTAAGCAAATTAATATATTTGCTGTTATTTCAGTTGTAATAATTAAGTTCATATTTGAATGCATACCAGTAACATTTGACATCTTAATGAGAACTGAAGTTGAAGTAATTATGATTTGTAATAAGCAAATAAAATGTTTAACTATAAACAAGTATTATAGTTAATTTAACTAATTAATATATGGTAATTATCGATGATCACTTAAAGCTGTGAGACAGCCTTCAAGTTTCTTAATCACTAGATGCAGGAAGCAAGTGATTTAGAGCTATATGCACGATGACATTGATGGTAGAAACGTCAGCGTCACGCAGTACGCCGCATGGAACGGGAAATAGTTTACTGACAACACAAGCCCCAAGACATTAGAGATGTACAGTTTTCTTTCCTACACCGAGTCATTCAGCGCCATTTTATGCGTCGTTGCAGCTCCGCTATGTATTCACCAGCTCGTCTTTCCAGATGTGTTGACAAACATGTTAAAAGCTGGAAATCGTCGGATGAGGGACATATAGAACACAAGGCACGGATGTTGAGAATGGCTTCTATTTGTGAAAACAAAGAAGTCTGAATGAACAATGAAGTATTCTACGTATATGATATTACGGGGATTTGGTTCTGGTTTTCCAGAGACCGCCAAAGCGAGGAACGTATGCAGTAGTGAATCTGAACTCTATATCTTGAGGAGCTCCAAATTCTATTGGAGATTCCGTATGAGTGTCAGGTCTTTAGATGAAGCTGTAAATTTGAGATCGTTTCCGCAGTAAATCATTTCAGACAAAACTCTTCTACCTATGAATCGCTACAAAGTTAAAAAGCGTCCGTCCTTACTTAAATCACTTACGACTTAGAAATGTAAGTCCCGCAAAGTCCGCACCAACAGTATGGAACTGAACATCAGCCTCAAGGTGTTCAGAAGGTAAGTCGCTCATTATATAAGATAAGGTTTTACTTTTAAATCGATTGCATATTAAGCAATTAAGCGCAGTTTGTTTTACAAACTTACAACCACCTAAAGGCCAGTAACCTTTACGAATACAGGCAAGTGGTTGCTGGAGTCCACGCTTAGACGTTTATGCTCACACGAATAATAATTTCGTCAAATGATGATTACTATTTAATATTATGAGGTGCCTTTTCTCTTAGGGCTAACTTTAGGAATTTATCCTATCTACAACATCAATGATCTCTTCGCTGTCAATAAAAGGATTTAGTGGACTTACAGCAGATTGGGAAAATTCAAGGTTTGTTATCACTTAATAACTTTAATGTTATTGTACAGGTTACACGTGGAACAGGATATATCCCTTATTTTAGTTATCCTGTTATAGACATCGTATCTGCTTTGGTCGAAGAATTCAGTCATCAGATATTGCAGCGTAGAGCTTTAGACACTGGCTGTTATAATTCTGCGGAAAGAAGCTTAGCAATGTAATTCTAAATGGAAAGGAACTGCTTTCGCCTAAGCGTAAAGTAGATTCGAATACACTTGTCGCTCGAAAAAAAATTTCAAAGCATTATTTTGTTGTTTGATAATTTATTCTTTTTTTACGTTCTTAACGGAACCAGTAACCAGCCAACTCAGTTCAGAGTTTCGCAGCACGGGGTTATTAAACTATATTCCTTCTCTCTTCAAGGGTAAGTATCTCGCTAGTTAAGTAGGGGTAACGCAATAATTAAACTAGGAAAATATAAACGGGCTCACAGTTTGATCGGCAGACAAGCGGCGCTGAGCATGTAGCTCACGTGCAGGAATACTGCTACTTCTACTCAGTAGATATCTCGATTACGTGGATGGGGAGACTGCTTAAATAGGTGATAAATGAACACACGGAACAGCACGACGTTGTAGTGTAAATCAGCTTCTAGTCTTTCACTAGAAGCAACGAATCGTCTGTAGAACTGGGGTGCACACGTCGACAGCAATCTCGGAAATGTCGTCCACGGGAACAAAGTATCTTCGTATTTCTCTTTAATCGGGTGGATGCCCAGTTATTGTTCATAATAGAACAAGAAAGTAGAACTAATGCTTCTCAGAGGATAAAATAAGAAAATAGTATTTCCATTATGTTAAATTTGTGACACGAGAAGGGCTAATGTATCCCACAGTTGGTTGATCTAGGCTGGACAGTCCCGCCTTGTCGTGCCTGGTAGCCGTGGCTTGATCTCCCATGGTGAAACAAATAGGACCTACATCGTCGGCCTATTGAAGGCCTATTAGGAAGTCGTGTCCATGTTCCGGTGCACCTTACTAGAAGGGAGACGGAGAGGAAGAAAGATACATTTATTTGGCAATCACCTAACAAAAAAGAAAATTTAAAAAACAAATATATCATATATATAGTTCCCGTTTCAGTGATACCACAGCACTGTTTTCAGACGGGACGTTAATTGACTTCACGAACAACCAGACAAGAAGCATACTTTATATAGTACAATGAAATAAACGTAGTATCCTTAACCGTGATGTAATAGTCTTAACGCTTCTGATGACACTAGCTGTATTATGCTAATATTGAAAAAAATTTGAACATGGTTTTCTACTAATAAACGCGTGTAGTCGTATCGTTCAGAAAACAGTAGCCTGGCAATGTTATAATTAGATGCTGCAATTTCTAATGATATTAAAGGAGAGCGACTCTACAAAGGAGCACGAAGATGTGCAACGTTTAAATGATATCTATAGTGTTATTATTGTGTATGAGTGACTGAAAAGTGTCTCGAAACTCTAACCAGTCATGATAACCACCCTATTGGTGCGATTGGTTTATTGTAGATAGGTTGGGTCTTGGTGAAAGGACATTCCTCGCTGTATTTGAGCAACTGCGTACTGAGCACGATGTACTTGTAATGTTGTGATAGTCTATTATTATTATTCGCCAGGAACGGATACGTTTATTTCTGGAACGAACCCGAACGAACTGGAAGAAGCAATAAGGCATTAAGTCCACCTTTTGTCATCCTTTTGGTGTACACAATAAAGTATAAAGAAATATGTTACAATAGATATATATGTAAAATTCTGCTTCCGTATGTTTGTCTCCGAAAAACTCGTAAAGTAGCCGATGAGTTGAAATGATTTTTTTACCTAAAGTTGCATTTCTATATTATTATTATTTTTATATACTTGTATCCAGGAGTAATACTTATAATTTTGACAACAAACATACAATTAGATAAATAACACATCTTTTTACTATCGGCAGTCCGACTCACGTCCGGCACGGGCAGACATCTCTAATGTTCTGACAAAATGTCACTGTGACCACTAGATAGATTTGCATATTAAATCCAAAATATTTATTCATATGTTAGAATAGATTCGATTTTATTTGAGAAGTTATTTTATTGTATGATTTAAAAAAAATGGCAGATTTTTAATATCATTGCAGATATTAAAAATATCATACTGAATACTATATACCAAAATAGCCACTGTGAAATGAGTCAGTCAGGGTTCAAGCTAGGTACTACCTAATGGAAAAAACGTCAAGAACATTTAAAAATTAGTTATACTCATATCATTTTTCTTTTGTACTGTGTTCTATCCAATCCCACTTATCCATGCATACCCTAAAGAGCGGTTTGAGTTTCTTTTGGAGCCACTCACTCTCGCTCTCTTCGCTGTGATAACTTACCTTAAAATTTCCATCCCATAATACTTCCTTCTATTCTAAATTATTTTCTATTGAAGCTGTTCGGCTCTGGAACTCTCTAGCACTTCATATAAAGCGTGCGCAATCCCTAGTTATTTTTTAAAGGCTGGTCAAAGCGCACTTCGTGCTGTCCCATACATATATATATATATGTATGCAACAGCACGATACGATATATATATATATAAATATACATTATATTTTTCGTTTCTTAAACCATGCTTACTGGTCATTATATCCTCTGCAAAGTAGTTGCCCGGTAGAGATCGCTTTTAAGCGATAAGGCCGCCGGTTATACCGTTGTATATTTTATGTAAATTTTCAATTTTTGTTATTTCATTCATTTCATTCATTCTCGTCTCTCTCGTGAAACCTAAGTGTCGTGAAGACGAATGGTGTAAACTCTCGGACTCGCAGGGACCCTATTTTGTTCCTTATTTAGATAAATGAATTACCAGTTGTGGTGTATAATTTTTTAAATATCAGAGAAGACTATACTTCCACTGAAGACAGGATTACTGAATATCACTATATTCAGTCATCATTTTTGGGGACAATGATTAAATTTTGCGCATGCTGTTAATAAAGTAGGATTTCGAGTCGGAGACTCCCAACCACCACGTATGTATACGTAATTTTATGATATGAATACGTAAATTTGGAACATTTTTGTTAACAAAATAATTTCCGCAGTGGGCTTATCAGACTGGTGACGAAAAAGAATAATTTAAAGATGCAAGAAAAAAAATACTTCGCACAATTCTGAATGCAAAAAAGTGTCGGTGTGGGTCATTAATGTATTGGAGATGAAACGCATTTGTGGGAGCGAAGGTGGTGCTTCTCTTAGAACTAGTCTGTGATAAATACCATTATTTTGTATATGGAATGGTTCGTAGTAGTTTCTTCTAACATCTTTGAAATAATAATGTATTGTAGTAACAGTAGTAGTAAAGGAACGCTTGATTTAATTAACTACAGAATATTATTTATTTGCTTTGTTGTACATTGTAATATTGTACGCGTATACGAAGGTGATAAATAAATCTGAAAAAGTATAATGAAAATATAAATATTCATTTATCATACGGTATATCAACCTTTTTACTTTATTGTTATAATTCTTTTTAATGGTTCGCTTATTATTTATTTCATTGACAAGACCAAATACAAAAAGTGCGAGGGCCAGAGGTGGAGTTGGTGCAGGTGACAGCGCTATTGTTGACCCGTAAATAATATTTCTATAATTTGTTTTTATTTTTAGCTTTGGATTTGGATATATTGTTTTCAATTTATTACTAGGTTTTTTGTCGCCTCGGTCAAATACAAAAAGGTGTCAACTATAGGCGAAGCGGATCCTGCTACATTACCACTTAGCCCAATTACAAAGAAGAGGAAGTGGAAATCGAAAAAAGCAGTTTCACTAAGAAGACATAAGTAAGAAATAATTTTCTAAATATAAAATTCCCGTTGAAGAAGTATTCATGCCATCACTTTCTTATCCTTCTCCTTTCAGATCGCCTAGACTCCCAAGTGTTAAGTGTTCACCAGACCACAGTTTTGACGTGCCGTCTTCTTGCAAGTTGGTTAATCTATAAATATCATTTTAATATTGTCATTGTTGCTGAGACATCAATAATATGTCAACTATCTTTTAGGATTGAGGTATGCGAGACCACTGAACCTTCCTTCAGTACCGATCCAATCGCTGGACCTTCTCGTCCTAACATAGAACAAGATGCGGTATTTCAATCCAAAGAAACTGAAATGGAGCTCCTTGTTAATCACGGTAAATATTTTTGTAGTATTTTATCCATTTTGCCTTGGCTTTAGAATGGAACCACCTTATCTTGTACGGTAATTTTTATTATTAAAAAGCATGACATCTATCCTCAGGTAGTGATAACGATGACAGCGGTGCTTCTGACATCGAAGATAATACAACGCCGCTAAATTTACTTCCTCGGGTGGAACTAATTACGCTCAAAGACTGGATATACCAATTAGAGTTTGACGAGGAGCCATCCCTTTATCCTTTTACTTCTTCTTTAACTCCGCGGTCTGTAGCCGAAACGCTGAAACCTCGAAGCCTATTCGATTTTGAATGGGCGCCTCTGCCTCAACCAGCATTGCCATGGCAAGAGCGAAGGGAGACCTTTTTGGCTAAAACGGGTCCAGTAAAAACATTTTCTAATCCCTACAATGCGTTCGTCTCCATCTGGGATCGCGATGTGATGAACATGATAGCCATTGAAACTAATAGGTACGCGAAACAATGTCTGGTTAAAAAAAAGGTTTCGGGCGCGCTGGCTACAAATAGTCGTATTCTAAAATTTACAGATACAAATGCTGACGAATTGTATGTATTTATTGGCCTAATAATAGCCATGGGTCTTGTAATCAAGTCCGACATAAAAGAGTACTGGGCAGTAAACGATGACGTGTTGGACACCGCTAATTTTGGTAGATACATGTCGTCCAACCGATTTTTTTTTTGTTAAGCCAAATGCTGCATTTCATAAATAATGAGGAGGATATCAGCCACCTTTCAAAATCCGAGGCAATGCTCTATAAAATTGTTCCAATTGTGGAACATTTGAATGAGAGATTTCAAGCGTTCTACCAATTGGGGCAATCGATAGCACTAGACCAGTCTTTGACTCAATGGAAGGGCTGGTTGAGCAACAGCTTTATTAAAACTAAAGTCGCGGAAATGGGTATTAAATCTTATGAGGTATGTGACTCCTCCTCCGGATACCTGTGGCGTTTTCAAATATGCGGTGGCCGGAACGAATCAATTGCCCCGGAGGATCTCGGATATTTAACGTCCCTTGTACTCAACCTTCTTGAGGATTTGGAGTACAAAGGGCATACGGTGTTTATGGACAACTTTTACAATTCGCCAGTTCTGGCTAGAATGCTGAAAATCCGCGGATTCGATTGTGTCGGCACACTTTGCCGAAATAGGCAAAATGTACCTAAACAATTATCCGAGTTAAATAAGCAAACGATGGCACCTGGTGCCATTCATGGTGCATCAAGTGGAGATGTAGATATTGTGGTATGGCGGGATAAAGACATCGTCTCTTTGATATCCACATACCACGGTATAGCAACTTGCTCCCGAGAAGGTAAACAAAAACCAACTGTAGTCCACGATTATAATGTCCGCATGGGTAGCGTGGATAAGAAGGACCAGATGTTGGCAGCATATCCCATAGAGAGGAAGCGTACCACGGTATGGTACAAAAAACTTTTCCGTCGACTGTTGAATGTAAGCGTTCTAAATGCTTTCATATTGCACAGAGACGGCCCCACACCGGAGTATCCTCACACACACATAAAAAATCACAGACTCTTTAGAAAAAAATTGATACATGCATTGTTACATACCCACGGGCAATCGAAGCACGTACTCGTACCCATGAAGCAACACAGCAAAGTAACTTTTTCACGTGAAATGCAAAAGCATTTCCCGGACGAGTACCCATATAATGAGAAATTGAAACAGAAGAATAGGCGTAATTGTACCGTGTGCCATAAACGTACACAAAATTATTGCCCCGGCTGCGAAACACCTCTTTGTATAAAATTTTGTTTTTTGAAATACCACTCTTGAAAGTCGGCTTCTGGCTCTGTAATCGCCAGTCTGATTACCAAAAGGAGTGCAATATATTGTTCCGGCTGTAGCGCCCGCCTATATTCTGGCTACAGCATCGGCCTGAGCCCCGGCTTATGTTTTCAGTAGTATCATTCGAAAAATCGTCAAAGAGCATCTGATTGTGAGGTGACTGGTGCAATAGCCAATCTGAATGCCAAGCGTGATAAAATATTGTGCTCTGTCCGTAACATCCTCCTCTGTGAAAATGTCTATTTTCAGTTGTGCCATTCGTAAAAGTCGATTAAGGGAATCGGTGTGAGAGATTACTGGTGCAATGGCCAATCTGACTGCCACATGTGGTTAAATACATTGCTCTTACCGTAGCGTCTCTCTCTGGTAGCTCCTGCTTTCAGTACGACCAGTTGTAAAATCAGTCTCTAATGAAGGTGTCTGGTGTAATCACAAATCTAAATACTATACATGGTGAAAGACATTGTCTATCTTTTAGATAGTATTATTCATAAAAGTTGGCTAAGTGTGAGATGTCTATACAATTACCAGTGTGACTGCGTGACACAACAAGCGTGATGAAATATATTTCTCCGGCCGTAGTAAACTTTCGCCACATATTTCTGTTTTCTATTTATCCAACTTCTTTATATAAATTTGTCCCAACTGTAGCGTTCCCTTTCGTTAAATTTAATTTTCTACAATAACGTCAGTATTCGTAAAATAACCCTACCCTAACCCTTTGAGAAATACAATAGTAGCGTATGGAAGCTACAGTTATCAGCTCTATCGTTCGTTCAAATCAGTTTGAGGGGTCTGGAGTTACCGCCGATCCGACTTTCAATTCAGGTCTCCCGTCTCTAAGTTTCTGTTGACGTAGCATAACTTGTATAAATCAGAATAGTAGGCCAATTTAGTTTTTACATACGAGCTCGAGGTGGCTTCGTGCGTTTTGAGGTATATTAGCGAGTTGCTATCTCCTTTCGACTCCAATGATTAGTTAAGCTCTGTGTTACCAGTCGTCCGCTCTGTCATCAATCCAGTGTTACATTATTACACCAGTATTCCTGACCAGTGTTGTCATATTGACATGTGATATAGATTGTTCATACAAAAATCGAAGTTAGATAAACAAAATTCAAATTTGATGACAATATAACAAGACTGAGATCATTTGGTAAGTGGCGACCCTTCTAATGACTTTAATTAAGAGAACATACTGGATGATATATATACGTCAATTTATAGATCAGCGCTAGAGAATCCACCATCTGTGTTTGATTTCTATTATTTCTTCTAGAGTCGTCGAATAAGCCGAACTTGGTTTTAGGTCGTTATTGAAACTGAATAGGTGAATATACCATATAGCATCACTATTATAAAATATTTAGTCAGACATTTCAACGCTAATCGCGTCTTATTACAATTGTACGAAGTGTAGAGAGTAGTGAACGGGAATTTTAAGCGTGATATCAGGTTTTTCGAATTGATAACTTTAATGTATTCGTATCAAATATAAATTTGAACACTTCCGCATTGCTACAGCCGTAATATTTTATAACACTTATGACGTGGAGATTATCACTATCAACAATGAAATAATAAAGTTAGCAAACCTTTTGGCTGAATACGTCATACAAAAAAGCTAAACACAAAGAGTAGCACTTAGCCTTATGACAGCAAATAGATAGATTGCAGATTTTACCCAATTGGAAGAGCAAACCTTATTTTTCCCTCTGGGAACCTACCATATAAAATAGCCTGATCATACTGTGCTGAATATTTATATGATGCCATTTATAGTATATAATTATACAGAGAGTACAATCTCGACGATTCAAATGGGTAGAATATAGAACCAATACAGTGGCATCTCTACTAATGGCGTGGAAATAATTTCAGTATAACAGAGCCGAACTATAACTACACGTATTTAACACGATTTTAAACATGGGAGCACTATTATCATACGTGTTTGACAGAACGTCGTAACAGTGGATAAATGCACCGGTATGTGCGCGGTACGGCTTCGCTGTGGTATTTATGTTGGGCCTCCGACAGCCGACAACACGAACAACGTGATTACTAATGATAGTAACATTTAATATTGTTAAAGTTGTAGTTTGTTTTTATTCATAAAGCATATTTTTTATATTAGCGTTATTTATTCTTACAATCTCCTTATGTCAAAAACAATACCTAAAAAACAGTAATTTCAAATGTTAAAAAATGGACAGTAATGCTTTCAACTTCTAGACCCACCTCGATTTTTAAAATCATACTTTTTTGTAGATTATGATTTTTTAGAAATTTTTCTTGCTCAGTTTTTTTAAAGACTTAAAAAATTCTTGTCACGTCAAACTTATCCTTTATTTTTACAATTAATTTCGACTTGTTCATGGCGACTGAACAGTTTCGCTCATCTATCCATAAATTCTTCATGTTCCCTGATATATAGGGATGCAGAAAACTTTTCCTGATACTTTCAGTAGTTCCGTAAAATTTGCATTCTTTATAGAAGGGAAGAAATATTATTAAAGAGGGTTCGGTTATCCGAACTCTTTATCTTTAATCCACCGATAATGTTAAAAGATGATTGTATAAGCTGTGGATGTATTTTATTCTACTCATTGATCTCGTTATGAAGTCGATCCTAGTCTTCATTTAAGCCAAGAATTTCAACAGCATTTCGTATAAGTTATTACACTTTTGAGATGAAATTGCGAGAATAATGAGGGTACTATAGCCCTTGTCTTAAGACTGAATATTGGTTTTATTTCAAACATTTTTACGTAAACCTGAAAATTTCTTTACATGGTTTATCTCGTCTTGCTGGTCTTACTTTTTTGATTTTGATTTAGTAAAGTAGCAGCCTGTAAATTTCCCAGTAAGGCAAAGGTTTCTCAATATTTGAAAGCGTTTTGGAGCCGAGGAAGATTCACCACGCTGCTCCAATGCGGGTTGTAGTACTTCATATATCCTCTAAGTGTTTTTATATATTTCTTAAGCACGCAGGTTTCCTCGCGATGTTGTTTTCCTTCACCTTGCTATCAAGAATTTTAGTGAAATTAAATTGAGCGCCCTTACCACTCGCCTACCATGACTCCATATAATTAGACTAATATTAAATAATAACAACCCATACAATCTAATATTAATCATATTGAATAAATTTATGAAAATATCACAATTTGTCACAAATTTATTTAAAAAATAATCTATTATATTTTATCGTAATTAAACAACAAAATTTAAAAATAGTTTTATTACATGAATATTTAAACAATTTTTTTCTCTTATTCGCATTTCGACTTTACTCTTATCTAAAGATCAAATTTGTGGAAACGCACTACCGATATAATTTTTGCTTCGATATCTAAAGTTGTGAGTAAGGATGTTAACGTCTTTATTACCTAACTTCAGGCGGCAATCTTCTCCTACGCGAACGGCGAAGCAAAGTGTATAAAGCGCTATTTCCAATTCTGGTGACGTGCCAATAAACATACTGTCCACAGGTTTATCGACACCTTCTTGATTGAAGTGCATTTTCATAACGACCCCTCTCTGAAACATTTATGTACACTGAGTCTTATTTATAATAAATGTATATGTAGGTTTATATTAGTTGGATAGTACTTACGTCGTTTAATTGAACATATTTCAGATATCCTAGGTAATTAACTCGATTGGCAGATTCTTCTTTCGAAAAGTATACCCAATTGTGTAAACCTGCAGCAAAGATAAGTAAAGATGCGAGTTAATTTAAGACTATTTGCAAACCAGTATTTGTAAATAGGTAGATAAAATAAAGCGTAGTAGAGCCAAGCGGCGGCTTTAGCTGCTGCTCGAATGGGCCGGCCTGACCGGATTGGTACCACGGCCTCGCAGATTACCGGCGTGAAGTAGAGGCATCTTGTGCTTCTTCGGTGAGTGAGGTAACCGGGGGCCCACACCCTATTCCCCTCCTCTTCCCTCCCATCTCCCAATTATCCTTAAAGACCGGCAACGCACCTGCAGCATCTATGGTGTTGCAGATGTATGTGGGCGACGGTAATCACTTATCATCAGGTGAACCGCTTGCTCGTTTGCCGTCTCTTTCATAAAAAAAAAAGGTATAACCCGATGTAAGCTATTGCGGCTGTGTCGTTGCGAGTGCGGTATCGCGCAAGTACAGGCAAGTGTATTTGCGAAATATTTGTGAAAAGCGCAGACTTAGGCATTAGTCATTCATTTTATAAAAAAAACTATAAATGTCTGAGTCTGAGGTAATTAAAATTTCAAAACTATATTTACCAACAATAACACAATAATAAAAGAAAGTAACAAACTTGACTGTATTTGAATGCACACGACACGTGTGAAATATTTGTTAATGTGCAATGCAGTTATTTCATGTGTTATCAAGTTATATATGCTAATGATGTATATTAATATCAATATCTAGAGTTATTGTAGGTTTATTTATGGTCTTAATATTATTTTTTACCTTATGATAGTTAACTCATGACCTGTTTCCACAATGTAAATTATCTTGTTAAGACACGCTAGGTTGTGTAAATGTAATAAATAATTAGTACCAACCGGAGTCACTAGATAGCTTGAGTACACTATTACGGGAGGCAAAAGTGTACACTGTCAACATCAAGTATATCTAGTTCCAACCCTACGTTCCCCGCACCAAGACTCGTACATGTTTATGGACTAACCCGTAATATGCTAAGGCCTTTCACACCACGCCTAAACGTATCGTAAATCGCAAGTGTGTTGCGAGACGTATGAGAGCGTACTGAGCGCATGCAAGTCTAAAGAAGTTCTAAAGCGCACTCTGAGGCATAGTGATTACATTCTCTTTGGGCATGACGATCGAAGACAAGTAAGCGTATCGCCGTAAAGGATTTGATACAGCAAGCACGCGTATTCTATATCTACATTATCGTATCTATTACGAAACCCAAAAACGTCTGTACATTAAAGATATTCCAAAATAACCAAATGGCCATGGTGAGCTGTCACCGATACCAAAAACAATTATTTATTGACGTTAGTCTGTTTATCTTTTAGTTTAAGAAATACGCGATCGTAACTACTCCGTTTATGATGTGGTTTTCATTATTCCGAAGAGTATGACACATCTCAAAAACTGAGCATAAGATAATAATTTGCGCTAAATCAAAATATTGTCGTTCGACTGCAGTTACTTACGCGTGGATGTTAACGCCGATAATACAAAATTAAATATTATTTCAGATGCTATACCTGATACTTCACCATTTTTCAGTTCCGACACAAACACATGTTCGAAACCAGAGCTACTGATTTTTCCTTTACCTCTAGAGTACAAACCAAACCATAATTGTTTTAAGAAATCCCTCTGTTGTTTGGGATCTGGCGTAACGTGTCCTGAAAAGTTACCAGATTTTGTTATAAAAAAAGAACAATGTTTTGAAATGTAATGTCGACATAATTTAATGTTACGATCGTCGACATTCTCCGTTTAAAAACTAGTAATTAAGTCATCTGAGAAGAAAAGATTAAATCTCCAATAAGGAGGAATAAGTACCGTCCTTTCTCAATTTCAGATATCAAATTTAACATATGATATGAAAAGGAAGAGTCGAGTCGATTTTAAAAGTAGGAAATTAGGAACTTTGGAGCTGGAGTTGAAAAATGTTTTATGCTGTATACCTAGTATTAGCTACGGCTGTGATTGGCAAAAAAAATCATTCTAGTGGATACATTCATCGCTATATTAAACAATGTGTTATTACATCGATTTCATCCAAAAAAAAATTATATTATTATGTATCTTTACCTTTATCTCTAAGGAAATTCATCAAGTGTCGAATTACAGTTGTAGACATAATAGCATCCATGAAGGCATTCTCTTCATTTCTTTCCTGAAAATGTATGTCTTTATTGTTAATCTTTTCTTTTAATTTTCTCTTCATTAATGCCGACGACTCCACTAATTAAACTATCTACAGAGTTATACAGAAGTATATAGAAAGAAGAAGTATAGAAGCTATATAGAAATATAGCACTGTAAATAATCCTGTATAATCCTTGTGGTCCAATATGGCCATTGGCCTCTTCGAAGTTCTAAGAAGTAAGAGGCGAAAAGAAAAGAGGAAGTCAGTTTGGTCCCTAATTTCTGCCTTTGCCTCTGAATGACAGACGTAACTTTAGTACAGCTTTCCAAATAATTATGAACTCTAGTACTAAAGAAGTTTTCACTAAATATCGAAAAGGATCCAGTCTGTATATATCTCGAATGGATATTTAGAGACTTTTCTAGCATGTCTCTCAGTCGCCTTTCATGACAGCGAGTGCACAGATTCCCCATTATTTTTCTTCAAATAACAAACTCGTTACAATCACTGTGCACCGTGCTTTTGGGCTTTTACTTGTGCTTATCGGAATTACAGGATTGAACAACCCTTTTTGATCACGGGTGTCATAAATCTAGCAAATATATTTTATGCGAATATGTTATATAATATAATCTTAATCACCTATTACCCACCGCAATATATACTTTATTATTTAATATTTTTTGATATAGATACCTAGCACATATGGCTTATTTAAGTGTGCCATAAACGATCTGGGACCGTTTTTATTTAAGAAAAGGTTACCTATAGACAGAAAAATTACGCAGTAACATTTTATTGAGGAATTACATCACACGTGGTTTCCTTTATTGGTAACCATGACTTGTATAAATCAAAACACGTTAAGAAATAATTCCGTATGAGTTTATCGGGGAATTATGTCAACACGGATATCCGTGTTTTTTTGTGGCAGAACGGATGAGGAGTCTTGTTTGATCACCTTTTATTTGCGTAAATGTAAATTAAGGCAAACATCATTTAACTATTGTTAGATCATCGACAAATTTAAATATCCAAAGCAAATGTGATTGTGTTTATACCTGTGACGTCACGTATTCATTAACCAAAGTATCTCTTTCGTAGTTGTCCAACAACGGAACAAACTTTTGAATAGTTGGAATATTCCAAACTTCAGGTGCAATGGTGAGTAATCTGTAAACAAGGAAAACGACTGATAAGACATTGTAAATAATCGATTCATATTTTCGAAGTGACATTTCATAGATGAATTTAGCCGCTGATAATATAGTACACACAGTAATCGTTCCTATAAGTAGTGGAAATACTAGTCGGTGTACCTATTGGAATTTTAAAATAAAACAAATATGATTTGAGCGTATAGAGAATACCTAAAACTATTTGATTTGAAGTGTGTAAAGTTTGATACCTATAACAAGAATAGTCTTAATCTCAGCGCGACGATTTGCCGCAATTGTCATGCTGGGTTTACAGATTGCGATTGCAGTACCTGAAGCCTTGCACCTTAATCGCTGCCTCCTGTTACTGTTCAAGATAATTTAGGGTTGGCATATCTCAGATGGTTATCTTGGAATTGGCCGTAAGTCGAGAATTTTTCTGACATTTGTCAAAGAATAGGCAATACTTACGATTGCGGAGCTTTGTCTTCCTTGGACTGAGATGTAGTCTTCTCTTGATAATTGATTGTAACGTATTTAGCTGCGTTGTTACTGTCCTTTCTTAATAATTCTTCACTAAGTGTTTGTATTTCAGTATCACTAACAATGTTTGAGCCACCTTGATTTGAGTTCTTATTGTTCAATATAGAACTTGGCAGCACTGGGCTACTTGTCGGTTGAGTATTTTTACCACCGTCTAGTAATACAGGTTTCTGAACAGGTGTAGGATTTATTGTCGTGTGTTTTGTAGAACCTGCTACAACAGAACTGAAGCTCATAGGTTTTGGAGTATTGGCCATAGGTTTTTGCGGTAAAGGTGTCACATATTGCGTGCTAGTAGTTCCGGGACTAGATCCTTGCAATATAGAACTGTAACTAGGCTTTCGGGGATTATTGTTGCTATCTTTGTTAATGTTATCGTAGAAATTTATTAGACCTTTTACATTACCGGTCGCTTTTTTATTGTTGTCTTCTGTGGGTTTCAAAGTGGGGAATTGAGGCGTGACGTAATCTCTTTTTGGTGACGATGGTGGCTTAAGTGTGGGACTTAAGTTATTGTTTGGGGTAGGCGTAATGTTTTGGTGAGGTAAAGTGGTTTTTTGATTATTTGCTGGCGTCTGTTTGGACGTCGGAAACTGGGGAGCTACATAATCTCTCTTCGGTGACTGAGGTTTTAAGGTTGTCCCAGGATTACTATTTAAGCTTTGAGTTGTTCTGGGTTGTTGTGTTGGTGATAATGGTTTTAACGCAGGAAATTCTGCTACATAATCTCGTTTAGGGGCAGTTGTAATAGCACCGGCTTCATGGAGCAAAAAGTCAGCATTAGGATTATATCGTTGCACTTTGTTGTAGCCTATAAGGAAAATTGATATCTTTATTAGAGGCCACTAGCCATATGTTAGCGATTAAAAAAAAATTAAAAATATTTACATTCTGATGTATATAGTATCATATAAGTTTATTAGGATATATACATTTTAATTTGAAAATACATATCTATATGTGGATAAATATATAGGTAACAGACATTATTAAACGTGTGATATCGGTATAATAATTTGCCATCCTTTCCTTGTGTGGGTGTAAGAGGCGACTAAGGAAAAATCCTTGAAAATCGCAAATTCATTTCTATAGCATTTCGTAATAAGTTAGAATTTATATACATACATAGACTTTACTACATCACGAATTAAAATTTAATGTGCCAAGCGGTTTTTGAATAAATGAATTCAAAACAAACTTTTAGAGAAACAACCGACTTCATCCCCTATTTTACCATCCTTAAGGGTAGAATATTTTCTTCAAATTTAAATGGGACCATCTTCGATTTTATAGAAAAAAAACCTTTAAGTACGGTTCACAATCGGCGAAGATATCGCGAAAAATACACACAAAATATACAGATGCATTGATGAAGGTTATTTGTTTTGAAGTTGAAAAAGGTTTTGATGAAAAGACAAACAGGCGGACAGAAAGTCGGACAAGAAAGTGATCGCATAAGTCTTTTGATAATAAAACCTTAAAAAGTTGTATAGAAAAGATTTTAGTACAAATCGTACTGATAATGTATTCTTGACCTGTTACCTCTTCTAATCTGACATCAATATAAATAACTTATGGCCAACTAAACAGACTTACAAACTCCTAATTGTAGCAAAAGTAAAACGGACACAAATGTAACTCGAACACACGATTCCATTTCCAATTTCTTTTTATTTAAAACTTAATATTATCCGCACTGTTTACATTACTAAAATTACGTGACAAGTCTCAAGTTGTCTCGATATCTCTTAAATAATGTGAACCTTATAAACATAAGCAGCTCTGAATGATTCAATGTTCGACACTAAACAACGGTATCACGGTTTCTGACACGCTGATCGAATGGAATGATTCGAGATCGCACGTAACTCGTTCAATACTCTGCCTCCGAAGCAAGATCAACTCAGCGAATTACGTCACCACACTCTCTCCGTCCCACGGCCACGTGTTTGCATCATTGCGGGTTTAAATCTGTCCGCTAACAATTGAATTATATTAATTGTGATGTTATTAAAAATATTGGAGGTATCGTCTTTTTCTTTAGCAGAATTTCGGACGCCTGGTGGTCGGCGATCGCTTTACCAGACACCGCACCTTAAAGAAATCTCGCAAGATAATGCTTAAAAGCTAGCCGTCAAGCTTAGGTTTAGTGGCACTATCTGTTTAATGGCAGCGCTTATATGCAAAGCCACCTCAACTTATGATGGTCGTTATTTTTAGGATTCCGAAATTGCAAGGTCTAAAGATTACTCACGGCTTATGGAGAGGCTTCAGTAGTATCGTTACTATTAAACAATAGTAACGATACTACTAGTTTTTTTTAATAACCTTGTCTTTGAACGTTCGTAAGGTCGTTGCAATTAGCACAGTTGTAAGTAAAAAATAAAGATGAAATTCAATAATTTGAGAAATTAAGAAGTAGCCAATAATGTTGTTGTAATATTCTTTGAAAGAGTTTACCTCAAGGATTCGTTTATTAATTTTGAAAAAAATATTTTGACTTGTGCTCGACCGTATTAAACATTGTCACTTAAAAAAACTAAAATAATTAGTGCATATTATTAAAGTAATAGTAAAAGAAGGTTTAACATTGTGTCACATGAAGAATACTTGGCGCGTCAGTTTGAGTCGCAATTGGTCGACTTTAAAATCAAAAATTTGGGATTTTGTCAAATTTTATAAATCAAATACATTACATAATAAATGAAAATACATAAAAAACCAAGAGGTTTTTCTGAAATTTTCTTAATCAACTTTTAGGAGACTTACAGAATGAGATGGGGTAACATATTCTCTTATGCCGCAACCACACGATCATTTTGGTATTACTCTTATTATTACTTATTCGTTCAATCAAAGAGACACATCTTTTAGAACACGGTAGAGCTATAGATCCAAGCGGCGGCTTTTGCCCCTTCCCCCTTACTCTTCTTCTCCTTCCCCAAATATCCACAATGGTCGGCAACGCACCTCCAGCTCCTCTGCTGCTTGTAGATGTACGTGAGCGTCGGTAATCACTTACCGTCAGGTCCGTAAAAAAAATAGCCACTCCTATAATAAGACGATATCTCACAAAGCTCGTTTGGCTGTGCATAGAGGGGTATTGGTACCAACACTAACATATGGAAGCAAAAGCTGGGTGTGGCAGAAGAGGCATGAAAGCAGGATAAATGCAGTAGAAATGAGAGCGTTAAGAAGTATGATAGATGTGAAGATAATCGACAGGGTTCGAAATAATGTGATCAGAGAGCGTTGTGGCGTGAAAGACGATGTAATGACACGAATTGAGAAAGGGATGCGGAGCTGGTTTGGAAATGTGGAGAGGATGAATGAAAGTAGGTTGACGATACAAATATATGAAGCGAGTGTAAATGGTAGAGACGGGAGAGGAAGACCTAGGCGAACATTTCACGATCAAATGGGAGACGTTCTGAAAAAAGGCCAGGTCAAGAGTACTCTAAACCAACGAGCATGCATGCGAAGATTGATGAAAGTGGGAGAAGCGAAAGACGTATGTCAAGACCGTAGCAAGTGGAAGAAGATTGTCTCTGCCTGCCCCGTTGGGAACAAGGCGTGAATATATACATAGATACACTCCTATAACTTTACGTTAAACAATAAAGGTTAAAAGAGCCTATTTCCTAGAATTAATCAATTATCGACACCGTACTATAATCATAATTACTTGGTCAATCTGGCTTCGCTAGATCATTTTATTGCTCAATTCAGTTTTTAGTATAGATGAGTTCGTTGTAGTATCGGTATAGTTAAGATCGGTGACTTTTAACGTTAATTTATATACATTAAATAAACGTTTAAAGTACCGCGTGACTGTGGCTTAACAAAGTAAAATAAAACTTCGTTTCTTAGAATTGAGAACTGATTTTTTTTTATTTAAGTGGGGAAAGCAACGGATTTCGTCGAAAATAATTTAATTATGAACTAAAAATTATTTTCGTAAAAGTAATTATTGTTGGCTATATTATATTAAATCTATTATATTATAAGAATATTTAATAGGTATGTACCTTTGTTTTATTAAGTACGTAGTAAGGTTGCGAAGCGATCTCGCATGGAGCTGGCAGACAAATAAACAAACGCTAAATGCCAAAACAGCCGATCAATGCTGACGTATTGACGCACAGAGTACGTCTGTGTTCAAGACTAGTTTTATGGGTAAACACGGTTGAATATATACAGAGTGGTGCGAAGTCATTGACATTTAATTGATAGAAACTTGTTTAATACCATAGAGTAACTTATTCAGACTGAGTTAGTACCACAGTATGAGAGGCCCCTATGCATTGCGAATTGAAACCCAACTAGGTAAGCATATTGGTAGATTATTACGAGAAGTTGATACAGAATTTACATTATTTTGATGCAATGTTATAGTCTAGATATAGATTCCTGTCCCAACAAGAGTGGGATTATACTCGAATTTCTTTAGCGGTGAGCTGGCTCCGTGTACCTCTCGGAAGTAAATAATAACGCCAACCTTGGTGGAAGACGTAGTAATAGCATGTAGAATATGAGTCTTTATATCTCTCCCCTATAAATTATTGCTGAATTCGTATCCCTCGAAAGTCACGTTAAGGGACACATGCGGTTTATTGTTTTCAATTTGAAATTTGTTTTTCGTCTCGTTGGGAAATGCGGAATCGCATAACTTTTCAGTCATTGAGAGCTAAAAGTACAATTAAAGGCCCTCAAATGAGATGCGTTATTAGCCCTGCGGCCTTTATTGTCTCAACGGAAGAGACTGGCAAGCAGAAGGCCAGTGATTTAAAATAATAAACTATTGGGTTCGACTTAAGGAGATACGAGATCGGGGCTCGATAAAGGTGTTTGGAGTTTGAACGGTTGATTCTTGAAGATAAATAGTGAATAAATTTTCATAGCACTTTTTCTAACGAATTCATGATAAGGTTACCAGCCGGCGTGTGGACTTCTGTATACTAATGATGAAGAAAGAGACTTTGGATGCGTACCCGGAAAGCGATGGCGGTGTCTTTTATAATATTTCTTAGGTTTTGATGTTCTGGTATCGATTGAGTTTCTGAATGTCTGAAGTAATTACATCATTTAATTCAAGATCGGAGGTTATCAATTTTCGCTTTTATTCTATTAGTCCTACAAATCTACAGTTAAGGAGTATTATGAATTTATGGTTGATATTTGATACTCTCAACTAAGATTATATTTATTGATATCTTATATTTATATACAGTGGTGGTCGTATAATTAGAAACACTACCAACGGTCCTTGGCGTTAAGTAAGATACTTTACCGCAATCGTTTTTATTTTGAAATTAAACAATAAATAGGACAAAAATATGTTCAACGATTTATCATTTATTAGAAAAACAATATGTAGTTTCAATATTACATTGCGGACAAACATTTAAATCAGTTTTAAGGTATGAACAACTCAACTAATTAGAAACAACTATAAAAAAGTATAAAAAAACAATATTTTTTTAAGTATTAGTAATTAATATTGTTATTTAAGAAATAGCTACTATCCACAGCCTACCAATAGTTATGATTAATATTTAGTGGCGTATACCTTATTTTCAATAACAGCACTGCAGCGACGTGGCATTTATTCAATCAATTTCATACATTTTTCTAGGGGGATTGAATTCCATGCTTCAACAAATGCTTCATATAGTTCGTTTTGACTGGTGTGACGTTTGTTTGAGACTTTATTTTTAACACTATTTGCTGGCCAGTCTAAAACGGATATACTATACGCTGTTCGCTAAGAAAACATTTGACGCTATTGGCTGCGTGTTTAGGGTCAATGTAATGCTGAAAGATCCAGGTTACAGGCAAATGATCGACCGAGTATTGAATCATTGTGTGCTCTAAGATATTTTTGTATTGCCATTGATCCATTGTACCTTCAATCTTCCGAACAGTCCAACTCCATATCCGGAAAAACACCCCCAAACTTTAATGTTACTGCCACCGTGCTTGACTATACTCCTTGTGTATTTATAATTAAAAGCATTATTTGTAGGAAGTCTAACATAGCGCTTTTGCATCGGAATTTACCATATTTATTTTTATTTCATCTGAAAATAACACTTTTTTCCATTCTCGTACCGTCCAATTAACATATTGTTTAGCGAATAATAATCGCTTCTCTCGGTGTTGCTTGGAAAGAAGCCTTTCGAGAGATTCTTCCAAACAATTTAGCTTCCACTAATCTTCGGCGTATCAGTCTTGACAAGATGTTTCTCGGGTCAACAGGCGAAAAAACTTCATTTTTAATCTGGTTGGAGCCTTTACTTGGGGTTTTTTTTAGCAACACGACCGATTAGCGTATCTTCTCTGGGAGAGGTTTTTCTTGGCCGAGCTTTTCTAACAACATTTTCCACAGTTCCATGTGTTTTATAATGATTAATTGCATTAAAAACTTTCTTAACAGAACAATTTAAATGCACAGCTATTCTTCTGTACTATATGCAAATTAACAATTATTTGCCTAGTTGACGTGTCACAATTTTTATTTTTGCCCAATTTGATCATAATTAAATTCAGATTAAATTTTGAATTGCCGGCAAAATAACAGAAAAAGCCAAGAATCCAATTTCAAATTAGGCGTCCACGCGGCCAGTAACAGAAAATAAACTCCTACATGTGTAGGACTCATTTTGTAATTAAAAGTAAGATATATTTTATGCTTTTAATGAATTTTTTATTTGAGTGGCTATATTATTTCATGATTATTAATTATTGAATGTGTATATTTTTTACGAATATTTGTACGTTGAAGTTATACTTTCTTTATTCATAAGAAGTGTTTCTAATTATATGACCACCACTGTATATTTTATATTTATAGACCTTATTTACATCTTTTTTTTCAATACTAGACCACACATAAGCGTCAAATTAATGTTTGGATGAAGGCCTAGTAGCCAGTGTCGGAATAAAAGATTTAAAAGTTAATTTACACTGACATTGATTGACATTTAATGGAGGTTGTGAATCGCCGGTAAAATTGAATTGCAATTCATGAAAACAAAACAAAACTTAGGCTTTACATAAAGAAAAACAATGCAAAGTAAATTAAATTCTTTGGAAACTTTTATATGTTTTGGTATCTGGTTTAGTGCAAATTTATATTCCTTGTACAAGTTATTTGAGGCGCAAACGGGTAATAATTTTTATTCAAATTTTACTTCAATTATTGTTTGTTCAAGTCTGATTGGTTTTCTTGGATTTACAGAAATTTTAAAAGACAATGACGGTCTAATTAATTCATTTAAAGATCTACGACCTGGTTGGAGTTTTATTCAAAGACATAAAGATGAATCGGATATTGAATGGAGTAGCTGGAAATATTTTATTAGTACATCCCTGTGTTACCTAATTTTTCAATTCTTTGTATCTGAGATAATAAGGAAGTTGTGTTTACCGATATTGAAACATTGGTACATCATATCAAGTGTTATTTTTATCACCTTTAACATGGGAGTCAGACAATTGGTAATAATTTTAATTCAACCAATATTGTATGCTTTTATACTATCAATGGGTGGTAAAAAACAAAGTATATGGATGACAAGTATATTGCTTCTTATAAGCTACAATTCCTTAAAGTATAAATATTTTTTCTGGAATTTTTTGGACCATGAAGAAATGCAAGATGAAGAAGTTTATCTCATACTATTCAGTGTAGCATGGATTGAATTAAGATGCATTAGTTATTGTATAGATTATATTGAAAAGAGAGATAAAGACAAAACACATTCTTTTTCCATTTGGGATGAATCTGTCAATATGTTAAGCTACATATTATATTTACCACTTCTGTACACAGGACCAGTTATACTCTATGAAGAATTTGAAAAAAGCTTTAATGTTAAGAATGGAAGCATAACCTTAAGACTGAAACAATTTTTTTGTGATTTGTTTCTATTCAAATTATATTCCTTTATTCTAGATATTGTTTTCCATTATATATACTTCTATGCTATGCAGGACGATATGGAGGTATAAGTTTAAACAATATATGGTTAAATTTCTGTTATCTCAAAGGATGGTATATATGATGATATGATAACATATTTTTATAGTTAATACGAAAATTGCCAACAACAGCACTTTGCGGAGGAGGTCTTTGGATGGGCTTGGAATTTCACATGAAATATGTGATATCCTATGGGACCACAACAAGTTTTGCACGGCTTGACAATATTGAACCACCTCCAATACCAAGGTGCATTGCAAGAGTTCATATATATTCTCAAATGTGGAGACATTTTGATGTTGGCCTTTATAGATTTCTTGTAAAGTAAGTAATCAATTTACTTAACTAGTAATTTCTTGTTATGTCAAATGTCCAAGCAATTTCCTTACTAACTACTCTTATTTCTTTACAGATATATCTACAAACCTGGGATTATTGTCATTTCCAGATCAATTATACTACCAAAAATAGCATATAAACTTATTGCCTCACTCGCAACATTTGTGTTTATATTCATGTGGCATGGAACTGTTTGGCATATATTTATTTGGTCAGTATTAAATTATTTTGGTATTACCTTAGAACATGTGGGTAAAGAAATATCCGAACACAAAAGCTATGAGTGGTTTAAGATAAATGTTTTGAAGACTGATAAAATGGAGGCATGCTTCATTGCAATGTTATGTACACCTTTGTTAGCATTGTCAGCAATTTCCAATTTTTATCTATTTGCTGGTACTGAAATTGGCAATTTATTTTTTGAATGTTTCATTAATCCCTCTCTATGGAATTGTTTGTTATTAAGCATGTCATTGTATTGCTGTTGCCATGTTTCAATATCATTAATGGATGTCCCTTCAAGAGGATCCATGCAAAAGTTACATAATTATTTATAATTTTTTTTATAATGATTTAAGTTCTGCCTTAGATAGGATAATAATCGGAAAGTTCCTCTTATTTTAATAACATTTGAAGTACATAGTATAGTAATTTAGGTTGTGTTGCATTACGCTTTTGATGTTGGACTTTATAATTTATTACAATATTTTTGTATACAATAAAATTTTTTTTTACAAATTTGTTGTTTTATTATATGATTTTGTAATAAGTGGGTTGCTGTAAAAAGAAGTTGATTGAGGTACAAATATTAATTAAAAAAATGAAATTGGCATACTCTTGTGCTTGATAAGAAATTCACCAGATAGTAAATCATTTCATAACCATGATTTTGTCTAGTTTATTCTATCAAAATTTAATGCTCTTGGTTTTAACATTCAGCTGAAGCTTTAGGTAACTTGTATTCATAATGCAAAGGTGTACCAATAACATGTTCTGATAGCAAACATTTTAATAACATTTAACAAGGACAGCAAATCGAGTTGCTTTAAATTTATACACAGACATATAGTCTGGCATCCTAAGGGGTAGACAGATATTACAGATTTCCATTTGATAAGCCTGCATATCTATAGATACAGGCTTGCTCAACTAGATATGACCTAAAATAAAAAAGCCAAACTTCGCATTATATTAAGCAGGACACAAGGTGCCGTAAAAAGCGGACATAATTATTACTAATGATCAGTTTTGTTACATAATTAACCAGTCATAACTAGCAACAGTCACTAATCAGTTCAATCATTTGGTAATTAAGATAATAACGAAATAATAATATCTTTTGTGGAACATGTGGGTAAATTCAAAATAAAACCGGCCAAGGGCGGAATATAAAATATTTTTTTCGTACTTTTGTCGTCAACCGGATGGGTACAGATGTATACTACATATCAAATTTCTAGTCGTTACAGCATTTGGTGTGGCCACTTGTAAGTCTGACTTGCGCACCGACGGGTTTGTACTACCAGACAAAATATGTTCCACATAAAAAAAATGTGTTTACTTTCATTCAGTTCGGGATCCTTAGCGCGAGACTAACATTCTTGGCCGGTGTTAATTATTAGTTATTTTTGTAATTTATAATTATAAGTGATATAGTTCCAATATTAGGGACGATTTTTAATGTTGCATTAACTCCGGTGTTTCTTAACCGGACGAAACACAGCTAGGCTGTACCTGTGTTTAAATCTGACAATAGAGATAATCCTACAAAGTACCGTACCATTTCTGGGTGGCAGTCTTAAGTCAAATCCGCCATAATAAAATATTGTGTAAAAATTTCAACCGGCTACCAATTACGGTTCAAAAGATGCAGGCAGCCCTTTAAATGAAGAACCCAAAACTAACCCTAAAAACAAATAAATATAGCTCTTTTCAGGAAAAACACTAAACAATTTTTTTCTTTCGGAATAATATACGACTACGTATATCAAAAAAAAATTTAACCGACTACTTTCGTTGTGCCAATAGTTTTTGAAAGTCAGGGTCGTTCTAGTTTGGTTGTAAATATTTTTTTATGTTTAGCCACAGAAAAAAATTTACTGTTAACTGATTTCATATATTGACGCCATTCCGTAATCTATTGTACTAGAAATTTGCGCGAATACTACAATTTGATATGAAATAGTTTAGTTTTTTTTATAGTTTCCACGTTTCGGGTGCTTTAGACCACGTGAAATATCGATGGTCTAGGAAATCTGCAGTTCGAGATCATATTCCCACTGACGAGACCACTGCCTCTCTCTGAAGTAGAGGTATCTTGTGCTTCTGGGTTTCGTTCGGTAAGTGAGGTAACCGGAGGGTCACTTAGCGTCAGGGGTGCTAATCGTTTGCCCTCTTTTCCACAAAAATAAATCGTGATAAGAAAGCATCACTTGCTACAACCCAGAGGAGGGGAGCAGTAACCATACACCTTGGACATGACACTTTTAAAAAATAATGTAAAATCTTCATCATCTTAATTTTAATCTATATAATAATAAAATACACATTAAATGGCAATCAATTGATATGTATTGGAGCCTTTGAGCAGGAGGTAAGAGTGAATATGCATTGCTTCTATTAGTTCATTGGGATCTCCTGCAATACTTGCAGCCTTATGTATTTGAATCATTTCCTGACGTGTGAATATATCTTTACCAAGTTGATGCGAACGTCTTGTTAGTGCGTCCATGAACTTTTTTAACTGAAACAAACAAAGCTTACATTACTATAATTCATGCAAAATTTCGCCTCGACGCGATCTTGCTACTAATACGTGAACATCGCAAATATATTATAAAAGGATTTATTATAAAAGGAGTGACATTAAACTTATTTCATTCGAAATGTTGTATGCCATACATGTGAATAAAAAAGAAAATCATGTGTGAATGTTACCATTAAGGCATGTAAAATAAAGGAAACATACAGACATGATTTATCCATACAAAACGCTTAAGCATCTGATTGTCTGTAAAAGAAGTTGAACTTCGTTGCTTTATAAACACAATTTCTCGAATTTCGACCACAGACGATTTAAGCATATTTTTTCCAAAACCACCGTAAAGTGGTGTGGCATTTATTCTTATAACACTGGAGTGACAAACAGCCCACCTGATGGTAAGTGGCTACTATAGCCCATGTAAACCGGCAAACAGCTTCAATCGAAAGAGTTTTGTGCGTGGTAGAGCCAAGTGGCGACTTTTGCTGCTGCTGGAATGTGCCGGCTCGACCGTGGGTAGTACTACGACCTCGCAGAATACCGGCGTGTAGTAGAAGCATCTTGCGCTGCTGCGTTTCGTTCGATTAGTGTGGTAACCGGAGGCCATATCCACTCTCTCCTACTCCGCCTCCCGATCATCCCTCCCTTTCCTCAAATGTCAGGCAACGCACCTGCAGCTCCTCTGGTGTACGTACGTGAGCGACGCTAATCGTTTACTTTCAGATGAGCTCGCTTTTACAAAAAGTTACAGATGAAGTCAGGTGTGATAACACGCCTGAGAATCTCGAGATGGAATGCCTCACAGGATATAATCACACTGGGTCTTTATACCCTTTAAACAGGAACACAGCAGATTAGTAACAGAAATCGGTATCGGTGTGGTGCCTTCCCGCAGGGCTTCTATGTAGAAAAGAAGTCTAGCTACTAATAAAACCGAGATGTTTACTCACTTTACTTCTGGAACTTATACCTGAGCCATTAATCGATCTTGACAATTCAATATAACCGAATTCGTCGCTAAACGTATCCACCAAGCTATGCTTTATTAAACTGATGATATCATTGGCATCTTTTGCTGTTGCTTCCTCGCGTAATTCTCCCCGTGCTCTAGCCTGCAGCAATATTACTTTTATAAATACAAAAAGCTAAATTAGCTTTGATAAATAAAGGTTTTTTCAAAGCTGATCTAATTTTTTGATTTAACTTGAAAACAAATTGACGAATCTTAATGATTTTTTTTAAATAATCTTTATGATTCTAGAAATGGTAATTAATTACATATGAAATTAGCGTATTATATGGAAAAAGTAAAAACTATTTTTTTTATGATATTATGTTTAATCAACCGAAGTATGTACTATTATCGAAGTATGTACTATTATCGAAGTATGTAGTATTATTGTCTATGCACTTTCGCCATTTTATAAGTAGTTCATTGATTTATTTATAGGTTGTCAAAGATTATAGATATGTAATGTATTGATTGTATAATATTTCATAACCAATTTTAAGCGTGTAAGATATGTATGTATCTAAATAAATGTTATCTTGAAAATGAAATTGTAATACTTTAATGGGATAAATATGCGTAGAAGTTGCAAGAATTTTAACGTCAAAAAAGCGCATGAATGTGCATTATGTACATTTTGACTGATTTTTTATAACGTTTCATATAATTCCAGAAATGCTGTTACATGATATTTACAATTAGGATACTTAATATTGCCATCTGGAAGTTTGTGTTTGTCTTTAAGTTATGCTTAAAAGACTTAGTGGATATGGACGAAATTTTGCAGAGATATAGAAATTGCGTATGCTATGGAATAAGATAAAGGATACTTTTATCTCAGTTAGTAATTATGCGCGCCAAGCTGCGGGCAGCTGCTACTTTATTTATAATAATAGTATTATAACATTGAAACTAACTTGGGTGAGTCTTATGCTGGCTTCAAGCTGCCGTGTTGTAATTGGAGTGCCGTCATTGCACGATCCCTGATGGTTGTGACGCAGTTCAAGGTAAAAGTTCTGCAGCACCGTCGCCGCATCTGTGCTTAGTTTCGGGTGCACGTATCGCTTCGCATATGCGATATATTTCCGAAGTAACACCAAGGGTAAGGCATCGATCACCTCACCAGGCTTCAGTCGTAGCCTTTTACTGTAAAATTAAACAATTACCTTTTAATCTTACAGTAAAGTAACCTGTGCGGCATGCACAGGTTAATCCCTGCTAGGTAAAGGCCTCCTCTGAAATATTTGGGTCCGGGCACGCTGCACCAGTGTAGGCTCAGACTCAGATATGCAGGTTTCCACGCGTCGTTTTCCTTCACTCTTTATTATAAATATATGTATATACTCTATCTACAAATATCGCCATAGGTGATTAACCATCTCAAATATATATAAATTATTGATCTCAATATTTTTTAATCTCTGAAGACGATAGGAATTATCATTATCTCTAATACGGCACTCGTTATTAGTATTTTAGTACCCTGATAATGACAATCGAAGATAGGATTATTAAGATTTGAAATATCTTAGAAACGCATACAAAGAAAACCCATTTTGTAAAAATTTTACTTTAGTAAATATCAGTTACTATTTATGCAAGTGTCAAGTCAATGTCATACATAGTAACATTTCTTAGACAAAACGTTTTTTTTTAAAAAGCTGTTAAAAAAACGTTTGTTTGTTTGAGTCATTAGAAATAAAAAAGTTTTTTTTTAAATTGGTAAATAATAAACTGAAACTTAATAACAGCATGCACATTTTGGACAAATCTCATTCTAAAAGTTACCTGAGGGATACATCTTCATCACTTTGACTGGAATTTATATCAACGTTAACTTTACTAAGTTTAGCGAACTTTTTTCCCTTGGAACTGCCAGCGTGCAGGGCTAAGACATGTTCTGACAACATTGCGTCGATTTTCTGAAATAAGTAGATAACAGCACAGTCAACCGTCTGAATCATTATTAATTATCAACTAAGCATTCCACTACTGCATGTAGACCTCACACAATTAGGGAAAAGTCCGCCACGCTGCTCCAGTCGGTTTGGGGGATTTCACATGTCTTCGAAATAACATTTTTTTATTATTTCGCACATTACATGAGCGTGTACCTTTCGGTGCTTTTCTCCACCGGCGAATACGTGGTAAATTCAGGATTTATTACGCCATTTATTTTTATACCAATTTTATTCTAAGGTAGGCACAATGGGAGGATTTAATGCAATAAAAGACCTATGATATGCAAGATTTTTACAACTGTTATCTATCGGAAACCACAAAATAATTTTAACACAATTTACTTTACGACATCGCCGACGAATTAAAACGATGTATATTTTTTATTTAGTCCTATGAAAAAAAAATACTATTTTGAAATTTGTTTTGAATGTATAATTTTAGAGACTCGTTATTTCACTTTGTGAGGGTGAGTATAATATAGTAAAATGTACCTCATCTGGTTGATCGAGAAGAATGAAAACCAAATCAAATCTCGATAACAGGGCCGAATTAAGCTTCAAATTTTCAGCAACCGTCTTAGCTCTGTAATTGAAAAATAAAAGTATTTCGGAAAACAAAGCTTTTAAGCCGAAATCTGTATGTCAAGGACAAAGAGAACGAGGCGAACACGAATATAGAAATATAGATAAATGCTATTACGTAACTAGAGTAGTCACTTACGACACTCGTGTAAGAAAGGGGGTGGAATATTCTTTCTGCCACGGCTTCTATACGTTCTGCTGTATAGACACTGACTATGATGAGATTTAATTCTAAAATGAAAGCCATGAAGATTAGAATAGGATTTTATTACTTTTTTTACCTGTTGTAACTGCCGCCAGAGGGATTAGCTGCAGCCAGCACCGTGGCCCGGGCGGCCAGACTGCACACTACGCCTCCCTTGGCCAGACTCACCCGACGTTGCTCCATCGCCTCCAGCAGACTGCTATGGTGCGCCGTCATCTGCAAAGGCGCTAAAGAAAGTAAAAATCGAACAATATATATTTATCCGATGAGTTAGTGCGTGACCGTCCCACGGACCGGTAGACGTTGAAGAGGTAATACCACAGACGCAAAGCTTCCAAGGAGCGAACAAAATGTTTGCCTATTTTGGTAGGGTTGTCACATGAATATACAAATTATTTCTTTATCAGATTTTATTTATTATGTCCAAGTCAATCAAATTAAATAATTGAATACGAAACCGGTAGGTTAATAGTAGCAGCTTGTAAGTGTCCACTGCTGGGCAAACGATTCCTTTTGAGACGGTTTGGAGTCGGGAAGGGATCGCCACGCTGCTCCAGTGCGGGTTAGCGGGCTTTACATATCCTCGAAATTATGTTTTTCTTAAGGTGTTAGGCATGCAGGATTCACCGCCGAGCACGTGGTAAATATGGCACCAGGGATCGAACTCTGGTCACTCGCGCTCGTGAGCGCCCTGACTATTTTCGATCTTTTTATTGTTTTAGATCCCGTCACCTCATTCACTGAACGTTTTGGCAGAAGCACAAGATGACTGTATTTTGTGAAGTCTTAATGTGTATTTATATGCAAATTAATCATAGTTTTTAACATAATTAAATTTCTGTCACTTTTATGTAACTCCGCTCTTTCAATGTAATTATTCTTCCTTAAATATAGTCCATTGAATATAATAGTGGTGTTTTCTTTTGTTATGTGTCTATGGGTGTTGCTTTAGTTACTTAACATGTGGTGGACTTTAGGCTCGTTTATCTCACCAATGTTATAAGAAAGATTTTTATTGATAAAATGAAAGAGGCTAGTGCTTACCTTGTCGAGCTCGTCGACGCAGCAGACGCCGCGGTCGGCCAGCACCAGCGCGCCGGCCTCGAGCGCGAAGTCACCGCCAGCCTCGCGGCCCAGCGCCACCGTCAGCCCGCCGCCCGACGCGGACGCGCCGCACACGTACACGCCTGCATATTAACAGCGTTTTATGTTTATTGTGGCATTGGCTACAATGCCTTCGGTCAAAAAGAAAAAATATAAAATTTGTATAATTTCCAGTTCTTTATCGAAGTTGTCCTCCACAAGATGGAGTGACGACTTGCGCAGTGTTGCGGGAAGTCGATGGATGCAGGTGGCTCAGGACCGAGCTTCGTGGCAATCTTTGTGGGAGGCCTATGTTCAGCAGTGGACTTCTGATAGGCTGAAATGATGATGATGATGATGATGATAATATCGAAGTTATCATTACAATTGTGTGTTAAAATATCACCAAATTGATAATTTTCATTTACCGAAGATTTGTTGGACCGACGGAACCAAAATTAAAAATGGTGGCCTTCGGTCTTGAATTGATATTCGCAATCACTGTTCACATTCAGAAGTAAAGGGTGTCTCAGAATGTTTTTCGTTATTAGATGTTAAATAAAAAACAAAATATCAGTGAAGACCAGCTAATGAGTCATTTGTTACACGAGAAGTGGCTCCATCTTGCTGGAAAAAGGTGTTGCGGTTGTAGCCCTTCTGGTTTTGCATTTCTGTAGCCTAAAAAGTCCGGATCATATGGCAATCACGATTTATTCCCTGGAAGAGTGATAAGTCGCCGAGGAGACATCAATTGGCCACCGAGGAGCCCTGATTTAACGCCTGCTGATTTCTTCCTATAGGGCTACCTAAAAAGCAAAGTTTACAATCCATTGCCACCCAACCTGAATGTTTTGAAGCAAAGAATCACTGAAGAAATCAACTCTATTCTAAGAGCGATGCTCCAGCGAGTTATTGAAAATTCTAGCTCCAGGTTAAATGAGTGTGAACAAATGAATGGTGCGCATTTGCAAACGGTTGTTTTTCATAAATAAACTTCAAGAATTGCTCTTTAAATTAACATTAAATTAAACTTGAATTAATTGATATTTTGTTTTTTATTTAACATCTAAAAACGAAAATCATTTTGAGACATCCTTTACTAGCGGCATAGTCAATATTGTTCATTAAAGTTCAAAATACACTGGATTATCAAAAAGCTAAGACAACCTATCTTCGAATTCGCGCCAAAGTCCTGCTACATTGCTTAAGTTATATAGCGGAGTAGTACCTCTTGGCGCGGCGTGGGCTGCAGCTTGTAATAACTGTGACTTGCCAAGCCCTGGGTCCCCAACTATCAATACGTGAGGGTGTGGTCTAATCCCATTTTCGTCTTCAGTTCCACCTAATAAGCCCAGTATGAGGCCAGCTTTAACTACTTCATGACCAAATATTGTCGGGCATAGTGAATGCACTAAAAGCCTGAAAACATCATCAGAAGCGTGGATCTCCTGTAAAAACACAATTAAAGATTGTACATTTTATCGTTGTACATTTATAGAGGCGTTTAACAGACAACAGAAAAAAGACGAAATAACAGACTCCCTGACCAAGTGCCCAAATTGCAGCAGGTATTATTTTTTTACACCTTCCTTACACCAATACGAGACCGTTGGTGTCGGCTGGAATTGGAACCCAGAAATAAGGCACGGCAGTCAGGTACACTAACCATTATGGTACGCAATGAAAACATTAGTTCCACATGGGCAAACACACAAACCCAGAACAATAAAATGAAGGCTATACAAGTACTTGGACCCCGAGGAAATCAAACCCAACGACCCGTAGCATCGTAACCAATCCCTTTGCCACTATAAACCGGATTTAAATGACTAGTGTCACTGATACAGATCTGACCATTCCTGCAGGAGATGCATTCATTAATAGATATAATTATTTGAGTGAAATAAAAAAATATATATGTTACTGTCTTTTAATTTTAGTAATTTGTCAAATGATGCCATTGTTCATCCAGTTGTAAGTGATTCCGTAAGATCTGTATCCATCGTCATTGAAGAATCAATGTGCTGTCACTACACTATAGGACTGTGGTAGAATGCCTACCTCTTTGCTAGTAAAAGGTTTCTGGATCTTTCTATGTACCAAATTAACTGCAGATTTATGCTACATCTGATAGAATCTAACCACAGCATGGCTCTCCCTCATAGAAATCTATCATATTGGGTAAAATCATATTTATGGTGGCGTAACGCTATTAATCAGAGATGGAGGTAAGAAGTAACTATAAGAAGAAATTAAAGATTTATTTATGCCAGTCCTTGGAGTTCGTCATGTTTTTGTTTCGTATCTGCTTACCAAACAAGTCAACTTTGGTAATTATATAATGAAAATGTTTGTTCAAACTTTAGGGGTGGTAATAAGTTCCGTAGTGGATTTTAAAATACTATCATTAGTTATGGTAAACTACATGATAGACGCCGCTTATGTGGTTTAATTTGAATCCCTAATGATGCCAACATAATATCAAACCTGTAAACAAGTAATTGATATAAATTATTTGTTTACATTTACATTGGATTTGGGCAGTAGCAGTGCATTTGTGTTTACAGAAATATGTATATAGATAGCATACTGACTAACCTGTATGGCGTAATAATCTTTTAAAGTAAATGATAGAGTTGGATTGCTGAGATTTCTCTGACTATGTATTGAAACTGCTTCTATATACAACTGCAGGAGACGCGCAGCTCTTCTACCATCCTCGCCGCCCTTGCTCTCACCTCGCACCTGTAAGAATAATTATTTCCTTTAACTATGCAGAAAGTAGAAAATATACATTTAATTTGTTTGCCTCTTATTGGTGTAATAGATTGCCACAAATTACCTCTGCTAACTATTCCCCGATATATTACTAAAATCGAAAGTGTTAACTTTGAATGAATACATACACTTCACAGCTAATATTTTTTTTAGACCAAAAAAAACTAATAATACATTAACTGTGTTGGACATTACTTTAACCTAAAATCCGTGAATTGGCTTGAGACAAGTTGGTGACCTCCTCCACAATAAAAGAGCCGAAATAATAAAATTGTTAAAATTTTCCAGATCCGGTCCACAAAGAGCACTGGTCTGCTTAAACTTTCCAAAGCTATCCTCAAACATGAGTATTGTACTAAATAATTATAAACATTGAAAAACCATTATTTTTAAAGTTTACCTGTACAATACCAGTTACAGAAAGGACATCGCCAGGGCATGCGGTGCCAACTAAGTCTCCTTGAAGTTCTATTTCAACGCTCCTTGGTATAGTCCCGGATATACTCTGAAATTGAAAAGTAATTATTATCAAACAAAATACTGATTCACTACTACCATATTAAAAATGTTATGTGGCAGGCATAAGAGAATCTGCTCCTTCATCTCGTTCCGAGTGCGTCATAAAAGTAGACAACTAACAGAAATGACAATTAGACCTATACATACACCTTCCTAGTGGAATGTTCTAAATGATGATGAAAACCAAATTGAAATCATAGTGTTAAATATTAGGCAAATTTAAATCCACTCAGATGTTTAGAAATTAGAACCAAATACAGACAATCGCAAATAGCGACTTTGTTTTATAAATATGTTTTAAAAAAACTTTGTATTTAAAGAAATAAATATATTGGGTGTAAGGTCCTCACTTGCATGTGGTGTTACTTGCTAGCTAACAGGGCCTTGGTAACCAACTGATGGTGGTAACCAGAACTATCCAAAAATCTGATGGACTAGTAATGGGGAGCAGCATCTCTATTGCAAGGGTTCTGATACTGCATTCACTAAGCCACATGTCCAGCAAGGTGAGTATTAGAAAACCCTTCATGACAGGTATGCAAGCTTGCTGGTGATTCCACGGAGAGGCCTATGTTCAACATTGGGCTTTAATAGACTAAACTATTACATACATGAATGCTACTTGTTTAATCACATTACTCTGGTATATCAGCAACAGTTTTGCGTTTGGTATTCAAAAATTTACTTTGATTCCATTGAAATTTTGAAAGAATCAAGGCCTTGTATAAATAAAATAGATGTCATTTCTATCTCAAAAGGAAATTAAATGTCTAATTTGACATGGGATACCTACACATTGTTAATAGTCATGATAGGACTAACTGTTTTGTTTTATTCTAAAACCCATAAGGTTCACTGTTAACCATAGACCTCCCTCAAAGATTCTCACAATTCATGGTTCTAAACCACTTGCATTCATTGCTGTCTGCTGATCTAGCTCATCAAGATTGCTACTCAAAAACCTTTATTAAGGTTTTTGTCTATGCATATTATCAGTTTGATGAGCTATGTGTCGTGGAAATTATTGTGTCCACCATATAGATATATTCTGTGCTTATGATATTTAAGATGGTTCTTTTATTATCTGTCTGGGGTATGACATTTTTCTGAGCTGTTCCTTAGTCGATTTTTACTGTTTATTTTCTTTTCATTAGTGTACTTGTCATTAGTGAACACCACATACGATCTGGTGGTAGTGAACAATGGAACTCGAAATTACTAACTTTTCAGTACCTAAGCATTGATATTTATTATGCATCCACAGATACCTCTTTACGGTCTATGCTAAAGTAAAGAAAAGTAAAGTAGCAGCTCGTAAGTTCCCAGTGCTGAGCCAAGGCCTCCTCAAAAATCTGAGAGGGTGTAGGAGCCGGGAATGGTGCGCCACGCTGCTCCATTGCGGGTTATATATTTTTTTAATTTTTTCTCAGATATGCAGGTTTCCTCACGATGTTTTCCTTCACTGCCGAGCATGTGGTAAATACAGCACTTAAAATTGCTATTAACAATTTTAGTGGTGCCGGCACTGGGGATCGAACCCTTACGCTCTATAATACTAAAGCCACTAGGCTACCACGGCTCTTTCTATGCTAAAAATACTTAAAATAGTTTCAGTTTTTCTCGGATAAAAACTAACCTGTGACTGAATCTCTTGTATCTTAGCCACCTGCCAATCAGTTGTATTGGTAAAAGGAGAGGATTGAAGTGGTTCAAACTTTTTACCATTTTGACAGTTTAGACAAAAGTTTGGTGCTGAAAATGATAATATATGTGATATATGTGTTTGCAAAACATATTTCACAAGGCTTTAGTCTTATTGCCCAGGGTGACAACTGGTTAAAAAAAAAGTATAGAGAATGACTTAAATCAAGACTTGAAACTGGACTTACCACCGAAGCCAACGTCGACTAGAGAACTGTAAGCGACAATAAATCTTAAAGACAAAAAAAATTCCAAGGGCAAACCGTTTAATCAACAAGGAAGTTCTTAAAGAGCTTCCGGAAGAAGCTGCACTTCCTAGGCTATTCTATTTAACAGAATCCTGCGCATATAGTACTTCCAGCAGATATGAAAAATATCCTACATTTTCATGATCTTGTGGGTTACTTCTTGAAATCCCTTGACAGGGACGAAAAAATGTGATATAACTAATAACTTGCATCATATTACATATTGATTCTCCCTTTGTATAAGTTCCTAAATTTTGAGCTTATGATAGCTCCTGATGAATTTTGTCTTTTTTCATAAATCAAATGTATGATATGAGTAGAGCTTCGATATTTGGTAAAGTTAATTCATCAAGTTGAATGGAAAAACTGCTAGTCTTTAAGTAATCACAACATTATTTTGATACCTGAAAGTGTCTTATGATGAAGAGCAGTTTTATTAACTCTTTGTCGGCCGATTTTCCTGCTTTTATGATTAACAATGAAATGTTTTGTAGTAGAAATGCTCATAGTCCATCATAATGTTGTTAAGAAGACAATGAAATGTTTAATACAGTTAATAACAGTACAAAAAGTGCTTTTCCTTGAAAATTGGGTAAATCTTAGTTGCATGCAATTTATTTCTGTGTTCTTGCAGCCTAGAAGGGTTCATAGTTACAACAACTTTATATCTCCTTAAAGACATAGGCAATGATTGGTTTTGAATTTAGAAGAGTATGTACATCCATTTTTCAAATATTCAATGCTGCACTGCCGGTATTCTTTTTGAAACACAAATTGACTTCTCAACAGATTTACAGATAGTTATAAAAATAACCAAATAACACTTATCATGCAAGAATCATAACCATTTATCACAGAGGAGCAAATAAAAATAACACAGTAATGCCTTGTTGCAAGGCAAAACACATGTAGCATATTAAATGTGGTGTGCATATAAAATATTACCTAATATCAAGTGTAGTGCTTGTGTGGGTGATAGTTGTGGTGAAAGAGGTGGTGATTTCCTTTTCAGACTAGTCAATATATGCCATTTAATTATTTATTTCATGCAAAATTCTATTAACGAAATCAACTGAGGAGTACATAACTACTTTGATTTCATGTTCCACAAATGGTTGCCAAGACTCAGCAGTGATATTGCTTAGACTTACCTGTGAATATTCCTTGAGGTTGTATTACTGCTTGTATATAGTGACAGCTGGAGCACTCAAATGCCATAGATATGCAGTTCAGACCCACACTTCCCACTCTGATGACAGTTCCTTTGATAGTTACAAGTTTTCCTACAACAAGTATTAGAATCATCTATTAAAAGATGAATAAATCTAAAAACAGTTAGGATCACATAAATAATATATTTGAAAGTATCTATGTTCGGGTGTCTGTCATACTATCATGGCTTAAGAACTGTCCAGATTTAAATAAAATATGGGTGGTAGATTATTACAATATTTTAGATGAAGCCTGTAAATAAAAAGGTATTTTTATTTACAGGCTTTATCTAAAATATTCATTCTCATATAATTCATTAAACAGATAACAGTTTCTGCTGTTCAGCATAAGCCTTGTCTAACTAAAGTATAGAATACAAATTTTGGCCTGCAGGTTGGTGACTTTAACCAATTTTGTAGTCAATGGTTGGGCCAAATATTCTACAAGAGGATAAATTGGTTTAGATAAAAGGTTAAGGTTTTCATACAAATTAAGACTTACCAAAATAATTAACTTTAAGATTAGCTATAGGAATAACAGGTTGATGGTTTAATATTCTGGCCTTTATTTTCGATTCACACTTCAAATTCTAAAAAAAAATAACTCAAAAATAATGGAAAATTGTAGAAAATGGGAATGGTGTTGATTATCTAATTTTTATTATTGATTGATGATAATTTTATTTCAGCAACTATGTAAATAAAATACATCAGTAATTAATATGTACATTACAAATTGTTAATACTTTGAAAAACATACCTCATGTAAGCAGAATTCCAATAACCGCAAAGTGTAATCTGGTTTTTCAAATAAATCATTGTGAAAAGAGGACCAAACATTATTGAAATCAGTATCTTCTCGCATCATTTGCATATCCAGAGGTACACTGCGAGACTTATCAATTTTTTCTAGATCAAATAAACTTCTGTTTTTATGTATAAAGGCCTTAAAGCAATTAATATGTCTACAAGTTTCAGAGTTTGATGAAGGTTCTGTAATAACAATAAATACAATTTACGTATAACCATATTATTTTTAATTACATATTTATTATGTTGCATTTAACAAGATGTTTGACCTGAAATACTAATAAGCAATTATTCCAGTCGAACAATATATAATCAATCTGAGCAAAACTTCAAGATAAAACCCAGTTTAAAAGTTGCCTGAATCTAGGCAAAGTTTGCAGAAACCTAAGTCACAAAATTAATTATTAAATCTAAATCATGCAACTTTTACCTTCAGTCGGAAAATATAATCTCCAAGTATTGTTTTTAGTATTAACAGGTATTACTAAGGGTAATTGATTAGCTGGTGCTCTAGCAGATGTTACTGAATTGTTATGTGATATCTGTAGTGAAGTCGAAGAATTATTTGTGTCTTGTGCTTCTGTACAAGAATTGTTATAAGTACATTTACCACGAGAGCGATATCCGTTGTTTCTGTAACGGCCTCTCCAACCACGGCGCATTTCGTTAAATATTTGTAAAACCTCGAGAACTTATAGGTATATTTTATGTGTTATATTGCAGTTTGTATATATTAAAGTCATAAAAACATAACAATTGTTATGTTCCTGATTGTTTATGTTACTTTATTTTTCTACTTCTATATTTCCCGCTAAAATATAAACTTTGATGCACAGAATATATTATATTATGTATAATATATTGGTGTCACTTTCCTGTGTAGGACAATTATTATACTCATTGACTGTCACTCACTGACATTGACACAGAGTCACTGGTTCTAGCTGCTTCATCTTTCACCAAGGTTGGATTCAGGCCAGTGTGACCAGATTTAAATTGATCATCCTGCTAGCTGTTTTTAATCGTCCGTGACGTCCGTAGTTTCAATATTTTTATATCAAGCTTTTTTTATATAGAAGAGGGAGACAAACGAGCATGCGGCTCACCTGATGTGAAGTGATTAACGTTATTCGCCCACGAACATCCGCCTACACCACTGGAGAAAGCTGCAGAGATTTTGGCTAACTTTAGCATTTTTTCTGTAGGTGAAAAATGTATTTATTAACTATAATAAATAAAGAAGCCAACGTTTATATATTTATTGAAAGGTATTCTTAAATTTAGATTGGCTAAAACCAGAAAGTCTTTTAGTTGTAAATGTATTAAATTTCACAATAAAACCCCTACAAATATAGTATATATATAATATACATATAAATTAAGTGCAACAGACAAAATTTTTATGAAGTTTGTAAAAGAAATTTTATTATAAAAGCCAGATTTTCTTGTCAGTTCTTCTCTGAGATGGATTTGTTTTGTAAAACGCTGTAGATAACAATATAACGTTCATAAGAGCTTTAAATTTAATTAAAAAAGATTTAAAGTAGTTTAATTTTTGAAAATCCTAAATTAATCACATAGTCCAGAATATCCAATAATACTTTTATGTGTTTGGTTGTAGAGACCGGATCTTTTAAAGAAGAATGGCGAGAAACTAATTTAATATTAGACGTTTTACAAAAAGTTACGAGTACAATCGGAACTACCGTTCTGGTCATGTATTCTTTTCACTTTTATTGCACTTGTGTAGACAACTCAACTGACTAACTGGGTACCAATTGTTTTGACGACCGCGTAGCTTGGTGGTTAGCTTACCTTTCGGATGTCGTAGAGCCAAGCGGCAACTTTTTCTGCTGCTCGAAATGGCTGGCTCGACCAAAATTGCACAAACATTTTTTTATTAGTTTTCGGGTCTGGTTGTGTTGTGTTTGTTCCGCCCTTTCTTTGTATTCCTTTTTTTCATAAAAGGAAAATGTATCTATGCCGACAGAGATCAAATCGAGCGAGAGACAGGTAAATATAAAACAAAGTTATGGAGAAATGACTCACAAATCATCAAAAATTTCTTGGATCGATAATTTTTAAAGTTCACTCTGATTCAGGCGCTTTAAAAAAGATCGAAGATCGAACTTCTGGCTAAAAACGATCGACCATTTTGGTATTCTACTAAAGTTTTTCCAGCTTATCTCAAAGATACTTACTTATAAAGTTACTTAATAAAAATTATAGAAAATTCTACAATCATCATCATTACCGCCTGCCACAAATCAACAGCTGAACGTAAGACGTGCCAGGCTTTGTGGCAATCTTTGCCCAAAGATTGCAAGAATCCTTATGGCTGGGCAAGCACAGCAACCATCAACTGCATCCACCAACTTCCCACAACACTGTGCATGTCCTCACTTAATCTTGTAGAGCGGGCATGTGCACACTGCACAAGATAATCTTTTTTCCTTAATGGTTGTCAGTTCTGCGAAGTATGTGGCTGGCCCATTGCCACTTCAGCTTGCTGATACTTACGGCTATGTTGATTACCCCAGATCTGCTGCGGTTTCCTACGTTGCAGATTCTATCCAGCAGAGAAACACCGTACATCACCCTTTCCATAGCCCGCTGTGCAATTTTGAGCTTCCCCATACGACCTACAGTAACGTAGTTTCCCGAATGCTGCACTGACGAGTTAGATTCGTCGATTGACCTCTGGGATGAAGCTGGACTCGCCTCGTGTGACAGTTTGTCCAACTAGTCGTATACGTATTCGGTTCGTTTACCCGACCTCGCGGGGACAGTGACGGAACCCAAGTGGATCTGGTCTATAGCTTCGCCGCTGATCACATTTCGGCCGCGGAGAGTAGGGAAAACGGTTTATCGTAATACTGACACTCCTCTTCACCCGCGACTCCACCTCAGCTGTAGAGGCCCAGGAGAGAGGTACACGGCAACATCGTAAACACTCCTTCCATAGTCCACCAACCCGCATCCAAAGTGGGCACGTCAAGCCTTCTCGGAGTGTCCACCTCGGAAGCCGGTAAGTCTGGCCGGCCTTGTAGGTTCCTCTTGGTTCACCGTGGGAGACCAAACCACGGCTACTAAGCTCCCAACCACGACAAGACGGGAAACCGTTCGATTGGAAACTATCGATCCTGCCATAAGGACTATGTTGTTGCCAAATCGAAGACGAATGATGTGTTCGCCACTGATACCGCATCCTTTCCAATTCAGCAGTGATGAGTTTTGGGGATATCATATTACTCTGTCTTATACCTTTACGCAATTGGATGGGTTTTGTATTTTGTTTCTGTAATCGAATATACCGTAATACGGAGATGAATAATATCAATAGAGACAAACCCCAAAACCCATGACGAGTTTTCAGGCAGTTTTAACAGATTGACTGCTATTCCTTGTATATATGATTGAGTCTTGGCGGTATCTATATATTTATCTATAGATTTAAGGTAAAAATGTGATCAGGTTCAATAGGGAAATTTGCAGTTTGGTGCAGAATAAAAATAAAATATTAATAAATCTCTGAATTGTCAACTACGGCGACTTTTGATCCTGAAATTCAAATAACTTTAAAAATTTACATGTTTTGCAAAGTATAAAGGTTGTCTTAGGTTATATAAAAAAAAATATACAAATTAAAGGTTTCTATTACAAACACAATTTTCACAGATTTTAAGCTCTCACTCTGTCCAGTGTAATTACACTAGGATTACACCGAGATTAAAACAGATTCATGCAAAAAGTATATAATCACTACGTTAATAAAAGTATAAAATTAAAGCTTCAATTTCAAATTTAAATTTAGAACACATACTTCAAAATATAATTATTGACACTCTTTAAATAACCATAACTGTTATTACTAGTTACGATTGCTGTAATTATAATTTCCGCGCAAATTTATTTTAATAGCAATGTCCGATGATACTGATAAACCATCGCCAGAAACCACAGAAAATGTTCCCACAGAAACAGAAAATAATTCGGCACCAGATGCTGAGCAGCAAACGGCAGACGTCGAACATACTGCTATAAAAATTGACGAAATCATTCGAAAAATTTCAAAAGAAAGAAGGCCGTCGCAAATGTCTGACGATGATGAGGAGGAGCAGGTTATAGTTGACCGTACGGCTCTTGAAGCTATACTGGATGTTAGCACTCGACTGAAAGATATCCAGAAAAAAAGCAGAGTTTCAATGAGCACCCTTGCCATGGGACATGAAACTTATAAAGACAAGCAAGTAAATAAATTTGTTAACTAAAAATAAAATTAATGTGTTTATAAATAAAATCGTTTCATTTCTATTAGCCACAATCTAAAGAGCTTTATTATTTGATAATTTTAGGCAAAAGCCAAAGAAGCTCGTAGCAATCGTATGGGAGGTTTAAAAACTCAACATAGATTTTTACTTGAGAATGCTGCTGCTATTTTAAACAAGTCTCCTGAATATGTTCTGGTAACTCATTATTTTTTTTAATGTGTGAAATTTTAGTAAAAGTATTATATTAGACCAGCGGTTGTCGTGTAGTCTCAAGTTCTGCCTCTCGAGAATTAATTGAGATATAAATATCCAATATCCTCTTATTTACTTCTGTCAAATTTCGTTCATATCTGCCGCGTCTGTTAAGCGTAATCAAACTTAAAAAATATATACGGTATATATTTTAATTCTGTACTTATCTTTATAATCCAAGATTCTTTCGCACTAACGAGATTATAAGGAACATTAAAAAAAAAACATTTATATCTTAATTGTTAGAAGCAGAAATAGCTTAAAGTTATTAGAGCTTAAATTTGGCAGAATCTTAAACAAAAAATTAATTTAGATTAGAGCAACATGATCAGAATATTGTCAAAATTGTAATTTTCCAATGGAAAATTGTTTACAGGAAGGCGTTTTTGACGCAGACATTCACATTGAGCTTTTGGATAGTGCCGTTGCCGAAGGCGGTAGAAATTGTATTGTATTGTGTGATGCTACGTTACCACCGTTAAAAATGGGTAAACATATTTAACAATAATATTATGACTGAATTAAGATTTGGTGTTAGAAGGAAAGTAGGAATATACCCGTCTCTTCCCGTTTCGAATTCCACAGTCCAGTGATGAGCTATTGTAGCAATTAACTTAAAAAGGCTGAAGATGAAGAAGGAAAGATGTGAAATGAATCAACCCACGGTTTAATAAATTTATTTCTAGGTTTCTGGCGCAATTCTTCCATGTAATATATTTGAGTTTGTAAAATTCATCCATATTCTACAAATGAATCGTAGGGTGGTTTATTTACTTTGCAAGAATATCCAATGACTGATACTTATCCGATATTATTCCATTAATAAATAATATATTTATAACACGCTTGTCACCCATAGGGATTATGGATTTCCATTTGGTAGTTAGTGTAGCCAAATGGGACTCAGGGTTGACAACGCATCTGTTCATTATATTCTTCGACTTAAGTTGTGTCCATTGGCACTTATCTCAGTTTTTTACCCCTTTCTAATAAAAAAAGCACAAATTTGTCGGCAGTGAAAGCGGAGATTTATTCTTATTTCTGGGATTCTGTTTGTGTAGTTCATACCTTCTGAGAATTATAGACCATTTTAGCATCACAAATCGTCATCGGATTACAGTTGAGCATTAAAAGTTTACATAACAAGAAATTTTATTTTACCATTTTTGCCTTGTTTTTTAGAATCTGGTCGTTTTGTACCTAATCAAAAAACATGGATGGAAAGAACTTATGTGTCTGATACATCATCAATCCCTGTACAAGGACGGTGTGTCGGCATGTACAGGATCAAGAACAAAGCTATTGATGTGAAAAATATTGCAGACGTAATAAGAGTTTTTATACGAGTATTTAGCTGTGAACTGTGATAAAAATTCAAATGTATCCACTTGTAATGTTATCCATGTAAAATATAAATAGCTTAACCAAAAACTCATAAGTAATATCATTCATAATTTTTCTATTAGTGAAGTCTATTTACTAAAATTAACTTTAAAAACTATAGTCATACATTTTTATAGTGTTCTACTGTTAACTATAATTACAATATAATTTTACTGTAATTTCAGGACTACTATTTAGTAGTTTTCGATGTTAATCAAGAGACAGAAAACGTGGTATCAGGCATATATAAAACTATGATAAGGGTGTATGTTCCTGCTTTAAAAGTTTGCGAAGCTTGGGGTGACCTGAACCCGCCAAACCCAAACAGTGTAGAAATGATTGCATCTTATATTTCCAAAATGATGTTGTTCATTGATTATCTTGCCAGTAAGAGATTTTTAGATAGTGTATTTATTATTCTCATTTTTCTTAAGAAATTCTTTTTATAATGCAGCGCTTTATATGGAGATACAAAATGATTAACGTAACCTTTTTTTCGAGCGGCTGTCGGAATTAAAGAATAGCGCTAACCTTGCCTGTCCTGCTTTATACTAAGAATAAAGAGGCCAGCTCGCCGACTTTATGGCAAAGGAGAATGTCTTCTGGACATTTTTCCAGAAGCGGCTCCACAGAAAGTGGACTTGGATGAGTTCGGATGGTTTCACTAAAATGAAATTGTCGACTTCGACACGACGACCAAGTGCCAACTTTTCAGTGATATCTCTATAAAACCGTTAGTGATCATTGAATAGTTTTGCCTGGTTTTTGTTCGGTACACTCACCGCGAGCGCTTTAAGTTCCTAAATGATAGCTTTACAGTTGACGTAATAAATAGCAGGCTAGTGAAATAGACTATTCATGTAGCTAAGGTAAGTTTCTCAGGACACGCCGTACAAACAAGCCATAAAAGCTCTCCAATCAGCATCTGTTTATTTTTTTTATTTTTGTTAATGAAAACGTCACCTTCCGCTGTAGGAATTTCTCCTGTATCGCGGAGGCAGTTTACATACATGAATTGCACATGGACAAACCACCCAGATCGGGAACTATTACTAGTCCCGTGCGGGAATCGAACCCGCGACCCAGAGCGCCGCAGCTAAACGGTTAGCCACTACGCCACCGAGCCGTCCGAATCTGTACCTCATCCTCATCCTCGGAAGCCAATGAAGCTGCAGTCTTTAACCGATGTAGCAGCATCTCAGCAACTGAATAGATATCTCCAAATATATCTCGAAGTGATAGTGAGGAAACAAGGGTCTTAAGTGTTCGCCAGAGATCTATTGGAAAGAGCATACTCAAGGCCGAAAGCGGCGCAGTTATATCCGCTGAAGCTGAGATCATGAGTGAGATCGCAAGAGTGTATGGACAGCTGTACACAACTCTGATGTGTGAGTAACGACCCAAGGGCCAACCTTATCCGGTGATAATCCGGACGGTTATTGTACGTGGTAGAGCCAAGCGAGGGCTTTTGCTGCTCGACGAAGGTAGTACCACGGCCTCTCAGAATACCTGCGTGAAGTAGAGGCATATTGTGATTCTGTGTTTAGTTCGGTGAATGAGGTAACCGGAGACCCACTCCCCACCAAATATCTTTTAAAGCTGGCAACTTACTAGTGCCAGACCAAACTCTCGGTATATCGAAGTGTTGAGGTGTTTGTACAATAAGGCTATTGGAGTACAGAACCAGAGTACGAAAGCCATCCAATTGCAGAAAGATGTAAGACATGGTGACACGATATCCCGGAAACTCTTCACCACTACATTGGAAGATGTTTTCCAACTGCTGAACTGGAAAGGATACGGTATCGACATCAACGGCGAATACATCATACAGAATATTTGTCTTATATTAACGGGTGCAGTTACTAACCTCGTATAACTTCTTCTAACAAGTAGTCACCGAAAATTTATTCAAGGACTTATTATTATTTGGACAGTGTTACATCTGTGTAATTCAAGGTCTATAAATAGCATAAGGTTGTTTTTTTACTAGAGATCTTAGCGACCCTTTAGCTTTTTCTTTGTACATATCTAAAACATTGAAGAACACTGGCTTAAATCGGATACGCTTTTTTTTGTAATTAATTCTCTTCAGAAACTTGGATAAAGAAAATTAATTACAAAGTACAATAGAAATAAGTTCCAAGATAATTTTCTAAATTTACTATGTTTTAATAGAAACGAAAATCGATCTTGATTGCTGTACGCGATTTAAAATAAACTATTCGTTGTACGAGGATGAGTTGTCTGATCAAGAGAAAATGAAAGTTGCAGTTACAAAAACTTCTGTTCTAGAAGAAATTTGTACATTTGTTAAACAATGGATGAAACAGATTACTATGGTAAATTATAATAGTATAATTAAATTAAATTATAAATTATAATGGTATGGGTTAGTTTTTAAGCAAACATTATTCTCTTAGATGTATAGAGATAGATTACCTAAAGTAGATTACCTAAAAAAAAGTTTTTCTTCTGTGTTGTCTTTGGTGGACTAACATGTTACCCTCTACGTAGGTCATGGTACCAAGAGTTGTAGAAACCAATACGTTTAAAATGAGCGTTGACAGTTTTTGTAGTCGAAATAATTATTTTCATAAATTTTGTACCAAAAACGGAAGGACCTGCTAAAATAAAAAAAAAATTAAATAATTTTTTTATGTCTCTAGGTTTTAGTGCAAAGTCAACAACTGCGACGCGAGCCACCTAATATTGGTCCTCTTGCCGAACTGGACTACTGGCGCCGTCAACTAACGACATTCACGTCGATAATAGAGCACATTAAAAGTAACCCATGTCAAATGTATATTCATACACTTATTCGTGCGAAGTCGAAACTTATTAAGGTTTTATACTATTAACTACTACTACTAAACTATTAATATATTTTTTTATAAAACCTTATTTTTTAATACAATGTAACATTATTCAATTGATTCTACAGAAATGGCGATTATTGGATAATCAAGTTACCGATTATTACAACGAAGCTTCCGATAACGTCAAATATTTGTATGCCTTAGAGAAATATTGTGAGCCTTTATATAGGTAAATTTAGATTTTAATATAATAGAAAAGATTGGATTGTGTAATAATTTTAGCTTCTTTAGCGACTACCGTATGACTCATCTAAACTGGGTAAAGTTCATTCTCGTCGAACCTGGTTCTCGAGTTAGGTCCAAGCTAACTACTGTTGGTTTTCGGAGCTACAAATATTATGTCTGTTCATTATATTTAAAACATTATGTATAACTTTGACAAAAATCCGAATTTACAATTACACAACCAGAACAAAAAAGTCTTTCAGTTACAGGAAGGGGACACCCAATAGCTTGATTGTTTACGCTATTACTTAATCTTTAAGGACTTCCTGTGCGATCGTTTGTAAAAAGTTAAAATTGGCAAGCGTATAAGTGATAATGCTACTGTTTCGTATGGTGTTCCACAGGGCAGTATTCTCGGCCCAAGTCTCTTCTTGATCTACATTGATGATTTGTATCAACAAACATTTACAAATGGTCGAATATTGACATATGCAGGTGACACAGCACTAGTATTTCACGGAGGAACTTGGGATTCATCCCCAGCGGCAAGTCAAACTTCAGTTTGACTTGCCGCTGAAATGGGACTTTACAAAGTTAATCTTTGGCTTCAGATGAATCTTCTCACGCTTAACCTCTCAAAAACAACATATACTCAGTTTTCTTTTGCTAAAACTAAACAAAAATTAATAGACATCAAAGTTCATTCGTGTAACTTCTCACTGGGTGCATATTGTTTTTGTTTTTCTATCTCCAAATCACCTACTGTGAAGTATTTAGTAGTTATGCTAGATGAAAAACTAAGCTGGCGTCCACACATATACCTTTTGACAACTCGACTTAGAAGACTTGTATGGGCTTTTCAAAATTTTAAACTTGTCGCTGATTTTGATCTCATGCGCATGGTCTACTTTGCATTAGCTCAATCTATAATCGGGTACTCTATCGGGATATGGGGAGGAACATACAAAACATTTTTGATCCATCTTGAACGAGCGCAAAGATCGTTGCTCAAAGTTATGACCTTCAATCACTATAGATTTCCCACGAGATTAGTTTATGAAAGATGCCGAGTATTTAACGTTCGTCAAATGTATATATTCCAAATAATCTGTAAACAACATAAGAACACTCCGTATAATGAAAAAAGATATAACGGAAAACGCACAATACCTAACTTCCACACACCTTTTAAGTATCTCACAGCAACTGCAAGGCGGCAGCGTAGCCATTTGTCTGTGTTTATACAATAAAATAAATCGGAGAATATATATCCACTTACAGTTCATAATTTGAAAAGAAAAATGAGAACATGGCTTCTTACATTAGACTATGAGCAAAGAGAGGACTTAATCCAGTGAGCAGATTTATCCTGTTCAATAACTAATACAAATAACTGTACAATAATTAAATTAAATTTCATAAATAAAAACTTGTGAGTCACAAAGTAGTTGTACGTTCATTACACACACAAACACACACTCACATACGATCTTAGTATTAATATATATATGTTCAAAGCATTCGTTAAGTTACTTTTTAATATTTTATTTTTATTTTTAATTTTTTCTTGTAATTCTGTACTAATATCTTGACTATTTTAGCTGTTGTTTTAAGAAATTATTATTGTTAATCAACTTGGGAGAAGACACTGACCTGACCTGAATAAGGATTATTATTATTATTATTACTTTAGTATTCCGAAAGTGGTGTAATCTAAATTGGTCAGAAGGGGATTGTTATGATTAATTTATTTGATGAATTACATTTTCCGAAAAATTTTGACACATTTTAAACTAGTCATCACGTTATAAAGTTTTACATTTATATTGATTGTATCGATGTATAGATGTATGTATGTATTAACAATGATAATGATGACAATGACAAAGTCATCATCATGACCAATCGACCCAAACATAACAATCATCACTCATAAGCAAATCAGATAAGACACTACCCACGCCTCGATATATAGGCCGATTTCACTTGCCTAATTAGACTTAAGAATAAATAATAATATTCAATCAGTTTTTTTCCACAGATGCGATCCAGTTACGATGCATCAACATATACCAGGTTTGCTTTACACAGTACGAATGATCTTTGCAACTTCCCGCTATTACAATACGACTAAACAAATATCCACGCTATTGGTAAAAGTTACCAATCAAATTCTTAACATGTGCATGGACTACTTGACTAATCAAAACAAGAAGACAATTTGGAATCAAGATAAACACAATTTTATTAAAAAAGCTAGAGTAAGTTTTCATTACATAAAGTTCGTTAGTATTAAATAATTACTTAAGGAATGCAATGGCAAAAAATGCTCATGTCACATCACCGTAAAAAAGTTATATTCTATGAGGCTGGGCTGCTTACCTACATATTTTGACTGTTTTTGCACTTGAAGTTTCGTTATATTTCATCTTTTTCTTTATCAGCCTGTTAATAGTCCACAGCTGGACATAGGGCTATCCCAATGGGCGTATGGCAGGCAGGTTGACAGTTATATTTATTATTAGACAATCTATTTCTTCTTAACGTTAACTTACCAATACATGCAGTTAATTTGCGTAAGTCTAGTCTAGACATTAAGTCAATGCCTGCCTTTGCACGCAGTACACGCTGCTGGTAGACAGGAGAGGTATCTGGTTTCTGGTGATCAGCTCTTGAATGCCAAACTTTAAACCGGTATAAGTGTTGCTCAATGAGCCCGTGGGCCTTGAATCCGGTAATGCTGCAGAAGTAAAAACAGCTGAAAAACTTCACCTTTATGTTGTCACTGTTGCTAGTTTACGGACATTTTTCGAGAATCGCATCTGCAGGATGGACACTACAAGGATCTAAGATATAGACTTTTTTATGTGTTTTCAGCTGTGTTTAAGTCTCTACAGTTTCTATCGTGAATGCTATGACGAGACACAAAAGGAAATGATCGAGGCTGCAGACGAGCGACCGTTTGATTGCTCTGAAATGTACATATTTGGAAAGTTTGAAACATTTCAAAAACGTCTATTAAAAGTAAATTATGGGCACTGTTAAATATATCATATATAATGTTTATTTATGTACTATTTTATATGTATGTGTTATGTATGTACGTATTATGTATGGCTAAGTGTTTGGCTGCGGCGCTGCGGTTCGCGGGTACGATTCCGGCACGGGATTAGTATTTGTATGGACTATAAATAATTATACCAGGTCTTGGTGTTTGTCTATGTGCAATTTATGTATGAGAACTACCTCCACGATACACGAGAAATTTCTACAGCGAGACTTAATGTTTAAATAAAGTTTGTAAATATATTTATGAAAGTACATACTTATAATAATATGTGTTATATATTTTATAGTACTTAATACGGACGTTTGTGTTTGTCTGCCAACATGTTTTTATTCTTCCTCAAAAACATCAGATCAAAATTAAGCAGACCGATGATGGGCAGCAGCGTCTAAGGAGCGATGTGTCTAGTACTATTATCGCCAATCGCCTTGCTGAGCGTGGCGAAAAGCTAGTAGGTCACGGTTTACAAAACAGTTACGATTAATCTATTAATAGTATTCAAAATGTATTTTGTGCAGATAATAGATCTATTTCAAATCTACATAACGTATTATGTTCTGAACAAGACTACTTTGGAAGGTATTGAGGAGTATGCAACAATGTTTAACAAATTGTTTAAAGCGATATCGACAAAAACATACGATGCTCTGGATCACAGGTAATGAAAAATATAACAAAATTATTGTGAAGACCTAATTTTGAAAAGTTTTTTGACTTGAACACTATTTTTAGACGGCCCGATTTTGACAAGGATTACAAGATTTATAAAGACGCCATCGCCAATCAGGAGTTATTGTTGGAGAATTTTATGATAAGTGTGAGTTTTGGTCTATTTTTGCTAGTTTGACTATTCGATTTATTGTCATAATTAGGTCATAAAAAACTTTACTACGTTTATATATGTTATGATTCTTATTGAAATAATACAATTGAACAATTAAAAATAACGTCATTAATTTAATTAATTCTATTGTAAGTTAATTCTATTGCACAAATAATACTAACTAACAATCAAATAAATAATATTCTTATCATCATAATTCATATATGTGTTCTAGAGCTGATTTTTAATCTTTAGCTAAAACGTCCGATAAATAAGACATATATGCAGTCTTTCACGTAATGACTTTTTGTATTTACGCGAATAAGGCAAATTTGAAATTTAACTATTACTTACGGATTTTATCGCTTTTATAATACACGATGAAATCTTTTCTGTGTTAGAAAGAGACAACATCATACCGTTCTCTCTTTGTAACAAATATAGAGAGAAATATAAATAGAAAGATTAGAAAAGTTATGCCAGAAGTTGAAAACATTTGAAACAGTTCACAGTGAAAGTGGAAGTACTGCAAAGCAATTATTTAATGAATTTGCAATATAAAATTGCATTATACTGCAATATGTTCTGTATTTCATAGCTAAATACCATGTCTATAGAGGATTTTGTTCACACAACATTTGACTTGGGACTTGTTGCTACGAGTGCCTTATATCCTAAAATAAATAAATAAATAAATAACAGGGCGTTGTTTCTATTCATTGGCAATTTGCATGCAAATAAAAAAAGCAGCTTTTTACTAGGGCTTGTTTGAACAGGAATTTCATCGGTAGTGAGTCCGGCAACGTCTTAGGGTCCAGGCTTAAGATAAAATCATACATACGGTATCAAATTTCGAAATTTTGTTGGTTGAGCTGACAATTTTACTAAATTATAATTCTCTCATCATATCTTCAATCAGAAATGTAGTGCAATTTAAAATTAAACTGTGATAAGAAGTGCAAATGTTGAAGTCTATGAACAGAGTGTGTTAAATGCTGTTATTTATTATTTTATAATTAATTACAGTCGTATTCTATTAAGTTACATTGAATATCTAACGAATAAGTATACCTTCCAACGTCGACGAGACACAATAAGGCTAGAATTGAACATTCAAACCAGCTTACCTATATATATATAGCGTTGTTCAATTGATATTATACCTTGTCGTCTCTCCAATCACGGCACTTATAGCCGTTAAAAAGTTTTATTCCTCCGATATGTGTTTTATTCTATGACTATGTGCCATTATGAACTTATGAAAAATCCTGTTTTATGTTATTCCTGGGTTAAAAACGACATAGTTTTTTATCTGGGTATTGAACAATCGTCTCCGAAGTAAATCTTTTATAAAATAATTTTTTTTTAAAAAATTGTCTAAGTGTAATAGAAATACGTGTTAAAAATGTATGTGTCATAACAATGGAATTTGGATCGTTGCTACACGATACGAGTTAGGTATATAATCTCAATTTTGACATTATGCTTGGTACTTAACATCATCCCACTATCTCCAGAGGCCCTCGATGCGTTTTTGGAATATTCTGTTTATTTAATGCAAAAGCCTATTCGTATATTTATTATTATATTGTTTAATTATACGAATAGTCCCCTATAGTAGTAGAATAGTTAGTTAAAAGATAGTTTTGAGTTTATTTCACTGTCTCATAATGTGTTCATCATCACCGAAATCTTGAATATTATAGTAAATTTTATGCAGATTTTGTTTTCAGATATTGATTTTGGTAATTTTTATTTTGATTACATTTTGTATTATTGAAGACTATTATCTTGTGTTTCAAAATAATTTACGTTCATAACCCTTTTCTTCGACATCGTGCTGGCCGCTACTGCCTAGATTGAGTACGATAACGGAAAACTCCTCTAATGGGAGAGGCCTATGATCAGCAGTGAATTATTTAATAAACTAGGACCACCATTTTCAGAGTGTAAACAATTGTCCCACAACTGAAATAGCATTGAATTTGCTAAAGCGTTTCGAAAAGTTAAAATTGGACTGTTTATATCTTGAAGACCAGTATTATGATTTGATAAGTAATTTTACTGCAGAGATCGAAAATATTCGTGACAGGTAATTAATTTAGATAAACATCCTGTGGCTACTTTACAAGTTAAATCCTGAATAGATAAGTTTTACTTCATAATAAGTATTGTAGGGTAGTACTTAGTTTTATTTACACTTAGTTTACTACAATTTTATGAATATGTATTTTATATGGTCAAATGATAATGGATTATTTCTTTTTTTTTCTTAACTATTTTTAAAATAGTTGAATGCAAATAATATGATAATTAATAAAATTTTGACTGTAAAATGCAATAATGTTTAAAAAACAAAATTACTGACAAAAAAATATTGACAGAATTAGTCGATTGTAAATGGTGATTGTATATTAGAGTGCCGTAAGTAAAAAGTGCCGTGCCACATGTAGCTCGAGGCTTTTACATTTTCTCTCCTTTCTGGGAATTCTCAAATGTAGCAGCCGAAGAAAAGACGCATTAAGGAAGAGAAGATTATAGATCAAATATAGGCAAGATACAAGGTCAAAACAGTCATTGTTACTTTAATACAATAATAATAATTTCCTCCGATTTCTTTCTGATTACACCAATTGGAAATTATATTATTTTATTCCTGCCGTTAGTTTCAGGGTGTTGGGTTGCACGTAACGATAGTGATTGTTTTGAGGAGTACACCTTATGTAGTATATTGTTATATTACTGTAGGTACAACGAAGAGAGAGAAAACCCTGAACTACCAAGGAATATGCCGCCTGTGGCAGGTCGAGTAATGTGGATAAGATTCTATAATAAAAATATAAAATTACCAATGGAAGAGTTTAAAAAACACCATGAAGTCATAACCCATACGGTAATTCCACAAACGTATACACATGTGTATAATAATAGATTGATGCAAGTAGATACTATATTTTGTTTATTTCAGAATACGCAACGTTGCATAAAACTTTACAATGTTATGAGAATAGTATTTACCGAATTTGAATTAATATACCATAGTGCATGGATGGAAAATGTAGGACAGGTATACAACAGTTTTTTGTATTATCTGTATTATAGGATCAGCAGTATTTGAAGCCTATTTAATCAGCCAATTTAAATACACAACTGTACATAGGCCTCTTCATAAAGCGCCCGCAGAAGCCGGCAAGCATTTCTTTAAAGGTTTGTCCAAACTCCAACCACTCTGGGTAAGAGGGTTAGTGAGAGCTTTGCCGGTACCTTCGCACTAGTGATGTTGGTCCCGGTTTGGATGGATATTCCGTCACCATTCGATCGCCAGAGCCTCGTTTGTTTGCTGTCGGGGTGCAACACGTGGCTTTATGGTAGGCATTTTGAGAGAGAGACATCCCTCTCTCTCACCTTACACATTAAAATCATAATATATGAGTAACGATGTTCGCGTCTAATTAAAGCCGATTTTAATAAGCCTTCTTGGTTATCTCTGATTTGTTTATATTTATATATTTTACTATATAATAGGTAAGGTTGGGGTTGATTGCGCCGCTGCTAATTCGTCATCCTACGACCAATTTATATATTGTTAATTTCAACGTCTTTATTCCTGAATGCATCAGAGAAGTCGAATACATGTGGCAGTTGGGCTTAAGTAAGTTTTTTTATTAATTGAATATAATTATTTTACTCGACAATCTTATGATATAAATATATTGACAAGTCATGGTAAAAGCTCGTGACAAATTCATAATGAAGAGATTGAAATAGTACAAAAGAGGTTACTAATTCGTTGATTTCATTACGTACACTACTTTACATAAACAAATTTTTTAAATATTTTTCGAAATGTTTTTACTATTTCAAGGTTCCTCGTCGGTGGTTTATAGTATCACAGTCCCTAAGTAAGTGTTTTATGTGTTTTAAAGGTGTTCCAGATGCTGCTCAAATAGTCGCATATTGTAAAGACCGAATATTTTCAAACTATGAACGTATCAAATATTTAGTGGAAAGAAATGATAAAATCAGACGGTATGGTTTGAACTGAATATCACTGACATATTATCGTGTTTTAATAATTTTTTTTTTGTTAAGGAAAGATAAACATTTTGTTATTATGTTTCTTTGAACGATTTCGACCACGGCGATACCTTCCAATTAAAGATCTGAAGGTGTAATTTGCGCTGTACATCTAGATTCCACTACTAGACATAGGCCTGCCCATAGAGAGTTATTCTGTCATGAGTTGCAGGCCAAGTGATTTGTCTGGTATTTCTCTCACTTAACTTTCACAACACTCAAAGAATGAGGCCGTGCGCTGCATGGACAGCGGGACATTTTTCTCCGTAATTCTTAAGCACCGCAACGTCGCGCGGGCTATCCTCTATATCCGCACCGCAGCATATGACTTTAGAGTGTTGATTAAATAATGTCTTCGATTAGAATTCAAAACTACGAGTAGGACTCACAGCCCAACAGGCATGTTCTTTGAACACGAAGTCAGCGATTGGCAAACATCGTGCAGCAGCTTTTAATTTGTAATTTTATCTAATAGGAGTATGCCAAAATTATATTTACCTCTACTGCGGGTGCAACTTGTAAAAATGGAAAACGCGTTTCAACCTGGATTGTCAACTATAACATGGACATCATTGGAGATACCGGCCTATTGTGATAAGATTGAAGAAGTCCTGGGCGAAGTGGATTTATTTGTTAAAGAGGTGCAGTAGAATTGTTACACAAAGAACAGTGGCGAACTCCAATACATATTTTCGTTGACATAATTTTATTGCGTTAGATGAAAAAAATGTAAAAGTATAGAGCTTTAATTCCTTCTATTAGAATATAAACATAATATAGTCTTCTAGAAGCGCTTCCGTCGTATTAAGTCGCTCATTGCATACTTCTATCCTGTATCCACCGTAGAAACGTACATTCACGCCATAATACGAAGGTGCTTATTGTATTTGGTACCTCCCCAGAGCGGCTAACGTGAATTTTCTGTATTCTAACTGAACTGTAGAAAATAAATATTATTTAATACAAGTAGCGAACGAACGAACAAAATATTAAGCAAGCAGACTGAAGATGACTGACAGGTCGATATCACTTTTTTCTCTCGTCGCCGTTGTTGCTGCTCGAACTATTTTAAGGAATTATTTCGTATTCATTTAATTTTTTTTTCCACTGTAATGATAACATTTGTAGATGCTTAGGAATTCCATCAACAATTATTTCGCCATTATTCTTTACACCTCAACACATTTTTTAAGATAGCATACTACAAAACAGCGGGTATACGCTAAAAGGTAATTCTTTCATCTTTTTGCTCTCTTTTCCATCTTGTATGATCCTGCTACCCCTTCTTATCTTAAGAATAAATTTCAGTATCTCTTTTCTACCCATGATAGGGTCCTTCGTTCCTCTGCTAATCATATGATAAATATCCCGCAACATTTTACCGATTTTGTTGGTGGTTCCTTCATCGTTCAGGCTACACTTCTCTGGAACTCCTTGCCCGAAGACATTAGAATAGGCCCATATAAAATTTCTTTCAAACGATTGGTACCCGAACACTGTACTGACAATGTACACAGGTACATTTAAAGCTATCTGATACTTGTTAGTATTTATTCTGATTTATTATATATATATGTATAAATGTGTTTGTTTGTATGTATATATCTGTGTAGGTATTTATGGATATATAATAGTATGTATTTGTATATGTATGTGTTTGTGTAAGTATGTATGCTAATACATTTAAATATGTTTTAATTATATAGAATATTACTCAATTAGTCTTTTTGCTATTTATATTATTTTAAATTTGATGCACCTATCTCAACATTTCTTCCCGACCTGGGTTGACTGTTAGAGAATACCAAAAGGCATTGAGTCCGCCTTTTGTAATCCTTTTGGTGTATACAATAAAGTAAAAAAGTAAAATAAAAAAATCAAAAATAATTTGGAAATTTACTTGTGTAACTTTTCTTTGCAATTGATTACAACTATAATAGTTTAAGTTATCTGTTGCATTTATTAAAAAAATAAATAATGCTTAAGATTTTCAGTTACTTACTTATAAGCATTCACTATCGTGTATAGAATAATGGGGTGGTCTAGAGAAACAAAAATTCCATGTAAGTTTCGTAGCACTCATTGGCATTATAAGCTCTGACTATCGTATACCCAATAATGGGAAAGTCTGAGAGGTCTAGAGACATAAAAATCGTATGTAACTTTCGCATTGGTGCACACGATACAGTGGACTGTGAGTGTCTAATTAATATTTTACATTTTTCATATGGCAGTCTAATAAAAAGTCAGGTAAAATAAAAATGTTTAAAAATACTTTTAACACTAATTTTTAATGATTATTTACTAATAAAACTATTTAGGTGGTGGACATGAAGGAAGCACGTATAGATTCGATTTTGGGATCTATCACAAAAACAATGTTAGTTTATCTGCCAGAAAACGCGGTAGATCCGAACATATTCTACGAGGATAACTTGGTCAAACGTGATGAAATAGGTAACTTACTTTGATGTTATTCCGCTTCAGTCAGCAACTTAAATTTGTGATTTTATGTTAATATGTGTACATTTTAGCACAAGATCTGCAGCAAATGTCTTGGAACGCAGAACTAGCCGTAATTGAACTTATAAACAAATTTTTAAGTAGTGTCCCTTCGAAAACAATTCAGGATTTGAAAGATAATTGGTAAGATATTAGAAGCATTAGTAAACATATTTTTTAAACTTTTAATATTATTATAACTATAACGAAAATTAATTTATATTTTATAGGCTAGATCCTGAAAAGGCTTTGAAACCAGTTACATCGGCAACAAGAGTATTTCCTGAAAATGCTGGTTTGTTAAAGTTTCATTAAAAAATAATTACATTTTAGTCTCTTCCGGTGGTGTACAGCCCCGCTGTGTGCTTTGTGACATCTAGGCAAGCGTGTACCATCCTAGGCCTCATCTTCGCTTTCCATCGGGGAAGATTGAGGTCAAACGCAAGCCTATTTAAAAAAAAAAAAAATAGAGACAAATTTTATAATTAATGAAATAAGTACAAGTAAATTGCTATTGTGTTTCAGGAACATTAACGAGTAAAATTCAGCTTTACCGGTTATTGCAATTAAGGCCTACATTAATGTTTCTCATATTTATTTCTTATGCAGCTTTCTTGGAAATAGAAAATCCAGACCGTTTTGATGTAACGCATACTACCAACGAGTGCAATGAATTATTCGCATACTTTGCTACAAAATGTCTGGAAGCACTCATTAAGTGCACAAGGCAAAGTCTAGATGTACTAAGGCGACGTGCGTCAGTATCCAGGTGACTTCACTTAATAAAACAATGAAAAAAAAACTTATAAACTATGCTTAAATTTCACGCATTTTGATATTTACTTCGTGCACAGTCTGTCCCTATTCTTTTCAGCTTTCTGACAATGACCACTGATCCAGAAGAACAGAAAAAGCTTAAACCGCTCATGCTAACAATGATGTATTTACAAATACCAAGAATTCTAATCAAGCCTACATTGGAAGAAATACAATCGGCCTTTTCTCAAGTAGGTATTATTATTAATTTCTGTTTATGCATATTACATCCGAATAACCACGATAAAAATAATTTTAGGTGGTGTTGAATTGTATAATGGATACCCATCGTAGCGTGTTTATGTGGGGTCAACAAGATCAAATAAACAAGGAGAAGCTACAAGGTGTATCATTGCTTATGACAAGAAGTGTAAGCGGTGAGACCATATTTTTTTTAAGAAAATATAAAAATAAATCTCTTTTTGTACAGAGTCGTTTAGTCTCTGGGTATCGGAATGGTCTGTTACTGTAAATCTGGTCGATTTCACCCACGGTGACACCTTCCGGTTAATAAGTAATTCACGCTATGATCAGAGAGCAGGGATCCAATGCAGTATCACAAATATAATACTCCCGAAAGGCAAGAAAGAAAGATCCGAAAACGCTTCATGTTTGAGTACAGGAAGTGTTGTCTGAACATGAATTTCACTCACATTTGTATTCCAAAGATCTTCGCTTTCTGCGTTTACCTGATTTATTTAAGATTAAGGGTGGCTTGCACCAAACGTCACTAAATACAGTTAGCAATTTATTTCTTCTCAATGTCTGAGAAGGCTAGAATCTTTTAATTTAATTTAATATTTTTACTGTCACAACAGCGGGATCCAGATCGGGTTCAAGCTTAGTCGGCATAAAAAGTTATTTTCGTATGGTGTCTGAACACAAAGACGTCGTTCGATCGGTTATGGCGTTGCAAGGGATGATGTTTATGTATAAACCGGATATTGGAAAATTATTAAAAGTAATTTGAAATTATTTATTCACGTATTTATTTTGAAAGCTTTTTGTGACATATAAATATCTTTTAAGGGCTATGAAAGATTCGCTCATTTATGGGCCGAGGATAGAGTCCAACAAATACAACAGTTTGTCGATTCAAATCCTATCAATGTAATTATAAGTGATATGTTCAAGAAGTACGAAGCGCAAACAGAAGAAGTTGTTGATTTACCAGAGAAACATATTATTGGATCAATTCAAATAGATATGGGTATATTTAAATTAATTTTTATATGTTTGTTTTATGTAGCTACTAATTACATAAAAAGAGATTCGATTACATGAAAGAACTGAATCAAAAAAAATCGTGTGACCCTCTGACCACGGCAGCTGAAACTGCACTCGAAACGTCGGGAATATAAAAACAAAATTAAACGCTATAAAATCCCTAAATAATACTTTTAATTCAAATATTAAACTTGTCTGAGTAATGTTTGATTACCATATGGTAATCAAAATATCAAAACATATGTTTTCTTTCCTGTTAAACACACATTTTGTCACATTTTGTACTTATTGCTTTCAAAAAAAGAACTTTGCAGAGTATTTATACTGAAAATTTGTTCTATAGATAAACTTAAACTAGCTTTACACGTTGAATCGGTGGAATGGAAAAGAATTTTGGGCAAGTTGCTGAGCCAATCGTATAAAGAACGCGTAATTAAATTGACGCAATTCATTAATGATCGCATGAAAACTATTGGCAAAAAAATTAAAGACTTGGATGATGTCAGAGTTGCCATAGTATGCCTCGAAATAATACGAGAAGAATTTATTGGGTAATTTATGTTGTTAACTTAAAATAAATAGTTGCACCAGCACTCGATGAATTTTTGTATTACACTATTTTTTATATATGTGAATTGATTAAATAATCTGCAGTATGGCATAGACATAGCATTCAAATATTTAATTATTTATTTTAGAATGGACATGGAGTTAGATTTGATCGAAGAAAGCTATGCAACGTTCAACCAATTCAACATTGACATTCCTAAAGAAGATGCTGATTTGGTCTACGGTCTACGTTATGCTTTCCAAAATATGTTAACAACTGTAAGTCGTAATTACAACGCTTACATACCTTTTCTTAAATATTTAATTACACTCGAGCGTTTTCTAGGTGGTAGGGTTCTGTCGTGCCTGTTGTGCCGTCTGCTATCCGGGTAAGAATCTGCCACTCCCTTTTTTCCCGTGGACGTCGTAAGAGGCGACTAAGGGGAAAAGATTAGAAAATGGGAATGGCTGTCAGATAGCGGAATATCCGCCTTGGAAATAACTAGTAGCAGCAGTCTCTAAGGTGCAAGGTGTACTCCCAATTGTTACCGCAATAAGAATATTTTGCACAATTGTCTTGCAGAAAATGTTGACTTTTTACTTCCAAAAATTCCCAACAAGAGATTAGGAGGAAAAAAAAATAAAGTCAACAGCAAGATTTAGGTCTATTTTGAGGAGAAAGTCAAATTGTTTTTTCGATTGCAAAAACATGTGTGATTTGAAAAATGTGTAAAGGAAATATACTAAAAAGCAAAAAATATTTTGAGTATGATATTATAGTTCTTTGCTTCGATTCCACGGACTTATTTGCTCGTATGTACTCAAAGTATCGTTGTGTATACTCATAAAATCATTATGATGATATAAAATACTTGTACACAAGACAACTATAATCGAAACGGTTGGCATTTTATATATTTTTATTGCCTCTAAATCAAATCTAAAATCCTTATTTTATGTGCCAAAACATAACTACTTTTTTCACTGCGTTTATACTCATGTACAAATATGTTACAGTCGCAGCAAGTTCAACAGAAAATTGTTGATATGCAAGGTCCGTTGCAAAAGGAACTCACGGAAGGAGTGGCGTCGTTCCTCCAGGATGTCTTAAAGTTTGATGCCGATTATGATTCTTTTGGACCAATGACCCCAGGATTGACAGCCAGAGAGGCTAGCGATAGGTTGTTTTTTTTTTTGTGTAATCTCGTTTCTTTCATGAGGGTACCAACCCAAATGCCTCCTAGGCAGAGAAGCAATCTAACACCTGCTAAATGCACTGTATTTACCACTCTTAATAATATTATTCTTAAATAGTGCAGTTTGTCATAACGCATTTCTTTCATTCATCATAACTCAGCTCATTATTTTATAAAATAATTATTCTTCAAGCAGAGATGTGAAATGATTGTTTTAATTCCTTTTCTCCGTACCTTTTTTATGGATAATCGGTAATTCAATATGGTAATTCTTTTAAATATTTGTTTCGTAGGGTGATAATGTTCCAGTCGCGGTTTGATGATTTATGGCGGCGATTTGAAATGTATTCCAGCGGTGAAAAACTGTTCGGAATGGAAGTACAAGATTATCCCATCCTCCATCAAAAGAAGAAGGAATTTAATTTACTCAACAAATTGTTAGATATGAATTACTAAATTATTTTCTAAATTTATCACGAACGATATATTAATTATAAGAAAATATATAACCAACGTAATTCTCTTAACAGGTACAGTCTATATCTTGCGGTAATGAATTCCATTGATGGTTATTTCGAAACGCCATGGGTCGATATAGATATTGAACAAATAGTTGCACAGCTAAACGAATTTGATTTAAGGTAAGGTTTGACTCGATAATATATTCCCATACCTTTAAATGCCTTTAAATAACGACATATTATTCAGATAACTTTCAGTCGTCCTCATAGCGGCAGATCTGTCAATATCGTCAGGAATGAAAAGTTTCGTGTGGTAACCCCCTAAACTTGTGTGGGACGATTCCACGTACGATGTAGTGACACCTATACAGTGTTGCGAGAAATTAATGGACAGGCCTATGTTGAGTAGTAGAGTCGACGACATACTGTAATGACGATGATGATGAATGTGATAACAAAATATTTGTGCTAATATTATCTGCTATTAGGAACATTTTAATAACTTATTTATTAACTTTAATAATTAATATTGAAATTGTAAATCTGATTAAATATTGGAGAATAAAATTATTTTCCAGGCGCTAAATCTGTTTTAAGCTACACAAATATCGGTGTCGCTTTAATTTAAAAGTCAGATTCTACACAGACCTAGTAGACAGATAGTACTTAGTTTGATGAGACTTCGGCTTTCTAGTGGTATTCATAATATGTTGCCATAGTCCAGTTTAATTCTCATTACAATACGAATATTGCAGATTCTTTTGCTGTTGGTATTGTAACATTGGTTTGTCGCTGCGGTGATGAAGCAGTGATACGATTTGCTTGAAGAATACATTTTCATTGACCTATAATAACTCCACACTGAATACCTTCTGAAGCTATTATAATATTACTGGATCTCTACTGAATACTTACATAATAGATTAGCATATGTGCTTTTATACGAGTTCCAACGTGCCTTAATTAGATACGTGCTTAGCCTTAACATGAAATATGCCATCTTCTGATCTTGCAGATTTCCCTAATACGTGACTGTACGGATTTTTTCCATACAGTACTTAGCAATCTAGAAATTAACTTAAGTATATTTTTAGATGCCGAAAATTACCGAGGGGTATGAAAGATTGGCCCGCTTTCATAGAATTAAAAAATAAAATTGATGACTTCAATCAAACATGCCCATTGCTAGAACTGATGGCCGATAAATCAATGAAAGAACGACATTGGAAAAGACTGGAACTATTAATGAGTTAGTTATTTTTTTTATAACTTATGTAAAAAGTCACTTAGAAGTAAAAAATAATGATCTTCGACTCGTAAAAAATCTTCTACGGGACATAAACACGTTTCTTACCTGACGAAAGGTCGGGTACATTTCCGCCGCTACTGTGATTATATATACCAATGTGTTTCATCTATTTTCACATATTTGCAGATTGCGTTTTGGATATTGAGTCGGAAACTTTCACCTTAGCGAGTGTAATGGAAGCGCCATTGTTAAAATATAAAGAGGATGTTGAGGTAAATTAAACTCAAATTATCTTTGTGTACTTGTTCCTCTCCTTCCTGGGACAGTCCTTAAAGTGTTCATTGCTGGATATAAGCCGAAGAGGCAAAGGGAGGATAATCACTACGCTCGACTATGGTATTGGCAATTGCAGTATGCGACATCTAGCATCTTTTACCCTACCACTTAACTTTTACAACACCAATATGAATACTTAATTAAATACGGAGATAAAAAATTATTTTGGAAGTGTTGTGGTTTTCTGTAGGATATCTGTATCAGTGCAGTAAAAGAGAAGGATATAGAAGCCAAACTCAAGCAAGTGGTGTCGGATTGGGCGATCGTGGACTTGACATTCGCTCACTTTAAGAACAGAGGCGAGCTTCTTATCAAGCCTCAAGAAACTCTTGACATCATCACAATGTTGGAAGACTCGTTGATGATACTCAACTCTCTAGCATCAAATAGGTAATTATTATCATTAAAACGAGTTACAGATAGATCTATTTACGAAGCATAATGTTCTAATATGATCGTACACTATCGGGAAATTATAGCTTATAAATAATCATAATAACAATAAACTGGCATGAAACAATCTGTTCGCGATTTGTTTTTTGCACGTCCGACAAAAGTGTTTAACAGCCTTTTTTCGGGCATGAATAAAGCACGTGCGTATAACGGCTGGGTCATGCCAGTCCTCATTTATACCTTTGTCATATTCAGGTGGACCCAAAAAAAACTTAACGCCCTGGACAGAACAGTCCACACAATCATGACGTCCCACAGGATGCATCATCCAAGATCGTCAGAGATGAGGCTTTACTTGCCGTGAAAGCATGATGGGCGTGGTTACTAAAGCGCCCTCACCATATACAATCACGAAATGTGCAGCCTTCGTAATTACTCCCTGGCGAGATCGGATGTGTCATTCTGTTCGGACGTCATTGGCTGTGATAAAGGCCCCTCTATCCTTGACCAAGGAGCAATGGCAGAACCCGGCAGTATAGGGCATATCCGACCGGGAGAGAGGGAGCTACAAGACTCTCCATGAGCCTTTCGTAGATACCGTCGTCTCCCTCAACTGGATGCGTTCCGGTGACCTCTTTGGGGAAACCGAGGGCTTTATCTGTGCGATACAGGAACGAGTTATTAAGATGAACAACTATCGAAGATACACCCTAAGGGATGGCACCGTCGACATCTGTCAAGCTTGTCGCCGTCCTGGAGAGTCGCTTCGGCATGTCATCTCCGGTTGTACCTCCATTCTATATCAGGAGCTCGCTCTGAAATACGGTCTCTTGGATCGAAGACTACCTTACTATAAGTACTCGCGGGAAACCGTGCTCGAAATTGACCGCGCTAGTCTCTATTGGGAGCGGCCCATCATCACAGGACGATTCTTGCGTACAAGCTTGATATCGTGCTGATGGACCGGGCACAGTCGAGGATATTTTTGGTCGACATCACCATTCCATACAAACCTTGTGAAAGCCGAAACAGACAAGATGAAAAAATATCTGAACCTGGCTCACGAGGCGACCGACATGTGGGGTGATACGTCGACCGAATTCCGATAGTCATCTCTGCAAATGGGTTAATTCCAGTGAACTTCTCGGAACATCTGAGTGGAAAGTGGTGCTCCTGATACCGCTCTCTGAGTGTGATACCGCTCGCATCGTCCGCCGGTTTCTTTCCTTTTCTCCCCAACCCGCGGCCGTCTGGCCTCCCCTGCTGAGGGCTTCCATCTTGTTTGGTTTTATTATTAAATTTTAGGTATTATATGTATTTATATACTTACTTATTTATGTTTATAACCCAACCAGATGAGAATATATAGAAAAATCCCAAAAAAACTATAATCAATAAGCATACATTTTAATGTTTTCACAATTTCTTAATTGAGTCAAAGTCACAATTCAACATATATTATATTAATATTTTTTTAAATATTGTTTGTGTCAAATACTGGTTTAACTGTTATGACGGCATTAATTGTTAAAACGGCATTAAATTTACATCTTAAAAGATTAAATAACTTTTTTTCTTATAGTAGGGTAATATAAAAGTATTGGAATAAACAGCTTTTCTAGTACATTGTTTTTTATCGAAGTAAGGTAAATAGACTAACCAACCAGAGTGTTAATAATTGCATATATAGTTCATATGTTGCGTACTATAAAATAAACTATTTTTAGGTACAACCCTCCATTCAAGAAAGATATTATGTTATGGATAAACAAGTTAGTGAGTACTTCTGATATCTTGGAGAAGTGGATGCAAGTACAGAATTTGTGGATGTATTTGGAAGCCGTGTTCGTAGGCGGCGATATTGCAAAGCAGCTGCCAACTGAAACGAAAAGATTTGGTGTCAGTACTACATTCATTCTTTTTTTTATAACTATCTCCATTGAGCCGATTGATCGAACTACCGCTTGGTCCAATATTTTGTAAGAATTTTGCATAATAATTGTCCGTCAGTCTTAAAAAGTTATCAATTCCATTCATCTTAATTCAAAATGCTGTGATTTTGTTTTAAAGTACTAAGTAAAAAATAGGTAAAGTCTTTCACCTATGGTTAAATTACAAGCATGCCTATGCAATGGCAGTATAACCCTAGCGTTTCGTTTTAAATACCGCAATTGTAACATTAGGTATTTAGGACCATGAGTCCAGTAGTTTCACCAGCTTTTGTCCCCTTCTAACCAAAGCCATGTAATGTTTGCAGCATAGTAGGATAGCTGGCACTGCAGAGGAACTTATTTAAGAAGATTATTGGAGTTCCTACCGCATTTTAAGGTTCTTTCTGTTCGCTTTATAATATCTGAAATTATTTTTGTTTGTAGACGATCGACAAATCTTACGTAAAAATAATGTATCGGGCCCGCGATGTAGTAAATTGCGTGGAAACGTGTACATCAGACGATAGTTTAAAGCAGCTACTACCACATTTGTACGATCAGTTGGAGGCGTGTCAGAAATCACTAACTGGATACTTGGAGACAAAACGGCTCATATTTCCGAGGTTCTTCTTTGTATCTGACCCCGTACTTTTGGAGATACTTGGCCAAGCTTCTGATCCGCATTCAATTCAGGTGCTCATATAATTTTACTAGGGTTATCACTATTTAATATTCCTTGTTATTAAGCTTCATTAAAAAAAAATCGATACAACATTTTCAAATTTGATGTTTTAGCCGCACCTACCAAGCATATTTGATGCAATGTATACTGTAGACTTCGACGATAAAGATAGGATCGTTACAATGAACTCAGACAATGGAGAAAGCATACAGTTGGAACGGCCTGTAGTTTGTGTCGGTGGTGTTGAGGTAAGCATACTTTATTTAGTTTTCAGTACGAGCTATATATTAGTCAAATCGTTAATAAAAATATATGTTTCAGATATGGTTAAATTCTTTGCTAGATACAATGAAAGATACAGTAAGAAACATTATTGCTAACATTTCTCAAACAATGTCAGGTGATCCAGAGTTTGAATTTTTAGTTGGATTCTGGAACTTCCCTGGACAGGTAATGACTGTTAATTATTACAAGAAATTTCACTAGCCATATTATTTTTGATTGTCCTTATAATTTCAACTTAAAATAGAAAACTGATAACCATTTATGTAATATCTGTTATTATCAATTACCGTTTTAAGGCGAGTTACTTTACTGACAAATAAAGTGGAGTTCATTATTAAATCAGCCAACACTACTTTTCGTGTGGTGAAAAGATTGTTGATATTGTAACGATCTGTTAATTTGTTGGTAGGCTCGAACCATAATTAATAGTCATCCACAGATAAGTCATGAGAAAATCATGGGATTTTCTTGTATCAAAGTTCACTAGCACATATTCTATGAAGTACTAACATAACACATAAGTTTTAACCGTTTTTTACTTTTATATCTTCATCAGTCTACACATTGCACTATTTGATAACAAAAAAAAACATACGTAATAATGCATCAAAACACGCTCTTTTTATTATCTTCTTCTTTCATTTTTAATATTTTAAAAGATCTTGTAAGTTTTAATTTTTACCGGTGTATTTTCTTTTGTTTAGGCTAGCCTTTTAGGTATGCAAATATTATGGACTAGTGATGCTGAATATGCGCTTAAGAAAGCAAAAGCGGATCGATTTATCATGAGATTGACTAATCAGAAATTCCTTGATCTGCTGAATGGACTAATTGACCAAACTGTTAAAGACTTAGCCCCCTTAGACAGAACTCGAGTAGAAACTATGATTACGATTCACGTCCATCAAAGGTTCAATAAATACATGATTAATTGTATAAATTGTAGCTGCTTGTTATTGTAACTTATAAAGGTTTTTATTTAAAAGGGATATTTTCGACGACCTCGTAAAAATGAGAATAAAAAATCCAGGGGACTTTGAATGGCAAAAGCAAGCCAGATTCTACTATATTGAAGATAATGACGATTGCATTGTTTCTATTACTGATGTTGATTTCATATACCAGGTAATTTAAAACTAATGACGCTAATCATAAAAATGATGTCTTAACACAAATTAATACGTAAAAAAAGTGTAACATAAGATTAAAGGAAAAGCTTTGATATTCGCAATAGCTACCGATAGATTGCAGGATATCCAATTCGTAAAATATCAGACCGATGACGGGTAGCGCCGTCATAGGTGTGAGGAATCTAGTACTTCGATCGCCATTCTGCTTGCCGTGCGTGGCGATTATCCTACTAGGCTGTTAAGTTAAGGTAAGAAAAACATATTGTAAGGTTTACCGTCGTTGCTTTGGTTTGGTGAAATTTGGTGACTAGATGCTATGTTGTCTATACTTGTGTACCTATTAACTAAAAGCATTTACCAAATATGTAACATATCTTTATTATTTGTGAATATCAGCTGCATTTCATAATTTTTTTTCTTATTTCTAGAATGAGTACTTGGGTATTACTGAACGATTGGTGATCACGCCACTGACGGATCGCTGCTACATCACGCTATCGCAGGCGATAGGTATGAGTATGGGCGGTGCGCCAGCGGGTCCTGCCGGCACAGGCAAGACCGAGACTACCAAAGACATGGGCCGCGCACTCGGCAAGCTTGTTATTGTATTCAACTGTTCCGATCAGATGGACTTCAGAGGTACGTTTATTCGATAATGGGTATATTAGGTACTGTTGTTTTGTCCTGACTTTTCTGTTTCTTTTGACTGCTCCCAACAAATTGTAAAAATTAATTGGTATGATAGAGAACCGTGACTGGCTGCAGCACTTACGATGCTATGCGCCTGGTAATGAGAATCTCAACCCCCTTGTCAAACTCGGCGAGTGCAATAAAAAGCTAATTAATTACAAAAAAAAGATTTAATTACAAGTTAAACAAACTATACGAGAATACTTATAAAGGGGAACATACCATTTCTTTCTCCAAATGCCAACCTCATCTGCATTTGGTGAACCCTGCTAGCTAACAAACATGATGCTCGGTCAACAGTGCCGAATTTGTCAAACCCAAATTCCACAAACTGGTGGTGGGATGGGATTAGCAATCCGCTTACCCAGCGTGGTGAGTAAATGAAATATGCCGCCTTTTGCAGGCGTTTTCTTGGAGGAGCATATGTTCAACAATGTGCAACATTAACACTTGATGCCGACAGGCTTAGGACGTATTTACAAAGGACTCGCCCAGTCAGGCACTTGGGGCTGTTTCGACGAGTTTAACCGTATCGAGCTACCCGTCCTCTCTGTTGCGGCTCAACAGATATACATTTGCCTCACTGCAAGAAGGGAGAAGAAAGAGTTCTTCATATTTAGGTATGGTCTTACAAATTTTTTCACATTAATGAAACATTGTATTGACCACCATGATCAGTATGGGTAAACTTTCCTAAGAAACGTCAGATCTCGTACAATTTTCATACTTTTTTCTTTTTTTTTTGCTTTTTATTGTAATTTTTTTAAATGTATTTTTATTTACTATTTGTTTGAGTTAATTATTTTTGTGTGCGTCCATTTCTTAGCAAATCAATGTATTTTCTTTACTTCTTTACGGAACTTTACGAAAGATCGTAAGGGCTGATGATGGCAATAAAATTTTTGGTAACATCAAATATTAACAAAATTTGATGTCATAAGAACAAAAATGTAACGCGATGTGAAACAAAATGAAGGAAAATATGTTTTTATTAAAGTTGCGGAGTCTTACTTCAAAACCATAAACCAATATACCGTTGTTATTTAGTTTTGAAGTGCAACAATCTCACATTAATTGACACATTTTCAAAAACTTAAACAGTGACGGTGACAACGTAAGCTTAAACCCAGAGTTCGCGTTCATAATCACTATGAATCCTGGTTACGCTGGACGTCAGGAGCTACCCGAAAACTTGAAAATTCAGTTCCGTTCTGTCGCTATGATGGTACCAGACAGACAGATCATTATTCGAGTTAAGCTGGCCAGTTGCGGATTTAAGGATAATATATTGCTAGGTATGTTATGTTTTCCTTTCTATAATTATTTTAATGCCACAGATTGCATAAAATATTTGTTCGTGTATATTATGCCGTAAGGATCAGCATGCTGAAGTGGCAATGGGCCGGCCACATAGCCCGCAGAATTGACAACCGTTGGAGAAAAATGATTCTCGAGTGGCAGCCACGTACAGGCAAACGGAGTGTAGGACCCCCCCTAGATGGTGACGACCGGCGCAGGTTGCGGGAAGTCGATGGATGCAGGTGGCTCAGGACCGAGCTTCGTGGCAGGAAAGAGCTTGGGGGAGGCCTATGTTCAGCAGTGGACTTGTGATAGGCTGAAATGATGATGATGATGATTATGATTGGGTAGCTAGTAAAATTGTTACTTTAGAAATTTTAAATTACAGATAACATCAATATTATTTTCTCTTTTTATATTCCGTCTGAATATTTGTGGCAGTTATTAGCCAATAAGTTATTAGACCGAGAAATATTTTGTTCAGTAGCGAATTGTAATAGGCTGATTTTATGATTGAATTTTTTTCTTCACAGTTGACGATAATGTAATTAATATTGAGACAGTACTACTCAGAACAATAGTATAAACAAAACACACACCTGACCAATTCTCTCTCTGTCTTGTGGCAAACGACGATATACTCCAGTAGATCTCTATCAGACTCAGCTCTCAACTGTATTTTCAAAGCGTTTATTATGTCACTTGGCTAGTTCTCTATATAATAAAGTAAAGAAACCTAAGTAAATACAAAATACCTCACTCATCGAATGTTTATTACTTACTACTTTCCATCTTTTTTATTTCTTTCTTTTCTTTCTCTTCTTTATCTATTTTCCTTTTATAGCACGTAAATTCTTCACTTTATATAAACTATGCGAAGAACAATTATCTAAACAAGTTCATTACGATTTTGGACTTCGTAATATACTCTCGGTGTTAAGGACAATGGGTGCGCAGAAAAGGGCCAATCCTGAGAGCACTGAGGAAAATATTATGATGAGGGTATTGAAGTAAGTCAATATTTTTCTATTAGTAAGGCTCTAGAAACTCAGAATAGATTGTAACTATTATTAATTTAAATAATTCTTATATGGAAAACATTCAGCAAGCAATTAAGCGTTGTTGAAGTCTACATGTATTTATTATATTTTTTTTATTTGAGGCTATATACCAGTATATATGTTACTGTTTTATTTTTAGGGAAATGAACGTATCGAAGTTAGTTGATGAGGATGAACCATTATTTATTTCATTAATTGAAGATTTATTTCCTGGTATGAAATTAACGCAAACTGTACAAAGGTGGGGAACGCAAACCTTTTAAAAACGTTTATTTTGTTGAGAAAACCGATAAATATTGATGAAAAATATTTAAAAAAACGATGTTATCTTGCTTTAAATAATTGATTTAATGATATTTTTATTACATGTTGCTTTTCATGAACATCTATCATTCTTAAAAGACACGTACATTCTTTTTGATTGTTTGTTCTTTTGTAAATTTATAACATTATCGAGATTAAATACTTTTAGAGAAATGCAACGGGGAATAACCATAGTAACAGAACGTTCTGGTTTAGTGAACCATCCGGAATGGAACCTTAAAATTATTCAGTTATACGAAACGTCCTTAGTACGTCATGGTCTGATGACTATGGGTCCGACAGGGTCAGGAAAAACAACATGTATCCATACATTAATGGAAGCGTTAACGGAATTGGGTAAACCTCATAAGGAAATGCGGATGAATCCTAAAGCGATAACAGCGCCACAAATGTTCGGTAGATTGGACGTTGCTACCAATGACTGGACGGACGGTATATTTTCCACTCTATGGCGAAGAGCTTTGAAAGTAAAGAAGACCGATACTACATGGATTGTATTGGGTAAATTCATGTACTTTTTATATTTAGAAACTGTTAAGCTATTCGTCCTCTAGGCTGATTTTGACTATTTCTGGTAGTTGTCCACTGCGTAGGATAACATTATCATAAGTGCACACGCAAATCACAGAAGCACACTCGTTTTTACCTTACCATATACAGTGTAGACAGGAGGAAGGGAAGCAATCACGGGACACAATACTTGACTGAAAACATTTATTTTCACAGAAAACAAAAACAGTGCTTTAGTGCAGTACCATAGTGCTACTATACGTTGCAGTTTAATAGCGCAATATCAAAAGAGCGGTGATAGACTCACCGCCTTAAGGCTCTCTCTCTCTGCTCTAGCTTCCTACAAATAATAACCTAGTCCATTGATTATTAAAAATAGTAGCACCTCTCTGCCTATCGCGTGAGGGATCATAGCCGTGATTTAATGATGACATAAATGTGCGTACGTGTGTGTGTCTGTGAGATCTTATTGCTTGAAAACAATAAGCTTCTAGCAATAGATTGAGTAAGAGAGCCATTAACATAAAATGAATCAGCGCTAGCTATAACGAAATGCGATAACAACGTACTTGCAGTAGTATCTATTAAATGCAGTTTATAAGTAAAAGTAAACTAGAATCAAGGGCAAAGGTATCAACATATTTTACATTCAAAAAAAGTTATGTTAATCTCACATTGCACATGCGATGATAAATGATTAAAGGTTCAATGATACTTCTTATTTGTAGACGGTCCGGTAGATGCAGTATGGATTGAAAATCTCAATTCTGTACTGGACGACAACAAGACGTTGACTCTAGCAAACGGAGATCGAATCACGATGGCTCAGAACAGCAAACTGGTCTTCGAACCCGATAACGTCGACAATGCGTCACCAGCCACAGTCAGTCGAATGGGAATGGTGTTTTTATCGTCTTCAGTTTTAAAATGGCAACCTATTCTAGAGGTAATTGATTTTGTAAACCAAAATTTTAATTAACGTGAGCTCCTTGAGTCAAACAACACTATTTGTGTAACAGAAATGAGCAGCACTTAAAATTGCTATTAAGAATTTTAGTGGTGCCGGTTTAGTAGATTGAACACTGGTCATTGGCGCTCTATGAAACTAAAGCGAGTACCCAGATCAGTAGGCTACCACGGCTCTTGATCAAGCTTTGTGGTGATTATTATATAATATTTTTTGGCATTTCACATAAGTGAGATTTCACGATATGGGGAAAACTACCATACCATGTCATAATTTTTGTTTAAAATTCCTACTGTATTTTAAAGTAGATATTTTATTTTTCTTAATATGTATTTGCCAAATATATCTACGAATATCATAATTTTGTGTATAATTAATATATAGGGATGGTTGAAAAAAAGAACGCAAAAAGAAGCTGACGCGCTGCGGAATGCTTTCAACAAAGTGTACGATGAAATCCACTCTTTCGTACAGATAAAGTTACCAGCTAAAATGATACTTCTAGAAGCCATTTACGTCCGGTATATTTTTTTTTCATAAATCAGTATTCTAGTTTTACTTTTCGATTAGAATTATCATAACTTTATCTACTTTTTAGACAATGTATTGATGTCCTTGTGGGACTACTACAAATTGAAGTTCCTGGTGGCAGTGAGTATAATTGTTTAACATTTATTTCTGTTATTTATTAGGAATATTCTTGCTTTCGATTACCTATAATTTCATGGCAGCGTAAAAAATCTATCGACTAAGGGATAAACATCAAACATTTTGGTTTCCGACAGATTAAGGATTAACTGGCAGTGTTTAAAGAAAAGCGTCTGGTAGTGCGATGGCCTACTCGCCTGCCAAGCGTGGTGATTATTTGTCCTTTCGTTGGGAGGGGCTTATGTGCAGCAGTATACTATTAACAGTCTGATGGAGAAGAAGAAAATCTATAAAGAAACATTTATTATTCCTATTTATATAACAAGGCCCATAGCGATATAAAAGTTAAGTTTATTTATATATTTATACAATTTCAGAGGTACACACAGATCGTCACTTAGAGCGGTTATTCGTATTTGCTATGATGTGGTCCCTGGGAGCCGTCTTGGAGCTGGACGAGCGAACACGTATGGCTGAGTTTATGACCAAGTTGCCGGTTAAGATGGACTGGCCTGGCGCCAAGTCCAAAGAGTGGGTTATGCCCTTTGAGTACATGGTCAATGAGACTGGCGTTTGGCAGCATTGGTACGTATTAAAACATAAATACTACAATAGTTCAATAAATATTTTAGAAACAGCTAGGTTCGTTACACCAGGAGTTAATATCATCCATTTTATATTATAATAATCCTTTTTATAAAAAGACGATAAACTGCTCAATAGATGTCTGTGAAGCAAAATTATTGACCGAGTTAAAAATAAGATAGTGCTTTAACTATAGAACAAGGATATATTCTTCATATTCTTTGCGATTTTCGAGTCAAGCTTTTGTAACCTATCAGCATATCTTCCGAATTATTAGGCAATTGTCCTGTATTATAACGCAAAAAAATAATTTTCTTTCATAAAATATAGCTGTATGTGTATAATATCTATTATTATATACCCATTTTACACAGGTCGGAGATCGTGGAAAATTATATTTATCCCCCAGATAGTATACCAGAATATGCGTCAATTCTAGTTCCAAATATCGATAATGTTTGCATCTCATTCTTGATCGATATGATCGCTAAACAGAACAAGGCTGTGCTTCTCATTGGAGAACAAGGCACAGCAAAAACTGTGATGCTGAAGAGTTACATGCAGAAATATGACAATGAAGTTAAATTGTTTAAAATGATCAATTTCTCCTCCGCCACCACTCCCAACATGTTTCAGGTGAGTTCAACCTAGACTATGGTCTGCAGTACAAAATCAAATTCATCGTTGAGGAGTTCCAGTCAAGTATAGACTTATAGAGAGATTATAAAAAATACTAAATACCTCTTACGTGCATAGAGAGCTCGATTCCTTCATTACATTTAAAAAAGAGAGAAAACCTATGTAGAGGTTAAAACTAATTTTATACTATTACTCGCAGTATTATTGGGTTGTACACGTAGTAACAACTGTGTCCTATAATATATTAGGTTCAAAATTTCCTCAATTAAAGTTGAATAATAATTTTCAAATATAATAGATTATATTTTCCAAATTGTAGAGAATTGTCGAATCGTATGTGGAGAAACGTGTGGGTATGACTTACGGTCCACCTGGTGGGCGAGCGATGACGGTTTTTGTTGACGACATCAACATGCCCGTTGTAAACGAGTGGGGTGATCAGGTAAAATAACGCATTTTCATATTGGTAAAAGTGACACCTTTTTCTTTCAATCTAAGTCTGTTTTTGATTGCGATTACGGTTCAAAAAATAAAACTGTCTTTCTTATTAAAGATGAGTAACTAATGTGTATATGCTGTGTGCATGTATATAAGTTTTAACAAAGAAATTCATATTCAAATTTAAGTATAAGTAAGTTTTAAACCGTGGTGATGATTGTATTGGCAATAATGTTAACAATATTCGAGAGGGCAAGGATTGTTGGTAAACCTGAATAAATAAATAGAGGACTCTCCCTTTCGCCTCCTTCCTCAGAACCCCATGTCAGTGACATACGGAATTTCAAAAACCTATTTTATATTCCTATACAACCATTTAATAGCTTTATAAAAGTAGACTAAGGGTTTGTAAATAAGTAGTTGAAAGGATCGACCATTACTAACAATTTACGCTTTTCTCTTTATTAACTCTTCCTAATGTTAACCTTCCTGCATTCGGCGCACCATGAAACTAACAGTCACCACTCTGGCATCCGCTTTATGGCAGACCCATCTGAATAATTCGTCCCTTCATTCCCATCTTAATCTAAAAGGGGTATTCAAGTAAAATAAATAATTGCCTTAAATCCTTTAAGAACTTAGGAGTATATATCCTAAGGAGATGATTATTTCATTTTTCGTAGGTAACTAACGAAATAGTACGGCAAATGATGGAATGCGGGGGATTTTATTCATTGGATAAACCAGGAGACTTCATTATAATTGCCGATATTCAAATGTTTGGTGCTATGATACATCCAGGTGAAAAAATAATACTTTTATATTTAAAATTAATGACGAATTTATTGTTAACAACGTATTATATATATATATATACAGTATTTTAGGAATTTTATTTAAAAACGCTAATAAAATGAAGGATTAAAAATAGTGTCTCTTGATTAAGATTAATACATACAAGATTAATACACTACCCTAGGTGTATAACATAATGACCGAAACAAATTATAAATACTTTTACAGTCTGTTCTTCGACTAACGACGTTACATACAAGCCGCCAATTTTTAAAAGATTAAAATTTCTATCTAATCATTAAAAATTATATTTATTGTTAATTGTTTCGATAACCCGAAACGATCAAGTAACATTTAAGGAATTGCACTGTTTACAGGTGGTGGTAGAAACGATATTCCACCTCGTTTGAAGAGACAGTTCAATATATTTAACTGCACTTTACCGAGCAATGTGTCTATGGATAAAATTTTCGGTACCATTTTTGATATTTATTTATATTTTTATTTTCTTAATGATCGTTACTTACATATTATGTTCTATTTTTATTCAGAAACTATAAGTGCAGGCTACTTCTGTAAAACTCGATTTGATAAGAAATTTGTAGAGTTCATGCCGAGACTTGTTTCGCTGACTCGTGTTATTTGGCAACAAACTAAGGTATGTAAAATATCTATATAATGTTTGACACCTTTAATAAGACGTAGAAAAAAAGATTTCATAATTTAATTACTAAAATAAAATAAGTGCCACATTAGCCGAGTGGATAGAGGACCTGCCTCCGAATATGGAGACTCCAGTTTGATTTCCTTTACCAATGAGTTTTTTGAAAGTTATATACGATTTGTATCGATGGATACTAAGCTGGATACACGCTCAAAACTTACCACATCTCAAAGAAGCTCTGGTGGAATTACTAAAATGTCTAGACTTCAGACTATCCTTGTATTGGGAATACAGCCCACGACCGTATTCCCTGTGTATACAGCATATGTTTTTAGTATGAAATAGTTTCACGATAGTCGAGTGATAATCTGACTCCGTAGCAGGAGATTCGAATTTGTTCCCCTATGTGGATGGCTCGTATTAACGAGTTTTTTAAAATTTATGAAATATTTGTATCGTTAGCCTGAACATCGGCAGACTCTCCGTCTGTCACGTTTTCTCAAACACGCCCTGTTGAAAAGTAAGTTAAAAAGGCTAAAATTATTAATATCGATAACATGGCTACAGGTGAAAATGCTGCCGACTCCAGCAAAATTCCACTACGTGTTCAACTTGCGAGATTTATCTAGAATTTGGGAAGGTATCTTGTGTATCAAGAGAGACGAACTGCAAAGTATAACAACTGCTCTTAAATTGTGGTTTCATGAGTGTTTGAGAGTTATTTCAGACAGGTAAATACTTTTGATATATATCTTTTTATTTCTGCATCATGCATAACCGACAATCTTATTTTGTTAAAGCATACATATATTTCTTATAATATAATCAATGCTTGTACGTTAATATTTCCATGATGAAATTTTGTATAAAATAATTTTGCACAGATTTACTACATTTGACGACAAGGATTGGTTCGTAGAAAATTTTTGGAAAACTGCTACCCGTGAATTACCTGATGTACTTAGCGACTTTCCGACCGAAGAAACATATTTTGTTAACTTCCTTAGAGAGGCGGTTGACCCCACTGGTGACGAGGAAGAGGATTTCAGTACTGATGCTCCTAAAATATATGAGGAGTTGCCATCGTAATTAACCTTACTTCTAAACTACTTTATGTTGTAGCGGAATATTGGTTAAAATTTATCAATAATCTGTTACTGTAGTTATAATATGTATTACAACTTTGCTATCATATCTCGCTTAAATAGCTATGTTTTGTAAAATGTCTGGCAATTGCAGTGCCAGACCCTTTTAGAGTATTTTCGATCTGATATTTTGCGTTATTATCTCGCCATCTGTCTCCCGGTTAATTTTACCACTCACAGATTTTCTTATACCGCTAATACACTGTGATATACGATTACAGTACTACGGTTAAGGTGTTTTACCTCGAAAATTTACGTGTTTAAATTTAGTAGCAAAAGCAAAAATTATTAAAAGCGAAAGACAAAAGTGGTAACTCTGATTTAACTCGCCAAAGAAAGAAAGTCTTGAACAGAGTTTTGAACTGAAACTCGTACATTTTGATTACAGTGTGTATAGTACAGTTACAGTGTAGTATATGATTTTAATTTGTGATTCAAGAAATATATGAATTGGTTGGCGCCATTACGTTCCAAGGTTGGGCAGATACTTTGAGAAAAATCTTAATGTTGGGTATTTTAGATTTCTGCAATGAAGAAAATCATAGAAGTCATCATAATCATACATGCAGGTAATGAGGGCTATATTTTATACATTATCACATTATTACATTAAGAAATGAACGCAGCAAGTGGTTCAATACCAAGCTTGGTTATAGAAAATGCGCCATATAATAATGATTAAGTTATTGGTTATGGCGACGAATTCTAATACACGGAAACCAGAAATTAAACCTTATTTGGAGCAGAAAACATCCTTTTTGATCCTGAGTTTCCAAGACTATACATAACATTACAAAGACCCGCAAAGAGAGACTGACTGAATATACTATCGACCGAATACAACAGGAGCGTTTAGCGCCATACTAACCAGATTTTAACCCTATTGGGAATACTATATGGTTCAAAATGTAGCAAAAAAAAAATGGTGATGAATGTGATCATGGTGGAAGAACTTTTACTGGAAATATTTAACATGATACTTAGCTAACATGAACCGGATGAATGGAAGAAAAAATAGAAAAAAGGGCAAAAATTCCGGCAATTTGAGTCTGTGCATGATAAACATTTAGATTGTTTTATAATAATAGTGATGATTCTGACTCTCAAATGTCGGTACACAGAAACAGAGTTTCAGATTACGAATCATATTAATTAGGTTTTTTTTTTGCTGACATTAAAATACTTAACCAATCAACAATTTGAAAAACGTTCATTTAATTTTTCGAACTGTTATAATAACTTAATCCACAATAAAAAAAATCAGGTACTTAATACAACTTTTAATGTAGAGATGAAGTATCATTATTTCGATTTCGTATTTCCAAAGACTGAGGAAAATTTTTGAGGCGCAAAATTTTAATCGTAGTACCGTTTATATATTCTATTTATTTATATATAAGCATTCGCCCCTGTCACTCACAGGGGTAGGTAGATATTACATGTTTCTTTTATCGACTTATCGGGGCCTAAAAGACTTCAGTAACCCACGATTCGCCTCTTCATAATTTTATCAAAGCTATTCTGGGAGACGTGTGCAGGTTTATTCTGATATGCTATTAATGAAATAAACCGGATGCAGAGTATATAATAGGCAGCTTACCCAATCATGCTTTTTACACTTCATTCATATGCATTATCAATAAAAATAATAAAATCATTTTCTTGATACCATTATCAGACATCTTAAAGTTAAAATTTCATGTTTACTCGTATATACGAGTACATTGTTTTTTAAACTACTTGAAACTGGCGGCAGTAAGAGTTTGTAACTTAACACGATTTGTTATTGAATATAATTATTAGTAAAATTATGGTTTGCTTTTAGATGGGATTTTGTATTGACAAAATTAGGACAATTCCAAGATCTATTTAACGAGCAAATCAGAGGGTCGCATTTAGATTTGGTATTTTTCCATGATTGTATGGTTCATTTGTTTATTATATCACGAATTATAAATACACCACGGTAAGTTTTTGTATTAATTGTTTTGTCTTTAAAAACATAATATTTAGTATTTTCCCTATTATTTGTAGCGTGTTTCCACATGTTATAACAATAGAATTTTTAAAGTTTGAACATATCAATAATCAATTAGTTTTTTTCCTATTTTTTAAAATTAATAAATATTAGATCGATTAATGTTTCTAACATTTCGTTACAGCGGAAACGCTCTTCTGGTGGGCGTTGGAGGATCCGGTAAACAAAGTTTAACAAAATTGGCGTCATTTATAGCCAATTTCCAATTTTATCAGATTACTCTATCAAGGTTGACATATGTCAAATTACACAATATTATTCAATATGAATAATCATATACAATGATAATTATGTTTTAGGTCTTACAATATCAGCAACTTCATGGAAGATATAAAAGTTTTGTACCGCGTAGCAGGATTACAAGGTCAAGGCATTACGTTCATATTCACCGATAACGACATTAAAGATGAACAATTTCTCGAGTTTCTTAATAATATTCTCAGTTCTGGTGAAATTGCTAATCTTTTCGCTAAAGATGAGATGGGTAATATTTTATTCTCAAATTTATTATCATACAAGTCAAGTACATATACGTATACGTATTCAAGTAATATAAAATAAATTAGTTTAAATTGAATTATTTATTTTTGCTTCCTTACTTTGTTTTTGTCAATTCACGAGTTTCCAAAATGGCACAATTACGAAATTAGTAATGGACGGAATGTTCATACTTTCAGGCTCTAAAGAAAAGGGTATTTACTAAATTTTGTAGATACTAAAAAAATTGACATGACTATTTAAGGCATGGCGAGCTGCACAATTTTGTAAAAGCCGGCTGTTAAATATAATTAACTTGTTCAATTCGACTGGTCTTGTAATTTACAAATACCTTCTCGACTCAATCTAGGATTTCTTTTGAATTGTAGGTGCGTTTACGTACATTAATCAAGCAGGTACAAATACCCAGACAATTATCTGTAGATCACGCAAATATTTGTTCAATAAGAAAATCAAATTCGCGACGCGCAGCGTTGGGGCGGCCATTCGCCTTGTCCCTACGCCAATCGTACAGTTAAATAAATACATAAAATATTTCTTTAATACTTGAGATAAAAGAGAAATTTCGTTTTAGATGAAATTCTTAACGAGTTGACACCTATAATGAAAAAATTGGCTCCGAGAAGAATTCCCGTGCCAGATGTGTTATATGAATATTTTATTATGAGGTCAAGGGCTAACTTGCATGTGGTTCTATGCTTTTCTCCGGTAATATAAATACTTTTTGTATTACTAGTCATGATGTCAATGCTTTACTTTATATCGAATTTATTTCGTAGGTGGGCGAAAAATTCCGTAGCAGAGCTATGAAGTTTCCTGGTCTTATTTCTGGGTCTACAATGGACTGGTTCCAAAAATGGCCGAGGGAGGCACTTATAGAAGTCGCGCAACATTTCCTAGCAGAATTTCAGGTAAAATTTTGGGCTTATTTTGTACTGACTTGTTGAGTTATAAAAATGTTATGAAAGGCTTTTGGCAAGCACTCAATGACAATGCAACACAATATTTTTACAACTTATAAATTCTTGACGTATAGTTATTGCTTCCTTGTTTCTGATACCAACTTGAAATTTTTCTTTGATCATGACGTTAATCGTTTTATCAGATACGAAAAGTCGAGTTATATAGAAGGCGCAAATACTGACACCATTAACAGCTTTTAATAATAAATATCAAAAAAAGATGTTTTTCAGATCGTTTGCCCCTCGGAAACTAAAAACTATTTAATAGAAGTAATGGGCTTGGTACAAGATGATGTAGCATCTGCATGTACAACATACTATGAGCGATTTAGAAGGCAGACACATGTTACACCCAAATCGTACCTGTCCTTTTTAGAGGGCTATAAGGTTTTGTACAAAGAAAAACATATTAGTATTGCGGAGATGGCAAAGCGGTTAGATTTTGATTGATTTACTTAATTACTATAGTATTTTTAGCATAGCGTCAGCCCGTTTAGTTCCACTGAGTACTGCGAAATGGAAATCCGTAATTTGCCAATCCCTATGGGTGGCTAACGTAAGTATATATTATAAAAACTGATAAAAAAAATTGGTTTTGTTTTCTTTATGTATTAAGTATTTTTGTCGTATTATTTCGAAATGAAAAAACTAACGATAAATAAAAAAATGGCTTTAAATGTTAGTTAAATAAATTATATCAACAATTATATCATAATTGTAGAATGACAACTGGTTTGGACAAGTTAGTTGAAGCTGCGGCAAGTGTAGATGTTTTAAAAAAAGAACTCGAATTGAAAGAACTGGAAATAAAGGAAGCTACCGCAAAGGCAGAAGAGGTTAATATAATAATTGAATATGATTAAGACTTATATTCATCAGCGTATTCAAGTCCACTGCTAAACATAGCCAGTCTCCAAGAAAGCCCCCTAGGCAAACAGATTGTTGAAGACACTGTCAGTATCCTCGTACTAGTCATGCTGCTAGTCCATGCTGCATCTAGTCTATGGTTTCAAAAGTCTGATATATTATTTAAGATAAGTATTTATTTGACATTTGATTACTAACTTACCATCAAATATTAACAACGCCATTGAATAAACTGTCTCCTAGAATGATTTCGGGATTTTTGATCTATCAGAAATACCACAGGTATTGGCAGCTGTAGCGGAATCTGCGGCAGCTGCAGAAGTGGTGAAAGCTGAAGTATTAGCGGTAAAGGACCGCGCTGTAAAACTAGTCAACGTGATTGCTGCGGAAACTGCGGTTGCTGAAGAAAAGTTAGCTGCCGCCAAACCAGCTCTTGATGCCGCTGAAGCTGCGTTATTGGTAACATACTTATTTTGCAAGATTGTTAAACAAAAATCAAATACATGATACATTAATATTTTTTCCTTTTTCTTTTGTTAGACCATTAATGCTGCTGATATTGCAACAGTGCGAAAATTGGGCAAACCGCCATTCCTTATTACTTTAATTATGGATGCTGTGATAATTCTCTTCAGGAAACGAATTGATTCTATTAAGCCTGATCCAGACAAACAGTTCTTAACAGCATCCTGGGCCGAGTCTCTAAAGGTCATATTTAAGATTTTAATATTTCATTTATGCTTTTGATTCTATCTAAAGAAACTTATATGTATATATATATATATATCATTTGTATCTTTACAGGTTATGGCTGATGCCAGATTCTTGAGTAATTTGAAAAATTACCCCAAAGATGAAATTAATGCTGAAATGGTTGACTTGCTACAACCGTATTTTAACTTTAGGTATTGTAATTATTATTTATTGTCTATAATTGCGCTATTAGCGTAAATAAGTTTCTACGTCAAGTAACATAAACCGTTAGAATATACGACTGGTAATTATATATGATTGGTGAAGCATCGTTTTGAATTTTCAGCCAATATACTTTTGAAGCCGCTAAAATAGCCTGTGGTAATGTAGCAGGGTTAATATCGTGGACCATTGCGATGGCTCAATTCTATTCGGTTAACAAAGATGTGTTGCCGCTGAAAGCAAATTTAGCTGTAATGCAGGGCAAGTATCAGGCTGCTAAAAAAGAGCTTGAATCTGCTGAAGCACAATTAGAAGCCAAGGAGGTAAATCGTCTTTATTATTATTTTACTCAGCTAAGCGGTTGATCTTTGAGCTTAGGCCGCACCAAATAGAGCAGATTACTCTGCTATCTGCCGGAGGAAATATAATTATTCTAGCATTTCTCTTAGTCAACTTTTGCGACACTCACAGGGCGAGATGCAAAAAATCGTCAAGAATAATTTTAAACGAACTCATTTTAATTTCATGCTGTTAAGCTCTACGACTTATTTTCCGCTTACTTCCTACTTTCCTTTATTTTAATTTAATTTTACATTACTTATTTATCTGTGACGATAAGTCTTTTACGAGCAAAACACTGTTGATTGAAGTTCATAGAAGATTGTTCGATGAATATGCTGTCTCGTGCAAGACCTCCGTTGCGATTCTATTAGATATATAACCTTCAAAATGACGCGGCGTCAGCGACAACATTACATTTTCGTATTCTCTAACTTTGCTCACGCAACACTAGCGCCTCGAGAATTTACGGCTTTTGGAGCAACTACTCAAGGTTGACATTAAGAATATACGAAAAACGGTATTCGCTAAGTACAAACAGCCGCCTGTCCTTTGACCATCGCCTCAACTTTTTCATCAAAATCGTTTGAAAATAGCATTACTGATAGTGTAACAAAATTTCATGCAAAGCGTATATACATTATAAACAGTACGTATAAATTCATTTAGCAAAAGAAGAAGAGAAGAACTAATTTTTATCGTCCGCTATGGACTCTTATCGTTAGTTGAACAAAAGTGTTAAACGACCTTTCAAGCCACGCTATGTTTTTTGTTCGTTGAACATGTTTAGTGAAAAAATAGATATAGCAGGCGTAAAGTTTGTGTGATTAGTATGACATTTTATATTGTTTTAATGCTTTTAATATCTTCGTATTTTGTATTGATTATATCTATTAGCAGTTAGTATAATAAATTATAGGCAAGTATAGCGTTTGCATAAATATGTTTTGTTTTGACAATGGCGAATTAAGCATGTTTTTCTTTTCATAAAAATAAAATAATACAAAAATGGAAAATAATTTAAAGAAAATAAATTATTTGAATTTTATTTTAGCGTGAGTTAGCAGACGTCCAAAAACTATTTGACGAGGCAATGACGTTAAAGCAAGCTGTATTGGACGATGCCGCTAAGTGCCAACAAAAAATGGATGCTGCAACGGCGCTTATTAACGGTCTTAGCGGCGAACGCGTGCGCTGGACCGAACAATCAACGTTATTCAAGTCTCAGATAGAGCGACTTGTTGGGGATATTTTGTTGCTCACCGGGTAAGATAAACACATATCACAAAGGTAAAATTTTTCATTTTAACGCATTTAAAATGAAAATTTTTTCTATACAATGCTCAAAAAGAAAAAAATAATCAAAAACCACGCGAAAAACAAAATTATACAACTTCGTTTATGTTTCGTTGCTTGTTCTGCGATGTAAGAAACAATTTGATTCTGTTATTCCTATATAATATTCCTTATAATAAATAAATTGATACGGCGACTTCTTTTTCGAGACATTGTTCTAGGTTATCTGTGTTGACTTTTGCTTCTTTTCTTTATTTGACAGCCTTTAGTCCGTAGCTTTACGGGATTTGCTCATATTCACCACACTGAGCAGACGGGTTGGTGAGCACGGTAAGTGATATAAATCTTAGTCTCCAAATGCCTAACTCACCTATACATTATGCACCACTCTAGCTGACAAGCAAGGCCATGGTAGGCTGATAGTAGTAAGTCCACCCGAATCTGCTGAATCTAAATCTTACTAACTAGTGATTGGAAGTAGTCTACTCTCTAGTGCTAGTAGCACTGCGCTCTAGAGCTCGTCTGCTCAACGCGTGGAGTATGCGCAAATCTTCTATGGATGGCAATTGTTATAGACACTTTCACGGAAAGGATTATGTAGTAATCAAAAGTTCTGCTTTCAGATTTTTGTCATACTCGGGACCATTTAATCAAGAATTTCGTTCTTTATTAGTAAGCAACTGGTTAAGTGAGTTGGTGAAACGTAAAGTACCAGTGTCCATGAGCTTAAATATAACAGAAGAACTAACCGACACCGCCACGGTACTTATAAATTATTTAAAAATACGCTTTTGCGATAATCAGTTGCTTCAAAGTTACTTTACCATACAGGCTGAAGTTAGATGCTGACTGTAGCAAATAAACGAGTCTGTTATACTAATTTTAACAAACAAGTGAGAAGTACCAATGGGAACAATGCCGGCAACCGAGCACACTCAGTTGTAACCTCAAGTTGACCATTAATGAATGTAATCATTAATGAATATCTACTACATCAGCCTGATAGATTCCACTGTCGAGCAAACGCTTCTCCAACAAAGCTCCCGCAAAAGCCAGCACATATTTATTGAAAGGTTAGCCCAATATCACCATGCTGGATAAGCGTTTGTTAGCCAGTAAGGCAGCATTTATTGCAGGTAAGGTTGGCATTTGGAGAAAGAGATGATATACTCCTTGAATATTAGATTTTTTAGTACTAAATATTACAGTTTTTTTAAAGTTTTATAAAATTTACTGCTGGTAATTGCAGATATAAATAAGAGAACTTCCTTAGAAGAATTTTTGAGGAAATTATACTCATCATTTTCTAATAATTCTAACCATTTATATTTGAACAGATAGGAGATTGGAATTTGTGTGGATTACCAACGGACGAGCTTTCAATACAGAACGGTATAATTGTCACAAAGGCTGCTCGCTTTCCACTTCTTATTGATCCCCAAACGCAGGGCAAGATTTGGATTAAAAATATGGAAAAATCGAATGATTTGATTGTTACTACACTTAATCACAAATACTTCAGGTTCGATGTTCAAACACGGTTGATTACACAATTACAAGACTGCACTTAAATATGGAATCCAGTTACAATTTACTTTATTTATAAAAGTTTGGTTACATCATCGTAAAATATTATTTGCAGGAATCATATTGAAGACTGTGTATCACTTGGTAGACCTCTTTTAATTGAAGATATCTCGGAAGAGTTGGATCCAGCTTTAGATAACGTTTTGGAGAAAAATTACATTAAAATTGGTTCTTCTTATAAGGTATGACTAAAACGAAATAACATTAATTAAAATTAAACAATAATTTAATAAAAACATTTATGTAGGTAAAGTTGGGAGACAAAGAAATAGATGTAATGTACGGTCATAAAATCTATATTACCACCAAACTTCCTAATCCTGCTTACACCCCTGAAATATCTGCACGCACCTCAATAATTGATTTCACAGTCACGATGCAAGGTATTGTTGTATTTTAATATTGAAGAAGCAGAATAACTCCGATCTTTATAATTTAGTACCATGCAATTTCAAAACCCCTATCATTTTGATCTATATAGTTACTCATTTTTTTGTGTGTTTAGATCTAGTTTAATTAAATAACTTTATTATCGATTAGGCTTGGAGGATCAATTACTAGGTCGGGTGATATTAACAGAAAAATCTGAGTTGGAATCAGAGCGTACGCAACTGATAGTAGACGTGACCGCAAACAGACGGAAGATGCAAGAGTTAGAAGCAAATCTCCTGCACAAATTGACCACTATTCAAGGGTCTCTCGTAGAAGATGTTACATTGATTCAAGTACTTAATGTTACGAAAGCAACAGCTACTGAAGTAAGCTAACCATTTCCTATGTATACTATTATTAAAAAAACCTCTTTTGTTTTTTTTGTCTGATTATTCCGGCATCATCAAGGATGGTGGATGTAGTCATAGGGGGTTCGTTGCCGACATAGGATTGGAGGCGTTGTAAGAAGGCAAGCACTGTTCCGGCGCGCCTTGCTAGGAGGGAGAAGAGGATTTCTCTTTCGAGAAATGGTTGCTCTTAGTGGGCAGCGGATATGTACATCAGTGTTCCTGTGGCCCTGCCGATATGCAGTAAAGGTGGAACACTGTTAGATTTAAGTGAGTACAAGACCGACATAGGCCGTCATAACTAAGGTCGTATCAGCGGTGGCAGTTGTAGTTTCAAAGATTACGCCCCAAATTTTAAAGGTTTACAGTTCACACAGACAGACTTAAATTTTATTTATATGTATATATAAAGACAACCAGAGATCTCGTTCAATCGACGTAAAACGTAACCAACTAAGGTGAACATTACTATCGGTGGCGCTAGTCTGAGTTACATCGTAGTCACATGATTGACTGCGTTGGTTTACATGCCTAACCTACTTTATACTATGTCATTGCTACGTGCTTTATTTGTGTGTTTTTTACTGTGATTAAATTCCGAAGCAAGTTGAGGTATCGCTCTGCCATAACGGACGGATTACAATATGTTGTATTGCCTGCTCTTGCTCCTATTCGAATGGGCCGGCTGCTTTGAACCGACTGGAACACGGTTTACGGTGCTTATGAATTAAGTTCATAACAGTTTTATATTTATTCTCTGACAAATAGAAAATCCAGGATTGTCCAGAACGGGATTTATACTTAAAACGATATGATTCGATTAGACAATAAAAAAAATTTCAAGTTAAAAACTGCGACTTGTAATCAAGGAAACTATAAGGTTTGACAAGAACTATATCTAGAAATAAAAACCGCCCAATGATTTAAATATTACATTTACTGTACAGAAGCTTATAAGTTAACAACTCATTTTAGTAAGAAATAACATAATGAAAACACATTATGCCGTACTCAAAGATTACATGTTAATGAAATCGCAGGTAAAAGAAAGAAAGAAACAATGTTTATTCGGGAATATACCTTCTTTTATTCCCTATATACGACCTTTTTCTCACGTGATGTACCTTGCTATCCAGCAAACAAGGAACTGCCAGTACTTCTTTCACTAACTACTTGCCGAGCGTGGTGAGTATGGTCGAACCTTCCCAAATATTCGATTATATACAGACTTTGGCTGTCACTATGTTGAAAAGGCTTATTTGCAGTATTTAACTATAATACGATAATTTAAAAATAAAATTATTAGGTAAGAGAAAAACTGGACACGGCTAAGGAAACCGAAGTGAAGATCAATGCGGCCAGGGAAGAATTCCGACCTGTTGCGACTCGTGGCTCGGTGCTGTACTTCTTGATATGTAACATGTCGCTTGTTTGTAATATGTATCAAACGTCACTCGCCCAGTTTTTGGAACGATTCGATATTTCTATGGAAAGATCACCGCAGAGCCCCATAACGATGAAGAGAATCGCGTTCATTATTGATTATTTGGTATGTTTATTTTAATGAATACATTTTTATTTAGATTTAGCATACATTCTTAATCTAGTGAATTAACACTAAACCTGCCTACAATTCGGTTCATGATGTTAATTACGGGATGATCGCATCAAAATCGTAGCACAGGAGCAACTGAGGTTGCCGCTGATGCAGCCTACATCTAAAATAGTTAACTGCCTTTTATATGCTGCAATAAATCGCAAGGAAATCTGTCTGAGGTATAAAAATACATGGATGCCGAGATGCGTACCAGTATACACTGGAATAGCGTGATGCTCTTTATCCAATCACAACTGACACTCAAAAGTGGTCCGTGCAGAATGGAACATTAACATGATTTATTGCCAACAAAGTTCATTAAAAGAAATAAAAACAAAACTTTCATTAGTGTTTGTTATTCCAGAGGTATATGTGAATGTGATCTTAGCAAAAGTAAAAATGTTCTCCTCAAAACTTTATTCTATTTTTCAAGACAAGTTTCTCAATTTTATTGTATTTTTTTCATAGTATTTTCTCCGATTATGGGCATTGGAAGGATTCTTTCTTGTCAGTTCTTGTAATATGCTTTGGAGTACTGCGTGGTGGTTGCTTTTTTAGATTAAATAATGATCATGTTATTATTTCAGACCTTTGATGTTTTTAAATATATCAGTCGTGGTTTTTACGAGAAGCACAAATATTTGTTCACTCTGATGTTAACCCTCAAAATTGATTTACAAAAGGAATATATCACATACGAAGAGTTTCAAAACTTCATTAAAGGTATAATAAGCTTTCTAATTTTCTACTCCTTTCAATGAACAAAATTCAAATACGGAACTATTTATCGTTTTTTTTAAATTATTACAAATGATGGCATCATTTGTGTTTTTTTAGTAGTAACTGATTAATAAAGTTTGTTTAATAATCTCTTAAAATTATATTTTGTTTTTGAAGGCGGTGCCGCATTGGACCTTAATGCATGTCCGCCAAAACCTTTTAAATGGGTTACCGACATGTCCTGGTTAAATTTAGTCCAACTGTCAGGCTTACGACAGTTCACCAATATTCTGAACCAGGTGACTAACAACGAAAAAGGATGGAAAAACTGGTGAGACTAAAAGCAACTTCTATCTAATGTTATACTTCGAGATCTGGGATTAACTGGAATATTTTAACCCATGGGGTAGTTTCAGCTAATTTTAATTCGTAAAAAAAAAATTTTTTTACATATTTATTTTCATTCATTAATTTATTTACATAACGAACTCTACGACTATGTAAAAACATAATGCATACAAATCAAATTTAAACTAAGTTAAACGCGATATTACTAATAAATATTTATATGTATTTATATATATATTTAGAAACATGAAATATAAAAGAGAACAAACTTCATTTTGTAATACAGCAACTAAATTAATACTTTTCTTAATTTATGCACCAATAACATAAAGGTAAGATATAACGTAAGTTTTTGAAATATTCTACAAGAGTAAGAAGAAAGAAAAAAATTTAAAACGAGTAAACTTTATAGGAATAAATATCAATAGTAACGCCTTTGCACAAGGAGTTGTATGTTTCTATTAATCTGTTTATAATTAAATAGTGACAAGTTATAACTCTTTATTCGAGGAAGTTTCTTAGATGCAGAAATATTTAATACAGGCACACAAAAGTACCATTCGCTACTTTAACTAGAAACAGGCTGTCCAGCAGGCGTATCTTGCCAGATAGCTTGGACAGATGGAAGTGTTGCAGCTTATCTGAATAAATGCATAGTTTTTTTTTGCCAAGATCTAGATTGTATTTAAGATGGCACATATTGTACCATTGGCGCACTCTACTCTGTTTCTACATACATTCACGGTTTTTATCTAAGGATTAAGAACTATTAAACCATAATTTTCACTATAAGACAATTTCACAGCCAAAACGGGTTTTCCGATATAGGTATTTTTTACTACGATTTTTTTCATATATTTTTCTAATTGATTTTTTATATTAGGTTATAATTATAATTGATTATTTCAACTTTAAATCGTAAAACATTATTTGATATAATTATGGGACATAATTGTAATTGATTATTTATACTTTATATCCTTAAATATAGTATTATTTTCGTTGAATTTCTGCAAACAAATTAATAAGGACTATTGAAATATAATTTTTCCTGTGTGCTAACACGGACTAGAAGTGAAAACTTTCTCAAATGCGTATTTCTGTTTACTAGAAATGTCATGAAATAATTGTGTAATGATTATTTAGTCTTAAATTCTTATAGTATTATTTTCGGAGGATTAAATGTAAACAAATTATCTGTTGCATTGGTCAATATTAATATATTGTTAAACGGTATTCACGTTTTAAAAGGTTTGATAAAGAAGCTCCGGAAGATGAACCTCTGCCGGACGGATATCATACGCTTGATGTTTTCAGAAAACTTTTAGTGGTTCGTGCATGGTGTCCAGACAGGACATTAGCGCAGAGCTTGTGCGTATTATTTACATATTATTACTTATTAGTACATACTTTGAACGTGGTAGAGTTGAGCAGCGACTTTAGCGTAGGAAGTATATAGAGCCATCTTGTGCTTCTGCGTTTCGTTTGATGAGTGAGCTTACCGGAGGCCCACTCTCCTTTCCCCTCTCCCCAAATATGGTAACGGAATTAAGTTATAAGCTACTCCAGGACGGTACCAGTATCGATGGTTCTGGAGAACCCCTCACCGAGCGTACACGCTTAAATTTTCCTACGCTACCTTACTGTGGATGCTCAGGCTGCGCGTAAAGCATATTCTCGAGCAAATAAGACAAACTCGAGGCAAAAGTAGTAAAGAAACAATGGAACTCCCTGCCGCGTTCGCCTTCGTGCCGCGACCCGGGTACAAACTGGAACACTCCTTTGTGTCTCTAGTCGGAGTTTGTGTACACGTCTGATAGGATATCTGTTCTCTACGCCTTGGTAGTATCGAAGGTACAGAACTATCTATCTTTCGGGTGCGCGTAGACAGTGAAGACTAAATATTGACTACAGATTCCGTGCTATAGTAGATCCCTTTTGCAGAGCTCAAGATTATTGGCAACTTAAATGACTACTACGCCGATTAGCGATCACTTATAACTGATCATGCGGGAAGATCTGATAACAACTTTGCTTTGGCATAAGATTTGACACAACTGGTTACTTCATAATACCTTCCCTATTGGACCTTTTTCTGACCTCTCTCCCGGTCAGCTATTATGCCTTGCAAATGCCGATCGCGAATGCTACAAGCTTCCAACGTGTGCTACAGTGGTATTCTTTCTATGCTTCCTGCCCATGTGAGAAGCAACCCTGCCCGGGTTGCTTCTCACAGTATGATTACAACCACGTTGCAGACTCTGTCGCCGTTGTGGTTCTTCAGGAAATGCAACTCTTCATTCCATTCTGTGCAGTGCCCGACGGAGATAAATCCTAGGTTTGTTTTGGTCGCTTCTCCAAAATAGCGTGACACTGAAAGCGAAAATGTTACCAGGCCTGGGTTAATGAATCGGCGTACTGGGATGCAAAAACCAGCGTTGATAAAAAGAGTACAACTCTGCCTCCAGGTTCTCTAATATACTTATCGCCATGGCAAAGTCAGATCACATTGGCTCTGGCTTGGCTTAATTATTTTAAAGAATAAGTTCGTTAATAATATGTTTTTTTTAGGAAATACGTCATAGACTCAATGGGTGCAAAATTCTCTGAGGCTGTTATTGTAAATTACGAGGTATGTCATTATTTAACAAGTTTTAATATCTAAGTACAACCTGTAAATGTCCGACGGCTGGGTAAAGGCCTCCTCTTAATACTTCAGAGGGTTTTGGAGCCGGAAATGACCTATGTACGAAATACACATTTTTTGTTTTTCTTCATTGCGAAGCACATAGTACATTCAGCACCTTAAATAACACGTGGCGTGCATAGGGTTTTCACCATGAGTAAGGCAGTAGGTATTAAAAGCAAAAACGTGTATCACACAAAACGTAGTTACCTTTTCTTGATATTAGGTTCGGCACTGCCTTTTGCTTATACGTAATGTACTTCAAAATGAAAGCGAGTGCCCTAACCGTAGAGCTACCATGGCTCACGTTTAACATATTAGGTGTCATTATATTGTTACATTTAAGGATTAATATTTCTTGGAATCTAAAATAATGCATGCTTATTATTAGAACATGGTGCTCGAGTCTCGTCCACTTGTACCTTTGATTGGGTTTTTGGCTATGGGATCGGATCCAACGCCTTCGATCGAAATGACAGCGAAGCGATTAGAGTGCGTTTGTTCGTCTATCTCCATGGGCCAAGGACAAGAAGTGCACGCAAGAAAACTGATTGATCGAGCTCTGAAAGATGTATGTAATCTGCTTATTAAATACTTTAAATTATTGATAATGATGCTTAATTGCTGTTGTTTTTAGGGTTTATGGGTATTGCTTCAAAACTGCCATTTAGGTTTGGAATACATGATAGAGGTTATGGAACAGTTCGCTGAGCTAGAGAAAGAACCGGAGAAAGTTCATGAAACATTTAGGTAAATGAATTCCGTTTTAAGACATTTTGCGCATCTTTTAAGGTGATTTTAAAGACATTTGTATGAATTAATATGCTATTGTAGGTTGTGGATAACTACCGAAGTTCATCCGAAGTACCCCATTACGTTACTACAGATGTCTATTAAGTATACTTGCGAACCTCCTTCAGGTGAGGCTTGAACCTAATTTTTTAATTATTTATTTAAGTATCTAATTAGTTTCTTATTGTGTCAACTAATGCTTTGCAGGTGTCAAGGCAGGGCTCATGAGAACTTACGATTCTATGAGCCAAGATTTCTTAGACTATAGTGATAGTCCATTTTACTTGCCATTGATATACACTATATCATTTCTACATACTGTGGTGCAAGAGAGACGTAAATTCGGGCCCCTTGGTTGGAATATTCCTTACGAATTCAACTCTGCCGATTGGCTTGCGTCTTGTATGTTCGTACAAAACCATCTTGATGGTTTGGAGGTCGGACAGCAGATTAGTTGGACAACAGTGCGGTGAGATTTAATTGAATTCAAGTACGAGTAAATAAAAAGCTATTACAATTTTTCTACCGCATAAGCAAAAAGTTGGTCGCAGAAGCACGTTCAGATATGCTGAGTTATGCCAAAAATAAATATATTTTTATATTTATATTTATCGAAGTCTATTGAGATTAATTAAAAACAATTTTATTCGATGTGGCCGCCTTAGGCTTTAATTCAGGGCTTCTCTAGCCACGATTCTATGGATTTGCACATCATGTCTATGGAAAATTTAGCCACTACTAATTCTAAAGATTTCTCGAGAGACACAATGTCGGAGAAACGTTTTTAGCAGCCTATATCCTCCTCCTAGTACTGACCATAATTTGGAGTCGCAACTGTTTTATATCTGAACTAAACGAGAGCCAGTCTCCAGCTCTTATGTCAAAGTTATATAATGAGGGGCTACTGATTCGCATCGAGTAATAACAACTAAAAATTAAAAATATATATTTGTATGTCAACATATCCTATGTTTATGGAAATTATTTTAAATAAAACAATTTTTTTTAAAAGCCTTTCGATACATTCGATCCTTTCGCATCGCTTGTTCAGCGTATTAAGAATTCCATTCATATCCCTGCTTAATTAAATGCATATCTTTGGGTACCAAGTGTAGTAACATATTTAATATGTAATCATTATTTAAATACTAGGAACAGACAATAGCCCTTTTTACTAGACTCCATAGAGCCAGTAACTAGTATATGAGGCAGCGTATTCGTTTTTACAACAAAACCCCAGTACGTATGCAAAGTTTTGCTATCAATAGGTTTAAAAAATGTATTACACAAAGACTTTACAAAAAGAGTTATTATAATATAAGTGAATACATGGATGATGAAAACCCCTGGGATTAGTTGATCGCTCCCAATCTTTTTCTAAAATTTTAGTAGTTCTATTATTTTTTTTGTTTTAATTAAAATTACGAAAAGGATGGATACCTACGGAGTTTCTTTCGCCTGTTTTTTCTTCGTCAGAGGAAACCGCTCTGTAACGTACAAAAAATTTGACAAAATTTTGAACAATATAACAAAATAATTGTACAGATAACTAAAAACAAAAAAACTTTACCTATTTTATAGCTATATGGTATCCGCCGTACAATATGGCGGGCGCGTGACCGACGACTACGACAATCGCCTTCTAGCCACATTCTGCAGAGTGTGGTTTTCCGATCAACTATTCTCTGAAGAATTCCAATTTTATAAGGGTTACGGTATTATGAAATTTAGAAACATTCCAGAATATATTGAGGAAATTGATAAGATGAAAACGGTTGACCCACCGCAAGCTTACGGTTTGCATACCAACGCTGACATAACGTAAGTGACTTTTATTAATTGTTTATGGTTTCATGCCCCATAAGTTAAAGGAAGTCGTATCGTCGTACATCTTTCAGTATAATGTAGCATACCAGTACAATATCGTAAAAGTTTCGTAAATATTTCCTAGAACTTCAATTTATATTTATACAACTAAAAAACCAGCATTTCAAATAACACACAAAACTTCAACATTGTTATTATATCCTTGGATAGGGCTATAGGGAATTTAAGTGAATTATATTAATTTAATATGGACATTTTACAGATACCAACGCAATGTAACGCAAGAACTCTTAGATACCATACTATCTATACAACCAAAGGAGTCTAGTTCTGGTGGCGGTGAGACCCGTGAGGCCTCTGTATATAGACAAACTAAAGAGATGCTCGAGAAAGTACCTCCTAATTTTGAACCCCATGAAGTCAAAGAAAGGTAAAAAAAAACACTGGTCGTGGATAAAAATGATATATGATAAATTTTCTTTAAACTAAATCCTTAGATGGAATCAGTAATAAATTAGCAAATTAAATTGAATTAGATAAGGGATACGTTAATAAGCTACAAATTACTGCGTTTAATTTTAAATAAAAATAAGTTCGTTATTTTTTCAAATTTAAGTAATTAATAAAAATTGGTTTTCATGAATTTCTAACAAAAAAAATCTTCTAATTTTTACATCTAATAAGTTAACCTAATAGTTAACTTTCTGTATTTATTTCACAACTAACAAGGTACTTTTGAATACATAATTCAATAAATTAATATTTAAGTCATCATGCTCGTACATTTCTAGATTAAAATTGTACGGGATCTTAAATTCGATGGTAATCTTTTTACGGCAAGAGATTGATCGTATGCAGAAAGTTATAACGTTGGTTAGAAACACTTTACGGGATTTGTTGCTGGCAATCGATGGCACAATAATAATGAACGAGGTATGCATTGAATAATTAAACTAGTTTGCATATTTTTTTTTAATACTGTAGTGTCCACATTTGTGCTTGACAAAAGCGTTCGGCTCAAATATGGTGGTAAGAAAGTATGGATGCACTGTCAGAATCACGGTGACACATACAATTAATGCTAATTGGAAAATACGGTTGCTAATGACGATGATGAGAAAACTATTACTAAGGCTCGAGTCCACCGGCATGTCAAAACAGCCGTATATCTCTCATTTCCGATACTGAAATGCTCAGTAAAGCGGGTCTAGAAATTTTCCAGTGCTGGGAAAAGGTCTTCCCCATTTTTGATAGACTTTTAGAGTCATGAACATAATTAGAAGACGCTGCTCCATTGCGGAGTGGCGGACTTACATTTCCTAAAAAATATACCTCAGACATGCAAGTTTCGTCCTAATGTTCTTCTTCATCGCGGAACAAGTGGTAAATAAAGCAATAAAGCACTTAAAATTGCAATTAATTATTTTAGTGGTGATCACCCCAGATTCACCCCATTCGAACCCAGGTCAGAATGCGCCTTGACCTTAGAGCCTGCCATGACTTTTGATGGTAAAACGCTAAATTTTAAAATAAAATATTAATTAAAAGTCTTTTAATTTGTTAGTGTACCCATCTTTAAAGAAAATTTTGCTAAATAAAGTAATTTTTGTAGGCGCTACGAGATTCTCTTGACAACATATATGATGCAAAAGTACCAAAATTATGGTTAAGAAGCTCGTGGTCGTCGTCTACACTAGGCTTTTGGTTTACGGAGTTCCTGGAGAGAAACATGCAGTTCTCGGCTTGGTGTTTCACGGGAAGACCAAACTCATTTTGGATGACTGGATTTTTTAATCCACAAGGTAATTTTTACTATATAGGTAAATTTATAGGTAATTTTTTTATATTTTAAATTATAGTAATACTATATAATTTTTTACTGCTGTATGTACTATAATATAATTAAATAGTAGTAGTGAAATTTTTACAAGAATTCGTTAAAGTCCAAACTTTAATAATAATAATAGATATTAATATCGCACAATAGTCAACATATGTCTCGTTTAAATAAGGTTGTTATAATTTCCTATTTTTACAGGTTTCTTGACAGCGATGAGACAAGAAGTAACTCGTGCGCATAAGGGTTGGGCACTCGACATGGTGGCTTTACACAATGATGTCACCAAGCATACCTATGAAGAGATCAAAGCGCCACCGCCGGTAAGTCCTACTTTGGAACGCACAATATAGCATATCTATATTGTACGTAAATACGCATACAGTTTTATTTGAAGACGAAACCACTTGCACCTTCAGGGAGTTAAATTATAAAAAGCATATTTGTTCTTAAAGATTGTTGTTAAGGAAAGTTATGTTGTGAGTGAGGTAACCAGAGGCGCACCCATCCCTCATCCTCATCCTTCCTCCCAACTCCCAAATATTTTTAAAGGCCGGCCACGCACCTGCAGTCCCTTTGGTGTTGCAGATGTATGTGGGCGACGGTAATCACTTACAATCAGGTGAGCCGCTTGCTCGTTTGCCTCCTATACCATAAAAAAATATTGTTTTAAAGTTTTGTAATAGTTAATATAATAGTAATAAAGTCCTGTATTATTATAGCAGAGAAGTTTGTGATTATATGCTCGGTTTGTAATTAAAAAGCCCAAATACTATGCACTAACTTTTTTAAATCATTTAGTGCATAGTCTCTTGTAAAGAAAAATACCTTGCATTATTTCACTGCGCCAAAATATTTTTTATTGACTTTACAGACATCCCGTTTTCGCCATTTCTTTGTATGTATTGTGAATATATATATATATATATATATATATACAGTGGTGGTCGTATAATTAGAAACACTACCAACGGTCCTTGACATTATGTATGATACTTAACCGCAATCGTTTTTATTTTGAAATTAAACAATAAATAGGACAACAATATGTTCAACGATTTATCATTTATTAGAAAAACAATATTAATCCCATTACACAAGTGTAGTTTCAATATTACATTACGGACAAACATTTAAATCAGTTTTAAGGTATGAGCAATAATGGTCAACTAATTAGAAACAACAACAAAAAAGTATAAAAAACAATATTTTTTTAAGTATTAGTAATTAGTATTGTTATTTACGAAATAGCTACTATTCACAGCCTACCAATAGTTATAATGAATATTTAGTGGCGTATCCCTTATTTTCAATAACAGCACTGCAACGACGTGGAATTGATTCAATCAATTTCATACATTTTTCTAGGGTGATTGAATTCCATGCTTCAACAAATGCTTCATATAGTTTGTTTTGACTGGTGTGACGTTTGTTTGAGACTTTATTTTTAACAATATACCAGAGATTTTCTATCGGGTTTAAATCCGGAGTATTTGCTGGCCAGTCTAAAACGGATATACGCTGTTCGCTAAGGAAACATTTGACGCTATTGGCCGTGTGTTTAGGGACATTGTCAAATTTTGAATTTTCGCCAAAATAATAGAAAAAGCCAAGAAAGAAATGTTATTCTCAAATTTCAAAAAAAGAACGAGCTATGGATGCTTTTTAAAATGTTTCTAATTAGGCGTCCAAGCGGCCAGTAACAGAAAATAAACTCCTACATGTGTAAGATTCATTTTGTAATTAAAAGTAAGATATATTTTATATTTTATGCATTTAATGAGTTTTTTATTTGAGTGGCTATATTGTTGCATGATTATTAATTATTGAATGTGTATATTTTTTTTTGTACGTTGAAGTTATACTTTCTTTATTCTCTAATTATATGACCACCACTGTATAGATATATAGCCTCATACCAAATATGTGTAAATAATAAGTATTATAATATAAATAGTATGTGATAATAATAAGTATTCAACCTTATTGGTTCATTAGGAAGGCGTGTATGTTCACGGCGTATTTCTGGACGGTGCTGGTTGGGATCGACGTAATATGCGTCTATGGGAGTCAACCCTCAAAGTTCTGTATGCTCCGCTTCCGGTCGTGCATATTTATGCGATTAACTCTACGGCACCTAAGGATCCGAAACTTTATCAGGTACGTTGGTTTTAATATATATAAGCACTCACATCCGACACCCCTAGTGGTAGGCTGAGATTTTTGAGATTTCAAAAAGACAAGAGGAGGCAGATTCGTTCGCCGCTTCCAAATTACTTTTTTTTTTTTTACATTTGTATAATAGTCTTTAGTCCTTGTATTTACAACCCGTATTATTCACATGAGGATATCTTCAAATACTGGGTGCCTTTGAATTGAGACAGCAAAACTACATTTGGTTTCGGTTATCTAATTATTACATTTCGATATAAATCTTTCGTTTATATTGTCTTATTGAATACGAGAACACTGTCATCATTACACTATTCCTTAAGAAATAAATGCAAATCTACTGTAGTTCTGTATCTAAGTATATGTGACTTATTAAATATGAACGCTATATCATAAATATAAACGCAACTATTGGATTATCAATACGATGTTTCAATATCTCTATTTCCATAATATCGACAACTTATAAAATTCATCAATATAAAGCAAGTTGACGGACAAGCATCATGTCTGAGAACTAATTACAGTGCCGAAGTTCTTTGTGTGCGCTGTATAAGTTTTCGTGGCTTTACGTTGAGACATGTCGTAAGTAGTGCAGTACCTACGGGTATGAGAAAAGTGGCGACATACGTCTAGGAAGAAATTAGCGTTGATTACATTTCTAGTTCCTATTTATTCAGATTTCCTAGGTAGCGACTAAAGTATAAGAAAAAGGGTACGATACTTCTTCTTATTATATATTTTCGTTAGAAGATGGACTCCTCCTTATTCCCTTTTCCGGTGTATTTCATCGTCTCCTAATAATTCAATGTTACAATTCTAGTGTCCTGTATACAAGAAACCCCGCCGTACGGACTTGACATTCATCACACCGTTGTGGCTGCCCACAATTAAAAACCCCGATCATTGGATCTTGAGAGGAGTTGCCATCTTGTGTGATATCAAGTAAAGCGACATCTGTTACCCGTTTAAGGAAATACAATATGCATCCAGCCCATGCGTAAGAGCATCTGCTGCTGTTGTTTTTGTAAGGAACATTTTTTCACCGAAGTTGTTTTATTTAATTATAGTAATTTTAATTAGTGAATTGTAGTCTTTTAATTCGTCTAATGGTCAATTAAATAAAAAATATGGTCGATTTAAGCTTTTTATTTTAAAAAGTCGAAGCAAAAAGAGGTATCGCAATTTATTTACAATTTTTTTTACCTACGAAACACGGAGTCATGGATGTTTTCAGTGGATAAAGTTGCTATGAACTTTGCTAATTGACCAACAGATTAGGAAAAGAGCATCGAGAGTATTAGGTCAGATAGTCTATATAACGTCGGTTTATTTATACAATATAACTGGACGGAGCATATTCGCTGATTGGTTTTATACTTTGTATTACTATGATCACATGCTTGGAAGCAACACCTGAGTTTCAATATGTTATCCATAGCCTTATATTATTACATTATTTTTATGTTAGTCTCTGTTAACACTGTCATGTGTATTACAGCACACGCTATGAACATTTCATTATGATTAAAATTATCCACATTATTTCTAAAACTTTGGCAGTCAAGGTACATACAAGAAACTAAAAAATCAGTCTATTTTAAAATGAAGTTGTCTGTTCTGTTACAGAAGATAAATTAACGATGGAAATTAATTAATGCATGACTTACTCGATTATGTACACACAACGTACCACTAAAACGAGATCTAGCATTTCTAACAAATTACTGTAACAATTATTATTTCAATCTACAACAATTTTAAGTTACGTAATTACTAAAATATTATATTATACATACAGTCTTATTGTATTCACATTATATGAAGTTAAGTGTTTTACATTATCTAACATATTCCATACATGTTTTCGCAGTATGATATATAAATACATATTGTAAGTCCTAGAGTCATAAGCTGAATATAATATTTATCTTTCTATAGAATATAACTTTAAACTACGTTATTCGTTGCTATAAGAACGTACTTATTAGTATTTTAATACAGTACTATGTACTTTATCAAATCGTTTCATTAAAGTGAGTTAAAAACAATAGCTAAATGAATTTCGCCTTTGGCTTAGTGATGAAGAAAAATATAATTATTGCACTCTTTTGCGTATATTAATATTGAATTCTTTGGGGTTTGAATCCTTTCAGCTCAGTTTTATTTATTGTCACCACGAAAATTGCCCAGAGGTTCCACAGATCTTGACCTTGGTGCTCTAAAAACAATGCATAAATTTGAAAAACTATACTTATAATTATGAATTATCCAATACGATGTTATTAATGCTTACCTTCGTCTTGAAAGCGTCAATTCAATTTTTCCTTCTTTAACTTGTTTGAAAAGCGATATGGCCCCAGCATGGCTTAGCCCACGTGTTGGCACATTGTTAACTGACAAGATCTCGTCACCTGAAATAATCGGGATAGATTATTTAACTTCTCTCATCGTAATAGTTGTAATGACAGTATGTTAGTGTTAATAAAAATAATGAATTTTAATCACCTTCGAAGATTGTTCCCTTGTCAGCAGCTTGTCCGTTTGGAAATACCGTCTTAACAAATATCCCCATTTGTCCCTTTGGAGAATCAGTGCCGCCAACAATACTGAAGCCTAAGCTCTTGTGGCCAGGTCCCTTCCAGAATTCTGCTTTGTGCAGTGAGCTATGAGAATACTGTTGTTGCTCATGAATAATAGCTGCATTATATTCTTGATGACGTGACACATGTGCACTTGCATTTGGTGCACATCGTTGTGATCCAACTCTATTGAAAAATCTACTTCGACTACTACTGCGCAACTGCTCTGGTATACTTTCGAATGATCTGTTCTGATATAATCTTGGAACGTGTTTAATATAGTGTGATGAGTTTTCTTTTATTTCATTTGATGCATTGTCATTAGTTACTGAATAATTTCCTGCTACATGCTGCGGTCTTGAGTTATGAAGAGATATTGGTCTATAGTTATTACTGTTCTTATTTCTCGGTACCGGTGAAGATCTCATCGAAATTTCGATATTTGTGATATTTTGTAATGAACCAGGCTGAGTGTAACGTCTCTCAAACAGTTTTTCATCATCACTTTTTTGATTTGATAAAACAACTCCATGGTTTACTTGAACTCCACATTTCTGGTTAATCTCAATTTCATTTGAAAGTGTACTGGCATTATTTAAAGTGCGCGAGCTGTATTGCTCTTCGGAAGGAAAATGAGTTTCAATTGTAATCTGATTTGATAGAGAAGGTTTATGAACAGTTTGTGAAATTATATCGGGAGTCACATTTGAAGTGACCGGAGTAGAAAACTGTTCACAGGGTTGACTATTTATTATTCTGCTCAAAGTAATAGGAGTTATTTCATCATGAGCCATAACAAGATCTACTTGGTATCGTTGGAACAAGGTCTTTTCTTCAACATTAGCTTCTGTGGAACATGAATTAACAATATGTTGAACGTCTTTCAAAGACGATAAACCTCTTAAAATCCTTCCGTTTACATTTACAATTTCATCTCCTATACGAAGTCTTCCATCCCTGTGTGCAATTCCATCGAAATCTAGTTTTACCACGATATAACGTATTTCATAATTGGAGCCAGAGTTATCAAAATCAACTCTATGTTGTGCAAGATATACTCCAAGACTTTCATCTAAACGGGACTTTAGCAACCTAATCTTTCTGAATCTTTTGGTGCATGGGCCTCTGCCTAAAATGTCTCTTTCACGTTGTTGACGTTGTAGTTGAGTTTCTGCTTTTAATTCATTATCATTTAAATTTGGTGTAGACAAATGTTGAATCGGCAATAATTGGGAATGTAAAAACTTGATCTTCCTAGTTTGCACACGTTCATCTAATGTTATAGTTTTGTATATATACGGTGCTTTTTTATTTATTGTCTTCTTTGGTAGAGGTGGCGGTTTAGCATCATTGTAATCTACTGGCATTTGTTGATTTGTAGTATTATTTGCATATATTTTATTTTCTGATATTTTGTTTTCATATTCGTAAGATATACCTTTATCTAGTGGAAATAGTGCACATGGAGTGGAACTTCTTCTTGCGGGAAGTTGAACCCTGCTTACATTTATTTTCTGGTTAAAACTTAATTGTCTTGAAAAATTGCCGCTGCGTCGGTCACTGACACCGATGTTTGTATCGGCTCTTACAGAGCCACTAGATAAATGATAAGAATATACTGGCGGTGAATGATTACTGTGTTCATCCATAGGTCGACTATCGCTATCGTATCCTGACTCATTTGAACTGACGTAATTGCTTAAACGATGTGCTTGAAGAACCTCTTGATGTATGCTTTGATTGGAAGAAGCCAGTTCTGTCTTAAGATCCTGTGAAGAACCAAGCGCTGCACTATGATCGTAAACAGGTAAACTGTTTCTATTTCTTGGCATGAGCATAGGGTCATAGTCTAGCGGTGCTCTATTTGAAATCATAGATGACCGTCGTGGTACATCTTCGTTTCTTCGGTGTGAATACATATTTCCATCTATATCGTTAACACTCCTCATAGAGCTTCTGGTAAAATCACAGTTGCTTCTTAGATTTGTGTTAAATAAATGGTTTTCATTGTGGACGGATATGTTATCACTACTTTGATAGCGTTCTTCTGATCGAGAATTTGGTAAATATAATCGTTCCCTCCGAAACTTGGGCGATTTCCTATCTATTCTCTCCGAGAAACTTTGCCTCACACATACATTAGATCTGTGTGCCATACTATTTTCTTCTGGTAAAACTGATAATTTTGAACGTAAAAATGCATAAGGAAAATTAGGTTTTTTACATAGACCATTATTTGGTTCTAATTTTGGAATATTGTCACAGCTAGCAGCTTTTGTCGAAGAACTTACTAAATTTTCTTCAGATATTAAGTTGCTATGTTTTTGTTTTACAGGGGATACTTTATTACTCCCGCTTTCCCTATTTTGTAGGTCTATTCCATCAGATGGATCATCAGCTTTGACGTAAGTTGATAAGTGTGACGTGGAACAACTACGATAAAGCGAAGGAGTGTTTGGTTGGCTGGAATAATTTTCAGATACTTTCGGTGTATTAAGAGAATGCGATTTGGAACCGTTTAACATTCCCGTGGAGCCCATTCTATGAAAGAATGATTTAAAAGGACTCGGAGATCGATCCCTTGAACCACTACGAATAGAATCGGTATCGTTATCTTTTTTTGAAGTCGTGGAGTCTGAACTGCTGCGTCCCATTTTCCAATTTGGTTTTTTCTTGTACTGGCCCGTTATGCTAGAGGAAGATTCATCGTTAATAGTTTCTGAAGAGGGTGTTCTTTCGGGTGTTTCTTTGCCGTCAGGTTTTTTCAACATGTCTAGCTTTTTACCCATTCGGCGACCCCACGTTGTAAACACTGGAAGAAATGGAATAAACTTAACATATACAGGTTGAATTTTTCAACTGGGCATTGATGGCCAAATCAGAAATTACAGATATTAACGAAAAATTTTCAAAAGAGCTTCGGGGCCGTTTTTGATTACTGACACTGTTTCTGTAGTCGAGTAATGTTAAATGGCAAACTAAAGGAAAGGTACATTTTTAAGAAAGAACCTACATATTTAATATTTCTTACATTTATTAATATTTAACTTATCAGTTGTTCGAAATAATGCCCATCGTTTTCAATACATAACTGGACTCACAAGAATTTTACGGTATTCTGTATCACAAAATTATTGATACAGATTAGAATATTTTCCAAAGATCATTTCATTTCACCAATTTCATTACAAATAGATTAAAAAATAAGCTTTTTGGGTACTCCCAGAGGAAAAGAAAATATTATAAAAAGTTCGCGAAAATATTATTATTAAGAAGAATTGCTGGGCAAATTGGATGATCAAAAAATAGTTGTTATATCGTAAAACATATACGCAATTTATGTGCTAGATTTGTATTTTATGTGACAATATTTCTTAATGGTCTTTGTTATGCTTGGCGACACATTATAATTATTTTGCCTTTTTAATTAAAAAATAAATTGATGCCCAAAACTACCTTTCTTCATTTCCTTGACATCGTCCTCCATAACCATGGCTGGAAGTGCGGTGACGAGCGTGTAGTCGTGTGGGGCCTGGGGCCCAGCGGCGGCGTCTCGACGCGGAGACGGCGTCGCAGCGGCCTGCGGCCCGGTCACTTCCCTGCGCTTCGGCCCGCGGAAGAGGCGCATGATGACCGATCACGCAACCATCGCGCCACACCGCGCACGCACTCTGCTCTGCGAATAATGAATGTTTGCTAATGTTAAGATTTTGTAACTCTTGATATTTATTTACGTTTTGTTAAGAATTGACTATATACATGCAACATAATTGATCTTACGAAGAAATTCGATACATTTTGGAGTTTTATTACAAAAAGGGCAATATTTCCCGCCAAAAAAATTTAGGACATTTATGAAAATAACGCAGTGTCAGTAAGAGTAGCCCAAAATTGGTCCAAGCGTTTTCTGTCCAGGAATTGGATGTCAAAGATGAAGCTCGCTCTGGTCGACCTGTTGTCGAAAAAGTCAATGCCATTTGTGAAAAAGTGGAGCAAGTTCGGTATATTAGTAATTACGACAGCTGAAGAGCTGGGGTCACAAAACGGTTTCGACCCATTTGAAAAAGTCTGCATATAAAAAGCTCGATATTTGGGTGCCACACGAGCTCACTAAAAGAAACCTAATTATGTACTCATTTGCGATTCTCTATTGAAATGTAATGAAACCGAACCGTTTTTGAAAAGATTGATTACTCGTGATAAAAAGAACGAAGAAACCAATGACAAGAACATGCAAAAATCTAACCTAACTGCCTCTATTGACGTTGTATGTATTTTAACTTTCCTCAACAAACTGTCTTCTCATTTTTTGTTTAAGAGAGCGCGATGACTCGCTATAGTATTATCGTTAAAGCATTTAAGTAATATAATTTTAATGGCTGTTTGTTGAAAAAAAAATTAATGGCATAAGCACGACTATCGCAGTGCGAATGGCTTTGCCAAGAGTTATAAATAAAAATACGTGTGCCCGGTGTTGAGGGCACGTAAAGGACTCTGGACAAGATTTTATTCCACTAAGTAATTAGATAGTAAACTCTTGTGTATAACGGCGTATGGCGGCAACGTTGGGAAATCATCATCATACTCATCTCATTCCGTGTATATTATAAAAGTGTCTTCAATAAAGGTATAATCCTCTAAACAAATTTCTGGCCTAAAATACCCAATTATGTACGAGTATGTATGGATCCTTCTATCTACGAGTATATCTGGCATTTAACTGGATAGGTTGGTGGCAAAGACGATGATGATGATTTTATTTTAGTATATTTTAAAAAATGCTGATTTAACCGCAGAAATATTGTTCACTAGAATATTTATTAAAATTTTAAATATTACATTGTAGTTATTACTGTTTTTGAGTGTCTTAACAGGCGACTTGGGTATCAAATATTAACATTATAGATAGCAGCATCCTTTTGTAGTAAACGTAATACTGAAATGCTTAATGATGTTGCCATGCCACGCTACTTTGTACAAGCTTTGCTACTATGGTAACTATCCCATGAATCTTTGGGGAATACAATGATATTGTTGAGTTGTAAGTAGTCCTCTTAGCACATGTTTATTGTTTTGTAGAAATATGTATGTAATTCTCGCGTACTGGTGAATGTTAAAAAAATGTCTCATACGTCCACAGAACCAATTCTTGCCGTCTTACTAGTAGTGTCCAGGCCAACTATTCAAATCGAACACAAGTATAAAGTCACATTAAGGATCCAATCCTAGTCCCCTGATTCTGAGGCAGTTTCCCTAAACGTGACTTCTTCATCAATATTCGTAAATGTCTCTATTGAGACGTTATGAAATTAGTCGCTTAAATTGGCGTCCCGATTTTGATGCAAATTATACAAATATGTTGTTGAAATAAATAAAGAGAGAATGACAAGAGATATTTTTTATAATTTCAGTTGGTTTATTTTTCAACAACATTAATTCGGTCCTAATTTAGTTAAATTTAAATTGATATATAACTATTTCTGACGTATAATTATTTGCCAATTTCATCACCGTTTTCTGATATGTATATTTAATGAGCCTCACGTAGCTGCTAAGGAAGTCGCGTCTTCCGGCCGGATAAGAAACATTATGTTTATATTGGTTAATGTTGTATGTCATATTTTAACTATTTATTACCGGTGTAACTTTAGTTTTTTATTGTTTAGTAAAAAAGAAATTTGGGATCATAACAAGTTTTGCACACGATTTTGATTGCATAGACTTAGAATTTATATTACTCCAGAAACTTTGAATATATTCGTGTAACAAAAAAAAATATTTTAAGTTATTTCCTACAGTCGTCATTATTAGTCTTTGTGTAAATTATTTCAACATCTGCTATGAAGTTTGAATTGGAGTATGTAAATGCGAAAAACTGGTTTCAGTTTTTTTTTTGTAATTATAAATTATTTTACTAATTCATCGGGGAAACCCTGTGTTCAGTAGTGGGCAGGCATCAGCCTGACGATGATATATATCTGTAATATAAAGTTGAAATAATTTTTAGAATCAAAGCTTCTGGCAAATAATAGTGTCTAAGGAAACTCAAACTCTCGCTATTTGCTTATATATTTGAGGTACAAAGTTTAGATTAAACCAATGAAATAATTGATTACTATATCTTCTTTACGTAGTTTCTCACCTGAAAATTAAGTAATTCAATCCATGAACTACATTATTTGACTGCAATGTAGCGATTTTGTAGTAAATTATTATAGTAGTATTTCAGACAGTAAAATAAACGTTACATCGCTACGGTTAATCTGCACATTAACATGTTTTTTTTTATCTATTTCTCTGGTAAATAAAAAATTATGGATTCCTATTTTGTGGAAACGTGACCATTTCAGAAGTAGTTAAAAAAACTTATGTATAGACGCGGCGTTTGCGTTGAATTTGACATGCGTGCTTGTACTCATAAGTGTTGCTTACAAACGTACGGTAATTATTGCCTATATAAGAGTACATAGCAGTGGTCTCTTGTTCGTGTTACATGCCGTCGGACAACATTCCTATTCTATTAGTGGGTTGGCACATAAATATCGCTCAAGGATGAGCGATTTTCACGTAGGACTAAAATGACGTAACAAAAAAGTGACGTTTGTTATTCAGGATTGTTACTCAAGAATAACTTGAAATAGTAGGTAGGGTATACTGTAATGCGACGTTATGACAGCAGTTAGGATCACAGTAATTGCATAATTCAATGCATTCTCAGTAAGCACAACCGTTCTACCTTGATATATCTTGCCTGCACAAGATTTCTAGATTACTCCACACTTAAGATTCCTAGCGGGTGGATGAAGAAATGCCGGGCAGGCCACTATTCCCGAGCTCGATTTGTTTACGTACTTTGTAATTACGTTTTTCTTAATGGCGCCAGCTCGGAGACATAATATTATCTTCAACACGGGTGTTTTAATACCACTACCGGAAAAGTTCAGCGGACGGGAGGAGTGACTTGGATACAGAAAACGATCGATTATTGTTATGAAAATAAATTATTGTTTTTATAAAAAGTGATCTGTTTGAATATAATTATTTACTTTCGAACATTTCATTTAGTAGCTTACTTAATTATAGCCAAGAGATTTTTAAGGCAAATTCCAATTGACACGCTGACCGCTGAGTAGAGTAAGTATGGCGACGGGTGGCAATTTTTTCAAATTGTTCAAACTTGGAAGAGTCATTCACCATGCCGTAGAATATTAATAAAATAATGATGATAATGCTTTCATAACATTTTGGATTACCATTTATTCTAAAGTATCAATAAATGGTGCTAGAGGCACTGCTTACTATATTGGAATAGTAAAACATATTATAATGAAATCTTGTTATTATACTCTATATGTGTTAGTCTAAACATATTTTGCTAAATCCAATTTACAAATCTAATTGACAGTTATATTAGACTTTCAGTTTGTTTGCGAAATCAAGTGTTCTATTCAATTAAGTAGCATTAACACTAGAAGCTTTGTTTGTAATGAGTAAGTGGCTGTATGTTGAGCCGCGTTTGACGGCCATTGACTTCGAGTTGCGAGGCAGGTGTGCGCTGCTAGCTAATATGAGTAAGGTATTCTTTGCTAATAACGAAGTCACGACTGTGAGATAATAACGCATACTGTACCTGGATTTGTCTCTTAGAACCATAACACTTACACTTGAAGAAAAAGTTGTCTTCTTCGAAATAACTCCATGATAGTCTCTTCACGTTAATTTTAACCTCAACGCTTTAATGTTTACTTGTCCCTTGCAATTGACGTTTAATAGGAAAACAGCCCGGATGGAGATCGTATTAAAACTAGTTACGTAATCTTAAAGGAGCTTTAGACGGCTAATGACTGATAATATTTCCTCTGAATGCTTAACTGAGTATGTTAATTTAAGTCTCATAAAGACCTTTGAATTAAAGCTTTTAGTAAGGTGTGTAAAAACTAAATAAATAAAAGTTTACTCAATAAAGTAAACGTTATTAGTATTTTTATTGTTGTGTATTATAACCTACCTCGGAATAAACTCGTGCATAAAGGTGCCCCGCCACCTTATAAACTACCTAATTGTATTTAATTACACATGTTTCAATCACTTGAAAAGCGCTAAAAGTATACAAAGTGAAGGTGTGTATTATGTTTATAAATAGCGTGTATGACTCACCTCATACCAGGAATGCTCATGGAGCAAGCGCTCTGCGGTGGCGTGCGCAGGCGACGGTTTACTGAAAAATGAAACAAATAATTTATACACCTTTACGACAAGGATCATTCTCGAGAAAGCTGATGTGATCTTCGGAGTATAAAATGACTTAAATAAAAGAAATATCGACATATCTCATATCCTGATTAATTCTCATAATTATAATAAAATTTTATATCTAGTATAACATGCTCTTCAAGTATATGAGTAACTATCCCGAACTACAAGTGAAATTTTATAACGCAATTCCGAAGCGAAACGTTTTAATGGTTGATGTACCTACACCGCCTCGATGGGCTTATGATTTATTGAGCTTATGAAATGCAAGGCAGGCCACCGTTTCTCAGCTTCAACGCCTTCTCAAACAATGAGAAGAGCCCTTTGTCAAGTAGAGGGATATTTACATTTACAGGATGATAAATAAAATACGTAAATACTTCAGTTTTTTATTATTTCCAATAAAAATGCGATACATGGAACTAAAAATAAAATTACTAATCCCATTTATCGGGTTTTAATAGTAGCCAGCCGTGAATTAAGCTCAAACGAAGCGGGGTAGATACATTAAGCGTTAATCATTTCACTTCGGAATTACATTATGAAATTGCACTTACTAGTTCGGGATAGTTACTAATATACTTGTAAAGCATATTATACTAGATACAAAATTTTATTATAAATACATAGCGGCCATTTTGCAAGATACCATAAAAATAATTCTAAATCATAATGCGAACGGCGTGAAGGGTTCGGAAACATAAAAATTCCATCACGTCTGTTTGTTTTATCGCCATCTATTGCAGGACAATAGGGCGGCGTTGAATGAGTGGCTAATGGCAAGCTAAGCCTTGCTAGCGAGTACGGCTGTACCATGACATGCAAATAGAGGTTTTTCCGCGTAATAAACGCCTTTTTACTGCCTTCTTGGGTTTGTAATAAGTTCTGTCGTGAGGACAATTTCCTTTAAGTAATATAAAAATGTACTCAAGCGTTTAAAAATATATTTAAACATTGGTTATTGTTAAAGACGTAGAATAACTTAAGTAAAATTAAATTCGTTCATAATATTAAAAAAAAGTCATAGATTATCGTTGGTAATACCCGACAAATCTTTCAAATTATTTCCTAGTTATTATCGTTCCTACCTACATCACAAATGCCTTGAAAGTGATTATTTATACATATGATGGATCTGCAAAAATCTTATTTCTGTAATTCGGATATTTATCTCTATATGGCTAGTAGGCCCCTTCTCTGCCTAGGAGTCTGTTAACTATTTCCGCCGCTAATCAGCAGTATGACAACTGTCATGTTCAGGTTTGAAAGGTATAATTAAATAATTAAAGGTATAATTAAAAAATAAATATAATTAAAAAAGGAGCCAGTATAATTACAGACTCAACGCACCTGTAACTTTCTATAGAAGTTGTTTGTAGGTTTCATCGTCACTTACCATCAGATGATCTTGGCTACTTTGTCACCCTAATCCAATTAGAAATCAAAATCAGTGATTTTTAGAATTTTTATCTGTCTTGTTTTTAGTTTTAGTGTGTCTTGCTCGCGTATGGCAATAAAAGATTAAAATTATTTTTGTTGAGAAGCAGAACTCAGTTGCTGTAATATTAAAATAAACATAACAACACGCGCTTGAATTATTTTGGTCCTAAACAGGAATTCCATTTTAGAACCAAAACTCCTTTCAAATGGTAAAGGAAAATCATCAATGTTACAAATTTTGAACGAGTCAGCAATATACTAATTTACCATTTGTATTTGTTTCAAATTGAATTACTTATTACAAAAGAAAATATGTATATTATAACTTATAAGATTTTTTTTTATAAAAGCTAGGACGTTAGGACACTAGAAGAGATAACATTGAGGTTAAACAAGAGGCTTGCGAAGGTAATGGTTCGTATCTTTAATTATTATTGTTTATAATTAAAAAAAAATATGTATGTTAATAATTCTTTCGGATTTTATGTATAGTTTGAATGTATCAAATTGTCTTAAAGTGCGTCGAGAAATATTATAATTCTCAAGTAGCTATACAATAATACGATATTCCTATAATCTTGGTAAGAACTATACGTGCATCAAATGGTTATAATAAGGAAATAGTTACAATAAGATAGATAACCTTTGATAAATCAAATTATAAATTCTTGAAATTTATTGCGTCATTATCTATTCTCTTTTTTAAAAAGAAGGCAATTAGTATAAGGTGTCGTAATACTGTTTTATTAATAGATATTTAAATTTTATTGACGGTGGATTGGAAACATGATTTACTTTTTGGATGTCATTTAGCGAGCCTGCTTAAACAAAAAATAACAATAAAACGTTCATTTTGTTTACATTATTAAACGTTCTTTATATATTCTCTATTTTTATCACTTAAGTCAATATGAAGGCTATTTTATTATTGGATGTCTATGTATTGTTGGTCTAATTAAAATATTATTAACTATTTGACTACTTTTAATTTTAATTTAATGAGACAAATAAAATTATAATATATATTACATTATAATATATAATATTAAAGAAGAATTATAATAAACTTTCATCGAAGCTTTCTTATTGTATTCAGACGCTGAAGAAGTCGAGATCTGTTTGCTAAACATAGTAATAGCGAAAATGCTTTAATTACGATACTCAAATGTTTGTTCTTATTTAGTTTTGTGATCCCAAGGATATCTATTTGTTAAATGATGATTATGATAACAGCGTTAAGAAGGCAAAGTATGAAAAAAATTTCATCATTAAAAAATGAACTTTATTTTTTGTAGTTTGTTTTAATAGTGAAGGTACTTTAGAACGTCCGTTGGTACCTGGGTACCAACCCAGAAAAATGCATTATTGCAAGAATACTATACTAAATTAAGTACGCAATATTAAACTAGCAGTCTGTAAATGCCCACTGTTGGGCAAAGTCTTTCTTCTGAAATAACTGAGAGGGTTTTGGAGCCGTAAAGGGTCAGCTGCTCCAGTACGGGTTGACAAACTTCACATATCCTCGAAACAATATTTTTGCAGGTTTCCTCACGATATTTTCCTTAAGTCTCATTTACGAGGTAAATTAAACACTAAAAATTGCTATTAAAAATATTAGCAGCGCAGGCACTGGGTAGCCTAGCCGTGATAGCCTAGTGGTCAGGGCGCTCAATTTAGTTTCATAGAGCGCGAGTGACCTGGGTTCGATCCCCGGTGCCGGCACCACTAAAATTGTTAATAGCAATTTTAAGTGCTGTATTTACCACGTGCTCGGCGGTGAAGGGAAACATCGTGAGGAAACCTGCATGTCTGAGAAATAATAAAAACATTTTTTCGGGGATATGTGAAGCCCGCCAACCCGCACTGGAGCAGCGTGGCGGGCCCTTCCCGGCTCCTAAACCCTCTCTGATACTCGTATTTGAGAAGGAGGCCTTTGCCCAGCAGTGGGCACTTACAGGCTGCAACTTTGAGGCACTGGGGATCAAACCCAGGTGACACATGCTCTATGAAACTAAAGCTTGCTCTCTGGCCATCACTGCTATACTATGATAATACTTTATTATTGTTTAAAAATTTCAAAGTTTTACATTGTATTACAATTATCTCTATCATACCGATAATTGCCTTCGAACCTTTGATTCCCAGATTATTTGCATCTTTCATTGTGTTTGGGCATAAAGCGTTAAAATGATCTACACTGTAGATTCTACAGTGTAGTGATTGAATTTTAAATGGAAACATATACTAATTTACTGTATACTTTATACTAACTTTTTTTTATTATTATTTCTGAGGTCATTTTTATTCATTAACCTTAAAAAAATCTTTGCTTCTGAAGGTTACTATTCAAATATTAGCAATCAAATATCAATTGTAATTCTGACTGTGAACTGTGCGTATCGGTTTGACTTTTCAATTTCTTTATTCGATTTTTAAATAAGTTCATATATACTTTAAAACCAGTTAAAAGAGAACGAAGCTCATGCAGTTGCAAAAAGATGAAGGAATGATACGCCCGAAAATCTCTACAGCTGCATTGGAAGATATTTTCAAACTGTAGAACTGGAAAGGATACGGCATAACATCAATGACAAATACATCACTCGATTTCAAATTGGCAGGCCAGCTTTCGGAAAACTACGTCACATCTTCGCGTCGCGTATACCTACCTACCTACCTAATCTCAAGACAAAGTGTAACAAACCGTGATGCCAGTGGTTGTGACGTGTTGAACTTTAGGAACCGAGACGTGGTTTTTCACTGCAGACGGTATGAGGAAGCTCAAAGTTGCTCAGCAGGCTATGGAAAGGCTGACCTTGGTGTTTTTCTGCGTGACAGAATCTACAACAAGGATATCTTTGTTGTAGATTCTATAGAACTAGGATGTAGTCGTAAGAATTTGCAAGCTGAAGTGGCAATGGGCTGGCCTCATAGCTCGCAGAAATGACAACCGTTGGGGAAGAAAGGTCCTCGAGTGGCAAACTCGTACAGGCAAACGCAGTGTAGAACGTCCCTCCATAAAATGGAGTGCCGACTTGCACAATTTTGCAGGAAGTCGATGGTGGACCTGTGGCAGGCGATTATTACTGGTTCGAAAGGTTTTACAATTTTTAAGCAAAAACTGCCGATAATACAAAGTTTATTACGTATATTATATATATACGTATGTTACTTTTAACTCAATAACAAAATGTTATTTATTGTACTATTTTGAGTACACGTAAAGAATAAAAGAAAAGCGTTACTGGAAATATAACACCCTTCTCTAAAATTAAAACTCACAAGAACACGGGGTGTACCCCGTTCACAGCTAGTTGGCAAACGAGGCTCTGGTGATTGTATCCGTATCCACGGCTCCGTATAGATCTATCGGAAATAAGGATTTGCATCATCTCATCGCCCTTATGATGATAAATGGATAATATGCTAAACATTTGGAATGGTTTGATGCTGAATATATTTCTAGTCGGATCTATGTATGTCTGAAAGTAGAAAGTATTGGAACCTGTTCCTACACCACAAAGTATTAAAAGTTAGTACATGAGATTTTTTTGTAATAAGCTTTCTGTTTGTTCACTCGAAATATTTATTACGTTCTATATATTCGTGAATTTTACAAAGTAGGGCTCTGAATCTATATTTACGACTATATTATTGAGACTATTATATTAAGTACATAAATGTTACATTTATGTAACAAATATTATAAAAGCTGTAAGTATAAATAATTGTATTTTTACTGTTTATTTACCTGTGCTTTAGATTGGTTTTAATAAAAGATACGTAAATAAAATATATTGAAATCGAAGTGAATGACTTAAAAAGAAGACAACCTTTTACTAAGTCATGATTATTGAGGTGGAAATTAAAGAAAAATATTTTTTTTAAATAGGGGATTTCGGGTCTGAATGTGTGTGTGAAAGTGATACGAGTATTTTTGTACGTGTTAGAGCCTCCCAATCTTCCAAATATCCAAAAAAACATGCACCTGCTGCTCCTCTGTTGTTGCAGATGTACGTGCGCAACGGTAATCACTTGCCATTAGGTATTTTTTTTTTGACGCAAAGTGGTCAAAAGATTAAGCGGCTCACCTCATGGTAAGAGATTACCGTTGCCCATGTACATCTACAACACCAGATGAGTTGCAGGTACGCAGTTAAAGCCGCTGCTTGGCTCTAGCATGTCCAAAAATGTTTTGATATTCCTTGTATTGTCATATATTCAAAAGCTCATACTCTACCATAGCGTATGTTGTTGGCATTGCTCCAGGCGACCTATATGTAACCTATAAACGTAAATTATAACAAAAATGTGTTCCATAAAAAGAAGAATAAGGTACACATATACATCTAATCATTTTGCAAAGGAGAGGTAGATTAAATTGAAGGAATATTGAATAATAAAATAAAAATACCACGTGCATGCCGTACGGGCAATTTGTCGCGTGTACTGTTAAGCGCACGATTTACAAGGGCGTGGGCGGGCGGACGACGCGCACGCGCTTGTAGGCGGACGCCGCCATTGACAAGAAATGCCCTAAGCGTCCACCTCCTCACCCACACGTAAGGCTTTACGATCTACTACAAAACGAGCGTCAATAAAACTTTAACACCTTTGCTGCAACTCCTTATCGAAAGCAAACAATACCTACACAAACAATTTGTAAGCCACATCGCGTTTTATTACTCAAAAACGGTCTTTTGTCACATATTCTAACGGTAATCAGCACTTTCTATTGTTTATTCCTTTATCCCTTGTTCGCATTATCTGTGGATAGATAAAAAGGTCAATGCCCTTCTTGTTGATTAGATAGTAACGTTTAACGGTATACATCATCGTTTAAAAGGTTCCGCCCAAAGCAAATCAGACGTAAGTAAATGAATTAAGCCAAGACGTAAGACATTAATCGTCTGTAACGGTCGTAAAACAAACTCGATTGTCTGCGATACTAAAATGTTTCCTGTCACAAATCGGATCTTAAAGAGATAATATGATGCATTAAGTATACGAGCTTTAAAATAAATGTGAAATGATAACAAGAAGAATAATGCATTCGTTATCGATGTGATTTATGTTTATAGGCTGTGCGTGGTATTTCATAATTACTTCTTAAGATAGATTTATAACGGAATGACCGAGCATTTAAGGCCTGGACTCACTAAAGCAGGCATTCTAAGATAGTTGTGTACTGGTTTGCATGGATATAAATTTGTCCGATTCATATACGATTGTTTTACTTAAAATTGATACTCAATTTAACTCTATCAGTAAGTTTATTCTTCTAAACATCAAACGACGAAAGCGATAAATGAACGTGCATTAAGAAACGTTACAAGTAAGAGGAACCAGTACAGTTACAATGCAGAATACCTGTTTAGGAATAATTCGGGATATACTGGAAACACTTTTAATTGATATTATAGAATTAGAAATAATACAAATACATAAGTAACGGCCACTAATTCGCCATTTCTAGCCAGGTGACAACTCAAAAACTCATGACAGCTTTTTGGTGCTTACAAGCAAGGTATTTAAGCTAATGAGGAAGTAGAAGTAGAACGTAACATATACTTTGTATTAAGATATTAACATTGCTTCCAATGTAACTGTTAGGGAATAGAAAATAAGGATAATTACAAGGCCAATAAGTATTACACTTATTTTTATAACCATCAAGTATATTATCTAAAATCAAAATTTACCATCGATGTTCCTGTTTAGTTGATGTATATTATACATTTCTATGTGTATGGGGCTGGATAAATGCTTATGCGATTTACTTTTAAAAATAAGTAGATCAGATCACGATACATCGATCCGGAACTTGCGCCGGGGAGATGTGATTTGTTCCGCGTTTCATATAAAGAATCCAACAATTAAAGCAATTATCTTTAGCCGTTCGGTACGCTCTATGCTCACGGAATGAGTGGAGCTTTTTTTGTTGAAAGTATCAAATCCAAAACTACACATAATTTTTATCTACACCATTCTCAAAAGTTGTATAAAATTACCAACATTTGAAATTCTTAAGGTTTATTCTGCTTTACCTGATCGAAGCTAGTGTCAATACACTAAAGTGACCGTTCCGTCCCATGAATTTTTTACCTGGCTGTCTGTTATAACGTCAACTTTTAAAAACGTAACAAATTTATGTCCTAGATACTGATAATGACGGCATTTATTACTTTCAAAGTCGTAAATAGAGTAAATTTAATTGCTTTCTTTGTATCGTTAAATAAAACATTTCGACCGCGAAGTTAGAAACACGTATACATACATTAACATATCATCAACTTTTGCTTCAATCTTACTTTAAATCTTATGTGAAACTGTGCGCCATAAACACTCACTACAAATTACGAAAAGTTTAGATTTGATAGTAGATTTTCTGTTGTTTAATATTTAAATTGAAGGTCATTTGTATTTGTGTATGTGTAAATTGTGTTATTAACATTTGCATTATATGTTATATGCTAAAGCACATAACGATGAGTATGATACTCATCGTTATGTGCTTTAGCTGTATGTGTATGTATTTTAATTTAAAGATTTGAACAACTTTTACGTCTGTCTCTCTCTCTCTCTTTCACACACACACATACCCAAACTTACTGTCAAGTTTTTCTCACGGTAGGCAGAGGAATTGTCAGTGATGACTTATGGTACCGAGACGCGGCATTCACCTTATTGCAGGCCGTATGAGGATGCTTGCTAAGAGCTACGCTCCCTGTTTATTCGGAATGAAGATAGAAGACATTCGAGAACAACTAAGATAGTCTTAAAGGCAACTCGTACGGGCAAATCCAGTGTAGAATGAACTCCTACCAGGTAAAGTGGGCGCCCCTTATAGTGTAGTGGGAAGACAATGGATACAGGTCTTGTTTTATTGGATTGGGGGAAAACAACTTAACACCTATCTGTGTACGTCCTGTGCCACCTTAATTTTTATTTATTCAGTGGTGGGTTCCTTCTTTGCCTAGGAGTCATATGGGCATGTACTATCCTCTCGCATATTTGTCGCTAATGAACAGTGAAACAACTATCGAGGTTTGAAAGTTATATTGAGCTAGTATAATTACAGGCTGCGAGACATAACATTTTAGTCCTCAGGCGTGACAACGTACCTGTAACCTACGTTGATTGAAGTTGCTGCAGCCACCTACCATAACGTGGACCTATGTTCAGAAGCAGACTTAAGACATCCTCATCATCATCATTACGGCTGTCATGTAAAGAAAAGTATGGTGGTAAGTGGCAACGGACAGATATCGTGGATAATTAGAGTATTCATATCAGACTCGTAAAATACTACACGGCTTTAAAACGTGATCAAAATATCAAGGTACCAATACAGATTGACAGCTTATCCTCTTTTCTGATACTGCACACAATATAGAAATATGCAATGTTTCGCCTTCTTCGACACCCATGGTTAGAAAGGGCTGGTACAATTTTTACCAATTTTTGCTAAATGCAACGTCACGTTACATTATGTAACGTGCAGCGTGCGTCACCATGCATTGTGTACTAAAACAATAAAGTTTAAGAAAATGGTGGTACTTTTCCCTTTCCTCCTGGACGGCGTAACAAAACTCCTACTCCTTTGATTCCATCATAACGATGATTGTAACTTATGCTGACTAGTTCAAAGTTTCTCTATTTGTAAATATTCAAACGAAGATTTAATAACAATGGGATAATTTTTTTTTAATGATAATAAACTCAAATAGTCGTACCTCTTACGTATCAGCTTTTGCTGTCTGATTCTGTCAAACGTCGTAAGTCAATGGAGCACAATCGTCACGTTCCATCAAGCTTAGGGTACCGTAACTTGATGAGTGTTCATTAACCAGGTGTAGGTATTCAATTACCTAAAAGGATTGCGTGATAATTCGTTTGTAATAACAAGTTGTGTCCAGTGAAAGTCGCGGTGTTACTTAATACGCGTAATAGCTTCACAAAAACCATTCTCTGATCGGCGACAGACCGCTCACGATCATCTTGTAGTAAAAATTGTAATAACAATTAATACTTGTGTTTGTGTATCTCCGTTCTAAGGAACCAGTCCGCTTCCGGCCTTACGCATTAAGTTTAGGTTATTGATTTGCCTACTTTATGAGCAATCATATAAAATAATAAAATTGTAATTGGAGATATGAAAAATGTTAACGTATATGTGATTATACTACACTTCCGCAATTAAGATCAAGGATATATTGCAGCCAAAATATCTAAAATAAAATTTAAGATTTGTCTTAAATTACACACCTTGATTAAAGGACATAACGAGTTTGTATGAACATTTTTGGGTCCCGCATCTACAATATTTATTTTACTAATCAGTCATGAAAATTACAGGCAATTAAAAGTACACTTCTTAAATAATCAAACAAAAAAAAAATAATGCATACAGTACGAGTGTGATTTGTATTTTTTTATAAATAATTCAAAAATGATTTCGTTCTGTTTTGGTTAAAAATTTAATTTAAAAACGCTTATTAGATATGTAAAATCAAAACAGGCATTATGATTCTTTTCCATCTTATAAATTATCTAGTCTCAAAAATTTTAACCACTTTCAGTATTCAACGAGCTAACGCTTTAGCACAATAAAGATTCTAGAAACTATTTACAGTAAAACAATGCTTTAATGATTTAGTAGTAAATTGTTAAACAATTGAAACACGGGATGCGATTTTATCAAGTTAAAGGAAACTTATTAACAGACCGCCTTTTTACTGTAAGTTTGCTTCACAAACCTAATTAATCAAATTAATCGACACGGTTAATTAAATATTAGATAAATTTGGATGATAATTTTTAGAAACAAGTTCGGTCAGTTATGCAACACAGTTTAACGGTCATCGCGTTAATAAAATAGCTGTTATTTTAAATGACGGCATTAATCATAAACGAATCTCTTTTCACCCAATTTATTTCTTAAAGAGCATATATGTGTGGATATACTTACGATTGTAAAGTGAATTAAAGTACTATCCCATAAATGTCCCACAGGTGGGTAAGGCCGCCTCTCAATATTTGGGAGGGTTTTGGAACCGATAAGGGTCCACCACGTTCCTTATGTGGGGGTTAGCTGACTTCTCAAGTAATTGAATTACGTAATATTATCTATTCCAAATTACTCGTAATTGTTGTTTCCAATTCATCACATTTAGATTTACTGTTTGAGAATTAAGGTTATTGTTTCGCATATTGTAATTTAACAGTTGACATAGTATACCAATTATTATAACTGAGCAGTAGTGAAAATTTTAAGAGTTGGAACTTCTTTGGTCCTTTGTTAATGCGGCGTTCGTAAATCTTAAGTATCAAGAACAAAAAGGAAACTACCGTAATTCCTTTAATGAAAACAGGATGATGCAAGGACAGAGTTTAAAAATGCAATATTCCTCCCTGAGCACGAACGCGTAATGTAGCTCGAATAAATAAGCTGTTAAAACGATTCAAAACTTATCGGGTGGTTTAATCAAATACCGATTATCGATATAGGACAGGTCAAACCACAAGCGATGCAGTCTGTTTATAGATTTTTTTAACTTACGGTAACGGGTTCTGTACTTAGATAATTTAGATTGGTTATGCAATTTGCAACCAATTTCCTACAAACATAGTACAGTGTGATAAAATTTAGAAAGAAAATGTATTTAAAAATTAAGTAAAATATTAAATAAAAATACTGAATATGTTGAGGTTAGAACGCGTACGTAACGTAATCGGTTCCCTTGTCAACAAATTGGCGATCACAATACTTTAAATACTGCTTCCCCAAAGAAATTGCATGTGTTAGTAAATTCGAATTCTGCTTCTACCGTTTCCGTGAATGTCGTTACGACCGAATGAGGGAAATGTTAACAAAGATCTTTGGTATCTGAATAAATGACAGAATAACCATCATTATATTGTCAAAGTGATGAAGAGCGGAAGGGTTACAGGCAGCGGAGTCACAGGTACGAGTTGTCTGTGCCATTGTCAACCCTCTTGCTCGGCGTGCGAAACCTGTTTAGAATATCGCCAGCAATGGCGGCTCTTCGCAGAGGCTCTTCATCCAGGTGCGCATTTTCTTTGCCTAAAGGTGAAAAGGAAAAAATTGCATAATTCTGAATTAGACAACTACAATTTTGAACAGTTGACCTGTACAATGCAATCTGCCACCACTCGTCATCGCATACGTTCCATCGCAAGATAATATGCATGAACACTCACGGATTCTGAAATATTTTCCTTTTGAAGGTATTTATATTACTTATATTCTTAAAATTTATTTATGTCCGTGGTGGTATTTATTTATGTACTGGGTCGCATCGCTATCTTATTATGTTATAGCAATTTGTCGGTGTATTAAGTTAAATGCTAACATTTTATATTACTACTACTGCAGACGGTGTTCTGCCCTTTCGGGGAAGATGAAGCGATGAGTAAGAGAATTAAAATGTATTAATAACTTGATCAAAGCGCCGCCTACTGAGTCTTTATTATTTCTATTTTTTGGCCCTAAACCAACATATATTATTATTATGAGTCATATTGGTCCATAGACATAGAATTTGTATGTGTAACAACTCTACCACAGCGCCTATTGGGTCCTAGCATAGCTAAAAACCATCGACAGTACTATTTTGATGATAATTGTAGGAATATGACATCAATCGTTTAAGTCGTTGAAAAGTTACACGATGACTAACAGAGGCACACAAGGTTTTTATTAGTATTTATATATCACAAAGATTAATATTAAGTTCTGTTTCTTCAAATAATTCTTTTTTAAAAGAAAATATTAATATAAAAATTATATTAAAATGATGTAGCTAGAATTATTTCTATGATACATTCATTCATAGAAATGTATTCATTTTATACGAAATGAAGGACTAGACATAATTTGCATATTTATAATTACAGAGCGGCAGTGGTGAATTGACCAGATTATAACGAAACGGTTGGATGGCATTCAGGTCGCAGACGCGGGCGCAATATTGCTTCTGAGTTTGTTCTCAATGAGCTCTGTTCGCTGAATGTTCGGTCTTATGAAAACATTACTTTTTTGCGTGTTCGCGCACATGTGTTGGAGTTAATAACTGTCATGTGGTTAAGTTTCAGTGTTCAAATCTAAATGATGCATTGCTAATTGTATCACGCGAGATATTATATTTATTATTCCAAGACAGAAAACAATCTGTACATTTATTTATAAGCTGGACAACTCCTTAACATGGTGACTAGATCGTCATTACGACGTTGAGGGTGATCTTGAATATATATAGAAGTTATCTGTTAATAGTGTTCATAATGTGTTATTAAAATAAAAGCCACAAACAGTAAATGATTATTAACACAAGCCCTGTAATCACTTTATACTTTAAGCCATCTTTTTTACTAAACCAATGTACATTCAGTAAGCAGTAGTCATCTTAACGGTATAGCAGACATCATTAACACCATCTATGCTACCTTCAAATAAAAAGTAGGAAATGCGTCGAGTTCCCAGTAAGATAATCACAGAGAACGTGGATGAACCTACCTTTATTATAAATCTAATGACAGTCGGGAATCGTAAGAGATTGTAATGTAAGAGTAATAGTAATAGACATTAATAACCGTATTTGAAAATTATATGTACTTATGATTTTTTTTTATCTTATGCTTCTTTGTGACTTTTAGTGATGATAGTAGGTAGCTTCTGAACATTCTAATACACCAAGCGCTAGAAAAGGCAAAAGACTGGGAAACTTGGCATACATTACTTAAAGAACCAAAAAATGCGGCGAGATCACGATCCTCAGCACTGAGGAGACGACCGAGGAGGCGGATTAGTGGTGAGTAAGTTTGGTATCGATAAGCAGAGTCTTGTGATGAGGTACAATGTGTTTTTAAAGATATATTAAGTTCTAAAGCAACAATAAGAAAACGATTTGCAATGCATACTATTTAAACAATACACTTCATATGAGCAAAGATTGTACATAGTACATTTAGGATAGCATTTAAGTATTCCAACTAAACAAATATGTGTTAAACATCACTCGGCCAAGCAAATTAGGACTTCTACTGAAGTGAAGCTTGGTTTGTTTCATTTATAGCAGTTGCTCCCTTTCGGGAACTCTTTTATCGTCGGAGTTTGTGTGTAAAAATACGCCTGTTTTTGACGCTTTAACATTTAAAAATGTCTTTCGTGTTTCCATAACGTGGAAGATCTCTTTGACATTATGAATACACGCTACGTTTTACTTGAAATTCACTCGGTAAAAAGTTTTAAACAGTTTTAACAATAGACACCTACAAATTTTTAACTACAGGAGATATCTTGCAACTAAATTAGAAGTAAAAATCAATAACTTAATTTAGAGATTTTTGTATTAATAACTCTACAGCATCCTTATAGGTACAATATTTTATGAAAGTCAAAAAAACATGCACTGCTCGAGTATACACATTACATATTTAATTAATGTATTAATATGAATTAATGTTAATTTGGTCTACGAAAAATAAAATTATGCATTAATCAATAAGGGCATTAATATATAAATATATAATATAAATAAATAAGGATAAGTGCTTTAATAGCAGCTTGTGTGATTCTGTCCCACGGCTGGGTAACGGCCTTCTATAAATTTTAGGAGAGTTTTCAGAGAGCGGATTCTTCTTTAATGTGGGTTGGAGGACTAAACATGTCCTCTTTATATTTTTTTAATATTCCTCAGAGACATATGTTCACGATGTTTTCATTCACCGCCCCGCAAGTGATAAATTTTCTCTTTAAATTGCAATTTCGTTTAGTGTCACCAGCACCGGGATTAGAACTCAGGACATTCCTGTTTTATGTTTTTTTTTTTTTTTTTTTATAGAAGAAGGGGGCAAACGAGCGTGCGGCTCACCTGATGGTAAGTGATCACCGACGCCCACGAACATCCACAACACCAGAGGAGCTACAGATGCGCTGCCGGCCTTTAAAAATGTAATTTTGAGCGAGTGCCCTATCTCCCGAACTCCGGCTATCTTGTGCTAAAATTTGTTCACACCGGAAAATAAGACGAAATAAAATTTGCTGCACTTGTACTGCATTAGAAAGTAAACTTTATTATATATCATTAATGTTTAAAAAGTTACTACTTACATTCGAGCGATCAACAGCGATTATTCGTAACAAAAGAAGAACACCGATAACCGAGGATCACAAATAAGTCACAACACTGTACAGGGCACTGGAGTCGCGACGTCACTCGGACGGTCGCGAATGCGTTATCACAGGGAGCATGGAGACGTGCGGATCGATCCGGCGGCGGGACTGTTTTGATAAGGGCGCAGTGCGGAACACCGGAGTGCGAGGTTCGGTGCGCGCGACGCGACTGCCGACGGCCCGGAGTCTGCCCCGCGGAGCGACACAGCGGCGTACTACAATGATAAGCTGCGATATTCAAGTGAATCCATTCATTACGTTCTCAGTGGTACACATACTCTTATTCATCATAATTAGCAGAACGTATACGGTCCACAGCTGGACATAACTTTCGTAGAAGCTAAGATACCCATACATTTGAAATATTTCCTTTACTTTACAAAAGAATAACGAAAGCGGCAATTAGGGTTATGGTTTAGGGCAAACCACACATCTACTTTAAGTACTTATTTAATATTAAGCTTCTAATGCTGTTAACAATAAGTGTATGTACGAATTCTCAAGAACGTAATTGGTTTATAAGAATTCTACTAAGGTTTTTACACTTTACAAATTCAGTACTCTTATAAATACGTTGAATACGCATGCTGGTTGTTATGAAATACACGGGATGTATTTTTTATAAAAATTAATTATGCCACTAATAGATCGCCTCTGCTACTTTAAATTAAAACTGAGTAAAAGTATTGAATAGGAACAGCTGTGGTATTTTCAATAACTGAGTTGGAATCCCAATGGCGATACCACTAACATTATTCTCAAGAATCTGAGAAGAAAGGAAGTGACAGATATTCCTGCGATCTTATCGCATGAGCGTTAAAATCGGATACAGGAAGGCAAAGGACGAGAGGATTCCGTCAGAATTTTCACGAACACTAGCGGTATTTTACTACATCCTTCGCAGTCAATGACTTCCGATAGTACTTGGGGCATAGGGAATTGTGGCCTGGTGGGTTTTTTAATCACGGAATTAAAGAAATATATAAATAAATATAAAAATATAGTTTTTGACAAATATATCTGTATTAAAACGCGGGAGTCTTACAAAAATTTATTACTGTTTATAAAAAATTATTAAGTTGTTAAGTTGCAGTCTATAAATGCCCCACTTCTGGGAAGGCCTCCTCTCATTAAGAGGATTTAATTTCTCCCATGGACTCCATATACTCAAAACGTTTTTTTATTTCTCAGACTCGGCACGTATAATGTTTATGGTTCCGGGGATCGAACTTGGGGCACTCGCATACAACGAAACTACAAATGAGCGCTCGGCCGCTGACTTTGTATCCATAAATCAAAACATATATATATTCTATTACTTATATGTATAACATTAATAGCGTACAAACCGGACATACTGCATTTGTCATGTTGTAACATACAGGAAGCAGAACATACCGAACTACGATCGGATATCTGGGAGCCATATTTGTAATTTTGATTATTTTCGCGTATTAATATTACCGCAAACACCACCTAGTGATTTCGGCTTATTCAATGACGAATTTCTAAGTATTAGCTACTTACTCTGTGGTGATAATAAAATGTATATTAAATAAATATGAATCATTTATTAAGTACTAGTGAACCACGCGGATTTCGCATCGACAATTCTGTAATAAATAGACTAAATGTGAATGTATTATACATATAAACCTTCCTCATGAAATGCTCTAAATAATGGTGAAAACCGCATTGGAATCGTTTTAGAAGTTTCGAGGTTATAAGCGAATACACAGACAAACGCCGATTGCGACTTTGTTTTACACTATTCAAAGATTATCAATTCGTAGTGATGTCTTGAATCTGTATGCTGATTAAAATTTTTCTTGTATTTTATCTTTCTAATTTTTTTTTTAAATATATTCGTTAACACATCTATTTTTTTTAAAGGAAAGAGGGTAATCGAGTAAGTGGCTCACCTGATGGTAAGTGGTTACCGTCGCCCACATACATCTGTAATACCAGAGATGAGGGCGTTGGAGAAGGCCTCTGGTTACCTCACTTCCCGAACGAAACGCAGAAGCACAAGATGCCTCTACTTCACGCCTGGAATTCTGCGAGGTCGTCGTATACTACACCGCTCAAGCCAGCCTATTCGAGCAGCAGCAAAAGTCTTTACTTTTCCGTATTGAATGTAAGTGAAATACATAAACGTTAAAAAGAAACGGCCAGAATAAGTTACATACATATTATGACAATTACGGTATATTGAAACCTGAAATGCAACAATTTTTGTTTTGCACTAGCATTTTATATTTAATTACAAATATACATAAACAACTTAACATAATGTGCTTAAACAGTTGATAGGTTTACTGTTAAGAAATAAACATCATTTTAGTATGCGTCTCAAAACATGCCGTCTATTATCCATCTGCGACTTCTCGATGTGGCTTCGTTGCATTTTTTCACGTTTCCGAAGGTATTTGGCATTTCCCGTTTCAACTGTTATTTAAACAGGAAAGAATCCCTATCACCTCAACACTTCCTGTAATTTATATACCATGCGCAATTTATTGACCTGCAAAAAAGATAATAACTTCGGTCTCTTCAAATTATATTATAATCTGTAGTGCGTTTACACTTGAGATTTTTCTTCAAGTCTCGTTATTTTGTATTTAATTTATTTCGTGGAGTGATAGTAAAAGCTATGTTATAAATGTCTTCCTTTACGGAATAGATGACTATGAGTTAAACCATACATAAGCGAAATATGGTAAAATCACAGATAAGATAATAGTACCAATATAACATATAAATAGTGATAATACTAAGCGTCAGATAACTGATAATGATTGTGATACCTCAGCGTTCAGAACATTCGCTTTAAGTTCATAGGACGCGAGAAACTTGGTCCCCTGTCACTATGCTGGTACCACAAAAAACGTTAAAAGTAATATTCAGTGCTGAATTTACCACGTGCTCAACGATGAAAGAAAACATCGCGAGGAAGCCTGGCAGGTCTGAGAAATAATAAAAAACATTACTTCAAGGAACTGTAAATTCCGCAAATCCGCGCTAGAGAAGCATGGCGGCTTCCAAACACTTTGAAATATCAAGACTTTTGTCCGTCAGCGGACATTTACCGGCTGCTAATTTGCTGATAATAATACTTATTATGTTAAAGAATTTATATGGTGTATCACTAAGGAGCTCTTCATCGAATAAGCTGATAGATACAAAATAGATATACCAAAGTTAATATACATTTTTGGTCTATGAAGATTAATATATATCATTTATGAAATATAACGAACTGATTTTTTTACTTGAAACTACTACGAATATTACTAATTATTACTAAGAATTTTTTTATACCGGGGGATTTACACCTTATGCCATTGAACCAACTTGCATAATGACATAAATTTGCATTATCCTTCTTATTCTATAAGATTTGACGGATGCTCAGAACAACAGTTTTGTGCTAATGATACTGAGCCGGGCGCGTAATATACTGTTATGTACTTACGTGTTGGTAAAAACTTACAACGATTTCTGGACATCCACTGCACATTACTTTTCATATAAATATATAGGCCAATTTCTTCGATTTATTTTGAACTCTTTACTAATGCTTTCATTGTCATCAATACTTAATGTCAAAGTTATAACACTCGGAGTAAAGCATCAAGGTCTGTCTATGGCAGGTCCAGTGTTACGCAGACACTTTACATTCTAATTACATATAATTGGCAGCTTAGAAGTATGAAAGTTATTTTGTATCAGCACAAGGCCATTAAACATTGAATTAAATAACAAAATCGGTAGTTAACATTAGTGAAACGTGTGTTTTGTTCGCGATCTTAATCAAAATGTCTTTTTGCCTTTTATACTGATCGCACGTTTCTTGGACATATCACGTGTTTCGATAAATCTAACCTAAGTATTTTTATCAATACGGATTTATATCGACGACCACGTCAGTTTACTAGTAAGCTTTACCTGTCAGCTGAGTCATTATTTCTGCCTGTGATAAGTCCACTGCTGAACATAGGCCTCCCACAAAGATCGCAAGAAAAAGAGTCCGTACTTTTAGTGGTTCTCTCGGTTAGTCTTGAGGTTTTGAGGTGTACTCGACGATAAAATGTGACGTAGTTTTCCGAACGCATCTCAGCCGAGTTGGATTCGACGATTTACCTCTGAGTCGATGTTGGACTTAGCAAGTCCGACAATTTGTTCCGGGTACACGTACCCGTCGACAACTTTGAGCGTAGTGTTCCCAACAACAACAACCGGTATAAGTGTGACACGAATATATTCATCTTAAGATCAACTTGTTGGGAGATACTATTGAGGTCGTTGTGCAAGTTTCTCCAGCGATCAGGCAACATCACTGGAGCCCAATTCAGCGTGCCCCTTACCATTCGGTTACCACTAACGGTTTTCACCCTAGTGATCACAGATACTTCACTGAACAGCTGTTGCATGGTCGTCTGCAGTGGGCTTTGTATGAAACCGATTACTGTCTGTGGATCTATTACAATTCACTTGTATCTTAAACAATTCTGTTTTCATAATATTATCGCATATGCGTTTCGTCGTTACGGGAAAATAAAAAAGAGTTGGTGCTGCAACCGGAAGATCGAAATCGACCAAGAGATCAGCACGGAATTACTCAGTAGTTAAAGATAAGAGATCTAACTTTATCGTACGCTTTACAGTTTCTTACTTACCAAGTTATTATACCGTGGTTAATGATTTTGAAGTAAAATTGCGAAACTGTTAGATTTTGTAAAAATAATTGGAGTGTATATGGCGTTGTTAACGGTTGCTGAGTAAATCGAATAGGGGCATTACTTTTAGTTACTTTTACGTGTTTTAGTTAACCGGCAGTTTCACGATTCTCTTGATTATTTCATTGTCATTAAATATGCAAAGGACGATGAACAAAGGAAATTTTTATTTTATAATAGTCACTTGGTACACATTATTATGTTTACTGACACATTCAATGTGTTGATGAATTTATACTGATAGAAGTTATTTTTAATTTTTGTTTCACACAATCATTCAACTAAAAGAAAACTAACATTCTAAAGTACTACAAATTAGTAATATAAAAGTGTTCGTAGGCTGATGACAATGTTTTGTCTGTCTGTCTATTTATAACTTACGTACGGAATTAATGTAATGAAGAATAATTTAAGTTAAGAATATTAAAATACAAAAATATTCTAAATATCATTTCATAATTTATCACTTTTAATATCAAATTATTTTGAATTGACAAGGATTTTAATCTTCTTTAGATTTTCGTTTTCTAGGTTATGTTTATTTTTATTTTCCTTTATTCATTGATATAAAAATAGAAAGTTTAATGATACAGATAAAAAAACGTCCATATATTTAAAAATAATCTCGTCTTTAAAGTAAAATAAGTACCTACTAGATTACTGAAACCAATCACTGATCGTTTATCGAAACTATACTAATTCGTTTTTAGGATTCCCTTTGGATCCCTATTATTAGGCCTACGTTGTCTGTCCTATGTTTAAAGGGCTGTATCTTTTGAACCGTAAAAGGTACCGTACGGAACCCGTCGCGCGATTTCATGGTATTTTTTGATTGATTTTATTGTAAATTAAAAATTTATTTATTGTAAAAAAATTCAAACTCAGCTTTAAAGAATACAACTACGTGGTAATGTACGTAATAATTAATTTTATAGTTGCAGCAACGTGTGGCCATCGATAAAATTAAGAGACACAAATATGTTTTTGGCTGGCTTTTAAGTAGGACAGTCTACCCACGGACCAAATCCTCTCTAAGCCTCACCAATACCGTGAATTCAGAATGAGTAACTGGTACAGAGTTTTTAAGTGAATCATATATATTAGACATGTTTCTAAATTAAAGAATGTGCTAATTCCAAAAAAAAATTATTTTATATTATCGCAGTAGCGCTATATATTTTAAATTTAGCCTAGTCTGTTATGCATCACTCATGATCATGTCTTTGTAAAGTGCATACATGCATGTTGCACGATTGACAGATTGTGTGTTTGATCTAAGCGTATATTCATCATCATCGTTTTAGCCTATCACAAGTTCACTGCTGAACATAGAACTCCCCCAGATTACCACAAAGTAAGGTTCTGAGCCATCTGCATTCATCGACTTCCCCCAATATTGTGCAGGTTTTACGTAAATTTGTATATAAACCAAGCGGCGGCTTTTGTTGCTCGAATCGGCCGGCTCGACGGGGGTAGTACCACTGTACTCCCCCCGTATTCCCCTCTCTCTTCCCCCTCGATAAATATCCTTATAGGTCGGCAACGCACCTACAGTTTCTCTGGTGTTGCATATACGTGGGCGTCAGTAATCACTTGCCATCAGGCGAGCCACTTGCTCGTTTGTCCCCTTTCCCATAAAAAAGGGAAACTACCAAACTTTACTGATTGCCCAGGGTGCGCAGGATATGGACGTCCATAAGTGCACCCGTGCACTCGCTCTTTTAATCCTTTCAATAGCGTCTGTTTCTAAGTTCATCCTGAAAAATCACATGTATTTTTAAAACATGTAAAGCTTGCGAATCTGCATTAAAATAACGTAGCAAAGACTCATAGATTGCCAAAAAACACATAATATGATAAACATGATAGAAACAAAATATTAGATGTTGCAATAATTAATAGAGATTTATAAATAAACGCGCCCACACAGATATACTCATAATTGCAAGGTAATCCATAATTGTTACTGCCATTTTATATTTTGTTATTGGAACTTAACAACCTTTTAGTTTATTAACGCTTTAAATTATAAGGTCATCCATCATATTGCATAAGCGATAATATAAAATTCAAGGTTCAATGATAATAATTCAGTTAGTATCTACATAAATGAAATGGATTGTAATGTGGGTTTAATTGATAAATGTGATTTTAAAAATTATGCATTATTTAATAAACGTTGAAAACTTAATTAATTCAACTAGAATACGAAACTTACTATTTGCTCTAAGAATTTAATTAATTCAAATACGGTAGCCAACTTTAAACAGGTGAGATTAATTTAACGTAATAGACTAAATGCTTTGAGAAAATGCAATAAAACACACCTTTAAGCTAATGATATCATCAAGAATTTTATGTATTTCAAGATATCTTTCACAAACGTCTGATAACTGTGACGATCCCTTTTGATAACGATAATGTATATAGCTTCTTCCGCAAAATTAGATCAAGCGAAAAGGAATATTTTTAGGTTAAATTGTTTTATATTACGATGTAACTGTAAAAAAACCAGCCAAGTGCGAGTCGAACTCGTGCACCATTGGTTCCGTATAATCACACAATATATCTATGTTATGTACTTACCGAAAAAATGTGGTATCTTTAATATAATTCGGGAGCTAAGGCTCCCGAGCTTAGTCGCTTTAGCTTAGTTAACTTAACCAATTTTTATAATTAGTTGATTACTTTTGACTCAGAGTTTTCATTAAAGATTCAGAAGTTTAAAAAGTAGTTTAATTTATCTTATGAGAAAAGGAGCAAACTAGCAAGCGGCTCTCCTGATGGTAAGTGTTTAACGAACACCTGCAACATCAGGAGAGTTACAGGTGCGTTGCCGGTCTTGAAGGATATTTGGGAGAGGAGTCGGCTTCCGGTTACCTCACACACCGAACGAAACGCAGAAGCACAAGATGTGACTACTTAACGCCGGTATTCTGCGAGGTCGTGGTATTACCCCGGTCTAGGCAGCCCATTTGAGCAGCAACTAAAGACACTACTTGGGTCTACTACGTTCAAAACTTACTATGGTGGGAGCATAATATACTATGACAAAAAATGGTTTATGCAATGGGTTATTTATTCTCTTAAGAAATTAATTTAATGTCCTTTTTACTTCTAATACATTACATTTCTTTAACAGTGTCAAGACTTTAAGTTAATAGGCAGCAGTAGGAATTCACCAAAGTAGGCAAAGGTTCTATGAACTTCACACCACAGCGAGATACTAAAGAATACTTAAAAAGGATGTTTTACAGCTAACGACTAATAAAATAAAAATGACTTGGATTATTATTAACAGTGAAACGGGGAAGGACAAGTCGCGCATTTCTGTCTACCGACTAAATATTTAGAATAAAGTTATCGTTATGTGTTTGAAAAATTCTTGACTGAAAGTCTAATTTTGACTACAATGTTACTAAACTCTTCTCCTGCTGTCGTCGTATAAATAATAATAAATTTCGGACCATTGACTTAAAAGATATTCTATTTTTTTTTTAATATTGTTAATAAGAAATAAATGGCTTATGAAAAAAAATTAAAAGTAATTGAGATTTTTTCGCTATTTGTTGACGGCCATGCAATGTTTAGTTGGATAAAACGACAAAAACGCGAATGGCAATAGGGTGGCAAATTCTGTTACACAACCACCACAATCTTTATGTTTCATCATTATCATAATTATTTCACAGCTGAACATAGGTCTCTCCAATAGACCCCCAGCAACCCCTACGCATTTTTTTAAGCGTCTTCTTTATTTTTAGTACATTTGATTAGACAACTGACAAATCGGAAAAAAACTCATATCCTTTATTCTTCGACGTAAAAAAAATTATATCGTTTGTCAAATTTAAATTTTTTGTATTTTTTTTACAATCTACCACCGTTTCTTAATCAGGTTCCTTTGGCGAAGAAGAAACGGATGTAAGAAACTTCATAGGTATTATTTTTTTATTTTTTCATTTATTGTAATACATACAAGTCATAAAATAAATGGCATAGTTCCATGCTGACTGAAAACATGCTACAAGAATATAGCTGTGTGGATCAGCTAAAGCACAAGAGCACTCCGCTTCCACAGCACCTGTTCACAAGTCTGAAGCATTTGGTTCATAATTATTGTTGTGTCTTTATTCGAAATACTTTATGAATTATTTGAAATAACGACAGTAATAAATGCTAGTGTAACGCAGGTGCGCGTTTGTGAACAAGATTCTTCTAGCGGTCCATCAAAAAACTAGAGTTGATATGCGAGAACTTCATTCTGCACAATTAACCGGCTGAAAAATGTCACTCAACATCCTCGGAAAATAAAGGACATCTATTCACCTGTCTTATTTAATTGATGATCCTAATTATAAAACCTTTGTATATTCAATAATGAACATTATAATTATCAATAGCAATGATCATTTTTACATAAAACGAGTACAGCGAAGCCATATACAAGCGAGTAACGTTGAAAATACTTTGAAAAATTTGAAGTGTGTACACGTATTATTTGTTATTATCTGGGTGACAGAAATAACGATGCGCCACGATGTTGACAAATCGTGATCCCAGCTTAATATGACATTCTTGGTAATATAACATTTGTATTACATGCGTGGACAATTCATGATACCTTGTACTGAACGAAAATGAAATAAAATCGGTTTTGATTTATAAATTGGCTAACATTTTAATGATTTATGATTTACAGCATTGGTACTAATAAGCAAATATAGTTAGCATTTGATGTGATGTCGTCCTCCTGGCCGACATCTTCCAAATAATGTCGGAGATTGTCCATTGCGCCGTAGATTTTATAGTGTTAAGTGTACGTGCACAGATGCATTCATGTAACACTTATGCGATAAGATCCGAGGAAGGGTCATTTGCAGACACGAACAGCAATGATTTGCGGGTTACAAATGGTGGCTTCGGCTGGGATTCGAATCCATGGTCAGTAGTCAGGTATGCTGACCACTATTTTATTATTATTATATTATTTCAGCAATACAGCAACCTTTTACATTATAGAAGTTTAAGTTTTGAGATTATCTGTACAGTGAGTGACATAAAATTCACATTAATATAGTACCAGTAACACAAGCAGTCCACTTTGAAAGAAACTCAAGTACAAACTTTTGTCTACGATAGCGTCGTACCTGAATGTTTCTATAGGTGACAAATAAGCCCGTCTTTATTTTCTACGAATAACCAGTGTATTGAATGGTAGTGTAAGGTCCCTTTTTAAATGGCAACCTTACCTGCACGTCATGTATTCTGCCAGCAAACAAAACAGGCTCTGGCGGCCGATAGACGTTAGAGTATTCATCAGAATTTGCCAAAGCCAAATCGTACAGATTAGTGATGGGAAGCAGCATCACCAGTGGGAGGGTACCGGCACTCCGGTCTCCAACCCGCTTACCCAACATGACATAAAGACATAAACATACATCTTACACATAGTACATGATCTGGTTGTACATAATAGTTATAAAAATAACAAAACAAAAAAGTAAATAAATAAACCAAGCAAAAACAAATAAATAAAAAAAAGGTGGTGAGTTCTGTTGGATGATCGTTCAGCAGTGGACTAAGATAGGCTGATGTAGTAATAGTACGCTTCGGACGTGACTCTCTGTTGTGCATATTATAAGTAGTCTATGGCATATCGTGCGCAGTTGACAACTGATAAAAGTCAAGACAAACTCTTTGCATTCGTTTCAATATAAAATTACTAAGTGTAGTGAAATTTAAAAAAAAATGTATTTAGTGCTAACAAAGGTTTTATTTCTTTATTAAAAAAGGATAAGTTACAAACAAAGCATTCCAGTCTTTTGGGTCAAGTTAATTATTTATTAACCAGAAAATTAACGCTAGCTACATGCAAACTTGTAAAGCGAATATTTATTTTACGTGTAATAATTAAATAATAAGTGCATTCGACCGATAAGCCATTAATTGTGTTACAAATTAGCAATTGCCTTTTAGACGAGAGAAAGAGGTCACTATTTAAAGTTTGGTATATAAACAGTAACTGAAACAGTTATGGAATGATAAATTAGTGTAAATTAGAATCTTTAATGGCCCAGAAATAAAATAATATTTCATTATTTTTGCTTCGCTAACAATCTGTTAAATTATTCAAATATAATTTAAATAAATGTTCCTAACGCACAATTCCGAGAACAATAGACAGTCGCGGAGAACTAACATCCTTTCATTTCTATTCGTTGGAACGATCGATTTGAGACAGACAAAGAGGCGACTTGGCATTGAAGTGCCGCTCGCGTCCTCCCGCTCACGTAACATCGCCTGAAATGGTGTGCAGGAAGGGCCAGTGACTCAGCAGCCTTATGTGCCTACAGCGTTGCCATTGCAGCTACCACGCGCCTTTCACGATAATGAATGGCATTTTAAATGACGCAACTTGCTTATTGATTAACGTATATGTGTATTGAGCCTTAGTTAGCTCGTTCCGTGCATACAGGTGTACACTGCGTAATTACATTTGGTAATAAACAACTATTAATTACAGTACAGGTGAATTGATCTATTTGTTACCGTATAGAATTATCTGCCCTATATGGTATTTTCTTGTAGGTTATTTTATTTTATTTTATTGTTTCTCAGAGGGAGGTCTCCTCGCGATGTTTTACTTCACCTGCAAGCACGTGGTAAATACAGCACACAATTTTAGTGGTTCCGGCACCGGGGACCGAACCGAACAGGGCGCTTGCTTTAGTGTCATAGAGCGCGAGAGTCTAGGCTCTATGACACTAAAGCAAGCGCCCTGACCACTAGGCTACAATTACCAGGGCAAAATAAGTAATGATTAGTCATATAATTTAGTAATGGTAATTATAAGTAAAAGTTAATATATACGAGTAGCTAGTAATATGTAATATAACATACACGTATCGCTAAAGATCAACCCCACCTGCACGCAGTGTACTCTGCTGAATAATGAACGAAGCTCTGGCGACCGATTGATGACGGAAAGTCCATCTCTATCCATATCCCAGAAACTAGTGATGAGAAGTCTATTGCGACTGTACCGGCACTGTGCCCACCAACCAGTAAATTTTGGAGAATCTTCTATTTTTTAGTGCCTCATTGAAAGGCCTAGACAGCCTAAACAGTGGATTTAAACAGACTGATTGAAGTAAAATAACCAATTAAAGGAGAAGAAGCAATAGTTGAGATCAGACGTGAACTAATTTTTCGATTTGAGACATAAGCTTGTCAGTTATAGATGTGCCTATACGCTACTTTTCAGCAAAAGATCATAAAAGTAAATAACAAAGCATAAAAAACTTATTACTCGTAATCTTATAAATCTTCGTAAGGCTTCTTGTAAAAATATCGATATAATCTAGATTATAATAAATTGAGTTTTGCACTTATACTTCATATGTAACTTAACCTAATTGGATAAGCCGTCGTTGGTCACTGCCCGTGATGTGGCATCTACATCGAATATTACTATTTATACGTTGTCAAGATAACAGTACTCGTGGTTCGAAACATGTGACACTTCTAATATTATATAATACTGCGAGTACGTCACGTACACTTATATTTAAGTAAAGTATAGAGTAACGAAGCTAAATTATTATTCCTCAGTACGAATACATACAACGTATTAGAAATCGTTGGCCGATTGTAAAGACGCGACGAAGAAGTCGTTCGTGTAATAAAAATAACATGTAACATTTACTATTGTCATTTCAACCCACTTTTCATTCACCATTCTGCTTTAACCAGTACCGAATATAGGCTGCTCTAAGAAAGCGTCAGCTAGAGACAAATTAGGATGGATATTTCGCCGTCATTCGGTAGTCAGAGCCTCGTTACTATCGGGGTTCACCATATGCTGGTCAGGTTGACTTTGGAAGAAATAGGGGATATATTCACTCTTTAACATAAATTCAAATAATTATACATTGTCATTTGCCATTGAAATAAGCTTATTGGAACATGGTGAGCCTATCGTCGTCTTAATATTTAGACCATCAATAAAAATCCTGTAATGTTTCGAAAATCATATTGGTACAAGCTCCCCTTATAGGAGATTGAACTCATCTAGGTCTCCTGAGTCTGCGGTAGATCCCCTAATCCTCGGCTGTCGTAGCTTCCACTGAACATGTCACCCCTAGCCATATCAATTGCCGTAGCGACCAGAATGTTTAAGTTTTAAAGTACAGACTTTAAAACTTAAAAGTGGGCGTAGTTCCGTGTCACTCAGTAGTAACACTGAACTACGCCCACTCAACTGAGACATAATACGTCCAGTAGTTAATAAACGATTGAAAGTTGTCGTTGTTACGCAGGATATATTATAGTGCCGTATCCGCCGCTCCTGATGTAACGCATATGTGATAAGATCGGAGGAAACGTCTGTGTAACATAAAAGTAGGTAATAATGAAGCCCTTAAAACGTAAATTATTTTTATTTTACAACCTCACTAATTAAGTCGCTTGAAGTGACATAATAAAATCGTATAAGTATTCTGTATAATTTCAAGGTGAAGTGGATATGGCGCCAATTGTATTTATATGCGTACATAAGCGTACACAGTTTGTTGCACTCACCGTTGCTATGTCTGATGACACTGCATTCGTCAGCCCGCAGCGACGCGCCTCGTTGTTCCCGCCATGGACTTTCTACAACGATGATTCTCTCCAATTAACGGAATGATTGGCGGGTGGAGAGCATCTTAAGTCGCGCACGCGACACACTTCACTCTTGTTACGACTCATGCAATTATACTGACACCGATATTCGGTCGCTGAATTTAAAACGTCAATTATTGAACGAACGGCGAGATACTCGTACTTATTTTAAACGTTTTAAAGCGTGCGAATCAGATTTTGATACAATGAAGTTCGTTTGCTTGCCAGAATTGTAAAATCTTAATAATGTTATAATTTATTCAGTGATTTTTTTAATATAAGACCGTACGAGTAGGTATTCCTATTTAGGGTTCGGTACGAAGCCTTATTACCACAGGAATAAATAATACCGAGGGAATCTGCTCAATGACTACATAACATATTACTTAAACAAGTAGAGTTGTCACTTATCACAATTATTTATTTTAATAAACTGACATTTGTCATAATGACAAACAAGAACATTTTTTTTTAAATTACAAATTACACTTCGATTATCTTTATATGTATTATTTTATTTTTGACGTTGCAATGTATGTTAAACGTTAGTGTTTTTTTTTCCAAATTTGTTTGAAATACCAGCAGAAGTCAAAATTTTTCAACACACAGATGATTAGTGTTCGGTCTGGGTAATTGGAGTTTCTCACCATGCCTCGGTCGAACGCCATGAGATTTTGAAGTCTTTTCCTTAGGTCGACTCTAATGACACGCTTCGGAAGAAAAGAATGCAGTTTTTCTCACGTCCCTACCACACAACAAACATATGTGTCTTTAATAATGTACTCTAAATATCTTCTCTTTGTATCGGTAGTGTTCTATGTAAGCCATTATATTTGCTAATTATCTCTTTCCTGGTGCGTCTACCTACTACCGGTCAATATTATAATAAATCATATTGACCGGTGTACGATTCTGAGTTTCACCATCGTACATCGCGACAGAATTCGAAGTTCCATCGATACCACCTAGATGGTTAGCATTTCACCACAGTGCGTTTTACTCGAAGTTTTCTGCCACGCACTTCGACTTTGTGGAATCAGCAGTATTTCCGAACAGTTACGATTTAGGGACCTGTAAGACAATTCCTTCCTTAAAGGCCGGCAGCGCATCTGTAGCTCCTCTGGTGTTGTGGATGTTTGTGGGCGTCGGTGATCACTTACCATCAGGTGAGCCGCACACTCGTTTGCCCCCTTCTTTTATAAAAAAAAAATTATCCTCTGGTAGCGGTAGTGATTGCAATACAGATTAATACTTATTAAAAACCTGCCAAAGGCATTTGCGTACAGTTATGTTACGTGTAAGCCATTATGAATTTCAAAATAAAATTTTAAAAAGCAGTATTTTTATTTTTATCAACACTGCAGGATATGTTAAAAATGAATCTACATGTACATTAGTATATCGTTTGATTATTTTCGATGATATTAATATGCGTACAGAGGAGCGAATTAAAGATTAAACAGTTCGCTTACTAGAAGCCCGTAAGTAGTTATAATTAGTATAAAATTTAAGATGTAAATAGTTTAGCAAAGTCTTTTAACAGTCTTGTAAAACCAACGTCTTTTTGATAAACAATGTAATATATTATATTAGCTTACACCTTCACGAATATTGAGAGCCTGCTACTTTATTTTTGTTTAACTTTAGTATAAACTAAGCCGTTTCATAATTTTATTAACATTATTTTTTGGTATCAACATCATCGGCTTGTTCAAGTCTATTGCATGACGACAACTTTGCCAAGAAAACAGCATTAAAAGCTGGATGTGTTTCATGGGACAAGAGGCAGAGCGCATGGGCACTAGAGATACTGCTTTCTATAATTGGTCTGTGAAATTTAAAGTCTGCGCTGTCAGATAGATTCTCTATAATCTATCAGAGTCTCTTTAATCAGATTTGAGGTTGTAGTGCTAGCTACTTACCTGATTACTGAGCCAATAATTTGTCCAGCACCCAAGTTTTCGGTTTTCTGGTTAAAACCAATCGTGTGTTGTCATTTTATGTCTCCGACACTGTGTTTAAAGATCTTTAATCCGATATTATCGCCGAAGCGTTATATTTGATAGGAGTAGCAAAAACCGTTTATTGGTGCGTACACTTGCACTATATGTATCCTGTGCAGTTGACAACTTCCGATATAGTTTGGGAAGTTGCCGCGGCGCTCAAAATCGGCCAGCCGGACGCTACCCTTATCAATATTTTAAATATTCATAAACAATTTTATCCTTTACGGCCCTTCATTATTTAATGAATTTTTTTAAATTAACCAATTATCAAATTTCATTCATTTTTGCTCAATATATTTAGTGATACGGTAAAAAAAAAATTTTCACTGAAGGATTACCATATAGATACTGTAAATAGATTCGTATTAAGAAAAAAATTACTTTGAATGAATGTTCGAATATTTTGTGCTAAATTGTGATAAAACCGTACCGTACCGTATTATAAAAATTCATGAATGGGACCCTAGAACTAGCGATGGAAGAAAACCTCGTTTTATCGGCCTCATTTTTTATGGACACAATAAAAATCCTATTTTCTTGTAGGTCATACAAAGAAATAGTAAACGCTTTATTGTTGGGATTAAGCCAATACAGAACCAAAATCACATCTGAAGTTAAATAATAATAAAAAATAGTATAATAACTATATAAAAACAAAATAATTTCTTAAAAAAAATCCGATTTAATTTCCTATATCAACTGTTGAAATGTGAAATGTGACTCTAAGCAGCAAAATGTAAAAAATACAGAAGATAAATTCTTCGGTCTAACAATGGCGTGAAATATAAAGAATGAGGTTTTTAAAGAACCTTTATCGCCCATCGAATTGACTAGTCTATTGGAATGTCTCAACTTCCTGTGCGGGTCACTGGTCGAGGTTCATTTGTAAACTTTTGTTGGAATTAAAAGTAGTTATAACTTTTTTTTTAAGTTTTCCAATGTTTTTTTTAGTCAAGACGTTAACCTAAACTTATATGTACACTACTATTTATTAATAGTCGCAACGTCATTAAAATCTTTAAAAGTATAAAAGTAAAAAAAATTAAGTAGCTGTCGATAAATGCCCGCTGGGTAAAGGACTCCTCAAATATCTGAGAGGTTTTTGGAGCAGGAAAGGGTGCGTCACGCTGCTCCGTGAACGTGAAGGTTTCCTCACGATGTTTTTCTTCTCCGCCCGAGCACGGTGTAAATTCAGCTCATAATTTTGTTATTAATAAATGTAGTGGCGCCGGCATAGGGAATCGAACCCAGGTCGCTCGCGCACTATTAACTAAAGTGACGTCTAGAATACCACGGCTCGGCTTGTAAGTTAAAATATTAATATATTTAACAACGATAAATAGAGTTTCAAACTCATACTTTCAAAGAAAGAATCATACGTCTAATAATAGAAAAAAAAAATTATAGTATAAAAAATTTTACATTGCGATGAAATACGAGAAAGAAAGGAATACTGGAAAAAAAACTTTTAGAACAACGAATTATGATGTTTTTGAATTACTAAGATATTTTTAAATATAGTAGAAAACCATCGCAGCGGCTATTCCAGTATATTATTCATTAATTACCTTGCGGTCGGTGAGACGAGGTATGCGGATATCGCGCAACCGCGGGCACAATACGCCGTCCTTCGAGGTCGTTCCAGTTGCGCGAGGCAACTCAGGCTGCTACCTTACTACGTGGCGTAGTAACAAGAGTACAGTTAAATTACGAAGCCTGAATGACAATATTTCTAAGATTAATATTTCAACAAATTATCGCTCGTCGTCCATCGTCTTGTTCAACTTTTTGTACCTGTACTTGATCAATATGTAGAATGTTGTATCTTAGAAAATAATTATTAATTAAATTACAGTAAAATGAGTATAACACGCAGATACTAAAACGCAAATTCAGAAGATACGTGCAGAAATGTTTTATTTTTCATTATACGAGTAAGTTATATTCACAGAAACGTGAGTAATGCGATAATTTTACTTGAATTCAATTGGATCAGATTATAGCATAATCTATCTTGCCAAATTACTTTAATTTCTGCCTCTATTCGCTTGAGACCTTTTTTACATACTAATACGACATTATTTAATTTCATTATTACTTTCACTTATCAATGGTCCCCGCTATTACTCTGAACAGGTGTTAGAAATTGCTATGTAAATGTTGGGATAAATTAAGTTTATACTATTTCATTATTGAATTGCTTTGAATCAAATATAGTAATAAAAGTACTAAAATAAACATACTGATGACCGTTATCTATAATAGTATTTCTAAAAGATTTCTTAGTTAAAATGTAAATAAAAAAAATTTTTAGTGTAATTGCCCTACAAGAAGCGTCGGCATTTACTATAATTAATTTGCTACACAATCTTAGCAACTTCATTAGTGGTATGCCTGCCAATGATGAGGTACCAGTTGAAGAGTCACTTAAGTTTCGTGATATCGGAATATGGCAGTCGAATAATGAACATTACTAACAAAACGCCACGCTTTGAATATACTGATCTACAATATTCTAAAAGATAAAGTTTTTCTAAATTGTAATTAATAATTAGTCTACTTATTTCTGTGAAAGTTATTAGTCTCAAGATTATCTAAATAAATATCATGTCACCTATATAGATAAACATTATCTAAATATAAAATGTTATACAAATCGTTAGAGTCATTTCAGTCTATTCATTTACCTACGTAAATATACAAGTATTGTTCGTTTAAAGTATAGGATATACAACCCTAGTACTCTTAAAACGAGTTATGTACAGACATTAAGTTTTTTAGCGCATGTAATCGATCATTTAATAATTCTTGTTATAAAAACAATTGTTTAATTACAAAACATGTATGGTTTATATTTATCCATCGTATCTCTAAAAGTACATTATTAGTGTAACAAAAATATCCTATAAGTTTCTTTACATTAACATATAGAGCTTACAGTGTCGTCCGTCCGCATGGTGGAAACGGTTTTCACCACTAGCCTGTTCCCTGTTGACATTTTTACCATTGCTATTCAACAGTTTAAACAGCATCGAGATTTCATTAGACCATTCATTTAATCATTGATTTAATATTGAAGACGGGTAGGGTAGTGTATTTTATAATATATTTCCAGTACTAACATATATATTATATATTTAATAATATTACCAACTTATTGGTTAATTTTTAATTGGTTCTTACGCGTCTAACACAGATTCGTTGGTAAGGTCGCGTGGTAGAATAGTTATGATGTGCTACCCCCCTTTTTATTGTAGGTATCGTAAGAGGCGAATGAGGAAAAAGCTTCGAAAATATCTGGCAATCTCTTGAAGTAAAGCCGGCGACGAAGATTCCCGTCACATTTCATTTCCCACCGAGTCAAAAATTCGACTGCGGATGCCAGGAAGGCAGCGTTTGATCACGCTACCTTCCTGGCTTCCGCAATTTATGATCTCTGCCTGCCATTATGGGCACTACATTAATATTATACTGTGAATTAAATTGTTTTTTCAACCAATTTATGCAATAAAAAGAGCCGCACTCGACGCTTGACACTTCGACAGATTGCGTTTATTATGTGAATTACAAAGCTGCTGGTAATGTGATTACGAAGCATGCACAGGTAATGGCTATCGTAGATTAGATTTCGACTAGAAACGCTGTTGCGCATCTTCCCTCACATGTAATTGGTCATTCACTACACTGGGTTCTATGTTCTCTTATGTCGTATATTATGAAACTGTCTTAAATTGGAGAATATGCTCCAACTACTTAATATACCTTTATCCGTCATTTAATAACAAAAATATCCTATAAGTTTCTTTACATTAACATATAGAGCTTACAGTGTCGTCCGTCCGCATGGTGGAAACGGTTTTCACCACTAGCCTGTTCCCTGTTGACATTTTTACCATTGCTATTCAACAGTTTAAACAGCATCGAGATTTCATTAGACCATTCATTTAATCATTGATTTAATATTGAAGACGGGTAGGGTAGTGTATTTTATAATATATTTCCAGTACTAACATATATATTATATATTTAATAATATTACCAACTTATTGGTTAATTTTTAATTGGTTCTTACGCGTCTAACACAGATTCGTTGGTAAGGTCGCGTGGTAGAATAGTTATGATGTGCTACCCCCCTTTTTATTGTAGGTATCGTAAGAGGCGAATGAGGAAAAAGCTTCGAAAATATCTGGCAATCTCTTGAAGTAAAGCCGGCGACGAAGATTCCCGTCACATTTCATTTCCCACCGAGTCAAAAATTCGACTGCGGATGCCAGGAAGGCAGCGTTTGATCACGCTACCTTCCTGGCTTCCGCAATTTATGATCTCTGCCTGCCATTATGGGCACTACATTAATATTATACTGTGAATTAAATTGTTTTTTCAACCAATTTATGCAATAAAAAGAGCCGCACTCGACGCTTGACACTTCGACAGATTGCGTTTATTATGTGAATTACAAAGCTGCTGGTAATGTGATTACGAAGCATGCACAGGTAATGGCTATCGTAGATTAGATTTCGACTAGAAACGCTGTTGCGCATCTTCCCTCACATGTAATTGGTCATTCACTACACTGGGTTCTATGTTCTCTTATGTCGTATATTATGAAACTGTCTTAAATTGGAGAATATGCTCCAACTACTTAATATACCTTTATCCGTCATTTAATAACGAGCCTTCGTATATTTTAACGAATTTAAACAAATATTATTTAGTTTCTAATATTTCAACATTGTGTAAATTAATATAAACGAGTTATGTACAGACATTAAGTTTTTTAGCGCATGTAATCGATCATTTAATAATTCTTGTTATAAAAACAATTGTTTAATTACAAAACATGTATGGTTTATATTTATCCATCGTATCTCTAAAAGTACATTATTAGTGTAACAAAAATATCCTATAAGTTTCTTTACATTAACATATAGAGCTTACAGTGTCGTCCGTCCGCATGGTGGAAACGGTTTTCACCACTAGCCTGTTCCCTGTTGACATTTTTACCATTGCTATTCAACAGTTTAAACAGCATCGAGATTTCATTAGACCATTCATTTAATCATTGATTTAATATTGAAGACGGGTAGGGTAGTGTATTTTATAATATATTTCCAGTACTAACATATATATTATATATTTAATAATATTACCAACTTATTGGTTAATTTTTAATTGGTTCTTACGCGTCTAACACAGATTCGTTGGTAAGGTCGCGTGGTAGAATAGTTATAGAAAGGATTGAGTCAACGACTCAATCCTTTCTGTAAGCAATTTTTAAATTCAGAAATGTTTACATAAAACTCTGCTTCTTAATCATTTTTTTTAAATTTGTTTATTATCATTATAATTATATAAAATAAAATCAATGCATTTTAAACAATGAAAATATTACTTTAAAGTAGTTAACCATTGCAGTAGCAGAAAATAAAATACAGCACTACATCACTATAGAACGATCCAGGACGCATTCCCGATTCGTTCCCTGTTGTTTTTGCGGCTAGGCACTCGCTAATGGGTACAGGTTTAGCTCTAGAGTGTAGTGGTGAGGACCTGTGTTGACCAATGCACTAATACGTAATAAAGGTTTCGAATGCCATGGTCAAGTCAACTTACTATTTGTAACATGTAATGTTTAGCTACGCTGTCAAGATATACGATGACCGTAAGAAATGAATATTAGTGTTTCTGAATTACATAAATACATTATTTTAAATTAATATCTTGAATTCAGTATTTTTGAATATTTAAAATTAATAGTTAGAATATTATAGTGCCAATTCTACTAATATTAGTAATCTAAATTGAAATGTCTTGATGCATAAATGGCTGTACCAATTTTAATGAAATTTGGTATGGAGATACCTTGATGCTTAGAAAACGACGAAGGCTATTTTTATTCCAGTGAAGCCGCAGAAAGATTCTCCTCGCGAGTGAAGCTGCAGAAGCGTTAATTCGTACATGGCTATTAGTCAATACAAAAAACAAAAAAAAACTAAATGTATTAAAAATTCTTCGAATTACAAAAAGTAATGTTCTCACAATAAAAACAATTTTGAAGCGACGGTTCATTAAAGAGCACTTTTAATATCAAGCCATTGTATTTAGTTGACATTGAATGACCAAATACTGATTGAGACAGGAAAAGAAGGTATTACCACAAAATCGTGGTTCACGAGAACTTTTAAATTCGAAGGTTGTCACAAAAATAGAAGCTAAGAAAAGGTTTGGATGTGCACATTTTAAAATATTGCCTCGGTAGTTAAAGATAGCGTCTTTGTTCTTCGCATTCCTTTACCCCTGAACATTCCTGCATCGACGCTTAAAAGCTTATTGGAGATGTTTTTTAAAGACTTCCACAGATGGTGTACCTATCTACGTACGTGCGTTACTCCGGTTGGTTTATCGGCAAGAACAAAAAAGGGTTCCACTTGACGCTGCGCTGGCATTTCTACTTATAAGTCCAGTATCTTGTTACAAAACCGTCCCATAAAATGTAAAAGGTAATCCCACTGTATCTGTAATTCTATAGGGTAACACAATTACAACGATCCTGATTTATATAATAATTAATTATTTATCACTATTTGATGTAATACTCGAATTGATTATGATTGCCAGTCAAAATTATTTTGTGAAGAATTGTTTAATTTTCTATTTAAACTTGATTAGATGTAGATTTCCAAACCATTGAATTATAGAATAGGTTACCTTTGAAAGATTAATAAGATAATAATCAGGCTTCACAACAAACAAATAGTAAGAATTGATATGGCTAAAATGGATTAAAACAGGTAAAAACATGTATTTAAAACAAAACAAGCCGCAACAAAATTAAGAACTGTAGTGAAGAGAAATGAAGAGATATGCTTGGACCACAGCATTATACAATTGTGATAAAAATACGGACATAAGGTCCAGTAGGATAATATGAAGTTAGCAGCATTTGAGACGTGGTGTTACATGTGATCAATAAAGTTTTTAAAGACAATTTTGGAAGAAATACAGGCATCTAAAACACTTTTTATCAAACTAGTCGAAGATACAGTCGTAACCATCAAATCAAAATTTGTGTCGTAAGAGAAGGTCAAGAGGAAAGCAGAAAGGAATATAGAGAGCTGTGGAGATCCTACACCCAGATTTTTTTTTACAAATAATAATAATAAAAAGACCCCTGAGGATGTCTTGTTACCACTGACCGGGTTTCGGGTTCCGGTTCCGATTCAGTCACTCACCACATATGTTATCAAAACTTCAATTATTATGTAGATAATAATTGAAGTTTTCATAAACAATATTACCAGGTTAATGACGACCAAGAAAAAATATAATAAATTAGTTTCATCGTTTTCATGGTAAGTTTTAAGTAATACAACTAAAAGTTTACTCGTACTTTCACTTGGTTAAATGCTAACCATTCTGAGTAGATTATATATCGATAAACCTTCCATTTGATTTCTGACTTTATTTAAATTGACAAGGTCCAAAAACTTGTCCACATTTTTATACATCACATTAAAATATTAAGGTGCGTATTTATCAATTTTACGATTTTCGATATTGAAACCGTTAATGTCGAGTAATAAAAGTTAACATTTCGTTTTGTATGCCACAATCGCAATGAAAATTAACAATTTGTTTTAATTTACGATGATAGTACTACCGTAACGGTATATTTATCTGTATTTTCAGGTAAAAACATTATAAAAGGTGACTGTCAATTATCGGATTGCACAAAAAAAAATTCCTATCACATTAATTAGTACATTGGACACCGTTGTACTTTTATCTTTTTACGGAGTCTGAGACAATAGACGTATTAAGGCAGATATTCGTAGAAGTGCTGCGACATCCCGCTGCGAGCCTACTGCGTTACTCGGTAAATGAGGCTTTAATGCGACTGCAAACTACTTATGAACGTTAAAACTTGATCGTAATGATTTAAAAAGAAAAAAAAAGTTTTATTTATTCGTAGGATTACTTGATGGTAAAGTTACATGCTTGTAAGAAGAGTAACTGTTTTAACTTTTTTTGGTATAAAGCTAAAAAATATCGTTGTTTCTTTTAATATAACCACTAATTTTCTCTCAGAGGATTATTGTAAAATATTGAAAGTACTAGCTAAGCATACAAAGTTTATCTTCTCTGTTTGTCTATCTGTTTGTCCACCCACCACGCAGTTGTACTGCTGAGTTCCTTGGAAGACCGATCAACATCTAGGATATATATCATCATCACGCTATGTATTATAGGAGTTTGACAGTGTATTATCTTAATACTTATGACAGAAAATCTCAACAAATTTAGATATTGACACAGTATTATTACAGAGCCTAGTCGATGTAATACATTAATATGTTTTTCCTAATATTTAACGTGTAAGTCTATTAAGGTGTTTGGATGTTTGTTGCTCATGACAACAATGGAACGGAATTAGATTAAATTTAGGAGTAAAACTAAATATAAATTTGGTTAAATATACTTTCTTAAGGAACTACGCAGAAAAAAGCCGCGGGTGGTCGTTACCAATTGAAAAATACATGTCTATGAATATATCGTACGATATTAGGTTGATACGACTTCCAGAAATGCTGGATATTTCCCATGGTAATGGAATAACGATTTGATTACTGTTGACTTGGTAATTTTATTGTCTGATATATTTAAAGGTATTAGATTTTCATAAAATCATGCCTATCGTTATGTTAAAGGATTCTCGATTTTGTTCGCGAATTGGCAATTTTATTTTTCTACAGACTACAGAATGGGTATATATTTTGTTCCCTCTTATTTTTTTACTACTTGTTGATTAATAACTTTTGCCTCATGAAACGTACGAAGAGCGCGTGTCGCGTTTAACAGCTGATCGCGAGCGCTTCTCAACATCTCGCACTTCTGAGACGTTTCCTCAGATTCAATTGCGATTGATTGCTGATCACGAGCACCACTGAAAGGGCCGGGCATCTGAGATGTTTACTCAGACTCAATTGCGATGGACAGCTGAGCGTAAGTGTCACCGTGACAGCGTCTTGCGTCTGTTACAGAATATAGCGATCATTTTAACGTAACTATGTAAAACTGAATGTTAATATACTGTATTTTATACATGTAGTACAAGGTTATTTTATTAAAAAACCGAAGTGTAGGCAGTTAAAATAAACCGTATTACATAAACGTATGAACATAAGCTTCTTTTCCGTTACATTCATTATGTTCTTTACATTTTCAGTTGATTTCAGCGCACTACAAATTAAGACAGCCAAAAGTTTATAATTATTTTCGCCGTTAAAAATACCGACTGAATTTGGAATCCGGTTAATTAAGAAGATTTTTTTTCTTAATGATCGTAATTTTTTGTACGTGGTAGAGCCAAGCGGTGGCTTTTGCTGCTACTCAAATGGCTACCCCATTACCACGGCCCCGCAAAATACCGGCGTAAAGTAGAGGTATCTTGTGCTTCTGCGTTTCGTTCGGTGATTGAGGTAACCGGAAACCCACACCCCAAATATCATTCAATTCCGGAAACGCACATGCAGCTCCTCTGGTGGTCTGCAGATGTAAGTGGGTGGCGGTAATCACTTATCAACCGGTGAACGGCTTGCACATTTCATCCCCATTTCCTAAAAAGAAGTTAAAACTACGATAGAAAATTTAAGATACATTTAAAAATCACCCATAAAACTCACAATTATTGATATACTCCTAAATATTAGAAGAAGATCTTTAATGTAGCTGTCGACTATCGTATTGTAGCAAACTTACTCGCTTTCATTGTAAATGACCGACTTTCCGTTTCACGTATGCTCGGCTTGACCGCGACGTTATTGAAGCACATAGAGCAACGAACCTTGGGCCGTGACTTCCTTTTTAACAGAGTTGTAGTGCGAAACTGTTAAAAATTAAGGAGCTTTTAGTCATTACTTTCTTCTTTAGCTTGTGGTTTGACTTAATCCTTGAAATGTCAACAATAGAATTTCTGTAGTTGCAATATGTCATGAGTTGTTTTAATTCTCTTGAAGTAGATATGCAGTCTGTACATGACTTGCTATTTTTCTTATACGTCAATAGATCAATGTATTACATTTATCATTACGTCGTGGTGCCTACATGTAATTTACAATTTCTTTTTCGGTAATAGATGTAAAATTACTTACTATTAACAAGCACATTCTGAGGTAACGTGAACACTGCACACCAATGGAAACGAATAAAACGCCAAGTCATCTGCATTAATAAGGTGAGGGTCCTATTACATAGGAAGCTGGTACTGGTTGGTACTAAGCTTCAATTAAAATGGAGCCTAAATTATCTATTTCATGATAGAGATCGTCAACCTGCCAAGGGATATGCCTTTTAAAATACTTGATAAGATTACACTGCGCTTGATGTAATGCAAGTGTAAACTATACTCAGTATGACCGTGACGTGTCAATGACCTCTGTGTGTACCTTTTACATTCTAAACTAAACACTTATTTTGAGATTACGTACAAATTAACACGTGCGATGTTGAACCGAACCGAGTTAACGTATTTAAATGCTGTAATGAATTCTATTACTAAGAACGAACTAGACCCGCGACTTTATCTGCGTGAATATTCATAATTTATGAAACTCCAGAATTATTTAAAACTACGATAAAAAAAGTCTATTATAATATAATATATATATTTTCTTACAATTTGGAAGTGGTAGCTTAGTAGTTTCAGGGCTCTCTCTTAATTTTCATACTGCGCGATTGACCTGGATACGATTCCCAGTCCCGGCGCAACAAAAATAGATAATAACAATTTTCAGTGCTGAATTTACAATGTGCTCGGCGGTTAAACATTTCATAAAACATCGGGTGGAAACCGCAAAGTCTGAATAATAATGTATTTTTTTTATTGAGAGGACACACGAAGTCTGCCAGTGCAGGTTGGCGAACCCTTTTCGGCTTTAAGATCCTCGCAAATATTGAGAAGAGGCCTATGTCTAGGCTAATTTACTTTACTTTACTCTCTCAATTTATTATAGTCCGTTTGGCTCAGCTGAGTCTAGCTGAGTGTAACTGTAATCTCTAATATTTTCCTTTCCCTTTGGGTAGCAGGTGTGTTTATGACTCAAAAGCTTTAAACGCAAAGTTCAAGAATATACACGGTTCTTGAACTTTGAGTATTCATACTGAATAGCATGGATTATATGCTTGCAAAACTATGTATCATATATGGTCAGTTTTAAATATCACAACTCTCGGTGTGAGTGGTAACAGTGAAGGGAGTCCAAGGCGGCCGCTCAATTACGTTAATCTGAGGCAGTGGAAGCTCGGGTTACAATTATGCTTTCATCGGCTGCTCGCCAATGTATTATTTTTCATTTACAATCCAAATACAGCACCTTCTTGTTAGTATTTTATGCACTTAAGTATATTTAATATAATTTGTAAGTCTACTTGTTTTTCATTTCACATATAATACTAAGATTTGGTTTTATTACATTTCTGTACTGTACGTTGGCCTTCTTTATGAAGATTTGCAACGCTTGACATTACTAACCCAACTGAGATTGAGCAATAAAATGTTTTTAGTTCAAGAACATGTTTTTTTTCATAAGTAGAGAGTTATTATTCGTTGATCTTAATACAACCACTGACTACACCATTAAGAACTATAGGCGTAAGTAAGCATTTATATATTGCATGTCTATGTGTATTAGATAGAAGGAGCGAAATAGGAAGAGTAACTCACACAAGTAAACGGACCTACAATCAATGAAGTCATTATTAGTACCAGTATCGCTTGTGGTCGAATTTTGACAAATTGTTTAACATTTTAATTGGTTAAAGCGTTTTGTATGGAATAATCATGAGTATGTTCACTTTGTTTTTCCAACCTTAACGGCAACACATACACATGATTTCTTTTTGTACACATCTATTGTGTTACATATATTGTTAATTTGTACACATCCACACTCTCCTTTGATAATAATTACTATAAATGGAAACTGCAATTTTCAATGTTCACGTATTAATAGAATGACTATGGACATACGTATAGTTATAGTGGTCAGCTACTACATTGTTCCATATCTCGAGTATCTGGCACTGCATTCATACCATAATCCGATCCCTTAGCATGTTACATCTCAGACTTGATGGTGATGATGAGTGTGTAAATGACTGTTTGCAAACAACTATAAGGCGTGTTTGATATATTTTTGTCACAGGAGCAGCAGGAGTCTACTATGATAAGAGTTATAAGAGGCGATGTGGAAAAGAAATTTACTAACGAACTGCAGTAGGTTGGGAAAGAAACTCCAGTGCGTGCTGTTGAAATAATGGATAGCTGTGAATTGGCAAGACGCCAGTGCACGAACAATGACCTCAGCCGGTTGCTTCTCATCCTCGCACTTCCTAATTAGTGGCAATTCTTCTTTGAAGAGAAATGGGTCACTCTCGTGTCTTCAACGTGGGCCTTAGGTTATTTACTAAGCTACGAGCAACAAATGATGATCACATAATTTGCTAACACAGTGACGATTTTACCTTGCCACATTGGTCACAATGAATGCATTAATTCTTCGTCAATTAAAAAGATTCAAAAGTAATGATGATATTGTTCAAATAAGTTTTAGAAGAAAACGGCACCAAGGCTAAATCAGATCGTATATGTCAAGTGTACTCCGAAAAAGTGAATGTTGAGTTTGGTCTAAAAGTTGAATTTTAAGATTTACATACAATCCAATATCTGTAAAGAATGACGAAATCAACGGGATTAAATAATTTGCTGCCGTTCACGTTATTTCAACCATTGGACTACAGAGTTAATGAAGAAATGGACATCCTAGAAGTGAGTTTCTGTTTTATTTACAAATTATCCAATTTAATGTTATAACAAAATGGGAAAAATGTCTGATTGAAAAAAAATGTCTACCTAAAATATTTACAATTATGCTGCGTATCTCCGATTATAGAATAAAAGGATACCTACCTTTTAGCGCCAAACATTTTTTATTTAATTGATTATATTAATATGGACACGTCGAAAACCTATTATTTAGTATTCATTATAAAAGGAAAAGTACAAAGCTATGGCATGTACAAAAAAGAAAATCCTGTAGAAGATTTTTCCATACAAAAAACCCTTTAACCAATTGAATCAATTAGCATCAGATTATTTCTAAAATAAGTTAAATTGCATTACTTTGCCTGTACAATTGGTCGAATTTCGACCACAACCGATACTAGTAATGTTAAATATCTGAATAAAATAGCTGTGTACAGCAATTATTATTATTTAAATATTATATTGCTTGTAAGCAGTGCATGGTTGCTTTCACACCGACACCGCTGGTCGAAAGTTTTTATTTTTTATGTGTACGCCTGTTACGACACTTGAAACCAAGCACGGTGCCAGATGTCTCCAGTCTGTTTTTTTTTATCAGCGTATGAGATTAGAATACATGCGCTGACTTGGATCGTTTTAATTTAGGGCCATTTTTCGATAACCGGATCTTTGTGTGCACATGCTTTAATAAGTGCTCTACGTTGATAATTAATTTGAATTATAATTAATTTGCCTCTTTATTTGTACAAGAGCTCAGGAATTGTTGGTGATATTCACAAAAAAATTAAGGCAAAAACATGTTGAAAATAAATTGTCTGTCTGCTTGTTTGTCTAAGCTATTCTTAAAAACGATTTTGATTGAATTTATCCTAGAAATATTTCAAGGCAGTGCGTGAAAATTAAAAAGGCTTTAAAACTAGTGCGGTCAAATTTGCGGGTAAAAACTAGTCTATATACTTTGGTATGGTTTATAACTAGCTTTGGCCGTTTACAAGAATATAAACAAGCGGAGTAAGTTCCACGTGCATGCATTTAAATTAGGTTGGGTCATTATTTAGTTGTTTGAACAACAGTTATAGTACATCCACTCTTAATATTGACACAGCGGTTATAGAGTGCGGTAACTTCATATGTACATGTCGTACGTATGAAGGGTACACATAGTAAAACTATCTATTATTACGGGACTACAGAACATTTTTTTACCTACAAATATAAAATATTGTATTCGATTAGTGTTTTTTCCTTTCAGATAAATTGTGTTTGTACGAAACATTCTTGGCAAACAGAAGTACACATGAATTCCTTAATATTTTTTTGTGCTGTTTATTAGATAAGATGCGGTGGTTCGTAGGTAAGCGGGCCGGGGAAACATGATGGAGGTGTTTTCTGTAAAAAAATCGTTAAAATGTTGCGGAAGTCATAAAGTTGACTTACTTTTCACAAACGTGAAACGAAATAAAATTTTCTATTGTAATAAATCGAAATATAGGAATTGATATTAAATTATGTTAATTTTTATATACTTATGTTTATCCTAATTGTTGATTACACCGTACATTTATATTAAGTATTTTTTTATTATTATTTTTTTGGATACCTGTTATGCAAGATCCTGGAGATTAATCGTTCTAGTGTCCAATTACAAGTCTGAACATTCAAAGGTACATTTTTAGGTACATAGGAACTTGATAAAGAATCCCCCTTTTTCCCGAAGGATTTTTAAAATTTGATAACCGAAAATGATAATAATATTGTGTATGCTGTATGCATGCATATATATATATATATATATATGTATATATATATTAACATGTATTTATATATTTATTAATTGTAAGTGTAAGTTATACACGTATTTTAGTTCTTTTTTTTTATTTTATATTTTGCACCCTTACAATATCTCTCCACGCCCCGGGTTGACTGGCAGAAAATGCCAAGAGGCATTAAGTCCACCCTTTGTAATGCTTTTCTTTATTATTAATTTTAATAAATTATTAATTATCCTCATATAAAATTAATACTCTTTCAGCGTAGTAGTATAAAGAACTTACCACTATTATCCTTAATTTTTGGTAACATAGTATAGCACTTGTACTAAAACTGGCAAGACTGAAACTCAATTTTAGAAATTAAATTATTGAACATTTACAACTATTACCAAGTCAAGGTCTTCATTTCATATGCAGGTACTAATTATTTATACACGTTCGTATGAATGTTTAATTTAAACAGTATGTGATCGACATGGCAAAGTAAACCCGTGGACATAAAACTGCGTGACCGCGTTGTTAAACTGACTCGTTGTCACTTGCGTTTTGAGTTTGTGTACGAGTGTACGATGTTTATGCAATTGTTTAAACGGAAAGAAAAAAGAACCGCTTTTCGACCTAAAAAGAAAGAGGCTTATATACTCATATTTCCTGTTGCTTGGGTGGTAAATACTATAAATTTTCAGGTATCTAAGTAATTTGTTCTTTGTAATTGTAAATTGCAGAGACTGATTTAAATTAAATGTTTTACTATCTAGCCAGTTATTCTCTACTATTATAAAGGAAATAAACTAACAAAAAATTATGAAATAATTGACGGAAAACGTTTGGATTGCTTAAATTTCAGAATGTCTTTTAAGGAAAAAATATTTCTTCAACTCATTTTTAAACGCACAGACCTATAAAGCCTGATCTTTTAAATTCCTGAATGCACACTGCCCTTAAATCGTAAATGACAACAAGAGTATTAAACCAGTGTTGAAATAATTATAAGAATAAGGTCACATCATTTACTTTAAAAGCCTAGTTTAAGAAAAATATCTACTTTGTTCCTACTAACAGACTCGTATAATATAATACATAAGCATTTTGTTTAAAGATATTAATTTAGCAGTAGCGGAAGGATGCACTATGTAATGTTTGGTATTCTGCCATCGTCTCAAGCTTCAACAGTTCTCGGAACCTATTCCAAGTGCGACAGTTGACAAATAAACATGACTCCATGTCTTTCTTTTGACTTGTAGTTCTTACTTTGTAAAATGGTTTGTAGAGGTAAGGAGTTGATATATATGTGATCAATGTATGATTTGTTGTTTAATACTTGTTAGTTACTATAGTAACAATCACATTTTCCAAGTATACGACTTTAGTCGATACTAAAAGAAATCAACTACTTAGCCCCGAAACATCTTTAAGTAACTTTTGATGCCTAAAAGCGATCATATCCTAATTATATTAAAACTTACATTACCTACATTAAAACTTTTAACTATACATGTTGTAATACTGGGCGTAAGATTCCTCTTATTTTGGGTTACGGAATTGGATGTAACTGCCATGCTGCTCCGGTGCAAGTTGGCGGAGTTCACCTGACCTCTAAATATTTATTTTTTAAGACGGGGTTTCATAATGTTCATCGTCTCGGCGAAACATAAACATAGAAGTGGGCCGAAACAAAATAAATTCGCATTAATTTATTCATTTCAATTTAATTACCTTACTTACTTATGTCGGTAATTTCATGTGAACGCCATGGCGACACATAGCCGAGATCGAGGGATTTACCTCCCAGAAGCGGTTATTTAGTCAGGTTATATTGCAAAAGAGCAATCGTTCAACTTCACCCTCACATGACCGATGTAACTATTCCGATAGAATGTAAAACCAATGAATATGCAAATTAAAAAGGTAATAGAAAAGACGGAAAAGGTTCAAATGATGCTACACATAAGCATAAATAGTTTTGCATTATTAAACCCAAATCAGGGATCCTCATCAAGCAAGCAAGCAGAGTATACTGAACAAATGCCGTACAGCTTGGAAAGGTTTAAAAAATCTTTAAGATTATGGCGATTACGGCAAACCCTTTCTGACACTTGGCGAACATCTTAATATTCGCAGTTATACATTTTTTTTCTACGTTTCTCGCAGAGGCAAGGGCGAGCTATATCTAACTTGCACATTAATGGGAGATTAATACTTTAAACCCAAGGATCTTTCACGTTCTTCACAAATTGCTAAGATCACAAGAATACTCCCAGATTTGATGCCCAACTGGCGTCGGCACCAGCATTGTCGACACCAGCAATATCTCAGAAGAGGGTTAGTTTTCTTTCCACCTTTCTTCTGCAAAAGCGAGCAGGACATCATGGACCGTGTTTGAATTCGCCACCTGGAGCTATGGCCCGACCACATTATGGCGGGATAGGGTAGAAAGAGCAGCACATCGTGAGCCTTTTTGGGTTCCAACATTTCTCTTGATTCAACAGGGGCGACCAAGCATGGGATGGTTCACCCGCCATCTATCGTAGACCATTTGTCATCCATAAATTTTACGACGCTCAAGTTTTTAGATGGATAGGTAAAATTTGTTTTGCAGGTTCCACAAGACAGAATGAAAAAAAAAAAATTAAGGTTGCATTGTCTTTATTGTTTGGAAAATGTTTTACTTTTTGTAGGTATGTAAAGAAAAAATAATATACGTAGGATTGTGTGCGACTGCACTGATATAACCTTTTATATTTTGGCTTTAGACCGTAATTTGGGTACGAAGTGATATTTTTAAATCTCTTTATGTAAATGCATTTGTAATCTCTTTCGGTGGTTCCAATGGCATAACGTATTTTATGAATTTTATTGACTAATCAAAATTCCTGGTATTACTTTGTTTTGCACATTGTTGCTGATGCCACTACTGTTGAGATAGAAACCAAAATGTTTGATGAGATTTCACGTTTATTTAGATTTTTTAATGGTTTTTAAATAACTTTCATTTTAATAAATAGTAAAACCAAAAACAACAGTAATACGCAAAATTGTAATTAATATAGTAGTAAAATAGTAAAATTTTTGATACGCAGCATGCTTCATTTCATAAGAAGCATACCTTACAATTCGATTGAACTTGGAACTTGAGTCGTATATTACACGCGGTCGCCGAATGGGCCAAACTGAAGCTAAAATCATAAATCCTCTTAGGATGACTTGTGACTACTGGTGATCAGCCATAGCCCCATAGCTCGCTGATCAACTTTCAGCTTCCTCATACGGATTGCAGTGAAAGGCCACGTCTCGGTTCCGTTGGTCATCACTGGCAACACGCACTGATTGTATACTTTGCTCCTGAGATTTTCGTATATACACGACGAGAAGATGCGGTATAGTTTCCCCAAACGCTTCTTATCCAAGTAGTCGTCTTTTGACCTCTGGGTCGATGTTGGAAATAGCTAGTCAGACAATTTGTCCCAGAAAGTACTCGTCAACAACTTCGAGAATAATTTTCCCAACAACAACCGGTATTAGTGTGACATGGATGTTAGACATGATCTTGGACTTGTGCCTTTTAAGTGATTGAGCATAGTGCTAAGCACTTGCCTGGAGTACGTTGGTGGAAAATCGAAGGTGAGTGATGTATTCTCCATTGAAGTAGATACCGTATCCTTTCCAGTATCCGTATCAGTTCCAGTCCGCAACTTGAAAACATCTTTAAATGCCGCGGTGAGGAGTATCGGGGAAATATCATCTGTCTAACATCTTTCTGCAATTGGATGGGTTTCTCACTAGGGTTCTGTTCTCAGATAGACAGTAATATATGTATAAATATTTATTAATAATTTAGTTAGTAGTTCTGTAGTTTATGATTTCATAAGTTCTTTTTTGCGCCTATCATAAAATTTCACGACACCATAGGTTAACTAGTAGAGAATGCCTGTAGGGATTCAGTCCGCCGGTATCCTTCTATATAAAGGAATGCAATAGATATTGAATAAATAAATACATAGTAGCCTCATTGTTCCGAAAGTATGATCTGGCACCGCCGAAGAGACTGTAGCACCGACCATATTTCGATTTAATCGAAGGCTGTCACATAGTCCACATACGGAAGATATAATTGTAGATTGTACTCAAAAGAGTTCAATCGCCGAATTTGGCGAATATGGTCTTTTTGGAAAGTCGTCAAGTGTGTTTGTTAGACGATTCGTGATCACTCTTGAAAAAAGCATGTACACGCGGCTTTGAAGCAATATCAGTCTATAGTTCTTCAATAGACAGTTATACCCTTTCTTGAAGAACAGGACCACTACGCTTCTACTCCTCGCTTTCGGTGTAATACTGCTATAAATGACGGAATCTTCTAAAGGTATACAAGTGGGGGATTTTCACCTGCTTTTTGATGCTTAGCTGTTACTCTGTCTTCACCCGGCACCTTGCAACCGCTTGCTAGCACTTGTGAACACTTTAGAGCCTTTGATCCGCTCTTTCAAATTTGAATATTGTAGCTGTATTGAATTTGCGTATGTCTCACCGCATTCATTTGGAGATCTGTCTATTCAATTGCCGCAGACTGCAGCTTCATCTCACGTTTGGCTTCCATGGGTCCTGCAAAATGTAGCTCCTACAGAATTTACAGTTTCTACTGGCCTGCTATTGTATTGTTCACTGTAAAACAATCTTCTAGGCACTGCACGCGATTATGCAATTCGAACTGAAAGCTTTCGAAGTTCCCACTATCAGCTCATCGCATTTTTTCATGCCTAGTTTAACGCTCTAAGTTTCCATCAACGCCGTGTAGTCTTAGAGTAATGCATAGCTCTTGAAATATCCTCAATCGTAAAAAATTAACTGTTTTTGCAGTCATAATTGAAGAAAAGCTAGTACAGTTTATTATTCATTTGGTCTACGAGTAGAGGCAATACCAACATTATCCAACAAAATAAATATATGAATCTAGTAAAGTATTGTGTTTGAACGTAACTCACAGATATTATAACCGTTCGTTCCATATATAAGTTTTAAAATCAGAATGCATCCTTTTCGAAAGTTGGTTTTATTTTAATTTGAAAAAACTCATATCAATAAAATCAATTTCATTAGTAATTATCCGGTGATCGAACTTAATATTAAACATGTTTTTTAACAATGTTTTAATTGCGATTGGGACCGGATTTTGTGAAAGTTGTTTGTTTGCACCCTAAAAGGAAATAAAATTTCAAAATGTTACTACCAACCAATATAATTTATAAAAGAAAAAGCTAAAGACGAATCTTCTTCTTATACTGTTAATATCTATCAACAGTAAACAATTGTTTGATAAATTGCAATACAATACTTTTGTCCAGAATCAAATATTCGAAAGAGACAAAAAAAAATTATGTAAAATAAATTGCACTCTCTTAGGCTCGTCTTATGTAACGAAAGGTCTTCGAATCAATCGAAGAAAGGTTAACTTAAAGGCAATATCGAAAATATTGTCATAAGTGCAGCATGCTTACGAGGCAAAAAACAATACAGTTTTTGTTACGCAAATAATTATTGTGTCTGAAGTTCGCATTTAGTTGGTCACTAACCATATTCCGACATTAATAGTCACCAACATTTTTTCAATCAGATATTTTTAAATTATATAAGGGAGAAAATAATTTCAATTGTTGAAAAAGATTCTTTGTAAACTTAAATATTAAATATTAATAGATTTAATGTGTGATTTCGGGTCTTTTACAATTCGTAAAAGTATTAGAGCATAAGTATTAATTTTATTAATCCATGCTAAATTGGGTCAAATTTATACCTATCCAAATTATTTTATCCTTGTTTTAATCAACTTCCTACAAGTTGGCAATAGTTTACATATCAAAAACATTATGCCTTATTACATTTTTTAAACTATATCAGGTTGGAAAATGTAAGAACGAAAACATCGAAACAAAATAATAGAAAAAGTCTTTTTAATGATATTTGGAAAAGGAAATAGCAAATTTTTGTTTACTTACTTTAAAATACCTTAAGCCGTATACCTATTATACACTTAGAGACTAGACAGGAGTAACAGCCAAGAGGGGAAAGACTAATAAAGATCAATGACCGGCTTTTCTCTGTACTACACCTGATCTCTCATCCTGGGACTACTCTTATCGGTTGGATGACACGTGTGTCCACTTAGCACTATCATTCTTTGTACACAAAATAAACAGGATTTCTATATTGACACTAAGAACAGAGTCCTTTTATTTATTTTTTAATGTTTAAGCTATGAGCAAGTTTGTTATATTGTTTACTCTTCGATTATAAAAAAAGGTAGACTTTTAATATAAGCCTAATAATAAGCTATTTTACGTAACTTCACTCGCGTTAAATTCGGGCAAGCCAATATATTTTTTAGTAGTCCGTGTTAAAAAGTGAATGGAAGATCTTCACCCACATATAGGACAATTTAGTCTAAAAAAAAATTTCACCCTGTTAGAGCGGCGTTAGAGAATCTGCCATTCCAACATCCCACGAGGGGTGACTTGGCCTTTGTCAGGAGGGATGGCCATCACAAATATGCGGGAAATACATTTTATGGATCTGTGAAATCGTAGAAGCGTTGAAGGTGATACGTGTCCTGGAGTGAGCTAATTAAATACTGCTAACGAAGAAAGAATATTTATGTTACGAAATTTTATGTAAATCCGTCCTGTAGTTTTTGCGTGAAATGCAACGTAGACCCATAACAACTTTGAGGTTAAGTGTTAGCAATAAAATTTAAAGTAACGTCATCTTATATTTAAATATTTTTCCATTATCTCTGTATCATATTTAATCGCTATACATATTTGAATGTCTTCATTCCATTAAATTTATTCTTTTTATAAAATGACTTTTTTCAGGCCAAGGACCATATATAAGAAGGAACCACGATTGAATAGTTACATTAAAAACCGTCTATGACCCGTACACAATAAGAAAAACATATAATTTTATGAATTATGAAAGAGTAATAGTATATATCCTTGAATGTCCATAGCTTTAAACACTGAGCATTTTGTATAAGAAACTGTGTAACGACTACTTAAACTATATTTAATATGTCTGTATGTGTGTTTGTTATTTAAGCAACGTTGTCCCAATAAATTGGCGTACGGCTCATATCTGGGGATGAAGTTCCATGTAGACAGATATTGCGGCGGACAGTATCGACCCGTTGCTCGATGCTGTATAGGACGGCGCGACGAGACTTTATATTGGAGCTACTTATTACGAGATTACTAAGACAATATGTATCTAATTTTGTGTAAAAAATAGTCACACTTATTAAAAATTCATATTATATGAATAGCATGTGAATACCCACTGCCGTAGACTACCACGGCTGTGTATACAGCGAACCGTTGTATCTCAGGATTCAGGGCATTCGCTTTAATTTCACGGTACGCCAGTGACCTGGACACGACTCACCGCTATAATTGTTATTGCAACTTTAAATGCTGACTTTAGCACGAGGTCGGAGTTTTAGGAAAATATTGTGAGGAAACGGGCATGTCTGAGTCATAATATTCGTAACAGAACTAGGGAAACAAACCAGGTCTTAAGGATCAGCAGGCCTGTATGGTAATGGTTAGCATAACTGACAACCGTTGTGAAATAAACATCCTGCACAATGTTGCAGGAACAAAAACTTAGCTTAGAGTCATGCTTTGTGGCAATCTATATTCAGCAGTATCGAAAAAGCATTAACAAGAAAAGATTAACAATGCGAAGAGCAAGTAATTTATTAATAACTAATTGTTATATTCATATTAAATTAAAAATTTCTGATTTACATTATATAACAAGCTAATGCCCGCGACTTCACTCGCGTGATATTTAAAATTGATATTTTAATGGACAATGTTAAGACTGAAGTGGATTCCTCGGATGTTATAAAAATTCACAGCGAACATGGAAGGAGCTGCCGTAGTTTTGTTGCTTAGTTTACCTTGATCAGCCCTTAACAGAGCGTCCTATCATTCCTATCAGTAACCACATGCCCCTAATCAGTCCCTTAAAGCTTAAGAGAGTAGATTGATCAAAATACTTGCTATCCTGATACACTAACCTGACGAAGACACAGGAATGTGCTCTTTACAGATGAAATATTTTTTACGATTGAAGAGCATTACAACAAGCAAAATGGCAAAGTGTATGCTTGTAGCTTAAAAGGAGCCTCGCAACTTGTTGGAAAATTTCAACGAAGTCTTCAATGCCCTGCATCAATTGTAGCGTTGTACGCTATTTAAGTAATTATATACTTAGCTTGTAATGTTAAATATAACAAATATTTGTTACGTCACAACTAGTGTGTTACGCATTAGTAATCTACTAAGTTGCAATAATATATAGCATGCTTACTCAAACTGAGTTTATTTGTAGTCGTGGATATATCAGAGGGTCAAAATGCCCTGTCATACTTTTTTATCGCAAACATAAGCTCCCATATCTAGCGCGATTGTGGTCAGTACTTCGGAACATAGCCTGCAAAAAATGTTGCTCTGATATGAAACTTTAGTGCTAGCTGCGGCTAAATTACCCATGGAGACAGTTTGTAAATCTATAGATTCGTAACCATATATTTTACGGACCTTTATCAAAGCCAAAGGCATCAACTTTTTAATTAATCGCTCAAAGTTCGAAAAATATATTTATATATTTTTTTCCTTATTATTACACACATTCTTAAACAAAGACATACATATAATTTGAAGCATAACTTGTGGCTGTATAGCCACCTAGTAATAGGTATATGTTCTCCTGGTTAATTTCGGAGCTGGCAACACTGTGTTTATTTTATACTGTGCTGTCACGACTATCACCACAATTAAATTAAGTGCCCTTTTCTTACATTTTAGATGTATCACTAATAAATAAGGGCCGCTCAGTTACGCGAACTTCAATGATGTTTCATTTACCAGATTTATTAATTTCAATCCAGCGCGTTTAAATGTTACTTTGTTTGAACAGTTTACTATCAATAAATAATTCCAGTTATCGGTAGTATGACACCAGATCTGATAGTTGTTTTACATCTAACAATGTAAGGACAACTAGGGATGCATAAACCTGGCAGGTGCTCGGTACAATCCACTCTACATTGGCAATTTCTGAGTCGTTACACTTTATGTTCTTAGATATAGAAATACAATAAATTTTCATTACATCGTCGTCAGTGTAACGATAAGGTCGTTACTGGAAAGTGCCTACAATATTCAGACTAGTAAACTTGCAAAATGATTTCTGCATTAGGAATTTTTATATTCATATGAACCCATTAAGATTGTAGAAATAAAAGTAGTTGCCCAGTAGTGGGATATTTATAGGCTGCTAATTTATAACATATTTTTGTCCAAATGTCAACCAGGCCTGTACGTGCCGTTTTACCCATTCAGACTCTACCAAACAGCAGTGCAATTAATGACGTGTTCTAGTGTTAAAGGTATAGAGAGCTGATTACAGTCTGTTTGACATTCCATCATAGTCCACAGTTAGACAACGCATCTGTAACGCAGGTGGACTATTAGCTGGTTATTCACCTCAATTTTTCAGCTTTGTCGAACCGTTACCTCGATTGGGGCACAGAGGCTGAATACTGATTTTATGTCACTTTTTGCGAAATCGATTCCTGCACGGATTAAATATTTGACTTACAGTTAATATTTCTGGTTAACAGGCATGTATAATGGTCTGTGGAGTTGTGCATTTATATTTGCAAATTGCAAACGCACTCACGACACAGAGAGACTCCGTAAACGTGTCCCGAACGTTAAATATCTGTGCCGGCTGCTGGGCAGTGTTAGAGAATCAGCCTTTCCGCTTCATCCCGTGGTTGTTGTAAAAGGCGAAATCTCATGGCCTTCACCAAATGGCGGTGACGGACAGTAGCGCATAAGGTGTCTGATCCTCCGGTTGCTAGCACCCACGCTTGGCGTTGACGGAAATCCTCCTCTTTGGAGCGGCCTATATTCACCAACAGACTAAGGCATGGCTGCTAAAGAAGTATTTCTTACATATTCCCACCGACCGATCGATAACGTTGGCATGTTTTGTTTAACTGATTTAAATTTATTAATATTATAGAGACACAGTAGGTGACAGGTAGGTACAATACAATATGCATTGAATGAAAACCAATAATTTGTACCACCTGGGTTGGAGCAAAGAATATTGTGCCACTCGGAGGTTAGATATACATCCTTACTGTAAACATATTTCAAAGCATTAAGATTGCTTTTTAATGTTCATTGATTAACAAAAATGTAAGAATATGTATCAGTTAAGATAGTATAAGGTATTTTAAAAGTTAACTACTTTAGAGCGCTATAACTTACGTTTAATATGCCACGTTGATACGCCAGTTTCAACATGGTACAAGCCGGCAAACAATGTACATAAAACTTTATTAGCCAGAAGGTAATGTTATTAAGTTGAAAATTTTGCGTAAGTAGATAGCTGCACCACTAAGTAATCATTTATCATACTCATAAATAAAATAAAAGTTTAAGTTTTTTGGGTATACGGGGAACATACCATATGTTTACCCAATTGTCAACCTCACCTGCACGTGATGCTACCTAGCAGCTAACTATCGAGGCTCTGGCTACCAACAAATGATGGAAAATGCGTCAGATTTACCGATACTCGAATATGCTAGACTAGTGATATAATGCAGCATCTCTAGTGCGAAGGTAATAAAGAATATTGTGAGCGCCTGTCCAATGAGTTAACAAGGAAGGCTGACTGAAATAAAACAAAAAAATAATAGGAGAAAATAACAAAAGAGTAATTCACATTAAAAAATATATTCATACATAAATATACACGTGTATTAGTGTAATTTAAATTTTTTATAATGAAAAAAATGTATACGTATATGTATTTATCTAAATTGATTAATTGATTTATTGAAATAATTCTAACTGTGGCTAAATGTAATAAATAAGGTTTAGTATTAATACTTGGGCATTTCCTTAGCTTTCAGGCGCGGAGGTTATAAACATATCGTGGCGCGTAACTGCGCACGCATCCGACGGCACTGAAATAGAAGCAGAATGCAAAACGCCGTTCAAAAGTTCATCATCCGCGCGACTATTCCGAATATGCTCTATATGAACACCTTGACAGCTGCGTGGCCAACGCTACTAGTTAGAATGCCAAGTGCGTATCAATGCCGAGCTATGAATTTGAGGTATAGGCAGATTTTACTAAATGCATATTTTATTTTCTAAAACTGAACTAAAGGTCTTGATCAAATGTTCGAGTAATTTCTACTTAAGGGATTAAATTTGTATCCGTCTATATTGTTAATTAAAGTATATGTCAACTGATACATATTCTTAATTTTTTATTAATCAATGAACATTAAAAAGCAATCTTAACGCTTTGAAATATGTTTACAGTAGGAATGTATATCTAACCTCTGAGTGGCACAAGTTTCTTTGCTCTAACCCAGGTGGCAACATACAAATTATTGGTTTTCAGATTGTATTGGGTACCTACTGTGTCTATAATATGAACAAATGTAAATCAGTTTAACGAAACATGTCAACGTTATCGGTAGGTCGGTAGGAATATATAAGAAACTTCTTCGTCTTCTTTAGCAGCCATGCCATAGTCTGTTGGTGAACATAGGCCGCTCCAAAGAGAAGGATTTCCGTCATAAATGAATATCCTGCACAATATAAAAGTACGTGTAAAGTAAATTACATACCGTTTATTTATTCTTGTGCTATTACTAAGCCTAAGACATTTGTTCGTCCGTCTGTCCTGTTCGTAGAATATCTGTGTTGTATTCTTTTCTGTGTCGTACTTATTCTGAGGTGTATATTCTAACAAATTATAAAAAAAGTTAAGATTAAGTAGTCCCTATACAAGAAAGGTTTTTTCAACGTTTTTTTTGTTTTGACTCTGTCGTAAATACGGTAATACATACAAACGTCAAATTTGGTTTGTTTAAAGTGGTACGGATGAACCAGGTGACCACCATCGCACAACATAAAATACTTTTCTTTCTTCTAAAAGTAATGCAATCCCTTAGAAATTATATACCTCGCAATGCATTAAACTTTGTGTATTAAATATACAGTAAAAGGCGGAAGTTCATCTTCAAATTAACCCTTTAGCAGTTATAAGCTTTGTTTATTTCTATCAAGTTAATTATTATTAAAGATTCTATGGGAATGTACCATGACACAACAATCGCTTAACGGTCGTAATTATTTTGTTTCGTCATTATGTCGCTGTGGCGATGACTCCCAGTCCAGTATAGGTATTTATAGTATACAAAACATACTCGTACAACACCGAAAATTGTTACTCTTGGAATACATGTGTTGCGATAAACCCATTTTTTTTTACTGATTAGACTATATAAAACTTAAAAAAGTTTTTAGAATTGCCGAGTAAGGAGGCTTGTGTTTATGTATGGCATAAACATCCTGCGCAGACACCAACTTCTAGTTGTTAAGCGAAAGATGCCCTCGTGATTGAAATCGGCTAGGTGTACATTCTTATTATTACAACATTTTATATCGTACGAGCTGAGCCTGCGACTTTGAATTTAGAATGTGTGTAAGAGATAGTATGATGAAACAAAAAGTAATTTGCTGTTGGAAATTCCAGAGTTATTTGTAAATAAATAATTTGTGAAGATATCATGTAGATAGTTTCAGAAGCATAAAGTTACGCGGTGGCGTATTGAGATAATATCTAGCTATCGTAAGAGCCGACTAAGAGAAAAACATTCAGAACTTAATATCTTGCGACCTTTAAATATACCTCGTTATAATTACATTTGAAATGACATCTTTCAGTGGCTCCTATCTGTATGTAGATAATTGAAAATATTGCGCATGACAAATTAAAAATCGTTTGCGGCATCATCACAGGTTCATCATCATCATCATCATCATCATTTCAGCCTATTAGAAGTCCACTGCTGAACATAGGCCTCCCCCAAAGACTGCCACGAAGCACGGTCCTGAGCCACCTGCATCCTGCATCACTTACTTATAATTTCTTCTTTATTGTGAATAATATATGCCATGTCCGTAAGTTACCTGTGTTTGTATCCCGGTGCGCGCGTCACTAGAATTGCAACGTTAAATATAACTTTAAGTGCTGAATTTACCACATGCTCGGCGGTGATGTGAAACATAGCGAGGAATCCTACATGTCTGAGAAATAATAAAAAAATATTATTTTCCGGATATGTGACGTCCGGCAAAGCAGTGTTGTGTATCCTTACTGGCTCCGAAACCCTTTCAAGTATCGAGAGCAAGCCTTTGTCCAGTAGTTTATTGTTGCTATGAAGGTTACATTAGCACGCAGTGGCCCTAGTGGTAAGTGATAATGAAGAGTTAATATGCCGATGCGTTGTCTCTAATTTGGTTTACGCTGGTACTCTGTGAGAAAGTTTTCCTTCTCCAGTTGATCCGATCCATTTACGTGTCACAGCTAGTACACGGTCCGATATCCCAGTTGTTATTTAACCTTTAAAGTAGAAGGTTGCAGGTTCAGATCTCGCACAAAATCAGTAGTTGTTATTAGAATGGTATGGCGATAATTATTTTAAGCATTTTATTTGCACAACTAATATCTATCACCGCGCACACGCGATACAGGGGAAATTCTTGGGAAGGGTATTGTCAAAATTTTTTCTTTCAAAAGAAAGAACGCGTATTTTCCACAACGATACAAACCGATATTTAAAAAAAAAACAAAGAACGTTTTATGTTTTAGTTTATTTAAAATGATCGTGTTCCGCGGTCGAGAGAAATATAAATTCTAGTGTAAACAATAATTAGTTGCAAACTAGTAGTGGAGTGGCATTTCACGATCTTGTAAAAGTACCGACAACATAGTTACACGACGTGAGAGCTACAAAAAAACATTGGACCAATTATTTACGTCGTTCAAGGCTAATAAAATCATTATATACGTAAGTGGTGAATCTAATAATAAGTATCTACAACACTCTTGTTTCGTGAAAGTAATTATTAACGATTGCTATGTAAACATGCATAGATTTCCAAGTGCTATGCCAAGAATGCTTCTGTCAAATTTGTTATTGAAACTGAAAGAGTGTGCTTTTTTAGCTTAAAATGCAATCTATACTTCTTTTGTGTCTTAAATCTATTATCATTGTTTTCTTTATTTTATTATCATCAAAATTACATAGCGACATCGTTTTGAAAGTCGCGGAACTGCGTACCGCATGGGTAATCAATTAATAGGCTGAAGAAAAGTGATAAAATTCTGAGATATTATTATATAGGTAGTAGTTATTAACTGAATTGTTCGCGTAGACTGAAAAAGAAAAAATATTTAATGGTTTATCTAACTTTAAAGAATTTCAATTTTACCACAGAAAACCTTAGCCAAGAAGGGTTTGCCGGTACAGTGTGGGTCGGCGAATTTCACATATTCTTTGCGATCTTTTTCTTCATCTCAGAGCATGAGTTAAATTAAATTAAAATTAAACCAAAAAAATTTAAACGCGTATTTTCGAGTGGCATTATCACAAGTTTTTACAAGAATCGAATTAAAAAAAAAAACACCTTTTTGACCTAATGCATCTGCACTGCAGTGACGTGGTGTACAGGTACGGGGATGACGAGACGGCAGTCGTGCCAAAATATAAATAGTCTTGCCAAAATAACTGCACAGAAGTGATCTTGATGTTGGCTGTAGTTAACATTGTATAGTGCACGAAGTTAAAATTTTTATTATATACCTGGAATATTTATCTAGGCTGCCAATTTTGAAAACTAGTTTTTTATAATTTAAATCATCTACTACAAGATTTTGTTTTAAATTACACTTTATTACGTTTTCTTTATATATGATAAAACAATTATTTTAAACAATAACTTAATTGTGTGAAAATAGCATCCCTAATCTTTAAAACCAGATTCTGTCCTGTCCTATTATACTAAACTATCCTTAACACGCATCCAACAGCATCTTCTGTTTTGTTGGCTTCGACAAAAACATTTCATAAAATGTAGGACTGAATGTACGGCTGGGATTTGCCACAAAATTGTAAGAGCGTAAGGAGATGAAATTTGCATTCGGCACTTGCTCGCAGTGTACTTTGCATTTTTATATATTCACAGGAATAAATTCGTGTTACGAATGTTAATGGGGTTAAAATGAATGAACAAAGAAAGGGTATGATGTTTTATTGTTTAGTGTCCATCATGTGCGTCCGTCACTGCTGTATAAGTCAGCATGAGGAATAATTATAAAGTTCATGGAATGAATGGACTACTTCACGATTATGAATTTAGAAATTTATCGATTTTCAACAAAAATGCTTTGTTGTTGGCAGGATTTGCTGTAATAGTTACGCTTGGTAAGCGGCCGGCAAGGTTCATTTAAACGCCAAAAAATTCCAAATTATTAGTTCACGTACAAATCAAATATTATTACAAATATTTGTCTTAACTTCGCTTTCCTAATCTAAAAGTATCTAAAAAGTGAGAGGTGTTCTAGTCTATTCAGCCGAGGATCTAATGTTATAGGTGTATATTATATCTTTCTTTCGTTTTACTGTAATGCAATAACTATTTATTTAGTCTCTTATTAAACTCGTTCAGAAGGTACACGACTTTGTTTTTTAAGTAGCTGCAAGTAATATAATTGCAATAAAAGCAATATCAAGTTAAACTGAAGATAACACATGGGACATGAGTAAATAACGAAGTTTATGTTTATTTAATTAGAAGAACACTGGCCGTATCGAAAAAAAGATGCATTTGTCATGTCACAAAGGCTTAATGTAAATTTTATGAGAACAGTGAGTCGTCAACATACATAGCAAAGAGCTTGCTAGGTTGTAGGCATTTTCTCTGCCAAGGAGATGTCCCGGTAGGTACTACCCTCTTAACTATGTATACGGCAAATCAGTTGTGCAACTACTCTTGTATTCCTGTGTAAAGGTACTGAGCCAGTATAATTACAGGATATTAGGCATTACTTCTAAGTCCTTACGAATGGCAGCGCATCTGTAACCTCTTACACTTGAAGTTTCTCTTCTAGTGTCATAAGTCCTGATACGACTTACTACATTAGAATTTCAATTGTTTCAAAGTGACATATGAAGGGCTTTCATAATCAATACTGTACGACTTCAATGGAATAACTGATATAGTTTTTAATTATGTTTTTAACTAAATAGTTTTGTAATTAAAAGCATCAGAAAACGGATATGTGAGAACAATAAGCTTTCAAAAAGGTTTCGCCATAAATTATATACATCTTAATTAAAAAAAAAACTTTAAATATATCTCTTTTCCAACGTCTACTGTGACATTAATTACTTGAACGCAAGTCGTTATATCGTCCAAGGTATTTATTTATTAACGTTTAAATCAATTCTTGCGTTTCCAATAGTCACATGCACGCACATAAAGTTCGCCTGCTATTTCTTAGCATAGTCGTTATAATAATAAATGTGAAATTTATAGTACTGTCGCTTCGCCTAAGTATTTCTGTAATTATAATTATTAACACCCCCGCATTCTTGCGTCATTGTCAACTATTACCTATTTAAGACGCTATGGAATTCTATATTGAAGACCGATTTCAGGCCACTAAAAAACAGAAATTTAAATATTCTAGTGATAAGTGCCTAACGGGAAGTCGATGGATGCAGGTGGCTCAGGACCGCGCTTCGTGGCAATCTTTGGGGGAGGCCTATGTTCAGCAGTGGACTTCTGATAGGCTGAAATGATGATGATGATGAAATGCCTAACTTATTATTAATATTAGCTAATAAACTTACCGTCTACCGTCGTCTATAACATAGTAAAGAATAGTCTTCATCTATAATCCTTCAAGTGCCGTAACAATATAATTTATATTGTTACAACACGTCAAGACATATCTATTGTATTGTTATGTAAAGTTCAAATTCTACGAGAAATTGTTAAATTAAGAAGATAAAAATTTCAACTTTTAATGCTTCTTTGGTCTACTGCCTTCGGAAAGGGGCTATGGAGGGTCCACGATTATCTTCTGAACGGAGACCAATAGCATCGAAGTGTAAGTTATTCTGCTGTCAATCAGTAATACCGTTTAGGTTTAAAGAGCTGTCAACGAATGAAATTACTGGAATACTATACTTAGCAAATACATCAATGAAATTATTGAAACGAATAAAACGAATGAAATGAAAATGATTGAAATTCTTATACTTCGACGTAACCAAGATAATTCCGTTAGTCTAATGTCGATTCTTATTATTATGAATTTATTATTATTAATATTAGCTAATAAACTTACCGTCTACCGTCGTCTATAACATAGTAAAGAATAGTCTTCATCTATAATCCTTCAAGTGCCGTAACAATATAATTTATATTGTTACAACACGTCAAGACATATCTATTGTATTGTTATGTAAAGTTCAAATTCTACGAGAAATTGTTAAATTAAGAAGATAAAAATTTCAACTTTTAATGCTTCTTTGGTCTACTGCCTTCGGAAAGGGGCTATGGAGGGTCCACGATTATCTTCTGAACGGAGACCAATAGCATCGAAGTGTAAGTTATTCTGCTGTCAATCAGTAATACCGTTTAGGTTTAAAGAGCTGTCAACGAATGAAATTACTGGAATACTATACTTAGCAAATACATCAATGAAATTATTGAAACGAATAAAACGAATGAAATGAAAATGATTGAAATTCTTATACTTCGACGTAACCAAGATAATTCCGTTAGTCTAATGTCGATTCTTATTATTATGAATTTATTATTATTATTATTATTACCATGAACCCCAGTTTCGTAAATGGGTTCCTCTAACCGAAAAGCAATAGATGAAAGAAACTCAGTAGTTTTCACTATACAAAGTAGAAAATAAAATTCGTAGTCTCATATTAACTATAAACATGCTACGATTTATATAATAAACGATAAACTTCTACGGTATACTTTGGGAAACTATTTTCTATTCATACGAATTTTTAAAAACAAGCAAACTTTATTAAAACCCCTCACCCTCAGGTTACTAACATTTTAGAGCAATGCTGTGCCATACAGCAATTTTAAATTTTTAGTCATGGGTTTATTACTTTTATAAGATATATGGAAAAACAATTACAGGCTCAGTAGAAAAATCAAACAAAAAGAACATAATTATGAAAGGATGTGATTCATAGAAGTAACCAATTAAAAAGTATACAAAAAATATTTAAAGAAAATCATAAAATCCTAACGAAATATGTATACAATACAAATCTACGTAGATGATAAATGTGAAATATGTATACTATCCTACTTATGATTCCATGGACTCACCGCCAAACGTTGCAGTGGCTATGCGTTTGGCTATGGGTCGCAGATTCGATTTCTGCACGGGACAAGTGGACTACAGCTAATTATTTCCGGTCTGGGTGTTGCAACGTGCAATTTATCGCGCAACGTGCAACGTCAACGGCCTCCGCGACATAGGTGAAATTCCTTCTATATTTAAACGTATAAAGATATAATTATTCTGTTCGTCGCTTAGTTTTATTAAAAAAAATCTCAGTTCCTGTAACTTGGGCACTAAATTTACTTATGTATTAAATTAATCAAAAACTAGTGTTTTTCGTGTTACTAAAATCGAAATATGCCTGTTTCGGTTTCTATGATTTTGTTTTATATATGTATTATGAACTATCTGTTAACTTTATTTTATTAATTACTCCTTCCTGTGAATAATTTTGGTCGTAAACTAAAAATAGCGTGAGGGACATCTTTAAATAAACTGAGTTTGTTTATGGTATCAGCGGTATCTCGCAACGGCTGGGCAGCGGGAGTGCGAGATCTTGTACCAGTGTCTACTTTGTCATAATATTATTATCTAAATTTCCACACAAACCCTTTGCGATGTAAGGAAATATCGATTTTATTTATAGAAAACATCGTTTAGATAATGAATGGAAGAACCTATAAAAGATCAATAGATATCGTGAAAATGTAAATGATAAGGGTTTCTTTTTTATTCTCCTTCCTATCGTAATCCTAAAGTCAAACAGATTAGCTTGTTTTGTAATCAAATGTACAAATATTATTCGCCCACGTGAATAAAGGTGGTGGTAGATTTTCTTACAACTGTTGAATTTAGTCTATCACACGATGTACAAACATTTTGACCGGATATACTTTGATCTTTGAGATGACCTACAGATAATATCGAAACAATTTAAAACAAATATCCGTAACGTTGACATTCTACATTCATTGCTTTGTTACAAATTCATCCTATTCTCGAGTCCGGTACAACCACACTACGTGCTATCGACGTGTAGCTACAAGCACAACGTCTACTATCAATGTCGCCCATGAATTTACAGCTCTTTATCCTAACATTTATTTTAAGAACCCTCGTCAATGTGACACAGACAAATGTAACTTTCTTATGTTATCGTCCTCTAGATTGTCCGTGTTGAACTATTCAAACAGATAAAAAAGGACTCTTACAAAATTGACATTATATGCACAGTTACAACGTTGCGATAAAACTAGCTTTGAGTCTTGCACTAGTTAAACTATTCTTATAATATTTCATACGGAATGTGAATAGTGATAGAGACAAACGAAGGCTTTTGGTGCTGCTAGAATGCTCCGGGGCCAGCAGAGCAGAACTGCCGCCTCGTAGAATACTCTGAAGAAGAGGCATCATGTGCTTTTGTGTTTCGTCCATAACCGTTAAAGACCGGCAACGCACCTGCAGCACTTCCAGTGTTGCAGATGTACATGGGCGACGGTAACCTCTAACCATCAGGTGAACTGCTTGCTCGTTTGCCGCCTTTCCCATAAAAAAACAATTACTTGACCATATAATGATCATTGATTTTATATTTTAAATCTTTTTTAGGTATCATGTCAGCTGTTGTAAGCATTTTCATGAATAAAGCAATGTCCAGCAGTGGAATAAGGACAAAGAAGAACAATGTAAACCTTCATCGTCAAATTTCGGTAAACGTATTTAATGCTTTGGAGTGATATTAATGGACAGGCCCTTTGTTCGATGATCGCAATGACATTTGGCCAATCCATTTCGTTGGTGAGAGGTTGGTCGATGGAGAATTATTCCGTAACCGCACCTTCGATGCACCGAGCCCGCAAAGATTTTGCTAGTCACGGCAACAATCTCATTGCGTCATTGAATTATCTTACCGCATCTGTTCAACCACTTAAATACCTTTCCTCTGTGCAGGAGCTTATGAGAGTATTACAGTGTAATGAGGTACTGATATTTACGTTTATATGGTTTGTTATTGTACAAACATTCAACGTTTTAATGTGTACGTGACATCGAGAAAATCCAGATTGTAATCGAGAAAAGACCAACAACATTACAGATAGCCTTTAGTATTGGCTATTTCAATAAAGAAATTCTAAATACAAATGTCTGTTTTAATACATACAATATCTTTACGTATAAATGGTATAAAACAAAAAGGTAATACGCGTATTTTGTTTATTTATATAGAATTTCATGGGGAAGGTTTATATGTATAACAGATGTACATTTAGTTAATACGTTTAATGTACCTTTTTAATATTTTTAAAACTCTTAAATAAGTGATAGTCGTATATGTGAACTGTCAGGCACGGCAACCTCTTAAGATTGAAATTTTCATATGTTAGCGTAGACGCATCACCAGCAGCTCTCTTTTCCTCAGGCGGTCATCCGATGATGTTCAGAGAGAATGGTAATGAAAACGTGTCCGTTTTTGGTAAGATACGACTGTTGAAAGATCACGAGAGGTCTATCAGTCCACAGAGTAAGTATCTTTACCCTTTACACTGTAACTCGTCAGTACTTTGTTATAGATTTAAAGGTATGCATTTTGTGCAATTATAAGTATTTTCGTGTTTATTTGATTTTATTTTACAATAGGCCGACCAAATTTTTCAAGCATGAAATGCGAAACATTAAATGTTAGTGTTATTGTATCTATTTGTAATAAATTAACTCTTGTGTACATGAGTGCAGGCGCTATAATATATTTAAGGGCCTTTAAGAGGATAAGGAGAATTGTAATGTGAGTATTGCTCCCTAATTTTAAATATCAGAAAGTAGGTAATCTAGTATACTGTAGGACAGTATACAAAAGTATTGTAAATGTGTAAGTAATATATTTATATATATATGTATTTTTTTTCAGAAGTTAAATTATCAAATTTATGATGTTTATGTTCAGCAGCAATCACCCTCTTACCTATTTCTGTCGCCAATCAGCAGTTTAATCACTGTTGGGTTCCGGTTTTAAAGGTACAGAGAGGCAGTATAATTACGGACTGTGAAGCATTTTATATTAGTCTACTGCTTCTGTGTGCTGTGATTATTGTACTCGTAAGTAAATCAAGTAGGTATTTTGTTGAGATTTTGATGACTACGATGATTACTAATCTTGTAATTATCGGTAACAATAGACCACGGGTCGGTACATTTGTAAGTAAAACGGTACGTCAGACTTCTCAATAGTTAGTTTTGTAACTTTTACCATAGTAAAAACTAAATAGTAGGTTAACTCTTGCACCGTGCGATGTTAATATGCCTTTACGTTTATAGCTAAGTAAGTCTCGTTTAGTTTTATAGGTAATAAAGAATGCTATTTATCATGATTGTTAATAATTTGATTAATTGTTTGTCCTAGAACCATGGTTTGCTGCGAATTCCTAACCACGACTCGGTAACGGTATAATTCCAAAACAAACTTCTTAAGATCCAACCAACCAACTCGCAAATAACTTAAATAAATTAACACTATTCATATGAGGTCATATTTATTATTAGTTACGCGTGATTGGTTTTCATAGCTCCATTACTATACATTTTGGCATTCCATGAAAACGCCAACAAAAATCGACATTTACCGATACTCACCACGCTCTGCTGATGGATCGGTGACCGTTGTGCCGGAAGACACGCTGTGCCACTAGAGAGCTGATGCATCACTAGTTTTTGGGATTTGATCGTGAATTCAGCGTTCAGGTGAGGTTAACATTTGAAGACAAGTTGCTTTAAACAATTATTAGAGATGATTATTTCGATTTTAACTTCGATTAATAAGAAATAATTCAATATGTAAATTAATTCAAGGATATCAAAGTTAAAAACGAATACGATGTGGAATATTTAGTTCTCTCCTTCGTAGCAGGGACTAGATGCTCACTTTTATTTCATAGTATGCTAGTCACCAGGGTTTGTTTTCCGATTCCGATACCTCTAAAATTGTTACTCCAAACTATGATCAGAATTTTCATTCTACTTGGTTCTGTTCTGTAAAGTAAACTATTCTAGATCTGTACAAGTACTACACTTTACACTACTAGAATAATATATAAATATATATGTTTAAGTAAATATAAAGATGTAAATATGTTATACATAAGATAAAATTCTAGATTTGAATATATAATATACGAGCTGTTGTACCGTTGAGCGTTGCTTGTGTATTAGTAAATATTAAAAAACCTACATCCTTCGCAACATTATAAGAAACACAATTAAAAAACGAAATAGATCAAAATCTGTCCAGTGGATTTGAAGATTAGTCGCACGACGAAATACTGTTACATCTTTATATGTAAGTATAATATAAGGATATATAATGCTCGTTAAATAATTTGAAGACGGATTTTCTTTGACATTAATCCCTTTTGCCTCCGTGAAATCGAATGAGAGTGTATTCTGAGCCTCTCGATTTCCCTTCGTGACCACGCAGCTCGAAGGCTATTTTAGATCTTGTAATCAGATATTGGTGGAACACTAGAAGGGAGTGGTAGTACTTCCAATGGAGCATTATAACAATTTTGTATTGACATTTCTAACTGTTGCAATTTTATTCTTGTGAACTCTCTTAACACTTTTCAGCATTTTATTTCAATCCTACCTTTCATTTCGATTGCGTGGCTAAGTGGTTACCTGACAGGTGAGCTTCGGGTCCAGTTGTGTTGCGCAGCATCCCGTGTCTCTGACTCTGCACCTGATCATATAAGTGTTACCATAGCCAAAGTGTTACATCGGATACGGGAAGAAAAAAAAGTGTTTATGTAATGTGTGTTCAAGCTCCAGGAGTATCTAGCGCAGTTATAATTTCCGATTATTTTCGGAACTTGTCGCCGTGGTTAGTCGAAATCAGCCAGTAAAATATCATGATTATCACATATTTTAATATTTATGTAATTATAATAAAACACTTATAACTAGTCACAAAATTAGAACATAACTATATGTATCAGCAAGTACCTTGTAGTTTTATAGAGCAGTATTGATTAATAAAATAGTAAGGAATGCGTGTATTTTTAAGTATTGCACAGTTAAGCGCTAAATTTGTTTTAGAATTTCGACATGAGAAGCACGATACGCCATTTATTGTTGATATTGATACTGCATTCCAGTCGCAATTACGTATAAGATTTCGTCAGTTTGCTAGCGGAAACTATTGCACCGTCGACGTGTGCGTTCTGAGTACATAATAATATTGCGAAGATAATATCATTTACGTTAACGCGATGAGCAAATTTTGTAATGTAAACAAAACAAAACATGTTATGAAAGTTTCAAAAGCAATGTGAATAAAGATGCTCATGCACTTTTATCTAGACACGAAAAAAAAAGTGTTAAGTTTAATAAAAATAATAATTAAGTTAGTGTTTGGCGCCTCTTTATTTATATATCGCACTGTGATGGTAATTCTAAATGCATGTTATAAATGCTTCCTGCGATTTCACATTACGTTAAAGTTTATATAATTTTCCTTCTGCTTTTAATCTTATCATAATATTAAAAATCTTCGAGTGTTTATAATATCATGGTAAGATGAAAAGTGAAGGTTCGATAGCCCTGTGTCTTAAGTACTTACTTACTTTATCATCCTTTCCAAGTTCTAAAGCTCTGCTGGACGTAGCCTTTTCCATGAAAGCGCCAACAAAATCCAGCATGCTATGCAAGGGAGGTTTACCCATAGTCACCACTCTGTGCGGGCGGGCCGGTGAGTGAAGTGCCGGTACCCTCGCACCAGTGATGCTGCTTCGCATCTCTAGTCTGTCGTATTTGGGTTCTGTATATTCAGACGATTTTTCCGCGATCAGTCGGTTGCCGGAGCTTGGATCGTTAATCAACAGGGTGCACCGCGTGCAGTTGACATTTGGATAAAGAGTTAGTATGTTCTCCATTACACTCTCGTATGTCTAGCCGTTAACGACTATTACATATAATTTTTGATTTTAATTTACACTCGGAGCAAAAAGTTGATAAACCCAGTGCGTCAAGGTTATGAGCATATTAAAAGTAAAAAGAATTGTATGTTCATGGTAACTACACCCAAACACGTTTGCGGTGATGACACAGCAGGCTTTGTTATTGTGGAATATACTGTTGAGTAATTACAGCCTGATTCAGAGGCTACCGATATACCTAATCGAGTAAGTAGGTTTAGAATACAAAATCGAGTGATGCTATGTTATAAATGTATTGCAAAAACGCTACGATGTGAAGTCATAAATTACCGTAATTGTAGCTGTCCCAGTATCCAGTTTATTCCGCGTATATAATGCATTTAATTTAATACACAAATAATTTAAGTTAAATAATACACAAAATATAATTCATGTTTTTTTGCTGATGTTATTTAACCACTAAATCATAAACACACATTAATCATAACATTCTTCAAGGAAGTAATTTAAGAGACAATATAGACGCAGTAGTTGTAAAAACAGCCAAATCTCAGAAAAGGATATGCAGGCTTGGTTAGATTAGTGCATCGAACTAGCTACTGCGTCAGTTTGTGCCACCAAAATTGGCTACACGACTGACTCGGGACCCTCACTTCAATTTTTAACCAGAATATTTAATCAAAAAGGATAAACCTTTATGCACACTTTAGTACGTTTGATCCTTCAATAGACGACTCGGTGCAGGTGACTTTAACACATCCCCGCCGTCCCTTTTTGTTAGTTGGCCTCGCCTTTTTTGGATCTATCATTAAAATAAAAGAAAAAGACTAACTTAGTAGTACAAAAGTTTGTATCTAGAAGAGGAACACCATGTGAGTCGGACAACGCTATAACTTTTGTTGCTGTCAGTAGGTAACATAGGCACTTTATGTAGAGACGATGTCTGACTTTGCAGCTTGCGAACAAATTCAATGGAAAATCATACCACCAACCGCTCCTTTCACGACAGGAACATGAGAAGAATTAGTTAAATCCGTCAAATCGGTTTTAAAAGTTACACTGAGAAAGAACCCTGCCGAAGATATTTACCAATTTAAAATACTTTGTTAAGCGGAGGAACTAGTTAATCTCATCGGCATTATCGCTCACTCCCATTTCTCCCGAACAGATTAGTAGCCGTGGCTTGGACACCCACGGTGAACCAAGAGGAACATACATGGCCGGCCTATTTTCGCGGGAATGGCTGACCCGAGGTGACGCCGAGTGGGCTTGGCAAGCCTACTTCGGATGGGGATTAATAAAGTCGTTGCCATGAATCCCTATCTTTGCCCTTCATCGCTGAGGTGGAGGAGTCTTCGAGTGTAAGAGGAGTGTTGGTATTCCTATGTTCCTATCCTTCGCGACTGAATGAGTGAATGTGGTTGGTGACAAAGACAAAGAAAGAAAAACCAGATCCGACACAAATATACTGTATTATTGAAAAAAAATTTGACTCGGAGCAGTATTTCACCTATTTTAAACACTTGGTATTTTCTCTCTCTTGGTTTTATAATTTTAGTACATAGTCTATTAGCGATAGTACATTGTTTTTTGGAAACTATAAAAACTCCTATTATTTCTACCGTCCTTTTTTCCTACTAATAACATAATGAACAGATCTCCTTAAAATGCTATAGTCACCTCGTAACCCCAAATAGCAGTAAATTTTTGTTCGCGATACAGGTCACTGCTGATACGGCAGTGTATTTGCGAAATTGATGTTTTGGATCCAATCCACTTCGGAATAGATAAGGTATTCTATTTGTGTTCAGGGCTGGTCATGGATAGCCAAGACAGATAGCATCTTAATGAAACCGATTTTCTATAACCAGTCACCGGTCTTGTTTAGAGCGATGGAAGTAGTATTGTTTAAATGTAAGGGAATTGAAAAAACTTCAGTCTTCTAAAGATGACAGAACAAAAATTTCAACTATGATAAATTGGAAATATAATGTTTATTGAAGTGTTGGCAGGTAACAAGTAACAGTATCTAATGTGTGAAATATTTAATTTTAGTTTAGCGTAACATCCATAGCTCATCCTTTCAATTAGGAAGAAATCTACGTCCACTTAGTTTTTACCACGTGCTCGGCGGTGAAGGAAAACATCGTGAGGACACGTGCGTGCCTGAAAAATAATAAAATAAATATTATACATTAAATAGGACATGTGACCCGCTAACCCGCATAGGAGCAGCGTGACCTTTCCAGCTACAAAACCTACTGAGAAATTTGAGAGGAAGGCCTACGCTCAGCTGGTGGACTTATACAAGATGATATGATATGATGATATGAGACAATGTGAACAGAAGTTTTTAATTATTACATTGTTGAGTAATCATGTAACATTCTCGATATTTTTTCGTTCGTAATATGTGGTTATATTTATTTCTTCCACTATTACTGTCTTACAAAGTTACATACCCGTGAAGGTATAAATAGGTGGGTAGTTCTAATGAGTAATCAATAATGATTGTATGTATTTGTTATACAAAAACTATTTAGGTAGTAAAATTTTAACGACGTTGGTTTATAAAATACCAACTACAGTGTTTAACTAACATCCCAATATATATGAGTCAGTAATAAATGGCGAACTTGGCTATGCGAAACGTATTAATAACAGTCGCAGAGACGAGGGGCGAGGTGCCCCTTTTATATCATAACGGTTAATGTCCTTCTTAATGCGAGACAATTTCCGTCGGCGCAGCCCTGACGACTTCCTCTTGATATCAGACGTCGCATTATCGCTTGCAAAAGCATCGCTAGAAGTGTGACACTTATTTATATGTACACATTAAAGAGTATACTGACCAAAGGTGCTACTTAAAATTAGCTCCTGCTTTTATTATTTTGGTTGTATATTCAATTGTAATTAGAAGATAGTAATGAAATGTGTAATGTTAAAAGCATATTATTGGAACGTTACAAGAATTGTTACGATTCCGAATTTTGTGTTATATTTCTTATGAGCGAAAGCCACAACAAGACACAAAATGTTGTAACTTCAGCTCATAATCAAACACAAATCACGCCATTTTTATAACGTAATTCGAATGCGGTAACAGATGCGTTATCACCCCTTAGGACTTAGATGGAATGCCTCACAGCATGTAATTATACTTGCTCAGTATACCTTTCAAACTGGAACTCAACAGAGGTTGCAATGCTTATTGGAAGTAGAAGGAGACTCCTAGACAGAGAAGTAGCCTATCACCGTACAGTACAGAAATGGACTTCTGTGTCTCATCAGACAAAAAATAAGTGATATTGTTGTATTGAAAATTATAACGAATACGAGACCTGCAGTTTCTGTAATTATAGACAGTTTATGACATGTAGGCGGTCGAGCAAAAGCGAGTTGACATATAATGCATAATTTAACGATAGCGAAGCAATTGTATGTGATTATTTGTTTATTCAATATCCATGCGTAATATAACATGATTGAAGAGAAGATTGCAATCGCTAGCAAAATTAACTGCCTTTAAATGTCTCACTAATCGTCAATGTCAATCAAACGTCCGGGTTCCTGTTAATTTGCTACCGGTGAAAGATTTTGTGAAGAAAGTATTGGGAGAGAAGGGTACGTGCTTTGTAGTAATTTTTGGAGAAGACTTATGTTCAGCAGGTGGATTGTGACAGGCCGTAGTAATGAATACGATGAAGAAAGAACTTTACAATAAATAAAATATAAAAAAATTCTTTATTTAAGTAATTATCTAATAAAGAACATTCTGTCCGCTGTTGTCATTCGTAATCATCTTTCGAATCCTAATATTTAAAATATGATTCGAAAGATAGAAAAGGTAAAATTCCTATTTTTCGGCATAGATGGAGGGATAACCGTCTTTAAAAATACTTGACCAAAAATAAGCAGACCGATGATGGACAGCAGCGTCTTTGGTGAAGCGTGGTAATTTTAGCGAATAATTATCTATAGGCTGTTAATGCAAGGTAAGAAAAACAAGCAAGCTAGTTTAAGAGCATTATTCTACATTATTTTTATTTATCGGCCGATATTCTGAAAGAGTGTGGTTCTTCTCTGGAAAAGCCGACCAATTGTTGCAGATGCTTTAAGAATGCCTGTCACTACCACACAATTTTTACTTTGAAATTTTTGAGGTATTAATTAAAAAATAACCAGTTAAAGTTTACAATTTAAAAAGAAACAAAGTCCCTTCAGTAAAATATTTTTCGTGTCAAGAGGGCACTCTAGTCCATTGTTTTCACTAAGAAAAAAAATAAGTTTCGTATGTTAATAGGATGGGTAATTTTTATGGCAGGTGAAGCTAGCGTGGCGTGTCTTCGTGGCCCATTAACGTAGTTCCGCAGTCACCACTCGACCTGGTTGCTATTGTGTTGCAACACTGCAGCGACAAATCGACCCTTTGTTGTCACTCGCCTTACGACACACGCGATGAGGAGGTGTATTCTGAAATATTCCTACAATTTGTTATCGCTGTTTATCCAAAAGGCGGGTAAAGGTGATCAGAATATAAGGCTATTTAATTTTCTTCAATCCGCAAAGAAGGATAAATTTTTCGAACGCACAGATCTGCGTCTGCTTTTAGAAAATGGCTTAGTCAAAAAAAAAATTATTGATTTTTGTACCACCTTCATAAATTGCGAATGATACTCTGGGATAAAAACGGATTGTTGAAGTCATCATAAAATTTCTTCGTTGTCGAAACAAAAAGTTGATTATGAGTTGGTAAAATAGCATTAGCTGAATATTCCAAGAATGGTTACAGAATAGACCTTTAAAGTTTTCGTTCATTGTTTACCGCCCATATTCTTCTTACGAAAGAGCGCTTCCAGCCGACTCATACGATAATACATTGCAGAGACATCAAGTTTGATTTTTTTCTGCGGAAATCAATACCTAAATAAATCGGTTGTATCGGTATATATATATTCGGCGTTATCGCGAGGATTAGAACTTATGTTAGGAACATGATCAATCAATATGACTAAATAAAAAAAAATTTACATTGACAACATCATCCTTAGAATTTATTAGCCCATTTGAGAGAAATTAAACCAATCAGAAGTTCTAGTTGGAGTGGTTAATATTACTAGAATAAAAATAAATAACTTGTGTTGACGAATGAATGATATATTAGGTACCCACTATGGTGTCTGATAATTAAACTAGCTTATTTTTTCGTAAATTTCCGGACGTCATTTTGTTTCGCATTATGTCGCCCAGATAGAAAATGAATGCTTTTTAAGGCGCACTACACATACAACAATCAATAATATAGAAACAATTTTTTTTCCTCTTTAGTGCATAAAGATTTAATTCTTTCAAATAATACTGTAAGAATGATGAGATCTACGAAGAAGAAGCGTCGGTATTTTCGTTTGGATAAGTTTTCACACATAATAATTAGCCCAAGGGCAAAAAAGGAGTTCTTATTCTTTTTAAATTAGGTACTCTGTCGAGAATTTGAATTAATACAAAAAAAAATGTTTCTGTACTTCAATGTATAATTCACCAGCGCACGCTTTTCGCATGTGTTTTTTTATTAATGTCGTTGTACTGATCTGGTACTTCAAGATCTTCCACTTGACACGTAGTTTTACGGCTGTATTGCTCTGACATGTTAAAGCAGTGCGGAATTACCAAGCTCCCCAATAGCGAACTCATATTCGAAACCATTCAGTAGTTATGGAGAAGAAAGATACAATACCAGAAACCAATAATGTGAAGAAGGATTGAAATTGAATGAGGTTGAATTAAAATGTTTCAAATTTCAATGGAATTTTCCTTTAGAAGAGGTAATTGTGTGACTCGCAACCTTAGTACATGATTGATATCCTGAAGGCGTGCAGGAGTCGCCATCAATGGTTGGTCACGCACCATTAAGCTGGAGCAGAGAGGATTCACTATCGAGTTGCACGCACGTAGAAAATTGACGATTTATAACTAAATTCTTACGGTATATTAATGGTATCGACCTTTTATCAAAATTTTTGTATGCTTGTAGAATAAAGAATCTCACGGTGACCAATCACGCAATGACGGTACCCTGGCACTAGTGACGCTGCAGAGTAAATTTAGGCACGGCATATTCGGATCACTCTCCATCATACGTCAGATGCGATACAACACATACAGGTAACGTTGAGATTTGAAGCAAAGGTTAGTAGGTTCTTACAATCATACCTCACTAGATTTGTCCCGCGATTTCATCCGAGCATCCGAGTTCAAGAATCTATGAGTATGGCATAGCTTTATTTATAATGATGTTACACAATACAATAAACGTTTATACGGATTTCAAGCAGAGAATTTAAAATTAAGACTTTCTATGTTTTTAGTAACGGATCCCATTTTGGAAAACCATTCTTTTTCCTTGATTGACTTGTTTCGTAATGAGGTTTTATTTTTTTTATAAAATTTCGACGGTATCCTCTTTTTTTATTGATTTTTTAAATAAAAACAATTACATTATTTTTGAAAACAACCTGAGACCGATCAACTCTTACCCAGGGTTTATTATCATCCATATTTTAAATTATAATAAGCCTTTTAATAATGACTTTGTTAAATACATTTTTTAAACTTTCTAACTACGCTTTTCCTGAGATTTTGTTGTATGTTGTCCCGTGAAGGAGTTACGTACGTACGTTACATCGTTATGCAGTCTAGTAACTGGGATTACAAGCTCGTGTTTGTTCTTGGTATTAACATTATGTACATTATTATTCTTATTAAATGTTTTATGTACATACATAACATTTTCATATTTATATTGAGAGGCAATGGTGAAAATATTTGTTTCTTTTAATTTATCTGAAAGAGACACTCTCCAGCTTAGATTATAAATAGTAACACAAATATTCTTTCTAGTACAGCTGCATGTCCCCACAGCAAAATAACGTTTGACATTATGCTACAGAAATAAATAAAATAAACTATACTATTCTAGCTGTTCCGGTTTTTTTTACATTAGACAGATTATTTTCGTCACAGTAAATGCTGCAAATATAAAAATTAAAAAAAAAACAAAAATAATGACATTTAAATTATACAAAATTGTCCTTAATAAATATCTAGTCGATTAGCCTCCACAACACAACAATACAGTTACGTCTTTATATATTGGTAGGTATAGATGATCTAGTCTTATATCTTAGTTGCGAGTTTTTTTACCTTTTTTATGTGGAAGAGTTGTGTGATTTATATGTGATCTGAGAAGAGATATGATAATCGAAAGTACAAATTTGTTTTTGCTCGAGTATATGTATATTTATACTATATACATTTAATATTGTAAATAGGTAAAAGACCAAACGTTGTTACATACAAAAATAAATATTATATGCGTATGAAACACCAAGAACTGTAGACATTACTCGCCACCATTATATTATTAATTTTCAAAATAAATTAAGCAGAGCACGAGTAAGTGCAAAGTTCCGGTAGGGATAATGTCGGGAAGAGGGTTTTCATGTAATAACGGCAATGGTCTGAAATAATTATCCCCTTTGTATTCCCTTGGGGTTATATTACCCAAAAGAGTGGATTTTAAAAGATAACCTAGGTTGTTCTGCTCGTGCCAAATATAGTCCTTGCCTTACTGGTATTAGGCCCTACTCAAGTTACATGGCCAGATACCCTAGTAGTACTTTGAATTTTAATACATATATATTTTTTATCGTTTATATTAGATTTATTATATTGGAGATAGTACAGACTTGTATTTTCTTGTAATTATTTTAGTCGATTTAACGACATTTGTTACTTTAATATTTGATTGCAGCCACGAAAAGGGATTCGATCGAGCATTATGCTACAGCAATATTTTCTCAACCATTGACATACCTGCGACCAAATGCCGGACACTATCAGTGTTAATAGTGAAATCAAATATATAAATAAATATAAATTATGTAAGAAAAGAAACAGTAATTAAAAAATATAATCTAATTAACAAATGACGACCTCGAACACATGCAGGTTTCCTCACCATGTTTTCCATCAGGCGGTGAATTCAGTATTTAAAATTGTTGTTAAAAATTTAGTGGTGCTGGCACCGGGATTCGTAACTAGGTCACTCGCGCTTTTTGAAACTAAAGCGTGCGTCCGGATCACTGGGCTTAGGCTTCTAATAGTTACTATATTAATGTACCTTGACGTTTTTGTTTGATCTAATGTCTTGTTAGACTAATATTAAAATGTAAAATTACATGTGGAAGCATATTTATTAGTTTATCTAATGTTAAATGTGAAGTCCGTTAACCCGCACTGGAGTAACGTGGCGGACCCTTCTCGGCTCCAAAACTTTCTCAGATATTTGAGAAAGTGGCCTTTGCTCACTGTGGCCATATACAGACTTCTTTATTAGAAACTCAATAACAACTTTAAGTATAATAGGTATATAGGTTCTTATGCGTAGACTGTATTTAGAAAGAGTTATATGTAGTTGATGGGTACCTGTTAAATAAGTAATAATTATTGGTTTCATACTTCTACGCCACGGCAAATTTAACACGCCAACTCTTGATAAGTCATAAAGTATATTACTACTACGTTTTGTGACAAGTCAAATAAAATTTGCTTAAGCCCGGCTTTTGCTTAAAGCTGCATTGCGCCAAATAGAAGTACGTAATCTCTGCATACTCCTGTGAGTGACAGGCGTGTGTGCATACCTTATAAAAAAAATTGCACTTAACTCTTAAAGGTAAATAAGATAAAATTATGTTTTATAGAAAATATGATTTTACCTAAAATTTCGACATTAACATAAATAAATCTTTTAATTACTTACCCGTTTTTACAATCTTTAGTTAAGTTATCTAAGAGCTTTATAACAGCTTTTGAGTGAAGTTGTTGACACTTAGAGCTTATCGTGTAAACAAGGTATAATTTGTCGGGACGATAAAACGCCTCGCTATCATTAAGCCAAGGCTTCTGATGTGGAAAGTAAAGAGGTTCTGCGGACCGAAATAATGAGACGTCACGTGCCGTTTCATAAATATTGCGTAAGTGTGAAGAAGTTACTTGGCTTGTTTATAAATTTAATATATCTTTCCGTGAGTAAGCGTGGCTAGCTTGGTTTATGTATATAGTACCTCACTCTGAACATCTTTGTAATTTTGATATAATTAAGATATCAGTAATTTTGATATAATTAAGAGGGATATTTTAAAATAAAGTAAGCATAGTAAGGTAGCCTGTAAATATCTTGTACTGCACTTATAAAAGGCTATTAACAATTTTTACTGCTGCCGGCACCAGGGATCGAACGCAGTCACTCGCGTACTACGAAATTACAGAGAGTGTCATGACCACTAGGCTACCAAGACTCTCTATTTTAAAGAAAATAATTTCTTGGTGAATTTTACAAAGGCATAGCCTTGGACATAGCCTAGCACGTAGCAGTGGACTTATAAGTAATTAAACTTTTAGAAATATTTACTGAAATAATATTTTGTGCTTATTAATTATCAACTGACTTATAGCAGAAAGCTATCCAAAAATCTGGAGCCGTAAACGCCACGAATCAATGATGAGGTTAGGCATATATAGTGTGCGGGAAGAGGCACTGCGCACGCCAAAGCGCCAGTATAGCCTAATCAGCTCAAGCTACTTGACAATGAAATTTATAACACTCTCTACTGGCGCTTTCCAGGAAAAGTCTTTATTTAACATAGAAAGACTGATGTAATAAAGAATGAAGGCTATGATAATTACAACTTGAGGACAGTTTTGTTCGGAACCATCTTCATGTTCTTCTTATGCAGTCTATAAACAGTTCACTATTGACACAGGGCTTTGTCAATGGGAGGCAAATTCTGTGAAGTGTAACGATAGACCCCTAGACTTGGCAGGCAGATTAGCGAATGGGACACCAGACATGATGACCATTGGACGCTGCCGTCTGTCATCGGTCTAGATAGCTTAGACCTGTGAAGTGTATATTCTGCCATCTGTCAGAAGTCACGAGATTGTTTAGATATTTCCTTTGGTTTACTTTTAACAAGTCTTCCATGGATGGTATGTTAAATTTTTTGGCGTTGTATTAAAATTCCTGTCTTATACAGGGATGATAAAGTACCCATAAAAAGGAGGAAAACTTTTAGGATTGTTTACTGAAATAATATTTTGTGCTTTACTATAACTAAATTGTACTAGCTGGCCCGGCAGACGTTGTTTGCTCTATCCGGTAGGTGGCGCGATGAGCTTGATTTTTTAATTACTAAACCAATATAGAAATTGTTAAAAATTTGGATGTAATGCATCTCGACAGTACAAATATATTTTAGGAATATGAACTCAGTAGTTAAGTCGTTCAAAAGATTCACATGTAGGATCAATAACAGACGCACTCAAGATTTTTGATATATTATCATATTATAATATATTGACGATCGCGTGGCTTAGTGGTTAGAGTAACTAAGACATGGACTAAGACTTAGATTTAATGCCCAGTCGAAGCCAACATTTGTGTAAAATTATTGTTTTTTTAGATCTAGGGCCTTGGTCCGCGATGCCACAAAAAATTACTCTTCAAATTCCGAGTGAAGTAATTTCTCTAAAAAATTGTACCATGTTAACTCTCACATCAACGACATGATTTCGTTTATTGATAACCATGTGATGGATAACCATAACCATGTTAAAAAAATACTTTATGATTTTATCGGGGAAATTAGTCATATGCAGATTTTGAAGATTTTTTTCCTGGGTATAGCAGAAAAGGATCGCGTTGTTTTGCGTCCCTTCTCCCTGACACTGCGTCTTCACGACAACTGCCGTTCCTCCGACCTTATGCGTTACGCATAATATGATATTAAAGCGGATATGGGAAGACAAGGGACACTCCCTTGTCTTCCCATATCCGCTTTAATATCATCTTATGCCTTTAATATCTCTGTGTGTCGCGTGAACACTTGCGGCTCTATAATAGTTGACAAATGCCAATAGTAATCGGAAGTTGTTGCCGTGGTCGAAATTGGCCAAGAGTACATTCTCATAATATATTCAGTTGAGATTATGTAATAAAAGCTTGTGTGTTTGACACGAAGTAATTAAACTTTTGTTTACTTACAAACACTGTAACGAAAATCAAAAACCATTATACGAACGACAGGCACGCAATACGTATCTCTATTTCTTTTCCGGTCCTAAGAATAAAACGATTGATGTTCTACACGCTAGGCGATTGTCTGTTAATTATTATTTCTTGTTTCTATCTCAGTAAAATACCGGAGAAAGTTTCACATCGCAATTAAATACAATTGACGATAATCGATGTGCTTGCTCCGAGGAAGTTATGTTATAATCGCATATATTATAAAATGATTGAAAATTTAAAAAACAAACAATTCCAAACAATGAATACAGAAGCAAAGTAGAAAACTCATCTCTACTGTTAAAAGTAGTGTCTGAATATTAAAGACACAAAACCTATCTATTGTGTTATGACATAGGCCTAACACTGAACTTAAAATATTTTTTAGAGTGTCTCAACCAATTTTGATGTGTTTTTCAATATATAAAGATGCTCATCTTAAAAATTGCGAAACTACTACGGTATTTTGCTTTTAAATACCGGTTCAGTACATAAACAAATAAATTAATGAAGCGCCTCTATTGTTGGTTTACGATCCGAAAGTTAAATATATAGATAGATTTATTCAAGTAAAAAAGTATTGACAATCATTAGTGCAGGGGTGCGGGCACTGCGCGGTCAAATATTCCATGTAAAGCATGCCAGCTTTTATTCGCCCTTCCTGTGGAAAGGCCTATGTCTAGTACTAGATTTAGGGATGCTGGAGAACGTGAAAAAAAAAATTAAAAATAAACATGCGTACGTTTGATTTCTGCGCTATGCAGTAGCAGATTGAGAATCTCGGAACAATAACGAAGGTAACACATTAACATCTTACATAATTGAAGAAATATCTTACATATTCTATGTAGACAACAATCATCCCATCTGCTCTTTATTTGTTGTTATATTTGCTCGAATGATCGATAGATATGTATCTACTCCTTCGACTGGACTGACTAGTTCATTATATACTGCTTCCCATGACCAGGTCAGCTTCGAGGCCACTAAATATTTAAACTACTTCAAATCGGTTGAAAATAAAAAAAAATCCCCAGTCGGACTCTTTTTGTATAATGGCCTTTTTAGTTAAATATTTCAATAACACCAACTTACAGTGAAGTACAATGTAAAGTACGTATAAACCTGATAATGCACTTTGGAGATGCAGTGTCCTTTTTTATTTATATGAAAAACGTTGTAGATCTTTTTCTTGCCTCGTGGAGGCAAACTGCAGGCATAATTTGCACCTGGAGAAATACCTAGACCAAAGAAAATGATTAGCATGCTTTGTTTTGTTTCGGAACCTAAGTCTTAGCCAGTAGGCAAACTTAGTCACTGGCGGCAACCGCACGGATCTAACCAACATTGATTATTTTATTTTATTGAATTTGACACCTAGAGCCCCTCAGTAAGTGAGCATGAATGAATTAATTAATTCAATTAATATCTATTAATCTTTCCGATTACCTTATAAGTTAAAATAAAATAGTGCTCTAATCAGAAAACTAAGAAGAACGTTGTGTTCTTTTTGTTTGTATATTTATTAGCATCATTTACGTGGCGTTTAGCCGTGGTCAGAACGCACACTTTAGTTTCAAAGAGCGCGAGTGACCTGGGACCGATCACCGATGCCGGTACCAAAAAAAATGTTAATTGCAATTTTAAGTGCTGTATTTATCACGTGCTCGTCGGTGAAGGAAAACATCGTAACGAAACCTGCATGTCTGAGGAATATAAAAATATTATTTCTGGAATATATGAAGGCCCTTCCCGGCTCCAGACCCCTCTCAAACTATTTGAGGAGGAGGCAGGCTATAGCCTGCTACTTTTTTTACTATTTAAATATTTTATCTTTTACCCGATTTTAAACCGCTATTAGTTTTTGAATACATATTAAATATGCTGCCATCTATTGTCTAACACGTCTTCTTCTGAGTTGCACATACTTAGTTGAAAGATAAAATGTTTTACAGTTCATTGTAGTTAGACTAGGTGGCGTTGTTATAAAATTAATATTTCGGCCTGTCATGGTAAACAACCATCGTAGATGTAGTGTAACAGGTAGCGGCGCTAATATTCAATAAAAGTAATATAGCAGAATACAAATATTCCACAGCTAGCAAAAAATAATGTTTTAATTTTTTCCCATTTTTGTTATCAAACATTTGTGGCACATAATTGGTAACAAGTTTAAAGTCTCTATCTCATTTCATTGTCGAAATGAGTTTTTGACGCTGACGTTTTAATATTATTAACCGATTCGCATTCTGCTTTTTTGTCTTTAGGCACTTGTTTTTCTAAGTCCACTGGAGATTAGTTAACAATAGAAATCACCATAGAAAGCTGGCATGTACACCATGAAAATGTTGATCAAACTTATTTTGCTGTGAAGACGGATAAGGAAGCGTAGTGACCATAAGTACCGTTTTGAGTAAAATAATTTTAGAAATTATAAATACAATTTTAAATGAAAAGCTCGGCTTTACAAAAAGATGATCAACGGCAAGTGCGGGTATAAAACAAGAGCAAAAGGTTACAATCAACAATGTAGTGTCATCGAGTAGTATGATAAAAAATAATATGTTTTGTTCTTGGTCTACACAAATTATCTTCCCTGTATGGTACAAAAAGTCTCTGAGATAGTTATGTTTGCCGAAGATAACTCATTGTTATTTAAAGTTAAAAGAAACGCTTGTACCCTTGGAAGTGCCCTACCGAGTACTGGATTTTGCTTCCAAGTGGTTGGCAGCAAACAATTCACAACAAACTTCTATAAAATAAAAACAGAAAATTGGTTTTCAGTTTCAAATATGAAAGCAGTCCCAAAACGTTGTAGTAAACTTAGGGGATACAAATCTATTCAATTCTCGAGTATGAAACGTCCATCGTATTTTACAGAATCTCTATTGATTGCAAGGTTCTGTTTATATTGATAAAATAGCTTCGAAATTAAATAATACACTTTCGCTATTAGAAGGAAAGACATTTGACTGTTGAAGCAACAGACAAGACAGTTTACTTTGCACTTATCCATAGTATTATGTTCTTTGGTGTGATATCGCTATACGACCTATTCTAACAGACTGAGATCTGGACACTACCGTCATTGTTTATTTTTGATATATTTATGTTCGTACGACGAAGTATGAATTAATTTAATTAAAAAATTACTGTCTCTTGTAGAATATAATTTTGAGGATATCTGAAAATCGCCAACCCGCATTGGAGCAGCGATATTTATTTATATATCAATTTAAAATAATATAATAATTATCTAAAGCAAAATATTAGCTACATTCCTTGTTAAATTTAAATTGCATATAAAGATAAACCAACATATGTCACCAATAACTGATGAATCATTTAAAATCTATTAAGTCATCACGGATGTCATAATAATAAAGTAATATCAACCGACTTCTGCATTGTAGTTTTATCGTGCGATTGCTTACTGCATTACATATTTAATTATGTGCACATACAAGTATTATAAATGTTAAGTAGTCGTTGAATTGTACAGGAATTATATTTAAACTGTATAGATGACAAAGAATACCAAAAGGAAAATAAATGTTTTATCCACCGATTTATAAATAAAACAGTACAGAATTTTACAAGATTTATGAACAATTGTTGATGATAATATTTATAATAAAGTCACAATTTAAATAATACAACACCGTTCACAAGCTAATACAATATGAATAGAATAGATTTTACAACAGTCAAGAGACTACGTTATTTCTACTAAAAGTCTTGTATAAACTTATCTTTCAAATATACTTTCTTATTTTTGAAACAATCACATTGACAACGTTGCGAGGAAGTGCTAAAAATGTATCAAATATTTTTTTAGAGGAAGAATACATCTTAGTATAGCTATGGTTGAAAGTCGTGTACTATCACAGTATTAAATAATAATTGCATATTAATTCATCAATTCTGAACATTATCAACAACGTAATTTTACGCCCCTCTAGTTATTGCACACGGTTTCCAAATGCTTTTCTATTGTAATTTTATTACAAATATTACACAAACACTCAAGGACAACAGTTTTTTAATATATTGAAACTAACACTACCGCCCTGTTAGCTTATTCCTATAGCTTATCCAATTTGATCGTTTTAAAGATATACAAGAGCGTACTTTTTTACTTTTGGTGTAAACTAAAAAAATATGTTAATATTGACAGCAAACGTCTAAAACGTTAACATGGTTAACAAGAAGCCAAAGCCAAGTTTATTTTTCCTAAGATTTTTTTTAATTACTCAATTATTAACGTCCATATTACTACAAACATCTAATTCTTATCTTTGGGAGAATTTCTAACCTATTTTATGAGCTTCGTGATAACGCAAGAAGAAAAAAGTCAGGTACAAAGTCATAAAATTTGAGTTTCTAAGAGTTGTTCAGAAAAAAGTGTTGTTCTATAGTGGATTATAGTGATTGAACATAAATGTTAAAATGGCACATTGTGAAAATTTTCATAGCTTTTCGTAAAACTAAAAGAACCAGAAGCCTTATACAAAAGAAACAATTTTGCTTGGTGTAGTTATGCGTAAAATAAATGTCACGTTGCATAATTTTTAAATTGTAGATATAATTAATGAGCTGCCTTCAACCTTGGATGTCTAGAGGTAACTCACCTTGAGTCAATGACAGATTTTTTGCCTTCGGGTCTAATCACGAAATAAATAATATCATTATTACAAATCACGTGGAATTATGTTACTTTTAAATTTGTATTACTATTATATTTCATTACAATCTTGCCAAATTATATAATTTCAACACAATTATTTTATTAAGAATAAATTAATAATTTCATTATAACCAATAAAATTTTACAATTAATCGTACTGTTTTTTAAGTCAATGCCACAGGGCCTGGTGGTCGCACTTGCGTTTATCCTCTATATTAAAGAAAGGAAAAAGCTTGAACATTTACACGATAATTGAGCAACAAGCGCAATAAATGTATAATAATATTTTCCCTATGAGGTATTCATATATTTCTCAGTCGTCGTCATTTAGCAGGTCTGTACAGGATTTCGCTTTGGTTGATCTGAAAAAAAAAAAAATATTTAGTAACGCTTCGACGTCTTATTTTATGGCACACATTTTAATTTTAAAATGTAATATTCAAATGAAATTGTACTTAAAAGCCAATAAGAATTTATGATGCTTTTATATAATGCACTGCGTTTCTGAATAATGAGTCGTAAGAAACATTATTTGGTTTCATTTCGGAATGAAATATTTGAACTATGCTGGTATTGTTTAATGGTTATACCTCCAGATTTTAGTATCCTTGCTCAATATTTTCTTATCAGTCTACCAATTCAATAGCCCAGTGCTAGTCATAGGCCTCTCCCAATTATGATAAGTATTTAAAATTTGCTATTATTTTGCAAAGGTGCCGAAGATAAAAAACTAACGTTAAATTGAAATTTTGGTAACGCCTGTCTACAATTTATATTCAGTTCCAGAATTTATATACAATCAGTTTAATTAAATATCTTACTGTGCATTTTTGACTCTTCTGCAGACTCTTAGTTCAATGGAACCACTCCGCACCGCCTTAAATAGCGCCAAAGCTTCCACATGAGCCAACTCATGGCATGCTTGACCATTCACGGCTAGTACTTCGTCACCTAAAATATTTATTGGAGATAATAGATGAATAAAGTGTAAAGGGTAAGTAAGAATTCAACTTTGGCGGAATATCAATCCAACTATGCTGAACTCAAATCTCAGACTACTGTTGAGGCAGCATCATTAGTACGAGGGTGCACTGCGCTCCACATTCCGTTAGTCTTGCGTAGTGAATATGGGCAAATGTTCTAAGCATGACATGCCAGTTTTTGTTGGCTCTTTTTATACGAACGCTTATGTCGAGTGGATTTATTCAGGGGGATAAAGAAAAAAGTCTAATCACTATACTATATATACACCTTCAAGTGACATACAGAGACACTGCAGCCTAAATATCCAAGACCTCGAACTATTATTATGATTAGCAGTTACTAAGGTTAAGCATTTACAGAGAAGCTCAAAAAGTTTTGTACACACCTACAGCTCTGAGTAGACGAGTTAGTTAGTTTGGAGCTGGCGCCCACTTTCTATATTAACACTGCTCATCATAGAATTGTCTATATAATTTTGGGGTTGGTATTTTCGAATACAACCGACCCCATAGTGCATAAGTTCAAGTGGTCTTGACATTGGGAGAAAAAAATAATATTATTCCCGTCGCAACCTTAAAGGTCGTCCTTAAAGGATGTAAATGAATATAAATAAGTACTTATTTAATTTTACTTCTGTTGAAAGAAAATATGAAATCAATTAAAATATAATAATGAATGCCAAATATTTAATTTAATTCAAAACAAATAACATTATTTTTCGCATTAATATGAAATTTACTAGTAAGTGCGACTATGGTTACTGTATTAATTTAGATGTTGAAATATTATTATTTTCAGTCGAATTACTCATACGACGCAACTTGAAACGACATTTGCACACAATACCACTGTCGGTTATTGCACGTTTAAATTACAGTTTCAAAGAATGGCTAAACAATGGGGCTTCCTATCCTTATCAAATTGCATTCTCCGAAATTAAAATGATGTGTTGACGGTCATGATAACTTTTTAATACCTGCTTTTAATCTGCCATCTTCGACTGCTTGTCCTTGTGGAAGGATGCTTTTGATAAAAATTCCGAGAGGACCTCGGGGAGAATCACGCCCTCCTACTATGGTAAAGCCGAGCGGTTTCTTCCCGTGTCCTTTCTCAAACGTTATCGAGTGGTAAGTGTGCGTCGGTGCCCGAGGCCGCCTCGGGAGCGTGCAAAAATTGGCTGCGTTTGGTGTTTGTATTTCACTTTCACTGTCATGTTTATCAGCGGTCCGATCAATAGCACTGTCTGGCGTATCCACATCGACAACATCGCTGGCACAACTAAGAATGAGCCCCTCTTTATTCGCGCCACCGTAGCTGACGACTTGCCGGCGCAGTAATTTGTTATTCATGCTACTGTAGCTAGCGTTATGTCCCTTCAGGAAATGTGAGTGCGTGCTCGCTGTACTGTCGATCGCTTCGTTCGCAGCTGATAGCGGGTCGCGATTACGCGCGGATTCATCCTGTAGCTGCCGTCGGTCTATTCTGACATCATATTTATCAATACTTCTTTCCTTTCCTAAAACATTAGCGTTCTCGTAATCTACAGAACTTTCCCGCATTAAACCATGACTTCTCTGTGATGGTTGTCTCTGTCTCGTCTCTGTGGAACATTTTTCGAGTTGTCTGCATATGACAATGTCTATTTCTGATGCCCCTGACCTTAATGCTTCTTTGGCTTCAGACATAGTCAAGTCACGAAGTCTGCGACCATTAACATTAAGTAACTCATCACCTAACCGTAGTGTTCCTTCTCTGAAAACGAATTAGAAAAATTAAAACAACTTTACACTATTCTATTATTTACTTACAGTATAAAAATTATTAAAATTTTAATGTGATGTTGCTCTAATAAACCAGACTTTAAACATAAACATTTAACATTAAAATTACAGAATGTATATAAAAATCACAAGGGATTTTGTAATAAAGTAATTATAAAGGTATTATAATACAAGTTCATTATCAGTATTTCATTAATATTTTTCTTTTAATCTGTTATTTTATATATAAAAACAACATTTTGTTTGAACACAACAATTCGAAAATTTGTATTTAAAGTTTATTTGGTCTTTTTCAATTAAGTCTTCCCTATAAAATAATGGAGGACGGATTGTTTCCATCGCTGCTCTTGGCAAGAGGATTGTTAATCATCAGTATTATAGTTTATGTTAGCGGCCAGTTCTCTGGATTAATTTATCCTACTACTAATAATTGTTACTTACTTTGCCGCTAGTCCGCCTGGTACAACATGGGCAACCAAATATCCTATGTGACCTTCATCAGATAGTTTAGTTTTGGCGATAAATATTCCCAATTCATCGGTAGGATTTTTTCTAACAATCCTGACTACTTTGAATTCTGATTGTACTTTGTCGGAATTATTTCCTTTAATTTGTTTACGACAAGGTGGAATAGGTGGTATTCCATCTACACGACTAGCATCTCTTTGTCTCATCTTTTGTTTGTCAGTCAGTTGTAAATATTGGGGTTCACTGTAATCCCCATTATTTTTAGGCATGCGTCGAAGAATCTCTTTACGGTCCAATGACAAGGCTCTTTGAGTATGACGAGACTTTGCTTTGGCGCTTTCATTTCTGTCTCTGCTTCTTCTTCCTGAAACTCTTGTTTTTGTATATGTTTGATCACCGGAAACACTTCTTCCATGACATGTAACTTGAGGATTTGACTGAGAGGCGGAACTTTCACATCGAGATGATATCCTGTCACTATCGAAAATAGACGAGGCTGCTGATTCGTTCACTAGAATACCTGAATCAGTATCATCACAGTCCTGTATTAGAACGTTATCATCGTCACATGATACATGATAAATTTCGTCATGAAAAACTGCACTTTGGCCTTTTTGGAATTCATCTAATCCAGGCAGTGCTCCATATGAGAAACTTCGAAGTTTTGCTTTGACACCTCCTCTTTTCTTACGATTTTTGCTTACAGCATTGGCTGATTTCATTATATTATCACTGCCACTATTCATTCCCTCCTCTTCTTCTCCGCTTTGCTTATAAAGCTTTGATAAAAACCTATTTGTGGATGATTTTAGATATCTATCCGACATTGCTCGTAATTTAGCTGACAAGCAAGAACTAGGTCCAATAGTATCTTTTTCATTTTTAATCTTATATTTATCAGTCTTTTTAACAGATTTAAGTGGAATTGGTAAAACATTCTCATAAGGTTCGAAATTATCATTAAATATCTGGTCACTTGATTTTGATAGCTTTGCTCCAGCTTTAGGGATTGCATGGTATCGATCGCACTCTGAACCGGAACTATAACATCTGGTGCCTCTGTGACTAAATGATTTACCTTCTCTCCATTTAAATTCATTGGGACTAGTAACACTTTTGGCGTAAAATACTTCGTCATCATAATTTGGCATTTTTACCCAAGGGTTGTTATTTTCAAACTCATGGTGAGTATCTGGATAATTGCCAGCGAACCGGCAGTGTGTAATCTCCTCTACGTGACCAAATCCACTACACTCACTTCCTGAAGTCGAAGCAGCATCGTCCCCATGCCGTGGTGGACCATTTGATTTAAAACACGATAATTTAGTATTTTTCACCTTATCAAGTAACGGATTGCGTTTTTCACGATATACAATATATTCTTTCTCTAATGAACCACCGCGATTTTTGCGAGAAGTATTGTAGTTTTCTTGTGTTGAAATGGGACAGTTTTGTAACGACACGCGACGAGTTACAGGAGTTTCTCTTTCTGGACACAGATGAGGAGATTTTTCTACAATTATAATTTGATCGTTCAAATTGTAGAAGTTTGTTTCCACCGAGCTGCTGCTACTTTTTCGATTTGAATAGCGCACCGGGGATACATCTGTAAATGAAATTTACTACAGTTATTTATAATGAAATATTGTGTTTTCTCTATACGTTTATCAGTACGAAAAAATATTCCTTAAAAACGACTTAAGCTGTTAATAAAAAAAAAATTCGTCGTTAATATGAGCTAATGCTCAAAAAAATTTTGTGTGAAATTAAAACGTTACATGATAATCTAGTCATATATAATGCGATGTCAATTTCCGTAAAGTAAAGTAGAAAAGTAAAGTAAAGTAGAAAAGTAAAAAATAAATTTAAATAGATTAAAAGAGACGAAAACCTTTTCATTCACATTAACACAAATCATAAATAAAATATGTTTTTTTGATTTCAATATTAAAAAAACTTCTATCTATCCAGAAAGTTGTCAAAAGTCACTATAGAATTTATTGTCATGAAATCACTGTGTATTTATTTTTATTTAGTACCTATATTTCTTTGTATCAATGAATTAGGAATCTTCCCGAATTTGTACAAAATTGTGTGCATATCATGTTAGTTCAAAATTCCGTAATCTCTACACTTAATACATGGGTAGGAGGTGCTGGGACATCTGGTACAGGAATTTGCCTAAGATATTTTTTTTGCCTATTTGCTTGCCAGGAGATACCTACATCTCCGTAGTCCCTGTAATTCTTCTAGCAAGTAATCCAGATATAACAAAGCTTGCAACTAAGAGTGTCGCACCTAGTGAAATAACTGGGCATTAGAGACTAGAGATCCTGAAAGTGAGATTTTAACATTTTTTTAAGTATCAGAGAGTGACTGTGTTTACTTAATATTTGCATACAAATGAAAATAGTTTTCCAAAGTATGTGGTTGGAAAAAGACTTCGTTCTCCTACATTTTTAGTTAACACTTAGGGTTCTTGTGCCTCATGATGATAAGCGTAATGCAGTATCAGTGTAAAGGAATTTGCAATAGAAGTTCTGTGTACAGTTAAATCGCACCGTAGACATTGCTACTGATAACAGTTCTCTGTATTTTATTTAATATTTATTAAAGCCTGTACCAATTCTGGACCTGCGAGGTGAGCGCGTTTCGGTGTCGGGCGACACGGCGAGCAGCCGCGACGGCTCGCCCTTCCTGAACCACCGCATTGTTCGTGCCACTCACTCCATAACGTAACTGAAACAACACACCTGCATCAGTCAGGAATACGGACACAAAAAGCAGGCAGCGTCAATGTTTATTTTAATATAAATTGATATAACCAATACATACGACCAAAATATATACAAATGTACACAAACATTTCTATTAACTCAAAAAATTATCGATTTTGTAAAAAAAGAACATAAGCTATAGTATTCATAAAATGATATAAGAGAATTTTTATTTAAAAATATTTATACTGCATAATGAAAATCGTTTCAGTACCTTAATACCTTGTTTATAATAATATATAAGTATTCAACTCATATATTATTTAGTCTACGACCAGATGTGATGATCTTTTGGCTGATTGTGACGACAACGGATAGTGTTAACTAGAAGATATCACAATGAGTAAGATACACAAGATAATTATTAGCGTAAAAAGACATGTGTCTTTTTACGCTAATCCTCTTGTATTACTTAATTAAAGCAAGGCAAGTTTCAACACGTATCCTTTATGGATATCTGTTAATTCATGAGACACCCATTTCTCGATATTTTACGAATTTGGCGCAAGTGAGTCAATATTTACTGCTAACTAATTTCTTGGAGGTTTGATTAGGATCATTTTCCCCCATTACTTTGATTTCAACGTTATTAACCGTGCCCTGTCATCCTCGTGGTTCATTCTCCAAGTCAAAATTTCCACTATGAAAGGAATTAAACCAAAAATGCACAGTGGGTTCGTTCGATATTGCGAGCTGTCTCTGTTGCGTTAAAGCTACGCCGGAACTACTATTCGATTGTTACTCTAATTTTTTTAGTCTCCATGTTTAACTCAAATACTGAATCTAAAAACAATTGAAAGTCAAGTAACAGGAAGTCAGCATATTTGAATTTTGAATATAGCGTTTGTGTAAAAAGAAGTTCCGTGAATATTAGACCATGCCGGTTTAATTTTAATTCAACAGTGGCCACTCTATTGAAACGGCAACGAGCACGTGTCAATTTCTACACTAAAAATTGCAATAAATTGCGGTGCCTGCACCGGTATTGGAACCAAGGTTAATGTTCTATTACGAAATGAAAGCGAGCTTCTTGAACTCTGAGCTAACACGATTCAGATTGATTGTATTTGCATTTAAATTACGAGGAAATCTGAAAAATACCAAAATATATAAAAAGTTGCAGTAAAATCTCTTTGCTTGTACTATTTGTATCTGGCAGGTTTTGGTACCATTAAATAGATTTCATTTTAAAAACCAAAAAAGTAAAAACGGTTTTCCGCCATTTTTCTACTGTTTTTCTGTACGCCAAAATGAGGGAATCTAGCGAAGAAATTCATTTATATTCATTATACATTTTGAAGTTTTATTACAAAAAGTGCAATACAAGTCACGAAAAAAAATTGTGATGCCTATGGACTTAACGCAGTGTCAGTAAGAGTAGCACCATATTGGTTCAAGTGTATTCAGTCCCAATTTTGATGTCAAAGATGAAGCTCGCTCTGATCGACCTGTTACGGATAAAGTCTATGCCATTTCTGTAATAGTGGAGCTAGATCGGCATATTAGTAGCTTCGACATAAGTTAACCACAAAACAGTTTTAACCTATTTCAAAAAGTCTGGATATACAAATAGGCTCGATATTTGGGTGCTACACGAGCTCACTGAAAGTAATCTAAGGAATCGTGTACTCATTTGCGATTGATTACTGGTGATGAAAAGAACGAAGAAACCTACGACATGAACGTGCAAAAAGGATTATGATCCAAGGTAAAAAAACCTTCGATTGGGATCTCTACCGCCAACGGATGATGAGACTCAACAAAGAAATAGAGAATAAACGGCCGGAATTGATCAACAGAAAGGGTGTAGCTTTTCAATGTGATAACGACCACGACCCACACATATCTTTAGCCACTCAGAAAATGTTCAGAGAGCTTGGAAGTGTTAATGCGTCCACCATAAAGCATTTTCATCTGTTTTGTTCTCTTCAGAATTCTTTAAGTAGTGTTAGGTTAACATCAAGAGAGGACTGTCCAAACTACTTGTCGCAGTTTTTTGTTCAGAAGTCTCAAAATTACAGCAATGGGATTATGTTACTACCTACAAAATGGCAACAAGTTATCCAACAAGATGGCACATATATATTATAATTAAATGTAAATAAACTATGATAAAAATATCTTGTATTTGTATATCAAATACGAAAAAACTTTTATCCTGACCTATTGTGACAATAGTTTACGAGCTAACTCTCTTATGTAACCAGCCAAATGCAAATCGAAACATTTCACAAGATTGTTACTGTCGTTTAGATTTGTAATCAGTTAATGTAACTCGTTCAACTCGTTAAATAATTAAACATCGACTACGTTGTGTTACCTACTTCTGTGTTCCGAACACAGAAACTAATTAGTATATTCATGCGACATCCATCATCGAGGAGGGCTGTCGTAAGAATTGACAACTGATTCGATTATAATCACGTAACTCCTAACCTTGCCTGTAGCCACGATGCGTTGAGAAATCAATTCGTTACATTTTTGTCGTATTTCTGCTTGTTTACAATAGTACTTGGTTTTGTTATCACTTATAATAATGTTCACACCCATATTTGTTTATAAATAATATATAAGGATGCATTTAAAATATTTCTGTTGTTTGTCCAAACGATAGAGCCGAGTGGTTTTATAAATTGATCTCTTAAAAAAGAGAACGGCGAGCACAAGACCCTTCTGCGTTAGCCTATTTAAGACAACTGCTGAACGTTAGGCCGGTGAAAGAAAGTGGCAATAAGCTGTTCTTACAATTCTTGGATGTATTTATTGCCTTTACTCACCACTGCTGGGCAGGCGGATTGGTGCGTTGGTAATCGCGCACTAATGATGCTGCACCCGCTCAGTCTGCCGAGCCTCGCCTGTTAGCAAGCAGAGCGCAGGTGAGTTTGGATTTTAAAAAATATTACTCTTTACACCCGTATAAGAATAAGAACCTATGTTAATATACTTTCTGAATCAGTCAATTTCTACGTAAAGAAGTGTATATGAACAAAATTATACTAAACACACTGCTTGTTTTTAAAACACATGACACGAGTTCTCAGCTTGTCATCCATATAGGTATGCAGAGATTACGCATTTCCATTTGGCACGACTCAGTGTAGCCACGCTGACTTCCGCAACCCACCTTTCGCCTCTCCAGGATACAACGTGGTGAGTGATTCGTTCTTTAAACTATAACTTACAAAATTCACCTCTATGTAAAATCTGGCCCAAGCTGTTATCACTTAAGCCTATTAAGTAGTTAAAAAAATCCCTACACTGTATCAAAATTTGGTGAAATACGCAAGCAAAGAGTCTCGTTTAATCGACCCATAAGAATGATAGTTCCGGCCACATCAAGATATGTAAAGAATTCAGCTCAATGGCCAATAATCCTTTTGTAGAATGACGTGGAGTTCCTGTCCTTTTTTGCAATGTATGTTCCCTTTCGTAAAGATATGACGAATTAAAACTACGAGTATACGTATATTTAAATTTTGTTTACTCAACACGAACTTATCGCATTAAAAGCAAAATTTTCTACAGCATGCTGCACGCAAAGCGGTCGTTAGTTACGTAATATAAACATACGTGGTTCTTGATTTGAATTTGTGCAATTCAGACCTCCTGACATATCGAAATTGAAGGAATATTATTCTGCAAATGTTCTAAAAATTGTATGTACGTCATCAATATATTACTTAAGGTAATCAAGTGTATTAGGTTTTAACAATCAACTAAAACCTAAGTGTAATTAATCTTAATTTTGAACACAAAATATGTTAGATGTACTTCGTTTATGTGTATCGAGATCAAAATCGCTTAATCTATATTACTAAATTGTCAATTCTTTTCCAATGGGTAAAATTTCCGTTACAATTTTTCAACATTATATATAATAATTATGAAAGTAAGAAGTCGTTATCTCATAGACTTGTGTTATATTATATTTTTTTGTTTAAACAATTTTTCTTAGAATATTTAAGTAGTCACTAGTGAATCGTGATCGCCACGCTTTGCAGGCGGGTTGGCGATCGCATTACCAGGCAGGCAACTCCTGAAACGCTGCTACCCATAACCGGTTTAGAAAATTAATTAAAACAAAGGGATAAACAAGCAAGCGGATCACCGGAAGCGGGTTGCTTGCTTGTTTACCCCTTTCCCATAAAAAACTACAATATGATGTTCTCGACGCTAGGAAAATATCCTAGTAAAAATGACAACTTCAATGAAGGGGAAAACATTCAATTAGGAAGCTATGACACATTTATGTCTCACCATAAATATCGCGACTTGACGCGAATGGTAAGACAAGTCAGAAGCAGGAATGGACGTCAAACTTGGTTCGTAAAAATCTCGGAAAATGTTAACTGACTGTAATTGTATTTTATTATGCAGACAATGATTCTTGTGTCGGCTACGTATTTGTGATAGGAAGTCACTAAAGTAAGTGTACAGAATATATTTAACCATGTTACACAATCGCTATTGACATTACTTAACAAAGTAGACGAAAGAATAAAAATTACGATAAAGTAGAACAATAAAATGTTAGAGCTATATTGCCAGGTAAATTTTAAGAGATTAATTATAATTTAATTGATTAGGCTAAAGTCTTCTAAGTGTTTCGCAAAGAAAATTAAAAGCGATACTAAATATGAGTATAGTCAAATGTTCTAGAGATGAATGAAATTAAACGATTGAGTACGTTGCCACTCAATGCTTTTTGTGTGCTTAGATACTACAGAATAAGAAATTATATATCGTAGCCAAGTAAACAGTTCTATCATGATTTTAATTAATATCAGCAGAAAGTTTACTCCGTTTTTCACAGTATAATTTCATGGTACAAGGGAACGGAAAATACTCTGACGTATACGGAATGATGTGTATAGCGAGCCTTACTTCCTATGTGACATCACCTTGTTTATCGCGAAGAGTAAAATAAGCCTTTATGTCTTTGTTAGATGGTTTCCTGAGACTAATTTTGTTTGATTCGTTTCAAAACGAATGTGTCTCTATTATGTTAAGGTTTCTTCACATACAAAAAAGTTATACAAAAATCAGGCAAGACGGGACTATTATAACAATACGCATGCGACTTGATTATTTGTGTTATCATTATATAAGAAATTCACATCATAGTCTGAGATTTTCCCATCAAACTTTGGATTGTTGTATAAGACTTGTTATTTTGCATAACATAATTAAATTTGATAACTCTTAATAGACTAGTTAAATTACATCAAATTCAGGGAAACACATCAATAGGCTATATTTTTGGTCAATTTAGATGTTATATATACATTGGATTTTTAATTTTTATTTTCATTTTTATGATACATAACTATAAAGGTGTGATGAGATATGTATTTTAAACAGTTCAGTAACAATTTAGAAATAAGAAGTTTTCGCATGAAAAGAGTTTGAAAAATTTTACTACAAGTAAGTAATTAAAAACAGTTATGAAAAATTACTCATTACTAAAATATGTGGAAAAATAGCCTAAATAAAATGAAGTAGTCTTAATTTTATTTAGGCAGGTGGTTTGTACTTATTTTTACACAACCCTTTTGTTAATATTACACGGGCACTTTAGGCACGCGGATGTGTAAGTGCAGCAAGATGATTTGTCTAAAAGTGGATTTTCTTACCGTCGTCATGACCGTAATTCGACCTGTATTACATTATCACTCGCATTAATATAACCGGAAATAGTTCTCCATTCTCATAATCTTTAATGCCCCCGATCTATTCTTTCTTTGTGTTCGAGTCTCGTAAAAAGCTTTGCTTGACCGCATAGCAGTTTATTACTAAGGAAGTGCCTGCGATCGCTACTAACAATGGCTCTAGATTAGTTGTTAATACTGTTACCATCTATGATAGCCTGCCGTTCCCTTTTCCTCTACGCTTTTATGTTTTCATTAATTATTCCACCTACATGTACAAAATTGCAATAACAAACTGGTATTCCGATTACAGAGTAATATTTCCTAATAGAAACTTCACGGAAGCTACAGGAAATAGAAGCGATAGTACTAACCATTTTTTATTATAACTATAATTCGAATAAGGGAAATTCTATAAAAATTTGGAGTTCAGATGAATAACAATCTTACAAAATACTTGGTTTCAGGGCATATAAGCTACTAAGCGATCTCCAACCCGCTTGACACTGGGTACTTCTATACTTGGGAAAGTTCTGAGTCCAATAGTAGTACTCCACTACAAGATGCTGATAATAATAATGAAACAATGATTAGTTATTATAATTATTAATTATTACCTTCGTTACAATGTTTCATTGGTATTTATCATAAAGTGAAAACGGCTGGATGTTAAAAAATCTGTACTTTGAAATGTAGCGGTTATTGCAGAATTAAACGGTAAGTTTACGGCTCCCGGTTGTCATTTCTCGGTAAGTGCGTAGGTCTACGTAGGTAGAAAACCAAACATGGAGATTGTTGAGGTATGTGCAATCTAGGATGACGTCACTAGAACTGGCCCTTTCATTTCAACATTAAGAAAACATCAAGATATATAGTTGGCACTTACGAATAATATATGATCATTACCATTAACCATGAATATTGATGACTCAGACAAAATATAATCAGAAATCGACAATCGCCTTAATACTAACAAGACAAAAATATCAAAGGTATCTATCACCTAAGGGAGGACCTTACATTAGAATCAGTGAAGTATTATTGTTTTGTTTTTTAACTATAGCACAAGATTAAAAATCTCAAAACTTGACGGATGAAAATCATCTTAATGCCACATATAAAAGGGTGTGGCGTTCTATGAAAGCAGCAACAAAAGCTAATTTTGCATGCACGGAAAATTCACCTATATTCAACCAATTCAATCAAAGTGTACGCAGCTGGTATCCTCGCTTTAGAGTTGCTGCTCTTCACTTCTAGTCTGTCGAATTTGGGCTGTCATGACCAAAAGTCCATGGCGAGCACTTCGTCCCTTAGTTAACAGGTGATTGGAAAAAAATGGTATATTCCCACTTACAAACTACCTACAATATTGGACTAAATACTAATATTTCAAAATATATATTTTAATACGACTCCTGTATAAATAAGAAGAAATAACACTATAAGAGATGTAGTGCAGTATGCTAATATTTATTGATTTGTTTTATTGGCCATAAAATTAAAATTGACGATCGTAGTCCGTCACGTAACGTGCCGAGCTATGTCATGTCGAGTGAAATCAGTATATTCGGAAACATATATCACGTATCAAGCTGATCAGTATTGATGCCGCGAAACGTGGAGACGTTTTGAATGTTAAGGTGGAAACAATACGGATGTGAAGTCATAGTAGGTTACAAACCTCTTAAACAACTACGGACGAGGAAAAATGGTTTTATGTAAGTGCACTTAGCGATAAATGGCGCGTTGTTTTCAAACAAGCGATAGTAATACGTAATTCATAAATAACGTAAAACGACTGCAGCAGAAAGACAGTTATTAAGAACATATTATTTTGTTTCGTGAAAGTTAACACTCTACAGATCTGGAAAACTGCATATTGTAACATGTAATGATCATTGCTCCCAAGCTCCATATCTAAACATAACCCAGATTTCTAACAATACATAAATTTTTATAGTTAGGGTGACAAACGATTTTAGAATATACCAGCCTCAATAAATAAATGAGATGTATGTTACTAATATGTGCGTTACTTTAATCGCATGTTGCTGTCGATTCGTGTCAGTAATAAGTCCAGTTTGATAGGAATACGAAAACCTGCATTATGCTAGCTTACCATGGTAATTTATATGTAGAGTCGAACCATTTAAGTTTAACCTTCAGAAAAAGATGTCTATCAGTTTGCTTCGATTTTTCTTAACCACTCTAAGTAAGAAGTATGATTGATGTGAAGGTAACTGACAGGGTTCGAAATAATGTGACCAGAGAGCGTTGTGGCGTGAAAGACGATGTAGTGACCCGAATTGAGAAAGGGATGCTGAGCTGGTTTGGATATGTGGTAAGGATGATTGAAAGTAGGTTGACGAAAGAAATATAAGAGGCGATTGTAAATGGTAGAGTCGGGAGAGGAAGACCTAGGCGAACATTCACGATCAAATCGGAGACGTTCTGAAAAAAGGCCAGGTCATGAGTACTCTAAACCAACGGGTATGCATGCGAAGATTGATGAAAGTGGGAGAAGCGAAAGACGTATATCAGGACCGTAGCAAGTGGAAGAAGATTGTCTCTGCCTAACCCGTTGGGAACAAGGCGTGAATATATATATACATACATACTCTAAGTAAGACTTAGAGCTAAGGTTCGATTTTACACGAATAATAGATAGTCACCTAGGAGCTTAATGTGTGAATGGTTTATATTAGCTTAGAATGAATCTTTTAACGTCATAAATTGTATATTTCTGTTGACCCAATCAAAGGGTGGTCAGAGGTACCATTTTAGTTACCTAATTTTCGCCGGGCCGATGAACGTATTGCCGTCTTAGTGTCCAAGAAAACGACTTGTATATAAGTTTCGAAAAACTACCAATGGTACGAGCCCTTTCCATGAGATATCGAACTATTGATTCGGCCATCACGGCCTGTTTGAAATATATATTTTTAATTTTTATATCTTTATTTATAGAGATTGTCGAGTTAATTAATGTTCTATCTTAGTTCTTCTTATGCGGTGGGCTCGTACCATGGAGCTTTTCGAAAATTACGGTTTTTATCGTTGGTCTGAACACTAAAATAGCAACAGGCAACTAAGCGACCTATGTTAGGATCCAAATAAGCACAGAAGAAGAAAATATGGGTTAAAACGACTGCAAAGATGAAAATAATGGGAAAGGTGACCGTGATCTTCCCATTATTGAATATACGGTCGTGTAGCTTATTTTTGAAACAGATTTTGAATTTACTTCCTATATTTTTATTTTTGATTACGTAATACAAAACCGTATAAAGTAAACAATACATTTTCGTCGATCGGCACAAATAGTTTTAGCCAGCCGTGTTGAAGTAACATGAGGCGTATCCAGGTCGCTTGATCCGTTAGCAACGGGGTTAATTCTCGCTTCTTACTGGCGAATTCATGGAATCAATGTCTATTTACGCGTTGACAGAATACGGAAGCACTTTCGCCTTAGATACGAGCTGTCTTGCCATTGCATGTCCATTTCTATTTTGTGTTGAATATGCATCAATTCGTAATTAACAATGAACTTTACAGACACGCTCTAAACCGTGAAATATTTCTGTCGTTGAAATTAAAATTGAAGTCAGTGTATGAAGCTGATTTTTAATTTTGACGCCTTTATTAAAATTACATCGTTTTAATTGATTAAAAATTGTTTGTGTTTTTTGTTATCGATTAATCTTGGCGAGTTTTATTTTGTCTGCTTCGTAATACTAAATATAAGTAGATCGAATATTTAAATAAAGTCTAAGCTGTCACTAATTACGCTGTGATTCACCAAATTAATTAAGAATTATCGCAACTTCGGTCTAGTAAGATTAAGTTTATTAGTAGAGTAGTGAAGTGTGCGTCACGTGGAACGTCCGTCGATGGATAACATTAACGGTGACGTATTGGATTGGACTTAGGGCAGTTGGTCATTTGTATATTGTCCACTGCTCCAATAGTCTGTTATGTATATTGTCCACTGCTTCAACAGTCTGTTATCCAATATATAAAAGGTCCATATTACAATTTTCTGTAGTAGACTATAGCAAAAGATAAAGTAATTTTAAAATAAGACGTACATTTATAAAATTAGATTATAGGGTATCACATATCGCTTTGAGCCTTACCAACGATTCTGTCCAACTATTGTATATGTTATCAAACTCACTTACAACCACGGTCTTTAAACGAAGCCAAACAATCACTTATCCGGTACTCTTGACTAACCTATGTTATAATTTGTTAGGCATAAAATAAGTAGTCAATTTAAACGTTTACAAAAAATTTAAAATATCTCGTCCTTTTAATTGATTAATTGAAAAACAAGTAGTTATCCATTACCATTAATATTTTCTAGACGTCCACATGCATAAACAAGAATAAGAAGAGATATCTTAATGTTTCGAAGATGACTCGGTGGCGTAGTGGCTAAGCGTTTAGCTGCGGCGCTGTGGGTCGCGGGTTCAATTCCCGCAGGGGACTAGTATTTGTTATGACTACAAATAATTATTCCGGGTCAGGGGGTTGTCAATGTACATTGTATGTATGTAAACTGCCTCCACGATACAGGAGAAACTCGTACTGTGGAAGGTAACTTTTTTTTAAATATCTAAAATAAATATACGCCTTAACTTTTGTAATACATGAATGCAATTCATCTGACTGCGATGAAGGAAAATATTCGACTAAGTACGAAAACAATATCGTAATGAGTAAAATTATGATATAATCCAAACAACATTACTGTAATACTTTTTATCCCTTCTTAAACTTCACTTGAAAATATAAGAAATCTCAAAGATTATTCGATAACAAAGAAAACAAATGCGTATTTCGTTCCCTCAAAACATTTCATTTCCATTATATGAATTAAGAATGGTTGGATATTTCATTATAGGCTACGCACAGTCGTTTTATAGTTGAAAAGTAGGCTGCTTTATAACAAATTCTTTGACCTAAACCGGCTTAGGCTTTCACGCGGAGTAAAGGGCTTTTTCTTACCTTTCGTTTCGAGCGCTGGCAATTCTATTGAGACTCGGACGCTCATTGTATAACCTCAATAGACTGGCAGTTAATAAAGAGGAATCCAAAAATACGGTACCATACTCATTGCGAAGTGAATCTGTCAAAACGCTGTATGTGAACTATGTATGTGTATTTGAACTTTGATTATTTTTATTTTAAAGACTAGCACTAGTATAAATACTAGTAAATATATTTATTAAGTACTTTAATAAATTTTGTGTAACAAGTTAATACCTCGTTCCTAATATGGCCACAGCACTTAAATTTCATATAGCATTATAAAATAAGTACAATTCCTAATCTAGTAGTATTAACTGACATTTGAATAATAAAATTTTCAAGCAAAAATCTTGCATTATACATCAGCTGAATTTTTATTTTTAACGTTTATTACTAAGCATATGTATACTTATTTAGAAAAAGAAAACCCACACGACAAAAAAAATAAAAGTACATTGTGCTAGGTTTTTCTAGAAACATAAAAAAATTTAAGTCCCAAAATTTAATGCTTCCTGAATTATTTGTAACTTTCGATGCCCCTAACAAACTGCGTTTCATTATTCCTAAAAAGTTGCTACACTATTTATTTGAATAAACGGATCACGTTCAATTTGGGGTGACGGCTTACTTTATAATATTTTGGATAGATAGATATATGCCCATAATAACTGTGATCATATCACCACACTAATCTTTCAGGAATGCAGTACATCCAAAATACATAACTTTAGGGTGTTCCACACAATACCTATATTAAAGTAACATGCTCGTCATCTTGAACTTCCTTCTTGCTTTGTATCGGTTCAATAAAGATCAATTGTATATAGATTTCCTTACATAATAAGTACACATAATGTAACGGTACTTAAGATCTTCTTCTCATTGGTTGTTTCCTTAGTAGTAGTCATAGTCTTCTATGTTTATACTGTTTAAGTGTGGTTTCAGCTGTGGACTAGTGTCGTTGAATATTCATTAAGGAGCGAGCCAGTGAGGTTTTTGTTTGGCAAATAACTTTTGAGCCGCAAGGATACATCTTTAAAACTAAAATCATGAAATATTAACAAGTCGCTTTGTTCGTTCAAATTGTGAAACGTTATGGTAAACATGGTCATTAACAAGAGAATAGAACAAGTGTTTTTTTAATGATAGTGCCGTATGAAGGAGAGCCGAAACGATATTTTTGGGAAGTGGCGCTAAACATGTAAAGCTATTGAGATGTATAATGGAAATTAAATAACAATAGATCATTTCAAGTTACATCACCATTATATTTATTTATCATTGGTGCACTCAAACTGTTTTTGCAATTAGATCCTTTTTTAATAGTAGTAAAATATATTTAATTATAAAAATTACGTCCGCGTGGGTCAATGGCCCAGATTCCAGTCTTAACTAATATTTGTGCCATCCCTAAATTATTGGTTTTCATGTGTAAATGTATTATTAATGTGTTCCGTGTCATTTACTGCATCTGACCCATCCTGATATCTTATCACATTAATAATATTAGTGAACCGTGATGGCTTCGCATGGACTGATCTGAAATATAAATTATATATGTGATAGATATAAATCACTTGGAAGTTAAGAATTTATAAATAGATACACAGACAAATATGCATTCTGACTTTGTTTTATACTATTAACAGATTAAAATACGCTCTCGCAACCGTATATTGATCGTCTGGGATTCTAGATATTATATAGTCGATTCAACCTACTTTTCACCAGAGCTTATTTGGAACAATGTGTACTAAAATTAAAACACTATCGAACTTGCATTGATATGTGATTGTTCTAGCCCTTCTTATAAACGCAAAAATTTGAGTACCTATATGAAAATAACAAAATTATTCCAAGTTAATCCGCAGAACGGTACTAATGACAGACGATCGAACAGCGAGCAAAGTTCAACGCACTCGTTATACACAATATTATCATAACCCTATAGCCTTACACTTACGTCTCACTGATTTAGATCAAGACCACGCGATGAACCAATTCGTACATCTATTTTCTGCGGATCTACATTGTTAAAGTAGTTCTAGGTATTCGAATGGTTGCTCACGGTGAACGCTATTAGAAGCTTTAATACTTTGGTCCTAAAGAACACAGTAAAGTGAGTCGATTTACCAAAATATATTTAAGTTGGCATATCGCTGTCACTGACCGTTCGCAAACAAATATATATTAAATAAACTACGACGCGCTCTGTTTAATACATACTAGAGTGCAGGTCTTCCACATTGATTTTTCGACACTCATACCATGTGAAATGTTGAAAAAATTAACTATGGAATGCTTTCTTGTGAAAAATATTATGGCTTCCGACTATTGGCAGGAACCGTAAAAACCTAACCGGGTATCGAGCAGCAACGTCCACGGAATTGGTGTCTACTTTTTTACCAGAGTAGAAACGATTACTGCAAATTATATAATTTAGAGAATATTAAAGAATTTTTGGCAAGGAAATGTCTAAACACTGCTATCACAGAGCAGGTAATTGGGATTGGTTTAACCAGGGAAAGACTCTTAATTGTAGACGTTACAATGCTGTTAATTTTCGTACTGATTCCCAAGTACTAGCAATCAATCAATCTATTATAGGTCTCAGTATTGTGTAGATGTTTATAAGCCGCAGTCGTTACTCATTTCACATAGTCGGGCCGAATGTTTTTTGTCTTCCTTATTTGCTTGAAAACTTAGCACAGGTGAAGCTTGGCAATGATTGACCTCGTTATGAATATTTTATAATAGTTATAATATTTATAGTATATTTTATGACAATTCACTCCAAGAATTAATTATTTTCTGAGCTTTATAATATTATCCATTTAGATTTGTATTTCGTATATATTTTAAACATAGGGATAAGCAGAGATTATGGATTTCCATTTACCACGACTCAACTTAGCCAAACGGGTTTACGAAATCTACTTTCCACCTCTCCAGGAAATAGAATCTGAAGGGCGACGAACATGGTTGCCGTATTCACATACAATAGTATTATGTTTGTTAAATACTATTATTTAAGTCTTTTGAAATTGAACCAAAATTAAGCGAAAATTTAATTAGTGTAGTAATCATTTCCTATGTCATATTATATTTAAAATAATAAGTAATGTAATTATGGTATTAATACATCAGCTCCCTTACTTAATTATAAAGAAATAGGAAAAGTGAAGTGACAATGGTTTTTTAAAAAAATTACTGTTTCGTTTCATAACTTTAAAATAGATTACGGAAACAAAGGAGCAGGTTGGTCAGTACTTAAGAATAGCTGTAACAAAGGTATTGCTATCTCTTTGTATTTACTTCAGGTAATACGGAATAGTGTAAATTATTAATGAGAGCAATTGTCTATATCGTCAATGTACGAACACAGTTATTAATTTAATCAAAACAGTTTGGCATAAATTAATGTTAAAATGTTTAATGGGTTCTAGTGATATAACTTATTTTTGTAATGTATTTAACTTTTTAGAGAGCAAATATTTGAACACCTGCTCTTGCAATTGAATACACAATATACTCAAACCAGTTATACTCAAATAAGAAGTTGAAATTCTGTAATTGTTTTCCAACGTTGATGACACGATTAAATTAGAATTATTTATAGATCATTGGCTCAACTTGTTTCTTTGTCTATAAACGTTTTTACTAGGACTGCAAAAATAACAAGTAGCTTGTAGCAGCTAAAGGCACGTATCAATTTAAAGATCTTGTATCTCATAAATCATATATGGATAGAGTATGTCATACCACTACTAAAACAATATCAGATACAAATGGTACGTCATTGCTTTAACTGAAATAGGCTAGTTCGATTATTTATATTAATTATTTACATTATTTATTCTGATTTATTGTTCTTAAATAATGTATGTTGTTTTGTATAAATTTATAGCAAAAAAACATTATAAACCACTCACAATATAGGCAGCATAGGGAGGGCTATAGACATTCCATTTGGCACTACTTAGCGTAACCAACTGGGCTTCCGCAACAAGCTTTTCGACTCTCCGTAAGACACACCGTAATAAGTGGTAAGTTTCGTCACCGGAGATTGCCTTAATATTTTCAAGGTTTTTCCTTACTCGCTTTTTACGACAATCACTGAAAGAAGATTGGAGGGCAAATTCTTATGGCTACCACACTACATAACACAACAGCAATGACAGACAATCATTCGATAATTCTTAAACCTTTAAAGCTGATTTTGTACTATTAGCAATATAGGCTACTTGAAACAAATGATAAAAGTGTATATCTGCAAAACTGTTCGAACGCTTATGATTCGAAAACTATCTACATTAGCTATAAGAATGATATTTGTTAAGATAAACATTACTCGGTCATAGAATAGGGATACGTACAAGAAATTTCCTATATATATATATACAGTATTACGACGACTTATAAGAATTATCGATGATTTATGTTGAAACAAGAAGAAGATAATCTTATTGTTTCTGCTTTCTTGCGAATAGTCGTGCACGATTAATCTGAAACGATTAGACACGGACGCCCGGTTCCTGCAACATTGGAAGCGATCTTTACATCAGTGAAAGTTATGTCTCGTTTCGAACATAAGATGTCGGATTACGATAATGTCTGTATCTCCCGAGTGTCACTCCAATACAATTGATACTGTCGATATGTGTTAAAAGAATCCATTTTCTAATAATAACTTGATAATAATCGCAGTTTCACGTATTAAAATAAATGTTTTGAGATATCTCAAAGTTCTAGAACCGATTTACAAAAATAATTTCCCGTTATAATGTTATATTATCCCTACTCGTGTTATTCCTGGTATCCTGATATAACTCATAACAATAGAATTTGAATTGTTTCAAAGTTATGACACGTGAAGGGTTATTAGAGATGGAGGTGAAATTAAATGAAAAAAGCTATGTTTTATTTCAAAAAAGTATATTGTCTCATAAAATATAGTACGTGTAACTAAACCCGTAAAAATCCATCATAATGTATGTCTTTTACAAATATAGTTAATTAGAGCACCTTAACAATATCTCTCCACATCTCGGGTATGCCAAATGCCTAGAGAATGACAAAAGGCATTAAATCCATCCTTTGTATTAATTTTCTTAAGGTACAGTAAATAAGTAAACGATAATAATTGTTTTCTAATTAATAAAAATAATAAATTATTTCAAGTTTTCGGCCCAGTTTCGTTATTTTAAAATGATCACTAAATTTGCACGATTAAGATATCATATATTTTTGTAATGTATTTAACTTTTTAGAGAGCAAATATTTGAACACCTGCTCTTGCAATTGAATACACAATATACTCAAACCAGTTATACTCAAATAAGAAGTTGAAATTCTGTAATTGTTTTCCAACGTTGATGACACGATTAAATTAGAATTATTTATAGATCATTGGCTCAACTTGTTTCTTTGTCTATAAACGTTTTTACTAGGACTGCAAAAATAACAAGTAGCTTGTAGCAGCTAAAGGCACGTATCAATTTAAAGATCTTGTATCTCATAAATCATATATGGATAGAGTATGTCATACCACTACTAAAACAATATCAGATACAAATGGTACGTCATTGCTTTAACTGAAATAGGCTAGTTCGATTATTTATATTAATTATTTACATTATTTATTCTGATTTATTGTTCTTAAATAATGTATGTTGTTTTGTATAAATTTATAGCAAAAAAACATTATAAACCACTCACAATATAGGCAGCATAGGGAGGGCTATAGACATTCCATTTGGCACTACTTAGCGTAACCAACTGGGCTTCCGCAACAAGCTTTTCGACTCTCCGTAAGACACACCGTAATAAGTGGTAAGTTTCGTCACCGGAGATTGCCTTAATATTTTCAAGGTTTTTCCTTACTCGCTTTTTACGACAATCACTGAAAGAAGATTGGAGGGCAAATTCTTATGGCTACCACACTACATAACACAACAGCAATGACAGACATTCATTCGATAATTCTTAAACCTTTAAAGCTGATTTTGTACTATTAGCAATATAGGCTACTTGAAACAAATGATAAAAGTGTATATCTGCAAAACTGTTCGAACGCTTATGATTCGAAAACTATCTACATTAGCTATAAGAATGATATTTGTTAAGATAAACATTACTCGGTCATAGAATAGGGATACGTACAAGAAATTTCCTATATATATATATATATATATATATATATACAGTATTACGACGACTTATAAGAATTATCGATGATTTATGTTGTTGAAACAAGAAGAAGATAATCTTATTGTTTCTGCTTTCTTGCGAATAGTCGTGCACGATTAATCTGAAACGATTAGACACGGACGCCCGGTTCCTGCAACATTGGAAGCGATCTTTACATCAGTGAAAGTTATGTCTCGTTTCGAACATAAGATGTCGGATTACGATAATGTCTGTATCTCCCGAGTGTCACTCCAATACAATTGATACTGTCGATATGTGTTAAAAGAATCCATTTTCTAATAATAACTTGATAATAATCGCAGTTTCACGTATTAAAATAAATGTTTTGAGATATCTCAAAGTTCTAGAACCGATTTACAAAAATAATTTCCCGTTATAATGTTATATTATCCCTACTCGTGTTATTCCTGGTATCCTGATATAACTCATAACAATAGAATTTGAATTGTTTCAAAGTTATGACACGTGAAGGGTTATTAGAGATGGAGGTGAAATTAAATGAAAAAAGCTATGTTTTATTTCAAAAAAGTATATTGTCTCATAAAATATAGTACGTGTAACTAAACCCGTAAAAATCCATCATAATGTATGTCTTTTACAAATATAGTTAATTAGAGCACCTTAACAATATCTCTCCACATCTCGGGTATGCCAAATGCCTAGAGAATGACAAAAGGCATTAAATCCATCCTTTGTATTAATTTTCTTAAGGTACAGTAAATAAGTAAACGATAATAATTGTTTTCTAATTAATAAAAATAATAAATTATTTCAAGTTTTCGGCCCAGTTTCGTTATTTTAAAATGATCACTAAATTTGCACGATTAAGATATCATATATTTTTGTAATATTTACATACCAATTTTAAAAGAAGCTAGTAGCTAAAGGACTGGGCGTTTATTTTATATATCATAATACCTTAGTTCGATTGACCCAATGAATTTTCTCTAAAAGCGGTTTGCACAAAATTAAAGCAATTTTGAAATGAACGAAACGTGAAAATCTTAATTGGTAACATAATGCCGTCACTAACTTAAAACTTAATTAATTACAGAATCTATTAAAAAAAATCTCCAGAACGAATTCAATTCCAGATTTTTTTTTAATAACAATTGTCTTGAAAAATTTAATATCACAGTAAATCTATATAAAGAACATTAAAATATCCTACAAGGTAGTAAGGATCTTGGATTAAAAACTTAAATTGTTCACACAAGAAATCAAAGGCTACTTTAGAATTAGTTTGCTCCTTTTGCACTAAAATATCAGTGTAACTGAAAAGAAGAAATTTAATATAATTCGAACACGAACGTTAAAACTGTCTAAACATTGATTATAATAATAAAAATATTAGACAGGGTTTTTATTTGTGCTATGGCATGTCCTATGGAATGTCAAAGATTCAAGTCACGTAGATGTGAATATGGACTTTATCTTCTACCATAGAATAAGAACTTATAATGCCTTGACACTTAGCTCGGCTCTTCAATCGTAAATATAATTTTTAATATGATGATAAAAAAAATTTAAGTACGGCAAAGAAAGAGATTGGAAGTCAATGCAGTGAAAGAAAAAAGATAAATACCTAAAAAAAATTGCAATTTAATTGGTCAGTCGCAAAACCAAACCTGCCGACAAGTAAGGCCTTGGTATAATTAGGAATTACTGTACCTTAATTAATGGTACAGTAATGCACCAACGGTTGTCAGTTCTGCGAGCTATGTGGCCGGCCCATTGCCACTTCAGCTTGCTGATCTTTACGGCTATGTCGGTTACCTTAGTAACACGTACAGGCAAACGCAGTGTAGGACGACCCCCCACAAGATGGAGGGACGACCTGCGCAGTGTTGCGGGAAGTCGATGGATGCAGGTGGCTCAGGACCGAGCTTCGTGGCAATCTTTGGGGGAGGCCTATGTTCAGCAGTGGACTTCTGATAGGCTGAAATGATGATGATGATGAATGCACCAAATACATTTTTAACTACCAAAACATTTAACTTTTATTAATAGGACTTTTTCGGAATTTAGTTATACTATTAGTAAGGACACCAATATCATTAAGCAATTATTACATGCCCAAGTAGATACTTATTATTAGATAAACTTGTTTTATGCGATAAATTTTTATCCGAAGATTTGCTAAAATACGATGGGAATTGCAATCAATAGTAATAAAAACACACAAAAATAAATGTGTTATCTCTGTATGCCTGAAAAGTTAAACTTCATTAAAACACGAATTAACATTAAATTTACACAACTAAAAATCTAGTTTGTTCCCAGCTAGTAACTGAGTACTCCACAATATAAAGAAAGCATGTACTCTTAATAGTTTAGAACATAAACATAAAATAGTGTTTGAATTTTGTATTTAAAAAAAATTGAGGTTGTCGTGTCTTGTTGTATTATCAAAATTTAAGAACTTGGATTAAGAATATGGTAAGTGCAATATATCTACGCTCGTTAAGGTTTAGTCGCAGTTTTATATTGCAGACAAACGCATTCCTAATTTTACACTGATTACATTATATACATATTTATGATTCACCTAACGGAATGTTGTTCTAGCTTGACCTTCAAGAAGTCGTATTACAAAGCAAGATGTAGAAAAAGATATTCCTACTAAAAACATAAAAAAAAATATTCGAAAAATATTATCGGATCTAAATGTAAATAGGATTTGCAGCCAATTCTTTTATTTACATTCGATCACATATTATAAAAGTAAAAATTGTTGAATCTTTTCCAATTACATAAAAATAGACATGCCTACCTTACAATATAGGGAGGGTTGTTAGTTACAGAATGTCAAAGCCAATTAACAACACAACATTCACTTTTTATAGAACTTCAAAATATTAAATTAAATCATCAATTTCACTCATACAATGATAACATTTTTCATTTAATACGCAAACGAGTTACTAAGCGTCCATTTCAATACGATCTCTGCACTGTACTAAAGTTATTTTGTCGGCACCGTAGTCGAAACTGTCTGGGCAGATACACAAAACGTGTGGTACACATAAGACATTATCCATTACCTTCTAGATTAACAGCAAAGTAAATTGTTCGACTTCCCACCGGCAATGTAGTAAGTTAGAAGAACTTATTTCGTACTACCAAGCAGTGTACAGGAATTACCGCCTGAGATACGTCGTCAGGCGGCATTTCTCGCACGTGAACAACTTCGATTCAAGAATGAGATTATAATAGGTCCTCGGGTGAAATTGTGGTAGCGGATATGTATTCCCATGTTTATATCTAACGCAGGTTGTGGGAAACGATTATTGATTTAATATGCACAAAGTAAGAAACACGACCATTAAATATACGTTATTATTCTCGTGTTTACAAACACAAGTCGATAATGCTATTATTTATTAAGACAAAGGGCTTGAGCTTTAATTATGAAGTAATGATAATTAAAAATTGTATGGTGCATGTCATACGATATTTCGATACCAACTTATCCGAATATGTACTTAGTATTTAGCGCCGAGAATCGGCGAGGTACGTGATGGGTCTGTGAGAACGTAAGCAAAACGAAAATTGACAAGTCACAAAAGTTTTCGGTTGTTAATTTTTTTTATTCAAATTTAGTAATATATAAATTCAACTTGCCTATCTGCAACAAAACTAGAATAACTGACATAAGGTACACTAAATAGCTGTAACAAATAACAAGCTGAAGTGCGCTTGAGCCTGCCATATAGGGTGCAGAACTGACAATCGTTGGGGAAGAAAGGTTCTCGATTGGCAACCTCGTAGAGAAAAACACAGTGTAGGGCGACCTCCAATAAGATGAAGTGACCTCCTGCACACGGTTGCGGCAAGTCAATGGATACAGATGCTTTGTGGAAATTTGGAGAAGGACTATGATTAGCAGTGGATTTGTGACAAGTAAAAACGATGTTTATGAATATGAATGACGTTAAAATTTTAAGACAAACACGTAAAATAAAATGAATATTGCATCCGACCTGGGTGTAAAATAACGCTAGTGTTTTATCAAGGAAGGATAAATCGAATGAAGGGGGTTAAGTAAAAGTTCATTGAGTTCACTCGTTGATTGAATGGGGTCACTTCCGGGGTGTCGGGGAACGGCCAGGAATCTGATTACCTCTAACACTGGCTGTGCTTATTCTTTCGTATCGCTCAGCTTGTACAGACACAATAAGCTCTATATTACAAACTTAGCTGTTACACGCGACTTCATATGCGAGGAGTTCGTTGATTGGATATATTTTTTAATTATTTTCGAAAATGCTAAATTTAATATCAATACTGGGTTAGTAAGAGGTCTAAATTTTAGTACTTTCGACACACTTTTAACCAGAGCTTATTCGGAACAACGTGACAGGTGATCAGCCTGTCGCCGTCTTAGTGTTTAGGCCAACGATAAAAATCGTACATAAGTTTCTAAAAACTCCTTGGGCTTGAAAGGGCTCCGCCCGCTCATAAGGCAACATAGGGATTGAAGTCTAATCTTCTGATACGGAGGTAGATCCCCTGACCACTTAACTCTCTTCTTCTTCACTTTTCCTTTTTAATTGAAAAACTGAATTAAATATATATCTTAATTAAGTTTCAAGTTAATTCATTAACATAGATAATTTCATCCCTTATTTTCTACTTTCTCGAAAAGCGCCTATAGAGGTACTACTCTGTGTAGGCACTTTTCAGAACTGTTTACAAGTATTATGTAACCTAAGTACCGATTTTAATGTCTGACGTCAGGAACATAGAATTTACATACTGTAATTAAAGATTTAGGTTTAGGGAAGATTTTTCGAAAGCTGCCTAATTTGTAGTTTGTGTTCAAGTTTGTAGCGTCAATGTAGGCAGGGGCCAGGCGTGAGTGCTTATTCATACTGTTTTATTAATTCACTGTATATGCCGCAGTGATGTTTATCTAGATATGATGTGCTTCAGTAAGTGTATAGGTAAACTTTACGCGTCTTTACATATATAAATCCACAAAATAGAACAGCTATTTTAAATTACAAATCAATGTGTAACATTTTGATTCGGGTCTTACATGCACTTAATTAGTGCTGCTCCCTTTTTGTTAAAATGGTTTATAGGCATTAGTTTTAAGTAAGTTAAAGTTTTAGTTTAAAGGCTTAGTTAAATAATTTGTCGCTAGGTTCATCGTTCATAGATTTAGCAACGCGATTATAGTATTACTTGCGTTTAAAAAATTATGAACCCATGTAGAAGCCGTTGTTTGATTAGTAATAGTAGTAGCTTTTCCCAGCCATACTAGGAGTGTAATCACTTGTTTTCCTTTCACTTGCTTACCAACGACCCGTGACTACTACGTGTGTAATATTATTCGAAAAAAACATAATAATTTTATAATTAATAATTGCAATAACTAAATGAAAAATATTGATCCTGACTATATTACAGTGTCATCCGTAACGGGTTACGGATTTTAATTTAACACGTCAAATGAACTTTTCTATAACATTGAATTGGTAAACGAATTAATAGTCTATCTGATGGTAAGTAGCTGCTGTAGCCAGCAGTATCAGTACACTTTAAATTAATTTCGGCATTACGCTGTTAACGAGCAACGTAATAACAGTTGGGTAAACTGTTTATTTTTTGTTTTCTTGCATTCAGAAAAAAAATCTTGGTAACTTAAATATCTAAACCAATTTATAGTTTTTTATTGCTTTATTTGAATCATTTTAAAGTATTGAATTAAACGTTTAATTTTAAGGTTTGTTAAGCACAAAAAAGTGGCAAATCAAATTGTGCCGCGGCATGAGAAAATGTTATAAGTATTATTCATTTTTAGTTCTATGGTGTTCACTTTTACATAATTCGTTAGGATATTATTTCAAATATCGGTCTTAATGATGACGTTTAATGGATAAACGCTACGTTTAAAATAGTTGGGAACATCTGCACTTAATTTGTTTTAACACCTGTTACGCGCACGAGTGATCACTTATGTTATTTACACAATTTAACGATAAATAGTTACTCATATAACAAATAGAGATTTTTTTTGTGCGCTAAGAGTATAACGCCGCTACAATAAATAGGAAAAAAATTCCTGCCTAATGAATGGTGAAATTAAAACATCAAAAGCTTTTTGATCAGTAATGTAAATTCGAAAAAATATATCTTATATAAAGAGACGCAACTGTATTTCGTTGTGTATCCTTCAAATCCACCGGACCAATGTTGATCGTTTTTTTCATATGTTACTTATGACGTTGCGAATGATATCGGGACCAATTGTTTTATTATTTTCTTATCCATTTTTTTTTATTTTAAGGCAGGTAACGCTGGGTACAACTACTAGAAATTTCTTTGAACTTGCAACAAAAATAATTATTGCCTTATTCAAATTTTTCTTTGTTCCACTGCTATTTTAGCTTAATTTGCAGAAGAAAAATCAAGATTGTATCCTGCTGTTAAGTAACGAGTATTGCACAGGCTATCGGTTTATTCATTGTTTTCTGCGATGTGGAAATATCGAAGATTACTTTTACAGACACACAGACATCTCTATGAGATGTCGGCTCGATTAGTTTCGTGAGTAAGCGTTTGGCTGCGGCGCTGCAGCTTTAGAATAAGATAGCTCATAAATACGTTTTCTGTGTCTGTGTTCGTCCTCGACAGCAAAGACGACATTATAATATTTACAATTATCGGGGTTGGAAACCAGTTAGTTAACACTTGCACAAATATCGTCTGCTTGTACAAGACTTCTCCTTAACCCACATCACCTCTTAGTCTGTTGGTATAGGTAAAAGTAAACCTTAATAATTGACAGTTTAATATAGTGATCTCCGACATGATGGAAACTCCATCACTAGCACATCACAGCCACGTCTAGCAAAATACACAGACTCGACGGAGCATTGGCGTCTAGATACGAGGCATCAAGTAATAAGTGAGTAATCTATATTCAGCAGTATACAGATTAATGAATATTTGGTATATGCAATGATGGTGACTATAAAACTCGCCGTGACGTTATAACAGTAGTGATGTTAAATTATAAACTGAAAAGGAAGCTTGTAACCCACCTCGTGTGTATTTTAAAATATTAAATTAATAAGCAGTATATATACATATTAAAACATAAAAATAGTTACTTTTTTATTCTAATACAAGTAAACATACTACGAAGTAAGTACTACATGCTTCAAAGGTTACGAAACTAAATGAACATACTATTGGTAAGGACAGTCTCATAGCCGTATAAGTAGGCAATCTCTAGGCTTACGTCGGTCATGAGATTGGTCATGCAATTCTCTCCGAAGAAACCGCAGCCCCTCGATATGACGAGTCGAAGTTAGGAAGAGATCCTTTTTTGCCCTTTCAAGGTTAAGTTAAGTTAAGACTGTATGTTCTTCATTTAACGGGTATAGATGCAGCAAGCATGTATACTGTATAGTTGTAGTACTATTATATTCAAATATAATTATCAATATGGTTTGTGGAATGTCATTGTTTCGTTCAACTTTATACTAGTAGATAGCAGAGACAACAATATCAAAATGGTTAGGAAATCAATACCTACCTTGGCATGTCAATCAATATTTTTACGGGTAATGTATATAACTAAAAATGTAATTTTCGAAATTTATTCTAAACTAGCTTTACTTCAGTTACATAATAATGGTGACCATGAATTATTTTATTATCCCTACCTTATTCTTGTTAATATGATTACAATATCCATGAATATGTTTCAAAACTCCCATTTACCACTAGAGCGCCATTAGGTAAAAACATTTTTATCCTGGTGGTACAATCTACGTAATTAATTTAAAAATATAATTTATGATTAATATAATAATAATAAAATAGTACATGTCGCCATGGCGACAAAGGTTATTTGAAACTTATTGAGTATTGAGGGTAATTGCCACTTTATCAATTGGATAGGAATCTAATTTTTTTATCAGATAAATATTTCTGTTGTTTTTCTAATAAATAACTCGATACAAAATACGAACTATGAATCTAATTTTTATTAATTGTAAAAATCTAAACACAATTTAAGGGCGCTCAAGCACTAATGTTGATAATAATTATAAACCGTTTTATTTTGGCATTGTTATGTGGCATCAGGAAAATCGATCAACTTTGATTTGCGAGCAATATCTTGGTTTTATCACTATTGTTTCAATATCTATATATTATTTTATGATCATTCCATGAGAATGTTATGTGTACTGGCATCAAACACATCGATTAACTTTGATTTACGAGCAATATCTTTGTCATCGTTATCGGTCTGCTTTATTTTGTTTTCATAATTTTTGCTATGGTTATTCCGGCATCTGGCCTTTGCGATTTTAAAGGCAATTCCGTTAGTTGCCTCTTACGACACCCACGGGAAGAAAGGAGATGACAGCATCTAACGTCGTTAGCACACAGTCACGGCTTATATAACAGCTAATTATGTGATATACTTTATGAACGTATTATTTCGATAAATTTGTTTTATCAATATTGTTGCAATATCTATATATTATTTCATCAGCCTGTCAGTAATCCACTGTTGGACAAAGGCTTCCCACAATATTATGATTCTCCACAATTACCAAGCTTTGTAAACGGATTGGCGATCGTAGAATCAAACATCTCGCTTCTTAGACTAAGCTGCCCGCCATCGGTCTATGTATTTCCAATCTGAATGGCTTAGATGCCGTTTGTTGCATGCTAAGTGATTTTGAAGGCAGAATTAGGGAGACTGATTTTTTTATACCACCAACCCACGACACAGCAGTAGGTACTTAAGTTTATGAATAAATAAAAATCTTTTGACCTGTACTTGGAAGGTTTCTAAAAAATATTTAGTTTCCCTTAAATAAATAAGCATCCACAATAGTTACGTTTATTGCATTTTCTTGCACCGAACGTTCCAAAATATTTACAAAGTCGTGGTTACCTGGAGCACTACATCTAAAACGTTTTCAAATTTACATATAAAAGAATACAGAAAACAAAATTCCGTAGACTGACGATACCTGCATGATATCATCATAGGAATCGCTAATAAGCCGTTGCCTTGACTACGCACGTTGTGACAACTTGCCAAGTCGTCGTTTCTTACGCATTAGCACCATGTTTGTATAATAAAGTAGATTTCAAGGTTCTTTAGTTATCAGAAATTAGTTCAAAGAATAACAATAAAGCAATATAACGTTAAATAGTGAGCGAAAAAAAAATAGTAGTCTTTTTATATACTCATTAAGCGCAGGCAGTTAACTGTTACAAGCAATTTCGAAAAAGAAGGATAAGCTTATTAATGGCATGCATTGGCATCAGTCGTGGGTCAAGATCAGAAAGCTAAGCTCTGCTTTTTAAGTTACGCTCATTTTAACTTGTAGTCAATATATTCGTCAGAGTTTTCAACCAGTATATTGATAGCAATATAATATTAATGTTTGTTATCAAAAATGTACATGAGCCTTTTGAAGTGCCTCACTCATAATCTGGGTTTATGGCATGTGTTACAGACAGCGTGTTTTCTCATTTTTTATGATACATAATTTTTGTAAATAATTAAATTAAACTGTGAATTAATTATATACTGATGTACCTACATCAATGAATATAACTATTATATGTATGTAATACTGGCCATCATAAACATTAAATAAACAGAAACAAAAAACTGGATGGTTTTGCTTTTCCGTAATGGCTGTTGAAGTGCTTAAAAATCCCACCATAACCGAGCTCATGACTTTTTTTCTTTCGCAAATCGTCAACTACTTCCAGTCTTTATGAAATAAAATTTGAATTTTATGGGTCAAGCTTCATCAAACTTGTTTCGTCGTACTTAAGCTTCAATGAGAAATGGAACATTTTTTTCCACAAATACGGAGAGAAGTATGAGCGTGGGAAATGAAAGAGCCCTGTAATTAGTGTAAGAATCCCCCTTACAAGGGTCTCGGTGATTGTCAACGGCTCTCTGTACCTTTCCACCTTGTAGAATCGTGGGTGCCACCCTTTCTAGTATAATGGACCTTTGACACTAGCCTCTCAACGACCGCTAGTTAATTTTTAAAGCATAGTAGCCTGCTTCTGCATCATAAAATTAATCATGTTAAAAATTGTCATTCAAACATGAAGTATTTTTATCGTTGTGTTAACATTTAATTAGAAGACTTTTAAGCGAGATTATGTTAGTTTTGTTTTTTCTTTTGTTTTGTTACATAGCTTAGAAAAATATCCACTGCACGACATAGGCCTCTCCCATAATGAAGATTTTCAATAATCGCCACGCTCGGCAAGCGGATTGGCGATCGCAAAATCAGACACCTCACACCTTAGACGCTGCTGCCCGTCATCGGTCTGCTTTATTTTCTTTTGATAATTTTCGGGCTGGTTATCCCGCCATCTGGCCTTTGCGATTTTAAAGGCAATTCCGTTAGTCGCCTCTTACGACACGTAACACACACGACACGTGATATACTTGATGAAAGTATTATTTCAATAATTTTCTTTTCTATTTTGTACATGCGAGAGCTAAGCGGCGGCCTTTGCTGCTCCTCGAATGGGCCGGCTTGACCGGGGTAGTCTCCAGGCCGGCTTGACCACAGTCTGGCTGAATACCGGCCTGAAGTAGAGGCTTCCACGTTTCGTGGTGTGCGCTAGGTAACCAGAGACCCACTCTTGTTTGTCCTATATCCCAAAAAAAAAAATTGGGTTTGAATTTTGCGAACAACAAGGTTTCAAATTATAAATTGTTGTTCGTTGTAAGGACCAAAAAAAAATAACAATATCAAATCGACTCTTAGGTGCACTAAACTTAAAATGAGTTGTTATTGCTTAAGTGTTATGAACATTGTGTTGCTCACGCTGAGTAAAGTTTATTTGCGTGCAGAATTTCATTAAAAATTTAAAAAGTAGTAAGTATATATATTCAATACTATCAGTACACTAAACAGTTGCCGTTGAAAACAGGTAAAATGTTAGGGAAAACCCTGACGAAAAAAGTTCCAAACCATCACGTGAACTTTAAAGAAATATAGTGCTTTAGCAAACCAACGTGTCAGCCGGATTAACAGTCAATAATTAAACAGATACTTTTGCAAATGTAAAATTTTACATGTAATTGCAAGATCAAATCAGTTTCGTAAAGCGTCGTGCGTCCGTCCTGTATTCAGGATATGCATCTTCCGACTTGGAAGGATGTTGTAGTCACTACGTTTGATATTCATATTAGCGATCACAGATCTCAAAAGATGGTTGCTGAGACTAACTTAATATTCCGTAATTTGACAATATTAGTATACCACTTCGGAGACAGAATTTGCATGTTCTATTTAATCGAAAAACGCATTCTCATCACTTCTATGTATACGGTTAAATATAGTCAACCATCGTCAACAATGTGATTTATAGTAATTTAATGCCTGTTATAGATCAAAGTTAAGAAAAAATTACGAACGATTAATTAAATAGCTTAACTAATTCGTTAATTATCATGACCGGTTCACAGTCAAGATCTACGTCTTGTAACCGGCGGGCCGCAACACCGAGGAGTTCAAAATTATCACTATACTTCGTCGTAAAAGTCCCGGCGGCCTGTTCGACACAACTCAGTAGTTTAAACATAAATGTAATAGAAGTTCTGCGTACTGAAAATTAATCTAAATTGAATACAGGTTAAACTATATTGTTACTGGGTCGAAAGAACGATGTCGTTCCGGATAGTACATCTCATGATCGAAACGCAATTATGGCAGAATCTATCGCGTTATTACTTCCATGACGATGCTTAAAACACGTCGAAGCGGATAAATTTATTATCCGAACGCGCAACGATACATAAAACCGGTTTAGTGAAACGAAACGGAAAAATTAAAATGAAGCAATAATAAAGTAATATATTTATATTTAACGACGAAACAGAGAACTATCAGGGTTGTTAATCATAATGTTAATCATAAATTTTGTGAATATAGCTTAAGTACATTTTCATGTTATATCTGTTAGAATAGAGGCAAGTGTAGAAATAGATTGGGATTTTGTTTAAGTTTTTCAAAAACATTCATTCAAATTTTTCAGTTTTCTCGCAGATCTTAAAGTAGCCTAAATTACAAGGTCTTCTACGTTCCCGCGAGAGTCTCATCAATACAGGTTCAGTCATTTTTAGGTTGGTCCAGACAAACAGACTAAAATTCTTTAAACTAATTTCTTTTTATTTATAACGTTCGATGTAAGAAGACAAGATGAAATTAAGTTTATTTATAACATACAACTTATTTATAACATAATATAAACTTTCTGTGCTTAAGTATTAAGACTTTCATAGGCTGTTGTTACTTTCGTACAATATTTCAATTGCAAAAAAAATTTTTGTTCATGAAATTTTTTTCATGCATTTACTTGATTATATTACAGTTCAATAGGTACTAGCTAATAATAATTGGCAGACTTAGTTACTAAACTGTACAGAAAAAGAATTGGTTATTCAACAGCAAGTGTTAAAAAACTATCTTAAAACTATAAATGCTTTGAACTAATGGCTGTGTAAGTAACCTCAGGTGTGGGGAAGACAACCTCGGCGGACGGCAAAGTTCAGTGCTCCTTATTCTATAGTCTCATACTTCTACATTGCAAGGTGAAATCTACTTTATTTCAACGCATTTAAATAACTTTTGAAGTAAAAGCGGCTAGGCTTCGCGTTCTGACGAACTTCTTTATATAACTGATAAAAAATGAGACCACCGCCGCTTTAAACCGAAAAACAGTAAGGATATAATTAAGACTGACTAGTCACGGTTAATATTTATCAACTTACGAAATTTATACGGAGTTATAAACTACTTATATTTAAAATATTACGGTTTTAAACCTAATTTGATAGACATAAGATAGTTACAAAAATCAATTGCTGCGGAAATGCATTATTTTAAAAATGTTAAAGGACGCTACATCGCACAATTTCGCATGCAAATAATAAAAATGCGTGCGGAATTGTGCGTAGAAGCATCTTTTAACATATCACAGAGAGACATGAGGCACACCATAATTTAAAAGCATTGAAGTACAAAAGATGAAGTTTCGACATACATTACGCATGCGTAAAGTGTTTTGCTCAGCTTGTTTCGTAACCAGAATACATTTGACTTGACAGTTCTAGTCTTGTCGAATACCATATTGTCATATACTAAAGAACCACACATACCGAACTATGTAACTAGATAGCATTAGCATGCCTCGGTAACCATAATAAAGTAAACAATTCGCTAAGAACTAATGCGCTGTTATGGCATCGTATGAAGACAGTTTGGTTTTGTACTCTGTGGTCTGACAACTACACTCTGTCACTAAAATCATTGAGCATTCTATAAGTACGATAGTTTATAATGTGATAGAATTAACAACTAAGTGTCAATAAATTAATCAATAACTAATTTATGTTTTAATAATTACCATACCAGCAAAATACGAAAATTGGTGCCACAGGGAAAGAAGATGGTACCTAGTGTAATAAATGTACAAGATAAGATAAATAAAGATTAAAATAAAAACAATATGTGTAGTTAATGAAGTTAGCTCATTTATCATAAACTATTACTTAGTTACAGTTTATGATAAATTAGTTTTAACTAGCTTTAAAGAGTCACATGACACGTCGAATATTTCAGAGACCTCACCTTCAACAATAAAGGAGAAAAACAAGAAAAATACAGGAGCTGGAACAGGATTTTGAAAACTTTTAGGAAATGGTAAGTAAAGAGATTGAACAGCATGCAGTACCAATCACAAAAAATTGTGTGTATTCTGGCGAAGACAGATCGACAGCTTCTTAAGCATAATTGCCCACTTGGGTAATATTAAGTTTCTGATTGAGCTAGAAGTATTACCATCTCATGTTCATCTTAATAACAATGGTGGTAAAATAATAACATATCTTATAATAATTATGATTACCGAAAACTCTTGTAGAAAAAATCTATTAAACTGTCATTTCCTTACATATATTTTTTTTTAGTTACAGCGCAAACACATAGCAAAAACATCATATATGTACATTTTCGGCCTCAGCAAAAGGTTTAAGCGATACGATGGAAGGAAAGTTCAGGGTGGTATAATTACCATTACTCTTTATTACATCGATCGAATAGTAATAAATTATTTCCGTATTTTTCATTGCTCATCTTACACTAAATGGTTACAATGGGTGGACTTAATGCCTCGGCTGGAGGTCAACGTGATGGAGAGAAATATATTGTAGGTGCACTATTCAGATAAAAGAAAAAAAATTAATAAATGACTATTAATAAATAATTTTAATAATGATACAAACTTATAAATATATTTACATATAGATTTATATATAAATACATAAGTAGATACTGTAATAATCCTAAGATAAACATAAATCAGAAGAACTAGACAATATAATATTATGTTTACCAGGAAATTATTTAGTATATACGCTCGAATCAGTTTAAAAGAGTGCTTATTTAGAGCGATCTTAACGTCATCCGGGAGAGAGTTCCAGAGGAGTATAGCCAGGAGTGTGTAAGAGGAACTGAAAAATCCCCTACCATACTGCGGGATACGAAGCATAAGTTTGTTAAGGAAACGTGGTTCTCAGTCAAGAGATGTATGGAGATAGTGAAAATTATGCTTAAAATAAGAAGGTGAATTTGGATCGGTTAATACAGAATATTATGACAAGAAAAATCTAGAGCTACGACCTTGCCGGATATTAAGCCATTTAAGCTCAGTACGTTAGATGGAAACATAGCTACTTACGTGAGACGATAATGTAACGAATGCAGTTGTTAAGTAGGCGCTCCAACATATCTAGAAGGTTTTGAGATAGGTCCGGATTCTGCACTATCAATTATATGTAAAATGGAATAAACAAGCATAAACTTTGTTTCGCAGGGTAAGATATTTGTAGACGATAAAAGGAACAGAGTTGCAATAACTGTACAGCAGATCTCGGAAACCCGTGACCGTCTTCGAGTGGTTTTCACGCAAGCCGAGATTTTTTATGCAGCTAGAAAATGCAATGAATCTTCTTTGGCCGATTAAAAAAAAGACTACCTTAATCAAACTTGGGCAACAACTTCGGACTACCTACGACCATTTGAAAGGATTTATAGTAAACCCATACTCGTATCTATTTGACCAGTTTCTGATAACGTCAAGATTGTTGATGAAGTTTTTTGATACATTGTTGATATCATTACTATTCTGCACATAGAGCAAAAGCATTTCTAGCCCATAATCAATAACTCGGTAAGTAGTTATACGCTAAACTACGAAAATGTATTAAATACTTGAAATCAAAAAAATTACGTTCGGCCGGGGCACTTTGGGTTGCAGATTCAATTATCGCATGGGACAAGTATTTTTATGGACTATAAACAGTTTTTCCGGATCTGGGGGTTAGTCCATGTGCAATTAATATGTGTAACCTGCCTCTATTAATCAAACAACAAGTCCTTCCGTGCTTCATACATTCATTTATTTGACAAAACTTAATGACTTTAAAGGGGGAATATGCCAACTTTCCCCCAAAATATCACTAAATCTGAGGACCAATTGATGGCGGTAAATCCATCCGACTATGGCAAACTCAAATCCCACAGACTAGTGATAGGGAGCAGCAGCTGTAGCGCGAGGCAACCGGCACTGCACTCACCGACCCCTTGTCCGGCATGGTGTGTAAGGGCAACTCTTCAATAGCACACGAAGATATTAGTTTTTATTTGCTGCTAGACATAGATCGAGCAGTGTACTTACACAAGCCTAAAAAGAAGAAACGGGAATGGCTTTTTCTTGTTTTGGATTTTACCAGAAGGAGGTGTAAAACATATTAACTAATATAGGTACTATGTGTCCAGTCCATGTACACATTTATTTTCATATTCGTTATTTCTGCACTTATGTTTCTGACCGACAACAGCACAACAGTAATTATATTTTATTCGGGGAACGTTTCGTTTAACTTTCCCGAGGCAACGCTCGGCAACCCGGTCAGCAAATGGCCGGGACCTCGTTTAATTTCTACATTATTTATTAGCATGGCCTATAACATGCTGTCAGGTGTACGCAGTCACACCTATGCACCCCTTTTGTTACCACAAAATATTGAATAAAAATCTGGTGTATTTGTTATAATTAAAAGTAAAAGAACGAGTACTATGCAAAAAGTAATTATGGCCGTTCTAATTTTTATGCATTTCGCATAATCGAATGATTTGTACTAAGCGTTTTTTCGCTTCGAATACCAATCTACATGAAATTGTGTTATAATAGTAAAACGTACCATTTTAGCCAAGTTATCACCAGTTTTGATAAAGTTTATGCAGTTTCACTATCTCAAACTTCAGTCATGTTTTATTGTAGTTGCTGACAAGGCAGTTTATATTACGCAAATTATTTTAAGAAAATACTGAACTTATTGTAATATATTTCGTTGTATAATAAGATAAAATGTTAGGTAATACATAAAAATTTGTAATATGATAGAAAACATGAAGAATAAAGAGGTTATATTACGCTTTTATATAATTACATCATTCATTATGATTGGCATATTGCGAAGACACATTTCAAGTAATTGTTTGGTAGTATAAAATTCATAATTCTACTTCATTTACATAATTAACATTACTTTTCACAGACGTGCGAAATTGTTCTGGTAAAAGGACACTTACGTCTATTTTATTTGATTTAAGGATTAGGATATACTATATCATAGGTAAATATAAATAAAATAAAATCAAAACTGCACGCATACTTATCAACTATGCAAACATCACTACACATCTCACTAACTAAGGCGGATGTCTCCAGGACGTTACCCTGTCTTATCTTCACTGGTCTGAAGATAGGAGTACGTAATTTGTTATGTTTATTATTTCCTTCGCTGACTTGGTAAATGGCCGGTATGACGATATAGTAAGTAAACATTATCGGGTAGAGAATGATGTCAGTACCCGAAGCAATGTTTGCGTTGGTAGATAATTTATTAATTATTAGCTACCCTATAGGTTTAATTTCATTTATACGGAACATGTACACAAACTAGAAACGTGGTTGCGTTACGCGTTAAAGAACCCTTGTCACTCCTTAAATTTGCACTGCACCCGAAAAACTGGTTTTTATGCGAAAGGGGCCAACAATCAATTGGCTCATCCGATGCTCAGGTCAACACGAGAAAAGCTGTAAGTACGTTGCCGGCTTTGAGGAGTATTTGAGGATGGGGGAGGAGGAAAGAGGCGGGGGTCTGTGCGCCTCCGGCTACCTCACAAGATGCCTCTACTTAACGATGGCAGTACTACTCTGATCGAAGTCGTCCCAAAGAGCAGCTGCAAAAGCCGCCGCTTGGTTCTACCACGAACGAGAACATAAGTTCGATTTCTTAATTTTCATCACTAAAATTGCATCAAAAAAATAAACAAAATTTATATAGTATATATAGAATGTACAACAAAACCTCAAGAGAAATGTATACGACCAGGGCGTGTTGCCAGTGATGACATATGGAACAGAGACATGGTTCTTCACTGCGACAGGCTGAATGAGGAAGCTCAAAGTTGCTCAGCGCGCTACGGAAAGGGCTATGCTCGGAGTTTCTCTGCGCGATAGAGTCTGCAATGATAATATCCGCAGCAGAGCTGAGCCAACCGACATAGTCGCAAGGATCAGCAAGCTGAAGTGGCAATGGGCCGCCCACATAGCTCGCAGAACCAACATGCGTTGGGGAAAAAAGGTTCTTGAGTGGCAGCCATACAGGCAAACGCAGTGTGGGATGACCCCCCACAAGATGGAGTGACGACCTGCGCAGTGTTGTGGTAAGTCGATGGATTCAGATGACTCAGGGTCTAGCTTTATGGCAATATTTGGGGGTGGCCTATGTTCAGCAGTGGACTTGTGGTAGGCTGAAATGATGATGATGATAAAATAAAGTTTTTCAATTTACACTATTAGTTCCATAGTCTAACATAAAGTATGAATCTAAGATAGTTGTAGTTTATTATACAATTAACAAATATTAGTTTGCTATAAAATTTTACACTTGAGACTTTACGGCTGAGGATAATTTAGACCATTCAAAAGCAAATTTTTAACTATCTCTTAGGCGTAACATTAACCCCTATTTAAAATTTTACCTCTTTAGGCCCTGCTATTCTTGACCAACAGTGAGTATTTACCTTTTATACATATCGATTATTTATTGAAGTTTTATATTATTTTTGCTTTAACTAACATTACACAAAATATATTACATAAAAAAACAATCAATAAGCCAATGTTGATTTAAACCCTGAATTTCGACATCCCATAAAACACGTTAACATAATATTCAAAACAAGAATTGTCAAATATATAACTAAACTAGTACATATTTAATGTAATAAAATTATGGTTTTCAATAAATGTTCAAATATGTATAATAATAATGTGTCTACACTATGTTTTGTAATCACAAACCATATCGGTTTCTAACGTTTTGGTTAATACCCAGTGAGCATGGAAAGACACATTATTTGTTATCATAAAGCCAATCGCCGGAGCGAAGACAGAATTTTAATTAATACTAGGGAACTGATGGTTCTGTTAATTAATTTATGCTCTCTCTCTTATGTCGAAACATGAAATCAATGTAGATGAAAGACGTAGTAATCTGAATACACGGAGTATTGATTATATATGTAAATGTTTCATGTTACTTTTGATTTTTTTAAGATAATTTAAACATTGCTTAAATTAAATATATTGCTTAATTTTTTATATTTAGTTTTTTCTTAAACTGACTATATACTAGCTCTTACTTGCTACTTCGCGTGCAGTTCGAACTTTATTATTTTCGAAAATTAAATCAAGTATTTGACGAGTATTTTTTAAAAAGTTAGTAATATACGGCACATACATACCTATAATATACGGTACGTTTCTTAGAGTCTGTAAAACGCTGCTTTATTTCAATCCCAAAGAGGCTCTAAAAATAGTAACCGGTTTTAGTAGATTGGCTACACTACGCAAATAAGCATAATTCACCATAGTCGTTTATTATGATAATCGAATCGAATATTATGTGTATGTACATATGAATTCTAATCACTGTTAATTGTAAGGTTTTGTAGAATTTATATTTACGTTTTATGATTAATATAGTCTTTTGATACTAGAAGATCATATGACAATGATGATGAGGTATTAACCCAAACTCAGACGATTTTACTTTACCTTCGTGTACCTAATGTATTACCCATAGTAAGTCTAACAAAGTGTACTCTAGGGGGTTTCATTACTCATTAAACGTTATACTCATAAAACTTACATTATTTTTGAACCAATCTTAGGTACAGTAAATAATACTGACGAAACCATGCTCATTGTTGATTGCCGGCGAAACGTAGCCGGTTAAAATATGGCGGCAAAGTTTGTGGTGAGACTAGCCATGCGGCAACTAACGAACCCCTGCTATGAAATATACGGGTATCTTGCGCCTCGTTCTTTACAATATACTGGTAGGAAACGAACAAAGCAACTGGTAGTAAATTATTTGTAAATAATTATATTCTCAGTGCAGGGTACGAGTTCGATTCCCGCTAGGCGCAAAGATTTGTATGATGAGTACGAATGTTTGTAAGTCATAGATGTTTATATCATTTTATGATTTATCCATTATCATTTCACTTTCTGTCTTATCACCATCCAGTTTCCAAGACACCGGGAATTATAGTTTGAGACAAAATAACATGTTTACATTACCTATTTAAAAAAAAAATGAAACACCCACAGATAATTTCTAATTATGATGTAAATTATAAATTTTGTTACAGTTGATGACAGTTGTTACAGTCGTTAATAGCAGTTATAATTAGTGTTTTAAAATATTTAAAACTTACTATACCAATGCCGTGTTAGTTCAGGGGTCAGAGCACTCCCCCTCGCGGACGGGTCCCCGCCTTGTCGTGGGGGAGGGGTAGGGGCTTAGTAGCCATGGTTTGGTCTCCCACGGTGAACTAAGAGGAACCTACATGGCCTAACTTAGTGGGATGGCTGGCCCGAGGAGGCCGTTCTGAGTGCGCTTGTGAGTCCACTTCAGATGTGGGTTGATGGACTGTGGGGGGAGCGATTGCGTCGTTGCTTTACACACATCAAGGCTGGTGGCGTATGGTATCCATCCGTTCTCCGTTTCAAACTGCAGGAGGTTAGAATAAGGGAAATAATAATTATATAATAGCAAGTGTGGTGTGGCTTCCTAATTTCCATTGGCTTGTTTCTTTACCCATGTGGGTTTGGAGTAGGTGGGTGGGTCCGTGTTCCGGCGTGCTTTGTTCGCAAAAGCGTTCCCGTGGCCTAGCCGAGATGCGGCGAAAACACCGTGGAGTTATGGTCAGCGCAAGTGCGACATATCATGCCCTTGCTCTCGCGATGGCGTTTATGTTAGGTAGATATTTCTCCAAGAAAAAAGAGTACTCAAGGGCACTCGGTCTGTTGCGCCAATGGAGTTAAAGGCCGCGTAGAAAGGTGCATCCGTGTTCCAGCCCCTCTTGCCAGAAGAATCTTCTCCCAAGGATGAGCTGCCTAGGGCAGCCGGCGCTGGAGGAGTCGCAGATATGTGAGCGAGCTTTTCTCTGGCCGTGCCAATATACGGCAAAGTTGGAACACAGTGGGGTTTTATATGCGTTTAGAAATACGCGTGAAAATATCTAAGGACATTTCCTATAATTTTATGGTACTAGAATCCCATTCAAGACGTTAACTACAATTTTAAGTGCTGTTATTTACCGTGGGTACGATGGAATGGTGGATGTTAAATAAAAACACTAAAAAAATTATAGAAAAAAAATATGTCTGAGAAAAAATATTTTGTTGATATATGAAGTCCGTCAACGCGGATTGAAATTTCGTGGCAGACTTTCCCTTGCTTCAAAATCCTGTATCGTGCCTAGTGAGATTCGAACCCGAAATGCTTAGCTTCGAAGGCAGAGTCAAACTTGTCTAACACTAACTATCGGGACGTCCAAATTAGTTAACCATTCGATTAGGGAATAATTAGTAACATTTAGTAGGTGTAGGTGCAGGCTTTAATTTCTTAGTAGTTACACGAGTTACTTAGGTTCAATAACCGGTGCCGGCACCCCTAAAATTGTTTATAACAATTTTAACTCCTGGTTTGTAAGTTTTTAACCCTGTGATATCCTTCTTCTGATAAAATAGCAAAAGTGATAGGTCGTAAATAAATGTAGAACACATTATTTAAAATTTAAATTTCCTCACTGAATTTTAAGCTAATAAGACAAACAGGTCTTATGCAACAATAGCAGATGTCTGTAATCTAGGTTAGTATTCAAATTAGCCAATAATATAAATAGTTTATAGTAATATAGTAAGTAATAGCAAGTAATATAATAGCTCGGAACACGCCTACGCAAAAGCAAGGCCAGTTGGCAACAGCCACATCATGGAGGTAGATAGTTGCTAGCGTGTGTAAAATAATGCACGATCCCCAACATAAGTTGCTAATGGTCTTCTTCTTCTTCAACAAGCTTAAACAGTGTTAATAATCCACGCTGAATATAGGCCTCTCCCAATGGAAGAAGTTGCCTTAATCTCCTCGCGGCAGGAAGGTTGCCGATCATAATACCGGACTCCTCGGACCTTAAAAGTTCCTGTCCGTTATCGGTCTGTATATTTTGAATCTAGTATTTTTTGAGATCATAAATCCGCAATCTTCGGAGGCCATGACGTTCAGGAGGTTTTACCCAAAGTAGATTTACGACAACCACGGAAAAAAAATTTGGTTGGCTGAATTTCGTAAGTTGCTACCAGTTCGGAAGGCGGGACAAAATATTAACAAAAAGTACCAATTAATGAAATTTACAAAGATTTTTTTTAAAACTTAAGAACATGCATGTTTACAGCTGCGTAATGGGTATCCATTTTTAATGGTATACTAATGTATAAATGGACGGTCGACATGGTAAAAGAAAAAAAATAATAACAAACTATCATCTGATTTCGAGAACAGGTTTCGAGCGGTCGACGGATGCGGGATGATGCGAGCCGATAGACGTAATGTGCGAAGGTTCTTTTTTTTATTGTCTTAACAACACGACAAAAAGTATTAAAAATGACGCTTCGGAACTTAAAGTTATGTACAAATTAAACCACATTTAATTCATGTCTCTTCTTGTATACATAGCAATACGGTCTTTTATATTAAGAAATAACAATAAACAGTTCGGCTTATACCATAGTATAAGATATAATTGCTGATGAATTCATTATTTTCGAATCCGAAAACATCAGCAGGATCTAACTTTGCTTACCTATAGCAAACAGCAATTAGTACACCGGCACAAACAGCGCAATAAAAACAAACTTCCCCTGTTTTTCGATCCAGCCACGTTGCATAAATTTCACTAAATCGAGTTTAGTAAGTAATACTCGTATTACTTTTTAATATCCTTCGTCTCTATTGTCACTAGTTCACTTCACTTAACGTCACAACCTGTGACGAAGAGAATAACTTTGAGTGCGGGGCGTGCGTCCGAACGAAACGTAAGCGTTAAGCGCACGTTGATTGCCGACTGATGCTCGCCGCTCGGAGCAGAAACGCGCTGGCTTCGACCGTATAGTATTACGAAGCCCCGCGTTAAAAGCCCCAAAGGGTGGGTGTAACAGAGCTTCTGAGCTGTTTTAGGACGCAATGACGGGCCCTTGCCGGTACGCGGTTCCGGTGCTTTATTTGCATTGATTCTTAGAGTACACTTGTTGGTTATAACAAATTTTAAAGCTTAGAGAGAACAATGATACATTACAACAATGCGTACCCTATATTAGTAGTAGGTAATTCAAGTGTTGTGATAGATACTATCGCAAATTGTGCAATAATATAGACTAAGTACTCAAATGAAGATACGTCTGTAGTCACACTGTTTCTTTGTACATTACAGTTAAAAATTCCCTTTAACGACTGATGCTATTTAGATAGCATTGCGTGTGGTGCTTGCACTTTTCTTAACTTGCACGTGTGTTACATTACCGAAGGTAGGTCGGTTGTCATCTCGTCAGTGCTGCACTTGGATATTCCAATAATTTTTCCACATGCATGTATTAACTATTTTTACTAATGCGTAGACTTAAAATATATGAACTCCTGGACATTTGTTAATCTTTTCGATTAAGCAAAGTCTAAAGGAACCCCTGATGATGCTATAAACTCGAATCTAATCTCGAGACCTACAACATATCTTAACATACAACATAAAACATCTGACAACGGCGCCATCGGGGTGGGATGCAGACATAGATTTCTTAGCGCCTCTTCCATACGAAAATATTAGTACCCATTTATTTAAAATCTTACATTTCGTAATTGTTAGCAAAATACCAGAACACATGTTACACATGTTACAATAAACATGTAACATTAATGTAACAAACGTTTTTTTTAGAATCTAGTGCTACTGATAATAAAAGACCACCAAAGGGTACAACAAACACACTTATCTCTGTTTGCATAACTGAGCCTGTTTTATCTACATTGAATACTATCTACCATATTGACAGATAACTAATCATCGATTTATTTTCGCAATCTAAAGAATGCATCCCGATTTAGGTCATGACTAATTCGCTATTGCTTATGACCCAAATAATGTCTAGTATACAGATACAGTAATACGTAGTCAAAAGAAGTATCATGTACGTAACTCCTCTTAAAAATAATCGAACCCAGGTCACTCGCGTACAATGCAATAAAGTGAGCGCTTTGGCCTGCCTTGGACTCTGGCTGTTGTTTGTACATGGCTACCACGCTATGTACAGACAGATAAAAAATATAAACTACAAAATTGCATTCTTGTGCATGTCATTGTTTTTCATTACGAGTCTTTCTAAAGTGCATGTAAAAGCTGACATGCAACCCAAAAAAGTTTTATCTCAACACGTTGTGGTGAGGATGGTTATGGGTAAAACAGGCGGATTGTTGAATTCAATACCGATACCATCGGACTATTTTTATGTGAGCAGGAACCCATCCATTGTTTTTAACCCTCAAAGAACAACAACTTGTTTAAAAGAAAATAAACAATACCGCATGTTGTTGTCCTGGGCCTTAGAAATGTTATTTAAATAATGTTATTTAACTAGATTAAGAGTAGGTATACAGTCATAGACTAATAAGTAACACAACGTACAGACATTGGACAATTAATGATTATAATTTATATTATAAGGACAGGACAACTTGTAAAAATATATGTAATTTGAAATGTAATAGTTTCATTGAATTTACGGATTTTATCACGTTCAATTTTGTTTTTATATTCCCGACGTTCCGAATGCTTTACATTAGCCGTGGTCTCAGGGAGACTGAGGTGTTAGACGTGTAGTGTTCGCGTAAATCAACAAGAAATCGTAATATATGTAATGTCATTTATATGCCGAAACATGTAACTGTAAGTGATAATGTACTTATTCATGTTTTATGCAAATAAAATGAAATGAATTGAACATAATTTGGACTAGTTTATATTCGCAATCAAATAGATATCAATCTAGAAAGAAATGCTTTAGTGAAAACGGAGTAAAAGCAATTGATAGTTCAATGAAATCCAATAAGGCCGGGCTTCTTGCGCCTGTAGCCGTGCTCTGAAATCGATGAGAAGGAAATCTCTAATGGATATGCTGTCATTTACCATTCCCGAATGATGGATGGCGGTAAATAAATGCCAACTTTTCTTTTATACATTTCTTTTTCATTTATTATGACAGTGGTTTCATATTAAAAAAATCAGTCTGTATTCAGAAACAGTAAACATAATCTGTAGGATTCCATGAATACATTTTATATAAACCTACGGAGTTTCAATACTTTGTTACCAAAATAATGAAAACACTTTCGAGAGCCAGTCTTCAATTTACCAATACTCAATTGATTTATTAAAGTTACAGCACTATTTATAAAAGAAATTTAAAAATATTTTATTTGTATTTGTATTCGACACACGAATTAAACTATTTATGATTAAATATTTATGTCGGGATCAGCATTGAAGATAAAGACTGACTAAAACCCCACGGTAGATATGGTGTGGGCCCGGTGGCCTTTACAGCTTCAGCGGTAGAGACTCGCGAGCAGAAGGCCCGCAAGTAAGGTGTAGTTTATTGATTATTCTCGTGGTCCCTGCTAATAAATTGATATTTGTTGCCCGACTTAACAGCAATAGTAATGCTGATCGCTTAGCAGGATACTTGGGAAAGTTTGTTTGGGCTTCGAGAGCTGGGCAAGCGTCGTTTACAATTCGATTAGCATATACATAGCCTGAATGAAGTATGTGTTCAGTATGCCTCTTCGGTAGTGTACGTATTAAACTTAAAATTCGTCGACATTTATGGTATGAAAGACTTAAGATATCTTTGAGTTAATTAAAGATAAACTAACAAAGACAATGGTGCACTAAACACATCTTTCTCTACATCTCAGTCGTGCTATTTGTGATTTTTCAAACATTGCTACGGCTAATGTGTAATTATAATGACACCGGTGTATTACTTAAGCATTTAATACGCTTGAGAAGAAAATATTTCTCAATTCATTTCGCCATCTTGAGCAAGTACAGGATGTGAATAAATGCTTTATTTAAAGTTTAATGCTGGCGCGGGGCTCTTATGTAAGAATTACGTAATAATACTTGTTTTCGTTATAGTTTAAGTTTTTTTTTTAAAAAGGTAAATGTATGAACCTTTTTGTTTCTCTGCAAATAAAAACTTCCTAAAGAGTTTAATGTCAGCGTGCTCGTTAAGTACCCCGAGTCTCTCAAAGGACAATAGGCTATAGTTTGTGCTAAGAATGGCGGACAAAAACGCGGATGTCAAGCGGAAGATGCGTCAAGCATAAACAGTTAATTATGTATTCTCCAAATGGGTAATTAAGGCTATATAAAAAAAAATATATGCATTCTCACGTCTGCGGCGTCGTGACTTTAATTTAACAACGGTTATTTCACGTAAAGACAATAATACAATTTTAATACAACTAATCCTGAGTAATGCTATAAAATATAACTAATACTATGCTTCTTTCTACTATACATGGAGATTGCAGAGTCAGGATTCCAGCCACTCAGCAATTAAGTTCTTACTCAAATTGAGGGTAAAGAAGCATAATGTCATAGTAATACGTCACATATTTCAAATAAAATATTATTATAATTACGACGCTAGGCTCACCACCTGTCACATTGTCCAAATAAATGTTAGTGAAAAGTCGGTTTAAACCAATATAACACTCTAGACCTCGGCCTACCCCATTATTGGGTACGGGGTAACGAGAGCTTTATTTACTTTTTAATTAGATATTTGGCATCATTCCGAAGGGTACAGTTAATGTAAAAAATAAAAGTAAATGCTTGGCAAAAGCCACCTTTTAAAGATTTTTTAAAGAGAGAGGAATCCGGCAAGGGTCCGTCACACTGCTCCGGTGCGGGTTGGCGGACTCTTCGAAATAATAATTTTTATTATTTCTCAGACATCAAAGGTTTCTATCACCACCGAGCACGTGGTAATTTCATCACTTAACATTGTTAAACAATTTTAGTGGTGCTGGCACCGGGTTTCGAACCCTCGTCACTATGTAATGAAAGTAAGCGTACGCAAACGTAATATAAATCTATCTTTAAAAAAATTGTTTCTATGCTCGTTTGAAAAAAAAAAGAATCTAACTAATAATCAAATTGCATGGCTTTTAATGCTCCAATAGAAGAGAAGAGTGGCAGTCATTAATTAATGTCCCGGTAGGCAAAGGTCTCATGTCAGTTTTAAGAGAGGTTTGCCCTGCCTAAGGTCAGTGAGGGTTTGAAGCTGAGACGTCTGCTAGTTCTAATGCGGGATGGCAGACTCAGGCCTTCGTGTAGATTTTTTTTTGTATTGCTCCTTCTGTATTTGCATTATCCTCTTTTAATATTCATATGTTTATATACGTTAAAATGATAATAGATTGACGACTTTTCATAGGGTTTTTACCAAGTTGGGAGAATTTTTGGTAATCACTGAGCATTTTAGACAGATCGGCGTTCGCAATAGCAGAGCCTCTGCATATTAAACGCTGCCTCATTTCGCTGATTATTATGAAACATTCTACTTGTGTAAGTGGAAAAAGAGGTACTAATGCTTATGCGATAGGATCAAAGCTAAGCTAAGCGGTTTTTGGGACCAGGCACCTATAATACGTGCAGACACTAATTCAACATTTTGTACGCAGCTAGCATCTACTTCGGCTGGGATTTGATCATGAAACCAGACGTAAGTTACTCTCTGCACTGAGCTACATCTATAGTTTTCAATAAGCCGAAGTTAAATAATATATTTTTTTCTAAACTAAATTAATAATAAATAAACAAAATAATTAAAAATAAACGTGTTATGTAACGGAAAATATTTTAGATACCTATATATACCTAAAACATTTTCTTTTCACTTAAAAGTACTTCGTTGGATATATACTATACGTACCTACTTAACTATACAGTCGTTAATTACGATCGTAATTTTTAAATAATGACCAATTACCCTTAAGAAATTAAGTGAAATTGTTAGGTTTTTTTGTTATGCGCATTGGATTATGATAAATACTTTGGTTTCATTGTAAATGCAATTAAGTACCCTTTGTACTATAACTTTTCTCAAACTTTACTAATGAATTATTCAATTTCTTTCTCGAGTGGGACGTGTGAGTGGCGTAATGGTATGAAGTATGTCATGATTACACAGTTTTTATGCAGATCTGATGATTCGTTCATTTTTAAAATGACGCTGCATTTAGTTACCGATATTCATACAAGCGGTTATCATATTACTACCTACTACCAATGACATGGCTTTACTATGTTGCAGTACAACGTACAACTGTATGGTGATGATGTCCTCCTGGCCGATTTCGACTACGACGACAACTTTCGAATACTATTGACAGTTGTCAACTGCGCAGGAGATATAATAGTGCTGTAAATATACACAGAAGCACTCACTCGTCTTTACCTTCCCATGTCTGATGCTACGCTTTTGTGATAAGATCGGAGGGAGGTTTAGATTTAGTGTTAGAGACACGAAAATCATAAACAAGTTATTTTTGCTAAAACTTTCCCTTCGGCTGAGATTCGAACGCTGAACCCATAGCTCAGCAGTCAGGTGATACGAATGAGTCGGCTTGTCCGGGGAAAGGCCACACTCTCTAAGAGTACCTAAAAGAAATAGCACCATAATGCTGTGACCACCACAGTGACTCATTTCCATCAGAGCTGCACGTTTGTTACCTTTATCTGTATAAAACATTAAACGAATTATGCAACAATAAATATGTCAAGGGCAGGGGCTAAGTATTATGTTGATGTTCTTTAATCCTATCAAATTATATGCAGTATTCATCCAAGAAAATCGAGGATACGTCATTCAAGTAGCTTATTTAATAAATGTGAGTATTATAATTGGCCTCGTATCCGCAGTTAAAGAACATTTTATCCCGCATATTAACATACTCGTATTAGGAAGGCATACATTAACGGTCGTAACAATGTCAGATTTTGAAGATTTTTATTGGCATTTCGCACAAAAAATAAATGTTTTATACAAGCTAACACGGCTAATCTGAAATAAAAACAAATAGCTAAGTACTTGTAATTTACATTGTGTACATTTTAAGTACTTATCAATTATTGGCACAAAAATACAAATGCGATTCTCAATGTTTGAGAGAGTTTTGAAGCTGGGAAGGTTTGGTGGAATTCCGCTCTTTTAGCGGATAAGTGGACACCATAGGCTCATTCATTTCATTAGATATATTCTTCATTAGACGCCTTCCACCAACTCGACTTGGATTATAGTCTAATAGGGGTGATGCCATTCCTTAATTCTGACAGCCACATGTAATAACCAGATCCTTGTATGTCAGCTAGGTAAGTTGGCATGCAAGATTTGTTCATTGCACTTGCCCTGTCACTAGTCTATGAGATTTGAGTTCGGATGTGGATTGATTTTCCGCTATCTGTCGGGCGCCATAACTTAGTTTGTAAGTCATGTTTGTGTGCACTAAGCATTGCGTATAATTGAGGTAACATTCGGAAAAAAAATTATATGATTCTCTTTGAAACACAGGAAAACTTATTAAACAGTTATTTCCTACATTTGCTGGCAGGTTTATGTAAAAAGCTACTTCTAAATGCTGAATTTACCATTTATTTAACCATTAATTCACAGTAATAGCCGTTTAATCTTGAAATATTAGCCATCGGTCGAATGAAAATAAATGCTCTTTAGGGATACCCTCAGTAAAAAGTATCAAGTATATAATGGTGAATTGTAAATTTTGTATAATAATTTGTACGGGTTATTATAATTATCGCCTCTTGATGATTTCATAACGCGAAATACTTTATTTACGAACGTGACCTTTATATAGCTCAAACATTGCCAATGTATGGGACATTGCCTAACTACCTACTCCTATTAGAATACATAAACAAAAGCGTGACTCACACAAACGCTGGCCACGACCTAAATAAAACCAAACATCTTAATATCTTCGAAGAGAAAGTGATGTATCGATGGCGTAGTCAGACGTTATGCAACAATGTCTAGATACCTATGTGTTTGGGTGGGTTTTAAGGATGCCATTGACCGCAGCAAGTACGCCTGAGGCTAATGCCGTAATTGTAGTTAGATATGAATTTGATATAAGCTGCGTTGATACATAAAGCGATAGTACTTAGTGAGAATATGTTTTTCTCTTAAAGAATTGAAAACGGTGTGGTGTACTGAATAATGAACGAATATAACACCGAATAATGAACAATTTGAACTCGTCGATATTCTGTGTTCTGAAACATAATAAATATGTGTTTATTATGTTAGAACTAGTGGTTATAATTATTTAAAACTACTTAAATAGGCTAATAAACTATAATAAAAAAAAACGTTAGTGCCATTTATCTTGACTACATTACACTATTGTGTGTAATGACCTAGGCTAGAGCGGCGTCCTCGCACCTATGTCGGCGACTTCAAACACTAGCAGCGGACGGATATTCGATAAGTTCTTTGATTTGTGCATCGTTGGCATAATTTACTATTAGCGTAAATATATCTTAAGTCAAATTAAGAAATCTTTAAAATAATGCGATGATTAAACTTATAATATTGATATTTAGTGATAAAGTGAGACTTTGAAATGGTCTGTAGAATAAGCCTTTTAATTTCAAGTTGTAGTAATTAAGAAATACAGAAATACCAGCTAATGAGAAGAAAACTCACATGAAATTCAAATGTCAAAACTAATAATTTGGCTCTAATATTTTAATGGCGATTCCCCACATTGGGAAAGGTTTACATCCTGCAGTAGATATTTTAAAGTCTGTTGATGTATTGGGTGTAAGTAGGAATAGATAAGTATACCATCTATTTCTCAAATGCCAACCTCAGCTGCCCGTGGTACACCTTGCTAGCAAACAAAGGTGGCTCTGGCAACCGAATAATGGCGAAATATTCATCCTAAGTTGCTGAACCTTAATCTCACAGACTGAGTATCTTGCAGGCTCTTGATCTAATGGTTCAGTAAGTTAACCGCAACTAACCAGTAAAGGAAAGATATGAATTTTATATGGAGTAAAAATTATCTACTACTTTGTACAAAAAATACAAATATAAATCATATAAACATAATATGGTTTTTATTTATACGAAGATGTTTAAAAGTATCAGGTATGAAAATAATAGTAATAAATAGCTAATGCTTTGGGTGAAGAGCCGCTTTTATCTTCATTATTCCGTAAGTATGAAGACGAAATATCGAAGAGAATCTGTAAGAGCTTGTTGAACTTGCGCGTCAACAATCCCGTACCAAAGTATGTTTCCATGTTTAACAAATGGTAAATTTTTGCTTCCAATGGTTCAATAAGAAATAGAATTCGCTAACTTTTACTTAATCACCTTGTAAGAGTCCACTGCCGGCGCTATGGAAGCCGCAACACTAGCTAGTATGTCATGCATGGAAGATTTACCCTTACTCACTACACTAAGTGGCAAGTTGTGGAGTGCAGTGCCTTTTTTTAAAACGTGGGGAAATCCCTTAGTGATACTCAGCCCCCTGGGGGACAGCCGAGTTACTTCGAAATCTCACCGACTAAAACCCCACGGTGGTCGCCATCAGCGATGACGAGGGATCACGGGATCTCCGTTCGGAACACAACTGTGACTCTTCTTTCTCTTGTCTAAAATAGCCCAGCGTAATGCTGTCTCCGGGATGGGGCCAGCGTAATGCTGAGTCACCGTCCTTCTCAGGGTCGTTTTACTGGACAGAGATTGTCCACGACCCCAGAGGCCCCGTTTTTGGTAGGGGAACACCATTAATATTTGGAGGGCCATGACACGCGCACGCCTCTATGACCCCGTCTCCGAGCGGAATCTGTCCTCTCTCGGTCCCGCCCTGCAACCTCCTTCTGGATCATCACAGTCTCAAAGAAGGCGGCTACGGTCCTCCACGCCGTATCCCCGCTCAGCATCGCCGACACGACTGCAGATAGGGAGAGGTTTCGCCCAATGTGGTTCACCAGGATGCTGCGCTCCGCCTCCCATGCTGAGCTTACCGTCAATGTGTGCAACGTGGAGTCCTGGTCCCTTCCACCGCAGTGAAAGCTGTGCGCCGTCGCCTCACATCCGATCTTATACTCACCTATAATCACCGAAACAGTGCAGTGCCATTGCACCACTGATGCTACTCCCAAACTCTAATCTGTGGTGTGGTATATTTAGATGGATTTTCCGCCACCAGTCGGTTGCCAGAGCTTTTTTTGTTAATCAGCAGAAGCAATGCGAGTTCACTACACAAATATGACAAATCAACAATTGGCGAAAAATTTTTAAAATTAAATTTTTATGGTATTTAATATATTATATGTTATGCGAGTCAGTTAGCATCCAAACTTATGTGATGTAAAACATCCCTTCATTTTATCACAAATTGAAACGCTGATAACAATAAAAGTAAAATCTCAAATCTAATTAAATCATTATTTTAACTTAACATATGTCAAGGAAATTCAATCACAGCATCAAACTTTCTGTCTAATTTCATAAATAGATGTACAACCAGTATGTTGCAACCATTACTAAATAGGTTCCTATTTGCTACAGAACCCTAAAATACTTTTTTCTGCAAACAAATATCAGTAGACGGGGACAGAAACCATGCACTCGAGTCAATATTGCCCCTCGCGTACAAGTGTCGCCTTGTAAGGCTTCAGGATGTAACTCAAAACTCTTGGATTGTGAATAAAACACTGAAAAAGCGCACTTTTGAAGTCGCATTTCTGTTGTACATCAAACGTGGCGAATTTTATTGTTGAGCATGACGTCTCGTAACAGATCAATACTTAGTTGGTTTTCAAAGATGATGCTTTATATTTTTAAATCTATAGAAAATAAAAAATAAAAACTTTAATACTAATTTTAAGTTTTTTTAATAAAAAAATTACAAATTTAATTTTCTATGCAATGTTAGTTACTTTCTTTATGGAATACGGTGAACATTTATAGAAACTCCAAAACCAATAAAATAGAAACGGTAATTTTATAGTTATATTCAGTAAAAACGTATAACGTAATAAATGTGTTCAAGCGACGTCGGCAACGTCGGTTGTAATCACGCAAGCGTGTAATTTGGGAGGCGTGTCGCGTTCTTTACTCGGGGTAAATGCAATCCGATCAATTTTCGTAGGCCAGCAGATTATGTATCTCGCGTACGTTTATCGGGGGCATCGCGATGACCCGGGTAACAGGAATTCGAGCGTCCGTTATATTCAACCACATGGTTGTTGCGTTACGCCGTCAGCGAACCGTGCCCTCGCTTACTTCGTCTTACATCTTATTACTGTAGTAAGTTACGTAATACCATCTAAAACGCTATTTTTCACTCGAACAGGTTTAGGAATTATGGCGAAAATGTTGCAAGTGTATAAACGTGTGATCTAGTTTTGTCAGATGTAAATGCTTTATTGTCGACGGTCTCTCAGACTTTTTGTCGAAATTTATTTAATTTTAATTAGAATTTTTTTTGTGAAAGTTACATTTATACCGAAAATTATTTAGTTCTAAATTCATAATCCTTTTTACATGAACACTTTGCTAAGTTGTAATTAAATGAAACTGATTTATGTCACTGTTAGAATATTCAGGGAATGTTCCTAAAATTTGGTCCTTTAGTCTTAAACTTGCCGGCTTTTTAAACTTGAGTTATATTTAGCGTAATGTTATTCGTTAATGTTCATTTTTGGCTTGTTGATGTTTGGTTTTTGTATATTTATTTAATAAAATCTGTGTCCATAGATTTCGCGCCATTAGAATTTATGTACACATTTGTAACATGTCACATTTATTCCCCTTTTAGTTTTAATGTAGCGCTTTTAGCTTTCGTGTTGAAGAAATCAAAAAGTACAAAGTAGAACCATAAGAATAATAATTTATTTATTATTCTTATGGTTCTACTTATTTATTATTCTTATGGTTCTACTTTGTACTTTTTGATTTCTTCAACACGAAAACTAAAAGCTTATTGTTACAACATATTTTTTTGTTAAAACTAAGTAGTCAAATGTACAGTATAGCTAATTCAAGCTAATAGACTAATGAAAATCACAGACTGACAGTTCTGAATATCTTAAAAACATTAACAGTTGGATCCTCCACATATTGCAAAATTGAATATTATATAAACATCGGAATACAGCGGCTACACTCTTTGTAACATTTTGTTAAATTGAGAATTATGTATACTCATTTAAGTATTCAATATCGTAAAAGTCATATTTTACAAAATGAACCAATGAGTGTCAGGAATAGAAGGATTTAACTGTAAGCCAAGAATATGTAGGGATATAATGCACGCGTCAGCTTGCGAGCGTGTGTTGAAAAGTCTGGGAATACATCCCTTTGTTACACGAATGGCTTCTCGTCCACGTTGCCTCCTTATCAAACATAGCTTTTGTGCTAGCGAATATTTTTTCGTTTGAATAAAATTGGTAGCTGAAAATGAAATTGACTATTTTGTGAATTGCTTTTATTAATTAATATTAATAATTTGTCTGCGTTTGGCTGCTGTGCCGCGGGTCGCGGGTACGATTCTCGCAGGGCACAAGTATCTGTATGAATTACATGTATATTTTTCGGGTCAGGGTGTTTTTCCATGTGCAATTTATGTATTTAAACAATAATAGTGAGTGGTAACTTTAAAAAAAATAATCACCATATCTATCTCGATGTTCCTGTATCTGTACGTAGTGCAGTCTGTTAACTAACAAATTAAGGCGGCCGATTAAGATACACAATTTTCAGTATTCATTAATAGATTTGCTCTTACGGTACGATGCGTTTTTTCATGTGTCGTGTAGAGATTTCATAGATATAAATTGCACATGGACAAATATATAGACTCGTTGGTCGTACGATACTTGTGCAGTGCAGGAATCGTACCCGCGAACCATAGCGTTGCAAACCAGTACTTGACCAGTGTGCCGACCATGCCTTTAAGATTTAAAAAGCAGAAGAAATAATAATAATGTGAAGTAATTTAAGTATCATATTTAAATGAGGTTGAGAAAGAACGTTACTAATATTGTAAGAAGTTTTATTACGAAATTTTCTTCATTATTCAATGAACAGGTTAAGACCAGAATTAGTGTTGCAGTGGAAAGGGAAGGCAGTGATTTTGAAATACTCTGTACAAACACGGAATGCGGCGCGTGCCCAACAGCCTTGATCAAGGCACCTACGAATGCGCCCGAGGTTGGTCTGCTTCTATGAATTAAGCAACACGAATCGGAATTAATTGCAGAATATATATATATATAATAGAAAACAAATTGAACGTATTTTTTTTCGTCAAAGGTGACGTTAATGTAAAATATTGCGAGACAAATTTTTCCGTAAATTTTGTATGTATACACGTTGTTACAATGAGAACAATCATTTATGATACTTTAAAGTGGTGGCGGAAATCCATCTATATATGTCGCATCCAAACTCTAGTGATGTGGAGCAACATCTCATATGTGAGGGTATTGGTACCTCGCTCGCCAGCCCACCGACCCTGTGGTGAGTGTAGGCAAGTCTTTATAGCATATTAGGTGCACGCGATTGACCTAGGTTCGATCCTCGGTGCCGTTACCATTAAATATATTTATATCAAATTTATTTTGCTGAACATGCTCGGTGGTGATGTGATGTGTGAAAAATAACAAAAAATATTATTTTGAGGGTATGTAAATTTCAGACCGTTAACGGGTCCAAAACCTTCATGAACATTGAGAGGAGGCCATTATCCAGCCTTGGGACATTTATAGACTGCTACTTTAACACTATCTTATTTTAAATATATAACTTTAACTACCTGTTCATAAAAAATAAATCAAACATATGGATAATGTTTATAGCTCCTGATAAAAAATTGTGTATTGTACTTTTTGTATTTAGAATATAAGTGTAAAAAGTAAGAGCGTTAGAATTGAGAACTTGGGCTGGTATACCACATTGAGAACAGGATTACTCTGAGCACCGAAGAATATCATGTTTTATCCACTTGTTACTGCGATCTACGTTTTATACCAAAGTGACAATCGAATAGCACGGTCCAATATGATTACACTAATAATATCCTCCGCCGTTAATATTTTTATATATGATAAATACATAAAGTCTTCTTCTTTATGTATTTATCTGTGTCTCTTCTTCTTCTGGATAGAAGCAATTATGAGATTCTAGATATGTCCAGCAGTATTAAGGTAGTATCTTTATTTTTAAAACAATAAACCTAAATTTTTAACAAATTCCCTAGGTCGTAAATGAGTTAGAACCGATGAAAGGATTGATTCAAAACAAATTATTTTACGTCTACGTGTCTTTTTGTATCGTACGCAGTGCTTTATCACTCTTTCGCTTTATGACCTTTTGTTTGAAAAGGTACAATCTGGGAAATATAAAATAAAAATAAACCTGTGAAATATGAAATATAGAGACACAAGTTTACCTTATCTTTTTTTTTTCATAATATACTGATATTAAGATAAATATTAATAACGTAAAATTCACTTGAAACGCATGGTTTCTATTTCCTTTGTAAATGTTCTTAATTGTATGCAATTAAGGCTATATACGAAAGCGTTAATGCACGTTAATAATAACTTAGGTAAGTTATATTGAATGGAGAAAATGGTTTATGTTGTCAGCTCTCAAGTGAAGTGCGGTGGCAGCGGATTTGTGGTATTCTTAGAATTTCCGCTCCAGTATTAGTTTGCGGATGCATTGTAAGTTTGAAATCGTATCGCGAAAAGAACTTTATGAAACAGGGTACAAATATAGAGTTTTTAAGTAAAAGTTTAGGTTCATATTTATCAATATACGATACGCTCAATCTGACTAGGCGGTAGGCTCCTTCTCCACCTAAAGCCTATCTTAACAATTTCCGCCGTTAAGCCGTAGTGCAATTGCTGTTATGTTTCGGTTTGAAAGGTATACTGAGCCAGTATAATTACAGGAGGTTGTGAGATATTCTATCATTTAGATAATCCTCTCAACAAATGTATACCTCCATCGATTGAAATTGTATGTAATTGTATATAAGCCGCAGTAGCCACTTACCATCCGGTGAACTGTTTGCTCGTTTGCCACCAAAATCCAATAAAAAAAAGATAGGCAAAGGAGCTTTCTTTGATCAGCCTATGTCTTATGCCGATAAGGATAACAAACAAGCATAGTCCACCCGGTGAAAAGTGGTCACTGTGGCCCATAGACACCTGCATGTCTATTTATTATATGAATTACAATGCAAAAGTGTTGTCACTCCTGAGGACTAAGATGTAATGCCTTCAAAGCAGCAATTAAGCCTTCGATTCAATCATTCACTTCGTATACTCACCATACGTGATGGTAAGTGACGCCCGCGAACATCTACAACACCAGAGGAGCTACAGATGCGACGTGTTGCAACAATAGAAATTGCACGGAAAGGGAAAAGGGTATGCGTATAGGTAAAGATGAATGAGTGAATAACATAGTAGATTTAGACTAAATGAACAGTTGATTAACTTTTATTTATAGGGATGCCTTAAGACGTATAGCACGAGATTGCCAGTGATCGCCAATACCTTATAGAGACTTACGGTGATTTAATATCCCACGAGCACAAAGCGCGAGCAATATAAAACCAATATAAAGCATTCAGGCAAATAAAAAATCTAATAAAAACTTTTGAACGTAGTGAGATAAAAGATATTTTAAGTACATCAGTACAATTTATAATGGCTTCATCAATCTTGTCGGGAACATTGGTTGCGGAGAGTTGTTTAAATAATAAAATATTTAAAAATGCGTGCTTAAGTAGGAAGGTGGTTGGAACGACTTAGATTATTGATAAGACACGGCAAGAATTTGCAGACGCGAATACGCAATACAGCTTAGTAAAAACGAAATACTGCTAAAAGGGTCGCCGTAGAGATATTTATTATTGGGTGGTTAATATAATTGGGTGGTTAACGTTAACCGGGTTCTAAAATAGGTCATTCCAATCTCTTCATTATTCTTTATTTGCTCCTCGGACTCCCACTTTTTTTTATTTACATGGGGAAATGCCTAACGCATACCCGGACGGGGCAGCGACGGGTTATGTCGCCTTTGGACCGACTAAAGCCCCATGGTGTTCCACCTTCGCGGCATGTCGGCAGGGTCACGAGAACGCTTTCGCACACATCCGCGACCCCACCAGCGGCGGCCGCTGTAGGCGCCTTCTTCTCTGGAGAGAACATGTCCTCTACCACACCGTCCAGCGTCAGACGCACCGGATCACAAACGCGGCTACCTACTCAGCCTCCAAACACACGAGGGCAACGGATCCCCCTCGAGTACGCCACCAGGAGGCCATACAGCAAGGCCGGCGCTTTTAAGCCTCAGCCTTCCCGGCGGATCTGGTCTATGACTCCGCCGCCGACCACGTTTCGGCCGCGGAGGGTACGAAGAACGGCTTAACGTAATACCGACACTCCTCTCCCCCTGCGGCCCCACCACGGCTGCATCAGCGGTGCGGCCCCCGCTAGAGACGCGAAGGATAGGGAGAATGGCGAAACGTCATACCAAAACTTCTCTTCCCCCGCGAATCCACCTCGGCTGCGGGGGGTCTTAATTAGTGAAGAAGACCGGAATTATTTTATACTTATATTATTAAATAGACGGATAGTAAAAAAACAACACATGTAGGTTTTTGGTGAAGTTAGTCCTGTTATCAGTTTTTGGCTTTCAGAGCTTCTTCGGACGATGCGATTGCGTCTTCAAGGCCGCATGTGTTTATTGGAAACACGGGGACGAGGATGATACCTTAAAATTCAGTAAATCTTTGAATAGTATAAAATAAAGCAGCAAATCGTGTTTATCTGTGTATTCGCTTCTAAACTTCTTAGAGAATTTCGATTCGGTCATCATCATCATTTGGAATATTTCACGAAGAACCTTTTCACCTAAGCACATACACATTAGTTCATATTACAAAGCGGTCAGTATAAAGCCGGCGCGGCTTGCAAATCTATTATATATAATTCGCGTGTCACGTTGTTGCTCACGATGAAGTCCGAAACTATCTAACCGAGTTTTATGTGTGTTTTGTTGGCGTGCTTATGATATGTTAGTTTTTATCACATATTATTTATTAATTAATTTATTAAAAAAATCAACTATTTTTGTTTTCCATACAATAAAGCCGCAGCAATGCGTGGCCGGGTCTGCTAGTAATATATAAATTAGCACTCACGGCTGATATCTATATGCATAGGTCCCTTTTCTATTCCCAGTCAAACAATAAAATTCTATAAATACCGCTAAGCTTCTATAAGTCTTTCGAAATTTGTAATAAGATTTTAAAGGTGAAACTTGGTCACCTCTCACGACATAAACGGAAAGAAAGTGGTTATCAAATGGTTTCAATACTATTATATTATACATATTACATATGAGGTATAACATATAATTAAAAATTATATAATTTTTTTTCGTCTTAAATATATAAATTATTGGTGTTAGCAGGGTTTTCTTTTGAAATAGAATTTATCCAAAGTTATCTCCATACTTATCGTATGTCCATATACAAATTTAAATATGTCTATGTTTAACCTGCTTTATTAGTAAATTAATTGCTAACTGATTCCCATACTAATTGAAAGTCGAGATGCCTTTCCGAAGCGTAATACGATGCACCGGCTAATGAGGACGTGACTTCATCCGGTCCTTCTCTCTTCATTGTATCGAATGGACCGACTGAGATCTGACACGAATGAGTATATAGGTTGTTCTCGACGTCTGTTCATGCAGTTCAGAAAAGTTTCGAATGCCATATTTGTACGCTTTACTTTAGAGGTAAAGGAACCATCCTTAATTGTGTTTTTTTAGCTTTATCTTTTTAAGCCTAGTTTATTTAGACTAGGCGTAAAATCTTGCCATTTATTGAATTAAATTTATATAAGTGGCCGTGCTGAGCTACTTTAGTTCTTAAAAGTAGTAAGCGAAGCAAAGCAAATCTTGAGTAAAAATACAGTAAAATAATTATTACAAAATTTAATAGCAAAACTTTGTAACTGTTGAGCGACATTTGTTAAATGTAAATTACGAAGTCATCGGTGCGTACGAAATCGCTTCAATTTATATTTTTTTGTTAATTTACTAAGACAGTCACTTGTTTCGTTGCTAAGCTACAAAGAAACAAGTGACAGTCTCAGTGAATTTAATTTTAGCACATTGAACAGAAAAGTGTACAAAAAAAATAAATGGAATGCTCTACAGTTATTTTTGACATTCAAGGTTGTAATTATCTACAGAAACATTTCGAAGTAGTCTAATCTTGAAGTAAATAAATACAACTTAAAAACAATTTAAAAGTATCATGAATATTAGTAGTATAAGAGTAACCACAAATATTATTTACTAAATCAGAAGAATAAATAAAGTATACTATACTTTATTTACTCGCAATTATTTATAACAAGGAATTTGTCATGTGTTTGGTCAATTTTCATTACACCAATAAATACCTACAATTAATTACATACATTCATACATTTATGTGTAACAATGGTATAAAGTAATTTAGAAGCAAATAATGTAATACAAGCGATTTTTTTTACCCATACAGTGAGTAGCTCCCCTTATTCATCTGTGCTTAACAAAGAATATGACGACTTATATATAGATTCGTGAGTGTTGTGATGCCAAATTGGACACAGACTTAACGTTTGCTATTTGCAGGAGCTACGACAGTGTTGGTTTTCTGCGGTGCTAGTAAATATTGGAGACTATCGGCTATCGACAGTGTGTAGGTTCGTAATTTAATACAATATAAAAATAAATGCTATGAATTAAAAGTAAAATAAAATGAGTGTGAGATTAAATGAAAATTGTTAAAGAAGTGCAAGTTACGCTATAGTATAGCTATTTGCCACTTTACCCATCATTTAATTAAGGAAGATGGAAGGTATTCCTGTTACTTTGCTTTAAAAATATCGATTGTGTAAAATTAGCGTCGCGTCTTTACCACTTTTGACAACCTTATAAAAGGGTTTACTTGTGTTCGCGGTGGAATACGAAATCTATGTCTTGCACATGCATTCTGAACCCTCTCTAAAAGTGATACACTTTGCCAGTACTTGAAAGTACTCTGGGTCCATAAATAATATATCCATAATTCAACCTCGAGAGAACAAGTGATAGGTTTAGTATGATGCGCTAATCTTCGCCAAAGAAAGTCTCGTACTCGGTACTCGTACATAAGTCTGCAAAAGCAGCTACGCGCATTTCCGAATACATGTACTTCAAAGCGAAGCTCGTCATCCATTCGCAACCCCAGGTTTTTGACCTCTGTAACACGTTCTATCTGCTCCTCAACGAATAAAAACATTGTACTATCTAAAACACATTCGGAAAAACATAAATGTCTCTCAAATAGTGCCACGATAATGGAGCGGTTTGGGTCTGCATCTGAATCAGGAGTTCGATTCTCTGCTTTTTTTTTTTTAAATAATTCTACCATTGCTATTTAAGTAACATTACTAATATTCCTGTTTACCCTCCAACTAAGCATTACAGCTTGTATCTGGAGTGGTTCACGACAATAGTCGAATAGCGACCCGAACATACGACGTCATGTTTCGCAGTACGCAGCCTAACCCATTAGGCTATTGGCGGTTGTATGTATTTATGTGGAGAGCTCAAACCAATAAGTTTCTCAAAACTTGTGTGCAATTTGTGTCGTTGACAATGAACCTTACAACGACTACAGGTTTCACCTGTAACGTCATGTAACGCTAAGCTATGGTTTGAAGCGACTAAAATAAATATTTCAGACCTCCCGAGTATTGGGTCGTGAGAGCTTATTTCTATTTAATTTTTTGACAACTTAGAATATAGTTTATGTTCTAAGGCTTATGACCTATGTTAGCACTTATAATATAACGAAGTAAAGTGAAGTAGTAGTGTATTGATATCCAACCGCTAAGCAAAGGTCTCCTCTAAGTTTTAAATTGATATTTTATGCAATAAAATGAAATGTTGTATTTGTCAAACGTCAGTTTTTACAGTCTAACGCAGCTTTGTGATAAAGTTCATCTGACGGCAAGCAGGCATAAGAAATTATAAGATGTTTTTATTATATTTTAGTTACAGAACACGTCTCCACACTTTTCAGTGAGCATGACATACTCACGTCTTTCGACAGCCTCTTAATAGTCCACCGCTGGAGGAGGATAGTCCTCTCCCAAGAGCAGGTGCAGAGTTAACCGGCTTGGCGATTTCAGTACTTAGTCTGAATTTAATTTTGACGTACTAGAAATGGTTATTCTACCACATATCTTCAATGGATTGAAATTTTCTGGCATTTCGCTTAGTCCACACCTACCTTATGTGATGGGGTGGTAGATTCTCCTCCGCCACCACCACGCGGTGACCTTACGCACTTAAGAAATTACAGCGCAATTTCGAAGATTATATTCGTACAATATCAGTTTTATGTTGCTTGTATAACTGAATGAACATCCATGCTAAGATTAAAATATTTATTTAAACCATACCTACAAAACTTTGGACCAATATATTTAAAATCTTGATAACTTAAAAGACACAGATTTTATTATACGTACGGTTGTATCTTCTTAACTTTTGGCATCGCAGAATTCTTCTACTTTATGTTGCTTTTACAGTAAATAGCCGTCTTCTAAAGTTGGTGCAACACAAATGTATGATTAAGAAACTTATTAAGTGACAATTTTGGCATTACCTAGGTTACACTTTGCCGTAAATTAAATCTCGAATAAAATCCCACAGTGTCTTTCCTATTATGGGATATTATTCGGCACAACCCCCACATTATCGATCCTTGCCTCTGCGAAGTTGGGTAAGCATTAGGTATTTTCTGACGTAGTGTAAATGAAAGTAAAATAATAAATGTTAATAAATTTAAATTCGGATAGATTGATATAAATGTTGACCAATCTGGTCTCCATTATGTTTCACTGGTCTACGTACATTGTTTGCAGAAGGGTACTGTAACCGACAAATATATATTAATCACGTCGGGACATTGCTTAATATGTGAGAGGCCGACCTTACCGGTGTGATTAAACGAAAAGGAGTCATTTACGTCCCTTTATTGAGTTATATCAACGGTCCTCTGTATGTTTAGATGTTTGTTCCCAAGCAAGCGTAATATTATGTTTTTCTTATAATTATATTTCTTCCAGGTGTTGGTATATATTATATTCGAAAAATTATTCTATTAAAACTATTAATAGTTTTGTAACAAAACCATGAAATGAAAGTTAAAAATTAGGAAAGAAAGAATTATTCGTTAAGAGTAACAATTTAATCTTTGACTTTAATTGTAACTATTAATAAATTATGGAAGCATATCCCTGAACTACTATTAACTATTACTACTAGTAAGAATAAATTAGTATTTACCACATTATTTTCCAAGTTTAAGTTTACATACTTACCAGAAAAAATATATAAAGAAGTACTTTTGTTATCAACATGGTAATGTTATGGTAAAAACTGGTATGTACAAAAATAATGTAAATAGCGTAAGAACTTTAAAAATAATTTAATGAATCAGAAATAGGTAGATATTAGACATTATCGTCCGGGTTATGTTTTATGTAAACGGTACTCAACGTACACTACGCAAAAATTTTCAATTTTAAAAACAACTTATTTTTAAAAGGGCATAAATAGATGCAACACTTTTAATATTATTGTGAATATAATTTTCTTCAGAATAGCGCTTTCTATTATTTCGTCGTCGTACTATCTCGGCGTACTCAGTTCTACGTATTTTGTGAAACATAATAGTACATATATATACTCACAGATGGCGTTATTTCCAGTTATTTTAATATTTACGTCATCATTAATGTCTATCCAGCATATATGCAAACAAAAGTGACTATAGGCTTACATAGGTTTTCCTCTTATCTATTAAATCATGACAAGAGATGTTAGCCACTGTAGTTTGGCATTTAGGTTAAGTTTCACACATTTTATTGCTTATCTAGAGAAAAATACGGGTAGTAAATACTCTTAGGTTTATCTCATTATACGCAAAAACATACTAGGTCAATTTCATGATCATGATGATGTATACCTGGTAGATTTCGATGGCAGCGACAAACTCAAAATACTATTGACGGTTTGCGCAAAATAGCTTACAGGGACGTTAAAGAAACAAATAATAAAATACATAAATAGTTACTAGATGGTAGGACTCCTTTTTTGCATAGGAGCCGTCTGATCGCTCTTGCCTATTTCTACCGCGCAACCACCGGGTCGGGTATCGGATTGATGAGTACTACAGCGCCAGAATAATCACGCTGTCTGGCAGGCATTCCATCGTAGTCACAAAGCATCTATAATTAGGTTTAATTAGCTCAATTGTTACAATAAAGTTATAAAAAAAGTTCATCTATGTCAGGGTAGAGGCAGAGATATGAATTTCTACTTAGCACAAGCGGAGCCAAACAGGATATGCTCCCCACTTTTCTCCTCTTCTTGAGATATAGCGAGAAGAATGGCAAGTCCTCGTCATCGCGTTTGCTGTTAAATTCTTAAAAAGTTTTACAGGAAATAAAAAGGCCGTGATTTTTTTCGCATGATCTGAGTTTAGACTGCGTTCGAGCAGGCACTCGCAATTGCTCCACTGCGTCTTTGCTCATTTATCACGTCATGAAACGTGAAAGAAATCACGGGCTCACTGAACCGATACTTTTCCATTTACAGAGTATTTTAGGTATCTCATCCAAATAATTCTCTTTATTTTGTTGTAACTTGAGTATGAATTCTGTTTCTAACGTATTTGTAGCGATTCCATGCATGAAATTAAATGTGATTATAATATAAAAAATGTGACTTCAATGTAACGTAAATTTATGTGAAACCAAAAGAGACCAATCTCCAGAATATCAGCTTTAGCTTATAGCAACATTGGTATTGATTTTCAAAGAAAGAAACACACATTTATTCAGTACACATACCACACATTCAGATTCATTTTAAAGATCCAAGAAAAAGAATCCCAAAACCATTGGGTCAATTATCAAAAATATCAACCTTATTATGTATTTGTATGTCCATAATATTGTAGGTGTACATACATTTTATTGACAGAGCGGAGATCGTTTACCTGCATTAGTTCGACAACGAGGCAAACCAATATTTGATGCTGTTACTTTGTGACCTGGTAGGTATATGACAATGCGTATATTGGGTAAGAGAAATACAATCGTATTTATCGTGACATATCTCATACGGTAAGGTTTTGAGTTGTTAGGCTTAGGTTAAGGGTAGAATTTACCATATTTTTTTTCATATGCAACTAACTATGTGTGCACGTGATACACTTGACACTAGAAAATGAGGTACTGCCGATCGACTGATGGCGGATAATCCTCCGAATTGGGGCAGCTCAAAGCTCTCATTCTTGTAATGGGGAGCAGCATTACTAGCGCGAGTTACCAGTACAGCGCTCACCAACTCGTCCGCCCGGCCTTGTGAGTCTACGCAAACCTTTCTAGAAATATCCGCTTTACTCCGGCACCGGCTTGCGGCTGCTTTTTTGGAGAGATTTTCTTGTGCTGCTTATAACGAAAATTACATAGTTATCCGATTTACCTTAACGTGCATATTATATAATTACCATATACGTGACTGAAGTAAGTGAAATTCAATTTACGTATTCTGTAGCCACCCACGTAAAAGGGCTACAACCATTAATCCACCTGTTAGCTTTCACTTCAAACTATTGTAAGCTGGGTTTCCCTTGCGGTCGTACCGCCGAGTAGATTCAAAGGGGCTTAAATGAATAAGTCCTTGATTATGTCGGAGAAGATGTAATAAAGCTCATTTCCTTCGGTCTTTTATACTTTGGGCTTCTTATGTTATTAATATTACTCACATTTTCTTATGTTTATTAGCTTATATTCAGAATTTGTTGCTTCTGGTAGCTACATGTCTGTTTATAACGTTAGGTACGTTATTGTGAAAATCCTGTAAATAAAATTTTCAGAAATTAATAACGATCTCGCCGATTGTAGAGGAAGTGATTACTACATGTCGTCTTGGTGGTTATAGTAACAAATAATACAAAAATAAATTACCTAAGCGATGGATTGCTTTTTAACAGTCCTGAAAAAAGGAAGAGGTTATCAATTCCAATTCAATTGTATGTTACGCGATATATTCGGGCGATATATTATTGTGTATAATGCACCCATTTTAATTATTTTAAATAGACGTACCTCGTGGTTGGTCCAATTTAAATTTGAAGATGATATTCCTCGCCTAAGGGGTTGAAGATTAAAGTCGGTTTTTTCTCTAATACTTTGTTTTTATTCACATGCAAACAAACCGTCCTACCATCATAACATAGAAAAGTTAATATTCGGAAGTGGTTTGTCTTTATTTTTAATGGTAACGATGAATTATATAATAATCTTGGTAAGTCTATACATACATCAGGTGGACTTGTTAGCTCGTTTTTCACCCTAATCCAACAAAAAAGCTACTGGCTACTGCAGCAAAAGGACATCTGCAAAAAACTTCGATCAAATGAGGTAACAGAGATGCGTTGTCGGAACTGTTATGAAATGCCTCACATCCTGTATATGGATGGCTTTCTATACCTTTAAAACCGGAAGGCAACAGTGGTGGCACTGCCGATTGGCGATAGAAGAAGGTTAGACAGTAGTATCTATCCAGACGACTCCTAGGCAAAATAAGATGATACCACAAAGTAATAACTGTACCAGAATTATGAAACATTTTATTTTTTGTCAAGTCATTCTGTTTATCAAAGTAAACTATTCTGTTTACTTAAGTCATTTGAATGGCATATTGTAATAAAATGATACGAGATGCTATTTACATAGAAGATGTTTTCGTTTCGCAAAAAAAGCGTTGGCCTCTCATTATATCTATTAAAATGTACACAAAGCATAAACATATTTAATAGGTATAGTGATGAAAATAATGAAAATGTTAAAAGTAGGCAGTACAAGCTTGTTATGCCAGTAACTAGATTCTAATGCAATGAAATGAAAAATCTTCATTTGACGTAAGATAGTAGATTTATATTTTCATTTGTCAATTGTCTTTTTTTTTACATCTACCACTTCAATCAATCACGTTTCGTAACGAGGTTCCTCTGACGGAGAAATAACCGGCAAAATAAAACTCCGTAAGTACCTTTTTTAAAAAATATTTTGTACATTACAAATAATACAACATAAAATATAACTAAAAGCGACGAATAGTCTCATAAGTAGGAGTAATATTTGAAATTTTAAAAGCTTAATGATATAACTATGACCCAAACCGTTACGGTAAAAACTTATCCTAAATAAAAACATGGAATACTGTGCAAAATAGTCGCTTTGAATACACGTCGCTTGCACTTGTTTTGTGTTATTTATAGCTCAAGCGTGTGCCTTCGAAAGTGTTTTGTATCCCTTCTTTATTAGAATGTAACAAAGCAATGTTATTACATTGTTCAAATAAATAAATTTACAATTGAAATTAAGGAGAATATAATTGTTTAAAAAATTACCAAATACGTCAGCTGTGTGGAATATAGTTGCTAGATGGTTGGATTCCCTTTTTGCCACCTACGTCGATTAACTTCTCGCAACACTGTGCAGGTAACAGATTAATAAGATACTGTAGTAAAGGGTCGTCATTCTGACTAGACGTCGTCGTACCACTTACCACTGAGGTAAGCCCGCCCGCTAATTTAAGCCGAAGATGTAGGTTCCTCTTCAGGAGAAGGGGCTGCCGAGTGCGGCCGGTGCTGGTGGGGTCGCGGTTGTGTGCGAAAGCTTTCGGGATAACCCTGCCGACATGTGGAACACCGTGGGGTTTTAGTCGGTGCATAACCTGTCCTTGCCTTTGAGAGGACAGGTATGCATTAGGAATTTCGTCATGTAATTAAAAGGTTCCTTTTGGTGCACCATGGGTGACGATGAATGACGTGGAGCACCTTGCACACGAGACTCTGGCGACGGACTGATGGATAATCCATCTGAAGTTACCGTCCCCAATTCACATAGACTAGTGATGGGGAGCAACATCTCTAGTGGGAGGGTACCGGGCCTGTTCAGCCAAGCCTTCTAAGAAATATATGCCGGCTTGCTGGCACTCTTTAAAAGATATAGATACACGTTTAGCAATGCTTTAAATAGGCTGTCGAGGAAATAGAAATCAAATATTTTAATCATAAATAACACAAATAATATCTTTTTCAAAATTAATTAAAAGATCTCTTGTAATGGCCGATTTTGATAACCTAGATAGGTTAACCTAGATAGATTAGGATTAGGTTAAACTAGATAGGTTAACCATTGAACTATAATTAATAGAAATCGGACGTAGTAAAAGCAACAGCACAATAGCATAATAATTTGTAAAATCCTTAGGAGTTATTATATCATTCCAAGCTTTTTAAATTGAACACTATATTTTGACACAGTAATGCGGCCCTCTAATTTAATTCCTCGGAACCGATGGCCTCCCTGAGCAGTCATTAGAATTAACAATGTTGTCACCCTAATTGCCAGCGAGCTCCAAAAGTTTGCAAATTTATAAAATAAACGTGACCGTAACAAAAATAAGATGTACCTACGTAATAAAATAAATTTTGAAAGCAATTTATTAAATAATTAGTGAATCATGCCGGTTTCGCACGGACAGATCTGTAATCATCATCATCAGCCTACTTAAGGCCGCTGCTGAGTAGTATAGTAGCCTCGCCAAGAAAGTGTAAAAAAAGCCGGAAAGCATTTCTTGAAAGGTTTGTCCATACTCACCACTAATCTGTAATATAAATTAAATGTGAATACATATACATCTTCCTCGAGATATACGATGAAAACCAGAACGGCACTGAAAACCATTTAGAAGTTAATAAGTTATAAGTATGTAGTATAATACATACATATTTAATTTATTTTATGCGTAGTATATTATTTATGGATTGCATAATTTCTAAGAATTAAGTTCAACTAATACCTTTTAATATTTGTAAAAATCCATTTGAATTAAAACTAAAAACGTGAAAATAGTTTTTTTAGTAATTGACAATAATATTTTATTTAATATCAAACTTATGCAACGTTCTGCCGTGTGATGTTGGCGTAAGAGTCTGCCACCACATTGCTTTCCTTAGATGTCGTAGAGGCGACTAAGGGCCTTGAAAATAGCAATGGCTATCGACCGATGACCGGCCGCAGCGTCTGGGGTTCGAGGTTTCTGTTACTGCGATCGCCAATCCGCTTGCCGAGCCTGGCGATTACGACAAATGCTCCTTATGGGAGTGGCCTATATATAGGCGTATGGTAAGGCTGTACACATGCTCTCCTTTCATTTCAATAGACTTATATATAGATCATAATTATATTTATAATAGGCATAAGTTAAAATATTAAGAAAAATTTCATTATTTTCTGTTTGTATCGTGTGGTTGTATAAGAGAATTTACCATTCCAACTTAAGTAAGTCTGAGTAAGTGCTTTCGTGAACTATATCAATGGCAAATATTTCCCCACATGAGAGGTATATTAGAAAAATCCAGTCCTGGTCCTGATTAGTTCTGATTCTGGTAGTGTATGTAGTATCATAATAAAGGCGGAATAAGATTTGCAAAGAATCTCTATTGAGGTCGGTATCTACTAGGTTTAGTATTTGAAAAGATTTGATTTTAAATAATCGTAACGCCAAACACAAAAAAAAAATATTTACCTTAGGGTTCTTGACAGGGATGAGCGGCTACTATCTAAACCTAGAATCCTTAAAAGTAGGCAATGCTTGGAATTATTACAACAAGACGTAAATTATAACAGTCATGTTAAATATAGTTTGAGTAATATGAAATTTTATTTGCATAATCATTTAGTTAAACTTGTCTTAACATACTCCGTAACAAGGTCGCAGACGAAACCAAGCTTACAATGGTTTTAGAGTATAAGCCAACAGGGCAGATTAATGTTAGTGCCTTCTGTATAAGTCTTTACAGAATACATTGATAAAATTAATTTAGCTGGAGGTATTATTATTTTATTATTTATATGAAAGTTGTTGTTATTATTTATTATTCGAACATAATTTGCAATTATAATATTATGGATAGGATATCTGTTTACTTATAGTCTGTTAAAAAAGAAAGAAGTTTAATTGTTTTGTTCAATCTACTTCGGTGTAGAACGAATCCTTAAGCTTCGAAGGACACATGTCAGTCTGAGTGGAGTATAAAAGTGATGAGGTTTAAACCTTCAAAACCTTATTTTGATTATTCACAAATGTTGGAAGTGCTACGTAAGCCCGGAGCAGAAGTGTGGTAGTCGTTTGTTCTGCAAGGAACTGTTCTATCAAAGGAATATAGATGGACATCCCATCTAATTTAATACGAAACGTATCACGAGACTCGATGGCTTCAAAACTGGCTTCTACAGACAGCACACAGCATGCCCCTCTAGAACAAAAACACTAACAAAAGTGTAAGACTATATATTAAGTAGTTACGTCTGGAGTCATGTCAACCACATACAATTATGAGTATGTGAATTGTAATTCTAATCGAGAAGTCTAATTCTAATGTGTAGTGTAATAAGATGCCGCTATAGTTACTGACAAATTTTAAGTGTTTGGAATTTTAACTAAATATATTTAAATAAGTAAATATGCTAATAGTTAACTAGGCCGTACGATATTCAGGTCTAATACCTTATTCAACGTCCGCACCGTTAAAAAGCGGCGACCTCAGGATTTCATCAGCGAGGTCGCCGCTTTTAGCGAAGTCAGTAAACTGGTGGTCGTGACGAATAACGCCAGCGTTTATTTTGGAATATAGTCGAATTGATTTGTTTGATAAACTTTTTTTTTTTTTCATAGACACCGCTAACATACTATGCGACCTCAAGTTTCCAGGGTTGCCCGTACACAAGGTGTATCGCATGAACAACATGCGCACCAAGCGGCCCCTCAACCTGGTGTTAGCCCACCTGGACCTCTCGGAGGAAGGCCAAAAAATTTTTAAGATAAAAAAGGCTTGCTGCATTGCCGTTCGCATAGAGGCGCCTCGTAAGCGCACCTACCCCGGCCAGTGCCACAAATGCAAGTTCTATGGCCACTCGGCAAGAAATTCCCATTCCCGCCCCCGTTGCGTTAAATGCTTGGGTGACCATATAACGGCGGATTACACCCGCCCTAAACCCACCGACTTGCCCCCGAGCTGCGTGCTTTGAACTATCGCGGATGCCCCTGCGCCCCGCACGGCAAACGCCGCCGAGGAGGCATAAACAAGGGTCAAAGAAGCGCGCCGAACACGGTGGCCTCCTCCGCCCCCATTAGCAAGACACAACCTCCCTTTAGGGAATTAGTACCGGCTCCCGCACCGAAATCAAACGTATGGGTAAAACCACTGCCAATGGTCCGCGAGACGCCTGCCCCCGCCCGGGCACATGCACCCGCCCCCGCACCCGCCCCCGCACCCGCTCTCGCTCCCGCGGCTGCACCTGCGGCCGCACCCGCACGTCCCGTGGCCCCGTGCCCCCCCGTGGTCCGTGGCACTCCTTACCCATAGCCTTAACCTCAATATAGATATTATAGGTCCCTTAGAAGCGACTAGGATACCTATGCAGGATAATCACACCCCAGACATCTTAGACATTGCGCTACTAAAGAACGTAACTTTACCGTTGCATTCTATAGAAGTGCACCACGAACTCCATTCTGACCATCGTCCGGTCATCATGTTGCTAGGACAGCCTCACGCTGAAGTCACTAGGACTAAAATCGTTACGGACTGGCGTAAGCTCGAGAAGCATCTCGAGTCTCCGAACTCTCCGGAGCTAGCCCACATCCCCGATGAAATAGATAGCAAAGAAACGGCCTTAGCAGCCGTAGATCATCTTACCTCTTACATCAAAGCGGCCGTCAGAGCATCCTCAAGGCAGATCAGAATAGCGAACGATCGCCATTTCGAGCTGCCGGAGGAACTCAGACGACTACTGAGAGAGAAAAATTCCGCCACTAGAGCGTTCGACCGACACAGGTCTGACGATAACAGAGTCAGATTGCGCCACCTCCAAAGAGAGGTCAAAGAGCGCATGGCTGATCTCAGGGGCCAAAGATGGGACCACCTGATGGAAGACATCTCGCCATCTCACACCGCCTACTGGCGGCTGGCGAGGTGCCTAAAATCCGAAACATTTGCGTCGATGCCTCCTCTGATCAGCTCCAATGGTCAGACAGCATTCGATGACAGGGAAAAGGCTGAATGTTTAGCCGACAGCCTAGAGCTTCAGTGCTCACCGAGCTCTCAGCCGACCGACCCAGTCCACCTTCAGAAGGTGGATGATGAAGTCAGGAGAAAAACCACGCTGCCACCGACAGGTGATCCACTGCCGCCAAGCTCAATAAAAGAGGTCAAGGAAATTATCCGCGACCTTAGACTCCGTAAGGCTCCAGGAGCCGACGGCATTTCAAACCAAATAATAAAAGCTCTTCATAGCCCGCTACTATACTTAATAGTAGCGATATTCAACGCCCTCCTTGCCAGCTGCTCCTTCCGGAACGCCTAGAAGGAGGCCCACGTTATAGGAATTCCCAAAATAGGAAAACCTACAAACCTAGCCTCCAGCTATCGCCCTATCAGTCTCCTCAGCTCTCTGGGGAAAATCTATGAACGCATAGTTCTCAATCGAATTAAGGACAATATTCAGTCCTTAAATCTACTTCCAAACGAGCAGTTTGGCTTTCGAGCCAAATACTCTTGTGTTCAGCAAGTGCACCGCTTTACGGAGCATGTACTCGAGCGCTTTCAAGAAAACCCGAAAAATCGGGTAGGAGCTCTATTCTTCGATGTCGCGAAGGCATTCGACAAAGTTTGGCACAACGGCTTGCTATACAAGCTGTACACACTAGAAGTGCCAGACAGGCTTGTGCACATCATTCAAGCCTATTTGTCAAATCGCACTTTTCGCTATCGAGTCGAGGGGACCCTCTCGGACAGCAGGCCCATAAGGGCCGGCGTTCCGCAGGGCTCGGTTCTCTCGCCTACCCTCTACACGCTCTACACGAGCGATATCCCAAAAACCAATAAAGTCGAAACGGCTCTTTTCGCCGACGACACCACCCTATACGCCTCCGATACTAACGTATCGCGGGTTCACATTCGCCTCCAGGCCGCAGCCAACGCACTTAGCGATTGGTTAAAGACATGGAGAATCGATGTTAACCCGGAAAAAAGCAAGGCAGTCCTGTTCGCAAAATACCCCGTTTCCAAACGCAAGGTATCAAGCAAATTCTCTTCGATATCACTATTCGGCAAACCCGTACCATGGGTGTCGGAAGTGAAATATCTAGGTGTCACCCTAGACAACAGACTTAGCTTCACTAAGCACATCCGAAACGTAAGAAATAAGGCGGCCTTTGTGTCCGGTCGCCTATATTACCTTACGAACAAAACCAACAAAATGTCACTAAGACATAAATTACTACTATACAAAACTTGCATACGACCTATAATGTCTTACGCAAGCGTAGTATTTGCCCACGTTCCGAAACAGCGACTGAAACCACTCCAAGTGATTCAGAACCGCTTCATGCGCCGAGCAACCGGCGCACCTTACTACATGCGGAATGCAGACCTGCACCGCGACTTAAATCTGCCCACTCTGGCGGCCCTCTTTAAAGAAATATCCACAAGATATTTCGCAAAGTTGAAGGATCACCCTAATCCGTTAGTAGCAGCGCTAGGAAATTACACTCCTACGCTTAACGACCCGCCTGACAAAAGGCGCCCCAAGAACGTCCTCATAGACGAGGACGACCTTATCACAAGACACAACAATGCGTTCGCGGACACAACGCCCGTTCACATTATCACGTGAATCTGTGACCGCGCTGTTCCCCGTCGAACGCGCGGTCACAGATTCACGCCATACACGAGGATTACTCGTGTGCAAAGGCGTTCTTAACATCAAAGTTTTGCCCAAATTCGATTGCAACCCAAGCCGAGGTTTTACCTCCCTAAGAGGGGCTCTTGGGTTGTCGTCAGCCCCCCCCCCTAGTTTTTGTCGAGAGTCTTTCTTTCGTTAACAGGGGTCCGAGCGCGACACAGCATCAGCAGCGTCGTCGTTCCTTTTTTGTTTATTTAACTTGCGGGCCTCCTGCTCGCGAGTCTTACCGATATAGCTGTAAAGGCCACTGGGCCAACAGCAGATCTACCGTGGGGGTTTTAGTCGGTCCGGCATCTTCAATGCTGATCCCGACATAACCAGTCACGGGAAACGGTGACGGGTAGGTGCGAGCACCTTTCCCCCACGTTAAACTAAAAAAAAAAAACGTTTAGCCTTGATTTTATAATTTTACCAACCATTTAAATAAAGTTAGCGACAAAATTGAATTGTTAGATATTCTTTACGTCATGGAGCGACGTCATTTGACGGCAAATGAAATGCAAAGAACTGTAGGGATGTTGCAAGCGGGAAGTAATCAATCTCAGGTATCTCGGCATTTTGGCATTCATAGAAGTGTTATTTGTCGTCTTTGGCAGCGCTACAATAATACAAGGGAACCCGCTGAACAGCATTCAGACCGTAAAAGGAGTACAACCACTCGGCAAGACCGGTACATACAACTGACTGCAAGACGCCAGCCGATGTTAACCGCTCGAGAGATCAGTTTGAGGCTACAAAATTCAAACATGTAAGTCCCCAAACTGTGCGAAATCCACTGCATGAGTACGGCCTACGAGCTCGACGCTCAATTACGTGCCCACCGATACGTCACGGGAATCGCGCTCGTCGAAATGAATGGTGTAGAGAACACAGAACATGGACCCAGGAACAATTGGATAAAATTATGTTTCCCGATGAGTCGCGATTCGGGTTTAGGCCTGATACAAGAAGGGTGCGAGTGTACCGTCGGCCTGGAAATACTGAAAGGCTCAGGTGCATTCAGGAAGTTGATCCATACAGCGGCTCAACAGTTATGGTACGCTGAAAATTACGTTGAGGATATTCTCAGACCTTATGTCCATCCATTTGCACAAACCTTTCGCTCCGATTTTATGTTAATGCATGACAATGCGCGTTCACATACAGTTCGGCGAACCAGTCAATACTTGGCAACGGAGAACATACGGGTATTGCCCTGGCCTGCACAATCGCTAGACCTCGACCCCATCGAGCACGCATGGGACATGCTCCAGAGACGTGTTTTGAAGGACTTGGACGGAGTGACAACAACCCTGCAGCTGAAGGATTTGCTACAATTCCATTGGGAGCGAATACCGCAAGATGACATAAACAGTCTCGTTAATTCAATGAATAATCGTTGCCGACAAATTCTGAATAGCAGAGGAGGCTATACTTTGTATTAAATTATTCTATTCTTTCACAATAAATTCATATTCTTTAGAAATTTCATTTTGTTAAAAAAAATGTTTAGTTGCTTATGTACCTTAGTTTCTGCAGTATATTCTAATATTGTTAATTTCTGTCATTAAAAGAACTTATAAAGACAACAGCTGTTATTTTTACATCATAGGACCCTAAAAATATTATTTTAAAAATAAAACACAACGTTATAATGTGAAAAACCATCCTATAATTTAAATTAGTACATGTTGCTTAGACATTTTTGATTTGTGTATATTAAAGATTCTGCAGGAATGCATTGCTGCAACCAATTGCGGCCGGTAAGCGTTCACCTCTCTAACGCATTCATATCTTAGCTACTCGAACAAATAACTTTTAGAGATACTGGCATGAAGTACCATCAGGAAATGCCTAATGCTGCATACCTCGCGGGGGTGAGGACGAGTTATGTCGGGCTTTCACCGAACTAACCGTCACGGTGATCCACCTTCGGCGCATATCGACAGGGCCACGGGAACGCTTTCGCACATAACGGCGACCACCAGTACCGGCCGCCGTAGGCAGCTCCTTTTCGGGAGAGAATACTTTCTCTTCCTCTCCCTCCTGGCTAGACAGGCCGGAACACGAATGTCTACCAACTCGGCCTCTAAACCGACGAGGGCAAATAACCCCCTAGAGCCCGCCATCCGGAGGACATAGAGATCAGGAAGGTGTGGGCTTGTAAGCGCCCAGCCCTCACGGTACTAGCTACTATATAATTATTATTTACCTTAGTCGAACCTCCTTCAGATTGAAATGGAGGACAGACGGATACGGTTATGCACTCGTAAATAATGCAATATCTTAAAATTTGTAAAATTAATTATGGTTTAAGTTCCTAAAACATAATTTATTCACCTTTCAACAATAACTGAGTACGTACTAATGCAATCTGAATAAATTAAAGTAATTTTTCGACCCTTATAATCCTCCTTCGTAATTTAATTAGCTTGAATTCTCTTAAACCGTTGGCCTCCGTGAGCAGACATTGGGATTAACAATGTTGTCTTTTAGTTATAATGACATATATTTTTGTGAGTTTTCCCTAAAAAGACAGAATACCTGTGTCCTACTGTGGTATGTTTATTGTTAGAAGCTGTTACTCTAATATTTGTTAATATTATGACCATGGCTGTGAGAACTAGAACATTTCTTTATGTTATTTTCATTGTATAGATATTGAAAATTGAAGTAAAATTTGTATTTATATTTTGAAATTAATCTTGTTTTTTTATTTTAACGTTAATGTTGTATTATATTTGATAAATATCAGAATGTCGAGCGGTTTAGGTAGTACCTTTTAACAAAAGTGAGTACTATTAGAACAGCCACTGGCTCAAAGACAATATTTTATTCGATGAATCTATACAATGAATAATTAATAATTATATCGGAATAGAATATGGGTATTACTTCGGCATTTAGATGTTGTGTAGTAGAATGTTACGTCGAAAAGAATAAACGTAATTATATACATTACCTTCTAAGACATGGCAAAAGCAAATATTAGTATTATGTAGACTGATAAAGTCTTAAAAAAATGTTTCATAAACGTTTAAATGTCATAGTCGACAGATAAAGACAGCTAAAGATATTGGATGGTAAATTCCAAAGAATGTCACAATTATAGCTTATGAACTGTACCAGAGCTTCATATTATCAAATTTTTCTGACGATTGTAATCTGGAATATGTAAATAAATTTCCCTAATAAACCCTAGCCTCCATACCCTGCCTCGACGCTGTCTAGACGTTGTCGGCATTTACATTAATAACTAATATAATAAATGATAAAAGCGTCGGGCTACTGTATCTCTGGTACTGTGGTAATACTAACGGAAAGTTAGTTAATTTCGTGCCAAAGGCAGAGTCGTCGTTACGTCGTTACGAGGTAATTTTAATTTATTTTACTATTTAGCCCAAATGCGATACTATCTTTGAAATAATATGCTAAATCATGAATAATAGAATACATGGTAATATTCTTATTATAACGTCATATTATAGTATATAAATCAAATCACAGATTAATTACAGTGAGTTAAGCAGGAACTGCCCAAATTATAACAGCAGTTCTTACTCTGGCTAGATAATAGTTGACGTAACTGAGCAAAATTTAAAACATATTCTTTGCATGGACGTTTTCATCTATCGGTGGAAAATGTAAGTTTATTATTCATATATGTTTATCATCATCATAAGACCTATACGATTGTGTGGTTTGTTTTTTGTTATGCTCTTTGAAATACGCAATCGAATGTCTTCCCATAATATTTATGTTTCAATGAATTTTGACATGTTTTGGTTTGGTTTTTGTCGGTATGCGCCGCGTGCGGTAATCCGTGGAAATTATAGTTACTTTTATTTAATTATAACAATGCGAAATTATAATTTTTAAAATACAATGCTCGAAAACTATTTGTGAGTCTTATATGGCATCGACAGAAATATTAGCGCTGTAACTGTAGTAACACTGATATGTTGAGTCAGATTCCGTAGCGTTGCCGCGTCCAATATTGGAATTAGTTCTTTAGTTTCTAATTTAATTTGGTATTCTATTTTGTTGTTGTGATAAATATTTAGATATGGGGAATATTCCAACCTTTTCTCCTAAAGTCAATCTCGCCTGCATACGGTGAACCCTCCTGATTGACGAACGAGGCTCTGACGACTGACTGATGGCAGAACATCCAGCTGACTACGCCGTATCCAAAATCCCACAGACAAGTGGTACGGAGCAGCATCTCTAGTGCGAGGGTACCGGTACTGCGCTCACAAATCCTAATGCCCAGTTTGGTGAGTACCTATAACAGCTTTTGTGGCTTCAGTTAAAATTTAGATAATTAAAAGCTAGATCTAGTTTTGAGGCTTAATTTATTACTACGATATGTGTTTATAATGGGAACATTTTATAGGAAATAAACAGGTGATTTTTTTTATTGGAAGTTGCGATTAGTGTGTAGAGTGTTTTAGTAAATGTAAAAAAAAGCTGTTGTCGTGAAAACGCATATTTGATGAAGATATCGTCGCGAGCGCCATGTTTTAGTACGCAAAAAGCCATATATAAACCAGCGACGCGAATGGCATAATATCGCCACCAGAAACATGAAACAGGAATACTGTAAGAAATGGTACTAGCCAACGAGGTACGTAGTTCTTCATAGTAAACAAGAAGCACCTTAATTCCAATTTTCCTATGAAATCGCACTACGAAAACAAAGCATTAATGCGTTGTCTTCATTATGAATTTTTTTTTAAGCCTAAATGAAATTTTAATAAAAAAGACTTCATGTTAAAAACATTTCACGCTGTAATCTGAATCTATACAAAACAAAAGCAAGGGTTTATTTTCAATTTAGAGTTATTGCTTTAATTTTTCCGGGCTTGATTACATTTTTGTGAAGTTAAATGATAAACGCGGAATACGCTACAAAATCTTAGGAATAATTTTGTTTAAATTAAATGAATTAAATAACAGTTGCTTATGAAAAATATACGTTGTTTGAATAATTTACGTGCGTAATTGTTGTTACAATTATTAAAACTACAGACTGACATCGTCATAACAGTACAAATAATAATTTTTGAACGAAATTCAGAACAGAGGTGAACAAGTAGTACAGAAGTGTTGCAAGGTTGTTTGAAGTATTAAGACAGGCGGACTCGATAATAAAAGGGGACATGTTTTACCGTTTAGGCAACCATCAGTCCTAAGCATGTGTCAGGTTTATCGTCCACAAGTATATAATTATATTCAGAATAACCAAACGGTATTCGCTGAAGGTCATACAGGTATACACGCCAACCGTAACACACCCTGAAGGTTATTTGTTTTTTTTCTGGGAAAGGAGCCGAAAGAGCAAACGGTTCACCCGATGGTATCTAATTACCGACAACCACGTACATTTGCAACAAGAAAGGAGCTACAGGTGCGTTGCCGACCTTTAAAGACAGAAAGGATGGAGAAGAAAGAGGGGAGAAGGTAGACCTTAACGAACGAAACACAGAATCACAACGTTTGAGCCCTATAATATTAGTATAGGTGGACTCGTAGATGTTATCACAATTTCCTAAAAAGAGCTAAGCTCGAATACATGCGTCCATACATTGCAACAGCCAGTTTCAAAGAACTGAAAGTTTTTTTGGTTATGTTCAGAAATGTGTACGCAGAGACTTTTCACTGTTTGGTCGGGATCTGTATTAAGTGATAAAACCTCACAAACACGACATATGCTATTGGCCCGGCGGCCTTAACAGCTTCGGCGTAAGAGTCTACTTGAAAATTGTCTATAAATTATAAACACAAACCTTCTCCTTTAAACACTCTGTTCATTATTGAGAACCTGAACAAAATTCGTTCCGTGTTTTCGGAGAAAATCGTGCACAGGCTTACAGACAGACGCGACTGGAAGATATTGCTTTATACCATGTACTGGTGGTCATTATGGTTGTTTAAAAGCTAATTGATCATTATTTTTAAGGAAATCGACTGTTCGATAATTGACAATGAAAGTTGTCACTCGTATTAGATAATGTGTGTGATTTAAATATATACATAGATACATTTTAACCTCAACCAATCACACACTCTAATGACTAATAATACTGCTTCTAATACTACGAAAGTCGCAAATCAATATTTTTATGTAATAATATATAGCATTAATGCTTTACCTAGCTTAGCTTTTACCTACAATAATATGTACGTTTGATTGACTTTTCTTTACATAGTACTTCCATTAGCACAATAGATTTTCCGAATGTTCTGTCACAGGACGTCATGCGTTAGGTAAAGTAATGGTAGTTATTTTTCTTCTTTCCCGTAATGGATAACGTTTAGCACCATATATTTTCTCCTATATTAAGTTTTATCGTTAAGACGTAATTCAGCACACTTACCGGAAGACAAAAAGTGACAATTATTTTCCATTGTAACAGCGCTGTTAACGCTTAATAAACATTTGTCGTACAAAAATCTGCATCGGCATTTAACAAATTTTAAGATCGAAATGTTTTATAAATACAAAGACATAATAATGTGTTTGTTTTTATATCACGTTTTTATAGTATATTCAGATTTAATATAATGTAATGCATTTAATGATTAGAAAATTATAGAATATTATAGAATAAACATACTACTACAATCATGACTATCTTATGATCTTCATTAATGAAAATACATTACTATATTACACATTACAATTTTAGGGAGAATTAAAGAACTAGAACAAAATTGGTTTGAGTCTAAAAGCGCTTAAATTTTTAACTTTTTTTTATTTAAATAAATACATTCTTTGGCGTTGCAGTTTTACAATAGAAAAACAGCGAAGTAAACTTTTTAATATAACATTAAAGATCACTCGCTTTCAGCTTCCTCCACATTTCTACACTAGAGTAAATGTCTCTGAAATTTAATTTATCCACTCTAAAAGCTTTCGCCCAAGGTCCAGCATTAATCCACCCTGTTTGCTTGTGTTCTGAAACCATTGTGAGCATGGTCTCCCCTGCGGTCGGTTGACTGAGCACGTTCAAAGGAACTTAGTCTACAACAAACGAGTCCTTAAATTTGTTCGTTAACGTACACAGTGAAGCCAATATTTGATGTACGATTTGTGGCAATCTTTCAAAAATTTCTTTAAAAGTAAACTACCTAACAGACTGTATGTGTGTAACTGGTCTATTATCATCTCATTTAAAGTTAGTATATCTTAAGTTCAAATGGCTATTTTTACGTCGACAAGACAATGTAAATACCAATTTCTTTTTTTAAAAAAATTACTAATGTTATCCATACTAATAATGTGTACAATTTCACGCTTTAACCATTGAACCAATTTTGAGGAAATTTATCTCTTATATCATAGGGTGTAAGTTAAACTGTTTTTTCTCTAAAAAGCCGCGCGAAATCTTTCAACGCGGACGAGGTTACTGGTTAATGCTAATTTAAAAAACAAACGCTGCCAATTCTATAATTTCTCTTGTATCGCTAAAGTATTTATAAACATCAGTCGCACAGGCGTAAACACCTAATTACATATAGGCGTTACAAATATTTGTATCGATAGAACCTGCGATGCAACTCGTGAAGACAATCGCTGAGCCACATAGCTAATCAAGATGTTCTGTAAAACCCGGCGACATGCTAAATTTACAGCTAGAATACGTGATAAAATTACTAATATTGGTGTTAATTAAAATATACATTTCTACAGAGGTTTAAACACAGAACATCTTCAAGTACGGCAACTGGCGACTTATTATTTATATTTTCCAAATGTATCTTGATATATCTTGAGACAACGGATTTAAAGTGTTTTTATGTAACTTAGAATCGTCATAGAGTAGAACTTAGAATAGTCAAGAAAATAACTACAAATAGGCTCGTGTGAATGTGCACTCGGCAGGCTAAGAATAGAAGCTCTGACAGCCGGTACACGGCCGAAAGTGATTCAAATTTGATGAACCCAAACTTAAGAAATCAGTGATATGATAATTATGAAATTTAAGGTAAGGTATAGCGATGTCTTGAAGCCTAGAGCTACTTTTGTCACGAGTAAAGCCGCGGGATGATTTTCAACGCAGGGGAAACCGCGGGTGGAAGCTAGTTTTACATATTTACAATCCGTTATCATGTTGGGCTAGTACGGCCTGAGAACAGACTAGTCTGTTAGTCCTGTTTTTGCGATTGCAACGTAAAAATGTTAAACAACATGTAACTGCGTTTATATGCATATGCATCATATTATTACAATAAGCTTATACTTGTGAACTATGTGCCCCGCTTGTGGAGGCTGGTCTGGGAGGTTCAGGTTTGCAATGCACTTGAGCTTTAAGTTTTCACTATATTCTTGTGGCATTCTTTCAGTCGACTGTGCGAACATATCTTTTATTTTATGATATTTGCTACAATTATTATTGCAATAATAAACAAAAAATACCTATAGATACCAAAGGATACCTACAGAGTTCCTTTCACCTGTTTATTCTCCGTCAGAGGAATCTCATTACGAAATGATGGTAGATTGTAAAAAGTTAATTGACATTTGACAGTATTTTCTTACGTCGAAGAATAAAGAATTTTATTCATTCATTTAATGCACTCACGACCGTATACCCAAAACAAAGGTATGGTTTAGAAATTTACTTTAGACATTTCATCTCACTCTTCACCAGATTTTTCTTTTTTGGCCTCTGGTAGCGGGTCGCGGGTTCGATTTCCTCACGGGGAAGTTTTGACTGCAAATAATTGTTCTGGATTTGGATGCTTGTACATGTACAAGTTATTTATGTATCGTAAACTGCCTCCGCGACACTGGATTTATTAAAGTTTTTTTTGTAAGTAATAATTCAACGGTATGAGCCCTCCATATATTTTTAGCAACAACACGAGAAATGTTGCACGGAGCAGAATAAAGGAATAATATTTATACAAATACATTAGTTAGAAAAACGTGCTAAATTTGAACCATAATCCAATTCACTTGATTATTAATTTCTTTCGGTTATTTATATTAACTCGTATAAGATGAAAAAGTGTTTATTTTTGTGTTACCACTGCATCGTCCTTAACGGCCGTACATTATAATACTATAAAACTATAAAAACCAGAGAACATTACTTTTCAGATTTACGACAGTTCTCAAAGGTGAATATCTTAAGTCAAACTTTTCCTTTGGATCTGTTAATTTAAGGACTGTTATACATTTTTAATTAATAGATTTTTGCGTTTGGTAATTAATTTATCGGTCTGTATAAACCATACAATTTATATCCTGAATTCAAAGTTTTTTAGATTCACGTTCTATTGTCACAGGTAGTGCAATGTTCGCCATTTTAAGGTATAATCTCTTAAGATATTCTTTTCCAGCCGAGTCACGCTTCATGTTCTGACGGACTTTACGCAAACCTTGAAAATAGCATACTCGTGTGTTGAAAACAAGTGGTTCACCACCCAACCGCCGAAAGTGGTTTGTGGAAGCCCGTTTGGCCAAGCGAGCGTTAAATGGAAATCCTTAATCTCTCGCCTATATTTCCTTCAAACTGCTTACAGTTTCGAATATTTATTGTATCGTATTTCATGTATCTATATATAATCCCACTAGACTACTAATACTATGTATAATGATAAATTATAATATGAATCAAATATTAAATTTTTTTAATTATTTTTTAGTCACACATTACGAAAAACAAACAGTTTCAAGTTTTCACAATTCAATTTGTGTCACAACTGGTGTCTTCATACTCTGGCTCCCCTGGAACTGTTCTGTGTTACAGATGTGTGGGTGGGTGGTGAGGTGATACGCTAGTGAGGTCCGTTGAAGTCCGAGTCCGAGGAAGGCGCGTCCTTGTTCCGGTGTGCCTTGCCAGGCGGGAGTGGCAGAGAAAGTGTGCTTTTCTGAGGTGGGGATGCTTAAGGGAACCGGTGCTTGTAGGGTTGTGGATGTGTGTGAAAGCGATTCCGTGGCCCTGCCGATATGCGGGGAAGGAACACCGTCGTGTTTTGGTCGGTGCAAGTCAGACATAATCTGTCCTTGCCCCCACCAAGTGAGAAAACGGTGTCAACCAGTGAAACGCTTTTGCTTTCGAATGAATGTATTCAGTATAACTCAACTAAATATCTGACATTGGATAAATGGCCGCAGGGGGTCAAAATCAAATATACAAATCTAAAGAAGGCAGTATTTTTTTTCTTTTCATCTGTAATTCCTTTTCTTCTCTTGTATTCGTAAGCATAATCCATTTACCTATCAATATACCCGAGTACTCAATAAAGTATTATAAGTTAAGCGTATTTTTCGACAATTGTACTTGTCCTACCTTGGCCACAACCGCCATCGTAATTTATTTCCCTTGAATCGGGTACCTCACTAAGCAGACGTTTGTATTAACTAAATAAGTCTTATAGCTACTAGATTTATTGAGGAATGTTATAAAATGGTGATTTTCATTGGAAATTTGGAATTTCGATGTCCTCGAAATAATATTTTTTTATTTTTTCAGACGCTGGTTATGCTGGTTTCCTCAAGATGTTTTTTCACCGCCGAGCACGTGGTAAATTCAACACTTAAAATTGCTATAAAACTCGGATAAAATTGAACCAATTTTTGCTCCTAATAAATAAATTTCTAGTATAATGCTTACACGATGAAGAAAACTTTAGAGGAACGATGAATATCAGTTTCTAAACTATGATTTTAAATCACATCTATCACTTTTGTCCGTATAACTCAGTATTTGACATGCACTATTTGTGAAGTGAAAAATTAATTTAAAAACTATCATTAATAATTTAAATACAAATTTAAAAGCAAATTAAACTGGCAAGGACTCCTCTTAAATTTATGCGCCATGGCTATTCTTTCCAAAGTATGAACTCTCACTAACCGCTTTTACTGTTCTACTTGCCATCTTGTCTAACATCACAACTCTCTACAATCAAGCATTCCATTGGCCCTAATAATTGTTACAGTGTCAACGCTGCATATTTTGAATTAATGCAACTATAAGAGAATCTATGGAGAAAGTATTAATAATTAAGAATATCTTTATTTACAAAGACTCAAGTCACAAATTTATTTCATCCCCCTACAGGATTATGTTGATTTTAATAAAACGGAAATTTACTATTGATAGCTACTATCGCCATTATTTACCATGTTGGATAAGGGCAGCTATGCTGCTGCCCTCCATCTGGCTGATTTGGCCTATTGAGATGGACTTTCCGTCCAAGTTATGTGAATAACCGGACATTTGGGAATACATCGGCATGAACTTTTTTAAATGACTGTTCTAATCCCGTGTAGCAACAAAGTTGATTCATTATTATATTGATACGCTAAGGGATTAAATAATAAACATGAAAACATAAATTTAGCATTTTTAAAATAATTTTATTTAAAACATAAAAGGGTCAGTTTGTGTCGTTTGTAGGTTAAGCGCCTTTGGACAGTTTAGGTTATAAACAAACAGATTTATCGCAAGGGTCTTTGTAGACTTATCGGGACAGATGCAATAATATTCGCAACAACAGTATTGCTTAAAATATATCATAATTTATTTTTTTAACCATTGTGATATTCGTGTGATTATTATTTCTTACAAAATACGTTGGGATATCTCCAAAGACTAAATTTATTACTTAGTGAAAGATTAATTGGAGACCTTTCTAGAGATTCATGGAGGATTAATTTTAGTTATTGCTATTTACTATGTATGTTTTTATAAAATGTCTACAATTGATTATAGAAATGTCATAAACTGTCCACACCTCTTAACTGAACAACCACATGAGATAAAGACTTTAAATTTGATATAGATATTTCTGTATGTATGTTGTTGATGATAAAAATATGAAAAAAAAAACTTTTTTACTGTTAAACCATAGATTCTTTTCGGCGGCTTATCGCTTTCTTATCGAAGCAGTAGCGGGTCCAGAGACAAATAAATTGGTTTAGTTTAAAATAGATTGACGGTGTTGAAGTCTTTGGAAATTAGTAGACCAACACGCGGTCTATGTAACATGTTTTGAGAAAAATATGGAAGCCTAAATTGACTTATTTACAGAGAATGACAAAATACAAGTTAATATTGTTACGAGCAACATAATCCGAGATCGGAGTAAAAAAAGCCGGTAGCTTATTCTTTTTTTTACCCCTTACAAAGGAGTGCAGTTTCTTCTTGGCTATCCCACGTCCGTGATCTTCCACGGCTACGAGTCTTCAGCAACATTTCATTGTTAATCGCAAAAGCAGAAAAACCAGTAACGCGGAATAAATTTTTCCGATAGTCAATGAGATAATAAAAACTGATATTCATCTTCACCAATTTTGTTATAAATTTGTTGGTTATTTTATTCATTTGTAATTTACGATTTTTAATGGTAAATAAACAGTAATTAAGCACAGATAATATGCAACAAAATTTTAATATTTAATAATAATAACTATAAAGGACATTCTCTTTTTTTTCAGCTTAAGTTCCAGAAATGGTTGGGACCCTCTGGTTTAAACCATTATTTATTTCAATAAATTTACTTATACTACGGATCATAGAAACTTTATATAAGACTTAGATTACGTTTTATTAATGGAAAAGAGTTTACTACACAATGATGTGAATATGATTCTTTAATCTGAATTTATATAGCCTAGAAAATATAAGCATATATTTTCTAAACTATATAAAAAAAATTCTTCTAGTAGTTGTTGTGGGTGTCACCAGTATGTGAATGTAAACGCACCCGCAATTCATGATAAATCCCAAAGAATCCGTTTTATCTTCAATAATATCTACCGAAAAATTTTATAATACTTTTGCGCACATATATGTAGTACACAATAGATGTAGTTTTGATTTATATAATGGCACTAACACAGATTGTTCGTAGTCTTAACAAGTAGTAAAGCTCAACTGTGATTCGGACTAAATTAATCCTTGCTTGTATGAACATTGGACTTACATGTTAACATTTGCGCTGAGATTTCGTCTTAAGATTTACGTTAAAAACATATTATTTTAATGAGGAGGGAGGCAGGAAAGGAGAGAACTGATTCTTGACCAACACTTGCTTTAGCTCCGACGAGAGGCAGTGAACCTTATATTTCTGTATGTATGTTGTTGATGATAAAAATATGAAAAAAAACACTTTTTTACTGTTAAACCATAGATTCTTTTCGGCGGCTTATCGCTTTCTTATCGAAGCAGTAGCGGGTCCAGAGACAAATAAATTGGTTTAGTTTAAAATAGATTGACGGTGTTGAAGTCTTTGGAAATTAGTAGACCAACACGCGGTCTATGTAACATGTTTTGAGAAAAATATGGAAGCCTAAATTGACTTATTTACAGAGAATGACAAAATACAAGTTAATATTGTTACGAGCAACATAATCCGAGATCGGAGTAAAAAAAGCCGGTAGCTTATTCTTTTTTTTACCCCTTACAAAGGAGTGCAGTTTCTTCTTGGCTATCCCACGTCCGTGATCTTCCACGGCTACGAGTCTTCAGCAACATTTCATTGTTAATCGCAAAAGCAGAAAAACCAGTAACGCGGAATAAATTTTTCCGATAGTCAATGAGATAATAAAAACTGATATTCATCTTCACCAATTTTGTTATAAATTTGTTGGTTATTTTATTCATTTGTAATTTACGATTTTTAATGGTAAATAAACAGTAATTAAGCACAGATAATATGCAACAAAATTTTAATATTTAATAATAATAACTATAAAGGACATTCTCTTTTTTTTCAGCTTAAGTTCCAGAAATGGTTGGGACCCTCTGGTTTAAACCATTATTTATTTCAATAAATTTACTTATACTACGGATCATAGAAACTTTATATAAGACTTAGATTACGTTTTATTAATGGAAAAGAGTTTACTACACAATGATGTGAATATGATTCTTTAATCTGAATTTATATAGCCTAGAAAATATAAGCATATATTTTCTAAACTATATAAAAAAAATTCTTCTAGTAGTTGTTGTGGGTGTCACCAGTATGTGAATGTAAACGCACCCGCAATTCATGATAAATCCCAAAGAATCCGTTTTATCTTCAATAATATCTACCGAAAAATTTTATAATACTTTTGCGCACATATATGTAGTACACAATAGATGTAGTTTTGATTTATATAATGGCACTAACACAGATTGTTCGTAGTCTTAACAAGTAGTAAAGCTCAACTGTGATTCGGACTAAATTAATCCTTGCTTGTATGAACATTGGACTTACATGTTAACATTTGCGCTGAGATTTCGTCTTAAGATTTACGTTAAAAACATATTATTTTAATGAGGAGGGAGGCAGGAAAGGAGAGAACTGATTCTTGACCAACACTTGCTTTAGCTCCGACGAGAGGCAGTGAACCTTATATTTGCATGAGCCATTTACAAAGGTATAGTTTCTACAGTTGATGGCAGGACTTATATGCAGTACACGGCCCAACTGATACCAGCGCACTGCCAGTTATTTTGCTATCAAGCAGGACCTACTGTGCAAACACTACTGTTTTTAAATCACTCTAAGAATCTCAAAATCTAATTAATCTAAAGACTCTCGGGGTGTCTCAGAGTGTAGTGTAGTGCGAATGAACGCGTTACTCGTCTACTACAGAAACTTATATTACAACTACAAAATCAATTTAAAATTAGACTGAAACTGGTTGGGTTATAATTTATTTATTTTATTGTACTTTATGTATGTATACATATTTATATACATCACCCAACTAGTCAAGTATATCTAAATAACCCCACAAAATTAATTTAAAATTATTGTTATTAATTTAAAATTATTGTTATTAATTTAAAATTAGACTGAAACTGGTTGGGTTATAATTTATTTATTTATTTATTTTATTATATATATGTATACATATTTATATATATCTCCCAACCAGACGAGTATATGTATAAATAACCCCAATAATAATAATAATAATAATAATAATAATAATAATAATAATAATAATAATAATAATAATAATAATAATAATAATAATAATAATAATAATAATAATAATAATAATAATAATAAATTTACTTATACTACGGATCATAGAAACTTTATATAAGACTTAGATTACGTTTTATTAATGGAAAAGAGTTTACTACACAATGATGTGAATATGATTCTTTAATCTGAATTTATATAGCCTAGAAAATATAAGCATATATTTTCTAAACTATATAAAAAAAATTCTTCTAGTAGTTGTTGTGGGTGTCACCAGTATGTGAATGTAAACGCACCCGCAATTCATGATAAATCCCAAAGAATCCGTTTTATCTTCAATAATATCTACCGAAAAATTTTATAATACTTTTGCGCACATATATGTAGTACACAATAGATGTAGTTTTGATTTATATAATGGCACTAACACAGATTGTTCGTAGTCTTAACAAGTAGTAAAGCTCAACTGTGATTCGGACTAAATTAATCCTTGCTTGTATGAACATTGGACTTACATGTTAACATTTGCGCTGAGATTTCGTCTTAAGATTTACGTTAAAAACATATTATTTTAATGAGGAGGGAGGCAGGAAAGGAGAGAACTGATTCTTGACCAACACTTGCTTTAGCTCCGACGAGAGGCAGTGAACCTTATATTTGCATGAGCCATTTACAAAGGTATAGTTTCTACAGTTGATGGCAGGACTTATATGCAGTACACGGCCTAACCGATACCAGCGCACTGCCAGTTATTTTGCTATCAAGCAGGACCTACTGTGCAAACACTACTGTTTTTAAATCACTCTAAGAATCTCAAAAATCTAATTAATCTAAAGACTCTCGGGGTGTCTCAGAGTGTAGTGTAGTGCGAATGAACGCGTTACTCGTCTACTACAGAAACTTATATTACAACTACAAAATCAATTTAAAATTAGACTGAAACTGGTTGGGTTATAATTTATTTATTTATTTTATTTTACTTTAAGTATTTTAACAATATATTTAAAGACAATTTATTTATTTTATTGTACTTTATGTATGTATACATATTTATATACATCACCCAACTAGTCAAGTATATCTAAATAACCCCACAAAATTAATTTAAAATTATTGTTATTAATTTAAAATTATAGTCTCTCCAGACCAGCATAATAATATGGGGCTTTTCAACACAATTATAGCTAGTCTTCTACGATAAGGGAAATACCAATAAAAAGGCTCTCAAAATCATTTTAACTTTAATAACATACACTTAAGTTTTTCTGTATAAAAATATTGTTTTATCACGCATGTGAATATTAAGAATTAATATGCAGCCAGACTTTAAATGCATCGTCGTCTTGTAACTTTATACTATGCACTGGATAATATTTAAAATTTCTACTTAAATTCAGATTGGAAAAGTTTTATGACTTAGTCATAGTTAATGGTTCAAACTTCCTTGGTGGTCATTATAACTTATGTATAACACAGATTCTGAAATTTGAGTTTCGAATAATAGTCCTCAAAAATTTCAACTAATTTCGGTTATAGTATCGCCTATACAGAAACATTTAAAAGTAATTACATTTACGCGTAGTAATGCTACATGTATAGTAGTAAGTAACACTAAATTTTAAAAAGAAATTAAATAATCATTTAACTAATGTTTCACTTGTAGTTATCTACTCGAACATGCAATGCATATAACGTGCTCGGCAGCGAAGAAAATATAGAGGAAAAATAATAATAATAATAACAAGGGTTTTCTCTGTGCGATACAGGATCAGGTTATTAAGACCAACTACTATCGGAGATACATCCTGAGGGATGGCTGATGGGATGAGATCGACGTCTGTCGAGCCTGTCGCCGGGGAGTCGCTTCGCCATGTCATCTCCGGTTGTTCGGCGCTTTATAACTTTGAGTATCTGCACAGACACAACCTAGTATTCTGCATCAAGAGCTCGCTCTGAAATGCGATCTCTTGAATGGATCGGAGACTACCTTATTATAAGTACTCGCCGGAAGCCGGGCTCGAAAATGACCGCGCCAGGCTCTATTGGGACCGGTCCATCATCACGGACAGGACGATTCTTGCGAACAAGCCTGATATCGTGTTGATGGACCGGGAACATCGAGGATATTTTTGTCGACATCACCATTCCATATGACGAGAACCTCGTGAAAGCCGAAAATGATAAGAAAACGAAATATCTGGACCTGACTCACGAGGTAACCGACATGTGGGGTGGTATGGAGACCGAAATTATTCCTATAGTCATCTCTGCAAATGAGTTAATCCCAGTCAGCCTCTCAGAACACCTGAGGCGGCTGGGACTCCGTAACGGACCGCTGCGAGCTCAAATGCAGAAGGTAGTGCTTCTTGATACCGCTCCCATCGCCCGCCGGTTTTTTTTCCTTTCCCCCTAACCCTCGGCCGTCTGTTCTCCCCTGGCGAGGGCTTCCGTCTGGTTGGATTATAATTTATTTATTTATTTTATTATATATATGTATACATATTTATATATATCTCCCAACCAGACGAGTATATGTATAAATAACCCCAATAATAATAATAATAAATTTATTGGACATAAACAAGTGACAAATTATGTTTAATGAATCCATAGGCTCCTGAACTAGTAAAAACTGTGTTTCAGGAGCCAGCGGCTTTCCCGTTTTAAAGAAGTAACAACAAAAAGAAATAACCCACTTTAAAGAGGATTTTTGTTTAATATTCTTGCATTTTATAGTGGTACCACACCTTTCACGGATTACGAGTGTAGTGTTAAGAATTCAGGCTGGCATTGAGTTTATTGGAACAAAATATAAAAGGTATTCCTGACTGTCGTATAAGTAATACTGTTATTTTATACGACAAGGAAGTTCTCAGTTGAGGCTCCTTAAAATTATCCTTATAATAATCTGAAAACCAAAAAAACCAAAAGACCAGTCCATGTTGGCGGTGACATTGCAGGAAGCGTGTAAAATTCAAACATCCTATCGGTCTACAAACCAAACATACGGAAATGCAGCATAGATGAGATGCATTCATATAATAAGATATATATACATGTTACGTAGCGTGCAATATATAAGTAAATTAAGTGAGTGCTTTTTAAACTTAACTAATAATATGGTATGAAAAAGCTTTGTTAAGCTTTATTATCATTAGCAAAGGATGTATAAATATTGGCAATATATGGCTGCGGTTAATTTCAGTTCTCTTGGTACAAATAAAGCGGTATTCTTAGTATTTATAATTAAATGATTTTTTTATGAAAGTAATATGTTGTAATAAAATGGGTAAACATTTAAGTCTAGACGCTTAATTTTTAGAAGAAAAAAATTTACTTAATGTTATCTTCACTTTAGCCAATTGAATATGTAAAGTAAAAACTATTATTTGTCTACGTGCTGTTTTGATATCACGAAGAAGAATTAATTAAAAATTATTTCTGCTTCCTCCACGTATCAATATTGGTAATTTGTCATAGTTAGTAAATACCTACATAGAACTAAGAACAAGATACATAAACTAGTCGATAACGATAAATTTTCTAAGCAATTTCATGTCCCGGTACGAACAATAAATCCCCTGTAATCGAAACCGTATGTAATTAAATGGGCACTGATAGTTTAAAACGATAATGTTAGCATAGTAAATTCTAAAGGTAATAAAATGTTTGTAAGTGGTAGAGCCAACGGCGGCTTCATCTGCTGTTTGAATGCGCCGATTCGACTCGATTAGTACCACGATTTCGAAGAATGCTGGCTTGAAGTAGAGACACATCTTGTGCTTCTGCGTTTCGTTCGGTGAGTGAGGTAACCAGAGGCCCTCTCCTCCCTCCCATATTCCGCCTCATAATCCTCCCTCCCATCCTCGAAATATTCTTAAAGGCCGGCAACGCACCTACAGCTCCACTGTTGTTACAGATGTACCTGAGCGGCGGTAATCACTTACCATCAGATGAGCCGTTACTATACTATATATATTCACGCCCTGTTCCCAATTCTACTATAACTAATTCTAGTTCTACTGCATTTATTCTGCTTGCATGCCTCTTCTGCCATACCCAGCTTTCGCTTCCATATATATTTTATACTCCCCCATACTTCCGCAACATGGACGAACTTAGTAGTATATAGTTATAATTATTTTAATAAATTCAATTCACTCAAGGAATTCCGAAGCGTAGTAAAATCATACAAATCATTACTCACTTACCGAGTGAATAAAATTGGGCATAAAGTGCCTTATGTTTGGTGTTTCCTTTTCTTTAGTAGATAAGATACATTTCTGCGATGAATGGTACAATAAAATATTTTTATAAATACTATACATTTCTACAGTTTCTTTAAGTATGTTGTTAATGGACGTTATGCTATATTTTTACCAAACTGATGAAATCCAAATCCACTGTGCGCGTATTTTGCGTATGGGTAGGAATATTAATTACTCGAGCCAACCGAGCTCCTCAAAGGAAACTCAACAAACCCTTGAAGTTACCGGTGACCTCGAGGAGTGACCTCGACGAACCGAGGTGCTTAGCCCTGTATTAGACCGTCGGACAATGCAACCGGACGTGGGCTTCTTCTTCCTCCATAGACGCTCGGCATAGAGAACTGTCTGTAACACCTATAGTAAACCGATGTTTATTAAACGATCCATGACCAGTTATGGTACTAGTTACTATCTGAATTTTGACTTATCCAGGCGTAGTAGTATTTTGGTTATGCGATTATTAACCATTAGCGGGACCTCCCTAGCCTGTCTACATTCTACATGGTTTGTCCAGAGATGAACATGGTGGTTTCTAGTGCGGTTACGTATTTGTGGGTTCCGGTCCTATTGGACACTGATTAGACCCGCCTCGGCCAAGCCCGTACGGCGCGTCGTTATCTCGAGACCGCTGTGACCTTTTATCCATTGTAGGATTATACTATGGAATTGACCTCGTTTAAGTACTGGTAGCATTTTCATATGAGCCCTGAACTCATGACATTGCTGTTGATGGCCTGTATAACCGCCATGCTGTCGGATAGTATCCCTATAGTGTGATATTTTACTTCCCTACTGACAATTGTATCGCCGCCTAGATAATGCCCAAGCTAAATGCTTGATATACGGTGTTATAGGCTCCTAGCGGTGTTTATATATCAAAGTTTAAATCTTTCGAGAAAGTCCCGGAGCCAGTACCTGAATCCGTTTTAAATCCATCAGTAAAAATTCTGAGCTCACGTGGGTCTAGACCTTATGTACGATGGTTTTCATGGAGTTGAATTCTATACTTTTTGTTGAAAACAAATTGTTTCGGGATCTTGTCATACTTGGCTTCAAAGATCGGCAATTTCTGTAAACAGATCTTCATGTATGGTCGTGCGGTATCCTGCAGTCTTTTCAGAGATTCATAGTTCTCAGCCTATCATTGGCCATATCACTCAGATAACAACTGGCTCACCTTTCACGATGTTGTAAATAACCTCTGGTGAACATTGTCGTGATAAAACTAAAATAAATGTTAAGACCTCTGACCACACCGTCATTGGATGAAATCTGACTTATTTATATAAATTTGTAATGTTTTATATCTAATTAGTTTTGAAATACTGGCTTTCGGTTTGTAATTACAGGGAATTTACTAAAAGGCAGACAGTCTGTACATACTTACTTTCAGAATGTTTGAAGAGCTCGGTCGGCAACCAAAACTTTAATGAAATGAAAAAAAAAAATCATCATAGAAACAAAAGACGCTTTTCAGGATCTTGGACTGCCGGCAGCTCCCAAAATTTCTAGCTTAGTATCAGCTACATCTGCATCACTGCGTAGTTTGCCACTTTATCTTGTGGGGGGTCGTCCTACACTGCGTTTGCCTGTACTAGGCTTGAGGCCTTTCTGTCCCAAAGGTTGTTAGTTCTGCGAGCTGTTTTCAACTAAAGACAATTTCAAAATAATCCAATGATAAAAGAAAGAAATGGGGAAGTTACAGCCTATCAATGAAGAAGAGGCGTATTCACGAATAATAGTGTCTGGTTATTAACCGGGGAGATAACGTCGTAGTCGGGAGAATATCACATCGTCCGTATCCAACCTATAGAAACTTAATTTTTTACACGTTGGTCACAAATCACTGTAACGCGTGCGCTTGATCGATTTTTTTCCTAAGTACGTCCATTATCACAATAGCGTTTACGTAACACTCCCACAGGACGACATGTACTTGGAAAATAAATGGAATCTACTTTTCTTTTTCTTGCGTAACATTAGTTATTTTAAGATCTACCGGGATAATTTTAGATAAAGAAAACCGACGTATATGACGTAAATATAATAATAAATTAGATCATATTGTTAATTTGTATGTCGTGGATCGTTCGAAGAATTTGACCATTTGATAAAATGGCTAAGTAGTACTAGCGTTTTTGCGTGCGTGACATAAAAATACGACAATATAAAATGACAATAATGAACTGTGTTGTTTTGTATATTTTTTGTAATAAATTAAAAGTATATAGTATTACTTAGACAAGACTTTTCTTGCGGTTCCCCGAGCGAACTTTGTAATTAACGGCTGGGGTTGGCGGATTTTAGACATAACGAATTAGTGGTTTTTGTTGCTAACCAAATCTTTAATAAGATACAGGTTATATACTTAAATTCAAACGTCTTTACAAATGTGTTTATGCGGTATGTTTACCTAATTCATTCTTAGATCGGCGATCTCCATCTCTAGTTTCTTTTACTAATGCTCCTGTTAATCTGTATGACCTATGTAATACTACAACAAGTCTGACCTTTTTAAATTTTAAAGACGCATAAACGTTGTACTATGACGATTCGGTGACGTAGTGGCTATGCTGCGGCGCTGTGGGTCGCGAGTTCGATTCCCGCACAGAACTAGTATTTATATGGACTACAAATAATAGTACCCGGTCACGGTGTTTGTCGATGTTAAATTTATGTATGTAAACTTCCTCCGCAACACAGGAGAAAGTCCTACAGAGAAAATTAGTAAAATATTGTTTTAGCGACATGCATAAATTTCCATCAGCTTTTTTAAAAATTAAGTATTTTCTACACATCAGTCTTTGATAATTTTTGGTAACACAGTAATTGAAAATAAAGTAGACTTGATATTTTATTTTTTAGTGCATAGAAATGCTTGTGTAAATTCATCAAATTGCTCATTGACTTATTAGCTTCCTTCCCTTATAAGAAGCTTCCAATTCCAGTTTTTAGTAAGTTTTTCCATCATTTTAATAAGAAAACATAATTTTAAAAACAACAATAATCACAAAGTTTTGCGTTTAATCGCCATATTAGAGACTTAGGAACAGCACTTCGTGATTGGCCGAAACGGAGCTGGTGGTTTTCAAATTCTAAAGTTTATATCAAATTTAGTCTGCATTTAGCGGTTTTAGACATAAAACGTGTCAGGATAAAATATGAAATTCCTTAGTCTGTCTAGTCTTAGACGAAAACGTTCGACTGGTGCATTATTTTTAAAAGTATTTATATAAAAATAAAGAAAATACCGCCCAAGTGCGATCGTACAGTCATACAATATATCTTATCCACAAAATATAGATGTATTTATGGGCTCCGTACGGAACCCTAAAAAGTAACAGCATGTTACGGGGTGTAATACGTGTCGCGTTTTTGACGACGGTGGTGTATTCAAATTCAATCGAATTCTAGGTAGGCTAGAATCGAGGTATGTGATTGTGGTGGTGGTTGTTGGGACATCGGTGTGGTAGTAGCTGAAGAGACTCAGCAGTTTCTTGCCGGTTCCTCTCTCAGATTCTTGTTTTTTCAACTGATATACTCCATTACTTCATTAACTTTAAAAAAAAGTATTAAAGACAAAAAAAATATATACCTTTCTTGCATTCTTTAATAGGTATTCATATCAAAATATAAGAAATAACAGAATTTGATTCAAAACTTTATTAACTTTTTTTATATACAAGTTCATAATTTTTTATGTTATCTTTAATAGCTGATTATCCTACAACATTTTTATATTCTTGTGTATTATTTCAGTTATTGTTATATATAATAATGGCCATTTGCGCTGCTTCACGCTAAACTCTAAACTTGGTAACAGTTTGTGAATGATATCACAATTTGTTGGAGTGCAAGTTGTGGTGCCTATGCTGGCATGACTTTAGCCTATTTCGACTGCGAGTTATAGTGCTTAATTTTATCAAACTAATTTTAGAAACTTGCTAATGCACATTGAATTAGAATTTACGTAGAAAAACGTTACCAAAATACGTATTTAAATCTTTGAAAATTATTCATCATCATTGTCATCATCATCATTTCAGCCTATCAGAAGTCCACTGCTGAATATAGGCCTCAATAAAAAATAATTAACTTCATTCGGAATGTTAACATTTTTTTTAATATTATCGTATCGTAATTTTTAATTTCTAGGTGATAGTGACAGGACTCCTATGCAGAAGACTATTTAGCGGTGTTGCCTACACACCGCGGTGCCAGTTATTACGGTGAACCTCTGTAACGGTTTGAAGCTAGCGAAGATTTAAAATCAATTAAAAATTAGATGTGTGGTAGCCTTTTTTAATATGTGGCATATAAGATTTTTCCCATTTTCTTCCTGTGGGTATCATGACAGTTAACTTAGGGAAAGTCTTGAAAACCTCACGACATGAGGTAAGCGTGGTGACACTTATATATAAGATAAACATAGTAGTCCTTTTACTTACAACTATTCAAAAGAACTATATCGTTGGCAAATCGAAGATTTGTGACGTATTCGCCATTGATGTTAATATGATATTCTTTTCAGTTTAGCTAGAAAACATTGTAATGCAGCGATGAAGAGTGTTTAGCATATGATATCACCCGGTCTTACAAATTTCTATAACTGGATGAACTGAACAACTGAACGGTAAATTCCGATATACCGGAATTTTACGGGACACCGCTAAAGAGACTACGGCATTGCTCAAAATTTGACACAATCAGAGATATTCCCACGTCTCCTACAAAGTTTTTGTATTCTACCAGTAGTAAAGGAGATATATATTAGTTTACAATGACTGCTTGTAACTTAAAAGTGTTAGGTACAAATATATGTAATGCTCCATCACAGATGTATGTTTCCGACTTTCCATTAATCTTTTCTTACGCTCAGAAATCTCAGTAACGCGTGTGCTTAATTGACTTCTCATTTCTATCGGATCAACATTAACACAATAACTTTTTCTTAGCGCTTTCGCTGGAAATCCATATACCCAAAAAATAATTGTGATTAATTTTCACTGATTAACCCAAGACAAGTGGCTCTACTACGTGTAAAAATTCCCACCCTTCCCAATCTTTATTTATGCTAAATTCCTTGTGGAAGAAATTGCTGTGGAGCAATAACGTTGTTTTTACAGTTTTTTGGTCATAAACAGATTTATACCTTCCTATCTTCATTAGACTTATTGAAGTATTCTACTTCATCTTCAGTCGTTGCACTTAGGCAAAAATTATGTTTCTTATAAGATGAACATTGTCGCATAACACACTGTATTTATACAAACAAAAAATAAATAATATATTACCCTACCCTACTGCTACTACGGACCAGAGATGTTGTTCCTTGTCTGATCGTCTGTGATAGTACCGAGTTTTACCTTTTATCCTCAAAAGTTATCCGTTTGACGAGTCAGACCGGCCTAGTGCAACATTACTTCAGCTAACACACTACCCCAGCTAAACATTATGGATAAAAGACCATACTCCACCATAAGGTACATATAAAGTGCCTGAGCGTATTACGTTTTGAGGCAAATATAATAAAGATTACAAATAGTAATTCCATTCATCGTTTTAAAGTACTGTGTAGGGTAGTCAATTTGTCAGTGAGCAGTTTAACGTAAATATGCTGGAATCACAGGCGTTACAACTAATCGATGCAGGATATACCGATTAAATCTCAAAGAGACGAATACGATATAAACGTAGGTGCTAGATTTAATCCAATCTCAGTCTCAAATTATCTATACAGGCACATACTGATAAACGAGCTTATTAACCTGTCTCCGCCAGGTAGGTAGTATATTATGATGTAGAGTATAGGTAGTACAATGTACTACCTAGATATACTATACTAAACTTGACCTGGTACTATATGTATTTTATGTTGCCACTTTAAGTTCATGGAAATAAATAAATGTGTTAACAAAAACATTTATATTTTCCTATTTTGACGTTTCCTTCAGAAATTTATATATCTCGTTTGATTGTCGAACGATAAACCATTTTTTAGAAACGTTATCAGTTAAAAAAATAATTTTAATCAAAAATGTGCGACACGTTGAATCTACAGAAATTAGTAGTATGTAGTAAAGACTTGTGTTTAGTTATGTATAATCTATAACAATTTCAGAAGTACACAAATCAAATTTCGTTTCAATCTAATTTAGTTGTCGGAGAAAAAAAAACAAGAATTTAAAATATATTTTAGATGAGGTATGCTGCAACTGTAATACAGATAAAGCCTGGAAGCCCGTCTAAAAAGAAAAAAAGAGAATACCAACGGGGTTTTTTTTGGCTGTTTCTTCCCCGTCAGATGAACCTCATTACGAAACCGTAAATAATAAGAATTGACATTTGACAAACGATATTATCTTTTTTACCCCGAAGAATAAAGAATTTTCATTAATTTTCTTCATAGAATACAAATTTCTATAGTACGGGTTTCCTAACGATGTTTTTAGTTCCATATGATACCTCATATTGTTACTAACAATTTTACTCACATCTGAACAATAAAACTCAATACCGAGAACTCTAATCGTTTACTTTAGTACTATCAACGCCCGGTTCCTGTAGTACGGTGATTTAATCATTTAGGTAAAATATTTTCACGACTTACAACAATGGCTATAACTCAAAAACGTGAAAGAAACGGTAACTGCCAAAGTTTGTGTCGAAGTTCTAATTCTTTTTATTTGAAATGTCATCTAAAATGAAAAATCACTCGTTCTGAAGCTAAAAGGAAATTAAGACTTGGCGTTTCCAGAATTAGAATGTTTTGGTAACAACTTCAGTAACTTTCGGTGTTTTCAAATTCATTGAAGTTGTTAATAAATCAAGTCAATTTGAATGAAATATTATAATTCGACATTATTACTAGATTATTCTAGCTTCAAATGCAGATTAAATATGTAGTTGGGATTCGGTACAAACTTTGTTAAACCAGCTTACTTTTTTGCTGAACGTTCTTTTGGTTCCGCATATGCGACAAGCAACTAGATAGATTATGAAATGAGTATTTAAGCACATCTACTACTCAGATCCGCTATACTATCATATACGTAGCCGGGAAGTAACCGCCGCATAGACGAAAGCATGTGCCGCTAACAATAACCGACTATATGTCGTCTATGTGTATTCAATGTCTTTGTGAGCATCGTTGACGACTTTTACAAATATATTTTCGCCGATAGTAATTACAGGCAGGATGCTAAGTTTTTAATTTATGTTTTTATTTAAGAGTCAAAGTTGTTCAGTTTCGTGTGAGCGATGTTTACTATGGTTGTAAGGAATTCATAACTGTTATTTCTTATATTTACGCGAATACTATATTGAAATATATATTATACATTGAAATGCCGTATATGTCTTCAGTGGTCGATTTACCAACAGGCTGACTAGGTTGGAGCCTAGGGCGGAAACTTTTTGGGCGGCGGAAAATTTGGCACCAATTTTTTTTTTCATAGCTAAAATAAAAAAAAAACATTTTTAAATACACGGAAAAAAAAAGTCCCGAAAATTTAACATATTTACATTATTTAATTTGTACATAAGTAGTACATGATTGAGATTTTCTTAGCTCAGAAATATATCCAAAAACTATTTCTTCAGTAAATTTCACTAAATCTTGAGTTGTAAGATTAATCTAGGAACTGACACAACGATCCCTTTAGCACACAATCGTACTAATAACGGGAAAAGGCTCATGTAACGATGACGATACAGCACAAATCATAAAATTGCAGTTTTATTCACGAAGAAAATGTAATTAATAGGATTGTAAACTAGGGTATTGAATGTCAGAACTTAGTGAGGGCGGCAAAAAGTTAATAGCATACTGGCGTCTGTACAGCCTACTGGTGTCTTTATATAATTTAAATAAAGCCGGTGCGGCATACGCAAGTCGGGATCTCAAATATATTTTGTAGATCCCGAGCTTCGCTGTTAGTGGGAGGCGGGATCTGAGAACCGGTCGCAGCAGTGCGCCCGCGGACCTCGTTCTGCTTACGATGTCTTTGACGTGGCGCCCCATCGTCAGTCGTTTGTCGATGGTCACCCCCAGGTACTTCACTGGGCTCGACCATTCCACGACCTGGTTTTGGAGTCGAAGTTTAGGTGGCAGCTTCCTGACCGGTCCGATGACGATTGCCTGTGTCTTGCCGACGTTCACCGACAACCTCCAGTCGGAGAGCCAGTTGGGTAGGGTGTCTAGGGCTCTCTGCATTTTTTTCGCTGCGAACTCGGCTCTTATGGAGCTGGTGAAGTACGCCGCGTCGTCCGCGTACAGAGCCAGCAGCGAGGATTCATCTTTAGGGATATCGTCGGTGTACACGGCATAGCAGACTGGGGAGAGGCAGCTGCCCTGTGGGACCCCTGCGAAGATGGGTCGTGCGTCGGACACAGTGCCTTCCACTACCACCTGAAAACTCCTCCCCTTTAGGAACGAGGCCACCACCTTTACGTAGCGGCGGGGCAAAGGCTGCAGCGTCAGCTTGTATAGCAATCCCTCGTGCCACACTCGATCGAACGCTTTCTCCATGTCGAGGAGCACCGCAATTGCCGTCTCTTCTTTATTATTGGCCGATATGGCATAGTGCAGTACTCGTGACAGTTGGAGCGTCGTCGAGTGCTCGGCTCTGAATCCAAATTGTTCCTCTCGGATCTTAATGTGAGGATACATTAGTCGCAACAGGAGTTTTTCAAACACCTTCGAGATGCTGGGCAAGAGAGTTATGGGGCGGTAACTCGCGGCGTTGAGGATATCCTTTCCAGGCTTGGGGAGCATAATTATGCGCCCCAGTTTCCAGATTTTGGGAAAATGCCCCGAGCGCAGGATTCCATTAAAGAGCCTGGTGTAGGCTGCTATGGTCTTAGATGGTAAGTGCCTTAGCGCGGTGTTGGTAATTCCATCTACGCCCGAGGCTTTCTTTGGATTGGTTTGACGCAGCATGCGCCCCACCTGTCCTGGGGAGAAGGATTTCTCCTCGTCGTTGTCGCTTCGTGGCCCACTGAGATAGTCTCGAAGGTGCCTCTCGACTGTTGCGACGTGGGTGTTTGTTGTTGGAAAGGGCTTGAACTGCTCTTGCAGATGGTCTGCAAAGATTTCAGCTCTTTCCAAGGATTTGTATCGGATTGTGCCATCGCTGTGCCTCAGAGGTCTAGTGGGTGCCTTTGCACCCGAGAGCTGACGGCAGAGCTTATGGATCGAGGTCCAGTCCCCCTCCGCTCCGCTGAGGTGTTGTTCCCAGCTCTCGGTCAAGTGATTTGAGATTTCATCTCTGAGTCTCGCCACTAACGCGTTTAATGCCGTCTTTTGTGACGGGCATCTTGAGCGTTGCCACTCCCTGCGCATCCTCCGTTTGCGCACCAACAGGTCCTGGATGTGGCGAGGGAGCGGTTTTTGTGGCCTAGGGGACGTGTTTGTGGTAGTAGCCTCTGCCAGGGTTCCAGTGACTTGTTCCTGCAGCATCAGGCAAAGTGTGTCCACTTCGCCTTCCGTTGATACGGGAATGGAGCCAGTCCGCAGGTCCAGGATTTCTCTGAACTTGCTCCAATCCGTGCGTCTCCGTACTACTGGTGCCGGCCCTCCCATCGGCGTCTCCGCCAACGAGAGCAGGACCGGCAGGTGGTCAGAGCCGAGATCGTCGAGCAGCACTTCCTGGTGTGGTGGTGCGGCGATTCCATGTGTAATCACCACGTCAATCACATCAGGGTTTCCGCTTCGGCTGAATGGGTAGTGGGTCGGCGTCTCCGGGCCGTAGACGCAATATCCTCTGATTTCGGCGTCGTCAAAAAGAATTCTGCCGCTAGGGCAGATTCTACTCGAGTTCCAACCCGTGTGTTTGCAGTTGAGGTCTCCTGCAATTATGGTTGGGTGGGGGCTATTGAGGATGGTGTGAATATCTTTTGGCACTATCTTCTCCGTAACTGGGGGCCTGTATGCGGAGAAGATGCGGAGGGTGTGGTTTCCAATAAGTGCATCTATCCTGAGCGCGTACATGTTTTGCAAGCACACGGGAGGGACAGGTTGGTGGACGATGTTGCGCCCTACAAGGACCGCCAACCCACGATATACCTGGCCAGACGATGGAGATATTTCATCCTGGCGGTATGTCCAGTAGTACGGGATTTTTAGGGAGTCACCGGAGCGCAAGTGCGTCTCTGAAATCAGAACTATGTCTGGCTTATGCTCACGTAGCAGGATCTCTAAGAGGCTTCTCTTCCTGGTTAGCCTATTGGCGTTCCAGTGAATAATTCTGAGCGGTTTAGCCATTGGATGGCCGTAGTTTGGAAATCCCGCTCAGAATTGCAGCGCTTGGGTCCGTTCCGTGTTGGAGCGCCTGCAGTACTTCCATTAACAACGAAAACATCGCCGCCGTGTGGGGCGGCATTTCCGTGTTTTGTGTCGGGGGTGTTTTGTCGGAAGTGGGTGCCAGAATAGTGGGGGGCGCACTCGCTTCTGCGGCCACTGCCTTAACTTGGTCCCCTTCGGCATTCCTTTCGGCCAGCTTTCGTTTCTTTTTCTTCTTCCCCTTGGCTTTCTTAACCTCCCCTCCGTCGCTGGCCTTAGCAACTTTGGGTCGGTAGCTGTTTGCCGGGGCCATGAGGCTTGGTTGCCCTGGAGCGGCTTCTAGGGTGGTTCCGTGTACTTGAGAAGGGCGAGATTGGGAAACAGTGCCGGCTTGGCGGTTCCTCAGCTCTCGTCTGTACACGGGGCACGCAGTGTTCTTGGCCGTGTGTGCGGACCCGCAGTTTGCGCAGGTCGGTGGATCCTCCAGGACTGCCCTCGTCCTTCGCCAGGTGTTGCTCCCCGCACCTCACGCTGACTTGTGGGCGATAGCAACAGTGCGAGGAGTGCCTGATTTTTTGGCACCTGTGGCACTGCGCGGGGCCCTTCTTTCCGCGCCATGCCTCAATTTTGATTCCTGGCATGAACAGGAGCTCGTCCACCGCGTAAATCCTCTGCGCAATTCCCTCCGTCCGATTGAATTGCGCAAAGAAAATACAACCCGGTCTGCCCTGTCGGGCCCGGATGGAGCGGATATATTCGGGCTCGAACCCCTGTTCCCGGAAGGCCTCCATGATCTCTTCGGGATCTGAGTCCACCGGTAGTCCTCGGATTGCCACCTTCAGTCCTCTTTCAGCCGGAAGCGAGTAGGAAAACCAGGCCAGGCCTTCCTCCGCCTCCAGCTTGCCGAGGTACCTCTGAAGGTAGCGAAATTCGGCATCTGACTGTGGTATAAACCGGACTCCTTTCCCATAGGGGCGAGCATTTGGGCGACTGCCAAGGTCTTGGGCCATTTTCTTGAAATGTCGCGCCCAATTTGGGAAGTGCTCTACCACTAGCAGGGGGGTATCGCGGTTTTTTGGGAGGGGGAGGGGGGTTGGTGGGATTCGTGGCTCCTGCTCCTTGCGCTTGTACCGGTGATTTTGATTTTGGGGTGTCTGCACTGGTCAGCGCGTTCCTGTAGGAGGTTGGAGTCTGGTTGTTCGTGGTTGTTGGGTTAGGCATCGTTACCACTGGGAGGGTTGGCCCTGGTTGCTGTGTAGGGTTTTGGGGACTCAGGCCTGGTTTGAAGAAGCTGGGCTGCCCGCGACCAAAATCCACGCCCCTGTTAGGCCGCTCGCCAACCCCTACGCCCGGTGTCCCTTGCGGGCGACCGAGTTTCGGGGTGAGAGGGCGGGCCGACGCGGGGCGTGGTGGAGATCGAGTGGGATGGCTTCGGCTCCTTATCTGAAAAAAGATAAGGGCGGCGGTTTTAATGTCGTATCCTGGGATACGTTGTCAAAATCACCTGGTAAAATGGAGTTGGTCCGGGCGGGTGTCCGTGTACACTAGTGTGCTCGACGACTGCCCAGCGGCCAATCCGAACGAAATGCGGAAGCACAAGATGCCTCTGGTTCATGCCGGTACTCTGCGTGGTGGTGGTACTACCCCGATTGAGCGGGCTTATTCGAGCAGCGCGGAAAAATGTGCGCTGTGCTCTACCATGTGCATAATTAAACTAAATGTAATGATAATTTGCTTCTAGTGTATGTATTTTCACAGAGAATAATATTGATTAGTATTTAAATATTTAAAGTGTAGAAGTTTTACTTCTTTCTTGTGTGCTAAGTTACACGCGGTATTGTAAATATTGAGAAAAAACTTCAATTTCTTTTAAAAACATTTAAAATTAAATGTCGTTCTGTGCCAATGTCAATTCATTTGAACGCAGCTTACATTACGTAGAAATAAATAATTAGTTTTAATTAAAATATCAATTCATTGTAACCGCCATTTGTTAAAGGTAGTAAACATTGACGCCAGGTGCGTAAACAACGATCTAGTTAGAAATGCCTCCGTCTAAAGCTTTGTCAACGGACATAGACCGCTGTGAACACTGGTAAACACTGGCGCGTGTAACGCTTACTGACTGCAAGATTAATCCTTGTCCGTCAATGTTTGATTGTCGTTAAATATTCTGTCACGATTGAGGATTTTTTCATCACTGTATATTGAAAAAAAAAATGTACTAAATATATATCATAATAAAATTAAGTTTTTTTTTTATGGTCAAGGCGGCAAACGGGCAAGCGGTTCACCTCCTGGTAAGTGATTACCCGCCCACATACATCCGCAACACCAGAGGTGCTGCAGGTGCGTTGCCGGGCTTTAAGGATATTTGGGAGGTGGGAGGAAGGAGGAGATACGTTTATGGTAAAAAAAAATTATGTGACGTATGTAACTCATTTAGAGCTTTATGTGATCAATATCATTTATAAGCGGACAGATTTAAAAATAAGAGATCTAAAAAATAAATAATAAAGGGAGTCTTTCAGCTTTCAGGAGGTCACCCAGCATTTTTATAGGCTTACTAAACTACACTTTACTTTTAATGTTAATTTGCAATAAATGTACTAAATTAAACATGAAAGAAAATTGTACTGAAATGCTTAAATTATATTTTGACTTTATATTTAACGTGTAAACTATTTCAATCGCAGAAAGAATAACGTTAATATACTTCCATTGAAAGAAATTGTACAAAAAAAATCTTTGTTATGCTAATTTTCAAACCTAGCGAGGGTGGTTCATGATTTATTCATAAATATTACGCTTCTAAGACTGCTTTTCAAGAATCTAAATCTTTTGTGGTCATTTTAGTAATGATTTTAACCAAAGCAATAAAAAAATATCAAGTAATTTTTAATTTATTCTGTTTCCAGAGACTTTCAAATAAAATAGATAAAAACTAAGTAGCAGGCTCCTTCACTGCCTAGGAACTGCTATTTCTGCCGTTAAGAAGCTGTGCTACCACTGCTGTGTTCCGTTTGAAAGGTATACAGAGCCAGTATAATTCCAGGCTGTCAGGCATTTCATCTTAGTCTTCAAGGGTGAGTAGTTACACGTAACCTCCTTTGATAGACGTTCCTTGCAGATATACATGGGCAGTACTAGCCACTCAACATCAGGTAAACATTTTAAATAGTATGAAAAAAAATGAATCCTTGGACAGTAGCTTATATTTGTAGCTCTGTCGTAAGAAATAACAGGTACGAGCAGTACAACAGAACGACCCATCAGGCATGTACTCTGGTTAAGAATACGCGGTTCCAGAATAGCATAGTTTAAACTTTGATTAACATTTTACTTTCGCAATTAATTTCAAAAGTTATTTGATTTTATTAATATTTATTATGTGGTCAGGCAAAGGGGTAGGCAGAGATCAATGATTTACATTTGGCTAAATTCTGACACACCTCTCTCGCCTTCACCTCTATACGCTCTCCGCATACATGTCCGTATGGTCACTTATTAATTTAATTTGGCGTTTCTTTTAATAAAAAAGTAAGGAAGAAGCTTCTAAGCAAAAATAAAATCGTATGTAGCTATTCCAATACCAGATGAAATGGTATATATTAATTACCTATTGTCATAATTATGTGTCTGTTATGTTTTTAGTTACTTCTGGCTGAAATATAACGACAGTAATCTTTAAGGAGATGAGCATGTTAGAATAGAAAAACTGAAAATAGAAAGAGAATCTGTTCAGATTCATTATCTACTGAATCGTGAACATTGAGGTATACATTAGACTAGAAAAACATGAGACAGTGTACACTTACTGTGAACTTCAGTTTCAATATAACACCAAGTTGAAGGAGTTGGTAGAGTGCATGTGTATTTAGTTTTCCGAATAAATACAGAATGTTTTATTTATTTAGAAACGTTTTCGCTTCAGCGGTTGCTTTCTCGGTTAAATGCACATCGTATGCTCCGCCGTGGATACATTCACCTGAAAATTTTAAGTCGCACATGTCTTTTAAACGAGGTGGCTTAAAACAGTTTGAAAATAAAATATTTGTTATCGTAGAACAAAAATGTGTTTCACAATTTAGTATGCAGAAAGCATTGATTTTGTTTTAAAAAGACTGCTGTAATTCTTTTAGTAATTTGCAATTAAAAAGATAAGAAAGGAATTCATCCTCTCCACATGTCCAAACCAGCTCAGCATCCTTTTCTCAATTCGTGTCACTACATTGTCTTTCACGCCACAACACTCTCTGATCACATTAATATTTCTTATAAACAGGTAGAATCTAAATGATAAATTACACATTAAAATTGTAATATTTTTTTCATTTCGATCATAAATTGATCGCGGATACACCATATTTTTTTATTATATTAATGAATGTTACTGGAGAGTAATTGAGTAATAAATTCCGGGTCAGTGACTTGGATACAGTGCTTAGAACAGTTTTTCTGTTAGTATCTTGTTACTAAGCAGTGATTTTTTTAATGCTCAAGAAGTAATGTTTAATTTCCGTCGTATTATGGCAATCTTTTAAAGATTAGCATAATACGACGAGTGGAGTGTTTGGATGAATATAATAAAATAAATATGAATATATCTTTCTTCCGTGGGTTAATAATAGTTTTTTTTTAATAAATTTTGAGTCACAAATTTTTGAACCTGTGGAAAGAAAGAATTTTTACACGGGATTTTATTGTCGAAACGTGTAAATTGCCCCATAAATGAGTCACTAACTCGGAGTTTAGTAACGGGCATTACAAGCTTGTGTTAGCTCCTTGTATAGAATAAAAGTATCAAGATAGCTTATCTTCAACATTCCAAATTAATTCAATTCAAACATTTTATCTGTGTTGTTATCGTCTGTCACATAATTAGTTTACGACGGGGCTTATCCTCCAAAAAATTTAAATATATATAACTCTGATTATTAAAAGTGCCTTTTTCGTACTTTTTAGATATTTAGATGAATAAACTCACATTAATAGAGTTCAGGGTATTTATTTTTAAGATAATTACGATATGACACGTTTTTTCATCTTATTTGTTCTTATACATTATTTCTACAATGTTTTATTAATAAGATATTTAATAAAACTTAAAAAAAATTACATTCTGTAGATTGTGACGAGTACTAGTATTTTATGGATAATTTTTGTAACACGCTTTTTCAGAGGCCTTAATCTTGGAAACAAGAAAATTATTTGGCAGCGGCCCTTTTGTTACAGTCATATTTTACTTAGAACAAGTGTAAGCGACATGCGGTTATAGTGAATTTTCACAAAGATTTTTCAAAGCAGCTAAACAGGTTCTTTTTAGAAGATATAGAGGTAAGAAAATGTACTGTAACAGGCGAGAATAAGTTAATATATTGCTAGCCCTTTTTTTGGTCTATCTTGTGATTTACGTTAACAACTTCTAAATATTTGTTGATCCAGTTTAACACTGAGCAACTTAAAACGTGTTTTCTTTTCTTACTATTTTAGATTTTGTTCGTGAACTGCATTTTTGTTAAGTAGTAGGGCAGATTTAACAAACACCATAAACTGAAAAACATCTTGACTACGTGAGCACTTTCGTAAAATTAGTTTCACGTTGGAATAAGTCAGTCTGCATCGATTTATATTTAAGTCGGGAATACGAGTTCAGAAATGAACGTTAAATATTTTAGCGTATTAAGAAAATCAGGTTGATGTGACTGATTTGGGTAAATGTTATCAATATTGCCACAAAAAAAAACTAATAACATCGATTCGATCGATCGATTAATAACAAATTATTAATAATCATTTTAGTTATTTTTGGTACGGCCACTGTAATCGGGCCATGGAAGCTAAGGTGGAAAAATATGTTACAACCCTTCTCGTGTCATATGACCTGATATTGCTCACTTCGAAATAGTTTCAATTGATTCAAAGTTAAGGGATATTAGGTTAAAACCTCTTAAAAAGCCAACCTCATCGGCACGCGTTGCTGGCTTATAAATGAGGCTCTGGTGACCAATCTATTGCGAGATCGCTTTAATATTCATTGCCGCAGTGAACATCTGTTAATAAATATTGCTAGTGCGTTCAGCACTTCGCAGTCACGCTCCACCCTCTTGCTTAAACATACATTTTTAAAACCCTGTCTAGATTTATATCTAATAACTTTTGCTTAGGCCAATAAATTACTTTTTGCTTCTTATTCTATTAACCATTTACTATAACTAGTCTACTGCAGGATATAGGCCTCGCCCAATGGGAGAATGTGCCAAATTCGCTACATAAAACTTTTCAATAAAGTTATATATATATAGGCCGTGTGGCGAACCGCATGATACTTCTCTTAGGAAAATCCTTGAAATCTCTGTCCATGGGTGTCGTGATGGTATACTTTAAGAAATGCCAGTGAAATATTATGGGCATTCGACTGATAGGTGATCTACCATCTTAAATACGTCAGTCTTTGTTCAGCCCATTGTTGGGTATAAGGTGGTGCGAGCTTATTTTTTGTGATAAATATGTTCTTAAAGGGTGTCGTATCTTAAATACGGCAGTCTTTGTTCAGCCCATTATTAGGTATAAGGTGGTGCGAGCTTATTTTTCTTCCTTTAAATTTAACCTCACCTGCATGTGGTGCCCCCTGCTAGAAAAAAAAACCAGGCTATGGCAACCATGAATGTTGGCGGAATATCTATCTGTATTTGTCGAACTTTAATCCCCCGGGCTATTGGTGTAAAGCAGAAATACTAATACAAAGAGTTCGGCACTGCGCTCATCCACCCGGTTGCCATGTATTAGAACCATGGGTTCCTTAGCCTTTTTAGCCACAAACTTACGTTTATATATTCATCAAACAAATGTTTGTTAGTGGGATTCCAACCCTTAACCCTCAGTTTTCAAGGCCGGGTCATTAGTCTATCGGATCATCTACATAATGTATAGGTAGGAAGTACTTACATTATACCTTCTTATATGTAAATTGTTAAACTTATAGATCAATAAGGGTCAGGAGCAGTAAATCTCTAAAGGCAATTTGAAGTACCGCCGGCCGATCACTTCCTTTGGGGTGAGCCCAGAGCGTGATTGATTGGCAGCGCATAATTACAATGGATAATCTCAGCTTCTAAGTTTAATTAGAAATGTACTAACGTAGCGACTCTGTATTCTTGCTAATTTTTGCAATTTGAATTCCGATTTTTCAGAATCCGAATTTAAATCTAATTTAAAAAATGAACTCAAACTAAAATTAATTCTTTTAAACAACTCATTAAATCATTTACTACCGTACCGGTTTTACTTCTCACTGTTTTGCAATATAATACTAGGCTACAAACAATTAATTTGGTAAACAGTTTCTACAAGCATTTTCTAGAGATAATTTCTGATTCCTTAGGTATATTTAATTACGATAATTGTGCAATTGGTAGAGCTTTCTGTACTTTATTTAAAATTAAAAATAAATAAGTACATTTAAATAAACAAAGACTGCATAACCATAAAAATACATTTTTACATAATATAATAGCATAATTTTTGAAGTGATGAGAGTTTCCGTTCTTCCGATCGGTATATCATGTAATTGAACAAACTACTGAACTAAATTCTATATTCTTTAAAACAAGAATTTAATAGGGAATATATATAAATAAAATCTTTTTCTCCAAATGCTCAGCTGCCAGCTAGGTGGGGTGCTAGCTAACAAACGAGGCTTCGGCGACCTTCTGAGGCGGGCAACTCATCCGAATTTGCTAAACCCAAACCACACAAACTAGATAGAGTACGGTATCACTATTGCGCTCACTAATCCATCTGCCCAGCTACAGTGGCTGCAGGCTTTCGTTTCGTGTGGAGAAGTCATCTGGATAAGTGCAAACCGACAAAAACCCCACGGCACTAAGCTGTTGACCCGGCGGCCTGTAAATCTTTGGCGGAAGACGCTCGAGAGCAGTAGGCCTCCCAGTAAAAGAGCAATGACGACCCCGTTGGTGTAGTCTCGACGCAAGGTGAATCAATGAGAACCTTAACGGAAGAAAGCCCTGTTAACGGAAGAAAGATGCTCGTCAACTAGAGGGATTCACGTTAAATCCAAGAACACAAGTAGTAACAAGACCCCAGTTTGGGTTATAAGAGAAAAGGGTGCCTTGTTGGCGCAAGAGAAGCTTTTGGTCTAGAAGAGGATTAAAATATGCTGATGAAGAAAAAAAAGGAAATAAAGGACATTAAACTATAAAAAATTACGGTGAAATTCAAAGGGTGCGCAAAGCTTGAATAATATTATTACGAAAACGTCAAAGCTAACACGTCTAATAAAGTAGTAAAATGGCGCTGAGTATATTAGAATAACTTTTAACTACACACAAATCAGGCTTCGCGTTCGGGAGGTCAGACGACAAAAGGAAATAACAAAAAAGCTGTTCTCCCGCTGCATATTTCTGATTTTCGAGTATAAGTACTATAACTGGTAAAAAGTTTTTGAACATTAATGATCCTTTTTACAACTACTACAAATTAAGAGTTTAATGAAAATACATTCAATTCTGAATGATAAGAAGTAGTAAGAAGAATATACATTTAATTAAGTCGTACAAATACGATCATATCATAGCTTTGTTGTTTCAAATACAAAGGTAAATTTGTACAATTTCAGTTTCGCTTCATTAGATTTTGTAATGGCAGACTACATTCGTTCCGCAACGTGCGGATACAGGAGCACATGGAATTCATGTGAATTAGAAAATTCAGTTAAGTTTCGTTATATGTCAAACAAGATTTTATGTTTGACATATAACGAAAGTAGAGTAATTTCAAGAGGATGGAGTGAAATGAGAATATGAAAAACGGTTGAAAGAGCGATTTCCTGTTTTAGATGAGGTATGTGAGATAGAAGAGTTTTGAAAGACATTAAAAGATGGATTGGTAAATGTTGCGATTGATGTATGTGGAGTTTCTAAAAGGGGGAAAGGTAGAAGACATAATAATGTTTGGGTGGATGAAGAAGTGCAGTAAGTTGTGAGTGAAAAGAAGAAGGCATGGCTGGATTGGTTAGCGACAAAAGCTAATCATAGAAAAATGTCTGCGACTATTGAGGATGTAAAGGATCCAAGAAAGGATTACAAAAAGGTCAAGCGTTGCTGAAAGAGGTTGTTAGGAGAAGAAAAGAAGAGAATAAGGATGAATTTGATAGGCGCCTTTCTGATAACTTCCGTTCGATCGAAAAAATGTTCTGGAAATAGAGTAGCCCGAGAAAAGTCAGCAATTTCAGAGCTTTCTAAAATTAGAAGTCAGGATGGTAATATTATAAAAGGAGAAGAATGTGTACAAAAGAGATGGAAGGAATATTTTGAAAGTCTATTTAAAAAAGTTGAGGCTCCAGCAGATGCAGGAACGCCTCCTCAAGAAACAAATAAAAGAGAATCAGACAGAGACACAAGTATGGATGAGGTTATGAAAGCACTGAAGACCATGAAAGCAGGTAAAGCAGCGGGTTATGATAGGGTGGCGGTCGAAATGCTGAGAGCTGGACAGGGCGTGGTAGCTAGCCAGTTGTATCGCCTTTTCAACCTGTGTTGGTCAATGGGCCTAGTACCGGGAGACTGATGGAAAGCTGTAGCCGTACCACTGTACAAAGGAAAAGGGTTGCAACAAGATTGTAAAAATTACCGAGCTATTAGCCTACTCAGAGAGGCGTGAAAAATTGAGAAAGGGTTGCTAAGCTGGTTTGAACATGTGGAGAGGATGAATGAAAGTAGGTTGACGAAACAAATATATGAGGCGAGTGTAAATGGTAGAGTCGGGAGAGGAAGACCTAGGCGAACATTTCACGATCGAATCGGAGACGTTCTGGAAAAAGGCTAGGTCAAGAGTACTCTAAACCAACGAGTATGCATGCGAAGATTGATGAAAGTGGGAGAAGCGAAAGACGTATATCAGGACCGTAGGAAGTGGAAGAAGATTGTCTCTGCCTACCCCGTTGGGAACAAGGCATGAATATATAAATACATAGATTTTATGTTTTAACAAATCCATTATTACTTAGGATCTAGGCGGCTGGGTGGCGTAGTAGCCAAGCGTTTAGCTGCGGCGCTTTGGGTCGCGGGTTCGATTCCCGCACGGGACTAGTATTTGTATGGACTACAAATATAGTGTATGTTCGTGTGCAATTCATGTATGTAAACTGCCTCCACTACACAGGAGAAATTCCTACAGCGAAAGGTAATGTTTTTTAAAAAAACAAATCTCATCTAGGATCTGTTGAATCTCAACTAATAAGGACTATCGCAAATAAAAGTAGTGTCTCAAAGCTGGGCAATAGCTTCCTGCTATTAATATTTGAAAGGGTTCTTATGCCGACAAGGGTTCGGCACACTCCTCCATTGGTCACTCCACATTATGTCCTTGAAAAATATTTTCATTATTTCTCCGACATGCAGAATATTTTTTGTGTTAGTTCACTCGCGATGTTTTCTTTCACCGTCGAGCATGTTGTAAATTTAGCACTTTACGTGGTTGTGCAGGTTACCTATTACTGTAGGCAGTGACAGGTTATATCCGAATTAGCAATAAGACCAGCGACGCTGCAGTGTTAACACGGCGTCGCGACGTTGTCTGTGGCTGTGCTGTGCTCTGACCTCGACAACTAAAGAGAGCCTCGCGGCAACACAGATAATCTCTCTTAAGGAAGTACGAGACCTCGGCAAGGGTTACCATCGACCTTGTAGACGAGTAAATCTCGTGTAGGCCGTGAACCTGGGACCGCGCGTTCGCCGGGGAATACGTTAAGGAGATACGTGGTTTGTATGTGTGTTATGAGATAATGTAGACAGGGGGTATGGCCTTAGTGATTTTCAATTTTCTCGCAATAACTTGTTCATGTTTCCTTGAATAGGCCTAATTTCATGTTTTTATAACAACTAATAACACCCGTCGGTATGTAGCTATTTAAGTCCTTAGACAACTGCAAACATCTTCAATCGAAGAAGGTCGCAGATGCGCTTTCACCTCTGAGGACTAAGAAGGAATGCCTCACAGACCTTTTTTTTAAAAAAAGAATACTAGCAATGCTATTTAACTAACATTACTAATATTCCTGTTAACCCTCCAACTAAGCATTAGAGCTTGTATTTGGAGTGGTTCACGACAATAGTCGAATGGTGGGCTCGAACCTGCGACGTCATGTTTCGCAGTCCGCACCCTAACCAATTAAGCAATTGGCGCTCTATGTCCGTAATTACTTTCGCACTCTCTACCTTTCAAACCGGAACACAACAGTGGTCGCAATGTTTAGCGGCAGAAATTGGCAAGAGTTTGGTACTTACCAACTTCTAGACAGAGAAGGATTCTATTACCATATTAGGTAACAATTATTTTGAATTTAATTGTAGACCAACCAAAACAACGGAGGCCATAGGCGCGCTGCGGTAGCAAGCGGTACATACTGTAGCATTCCTACACACTGGATAATTAGCGTAAAAAGATAGTCATAATTTTATGTAACATTGAATTTTTGTAAAGTAACTAGGCTTGGAAAAATGTGAAATAAAAGTTGATATCTTTTACAATATCATTTTATAAAAAGGCACTGGTATTTTATAAACACCCTAACTTGACTTCCTTCAAATTATTTTGTTAAAAATCTACATAATATGTTAATTTATAAAATTTGAGGTTTAGTCAAAAAATAATCATGAACTGATTCAATATTTTGCCTAATACGTTTTATTATAATTGAAAACATATATAACCGAAAAAGACTTGTTTTAAACTAATTTGCTTTTGGTGGTGGTCCTTTAGGGTTGTCATGTTGCAACGCAGATTGTAGACCATGTCCAGGAGGTGGAGGAGGTTCAAGTAAAGATGTCTGTCCACATATAGGTTCAGCAGCATATCTGCCGCTCCTGTTATTGAATATTGACTTCAAATTAGTTGGAATAATTTAACTTATTAAAATTAATTTAATTGTATTATTTATTTTTAATTTATATCATTGGAGTATATCTTTTCCTTTCCAGCTCACGTTGCACCTTGACCGACTGATGAAGTAAAATCCATCCTAATTTGCTGAACCCAAATAACATGGACTAGTAATATGATGCAGCATCACTAGTGCGAGTGTGCGTACCGGCACAGTGCTCACAAAACATCCAGCCTTGTGTAGTGGGCTAGCGAAAATCATTTATGCATGACAGACATCCGGGCCATTCTTGATATTTTCATCGAAAGGTCTATGTCCAGCAGCGGACTTTTACAGGATGATAAAGAAAAGAAGAAGAACTTAATATTAACTTAATTATTTTTTAACGATTTTGTACTAACTGGGGTCCAGGCGACGGTATGCCTCCGCATCTGAGAGTTTGAATTATATTATATACATCGCTTACAGTAACATCTTCCTAGAAAATGAATTAAAACGTATGGCTTCCCATAGATAGAACATTTTATAGATAATAAATCACATCTTTTGACTACTACTTAATTAACTATTTTACTTACAAAATAATCATCATTAACAACCAAAATCGGAGCATGAACACAAGCTCCTTGGCATTGAACTGTATCTACTCCGAAAAAACAGTCAGTGGAGAGACCACCTTCAACACATTTTGTGGCATCTTCTACGGCTTGTAGTATTATATCTGATCCGCGAATCATACATGGCGTTGTTACGCAAACTTTAACATGAAATTTGCCTCGGTATCGCCTGTAAATATAATAGAGTTTATAGTTGTATATTATAATTGTAATAAATAACATATTGTCTGGACCTGACCCACGAGGTTGACATGTGGGTTGGTGTGCCGACCGAAATTATTCCGATTGTCGTCTCTGCAAATGGGTTAATGCCAGTCAGCCTCTCGGAACACATGAGGCGGCTAAGTTCACCTAACCGCACTGGAGCATCGTGGCGGATCCTTCCCGACTCCAATATCTTTCTCAGATATTTGAGAAGGAGGCCTTTGACTAGAAGTGGCCACTTACAGGCTGCTACTTTAGCTGAACCCTGACTTATTTTACAGCAACTATTTTTGTAAGTACCGCAATATTAAGTAGGAAATTAACTTAACTTATTTTTTTAAAACTTACAATTAAATCACTGCTCAGATAAAATAGAAAGAAATATTTGGATATAATATGTACATCAATCAATTGGTCACAGTGAAACCTTTTTCCGCACTGATGCTTATTATTACAATTTACATCATAATAAGAAAAATGTTGACAACAGAAAGCAAACAAGTACAATGTTCTCAATTACCTTGCGTCGAAACGCCGTCAGTCAAAAAAAATGTTATATATCTAATTTTATGTTTGTTGATAAAATCGTAAGTGTAATAAAATACTTCCAATTTTTACGGTGACATTTTAGTATTATTTTAAAAATAAGTCAATGATCATAAAAGTATAAATAAATTAAAATAGGAATATGTCTGTTACCTAGGGGTAATTTCTACAATGATTTAATTCAATATATCGTTTTTAAAGAAACTTTCTCCGTTGGAAAGCCATATTATGAACGTAGGCTACATGTCTTAATCTTCAGTATCCTCTAAACAATACACTATTGAACCGAAGCCTCTCTCAAGAAAAGTATTTTCTGTACCGTAATTACTTAACCTTAAGCGATACTACCTGCTGTCTGGATAATGGTATAACAAGGACATTTATTCCGCCATCTGAGTAATTTAGTTCTGGCATATTTGAAACAGTTTTCTGTCCTCTGTCGGTAGCGTTGTCATTTTCCTGGCTATTGATTTTGTCAGCTAAATACACACAAATGGAGGCAAAAAAAAATTTTTCTTACGCCGGCAGCACATTCATATACCAGTACACTCTGTCCCTAATTCTGCATTTGAATATTATCGCATAAACGTTGTACTGTTTTTGCACGCACATTTTCGGTACTACAATATATTCGCACAGATGGCAAGTGCCGATAGTTTAAATTGACACAATACTAGCGTAAAGTAGCAGCATAACGCTGCTGCGTTTAGGACGGCAAGAGTTTATGGACATATTATTCTTGACATATTGTAACAATAAATTATATTGTTATAACACGTGATAGCGTAGTCTATTTTAGTGCTTAGACCAATACACCGACATCTAATTTTTTAAACGAAGGTAAATGTTAATATATGTGCGTAAATTTTTTGATAAAAACAAAACATATCATATTAGACCTACCTCTTAGACATTGTGTAGAATGTGGCATATTCGTAAACTCTCATTTTTGGGATAGCAAGTATTTCTGCAACCTTGTGCATGGCTGATATAGGGATCCAGCCTATTTGCCTTTGAACAATATCAAGTGCAGCTCCGAGTGCCGACCGTTGCGCACCCTCTGGATAATTTTGTATTATTGCTTTTAAGCGCTTAAATACAAACAACTTCATTTTAATACACGGAATGATTTTATTAATGGTCTCAAAATAAAGTAAAAGATCAAAATGGAACTTACAGTCAAATTGGCCTCACTGAATTCAAAAGGCGTATTTGGGTTATTGTCCGAGTTGTCTCTATGAACAAAGAGGTCTTCACTACAACGTAGCTTCGAAGTTGAAAAATGTCTCAGTAAGCATTGAAACTAAAAATAAATGTTCTGTATAAAATTAAATAGAAAAATTGGTATTCTTAATATGTCCAAGATACACATACATTTATGCAATTGCGAAATTTTTGTAGTACTATCATATTTAAAAATTATTGGAAGCTGATTATTTGATTTCAATTATTTTTATATTTTGCTAATTTAATAAAATTAATGAACTTTATCTATCAAAATTCAACACGCATATGCACCATGCACTCAAAGAGAATGTAATCACTTCGCCATATACCTATCCCATATGTTGATAAGATGACATAAAATTTTTAATGTCATTTCAAGCTTTGTTTTAAAAATTAATATCAAAAGGTTTGTGTTCAAATATTATATACTCTGTGGTATATACTATATACATATATCCATTACTAAAATTTGTTCTAGCAGAACAATAAGAAATTAAAATTCGAATTATTTGATTTGTACATGTATAAAAAATAAAATAAAAACTAGAACGTATAAAAATAAAATTTGAACTTGTTATTATCATCATAAAAATCCAAAAATATTTTTGCATACTAATCAATAAAATGATGATGAAATCCGATGTCTAGCTAACCTTGTTTTTCATACGTGGTAAAGCTTTTTGCTGCTGTTCGAATGGGCTGACTCGACCGGGGTAGTACCACGGCTTCGCAGAATACAGGTTTAAAGTATAAGCATCTTGTGCTTCTGAGTTACGCCTATCCACGCCACATGAGCTACATGTTCTATTGTCCTCGTTTCCATAAAAAAAAAACTTTGGCAGAGAGGGTAAGGCTCTTGTATGTTCATAGATCGGTTTGGCAGCCTTAGATCTCAAGGGAACTCTTAATTAAGGTTCAGGTCGATTAAAGAGCGCCACACTTTACAGCCGGGTTACAATACTTGAAAATGTTATGGTAACAGCGTAAGATTCTGCTACTCCGTCTCTAAAATCTCAAGCTCATTCATCCGGCATATGTGGAATATTCAATACTCCGATATAACGCGGATAGTAAAATATGATAATAAAGTAGATTAGCCATCTCAAATAGCTAGATATAAATTATAATTATCCATGTAATGTAGGTATTTGTAAGTACACTACTACAATTTATTAATTCAGCGATACTGTAAAACAAAACAATGAAAAAATTTACAATCATAGTAATAGAAAGACTGAGAAATGAAAAATTTACGGTTCAGGAGGCCGTGATATTTTCCCATTTTGTTACCTGAAAAATGAACAGGAAGATAGAAAAGTAGACGAAGATTGGCTGAGAAGATTTGATCGAAGCAGATGATGGTTACCTAGGAACAATTCTAGTTTATTTCATTCGGAACGTCTTTATAATAATATCGAAGAAACGCTTTAAATAATTTTTTAAAAGCACTTAATCAAATAAATTTTTATCGAAAGTCGGTAAAGTATTTGCCTACACTATTTATTTAATTAATTTGTGGTTAATTGTGTTCAACAATAGGATGACAAATAATGGACTTCATTCTGGCTTTTCCTGAGAGTCAATCCTGGGTGTCGAAGAATATTGTGATAGGTATAGGTAGGACAATGCAATATAATTGCACACGGTTAAATCGAACGCTATATCTAGTAAATACTGCATAGTTTTAAGTTACAAGTCGAAGCAATGAAGTTTTGTGTTTAACACTAAGTATATCATCAATTTAACTTTACTAATCGTTACTCCTATTTATATTATGCTGTTACGTTTCCGCTCCAGAATCATTAAAAAATCATGGTATATGTAATATATTTATTTATTTATTCTTTATTGTGACCCTAAAACTAAGGTATACAATTGGCGGACTCAATGCCTTTTGCCACTCTCTACCAGTCAACCCTGTGTGAGAAAGAAAAACATATTCGCAGGTTTCAAATAAATAATAAGTGTAAATTAAATATTAATACTAAATACATAATATAGTGTAACCTGAATGGTAAAAGAGTCATCAACAAAATTCGTAAAGTGTCCAGTTTCAAGACTATCTAGAGTTACGCCTTCGGCTTCGTAAGAAAACGATGGTGAAACATATAGTCATATTTTTGCAGACCAAAAATGTGTCTAAAGTATTTGTTAAGAAGGTGCTAACAAAAAACTAAAAAAAAGAAAGGTGTTAGGCATGCAAACAATTACAACAGAACTTCCGACTACTATCGATAGTTATGTTTAATTTCTGAAAGTTGTAATGTAATACCAATAATAATAATTAAATATGAACTATTATAACTATCTAAGTAAATTTTACTGTTTTTTTAATGTGACAAACGGCAGCAGTTAATAATATAAAAATTGGTATATGTATTAGTAAAATTGACACGTATATTTTCTATTACATAAACAAATTTCCTTACCACAACAGTTTTCACAGTAGAGTTTCTTCTTTCACGTAGATAAGCGTAGGGATTAGTGGTGGTGGACTCACCTAATGGTACAATCTACTTACATGGTAAAATATTATCAATAAACGTTTAAAATAAGCCGCAGAATTTTCGGCTTACTAAAATATGTGGGTTCCACACCTGTGTGTGGGGCGTATTTTGACTTACCACAACCGTTTTCTACGGTTGTGGTATGTTAAAATACGCCATAGAAAGAACACTGAAAACAATACTACTCTACTACGTAGGAGATCTCCGCGCAATTTCAAAGGGGTAAATGGATCATAGGTTCAAAAATCTTCGGGAACAAATGTGGTGCCGAGACTCTACATCGTCAAAGTTCACATTTCTCAGTGAGAAGAAGATAATATATATATATTACAGTGTAAAAGTTTTTTTTTCAATTAAAAAAATAATCCAAATTTTTATTAGAGATATTTAACGTTTTTTTTTATTTTCATCGTAATAATGTAAAACTTCTTTAATGCTAATTTTCATACCACGCTAAGGAGCTTAATTTTTATTCAAAAGTTTTTTGATTCGAAGCCCGCATTCCAAAAAATTTACTCGTTTGTTGCAATGTTTATTAATGTTATTCATCAAAAAGTTAAAAATCGTGCAACTCTTTTAAGTTTAATAATTTGACTGTTTGTTATTTGTTATCTGGTTTTTGTACTCTTATTAATATTTCATACTACAGATAAATTTTATTAATTCATAACTTCGCTAAAACGTACATGTATTTCAATTTCAAAATAAAAGAATTAAAATGAGTAATTCGTACTCCGCTTGCCCAGCGTGGTGAGTATGGGCAAACCTTTCTGGAAATGTATTTCCGCTGTTACTGGGTTTTTCTTGGAGAGACTTATTTTCTGGACTAAAGTAGGTTGATATGTATGTATTCGGCAAAATAAATGCTGTAACTCTTTTTTGGATTGTACAACTTCAGTTCAGCTCAGTTTTATAAAGAAGGTGTAGTAATATACCTCTACTGCATATCTTTATGAAAATAGGTTAATGAAGTTGTGGTAGCAGTGGATACTATATATCCACCCCGAACGGGTTCTCGCCTTGTAGTGGAGAGGGCAGTTAGGGGTGTGGAGGCGTAGATTAGTATTCGTGACTTGGTCACTCACGTATGTAGTAAACAGTGTATTTGCAAGATCCCACAACTTCACCCGTTGGTATAACCTTCAGTTATCCGATTTACCGATTCTCTGCTAAATATCACATAAATCCAATAAATGGACAAAAGGATACTAAATATCTACTTCACGCCGATCTTACAATGAATTCGTGACATGTACACGTGATTATTATATAATAACCTGTATCAGCAAGAAGCTTGAAACTATATGCATAAATTTTATAACTTTGGCAATTAGAATTTCGTAGAAACTTGAGAAATTGGAAAGCTTACCATAACTTTAATGTTTTAGCGGTTCTTTGCTCTTAGAATCAAATACTCTTGTAGTTAGCATTTAAACTTTCATTGTAATAAGGTAACTTTCCCCGTATTAGTCGAGTAATACCCACTCGCAAACACTTTAAAAATACGATTATTTTTCTTTCATTTACTAATTACATTAAAATTCTACACTAGCGATCGCGGTGGATTTGCTGGGACTGAACTATGACTTCTAATATTATTAAAAGTGAGAGAGAATATAAAATATGTGTGGGGTAATGTCTGTCCGTCCGTACGTCTGTACCTTTAAGAAGCCTATCCTTTAAAGTTATTTTTGAAATATTCACAGCATTTTGTTATTATAGCGGATATCCTAACAAATAATTAAATAAACTAAAAGCTTAAATTAAGGAGACATCCCTTATTTTTGTACAATGAACGTTTATTTTAAATGTTATTTTTGTTTTTACTCTATCGTGAAAACAGTAATACATACAATCATAAACTTTGTGCAATTTTTTTTATAAGAATGCTATTTATTAAGTAACTTTACTAATATTCCTGTTAACCCTCCCACTAAGCTTAAAGCTTGTATCTGGGGTGGTTCACGACAATAGTCGGATGGCGGCCTCGAACTTACGACGTCACGTTTCGTAGTCCGCACCCTAACCCATTCGCCTATTGGCGCTATATGCAAACTATAAAGTAAAACTTGTTGTTTTACTTTATAGTTTGCAACAATATACGAACAGGCCATGTGTGCACTTGCAGAGCCAAGTGCGGTTTTACCTGCTGCTCGAATGGGCCGGCTCAACCGGGTTGCCGCGTGACGTAGAGGTCTTGTGTTTCAGTTTTGGCCTCTGCGTTTCGTTCGGTAAGGGAGGTGTTGCAGATGTACGTGGGCGACGGTAATCATATACCATCAGGTAAACCGCTTGCTCGTTTGGCGACTTTCCCTCAAAAAAACCCGAATTGAATGAAAGAAACAATTTTTTTTGTTAAATATAATTGGTAATAATACATAACACAGATATAATATACGGTGTAGTTGTACGGAACCCTCGGTGCAGGAGTTCAATTCGAACTTTGATTTTTTTGTAGAAGTTTTGCTAGATTTTACATATTCTTCATGCAAAACTTTAAAAAAAAATAACGACATTAAAACATCGAAATTAAATAATTGTTGATGTCATGCTGCTCATAAGTTTTTTATAATTTTGAGCTAGTGCTATTTCATGGAGACGGCATTAGATCATATGTTTTTGTTTGTTAACGTGTAAAACAAGTAGCAGTATGAACTGATTAATTTCGGCTAAAGATGAAAGAAATAACAGTAATTTTTACCGTTATTGTGACTGACTTGAACTATGACTGGAAACTTGTTGGATGCTTCATTGCACCCTTGCTTATTTATCACTTCGCGAAAATACACAGTTACTGAGTCTTCTTTTTTTTTATACAGAGTATTTATAGTGTCGACAATGAAATACTTTTTAATAATGTCTAAATAATTTAACTTATACGCGGCAGAAGCCCACGCTGACTCTTTTTTAAACTCTTTTACATTAATATTTTAATTATTCTACTTTTAACAGACAAAAACTATTTAATAAATAAGTCCAAAGATAATCCCCTGATTTGGTCATCGCAAAAATGAACATTGCGTAGGGTCTAATAATTAACTAAATTCTAATAAGATGATGATGTCCTTCTGGTTTATTTTGATCATGGTAACAACAATTCGAGTACAGTGTATACGTAAGTGCAAGCAAAGCATTTACTAGTCATACGACATTGACACGGGCCGCAACCTACAGTTGCACAGATATTGTCTTTGAATGGAGTTTGAATCCCATAGCCTTGACTCAACATATTGATGTTATCAGGTACGCTAATTATTAAGCCACGCGGTATCGCTCATATACAGAACAAATATTACGTGCCTACGGTGGCTTTTATTCGATGCGTCAGTATGGAAGTAAAGCAGTATTTAAGATCAAAACACTTATGGAGAGAAAGAAAAGTGCCATGAGCTATTTCTTTGATGTCAGCTTTGATAGGCGAATAGGAGAGCCTAAAGACACTTCGCAGCAAACAGAACCAGAAGACACATAAGTAACAGTAGTTTCCTTGATAAACTATTCCCTTTTTGTACTGCGTTCAATTATAACGTATTGAAACTGTACCACAGATTATCAAGAGCTTTATTAAAATACTCTTTTATTTTAATGTACTGATTTTATTTTCGCAAAATTATACAAATTATAAAACTTTTTTAACCACCATATTATACAGACTTGGAGATGACCTAAGTGATTTCAATTAAAGCGAAATTTTTCGAATTTTAGCCAGAAGTTAAATTATGTAGTTATAGGTATTATTGGAACCACTCCGAACGGGTTCCCGCCATGTTCGCCGGGCCACGGTGAAATGTAGTCCCTTGGTCGATAATGCCGAATTCAAATTCCATGGACTTGCGATACTGCTTCTATCTTTAGTGCGAATGGCATTGCGCATAACAACCCATCTGTCTATTCACGCCAGTAAAACAGAATGTGCGTAAATCTTTCATTATTGAACGATTTACCAACATTCTGCTGGCTGAAGAAAGCTGTTATTGGGGTTTTCATGGAAATGCTTATATCCAACAGTGGACTTACATAGGTCAATAAAGAAAAAAGAAGATATCGGACACATATTCATATTATCTATTCTTAGAGACGAAATCAATAATGAACGGCTCGTAAATTACTATTTCAGACTACTATTACTTACATACTAGTTTAGTCTACTGCTGAACATCAAATTTCATGGAAGGTTTGCCCGTACTCACAATGCTGGGTATGCATTGTTGATACTTTGTAATAAAAAATATCGACGTATAATTCTGCAAAGATATATTTTTTTTACGAGGAAGGGGCTCGTCTGTACAGGATGATGAGTATGGGCAAACCCTCTATTTGCCGGAGTATAGCCGCTTACTTGTGATGAATCATTTGACATTTCATGTAATTTTTAAAATATATTAACTATTTAATCAAAAATTTATGTGGATATATTATATACATACTTGAAGAATATTTAAGAAAAGACGAACGAAATACTGCAGTAGCGTGTAATAAGTCGTAATGTGTTTACAGGTAACAACGTAGGCTTACGGGGTGCTGAGGTGCTGCAGATAAGACACGGCTTTGTCAACAACGCCTTTAAAATAAATAGCTTGAGGTGTTATGAAAATGCCTCTTGTCTTTTCATCTATTAAATGAAGTATTCGGAAAATTATCTATAGTACAAAATCCATTTACATGTGTATGTTATGATAATGTACGTTAACTATGGAGAAATATTTGGATATTAGTTCAAACATTGTATAATATTATAGTTAGTGCTAAAATAATTATTATAAATAGTCTATGTCCCAATTAAGGCTCAATATTTGAGAGGGATTTGGAGCCAAAAAGGGTCCACAAACAGTGTATATTGCTCTCGGAGCATTATTTTTTATTATTTATCAGGCACGTAAATTTCCTTTTTAATATTTTCCTTCGCCGTCAAGCACTTGTTAAATTCAGCATTTAAAATTTCTTACTGCAATCTGGTCGCTCGTGAACTGATAACTTAAAGCAAGCGCTATGACCACTTGGCTAATACGGCTCTTCTACTATTATGTTCATAAACAATTTTTGAACAATAAAAGTTAAATATCCCCAAAACAATAATAATAGCGTCGGCTTCGGCTTCAGAAGGGGAGGGACAAAAGAGACCCACCTTTTCTACATGGATGACCTCAAGTTGTTCGCCTTCAATCGCTCCCATCTGATGGAATTGCTGAAAATAACCTGTGGTTTTAGCAATTTATATGGAAGAAAATCAAGTTAGCCATAAAAATGAAATCAGGTCGATTAGGATAATAAATTACAATGCGAAAAATTTAGATATACAAATTTGATATACAAAAAGAGTACATAAAAAATAATATACCCATATTATAGAAATACATACACATTTAAAAAAAAAATTATATATGTATATACATACATACACTAAATAAATATATGTACTTATATATATATATATATATATATATATATATATATATAATAGAACTGTTTAAATAAACGAAGTTACAAAGATAGATAGTGGGCCTTGATAAGATTTTTTAAAACTGGTTAGGATTGGGCGCGTCTTACCGATAGCGGTAGGGCATTCCATAGACGGACAGCTTGTACAGATAATTCATCTGTCCAAAAATTTTGTGCTATGAACTGGCATTTTTAGTTTCAAATTCTCCGATGACCTCAAAAACCGTGAATGAGATCCATTAAGGAATTCAAAACTTTGCCTAAGATATGAAGGGCAAGGAGGGTTATACAACACATTATATAGAAGAAAAAGAATATGAGCATTCCGGCGAAGGCGAATAGGTAGCCACTTGTGCTTAGTACGAAAATGTGAAACATGATCATACTTGCGTAGATCAAACATGAATCTTATACAAAAAATTTTTCAGCTTAAGCAAGCTTATCAAGTTGCTTTTTGGCTAGATAGCTGACATCTTCATAATCAACAATTGGAAGGAGAAAAGACTGTGCAAGCGCAATCTTAGTGGCAGTAGGAAGAATTTTTCGTAATCTTCTTAAAGATGCGGCAGAAGCAAAAAGTTTCCGACTTACTTCTTGCACTTGAGGTATATAATAATAGCTTTTCATAATTTGTTGTACCTTTTTGTTATAGTTTCTCTCTTATCCTCTTTATTTTTGAAAAAGATGTTTAATAAATTAGTAGTTGCTGCTGATTTAATTTCTATTCTTACAGAAATAAATGAACCTCTGTAGACCACGGTTTTGTTGTTAACGGGCATATAAACAAATTAATTTAATCTTTGGCAGTATATTCGTAGATGCAATATACTTAAATTGATCGTTGCCACTTAGTGCCGTGTCGAGTCACTGATCTAGAATATTCATTCGATTTAACATAAGACATGTGCTTTAGCGATGTAGGGACTATAATATATTATGTAGAAAGTATCTTAAAGCAAGTAATACCTTAGTTATACAAGTAATCAAAATAACCATTCATGATAATATAATCTATCTATCTATCTGCACCTCTGTCAGTATGATGTAACCTTCGACGGACATACGCTTCCCAAAACCTTTATAGTAGTAGTTTATATAGTTGTTTGTTTTTATGAGTTTTGAGAGTTCTTGTGTAGATTTGTATCACTTTGGAAAAAGTGTATCGAATTTCACTCAAATATTAAAATGTATAAATTTGATAAGTAAACAACAGCGTCTGTACAAACAATTGGAATTAAATTCCGTCGATGTTTAAAATAAAGAGATATGTAAAGTGTAATTTTTAGGTATCAAGGATTATTTATCGATACTTCTTATTCAGTTATTAAGATTTTATTTGGTACCAAATCATAACCTACGCTAGCACGAATTGTTTATACTTGAACTGTTGTGTGAGTGGTATATGAAAACTGTGGGAAACTCAAGTGGCATTTGAACGATACAGTTTGAGCTATAGAAAATACCCGGGTAGTTTGCATGTAGATGGTACGAAGCAGGCCTGGCATGTTTATTAACGGAGCAGCGTCCAAGGTGCAAAACCTTTAGCACAATCCACCCGCCCTAGATGGTGATGCATTGCAGTTAGAAAATCATTCTAAACTTTGCAGTGAACTATTAGAGGACAAAGATTTTAATGATGATTACATTTTTTTAAGTAATCTTAAAATTATAGGTATTTGTAATTATTGATAAAAATTTCACAAAATCAAAGGAATGTCAAAAACATTACCAAATTGAATAGGGATTCGGGAGTTTTGATGGAGGCTATATAATACCAAAATCATCTGCTGCTATTTACAATTAAATTCAATAATGGGAATATCAAATCCTTTAATCCAATAAAAACACTAATATGAAATAACATAATACCAACTGACATAACTCTACACTTTGGTGAACATATGGTCTATTGAAACCCAAAAGTATACACTCGACCGCTTTAAAATTAATACCATAACTCTGCTTAGTTATTTTTTATTTTATGCAAAATACAGCAGGTTAGACCTAAATATTTTTCAAAAAAGGTACCAACAAAATTTACCGTGTCTTCTGTATAATATTTGATAAACTAAGGGTGAATATACTAAGGATTGTTGAAATTTTTTATCGAGCCTATCACCTGAAATCGCCAAAGCCTCTTTTTTAGTAGAGCCATCACGTGCAAGTGAGATTGGCAGCAAGAGTAAAAGGTGGTATATCCGCACTTCCAGGAAAAACTATCTATGGATTAAATACTTTCCTTAAAACGTGTCACTTAAAGGCATTATTTGAATTGAGCGATGGGCGATGGGATGTAAAACTTAGCCCTGTCAGAAAAGATAATTCTTAGGAGCCTTTCTGTCTTTCATGCTATTCATTGCAATAAAATTCATTAGCATTGGGATTTTGCAGTTTGATTCGGATGCTCTCGGAGTTTTGTAATGCGGTTTTAAGAGACAAGATTTGTACAGCCTAAAGTAAGTTTATCACCCGAATGACCCAGGGACATCAATAAACTACTGTCGATTAACTTTCATAATAAAGTCAATTTGATAGTGATCCCGATACACTATATGAAAGATCACTTCTGGATTTCGTAGTTTATCATACAGAGTTATTCTTTTTTCGTAAAGCTGTAACTCCCTGATTAAATTTTTTTTATTCATATTTTTTATAGAAAACAGGGCATACGAGCAAGCGGCTCACCTAATGGTAAGTTATTACCATCATATTCAATAGCAAAGGAGCTGCAGGTGTGTTACGGCCTTTAATAATATTTGGGGAATGGGAGAGATACTAGGGAGAGTAGTTTGGAGAGGGTGGGGAGCGGGCCTCCGGTTACCTCACTAAAACACAGAAGCACAAGATGCCTTTACTTCTCGCTGGTATTCTGCGAGTCCCTGGAGCCCATTTGCAGGAGCCAAAGCCGCCGCTTGGCTCTACCGTGTGTGAAACGTTGCCAGTTATTTAATCTAAATGTAACCTTTGATCATACTTATATTAAATTAACAAACCAATTGATAAACACAAGAACGCTAAATGTCAATTTAAGATATTTGAACTAAACTTTATGTATTTACTCAACCTTAGTGTAAAAAAGGTTTCCCTAAAAACTGATTTCACTAACTTTTTCAATTTAACGGCTAAGAAAAATCGCAGTCTTTTATTCGAAAACAGAACTAAAATAAATTGCCAAAAGTTTGTGAGACGTATAGCATTTTGTATTGTTTGGTAAAGTTAAAAATGTTTTAGTCTTACATTTGGAGAAGTTATTCTTTCAGTGCTTCCCTGTATTATCGTCTGGTTTCGAATAGCATATTTAACTTACGTTATTAAAAGGGTTCTATTTTATTCAATAATGATACAGTACAAACACTATAGATTTTTATTCCGTCCGCATTTTTACCTACATTGCACAGTATTTAAAAACATGTTACAACATCACTACTCGTCAGTTCAAGTTCGGATAGCAATAATGCCGCCTGTGCTCATCCTCCATCCATATATACATAATTAGCAATTAAATATAATAAATTATGTGTATCAAAAATAACTCTTTATGTAATTTTGAAGATTGTGCAAAGCAAGTTTTACAAGAAATTACCTACTTCCAAGTAACAAGGTGGTTAGACTGACGTAAAAATTAATTATTTTTGTAACACATCAACAAAAGCATACGCTTGTATAATATATTGCAAAGTCAATAATCAAGAGCAGAAGGTAAAACTTTCATCAATAGTAATAGTAGCTGGAGAGACAAGACTTGTGCCTTAATGGCAAGAAAATATTACTGCCGAGATTGGAGCAGTGTAGGCTACACACTGCTTCAATATCCAAATTTACAATCAAAACGAATGTAGACTAAACTGTAATCCTTATCAGGCGATTAGAAGTGTAATTAAGGATTGGTGGCAGAATAATAACGTTAGGATCCATCAAAACATGAAATGAAACTTTCACTTCTTCAAGTGGACATCTGCCTGATTTACTTATAGATCAAGCCAACCAAATTACTTATGAGGGCGGTGCTTGATTAACTCTCTCATGACTAAAACAGCAGTATAACATAAATAAAGGGTACAGAGCTAAATAAAATACTTCGTTTGTGTGTGATCTTTAAAGGACATGACCATATCAAATAAAGGGAAAATTACGTTATTTTAGTTACTACGCTAATCTTCATTGAACACGGAGTGAGATCATCGGCCGAGATAGCAACTAACTCAGAAATACTTTCATAACATTTGGAGGTAATGGCGAAACGAACTTACACCTCAACGATATTGTTGGACAACCTACCAGCTGGAAAATGAGCTCTCGGCAGGATTGCAGATATCGACCCAGGGAGAGGCGTTTATAACCGCTTAGTGACTGTAAACGAAAAATCGGTGTAATGGAATTCCCGATCACTAAATTATCATTAAAAATCTCAACCATCGAAATATCACATGTTGAATTACGCTAAATATAATTTAAAGGAAAAGGGTGTTACTATTATATTGCTTGTTCTTACTATAATTATATTATCAATAGCATACGTACAATGCGATTATAAATCTTCTTCGGATCGTAAACAACAATCAATGCGTGTACTTCCAAATGACTGGAAATGACTCGTATATTACGATACGACTAAATACTAAATTCATCAATCACGTACAAAATTCATGCTTATACTCAAATCAGACGCCACAATGCAATGCCGTACTAATGCAGCTACGTCACAGATACGGCGAACTTGTGTATGCTTAAATGAAAGAGGATATATTGCACACGATTTATTCAGTGTTCTGGATGAGTGGTTTACGGGAAAATATCTAAAGAAAATTAAATTAATTAAAAGAAATCAAAAACAGGCTCAATTATGGAAAACCCGTATTTCAGTAGTAGAGGCAGAGTACAATACCATAAAAAGAATTGAACGCAAAATAGATGAACAACCTAAAATATTCAATCAACACGCTACTACAAAAACACTCACCAAATAAAAATGAGATCGTAAATGATTTTGCTGTGTCATTAAAAATAATATTCTGGTGAATCTGAAAAATATATTTTGTTTCCACAACGGAAAAATTACCATATTCTTACGACCGTACAATTGCGGAATGAACTTCACATCATAACTGGATGATTGACAAAGGATTTTACCATGCCTATAAATTTAGTTCAGTCGAATTTATCAAAAATTTACTTCCTTCTGAGAGCACTTCTCTCTGTGCCCGGTGAATTTCTAGCGTTTTCTATACGGTGTCCTAGGATTCTGCATGTGACATCGCGGCGATATTGCCGAAAAGCATGTTCATCATAACATCATGACAAAATAAATGATCAAGGAAAGGTATTAGGAATGCAATTGAATTATCATACCGCTATTTAATAAAATATACCGTATAACAAATACTTTTTAATAGTTTAATAATTGTTATAAAATTAATATAAAATATTGATATATTTTATATATAATATATGATAATTAGAATTTTCGAAGTACAGTTAATTCTGTATTAAACAATATACACTGGTTTCTTATTTTTCGTATTATAAAATTAATTAAACACTTAGCATGTTTGCTAATAATTTACATACGGGGTTATTAAATTTCATTTGGAAACGACAACAGTGGTAAAGACCGGCTTGTAGAAAAGCTTGGTTAATTAACAAGGACTAGTCCCGAGGGGACTCTAGTACGTTATTATTTCTGTATTCCATTTAAACTTGTGGAAAATGATAGGCGTTTAATATTTTGCATAAAATTACTAACTGGTTACTGACTGCATAAAAAATAGGAGTCCAGGTGTACAGCTTAAAGTTCGGTTGCTATAATATCGTTTAATTATTTTAAAGCTTAGTAAATACATATTTTTCTACTTTATCTGTTCGTCGAAGTTGAACGAAAATGTCTATTTCTTTTTTCTTTTCTTTTACTTTTTACATTATGCTTAATTTAAAAATTCCAGGTCATCGAGTCCACCCTTAGGTTTTGATGAGAGAGTCGTTCATTGTGAAAATACGCATTCTGATATTTCGTTTTTTTAGCTTACATTTTAAGTAAATACCTAATTTTAAATGTGATAGATGCCCATGTCTAAGAAAAAAATTTCGAATGGAGGAAACGTCAAATTATTTGTAAAAGGAAAGTTTTTGTATGAATTCTACTAATCAAACAAATCAAATATGTAAAATACTTTGTCATCAAATACTAATGCATATAGAAAGAAAGAAAAAAATGAGGAAGTGTTTGGAATAGAGTATAGACTTTATTCTACCGAAATGATTTACATGGGAAACACAATTTTATTACCATTGTGTTTACATTATATTGCATAATTTTTTAAACTAGGCAATATTTTTTTTAAAGAAATTAATTTCTCTTTTATATTAGTGTTTATTAGCCACGAATCAAAGAGTTTACGCAATATTTCTGTAGGAACTTTAGGGACTGCTTGCTCTAAACATTTCTTAAGAGGATCTATGATGGAGTATCGTTTTAAGCAGGACATATTTACTTTATTACTGATCACATTTTGTAGTTCTAAAAGTTCTGATTTGGACAGTAGAAAGGGTCATTTTTACGGCGTCTCTTAGCTCTAACGATGTCTGAAACATTGTTCTCGAGCCAGGTTTAAGTTGGTTGTGCTTTGTGACCAGAAGCAGTGTTACTTTCCAGTCCACGGTATATTTTTGAAAAATGTAGCACTGAGAGGCTTTACAACAAGGCAGTCTCTTGATAAGCTTTGGCCAAAGTCTTTATTCTTTTTTCACAAAAAAAAATATATTTTTTTGACTCCTTGGTAGGACACTTTCCTCCAAATAATGACTAATGCGTGATGATGATCACGTTGAACTTTGAAAAAGTTCCGAGGCTTCTTTAAAACTGTGAGCATGCAATTTGTTATTTTGCTTGTTGTACTGCTGTTTAATTGTATTTTTTTTCATCAGGAAATAATAAACTTCTGTCTTCCGCCAGCATATTTGGACAGCAAGTGTTTCGATCAATCGATTATCTTAAGCTGCAGTGACTGATTTCTGGTGTAGCCAGCGTTCACTCCGTGCCGTGGTAGCCTACTGGTCAGGGCGCTCACTTTAGTGTCATAGAGCGCGAGTGACCTGGGTTCGATCCCCGGTACCGGCACCACTAAAACAATTTTAAGTGCTGTATTTACCACGTGCTCAACGGTGAAGGAAAACATCGTGAGGAAACCTGCATGTCTGAGAAATAATAAAAATTTTATTTCGAGGATATGTGAAGCTCGCCAACCCGCACTGGAGCAGCGTGGCGGGCCCTTCCCGGCTCCTAAAACCCTCTCTGATACCAGTATTTGAGTAGGAGGCCTTTGCCCAGCAGTGGGCACTTACAGGCTGTTACTTTACAGCGTTTACTCCGGCCCCTCTAGCTCTAACAGCACTGGGTCGTACCTGTCGACCAGTTGATAGTGCGATGCACAAAAAACATGGCTTATTCCTCTTTTGAAGCATTTAAAAAAAGTGGCGAAATGCGAGTCGGAGTCGCGTACTGAGGGTTCCGAACAATATATCTGTGTTATGTAAATACCAAAAATGTGTTTTCTTTCATTCAGTTTGGGATTCCTTGCGCGAGCCTAACTCACAATCACCGGTTTTTATTGTTTGTTGTTTTACTTTATAATATGCACTAAAATTACATTTTGACACTAATATATATATTATCGTTTTTACTATAACGCAATAACAAAAATTTAGTTATTTATATCCGATATAAGAAGACAAGTGCTGTGGAAATTTCAATCTATTACGTTTTATAAGATCCAGCCCTTTAAAAGAAGGACAGACAGATGGATGAACGGACAGTAGGCATAGGCTTAGTACTATCACTCAATAGGCTCCATACTCACTTTGTGCAAAGCAATCATTGCGATTCTGTTTTTTGTAAGGTCCTCACCTTAATATAATTTTACAATCACGGTGAAAAATAATATGTGAAATAGTGGCAAATAATTAAACTAGAAACGCCATCACAGATAGTGACTTTTTAAGTAGCCTCTAAACCATTACTGTACTGCTACTGTAAAAATAGGCTTCTGCAACTAAGAGGATTAATATGCTTTGCTGGCGAAAATTATATAAATAGGCAAAAGTAGTAAAAGTGAAACTATATAATTTAAACACGTTTCTTTGCGAAGTGAACCCAAGCAGCGGCTTTTGCTGCTCCTCGAATGAACCGTCTCGACCGGGGTAGTACATTGTCACGACCTCGCAGAATACCGGCGTGAAGAAGAGGCATCTTGTGCTTCAGCGTTTCGTTCGATGAGTGGAGTGATATAACCGGAGGGCCACTCCCCTCCCCTCCTTCCTCTCTCTCTCCAAAATATCCTTAAAAGCCAGCAACGCACCTGCAGCTCCTCTGGTGTTGCACAAGTACGTGGGCGACGGTAATCACTTACTATCAGAGGAACCACTTCCACGCTTGTGTCGCCTTTCTTATAAAAAAATATAATAATTTCTTTGGGCAACGAGTTCCAGCAAAGTGTTGCCTGAACGGTAACGTAGCTACCGACAAAATCAGTAAAATTTTGAGGGAAGCTTATTTTGTGATTAGCAGAGGAACGAAAAACCCTTTCATGAGCAGAAGAAAGATTTAAATTCTAGAGTTACGCCTCTGTTGATCGATGTGGTTATTCTTTTGCATATCAAAAAAAATCTAATATAGTTGTTAAAAAGAAAGGTGCTCTATCTTGCAATGAAGATCTTTGTTCGGGTCTCTGAGTCTTGAGTCTTTGTTCGGGACTCATCGGCATAATCAATTATTGGTAATATTAACGTCTGAATGAGCATAAATTTAGACTTTAAAGGGGAGTAAGTAAGGACACAGGGCGGAAATAATTAGGATGTAAAAGGTTGGGTACTTTCGGTAAGGGTCGTACAGAATATGGACCTGAGTCAAGAGAAGTTTTAGTGATTTGAGTTACTGCACGTAGAAGGTACTCTTATATATGACAATGACAATGAATATGACCCTGCCAATAGCTTTAGGATCATCGTACCCTATAGCTTTAGGTTTTACAGCAAGTACAGACTTTCTAATCACCTCCTGGTTTATAGGAGACACATTAAAGTGGTACATGAAGGGACTATGACGAAGCTGTATAAGCTATAGTGTGAGATAGGATTGTAGGGTTCAGAGCAGAATCAGATGCAAAATAATTTTTTAATTGTGGTTAACATCATCGTGACGGTGCGAAAGACCACAATTTTGGGTTAATGTCTTTTTTTTTGGTTTTAAACATATTATACCTAACGTATTGTGTGCTTCTCAGATTTTGATTAATAAAAAACAATTTATATTTTAAATTGTAATAATATTTATGGCATGAATAGGTAGGCATTTGCAAAATTGTATTTAAAAAAATCTCTATTATATAAATATGCAGAAGCAACTATTACAGCGACTTTTTCTGCCTGTTTCCTTTTATTTTAGGTTTTCTAGTTTCACAGTAAAAGGTTAACATCATAGCGTTAAACGTTATCACCAACATGGATAACTCCAAACAGTGATTTATTTTACAAGATAAACGTATAAACGTAACGCAAACCTTTTCCGTATGTGTACGCAAATCTTTACAAAATTGTTGGAAATTTTTTAATAAAAACTGTTGTTATAACTAAACGTGTCATACAATAGAATTTCTATTTTGCCACAAGTCATGAGTTATAATATTTCTCTCGTAACAGGAATTGTATGACTTTTTCACGAATCTAACCATGATGATGATAATCAAAGATTCAAGGAGAACAAAATGATAAGAATATTAATTTCATCACTCCTGCCTTTTCTCCAAATGGTTAACATAATCAGGCGTTTCTTTGCGGAAAATACAATATTTTAGAAATAGTAAAAGAATGCGATATTACTAAAATGTAATTTTGCATTCTTTTGCTATACTATATATTACCTATCAACTTCGAATAGCAAAAAGGACCGCCCTCGCACTCACAGATCTCGGTGGTTACCCATCGCAAGTTTAATCGCTTAATAATGCCCAGTAGCGAAACAAAATGCGGGTGCCGTTTTAAACGTTGGTGGTGTAAAACACAACAAGAGTCGGCTGGTGTTGGTTTATAAGTGTGGCGGAGGCATTGCGCAGTAAAAGTGATGCACGGACTTGTGTGAAGGACTTAGACTGTGTTCTTCTTTTCATCGGACTAAGTAATAGATCCCATTTTATTAATTTTGCATGCGCAAACGAGCGAAGTAACTTTTTATACTAGCTATCGATCTTCTCCAAAATGCAACGCGACACATTCTCTGCCCGGGCGATACTCTGGCGACCGAATGGTTGCAGGAAATCCCGATATGCCGAACCTAAATCCCACAGGTTTAGACTAAGTCTTTGGTAGCCCATAGAAGTCATGCATGGAAGATCTGTTCATACTCACCACGCAGAGTAGGCGGGTTGGTCAGCGCAGAGCCTTGCACTAAGGTTATAGTTAGATGTAACTATAACTAAGATTATCTGTTCTACTTTTCAAACATTTTTATCTTTAAAATAAGTCGCAATCCGCGATTGTATGTATATGTTTGCTTATAAATTCTAAGCTTTTATACGTATATCACGTTCACATTTAGTTTATATATTACATATATGAAAGTTCTCTACTTATGTGAATAAATAATTTGTAAAAAAAAAATACTGTCACTAGTTGGTCTTCCTTATAATAAAATATAGGTGCATGAAAAAAGTTAATAAATTAGCTTATTACAAGGCATTTATGAAAATAACAATATGTATAGGAATATTTAGATACATCTTATCGTCGTAGTACAGAGTACAGACTTGCTCTCATTATGAGAGGCAGCAGAGCGTAGTCAGTCTCGCGGTTGCGACTTGGTATTTATATCTTTGAATAACATATTCTCTGTCACCGCAGGATTTGCAATGTGACGGAATAGGAAACTTACTTAGATGATACAAAAATATAATATAAATATATTTAAAAAAAATTACGGCACGTTTATTTTTTAGCTTTTGCAACTGAATAAGCACAGAACATTTAATCAAAAGAAAAGTTAACCGAAGCAACCGTGATAAATGACACTGAACTTTGAAGCGTCACATTTGTTATGTGTGACATAAATTATTAGCCGTAGCTTAGTCTCCCACGGTGTGAATCAAGAAGAACCGACCGGTCGGCATATACTTTGCGGGGATGGCAAGCCCGAAGTGGCCGCGCTGTATAAGCTTGGCGAGTCTATTCGGATGAGGGATGTTTCTTACAAGCGCTCGTCTTCCTGATCCCCAAGACCTCCGGGTGGCAGACTCGGGGGATCCGTTGACCTCATGGGTTTGAAAGTCAAGTACGAAGGCGCCTCCATATTCTGATCCGACTAGCCGGGAAAGAGAGGGAAAGGAAGTCCTTTCCTAAGATGGAGATGGTTGGGCTCAAGAAGCTGTGCTTACACTAATGTGTTCCGGTTAGAGGGATACATAGTGTCAGTATAACTAACATGATGCAAAGCATTCCATCTTAGTGCTACTAGATGACAACACATCGTAGTCTCCTCTGTTTGAAGTTGGTTGCAGATGACTACAGGCTGCAGCAGTTAGTTACCATCTTGTGGACTTCAAGGTCAGTCAGATAATATAAATTATGAATATCTTTGAATAACTTAACAAACAGGAGAAATTCCTACAGTGACCTCCGTAAATAGTATATATTCAACCATAACGTAATGTCCCGTCTAGAAGGACACGATAATGAGCCAGGCAGAATGAGCGGTGCGTGCATTTATTGAAGAGTTTGTACAAGATATCAACCACTTCGGCCATTTATTTTTAATTATTATATGATAAATTAAAACGAGAAACTAAAACGAATCATTAAAAACGGTAATTAGGTAAATTTCAACAAGTAAAGTGGTATTCACTAAATTGTCTAACACGAAATACGAATTTTTTACCGCGCATCACGGCTGCAGAATCAGCTGTTGCCAGCGGTATTTCCGAACAATTAAGATCCAGGGATCTTTAAGAGAAGAGTCTATTCGTTTATCAAAGGCTAGCAATGTACCTGCAATTTCTCTAGTGTTGTGGATGTCCACGAACATGGTATTGTGGGTAATCAGCTCCCTCGTTTACCTCTTTTATATAGAAATAACTCGACCCAAACTGTATTTTTTGAAATGTGCGTGTGTGTATAATTACATACAAATGCCAAAATTAAATTAAATTCATAATAAGAAAAAACTGTCACTGGTAATGATAAACTGATGACGATAATATGATAAAATTTATATTCCTTAAGAAAGTAAATATGAATTGTAGGAAATAATGTTAAATATTACGTCAAATACTAAGCATTGTGGATGCTTAAACTGAAATGTTGTCAGCAATAGAATAAAAATATGAATGAGAAATTCCGAGCCGCCACATTTTTCTCTCTCATTTAAGTACTTTATTCATTGCGGGGTGTAAATGAATCTTTTCATATGTGAGTTATTTCTTATTCAAATTGAGTCATTCTATAAATGAATTATGAAAATTTTGTATATTGTTTTTTTTTACTAGCATTTTCATTCATAAAAGAAACTTCTAAATCAGTCCTTTATAATAATTTCAAGTACACTGGATTTTTCTTCTATTCAATCTATAAGAAGTCTAATGTCGATTCAATCTTTCTCTTGCTGTAATCGCTACGCGGGTAACCGTAATGGCAAGCGGGTTGGAAACAGACGCTTCGCACTTTAGACGCTGTTGTTCGTCACCTGGTGGTATATTAGGGATGGTTTTTCTGCAATCTATCGGATTTGATAGTCTTCTGGAATTACCCGATTGAATTATATTGCAGAAAGACAATAATGCCAGACCGAAAATACACATCGATGACGGGCAGCATCAACTAAAGGCTCATTTACATTAGTCGTTAAAATTACCTAGTTCTGGTCGATTCTCGTTGAAGCAATGAAATTGGAAAACCAATGATTAACTTATTTACAGGCTCAAGAACGCTTTGTACCGACTAATGTAAGTAAGCCCTAAGGTACGAGGCGCCTGATACTGTGGTTACAAGCTCGCCCGCCTAACCCGGTGAGTATGGCTAAACCTGCTATACTAAAATACTTTAAGTTTTTTTACTACATATGTTTATACCTTTTCTGTACATATGTCTCCGCCCGGCACTGTAAGTAGATAAACTAGCGAACCGAACCGGCTTCGTATCGAAAAATCTCTTTACGTTACACCGAAGCTCAGAAGGTATTAGCGAATACACAGACAAAGATGGATTGCGACTTAGTTTCATACTATTTAAAGATAAAGATATCATCATAATGACCGGGTTATTAGAAAAGAAGAAAACATTACAGTTTTCAAAATGTTCACTACTGACATATTTAATTTCGTTCGGTTGACATAAAGTATGAATAATACCAAGTAAAATGTCAAAACGTACAGTCTTCAAACAAAACCTCCATCTCCAGTCAACGAACACGTGACTAAACCTGAAGTACATGCTGCTTCAGGCTTCACATCCTTTGTTTTATACAGGTATTCGTATTTCAAGTAAAGAACAAGAAGTAAGGAAGATGGTACTTCACCATTGCATTGCTACTCGTACAAAAAGTCGAGTATTCTTCTCAAATCGCGATACAAGGTTTGCGGTTTCAACTGACTTTTGTTACACAGTTTCATATGCATAAATGTACAATTGACAGAGATTTTTGCTTAGCCTATTAATAAATTTAATAAATCAATGTTCTTAAGTCGAAGTCACCCTTTTTTTAAATTTTATTATATATTCATTTTAACTTAGTACTAATAAAAAAACTTGTTTTTATCATTGAAACAATAAACACGTTATATTTAGACATCATCATAATAATGGCAGTCGGGCCAACCATTTCTGACAAGGGGTGTAGTAAGAGGCGACTAATGGCCTAAAAGTCTAATATCAATACTTACAGTACCGTGTGGTAGAGGAACAAGAGAATCTATCATCCCGTCTCGACCCGTGGGTGTCTTATTAGTTAGCAGAGGGAAATGAAAATTATCTGGCAATAAGCAATGTTAGCTACTTTCTGTTCTATACCACAAAAAAAGACTGGAATTGGCAACCCGCATGTCAGGCGTGGCGACTATAGCAAACCTTGATAAGAGGTAAAAAAACAGGGGCCCCAGCCCGGCACGGTAACGGCAGGCAGGAAGTGCGAAGAATCTCCGGATGAGATGCTAATCTAAACGACTGAACCTGGCATCGTACAATGCACGCATGCTAAGCTACGAGTATAAAAGTAGGTGAACAAGTTAAATTAGCGTATTATAGGGTTGTCTGAAGTTCGAAGACGAGGGGAGGACTGGATAATCCTCGAATCCGGTAACTTTTTTTACCATCGGTGACAATTATTCCCAAAGAGGTGTCGGGTTATTATTCACAAGTATCTCATTAACAACGTAATCAAGATCGGGAGTGTGAAGTATGAGTAGGATTCGCTGAAGATAATTTAGGTATACGCACCAACCTTGACACACCATCATCAAGTGGATGCAATGTATGCGGATATCTCATGAATCATACATTACTCTAGAACTTAGGTGTTAATGGGAGACTTCAACGCAAAACTAGGCATAAAAAAAATTATAAGTTGATAGATTAGATAGATTGATAGAACTTAGGAGAAGGGTACCGGAACCGTGGCTCTGAAATAGTTTAAAAACGGAAAGGTATCAGGTGAAGAAACAATTACAACTAAGCTTCTGATAGTGCCCGCCAACCCGCACTGGAGCAACGTGGCGGGCCCGTCCCGGCTTCTAAGCCCTCTCTGATACTCGTATTTGAGAAGGAGGCTTTTGTCCAGCAGTGGGCACTTAAAAGCTGCTACTTTACTTCACTTTTTCTGATAGTGAACCAAATGCCGGCACTTGTAGTTCTGCAGGTGCTATTTAATTCCGTCTTTCGTGACGGTGTTACGCTGAAAGAGTGACGCAGAAACGTGGCTGTCCTGTGTTCTTTAAAAAAAGAGACCTTCAAAAGCTATATATATTCGGCGTAGATATTGCGAGGCTTCGTTGCTAAGTTAGAACCACGTCGGAACTCATATTCGAAATTACTCTAATTTTTAAGGTCTCCATTGTACTCAATTACTGAATGAAAAAACAATAGAATGTCATTATTTTTTTTAATATTGTTTGAAATAGTTTTGTGTAATAAAATTCACGAATTTTTGGACCAAGCAGATTTCATTTTAATTCAGGGTGGCCACCCAACAACAACTTAATACTTTAACCCCTATTATCTCCTGCGCAGTTAACAACTGCCGAAAGTATTCGAAAGTTGTCGTCGTGGTCGAAACCTTCCAGAAGGACATCAATGCTTTCCATATTCATCCAAAGTTACCATAAAGTAATTAAATTGATGAACATTTTCTTCTCGCTACAACTATTATACATTGTACTTATATAAAATTTATTATTTCATTGGACTTTTAAACATTAAACGGCTGAAATCACCAGTACTTTTACTTAAATTAAGAAATTATTAAAAAGTGGAAAGCAATTTATCGATAAAAATTCGTTGTGAAAATTCTCTATAACCGCATGTCGCCCGCACTTGTTCTACGTAAATTATGACTGGAGCAATAGCGCCGAAGAAGTTTTTGTTTTAAAGATTAACGACATAACTGGCAGCTAAAAAGTCATGATGCAAAAATATAACACAGATATATATGTTAGTCACAACATTAACACCTCATCATTAGTACATCGAAGAAATTAAAAGCATAATATTGTGAAATTATAGAAATTATATTATAGAAATGATTGTTAAGATTAAATTTTCAGCGGAACGTTACAGAGAATTTTTTTTATTTGGTCTACAAAACTGAATACAAAGTACATAAGATAAAATAAATTATATTCTTTAAACAGCGTGCATATCGCGTGATAACTTATTTCATACTTAAAATATAAAATTTTATCTTAAGTAAATTTTAAAAAATTAAAAGAAACAGGGACTTCAAAGAATCAGAATAATTTCCTGGTGGAGGTGACAGAACCCATGAAAACATCTACCTCAAATCTTACTGCATTAGTTGAGGAACACATGCGGTATATTGGTGCATGTTGTCCAAGAACCGTTTTACACATAGGAAGGCTAAGAGCTTTACGCTTTTGCAGTCAGCTCTTAGGACGAGGCACTGAAATTTAAAGGCAAATCTTGGGCAAATCAGTAAATCCATGCTAATTAAGTTGTGGAGAAAAACTATATCAGAAAATTTCCTTCGTGTTTTTAATGAAACCATTTTAAAGTGCTTTAAACATTCATAGTAAGAATGGATGTTACGTCATTTCCTTTTAGTATACGTAAGGTAATAAAGGTTCGCTCTAATTTTTTTGCGTGAATAGTGTAGCCAGGATTCCATATCACACTACAGTAGTCCAGATGACTAGTGTAGTGTGATATGGAATCGTTAATATACTGTCTTTAAACATACTCATTTGCCTGGTAATGAAACCTGAAAGTTGGGATATTTTCTTGATTATATTTAGTAACGCCTTGAATCTCTGAGACTGGTCACTTCCTTTACAATTTTATTACATATGTAATAATTAACTGACTGCACCTTTTTCTTCCTTGTAAATTTTATATGATAACATTTTTGAACATTTAATATCATATTGTTTTCACAACACCATTTATTAAGCTCACTGAGATCCTGCTGTAAACCAATAGTATCAACGGTACTACAAACTGTTCGATAGACTTTAATATCGTCAGAATAGATTTTGAATTTAGATTAAATGCTTTTACAGAAATCGTTGATAAAAATCAAGAATCTGAGGAACCCCAGAAGGGACGGTGGAACAGAACGATTTAAAACCGCAAAATGCTACAAGCTGGGAATAGTTTCGTAAATATGATTCGTACCACCTAAGCAAAATTCCGTGAATACCAATTGATTCCAATCTTCGTAATAAAATATCATGATTTACAAGGTCAAATGCCTTAGGAAAGTCAGTATATATAGTATGAACTTCTTGTCCATTATCACTGGCGTCGGATATGTCCGATATTTAACTTACAAGATTAGAAGTAGTTGATTTTTATGGGAGGAAGCCATACCATATTTATTTGTTGCTTGACATGAGTTAGTAGCCTTCTATGCACAAGTGCCTCTAACACCTTTCCGCAAATTAGTAGAAGTGAAATGGGTCTGTATTGAGTTACATTATTCCTACACACTACTACGATTAGAGATTGCAGGTATTCAATTACCTCGTGTTCAGATAAATCACTACTATGCAGAGGCATGTTGTGTATTGCTAAACAATCAGGGTTTCTTAACGGTACTGGCTTATTAACAGATCCTTATACTAAGCCCTCTCACATATTGATAATAAATACATAACAATGAGAAAATTATAGTGATTTTAAGCTATTTATATCTTTAATCAACTCGATTTGATATCTTTGCAAACGAAAATATTTCCGTTACGGAACCACACAAATTGATAGTTCTACTCTTTGGCTGTTATTCGCGTAGCAACATAGAGTTTATTGTTGCTTGGAGATAGGTTAGGGGCACCTAAATACCCGGGGCATAAAGACAGCATGCTTATTTCCCGTTATTCGTAAATGCAACGTGTTAAGTTTCTCTTTGGGATTTTTTTATTAAACACTTTTACAGCTGCCAAAAAAACATCTCTTATACGTGGGCTAGACAATCTAACCACAATGCTGCGTGGTCTGTTAGTGTCACTACTCATTTTGACCACTCTATGAAAGTTCCTTAAAGCATCATCAGACAACTCATATGAAACTGTGTTTGCAATCTGGCGTATTGTGATGTGATCAAATTTTCCGATTTTTGTTCGGGTACGCATTGGGTTTCCAAATTTGTGTATTATTTCTGTTTGCAATCGTAAATTTCTGTAAGAAGTTTTGTTATATTGTTGTTAGCTTCAGAATTAAATTTCACTTGGTCATCATGAACATCGGAGAGAAATTTTAATGAAGTTGTTACTTATAAGTTACGCATAAGTGAGAGTTTTGTGCCAAGATCTTTGATATCTTATCTTACGTTTGATAATGTAACATTAAAATAATTCAGGCAAGATTTTTGTGCTTCAAACCTCTTTTTCATATCTGTGCGAAGGCTTCGAATTTAGGTTAGGATAGTGTGTGTCACAACAGGTGTGAAGTTTCAGTAGGTGGAGTTGTATTTGATGCCGTTTTTTTTTCGGTTTTGTGAAGTAACCAGAGTTTTGGTGTTGTCTCCTTTGTTGCCACGGGAAACGCAAACGAGACAAATCCACAAAGAGCGTTAAGAAACTTCAGCGTAGTCAACACATTGCTAAAAGAAATAATAAAAGGGATAAGGTCGAAATTTTTCTGTACGATGTAATCTAAATCAAGAAAATCTGCTAATACAGTAGTTTTTTTCTCGTAAAATTAACAATCTCTTGATCTGAGCTGTCATCTCCTCTCGGAAATTGTAGATGTGCTTTCTCCATCTCGGTGTAGTAACAATGTCAAAAGTATAAACTTTTTCTAGGCAAATATTCCCATTTGACTAACAAATTTTCATTTGTCTATTAACATCGACTAAGTACTAATTCGAACTTTATAAATTATGCAAATTTTTCGACCGTTATAATCCGCCTTCGTAATTTAATTTCTTTGAACCGGTGATTTCTTTAAGCAGACATTAGAATTAACAAAGTTGTTTCTTTTTGATCTAACAGGGTCTTATTATGCAACGTCGCAAAGTTGCGGTAATTTTTAATGACGAAATAAAATTGACTTAACAAGTGACTATATTTTGTGTTTTTGATTGATTCCCTTTTTAGGTTTTAAGTAAAATTCAACATTTACGAAAAATAATATAACTTTAAACCCCCAGATAAACAAGTAGATAGTTAAATACTAGCCCCAGATAGCGTAAAACCGAATTTTAACAAAAATAAGACTAAATCCATAGAGCAAAACACATATCGGAAAAAATAAAATTACCTATTGCTTTAAAAACTGACAAGTCTGAGTGACAACGTGATGAGTTGCTGTGTAAAAAACACAAAATGACTAAATATAATTATTATTAGAATCGAATGAAAGAAAGCACGCCTTTACAATTCCGTTCATAAAGCAAAGACTAGCTCATAGTTAAGAAAAAGGTAGAGTAGCAGCCTGTAAATGCCCACTGTTGGGCAAAGGCCTCATTCAAAGTAGCTAGGAAGGTTGGCGAGCTTCACATATCCTCAAAATAATATTTTCCTCAGGATGATTTCTTTCACCGCCGAACACGTGGTAAATACACCACTTTAAATTGCTATTAACAATTTTAGTGGTGCCGGCTACCGGGAATCGAACCCGGGTCACTCGCGCTTTATAAAACTAAAGTGAGTGCGTTGACCACTAGGCTACCACGGCTCATAGTTATCTAACCATATTTACATACCAGTGTATTCCACCCATGTAACAGTTTTGAATGCGTTGCTATAATTCTTTGTAGAACATGATGTTTATACCCATACTATTGTCATAGAATAAAGAACATAATTTTACTTTTCCCACTACATACTATCCTTACTCTGTGACTACATATTATTGAGAAGTTTTAATTGCCTTGTACAGTGTATTTGCTGAAGTAGGATATTGCAATACGAAAAAAAAAAAATTAGTTTGGAATTTGTATTTAGCCTTTATTCTCATTGATATTGAATCATCAGTGGCTAATACTTAACCTTGAAGAATCAATCTTTATTGATTATTTAAATCAAGTTAATAAAGAATGAATAATGTGAGCGGTTTTATTAATTTGTTAAGTACGCATAAAACATACATATTAGATATATTTAAAGAAACTAAAAATACTAAAAGGTTATTTATTTATTAATTTGTCAATATCTGCAATACAACATACAATACAAATTTCATGACGTTCTTATTCCTTTTGTAATCAATATCTTTGCGATCTCTTTTTGAATTCACATCTTGATGCACTTTGCAAATCAACACGACAAAATTGACATAAAATTTTCAATGACTTTGGAAATACTATTTACTTTTCGATACATTGTTATATAAATACTCGTAATACTGTTCGGATTAAAATCAAAAACATATGTTAATGTGATGAATGTTGACAAAAAAATTCGCGGCCATTTTGTTGATTTGTCAGTGGTCAACTTAGGTAATAAAGAATGATAAATTTTAATTTAGTTCATTCTCGGTAAATAAAAATTAAATATGCTAATATTAGTTATATAGCTATAGTTTCTTTTAGTAAAACTATTCGGTGGTATTTTTTCTTTTTTGTAGTATTTTACTTACATAAAATAGCCAATTTGCTTCCGTCTCCTTTGACATATAAACTTTCTGCTTGATGTGGCAAGACTGTTTGATATACGCAGTTCAGTTTCAGAATAACTTGATAAACACAAAAAAGTCACATCAAAAAGATTTTTCTTTTGGAAAAAAGTTAAACATAAATCAAGATCGACAGACCCAAGAGACCACATTAAATATATGCGACGCAATGCCTTACGTATACGTAGTGTGATATAAATTATATTTTTAGTATGTAAACCGAAGTTTGGTCTTTACAGTATGTTCTGAACACTGAACGACCTGCTAGGTGCGGGGCGCGGGAAGCACCGGTTAGCTGATCGCTGACCGCTCTACCCGCTTTGGTTTCGTATGTGTAACAAGATACCCCAAACTCAGTATTACTTTTTTAGTGAGTAGCGACATTGATCGTACACGTTTGATAACTATTGTCAATATAAGAATTAAGTCCTGCAACATATAATACAGTTCATTATTAAGTCCTGCGACAATAGGGAGCAAACATATGCACCCCGCGGGTCGTTCAGTGATGTCAACACTGTACAGACTCGCCTAGTGTCACTGTCACCTGTATATATATTTCACATGTATATATTTATATATACATATATGAAAATGTATCGTGAGTATTTAAAAATATAAATACATTTTATAAGTTTAGCGAAAGGCGGACCTTATAACATAGAGTAGTATTAATTTTGATTTGTATTTTTGATGCTATTTACGGCAATTAATTTCTTTAATTAGTACCGTATATCCATTGTTAACATCTTGTTCTACTAATGCATGCCGTATAAATTCATGCAGTATAGATATGGATATTTTTTTCTACACCATATACTTTTCAAAGCATGAATTTTTGAAAAATTAGACCATTAAGCAATACTTTACACGACATGAGGCTTATAGGCTTATAATTCGTGAACAGTTTTGGGTCGCCTTTCTTAAAAATAGTATTATCTCTGAACATGTCCAATGAGATTTTCTTACGTTTCGTTTATATTATACAGTTAAATATTTCTCAAAGTTTTTTATTAATATGTGCACTGAGATTTTTATCATCTCATTAAATTATTTATGTTTGTTGCAGCTTATAAATACCACACAGCTAGGCAACGGCCTCCTCTGAATGTTTAAAAGAGTTTAGAGCTGGGAAGGGTTTAACACACTGCTTTAGTGCGGTTTGGAGGACTTCGCGTTCTCCAAATAACGTAAATTTTTATTTGTCTGAAATGCATATTTTGAAATACATAGAAACGTATGTTTTCCTTCACGGCTAACCAAGGGGTCAAGCGCAACGAATGTCAAATTCAAGTCACAAGTCGCGTACTATGAAATTGAACTGAGCACCTGGGCCACTTGGCTACCACGCCTTAACAATTTTCAGAACATTAGTATTTATAATATCGAGATTTTCTCAAAAAAACTTCGGGTTTCAAGCTACGTTCTATGTATACACTGTTGACGTACACACATAAACTCAAGGTACAAGTTTTTGTTTGCGGACTGCTCACATTTCTGTGCTGGGGAGACTCAGTTAATTCGTTTTGATAGACTTTAGAGAGCTGTTACGGTAGAGAAGGGTCTACTAGCTTTACAAAAACTAATTTAAATAATGTCTGTGTTTTATTGTAATAACTGTAAAAATCTGGGTTACGTTAACTTCGTATATAAATTGATATACTTTAAGCACATTGCGACTTTTGTTTTTTATTGTCGTGTAGCTCTACATTTACCTATACAAGTTTGCCACTTAAAAATCTTTCTTTCTAAAAGGTTACTATTTTTGCAAGCTATAGGTCCATTATCACTTCAGTCCTCTGATAATTAAGGTGATATAGCAGTACTCGTAGGTGTGGTGCAGTACATCACATTTCATTGTTGCGTTGCCTTATCCATAGCTTTGAGTTTCCTTTTTGAGGCTAGCAGAACTGCAATGTAGGTTTTTATTTCCATAAGTCATCACAGCCCTCCTTACCTCGATTCCAATATAATTGTTTACCGATTTTGTTTTTGAGTTTGAGATCTTGCACAGCTAATCTACGTAGTAACAGTGCATAGATTAAGTGCCTCTAGCTATTTATATTGATATAAAATTGAGGTTGTGAACATCATACAAATTTATATGTAAATTCTGTTATATAACACATAATAACACACCTCGTCTCTATTCCCCTCTTCTTCCCTCCCATCTCCTAAATATCCTTAAAGACCGGCAACGCACCTGCAGCATCTATGGTATTGCAGATGTATGTGGGTGACGGTAAACACTTACCATCAGGTGAACCGCTTGCTCGTTTGCCGTCTCTTCCATAAAAAAAAAAATATTTTATTACATAAATAAAATCTCAGTTAATTATATTGAAATAGACAGTATATAATCAGTGACACTCTTGTAATTAAATAGAAGGTAGATAAAGTAAATAGTGAAGAATGAATTCAGATCCAATTTGTTGATCTTAATTAACAATTTCAATCCTAATGTTTATTAAAGCGAAATGATTATCCTACGTTAGTTAATTTACATTTATGTTTTAATTACTGGAACCTTATTTACCTGCTTTAGTTTTATAGTTCTATATTATATTTTTACTTGAATTATTATGATAAAATTGTTGTATTTAAAAAAATCTATAAAAATACGGAGTTTTAAAAAGGGACAAGGTGATTTGAATTTTAAACATACTTAGGACTATTTCGAAGGTTATTTCAAAAAACGACGCGCAAATGAGTTTCAATGTATCTTAAATAATAATTTAACTTTACTTTAAATGATTAGAAACCTGGTAGAGTCAAGCAGTGTCGTGTGCAGTGAGGCATCTTGTGCTTCTGCGTTTCGTTCAGTGACTCAGATAATCGGAGGCCCAATCCCTCTCTCCATCCCCCTTCCCATTTTCCAAATATCCACAAAGGCCGGCAACTGACCTGCAGCTCCTATGGTACTGCAGATGTTCGTAGGCGACACTTACCATCAGATGAGCTGCTTGCTCGTTTGCTTCCCTTTCACAATAAATGTATCCCCGTATTAAAACTTCATAGTTAAAATAAAGCTGTATTAAGTTAATAAACTATTACTATTATTAACAAACATGCTGCGCTAGAACAACCCATGAACATTAGCAAAGAAAGGCACGATCAACTTCACATAGCGTAATTGAGAAAAATACACATTTATTTACCATAAGAATACTATTTTTATATAATTATATTTATTGTCCTAACAATAAAAATACTCATGAAACAGCAAAAATTCTTGTTGTATGTGCCTATTCCATAATACCGTGAAATCTAATGGGGCTTTATCCATTTCAAACTGATTTTCCTTTCAGAATACTCAACGTTGTAAATATCAATTTGTGGAATACACTCCGTTTGGAATACATCAAAATTACGTGACGTCAATTTGTGGAATGCACTCCGTTTAGAATACATGAAAATGATGTGACGTGAAATAAACGTGATTATAAAAAAAAGTAAGAACAAAGAAAAGTACTTTATTCATTGCCACAACTCAAGACCTAATCCAAAATCAATAACAACTTAATTAAATTAATTAAATAGAAACTTAATTAACAATATGGATTGACTTGCAGCAACATAACGACATACGACTCAGCATAATGCTCAGATAATGTAGTGTTACCACAACTGCTTATAATGGCAATTATAAGCAGTAGTCAAATATACATAAAAAAAAAAAATATATAAATATACCCATAGACTTAAAAAGCTAAATGAATATGAATTCGTATTATACATTATTATAATTGATGGGTACATAACTAACTTATACATAATTTTCGTAGTTACCGTACCCTTATCTATGATCAAGTGCTTTAGTATAACGAATGTACGATACGTAAAGGATTAGGAAGAGAACCTAATTTTTTTTAAAGGATTTTGAAGTTTCAAATTAAATTCTAGTAAAACAGTCAATGAGAAAAAAAAGTCGTTTAAGAGAAGTTTTCACTGTTACTTGAAACTTCATAAGGAATTTGGTGGAATTTCGTATATCAATTTGAAATATATGTAGATGTAATTAATTGTAACTTATGTTAACACATTAAACGTGCTATATTAACAGTTAATACATAAGTAATTACCTACTTCTAAAAATAAAGACCGTACTCGTACATTAACGGATACAAATAAATCTCAAAAGTAATTTCAAGTTCCATTACATACTGAGTCCCTAAAATCGAAATTTGTATGAAATTTAGTAGAAGTAGTTACAGACAGTTACAAACGTCGAAGTCTGCATTGTTCATTCTTATAACAATGAAGAGTTATATCAAATAATAGTTCAACATTAAGAACGGTTTCATAATCCACACAATTTTAGCTACTTTGTAATCTAGCTGTGCTAGAACTTTCAATGTGATTATTGTGTGATGAATATTTTTACTAAAAAACAGGTAAATACATAACTCTATAAACTATTCACTATTTCATCATCATCATCATCGTTACAGTCTATTATAAGTGCATTGCCAAACATTAGTCACCTCTAAAGAATGCTTACATGGGTTTTCCGCAATATTGTGCTGGTCGTTACTAAATATATGTATTCGATGAAGTTATTGCTGTTAGCCGTTTTGGCTTTTACAGCTTCATAGGTTTGCGCCTGCGTCCTTGTTAGTGTTCGTCTTTTATACGTTCGTAAGTACCTAATACATATAGGACACTGCGGGATAAAGCATGGGTCTTGTCGGTGTTGCATCGAGTAAACCCCTCGGTGTTCCACCTTCACCACAAATGGGCAAGATCTTTCCTCTTGAAAATTACCTCATGGTAAGGCACGCCGGAACACGGATGTGCCTTCCTATACGACCTACAATCCCACGTGGGCAACGGACCGCTTGAGACCATGGAGATCAAGAAGGTTAGCAGTAGCAAATAAGGATGTTCGATATTGATTTGATTAATCAATCAATTGATTATTTATTAATGTTATTTTTGTTTTATGTTATTATTATAAAAATGGAAATAGACCACTCTTTAAACGTAATTAACGACTACCTCACTCATTGTAACGTCAAGAAAAAAATCCTGAATACCTATTTAATACTTAGATTGAAGAAGTCAAAAGAAAATTTGATTAGACAAAATAAAGCTGTTATCTAGTTTCTATATTATAACGAACAAACTGATCTTATCAATTTACGTGTAACCATAGAATTTTTATTATTTCACTACGTCAAGAATTATTGTAAAGTTTTATTTCTGATCCAAAAATTATCTATAGCTTGTTTTACGTACCACCAAGTGGTATTGTAGTTTAAGAATGCCTCTCTACGCGGATATTGTAAGACGAGTAAGGGGAATGCCTTTAAAAATATATGATAATGCCTCATAGCAATCTCCTGGAGCCTTTTTGGCTAAGTTGGGTCGCTAATGCTAAATGCAAACCCGTAGTCTCTATATACTTCTAGGGGTGACAGGCGTGAGTATTTATTTATATATGGTTATTATTTCCCTGTGTCTCAAGCAAGGCTTGTTATAGAGTTTTTATCTTCATCGATAAATCGATTATTTGATGCCGACAAAGATGCAATCATCGATAATCAAAAAATTGATTAGTTCCTCATCGATAAGTATCCCTCATTGAAAAGCACAAGCCCCCCTGTCCTAGTCTATGGCTCCACCGCCGACTATATTTCGACTAAAGATTAATTTAAAAGTAGGCATAAGGAGTAACGTATGGTATATTTCCCTTACACCAGATACATTTTCTTATTTATGGTAAAGGAGACAAACGAGCAAGCGGCTCATCTGATTTCAGACGCCCAGGTATATCTGCAACTGCAGAGAAGCTGCAGGTGTGTTGGCGATCTTTAAGAATATTGGGGGAGGGGAGAGAGGGAAGGAGAAGCGAGGCAGTTTGCCTCAGGTTACTTCACTCACCGAACAAGATGTCTCTACTTCACGCCGGTATTCGGCGAGGGCGAGGTACTACCCATGACGAGCCGGTTCATTTGAGCAGCAAATGCCGCCGCTTGGTTCTACCACGTCTATAATATCATAATGTATATTTTACACAATGTTATATACGCTTTCCTGATAAACACTGTCATTTGACGGTTTTGTCGAGTATACCACTGGCAAGAAACATATTTTTATCCATTACCAAACTGAGTCGGATATGCATAAAACAGTAAAATTAAAAACTTCTTAAATTTTTCCACAATACAGCCAGTGGGCTACGGTAATCACTTACCATCAGGTGAGCCGCTTACTCGTTTGCCGCTTTCTCATAAAGAAAAAAATAAAATAAATAGACAGAGCTGCCCGTCACCTAAAAATCATTACACGAAGTTCGAAGAGAAGAAGAAGACGAAGTCACGTAATTTCCAATTAATTTATGTTATCCGTCTTTATTAGACCCACGGGATGAGATGGGGTGGCTGATTTTTATACACTGCCACCACACGGTGTTTTGTTTGGTGAATAAGCATCACTGCTGTGTATGTCTGCTAACTTTCATTTATGAGGTCAGAAATCAATGCGAGTATAGGCTTGATTGATTATTGCCTTAGTGCGTCCATTAACACAATAGCGTTTACGTAATAGTCCCTCAGGACGCCATGTGCTCGGAAAATAAATGGCACCTATTTTTCTTTCGTCCAGGGTGATGTATTGAAAAGGACTGTGATTTTAATATAATTTGAAGTGTCTTTATAATATTCACTTAATTATGTGGGCTGTAAGGACCATGTTTTGTTCAAATATCAACCTTACCTGCTCGCGGCACACTCTGTTGACTAATGGTCGAGAACTCTAAGGGTTTAAAATTTAGAAATTATTCAGAAGCTTTACGGGTATATTTATATTTGGTCGTCGTTGATGTAACGTGGCTACATCCTTAAAACCCTGAGACAAAACTCAATGTACCTCATGGAGAAGTACGTCCTTCTCATTAACTAGAAATTTTATGATATTTCAGGTTGGTGCTGATAATTATAGTATAAAGCACACTGACTAAAACAATAACTATTAACTCAGGATATTGTATTGGATAGCTATCACTTCTTACATATTACCCCTACAATAGCAGATAGAGTCACTAACTATAAATCTTCAAAAGCAATTTCAAGTCCCGTTAACATATTGTATCCCTAGGAACTGAAGCGGAATGTAATTAAGTAGCTACCGATAGTAGCAAACGATAAAGTCAGAGTTGTAAATTCTACAGTAATGAACAAATGTCTTAATGGTATCCAAGAAAATTAAATAACTATGTGACCAAATTACATTAAAATATTAAAAGATACATAATTGCTCGAGGTCCTAGGTAGCTCAGGAGCTATGATAAAATAAAGGTCATGGTAGCTCAAAATCCGTGGTAGCTTAAAAATCGAGGTGCTCATAATCCTTGGCGGCTCAATTAGCGTACTTTACTAGGTTTGGAGTACGAGTAGCTCCAAAACCGTTGTAGCTCAAGTAGCGGGGTAGCTTAAGAGCCGGAGTAGCTAAAGATATCAAATGACCTAATTACAATTGGTTAATTATTAAGTAGCAAATGTTTCGTGGGATGCATTGGTTTAAATGGACAGCTAATTAACTTAGTACTGTGGTAGCTATAGGAACAGCGGCCTGACGGGATAGATAATGTTATTAATGTGCATAAACTCGTAAGGTTATGTATAGGGTGCTGACCCAGTTATTGCGTAGCGAAGTTAGAACAGATTTCAATTTACCTTCTGATTTTAGGCTATTTTTAAATGTATTTACATATTATGTAATAATAAAACAAAATATTAAATTATATTAATACGTTAAACGGTGTGTAAACTGTAAACATTTTATATTTTCTGCGTTTAGAAGCACATTATTTGCTGCAACTATTGGAACACAATTACAAACCATTTGGAAACTATATTCAGTATGTGGTTGGGCTGTTCAAGAGCAGAGCTGTTTTTTTTTACTTTAAATAAGAATCAGCAAAGAACACTATCTCAAAAATTTTTTGTACCACAAAGTAAAAGCTCAAGGGATTGACTTTGACTGTTATCACAGAAAAAGCGTGCCATGTGCGATTTTTTTAAAGTAATCTAATAAAGGTAAGTATAAGACTATACGCGCATCTATATGCGACGAGTATGGTAATTTCTTAACGAATCGATGCTTGCTACAGTAAAGATACACTATTGTGTAATTAAATTACGAAGAAACTCTATTGAGTTTCTTCGCAATTTAATTCTAAGGTGTGAGAATTTTTTCTACTGTGAGTACTGAAGTCCACCCTATTTTCAGCATAGGTTTTGTCCAATATAAAAATTAACTAAAAGATTTCTTTGTACTATGTATATATATACAGAACATATGACGATAGTTCTTAGAATCAAGCTTTACATTGCGGCAATTAATTATTTTAAACATACTTTGTAAAGTTTAAAAATATAAAATAGGATATTATACTACATAGTCCCACAAATGCGTGCACTAGCTCTTCCACACTATGCACACACACACAAGCACTTCGGCTCGGTAAAAACCTAATTCAAAGAAAAGAAAAGGAACATTCTAATTTATTGATTTTGCATGCGAAATTGGGCAGAAATATTTTTTATGAAAATATGGAGGTTAACCGTTGGCCGTGATATCCTAAAATGTATACTACTATAAAGTGTATAGAAACGAATTATTTTGTTTAATTATCATCTTCATCATTTTTATACCAATGAATTAAAAAAAAACTACATCCATGTTTTCACCAAAAGAAATGTTAGAAAATCTTTGTTATGCTAATTTTAAAAACCAAGCGAGGGTGGTTCATTTTTTATTCATAAGTAATCCGCTTCAAAGACTGCTTTACAAAAATCCAAATCGTTTGAGGTAATTTTTATGTTGTGATTCATAAAAATGATAGACGTTTAACCGGGAAATTTTATTTATTTTGTGCAACGTACTCTTAAATATTGGCTAGACTGTGATTCAACCCAGAATCTACGACATAACAAGCAGGTAGGCCGATAGCTGATGTAGCGAACACCTGTGTTATGTACTAGCACATTTACGTTCATGTCTCCCGCAATAACTATTTCTACATTATCTGGTACTTTCTTTATCATAGGTAATATTTCTTCAATAAAACAGGATTTGTTTTAGACGGTCTGAATCACGCGAATGTGTGCGTCACGACATTTTGGTAATTAGTTTGTATTTTACCATCTGCAGTAAATATTTCGCAAGCATGTCCTTCTTACCTTTACCTTTGCAGCCAATAGTCTACTGCATGATAAAGGGCATTTCGGGAACAAGCGGATTGAAAATCGCAATTCTAGATACGTCGCACTGCTTAATTTTGGTCTGGTATATGACGAGATGGTTTTCCCGCCATCCGTCGGTAGCTATTGCAACTTTCAAGACTTTTCCCTTGGTTCTCTCTTACGACACCCATACCATACAAAAATTTACTTGTTTTAAATATTTATTGAAGTAGGTTTTAAATTTAGTTGATTTTTAATTTTTTAATTAGGTATTAAACAATAGGGAATTGTTTAATATCTGTGTACATATCATATCTAATATTTTTTTTCGCGTTCCAAATATCTTGTAAAATTTTCATTTGTAAAAATTAAATTATTAATTGTAAATTTTGTTTCCAAGTTTTTCGCTGTTAGCAATAACAATTTTTTTTTCTGATATCCAATCGTCCCGGGCTTTTTAGATCGTAAAAACACAGCAATCGATCTCAGTCGATTCTCATCCTGTTTTACTCTTCTACCCTCTTCATATCTTCTACATTATTTAAATGAATTTTTTGGGAAATGGTTTTGGTTAACTTACTTTATATTTCCGTTTTCTGTTAATTATGCGACAAATACTTCTTAATTTACTTCTTGTTGTTCTTACAAATTATTTCTATATTCTTAAGTCTCATTAACCATCTGTAAATTGGTTTCCTTATTTTCTCATATGTGTTTATCACACATTCTTTACACATCTTCTATGAAGTCCACAACCCTGTTCTTACTATTCGCCATAAAAATCGTTAGCTTCACTATTTGGTTTTGTGTATGAGACAATTTCTCTTTCACCTTCGTTATTAACGTTTCTACCGTAGCTTTCTGTAGGTCAATGTTAATCTTCAGTGCCGACATCTTCTTCGAACTTGTTGTAATTTGTAAATATTGATGCATGTAATAACATTTATTATTAATTATAAAATATGTATGCGAAAATATGTAAACTAAAAATTGTATAGTTAGCACGGTATATTTTTCATTACTTTATAATATTCTTCTTGTAAATTATTACATTATATAATTCTTACATTGTTTATTTGGCAAAAAGCATACATAAAAATTCCCTTGATACAGAAACATGACACGTTTCGGTGACGAGGGTATATTCTCATGACAAAGTGTCCAGAATATATTAAAAATATATAAAGGGTAGATATACGGAATGGATTTTTTACGTTACATTGAACCTTATATTCTTCAAACTTTTTCAAAGTCATACTCAAATATCAATTAAATAAGTATAGTAGTTTAACTACACACTATATATCTTGAGGACACCCAGTTGAAATGCCTTATCGGCTGTCCAGGGCGTCGTCTGCGGACCACGTTTGCAGTCGCCAGTTCGAGGTTGCCGCTATAGCCAACGTGATTAATCTATTAGTGGCGATGAATGACGCTTTCATTTTATTTGAATAATTAGGCTATTTATTTTTTTTACTTCACTGTTTCCAAATAATTATAACTCTACACAAAAATTTCATTAAATGTCAATAAAGTCGCATCGATACTATATAAGTACTCTCGCTTGCCAGTTATTGCAATTGACAGGGACTAGAGATTTCCATTTGGCGTGACCCAGCATTGCCAAATGGGTTATTTTCCGCAACGTAACGTGTAACGTATGTTGGGTCACCGGATTTGAACACGGATATTCCCATGAGATATCCAGTGTTTTCCCCTAAGTCTTATGAAGCCCAGGGGAAAATGACGATGACATATTCTTATATCGCTTCCACACGGCCCAACGATCGATGACCACTTATTACTCTACTTATGCGTATATCAGCTACATGTGGTGTATTTAAAGGCCTGGCCTTCCATCAGGTACTATTGATTGTACTATAAGCCCTGATAGGATTAATTAAATTAGACATTTTTAAGATATTTTTAGATAGATAGATAGAATACGCTTTATTGCATACCATAAACAGAAAAAAAAATACTAAAACGTAATTAAACATGTGAGGTGGTACACAATGGGCGGTATTATCGCTAAAAGCGATCTCTTCCAGACAACCTTTGGGTGGACAAGATTGTTAAAAAATAATTTGGAAGTCGCATAAATGCAATTGATATACAATGAAAAAAGTACATAAATAATAATATACACATATTATAGAAATACATACACATTTTAAAAACAATAAATATATGTATACGTATACGTAACAGGACTAAATCAATACATATATATAGAAGAGACTGTGCAAGCGTAATCTTAGTGGCAGTAGGAAGAAAGTTTCGTAATCTTCTCAAAGATGCGGCAGAAGCAAAAAGTTTCCGACTTACTTCTTGAAATGGGGACCTCATCCCCATGAAAGTGATTTATCTATGATAATACCCAAGTTATTCACTTTACCATTAATCGAGATCCATCAAAAATATCTTGATGATTAATGTGTTAATTAAATATGTTTCATTTAATTTTCTTTGACATTTGTTTTTAAATCCATTGGAGATATTCAATGAATCAATTTTACAGAAAAAGGCAGCATAGCCCCACTTTACATAATTTTAAGAAGTATCGGATCACAAAACATCGCTAAGTATTGTAACTGCCAAAGTTTGAGCCGAACTTCCAAAATTTTTCGTTTATAATGCCATCGTAAATGAGAAATTGCTTGTTCAAAACACAAAAGAAGTTAAGAATAGGCGTTTTAGAGATCACGACGTTGAGTAACAACTGTAATGACTTTTGAAGTTTTAAGCAATGTCGAAATTCCTACGACTATGTTCAGGCTGTCGAAATTTTTTCAAAAATTAAGTCGATTGTAAAATAATTACTTTTAAATATATAATATGTCAATAGTATTTACTCAATATTTTTTAGCGACTGAGAGTCAAGCTTTCACCTAATAAACTGTATATATGTACCTTACAGTAAATAGTCAACCATAACAGCCAGTAAATAGTCCACTGCAGAGAGAGGTCCCATAAGGAGGACTTACCGTAATCGCCACGTTTGGCAAGCGGATTGGCGATCGTCGTACCGGATATCTCACACCTCAAATGCTGTCGCATTGCTATTTTCAATGCCTTATTCGCTTCTCACAACACCCACGGAAAGAAAGAGGTGGCAGACTATTACGCCGATGCCACACTAGAGTATACATAGGTAAAAATATACTGGTATTATATTTTTAGCCTGATATATACCCAGTATAGCTATAACTTTTGTTACATATAATATGGTAAAATTAAAAACAATTTTATTCAGGTGACTGCTTTGTTTCTGGCCAGTAATCTACAGATTTACGCACTGTCTCCATGGGGAAATATTTGTTCCTTTTAGAGGTCTTTACATCATTTTCACAAAAATTAAGCATTTGTGCTCCACGGCAGGACATCCTGAACCACATCATGATTAGTGCAGGATGATTATGTGCAGGTTGAACTTTTCCAAAAAGTGGCAAGGTTTCTTTGGAGCTGTGGGCATACACTTTGTCAATTTGAATATTGTAGCGCTCTTCAATCTCAAAAATATTTCACCTATAAAGACTATATTTTTTGTCTTCCACTCCACTTTTTTATTCTAGGGTCTGATTTTAGGCACGTCCTGTATATTGAAAGGAAACATCTAGCTTCAGGTCTTGTTTAATCATTTGCGACTGGGTCCTACCGAAAATCTTCATTTAATGCGATAATATTTTTGGTTTCCTTATACGTTTTCGTTGAATTCTGGCTTTGGGATCTTTCGTAGCCTATCCTATTCTAACAGCACCAGATTATTTCGATTATTTATGGTACTCGACAGAGGCGTTTTACACAAATATATGCCTAGGCATCCAGTCTTTTCAAGCCGGGAATCGAAGCGATAACACAAATACTCTGCACTTCAGTAAACATAGTTATACGTACGTATACGTACGTATACGTACACAATAAAATCAATCTCATGATGCAATAAGTATAACATCATGATATTATGTGGATTTTATCAATATTTAATTTAATATCACGCACAACCATCTAATTTCGCAGTATTTTCTTGACAGTCAAATTTTTCTGCGTGAGCTGCATTTTTGTAATAGACCTGATTTACCGTACACCATAAATCGGGGAATACCTTGACTACGTGAGCACTTACCTAAAATTAGTTTCACGTTTGAACAAGCCCGTCTGCTTCAATATTTACTTTAGTAAGGAACACGATGATCTCAGAAATTAGTATTTGATATATTCTTGTGTCGGATATAAGTTTAGATAGTTTTATATCTTATATGTCTTATGCATGGAGATTATTATACTCTTTTAAAACCAAGACTAATTTCGCAGGGACATAATTTGTTCAAACCTGCTGGCAATTGTCTATGCAAATGAAATGTGATAAAGTAGATGTTGAAATACCTATACCTTTTTTTAGTCTAACAAATAGTAGGGCTTAGGATCATCCTTACAGTTTCTCCCTCCTTACAGCAACCCCACTTACATGCTTACAATCATGAAATGAGTGAATTTCAATATCAAGTACAAATTTATCAAGTGATCCTTTAAGAAATTAATAATATTTCTTAAATCGAGAAGCGTGAACGCTCAATGGTCCAGTATCAATACTCTTTTAAATTAAGTACAAAAGACAAGAAAAGTAAAAAGTAACAAACTGGATTACAAATTAACAAAACTTCTTTTGGTGTAATATATGAACATAAATAGTAATATAAATGTGTATAAATGTCTAAAAAAATGTTAAAAAGTTAAAATAAGAAGTGGAGATTATTCTCTCTAATTATACACGGGCGATCAATCACGCTTTGGGCTGACCCAAAAGGAAGTGATTGACCATCGATGTTTCAAATTGTCTGTAGAGATTTACTGCTCTTGACCCAATTTATGGATAAAGATGAAGGTAGAGGCATTTGGAGCGTTTCGTTCGGTGAATGAGGTAACCGGAGGCCCTCTCTCACTCCCCATCACCTTCTTCGTCCTGCCTCCCATCTCCAAAATACCCTTAAAGGCTGGCAACGCACCTGCAGCACCTATCGTATTGTAGATTTACATGGGCGCCGGTAATCACTTACTATCAGGTGAACCCCTTGCCTGTTTGTCGCCTTTCCCATAAAAAAAAAACACATTAAAACCAAAAATAAATGAGATGAAACTTAAAAAAAAATTGGGACAATGATTGACGTTTCACTCAGATTTCACTCTTTTTTTTTAATTTAAGCTTGGCTTGGTATAATTTGAATATAAATTTGAATTAATTTGAACCTGTGGTCACGCCGTATTGCTTGACACTTTTCTAAAACTGCCATAGTTATCAACACGCTCTTTCCCCGAAACACTTACTCGCCTTAGCGCTTTCGTATCCAATACAAAATTTATGCGATAAATTCAGAGCGGTAACACAGGACGCAACACAACACAGCCTAAGAAAATGTATTATTTGTTAATGTACTTCTAAATTTTGCGGCATAACATTTAAAAAATAATATAAGATCTACATTGTCATGGAGAACCGTAGTAGCCTAGTGGTCAGGGCGTTTACTTTAATATGCATGCAAGTGCACCACTTCAATTGTTAATAGGTATTTATCTACCACTTGCTCTAAATTAGTAGAGCCTGGAGTACAAGGCGTCAAAGACGATAATTGCTTTAAGTAGCTAACAGCTAAAACGCGTTGACCATGGCATTTTGATATAAGGGCACACATGTTCCCAACTTTAATGTCTCCATTAAAGTTAGGTAGATTAAAGCAAAGTACCCTTAGTACAGAGAGATAGAGAGAGAGAGAGGGGGGTATTTTACATGGTCAGAATCAGAATACCTCGAGGAAGCTTGGAAAATGTAGGCGAGTTAAAATAACTTATCAAACAAAAACACGATTTTCTAAAGCTTCGTAACTGCGCTTTTAGTTAATAATAAATAATTGTATTGTATTAAATAATATATAATTATATGAAAACGAAGAACCCGGTCATCGGATGAAAACAGAAATTGAAATTTGACAGTGGAAAAGGGAATTATAATAGCAAAAGCTTAGTTTCAGACGGAAGAAAATTTTTACAGCTAATTTCGGTATCATGTATTTTCCTGTTAAAGTGTTAATAATATACACTAGGCCCAAAGTTCTTAACATAGCTCAATAACAAAATATCATTTTCATTATAAAGGACAGAAGGTAAATTTATAAAGTTGGAGATTACATTAAGGCTACCGTATCCTAGACGCTACTGTCCGTTACCGGTAAATGGGTATATCATATTTAAGATTATTATTTTGCCACTTACCAGAAGCCCAGAGATTTTCCTAGCACATGGGTTAGCAGATTCTCTTATTCCGCATGTTTTTGAAATGGTGATCCCTCCGGGCATTTCTCTTAGTCAACTTTAATGGCATCTATGGAGCGTAACCGATTTTTAACGCCGCCTTATCACGGCCACCCGTGTTGAATTTGAGCGTACGGATGTTTATCACATTTTTAAATAGTTTATGTCTTGACTTGTTATTACAAGACAATTAATAGCCTGAAATTAGAATGTTACGCGATGTTGGTCAAAGATCAATGCATGAACAAATAACGTCTTGATTCAAACTTGCGCAGACATAACGTCCCAATCTGATAAATTACCTACCATTTCTTTTCCGAATTTAGGGTTAATCATATTTGTATTGGGGCATTTTCACTAACTTCACTCTTCGAAAGCCATATCGAAAAAACTGTAACTTCATTTTGTTTCCTAAAATTCCATTCTTACTCTACTATAATCATCCCGCGAAAGAATTAACCACAGTTTAAGAAAAATAAACCAGAAAATTTTACTTTAATCTTAACTGGCTTAATGTAAGGTGAGGTAGATATCGTTAGTGACAGCGACGTGATCTTCCCGAAGAACACGTAGCGCGCATCTCCAACAGCTAGATGCTGTTGGAGATGCGTCATCGGCAACCATCGCAGGCAAACTTCTGCAACAAGCTTAGCGCTAAAAGAAATCTACTATACAAGATTCAATACCCTGGAGGAGAAGACGTCCTCCCTAGGTAATCTTATCTAATCTAAAATAATTGTCATCATCCTCAGGACTGCATTTGACCTGGTCCGCACCCTCGTTACCAACAAGGATGGCCACCTCGCGTGGAAGAAATCGGTGGGCCCCGGGTGTATTATGTATGTGATGCTGCAGAGCGAGGCACCCTCTACAACGCCCTGAACGCGTTGTCAAATTACACAGGCCACAGGGCATTGTAACATTGCTGCGTAATCACTAGTATATCAAAAATATGTTTAAAAAGTTTGTATCTAATGTAAATACACGAAGCAAACATAACAAACTTGTAATGATAGTTACTCAAATCTGTTGGTATACTCTACAAAACCCAATTAGGTAAAATTCCACCAATATTCCAAGCTTTATAAAAGGATTATCATAATAATCAGGAATACATGGATGATAGTAAATGAAATTTTATTTCATTTTCTCATTCGAACATTGAGTTTACTTGCTGACTAGTACATTCGTTCTTATGAACGGAGCCGTCTATTACTTTCCTTTTGCGTTTCAAAATCAACCTGATTCTCAAGAGCGAGATATTTAAGTTATTGTTGTACTCCAAACACGGACCATGTTAGTCGAGTGTTTAGGTCACTGGGTTCAATCACCGATGACAGCTTGACTCTTCCTGGCTTCGAATACTTCTCAATTAATCAATCTTTGCCGATTGATAGGACATTTACCGGATGTAACTTTACATTACCTGGAACATTAGTACGGTGTCAGAAGTATATGTTACGAGAATAACTCTAGACACGACATTTTTAGGCAATTTTTGTATTAGATTTCATTGCAAATTTTGCATGGTTTTTAAATAAATATTTTATAAGATCGATATGCAAATATAACTATGAACACCTACGCTTGAGTGCCCGCGGCTGTGTAAGTGCACTCTGCAGTACACGCAAAGCGAATGCTTTGCCTTCTCAGTACGATAAATTTTACATCACAGTTTATGCTAAACAGTGCTTTGTAAATAAATCACAAAATTTACATATGAACTTACTTCTTGAACACAAGTTATATAGGTAACCTAACCATACTGGGTGGTACGAGGCCTAGATATTTAATTTAGTCGTTTCAACTCACTCTTCACTAAAGCTTATTTAAAACCTTTAGACAAGCGGGGAGTCTGTCACCTATCTATTTATCTATCTATCGGGGCCTATTATCCATAGATAGATAGGGCATAAAAACATTAAACACTTCAAAGATATGGATAATATTACTTAGCTTTATTAAAAGCAATTGATTTGAAAGAAAGAAAGAAAGTACTTTATTCATTGCCACAATTCAAGTAACACATAAGTAAACTTAATTAACATAACATGATATTTTATTGAGTTGCAGCAACAAAACGGTGTCCGACTCAGCATAATGCTGTAGCAATTCTAAACCACAACTACAGCGCTGGTATTCTGTCGGAAACCTGTTTTTTTTTTCCGCGAGCAGTCGTCATGCTTTTTGTACTACATGAGGAATCAAAATATAAATATCAACAAAAAACATAATAATGATTATAATAAATATAGAAATACCCCATACAATAATAATAATAATATAATTCCGCATCAGCATAGAGTAATACACATCTAATTTCTTCATATTATTTATTTGATAACATTTCTAGGCTTAAAAATAAGCTTTGATTTTGTGTAAAATGCGAGAGAGTAATAAAATTTCCTGAATTACAAGTTGGGTTAACACAAAAAAAAATAAAACCATATTCATAAAACCATATTTAAGCAACGTGAACATTTAGGTAAATTTTCACGTTGTTTCCAAAATTTACCTCCTCCTATACATACAGAGTACACACTACTGATACCACTATAATTGTAAACTATTTAAAAAATTAGATTTTGAATTGACTAGGACATGTAAGTTAGTGATATGCACAAATAAAACAACAATAATGTCGCATTCAAATTCGAGCTTACTTCATGATATATGGAATTCTAGCATAAAATGTAATGAGATTCTTTATTTAAGAATAAAATAACAGAAATATTGTTAATGCACAGAAATTCGAACTTACTTTAGAGTTATGTGTGTTATTTATAATTTATATGCATAAACGAAATTTAAGTTCGTATGAAATGTAACGATATTTGGGGAATGGAACGTAAAATAGCTCTCAGGTGTAGATGATAGCTTTTATCGGCCAAAATTGATAAAATATGCCATTCGTTCAAGCTTTCGCTCTACGTTATTTTACATGACAAAAATTTAAGTGAATTATCTCCAGGAATAAAATAAATGTTGAGTTTAAAAATAAACGTTATTTTTTTGGAAGCTCATAACTTATCGATAAAATCATAAAAACAGTTAAAACATGTGTTTGTATTGTCTTATTCAAAAACAAATTTTTGCCCGCAGTTTCAACCTCGAAAAATCTGTGAGTACGGTGTAGTTTCATTTATAATGCTTTTTCTTAATAAATAGATACGTAGTTGAATAGAGAATGTAACATTAAAATAATTCTGCGGTTTTTGAGATGACGTTGTGGTCAATAACTGCATTTTTCCTTGATTAAATGTTGCAGTTTTTATTTTCTAAAGGCGCTTAATGTCAAGGGACAAAAAGAAAATATATGTATATTATAATATATCATATCGACCCCTTATGTCTATGATTATAGAAATTTAAAATTACATGACAGTAGGCGAGCCTGTATCGTGCAGAATTTAATGTCTTAACGTCACAATAGAAGTAATAGAGATCGGAGGTAATTTTAGTAGCTGTTTTCGTTCTTGGTTTTTATTTCCTTGTGTGCCTTTTTTGAGTGTTTGCGCAGACCTTTTCTCTTTCTTTCTTGTTGACGATGTGTACCCACGGCGTCATTTTGTAGACATACATTTTTGACGTTGTAACGGCGGGCTGTAGATCTTAATAAGCATTCCCATGTCGCCAAACATTTCTGCTTTTGGTAGTGCGGGGCCCGTCGTGACAACGCTGATTTTTGCTACTACGCGCTTCCCGCTGGTTGGCATAGTGGATTTTTTCCCTTATGCGGTTTATTGGTTTACAGGTCGAGCACCGACATGACGACGCTGGTTATTTCTTGCTTGGTCATCGGTCGGTGTCCTACTTTGACTTCTAAGGTATTTCTAAAGTTGACTTGCCATCCAAGTTCACCTGGCCGGTATACTGTGCCTCCGGAAAGTGAATTATTATAGCGTCGTGATCGTTGCTCACCCATCCTCGCAACAGAAACCTCCTGTGTTGATTCTTAATCGTCTTTATCTAAAGGCTGAACGCCCTAAACCATAGCCTCTGTCTAATTAAAAAAATGTTAAGCCTAACAGCGCTGTGATTGGTCGGCCGGTAGCCTACGGCACTACTTCAATGGAACGATTGATCAAGAATTATTGTACTAAATGAAATTCAAGTTATAAATTTAACAATATTGTAAAGTACAGTAATAAATAGATAAACAACAACTGTGTGGTAAGTTTATTTCAAAGTCTTTAGTCTCTCAGAATAGCTGAAGTATACAAGTATGCATAGATTGTGCAAAAATGTCTGCGTCCTGGCTAACACTACAAAAATTGTAAATTAGGTCAACGCAAAACCTGTAAAAGAAAACGTAACACATTCCTACTTAAAAAACAAAATTTTAATTGTAATGCCACCAGTAAAGTAAATAGCAATGCTACAAAGCAGTACAATTGTATTGCTATAATTATTATAATTTTGGAAGCTTCAACAAATGCTAAAGCAAGTATTGAGCCATCACCTCCATTCACAATTATGGTAAATTGAGGATATTGTCTCCAATATCAAAATTTTGACTCTGTACTTGGAGAGAGACAAAGTCATTGTGCCTACCAAAATACTACAATTAAATACAGTTACGTATGGAACTGCCTCAGTACTCTATGTTAGTACAGACTGAGTAAATGAAATAAATGTACAGGTGATAATGTTCCCAATACCATTAAATATGACTTCTATGTTGATAATTTTAACACAGGGACAGATGATACGTTAAAACTGTAATCCATTGTAACTTCACTCATTCTAATCCCGCCGATTTGATTGTAGGAGTCAAGGCGCAACGGTTAAAGGATAATTCGCTGTGGTAGCGTGGTCCAGCTTTCCTATTCAAAACAAACGGTCATCAGACCACTCGGTCATACAACCATCATGATGCCGATGTGAGCATTATCTGAAATAAACTTTAACTGCGTAGATTACCAACAATTTATATGAACCCAATTTTATAATAATGTGTATTAAGTTTTCTAGGACAAAATAAAAAAATATATGAAATTAAACATAAAAATAAAAAGTAACGTAACTTCATTTACTGTTTACAACAAAAACTCCATTATTTTAAATTACGCATTCTCATTAGAACGACAAATCTCCACCGGCCTTAGTATTTTTCTTTCTAATTGCACAATTACGGAAACAAAATGGACGTTCGTAATGGTAAGTTCTTTTTTTATTTCTTCTAAAGTTTCAGCAGAATAATCCTGGTGAGTCTTATAGATATTGAATAATAAAAATATAGTTGTATACAAGGATATTTCAACGATGCCTTTAAATTCAATTATTTATTTCGATCCAAAAGATTAAATAATAAATAAAATATACTATAGAATTGCAAAATAATTTGACAAATGGTATATCTACAATTGATAAGTATTATCTTATTTATGATTGTAATGAATATGGGGAATCTTGTTTATTATGCGGTAAAAATGTGGTATAATTATGTCAAATTTAATTAAAATTATTAATTCTTAGATAAAATGTATTTTTATTACTATTGAAAAGTAAGTTTCATTTAAAACTATTTACTTTTATAATATGCAGACCACGATAGCTGAATTAGAAATACGAAATATATTGTATACATTCAGTTGTTGTTAATCTGATACAAACGGACCAATGACAGAGAAGCTTGTCACTCCTTGACCTCAACTTTATGTAGTAGGTTCAACAGATAGGTCTTAGAAATATTATTTAGAAAGTAAAGCGTTCTTCGATAGATATACGTTTGTAATTTATTAGGTTAGGCTTCGTCGCCCACAGTGAATCTAAGAGAACCCCGCTTGGCTGATCTTACTTAGCAAAGCGAGCTTACTCCCTCCTGGCTTGGGCCTGGTGGGCTTTTATAGCCCACTTCAGATGCGTGTTAGTAAACTGTGGGGGAAGAATTGACCTTGTTGCTTTGCACCACTCTCCCTGCCCTCCGTAACCTGGGTGGGATCTGCAACTCTGCACTCAAGGTGGCTAAAATGTGGTCGGTGACGGAGCCATAGACCAAATTTACCACAGGAAGTCTGGTTGTACCGAGTACTCACTATCCTCACCTACATAGCGTCCATGTGGTGATCTCGGAAATCTCTTACAAGAAAGAAGTTGCTTAGATCATCCAGCAATAGCCTGGCTGATATGCGGCGAAGGTGAAACACCGTGAGGCTTTAGTCGGGGCAAGCCCAACACAACCCCTCCTTGCCCCATGCGGGAAGAAATTATTTAGGTATTTTCCCACGTATAATGTATTTGCCACCCGGAGGCCATGGGGATCATAAGGGCGAGAGCTTGAAAGCACTAGCCTATTCGACACCTCGCGGTGGATCTGGTCTATGGCTTTGCCACCGGCCACATTTCTGCATTTCATTTCAGAAGGCAGGGAAAGCGGTACTCTTCCCATCACAGGTAACTAACGCGCATCCGATCCTACGACCCACGTCACCTCGGCCAAATGCAACCGACAAACTCGATAAGACAAATATTTCGTGACGTAATCCATATATTTGCCAAATGTTTATCCTTTCAGTTCTACAAACGTTCAGATTTTGAACATAAAGTATATAAAATATTTTAATTTCTAGTTTGATCCAGCGAAACCTAAAGAACTATGTTGATCTGTTCGTTTCTTTTTAATTAATATTTTTGTTTGAAAGACATGTCCGCCATATTCGATTTGAAAATTGATATTATTTTCGTATTTAACGACTCGAATTTAGAAACCTCGAAAATGACATAGCGGATATTTTTCAAAAAATCTTTGTCTTTGCTATCTTGGATTTTAAAATGGATGGCCTTCTCGTAATCAGCATCCCGGTTTCTGCCTTGATTACTACACTCATATATACTTTTCAAAAATTCCATGTCCTCAATCTCGGATTTCAATATGGATGACATTTTCAAAACCGAATCATTTATTGACTTAAAAACATACATTTACTTGTCAAAATTCTTCTTTTTAAAATCTACCACCATTTTGTAATGGCCTAATCAGCAAAGCAAAAGCAAAGCACTAATCAGGCCTATACCTAAAATTCGAATCCTATTCACATGAAGGATATACGCCCGATCAGTATACTCCCTTGCGGATCCAAGATCTTGGAGAAAGTAGTGGCTGAGCAGGTAAGGGCATACTTGGAAACTAATGCAATACTTCCTAGTCTTCAATGTGGGGTCAGGAAACACCATAGCACGGCAACCGCTATGATAAAAGTAGTCGATGACATTACATGAAACCAAGATAGCGGTAAAGGCCAACACAGTAGTGTTGGCCTTGCTTGATTTCTCTAGGGCGTTTGACTGTCTAAATGTGCCATTGCTTCTGTCAAAATTACATTACTATGGTTTTGATGTATCTGTAGTAAAATGGTTTGAGAGTTACTTTAGGCATCGCGAACAACAAGTACAAATTTCAGACCAAAGTGATCAGATGCATTCTGACTTTTAGGTGGTTAAACAAGGCGTGCCACAAGGTTCTATTTTGGGACCTCTTTTGTTTGCTGTGTATTGTGCAGATATAACAAATAGTATTAAATATTGCAGATACCGTATTTACGCCGACGAACACATTTATATACCTTTTAAGCCGGAGGAAACAAAATCAGCTGTGGAAAAATTAAACAAAGGCTTAGAAAGTATTGCTGCATGGTCAGAATCGAATGCATTAGTTCTAAATGGGAGTAAGTCTAAATATATGATTTTAGGGACATTCAAACAAATTCAAAAGATAGTGAAACACGGAGTTAGGGTAACCATAAGAGGCGAGCAAGTTGAACGCGTGACTGAGGCCCGAAATTTGGGTTTGATAATGGATGACTGTCTACGATTTGAAAATCACATATTAGACACTGCTAGAAAATGCTTTTATAGGCTCAAAGTATTATATCAAATCAGAAATGACCTAAATACAGATACTCGTATCAAACTTTGCGACTCGCTGATTCTTTCTAATTTTAATTATATGGATACCGTATACTATAGTTTACTAGTACGCAGTCAAAAACTAGTTCAGCGGGTGCAGAACGCCTGTGCGAGATTTTGTTTTAAGATGCCGCCATGCGCTCATGTTACACCGTACACGAACGAGGGCATCATTTTAAAAATGAAGTACTGTCGAGAACATCACCTAGCAACATTACTCTTTGGCTTAATTAAATACAATGTGCCACCGTAACTTTTCCAAAAATTGGTGTGGTCGCGCGACGAACAATCAAAAATTACTCGTGCATCAAGCTATTCTCTCGCCGTGCCATACGATCGTACCATCACCTTCCGTGGTAGTTTTAAGTATGCTGCCTGCAAGTGCTGGAATGACCTGCCGCCACCGCTTTGGTGTCTGAAAACATTAAAATCAAAGTATAAAAATCATCTTATGATTTCACAAAAAAATATGGTATAAGATATACATACCTCAATGGTTATAGACATACGACACTGACGAACAGAGTCTCAGCGACTGGGAGAGTAGGCAAGGAGCCTATTGAAGGAAGGTACTAAAATAAAAAAAATAAAAATATATTTTTATTAACATATTTCACTATAGTAATTAAAAAAATGCAATAGATGGTGGACGTCATAATTGTGTAATGCGGTATAGTTCCAGAACAGATTACAGCTCGCATAACTCATGGACACAATTCTGCAATGCTGTATTTATTTAATCTATTTATCCTTGATTATTGTTAAGTTAGTTTTCATAATATTATTTTAACTGATATTTCTTAAGTTAAGTACTAATATTGTTGAAAATAACGCGGACTTTCCCCGTATTTATACGAACTTCCGTACGGCACTCGATACACAGGCCCACTGAATACCAGCGGTGTAGTTTCAACTGCAGCATAAAGCTGAGTGTGGTCTGTTTGCCCCATGCACCACGCAACGCGTCTAGAGGAGGCAACGTTAAACAATGTTTGTGTAAATAATTGTTTTATTAAATGTGTTACAATGTTTGTTTGTTATTGAATGGCGTATTTGTGCAATAAATGTTTCTTTCTTTCTTTCTAATGAGATTCCTCAAACGAAGAAGAAACAGACGAAAGAAACTCCGTACGTATCCACTACTTTTTTATTTATTTTTAAAACAGCGTTTTAATAGTAAAAGGTTAAAATATTTTTTCTAGAGACGGCTTGGGAGCGATCAAGTCATTCAGGGATTATTATCATTAATATATTACTTTATATTATAATAAGCCTTCTTATAAAATCTTTGTTTAACTATTTTATTAAACCTGTTGATAGGAAGAAATTGCAGGGATGTGTGCACCCATTGCCCCATGAACGACTCTATGGAGTTTAGTAAATGGAATAGGCACAAGCGAATGTCTCTTCCTAGCATTTATATTATGAATATCACCATTCTTATTAATTGTATTTATGTCCATACAAGAGATGTCAAGATTAGAATATTAATTTCTTTAAATGTATTATTAAGAGATTTTCTAGAATTAATATTAGATAGATAGCTTTTATGGCCCTTTTTTGTATAACAAATATTGTTTCAATATCAGTCACATGTCCCCATAGAAAAATACAATAAATCAAGACAAATAAAATAAATTACCCTGTTTCAATATCAGTAAGATATCTTATTTTTCGTACAGCTTTCATGCTGCGGAGCTAAATATACTATTATGTTATATAATTACTCGTATATTGATATTTATGAAAAGTAGCATATCCGTCGTCTTTAATTGGAAAATGAATAGCGTGTTTGTAATCATCACTCTGAGAGACCTCTATAACTATACCCATACCAATTTTTTTTTTAAATTCCATGATATTGTAATCAGTGTACGTAATGCTTTGGTGCGCGCAAACTCTAACTGAAAGGTTAACAACATAAATTTCTTATAATTTCGTGGAATAAAACAAGTAGAAGAAAAGGACGTTACGTACATATAAAATTTTCTGACAAACACATAAATATTTCATAGTTAAGTTTGTCAAGATGTACTTCTTGCTTGCTTTGAGCGTGACGTTGTACCAAATAAGGTTTGGTGAAATGAGGATGCCAAGAACTAAAATATCTATCTGTTTTTTTGTAGTGAATCTTCTCAGGCCCAGTAAGAGTAAAATTTCATATCTAATTTAATAGCCATGTTTCGGTTAGCGGTGTGTGTCTTGAATTTTTAATAAAAAGTGTGTACAAGTAATAATGAGTTCTTCGAAACTCTTGTGCGATGGCTATCGTTGAAAAAGAAAGCATATCGAAGACAAGTGAATATCACTTGATGTAAAGTTAAGAAACTACTGTCTAAAATGGGCAAAAACCTTGTACATATTCATTGAAAAATAAAACGAATAGGAGAAAATGTGGATGCAAAATGATTAATAACATTAGCGAACGGTGATACTTTTGTTGGGCAAATATAGGAGTTGAGCATGCAAAATGAAGGTATATATATATGAAGAACTTGCAGGTACAACTCATGTATAGACTTTTTTTTTGTTTTTGACAAAGTGTTTGTATTTTTAATGTATGTACAATGGCAATCATTATTAGGAGTTCGATTTATTGCACTACTTGCCCTAACCTAATTATTATTGAGGATAAACCCTACATGCTTAAATTATTATAAAACGTTTAAAAAATAACGTTGAAAAATAGAATATTTAAAAACTTTCATAAAGTTACGTATTATCGTTACCACATTATCGCGCCCCCAACGCTATGTTTTGATGCAGGCTATTGCGGGAGTTCCCGGGAAATAGCACGTGAGGGGTTGCGGTCCTCGTCACCTAGTTAGCTTCCCGAGATAGCCACGAAAAAGAAGGTGACGGACATTATTACGCTGCTGCCACACACCAAGCTATTCAACTATAATAATATTTCTTTCTTACAAACACTTCTTATCTTTGTTCATATAAACTACAAAAAAGTATGTAATGTCTATTAAATGAAAATGGACACTTCGAAATCAAACAAAAGAGTAGAATAACGCCAACAATTGCCAAGTCACGAAAAAGTCATATGCATATTCTTTATTGCATATCGTGCCTGTTGCAATCCCTATCATATTTCATTTTATGTGTTTTATGCTTTTGTAAAGAAAATGCATTTTTCACTGGATTTGGTGTTCACTTTTGTTTTCGTTGCTCGTTTCTTTTAGTTCGTACATTGACATTTAAATCTTTATGTATTATTTTTCACTGTTTTGTTTGCGATGTAAGTACTATCACCTTTTCTAAATGCCATTCTCCCCTTCACGCTCCGTGCACCATTTCAGCAAACATATTAGGCTCTGGCAACCGAATGATAGCGGAATTTCCATTCAAATTTACTGAACCCAAGTCCCACAGACTAGTGGTCGGGATCAGCATCACTAATGCGAGGGACCCGGCACTGCACTCACCAACTTGACAAACATGGTAACCAAACCATTTAATAAATACATACCTGCGTTTGCTGGAGTTTTAAGTATAGTGGTCGACTAAAATATTGTGATATAGTATTAGTAGTAATATCACTACTACTACTACTACTATATCAGCGGTAATATCACACACAATTTAAAAAATTTGCCGTGGCTATTGCGTCACCACCGAACGTAAGAGTAAAAGTTTCAACTAAGTAAAAGTATTTAGGCAATTTCCAACTCAAATAAATGAGATATGGTATATTTATCTCTCTCTCTTTCTTCATGTATAACGGGTTCATCGTTGTAATAAAATGCCGCGTTTTTAAAAATGCGGGCGGTTTCTTGAAACGTTTATAACAATAAACGCTTGAGATAGCCAGATGGATTGATCGGTCTTATCACTTAGACGAACGCGAATTGCAGACTGTCCGGAAGAGCTTATAAAAGCCGGCGTGCCGTAAATGGGAGATTTCCATGCTCACTACGCTGGGAATGGTAAGTAAGCGTATTGCCGGATCCCTCGCATCAGACATGCTCCCATCACAAATTTTAGATATTTTGTTTCGGCATAATCGGATGGATTTTTCGCCATCAGTCGGTCACCAGAGCTTCGTTAGTTAACACGTAGGATGCGTGGAAGTGAGGTTGACGTTTGGAGAAAAAGTTGTATATTTTCCCCCTTACACCCCAATTGTTTTCGAATGAATTCCAACATATTTACTTTTAAACATTTTTAACTCAATTTAAGTAGAAAAGTCTTACATTTATTTATTAGTTACATACCAGACGTTATTTAATTTACATTCGTTGTATATTAAAACTTTTGTTCTTATTTGATCTGGTGTTTTAAATAAGCGTTTCTCACATCAGTTAGGCAAAGGAAGCATATTAAAGCCCGCAGAAAAGCTCGATTAATTAACAAGGACTTCTCTCAAGAGAGTAGGTTACTAGAGGGATATTATTCCTGTATTCCCTTTATTGTCCTGCGAGGAGAAGTATTAAAATGTTGTTTTAATTAAAACATCTTATTAGTATTTGGAAATTACAGTTACCCACGGTAATAAAATAAATTTATATTTACAATAACGATTTTTAAATTTTGGCAGTAACTTTTAAAACTTTGTAAATAATTGAAATATTTGTTTAGGTTTATAAATGGTAAGTTAGAGTTAAGTAGAGTTAAGTTCATAGTGTAAAAACCAGTTAATGTCCCTCTGATGATTAAATGCCTAATTTCAATATATGATAAGATTTTGGCGCCATTTGTAAATCACACTTTTTGCCTCTCCGGAAGAAAAATATTAAAAATATGTTTATGCAAATGAAAAAAGAGAATAACAGAACGATAAATAAAATTAACAAGTTTTACGTCGCGCTACTACTGTTAGTTTTTTTAATTGCTCTGAAAACTATAAAACAAATTGAAACAAAATATATTGTTAGACATACTATGTAATGGAATGGCCAGTTAACCGCTCTTGGAAATCCTCTGGGAACTGTAACACGTTTTGTCCGCTCGGTATTGAAGCTATCTCTACTATGAAAGACAATTTTGCCGCTGTTTTCTCTGGCTTTCGATTGCGAATGTACCATTTCAATTTGCTATCTGTTTCTCACTATAAGCTGAGGTAGTCAGCTTATTGTGTCTTTTATACTTTGAAAAGAACTAAAAATATCTCAGGATGTAGTATTTTTATTTATAATATAAAATGTATCTTTAGGATTCTCTTTTAATAACTCGCTGGATATTTCTGACAACCATAATTTTATCAAAATAAATACAATATTGGTAGTTTTCGATTAAATTACGTAGTAATTTCGTCTTTTATCAATTGTTAGGAAAATCATCTCCAAAAAGTGATTAAAAAACTGTGGAGCGTAGGACCTGCATTCTTGGCTGCAAAAGCCATTAAAAATTAAGAAGACTTTGCTCGGTTGCGGTATAATTACAGGCTGCTACTTTATGTTACTCTTACATATACATATGCTTTTGATGAACCGTAAAATATTCATGGACTTTTTCTTGGAATATAAGGTATGCTGACACTAAAATACATTTTGAGTACTTACAACTCAACGAGTAAGTGCACTTTGTCGTTGACGCAAAAGTTTAGAGCCGATGCCGTTCCAAGAAAACTATTTTATGGGAACTTGTATGGCTATAGTAGTTTAGTTCGCCACCACAACAACATATATACTTAATTTTTGTAATCACCCATCAGTCGTATGAATAATATTCCAATAATATATTTGTAAAATGTGAGGTACCGAAGACGTGAGTCGAAAATAAATATTTAGAAGTCCGTCTATTAATTGTTTGTGTTATTAATAAATTGTGTTAATAAAATGTGAATAAAATATAACACAAGAAGACTTTTTTTTATTACTAAACCTGTGGATTTTGTACAAAAATAAAATAAAAGAATAAAAATAAAATATAAAATAAAAATTATACTTCTTGTTTCCTTCTCTTATTTAGCAACCTTTAATCATCAACTGCTGGACGTATTTACGAAGATACTCATAAGATCTGCCGGATTAAATAGATCTGATATTTTTTATTAATATACAGGTTTTGATCGCGCTATCCAAAATGTTATGAAGGATAGGAAATATTTCTGCATTTTAAGGAGATGGTTATGGAAATTAATTCTACGAGGTGTGAAATCTTTAGAGTCTAACATTACTCGATATAAACTTCATATTACTAACCCATAGCAGGTGAAAGTTATTCGTTTTATTTATTTTAATACGGGTAATAACCGCACAAACTCCACTTGCGTGGACGCTGCAATATATAGTCACCTGTATGTTCCGTCGTATAAGAATCAAAATGCGTTGTCACCTTTGAGGACGAGATATACGAAGAAATGCCTCACAGCCTGTAATTATACTGGCTCTGTATATACCCTTCAAACGGTAAATGTTATTTCGGTTAAACTACATTGCATTTCTGCTTTACGCTGCTTTTTACTTAATTTTTTTAAGTTAGGAAGGTACGTTTTATTGCTGTTTGAGCTCGTCTCTCAGCTCATGTAGCCTTTGCTTTGTTGAGGTCGATGTGTCTATTTAGGAAATAAATACACAAGGAAGTAATTACTGAAAACACAAACGACTATACGCTGTCACGTTAAAAACTACTGATTGCTAATGTTTTTTGAGGTCTTTTCTGGGATGGTACCGCCCTCGGGTACATTTTGTATCTATTGATACTTCATTATGATGATGATATTAGAAGTACTGTTAAATTTGCTTTATTTTATTTTCGATTTTTGAATTTTTCTGCAGTTAGGTATAATGTAGATGTAATTAATATGAGATATATTATCCGATCATTTTTTATTACTAAATTCATTATTATTTTAAAATGTCACGTAAATGTTCTCTTAAAGCATATATATAGAATGAAATATTGGTAGTCACGGATGTATACTCGTGAGTTTATGCATGTATACTTTCGCTTCATTAGTTTTTGGAACGGTAGACTGCACTCACGTTCCACGCCGTGCAAATTCAGGCGCATCTGAATATTGTTTAGAATTTCCTAATGCACAAAGCTCTGAAAGAAAATACTTATGTAAAAAAATGACACAATTTTTTTTTATTTTGTCTATTGTGGCAAATAATTTATTTTGAAGAAACTTCTTTATTCTAACGTTGTAGATATTGCGGTTTTTTTTAATGTTTATAAACCCTCTACCCTAGTATTAAATTAATTTTCTGTTTAATAGAAAACGTCAAAAACAAAATATATACAAATTATTAAATTCTGGCTTTTCAGAAGAAACAATCATGTAATTTTCTATTCTCCTCCGGTAAATACAACATCGATCAATTAACTAATATACTATAATAGTACATAAAAGTTCACAAAGACTTATATTTACTTTACAAAGAAGTTTTCTATTCGAGAAGACATCTTCGTCTACATATTTACGAATACATACGAAATCGAAGTGCAATGCAACATCATAAAGCTTTTACTTCATCTTCTGCCATAACATACATTTCGTTTTAAACAACCAAGTGCATAGGTAGGCTTACTTGTAACCAAAACTTTATTCTTATATTTTACTACAATTTCTAAAGTTACTGATTTTCTTAATAGTATATTGACATATCAAATCAAAAATTTAACAACAGAAAGTGGTACAAAATCTAGGTATAGCATACGATGCAAAATACTTTTGTACTTGATATCAAAAATATCTGAAAGTCTGTGTGGAGGGCTTCTTAGGTTTTTTTTTAAATGAAAAAAGTGAGTATATAAAACTATTGTTCGCTACTCTATTTTTAAAACAAGCTTCTTCTTTATGGGTATTGTTCTGGCTTGTGCAATCCAAACTACCAGGTCTAAAAAGATCGCAAAGAAACTACACATAGATGCTTTACACATTCTTAATCTTTTCAATCAATTAAACGAGCACCTTGTTCCAAACATCATAAGACTTTTAATTTATGCCGCTGCCTAAAAGACGCAAAGTACCATTTTTAAAAACAATACAAGTTCTAAATCTTAACGTAGCCACAAAGCTTTTTGTATTCTGTGGTCCAAGTGAAAATTATTAAGTTAGAAGATAGTTTCGTAGTTAAAAGAGAAATTATACTTGAAACACTATACAAGCGGCGTAAGAAAATCTGCTAACCTCTTTGTCCCGTGGGCGAGGTAAAAGTCTAATAAGGGAATATCTTTTAAATGTAATGGCGTTCGATAGATGTCGTTTATACACCATCTCAAAAATATTAACTACCGAAGGGAAAATAAACAGCCAGATGATGGCAGCAGTGTTGAAGTTGTGACAATTTTGGGACTACAGTTTTTAGCGAGTTTGGAAATTAACTTTAGCAACACGACATTAAAATTTCTCCCGTAACCATATTTCAAAATCTAAATGAGGTTACAAAATAAAATTGACTGTTGCGATAACTTCAATTCAAATATGAACATAATTGACGCCGCCGTTTAGCGTTGCTGATACGAGGACCTGCATTAGTTCTATTAGGCAGATGGCTTCTTTTCTGCTTAACAGCCATATGGGTTGGTAAAAATATAGGCGGATTTTTTTTTTAAAAATTGTTATATTCTTACCTAATTCCACCGCCAATCAGCCGGACAACAACTGTTCTTTTCCAGTTTGTTAGGTACAAAAAGTCAGTAAAATTACAGGCTGCCTGGCATTGCACCTTAATCTCCTGGACCTTCGTCCATTGAAGTTCTTTTCGTTCATTGCAGTAGTCAACTACCATCTGGTGGACTCTTCGCTCATTTGTTAATCCTATCCAATAAAAAAGAGTTTTATAGTTATTACACCACTTTGTTGAAAGTCATATGTTTTCTCATTTACATATGTGCTTTAATAGATCCGTAATATTCTGTACATACTTTATACATGTATTCCAGATCTCTTTTTGATATGTATCGACATTGGTGTGACGAAATCACACTTCAAGATTTTTAAGTATATCGGCTATTTGCAATAAATCATCACTACAAATCCAGAAAGAAAAGAAAGAAAAAAAATAAACGCGCCGGCTCCGCACTGACAGATCTGTTATATATAAACTATATGTGTATGTGTTATACATATAAACCTTTATTCTGAAGATGCTATTCTACCAATTGGTAAAAGAGCATTGAAATCATCTTATAAGCTTAGAAGTTATAAGTGATAACATGGACGCCGGGTGGCCCCTATACTCATACAGCCAAAATAAAGTTTACAAAATATTGTAAACAAAAGTCGTATCTATGATTTCGTAATACATTATTATCAACAGCTTCTTTTGTACTATTCACAAAATAAAATTTCCGTGAATATTAAAAAAATTCAGTCTCAAATTCTCATTAAATCAAATTAATTTGCTCTGCTTATGTTCCCAGCGCTTTAGAGTATGGTAGTTCTTAGGTCACCATAATAGTGAAACTTCTAATAAAAATTTAAATTATCCAAAAAAAAATTTTTGTTTTCTAAATTCCGTACATAAAACAATGTGGATTCTTATATAAAAAATTGCCATCATTCTTAAATTGTTGATACTTGAGGACCGACCACATCTAGGTTCCCCTGAACTCTTGGCTGGTATTTATTTTAAAACCCCACCCAGGCGTACTCGTCAAACAAAACGTTTGACTCTATGAACTATTCAACTGTCTATGGTAAAAACTCCGTACTATCTCGATTAGTTAATACATATAACAAGAATTTCTACGAAGTAGACCCGTTTTGCAAATCTTAAAAATCATTTAGGGAAAAAGTACCCCAAATATTTTTAAAGGTGACAATATAAATTTAAATTATAGTGAATTAATAAATCTAAATACTTACCGATACCGTTAGTATTCTTTTAGTTAAAACAGTGAAAACATTAATCAATTATTTATGCCTTGCAACCACAGATACAGTGTAATATTACACTGTATGTGTGGTTGGTTTTCAAAATAACTAAATAACTAACTTGCTAGGAAATACCGTGATTAAATCTAATTAAATTACAGCGTCATTTTAGTTTAATAATTACTATGGTGCCTACGAGTGGTATAAGTACATAAGCTCGTAATTACTTTTTATGCTATATTACTGATTTACCCTACGTTAGTGTATCTAACTGATTTTAATTAGAGGAAGACATATTTACTTTCATTAAAACCTCCAACGAGCGTTTTTTTTTTAATTACCAGGTTTCTGTTTGAAGTCTTCTTCTAGTTGTAATTAAATTATAATACGTGATTGCTTTAATTTAAATACTTTCCCCGAGAAGGATTACAACACACTATTTAACGATTAATATGTGTCCACTACTATGTCTCATGGCTATCTCCGGAAAAAAATCCGGATAATAATCTCCTTAACAGGCGTAAAGTGGTTGTCGGATACTCTTGGCTACGCTGAGTTGTGCCTAGCATGAGTGCTTACACCCTATATTATCTTTGGTTTGTTTGTAGCTTTTAAGTGTTTCTTGAAAAGATTACCACATTGTCATCAACTGCTCCATATCACCATCACAATAATTATCAGTGCGAATACAACTTTGATCAAATGGTTCTTAAACAAAACACTCAAACTTTATTAAGCAGCAAGTTACTAAGTGAATATATTATAACTGGGGGGCTGACGCATAACATGGTGTATATACACGCAAAATATTATTTCTGTTCAGAAACAACGTAATACTTAACAACAACGTAAATACTTATTTACTCGCTGTTATGCGTTTGCGTGAGAGTTCACTATTAGTTAGTTTTAATACGTTTGATTAATGATGCCTTACCCCGTAATTATGTTTTGTGATGCAAATGACTATAATCGTGTATGTGTAATCACAAAAATTTTTGTAGTAAAATTACCTTTTCAGCAAAATTACTCTAATTTTGTATCCAATTAGATAGATACCCATAATTTTCTTTTATTAACTGTGAGCCCACATTTATATTTATTTATGAATAATGTTTATGTTTTATTCATAATTTTTAACACAATGTTTTTATTATTTAATGACATGTTTGATATAAAATTTTTGTGAATCTAGAATAATATCTCCGCTAGCTGCACTCACTTTTTTACCCCACCCGGCACCTGCGCCTACCTACCGCAAGCTGTCGAATAAGTAACGCCCGATTTAAGACAAAAAAATAATAAAAGAAAGAGATGAAGGCATAACGGTGGAGGCACCACGCAAGCGGTCCACCATCGGGCAATGTAATCGTTGCCAGCTGTACGGGCACTCGGCCCGTAACTATTACTCTCGCCCCCGATGCGTCAAATGCCCGGGGGATCATATTACTACCGATTGCCCCATACCTAAGGGGTCGGAAAATACACCCAGCTGCGTTCTGTGCGCAACTGTAGGACACCCCGCCAATTACCGCGGCTGCCCCAATGCCCCAGGTAACAAACGCTTAAAGGGAAGAAAGGGTACCAGGGGAGCGCCCCAGAGGGCGACCCCCCTAGGCCCTAGCCGTAACAATCCTAGGCTAATCCCTGCTCCAATGCCTGCCAATGCATGGGTCAAACCCCTGCAAGGGCCCATAATACTCCCGCTCCATCCGCAGCGGCTCCCGCTCCGTCCGTAGCGGCTCCCGCTCCCTCCGTAGCGGCTCCCGCTCCCTCCGTAGCGGCCCCCGCTGCTTCCCTAGCGACCCCACATTCGTCCTCAGCGGCTCAAGAAACCGCACCTAAACCAGCGGCCCCAGTCAAGCTGGTCCTCAAAGCCTCGCCGACAGTAGGTTCGTCTACAATGTCGGATATGGCTGACTTCTCACAGCTATTGCACATTTTCGGTGCAATCGATATGTCAGAGGTCAGGACTCTCGCGGAAAAAACCCGCGTAGCAACATCCCCAATGGAGCTAATGAAAGCTCTTACTGAACATCCCTCAGTATATGAGGCCTTCAGTAACCTCATCAACAAAAAGTAAATACTAACTTTACTTACCCTCCACCTAGCCCCCACCAGGCCTCCACCTAGCCCCCACCTCATCATTTTTTCAGTTTGTAGCCACTTCCAATGGAAGGTACAAGCTGTAGAGTTAAACCCCAATCCCTAGCTGTCGGCTTCTTCAACGCAAACGGCTTAAAAAAACAGATGGACGAAGTAAGAGAATTTATCTCAGTCCATCAGCTAGTCATTATGTTAGTACAGGAGTCCTTGCTCAAGTCTAACATACGCGACCCCAAATTCGTCCTCAGCGGCTCAAGAAACCGCACCTAAACCAGCGGCCCCAGTCAAGCTGGTCCTCAAAGCCTCGCCGACAGTAGGTTCGTCTACAATGTCGGATATGGCTGACCTCTCACAGCTATTGCACATTTTCGGTGCAATCGATATGTCAGAGGTCAGGACTCTCGCGGAAAAAACCCGCGTAGCAACATCCCCAATGGAGGTAATGAAAGCTCTTACTGAACATCCCTCAGTATATGAGGCCTTCAGTAACCTCATCAACAAAAAGTAAATACTAACTTTACTTACCCTCTTGGAGGCCTAGCCCCCACCTCATCATTTTTTCAGTTTGTAGCCACTTCCAATGGAAGGTACAAGCTGTAGAGTTAAACCCCAATCCCTAGCTGTCGGCTTCTTCAACGCAAACGGCTTAAAAAAACAGATGGACGAAGTAAGAGAATTTATCTCAGTCCATCAGCTAGACATTATGTTAGTACAGGAGTCCTTGCTCAAGTCTAACATACGCGACCCCAAAATTGCTAATTACCGCTTAGTTAGGAACGACCGCCCCGCTCGCGGAGGCGGCACGTTACGTATATATTACAAAGCGTCACTACACTGTGTGCCAATAGATTTACCTAACCTTGTAAATCTAGAAGCCTCAGGTTGTAAAATCGCAATGACAGGCCATCAGCCCATCACTGTGATATCAGCTTATCTCCCGCCTAGTAAAATCATCTTGAGGGGCGACATCGAGGCACTGTTCAATTATAGCGACTCGGTGATAATCGCGGGAGACCTAAACAGCAAGCACTCTGCTTGGAACGCTGAAAAGGAAAATAAAAATGGAGTTGCCCTCCTATCTCTAAGCTTAAAGTAAAATTTTGATATAATCGGTCCTCTAGAACCAACAAGAATACCAACACAGAGGAACCACAGCCCGGACATACTAGATATCGCTCTCCTAAAGAACGTATCTCTCGCGCTAAGACATATAGAAGTTCATCATGAACTTAATTCAGACCATCGCCCGGTCATAATGATGCTAGGACAGTCGCACGCAGAGGTCACTAGGACCAAAACCATGACCGACTGGAGTAAGCTCGAGAAATATCTCGAGTCTACGGACTCCCCCGAGCTAGCGCTTATTCCGGACATAGTTAATAATAAGGACACGGCACTATCTGCTGTCGATCACCTCACCTCTCACCTTAAAACAGCCGTCCGAGTATCCTCCAAGCAGGTAAAGGCAGCGAATGATCGCCGCTTTGAACTGCCCTCGGAACTCAGGCAGCTGCTGAGAGAGAAAAATGCTGCCAATAGGGCATATGACCGTTACAGGACTGACGCAAATCACGTCAGGATGCGCCAACTCCAAAGGGAAGTTAAAGAGCGCATGGCTGAGATGAGGGAGCAAAGGTGGGACAGGCTCATGGAGGACATCTCACACTGCTTACTGGCAGCTGGCGAGGGCAATGAAATCCGAGACAGTTGTGTCGATGCCCCCTCTAATCAGCCCCGGAGGTCAGATAGCGTTTGACGATTTAGATAAAGCCGAATGCTTAGCCGACAGCTTGGAGGACCAATGTTCTCCCAGCACCCAGCCCACGGATCCCGCCCACATTCTGAATGTGGACGAAGTTGTATCGCAAAGGTCCACGCAGCCACTAACCGGGGAACCACTTCCGCCTACCTCACTAGAAGAGGTTAAAAACGTAATTAAAAATCTAAAGACCCGAAAGGCCCCGGGTGCCGACGGAATCTCTAATAAATTAATTAAAACGCTCCCTAACACGCTAATCTTATTGTTAGTAGCGATCTTCAACGCCCTCCTTACAAGCTGCACCTTTCCTGATTCCTGGAAAGAGGCGCATGTAATAGGGATCCATAAACCCGGTAAACCAAAAAACCAGGCCTCAAGCTACAGACCCATTAGTCTCCTCAGCGCACTGGGGAAAATCTACGAGCGCATCATACTCATCCGTCTCAAGGATAGCGCTCAATCACTAAAAATCATCCCAAAATGAGCAATTTGGCTTTCGAGCTAAACATTCATGTCTCCAACAAGTGCACCGTCTCACGGAGCACATACTTGAGCACCTTAACGATAGTCCCAACAACAGCGTAGGAGCTCTCTTCTTCGATGTCGTGAAAGCGTTTGACAAAGTCTGGCACAACGGTTTGATATTCAAACTGTACACCCTAGGGGTGCCTGACAGGCTTGTGCACATCATCCAAGCCTACTTGTCGAACCGCACCTTCCGATATAGAGTAGAGGGTACCCTCTCCAGCATCAGAGACGTAAAAGCCGGCGTTCCGCAAGGCTCTGTCCTCTCCCCCACTCTCTACACGCTTTATACAAGCGATATACCCACAGTCAATAATAAGAAAGTGGAACTGGCTCTATTCGCCGATGACACTACTCTTTACACACCCGACATCAATGTATCTAGAGTATACATTCGACTCCAAGCCGCAGCCACCGCCCTTAGCGATTGGTTCAGGACTTGGAGAATTGACATAAACCCTGAAAAGAGCAAAGCGGTCTTGTTCAACAGGAAGCATGTGTCAAAGCTACCCAATAAATTTAAAAATATCACTTTAAATGACAAACCCATCCCATGGGTGTCAGAAGTTAAATACCTTGGAGTTACCCTAGACCGTAAACTAAACTTCAAGAAACACATAAAACAGTCAGGATAGAGCGGCCTTTGTGTCCGGCCGCCTCTACAACCTAACCAACAGCCGCAGCAAAATGGCACTTAAACACAAAATGCGTTTATATAAGACTTGCGTGCGACCTATTATGTCGTACGCCAGCATTGTATTCGCGCATGTGCCCAAAACTCGGCTGAGCCCCCTTCAAGCGATTCAAAATCGCTTCATGCGCCGTGCAACCGGTGCACCCCTATATATGCGGAATGTAAACTTACACCGCGATCTCCAGATGCCTACTTTGGCAGCCCTTTTTAAAAAGTTCTCTACAAACTATTTTGAGAGAATCAAAACGCACCCCAATCCGTTAGTGGCAGCGTTAGGTAATTACACACCTGCGCGCAACACAACACTCCGCCTGAGGCGCCCCAAAGATGTCATCACGGACGATGATGATAGAATCACCAAGACTAACAACGCGTACGCGGTTGCGCCGCATCACACGCACAACACCAATAGCACAAGCACCCACACTAGCCAGGTCCTACGGCTAGCACAACGGGATAGACTTCGTCGCCATCACTTCACGACCCGCCAGAGATTTATTCGAGGCAGAGGTCGTTATTAAGCCATACCACAAAGGAGGTCCCAGATGAGGTCACCTACCTCCTGTCGGGGCCCTCGGATCGCCTAGCCCCCCCCCCCCCCCCCCCCCCCTCATATTGGAAGTTTTCTTTCGTTCTAGGGGATGCAGCTCTTCACAGCAGCAGTCATCATCGATTTTCGTTAAACTTGCGGGCCTCTGTCCCCGTAAGTCTCTTTAGACGAAGCTGTAAAGGCCTCCGGGCCAACAGCAATGTGGATGGGTTTTTAGTCGGTATGTTTCTCCTTCCGAGATCCGAGTCCGACATAACTATGATTAAATCATTTTCCCTCCACCGGAAAAAAAAAAAGAGATCCCCGCTTGCGCCGTCGCTCCGTGCACACGTGTGCTCGCCTACGGTTCGAGCAGCCATAAACACTGTGCCGGAGTGTTTCGCAGCGGGATGAGTCATTAGTTCGCAATGGGTCGTTAGTGGCCCCGCACCTGCGGGTGCTCGCCCTCCGGTTTGAGCAGCCATGACACTGTGCCGGAGTGTCTCGTACTCAGTATTTGTCGCGTAGATCTTGTCAGGGTCGTCGGTCTCCGCGCCTCCATCTTCCCGCGTATTCGCGAGTTATTATTTAGTGAGAGCCGTCCTAATCCCGCGTACGCTGCGCGTCAGTCCCGTATGCGACTTCGCTCCGCATATAGGGTCACTATGCTAAGTGTCTCACAAGCGGGTTCTGTCGTGTCGGTTAGTCAGGGCCGTTGGTCGCCGCGCCTCCATCTTCCCGCGCATATTCGCGAGCTATTAAGTAGTGAGTGTCGGCCGTGTCCCGCGCACGCTGCGCAGCAGTCCCGTTTGCGACTTCGCTTAGCTTACGTGTGCTCGCCCCTAGGGTTAGAAGCAGCCATATACACTTTGCCTGAGTGTCTCACAATCGGGTTCTGTCGTGACGGTTTGTCAGGGTCATAGGTCTTCACGCCATTATTAGCCTCCCGCATACGTGTGCTCGCCCCCAGGTTTGAGCAGCCATAACACTTTGTCGGAGTTTCGCAGTACAATATGTCGTGTGTCAGTACATCGCTAGTGGGCCCCGCATCAGCGGGTCCCTACTTCGACTCTACCACTTTTCCCGCGTTCAATCGCGAGCCATTACTAGTGAGTGCCGTCCGTGTCCCGCGCACGCTACGCGGCGGTCCCGTTAGCGACTTCGCTCCGCATACGTGTGCTCACCCCAAGGGTTAGAAGCAGCCATATACACTTTGCCGGAGCGTCTCACGATCGGGGTCCGTCGCGTCGGTTTGTCAGGGTTCACCGGTCTCCGCACCACTATTTTTGTCTTATCCTTCCGCCTATAAATCGGCGCGCCATTAAAGTAAATCGTCATCCCGCCAAACTCGCGGGCCAATCTGCTCGCGAGTCAATTCAGATGAGGCTGTAAAAGCCTCCGGGCTAACAGCGTGTGGATGGTTTTTAGTCGGTATGGTCCTTCTTCAGAGGATTGAGTCCGACATAACCCAGTTGCAGCAACAGGGTATGCGTAACAGCATTTTCCATCCAGGGAAAAAAAAAAAGAAAGAGATGTCCATACCAGTAGTACATATCAAGTAACATGAATAAGCTTCTCTTAGATAAAAAAAAACTTCTCAAAAAATAAAAGATTGCACTTGACCAATAGAGACATTTATAAGCTGCTTCTTTTTCTGTTTTATCTTACTGCTATATAGCATCAGCTTTAATCACTTTCATTAAAAATTACTCTACATATTAAGGATTGCTCCATGTATTAAGCTTTATTTATTTATTTATTTTAATATTCATTATCTTTAAATAGTATAAAACAAAATCACAACTTGCGTTTGTCTGTGTGTTCGCTTATAACTTTGAACTTCTTGGTGAATTTCAATTCGGTTTTTACCATAATTTAGGAAATTTCAGGAGGAGTATGTTTAACAACACATTCAAATTTAGATTAACTATTAGAGATGGAAACGTTAAATAACAGCATGAATTTTTTCGTATAATAAGTAATTGCACCGGAACTTTATTTACATTTCTATGGGCCGTATCAAAGTCTTACCATCAGGTGGACTATTTACTTGTTAAAAAAGAAAATAACGATGCAATTACAAAGCGAGAGTTTATTAATAATTTTATTCCGCACCTGATAAATTAGGTTCTTATATTTTCTTCAGGGTCACAGGAATAAAACTCATACAAAGTGGTTACGATATTCTACCAATATTTCGTGATAAGGCGGTTCGTATTGCGCACTGATCATCAGCCGTTAAGCTTTATTTTTTGTTTAACCCCCACTTATACCCCAAACAGCAAGCCGTATGCAGCGCAGGGCTGCGCGTCTGGCCGCGTACGAATTTGTATATTTTAAAGATAATGGGCCTGCTGATACTTTATCTTGTTTACGGTTCCTACACAAGCGGTGCCCGACCGCGTCAGTGACATATTTAAATATTGTAGAAGAATGTATGCCTGTAAATGTAAAATAAATTGGCCGCGGCAACCAAAATTTCATTCAAAATGGATTAAAGTGACCGCTATGAATATTACGAATGCAGAACGACAATATCAGCTTTTAGAGAGAGAGAGAGATTCAGTCTTCCTATGCAACTCGTCACGGACATCGGTCCACCCTTTCTATTGAAAAATTAATTTAGTGGCTATTGTATAAATAACTGTATTAAACACGTGACCACGGCACCATACAGACCACAAAGTAATGGCGCCGCGGAAAAGTCAGTGAATACAATAAAAAAAGTTGTTAAGAGTAAAAGTGTACCACAGGCTACTTTCCTATTTAAATATCGTAATTGTGCGGTATATTATTTTGCCGTCTGCGCGGGCGCCTGGATGCCCTGCGTCCGGACCTAGCGAGCGTCCCGCGTTGCAGCGGCAGGCGGCCGTCGCTAGAGGTAAGCACCGCGATCATCATGATAGCGATCCTGTGCTTGCACGCGATTATTCAGTGCGGAAAGTAGTGGGCAAAACTGATAATGTTTTACTTCTAGCTTCATCTGTAGAGACTTGCAGGAGCAGAGGCCCGCTAGTTGAAAGGGGGACGAGCTATTAATGATAAGCGGATTACCACGCGGAAAGATAATAGTGGCGCGGAGACCAATGACAGTGTGACGATTTATTAAAAACACGACATATCACAAGTATGAAACACTCCGGCACAGTGTTATAGCTGCCCAAACCACACGTATGCGCGGAGAGAAGTCGCAAGCGGGACTGCTGTGTAGTATGCGCGGGAGATGGACGGCACTCACTAATTAATGACACGCGAATAAACGCGGGAAGATAATGGACTCGAAAGTAGGGACCCGCAGCTGCGCGGCCCACTAACCATTTTTTTGACAAACACGACATATCCCAAGTACGAAACACTCCGGCACGGTTTATAGCTGCCCAAACCAGGGACGAGCACACGTATGCCCGGAGAGAAGTCGCAAGCGGGACTGCTGTGTAGTATGCGCGGAAGATGGACGGCACTCACTTCTAATAATACGCGGAATAACAAGCGGGAATACAATACAGCCGAAAGTATCACTAACGACCTATTGGCAGGCTTAACGACACATCCCGGTGCGAAACACTCCGGCACAGTGATGTGGCTGCTCAAGCCGGAGGCGAGCACACGTGTGCGCGGAGCGAAGTCGCAAGCGGGACTATTTTGATGTGTCTTTTCTTTTTGCTGATACAGTTAATATCGTCAAGGATATTTAATGGCAAAGGCATCAGGGCCAAGTGATTCCGATAAAAAAGAACCAATATTCCTTATCGCGCAGAAGTAGGGAAGAGAGAAACCGATGTGGTCTGTAGCGATGTCGATGGTGATTCTTTCGAAGACGCGTCGGGTGGGCCGACGTCGTCGGAGACCGTGCAGCCGGCTGCCGCAGAATTGTTAGGGCGCACCCACTCTTCACCGACTGCTGGTTCACCGACGAAGTCGCCTCCCGGCGCGACTACGCGAGCATTTAGTCACAACAAGAAAAATGTAAAAGCTTGAGTAGGAAAAGGTATTATAAGTAAAGTATGTGGGTAACTTGAGATCGTGTGATTTACGCTATTGCAAGGAACCAATAAACCAGTCAGCTGAGCATTCCGGTGTTTGATTGACGTCTGTCCCTAGCTGTTACAATTCCTGTTCTCGAGTCTTTCATGCTCACGCTTTTGGACACAAATCACCTCATTTTCCACATAAATAAAATAATTATGACAAACAAGCATCACTGAATAAAGGTTCATGGAGGGTACTCCAAAGTATGGCAAAATTTGCTACTACTGAAGTTTTGCAGTAAGATTATGGAAATAAGTGAATCTCACCACATAGATTCATGACTCACACTTACATCTAATGTTCGTACATAGATTAATGAAAACTAATTATTTACTATAATATCGTATAGCAGCGGCGTAACAAAATCTTTACCTTAACTTTGTTAATTAGTGTATTCTTGTAGAAGGCATACAGTTTCTTATAGTACTATTACTTTTTATTTTCTGACATTGTATGAATTACAACTATTGAAAACAAATATAAAAAGAGGATACTTACGGAGTTTCTTTCACCTGTTTCTTTGAATATGTAAAAAAATAAACTGGATATTATGAATATAAAATTCAAAAATGATCTTTCTTAAGTCCAAGAATAAAGAATTTTCATTCATTTTATTTCATTCAGATCGTAATCTAATATACCGTAAGTGTTATAAAACGGTATATAAATAGTAATAGTAGCGAAAACTACACCTGAAAACAAAAATTTCGGACAAATCTCGTCTCTGAAAAATCGCCATTTTGTCAATGGCAAATAATGATCACAAAAATATTTCCAAGTTTGATGATGATGATTACTATATTACTATGTTATAATGAAACGTTTAATTTATAAAATACTTTACAAACTTAATTCAGATAATTATTTTACCAAACGTAATTCGATCACGTTTTTTTTTTAATAAATAAAAAAAAAACAGTAATATTATTTCAAATGTGAGCTAATGTTTTTATTTCAACCACAACAGTGAAACACATACAAGCAAAAAATATTGCCTGTTTTGTGTCACGTCCTGCTATTTTTCCTCATAGTACACTTCATTGCGGAACATTAGTGCAAATTGCTTTTTATGTTCTTACAAAGGAAAGTTGCGCTGTGGATGACAGGAGAAATAGTGCAAATTTCCTTAAACGTAATGAAAATAATATTACATTTACTAAAGTGTAACATGCTATGACGGACACCTATTCCATATACCATATATCTAAAAACTTCTTTCAAAGTTATGTGATTGATTAAATAAGCAACAAATTACGATCAAGTAAAATTAAAGTCTTCTTTTATTTGTTATTAATATTAATGAATAATAATTTGTTTTATTATTTTAATTATGAGAGGAGCTAGGGTTTGCCAAGCTTTTCTATTGCGGGTTGAAGGACTTCTCATGGCATTGAAACTTTTTTTTTAATTTTTCAGTCAGGCACACAACCCCGCGATATTTTCCTTTGCTGTAAAGCACACGGTAAATGCGGTTAATAAAACTTAAAACGGCATATTGCTTGCAAAAATGTTTTTTTATCACTATAATGCCAACACAAGATATTGCAGACGCTAGTGTCATTTCGGCTGATATTCAGTTGTTTCAACACCTAACCGTTTCCGTGGAGGTTTAAATTTTTTTTAAATAAAAAAAAGCGTTACTACCTAGGGAAACCTCTGGAGGAATTTGTTGAGTGTCGTGATAACCTTTTTATAGGGACTCGGAATAAGTATTTATAGGTTATCTAAAAAATATGAATATCCCGTGCAGAGAGCAAATCTTAGCTGCTACGCCATCGACCGTTCAATGTATTTTTTAATTCATTTATTATTATTTTTTGCTATCTACTCAATATCTTAAAGGTTTTCAATGTTTTCTATTCTTTTTATAATATACCTATGGGAAAAGGGAGACTTGTGGGTAAGTAATTATATGTGTAAAATAAATTCAAATATTTATTTTACTTTAACAAATTCCAATAGTATTACTACTTACTCAACTCTGTTGTTTATTTATGTAAAGTCTTTGTTATTAAAGTGTTAATGAGGCCCTTGAAATGTTATATGGTATCTTTTTAAGATGCCTTTATGACACCTGACAATTTTGTAATCTCAAATTTACAGCGTAGACATTCATGGCGTATTATAATGAATTTTCTTTTCAGAGGGCTTCTCCTTCAAAGACCCCTTTTAAAACTTCAATGATAAAAGACGAGTTATGAATAAGGGCTTAGTTTGTTAATTAACCTAAAATTTTGCCATTTCATTATAAAAAAAAAAGGAAAATGCGTACAGAAATAATTTTATAATAATTGACTGCTAAATAATTAATTAAAATAATTAATGAATATTACTTAAAAGATCCGTGATAGTTCAGGAAATGGGCGATTGTATTAAATGCTCATAGTTCGCGAGTGATTTGGATTTATTTCCCAGCGGCAACATAGCAAACATTGTCTTTCAATTAAAAATACATGAATTTAATGTGTACCTGTTCCGGTATAAACTCTCCTTCTGGCTCTTCCATCTTCCCTCCGTTTTTCGGAGGGACACAGACAGAAACCCCTATCGCCGAGTTATGAGCCATTAGATGGGTGTTTAAGTACAGTCTGTAAGATTTGTTTACGGCCAATTAGAATGAATTTTTCACCATCTGTTGATCGCTAGTTTCTCTTCCGTTAGTCAGCAAAGTACAATGCGTACTGGTGAGATTCAAGAGATTGGAGAGGTACATAATTTATTTGGGTAAGGCTGCATAGGGGCTATAAATATTACGGTATAAGATACTCATCTTACACCGTAATATTTATTTTAATTTAGATTATTTTGACTAACTTTTTAGCTTACACAGTCAGAAAGATCCTAATAGCATATATAATTGTTAATTTGCTCTACAGTCAAACAAACCGTAAAAGACCCATTAAAGATTTCCACATACTTATTTTGTTTTGTTATATTAGTATAAACGTTCAAGATATTTAGCCCCTCATAAGTGATTTTACGACCTTATTGCTTTACTTTAGCCTAAATTCCTACAAGGTGATGTTGACGAATAACATACACGTGATATTACAACTACACAGCTCTCCATTATAAAGTAAATAGTCACAATTTTATAAAATGACTAAAATAGCAGCTTATGTGTCCCACTGCATGGCAAAGGGTCAATAATTGATTGGGTTTTAGAGCCCGGATGGGTCGGCCACACATTCCGCGGCATATTCACAAGATCATGAAATATTTTTTTTCTTATTTCTCGGACATTCTTATTAATTCAGCATTTGCAAATAACAATTTTAGTTGAATCGGCACCGGGATTCGAAACCAGGTCACTTATGTACCATGTAATTTAAGTGAGCGTCCTTCTGCTGGCCTCTGGGTTCCCACGGCTCTCACAGATAATAACATTTTCAATTATAACGCCAACCTCATCTGCACGCGCTGAACCTTACTAGCTAACAAACAAGACTCTGGCGACCGAATGATAGCAGAATATCCATTCGAATTTGCCGAACCCAAACACTAGTAACCGAAGTCACAGACTAGTTGTCGAGAGCACCTTCATTAGTCCGAAGGCACCGGCGTTGCGCTCACCACCCGCTTGCCCCGCATGGTTAGTCGGAAAAAACCTTCTAAGAAATATAAGCCTGTTTTTGCTGGCTTTCTTGGGTTTTTTAGAGTGATTGAACCAGATACGAATTTACTGGTAATCAAGCATTCCATGTTATTTCTCAAAGTCGACAAAGCAGTTACATTTAGATTCTTAATTGAGAATAGTGTCTTGGCCACCAGACCTCTTCACAATCACGTACACTCGGGATAAATGTATGGTACTTTAATTCCCATATTTCTGTATTAAAAAACCTGCTGGTACTCTATACCTATGTTTCCTTACGGTGTTCTTATTCGTAAGCGGATCAAAATCAGATTTATAATTTCAACATTTCAATAATTTTCTAAGAACACCTCTCGTGCAAAAGATGAATCAATATAACAATTCAGCGCAGCAAAATGTTAGTTCTCTACGTATTTTAGATTTTTGGAGATTTCGACTCAGTAATTTATTTCAAGTTATTTCACTTTTAACTTTTAGCTATTTTGTGCAAGTTAAAGATTGTAATTGTAAATGTATCGTGTACCGTAACCTGTAAATGTAAGTAACTTTTAGAAATCAAACCGTAATAATAATTTATGATATTTCCAGATAATCCATCATTAATTTTCTCTAGCAAATTAAAATAAAGAAAAAACCAAAAGAGTTAGGAAAGACATTATGATCAATAATTAAAGTAGGATTTTTTTATTAATTATGTACACACCAGTAAATCAGAAAAAAGAAATATGATAGGAGGAAATGGTCAGTAAAAATGTACTGCTTATTTCATTATATATATTTATTGTTATATATTTAAAAATGTACATAATAGAATAGTACCAATAATTCATACTGCGAATGACATGTAGTGGTCTTTGACTCTTTTCATGAATACAATAATTGTTTTGTAGTCTCGTATACTTGGTGGGAGAGAATTCCACGATCTAACTGCATGCACAGAGAATAAGTGGGAATATGAAGCGGTTTATGAGGAGGGAGTTTAAGGAGGGATTGAAGATGGGTTCTGCATCCCTTACTCCCGTAAAAGATAGCTGAGCGAAAGAAAATCGCTCACGCAGGTACGACGAAGATGTTGGATAACGCAGGATATTAAAAAACATACATAAATCTTATGCATTAGTTTTCGAAATGCTCAAGTTTATTCAGAAGCTCCTTTGTAGCATTCAAGTAGCAGGCGTGAGCGTAATCTATGATAGGTTGAATGCGTGTTTGGCCCAGAGAGATTATGGTTTATTTTTTGACAGGAATCGGTGTTCTTTTGCGAGGATATGTGGTCTGTCATATATAATGTAATGTCTAATGTAGGATCTAGGGGCAATACAGAATGTAATCACAGACTGCAGACCTTCCCGACCTTCAGACCCGTCTTCCTAGGTTGGGACCAATAGTTTTATTTCAAATATTTAGTATTCACGTAAATACAAGAAATCAATTAGAGCATATAAAAATATTTAAGACAGTTTCGAGGCAATTTTAAGAAAAATATACACGTTTGCTCTTAACAATTGGGCTCATGAAAGAATAAACTAATTAAAAAAAAAGGTTGGTAACATTTATTAAAAGATAAAGGTCAATTTGGGATACTGGAGCTAAACTTTTTTTATTTACCCAGCCCTAGTTTACAAAAGCTTTCCCTTAAATTGATTTCGCTAACTTTTTCAATTTAACGGGTAAGAATAAATCGGAGTCTTTTATTTGAAATAAATTTCCTAAAAATAATAGACGCATTTTGTATTGTTAGCATATAAAAATAACCACATTCAAAAAATATTTTGTTCACTGATTTAATCTTTCACACCCGAACATATTTATAATTTCAACACCATGACAGGCTTTATTACTTTTAAAAAGTAGTTCTTGGAATTGTTATAAAGCAGTTTTATATACGTAGTTTTGTATATTGCGCTTTTTCTTATTTTTTTGTTATGTATTTATTTCCCCATTATACATATTACAGAAAATTCATGAAATAACATTTTTTTTAATAAAACAATTATTTTCGGATTTTATCGCGTATTATTGGATTGTTTAAATTCCGACGTTACGCGTGCTTTACAGCACCCATGGTAAGTCAGCTTTGTAATTATTTACTTTTAGTCCGATCGACCCCGAATGAGCTCACGGTGTCTTGAGGTCCTGTAGTGGTATGCTTAGTCTTGGATTTAATTTTATTAATTCCACCCCAAGCAGGTGGTAGCACTCAGCAATTTTCTCTGTGGAAATTAGAATATTTTTTTTTAATTCCAATAGCCTCGGAAATCATTCTGGGTAGGAATCGATGACTAGGGTATTGATCTTTTTGTTTGCAATATATAAGAGAGACCATTCATATCAAGCTTGTAAACTCGTAAAAAAAATATTACACTTCACAAATGGTAAAAACTATCTTATCTTCCTCGAAGGCTAGCACACATTTTTCTGAAGCTTGTTGTCATGAAGTACGTGGTTGATATGCTGAAAATCGATGGCTAAGTGATTACTGTCATAGATCCCTTTTGCTCACTGAAACAAAGATTTTCCCACGGTAGCTAGCTGAGACGGATGTAGGTTTTTTTCCTATATACAGTGAGACTTAAGGTGTTGTTAGGATTCCGAATTACTTATACATCTAGGAAAGCTAAATAATGATTTGCCTCTAACTCCATTGTGAATTGTAGTTTAGTATTTATGGAGTCAAGGTGGTCTAAAAATGCAACAATTTTATCTGATGATAAGATTGTGAAATTATCGTCTTAGTACCGCTTGGAGAAATTTGAATTTACGGGAGAAGAATGAAAGGCGTTCTCTTCAAAGACTTCCATGAATATATAGGCGACAGTGGGAGACGCGTGAACCTATCCCCACGCAATCTACTTGCCTTTAAAACTCTTCCTTCCATAACAGATAGCCAGGTGTGAGGCTATGTTTAAGTAATACATATTCAGGGGACATGTTGTTCTGCCAGCTTCCTAGTTACAATGTGAATAGTCTAAATAATTATTATCAAAACTGACCATGGTTTCATTGCCAGTAAGACGAAGACCTTTTATCTCACTGACACAGTGGTAGAAATACTTTGTGTGTGCTTAAGATTTAGATCATTCTTTAAATTAAGGTGTCAACAAAGAATAGATAACAATAAATAAATAAATATGAATATGGTACAAAATTTTCTACATTATTCGGCTTCACCTTAATTCGAAAACACACGCGTATATCGCAATGTTATTGCGTGATTAATATCTTATTGATTCGTTCAATGCTCCTAATAGGTATGATAAAGTAAGGAAAAACAAACATTTTGGATAACACACAAACTGTTTATTTTAAAGGCTTTGCTGACAAAACCGTGTCTTATCGGCGCCACCTTTGCTCCTCATAAGCCTACCTGTAAACACATTATAACTTATTTCATGTGACTAATACTTCCTAACGTTTCCTGAAAAATGGCCAAATAAATTATGGATAAACCAAGTTATATATTCACATCACGTGGAAAATCATAAGGAAGATAAAACCAAGTACCAAAATAAGAAAAAGGAAACGCGATTGAACTTCGGAAAAATTATTTCTAAATTGTATTTAGTTTTATAATTTTTCTCCTGAACTATGAACTGATGTGAATATGACCGACTGATGAATAACCTTTTGAAAGTTAAAAGCAAGTAATAAAGCTTAATGCCTTTGGAAAAAACGTTTGATCCTGGGTTGCGAAAAAGGCTTCTACAACACACATGACCCCATAATCTGTGTCAAATTCCATATCACTAAAGTGCGTTTTCAAATTGGTAAAAAGGTGAAAATTATTAGGAGCTTAGTCCGGAAAGATTGGCGAATGCAGCATTAACTAAAACCCAGTCGTTCGGATTCACGCGTCAGTAGTATCAGATCGATGTGCAGGTGTGTATTATCATGATTACGTGCCGACGTAACACATCTCAGTCATCATCAAATCTCCCTCATTGATAATTACTTTGGACTCTATTAGAGTTACATTAGGTATAGTGAACTTTCTACATTTACTTTTATTACCATTTACATATATAACTAAATTAAATTATTATAATGATTAGGACAATTACTTAATTTACATTAATTTCTACGACTTTCGTTAAAAACTGTGGCTCAAAATCATCTAACCTTATAAACTATAGTAACTAATGTTTTTTTTTTAATTTAATGTGAAAACTCAATACGAGTTTTGAATTATTTTTGGTCGTTCAAAATCATTGCAAGCGCCATAATCAATATCTGTAATTATTTTAATTAAGTACCGATGCATTGTTACTTTACACTACTTCGATTAATTAAGTGACTGCGCGTTGAATATTTACTTGTATACATACTACAATTTAAATTAAAATACTGCTTAACGTAATAAAGAATTTATTTCTATACTAATAAATATTTGGTAATTTAATATTAGTCTAACAATATAGGTTAAAGGCACACGAATATTTATGACACTGTCATAAAATAAACATTATCATAACGAACACATAATACATAACAATTTTGAAATATATTTTCCTGAATGTTACTAGGAGAACTTTAGGTATACCCATAAACTATCTAAGGGATATTGTAACAGTGCGGTTCGCTTTTGGGAGCATACAAAACGGCGTTCGTGACTTGAAATGCATTGAACTTAGTCAAGTCAATGATTCCGTGTAATATCAGACTTTAATACAGAGATTTGGATTAAGAGTTTCATGGTATAGGTACAAAGCGTCAACACGCTGTAATCATAAATTAACCAGTCATTAACCTTATGAACAGCAGTGCTTGCGCTGTGAGGTGCCTGGCACTATCTAACCAATTTGTAAAACCTAACGATTACGTCTAATCTTTCTGTTTTTTAGACCAGTGTCCGGCTGTGAACTGTTAAAAGACTGTTTAATAAGAATGAATAATAATTTATAAAATTTCAATTAACGAAAATCAAAATTAAAAATTTCTTTATACAGGGATTTCAACGTAAAATGTAAAGTTTTTAAATATAACGTGGAAAGATTGAATTATGAATTAGCAGTTACTTTTTGATTAATACTTTAAAGAAATGCTTAAATTTTAAAGTTTTGGTAAGGTGTCTAATGTCTCAAGTTCCTGCCTAATTCTTAGTACTAAAGTTATTAAATTTATGCATACAGTTTCATGCTTCTAAAGCTTCTTACTAATATAGGTTACGATATGGTAATTGAGATTAATAATGCGTACATTTTGAAATTATATGGTTAATTATGCGACGAGAAAATATTTAAACTGTTTTAATTTAAAAATACTGGCAAAGAACTTTTTTCTTCATTATTTTCATTACATTGTCTTTACGTTTTGCTGTTTATTTTTAAAGAGTATTCATTATTTTTAACGAGTAGATTTAAAAAATAAATCACCTAACACTTCCAAATTAATTTTTAACAACCTGTCCACCCCAAGGTACGTATACCAAAACATATATTCGGTATCGCATTTTCAGATATTAGACATTACTTTCATATATAATTCGTGCAAATTAACAGATCTATCAATACTTTGCCATTTTGGAACCAGCTACACTTAAAAATTACAAACAAAGAGGTCAAAAACGGTTTCAACGGGAAAAAGGGTAATCCGACATTTTTCTATTATTTTTCTTTTCGCTAAAATGAGTGAATCTAACGAAAAAATTTATTAACTTTGAAGTTTTATTAGCAGGGCATTTTTATTAGGCTCTTAGACTATAGCAAAACTTGGATTAACTCGCAATAAGGTGATGCTGTGTGTATGGTGGGAATGGAAGGGCATCGTTCATAATTAGATTTTATTGCCGGGCAAATCATCGATTCAGATCTCTATTGTCAACAGGTGATGAGACTTAATAAGCAAGAAATAAAGAAAAAAAAACCGTGGGATGAATAACCACACGAAGTGTGTGGTTATTCATCCCACGGTTTTTTTTTCATGAAAACGCCTGATCACACATATCTTTAGGCACTCTTAAGCAAATACTGAGAGAGCTTGGTTTGGAAATGTTATGCAGCCACCATATAGCATTGACCCTCAGAGTTTCACCTGTTTCGGTCTCTTCAGAATTCTTTAGGTAGTTTTAGGTTAACATCCAGAGAGAACTGTGAAAACTACTTGTCCCAAAATATCTAGCAATGGGTAATCCCATAACACTATTGTCACTAACTACAAAATGGCAAAAGTTATCGAACAATATGGTACATATTTATTATAATCAAATGTAAATAAACCACGATAAAAAATATTTTGAATTTGTTTATAAAATACGAAAAAACTTTTCCCCGTCCTATTATACTTTAGAAGCGACTTTGCATGTGGCATTGGCGTAAAAATTTGCGTTCTAAGAGGCGTCTGAGGGAAAAAACCTTGAAAACCGCCATGGCTACCGATAGATCGTGGAATAACTATCTGGAAAAATACCAATCCAAATATAAACAGACCTATGACAGGCAACAGCGTGTTAGGTGCGCGTGTTGTCTGGAACTGCGATCTCCAGTCGGCTTGTCGTGCATGGTGATTATGGCAAATCCTCTATTCTGTTCACTCACTATTCACAGGATATTAAGGTAAAAGTTGCTAATATTTAAAATTTTCACGCGTTTCTGACAGTTTAATGTAATGGGTAAATCTAGTAATTTCCATCTTAATTGTACCACATTCTAGTAAATAAATATTTATTTATTTGAGACACAATATTTTATAATTTTATTGTTGGTAATATTTAATTGGTTCAATCGATTGACGCCATCAAATAAACAAAAATACTTTTCGCGTTTGTTTTCGAATCCCGGTTCAGCTAAGTGACCTCAAAATACTATGAACTCAATTTTTCTTGTCATTAAAATAAAAATTTGTGATTCTTTGTGTAAAACATCTCTATAGTAATTACGGTACATTTCCTCCAGAGATCCTCAGGTATAGTTTAGTAAAGTTTTTAACTATACTATATTATTATTACCGAGTTTGCATTTACATCCAATTTGTATGAAAACGAATAACGCTGCTATTGTTCCATTTTGTAAGTTAATGCAAACTATATATTAAAAGTTATAAACATTCACTTTCTTATTCATACGTTACGTTCTCAACTACGAACACAGTATGCCATTTCACATTCTAAGTCTACAAATATCCCACGGTTGAGCACAGGCCTACTCTCTGTTTTGGAGCAAAGAAAGTTCTCCGCCCAGTGTCAGTGGGAGTTGGAGGACTGTAATAGTTGACTCAATTTAAGTATACAAAAAAAGCTCAAATTTGCTCAGCGCGCTATGGAAATGGCTATGCTCGGTGTTTCTCTGCGTGATAGAGTCTGCAACGATGACATCCGCAGCAGAACTAAGGTAACCGACATAGCCGTAAAGATCAGCAAGCTGAAGTTGCAATGGGCCGACCACATAGCTCGCAGAACTGACAACCGTTGGGGAAAAAGGTTCTCGAGTGGCAGCCACGTACAGGCAAACGCAGTGTAGGACGACCCCCCACTAGATAGAGTGACGACCTGCGAAGTCGATGGATGCAGGTGGCTCAGGACCGAGCTTCGTGGCAATCATTGGGGAAGGCCTATGTTCAGCAGTGGACTTCTGATAGGCTGAAATGATGATGATGATGATGATGAAGTATACAAGAATATTTCAGTTTAAGCGTTGTCTAAATAAATAGGATAAAGATTCAGATGTAACACAGTTCAAAGCGAAAACTGTGTGCATAAAGCTACTTAACTCTATTAATCTTTTGAAAACTGTCCGTTTGCATATTAATATTTTTTATATACATAATATTTTGGCCATATTTTTAAGTATCAATTTAGTATACATTGATACTTTCTTAATCACATAAAATTGCATCTTTTGAAGTTGAGCGTAGTATTTGATAAAAATTACGTTTTAGCACATTATTCGATGTCATTATTAATATCATGACATTTTCTTAAAATAATCTTAGTAAATATATGTATCAAATTTTATAACATTTAAGGACCAAGCAAGTTTTTTCACGTTTTTACATAATAAATAACTTAGTATTACGGTGTGGATGTTAAAATAAAAGGCAACATTGAATTGTACTCTGACGGATTACATTTTTTGTGAGCATAAAGAGTTAAAAAGCGAAATTATAAACGGGACCGTTTGAAATTCTTTTCATTCATATTTTAACTCGTTATGCTCCATGTTTCAAATTGTTTTGATACAACTTTTAGGGCTGAAGGAATTTTAACATAAATTGTTATACTTCTTTTGCGTACATTTCAAAAATATAAAGTTAAAATGAGAGTAATATCTTTTGTTTTAATTATCGGTGTATGGTTTAGGCAATGTAACTAAATGAAATTTGCCTGATTGGGCTTCTTCTCTGGCAGCCTCTAAGTCCCAGTCTGGAAATAGGCCTTAAACCTTAGAAAGTGCTGCCTTTAACTCATATAAACAATTATGTTTCACAATGTATTATCTCGCAAATATTCTACAATCAGTCAGAGGCCATCAGCCTGGCATTTACCTCTGTCGACTTTTTCATTATTCACAGGATAAGATGAGATTAAAAATTCTCAGATTATGTGATTTTATAGCGACTAGCTAATGAGTTTGCAAAATGAAATATAGATTTATTTCCACCTTCTATATATTATATGTTTTTGTTATGTACACAGTCAGGCAAACCTGAGTATAATGAGTAGTATGCTGCCCGACGTCCACCGGGCCCAGTACGGTCTATCTTTTAAACTAATATATCCACAACTTTTTTTTATTCACTGGTAGGAACGAAAACCTGTCTTATTAATTGGAGAGCAAGGAAAAATGTTTATGATTGAATCGATTTAGGTTAGCGGAGGGCGCAGACAGTGCCCACCGTCAAAATGTTCTTGCTTGTGATAACGAGTATGAGTTTCTGTCGTTATAAAAAGACGTTAGATTAAATTTAACGAAGCAAAGAGTGCTTAGCAGTAAAAAACACATTGTTAAATATTAAATGAATTTCTTTTCTTCTAAATTGTGCTTTTTTAAATTCTAAAAGGAGCTTAAAACAGCTCAAAAATGTACTATATAACCTAACAAATGTACTAAGTTCAGTGCCGTTTCTCTGTTAACGTTTTATAAAAAAAGCAGTTACATTTTTCAAAGTAAGTAGTGTTCAAAAAAAGGATTTTCTTTATTTGCTTTGATTTAGAAAAAATATTTTGGGTTAGGTAAATCTAAACACGAGGAGCTATTACTCATCATTCTGGCTTGCTCTCAATAATTGTCATTATTTGCGAAACTTCCGTTTTGTTTTTGAACGTATGAACAAAAATAAACGGAGACGACGTTCACGAAATTTTTCTTCAACGTGTGAGAGGCAACTGCTGGACCTGGAGCCAACAAAAGCTGCATCAAAAGAATGATTAACTCTTTCATGCCACGCCATACAGGGGCATCATACTCGCGATAGGGATGCGGCTCCACACAAATTATTATCAAACATAATTCTTTTAAATAAATATTATACGCTAATGATGAAAATACAATACCGGCATAACCTTTGAGAAGATTTCATGATATTGGCGCTAAACACTCTAAAAGACGAATATGTTAAGAAGGTTTGCGCTGAGTTGGAATAATCGTATTTTAGCCGTATGCTACCGATTTCTAAGGGTTCGCGTGATTTAATTTAATTACACGGAATGGGCTACTTAATTTAAATTAAGAAATAAGTTTGCGTGCACGTATTACTTTGTATTTACGTGTCATTTACACAATATCTGTAGGTAATTTAAATTTTTACGTAACATATCTAGTTTGATTACAAAGCCTGTTATAAAATAAATAATACGTATGGTATCCACAATTAATAAAATATAAAATACTCTTTATATTTTATAGGTCCGATGACTATTTAAAATGTATCTTCTAACTGAAATTAATCTGAATTGTTTGAATTAGGCAAAATCTCTTACAGGAGGTTATAATAGACCAGACCACTACATCGTTTAAATAAGTGTAAACATTCTGGAGTATCTTTAAGAGACATCCAAATTGACATTAATCGGAATTCTGATAAGCTATTAAGTTATTTTTAGGTACAGTATAAAAGATGAGAAATAATAAATACTAAAGGGGTGACAAGAAAGCATAACGACAATTCTAAACTAGGTTTTTGGGTTGTAACGTAAGCCTGTAAATGCACACAGCTGGACAAAGGCCTCCTTCTCAAATATCTATGAGGGTTTTGTCCACACATGCAGGTTTTCCTTCGAAACGAAGGCTGTGACCCTATTTGGTGGTATTTTTGTATAGGTTTGTAATAATCCAAATATAACCCTGAACACTTTTGATATGGTACAGATGATAAGTTTTTTCTAGAAATCTACAAGATTTATATTTTTCTCTTATTTTCTTAAATTTCATAGTTACAATATGTTCTCTGTGTTATTTATTCGCTTATTTTACAATATATCTTTAACCAAAAATTCCTTATCACTTTATATTCTTAAGAGCGTCTGAAAAAAAAATATGATGATATTTAGAGCCCTAAATAGAACTCCAGTTCTGTTTGACGGTCTTTAGATCGTGTCCTCGAAATATGTTTTTTTTTTCATTTCTTTAACCTGTCATACTTACGTTCCTAAATAATCTAGAGTTATACATAATGAAGCCTTACGTATTTTTTTTGTTACACCTTTTTGGTGCTGGAATAACATTAATCTTCGAAATAAAAAACTTATTTTACAGCAGTACCTAATTTCATTCGCTCATATTTTACAGAGAACAAGTGCAAATAATATGCGGTTATAGGAAATTTTTACGAAGACTTCTCGTTACAGTAGCAAAACAGTTTACTTTTAAAAAAATTATGTACATAAACTAGTAAGGAAGGCTTAAATTAAGACATATTTTTTTATAAAGTCTAACTACACTTTAAGAAATATATTTTTTTATTTGTTACGCATACGTATATATATAAGTATATACGCAATATATGACATAAGGCTGACATATCAGACTTATATAATGTATTATTTTTTAACAAGTAATGCTCTTTGTTGGCCTAGCGCCTTATGTCCCTCATACTTGTTTCTTAAGCGACGTTAATCATCCGCGCTATAAACACTTTAGGTTAGCAATCTTGTTTAGTGTAACTTTGTGTTCCGATTTCGGAGGGTGGTGTTCTGAGGCGCTTCGCACCTTGCCCTCCGCAGGCGAGGTGAAGTCGCGGGAACAATGAGTATTACGTTATGCCACTTTCACTACCCTCTACGACTTTGTTGGTGCCGCACCGCTAACGCGGTTGACGTGGGGCCACAGGGATTTATCTACCCTGCGCGCCCGAAATGTAGTCCGAAGCGGAGCCATGGACCAGATCTGCCGCGGGGTGGTGGGAGGACAGCACTTCCGAGTTCTTCCATCGCTGACTATTACTATGGCCTCCGTTTATCAAACCCGGTGGTCCGTTGCCCTCGTGTAAGTGTACGAAAGAAGATACGATATCCGGCGAGGGTGAAACACTGTTGGATTTAAGTTGGTACAAGCGCGGCTGGTAATCGTTAGGCATTTTTCAATTCAAGGATTTTTCCTTTATTCTCTAAAAAGAAAATATAATTTAAAAACAACGGTATGAAGACTCGTTTTAGAACAAAGTATTCAAAATTTCATGGATAATTTTTGAATAAGTGAAACTGATGTAATTGGGATTTTTCACCTATATATTGAATAATAAAAACTTTGGGGCCTAAAAATCTTTAGCATTGGGGTGACGGAGCGTAAAATGAAAGTAAGATTAAGTTAAAAATTTGGAGGAAATAAGGTAGTAACATATTTTTCAAATTTAACAGCTTCGAAAAACAGAGTTTTGTCGTACTTTACACTCCTAAGAGCAAAACATACTAAACCTATCATGAAGATCGTGTAGATACATATTTAAACCCGATGGGTTCGGATAAAGTAAGATATAATAATTGTAATAATTTCTTTAGCAGATTCAGGCTACTTTATTTTTTCTGTGTATCGCAGGAATAAGTTATTCGAATGTTGTGACTGTTAACGCCTTCTTTGGTGGCTTGTTTCTCCAAAACGCCTTGTTTTGGAGATTTCATTTATATTAAACTGAAATTTTTACTTGGTGTAAATTTAGATTCTTGGTCGAGGTATCTAAGTCTGGGGTAAAATTGCGCTCGCAGAATTTCTCCTTTTACCGATTCTTGATTATGCTGATGCATGTCACTAAGACTTAAGTACGGAGCATATAAATAAACTTGAGCGCATTGAAAGTCTGTATATACGGTTCATATTTAGCCGTCGTAAATACATGGCCATGTTTCTGAATTTCGAAATAAGCTTAAGTGGGGCCCAATTCGATTTCGCAGGAATACTCATCTTCTATTACTTTTGTTTTCTGTTCTATTCAATCCAATCACACCCCTTCATTTAAAAGAGCGATTTAAGTATCTCTGTGATTCTCATCCTGATCGTTCTCTTCGCTCTGGTGATAATCTAATACACAGAAATCCTTCTCATAGCTCTTTTTTTACTCCAAATCCTTTTCCATTGAAGCTGTTCAGCTTTGGAACTCTCTTCCACTTTATATTAAGCGAGCACAATCCTTACCTATTTTCAAGCGTATGTTAATATGGAAAATAAATTAAAATAAAATATATAAAATAATAATAGAGTTATGGACTCATAAACACTTCAATTATAATTTTTACTTTAATTCTATGTTTCCTGTTCCTTAACGTCGTTGATTTGTATCTCTGTTATAGTATCCACGTGTCTATGTATTTGTTTTTATGGAAAAGACGGCAAACCAGCAAGTGGTTCACCTGATGGTAAGTGATTACCGTCGCCCACATACATCTGCAACACCATAGATGCTGTAGGTGCGTTGCCGGTCTTTAAGGATATTTTTGAGATGGGAGGGAAGAGGAGTGGAATAGAGAGGGGGAGAGGGCCTTCAGTTACCTCACACACTGAACGAAACGCAGTAGCACAAGATGCCTCTACTTCGCGCCGGTATTCTGCGAGGCCGTGGTACCAACCAGGTCGAGCCGGCCCATTCGAGCAGCAGCAAAAACTGCCGCTTGGCTCTACCATGCTTAAAACGCGTATGGTGAATATATAAATATTTTTTTATTTTTGTTTACATAAGTATATATAAATATTGTATATTTATTATGTGTGAATATTTTTATTCTGATATAGGTTTATTCTATGTATTTATATGTTTATTCTCTTACTCCTTATTCGCTTCAATGTACACCCTAACCTGATACTGTTGTTCATATTTCCTTTTTCTCTCTGGGGTACCTGGAAGAAATAGCTTCTTAGTGATATGGCCGCCTATTGTACTTTTTTTATCTACTAAAAATCATATTTGTTTGTTAAGTGTAATGCTGTACAATAAAGTATATTTTATTTAATTCATTCATTCATACATATCGGCTAGACCAAGCGTTTATGTCTGATCTTGTTTTTCAAAGGCTTTTTCTAGCAAGGCTTATTTTTTCCTTTTATTTACTTTAGTTATTATATCACTTATTTTATCAGAAGAGTAATTAGGAATGAATATTGCTTCGAGACTTATTTTGATAACAGAAATTTCTTCTTTTTATTGATTTAGATGAGGTATGTGAGATAGAAGAATTTTGGAAGAGATTTAAAAATGGATTGGTAAATGTTGCGATTGATGTATGTGGTGTTTCTAAAAGGAGGAAAGGTAGAAGACATAAGAATATTTGGGTGGATGAAGAAGTGCAGAAAATTGTGAGTCAAAAAAAGAAGGCATGTTTGAATTGGTTAGCGACAAAAACTAATCATTGTAAAATGTCTGCGACCATTGAGGATGTAAAGCATGCAAGAAAGGATTATAAAAAGTTGAAAGCGTTTGGTGAAAGAGGTTGTTAGGAGAAGAAAAGAAGAGAATAAGGATGAATTTGATAGGCGCCTTACGAACCTTACGCCGTTCGAACATAAAAATGTTCTGGGAATCGATTAGATTATCCCGAAGAAAGTCGGCAATCTCAGAGCTATCTAAAATTAGAAGTCAGGATGGTAATATTATAAAAGGAGAAGAATGTGTACTAAAGAGATGGAAGGAATATTTTGAAAGTCTATTTGAAAGAGAACGGCTCCTCAAGAAACAAATAAAAGAGAATCAGACAGAGACAAAAGTATGGATGAGATTATGAAAGCACTGAAGAGCATGAAAGCAGGTAAAGCAGCGGTATATGATAGGGTGGCGGTCGAAATGCTGAGAGCTGGACAGGGCGTGGTAGCTAGCCAGTTGTATCGCCAACTTGTGTTGAAAAAATGGGCCTAGTACCGGGAGACTGGTGTCACGTACAAAGGAAAAGGGTCGCAACAAGATTGTAAAAATTACTGAGTATTAGCTTACTCAGTGTTGTCGGCAAATTGTATGCTAAAGTTTTGATAGAAAAGTCATGGATGAAACAAGTGAAAATATATGGGATGTGCAAGCAGGATTTCGAAAGGGGATGGGATCCACGGATCAGATATTCTCCTTAAGATGCATAGTTGAAAGGTATTTGGCTAAGAACCAAAAAGTCTATTGCGCTTTCATAGATTTGGAGAAGGCCTATGACAAAGTGGTGAGGGATGAATTGTGGTTGGCACTATCTTTGCAAGGAGTGAGCAGTGATCTGATACGAGCATTGAAATCCCTATTAGAGGGTTCCCGAGCTTGTATCAGAATTAACAAGGCGTTCACGGACTGGTTTGATAACCATAAAGGTGTTAGACAGGGTTGTTTATCCCCATGGCAGTTCAATTTATTCATGGATATTTGTTTGACTAAGAATGAAAGAGTTCCTTGTTAAATGTTTGCTCTACGCCGACGATCAAGTCTTACTCGCTTCATCGGCTGAGAAAGTGCAGGCAATGGTGACAATAATGAATGGGGCCCTGGAGAGAAAGGGAATGAAAGTAAGCGTTAATAAGACAAAGGTTATGGTGTTTGAAAGAGAGGAGAGGATGTCGGAAGTATGTATCAAGATTAGGGAAGATAGTTTAGATATGGCCTTATTGTACTTTTTATCTACTAAAATCATATTTGTTTGTTAAGTGTAATGCTGTACAATAAAGTATATTTTATTTAATTCATTCATTCATACATATCGGCTAGACCAAGCGTTTATGTCTGATCTTGTTTTTCAAAGGCTTTTCTAGCAAGGCTTATTTTTCCTTTTATTTACTTTAGTTATTATATCACTTATTTTATCAGAAGAGTAATTAGGAATGAATATTGCTTCGAGACTTATTTTGATAACAGAAATTTCTTCTTTTATTGATTTAGATGAGGTATGTGAGATAGAAGAATTTTGGAAGAGATTTAAAATGGATTGGTAAATGTTGCGATTGATGTATGTGGTGTTTCTAAAAGGAGGAAAGGTAGAAGACATAAGAATATTTGGGTGGATGAAGAAGTGCAGAAAATTGTGAGTCAAAAAGAAGGCATGTTTGAATTGGTTAGCGACAAAAACTAATCATTGTAAAATGTCTGCGACCATTGAGGATGTAAAGCATGCAAGAAAGGATTATAAAAAGTTGAAAGCGTTTGGTGAAAGAGGTTGTTAGGAGAAGAAAAGAAGAGAATAAGGATGAATTTGATAGGCGCCTTACGAACCTTACGCCGTTCGAACATAAAAATGTTCTGGGAACCGATTAGATTATCCCGAAGAAAGTCGGCAATCTCAGAGCTATCTAAAATTAGAAGTCAGGATGGTAATATTATAAAAGGAGAAGAATGTGTACTAAAGAGATGGAAGGAATATTTTGAAAGTCTATTTGAAAGAGAACGGCTCCTCAAGAAACAAATAAAAGAGAATCAGACAGACAAAAGTATGGATGAGATTATGAAAGCACTGAAGAGCATGAAAGCAGGTAAAGCAGCGGTATATGATAGGGTGGCGGTCGAAATGCTGAGAGCTGGACAGGGCGTGGTAGCTAGCCAGTTGTATCGCCAACTTGTGTTGAAAAAATGGGCCTAGTACCGGGAGACTGGTGTCACGTACAAAGGAAAAGGGTCGCAACAAGATTGTAAAAAATTACTGAGTATTAGCTTACTCAGTGTTGTCGGCAAATTGTATGCTAAAGTTTTGATAGAAAAGTCATGGATGAAACAAGTGAAAATATATGGGATGTGCAAGCAGGATTTCGAAAGGGGATGGGATCCACGGATCAGATATTCTCCTTAAGATGCATAGTTGAAAGGTATTTGGCTAAGAACCAAAAAGTCTATTGCGCTTTCATAGATTTGGAGAAGGCCTATGACAAAGTGGTGAGGGATGAATTGTGGTTGGCACTATCTTTGCAAGGAGTGAGCAGTGATCTGATACGAGCATTGAAATCCCTATTAGAGGGTTCCCGAGCTTGTATCAGAATTAACAAGGCGTTCACGGACTGGTTTGATAACCATAAAGGTGTTAGACAGGGTTGTTTATCCCCATGGCAGTTCAATTTATTCATGGATATTTGTTTGACTAAGAATGAAAGAGTTCCTTGTTAAATGTTTGCTCTACGCCGACGATCAAGTCTTACTCGCTTCATCGGCTGAGAAAGTGCAGGCAATGGTGACAATAATGAATGGGGCCCTGGAGAGAAAGGGAATGAAAGTAAGCGTTAATAAGACAAAGGTTATGGTGTTTGAAAGAGAGGAGAGGATGTCGGAAGTATGTATCAAGATTAGGGAAGATAGTTTAGAGCAAGTGAATGAGTTTGTTTACTTGGGAACAATATTTACGAGAGGTAGAAGGTACAAATGTGTCATTGAAAGGAGAGCGATGGCAGGTAATATGGTGAATGGGAATTGCATACATTTATGAACAGCCAGACGATATCTCACAAAGCTCGTTTGGCTGTGCATAGAGGGGTATTGGTACCAATACTAACATATGGAAGCGAAAGCTGGGCATGGCAGAAGAGGCATAGAGATGAGAGCGTTAAGAGAGTGAGAGAGTATGACTGATGTGAAGATAACTAACAGGATTCGAAATAATGTGATCAGAGAGCGATGTGGCGTGAAAGACGATGTAGTAACACGAATTGAGAATGGGATGCTGAGCTGGTTTGGACATGTGGAGAGGATGAATGAAAGTAGGTTGACGAAACAAATACATGAGGCGAGTGTGAATGGTAGAGTCGAGAGAGGAAGACCTTGGCGAACATTTCACGATCAAATCGGAGACGTTCTGAAAAAAGGCCAGCTCAAGAGTACTCTAAACCAACCAGCATGCATACGTAGATTGATGAAAGTGGAAGAAGCGAAAGACGTATGTCAGGACCGTAGCAAATGGAAGTAGATTGTCGCTGCCTACCCCGTTAGGAACAAGGCGTGAATATATACATCTTCTTTTTTAATAACCATAATTTATAATTTTTGTAAAACATAGTACAGTGTGACATATGTAAACACGTAAATTGCTCATCTTCACCTTTACTGAAGGGCTAAATAAAGAGATACGCTAGCCATTGAGTTACGAGGTCGACAAACTCTTAAAAATACGGAATTGATATTTATGTTAGATCATTAATTAAAATTTAGAAAAAAAAGAATAAGTTACGAAAATTTTCTTTAAATAAGTAAAATAATTCTGGCTGTGTTGAAAAAATGGGCCTAGTACCGGGAGACTGGTGTCACGTACAAAGGAAAAGGGTCGCAACAAGATTGTAAAATTACTGAGTATTAGCTTACTCAGTGTTGTCGGCAAATTGTATGCTAAAGTTTTGATAGAAAAGTCATGGATGAAACAAGTGAAAATATATGGGATGTGCAAGCAGGATTTCGAAAGGGGATGGGATCCACGGATCAGATATTCTCCTTAAGATGCATAGTTGAAAGGTATTTGGCTAAGAACCAAAAAGTCTATTGCGCTTTCATAGATTTGGAGAAGGCCTATGACAAAGTGGTGAGGGATGAATTGTGGTTGGCACTATCTTTGCAAGGAGTGAGCAGTGATCTGATACGAGCATTGAAATCCCTATTAGAGGGTTCCCGAGCTTGTATCAGAATTAACAAGGCGTTCACGGACTGGTTTGATAACCATAAAGGTGTTAGACAGGGTTGTTTATCCCCATGGCAGTTCAATTTATTCATGGATATTTGTTTGACTAAGAATGAAAGAGTTCCTTGTTAAATGTTTGCTCTACGCCGACGATCAAGTCTTACTCGCTTCATCGGCTGAGAAAGTGCAGGCAATGGTGACAATAATGAATGGGGCCCTGGAGAGAAAGGGAATGAAAGTAAGCGTTAATAAGACAAAGGTTATGGTGTTTGAAAGAGAGGAGAGGATGTCGGAAGTATGTATCAAGATTAGGGAAGATAGTTTAGAGCAAGTGAATGAGTTTGTTTACTTGGGAACAATATTTACGAGAGGTAAAAGGTACAAATGTGTCATTGAAAGGAGAGCGATGGCAGGTAATATGGTGAATGGGAATTGCATACATTTATGAACAGCCAGACGATATCTCACAAAGCTCGTTTGGCTGTGCATAGAGGGGTATTGGTACCAATACTAACATATGGAAGCGAAAGCTGGGCATGGCAGAAGAGGCATAGAGATGAGAGCGTTAAGAGAGTGAGAGAGTATGACTGATGTGAAGATAACTGACAGGATTCGAAATAATGTGATCAGAGAGCGATGTGGCGTGAAAGACTATGTAGTAACACGAATTGAGAATGGGATGCTGAGCTGGTTTGGACATGTGGAGAGGATGAATGAAAGTAGGTTGACGAAACAAATACATGAGGCGAGTGTGAATGGTAGAGTCGAGAGAGGAAGACCTTGGCGAACATTTCACGATCAAATCGGAGACGTTCTGAAAAAAGGCCAGCTCAAGAGTACTCTAAACCAACCAGCATGCATACGTAGATTGATGAAAGTGGAAGAAGCGAAAGACGTATGTCAGGACCGTAGCAAATGGAAGTAGATTGTCGCTGCCTACCCCGTTAGGAACAAGGCGTGAATATATACATCTTCTTTTTTAATAACCATAATTTATAATTTTTGTAAAACATAGTATAGTGTGACATATGTAAACACGTAAATTGCTCATCTTCACCTTTACTGAAGGGCTAAATAAAGAGATACGCTAGCCATTGAGTTACGAGGTCGACAAACTCTTAAAAATACGGAATTGATATTTATGTTAGATCATTAATTAAAATTTAGAAAAAAAAGAATAAGTTACGAAAATTTTCTTTAAATAAGTAAAATAATTCTGGCTGTGTTGAAACATTAGAAGTTCAATTGTTATGACACGTAAAAGGTTAACATACCTACGCTCTAGTAGGATACAAATATAAATTTATGTAACGTCTGTTTCGCCTCATTACTTCTTAGATGACGCAATGCACTCACATTCGACACAACGTACAGATTCATGCGCTCATAGTATGCAAGGCACCTTAGTTTGACAACTTAGTTTCGTTGCGTTATACTCGTAGACAAAGCACTCGTAGAACTGAACATGTACCTGTATTTTACTAGGCAAATACACGTATAACATCTACACGTATTTCTATAACATTTACTTGCATTGCATCCTAAAATCTCTTTTCTATTAAACGCGCAGATGGGTGCAAGAGCGTACCGGAGGCCCTACCTACATGTGTCGAGGGCAGAACACCGTGGGGTTTTAGCAGTACAACTCTGATTAAACTTATTTTTGCACTCGGGGGGGCGATTATGCGTTTAATATATACGCGTTGACGTAAATAAAGGGTATGTTTACATTTCGATAAAGAGGAAACGGCAATAATACTTTGTAGGTTTTGTTAATACTTAGCACTTCAATATTTTAATCCTCGGCTAAACTTGTTTGTATTTTATAATCGCAACCAATTATAATTTTAGGTAACGTTTGCAATTTACGACATGATTAATAATGTATTTTTTATAATTTGTAGGCTTCTTCTCTGCCTAGGAGTCGCCACCCTCTTACCTTTTTTCTACCGCCAACTACCAGTGTAACGATTGTTGTGTTACGGTTTGAAAGATATTGAGAGCTTTTAGTCTGCAATGATGACAACGCATTTGTAGTTATTTGCAGGTGTCCAAGGACTTAGTAGTCATTTACTAGATGGACTGTTAGCACCTTAAAAATAAATACACAGTTGTTATTAATTGTTATTTTCAAAGAAAGTGAGTCTGTCCTTGCAGAAAAGTTAGACATTTATTAAAAAAACGTGCATGTCTGAATCCTATGTTATTTATTATGTTTAACATTAATCCTTTTCTTTTTATTTACTTTATGTATCGTTACATAAAGCATGATGGCACTTAAGCAAATTTATTTACGCAGAACAGACAGTCGTTCGTATACAGATTAAAACGTAATTTTGCTTTTAGCATTATAAATTCCCAAAATGAAAGACTAAAGAAAATTATGATTACAAAATTTGTATTTCTTTATATCAGAACAAAAATACATCAATACAGAACTAACATCAAGGGAAGGGAAGGGTCTGCAGTCTGTGATCATATTCTAGGTCGCCCCAACCAATAAATTAGTTTTGACTGACTATACGTTCTCGAAAAGAACAAAAATGATTTGTTAGCCGATTGAAAGTAAAAAATATCCTAATTTCAATAGTGAAGATAGCTGGGTGCTACCCAGGCGATAGGCTTGGGATCCGCTAATTAATAAAATAAATTCAAGACCAAACATTCCTCTACACGGCCTCAAGATAGCGTGAGCTCATTCTGCGTACATCGAACCAAAAATTGCTAATTATAAAGCTGACGGTAACGGGGTTAACTATGACATCAGTACGTCAAACACTCCGGTCCCCTCGTGAGTACGGGTGCTGGTGGGCTTGGGTGATTTAAAAATCTAATTAAACACGATAAAATCCGTAAATAATAGTTTCATTTCAAACATATAACTTAATTTAAGAGACATCTGAGAATGCATAATTTAGACGTAGTTCTCTAAATTATAAGTAAAGAAAAGTAGTACCCTGTTAATGTACCACTGTTTGGCATAGGCCTCCTCTAAATATATTTGAAAAGGTTTACATATATTTACTCATACACATATAGGTTGAAGAGCAAAGTATATACAATAAAAATAAAAATAAATGATACATTGAAGTGACTTATCGTCTTGAAAATGTTATTACTGACACTACTATCATGTACGTTTATAAAAAAATATATGATGATTTATATATATGTGTGTAATTTGAACCTTTTTGAAAACTAAAAAACTCTTGTCTCTAAAGCCAGACACGCCTTCATATATTATGGCATACTTACGATAATATTTACTCTGAAATGTGTTATGATGTTGTGTATGACGTTTTGTTCTTCACCTGCCTACTTAACTCTGCTGAACATATACCTTTATTGGTATAATATTATTCATTTATTCATTCATTCTACATTATTCTTTCCCAATAATGCGCCATTTGCTAGCATTTTATGTCGTTTATTTCTTGAATGTTTTGGGAATACTCATCACGCTGGGCAAGCGGGTTGAGGCAGTGCCTACGGATCTGACAGATACTATAGCAAATGCCCTAAAAATGTCTTGTAGTCGACAATAATATGTCATTCAATAATATGTCGAACAACGTTTTAATAAATAAAATAATATGAGAGATAACACCTAACACGTCGCAGGTTGCTACACATAGCGGCATCTGTATATTCAGCCTTGAAATCACGTCGAGTGACTGTAGCTAATATTTGCATATACCAAAATTTGTTGTCGGATATTTCTACCTCGAAAATCTCCAGAGACTCGTTTGTCAGCCACCGTGTACTACATGCGGGTGAAGTTGAAATTTGTTGGTATAATTTTATCACCCAATTACAAATTAATATTTTTAACACGCTTATATTAGGAGTTACGGTATGAAATTGCCGTAATGTATTGAAAAAACTTTTTTAAATTAGAAAGTTAAATTTAGCTTTTATTTAAAAATCTAATCAATTATAAAAATAATTAAAATTAAACATACATGGTCCAAGAACCAGGCAGGGTTAATTTTAATTCAAAGTGGCTACGCCATTAAAAGGGCAACTACATACTTTAAGGAGCAATTACATCGACCTGAATCTTTTTAAAAAAAACGAAGTTTGCAATTCACCACTTCGACCACTAGGGTTAACAACTATTTGCAACTTTGCATCTTCCACTGAGAGGATTTTCTCTAGCCGATTGGCGATCATAGTACCAGATGCATCGCACTTAAAAGCTGCTGCCCGTCAACAAGTCTATGTATTTTCGGTTTGGCATTTTTTAGAAAGATTAATCTGACATATGTTGAACGCTATGGTTTTTTCCTTATTTATCTGAGTACATCACCTCTAAAATTGTTTGTAGTAAAAACCAACCTTTATAGAAGTGTTTAAATGTATATTGTGGGTTGTCAGTAATTTGTATATTAAGTAACATAACTGCTTTAATATAAAAAGAATATTTGAAATACTATTAATATACTTGTATTGCCGTAGTTGACGGGAATACAAGCAAATTGCAATTTAACAAAGCATTAGAGGTTAGATCTGAAGTGGGTGACGACCACGGCTATGGTCAGGTCAATCTGGAGGTGTGAATCCGTAACGTCATAATTAGCAATCCGCACCATTAGGGCTATTGGCGCTTCAAATTAATAACTTGAATTTAAGTAATTTCTATACACTAATATGTATACACTGCAATAACTCTAATATTATTTTATCAAAAAATATTTTTTTAATTACCATTTTTAAAAAAAAAATTTGCTGTTACAACCATATATCCAACACTGCGGTGGTCAGAGGTCCTTTCAACCCACTTTTCATCGGAGCTTATTTGAAACTACATTACAAATGGTGAGGCTGTTACAAATTGTACGTATGTTTCCAAAAACCCATCGGTAGAAACCCTCCGTATAGAATATCGAACTCGAGTCTCCTGATTCCGAGGTAGATTCCCTAATCGCGACTACCATATATATATGACATGCTTTAATAAAGCGTCGACCGTAATAAAACTTGACTTGTTAAAAGGCTCGATTAATTACTGACCTACGGGCTAGTCCCGAGTGACCTCGAATAACAGATTACTGTTTCAATATTTCTTTCAGACCTCTGCCAAATATATAAAATAAACGTATTACAAAAGATAACTGTCGTGTGGTATTGGGGCAAGAATCTGTCACTCCTTGTCTTCCCGTGTGTGTTGCAAGAGGGGACTAAGAGAAAATATTTGAAAATCGCAAAGCCTACCCAAAAATCGCGGGATACCATGTCGAAAATTACCAGTACAAATACTTTCTTGTATTTACGCAAACATTTGAGATGAAACTATTATTTACGAATTTTGTCACGTTTAATTTTTGTTTACATTTTTGTTTATATTTTTTAAACAGCAGCCGTGTTGTAAAGGGAACTGAGGTGTTAGACGTCCAGATATCATAGCCAACCCGGGCTATCTTTTGCTTTTAATTATTAATTTTGGTCCGATCTACGCAGAATGTGCTTACACCTTCATTTCAACACCAGAACAAAATTAATTAGCGTGGGGGTTATTGCAAATCGTCCTTACATGAGAGGCCGATGTCCTGTTATGGTCAATTAATAGGCCGGTAAAGTAAGTAAAGTATAACAAGAAATGTATACTGATTTAAAAAATAAAACAATAACGTGAGCTGCTAACAATTAAAACTTTGTTGATAAATTTTACATTGCAATAAATATAAACATATCTTACTATCTTTCTGTTTACGATTAGTTCGGTTTTACTACTGAACAAATTACTTTCTTTTAAATTTTCCTATTAAAAAACTTCCATTTATGTTTTCCTGTTCTATTAGACAATGGTCAATCTTATAGTAGTAGTACATCCAGAAGGTGTAGTGTCAGTGGCACTGTATAGTAAAAGTGCAAATAGAACCAAATACCAATAATTCGTGTGTTCCAAAAATAAGAGCGGCAGAGATTTACGACGTTGAATGTTGCTATAGTATGTTCGAGATGATGAATAAAAAACTTAAATAATGAGTGATATTGTGTACTCTACTAAAAAATTGCTTCATTTTCTCTTTTGAATGATACACATCATCGTTACTTCATTTATTAATAAGTAGGTATTAATATATTTAAAATAGGCTTTGAGGACACGTGTTATGGTTTGTAATCTCAACTGAGATATCGTTGACATGATAAATCTACTTTTCAAAGGGACAGTCCCTACAAGAGACCCTTTTAACCTTTCTATGATTAACGGCGACTTTTGAATGCGGGCTTAGTTTGTTGATAACGTTTGTAAGCACTCACGTTGCCATAATTATTAACAAAGGGATAAGAAAAGCGCCATTCATTTTACTTAAAATGTTCAAAAATATGTAATAATAAAAAAATATCGACGTTATCACCCCATATGATAAACAGATATAGTCTTCACCTGGTATTTTTCCTTTTAAACTAACACTCAGCTGCCTGGTTGGGTTTCACTAATTTATTTTATTTAATTTAGGTGTGTATCTTTATATTTATTAGTTATTTTATCGTATTTTATGTCTTTGTATTTATCCCATAATAATAACCATAGATATTTATTTCAAACACAAAATTATGCAAGTGATACAGATTTATAGGACAATCTAACGCCGAAATACGTACGAATCTTTCAATCCACGCTGAAGTCACATGTAAACGGATCTATCGTACTATTTCACTATCGGAAGCCACCGACGTGCGTCTAAGAAATTATGCTAGAGGCACTACAGGACCGGAACAGCCCCAACAGCACCTTGAACGCATTGTTCTATTGGACCTGCAGAGCGTTTTATATCCGGGTACTAAAATGTATTGCATTAATAATAATGAAATGAAATTTAAAACCGTTATAACCGAATAAAGTAACCGTATAATACTGTTAAAATTTTATCATTCTACTGATAAGCCCGTAGCGTGATTTATTTTCCAAAATACACGTTTTAATATCGTGTTTTGACAGTTGTTACAAATAGATGACATTAAAAGAAGCATAGTATTATTATCTATTTATTAAAAAAAAATCTTGACAATAGCCGAGTGGTTTGGAGATATGCCTAGTAATCAGTAGACTCGAGTCGCATCTCCTATTTTGAGAACTGGTACCAACAGGTTTTTCGAAACCTATGTATGATATGAGTCGTTAGCTTTGACACTAAGATGGCGATAGACTCACTACGAGTACCAGTCACGTGATCCCCAGTGAACTTCTGGTGAAAAGTGGTAAAATATTTAAACCTCTAAACACCCCAGTTTTGATTATACGGTCGTGAGAGCTTAGATACACACACATTTCCTTATGAGTAAGTGTTATAAAATTAGGCGTATGATGGCGGCGTAAGAAAATTTGCCTATATCTCATAACGTGGGAACCATAACAGTCAATTAACTGTGATACTACATAAAACTCGTGATTTAATATATTTCCTCCGAGCGTCGCTGTGATGAAATATATTTAATCAACATCTAATTAATATTAAAATTGAAAACAAGCAGAGACAATGTTATTACATTAACTTCAGAAGCATGTATTGTTTAGCGACGTTGTGAAGATAAATAAGATGTTATGTAACACGAAGTTGTTATAGCACTGCTCTACATCAAGTTACCCTAAGTAAATTTACTGTGATGTTATCTAAGAAAAAGCTTTACTGTATTTATAAAATATTAAACTATATTTCATAGTAGACATTAAAGTAAATTTTGTCATAAAACCATTTATTTAAATATAAACAAAATATAATGAATAATAATAAACTACTCTGGCCATAAATTATGTTAAATTTAAAAAGTACCTGTTTTGCCATTGGCGCGAACATGAAGAGTAATGGTTGTGTCTATGAATTTAGTAATTAATGTATATTTCGAGTTTTGATATATAATGTTGATATGCTGCAAGTGTTTTTGGAAGTGGAAATTTAATTAGTGACCGGAAATCGTTCATTTTCTTTTTGGTGCCAGTGCAACAGATTATCGTTAAAAGTCGTAAAATGTTACTACGTCGATATAATAGTATATAATAAGCTCATTTGGACTTATATGTGGAAATTGTGATAATATCATTTTGACACTGACAGACAGTTAAACAATGCCATATCCTCGCTCGAGAAAAGAGAAAAGAGCTGTTTCTTCTTTTTTATGAATTCAAATTTGGAATAGGTTTAGTGTGTAAGAAGTAATGAGATTTTGAAACAATTCTCCATTAAATCGCGCCCATCTATTGGTTTGAAGAAATTTCTATACAGCTGACCGTGTATTTATGCTTATTTAAATACAGCCATGAACACTATTTAAATACACATGAACTTTTGTATATTAACGTATATTTAACGAAAACGTTCAACATAATAATTCACTAGTTATGCTGACAGTATTACATAAGCTATTGAGAAAGGAATGATCGTTCACCAAGGCGGAGGGAGATTTTCAAATATTTGAGTCTAACCACAAATAAGATTAATTTATCTCATATTATACTAAATGCAGGTAAGTGACGCTTTAAATAGCCTGAATTCTGTCCATGTGGCTGTCATAAAATGGGGTTAAACCACTAAGCATGATCGTAGGATACCTCCAATTTTTTTTAGCTATTTAGCTAGAAATAATGATTTCTTGTATTTACACCAACACTACACTTTTGAAATTAAACATTATTTGCGGATTTTATCGCATTTCATTTTTGTTTTTATGTTCTCGATCTTTTGGATGTTTTATAGCACCCGTAGTCACGGGGGCCGAGGTGAGGTGTATAAAACATCTTGATGTCATAGTTGACTCGGGCTACCTTCGGCTTTTAATTATTATTTTGGACCGATCTTTCTTATGATTTACCACATAGGTAATGTTTTCCTTAATGAATATCTGCCATTCTTGAACTTCTCGTGTGGTGAAATAGATGTCGCCACAGTTTCATTTCAAATGAGCTAGAAATTTTTGTTGTTTTTCTAGAATTTGCTCACTACGATTATTCTCATTATATTCTTAAGATTTTTGGATATGTTACTGTTTCATACTTTATCTAGTTGAGTTTACCTTGCTAATATTTATGCAACACATGATGTATAAGTCATTATATAAGTCTGCGTGTAATGTATTTTTAGTGCCTCTGCACCATACTAACAAAGTGGCGCATTTAAATCGAAGTAAGCCCTTTTATGAATCACAAGGTGAACACTGTTAAAACATTAGACAAATCAACTTCCAGGTGTACGATATGAAATCCAATATTCAAAGAACATCAATTTTATATAATTTCCATAACATAAAGTCTAAAATGATAGGTTATTCCGTTTATTTACTCTGACAGCTACATGGAATAGCCAAAACCCGATATATCGGTCAGCTGGGTGCACAACAATTAAACGGTGGGTGCAAAATCGCTGAACGTATCACAAAATTAGTCGTGTTTTAAAATTACTCTGTTTATTCAAAGGCTAGGCTAGCTTTTTAATAAATACCTAACTTAAAATTTCGCAGTGGCATAACCAGGGACTGTTGTCGCTTGGAAGTCTTGTGTAATATCTAAGTATACATTTGAAAGTTCTAATCGATTATTCTTCATATTGTTATACATTGAAAAATAGGATATTGTATTGGAACATATGTGAAACATTGAGGTGTTTAGGTGGAAATATAATTAAAAAGTTATTTATAAAAGTGATAAATCCATCTAGTCAAATTTATTAAGTCGAAATAAATGTAGGAAACGATATATAAGCATTCAGATCATTGACACTATCTAAGTTAGTTAGTTAGTCATTGCATTCCAATCGTTTATTAAGTATGTATGTATTTATATATTCACGCAGTGTTCCCAACGGGGTAGGCAGAAACAATCTTCTCCGTCTTTCGCTTCTACCACTTTCATCAATCTTCGCATGCATGCTTATTAGTTTAGAGTACTCTTGACCTGGCCTTAAGACTTTATATAAAGACTCGAAAAACATCACGGTCTAAACAAACCCACACTTTATAATTTAAGACTAAGTGTCGAATATCCTTAAATGTACTTCATGCAAATATTGTTGTGAATTATTCTATTTTTATGGTTCTAAGAAAAACAAATTTTTCGACCGTTATACATTTAATGACCAAAAGTATCAAAGCAAATTTGGAGGTGTTAATACGTCCTCGGAATTGGAATAAATTGGCAACCATAGATTCAGAAGCTGAAGAATGCTGGAATTCAGTAAATATTTAAGAAAAAGTATGGTTTTATCTTTTACTTATCAAATGCAAATATTAAAAAAAAATACTCTAACGTTTTAGTTTTCTTATAAATAACAGCTATGCTGTTAATTCAATGGTTCGTTTTAGAAATAATATTCGTAAAGCGTTATTTGTTATTTGTTGCAAATAGGATATTCATAATTCAAATTCAGTAGATTATGGAATTTATTCTATCTTCTGTAAGTCATGGACACAAAATGTGTGCTTCATTTTCTGCCAATAATAGCGTGAAATTCCTTTGTATGAACATATAAAGCAATTTGCGCTAATGTCTGCTAGGAACTGCATGATAAGGAAAAATGGCAGGACGTGACACAAAAGGCGCAATATTTTTTACTAGCCTGTGTTTCTATTACGGTTAAATAGTATTTATTTTGTGATGTCACGAGAATCCTTAAAAAATTCTCTCTATTAAAATTTCAGTGGTGAGATAACTCACTTCTAGAACAAAGTAAGGATAGTAGTGACTTCTAGTATGTTATGAAAATAGATAATTAGTAGTATTAGTCAACTTACTCTAAATTTTCGACAGCGGGTCTAGCCTGTTATAATATTCCAGGCTTTGACAATGTTTTTAATACGTTTATGATATCGGATGAGTGAGGAAAAGTGTTAGGGATACGTATGCAAATTGATAATATATCATATTGAAAAATTCAAACACCTTTTAATAAATCAATTTTAACATCTTGTATTCGACATACAAGATGTTGAAGTTTTATTGGTATTAATATATATATATATTACCATAAATACAATACAATGCTGTAAATAAACTTCACTCGAGATGGCTGAAATGTAGATAATGGGCAAATAGTTCGATTATATAACTATTTTTTAAAAGGTGTCTGAATTTTTCAATATGATATATCTTCTCTATTCCTTTTGAAATTATTCTTCAGTCACCTTACACACACAGAAAAACAAGATGCTTGTAATTCACGGCGTATTCTGCGTGGACGTGGTACCACCCCGGCCGAGCCGCCTCATACGGCAACAACAAAAGTCGCCGCTTGTCTATACTAAGTTTAAAAAGTATTGAGATTCTATTACAGTGTTCAGAAATGGAATTTAACTTGCAGATAAAGTACAAAATTAAGATATAAAAGTATGCTTTATTACACGGGTACGTACAGAATACGTGTATACGGAGGCATTAGTCTGCGGCCAATGCACACGTAAGTCATTCTGAAGTTCATGCTGCCTCCGGCATATAAAATGCTTTTGTTTTCAAACAGTATTCGTGTTTCAAGTACGAAGTAAGAAAGATGGTACTTTACTTGAACAATCCTGCTCATACAATAAGCCGTGTATTCCTTTCAGTTTGGAATGAGAGCAAAATCGAGGTTTTTGTTGCAACACTTCATATGTTTCGGTGTATACAAGGGAGCAATCTTTGTGCTGTTCTAATATTTAAATGTGCGAATGTTAGAATAATAATAGATTACTATGAGGACGATTGATTACTTTCAATGAGGCATTTCATTATTTTCATTATTAAAACAAAACATCACAAGAGGCATTATCTAGTAAATTATATAGAAAGAAGAAAGGAAAGAAAGTTGTTTTTATCAATACAACTAAAAAAACTAAAATTAAATCTAAATAATACTTTTTAATCCATAATCTACTTCATACATTTTATTATACTTAATTATAGCTACAGGGGTAGGTAAACTTCAAAGATTTCCATTTGGTTCGACTCAGCGTAGTGGAACTGGCTTCCGAAATCTATTTCTCTGGTAGATAGAACGTAATGGGTAACGACCCTCGTAGTCAGGTTTGCTCGCGGAGAATACTTCGCTTTTTCCACACAAATCTCGTTTTTAGATATTTTAAAGACATTTTGATTAACTAGTATTATTACACAGTACATGAGTCTTTGATCGTTAAATAAATAACGATGTATTATTTATGTAAATAAACATAATTATGTTATAAATTCGTGTAAAAATTTATATAGTGAATAGTGATAGCCATCCTGAAATAAACATTTTAAAAGATTAAAACAAGAATTTTTTTTTTGTAATAATTAGATATATGTATAAAAACACTACATGTATCATGTACTTTATAATTACAACATTAATTAATCAAACAAAAACAATGTTATAAGATGTAAGATATAAAGTTATTTACTATACCAGTTAAACTCCTGACATTTCTGTGCCTAACAGGGTCCATAATGTGTCATACAATTTAAGTTTACTGACTACATTATGGAAAAGAAAATAAAATATTAAGTCAAAAGGGGGTTTGCCTCCAAATCGGAAGACCTGAGTCCATACCCCATTTCAGCGGGCTCTTGACAATGGGTTTGGTGCACGTTTCCTCCCACTGAAGCAAGTTCTACTGGGTCGTTTACATACATTGCACATGGACAAACACTCAAACCCGGAACAATTAGTTGTAGTTCATACATATATTTCTGCCATACGGTAATCAAACCTGCGACAAAAGTAGGTAATTAAGTAGCATATAGTAGAAAAGACAAATATATTACTTACACATGACTGTGTAATATTACGTAAAAAAAACTTGACGTTGATAGGCACTGACAAAATATCCCCAGCGTTGCTATTTCATTAGAGCCCATGACTTTGTTTTTTTAATGCATGGTGCGAATATGATCGCTTTGAAAGCCTTTGATTCGCTTTGTAGTTGTTGTAGAAGGTTGCCGTTCGTCAAACGCTATTGTTTCTATTTTTACTGTTATATTCCGCAAAAAATTAATATCGCGATATTGATCCGATTCTAGGAAAAATTGCACAATCATATTGCAAATTAAGGAGTTGTGATAGGTAAAAATCATAAAATAAACATAAACATTTTCAACTATAGTTTGTATAAAATCTTAATCTTATTTCAAGATAGTTAAAAAAATAACAATTTAATGTGATAAATATAATAAAAACTCACTTTGGTCAGAGACCCTGTTATCATGTTTTTTTTTATTTTACGTCTACCCTTTGTCATGGTACACTGCTGTCGTTTGTTTATCTATGTGCTGTGATTAGTATGTACGTGTTTCAAAGTTATTAGGTACTATATATAGGTAATATAAAATTATTAGCCCTGTGCCCGATGAATGTAGTTATTGATGTATATCATATTTTCATAATGAAGTAATAATTATAAAATTATGAAACCGAAACACATTTGAAATAATTAATAACACATTTTTATTTAAGTCGGGATTTATTTAAGTTATAAATTTGAACGCACTCATATACATACGGACATTCCTGATCCAGACACGAACAAAAAAATACACGGAATAAAGGGAATAACAAATAATATCGCCGCAACAAAATTCTCCTAAAACAATTAAGTACCTACTGTCGGGTCGTCTAACTACATTGTACTTAATCACGATTCCGAGTAACTTTTAATGAGTTGATTTGCAATGGTTATAGTCAGTTGTCACAATACGGTTCTCTTGCCCTACTAGTTTTAAAAGTCCTGATATGATTCATAACAATATTATTTCAATTGTTTTAAATTATATTTATACTTAATTAAATTATATTATACTACTATATTACACTTTATTCATAACTTTTGTTGAATTGAAAGAAATTTTAAAGGTATAAAAAATACTGTAAAAATAAAGTGGGTTAAAAAAACTGAAACTTTTAACCAAAAAAGAAAACACATTCGAAACATAAACTGCATTTTTTAGACATGAGCACACAATATGCCTAAAATATTATGAATCTGGCAAGGGTTGATTAAGGATGACATTAGTGAGTCGGATTATAAGGGTCAAAAGAAATAAAAAGTGAAGGGATTTTACTTGAAGAACACGCTTATTTTATTATAGATGCCTATTTATATTTCAAATATAAGTAAGTAATAATAGATAAAATACGAAATATTTTTTAAAAAAGACCCCAAAGGCGGCATCAACTTCCGATTGCCATTGGCAATTATCAGCTACGCGGGATCTTTTATAGTGCCGCAAATGTTCGAGCAAATACCTTCTTTCCTTTTTTTTAGTTTAACGTGGGGGAAAGGTATGCTGTTGGCCCAGTGGACTTTACAGCTTTAGCGGCAGAGACTCGCGAGGAGAAGGCCCGCGTTTTTTAAGTGTACTTTGCTGGAGCTGAGTCGCCCTCGGATTCATGTTAACGAAAGAAAGACTCTCGACAAAAACTAGGAGGGGCGCACGAGCGTAATGTTCTAATGCCACCACTAACGGATTAGGGTGATCCTTCAACTTTCCGAAATATCTTGTGGATATTTCTTCAAAAAGGACTGCCAGAGAGGGCAGATTTAAATCGCGGTGCAAGTCTGCATTCCACATGTAATATGTGCACCATAATGTAATAAGGTGCACCGTTTGCACGGCGCTTGAAGTGGTTTCAGTCGCTGTTTCGGGACGTAGGCGAATACTACGGTCGCATAAAACATAATAGGTCGTATCCAAGTTTTGTATAATAATAATATATGTCTTAGTGACATTTTGATGATTTTATTCGTAAGATAATATAGGCGACCGGATACAAAGGCGGCTATATTCCTTACGTTTCTGATGTGCTTAGTGAAGTTGAGTCTATTGTCTAGTGTGAAATCTAGGTATTTCACTTCCGACACCCATCCGGTACGGGTTTGCCGAACAGTGAATATAGTGCCGAACATATCGAAGAGAATTTGCTTGATACTTTGCGTTTGGAGACGCGGTATTAAGCGAAAAGGAATGCCTTGCTTTTTTCGGAGTTGACACCGATTCACGATGTCCTAAACCAATCGCTAAGTACGTTGGATGGGGCTTGGAGGCGAATGCAAACCCGCGATACATTAATATCGGAAGCGTAATAGGGTGTCGTTGGCGAAAACCGCCGTTTCAACTTTTTGGTTTTGGGAATATCGCTAGTGTAGAGAGTAGGCGTGAGAACCGAGCCTTGTGGAACGCCGGCTCTTATGAGCCTGCTGTCAGAGAGGGTCCCCTCGACTCGATAACGAAAGGTAGGATTTGACATGTAGGCTTCTATGATGGGCACAAGCCTGTCTGGCACTCGTACCACGCCGTTGTGCCAAAGAAACTTAACTATTTTTCCTTGCCGATTGACATTTGTCGGCTTGACGCTGTCCTTTGGTCAAAATTTTAGTTTGGACATATCTTATGATATTTTGGAGAGTGAAAAAAATACCGCATTTTTTGGTATCCTCTAATATTCATACAAAGTATTTAAAGTTAATATATAGATGAAGGATACTCGTTTATAGCACTGTACTATAATAGTTTATAAAAATTTAAATCTTCTCTATACATTGTAAGTACAATGTATGAGTAGGTACTTGTTATTTTTATACTTTGCCAGTCATTTGCATTATATAAACATAGTGACGATAGAATACACAGTTAATCACATTTGCAGTGAATTTTAAGTACAGCGGTTAATAGCGTAAGCTCTCATGCAAATTTTATATACAGCATTTTGCAACATGGAAGTAAAATTTTAATATTGCCTAATTTTTGAATTTCCTCTGTGTACCTCTTTAAATACTGGACACGCTAAGGTGGCGCCTGTATATTATGTCAAATAATGCGATATCACCGCGATTATCTTTTAAACCGGAACACAATAGTTGTTACACTGCCGTTTGGCGGTAGAATAGGTAAGAGGGAGGTACCTTGACGACTCTTAATCAGAAAAGGAACCTACCACCTAGTTAACCCTGGCATTGGAGAGTGACCTATTGGCCACACCATACTGAATGCGTAATTTTATACGCATTCGCGCGTGGTTGTGATAGAACGTCGTTGGATTTGCAGAATAATATGGTATATTTTCTCTCTAACAACAAAATCTTATTTATTAATTTGTTATTTTAATATAAAGCATAGCTATAATTCAGTGGTTAAGATAAGACGAATCACTCATTTTCGTCCCATAGCTCCTAAAAAATATTTAAAATGGTTAAATATATGCGATTATATACGTATATCTTATGTACTCGTATATTATATATACATATTCGATTCTTACATGTTTGTATGCGAATGGAAATATCAATGTCCAAAGAAACAAATGAGCTATAAAACAATGCTGAGTTCCAAAGCCTGTGAAAAATGTATGTTCTTTACAAAAGAGTTAAACCTAGAAAACATAAAATATTGAAGGGATTGCTGCTGGCACAGCGTGCATTGTACAGTGAAAATATCGCTTTTCGTGACTAGAAAGTCACTGGACTTGTTCAATTCATTTGTTTTCTATACAAAAACTTTTAAAAATTGTTTTTCTATATCATAAATAAAATTACTTGCCCATAAACCCTTAACTAATGACTTCAATCATTAAGCCAATGTAAAAAAACGCTACCGGCCACTTACATATAGTTGGCTGAAACTCGGAGGTGGGGCTGAAAAGTTTTAAGCCTAAGGTATTAAAATTTATTTTTCAATGTAATCTATTATCTATTTCAATTAACTTTTGACATTTATTAAAAAGGTCTTTAAACCCGGTAAAAAATATTCGCCGTCTTTACTCTCGAAGTGTTCATTTACGGCCTTCTTCGTTTCTTCGTCACTGGAAAATGTCCGTCCTCGAAAAGAGAAAATAATCGCTAGGCGCCAGGTATGGACTGTAGGGTGGGCGGTTGACTTCTTTAAATCCTGTCTCAGCGACGGCACGCCTCGGAACTCGCGCAATGTGGACGGGCGCATTGTCTTGTAAAAACAGGACTTCTTTCCCCTGTTTGCCTCTCCTTTTCGCGACAACCACTTGACGTCGATGTCTAAAAACTCCTGCGAAGTCGTGACTCGACGCTGCTTTTCCACCGGCGTGAGCGTTTTTGGCAACCATCGCGCACACACCTTGTTCATGTGCAAATGATTATGCAAAATGTTGCAGATTCCTTCCCTGATAATGCCCATAGCTTCATCTATTTGCCACAACCTGATACGCCGATCTTCGAGAACAAATATTTTACCTTTTCAATGTTTTCTTCGGTAACGGCAGTGTTCGGGGGTCCCGACCTAGGGTCATCTTCGAGCGACTCCCTGCCGTGTTTGAATTCTCGGTTCCAACTTTTACGGTGGCAAAGGTGCAGACTGCCCATAAACTGCAGACATCTCTTCAAATATTTCCGTCGGCGTTTTGTTCTTTGTGAGGAATTTTATGACAGCTCTGTACTATAATTTCATGCAAAGCGCGGATGACTCGGACATAATGATGTTTACGGTTCAATAACTAAAAGCGTAATAATGCTAATGACATGAAACCGCAACCGATATCCGCAATTAGTGTTGTGCAGAGGGAGTCATTAGTGATACTTAAAGGTACTTAGGCTCAAAACTTTTCAGCCGCCCCTCGTTTGAAGGACGCATTTTTTCTGTAGGTCCTGAAGTCAGTAACGATACACCCCTAGACCCACAATGACAGATTCGTGATATTTTTCTGGTTTCTGTTGTTTAAATACGTTAATTACGTACTGTTTTTTTTTCGTTTCACATCATGCTAAAGCAAAACAGCGTTGTTAAAAGCTAAATTAAAGCAAAAAGATCAAAATTTATTCAAGCAAACGCAAAAAACTTCGTCAGCAAAGATTTTGTAATAAAGATACGTTTCGGACCATTATTGGACCGAAAATAATGGTACGATCGCAGCGATTTTTAGTTTATTTATGTACATACGATTAGAAAGCCTTCACATGGTTATCGAAAACTGGAAAACAATCAAGCAACTTAGCTAAGAGGCAACAATTGAAGTCTTTTTACGCTTAATTTTCGGTGAGCTTGTATCTGTTATGTATTATAAAATCCTCGTCAGCCGATGGATATTTTACATGTATAGATCATTGGACATAAGCATACTAGTATCCATCAGACTTATCATAGGAAGTAGACAAGAATAATGTTTTAGAAAGGACTTGCAAATACTTTATGTGAATCTTACGTAAAAGTCAAAGATTTCCCGTACAACACAATTCTCGTATTGCCACAACCATTGGCAACACCAAATATTCATGTATTTGGTTGGCCAAAGCCTGCAATTCCTGTTTATACAGAGACTGAAACAATAACAGATTTTTTTTTAATATAGGTCATATTTTTTGTAGACGAACAGTGTAATAATAATACAAAATTAATGCCGCATACTGATCGAAGACTATGCGATTAATTGAAAAAGAGTTTTATCAATACCGCTTTGTTTGTAACAACGCCTTTAGTTTTGATAAAAATATTTAATCTCACAAATTTATGTAATCGGCTTTGGACTGGTTCAAAATAGATTTAGATTTCGACTGGAAGAGGGTCAGTCTTCTGCTCTTTTGAAGTCCTTTTTTCATAAAAATTCTTATGACTCCTTGGTAGGATATCATGAGCATGCATCAAACTATGATTGATGCAGGCTCATGACCACGTTAAACTTTTCCAACAAGTCGGGAAGTTTCTGTAGAACTGTGAACATTGTCATTTTGCGTAACTTTTTTTTTCCTTGCATAGGCGCAGGAAGCATTTTGATCGATCGACTCTCTTAAGCGGCAGGCACTAATTTCAATCATGTGTATGGGCAGTAGGCACCCAGCTTCAAGACATGTTTAATAATTCTTAGCAGGACTTTTTTGTTTCTTTTGATCTTCACGGCACGGGGACTGCCCGATCTTTTATGGTCTTTGTCAGAGGAATTGTTAATCGTTATATTTAATACCTAAAGATAGTGCAATACGCAAACATATGGCTGATGCTAAGCTTTTGAAGCGTCCGACGGCTCTATAACCACTTTGAACAAAATAATCACTGCAATTCTGTTATGTTTAGCGCACCGCATTCTTTGTATTTCATTGATATGGAAAGCAAAAAAGAAAAAGGAACTTATTAAATTGTAACTGTAGTATGTTTGTGTTTCATTATTTACAATATTTGTACTAAAGCTATGTAGTTATAACCTTATAAGTTATTATCAAAAATGTATGGTTCATAACCCATTCCAAGCATGAATTAAAGTTCTTGTAGTAAATAAAATTAAATTTTAATAATTTAAATTTACAGTATTTTGGGACAAAGATTACTATATTGGCAAATAAGTGTATGAACGTAATGTCCGTAATAACTATTCATACCCAGTACGTTTAATTTAAATTTGAAATTTACTATAACGTCGAAAAGATTTCATCGATGTTAAAAACTCTCTGGGAAAATCCTTTTCAACCGCATGTCACTCGCACTTGGTCTACGTAAATTATTACTGGTGCAAACGCGCAACTACCGAACAAGTTTTATTTTAAAGTTTAATGCCATAGGAAATGCCTAAAACTAAAATATACTTCAAACACCTAAAAAGGTATTTCGTAGAATTTTCATATACAAAAGTATAGAGTTAGTTTATAGTTTAACGTGTTACTAAAAACTTAACTTATTGGGAGGTGAGTGTCCCCAACAGGTTGGTCTTAAAATGAACATGAGCAAGACAAATATCATTTCCAACATCCATGTCACACCTATTTCTGATGCTATTCGGATAATACGCACGAAGTTGTTGACGAAAACCTGGCACAAATTGTCAGACAAGGTAAGTCCAACTTTGACCCAGAGGTCAATCGAGGTCAATTCATGACTTTTAAGTCATGTGAAGTACACCGACTTATATTAGAACAACGTGACGTTTCATATATAGATGAAAAATGCGCATGCCCAACAATACAACTTTTGTAGGGTTCTAATTTACTTAACCTTTAAAAAAGTTTTAAAAATAACGAATAAATCTAAGATATGCTTAGATCTCTTTGACTACCAGGGACATTTTGACGTCACGCATATGTTACATCTGTCATACAAATAAATATATATTAAATCATGACATGCATGTATAAATGGTGAATATATAAGTACCCAAAATACGTAACACGTTAAAAACTTATTTTAAAATGTGACCTTTCGATGACCTGTCGTCAGGCCGTCTACCTGAAAATAGTTGGTAGGTCCGCTTTTTTTCTTTACGAACAACCACAGCAGTTTACCTGTTTAGACAATAGAAATAAACATACTTGCGCACGTTGACGGCTGCCCTCCCTCCCTTCCCTCCAGTCGACCGTTGACCTTTGCTTCGTCTGCTGTATATTCTATACGTGGTAGATCCAAGCGGCGACTGTTGCTGCTGCTGGAATAGGCTGCGTCAACCGGGGCACACGTATCGACACACACAAAGGTGCACAGCTTCGAAGAATACCGGCGTGGAGAATAGGGTTCTCTCTCTCATAGCCACCCTCTCCAAATATCTCAAAAAGGCCTGCTACGCACCTGCAGCTCCTCTTGTGTTGATGTACGTGGGCGTCGGTAATCACTTACCATCAGGTGAGCCTCTAGCTCGTTTCCCCCATGTTCCATAAAAATATAACGCGTTTATAGATCAAGACGTTCGAATCGGAATATCAGGTGCGAAGGTTGTTATAGGCGCTCCAAGTCTAGTGACAGAAAATCTCCTACATATTCTTAAATAAATTTGATAGTAGTGCAAAAAGATGCAATTAAGCCTTGCGATTATATATAGTCGATAGTGCGATTAAGCCTAAGAACTGCCAAGGTGATCAATAATTACCAGACACGTCTGCCTTATGACGTATATCACGTTGAATATTAATTACTGGTAACCAAACAAAATATTATTAAATTAATAAAAGTTAGTTTAGTTCCATACAAATTTCATTATTTATATCTATGATCGTAATCATTAAGTCTGTACTTCTTCCTGCGTAAACTTACACACTAAATAATACTTAAACATTTGACTGCAGAAAAAATATCGAATGGTGTAAATCAGGCACGGATAATATGAGAAGTTCCCTATGAAACTAAATTACCGTAAGATCTTACGATATGGTTTTAATAGCCTGGGTTGAAACCAAGTTGTAAAAGTTACATTACTTTTCAAGCTTCAACCCAGAGTGAAGTCAGCTAAAGCTCAAGTGATATGCAGAAAGCACAGTGAATAACCGTGACGGCACGTAGTGTTACTCGTTTTTCATTCCTTAAGTAATGCGTTCAGTGATAAGTGTAAGACTTTAATTTCTATGTGCAAGGATTTCATCACACAACGAAGATTATAATCACTAACACAGTAGTCACTTTAGTACATACCTTTAACGACAAAAAAAAAAGGTTGACAAAACAACTTATAGGTCTTTCACGACACAATATATCAAATAGAAAAATACTATAACTTTATTTAAAAGTAGCAAGAAAATGTAAAAAAGAGGTTGTGGCTTCGGCTTTCGGCTTTAGAAAGCTTTGTGGTGAAATAACCAAGACAAAGTTTTAATTTCACGTAAGGCCGTTTAAGTGCACATCGTTGTTTAAAATGAAAAACATGTTATTAAAGGAAACAAGAATGGCAAGGGCGAGTCTTAAACGCGCGTAGAGGGTTCCGGGTACAATTTTTCGCACACTTCAGGACATAAATAATTTTGGATCTTTAAACTAAACTTTCAATATACCAAATATATAAAATAAAAATTATTTAATTATTTTTTTTGGGTTTTAAATTTTCAAAGTTATGAAAGATTTTTAAGAACTATTTACATAACCTACTCAAATTTCTAAAACGGCGCTAAGCAACATAAATATCACTAAGAACTTAATATTGGTGGAAAGACTTGAAGTAAAGGTAGTGAAACCAGCAGGGTATAGGGTATATATATATATATATATAGGCAGGGTATATATATATGTAGGGTTAGCATTCTCCACCGCGTTATTTTAGTTAGCATCCCTTGGTGGGAAATACCAATCTATTTGTAAATATTTTCTTTGAGTTCGCGCCCGATACAGTATTATTTTATTTGGGGAAAACCTTGAAATTGGATTTTTTTTTAATTTTTTTCAATCATGTCTTCATGTATTTTTATGGCCACCTCTTTTATCTTTTAATGGAACCCAGTATTTGATATTTTATTTGTAGCTCTATGTATAACTCTATTATTTATGACCAACCTAATTTTAAAAAAAAATATATTAAAATAATATCCCTTATTGAATGCTATTTTACTTCCAGGTTTTATCATTGTATGTCTAGGCGTGTCAGGTTTAATACGACTCTCGTTGTTTTCAATATCTGATAAATCCCAGTAACTTGCAAGAATTCGTTTCCTTTCACCGACACATATGCATAAGGGAAATGAATTCTACATAATTTAAATCGAAGATCGAAACGATGATCCTCATAATTTAAATCTTCAAAAACATTTTTAAATATTTTTATTATTTAGATCTCTGTATTGAAATTTCTTATAGAAATCAAAAAAACGTAACATGAACCACAAACTTAGTTTAAATGGAAAAGTTAGCAGTCTAAAAAATTGCGAATGCATGTGTGTTCGATGCAATATATCCTGGTGTCAGTATATCCCTTGCGAAGTTGTGTTTTAATTTGTATCTTCTCATCTAATATCAGGATCATTTCATACCCTGGCATACTTGCATATAACAAATGATAAAGAGTCCGAATTAATAGCTCATCTAAATAAGGCCACGCGTATTGTTTATGGATTAACCTGATTCAGATGGACATTACAATTAGTTTTAGTGTATTTACTTATAAATTTATCATTTTTATTTACTCATAACTTATAAGTAAATGAAATGATTATTAAAATCTGTAAGTAAAAATAACATTCATATAGTTTAAGTTTAGTATATTCAGTATGTTTCTAAATTCTTTTATTTTGGCAATTATACAAATACAATAAATAAAGCCACGATCGCTTAGTTTAGTGTTTAGCATACCCGCCTGCTGAACCACGATACCTGGGTTAGAATCCCAGCCAAAGCCAATGTTTATGCCAAACACAAATCATGGGCAACACTGCATCTGATCATTTCTCCGATCTTATTGCATAAGCGTTACATCGGTATTGCATAAGATTGTGTTTACCTTCTGTTAAGACGATTGAGTGCCTCTGTGTTTGCTGTGGGGGACACTTACGGCACAGTAATATCTCTTCGCAATTGACAGCTACCGATAATATTGCACACCTCGAATTCAAAGCTCTATTTATTGAAACAAAAAAAAATCAATGTTTAGTATTCGAATTAAATTTCAGATATCATTACATAAACATGAAATATATAATTTTGCTTAAACCTTAAACACATCCTCAACAGCGCTCTGCCCTTATTGTACTAACGCATCCAGCTAATACATTACCCGCAACATGGATTTAATTTTCATATTATCGGTAGAATGCGCACATGTGTACATCTAAAACATTACCAGAAGAAAATTTTAAATATACTCAAAAACGATAAAATACATAAATTACATTAGTGTATGTAACAAAAATAATAAATATAAACAGCCTGGACACAAATTCTGATACAAATTAACATCAAAACTGCTAAAACGTTGATGTAACTTAAATTGAAGTATCGTTTAGGTACGATGTCTCGTGGCTTGGGGGCAAAAACGATTTGGAAATGGAAGTTTCGTATATCGAGATGAAACGGTGGAAAATATTTACTAAAAGCGAAATATGCTTATCTAGACGAAGAAACACTCAAATGCTTTTAGCGTGTTTTAAGTATTGTCTTCTAAAAATATTTAATTTTCCTATCAATTCAAAGTTTTATTTAAAATTAAGTTTTTCCGCAGGTTCGCTGGCGTTGAATTCGGGTCAGTATAGTTATAGTGGTCCCTTTAAAGTTACGCCGTGTGGCTGCATAAGAGAATCTGCCCTTTTATCTTAGTGTAGTTTCATGGCATCCGGAATAACTGTCGCCGATACGTCAAAATTAAAGTTTCTATATCTGTGAACCCTGCTAGTTCAAGGTGCGTCGTACCTGGTAATGGGATCGTCAATCCTCCTGCCAAGGATAGCGATAATGATAAATGTCTAGTAACGTACTATTTAAATACTCCAAAGGATAAAAGAATATATTTCAAGAATGTAAATCAAACCAAAAAACGTCGATGTGTACTATAATACCGAAAATAAATAGACTACCGTAATTTAAGCTTACTGTACGCATTAGCGCGGTTACTATGCAGAGCTATCTCTACTGGACCATTATTAAAATTTAATTGGTTTTATTAAAACTTTATCTCCCTCTTTAGGAAATTCTCCTGTATGGCGGAGGCAGTTTATATACATAAATTGTAAAAGGAGTAACACCCATAGTTTATTTATAGCCCATACATATACTTGTCCCGTGCGGGAATCTAACCCGCGAACCGCTGCGTTTCAGCCAAACGTTTAACTACTACATCAGCCTATTACTAATCATTATAATAATTTCTTGATACGGAACCTTCGCGCTTATCTCGCTTGACCACATATTTTACAGACTTTGTGACACCATTTTGTCGTATAAGCTGTCATAATCAATAACTTAACAGGAGGTCTGGAACCATTTTTGTTCTTAGTACCATAATTGCTTAAAATTGCAAATACGTATTTTATTTCTGTCCGTAATTTTTTACACATATATGTAACCATATTTATAAAAAAAAACATGCAGTAATTGTTAAAAAAAAAGTAGACATAACCATCCTGTTCATATATGTTGACCTGGGCCTTAAACTACCTGCATACTCAATTTCAGAGAAATTCGTTTTGTAGAGTTTGCGTAAAACGCGAACACTCAAACTCATAGACCAAAATTTTACATTTATTTAATTTAATAAATAGCTTACACAAATTTTTCCTAAAAATATTACAATAGCTGAAACCAAGTTTCTACAGATTTGTTTTATATTTAACATAATATACATCGCATATATTCTTTGCGTTTGTGCTATATAATTCAAGTAAACTATCGACGTGGTATTATTGAATCTCGTCGGCTTTGGGAGACAGAACTTATTAAACTTAGATTCCCTGAACTATGGGTAAAAGAAAAAGCGCTTGGATATATCAATATTAATTTATATAGGTGCATATTTTATTATTTTATAAAACAAAATTATGAGAGAACTATGTAGTTGAACATTAGTATTTGATAGTGATACTAGTAACAAATGGAGAAATATAATTAATGTTGCGCGCGTCGAGTATACATACGTAAGTGAACAGTGTCAACTACACTCATATCTACTTAATTATTTGTATACGCTCGTTTAATTCTAGTCAATCCTTATAATGGTGAAAACCTACCTCTAATTTTATACTAAAAAAAAATATGATTGCTCTCTTCTGTAATCGTAGAACTTTTGGGAATTCTTCTTACTTAGGCAATTTTTCGTACACCCTAGAGAGTTTAGAGTACAGTTCAGAGGAACTAGCAGGTCTTGGCTGTTCTGGACAGTACAGCTCTGTTCAGCTCGCTGTTCTTAAGCTAAGGACCTCATTTACTCTTACACCAAATGCCGACCATTACAATAAAATCTTTGAAAAATATAGTGCAACAAACAGACACACATGGTTAAAGAAAGATTTTTTAATAAAAGGTCTACTTTAAAAATGATTAATACATTGAGGACAAAGATATATGGAAATAGTTCTTAATCTGCACTGCAGTCACCTGCTGATAAATAGTTAAAATTGACATTTTAAAAACTGTGAAGACACATTTGACATTGATTTGTTCCATTGTAATTAAAAATAAGATTATCTATGATTAAGTTTAATTCATTCTCCCGAGTTACTAAGTAAAATTAAAGTGCACCTATCCGAAGTCTTCAGAAGCTCAATTTACTTCACGTGTCCTCTTGTCGTACGAACTTTAGAAGAAACACCTTTTTTCCACGTTGCTTTACATTGTTTATCAAGCTTAACGAGGACAGCAAATTTGATCTATTTGGTGGAAATATGCGCAGCGCAGAAAAAAAACATTATTAGACGACTTTCAGCCAAATGTACATAAGTATCGTGTACTTAAGATAATTTTCTGTGTATTCACTTGAGTTCGCTGCTTGCTATTCACTTGCAAGTTTCGATACTATATGAGAAAGTTTATTATTGGCACATAAAAATATACTGTTTACTTTTTTGTAAAATAAGCTGTAAAATAAAACGCTTCAAATAAAATAAAAAGTTGGCTTAGTCGAGTCACAACTAGGGTAGAACTTTTGCAGTCCTTAAATTTTCGTGGCGCAGTCGTTCCCAACTGAGGACTATTCATGGTTTCCCGTAGTTTCCAAGGACCTCAGTCGTAATTTATCTGCTAAACTTTTAAATATCGTCGTAATCCTTGTTGGATGATATATTCATGTCTTCTTTATCGGCCTTTGAACGTCCGCTGTCCGGAGATATACTTTTTCATGAAAGCGCATAAAGCTAGCGTGGCTTGCATGTGGGAGTTGCCCATACTCACCACTTTGATGGGGCGGGTGGGTGAGCCGGTATATATAGATAGGTAGTAGCATCGTTCTAAAAACGCTGCTTCCCCACGCTTAATCTGTGAGATTTGGGTTCAATATATTTTTCCAATATTTTCATAATTTCTTTCCTATTATTTTTCAATAAATATGTAAACAATTTCTTTCTTACGAAATATAATTTATCTCCCTAATAAATATGACACCATCCTGCTTAATATCGATAAACTTCCAAATTATAAGTTATGTGAACATCTTTAAACACATTCAGTAGTTTTGAATGATACTCAGAAGAATACAAAAAGACAAACTATTTTGTGGACGTTGTTGTAAAGACACAGTTTTTAAGAGATTCATAATATTATAATAATCAAATCCGAATCGATTTTGATATATATATTGGATAATTTTATTATCAATGTAATTTTATTTCAACACTTCAATAGCTTGAAGTAATAACTCCAAAGTTTTTAAAATTATTTAATAAAAACAACCTACAGTTCTTTTAGCTCTATACAGGAAACTAAATAAAAAAAGAAGAAATTTCCCTTAAGTAAGACCCTCTTGGGACTGGTCCACGTTAATTAATCGAGCTTTTCTCCTGGCCGCGTCTTTCGCATGCTTCTTTTTACCAACCGATGTGAGAAGCGCTTATTTAAAAGCATAAAATTAATTTTTAACGATAACCATGGTTTTTAAATTTTAATATGTTACATGGTATTCCATACATACATAACATGATATATTTACAATGGTATTATTTTATTTACAATAAAGTGAGATAATTACCAAGTGAAAAAGCATTTACAAAAAGAATACATTATAGGAATAGTTTATTTGTTTACAAAAATGAAAGAAACTGAAGGATCATTATCTTTTTTTTCTTCTCTTAAACTGCTGGCGCCAAAAATACTGGTCTTTTGGAGGGGATTCCTTCTCTACTTCCTTTGTCGGAAGGAGCACTGTAGAGCAAAAAGTCAAATGGAAACCCTCTAAGTAACTTTCCAGGCAACCATTTTTAAAAGTAAAACACTTTTATATCTTGCATAATAATAAACATAATTGAGTAAAATAGTTTAGAGTTGGGTTGTGTTTAATTAAGGAGATAGCGTTTCTGTGTAATAAATACTATAAGTATACGGAGTACCCAATTATGAGTAAAAAATACTATGCGCTTAATAGTATCTGATAATTATACTAGATATGTAATATAATACAGATTGCAGAGGTGTATCCCATTCGTATTAATATTAATAAATTTCTTCTTCTTATTAAACAAGGTAATAATGATATGAAAGTTATAGGCTTTGAAAAACAGAAAGTACAGTGGCATGAGTAGTGTTTTCTGTAATTGTATAATAAAACATAACACAGTTTTCCTATCAAAATCGATAAGTCTAATAAAGCTATTATTAAGATTCAAATTTAATCATTTTCGAGTGGACAGATCCAAGTAACAAGTTTGTTTACCTACAAACTAAATGTTGAACATGTCTAAATTTAATCAGATTTATAAAATATAATCACGGCTGTATTCCAATATGTTTGAATTAATTACTTGCTAACTATACATTTTAACTGAAACTCTGTACAAATTATATCAAATATTTTTTTAAGATAGATATTAAAAAATCCAAGTATTAATTAAGCCACTATAAATCAAGCCAATAAGATATTAGCCAAAAAAGTAAGTCAACTTAAGTACTTAAATGTCAAGGTGTAGAAAAATTTGTGGATATATAAATTATTAAAACTTTAAGTAATTATTACTGTATTTTGATGACATAAAGCTAACTGCAGTACATTTGCTGACAATCCACAATAAAAGAAAAAAGTGAACCATTACAAAGGTCCATTTTGTTTCCGTAATGGTGCAATTAGAAGGAGAAATACTAAGCACCGAGGGAATTTGTCGTTCTAATGAGAGTACATTCTTAAAAATAATGGTGTATTTTTAAATGGGAATTCAAAATACTAGCAACTTATGGAACAATATATACACACTTTTTGTATTTTTCTGTAATATAGTTAATGGATGTAAGGGACAATATTCTGTATCTTTCTCCAGATGCCAACCCTCCTACACGTAGTGGACTGTTAGCTAATAGACGTTTGGCGGTTAGCAGTTCTGCCAAACGGCTTGCATCCCGTGAAAGTCTGCCTAGTGGCTAAAAATATGCATTATAAAAATAATGCGTTAAAATTGCTATTATAATTCCTTTTTAATTCAAAACTTTAACTTTATTCTTCTCTGAGGAGAGCTATATTATATTATATACAAAACACCGTATATTCGATTTTGAATCAATTTTTTAATTAGTTTAAAATACTTCTTACGATATTCTAAACATAAGTATAACTACTTGTGTACTTTGTAGATTCAACATAGTGTCAGTAACATCAACAAAATAATATGTTTCAAGAATGAATAGGGACAACGAGATACAATAATTTCAATTTACTCCTCTTGAAACTAAATTTTGAAAGCCTGTTCCACTAAAATGAGCCTCTTATTGTGTCAAGCACGAGCTCTGGGTTATATCAAATATATTGGTTTTCTTTTCGTTCACAGTATTTGTAGAGATTACATGTTATCCCTTCACGTGTCGTATCAATAGAACTTCGGCACATCAATAATTATTTGATGTTTAAAAATACGCTAACCAATTTTACCAGGTTGATAAAACTAATATTTTTGTCATCGTAAAAGATACAATTACATATTTTTTTTAATTTGAGTTTTAAACTCATTAGTAATTAGTCCTAAAATATAATAATGTAGACGTAACTTTCTTTCTTTATATGCATTTGGCGAGAATAATATTTTCGTGAATTTTTTTCCCACTTTAAAAATTATTGCCACATAATTGTTTTAAATTACTACTGTCTACTTTTGGTCATAATGCTTTATTTTATCCTTCAGTGGTAACTTTCGTTCTTTAGCCGAGATTAAGGTTATCGAATGGAACATGTTAACAATTTATACTTTTAAGCTCCTGACAATATCAGACAAGGACTAGGAGTCGAAAGGAGTTCGCCTTTAGGCTTCTGTGCGGATTTGATTGAGTTCTCGGCGGTGATAGCACATCTGTTATTTTTTTTTGATTGAAATTGTTCGCAGGTATCCGTGAGCTACAGTAGCTACTTACCATCAGGTGAACTGTTAGCTCGTTTGTTACTCCAAAATTGTTAAGGATTTATATGTTGCCGTATGGTATCGCCAATCAGCTTGCAGAACGTAGCGATTATACCAATTTTACTTACGGGAGAGGCCTATGTCCTGCAATGGATTATTTACAGGCAGGTAAGGTATATAAATGTATATATATAAGAGTGAGTGTGTGTGTATACAGATTGGATGCGTTCTCATTGGCAATTAGTGAAAAAAATATTAGACCACTAAATTATTTTTTTTATTATTTGGAAACAGTAAAGTTTACGAAAATATCCATAGATGCAAGTGCTATTGACCATGCCTAATAGTTTAGTGACCTCGGCACGAACGGCGACCTGGCAGAATTTCGTTCTCGGCGCGGAGGCGACATCAAAAGTGAGTAGCAGACGCCAGTCAAGTCGAAAACTTACTACGTAGTGAATTAGTTAAAAATAGGCTGTAGAAAATGTGATTGAATATGATGTCGTAACGTTGCAACCATTCTGTATTTTTATTTATATATTTATATGTGTCTATGTACAAAAATTTAAATTCAACATAGTATTTTTTATCATTAGCGAACTTTTAACCCGCATCCTCAAGTTCATAGACAGGCTACCTGCAACTAAATACGTATCGGGCTCTGAACTCTAATATGTAATTTGGGAAGATTAATTATCATTCACCAATAAATTGGAAGGCTTTTTGTGCTGAATTATATTGGGATTAAGAATATTGAGGAACCAATATCTTTGCAAAATTGTGTAATAAAAACAGTATGTATGTATTATTTTAATACATAGCATTACATAACTTCTACGATTAAATTAAATAGGTACAATACTGGCGCTCACCTGGTGATTGAAGCCGATCAAACCACTAATATATTGACAACATGTGTTTAATCGAACACATTCCTTCCACGAATGACAAAATGCGAATATTTATAATTAAATTCGTTAATAATGATATTTAATATTTTGTGAGCAAAGTTAAATTAAAAACTTGATGATAATATTTAAAATCAGTAGTTGCAATTTGTTAAAATCTGTTGAATATTTTGTTCATGATATATTAGTTCATATCGTTATGGTAAAATCACTATAAATATAAATCGTTACTCACCCCCCAATGAGTTATTTGAAACTTATGTACAATTTGTATCGTTCCTCCCTAAGACGACGACTGGCTCACTATCACGTTATCCTAAATAAGCTCTGGAGAAAAGTGATTACGACATTATTATTTATTATTTACATTTAAATTTTTTTTTAAACCGTTATTTGTAATTTTGTGCATTAAACGAAGATTGTTTAAACAAGTGTATTATTTTACTACGACTTTTATGTATGGCCACTGCAGGAAATTGGCCAAGGTTTTAGCGTATTACTAGCACTTTTTACCTAGTACTGCTCATCCGCATCGCTAGTTGTGAGATTTGGGTTTGACATATTCGGTTGTATATTCGTTATTATCTATTGGCCAGTAAGTCAGCACACACCAGCTGAAGACGTCACTGATATTAGGATAAAATGTTCACAACTATATGGTTTATATTAGTTTAAAACAGTATTGATAGAAATTAGACAAGCTTCAAGAAACCTTTTTAATATAAATACAATTGATTTGATTGATTGTGAAATCAAGCGTTTACGGGACATTATCGCAAAATACTGATAATTTTAAAAGTTATTAATAAAAGTTACAAATAATGAACATGGCGCCATGATTGTACTGTTATGTCTTGAATTGATAAGAAAAAATATGCAAAATCTACTGTGACAAAAACCTTTACTTATTCATCCCGCCAAATGTATCCATAAGTTAATTCAGTAATTGTATACGTTACTCACATAAAGTTCGGTCCATTACGCCAAATGCAATATGATTTATTAAACTATAGCTAAAGTTGTGATATATGGTAGCAGGGAATACTTTCCAAGGTTGTTATTTTGATATATGCCGACAGCCATCACATTTTAAATTATTATTTTCCTTAATCGACTACGAGTATCCGTAAGTATACGTAAGTATATATATAATAGTAATAAGCCAATACTGGCTGGTAAAGCTGGTATATCTAAAACTTACCTAAAAAAAAGTTAACTGATTATCTTTGGTCTTTAATAAAATTATGTCATCTGTTTGAGGTTTGTTGTAGCATGATGAAAGAAATAAAACAATTTTAACTACGCGCTTTACGAACAAATTCACTATGGAACAAGTTAATTAAGATTAACAGAATACATAGGTGGCTAAATACTCCGCAGTTTTCTAGAGTTGCTCGTTGGTGGGCCGAATTTAAACTTGAAAGAAGATCCACAAAAGATGACCCTACACTCGACCAACAGCAGTGACCGAAGAAATGGTACCAAAGTAAAAAAAACAATTTTTTGAGAAGCATGATCTAGGGACCTCCTAGATCATGCGATATTACATTCTTTTCAATAATCATCAAGCAGAAAAGCTGAGAAATAGCGGTATATCAGCTTTAGGTTTTAATAAGCAATATTACTCAATTGTAAATATTTTGAACATTAACATAAATTTGACGAATGAATAAACTCATGAATTTTATGAAACCGGAATACATTATTGCTTGCAGTGCTTAAAAACTACTACAAACTTGATAAAATTAAGCGCTGAGTCACTTTGAGTAAGAGCTTATATGCTCAACACTCGACGTTTTGACTTTGCCATGTACTTACGAGGTGTTTATTATGTACATACACTTGTCGTTGGCGATTATTTAACATACTCCTTCATGTAAGATTCGAAAATGTATCTAATATATTTGATGACAAAGGGCATCAAATTTGGATCTCCTTATTAAGAGGCACATGTAACCCCCGAATGTTCGCTATAATGGTATAGAAAACGTTTACCCTTGCCATATCCTGGCTACATGCACTTGATTATTGAGATTGTTTAGTTTATTTGTTTATTTTAATTGAGATTGTGCTATACAAAATTTATATACTGCAAAGATAAAAAACAACATTTTCATTCGAAACTACAAAAATTTAATGAACAGAGTTCTATTTTAGAACACTGTTTAAGCTAATAATATTGGTTCCTACAATAAGCAAAATGTCATTCGCGTAATACAACCAATGCATTTCCATTTCCAGGTACGGATTTATTAATGACTAGTGGCGCAGATTGTACTCCTGTCTTCAAATACGTCTCTAACGTTGAAGCTATATTTACTAGATCGATTCTTAAACTTAATTCAGTACAACGGTATCCTTTAGGCTATGTAGAATTGAGAGATAACCAGTAATGTGTGACTGGCTATGTCTACCTAAGTATGCCCGCGTTCTCGAATGTGTATGTGCATGTAAGTGTGTTTTATGGGAAATACTACCATTTTAACTAACTACAAAACGGGATTACGCAACCCGATCTTCGCCTTTCTGGGAGATATAAAAAAATACGTTTGCTTTCTATATACCTTAGTATATACCTATTATTAGTATATTCATGACGTATTCAAATAGTTTATTAATACCTTATGAAAACGGATAAAGCAAATGCATTGCAACGTGAACTCGCACTTGTAAACGTAAACGTAAGCTCTTCTCTTCCACTTTGGAATGCAGGTTTTTCAACGAGCTTTGAATACTAATTTCGTGAAAATTGTATTTCTCGAAACAAGTTTCAAGAAAACATTTCAAGATTTGTCCAGTTTTGCCTAATGGAAATCAAAGAGTATTCTCTACTACATGTGTTTTAAAAAGTAACTACAGGAATCCATTTTTTTTGTTAAATCATTATAAAATAATAATATAATTGATATAACACTCATCACTATAACGTCTTCTTAATACATATCATGTCTTTTCATAGGTGGCGGACCAAAACAGAAGATAAATGCGCCTCCATTACGAGAAATAATAATTACACGCCGTCCGTTACTTTGAGGTACATTAAACTCCATCTTCAAATCAAAAAGAAATAATGACGGCGTTTTACAAACTTCTTTATCTTTTCTTGTTTTAGGCGTAGTTGTTTACTCTCAGTATAATCGTAATAACTACGAGTATCTGCCGTACACATGGTATACCGTGTTGTGGTTAGGACGTTGCTTGGACCGCAAGTGTTCTTATTCTTCCTGGTCTGACAATGTAGTTCGTACATATATTTAGTTAAGTTATATATTTAGTATTTATTATGGAATGGATAGGGATTCCCGCACTTTGGAATTATTATCAACTACCGCGAAGCTTCTTAACGGAAGTTGCTACACTCATTGGTTGTGTCGGGGTCATATGGCTCATTACATTTTTTCATTTGCTAGTTTTATCCAATATATTTCTTAACGCGTTGGCTACCGTCGGAAAAATAGAAGACATACACAATCGCAAAAGTAATAAGCAAATAATAGATAACTACTTTTAATTTGTTTTTATTTTCGTAAATTTTTAGAACAATTTTTTAGGCTAGTACCACGCATTTTGTACTACCTTTTCGGGAGTCTGTCTGCCAATTAGTAGGGTGTTCTGGTGAGACTGGTTAGCTCGGGTCTGCAATGTACTTGTGCTTTACTTTATGGCATTTTTTTATCGTAGAGCATGCTTCGGTTGCCTCTAAGATCAATCTTTTTTAAATTTTAGTTTACGTTATAAACCTATATGTGAAAAGAATGATATGAAAAATAAATATTTTTGTTTCATTCAGCAAATAGCATTCTTTAATGATGACTATGATAATAGAGTATTGTAATATAATAATTTTATTGTAAATAAACGCACAATGAATATTTTAGTGCACACATGTAAATAAAAAGATGGCTTTAAATGAAGATCACTTTGCTAAAAGCAAAATATAACTGTATCATAAATCAAAGCTCCAGTCAAAGTTGATGCAGACTTGATTTTAAGATCGATATGTAAATGTACTTGGAAGAACACGCGGCTGAGCACAAGCGGAAGTGCATTTCGCAGTAGATGGAAGTCAGGCATGCTTTTGCTGCTACGTTAAAAATACTAAAAATTTAGCACCCTATTTTACTCTACTCGAAATTACTTTTAAATAACATAATAATTTGAGTATAACTTTCTGTTCTGTATGATTTATTGTTTTAAGTGAAACCTAATTGGTACTTGAAAAAACTTGTAAAAAAAAATGTCAATGTTAGGATTCTATTGATTTATAAATTAATGTTAAGATATTTCATTTGTTGTGTAATGATACTGGTTATGACAAATGGTGACTAATGTTCAATATTGTATAAGAACGATTGCCTTGAATTTCGAGTATTATTGGTTGTCCCCATTATTCTCAAAGTTGTATTCCCAATGGACTGTTATATTTCTGATTGCAGTACTAGAAGGCCCGCATTACAGTACACTTCTAATTCTTATCCAACTATGGCGCGTTAAAAAAAGTGAATTAGAATTGGGGAAAGATCCCCATATGCACTTACATGACGTTTAATAAATATCAGTAACTTAAATGTCACATTGATTTTTTTCATTCATCATGTAAGTTAGTAAAAAAAAGTTAAATGGAGAGAAAAGCTGATATTATTGATTTTTCACTTTGAGGTACACGAGGCTTGTACAACGCAAAGAAGTGCAATGTATAATGAAACGCGTTCCGAATTGTCTCCAGGGAAATAAAGTATGTCGGGAAATATGTCACCTTTTACTTTATACATAATACATGTACCTACCTAAAAATAGCTCTAAATAATACAACTAAGATGAAACCACAAATCCAAATCAAAATCAAAATTTTCATTTATTAAGGTACATCTTTATACATAGCGCCTGTTAGTGATTGAATTTAATATTATTTGTTTTCTGGGGGCGATATTTCATAGCCATGCTAGGTGATTGTGAGACCAAAATTACTCTTATCCACCAAACTCCTAACCATCGCCGTCTACACGAGGCTATTCAATAACATTCTGGGATCAAGGCATTTTCCACAGGAGTGGAAGAGCAGAACACATGTTGCATCTGACGAGAGTACTGCACTAGGCAGCATGTGCTGCAAACAGAAAATAAACTGTACTCCTCGAAATTGAGAACGTGTTTGACCGCAGCTTCCTGTTTTAGATATCACTGCTACCTATTCCCTGCCGCGTTGTGAAGTAAGTGGCCTTATTCTAAGAAAACCGCCGCTTTCTGGTGATATTTGAAGTACTCTCCGAAGAATGAATCGCTGCCGCTGGCGTTCCCTAAAAAAGCTGGTCCTCCTAGCCTGCTATTAAGTAGGAGATACGATGATTGCGCTGTACGCTGATGAGGCCGTGTACTTCCCGAAGTCGCTAAACACGGCTCACGCAGCGACGAAGCTACAGCAAACACTGGACACCATACCTAGTTCACAGACTGGAACTTGTCGGTGATTGTCAGGAAAACGCAGGGAATTATCTTCGGACGGATAGACCAGGAAACTTTTACCGTAGCTCAATTTTATCGGTTAAGAGATCTAGTGATCGTTAACACCATACCAGGGAGACACAATTGACTTACAATGCCTGTCCACATTAGTAATGTAAAGAACAATCTCAGCTCTAGTATTCAGGTCCCAGTTCCGTTGCGTGCATAACTCAGGGTTTACAAGACTTACGTAAGACCGCGACTTACACATGCAGCACCGGCCTGATACTCCTTGACCAGCCATTTAGGGATAAATATACTTCAGATTCAGGAGGACCCTCGTAGATACCTCATGCTATATGATAAACGCAACCATCTTACGGGACCTGAAGTAGGAACACGTGGATATATTCATCAAGTGGCCAGTGATGAGTATCACAGAGCATCCAATTACCGTACATCAAGAATCTAGCACCACAGCACGCTCCACCTCTGGCGGGAAGGCCCACACTAGCGTGCTTGTCTTCATAATAGTCACATGCTGCAGCTTGGAACAATGTTAGCGAAACTTTCAGATAACCAACCCCGACTCGTCAATCGATCTTCGCCATGAATATATCATCTTTGCCTCCAAATGCCTAACGAACAAGGCTCTGGCGACCTAATAATTGCGGAATATCCATCCGAATTTGCCTATTATATTTCCTATGCAGTAAACGTAATACAAATTTCAATAATCACTTTTTATTATTTTTAATACTTGTAGCATATGACAGCTGAGATATGTTAAACAAATAACAAAAACAGACTCATATGTGACTCGAAAGCTGCAATTTTCTTAAAGATTTAACCTAAATAATTCTAATTATATTTTGTATTTTTATTAAATAATCTATTGTTCTTCTTTCTTAGCGCAGAATATTTTATAGGAAATATAAACCGCAGCTGTAAACACCGACAAATACCTCCAGCAATAAATAAACTGTACTCGAAGTTGAAACAACAAAGTGCTGAATTGAAACACGCTTAAGCTCTTAAAATTTTACATGCGATTAATTGGTTCTTTCTTCAAAACTACCCAAAGACTTGTTATATATTTTCGTTTTGAACACTTTTTGTATTCTAACGTAGTTTTTATACATAGAAATACAATCACACGGAGTTTGAAAATGAAGAGATTCTATTAATGTTACCCACAATAAATGTAAAAGTTACTAAGACTTCGCCTAGAAATGGTGGGATAACTTGTCATAAAATTTGCCACAGTGATGGGGAGAAAGGTACCACAGAATAATCAAATAATAAACGATGAACCTTAAATTAAATAAACATGTAATCTTATACATAATATTTATAGATAAAAAATTAAAATCATTAGTATACCATTAAAATTAAATAAATACGTTTTACTTAATGAAATTGTCACATTATGTTATATCAATAAAATTTTTATTCCTTCATAACTTAGTTCATTGTCCCAAAATCGTGGTCACTGCCAAGCCAATCTCCGCTAAAGTAAGCGGTGCACCTTTGCTGCCAGCACCCGCTCTTTACAATGCCTCATGTATATTAGCATTGTTTGTAAACAAATTATGATAACTTTTCCAATCACACTTGCAGAGTTTGGTTTGTTAAAATAGTTATCTGTACAAGGGTAACATAATTAGTAAATACCAATTTGAATATTAATCTTCTAGACTCATTCAGGTAGTAATAACAATATATAAACTTTTGGGTTTTAATTCAGTTTTTTGGACCTTTACTTTTCTAAACAAATACTCGAACCACATCCTCTTAATACATACATATATAGACGCAACATTGTTTGTAGAAGTGCCTGATGTTTTTTTTAACTTGTGCCAAATATTCTACAAAATTTGCAAAAACTACTATAATCCTCCCGTCTGGCTTCCAAACTTATCTTTTTGTTGGTTAGAGATAAGTTTGGAAGCCATAAATCTAAAGTAATTGGTACTAATATAAAGAAGGTCTGACATAATATTACTTCAAACAAGTTTACATTCATTACACTTGAGTCTGTTTCACACTGGGCTCACACTGGGAATCTGATGACATAAAATACATGAAATAATATAAGTACTCATAACATAACTGTCACCAAAAACGCTCCAGATTTTCACTTGATCTTCGTCATTTATACAAAAACTCCATTTCCATAATGACTACCCGTTAAATATAAACATCTTATCATCATTCTTGTACTCTTGTCATAAAATGTGACATTTTATGGTAGCAAATAAAAAACCGCATACTTAAAGCAACCACTCTGAATATATTATCATTTTCGGGGCTCGAAATATATCTTTTGCACCTGAGACTTTATTTAAACCCGAGGCGTAATATTTCCGTATCTCAGCAACGCAGGTAATAGTTGGCGACTTCAGTGTCAGACTTCTCGGTATATTTATTTAAATGGGTATTAAATTCATATTTCGTGTAAGTGTTTTTAGAGTTCCGTACGGAGCCTATTGCTAACCTATGTAGTCTGACGGTCCGTCCGTCCGCCCGTCATTACCTTTGGTGGTCATTATTTTATCATAATGTATATTTTGAAATTAGGTAGCCGGTTGAAATTAGGTAGCCGGTTGAAATTTTGACAGTTCATATGTTATTATGTAGGATATCCTAATAAATAATAAAAAAAAATAAAAATTAAGAAAAGTTTGTAGATTAAGATAAAAATAATCTCATCATTCTCATAGTCCCAGGACACGTGACTTTCCAAGGTTAAAGTCCCTGGAAGTTCCGAGACTTCAGAAATACTAAATAGCATGGGGTTAACTCTTCGTGTGATGTATCAATAAATTACTATTTTAGTAATAACCAACTTTAATTGAACATAAAATCAAATTGTATAATTTCAAGCATTAATTACAGTCTAAGCAATTCGTATGTTTTATTCAAAAAATCGCAGGTTCATAATTTAATAATAAAATCTTATAATTATAAACAGACAACAGACTTGGTAAAGTAATGAAACTAATCATCAATAATCATCATCTTGTATCTAGTCACAATTAATCATAATTCTCATTATCACAGATTTATTTTTTGGAAATAAGATCTTTAACTATATAACAGACTTAATCATCATACTAATAATTTACATAATTTACTATCTATTAGTCTCTTTACCTATCTTTTATAAGACAGACAGCGTTTTAACAAAATCAGTAAATTAACAGCTTTCTCCGACAAATTGTTTCTGATTTTTGTTATAAGGCCTCCAGGCAAGGAGAACACTCTCACGTTTTCAACAGAAGTTGATTTTATTATGGTTGAAGCTTTACAAAGAAGTTCTAAACTTTCAGTACAATTTTGACAAGCATGTCTTTTGTCTTGATCCGAAAGTTCCGGGTCATGAGATAATTAAATTTGGAAAATGTCCTTTGGAGACACGAGACGACACGACTTTTTAATAATACATAAAGCATAAATACTGTTTGTTTCCCGGACCCTCGGTGTGCGAGTGCGACTCGCACTTGACCGGTATTTTAGACAAAGTAGGATGGACATTGCTTTGCAATCTTATTAGAAATGAGTGCTTTAATTTTTTACAACATAAACATTCCAAATACCGTTTGGTAGTCATTTTATTGTCCCATCAAAGAATCAGTTTCTTTTCATACTCAAAATAGAATTTTTAATAAGGGATAATATTAAATATCCCTTTACAGGTTATTCGGTTATAGTTTCGGAAGACTATTACTGAAACGGACTAATATATAGAGGAATTAGAATGTCTGTTATCAGTTATTTCTACTACATCTTCATATTAAATGTTGAGGGATATCATAAAATATTTTTGGTTTATGGATTTTTTATTAGTAATATATTACAAAAGGTTATAACAACGATCTTAGCTCACATTTACGACAAAATTAAGGCTATACGTTTTGCAATCAACGTACCGAGTAATGTCATTACGGATTAAAGGTAGGGCTTCTTATAAGGCTTTAATAGGAATTGAACGATAAAACTTATGATATATTCATTACAAAACGATACCATCCAACATTTATAGTCTAATATTTAACTATGTCCAGTAAAAGGTAATAATTAGCGGGATCGAGTAACCCAAAACTGGATGAAATATCTGGATATCACACCAGGAACACCTTACTGACAAAAACCAATCTCTATTTAATCGATCGATCAATACATCAATGTAATATAAATGTATATCAATAAAAGGCAAATAATATGAGGTGTTTGCCCCTGTTTTTGCGCTGGCTCTTTAAATACAGTATTGTTTTAAAAGAGCCAGCGCAATTTTAATTACTTAAGTAACGATGTATGTATTCACAACCCATTATCAGACAGCTGCTCTACGTTTGATTTGGGTGGCAAAATGTGGGTTCACTTTAAAATAAATACTAAACTACTTATGCAGGGGCTGCAGCTTCAGCGATACATTCTCTAGTTCTTGGAATGTTAAATTAATACAATGGCTGCAAATCACGTACCTGGTATTGTATAGTGCGAGACATCCGATACTGCGGGTACCAACTCGTTAGCTAAGCGTAGCGTTTGTGTTAAATCCTCCCGTGTTCCAGCTCTTGGGTATGGTTAGGACTTTTACTGACAATGTAGCATATTATAAAAAAGTACCATATGTCTATGTTGGGACAGATTTTAAAAGTTTGGCCACTGCAATAAAAACAATTTTAGAAGTACTTAAATTAAATACAATTGTACAAAAAATAACAGGAAAATGAAACCCTTCTCAGCAACGAACTCTGGAAATTGAAGTTCGTGACTGCGATAAATCGTTTAATTCTATCCCTCTGACTCAGCCAATTGCAAAGGCAGCGACGCTACTTTCGTATAAACATTTTCAGTTTGAAGGGAATATAGAATATTCTTATAAGTAAGATCTGAGTCAGTCACTGGCAGCTGAATTAGGTAAGTAGAGCAATATAAAGCATTTAATGAAGACTATATAAATATAATCACCTCATGGCTTCCCAGGGCTGAAGCAACTACATATACAATTGCGAAGTGTAAATAAAGTTTAGATTATTACATTTACTCGCTCAAATTTAAGTATATATTACAAGAACTAATTGTTTTCATTTCATCATCATCCGCCTGGCATAAGTGCTTAGCCGAACATATCTCTACCCGACTTTATCATATTCGTTGTTTGCCTGTATGAAGTACGAAAAACTCTCTTGGATATGTTAATTAAAAACTACTAATTTTACGTAATGTTATGAATATTTTAAAGAATCTATTATCGTTGAATTTACTTTAGGTATAAAAAGCTGACTCTTAGTATTATAGGATTGTGGCAAAATTAAAACGTGTAGTGTGTGAGTACGCTATACTATAGCTTAACTTAAATAAAAATAAGCTCTCTCAATCGTACCATACGCAAGACAGGGGTGGTCAGAGATCTAGACATTTTAGTCTTTTCAATTCACTTTTCACCAGAGCCTATTTGGAACAACGTGATAGGAAGTGAGCATGTCGCCGTCTTGTGTCCAGGCCAACGATATAAATCGTACATAAGTTTAGAAAAACTTATGATTACTAGCCCTTTACATAGAGGATTAAATTCGGGTATTCAGATTTGAAGGTAGATCCTCTAACCAATCTTATGGCTATCGTTGCTTTTTTAATAAAGTAGTCATGTGAATTTTTTCAATATTCAATGTTAACCTTCCCTACGCGTAGCACGCCCTGCTATCAAACAAACGAGGGTCTGGCTACTGAATGGTGGCAGAATATTCATCCTAATTTGTCGAATCCGAATCACACATACTAGTGACGGGAAGTAATATCACTAATGCAAGAGTACCGGCACTGCGCCTACTAACTCGCTTACCAAGCGTGGTCAGTATAGGCAAGCCTTTCAAGAAATGGATGCTGGCTTTTAATGGCTTTTTTTGGAGATACCTATGTTTAGCAGTGGACTTAAATAATGTTATATGGATCGATTTATTATTGTACGATGATTTGTCATACAGCTTGATTGTACGGGTCATACGGGTTGAACAGAAAACAATATAAACTTATAGAAAAATATTTTATTAAAGAGTATATAAGTTGGTACGAGTATAATAAACTTAATTAACGAGTATAATTAACTCAAAATAATTGTACTTAATATAAAAAAATTATTTAGGTTCTATTATTCCTTAGTCGAAATATAAAATACAATTGATTCATACTTTAATTCAAACTTTACTGCCTGTATTCCATCGTAGTTTCATCAGTTTAAAAAGTATAGAGACAGGATAAAAGCTCAAATATTTTGTCCGATAGTATAGGAGTATAACTGTGTACGCTGTCTTTCATTCTCAATGGCATTTTCCCTGGTTAGTTATGGTCAAAACTAACCGTTATTGTTGTACCACAGAAACTGGTTATAATTACAAAAATGTGTAAGACCATCAGACTTATCAGGTCAAGTCGAGTGACGCGCTTTCTTATGTGCTTTAAGTGCGTTGCGTTGCGTAACCCATTGGCAGACTAGTTTGGTTATTTAAAAAAAATACTAGCAAAGGTATTTAAGTAACATTACTAATATTCCTGTTAACTCTCCAACTAACTAATTAGGCTATTGGCACGCGACTTCACCAGCGCTCTTAAATTTTTTCTTATTGAATTTTTCAATTGTCAACACCTTATCCGTTAGATGGGTGCACCGCGTGAAGGTGTGTTTGACTCATAGAGTATAGCTATAGAGTATCAAATAGTCTAAATTATAAATTTTCTTATCTTAATCTTAAAAAATATGTCTTTTTGTTAATATTTTCATTACAATTGTAATAAATATTTATAACGGGTGCATAAATTACACTTATACATTTTATGTATAAGATGATATAGTACCCTAATGCCTGAAAAAATATTTTGAGGCCTCGATGTTGTATTGGAACACTGAACCGGACACTTTGTTTATTGTGAATAGGCCAACGTTCAACCAAGATCTCGCCTGGTATTATGGGGTGAAACGAGAGATCCAAGATGTTTATCAAGTATGTCCCATGTTTTTCTGGTCTCGGAAAATCAACGCAGGTAAAGCGTAAAATGACAAAGAAAAACGTTTTCTATGGGTTCTAGGTACATCGACTTCGTAGGGTTGAATCCATCCGTGCGTCATGTCGGTTGACAGTAAAATGGGTAACAGAGAAGTAAGACTGAGATTAACACAGTGGACTCCATAATGTCAACATTGGTGTGTTATATATAATTCAAACAATAATGTAGACATTAAATAAAACGTGTAATCGAATTAATGTTGATCCGTAATACAGACGAAAATACACTTATTTAGAGTGTTAACGAATGTATTTATTTAAAAAAGTGCACTTAAAAAGGGTTGTTTCAAACGAAAACTTTGTCATTGGAACTTTACGGTAAGTACAAACACAAGAACTTTGTTCAAGAGTTATTCGCGGTTGCTTTTAATTTCAAAGCTTTTATTTCCTATTCTATAATGTTTGTGCTGTAAATGATCCCTATATCAGATTACTACTAACTTCATAATAATTTAAATTTTCATGATTATTTACAAGATGATATTTTTATATTACTTTATATTACTTACATACTATTTCAAAATACACTTCCGTAGTACATTATTTTATTTATAATTAATATTGCCAACAAGCAACAAAATAAGTTACACTACCGGGATGGATAATATTCTTAATTTTCAATTATTATAACACTGTACATTCAGACTAGTTATATATTCCATATACACTTTTGGAAGACAGGTAGAGCTGAGCAAAGCAACAATACTTATTCTCACCCATTTGTTAGATCACTGGATCACTCCAGGCCAAGCCCACGCCAACCGGCAACTAATCCGTCCCGCCACGACAAGGCGGGAACCCGTGGAATTAGAAAGCGGCAGTTGTGGACCCCAATCTCTCACTTTTGTGTAAACGGAGGGATGCATAGTCGAAGAAAATCAAATTAGTTTTCCATATACGAAGAATATGGTATCGAACACGGTAGGAGGTCCTAAGATATTCATATCTAATGGGTAGCATTAGATATGAATATCTTAGGACCCGAAATAAGACACAGGAGGTAGAAGTCGAGTGCTTTAGTTCACTTATTATGATAGTGGTTTGTTAAGGCTGAAGATATATGAGATAATGATATCATACATTTCTCCCTTGATGTGGCCAAGATATTAGTAGGCAGTGGAAGATTGACCATATGGAGCCTGAACAAAATTAAGCTCAAAAGGCGGTTCCTTTTAAAGATGAAGGTCCGCCTAGGCTCGAGATCGTGATATACGCTGATCCCATGCGCCCTGATATGCAAAAGAGGTGACAAACAGTTTCATCCCCTTAAGGGGGTGAAACAGTTTCAACAAGTTTAAACTTGGTTATGTTACATCCCATGAAAATTCGTGTCCTACAGGTCTAATAAAAGAAGACGGGAGGAACAGCACGGGGTTTAAGTTAGTGAAGTCATAACGTAAGTACGTCATAAGCACTCAGTTACCCTCGCCACGGAGCGGTATCTAATTTCTCTAGTAATAAAGAATTATAATCATGGACTTACAGTAGTAGAGCAAAACCTTTACTATTCTCAAACATATGAATCTCTAACATTTAGCAATAACTTTTTACACATTTTTTTATAAAAACTAATTTCATCTTTTAAAGAATAAATTTTCTTTTGCGATGTAATTTGTTTTAACTGCACGAGACATTTCCGGTTCGATACTAAACTGTTGTATTTGACTACAGTAGAAACAAGGTTTTTTAAAAATATTTTGTTACACTCATTAACGTTCATAACCGTATAGAAAGCATTGTTAGTTTATAATAAAATGATGATCCTCCTATTCTCGAGATATTTTACACATTTCATGCAAAATTTTAAAGTTTTTGATATGTCTACAATATGAAGTTATTCAAAATAATATGTTATAATTAAATGTTCTTTAGTAATATAGTAGTAGTAGAAACCTTTGAGTAATCATGGTATTTACGGATCATATGGCAATCACGATTCATTCCCTGCAAGAGTGATAAGTCGCCGAGGAGACATCAATTGTCCAGCGAGGAGCCCTGATTTAACGCCTGCTGATTTCTTCGTATGGGGCTACTTAAAAAGCAAAGTTTACAATGCATTGCCACCCAACCTGAATGTTTTGAAACAAAGAATCACTGAAGAAATCAACTCTATTCCAAGAGCGATGCTCCAGCGAGTTATTGAAAATTTTAGCTCCAGGTTAAATGACTGTGAACAAATGAATGGTGCGCATTTGCAAACGGTTGTTTTTTTCATAAATAAACTTCAAAAATTGCTCTTTAAATTAACATTAAATAAAACGAAATTTAAATAATATTTTGTTTTTTATTTAACATCTAAAAACGAAAAACATTCTGAGACACCCTTTATTTTAGTGCGGATCTTCTTCATACTTTTAGGTTAATTCCTGTCGCTGGCAATATAATATTATGTTATATTATCATATTTAGTTATCATAAGTCTATTGTCTCCGCTATTCCCCAAATTTAACTAGAATAATTATTTTTGATAAAAAATTGTATTTTCCTTGTGTTAATTAAATATTTTTTTTATTAAAAATATAATTATTCTAAAAAAATTTTTTTCCAATCATAGTCGATTTATTTTTTTCTGGATTTGAGTTATTATTGCGTATTTACCACGACTAGAATTAAACTTGCGCGAGCAAGCGTGTGCCTTAATATAGAATTACATATATTTTCATGCTTAGAATGTATTTGACCAATAATATGACGAATAAATTGTCTTCAAATAATACATTTTTAGAATTAATATAAACTAATCGAATTTGCCGAACCCAACCCTGCGTTCGTCAATCCGCTTGCCCAGCGTTGTAGGTATGGGCAAACCTTCCAAGAAATAGGTTTCATCTTTTCTCGGCCGGTTTCTGCTAGCGCTTTCTTGGATTGGTCTTGTTTAGCAGTGGACAAAAATAAGCTTAGGTAATATTAATCTCAATATTAAAATACAATAGAAATGTGAATAAAATTATAAGTAACGAGATTTGGATAGAATAATATTTGTTTAATCCTTCTTTACCAAATTACGAAAATAAACAAAATATAGGGGAATGAAACCGAACTCTATCGTACGAAAACTATTAAATTACAGTTATTATAAAGTATGTTAGTTGGTGGACTACGATATTGAAATAATAGTTGATTACGTCAATTATTTAGACAGGTATTATGATATAAACAATTCTGATGTGTATAATATATTAAGAATGTTTATTTTATTAGTATGGTCTTAATGCAATGTTATATTATTCAGAATGTGACGTTATGTTAGAAGGGAGTGTTATGACTTTTTTCACCTGGGTGTGACTAACCGGAGTGACGGACCCATCTGACTAACAGGAGTGGGTTTGGCGACCGAACATTGACAGGAAACCAACTGAATGTATCGTTCCAACAATCCCGCATATATATGGGAAGCAGTATCACCAAGACTGGGTAGATATAAGCGACGGGATCAGCGCTGCGTTCACTAACAAGTTGACATATTTCCGTCCGCTAGACCTAACATACTTAAAGAATAGTTCTTCAAAAAAATCCGTACGTGATAATGCTGAGCTGCAGTAGTATGTAAATGAATCGCCACGACCGGCACAGGAAGGACCACATACTCACAGAAATCTAGAGTAAAGTAGTAGCTATTTACATGGCGATAATTATGATGAATCTATATTTAGTCTGGCGTTGTATGTCACAGCGCTTACCTCAGTTGGGAGAGATCTCATAGTCAATAGTTATAAAATGAAGTAGATACATGGACCTTATCAGATATAAGATATCCTTAACTCTTTTTGTGAGTGTAATTATTTTTATGTGGTATTTTATAAGTCGTACGTAAATATTTTAAATATTTTTGCAGTTTTTGTCTCATTTTCTTTAATCAACTTTTACGGCACCTACAGGACGGGATAAAGATTACTGAAATCGGTTTTTGTTATTGTGATTTTGAAAATAACGAGAGAAACTTTTAGCATTGCTTATTAATTATTTTAACAAAAATTATTAGAATAGCTATTTACATATATTTACCTAGAAAACTGTCGAAAGTTTTTAGTATAAGATACTCTTAACACCGAAATTGGAAATTTTCGTCCGTTTGCCTGTTTATCTGTTTGTTCACGACGCGCAAAATCTACTGGACCTATTTTAATACGATTTTCACTACGCTTATGACGTATTAAATTCCGGAAAATATCAGGATCGACTAGAACTAGATTGATATCATAAGTAATGGCCAGAATAGGGTTCAATCACAAAAATCACAGAACGGTTTAATGTTATATTTTCTGTTCGGAAGCCAATGAATAATTAACATGTATAGTTATTAAGAAACCACTATACAGTTAATAAATTGGAATAAAGCTAATATACCAGTATGTGTTTTCGGTATTATGTAAAAACTATGGAAATCTTCAAATTTTTAGACAAAATTTAATGTAAAGTCAGCACAAAAATGTTACTCGTCGTCAGAATCTACGAAATTGGAGTTACTGACAACGATAAATCGTTTAATTCTATCCTGTTGCCGGTTAATGGAGTAAAGCTTGGACTTTTATGTAAAGTAAACATTTAAATTTAGGCCGAAATTCAGCTTCAGCAGGTATGAAAAAGGGGTAAGAAAAACAATTGCTTAGCTCGTTTTGTGACAATGTTTCCCCTTAGGTGAATTAGAAGCAGCGATCAATTAAAAATTACGTCGGTTATTCTTATAATGCGAAAATTTTTATTTAGAGTTTTTATCAAGTCGTAGAAAATATTAACATAATCTTCAGTTGAGTCATACAGATACAAACAGAATGTATACTTTAAAAGACATCCAACATGCTTCACTTTATGTAAGTTTACATTAACATCATAATTCATTTATAAATGGATTTGTGGGTACGGTACTAAAACGTTTACTTTAATAAAGGCGGCGGTAAAAGCCCCATCATTTATTGATGACGCAAGCTGCAAATCCATTAGTGGACAGATCGCTTATCACTTGGTACGACGTGTTTTTACTGCTTTTACTGAATTGGTTTATTAGACCTCACGTGTATTCATTTTGGTTTAATTTCATTTTGTAAATAATATAGTATGAGGTCGGTCACGAGCGTATACACAACACTGGCAAGGTCAAAGGTGTATTTATTGCAGTCAGTACAACAAGAAAACACTTTTCACCTGAGCTTATTTGGAACAAAGTTTTGCCAAAGTATTGAGGCCAAAGATAGAAGTCATACATAAGTTGAGGCGTGGTAGAGCCAAGCAGCGACTTTAGCTGCTGCTTGGCTCTACCTATACGTGGTATTTACCACGTGCTCGGCGATGAATGAAAACATCGTGAGAAAACCTGCACATCTGAGAAATAATAAAAAAATATGTGAAGCCCGGCTCCTACACCACCCTCTCAGATATTTGAGGAGGTCTTTGCCCAGCAGTGGGCACTTACAGGCTGCTACTTTACTTTACTTTACTATTTACAAGTATATATTGTAAGAAAGTGTTTGAAGTTGGCAGGTGTATATAAAATCCTGTGACGACCTTTATACTTCATATCAATTTAAAGACCTAAAACGTTACTCGGTGATGCCACTAGTAGATGAAGCAATTCAGTATTTATGTGCCCATTTCAATGAGAGTTATACTTTACATCGTATTGCAATCTCACCATTTTACAAATAGTACTCAATGTAATTTTTTGTACATAGTTAAACTATCACAACCCGGTTGTATGTCCCGTAAAATCTGTTCTAGTATCATTGAATATTTCTTGACGTGTTGAAATAATAAATATTGTATTGTTAATAATAACGAACAATCACACACCAGGATTGACAAACTAGGATTTCCGGTTTTGGTCACTGAATAGTCTAAGATAGACAAATAATGATATCTATACATAATACATAGGCATCCATGACTCGGGTACAAACGTATGTTATGTTATGACAGGCTGGTATCCGCAACTCCACGACTGTGCGCGTATTTTGCGTGTAAGGGTACAAATGTATATATTCATATAAATGTTTGGCCTATCCTTAGCGGGATTTGAACCTGTAACCTTAGCTTCGAAGGCCGGGTTACTATCAACTTGGCTATCGTCAGATGATCTATGAAGAGTTATTAAATATATATTATTCATGAGAATAATATTCAGACTTTGTGATTTTCGTAATTATAGTACATAGTGTCATAACAACACAATTAATATTAATACAAGTTATAAGTTGTGACTTGAAGCTGTTTAATTGATAAAATAAATATGCTTATTGACTTAAAAAAGTTAATTACATCTCATTGATTTTCATTTTTGTAATGTTTTATTTCACAATATTGGATTTTGTTTTTTTTTCTAAACGAAATTTTGGAATAAAATACTTTTCCACGAAAATAAAGAGTTGATTTCCCAAGCGTAAAGCGTACATTTAACATAAATTGATTAGTTTTCTTTCAAAAAGTCCCTAAGCCTCCGTATAGAATTAATGGTTTACACGTAAATTGTGAATGGATGTTTTCAACAAAAAGTCTGGTAGAAATCACAAGCTCAAAATCTGTGTATAAAATGTTTAATTACGATGGCCACATGGAATCGATAATATTTTGATAGCGGCATGCATCATGTCCAGGTGAGATTGGCATTTGGAAAAAAGTGGGATAATTCTCCTAAAATCTCACTCTTCACATATTAGCACTTTTTGGCAAATGACCACTCTTATATTTTGTTATTACATATGTAATAATATTTAATTTATCAACCGGTATGAGTCCACAGCTGGACAAAAAAGGCATTTTCATGAAAGCGCCAATTAAAGCTTGCGCGCGATACCTTTACACTAGAGATGCTGCTCCCAATCACTAGTCTGGGGAATTGCGTTCAGCATAGTCGTATGGATTATCTGCCGCCAGTCAATATTTACAGGTTTACTGTCAGGCTACAATATTTACTGATATTATTTATATATTTTGGTTTGTATGGTATTACAATTTACGTACATATTAAATTTTAACAATTTTATTATCGTCTTCATTTGAGCATTTTCTCATCTTCACTTCGTTAATAGATTACAGTACTACAAATCGTTTAAAGGTTTTGATGTGTTTGGAACTTTTGGGTTACTTCCGAAGAAAATAAAGTTAAAGAATGAAATTTAATTGGCTGCTCAGCCCGAACATTATGAAAATTACAATAATTAAAAAAGCAATAAAAAGAGAAAATTTAAATATACAAAGTAAATGATTAAATTTGAAAAAAATCAGGAAAAGGCTACTTATAATACGTATCTTTAAATAAAAAAAAATATTAAGGTATAATTAACGTGCCTGCGCCTCGGTGAGACAACAAAAGGGTCGCGCTCAGTACAAGTTGCGGGTTCACGCGACACTGATTTTCAGCGTACAATAGTAGATCGCGAAAATAAGATGACGTCAACATTAGCAAGATGCTGAAATGTATGTCCATAAATTACAGACTTTTTTGCATTATTTCATTTATATATGGTTTTGTTGGTTATAATCCGACAGCCGCATACCTTAGGTCCATATGGCCATTACAATTTAATTCATTCTGGAATAGAGTTCAACCCGTGCCTTTAAAGCCAATTGCTTGGCTACTAAGCAGCATTTTTTTAGCGCTGATTCACTTAATGCTAGGAACAGCAAAAAGTTCCGCATGTATGAGAATTGATAATAGCACGAATACGAGACTATGCTAAATACATAAATGTTAAATAAATATCGTAACACTTCTGGTTTTGCACTTCTGGCTTTGCTGTAGCCTCATATATCATTGTATATTCTCTTAACACCTGTTTACGTAAAATTACGTGTATAAAAATATATATTATATTATTTTTTTTCATGAAGAGAAAACTTAATTGGAAATATAAACTGCAATCGCAAACGCCACGAATACAGCAATATAATAAACTTCGAGTACAGCAGTTTGAATTGAAACAAGCTCGTGCTCTTTACTTGAAAGTTTTACAAGCGGTTAATTGGTTACATCCTTTTAAACTATTTCTAGGACTTCCTCTTTGTTATTCTGTTCAATACCTTCTAAGTGTTCTTTTCAGTACTTGATTGGGAGGTCACTTACTTGCCAAGACTCTATCTTTTATTTTGGCGTGCCATCAATCATTTGGATTCCAATAACAGAATTAGTAATAACAGATTAAATGTGCCTAAGATCTTAGTTTTTTTTTTTTTTATGAAAAAATAGGCCTGCGTTTGACCTCAATCTTGCCCGATGGAAAGCGAAGATGAGGCCCAGGATGGTACACGCTTGCCTAGATGTCTGTTCACTTTGGCCTTGAAGATATCCAGGTTATAGGCCTCCGGAAAAACCGACCTCGGCAGAGAGTTCCACTCCTTAGCCGTCCGCACAAAGAAAGAAGAGGCAAACCGCCTCGTGCGTAATGGAGGAATGTCTACAACATAAGGGTGGAACTTCTCGCCGCGTCTAGTCGTTCGGTGATGGAAAGGGAAGAGGGTATTAGGTTATGCAAAACCTCCGCACACTCTCCGAAATGAATTCGATAAAAACCGAGAGGCAGGCCACTCGTCTACGGTGTTCGAGGCTTTGAAGTTTTGCCTCTACTAGTGAGTCACTGCCTATGATCCTCTTCGCTCGGCGCTCCAACGAGTCCAAAGCATCAAGCTGATGTTTAGCCGAACCATCCCAGAGGTGGGAACAGTATTCCATGCAAGAGCGGACTTGAGCTTTGTATAGATTTAAGAGCTGCTCCGATGTGAAGTACCGTCTCACCCCCGAGAGGATACTAAGTTTTTTGGCGGCAGTGTTTGCTATGGACTCGATGTAACGACCGAAATTTAGGTTAGAAGAGAGATCTAGACCTAAGAGCGCAAGACGGTCATTTACCGGAACGGAGACATTCCGGAAAGTCGGAGTCAGTTGGAATGGACTCCGTTTCGCCGAAAAAAGACAAGCCTGTGGTTTAGAGGGGTTAAACTCGACCAAATTGGCATCACCCCATTGGGAAACAGCCTCCAAAGTCGAGTTCACCCCCTCAATCATCGATTTTCTGAAAGACTGGATTTTTTCCCCAGACTTCGCATCGGACAAGTATCTCCCCGAGACTGTGCTGTCATCTGCATACCCAAAGATATCGGGTGTTACCAGCAGGTCGTTGATGTGCAGCAAAAAAAGAGTCGCGGAAAGCACAGACCCCTGAGGCACACCGGCATTAATATCATGGAGATCGGACGAGGCGCCATTAACGACAACCCGAATCGATCTGTTCCTCAGGAAATCCTCGATCCAGATGCAAAGCTCGGGAGCAATACCATATGCCGGAAGCTTGCCAATGAGACTTGCGTGCCAGACCCTGTCGAAAGCCTTAGAGATATCAAGAGACACGGCAAGAGCTTCACCGTGTCTCTCAATGGCTTCGCTCCAGTGGTGAATAGCATACACAAGAAGATCCCCAGTAGATCGGCCTCGACGAAACCCGAATTGACGGTCACTGAGGAGGTCGTTGTCCTCCAGGTATGCAAGGAGGCGGTTGTTAAAAACGCGCTCCATAACCTTACAGAGTATGGAGGTGATTGCGATAGGTCGGTAGTTGGCAGGGTCGGCACGACTTCCTTTTAGTATGTATTAACAAACGTGTACTTTCAATTTTCACTTATTTTTTATTAAAAAGTAACCGAGACTAATGAGTGATCGAACAAAATGTATTTATTACTTAATTGTCATGAAAAAACACAGATAACCGAGTAACTCAATAAATATCAATAGACCCCCAATTTTAGTTACGCAGATTTAAGTAAGATAAAAGGGATGTAACAGCCTACACATGTCCCAGTGCTGGTCAAATCCCTCCTCTCATTTTACAGAGGGTTCAAGTAAGTACCTACTAGTTAATAATGTTTGCTTCATCCATCTATCTATTTAATCCTTATCATGTATTTTAATCCGTGATTTTATCCGTTATTCATGTATTTTCGTTCTTTTCTTTTTAACAAATGTATTGTTTGGCACCCTTACAATATCTCTCCACGCCCCGGGTTGACTGGCAGAGAATGCCAAGAGGCATTAAGCCGCCCTTTGTAATACTTTTATTTAAAGGTATTCAAATAATGTTTAAATAAATAAAATAAATAAAATAATCCTGATGAAAAAAACTGATAATGAAATCTGCACATTTCATTTACAAATGTTTTATGTCGTTATACTTGTTAATGGATATAGAAGCCAAAAAAATTTTTTTCATTATTTTTTGGGCTTTGAAACTACTGAATGATTGACTGGTTATATAGCTTATACCGTGGAAGAACATTTAAGATATTTTTTTTTTCAATAACTTTCAAGTGAGGGTTGCGCCAAGCAATGAGAAAACGTCTTCATGTACATTAGTTTTATATTTAAGTATAATTTACAAGATAACAAAAAAGCATAAACAATAGTAAACAAAATTCACTGTCTTGAAAAATTATAAACTTATTCAATTCAATCCTTGCGGTGATTTTGCGTAGTATAAGTTTTTTATATAATACACAAGACCACCTTTACCCGCCGGGCGCCGGCAAGTAGCTACAGTATAGGAAACTTACAGAGAGAGTAGCGGTGCGCGGGAGCGGAACATGCCAAGTACGCGACAGGAACGCAATGATGTTTTAAATTTATCTGAAATTACAGATAAATGTAAAATAATGATTTCTAAGAAATCTGGCTGAGTTCGATTATGAAAGACTTTACGATATAAGAGAACATTATGATCAAAAGGCAGACATAATGCTAAAAGCATTCTCTACCTGTCAACCTTTGGGAGTGATAAACAAACTTTCTCCAATATTCTACAATGAGATTGTGATGCTTTTCTGTCATATCATAAAAACCTTGGTTTACATATGGACCTCACATGTACCTGACCTGGCATGCAGAGTCGTTTCCACCCTTTACTTTCTCCATATCGCCTTAAAAAAATTTAGCTTCCGAAACTAAACTCATGCTACTTCATTCAATCATTCTATTATTGATTCTGCAGATGTGTGTTAGCCGGATCAATCACAAAATGTTCTGAAAAAGTTGGAACGCCTTAGCTTACTTAACTTTTCTCAATAAGTTATTGTATTTACTCGAACACTAAACATTTAAAATTAAAAGATTATTTACGGAATTTTTAGCGTTTAATTTTAGTTTTTATGTATCCGTTTCGAGTGCTTTGCAGCATGATTTCCATTGTTACGAGGAACTGGGGTGTGAGTGCAGTGTAGTGGTATTCTTGGTTTTAGATTGAATTTTATTTATTACAGTATCCCAAGGTAGCACCTCTATTAAAATTAACATTATTTCAATAGCCTCGCGAATCATCCTTGGCAGGAATTGATGTTCTTTGCTAGAATTTGTGATCAATCAAAACTGAAAAATACAGTTTATACATAAAATCCGTTTATAATATGTTCGTTTTAAGTTTTCTTTACTAATCTCGATCATTAGTAGTTTTTGTTCTACTCTAACAATAAAAAATACGTATATCGCACAATAGTACTGGACTCACGGTTCAGGCTATTCTCTGGTATAATATAGCCTGAGCCGCGGCCTCTTTGACAATATAAAGAATGCACAGAATAAGCTTTCCTTCAAATTTCTGCTTCGCGCGTACTATTTAAAAGTTTAATACTCGCAATCTTGCGATATCAAACTCTTTAGAGTACATAAGTGACTATGTATATTTGTGTATGTATGTATATATGTAGACGTTTTGTGTTTATTAATGTATGAACATACAGAGATTAATGTATGTATTTGTGTGATGTGATAATTATAATAAGTAGTATTTGAAACTGTGATCTACTTTCTTTTATCAATTCTCATTTGCACCAGAGACCAGACTCCATTCATTGTTACTCTTAATTTAAGGAGTTTGCATTTAAGAATAAATCTATAAATGGATTAATATGAGTATCAATTAGAGGTGCTAAACTCCCCTCTCACAAACTACCTCCCTTTTTTGTGCTAAAATGTAAAGTTTAATTTTTCATGGGCCTACAAAATAAGAAGATCCCTGAAATCAATAATAGGATTTTGGTTATAATTCTACTTAATTTAGTTTTGAGCATTGTTCGTAACATAAAAATACGATATTATCAAACATAATCGCAATGAATTGCTTTTTGTATATACATTATTATATGAAAATTAATCAAGTTTTTTCTGGCGCTTGGCTGGCCTCTGCCTCCTCACGCTCGCTTCGCTCAGTCGACTCGCGCGTTTTGGTCACTGTGCTAACCTAACCATAATTAATTACCCTTTACTCATAAAATTAATTGTGTTAGTTGCTGACATTAAAAGTAATTCTCTGAAGTGTCAACAAAATTAAATTATTTAGTAGAAATAACTAGGCTGTATAAACCAATGCCTGATTAGAGCTAAATATTTTTATAGTTTTTATATCACTGTACGAAATGTTTTTATTATTTGTTTGCTGAAAGTGTTTACTTTTGGAAGCCATTTGGCTTCGCTAAGAGATTTTTTATAATAATCGTCTACATTACGCACGTAGATGATAAAAGAAACTTGCCTTGTGGTAATAAACTAATCACTAAGGTTTGAATTTTGCATTTTCTCCAAAAGTGGCTATTTTATGAATCTGCAGGAGTGGTACTGTAAAGAAGCATTATAACGCAACTCATTATTAACACGAAAGATATCACAAAACTGTCGTACCACAAGATTCTAAATCCAACCTCAACGCAATGATACCCAATGCGACCATCGAACTGCAGGCTCGTGGATTGTTCGGAGACGAAAAGTGATTTTAGAATGCACGTGTCACAGAATATACATAATATATAGATAATTATGTATATCTGTGACACTGCGTTAACGAATAGTGTTCTTCAACATCTACTAAACCGAAACTGCTGCTATCCTTACTAATTTAACCTCCAGTATACGTTTTGAGATACTAGAAAATTAATTTTTGTATGAAATAAAAGTAACGTACACCAATAAAATATATTTATAATTACTCTAGTATCATGTTTACGTATATACGTTTCATAGTAGTGACATATATTTAAAAAAAAAGATTAACAAATTATGCAATAAACTTCTTGTTTTGTGTAAAAAAAACATTTTTCCTATACAATAATATTAAGAAAATAATAATGCTGTCCCAATCCTTTATATAAGATACGTAGCGTACATGGTATATCTAGAGAAGATTGCAATAAATTGTGACGTTAATTTAACAGCGTACTCCGACTTCTTGCAGTCTACCAAGACACGGGGAGAATTAAACAATTTATCGCAGTCACAAGCTTCAATTTAAAGAAATTTTTGAAGCGAATAGCATTTACACATTGGGTATCAATTACAAAAAAAAATATGTTTAGTATTTATAATGTTTTCAAAACAAAGATCTTACAATACGAATTATTCAAAATGTTGATGTTCAGCCCTTTAGATTTATATAGATAATTTACACAAATAGTTTACAATTAGTACTGACAAACTATGTACAAACAATGGTTTATAACCTAGGTATAAATTTTTGTAATAGGATTTTGGAAAAAATTTAAACTGATATCGACAAATGTACTTCAATCTCACAATTATCAATAATCTCACAAAGATCCTGTCACAAGTTCACTGAACACAAACCCAAAAGTACGTCCGACACTACGTTTACCTGTACTAGGTTGGCACTCGAGAACCTTCTTCTTCAACGTTTGTTAGTTCTTTACCAGATCTCAGTCATGAATCACCGGCTTGTTTTCTTTTTTTTTTGTTTAAATCAACGAGGGGGAAAGGTGCTCGCACCTACCCGTCACCATCTCCGCTAACAGGTTATATTGGGATCACCATTGAAGATGACGGACTGACTAAAACCCCCTCGGAAGATATGCTGGGGGCCCAGTGCCCTTTACAGCTTCAGCAGTAGAGACTCGCGATCACAAGACCCGCAAGTTATAACCACCGGCATCCATTGAATTTCCGTAACACAGTGCAGGTTGTCACTGCATCTTGTGGGAGGTCGTTCTACACTATATATATATATATATTTATTTATATATATATATATCAATAATATTAATAAACTATTACTATTTATAACCATTTGTTTTTTATACTATATGCTTCGCCATTTTGTTATAGACTGTTCAGTGTAAAATAGCTCATCAAACATATCGTATTTTGTTATTGTTATTTATTTAAAAATAAGAGTAACAAAATCCTCCACAGCAAGAACCTCTGGAAATAGATATTCGTGACTGCGATAAATCGTTTAATTCTATCCCGTTGACTCTCCTAATTGTAAACGCCACGACACAACTTTCACGCCAATATTATAATTTTATTACCAAAAGAGCGAAGTTAGAGGATTTGAATTTAAACGTTGCAACATGTTATAGAGCCATCATTACAGCCTTTTTTATTTATTCATTTTTCAAGGGTAGGTTATGTCCGGCTTGCATGACCAAAACCCTATGGTGTTTCGCCTTTGCCTCATGTCGGCTGGGCCATGAGAACACACTCCCGCGACCCCACAAGTGCCAGCTCTTCCTCGGGATAAAACATATCCCCTTCCTTTCCGTCCTGTTTGGACCTGCTGGGACACTACTTCTTGGCCTTTAAACACGTGGGTTTAGTGGCCAAGCTTTATTTTGGTAAATGGACCTCCCGAGTCCGTCACCCAGCTACCCACGGCGGATCTGGCTCCGGTGCACATATCGGCCGTGGAGGTTAGAGTAGGTAGTTACTACCACGCAGAATCCGTTTATCATCATTACACGCCTGCAGTTGAACATGAGCATCTTCCACAGATTGCCACAAAGCACTATCCTCACTGCTCTGCATCCATCGACTTCCCACACTGTTTATGTCATCAATGCCGGTTGTGGGGTAGCCATCCCCAACGGTTGTTAGATATGTGTAATGAGCTATGTGGCCGGCCCATTTCCACTACAGCTTGCATATTCTTGTGGCTATGCCGGTTACCCTAGTTCGGATTTCGGATATCGTCGTCGCTGGTTATATCACGCAAAAACACCGAAGTACGAGAACCTGTATTAATTAATTTTTAAAATGTTTGTTAGAGATGACACTATAGCCCAGTATTCGTAATTTCTAAAATAATAATCCATTATTGAAGTTTACGTTTTTAGCAAAGGTCGGCAAAAAGTCGTCCACTTCACTGTGGCCCCTTCTTTCATCTTCGACAAAGAATCTAAAGAAGGTCAGGCGTGACTACGTTCTTGAGAACTATGAGGACACACCGCTTCGTCAGTATTAAGGTTCTCTTCAGCCTCAGTAAATTTACCTGCAGCTTAACTACCTGTTGCCATTATTATATTATAATCATTTTCAATTATATTATATACACATTTCTCCAATCGAACCTACTCATTTAAGCGATGTGCCACTAATTTATTATAATGATATTAATGATTATAATGATAATTATGTTGATGAAGAGGGGACGAAATAATGTTCTTAACATTTGCTCATAATTACCAAGTGGTCATCATAATGTCACATACGTATGTACATTATGTATTTGTTGTCTATTATATTCGTATATAATTAATTATATATGTATTTTATATACATAGCGTATTAATGTATTATCCCATTCATTAAATCTTTATTTCGTTTTATCTATTCTGTAACCCTCTTCGATGTTTTATCACTCCCAAAGTTTGACAGGCAGAGAATTCTTTTAGCATAAATTCCGCCTGTTGATCATATTTTGTACTCGTATATGGTTCAATAAAGAATAAATAACTAAAAACGCAAAACTATTTAACCACACCAAAACTGTCTGTGTGTCGCAAAAATTAAAGGTTTCGGTTGAAATGCATAACCAGGATTCGAAGGCATAGAGTTTAATAGTCAGGACTGGCGAAACAGGCTTACGAGTAAATACGTACGTATGTGCGTACTTACGTGGAATTTATAAAGTACTCAAGTACTAATATTTTTATTATTAGTCTATTAAAATTATATTCGCATCGTTAAACTATTTAATAGTGATGACGCTAAACTGCGTTATAGCTGCAGGGATGTAAGGGGGAATGTTTCTTGCCAACGTCACAGGAAAACGATACTTCTATATCGAAATCGAGCTTCAAAGACCGGTGATAACGAGCAGCATGGCGCCAATAGCCTAATGGGTTAGGGTGCGGAAAGCGAAACATGACGTTCAGTTCAGTTCATGCAGGTTCGAGCCCACCATTCGACTATTGTCGTGAACCACTTCAAATACAAGCTCTAATGCTTAGTTGGAGGGAACAGGAATATTAGTAATGATAGTTAAATAGCATTGCTAGTATTCATTAAAAAAAAAAGCAGGTGCATGGGGATAACAGCAGACTAGAGTAGAATGATGGCAGTAAATCAATCGGTCTATACCGAAATCAAATCCCACAGCCTGATGACATCGAACAGCAGGTAATATTAACACGTGCTCGGCAAAGGAGAAAATTGCACACTCATTACTCAATCACATGTGTGTGAATTTAAGTTATATGTAATGTAACTTTAGTATAATAAATCCGAATTGAATCTTTGCAAAAATTATTTGATTAGATTTTCTGGCGTCTGTCGTTACGTTGCGATATACCTATGTAAATAAAGTAAGTAGTAAAGTTGTAAGCACGAGCTAACGGTTCACCTGATGGTAAGTGATTACCGTCGCCCACGTACATCTGTAACACCAGAAGTGTTGCTGGGGTGTTGCCGGTCTTTAAGGGTATTTGGGAGATGGGAGAGAGGATGAGGAGGGGGATGGGGATGGGCAGTGGGCCTCCGGTTACCTCCCTCACCGAACGAAACGCTGAAGCACTTCGTTCGGTATTCTGCAAGGCCGTGGTACCAACCCGGTCGAGCAGGCCCATTCGAGGAGCAGCAAAAGCCGCCGTTTCGCTCTACTACGTTAAAAATGGTTAAACGGTTACGTTCGGTGAGTGAGGTAACCGAAGGCCCACTCCCCTCCCCCTCGACTCTCTCACTCCCTAAATATCCCTTAAGGTAGCTCTTTTGGTGTTGCAGATGTATGTGGGCATCGGTAGTCACCAAAGTGGGCAAAAAAGGGAGCAAACGACCAGATGCTAAGCCACTTACTCATTTTCCCGCTTTCCGATAAAAAATGAACTTAATAATTTAAAAAAAAAGTATTTCATTACTAATTTTAGGAATTTAATTTATATCAGTATATATTTTCGAATGGAATAAACCAGCAAATGTCTTTAATTTCACTGTAACTGTTATAAATTTAAAGATGTTAACTTACTATAACTTCAAAGCAGTAGTTTGTTTAAATTAAGCAAGATGGAATGTTTATTCGTCGCAAGGATCTTCAAAATTGGAGTTCCTGACAGCGATAAATCGTTTAATTCTATCCTCGTGACGGTCGATTGAGTAAAGCTCGGACCCCTTTGCATTGCAAACAATTTAATTTAGTCCTGAATTATCTTTACATGAGACAGGTATAAAATATATTGCAAAAAAATAATGGAATATTTTATAAGGTTACTTTATTACAACAAATTAATAATATTAGAAATTAAACTATTATTTACGGATTTTACCGCGTTTAATTTTGTTTTTATATTCCCAATCCAAATTCCAGTTTCAGCCGTGGTTGCAGTTGGCCGTGGCTTTGGCCGAGGTGGCAGATTCATTTATTTTTCATTTGTTCGCGTAAATACAAGAAATAATTATATATTAATATGTTAATTCAGTTATTCAGTTTCAGTTCAGAAAGCCTTTTGTTCACTACAATACAAAACATAAATTTGTATTTTGATTTAAAGTTAATGTTTATTTTATATATTTTCATTTTTATTGTTATCGTCTTTCTATATATATAATTGTTACAGCGTCTGTCAGTGATCGTGCAACTTCTGAATGAGTTGACCGATTGAGGTTAATACTCGTAGCCAGGATCTAAAAGGTGGCACTGTATTCAAGTTATTAAAATTCTTTATTTATGGACAACAACAACTCATATTCGCAATACTTATGTATTTGTTTAGTGCCAAAAAAGAAAATCACAAAATCTAGACAAGATACGCGGCACTATGATACAGTCATTAAGTAATAAAGGAAATCAAACTCTTCTCGCCATGGGCAAAACAACGTCCAGTCCAGCTAGCAATTTCATATAATAGCAACTCTTAACTTCCTATTAAAATCTATACTTTGCTCACTATAAATTATCTCGATCAGTAGGTGTAGAGTTATAATGTATTGATTAGACGTTCTAAGCCATTACAATAAAAAATTGTCTAATTTAAAAATGTATCATATTAACACACCTATAAATATATCCTTTGGGTAATCTCGATTAACTGCTCAAGATTTCAGATTGAACAGAAAATGATAACTCACACATCGCTCCAGACTTTCATGACTTAACCACTGTTTACGCAGACAAATCTAACATTTGATAAAACCCAATACTTCATCATACCTTAACAGGGAATGCCAGTTGGGATCTTGTGATATCCCTGGAGAAATAAACAACTAAATCTTGGAGAAATATCTTGGACAAATATCTTAATATGTTAGACACTTAATTCAAGTTTATTTTTATCAAATTGTGATAACAGATTATTAAATAGGGAATAATTTTTAGATACCTCGTTAAAGCTCAATTATTTATTAATAACCCATACGGCAAATCCATTAGTGGACAGACATCTTATCACTAGATACGAGAACGGAAGCTTTTGCTTTAAATTAGTTTATAAAAAATACCATTATTAATTTTGGGGATCTAAGTCATTGATTATGCAATAACTCAGTGATGTACAAAGTATAACGATTTCTACAATGAGTAAACATTATATTTTATTATGTTACGGTTTTGTTGCTCAGGTAAGTACATAGAAAGCAAAAAGGTACCAACGAGGTTTAAAGTAAAGTTCAGTCTTTTTTTTACAATCCATTCAAACATTTTTTAGAAATTGCGATCCCACTTACACGTGGTGCGTTATAGTAAAATAGAGTAAAGTAGCAGCCTGTAAGTGCCAACTGGTGGGCAAAGGCCTCCTTCTCAAATACGAGTATCAGAGACTGTTTAGCAGCCGGGAATGGCCAACCACGCTGCTCCAGCGCGGATTGGCGGGCTTTACATATCCTAGAAATAATATTTTTATTATTTCTCAGACATGCAGGTGTCCTCACGATGTTTTCCTTCACCGCTGAGCACGTGTTAATTACCGCACTTAAAATTGATATTACGAATTTTAGAGGTGCCGGCACCGGGGTTCGAACCCAGGTCACTCGCGCTCTATAAAACTAAAGTGAGCGCCCTGATCTCTAGACTCACACGGCTCGTTATGCTGTCTATATATTATGAAATAAAATTACTTTACCAGACTATGTATATGTATTCGATTATTTATTAACTAAATGTTAAATGAAACTAGTATGCATGAATTTCGTAACATTATACATATTTTTTGAAGTTGATGTACGAGTATATGTGTGTATACATTATGTAAAAGTGATGAAAATATGTCATAATCCGGTTTACATATCGTGGTAGTTTCGATCGCAGTAATAAAACATTTAAAATAAAATTTTTCGCTCGCTAAAACAAACTATAATACTTGTTCATTCTGTTACAGCGACTTTAAAATAACAGTAAACTTAAAATAAAAGTAAGCACTGTACGAATTATTTCTAATATACTTGTATGATGCAACGTTACGTCAATAAATTTTACCTAATATTCTACAGTTTATTGCTAAGTCACAAACCAAATATCAAATACATTATAAGTACAGTAATAAAAGGTTAGGTGCTGATATTGTGCGTCAAGATATTAAATGTAATGTTATTTATTTTTAGACGTCATTATTTACGCTATTAATTAACTAGGCTAACGTCACCCGGGCCAAAGATCTTATCGACGGTCCACGCCGGCGTCCGCTACCCATATTTGAAGTCGTCGAAGTACCAACAATGAAATTCTGGGTCGCCGGTCTTGGCGGGGTCATTAAACTATTATTTACGATGAATAGCACTTGCGTTTTTACTACTTACCTGATAGTAAGTGATTACCGTCGTCCACGTACATTTGCAACTCGAGTGGTGGTTCAGGTGCGTTGCCGGCCTTTAAGGGTATTTGGGAGATGTGAGAGAGGATGAAGAGGGGAAGGGGAGGGGGAGTGGGCCTCCGGTTACCTCACTCACCGAACGAAACGCAGAAGCATAAGATGCTTCTACTTCACGCTGTTATTCTGCGATGCCGTGGTATTAACCCGGTCGAGCCAGCCCATTCGAAAAGCATCAAAAGCCGCCGCTTGGCTCTACCACTTACAAAAAATAGAGACTACGTTCAACAAATAGATGGCGCATATGACCTGTGTAATAATTATACAAATTCAAAATAAATATATTATGCTCCTATATTGCTTTTATCAAAATAAAATAAGTTTCATAGATTTATTTAAAAGTTCTCTACGTGATCTATTTTTTTTTAAAGTATTTCCTAGTTGAATAGACTCGTGCACGCAAGCAATCGTTTGGAAAATAAATCTACGTTTAATGAAATATTATGAATCCAAGGTTTGTTAAAGTTTCTTTCTTTGCAATGATAAATTTCTCTACGAGCTCCTTCTAAAGAGGAAGATTTTAGATTATATAAAAATAAAATATGCTTACAGTTTTTCTTGCTCTCTTTCTTGAAGTAGATATTGTAAATTTTTACATTTTTAATTAATTTTCTCATCCATGTAATCACAAATTTTAAGCTACTTGACAAATTATTGAATTTGCCGGCTTTGAAGACGGAATACGGATATGTCTTTTATATATTAACTAATTGTGTATGTGTAATAAATACATATAAACCTTCCTTGTGATTTGTTCTAAATTATGGAGAAAACTTCATTGAAAACTACTTAGTTTTATAGAAGTTATAGGGAATACACAGACAAATTAGGATTGTGACTTAAGAACTTTTATCACTTGAAATAGTATATTTATTATTATTATTACAGACTTGCTAAAATTAATAAAAAATACATCGTTTCCTATGCGTCATGTATTATTAATTCGCAAGAAAGGCTGTATCTCGTTCTGTAAAACAACAAAATATAATCCTTTGTCGGCGTTTAAAAATATTTATTTTAAAATATTTCAATTCCTTTGTGATTCTAGAAAATCTAAAAAATTTAAATTGATACAAAGAGTTCGTCGGTGATCGATTTTGTTTGATCAATAAGCAAAGGTAAATTTCAATAAAGAAACGGAACGGAACGGAACGGAGAGAGCATGATAAGAGCCACACGCTCCTGAAATCTTGGAGGCTCTTTTTTTTGTGGGTCGCTGCCTGCGCTCTGCCCCTGAATTGCCCGTTCTTTACTTTGACTGTACCCAACATACTCCATTTCATTGTCTAGACCAACGGAATACGACTACAGTGGCTGTGATGTTTATTTGAGAGAGAACTTTATATTTATACTTATTTTACATTTGTAAGTTGAAGTGTATATATTCTTTTATTATCTTTTATTGTGCTTACTCTACATTTCGTGATATTCTCTTTGGAGAATTGGAAACAGGACTCAACTATTTATGCTCTGTACCTTCTTTTGTGTGTTACATTACAAACAAAAATATTTTCCTTTTTCACACATGAAAAAAATACGTTTACAACGTATCAATTTATTTTAGTGAATTTCCTGACAAAAGTAGCGTATACTGGCAAGATCCATTATGTATTCTTGACACGTCCCTAGCTGCAAAGAGACGCGAGATACAAATTTTGCGAGGAGCAAAGCATACATTCGCTACGTATTTTTTTAACCCCACGATGAATAACAATATTGAGATAATCTTAATTTTTGGCGTAGACTTCTTCGCTATACTTTGTGACAAAAGTATCCATTGAAACGCTATAATATAAATTGAAAAGGTATTCGAAATTCAAACACAACAGATTTAGTTGTGTAATACAAACACTTGACCTTATTCCACCACGTAGAAGTTACACCGAGACTTAACAACGTATATTAGTGTTTTAGTAGTTTTCTTGTAATTTTAACTATGCTACGCACTATTTTCTTAGTAGTAGTCTTTAAATGCAAACCTTCGATAATGGATTTAAAGGCGAAACAAGTTAGGTAAAAATATAAAATAATAGTAGAATAAGTACAAGTTTGTGTTGTGCAACTAAATCTATATGGAATTCTACCAAGAGACAACAATCGCAATACCGTACGGTCGGCTTGACTGTACTTTTTCACAGAGTTGAAATGGTGGATAACTTAACGGACGTCCATTAGCTGAGAGAATGTGCCTTTCCGTCTTAGCCCGCAGAGGTGACAATTCATCTTGACTTTAAGTCCTAGCCGAGGAGAGATGTTATTGTTTATAGACTGCTTTAACCACTTACCATCAGCTGGATGTATGCTCGTAAGTTACCCTTATTTGTAATTGTATATATGTGTATATAAAAACAAATATTAAACCTTAACATTTAACACCACACAAATCTTTTAGTACTACTTATTGTTCTTTGGATAACTGTCAAAGAACCGATAAATAGCTTTACGATGAAACTAAGAAAAAATCTGCATTCAAATACATATGCCTGGAACGTCAGTTTCCCAGAAATTATATTATTGTTTCATTATGTTTGTTTTCAGCTGTCGCTCTATATATAGAGTATTAGTATTACTGCACTTTCCGGTTCAGGATTGCTTCCGAGAACCCTTTTTCCTCTAACGTTTTCGGTTATAAAATATAAGTGGCCAACTCGATGCTATTTCAGCTGACTAATCTGTTTTTGGCTATGTCGGTTACTCCAGTTTACATCTGTGCCCTGTGTGTGTATTGATTCTCTATAACAATAATTAATTAAAACTTTTCGTATTTTACCAAAGTCACTTCGGATCTGACTGTTTGGTACAAATTTTACAATTGATTTGAAACTAACTTCCCGAAGAGCTTAGAGACTTGAAAGTGAACCTTTATACATTGCTCAGAACTGGGTGACATTATAACAATAAATAATATATGGAGCACGATCCTTTGTCATCGGAAAAACCGGGTAAGGGTACGAAGGGGTATTTTCCAGGGTGACTGTTTGTACCCGTTTTAGTTCTGCCTTTCTCTGAACTCTCTCAGCACATTGCTGGAGGAATCTTGGAGAGGATTTCAGCTTCGGAGGGGAGGGACACAAGTGACCCACCTTTTCTATGTGGATGACCTCAAGTTATTCGCCACCAATCGCTCCCATCTGATGGAAATGCAGTTTTACCAATTCAGTCAGAATGGAGCTCGGGACGGATAAGTGTGAGCTCCTTCACGTCGAAAGAGGAATGGTCACTAATTCTGAGGGCATAGACTTGTCAATTCCCGTTAACATTAGGACCCTTTCCGAGGCTGATACATACCGGTAGCTGGGTATGTCACAAAACATTAAACAATCAGTTCGCGACTTGTTATTTGCGCGCTTGACAAAAGTGTTTAATAGCCTTTTGTCGGGCCGGAACAAGGTACGCGCGTATAACGGCTGGGTCATGCCAGTCCTTATTTACATCTTTGGCATACTCAGGCGGATTCAAACCGAACTTAACGCTCTGGACAGAAAAGTCCGCAAAATCATGACGTCCCACAGGATGCATTATCCGAGATCGTGTGTGATGAGGCTGTACTTGCCGCGGAAGCGTGGTGGGCTGGGTTTCCTAAGCTATTTATTTTATTATACTTTAAGTATTAATTATGATTTTATTTAAAGATAACTTATTTATTTTATTGTATTTTATGTATGTATATATATTTATATATATCACCCAGACGAGTATATATCTAAATAACCCCACAAGATAAATAATAATGAAAACGAGGTTAAAAATATTTGTTTAAATTAAAAATAATTTTTACTTACAATGTCAATTATTTTTTACTAAATATATTTCATTCTCGTGAACTATACAAGAACTGGCCATCTTTGCCGTGTAGTATCGGCCTAAAAATCTGCAGTCTCCTTTATTCCCGTAGGCGTAGTAGGAGGAGACTAATGGACAAGCCTTGAAAATCTCAATAACTACCGATAGATGGCGGGATCTACAAAAAAACTCCACCAAAAATAAGCAGACCGATGACGGGTAGCAGCGACCAAAGTAGAATGAAGTGTAGCACATCGTACCGTTACTTTATTTAATTTTTTTTTCAAATTACATTATTCCTAGCTTATAGTAGTAGTACTTGGAATACCGATACCGGCACCACTAAATTTGTTAATTACAATGTATAAAGGTACTGGTTACGTCTGAAATAAAAAATCGAGGACATATGTAATCCGTTCAACCTGCACTGGAGCAACCAATTTTAACCTGACCCCTTTCAATTACTGAGAGGCTGTCTTTCCGCAGCAGTGGAACATTTACTTTAGTTTACTTACTTTTAGATAAGAAAAAAATACAGTTTTGAAAAAATATACAATTCTTTATTCTATGCAATATACTTTGCTCTTTTCCACTACTTTTGCATATATAATTTGATTAACAAAACACTTTTACAGAATCTTTCTGTGGCCGAATGAATATTCGTGTACATAATTTGTGTTTGTATAAAACTTTATTTAAACCTACAGAAAAGTGTAATTTATTTTCAATATATGCGAAACGGGGTAGGTTATTTAGTAGTCATCATCCCGTTTCGTCTCGTGGATGTCGTATAAATCGACGTTGGGAAAAGCAAGAAAAATCTTGCTACCTTCGATATGTAGCAGAACAACAATCTCGAATACCACTTTATTTCTACTTTAAATCATAATAAATTCCTCTACTGCATGTTGGTCCGATCCATGGGATGCAAAGCATGATCATCTCTCATGGCATAGTAGTGCATTACTTGATTTTATAGGCATTTTGAATTCAAATATATGATGTGAAAACATTGAAAACGAGTACTGTGAAATGTGTTCGTACACTTACATGTGATTAAGTGTAACTACTAGATAGTAGATGTTCGACCCTCATTTAAAGATAAGTATAACCTCTAATTATAATGAATATTAATCGTAATAAATGTAATATAGCCCCGGTAGCCTTACTTACCTCCCTCTTTCATAAAGAGGATTAGACAAAATCGCCAAGCGTTGCATGCGTATTGGCGATCGCAGTAACGGACACCTCGCGCTTTAGATACTACTGCCTGTTATAGGTCTGCGTATTTTAATCTGACACTTTTCGAGATGGCTATCGCGCCATCGATCTGTAGCCATAAGATTATTTCCCTTTTTTTATTTATTATTTATTAATATATTATTGATTATTTATTATGTCGCACTAACACCTATGGGAAGATAGGGAGTGGTAGAATTATGATTAGATATAATATATAGAACACCCGAGTTCGATCCCCTATTTAACTGGTAACAAAGATTTTTTCGAAACTTGTATACGATTTTTTTTGTCTGCGACAGACTCACTACCTGTCTGGTTGAGTTCAATTAAGCCCTTGTGAAAAGTGGGATAGAATAAGCTAACATTTATTTCCTTTAAACTGAGATGGTATATAGTCATCAGGCATCAAAACAATCAAGAACTACAAAATATACTGGAAAAGGGTTAATGTCCCAAAATAAAAATTCGATTCTTTTAATCCAGCAAAAATACCGGAATCGGCCAGAACAGGATTAATAGCGTAAGTAGAACAGAACGATGACAAGCAACTTTTCGGAAGCTTATAATTTACGAGTCTATTTATAAAGAAACAAAATTATTATTAATACTAATCCGTAATAATAAATTATATGCCGATAAAATCGCGGCCAATATTTAGTAATATATCTTAATGTTATAAAGCTAAAGAGTTTGTATGTTTGAACGCGCTTATCTCAGGAACTACCATAACGATTTAAAAAAAAAATCACTTGCGTTAGATAGCCCGTTTATTGAGGGAGGTTAATATAACGCTACAACCCACAGCGGAGTAGTAACCATAAACCTTGGTCATGTACACATCATGTGTATGAAGCAGGTACGCATAATCCAAATTTAACGTGGTAAACCGCAGAACACATCTAGTTATAATTATAAACATAAAATCAATCAATCGTAAAACCTTAAAAGACGAAAGTTTAACTAAACCTTAAATGGATTGTGTAATTATAATTTTTGACATAGACTTTTACACACCCAGATACATCTGGAATTGCTTCCTTTTTTTAAAAATTAAAACCTTATAAAATGATGGAATAAAATACTTTTCTTCCGATATACTAAAAATATTCCCTAAGCGTAAACTTGTACGTATAACGTTTTATTTATTACTAACTTTTCCTTCATAATATCCCAAACCGTCCGCATGTGATTTATCGCTACTCTAAAGTTTGAAAGGATATTTTAAAATATTTAAGGCCGGAAGTGATCATGGGTTGATGAATATACTTGAAAAGACGGGCTAAATGTCCTCCTCCCGGCCGACTTCGACCACGGCGACCCCTTCCCTTGCGCAGAAGATATTAACGTGTCGTAAGGACGAAGACATATACTGTCTTACAGTCGCGTGTGCGCGTATTACAAATTGTGCCACTGTAATATTATATTTCGCTAAAAATGCATCCGTCTTTGCTTGTCCCAACATGAATTATGCAATGTCCTCAACTTGTATCATATATATGTAAGGGATTTCTCCTTACACCTCGAGGAGATGTATGTTACTACTTTACTATACTTATTTTGATCATGCTTGAAGCTATTACTGTATATCATTTTGTCCATACTAGCTGGATAGTGGTTACGCTATTGAGAAACGATTTTCAGAAATACGGACATACAAAAAATTTACATTTCTCTTACAATTCAAATAATTAGACCATTCGAAGTTTAATATTCCCTTTAAATTATATTGCTCATACAAGTTTATCGTACGTATACGGGTGTCATAGTTTTTTTAGGTTTGCATAAATGTTCATACATATACTCATACAGTGAAAAAACATTTACTATTCAGACACAATTACACTATCAATCCTATAATAATCCTTCCATTTTTTTGGTAGTAGTGTATCAGTAAATATAGACGATATTACCAAATATTCTAAAATATATGCAGTTAATCAATTTATTAATTAAACTATGAAGATTTTTTTTGCAAACCCATCTGGTGTCAAAATTAATGTATTAATGTAAGTCTAGTTGAGTTGGCCGAGTGGTGGCGGCTTAAGTACCTTTACCACACCCTTGCTTCCTGCGAATGTCGTAAAAGTAAAACTTCGAAAACCTTAAGGAGTACGACTGATGGAGGTTTAACCATCTTAAAAAATATTCCAAACCTTTAACACCTATCAGACGTCTGAGGTTCGAGGAGTCTTATACTGCGATCGCTATATCTACTAAACTAGGTATACCAAGTAGATCTAATTCTCTGTCTATGAATCATCTGGGTAGATACCACACTCTTACCCATTTCTACCGCCAAACAGTAGTGTAACAACTATTGTGTTCTGGTTTGAAAGGTCTGGAATAGAGAGCCAGCATAATTACGGGTCGGAGGCATTCTTTCTTAATCCTCAGAGGTGACGACGCGTCCAGCCTTCTTCGATTAAGGTCCTTAGGTCCGGGTCACAAACATAAATTAGATATGATGGACAAACCTCCCAGAACTGAACCATTTTATATGTAGGTCCTACCGGACCCGAGACCCGCAGCCAAATACTTAGCCACTACATCACCGAGCCGACAAATCGATAACTCAATAATGTTGTGACACGTTAAGGGTTAACAGAATAGTATTTGAAATCATTTACTTGACAACAGAAATATTAAGTGTCGTAATTCTCCTTTTCTCAACGCCTGTAATAGAAAATGATTAATGTAGAGAATATCGAACATTGTTTTTTTAACAGATCAATGTAATAAATAATTAAACGGAATTTCTTTATTTTGGTACAGTTTTTTAATAAACAAACACATTTAAGTACTGCAGTCTTATTTATTTTATCATTTGTCTTTATTTCAACTAATAAAGGTACATCAAAACACACACTGTATAACAAATAGGTTGGAAGATATGTGATAAACTAACGATTCAACATTCTGAGTCGTAGATACATAGTAATTTATTATTATGCCCTTCCACTTATTCGGATCGATATGTGATGTCTTGTTATCAAAAGATACCAAATGTATACCAAGTAAGCACATCTTAAATTAATTTCTGAAGTAAGTGTATGCGTTCCGAATCAACTGGAGGATGTTAAACCTAAATATTCTATGTAAGAAACGGATACTTTCTCCTGAGTACGAAGCACTTCTAACACGTACATTAAAGTAACTCTAAACGCCGTGTAGATAAATATTAATATTGTCATTGTTTATTTTATATTAATTTTTACGTATAATATTTTACAAGAATACTAAACAGCAAGTAAAAAAAATTAAAAGCCTTTAATATCAAGGATTCAAAGCATATCTCTACAAAACTTTAAACGGAAATTAGTGTTAGTAGTAGCTATTTTAACAGCTATTTTAAAAGTATACTACTCGCCAATAATCAAATTATAAATTCGATATTATTGAGTTAGATTAGGTCTAACATATATTTATATAACTCACGACCATTTTATTAACCATGTTGCTCAGAGCTATATTAAACATTAATTACCCTCTTACAATTTACAATATAACTATTAATAGTGTTTATTTTTATTCGGAACAATTCGTAAAATTTATGAGACAGAATTATTAAAATAGTTAAGCGGCTTGTAAAAAAATCTAAGTTACATAATTATTTACATATTTACAAAAATGCCGCAGGTTATTGAAAAAAAAATATATCTAATACTGAAGTAGTGGAATCATTAATGAAAAAACTGTCATCCGGTGGTAATAATCTAATTTACGACCTTTATTAATATCTCTTCTAAACAATACTACATTAATTTTGAAAACATGCTCTTTTTTAAAAAAAAACAATCTTTTTTATTTTAAATTAAACTCTTTTCGGTGTTATTATTTTTCACATTTTGAAAAATTATATGAAAGCAAAACATAACATTGTGTCTTACACACCGTGATTCCATAAGCATGTTTATAGGAATTATTATTTTTTTATTTTAATACTAGTAAGTAGAGAACGTATAATTAAAAATGCTTAGTAATTACTTTTAAGTTACAAGCAATTATAATATTATAACTATGGCACTGTTTAAATTATAACATAACCGCACTTAACTCCAATATTAGCGCACACGATTAAAGTAATACAACATAAACGGTATCTTTAAAAAATATTTATTGCGCTATACAAAAAATTTATTCAATCACAAAACTCTTATACACGATTACAACATTTGGAAACTATACTTTGCAATCGTACAACATAATCACTTCATAGTTTATTTAATTGAAAATTAATAAAAGGGAAAAACATTTTTCACTAATTTTACGGAATGTTTTCATTAAAGCCCAACAATCATTATTTTTATTTTACCTTGATAGACATTTACTACTTATGTATAATTTATTTAATAAACGGTTTCCTGCTTATATTAAATAAGGGTAGTCATAATAGAAACGATTCTACAATCTAAACATTTTCAGTTAGCTAGTTATAAACAAAAAATACAAACATCTATACGCTTTCGTGCAAATGTTGTTCATTCTTTTTCTGTTACCTCTGATATATAATCCGAGCAGCCTTTTAATAATGTTAAAACAAATAAAAATCTATATACACGTAAATCTATCACGTAACGTAATATGGCAACAATCTCTTTTGGTTAAAGATATGATAACTTTCTTCAGCTCCTTTATTTACCGGTAAAACTTTTCACTTAATGAAAGCCATGTACAAGTCATGGCGTCCTTCACAAAATAGTATCAAGCGGCGACAGTCTCATCCTACTGCTATGTCCAATACTAACTATACAAGCCAACATATTAAACTGAGATTTTAACTCAGTTATACGGTAAGTGGCAGATGATAAGTATATCGTCAAAGACTAAATTCGCTGCGACACTAGCTGTGAACACTTGCGATATAATCAATTTGTCGTATCGACTATCAACGATATTGCATTAATATTGTCGCGAGACACCAGCACGTGTAGTTTAAGAAGAAGTTTTATAAACGTAAAAAAATTCTAAAATAATCGAATAACTTGTTAATACAGATATGTAAAAATAGTATTTTTGATAGGATCGATTTTCACAAGAGGCCAAGAAAATTGTAAAATTATTATTTAACAATTGTTTTCAATCGATAATTGCTGGAAATTGACACAATGCTACCTTATGTAAATTACATAGTTTCGACTTATGTTAATCACAATGCCGTATCTTAGTCATAGGTCGTATCGGTGTTTTCAGATTTAGATATCTTCCACTAGATTTAACACTCGCAACACAACCACGTAAGCCTGTGTAGAGCGCTGCGGGAAGTCCAAGCGGCAACGATGGCGAACCTCCTAGTTAAAAAATTTAAATGGAATATATTTAATTTAACCTTTTACGAGTCATAACTATAGACAATTTCAATACGTTAAGAAACCAAAATAAATTTTCAAATAAGCTTTTTAAAAAATTAAATTAAATGATTTACTATAAGATCGGACAGTCGGCGTAAGCTTAGTAATAGGGCACCGTACGGAACCCTAAACATGGGACCTAATGGGTTGTAGGGCTACTGAGACTACCTGGGAGCTGTCTCGGTGTGCACAAAACTCTTATCCATCCTAACCTCTATTCAGCAATGCAACCACTGTTGTATTCCGGTTTCATAGGTATAGAGTGTAGTATCTTATCCAGTGTTGCCTGCGACCATGGGTTGCAGTAGCCACTTACTTTGGATAAAGGATTTTTAGCTCGTATATCACACAAATGTATTTGAAACAAAAAAATTAAAATGACCTAACTATATCATAAATCTCAAACATATAAGTGAATAGTTTTTAACAAAGTCTTTGAATATCGTAATTTTAAGTGTACCATCATTTAACATCACCATGATGGAAAAGGTTTATGCGTATAATACATTCATATTTAGTTTTATCTGTCATCTAACCGACAGATAAATCATGATCTGTCAGCTAATATAAACGTACATAAAAATAAAACTGTTATAATAATGGTACCACATAAACAACTATAGAATTTATCTATATTCAACATATTATATACTAGAATTTCAAAACAAATAATATCTCACCTATCCATAATTTGGGATTCGATTTCGAGGGTACTAAAAGGGATTGTGAGTACCCTCTTATAGGCGATGCATCATCCACTTGCAACATTGCAAGCCTTTTCCTCCGTCTTACCGTAGCTGTATGCCACAGTCCGTCATCGATACGTACTTTTGATTCGACTGATTGAAACCAATCTTCATGAGACGCTATGTTCATCTGCTTCACATCAGTATCCGTATAAATCAGTTGAAGTCGCCCTTCGCACAGTCCGAGACCAATGAAGTCACGAGGGCGTATTCCGATCTTCCGTCTCCATAATAAGAGACCTGAGTCATTGTAAGTCCGGAACTTAATTTCGTATCTAATACCGCGAATATCACGGTTCCTAAAATAATATTCGAATAATTACAAATCATCCAAAATATAGGGACAAATGACGTAATAAAATGTTAAATAACGAAGTATAAATGACTATTGGAGTCATTACAAAATTGGATTAACCTAAAGTCGCAAAGTAAACGTACAAAACTAGTGCATTACAAAAAAATAATGTATTTTATTGTACCTTTTATCGTACAGCAACAAAACTGAATTCATTCATTTATTATTATATATATACATTTGCTAGCAGGCATTGTTATTTATTTATGAAAAAATAATCCATGAAAATGTTTTCATTTAAAATATATATAAAATAATAAATAAAACGTTATCTTAAAAAAAAATTAGTTAGCTATTTTGTTAAAAATATATTTCAACAGTAGTAGTATAACAACACAGTTGTAATTAATTAAAAAAATTTAAACTTTCTTAAGTGAAAAAAGTAACATTTTACCTAATCTAATTTACAGCGAGCGAAATTTGTTTAAAATGTTACTGAAATGATAGGTCGATTCATCCTTTCTATGTTATCTTACGTCATAAAGTCCATCACCAACATCTTTGTTAGTTTGTAAGCTAGAAATATAGAGAAAGAGTTAATGGAATTAAATTTTAATAAAGTAAATAGTCATATAATAATGTAAGATTAATTATGATTTTACGGTAATTTTGTTAAGAAGCACAATTACACCGCTTCTCTCACCTGCGGCTTCCTTTACTTCTGTAAGAGTAATAATTATTTCCGTTGAACTTAATGGGTGCTCCATCATTTAGCATCTCCACTTTTAATTGCACTTCGCAATTCCTTCCCTGGTACCCGTCGCGGCAAATGCACTTATACTCGTTTAATAAAGGTATGCAGGATCCATTATTTTTACATGGAGTGAGACCTAATAAAAGTTAAAAATTATTATAACTTTATTAAATATTAACATTGTAAAAATCAATGATATATTGTGCTTAGGTATTAGACTCACCGTCACCACAAGGTGGTCCAGTATACTTCGTAACGCCACTTGTAACGCAAGGCAATCTGTTTTCGTCCTGCACTATAGCACACTTAGCTGTATCGGCATTATACAAATTAAGTGGATTGCCGTTTACGAAGACCTGTTGCATGGCACCAATGAAACTGCTGGTCACTCCCGACATTTTATGCGGACGGATGTATGCTCTGAAAAAATAGCCCAGATTCAAATATCTTTGCGGGTCGAGAAATAAGATTGATGGCTTCCTAAGTGCGTTCCAACCCTTTATGACGGAATTTTAATGGTAAAAAAGAGTTTGTGGTGTGACGAAACGTGTACTTAGAAAGATATTTTTTATTAGCCTTAATTCTTATGTATTCATATTACTACCGCTACTGATGTTTTAGTCACTAAAATAATTATAAATTTGTTTATCAATCTGTAGTGTCACCATCACCATCATCATCACCCCTTAAAAGTCCTGTGGTACCGGTCTTTCCAGTAATATTTGCTACTGCTCCAATGGGGTGGCTCGATCGGTGTAGTATCACGACATCGCAGGCAGACGGACGGGTTGGTGAACACAATGCCGGTACTTCAGTGATGTAGAGTCTTCTTTAGGAACTAGCAGTCTACGGGTTGGCGTTTAGTGAAAAACTGTCAAAATTACCTGACTGTTCATGTTTCTCCAATTTTTTACCTATAATCTGTAAATTTTAATTGTATTCTGACGACCGACTGATAGTGAAAAATTCATTGGCAGATAGTGGTAAATAAAATATATGATAGTAACTATTAACTATGAGTATACTCACGGCAAAGAGCCTATAAACAGTGGCAGTGTAAGTTCCAGATTCGTCAACGGTGGCGCTGCGTTTCCCCTCTGTGTAGGGTGATGGTCGAGCTGGAGGCTTCCATGTCTCCCGACGCGCGTCACACGCGCTCTATGCCAACGGCCTTTTGTGATCGGTACGGGCGATCTGAGTCAAGATATTAGTATAGATTTAGTTAAATTAAATACTTTTTTATTTAAGTAAAGCTTTTAATACATTGCAGAACACAGTACATATTTATGTGTTAGCTTGTTTGACACAGCAATGTGGAAAAGAATCAGATATTATAATTATTTTATCTTCAAAATTTATTGACTTATAATTGTTTTACAAGTTTATCGTATTACATGTTATTTTATATGTACAGAATGTATCTGAATGTATTTTTTCTTTGGGACAAATAATTCCTGTATGTCTGTTGAATAATACCCCACAACATCACACCATACATATGCATAAGCCTTGTGTGCAGTGTGATCTCTATAAAAATATCAAAACTAAGAAAAGGGAATATTTAATTTTATAGGTTAACTATCATTGTTTTGATGCAAATTAAAAATACAAGGTGTAAGTTTTAAAAAAAGATGGTTGGTTTGTCTCTGCGGATATTACTTGTTTCTAGATTGTCAAACGAAACGCTGATTTATATAACAAATATTTTGGTTACCGGGTTACAGTAAAGTTAAAGGTCATATTTAACAACTTGTATGCCTGTTGTGAAAATCTTAGTTACCAAAGCTGTACTTACGTGATGTTAGCGATCCCGCTCCCCAAATTATATCTAAATTGTAGGTGGCCATTAACTAAGTTAATCGCAATAAAATCCCCCTTGGCTTTATTAGACTGGCCCGTGTAGAGAAGCATTCCGGAGAAACGGTTCGTTAAAAACCAAATTTCGATGCGGAACGCTTTCCCCAACCCTTCGAGTGGCAGTAATTCGATATAGCTTGTTCCATTAAACTGAGGGGACCACGTTTCTTGTACTACGCTGACGTCTGTAAACAAATTCTTATTAATACATTGATTTTATCACGTACGGGGTGTGAACAGATACCAATACTTCTAACTGTGAACGGACAGTCATTATTTGCTAATATTTTGAATGGCGCTTCCAACTGTGGAGTCTACTCCACAGTCCTACGACTCGTTACAAAATTTTGATACATTAGAAGTAGCGGAGCAATTGCAGCATTGCAAAAACCGTGTTTGAAATACGCGTTGTAATAACTGATACAAAGATTAATATATTGCAATAATTATTAATAAGACTGCTGATAAATGATTACTAAATAAATAAAAAATTACTAATACCATTACTGCAAGTATTTCCATTTGAGCCGATTTCGCCTCCAAACAAACAGCGACATACGTGTCCGCCCTCGGACCCAACGTCACACAATAGGCCCTCGTCATATCCGCAGGGATTTGATTCGCACGGATCTAATCTCTCGTCACAATTGCCTCCTTGAAATCCGATAGAACAGATACATGTATATTCCGTCGCCGATCCATCTAGAGGTTTACACGTAGCTCCGTTTCTACATGGCATACTCATACAAGGGTTAGATTGGCACTCTCGAACGTTTTCTATAGACACGACTAATGAGTCCGGTCGGCCCAATTTCTTTGTCACTTGATGACGTATTATTCTCAAGTATTTCACACAGCCGACAAAGCCGCTCCGGGTGCCGATATTATCGAAAACCCTGAACAAAGGCATTCATTACGTTATGATTGTTTGTTGAATGGGAAAGTAATTAATCGCAGTGAACAGATAACATCTTCAATGAAAAACTAGATATAAAAGTTTTACTTATGGTTAGTATTTACCTGGAAAAATTAGTTGGAACACTGCCAATATATGCATCATCTGCGAGATCTAAGGCCTTTAAGTTACCGCTTGACTGTCCCGCAACGTCTTCCATGTCATCAACAGATAATATGCCATCGCGATGATACCGCTTTGCAGACACTTTGTGATACTCATTAAGAGTGATTTTTTCAATGGAAGTTAAAATTATAGCTCCATTACCAAGATTGTATCTATAAATTAGTACAGTTATTACAATGTTAGCTGAAGTATGGTAATTTTCTATGTTACAATAAATTCACATAGGCGTTTTGTGCAAACTATACTCTGCATAATGTCTATACAAGATTATTGAAAAATCACCTGCCCATTTTAGAAGTGAAGGTAAAGTAGCAGCCTGTTAATATCTATTTTTGGGGTTTTGAGCCGATAAAAGTCCACCACGCTGATCCAATGTTAATAATAATAAAGTTAAAATATTATTAATGCTGGGCTGGCGAACTTCACATATAGGATATGATTTTTTTGTATTATTTCTCTGACGTGCAAGTTTCGTTACGATATTTGAAATTATTGGTAAATATGTGGTATATTCAGTGCTTAAAATTTCACCAGGATCTAGGTTATTCGATAACTGTGTATGATTTGTAAGGTATTTAAGCCCTGACCCCGGAGCTACCACGACCACGACACCTTTAAAAACATAGAAGTTTCTAAACTCGACTTTTTTTCAATAAATAATTGTGATATCTAATCTTTATTTAAGTCCCTGTGTTATATTTTTAAGAAGTTAATAAACCAAAATAGAATTGTACACCATATCGTTAAACAACTTTAAATTTTTTTCAAACACTTAATCTCATAAATAGAATTAAATGCCTCTCAAATGCTAGAATACAATCTCTAAATATAATCATCAGACTCACCTAAACTCTAAATACCCATTAACTAGGGCTAGTGAAACAAAATCTCCAGTACCATCAACTTTCTGCTGAGTATACAAGATGATTCCATTTTCTGAGAATGCCTTAAATTCGAGATCAATGTTTAACTTATGGTACGCTTTCAGTGGTTTTAAACGTACGTAAGACGAGCCGTCAAACGACGGAGTTTCAATATACATATTCGGTAAACCGTCTTTGATAAGCGATTCGCAGTTGAAACCGGTATAAAGGCCTGTGCAAACGCATGTGTACGTGGAACCTGGCAGGTCAATGCAGGTGCCAAGGTTACGACAGGGTTCGGACAAACATGCACTATACTCTTCGGTGGTTTCTTGCGTAACTTGTTCTGTAAAGATAAATTTTATTAAATTACGCAGCCCACTAAAACTAAATGTTGGAACTAGTTTTAGTCCATGATTACTAAAAACTATAATGTAAAATAAATCACTGACATAACAGAAAAAGAGAAAATAAATAGTGAAAATACTGTTGATTACCGCTGTGTTCGGTGCACTACTCGGATTTGCACATAAAATTATTTTGTTTTAGAACGATATATGTATGTATTACTATATGGTATATCCGGATGGACAACATGTGAAGGGGGCTTGCAGATTTTCATCTACAGACTCCTACCTCCTACTACTACTGTCTAATTAACCTGCGGCGTTCCTCACTCCAACAGTTGCGTTGTGTTCGTCTACGGTTCCCCGGCGTTATCACCAGAAATCTTTGCGTATTTTTTCTATGCACAGTGTTTAGCAGCTCATGGGTTCACCAGTAAATTTTTACACGCGTAGGAAGCGAAAGAGCAAAGCACCCAGCAGAAGAGACGAGAGGTAAGCCGCACGCAGACGTAAGTTCAAAGCCATACGCGATCGCGTTATGTGCGATGTGTGGCCCAGAGGTGAGACCAGCTGACGATCTGATTATTTTCTAGGTACAACGGAGATACGTTCAATAGAATTCTCGCAGTGATTTGAATTATTTGACATAATATACAGAGAGCCAACCTGGAGTGTCCAATTACAGAAACCTAAGTTATGAGTTCAAAACTACAAAGTAATAAAGGAAAACTTAACAAAGGCTAAGAGCAAACTGTTTAACAGTAATCATCCTGTTTGTTAAAAATTATATATAACGAATAATATACTCCGTTACTAAATCATTATATCTACCAATATCCTAAAATTCGAATAAAATTTTTTCATGAATACTCAATAGCGATTTCATTTTATCACATTTCTAGTTCTTTTACGGACGGAAATTCCACATCCGTACTCGACATAAATCAAACGAAATATATTTATAAATACCCTAAAGTCTAATGAAATTACTCTGCACCTACCAGTAAATAGATAGTACTATTTCAATGAAGAGAACTTACCTATGCAAGCTTTTCTGTGTACAGTAGGAGCGAAGCCAGGTCGACATTCGCAACCGCCGCGAGCACAGTACGCGCCTGGTAAAGCCGTACAGTCCGAATCCTCTGTACACAAGTCACCCAACAGAGCACCCACAACTCCCACCGTTGCCGTAGTCGCTGTTTGCGAACCTAATTTAATTAGTGTACCTTAGAGTTCAGACACCATATAATCTAGATAGAATATCATAAATAATTTCTAACATATTCATTTATTTTAAATATAATAACATTCTTTTTGGGAAAATCACACCGACTTTTGAAATAGATTGACAAATATGATTCATTTTGAAACGAGTAGTTTCTCGTATCATGACTTGAAATATAGACATATTCCTTTCCTTCTCCTGGGTGTCGTAGGAGTTGACTAAGGAAAAATCTAGACAATCTCATGGCAATCCGGTTAACCTAGCGATGAGGCTCGCCATCCGTTACATTCTATCTCGAGGAGAGGCAAAGGTGGGATGCGAAAACCCGTTTTGTTATGATAAGTAGTGCGGAATGCCACCCTTATGGGTGACGGCGTGTGTCTTATTGAGTCGTTACACTTTAACACAGAATATCTCCGTAATATAATAAAATTATCATTTTAAATGAATCATCATCATTTAAATCTTAATTTTATCTTCTCGTAGAGATTTTACACGTTTTGGAAATTTAGATGACGATATCAAACATGGCAACAACTTTAGAGTATTATCTGCAGTTGTTAACTGCACAGCAGATATTATAGTGCTGTAAATATACGCGTAACAGAGAGTCAAGCACTCGTCGTTACCGGTGTAACGCTTATGCAATACGATTCGGGAAAGGATCGGATACTGTGTCGTAGGCAGCGGGCGAAGTAACACAACCAGACCCCAAAATCAAATATTGGTGTTTTGCACAAACATTGGCTTCAGCTAAGATTCGAACCGAAGATCTATGGCTCAATAGGCATATACGCTAACTTCTTAGTCACGAAGTCATCTAATATATTTTTAGACACAGTATATACCGAGGTGGTTTTATGAGCATATTAGTAAAACGTACTATATAGCATAATAATTTTCTACATAAACTAAACTATCACATGTAATACATAATCCTTAAGTGGAAAGGCCTGTGTCACGAATGACGAGGGAAAACTTCTCACGCTACGCTAACTGTAATCTGTTCATAATTAACGTGATTAAGACGTATGGGAACAGGACGTTTGCAAATCTTTGTTTTCGACACCGGATACACTTATACATATCAATATGTACATAAGTACACTTTTGCTATTAACCTTTTATTTCTTAATCTTTTTACAATTGTTTCTTTAATTATGTCCACAGTTTCAAGTAATACAAATCTCTTTGCAAATGGTAATTAAGATAAAACATTAATTCGCTTACCTTTAAACTTCTGTCCGGATATCACGCTATCGAAATCGCTGGGAGTTTCCTTCCGACTCCACTCATATTTATTATAGTATTTGTCGGGGTTGAGCAAGTGCCTTGTAGATTTTGAAGCAGCTCCGTCATCTTGTTGTGTAAATTGTATCGGCGAGGAAGGTCGCGGTGGTCCGGCTGTACCAGGCACTTCAGACAGCTTGCAAGGGCCAAAAGCCTGAACAACAATGTCCTCTTGCGTGCGGCACGCTTGCAATTTAAGGTGGCACTCGGACTCGTATGTTTTGCCATCGCTCCCGCATACCTGTTGGTTTTATAGAACGCTGTGACGACGGTGGCTTAAGTGCCGACTTACACGAAATTTTCCGTGGAAGTACGTAGTAACATTACAGGATACGAAAAAGAAATTTCTGAATTTTTATTGCGGCTAATATTGTAGTGTTTTTAGAAAATTACAACTCAAACCGCTAAACCAATTTTTAACGTTATACACTGCTGTGAATAATCAACTTTAATGCGTTTTACCACATTCCTTATTAAATAAAAATGTTAAAACGTTGTGGTGAAATTGAAACATAAATACATCCAGATTTTTTACCCATTAGTAAATTAATAAAAATGGGTGAAATAATGCATGACCCGACGAGTATAAAAATAAAATGATAGCAGAGATATTAGACATACCACAATGGATTGTATAGAAATATACGTAAGGGTCGCAGCAAAATTAAAGAAATTATTTAATCGTTTTAAGTTTTATTGGAGAATATAAGCAGATATTTATCTATGTTGGTAGGATACGTAGTATATATTAACTAATCTGTAATATGTGTTATGACAAAAGGGAGGAAAAATTGAGGTTTACCGGCACGGTGGTGTTATTTTTGTATTAAAAAAAGTGTAAAAACCATGATATTAATTTTGCACAGTGTATTTTTGTCTTTTGAAATGAAACTATTTTTTACCGGGGGTAACACCTGAAATGTGAAGTATTCATGTAAATACAAGAAATCATAACGTAATGATCAATGTTTTTGGATAGAAGGTGAGCTTTTTCTCCCTTACACACTATTGCTCTCTCTCAATACTAGAATCGGTGATAGCAATAATTCATTATATCTATAGCAATAAAAATAAATCATAACGTATGCGCTAAAAAATCTTCCTTCAACTCTTCCATAACGTAATTAGATAATTTAGGTTAAATTAAACCTTCAATAAATCAGTGTAACAATTTTAGTGTTACACAAACAACCGATAGGCATGTAACAACTGATTCAGCTGATAGTCCATGTAGAGAAACAAGATTGTTAGTAAGATCTACAATTTGAAGGCTAGTACATTGATGTAGGTTAGCTACTATACATACCAGCATGTTGGTATCACTGTCGGGACACGGTGCGGCGGCACACTCGCACAGCGCGCCGCCCGTGCGCTCGGTGCACACCGCGCCGAAGTAACACGACAGATCTGCACACGAGTCCACTACACCACCTATTTCAGCTAAGAAAATGTAGAACATTAAAATGTTGCTTAGAAAATATAATATCCTTGTCTTATCCTGATTATGTAATACTAACAGTAAAAAATAGCGGACTAGTAAATGTCCCTCTGCTGGAGAAAGGCCTCTATAGTTTACCATGCTGCTCCAATGCCGGTTGTTGGATTTCACATGTCCTTTCATTCCATCGCAGAGCACGTGGTCATTTCTGCGCTTAAATTTTATGGCTCCGTGCGGCAAACGGATTAGTCTTACGACATACAGAAGTTGACACTTGCTCCGAGAAAATGAAATTAACAATGTAAATGTTCATTACACTATACAATGATCACGTATTTACAACCGGTCAATCAGCTACATTAAAAACTATTTTAGATAGTCAACAATATTGCGATTTTTATTTTTAATAAATTGTTACATTTACACAGTAACTTTTATAATATATGAAAAACAAATAAAAACTTCAAAATAATTAGTTCAATGTATACAATGCCAAATGTAATTTATATTATTGCCCTTTCCCTAACATGTTTTTTTTGTTATACTTTAAATCACTTCATCACATTTAATATTTAAACATTTAAAACAAAAACTCACGATCAGAACATCCGTTGGGCCCTAGCCGGCGGCGATGATCCGCACACACGGTACACTTTTGTCCCTGCACACCGGCACGGCACACGCAGCGTCCCGTCATTTGCTCACAATCTTCTCTCACCGATCCAAATGCCGAACAGCCGCATGCTAAAACAAAATATGATTCTTGATGACTTATATATAGTAACATTTTATTTAGAAACTTTGCATTAACAATATATCGCCAAAATAATAAAGATAAGCCATAATTGAAATAGCTTTTAATATTATACATAAATAATGTCTTAACGTTTAGTACGATAAAAATATATTTAATTCTCAAATTTCCCAAAGCAAAGATATTCATTCACTTTACTTATAAAAAAATATTATCTGGTTATTAAATAACTTTTAAAATCATTATTAACGATAAAAAAAATGTCAATAATAAATACGTACGAATGCAGCCGGTGTGCCCCGAACCGATTCGAGGCAATCCCCAGTATCCGGGCTCGCATCTGTCACATTTAAGTCCCCCAACTCCGGGCCGGCAGACACACTGACCGCTATCATCGCATCGATCCGAAACCGAGCCAAGCCGATTGCAACCACAAGTCGAGCTTGTGATCGGACATCCCTCCTCATTAGGGCCCGTTGCCGTAGTGGCGCCGTCAGAACAACAACCGAATTCAGTTTCCGAACAGGCCACTACCTTTTTTTCTTCTAATTGTTTTGAATCATCTATAATGGAAACTAAGATTAATAACTTTTATAACTAATTAGTAGTAGTAGATAGTTATTCAGTACTAGTGATCAGCATTATTTGTTTTAAATAAACAAAATAAATAAATGTTACAATCAATTAAGTAAATAATATTTTTTGTTTTAAATTAAAAAAAAAAAAAACCTTAAAGAGGGAGAATAAACACGGAAACACGGAGATTTCGTCATATTGCGAATAAATAACGTCTTGTACTTACTTTTAGAACAACATCTTGCGGCTGTTAAAGTTATGTGGCAATAACTTCCAGTAGGACAATCTTGGCGATGAGGCCCATTACCACAGTCGATTTCCAAGCCAGTAGAAAGGTCAATCATCGCTTTGTTGCTACCGCACGGTCTTACTTCCATGCCTATAATTAAAACATATTAACTCTGCTAAATGTACCATAAATGCATGGACAATAGTGAATTAATAGTATCGACCGAAACTACGTTACAAACTATGTTATTACAGGCATGCTTACAAAACTAACCTTTACATAAATCCAAGGGTCGTAATCTGAGCTCCAGTTGCTTCTGACAGCCCTCTTTCCGCATCGCACATAAACTAGGATAAAGTGTAAAGTCAGATGCGCAGACTGGGAAGTATTCATCGTCGGCCGGACATTCGAAAAGGCAAGAACAGCGCGGATAGCCGTCACCACCGATTTCACAGCTGGCGCCAAAGTCGCATCGGATGTCCCGGCATACAGAAGGATTTGCTGTTCCGCCTCGATCTGTCGCACCCAAGTATTCCGTAGACCCTTCATCCGCCTCTGTTGTGGTCATCGCGGTCGTAGCTACCCACACCGATCCAAATATTTGTGTGTTAGTCGAGCGATAAAGCGGAAAGTTAGTTAATTGATCGTGGACGGGTTGCTATATTGGAATTTCTGTTAACAACTGGGTCTGATAACGGTCCGATAGTTAATATTTTGTTCTAATCGATTTGTAACTTTCAATGCAATATCGATATTAGTTTTGGGATACAAAATATTTTAGTTACAAGAGTAAAGTTTAAGCTTTAAAATATGAAATGTTATTAGTCGTGCAAAATGTATAGTTCATGTTGGTAAACAGAAATATAAAGGTAAATAATAATACGTACTCATAGCTATCGGTGGTACAACAGCGAGTCTGTCCTTACAATCTCCGTAGAATATAACATGAAGTTTTGTTGGTGGTAGTAATCTGCAGGCCGCTTTCTGTAGTTCACACTCATTGGAATATGTCTGCATAGTACTTCCGCATACTGGCTCATGAGGTGCATCCGTACAATCAGTTGGACATACGCACTCTCTGGCAACACAGTGGGCTCCATAAGAGCATCGAACGCCATCACACAATGCTGCAAGGTAAAATCACCCTTAAACTTTCTAGACTGTCTCTACATAAAATCTTGGTTACAATTTTTCAGTTTTAAAAAAAAATACCAAGAAAATTTGATAAACGTTCCTAAATTTAAATTTTTCATAAATTGGACAACGGATACATAGATTAAAATAATTTACAAACACCTTTCAGAACTTCGTTTCCGTTTCATTCCTGCACGGGCGAAATTACAAACGTTCTCTTTTCCACAATGAGGGCTATGAGAAGACATCCGTGAAAATTTAATAACGATTGTTTACCACTTCTCCGCAAAATGAAAGCCTTGTGGGAAGCGGTCGATTACTGCTGGACTAGAAACGTAAAATGCTTTCGCCAGTATTAAATTTCATTTTTGCCGAGACTTACGGAATATGAAATAAGTCGTTAATTAAAATTTCGAATACGGTCTTTGTTTAAATACTAAAAGTTTCAGCGTAGATTTTTTATAAAACTATAGCAGATTTTTCGTTTTATTTATTCTTTATTGCGACACCTAACACTAAGGTATACAATGGGCAATAGTCAATGCCTTTTGGCATTCTCTGCCAGTGAACCCTGGGTGAAAAAGAAATACGTGTTGGCAGGTTTCAAATAAATAATAAATGAAAATGCTATGCTATATAATCTTATAATATACTTACATACTTATTACATATATAATACAGTATGCATAAACATAAAATATTTACATAAACAAATTAAATATGTAGAGGAATATCTCAGATGGTATTTGCCTTCAAATAATGACGACACGGAGCAGGGTTTTAAAAGAGTTTTTGTTCGGTGCTTTCTTGATATCATCGGGGAGAGCGTTCCAAAGAAGTATAGCTTGAATGGTAAAAGAAGAAGTAAAGAAACCAGTACTATGATGTGGAATACTAACCTTCAGGCTGTTTGAAGTTTGAGGCACTCGGTCATCATACGAATAAACAAAATTCAAGTTACCCTAAAGGTATGTAGCAGAATTTGGATTACATTATAGTCATAATTTTTTATAACTAAAATTTTAATTTAGCAGCATCGGAGTTGTGAGGCATCTGATACTACAATTACCAACCTACCAGTCAACCGTGATCATTATAGCAAATCCTATGAACCATTAACAAGCTGATAACGTAGATGATATTTTAGTACCGGCGTACAGTGGAATATCCCACCTGTACCCAGAGTAGCAATCTCACTTACATACGGTACATTCTGCTTGCTGAAATTCTAGTCTTTGACATTCTATAGATGGTAGAAAACATATAATATGACAAAACAAAACTAAAATCGGAATGGTGATAAGAAGCACAATAGAGTGGGGGTAACGGCTTTGACCGTACTTTACCTTAGTGGTGAGCATGGATAAAACTTCCCAGAAATGAGTGTCAGCAGTTTTAACGCTCTTCTTTGTCTTAAATGATCCAGCAGTTAACTCAAAATAATTTGCGAGTTTATTGTTTTTACACCGGTTATTGTTAGTACCCCGGGTCGGATGAAATGTGAAATGAGACATCTCACAGAAAACATCATTCAGAAATATTGTTACTTTGTAAGTAAGTAGCAGACTATAATATAAATACCCCACAGTTGGGCAAAGGGCTTCTCTCAACATTTGAGAGGGTTCTAGAGCCGGGAAGGGTCAGCCATGCTCCAGCGTGGCGAACTTCGCATCATTTTCTCGGAAAAGTTATGTTTATGGACAGGTATAATAGTATGAATGCAGGTTTACTCACCATGTCCTTAACTTATTCACCGTCACACAGTTAGTGATTAAGGTCTTAGTTATTTTAGTTATTTTTAATCAACTTAACCGGAGCTTATTTCGGCTTATAATCGTACATAAATTTGATTGGTACCCTAACTACACGGCTATCATGTAAATCATCACCTAAAAGTGGTACATGTATTTCAAACTAGGTCACTCGCGTATTCTCAAATAAAAAAAAGTGTATTGACCACTACGCTACCACATCTTACAGCGACGATTAAATAATCTAGCGATTCTCCATTAAATAATCTAGGCCAAATTAACTGAATTGAAAATTCATGAAGCATGAAGCACATTCAGCAGCTAGCAATAATAAAACAAATTTGATAATGATTATTCAATTTTAACGACAATTTAATTGTTTAAAGACACACAAATAGTCGTATATAAAATGTTCTTTTACGTTTTGGTTATGTTTAAATTATTCCATATACCAATTAGCTTTAGTATTGGTGTATCTGTTTTCTTCGATTAAACCAAAAATGTACAATTTTCATACACTGTATTTGCTCAGATTATGTAGTTCTAGAAATAATAGAGTAGTTTTTTTTCTTATTTTTTAATATATAATGTTCACTCAAAATACGTTGTAAGTCTAAGTCTACAAAGAGTTATAAATAAATATAAATACTAAAGCTTTCCATTAATGGCATTTTTATTCTATTTCCCTTCAGTGGTCGACGAATCAATGACGCCTTTATTAAACAGTCGCGTAGTAATTAAAATTTTGGGCGTTCGACATTGATATAAAAGCTTATTGTTAACCCAAGCTCTTTCATTTTATTTTCTTTCTAAAAGCTGCGCCATGAACCTTTTCACCTTCCCTTTTGTGATTTGAAAATACCTCGTTTAATACATGAATATAATTCAAGCAGATTATAATTGGATTCCTTGGTATTATGAGACTTTTTTTAATAATAATGAACTCATTATTATTTAATGTGAATAGAAGTGTCTGTATTATTTTTAATTTATTAAGTCAATTATTATTTAGAAGTTAATGAAAGTTTAAATTTGTACATTTTATAGAACGATCTTTTGTTACGTAAAAGTTTTCAACAACGGGTATTTAATTTTATTTTAAATAGTATAATTCTTACCACCATGAATTTAACTTCTACATTAACTTAATAAAAATAACATTCTTCTAAAATAACAAGCCTAAACTTAGTTTTTTAATTGTTATATGCTTTTTATTTACTTAATTCTAGAGAAGAAGATTATATAAAAGTCTTGAACATAAAATCCAATTGTAGTTTAATACTAAGAGGTGTATTATTCTTTAGGTAAAATACTAAGAGGTGTATTATTCTATTATTATTTTGAGAACGTTCGTTATAAGTAATAATGCTGGAATTATATAACTTACCGCAGTCACCTATGTAAGCAAGCCGCAATTCGTTCTGTGCGCGACATGCCGTTGAGTCGAGCTCGCATTGCGACGTATACGTCTGCCCGTCTGTGCCACATACTATTTCTGATTCCTGTCGCGATATTATAATTTGATATTATATTCTTTCCACAATTATATCCTTATAATATATAATACATATAAAAGCAATTCAGTTTAACCTTTAATTAACATCGATTATGAAGATTTTCCTTCTTTCATAATTCAATGTACATGAGAGCTACCTTGTAAAACAAGTGAGTGCTTCTGTGTTTGTGCGTACACTCACAGTACCTACGGTACTAAACTTGTATTATGTTTTATGCGTGCTCCAATGGTCACGATCGCCAGTAAGGACTATTCACTTTACATTCGTTTTATCAAAATTATCGCACCACCTTTGTCTGGACCAGTCTAGTCTCTACATCCCTGTATGCCGCATGCCATCTTTGGGCATAATATGGATGATGCCCAAAGATGGCATGCGGCATACGAATCATGCCCAATTACACTGTCTCCAATTCAACTTTCAGTACTTTGCGTTGCGTAACCAATTGGGAAACTAGTTTTGAACTTTTTTTTTATTTAAAAAAGAATACTAGCAATGCCATTTAAGTAACATTACTAATATTCCTGTCAACCATCTAACTAAGCATTACAGCTTGTATCTGGAGTGGTTCACGACAATAGTAGTGGTGGGTCATCATATTAATATTTTTCATTAAAAAATCCCCACTGAACAAATACCGTCTACAAAGACTCCTTACAACAATTTCGTAAAGAGATGAAAGATGGAGGAAAATTATCATGATTACAAACTTATCATTCTAATAAAGTATGATTATTTTAAGGTAAGTTACCTTTGCTTCAGTACAGTTGTGATTACAGCGACAGATCGGTCGACCAGTATCCACATCTACTGTACAGTCTCCTCCACCTTGGCAGACGATATCGGCACACGTTTCTAAACAAAATACGTTTTTTTTTTTTAATAAACACCTTAACATAATCGTACAAAATAGTTTATTTTCCATATAATTACATATAATTCAAGCAGATTATTTAGTACCTTTTTTATCTTTATTTCAGTACATTTAAGTAATTTTACTGTGATTTGATTTATTTTGGAAAACTAATATTAAAGTTCCCTCGCCAACCCGCTCGCCCAGCGTAGTGAGTATGGACAATTTTTCCTAGCATTGCATGTCGAATTTAGTTGGCGCTTTCACGGGAACGGTTCTGCCCAGCAGTGGACTTTAACGAGCTGATAAAGTAATAAATTACACTAAAAAGTAAAGCTATAAGTTGTTATTAATATTATCAGTTCTCTTCCGTAATTACGTTAAATGAAGTAAGTATATTCAATGTCTTATAATATCATCACATGTCATTTAAATTTAATAATAATCACGTTACAGAGAAAAATATAATATTTTAATTAAGTAACCGTAACTCTCGTAAGATAATCAGTCACACAGTCCATCTACGTGTCGTATAGGCGCAAAGACACCTTCTTCCATCCTCAAAGCAAAAGGCGTCATCCGTGAGGACTCAAAATAACCTTTTAGTAAATAAAACCACATTAAAACTTTTTCTAAAGAAACACCAACTACTAGTAGTTGAGTGTGTGGTTTTCTTCTAACCATATTATGGAAGAAAACAGTGTTTGGTGCTTCTTTAGCGACAGTTGTGCCAACCCACAACACATAAAGCTGCAGGCAATACGTACCGTGGCTCTACAGAGTACTATATTCTTAACAATGAAGTTAATTCACACGGCTACATATAATGAAAATTCTTATAAACTACAATGTCATTTTAATATTCGACAAATCCATGTTTTTCACAAATTATGTGACTCTTTTAATATATAACAACTACAACTACTACCACATCACATAGCCTATTTTAGTCCACCGCCGAACATAGGCTTTTATTTAGATGCGCCAGACAAAAGTCGGAGGTTTCATCACAGTCAGAATTTGGTGTGGTATTTGAAAAAAGGGCATGATATTCATACATACACCACCTACTTATAAGCCTATATATTATTCTTAAAGAAATTCTTCATCATCGTTTCAGCGTTTTCCGACAATTTTCTGTTATTTAAAATAAAATACCCACATCGCTAGAATGAATATTTTTTTCAAAGCATCAATAAAGCTCCCGTCTATTTAATATCGTCAGCGTTAATATTTACCATTAGTAGATTAATTTGCTTGTTCGGTTCGGTATTTCGCTTTCTTTCCAAACTTTCGGTATTTCGATTTCACAAGAAAGCAATCGAGCCGAAATAGAAGCCGAGGTTTACCACGTAAAACATGTATAGATACATGATATTAAAAATAAGCGTTCTTTATTACGCCGCTGGAATTTCGTACGAATTTTATTGACAACTTTATAAAAGAAAAGGACTTTCATCACGGAAAATTGAAAGCAATTTCTCTTGGAAAGGGAATTTTATAATTGATTCTGTCTTTCGTTTGTATTCACCGCAGCAGAAACGCTATTTAATCTTAAGTCTCGAGAGTTTTATGAAATAAGATCCTGTCACTTATATGCCTATATTCTTTTGTACGTGGTAGAGCTAAGCGACGGCTTTAGCTGCTGCTCGTATGGGCTGGCAAGACCGGTGTAGTAAAGGCATTTTTTGGTTCCTTCTGTGTTTATTTACTTTCTCGATTTTAGGCCCGAAGGATTATTTATTGGATTGTTTCAGTATTATTGTTATTGTTATCGTATTTAATCTCACAATATATTTAATGAGCCTCGTTGGTAACTTGCCAACCAATCGGATGTTATATAATATTGAGATAAAAATTAAAAAAAGATCAAAAAAATGAAATCATTAATATCAATATTAATTAATATTTTCAGTTATGTAAAAACGAAATGCAATTTAGATAATTAAACTACGATAACTCAATCTAACATTTATTGTTATATCACGATAAAAAATCGTGTATTTTCTCACAACACAAAACCGCTTATTGCGTACAGCCCTCCCTTGCCAGTGAACGCGGGGTCCCAGCTTCACCACGGGTTCAATCGATGGTAAGCCAAGCCGAGGTCTCGTACTTCCTTAAGAGAGTGGCGTTATCGCTAGCCGGTCTAGTAAATTAAAAAAAGATTACCATTTTGTAAAAATTTCCTCTGTGTCGCGAGACACATTACATACCCAAATGCACATGGACAAACACCCAGATGCGTGTTTTAAATCTGTTTTTATTTTGTTTTTGTGATGAGAAAATGCTGAATATTTTGTAAATGGATATTTACAATTTATAATATTTAACCTCCATCTGTTCCATTAAAGATTACAGGCGAATTAATAATAGACAAAAGAGGAATAAATTTGATGTCTACGATTATTTATCATTGTATATAATAACTAAAGGTGCAAATTAACACAACATTAAAATTGAAGTTATTTTGAGTGAAATTGTCTTAACAAATAATAGCTATAGAGCCAAAATAAAGGTCGTCGAGAGACCCGACCTTAAGAGGATACCGAGGTCTCGAAATCTACGCCAATGATTTAAGTTACAGTGTCATTATTCCGGGTCGCCACGCCGAAGTTGAAACAACTTTAATTATTGAACCTTCTACGGAACACTTCTAGTTCAAGTATGATAAATTAAAGCGTTTTATTTTACTCAAATTGTTAGCAATTTATTGTCAATTAACAAATACGAAAACTAATAAAGTTCATTCTAATTAACAGATTATTGATACTCGCCTAAAGTTATCCCACACAAGAAGAATAAAATAGTTACTCACGACAGGTTCCATTATAAAGCACTTGTAGATCGTTTTCTTTAATGTTAGACTGGCAAGCGTGCATGCGCATCTTGCATTCGCTTCCGTATGTGTTGTGGTCCGAAGCACACACCGGCACTAGCGTCGCGTCACACACCGGACACGCGCACTGGGCGGCGCCGCCGCGAGAAACGCACGCGCCGCCCCACGGACAACTCGCGCTTGCACAAGGATTTTCTACACCTGTTTTAAATATAATTAGTCATTCCTCATCTTCTTTAACAGCATATAATGCGGTTTTTGCTGGTGCATTAGCGATCTTAGTACCAAAATGAGACATGTATGTTACATTTTACAAATAGTATTTTTAAATTTATGACATTTGATATGTCATGATCGCCTCGTAACGGATAACTAGCACCTTGTTTCCTATTCATCGTATCATAATATTTGAATCAGAATCTTGTAACGTAAACAACATAACATATTATGATGAAACAATCATTTCTAACTTATAAATGTGACAGCATTCAGGTAACAATATATATGGTGCGACGCGGCTGGAAAGGGTGGCAATCCCGACAAACCCTTCAAATGGCACCCAATTTCCTGGTTTTGATTGTTTGAGGGCTGCTGGTGATAATAGTCAATATGATGATATTGATGAATCGAAACATACTTTGCTACATGAACACTAAAATAATATTCCTGGTTAAAATGTGAACTATGTGATTCACGTGGCATGCTAAATAAACCATTCATTATAATAAGGTCGATTATAGTGTAGTTTTCTGCTACGCTTATTCAACTCACCGCAAGGTCCCATATAAGCCACTCGTATATCCCTGTTATCCAAGCAAGAGGTACGGTCGAGTGAGCACGGATTGTCGTAAGTACGGCCGTCCGTGCCGCACACCGGTCGAACAAATTCCTCGCACTCTGGTCCGCACACACATACAGCCACACCCCGTGCGTCAAGCGAGCAACGTTCTCTAACACCGCACTTCACCGTCTCACATGGATGTTGGGCTAACAAAAAATTAAAAAAAATTAAAACCAAAAAAAAATTGCAAAAACTCGTCAAAATTAGAAAAGTTGGTTTTTGTATTTTGTACTTTGTACACATTAAATCATACAAAAAAGGGGTCAATATTACACTTATATTTAGTGTAGAGTTGCTGTTCCGTGAGTATTTTTTTTTGTTATTAATGGTTTAGTTTGTGATTGGATATTATTAGGATTCGTTGTTATTCACTGTACGAGATTGTTTAAATATTGACAATGCTCAATACACGTGTAGTGTAGGAAAGTAATAACTGTTCCTTTTATCATAATAAGAATAATAAACAGTCTAAATGCTAAGTTAAATCTAATAATAAATAAATAATTCTAGTAATATCCATAAGATTATATCATTCATACCGCAATCGCTAGCATCTCTTAAGGTTGAAACCTATCAAAGGTCAGAGACATTTTACTCCAGATGAATTGAATGTGTCCTTTATTTTAAACTAAATCAAAAAACGAAGTATGAGTACTGGATACTATTTACACATAACATTTGCAATTTCCTAAATGCGATGCGCTCTTGCTGGCTTGTGGCTTTATGGAGGAAAGTTTACGGATAAAATATGATGCGACAACCCTCCGGATGATAAGTTAATAACACTTCAAAATTGAATTATTTCGCTCCTGTCGCAATTCCTGAGAGACGCGACGCTTCGATGCTCATGTCCAATTACTTTATTTAGAAGAAAAAAATACTCAGCATAAGCGTCAATAATATACTTTTTGCATTTTCGAATAAAGATTCAAAATTAAATTAGTTAATGAGAATTGGAACAGCGATCGATTATACGTGAATCGTGATGAGTATGAGCCTTAATTTGCTTATCTGTTCAATATAAACAGATTTTCGGTTTCAAATTCATTAACATTTTCCGTCGTGATTTAAACGATTTTTATTCACGCTATTATTAAAACCATAACAGATATAGTTCTTATAAATCTCTCGTGGTATGACTTTATATTAATTACTTTATTTTTCATAGGTACATATTGTTGTTCAAAATTTAATGCCAAGTTTGAGTACTACTTCAAGCGTAATTATTTAAATTATTGATATAAACAACTCCATATTTTATTTCATATTTTTCGAAAATTTTTGCTATCGGTATTGTATAGGCATTGACGGAAGCTAATTCACAAAGACACTCACTCATTGTAGACAATTAAAAATTTCCCCTATTAAAGCAAATTTCTAATGCAAAAGGCAAATGTATACAGACGTCAAAAGTAAATCATTTGAATTTCTATCAATCTATAATGTCAGTGTATATTGTGTTAAAGGCAACTTTTATATTATAAGAGTCTGTGAGTTTTTACAACACAGATTTTTTTGATCTAGATTAAATATTCAACTTTTTTTTAATTTGAAAGCAGGAGAATTCATATTAGATTATACATGGAAAAAAAACGAAGTTATTAAGATAAAATAATATCAAATTAAATGGTGAAAGAAGCAAAGGTAGTTGGTGCATTCACTATGCAATCCAGTAAATATGGTAGAGAGGTTACTATAAAATTTTATTAAATGTATTTTTAACTCAAGGCAATTCATTTACCTGAAGCGCATTCGCCTCGATAAGCGATTGAAAGTTGCTGCCGGGTCCTACACGACTCCCTTCGGAGGGCGCACTCGCTCGGATAATCTTTGTAATCTGAGCCGCAGACCGCCGCTCCAGGCCTCACAACTAAATCGCAAGGAGGACCACAACGACAAACTGGCGCTCTCGTTTCGTTCAACTGGCAAACTCCTCCGTCGGCACATTCGTGATCAGTGCACGGGTCTGTATAAAAGAAAATGTTACATAATATTAATATTAATTTTATAAGAAACTTAACTTAAACCGCTGGAAAAATATTTTAGTATATTCAAATAAAAGTTACAAATATGCACACGGTTGACCTTATGGTAAGTGGTTCCTGCGGTCCGTGGATACCCACCTCTACCCCCTATGAACTAAAATGCAATATACATTATATACACAACAACAATATTTTGATGTTATTTGACGCTGGTATTCCGATATAGTGTGGGTTCTTACCCGGTTGAGCCGAAACATGCATGATCCAGCTATCGTACAGCCGAAGCGTGGCTCTATTGATATTTCCCACGAAGATCTATATTTAAATATTTGTAGTGCTGTTAAGTACTGCGAAATGTATCGTTCCATATTCTAGCCTGTCATTGTCTATCAACATGAACCATCGCCTAACAAATAGTTTTAAACTGAGTTGATAACATTGTCTGTAAGAATACTGAAAATAAAATTAACTGTCGAGAATAACTAAATTTGCTTAAACCAAATTATGTAAATAATAATGAAGTTCAATGACCAATTAGCTATAAAAGTCGCCCATAAGGTCTCTAACCCAGCTTAACTACTAGCTAGCTTTATAGCAATACCAGAGACCAAGGACTTACCATGCCTTATGAAACAGAGTCTTTCACTTAATGCTTCTAAAGCGGCTGGCTATTTAAGAGCACCGCTGCACGCACGACAAAGCTCACGTAGCTTAGTACCGTTCTATTTAATTTAATATAACGTTAAATATATTGTATTACAATACAAACAAACAAAGCCGCCAAAGGTTTGAAGATTTACTGATACTAATTTACATTTGCGATAACTAATAATTCTAGTAAACTAATTTCAATGTAAAATTTAGCTTTGCTAAATTATCTCGTTTCTCACACACGTATTTACATGCATCATATACACAATCTCTTTTAAAAAAATGTCCCACAATTGGGCATATACTTCCTATCAATATTTGAAAGCGTTGTGGAGACTGGAAATGTTCTCTATTCTGTTCTAGTGCTAGAGACGACATGTGTATTGTTTCGAATAAGAATAAATAAGGAGTGTGTTTCAGTTTAAATCTTTCTCTTACATTTCTTTACCATTAATAATAATGAGAAATGGTATTAGTGACTCGGCATACTCGTAGTAGTTAGCGTACCTGACTGCTGAGCCATGGGTAGTAGGTTCGCATCCTAGCACAAAAACAAATTTTGTGCAATCCAGAAATTATTGGTTTTCGGGTATGGTAGTGCTATGGTCTTCCTCAAATCTTATCAAATAAAGTGAAAACAATACAGTGCCTCTGTTTCCACACGTACACTGATGGCACTATAATATTTGTCGCCGTAGACTAAAATTAGGCTAAGTTTCTTATATCGAGGCTAAGAAAATATCAGTTACAAATATCCGCGTGTACGTTGCACGTATATAAATCCAACATTCTTAATACAACCCAACATTATATTGTTCTCTTCGTATAAAATATAGGCTTACTAACCTAATTTATCGCAACATATTTCGAGTTGAAAAAAATACATTAATGTTTGTGAATGCTTCATACATTGTGATGTGAATTCCCCAGGGATAGAAAGTCCGAAATTAAAAGAATGTTATATAAATACAACAGCAAGACAGTAAAATAAACAAAGAATCTCACAAAGGAAGTTGAAATCTACTGGAATTTTGTTTTGTACAAATTTAGTTCAGATCGAATGTTCCGGGACAAGTTTTGTGAAAAGGGTTCTGCGATATTCTTGCGTAGTATATAAAACAGCGTAAATTAAATTACTTTTATATAAAGAAAACAGGAAAACTGATTTGGATTAGAAATACTATTTTCGACGCTGGAATATTTTAAGTGCGAAATAAAATAAACAATTGGCAGTATGAAAAACAATCCAATTGAGGAGAAGTATCGATAACGATTTGTTATAAAGTATGATTGATTAATATGATTTTTTTTAGTAGCTAATTACAAAAATACGTAATTTTAATTTTTTTTAATCTTTCTCGGTCTCTCATTGCTGCTTATGGGGAATGACGATGTAACTTACCGATTGTAACTTTTCCGTAGAATTTGTCCAATACACAGACATGATAAGTTCCTAAATTTAGACGAATTAATTAAAATTTTTCTTTAGAACGTAATAAAAAGTTTTTTTTAAGTATGTTCCCGTTTCAAGTACGTTTTACGTTAATCATTTGTTATAATAAGATATTGTAAACAAATAAAGCAAAAATGTATACTGCGAGGGAAAAAGGCAAAAGGTGTATAAGCTTTTAGCCTTTACCTTATTACAACCTCATGGGGAACGGCGCTGAGATGAGTTTATAGTTTGTTGAGTCTGATTTGAGTTATATTCATAGATTTCAGAATCCCGGTGAATAGTTGCAATCTCCAAGTATATGGACACTATCCTCCCTCTATAAAGGCTTTACTTCGGATAAGAATAAATAGAGAGTAGAATCTGTTTCAGTTTAAAAAACTCACTGAGCTAGAATACGACGCAGAAGACTACTTGACTGTGTATCCAAAAATATAAATGTAGAACTCCAAGGTATTGTGACGATGATTACCAACCAAAACTGGATTAATCTTTGATATATATTTAAAATTAACGTTTTACAATTATTCATTACAGAAAGTAATTAACCCCCTTCTACAATATATAAATAAACAACGTGGGTCAAATAAACGACCTGCCTTCACGCTTTCTTGGCCCTAAGTTACCCGGCAATATTTCGGCACGGCCGCGTCATCTCATATGGACAAAATGAAATGTTGACCCTTTTTGTACTTCGCATCTATTATTAAGGAGCGACCTCTTCTTAACGAGTTCTATTCATGGTCTCAAACTTTGGGTCCGACATACACGTACAAACGACCGCTGTAATTAATTCTGATCATTAAAAGAAGAAGAAATCCTTAATTTATTTTTACGATATATTAGTTTAAGTTTAAGTAAAAATATTCGTTTTGACAATTATAGAAGTAAAAATTAAAAAATCAATCAATGGACAGATTTTTTTTTGTATATTCATTTTTTTAAGTTGTTTTGCAGTTTGTGTATGCGGTATGATGGCGGTATATGAAAAATTCCACCTCTTTCTTTTAATGGGTGTCATTATAGTTGACTTTGAAAATTTCATAGCGCCGACAGATGGCGGGTTAACCATTCTAAAAAAATGCAAGGCCAAAAATACACAGACAGACGACGGGAACCACATTATATCATGATTCCAAGCGTAACATTATGGCAAATCTGTTGCACTTGAGTAGGCGTATGTCCAGCACTGGACTATTAAACGGGTTAATGAAAAAGAAGAATGTACATGTAAGTAATGTACGAGTATTAAATATTTCACTATGTATTTGAAACTTTATTTTTCATCAAACACTATAAACATTTTTCTTGTAAGTATCAAGTGTCGTTGTATGATGTCCAGAAATGTAATCATGTATAAGTTAAACGTAGTCGAGCTAAAAATCTAAGACAAAATTCGAATTTCGGTTTTTTTCAATATCATTATAATTATTTTAAATCCTCTCTCTAGTCTACTGCTGGCCATAGAACTTATTATAGACTGCTACTATTTTGCACAATTGGACAGGGCGCGAGCGATTCTGCCTGCTATGTAACTAGCCTGATGTTATTTCTGCTTACTGTTCTTTTGGGATTTGTCGCTTACTATAATTTTACTATAAACTTTATTGAAAAAGATTTTTAAATACGCAGAAATTCCGAGACCATTGCTTTCTCCTTTGCTCTGCGTAAGACTATAAGCTAATTTATGTCTTGCTAACACTGTATTTTGAGTGTTCAGATAGATGAGAAGATATGACGTGTAATTTCACTGCTGAACCGAATTCAAAGAATGGCCACAACGACGGCCAAACGAAAAAGCTTAGCCTATTTGTCAAAGTTGTATTTACCTAGTTGGGCAATTTGTCCGAAATATTCATACTCTTCGGGTATAAGAGTATGTCTGTAAAGAACATTATAACATCTAATACAACCTCGAGCTTTTTGATGTGATCATATCGAGATATAAGGAAGAAAATGGTATCTTTTTTTTTCAAATCGCCTGCATGTAGTGCTGACTAACGGACGAGGCTCTCACGACCTGATGGTAGAAAATCCATTCGAATATGCCGAACTACCGAAAGTATTCGGTATGTTTACACTGTAGCGTCTCACGTGCGAGGATATACGCCTGCCCTACGAGACGAATATGGCTATTTACACATACTTCTTTGGTAAGGCTTTTGTAGAAAGTTCTATGTTCAGCAGAAGGAAAAGAAGAAAGAATGTTTTTTCACTGCCTCAACACCGTAAATTTTACAGATATTATTGATATAAAGAAATATAAATATAATTATTGAAGAGCAGCAACGAAAAGGCATTCTGTTCAGCATCAATACTGCAGCATGATGCTGTTATTCTGTCGGTGCCTTTGACATAATCCTCGAACATTCTCAGACATATTATACAATAGTAGATAACGTCTAAATAATTAACCATACTGTGAAATGATGCTGATTATTTATACGTTAAACAAAAAATAGAAAATATGTAACCTTTAAACAAAAAGCAAATTAAACCTACCCTTGTTATATAATTATAGTACAGATAAGTAAACTACTTTCTTCTAATTCTAAATAGTGATTTAAACACAGGACTAGTATATGCTGATAATCAATTGCAGTGGTGGCAGTTCCTGGATTCAAACACAGTTCATTACCGCATACAATTTAAGGTCCGGCCACTGAGCTTCTAAAGCTCCATTCATATTTCCATATTTAGTGTCAGTATTTAACAATTTAGTACTTAAAAACGCAGAATAAGAACTACATTTTAAAATCGTTCAAGTAATTTTACTCTGATCGAAAGCAATTTAACTGCTTATATTTGTAACTTGAAATAGTTGAAATTGATAAAATTCTAGAAATTGTAAAAAAAAACTACATTGCTCAGTACTACGTGCACCAGTTTGGATTGGTCAAATATTAAAAACTGTAATGCCTTGTTGCAAGGCAAAACACGTATCGCGTTTTAAACTTCGTCGGTCAACATAACCTAATGCTAGGCGGTTGGCTTCTCTTCGTACTAAGTAATACATACCATTTTATTATTTATAGTTTTTAATATTTAATATAAATTTCCCCAAAGTAACGACTGACTCTTTCAAATTGACAACTAACGTTATAAATAAAAATAAAAGTTTAGGGATACTATAGATAAACACAAATTTGTAAAGAAAAGGAAAATTCAGAAAAAACGACATTATTTCATTTATAATTACAACTGAAACCATTACAGAAATAAATATGAAGCAATATGAGCACACTCACCGCATTTTCCGTGATATCTTGTCGTGATATTGAGTTGATTGTCGCAGGCGTGTTTGTCGAGATGACAGGTTGATGGATACTCTCTCCCATCACTACCGCAAACCGGCTTCCGTCTTTGACAAGTACGTGTGCACCGACATTCAGCTTGTCCATAGGTAACCACGCAGCGTGCCCCCGCAGGACAAGAAGCTCCAGTGCAGGGGTCCCCAGCTTCTAGTAATTAAGGGGACACATAAATTATTTGTTTATTTTTCCAGAACATACACAAAAAACAAGAATCTTCAGATTCATATATGAGATTTAAAATGTATAATACAATTCGGAATATCGACAGATTTAATAATAATTATGTTTTCAATTTCGGAGCTATACATGATGTAAATTTATTCGACGACAATATACAACGACCTCATCCTGGCCTATTTCATCCACGGCAGCAACTTCCGGATACTATCGACAATGACTGTCAACTATGAAAAATATACTCGTATTACAGCGTCACAGATGTATGCGCAAACACAATGGCACTCACTTGCCTTTACCTTCCCTTATCCGATGCAATAAAATTGCAGGAAGGGTCAGACGTATGTATATGGAACGTGACACAATACATTTTGAACCGAAAATAGATAATTTGTGTGTTGCACATTTGTGCAATATTTATTAGCGTCGTCTGCGATACTAACCCAGGCCGCATGCCTCAACTGTCAGGAATGGTAACCACTTAGTTAAGCGAGTGACAGTAATAATCCATAAGCTACGAGTACCTTACCGATTCATTGCCAACTATTTATTTAACTACATTAAATTTCTAGATAGAATTGCGTTTTTTACTTAATGAATGAATTCGTTACTGAAACTTTCATGAATCTCGATCTATTCTCTATTAAGATTAAGTTTTTATTCCACTTTAAAAATGTGCGTATCTACTAATATGTTAAGCATTATTATTTCCTATTCACATGGTTTTTAAAATTGCAATTCCTTGATATTTCGTTTATACTAAATTAAGTTGTATCGAGTCGTAAAAATAACCTTAGTAAATACTAAATAGTCTAAGTATACATTTTCTGTCTGTAAATCTAAACTCAAATACTTTTGTTTGTTTGTTGTATGTGAATGTTTAAACATTCAATTTAATTAAAAACTTGTTAATTGTAATAACCGCATTCGCCCTCGTGTTTGACGCGCAGATTGAGTCTTCGTTCGCAGGCTTCTTTGCGTAGGAAACAGTGATTGCGGTAAGTGCGGCCTGCCGTAGAGCAAACCGGCGCAGCGGCGGAGGGACAAGTCACAGGGCACGCGCAGTGCGCACGCCCGTCCCCCAAAGACACGCACTCGGCACCCCAACGGCAAAACGTTTTCTCGCAAGCTTCTGCAATTTAAAAATTCCTCAGAATACTTAAACTTAAATCATGTTTAAAATATGAAGAGGTCTAATCAACTTGTTTCATGTAAAACTCTCTGTAAAGACGTGATTCCTCAACAAACTCCGAAGAATGGCACAATTTCCAATTTTCTACCTGGGAAGACGCAACCGTGACTAAATTATTAAGAAGGACTAAAATAAGATGCGAATATCCGCTTTACCGCCACATTGTGTTAGAGCAGGCTTTAGGGATTACCGATCTCTATCACCTAGTTAAAATTCTAAGCAGAGATTGCCGGGTGCGAAGTCACACGGCAGCGGTTTAGTTAAAGTTAATTTATAATTTTATTCTTAATTCCAAGGAGGATAACATCAGACTGTGCCCTTTTCTTATACGTATTATTGTAATTTAACTACTTTTCATTTTTTATCAGATGATACCTAAAAAGTTATTGTGGATATTGTCGGTCAACATTTTTATATAGATAGGTCAGCAAATCAATGTCTTACATATTCTACAGCATCAATAATCATGCCGTGCGAAACATAAAACCTTATCTTTAAAATGAGAAAAAAACTTTAAATTAAATTTTTGTAAAATGTCCTCATGGTACCGTCCACGATTAAATCTTTGTTTTCAATCGGCGCACCCAGGGTATTCATCAAATTTCTCTATCACAAATCGGCTAACGTTTACTGAAAATTACCTTAAACATACACAGATTATTTCTGTTTCAAATTCGCATATCACGTATGCAATTATTTATTATTTTATTTATTTATTTGATCAATTCCTTTACCATTTCTTGAATTTCTATCTTGAAAGCGAAATAGCTCATGAAAACTAAGAATTCTGTTAATATTTATCACATTTACCTTCCAAGAAAGAAGATCAAACGTCACAATTCAACCGCAAACTCATTTCCTCGACTTTTATATAAAGACCCTTGACGAATCCGCTTAACGGACAGAAAGCAGACGGAAATAACAATTTCGTTAGAAACAAAATGTTAGAATGCGAATCGCTGTAGAAGAAGCCCGAGATAAATGGAGCCAAGAGGGGAGATAAAAATGATGGCGGATGCCTCGTGAATGAAACAAAATTAGGATATTCACCGTGCCCCTTTTTTTAGATAGGTACGCGCAAACTGCTTAAATTATCTATAAGCATCTGTACATAAATTCGTAGTTATGGGGGTAAAAGGTACAAGGGGAAGCAGGCTTGACTACGGCGCGTTTATTAAACTCAATAAAGCTTGCCGAGGATTTTATATAATATTGCCAAAATAAACCTGACAAACGCCAGTGCCGCTTCATAACCGTAGATGTTAGGAGGTAACTCGAGAGACATATGAATCATGTCCCACATACCCTATTCATTTTCTGTTTAAAAGGGATGCATGTATTTTTCTAAACTTTATTTATGGATAAAAAAGAAACAGAATTCCTTAAAAACTTTATACTTACAGATAAATATACTTACGAGATATATTGCTCTCATTATGAAGATTTAAGTTAACAAAATGTAAAAATATTTAAAAACTTACAAAACAGACAGAAAGAAGATACACGTATCTTTTCAACCTTGTAAAAAATTTAATAAGATTGGAAGTATTTTTTAAAATACCAACAATAAATTTATTTTAACTGAAGAGACAAATACGCTTCAGACCTACATACTCTTCTCGAACAATAAAAGGGTACCACAGTACATTGCGCTCGCCTTTATAATACAGGACGCGCCCTTCGAAAATCTCCGACCGAAGCAATTTTACTAGCTTCAACGAACTTGGTATGTCAGCCGCAAGATGTAAGAGTGTGGATAAAAGGTAACTTACTAACTTAAATTCAGAGATTTTTTATTACTTAAATTTTGTGTAGACAATAATAAAATTTATCGATTATATTAAAAATATTCATGTTAACATGCTTATATTTTAACTTCTTCTCCTTCAGCCTGTTATTGTCGGACATCGTACGTTTTAAAACAAAAATAAATAAATGATGAGTTGCGTTTCTCGTAATTTTTATCTATACCCATCGTCAGGTGAGTTGATCACCACACTACCGCCAAGCTCTCACTAGCCAAGCAGGTTTCCAACTCTAGTTATTTTTTAATTTAGGTTTGTCAATTGTGTGATGGTTTTTCGCTATCAGTCGGTCGCCTGAGCTACTATCTATAAATCTACCAACAATGTGCATTTAGTGCGGGTTAAATTACATTTGAAGTAAAGGCTTAAGGATTTTTGAGTCCCTTATATCCAATGCACATAATGATACAAAAAAGGATACTCTAAGGTACACTTAAATAACTGCTTACCTATTGTTTTGTTGCTGCTCTTACTATATATCACAGACTTTATAAAGAAAAATATTTTCTACACACCCTTTTATCAATCTTACATTATTTTATAATAATATTACGATGATTCCCACGGAACCAGTCTTGCTTAGGGCGATCAAGGGAAGAATTGTTTTGTTTCGATTTTCAGTGATTAATCAATGTATTTGTTAAAACAATGTGTATCTTACATTTTCTTCTGATGTATGTAATAATTATTCTATAGTTTCGAATAAAGTAATTCATAAACTACTTTTGGAAATTGAGTAATTTTTTTATGAAAACAGGTTACACAAGAACCTGCACACCTACAAATAATATTATTATGCAAAATCGTAGTGGAGTGAAGTAGGATATAATGAATAGGCTGACATTAAAATATAATTTCAATATATTTAATTCAACCCATACATGGCGAGACAAATCAGAACGTCACTAATAAAACTGCCCTAATAGATGGTAATGACTCTTATGTTCAAAGCTGGGGTGGTGGTATTGAATCCCGCGAAGGGAAAACATTTGCAAAGATGTATAAGCATGTTGGTGCCTAAGTCATTGGTGTTTATTTACCTACTAGCGAAAGGCGCCGACTTCGTTCAGATTGATCTGTAAACTAAATGGATATATAACATATATTATATATCGTAAGCATATGAGCATGTAAACTTTCCATTTCAAATTTTCTAAAATTATTATGAAAACTGCATTTAAATCCACTTAGTTGCTCAATATATTTTCAAAAAATATTAAAATATATATTTATCTTGCCACCATCCAAGAAACAGGGAATCTTAGTTAGGGCCTGCATTGGCATTCATACCTACAGAGAATATTCTCAACAAGTAAAAAATAATAATTTAAAATAAAATGATCAAAGAAAAATCGCTGGCACGAAATTAAAATGTCCCCTTGGGGAATAAATATTACGTTGACATGTGTGTCATTGTATGTAGCAAAACAAACTGTTACGAGTAATTTAACAAATTTTCATACACATAAAAATAATGTGATTTTACTTATGATTTTCACATTTAAAAATAATGCGATTTTACTTATGACATTTATAATGACTAACATTAATGTGATTTATCAACTAACATAATTTATGCCACCAAATAAAAACTACCTACCATGTAAGATAAGATATAACTTTTTTGATTTATGAGGAATCAATATTTTCGTAGTTAACAAAAAAAGAATTAAACATTCACAAAAGTGGCAGGGTCTGTGCTAATTTTAATCCTAACTAATGTTGTAATAAAATTTACCTTCCGGGGCAGGTGGTCTTGGCTGATAATGTAAATCTGGAACAATAAAGTTTTAAAATAATTAGATGGTTACACAATTTAATTACCTATTTGGTAATAATATATCACGTGTATTCTAACAATGGAAGCTCGATTGAACGGTTACATATTTGAATAGTAAATCCACTCTGATTCGTTAATTTAAGCCCAAATCCCACTTGTCTAATTAACGAAATAGATTATATCCACGTCACGGCGTTCAATTCAAACTGCTAATTCTATTATATACATATGGTCATTGTTATAATGTTATGAAGTATGATACAGACCATTTAAAAATATAACGGATATATTTTCATGTAGTTATCAGATGTGAGTGAATATAATAAAAATAAGAAAAATGTATCATATTATTTTTAATTGCTCCATATTTTTAAAACTACATATACGTTATCTTTTATTAGGTGGGTCAGGAGGTATTTAAATTGTTTGTTGAATTAAAGCATGCACTAGTTCTTACCGTTTTATTGCTACTCTTATTTATTGTTTTTGTGAGAAATAAATATCTTGTTCAAATCCGCTGTAGAACATAGATTGTTAGAATTTATGATGTTGATTCAAATCTAAGTGGGTTCCCTGTGTTTAATAAGCCTGTACCTATACACTACTCTAATTGATTGAAGCCCTATTTATGCTTGAACTATAACAGGAAAGCGGTGGAAAGGTAACAATATTAGTTTCCAGTGAAATTAAACCAGTATTTATTTAATTAGTGATAACAATTAAAAAATCATGGTTATATTTTTTGGAATTTAAGTTCATAATGTGGTGCTCAATCCTTATGTATTTTTTGGCTTGATAAAATCAACCCAGAGAAAGTATATATATTTATAAATAATAAAAATTAATGAGAAGTATAACAAGGAGTCAAAATACAAATGAGTGTAACTTCTAGAATATTGATAAAATTTTATGGTTACAATTCAGTTATACAGTTAGCATTTTATTCAAATCACTTATGTTTTGATTACATGAGTAAAACCGAAAGTATCTGTCAACAAATATCCGTCTGATGCCGTTTTTATTCGAGTGTTTTTATTTTACCATGTTTTCGATGTTATACATTACAATTATATATTATTATACATAAAAGTATTGCCTCCTATCAAATATCTAAGGTAGTTTTGGAGTGAGAAGAGTCCGCCACACTGCTCCAGTGCGGGTCGACGAACTTGAAATGACCTGGATTTTGTTTTATTGTTTCTCTGACATACAGGTTTCATCACGATGTGTTACTCCGCCGCTGAGCACGTGGTAAATTTAATACTTAAAATGTATGTTAATAACTTTAGTGGTGCTGGCACCAGAAATTGAACCTCGGTCACTTTCGGAAGTATTTGGAAGTTGTCCCTGTAGTTGAAGACAACCAGAAGATCATCACATTATACTTCGTACATTACTATACAATAATTATCATGTTATAATACACTTTAATAACGCTTAAAATACTCCGAAACTGAATATCTGAACAAAATTATCACATCAAACCTTATCCTGTAGTTGTTATTCTATATATCGAATAATTATTTGTAGTAATTTACTGGATATATTTAGAACAAGTTTGAATTAATTTTTGTTGCCATAATATGGCAACGTTGCGTAGAATTGTTACTTTCAATTGTCCTCCAAATCTAAAGATCATCGGCATGTTATAAGTTGTAATAATTAATAGTTAGCTCTTGATCATAGATATATCTATGGCAAGCGCTTTAGAGTGGCAGATTTACTCTACCGCCCCCTATTTAAGACTAGCGATTTACAAGTTATCGAGATCTGTTTGTTTAATTAATCCTATAAAGAGGGTTGATCAATTCATGTAAGTGTATCGTAGAGATAGTTAAAGGTACGTAGAACATTTATGCATACAAAAATTATGTGCTATTAATTATATTATTAAACACGTAAATGACAGGCAATCAGCGTCAGAGGTGCGATGTGCCTGGTACTGCGTTTGCCTAGCGTTACGATTATGGCTAATTCCCTTCACGGGTCAGGCCAATGTCTTGCAGAGGTCTATTCCTCAGGCTGGTAAGGTAATGTAAGGACGCAAGAAAGGTTATCGTATTACAAGACGATCATGATGATGTATTTCTGGCAGATTCCGACTTCGGCTACAATTTCTGAATACGTACCATTGGCAGGCATCAACTGCGCAGGATATAATTGCGCACAAACACGGAGACGCGTATTGGTCTTACCTTCAGGTATCCGATGTAACATTTGTGCAATAACATTGGATGAAGAGTCACATGAAATGAGACGACACGGGACTCAACACAATGCAGCGTAGATTTGAACCCAGGATCTGAATTTGATGGCAACTCAAAAGCCAAGTATGCGAACTACTAAATCAGGCAGGCAATCTTATTCTACCGCATGATAACTGTTTTTGATAAACTTAGACTTAAATACAAACAAGTGTAAATTGTTGTCCAGTTAACGAGGTTTAATAAATTGAAAAGCAAAAGAACAACAGCATTAAGTATTCACGTATGCTGTATAAAATATTAAGCAAATATTTGTTCGTTTGCATGAACGCAACTCGAATGGAAAACTAAAAATTTCTTTATGCAATATACTAAATGAGCATGTACTGAGCAATTAAACTTTTTTTTTAATTAATATAATTTTTTCCAGGATATATCTTATTCTGCCTTGACTTTGAGCATGGTGCCTTATTGATCACAAGGATGTTGTATGTTATTACGTATGCGTATATTATATATATATATACGTCCATTATTCCATTTTTTTTATCATCCCATGCAACAATCTCAACTACCCTCAACTGTAACAACTAATTGAATAACTATTTTTAATTTAAATATGTATTTTAAAACATAGAAAAATTACTGTATTCCGTCCGTTCTCCTATCAAAGTATACAGTAATTTTTCTCATAAAATTAATATAAATCTCTAATTTTCATCGGAAAGTAAATTTTGATTGCCTTCAAAGTCGATAACTGTGGAAGACATCATCATCAGTAATTATTATAAGTACGTTTAACTATTCAAATTCACTATGTTACCTAAAGAAAAATCCCCAGAGATGTCAGAGAAAGGTATATTCAACCTAAATAAAAAACGTGTCTATCGTTTCTGCCAACACAGATTATTTTCATTTTAGGTAGGAAAATATAACATAACAGAATGTGACACAAGGAGGTTACGGCTAATGGCTTCGTGGTCCGGATAAATATAAAACACAAGAGGTCTTGCTGAACGCGGTTACAAGCCAGGCTGTGCTGTACCGGTGCGCCATATTGTTTTATTGCAAATTGGTTGGACGTAGGCCGCGCCTGTCCTTTGCATATACGAAGCTATTAAACAACAACCGGGTGACCAGTCACGTGTTAAACGAATTCGATCGATGAGCAATGTTAGACGAGTTACGAAGAGGCTAGCAAAAGATTTTAAATCAATTACACAATCCGCAAAATTATATTTTATTTAATTAAAACCATAAAAGTTTTGGAATTATGAATGCGTATTGCGAATATATAAAAATTTGAAAAAATGTATTGGAAGAAATATTTTGAGAATTTATGTCTATTTTTTTAAAATATAACACCCCAAGCAGTAAACGTAATCGTTTTATAATGCTACATAGATATGCTTCAAAACAAGCCAACGACATAAAATTCAAACTAGGAATCGTTTGTTCAGGCGTCGGTCTTTGTGGACGCATTTAAATTTGGAGTCTCTGTAAATGCAAACAGTTGCAAGAATTTTTTTATTGACTGAGGTTGATCAATTTTAATGAATTTTCATATTGGGTTTATTTAAAAAAGTCGCTTAACCTTAATTTTATTTTAATTTAAGCAGTTCTTAAATTGCGTATTATTTTCTTTACTCTCAAATTTTACCGTTGTTTTTATTACACGGAATTGTAAATACGCGTAATAAAGTAAATTTAAAACTTTAATTCAAATTTATTTTGATTTTAATAAACGCACCAATAAATATTGTGGAGATAATATTGAAAGACCGTTTTAATCGAGAATTGCGAGATGAAGTCCGATAGGAACGCAAGAGGAAACTAGAGTTAAATCGATTCACGCAACGAATCAAGCAGAGGCGTCTGTTATGGCGCCGCTACAAATTGAAATTGATATCATCGGTGGGCAGCGGGTGGCCGGATATTATGAGTGTCAGGCGTAATCACGCACTTGCCTAGCGTACTCCTTGTACCAACATTAGGTATCTGATCTATAACAGCTACGATTTTTATCTATTACGTCAGTTGTGCCTCAATTTATACAGTAACAAATTCATTTTAAGATTATTTCGTAAAACTTCTTTTTCAATAACACTATATGTTCAATTACTACTTATACACGTTTTGTGAATGACCAGCTGCCACTTATTAAGGTAAAAACCTGCGTGCCGTGCAACTGTTCGTCATTTTCATTATCGTTGTATAAATTATAGCTTCATACTCAATTATTTCATAGGGCAGGACACGGCGTGGGGGTATGCGTGATTCATAAACTTTGACCTAGAACTACTGCCAACGTTTGTTGATAATCTAGAAATGATAACGGTTCGATTTAATAAAACGATTCCATGGTATCGATTTTATTGACTATTCTTATATAAGCTTACTTAATTGATTCGTATACTGAATGTGTTTGATAATACGCGTCCCACATAAAATAACTACTTGTCATATTTACCTAGTTTATTAAATATTCATGTACACATGCCGTGCCGTGTGCTATCGGTGTAAGAATCTGCCACACCCTTTTTTCCTGTGAGTGTCGTAAGAGGCGACATAATCAAAAGCCTTGAAAATACCAATGGCTACCGCAAAGCCTCAAGACAAAAGTATACAACCAGTGCATGTTGCCAGTGATGACATACGGATCCGAGACTTGGTCCTTCACTGCAGGCTGTATGAGGAAGCTCAAAGTTTCTCAGCGCGCTATAGAAAGGGCTATGCTCGGTGTTTCTCTGCGTGATAGAGTCTGCAACAATGATATCCGCAGCAGAACTAAGGTAACCGACATAGCCGTAAAGATCAGCAAGCTGAAGTGGCAATGGGCCGGTCACATAGCTCGCAGAACTGACAACCGCTGGGGAAAAAAGGTTCTCGAGTGGCAGCCACGTACAGGCAAACGCAGTGTAGGACGACCCCCCACAAGATGGAGTGACGACCTGCGCAGTGTTGCGGGAAGTCGATGGATGCAGGTGGCACAGGACCGAGCTTCGTGGCAATCTTTGGGGGAGGCCTATATTCAGCAGTGGACTTCCGATAGGCTGAAATGATGATGATGATGATGACCCTTTGGCTACGCATCGACAGCGACGACCATCCGCGCGTCTATGCGTGCCTTTACATGTCCCATAGCGGTAACACCGTAACTGACCAACTCATCGACCACGTTCAAATGGCTATAGATTCCGTGCTACAACCGATCCCATCTGCAGAGATGATCCCTGCATCCCAGCGTGATTCTCGGCGATTTTAATGCCCACCACGCCGATTGGCTTGGTTCTCGCATAACCGATCATGCGGAGAGATCTGTTCACGACTTTGCATTAGCATATGGCCTTACACAACTCGTAACCTTGCCGACGCGGATTCCAGACGTGGAAGGTCATACACCTTCCCTGTTGGACCTTTTGCTGACATCAGACTCGGACAGATATTTGGTCTCAGTCGATGCCCCTCTTGTCACGTCGGACCACTGTCTGATCCGGAGAGTAGTGCCTATCGCGCGCCAATCCCGTACGCGATCTGCGGGCTTCCGCTGTGTGTGGCACTATAGGTCGGCAGATTGGGATGGATGCGGTCTTTCTTTGTTTCCTAACCATGGGGGCAGGTTTGCTTCTCGCTGGATGATCCCAACGCCGTGGCAGATTCTGTCACCGATGTGATACTTCAGGGAATGAAACTTTTTATTCCATTCTCTGCAGTGGCTGTCGGAAACAATTCCCAGCCTTGGTTTGGTCGCACCTGCAAAATAGTGTCACGCCGAAAGCGGAAGTGCTACCAGGCCTGGGCCGATGTATCGGCGTCTCGGGATGCAAAAACCAGCGCACTTAAAAACGAGTACAACTCTGCCTCCAGATCTTTCAAAAGAGTTATCGCTGTGGCAAAATCAAAGCACATTGGCAGAATTGGCGAGAGACTAGTTCACCTCCAATCGGGAACCTGCTCATTCTGGTCTCTCGCCAAAGCTGTTCAGAGGAATTTCTGTCAGCCATCTCTCCCATCTCTGCACAAGGAGGATGATTCGCTGGCCCATACTGCAAAAGAGAAAGCCGATCTCTTGGGCTCTCTTTTTGCATCCAACTCGACTCTTGATGACCGAGGAAACTCTCCATGGTAGGTGATGTAAGTGATCCATGCCGCAAATTCAATTTCTGCAGAGCTCAGTGCAAAAGGCACTCCGCTCCCTGGACAAGTCGAGTGGGCCGGACGGAATGCCTCCGATTGTGCTGAGGATGTGTGCCTCTGAGTTGGCACCGGTTCTCACACGTCTTTTCCGGCTCTCCTACTCTTCAGGCGTCGACCCGGAATCTTGGAAGACAGCATTTGTGCATCTGATACCCAAAAAAGGCGACCGGTCTGATCCGTCCAACTACAGGCCTATTGCCATCACCCCCTTGTTATCTAAAATAATAAAGTCACTTCTTAATACCCAGCTCCTGAGGTACCTGGAGGAACATCAGTCGGTTTCCGTCGCGGACGATCAGCTGGTGATCTTCTAGTTTACCTGACTCACCGATGGCAGAAGCAGTTGAGTGTAAGGGGGGCTTGGCAGTTAATCTTGACGTAGCGAAAGCATTTGATAGGGTTTGACATAAAGCGCTTCTTTCGAAGCTTTCATCTTACGGGGTTCCCGAGACATTGTGCACCTGGATCACCAGCTTCCTCACGGATCGGAGCATCAAGGTTGTTGTCGACTGTGCATGCTCGGACCCCAAACCCGTGAATGCTGGTGTTCCACAAGGCTGTGTGCTATCTCACTCTCTGTTCCTTCTGCATATCAACGACATGCTACAAATCAGTAGCATTAATTGCTATGCAGACGACAGCACGGGTGATGACCTATATACAGGCCGTGCGAATATTTCTCGGGAACACGTCAAAGAGTGCCGGAACAAACTTGTGTCTGAAGTCGAGACCTTTTTAACCAAAGTCTTGGATTGAGGTCGACATAATTTAATCCTATTCAACCCCAAAAAGAGACAGGTTTGCGCGTTTACCGCTAAAAAGAATCTCTTTGTCGTTTCTCCTCTTTTAGAGAATATTTCCCTTATTGCCTCAGCCAGTATTAGAATCCTTGGCGTTGACATATCGAGCGACGTTCAGTTCCGTGGTCACTTGGAAGGAAAGGCCAAATTGGCCTCCAAAAAGCTTGGTGTGCTCTGCAGAGCGAGACAGTATTTCATGTAGTCCACCGTTTGCAACTTTATAAGGCGCAAGTTCGGCCCACGTGGAATACTGTTCTCATCTCTGGGCAGGGGCACCCCAGTACCAACTCCTTCCATTTGATCGCATCCAACGTCGAGCGGCTCGAATTGTTCGAATTGGCTCTCTGATCGGCTTGATCCTTTGGCCTTGCGAAGACATGTAGCTTCTCTTTGCATTTTTTACAAAATTTACCACGGGGAATGTTCTGAGGAACTGTTCGGATTGATCCCAGCCGCTGAGTTTCACCACCGTACATCGCGACAGAATTCGAAGTTCCATCGATACCACCTAGATGGTTGGCATTCCGCCACAGTGCGTTTTAATCGAAGTTTTTTGCCCTGCACTTCGACTTTGTGGAATCAGCTGTCGCCAGCGGTATTTCCGAACAGTTGCGACTTAGGGACCTTCAAGAAAAGAGCCTATTACCTCTTTAAACGCCGGCGGCGCATCTGTAGCTCCTCTGGTGTTGGTATTCGTGAGCGTCGGTGATCACTTACCATCAGGTGAGCCACACGCTCCCCCTTCTTCTATAAAAAAAAGTATCTCGAAAAATATCAGGCTATAATGAAAATATCCGATGACGACCTGTAGTGTCTAAGGTGCGAGGTATCTGGTATTATGATCGCAAATCCGCTTGCCTAGCTTGGCGATTATGGAAAATCCCTCCTAGTAAGTTCCAAAATAGAAAATCCCTCAAATCAAAAACAATTTATTCGTATGCCAAAGGCGCAAGTGCTTATCTTCTTTAAAACTCCTGGAAAACCTAGCGCTTGTAAGGAAGTTTCTAAATCGTTAGGGACTTGGCGATTAATTTCCAGCATTTTGTTATTTTTCATCATTCTCAAGCATACGTTTCCAAGTATAATATCCTAGAATAAAAATCGGGTTAACCCCCATTGCGATTTAAATTAGTAAAATACGTTAACAGTAAATTGTAATCTTAAATTCCATAAGAATTCTGTGTTCAAACGGTGTGAAAATTAACCGATCGATTAGCCATTTGCGCTCAGCTTCCAAAGCTAAAATTGAACGTGACTCGTGAATCAGTCCCCTGCCGCCGCCCGGTGAAAATTAATTCTCTTGATAAAAAAAAATAAAAGCGACCGAATCGTTTCGACTTTTCGACAGTCTATAGCGTAGGGCTTTAACAACTCTTCACACTTTTATACCAATGTTACAATTCGTATATTCGTTTAACAGATCTACACATTGACACGAACGTTGCGCAACCGTTTTTTTTAAATTAAATCACGTAAAAAATTGGAAAAGACTTTTTTTAATTAAATGCTATAGTTTTATGCGATTATGATGCAAATGTGTTGATTTTCTACAAAAAAAAATTTTCATTTGAATATTCAACATTATATTGCCTCTAGAAATTTTTCATTTGTTAAAAATTCGTTAGTCGGTTATCTCTTTCTCAGATTGATATTGATTAAGAAATTATTATACGATTGAATCCACAAATTAAGTTCTGTCCACTCCAAATACCTTGTCTCTTTAACCAGTAAAAACAAGGTGTTCGAAAAGATATGTTCCAATGAATACTTATCTGAAGGAAAAGCATAGAAAAAATTACTAATAATAATTAATAAAAAAAACTCCTTGTGCTACAATACTATCGCAAAACAAATGTCTTATGCAGTGAATTATTTAAGATCTTAAGAAATTAATTTAATATCGTTTTTACTTCAAGGATATCCTACTTGAACAATCGTAAACTTTTAATGAATGGGAAACAGAATGAATTCACCGAAGAAGCCTAAGGTTGTATGCACTTTATAAATGTCAAACAATAGTGAGATATTTAAGGAATATGTTAAAAACATTAATATTATTTCAAAATAAAAGCACGTTGTTTCATTTAAGCGATAAAATTAAGAACTTTAATGTTTTAACGACATGTTAATTTAAATAAACTGGTACACTATAATATATTTTGTTTTACAAAGGGTCACTCTGCAACCAGTGCTGGTGTAGATGCTGATTAAGCATATATTTGGGGATATATCACAAGATGCCTTAGCTGACTTTTGTGGTCTCTCCAAGGCCTTCGATTCTGTGCACCATGAAACAAAATAAATATAGGCATAGGAAGTACAGCGCTTTAACTTTCGAAGTAGTGGTGGCATAGCTAGCCATCCTTTACGTTCTACTCAAATTACGCACAGTCATGTCAAATATATTTATAAGTCCACCTGATGGTAGCTGGCTCTGTATACCTTATAAACCGTAACCCAACAGTCGTTGCACCGCAGTTTGGAGGCACAAATAGGTATGTATTATCGTATAATAGTGTTAATATAATAATTTGTATAGTTTAGAAATGTTTGCATACACATACACAAAATGTATATAAATATTCGGGAGTATGCAGCCACTGCAGTATTTATTTACTGCCTCTACTGAAAGTTCTAACAATATAACGAAAAAGCACAGTTCAGTACAGGGTTCATTGAAATTACACAATAGAGTTGGGTGGCACGTTAAGTTTAGTAGTGAATTCTAGATTAGTATATTTTTTTAACTTTTTTATGAAATAATAAAAGAATATTAAAATCATTCAGGCAAATATTCAAAAGTTCCAAATAATATTTTGAAACTATTAATATAAAAACAAATAATTGAATTAAATCTCGTGTATATAGGCAATTCAAGATTAATAATGCATTCTTCCTTTACTTCGTTACGTAATCATAGCATAATTTCGCAAAAGTGCCCTCAAAGAAAGCGCCAGCAAAGCCAGCATGCATTCTTGAAAGGTTTGCCTCACCTCATTGGGCAAGCGAATTGGTGAGTGCAGTTCCAGTACCTTTGCACCAGTAATATTGTTTCCCATTACTAGTCTGTATGATTTGGGTTCGGTAAATTCCGTAGGACTTTTCAGTCGCCCGCCTAACGCTCGTTTGTTAGCTAGCAGGGTGAACCAGGTGGTGTGCAGGTGGGTTTGGCATTAGGAGAAAAAAAGGTTTTTTTAATTTTATTAAAGGTAAGTTTATTTTATATGTGGTATGTTAATTTGATTCGCTCACAACTTAAGCAATGTTGGTAGTAATTAGCTAACTGTTACTAAAATAGTGTCTAAATAACGTAACACCAATCATGAATATTCTAGAATATTTGTATAAGCTGACTGCTTTTTTGAACATGGTAACCAAACTATTCTCACGAGCGATTTTTCTAAATATATATCTATAAAAGTGTTTACAGATAATTGTTCGTTTGCAAAATAGCGTGCAACATGGTTTTATATCAGCTTTTTTTATATAGCTTATAGATAATTTTACAGACAATTTTAAATGTCGAATAAAATATTAAAATTAAAGAATATACATAGGAAATTCAAAAAGTCCTTAACGCCAATTCTAGTTAATAATCTTAAAGAATGTAAACAAAACAAACTTCTCACTTCATTAATTAAAAGTTAATCGACGGCCCTCAAAGTCAGTCGAGATTCGCAACAATTTGTGAATTCAAATGTAGTACGTGTACGTGGGCAGCCGCAGAACTCATCAGTATTTGTAACTGTTACATTTGCTTTTTAAAATGTAGAAATGAGTAGAATTGTTTGAAATTTGTGAATCCAAGTTAAAATTTTATTTTGATTTTCATAGTGTTATGGTTTAGTTATAGAATTTTCAGCCCTTTGAGGGGAACCACAGAGTTCTGATGGGTTGGAGCAAGTTTAGTGCACTAGTTTGCGCTCTCTAACGAAGCTGCCCAAAGGTGGTGAGTAACGGCAAATTTTCCATGACAGACCTTTATCGCTATTATAATAGTCCCTTTTTCATCTTTAAACAGCTCCTGAATTTTCCTTTCTGGTAAATGTTTTTTTTTTTTTAATTTTCTCGCTCTGGTTTTGCCTTATTTAAAACACCACAAATAACTATGATATTAAAGTGAATCCATTTTTGAAGATGCCACAGAAATTCAAACAAAGAATCCATTTTCCATGAAAATAAAATAAATATCATTGTTAACAAATCACATACTTAGAATAAATCACAAGAACGCGTCGATGAATATTTAAATCGCATTCCTAATTCGAATAGTTTCAATGCAATTTGAAAATCCTCTACGTGGCACTCGAAGTGCCGCTAAAATAAATGTTCTGTCAGAGAGAAAAACGAGCGGTACGTAATACCAGTTACCCAGTTGGCCTTGGGTGAGCCTCAGTACACCTCACTATTTCATTTCAACAAATTCAACCCTAAATTAGAGACAAAAAGCCATTTCACGACTTTTCCTTTAGGTATAAACTTCGTAGATAATTACTGAATCTAAACATCTGTAGATTCACATCAATTTGGAGATTTTAGCGTGTATTTTTAATGTAATTTATGAGTACTACCTTACGTAGTCAAAAAAAATTGTTTACTATTAAAACCTAATGGAGGACATGATAAAAATATAGGTAGGCGTATCGGGTATATATATTTTATTATATATTTGTAATACTACTAATAATACGTTTGTATTTGTAAAAACAGTGAACAATTAAGCATTTCTCATAAATTCTATCTAGTTTTGTTGTTATTTGAAAAACCTAGAGAAATAACCAATATTCTCATTATTTTATAACATTTTACTAATAAACCGCAAGCATTGTACCAAAGATAAAATGGCTCACAGTTTGCAATTAATTATACTGGCTCTCCCCTTACCTAACCCTTACCCTTCAAACCTTTAAATCGGAACACAAGAGTAGTTTCACTGCTGATTAGCGGCAAAAATGAATTAGAGCATGGTATTCACTGAGACAGCTCCTAAGCAGAGTCCTAACTCCTAGTAATAATTTTTGAAATAATACATAAAACTTAATATTCAAAAAATAAATACATGCCTATTAGTGTATGTGGCCGCCGGTTCTGTTAATAACAATAATGTATATAAAATATATCCCAAACAAGGATTCAGTTTTTGGGACACTGGACGGTGTTAAGATAAGTATTATAATAATTAATTTAAAATGTTATTAATTAAACTCCTCTAATTTAGGAATAGCATTGGATAATATAGGAACCAACCTGAATACCTAACATTTGAGTCCCTCAAAGAGCCATTAATATTGAACATAAATTTAATATTTATGTTCAATATTAATGGCCGCTTGGTAGCGGTGTAAGAAAATCTACCACCCTATTTTCCGCGTAGACGACGAAAGAGTCTACTGAGAGAGAAAAAAGGGAAATATCATGGGGTCCAACATATTAAACATCACACAAAGTGTCAGACCAAGGACTGGCATTTGGGTCTATGCGTTTAATACTCCGATGACAGACCCTCCCGGTGGCGATTATTCTAAACTCTCCCATTGAAAGAGGCTTCTGTGCAGCAGTCAGCTATTTAAAGGTTAAGGATGAAGAAGATAACTATACTTTTATTACCATTTTGTTCTTTATTACAACACAAGCATGAATAAATGTTAATGACTTTTATTATCATGACGTGATTAAACCAGTCTAAAAATAATAATGTTTGAAAGATTTAATGCACTAAAATTAATAATATCAAAAATAATAATAATCAATTCTACAGGTATTACTTTGATGATTTTGCATTTTAGTAGCTGTTTGTCCGTTTCCGGTAAAAATATTTTAGATCTGGCGTATTTAAAATTTAGTTACCGTGCAAATGGTCCGAAGGGAATTTTTCTCTCTAGTTCACAGAGTGAAAAAAAAAGTATTTTTTTACTGATACAGAGAAAATAGTGTCCTCTGGACAAGAGATATTTTTAGAAGGGAAAGATTGAAGCATACCAAATAAAATAGCCATATTTGAAGAACAAGAAATACATTGCCATGACTTGATAATTAATATTTTAAAATTGAAAAAAAAATATTTTAGTTTATACTTACAATTGTTTGTTAGTAAAAACCCTGTTGATACGCCCAACAATACTAAGAAAAACAGTAGCAGTAGAACTATTAGCGCCGGTCTACAGTAATGGATCCAGCAGTAATCCTCAGAATTCGCAGGTTGAGCATTTGAAGACCAAACACAGCATTTGGCACAGGTAGATTCTGATGTTGACGTGGATCGTATTACAGCGCTATTTCCTTGTTGGTTTACAATCACTCCTTGAACGGGCGCGTCGCTTCTTTGGCCAAAAGTGGAACTCTTTTCGGATAGTCGGGCAAAACCCGAACTATCGTCATCCTGAGGATTGCCATAAACTCCGTATGATGCAACCATATCAACTCCCGATAATGATCTCGTAGTTTCGTTGCCTGCACTATCTTGTACTAGATTATTGTCTGAGCTTGGCCAGCACTCGCATGAACAACGATCCTCTTTCCTTCTTTGCCGCGCTTGCGTTCCATCTGTTCTTCGCACTGGCACATCGGCTTTCTTTTCTTCTTCTTTCTTAATTTTGACTTCTTGGGGAATCGGTTCATTAATAACGTCAAAGTTGGGTTGCAAGTTCTTATGATTTTCTATGTACCAGTGCCTCTCCTCCGCTCTAAGGGTTGTATCGTTGTTACCCTCATACACATCTGCGTAATTTGAAAGCGGGTGCGAAGTAGGGCTGTAAAGGGGAACCGCTGTTAGTTGCCCGTATCCCCTCTCATATTGCGGCGGTCGGTTACTGCTTGCGTAGTATGTGTTGGTTACAGGTACGTTGAAATCATAGTCCGGCCCGTTCATCTTTTATACTCGATCGCTTCATTTGACTCTATCTTTTTTCTGAGTAAAACATTATGCTTGAAACTCAGTTATTTTATTTTTACAATGCTATGATGCCATTAACGCTAAAGTATCATACAAGATTCAATGAAAGTCATTTAAAGATAATAAAGCTTCCATTCAGCGCGTAACAAAGTTTATCGATAGATGGTTGAGAAAGGTATGTCTGTAGTTGATAAACTTTGCAGATTTTGTTATTTGTTACACTCAGAGGCAGAAAGTTATAAGGTATAACACATGTTTATCTCCATTACTTCTCTTGTGTTCGACAGAGGTATTTATCTTTTGTGTTACAACAAGCACCCGTAGCTCGCTTTTACCGGTAAATGCAGACAAAGAAGTAACGACGTGAGTAAATAAAGTTGCCTAACTTAAATTAACCTTACCTATTTCCTTGATTTTGACACTTACTAGTTAACTAAAGTTAGTGAGCAATGTACAGAAAATAATTTGTGAAAATATTTAATAAGGTCTAAATTTATGGCGGCATTTAACTGTTTTACTTTCCTGTGTTTTTTTAACTTTGGTTATTCTATTAAGCACTTTAGTAAAAAGGTCTACGACCTTTTTGTTGGATCGATAACTAAGTTAACTGTAAATCCCTGCGGTAGGTAGGATAATCCGTTCCAATTAATTTAATTAAAAACAAACAAAAGTCATTACATAAAGTTGGGATTCGGTCTGGATCGGATTGAATTACAACCCAATTGCATGTAGATGTAACATACTTTTTAAGGTGTACTTAAATACTGTAGACTATGAAAGGAGGGACCTAGTTTGTATAAAATATGAGGTTTGTATAAAAACTGTCACAAAAGAGTAATGTATTTTATTAATACTTGTTTTAATACTGAAATAGGTCAGCTTAACCGAGTAGGTAACATGATACCAGCACATAAGCAGCAGCATGCTTCTGCTACGTAGAGACAAATGAGAAAATTCCATCTTAGTCTTTTAAATTCCCGTACATGATCTTCGTTAACGAGAATAAATATGGAAATAATGTATTTTTTTAGTAATATATCCACTTTGAAAAGCCTACATTCAAAAGTGGGTATAATATTTTTAAAGGTAGTTAATATATTATAAGTTAATAGGTATTCCTTTCGATTATTTGATTTCCGAATATCCGAAAGTAACGGTAATAAGTTCACTATTTTTAACAAAGAGATAGAATGTGGTCGGTATTGGGTTAGGTAATCGCTGAAGCCTCAGAAATGTCTTTTACTTAATACTTTACTGTTAGCGAAAAACATGAATAAAGAATAATACAACTTCAATTGTATATTCATATGAATGTTCATTTTTTCAACAACTTATAAGTTACTAATTCATCTTCAGCAACAAAAGTATTATTACATTAAAAACTTAAAAGAAACAGTTGCGTTATGCAAAAATAAATAAGATAGAAATGACGAAACAAGCGAACCGATAGTGCACCTGATGGTAAGGGCTTTATGCCCCTTACCATCAGCCCATATAAACCAGCAAACCACTTTAATCAATGGAGGAGGCTGAGTACTGAGATTGAATAGAAAACAGGTAATATACCGGTACCTACCACAACGACATCTGGGCAGAGTAAAAGAGACCCTACTAGACCTACCACCTGGTCAGCATGAGAGGTATTTACTAGTGCAGCCAGAGCCTTTACTAAAGAGGAGGAAAACCAATACTTAAAATTGTCAATAACTTTTAGCGGTTCTGGCACCGGATTTTGACAACAATTACAATAAATTTTTGAGATGTTGATACAATAGAAAATGACACGTAAAAAGTTAGCACAAACAAAATAAACTTTGCAATGTGGTAGCGGCAGAGTTGTTTTAATCCGTTCGCCACTCGGAATCATCTAGTTTGTTGTACTGAGGTATACCCTAATTGATATCAATGTGAATATTAACATTTACACCTTAGTCATAAACATAACATAAACCATTATTTAAAGTGGTAAAGCCCAACAGCAGCTTTTGCTACAGCTTGAATGAGAAGTACGAGTACCACGGCGCAGAATACAAACGTGAAGTAGAAACATATTGTGTTTTTGTGTTTCATTCGATGAGTGTGGTAACCGTAGGCCCTCTCCACCCTTCCCTCCCAACTCCTCCTCCGCAAATGTTCTTAAGTGCCGGTAACGCACCTTCAGATCCTCTGAGGTTGTAGATCTACGATGGTGTCGGTAATCACTTAGCATCAGGTGATCGGCTCGCTCGTTTGCTCCTATTTCCTTAAAAAAACCTTTTTGGCTTGATCCTGTCACACCTCTCTCGACTCTTGTACATACACCATACGATACGCTTATCTGTGACCTACTGTACTGTATTTTTAATACACTCTTCCGAAGTATTCCTTTCTTAATTTTGGTCTCTACATCGTTATTCGTGCCACCCTTTTATTTTATAACGTCAATTTCTCCATCCGATTATACCAAGCCCAAATTCGCCAGATAAGTGATGGTAAGCAACATCAAAACCTTAAAATGTAATATCTGTCACAGGAAAAATATGAAAAATGCTACTACATGTCAACTTATATTAACCGTGTTGACGTGCCAGGGAAGAAATACTATAAAGTTCAAAAAATTTCATAAATTAATTTCGAACTAATTTTGTTAGTCAGTAGTAAATTATTTTATATTATATGGAACGTCTCAACTTGCTTGATTACTTAGAATATTTATGTTAAAATATACAATAATATCAAATTAATAATTATGCTAAAGTTTAAAAGTTTCAAGCAAACTTCAAAGAATCGTCGTGTCTGCAATATTGTAAGAGTGGCATAATAGGGCGCTAAAAATATGACTTTGACTATGTAAAACTTAGCGTTCTTCAATTTAAATGTCATAATTTGGGTCGTTATAAGTACAGATTATCTTATTATGTAAAAATGTATGTAACTCTTTGATAAATTTAAATAAACGTACTTTATTTAAAACTTTTCTCTAGGCGAATTCGAGAGCAAACCAGACAACTTGGCTGCCATCCGTCAACTTGTATCTTCCAAAGAGGCGAAAAGTATATTGCGAAACACCGTATGGCTATGTAGAAACGTGCCAATGCAAATGAAATATTTTTAATTGCAGAATTTAGAAACATTAATAAACCTCGTAACAGTCGGACTAATTGCTCTATAAACTAGCAATCTAATTGAATAACAAACTTTGTTATAAAACAAAACTTTTCAATCGCATTGTTACTAGCAAACATATCTCGCCTCCCAACGTTTCACTGCAGGCATATTTTAACATTAAAATATTACAGACTGCTACCTCGTAAGCTATTAGAAGCGGAAATTGTTTAACATCGAAATAAGTTTCCGCGATTCTCAGTCCCGATAAGGAGTTTTCTATTTCGAAATGGATGCCACTTTCCGCTAAAGTAGCTCGTATCAGTGCGACCAATCCTATTCTATAACGCACTTATGCAGTATTAGGAGTGGGGATAATCTTATGATTAAGGTTGGGGATTACGATAACAGAGAATTGGCTGTTGTTTCGCAAACCTTTGCGCTATGTTCTAATACATTAATAGAATAAAATAATGATCTTCGTATTGCCCGTATTCTCAATTTATTATACTGTTACAAATTTCTATAAGTTCCATGTATATAAGTTGATTTATGGTTTTAATAATTTTTAGACAACATAATTGAAGTTTTTCAAAATCATAAATAATATGCTTGTTCGTTGGAATTACATTTCATATAATTTGATGGAAAAATTACATATACCTTTATCTGACTGTTATTTTAATATGAAGCATTACCGAAGTCATAGCATATCAGCGGATGTTTAATACACCTTAATTACATGAAAATAAAATGTTTCTTTTTTTTTATTAATTTAGAGCTTTAGTCATTTTCGGATGTGTCAGCCCCATCATACTATTATTATTTTGCCGTTAATTACGTATCAAATGATTAACTATGAATTTACTACCTTCAAGAGATGTAACAAGTAACAAATATCAAAGTAATGTATAATTTGGTATCTTATAGAGAATTTTTTCTAGTATAAATAGTATCACAGCAACACTGTATTTGCGATCGTCATTAGGTAATTTCTTATCATTGAAATTAGGTGACAGACTTCTTTATTATACGTGCCACTGCACCCTATAAGCTGAATAGACGCCTTCGACATGCATTAAAAAACACATTTACACGAATACACTACACACAATTGACCAATCATAATGTTTTAGTATATTAGCTTCCATGTTAGTCACCGATAAGAGGGGGCAACAAAATGTTAGAGTTGAAATCAAGATACGCGGTCACGAGAAGAAAACCGGCGCAGGGTTGCGTAGAGCGACGTAACCTCGTCGGAGCGGCACAGCGCGAACTGCCAGGCGCCCGTACATCGAACCCCGCCCGCCCTCGTACCCGCCGCCTCTGTCACCGCCATTCTGCCCAAATCCCGACGAGTTTTCATTAATGTTGTTATCGGTGTAAAAGTTACCACAACTCAGACGAAGAACTTGCAGCTTTAATTAACTGTCTCTAAAATAACAGTAAACAAACCACTTGATCTAACAACTTTTGAGTGGCATTTGTTCACCCCAGGTTCAAACAATGGTTGGTGATTGACTTGTTACTTATAATTGTTTGCATACCCTACGGCGTTTGTTGTTCTCTAATAGTTAATACAAACTACTGCATCCGAATAAGTATGTACTCATTCGACAAAAGCAAATAGCAACTCTAAGTATGTACGTACATACTTACTTAGAAAGGTACATCTAGTCATTACTGTATTGTTTACGTACTGCCGAGCATTAATGGAAACAATACGGCTAAGTGTATAAAGCGTACACTGAGTAGATGCACTAGTATTTTAGTCCTATAAAATTCTTTTATTTTTCACTATAAAACGTTTATGTGTATAATATGAAGCACACAATTATGTACGCCTAGCACTGTTTGACCCCAATACATCAAAATGATTCTTCGTAACCTACTTTTTCAAGTATTCAAGTATGACAAACTACCTCGTCGTATCAAATAGCTCCCGAAAGGGTGTCAGAAAAATGACAACCGAATTTAATACAGCCGCCTATGTGTGGAAACAAGGGGTGCTTGGGGACACATCGCCGATCAGATATACAATTGGCACGGGAACCTTCGCTACCCTTGTTTATTGTTTCTAATAAAGCAAACTGTTTCATTGCCGCCTATCGATTGAGCGCGAGTAGAAATTGCAAGAATTATTGATATAAGGTGGCGGCTCATACAAAAACTTTATAAAGGGAAGTGGAGCGAACAAACTGGCGGGGAACAAACTTTTACGCCGGGACGCGACGGGTAGGCGAACGTTACTTATCTGCCGCCGCCGAGCTGACAGCTGCAGATGAAAAATTGAAATTGTGTGAGATAAAACTTCCTAACTGCCGCTGCACTGCTGAGCAAACAATGTGGTGACAACAAGAATGCTATAATTTAAAAGTCGTTGCGCATTACGTACTTAAATTTTTATCTAAAAACTCACCCACGCCCTTGTCGTTTTTCACTATTAGCATTATTTTTTCAAATGTTAATATGTCACACCAACAAACTTTATTTTCAACAATTCAATCTTTTTATGGATTTACTTAAGTGTCAAAAATATAGTTTTATTAAACGAGCCAACTGAACGGTGTACAAAAAGGGACAGTATGCAAATTCTAATACGCGTAATTTCCGCTTCCCATATCAATTCGGTACGACCGATAGGAGTTGAATAGTGTGACAGCGACACGCGGGCCAGGCATGCAATAATAACGAAGTCTTGAAAAACTTCAAGCAGCGACCCTTCCCTATTTATGGAACTCGGGCATCGTGAAAAGTCTCGCGTAAATCAAAGTCATAAATTCTCCTATCGTGAATGAACATTTCTCTTTCGTGCGGACGTCTACAACGGCTGAATGGATAACGTCGACCCTCCCTCACAGGATCACCTCTACGAGTCATTTGCTTTTGTTCGTGGGGCAATTAATAACGGGCAGAAGGGCGGTCTCTAACCGCAGACGCCATTGGCATATCAGTAATGATCTAGCGAGGCACCGCGGCCAACCTCAGGTTCAACTATTGATCATGCTCGGTAACACGAATGGATTTATGAAATCGCTACGGGGAAATCTTCATATTCTCAGCAATTTTAAATAATATCAGCCGGCTTACAAATTTTAGGATTTTCTATTAGCTTTATTCAAAATCTTTGTTATTAAAACTACCGTCTTGTTTGATCAAAATCGACAATATATGTATTAAAAAAAATATATTAATTTTTCTTTTTACTAATTTCTTTTTTTGTTTTCGTTTCTCATTATTCTAAAGAATTGTTATGGTCGTTGATCTGATGAAATACAACATTATTGAGCTGGCGTAAAAAAATAGGCACAAGTAATGTGAAAATATTGCATCCTCCTCCTCAAAAAGTTGACACTCCTAACTGCTACTAGAACTACGAATGCGAACACACGACCGGTTTCCTGTGTATAAACTATTACCAACCGTCTAGTTTTATATGGCGAATTAATCAATTACGTAACGTAATAGTTAACAAAACGTTATGGGGCGATCTCCCTATAGTATTTTTTTCCTTCCTATCTTCTATTTTGCTCCACTGTAGGATTTCTCAGGTATTGTGCCTTTACAGACATGAATTGCACACACAGGCAATACAAATCGGAATAGTTACATAGGTCATAATACAATTTTTTTATTCCTTGCTGGAATCGATCCCGGCCAAGAATCGCATAAGCCACTACGCCAACCAAGTAACGTAACGTATCGATATATGTTACTTGTTATATAATTTATATGACATTACGGTGTTGTATTTCAAAAGGGTACTTGAAAACCGGCCAGTGGAGGTTTTTTTTTTAAGCAAATGAGATTATTTTAAATTTTAAATGTTAATTTAAATGAGATTCAAGATAGATAATAAACGCTACAGAATTTTTCTATTATTTAGTACATAAAAATACGTATATTATGTCTATAAAATATCTTAAATTACCGGCAAATGCTATGTTAGCATATATTAATATGTCGTTGTAATTTTTGACGACAGTTTTTTTTTTATTTTCTCAATTTCACTTTCATTTCATTTGATTTATCGCATATTATTAAAATTAAATTCAATCAAAAATTAATGTTTGACATAAATTCATAAAATCTTATCGACTCACCGCATAGCGCATATTTTTCAGGCCGGTTTTCGTCTCACTCTCTAAGTCACATTACGTTGATACGGCCGCCTAAACATTGGATAAGTTCTACATTGTTGTTTACGGCAAACTTGAAACTTAGCTGGAGCAATTCACCTCATAAATTTTCGTGTAATAACAGCTCACAGTTTCCCTAGACACTTGTAAGAGCGCCGCAATAAGCTACGGCGCTAAGTAACCGGGTCACCGTCGCATCGATAGGTTATTCGTTCACATATTGTATTAATGGCCCCACTACGAACCTAACTTGCGATAGAAGCAGCTCCTATTATATCAATATTGTCGAAGAGTAGCTACTATTATAGGTGTACAGTTAATTAAATGTTCGCAGCACATAAGTTTCATATGACGACGTACTTCCCAATGTAGTAAGAAAATATAAGTTAAAAAAACACTACTTATTTGTATACGATACGAAACTATAATGCGTTTATAGTGTCACTATCTTTTCACTGATTAAAAAGATCTCTTTAAAGCCCTATTAAACTTAAATATGGCGGTTGATTTACATAAAAGGAAGTACGACTAGAGGCATCTTGTGCTTTTCCACATTCGGTGAGTGAGGTAACCAACCGGAGTCCTCCTCCTTATCATACCTCCTATCCCCAAATATGATGTTTTTTTTTGTTTTTTCATTATTAATCCGAAAGAGAAGATTGCAATGAAACAATACATGATCAGTGCAACAAAAACCACAATAGGTTTTACTATGCACGTGTATTTTGTATGATATAGTATTATTATTCTTAATAAATTATAAATAAATAAATATAGACAGTTACTCTAAGCAAATTTTATACATAAATTTGATAGTTAACGCGAATAATTTTATAGATACGCGAGGTAAGCAATAGTTAATTACTAAATATCAGCGTCCCCAAAAATTCTAAATGGCATTATCAATTGCTGTAATTACTCGAAGAACTTTATTAAACCTTCTATTTGCAGTGAGCCACTTGGACTGGTTTTAATAACATTTAAGGTTTTGTGTCAATCTTTACATAACCGTCTCTATATCTTGGCTCGTAGTCTGTAAACATTTACTAGGCAAACCAGCTAACATTCCGTTAACAGTCATGAGTAGGCATAACTTAGCATTGGAATAAATTTATATTTACTTTATTGAAATTCAATTTTAAAATGAATACTTAAAATCAATTTAAGTCCGTTTCAATCAGAATCTTAATTTGATACTTTAGGTGTTTAATCAAGTTCAAATAAAACCAAGAGCTAATAAAATTTAGTTCCTAAAAAGAAAAGGTTCATTTTAGTCTAAATAACACCTAAAGACCAGAACAATAAATTCTAAATCAGAGCAGCGAAAAGTGGTTTGTTAAAGGCCGATTGGTCACGCTGAAACGTGTCAAATGGAAATCCGTAATCTGTGCCTACCTCTACAAAGGGGTGATGGTGATGGGCATGAGTGTATATAATAAAATCTATATATCACAAACAATAATCAATACTAAACAGATATTATTTAATTATCTTTACTCATCTTTAGCCATGATAACCGAGTGGTAAAGGGATCAGCGTTAGATTAAAAATACTTGAGCTCAATCCCCGATATGGAGGGCTCGTACTAATGTTATTTTTGAATCTGGATCGTTAGCTTGGACATTAGACGGCGACTGGCTTACCACTGAATAAGCTCTGGTGAAAAGTGGGTAGAAAGAACTGCACCTCTACCTACACCAGTATTGGGTCATAATAGCATATTTAAAAATATTTTACTTACTGGCGGATCGCCAGCCAAGCGCGAGGAGTTGCTCGACCACCTTGTAGCATCTCGCATCCGTGATCCCCACTAGTTGGCTTGGTGTAGGCAGGGTCCTCCAGGATCCAGCAATCGGCACCCACCGTTAGTGAAGTACGACACATGCGATGGACAGTTATAATGAACATGAACGCATTGCTAGCGTACTTCAGGGCGAAAGGGGAAGAAGCTAGAGGAATAGCATATCGAACCACGATTCACTGCTATTTTGCTGACCTGGAGTCTTCCGTCACTGTCACGGAGCAAAACCTGGCAGACCGAGTTCAGTATATCATCCGCTCGAAAATATTCAATGATGCCGAACTCGACCGACTAAGACGTGAGGCTATTCCCCCATCCAATGAAAATGCAGCTGCGGACGCTGCTCCACTTACTGCGACTAATTGTTGCAGAAGTGGATGCTGCTTTGGATCTTCCAGCTGTAGAGGATTCAGACAATGGTGGAACAGTCACCGAAGAAATAGAGCAAATGAGGAGCATATTGGAGGAGGATTACGATTTAGGAAACGCGCAAAATGTCTCTCAAAAATCGACCAGGACTCCCCCGTATACCTCTAAGTAAGCGCAACCGGGATGTCGTGAGGGCTCTAAACCCCAACTGGAAAAGTCCGGGACTCGACGGGCTACATCACTACTGGTTAAAGGGGTTCATGGTGTCTCGCGCTGTGCTCTCCCGGCAGTTCCAAGAGGCTCTCGACCAGAAGTCGCTCCCGAGTCTCTTCACCACTGGAGTCACCCATTTGGTTCCTAAAGATAAGGTTACCGCAGATCCGAGTCAATACCGCCCCATTACGTGTCTACCCACCATATATAAGACACTGACGTCCATTCTGAGCGTGAAAATCACCCTTCGCCTCGATAAATCGAGTAATGTCGCGCGCTCAGAATCGATGTCGGAGCGGCGGTCGCGAGACCAAGGAACCACTCCTCATCGACGCGGTCATTGTCTAGGTAGTTAAACGCAACCGTCGGAACTTCTCTGCCTCCTAGATAGACTACTGAAAGGCATTCGACTCGGTGCCTCATAAGTGGCTAAAGTGGGTCCTCGAGCTGTACAAGGTAGACTGTACAGTAAGAGACTTCCTCGAGCAATGTATGGGGCAATGGAGCACGATCCTTTGTCATCTAGGTGAGCGGATGACAGCTGCGGAATACCAGATAAAGATACGAAGGGGTATTTTCCAGGGTGATTATTTGAGTCTGATATAGTTCTGCCGATCCTTGAACCCTCTCAGGACGTTACTGGAGAACTCAGAGACAGGATTTCAGCTTCAGGGGAAGGAACAAAAGTGACCCACCTTTTCTACGTAGATGGCCTCAAGTTGTTCGCTGGCATCTGATGGAATTGCTGAAAATCACTTGTATTTTTACCAATTCAATCAGAATGGAGCTCTGGGTGGATAAGTGTGCGGTTCTCCATGTTGAAAGGGGTAGAGTCGCTGATTCCGTGGGCGTGGACTTATCTATGCCCGTTAATATAAGGACCCTCTCCGAGGCTAAAACATACCGATACCTGGGTATGTCACAAAACATAGGTATCGAGGAGACTGGCATGAAACAATCGGTTCGCGAATTGTTTTTTGCATGCCTGACAAAAGTGTTAAACAGCCTTTTGTCAGGCGGGAACAAAGCTCGGGCGTATAACGGCTGGGTCATGCTAATGGTCATGTATACTTTTGGCATACTCAGATGGACTCAAACCGACCTCAACACCCTTGACCGTAAAGCCCGCACCATTATGACATTCCACAGAATGCATCATCCGAGATCGTCGTTGATGAGTCTGTACCTTCCGCGGAAGCAAGGCGGGTGGGGCTTCTTAAGCACTCTTTCCATGCACAATCGTGAAGTGTGCAGCCTTTGGAGTTACTTCCTGGCGAGAACGGATGAGTCATTCTATTTGGACGTCATTAGTTGTGATAAAAGGCTTACCCCTCTATCCTTGGCCAACGAGCAACGGCGGGTCCCGGCAGTACAGAGCGTCTCCGACCGGGAGACCGTATGGAAGGAGACAAGAGCTTCACAGGACAAGGCTCTACATGAGCCTTTCGTAGATACCGTCGTCTCCCTAAACTGCTGCGTTTCGCGCTTTCTAACTCTAAGTATCTTTACAAACACAACCTCGTAGACAGGATACTACATCAGGAGCTCGGTCTGAAATACTATCTCGTGGATCGGAGACTGCCTTACTATAAATACTTGCCGGAAGCCGTGCTCGAAAATTACCACCCTAGATAGCCTATTGGGACCGGTCCATTATCACGGAAAGGACGATTCATGCGAACAAGCCTGACATTGTGTTGATGGACCGGGCCAGTCGAGGATATTTTTGATCGACATCACCATTCCATATGACGAGAACCTCGTGAAAGCCGAAACAGACAAGAAGACAAAATATCTGGACTCACGAGGTAACCGACATGTGGGGTGGTATGCCGACCGAAATTATTCCGATCGTCGTCTCTGCGAATGGGTTAATCCCAGTCAGCCTCTCGGAACATCTGAGGCGGCTGGGAGTCCGCGACGGACCGCTCCGAGCTCAGAAGGTGGTACTACTCGATACTGCTCGCATTGTCCGCCAGTTTCTTTCCCTTTCCCTAACGAGGGTTAGCCGTCTGGTCTCCCCTGCCGGGGACTTCCATCTGGTTGGGTTTTAATTATCTATTTAATTTTATTATATGTATCATTTATTGAATATTCTTTATTTTATGGTATTATATGTAATACGTATTTATATACAACCCAACCAGAAGAGAATATATAGAAATACACCAAAAGTAAAAATATAATATACTAATAAAATTCTTAAGGTAAAACGTAAATGTAGCAAGTAGGAAAACACGTATACCAATTCGTTGCCTTGGCTACTAAAGTATTTGCACGAACGTGTTTGTGATAAAGAAACCAAAAGTTTGCGCGCTATGTTACAACATATCCGATATTTATATTTAGTTCGTACATTTTACCTGTAACGCAATTTTTACGACTAGCTCAGCGGTCAGCTTAGCCTGCGGATTCTGAGTCGTGGATTTTTAATTCAAACCCCCCAATCCTAACAAGTAAATTTTATATCTACCTTTTTTTTGAGCTTAGATAATTTAACTGTCCCCGTGTCTCTGGTCTTAGATAGAATTCGTAGAAATTAAATTCTAACAAGTGTTATGTTACAAGTACTCACAATTCGTCACGTGAATGTAAAAATGAGTGAGTGAGTGTTATTATGCCACGGTGTAATGGAAAATAAAATGCCAAACATGCCTATTATATGGTGTAGACTACTAGCGTAGAAACTAATAGTACCTACTTCATGTGGCTGCCTATAAAGAAGCTATAACAAATATAAATATATACAAAGAAAATCTTCTAAGTTGCAATAGCAATTCCTCTTTAAATATTATTTAATTTAAATTTATTTTCATAAAAACGAGAACGAATTGTATTCAAGTAAAAAAAAAAACGTTTGCCGCACCGGGAAATCAAGAAGAAGGCGAATCTTAAAAAGCTGCAAATTAGAAGCTCTACAGAAAAGACAACTATTAAATTATGGGTGATTTTTTTAATACCTATAATGATATTAATAATAACAATTAATTGCTGTACTTAATTCAATATTTCCGTGGGGTATCAGTGTAAGAATATGTTAATCGGTGTATCAATAAGGTGTCGTGACGACTAAGGGAAAAGCCTTAAAAATCGCAATGGCTACCAATAGATGGCGGGAAAACCGTCTGTCTGATACTGCGATCGCAAATCCGCTTCCCTTATATATATATTTATAGCAAATCTTCCTTATGGCTATATATATAGTAAAATATATGAATAATTAAAAAACCGGATTTTTATATTTTTTTCTAACCTTTGGTTAACGATATATTAAGTCTTAAATTTCAATGTACTGGTTTAATCTTCTAATGGTTGCTCTAATAATGTTGTTCTAATTTTTGTTGTTCTTGTTTGTAGGTATTGATGAGTGAATGAGATTCTAAAAACTAAATGGAAAGATTTGCTTTTCTAAATATTTGCGCAGTTGGTTATAAGGCAGGGGATGCAGTGTAAGAAAAATTAGAAAACTACAAGCTTACACCTGCCACCCATAAGGGTAGGCAAAGATTGTGGATTTCAATTTGGTACGACTCAGTATAGCTTCCGCGATACGCTTTCCAACTTTCTAGAAGATAAAATGTGACGGATATTGATCTCTTCGCAGAGTGTACAAGGTATTTCATTTAATTCCCCTTTGCGTCACCTCCGCCTCTTCAAATTCTTACGCCTCTACCACACGGCTATCCTGACTGGTACCTATAATATGCATGAAAACGGCGATAACAACAAGCCTTCAAAGATGAGGGTCTCGGGTTTAAATACCGCTTGGGACAAACATTTATCTGATGAATATAAATGTTCATACCTGATTCACGCATATTTCTACATAGATAAATAGTTATAACTGATACATCAAAATAATTCCATGATGCAGATAATAATGTAAAATAAAATAGCAGATGGTGTAAATTCTACAGCTGATCTGTATATCCGATATTTGAGGGGGTTTTGGAGCCGCGAAGTGTCTGCCACTCTCCTACAGTACGGGTTCGCCGACTTGACATGTCCTCGAAATATACTTTTTATAATTTCTTAGACATGCAGATTTCCTCACGATGTTTTCCTTCATCGTCGACCATGTAGTAAATTAACACTTAAAATTGCAATTAACAATTTTAGTGATGATAGCATCGGGATTCGCAACCATCTCACTAGCGTACTTTCAAATAAAAGCCAATACCTACGTTTCCTTCGTTCGTTCTATTAAGAGAAAGATGTATTATAAAAACAGAAATGTAAGAAACAGATATGATATCTTACTATTTAAACAAGAGTTATCGATACTATTTTAACATAATCCCTTAAAAAATTCTTTATAAATGATTAAAACATTCCAAACACTTCCCCGAATTTTCATTCTGGAGCTAATCGAGCTGTCCGACAAAAATTGGAGCGGAACCTAAAATTTTTGTAATAACTTTACGACTATAATTATATTCAGTGACATTTTCAAGTAGAATTCTCGGCCACAGAGCGCCAACCCACCACCACTGAACGACCGCAGCCCGCAGCGTAATTAGCTAAATATGACTTTTAAACTAAGAGCGTCCCGCCAGAAGCCTCTTCCAAACCCAACCTTTTTAGAGAACGGGCACATTTTCATACGAATACTCAATTTGCAGACCGATGCTACTCGTATTTATAACTGAAGAAGTATCTCCTCTAAACCTTTTTTTATTTCAAATGAATATTCACACGTATATGATGATTTGCATTCATGTGCTAAAAATAAAACATTTAACGTTAAAATTTCTGTTTTCTTGAATAAATTAGTTAATAAGCATTTTGCAGGAACATTTGTGGCAAAGTCTTCAATTCCACGTCACGTCCGTGTAGGAAGCTGACCGCTGTATAAGTTCGTGAAGTTTCACTATAAATCATAACGCCATTTCAATTTACCGAGTCTAACACGACGGTAATAGGCCAGGCTTTGCCCGTTGCCCTCTGTGCGCTGAAAGACCTAAATTTGTATTCAAGAAACGATACGATCATTAGTTAGTGCAATTTTCTTCGCATCCAGTACACGAATGCTATCGTCGAGAGCGGTATGGAAGGAATGAATAATACTTTGTAATTGCTTTTGGGATCTGACTTGGAAATCAAGTTGGCCAACAGGACTTTGATAAGTGCCACTTAGAGATAAGCACGATGATTCCATCTCGTTACATGGCCAGACTTGCCGCCATCGTCAATAATATGTATAGCCGCATTATGCTGATATCCGAAGAGTGTCATATTATAATTAGAATATTATTACTTTTGTGAATTAATATGCAAAAATTAATGAATATTCATAGTACTTTTATCGACGCATAGCGATAGACTAATGACATTTGTAGATTGAATCCCAATTACCTGCGTTAGTTATTATTAAATAACCTTTTTAACATTCTCTATATTGAAAATAATGTATATATGCGTATGTATATATTCACGCCTTGTTCCCAACGGAGTAGGCAGAGACCATCTCCTTTCACTTGCTACGGACCTGACATACGTTTTTCGGTTCTTCCACTTTCATCAATCTTCCCATGCATTGAAAAGAATGCAATTACCTTTTGAAGACTTTTTAGTTGTAATTCAAAAGATGTAAAAAAAGAAACCTAGCAACCTGCAGAATGGTATTTACGTCCTTCTGCTGGGCAAAGGCCTTCTCAATATTTGAGAGGATTAAGAGTCCGCCACGTTGCTTTGTACAGTGGATTTATCAGAAAAGTGAATAAAAGACTATAATATAAGATTCAATAAAATACATTCCACGTAAGCAATATAATAATGTCAGAAAGTATAGAAGCTTAAGCAATTTACTACAGAAAAGAATTTAGGAAACTGTAACTAACTTTGTGTTCGGAATACTAAGCAGTGATTACATGCCATAGCTTGTAATGCTGAAGGTGACAATTTATTGACTTTGTGGCGCTAGTAAGTGCAACATTAATTTACAATTCCATCTGTTCAGTTGCACTATGCGAGTCTCATTTTAAATTCTGCACATAAGAAACAGCACTTCATAAGTTCAGTTTAGATAGCAGAATTCCTTGACGCTTTATAAATTTAAGTCGATAGACAGAACTGGATCGAGCAAGATTTCTACCCATAATTATATTTACGTGTTTCATTAGCAATTCACCAAGTTTCCTTATCAATAGTACCTTATATAAATACAGTACATGTTATGATTCTGTCACTTGTTAAGAGACAACCAAGATAACTGGAATTACTTGAACGGCTCTCGGCGTGAACTAAACAGTTTATGTATTCATTAAGTGTTTTATGATCGACGGTCTTGAAACCAAAATTTCAGGAAGCACGTACATGTAATATAATTGATTACGGGATTCGGTGGTCCAGCCCTATTTGAATTTCCAATGAGCTTGTTAGAATTGGCCCGGACACGAGCCCCGAAGAGCCGATAAAAACTTCATTTCTTTTTAGCTGATTGGATGCGATTACGATTCGGTTGTAGGTATTACAGTAATCGTTTTGTTTTGCAAACGATTTGTTAACTTAATTCATCAATTATGGTCGATTTTGTTTCTCCTATAAAACAAATTTGGAACATACGGAATTTTATGCTTTAATTCTTTAATAAGTTAATAGGACAAACTTCTGAACATTGGTCAATTTCTCAGTAGGAACTCAGTATAATTTTATATTTATTTACCGAAAACATGCTAAATATTCAATAGCATTCACAAATAATTTTTATGACGATGGAAACGACAGGGTAAAGTAAAAAGAAAATGTATATATTTTACTCTCGTATTATAAATAATATGTACCTTAGGCAAAACTAGCAATTCTTCACTGCACAACTGTAACAAGTAGACGGTGAGAGTTGGTAGCGACTCTTAATTAAACCCCGACGGCAGGGCCTACCGGCAAACTTCGATTGCGCTGTCAAAAATCCGAAGAATTATTCCAGCAGTAAAATAACTTGTGCGATTTTAGGCTTTATCGCACGAGTTCAGGCATATTAGTGAATTTATACGTTAGAATGCAATATGCCGCCGGATTGGACCAGTAGTTGAACGCAGCAGTTTTATTAAAAACAGTTTTTATTTATTGGCGATTCGAGGCTAGCATCGATTTTGCTTGTTAATCTGGATTAAAGAATCGAACCAGCAACTTGAAAAACAAATATCTATGATCATTTAATTAGTTTTTTATTTTTATTTGCAATAACTATATTATTGTTACTATTATTTGTTAAACTATGTTATGAGGAGGAATACCCAAGGAACCAAGTGTTCACCAAGGGGCATACAGTTATACCTTTTTTGGTGCATTTTGCTACCGGTAAAGCGAAGCTCCATTCGAAGAAAATCCATTCGATAATATACAAAAAATAATGGTAACGCTTCAAAACTAAATAAAGATCTTATGAGTAAATATGTTTGAAATGTAATTTTTATAAGAATATAGAGCAAATATAAACGATACTTTTTTTACTAACTAAAATTGGTGAAGAAAAAGATATTAAGAAAAAATATAATTTTTTTTTTATCTAACGAGGTGTTTTTCATTCATTCAAGGTCTTAAATTAACAGTAGAATAAAACATGATGTTTAAAATAATTGGTATCTAATAGACAATATTTCATTTCTCACCAAAACATTCAAAACTTACTTATTTCTATATATTATGTGAGCGATTTATACCAGGCAATATTTTGTCCATATTAGAGCAACGCTATGTCCACCAATGTCGTGGCACTCCAAAGTAGATTGGATCCAAGCGGTTAAGAAATACCTCAGTATAACACTGACCTAAAATTATATCGCTCGCTCCCAGGTAAGCTAACGCAGTACCCGCGAATGAAGTTCCATCTGGCTTGCTGGTATTAACGCTTTAACATTTAAGCGACCCAAGACTCCGCTATGTTTTCACATAGCAGCGTATAGTGTGGTTGATCGACCATTTATCGGACGTCATGAGCTTTTAAGGTTTTCCCTTAGTCGCCACACGGGAGCAAATTTTCCTAAATAATTAAAGTAATAATGAACTAAATTATCTATTATTGAGAATAAATAACTTACCTTTTAACTAAACGTAAATCACAATAGTAAAAAAAGTATAATATTGTTCCTAATTACCGATTTTACGAGCTCCATTATATGGCCCCTTAGTGACACGCACGGTCTTTATTTTTACACCTTTATGGTGACCACTCTTATGTGACCTATGAGAGTTGTTCACCTATGCCCTTTAAATGTTAGAAACAAATTCACTGCTTTGCTAAGAACACAGGTCTGATAAATTTTGGTGTTATACTCCAAACCAATGGTTGTTTATTACAGACAAACGTTGATTATGAGGCATCAAAATAACTGTAGCAAGGCGCTAAAACTAGCGTCTTTGGTCTTTTTGAAGCTCTGTAATAAAAAGGCTTTATACCAAGATGGATCGATATTCTAGTTGGTTGTGACTCTGCCTACACTATACTACCAACAACTAAAATCGCAAATTTAAATCGCGTTGGGGAAAACAATCGTAAGGTATATAAATGTATTTACACATAAATTATGGAAACTTATTATCTATAAATTATAAAATACTTTTTATCCCAATAAAGATTTTTCTTAAAACAAGATTTGTGACTATGCGGGCGAAGCCGCGAGCTATCTATTACCCAACATACTGGCTCTATCCTTGTTTTGACACACTCCTATTTTTTATTTAAAATAAAATTGCATCCTGTAAATATTCCACTGCTGGCATTATTTTTATTATTTAAAAACGATCACATGGTAAGTTCAGCACTTAAAATTACAAATATCAATATCAGTGTGGTCGGCACACGGCTTGATCACTCGCGTACTAAGCGTAGAGCAATAATAATGCTAATATATATCCATACTTTCATCATCACATCTGTACGTAGTAGAGCCAAGCGGTAGATTTTGCTGCTGCTAGAATTGACCGGGTCGACCGGGTAGTTCCCACGGCCTCGCAGGCTACAGGCGTGAAGTAGAGGCATCTTATGCTATTGCGTTTCATTCGGTAATGAGTGAGGTAACTGGAGCGCCGCGTCCTTCCCCACCCCTTCCTCATCCTCTCTACCATCACCTAAATATCCAAAAGGCCGGTATCCCCTCTGCAGCTCCTCTAGCGTTGCAGATGTCCGTAGGCGAAGGTAATCACTCACCATCAGGAGAGCCGCTTGCTCGTTTGCTCTCTTTCCCAAAAAAAAACTTTTTTTTTCACTTCTCTTGGACACATTTACTCCATATAAAAAGGTATAATCTATTTATAAAACTACTCAAATAGAGATTTGTAATAAAAAATTCCAGTTTGTAAATGATGACATCTCGATTCCGCTTGAAATTTGAACATCGATGACAGTTCGCAGCGAATTATATCCAATATTACGAATGAAATTGAAATAATTAAAATGTCATTTAAAACGTAAAAATCAGCTTCTTATTTAATTATATAATACGTTTGTTACTGTTTTATGTCATGATAACTAGGTACCTAAGAGTAAGTTCTCTGATACGGTAGCGTACGACGTCGGTCGTCACGTAAGTACTCATACTATGTACACTTTACGGCCTCCGCGGAACAGAGAGGCGCACAAAACATTGTGCGATCCACCGCTCCTCCCCACCCTCCGCAACTCTAACCACACGCTGCCGCCTAAAGCGAGGAGTTCTCCGCCATTTTTATTACTACAACCACCGATCTACTTACGGCTTATTGTCAACTACGCAGTTTCCATGTTGTGCCTATTATACTTGTGTAGTACTGAATTGTTTAGTCACAGCGATGTCGTCATTATTTGATAGGAATTCAAATTTATTAACATGAAGTGAGTGATTCATGAAATATTACCGAACTTAAACTGTATCCAGAACAAAATTTAGTCTGCCATTTTTATAGATATACATATATATTATATTATTAAAAACACAATTAAAATAATTCAAAAGTAACAAGCAAGTAAAGTGGAATACCGACATTTTGAACTCGGACCAATTATTGTGAAAGTATATACTGTATATAGCGAGAGCTTCAAATGCGTGTCAATTTTTTTATATGCATATATTATATTATAAGTATAAATTTACTGTTTTTCGATTTCAGGAATAAAAATCGCAGCAGTTAACAAACAAGTGGTTGTTAAAGTATGATTAGTATATTTTCACTTTTTTAATTAATTTCTAGCTAGACCAATGACATTAATTATTACTTTACTTTTATCCTCCACCAAACAGCAATGTTTTGACCAACTAGTCGGTCACACACTGCCCAAAATTAAGCATACAGTGCAACGTTGCCAAAATTACATGAGCTATCTCTTTCACTCTTACCAACGCTCTAAGAAATTGACAAAGATAACAATACCGCATTTGACAGTTTTGTACAAGAATGGCTACAACCTATAGCACCGACCAGGTAATAATTGGTCCCAGAATAGACCAGATAATAGCATTGCATCCGTTTCTGTACCAAAATTAAATTAAATCATCATCGTAACTGCAAGGATACAGCCACTGAAATGCCAGTCGCCTTTTGCCTTTTGCTGACGCTTTTAAAAAAAATGCACGTGTTTAGCAGCGATGTAAAAGCTGATCAAGAAGAAGATATAGTTTGACACAAAGATTAATTTTGAATTTCAATAACGATACTTACAAGCTTTTAAATTAAGGTTAAGGCAAATTTAAAATTAGGCAATTATGGTTAAAATTTCATCTGACAGTAAGACAGTTATTATGGGGCGATTCATTTTGTAGTTAATGCTGTAGTCATCTATCCGAAAACAGGTAGAGACATAGCGGCTTATGTCGGTTAATGAGTTTGCCATAAATTCATAGAGTAACGAAAATGCCTTACAGGGTATGCTAACTCCTCCTGCTAAATAACACAAAAGGGGCAAGTAATACAAAAACGTTGGTTTATTCCTCATAACCTCAACTCTTGAGATGAGTTCAATTAAAACCAAAAAAACATAAAATCAGCATTACTTTATTAACACAAATATCAAAATAAAACATTTTCATTTCTTACTTTTGTTAATGAAATTGCAACTTTCATTTAAAAAAAGTACCACTACTTTAGGATTTCTCCTATAAAGCGGGGTTTATCATACTACACCAAACCTATAAATATGTAAGAATTATTAACAAATTGAAGAGGCATGTATTACATTTATCTATATACCTAATCGCTACTGAACATTCTACGCACTAATAAGTATAACGGGACGTAGGGAAGTTCAAGAGTTTTATCTTTTTCCAGCTCATGGGTATTAAAAACGGTGCACTAAATTAGGAATGCCAGTCATCACGCATACGCGATGTAACTCAGGTTATATTCTAGAAATTTCAAAAGCAGACAATTTCACTAATATTATCATTAATAAAGAGGGTAAAATTTGCTATATTTTGAACTATATATAGAAGCGAAATACTACTCACTGACTAATCACGAAATCTCAGGAACTAATAACGCTACAAATTTAAAATTTTATAGACTGGATGTACCCTTAAATGGAAAGCGCTGCTTAGAAGTCCCATGATTTTGAAATTAGAGATGTAAAAATAAGTTTTCATGTTTATTTATAGGTAAATGATATTTACTGTTCAAATAATATTTGATTAAATATTCGAATAAGAAGCTACTTACTTTCGAATATTATATAAAAATGTAATGCAAAATTTAAACTCCTCGTCTACGAAATCGCGAATAACAGTGTACAGTAAACAGTAGATTTATACAAACATCTAGTACTGTATAAAGCTACGTGATATAACGGAATAAATAAAATATTCCGTTGTGAAATTATATAATGTCCATAAAAATGGACAGCCGTTGACTGTCTCCGACGTCGGATCAAGGGGCTTAGTTTGGTCTAGTTCAGTGAAGAGCTCTTTTACAACCTTATTACTGCTCCTAGAATAACACAGAAGATCTCTGAGCACGTTCCTTTTGCGATTTACCTTGGACTTACACAGTTTACGGGAATAAGAATCATCTTAGTAATAATGTTAACGATAATATTATTGGCAATTGCATTAAAGATTCTTAAATAAGTATTATTCCTTTACCCGCATATTTTCTTTAGAGCGTAGAGTTCTCTTAGAGTTTATAAGTAGGGTACATTTTTCCTACTACAAAACTTTATAAAGAAACATAGACTTAGTTCTTTCTTACAAAGCATTACTTTATTCCTAGAAACAGTTAAAAATACATAGTGTTGCATAAAGGAATTGTATTTTAGAGGTTACAAAAGTATAAATGGGTAAAAATATTAACTTATGATGTTTCCAGATACTGTTTACACTTGATCATCAGACTGTTAAAACTGAATATTGATTTCACCCAAAGGGATTCACACTCAAGTTTTAAACTAAAAAATCACCACGTAATTTATAACGCTACTGCTTTTCGCTCGTTACACATACGATACGAGGGGTACGACGCGTCAATAGTATTAAAGTAAAACGTTGCCTTAGTATTTCAATAACATTATCAGTTTCTTCAAAACATTATAAGAATCTCGAAGATGATGTAATAACGCAGCCATATCTTAAGATTAACTCCGAAGATAACGCAGGATATTATTATAGTGCCGGAATCGGAGATGCCAAATGCAGCAATAGACACACGAGACACAACATAATACATCCCAAAATCCAATAATTTATATATTGCACAAATACTGGTTTCGAGACATAACGATAAGCGTAAATTGTAACGTATATGTATTTACGCTTTCGTAAAAATATATTTTTCAATGAATATTAATGCGCACATATTTTTAACATTGATCCGTTATTGTACGAATGAATCGAATGCTCTTCGATATGTAAGTCTCGATTTGTTCCGCGTGACCTATCGCGGCGGAGTAAAGTTAAACTTTTAATGGATGTGCTTCACTATAGACTGAACCTGTAGGGCAACTTAGAATGATAAAGCTAGTATTATACTTGTGTTGTAAAAACTGTCACTTCTTTTCGTAAAACTCTTATGAAGACTCTGGCTTAGTCATGAATATTCAATAATTATGTATAATGACGGCTATATCTGTATAACAGCTCTATCATATTTGCCTAGTAGGCAACTGAGTACAACTTAATCTATAAATAGATTGTCGGGTGAGTTGAATATGAAGTGGTGTTGGAATGTATTATACATCTTCATCGGCCAGAATAGTGATGTAAATAATGTCAATACTGGGAACAAACATTGAACATAGATTTTATAATAAAACAATATTCAACAAGTTCGCGGACCTTTTGGTACAGCGATCAGTACGCCTCACGACTTTTCGCAATTATTATGTTTTTTCGGTCCGGTATTTTGAGATGGTAAATCTGCTATCTTTCAGATACCATGAAATTTTCATTTAGGTTTTCTCTCAGCTTTTTACTGTCTTAGACTAACCGTCAAGTATTCCAACCACTTATGGCCTACGGATAATTCATCAAAAATCTTCGTTAAAAATATTATACTTTGTGTTCTCACTTTCGAGGAGTATAGCATGTATGCTGCCAGTAACTTGATTACCTAATCTTTTTTTATTGTAATTTTGTAATGGTATCTACCGGTCAAGCCGAACCATTTAAATTGTCCTAAAGCTAGTATTCACTAAAACTTTTATTTTTTTCTTCTAAGCCTCTTCTAAACCAGAGTGGTTACCATGATGGATTTCCTCACTGTTTCTAATTATACAGAAGTGTTTCTAATTTAATTTAATTGCCATAAAAAATTTAAATCAGAAAGCTATAATGGAAAAAATTCAAAAGAAATTACAAGTATGAACCTACTCTCGAACAGATCTAAAAAAAACATATATTTTCTTCGTCAGTGCCGTATTGTAATGAAGACATACTTATCCAGTTATCTGCGTATTTATTTTTCCAAAACCATTTTCTTTTATGAATAAGGCGGCAAACGAGCAAGCGTTTCACCTGATGGTAAGTGATTACCGTCGCCCTCGTACATCTGCAACTCCAGAGGTGCTGCAGGTGCGTTTACGGCCTTTAATGGTATTTGGGTGATGGAGGAAAGATTAGGAGGGGGATGGGGAGGGGGAGTGGACCTTCGGTTACCTCACTCAGCTCAAGGTGCCTTCTACTTCACGCCGGTATTCTGCGAAGCTAACTCGATCTAGCCGAGCATTTGAGCAGCAGCAAAAGCCGCCGATGGCTTGGATTTCTACTTGCTTACAACAAATAGGTATCGAGGACATAAATATTCCTAAGAAGAATAACACAAAATAACAGTGTTACCAGTGCGTAATAATTAGTATCACGAACTTGTTATTTGTTTACTCTTGCAAAAAGGATAATCACCTAGCGTAGAATGATAATGTTCATTTTTATGACATGAAGGTCTCATTTTAAAGCAATTTTGCAATTTAATAACACATGTTTGTTATGTTACCGTTGCCTTATTGTAACGGCATAAAAATTTGCCACGCCCTTTCTTCCCGTGGGTGTCGTAAGAGAGTATTAAGGGAAAATCATTGAAAATCGCAATGCCTACCAACAGATGGCGGGATAACCACCTCAATAAATACCAAACCGAAGACGGGCAACAGCGTCTAAGGTCTGGTACTGCGATCGCCAATCCGCTTGCCGAGCTTGGCGATGACACCATATACTCCTTATAGGAGAAGAGAGGCATATATCCTAGATGACTATTTACCGGCCGATTACAGTAAATCCTCGTTATAGGTAACGCCTATATCCTGCAGTGGACTAATTATAGGCTATTAGGTAGGTAGGTAGGTTAGGTTAGAACATAGAGTAATCATAAATTATCTAGTGACACGATGACCACATTTATTGACCAAAGTACTTTATTTATTTATGGCTTGGTTATTACGAGTATAGTTTAAGGGAATACTTGAATGGCAACAAACCCTGTAGATGAGATGAACACAATTAAGTTATTTCTACTTATTGCATTATACTTAATAATATCTTATTACATAACATTATATTAAAAAATTACCTACCTACCTCTTGCTACCAGATACTCATTACGAAGAGATACTAGATTGTAAAACAAAATATGAAGTTTGTCAATTTAAATATATTTTTGTTACGTGAAAAAATCAAATTAACTTTTTTCAGTTAATTCCAAAGCGTTTTATCTTTATAGAGAAAATACAACGCAAGGTCGGCTCAAATTATCGATTTATTATAGATGTTATTACCCTCATCTCACAAGGAAATCTCGATCCCAACTGTTATTAGTATACATATGTAAACAGTAAACATGCGCCATGCGTGCGTATAATTTTATAACGTTTGTAAATATAATGAAGTGTATCGAACTTCAAACTATTTTCCATCTTACGATCTTCTATCGGTTGTTTTAACTATTAAATATAACATAAAATAAACTCTACTACTTTTAGTTTTCTACTAAGTTGTTTTTCGACGTCTGTTGTGATTTTTTGCGAAATTAATGTGGATTTATTTCTTATTTAAAACTTATACCATTACTTGACCAAAAAGTAGAACGTACTTTTGCAGAGGAAGATGATGAGGAAGAATTCTAATTTATATGTAAACATTCTGTTAACGGACGGTAGTAGAAAGATACATAAAAAAAACATTTCAAGCGATTCAATGATCATTTAAAATCAAACTTAATATTGCACTTCAAAAGTATCAAATCATGTTTAATACTTTTGTTAATAATAAATAATTGGTATTAGGTAGAGAAGCTCGCTTAACTCCAGATAATATTTACTTCGGATTAACGCCAAGAGCCACACTCAAATTTAACGTTATTTCGACTAGCTACGGACGGCGGGTATGAGTATGTCCTGACGTTATCGTAACGGCCATACAGGGACGCTTTTCAGCGTTTGTATCACGAATTGAAAAATAACAAGCTCGATATTGAAAGCTTCTCGCTAATATTTTATTAAATCTACATTTTCCTTTGTCTCAATTCAAGTTTGAATGGATTGATAATTTTGAATTGATATTCAAATATGCCCTTACTGTCACGTATTTATTTAAATAAGTCTTACAAAGCAACTTTTAAAACAAACTAAGCCAAGTCGACGTGATAAAACAGGAACACCGCTCTCATTTACTTAAGCCGAAGATAAGGCACGAACGTGAAAAAAGTATTTCCGACTTATAAAAGAGTCGTCATCGTGTAAAGAGAGGCATGAGCAAAACGAGCGGTATGCGGTGCTCAGACATCCTGCTATCGGTGGGAGGTCGGGCGGTGCAGCGGGCGAGATAGCATCACACCCGACCTAATTTGATTCACCAAGCCCGCCTAGCTCGCGTAACCCGCCGAACTCGCCAAGACCGCCAACGCTAACCTCTGCCAAGCCGTATTCCAACAAGAGAATGTTACAGCCCCTTATCTACACTTAAACATGCAAACTCGTCTGTGGAACGCGACAATCAATGCTTCAATTTCAGTTAATGCTTTTAAAGAATGGAAATTCTCAAATAAATAGCACAGCTAGCACTTTTTTTATTGTACTGTTTATAATGATAACTTTGATTAATAATAATGATTCTATATGATAACTTAACTTTAGTGACAAAACATAAGAGCATTACTAACATAAAAACTATCTTTCTATTAAAATAAACAAAGAGCCCATTCAACTAGCTGATTAAAATTAGGGACGGGAAAACAAATCTAACTTGAAGTTCTGCATTGACGGAGCGCATCTATTGTAGAGCGGAGTCGACGGCAACGATGCGACATAGCGAGGGGGTCTCGCAACACTTCCGCCCTCGTAACGTCCGCGTAATTAATTCAATGATCGTTCACGTAATGACTTGCATGTGGCAACCCTCTGCTCCGACTCCAACTAACGCTTGCTAATTTCTGCTCCGTTAATGAAGGGAATTCTCTGCAGAAGAGTTTTTGTTAGCACCAACATACAGTATGAGAAGCGAGCATTTTTGGCACTGTCACTGCTGGACATTTAAACGTTTGTGCCATTAATCTCTTACTTCCGCAAAGATTGCATTTTAAAGTTTCTGTTTGGGTAGCATTTGCTTGTAATGTTTGTTTCGACCGTTTCCACTGATGCTACAGAATTGAAATAAAGCCTGCAGAATAGTTTTAAAACAAAATAAATGCTTAAGCTTTTGTAGACTTCTGTGCGGAGTGCTCCAGTTCAGCTCAGTAAGTAAGGACAGATGTTTAATTGGTTATGTTTCATTATGCATAAGGGATTTTCATAAGTACATAAGGAGCTGTAGAGAGGTCGAGACTGCTTTGGACTACTTAGAGAGCCATTTGCAGAGAAATTGGCTCGATCTACGAGGTAGATTACTTAACTTTAGTGATAACTTCCCGAAACTTAAAACATTTTGAGGCTCCAATACTCAAAGAAGGTAAACTGACTGCTTTAATTAAGTAACACTATATAAGGGCAACAATTATTGCACTGCTAATGGGCAGAAATGGAGTGTACCACCTTCGTGGGACGAGTAGAATGTTTATATCCTAAAAAGACCTAAACATATGGTTCATAAATAACTGTGTTATTTTTCTGGTTTGTATTACGTTGCATCCGGTGTCTCTGGCGCTGCATCTGACCCTTCCTCCGACTTTATCTCATAAGCGTTACATGCCTTACGGTAAAGAGTGACAGTAAGCGTATAAACTTGCACAATAATTATCCTGCGTATTTAACAAATGTCGATTCTAGTTATCTCTAGTTTGTTGCCGTTGTTGAAATCGGTCCGGAAGTCATGACCATCATATTTTAATCATTCTGGTGATCTGATCGGCTGTTGCCAGGAGGAAGCATTCACCGGGCCGGGCCTATCAAACGTATTTATTGGCCGGATTTAGTGTCTATACTAAAACATTTAAAGCGCTGAGCACTGACCTCTTCTCAGTTTTTGAGAGGGTTATGTGGATTGGCGGCCAAATGTATGTATATGCGGTGCTTTCCACCTTTAAAAATAAATAATTATTGTGCACTTTAAAATTCAATTACTAATTTCTATGGTGCCGGCACTCTTTAACTACTACAACTATATTGCGAAGTCAGTGCTCGTACATGCATGTTGGAATAATTTTTACTATTTTTTTAATACCCTTTTAATAAAATTACAATTTACAAAAAAATTTGTAAATTTTATTTCAGGTTATGAACGAGTCTTTGTTTTAATTATGGTTCATGCCTTTTATATAAATAGAACAAAAATTACGTACTGCGTAAATAGTTCAATATATCACCTTCTTATTTTTATCTATCCTTTTCTTCACATTTTTTTTCACATTCTGATCGGTCTTTACACATTATTATTGAATTCTACCTATCCTCATAAATTGTCTATCCTTATACATTTCCTTTGTTAAATAGTTTGGGTCTTGTCTGCTAGTATGACCACAAAGTACTTACATAAATATGTACATATATAAGTACTTTGTGTATGTGTATATAGTTGTTGTGATAGACATTTACAAAATACAATACTAAATACGGATGCGAAGGAAATAACAATAAGAAACGGAGTTGGCCGCAGTACCGTTGGCTAGGTGAGTCAGTGAGCGCAGTGCCAGCTACTCCTCCCACCAGTGACGCTGTTCTCCACCACTAGTCTGCGGTATTTGATTTCGGTATTTTCGGATAGATTTTCCGCCATCAGTCGATCACCAAAGCTTTGTTCGTCATTCAGTAAGGCACCGCATGCAGGTGAAAAGTTAAGTTTATTCTCCCTTGCACTTTTATTACAATATTTATTATAATTTAATATTTCATTTAAACCACACTATGTATATATTTAACTTCATGTATTATATTAGGTTATACATTACAAAAGTGAAGTTATTTTATACAGTTATAATGATTAGTAATATTATCATTATGATCCAAGAAATTCTTTGAAATAATGAACAACAAAACAATAATGTTGGCCGGGACCTAGACCTGTCTAATATTTCTCTGTCACTGACACTCAGTTGATGTGAGGATGAACGTTTGCGCGGACTAATGAGAAAACAAATCCTTCATTTTATAACCAGCGCTCATCAGCATGTCTCTATTCAGACATAATAAGCAACGTTATTGTTTAAGCATTAAATAATGAAAAATTTATTTCAAAACAATGACTTTTGAATACTTTACGATTAAGAACAGACTGTTTTATAGTATCCATTATAAGTTAATACATTATTAAGTGATATCAGTTTTTATAAACATTTAGTATTTATATTCCATGAAATGCGTGTTAATATATATCGACAAATTGTTGTATTTGGCTATTTAATGTCATACTTTATTTGTACCTACAATTAACATAACAGGTCGGAGAAAAAGTTTCGTATTTTATATACGAATTCTAGATATATTTTATCATAGTTTATTTGCATTTGATATGTAAATGTGCCATTTTATTCGATAACTTGTTGCCGTTGTGAAGGTAGTGCATAAGAAGGTAATACATAATCGCATTGCTGAAGAAATTTTGAGGCTTAAAACTGCGACAAGTAGTATTGACAGTACTATCTGCTCTATTGCTCGAGTTTAATCAGTAGAGTTCCGAATCAATTGTTTTGCGGTAAAATCACATAATGAACGATGTCCTTCCAATCCCACCATACACAGTATCACCTTATTGGGTTCTAATCCGTGTTTTGCTATAGTCTGTGGAGCTTGACCACCCTTTGACTATGACTGTTTTCGCAGGTGCTGAACGTAGGTAATTTGTGTTACCGTTGCGTTGCGTGCCACTTTTAATCACTAGTAATCAATCTTTTCAAAAACGGTTCGGTTTCGGTACTCAAATGAGTATTCTATTATTAGGTTTCTTTTAGTGAGCTCGTGTGGCACCTAAATGTCGAGCTTTTTTGTATGTCCAGACTTCATCTATGTGGTAACTGCTAATATGTCGACCTTGCTCCACCTTTTCAAAAATGGCATCGACATTATCCGTAACAAGTCGAGCAGAGCGAGTTTCATCTTTGACATCAAAATTCCCGGACTGAAAATACTTGAACCAATTTTGTGCTACTCTTACTGATACTGCGTTAAGTGCAAAAAAGATAAATTTATTTCGCGGCTTGTGCCGCATTTTTCCCTTTTTTGTAGAAAAACTTCAGAATTTATCGAATGTCTTCAATTATATTCGCTTATTTTGGCGGACAGAACAACAATAAAAAAATGGCGGGTTGCCGTTTTAACTTTATTTTTTGATTTGGAAACCAGTCAAAATCAAATACTACAACCATAGAGATTTTACTGCAACTTTTTACTTATAAAATATGAAAAAACTTTTCGAGGTAAATGAGGTGTTCATAATTTATGCTGTATTTATGTAGAATTTATATTTTAGTTAGAACTTATATTTAACACTACGTTCGAAAAAAAAACGTTTTTAAGTAACACTTACTAAACACTAACGGTCCATATATTGGGTCAAAAAATTGTGTCACATTAATATTAACCTATAGTACGCACTCTTACATATTTAAAAATCTCAAATTATCTTTGTAAAAATAAATCATTTTGCGGTATGAGATTATACGTATTACCTATTTACAGTTATAGCACTGCATTCATAATGAAAGGAATAACATTCGAAAAAAATTCCTAATTTTTTTTGAATTTTTTATTTTGTTCTAAAAACAGCAACACATGTTCGTATAATCTAGTGTAAAATGCGCACTAGATTAATTTTAATATTTATTAACAGTTACACCCTGCTTGCTCTGATTTAGTTATATTATATAATTCGCCCACCCTATATGCTTCTTATAAGCTTACAGAGATTAGGTTATTTATTATATCTTCATAGCCTCGCCATTTTATTATAAATTAAATGCCTAGCTACCCAAAGCAGAGACAGAATATTTTATGTCATCTAATCTATCCACCCTTTTGCTATATTATTGAACAGTGAAAGAACATGTTCATGGGTTTTTTGCATTCATCACGCCCTACCCAAAGACATATGCTTAAAACATGCCTGCATATTATTGTAATAATACAAGGGTTGCAAACCCAACTTCATTAACAAAACAGCCCTTACCTTACCATCTATAGATACATATATTCTGGAAATAGCTATGTTTGTTCGGAATTATATTCACCTATTGAATCCTAATACTGATAAAAATGAGCATTGAAAATATAAACTAACTCTCCCAACGTCTAGAATCGAAGTGTATAAAAAAGGCCCTATACAGATTTATAACAGATTGCCGAATAGCCTTAAAAGTATCGATGGAGATAGTGTTTCATAAAATACCTAAAACCATGTTATTAATAAAGTTATACTGAAGTATTAAGGAATATTTACATGATAAATAGTAAATATGAAAGGTGCAATGCCAACAATTAAAATATTAGATTCTAAAACAATAAATACATGTACTAAATATAATATTTTCACTATTTTCTTTGTATAAATGTCCTATCTCTTCTCTGTATTCACTTATCATACCCTAACAGAGTCTACGTTGGTACTATAGTTAAGTTTTGTATACGTCCTAAACTGTACATTATGTAGTACAAGTAAATAAATAAATAAATAGCAATTGAATTATTTTTATAATTAAAAAGTTGCAGTCTGTAAATGCCCATTAGTGGGCAAAGCTAAGCAAAAAGCTCTCAAATATTTGAGAGAGCTTATGGAACCAGGAAGGGTACGCCACTCTGCTCCAGTACCGGTTGGCAGACTTCTCACATTCTCCAAATAATGTTGTTATTATATTATATAACTGCCTCTAAGGCATGCAGGTTTCTTCAGGATTCACGATATTTTGCTGTGCTGAGAACGTGGTAAATTCAGCACTAAAAATTGCCATTAGCAATTTTAGTAGTGACGACACCGAAGACTGAATCCAGGTCTCTCGGGTGCTAAAGAAAATTCAAGCGTTCGCCACTAAGCTATCACGTCTTAACTAGGCCAGCGCAGCTTAACTAGGCTACCGTGGTTGGCTAACACCGCCAAAACATGTCTAACACATACATTACATGATTTCTTAAGACATAAAATAACAAAGTAATTTAGAATAACACCAAGCTACTTCAATAATGTCATAACAAATCCTATTCCACCAATCGAAAGGATCTGTATTAGGGGCGGTGTTTGTGATAAAAAAAAGCCATCAGCCTCGACACGAATGGTTTCTGATTAAAATTTAAGTTGACGACGACGCCCTAATGACCGCGTAGGACATGGTGTAGCTCAATGTGGTATACAAATTTCTGTGAAAGCATTGTATTAAGTCATTACTCGCCACCGTAATCAAGCGGCCTGAACATATGAGATAAGCCGACTACAGTGTGTTCAACTTTTATTTCTGTTTTCGAATATAAAGCACACGGGTGCAAAACTAACGCAAACTACCAATTAAAGCTCTGTCGGACTTGTATATAGTTTCTTTAAGCGAGTTAACCGTTTAATTTAAATGAACGTTGAAACTAAATTAACATCTATGTGTCTTGGCGAAGAGATAAAATGCTTAAAGAATACTTTTTTTCTTACCGTACTTCTTACTTTGAAAATCCATTGTAAACATCTTTTCTTCACGCTCTTGATATTTATTTTACCATAATTAATAAAAGTTTATCCGTCATTGGCTTTGAATGTTACTCTTGCACATTTACATATTCTTTTTGTTCAAAATCTAACTGATTTACTCTTGCTGGAGTCTCCGCGACCCAACCCTTAGCTGTACGTAGTTCTACTATTTACCATATTTCTGAAAGTGTCAATAATATAGTATAGTAGATAGTACTGTAAGCCGAGCATAGACTTTTTACCAGTGAACTCAGTTTATTGGCTTTATACCATTGATGAATTAAGCTGAAAACCTATTTCAAAGACCTTTACAGATAGATCTTACTTAACTGGTATTTAAATCAAGTACTTCAGCAGTTTTGTTAATTTCTAATTCTCAGTGTAATTGCTATATTATATTGTCTACAGTTTACAAAACAAAGGAATAGACCATTTTAAATGAAGTTCAAATAGCAAATCTAATTATAACACAATGTATTTTAATATAGCTGTATTGAACCATATACAGCAGAATATAAATCTTGTCAAGACAGCGAATAAACCCCTCCAGATCTCAACACAAAGCTCTGCAAGCGTATTGTAGAGTATTTCATGAAATCGTTTTCTCAAAAGCAGCGCCTTTTTACAATTTATAACGCTCCTCATCATGATTGCATGAATACAATCTACATAAGCACGCTATGTCTTTTCTATTAAATATATAAAAAATATTCTCTCGAGTATTGGTGGTTATATTTTTATTTAATATACTTATCAAAAAATCGAGAGCCGCGCATTGTCTCCTAAGTATATTAAAAGTGTAACTACCAAAGTTACTGTATTGTCTTTTATGATTAAAAAGGACTCATTCAAATTAAATAAACAATGTTATCTTTTTTAGAAAACACAGTCTGATAATCTTCTTCTACTTTTACGTGGTAGAGCCAAGCGCCGGCTTAAGCCTATGCTTGAATGGACGGCTCGCCTGGAGTAGAACTAGGGCCCTGGAGAATACCGGCATGAAGTAGAGGCATCTCGTGCTTCTGCGTTTGTTTTTCGGTCAGAAATGTAACCGAGGGCCTACTCCCTTTTCTCCTTCCCCTTCCATTTACCTTCCCACTCACCAAATGTCCTTAAAGGCAGGCAACGCACTTTGATGTTACAGATGTAAATGGGCGACCGTAGTTACTTCCCATCAGGCGAGCCGCATGATCATTAGCCCGCTTTGCTATAAAAAAAGTCAGTTTTATACACATACATATTAAATATAACATTGGAGTGACAATGACGAACTAACATTCTACCTAACCTGGCTACTACAGCCTATGGACACATGCAAACAACATCAATTGAAGAAGGTTACAGATGCATTGTCACCTCTGAGAACATTGATGAAATGTCTATCAGCTTAGAATTCAAGCTATCTTTACCCTTAAAGTGTGTACAATAAGGTAGTTGAAATACTGATTAGTGGTGGAAACAGTGAATAAGGTGGTTACCTGCTCAAACAGCTCCTAGGCAGAAAAGGAATCCTGCCACAGAGTAAATATTTCAAATCATTCGGCCTTTTTAAATTTCGGTTCTATAACAATCACCATTCCATTAACATAACTCTACAATAATTTTCATGGTACAAGATTGATGTTGGACATTTTATACTACTATAAGCCATATTAATAATTAATTTAAAAAAATTGTATTTGTAGATAATAAGACCTACCAAGTACATCAACCCGGACTATTCCTAATCGTTTTCGATATATTTTGGTTAATAAACAATAGATATCATATAAGTTATTTTTGAACAAGTTATACCATAGAAGTGTCCTGAAAGTGCAAGTACGCTTCTGTGATACATCGTTTATGGCAATAACAATGAAGGTAATATACGCGAAAAGTACAATAATAATCAGATTAAAAATTTTGTTGATTTGTGTTCTGCTCAAACATTTGCATCGGTTGGGATGAGATATATAACAAATAAAAAAAGAAGCCATTTCTCGCTACAGCACATAATGATTCGTCGATTTCTTACAACAAGCCTAATCCCAAAGATAAATTCGTATTAGATATAATAATTCAATTGAGTATTCGATAAATAAATGAATATAATTTTTAATATTTTATATCCATGACTTTGTACCACATCACGAAAACCGTTTAAATGGTTATATAATACAAAATATTCTAATTCATTAAACAAAGAAAGTCTTCCATAAATTAAAAACGCTAAAGCAATTCTTACAAAAATTATCCAAAATTTACAGTCTGCGTCATGTTATTATTAATCAATGATCGTTTAATCCACGGCCTTTCCGAATGGCGAAATAAAAGAAAATAATTAACGGCCGATGTTATGGGCGCCACGGAGTGGTCCGCGCGTGTCTGGCATTTGGCGCCACTAGAGGCGCGCGTGGGCGGACCCGTGATCGACTGCGAACTCCAACAAGCTGTTAACCGTACACTGCATGAAGCTTTAAACTTAATAGCTTCTATAGGTAATCGCCTTCTAAATAAACCCAAGAATACTTTCAACGGCGCCCGAAACATTTTCATTAAGGTTGTTTAACAATTTCAACTAAAATATAGTAACTTTATAACGAATATAAAGATATTTTAATAGATTTTGAAAAGTAACCATTTTAACATTTGCATTATTTTTATGTTGAATCCTAAATAATATATCCAACGAAACGCCCAGGCCAATTTAAATCATAATTATGTCAATTCACACCATGTTCGAACATCTAAAATAGCATAATTTGAATATACATTGTACATGCCCAGGTGCATAAAATTAGAAAGGTATTGTATAAGCATCAACATGGTTACGGTGTATCACAGGTAATGTTATCTTTTATCTTTTATAGTTTGTCAATTTTTTTAATATGTTGAAACAAATTAAATTTGAGTAAAAAAATTTAGAAAATCACTAAATACTACTTTTAACGTTTTTATAACGATAATTCACACGCTATGTCTTAATTAATAAATATCGATCCTTGATTTGTAGGTGTTGGGAGTTTGATAATATTAGAAGAAAAATTTTATTTCTTTTCTAGTTTAATTAATTACCTTCCTTTGAATCTTTGAATGAATAAGAATTTTGTAATTTTTTTTTAATTTTACAACACAAAGATAAGGTATCAAATACAAAATAGCTAATTCTTTAGAAATTTAAGCTACTCAACTACTTCATGAGGCAGGCTTATAACATGAGTGGGTAACTAAAAATGTTACTTTTGAAAGAGTGCAAACTCAACACTGCAGGTGTTTTTAACTCTACACATTTTAAGCGATTAAAAACATTTTTGTTTTAACTAGGAATTCTTAAATGTGTAACACGTTCTAGATCGAAATGTTATATTGAAATCTTTCAGCCTACTTAAGTCTGGAGTTTCCAGCAAAATGCCAGTAAAGATTGTGTTGTAAATTCCGTCCATAATCATCACGCTAAGCTGGCAGGTCGTCATCACGCTAGTGTGTGCTTTGCCGCAACCCTGGCACCAACGATGCTCCCTATAAAGTCGACATTCAGGTTAGGTACTATGGGATTGATTTTTCGGCATCTGTCACTCACAGTTGCAGTCTGTCAGTCAGCAGGTTACGTCTCATACAGTTAATGTTTACTTTTAAATTTATATTCTTAACCTTATATCATATGGATATATTTTAAAGTATTTTTGTCAAGCTCATGATGGTGTTCTCCTGGCAATTGTCAGCTGTACTGGAGATACTATAGTGCTGTAAATGTACGCGCAAACACAGAGGCCGTCACTCGTTATTACCTTCCCATATCTGACGTAATGATTATGCGATAAGATCGGAGGAAGGGTTAGATGCATTATAAGAGACATGGAACGAACACAACACAATCAAACCCGAAAACCAAAAATATGCATTTTTGCGCAAATATTGACTTTCCAAGACTCTGCTGTCATGTACGCTAACGACTACGCCACGTGTTTGACCATGGTTATTAATCACAGTCTTGACTTTGGAACCATTGTAATTCTATTGTTATAAGACAAATCGTGACAATTGACACTAGAAGGCTTCTGATATCTACTATGCCTTATCACTTGGGTAACATAAAGCAGTCATAAAAGTAGATTAATAATCTCTATTCACTCCTTATAGTTCCACAAGATGTTCTCAAATCTAATATTGACAAAGGGCTCGAAGTGTTTGAGAGTAGATCGTGTGGTTTCCCGATCGACTGTGACGCTATTGCACTCAAAGTAACCTTATCAAAGTCGGTCACCTCGATGTGCAGACGTCCTAACCTATTACGGGCTTATAGCGTCTCAGTGGGCACGTTGAATTTGTGTTTGGGTCTTACTGTTATAAATGACTAAATTACTGTTCACGAACTGTAAGCTTTGACAATTCCATAGATGAAATTATTACAAATTCGTAAAACGTCAAAGTGATTTGGGAAAAGTATAAAATGTTTGTTTTAGATGAGTTATTTATTTCAATTGCTAGGAAATGTTCGATGTTCCTAAAAGTTTTATAAAGACCAAAAATAAAAAACATTAACACTCATACCTGATTCAATGTATCCATTAAATAATTTGCTTACCAATGCTGACTGTGCTCTAAGAAGGATCAGAAATTACTGAGAAACCACAATTATACTCTTCATTTGCTTCTTTCACATCGTACATAAGTAACCGACCGGTTTCGCCTTACGACATCTTCAGAGTATCCTTTTATAATAATAAAAGTTGTGAAACTAGTACAAGAAAGAATAATAATTGTCAATATGATAAACTTTCATCAAGTGTCTATAATCGCAAGGATAAATTATTTAAACATACGATTGTTTATTCGTGCGAAACAGCTAAAATTAAAGTTCTGCTAAAAATTCAGTTGTGTGTGTACATGTGCGCTTTATATAGGTACAAATATTTAGGCCTTGTTGGCATTTCATGGCCGCAAAACTGTTCCATGCGTCCGGTCGTACGCCGCGCACCGCAGTTAGCTATATTGCCCATTTGTATATACAAAGTGGCTACGTCGTACGAGGAATACAATTTTTGTTCATTTTATTATTCTTTGTTCCTTCCTTTATAATTTTCAACGTTGTAGAAATACAAGTAAACTGTTTCGTCACACCACGGTGCGATTAACCAGCGAAGAAGTAGTATTAGATAAATGTATATCATACTGATTGTTGCAGTACCTTGATTAAAATATAACACTGTTTTATATTAGAACTTATTGGGTATTGCAACCCAACGGCAAAAGGTTATTTAATTAATAAATAGCTACCAAGTTTCTGGCAGACGCAATTTCATAAAATAATTGTTTATGAACCGTACTTATGGCTTTCATTTTTGAAACGCTTTCATGTTTATATTTTCAAAAAGTTCACGGTAACTTTCATACGACTATTCCCACAATAAAATGACTTTAGCACACTTTAAAAACACCTTTTAATATGTTTATTACAAATTAGGTAGTTAGCACACGAGATTTTATTCAGCTTGTCGTGTAAAAAGGTACCATATATAACGCTATTACACGCAATACGTAGACGGAATATTCAAATATGCAAAACAGTTAAGCCAATGAGATTTCTCTTCAAATTTCTATTTCACTAAAACCTGTCATATGTTTGTCGAGTGTCAAGAGGAACGAGCGCGGCGCAGCTACCGTGGCGCCACTGTCAACATCGTGCCAACACACGTAAACAAGTTGACGAAAGCCAGCCCTCAGGCTCACTTCTAACTTATATTATTTACAAAGAGAAGTTTCCACTTTTGACTAAACAAGCCACTTCTGGTTGTGACAGCTACAATAGTTCGTAACACAGAGCGTTTCAACCAATTAAGTATTTTACTTAATTTAAATTGCTTTGTGCTTAGCTTTTCATTTTTCCGCTGTACTATTCGGTTTAATAAATAGCTCAGGCAGGCACGTGAGAGTGAGAGATCAGAAGATATATAAATTTTCTGTAAATAATAAAAAAACAAAACACTTTCAAATGAGATTCTAGGGGATTTAGGGGGAACATACCATTTTTTTTTTTCTAAAATCCAACCTCAACTGCACATGGAGTTCACGATCAAATGATCACGGAAAATCTTATTTTGTATTTTCGTTCGCTGTGGCGATGACCGATGATGCGAGCAGCATTACTAGTGCCCTCGCCAACCCGCTTGCTCAGCGTGGTGAGTATAGACAAACGTTTAAAGAATTAAGGCCTCTTGTTTCTTGAGGTTCATTCTTGTTGTTAGCAGTGTGAATGTGTTGAATACGCTGATGAAGAATATGTTGAAGAGAAAATTTTAAAAACTCGCGCAATAAAGTTTATGCAAAGATACAGGTGTACCATCGTATCATTAAAATATCTAATATTTATCACATTAAAATTACATTCTAAATTATATTAACAATGTATTTTAGAAATTGTGACCTATAGAACAGAGACAAGAAACATAAATGGAGGACTGCTCGCCATATAAGGAAGATCACAATCACTCAGCAAGCTCTGAAAGGTAGTAGAGTAAAACTCGAAAGTAGATAATTACAGTAGAAATAAAGTAAGCCCCAATTTGAACTGTCAGCAAGGAGTAATAGGCCGTCATTCGCCCCATAACAACAGACGCAGTTTTAATCGATCCCCGCTATATGGAGCAACGATCTGTCCGTTCTTAGAACATTTTGATTCATACAGTTGGCTTGAAACTTTGTTACAATCTACGGTGTATGCAGTCAAATTAGCTGAATGTAGACAAAAAAGAAGTAATAATAAAGATAATAAACAAAATAGGTACGTTTAAATATTGGATTGGGTTGACAAATGAGCTAACAGTCCATCTGATGTTAAGTGACTACCCTCAGCTCATCTACACCAGCGAACAACATAAATCGGAGAAGGTACGTGGTGCACCCCGGAGGGTAGCGAAGTTAGGTTATGGCTATTTCTTGTGACTGTCGGTATAAAAATATTGCACCACAATTCTCATTCTAGCGCAAATTATGCTAATTGTCTTTGCATACTCTGTGTGGTAAAGAAAAGCGGAAATGGGTTGACAACGCATCACGTTTTAATATTATAAAAAATTACATAAAATTGTAAAGACCGCGTATCTTAGTGGTTAGCATACCTGACTTTTAAGCCATGGGCTCTGGGTTCGAATTCCAGCCGGAGTTTAAAATTTTAATTAAACAAATACACAATGTGGATGATAGTATATATGGATGATGAATATTAATCACTTTCAATTAATGATGAATATGAAATATGTTTGGTTCGTCATAAATCGACTCGTATACATATATATGTAACTTAATGATTTGTTATATTTATTAATATATGAACAAATTACCTTTAAAGCAGCGTCTCCGGTGAATTGCGGTTACGTCTAATTGCGTCCAAGTAGCACTCTCTTTTTTAACCTCATTTTAGTATAAGTAGGTTGAACGCTTGAAATTAACTCCTCATTTACGTACAAATATTTCACCTTATGCAGTAACGCTTAATTAAGCCGCATATCCAGTTAATATGCATATGAAGTATTTTCTGTGTAAGCGTTAACAAAATACTAAATTTGTTTTTTATTACCTTTTGCGGTACATTCGTTACGGTCTCTGTGATACAACCGGCTATTTAAGAATAAATAAATTTATACGTGCACTTTCATATAAAACCATTCATGTGGTAGCGTGTATGGCGTAGCCCAGTAGTAAGGCTACACGCTTTAATTACTACTATTAAAACTAATAGCCGAGTATATAATAGAGGTTCTATTTGAATCTCATAACGAAACCATTAAAATTCATTTATGTAATACATTAATACAAGGTCTCTCGATCCTGTACCCAATACAAGAGCAGTCAAAGAAATTTGAGCCTACTTTTTATAGAGCTTATTTGGGGTAACGCGACAGGTGTTCAGCCTGCCGCCGCCTTCAGTATCCAAGCCAATAAATAATACAAATCGTACATAAGTTTCAGAAACTCATTGCACGTCATGGGCGCGTACCCTCCGCATAGGAGATCTAACTCAAGTAATCTGATTCGAGTTCCGAGTTCGAGTCAGATCCCGAAACCACTCGGTTATCGTGCCACGTGACCATTCAAATTGTCAATTGCAATTTTAAGTGTTCAATTTACCATGTACTCCACGGTGAAATAAAACACCGTGACGAAACCTCAAGTATATTTGCAGTCAAAATTCGTTAAAAAAATAAAGAAGGCTCTTTGTCCAGCAAAGAGACTTTTAAAAAAACCTATTTTATATTTTACTGTCTTATCTATCCGCCTTACTACAGAAAAGTTACGTTTAAAGACAATATTTTAAAACCTACCTCAACATTGGAAAAGAAACTATTTATGATATTAAAAGTCCATATGGTAGCGGCATAAGAATCTGAAATCTTATCTCATCCCGAGGGCGGCATAAAAGTTAACTGACGGAAACATCAGTGAATCCTCGTAGCTTTCGATAGATAGCGGAATATTCATCACATATGTGCCAGATGTGAATTATCTATACCGGTGATGAACAGCATCTATTGCCAATCCACTCACCGAGCGTGGCTAACTTGAACATCACTTGCTATTGTATATTAAAACGAAACAAATTTAACATTTCTCAATTTTAATACTAGCACCACATGCTTATAATCTACGATAAAAATAGTTTACACTACTATAATATAAAAACCTAAAAGTATATTCAATATTTGAATAGACACTACCTAACTTGCAGCAATAAAAAAATAACAAAACAATAACATGTGTCTACTTCTCGATTACATCATTAAAGTCGATGATAATTTATCTTGCCCCCGCATCATTGTCATAAATAAATAATGTTAAGTTCGCTTTTAAGTGGGTGTTGTTATTTAAAATATCATTACGAAAGACTATGTTCTGTACTAATGACCTATTAGCTATAATATAAAATGATTTAGTATTAGAAAACGGAACGCTTATTATTTAAATGTAGTTAGGTCTTTAATACACAAACGTACAACAATATACCATTAAATATTACTAGAATAAAAAGCATATGTGTCACACTTAAATTCTGATATTATAAAACCAGAATATTAATTAGTTAAGACTGGATGGTTAAACTTGGTACCGTCTAAACGAAGGAAGCGCGGTATTATCAATAAAGGTAATTGTAGTAGCCAAGTTACCATTGTCTGAATCCTAACTAGATCGGAATAGCACGGACGATCAATACAATGTTCCGAGTTCGTTTTAGGACAATCGAGAGACAGACCACGTGATACGCATTGTGAGCATCCATTGTTTAGTCTAAACTGACAGTCGTTCCCGACCGCTTCTCATTTTTCCACCGTAAAGTTTTTGATATTTTTGTCCCTTTTTCGTAAAACGAATGTCAACATACATCATGAAATGAGACTAAAAATTGAGTTACCAATTTCGCATTTTTAAAAAAATCATGAAAAATTAAAAGGTTGGAATTGAAAATAACATAATTACTGAATCTACGAATACATTGTATGTCTTTACACCTTTAAACCTTTTAACATACTTTGCAACATAATTTTTTTTTAACTTTTCTTACAATTCTTGATCTTCGTGAAATGAAAATAATCTTTAAAGACTCGACATTTATTTGCACAATTTCAAAAGCAATAAAATGGTATAGTACTTAGTTAAAAAGGAACCACTGCTTGCGAGGTATTGCATTTCATTTCATTTACGTCACATATTTATGACGTGCTGCCCTGTTTCTTTAGTTCCCCCGTTTAAAACTGAAGTTTTTTAAATTTAGGTTTCAAATATGACATAATCCGTGTCGAATGGAAATCCTTGTCAACTACTGGCGACGGGCGGGAGTGCTGGTAGGTTATATACTCCGTTTGCCTATTCGCATACTAAAAATATCCTGATGATAATACAAGTCTATCTTTCTCGCTGTATACTCCGAAACTACTGGAGATGTTGACATTAAGATTGCACAAATAAAAATCAACTCAATCTTTTGGTTAACACATTATTCTCTATATTCTAGAGTTACATGAAATGTCGACGCGCGCAAAGTCGGAGGCAGAGCATGTGATACAAAAAAGTAGAACAGTTTTTTCAACTCAAGAGTAATTACTTTCTACTATATTACGTATTTAAGAAGTTGATCGACGTCATAAAACTAATATGAAAAAATAGTGGTGTGAATAGCTTTATTTGATTAATGGTGTACGCGCAGGCTTGTCATAACGTCAGCTGCTGTCAAAAAGGAATCATTAATTACCTACAGTACATAGAGTGTACGAAACTCAAACTGAAACAGGCGGCGTAACAAAAGTTACTTAAAACCACCAAATATTTTATACATCTGCAGCGTTTCATCATCATCATCATCATCATTTCAGCCTATCAGAAGTCCACTGCTGAACATAGGCCTCCACCAAAGATTGCCACGAAGCTCGGTCCTCAGCCACCTGCATCCATCGACTTCCCGCAACACTGCGCATGTCGTTACTCATCATCATCACATCCATCAGCGTTTATGAGTCGTTATTAGTTTTTGAATTTTGACAAATAACTCTCATAAAGAACGCTATAGACTCCAAGCAACGTCTATTAAGTCTGTGGGACAAAACTTTTTTTTCTTTCTTATTTACACATTTCATACACAAATAAACTCAGATAATTCTCTTTTAAAGTTTTGATAGTGAATAGAATTAGTTACTTTGCGAAAATCCATAATTTTAAAGAAGTTGGAATAAATTACTTTGCACAATTTCAGACGAAACAATTGTTACATTTTACTTTTTACATTTTTGTTAGACTAGCATTTATTTGCAGTTCTACCAGAAGATAAGTTGTAATAAGATCTTGGAAGCATTCGTTACGTAACTGCCTAGGTGATAAAACCGTCTGGTTACTTGTTTGAAGCGGCTCCAGGTAACTCGTACAAATGAGATATTAAAGGAATGAACAACTAAGCGTTTAGTAGCTCTGAGATTATATTTTTAATGGGAAAAAGTATAATATTTTTTCATAAAATCAATAATAATATAATAAACATTTTACACATTAGCCTAGTCAATAATAATACTATTTAGGCAATATGAGATGTTATATTTATGTCAAAGATGAATGATGGTTTTAAAGCAATGACACACATATTAAGGTTCAAAGTCAACATTTCTTTATTTATGGCTAATTTTAAGTTTTTATGAATATCCACAACTGTATATTTTATCATTAAACATTTTTTTTAATTAAGCAGTAATATCAGACGACAATTTGAGAGTGTATGTTAATAATGATAAGAATTCAATAAAATTGAACACAAAAATGCAAGATCTATATCTACGACTATTCGTAAAATAATGAATGCGCACAAATTAACTAAATAGATTCTTCTGTATTATTATTTATGCGAGTACATTACGAAGAAATCTCCATAATGATACCTGCACGTTAGAGAGATTCCACCCGATATCGGTAAACGGAAGCAAAAAAAAACATTTTGAATAACAATAAAATCTACATTCCACTGTCGTATGTGTCAAAACAGCAGAGAAAGGTTCAATGAAAAGAAAAAAACAACTTTTAGGTCATTTTAACTATATTTCTGTATAAAAAATGCCCAAGATGTCGACACAATGTACTTTTATAACCTTTTATATATTCGATCCAGAAGAAGGGTTAGAATAAATCAGGCAAAATCTAGATGATCTGACAATAAAGATGCACTCGTAAGTAATACATTTTATTTGAATGTGAGATATTCACCAAAATATGGGACTACAAGTATCATTTTGAATGGAAAAGTAAACATCAAAATAGGTATAATAATGTCAGAGGTATGAGTTAACATTACGAACCTCTTTTGGTTTGAAGTTGTTTATAAAGAGGATACACGTGAGGACATGTTTTTTTTATATTAGCAAATGGCAAATGAGTAAGCGGCTCACCAGATGGTAAATTATTACCGACTCCCACGTACATCTGCAACACCAGAGCAGCTGCTGGTGCGTTGCTGACCATAATGATATTTCGAGTGGAGGGAAGGGGTTGAGGAAGAGGGGAGTGGGCCTCCGGTCACCTTACTCACCGAACGAAACCCAAAATCACTAGACTCCTCTACTTCACGCCGGTATCCTGCGGGCCGTGGTACTACCCCGGTCGAGCCGGCACATTTGAACAGCAGCAAAAGCCGCTGCTTGGCTCGTTTCTTTAATAATGGTCAATATTAACCTCGTTTATACAACTGACCATTAGAGCTATGGCTTGCAAATAAATAAGTAAACTATTTTATTATTATCAACCTCTCGTAGTCTTTGGACATGCAAGTGCTATACTCACGCTTTAGTTGCCAGCTATAGAACTTATAATGTCGGTTTGATGTATAATAAGATCGCTTTCACAGAATCAACGTCCCAATTAAATAATACATTTTTACTCACAGTTCGCTTAATTAGATCAAGTTGACTCTTCGTAAAACATTGAAAGTACACTCATCCCAAAAGCTTAACTGATATGGGACCAATTAACATATTCATTGTCCATATTGAAAAGGACTAAGTGGCCCTTGACCCTAACATTTGTTAAGGGCTACCTGGCTTCTAATTTAAAGTAGCGGAAAAAAGGAATAGTTTAACATCAGCCTCTAGCCTTGAGCCTTGCTGGATGCTAGTCATACGGGAATGCGGCACAAGGCTGCTGATTTTAATTGACGAGAACCGGAGTACTTGCTCTTAACGTCTGAGTTATCAAGGTTGACTACATACCTGCATCTTGATTCTAATCAAGGATGAACATATGGTCAGGACATGATACTGGAGAAGAGAATGTCATTCGCAAAGGACGCCCTTTTTGGACGTAAATCTACCAAATTTGTGATTTAGTAAAGAAGGCCCAAATTAACAGTACCTACAGCCGACGTGCGTATTTGCATTGATGTATGGACTTGTAAGAGGCGACAGAAGTGAGCCAGGATAGTGTTCAATGGAAATCCGTGATATCTGCCGACCCTTTTGTCTGACATGTATACGTGGTGGCATAAGTATATACTTCATTTAAGGTGGTCCATAACCGTTGAATAATCTCGCTGTTCCAAGTTGCGCAAGTGAGATCGATAGGTTTTTTCACATACATTTATAAACAGTTTACATTGCTCAGAGCTACACCTGTCTAATGGAGCCTCACACTATATTATCAGTAATATGGGCAGTTTCTAGATACCACTGTAGCTTGTTTTCCGTTTAGCTCCAGGTGTTATTCGAATAATCTCAACTATGGCAGTTAAAAACTGACAATCACAATCCTTATATTCACTTAGTGTAAAATGTATATTGGCAAATAATCTTCATTTAGCTATTAATTAAAATTGTCCGTGTTTTTTTCCAGGACAAAGTATAATTTTAGTCCCTTTGAAGGATAAATATAAAAGGATCGTACGGACATAAGTAATGCTAATTGCCAGCCGCCTCAGTCCGTAAAATTGCTCAATCTATTTTACGACATGCGGGCGTACCGATTCGTTTTAGTCGCATTTCGGAAATGGATTTTTAATAAAATATTTTACTTAATAATTAAATTTCGTCTTCTCAATGAAATATTTTTCATGTTTTTTTTCTTATTCAAACTCAGAAAATAGCATGCGGGTTTGTAATTGCTTCGAATTGTTCCACGTCGACGTACTTAATGGAAATGAGGCAGTTGGAAACAGTGCGCGCGCTATCCAATTCAATTCGGGAGCGGCGGCGGCGGGCGACTGCGTCGACTGACGGCTTTATGACACCAGCACCCCGCGCCGTAACACCGCTTTACGACTACCGCATCCCCTTCTTTCTGTCATTTTGTTTGAAAGTAAGAGGTTAAAGGGACCTTACGCCGTAACGTCGGCTATCTAATTCTCAACAAAAATTCAAGTATCGTGGATTCTCTTTTTACATTTTTACGGCGCCGAAACGATGTAAAAGTTTAGCTATAAAATTATACATCGCTTTAGCTAGTTCCAAGTATTTTAATGCGGAATGAGAGGTACGAAAACCAAAAGAGCGAACATTTTCTTAAGTTATTATTATTTATTTTAAAGACATTAAAGTAAACCTGTAACATTTTCATGCGGTTTTAATGCATAATATAGCGTTCATAAAAAGCGAACATTTCAAATCGGAGACGTTCTGAAAAAAGGCCAGATCAAGAGTATTCTAAACCAACGAGCATGCATGCGAAGTTGATGAAAGTGGAAGAAGCGAAAGACGTATGTCAGGACCGTAGCAAGTGGAAGAAGATTGTCTCTGCCTACCCCGTTAGGAACAAGGCGTGAATATATACATAATAAGATAGTGGAAAAATTTAATACCATAAATAAGAAATATCCGGGTATATAAGGTATATAAGAGTTTCTCTATTAGATTCTTTGCTGTTCCCGGTCGATTCTTCTGCTATTACTTTTAATCGTTAAAAATCATTATGACTATAAATATTCTTTCATTCTAACTTTGTGTACAATTTGTAGCAGTGGAGGACTTCTCCACTCTAAATCTCGCTAAGATCATCCCGCTCTGATAAAGTTATTTCAATTAGAATTGAGAAATTCGAATCTTTATTATTAATAACACTGGCCACTCTATTAATTTAATTTTAATTTACGATCAAAGTGACGCTGCTATACTTTTAACACGTGCAGCGTTCAACCAGGAACGTCGTAAACTCCGTTATTGAGGCTATAAACCTTTGTTAAAAATTTCTCATCGTCTTATAACTAACATCTCGTAGCAAAAGACAAATAAAACCTATTTCAACATTAGGTATTCGATCCGCAGTCTAACATAAATAAACAATTAAGTATCTGTAAAGGCATTAAGTGCATTAGGTTCAGTTCGGGAAGAAGTTGCCTAAATATCTTAAGTATATTATTGCAACGTTCAAATTCGTCTACCTATATAAAAAGTATAATGAGAGTATTTCGCCAATACCGCAACGCAACCACAACCTCACAACTCATAACCCATACATTAAAATGAAACCGTTCATTTTATAAATTTTGATACAATTGAATTGAAAAAAACCTTCAATACGATTGTTATAAATTTCTATTAACCGTATTATTATTCCAATTACATAATATGAAGCGACATGACCATAACGATCTATAATTTCAACAAAACAATAGACAAAAGAATTAGAAACATAAATGAGGACTATTAGAAACGTAATTTCCTCATAAAATGTATATGTCAAAACCATTCCATTGCTTAGGGTTATGTTGGTTATGTGAGAACCTTCTGAATATACACTTTGTTACCTGAAAGGGGTTTCATAAAACTGAATTATAGCTATAACCCTAACTTGATCTGGAGGATCCTCATAAAGTAGCATCTTGGGTGCTTACAGGACACGTGGAGACTGCTGTTGTTAAATTTTATGAAAACTGGTTCGGTACAATAGAAATATGTAAATGAGACTAACATTCAAGTAACCGGACTCGAGAGGAGGCTTTGAATTTTTACAAGTTTCGCACCTCGTATCGAGAAAATGGTTATTGGCTATACAAATCGATTATTTGTGCATTTGAGACATGCTTATAGAAACTATTTTCAAACAACATGAATGGAAACACAAAGAAGCTTAAATTATTCGTTTATGTTTTTTACCGTGTTAACCTAAAAGCTCACGTAAAATTACACATACTACGTCTTATTAGTATTAGCTGTTCAAATTTAGTTCAAAGTTATCTTTTCCACGAAGAAACCAAGTGAAGTTTAGTTTGAAGCTGACATTTTTTAATTGCATCACAACTTTTACCTAAGATGACAAAGTTAGAAGATAAGTTGTATACATTGTATCGTATGTGTACAACACATGACATAACACTTCAAAGCTTGATTGACAAAATAATCAAATTCCAATGAACATCTCCATTTTTTCATAAACTATTTTTAACTTTAGTATCCTACTTTTAAAATTAGCCATCAGGAATTTGTATTCCTTAGACAATTTCAACAGCTATTGCTAAGGCTATTGTATTCTTTGGCATTATTTGCTCTTAACTCTTTACGGAACCCTTCAGTTTCTTTCAGACAAATATTCAAACACAAACTTTGACGTATATTAAGCTGGTTATATAGTTTACTCGATATTTTTATATAAATATAATACCGTGTTATTTTTAACATAGTTTCGTCTATTTAAGCCATGGTTACCAATAAACGAAACAATACCTTGGATGTAAAAAATAACACCGTATGGTTTCACTGAGGAATAACTTCACACGGAATTGTTGTGAAATATTGTTTTGGCATACCGGATAAGGCGCCAGGTCTTATAACACACCCAAAAATAAAATTAATCTTATACTTTTACACCAACTATCATATCTAAGATCTTGCGGAATTTGTAAAAGCAGTTTGCCTTTTAAAAATGTAAAGCGGAGCAGGTAACATAGAGCATGCCCGAGGCCGCATCGGCGCCATGCATTTTCTCTACACCCACGTACGGCAGCTTATCTGCCGTGTTCTCACATAGAAATTTACACGTGCTTGCGAGTATCGGCGGCTCGTAATAACGCAGTCGTCGCATTTTATCTGCTAGAGGCTGCGACCAGTCCCCGAGCCAATACGTACCTCCGCGTATGAACGCTCCACAACACCCGCGGGACGTGGGCGATCGGCCGCAACCGTCGCATTTTATAACCTTTTTATTCCATTGTCACTCCAAACGGAGCGACGTAAGCGAGGGAAAAATAAATTTTACCTCTTATCTAAATGTCAAATCGTTCGGTTTCGATCGAATCAGTTTCCAAATAGTTTTAATAAATCTCCTTTTACGGCGTACGGAACGGGCGGCGAGCGATATCGTGAGACGCATTACAGATTCATGCTGCGAGTTATCGTGTTTTATTCTGTTGTGACCGCAGCGTCTGCTCGCGGCAACAATGGGTTTAATTGAAAGAGTGTCAATAAATTTGTCGCGAGTAGTCCTGCCGCATCGCCGGTGGTCTCCATAAACCTGATCGCTCCGTAACGTTCCGACATATCCCGCAGGATCAAATCCGTGTTCCGGGGAAAGACCGTTTGTTTTTATCTCACGCCGGCGTTGTCTTCATTACAATAAATCTCCTAAAAGGTTATCGAGGCGCTATCTTGTTTAACTTAATATCGGTAACACCTCGATGTTTTACAGTAAACTTGTATTAATTCATTCAGTGCCGTGTGGTATCTACATAGGACATGTACTAAGAGGAAACGTAACTCTCGTAACTGAGAGAAAAAAATTTAAATGGCAACCGACATATGGCGGGATGACCATCTCGAAAAATACCAGACTAAAATGAAGCAGACCGATGACGGGCAGCAGCATCAGGAACAGTGCGAGGTGCCTGAGATCGCCAATCCAGGTGCCATGCGTGGCGATTATAGCTAATCCTCCTTATGGGAGAGGGCTATGTTTTGCAGTGGACTATTTACAGGCTGTTAAAGTAAGGTGAAATAGTGAATGAATCACTATTTTTTTACTTATGGTACTTATATTTTACGGACTATGTTAATAACTATTGTAATTCTATTTTAAAAATAAACACTGGTCATAATAATGACTACCGAAATACTAAGTCATTAATTAATATAAATGCTAATGCTTAAGGTTCATTACGATAAGGGATAGAATAATGTTTCTTACTTTACTTCTTTCGATAAACAAATTCACGGGCTTATTATTCAGTATCTTTCCTGTTAACGTAAAATCTCAACCACACAATTTCGGGATTTGTTTTCTCACGGTGCGCCTCCGCCCACGAGTCGCTTCTTCGAATACATTCGACTAAGGAGTGGAACTTTGTATTCATAATTTAGTTGTAACCACGATAAATGAATAACGATTGCTTTTATGGATGCGCCATGAAGAAAAATGTTTATGTAAAAAGAGCATAATTATTCTTTCGAGATAATTTTGTAATCATTTTGTAATAATTTTATTGAAAAGAGACAATCGGTAAATGCGTTTTTTAAAAAAAGCGCGTGATTGGGAAGCATAACAAAGTAAAACTGTCTGTTAAATGTTGTTTTGATAACTTGTTTTACTTTCATTTGTTTTATTAATTTACTCATAATGAACTTGGTTAGTAATACGTATCAAGTAAAATATGTAGATATTACATTTATCTGTCCACTTTTGTCTCCTCCATCAATAAATACTTCGTAGCTCCTCGATTTTACAACTGCAGCCCACGTTTGGTCCCAACAATTCACACCCGATAATCATCTTTGAGATAAAACGCCGCCGCTATATCACCGTAAAATCACACAGAAAATTATTTACAGCCCCCGCTTTAATCACACCTACCAAGTTCAGAGGAAACATTTACGAGAGAAATATATACGACGAACTTTTTGTGCGCTTGTAAATTAAATCTATAGTATCTTTAACTTACTGTCAGCTGCATACTAATAATGTGTAGTATATGTAGTATTTTAACCCCAATAAAATTATATATTACAATTTTTTTGAACATTTATATAATTAAATTTATCTTTATACATTTATGAAAGCTGCCTTAAGTTTCTCGCTTGTTTCACTCAAACAAAATAAATATATACAACTTTTCTAATGACTTAATATTAAACGTATAGCTTGTCAGGACTAAATTAATAATCGTTTGGAAATATGTCAATGAAGTTCTTAAATGTATCTAATAGAAAAAATGGATATTTCCTTGTCACGTCACTTATGATACCTCGCCTTGGACAATAAACCATATGGTCGCAGTAAAAAGCTTATTTTAAATTTTCTCCGTCAACGTTATTTCACTACCTTACAGCCGATAATACTCCTCCCCGTGTATTCAAATAGTTTAATCTTTGGCGCATTTGCTAACAGTTCTGAAAAAATGCTAAAAAATATCGCCATACATCATGCTCATCCTCTAACTTTATTTATAACTTCTTAAAAGAAAAGCAGTTGGTACCTCTTATTGCGACTTTGACTCGATGTACTCGATCAAGGGAAGAGGGTACGGGGTCTATCAGTAATTTCAGCGGCGATAACAAACTGTGGCCACTGAACAGTAAGGCCGCCCACCCTTGTTTTGTAGTACCGCACGACTTTCTCCAACGTCCTCCTTCCGCATAAATAAATGCGCGGTTTGGAGAGTTACTCGTCCTCGTTTCAAAATTTAGCAAATCACTCAAATTTTCTATTTCTCCTTTTAAAACACGTCTTATAATCACTTTGAATACATTCCTTTTACTTTTTCCCACACGTCTTTTATTCCGTACACTAGAAATTTTTCCAGTTAAAATGTATTTAGATGCCGCCACAATGCGTCTCAAAGTGTCGACATTTTTAAATAAAGAGTTATTATAATAACACGGCGATGCAGCAATATCGCTTGTTTTTATCACAGGATTTCTTTTTCTAACCTTTTCTTTAATTAAAAACTCGCCGTGTATTGGAAGCAAAATCAACAGAAGAACGAAAGATGCGAATAATTTCAATATTTTCATGTTGTTATTGTTTCATAGCGACTGTTTCTATGCACTTTTTTCAACATAATTATAAATTATAATAAACACTAAGAAACATTTTTATCATAATTATACGTCGCCTTGAAACACAGTTGTTTAACGTAGGGATTTGTATTCGTGATTGCTGAAGTGTCAAGCATCAGAGTGCGCGCGCGCCGCCTGCCGTACCGGTCTCAACTGGAGGCTTTATCGAGCCCTCTGTTACTGGAAGCCCGTTTTTGTTTTGTCCATCTTTAAGCTCCTCACAAGCTCCGTGTAAACACTTAATAGAATAAACGCTTTCGCAAATTTTCAAACACTTATTCATTATTTGGCTTTGCTTAATTTGTTTTAACAGATTTTGTTTTTTTTATTTAGTTAATCATAATAAATTAAAGTGAAATTTTTCAGAAATGTTAAGAAATACTTTAAATTTTATTCCTAGACGTAAAAGCTCCGATGCACAAAATACAATATTTGAAACTGTAAGTGAGACGAGTAGCGGCGGCAAGTTCCGTACAAATTTATAGTTCAGCCATTACCAATGTAAAACACATTGCGAATGTAAGAAAAGCAATTTGTCTCCATTGTACGTGTTTATAACAGGAAGGAATACAAAACAGGAGATAAATTAATTTACTTATTATTCTTTTTAAATAAATCTCCTATCTCACAACTTAAAATAATATGTACATTTATATACAATTTAAAAGCATAAATGCTTTTTTGAAATGTTTATAAATTAGATATAGTTCCATTAGGTACGAATATTCCAAGTATCGTATCAATATTGCGCAATAATACGTTTCTAAATCACAGTCCTTTGCAAAAATCGAAGTGGGATCTTTTACAGGTATTTCAGATTACTATCGAGGGCCCACGCCACGGAGTGATAAAGTAGCTGATCTAACCAGCGCGATTCAGTATGCGTGCAACTTGTAGCATGTGTCGAGCAAGTGCGTAGGCGGGCCAGTAGTCCGATACCGTAGTCTGTGGTACAAATATCAAGAACGAATGACGAAATTTAGACTACATATATTATTTGACATTCTCTTGCTGTGTCACTGTTTTTTTACCACGATTTTTGGTCTCTCTCTCTGTTCAGTACAAATTTTGCAATCGATTTCAAATTAATTTCGCTAGAGGGATGAGGGGACGAGCTAGAGGCTTGATACTTTTATCATAGCTCAGAACTAGATGACAAATCATAAAAAAAACATTAGATTAAATTAAGAATAAGTCCAAAAATATTTTTTATTAATTTAATAATAGAATCGTAAGCTGTAAATTACATTTTTCTTTCTTCTTCATGAGCCTATCACATCACTATTAATAGGCTGATGAAGAGGAAAAAAAAATGTCATTTACAGCTTACTAGTGGACTATTCCACTACTAGACACAAGTCTCTCCCATAGGAATGATTTGCCATAATCAGCAAGCTTATCGGATGGATTGTAGACCGCGGTAGCATAACGACGATGCTGGCCGTTATCAGTCGGTATATTTTAAAGATGGTGGCGGATTGCCATCGGACGTTATGAGATTTTCAAAGCTTTACCAGAACGTCTTGCGCCGCCACCAAGAGGCAATCCGACTATGGTCATGGAATGATTGCAGAATACCAAGCCGTTTATCAACCAAAAACATTTGCCGAACCCAAATTCCTCTGACATTTTGAAAGATTTGCCCATAGTGACGGGAAGCAGTATCGCTATGGGCAAACCTTTCAAAATGTGCATGGCTGCTCATGCTGGCCCCTATATTCAGCAGTGGACTTTAATTAGGAAATTAATTAATATCAAATGATAAATACTGATATCAAAAAAACATTACATGCCTTAATTCAGGAACTTAAATCAAGGTAAAACAAACGTAACATTAGCACCGAAATAATAACAAATTATAATACTCCAAGTCACGGTTTAATATCAAAGAAAATGGTTTCCGTTTCTTATGTTCCGTCCTTTGTAGTCAAGGCCTTGTAGAGATTTTATTTATGATAATTGTAGCCTATTTTGATAAAATAAAACATAGAAGGTTTTTATTTTTTGACCGTGAATGTAGCAATACTTAATTACAAATAAGTGGAAAGATCCATTCCACTCACACACGAGTACACAATACGATAGACACAGACACATTTCTGTACAATTTGACGTCTCATTCCCAAATTCCTTACCTCGATAACGAGAATGAAGCTATAATTTACTTGAAAGTACATATCACTTTATCCCAGACAGATTAAACTTTCCAACTTGGCTGATTAACGCAAGTTGAATTTAAACAGTGTCTGACTTTGTTACATAATCTAGAAACAAAGGAGGGAAGAAGAAAACCCATTAAAACTGACTCAATTTATAAACCGACAAACGTCGCACATGAAAATTCGTTTCCTTTCTCTAATTACTTTCAAATTTTTGTGTCAGTTACATGTATCATCAAACTGGATTTGACAAGGTAATTTCCATTTACTTATCATAATCGGGAAACTTTTCTAAACATACTATTTACAATGTTTTTAACATATTTTAATCTTTTTTAAGAATAACACACTTTTTCAAACTGCGTAACGTGATAGTTAAAGATTAAATGTTGATTAGAAATATTTTGTGAACATTTCGTATATATCGTCAATAAACAATCGTACGTTACGCCGAAGATTAAAGTAGCAAGGTGAACCCTCGTTATAATATGGTGTCTTCATTCGTACAACTTAATAGAGATCCTGCGCTTCTTTAAAAAAACATATATCTCACATATGATTTTATTAAAAAACGCCCAGATTTATCATTGACTTCAAGAATAATCAAGAAATTAATTAATTTTTCTCAATCCGCTATCCGTCAACAGAACTTGGACTGAATGGGCCAGCTCATACTCGTCCGCTGCATTGAAATGCAATTCAAGCATAGCTGCGGCAGACATCGGTCGATAATTGCATTTTGTGGTCGCGGAACGCTCCACTTGGCGGCGAACACGCGCGATCGAATGGAAAGCAAACAAACTTTAGTTTTCTTCCAGAAATTTCAATCCGATAAACAAGCTAGGTTGAGCTGTGAAAAGCTTTCCTACCTTCTTAAACAGAACAAATATCGTCGTTCGAGTTCTGTTTCTGTTATTTGAACCGTATTTCCCTTGAATCCCTCTTAAACTGGATTGGTTTTTAATACAAAGTTATTTATATTATATCGCACTTTAGAACAACACTAGTATTAGATACATATAAACGTGACTGTGGTACATACCTATAAACCTGTCACTCCCTTTTTCCCTATGGATGACCTAAAAGGAGACTAAAAACTATAGAAAAGCCTTGAAAATTGTATGACAATCTTTGGCTGCAATGCCGCTTAGCATTCGTCACGTTCTTTATCTCCCGGAGAAGTGAATGAAAATAATTAACGAAAATTCTTTATTCTTCGACGTAAGAAAGATAATTTCTAAGTTTATCAAATGTCAAATGTCATTACTATTTTTACAATCTACCACCGTTTCGTATCGTTCTTCTGACAGAGAAGAAAGGCGGAAGAAACTCCGTAACGTATATTCGTTTTTTATTATTGTCATTTTTTTTCAATAATTTTAATGCATATAACGTAATAAAATATGATCCGTAGGCAACTAGAAGCATGCTACAACAATTTAGTGATCTACGAAATTAAACCAAAGGGCATTGGAAACTCGAGTATACCAGTCTCCACAAGTAGTAAGCACACAAGTATGAGGCATGTGACAACCGTACTAAAGGAAAATAGAAAATGGATAACTGAGTCGTGCTTAATGAAATCCGTAATCTTTCCTTTCCCCTATGGTTGACATCCGTTATATGTATTAACGCCTATTTGGCATAATGATATGCAGTCCTAGTGACAGCACAGTAAAGTGAAATCTCTAGGAGTTTCTAGGATACTAACATTCCTGATTCACTTCATCTTTTTCTTCTTAAGTACCGACATTTCCATTAAATTTCATCCCTTATTTTTCTAAAAACAACATTTGCAATTGTTACCAAATCCTCAGAAATGCAATTACATCGTAATCTTTGGGTACATTTGATAAGTATTTAATTTTTAAATTACAATTTTGTCTTTTTAAGTCATCTACTGAACATAGGTTCTCCAGGAAAGCGTTAATGATAATGTTCCTTCATTACAACTACATTCACCATCTTTTAAATCTTTCAAACAACTTTACATGACTAATTTGAAAAACTCTCTTCTTTTGTACGTCTTTTGTATGCTGATTCGTTGATTCCTTTAGGTTTTATTCATCCAGAACCGTGCCCTAGTTGCTTTCTGAACCTAAAATATGTCTCATCAAAAATATGTTCAAAAGTATTAAACCTGAGAGAAAGTTCAATATGGCCGACCATCTCCATTGTCAACTTTTTTTAAATCGACTACTAAATTTAGGTCTCTCCACGAAAGCGCCAATATTCCGGCAATTGTTGGATTTTAAATTTGATCATTCTCATCATGCTGGGTTGATGAGCACACGATTGATACTTGATACTAGTAATGCTGCTCCTCGTCATAAGTCTATCAGATTTGATTTCCCGTCACCACCAGAATAGGCCGAGTGTAGGTGAGCTTAGCATTTAGAGTAAAATATGGTACATTCTGCCAACTTTTATTGCAATGCTTTTATTGAAAACTGTATCTTATGGGTTACAAAATTACATAAAATTTCTCATTAATCTTCCAGACAAATTTAGTAACAAAACTGCAATAAATGAAACTAAACAAGAATTTCTTAATTAAGAAGTAAAGTCCCGAGTTTATGAGAACATATCGTCGCATATAGAGACTTATAACTCTATATCAAGAGAAGACCCTCTAATGTAATAAGACTGGAACTTTTGAAATTACGAGCTATGCTTTACATATGAGGTCAGAAATGTCAAACTGATGTTATATTAAATTAGAACAATTTTGTTTTCACTTTCGTTACTTCTCATTGGAATTAGTATACATTTAACAATTAAAGTTATCACGTTTACCATAAATTTAAGTTAAATAGATAAGAGCAGAAGCTTTTAAGAATCTGTCACCATTCTACCCGTGGCTCGCGTAAAAGGTGACTAAGGGAAAAGCCTAGGAAATTGTATTGGCTACAGATAGATGGTGGGATAACCATCTCAAAAATGTCAGACCAATAATAAGCTGTAAATCTTCCATGAATGGGCCCACCAGCAGTACAGGTGCAGATTCCTGTATTAATATTGATAACATCATATAAATATTTAGGTCTATCGAGTTTCGAACTTGCAACTCTCAGATTTAAAGCCTTTCTGCGTTGCCGACCATAGGGATATTTGGGGAGGGGAGGTGAGGTCTCCTGACTGACTCATCTTAAAAAACGGAAAAGCACAAGATGATATTACTTCACGTCGGTATTTTGCAAGCCTGTGGTATTACCCTGGTCGTGCCAGCCCATTCGAACAGCAAATAAAGGCGCTGCTTGACTATATCACTCAACCACTCAGACGTGAAGCCTGGGTCTCAATCAGCTTTAAATGCATTAACATCCATTAAACTGAAACTGCAACCAAATATCGTATCACTATATTAAATACCGTACGTATGTGGACGCAACTTGTATGGAACACAAAACTTAAAAGCACAAAACGATAAAACAATAAAAGTAAAGGAATAAATCTATCGTATCAGAATATTTCTCCGTCAAACTCACATGTATACAGTACTCTGTACACATTCAGCAAAATACAATGTGAAACGTGACTGTTTGTGTATATTTTTAAATTCATCCGGATATTAAAATGTTTCCAAAGTGTTTGCACATTCAACTAGGACTAAGACGAAGTTGGGGATGGCGAAACATTGCTATTGCCGTAAAAATGAAATGCCCAGCGGCGAGATTAAGCGTCGTTCTACCGCAAGACTCCGCAGTTTGTTAAAATATACGAACGAAGTAATATTTTGTATCAATGTACAAATTCGGCAATGCTTAATCTTATTCAATAAATTTGCTTCATTATTAAAAATTGACATTATAAAAAAGTAGTCAAAAATAATGTTGCTATAGCGTTAGAATAATCAGTAAACGATAAAGACAAAGCTCTAATTTAGCATAGTTATCGATAGTTCGACGTCAGCTCGATTCGAAGCTTTGTTCCGAGGACACACAAGAGAACTGTCGGACAAATTGCATCACGCGACTGCAGCATTGCCCGAATACAATACACAGCCACATCAATGGTTATTTTATGCGCAAATGGACGCAGTAACAAAGTAGTTGAATCGACGCTACGAGAAAAATGTTTCGCTTTGCCACGCTTTTTTCACAGTTGTATGGAAAACTATGATACCCCGTTTTTAAAAGCTTTGTGTATACGTGGTTTTAGAAATGTACAATGCTGATTTATTTATAGAAGTTATGAATAATGTTCAGTTTCCATTGGCTTTAATAGTTGCTATTGCTATATTAAAATAAACTAACAAATGATACGAGTCAACGTGTTACAGTCGTATCCGGATTATTCTTTCGTTCCAATCCGCAGAAGTGTCGTGCGACACGCGAGAGAAATGGTCCACAAATTGCGTACGCCTGACTACGTCGCCGGCGCGATAGCACTCCGGGACAGCTCTACATACGTTCACTGTATTATATATAGGCACATTATCATACATTCCTATACGTCTACCCACGTCAAGCTTACCAACATAAATTCCGACGTACAAACTGTGATTTTAATGAAGATCTTTCTTCATATATCTTATTTAATCGCAATTAGAAATTACGCGAAATGATAAAACTTGGTTTTCAAATTATGTTTAAATGCAATTTATTACTGTGGACCGTCAGCTTCTTTAATGGAAAGTATAAAATAAATGTCTCTTCACTGGCAAATAGCTAAACATAATTATGTGCATTTAATAGGTTTTTTATTGCACTGCTAATTTTAAATGTTGACAATTTTCATTCTCAATTCATTTCTTATCTTATTTATTTATGAAAGAATCTATATCATTACTCGCTTTCAAAATAGTCATTAAATTAAAATAACTCGATTAAGATCGGTAATATGGCTCGCGCATCACGTTGTTATCTCCTGAAGAGGCAAAAGTGGATTACGGCTACAATAAATTGAGACAAATGGAAATCCGTAAAATCTGCTTACAGCTATGCATGACAGGCGTTAGTTCTTAAATATGTATGTATTAAGGAATTTAAATGTTAAAACGTACAATAGAACTTAAATTGTATTGATCGTGTGACGTTTCTTTGCGTAAGAAATCTGAAATAAAATATCGATTTAATCCGTATTCAAGACACTAAGTATGAAGTTTGAGAATGAAATAATTTTAATGCCATGGAATTAATTAACATTATTTAGTATTTCTAATGCTATGCTTAAAATTATTTGAATAAAGGAATTTCTTTTGTGTGAAAATTATGTACCTAGCATATGACTTTTCAAATGTAATTTTAAACCAAGTGAGATGTTATGTTCTTTGGCTTGCGAGTGCAACTTATGTTAAGCATGAGTCGCACTCGCCCGCAAAACAACAAGTCAGAAATAATGTAACAATCTAAAAAGTATTTTTTTATTTATTTCTCATCACAAATTTGGTAAGCATTTATTGTGTAAAAACTTTCTGCCACAAATTTTTAACAAATATTTTATAACAAAAAAAAAAGTTGAATTTTTATATTATTTAGGGCAGAAAGGCTTAGTTACAGCAGAAATGTATTGTAATTTGTTGTAAAAATTGTTACATTAATATCGAAGAGGATGTTGCTCTTTTGCCCAAATTCGACCACGGCGACATGTCCTGAATATTCCAATACTTCCGATACTTACTACCGTATTCGATGTGACGCTTATGCGATAAAACGTGGGAAGGGTCAAATGCAGTTTTAGAGACAATTGATACTACATAACGACTACACTACACACACTACACTATATATTGGCTCCGGTTGATATTTGAACTCAAGAACCCAGCAGTGAGGTACCACGCAAACCACTAAGCCACAAAGTCGCTATATATCCAAGTATTAAGCGTATAGATAAGTCATAAAGTTAGGCTCATATCAATTTAGTCCTACAACGATACCAGAAAGAAAATGTATTAAAATTAGAACTGTTAATTGTTACAACGCACAGTACGCGCAGGGGGGTGTGCTAACGAACTAGCAATCACTTTGCATTTTTACAACCAGCACAATAATACCAACATGGGAAACCCATAACATCAATAAACTATTAAATAGTTATGTTAGAAATAGCACAGAAGTGTGGTATAAATTTTACTTCCAGTTTATAATTCCATCCCGAACTGTTGTGTAAAATGTCTAAAACTAGAAAAACGCACCGGCTTTACGTGGACAGATCTGTATAATACGAGTACGTATATACTAAAAAATGAGAACATTTTATACATAAAAAATCTTCCTAGTGAAATGAAGTTATAAACGAATAGACAAACAGACACGGATTTTTTTTATACTATGAAAAGTAGCAGCCTGCAAATGTTCGACTGCTGAGCAAGGGCTTTTTCTCAATATTCGAGCGGGTTTTGGAGCCGGGAAGGGTCCGCCAAGCTACTCCAATGCGGTATATATTATGTCTTCGAAATAATATTTTTTTTGTTCCACAGGCATGAAGATATTCGATGGATTTATTCCTTCATGTTATATAATCAGCACTTAAAATAGCTATTAAAATTTTAGTAGAGCTGCAATTAAAGCATGCGCAATAATAACTATGCCTCCTTATTCTTTCATAGTTGAAAAGGTTATTCCGCCAACTGTCGGAAGGTATAACATTTTCTAGAATTCAAATTTTTCAACTGGTTAATCAATGAGATTAGATACGTTTGCAGACTTTGTTACGTCGACTACACAAGACAAGGCTTTACTTATAAATTTATAAACAATGAAAATGACATAACATGAATTTCCTTCTATTTTCTTTATCAAAATTACTTTAAAGTCACAAGAAGCCTAGTATTGATTTATAACAACGGCGTCCACTTAAAAACACAATGGTAAAGTGGACGCGAATAATTTACGACAGCATAGCTTTTCTGCAAAGCCGTCGATAAATGTAACAAACGAAATCAAGAATGCTTTTAAAAATATACTTCTTGTTTCAAAGGCCCGTACTCGTGCAATTTCTCAAGCATTCAGTGTCGGCGTTCCCCCGGAATAAACGATTTGCTGGAGACAAATAAACATTTCTGTTCTTGTTATTATTACTCCGTAGAGTCACTACGGCTATCCATTTTGAGACTACATTTATTTAAAATACACCAACACTTATTTTAAACTATTAAGAGGCCGCGGCTTCACTCACTTGATATTCCGTTTTTTCCCTCTAAATTAGAAAACAATTCAAAATGTATCTTTCTCCATAACATAATCTAACTATACCGTGTGGTAACTGCTTAAGTATCCGCTACCTCTTTGTAACCAACCAATTAAAATGTGATCATGAGTGGCATCCATACTGACTTATTCAAACCATAATAAAATTGTCAAACAGAAAACTTATGAGGCAAAAGGAAAATTTTCTAAACGCAATGGCGTCTCAGGTGCGAGGTTATGGCAGTTTATTGAAAATGTATTTAGAATACCGGCAGCTTTTGCTATAATCGAGAGAGGAGTATATCTAGTAGGATTCCATAGCCTGAGAGGGGTTCCAAGATCGTTTCTAATTTACTTTAAATCATTAAGTTTCAACACAAATTAGCGAGGAATAAGTCGCGATTACATTAATTAAAAGACTTATTTAACGTCAATGTAAAATGCTATATTACTTCTCGAAGAAACCTCGACCTACCTGCACTTATCATGCGAGAATAGTAGGTCTGGTCTAATTTCATTCATCATCATTTCTGTACACCACTGCTAAACATACGCAAATATTACCACAAATCACGTATCTCAGACACCTGCATCTATCGACTTCCCGCAAGGTTTTGTGTAGGTCATCGCTCCATCTAATGGGGGGATATCCTACACTGCGTTCGCTTGAGGTTACCACTCGAGAAACTTTCGTCCCCAACTGTTGTTAGTTCTGCGAGCAATGTGGCCGGCCAATTGCCTCTTCAGCTTATTGATCCTTACGGCTATATCGGTATTCTAGTTCTGTTGTGGATCTCTTCATTACAGATTCTATCGTGTAGAGAAACACCGAGCATAACCCTTTCCATAGCCCGCTAATCAACTTTGTGCTACATCATACGGCCTGCAGTGAAAATCCACGTCTCGGTTCCGAAAGTCAGCACTGGCAACACGCACTGATTCTACATTTTGGCCTTGAGGTATACTCGACGAGAAGATGTAACGTAGCAAACGCTGCCCAACTGAGTTGGATTCGTCGATTGTAGGTTGAAGTTGGTCCTAGTTCTAGTCGGACCATTTGCCCTAGGTATACGTACTCGTCGATAAGTTCGAGCGTTGTGTTCCAAACAATAACCAGTGTTAGTCGTCACGTCAGATATGATCTTCACCCATGTTTATTTTAAGACTAACCAGTTGGGAGACACGATTTAGGTTATTGAGTATAGTATTAAGCTCCTCCAGCGCTCCTGTCATAAGTACAAAGTCGACGGCAAATCGTAGGAGATGTGTGATATTTTCGCCATTTAGGTTAATAACGTATTCTTTCCTGTTCAGCAACATGGAACATTTTCCAAAGTAGCGTTGAAAATTTTCGGGGATGTCACATAGCCCTTTCTGCCTACATCTTTTTGCATTTCAATGGGTTTCTTACTCTGATTCTGTATTCGGATAGACAGACAGAGACGAACAGTCTCTATCTGTCTGTCAGAGTTTATCTCGTACTGCTAAAAAGATGTAGCACCACCCAAATATTTACTCAATCGATGGCTTTCTCATAGTCCACATACACCAAACGTAATTATATATTGTACTCCCTGGTTTTCTGTTCAATGTGGTGAAAAGAATGAATGTATGGTTCTAAAGCCTTTTCTTGTTCTTGTGTGGGGAGGCTAAAAGGCGTCAAATCTGATTGCGAGATCATTGGTGATAACTCTGGAAAACAGTACGTGGCGTGGCTTATAGGCGACATCGAGCTATAATTCTTCAGGAGACAGTTACTCCCTTTTCTTGAAGTACTGGTCAAACTTGCTTCTACTCCTCGCTTTGGATTTAACCAGTACCTTGCAGTATCTTGTGTCGCTACTCACGCTAGTGTATGGTTTCGACGACCTCATTTTTAGTGAAACCATCCGGGCTCATCTAGATTCAACTTATGTGGGGACCGCTTCCGTTACTCTCTTAGGTTCCGATGGCCTAATCAAAAATTGCTCACTATCAGCTCATCGTCTTTTTAAACTGGTTTTACGTTAAAGTCTCCAATAAACACTTTGTAGTAAGTCTTAGACCAATGCATGGTTTTTGTACCGTAAAAATGGCCACCTCCAAATTCAGGACTAGCGTGGTTGTCGGGGACAGAGGGTACGGTAGGTATTTGGCCAGTTTAATAAAAAAAAATAAAAGTTTTATGAGTATGGTTTTTTCCTCATCTGTCGTGAGCCATGACTTTTCTAGTACTTAGTCAACTTTTGTAACTTCTACGGGCACTGCTACCACATACATCGCACAAATATCAAAAAGAAAAAATGTTTCATTAGACAACTGAAAATATGGTAATAGAAGCGTGCGACGGTTTGGAAAAATACTATTATTTACAAAAGAGAATAACGAAAGAGCGCCAGTGAAAAGGCGCTTGTGCAGTGACCGCGTCCGTTTTGAACGAAATGTCAAAGTGAGGGAAAAAGCAAAGGCGGGCAAAATTATGTTGACACGGTGACCGCAGAGAGTCGCCCGTGGCGCGTCGCATGGGCATAGTGCGAAGAAACGCGACGCATTTGGCCGGGTGGTCCGCACAGCCCACTCAAGAACAATTCTAGTGAAGCCGTCATCCGCTGGAATAAGCGGCTCATTATTCACTAAAAGCCCACGGCATGCCCGCTCGGGTAATTGGACGCTTTGTTCCTTTACGCTCAGCTTTGACGCTCTCTTGAACTGTACGAGCATCGCCGCTCCGTCGGATTATTATTCGCACAATCAACGTTATGCGCGGGGCTTAGATTAATCTGACGTTTGAGGTATGAATTGTTTAACGTGGCGGATAAATGTCGCATTGATATTTGCACTGTTGCTGTTATACTGCATTTTCTGTCAAAACTCTTTTGTAGTAATTTCTTACACTATTATCTCGTGTCCAAATGACAAAGATTATAAAGTTTAATTACTAAAATTGTATGTGGTGAATCCGTTTTACCCCCTGATGTACCCTACGTATGATCTAAGTATGGCTGGGTACAAAGAACAGAGAGCCCGCCGGGAGTTTACAATAATCGTGTGTTTGGTTTAATTCCTGCGTGGAATAGGATATAATCCACCCGGACGTAATTTCTCGCCTAGATTGTTATTTATGTTATGCTGCAGGACCAACCTGCTTGCAAAAACACCCCTTACTCGTGAACTCGGTATAATAAATAACATTTATTATAGAATTCACATAGGTACTCAATTACCAGTTACCAACTGAGTGAATTGAAAAAAGTTTGAACTTTGTATTGAGTTAGTGCACCTAACTAATTATGTCAGAAGATACCATCGTATTTTTATAACTCTATCGCATTGGATTATTGACCAAAAGTATTACTTGGTGAAAGGCCTTCTTTTCTACCTATGAGCCGTCTGGGTTAGTACCACCGTATTACTTATATCTGCCACCAATCAGCAGTGCACTAACAGTTTTATTCTGATTTAGAAGGTATACAAAGCCAAATAGTTACAGGATATGGTGTCATTTCTCAGGGATAGTAACGCATCTACAACGTTCTTTGATTGAAGTTGTTTGTAGGTGTCCATGGGCTGAAGTAGACTTACCATCAGATGGCCTGTTAGATTGTTTGTCACCTCCAATCCAATAAAAAGTAATACAACCACTATATAAAAATATATAATTTTAATAGGGAAACATAGGTTTTTAAGTATTTCTGATAACATACTAAAATGTTTAAAACATCACTTTGTCTCATATTATTACTATGTAGTATTTTTAGATTTGGAATAATATTACTTAAACTTAAACCCCCTTACTGATTAATCATATTGTAATATCTCAAACTTCTGTCCGGTTTTCTACTATCCTTATCTTCACAAAGAAATAAGATAGAGACTTGAAATTTCACATGTTTACTTTTGAACTCACGCGATTGATAAAAATTTAATAAATATATTTCAATTACTAAACTTTTTTTTTGAACTTATAGACAAAAAGATTTTTCACAAAACTGATTTTGCCGTTCCAATCTACTAAAATTCTAAAATCACATACATATATAACTTTAAAAAGTCTTTTCGCAGTTTTGTCATCAACTACATAAGTTCAGAAATATCTATATTCAATTCAAAGTGTTTATCTCAATTGTTTGTTAAGATAAGCTCTCTAAAGAACATCAATTTCTTTCAAGAATCATTCGCGAGGCAATTGAAATTAAAAAATCATCCTAATTTTAACAAAGAAGATAGCTGGGTGGTATCACCTGTTTAGGATCCTGTAATATATAATATTAAATTCAAGACCAAGCATACTATACCAGAAAGAAGAAAAAGAAAGAAAAATATTTTATTTGCAACCTAATAAATACATATATCATTATAATATCCTAAACCAATCCTTTATGTCTATGATAGTAGAAAATTTTAACATACCTGATAATCTATGGTATTCACTCTAGGCGAGCCTTTACCAAAAGACCTACCTTTACCTAAGACCAATCTACGAATTACACACCAAACATTTTACTGACACTTCTTCCTTATTATAAAACTATTGCACAACCTCAAGATACTGTGAGCTCATTGTGAATAAATCTGATCAAAATTTAATAATTGGAAAGCTGACGGTACGGCCAGGTTAAATATGTCGGGATTAAAAAGTAAAATTCACATCCAAACATATGGACTTTGTTACTGTTGCTAGTTCCTCTCAAGATTTTCTAGATCTTCGCAAGTGTAGGGTGATGGTAGAAGTACGAAATGGTGTGGATGATCAGTACTGTAACCAATTTATGCCTCTACAGCAGGAAACCATTCATTGGGTCCCAGGTTCCCTTGCTTTGCAAAATGGAGGACTCTGGTCTTGGAGACTCTTTTCATACTGCAAGATGCGGGAAGCGTTTCTTCAGTTTTAAAAAGAAGATCGGTTTAAATTTTAATGTTAAGTAATATTAGTATTACGTGAAGGATGGATGTGATAACGTCATATTGGAGGCTCCGAAAATCTTGCTGACTGTATGTCGAGGAGGTTTAACCCCTAGACAGTTTGTACACCATCCTCTGTGGATGGAGGGGCCACATTGGCTGCAGTCACCCCGTAGTTACTGACAGGTCATACCTTTTGTATCTCGAGAACCACAAGAGCATCCTTCATCTAAGCATCTCGCATTTCCTTTTATTTTTTATGATTCCGATGATCGCTAAGATAAAACCGCAGATAGCAGCATCTCTAGTTGGAGTTAATATTTGAGGGCAATTTCTTTTATACTTGAATTTATGATAAACTACCACGAGAAGATATTGTAGCTTCTAATTTGGAAACCGCTGAGGCATTATAAGCTTATGTTAATGATCTTAATAACCTAATTAAAAATTGTACATTATACCAATTTGCTGATGACACATGTCTCATTTCAACACACCAGGATATTCAAATCGCACAGGAAGATTTACAGAAAGACATGAACCCAATTAGCAAATGGTCACATGATGTGGGTTTGCTATTAAATGAAAAAAAAACAAATTGATTCACATAAGATCAAGTTATAAACAATTTCATGATGAGGTTCAGTCTAAATGTGCATAGTCATGACTGTCTACATAGGTAAATGAAAAAAAATAAATTAGTAATGCATTATATTCAGTTCATCGTGTGATGGCTGACCTTCTTAGCCCTCGAGTATTTCCGTCGATTAAAGCCATACGGATTGTGATAATGCAAACCCTATTATATTTACTCCCTTGTGTAGGCAAGGTGTAAACCCCACGTATATCGTAAAATAATCGCAATCTCAATCCCCTAGTGATATCGCCGGGGAACCGCAGACGACCGTCGTCTTGCGAGTGACAAACGCGCAGGTGAGTTATTTTGCACGCAATTCCCGCTGCTCCTTCGTCATAAAAGACCTTAATCTATACATAAATGAACCAGTCTCTCACAGGGGCCTGCGTGATGTCTCTCGCATACACACCAAGTGTACTTAAAAGGCTTATAAAGAAAGAAATATATAATTAATTATAAACTTAAGTATATCAGCATTGTAATTATATCACAAGCTCAATTGCTACTTTAAATTCAGAGCAAACACATGTTAGCAAAAATACTGCAACGTTATATACGCAAGCCATCCGTCTTCGGTTACTTCTAGCTTGTAAATATTTATTATAGTACTTGCTTTCTAATCTAAAGTTGCTTTTTGCTTCTTCGTCTCTGACTCATTCCTCACTCGTTCCACACAGCTATTGCAATGTTCAGTTATGGTCTAATTAATTGTTACGAGGGGAGACATCGTCAGTTTAATTACAAGTTGCAAACCGAGGTAGACAGCGCAGTAGTTGCGCTAAGTTTTCAAGATAGATATGAGAGACTGTCGTACATGTAACTATTGGAGCACCTTTCCTATGTATAAATTAATTCGAGAGAGGTGTTATTTTCAACAAAAATTATATTTTTTGACGGCAATTTTTTTCTTTTTATAATTACTAATAAAACTAAGCCAAGAATACTAAAGCCATTCACTAAATTTCTACTCACTGCACCGGCACGCGGCTAATGGCTTAATGCTACTTTATTTATGTTTATTTTGTTAGCATAAGGTCCTAACATATGAAATTAGCGTATCATATAGAAAAAGAAAAAACTTTTCTTATTCAATTATATATTTAATCAATCTATGTATGAACCATTATTATGTATGCTCTTTCGCTATTTTATTGGTTTGATTGATTAATTTTATTTCATTAACTAAAAAAATGTTTACTGCCGCATTGGAATTGAATTTTTTTCCTTGCAAGAAATTGTCCAAATTCTGAAAAAAGTGGTTCAAGGTTCGGGGTGTATAGTGGGTCCCGGAGATATTCCAATCGCAGCTCCTCTAATTTAGCGACCGTCTGTAGTGAAGTATGGGTCTAACGTTTTCATGAAGCAGCAGTGGGCTAGAGCAACTGGCCAGTCTCGGTTATTTTACGGCTGGCTTTTCTATCATGGTTGACAATTGTTGACAATACAGATCTGCCGTAATTGTCTGACCAGATCTTAGGAAGCTGTAGTGTATTACACCAACACTTACCAGTACCTTTTTTTTTCTGAGTCATTTTTCGCTTGGCACAGGATTTGACCGGTTCTCCTTGGTTCAAACACTGTGATGAGCATTTCCGATTGTCGTACAGTATCCATTTTTCATCACAAGTAACGAAATGATTCAAAATTCCCTCGTTATTGTGACGGCTGAGTCATCAGGCTCAATGCGTGTTTGTTAGTGTGCTTCACTCAATTCACGCGGTACCGCTTATTTCACGAGATTTTTCGCTTTTCCAATTTGTTACAAGTGAATAAAAATTGTTTTGACACTCTTGAAGCATGCCTCTAACTCTTACGTGAGTTGCGATTGATCCGATCTGCCACGATCACCTTTAATTCTTCATTGTCCACTTGGGTCTCCGGCCGTCCGCGGGGTCTGTTTTGGAGGTCAAAATCTCCAGAACGAAATCGTTGGAACCAAAAACGTGCCGTGCTTTCTTTTACAGTACCTTCCCCATACACATCATTAATCCTATAAGCTGTTATTGCAGCGCTGGTGCCACGGTGGAACTCATATTCGTAAATAACAGAAGTCAAAGAAAAAACAAATGGCGCGAGAACAAATGAATCACTAAATTCGAAACACAAATACAAAAGCCTAAATTTGAATTACATTCGAATTTGAAATTCCTATCTAAACGCCAGATTATTTGAGATTGAAGTGGCCAGTTCGACAAAATGCCAATTGAAATCATATGAAAGATCTAATATTCTCAAGATACTTTTAATTTATCTTGTGTCTTTGTGAATAGCAAACCAAACATTAAAAACTGTAGTTTCCAGAATAAATACATACTCAAGCTTACATAAATATTTTTAAAATGAAATTCAGGTTTAGTTTATGACTAAAGAATAAAAAAATAATATGTAACATTAGTTTGTGTTATATAATAGTAAAGAAAAAAAGGAAAACATTCAAAACAATAACAAAGCCAAAAATAGTGTGATTTAGAATCACACCAATGATTTTGATTAAAATTTAAGAGGTAATTTTTAAAAGTGGTGCTCACGAAAGCTGTTTGTCGCGATCGGCGTGGCGCCCCGTCAACGCAAGGGCGCTCGTTATAGCGAGCCCCGCGGCGCTGGGGACACGCTCACAAACTTAATAATATACTTACATTATCAATTGATATGCAATACTCAACCCTACGTTACAATCGATACGTATATGACCTGCGCATGTGCAGGCACCCTTAAAATTGCTCAAGTTTACAACCAGCCTTTCTCATTACGTCTGTCGGCGTTATTGCCATCTCTTCGCAACATCAGTAAACACCGCTCAAAAAATATTTACGTACATCTCTCATACAAACATTAAATATAGAAAGCGAAAAAAAACACATAATTATAACTGACGTCGTATTTAACTTATCCATTGCTTGTTTATACAACATTAATTTACTTTTTCTAGTATGAAATTTTTTTATCATTTTCAGATGTTACGGTAGCTAAATATCATCTAATGTTATCTAAATACTTCTTTACCTAAATTTCATGTCTATTACTTATTATTCTCACGTTAAATATAACAAAAAATGGTACGTACTAAAAAGAAATCATAATACAACAGTGATACGTAAGTGAACGTATTGGTATCGATGACAAGATATCAAAACTACCCCCAAACTCGACATTACTCGCACAAAATCCGCTTTCTGTGCAGGGACATCGGGCGAACGTGCGGGGAATCTTCGTATAATATGATGCTTTCTATTTACCAACGTGCCACGCCTAGTTGGCATTTGAGAAGAAGTCATTTCGCACCTACACTGCTGTAAAACTTTTAAGCAAGAAACCAATAAACAGCATTAAGAAACATTCAAGTAAATTTATGGCCCATTGGCGGTCATTTGTAAAGTTGAGTTATGCAACAGGTATAACAATAAATATTTTTTTTTATACAGTTCCATAATTACATCATTATCGACGTCTTTCTAAAATAAATTTTCGGTTATAGTGTGGGCTCCCTTCCGTTATCTAATACTGCAAGAGACGCTCTACAAAGCATTGTTTAAAGCGCTGATATAGAATTTAATTCCATTACTCGAAGACTCCACGGTTGTTCAGAACAAAGGCGAGCTAATCCCATTAAACATTATGTTTGCTGACTCGTATATATATCGTCCCAAAGTAATATGTAGTAGACATGAAATAACTAAAGTTTTTTAATAAAATATTGTTTTACTACGTTCCAACATCTTGGAATAACGAAACAAAGTTCGAAATAATGGTTTTGGATTCTATTCTAGATTTTTATTTTTAGTTTATTTGATGCTGCGACATTTTTCTTCTATACTTCCACTCAGCAACATTTTTCTAGAAATGCAAGAAGCTGTTATTTATACACTGTAAGGAATTATTGTAAGCGAAAAATAAATATTTTTGTCAGAAGCACTGTTAAAAGATTGTTAAAAAAAAGAAGAAGATACGAACCCCATATCTATACCTATAAGTTTTTGACAAGTAGAATAAAATTGAAATAAAATATCGAAATACAAAACATATTTCCACGATTTAGCATGTAGTTACTGTTATTTGTCAATAGAATAAAACATATTGTAGGCAGCAGAGTGGTGAGTGGGAAGACACAGGCTCTTATAAAACTTACAATGTTCACAATCAATAACCAAATCAAATTTAAACCAACTACACACGTCTAAAAAGTTGAAAAATTATCCCGTGTTGTTACCAAAAGGTACGAGCCAACCAAGAAATCAAGGCCTAATAAAATAAAATAGCATTTAAGAATATGTTGTCACGCTTCCAATAATTTTACCATTTTCTTTCTCGGACTCGCCATCGAAGGATCGTCTTAAGAAACAATAGTGGCTTGAAGGCCTACCTTAAGGATTTTAAGATAACAAAAAAATAAACATAACTTAAGCAGAACACGGTCACGAAGTCACGTAATCCAAACAGATAGATCTTACTGTCACTGGCGATGTCGTTTGACTGGGTGTGCCAGTACTACGCAGGGGACGAGTTAAATAGAAAAAATGTCAGCAAGGAAGGCCTCCTATGAATCATCACTTTTAATGCCTCTTAATAAAGGAGGTGCCTTGGTTTCGGTAACGTACCATACTCAGATAATATTTATTTGATAATTATGGTAGGTTTATCTTAAATAGAGTTGTGCTAACTGTAGAATCTTGACATTTTATACCAATATTGCTTACTGCTTTAAACTAACATCCATACTAATATTATGTGTATATAAGGAATAAATGGGTATATCAGTCTGTTACGTTTCCGTCGATTAAAAGAGTTTTATAAAATTTGGTATAGAGGTATTGTGGATCCTGTGCCTTCCCTCTTTTTTGCCAAGTACGCCACAGAAAAAATTCCAACGCGGCCGCGACGCCAGTGCAAACTAGAATTATCAAGAAAAACAATATTTATTCTTTACTTTAAAGACTATTCCCGCTTTTGAAATGACTATAGAAACTAGATAATGATAGTATTATATCGGACAGATGCATCGTCAGATGGTTCTAAAATTAGGATTGTCCGTGTCGCAGGCACGGGATAGCACTGAGTTTTATAACTATACATATACAAAATTAAACCTAACTCACGTACAATTTTTTTTAAAAAATATATCGTATAAGTGCAGCGTTTGAACCTTTGAGGCTTTCGAAACTTTGAAGTCAGATTAAATCCTCTTATTCTCTCATTTTGGATTGAGAGAGAGAAAATGGTTTCATTTTAGATCAGCAAATTGCACAAACAGACGTGGTAGCTCTGAGGACAGTGCATTAAAACTATTAAATTGCAACATTCAGTGCCGAATTTCCCGTGTTCAGCGGTGAAAAAAAAACATTGCGAGGAAACTTACTTGTCCGAAAAATAATATAAAAATATTTTGAGGCATCAAACTGAGAGACAGACAAATAGGTGAAGTCAGACAACTCACACTGTAGCAGTAGGATGGATCCTTGACGGAAATAAAAAATCCTCTAAAATATTGAGGCAAGAAAATTGCAGGACTGTGTAAAAAAAGTGTCCTCCATATAAAAATGTTAGTGTTGCATGATTTTCTATCTACAAAAATCCCTATATTTAGCACTCATAAGAAACATAATATAATACAACAATATAACATTATGTAAGAAAGATGCGTCACATGCGCCGATCGCTAAAATTTCTATCAATTCTATATCAATCAATCAGTACATACCTGCTTCCGATTGTTTTATTATAAACCTTGTTTATATAAAAAGATTGAGACAGATCGTGTCATGTAGTTTCCGTTATTTTTCATAATTCATAATAAATTCACATACATTTTAATAACGTTCAGATACCACGCAAAATGGGGTACAGCTCACGAAAGTTTGTAAGTTACTTCACAAAGAACTCTCCCGTGGGCGGTACTGTGCTCTCGGCTGATGTAAAGTATAACGGTTGTTATGCAAGAGCAGTGGGAGAAACAATGACACTTTGAAATACGTATTATATTCCAGTGTAGCTATTTTAATATCGCGATAAACACTTGGCATTGCCTTTGTCATAAATTAGCCTACGTTCTTTCATACCATCGAAGAATTCTTAATAAATACAATAGTAGCTTTCTTACAACTATTTCATGATAATTATTCTTAGACTATAAAAATACTATAGACTCTTAACAATAAATATCATGATATTGGTCATGGCCAAGTTCAGAAATATGATTAATGTTACGCTATTTCATAAAGGGCTTGCATCCAATTGTACCATTTCGTCTCAAGACTATCAAGTATATTGCCTGTTTTATTTCAGACTGTTTTATCGCCGCCATTTTATTATCTTAAATTCGAAAGTATTTTTTTACAGGGTAAGTTTAATACTATATATTGTGACATAAACAGTGAAACTGCTTGTAATTTTCAGTTGTCGTTGAAAACTACTGAAGTAATTTCGTACTATTTGTGTTACCTACATTGCACAAAAGCTTTATTACATCTTCATCTAGCCACCAACATTCGGTTTATAGGAGAAACGCGTTTTAGGAAATGATCGTGTTTATAAACTGAATTTATTACTTTTGTAAACTTTTTATCATCATTCAGTTAGAAACTAGTTTAGACAACTGCTGGATAATCTTATTTACCACGAACAGATGAAACGACGTAAATGTTTCTCTTGCTACATCACCAAGCAATGACGTGATACTAGATAGTAGTAATCGATAACGTTATCTCCTTAAAATATTTTCATGTAAGCTATAATCAGGGTAAAGTCAAATTATTATTTTAATAGCAATGGCGGCGTAAGGGAATCTGCCACCCTGTCTCATTCCGTGGTTGTCATAAAATTTAACTATAAAGGAAGAGGTTTCCGTTCCTTTATAGTTAAAATCATCTCGAAAAATACCAAACCAAAAATAAGTAGACCGATGTAGGACAGCAGCATCTAAAGCGAAGCTTGGCGTTTATCAGACAGGCTAAGGCAAAACCGAGTGAGTGTCTCTGTGTTTGCGGAGACACGAAACAATAATATACCCTGTACAGTTGACAAGTGCCGATAATATTCGTAAGTAGTAGAAATCGGCCAGGAGGACTTCGACATAATTATTATCATCTGAATTATAAGAATTATATCAACAATACATACCATAATTAGGATAATGATCATTACTTTTATCAGTTAAATACAAAACAGTTTCAGAACGTATTCCATAAAGACATTAAGCTTCGACCAGAATTGAGTCACGCCTCATCATTCGAGTGTAGCAGATTACTGCCAGCAGTTAATATTCTTTTTATAACTTTGTACAGTACATTAGACATTGCATGCTCAATGGTTACCTTTCCGTGAAGTGGAATAAAAAAGAAGTAAAAGTAAACGTGTATGGAGCTTTTCAATAAAACCAGTGGCGTGAAACTCGGCTATCGGTTTACTTTGCGTTAAGGTTTAGTCGTTATTCGAACTACACTCAACCGTCTACTTTCCAGCATTGAAACTCAAACCTAAAAAAACACAATATTTATCAAAAATACTAAACGTATTTGATACAAATTATTATATTCCCTATTAATTAAAAATGATACCATAAAAATCAAACGACCTTTCACTTATTAAACTCACGATCAATTTATTGAATGTTCATTACGATTGGTTTAAGTGCTTTTTAATTACGGCTAATGAAAAATCTAGATGTTCAAATCGGACAATATAAACATAGAATATCAAGATCAAAACCTACTTAAAAGCTTGGATATTGAAAAGCTATTTTTTAAAATATGATTCCAAACTGTTTATGAGATAACAAAATTGTACATTTTTTTATGGGAAAGAAATCGAGCAACAGGCTCACCTGATGGTAAGTGATTACCGTCGCCTACATACATCTACAATACCAGAGAAGCTGCAGGTGCGTTGCCGGCCTTCAAGGATTTTTGGGAGTGAGGGTGAGGAGGGGGGTGGGGAAGGAGTATGAGCCTCCGGTTACCTCACTCACCGAACGAAACGCAGAAACACAAGATGCCTCTACCTCACGACGGCATTCTGCGAAGTTGTGGTGCAACCGCGGTCGTGCCGGCCCATTCGAGCAGTTGGAATAGCTGCCGCTTGGCCCTACCACGTTTAAAATGGATAACGCACCTAGCATTAAAGTTAATTACTATATATGTTGGCGTTAATGTACTATGTAAAACGAATCTATGGATTACTATTCACTATAGCAATTATGCTGCCGGAAATTAGATATTAATCTAATTTCCGGTTTCTTCTGTATATAAAAAATTATAAGAATTATTACAATTCACACGTTTATTTAAAACTATTTTTCAATTAGTTTCAAAATAGCAAACGCCATACTGCTGGATTTATTTTGAAAGGGTTATGAAATTAGTGTTTACCGCAGTGCGAATTGGCGAACTGATTGGCGGCATCGAAATATTATTAAGTAATATATATTACGTCTAAGATTTGGAAAATTTCCGTGTTTTCTTATGTATAAAGTACGACATAAGTGGACAACGGCATTCACGTATTATGAAATTTAAATAGATGGCCTGGCAACTTTTTTACCACTGCTCCGACTTTTGCGTGTTCTTCTATTTTATCATAATTAGCCTACATTAGTTCACTGCTGGATATAACCCTTTCTATAAAAAAAATGCTGGAATCTAGCATAGTATGCATAAAATATTTGCCCATACTCATTACGCTAGCAGGTGGGTTGATGTCAAATTAAACCCATAACTAAAAAAAACTTTAAAAATTTAAAATGCATAATAAAATGTATGAACAAAATGAGTTGAAACTATTATTTACGGATTTTATCGCGTTTAATTTTCGTTTTTACTTTCCCGACGTATCTAGTGCTTTTCAGCACCCGTGGCCCCAGGGACTGCGGTGTTAGACGTCCCGATGTCATAATTAACTCGCGTTACTACGTAAAATACTTGAATTCAAATTGTAACCCAATTTAAATCTCAAAGTATCAAAGTAGCAAAAGCGATGAATACAATCGCTTTTGTGTTATTTTTAAATCCTAGAATGGTGCGACGGTCTTTACATCGGGTATTATCAACATCATGAAACTAGTTCACAAAAGCCTTCACCCTACCTAACAACTGCACACTTAAACGTCACGTACAATTATTTGCTGCATCACGGTACGGCAGTGCACTGGTTTCAACGCTACGAAACCACTTCGCCTGAATGCTAACTCTAAGCATGACTCCACAAATTCTCCTCCATTTATGTTAAATTTCAATACATTATCATAACCATTTACATTGTAAGTCAACCGGTGCGATAAATGCAGCCTCCTTATTATTGAACCTAATTATTGTTCTTTGTGTTTAAATTCGGAGAGAATTTTATTTAAATCAAGTCACGTCTGCGTTGGCGTGAGAACAATGAAGGATAAAGGTATATTGAGTTGTTAACGCGCCTTACGACATATGAGGCTAAATATAACTTCCTGGACGTATATAACATGTTTACCGAAAGATTTTCGAAACAATGGTAAGCAATGAACCCTTTTATTTCTCGACAAATTTGTTTAACTAATGCTTTTTCTTCGTTGTATCTGTTTACGGAGTCATTGAGTAAAATACTTAAAATTTATTACAACGACACCCAACAATACTCAAAAAAATTTATCTTTAATTACCTATATACTTTCACAGCCACAACTTTGTCAACTTTGAGAAACATTTCGAGAAATAATGTATTAAAATTCTTATATTTTACAAGTCAGAACTAATACCATAGCTTCGCTCAACTTAATACACCTAATTAAAAGGAAATTAACAAACAACATGGCAAGCATAAAATTGAAACATTTTATGCATTGTTACATTGTAAAATTATTTCTATTTTACTAACGGAATACATTAGAACGAACACTTACACAACCGCATAAATTCTCCTCTGGCAGAAGATGTCACATAAACTTGATTTATCTTTTGTGACGTAAGTTAACTCCGTAACAAATCTTGCGTTACAGTTTACTAGAAAAATTTACTGTTTCCACGTACATTGTCTAAACACCAACATTAACATTGTTTTACGGTGGCGAAAACCTTTTAACGTATAACTGCTTGCTTAATTTACTTTTTTACTATCTTTTTCTTAAATGTCTTATCAGTATAAGGCCACGCAACAATATAACTGAAAAATAGAACAAAACTCAATGACTCTATAGAAGTTATATGGTTCGTCAGCCCAAAAAATAGCCAAATAAAAAGCACAGTCCACAAGAAACTCAAATATACACATCAGACCTTGAAGATATTATGAATATACAAATTTCTCTAATAAAAAATCCAACAACGATTTATCATATTTAGAAATAACACACGCCACACACGTTTCAAGTAAAAAGATCTAAACTTTTCTTATAAGCAACCGCAAGCCCGTATTTTACTCGTTCCAATTCCTGATTTCCTATAACACTTTTGCAAAACTTTGATCCCTATCTTCATATTTCGCTAAATCGAATATACATAGTCCGCGAAGAAAACAAAACTTCAATTTTCAATTTCCGTCTCCAACGGGCGTTGATTTTGAAAATAACAATATAGTTCAGGCTCTGCAAATACACAATTTACTCGCACGCTTTCTAGTCGAAGTTTAAATTGGAGGCATATACAACACTGTATCGTAAACATGTAAATATAATTCACACATACATTAAAGTAAGAAGAACTCTTGAATTAAATATAATTCAATTAGAAACATCTACTTTGCATTCATGCAGGGCTGTCGTGTAAGATGTTAAGACCACTACGGCTACTAGATCTAGGAATTTATGGTAATAGTAAACATCCTGTTAGTTGTAGTGAAGCCTGTATTATTGATAATTACTAAACTACAGCAATCTATTTACTTCCTTTGGCCCTTCAATCCTTTAGTGTCATGTTACGTGGCTGTGCCGGTGCCGATGACTAGGTTGGTTTAGTGTATAAATAATTAACTGTTGCACTGCGCGTCTCGGGTTTGATTTCCATACAGAAGAAAATATGAAATATAAGCAAGTGTAACCTACACATCATTATTCCGTGTCAGAGTTTTTCAATTCAATTATTTATTTCATGTGCAATATATGTACGCTACAACACGTGATGCACTCAAAGAACTGTCTACTATGAGTTTACTAATTTAAAAGTAATAGATTAATTACAAATCTTTTAAATGAATACAGTATGTTTCTTAATTTAAAATACTTCCTACAACGGGAGCAATTTATAGAATGTTTTAATGGAGAAAACAACGCCCGGAAGCCTAATAACTCTAACAGAGTAAACACGTTAATCCTTACAATTAAGATTTAAGATCACATTTCCAGTGATCTTCTAAATGGGTCCAGCGTAATAGTGCTAATTTAGGGAATGTTTTAATTTAGATACATTACATCATATTTCACATTGCATTGCAACGTGTTTCATTAAGTGACACCTATTCATAATAAGTGAACTAAGACTTCATCTTTTTTTGGGGTTGTATAGAAATATACCAACCTTTTATTTAAAAACAAGCGAAATTCTGAAACGTTACCCAGCTGGTAAAACTGAGTCTAAGACCGACTCTAGTATCTGAACACTTTGATTATCTAGAATCTTTCCAATTTAAAAATCTGCCACCCGCTTTCTTCCCTTGGGTGTCGTAAGTGGTAACTAAGGGAATAGCAATCTTCGGGAGCAAACATGGTACCTAGGCTTACCACTCGTCTCGTATTCTGTCTCATATTCCGGGGAGGCGTGGGTTGTAGAAGTCCGTGAGACTACGCCGAATCGTGATGGAAATCCTTATTTGTTTTACATTTTTTTTATGGAAAAGCAGCAAACGAGCGAGCGCACTTGATGGCAAGTGATTACCGTCCTTATTCGGGAGATGGGAGGGAAGATGAGAAAGGGGATGGGAAGGGAGAGTGGCCGCCGGTTAACTCACTCACCGAACGAAACGCAGAAGCACAAGATGCCTCTACTTCACGCTGGCATTCTGCGAGGCTGTGGTACCGATCCAGCCGAACCGACCCATTTGACCAGCTCCAAAAGCCACCGCTTGGCGCTACCACGTTAGCAACTTGAACATATACTTAGTTTACAAAATCATCAAATTAATAAAACTATTAGTATAAACTTAATAACAGTATTACGAGGACACGTGTCCACTTAGAATGGAAATATTTGTACCACTTTTCAGTCACTACATATACTTATATAATGCTATCAGACTATTGATAGACGACAAAATATTTTTTTTGTATCTTTAACACTGCATACATAAATCGACAGATATCCGAACTCAAGGTCCGCGTATCGGTCAAGTAAGTACACAACTAAGGTCACTAAAAACTCCTTCAACGTCACTGTACAGCGCACTCTAAACCGTTAAAAAATGTTCTCTAGTAAAATGAGCAATAATAGTCTAGTGGTCAGGGCGCTCGCTTTAGTTTCATAGCGAGTGAACTGAATTCGATCCCCGGTGCCAGCACCACTTAAATACTTAACAGGAATTTTAAGTGCTGAATTTACCACGTGCTTGGCGGTGACGGGAAACATCGTGAGTATACCTGCATGTCTGAAACATAATAAAATATGTAATTTGGAGGACATTTGAAGTTTACTTACACTGGAGCAGCATGACGGACTATTCCAGAAGTCATATAGAAGTATTATAGAGCCCAGGCTCTAAAACCCTCTCAGATATTTGAGGAGGAGGTCTTTACCTAGCAAAGGGCATTAACAGGCTGGTACTTTACTTTACTTCTATATACCAACCTTTAATAGGAATTATTCCAGCCATCCTATTGAATTAATTCAATACACTTAGACTAAGCGTACTCATGTGTACATAGATAAAATAATATTGCGTAGTGTTCAATGTGAGGGTCGTGATGCGAATGAATATTCATGCAATATAGTCTTGTACAAACAAAGTGGGCAGGCCTCCAGCGTCCTTACCATCCGGCGTTTCGTTATTATTGAAACAGTACTTTAGTTATTATAATGCGTACCGTAAATCCGGCTTAAACACACAAAAGCCCTTCTTACCGACTGTCGTAAAAGACGACAAATGGAACTAATGGCGTCCATAATTAAACAGATTCTACGCTTTTTGCCGCACAAAATTAACCACAATAAAGGTCAACTACGTGCATGGATGTAGTAATGGTTTTCCGAATATTAGTTCGGGCTTGTTAATGTATAACAATATTATTTATGATATTATATATTATTCGGGTACCGTGATAGCCTAGTGGTCAGGGCACTCGCTTTAATATTATAGTACGCGAGTGGCATGGTTTTGATATCCGGTTAAGGCATCACTAAAATTGTTAATAGTAAATTTAAAATGCCCCGTTTACATGCTCGACTGTGAAAGAAACTATCGCGAGTAAATCTGTATAGCTGAGTAATAGTAAAATAATATTATTTCTTAGACGTGAGAAGTGCACCAATCCACACTGGAGCAGCGTGATGAACGACTCGAATTTCTGCCAAAAGCGAAACTCAATTAGTTCACTTTGTGGCAATCATAGAACTTTTCATCACAAATTTTTTATTTTTGGAATAATATTCTAAACTATGAGTAACGATATCGATAAATCATATAATTATAACCTAATAAGAAATTTACGTGTGTGCCGTGTTAAATATGCTGTGGACGAAGTGAACTTTTTCTATGGGCCACATTTATTATTATTTTTATTTGTTGATAAGCTCTGTGAGTCGTCAAAAGGAGATTGAGATCTTTTCTCGGAAGGTCAATTTGTGATTGTTTGGATGGTGAGAACTGATCAGATACACGAGTGTATCTCTTGTATTCTGTGTAAAACTTTTCGCACCTGGCTTGAAAGTATTTGTGTTCCTTAATTTGAACACAGTGTTGGCGCTAATTTTGCTGACCGAGTTAGTGGCGAAGGACGTTTTAACGTACGATACGTTGAGTATGTTAAGCAGTCAGTTTGTCAGCACTATCTTATTTCTAAGCGATCCGGACCCGGATGCATTTACCACCAGCGGTCTCGCATTGAGTACGGCTCTCCATTTAACTCAGAGAGTGACAAGCCCAGAATAGTAAACTACGTGCTGTTCGCTTGACCGTCCATGGATCGCCAAACTGCGGTGACAGACAGCTAACGAAAGCAGCGAACGCCAGAGCCGACCTCCATGCAGAGTTATTTAGTGTGAGCGGATGCTAACATCAATTGAGTGTCTGTTATTCCTGCCAATGAATACTCATTCATTTTTCATAAAAATTCCATAAAAGTATTCACACACAATTTTTTACCTTATTTTAGGTATTCATGTTAATACTACTGTAATTCGACAAAGGCTGCATATGGCAAAAGTGAACAATAAAGAAATGTGACATTTCGATTTGGTTTTTATTTGACATATAGATATAAACCGTATGCAAATACAATCGTCAATCGAATACAATTTTCCGCTCCGGATACTGAGGCCGGATGTTGGAGCCCGGCAGAGACATCAGGGCGTCAAGTTTTATTCTATCGCCCCCTGAACACGTGTAAAATCTATATTACCTACGACAGACGACATATTGGCAATGCTGATTCTATTTATATTTATTTATTCGCATGAATGGTAAAAGAGAGCGACGTTTTAACAAAATCAATTTAGCAAAACTACTTGTATGTAATAAAGTTATGTGTAACATAGTGGCATTATATAATGTATAATATTTAAGCTATTATTAATTTGAACCTATGCATTAAATTAATAGAACTATCCCCCAAATGAAACACATAATTTGTCATGTAAAGTAGTATTTCCACCGTAAAGTCTATGCCAAAGATAATGCTGATAAGGACCGTGAGGCTTAAATCTCAGCCTGATTCAATAATTGTCCAAAAAAAATGGTTTTCTGAGCTAGTTGTGTTGTATTACGTCCCATGTTTATGACTGTATCTGACACGTTCCCTGACCTTATTACATAACAGTTCCATCGGATACGAGAAATTAAGTGTTTACGCGCACTATTGTCTTTATATTGTATCCTGTCGTGTATTTTCGGCGTAAGAATCTGCCACCCACTTTCTTCTCATGGGTGTATTAAGAGACGATTAAAGGAAAAGCTCCAAAAGTATCTTAAAAATTCCAGACCGAAATTAAAGCAGACCGATGACGTGCAGTAGCATCTAAGGTGCGAGGTCTGTCAACAATTCCGCTTTCAGTGCATAGTGATTAATAGCAAATCCAGGCCTATGTCTTGTAGTGAATTATCTAAAGACTGGTGAGGAATGTATCCAATGCAGTTGCCAAATGTCGATAGTATTACCATTACAAATACTATTAGATAATAGGTTACGTGGTCTAAACCGAGGAAGGAATCATAAATTTTGATGATTATACAGGGATTAAAGAGAGCCGGGGCGGCGTAGTGGACAGGGCGCTCACTTTAGTGACATAGAGCGCGAGTGACCAGGGTTCGATCCCCGGTGCCGGCACCACTAAAATTAGTTAATAACAATTTTAAGTGATGTGTTTACCACGTGCTCAGCGGTGAAGGAAAACATCGTGAGGAAACTTGCATGTCTGAGAAATAATAAAAATATTATTTCGAGGATATGTGAAGCTCGCCAACCCGCACTGGAGCAGCCCGGCGGCCCCTTCCCGGCTCCTAAACCGTCATTGATACTAATATTTGAGAAGGAGCCCTTTGCCCTGCAGTGGGCACTTATAGGCTGTTACTTTACTTTACTTTATACAGGGATGTATTACAAAGTAAGCGTGAAAGTTTATTAAAATATATACCTATCATCATCATCACAATTATCAGACTTTGCAGTCCACGGCTGACCAATTAGCCCAATCACATCCGGATTCACATACCATGTTACTTCCAGACTTCTTGCGTATGATCATAAATCCATCTACCCAGGGTTGTGGTGAAGCCACATAACGGTTACTTCCACTTCTGCGTTTTCGCAGATTCAATTTATAATCGTATTTAAAAAATATGATTTGATGCTCTTATAAGTAAACGTAATGGATTAACCACTCCGCTACAAGCATGTGATATGTTAAATAGTAATGTTTGATAATGTAATATGCAAATATAGGTTAACCTAAATGTCAGCAAGTGCAAAGAGCATGATGCTACGATCGTAATAATATTCTAAAATCGAATTGTACCCATAAATGCTCATGGACTCGCATTCATTTTTAAATTTCAATGATGGATAATCCAGTGTTGGCGAAATTATAATGAATAAATATTTCAAGCCAATCTCTAAATTTCATTTCGTCAACATTACTGTTAGTCCGGAATCAGTTTTTATACATACTATGGAAGGCCGGATTAATTGACATTTATTTTTTAATTCATGTAAGTATGAATTAAAAAATAAATGTCAATTAATTATATAAAATTTACTATGTGCTTCTTAAATATTATCTCATAAGATAAACTAAGAAAACGAACGACGGGAATAAAAAGTAACATTAAACGCGATAAAATTTGTAAAATTATAGTTTAATTTCAGTTTTTGCCTAAATACAAAAATAATCAATATTTGGAATAATTAGTAATTTAGTTAGTTAGCTTATTATTTATTTCGCTTAGTTAGCGAGTTAATGAAAATTATGTTAAGTAATATTAACTAACTTTATTTATTTTTTATGTCTTACATTCATCGTACTTTTATCGTGTTTCATGAGTTCAATTTTGGTATAATAAAATCCCACAGACAAGGTGTCCGGTTTCGGGAAAGCTTTCCATTGCCACCCCGAGTACTCGGATACATCTGTCATAATTAATGAAAATATCTCTTCCATTAACTTAAAGAACGGCTGTCGAGCTGTCCATCACTCGTCGTAGCTAAATTACTCTCAACGCCTTTAAACAGATAAACATTTAATTTAATGATCATTCTTAACAACAAATAATGAGTGTTTTGAACTTAATATTAAAAGCTTACGCCTGTTACATATTCTAAGTTCAAGCTACATGTATAAATGCTATTCTATTATTCGTAAAAGATATGTCATATTAATAAAGTATTTATTTCTATAGAATGTTTGTGAATACTAATGTTCGTAAGGCAAATGCGTTACTATTTTTAATTGTGACAATTAATCATAACATCTGATGAAATAAGCAGTAATCTAAATTTATCTTTCTTTTATGTGCACCTTATTTATCTTATGAATACTAAGAGAAGAATGAAATTTATGCCATAAATGTTATTTCCTTGTCAAATTATTACCTATCTAATCCTGTACCCTTTTTATGATTTTTTCTTCTCTGTGTTTAATTCTCCCATGTAACTGAAATACATTTCAAATTTAAAGAATAGAATATTGCATTATTAATAATTATCTTTATCAATAACTTGATATTAAAAAATATAAAAGTTAAATTATTCAAAAGTGTATTTTATTTCTTTAAATCGAAAATATCATCTTTCGCAATATCTAAAAGAAAAAACTATATAAATATTACATAACATACCAATATACATGGTACTCTAAATACGTCTTTGACTATTCTGGAAACGTACGATGTTAAATAGAAACAAGACATAAAAACTGTGTATTCGTCGTATTTATGTATTCCCAAATGAGAAATAAAATACATATTACACGTTACGAGAGACAGTATCGCAACCCTGACACTAAAATATTGAAAGTAAAATCCTAATAAAATAAGACCGTCATCTAAAGATATATTGAGATGATATACTGTAATTTATTATCACAGTACTCGGCACCCCCCAGCCGTAAACCACTGCTCACAACTGAGCTCGGGTACAATTGAACACTAAACACTGACTGATATATAGATGGCGCCTATACGCGAAATCAGGAACGAGCTCGTAAAGATATTATTTTACATTTAACCCATCATAAACTATGATTTGAACAGTTTGCCAGTTAATAAATAAAATCGAACATATAATCAAAATGTCAAATTAATATATTATAAAAAGGAATAAACGAATAATTATTAACTTGAAGTTCATGATATAAGATTATATTTTAAGAAGTTATGCTTAAGATGTTCGTTGTGTCTTTTAAAGTTAATATAGTAAAATTTAAGGAAAATTATTTAATTGGGTCTGTGTTTGGGTCGGGTTCAGAAAGGGCATAAACACCATATGCTTGGAGGTGAAGAAAAATACTGTGCGGAAATCTTCATATTTTTAACACGTAGGTTTTATGATTAATTACATATTATTTATTCCTTAAAATCCACTAGAACTGTATGACGTACTTTTCCAATGTCTGAAAACCACTTAAGAATGAAAGTATTAGATCCTTACATATGAAATTGGCGTTTTGTCGAACTGACCACTTCGATCTGAAATAATGTGGCGTTTGGTTAAGAATTCCAAATTCAAATGTTTTTCAAATTTAGGCTGTGTATTTGTGTTTCGAATTTAGTGATTTTTTTTGTACAAGGGAGCACGATACGTTTTTGACTCCAACGTTTTCGTTCTGGAGATTTTAACCTCCAAAACAAAAAACGGCCGGAGACCCAAGTTGACAATGAAGAATTAAAGGTGATCGCGGAAGCGGATCCATCGCAAACCACGTCAGAGTAAGCGGCAGGCTTCGGTGTGAGTGACCAAAACAATTTTTATTCACTTGAAACAAATTGGAAAAGCGAAAATCTCGTGAAATGAGCGGTACCGTATGAATTGAGTGAAGCACACCACCAAACACGCATAAATTACTCAACCGTCACAATAACGAGGGAATTTTGAATCATATCGTTATCGTAACCGTTACTTGTGAAGAAAAATGGATACTGTGCGACAAGAACCGGCCAAATCCTGTCCCAAGCGAAAGTTGACTCAGAAAAAGGTACTGGGGGTGTTTGGTGGACGAGTGCTGGTGTCATACACATCGGCTTTCTAAGATCTGGCCAGACAATTACAGCAGATTTGTATTGTCAACAATTGCAATCCATGATGGAAAAGCTAGCCATTAAAAAACCGAGACACGTCAATTGCTCTAGCCCGCTGCTGCTTCATGACAAAATACTTCACGGAAAATGGTCGCTAAATTAGAGGAGCTGCGATTGGAATGTCTTTGATATTCCCAGGACCTTGCTCCAACAGATTACCACTTTTTTCCGAATTTGGGATTTAATTCAATTTTTAAAATTCTATTGGCAAGCGGCAGTCTAAACCGCTTTCAAAGGTTTTATTGTTTGTAGCTTCCAAATTTTTTTCAGCAATGGTTTGTATGAACTACTAGGTATACTACTATGTACTTCTATATACTTCGATTGATTAAATACATAATTACATAAAAAATCGTATTTGCTTTGTCCATAAATATGTTAGGACCTAAAATATTAGTAGAAAATAGCCGTTCGCCCGATCATAATATTCGACTTATCAATGTCATGCTCTGGGACTTTAAAAAAACTGCAACTTTATAAAACTTTTGAACTTTACTTACGAAGCTGGTTTGAATTACTTGCAGTATACAATTTTCAATGTAAGCCCCGCAAAACGAATACATTATTGATGCAAAAACTAAACGAATTCATTTATTGAACACACTGTGTTCGTACAAGCATAATCTTACCACATAACCTAATGATAATGTATGCAAATTGTGTGTACACGCGCATTGCAGTCTCTCTGAATTAGTCAATTTTTAATCCCGGCTCGGATGGAGACTATTAAAACCACTGTGGTTCAATTGTTAAGTTTTAGTTCAGCGGCCGACTTTTATTGTTCTACCAAAAGCAGACATTGCATCCATTACGTTTCTTGAAATTAGTAAATAACTTTATAAATAAAAGCTGCATGTTTCACAACAAACGCTACTAACTTGAGCAAAGAAAAAAAAACAATATTAGACATTGTTTGATCGTACATATTTATAAGCATTATTTTTCCTTAATTATGTTATATGTACATAGTCTGCATAATATATATATAGTAAGCACATAAATAAAAATATTTACATGTATTATTTTGATATACATGTGATATTTTGATAGCATACTTAGTTGTGAACACAAATTTCACAGTTGAGAGAATTATTCTCGATACCCGTAATGATAAGCAATCTAAGAAAATACGACAATTTTCCGAGAAATTATCTTTGAAATATAGTTAATATAAGTCAACTTCGAAACCATAACTACAATCTGATCATTAAACTAATGATGTTGGTGCAAATACCGATACACTGTTATTACAGCTAACTAACTCAATTAGTACATAACGTTCAATTACTTATAACCCAGTATCCGGTGCGAGACACACTTAATATCGAGCCTTCCCATCCACAACAGGCCTTTCGCATGGTATATAGGATATAGGCACTTATTAATTTTAACATCTGAATGAGGGTTTAACGATACGTCACTTTGCATTACAATGTACATATATTTAAGCTCTACCATGGTCTCTTTACATTCGTAACTACCCAATTAATTAAGCGTCTTAAATTGTAAGTGAATGACGCAACAATATTCTGCAGTCAGTCACGTACATAGGTAATACTCGCACGTTACTTATTACAAAGTCACGGAATACGCTTTGACGTCTGCCGGAGATAGAGTTGTAATATATACGACGAGTTAGAGACTAACAACATCTGAATATATTATCTGTGTATTCCTGATGGGAAATAGTATGTTGCGCCGTTGTGGAGAGTTCTATTTGACTTTCCATTTTAACACTGTCTAGTTTTTATATTACGTTAATTTATACTATGAACTTTAATTTGAAATAAGGGAACACAGAATTTCGTCAGCAGTATTTGAACATAATACTCATCTTGAATTATTAATGTCAATTTTTTTTTATCCAACTTTAAAATTAATGAATTCAATAGGTTTATATACGAATATTTAGTTGTAATTTTAGCAATAGTGCCTCTGCTATAGAAATATTGTTATTTGAAAGTATTAAATCGAGTAAATTCATACAAATGTACGGTTAATTACGCAGATTTTCACTATTGTTGTATTTATTCGCTTTTGTTTTTATAAATTTTTCAGTTTAGGTTTTAAGATACACAATAAACTAAGTTAATTTTGATTAGTCCCTCACTGAGGTTTCGAACACATTGCGCATTGGGCCGTTTTAGTACAATGTGGGTGTGTTAAATGTGCCGTGCCATTTTATTGCAATTTCCTGTGAACCGTCCGATGTTAGCTCTTATGCGTGCAATGTTTTCGAAAATCGAAGGGATACTGAAATCAAATTTAATATATGCTATACTAATAATGAATACGATACTAGTCTTATAATATTGTAAGCTTTCAAAAGGTTGTATCTCCATATTTCAATTTCAATCAAATATCCATATTTCGCCTTTCCGTGAAAGTCAAATCGATGAGTGGCAAATCTCGTCACCGGGTTTGCTCCCAGCAACCACACATCCTACAACAACCCCGGGAAATTAAGACACTTACGCTACCACCACACGGAAAACTTTCTAACAGAAATAATTTAATCCAATTCCAATGAGTGTGGTGGCAGACATGAGTGACATGGGTTCTAATCCCGTTTCCGGTACCAGTAAAATTGAGAACGCACGTATGAATTCCGGGCGTTGCAACACGTCATGAGTTAATTGCAATTTTAGGTGGTGATTTCGCCGAGCACTGCGGCTGGGAAGGGCACTCGGGGCGAGGCAGACCTAAAAAAAATTGGATCGGCTACGTAAGTACTAAGTACCAACCCAGTGACAGTTATTCCAATGACTAAAAGTCGTGTGCAAGCAATAGTGTGTTTCAGTTCCAACGGCATTCAAGTTAGTGAAAGTACTGAACATATGTAACTTAATTACTGTGATGTTTCAGTTTCAGAGTGAAACTCAGTACAAACTTTGAAATTCACAGAATACCAATGCAAAATAACAGCTTAATACTCTGTTTAGTAGAAAGGTGTTAAGAATCGTGAGTGATTGAACAGGAGATCCGATTTTTGGTAACAAGGCATTCCATCTTAGTCTTGATCCTCGTTCAGAATCATGGAATCACCATCAGATATACTGTGTATTTGTTTGTTACCTTTATTGTATATAATATATAGAACAATTATGGGTAACATTATGTATTTTACGGGCAGATATAGCATTTTTGATTATCCACGTGCCTTTGTGGCTAGCCTCCATGATTACTGATGCAGGACCCATAGGATCGAATCCCAGACATCGTGTCAATATTTGTGCTTGTTGCACCGATGTATTAGATTTCAGATCTGTTTATGTTATGTTTGTTTCCTTCCTTTGACAATTTTTCTGACCCTTTCCAGTTCTCAATGGATTTTAGGGAATAAGATATAGTTTCTAAGAAATGTCTAAACAAAAAAAAAGCGTACGCGTTAGCCGTGGAACTTAAAAGTTAGATAACTTAGAAGAATGGGGAATGTGTATGCTAAAAAATTTAACTACCAATATCTCATATATATATATGAATTATTAAATTTTAAAATTAAATAACGCAATGAATAAAACAGTTCTACTCATTTTGTTTTACTTTCCATAACCTTTCCATAACCTCTCGACACGGCATGTTACTCCACAATGTCAAAAACTTTCGCTAGAATACTATTTAAATGATCTTTTAGGTTATGTATTTTTATATATTCATCAAATTCATTTCCAGATAAGTAACAAAGCTTCGGAGATCCTGAAGTGAAAGCCAAGTAGTAAATATATGTATTTTAAATTTATTAAACGCGCTTTAAGGACATACTGAAGTCTGTACGGGTCTCATTTACACGGGTGATTTACGAGTTCACACATCGGGTCCGATCTCACTTAGCAATGATTTATGCGCAACATCTCCCCTGCCGAGTTAAGCGCATTATCGGACCGCATGCCCTATCAACTTTGTAAACGGTTTAAATATTAGCCTAATACACGCGCCTTGCGCTACCGAGCCGTAAGAGAAACGATTACACAAGTTACTTTCAAACTTTGGAAATATTTTTCTCTAGCACCTGCTTAATCTTTCGTTAGATAAGTTACCCGAGGATGAGTTTCAGACACTAGATATTAAATTATTGTTCTGATAAGCTCTTACTTTGTGCGTGGGTCATTATGACAAGTGATATACAAACATTAAAAAGCAGAATAACTCAATGTACTTTTACTTATATTGATTAATTAAAACAATTACTTATAATATTCTAAATAAAAATTAACATTACCTTGTAATATTAACTAAGTGACGAACCTGGTAACATTACACTCGTTAGAACTGTAAGCGCGTTAGATAAATTTGGCTAAAGACGAAATTCAGCTCTGACGAAATATTAGACTCATTAATCTTACTACGTGGGTATATGCAAATAGGTGAGTAATTGCGTACAACTGTTTTCTCTCGCAAATGTGTACACAAATGAGACGTGTTCTATTTAAACATTAATTCCAAATGCAAACTTTCATAGTATATCCCCAGTCTCGTTAAGGGCACGTTTCGTAATTATTATGATTCAAATTTGACCCCAAAGTTTCTTAGTGCGGCAACGTGACACATAGGGATCTGTCTCTAGAGCCTCTTTCAATTTGCACATCAGACGCACGCGTGCACCAACCAAAAAGTATTCACGTACACAAAGGTGACGATGCCAGGCTCATTCTCGCATCTCTCGGATAACATTATTTAGGTGTTTGAATTTCATTGCATACGTAATTAATTTTAACATGTTAATGTTTTATCGTGAGTAAAACAACTCAATTTCAAAACATATACTTATATTTATGAATTACTTGTCATGAAATGAAAGGTGAATTTGTGAGTGTGTTCATGGGTTCGTGTGTGTGTATGTGTGGTGTTTATGTATGGTATGTATGTGTGTGTAGGTGTGCATGCGCGAGTGTTTGCATGTTTTTGAATCATCGAACCATATTAATACCCATAAGTTAATATTTTTTAGGTTTCAACATATTCTAAACTTTTTGACCTATTTATTCAATTACTGTCACAATATACATCAAGATATTTTGTTAATTTTATTATACGGTTTTACGGATTATATTTCAAATTCTTTAATACCAAAAGTTCTGTACTTATCAAATTAAAATAGGGGTTAAGTTTATTAAAAAATTATCAATATTTAATATTTTGTTCTCTGTACAATACAACAATACAATTTAGAATATTTATAACAGTCTGATCGTGAACACGGTTGCGGTTGTATATGGATCTGTAAGGATTTAAAAAACAATATGTTAATAGAGACCTTTTGGCTCGTTACATTTAAATACATTTTGTTTTCGTAGTCTCATATAACAATTTAACAATATGAATAGAGCGCTACCATCTGCGTATGAATAAAACAGCCCATTACATAATTTAAGATTTATGATGTCATTAAACGCAACAAGAAACAGTAGGCCGCAACTTCAACTCATTATCAAAAAAATTATTAGAAAGAAAATTTTTAAATATGAATAGTTTTCTTTATTACTATATGTTCTACAAAAGAGATGTATTATTTACTTTTTATAGGGACAATTAGTAAATAAAAAAGTTAGCATTATTTTGAAATGATTTTAATAATTTTCTGAACATCCAGTTGTGGCGAAAGTTAGATAGAAACATAGAAACAAGCCAAACCTAAACTACGCAGCCGCAGACGTAACTTTCTGTCAGTCAAGGACTACGGGCAAATCCACGCAATTTGGAACTAGATAAAGGTTAAGGAAGCAGCTATAAAAAATAAATAAATATAAAGTTACATAATATGCTCTGGACTATCCTCGTTAAGAGATAGCTTAAGATGAGAGTTCTAAAATAACATTATGTAAAGTAATGGACCTTCATGTTCATATAACATTATTTAAAATATGGATAAGGGATGGCTCAAAGCAAATAATTTAGAAATAAATATTGCTAATAGAAAAAAAATCCTGAAAATTGTATAATATTGAATTATGTTGGCTAATATATAGCAAATGCCTTTAATCAGGATGGTATCTTTGGAAATGAATCCGACGTATCGATTGTTTTACAGCAGCCGTGATCACGGGGAGACTGAGGTGTTAGACATCCAGATGTCATAAATAATTTTCGGTCTAACTTCAGCTTTTATTTATTAATTTTGGTCCCGGTGTTGGGAATATAAAAACAAAATTAAACACAATAAGAATAATATCCATAAATAATAGTGTTCGCGTAAATACAAGAAATTTACATTTTACCTAGAATTTTTTTATAATGCAATAACTATAATAAGGCATATTATAAGGTAGAAAAATTCATAACTACGATGGAGGGGTGATTCGAAATAGCTGAGATATTTACGAAGTTTTACCCGAAAGCAAATGGTCAATCACCTTTACAAGACAAAAAAGTTTTTTAATGCAAGACAATTTGTGAATTACGTGACACGAAAAATATAACTATACGAAAAATTTTATTTATATCGCAAAAATTGCAAGAACCTTAAAAAACCCGTTGGAAGAATCAATTCCTCGGCACCTGTAATTGGATCGCTGGTTCTCATAACATACGAGTATGTACGAGTAAACATAATCTAATATAGAAAGATACACACCATTCTGTAATCGTACTTCACAACAAATATATTAACACACATGGTTCTATAAAACTTTTACCTCTTAAAATGCTTTTAGCGACCGCAGTTTACTAACGTTATCCTGCACCATTACCGTACTGCGCGTAATGCCTTGTAATACATTTAGACGCTTTCCTAATTCGGTTTGTACGGCGATGAGCACAATTCACGCGGCGTTAATTCGTTTCACACTCGAAGCGACCTCCTGACCTTATTCTTAACGAATATTGTAAATACGAAGTTGCAATATTTTTACACGATTGCCTAAAAAAATTTATTTGAGCTTTAAACATCGTATTTATTATGAATTAAGAAGTCTGTGTGACGTAAGAGGGGCTATAATAGGTTTTCTCCAAATGCCAATAACACCTACACGTTGTGCACTCCGCTAGCTAAAAAACGTGGCTCCTGTGACCGATTGAAAAATTCTTAAAAAATACCGAAACCATATCCTACAGACTAGTGATAGGGAGCAGCATCACTGGCGTTAGGATACCGGCTCCGGACTCACGTACCTGCTTGCCCAAAATGGTAAGTGAAGGCAAACCTTACAGAAAATGCGAACTGGTTTTTCTGGCGCTTTCTTGGACCTATGTCCAATACTAGTCACAAAAAGGCTGTTAAAGATGAAAACATGTGTTGAATTTGCACAAAAATGATTAGATACAGTCAAAAATTAATGAGTCAGTGTTCATGTGCTAGTATCAAATAAAAAAATCCAATGTACATTTAGCTTTAACACTACAGATAATATTATGGTGCATGATGTAAATAATACCATCATGCAAGGAGAAATACATAAAATATTATGAGTTTAAAACATGTATCGGGGAAGACACCATCTTTTTCTTCAAATGCCTTCTTTATCTATATGTGGTTAAGAAGAAAATAAGAGGACACATTAGAAGGCGTACAGAGAATACAAATACGAAGAAATAAGTTAAATATGTAAACCGACAGTAACATAGCTAATTATGTGATCTCGGTGTAACACAGTGTAGCGCCACGGACAGAATGATGGATACTGAACGACCCGCTATCTACTTACCAGGCAAGCCTGATAAGTAAGTTTTATATTGCATGGATGAGACCTCTTATTATCTTTCTTCATACTATCTCCGAAACTACCACCCTCCATATCTACTTATAATAATTATTTTGTTACACTCGGCCATCTTGGCCATACCGTGTTACGCGGTGTTTGATTCTGAAACAAGTGAAATTTTTGCAGAAACCTCATCCTATAACCAGTTGTACATTATTGACTGTGGATGAAGAAAATTATAGCTTTTACTAGAAATGAACAGATAACCTAGTGGTCAGGCCGCTCGCTTTAAATTCACTCGCTTTATAGGTGTGACCTGCATTCGAGACATGGACAATCGATGTCAACCCGAAAAAACACTACACTTTCGCGCATAATAATCCGCCTGACAAATGGCGTCCCAAGAATATCATCATCGACGAAGATGACATCATCCCTCTTCACAATAGTGCGAGGTCACAAAACTCGCACACATTTACACACACAACTTACAGACAACTCACATGTCGTACACAGCTCTTCCATACCGCGTCGTTCACTGACGAACGCGCGGTTACAGATTCATGTCCTAGAGCGTTTCTAATATTCGATGCAAGTACACCATTCTACTTTTTGTCGAGGTTTTGGCCTTCTGCTTGCTAATCTCTACCGCCGAAGCAACCGGGCCAATAGTGTATCTACCGTGGAGATTTCGATCAATCTAGCATCTTCAATTTTAATCTCGCCATAACCAGTCACCGCCTTCGGCGATGGGTAGGTGATATCACCTTTCCCCACGTAAAACTTAATAAAAAACCCGAATTCTACCCCCGGTGCCGGCTAACTAAAATTGTTAAAAGCAATTTTAAGCGCTAATTTTGCACAGCGTGGCGGACCCTTTCCGGCTCTAATCAATTTCCCTCATAAATAATATTTGAGAGAAGGCCTTTTCCAAGGTGTGGGCATTTACATGCTTCTACTCTACATTATTTTAAACAGGGTATTTTAAAATTATACTCCATATCACTTTACCTCACTACTTCTACAGCAGCCTACTCCACTCAGTGCCTACTGCACTGAGTAGTGGAGTAGGCACTAGATATTCACAGTGTAATATTCATAATATATGTCTATCCTCTGCAATGGCTATTCAAAACAGTGTCTACATATTGACGTTATGAACACATAGATCTGTCCACAATATAGTGAGCTAGATATTTACATCATACACACGCAGATCTATCTACAACATAGTGGGCTAGATATTGACACTATATACACGCAGATCTGTCCAAAATATAGTGGTCTAGATATTGACTGCAGGAACTCTAACACAGCTTTATTGTTAGTTAAATGTGCTAAATGAAAGACTGTAAGAAATTTAAGAATGTACGAAACCCTTTTTTTTTAACAGAGATGACTGGTGATGTGGAGCAGCTTCACAAGTTCGCAGGTTGTGCGCTCACTAACCTGCAACTCCAATCATACATATATCAAATCAAATAAAATTATTCATTCATTAACATAAGAAACATAAATTTTACATGTCCAACGTCATTTTTAAGATGTACCACCGCTTCGTAACAAGGTTCCTCTGACAGAGAAGAAACGGGCAAAATAAACTGCGTACGTATCCTCTTTTTTGTCAATTTATTTTCAAAAGAATAAGTTTTAATAGAAGATCATTACAACATATTTAAAAAAAACAGCATGGGAGATATTATCATTCATTTTGTTTAGGCTAGGAGATAACCGAGCAAGCGGCTTACCTGATGGTAAGTGATTACCGGCGCCCATATACATCTGTAACATGTGAGAAGCTGTAGGTGGGTTGCCGCGAAGTGGGCTTCCAGGTACCTCTCTACCACGTACATGTATTATGTATTCCTTTATATTATGATAACCATTTTACAAAAAAAAGAACATAAATTAATGGTGACTCTTGGAGAGACTGTGTTCAGCAATAGACTTAGTAGTTTTATAATAATGAATTTACGTACACGAAGTGAAACTTTAGTCAAAAACGAAATAGTAGTAAATTGAAAACATGAATATTACGATCTCATTGTACCCTTTCTTCATATTAAGATCTCAGCAGGTAGTATCGACTTTGGTTGCAACAAATATACTACAAGAAGAAGACTAATGAAGTGATAACTATTTTACAATTATGTTGTAATGCAGAAATCTCTCGTTAGTCCGTGCTGAGACTTGACACATATCGGCGTTTATGTTTATGTTTGGTTTAATTTTACGGGTCAGACGAGGCCGCGGCGCAGCGGTCGTACGAATTCAATCAGAAGCGACAATCTAAGCAATCTCGTCAGCAATGAAAACGATTGCGACGACGAGGGTGCATTGTATCGGCCGTTGGGCAAGTACCGCTCGAAAGCACTCACCGACACCGCAAAACTCGGTACCGACAAAACAGTTTTAGTACTAACATTCCGGTACATTGTCATCGAAAAGAACCTACAACTAAATACAGAACACAAAAAATTCTTATATGGGGTAAATATTAAGATATTATTGATTATTTAAAAAATTACTTTAATAAATAACATATTTATAAAATTTCAAATAATTGCCTATTAATTGAAAATTAAATATTTTCATATTAGGTATATACTCAAATACAACGAGGTAGGTAATACGATGCGAATCTTCAGAGGCCGTCGTTTTTGTTTACTTTTGGGTAAACAGCGGGGTTACCGTCATTTAATAGAATATCGTGGGTACAAGTGTCGGCCAATGTTTACTAAGGAGCTTCGGGCTAACGTTCTTAGTGAAATAGACAGCGGGCCACTTAACCTTCGTCGTGTATTTAGTTTAAGTGTTGAACTTGCCTTATTGAATGAAGGCTAAGGATAATTCTAAAATAAAAAGCACCTTCACGTTCTTTTATTTTTGTTGTAGAGTAAAGTAGCAGCCTGTAAGTGTCCACAGTTGGGCAAAGGCCTCCTTCTCTAATACGAGTATCAAAGAGGGTTTAGGAGCCGGGAAGGTCCCGCTTCTCCAGTGCGGGTTGGCGGGCTTCACATATCCTCGAAATAATATTTTTACAATTTCTCAGACATAGAGGTTTTCTCACGAACTTTCCTTCGCCGCTAAGTATGTGGTAAATACGGCACTTAAAATTGCTATTAACAATTTTAGTGGTGCCGGCACCGGGGATCGAACCCAGGTCACTAGCGCTGTATAAAACTAAAGTGAGTGCTCTGACCACTAGGCTACTACAAACGGCTCTATTTTTTTTAATAACCGGAATTATAAAATTAGTTCACTACTAAATCTCGTTGTCTCCAAAAAAATACAAAAAGAAAGAACAAAATTGCGATCAGAGAACACGAATTATAAAAGTTGATGATGAATGCCAATAAACCATGACATTTAAATTGTCGCCACACCGTCTGGACATTGATCGATAAATTGAACCAATTACTCTATACAAAAATTTCAGTTTCTGTTTGATGTTCAGTATCACTCAGATTTTCGTTCTGTAAAGCTGGCAAATTAATTTGCAGTAAACAAAGTCGTCAGAAACAATGGATTCAATATCTACATTCAGGGTTTTAAAGGTATCTATGATACCAGTTGTGTTGTATTTAAAAATACGTTCGTTACGTTTCTATACACATGTGGGGAATGTGTATAGAAATACAAATTAAAAGTATGCATGTGGACGAAACTAGACAGCATCGTACAAATTTGGCGTGTATTCTAGGTAAATTAAAAAAAAAGTAAGTCACCTCCAAACCAGTCCTTGGGAACGCTTAAGCTGAACGCAATTTAATATAAATTTCAATTGAAAAGATAAAAGAAACTTAAATTATTCATTCTCAAATTTACAAACTGAATATATATGAACACAGTTGTAAATCTTTACTTATATTTTGTTATTGCAGGGATTCCAAAACTATTGGGGAAGAGGCCCCTTTTCCAAAATGAACTGAAAATTCAGACCCCATAGCCAATTTACTTTAAAAATCCTATCTCTAGTTTTTTTTTTATTTAAAAACAATGCCGTTGGTTAAGTGAGTAAACTTGACATCATTTTCTGATCAAATATAACAAAATAAATAGATATAAAATTCAGTAATTGTCAAGTGTAATTAATAATTATTAATACAAATTACGTAATTTTTTTTTAAAAGTACAGCAATGATACTTTCTAATAAAATATTAGTCATACTTATAACGAGTTGGTACAAGTAACACAACTATACACTCTAATTAATAGGGGTCGATTATTAGACCTCGTCGACCCCCAAAATCAGTTTTCTTTTATGTTACCCCTGGGAAACCGATTTCGTCCCCAAGGCCTATTGCATTAATAAATAAAAATTAGTATTATTTTTTTCGTAATATTTGGTGTAAACCAAAGATATTTTTTATATCAATTCACTAACAAGTTACTATAATCTCCCTTTAAATCTAAAACATAGTAAAACATAAGCCGATACGGACTTTTTCGATTTGAGTAGTAAAATTTTATAGAACTCAAAAAATCTGAACATATTTGCCGCACAGTGTGAGACCACCTACGATATTGGTTTTATTATCGCGACGTAGAGGTCCGGTATTGTGACGGCACTAAAACGCCATGAAAAATAGAATACAACTGTTTCACAACGGCATAACAGCGCAGGCCGTAATTTCTCGTTTCACTCGACTTAAATCGCGTGGTCTTCGAATCCTCGACACATTGTACGATATCAACTATTGGTTACGCTTTGTAATCTGTTTACAAGATGCAGGATTATAATACACTCTTGTTCTTTTTTCTTTATCCAACAATCATCGTATCGTAAATTCTTTATGTAGACAGTAAAAGGCAACGAGGAGAGCTTTATAAGAAATAGGGGATAATAAGTTTTAAAGACTTGCCTTTTATTATAAAACTTTATCAAACTAAAAATTGTTATTTAAAGTAATTTCTATCATAGATTGATTGACATAATTGTTCTCTCAGATACAGTCGTTTAAAATAATGAACAAGGGAAGTGCTCGCATACGGCCAGTATAAATAAGCATTTTAAAAAAAAATAATGAAACGATTTCCGCAGTTACTGCTTGGGCTAATTATAGTTTTTAAACAGAAAGTAATAATCAGCCAAAAGGCGCCGAATATAAAAAAAAAAAGTATATGATAATTTTTTATCTAATTACCATTATAGAGTTACATACAGAGTATAGTGTAGTCCAAGTATTACTTAAAAAGAAACAGAAAATTCTCTATCGCAATGTAAAGTTATTATCAAAAATTTCTTCAAATATTATACACAAATTATATGAAAGTGGCTGACCCGTAAAATTCAGTTTAAATTGGTTTAGTGATCACAGAACCATGAAATAGAGAGCTTTGTAATTATGCCCACAAAGAATTATGACGGTTTTGACAAACAAAGCTGTGATAAGCTGAAAATAGTATTTTGGAATAATATTACTTTAGCCCACAATAAAAATATAAATGTGTATTTTCACAGCCACGATATGCGATTAGTTAGGGGATTTACCTTTTTATTATTTTCAAGCTATCAAATTTCGTTATTTCGTAATTTGAAAGCTTGAAAACGGTGACACGCTCACCAGCTGCCACGTGGTTCCAAATAAGCTCTGGTAAAATGTAAAACAAGGTTGAAAGCTTATTTTTATTACTATTATATATTTGCAATGACATTGACTGTATCATATCGAAATGATTTTATTTTTGAAACATGGTAAATAATAACTGATTGTCTTTTACTCAGACGCGGCAGCGATTCCCGCTCGGAACAAACATTTGTATGGCCTACAGACAATTATGCCAGGCCGGGGTAGTTTTTGTTACACATGCACAAACTACTCCCCTCAACCGAACAGAGTAGTAACGTTATATTTTAAAAAAAAAATTAACAATGTCAGAAAACTAAATCAGAAATTTTGTTATCCGTATGCAAAAAAATTACTAATTAAGCAATGCAGCGTTGTTTTATGTGAAATCGCTTACAAAACAACTGATTAATGTTAAATCCGCGAATTGCCACAATTTCTGTGCAACGTATCACAGTATTCGCACATAGAGATTTACGTTTGTATGTAATTTATTCAATTCGTTCATAAAATGGTCTGGATTCGGGGCGGTTTAAAGCCAACTAATTTGGTTAATGTTAATGATCAAAATTTGTGCCAGGAACGTTCTCGCTAGCTCTAATATATGGAACTGACTCGTCGGATTTAAGTTGGAAATGGCTTTAAACGTTTTGCACGTTAGGCTCATTAATCTTGTCCAGTTTATCTTGCGAGAAAGAGCAATTTAGTCACTTAGTTATAGATAGGTATTTGATATGCATGGAGCAGAACACCTCCTTGCCACCGAATGAAATATGTCCCTAATTCCAACTCGCGTAACTTTATCCGCTAAGTTCCACAAAGCAGTTTAACAAATGGTGTACGCGAGTGAGATTGGGAGAAACAAACAGATTAACCAACTACCTATGAATACTTGCCATTCTCTATTCTGTTATTCTGTAAATGATAACACCTAACAATTTGGTTCACATATCGTCACGTGTATCTTCTGATAAAGGAGTTAACGATTGTATATTGTTACGACTTTCGCATAGAATTTTATCTTTTCCCATCTATTGCTGTTATTGACGACCACGTAGCTGAGTATTTGAGATCTTGGGTTCGGGTCCCGGTAAGACATTCAGACGAAGTGATAAAAATTTAATTCGAGCACTGAACATGTAAAGACTATATTTTTTTTTTAATAAAATTTTATTTCCTTTATTCACTTCCTCATCGCATCATCTGATGTTAAGTAATTAATACAAATTTATAAGTAATTTAAATGCTTGTTTAAAAATTATACCTTTATTTTAATTATAGTGTAGACATTTGTTCGCAATCATGTTGGTCCGGTACAGTGATTTCATTCCACAGACTCGTGATGACTTCGACCGCAAACCATTACCTAACTACTGCTCACTAATGAATCGTTACTGTTTTAGTAACAGTGCTGTAAAATATATTATTCCTCTACTAACCATACCCTGTCATTTATTTACATTCATTGCAGAGAGATGTTTACACGAAGAGGTTAGCACCATAGTAAAGCTTGCGGAAATATTTATACGTATGCCGTTTACGTTACGAGAATGTCGCACTCTCTCGTCTACTGTCTTTTGACTTATTTAAATACTAAGAATTTCCTTTCGCAAAACGACGACAACACACTTAGTTTTTAAGAAACTCGCGTGCCAGGTTGTCGGGTGATATTGCTAATCCGTCACGAAGCCGATATAATTTGATATTTATTAAATTACAATTATTATCATTTTATTTATTATTCTCTACTTACCCTATATCGGGTGAAATTTTTGCAACATTTAAATAGTTTGTTTCTTATACGTTGCGTGTACATTCTCTTATCCTTTTTCTTGATACTACTACAAGAAAGCCAGCAAAAGCTAACATAAATTTCTAGAAAGGTTATTTCTAGAAATATTCACCACACCGGGTTAGTGAGCGCAATGCCGGTATTATAGGGACGCTGCTCCCCACCACTAGGCTCTGGAATTTAGGTTCGGCAAATTCGCATGGATATTCCGCCATCGTTCAATCGCCAGAGCACCGCAAGCTGGCTAGCATGATGCACCACATGCAGGCGAGGTTGGTATTTGGAGTATGAAATGGTATTATTCCCCCGTACATTCAATTCTGCCTCCAATCAGAAGTTAAATCACTGTTGTTACTGGTTTGAAGGCTATAGCGAGCCAGAACAATTACAAGCTTTTGAAGCATTTCATCTTAGTTAACGCATCTGTGGCTATCTTTAATTGAAGTTTTGCAGGTTTCCCTGTGCTGGATTAACCACATACCATCAGGGGGACTGTTAACTCGCTTGTCACCTTAGTGTTATTTGGAATTAAAATTCAGTATATACTTCGTAGTCGTAATTAACTATACAATATAACATTCTGCTAACCAACGCCCGCGTATTTATTAATTTCGCCTTATCATGAACTCCAAAAAATTTAGCAGCTAATGATATATTTAATATTCAGTATAGTTTTGGTACAGTGATATATATTTTAATATATCTCTATGTTAAGTACACATCTCTACAAGATTTTAACTAGACATTAGCTCCCGCTTTAATGATATTTAACGCACCGCCGCAGCCCCTCGCTTAATATTTCAGACAGCGAAGTTCGACCAACCCAACTTCTAACGAGCCTTTATTAAGTCTTACTTTTTTAATTTCCTAACTATCATACGAAACAAGAAAAATATAGAACCTTTTTTTAATAATGTAAGGCAAAGTTTTTTTCGAAGACGCGAACATGGACTCTCCAATTAACTAATAAAGACAATAATTAAATTATAAAATAAGCTAAGCTACCTTATAAAATGTATAATTAGGTAGACTAGTCAAATACCTAAACTACCTAACCTACAACTTTATCTAAAGTTGATCTTAAGTATTCATACCTACTAATGCTCATTTATTAAAATTTATGGAAAAAAAGAAGGTAAAGCCGGGTAAGTGCCTTCGTGTTTATGGGTACACTTGCGGTTCTCATTATATATATGTATATTACTATAATTCTAATCACTATTAAGTGTAACATTAAAACTCACACAAAGTGTAAACACTTATTATATTAATACCCTGCGCATTTGATGACAAGTGTCGATGGTGTCTAGAAACCCTGGAAATCGATAAGGTGCTCCTTGTCATAATAAACAACATCAGAAGAAAAATGTTGTTAAAAATATACTATTTTTATAAGAAATCAGATTAAGTTGACAGCGCGCTGCTCCTGGTATCCAATTTCTCGTAAATTAAGGATTTTTTACAACTAAAGAGCAAGCAGGCAGGTATAACTTAGAGCTTATACTGTAAAATTAAATATCTTATGAAATTGGAAAAAAAGCTGCGTTTGGATAACATATGCAACCTAACTTAATATCATAAGTAATATCCATAATGGGAAACATACACAAAAACAGAGCTATTTAAATGTTACATTCACTACTCGGAAAGCTATGAATAATCAACGTGTCTATTTATTAAGAAACAACGCTATAAATTAAACTTTTATTTATGGTCGGCAAACGAGCAAGCGGCTCATCTCTTGGTATGTGATTACCATCGCCCACGTATATCTGCAATACCAAAGGTGCTGCAGGTGCGTTGCCATCATTTAAGGATATTTGGGAAATGAGGATGAGGAAGGGGATGCCGACTCGCCCCTAATGGGCCTCCGGTTACCTCACTCATTGATAGAAATGCAGAAGCACTAAATGCCTCTACTTCACGCCGATATTCAGCGAGGCCGTGGAACTAACCCTGTCGATCCGGCCCATTTAAGCAGCAGCAAAAGCCGGTGCTTGGCTCTGCAACATACAAATTCTGTACTCATAGATTTTGCGCGGATGAAGTCACGGCCAAAACCTAGTTTGTATCTAGAATACTCAACCATACTTCTTACATTTTCCCATATAAACAGTATAAGGTCAAATATAAATAAATGTAGCGTACAAGTCAATATACTACTGCGCTACTTAACTGGCCGTGTAATATTGTTTTATAAATATAATTATTATAACGAGTATGAAATTATAATTGAATAAAAGCAGTAATTAGTCGGCCGTTCTTCATTGGATACATCTTCAAATGTTCACCACGATGAAAGAAGGCGTGAGGTCGACACTGGCCATTTATTTCTCACGCTCGCACCCGCCCACGCCTTGACACGCTGTGCTCTAAGTAAATGCAGCTTTAACATGTACGACCTGCGAACTCCTGGGAAATCCTAATAGAGGGTAATGAAATAAGTAAATATGGTATTCGGACACAACGTTCAAAAATTAAGGTATATGTTGTTAGAAAAAAAATATTGTTTTGCTATCAGAATATTATAAATTAAATATTATATACAGAATGAACAAAACTAGCTTGTTATTTTAAAGATGTTGTGGAAATTCTATTGTAGAATACCTGACAGAATATTTACTACAAACACACATTGAAATATACCGTAGCCTACTTATTTACAGCGTACCGTCTCGTCGCAGATTCGTGTCCGTCATTCGACTTTTGTCGTGAACTACTTCAGACGTAATCTATTTGACTTAGTTTAAGTAGATAACAGTTTCAATGCAAACAAAAACACGGTATTTTTTGCATGGAAATGCATGTTTGAAAAAATCCAAGCAGATAAATGTTTTCAATTTAGCTCCGCTATCTATATTTTGATTATCTGACCATTTTATTATTAACTTCAAAATTAGTTCTGCTAAGTTCGTTATTTATGTTTAAATTCTAAAAGCGAACAATCTAACTTTGCTTGCCTTGTTGGTAATACTAAAAAAGGCAACTAGTATCTCTAAAAACACATATTTAATTATACATTTACCTATCGGTTTTATTGTTATCATCCTGAATAATATTAGATTTTTGAAAGTGTTTTTTTTATCAATTCATTTAAACTTCCAACTGCACACAGTGATATACATGGTAGAGTTAATGCCTAAAGGCATTTTCTCTTAATCAACCATTACGCTAAGCAGTGTTAAACAAATATGTTTAACACTGCTTAGAGAGACGGTGCAGCAGAATCAAACCAAACGAATTAAATTATATAAAAATCATAACACGTGCATATACTTACGTAAATAAAAAGATACTTTCGTACTTTCGTACATACAATATATATAAATATACACATAAAATCATATGTTTTAAACTTAAATACTAACAAATATGTATATCGGGATGAACAACTAAAACGACGGAATAACTATCAGTAACACTAATATAGACTTGCAACATCTTTGTAGTGTTGTCAGAAATTGTTTTACTAGTAAACTAAGAGTCGGTTTTGGCTTAAGCGAGAATTGAAATGAAACTATTACTTACAAATGTTTTTCGAGTTTAATTACTTTTATTACAATCACTACGTTAAATTCTATAAGATAAATTCCGGAAATAATAGTTTCATTTCAATGTGTAGTATTCGCGTAAATCAACAGAGCGTGAATCTTGTATATGACAAAATGTCTGGAATTATTGTCATTTGTTATCTAAATCCAGTTATCGCTTTCGCTTGTCACTAAACTCTTCGAAATAAACTACTGATTTCAAGCATCATTATTGACTCCAATGACACCGATTGAAACTTTGTAAGCTCACCGACTTAGAAACTAAGTAATTACTATGTTTGGTAGCCAGTCTGTTCCAGACATGGCGATCATACTAAGTGGCTTCCTACTTTGGAACATGCTAAAACACTATAACAATTGAGGCATCGGTTTAATACTAATGTAATCTTCAAATAATAACATTCTGTATTCAATTTCGAGTATGCTCGAATAATAGCCTAATCCTAATACAGTAATACTCGTATCAAAATGTATAAATGAAATATTAACATAGCCCTTTTTCGGTAAGCTTCAATTTATTGAAGCTCCTTATAGCGGTACTACATTATGCAAATATAATTGAAAGCTCGTGATTAGTAAAAATTAACAAAAGTTTTCCTATAGTAAAACTGTAATTGAGTAGACGGTCGGTAATTTGTTTTTCGTTAATTAAAAATGTTTAACGAAAACGTAATCCATGCAAGAGTCACAATTTAATTAGAAAAATAAAAACGGTTGTTTTGCACAAAAACTACTTTATCTCTAACTATTATGCTTCAAGACATTTACAGACTTTTATTACATTCATAAAATCACAATTTTGCAATGTTTTTTAATAAAATTAATTATTTGCAAACTCTACATATATTAAAGTAGTATTTAAGTAACAAAATTGCTTTAGTACAGATATTACAAAATTTATCTAAATTGAGCCATGTTACCACCATAAAAAGTTTTAATTAAATTCTTTCTAACGTCCTTAACGAGGAAAATATATGAAGTAATTTAAAAATAGAAGGTATTGTTGTGAAATACTAGTGTAATAACACCATTCGAATAGAAGCTTTTTTTTAATCCGATGTGGATTGAGATAACACACAGCTTACATTACTACGTAGGTTGTAATCACTAATATCTTTGAGCAAAGTTCGATTATAATGGACATGTTTAAGCTTCCACATAATACTAGAACATTATCTACATGCTCCAAATCGAATCAATGCTATTGTTACATCGTATCGCAATATCGTAGGAGCTCAACATATTACACATGTTTTCAAATACCTCTATTTATTCATTGATAATGATAAATTTTCTGTAGATTTTTAAAATTTTTATCAGATATAAAGAAAAATGTGTATAGGTTATACATATAGTCCGGAAAGAATCGGCCAAGTGACTCCAGTCCAGTTGGCGAACTTCACATCTCTTCGAAATATGTTTTATTATTTCTCACGTTTCATCGCAATATTTTCTATATAAAAATGTATATAAATGCTGAATTCACCACATACTTCATCCTGAGTATGTGGTGAATTCAGCATTTATCCAGTCGGCACAGAGTATCGAACACGGGTACTCGATAGCGAATCATAGCAAGCGCTACTGAGCCACCAAGTGAAAAAACCTTTATTTTTTGTAAAGAATCTGTAATCTGGAAGATCTATGGCTATGTGGTTTAAATGTTAAAAGCAAAAACTTTCATCCACTGTACAGATCTTTCTGGCGGCTATTTTTGAAATAGGGACTTTAAACAAAAAGTAGAAAGATATAAAAATAGATTATTGCCGCTGTAAAATACTATGGAAATAATAATTTTGTTTTCATAACTTACCGAATGTGACATATGTTCCCAGCGTTTACAACAATCGCTATAAAACATAATACCAGACGTTTATTGCTTCAATTATGACCTGTGAGGGACTTATTGTTATTATAATTTATACTCACATGAGTCGATTTCACAATGCAATTGAAGTACTCGCGACAACTTACATCTGCCTACTTCAGATCGTGTCTCGAAATTGGTAACAATTATTTTAAGATGCAATCACTACACAGTAATCTACTAATAACTTAATGAATCAGAACATTAATTCCAAATACGGTAACTCGTCGCTCGATGTTACGATGAATTGTTCCTTCGCAACAGGAGGTAATTTTATTGAGAAAACGTGGGTCAACATTAACGGTCTGACCTTAGAGGTGAAACGAATACTGGCCATGTCAATTTTGAAGGACTACTTTTACACTATTATTAGTGCCAGTAAAAACTTCTTGTCTAATTTTGACCCCAGGCTGATGTATTCTTTTCTTTAAAGTTGAAAACTTTAATTTACTTAAGGATTTTGTAATGAAATTCGTTCTGTGCATCGCGTCACATTCAAAAAGTCTGCACATTACATTTAAGTTTCATATTATAATCAAAATGATTAGAATCTTGGTGAAAAATTCTTTTTACCTAATCGTAATGGGTACAATTCATTTCAATTATAAACAAATTACAAATTAAGTAATATTAGTTTCTGTAATTATTAATATCTAATGATGTTTATAATATACTGAAGTATAAGTTTATATGTTCTCATTTTTAATTTAAAATCGATGTTCTTTACCATAGATTCAATAGCAATTGTCTTCCAGTAATACAATTATGGGTTGTTTCTTTAACATCTGCGAGTCTCTCATCGATGTTATGAATTTAATGTTGAATTATTATAGGGTATGAGTCACATTGCCGTGAGAAGAGGCTCCGAGCGCCATCAGAATACTGTGTGGGCGATCCTGTCTTAAGTACACAGCCGTTCCAACAAATTACGTTTACCTACTTCTGTACAACAATTCGAGTTCCGACCGAGGCAAAACCTTGTTCACATAATCCTTTGCTAGGAAAAAGCAAGAAGACAAATAAACGTTACGGGTTTTTTCAGTCCCAAATTGTTGTGTGAGTTTTTTTTTTCAGCAGCTATTTTCAATTTGTTTATTCATCCCGCAGATGTTTTTCGTGAACATATAATAAGATTGTCGGCTTTCGAGAGAAACAAATTTACAGTTATTTAAGTAATTTACCATTCACACATTTAAGCAATAACAAAAATATCAAAATAGATTTAGTAAAAAAATATAAATTCAGTCGTAGTATGTTACTTGCCTACATTCACCACTTTCTATACTTAACAGGATTAATATACTTACAAGAATAACACATATTATTTTATATATCTAATGCAAAATCTCAAAGTGCTTTCTTATTATTCATATTTTTTTACTTGAAATATTGTAACTAAACGTGTATTACATTGCTAACTTGGAATGTTTTGAGATACGCCAGTTTAGAATAATCCTTTTTTTAAATTAGTGACTCTCGTCTAAGCAGTTGTACCTTTTTAAAACATCTTCTTTAGCCTTTGTAAGTCTACTACTGACATAGGTATTTTTATGAAAGTGCAATAATGTCCAGCGAATATAAAATAATTTATTTAAAACATGATTTCCGAAAGGCATTCATTAAGCAATAATGGATTTCAAACGTAAACTCTTTCGTCCAATTAAGTTATGAGATTTAAAAAAAGGTTTAACTGAAAGCGAGCCTCAAAACAGATTGGTATCAGCTTTTGGAGATATTACATCATCCCGCGAATTCTTTTGTAGATGGTTTTCTCAATTTAAACGAGTCATTTCTGAGTCAGAAGATGATGTAACAGAAAAAAATATTGAGGTACTAAAAAATGTAATTGTGGCCCCTAATACTACCTTTACTTATAAATACTTAATAGTTACTATACAAATCCTCTAGGGACTACACACAACACCGTTCCCGTAAAAAAATATTAAGAAATCACAACTTGATTGGAGATTGATGTTATTGTTGGACAACAGCGTTAGGTTATCAGTATGATTCACTAACGACAGACTACAGTTTCAGGACTACCAGATTCAAAAACGTAGACGCAGTGTGGGCAAGAAAAATGCTGCTATATTCTTTTTTGCAAGCATTTAACTTAAAAACAATGGTGTGATTTTTTACATTACATGCCTTTAAGAAATATTATTGTAAACTTTAAACTAATTCGATTTGTTAGTATTGGTTCGGACAAATAACAAAGATACAGGCAATTATCAGACCAGGTCATGCCCCATCCTCGGCTGTAACACCAAGATTGGATTTTATTGTGAGCATTGATTTTGACATTTATAATGTCGTGATTGCACACACATGTTAGTCTTACGGGTAGGCGTAGTAGTAGGAGATTACGGATTTCCATTTGGCGCAACTTCGGTTAGCCAAGCAGTCTTCCGCCGAGCAACCCATTTTTCGCCTTGGGAAATATAACTAGTAAAGTAAAGTAGCAGCCCGTAAGTGCCTACAGCTGGGCAAAGGCCTCCTTCTTAAATATCTGAGGGTTTCTGAGCCGGGAAGGATAGGATATGTAAAGCCCGCCACGCTGCTCCAGTGCGGGTTGGCGGGCTTTACATATCCTTGAAATAATATTTTTATTATTTCTCAGACATGCAGGTTTCCTCACGATGTTTTCCTTTACCTCCGAGCACGAGGTAAATACTTGACTTCTTTCTAAAACGATATAACTATATCGAAATTTCTAAAGGTGATTAGACACATCTTATTATATTTAATAAAATGATTGTCAATGGGAATATAGTCTTTAAATATTATCAGCTTCATATCATTAACTTAGAAGAACGATAAATGCTATTCACAAACGTGCGATCGTTACAACTGACGTGGCTACAAATTTGGGTAAAACATGTCTGTGCTTGGCCATTGTCCGATCGTTGTTTTGATTTAAATTTCAGCTGCATCACTTCTGAATACATTTTTGCAATCTATTCTCGCTTACATGATACCATATATCACTCACCAATATCATACGCCAGTGGTGAAAAATATCACAGGCTAATAGTTATATTTTGATTGAGAATAGCATATAATTTTTTTTATTTACGTTTCGTGTTTTTTAATTTATAATACTGACGCTAATAAAAAAAAACTAATGCTAGAACTATGCCAAGGTATAAGATCACAGGTTTGAGCGTGATTGTTGCTGTTCCTCTTACTTCATTCTAAACGTATTGATGAAATCCGGCACATTTCAACAACAACAGTTCTTAGTCGCACTGGATAGTTCATGGTACATTTGCGTGTAAAGTGTATCACTGGGAGGCTTTACTACACGATCCGAGATAGGCTCTTGATAAACTTTGGCTGAAGCATTTTCTCATAAATAAAGCTTTGTGACGCAGAAGCAGAATGATAACCATTTATATATCTTAGGAAATACCTAACGTATACCAGTTCTTCGCGAGGGCAAGGGCAGGTTAGGGCAATCAATTCTGAAAGAATTGATTGATTTCTGACTTACGCCGTTCAGAAAACCCCACGGTGTTCCGAAAGGTGCATCATAATACCAACATTCCTTTCTCCCCGCAGTCCCACCAACCCCGCGTCCCCCAGCGGTACTATCATGCCAGAGTTGCAGGGGGCAGGGAGAATAGCCCAACGCAACAAGCTGATATTCTCTCTGGCTGATATACTCCTCTCCTCTCGGGGCAGGGAAGGCGGCGCCTCGTACCACCGCCAATCTTTTCCACACAGTCTAACGAGTCACATCCAAAATGGGCTCCGCAAGCCTACTCCAGGCGGCAGCACCGCAAGCTCGGTCATGTAGGTTCCTCTTAGCTTCAGCGTGGATCTCTAAGCCACGGCTACTAAGCCCCCGCCGTGAAGGTAGGAACCTGATCTGGGGCGTTGCAGAATGACTTGAAATTAAATAATTAAATTACAAACGCATAATTTTTACCCCACTACAAGTTATATTTAAAATGTGTATGTATTTCTATAATATGTGTATATTATTATTTATGTACTTTTTTTATTGTATATCAATTTTTTTATGCTACTTCCAAATTCTTTTTTAGTAATCATGTCCATCCAATTGTTGCCTGGAAGAGATCGCTTTTAACCATAACACCATTGTACCACCTCTCATGTTTAATTATGTTTTTGTATTATTATTTTTGCTGTTTTTTTTGTTGTCATTGAAGCGCATTCTATCTATTTAAATAAACACGGAGTAATTAGCCACAGTAAATAATGGTTTTTAATTAATCGTGTTTCACTGGCCACACAACGTGGTATTGCAGCTTGGTTAATGGGCACATTTGAGCCAGGAACGATTCGGAATGAGCTCTTTTACAAAAATTTTGTAACTTTTTAGGTTAATACAATTTTTTGTATTGTTTCAAAAAAAATGTATTTTAAAATGTATACTAGATTTTAATTAATAATATACGTTTTAATTGATCAAACATAATTTAATTAGTTAATTACCCGAAAAAATAACACATGTCTCATTCGAATTGCACAGCCGCGTTTCGTAGATAAACAGACGACAGAACTATTTTTATATTTATACAAACAACACCCAGTGACCTTGAATTAATTTCTAGATAAGCATCATCACCGTACGGAATTCTGATAAAAATGTATAGTGTTCGTGTGTTCGCGTCGAAAGTTGCACTAAAATGAGCGGTATAATTTATAGTGATCACGTTTTCTCGTTGCCTTCTCATATGAACTATGGAAAATATGTTCTGGATAAATTCTTGATGTTTAATGACACCGTAGCATTGGTAAGTTTTGTTTTTTTTTGCCTTTAAGTGTCGATACAATATCGATACATTTTTATACTAGGATGAAAACATATATAATGTCAATTTTACCGAAAAGCAGACGCACATTCCTTCTTGGCCTCCATCCCACCTATTTTAATGCACTCCCCAAATTTTCCATGCGGAGGCCATGGAGATCAGGGAGCCGAGTGCTCGGAAGTTCCAGATACCATGACAACCCGCGGCGTATCTGATCTATGGTTCCACCGCTGACCACAAATCGGCCGCGTAGGGTTGGAAGACCGGTGCTATGCAATACTGACCGTCCGCTACCCCGCAGCTTCACCTGTGAAGCATCAGCGGTGCGGTCCTGCCAGAGTCGCGAAGAATAGAGAGAGAGGCCTAACGCAATACCAAAACACCTCTCTCCTGCGTCTCCACCTTGGATGCGGCGGGCAGGAAGGCGGCGCCATGCTACAACGCAAATCTTCTCCCCATAGTCCACCAACTTTCATCCGAAGTTGGCTCATATCCCTCACGAAACGACCTCCTCGGGCCGAACATGTAGCTTTCTCTCCATGGTTAACCAAGCCACGGCTACTAAACCCCTGTTACGACAAGGGGATAATCGTTCGAATGGTCTGGACACAGGCCTACTATCAATTTGAGAGAGTTAATAATAATATTTAATGGTTTTTATTTTTTATTTATAAAACTTTAAAAGTAAATAAAACCGCAACATATAGAAAGATTAGCATACTACATATTATGCATAATATGATAAGATAAATAACTATATGTGTGACAGATAACACTAAAACGCTTCGATTATATGCAAAAAAATAACAATCAAGAAAATGTACTTATACTCCGTGCAGAATTTATAAGCGGGCTTAACTTTAAACGTATCGAAATAAAAACGGAATTAATCTGAGTTGAATGGAGCAATTCAACGAAGATTTAACTTTGAAAGGTCGTCTGGAGATGAATGGACTCTTCCAATTCTTTATACAAAATGAAATTCTGAATACTTAATCTTCTTTCAATTTAAAGATCGATGCAGCTACGCAGAAGATGATCACATTTCAAGAAATGGCTCGGCAGGTAGTAAACATTGCTTACGGCCTCACCCAGTTAGGAGTGAAACATAATGATGTTGTGGCAATATGTAGTGAAAATAGAATAGAATACTTAATTTCTTCTCTCGCGGTATTCCATTCTGGGGCTATATTAGCATGCATTAGCAATGGCTACAGCAAAGGTGTGTATCTTTATTGTATGTTTTCATTTGAAGTTTCTGTGTATTTGTTGAACAGCTTAAAGACATTAGGATCCATATACCAATAATATACATAGGAGGCTCTATATATATTAATGCTAATGAATAAATTACCTTGATGGCAATGATATTAAATGACCGTCAACACACGTCGCGGTGAATAATGCTATATCAAAAAAAGTTCACTGTGCTACCGCTAATAGTTTGCTTTTAAATGGAAATAAAACAAAAACTAAATGTTATGAATTTAATAGATACCATCAAAATCAAAAGTAAATCAAATGTACGATCAAAAGTACACACTTTTGAATAGAAATAAAAGTAAATCCTTGTAAACCACTGGTTTCCTTGGCTCTTGATTCAAAGTTTCAATGGACCCTCATAAACTATCCAAACATGATGTCATATGGTATTTTGATGTGGGGCACGCAGGTGATACAGAAGCTATTTTCATTTTACTAAATAACAGCTATTTATAACCTTAATTATCTGTTATATATCAGAGATAAATTTAAAGAATTTTGCCGGTCAATCTATATAACATAAAAATGTTACAAAGCGTACAAAGTCATTCTGTCAACAGGTTTATTAATAAAATTAAAAGTTTAATAACGAACTATGATAATTTTTTTGAAGATGATAAAGCCGTTTCTGAAAATTTTGTTATAATTTCGTATGATACTTAGTGTTATTAAAAAAAACTTCAGACCGTTATTAAAAAAAGTTGGAAAATATTACAAAAAGAGGCTAACTGCAGGATTTCTTTTGCTCCGAGGAACCTCACTACGAAACGGTGATAGGTGGATAAAAAATTTAAATTGTTTTTCATTGGTGACATATTTCATAAATGATTTGATTTGATAACGGAACCCTTCAAAAGCATGATTGTTTTATAAACATTATGTGTACCTAAATTGCTATACTTATAAATGCTCTGTGGCAGAGGCGTATGAATCTACAAGCCCTTTTCTTCCCGAGAATATCGTAAGTGGCGAATTAGGGAAAGCCTTCGAAATGTCTCTGGGAGCAAATCCGGTATCAGGGCTCGCCATCTGTTACGGTTTTTCTCCCGAAGAGGCAAAGAGTGGGTTGCACTTAGTCATACCTAATGGTAATTCGCAATCACGGCCTACCCCTATAAGTGACATGTGTGAATGCATGAATGTATATACAAATATAAGTTAACGACTTCTCGGAAACGGCTCTAACGATTTGGATGAAACAAGGATTTCGACATGTAATGTAATATTTTACATGAACGCTTGAGGATGCAAGTATCCAGCACATTGGATACCCAGAGTGGTCACCGATGTGCAGAAACAAACCAAGCTGAATGTTTACCAAGGTATTTTTGAAACTGTTGCAAAAAGATCGTGATCGTTTTTTGGTTCTATTTATAACAATGTTTGAAATGTCGTTTCATCATTAAGATCCAGAAACAAAGTTACAGTGTATAACTTGAGAAAGACCATCATCTTCAACTCCTAGGTAGAACTTTGCACAACGAAAAACGCGAGAAACGGCGATGTAAACTCGCTTACAATATTTTGTTTTACCAAGATCCTCAGCTTACATGTTCATCGTTGCAATGACTGCAATTCGAGATGCTGTCTTAGAAATATTTAAGTATGCTCTATATTCACCAGACTTTTATCTATTTGAGAAATTGAAGAAGTATTTAGATACTGCTTGCAGAGGTCAGAGATTTGAACATGATGAAGCAGTAGTAGAATTTATGATGCACTGGATTGTTTCTTAATTCTTTAGGAAGGGAATTTAAAAAGTAAAAAAGACATTCCAAATGTATTTCACAAAAAGGTGAGGTTGAAAAATAAAATAACATTTAATAATAGTTACCTATACCATATTCATTCATAGTCGTTTTTTTATGAACGCCTCTAGTACAATTTAAATATAAAGAGTCATATTATTTCCAAGACATCATATCTTTCGACGCCTTGACTCAACTTGCCTTGCTCTAACAACTTGTATAGAAAATCACGAATTTGCATTGTATTTTGAACAACAGCGTGCACGGTTTTCAATAAAGCTTCGAAATTAGAAATATGTAGCAAAATTGGTAAAGAAATAAGAACAAATATCCAGTCACAGCTGTGATAGTGCATAGTAATTTATTTTATATTATAAACTTAATGCATAATACCATTATTGGATTTTTCAAGAAATCGACAGTAGAATGTCGCTTTAGAAAAAAGGCCATTTTATAGTGTGATACTTTCGATACATATAGTGATATGAACTTTTATTATAAAACTACAACTCATTATTTACATAATTATCTAATAATGCTTAATATCTTAATATCACTTATGCTACACCACGATGAGAGCAAATCCGGAAATGCGGATGATCCCTTCAAGTCAAAAGACTACCAAACTGAAATGAAACTAGGCGGGAAAAATTATCCGCATGCTATTAGAGAGGTGGATAAAGTTGTCATTTAGTGGGATCCTACAATCGGTCTATTGAGTTATACTAGTGAGATTTAATATGTTAAATGAATAAATAGATATGATACAAATAATCTAGGAGTGATTCTAAGTTGTTACATTTTTCAGATGAAATGGTACATGCGCTGAATATATCTAAACCAAAATACATGTTTGTATCATCCGATGCACACAGTAAATATATCAAAACCATAGACAGCATGAATTTGATAAAAAAAATCATCATGTTTGATAATATGTTTACGAACTCTGAAGTAATTGATTTCAAAGTTATTTCACAAAAAAATGTAAAAGTAAATGTATACACGTCTGTAAAGGCGAATGGTAAGCATACTCACGCAATACTTTTTTAATAACTTTTATTATTGTTGACTAATGTTTTTTTTTTTATTAGGTGAAACAGCTTTAATACTTTATTCTTCGGGAACCACTGGTTTGGCTAAAGGAGCTAAAATAACTCATAGCAATTTAATAGTTGCTGCACAACAACCTATTTAAGTATTTTACCTTAATTTTCTAATCACTGGTTTATTAATCATAGTTGTATAAGCCGTTTAATTACTATCTGTACAGTTTATTATATATTATGAGTCGTAGTAACCTAGTAGTCAGATGAAATAGTATACATAGTGAAAATTTTAATATCAATTTTATGTGCTAAATTTACCACATGGTCGACGACGAAAGAATACATTGCAAGGAAACTTGTATGGAATAATAGGTCGGGGAAAAGGTCTTTTCGTATTTTGTATGCATGATATCGTAAACAAAGCTTGTTGGTTGTACTGTTTGTACCTGGCTCGTTTCGATACCATTGAAAGTTGACATTTGAAAAATAAAACTGAAAATGTATTTCTCGTCATTTTCCATAGTTTTTCTGTCTGAGGTCTAATTAATTTATAAGATAATTTAAGAAGATCCGATAAAAAAATCAGCACATCAGTAGTTAGAACATTTCTCAGGAACGGGGTGTAATTTACAAAACAACTTATTAAAAAAAAGCTCGATGTTGTGGTGCCATATGAAGTTACGAATAATAAGTTCATGAACCATGTTATGATTTGACTCATCATTAGTGATGAGAAGTGGGTCACTTACGACAAGAATGTTTAAAAAGATCATAAAGTACTGTCTAGAATAAGAAACAAGGTGATGGTGGGTGTATGAAGGGATTGGAAATTTATCTCTTATTATGATTTATGCCTCGAAACAAAACTATCGATTCTAATCTATACTGATTATCGCAAAAGCTGATGCGATTAAAACAATAATTGAGATCAAATAGCCTGAGTTATTAGACAAGAAAGGTTAGGATAGGAGTGGTACTTCACCACGATAAAGACAAACCCCACATAACTAAAGCCACTAGCAAAAATCAAGAGCGCCTGGGTAGGAAGTGTTGATGCATCCACCATATAGTCCTGACATTGCACGACGTTAGCAGAACTCTATGAGAAAAGTAATGTAAAGTATAATATATATAAAGTAAGGTTGACGTCAAGGGAGGCCTGTGAAAACCACTTGTTTGTAATATGCCGGAATATTATCTCTACCTTCAAGATGGCAACAAGTTATCTAACAAAACGGCACATTATCATTGTAATTAGACATCATGAAACTTAAAAAAATTATATTTAATTTTAATTGTATACTTCGTGTAATAGTAAAAATATTATACTTCGAGGACTTGAAGTCCGCTAACTCGCACTAAGACCTTTTCTTGCTCCAAAACCCCCTCAAATAGGCCTTTGCCCAGCTGTGGAACAATTGAAGACTGTTACTTTACGGTTACTTTACATAATTTCTAACTAATTTGATACGTACCAGTTCAAAGGGATGTACTATTTGGAATTTTTGATCATCAATGTTTTATCCAACAGCAGACCAATCAATCGTAATTTGATTACGTTGACTATAGCTCCATGGTCTAGTGCTATGGGTTTTCTGTGTACTTTTGACCAACTTGTAAACGGAAGAACTTTAGTCTTTCTTCCAAGATTCAATGAAAAACAGTTTTTAAACGCAATACAAACATTTAAGGTATGTTGTATTCGACTTGACTTTTACTTTTTAATTTGTTAAATATATTAAAATCACCTGTTCTCTTAGATAGGCAGCATTGCAATAGCGCCACCAGTAATCGTAATTCTTTGCAAGTCGACAATAGCAAAAGATTTTGACATCAGTTCAGTGAAGATTGTTTACTCCGGGGGTGCTCCTTTAAACACGACAGTGATTAAAAAGCTTCAAACTAGGTATTACTATATAAATTCTGCATTCATATAAAAATTCTTAATTTTTTATTTTAAATCAAAATTTGTTTTAAGATTTCCAAATATAAAGAGCGTATTACAAGGTTATGGAATGACTGAAGCCACGGGACCACTTACATCAGAAACTGAAAACGTAGCAAAACCGGGAAGTGTTGGTGTAGTTATGCCTGGGAACATAATAAAGGTATTGTTTTCTTGAACAATCTTAATTGCCTGGCCATAAACAATTTTAAACAAAACCGGTAAAATCGACTGAGACAAGTTGAGTGAATTTTTTTTAATAAATTATTTAAAGTATTGCATACTCTATGAGAGAAAAGTAGATAATTAAGTTTTCATGTTGATAAAATTAACATAAAATACTATGAAACCTTAGTCAAATTTCTAATGTATTTTAAAAAATACCTTACCTGGTATTTAAATTTTAATTTGTTTCTTATTAAACACTAAAACAAAAAGAGATAGCAAGTAGAAAACAGACCCCATGACTATAAAAATGTATATTTTATTTTTAATATTACTTTCAGATAGTTGATGTCGAAACTCGTAAAATATTGGGTCCCGGTCAGTCAGGAGAAGTTTGCGTGAAAGGACTAGTTCTGTTCGATGGCTATATTGGAAAAGATTCTAAAGACGATTTTGATGAAGACGGCTTCTATAAAACCGGGGATATCGCATACTACGACAAGGACGGTTTTTTCTATGTAGTCGACAGAATAAAAGAACTTATCAAGTATAATGCATGGCAAGTTAGTATTAAAGAGATACCTAAAATATGATGAAATATTTCTGAAAGCATAAAAATAGATTATAGTGAAAACAATTACAAGTAAGTTTTATACAAATGATACACACATCAAAAAGGTCTTAGCAACATTCATGAAATTACAAATTTACCATTTATATTAATTAATTTCTAAACTAAACGTAGCAATAAAAACGCACTTAAATTCAAACAAATTCCTTTTCATTTAATTTTATGAAAAAAACAAAACGTAATCGAAATTTTTTTTACTTTTTTTTTAAGTTTACGTACCTACGCACTTTGAGTGAGTAAAGACTTAGAAATTAATTAATGTAAATGGTAAATTTGTAATTTCATGCATGTTGCTTAGACTTTTTTGATGTGTGTACTTCAATGATTTTCTGGCGTAGGATTTGGTGATTTAATTAACTTCATCGTAGGTAGATTTCATTAAAGGATGTATTCCAGTTTATCTTATTATGTTACCAATTTTGTTTTAAGCACTTCTTCAAGAAACTTCATCAAGCTGACAATTATTTTTCTCTTGTACTAATTTCACAACACATTTTATTTTATTTTTTGTAACTTTATTTATTATTTTTATAATAAAGTGCAATTTCAATAAACATATTGTAATGATATATAAATAATAAGGATTTGGATATAAGTAACTGTGAGGAAATATTTGAAGATTCATCAATTACAGAAAGTAAATAATTAACAATTTTAATATGAAAAAGGCCTTAGATTTTGAATTACGCCAATCCAAAAGTCAATTTGTGAATTATATGTATCGATGTCGTCTCGATAAATTCCATGACGTCAACTTAGTCTTTTACCTTCCCCTACCGGATCAAACACGTATGTGATAATATCAGGACAAGGGTCACATGCAATATCGAAGACATTGTAAATAACAACTATGTGTTGTAAACATATTGACCCCGGCTGGAAATCTAAGGACCTAAGGACCTATAACTCAACAATTAGAAACGCTAACCACTTGTCCGCGAGGTAACTAAGCCAGTACGAAAATTCTACCATTTCTTCTATATTTCTAGGTTCCACCATCTGAATTAGAAGCCTTGTTATTGCAACATCCAGGCGTGAAGGATGTTGGAGTAGTGGGCATCCCGGATACTCTTGCAGGAGAATTGCCTACTGCTTTAATAGTGAAACAACCACATATCGATGTCACAGCGACCGATATCATGGATTACATCGACGCCAAGGTTAATACTCTTTTACATCAGCCTATTTTAGTCTACTGATTAACTTAGGCCTCTCTCTATTTTTCTTGGAAGGTTTGCCCATACTCACCACGCTAGGCTAGGCTTGCCTAGCAAGTGGGTTGGTGAGCACAGTACCGATTTTTTTTGTAGTCTGTGGGGTGGGGATTCGACAAATTGGAATAGATATTTACCTTTTACCCTTACACCCCTTTCTTGCCCATATAAGTTCACTAGTTATTTAAATTATCAAATTATTTGAAAAGAATGCTTAAAATGTAAAATCTTTCATAATAAAAATCCACTAACATTTTGAATTCAAAGGATGTGAAACTAAAAGGTGCTCACATTATGCAACTCTTTAAAAAAAACCCTCTCCGGGTGTTTCGACGCTGAGAAAATGTAAGCGTTATTTTCTCAGCCTCTGAGAAAATAACACTACAATTTTCTATGCTAAAGACTGGCGGTGCAGCACTCGGGCTTAAGCCAGCCGCAGGACTAATAAAGAGCTGTGTTCACATGCAGGTGTCACCGTGGAAAAGGTTACGAGGTGGCGTGATATTCGTGAAGGAGATACCAAAAACTGGAAGCGGTAAAATAATAAGGAGAAAATTACGTGAGATGATACCTAAACTGCCTGCCAGTAAACTTTAAAGCCAAATAAAGTAATGAACAAAAATAAAAATACTATAAAATAAATACAGAAATAAACATGGAGATTTATTGCACTCGAATTTGCAAAGAAATATAATAAAATTTTACTAAAAACAAAAACATTTATGTTCATCAGAATACAGTTGATCACAGTTCGCAGAAAATTCTTCTTAAACATTTTATGTAATTCGAACTATATGCATGCTTTTATGTAGTACACTGTAGTACTCGGGGTGTATATTTGCATCTCAATGTACTGAAATTATCGATCAATGACGAAAATTATTTTGCATCAGTGCAATCTATTTTCCATATCAGTCACACAATGCTCTGCAGTGAAATAAACGTAAAATGGGAACAATGAGGACAATGGAAACAAATGTTTTTTATAGAAAATAAGAATGAATTTTAACCTGTTTTATGTTTATAGAATCGATAATACTCGTACATACTATTCAACACATTGGCATTACTCTCATAGTTTTAGTTACAGTCTACGAAATAGAACGTCACAATTTCCCGGCGACCATCCGACTACTGTGGTGAACCATTTGCTGTGCTTGTTAAATTGAAATTGCACTCTATTATTTGTTATTCGTTAAAATTCACTTCGAACAATAACGTTATCAGAAAAATAACCATTGTAACTCAAGGACGACTGCCTAAAATTGAAATTTACTCGTAACCAATCTTTGATACCAGGTACCACGAAAATTGTTAAGGCTCTTAGATTTCCTCATAGTCTCTCCCTACTACTAAATATTTAAAGACAGGCAACGCACCTGCAGCTCCTCTGGTGTTGCAGATCTACGTTGACAACTGTAATCACTTACCATCAGGTGAGCTTGCTCGTTTGCCCCCTCATGCCCTCTCTAGTTGTTCGGCGCTTTCTAACTATGAGTATCTACATAGAAAAACCTAGTAACCAGGATAATTTATCAAGAGCTTGCTATAAAGTACGCTTTCATGGACCGGAGACTTTCTTGCCAGAAAGCCGCCAGAATATGACCGGGTCTATTGGAACGGGCCCATCTTCACGTACGGGACTATTCTTGCGAACAAGCCTGACATCGTGTTGACAATGCAGACATGATGACAGTCGAGGATATTTTTGGTCGACATTTTTCTAGTATTTTGTTAACTATATATCTATTGTACCTTACTTATTTTGTCGTATGTTATATATACTCGTATCTATTTATTTTAAATATTTTAAAACCCTGCCAGATGAGAATCTATTGAAATACCCTATAATGATAATAATAACTTGGTTAAAAGGAATCTGACATAAATCTACGTCATAAAATTTTATGGTTCAATGATGTCTGGTTAGACATCTCACATCATAGACACTGCTTCCCGTCACTTTTACGACACATATGAAATGAGATGAGATAGTAGATTTTTCATAATAATTATTATTTTTGGCATAATTATTTTATATTATTTTACATAATTTTCTCCCGAAATGGTTCAATATTGACCGATATAAAAATATTTATTAATTTATTTATGTTTTCCCAGTTAAATTACATGTCAACGAGTAAAATAGACAATTTCTTGCGGAAATACGAGTATTTAACATACTACAGAGAACGTACTTGTGTAAAGTCTAGTGACGTATACGTGGATGGTTTATTTACTAAATTATGAAACCATTTTGTAGGTTACCTTAGCAGCCTGCAAATATTACACTGCAGATGGCACATAGGCCTCTCTCAAAAGGAAGCTTTGGTATAATCGCCACGCACGGTAAGCGGATTGGCGATCGCAGAATCAGACACTTTGCACCTCAGAAGCTGCTGCCGGTCATCGATCTGTTATTTTCAAAGGGACGGATAATTCTAAAACCGATACCACACGGCACCCTAAGTTTAAAAATCTAACACATTATGAAATATTATTTCGCAGCATTCCTCATGATGTCGTCCCTCATGTCCACAGAGACGGATTGATTGCATGTTGTACAATTAATTTAACAAGTACGTAGGTATCAGTCCTTGTCATTTTACCTTCATTTTCAAACATTACTGTAATGTCAAAAAAAACTAGAAGGTCAACATTAGACTGTTATTTTCACACTTGTTTAATTGAAATTGGAGAAAGGGAAGAAGTTCCTCCTAAAAACATCGAAGGCGCTTATCGGGGCTATCCACCTCCACAGTGATAATTCACAGACTAGTTAACGACATTATAACTCGATATGTTATGACATTGTAAAAAAATATAGAAAAATAAAGTGACAGGCGGATAACTTATGACATATTATTAGACACGATATAAATTAAAATTTTATTGACCAGAGAAATAGCGTTCTAATAATAGACAGAAACATTGGACCGTTCAGCGCTTCTAAATACTGTAGTAATTCGCTACAAACCCATTCGGTTTAGCTACACACAGCTAATAGATGGGTTTCAAATTTGTTTTTACATAACAATCTATTCGTAGGTACGACTACAACATATAAAACAGCTTCATAATGTCCTACTCTTTTTATTTTAAAATAGTAATTTCGTAAATCAAAAAATAACATTAAGGACAATTTACATTTACAGTTTCAGAGGATATCCTCCTCTATAATCCGATAAAAGCCCTCTACCTGCCAATACTTTTAAGCCGTATATCAAAAGCTTTTTGTTTTTTTAAGGTTAAAAGTTCTGTTAATTTTTTATTGACGACCAAGCCGACGTTAATCCTGTACGAAACAAAATACTTAATAATATTTTTGTACTACCCATAGGTAATGGACGGTAAAGTGTCATGTAATTTTTAATTATATAAATCAAGTAATTAGCTGTTTTAATTAAAGATTTTGATACAATTTATTAGGAAATTGATAAATTAATGACATTCCTAATAGCAGGCATTGAATAAAAGGATACTAAAAAGATTTTTGGCGATAAACTGAAACGACTATCTGCCAGCTATGCAGATTAAATACTATTCCCGTCATCAATCAATAGAAACTATTATTAAATAAAATAATAATTTTAGTATTTTAATTGAGATAACCGTGATTAATTATTTAACTGAGTTCAAGTATAACAAATAATTTGTACTTGTTATATAAGTTCGTAATAAAAATTTTCATAAAAAAATATTATGTATGGACGTAGATCACTAATAAAAATATATTACGATCTTCATGTCGTGACAATTATAATAAAACAATAGCGGTGCCTTTAATGTCATAATTTTAACACGCGTTTCGTGTCATACGAGTCGACGTCATATATGAAGTTAAACATTTACCTTTCAATGCCGCATTCACTCTATCCAGATCAAAAGTGACAGTGGAAGTGGCTCGTTCAACAGTCGTAGTCGCGCCTGCTTCTCACCATAAAGGCCTCCGTGAAAACCGTCGCTCAAAAATATTCCCGATGAGTGTCTATAAAGTTTGTAAGCACACTTATTCGTTTGAAGCCAATCAACAAACACAATTGCACCATTCAAGGTGTGTTCGTCCCCTAGAAAAATGTAATTTTTCAACTCTTCCACGTTGCCTTTCATAACCAACCGTAAATACAGTTTATAGCTCATGAATACTTTAACTTTAGGTTTTTTACCCCGCTTTATCTTCCTCACTCTCAGAACTCTAGCTGTGAAAATATATTTCGATTCAGACACGGCTGACGACAGGATCTCGTAGTCATTAGTTATCGTCTCGTTTAAAACACATTTGGAGCCATTTGTGTTTTTCTTGCGGTAAAACGTATCTCGCTTTTTCACCACGTCCTCTATGTGGATTTTTGGATAAACCGTTGTACACAAAAGAAATAACACTAAAATCTTTGGATTCATTTTAATTTTGTACGATCGATGACACACATAGAATGTATAAAAATAATAGGCATATCTAAGCCCACTACGAAGCTTTCGGTGGGAAAAATTCGTAAACACGCTGTGAACACAAACTTGCGCAAGAGTTTATGTTGGCGCCACCGAGACGCGTGCGCTAGCGCAGTCTCGCGCTTACACTGGGGCCTCGCAATTCTATGCAACCTTTAACGAAATAAACAAACAATGTTAAAAGGTTGCCTAATTATTGATTGGGACCAATACAGTGGTATTAGGCAACCTTATAGCTATAAATTTATAAAGTACTAAATAGTAAGATTACTTAAATAATACCTATCGCCTTATATATTTGGCGTAATACACGTATTAAATATTTTAGTGGCTCTATTTATCAAACGAAGGAAATCGAAGACAACAAATAACGGTAGCTAATACTAAACAGTAAATCCAAATATGGAATAAACCAGAGTTGACTATTACCAAATCTGAGACGAAACGCTTCTACAATCGATGTTTTGATGGGTCAGTGAGGAGCAGGATAACCGCAGGGGAGAGATAATACCCGGCGGCACAATATGGTCCAAGTTAACAGAAATTGGCGAACGTGGACTTACACTTTACTTTGAAAATTTATGTCAGAACGCTTATTAGTGACCTATTCTAAGGTTATTTTTGAAAAATTATATTTTGTGCAAATTTTATACCTAAGCTTATTTACTACGTTACTTATAATTTTCAAAAGGCTTTGATGAAGAATGTTACTTTTTTTTCTTAAGTATATTTTTTTTTTACAAACCGCTTGTCTGAATCCCTGAATATAGTATTAAATAGAGATATACAATTCTGTTCCCCCGTTGGTAAACATCTAATTCTTAAAGATTCCTGTTTGAATATTTTAATCAATCACTCTCATTAAAATAATATTTCAGTCCTGTTGATGTTGTATTTAAGGCACATAGTGTTCGTTACTATATCCGTCTAACGAAACACTAAACATAACTCAGTAGGAATACCTTCCGTTACGCCTCAAGTTCTAACCAAGTTTGGAAGTCCGTTATCGAGAAATTCACTTTGAAAATTTGATCAACACCGTACTAGACGTGTGGTTGGCTCTAAGTAACTTTTACAGCAACAATTTGATATAGACGTTATCCAATGTAATTGGTAACTATTCATGGAAATATCAGCAATTTGTTGTGTTTTGAATTTGTGAAACTGCATTGAAAGATAGAATTATATTTCTTCGACAAAACCACCACCGTCTGTAGTCTTCCAGACACCAAATTTTTGGTCTTTAGTGTCAACGCAGAGAATTTTGTTCGTTGAAAGTTTGAGCACCCACTTTTATCAAAACTTTACACTTAATCATCATATTTTTAAACCTGTTACTAGTTCATTGCTGAACATAGACCTCTCTTAAATACTGCCACGAAACACGGTCCTAAACCACCTGTACGCATTGTATTCTATAACAAAAACAGTGCGCTAACAAAAACAAAACGTAACTGGTTGACAATAATTATTTCTTCCAATACTGCATAAAATATGCTAGGATGGCACGCACGCCTGTCACCTCAAGGAGTAGGCAGAAATTACGGGTTTCTATTTGTCATGACTAAGCAGAGCCAAATTGCTTCCGCAACCCACTCTACGCCTCTCTTTCCATTTTAATTGTTTTTGTTGATTTTGACTGTCCAAATATTTGCTCTTGGCGGAATACAAAGTCGCAATCCTCAGCATTGCAGGGAAGATTATTGTCAACTTGGCTATCGACTAGCGTTTATTCTTAATGCCAACCTAATGTAATGCGACATGTGATTTTTGACAGATGGCGGTAAATCATTAAGAGAGAATTAAATATTGCTCGACACAGGCACGGCACTTAACTACCCGACTGCGTAAAACATGGTGATAATTGGCAAAGCTTCCATGAAACTTATACATACTTATGCTGGTGATTTTAAGGACACGATGTGTCGAATAATAACGACTTTTAAGCTGTTGAGGAATACATATAGCATATTTGTTTAATTAGTAAATACAACATTAACGACTATTTTACATAAATACAAAGTGGTTTTGAAAATTGTTTCCAAATAAACTTTTCAGGAAAATTGTTTTTTTGTTGATTAATGTTATCTATCACCATTACAGATTTGTTTATCTCAGTGAACTCCATATAAATGACATATACCTAAAGTAAATTCAAAGTTTAAATTCGGAATAAATACGTGTCTGCAATAATGTTACAATTAAACATTAAGAAATTTACGGGAAAATTATATATGAATAATAATTGGCAGATAATAAATCAAAGTATGAAGAAATAATAATTACAGATTAATAAATAAGACCCGCGATTGTCGCATGACATCTACGTAGGTGATTGCAGCTAACACAAGGAATTTGGAAAGTGGTACGAGCGTGGGCGGGCGAGTCGGGGCGGTCGTTTTCTGACGAATCTTCAACGTCGCACTTTATTATTTTATAGCATTTTTCATAGGCACTCGTTTATTTATGTTATATCATAAGCTTACTAAAAAACAGAGTAGGTAAGTAATCGTATCAGTAAAAAATCAGTAAAGTATCTGATGCATTTAATCAAGTCTAAAGAAAAAAAAAGGAATTTGAAGATTTGATTTAAAATAGGTACGTATACGATAATGCTACAAATGATGTCGACCAAAATAATAAATATAAATAAACGATGATATCTTCTTGGCTATTTTGTCGACGAAGATAACTTCGAATTACTATCTAAAGCTGTCAACTTTACAAATATACACCAATGCAATGTATGCCCAAAAACGGAGACACTCACACGTCTTCATCTTCCCGGAGCCGATGTAATGCTTATGCATTAAGGGTCAGATGTACTGTCAGATACAACGTCATCTAGTCATAGTATCAATTACATTCAGACTCAAAAACTAGGAATCTGCATGTTGCAAACGATTTCGGTAGGGATTTGAAATCAAAAGATGCAACAAAAATCATCGTGAGTGGAGGTGTGGTGGTGACGAGAATCCACCCATATCATTCCGTGAGTGTAAAGATCAACTAAGAGTTGACCATTACATCGTACGGGTTTCCTACAGATGGCTGAATAATCATTCCAAATATTAAAACATGTCGGACACGAGGTGCCTAGGCATAGGCACCTCGTATGCAGCTCCTAGGCCAGTTGCTAAGCGTGCCGATCAAGACAATGCCTTCCATTGAGGTAGGAAATATACAGCAGTGAACTATTAACCCTTCACGTAGAATATACATTGTGGCATCACGTCATGAGCTAAGAGGTTGTTGTAGAAGAAGAAGAAGAAGATAATATATCATTTCAGCTTCCCTAAGTTATCAATAATTCGGGGAGTCTGTAGACTCTGCAGAGTCATCAAATTTACGTAGCCAAGTTTTGTTATTCAAAAAACTAAAAAAAATATCCACGGTATATGACTGAGATCCCAACACCAACAATGAAAAGAACGAAATGCATTTTCAAAAAATATAGACAAGATTCTTAAAAAAAACACACGGAAATTCATTTGGAAGCCACGATGCATATAGATAAAATCGGGGATCATAAATCACCTAAAATACAAAAAACATATGTACCACGCAAATAATAATGTCTTGTATTTAAATAAAGAACTTTATCGATGAGTTATCTATACATTAATTAATAATGAAAAAAGAGCTATATACCCTTCATGTGTGGAGTAAATCTATTATCTAGTTAATATTTTCTCCAAGTTACGATGGCTCGTGCGATGTTAGTTTGAGATATGAAAACGACTTGAAGTCACACCCAGTCGATACTTCATTTATTTTCTATCTTACTGTAACAAACTGGCCTTTGCTCGCACCGATTCTTTCAATATCCTTTAATACCTTAGTAAATCCGATTAAATGGCCACCACGTGCAATTGTAGAGATAATCTGTAAATATTCTCACGAATAGTGCAAATGGGAATGATAAATACACTCGGGATTTACTGCTAAAAAAATTTTTTTTTTAATCTTGACAAAAAAAGGGTCGTTTTGTAATATATTTATTACATTTATACATAACATATTTTGCTTCTCCAAATATGTAATCGCAGTACCGGAGCCCGTGCTCTGGAGATTTTATATATATGCAAAATTTCGTTGTAAATAAACATATGTCATTGTGTGCTGTATGCCTTCCTAATAATACAGTGAACGGCAGTGGTAAATTGCTCAATATATTACAATCCCGCAAGTATATTCGTAAATACACGGGCACTCACTCGTCTTTACCTTACCGTACTTGAAGTAATGCTTATCCTATAAGACTTATGGAAGGGTTAGATGCGTGCCAGAGACACAGGACTCAACACAACGCAATCAGACCAAAAAAAATTATGTATTACAGAAATATTGGCGTGAGCTGTAATTAGAACCCATGACTTAACTGTCGGATCCGTTAACCACGTTTACTACAGTCAACGGAAATACCAATTATCAATCAATGAAAGTTAATCAACTTAGCCTATCGCTGCTCTTGTATTATTGGCACTATGACATTCGTTGCATTTTACAACACCGTCAGTCAGATAGTGGTGAAATTATTTTATTCCGACATCGATGGGGAATCGAAAGATCTACATGTAACATTTTGGAACAATTACAGTATAATCCGGTTAACAAGAAAATAAGAATTTGGGTTATTAAAATTATATAAATATTACATATATTATAAATTGGGCATGATTTTCTGTTTATGAATTTAAATAGAAAGGATGTAATCGTAAATACCTGAAATATAACGATCATATTATTGCCATAAATCTTCCACCATGTCTTAAAACATATTACGATCTCACGGAAAAAAGTGATTAAAAGTTATGACTCGCACGCTATGAATATTTTTCGAACTAAGCCATATTAGCAACGCTGACGGATTACACCGGGCATGTGATATTGCAGCTGCCAGAGATTTGCTTGTGGTACGCGGTTTAGTTGTGGAAATAAAATGAACAGTCTGAACCCAGGATAAAATGTTATATTCGACGATAAACACGATTCTTAGCATGGGATTGTATTATGCAGGGTTTGAATTAGATCTTCAGGCATTTTCACTACTAATTAGCTTCGCATTACGGCTATTGTTTTGATGGCAAATCTTTTTTAGACGGCTAGACGTGGATTTTGTTGATTATAATTCCTTACTATGTGTAAAAACGGGTAATAAAACTAAAAATTTTTTGAAGTATTACTGTGACTTTTAGTCCTTTTAAATTATATCTAACATTTACTAAAATGAATGTAAAGCAGGCATCACTTAAACGCTTCCACGGTGATTGATCCGTAGACACGTAGCGTCGGCGTCGGACGGAACACAAACGCATGGAGCGCATTCGCTCCATTAAGTTAACGAACAGTTGTCGAGATGTCGATCAAAACCACATCTCAATGCCTTTGCGGTGTGCATTATGGATGTAACACCCACACGTTATTATAATTTCAACCAACCTCGGGCAACCTATCTTAACCATCGAGCATCGTCCTTGTTAAACAATATATCTGTTATTTGTTTTGTATCAATATCCGGAATCCATCTTGAGTCAAACACCAATCTTTCTGCCGAAGTCAGCATTTCCGGTTACCTCACCGCAGATGGGAGCCCCCACCTCTGCTGTTTTTGTTTACTTAGTGGAGTTAGGCGCCAGGTATCGTCATTATAGCGTCGTTTTTCGCGCCGTTCACAAGTTAGCTAGTAAGCACGAAAAAGATTATTTTCTTTTCCTGTGAATAATTAATACCTCACCGTAAAATTAAAATTATGGAAGATCATAGTGTTAACGAAATTCATGAAGAATCACAAAGTTCTCCAAAACGTAAGCGTTCTCTATCACCTAGTTCGAATAGCAGTGATTCATCTAGCATCGGTGTCTACAGCCAAACGAGAAATAAGAAAATGGACGAAACCGTAAGTTATGCACATTTTGAATTTTTATCGCAACAAGTGGCCTTTTTGACAAACCTTATTTCAAAAAATAATGAAGTTTCAAGCCAAAATAACATCAAAACGAACGATACTTCAAATGACTTAATATTACGCCGGCCTACGGAAGGCGAGGCAAGAATTAACCAGCTTAAATTATCCGATTTGAGCACTACGGTTAAAGATCCTATTTACGCACGAGCAAACGAATCGTATGTTAAAAAATTATTAGAATTGCAGCACTTTAAGTGTGACGATTGGTATGCCATTCGGTTTGCCGACGCTCAAAAAAAATATTTAGCTACCCCCGGTTTCGTTGAACTTAATGTTAATGACTCGTTAAAACGATTCGAAAAAGCAATGTTGCGTGATGACCCTCGTTCGTATCTGCTAGAACGTTCCTTCGCCGGGCTAACCAATGCTTTACTTTGCCAAAAGGACGAATTACAAAAAGCGTTACAAACGTTGGTCGATTGGGCCAGTGATCCAAATCAGACATTGACTCCAAATTTATTATTCGATAAGGTAGAATCATTATTTTCCAAACAGTCCACTTACAGTAAGGTAACTGAGGATTTGTTACAAATAGTATGTGGCAGGCGTGCTGATTTCATTAGTTTACGTCGGGAGGCACTGCTACGACAAATTCAGGAGGAATTTCATCGCGATGTCTTTCATAAAATACCCCCAAGTGTAGATACTTTGTTTAACGACGAGTCTGTTCAAAACTACCTTCAAAAATTGGGGGCGGATAAATTGATATCATCCCGGCCTATACCTCGGTCTCAATCGAAGGATAATTTTATAAAAATCAGAAGCCATCAACAAGTAAACAAAGTGACGAAATATTTTTCGTCGAAACAATTCTTCGAAAAGAGGAAAACGCGCAATTCGCCATTCCAACCGAACGACTCGAGACAAAACGGGCCAAAATAATCAAAAGACAAGAAAACGCGATCTCACACGACTTTCAAAACTAAGCGTCCAGAATGACTCTCTTACATTTCATGGCGGCTGTCTAAAACAATTTCAATGTGTTTGGAGCAATTTGGGTGCACCGGAACCGATATGCAAACTTTTAAACGGTGCATACATTCCATTCACGCTGAAGCCGCCACTGATAATTCCAAATCCAAAGATTATTCAAAGTTACAGGACAGAGACCTCATTCGATATGACCAATCAGATTCAAAATATGATAAAATCTGGCGTACTCGAACTAGCGGAGCTGAGCCCCAGCTACCTCTCCACGTTCTTCTTGGTATCCAAGCCAGATGGCAACCACCGCCCAATCTTCAATCTGAAACAACTGAACAAATTCGTAATAACAAAACCGTTCCAACTGTTCAGTCCTTATCGGAGCAAAAGTGCCTATCGCTACGCAAAGCACTTCAGCAACAGTTAAAAATTGGCAAGTGGTCTCTCAAACAATATCAAATGCTAATGGGGAGACTCAATTTTGCCTCTTACGTAACCCGGAGAGGTCGGCTTCACTGTCGAACACTGCAATACTTCAGTCGACATTTGCCAAAGATCCATCCTTATCGCCGAATAAGTCTCGCACAGGCAGTTCGCTTAGACATGCAATGGTGGTACAAAACTATAGGCCAATGTATGCCGATACACATGAAGGCGGTAACCCACCTATTGACCACCGACGCATCCGATATAGGTTGGGGCGCTCAACTCGGCGACAAAAAGCTTTGGGGGACCTGGACGAAGAAGCAACTATCTTGGCATGCAAATGCAAAAGAAATGTTTGCCGTTTATGCAGCGATACTTCAGGAACAACATCAACTGCAAGACGCACAAGTTCTTCTTCAAACGGACAATCGAACAGTAGTGTCCTATATAAACAAAGAAGGCGGAACAAAGTCCAAAAGCTTCTAAAACAAACTCGACAACTACTTGCGCTTTTGGACAATCTGAATGTACATCTTCTTGCCCAGTATTTTCCAGGAGATTCAATACAGAGGTAGACGCTCTGTCACGTCAGAAGGCCTGCCCGGAATGGCACCTCACAATAGAAGCGACATCAAAATATTTAGCTACCCCCGGTTTCGTTGAACTTAATGTTAATGACTCGTTAAAACGATTCGAAAAAGCAATGTTGCGTGATGACCCTCGTTCGTATCTGCTAGAACGTTCCTTCGCCGGGCTAACCAATGCTTTACTTTGCCAAAAGGACGAATTACAAAAAGCGTTACAAACGTTGGTCGATTGGGCCAGTGATCCAAATCAGACATTGACTCCAAATTTATTATTCGATAAGGTAGAATCATTATTTTCCAAACAGTCCACTTACAGTAAGGTAACTGAGGATTTGTTACAAATAGTATGTGGCAGGCGTGCTGATTTCATTAGTTTACGTCGGGAGGCACTGCTACGACAAATTCCGGAGGAATTTCATTGCGATGTCTTTCATAAAATACCCCCAAGTGTAGATACTTTGTTTAACGACGAGTCTGTTCAAAACTACCTTCAAAAATTGGGGGCGGATAAATTGATATCATCCCGGCCTATACCTCGGTCTCAATCGAAGGATAATTTTATAAAAATCAGAAGCCATCAACAAGTAAACAAAGTGACGAAATATTTTTCGTCGAAACAATTCTTCGAAAAGAGGAAAACGCGCAATTCGCCATTCCAACCGAACGACTCGAGACAAAACGGGCCAAAATAATCAAAAAGACAAGAAAACGCGATCTCACACGACTTTCAAAACTAAGCGTCCAGAATGACTCTCTTACATTTCATGGCGGCTGTCTAAAACAATTTCAATGTGTTTGGAGCAATTTGGGTGCACCGGAACCGATATGCAAACTTTTAAACGGTGCATACATTCCATTCACGCTGAAGCCGCCACTGATAATTCCAAATCCAAAGATTATTCAAAGTTACAGGACAGAGACCTCATTCGATATGACCAATCAGATTCAAAATATGATAAAATCTGGCGTACTCGAACTAGCGGAGCTGAGCCCCAGCTACCTCTCCACGTTCTTCTTGGTATCCAAGCCAGATGGCAACCACCGCCCAATCTTCAATCTGAAACAACTGAACAAATTCGTAATAACAAAACCGTTCCAACTGTTCAGTCATTTTCGAGTACCAGCCTTCCTGCAGCACAAAGATTGGATGGCAAAAATGGACTTGAGCCAAGCATACTTCCACGTCCCTATTGCGCAGCGTCATCGCAGATTCCTGCGGCTGAATTATCACCAGGATCCGAAACAGCACCAGCTGCTTCAAATGACCTGCTTACCATTTGGCCTTTCATCCGCTCCGAGAACATTTGCCTCAATAACCAATTGGGTGGCGGAGTTTCAGGAGCCAAGGTATCAGATGCGTAGTATACCTGGACGACTTTCTATTGGCCAGTCAGTCGATGCAACAACTGCAAAGCGACATAGCATTAGCAATAAAAATAATGCAGTTATTGGGTTGGAAAATCAACTTCGAAAAGTCTGTTCTGGCTCCGACACAATGCCTCGAGTTTCTCGGCATAACATGGGACACAAAACGCAACGCAAAGTCCTTGTCGGAGCAAAAGTGCCTATCGCTACGCAAAACACTTCAGCAACAGTTAAAAATTGGCAAGTGGTCTCTCAAACAATATCAAATGCTAATGGGGAGACTCAATTTTGCCTCTTACGTAACCCGGAGAGGTCGGCTTCACTGTCGAACACTGCAATACTTCAGTCGACATTTGCCAAAGATCCATCCTTATCGCCGAATAAGTCTCGCACAGGCAGTTCGCTTAGACATGCAATGGTGGTACAAAACTATAGGCCAATGTATGCCGATACACATGAAGGCGGTAACCCACCTATTGACCACCGACGCATCCGATATAGGTTGGGGCGCTCAACTCGGCGACAAAAAGCTTTGGGGGACCTGGACGAAGAAGCAACTATCTTGGCATGCAAATGCAAAAGAAATGTTTGCCGTTTATGCAGCGATACTTCAGGAACAACATCAACTGCAAGACGCACAAGTTCTTCTTCAAACGGACAATCGAACAGTAGTGTCCTATATAAACAAAGAAGGCGGAACAAAGTCCAAAAAGCTTCTAAAACAAACTCGACAACTACTTGCGCTTTTGGACAATCTGAATGTACATCTTCTTGCCCAGTATTTTCCAGGGAGATTCAATACAGAGGTAGACGCTCTGTCACGTCAGAAGGCCTGCCCGGAATGGCACCTCACAATAGAAGCGACATCAAAAATATTTCAGATGTGGGGAGAGCCAAATATGGACCTATTTGCGTCGAAAACAGCTCATGTGATACCGAGGTACGTTTCTGTGGACGTACAGGATCGGCAGGCACAACACCACAACGCATTTTGTCACCAATGGCATTATCAACTAGGGTGGTTATTCCTCCGCCGAATCTCATTCCCAGAGTACTCAGTCACTTAAATCAAGCCAGCGGACTGTTCATACTAATTGCTCCGAAATGGAACAAAGTGTATTGGAAATCGGATGTTCAACGCAGAGCTCTAGTTCCCCCTTATCTGATTCCAGACTTAGCACATGTTTTAATAGACACCAGAACGGGCACGCACCCGCCTCAGATTCAGGACTTGCAATTGGAAGCTTGGCTGATTTCGGGTGGGAAGATATGTTGACTGAGTGGACAGATCAGGAACAAAAATTACTAATATCAAGCTGGCGGGGCTCTACGATCAACACCTACAAGCCAGCATGGAAGAGATGGAAGAGATGGTGCGAGTTTCACACAGTTGATTATAAATTCCCTAATGCTGAGCAAGTTGCTCGTTATCTCGCACACCTACACTGCGATATAGGTCTTGCTTACAGAACAATTTTAGTGCATAAATCTGTTATTTCCACATTCACCCACTTAACGGCAAAAATAAACTTGTCTTCAAATTTCTTTATAAAACATATCCTCAAAGCTATATCGTTGGCACACAATAAACCTATTAAACCACCAATTTGGAACCCTAAACTCTTATTGCAGTACATGAGTTCACATAGTCCTGAGCAAAATAACCTGTATCAAGTGTCGAGACATACAGCTACATTATTACTCTTAGCTTCTGGGCGCAGAGTCCACGACCTTACCTTGTTGCGCATTGATAATAATAGTCTAGTAGATGAACAAAATACAATAACTCTATGGCCAGCTTTTGGTTCCAAAACAGATAATATTAATCAAAGACAATCTGGTTGGAGGCTTAAGGAACACCCTGATAAGAATTTGAATATAATTTTTTGGTTAAGACAATTATTGACATTGACCTTACATCGTAGAAAATCAATTAATCATCTGTTTATTACAGCAAGAGGTGATGCTAAGCCGGCATCCAGAACTGTGATTGCAGGTTGGATAAAATCTCTTTTCAGAGACGCTGGTATTGAAGCCACTCCTGGATCAGTAAGATCGGCAGTGGCTTCTCTAAATTGGTTAGAAAATTTTCCTCTTGACAAAATTCTTGCAACTGGTAATTGGAAAACTGTACATACTTTCCAAAATTACTACCAAAAGGAATTAAATGATACAATGATTAACAAATCTGTGTCGCTTTCAAATTATTTTGATCCAGTTAATTGAGGAATGTTCATTAATTTTATATTATTGTAATTTATTAAATTATAATAAAATGAATGTACTTTCTCATACATATGATTAAAAAATTTAATCGATTATCTTTTCATTAATATCTAACCATTATCTCATGCATAATTACACATTATAGCGTCATTAATCATCATAAACTATTGGCACCAGGAGATAACAAACAGATCACTCAAGATGGATTCCGGATATTGATACAAAACAAATAATAGAGAGTTTTAACATAAAATAAAACTTACCTATTATTTTTTAATCAATATCCGGAATCCAGGTAAGGGCTACCTGGTGCATCATGAGCTCCATAATGACGATACCTGGCGCCTAACTCCACTAAGTAAACAAAAACAGCAGAGGTGGGGGCTCCCATCTGCGGTGAGGTAACCGGAAATGCTGACTTCGGCAGAAAGATTGGTGTTTGACTCAAGATGGATTCCGGATATTGATTAAAAAATAATAGGTAAGTTTTATTTTATGTTAAAACTCTCTATTTTATTTTACTGTTATTGTTCTCCATTACTTACGAAATTAGTTTTGATCAAATCTTCATGCTATTTACCAAATTTTCAACTGAGACGTTAATAGCATAATTTTTATGAATCAGCTAATAAAAGAACTGATGGATTTTACAAAGTCCTTCGACTTTCAACTATTCGTAATACTAGTAACTAATACGTAAGATTCTAATTTTTGAAAAGGAAATCGTATGTCTAATTATAAATTCTAATATAGGAGTATTTTACCTATTTTAATGTTTCCACGTAACAAGTTAATGTTAAAGTTTTTTAAAAAATCTTGTTTGTTATGGGTGCAATTTAGATAAATGCGCATAACTATTACATAATATTTCGCCTTACCTTTAACAGCAGCATTGATTCTATCCAGATGGTAAAGTGTAAGAGGAATTGGATCTGTCAGCAAGCGTAAACGCGGCGTAGGTCCATTTTCAGTTCCAGCAAAAGCACCGTCGCTCAAGAATATCGCAGAAAGGCGCGGTCGCGGTGCGGGGGTACAAGTGTCTTGCGCCCTTGAACGCTCCACAGATAAAACCGAACCACCTAAAGTATCCTCTGGCAATCCGTCGTATTTGACAAATGTCCTAAACTCATCCACATCACCCTTCAACACACGACGCAAATACAACCTATACAAATTTGACTTTTTTCCGCGAAACTCTTTCCCCGATTTAAGCTTCTTTATACTTAAAACTTTTGCAGTAAATATAAACTTAGAATCCCCTATCGCTTCCATCAAAGACCACTCGTCTTCGATAATGGTATCATTAAAGTTGCAAGGCGGTAGAATGGCTCGATGTCTCCTGTGAGTCGTGTGTCTTTTTCTTACTTTACCGCGGATCCGGATTTCGCCTCCGACTGCGATCACCAGGGCGATAACACAAACAATAACTAGCGAGGGCTTCATAGCGCAAAATCACTGGTTGGACACGATTAAATGCGTCTGATACAAATGTGTCTGTCACATTATGCAAATAATTTATGTTCCCAGAAGCTTATAAAGCGGCGGCAACAGCTTATTAAAGGGGCAAAGCGTTGACATCTCACTAACAGAAAGACATCAAATTGAATATTTAATGGCGATGTAAAGGTTTTAATATGCAAACTATATTATGAATTTTATTTAGTACTGCGGAGAGTCAACCTAACTTAATATTTATTCTCATGCTATGGGGTCGCGATCGTGTTGGTAAACAAACCCGAAAAGAGCTTACAAAGCGTATAGTGTCTAACGCGTGCGCACGCGCTGCCCGCCGGCGCTGACTGAAGGCTGTCACGCGTAACCTCCCGAGAAATAAGGGAGGCATATATCGAAAGAATACGTATAGAAACACAAGCTACAATAATACATCCTCTTCATCATCAACTCCCTGTTATGTCACTGTCACTAGTCTTCTACGTGATACTGCAATATAAGTACTCGTATGACTGCAGCATAGCAATGCACGTACGAGATTTTCTTCGAACAAAAAATATTTTAAATACTAATCTTAAAGATAATACTTTCAGGATAATAAATAAGTTACTAAATTATTACCAATGATGACAAAAGATTCTAGAAATTTATTAGCATTGAACTTAAACCGCAATTAAATTAATCTTTTGATCAACACAGAAGCTTATAAATTGAAATTCGATAACAGAAATTATTAAAAGGAATGTGCAACTGGCAAAAGAAATTAAAAGTATTAATAATTGCCGCGATAGGACTGTGGGAGAAACAAAGAAATGAACGATGGCAAATAAATCGTTCAAGGAACGTGTTGGTCGATGGCGACGTGCATAAGCCGCGATACTGCGACTGTGTGGTACGGTGCTTGTGAAAGCCCGCGATGCGTGCGATGCGTGGGCGAACTGGATGTGGCGCCGCGAACACCGCTTGTTTTGATACCCGAACAAGTCATAAGCTTAAACAACGTTTTTATTAGTAATTTTTTGTGAATGTTTTTATTTATAAAAAAATTTATGAAGTTAGGTTTAGTTAAGTTAGGTTTTATGAGTAGAGGGTCTTGTCCGCTAATCCACAAAAAATCCATGTGAATACATTCTTCAATAAATCATACCGTGTCATTTTTCACATACATGATATGGTTTTTTATTAGTAACCAAGTAATGTTATGGAGAAACGAAACCATGTTAAAAAATTATACGGTATGATTTGATCGATTTGAATGACGTTGTCAATTTTTGTTACACAGCAGCAAGTTAGGCCCGCAAATCCAAAAAAATAAAAAATACTGCTCATCTATGAGTTCAAAATACAAATGTCGTAGTACTGATATCTAAGCGAGATTTGTTATTACACGGAATCTATGCTTAAATAGTATTAAAAAAAAATCTGTCTGGATATTTGACCGGATTTAACTCCGCGGCGGGTTTCAGTATTTTGGAGCTTGAGCTTGTGAGATTTTCATCGTGTGCATCATTGGAGTACTGATATATATTTTACTAAGTACAGTCGCACAAACAATATGTAAGAACTCTTGAATAACTCTTCAACGTCAAGGTCAAACTATAACCCTTCATGTGTCATAAATGTCTATTGTTTCAATACATCAAAATTAACTATAAACGGAAAATTTGAATTGATGTGTGTTCATAAACAATTCAACAAAACTGTTGGCTATCCGTTGTTTGCCTTGCCTTACACCGTGACCGTAGTGCTACCAACAAATCTTCAAGGCGTAATTGCAGCATACCTAAGTTGATACAGAAACGTTGGAGCACAAAACGGGAATGTTATCGACGCCGTTACAACCTATAACACTAATAGCGAAATCTTGTAAATTCTGCTATTTAATATTTTGATATCAATATTTTAAATTTAAACCAATTACAAGAATTGATAATTAAAGTTATGTACTTACTTTTATATCAGCATTTTGTTATACATATTTAAAGCTCCTTAGCACAAACGATAAACTGGACAATCTTATATATACTGAAAAATATAATAGATATAAATTATATAGACAAGCCTTTTATAGTGAAACTTGTTTTTTGTATGTTATATGTATATTACTCTCTCCTTCACTTTTAATCAACTTCATCATAATAATTACAGATTATCTTTCCGATATAATCTACGATAGCTTGAAGAATAATAATTCTTTCGAAATTATTACCGAGTGTAGTATTTGTACTGTTTTTGTATGTGGTGTAGTATTGGTGCAGGTATAAAAAAGTAGGTCGCTTCTTTCATCCTCCCCTAACCCATTCATTCCGTGAACTTATTGACTCGCCCTCATAGGTTACGACAAGGCACGGGCCCAAGTTATTCCCATCCATTAACTTCTCACAACACTGTGCTGCACGTGGTTTCCACTAAAGAACATTTATTCCCAATTCAATGGCTACACGCACTTGTTAAATACTTTAGGTACCAGAACGTGAAAATGTGATTCAGCTTTTTTATACGTGGGCAAATACCTAACGCATACCCCACAGGGTCAAGGACAGGTTATGTCGGATTTGCACCGACTAAAGCCTCTCAAAGATAGAAATCTTATTCTCCTGGGCCACGGAAGAGACTGCCGTCGGTTCTGGGTTAAAATTCCAACCGGGACAATATTTTTTGTAACACAATAGTTATTGGTCCGGTGATATTGTATTGCATCACGAGTCTCTGATATTCTATCGGAACCTTCCTCTAATCTCATCACTTATGTATTATGACAGATACAAGAAAAAAAATATCAACCTGTGTTTGCGCGTACATCTGCTGTACTATAAAATATTCTACGCTGCATTGTTGTAGCGTTGGTCGAAATCGTCCAGAAAACTATCCTATTTTATATCAAGGTATAGAACACAAACTAACACGCCGTTGATCAGTTTAAATAATCTTATCATATTACAAGCATAATTAAAGTACAAAAATTTAAAAAAGAGTGTTTTCAATTTAAAAAAAAATAACACTTCATTGTTTAAAAATAATATTCTTGTGTCTGATTGATGGTGGATTAACAACAAAAAAAACACCAGACCGAAAACAAATTGACTAATGACTGGCAGCAGCGTGTGCTACGGTGATCTCACTGTTTTTCATTTAATTTAAATGAGCAATGATTTTCAACAGTAAAAATTTACTCAAATTTAAACCAGAAATAGGTACTTAAAATTTTAGCATTGATTTTCCTCGCTTAAAAAGTCCTAGTTTATTTTTACCGTACTTGAGTAAGGATCCAGACTGGAAGCAAAATCAAAGCTTAATTTTATAACAATGACCATTATCCGGCAAAAGAGAAGCTCGATTTAAATCTAAAACCAGACAATTTTCGCTGGCGTCTCTACAAAACAATGTATTGTATACCTTCCGTATTTTCTTAACAGTTCGACTAATAAAAAACCGTGCCATTGTATCAAAGATTGCGCCCTACTTTTTATTCAGCACGAAAAGGAATATATTAGTATTCAGTAACCTCAAGTGCAATGATTTCAAAAACATTATTTAGGTATACGTTTCGTTCCGCTTATTGCAACAAGCATTGGACGATAGATTATTATTTGACAATGAAAAGTACTCGTATATTCGGTACAAGTGGACTTAAATTACTTTAAGAACTGGAAGTTAATTGAAACAAATTGTTTTACATTGAAGTCGTAATAAATGTAACGAGTGCAATTGATGTGCCGTCTTACACTTACATTCTGCAGGAATGCATGCATGCTCAAAAAATATTTTCATTCTGTTCCTTTATTTATCAAAGCCTCCACTGAAAAGCGTTCATAAAATAACTTATTGTATGTAGAAACAAACAAATGACAGTATAAAACTTACAATGTTTGTTAAATATCTCCAAATCAATTTGGCGCTTAGGAACAACGAGACTTCCAGCAATAATTCACGTTTCAGACTCACGCCCGAGTAATCCCGATTTAGTGAAACTATCACGCTCTGTTTAAATCACTCTGTCAAACTACAACAAGCCGCTCATTAAACCCGTCCCCCTCAGTAAACTCCAACACACCCCTGTTATAGCTGACTAACTCAATTAATAGACTATCAGATATAAATACAAGGTCTTAACGCGAATTAAAAATAATCCAAGGGACAATCTTCCTTAACTTCCTAACAATAGAATAAAATTTTACTTTGACATTAATGCCGTTAAACGAGATCAAAAATGCAAATCACAGCTAACAGTGGCCTTATTAAGGCTTCCTTATTTAAAATATTCTTTACTGAGTAAAGGGGATAACCGGTAGCTTATCATTATTATTCGGTAGTTAATAGGCGTTTTCAACTGCAATTATCGTAAAAAGACATTGTCAGTTTCCCCGTCATACTAAAGTGAACCTAAATTAATTCAAGCTAAGGGTGGGCTTATCGACTCGCAATGAATATTACTATCTGCGAAGTATTAAACGCGATCAAGAAGAAGACATTTCTTAACGATCACTATTAAATTAAAAGTATAACAAGCGGTGAATGTTTTGCTTTATAACGTTGAGAAAAAGAAAACTTACTAGCTTGTTGTATAATACGGAATTTGTAACTAAAAATATTAGATTTAGATTAAAACTTTATTTCAAGAAGGTAACTACATCGTTTTTCTGGCTGATTACGACTCTTTCACATTTTAGGGTCCAAGGGTTGAAGATCTAATGACTTCCGACAGAGGGCGGATTTAACATTTAACCATTTCACAAAATGCCGGACCGAAAGAACGCAAACAAATGAGGGCATCAGCGTACAAGTGTATGAGGTGTCCAGTGCTGCGTTCGCTTACCCGCGGTGGTTATACCAAGTCTCATCTCTTGGGAAAGGCTGAAATGCAGTTTAGCCGTGGATTTTTAAAGGCAGATTATAAGGAAGATGAAGTATTAAATGCAGAGTCAGAGAATCGGGAACAGTCACGAAAAACAAATACGGCAAATAACCTATAAGGCAATAATTCGTATGTTGCACATTTGCTTACACAGTATTTCCAACCGAGGGTCCATTACTTAGTCCATACTTAGGATACGCAGTTTGGTGAAGCGCGTAGTCTTTGAAAATGTTTAAAAATACTCAATTTCATTACCTCTCAAGGAGTAAATTAAGAAGTAATTTAATAATATAATATTTTGTTACCGTATTCCAAATACAATATTAGACAGCGTAGCTGTTAGCAAAAAGCTGCGATTATTGCATAATACGTACCTACGTTTCCAATTCAAATAAAAGTTGAAACAGTCACCTTTGTAAGCCGCTTTCGATTTATGCGCTGCTGGCAAAAGCCTGTACGGCTGAATCGAGTGTACGAAAGCAGAACACACGTAAAGCGCTTTCACGCTATAGCCTACACCTCTCGACCACATTAAAAATAGTACCCGTAAGGTCTTACACTACCATTCGTTTGACGTTCTAAAGGAATAAATATTATATTATAGTTATAATATGTGTGAATGAATATTATTTCGGACACGTCATTTCTTTCATAGATTTTAAAAACCTCTAATTATAATTTGTCAATTATTGTATATAATATTAAATCGTACAATATCGACGTATTATTGTTTTCCTACAACTTGAAAATGCTCTATTGTATTCTTCTGATATTCTCTATTGATATCCTCCTGGCCGAATTCGACCACGACGACAACTTTCGAATACTATCGAGAAAATGCACTCATTTGTGTTTATCTTTCCATATATCCAAGATACCGTAGACAACAATATATTGTTGGTTAAGTAACGTGTAGCTTACGTTACTTAACACTGTAGTACAGTAAAAATAATTGAAAATATAAATCCATTTAATAAAAACTCTAAAACTGCAACGTTCTCAAAGTTAAAAATAATCACTATACGCAACACTTTCACTGTGGAAGCTATTATATCCATTGGTAGGTAACGGATAATAAGAAATACTTCAAGATTGTAGGAGCTTGCGGCACGCCGTTTCTTATTGCAAGTCTCCTTGTTGTAACGAACGCCCGATAATGTCTTGTCAACTTTACCTCTTCGAATGGCAAGTCAAAAGAAATAATGTTTTATAAATTAACAGACGATGTTAATAGAACTCTTTGATAGGTAAATTAGGGTGACTGTACAATCGTTGAAATTAAAGATATTCAATAAAAATTAAGTACCGTTTCGGTAGTATTCTGTAATAATCGAAAATAAAAGACGATGGAAATTAGGCCCTATATAAGGAGCACTGGGGCTTGCTAAGGGTAGTTCAGTGGTGAATTTTAAAGTAAGTAGAAGAGGAAGATGACGAAGAGAAAAGGATGAAAAGAATTCGTTACTGTCAGGAAGACCCGTGGAAGATCACGTCCGAGGGATAGCACGTCGGGAAGAAATTTTGCACCGTTTGTAAGTGGTAAAAACAAATAGAAGTTTAAGGTACCGATCTTTTACTCCAATTTCGCAACCCGTAGCTCGTAAAAATATTTAGTATTGTCTTTTGCCAATGTGTACCAAAGAGAACGTAATCACAATGCATCCTTCCTCAAACACGACTCCGAGTCATCTCTCGGTCTTCAATTATTCACCTTTGAGGTAAATATTTTTTTTTCTTTATTAAGAGTCTTAATCACATATGCGATTATGTCGCCTCGTAAGTTTTATACATTAATTACTTACCGCCTAGAAGTAACCAGTCTATATAACAATGCAGCTACGTCTGACAAGGGCTTCGCCAAAATAATATTACAATCGCCCAGTTCCGAAATCAATTGAATAAGAGGTCTCCTTGTATTTTGATTTTGGGCACATTCCATCAGTACATGGTAAACATCATGAAGTAAATGTTGAAATGTCTAGAATATCAAGAGAAAAAAGTATTTTTAAAATTTAAGCCTTATGTCAAGGTGTTTAGTAACAAATAAGAAGTTATTACAATATCTATTCATTTTTCTTTTTTCTAATTAGTATATATAACACTAACAAACGACATTGATATTTTTTCATAGAAATACGCAAACAAAGATTATTATTTGAAATATTAAACAAAATGCAATAAATACAAGGCTGTACTGTTTAGCAAATTTAGAAATTAATTAATTACGATTTGATATACGGTACTGCATCATATAAGAAATTGATTTGATTGAGAGTAGATAACAACACAATTTCTCAAAGAAAGGACCACAAATTGTACTTTAAGGTAGATAAGTATTGTGTGTTGAGTTACAGCCGCGCACGCACACTACTGCTCAAAACGTACAAAATGAACGGCGTCGTAATCCCACGCGTCACACAGGCTAGAGACTTAGGGAGATCCCGGGTTCGAGATAGTCCCGGAAATATTTTTTCTTTATTAAGAGTCTTAATCACATATGCGATTATGTCGCCTCGTAAGTTTTATACATTAATTACTTACCGCCTAGAAGTAACCAGTCTATATAACAATGCAGCTACGTCTGACAAGGGCTTCGCCAAAATAATATTACAATCGCCCAGTTCCGAAATCAATTGAATAAGAGGTCTCCTTGTATTTTGATTTTGGGCACATTCCATCAGTACATGGTAAACATCATGAAGTAAATGTTGAAATGTCTAGAATATCAAGAGAAAAAGTATTTTTAATATTTAAGCCTTATGTCAAGGTGTTTAGTAACAAATAAGAAGTTATTACAATATCTATTCATTTTTTCTTTATTAAGAGTCTTAATCACATATGCGATTATGTCGCCTCGTAAGTTTTATACATTAATTACTTACCTAAAGTAACCAGTCTATATAACAATGCAGCTACGTCTGACAAGGGCTTCGCCAAAATAATATTACAATCGCCCAGTTCCGAAATCAATTGAATAAGAGGTCTCCTTGTATTTTGATTTTGGGCACATTCCATCAGTACATGGTAAACATCATGAAGTAAATGTTGAAATGTCTAGAATATCAAGAGAAAAAAGTATTTTTAATATTTAAGCCTTATGTCAAGGTGTTTAGTAACAAATAAGAAGTTATTACAATATCTATTCATTTTTCTTTTTTCTAATTAGTATATATAACACTAACAAACGACATTGATATTTTTTCATAGAAATACGCAAACAAAGATTATTATTGAAATATTAAACAAAATGCAATAAATACAAGGCTGTACTGTTAAGCAAATTTAGAAATTAATTAATTACGATTTGATATACGGTACTGCATCATATAAGAAATTGATTTGATTGAGAGTAGATAACAACACAATTTCTCAAAGAAAGGACCACAAATTGTACTTTAAGGTAGATAAGTATTGTGTGTTGAGTTACAGCCGCGCACGCACACTACTGCTCAAAACGTACAAAATGAACGGCGTCGTAATCCCACGCGTCACACAGGCTATAGACTTAGGGTGATCCCGGGTTCGAGATAGTCCCGGAATTATGTTTTCGTAAATATATTACAAATATCTGTAAAAAAATTTTTAGAAATCTCGATTTTATCTTAAGACAGTACAAGGATTTTAAAATATAGCTGATATCAAAAATAAATTGTAATACACTTCTAAGGAGTGGTCTTGAAATGAATGTTACATTTTGGAATCCCTAGGAACTACAGTCTCATGGTGGAAAAGATTCAAAACAAATTTGCGCACTTTTTATATTTAAAGTTATCCTTACTATCCCCTAATGTAGTCTCCCAATTCTATTTGTAATAGGTATATATATAATAGGCTTATTAAATTTGTTTGGAAGATATTACGTCGGTGGGTACATCAACCCGATGCCAGTGCTAATAGCACTGAAGCCGTGCGCTCCTGATAAGTACGTATGTTCGCGTAGCCGCACCCTTTTACTCCTCGTACCCGCCGCTAGGACTATCCTGCTTCAGAATGCGTACTTAAATGATATCTCTCATCAGCAGCAAATGCGTAGAAGGACAGTCTGCAGTTCGCGTTCGCTATAGCAACACCGCTCGGACCACAGGTAATCTCAAGCGTTTATTGACATAAACGCTTCGAGAAACCGCCCGCGTTCTCTAGCGCGGCGGCGAACACACCCAGGTCGCGGCGAACTGCACCAGTCATGAGGAGGAAGAAAGGTAGCAAAAGCCCTGCGTCAAAGATGTCGACATCGGCATCTTCCAACGCCAACACCAGCACGGAGACCTCGGCGACTAGCGTGTCCACCACGGACAGCAGCGCCGAAAAGGACAATACATCGTCACCCCCAACATCTCCAGACGTTTCCGATTTATCGCCAAGGGCTCGTGTTGAGCACGAGCTCACGGCGATACGGTACTTGGAGAGCGTGGGGGCATTCGCCTGCCCATCCACTCCGAGAACTATCATTGCGGAGCTGGAGAAAACCCGGACAGACCTCGTGGCTTCGGGCCACAACATCGGACCCGAAGAACTGGCAAAGGTTCAGCAGGCAGCGAAGGACCGTGTAGACACGGAGATACTTCGCCCTGCTAGACGCCACAGAAACCCAGAGGAGGAAGAGTCAGACTGCAAGCGCATCTGCCTCGAGGAAACCACCATCCCCAGCGCAACTCGCGACCCGCCTGCCCAAGTAGCAGTGGCCGCGACCCTCGCTTCCCACGAAGCCCCCTCCACTTCCACAGCTGGGACCACGGCTAGCACTCCGCGCACCGCTCCGGTAGCGCCAGAGTCTCGCAGGCCGTGCACCACGCCCCAACGCACGCCAACACCCGTCCACTACTCCTCTCCCCCTGCCTCTCCAGATACCGCACAAAGCGGTAATGGATTGATGGCTACGGAGACTGGAAACACCACGCAATCCACCAGTTATGCGAGCATCCTGAGCGTGCAAAAAGAGCGCTCACAACGCCCTCCAACCCTGGTCTCGGGAACCTCCGACACCCAGAGGTTGGTGAAAGCTCCCCGCTTCCCACCCATCATCATGGAACACCTGCCCAACTGGACTCACCACTTCAGAGTCCTGTCCGGCAATATCGGACGTAGACCTAACGCCCGCCCTTTTGGGAAGGGAGTCAGGTTCTACCCCGAAACAGCCCAGGAGAACCACGCCATCATCAGCTACCTAACCTGGCTGGAAAAGGAGGAGAAAGTAGCTTGGTTCACGTACTCCCAGCCGGCAGACAGAAGTGTCAAGGTGGCAATACGCGGGCTGCCGGAGGGTACGGAACCAAGCGAAATCGCAGAGGACCTCCGGATCCTAGGTTACACTCCGGAATTCATCAAAAGCATCAGTGCGCGGAAGGGACGACCAGGCGTTATCTTCTTCGCGCAACTGAAGAAGACCCCGGACATCCTCCAGACACTGTATTCTGTCACCGAGATACTCTGTATGCCCGGTGTCAGAATAGAGGCCTGGAGAGGAAAAAGAGGGCCGGCACAATGCCACCGCTGCCAACTCTTCCGCCACTCATCGCACTGTTGCCACCGGCCACTGGCGTCTGTGCGCTGCGGAGGGAACCACGCCGCTAGGGACTGCCCGAGACCTCGGGAGGAGCCGCCAACTTGCGCAAATTGTGGACAGGAGCACACGGCTAACAACTCCAAATGCCCTGTCTACCAGCGGGAACTCCTTAACCGCTGCGCAGGGGCAGTGGCTCTATCCAGGAACCGGACTGCCAGGACACAAGAGGCGAGGGCGGAATCTGCCGTGAGCCATCAGGCTCCGTCAGAACCACCTCGCCAACCGGAAAACGCCCAACCCCCCTCAAAGCGCAAACGGAGACGCAGAGGAGGGAAAAAGAAGGCAATAACACCAGAGCCTCCCAAAATACTCACAGCCACCACCCAATGACAACAACAGACATACTCCTGGCCTCCTTAAACGGAGACGACATAGGCCAGGCAGTAATAAAGGGACTCGCCATATTAACGGGACTACCCAGCCGTGCCCCAGAAGCCACAAACCCCATCCAACCCTAAATAATCTATGCGCCGCCACCCGCGGGCAGGATGGACGGGCTTTCCCCGAAAGGGGTCCACCTGGCCACCAGCTCGCGTGGAGACTGGCGCAGAGACACCGAAGCCAAGCGTTCACGCACCCCCATGACCCGCACGTACTTCTATGTGCGGCGAACAGATACCACTGAAGGGGGCCAAGCCCCGATACAGTTCCTCCGACGCTCAAAAGGCGTCGAGAGAAGACCTGATAGGATGCGTAGAAAATATTTATAATAACATTATTTGCTTAATTAGGCCGACGCTATATCGTATTGGTTTTTAAACTACAAAGTTGTTATAATTTAATAAATAAGTAAATAAATAAAGTACTACACCTGTCTGTTTCAGTTCAGCGCTGAACATACTCGTATCCGCCTCCGCCTTTTCAATAAAGCGCCAATATGAGCCGGTATATATTTTTGAAGGTTTTGCCATACTCACTACGGCTGGGCTGGCAGGTTTGGTCACTATCATTGCCGTTATGCTCGCACTAGTGATGCTGATCTTCGTCACCAGTACGGGGGATTTGTTTTTGGCAAAATCTGATGGAAATACCGCCAACATTCACTTGCCTCATCTGTTTGCTAGCATGGTGCACCATATTTGAAAAAACGATGGGATATTCCTTGCTACTACCAAATTTTTTGTTATGTTTTATGTACTAAAACCATTTAACCATATACATATATCATAATGTTAAAAATAGGGCTGGATACTTTTATTTTATTTAATAACTTAAAAAAATATTTTTGTCCTTAATTACATGATTATAAAATATAGATGATTGATAATATAGATATATATATACTACTTTTGGTTCCTTATGGTAACACTTTCAAAAAATAGTGTTTTACTCATATTTTACACCATAAAAATCTTAAGCACCCGTATGTACACCATACACAAAGAGGAGCAAAATCCGTATCCCAAATCGATACCGCTCCAATAGGTTCGCTACTGTCCAGATACATCAAAGAGCGTTTCGAGCTGAAAATGGCGACATCATTAGTCTTGAACAAATCACGCTTCAGCAGACCAGAAACTCTTTAGAGCACAAAGGTGTCGGCGCGCCGCCGGACTGCCGATAGCTCCCCTATATTCGTTTGAACTGCGAGCGCAGCGTTCTCAAAAACCCGTCTTTATGTTCTTTTAAAAACATCCGCCACAAATGTTAAAGAATTTTATTTTAATAATGTTTGTTTCTTTTATTTAATTACACGTTTCTTAATTTTTTATTTAATTTGTATCGAGTCTCACATTTATTTAGCATTTAATAAATATCGCCTTTTAATAGGGTTAAGCTCATTAAAGTCAAAAAATTTAATTTTAATCAAATTGAATTATATTTGATAAAAATATATATTTAAACTATATATTTGATAAATAATATATAATTAAATTATAATTTAATATTGAAAAGATTAATTACCTTAACGTTTAGTTTTTAACCAATACTGTGAGTTAAAAATGGTTTCTTAAGGCAATCGTATTTAGTATATGCGTCTTTCTACCGAGACTTCTCCAAATCAGCCCCTTGTTCTTTAATTTTTTTAAATAGAAAATGTCAATTTCTAGAAAGTCAAGAGAATTTCTTCTTTATTTTTAAATTTAAATAAATTGTGATATTTTCAGACAGCTTTATTAATTTTATTTTAAAATTATAACAGATTGTCATACCAGTTGTCATAGAAATATGTGAACAGAGACTAAAATATAAAATAAAATACAATAAATACAAGGCCGAACTATTCAGCAAATATAGACGTGAATAAATAACGATTTAATGGAATATACAGCATGATAAAGATAAGAACGGCAATTTTAAAGGATAAACAGCATAAAATAACTATATAGAAAACAAGGAAATAAAAGGGAGCAAGATAAGTATCTTGAGTGACTGCAGGTAGGAAGGCTACAACATTGGTTATGAGTCTGCTAATATCATCGCACCCAACAGCCTTAGCTTTTATAGCCAGACTTTCTAGCCTCGTCTTGGTTCACAGGACAAACTTTAAAGATAGATATATGAGGAGACTGTAATGAGTAATAATAAGTTCGTATCGGATTGTATGGTCCAATGCAGAAGCAGAATCAAATTGAAGGATAAAATCATCGATGAGATATTGGTGACTTTCCCACACCAATATAAAATAAATATATGAGTTCTGTGGTAGCCTAGTAGGTCAGGCGCTCGCTTAGGCTTCACAGAGCGCGATTGAGCTGGGTTCGATCCTCGGCGCTACAACACGAACACTAAAATTGTTACTAGCAGTTTAAGTGCCGAATTTACCACATTCTCGGCGGTAAAGGAAAACATCGTGAGGAAACCGGCATTTCTGAGAAATATTGTTTCGAGAAACATGTGAAGTTCGCCGAACCGCATTGGTGCAGCGTGGCGGGACCTTCCCAGCTCCAAAACCCTGTGGGCATTTACAGGCTGCTACTTTACCATACCAATAGAATTTAAGAATTCCCACACATCAGATGGCGAACAATTACTAATATTGTTATGGATATATCGACGTATAGAAAGAGTGTCTTATCTTACATCTTGAATCTTACATCGATAAATTAATAATTGCGAACATTAAAATAAATCGCAACTTTTATACTACTCCTATAAAATAAAAAGTAAAGTAACAGTGAATGCTCACTGCTGGGCAAAGGCCAGTTCTCAAATATTTGAGAGGTTTTTGGAACCGGGAAGGGTTTGCCAGGCTACTCCAGTGCTTTTGCTTTTGCTGCTGCTCGAATGGGTCGACTCAACCGGGTTGGTACCACGGCAGAATACCGGCGTGAAGTAGAGGCATCTTGTGCTTCGGCGTTTCGTTCGGTGAGTGCCGATGGCCCCCTCCCTATCCCCGTCCTTATCCCCCCTCCCGTCTCCCAAATATCCTTAATGGCCGGCAACGCACCTGCAGCTCCTCTGGTGTTGCAGATGTACGTGGGCGATGGTAGTCACTCACCATCAGGTGAACCAAAAAAAACTTATTAAGCACTTTAATAGCTATTAACAATTTTTGCGGCGCCGCGAATCGAACCCAGGACACTGGCATACTATAAAATTAAAGCAAGCGCCCTGATAGCCTACCATAGCTCTAGGCTATTTTAATTTTTTTATGTAACATTTAAAACACCTTATGTTAGGACCATAATACGAAAATAGCTACATATGATGTCCGAAATTAGGCGCGTCAATTGAAACTTTAATCAGAGAACTTCCGAACGTCACCAGAACATCGCATCAATAATTGAATTTCGCAGTTCAATGTTTTACGAACAGTCTGCAGACTAACGCTTTTTAAATTTTATATTGCAAGTCCTACATAATTACACACACAATCTACAAGTTTGCGCTGCGTCTGCGTGGGGTTTCCCGTGGTTCTTCCAGGATATTTCTCAGGGACTAAGGTATCTTTATACCAAATTACATCAAAATTAGTTTAATTTGCGGATTAACCGTGAATACGTAATAAAAAGACAGGCTTTCGCATTTGTAACACAAGTATAGATATAATATTAATATGCCTCCATGCCATCAAATTGGTAAATATGAAGTTCAAGTCGGGGTTCCGACGTCGAACTGAACACCAACTTAATTAAACTCAACGTCAATAGTTAATAGAATCAGGCGTTACTTTGGAGAAATCCAATTCAAATAACAAAGGATGACAAAGTTAATTTACTAAGAACCGAAAGAAAAATGTTAGCGGTGTATATTTCTCTGTTTTCTGTAGATTCCTGATAATATCGCCTGGCAAATTTCTTATGCTTATTAATATTTGATTTATATTTAGAAAAATTACATACGTTCCTATATAACTCACTGCATGTCGCAACAGTGAAAATTCTATAGCTATGACGCGTTAACTTACGAAAAATATAGAGAGAAAACTATATCAAATACTCCACCTAATTTATCGAAACCGGGTGTAACGGGCAACAGCGTCAATGGTGTTTGGTAGTGCGATCGACAATCTTCTAGCCCAGTGTGGCTATTATGGCAAAACCTTCTTTTGTGAGAGGCTAATGTTCAGTGGCGAACAGTTTGGAGATGTCGGAAGAAGACGGTTACAGCATTGGACTAATGCTCGGAAGCATCGCGAGCTTATTAATGAAGCAACAGCTAAATTAGTCAACTTTGTTAACTCCTCAGTACCATGTTCTATGGCGAATTTCTGTGGGGATCCGCAGCCGAATTGGAAACAATATTAATTTTCCAAAGGCAAGCGATACGGGCAATCTATGATTTGGTGGCTCGTTAGTTTTACTTGCAAGTAGACTAATATTTATACTTCTGTCGTTATTTACGTTTGTCTACATTTTGTACGTATAGAAAAATATAAGTTTATTTTATAAAAAACGAACTGTCTCCTCCTGTAGAACGTGTCAATCGCTAGTGTCCTTAATTTAGATATAGTCCAAGAATGTGATATAATATTTTTTTTTTTTTGAAAAGGTCTGCTGCATAATCGGTTAAAATATTGAGAACAATGATTTGTGGAAATACCTCTTAGTCTGCTATTGCAAATCTGCCTACTGATATGATGTAAAAAAATTATGACCCGTTTGATATTCTTTTGATTTTATTGTAATTGAGATTGTATTGAATTTATTATAAATTGGAAATATCATTGAAAAAGGTCCCAGAGTTTCTTGCCAGTTCTTCTCTGAGAAAGTATTGTCTTGCGAACCGGTGTAGATTTTGACGCTCATAAGAACATTAACCAAGCCTATTTTTCTTGCCCAAAAATCTGATCTCGATGCTAAATTCAGTTTATTTTAGCTATTGGTTATGCAACTAGCAAGTGTAACACAAACACTTAAACATCGAGAAAGTTCTATAAATTTAAAAGTTTAAATTATATTTTTTTTATGGTACAGGGGGCAAACGAGCAAGCGGCTCACTAGTAGGCTGATAAAGGAAGTAAGGAAACACATTGTTAACGGAGCAAAAACTTCGATGATAGGCTGTATGATTTAATAGCCAGGGATCGAAAAAGATCCGTTTCTCAGTAAGCTGACCCTCGTTAGAGTTAAACATGCGCCCAGTACTAAGATCGCCAATCCGTCCGCCATTGATGATGAATAGGGATATTTTCGAAAACCACCAGACTCTTTTAGTGGACTGTTGTAATACCTTCTCCCTAAGTTAAAATTACATCTAAACATGTTTTAAATAGAAAACACTCATTTAATAAGTGTTTTATAATTAATAATAAATAATAAAAGCGTAGCAAACAATAGAACCTTAAAAAAGTGTGTAATAAAAATTAAACAAGATTGTTTCGGAGAACAGAAACCTTTCACATTACAAACAATCTGTGCAAAAACAGCAAAACGCTTAAATTAAAAATCTCCGGTTGAGCTAAATATAAATAGAAACAGTCATACGAAATTCACAGATTTAATAACCCGATTTTATGTATAGCAAAGGCAAAATATAATCACGGGGAAAAACTTTCCTCGTATTTCGTATGAAAATTCAATTAATTGCCTTTATCGCACCAGCTGGTGGCAGTATAGGAAGAAATCGATAGTTTTACTCGGCTATAAAATCTTATAACGGCGATACCTATCTAATCCCACCATATACAACATTTTCTTTCTTGTTCTAGCTCGGTTTCGTTACATTTTAGAAGAGAATCGCAAATCATAACACGGTCAATGAGGTTTTTAATTTTAAGTTCGTACATTGGAGCTTTCGGATCCCCAAATTTTTTTAAATGAGTAAAAACAGTTTCGTAATTAATAACCAGTTCCTATGAAATGTCGCAACTATTGATGAGCCGACCTTGCTTCAGTTTTACCCAGATGGCGTCTACTGTGTTCAAGTAACCAGTACGAGTACGAGCTGCATTTTTAACGTTAAAATTTCCAGACTGAAAACGTTTGAACCAACTTTGTGCTAAGGGTAGCTGACAATTCGATCCATACCAGATCCACAGAACAAATTTTGTTTGCGACTTGGGATGTATCTTTACCTTTTTTATGTTAAAATCTTAAAATGAATTACCTCCAGATTCATTAATGTTCACAAAAAAAGAGTGGGAAATAGTTTCTATCTGATTACGTAATATCAACTTCAATTAATAATTTCATTTCGTTAATAAATTCATACTATTATAGAAACATTTTACAGTAGTTGATAGACTAAAGTAAATTTAACTTTACTCAAATTTACTTTAATTCATATTAATAATTAATAGAGGCACAGCAAACTATTAAAAACAACAACTTCAACAAGTTTTCAGCTATACAAGATAATTAAACAATGCTTTACCTAAATATTAGTGATATAAAGGATTTGCTTTAAACGTTTCGTGAATCGGCTTTCACAGTATATTGCAGATCTAGTTTATATATGAAAATATATATCAAGCTAAATCTGCTGAATGTGCCATCACTTTCTGCAAATACTAACCTTGTCTGCACGTGGTGCATCCTGCAAGTAAATAAACGACGCTCTGGAGACCGAATGAGCCATCCGGATTAGCCGAATCCAAATCCCACAGAAGCATTAGCACTAGTGTGAAGGCATCGGCATTGCGCTCACCAATGTCAGAAATGTGTTGTTTGGAATGTTTATTCCATGAAATGTATGTCGGCTTGTGTTGGCGCTTTCATAGAGAGGTCTATGTTCAGTGGTGGATTTAAGTAACAGTAATATTGAATATATGTGCTTACACGAGTTAACCATAGGGGTACACATTTTTCATTATAATTTTGTGACAAACGAGTTAACATTCTGCAACAAAACAGATAAGAAACATTTCCAATCGAAGAAGTTTACAGACGTGTTGTGACCCAAATAGACTAAGATGGAATGCCTCACAGCTTGTACTGTATTGTAGTGGGTTTCTGCATCGATGATCTATATACCCTTCAAACCGGAACATCATGGTGGTAACACTGGTGATTGACAGCAGAAATAAGTAGGAGGGGGTAACTACCCAGACGGCTCTTAGGCAGAAAAGGAGTAAAAGGCATGAAACATGACATACTCGTTTACGTTTACCTCTCCAAAGAAAAAAAGGTCGCCCAAAATCAAATTAAAATATATAGCAGAAAACCCTAATTGAACAACACATTATTCGATCTTTACAAAGCGAAGGCGGAAATTACAAAATGTACTGACCCATATTTCATTTTATTTATAAGTAGCCTAAATGGTAAATGTTATCAAAACAAAAGCGAAATCACTATTTACATTGTTTCATATTTATTTAACCAACAAAGGAAATCAAATGTGACGCACATTCCGTCTGACTAACTAATATCATGAATATAAATTGAAACATCATGGATATTTATGCGGGTTGCTTGCGGGTATTGCTCACAGCAGTGTTGCGCACGACGGGCAGGTGTTCAGACAATGTGCCCGCCAGCAATAGATTCCTGATATCAATATTTATGCCTATTACCATCCCGATCAGAAGAAATACAATACCATCATTTTAGCTCCGTAATATTCATTGCGGGTCGAACCTTTTTACTCAGCCCTTCAAGATTACCCCGATTTTCATATCAATTTCACGCTCCAATATCTATAGCAACGTTCATCTTATAAACATAATAAATTAAAAAGGTATTAAATGAATTACTCGATGACAACCAGATCGAACTCAATTAAATTAATCCCATAACGTTTTAAATGTGCGTAGCAACATAATACGGAGTTAACGCTCCACATGCGGCTTTCTGAATCTCTCGTGATTAAAATTATCAACTAATTACTCGAACGTTTCGCTTTGTGGAATATTACACCCTCAAACACATAATTACAGCGAATCTGATTGAAAGCACAGATGGACTTCGTGATCAATGAAATAAATAGCTATTGACTTAATTCATGACTGTAGTTCGCTTCGAAAACAGTCAATCAGGCAGTAATAATGGATCTACGTTCGGCTTACCTACGCAGTTCGTGGTACTGATTGCAGATATCGAGCCATCCGCCCCACGGACGGCACCAACGGCGAAATCGCATTCCACTTTCAGATAATGATAACCAAACTAATGTAGGCGGTAATAGATGGATAGTGTTGGCTTAGTTACTGTTGAAGAAATGCACCCTACTAGTAAACAAACATTTCTCTGCATTTTTAAAGAAACGTTTAGTTGGATTGTTTTTATTTACTTTAGTTTGATGATTACTTTGACGGTAACGATGCCTTCCTGGCCTAATATTTAAGCAACTACATACATATATTGGCTTCGACTAAGATACCACCCATCTCTCTGCTGACAGGTACGCTAACTTCTAAGCCCGAGGGTCGTAATTTTGTCATAATTTTAGTGGTGTTATTGTTAGCAGTTTTTGATACAAATAATGTTGTTTGCAGTACCTAAGTTATCAAAATCAAGTGACTAAGGACCGTGCTTTGTGGCAATCTTTGGGGGATCATAGGGCATGTTCAGCGGAGGAATTGTAACAGTTATGGCCGAGGTATTAACACGTAGATTTTAGTTTGATGGAGGGCATATGCGATTTATGTCACGATATGGAATTTATGGCGTAATTTTACCTTTTTGACTTTCCGCCGTTTCGGATGATTTCTATGTTTAGTATTCGCCTAAATTCAAGAAGTCATTGATATAACGTATTTAAACATTTTAGGAGCCTATTCCTTCCTTAAAGGCCGGAAGCGCATCTGTATCTCCTCTGGTGTTGTGGATATTCGTGGGCATCGGTGTACCCTTACCATCTGGTGGGCCGCATGCTCGTTTACCCCTTTTTCTATAAAAAATAAAGCAATGATCTGTATATACTTACGTACTAGATGACGCGTTCAATAGAAAACGAATATCACTCTGAGTTGCGGTTCTCGTGCCAATGACAGAGCAGTGGGTAATTTGAGTGAAGTAATTTTAATTAATTTTACTGTATAATAAATACTAAACATTTGAAATTAAACTATTATTTACGAATTTTATCATCGGGAATATAAAAACAAAATTAAACGCGATAAAATCCGTAAATAATAGTTTAATTTCAAATTATTTTACTGTTTTTCACAAACAAATTTGTCTAAAATTTACTTACAACGAGACTATTATTGGAATAATATGATAAATAAAACTAGTGAACTCTATCATCATAAAATGACAAAGTGCACAATAGACCTGACCAAAATATATAAATACTACGCTTTGATACTATTTGGCTTCAGCGAAGCGGACAAAATTCGGAAGATATTATTTCCATGAACGTTTGCGTCTATGTGCAGAATATGAAATGTCATATAACAAGCCTAAATGTAAGCGGATTGACGATCGTAGTATCAGACACTCGTGTGTTATATGCTGCCACCCGTTACATACCGACTAGAATTGCGAAATCAGCTTTGATAGACGGACAGACAAGCGATGATTTTATAATATCCATTTTTACTTCTGATCCTTAAAAATAAATTTAATACGAGCAGTGACTTTGCTAGAATTAATTCAACCAGGAAACCGTCCAGAATTGATTTCGCTACGTGCCATTAATCTTAACAAGCTCCACGTTCCCGCTCACAGTTCCGAAGCCACTAGTAAAAATTATATGTTACAGAATTTGCTAAAGTTAATCTCAACAAGGAACAGTAATAATAGTAAATAGGTAGTATCAACAGTACAAATGAGTACTCACATCTGTCACCCCTCGGAGTAGGCAGAGATTAGGGATTACCATTTAGTATGACTCAGCGTAGCCCAAAGAGCTTCCACAACCTATTTCATCCTCTTCTGTGGAACAAGAATGGAACAGTGTCAAACCCTATTTAGGGTCTGTTCAGATCAGTCTGGACTTAAGTGATGCATCTCCTCTGATGTTTTAGATATACGTGGACGTCGGTGATCACTTACCACCAGTTCTTCAGCTCAGCTGTTTCAAACCGAACAATCCTAGCGATGTTTCATATTAACATAACTGTAAGATTTTTGCTAAAGAATATGTGAGCTTAAATCCGCTGAGCAATTAATCTCGGTTATCGATGGGTGCTATCGCTTTACGGGTGACTTCAAGGCACTTACCGGATTGGGCGCTAACTTAACTCCACCATTTCACATCGAATCTGCGTGAATGATAAAAACATGATCTCACTTATAGTAGTTATTTGAGTTCAATCAATATATTGATTGATATACTATAAGTAAATTTTAAATCCTATAAGGGGCAAAATGATACTTTTGAAAAATGTATGTATTACAATACAACATGTATAATTTGATTATATGCTCGTATGTACAAAATCATGTATATAAAATCATACTTAAAATTAAAATAAATAACCGTACAAAGGTATAAAGTATAATTAATAATTGCCGTGTGATGGCGACCTAAGTAAATATGGTATACTCTTTCTTCCCATAGGTTTAGTAAGAGTCTACTGACGTAAAACCTTCAACATCTCAAGAAGTTCGACAGATTACAGAATCCTCATCTCTAAAACAAATCTTAAATAGATACTTATTATGTAAATGTGATAATTCAAACAGCAATTTCTATCCTACATAGTCAAGAGGCGACGCACGGTAATCACAGACAGCTCCTTTGCGATGCGATACGGAGAATATAATAACTTCAACACAGGAGCACGGGCTCAAACCATTCTATTGCGAAAGGGTGAGCGTAAAGCGAATCCATACGTGGTGTGTTCGCTCACAGCCGAATATAGCTTCCATTAATTAGCAGTCAACCGAGGTTCACTCCACAAACAAGCGTACAATGAAATATCACAACACATAAGCTGATTATACAGCGATGTTGGTAAAAGCATATCTATGTACGAACGTAAACTAAATTATACTCCGCCTTTTGATGTACCATACATAGGTAACTTCGTATCTATTATGCATTATATTAGATAGTGGAAATACGTTTACCAAAATTAGCTATAATGCTAAATCTATGGTATTCCTGTGATTTCTCTTATAGGACTCGTTGTGTAACGGTTGAATTATGAAATTTCAGTGTTGTGGCAGTATCCGTGTAGTTGTCAGAATTAAGGAACCGCCACCCCTATCTGATGGTATACAAAACCTTGTAACGCCCTTTCGTCCCATGGGTGGCTTAAATGTCGACAGAGGGAACAAAGTACCGAATACCGAAAGAAAAATAAATAACAGCACTTGTTTAACCGGTCGCCAGGCGTGGCAACAATGGCAAAAACCTCTAGTTGAGACATATCTAACGTCGGTGTAGAAAAGTTTATGAGTGGCAACCACGTACAAGCAAAGGTTGTGTAGAAACACTCCCCAAAATTATTCAGTGACGACCAATACACAGTGGAGTGGGAGGTGGTTGGACGCAGGTGGCTCGAGACTATGCTATGTTCATCAGGGGACTTGTGCAGGAATGAATGAATTGGTTTAATTCATTTCAATAGACGATACAATTAAGTCAATTCTAACTTGCACATTGTTATCGCAGAATACTTAAATATTAATTTTAAAAGCATACAGAATATTTCGTTAAGCTTTTAACACATCAGCCAATACAATCGAAAATTATTCAGATTAAACCAGCAATTTGATTCAATATCAGCCATCAAGGAATAAGATTAAAATCAACAACCGAATTGCATTTATTTAATCAGCTTTTATCGAACTATAAAGGAAAATAGAGCACAAGGTTTTACAGTAATATTTATTATATATCAAACAGTTGAATAAAAAGATAAAGAACACTGCAACACCATAGTTACAAACAGCTTCTCTATTCCATTTCTATATATTCAATGTGAAATTATTTTGAGTTAAAAAACTACTATACAAGCTTTTTAACGTGGTAGAGCCAAGCGGCGGCTTTTGCTGCCGCAGGAATGGGCCGGCTAGTCCGGATAAGTACCACGGCCTCGCAGAATACCGGCGTGAAGCATCTTGTGCTTCTGCGTTTATTGCGGTGAGTGAGGTAACCGGAGGCCCTCTCCCCCCTCCCCCTCCCCAAATATGGTAGCGGTTTATAATTTTGAGCTACCCCAGGAGGGTACCAGTACCTACGGTTCTGGAGAATCCCTCACTGAGCATCCACGTTCAGGCTTTCCTACGCTACCTAATCGTGGATGCACAGTCTGCCCCGCGTATTCTGGGGCAATATTCCGCTCTCTTTCTTTCCTACTCGAGGCAAACGCAGCAAGGAAACTATGGCATCCCCTACCGCGCTCGCCGTGGATTTCTGCAATATCAGGGGACTCCACTCGAACCTCGTCTCCGGCTGACACCTCTTATCTGCATTACCCGGGGTACAAACTGGAACACTCCTTTGTGCCCCGTGCCGGAGTTTGCGTATACGTCAGAGATGATATCTGTTCTCGACGCCTCGGTAGTCTTGAAGGTTTGGACCTATCTACCGTTTGGCTGCGCATCGACAGCGACGACCATCCGCGCGTCCCATAGCCGTAACTGACCGACTCATCGACCACATCCAAATGGCTACAGATTCCGTGCTACAACAGATCCCATCCGCAGAGATCGTGATTCTCGGCGATTTTAATGCCCACCACACCGATTGGCTCGGTTCTCGCATAACCGATCATGAGGGGAGATCTGTTCACGACTTTGCATTAGCATATGGCCTGACACAACTGGTAACCTCGCCGACGCGGATTCCAGACGTGGAAGGTCATACACCTTCCCTGTTGGACCTTTTGCTGACCTCACACCCGGGCGGATATTTGGTCTCAGTCGATGCCCCTCTTGGCTCGTCGGACCACTGTCTGATCCGGAGTGTAGTGCCTATCGCGCGCCGATCCCGAACGCGATCTGCGGGCTTCCGCCGTGTGTGGCACTATAGGTCGGCAGATTGGGATGGAATGCGGTCTTTCTTTGCTTCCTACCCATGGGGGCAGGTTTGCTTCTCGCTGGATGATCCCAACGCCGTTGCAGATTCTGTCACCGATGTGGTACTTCAGGAATGGAACTTTTATTCCGTTCTCTGCAGTGCCTGTCGGAGGTAAATCCCAGCCTTGGTTTGGTCGCACCTGCAAAATAGCGTCACGCCGAAAGCGGAAGTGCTACCAGGCCTGGGCCGATGCATCGGCGTCTCGGGATGCAAAAACCAGTGCTCTTAAAAACGAGTACAACTCTGCCTCCAGGTCCTTCAAAAGAATTATCGCTGCGGCAAAGTTAAAGCACATTGGCAGAATTGGCGCGAGATTAGTTCGCCTCCCATCGGGATCCCGCGCATTCTGGTCTCTCGCCAAGGCTGTCCAGGGGAATTTCTGTCAGCCATCTCTCCCATCTCTACACAAGGAGGATGATTCGCTGGCCCATACTGCAAAAGAGAAAGCCGATCTCTTGGGCTCTTTTTTTGCATCCAACTCGACTCTTGATGACCGGGGAAACTCTCTACCTACCATCCCGTGGTGTAAGTGCTCCATGCCGGAAATTCAGTTTCTGCAGAGCTCAGTGCGAAAGGCACTCCGCTCCCTGGACATTCATAAGTCGAGTGGGCCGGACGGAATCCCTCCAATTGTGCTGAGGATGTGTGCCCTTGAGTTGGCACCGGTTCTCACGCGTCTTTTCCAGCACTCCTACTCTTCAGGCGTCGTCCCGGAATCTTGGAAGCATTTGTGCATCCAATACCCAAAAAAGGCGACCGCTCTGATCCGTCCAACTACAGGCCTATTGCCATCACCCCCTTGTTATCTAAAATAATGGAGTCACTCATCAACACCCAGCTCCTGAGGTACCTGGAGGAACACCAGCTGATCAGTGACCGACAGTACGGTTTCCGTCGCGGACGATCAGCTGGTTATCTTCTAGTTTACCTGACTCACCGATGGGCAGAAGCAGTTGAGTCTAAGGGGGAGGCTTTGGCGGTTAGTCTGCATACGTAGCGAAAGCATTTGATAGGGTTTGGCATGAAGCGCTTCTTTCAAAGCTTTCATCTTACGATGTTCCTGAGAGATTGTGCAACTGGGTCACCAGCTTCCTCACGGATCGGAGCATCAAGGTTGTTGTCGACGGTGCATGCTCGGACCCCAAACCCGTGAATGCTGGTGTTCCACAAGGCTGTGTGCTATCTCCCACTCTGTTCCTTCTGCATATCAACGACATGATACAAATCAGTAGCATTCATTGCTATGCAGACGACAGCACGGGTGATGCCCTATATACAGGCCGTGCGAATATTTCTCGGGAACACGTCGACGAGCGCCGGAACAAACTTGTTTCTGAAGTCGAGACCTTGTTATTCAAAGTCTCGGATTGGAGTCGACGTAATTTGGTCCTATTCAACCCCAAAAAGACACAGGTTTGCACGTTCACCGCTAAAAAGAATCCCTTTGTCGTTTCTCCTCTTTTTGAGAACATTCCCCTTATTGGCTCAGCCAGTATCGGAATCCTTGGCGTTGACATATCCAGCGACGTTCAGTTCCGTGGTCACTTGGAGGGAAAGGCCAAATTGGCCTCCAAAAAGCTTGGTGTGCGCTGTAGAGCGGGACAGTGTTTCATGCCGGTCCACCGTTTGCAACTTTATAAGGCGCAAGTTCGGCCCCACATGGAATACTGTTCTCATCTCTGGGCAGGGGCACCCCAGTACCAACTCCTTCCATTTGACCGCATCCAACGTCGAGCGGCTCGAATTGTCGACGACCAAGCTCTCTCTGATCGGCTTGATCCTTTGGCCTTGCGAAGAGATGTTGCTTCTCTTTGCATTTTTTACAAAATTTTCCACGGGGAATGTTCTGAGGAACTTTTCGGATTGATCCCAGCTGCTGAGTTTCACCATCGTACATCGCGACAGAATTCGAAGTTCCATCGATACCACCTAGATGGTTGGCATTCCACCACAGTGCATTTTAGTCGAAATTTTCTGCCACGCACTTCGACTTTGTGGAATCAGTATTTCCGAACAGTTACGACTTAGGGACCTTCAAGAAAAGAGCTTATTCCTTCCTTAAAGGCCGGCAGCGCATCTGTAGCTCCTCTGGTGTTGTGGATGTTCGTGGGCGTCGGTGATCACTTACCATCGGGTGAGCCGCACGCTCGTTTGCCCCTTCTTCTATAAAAAAAAAAAAAGCTTTGTATACTTTTGCGTTTCCTTAGAGAATGGTAGAAATTTTATTCTTTCCGCAAAATTTTACAGGACATCGTAATATGTGTTTTTTCGGACTTCTGTATAGGATAAGACTCACTTATCCTATACAGGAGTCCTTATCATGTACATTGGTCCTTTCTCTTTTTGGCAGTTTTCCACTACGGTGACCACTTCCCGATACTATGCAGCTGTCAACTGCACTGTATTGTTATACCGCAAGTCTGCGCGCAAAATACAGTCTTCACATTACCGAATCCAAGGTTACGCTTCTTATTCAGAATAGGGGAAGGGTCGGTTGCAGTGTTAGAGACGCAACAGAACATAACTAGACCCAAAAATACCAATAACTTGTTAATTGCACAAATATTGATTGTACGGATGAACTCAAAATATCTAATAAACTTAAGTACATTGTAGAAGATGTGATCAATTTGAAAAATATTACCACTACTTTAAATAGTCGATAGAGCTCTTCGATGGCACAACCATTTTCTTTAAAAGTCAGGTTACGAGTTAAATTAAGTAGAAAGTAAGTATTAATTTATTCCTATTATAATTTTCTTTTTCATTCTTCTCAGTTCTTGATTATTGTTAATAAAGCAATTTTGGCTTTGATATCTTTATTATTTATCACAACAGTTTAAATGGGACTAATAGTAGTAAATATTTTATTAATTTATATGTTATTTGAACATAAAGACATGAATTCTGTTTTATTTCGATAAATTCACATGGATGTAAATATCTGTAAAATAAACTTCGTTGTTTCTCTACGTTAATTAATGAAATCAACGCCTGTATATTTTACCGCTTTTTACAAATTACAAAAATATTTCAAAAAACGCATTGAATATCGTGAATTGGAACATGTTGGAAATTGCTTATATTGGAATAACCAAAATTAATTCAATTCTCTAAACTACGTAATCATGAAAGACAAAAGAAATTTCAACCTTCTTAAACATAGTGTCTATGAAATTTGTACTAAATCATCATTATTGAGTTAATTTTAGCAGAACTGTACATATTATAGTGCATATGAGTGCAAATTACCATAATTTTCAAGACGAATGAGCGCTCTTTTCTTGTTTTTAATATCTACATCTACCTACAGTCAGATTCTAAAAGCATACAAATTTCATAATCATAACAAATTTGGCCACTGAATTCGCATAAAAGCATATTTTCTTTCATCTAATTAGAGAGAGAGAGAGAGAAAGATGAAAAAATTATAGGAAAAACGTATTGTTGAAAACATAAAAATGCAAACCAATAAACAGAACAAAAAAGCTAGGCTATTAAAGGTAGACTTAAAAATTACCGCTCTAATTTGCGTGGAAATTATACGGTAGATGTTTTGTATAATAAAGAGTACAATAAGTCAAGTTACGGCAATAACTAAACGTAAAAGCCCCCCTAGTAAAAGCCTCATGTTAATTAACTTTACGCAGTGTATTTGCGTAGTAGGGGCCTGTTACCGAGCGCCACTTAGACTTACTTGATGCTCTTTTAATAGCGTTTAAGTTAAACAAACTTGGTGAGCTTACATGCAAACTTCATTTGCTTTATAACACATTACACATTGACGATTCCATTACGTACGATCTGAGCGTAATTTATGTGAGAAAATATTGATAGGAGAACGAAGTACCTTCATTAATGATAGTTTGTTTATTAAGCAATGGAAAATAATTAACATGACATATTACATTGCTGTATTATAACTCTGGTTTTATTTATGGATCATTACGATGAATATTTCTTTCTTCATTATTTCCTTTTTTGCCCGTTTTCACCTATTTCACGGGGAGGATTTACCGCAATCAGCACGCGATCGCAGTACTATCTACTTTACTGTACTGTACTGTCATCGATGTACGGTCTGGTATTTTTTGAGATAGTTAATCCGCCTGTAGAACGCTATGAGATTTGCAACTTTTCAGGGGCAGAAGTAGGCCATACCGATAACTGAATACTGACAACGGCAACGAAAACCGGCACCACGCCGCGTTGTGTTGGTGAGCGTGGTGCCGGTACCCTTGCACTACAGATCCTGCCCCATCACGAGTCTTTTATATTACGGTTCAACATATTTGTATTGGTACCAACCCTAACATTTGGAAGTGAAAGCTGGATATGGCAGAAGAGGAATGAAAGCAGGATAAATGCAGTAGAAATGAGAGCGTTAAGAAGTATGATTGATGGGAAGATAACAGATAGGATTCGAAATAATGTGATCAGAGAGAGTTGTGGCGTGAAAGACGATGTAGGGACACGAATTGAGAAAGGGATGCTGAGCTGGTTTGGACATGTGGAGAGGATGAATGAAAGTAGGTTGACGAAACAAATATATGAGGCAAGTGAAAATGGTAGAGTCGGGAGAGGAAGACCTAGGCGAAAATTTCACGTTAAAATCGGAGACGTTCTGAAAAAAGGCCAAGTCAAGAGTACTCTAAACCAACGAGCATACATGCGAAGATTGATAAAAGTGGAAGCAGCGAAAGACGTATGTAAGGACCGTAGCAAGTAGAAGAAGATTGCCTACCCAGGTGGGAACAAGGCATGAATATATACATACATATTTGTAAGGATCGATCAATCAATCGGCCGACAGAGCCTCGACCTTTATTTAGCAGGGTGCCTCGGTGCTAGAGAGGTTGACCTTTGTAAATAAAGATAGTATATTCCTCCGTTACCTGTAAGAACATTTACAAAGTAGATTGTGGTATGAATATGAATATGATTTATTTCTTTACACCACACAAATGTACATAGTTACAACAAAAACAATGAAAGGTAAAAGATAACAATAAACAATTTAAGAAAAGCGTCAGACCTGTCAAATGGCACATGGCATCAAATATTTAACACTAAATTTTACATATCAGGTACATTATATTTACTTTAAACTTTCACATTATTTAACACCCTTTTGGAAGACATAAAATAATGCACGGCCCTATGTTATTTCTTTTCTCGAACGATTGTCAAACGAAAAAGATGAAAAGTCCCAATAAAGAATTTATAAGTAATTCAGCATAAACGTTTCTACATCCCCTTATTCTGTTGCCCGGTACGAAATCCCCGTAAATCCGTTTCAACGGGGACCTGCCTAAAGCGTCGCCAGCTCGCGCATTGACTGAGATGTATGCAAAGGGATCAATGAGATAAATTGCTCGCCGCTGTCACTTATTTCAAAGCGAATGGATGGTAAAAAGGATCGGGCTGGGTGCAAAGAAACTTAGTCCCCGCGTAATGATGCGCGTAGGCATTATGCTTCAGTCGCCTTAATTATCTAAGCGATTAAACAATCTGAGTTTGTGCAACGCTCACCGTACATGCGTGTACGTGTAACACCGGTATTGCGGTAAATAAACCACCACTCCTTCTAGCTTTGTGTTTATTCATTTTTATTATAAACTATAGCACCTACGCCGAAAAAGTTTATATGTGTATTTATATTGTTAGTGCATCTTTTAGTGATCGTGTAACTTCTGACCGACTTGACCGATTGAGGTCATATTCGCACAATATAATTGTTTTACCATACGATGATTCATATAACTATGCTTGTATCTGATAGGTTGCGCTATAGTCAAGGCATTAACAAAATCTTTTTTGTTTTTTAATATATAAGAGATTAAAATTACCTATATCACAATATATGTTGGTTGGCCAAAAAAGAAAATTACAAAACCTGGACCCGATAGGTGGTGCTGTGTTTGAGTTATAGGAATATAAGTTTGCGGTATAAGTAATTATGAAATCAAATCCATTGCGCCTCCTACCGGAAAGGGCAGCACAACGTCTGCCCGGCCGGCTAGTATATTTCTTAATTGTTCTATTATTATTACCATACCCCATAAAAGTAAAAAAGTAAAAAGCATTCATCATCATTACAGCCTGTCCTCCCCGAAAGATAACCACAAAGCTTGACCCTGAGCCACCTGTATCAATCGACTTCTCGCAATATTTTGCAGGTGGTCATTCCATTTTGCAGGGAGCCGTTCTACACATACCAGACTATAAGTATCCCACTACTGGGAGACCTTTCTCTTATTCTTGAGAGGGTTTTGGAGCGTCCACCATGTTGCTCCTTTAGACAATTGTTGGGTTAATACATATTTTCGAGGATATGTGAAGTCTTCACATATCCTTGAAAATATGTATTACTAGAGACCTTCCGCGGGTATACCCGCCTGAAGTTGTTCCCTATGATAGTATGTCTTAAGTAAATTCAATCTATATACCTATAAACATATACCGACCTTAGTTCATCAGAATACATTAAGTCGTTCGCGTGATTGAGAAACAAACACCCAAAGACCTAAGCATCTCGACGTCGGAAAATATTGTAATGGAAGTCATATCAATTTACGCCTAGATAGCGTGATGACATTTGATTATTTTTGAGGGACTCCTAAGCAACGGTTTGTTGAAAAAAATTCACTCACTACCGTACACCCAATATCGGGGTGGTCAGAGTACCTGACATTTTAGTCGAGTCAACCCACTTTTCAGCAGCGTTCATTTGGAACAATGTCACACCGTGACAGGTTCAGCCTGTCGCTGTTTTAGTATTTGAGCCTATGATACGAACCTCGTATTAAAATTACGTATGAACAAAAGTTTCAAAAAACTCGTTGGTACGAGCTCTCAACATAGGGGATCTAACTCGTGACTCCCAATTCGGACGCTAATCGCCTAACGACTTGGCTATAGTGGCTGAGTTGATAGCTCCATGTAAATTTGTCTAGAAATTTCTAACTTATACGTACTAAGACAATTCCACCTTTATAATTCTAAACGTTCGACTCCTAATGTAACACTGTAGTGGAAGTTGCATCGAAATTTATAATTTGATTTTTGCATGATGCGTGTTGTTTTAAATAGACAGACAAGCATCGTTTCCAAAATATATTGAATAAAGTAAAATAAAGTGTCATAAAATGTACCGCAATTAAAATAAAAACAATGTACAGTGTACAGAAATAGCCCTCTTAGAGTTTTACTATTGAATAAATTTCTTAGCACTATGGATCCCTCTCGAATGCTTTCGTTTACCATCAAGCAAGTGGTAAATTCAGTACTTAATATTCTAATAAACGATTACAGTTATGCCGACCCTGAGAATCAAACCCAGATCACTCGTGCACTACTCGTACAATTTAATGTGAGCCCTCGGCTCCTGGAAGGCCACTCTAATATCGCATACATAACATAAATAATATTAACCTTTTAACGGCCCTCCGCGGTGCTCATACATACTTACAGTAAAATATAGTGTATATCGGAGCGTAGGCCGCCCCACTGCAAAATGGCGAACTAATGTGCTTGATCATACGAGTAATAATTATAATGTGTATTGAACACATATGATAAAATGAGAGAGAACACAAGACGATAAACGTCAGTATCTTGAATTTAACTTTAATTGCTTCGCTTCCGCAAATTGATGTTTAAAATTACGAAGCAACCGAAAACAGGACATTAACAGCGAAAAGCTGCGCAACTTAAGTAATTTCGTGAAGTCGTCAAAAATGTTCTTTCTCAATTACGGCCGTGATAAAATTACAGGAGAACAACATCAAAACGGAAAGCACTTAGAGCACGTTGTTCCCGCAAATTACACAGTTATGAGAATAACAAATAACCACAAATTTATGTAGATAGCTATCAAGTGTTCGGCGTTACGTAAAACGTATTTAAGATGATAGCGGGAGCGATAACGCGTCACTAGTGTTAACATCTGGGCCTCCCTGCCGTCTGCGGCGCATAAACATCCCGATGTTGGCATCATGTCTTCATTTGCATGTTCCAGCCGAGGCAGCGACGGCAGCCGCAGCCGTGCCGACAATGTCAATAGGCTTGTATTACCTAAATTTATTCAGTACTGGTACGTAAGGAGACGAACGATCATCCATTTCGCTTCTATTAAGTAAGATCACGTAATTTCACTTGACTTATTGTATCTTTAGACGAAGTTACGAATAATTTATCTTTGTTAATTTATTACAATTTTTTTAAAGAACTACTCGTTAACTGATGTAATTTTTATTATCTATCCCAGATTTTAAATGTTTTTAACATTAAAAAAACTTTAAAAGTAACGATTTACAGTATCCCTACCCGTTTCGGTAGTATGTACTTAATATAAGTCTACGCAGTGTATCTGTGTAAGTTAAAAGTCCAAATGATACGATCGTGGAAAGCGTTGGAGTATTTAATACTACATAGGATGTATTTATTAAAAAGATTCATATTTAATAAATGTCAATAAATTTCGTAGAGTAATAAATAAATTTAGAATGCAATCGTGCGCGAGAATTAAATCCGTCTAAAGTTTAAGTCCGAAAAATGTCTCCACGCTAAAGTTATTGCATCTAGCCCGTATAGACTAAGTGCACTATTCCTACAATTCAAAAGCGCAATCAACTTTCGTAGTCGTTTTGCCCTGCGATATTGCGTCGCCAGTTAAATCGATAGCTACAACACAATGGTCGCTCGTTTACTGGCTCCATAAAACTAAGATATAACAATAGCCAAGACGAGCTTCATATTCCACTTTCGGATAATACCAGTACTTACATACTCGGCCTCGAGCACAATGTCAACCCTAAACTCAATCTTTTGTATTTTTAGTTATAACGAAATTCGTTTGCTAAGTCTGATTGCTTTTCTATTACTGAAAATAGAAACGAGCTTAACAGGCTTATCAAAAAGGACTTTAATATTTACGACAAGAAAGCAAATCTAAAAACCATTTTAATTTATGTGATTCCGTACATCAGTTACGCGAAAATAGTTATAATTAAAATTCAAAATATTTAATTTTATGTTTTAATCGTCTGTGGTCAAACGAATTTTCGCGGTAAACAATTTCAATTATTTAATGAAAACAAAGGAACGTTCGCAGCTGACAAATTTTCCAATAATCCGATACTGTAAAATAGTATTCGTAACAAAAACGGTTCTTGTTGCAAAGTGAAAAGCATATTTGCTCGAGAATTAATGTCAGATAATTTTTTTTCCAATAAAAAAGATGCAATGAGATTTACATTAACATTTCATTAAAATGTATACAAGTATAAAATAGATATTACCTAAGATTACTGAACCTATTTCCTTGTTAATTTTATTACTTTAAATCTGTAGCGACTATAATGACCTTCGTCATTATCCCAAATATTCATATTTTCCTGCATAAATAAGCACGATAAGTGCTTACATTCGAATTAAATTTGCATATGTGCCTGCATGTTGGTGTTTGAAAATGTAAAAGGACCTTAATTAGTCCGCGGTTCATTTCTGTTCAAATTTGTTTCTTGACATCATTGTTATTACAATAAGATAAATTAAAATTTAACGTAATTTAAAATGAAAAGCTATTCTATTTTTTTAAGATGTTGCAATCAATGTCATATACAGTTCAAGCTCATTTTTAAATGAAATGATTATTTACGGGTTTTATCACTTTTAATTTTACTTTTTATTTACAACTTCGGGTCCTTAACAGTCATACCAGTGTTCACGGGGCAGTACCTCGTGGAGAACCGAGTGAATCCGGCCATAGTCGAGATTGGCTATATCCTAATTCTACTGTGATGTGCCCAAAGGCGTACTCAAAGCCATGACAGATAAATCATATATTTTAGAACTGGCAACATTTCAAATAAAATGGGCACTTATAAAGAATAAGTTAATAGAACGCTTAATAGAAGAGAAGTCATCGCACGCCGGCCTTGCGGCGCAAATGGCTTGTCGACCGTGTCATTACGACCACTCTCTCGCTGTAATCTTAACTGCGTCGTTTAAGATACTTCGAGTACTCATTATATAAAATAAAGTCATCGCGTGTGACTCATGGCCTTTGAATTACCGAAACATGGGAACTCTATCTATAAAAAATGTATGTATATGTTTAAAAAAACATTTAATTGTTTACATAAGCAATAAAGAAATGTAAATGTTTGTGGCTGTATTAATAAGAAATAACTTACAATATTGTAGAGGTTCAATATTATCATTAACATCTTCTTCTACTTGTCTTAACAATATACTGCAAAGTTGGGAAATGGTCCCTCTAATGAGACGATTTATTGTAATTATTACTTAAGGCCAGCCAGTCCTGACAATTACTCGAGACAACTTTCTGCTTGCTTTCTGCTATCAGACAGAAGATCGATTTTCAGGGTCACCTCTTAATCGACGTTTATGACACCGTAATACCGGCTCCGACCTTTTCTTCATCAACATATTTAAGCTCAGGTCAGTACATAGGCCATTCCATAAAATAACCCATTAAATGTGGCATGTTTATCATGGAAGATTTACTCATACTCACTACCGTACCCCCTAGTGGTGATATACCCCAGCACAATTCTGTGAGATTGGGGTTCTGAAAAATCTGATGGTTTTTCCATAATTCATCAGTCGGGCAAGCCTCGTTTGTTAACTTGCATGGTGCATCGCGTTCAGTTGAGGTAAGCATTTGGAGAAAAAGATTACTACCTTTTTCTTACTACTCTTGTTTACACTCCACTTACTATATATACGTACTTACCTTTAACTCCTGTCATTGCTTGCCGTCTTAACCTGCCTTATGCAATTTAGGGTATTTTATTTAAAGATTTCGATTTATTCGTAAGTGCACGATGTTCTCAACGTACAAAATTTAATTAATTATAATAATTGAACAGGCGCGGCAGGAGAAGGCGAAACGCGAGCTGCCGCCGAATCGTAAAGGTTTTAATGGAAGCCATAACAGAAGCAGCTTTCAATTTATGCGTCCGTGCGACAGTCGCCCGAAAGTAAGTTATTAAAGCGCGAAACTAATACGACTATACTGCAGAAAGGAATCGCTTAGCGCGATATTTAATTAACTCTGCTTTTTCCCATTAATGATGACCAGCTCATTTTTACAATATTATTATTTGCCATTAATTTATCGTATGAATTTCGGTCATTTTTATTAAGTTATTGAGTTACTTTGCCTTTTACGTATTAATAAGAAATTTAATATTTATGAATTACTAACTTTAATATTAACCAATTCTCTATTTATTATTTGGTATGCAAAACATATTGTCATACGCTTTAAAGTGAAAGCTTAACTTAAGCTCTAATACCTAACATAACATTTAAAAAAAATTAAAATAGTTATCTGAAGACAAAAAATGTATAAATTTTGAAGACATCCCCTAAAATTAAAATTATGAATAAAAGGGTCTGCCATTCCTAAATCATGATACTAGATGCTTAGCACCTTAGATATTCCAGCCCATCTCACGTCTAGATGTTTTAGGTTTAGTATATTAAAGATGTTTATAGTGTCTGTCGGAGACCATAAATATTTATAAGCCATCATATAATCTTGAAGTGAATTTTGTCATCGAAATCATTAAAAAGAATAGCGTTGCCATTGTTATGAATTTAAAGACATAGAGTTGCTAAAATTTGTTGCTAATTAGTTGCTAAAACCACAGTGATTTAGCAGAATAATGCTGCTGCTATCTATGTGATATTAACCGAACGTGTTTATGGTAAAGCAATGAAATAATACATTCCTCTTATTAGCAATGCACTTGACTAATCTTGATATTTAAACTGAATTCAATCATTTATGCTTTCTTAATGTACATAATCTTTAAAAAATCTAATTGACATATGATAAAATAAGATACCAATTTAAGTTTATTTAGAATGCAAAGTAGAAGCCTCACCGAATGACGTACTACCGGCGAACTCAGAACAATCAACGAGTTTGGCTTATTGATTTAATTTTGATGAAAAGTGTTTGATATGACATTGACTCGTAAATAGAAAAGATTATTTTATTAGGGAATTATTGGAAAACTATGAAATATACTGTATATGTATATATATTTTATATGCGGTAGAGCTAAACAGCGGGTTTTGCTGCTGCTTGAATCGGCCTGGTTGGTGCCACGGCCTCGCAGAATACCGGCGTAAAGCAGAGGCATCTTGTGCTTCAGCGTTTCGTTCGGTGAGTGAGGTAACCCCATACTCCTCCTCATTCTCCCTTCCATCTCCCAAATACCCTTAATAGCCGTCGACGCACCTGTAGGACCTGTGGTACTACAGATGTACGTGGGCGACGGTTATCACCTACCATCAGAAATGTAACTCACCGCTGCCGTAACGTCGAGTCGGTGGAGTAGCTTATAAAATCAAATGGTAGCAGTCATGTCGATCATACTGATACTAAGCCGGCGTAAACCGGTTCTTACCCCTGCGGAGTATATGTAAACCCCTCGGCGAGATGTCATACGCACACAGACGCACTATGTGCGTAGTGCGGCATAGCTTGGACTACTTAGGAATATGCCCAAATGCCCAAACTACTCATATGCCCAAACTAGTACTCTCTGTGTTTAGGAACTAGATGGTGATAATAGATATAATAATAAGTATAGACATATTTAAGTAAGTTATTAGAATATATTCCGCAATTACATAAGTATGGTCCTCTTGAACAACACAATATCTGTAGTAACGAAGGCTCTAGCGATGTAGTAGCGGCAACTTATCACACTGTGTAGCGAAGTGTAAAATCATAAAATCAATGAATTGTGACTATAGTTACTTAGGAAGGTGCAAACGTTTCAAAAATCGCACCACGTCCGCGATAACCCGTGTCGTAGTAAGCTGACACCGCTGTTCCTTAACACGCTGTGTGATGACGCGCAAATGTTGTTTTAGGACTACGCCAACATGAACATTGTACCAAGACAACATATTAATTTCAAATGACACAACTACGCTTAGATTATGTTCGATTCTCCAAGAAGGCATTTTCCATCTTATTGTTTGCATTTCAATTAAATTAAATACTTGACATAAAATAAACAGAATTCGTATTTCTGTTCCTTTCTTTGTAGAGAATGAACGCAAATAATATTACTAACATTATTTAGAAGACAAAAGCTTTTTATAGTTAACAAGTTTCGTTACAAAGTAGTGTTATATAAAAGCTCTTTTTGTCATCTACTGAAAGCTCTCTTCTTTTACTTAATACTGACATAAAGATGAAATGTTCCTAAAATTGTGATGCTTTTGCACTAAATAGTAACCATTATAAACGGTATTAAAATAATTTATTCCTTATACATTCTTCTCGCGAGCATCGGGAATGAAGCTTTTAAGATTAATGTTTGATGGACAATTATTACAAATGACTATTATTGAGATATAGTCATTTGATTTTAGTTAGACTTAATTAGAAATCTTTCTAACACCACTGGGCTATAACATAGATCTCTTATTATTATCATTGGACGTTCATAAAATCAATACTAAGCAAATAGAATAAACAAGATAAAAAAGAGCTTTTGCTTAATGTAAAATATACCGTTGTCCTTCACAATGTCGTGAAAACTCGTAAAACTTACGAGCTGGAAGCATATGTGTAAAAAAATTAATTGACCGTAGCCACAATATCGTATTACATTTATTTTGTCACAAACGTAGTAATAATAGAAAGAGTGACATCATATATAAATTATCACCAGATCTACTTATTAGCACTAACTTTAATTACATGCATTACTAGTGCTAACTGTTAACAAACACACAAACGATCAAAGCAAACAGAACAATTCCGTCAATCAGTCATGTTTGGAAATGAAAACGGACCTGTTTACATAGTTACCTATGTAATCGTGATTCAGCTAAACACACAAGCTGCTCACTTAGCGTAAACATGTTCAGTAAACTCTGTATCGGGCTAATCGAATCGCTCTATAACTTGGCTACGAGCTCATCGTTAATACGGTCCACTTTATTATCTGTGCCAGATTCAAAATCCCCGCACCCTCCGGACAAGCCCTTGCTCTGAACTCGCTGTCATGCGGGGAGAATTAATTGAAATCTTATTACCTCTTCGCTCCATCCATTTAAATTAAGTATAAAACACTAACGTCAAAGCACTTTATACAAAAATGAAAAGTAAACATAGGTGGAAACAACGTTTAAAAAAACTTTTTATAATTTTATTGGTACAATACGTGCAATATAAGACTACTCTGGACACTACTGAACATAGGCTTTTCCAACAAACGTATTATTTTCTATGTCAAGTTTTCCTAATCTTTACCATTAATCGCCTCAAACAACAATGCACGGGGTTGGTACCACACGACGAACTTAACGAGACTACAAAATCTCATGGTAAACTCCGAGATAGAAAATGCCGTCACTTTCTATCGCCACTCGTCACGTTCTGTCACCCGGAAAAGCAAAACGTTGGTTGAGGAAGCCCCCCATTCGGTTATCTGAGTCCTGCCAAATTAAAATTTGTAATCTCTATCTCTATCCTACCTATAGGTGACAGGTATACCTCATAAGTATCTATCATTGTGTTTTGTTTGAATTTCCAACCTAGTTGCGAAATAATTTCGTAAGTATCCCCTTTTTGTTATTTTAACAACATATTTTGCTAATTACTAATGTAAAGATTATTATTTAATTAAAGCTGAAGGTAGCCCTAGATAACCATGACCAGGACGTCTAACACCACACAGTCCCCCTGTGACCACGGGTGCTGTAAAGGACTAGAAACGTCGGGAACATAAACATTCAACGTAACATCCGTATATAATAGTTTGATTTGAAAAGGGTATTATAATTAGGAAACATAAAATTATCAATACATCCGTAGCAGGTATTAACGTAAAACTTAACTTTCCTTAAAGTATATTTATGTCAAAAATGTAAGCCTTACTAGAAAAACGTAATTGGTTCATGATCATGAATATAAATGCCTGTTCTATACTACTGTGGTTACGACTATTGTGGGCTCATCATATCAATAAAAGGAATAAAAATTTAATTATGAAGTACTCTAATAAATACCGAGCAAACCGCAATGCACAATTTGATATGACAGCTTCCACAAGCAGTGTTTTATGAAATTTTATGCATTTGACCGGCCTCTGTCAGTTGCTGCTTTAATTGAATCGCACGTCAAGCCCGTGATATACGAGGGCCAAGCCGCGTAGCGCGCCATCGGCGAATCGACCCGAGCCGAGCGATTAATCCCACATAAACAATTATGGGAGACCGATTTATACCCGATACGTTCGCTGAATCCTCTCTTCTATAGTTACGAGGATTTAAAACGGAGACAACTCAATTATTACCACATTATGGAGCACAGCTGTTTTACGATTTCATTTAAACTCGCCTTCGGGTGATTTCATAAAAGGCAGTCAATTTCGATCTTATTAAAAAAGTTTTGTGGCTATCAAATCTTTGTCTCTCGTTTCACCCGTTGCTTACGTTTCAGAAAAGAGTTTTAGCTGATGTTGTTTTCGCAAGGGATCAAAAGTTTGACATTTTGCTAAAGTAAAACGAACTCGATCATCAACTTTAACGACCTGTAAAGTTTGGACGTTAAACTTACCACTTTTACCAGCGTTTTAAGTAAATTCCAGTCAAGCATAATGAATATTTCTAATATTTAGGCATTCGAATTAGTTTCTTATAAATGTTCGACAAGCATAAACTTATTGTTAAGACATGTTATGAAACTTAATTGTTCTTGTATATGAATTGTACTTAAATCGATCTCTACTCACGCCAAAATATAAGGCAAATTAGAACAAAATAGAAGGCAAGTTAGAACAAAGGAAACTTTGTTCCTTAAAAAATTATTTTTCAAGTTAAACTTGTAAAGCCAATATTATTAAGAACTTCTATGTCTATTTCTAACTTAATTCTTACCAATAAAATCAAAGAATTTATTAATTTAAGAATTTTTATTAAATTAATGAAAATTAAACAAATAGAACTTTTTTACTGCTTACTCTTCTTTTACTGGATTAATTCGCCGAGTTTCTATTATCAGATACAACATATTTAAAAGCGCAAATGTCATTCAATGGTATACTACATTATAGGGTAGTCTGTAAAACTTAAATACAGACTGTTATTTGATAATATTTATAATACAGTATTTTTAAACTTTACAGATACGGGTAAGTTTTTATCAAATGGTAGTCCGGGTTTTCATAAAATTTATATTAGTGCTCCGCGCGGATACACAAGCCACAAGATAGAATAATTTGCTGGAGACTTGAAACTAGAAAAGGTAATATTCCGGTACATAGGTACCTTGGAGACAATTGCAAGCTAAACTATCTTTCGAAAATTCGACACTTTATCTGTGTCCTCTTTCCTTATTTTTCCTGTATCGTTGATGTTTTTACAGGAATGGACAAACACCCGCAGCCGAACAATTATCTGTAGGCCACAGATTAACAATAATAATATAAAAAAAAATATTAGCACATTTGCAGACATGTAGACTGGGCCATGGAATACGACAAAGGATAATTTTATCACCACTATCGAATACGAATAGATTCGTATGAAGCCGGCACGATTCGGTAGCTGTAAAATATAATTACTTTCGTCTCACCCATAGGGTTTTTGGCTCGATCTTTCAGCATAGCTAAACGGATTTCCGCAAGCTACTTTCACCTGTCTGAGAGACAGAACGTGACTGCCAGTTTTGTGTTGCTACTCTCTTCATTCTGACACAAATACTGACCGGGATCGGGACCGGGACCGAATCGGATAGACGAAGGCGAGTTAGCGCTAATACGCCGTAGTATTATAATATTTTTATTAGGTTTTGGTTAATATTTTAATTTAATCATCACTTGATTACAATGCTTCACCAATTAATTAGGTTTAAATTAATATCTCGTGTGTATATAATACATTGTGTTATGTACATAGAGTAACTTTGTCTTAGACCAGAAGTTCCCAACCGTTTCCGGGCCACCGCCTTCTTTAGCAGAACAAAACAATTCCTACGTCCCTTTATCCATAACAGGATTTTTTTTTTGAGAATATTAAAATATTAATGCATATTATCTGTACCTAATCTATCTGTTTAATTAGCTATTAAAAATCAGAAAGCTTAAAATAGTTAAATGACAATCAAATGGACAGAAATTCAAATTTTGAAAATAAACCCGAAATTAATGATAAGTTTTTTCATGATATTTAACATAGTTCCTCTCTTTGTCACGTACCAAACTATTTAGCGACTAATTCATTATACTTTTTTTTCTTTTATAAATCAAACGTATGATGAGAGTAGATTTGATTCATCGAGTTGAATTGAAAGATGTTCAAGTCTTCAAGTCACGATCACAAATCACTTCATCATGATATTTCAACGTCTTTTACCATTCCACCTATTTTTCTTTGCACAAAATTTTCGTTAAGCGGAACTTTTCTGATGATATCTGACGGTGTCTTATGATGAAGAACATTTTTTATAATCTCGTTGACTGCCGGCAAAACTAATTCCTCACTACTTTTATGTGCTTTTTGGATTAACAATGAAAGGTTTATATGAGGCTCGTTATCCATCTTGTTCAGAAAACACAGTTTGTAGTTGATACAGTTAACTGTTTTAAAACAAATTAGACACGTAAACTTATCGCTAACTTAAAAATACACACAACAATAAGATAATTTATGTAGATAAAATATTTATTTTCAGTTTTTGTGAACTATACTTTAAAAAAATTATATAACAAATTATATTTTTGAAATATTTTGATGCTAATAGGATACCCCACGGCCTCCCCTCTTCACTACTTCTACGCCCATTTGCCTCGAGATCTGCTACCGCCTTTATTGGAAGGCTTGCGCGCCCAATAGGAGATGGTATCGTATCGTATCAACAGCGATGATTTTAAAACTCTAAAAAAAAAAAACATTATACAAATTTGAATGAATTTATTCAGTAATTTAGAAACCGATTCAATTTCGCTCAGCTTGGTCACACCGTGATCATGTGACAAATGCGTTGCCTGACGATGACATTGCTATGCCGTAGACATGTTGAATACGGAAGCAGATTATTTGCACTAATTCTGCCACTTTAAATATCACTTTAACATCAACGCTTTCATTTTGAATTAAACTACATACTATTAAATATTGCTTTAATTTATTTAATTTAGCAGTTTAGAAAAGAATTGCAGTATTTCCATCTTGAGTTCGAAATTATATCTCTTAGCTCGTATGAAGGCTACTAACATTACTAGAATGCTTGCAAACAAGTACATGTCAATTGTAACATTTGTTTTAATGTTCAATCAGTTAACAAAAGTTATACCGTAAAAGTCACGAATCGAACCTTCCTAAGACTACAAATAAATAACTTAAAAATTAAAAGCGCACATCCTCAAGAAAGCACTGATGTTATAACGTTCTTTAATTTTCACTTTTAGCCGTGTGTAAATTGGTACCAGAACTTGCAGTAAGATTTCTCAATTCTTACTTGCCCAGCGGACATTTCAGTGGAGCGTTCGGGTCTTGAGCTACTGGTGTGAGTTGTGTGTTCACAATGTTATTAACATAACTAACGAACTGTTTGGAATTTACCTCAATAATAGAAATGTTCAAAATTTTAACAATCCGAAACTATACTCTAGATTTCTAGAAAAGTCGTTAATGTTTACGTCGGAACGCCGTCAGCCCGTCGTCGCGTTGGACGCAGTCGGAGAACCGCCCGCGCTGAAATGAAACACTGAGCCGTCAAACTTTATGTTTTCTTATAATCCTAACAACGACGACGTGTGAAATATAAGGCCGAAATAAACATAAAATCTCCTCGAAAAGCATTTTTATAACTTGACAAATAAGGCTTTGTCAGAACGCAAGAGTTTATTCTTCATGATTGGGTCATAAACGTAACCGGAGCTTTACTCGACTTTATTGAAATAAAAATATTAATTTGGAGTAAATGACTTTTTATACACAAAAAACATTTTGTTGATTTCCAAGCCCCACGCTGGGCGCCTCTGAAATATCTTTTCGAGGGATATTGGAGCCGGGAAGGTTTCGCCACGCTGCTCCAGTGAAGCTTGGCGGACTTCACACGTCTCCGATATAATATTTATTATAATTTCTCAGACTTGCCGGTTTCCAAACGATGTTTTTCTTCATTGCCGAGCATGTGGTTCAACAATTAAAATTGCCATTCACAATATTGGTGGTGCTGCCACCGGAGATCAAAACCAGTTTACTCGCGTACTATGAAATTAAAGCAATCTCTTTTCCCAATAGGCTACCACTGCTCTTGAAATATTGTTAAACATTATTATCACGAATAAAATGCGATATTGTGCTACCTCAGTATAAAAGATTCTCGTTAAACTTTACCCAAGGGAAGGTCATTTCTTTCATTTGGTAACAGAAGTTTTTAGCTTAGTTCAGGTTTTCATAAAATTAATATCTCCTAGCGCACGGGTAACGGAACTTCAAACATGGAAGAACTTCCTGGAGACATGAAACTAGAAAATTTAATATTCCTGATGCATTTGGCTGGTTGTATATCTGGTTTAAAACTACGTCTTTTGAAATAGTTACATAATAGCACCTGATACAATAACTGAGAAAACAAAAAGCACGATTAACTTTGTTATTAAATACAATATTTTGGTTAAAAAAATAGACTTAAGTCTACTAAGATTAACTATTATTACTGACCACTAGACTTTTTTAAAAAAAAAGGTTGGTCATCGTATGTTGTTAAACGTTAAAACGGTAACGCAGGGACTGGCCGCACAATGCAGATGTCACAGTACGCGAAGGATCTGAGTTCGATCCGGCGTCGGCTGTACTAAAATAACTAATTGCAATTTGAAACCTACAAAACCCCCTGAAAAAATTAGGTACCTTTCCCCAGCAGAGGGATTTTTTAAATATTTATAGACTACTTTTTACTTTTTCGTCTTTTTAGAGGGATTTTCTGGCATAAGTCAGTCGCGAGAGCCTCGTCTAATTGTCAGCAAGGTAAAAAAAATGAAAATAATATATGGGCAAGTTTGACGCTCCATTACGATAAAAAATATACTTAACATGAGTATAGACGAGGTCTATAAACACAGTTAGATAAAGTTGTGCAGGGATATATAAAAAAGATACGATGGAGGGTGTTATAATGAAAATGCTGTAATAAACCAAGCAGATGACTGCTGAGATATTATTTTAAATTGAGATCACAAAAGCAATATATATATAACACTTTGTATGGTATTTTGTGATAGGGTGCAAGAGAAATACACCTTTTCCAACCTCATCTGAATGGGCCATAACCTGCTGACGAATGGATAAGGTTCAAATTGCTGTTAAATATGCTGAACCTAAATTCTAAATGGTGGGAGCAGCATCACTAGTGCGAGGGTGTGGCACTGCGTCTACCAACCGGATGGTAAGTCTGCCCAGTGTGGGGAGTATGGGGAAATCTTCCATGCAAGCTTATCGCATAGGCCTGTGTCTGATGTTGGACAAACTGAAGAAAAAGTAAAAACTGAGAACTAAACGAATGCTAATTCATGGCGGAACAAACAAAACTGTTCACTGTAGCATTCGGATTCTAGCCAACATGATGCTATTTTTCTTTGATTTCTTGCAATGTTTTCTCAATTTTTATACGTGGGATAGTTTCACTGAAAATAAGATCGTCTTCATTACGACGTGTCTGTGATCACTGATGTATCTGTGATCACTAGGTTTGAAACCAGCTGTGATCACCGGTTGGTAAGAAGCGCATTGTACCTTAAAATTAAAGTCAAGCGCTCTCGTCTAATGAAGTCCACGCTCCGACCACCTCGTGCCCTTAAGCAAAAACCGATCGATTATGCAACTCGATATCGCAGACGGGTTGCATAATCACTTTCAGCGCGTAGATTATTGCATTACAGTGGACTCAAATAGCAGTGTAGTGGAAACAGTACACGCGGTCCGAAAGAGCTCTTCGATCACACTCTAAAACTCATGGAAGCCAGGCGTGAGATGAAGCTGCAGTCTTGATGGGAAAACATATCGGCAACCGAAAAAACAGATCTCGACAGAGGAGAGGCGCATCATTACAGCCCATGTTGAAGAAGCGATACAGCTGAACCTATCGTTCGCCAAACCGGTATTGCAAAAAGCCAACTGACCAAGTAGAAAACCGGAAACTGCGCAGTTATTTCTACTGGTGCTGAGATTTTGTATGAGATCGTAAAAAAAAATTACAACTGTACACATTGTCATTGAAACTGCACACTTAAGTAACGACCCTAGGTTCAAGCTTATTCGACACTATTTCGATGACATCCCAAGCGGACTCATCCCAGCGAGATTAGGATGGCTCTCAAACATATATATATACATATATATATAGTTCTTGACATTCTCTAGTGAAATTAGATTTTAAATAGTGTTATAAAAAATAGCAGAATGTATAACACTCCATGTAAATACAAGCGCAAAAAATGTATGAGTTACGATAGACGAATATTACGTCGACTTCACGATAACAAGTGTAGTATTTCCACTCATGAACCTAATCTTTTATAATTTGTTCACGTTCGTAGCTTGTGGTTTCTGTTTTGAAAATGAATCAATCAACAAGACGGTCTAAAAATGTAAAGTAAAATGGAAACACAATTGATGCGTGTTTAATTTTATATCTGTTCTGAAATCAAAACAAATTAAAATTATAGTAGACATTAGACATTTCACCTTAATAAATATATATGAATGCCTACTGGGTGATGGTAAGGTACTCGAATGTTTTGGCGAAAATCCCGAAACAAATTCGCGTCGATGGTCAAACATGTAATGGTATGGTACAATTTCTACAGCATGCAGTGATTGTCCGAGAGTAACTTATTATATTTAATACGTAGTTACACCATAAGTAATATTTAATACGTGATCAGAGTACCTTTCCTGTTCCACTATTAATAAGGCTCCCAGTCTCATAATTTTCAAATCTTTTCGCGTTAATATTATTATAATATCTCACCATACTTATACTTATGTCCTTTTGTTACCCAAATCCTTTAACCTATGTTTACTTCTGACAATTCCTACTGTTGCCCAGTCATTAAAACTCTTCTGACTGTTTCATAAAAAGGATTTTAGAAGAAAAAATGGTTTTAACTCATAGTATATAGCTTTATACAATGTTCCATAGGAAGAACGAATATAATTCTCGTTACGAATATATCAAATTAGCCATCTCACTGAATAACACCGGTTCGAATCGAGCTCCAGAGCCAGTTCGAGGTTTACTCAATGTGCATCACGTAAACATTTTTCGTCTTTTTCTCCATATGCCGTCATGGCTCTGGCGACCGACCGATGGCGGAAAATCCTTTTGAATAGGTCAAACTCAAATCCCATAGACTAGTACTAGAAGCAGTATTACACCGGCACTTCCCTTACTAGGTTAGTGGCTGCCCAGAATGGCAAGTATAGGCAACTTTTCCAAGCAGTAAACACAAAAAGGCTAAGAATAAGGAAACTGTTTTGACTTTAATATTTAATACCGATTAGTACGAAATTTTCTTGTCAAATTAACCAAACCTCTTCGCAATATGAATTAATTTTACGGAAAATGAATAATTTCATCAAGATACACGTAAAAAAACTTGAAATAATTGAGTATAAGTATAAATTCTATATTAAAGTTTTTAATTAATTATTAACTTTTTCACAGCAACCAAATTTAATTAAAATGCTCTCGTACGATTTCCTTCTCGCGTAATTTTAAAATTGTTTGTTGCGTTTTATAAATTTTACAGAATTAATTAATTTTTTTAAGCATGAGTATAAAATGTAAACAGAAAAGTAATTTTACACAACCCAGTTTCAGTCTATTTGAAGTAATGACTACGAGTAGAAACCAATTAGCACGGGAAATGAATGCAGAACGAAAGAAAGTTTAATTAGGCGCACTTGTAGTGTTACGTATTTTGTTCTAGTGATACCACCTGTAAAATAAAGCTGAATTGTCGTACACGGTCGACCACAGAGAACATTAATTTGATTATTTATAAAATAAGAATTTTCTGAAGTAAAAGAAATTAGTAATAAAAACTTCAAATTCAAAAAAAAATTTCATCATCATTTCATTCATTCATCATGACAAATGTTTCAAATAACAAAAACCAGTTTGTCTTTTTCTGACTTACCTATATGCACTTTTGTGTGCCGGGAACACTAATATGACTAAGATCGGGTAAATTGTTGTTATAGGTCATTACATATAGCGCTTTAATATAATTCTGCCATTTTGTTAGCTCAAGCTCAATCGGCTCTTTATTCGCTCTAATTAGCACGCATTTTCCTTCTTTACTTAGGATCACAGAAAACTGCACTGTACTGAGGACTAAGGAACCAAAAAAGTGACATTAGTCATAGCAAGGTAAGAGTCACCTCAATATGTTCATTTTATTATCATATGATATAGTATGCCATTTTTAATATGTTACTATAGTTATATGGAAAGGCATACAGATAGGACCAAAGATGAGGCATATGTTTTCTCATCTCATTTCACGCTAGTTCTTTTCAGTAGGTACTGCGATATTTTTTTATCTGTAAGACTAATTCTCATTTACAAATATATTAAAAAACAAACAATTATACATTATGTGCACATTTAAACATACATTGTCATAAACAAGGTGTCTAGTTTATATTATCTTCTGATCGCCTAGTCAATAGTGTCCTGGCCTCGATTCCCATGAAATATAAATGGGAGTATTTCTACAATACTTATTTAATATATAAAGTAAAAGCATAATAATATATAATAACATACCTAGCGAGTATTACACCTTTTAGTGGCGCCATAAGAATATAGGTCATCCCTTTGACTCTCGTGGATATCGTAAAAGTCAACTAAGAGATGCCTCGAATATATGTAAACTTTTGTCAGATAATGGTTAAAACATTCTCGAAAATGACACACGCACAAACCGATGACGAGTAGAAGCGTATAAGGTGCGAGGAGTCTGATACTGGGATTGCGGACCCGCCTGCCAAGCGTGGCGATTATAGCAATTGCTGCCATTGGGAGAAGCTCGTGTGCCTGTGTGCCAGCAGCGAACTATTGACAAGACAATGAAGAAGATTTATTAATACGCCTTCATTTACTTCATTTTGGTTCAGACTGTGTGACGGGATTGTCCGAATGATGATTATTATTAGTATTATTAATTTAATTTTTTATTAATCTGGCAATCAGAGGAAATGGCTGTGAGAATAAGTTTACGCGACCGTATACAAAATATTAGTGTGGTCAGAGATTTAATAGTTTAGACATTTTTTAGTCTTTTAAACCCACTTTTCACCAGAGCTTATTTTGGACAACGTGATATGTGGTAAGCCTTTTGCAGTCTTAGTGTATTATATCTTAATGTAAGTCAGATCGTACGTAAGTTTCAAAAAACTCGTTGGTCCCAGCCCTCAACACAGGGAATCGAACTCGAACTTCCCGATTTGTAGGCAGAACCTCTAACCAGTTTTTATTATATTCAAATAATTTTACATAGTCATAACGCCTTGCTTTATGCAAGCGGTAAGAAAAATAATAGGTCGCAGAAAAAGATTTTTCGTATTTTATATACGAATTCAAGATTTTTTACCATAGTTTATTACATTTCATTAAAATATTTATGTCCTAATTTGATCAATAACTTGTTGCCATTTTGTGCCACGACCGAAGTAGAGGCATCTTGTGCTTATGAGGCAATCTTAAAAGAAAACCTATAAAGGCTTACAGTAATGGTCTTATTTTAATTTTTCTATTTGAAACAATTCTACGCTATGTTTATATCAGAACAAACGATTATAACCCTTCAAAGTAAACAAGTAGCTCGAGCTAACTAAAATATTAAGTGTCTCGAGAGCCTTATTAGTAATTACTACGCCAAGCCCTGTACCGAAGGCTATATTTCATTTCGTAAGAAATAAGTTTTTTAAAAAATATGTGTTGATTAAAACCTATAAGATATAATATTAGAACATTAATATATTATAAATAGAGTTGTTAATAAATAATTAAATAATCTTACAATCGTTAAAAAAGTACTTTCTAAAATATCGATTTAAACTTCATCTCAAACACTATTAGGCGTAGAGTATTATTATTAGGATTACATTCGAAATAAATTGATGTATTTACTTTAGTTTCTTTAAACTTTTTTGTTTAATTTTTTTTTTTGAAGATTTCTTTTTTTTTAATATCTTTCAAGGTTATATAGCTATTTTATCTTTGTATATGCACTATCACATCGGTATTATTAATAACCCCTTTTATTTTTAAACATTTTCTTTGAGTAATGACTGAGTAAGCAAGTTAAGGGATAACGTAGGGTGTATCTTATAAATGGATTATAAATATTTCTCATTTATAAACACATTTTACTGTACGTAGAAATGTTTTGTACTTCAAATCTTGACTACGGCAAAGTTATACGATTTCATATCCAACAACAAGTTTCAATCCAGTTTGACAAATACGCGGTCAGTGTAACTGAATGTAATGTCAGAAAATAAATCTCAAAGAGCTTTTCTGTATTGCTAGCTGTAGAACGAACGCTGTAATAAGTTCTAATGCCTAAGGCGAATCATTACCACATGTCTACTAAAATTCTGACGGGGCGCATTAAGGCGTCATTTCAAGTCGTAATATTGAAAAGTCATTAAAGAATCTTGTCGGACAAGCACAACAAGTTACACTCGATCCGACCACCGAGTGCCTCCGACGAAGAACGATCGCTCCGCCCTGTTACTAATTGCCGCCTACTTATTTATACACTCTTTACTCACTCCCATTAAAATACCCGTAATACGAATGAATGCTAAACGATTTGTTTATAAACCTTAGTGAATATAAATATCTTATAACTTTCTCTTTCCAATTGTAATGGAATTACCTATAAACAAAGTAAGTCCTAGATATTTTCTGAGATACTTACACATTTGAGTAAATTATTAAATTATAATTGCTATAATATCTACTGTTTGACTAACTTAAGCATTATAATTGTATAAATCAGGAAAGATAAACCACAGTTACCACACTCCACAAGATGGAGTGACGACCTGCGCAGTGTTGCGGGAAGTCGATGGATGCAGGTGGCTCAGGACCGAGCTTCTTGGCAATCTTTGGGGGAGGCCTATGTTCAGCAGTGGACTTCTGATAGGCTGAAATGATGATGATGATGATGATGAAACCACAGTTATTAGTAAATTGCACAATTCTATTAATACTGAAAACTCATCACTTATTTTACATAAAACCATAATTCTGTAAAGGGGTAATTTTTAAATAATTTTGTTTAATTTTAAGCATACATAGAGTAATTGAAAACGGTTACCTTTTATTGCAGCTTCAATTATGCCAATGTTCCTTAAATTCAACAACACGGGTTCCACCACTAGGCTCAGCCAAACTGTTCCTTGTTTTTGCTTTTTTTCAGAGAGGAAAATGGCATAAGTGCGAACGCGTAAAAGTGGGCACTTTCCCTCCAATGTACTGTGGACTAAAACTGAAGCGTGCGTAAAACGTACCGATTTCATTGTCCCAAAACGTATTATAACACTTAAATCATTTAAGTCTCCCTTCAACACCCGCCTAATGTTCACTTTATAAATCCTCATACTATCGTTTGATTTGACTGTATAGACTTTACCAATGAATATGTATTTCGATAATAGAGTCACGCGTTTTAGTAATACCCTATCGTAAGTTACATTTGTGTTACAAATAGATCGTTGCCGACGAAACGCCTTTGCGTGCTCCATATGCAAGTCCATGTTAACCACATTTATGAGCGTTAATAAAAGAAACATCAGTAGACGCCGCATGGTGAAAAGTAATTTTGGCAAGTCACACAAACACTTGAGAACGCGTACAAATACGATAGTGGAACAGAACAGCGTATTTTGAAACAGTACAATTTCACGGATGGTAATAGATAGTTCACAATAGTTCGTTGGAGATAGGAGCGTGCGCACGGGCGCAGGCCGCGCCGGAGGCTGTCGCGGAGTATCGCCCCGCACCCACTCACTCCAGATCGTTCACCTACCCCACATATTTCCATACTGATTGGCCCGCGTAAATAACACCGTACACCTCGTAACAGGATACCTGGTGATTGTAGGCGACTTTTATCGGTGACATTATCATGATTTGTCACAGTCCAAACTATCTAATGTATACCTTTTTTGACGCGGCTATAGAAAACTTAAGTTACCTATATATTTACAATCACGAAGCAAAAACTTAGAATTAAGATTGAACAATATTGTTGATATTACAGTTATTTAAAATAGTATTTTTTTTCTTTAGTGGCTTAGTAAGTCCTCTGCTGGACGTAAGAATTCCAATGAAATCACCAACAAAAGCTAGCATGCCTTGCATGGAACATTTATCCAAGCTCGCCACGCTAGAACGACGGATTGATGAACGCAGTGCTGGTTCCACCGCGCTAGAGATGCTGCTCCCTCCCACTATGTCTGTAGGATTAGGTTTTGGTATAGTCGGATGAATTTTCAGCTATCGGTCGGGCCCTAGGGACCTCGTCCGTTAATGAAAAGGGTCCACCGCGTGCGCACGCGGTTAGTTACCTCAAAAAGATAGTATATTCCACCGTCACCTTATACCTATGTAAGTTATAAAATTATTCTTTCCGAGTGTTCCAGGAAACTGTATAATTTTCAACCCCAAATGTGGTATAATTACATTATCAACGGTATTGAAATCGGAACAAAAGAGATTCCTTTAACGTCCGAAGAAGGAGAAATTATTAATTCAATTTATCATGCATAATGACCGCTCACGGAAGGATCCTTTTACATACCGAAGTTATTAAAGTTAACTGATAAAATAAGTTTTTGCGTGTAAATGATGCGGCGGAGTGGCGCGGGGAATTATTAAAGTAACGTAAGAGATGACATCGAAAATCAATTTGTTTCTTGCCTTTCGGATCCGGCGGGTAGTCGTTATTACTGCATAATTACTGTCTGAAGGGAAACGTTGCGATTTCTATCATCGTTGTAAGTAATGCCTAATTCTATAAAATTATGTTTATGTAGCGAAATCTTCGTTTGTTGCTACAAGTATAAGATATTATTATTTTTACTGCGTGCATTAAAATCTAAATTTACATAACAATTATATATTTTATGCATAGGACAGAATTACAACTGAATCGTAATAATTACGAAAACCTCTGGACGATATTAACGACACTAACAGAAGCAAAATTATAGCTCAGTTTAATATTTACTGACGGCCCGTATTTTACACGACGAGGGGATTACGTGCGAAACATAAACGTAAACTACGTTATCCAGATTTAATGTACGCTATTTGGCACTCGATCATTCCTGAAATGTTTTCTGAAACGACTCATTTCGAAGTTTGTAACAGCTTATGTTTATTAATACAGAGAACCTTTGCTCAGCATGATTTCGTTTATTTTTTCAGAAAATAAACGTACCCTTTGTATGGTCCCTATAATTATTATTAAAAAGATTACCCCTCGACCCACAAAGTGTTGTCGTCATAAAATTATTGTCGCCAATTCATGTAACAATAGGTGTTAACTGGCAACTCACACAGCACAGAATATAAATTAAAATTACATAATGCATTCCATGTGTGCATTGGGAACAAGTTTATCCGACCCTCTCTAAGCCCGTCCCCGGATAATTTCCGACATGTTTGCAGCGATTACTTTCGCAACTGCCACCGAGTGCGGCTGCGTGATATATGAGCACACCTACGTTTACGTTTTCGCATAATCCTCTCCGCTTGCAAATAATAACCCGTGAATATACATAAAAGGCGGCAGTAGTGCAGCGAGCTGTAATTCCGCGGTGGAAACGTCGTAAATAATTGTCGTGGCTCTCGCGCTAATTCCTCGCCAAGAGCGAAATCTATGAGATCGCTTGCATTGCGGTGTTATGAACGATTGCTTGCGGAACTGCTGCCTGTTGCGTTTTAGAACGTGAGCTCATTTCAAAATAAATGTAACTAAAATTAAATACAAATTATTTTTTGTTTTAGTTACATTTATTTTTAAATGTTTAATTTAAAAAAAGAAAACTAGTCCTGTTTCTTTAGATTAGTTATTAGGGTCCCCGTCTCATAACGAGCCTAGAGGGTCGTAAAAGTCGACTAACAGACTTGCCAGAAAAAAGTCGTGGCCTATGGTTAACCATTTCAAATATATCCGAGCTAAAGTACCAGAGACCGGTGACTGATAGCAGCATCCAAGGCGTCCATCAGCCTACTTTTGTCCACTGCTGAACATTCTTTCAAAAAAAGCGCCAGCATAAGTCATTGCCTTCTATCAGTGTAGTAATCGGCTACCCGCATATCAATCGCGGAGATTAATGAAATCCTTCCATCGGGAGAGACTAATGCTTTGCAGTGGACTAAAATAAAAATAAAGTTAGCGCGTAGTATTTTCGCTAGTATCGATATAATACAACGTTAACCAAAATTATTTGCATACCGCGTGGTAGAGCTGAGCGGCAGCTGTGTTGCTGTTGGGATGGGCCGGTTCGACCGGGTTGGTACCACGGCCTCGCAGAATTCGGTCGTGAAGTAGAGGCATCTTGTGTTTCTGCATTTCGTTCAGTGAGTGAGGTCACCGGAAGCCTATACTCCCTCCCCATCCCCCTCCACATCCTCCCTCCCATTTCCCAAATATCCTTAACGGCCGGCAACGCACCTGCAGCACCTCTGGTGTTGCAGATGAACATGGGCGACGGTAATCACCTACCATCAGGATAACCGCTTGCGCGTTTGCCGCCTTTTCCATAAAAATCAACTATACAAGGTAATTATTTAGGACTATTTAGAGGCTGCTGAAAAAGAAGAACATAACAGATAATAACAATCAACAGCCTCTTTGTTTTTGCGATTATCTGTCTACTTTATCTAATAATACCACATTACATAAAAAGCATACATTTGTATCAGTATTATAATATAGTGCGTAATAAATAATAATAAACATAACTATCTATTTAATGTTTGATATATTCATTTATTATTTATCGACTCCATTCTTTTGAAGATATTAAGATGTCCTTAAACCAAACATAATCAACGACTTTAACCCCGAAAAATAATATTAACTTCTGGCTCTGCTAAGCCCTACCAAAAACAGTTTATTTATTACTAATTGTACTCCCTCGACATTTGTAACCACATACATTCTCTAAGTTCCCAATTTGTAAAGTAAATTAAATTAATAGCTCGTTAATGTCCCACAGTTGGGCAAAGGCCTCTTCTCAATATTTTGTAAATTTTGGAGATCGTAAATGTTGCTCTAGTGCGAGTAGGCGAACGTCTCATGTCTTTGAAACATGTTTTTGTATTCTTCCCTACGATGTTTCTTTCACCGCCAACCACGTGATAAATTCAGTACTTAAAATTGCAATTAACTGTTTTAGTAGTGCCGGCAAACAATCGAACCCAGTTCACTCGCGTGCAATATAATTAAAGCGAGCTTCCTGATCCCTATGCTACCACGGCTACACAATCTTTAAAACAATCAGATTAAAATCGTGTAATATTCAGCTCGTCGAAAATGTAATGACACAAATAATGTAGGTATAACGAGGGACAGGCTTGCGCGAAACCATAGGGAGAACAGGCTGTGCAGGCGTCAACTGTCTACCGCCCGAGGATGTCACAGCGGTAATTAAACATTCCTCAGCCCCTCTTGATATTAACCCGTTTGAAAATTCTAACAATGTCGCGTACTAGGCGCTTTCTATGAAAATGTTATGCAGTAAACAACGCATTATCGCTCCAGCAGCAGCTGTTTTAAAGGCTTTCATAGTTAGCTTAACATTAAATTCCGTTTTATGTAACAAAGCTTGATATTATTATTAATTCAATATAATATATAAGTCTCGTCGTGCCATGAATACGTTAATGCCATGTAGCGGCTCATTTTTCATCGTGACAGAACTGTCTTATTAATAGGACTTAAAAACTTTTACTTTCAAGCATCGTTTATTCTATCCGCGTCCTTTTTGTCTCTTCAAACCGAGACCCATTTGTCATTTATGTAACAGTCAAACCAACAAAATGAAATTTAAAAAAAATATTTGAATATCAATTTAAGTACGTGTTTAGATGTGAAGATGGAAAATGTTTATTAATCTAAAAAATATTTAACAAAAGTATGTGAATTTCGTAGAATTTTTTTTTATATATATTTTGCTTTATACTTCACACCTTATACTAAAGGGTTAGAATGGGTGGACTTAATGTCTCATGGCATTCTTTACCAGATATCTCTACGCGATGGAGTAGTCAAATTCGTTAGGCGAGTTTCTTTAACCAAACTTTTAATTAAGTGCTTATTAAGAGATGTCTTGAGAAAAAAGAGGAAAGGCGTTCCAGATGAGTTTAGCATGTACACTATGATACGAACCTTACGTTTGTTTTCAGAACAAAGATCAAGTTTTGAATAGAGATTGCCGGATAGTAAACCATTTAAGCGTAGAACGATAAAATATAATGTAAAAGCTATAATAAAATATAACGTATACAGTTGTTAAGTAGGCGCTCCCAATTAACCAGAAAATTTTGTAATAGGTCCGGGTAACAATCACATATAAAATCAATTATGGGTAAAATACTTGTTTGTTTTAATTCAAAATTAATTACTGTTTGGAGAAGATAGAATGAATGCAGAGTAACGGGTTATAGTGGGAAGAGAACTTTATGACAGATTTCGCCATTGTATGCATTAAGGAACGCTCCTTAATGCATACAATGGCCTAAATGCAAGATGAAAGCGGAAGTGCTACCAGGCCTGGGCCGATGCATCGGCGTCTCGGGATGCAAAAACCAGTGCTCTTAAAAACGAGTACAACTCTGCCTCCAGGTCCTTCAAAAGAGTTATCGCTGCGGCAAAGTTAAAGCACATTGGCAGAATTGGCGAGAGACTAGTTCGCCTCCCATCGGGATCCCGCGCATTCTGGTCTCTCGCCAAGGCTGTCCAGGGGAATTTCTGTCAGCCATCTCTCCCATCTCTACACAAGGAGGATGATTCGCTGGCCCATACTGCAAAAGAGAAAGCCGATCTCTAGGGCTCTCTTTTTGCATCCAACTCGACTCTTGATGACCGGGGAAACTCTCCTCCTACCATCCCGTGGTGTAAGTGCTCCATGCCGGAAATTCAGTTTCTGCAGAGCTCAGTGCGAAAGGCACTCCGCTCCTGGACATTCATAAGTCGAGTGGGCCGGACGGAATCCTCCAATTGTGCTGAGGATGTGTGCCCTGAGTTGGCACCGGTTCTCACGCGTCTTTTCCGGCACTCCTACTCTTCAGGCGTCGTCCCGGAATCTTGGAAGACAGCATTTGTGCATCCAATACCGAAAAAAGGCGACCGCTCTGATCCGTCCAACTACAGGCCTATTGCCATCACCCCCTTGTTATCTAAAATAATGGAGTCACTCATCAACACCCAGCTCCTGAGGTACCTGGAGGAACACCAGCTGATCAGTGACCGACAGTACGGTTTCCGTCGCGGACGATCAGCTGGTGATCTTCTAGTTTACCTGACTCACCGATGGGCAGAAGCAGTTGAGTCTAAGGGGGAGGCTTTGGCGGTTAGTCTGGACGTAGCGAAAGCATTTGATAGGGTTTGGCATTAAGCGCTTCTTTCAAAGCTTTCATCTTACGGGGTTCCTGAGAGATTGTGCAACTGGGTCACCAGCTTCCTCACGGATCGGAGCATCAAGGTTGTTGTCGACGGTGCATGCTCGGACCCCAAACCCGTGAATGCTGGTGTTCCACAAGGCTGTGTGCTATCTCCCACTCTGTTCCTTCTGCATATCAACGACATGCTACAAATCAGTAGCATTCATTGCTATGCAGACGACAGCACGGGTGATGCCCTATATACAGGCCGTGCGAATATTTCTCGGGAACACGTCGACGAGTGCCGGAACAAACTTGTGTCTGAAGTCGAGACCTTGTTATTCAAAGTCTCGGATTGGGGTCGACGTAATTTGGTCCTGTTCAACCCCAAAAGACACAGGTTTGCGCGTTCACCGCTAAAAGAATCCCTTTGTCGTTTCTCCTCTTTTGAGAACATTCCCTTATTGCCTCAGCCAGTATCAGAATCCTTGGCGTTGACATATCGAGCGACGTTCAGTTCCGTGGTCACTTGGAGGAAAGGCCAAATTGGCCTCCAAAAGCTTGGTGTGCTCTGTAGAGCGGGACAGTATTTCATGCCGGTCCACCGTTTGCAACTTTATAAGGCGCAAGTTCGGCCCCACATGGAATACTGTTCTCATCTCTGGGCAGGGGCACCCCAGTACCAACTCCTTCCATTTGACCGCATCCAACGTCGAGCGGCTCGAATTGTCGGCGACCAAGCTCTCTCTGATCGGCTTGATCCTTTGGCCTTGCGAAGAGATGTTGCTTCTCTTTGCATTTTTACAAAATTTTCCACGGGGAATGTTCTGAGGAACTGTTCGGATTGATCCCAGCTGCTGAGTTTCACCATCGTACATCGCGACTGAATTCGAAGTTCCATCGATACCACCTAGATGGTTGGCATTCCACCACAGTGCGTTTTAATCGAAGTTTTCTGCCACGCACTTCGACTTTGTGGAATCAGCTGTCGCCAGCAGTATTTCCGAATAGTTACGACTTAGGGACCTTCAAGAAAAGAGCTTATTCCTTCCTTAAAGGCCGGCAGCGCATCTGTAGCTCCTCTGGTGTTGTGGATGTTCGTGGGCGTCGGTGATCACTTACCATCAGGTGAGCCGCACGCTCGTTTGCCCCCTTCTTCTATAAAAAAAAAAAAAATGAAATTTTTTACGGGGCTAGAAAATGGAATTAATGTCCAATTATAAATATAAATATAAAACCAGGCTCCGATGGGGTCGAGATTGTCGTTGAGATTTTTGATACTATTGTGAAGTTCATTAATGTTCGAATGCACATCGAGCTGGAGATGATGAACATACAGATGGTCCGATCAAATAACAACTGAAGTAATGAAGTAATGGAGTCTTTTAGAAAATTAATTGTGTCATATTGTTCTTCTAGGAAACTAGGTAACGTTGATCTTACATAATTTAGATGCGTTATTTTGATGACATCTCCGTGGTTGATTTATTTATGGTCTATGTAAATAAATAGTCAACAGCGCCAGATATTATGTTATAGTGCCGCAAGTTTACAAACACAGGCACCACTTTTCCTTCTCGTATCGTATAAACCCTACGATAAGATCGGAGGAAGGCAGATAGTATCTCAGAAACACGGGACAACCCACTGCATCCCGACCCGAAAGCCAATAATTTGTTTTTCCAAATATGTAATCCAGCTAAGATTCGAACCTAAGGTGCATGACTGAGCAGTCAGGTACGCTAAATCACAAAGCAACGCGGTCGTTTAAATAAATGGGTTAATATTGATACCGCAAACGTGCATATAAATGAGCTTCACATTCCCTTATCAATCTGCAGTCGTCGAAGATCAAACTCAAGTGTCACGCCAACTATGATATGTAAAGCAAATGTTCTTACTAGGGTTGTGATCAATTACGTGATCCACAATTTATATTTTAACCTTACCTTAACCTTAACTGCCTTTAAATAGTTCAATGCGGGACATAGGCCTATCCCATATGGAGCATTTGCCATAATCGCCACGCGCGTCAAGCTCTTTTGCAGTACCAGACACCGAAACATCGGTATGCTTAATTTTGAACTGGAATTTTTCAAGATCATATCATCAAAAAACTAATAATCATACTACTAGCTAAAAAATATTAACATAAACGTATTAAAATTCCTACTGGAATTCAAGAAGTAGTGCACGCATTTGTAGAAGCGTGGGTGGTACTTTTCTTCTCTTCGAACTAGGTAATATATGCCATTTTACTGTTTTTGATGCGAAACTTTGTGAATTGTAAATTATTGTGTGCAATATAAGAAGAACGGAATTGAACTAATAACCTATACAAAGGATTATATTGAAGATGATTTCCTATACGTGGTAGAGTCAAGCGGCAGCTTTTGCTTATACTCGCATGAGTCGGCTCGACCGGGTTAGTGCCACGACCTTGCAGAATACCGACGCGAGTAGAGGCATCTTGTGTTTATGCTCCATGGCAACACTCCTGCAGCTCCTCTATTGTTGCAGATGTACGTGGACGACGGTAATCACTTACCTTCAGGCGAGCCGCTTCCTGGTTTACCCCCTTTCCCAGAAAAAAAATAACTGTAACGAGTGAAAGCTATAGCTGTTAACTATTAATTTTGAGTCCGTAAACACTTGAAAGTATTGCCTTTTTTTGCTTACCACCAAATTAAATTACAAAAAAATGTGTAAACGTAAGACATTGTTATATTCGACGCTTAAAATTTGTTCGCCGCAAATGTATTAACTAATTGTATTCGGAAATTGTGTTTGTGTGCTCCATCTCGAAAATCGTTTTCACATTCGTACTCTTAATCATCCCTATTCAATTTCGTTTAGAATTCACGTTCGGACGACGAGCATCCTAAAGAAATTTAAGACATGAATAGAAGCTTTTAGCTATATTAGTACGACGAAGGCGGTTGAGCATACAATTGTTACGATGAAATTAATGTCTTTTCTCTTAGTACGCATTAACTTTAACCCGGATTTATATTTCTTTTAGATCATTAATAAAACAAAGAGTTATAAAATATCTTTTCACTTAAAACATATAGATATTATAAGATCCGCCAGATGCCGGCTTAATCATCACAAAACAAGCCTGTTCGAATATAATACTCTGAGGATCGTCTTAGATGTGAAGCGTCCGGTACTACGACCACGAACCATGCAACGCTTGCGAAACGCGGCGATTAGGGCCAATCAGTCTGTATATGCCGACTCCTAATTCCTAATACTAGTAGATACAGAACAGCGTCTCTAGTGTGGGGATACCGCCACAACGTCCAACAAACCCAAGCATGGTGAGTGTATGGTCATATCTTCCATACTTGAGTTTCCTTGATGCACTCATGGAGAATTATATGTACAGCAATGAATTTGTACAGCTTGATGATATAGTAGATATAAGAAGATATAAGAATACTTTTTCTAAAATGACAAAATTTTTATAATTACAAGCAGCGAATATTGAGATACTACAGTCAAGGTTTTTTTAAGCTCCGGTAGGATGCCTTCCGTGGTACGCGCAATGTTTTTTACATTAGTCAATATTTCACAAAGCCTATAAAGTCCAGTGGTAATGTCCTGTGGCACTACTCTGCATCTCGCCTCATGCACCAATTATAAAACCACAAGTGATCAGTCATTTCATTAGCTTTTATTCTTTTGTTTACCAACCTGTGTGGAGACATAATATGCTCAAAGCGCTAATAAAAACTAGCATGCTATGTATTATATACTCACTACGCTGGACAAGCGGGTAAGTGAGGCATTGGTGAGGTTTATTATATAACATGGCCATTCAGAATATAATAAAATATAATACACGAGGTACCCTCTTTTTAATGTTTGCACAATACTGTTCAGCGACATAATAACTGATAACGTGGTACAAAGAAAAAAATTGTGTGTGTAACCTTTACCCGCGGTTGAAGAAAAACTAAATGCGCACGGGGATTCCATTTTAATCATGTCCCAAAAACATTTCACAAATATTACATGTGACTTCATTCCTCGATAAAATCATAGCGTGTTAATTTTATTTTCATGACATGGTTTCGTTTATCCAAGATATTGTTATAAATAAAGTATGATTTTATAGAAGAATGACGAGATCGGAAGTTTTGTGGCATAGCGGATAAGGCCCCTGGTAGTAAGTTAAAACCAACGTTTTTAACCTATGGTTCTACCTACTAGGTACTTTAAAACACATAGATAAACGATCAAAACAGCTGTTCTGTTTTGGCGGCCATAACAAATCTTAATGAGTAGGTACTTACTTTTTGTAATTGTTTCGTTCAGTTTTTAATAAATAGTTTTAACAGTGGCAACATATTTCATTTTAACCGTAAAAACAAATAACTAATAATAAAAGATGAATGCATTACTAGTAGTTTTATGCCTATAAAGTTCGTTTTTCAGCTGAAGGGTGGGACTGTTACTTTCATCCGAAAAAATCCGAGTTACTAGTCGCGCTTAAAGATATTTTACTTCAATAAATGTGCAAATTTATTATCAATTAATTATTTCATAACAACTTAGATACCCTTAAACATTCTGAAAACATATTAGCAGCGCACTCATATATCATTTTGGTATGGCAATGTTGGCAGTAATTTGCTTTAACCACAAACATTGGACCGCGGTTCTCGGACGAATAACTTGCTTATTCTGTCGGACGGCTTACCCTTTGTGTCGTAACACGATGAAATGTCATTAAACCTTAACGATGACCTTTACATGCAGCGGTACCTATATAAAATTCATAAACTGTTGAGCAATACACGATAAGTTTGATTAAATTATGATATCAAAATCTTTGAAAAAAAAAAAGCACATATATTTTGTATTTCACTGTTGCTTATTTTAGTATGGCTTCTATTTTAAATCAATAACTAATAATATTATAAATGTAGTGAGGTTTTGTTTTTATAGCGGAATAAATATCAAACTGGAACAAAAAAATTCCCCTGTTTGGAAGCTATTGTTATTTCATATGTACATATTATAAATTTTTATTCTAAAATGCCTGGATGATAGCATTTCATAAATTTATGAGTTTGACTGATCGTGTCCATTAAATGCCTCATTTTGATTGTAATAACATTTCTCGTCGCACAATGTCAATAAGCTTTATTGAGATATCCCAGGAAATATTGACATTCACGGGCTTTCAGGCTATAAATTCAGCTCAAATTTATATGATCGTCTTAACAATACGACGAAGGTATCTTTACAGACATACAGTTCATGTTAGTTTATAATGGCAGAATAGCAGCCCATTAACACTTACCAAAGTTCTATCGCAAAAGCCTGGTCTTCCCGAGAAATTACAGAAATGTATAGATAACCTCATTATCTATACATATCTGTATTATATAAATGATTCCATAATACGTTTTTTCTTAAAAAAAATATACTCGTATTATATAAGGATATAAGTACTATAAAAAAATAGGAGTTTGAACCTGTCAATATAAAACGGCATTTTCATACTTTAATCCTTAAAGTTTGCCTTCTCGTATCCAATAGAGAGCCGAAGATCGTAAGACAGATCACTACACACAAAGATTCAAAATACACCCAAATGTTTTGCAAAAATATTATCTAGAACTACAATTTCGTTAAAATTATTTCACGTGATCATTTCATTCCAACTATTGTAAATATTGAGGCACATACAAAATAAATTTTATATAACCTACTTGATTTAAATTCATAGGTCGATTATTTATAAGTAGGCACTTGAAAAACTTGAAAAACTTTTTATGACTTGCTTCAGTCGTTCGTCTTACAGAATAATTTCGTGGCTTTTATAATGTAGAGGGCGATAAGAAGGATTATAAAGGGAAGACGGAGGGAAAATGTAGATAAGGGTATAACGGAGCGGCCATGAAAACTGACAAGAATGAGTAGAAATTTATCTTGTCTATCATTTCATTATGTCAAGGTAATGGAATATAAATGAAAAAGGACATTAGAAATGAAAGTAGGTATTATAAATGAAAGAAATTATTTCAAGTTGCCGTCGTATTATAATGCAATATGTTAAAACATTCACAAAATTCTCTTGAACATTTGGGAAAATAGAATACGAAGATTGACATACAATATATCAATAACAGGACAATAATCGAAAGATATGTAATATTCAACTGCAGTGTTTTATTTTAATAGTTCAAGTCAATTATTTTCAAAAATCCCAATAAATTGTTCTATACAACTGAAAATATTACTTAAAGCTTATCTAATTAAAAAAAATTACTAAAATTTTGTTTACTTTCAAACGTAACTCAATTTTCAAACAACGGGCATTCGCGTATAATTATTGACCTTGACCGGCAGAGGTAATTTATTATTCGCACGATTAGTTCATTTATCTCTCGAAAAAGGAAACATAAGCATTTCAAGGCCTGCAACTTACCAATTCTGTTTACCAAATACGTTAAATTGTACACAGAAACAATGCAAATTTATCGAAGATGAAAATAATGTTTCTTTTATCGATATTTGATCGTTGAACTACGTACAAGAATAGCCTAATCAAATCAGAAATGCCTTTAATCAGATAACTGACAATAATAATTCGAAATACAAAATATTTATGGCTTAAGTCGAGAAATAAACTGTCAGTAAATGGTAGTTCATTCTTTATAATTTGTATCAATGTTAGAATAGTTAGAATCAGTGATTAAAATCGTGTATTGTGTATTGTCGTAATTGACAAACAATATTTATTCGCACAATATTTTTAACTATTACATGACATAAATTTAAAAAATGAATGGAAAATGTTTGTTTTATGATATACATAAAACACTGCTAATAATATATAAAGAAAAAAAATTTGTTAGATAGTGATAGTTTTATTAAATATATCAAGATTTTTTTTAATTTTCATTTTTAAATATGATAGTATATAAAGATCACAAAAGAGTATTAACACTATGAAAACGTTTAAGGATTCATGTAGGAAAAAGATATTTACAATAGAATTTGATATTTTACTTGTGAATAATGGATTTGATTGATCAATGATATCTTGTTTCTAAGGACACACAACTTGAGCAAGATTATGTGGAGTACATGGACGTACGCCATGAGTAGTGAGTGGCATTCCACGGGCGGGCGGAATTATATCACGTCCGCTGACTCGCAAACGATGCACGCAACCAACGAAACCGGGAATATACATGCCTGATAACCTACAAAATAGTTCAACTTCTCAATATTTTTAGAGTTAAAGACAACTCAAGATATTTTAAACAAATATCGCATTTAATAACGTAAAACCCAATGTAGGAGTAACTTGCAATGTTACTCATACATTTTATATCATATCTTGTGACATGGATAAATTTATTAAATTATAGCTCAATAAAGGCTATTCCGTCATTACTAATTTGCAATTAGTTTGCTCATAAAATAAAGGTAGAGCATCTTATGTAAATTGTAAATATTTAATCAAATACAATATTGAACCTGTATTAAAAAAATAAAATTGCTTACATAGTAACGTTATCCGGTGCACGACCAATAAATATGTAGGGATCGATGTCAAGCGAACTCATTGGCCCATGCGTCGTACCCCTTGCAGCGGTCGAACCCAACTTCAATATCGCATCTTTCTTGTATCTTCTCGCCGATATTTTAGACCTCCCATCAATTCTGACCTTCCCAGAACGCAACTCTAAAGGGCCGTTGCCAGCGTCCCAACGCAACACAGCTTTGTCTTCCATGAATCCTACCCATAAATAATCTCTCACACCTGAGGCGCTCATTAACGTCCCCCTGCCGCAAACGGCTGAGACCTCGGCCCATATATCGAAACTTTTAGCAGGCAACCTCGTGCGTGCTGTCATATGCGCCCGCCCGTCAAACAATGGTGCAAAATACGTGTCTTTTTCTTTTACATCATAATATTCTTCGTATAAAGGATAATGCTCCGCCTCGTTCGTTACATATTGTTCCTCTTCGAAATCTTCGTAGAACGTATTGTGATGTTTATTTGTCTTTCTTAAACATCTTTCTTCGTCATAGTCGTTATTTGGTACATGTCTATATGAATGATATATTTTATCTGCGAATGAATCAATAGATACGATAAAGATTGTTAATAACTTGAAAAACTCTAAAAAGGTCCTTTATATTGTGACTACAATTTGTTCAACGACTACCTTCGACTAGCATTTCATTACTAACGATATGCAACTGGCGGTAGAATATCATTGCACGATAGCTCGGGTTCAGGACTATCAGGCTTACCGCTATCGCTTGTATCTACGGAGGCGTCTGTATACTGTAATGAGTTTGAACTTGGAAATTTACTATGTTCCACGTCCCCTACAGTGCGAATTACATTGGAAATGGATGATGGTGTATGCGTAGCATCTTTATGCGGGGGAGTCGAGCGGTTATCGACGGAGCGACTACCTCGTCGTACGTGCGGGGTCGCATCTCCGCAGGGTCCAAAAGCTTGCACAACGACGTCAGATTGCGTTCTACAAGCATGAGAACGCAAGTGGCACGAGGATAAATAACTGCGGCCGTCGCTACCGCATACAGTTGGTCCTTCCGAAGCCAGACACTCGGGCTCCCCACAGTCGCAAGTCGCCAGTCCACTGCGCACCGCACAGTACGCTCCGAAGTAGCACGTCAATTGATCGCAGGTTGTTGCCGGCAGTTGCGTCGACTCAGCTAAAGTAACGAGACGACATCAGTATAAAATGGCGCATTTTACCAAATTCGAAATGGTTAACTCGAGCAAAGTGAATATAAATCGAATGATTATGTAAATACTCACGATCAAAGCAGCCATTAGGGCCCAGAGTGTGTTCGTGGTTTGAGCAAACTGTGCATTTCTGCCCCTGTATGCCAGGTTTGCAGACACATCGACCTGTCATCTGTTCACAGTCTTCACGTACTGAACCAAAGGCGGAACATCCACATGCTAAGAAAAAGATTATTTGCATTACTTTAAATTACATTAATTATATATTACGTAATCAAGATATTTATACGCATTATGAAATTAATATTACATAATAATTCTTTGAGAAAAATACGCTTATTGTAAACCCATGGCTAGTAAATAAATTTAAATTTTGATTCTCTTTTCAATTTTCTTACATATTATTTTTTATTTACAACAAATTAATTATTTCCTACGCGCAGCCTTACTCGAGACATTTACACCAATTGTTTTAAAGGAATGCCTTGGATAGAGAGCAGATGAGTATAATAAAGATTTAAAACGATTTTTTGGAAATATTTATGATTACTAACTATTTTAGTTCGCATACAACAGACAACTTCAGAAATATTCGTTAAGATGAAAAAATATGTAATTATAAACATGAAGGAAATAAGTTTATTCTTATTATTTTAAAATAAAATTGTGTTCTAACGAATGCAGCCAGTGTGTCCGACCCCGATTCGGGGCAAGCCCCAATATCCAGGTTCGCAGCGATCGCACTTCTGTCCACCAACACCCGGTCGGCACGCACATTGCCCGCTCTCATCGCATTGCTCGGATGTTGAACCCAGCCGATGGCAACCGCACTGAGAGGGACAACCGGCGCCTCCCGGTCCTCTCGCAGCGGTTACTCCATCCGCGCAACAACCATGCCAAGACTCTTGACAATCCTTTTTCTCAGCAACCGTTTTATCTGAAAGTATAAATAAACGGTAGTGACACACAAACGATACAAATCCTAATGAAAAGGCATATTAACTTATGCGTGCCGGATTAATTGAGCACAATCATTAAATACAATAAATGTACACCTTTCTTCATTGCTGTTACTGTGTTCGATGTAGCATTTAAGCTATAATTATATATAAAAAAAAACCGTAACCTCGAACCCGGAACCCAAGACTACAAGCATGTACGCAGATGTCGCGAGATCAGATATCAATACATGATATGCAACCAACATAGCATTGTTTTGAATATTAGGCGTTTCATCAGATAGTATCAATTATTTTTCAAAATGCTTTCTAACTAAAACTAAAAATAATACAATGCTCCCAGGGAAAGTGCCACTCTTAAAAATACAAGAATAAACAGCGGTTGTTCGGATTCGTATGATTGATTGAACCAAAGACACATTTAGAAATAATGTCGTAGTCCTCAGAGATAACAACCCATCTGCATCTTGACTCTTAATCGATAGCGACCACTAACAACCAGGTGGGTTGTATGGACGGTTTGTTAACCATATGTGTATAACAAAAATAAAACTTCTTTTTTCTTGATATTTATCACAATCAATTTATGTCTACAATTACTTGAAGTTTAAGAAAGTAATAACAGAAGTAGTTTAATGTTAAATGATTGTTCGCGCTAAAATTACAGTATTCATAAATCAAAACTTCAAAAATGCACCTCTTTTCATTCACTTTTAAATTGTTGAGTTGGAATTTCGTAGGTGTGAATTTAAATGTTAAGGAAATGAGTTATACTCTTAAATGTGTCAAGTTGAGTGCGGGAATTGTCCAGCAAAATGCAAGGCTGGGAGTGCTGACATGTAATTTATTGTTGTGTAATATATTTAGTGCAGCATTCTTTCATCCTGCATTTTTACAATGAAAATGCATCATGTATTTTTATTGTGAATTTTTGCCTCGGGGCAGTCATGATTACACTTTAAGCTTTTAATGGTTACATGTGGCAGATTTAAACGCTTTATGTAGAATGGGAAGCTATGTCATATTATCACCATATCAGTGACGATTATCAATTCCGTCTAAAGTATTCTCATTTTGTTACTTCAAATACTTCGAATAAGGTTTTTCAAGTTGCTTTAACCGGATCATTAATCTAGATTAATTGGAAAAAATTAAAAAGATTTGTATTTTATATTATCAAAAAAATTATAATACAATTAATTTTGTCTTGTTTAAAAAATGAACGTGGTAGCCTTGACCACAAGGCTATCAAATTAGTACCCTGACCAATGGGCGCTCGCTTTAATTTTATAGCACACGAGTGACTTGGGTTCGATTCCCGGTGTTGGCATCACTCAAGTTGGAAATAGCAACTTTTAAGTGCTAAATTGACCACATATTCGGTAGCGGAAAATATCTACATCGGAAAAGTATTTTTGAAATGAAACTATTATTTACGTATTTTTAGTTTTATATTCCCGACGGTTCGAGTACTGTACAGCAGCTGTGGTCACAAGGGAAGTTAGACATCCAGATGTCATAATTAACTCGGGCTACCTTCTGCTTTTAATTATTAATTTTTGGTCCGATCTACGTAAAATATGCTCACAGTATCTTGAGGTCGTGCAGTGGTATTATTGGTTTTGATTAAATTTTATTTAAGAGAATCTGCCTCTGAATCAGGAGAGGGCTTAAAACTGTTTAAGTTTTTAAGCCATCTCCTGATGTCTGTAGTAATTAAAAATCTAGCAAAAACTAGGGTGAAACGTCTAAAATAAATGCCTAGATCCAAAATCAAATGAAATCATTTATTCAACGTAAGAAACATACATTTCTCTTCTCGAACATATTTTTTTTTAAATCTACCCGTTTCGTAATGTTGGAGAAGAGACCAACGAGAGAATCTCCGTAGGTATCCTCTTTTTTTTTCTAAACATGCTAAACATTTTAATAATTTAATATTACAATATTTTTTCTAGAAACGGCTTGGGAGCGATCAACTCAATCCCAGTGGTTATTATTATCCAAGTGGTTATTATTCCTTTCTATTATAATAACCATTTTTATAACGTTCTTGTTTAACAAGTTTTTTAAATCTATTGATAGGAAGACTGCGCACTTGCTGGGTTTTTGGTCTGAGAAATGTATACATTGCCCCATGAACGAGTTACTGACTCTATGGAGTCTAGTAACTAGCATCACAATCTTGTGTCTGTTCCTAGTATTTACATTATGAATATAACCATTCTTAGTAAGTGTATTTATGTTTTATGTACATACATTACATTTCCTTGTATGTATTGAGAAGCCATGGTTAGAATATTTATTTTATATAGCGATTGTCTAGAATTAGGCTCATAGATAGCTCTTATGGCCCTCTTTTGTATAACGAATATAGTCAATACCAGTCGCTTGTCCCCACAGCAAAATACCATAAGACATTACGCTGTTTCAATATTAATAAGAATCTTATTTTTCTTACTGCATATGCTGCGGAGCTAAAGTCTTTGCGTCTAGAGTTATTCCAAAAAAAACTCTTCCATGTTTAACATTGGGTGTAAATGTAAATTTTATATATTTAGTTTTATTGTCGTTTAGAAGCAAATTATTAACTCTAAACCAATTAAGTATTTTTGACATTGCATTATTCACCTCGTCGTGTGTTACAAGTACTCGTTTAATTTGACTAGGTAACATATAGAGTAACATTTTGAGCAGGCCATGTCCTTCTAGTACTGACCACAATTTGTAGTCCAACAAATTCAGTTCTGGACTGGACGAGGGCTAATCATCAGCCCTTATGAAGCCCCGAACATTGTTCTCGTGCCAGGTTTGAGTTGTTCGTGCCTTATGTTTAGAAGAAGATTCTTGCTTGAAAGTTCATGGTACACTTTCGAAGAGTATATTACGGAAAGGTTTCAATACTGACTACACGATCAACCATAAAGATAGTCTCTTGATAAACTTTGGTCTTTACATCCTTTTTACAAATATTAAGCTTTTTGATCGCTATGCTTAGCTAGTGGATCAGTGAGAGCCTGACTGAATAGTATGTTCAAACGGGTACAAGTTTGATACAAAGCTCAAAGCAGATGGCACCACCTCAGTTTGAGGTAGAGGTAAAGCTAACATAGGTATACTAAGAGTAAGACTAATAATAACATAGGTAAACAAACTTATAATATTATTACTGTCCTGATATTAATATTTCTAAATATATATAAGAATACAAATCGTCAAAGAAAACAATGAGACTTGATTAGACCCTAGTTTTCTAAAAGCGTTCAATCACATACCGCTGTTGGAATTTAGACAGTGTAATAGCTTGCAAAATAAATGGAATACCAACATCTTTGTCCAACGATCAATATAAACTCTCCCTAGGCAGTTTGTGATATCAAAACACCAATAAAGTTTTTCATTTTGTTTGAATCTAACTGAAAAGAGTGTATTATTTATCTCGCATATAAATTAGTGTAACCAATTTGAGGCCGTTTTCCATCTTTTCATTTCACTGCTATCGACGTCACTGTTACTTGTAATATGTACACTTTATTATTCCCGTGAACGTCTAACGACAGTGACGAATTAATCATGTCCCCATCAGCCCTATCCTCACCCGTCACGACCCTCGGCGATGGTGGTGGTATAATGGCTAATTCATAGTTGACCCCGTCATCACTAGCTTCGAAAACAGCGTGAACGGCTTCTTCTAATTCTTTATAGTTGTCTATAGTCTCAAAACGTTTAGAAGTCATTGTTGATAAACTGAAACCAGGAAAGGATTATGAAGTACAGCAATATTTGCTTCAAATTATATTTACTAATACTTGCACGCAATTAAAATATTTCTGTATTAAGCATATTATGGAACAATAAGTACTAAATGAAAATATTAATGTAAAATGGATTTTAGTTTACAGACATATACAATAATACTACTATACTATATAAATAATCTAAGCTTACCTTCGGTTACATGTTTTTGAAAATTTTTACACAATTTTAAGTCGCAAGATCATAGTCCGAATCGTCAATCAACACATCGATTTCGACGTGTTGATTGACGATTTTCGCAGAATGAAATTATCTACAAAAAAATTCATAGTACATGTCGAAATGGCTGTCTGTATATTATGACAAATAATCGACATTCCAGCGGAAATTGTGTATAACGTATCTGGGCTTCGCCTGACCGGTAGGTGAGTGTCATACTATTCTAGCCCCTTATTATCCATATAAATGAACCAGCATCTACCGGGGCTGAACTATCTTTCGTATTCCGCAATAATTAAATGCCCCCACAACGTGATGTCCCCCGCGGTCACATCATTTATAAAACGTATAAATGTGAAATCTATGTTACAAAGTTATTGCAATCGTCCGAGTATGGCGGCACTAAATGACTGAGTATTTTTTTAAATTATTTAGTAAACATAAACGTCACTATCTACCTATATGGGTAAAGGTAGTGAAAGCTTATGTAAATGTATGTAGCTGTTGCCATGAGTCAAAAAAATAGTTACTAAGTATATATATATAATACAGTCATACCGTTCCTGCAACAGCGCGCAGCTTTGGCGGTGTGGTGGCAGTAGCTACCCGTGGGGCAGTCCTTGCGGTGAGGGCCGCCGCCGCAGTCGAACAGCCGGCCGTCCGCGTCCGTTAGGGGCCCATCATCGCCGCAAGGCCGAAACTAGTGCAAGGACGAAATAATGTCGTAAAACTAGCTTCCATACCTGATTATTGTTTTATAAATAAAGAAAACCTTCACGCCGTGCACACTGCAGACGAACGAGACTCTAATAACAGACTAATGGCATATGCCTAATCTAAATCCCACAGATTAGTGATGAGGAGGTGCAAATCTACTGTAAGGTTACCGGCACCGCGTTCACCAACCCAGCAAGCCACCTGCCCAGCAGAGAATGTATGGGCAATTCCTTCATGTATAGCGTCAACATACCCGCCATGAGTTATGTTGACGCTTTCATGGAAAATCTTATGTACAGCAGTGTATTTATAGAGACCGATAAAGGAGATGAAATAAGAAGAAACAGCAAAGAGAGAGAGAGAGAACAAAAAAGTACATCGCTTCACCTAGTCACATAGTAACATGAACTAATCAAGAAAACTCGTAAATCGAAGGTACGGCTAGCAGGTAAACCATCACAAAATGTTTCATCACACACATCATACATAGTTATGAGCTCACAATATACAAATTAGTAATATGAGTGAAATAAAAGGAAAGATTTTCCATAATTGCCACACTTGGCAGGTAGTACCAGACCCCTCACAGCATAGACGTTGCTTATCATTAGTTTGTGTATTTTTGGTGTAGTATATTTGAAAAATGGGACGGTCGGACGTCATACGAGTTTCAAGGATTTTTACCTTTTAATTTTGACTATTAGCAGGTCTAAAGTATCTAGATCGGTGACTTGTGCAAAGCGTCAAGAAAACAACAAAGAAAAGCTCTCCGTATATCCAGCATGACTGTTGATCATGATAATTGCGAGTGTTAACATTTCATAAGTTAAAAATTCAAACCTTAAATACTATCAGCGGTCAAAAGTGTCCTGTTTGCAATTTAGCTGGAAATTTGCTGGAAAATAAGATTTCTAAAGCATACAGACTCTCCTATCTACTATCAAATAAACAAACCTCCAAACCCCTGCACAAAGCTAGTGGGCGGAGTCTTAAGTCCTCCTGTCGTCGGCAAGCTTCCAACTTCATATGACACAACGTCGGATACAGTCTCAGGTCTGACGCACAAACAGGTGACGAAGAGATGGCAGCGGCGGCGGCGGCCGCGCAGTCGAACAGGCACGCGCAGCGCGGCTGCCCGCCGCTGTCGACCGCGCACGTCGCCTCGAACGCGCACTGGACGCGAGCGCACACTGCAGTACTGACCACCGGCTCGCTCGAATTCTCCCCGACTTCATCGCCTGTTCGGATATCGTTGCCCAGTTCGCCACTTTTTAATGCTTTGTTTGTGCCTGCAATAAATACCATAATTATAAATAGTATTTTAAAACATACGAATAAGTTAAATACCAATAACTTGCGTTTCAAACTTGCACGTAAAACTCCCGTAATTATATTTATTGCGCATACAAAACGCTATTAAAGTAATGTAATCCCAAAGCATTTAAGGTATTTCAATAAAAAAAACTAAATTGATCCGTTGGTTGATATTTATAATCTTTACAAAATCCATACAAATAACTACATTCAATTTCAAGTTTTATAGTTAGTTTCTAGAGTACTTATGATACCAAAATCAAACTATTCGTCGTTTGTAAACCTGTAGTGGCGTTATCCTGCAGCTCCACACACTCGCCGTGATGCGCGAGCCGGGGCGCTGCTTCGCCGCGAGCGTGCGCTTCGCACGCGGCGTTGTGCAGCGCGCAGTCGTGCGCGTACGTGCGGCCGCTATCCGCGCACACGGGCGCGCGCGGCGCGGCGGCACACGACCGGCTGCACGCGCATGCACCGCGCGCGCAGTATGTGCCACCGGGGCACTGCACCTCCGCGCACGACTCTGCCGTAGATTTCATAGCCTCGGTACAAGGATGTATACAGTGCCTTGGAAGCTCCATATGTGCTTTTTATAACTCTATATATTGTAAGTTAAGAGCCGCTTTTAAAAAACCAGTGCGTTTAATATGTCTTTGTTCAGAATATTCTTGCAATAGAAATTTCACACTATAATCTTCCATCATTATCATCTGGACATAGGCCACTACCAAGAAGCGCTATTTACCTTAGATTTCACGCATTTAATTGAAGCCAGCTGTCTTGCGCTAATAGTCATTCTTATCAACGTTATGTATCAATCATGATATCGCCTTACGGGGCAGCCATATTGGCGATGGCAGAGTCAAACACCTGACACTTGTGATACTGTGCACTACCGGTCTATCCAAAATGGTCTGACAATTTGTGTGATATGTTAAGTCGTAACCGGCAACTGTCAGCACGGCGGATAATTCCTATTCTTCAAAAAATAAGGACCGTTATAGACAGGAATGTACCTAGTTGTTCTCCAACAGTCAACCTGACCTGCACATTGTACACCCCGCTACCTAACAACTACCTAACCTAACTAACAAACGAAGCTCTGACGAAGAGAGGTCATGGCGAAATATCCATCCAAATTTTCCGAACCCAAACCCCACTAGTAGACTAGAGACTAGACTACTGATGGGGAGGAGTATCACAAGTGCGAGGGTGCCGGTACTGCGCTCACTGAGCCGCTTGCCCAGTGTGGCAGTGTGGTGTATGGCTGACCTTTCAAGAAATACTTCACTGCTTTAGCAGGCGTTTTCTAGAAAAGCTTAGGTTCTAGCAGTAATATACAAATTTTTTAGACTTTAATAGGCAATTTTAGTGTAATTAATTTACTGTAGTTAGTGTACTATTCTTCACTTACCACAGGAGCCCATGTGTTTGACATGAAGGTGTCGCTTCTCTCGACAAGCGACATCACGAAGTGCGCAAACACTGCTGTACGTTTGATTGTCGTTGCCGCAAACTTCTTCGGTTTCCTAAAAAAAATCTAAATTTGAAAAATTTCATCATGAACTGATGATAATATCTGTAAGTTTCCGTCAGAGGACTATCGATCAAAGCGATCTAACTAAGGTAAAGACCGACCACAATAGCATCATTTCCGCTGGGTCGGAGATAGAAGCAATTCTCTGGATAGCAGCCGACCTAGGAAACATTGTCAAAGTATTATTTAGTTTAATTACTAACTACTCAAAAAAAGGACATAACTCATTTTCCGTTTAAACATTCCGTGCTGATCTAAGAGTCAACAAAAATCCTCGTGCGCATTAATTCATTTGTGTATAGTGAATATACATATATGTAATAAGAGATTTTTTAAGATTACTCATAATTATTAGTAAGAAAATGAAATCGCGCAGAAGTCTTAAAAATTCTTCCCGGCGACGATGCATGCTATCGACCACATTCAATCTCCCGAAATTGTAGTAGGTTTGATTCCCCGATATATTCGAATATTATAGCCCATATTTAGTTTATATATAGCGTAGTTTATGAACTAATGTATATTATAGTTCAGGTTACGAACTGCAACTAGTAATATCGTGAAAGTAGCTCGGGTGATTAAAGGAAATATAAGTAATATTGGCAAGATTGCTAGTAAGCTTTAAAAATATGTAAGAAAACGTGCATGTTTGAAAATAAAACAAAAACAAAGACAGCTTGCGAGTGGTCGTCACCACTCAAAAAGAAACCTAAAATAATGATAGGCTTTTCGTGGTCATTTGCAGTTGTTATTAAAGAAAGTACTACTTACTTACCAAAAGAATAGGAATATCAAAATATAAATCCTACTCACGGTTCCTTCTTCACAATGCTTTGGACAAACGCAACTGGCTTCAGACACGCCGTCGCTTTCACAAACGGCGTAGTGATCACATTTCTTGTTTTCACAACCGTCTGGAAGAAAAATAAACAATTACACATAAAATGTAGTTATTATACTAATAGGCTGGTATAGATTGCTGTTAAGACGTTTTTAATTTTTTTTCGCAAATAATACTTTGCTGTCGATATTTAGCAATTACTATATCGATATTAGCTATTACTATATATTATGCTAGCAACATTTCTTAGCTTATCTAAATCCTGAAAAAGAGTTTTTAACTATTACAGAGTTTGAGTTTACTCATAATAAAAACAACAATAGTTATAAAAAGTATGCGGTAGGAGCAATATTTTGTATCCAAACCACAGACACAGACAGACGCCCGGCCATTTTAGGAGTGCAACGATATTTTAAATATCACTTTGTGAAGATGTGGGCACTAAGTTTTCAGGATATAGCGTTTATCCTTCCCCCGCGCTCTTTCCTAGCTACGACACGACGTAGAGGAGTCGTGTTCAGTTGGTAGCAAACATGCCACAGATTGTATAAATTTCCACACCAACCATGCGTCACAGGCCGTGAATAAACTAGAATGTACGTGTGCCTAATTTTCACAACAGCACGGTAAACGTCGGCAAAGATATAATGTATGTAACAATATTTTTGTGTCCGTGATACGTCTCAGGAGAGAAGGAAGCAGAAGAATACATACTACACGGGCCGTCATAGAGCACACGCACGTCGCGGCGGTGACGGCAGGCCTCGAGCTGCAGCGTGCAGCGGTTCCCGTACGAGATGCCGTCGGAGCCGCAGACCGGTGCGAACTCGGCGGAGCAGCGCGGGCAGCGGCACACGCCGCGCGCTCCGGCCGCCGCGCACTCGCCGCCGTGCGGACACACACGCCCCGCGCACACGCCGCTCGAACCTGCCGCCAACTCCAGTATTTAATACATACCACATAATTACGAGTTACCGTCGACTCATTTGTGAGTCTCGTAATTATGTGGTATGTATTAAATACTCAAAAGTATTTTTTTTTCTATTTACGTTTTCTAGTATTGGTCAGTTTGAAGTACAGTTGTATAGAAGTATATATTTATTTAAACTTTATTTCTAATTATAAAGAGCAAAAAGGCAGACTTAATGCCAAGAAGCACTCTACCAGTCTACCAGGTCTTAGATTGAACAGAGAAAATGTAAAAGGATGCAGAGTGCAGAGGAGATAACTTTGAACTAAATATTATGTATATATACACAAATATAATATTAACAACAATATATAGTATATAGAACACATAGTATCTTGCATTTCAAGTTCAAATTAATGTCTCATTAAAGCTATATACGGTAACGATAGCCACGTGGTTATCTCTCCCCAATTATCCGGCTGACCATTATCTGCCTCCGAATCAAGAGACCCGAGTTCGACATTACATTTTTACAACGCTTGCGTAATTAGATACCAATCTACTGATTTTACTTATGATTATGAGTGTTAAAACTAGTCGCGAAAAGGACGCTTTTTGTTAATAATTTTTTATTAGTAGTCAAAAACAATTTAAATATTGATTTTAGTTAAAGGTGAAAAGACGGTTTTATTTGATTTGTGTATTGTTTTGTTGATTTCTGAAAGTACCGTAACATAACTACGCGACAAGGTTTTTAGTGCCTTTGACAAACTAAGAGCAATGATGGCGTACTGTTGTTTGTTGCTTAAAGTAAGGACAAACATTCACCGCCGCTTAAATTTGTGTGCGCGACGTAGTGCTGACGCATGGGACGGGCATATTGAAAACGTAAAAAAAATGTTTATAGTTGGTCGGAGACTAAAGTCGAATTGACTCAATTCGAAAAAACGAATTGAAAAACAATATTGGAAGTGGATACTTCTTAAACCGCGTCAGAGTTAGCAGCAATCATCAACGCAACTGTCAAAACGATATTGATTCATAAATGAGTACAGAAGGCAAACTTCGAGTTTGTTTAATTTCCTTTATATCGGCTCAAATAAGAGGATTCTGAATAGGATAGTTACTTGAGATAAAAAGTGGATCTAGTATAACAATCGGAAACCATCGTCGCATTGTTTAGACCCAGGAAAGGCAGCCTAACCATGTCCCAAAAGAAAATTAAGTAAAATAAACTGCAGGAGTCTGTGTTCTGAACGTGTCCCGAGATTATTTATTACATTTTCTAGAGATTTAGACAAAAATTACTTCTGATGTAAGATAAAGGTACTGTTAAGAATTTCAAAGCATCATTGACAGGCTCACTATTAAACAAACGGGATATGTCGATTACTTTAGCACCTATTCCCTACGACAACGTTCCTCCACACATTGCACATCGGACTGTCTAAAAATTACAGGGATCTAGGCTATAAATACTCTATCACCCACCATACTTTAGTTTAACATTAACAGCCTGTAAACAGTCCACTTCAGGACATACTCCTCTCCAATAAGTAGGATTTGCCAAAACCATCACGCCCGCACCTAAGACGCTACTGCCCATCATCAGTCTGCTCGTTTTTAGTTCGGTATTTTTTGAGATAATTATTCCGCCATCTGTCGGGAATCATTACCCACGGGAAGAAAGGGTGTGGCAAATTCATACGTCGGTACCACAGGGCAGAGTTTACTTCTACACATTTCCTTATTTTGAACTTTGGATAACTTTTAACAAAAAACCAAATCTCAGACGCCTTTAAAAAAATCATCGATAACTGTTCCGAAAGTTTCTATAGCTTCCATTTTCATAAAATCGCCGAAATTTCGGTTAATAATTAATTATATAATTCTATTTAAAAAGTAAATTGATTTTTATATGAAACAGCAAAAAATTTAATACCAACTACTAGCAGTTTTGTACTAGTGACTGTCACTGACATGCTGAGCTCGACTATCGTTCAATCATCCTATTTCACCAGATACAACCTTAAGCCTATTCCAGTTTTAGTGGTAAAGTTAGCTGTGACTTACCGCAAGCTCCCGCATGCACCACTTTGATCTCCCGGCCTAACAGACAAGCGGCACGTCGCAGCTCGCACTCGCTGTGATGAGTGCGCGCATCAGAGCCGCAGACGGGACGCAGCACGGGCTCGCAGGGCGGGGGGCACGCGCACACAGCGCCGCCTTCCTCCACGCGGCACTCTGCACCGTGACGACACTCCACTTCCGAGCACGGATTCACCCCTAATGAGCGATTATTATTATTAAGGCTTTTTCATACGTAGGCGAAATATACACATACCATTTAATCGACCAATAGCGAACTTTCCCCAAAAAACTGCACTTAATGATTTAGGTATTTTATTGTAAAAAACAGATCCCAGTATTGGCACTTCAGTATTCCTATTCGTAAAAATAATGTCGTATCTTACCTCATAATACACACAAACTTCAAAACTTAGACAAGACATACAGGCGTTTGTAAGTCATGACGACATTAGAAAGTTCTGAAAGATTACCTAAACTAAATCTTATGTTATTGCTGAGCTTTTTGACCGAGGATATCTTATCTTCAGTCCGTGGTAGAGCCAAGCAGTAGCTTTTCCTGCTGCTCGAATGGGGCGACTCGACTTCGGCATTACCACGACCTCGCAGAATACCGGCGTGAAGTAGAGGCATCTTGTGCTTCTGCATTTCATTCGGTGAGTGAGGTAACCGGAGGCCCATCCCACCCAACCTCATCCTCTCTCCCTTCTCCCAAATAACCTTTAAGGTCCGCAACGCACCTGCAGCTTCTCTAGTGTCGCAGATATACGTGAGCGACGGTAATCACTTACCATCAGGTGAGTCGTTTGCCCCATATCCCATAAAAAAGGAGTCCTCGGTCGAAATAATAATATTAAAATAAAGATAAACTTACCCGAATTGCATTGTCCCTTAAAAATTATTCTCAACTTTTTCCTAGCACGGCAAGACTCCCGATGCATTTGGCACTCGTTAGAATAAGTCTTTCCGTCAGAGGCGCACACTGGCGAAAATTCTAAAGGACACGGCTCCGCGCAACGACACAACGGTAAGCGGCGTTCGTCCAACTGACACACCTCAGGGTCGGGACAAGTTACACCTGCACAAGGATCTGAAATGTCCAAAGTGTATGTTAGAATGATAGAAAGACATTGGATTAATAAAATTACCACAGAATTTGAACTATAACTAATTATCACAACGCGACTATTAAGAAAGAAGCAACGTCCGTTACTTGGCAGGTAGAAGTTCTTGTCAATGATCTATAAATGTAAATGAATCTTCTAAATCTAATAATTTGTATTTTTAATTCTTAATTACACTTGATATTTACTGAATTTTATATCTATTTATGTTGTTAAATTTTGATGAGAAAATGATGTCAAGTTTAGTGGCTTAACCAACCGCAAGGTTTTTAAATTGGTAAGTATTTTGTATCAATAGGCAAAAAATTAGAGATATCATTTTTAAAATAATTTGGCTATGGGAATCAGTTCATTTTGGAAAAGGGGTCTCTTGCCCAAAATAATTTGGGAATCCCTGTTCTAAATCTATATCTGTGCGCAAACACAGAGGCTACTTTACTTGTCATCTTCTTATTTTAACCGACAGAAAGCCCAATCAGTGTAGTAAGAGAAAGGTTAAATACAATATCTGTCACACAAGGTCAGCCGCAATACATGATATTGATTAGGTTTCGAACCCGGGGTCTACGATTCGTTTGGCAGAGTATGTTGGTAACTGACACACGTGGTAGTTTTTTAACTGATGTAATATCATTTATTCCTTTTGAACATCTGGAACAATGCAGCTTCCATAGAGTCGGAAAGATTTTTATTAAAAGTTTCAGTAGTTCCGGAGAGTAACACACACTTAAAACTAAAACGCACATTCTCTCTTTATAATATTAGTCTAGATATAATAGATACATAGATTATGTGATGAAAAAAGATATTTTAAATAAAATAGATATAAGTAAAAGAATACACAAAGCATTCTGCACTTGCCGCATTTACCGTAGTACATAAAAGTAACATTAGTGTTAGTTTCACAAGCAGCTCTTCGCATCTCACATTCCCCGGGATAGTCCCGAGCATCGCTGGCACACAGAGGCCGCGAGCCCTCGTGATCGCCGTAACTGGGGCACGACGTGGGACACTCGCAGTGGTAAGAGCGGCCATCAGGTGTGGGACGACATAACTCACCGGGGCCACACGACACCCCAAGACACGGATCCGGTAAGTCTACCACAAGGTGCATAACAACAGATAAGTAAGTTTTTGATAGCTACTTGTTTAGTGCAGTTATTTTTTTGAGGCTTTCATCGTTTTTAATTTAACTTTTTGATTGAAAAGTCAAAATTAAACTAGATAAAAACTTGATTACTTCTATATACGCGAACATAACACATTTGAAATGTAACTATTATTACGGCTCGGTGGCGTAGTGGCTAAGCGTTTAGCTGCGGCGCTTCGGGTGGCGGGTTTTATTCCCGCACGGGACTAGTATTTGTATGGAATACAAATAATAGTTCCCGGTCTGGATGTTTGTCCATGTGCAATTCATGTATGTAAACTGCCTCCGCGACACAGGAGAAATTCCTACAGTAGAAGGTAACGTTTTTTTTTTAAAAAAATATATATTTGATTTTTGTTTTTGTATTCCCAACGTTTTGAGTGCTTTACAGCACCCGTGGTCACGAGGGTTTAAGGTATTAGACCTCCAGATGTCATATTCGTAATCCAAAATTAAATTTTCAATGGAGTTAGAGGCAAAAAAAACTCATTAGCTTTTCTAGATGCATTAGTGATTCGGAATTCTAATAACACCATTAGCCACACTGTGTATAGGAAAAATATTTAAACGTAGTTATTTAAACGATGAATCTTACAATCATCCGTCTCAGTTAAGTACTGTGGGTAAATCTTTGTTTCAAAGAGCAAGAGGACAAGACTTGGCCACCGAACTTCAGCATGTCAAGCAAGTGCTACACGACAACAAGCTTCTGGTTCCACGCCTCCGTCACAGTGACCGAGTGAAGCCAGTCTCTGTCGAGCAGCGAGTGCCTGCTGTATTACAAGCAATGTCACAGCCAGAGTGGAATTTTTTTATAGAAGCCCAATATGATGATTATATAATCATCATATTGGGCTTCTATAAAAACGTTTTTCAAGTCGGCGATAAAGAGTAATTTTTTACTAAGTTTTATTGTTTTGACAAGTGCAATATCCCTCTAGTTCTACAAGCTTGATTGTGAATGTGGTCTCTCTTAGATAGGGTAAACTAAAAGATCTGTAAAGACCCGCGTAAAAGAACACATAGCCGATGCAAAAAAAACACACAAAACACTGAAACATCTACGAAGTCTGCAGACTGTGATCATATACTAGATCGCCCCAACCATTACATCAGATTAGATAGACCACACCATCGCAAAAGAACACCGATTCCTGCCAAGGATGCTTCGCATGGCTATTGAAAACAAAAACAAAAATCCTAATTTCAAGAGAATATGGCTGCCCTCCGGCAGTAGTAAATAAAATTATTAAATCTAAAATAAAGCATACCACTGGTCGATCTTAAGCTACAGCGATTCTACGTAGATCGGACCAAATTTAATAATTGAAGGTAACTCGAGTTAACTAGAACACCTGGACGTCTAACACCTCAGTCCCCCCGTGCCCACAGATGCAGGTAAAGCAATCTGAATATCGGGATATATAAAAACACAATTAAACACGATAAAATCCTTAAATAATAGTTTGATTTCAATGTCTTATTTTCGCGTAAATATAAAAAAAACTAGTTTCTTATTTATAAATAAGTTTCAAGATCATCGACTTTGTTAGCAGTCCATCGAGATTATAATAGACCTCTCAGATTAGAGAATTTTCCGTAATTGCCATGCTTGAAAGCGGATTAGCGATCGCTGTTCTAGACTTCTCGCGCCATAAACACCCTTCACCAGTAAATATGTTTAAAGTGTGCGGTATTAGAGATAGATCAACTACTGCTACTAACGTCAGCCTATTTTAGTCTTCTTCTTAAAGTAGTGCGCCAGCAAAAGCCAGCATACTTTTCATGGGATATTTGCACATACTGGGCAAGCGGGTTATAGGACGTAGGGCCGTTACCCTCGCAACGGTGATGCTGCTTACCGATCGTGTGATTTAGGTTCGGTAAATTTGGATATATATTCCGGCCACCATTCGGCCGTCTGAGCCTCGTTTGTTTACTATCGTTTCACCTTACATTTTATACTGGTTATTCTGCTAGCTATCAAAGACTTGCACCTTTGTAATATAATTAATGCAGGCAGATGGCAGGGTTAATAATTACTCCACTGCTGTCAATGTCAAACGACGTTAGACATTGGCGAATACAACAAACCGCCATAAAGAAAAAGAAGTAGAAGATGACTTGGCGTTAATATCCACCTGTTGTCTAAATATAGTAGGTGAGTGCAGTTTCTATCACAGTCCATAACAATTGCACGATTGATAACTTTTTTTATTAAATGTCGTGATAATTAAAGAAAAAAAATCTTATCGTTGGTTATTGTTACTAGTTGGTGCGACACAAGTAAATGAGCGATGTAATGGTAAAGTAGTAACGACCAAAATATGAATATTCTCTTTTCTTTTATGATAATATTATCATAATAAATTCTGTGTTCGTTTGTAAGAAGTAAACTCAAAGCTTCTAGATACAATTCTAATTATTTCAGCTGCAAATAAAAAAAACACGAATGACGTTAACTTCTCTTACCGTTAGGGAACAGATAGCAACCGTAAGTTGCAGTCGCCACCAAAAGGGAGACCAGCGGAAGACGAGAAGTTACCATGTTCCAGCTAATATCGAAACATTGTAGGGTGCACTGCTCCTATGACTGACAGGAAACCACGGAGCTCCTGGTAAAATTAATACTTATAATTAGGTGGATGACCCGATTACCAGCCTCGCCCCTATTACCTACTTTGCTTGATAATGGGGACTACGTTGGTTTAATCCACCAGTTTGTACGTTAAAAAATCTAAATACCTACTTAATATTATTAATAATTTGCATTGGTAAATCGAAACATGATATAAGATGGCAGCCATTTAAGTTTTAAACCTGGAAAAGAAACCTATATTTCGCACAATTTCCTTTTTACACCTCATTATTTGCATAATTATGCATTTATGAGTTATTTTGCAAACAAATGTTTTTTCATTTAAATTAGTGAGAATTGATGTATTTGAATATACAAAATGTATGACCAAAACGACTAGATTTTGATTTGTTTGGTGGGTCAGTCAATTAGAGAATTCTCGTTGCATTATTTTAACAAGAAATAACTGTACGTTGACAGCGGTAAGGATTTAGATCACAGATAATTAGTTCCGGTGAAATATTTGTGACAGTTTTTAAACAATATTTCGACCCCCACCATACCATACCAGTGGACGTACGCAATTTCAGTAACTTGACAGAAAAGATAATTGCAGCCGCATGACATATAATATGAGTATTGTCATAAAGCGTAACGTTATATTCTGTTTAAAATGACTTAACCTATAATAATAATATTTCTTCCATTTCAGGTTTCGTGTCCTAACCAAAACTGTTTAGTTTTACGAATTATTCGCTTCTTAATGTAGAACCCCCTAAAAAATTACCAAACAAAAGTTTGGACATTATAATAGGGTAAATAAAAATCTAAAAATCCATGGATCAGCCTATGATATGGTCTTCTATGGTAGTACATATATTTTTTAGTTACCTAATAAACAAGTACTTAAATGACATGGAAAACACTGGCATTAGATACTCGAAAAGTCGATGTTCGGTACAGAGTGGCTAGAATTGGAACCAGATTGTCATTCGGGTTGTTGTTCTATATTGAAATTATAAAAAGCACTCGAGTAACGCGAGGCAATTTTGAACCCAGTAAAATTTAATAAATCACTTTACATAAAGTATCTATTGATTATAATATTAACTGTGAAATAATAAACGCTAAATAATTAATTTTCGTTACAATTAAAATGATTACGTCTAATATGAAAAGGTAATAGGTAAATTGTCCGTAAACAAAGATTCTTTGCTAATTTAATCAATATTAACTTAAACGCTGCTCATTTTAATCAAATTAACTTGAGCTTGAAATATAGTAACAGTATAGGTGATACGATTAACTGTGACTTACCAGTAAAGTTGATAGATAAAATAATTAAACATTAGCACTATTACGATTAATCAATTAGTAACACAAGAATACATCATTTTACCACCCGTATTTTCTAAAATTTTAGATACGACCTCAATGAGTGAAACTGTGTACCTTTTGCTCGAATGACGTTAATACGAACATGCGCACTAGGGACCCAATCTGTTAACGTGACATGTTACTCAGCAATTAAAGAAATCGCAAGAAGCTGCACTAAATTCAGAGCTACCTTTTAGGGCACAATTGAAGGTTAAATACCTTATAAATTTGCCGTGCAGTCACGATTTATTACCATTCTATCTTATATAACTATTGTTTATAACTTTTTAACTATTACCTATGCCTAACCAATGACAAGTAGCATTTGTATGAAATGCCTACAGGTCCTTCCGCCTGGAAAAATCTGTTATGTTATACAACAGGCTGATGATGTTAGTATAGAAAAAATATTTGTTATCTCAATATTAATTATTTTGATAAATAATATATTTTGTGTAGCGACAGCGTTAGAAACCTTAATACCCATCACTTGGGAAAAATGCCTAAAAACCTCGTTGTTTTTCTTTCTAGAAGGGTCTAAGAGTCTCCAGACTAGTGGATGTTATTCCCATGCAGACAATTCGTTATCTTCAACTTCTAATATGCGGGCCAGTTCCTCCGTGCTCATTCGTTCAATGTGACTTATTTTATAACGACACTTGAAAATATATTTAAACAAAAAATTATTATGTAAGAATACAATAGTTAAATATCCTTAAGAGTGCCCTTTTGTATTAGAGCATGTCGTCTGATACCAACGGCACTGAAAGCAATGACCGGTTATCTCGGGATCAATAATAAGTGCCGGACTGACTAAAATCCCCAAGGAATTAGATACTGCTGGCCTTGTCAGCTTTAGCGGGAGACTTGCGAGCTGAAGGCCAGCAAGTAAAATATGCAGTCAGTGGCGTATAGGTTTATGAAATGTTCACATTAATCTTCTTACATTTGCACATCTCTAGTGGTCAGGTGTTGCTGAGCCATGCAAAAATTTTTTATTTAAATATTAACAAAGTTAATAAACTGGTTTCCCAAGATTTATTTTTTACCATTAAACTTCTCAATATAAATGCATCCGTTTAATTTTAATCCATTATGAGATTAAATTTTTGAAGTATGATGTAAATAAAACTAACAAATGGAACTAATTAATATTTTATTTCATATATTCGTGTTTGTCGTCGGATATTGCAGACGTTGGGTTCCAGGGTCCTTTCTTATATGACGGCATAGCGGCGTTTGAGAGACTAACGAGAAATTTGAATTATTTTGAATTGTGATTTATTCATCCAAAGCAGTGAAACGATTACAGATGACACACACTTTACCAAAATCTTATCAAAATTTTGTAATTTTGAAAATGAAAATAATCATTGCGTTATCTGTTATTAAAATAACGATCACCTCGTAGACAATATCTCTACAAACCAGAAGCCACCAGGTGGACCTCATTCGTCATATACCTATGACTTGGCCTTGGTCTCTGTGATAAAATTACATTTAGACAAATTTAAATCTAAATAACTTTAAGCACTATGCAAATTGAAATCAAGGTTGTATATTTGGGTAACCTTGTAAAACCTTGGGACCGATCTTATCTCTATCAAAGGGGTGTCAAAAACTACTAAATGGGTTTTAATTAACATTTTATATTATGTTTTTGGAGGATATACAGAATAAATACACTTGAATCAACTTTAATAATATGTTTATTATTGTGGTAAACACCATCAAGACGCTTTGACTCTTATTACACTCAATTGCATTTGCACGAAACAGAGAATAAGACTACATAATGTATAAAAATAGGACTGTGTGAGTCCTATTAGGACTCAGAAATGCATGTAATGAGAAATTAATAGTACAATTCAAACTCTTCCTCCTGTTCACTGCTAAAATGCAATGAACATTTTTATGTGCCCATTTAAGCTATACACAATGTTCTCATTTGCACATGATTTAAGATATATGCAAGTCTACTAACAATTACTAGTTTTTGTACATAAATTATGACCTACATTTATCACTTGCATTTCTGTCAAATTAAATACCTAACGTTACAGTTGAGGCGAAAAATAAATATACGATCAAATTACACCAAATCCAAAATACTATTTAAAGCCGGTAAATTGGCAATGAAATTGGAACAAATATTAAAAAAATAATGGTAATCGTCTAAAATCTGTACATTAATAATTAATCGACAGACTTGGTAAATAAATAAATTTACTATACAGTCTCACTTACTAAACACAGTCACATATTATATGAGTTAATCAAAGTCTGAAGTCAAAGAATCAATGCGCTTTGCTTATCACATAGATAAAAACCACAGCACTATTTTGTCACTTACACTTTACAGTATTTACGATTTAACCAGTGTCCACAAAAGAAATCTATTATCTATTTACAATATAATTTATATTTACAAAGAGCATCTGTAGGCTCTGAGAAGTTTAATGGACTAAGTGGGAGGAGCACGTCGGTCATAGTCTCTCCTATAGACTTCTCGTTCATAGTCTCGCTCATCATAGGCGTATTCAGGTTGGGGATAGCTTCGCCAATCGTCGGGATATGACCGAACCGGAGGGAATCCCATTCCGCTTGGCATCGCGGCACCCTCGTAGTATCCGCTGTATGGACCACCCATGCCCGCGTAGCCCCCAAACCGGCTGAAAAAAATAATAAAAATTAAATACGATTGGTATTTCAAGTACTGGAAATTCTTATAATAACATAGACAACCCATACTTTTGAAAAAATTGTATAAAATTAACTAAAACAAACCAGCGGCTAAGCGGCGTGAGAACGACTCACAGTTTCAATATTTAATAAAAAAAATCAAACCAATTAGAGATCAAATAAAAAAAAACCTGCCATCGTATTTTTTCACTTTATATAGGTAATATACAAAGTAATAAAAATACTGAAGGTTGGGTCTTTATTAATATTGAATGTGTAATAGAAATTTGTAATATTTAGCTCTATAGAAGAGAATCTTAACATTACAAAATTTAAGAATTTTTATTTTTAAGCAAGTTCGTTAGTTTTTATTATGCCCATTAGTACCAAGTTTCCATTAAAAGGCAAAAACATCGCATCAATTCTGTCTATAATAATGATACTCACTCAGTATATGATTAGATATATGTAGTCAATAGGCATCAAATAATAACAATAGTAAAACTGTAATCTCGGGCTAACCGTGTCCCTGAACAGGCGTGTGTATATAGTATATTCAAACACACACGCCAAAAAAATAAAAAGTAAGAACGGTTTCTCGCCATTTTTCTATAGTTTTTCTGTCCGCCAAAATTAGTGAAACTACCGAAGAAATTTGATACATTTTGAAGTTTTATTACAAAATAGGGAAAATTACGACACAAGCCTCGAAAACTTGTGACTTTTATGGACTTAACGCAGTTAGCGTAAGAATAGCACAAAATTCATTTACCATTTTCCTTAAATGAAATGAAGCTAGCTTCGGTCGACCTGTTACGGATTATGTCGATGCCATTTTTGAAAAAGTGGAGCAAGATCAGCATATTAGTGGTTACGACATAGCTGAAGAACTAGCTAGCTAGGGGTTAACCACAAAACAGTTTTGACCTATTTGAAAAAGTCTGGATATACAAAAATCGATATTTGGGTGCCACACAAGGGCACTGAAATAAAAAAAAATATCGAAGCGTTATGAAACCGAACAGTTTTTGAAAATATTTATCACTGGGATGAAAAGTAGATTACCTACGGCAAAAACGTGCGAAAAAGATTATGGTCAAAGGGCAGTCAAGCTTCACAGACTATAGGAAAAACCAGATTAACTCGCAATAAGGTAATGCTGTGTACGTGGGATTGTAAGGGCATCGTTTATTATGAGCTTTTACCGCCGGGAAAAATCGATATCGATTCGGATCTCTACTGCCAACAGCTGATGAAACTCAAGTAGTAAATTGAGAAAAAAAGACCGGAATAAATCAACAGAAAGGTTGTGGTTTTTCATCATGATAACCCCAGACCACACACATCTTTAGCCACTTAGCAACTACTGCGAGGGCTTGGTTGGGAAGTGTTAGTGCATCCACCATTTAGCCATGACCTTGTCTTCAGATTTTCACCTGTTTTGATTTGTTCAGAATTCTTTTGGTAGTTAGGTTAACATATAGAGAGGACTGTCAAACCTACTAGTTGTAGTTTTAGATCAGTAGTCCCAAAATTTATACAGCAATAGGATTATGTCACTACATACATAAAGGCGACAAGTAACGCACTTTTTGCACATATATATTCAATACATAATCAAATTTAAATGAACTATGTTATAAAATATTTTGTATTTGTATATAAAATACGACAAAACTTTATACCCAAACCAATATAAAAGCCTTTCAACAGCTATTGACCGCGTTAGAATGTTTTGAATCAAGAAACTTAAAACGTTAAATTCAGAGGCCAATGAAGATAAAATCATAATGAACTTCTTTCAGTGTTTTGTGCATAGTATAATAATAATAATAACCCCACATAATAAATAATAATAAATGCTAGGACCTGTATTACAGAGGTCAGAGTCTTCTTCCAAGATGACTAATAGTATTAATTGCTTATAACAACAGCTAAAATAGTCTAGATATTAGTAAAGAAAAAACAAAAAATATTAAAAAGTAACTTAATGAATGCTTTGAACATATACACACTATTTCATTTATAGACTATTTCTGTATATATATACTGTGTGTGTGTGTGTGTGTGTGATGAACGAGCAACTACTTTGTGACTCACAAGTGTTTATTTAGGAATATTAATTTAAGTATTGAACAGTTGCATTGCATAAGTTATCGAACAGGATAAATCTGCTCACTTCACTCCAGTGAGCCTCTGTTTGCTCATAGTCTAATGTAAGAAGCCATGTTCTTATTTTACTTTTCAAATTATGAACTGTAAGTGGATATGTATTAAGAGTATGAGGACCCGATATATATAATAATATACAGAGAGATAATTAACAGAAGTTTTTGTTTTCCGAAGTGGTTAAAAGATAGGTAAAAAGTGACTATTACCTTCTTTTGTCGTGTGGTCGCGCGTTGCGATCTCCACGATACTGCCGCGGTCCAGGGTAAGCGGGCGGCGTCCAAGCGGGATGCAGCTGATGGTCCGGGTGCGGGTGTGCCTGCGGATACTGCGGGCGTACTCGCGCAGGTCCCATGCCACCGCTGTCCCGCCGTGTACGAGAACGCTCTCGATCTCGCTCCCTATCCCGTTCTCGGTCTCGATCCCGTTCCCTATCACGATCTCGCTCTCGATCGCGGTCTCGGTCCCGATCCCTCTCACGCTCCGACCGGCCCCGATCTCTGCACATCAAATCGTCTCGCTTCAGGTTATCTCTATGCTTACGATCCTTGTTTTTATGTCTGCTGATATGAGAAAAGCAATACTGTGAGAGCGTATGTGGAAGGGTTAGTGAAAGTTAATTTGAAGGATGAAATGTAATCATGCAAGCGTGTGAATGATGTGGGTGGTATATAGTTTTTATGTTTTTTACCTTTCATGTCGTTTATTTTCATTTGGCTCAGGATCACATTCACCATCTTCTAACTTTCTTTTCACCCCAGAAGAATGTGGAATTTTTTCATTTACTTTACCAGACTTCTCTTTATCTATTTTTGGCCTTTTTTCTTTTCTGTCATTTGTATTATCAAACTTTGTTTCCTTTCTAAATGATTTATTTATATGGTTATTTGAATTATGATTATTTCTTACACCCTGAAAAATAGAAAATTTTAACACAAAGCAAAAAAATTAATACACAAGAAATATATTTGGAATAACATACTTTGACATTTTCTTTGTGTTTTCCATCCTTATGTTTGGACCCATCTACAGTTTTTTTAAGACCATACTTATATAACCTATATAATTGTTTTGCATCAAAGTTTGTAAATTTTGATACAAAATACCAGAGATTGCTTCTCCATTCTACTTTCTTTTCAGGGTCTGGATACTCTTCTAAACATATATCAATTTGGGTTCCAATTTGTGATAGACAAGATCTTGTCCGTGAAACTTGTTCTGATTCAGTCAAAGTCTGGTCAGGATTATCAAGTGCTCGTAGAGCCTTTTTAACAGGTCTCATTTTCTCTTTACACTGTAATAAAAAAAAACAAATATACGATTCTAAAGTCACATTCGAAGCCTAACACATAGAATGCGTTGTTAGTATCTCAAAAACCTAAAATTTGTTTGTCTTATATGTATCATATATATGTTTCATGTTGTCATGGGTGTTTTGCTTTATTTTTATTCATATATGTATCTGTATTTATTATAACATCATCTAGTGACAAGATATAGCTATTTTGGAGCAGTTTGACATGTGTTTTACATAGTAATCCTGGGATCTCAAATTAGTCTTTCGTTGCCGCATAATATCTAAAAATCCAGAGCAGTTTTCAATGATCCTGTTACAAAGACATAGACAAGTAATGATAGTATGATATTAATGAAAACCTATATTAAACTAATTTCACGTATAATAATTTTAAAGTATATACCTCCTCAAATACTGATGGGTCAAGATCTCCTAATACTTCTAATGCTCTTGGCTCATTGTTGGCTGTAAAATGCATTGGTCCTGCAGGTTTCTTACGACCTTTTGCTTTATCTCCTTTACTTCGATCTTTACCCTCTTTCTTTGTGCGTTTCTTGTCTCTTTCTTTTCTGTCATTTGATGTCTCATCATGTGTTGAAATTTCATCTAATTTTGATTTACCCTGGACATAATTGTTTTTTTAAATATTGATGTGGATAAACAATAGAAAAGCCATTTCTCAAAAAGGTTAGTGTTAAAGCATATAGTCAATTCAAGTCAAACAGTTTAATACTCAATACCATTATACTTCAGCAAGCATTCAGTTTTTTGACACTGCTGTTATTTACTAAAGAAACACAAGCTACATTGCAATCTTTTAAACAAATTTAATAATAGAAAACATGTAAAGTTAAGAGAACAAACCTTTTCAGATTTATCATTTTTTACATTCTTGTTATTTTTTTTGTTTTCATCACCTGAAGTAACATCATCTTCTACAATGTCCTTAGTGACAGGTTCTTTGTTTGCCCTTTTCATCCTAGGTTTCCTTTGTTTTTGTTTCCCATTTTTCTGATCTAACAATTTTTTTATTAATTTGAGCAAATATTCAGCTCTAGACTGTAAGTGCTTAGCTTGTGGTTTTTTGTCCTCATTAGTAAGAATTTTATCACCAATTTCAAAGGATGAATCCATTTTTATAGCCTCCCATGATCCCATACCATACTGGTATATTCCAGCAAGCAGCTTTGAATCATCTCCAACACTCCAATCAACATCAAAATTTGCAGGCCTTGTCCTGTAAATTAACATGTATTTTTTTTAATTCCTATATATGAAAACTTCAAAATAACAGATAACAGAATATACCTAGTCGTGCCATAATTCTGTCTCGTAAAAGTAGAGTAAATTTGCTAGAAATTATTAAAAAAAGTAACAACTATTCAAAAATTACACCTCATGCCTATATACAGTTTTTCCAACAATCTGACCACAACTATCGTGTCATATCGCCTCATCTATCGTCGCATACACTAGTTTGAGAGGCTCCAGTTTCCACACACTATCAGCCTTCAAACCTTGGCTCGACTTCGTATCTGGATTTAATTTTAACCTTGCTATTTCCTGAATATTGTCAATTGACTGACTTTGACCGTGGAGCCTAGTGGTCAGGTTGCTTACTTCAGTTTCTTAGAGCGCATTGACTTGGGACCGGTGCCGGCGCCACTAAAATTCTGAATAGCAAGTTTAACTCCTGTATTTACCACGTGCTCAGCGGTGAAGGAAAACATCGTAAGAAAACCTGTATGACTGAGAAATAATAAAAATATTATTTCGAGGATATGTGAAGGCCGCCAACCCGCATTGGATCAGCATGGCGGGGCCTTCCCGGCTCCTAAACCCTCTCTTGTAGTCTCTCTTATTTGAGGAGGCCTTTGCCCAGCAATGGGCACTTACAGGCTGCTATTTTTTTTTTAGATTGTCATTATTTGATGAATGTCAAGATTAATTATTCATTCAGTTTTGTGGATTATGATTTTGTTTCATCATGTGCTGAGTTGTGGCAGATTTGGAAAAGTGAAGCAACTTTTTTGTGGAAGAAACAACTTCGTCAAGCCTGCCATTATCAAGCAAGTGAAAACATCCCTCGATAAATAAAGAAAGAAGTGCAGTATTGCAGAAGAACAAACATTCAAATTTTATATGACATATCTCATCTGTTTACATCTATTTGAAGCTACATAATTTCTATTAGAATGATAAAATAAATTGTATTTCAACATAGTAAAATAAGCGTCACTTAATGTTTCCCCATTTTCTAGGATTCAAAGTTTACTATATAATGCTTTTCAGTGTTTTGACATTTATTTACAATAATAAGCAAAAGTATATAAGAATAGTATACAATAATAAGTAGTTCACTACTTACACAATAAGTCGAGAAGTATTTTTTAAGATGTTCATAAATTATAATTATTCTTAAACAGAAAAAATAATTATTTGTTTTCCTAATTAAATACCTGTCCGATTTCAGGACATTTAAAATATCGACGTGAGATGTTGAACTTACGCATTGCCATTTTCTTTCAAACCTCACAGCATCTTCATATTTGGTACTATGAGATACAGTGTGAATTTTCTTAGGAACTATCAGTGTAATTGTACAATAGAAAAAGAAATGAATGATGTAATGCATAATTTTTCATTTTTAATATTTTTATTATAAGGACAGCAGTATTTACGGCTAGACTAGCTACATTATACATGTGTTAAAAATAGTTTATCTCACCTGAAATCTAGTTGCCATTTCAGTCTTTCCTCTTTTGTTTCAGGCAGGAATTCATCTAAAGGTGCTAACTCATCCTGACAAGCAGCCATTGTCTTGGCATTGACAGGAACACCACCAAGTTTAAAAGTTTTTCTAGCATTTTTTCGGCCATCACTGTGTTCATCTACAATTTTAGCACATTTAGATTTGAATTAAAAAAAACGTTGGCAATTTCTATTTTAAAAGAATGTATGTCAAACATACTAGTAGTTTCTGTGGTATCACTGAGTACAGCTTTACAGCGCTCCTGTAGTATTTCACCAAGCTTCTTTAGTTCAGCTAAGGGCTTCTCTTGGAGTTCTGCGTCACAAGCAATACTGTCAAGATGCTTCAAAGGTGCAGAGAACTTTTTGTAGCTTTTAACGAATCTCCGTATCTGTGCACACACACAAAGATAAGAATGTACAATAAGACCAAATCAAATTAAAAAGTTTGTCTAAATATTAGGAAAAAAATTCCTAACTTACATACTATCCAATTGAAGGCCTGAGATTCCCTGAAGATTAGTTGCGTCTTGTGCGGATTAAAGCAGTTATTAGAACAAACTTTTTATATCAGTAGACATGGAATTTTGTTACTTTTTTTTAGTAATAAATGTGAAAAGTAGTTTCTTACTATACAAGTATAACCAATATTTTATGATAGACTTTTAGTCCACATTCACATTTTTTTTATGTCGATGTTGATAAACACAAGTTATATAGTATACATAGACAAACTATTTGCATGAAATCATAGGCATCCTTTTAAAACTTAATGCAAGTTGAGTATTTTACCTCTTGATCAGTAAAGCCTTTAATTTTCTCCCTGTGTGATGCGGGAGGGCGACCCCTTTTGCGGGGCCGATCATCGTCGGCGCTGGCTTCGGCTTCCGAGGCATCGCTTTCTAAGTCTCCTTCACCGTCTGCACCTCCTTCACCAGAGCCACGGCCACGTCGCCTCCGCTCATCTCCTATTATTTAAACTTTCGTTAAAAAAATATTTCAGCAAGCTTTACATGTCTTAATCTTATGATATCATTGCATACTTCTTAAGTCCTTTAAATATTTCACCTTTTAAGCTAAATATTACCATTTAATATTTGGTCAATTAGTTTGGTCAACAGTAATTTTTAGTTTTTACTTACTCTCAGCATTATTGGTTTGCAAGTTCTTTCTCCTGGGAGGCAAATATAAGTCTTCCATTTCTTTATTCTTCTCTTGTTCTGCAATATTCTTACGGACATTTTCAGGTATAATATCATCCTAAAAATAAAAAATTGTTTAAGGACAAAGAAAGAAACAAATCATCTAATATGGATTGGATGAGTGTTATGACATTAAATTTCCAGTTCAGCTGGCCTAACAACTGGTCATACAACAAGCTTTAATTATACAAAGCATAGTTCTATGTACGACATTAAGTGAATACTCGGATTCGGTATCGTATTTTCAGATATTAGACATAACTTTCATACACAACTCATGAATATTTATAGAGCTATTAATACTTTGCCCATTAATCATTTCGAAACAACCTATACTTAAAAATCGCAAACAAAGAGGTCAGTTGTCAGGGTCACAGATAATAGGATGTATTAATAAAATTAAACAAACTAAGAGCAATGACGTCACCATTGCTCGGCCGTGTTAGAACTAACATTCACCTCCGTCTAAATTTGTGTGAGCTACTTGGGAGCAATGCATAATGAAACCCTTGAAGTTTGTATGAAAATTTTATTTTATTTATTTATTAAACTTCATATACATGAGAATGTATATAGGCGGACTTAATGCCAGAAGCATTCTCTACCAGTCAACCTTTGGACGATGCAGAGATGAAATGAAGTAGGTGTAGGTGATAGAATAGAGAGAACTAAAGGGAGGAAAAAAATTATAATAAATGTAAATCTATGTATAGATACAATATTTCAATACGCGTACATACTAATAAATACACGTACATACATACATTTATATTTATTTGAATATATTAATAACTTAAATATACATAAAAATAGACTATTATTGAGATGATTCTGCCATTTATTTAAGGATATGTTCCTTAGCTTTCATTTTAAAAATGTACCGACTGTTAGACGCTCTGATTGCGAGTGGGAGTGGATTCCAAAGAAGTATGGATTGAACAGGAAAGGATAAACGGACAAAGCATGAGGTATGTGAGGGACACTAGAGTAGGAGATTATTAGACGAACGTAGGGTTCTGTCGTGGTTTGAGCAAATGTAACGAAAGTAGGAAGACAAGTAGGAAGGAGCATCAGGATAGAATAAAGGGCAGTGAGAAGCACGCAGACTTCGGCGCTGACGAATAGGTAACCAATTTAAATTCTATTTGTTCCAATTATGGAGGAATATTAAATTGATAAATTTTACAATGTTACTAATTAGAATGTGCACTACCTGTGTATTAATTTAATGTCGTATATAGCGCGCAACCACATTGTATAAGTACAGCATTAAAGCATTTTTTTTGTTTTTGTTGTTTTCACTCAAGTTATATTTGAACTAGATGTAGTCAACTAAGCCTAAAAGACATAGGTCAAAGACCTTACCGTCGACTGTTTACGCCGGTGTTCGCTACCGCTCGCCGACTAGCGGTAAGAGTTCTGTTAATTCACTATACATGTCGAATTGCACATTCGCTTCATTTTTATGTTGTTATGTTATAACGGGCTGGTATCCGCAACTCCACGACTGTGCGCGTATTTTGCGTGCATTTTTATTATTAGGCTATTTAACTTTTTTTTTTTTATGAAAAATAGGCCTGCGTTTGACCTCAATCTTGCCCGATGGAAAGCGAAGATGAGGCCTAGGATGGTACACGCTTGCCTAGATGTCTGTTCACTTTGGCCTTGAAGGTATCCAGGTTATAGGCCTCCGGAAAAACCGACCTCGGCAGAGAGTTCCACTCCTTAGCCGTCCGCACAAAGAAAGAAGAGGCAAACCGCCTCGTGCGTAATGGAGGAATGTCTACAACATAAGGGTGGAACTACTCGCCGCGTCTAGTCGTTCGGTGATGGAAAGGGGAAGAGGGTATTAGGTTATGCAAAACCTCCGCACACTCTCCGAAATGAATTCGATTAAAAACCGAGAGGCAGGCCACTCGTCTACGGTGTTCGAGGCTTTGAAGTTTTGCCTCTACTAGTGAGTCACTGCCTATGATCCTCTTCGCTCGGCGCTCCAACGAGTCCAAAGCATCAAGCTGATGTTTAGCCGAACCATCCCAGAGGTGGGAACAGTATTCCATGCAAGAGCGGACTTGAGCTTTGTATAGATTTAAGAGCTGCTCCGATGTGAAGTACCGTCTCACCCCCGAGAGGATACTAAGTTTTTTGGCAGCAGTGTTTGCTATGGACTCGATGTAACGACCGAAATTTAGGTTAGAAGAGAGATCTAGACCTAAGAGCGCAAGACGGTCATTTACCGGAACGGAGACATTCCGGAAAGTCGGAGTCAGTTGGAATGGACTCCGTTTCGCCGAAAAAAGACAAGCCTGTGTTTTAGAGGGGTTAAACTCGACCAAATTGGCATCACCCCATTGGGAAACAGCCTCCAAAGTCGAGTTCACCCCCTCAATCATCGATTCTCTGAAAGACTGGACTTTTGCCCCAGACTTCGCATCGGACAAGTATCTCCCCGAGACTGTGCTGTCATCTGCATACCCAAAGATATCGGGTGTTACCAGCAGGTCGTTGATGTGCAGCAAAAAAAGAGTCGCGGAGAGCACAGACCCCTGAGGCACACCGGCATTAATATCATGGAGATCGGACGAGGCGCCATTAACGACAACCCGAATCGATCTGTTCCTCAGAAAATCCTCGATCCAGATGCAAAGCTCGGGAGCAATACCATATGCCGGAAGCTTGCCAATGAGACTTGCGTGCCAGACCCTGTCGAAAGCCTTAGAGATATCAAGGCAAGAGCTTCACCGTGTCTCTCAATGGCTTCGCTCCAGTGGTGAATAGCATACACAAGAAGATCCCCAGTAGATCGGCCTCGACGAAACCCGAATTGACGGTCACTGAGGAGGTCGTTGTCCTCCAGGTATGCAAGGAGGCGGTTGTTTAAAACGCGCTCCATAACCTTACAGAGTATGGAGGTGATTGCGATAGGTCGGTAGTTGGCAGGGTCGGCACGACTTCCTTTCTTAGGTACAGGTTGGACATTGGCAATCTTCCAGGACTTCGGAACTTGACCAGTCCTCAGGGACAAGCGATAGAGGCGAGTCAGAACAGGAGACAACTCAGGCGCACATGACCGCAAGACAATGGCAGGAATGCCGTCAGGCCCACTAGCCTTATTCACATCTAGAGTTCTGAGTATTTTCAGTACCTCTTTTTGCCGAATGTGTACCTCAGGCATTGCAGAGTCACAACGAGGTAGCAAAGGTGGGCAGTTATCAGCTGCATCTAGTTGTGAATTCTTCGCAAATAGAGAGGCAAACATGTCTGCTTTCTCTTTGGCGGTGTGAGCTAATGAGCCATCAGACTTCTGCAATGGCGGGAAAGAAGACCGGCAGAAATTGGCTTCGACCGATTTTGCAAGAGACCAGAAAGCTTTACTCCCGGATGGGTAAGACGCTAGTTTGGCTCCAATACGGCCAATATGGTCGAAGCGGGCCTTGCGGAAGGCACGTTTGCAGGACTTAGCAGCACTATTGAAGGCTCTTTTCAGTTTCGGGACATTCGGTGCTTTGCGGGCTCGAGCATCCGCCCACTCTTGGTAAGCTAAGTGCTTAAGTGCTTCGGCACTATCACACTTGAACCAAGTTGAACCAAGGGCGGGCTCTCACATGGAGTGAGATATCAGAATATGGAACAAAATATTCCATAGCCTGATATATCACTCCAGAAACAGCATCCGCGCAGCACGCCGGGTCGTCTGAAGAGAAGCATAAGTGCTGCCATGGGTAGGATGCAAAGAAATGCCGCATCTCATCCCAATCAGCTGACTTGTATCGCCATACACGCCTAGTCCCCATGTGTTCGGGTTCAGGTGGCGAGTAGACAGACACAGATTTCACCAGACAGTGGTCGGAGCTACCTAACGGTGAGGAGACTGCAACTTGATATCGGTCTGGATCAGTTGTCATCAGAAGGTCCAAGCAATTGGCTGTGTGGCCATCAATATCAGGTATCCGAGTAGCGCCAGCTACCACTTGGGAGAGACCTAGCGGTAGAGCAAATGCATATGCTAATCTCCCGGCATGGTCAGTGTTTAGGTATGGGTACAGCCACTCCTGGTGGTGGGCGTTGAAGTCCCCCAGAACAACTAGCTGCGCTGACGGGTACCTGAGCTGAGCTTTTTCCGCAGAGTCAGTTAGATACTGAAAGAGCCTGGTCGTCTCCATGTTGTCGGTATGCGACCGATAAACACTGGCATAGAGTATCTGCTCCAAGCCAGTGTTCACCAGAACCCACAATACGGAAAAACTGGAATCCTCTAGTTTACGGAGACGTCGACAGCAGATGTCATCGCGAGCATACACGCAGGTGCCAGCGCGAGATTTGAAGTTGTGTTCCAGGGTGTAACCTGGGTAGTGCAAGTATGCTGCATCAGCTGGACATCTGATTTGCGTCTCCGTGAGGAACAGCAGATGTGGTTTTTCAGTCTCAAGGTGGTGATGGACTGGAACGAGATTGGAGTGCAGACCTCGGATGTTGGAGAGGTGCACTTTTAGTGCAAGGGAGTGCAACCGCTGTTTAACCAGTTTCTTATTTTTAACTTTTTTCATTGTTATTTTTGGTGAACAGACAGACAGAAAGGGGACAGTTAGGCGAGGCATAGCTAAAACGAATACCAAGCGGTACAATCATAGTGCTGCACTGATGGGAGACTGGTCTGGAGCGCGCGGGGACGCCCTAACCCCCCCAAAGATGTTCACCGGGCCCTCGCATCTGGTCGCCAACCAGCACGATGACGCATCCAGGGATTTTTCGCGAGTTGGCGGGGCTGCCTTTCATAGGTGGCTAACCTACTAGTTGGGCCCCCTACTACCTGCGGTCGGCCAGCGGAAGACCGTGCTTAGGATCCCGCTACCCTCCTCGAACAGTCACCCAGTACAGACACCACGCAGTACCGGAACCGGTTCGCTCCACCATGCAACTGCCTAGACTCCCCTTCCAAGATGGCTACTCATGGCATCATGCCGAAACGCGATAAAAATCACTTGGCGGCAAGGCTTTGCCAAGAGGGTGGTAACAAGCCGCGGCCGAAACCTACCACCAGATGGTGCCGTTCATTTGGCGCTACCCAAGGGACACGTGTGGGTATCTAGAGCTATAGCCCACGGACGCGAACAGCATTATCCCTCTAAAACTAATTCGAAAGAAGTTTTTTTTTTATTTCTTTCCTAATAATGTTATTATAGCGTATTAAATAAGTTTCTATAAAATCTCAATAACGACGCCAACGTATCCTCACTGTAGATAAAAATAATGAATACTTACCCAATCTTTACTTTCCTCTTCTGTAGTGTCTTTTTTCACCTCCATCACAGCTTTTTCTTCATCAAACGCAAAACTAGCTACTTTAAAAGCTGAAAGCAATTCATCTCCTGCCATGGTTGGTCCTTCATCACGAGTCTCAGCCCGTTGTAAAATTTCATCAATATCACACTGAAAACATTTACAATATTCTATATCAAAATTAAAGATAAATATAGCTCTATTTTACTGTTTGTGAAAACCTTACAGATGTAGACTTGACTACATATTTTTAAATCCTTTTCTTGAACACATGTTTTATTAAAGAAAAAAAGACATATTCAAAGATTAGTTAACAATTGAATATTTTTTATGTAAACTGTTAAGTTATCGCAAAAGCACATGGCAGCTTCTAAATTTATGTAAATATACTTACAACAGGATCTTCATCATTTTCGTCATCATCCTTGAACAACTCTTCAGCACCAAATTTCAAAATTGCATTCAAATCTTCTTTATTGAATGGATTATTGGTTGTCGTTCCAGATGCGTCTCGTTTATTAAGTACAGTCCTGCCAGTGGTATCCATTCTTTGAATCACCAGATGATCTAGAACCATTTTTCTTTTGGCTCTTTCTACTATGTCTTCTTCTACAGATCTAGCGGTTACTAATCGATAGATGTTGACCTATGGAAATTATAATAATAAAGAAAATCGATAAAATAATCTCGTTTTTAATCTCAGGCAAAATATTCAATAAAAATCTAAATTCAGAATTTGATTATGTAATATTATTTTGTGTTTCCAATAAACATGTTTGAGTTTTGGTTATTTATCAGAGCTACCAATAACAAATGTTTACCTGATTTTTCTGCCCAATACGATGAGCACGTGCTTGAGCCTGAAGATCATTTTGGGGATTCCAATCAGAATCAAAAATAATAACCGTATCGGCGGTGGCCAAATTTATACCCAAGCCTCCGGCTCGTGTTGACAATAAAAAACAGAAATCTTGTGATCCTTCCGCATTGAAGTGATCAAGTGCTTGTTTCCTTATTTCGCCTTTTATACTGCCATCAAGGCGTTGGAATGGAAAATGTCTTCTCTGTAAGTACTCAGCTAAAATGTCCAGCATCCTGACCATTTGGGAAAAAATAAGCACTCTATGCCCGGTCTCTTTTAGTCTGCATAGCAGTTTATCTAACAATAACAGCTTCCCAGAGCCCCGTAATAATTTCTGGAAATAAATAAATAAATTAATATTTATACTACAAAAAGAGATAAACAGAAATAATAATGATCAATCATATACCTCAACAGCATCTGTAGTCGCAAGAGATGCACGAGACTCAAAATCTTCAGGTTTAGTCAAAAGGGCATGATTGCAACATTTTTTCAATTCTATAACAATATTTATGAATGTGTTGATAGATCCTTTGACTCCTTTGCGCAAAGCACTGTAATTCTTAGTGAGAATCCATTTGTAATATTGTTTTTGGATCGAAGTCATTTCCACTCGTAATATTTGCTCTACCTTTGCAGGCAAGGACTTCTCTACATCTTTTTTTTGTCTTCTCAGTATAAATGGTTCCAATTGCTTGTGGAGTTTTTCGTAACCCTTAGTTGCAGCATCCTCATGGTCTTTCTCAAATTCTTCCCATGATTCGAATCTAAAACCAATAATTAGACCTTATGCACTTGTTAATAACTAATGGAGCAGTTATGATACGATATTCTTTTAGTCTAATGGAATGTATATAACGTAGGTTCCTAACGGGAGCGACAAGCCTTCCCGGGGCAATAGCAAATCTAGAGGCAATCAAGAGAGGCGGCCGTTGGGTACCTGTCCACCCTCCCAGAACCAAAATGTTATTAAAACATCTAGTTTACAAATACTTCAAATAAATATTTTAGCTAGCTTACAGAGAAATGTCCATGCAAGTTGGTAGGCAAACACACGCGGTCTTTGCAATCAAACTTGAAATTACTTGTTTACAGAGTGCCGTCATCGCATAATACAAGTCAATACGTGCACAAAATCAAATCTATGAAACTCTAGAAATGTTTTATATTATTTAATGTATTATTTTTATTTGCATCGCTATGATTAACAGTTGACTTGTGAGTAATAACTGGTTCATTATTTTTAAAACATCTATATAAAAGTTGAGAAGTTATATTGTAAATCAAAACGTCTAAATCTACACCTAGAAAGAAATATTATTAAAATATAGTATTAAAATATGGTAATATATTTATGTACTCTCCTACAAATCAATCATTGCTTGTTAAGTTTGTAAAATTTTTTTTCAAAAGTAGCTATAGAACCTAGGCTACTAGACTTAAATAAGATGCATGCTGCACTCCAATTAATCAAAGTTACTACTTCCAATTTGTAATTGACATTCACATAAAAAATTACTGTTGCAACAGTAATTTTTTACATTTTTAAAGTTTCATTGATCAGACTTTTCCCATGTTACAATTTACAAATATTTAGTATTGTATATGTAGATTTTGACAATTATGTAACTTTTTTAAAAATATGTTGGATTGTTAACTTTTATTTGATAGTGCTCTGATAAGAAGAACAAAGATTTATTCTACTTTCAAGATGTGAAAAAGCGATGAGGGACGAGCCGAGAGAATTTTTGTTCAATATAGCGCAAAAGGTTTTTTCCAAGGGAAAGAAATTCTAATTTGCAATATTTTGTCAACTACTAGTGATGGTGCTTTAGACAGAGCGTCATTTGGGTTACATAGCGTATTTGAACCAAGTACCAGATATACAAGATGTACATAGTCATCATCGTCAGTATTTGGTTGCTAAATCGTCGTTTGCATACGACGCTTTTATTCATTTTACGATTATGAGCATTCGAATGACTGGTTATTTGGTCAGCTTTGTAGTGAAAATCATTAAGATTACAATAGCATCCTGCTGTACACGGTAGTATGTTGGGTGTCGAAAAGTGTTTTTCTGAATAATTTTTGCAATTTATTTGGCTCAGTCAGTATTGCATTTTCTTGAAGACGGACGTCACATTTTTATTTTAGATTTATATTTTTGTACTAAAATTTATCTCTTTAGTTAAAATATTTCAAACATATAATTTTAGATTTTCACTCCCCTATTTCGATAATTTGTAGATATAAACCATCAATACATCAACAGGATGCCTCTACTTCTCGTCCGTTTTCGGAGAGGTCGTGGTACTACCCCTCGAAAACAACGGCAAAAGCTGCCGTTTGGCTCTACCACATACAATATTTAAGATATCCACAAATCATGATTGTAGCAACATGTATAATATATATATATATATAGTATATTCAGTTCCAAACATCATTGAAAAGCTGTCAAGTAGGTCCTAGCAATAACATGATTTTTTAACAAGTTTGGAGTAAAAACGCGCTAACAGTCCATCGGATGGTAAGTGGCTACTGCAGCCCATGTATACCTGTAAACAACTTTAATAAAAGAAGATCGTAGATGAGAAGAAGACTAAGATGAAATCTCGTATTTATAGTGGCTCTCTACATTTCAAACCGGAACGACAATCGTAACACTGATATGAGTAAGAGTGTGATATCCAGACGACTCCTAGGCCAGTCATTGCACGTACCAGATCGGCGGCTCCTGCAATTTGTAAACATCATACAACTCACTTGTAAGGCATAATGAAATGTAGCAGAGCCCATAACTCCTTCAGTGAATTCTGCAGTGGAGTACCAGTTACTAATAATCGATGATTTGTTTCAAACTCTTTTAATGCTTTATATAATAAAGAATCATCATTTTTTAATCGATGAGCTTCATCTACTAGCAAACAGGCCCAACTAAATGATCTTAGGAACTGTCGATCTTTCAGTAAAATCTCGTAGGTAGTTAAAATAGCATTGAACTTTAGTCGCTTTGAGCTTGCGAAACTCCATTCAAATTGCCTTATCTGTAAAAAAATAATTTATATTAGCCTTATGGTTGAATCAGCACAGCCTAGTATATTAAATTTTTATATGTCAAATTATACATGGAAACTTACAATGTCCCTGCTAATTACATCGCCGATGTACGTTACGACATTAATATCAGGGGCCCACTGTTGAAACTCTCTTTGCCATGCAGTCATTGTACTCAATGGTACCACGCACAGGAACGGTCCATAAAGTTGTTGCGATTTAAACAGGTAGTACAAAAAGCATATAGTCTAAAAGAAATTAAATTTATAAAGACTTTTGACTAACATGATACAGTTCACACACACAGAATACAATATTATTTTACAATATAATGCAAACAATAGCCGTGGAAGCCTAGTGGTCAGGGTGCTTATTTGAGAATGAGGTCTATGCTCAGCAGTGGACACTTACATGATGCTACTTTTATACAAACAATAATAATTTTCTTTTTAATTTGAAAGAATAGCCACACTGCGAGATTTTATTCATTCATTCACCAAAAACCATAATTCATTATATAAAGTCAATATTTCTATCACACACGGGCACAAATATTGACTTCAATTGGGATTAGGACTGAACCTATGACTGAATACATTTTACGTGGTAGAGCGGAGCGGCGGCTTTTGCTGCTGCTCAAATGGGCAGGCTCGACCGGATTGCCGGAGTGAAGTAGAGGCATCTTGTCCTTCAGCGTTTCGTTCGGTGAGTAAGGTAATCGGAGGCCCACCCTCCCCATCCCCCTCCTCATCCTCCCTTTATTGTCCCAAATACCCTTACAAGGCCGGCAACGCACCTGCAGCTCCTTTGGTGTTGCAGATGTAGGTGGGCGACGGTAATCACTTACCATCAGGTGAACCGCTTGCTCGTTTGCCGCCATTCGCACAAAAAAAAACTTGAAAGCTAGGGTAGTTCGCATTAAATTTAATTTGTTAATGTAATATAATCCTCATAAAAGACATCACACACATTGTCTATAAAACATACTCGAAATATATGAATACACACAATACTGATGAGTTAAGTTACTCACAAGTGATGCATTGCATAGTGATTCTCATGACTAGTTGTGTAAAAAAGAATTCGAAACCTCTCTTTAGTAATCCATAATTAAATTTAAAAGTAATAAAAAAAAATAGATTTCTCTCTGTAAGGTCCTCTATATTATATTTCATTATACAAAAGTATCATTAGTGATAACTGCAGAGAAATTAAACTTGCACAAGTGGTCAGTAGTCCTAACATTAAAAAAAAAAAAATTGTTGATAATATTGATTGATGGAAACAGAGGATCAAAATCTCAATATATAATTGTGGCATTATTATACATGGTTATGAATACAATTATTTGTACGCTAAAGGTACTAATATGCATTTGATGTGGTGCAATGCATGGTTTTCAATATATAATTTTAATAATAGAGCATAAGTATACATAAAGAAAGTAAGTAGCACCTGTAATCAAAAAAGTTACAAATGCAATACCCTTAATTATATGGGCTCTCTATACCTTTCAAACCCGGAATACAACAGTAATTATACTGCTGATTGTGGTGGAAATGGGTAAGTGTGGTTTCAACCTTGATAACTCCAAGGCAGATAGAGAAGTCTACTGCCTGTTAAATATGTATTTGTATATATCGGGATTTACCTGTATAGTTTTTCCTAAACCCATTTCATCAGCTAGAATAACAGAATTGTCTTTACACCAGGAATGTATTAACCAATTCAATCCATCCATTTGATAATCTCGTAGTACATATGTCTGAAAAAAATTAATACACATGTAAAAAATAATTATGTAGATGTTATACTTACAACAAACTAAAAATTATTCTGACAATAATTTTGAATTCATAAGTTAAATACGATAATTTTGTTTTAACTTAATAGATAAAAAAGTAGAATTTTTTCATACCTTATCTTTACCCATGTACTCTGGTTGCTCCTTCACTTGGTGAAATTTTGGTCTCCTTCTCAAGACAGGACAATGTCTTGAGGGAGTTGTTTTAGCAGCTTCTCTATGTTTAAAATGTTCTACCTCTTCTGGCCATCGTCTCTCTATTAAAGCTGAATCTTCCCAGGTAGCATCTGCATATGGCAGTGACTCCCACTTACAGAAATATTCACGAGTAGTACTACCTCCTTCTAACTCTCGAGTTTGTTCTGCTATAATTTTATTTACATATTAAGTACACAAACAATTAATTAAAAAAACTACTGGTGGTGGGTAATAAAACCCAAATATTAATAGTTACCAATTATTCTTTCTACATAGTTATATGTCTTCACAAGTTCTTGTTGTAATTCACTTTGACATTCAAAGTAATCAATGTCCTCTGGCCCAGCCCGTTGTCGCCACCAAGACAACTCAGCTTCCTTTTTCATATAATTTTCTAGTTTTTTAATGCCTTTGACTTTTTGTTCATTAAGAGATTTCTCAGATTCCCACGTATTATGAATATGAGACCACCCTTTCCATTTAATCAGGTACTGGGGTTCAGTTGACTCTTCATCTTCAGGATTACATCCTTCATTGGGATCTCCATGTTCTTCTACATAATAAACTGTAGTCACATTGCCAGTGACTGCACAACGATAAGAAGACATTAGCTAAAATTCAACAGTTCATTTGCACAAAAATGCAATGTGAAATGTAGTGGTATAGAATAAATATTGAAAAAATTCTGTTTTGAAAACACAACACAATTAGTGGAACATTAGAAATTAGGCGACATTACAGTTATCTGTAAAACATGGAAATTTTGGATTGTTTCTTAAATATGTTTTGTCAGCAGTTCTGTGTGATTGAAGCTAAAACATGGTTATATTTTAAAGAGAAACACAAATTAAAATTATTACACTCTTATAAAAGAGGACACCTGCATCGAAACACCCAATAATTTATAGAGCTTTTGGTTACGGGCACATGATAGATAGAGCGTAGACTTCATCTGACCAGACCGCTCGAGCCTAATGCTAAGGTTCAGTCTGCCTCTTACCATTCGGTGATAACTGCCGGTTTTCACCCTAGTGATCACAGAAAAGAGTAGATGTAATACAGGTGATGTCATATCAACGAAACTCCACCACTGCATTGGAAGATTTTTTAAAACAGCTGAACTGGAAAGGATACCGAATCAACATCAATGGCGAATACATCACTCACCTTCGATTTGCCGACGACATAGTTCTTATGGCAGGATCGCTGGAGGAGTTTTAGCAATATGCTCAATGACCTCAATAGTGTCTCCCAACAGGTTGGTCTTAAGATGAACATGGACAAGATGAAGATGTCACACCTAGTTATTGTTGGGAACACTATGCTCAAAATTGTCAATGCATACATATACCTATATAAAATCAAGACAAACCAAGATGGGAGGTCAATTGACAAATCTATCTCCACTGGGCAGCGTTCAAGAAACTATGCTACATCTTCTTGTCGAGTAAACCTCCAAATATTAAGTTGAAAATATAAATCTGATGCATGGTGATAGTGATGGTCTTACAGAACTGAGACATGGTCATTCAGTGTTGTATTCAATTGCTTCTTTTTAGATGCAAGTGACATTGTACTGACAATATGATTGCATTAAGTGCAAAAATTAAGAAACCTGACTGAATTAATCTTTGATTTAAAAAAAAAAAAAGATAAACATGATATTATGACATAGTATACAACTCAATAAAATGTTCCATTAATTGTGCACATATTTACTTTAAAAATAAATAATATAATTATAATGACTTCTAAATAAAATACCTCCTTTTTTTCCACGTCGGTGTCCAAGCACCCTTTCAATAGTCTCACTGTGATCCTCTGGTTCAGGTTCACCTTCAGCATCACCATCTGCGCCTTCAACTTCAAGAAGATCGGAAGAGTCAGTTTGTTCATCACTTGCTTCCTTATAACTAACAGCTGCTCCTGTTCTTCTTGTACCAGTCCGACTGTATAAAAAAACAAAAATATATTTACAAAAATAAACTTTCTATGACAATTAATAGCAAATGAACATCAATTCAAACCTGTTTACATTACCTCCTATTATCTTCATCAGAGGCTTCTGAACTTTCATCTTCATCACTGGTGAATCTTCTCCTAGCTGGCTTTTTTTTTCTTAAAGGTATGCTTCTTTGGCCTGGCCGCTTTGAAGGTGGAGGTGGAGAACCTTTCAAATCACTATCACTATCTGATGAGTCTGAATTCCACGAGTTGCTAAAAGTAAAAAATCACAAAATGTATAAAATAAAAAGGGTTGGCATTATTAAGTGGAGTTAATGAAGAAGATTGATAGTCACCTTTTTTTTCTACTTTTTCTGTTATGACTTCTTGCTTTCTCACTGGAGTCACTATCTGCCACTTTCAATCTGTCTGGTTCTTTTCTGGACCTGCCTGATCTTCTAATACCATAAATGTCAGGGTTATCTTCCCAAAGGTCCGACTTGACTTTCCCATGGTTACTCCTTGATTTAGGTTTTATTGTATCCTCACTTGAAGAATCTTTATCTGTATGATTGTCTGATTTTGAGGAATTTGGATTACTAAGTTTTGGTGATGACTTGGTATCATCACTGTGATGTGACCTGTCTACATTAGATGATTTTTCTGATCCAGACCTTCCACCAGATTCAGATCTTCCACCAGATCCAGACCCTGACCCAGAACTGGAACCACTGTCACTGTTCAGATAATTAAATCAATTCACAATTTGACATGATGAAAACAATAGTACAGTACAAATACAAACCTTTCGCTACCAGAACCCGATGCACTGGAATCACTCCTTTCACCTTTATCGCTCATAGAATCACTCTCTGATTCATTCATGAAACCCGTCTGTAATAGAATTATATAAATTTGTGAAAACACCAATTTAAGCATACCACTTCTTCTTTATCAGTTATTTCCAGTGATGGACATGGCCATGAAAACACCAGCAAAAACCAGCAAACTATGCATGACACATGTCAATGAACACAATGGCAGTTCCCTCACACTAAAAATGCTGCTACTTCTCATTAAACATTGGGATTTTGTTTCAAAATAAGCTGATAAATTTACTGTAATCAGTCGGTTGCCAGGGCCTCTTCTATCAGTCAGCAGGTGATGTTCAAATTTGAGAAAAAGCTGGTATATATTCTCCCTTTTCATTCACATCATATTATTATTTTTGAATTAAATTTAATAATTTGACCATTCAAAACAAATTATATTTAAATATGGATTATTCCAACATAATCACCAAAAATGGCTATAATTTAAAGTAAACCTGTTTGTTAGCATTATTATAATGAAGATTAATAAAATACCATCTTAATTATTATAATAATAAAGCATATGATTTTTTTTAATTTAAATTGTAAAAATTAAATGCCAAAAAATGCCATCATATGCTCAAATAATTTAATGGAATATTTATATAGAACTTCATAGAAATTGTTTTCATCTACATAACCTCAAAAATGGGCATTATTTCAACATTATGAGATTTTTTGGGATAAATTACTTCTGAATGTATGATTTTAATAATTACCACCGAAGAAAGAAATATTACTAATATGAGTAATAATACCTTACTCAAATAAAGCTCGCTAGTGTATCATAACCTCAAAGACTTAAATATCAACAGGCACCCTTAGGCAAGACCTATTTTCAAAGCAAATTTGCAAAAAAGAGTGATTTTCTAATATCAGTTTCACAGGCATCGACGTAAAGATTACGTAATCAAGAAACATTGAATACGTTTTATTTAAGAAATCAATGATATTTTAATACATAAAAACACAAATTTATAATGTAAACAACCTCAGAATACGATTTATTTAGAATTAAGTCTCAAAAATTCGCCAAAATTAAGGGCCACACCCAACACTTCTAGAACATTCTACCGATATTCCAAACCCAAAAATGCGAAAATTATAAAATTATACACCAAAACAATACCGAAAATAGCTATAAAAACACTTACCAAGAGCATTTTGCAGAAAAATCAAAGAATACGGTGCTTTTTAAATATTTGACGGTCAAAACAAAGGAAAACAAGATAATTCATTTGAGAAAAACTATTAGAAAACACTAATTACAACATTTAAAACAAATGTTTATGAAAAGACAATAAAATTGAAAAAAATGTTTTGGAGTAAAATCTTGTCAAGCGACGCCATTTTGTCGTCGCATGAACTCTGGTGACGACGAAAATGAAACACCAGATTTTTTGCTTCGAAACTTAGGTTAAAACAAAGCAAACGGAAATAACAACCACTAAAAAATTAAAAATGAAACTTTTGAGGCGTCAGAAATACTCTGCTCTATACTGTTAAAGATGCGAGTACCGCGCACTACCAGCGAAACTCGAATTATACAGCCATATTGCCACTACCACTATGCTATTGCTATCCTGTGACAGAAGATAGGAAAAAGTTACAACAATGTGGCCAGATGAGAAAATTGAAAGTAGTGCGTAATATCCGTTTAACCGTATAAATCACCTTATAAATACAAAGATTCTCGATAATATTATGACATAAATTCTTGGTATAATAAACTTTCAATCCTCATTAATTATCACATTAATTAGAAATAAAGGTGCTTACGTCTAACACCGTCGTACAGTGATTATAGATTTCCGTTTGGCATATTAAACGAACTTTCGCACCCACTTTTCACTTATCAAGTCTCAACGCCGGGTTTCTCCCGTACTTATTATTATCACTAATAAAAATTTTCTTAAGTTTCTTCTTACGACACCCACAGGAAGAAAGGAAGTGGAAAATTCGTAAGCCATTTCTATACGACCTTTTCTAACGTAGTACTTAACGTTGTACGATTTTTGTAATGTAAAATAATTTGTGGGCAAATATATAATCAATAGAATAAATAAACCCGTATCAAATCTCAGTCTGACACCCTTTAGTGTGATGGTCCATATCACTTTGAAAAGGTCAGGAAAATTTTTTAGTCTCTTCTAGATTAGATTCTAAATTATTATTGATTCTAAATTCTTTTCCCACGGATGGGCTAAGGCATTCAGTTTATTAGACAAGTCACACAAATAATATATTTCTTCATCCGCCTATTAAAATCAAGTTAAAATCACTGAACATAGGCCTTTCCAAGAAAGCGCCAGCAAGAACCCACTTGGATTAATTGCAAGGCTTGCCCATACTCACTATGTTGGGCAAGTATGTTAAAGAGCGCAATATCGGTACGCACGATTTAGTGTTGCTGTGACTATTTTGTGGGATTTGGGTTTAAGGAATATTTTATACCTATTCCTCAGTGGCAGAGGTCCATAAAAGTCAAAAATCCCAGGACTGCCGTACTAAAAACTACTGCACTACTACAAACTGTGCCTGGACTTATTTAAAAACATTAGTATTTGGCGCGCTGACCTTCGAATACCTGTAATAGATGTTATAGATATTATTAATGGTTAAAGTATGAAATTGCCATAAAATATTGAAAAATTCAAACACCTTTATTTCTAAGAAAAATATATTTATTTAGTCAAAGTATTTACCCATAGATCATTTATGCCTTTACGTTAGAACTCTAGAGATCTGGCCTACACGAAGTCTATGAAAGCATTTTGTACTCTATTAAAACAGCAACTTCATACTTTAACCTATTATTTTCTGTGACATCAGTCAACGCAACTCACGGCAATTCGAAAAGTATTATTCTATCTCGCTCACACTCGTAGACTTTAACAGGGTTATAGGAACAGATAATTGTACAAACCCAACGTAATTATACAACGAGTATTTATGTTGGGTTAAACATGGCTTGTTTAATTCAACATAAATACTCGTTGGCTTGAAATAGCCATGCTATTTCAAGTAAGGCGAGCAAACAAATAAATATGTCGACTATGATCGATTCTTAGGCATATTATATTTAATCTATAATGAACAATTCTTTGGAAAAATTGTATTAAATAATAGGTATTCGGAAAATGGTTCACAAAGACCTAACGACATTTAAAATACATTAAAAAATAACCGATAACGTTAATTTTACTCACTTATAAAAAAAATATTTGGTTTGGCATACCAAGTTTGTTTTTTAAAAGAAAAATACTTCATTTATTAAATCGTTTCTGGTATATACCAGATCATTCACATAAGAATATGTCGATGATCTTGTATATTCTTCCTTTTTTACTTTTATACTATGCCTATAATTAAATATAATCCGTCTGGTAATATAAACAAAAATAAGTAACTACAGATTGTTACTTATTTTTGTTTCCAAAACATACTACTCAAATCATTAAATAATATTGCTTTAGACGGAATTATTATTCACTTTAAATCAATTCAACACCTTTAGTTTGCTGACTAGTCGATAGCTATAGTTATTCAAACAAATTATGTTAATAATCGAATAAATCGATAATCATTTTTCAAATTCGCCCATCGCTTTATAAAATTCTTGATTTCTTAGTGTTAAATTTACTTTATATTAATAAGTAATTTTTGTGATTTTGTTACACATAATATGTAATACCACCATTTAAAGCGGGAAAGTTAAAATCTATAAGTTTTGCACAGACTAAAACAGCGCATAACTTAGCAGAACCCATTTTATTTATTTCCCATGCCTGCCATATGTCTGATTTATGTAATTCACAAAATAGTTACAAATCCCTTAAAAGGAAATTAATAGGACAGTTTGCAAAACTCACTACATTTGATTGTTGGTTGTTTTTGGTCATTTTTTCATTTATATGTATAGAATATATAAATGGTAAAATGATAATCGATTTATTCGTTTATTCACATAATTTGTTCGAATAACTATAGATATCGACTAGTCAGCAAACTAAAGATGTTGAATTGATTTACCAACATTGCAACACAACCGTTTTTGGAAAACCAGACGTTTTTCGAGGTTTTTTTAAATATAGGTAAATATTTAATTATAGGTATATTATAAAAGTACAGGAGGAAGAAATATATAGAAAATTTATATTCTATATATTTAAATAAGGAGATGTTCAAGAAATTGCGTGATGTGACTATTTGAAACAACCGATATACTTCTTAAACCTCAATGACAAGTTGCTCGCTTATTTTCATAGACCGGTGCCGGATCCACTAAAATAGTTAATAGCAATTTCAAGTACTGAAATACCTCGAGCTGGACGGAAACCATTGTAAGGAAACCTAATTTCCAGAAAAATATAATTTCGAGCGCGGCGGGCCCATTCCTGCTCGAACACCCTCACAGATATGTGAGAAGATGGCCTTTGCCCAACTGTGGGCATTTACAGGCTGCTACATCGGGGATCAAAACCGGGTCATCGCGTACGAAGCAATTAAAGCCAGCTATATCCATTACATTTAAATACTTGTACTATTAAAATAAGAGTTAAAATCGCAACTGAATGGTTAATAATGAATTAAAAAGCTTATAGAAATAATAATATAATATTTATTATACTCCATTTAAATTGTTTTTTCTTATAGTAATACGGAAATTTACGTTTTAATTTTAGTAAACATAGTGACAGAAAGAGATAAAATGCCAAGTACTGCACTGCCTCCACAAGCGTATGTCAGCACTCCTCTGTAGTACTGAGGACAAGCTAGTACATCGACACATTTGCTGAAATAAAAAAAAAGTTCTGAATGATGTATTATTTTACACGTCTAGAGCTACGTTATTATTAGGCCAGTCATCATCATCATCATCAGTTAAGCCTATCATAAGTCCACTGCTGAACATAGGCCTCCCCCGAAGATTGCCACAAAGCTCGGTCGTGAGCCACTTGCATCCATCCATTTCCCGCATCACTGCGCAGGTCGTCACTCTATTTTGCAGGGGGTCGTCCCACACTGCGTTTGCCTGTACGTGGCTCCCAATCGTGAACTCTTTTTCTCCAACGGTTGTCAGTTCTGCGAGCTATGAGGCCGGCCCATTGCCACTTCAGCTTGATGATTCTTACGGCTATGTCGGTTACCCTAGTTCTGATTCGGATATCATCGTTCCAAACTCTATCGCTCAGAGAATATCGCGCCTAGCCCTTTCCATAGCGCGCTGAGCAACTTTGAGCTTTCTCATACGGCCTGTAGTGAAGGACCACATCTCAGTTCCGTAAGTCATCACTGGCAACACGCACTTGTTGTATTTTGCTCTTGAGATATTGAGGTATACTCGAGACGATATGACATAGTTTCCCGAACGCAGCCCAGCCAAGTTGGATTCGTCAATTTACCTCTGAGTCGAATCGGACAATTTGCCCAAGATATACGTACTCATATCGTACTTGTAAGGCCTCAAGGTGCCGCGAGCGGTGTTCTCGTGCGTCCCTATGCGAAGTATGGGTGGAGAGCTTCCTCTCATAAAAAGAAGCCCCATACGGGCAAGCGTCGTCGGGACAGATGTTACACTTTTTTACGACTCTTATGGTCAGACAGGGTTGGCGCTATTCCGGCAGCCACTGACCAAATAGTATACCTAATTGGCAGACCCCAGGGACCAGGAAGGCGAGAAACGCGAGGGCGTTGGTCTTATGGAATACAAGATCTAAAGAACCTTAACGCTTCTTCGTCAAATAAGGTAAGTGAAAAAAACGAAAGATTCACTTAATACGCGCTAAAATTTTACCTAAGCAACTTGCTATTCTATCTTAATCTCCCCCACAGTCTACTAACTCGCTTCCGAAGAGGGCTCGCCAAGTGCACGCGTAACGAGTCGGATAGTCTCCTACTCGACTACTAATTCCCCCAGCCGCGACGAGGCGTGAACTAGTTCGGTATGACAAGACACCTACATATTGATTCTTTAATGCATGGTTGTATTCATACAACCGTAATTTCCCTTTTAATTAAAGACCATTTTTTTTTTAAAAAGTGTTTAAGATGGTTTTATTAGGAAGGTAACTTTGTTAAAATAATTGTGCGCGCAGTAATTACTCCAAGGATAATACTAGTATACCCTTAGTAACCAAATTTTTTCAGCATTTTCCGAAAATGAGAACCCATTTACGGAAAATGCTCAGAGGTTAAAAATCGATAATTTTTTTTAATATTATATTAACTGTATTACCTAATAAAACTCTTTGTTTTAATATCTTTATTCTTACTACCTGTAAACTGACAGGCGTTACAAATAAAAAAAATCCCTTAGACTACAAAAAAGTATAATACTTCTTTAGTTAATTTTGGTAAATTGTGACATATTTATGAGCAAGACTATTATTACTACAATTATTTACGGAATTTCGAATAACGAAGTCCTTTTTTCATTTTCATCTTTCCTTTCTCTTTTTAAATTCCTTCCTCTTTAGCGGCTGCTCTGATAATTTGACGGTTATGGGTAATATATTTATGATAAACATATAACCACTGACGCCTATCACCCATAAGGATAGGCAGAGATTAGGGATTTCCATTTAGCACGAGTCATAGCCAAACGGGATTCGGCAACCCTGCATTTAGCTTCGCCGGAAATAGAAAGAGACTGGCGGCGAACATTTGACTGGGTTTGCTGCCGGAGATTTTCAAGACATCCACGGGAACGAAAGGCTATGTCAAGTTCTTATGGCGTTTCCTCACAGCTAGATATACATCCCATAGAATATCAAGAACATGTGAGTAAGCAGCAGCATAAAGCTGTTTCGTACTTATTTAGTGGTGACTGTGGAGAACCTAATACATACTTTAAAAAAAACCCATACGCAACTCACTAATTTTCGATGGCTACCACAGCGATTCCCGTGACAAGTTTGTCAGCAAAAGTAACAATTGAGTAGACGGATGCGCCATGATGTGAGTGAGGTCCTATCAAGTCCGCTGTTACGCATAGACTCGATACAAGAGTGATGGCACTACCGGCTCCTAAAAATAAGAATTTTAAAGAAATAATATTGCGATTTCTTGTATTTACGCGAATACTACACATTTAAAATTAAACTATTATTTACGGATTTTATCCTGTTTAATTTTTACACAGGGAGTGAACTCTTGAGTACGCGTGCTGTAAAGCTCGAAACTCGAAACGTCGGGAACATTAAAAATAAAATTTAACGCGATAAAGTCCATAAAGAATAATTTAATTTCAAATTAATATTGTTTAATTAATTTTTTTTGTTGATATTAAACTCTATGCAGCAAACAGAATACAACAACAAAATTTACTTAAATAGGTCGAACATCAGTATCAGTAAGGGCATAAACATGGAATTTAGCACATAGTTATTAACACAACATACATCACATTCATGCAGCTACAGAAATATTTACGAATACGAACAAGGAAGGTGAGGATTTATTGATGTTAAAAATTTAAATTACAGAAATGTTAAAAAAAGTTAATCATAATCTTATAGACGAAGCATTGACTAACATATACTGAACAGGAACATCCCTTTAATTTAATAATAATACTTTTTCACTGACTATGCGTCAGTGAAAAAGTAATATCCGACGAACAAAAAGTCGAAATTCTTGCATGATAAGCATTCCTACCAACTCCCTCAGGAAAATATAGACTGTGAAGCGTCCACAGCATGTCTCTGCAAATGCAACTTCTTTGCGGAAACAGAAGGTATAAGAATTGCTATCCAAGATCAGATATCATCACAAGAAATTGTTCCAAACACATAATAAAATACCCAGCTGTACGTAACGGTAAATGTCGGTTATGCCATTAAACCTCTAAAAGCATAGAGTATATTACAGGAGGAAGTCATGTTCTTGCAAATAAAGAATACGGCATTAGACACGATAATTTAGCTATACAAATAGACCAACACCTTGCATTCAATTACAAACTAATCCACACTTACAAACTCTATTTACAATAATATTACCATAATAATAATAAACCTAAAAAATTAGAAACCAATAATATCAAATTCCTGGAACCACGATATAATAACCAACAGAACAATAAATAATAATACAATAGACCAGACTCCAACAATAAAAGATACTAAAACTTAGATAAAGAGGCCAATACGGCTCACGACGTTAGGCAGTGGTCTTTTGATATCCTTTAATTGTATTTTTTTTCTGTTTTAGACTTAAGTCTCCGTTTTAATTTAACAGTAACATTTAATCTTAACTTTGTATTATCTTGGATTAAAAGTGTATTTGTTTAAGTTTTTTATTTTATTTATAACTGGTATTAATGAACATATATCCTTTTTTCTTTACTATACATTATTCTATTCTATGTGATACGATGGATCTTTAACTAAAGTACTCGCATGCCGCGTGTGAGTTCTTATGTCCGCCTTTACACTTTATTCCTTTATAAGACTTCTATGATTCCTTCTATTCTGAAGTTAATATAGAAGTGTACTAGGCAAACAATGGAGTTCATCTTTAACTTACTTATTATAAAAACTAGGGAACTAACGTAGGCCCAACAGTGCAATAATAGAGGCGAAATTTAATAATTAAATAAACTTACCAATTAATGTTGCAACCAAATATATTTGTACAATGCTAGCCTGCGGATGTATAGCTATTGCTATCCATAGACAGCTTATCAAGCTTAAGAAACTTCCTACGAAGTAGGCCACCTGTAATTAAAGTTTTATTGCTCTTGTAAATTCATTAATTATGTGCAGCTAATTTAAAATTGCTTCCGGAATATTACCTGATTTCCACAACTGTTGATTTTGCTTTTTAACAAAAATGAAAAGCATAGAGATGATATGTAAAGCACAAGAGGAACACTAGCCACTAATTCCGATCCCTGGCTTGGATTCACTGATAAACGCTCTTCGAGAAATAAAGGAACGTAGACTAGACTCAAAGCCCAATAAAGTCGTGAAAAAACATATCTGAAAATACGTAAATTTATTTTGTAGTTTTCTGTGACCCTTCCTTTTAACATATATTTATATACTACTAGCTGGATTGTTCATACTACCTTCTTTAAAAAATGTAAACACGTATGTTATAAAATTTCCGATTATAATTATAACCAAACTCAAAAAATTCGCCCAAATATACGAGTTTGAAGAATATGGAAAACATTTTTTGCGTTTTGCTACATAAAAAGTTTTATAAAAAGCTACAATAATAAGTGATGACATTGATAATTGTAACTGTCTATAATTTATTTTCAAACATTTAATATTTATATCATCTGTAAAATATTTTTGATACCTGTTAGCTAGTTAATGTCCTATGGTAGGTATATAAAAATAAAGTTTATCAGCATCAGATGGTACGCGCATTTGACAATTGAATTGATATAGGTAATTCTACTGCAATTTATTAGCTACGATATGACAAACAATATACTTACAACAGACTCGTTTGATACAAGAGTGGCATTTGCAAAAAGTGCAAAATTTTAGAAGCAGCTGCTAACTTAAACGGTTCCCCTTCCTCGATATTTTGAGGTTTTCCATTGCTGGAAACTTCGTCAGTAGCCCTTTGAGCTTTTGATAATCGATTTTTGAAATAGATGTGAAATACCGTAAATGTTGTAATTCCGATTCCTGTTATTATCAACGACACATTCTGAAAGATAATGTTTAATTGTAATAAAAAGTAAGTTACTTTTTTGTAAAACAATAAAAGTTCAGATAAGTATGCAAATATGTGTTACCCTGAATTTGTAATCATCTGCAGGTCCAATAAAATTACTGTAGTTTGTAGCTCTTAATACTATCCACGTGATAAAATATACAGTCAAGCTAGACAACACTGACGCCATGTATCTACAACATAAGATAGTGTTAACAACTACATCTGTAGAAATTATTATGATTAAATGAACACATAAGAAGTGAGTACAAATGTATCTGGTAGTGGCAATCGGATATTATCGCATTAGACAGCATTATAAGGTTATATCTCTCAATATATGGAGTCGGTCAAGTAAAAAAAAACAAAAAAATTATAGTTTTATAGGAGGAAATTTATGTATTTTTTTTTATTAATAAATATATATTTGTGCTGTAACGGGAAAATTTATTTCCAAAAGAAAAAAAATTAACTGCCTGTTGGTTTCTTCACATTGTTGGGTAAAAATGAGGTTTACCAAAGGACTGATAATGGAAAAATATTAGAAATTGTTTGTCGTGCTACCTGGGCTTCGAGTTTATTGTTTGTTTTTGTAACGTTTACAGATAAAATAGCAGATCTTTCCCTTTCCATATTATGTGATGTAACAAATAATAAGTGCGAAAATAATATGTGTCAAAAGATAAGTACCGCTCGTTCCTCCGTCAGGTCATTTATCAGGTTTCCAGTTTTAATTCATAGATTTTTAATCGTAATTTAATAGAAGTATTTTCTCAATTTGTGTGGATCACAAAATGATACTCGATAAATTTGCTTATTTTGGAATACGGGGTAATTTGTGGCAATGGTTCAAGTAATATATAACCAATTGAATAAAGATCTTTGTTAACGGTTACGAATCCGACTATGTATCTATTTTCAGTCCTCTTCTATTTGTTTTGTTTATTAAAGATGTACAATTATTCTTTGAGTACAGTGAATTTCTACTTTATGCAAATTATATCATCATTTTCCACGTAAAAGGCGGTATCACCATAAATTTAATTTACTCATTTCATTTCAGGACCTTTAGAGTTTCTCTGCCTACCCTTTTAAAAATAAACTTATTCTTAGTACTAACAAATGCAAACCATCATTTTAACAAAAAAGAGAAACGTAAGTAAGTTTTTATACTGTCTAGGTTTAGTAAACTTCCATAATATCCATAAGGAATATTATGGAAGTACAGATTAATAGCATAATAAGTTAGGTATGGATTTGTAATGCGTTCAAGTAAGAAATTCACACGACCAGCAAACTATCTTTTATAAAACCTTGATCCGTTCCCAGCATGAAAATGCTGCGTTTGTTAAGTATTTACAGTAAATATAATATGACGATGTTATTGAATCTGTTCAAAATATTTTTTGGAATGTAAATGCTTCCATAGCTATTTCTCTTATGAGCAATTACTTAATAAATAAACATATTATGAAACTGAAGCTTAGACGTACACAACTTGAAGCAATGCCGGTAAGCGTTCGCCTCTCTACCACATTTTTCAGTAGTACAATGTTAATTTTAATAGCATAGTGTTTCACCTTTACCCCAATTGGCAGGAGCGCGGTAACGTTTTCGTACACAACCGCGACCCTACCAGCGCCGACTACAACCCATTTTTCACCTCTCTACGAGATAAAAAGAGAAGAGTGGCGAGTCACCTCCTCGAGTTATCTTCCAGAGATTGCTATCGCGCGCCGATCCCGAACGCGATCTGCGGGGTTCCGCCGTGTGTGGCACTATAGGTCGGCAGATTGGGATGGAATGCGGTCTTTCTTTGCTTCCTACCCATGGGGGCAGGTTTGCTTCTCGCTGGATGATCCCAACGTCGTTGCAGATTCTGTCACCGATGTGGTACTTCAGGGAATGGAACTTTTTATTCCGTTCTCTGCAGTGCCTGTCGGAGGTAAATCCCAGCCTTGGTTTGGTCGCACCTGCAAAATAGCGTCACGCCGAAAGCGGAAGTGCTACCAGGCCTGGGCCGATGCATCGGCGTCTCGGGATGCAAAACCAGTGCTCTTAAAACGAGTACAACTCTGCCTCCAGGTCCTTCAAAAGAGTTATCGCTGCGGCAAAGTTAAAGCACATTGGCAGAATTGGCGAGAGACTAGTTCGCCTCCCATCGGGATCCCGCGCATTCTGGTCTCTCGCCAAGGCTGTCCAGGGAATTTCTGTCAGCCATCTCCCATCTCTACACAAGGAGGATGATTCGCTGGCCCACACTGCAAAAGAGAAAGCCGATCTCTTGGGCTCTCTTTTGCATCCAACTCGACTCTTGATGACCGGGGAAACTCTCCACCTACCATCCCGTGGTGTAAGTGCTCCATGCCGGAAATTCAGTTTCTGCAGAGCTCAGTGCGAAAGGCACCTGCCCCTGGACATTCATAAGTCGAGTGGGCCGGACGGAATCCCTCCAATTGTGCTGAGGATGTGTGCCCTGAGTTGGCACCGGTTCTCACGCGTCTTTTCCGGCACTCCTACTCTTCAGGCGTCGTCCCGGAATCTTGGAAGACAGCATTTGTGCATCCAATACCGAAAAAGGCGACCGCTCTGATCCGTCCAACTACAGGCCTATTGCCATCACCCCTTGTTATCTAAAAATAATGGAGTCACTCATCAACACCCAGCCCTGAGGTACCTGGAGGAACACCAGCTGATCAGTGACCGACAGTACGGTTTCCGTCGCGGACGATCAGCTGGTGATCTTCTAGTTTACCTGACTCACCGATGGGCAGAAGCAGTTGAGTCTAAGGGGGAGGCTTTGGCGGTTAGTCTGGACGCAGCGAAAGCATTTGATAGGGTTTGGCATAAAGCGCTTCGTTCAAAGCTTTCATCTTACGGGGTTCCTGAGAGATTGTGCAACTGGGTCACCAGCTTCCTCACGGATCGGAGCATCAAGGTTGTTGTCGACGGTGCATGCTCGACCCCAAACCCGTGAATGCTGGTGTTCCACAAGGCTGTGTGCTATTTCTACTTGTTCCTTCTGCATATCAACGACATGCTACAAATCAGTAGCATTCATTGCTATGCAGACGACAGCACGGGTGATGCCCTATATACAGGCCGTGCGAATATTTCTCGGGAACACGTCGACGAGTGCCGGAACAAACTTGTGTCTGAAGTCGAGACCTTTGTTATTCAAAGTCTCGGATTGGGGTCGACGTAATTTGGTCCTATTCAACCCCAAAAGACACAGGTTTGCGCGTTCACCGCTAAAAAGAATCCCTTTGTCGTTTCTCCTCTTTTGAGAACATTCCCTTATTGCCTCAGCCAGTATCAGAATCCTTGGCGTTGACATATCGAGCGACGTTCAGTTCCGTGGTCACTTGAGGAAAGGCCAAATTGGCCTCCAAAAGCTTGGTGTGCTCTGTAGAGCGGGACAGTATTTCATGCCGGTCCACCGTTTGCAACTTTATAAGGCGCAAGTTCGGCCCCACATGGAATACTGTTCTCATCTCTGGGCAGAGGAACCCCAGTACCAACTCCTTCCATTTGACCGCATCCAACGTCGAGCGGCTCGAATTGTCGGCGACCAAGCTCTCTGATCGGCTTGATCCTTTGGCCTTGCGAAGAGATGTTGCTTCTCTTTGCATTTTTTACAAAATTTTCCACGGGGAATGTTCTGAGGAACTGTTCGGATTGATCCCAGCTGCTGAGTTTCACCATCGTACATCGCGACTGAATTCGAAGTTCCATCGATACCACCTAGATGGTTGGCATTCCACCACAGTGCGTTTTAATCGAAGTTTTCGCCACGCACTTCGACTTTGTGGAATCAGCTGTCGCCAGCAGTATTTCCGAATAGTTACGACTTAGGACCTTCAAGAAAAGAGCCATTCCTTCCTTAAAGGCCGGCAGCGCATCTGTAGCTCCTCTGGTGTTGTGGATGTTCGTGGGCGTCGGTGATCACTTACCATCAGGTGAGCCGCACGCTCGTTTGCCCCCTTCTTCTATAAAAAAAAAAAAAAAAAATATTAGATTTTCAAGGCACATACCATAGCAGTCTTTTACGACACCGAAAGGAAGATTTTTTTGTGCCTCTTAGACACGGCATTTGATTATTTATTTAATTTCTGCTGTTTTTGTAGCGACGTACAAAAAATACTTAAAGCAATATAAAGTTTACATCGTAAAACTAAGATAGGTTTACTTACCTTATGGAAGTTAATTCGGAACGAACTTGTATGGAATCCGAAATCGATGGTATTATCGCTAAGTGGGAAATTTGGACTATGGCCCATCCTATTTGAAAAACTACTATAAGGGATGCGTAATAAAGTGGCATCCACCATGAGAGGTAGTCAAGGTTTTCATTCGTGTAGCATCCCCAGCATCTCACAAAGAGTAACGGAAATGTGCAAGTTACTAAAGTACAACCTGAAATGTAATATTTCCAGCTTTATTATATTTTTTTACGTAATTAAATAAAAGAAAATAATAACATTATTTGACACGTATATTACACATGTAGGTATCAGTTATCTTTGGGAAAAATAATCTATACTTAATCGATTGTTAAAAACATAATCAATTAAACAATAACAATTACTGTCACAGTAATGAATACATCAATTGTAATTGTTTCTAGTTTTTTTTAAAAAATATTCTTTAAGATTACGGTCGTTCACCTAGGTTCTAAATTATATCTTATATTTAACCTACCTGTTAAGTGCCATAACATCTTAGTGCTGTATTTGTCAGCTAGTACGCCTACTACGGGAGTTGCAAGCGCATCAACAACTTGTCCTGAAAATTGTATTCATAAAAATATTTTATCTACACTTATGTGGAAATCTATAAACACTACATAGACACCATGTAAATCAAAATTGGTATTTATAATGGTATAAGAGTATATCGGCTACTAAATATCTTTTTTTTTTATTGGATTATGGTGACAAATGAACTAACAGAGATGGAATGCCTAACAGTCTGCAAATGTACTGACACAGTATTATACTCTTCAAACCGGAACTCAACAGTGGTTGCACTTCTGATTCAATAAAGTGTTTAATGTATCTTAGAGTGAATGACTTTAAATTAGAATTCTTACAATTTGCTAAATGTGGGTGGGTAAAGTCTGAGTTAAGAATTAATCGTGTTTATATTTTTCCGCCTTAGAGCGATGATAGTTTCAACGGCTCGCGTTTGTAAATATGACTGATGAATTTCTTCAGACATTAAACATTTGTAAATGTAACTCCTGATCCCAAATTAATCTTATGTCTGAAAAATATTTTTTTTGACGACATTTCAAATCGGATCCAAAATATCCAACCTGCACTGAAGCTGAAGCCTGCATTGCAAAATCTTATCGACTTTGTCAAATTTTTTTCAGTATGAGAGTGTATCAATTTTCAACAGTGAGAAATTTATAGACTTTATGTTATAAGGTACTTTCTTTCTACCTACCCTAATTTCGGCTTAGCCTCGAACAGTTTTCTGATGTTTCGCCTCTACTTTACCCAATCTTGTACACATTTATTATCTGTTTTATTGTGTTTTTACTATCAGATCTTGTATTATTAAACAACATTTGGAGAAAATTATTTATTATAATTTTTGTGCTCTACCATTAACATAACTCTTGAACTTTGTGAAGCCCGGTAATAAAATATTGTTTTATTCTATAACCACTTTAATTACCGAGTATCATATACAGCCTAATTATTAAGAATATCAATATTGAAATGATCTCACAGCCGTCAATTGATTACTGACATGTCAAGGACTTAAGGTGGAAAGGTGCGGATGAAATTTGAGACGGGTGTTGGTCATTCCATAACCTAAATTCCGTATAATTCTAATAACGTACGTATACCTTGATTAGTAAAATGAGTATTTTAAATCTCACCTAGTAGCAGCATTGCTCCGGCAACTGCAGCCTTCATCTCCAACACTGCTTGAAAGTACAGCATCATGTAAGAGAACCACATGGCTGCACATAGATCGTTATATACGTGACCTAGCCCGTATAGTAGTTTTTGATTGATTTGCCACCATCGTCGCCGCTTAAATGGAATACTGTAAATATTTAAAATTCAGGCGTCAATTGTGAATAACAGTAAAATATTAATTCATACTATATGCAAGAATAATCATAACATAAACTTATGGAATGCACATTTGTTTAATTTTGGACATCGTTAAAAAGCGTGAATTTTCTGTAGACTGCATGGTGAGCCAGTTTTGTTCCAGCGTTTAGCAGTACAGTGGCCATTCATTAATAATTGTCTAATATAAATAAGTAAATCTGTTCTATTGAGAAATTACGGAAGAAAATGCCTTAAAAATTAGATTATGTTTGTAAAAATTGTTGTCTTGAGATTAAAGGTCCTTACAAACCACACATTTTTTTTAAAGACAATACAGCACACGTGTCTGTGTCTGTATTGTCTTTAAAATAAAAATAATGTACAATAAGTTCTCGGAAAAAAAAACATTATTAAAGTGTTAGTTGAAATACAAAGACGCGGAAATGAAGTCACTATTTCTTTGTAAATAACAAAGAGGAAACATTAATTTCCTTTAACTAGTACGACAATCTCCAATTTAACTCCTAATTTGTCGCTTGCCACGAATTGGATAAATTGCACATTGCAACGCGGAGCTAGATATTTTACACATGCATCCTATTCTTATGTGTGATAATCTAATATAAAATCACTTAGTTTTACCTTATTTCAATTTCATTGTCGTTAAAAACTAAATTTTCTCCATTCGTCGTAACTTCGTTTACTTTGGTTGCCCCATACTTTGTATTCATATTTGGAAAAATTGTATTTTAGTATTAAGAAGTCCGTTATTTTCACTTTTAAAATTAACTGTTTATTTTAATCGTTAATTATCGATTTACTTAAGTGCTAACACAATAATCTAATCGACAACAGGCGGCACGTCTTGTTCGAAAGCAATACCACGTTCATGTGGCTTCAAATATAGTACCCTAATTTCGGACAACATCGGAAACTAATAGTTTTATTCCTTAAATGTATTGTTCTGTAGGTAATCTAGCTGCTTGTCTTTAGTTGTCATCTCATCACTATTAAAAATGCAACTAAGTTTGATATAAGTCTTTAAAAAATCTACATACATACAATCTATATACATACCCATACGCCTAACATATGATTTAAATAGCCTTGTCCAAATTTTATTTCATCATTCGAATTTTTAATAAAAAAATATCTTTGCATAGGTAGCACTGGTAACAAAAATGTCTATAGACGTTGTTGTGGTTGGATAATGTTTGTATTGTCAGTACCAGGTATGATGGGGTATATTGGTATTAGGGTGTCGTAAACTTAATAATTATATAAAATTTTAACAAATATCAAATGACTCATTTGTGAGAGGAGGTGAATGAGCCCAGTAGTTGAAGGAGTCTTCAATGCATGAATTAGAAAGTCAAGTATCAGGTACATTAAAAATAATTGAGAAAATCCAGAAGTGCACCCCTCAAGTGTCCTTGTTAGACTATAATAACTGTCAAGAGATTAAAACAAAAATAACTGCAAATAATAATAAACTAATATTTATTAAACTGTAAGGAATATATCTGTTATGTGATATTTGAACACAAGACCAAACATATTCACGGTTCTCTAGAAACACAAAAGCAAATCTAAAATCAATTATTATCTGTAAAATATAGAAGTTATTTTAGACATACAGCCAGCTGACTTTACGTCATCTGCATCCTACGTTCCAATAGATAAATGGAATAAAAATGGGGTGATCACGGACGGTCACAACTGATTGCACAACAGCGCCCTCCCTATTCAGCTACACTGAATTGTTGCTAGTGATTTATAGGCGCAGCCGTCGCTCGCCTAGATAGCAGCGATGCAGACCCGTCTCTGCTGCGGCCACGATAATTAAATTCGTCATTAATTAATACACCGGCATTAGCAGCAATTAATGTTAATCAAGAAACCGTTTTAATTGAATTTTTATAATATACAATGCAAAAGGTTGATGTTAGTTTTAAAATATTCTTAATTACTTTTTACTTATGTTATCAATACTTATGTCAATTAAAGCAGACCATGCGAGGAGTATGTTTGCTCATACTCATCACGCTGGGCTGTTTATCCCATCACTAGTTTGTGTATTGGGGTTCGATATATTTGAATAGATTTTTCCCCAATGATGGGTTGCCTTAATCTCGTACTCTCAAATAAGAATCATCGAAACAAGTTGAAACAAGTCTTCGCGGCCGTAAACAGTCAGTTCGTCTAGGACAGCAGTGTTCTGCCTGGGCGGACGTTGGTACAGGTGTGCCGCAAGGCGGTATACTTTCTCCCATAATGTTTTCGTTATTTATTAATTCTATCACCTCCGCTGTCGACTGTTCGTATCATCTGTATGCAGACGATCTTCAGCTTTATGCACAATCAGGCACTAACGACCTCAATAACTGCATAATGAAGCTAAATAACAATCTTGTCTCTATTAGAGATTGGTCGCACAGATTTGGGGTTACTGTCAACCCATTAAAATGTCAAGCAATCATAGTGGGTGGTCCTAGGATGCTTGCCGGGATTGATTATGGTAACCTTGCTCCAGTTTATTTCAATGGAACATTAATTCCTTTCTCCAAAACTGTGAAAAATCTAGGCATTCATCTGGACCAGTCATTGTGTTGGGAGACTCAGGTTGCTGAAGTCAGCCGGAAAGTCATTGCCACCTTACGTTGTCTATATCTTTTGAAAAATTTCTTACCCTTTAAAACTAAGCTTTTGCTCACTCAATCCTTAATTTTACCCATTATCGACTATGCAGATGTGTGTTACCCGGACCTATCCCAATCACGTCTCGATAACAACTGCATTAGATTTATCTTTGGTTTACGTAAATATGATCACGTCTCTTTTTATCGTTCCAAGCTTAATTGGCTTTCTATTCGTCAAAGTCGTAGCTCTAGAATTCTGTGTTTATTGTATTCTGTATTAACTGATCCTAATTCTCCTTCTTATCTTAAGAATAATTTCCAATATCTTTATTCTGCTCATGACAGAGAGCCTCGTTCCATAAACCAATTTAAGATTCGAGTTCCACAACATAATACAGGATACTATAACTCTTCTTTACTGTTCAAGCTACACCTCTGGAACGCCCTGCCCGATAAGATAAAAGCAGCTCCTAGCAAGAAACTGTTTAAGAGTCTACTTCGTAATTACCTAACAGAATAATAGATCATTGACAATATTCGGCTTATCTATTTTAGATTTATGTTTATGTTATATATTTATTTATGTATTCTATTATATACTTGTATACGTATTTGTGTATTTTATGTTATATATTTATTTATGTATTCTATTATATACTTGTATACGTATTTGTGTATTTTATGTTATAACTTTGACACAATTGAAATTATATTGTTATCAGCCATATCAGTTACTCACGAAGGGTTAAGAATTCAAAGCACTCTGAATTAATTACGATAAATCAAGACCCGTTTCTCCGTGGTAGAGCCAAGCGGCAGCTTTTGCTGCTGCTTGAATGGACCGGCTCGACCGGAGTAGTTCCACGACTGTAACAGGGGCCCATTTAATTGAAATACAAATAATATTAATATAATATACAATGCAAAAGGTTGATGTTAGTTTTAAAATATTCTTAATTACTTTTTACTTATGTTATCAATACTTATGTCAATTAAAGCAGACCTGCCATGCGAGGAGTATGTTTGCTCATACTCATCACGCTGGGCTGTTTATCCCATCACTAGTTTGTGTATTGGGGTTCGATATATTTGAATAGATTTTTCCCCAATGATGGGTTGCCTTAATCTCGTACTCTCAAATAAGAATCATCGAAACAAGTTGAAACAAGTCTTCGCGGCCGTAAACAGTCAGTTCGTCTAGGACAGCAGTGTTCTGCCTGGGCGGACGTTGGTACAGGTATGCCGCAAGGCGGTATACTTTCTCCCATAATGTTTTCGTTATTTATTAATTCTATCACCTCCGCTGTCGACTGTTCGTATCATCTGTATGCAGACGATCTTCAGCTTTATGCACAATCAGGCACTAACGACCTCAATAACTGCATAATGAAGCTAAATAACAATCTTGTCTCTATTAGAGATTGGTCGCACAGATTTGGGGTTACTGTCAACCCATTAAAATGTCAAGCAATCATAGTGGGTGGTCCTAGGATGCTTGCCGGGATTGATTATGGTAACCTTGCTCCAGTTTATTTCAATGGAACATTAATTCCTTTCTCCAAAACTGTGAAAATCTAGGCATTCATCTGGACCAGTCATTGTGTTGGGAGACTCAGGTTGCTGAAGTCAGCTGGAAAGTCATTGCCACCTTACGTTGTCTATATCTTTTGAAAATTTCTTACCCTTTAAAACTAAGCTTTGCTCACTCAATCCTTAATTTTACCCATTATCGACTATGCAGATGTGTGTTACCCGGACCTATCCCAATCACGTCTCGATAACAACTGCATTAGATTTATCTTTGGTTTACGTAAATATGATCACGTCTCTTTTTATCGTTCCAAGCTTAATTGGCTTTCTATTCGTCAAAGTCGTAGCTCTAGAATTCTGTGTTTATTGTATTCTGTATTAACTGATCCTAATTCTCCTTCTTATCTTAAGAATAATTTCCAATATCTTTATTCTGCTCATGACAGAGAGCCTCGTTCCATAAACCAATTTAAGATTCGAGTTCCACAACATAATACAGGATACTATAACTCTTCTTTACTGTTCAAGCTACACCTCTGGAACGCCCTGCCCGATAAGATAAAAGCAGCTCCTAGCAAGAAACTGTTTAAGAGTCTACTTCGTAATTACCTAACAGAATAATAGATCATTGACAATATTCGGCTTATCTATTTTAGATTTATGTTTATGTTATATATTTATTTATGTATTCTATTATATACTTGTATACGTATTTGTGTATTTTATGTTATAAATATTTATTTAATTATATAGTTTATTTAGATATACAGCCAGCTGACTTTACGTCAACTGCATCCTACGTTCCAATAGATAAATGGAATAAAAATGGGGTGATCACGGACGGTCACAACTGATTGCACAACAGCGCCCTCCCTATTCAGCTACACTGAATTGTTGCTAGTGATTTATAGGCGCAGCCGTCGCTCGCCTAGATAGCAGCGATGCAGACCCGTCTCTGCTGCGGCCACGATAATTAAATTCGTCATTAATTAATACACCGGCATTAGCAGCAATTAATGTTAATCAAGAAACCGTTTTAATTGAATTTTTATAATATACAATGCAAAAGGTTGATGTTAGTTTTAAAATATTCTTAATTACTTTTTACTTATGTTATCAATACTTATGTCAATTAAAGCAGACCTGCCATGCGAGGAGTATGTTTGCTCATACTCATCACGCTGGGCTGTTTATCCCATCACTAGTTTGTGTATTGGGGTTCGATATATTTGAATAGATTTTTCCCCAATGATGGGTTGCCTTAATCTCGTACTCTCAAATAAGAATCATCGAAACAAGTTGAAACAAGTCTTCGCGGCCGTAAACAGTCAGTTCGTCTAGGACAGCAGTGTTCTGCCTGGGCGGACGTTGGTACAGGTATGCCGCAAGGCGGTATACTTTTCTCCCATAATGTTTTCGTTATTTATTAATTCTATCACCTCCGCTGTCGACTGTTCGTATCATCTGTATGCAGACGATCTTCAGCTTTATGCACAATCAGGCACTAACGACCTCAATAACTGCATAATGAAGCTAAATAACAATCTTGTCTCTATTAGAGATTGGTCGCACAGATTTGGGGTTACTGTCAACCCATTAAAATGTCAAGCAATCATAGTGGGTGGTCCTAGGATGCTTGCCAGGATTGATTATGGTAACCTTGCTCCAGTTTATTTCAATGGAACATTAATTCCTTTCTCCAAAACTGTGAAAATCTAGGCATTCATCTGGACCAGTCATTGTGTTGGGAGACTCAGGTTGCTGAAGTCAGCCGGAAAGTCATTGCCACCTTACGTTGTCTATATCTTTGAAAATTTCTTACCCTTTAAAACTAAGCTTTGCTCACTCAATCCTTAATTTTACCCATTATCGACTATGCAGATGTGTTACCCGGACCTATCCCAATCACGTCTCGATAACAACTGCATTAGATTTATCTTTGGTTTACGTAAATATGATCACGTCTCTTTTATCGTTCCAAGCTTAATTGGCTTTCTATTCGTCAAAGGCGTAGCTCTAGAATTCTGTGTTTATTGTATTCTGTATTAACTGATCCTAATTCTCCTTCTTATCTTAAGAATAATTTCCAATATCTTTATTCTGCTCATGACAGAGAGCCTCGTTCCATAAACCAATTTAAGATTCGAGTTCCACAACATAATACAGGATACTATAACTCTTCTTTACTGTTCAAGCTACACCTCTGGAACGCCCTGCCCGATAAGATAAAAGCAGCTCCTAGCAAGAAACTGTTTAAGAGTCTACTTCGTAATTACCTAACAGAATAATAGATCATTGACAATATTCGGCTTATCTATTTTAGATTTATGTTTATGTTATATATTTATTTATGTATTCTATTATATACTTGTATACGTATTTGTGTATTTTATGTTATAAATATTTATTTAATTATATAGTTTATTTATATGTACTAATCAAGTTATTTTTATTGGAGTTTTTTATTTTTATTTTATTTTTTTTTATTCTTTGTTTTATACCTGCCAACTACCTTTCACCATAACAAGGGTTGACTGGTAGAGAATGCCACTTGGCATTAAGTCCGCCCATTGTAACCTTAAGCTTAAGGCAATAAAGAATAAATAAATCACATGAGGGTTCCTGAGCTTGTATCAGAATTAACGGGCGTTCACGGACTGGTTTGATATCCATAAAGGTATTAGACTGGGCTGTGTAGCATCCCCATGGCTGTTAAATTTATTTATGGATTTAAGAGCGTTAAGAAGTATGTTTGATGTGAAGATAACTGACAGGGTTCGAAATAATGTGATCAGAGAGCGTAGTGGCGTGCAAGACGATGTAGTGACACGAATTGAGAAAGGGATGCTGAGCTGGTTTGGTAATGTGGAGAGGATGAATGAAAGTAGGTTGACGAAACAAATATATGAGGCGAGTGTAAATGGTAGAGTCGGGAGAGTAAGACCTAGGCGAACATTTCGCGATCAAATCCGAGACGTTCTGAAAAAAGGCCAGGTCAAGAGTATTCTAAACCAACGAGCATGCATGCGAAGATTGATGAAAGTGGGAGAAGCGAAAGACGTATGTTGGGACCGTAGTGGAAAAGGGCAAGTGGAAGTAGATTGTCTCTGCCTACCCCGTTGGGAACAAGGCGTGAATATATACATTGGTACTTGAAAGCGAACCAACGAGTTTATAGGTTCCAAAGTCGTCAGGATCTTGAAGAGGCAAATGAGTATTAGTTGACGTTAAGACACGAAGTCATCTGCCATCAATACATATATATATGGACACTTGCCCGTCACACATGTCGGCAGAGATTTTCATTTGACACCACTTAACGCAGGCATACGGGCATATACAACTCTCTCTCACCTCTGGGAGACAGTGCCGCCGTTGTTGTAGTTTATAGTCAGAGATCACCATGAGATTTTCAAAACTTTTCCCTCGGTCGAAAGTTAACCCACCTACGGGAAGAAAGGGATGGTAGATTCTTACCGCACGGGCAATAATTTTATAAATAAATAAAATAAAATAAAATAAAATAAAATAAAATAAAATAAAATAAAATAAAATAAAATAAAATAAAATAAATAAAATAAATAATATTATTTGAAATACTTAAAGAGCTGGAACTATTAGATAATTCAAAAAATTGAGAATCGATCTCGCAGAATATCGGCGTGAAGTAGAGTAGGCATCTTGTGCTTCTGCGTTTCTTCTCCCCTCCACCACCCTCTATCAACTCCCGTCCCCATTATCTCCCTCATCCCCTAAATATCTTTAAAAGCGGGCAACGCACTTGGAGCTCCTTTGGTGCTGCAGATGTTCGTGGGCGACGGTAATCACCATCAGGTGAGCCGCTCGCTCGTTTGCCCGTTTGAATTATTGTAACACACGTTCTGCAATTTCGCTTGATATGATTTGTTTATGTAACATTTTTATACTAGTTATATATTTAAGTACAGTAATTTGTAAACAAGATCACAGCAAATTCAAATTACAGCGCGCATTTAATTTGATTAAATTGTACGTACTGCAGTTGTAATCATTTATGTGACATCTGTTGTGTTTGAGCGACCATTTCTATCACAAATCCAAAACGCGGACGCTAAAAATACTGCAAGCAGACCGTACTCACATTTATATTTATTTTATATGCCTTTTCAAATCTTGAAATTTGAATCGGTCAATAGATAAAATCTTAGAAAGCGGTTTGGACTGCCTCACATGAGGGTTCCCGAGCTTGTATCAGAATTAACGGGGCGTTCACGGACTGGTTTGATATCCATAAAGGTATTAGACTGGGCTGTGTAGCATCCCCATGGCTGTTAAATTTATTTATGGATTTATTTTATATGCCTTTTCAAATCTTGAAATTTGAATCGGTCAATAGATAAAATCTTAGAAAGCGGTTTGGACTGCCTCACATGAGGGTTCCCGAGCTTGTATCAGAATTAACGGGGCGTTCACGGACTGGTTTGATATCCATAAAGGTATTAGACTGGGCTGTGTAGCATCCCCATGGCTGTTAAATTTATTTATGGATTTAAGAGCGTTAAGAAGTATGTTTGATGTGAAGATAACTGACAGGGTTCGAAATAATGTGATCAGAGAGCGTAGTGGCGTGCAAGACGATGTAGTGACACGAATTGAGAAAGGGATGCTGAGCTGGTTTGGTAATGTGGAGAGGATGAATGAAAGTAGGTTGACGAAACAAATATATGAGGCGAGTGTAAATGGTAGAGTCGGGAGAGTAAGACCTAGGCGAACATTTCGCGATCAAATCCGAGACGTTCTGAAAAAAGGCCAGGTCAAGAGTATTCTAAACCAACGAGCATGCATGCGAAGATTGATGAAAGTGGGAGAAGCGAAAGACGTATGTTGGGACCGTAGTGGAAAAGGGCAAGTGGAAGTAGATTGTCTCTGCCTACCCCGTTGGGAACAAGGCGTGAATATATACATTGGTACTTGAAAGCGAACCAACGAGTTTATAGGTTCCAAAGTCGTCAGGATCTTGAAGAGGCAAATGAGTATTAGTTGACGTTAAGACACGAAGTCATCTGCCATCAATACATATATACGTTACATGAATTTTAATTCTCAATTTTATCGACTGGCGGCAAATTAAGTTGTAAAAAGTCTTATAAGATAGAATGATTAAACTGCACAATAAAAGTAAATAAGAGAAAAAGTGCTCCCTATAAGAGAGGTCTATATATAAGATATAGAGAATACAATATTTTGTATCTACACATTTTTGATAATCTTGTTTGTCAATCCAAATGGACTCTTAATAACAATCGACCTTTGAACTTACGCATAGTATTTTTAAAAGATTCATATCAAAGCACAAGTTGTTACACGAAAAAAGTATTGATTCCTCTAGTTAATTGAACACGTACATATTTCACAGGAATACAGAAATTTCAATCCGCTTTAGTCCAACTTCGTATGGTGCTGCGTAATAGCAATACAGCGTTGTCAAATTTGTAGACTAAGATGGAATTTTTGCTCTGTTTACCATTCAAACTGGAAGACAGTAGTGGTTGAACTGCTGATTGGCAGCAGAAATTGCTACGATCGTATTCGTACCGACACCTCTTAAGTAGATAAGAAGTCTACCACCAAAAAATCTTTATGCTGCTTGAAATTGACCATATTACTACTAAAGTAGTTATTAATTTCAAAATGGTTTTAATTTTTTTTTAGCAAATGAGAATGAGTATGACTTAAAAACAATAAGATTTCTGAGAAAGGACTTATTTATTGTATAAAAAAGTGGGCATGTAGGAAGTATTATAACTGTTAACTGTTTAGATTACTCTGAGATTGACAACAAAAGCAATCATCAGCATCATTATTTCAGCTGCATCTCAAGTCCACTGCTGAACATAGGCCCCAAAGATTGGCACAAAGCTCGGTCCTGAGTCTCCAGCATCCATTGACTTCCCGCAACACTGCGCAAGTCGTCATTTCAACTTGGGGCGTCCCATACTGCGTTTGCCTGTACGTGGCTGCCATTCGAGAAACTTTTTTTCCTAACGGTTATCAGATCTGTGCTATGTCGCCGGCCATTTGCCCTTCAGCTTGCTGATCCTTATGGCCATGTCGGTTACCCTAGTTCTGCCGCGATCATCGACGTTGCAGACTCTATCGCGCAGAGAGACACCGATCATAGCCATTTCCATAGCGCGCTGAAGAATTTTGAGCTTCCTCATACGGCCTACAGTGAAGGACCATGTCTCAGTTCCGTAAGTGATTACTGGCAAAACACACTGGTTGTATACTTTACTCTTGAAGTTTTGAGGTACAGTCGGCGAGAAGATATGACGTAATTTTAGCAGCCCAGGAGAGTTTCGTCGATTCGTCAGGGTCGAAGTTGGGCTTACCTAATCGGACAATTTGTCCTAGGTATACGTACTCGTCGACAACTTCAAGCCTATTGTTCCCAAGAACAACCGGTATTGGTGTGACATGAACTTTAGACATGATCTTCGTCTTGATCATGTTCATCTTACCATGTAAAATGTATAAGACCAACCTGATGGGAGACGCTATTGAGGTTATTGAGCATAGCACTAAGCTCCTACAGCGATCCTGCCATAAGAACTATATCGACGGCAAATCGAAGTTGAGCAATGCGAAACCGTTTCTGCGATAGGAGCTAAATTTTGCAGGACCCGCCGCACGAACAAGCTTCAAAAGCTCTACGATCACACTCATAAACTCACGAAACAATAAAAGCAATAACAAAAGCAAATTCGTAGCAAAGTTCTAAGTTGAGGCATAATTCATTCAGAAACAAGTTTCGCAATATGAATGTCATGCCCCTTGGGAGTTTGTTTTGGGTCGGCTGGAAATGTTTGCGGTGCAAGATTTAGGAATGCCAGCCTACTCGTATTGTGCCCACTGGAGAATTTAGCATGTCTCGCTTTAAAGTAGCCAATTACATTGTAAAGAATGTAAAACATCTCAATCCAGCGTTGATCCTCAGTTGTGAATGCTCTTGATGTTAAGCTTGACTATTTTCTAACATAGCTGATTTTGGCTTTAGGGTCAGAGAAGAATTTTTAAAAATTTCTGGTTTCTTGGCTTCCAAAACTTGCAGTTTTCTTGGCTGTAGCATCTAAGAGGCGAAGCGTGTAGTACTGCGATCACCAACCCGCTTGCCTAGCGTTGTGGTATTGGCATATCTACCCACAAGGAGAGGTCTATATCCAGTAGTGGACTTTTAAAAGGCTGATCAAGAAGATGATGCAAGATTTTAGATTTAAAAGTGCCGATACATATTTATTTTTCAGTCAGTCAGTAACATTAAACAATTTTAAAAGGTTGATGAAACATGGAAAAAATGGGAGTAAGAAATTAACAATGGATTTGATCGTAGTGTCTTTTAAGTATTCTCTAACAATACGCCATTTGTTTTGATATCTTATTTGCATAGAAATTGAATTAGTGTTCTGCTCGTAATTTGAATCCTTACATGTGTAGGTGGTATGCCTGAGCTCCAGGCGGCATACATCATAGTAATTAAGCTCGTAAAAACTGAAGCGCTATCTGTGAAATGGAGTTATACTTAAGTGTTTAATACCCATACGTATTAGGTGACGAATGTCGGGAATAAAAGGTAAAATTCGCCCGCCAGATCACAAATTTGTTCGAAGACAATTCTTAAAAAAGATGAAAATTTCCTGTATTCTATTTAATGGCATAATCTATATCTCGACCATTTCGTTTATATTCGTACAGTCAATTAAGTTTGATTGAATGCCAATATACAAACATTCATTAAATAGCCTATATACTTTAAATATTTTCCATGATAATCTGTCAAACAGTTTTTAAGACAGATCCTATTCACAAATACATACATACAAAGAATTTTATATATTAGTTAATATACAAAAATATATCAAAGTGATTTTTATTCAGCTTGCGTGAATCAATAACACTAACCGTCCAAACACCCTTCGTCACTTTGCCAGGATTTTTTTATAAATTGATGTTACACACGATGTTAACAAGTTTTCAGCGAAACAAGTTCCGTAAAGTTTTCTCACTGAAAAAATATAGGGTATTGGTTATTGGCGTAAGACAATATTAGACGCTGTAATATATAAGCGTCTAGCATTGTTTTACGAAAAGAAAAGAAAGCTAGTTATTTAGAATTATTTACACTAATAATAAAATACAAAGCACACACGAAGGAAAAGATGGTAGAGATAATAGATTTTCATCTGGAAGGACTTTAGCCAAACGGGCCTCTGCGTACCACTTTTTGCCTTTCAATGAGATAGGACGTGACTAGTTGCGTGCCCTGTCACTGAGTTTGCTCCCGGAAATATCGGGGCAATAGCCAAGAATTTTTCTAGGCTTTTTGTCCAATCGTTTCTTACAATACCCACGGGATGATAAGGGGTAAGGCAGATATTCTTACGCCTTAATTAAAATTATCATATATGTATTATTATTATAATATAAACGAAAATTTTCTGTATCAGATAGGAAATCAGTGTCGAATGAACACAGCACCGTCGTTGCTCTTTATTACTTTTTACTTGCGAGCATCTTGTCGCATTATCTTCCACCCAAGCTGTCCAGGCCGTCGGTTCAACAGCGTATCGCTTCTCCGATGGGTTTTTAATCGATTCGGCCCTTGTTGCTAATCCCGACATGTTCCCATAAACTTTAACACACTCGTAACAAGAAAATATAAAAAATTACGCCTATGTAACCATTAATATAAAAATATATTTATTTCATTTAAAACGACAGTAAATACCGTGCAATTTAACCCCACTTGTAAATCATACGCTATGCGGTTAGTAGTCGTGTAATAAAATATATGAAGCTATAAATATCGATTTACTTTTCCGTCTATAAAAAGAGTTAGCTGCCGGCGTGAACTACAAATGAATAATGGGTATAGAAATGAATATAGCACTATTTATAAGAGCCATTTTAAGGGACTAGTCATGGTACAGCAGGTGCAATGGACTGCATTCCACAATGCGAGGAAAACTGGACTTTAGCCCGCTTTGCTTTTGATACTGCAATTAGATAATTGAATACTTGAATTAATAATTCTATCTTGATTTTAAAGTTTATCATAAATATTATATTTGAGTAAAATTACCAATTAATAATTAACATTTCAAAAAATTGTAATGTCTGTGTTACGTAGTTCATCTATATAACATATATATATGCGAAATAACACACCTACCACAAAGACTAATCACGAAATTTCAAAAACTATAAAGATCTGACAATAAATGGTACTAAAAGAGCTGCTAAACGAAATTTCAAAAACTATAAAGATCTGACAATAAATGGTACTAAAAGAGACGAATTTCACATGTCCACGAAATTTTTTTTTCTTCTAACTTCTGAATGCTTTTTTTACAATCGAACACGTTTTGAATAAATCGCAATTATAAATTTTAGGGTACCGGCACCGGAATGCGAACCGCTATATGTGATAAAATAAAATTAAAGCGTGCGCCCTAAACTCTGTACCCGGTCTGTGGGTGAAAGGCGTGAGTGGTGTGTATAAAAATATTTGGTAGTCGAATCGGCATCTTAATCATCCTCTTAAGCGTAGCCGCCGTTACTGGATTAGGCATTTTATCTAAGACATAATTGAAATAGTTATTCTGGTTATCATATAAGACTTTATCATCGCTCATAACGGTTTTTCCCTACGGCGCTGAGAACATCGGAAAAACGGTTCTTTATATATGTTAGTGGCAGGATACGAATTATGAGAACCTTGATTCGAATTAGATGAATAAATGTTTTTTCATAGATTTACCCCAACACCTTGTTTTCTTTTTTAAATCGCTTCTAAAAATTAAGTTCTCTTTCGATTACAGTGCCTTTTCATATAAATTTGGAGCAGTTCAGAGATACTGCGATGAAGTCAGTAATTTAATAAAGTTATACATGGAAGAATTTCACAATTTATCACGAGGGGATTACCAAGCTTATATTGTGATCTAAATTTTAAGAGTAAATCACGAAATTAATCTTATGTGACATGTTTTATATCAAAATATTAGAAAGGAAGGTACAACTATCAACATAAATCGTACGAGGCCTCTGTGCATTCATTAGCGAAATTATTTGCTAATTTGTACTGAACACGACTGCTGGCATTCAGAAAGGGGTAACGCAGGCTTAATCTACTTCATTACATGGGCTTTAGTGATAATTAACGCAGCCTGTTACAATTCCACACAATTTCGAGGTTAAGTCACGTACTTTTATGTAAATGTTTGGCCCTGTGATGTTCATATTAATGTGCTTTGTTAAACTCAGCGAAAGGTTTTAGATGTTGCTACTATTTTATTATACTGTTGTGTATATATCACATTAATAGAACGGATTACGCTTTTTTATGTTTTGGATAAATTAAGTTTCGTACAAAACATAAAAATATTTTTTTTCTCGTTTCTCAGGATCTTTTCTTTCACCGTAGAACATGTGGTAATAGTTTATTATTTAAAATTGCAATTTATAATTTCAAAAGTCTCGGCGCCGGGATTCGAACTCAAATGGCTTGTGTACTATCAAAATACAAAGAGCACCATGACCTCCAAACTACCACGACTCACATTAGATATTAGATTTTCTAAAATGGTATCATTTTTCTTCATTTTTATACTGAATTTGCCGTAGATAATATTTACATATTAACCAGGCAACAGTAATCGAGCTACAAAAAACGTTAATCATTCTAGTTCTAACGAAGAACGTTGTGTAAAACGTTAATCATTCTAATTCTAACGAAGAACGTTGTGGAAAACGTGCTTAAAATTATTGATTTAACTTATTGTAAGTACGACGATAATCTGTCTCGCTACGTGGCTACGGCCGTTTGCTCCCTAACCGCACTTCACATCGAAACGTTAAGTGAAGAATATACGGAGCTGTGACTGCTTTGTCGGCCGTAACTAACATTAAACAATGTGACCCTTCTTTGAAGTTAACAAATGCCTTTTTCAAAAGGGTTCTATGCTTATTTACGAACATAGTCGTCGTTTACTTATTCAATCGAAAATTCATCCGGCAAGTATTTTAGATTGATTTTTTTAAGTACCTGTGCAGGTACAAAACTTTCAGTACCTGCACTTATACTTAATAAGTTGCTGTGCAGTGCTGTTGCTGGGCAAAGGTCTCTCCCAACGCTTTCCGTCTATCTCGATGCACTGCAAGCTTTGTGAAAGGCATTAAATTCGTCACGCCACCTTTTTTTTGGATCTTTCTCGGATTCTCCGCCCGTTCTCAGGCATATATGACCCATGAAGTCGCGATTTTAGACACCTAGTCCAGTTGCATTATACTGTACAGGTTAGATGCTATGGTACAAGTTTATATAACTACTAAATACAATAAAAAAATTATATATGTAACCTTATATATTGAACTGACAGATCTGGGTTTTGCTAATTGAACACGCGACCTTGTATTTTACTTTACGCTATTTTTCTTCACTATAAATTGCGGGACACAGTATTTATTTAAAAGGTTTTTACCGCCGCTAAAATCGCATACTGGTTAAAAAGAACACGAAAGGCCACGATAAATCATTAATGGACTGATGAAATAAAACTTAATTCATAGATCGTATAAGAAAATTAAGCTGAAAATACAATATCATATCATACTATTTTGAATCTGTATAGGATGCTATCGTCCACTATTAATGTATACATACTCTTACATTTTTCATACTTAAATAGATCCGTGTATAATCGGGCAGCCCTTTAAATGTGAACAATTGACACAATGCTTGTTCAATACCACCCACCTGACATTTGTGTCGTTTTGCATAACTTATAACTTGATATTATAGCTGATTGAAGTACCGAATCGTCGTCGAATCGGTATGCCGCTTTTGAGATTTCGGTATTCAATAAAAAAAAGTAATAAATGGTCAAAGTACAATTAAAGTACTTAATTTTTTTTAAATATTCTGTAGTACAATAATTTTTATGGACATGGAGATGTTTTATTAAACCTTGTTACAAACAATTCATTTAACTTTTGGAAACTTCTAATTTATTAACACGGTTATAAGCCATACTACAGAAGAACCATTTATGTTCGGCTAGTTAAACGCTGGCTGAAACATGCAAATGGTTAGAATACGCCGGAAGAATACCATACTAACACAGTATTTTCACGAGAAATAACATTGCAATAGTAGTAGTAAAGTCCGTGCAGGAGCATAAAACTTTACGCATAGCTATAAACGCACCTACATCCTAATTTTTTATTGAGGGTAGATCTAGATGTTATGGGCCACATATTTTGGGTACTTACGAGTATCATACATCTGGTGAGGTGTCTTCTTATTTGTTATATTGTTGAAGACCGCATAGTTTAGTGTTAAGCGTACCCGATTGCTGAGCCATGGATCCTGGGTGTGAATATCAGCCGGTTATATTGGTTATACATTATTATTAAATGCAAATAAATAAATAATAACAAAAAATCGGGATGGGGAACGTAAAAACGAGTGAGTTTACACTACGCATACACTTGCGGTAGTACATTATTTCCCGTAAGTTATCGCCGTGGTCGACCAGAAGAAGGCCATCATCATTACCTGTTGTTACAGAGTATTTTAAAAATATCGTTAACTGAACTCTAATAACTGTAGCAAATCCATAGATATATTTTGCGTATGAGACGATATACGGCCGTTCTAAATCAAATTAAAATCGTAACTTTTTTGCTCCTGTCAGGGTGAGATGTGTTAGAAAGTGCTGATAAAAGGAGAAATGCTATGTATTTAAATTACAAAGTTAGCTAGTTTTTCGTCATAAAACAAAGGGTGCTGGAAGAATACGAAATGCTATTTCTCGTTTGAAGATTGAAACGTTTCAACTCTGAAATACATGTTTAAGTTAAAAAGCAATGATAAAGCAGCGCTCTCGTTTCGACGCTTCCAAGAAAAGGATTTTAGTTATCTTTGTTGTTTTACTTTTTTTTTTTAATTTTTAGAGTGTATGTACATTTTCAAAACTTATCTAATATTTAAAAAAACATATTTAAGATATGCATAGTAAAACGATGTTTTGTAAATGTTATGTGATAATAGAATGTTGCTTATGTCCTTCATTTGTTGTCCGTCATTTGTGCTATACGCTATGTATTTACATTTTTGAGCCTATTAAATAATATTTAAATAAATATGTGTTTTGGGCTCTTTATAAGTTGAGCCATAACTTCGAAAAAGACTTAAATTTCAAATTAAAAAAAACATTGATTTAGTCACTCTGGCTCCCCTAAATACCTATATCGTACTCGTACCTGTATCAATTCCTAAATTAATAAATATTACTCGGGCGCAGTTACGGGCATTCGCTAGTATAATATGTAGTAATTAGGGCTAAACTATGAACTTGCCGTTTTAATGGGATATAGTTTTCATAAAAATTAAAACTGTACGGTCAAAGATTCGTAATTAAAACTCAGAAACTATAACATTATAAATTAAAAAAAATAATGATATTCTTTTATTTGACTTACAATTATATTTACATTACTATTTGCGTCAAACAAAACACAAAAAATCACAAAAATTCTAATATTTATCGAATACGAGTTTCGAATGCTGCGTTTGGAGAGGTAACACATAACCAAAGCACTGTGTGTTTTGTTAGTGGAAACTTCGACTTGAAGAATGAACCACGAGGAAGACTAAGGTAAATCATCATCATCATCATTTCAGCCTATCAGAAGTCCACTGCTGAATATAGGCCTCCCCCAGAACTAATGGTAAAAAATTATATTAGGAGATGGGCAGCAGCATCTTCCTGCACTAGAACAAAAAAAAAAACTGCGGTTGCCAACCCGCTCGCCAGGCGTGGCAACTAAGGCAAACCCTTAAGGTAAATAAAGATGAATTAAAAGTAATGGTCGAAACCGATTGTTATCAAACAACCAAGGATTAAGTGTTATTGTTTGACGTTAGCTTATCCATTATATTGAGTCATTTGCACTAAGTGCAAGGGCGATTCTAATAAATTTCATACTTTAACCCCTAATAGTGTTTTCTGTACAGGTAACAAGTATTATTTTCTAAGCGTGACGATTATGGCAAATCCTTCAGATAGGAAAGGCAACCGTCCCTTAGTGGTATGACTACAGGGTATTTAAGAAGAAATAAAGGAATAAGTAATCAAATATCCTCATAGTAATTTTTTACCACAACCACGGGACAGTAGATAGATTAATTCGTTGTACCTTTTTTTTTGGTTCTCTCTGTCTCTCTCTCTCTCTCTATCTCTCAGTAACCCTTCTCGTGTCATAATTATGTAATTTCTTTTGTTTCAACACGTCAAAACCTAACCTATATAGATACAAAAAATAATGTTAGTTATTTGTCACAAACCATATTTAAAAGAATTTTATTCGATTAATATATATGTATAAATAATATAATGTTACATGAAATTTTAAATAATGTAGCCACCTGTCCGGTGATATATAAAATGAATAGCTTTCAGTTAAGTGAGCGTGTTAAAAGCTAACGGCTCACCGTTTTAAGCCGGTTGTATATTTTTTACGATATTCGGGTGAAAGGTCCTCGAAGTTATCCTGGTAAAATAATCCGCGTTGGCGTAACTTGAGAAGTCGTTAAGCAATGGCCAAAAGCGCGTGTACAGTTTATTACATAGTTATTATTTATTTATGCAATACAAACAGAGGCGCGCTCACATACACGCATGTATGTCATTATTGCCTTTTAAAAAATATTTATTTAATGAAAGTGGACCTTCTACCGAATCTTAGCGGTAAAAGTCAGGGCACTTCTGACTATTGCTATATTAATAACCATAATAAATTAAGTGAAGCCTTTTTAATTCACTATCAGTAGCGTGTAGCCGATATATCATATTTAATTGATCATTGAATAAGTGAATTTAATGAACCAAATTTCTAATTCTAGTTTACCCACATTTACCATAAACATTTATTAATATGTCACATATTTGAACTCGTAATTAAACCGGACGTGTTAGGGACAAAGACATTGTGTCTTAGAATTTTACTTTAAAGAAAATTGAAGAGCAATTTGGATAAATAAAAAAATATCTTATCGACCCCTCAAATAATGTTCCAACATATTGATCGTAAAGAATGAATAAAAGGAATTTATATGTGCACCTGGTTATTCAAAATGAGTGACAGTGAAATTATTAAAATAATAATAAAATCATCAGTTACATTATTAAATTTACATTTTTATCTTGTTATGTAGCAAAATTATTCTATAATCAGTCACTAATTTAAAAAAAAAGTTTGACTTTGGGCATAACATGGAATCTCTCATATTCTTATATGCTTTTTGGATAATATATTATTATTAATTTAATAGAAAAGTGCAAAGGAGATAGTTTGAAATAACAGTGGCATAATGCGATAGCATATAGAGTATTCCCAATTTTAGGCTCCTCAGCCTCAGAAGAGAATTTTATACACAAGTCAACAGGTTTCTAGGTTAACAGTTGCTATTGTTGTAAACAAACAACCTACGTGTTGGTTTTATAAAGTAGTGAATTTTTTTTATTATTATAGACCTCAACATTTTTATTATCGATACAATAATGATCCGCGATGACCTTGAATGCACACTGTGCTGACCAATTACTTTGCATTGACATAGAAACTTAGTCTTAAATTGCTAGCTTCCTTATATTATTTTTGACTGACCATAAATGATAACCGTGAAGGACATGTCTTAAATATATTTAAATATTTAGCAAAACATATTAAAATATTAGTTTTGGTTAACATTAATATTACGAGGTTGCGTACAAAATAACAAAACATGTAAAGTTTGAGAAATAGAAACTTAAATAAATGGTTACCTATAAGGATTTCTATGATTTGAATAGTTTTAGTTACCGTCATATACAACATTTGATTTATGTACATAGTTTACTTATTCATGATCAAACACATACGAAAATTTAATTCTGTTACGACTTAGAACGTAGGCAGTTTAATCCCATTTAATTATCAGACAGTGTAAGCTAAATTCACAGAATTAATCGTAGATTTTTACCGTACTTACACATTATCTTCATTATGTAATTTGACATTCCCTTAAGAAAATCATAGGGAAAAGTAATAAATAAACATTAATTTTATTAAGTGTTTTTAATCAAGTCATGTCGCCGAACATGTAGGTAGACCGAATGTCGTCGATATATTTTATTCGTCGGTCATGCTGCTTAACGATTTTCTCTTTCAAAACCAATGACACAATGTGATAAACCGAGACGGCCCTTTACTGCAGGCCGCATCAGAATAAGATACCCAGGTCAAATCTCTAACGAATTCACCTCTATCGATTTTGATTTCTTGTTCTGCACAGTTAATTCATTTTCATATTACAACTACTCAAACATTGAAATAAAAGTAAAAAATTACTCTACTATTCATAGACGGACATATATTACTCAAATAGTAATGTAACAAATAGATATTAGGTCAAGAATACCACCGTTCTGGAAAAGTGACAATTTTATTATCAACGAAAAGAATCGACGTATGGTTAACACGCTTTCAAACAATATCAACATAAAGTAATAACGTTGTTGCGTTTCCTCGTGATCCTAGCAACGCGATACAGTTTAACCACATAATAGATAATAGCGTTTGACTCAAGGTTAGTGCCTTTATAATAATATGCATAGTTTAGAAAGCTCTTATAAAGGATTAAAACTACTATATGATATCTTCATCGACTACGTAAATTGATAGTATAGTAGTATTCAACAATTCTTCGATCTGTAACAGAAGAAACTAGGAACAGTATATGTCCGTGCTTATTACTGGGTTCAGTATTTTGTTGCAATTGCGTAATGACTAATGATATATGTCATTTATTTGATTAAATGGCGTGTGAATGCAATTGACGTAGACTAATTATAGCCACCATGGATGAATAATTTGGAATAATAACAGTTTGTGTGACCAAAATGTTATACAAGGTTACGATAGTTTCCTGCGGTCTGTGTTCACACCACTGAAATTTGCTGCATTTGGAAATACCTTTAGAGGGAATTGTAAAGTAACATCTTACAGCAATAGCATTATGGATTGCATTGGATATGGATGAAGATTATCAAATACTTCAACAACATCGAACTTCTTTAAAGTTTCTGGTAATGGTAATGGTCATTGGTATGTTAATTCTTATAAGTGACTTTCATGGAGTTTCATAGTAATTACGTATATAAACTGTTGTTTATTTCTCTGTGCTAATATCGCTTCGTAATAGCCGAGAGATTGCTTGACATTTTTACTATATCATTTTATTAACAACAGTACCTCAAGGCGATTGTTCTGTAGACAACAATAGAAAGTTTCAATGACTGTCCTACTTAAACCGCAAACTAAGCTGCTTTCTGACTGACACTGATACTAGTGTGGTTCATTAATTTATTTACTTTAGGTTATGGATTGTCTGCACTATCGCCTAGTAGTAAGTATCAATAAGGTCCAGTTGTTAGTATGTTTGCCTTAAAGAAGATATAATTTTAGTTAGACAAATACGAGAATCGATCTGCTGCTGGCTGCACCATTTTCTGTGGAGTCGTTCTACACACATCCTACCGTAACATTGTGATACGTCATATGTGAATGTATCGAATTATCTATTTTTTAGTGTTCGGAAATCTGTATCGGATACTATTCCGCCGCGACGGCAAAGGTGTTGAGCCGTTAAAAATCACCACATTAGTTTAAATGACCATAGTCAACAGATAATCCTTTTAATTATTTATAATACACTAAACCGACGTCGACAAGACACGATAAGAAAGATGATAATTTAGAGAAATTAAACCGACATAGTCTTATGTTTATCCTACTACGTTGAAGTGTAGAAGAGGACTACGAATTTCTTTTTTAATATATACTGTACTGCATAGCTGATTGTGCTGTATAACTGCATAAATGATTTAGTTAATTTGAATTTTATGTAACGAAATCAGCCCTAAAAAACCTCAAAATTGACCTGTTTAATTTTTACGGTTTTCACGTTTAAATGGTGTCACAAATCCTTTAAAAATTACGCTCAAGCGTGAGTAGGATTCGCGCTAGAGGTTTTCGTATCATATTATCATTATGATATCAAAAAGCTTAGGAAATTAGTATAATTTAGTCTATGTATTGAACGCGCCTATATGCTACTTTTTCTTTCAGGATTATTAATCCGAAGACACTAAAAAAGGCAATTTACATCTGTTTTCTCCAAATACCATCCTCATATGCTCGTGCTTCCGTCGGCTGACTGACTAAAGAGGTTTTGGCGATTCCGTGTAAAAATGAAAATTGATATACGCGCGTATTAGATTCCCTATTTCCCTTCCCAAAATATATGCAGATCTTGAGAAATCTTGAATTTTGGAAATTATCTATATTGAATATTGTTTAGAATATTGAAAGTTATAATCAAAATTAAAGTTTCTTAATTATAGACCAAAACTCTACTCGTATGTCAAATACACTCTTGTGAATCTGTGAAGACTGGCGCCATCTAGCCAGTCACTTATGATTTACGAAACACTACGAAACAGGCTGATGGAGACGCAGATAGGTTGATTGTGCAAACTGCAATAGAATTTTCAAATTGTTCGATAGCAGTTGCCATTTTTGACGAAAACGTTGATTTAGTGTATTGATTGAAGCGTAGCATGATAGGTCATCATTTTCTTTATAAAGCCAAGCAAAGAAGTTCCAAAAAAAAAAACAATGACTGCCATGCACGATATAAATATTATAATGAGGATATTTTTGAAATATGTTTTTCGATTCCAATTAAAATGTCAAATCAGACTTAATGGAAAATAAATTATTTTAAAATAATCAGAATTCTGTGTGTTATATCGAATCCTGAAATGGTAGGTTTTTTATCAATGGTCTGCCTACAGTAATTTTCGTTAATATGATGATGTTGGAGCCGACGGGGTAAATAATAATTGGAAATTTTTTTATAGGTTCATGATTTTATTATGAATGGATGAAATATTCTGAATGGTGTAGCGTAACTTTTTTTCTCAAATGTAAACCACAAGTGCACTATGGCACTGATTATATTACTCAGACAGATGACCGAAAACGCAACAAAATATTTATGTCGGCCCTAAATTCTAATAACTCATGATGGTAGTGTCACTAAAGCGAGAGTATTGGCATTGAGTTAGTTACTCGATAGTTATACATGGTACATAATTATAGACAAATCTTCCATTCAAAGCCTGTCAACTTTTGTAGACGCTTCCTCGCGATAGCCTACGTTCAGCTGTAGACGCAGGCTAAAGAAGAAGTATGAATATGATTTATACATTTACACAACACAAAACCGACTGGACCTAGGTAGCCTAGTGGTCAGGGCGCTCACTTTAGTATCATAGAACCCAAGTGACCTGGGTTTGACCCCCGGTGCCGGCACCACTAAAATTGTTTTAAGTGCTGTATTTACCATGTGCTCAGCGGTGAAGGAAGACATCGTGAGGAAACCTGCATATCTGAGAAATAATAAGAAAACTCTCAGATACCAAAAGCCTCAGTCGACTTTGAACTCTAACAGCCGTGTTGTTTCAAAAAGAATGGGTACGGACTCAGTAAAGTGTCGCAGGGTTTACCATAACACTGATTTTCTGTCACCACCTCCTTTATTGCGCGACATCTTGGCTGTGAACGCCGTGGGCTTCCATGATCTACATTCTGTATACAAAAATCTATTGTTAGGATTACGCTTTATGAGGGAAAATCAATCCAGTTTGAGACAAATATTATTTTACTTTATAATTAAAAACAGAGTATGAATTAATTTGCATAAACGGACTTTAGCAAATTTAAAAATTAGACTATATTTTAATCAATTGCCAGAACGTCATTCTGGCAATTGTTAGGACATTCAGAAATAAGTTTATATATCACATAGCCCCAATTCATCGTTGGGGTTTCTAGTCTCTGCTGGTAGAAGGCTTCTCCTACGTTTGAAGGATTTAAGTTATGTCATAAATAGTAATCACACTATCAGGCTTATATCACCAAATAAACTACAAGTAAGTCGATTTTTCGCCATTTGAAAGAAGTTTATATACTTTTTTGCAGAATTTTTCTTTATCAAAGTCTAACTCATTCACGAGATGAGATAAATGTAATTTAGAATGTTATTTAATTCAGCCCCATAACTTGTATAATATAAATATTTCGAGTAAATAATTGACATACTTTACCGTGTAAATCTAGTTTTATCTGTGTTTAAATACAGTAAGTTGTAGTGATTGTTTATATGCAACTTAGTTCATAAGAATGTTTCACTATCATGTATCTCATTTCTATGTGTGGGATAGATAACTTTCGAAACAACTGGACCAATTTTCGTTGTTCGTTCACTGTTCGAAAGCTATCGTACTTACCAGTATGTTATGGTCATAAGTATTTTTTTTAATTATACACTACAATTGAATGAAAAAAATGGGATCCACAATGCGATATTGATATGAGAAGGTTGCCGTAAACTGATTTATAAAAATGTTTCATATGATTATATTATAGACCGGTGGGTTATATTTTAGTTTGTGTGATAGAATGGTATAACGTAAACGGTGCGCTTCACTGATATCATTATAAACTTGCTGAACCTACCCTACCAGGCTTCTCAGTGGCTATTTTTGGTAATAAAAAAGGTTGAAATGATATTTTTTATATTTTATATATAGATTTTTTTTTATTATAAACCTATTTATAATAATGATTCAAACATGCTCGAATTGAGCAAAATCGAGTTTATTAATGACCTTTTCCTTAAAATAAGGTTGTAAAAATTAAGGTAGCACTGCTTTTTCAGCTTTATAATTAATTTATAAAGCTTTATATCTAATTAAATTTAAAAGTTTAATTATTTTTGAATACAACAAACAAGTTAAATGTAAAAGGGTTAATTTTTCACTCATACATCATCGGCCCCACCAGCACCGACCGTCCATGTAGACTCCTCTTCGGGTACAGACTTTACTTTCCCTAGCCAAGGCGTACCGGAACACGGACGCACCTTCCTATTCCGTATTCAATTCAATGTGACCGATTCGTTCAAGTCCGCTAAGCGTAGTTGACTGCGACTAGGGGCCTCTTGACGAAAAAATAAGCTGTCACGCTGTAGGTATACCCACGATATACGAATAATGGGTTGATCAGCAGATATTTACCATTGGTTATTTGGAAATGCGTGACAGGTAAAATAAAAAGTAATGGAATTAGTACAAGTGTCTGTGTTACTTAACTAAACTAGCAATAAAATTCCACCAAGCGATAGTAATCGCAAGTATTAACAAAAAAAATATTCTAATGCACAATGTCGTACGCCTCAGTGTTTAAATTTAATTTCATTAAATCTCAATGAAATTATGATAACCATTCCTGCGTTTATTGTTAATATAGGCCGAACATGGATAATCTTTAAACTATGATGCAAATATCAGCCTTAACAAACAAATAAATTTGTAGGTCTAATTTACCGTGTGCAAATAGGCCATCGGACGTTGTAGAAGTACATCAAAGCGTGAATAAATTGGCCGTTAGGTTAAATGCTGCGTTAAGGCAGGATTAACTAGCGCATGATACCAGGAGTAAATTCGAATCGACCCTCATTGCATACGAATCGTCCGACTATATAATTACTCGTATGTACAAGCTTTATTTGTACAGCACTTAGCGTTAAGCACTTGTACTAAGCGCAATTAAAACCGTCTATTATTTATGTGCTCCTTGTCTTGCTAAATTGTATCTTAATTATTAATGTAAATGATATTACCAATTAAATCACATTAGTTAACAAGTGTCTCAAGATCACATTGAGGTTATACATGATTTATTTTAGTTCATCTTCTTTCAGTTACTGTTACTTTGGACTGTAAGTAAGTACAGCCTGTAAACAGTCTATTACTGGACATAGTCCATAAGAAAGATTTACCATAATCGCCACGAGTGGCAAGCGGATTGACGTTCGTCGTACTTCTAGACAGTTTTCACCTTAGACGCTGCTGACCGTCACAGGTCTGTGAAAAACAACGAGATGAAGTGGATTTTCTTACATTATACAGCTATTAATGTTAATCATAATTTTGTGCTATGTATATAAAAATTCTCGTCTGAATGGTTTATATACAAATACATATAAGATCACAAAATACTGTCAAATAACTAATATCCAATAATATGTATACTAATTTACCTAAAATCTAATATATGTATATAGTGTAGTACATATATTGTATCAAAATAAAATATATGAAATTCAATTAGACGGAAGCTCTCGGCAAAGGAGACCAGTAGGCCGTGGGTTATTTTATTTTCATTTTATATTTTGTTATTCGGAAAACATACAGTGATACATAGCTTGATAACTTGAAAATTATTAATAATGCTACACCATTTTAATTGTTTTGCATATCGAAACTGCATAGTATATTAATTAAGTAATCAATCGGCTTTTTTGCCACTTACACCAAAAATCAAATTAAAATAATTAAGAAATCGCACCAAACCATTCCTTTGTAATTGGGGAAATATTAATTCAAAATCGGGAATGCAATCCAATCTGTTAAAAAGGTGTCTGATGAAAAACTAATTTTGCCTATATTTTGTAAAACTTTGTGAAATATTAAGATATCTTGTTTGTCTTACAGATCTTAAAGGAATCTTAATCTTAAGACTTATCTTAGACAAGAGCTGAGGAGAATCTACCTGGCATTGCGCAATTTTAGTTAATAAAGCAATATCTGCTACATCTTGATTCATAATCAGCGTCGTATTTCTTGCACCTAAATTGTAAATGCTTCAAAAATCTTTGTTGAGTCGAGCCTGTTCATGTAAATATCATACTGCGGGTTCCATTTCTGTGAGCAATACTCGAGTATGATGTATGATAAGAAGCCTGCATTTGAGCTCGAATGTCTATAGAATGCCTGCCTACTTTGCGGGGGGCATAGGTAGGAGTCTGTATTTGGTCTTTTTGTAGGGAGCATTACTAGGGCCCCGCAGGGGTCGGTACTGGAACTTTTTATAATTGATAGAGCCAAGCGGCGGCCTTTGCTGCTACTCGAATGGGCCGTCACGACCGGAGTAATACCGAGGACTCGATGAACACCGGCGTAAAGAAGAAGCATCTTGTGCTTCTGCGTTTCCTTAGGTGAGTTAGGTAACCGAAAGCCCCCTTAGTTGGTTGGTCGACTTTTCGGACTTTGGAGGCCGACTTAAAGGAAATCGGGTCGTGCCAAATTACGAAACTTCGCACACACATTTCGCACACGAAACTGAATGACAGCAGTACGTGTGATTATGAGGAGGAGGAGACAACTTAAATTTCGTCCTTAGGCTCTGCTTAATGTATGATGTCTCTGACCAATCTGACGAAATCTTCCACAAACAGAGTTTGCACACGGATGGCACAAAAATATTATTGGTCTCATAGAGATGGCACAAATGACATTACCTAAGCTGCGGCGTCTCTGGGCAAGTTAAGTTTGTGCTGTTAAGGCCTAGAACGGGAAGATTGCCAAATGAAGGATAGGTCGGGGTTCAAGAATTTGTAGTTAGTCAAGAAAACATGCTGGGGCAAAGCCAGCAAGTACCAGCGCGTTCTTACGACATTCGCATCATATAATATTTAATTTGAATGAAGTATCAAGAATTATCTATCTGCTGAAAGATTAGAACTGATTGTATTATAGTTATGCTTCAAAATAGGCCACCTTTTTTATTTTTTAATGTTAGTTCATCTGTCTAGATATCATTGTTTTAAAAAGAACTTTCTCAGAGTAGCATAAATGCATCTTTTTGAAGAAGTTAAATTAGGCGTTGAAGTGATTTATTATTAACATGCACCTGGTATGTGTACAATAAGGTGCATTAGAGGCATAGGGCTATTGAATTAACAGTATTATTAAAGTTTTTTCGTAATTTTATGGAGAGATAAAATCGCGAAGATACGACAAGTACTCGTATATCGACAAGGCCCAATTATGCTAGAATTAAGTATTGCGTACGTTATTATTAATAACTTTACAACAAGAACGTGATGGGTTATCGGATAATTCATAGACATAAGTCACGTACAAGCTAATACAAGAAAATAATCCCCCATCCACTGGTTATCGTGCCCTTGTCTGTGTCGTGCCCCAAACAATTTGGTTGCGCTATTACAACATTAACCAACAGCTGAGTGTGAGTTTCGTAAAATGTACAAATTAAGATATTGCGACCCCGCCGCTTTGTCTATATAAGGGGTCAAGTATAGCTAGCCAATTAAAATCTGGTTACAAAGTTATTGTTGATAAAATAGTCATGGTATAGGGGTTATCTAGTTCTATTTTTATTTTAAGTTAATACTAATTTGACTCCTTGCTGAACTCAGTTATATATTTTCCGGTGTATCGGTGAAGGGAGTATCTACATAACTTTTCTATTACCGATGTGGTGTCTATGCCACAGGGAAATCGTAGAAGTTATCGGGCCCCAGAACATATATTTTAATTGCAAAATTATCAAGGCTTGTATATTCTTGATCACTTCGAGGCAGCATTTAGTCTGTGCTGCATTTGTATAAATTAATTTTGCAATAATATGGCAACTTCATCTGCAAGTTGTAAACCTGAAAGTTCATCGATGACTCGCTTAATCTATTTCTAAATACAACATCGTTCTGCGTTCAACTGCGTTCGTAAACAATTTCCTTGATATTTCCAGTGATAGGATCACGCTATCAATGGCAAAATAAAAAAATGGCAATGGTTATAATGCGTATATCATGCTGTACTATCAGTACATCATATTCTGGACATCGTTACAGAGACTCTCGAACCAGATTTCCATGGAGTCAAATGTTTCCGCATAGTTCACAAACGTCGCGCGGTTGTCTGTACGTACTTCTCTAACTTCGGCATAATTTGTCGCGTAGTGTGGTAATGGTTCCATAACCTTAACGGTATCTGGCTTTATCAGAAAGTAGTTAATCGTTGAATCTAAAGAGAGCGATCATCCTCTAGATCGGAAGCAAGATCTTTATCAGATCTTGCCTGTCCACTGCTGGACAAAACCCTTTCACTACAAGCACCAATAACCCATGACAACCATGATTTACTCAGATTCAGGCGGGTTGGTGTGCAGAGTGCCTTTACCCTCCCACTAAAGTAGTCACTGATCATTACTATATATGTGGGATTCAGTTTCAACATATTTAGTTAGATTTTTCATCAATAGTCGGTAGAGTTGTCAGAGTCTAGTCCGTTACTAACTATGGTGCAGCACGTGCAGGTGTGGTTGATTTGTGTAGAAAATTGGTATATTTCTTCTTACACACCCGTATCTTAAGGATATAAATTCTTGTAAATAAAAGAGGTGCATAAAGACGTATCGAGGAGGCGCAGCAAAAAGGTAAATACGTATAGCTGCAGTATAAAAGTACTTCAATAATATTTATCTGTATTCTACCTAATTTCCTTATAGTGGGCAGCCCTATTTCTACCCGTCGCATGAGTAACATGGACATAAATTTACGAGTGCGCTGACGCTAACAGAGCGGATGTCAGGGGGATGAAAAATGTAGTCGCGACACCGGCGGGCGGCGGGCCGCGCCGCGCCACTGATTGCGAGCGCCCCAATCGATACGTCATCTGCATACATGGCCCTTAGCTTGCACACTTTTTAAACCTAGATTAATGGCACAGAAAAGTATATTCTAATCACAATGATGGATTTCCATTAATTCGACCAGATGGGTACATTATATTATAGTTCAAAATGCTTGAACTTCTATTCAAACCCAATCTTATGTTATACATCAAATTTAAGTTCGGAACATTATTTAGAAATAATCATGTTTTACGGAGGTTCATATCTTTATTAAATCACAAGACGGAGTGACGATTTGCAGTTTTGCGAGAACTCCATAGATGCAGGTGACTCAGAACCGTGCTTCGTGGCAATCTTTGGAAGATATTTGTTCAGAATTGGACTGGCTGTAATGAAGATATCTTTATTTGTACGATACCAAACCCAAAACTTATTTCTAATACTTAAGTTTGTATGTGGAATTTAACAACATTCACTCCAAAGGTCAACCTAACCTGCACATAATGCAAATTACACATACTAGAGATAGGGAACAGCACTCTAGTGCGAGGCTACCGGGTCTGCGCTCATCAATTCGACTGCCTATACACATTAACAAATTTTTATGCAAGTTTGTTGACGGCGTAATGTTGTCGGTTCATGTTTAGCAGTGGACGATGTTTTTTTTGTATAACCAGGATTATTATGAAAAATATAAAACCTATAGTGATGATACTTTCACGGGAACGTAGAGGATTTACTTTAGGCTACTTCTACCCTGCAAATATCTAGTTTCTGCCCGAATATATTTAGGGTGGACGACGACTTAACGGCAACTTATACAAGAAATAGAGATAACACACATCACAATTTTTTTTATGAAAGTATATAATCTATATTCCTACTCGTATTTATGAATAAACAATAGTACTTAAGTATTCTGTATCGCAACCCACTAACATACAACTTCGAAGGTAATTATTAAGCCCTGATCAAAGCGCTGGATTAAGCCCAGAACACTGTAAATTGCATCTGTTGTTGCATTGCTTCGATCGGAGCTTACGGGGCCTGTACTTTATCGTCATAATGCGTTCGGAAAGCGGAGTTCAATGAGAGTGTATAGGTCGGAATCGGCTTGCTCCCATTGAGTGTTCCCGTAATCACGAGCTCCGCCGCAGTCCGCAGCCGGTACAAATGATCAGTCGCCGTGCGCCGCCGGTTGCGGGTAATGAATTACCGACCCGTTCGTTGCTTGTTTGCAAAATCTAGTCGGCGCGCGTCGCACCCGTAAGTAACAAGATTAGTTCTCCCCGGACCCATACCGTGTTTCGGAGCCTCCGGGAGCGTCCATGGCCGACTTATCTTCCAAAATGAACGATATAAATTATCTAAAATGGGTTTCATGGCTCCGAATAACTTTTAAAGTCGTCCGTATCTTATTCGATTTATTGTTTTAGCAGTTTTCCTGTAAAGCATTAAATTTTTTGCTCCCTTAACTATATTGCGATCGCAGCAAATCAGAGAGTGAACTCATAAAGTCGGCTGTTGAAGCATGGGCGCGTGAGAGCGTTTTTATCGCATTTTTTATGGTCCTATCCGAACTATCCCAACTATAAACGCCGAATTACATGAAGTGAAAAACCGCGGTTGGCATTGCGAAAACTAAATCTGTTTTCTCCGCAAAATTCGTGACATTTAGAATGTAACGTATTACGTTTCTGGAGAAGATGAAGTATTTTTTTTTAGATTACGCGATTTGAGACTTTTTTATACTGCAAATTCACTGAAATATTACATCGTTATAAGTATTTAAAAAAACTTAATTTACTGGAAGAATAAATCTATTAGAGGAATATTTAATTTTTATTCTATTCATAAATCACTTCAACAAACTATATCGGCAAAGTTCGTTCTTAGTAAAGGAAATCTTTGCGCTTTGACCGGAGCCGTAAAGTATGGAATTTACGAAGCTCTCCAGTGCAGATTCTTGAGTCCAACGAGAGCAATTCCGGAATACATGTGCCTTAGCTCGAGGGTCGCAGTGAATTATCAGTAGATTCCCTGATAGTCTGCGGTAGACAGCGTTATGAGATAGAATAAAAAACTTTATAACGACTACAGGAATGAAGATTGGTTTGAAAATCGAGCGTGTTTAGGATGTTTTGTATAATAATTTAGTTATATATAATAAATATAATGTGTATACATAATACACATTATACTTCTTAGAAAATCTGTGCTAAGTCTAAGTCGGGTTTGAAGATTCTTACTATTAGGTGAACTGTATGCTTCCGTGGAAGCTCAAACAAAAGAAGTAACTTTAGTTTTATCAAAATTTAATCCTATTGCATGTCACTTTCATTTGTTACACATAATATTTATTTACAATAAAACCAACTGAAGACTATTGTCTCGCGGCTCTTTAAATATTTTATATCACAAATAATTAAGAGTTTTTATTTGTATAACAAAATGTCTGTAAGTATTTTAATATGATGTCATCCTGGCCGTTTCCGACCACGCCGATTACTTTCGAATACAATTGGCAGAATAAGTGTACACGAAAACAGTTACTATTCTTCGTCTTTAAGAACTCGCATCCCATGTAACATTTGTGCGTTAAGATCGAAGGACGGATTAGATGCAGTGTTAGAGACTCTGAACGCAGCACATTAAAACCGAACTCTAAGCCGTAGGATCCATGAATCAGCATCTAGATACGCTAGACACTAAACTGCCTGATCGTCTAGTTACTAAGTGTTATTTTAGTATTGGATGTCATTCAAGATACTTATTTCTCGTTGTATAATATATTAATAGAAGAACATTGTTTGAGCTCATCATCACCGGTCAATTATACCTAATATGTAATTCACCATCGAAAAGTGACAGCATGCGTTTTGATCGGACGAACAGCTGCAGGAACTGATAATATTTTTTCCCTTCCATTCACAGCACGGGGTTAAATTAAAAAAATTACATATTATGTCTAAATCCTATTTATGTCGATAATAATAATGTCAATATTAAAGTGTTTATTAGACTTTCGTAAAATTTATCTTGTTCAAAGCACGGGTGTCACGGCACTAGTATCATTTGTCTCCGTGCTTTCACGAGTCGGAAGAAACATTAAGACTTTGGCTACACTTATCGCTCCTCAATGTTGACTTACAAACCGACAGGAGATTGGCAACTCATGCCGGATTTTCAAAAATGTATATTCGCATTAAAATGCGGGGTTAGAAATATACAATTAGACAATTTTTTTATGTGTAGTTTAGGACATTTTTGCGAAGTCTTATTAATGAATAGGGAAAATCTTATATAATATATACAATTTAAGCTTCTCGAATGTTGTGAAAGAAAGCTAATACCAAAAACTTAAAATTTTACTTTCAGACAGACTTCCCCGATTAAATATTTAATAACTTAAATCATATCTATCAGTAATAATAATTATCTAATAGGTAACATTGTTGTTTAAGCAAAGAAAAAAAATAACAGACAGAGTTAACAAAGGGAACTGCAAATTTTACGCTTATTACGGAATCTTGCGCTACCTACTGTCATAGTTGTTTACTGTTGCAGCCGTTTGTTGAAATTATCGTTATTTCACTTTCACTCACCAGGAAACGTTAAATCAACGTGTTAGTCTTTCATGATAAGTGCGACGGAGTGGGGTAACTTAATCTTTAAGCCGAAACCTCCGAATAAGTTATTGGTTACGTAATAACGATTAATATTCATTACAACATTATATTTACATTATCGTTTAAACTGAAAATTAGACACAGTAAAAAATTACCTCTTCTTTCACAGTCAGCATAAAAAAATATATTAGCAGTAAACGTTTTTACAGAAATTTTAACACTGCAGTTCATATGTATGTAAGAATGCAATAAATGATCGCATTTGCTGAGAATAATCTTACTCAGCGCTGATTTTCTGTAAAAAACCTAGAGGGCGGGCCGATAGTAAAAGGCCTTAGGGATGCAACTTGCTGCAACGCTGGCACAATTAAGCCAGACATGGCCGCTGAGATGTCTCAGGCCAACAAAGAACGCAAATTGCACTTGGAGAATTTCACATATTTCAGCCGTTCAACGTGGAGACACTCGGGCCGTGGGGACCTGCAGCACGTCGTTTATATAAAGAGATTTTGTTCGCCTAGTCAAAATTTCTTATGACCATGAAAAGTGAACGTAGCTCCACTGTTTCAACGGACGGTGGCGAGTTGGACAATATTTTAAATTTATTATTTAAATTAAGAATTAATTTAGGAATGTAAATTTGTAGTCCTAATTTATCTTTTTTTAATTATTATTAGTTGATTGTTTGTTGTGTTGAGCTGTGTTAATTTATACCATGTAGTAATATTTCACCTCCAAGGTACTGTAAGTAACATATTCCTAATAAAACTTATGAATATAAGTAGTGTTCTTATATCAAGGTATACATGGTATAGTCAAGCGGCGGCTATCTCTTATGGGCCGGTTCGACCACGGCCTCACAGAATACCGGCGAGAAGTAGAGGCATCTTGTGCTTCTGCGTTTCGTTGTGAGTGACGTAACCGGAGGCCCACTCCATTCTACCTCTCCCCTTTCCACTTATTTCCACTGCCACTTTCTTCTTCTTTTTGGTTGGCAACACACCTGCAGCTCATCTGATGTTGCAGATGTACGTGTGCGTTGGTAACCACTTACCACCAGGTGAGCAGCTTGTTCGTTTGCCCCCCTCTCCTATAAAAAATTGTTAACACGTCTGATTTTTGCGAGACCGCTCGTTATTATCTGCAACTTAGATTGTACCATCACAGACTTTAATTATCCCGGCCCCTATCTTTGTCCTTTTACCTAGTAGTGTACTTTGTACCTCCAATGTTTCTGTGATTTATCTAATCTCGTGCCATCTTTCTTAATAAATCACAAAACTTATTAAAGTATTCAGTATTAACTGAGGGAATATTCTTAAAGACAAGTATCCTTCGGATGCCATTTGATGAACTCTGACGAGATAGTCTGCTTCACTCTTTGGTCAAGAAAGTCTTTTCGTCGACATCACGCAGAAGATTTCTAAGCCAAATGTGTGTAATGAACAAACTAAGTTAAATTAAGCTACTAGTTCAAATACGCCTTAATATGAAAAGAAATCTAGTGGTATTAGGTCAATGTAAAACAGAGTTTAATCCTCTAACTAAGATCCTGTAAGATCCTGTAGCTTAAATAATATATTTGGATTGATAAATGCATTCCTATCCCAAATTTTTATTTTTTTTACTTTCTTCAGGTTTCCACGTTATTAGAGCTTCTGCGGAAATCGACTGTGGTAGCTGGACAAGATAACAAGAATATATTTGTCACTATCTAATATCTTTACGTTAATTGAAATATGGTTTGTTTGTACCTGAAATGAAATAAATCCTTTTTTTTAAGGCCCTAATATTGCCTTATAAAGGGTTTATTATAATTTTTTTCCTTTAATTTAATAATTTAAACTCCAAACAAAAGTCGCGTATCATCTTGTTATCTTCTTTGTTTCTTCTTGTATTAATGTACAATGCATTCGGTTACTGAGAAATATTTAAAAAGACTAATTTTAGAGCTTTGATGTTTAATTATATTACAATAATTTGTCAAAAATATCTCACAACTGTATACTTACGACATTTATTTTAGTCGCTTCAATCCTCTTTTTTTTGGGGAAAGGCTGTGAACGAGCAAGCGGTTCACCCGATGGAAAGTGATTACCGTCGCCCATGTACATCTGCATCACCAAAGGTGCTGCAGGTGAGTTGCCGGCCTCTGAGGGTATTCGGGAGAAGGAAGGAAGAATGAGGAAGGGCATGAGGAGGGGGAGTGGGCCTCCGGATACCTCACTCACTGAACTAAATGCAGAAGCATAAGCTGCCTCTACTTCACGCCGGTATTCTGTGAGGTAGTGGTACTAATCCGGTTGAGCCGGCCCATTCGAACAGCAGCCCAAGCCGCCGCTTGGCTCTACCACGTTTGATTGAAATAACGTGACGAGTGATGAGCCGGTCGCTGTTTTAGTATTCAGATGACGATGCAAATCATACACACGTTTCGAAAAACTCATCAGTACGAGCTTTCCACACAGGGAATCGAAAGTGCTTCAAACGATGTTGTAATTAAATATGTTGTAATTGTTATATTTTTAACTAACAATCATTAAAGTTCTTATAATAGCTTTTAGACGACCCTAGGAAATGTATTCCATTCGTAGTCATTTGTAATGGCTCATTATTTAAAGAGGGGGCGTAGTGTAGCATTAGCTAAAAGACGATTAAGTCTTCCTTTTTTATACGATTCAACGCATTTTTAGCTTAAAATATATCCGTCGTTGATTATTTGCATAACAATGTAGGAAAAAAACATTTTGATGTAAGAAAGAAATAATATATTGGATTATTTGAAAATACCAGATGTAAAGAACAATTTACCGACTCCCTTTCCAAACTCCAACCTTCTTAGCATGTGCACCATGCTTTACCGACCGACAAACGAAGGTCTGGCAATTGTTTTTGGCTATTGGAAGGGTTATATGTGCGCTAATTGTGAAAGAGTGTAGGTAAACGAATGTACAGGAGTTCGGAGAGAAAGTAGAAGGGAATAATGACAGCGGAACGAAGATACGGATCATGGGAAATATATTGGAACAGTTCTTTTAAACATAGGGAAGACGAAGGATGGGATAGCACGCTGTGGAACACCGGAATACGTATACGTATTGAATACGGGTTGGGTAAAAGGCCAAATATTAAAATGTGCAAGCGCAACAGTAGTAGCAGTAGTTAGAAAGTTACGTAGAACGTTAAAAACCTAATGCAGAAAACGTTATTCTATTGACCATATTAATTTGTTGTGTCCATGCCAAACAGAAGTCAAAAAGAAAACCCAGATTCTTGACTTTTTAGCTAAACAGGATCTAAAATCCTGTCTAAAAAAGCAAATGATCTAAATTTCAGTACGAAGAAAAATGTGGAATAGCAGACAGGAGTTGGATAAAGATACTGTTACTATATACTTTATTATGAATTTTATTATACGTTTGGCTGCGGCGCGTAATTCCATGAGTAATTTATGTATGTAAACTACCTCCGTGACACAGGAGAAATTCCTACTGTAGAAGGTAACGTTTTTTTAACAAAAAAAACAATAGACACCTATTTAAGTAGTTAAACCAATTTACAACTTTATCTTTTCTTTTTTCTTTTTAAATGTCAAACGTCTAAACTGCTGATATCGCAGCACGTACTAACCAGATGTATATGCCAGAAATCGATTGAAGTTGCGAACTTTTCACATTTTGTGTTCGCACGTACAACGGCAAAGTCCACTTGTTTACAGTTACTTATAGATAATACAGTAGGTGTTATCGATTTTAAAAAAAAAGGGTTTTTGGCAAAGTCATGATTCCACGCCTGATTCCATTTACTAAAAAAATTGTCATGGTAGCTCAGGTCAGGGAGCTTGTACGCTTTATTTTCATGGTACGCCTGATTCCAATCCCAGTACTGGCACCACTGAAATTATGAATTGCAAATTTTAACGCAGAAATAACCACGAGTTTAGTGTTTAAGGAATACATCGTGAGGAAACCTGCATATCTGAGAAATTTAAAAAAAGTATTTCGTGGACATGCCAACCTAACCGAATTGGAGCAGCGGGGCGGATTCTTGCTGGCTTTAAACCCTCTCTAATGTAGAGCCGAGTTTCTAACCCAGTAGTGGGACATCTACAAGCTGCTACTTTAGTTTTACTTTATTGAAAGCCAATTGTAATAGCAGTACCCGAATGCGAAGAGTATGCGAATGCCGAGACTGCGAATGCGTGAACTAGAGTCATGTTGAGCTTCTGCGTTTCGTTCGGTGAGTGAGGTAACCGGCAGCCCAGTCCCCCCCCCCCCCCCCCCCCCCCACAAACCCTCTCCCTATCCCTCCCATCCCCCAAATATCCTTAAAGGCTGGAAACGCCTGCAGCTCCTCTGGGGTTGCAGACCTACGTGGCGCTTGTACCATTAAAAATATAAATACACTAAAATGTCACTGTATGATTTTCTAACTTCTTAATCGCGGAACCCTAAAAATTAACTAACTAGCATTTAATAATAATTTTAATGGAATTCTGTTACATCGCGAAATGTATTTGCGCTACATAACTTTTACAGATAATGTCGTAATAGCCGCTGCTATTATTTACATTAAATAGCATTGTTTAGCATAATGGTGTTTGGGTGAGAGCTACGATGGTCGCAATGCGGCGGCTCGGTCGCTGGCTCATAGCCGCCTCGGCCCGTTACCTCTGAATTTCCGAACTTGACCACGCCAGTGTACTGTCTGCTTAGACCGGGACGGTCGGTTTAACCTCTTTATTTTACACGCTTAAACACTAATTGCATTCTAAACTCAAACGTGAAACTTTTAAGCGAACTGAACTCGAAGTTATGTTACTATTATTTGAATACTTTAACATGAAACACATAAGTAACGTAGTTTTGTATTCTCGATGCTTTAATCGTGTGTTATTCGATGCCCAGTTTTTTTAACGTTACATCTCGTTTAAATGTCATGAACTCATGTTTTACTTTTTAACTTCTTTATGAACAGCACTTTAACATTATAGCGAAAAACTAGTTATACACTAGATATACTAGTCTTTGTATGATTGTTTAATGATATTCTGGCGACTGTTATGGAAAAATACACCCTACAATCACAATGCTGTACTATCCATATGCCTATATGGATAGTTCGTAAAACATGTATACATGCAGACATACAATATAGACTATTTAATTTAATTTTAATGAACTAAATTATTAACGAGACGATTCTCCAATTTTGTTAAGAAAGATGTTCGAAAAGTCAATCAAAGCTAGCACAGTGACCATAATATCCTCCATGCTCGCCTCAATGCCACAAGTTACTTGGGAGTGTGGAAGAAATGCTGTGCCCAAGCCTTCAGGCCACACTGAAAAAGGCTTAAAAGGTTGTTCTAATAGACAAAATGGGACATTTGCTTGTACACCCCGGCCTCAAGGACTGGATAGGAACGACCACGTATCGCCACAGCGTTGACTGTCACGTAACAGTACGACTCCTCAGAAATGCTTTTTATTTATTAGTCTGTTAATAGTTCACTGCTGGACAAAAGCCTCTCTATATGGGAGGATTTGTCATAATCGTCACACAAGGGCTGGTGATTACTGTACCAGGCTTTCGTGCCGTAGACGCTCCTGATCATGATCAGTTTGTGTATTTTCGATCGAGTATTTTATTATGATTCTGGTTAATATGCCATCTATCCAATATTACAAGATTTTACACCTTACTCTACTTAGGCGACCTTACATCACCGAAGGAGTAGTAGGTTTTCTTAAATCGCCTCTGCTATCAAGCCTTAATCATAGTCTTAAATATCAATTGAATAACTTAAAAGTAATATTGATTGCCAATATTTTTGAAACATGACCGGAGGCTTTAACTTCACTACTATACTACAATATTTCTTTATCGCTTTATGTATATGTATTGGAATCCATGTATTAGTCCGCGAGAAATTTAATTAACAAAAATCTGAGCGTTAAATCCCCATTCTGGTCTGCTATCTGACACATATATTTGAGATCGTATCTCTGCTAGCACAGTTGCTATGTCAATTATATAATTACATATTTACAGTAAGGAGCTGTGTCCAGAGCAAAAATTGTGCTGCGAACTTTATATAATAGTAAAAAGCCCTAACATCAAATTATGATATGTCGTTAACCAACCAACGTAAAACAGCTCTAATATGTCCGTATCTTTTGTGTATGTTTTTATGTCTGAATATTTCATGATATTACATGAAATAAATTTGGCCAATATTAACAATTTGTTTTTTATCATATATAATCCTGCATATAAAAAATAATGTGACATTGATAAGGCCAGACTTAAGTAGAACTTAATCTGTATAGATTGCCTATACCATGTATACCACAATACTATTAATAAGCTTAAAAACAATATGACGAGAACCCCCCGTATATTTTTTAATTTTAGTTTGTCGTTTTATTCATGCATCTCACAAAAATAATTAAAAATGAGAAAGCCGCCCGAAATTAATGCAGTTTTCACTTTTTGAAAACATATGATGATATTTAAAATTCTGATACACTAGATTCCGGAAAAAACCGGGATCGACCATAACGGGATTAATACGCCAAAACTAATGAACTGATTGAAATGATACTGTGGATTACACAACTCAAAAGTAAAAAACTACAAGACTTAAAGGAAAAATATAGAGTTTGACCAAAATGAGATCCATATACAAAAACCATGGATCGATTTAAATGCTATATTCACTGTGAGTGAAAGTCTATGAATTTAGGGGACATTAACATAAAATTTTTAGTGTTTCATCACGTCAAGAATTATAAAAGTAAGAATCTAGAATTTTACACAGAAACAGATGCATATTTAGTTTGAAATATTTTGGAACTTTAAGTTGATGTAAAAACAATCTCATCAAACGAGCATACACCTAATGGATGGTAAGTGGCTACTGTAGCTCATGGAGACCTATAAACAATTTCAATCGAAGACGGTTACAGTTGGCAACACCCTTGAGGACTAAGATGGAATTCCTACCTGCCTGTATACTAGTTAACTAAAGTGGAACATAACAGTGATTGTAGTGTTGATTGACGGCAGAATGAGTAAGAGGAGGGCACCTACTTAGACGACTCCTACACACAGAGAAGAAGTCTACCAACTTCTGAACTTAAATAATATAGATTATATAAGTACAGTTTAAATAAAAAAAAGTTTAGTTTATTAAAGTAAACTAAACGACTGTACTTATATAATAGATATCATTTAAGTACAGTCGTATAGCCTCAGGCTGCTTTTTTAGTTTTTTTTACTTCGACTGAAGGACTAATAGTCTCCTAGGCCAACGAGACCTAGTTCAAAGATCTTGTCGACCGCCTACTTCGGCGTCTACTGCCCACGTTCAAAGACGCCAACCTGCTGCCAAATAAATCCTACGAGGCCGCCGCTCAGTAAACTCTCAGTAAACTTTGATGAATGAAACTTTACTGAGAGGAATGGTGCTTACGTTTTGTTATAATTAATATGCTATTGAAGTTGTTAAAAAGTGTTTTCTTTTCGTTATTTACGATTATACGTTATTTTTTTTTCACTTTTTCCAAATAATTATAAGCTAACCAATTTTTTACGTACCCACCAATACATACATACGTACAAGGCTGGTAACCGCTATGCCTTGTGCAAGGCACTTTATTGTTCTTAATTGTTTTTACTTGTATATAAATTATAACAATTAGAATTTTCTATAAGCACACACAATTTCGGAATAGCGATAAGATTATATTTCTCCGTTCGAAAAACAGGGTCAAATCTTATTCTCCCAGGGGTGGAACGCTTCTGAAAGCCTGTCTCGGTGAAAGATGGATCGTTGTTAAATCACTCAAGTTCAGATAGTAACAGATATACGAAAATATGTACATTTTGTTACATTTTGTATTATTGCGCATTTATTATTTGAAACATTGTTTTCAAATAATGAAAAATATAACCTTTTTTTCAAGCTTTTCAACCCATCTGCTCAGAGTGGTGAATATGGGCTAATTCTCCAAGAAATGTCTACTAGATTGTGCTAGTATTTCTTATGAAGAATAAAAAAAATTGTGGAGCCGTTAGCGTAGTTGAAAGTAAAAGGTTGCGGACTCGAATCCCTTCTATAAAGAACCCCAAAAAGCTATCAGAGAAAGTTTAGGCTTTGTGATGATTATAACATATATAAATGATGAAAATGAATTCTCTGTTTTAGAGACATGCATGTTAATTAAGTCATATTTGGGAACCGGATCACGAGTTTTGGATATTTAACATTATTATTAATTAGTAAAACATTTTTGAGAGTAGAGTCCATTATTCAATGTGAATTTTATAGTTACATCAAAGTTATTCACTGAAGTTGGTGGTTAAAGGCAAAACTCAAATGATCTAGGCATTCCATTTAGAGTCACTGTCTGTGCGAGTTCCTTCGGATTCCCAAACGGGTTCATCAGTAACTTTGGATAAACTTTAGCATATAACTAGTTTTGCGTATTATCTCATTTTATAGAATATCTAAAATATAATGATATTTGTTCTTCAAGTCTAGGCATTCGTAAACCACCTGAGACTACCTAACTTCGTAACGTTAATTTAAGAAGTACTAAAATACTCTGAAATTAAAAACTTCATAAGGACGGCGATGGGCTGACACTGACACCCTGTTACGATTTGATTCTGTGTACTGTTTTTGTCAATAGTGCGTGCTCCAACTGGAATACATAACTATGCCTGTTAACAATTGAAAGTATTGTCACCTTTACCAACCTCGTAAAGGATTACAGACGCGTGTTTGTGTAGGTTTTGTCGCATGAAATTACGAGTTATTATACTATTGTTCCTAGTTTATTTTACATATTTTACCTAGATTATTTAAACTTTTACAGCTGGCGATCCCTCTGGGATGCGTTTCCACTCACCTTTCGAAATCGAACCATTTTTTAGAGAAGAGCAACAACGCGAAAGGAAAGTTTTGCCGCGGTGCCTAATCTAAGTTAGACAACATTTCTGTTCACTAATGGCATTCAAGGACACAAACCCCAGGTATCTATACGTAGAATCGGAATGTACACCGCGTACTTATGCATCGCTAATATTGTTAATTAATATTCATATAGTTAACGCTTACAATCTATATTCGACGAATTGCATATGAATTCTCTATGGATTTGTGGTAGCTCATGCATTTTATAGTACGTTGCGAGGAAAACTGCTCATTGTTATGGTCTGTCGACATACATACATAATACGCTCCCGGTGCGCGTGTGCATAAAACATTATGCTTATTGTGAATTGAAGTACATAAATAATGTAGCTACCGTTGTAAGAACCAAAGCCTTGCAAAGATCCCTGCTGACTTTTATCCAGCGGTGCCACTGGGTTTTACACGATTGAAACCGATTTACACGATTGAAGCATTATTTAATTGTTACCAGAGAACATTTATAGCATATTTATTTAAGTGAAATATTGATTATTAGATACCAATGTATGTATGGTATGTAACATGTCTAAAAATTAAAAAAAATCAATGATACCGCTAAGTATTGAGACCTATAAGCTATTCAAAGGCCGGCTGTTGGTAATATAATAATAATCTACCTTTTAATTGTCTTGAATAACTATAGAACGCATCTTTCGAACACTTCTAGGCGCTACTTTTTTTTTAATTCTTCGTTGGCGCTCCTATTAAAGTGCAGATATTGCTGCCACACGGTTAATCAAACCTGAAATTAATTAATAATATTTTTGACATTAAAAAAGTAGTATTACTTGTATAACGTTGCTGATAAGAGGTAAAACATACGCGACTGGTCTTGGTAACTAACGGTACGTAACGTAATAATGTGACCTAGTTACGTTGATTTGTTCAAATTGATCATACTTAGAGCGAAGATTTGTTTAACCTAGTAGTTTGAATCTAACACTTTGTCGTCCATATCGTCAAATATCTTTAGTCGATTAATTGTCTCTTGTTCTTTCAATTCTCGATTTTAAATATATTATCGTCATAGAATACACTTAACAGGAAATTACCGGTGCAAAATATTCTCCTTTGTAAATACATCGGTTCTACGGGAGAAGCATTTCTATGAAAGAAGGTAGATTTCACGTTGGGTTTCATATACGATATTACTTACAACAGTCGGATTTGAAAGAGATTTCTTTTAACCATATAAACTACATTACAATAAGAACCTTATTAATTTAAACTTATTAAAGCAAAGTAAAAGTTGAGAAGCTTGTTGTATTAAAGTTCATACTTAATATCCTCGAGATTCAGTGTTGCCAGGCTCTGCGGCGGCAGTGGTGAACCGCGGTAAGGAGAGTGCTTGTATTACAAAATCAGCTCCCGTCAGCTGCGGAGCGATATACTTGATCAGCCAATGGGAGCAAGATAGGCCGGTGGTGCCAAGTGTTTGCTCGTGGCCCCCAAATGGATTCCTGGTATCGGACTCAGACCACGTTGGGACGGAGGCCGTGTAGGAAGCTGCATTTGGTGTTCTGGTGATGAGGTATCGTCACCAAGTGAGAAGGGGTGATGTGTTTGTGCATTTCTGTTGCCTCATTTACACAACGGAGATAAACGTTAGTCGGTGCATGGACATATACCTAATGTACACTCACACCCGTAGGACAAGGACATAACCCGTCTATCGGGCTTGGATCGACAAAAACCAGACTGTTTCCTGTATTCGCCCCATCTCTATCTCCCCCACCACGACATGACGGGAACCCGTTTGTGGGTACTCCAGGGTCGGTGTAAGACCAACATAACCCATCCTCAGTAAGGGCGGGTAAACATTAAGTATTTGCACGTGAAAAATATAGGCCTGACACGCGTTTTGCTGTTTCCCTAAGTAGAATATTTCGACATCCATGGGATGAGATTGTATGGCAGATTCTTTTACATAGCCACCGCATAGTATTCACCACAGTTTTATTTGTTTTATAAAGTTATGACAACGGTCGACTGCTCGGGTTCTGCCGAGTGATCGGCGGTTAATTATGCAAGCGATAAACAAGTTGCAGTCGCGTTAAACGCGCACTTTCATGTTAATTAAATTCATTTGTATTAGCTTTGATAAGCTTCATTTGCATGCCCTTAGTTTCTCTTTCAAATTTAATTTAGTTATATTATTTAAGTAGGTCTAGGCATTAAATAATAAACATACGGGAAAAGTAAATACTCAAATGACAAATAGCATGCAATTAAAAACACTTCATTGATTTAATTTGATATTTAAAATTCATTGATTTAAAAGTGGTATTTTAAAGCTCGCATTTGGTCATGAACAATTTCAAGACAGTTTGATATTAAATAATTTAAGTAAGAAGCAAATTTGTTTATTTTCATTGTAAACTTATGAAAGTTATAGTGAAGTTAGTTCTGTATTCAATTTGTATTAATTCACACTATTCCAATGTGTCGTTTTCATACGATGTGTAAACATTCAAACAATTATAAGTTGGCACCGCAAACGAGCGTACTATCCATTATTCATAAAACTTTCATTAATATCCATTACGTATTATTCTAGTAAATTAAGTTACAGTGAGATTACAGATTAGTTTTAGCGCCACAAAGGAAAGCGGGCAACTACAAGTAAGACTCAGATAAACCAGAGACAGGAATAGGGGAAAAGGGCGACTTTGGTTAACTAACTTTGATATTCAATTATTGTGACTCCGCGTGATAGTTATTTTATTATTCCTTGAATGCATATACTATTTTTGATAATGTGAATTGACTAAAAATGGTTTTATTACAAATAAATTGATTTAAGTATTTTTTCGATTGAGTTAAGGTTGGTCAACAGCAAAACTACAATATTCCTGTTATTTAATATGCTAGTGTTGCAGATGGCATGTAATAAATGGTCTATTATTTCTCGATGATATAAAAATGGACCATGTAAAAAGTAGCAGATGCTGCATGCATTTCTACCGTGAAGGAACAGCAGTCGTTCTTAGATCTTGTTATTTTTAGGATGACAAAGCTCGCCACTCGTCACATTTCATCTCCCGGAGAGGCAAAAAGTTAGTATCGGAAGCGCATTTAGCTTCGCTGAGTCGTGCCAAATGGAATTCCGTAATCTCAGCCTACTCCTGTGGATTTACGTGCGTATTATTATTAGTGTACTGTTGAAAATAAATTTGTTATTTTCTAACATCAACAAATGTGATTGAATTTTCATTATCATTCTTTAAATAATAGAATATTACCTACTTAAGGTCTACCTTAAGGTTAAAAAGAAGCAAACGTTCTGCGTTCCTAATTTACTCAAATTTGGTATATACTTCAAGTCCAAAAAAATCGCAACGTTATTACTATTAATAGACTAAATAATGAAAGGTGTCCAATAGTGAGATATGAAGGGAAGGTAGGAAGGAATAATAAATACAATAACATGTGCATTTGCCTCTGCAGTGGGACGTGCAAATGTTTATTTTATCATTATTACATAATTATCTTCGCCGAAAGTGGGAATATCCAATTTAACTTTATACATATCTGTTTACTTCCGTTAGTGTAAAACATTGGCCATACCTTCTCAGTTCTATTGAGTAGTAACTTTAATATTTTTTAAAAAATTGCAAACTAGGTACTGATTTATTACAAAAAACTCTAATTAAAATAAAGGTGTTAATTATTTATCACTCACACATATTTTCTTAAAATGAATAAAGTAGCAGCCTGTAAGTTCCCACAGCGGGCAAAGGCCTCTTTCTTTAATATCTGGGAGGGTTTTGAACCCGGAACGCCCGCCACGCTGCTCCTGAGCGGGTTGGCGGGCTTCACATATACTCGAAATAAAATATTTTAATATTTCTCAAACATGCAGGATTCCTCACGTTTTCCTTCGCCACCGATCACGTGGTAAATACAGTAAATGGCTATTGACAATTTTAGTGGTGCCGGCACCGGGGATCAAACCCAGGTAGGTCACTCTCGCTCTATAATACTAAAGTGTGCGCCCTGACCACTAGGCTACCACGGCTTAAATTGAATAATTATTAACTGTCGATGTAAGCACGTGGTTCCTGCTCGTGCTACCTACCAAAGGAGACTCTGGCAACCGTCTCAGTGGAAAATCCTTTCTAATTTTCCGTAACCAAATCTCACAGACAGTTCCAGCATTGCACTTAACAACCTGCATAACCAGCATTGTGAGTACTTATGGGCAAACCTTTATAGAAATATTTGCCGACTTTTGCTGGCGCTTTCTTGAAAAAGTGGTGTCCGCGAAGGATAATACGCAGTGAGGACAATAAATTTTTGCGGAATAAGAAAGATAGCTCGGGTCCCTGGTGTCTAACTCGTATAAAGTGAGAAAAGAATTGGGGAGAGGCTAGAGCCTTAAGGAACTCCTGCTTTGAGAGGGCGGCTAAATGAGCAGGTACCCGCTAGCGAAACGTGCGGTTTATGAAGTAGGCTCGCAAGGTGTACAGGAGTTTATCTGTGCCTTTGAGAATTTACTTCATTGACTACCATTGATGATGCTTCGAGTATGACGTCGAGGGTAGGCCAGTCCACTGGTGTGAAGGACCTAACTACGTGGCTGGCCTCATTTTAAGGAAGACCAGCCGATGGTCTGAGGTGATTTCGTAAAGGGTATCTAAAGTAAAGTAAGGTAAAGTTTATTGCTAAGCTTTCCTTATTAAGTATCGTAGTAGTGTGTCCGCCGAGTGGCTAACGCGATATGATTGTCATATGAGCATGTCGGGCACGACTAGAAAAAAACAAACAAAAATGTTTTATTTATTGCTACAATATAATAACATTTGGTACAAAATGCAGTCACAAAAACGCAGCCGACTCAGCATATTGCTACAGCCAAATGCTGCAGCGCTGATTTTCTGCCGGCATCCTTGACAAAAGTTCTGCGAGCAGCTACCTGGCAGTATCGTTTATTTGAATAAATTAACAAACAAAAATAAATGATTATTTTGCATAAACTTAATACAATGACCAAGGTTAAAGAAATAGGCATTTAGGAATGACTACCTATTATTTGGTTTCATCTTAGAAAGTAGTTCATGCTATCCCGTGTTACATTGGACAATGTCGAGTCGCAATAATCCGCTTTCTATCTTTCATACTCGAGGCAAACGTAGCAAGGAAACTATGGCATGGGCACTCGAACCTTAGCGCCGTTCATTACCATCTTGAAACGGCGAAGCCGGCCTTGCTTTTTCTTACCGAGACTCAGATATCATCTCCATTATCCGGGGTACAAACTGGAACGCTCCTTTGGCTGCGCATCGACAGCGACAACCATCCGCGCGTCTATGCGTGCCTTTACAGGTCCCATAGCGGTAACACCGTAACTGACCAACTCATCGACCTCGTCGAAATGGCTACAGATTCCGTGCTATAATGCGGGGAGATTTGTTTACGACTTTGCATTAGCATATGGCCTGACACAACTGATAACCTCGCCGACGCGGATTCCAGACGTGGAAGGCCATACGCCTTCCCTATTGGACCTTTTGCTGATCACACACCCGGACAGATATTTGATCTCTGTCGATGCCCCTCTTAGCCCGTGAATGCTGGTGTTACACAAGGCTGTGTGCTATCTCCCACTCTGTTCCTTCTGCATATCAGCGACATGCTACAAATCAGTAGCATGGATTGCTATGCAGACAACAGCACGGGGGATGCCCTATATACAGGCCGTGCGAATATTTCTCAGGAACACGTCGAAGAGTGCCGGAACAAACTTGTGTCTGAAGACAAGACCTTATTAATCAAAGTATCAGATTGGGGTCGACGTAATTTGGTCCTATTCAACTCCAAAAAGACACAGGTTTGCGCATTAACCGCTAAAAGTAATCCCTTTGTCGTTTCTCCTCTTTTTGAGAAACATTCCCCTTATTGCCTCAGCCAGTATCAGAATCCTTGGCGTTGACATATCGAGTGACGTTCAGTTCCGTGGTCACTTAGAGGGAAAGGCCAAATTGGCCTCCAAAAAGCTTGGTGTGCTCTGCAAAGCGGGACAGTATTTCATGCCGGTCCACCGATTGCAACTTTATAAGGCCCAAGTTCGGCTCCACATGGAATACTGTTATCATCTCTGGGCAGGGGCACCCCAGTACCAACTCCTTACATTTGATCGCATCCAACGTCGAGCGGCTCGAATTGTCGGCGACCAAGCTCTCTCTGATCGACTTCATCCTTTGGCCTTGCGAAGAGATGTTGCTTCTCTTTGCATTTTTTGTAAAATTTACCACGGGGAATGTTCTGAGGAACTGTTCGGATTGATCCCAGCCGCTGAGTTTCACCATCGTACATCGCGACATAATTCCAAGTTCCATCAATATCACCTAGATGGTTGGCATTCCACCACAGTGCATTTTAGTCGAAATTTTCTGCCACGCACTCCGACTTTGTGGAATCAGATTTCCGAACAGTTACGACTAAGGGACCTTCAAAAGCCTTCAAGAAAAGAGCCTATTCCTTCCTTAAAGGCCGGCAGCGCATCTGTAGCTCCGGTGTTGTGGATGTTCGTGGGCGTCGGTGATCACTTACCATCAGGTGAGCCGCATGTTCGTTTGCCCCCTTCTTCTATAAAAAAAAGCATAGACAGTAAGATATTTTTTATCGACCAAATCATCTCCTAATACGGTATACCCTAAAACCGTCTCTCAAAACACCTCAGAGTTTCCTAGCGGCGAAGAAATATTATTTGGAAAAAATGGAAAGGTAACTTATCTTAATAATTAATAACATACTTTTTAAACTATTTTATCGCATAAGTTAATAACGAAATTGACGTAATATGTGAATTTTAGTATATTTAGTAAATAATAGTAAATACAAGTTCATATGTACTCGTATCTATAGATGATTTGGCAAAACAATATCAGGAGACCGCTGGAGGACAGGCATTGCGGACAATAAAGGTTAAATGCAATCTGATCGTGGAGCTTTAACAATACGCCAGGGACATGCAATGGCGGCAGTGTTGCAATTTTTTTATTCTCTCGTGATAGCTTTGTTGCAAGTGACCGTTAAGGGAAATGATGCTGGCAAATTATTTAACATGATTTCAGTGTTAATATTATTTCGATGACCTGCGTATGTAACATCATAGAATAAAATAGTTAGAATTTTCTTCTGCAAAGTTTAAACAATTTAAATAGCAAAAATTTTTTTTTCCTTATAACGTCTGGTGTTGTAAGAGGAGCTAATGGTACTAATGAAACACTTTTCGGGATTTGTATTTTTGTAGGTAGGAAAAATACAGTTCTAGAAGTATCAAATCACAACAATTTTAATATTGGAATGTTTATGTAATTCTCCATTCATCACCAATCTTTGTAAATATTTCATCACACTGTAATGTTTTTTCAAATTTTTAATTTACTTTAGAATGTTAATTATACACATGAGATGTAATCTGATGTTGATTCAAAATAGAGCAAAACTTAAAATTGTAGTAAATTTTAAATGACAGTTAAAGTCAAGTGAAAGCACCTTAAAAGCATATTTTTTTTATACTAAATTATATGGAAACAACAATATCTTGATTTAAAGGTGTTAATATACATATTGATGAGCAATATTCATTCACTTATTTTCTTTCATAAGGTATTTCTTTTGTAATTAAAGTTATTATTACGATTAATAGTTATTTACATAAGCACTAATTTAGTATCGATATGAATATCGATATTTTATAATCTTGAACGCAACTGATCGAGATTAGAATTGTCAAAGTTGATATTAAGGTTGAGGTGAGACATGCATACGGTCGCTAGCAGTCGAACAATTAACTTATGCAGAATAAATCAGTGTCAATCTATTGAATCCTCGTTTATTTTTACAATTGCGATGCATGTTCTTCAAACGATAACTGATATATATGAACCAAAATACTTTGAAAAGGGTTGTTATCATTTTCTTTAAAGAGCTAAGATAAAGTATTATATATGGTAATAATATAATTGTTATCATCATTTTAAATTAAACACTTGAAAAAAACGTTTATTCTTTAAATAGGTACAAAACCGTGAAACTGGTTTGGTTCTACAGTGTCCAAGAGTATTTGAACGTGGCTCTGCTGCTACAGCAACACGCTATGAGAATGTAAGATAACCTTGCCACATCATACGTATCACCATTATTGTACGAATGAGAAATCTAGTATAATCAAAACTTAATCTTGATTTGGTATACGACATCCTTTAGGTATAATACTCTACTCTTTGATAATGGAATAGTACTTACCATACCTTCAAGAGCCTTAATAAATGCATAATGTAGTCCTATTCAATCTGTGACCTGAAACAATTTCATACTAGATACAAATATCATTAAATATTTAATAACATAACGCAGCAGTATCTTTTTAATATGATTACCTGTATTTATTTTTAATTATTATATCGATAAAAGATTTTTTAGTGTTTACATCTACTAATTTGCTTGAGTGATTCGGTCCCGTGGCAACGTCACTCGCTTACTGAGTCACTCTAGACTGTAGTTATAAGGCGTTTCGGCTTCTCGTACTTTCACAATGGCGACAAGACTTAATAATTAAATTGCAGTAAATAAACCCCGCGACGAAAGCTACTAATCAGAGAAATAAAATGTCTTTTTAACCAAACATGACCGTGTTATAATTAATTTGGCCGCATGATAGGGCGCTTAGATAACGTGAGAAACAAAACACTTTTTTCTTTTAGAACTTTACTACTACACAAAATATTTAAAAAATTAAATCTTGAGTATTATTTAAAAGTAGTAAAAGGTAAAGTGGTCGCGGCCCATTTCTTCCCGTAGTCGTAAGAGTCGACTTCGGGCAATGCTTTAAAAAAGTTAAATGACGTTCGGCAGATCGTGAGGCCAATGATGATTACCAGCAACCTATTTTTTCTTATTTAATACAGGACTTATGTCAAACAAAACCCGCTACTCTCATTATTAGGTCCTGAGAGTTTTTTTTTTTATTTGTTACTTAAGCTAACGTGTTATGACTTGCAGACAATACTCAAAACTTTAAATTTATTCTTACTTAGAGCACGTTACATTTAATTTTAGTACATTTGCATAATAACTACTTTTAGAATTGCACACAATCACAAAATTTATGAAACAATCTTCTTAGTTGTTTGTGACATGTTTTGCGTACTGCTTGCTATTTACATTCTCCGAAAGGAAAATAAACCAAGGATTGTGAATGTACTATAAAGAATAGTTGAACTACGAATTAGAAGTATACAATAGCGAAGAGTACACAAAGAGCTAGACTAAATATCACAGTTTGACTTTAACTATTTAAACAAAGTCCATCTTCCAAAAAATAACAACAAAAAAAGTAAACATGATCACCTGTTCTATTCAAATTTGAAAATGCAAATAGTTAAGTGTTTTCCCGCATCTACACTCCGTTTTTAATAAAACTAGCGATTCGTCAAAGCGCCGTGTGCCGCTATAGAAACTGGCAATAAGAAACTTAACCCTTTTTCCTTTGCCGCAGTCGCTGCGCGCTCGACCACTGGACCGCAAGGCGTGTTTTTTTTTAAACCGGATTCTCGACCGTACCCGTTTATATTGCTGCACTTTATGATTCTGGTCCCGGCCACTTTCTTCAGAAACTAATTGAAGATAACAAAGCTGTTTTCATCTTTTTATTCGTTCATTCTGAAATCGTATCCAGTGAAGTAAAAGATATTGCTTTCTCTGAACATACGTTAACAGTAGCTTTGGTGTTTATAGCTTTAAACATCTGAAGGACACTTTTTAGTTTCTTGTTTCAAATTGACCTTTTAATATATAATGAACAATCATTATATTCATTGTTATTTCTGGTTACAGATTTAACTTAGGAAAATAACAGGAAATTAGATGGGTCTCTATTCGAAGTGGTCATTCATGTTAATCAATATTATCGGTTTGATAAGCATCTGTATATATAGCGTTTGATAAGACTTGCATACGATGTAAAGATAACAATACGTTCCCGTAACGCAAAATCTATCCGGATTTGCTGAACCCTTCTGCTGAAAAGCCCACAGTGATGTAGGGCAGCATCCTTTGTGCGACTGGGCAAATATACCATGAATGGCGTACCAGTATTAAAATAATTAAAATGATGAAAGGAAAATATTACAATTAGAATCTTTAGTATTAGGTAACACTAAAATTTCATCTTGTATTTATGATTCGTGCCATTAGGTTGAAGACAGCACGAGCCGCGGCAATGTCTGCACTTGATCACGTCACGTTAGCCGTATTTAAATCTTTCTTGTGGTACACACAAGAACGAAATTTAACGTGCCTTTACCATATTAAGCAACAGAAATAAAACAAAAATTTTTTTAGTACACATTGACATTTAAAACGCTAAAAGGTAACTTGATATACAGAGTAACCAGCAATTGATATATCGAAGATTAAAATTGTAAAAAATGTATGCTGGCTTGCTTGAGCTTTTCTGGAGCTAAGGCTGCGACGAAAAATATTGTAACGTTATCTCTTCTGGACTCATAACAATAGAATTTAAATTATTTTAACACGTCAAAACTTAATCGTCATCGGCTCATTGAAAGTTCACTCCAGGACATATCTGTTAACTGTCGATGAAACAATATCAGTATTGGATACATTATCATGTTGAATCATTATTTGGTTGTAATAATGAAACTTTATTTGGATCCGGTCGTTGACCATACAATTTTCGCGTGAAATGTCGTGACGAAGGCGTGATGGTTTTGAAAACAAGCGACATAGGTCAACCACCCTGATACTTTAGCGACAAATAGTAGCAAACTCTTCTGTTACGGTATGACTTTTTATAATGCAGCCGCGTACCTTAACCATAATTTACAGGCACTAAAAGCAAAAAGGCATATCGGCCATCACCTTTGGCTATATTACTGTTTTCTAGCCATAAAATTTTATAATATAAACTTGTGCATGGTTACTCTTATACCTCTTACCGTTGAGGTTAATACATTTTTTTAGTAATACAGACATATAATACTATAGTATTGCGTCATATCAAAATTATATTTAATGTAGACGTACACTCAAAGAAAGGTCAAATGAATGTCAAGGTAAATTATATATGTTGACATTATATTTTTATAAAAGCGTATTTTTTCATAAATATTGTAAGACACGCGACTGTTAACAGCGAGCGTTACTCATGCCTTTAATTTGAAATTAAGGCCTTCGTAGCTGAATAATTTAAACTACTTCCAACGAAAAACCCAATTGTTTTTGAAAAAATGTGATACATTGTCAAATTGTGATACTTAGTGTTGGCTGTTGACTAAAGCGTAGACGTAGTAATGGGTTCCACGAAATGTTTGACTACAACAGAGTCATACTCCGATGTAGAACAAATTAAGTTATCACGATATCGAATTAAATGTAGATTTACTATGCAAAATCATGGCTAGTTATATTTATCTCACAATCGATAACAGAGGAATAAAATTAGTTCTCCGTTAGAAATCATGCTCAGGCAATCGTCAGCCCCTTTTGCTAAATGACTTGTGAAAACTAGATAGAAAAAGATGTGATTGTCTGTGTTTGGGCTACGTGGAGTAATTTTGTAGACATCGCGACAAAATTCCAAGTTCTTCCAATACCATCTAGATGGTTGGCATTCCACCACAGTGCGTTTTTCTCGATGTTTTCTGCCACGCACTTCGACTTTGTGGAATCAACTGTCCCCAGCGGTATTTCCGAACAGATACGACTTAGGGACCTTCAAGAGCTTATTCCTTCCTTAAAGGCCGGCAGCACATCTGCAGCTTCTCTGGTGTTGCGGATGTTCGTGGGCGTCGGTGATCACTTACCATCAGGTGAGCCGCATGCTCGTTTGCCCTCTTCTTCTATAAAAAAAAATATACACAGGCCTAGTTATGATGTTAGTATGTAAAATATGTATTTTCGCTCTCTCTTTCCATAGTTTATGGATGTAATGGATCATTATCTAAGCTGTGAGGAATTAAGACGAGTTGTGTTGTTACATAGTTACTGGAGTCAGGTAATGTAGTCTGTGGTGTGGTCTCATTATTGTCAGATTTCGTCATTTATAAAAAAATATATATTATAATTTCTTCTTTTTTATACCGACTTTAAAAAAGTTACGAGGTTATCAATTCGCCTGTATTTTTTTTTTGTTGTCTTCACTGACTGTGATGATTTAATAGGTTATACCTCGAGGTTAGTTACATTTAAATTTGTAGAAAACTATTCACACAGTTTCTCTAAAACTTTGTTTTAATTCACATGTTCTTTTTTGTCCATAATAGCGGACTATTTTCATATTACGATATTTTTGAAGTTTCTAAAATATTTTCATATTTCTTGCTTTCCTTATAATACCAGCACAATACACAATCATAATATAAGAAGCCTCTATTGAATGAGGGCAGAAAGTATGAGCAAACAATAAGCCCCTATTATTATATTTGTGAATTTTAGCAAATTCGAACAAAGAGGGATTGCTGATGCAGTATTATATTCCTTGAATATATATTTTGACTTTCGAATTAATTATCGTCTAAAACAAACAATCAGTTACCTGTATCGACATTCACAAAAACCTAAAATTAATGATTTTGTATAAAGTTATTTTATATTGTTATATGAAATATTATTTAATATTTTAACTTCTACGCAAATGATACACAAATAACTTAATTAGAAACACAATGTTACCTTTAAATTAATTAGTAAAAGATCATCAATTTCATATCAAAAACAGTAAAATTAATATTTATCTGTAAATTAGTAGTTCTCAGGCTTTAAATACTTTTCGTTAGCATTTACGCATACTAAATTAAATCTCATGTCAAAAAATTACGACTTTCCTACGTATATACCTATCCACTGCATTAAGATACGTTTCATGGTTTCGGAAGCTTCTCTTTAGCTGCCCCGGATCTGGGGGTGGTCAAGCCGGATCGCCTGCCGCGGGTGGCAACTTCAGAGGGCGGTTAGCAAACAAATAGAGTGTATCCCATTGATATATATATATTGATATATTGATATATCACCATATCACCACTCACCACAGAAGTTGGTGGTAAGAGAGAGGATTATATTTCTTAAATAATTGTGGGAAACTTAATAGTAAGGGGCTAAAGTATATTACACAATGTCGTGGTAAATTTTACAGAAATAACTCAGGGTAAATACCTCGACATCTCTAGAGCAATAGTACTGTTTTATATTAGCATTGAATGGAAAATTATTCTTATAAAAAATATTTTACATTTTATTTCAAATCCTCTAAGTAGAGGATGGAAAAAGGATTGGTGCGGGCGATATTTCCAAGTTCATGGCCGTTTGACGAGTGCAGTATGAGACATCTCAGTTTAGACATAAATGATCTGAATAATTTAGGTTTAGGATGTTTTCGATGGTTTATTTTTCCACAATCTGTCCGACGTTTTACGACACCCACGGGCTAAAATGGGCGTGGTATATTGCTGTACATCACCACCACATGATACACTAACAAAGATAAATCTAACCTCAATCCATGCGTAGAGATACTAAAGCATAGCATATAGGGTGATATAAAGATGTAATTAATTAACACTAAATTGTGTATAACTGTATCTCAATGCAACTTTCGGTACTGTTAAAACTAGTTTATTTCAGGTTTAATCGTGGTCATTACCTGTCAACTGTGATTTCCTGCTTGGAGCTCAGCGGACCAAGGTCTCTATAACGAAGCTATGCAGCCATTCACCCTAATGTTCGACACATTCTGGGACATAAAATTGATTTCCAATGCTTTGCATTATTTTCAAATATGTTTTGCTTTTTTTTAGTGTTATTGTCTAATCGAGTTCAGTGTAGTGAAAAAACATTTTTCTTTGTGTTTCAATATATTAACTCATCTATTTAATAACTTTTTAGTGGGAATGTACTACCTTATTTCATAAAGGTCAACCTCACCTGCCCACAATGAACCCTGCTGACTAACAGACATGGCTCTGGTGACCCACTCATCATTTCAGCCTATCACAAGTCCACTGAACGTAGACCTCCCCCAAAGATTGCCACAAAGCTCGGTCCTGAGCCACCTTCATCCATCGACTTCCCGCAACACTACGCAGGTCGTCACTCCATCTTGTGAGGGGTCGTCCCACACAAGGTTTGCATGTGCGTGGCTGCCACTCGAGAACCTTTTTTCCCCAACGGTTGTCAATTCTGCTAGCTATGTGGCCGGCCCCTTGCTACTTCAGCTTGCTGATCCTTATGACTATGTCGGTTACCTTAGTTCTGCTGCGGATATATGCGAAGGTTTTGAGGTATTCTCGATGAGAAGATATGACGTAGTTACCCGAACGCAGCCCAGACGAGTTGGATTCGTCGATTGACCTCTGGGTCGAAGTTGGACTTACCTAATCGGACAATTTGTTCCAGGTATACCGTACGCGTCGACAACTTCGAGCCTGTTGTTCCCAAGAACAACCGGTATTGGTGTGGCATGGACATTTGACATGATCTTCGTCTTGTTTATGTTCATCTTAAGACCAACCTGTTCGGAGACACTATTGAGGTCATTGAGCATAGCACTAAGCTCCTCCGGCGATCCTGCTATAAGAACTATGTCGTTGGCAAATCGAAGTTGAGTGATGTATTCGCCATTGATGTTGATACCGTATCCTTTCTAGTTCAGCAACTTAAAAACATCTTGCAATGCAGCGGTGAACAGTTTGGGGATATGAAATCACCCAGTGTTATACCTTTCTGCCGTTGGATTTGTTTCGTACTCTGGTTCTGTACTCGGATAGATATTGTACCTTCATTGTACAAACACCTCAGAACTTTGATATACCGGGAGTCTGTCTGGGACCGCTAGAGAGACTGTAGCACCGCCCAAATTTCGACTGAATCAAAGGCTTTCTCATAGTCCACATACGCCAGACATAATAGTAAATTGGACTCCTCGGTCTTCTGTACAATCTGGTGAAGAGTATGTATGTGGTCTATGATAATAGATTCCGAAAAGGATCTATAGCCTTTTCGGAATCCGGCATTTTCCGGAGGCTTGAAGTTGTGAAGTCTGTCTCAGTAGCGGCCTATAATCTTTAAAAGTCAGTTAATCCCTTTCTTGACGAATAGGACAACCACGCTTCTATTCCACACATTCGGCTATGAGTGACGGAATTAAACAGCCTCTGAAGGACTACAAGTTTTGGTTTTCCACCCGCTTTCAGAAGTTCAGCTGTTATTCTGTCCTTAAGCCTTGCCGTTTTTAAGCTGATTGAGAACCATTCTGTTCTCACTCAGCCTGACGTCCAGGAATTTCATCGGCATAATGTCGGATAAGCTTGGTCGTTACTCATATCAGTGTGTGGTTTTAGCGACGTTGTGTACAGCTGTCTCTTAATCTCTCGATCTCACTCAAAATCTCTGCTCCAGTGGAAATAACTGCGCCGTTTTCGGTCTTCAACTTGGTCAATTGACTCTTTCCAATAGACAGCTCTCTGGCGAAGACTTTGGAACAGTTGTTCCACTCTATCGCATTTTCAATACAGGCTGTATTAAATTTGCGTATGTCTTGCCTTATACATTTGGAGATCAGTTTATTCAGTTGCCGATATGCTGGCGCATCAGTTGTAGACTGTAACTTCATCTCCATCCATACCATTAAATAGATTTATAATTTTCATTATATTCGTACAGGGTAATTATTAAGTTCATATCATATCAATCATTATATACATTACATTTATTTCCAAAGTGACTAGAATGCTAGACTTTTCAGTGTGAAATAGAAAGAAAGTGACAAGATTGGTTTGAAGAAAACCCTCGTGGACTCCATGGTTTACACACCGACGTTCCTAGCCATCGAACATTTAAAGAAACAAAATATATCTTCGTGCTACCTATTAAAGCAGCTGGGCAGTAGCGTGGTTGTCTAAATATGTATAACTTTAAAACCTTTGAACGGAATTTGATAGGATCACTGTCACGGTGTCAATAGTGGTCGAGCCGTTACACGAGTAGTTACTACCTTTTACTGTTACGTTATCTAAAAATGTTCATAACTTATATTATCTGGCAGATCTAATAGTTCACCTGATGGTAAGTGATTATTCCAGCCCATGGACAACTGCAACCAACTTCAAACAAATAAGGCTATGCTAAGACTTAAACGGATTGCCGCAAAACCTGTTATTTTAATGGCTTTTTTTGTTTTTACCGTCTAACCTAACCGAAACACATCTGCAGATGTATTAATACAGGAACGCTCGGCAAGCTCGCACCTTAAACGCTGCTCCTCTACATAATTCTGCTTAATTTGGATCTGATATTTTACGAGATAATAATCCCGCCATCTGTCGGTACCCATTGCGATCTTCTCTTAGTCTCTCACAATACCCACAGGAAGGAATTTCGTACGTTGTAGAGTCAAGCGGTGTCCAACCTTTTGTTGTTTATGTACCATGAATATCATGTTTAGAGTAAGTATTATTTTACTGTGACTACATCAAAATTCATCCATAGGTATTGAAGTAATGTGTTTTCAGACAACTACCCCTGCTGCCCAGCTCCTAATTGCTGCACCTAAATTTGTCGAGAGGTTTCTATGAGCCATAAGACTAATTGAATCGGTTCAGAATTAAAGAATTCCATCAAGAAGTGATCATGGCTATCGTAGGAGCCGATTCATGGTAATTATACTTAACACCTTTAAATGTCGACATGTCCTCTTGGCCTATTTCAACCATGACGACAGCTTTCGAATACTAATTGGAAGTTGTCAATATATACAAAGTGACGAATGTTTATGCATGAACATATTCCCTAATTTCCCAATGGGGATTCACGGCCCACACGAGAAATGCTAGTGTACAAGGTTTTTAAAAATTAGACTCAATTCCTGAAGAAAGTCCGACAGTCCTTCGTTTATTAACAGGGATCAGAGCGCGACATAGCAGCAAGCAACAGCCCTATGTCGCAGAGCGTTGTGCCAGCCATTTGCGTCGTCGCTCCTTATTTATTTATTACTTGCGGGCCTTCTGCTCGCGAGTCTCTTTCGCCGAAGCTGTTAAAGCCGCCTGGTCAACAGCGTATCTTCTGTCTGTCAGGTTTTAGTCGGTCCAGCACTTAATGCTGATCGCAAGATAACCGTTCACTGCCTTCAGCGATAGGTAGGTGAAAGCAAATTTCTCCACGGACAAAAGCAATGTCAGAGATAGATACTTGGTACACAATACAACCAGACCAAAAACTAATAATTTGTTTGTTATGCTACAAAGTTATCGCAGTACTGCACCAGCGTCTAGCTTCACACCTTAGGTTTTTGAAGACCTTATCTTTAGTCGACCTCAAACATTCGAGATTTAAACAAATTTCTGAGGTCTTAACTACGTTTGTTTTAAGTAAATATAATACACCTGTACATTTAATTAATTATTCTTAGTTGAAAATTATTTATTGAAACTGGTAAACGGGTATCTTTTAAGCGCTTTTGTTTCGCCATAGCATCGGAGAACAAGGTTACAGCAGAAACGAGACAGGCGCTGCTAACCTAATGCAATCGGCTGTTGCACAATGCACACGTCTTGTCTACTAGACTACCGCCGGTAAAATTAATAAATAAGCAATATTTTATTTCGATCGCTATGAAGAAACTTAAATTAGTTTATAAAATATTTCTTTGCTACTTAATGGTTTTACGTATAATTTGCCCATTAAAAATAGGATTTAATTCTTGAAAGTCTATACCTGAATGAACGTTTATGAAAATTTGAAACGGAAGTTATGAATATATTGTATAAGAATGAGCGACCCACATTCGCATCTGCAGTCATCTGTCGCTGCGTGGGGCGGGCTTTTACAGAGCGCTCGGCACCTGACAGGGCACATTCGCGCCCCTACTACGCGGGAGCTTCTAACTGCCTCAAACGTCGTCTCCTCTATTCGTATGTAAATCTCGCCGGCGCATCCGACGACCGATAATAGAGTCATAATTTGCATAGCTCGTTGCCCTTTGTGGTCTCTAAATCGATACTGTTGCGATCTGCGAAATGAGTAACGATTATAGTAAGTCCATACAACTTTGAGTCAATGAAATTAGACAATAGTTATTGGAGACGGAATTCATTGTAATTGTAAACCATATGCACCGATGTACGATATGTATGAGTCCTGTTTAGTCTGACGTGGATTGAATAATTTATTTCACGATGGCGCAAATAAGGATATACGGGTATGTTCTAACCCAATATATATCACATTACTATTCGATACGCTTCTCTGTTTCCCAAAGTAATTAAGACAGAGTTTACAATATAACCTATTAACTAAACTAAGTAACGGGTAGCCTACATTAAACATGTTCCGAGAAAATTGGATAGTTACGTGTAGTAAATCGTATTTTCAAGGGTGTAATAATAGATATATTATAATAAGTTAGTAATACATTACTCGCGCTTTTGCCGGCAATAATTTCACGGGTTTAGGTTCTTCGCTTTGCAACTATAAATATATGAAGAGTGTCATAAATCATTCTCTATGAGTTTGGACCAGACAATCAGACAGACAAAATAAGAATGAAAAAAAAGAAAGAAAAAGAAAAGAAAAATATTTATTCACGGTACTTGTTGTCATCGCTTATTACAAAATAAAACACATATCGGATGATAGAAAAAAATTAAAATTACCAAGTAGATACAGATAGTACAATCACGAAATCTATAAACCCTGAAAATTTTAAATTTAGCATCGAGGTTTCTGGCAGGGTGTAGAATACTGAAGCCAAATCATCAGGATTTTTTATCTGTCTGGCTGTGTGTAGTTGGTAGATTATGTCCTTGGTTAACATATAGGCTACTTTTTATCCGACTAGGCTGACGTAAAAATTAAGTTTAAGATTTTTCTTTTCATTAGCAACTACTAACTCAGTACCATAAATGTTAAAATTAAATGTGCATTTGCAGTTTTAAGCAATTAAATCAAAACCAAAAATAGCTGAACACATCGCTAACATTTCTTTTAATTAGGCTTAGTGGCTAGCGTACCTAACACACGAATTATTGTTTTTGAACGCATTAATAGAAAAGTCACAATTTAAATGCTGCCGCCAGTCACCGGTCTACAAAATCTATCTCTGTCGTATTTGAAATGGTTATTCCACCTGTCAGGTGAGATAAGAAAACTCGGAAATACAGAATGGCAGACTCACAGCAGCCTACGGTTTTTTAACGTCGCACAGCGGGCCACCAAAAATTGTATTGCCAATCGGAATTCAACGCAAGCTAAGCCGCGGGGAAAGGCTAGTAACCAATACCAGACACCTGTTACACTCAGTATAGACATTACATTTGTAGTCTTTCTTTCTTTGTAAAAAGCCTGGTTGAAGACTTTCAACTTCTTTGACAGACGTGGTAAATATGGCAGATCTAGCTACCATATTATACAATATATTTCGATGATTTTTACGTAATCCATGAAATGAGATGGGTTGGCAGTTTCTCCTAACTGAATCTGAATTATTGCAGGCACCTAATCATTTACGTTTTTTAGGCAACGCAAGGGAGCGCAGTGGCGTAGTAAGCGCATGGTTGCTATGCTTCGGGTTCGATACCCGAAACAATTATTGTAGGGGCCTTAACTATGTTTCGGGTGAGTGAGCGTGTGTGACCATATACAATTTATGTCTGTTAAGTGCACCCGTGTAAAGAGCCGTGGTAGCCTAGTGGTCAGGACGCTCAATTTAGTTTCACCTGGTTTCGATCCCCGCTGCCGGCGCCGCTAAAATTGTTAATAGCAACCTTAAGTGCTGTATTTACCACGTGCTCAGCGGTGAAGGAAAAAATGGTGAGGAAACCTGCATGTCTGAGAAATAATAAAAAAAAAATATTATTTCAAGGATATGTGAAGCCCGTCACCCCGCATTGGAGCAGCGTGGCGTGGCCCTTTCCGACTCCTAAACCCTCTCTGATACTCGTATATGAGAAGGAGGCCTTTACCCAGCAGTGGGCACTTATAGGCTGCTACTTTACTTTACTTAAATACCCCCGTGACACAGTATATATTTGGAACATAATATTTTGAATGACAATACGTAATGACAACAAATACTATACGTAAATAAGGGGAGCAATATATATTTTTCTCTAATTGTTAACCTCACCTGCACGTGGTGCATCGAGCTAGCTGACAAACGAGGTTCTAGTGGCTGAGTAATGGCGGAAAATCCATCCGCATTTACCGGATCCAAATCCCACATATATCACTAGTGATGAAGAGCAGTATCACTATCGCGAAGGTACCAGCAACCCACTTTGTTGCTGCGCTCACCAATACGCTTGCCCTGCGTGGCAACTATGGGCCAACCTTTCGAGAAATATGTGCCGACTTTCCCTTATACATTCTTGGGATGCGTATGTACATGTAAAGTAAAAAAAGTCAAGTAAATAAAAACCAAACATATCTATTGACCAATTTGTAACAACAAACTTTAATGGTTTTATCTTATTATGAGCACAGTGAGATTTTTTATTTATAATCTCTTTTTTCACATGACAATTCAGTACAGCAACTTTTTTTGTCATTTAAAAAAAGGTATAAAAAACAGGCTCGTTAAAATGGTTTGACATCGCAAATCGCTAAGCAATGAAACAGCAACAAGTTCTTGCTTCTAATGGTAGCGGTACCGCAAACCAGATCGTATGTGGAGGCTCGCCGACTACTAGCAATTATGAGCTTTTTTGTCCGCGTGTCGGCATCTGATGACCTGCCAGCGTCGCAAGTTTCTTTGTACCGATCATCGGATGCCACGCATACTTTCACGTTGTTACAGATTAAATACATTTCGTCCTTTTAGATTCTGTCTGATGGTAAATGACAGCCCATCGACACTTGCAAACAACGTCATTCGAAGGATGTTACAAATTGCGTAGTCACTCCTAAGGAGATAATATTTGAATCATTAAGATTGAAATGGAGCGTTTTTTTTTATTATTAAAGACTCAAAAATAATAGAGTCTAGAATCGGTTAACAACCTTTATAATAATGATTTCTTGTAGTTACGCGATAATTACACATTAGAAATGAAACTTTTGTAGCCGTGGTCAAACGTCGGAATTAAAAAAACAAAATTAAACGCGATAAAATCCGTAAATAATAATTTCATTTCAAACCTTAATATTAAACTACAAACTCTATGAAGTTTTGCTGGTCTTAGGTTATTATCAGTACATATCAATGTACAAGCAAACAACACTGAAACACAAGTTCGCGTCAAGAAAACTGGTTCGAATTTAAGGTGTACTTGTAAATCAAGACAATACTCATATGCTTTATAAATAATATATAAAGGTTATACGGTTATAAATGATATACGAGAAACTCTGTCGCTAGTACAAGGAACAGTCTGCACTTCGTATTCATGTATCGTACGTGTAATACTCGTATGGAATACCTTTATGCGTTATATATTATAACTATTGTACTTAGTTATGATTTGTTGTATGGATTACGTAATAATTTATTCGCTTCCTGATAACGGGTGATATCGGTTTCCAATACATTACAGCTCGCACAGCGAATCCTAAGGCCTAAGATCGTAAAGATACCATTTATTTTGTTGCGAATGAGATTTCAAATAGTAATCTATTACTTTCAATATCCGGATTATAGGCGATTAAAATTGTTGCAGAACAACCTATACCGTAAAACATGTAATGTGTTTGTGTATTCAGGCCGCCCGTTAACGCTACCGTAGCGGAAGCGCAGATTTCCAGATTCTACGTTACACATCGTGAACCTACCTCTTTTTAACAAAGCTAAAAATATAATGCTTTCAAACATTTGAATAGAATAAAGCTGTTTTTAAAATGGTTTGTTCGAGTTATCTTTCTACCAATAACTCTATGGTGAAACTCTGATGGTGTGTCTGAGAGTTAGCTGAGTGTGCCAGCGACTTCTCATGTTTTTGCATACTGGTAGTGTCAGCCGTCAGAAGTTATGAATATGCATAACCTTTTCTTAAATTAGTTAATTTATGAAGAGGTTATTGATATCCAGTAAAATCAGACAAATATTAATATCGATATATATACTGAAAACAGACGTGGATACTATTTTGCAACCGTATATATATATATATGAGTCGTGCCAAATAGAAACTGCCTACTCCCGTGGATGAGTTGTGAGTGTTTCACATATATCTTTATATGTGTATATATATTAAGATATATGTGAAACACACACAAACTTTTCCAGTCCATTTATCGCCTCGTCGGGACGTGACAGAACGTGACGGGTGGCGAGCCTCGCCGCCATGTTTGCTTCCGGAGTTTATCATAACACTGCCAAGGCTCTTTCCTCAACCGCCTCTTACCACCACAGGAAGAAAACGAGTGGCAAATTCTTACATTGCTATCACTAATACTCCTACACAACGCTCCTGTTATATGGTTTTTAAATAAACCTTTGGTATAGCAATCCTATTTGATATTTTTTTTTTTTTTAATAGTCTTATTTCGCCATGTAGCCGGCCCATTGCTACCTTAGCTTGATGATCCTTAGGGATACGTTGGTTATCCTAGTTTTGCTGCGGATGTCATCGTTGTAGATTCTATGATGCAGAGAAATACCGAGCCCTTTCCATAGCCCACTGAGCAGTTTTCTGCTTCTTCCTACGTCTCGCTACTGTCCGATTTAGTCCTTATTTTAGTACTTACTAATTAAAGCAATGGTCAGGTCGCACGGCCAGTTCCCGCTACCGGCGGTGAATGAAAACATTGAGAGCAAACCATGTCTGAGAAATCAAATTTTGAGCATATTATTGGAGTAGCGTAGCGGACATGAGTCGGCTCCATAAGCCTCTCAGATATTTGAGAAGGAAGCCTTTGCCCAGCAAAGGGCATTTACAAGCTGCTACTTTTTAGTTTTACTTTAGTAACTAATTTAAGAAGTTTTGAACGTAATTATGTAAATCAAATTAATATTTTTTTTTAAATCGTCTTACCTGTCCGGCCGGCCCGTTACCGGCCCGGTATCAACAGAAATGCTCTTTCTTCTGAACGGGAAGGCCGAAGTACAGCCTTGAATGTCTGGAATATCTTGACAAGTTACAATACTGGACCGAATAATGGCGACCTTGTTCATATCGGCCGGGGGGAGCTTTAATTAATAAAACTCTAAGCATTTATGAAAATTTCAACACGATGATGAGATAAAATCTGGCGATGGGACCACCGAAGGTTATTGTCGTATACAGGTTGCATTCAATCTTATCTCACGTTGTTGTGTATAACGTGAATTGCAAGTTTTTTTTTATGGGAAATGCGGCAAAAAAGCAAGCGGTTTACCAGATGGTAAGTGATTACCGTCGCCCACGTACATCTGCAACACCAGAGGAGCTGCAGGTGCGTAGCCGGCCTTTAAGGGTATTTGGGAGATAAGAAGGAGGATGAGGAGGGGGATGGGGAGGGGGGAGAGGGCTTCCGGTTACCTCACTCACAGCTACAACGAAACGCAGAAACACAAGATGCCTTCTTTATGCCGGTATTCTGCGAGGCCGTGGTACCAATATGGCTGCAGCAAAAGCCGCCGTTTAGCTCTACCTCGTGTAAAAACACATTTTCTTACTACAACTATCAATTAAATTATTTTTAATTTTGACAAAAAAAACTGTATTACATAGATACATTTTTAGTTGTTTTTCGCAGTGTCCGCAGTGTCCATCTAACCTTTATCATCCCGTGGTTATTACAAAAGCCTAAATAGCTACGAAATGTTTGCCAACTGTCGAAAAATGTCGCAACTTCAACAAACGGCACAATAACCATTTTAAATATGTAAGGCAGTAAATTCTGCGGCCGATACGGACAGTAGCTATACGCTACCAGACGTGTCAGCACTGCTATCACCAATCTGCGATTCACTTATAGCGATTACGGCATACACCTCCAAATTTAAAAAAAAATTCGTCTAGCAGTTTATACTGCTTACAATTTAATGATAAATAATGACGATGGTTATGATCTTATGTTATACATATTATGTATCCTTTTTGTCTAGGGATGTCTCAGGATTTTTCTAGAATTAAAAGTATTAAAGTTTTTAATTCCATGCCTTCAAACAGTATAAACTTTATTCCGGCATTCTAATATTGGTACTGGACTGATTTTTGATTTTGCGTAAGGAACCTGTGATCGCAGTTTTCAAATTGCGTCATCAGCTTTCGAAAAGTGTAAACCGCAATAAATCAACAAATAGATAAACAGATCAACAGACAGACAAAAATTCCAAATTTTTTTCATACGGAGTTAGTCCTATATCTTATCCAAAGAGGTTTCGATGGATTTTTTTTAATGTAAACAAAGCATTTTTTAAAGTTTAATAATAGTAAAATAGCAGCTGATGATAAGGGAAGGTCAGGAAGGCAATGCTTGATGTATAAAGTAATACTCAATAGGTTTCAATATGATGGCTAGTATATAAATATGAATTAAAGTGCTCAAAATTTATTTAGAGATTGAAATACAGAATATATTGGTGGTGATGGTGGTGAACTTTTACAAAGCGTTAGAACTTACTTAATGAGTTAGTATCAACTATCTTATTTTGTGAATTATCAATGTTTTTTTGTTATTTCATATTTTCTTATCCTTGATTGCAAACATCTTAAAGTAACGGTAACATTGGATGACTGAGAATACCATACGGGATTAACTATCCCGTATGGTATTCTCAGACATCCCTGAAAGATGGAAGAAAAATATAAGCTAGTGCAAATTTTTATTATCCTATACTAAGTACGAGAAAATAAAAATTTAAATGTAATAAACCTTACATGCTACATTATATTATAGTATAGACTATATTTAAAATCTTTCTTTGGATTGTGTTAAAATGTATTTTAAATACTAATATTACAATTTAAAACGTCACACCATTATGTTTCACGAAATACATCAAAAGAAAATGATTAAATTCCCACCGGAAATAAAATAATACATCATATTTATTTACCCCAAATAGAACCAATGGGATTGAACTATAATATCGTTACCAGACCAAACAGAAAGTCAGTTGGAGTCGCCGCTCGCCGTGAACTTCGCACGAAGGGCGGTCGCGAACGCGACCCGCCGCCGCCCGTCGCCGCCCGCCCAGTGCCGACTCAACCGCCCTAAGGATCATACGCGCGAAATCGCTGCGGAATGCTATAACATCGAGACTACTGCCGTCTATACTTTTTAGAACTATAAATCCTAAGTGTATAAGAATAGTCTATGTTAAAAGTTGTTGGTTATTCATATATAAAGTTAACATTTAGTTTTACATATAGTTCGCCTTAGAATCTATGAAAAAAAAAAAGAATTTGTTTGAAATACCATTGAAAATATTTCAAAATAATATTCTTAGTTTAAATCCTAGATTGATGTAGGACAATGAATACTTCAACATGAAGAATACGTGAAAACTAAAACGAAGCTGTATTTAGTTTATTTACTAAACTAAAACCTCCGCACGTTGTCTCTACTCCGAAACAGATGCTAAACTTGGTACGTATTTTAATTATTTTTTATTGCTGTGATAAGATAAAACAATGCAAACTTTCATACCATTATTATGGCTTAGCTACTTATACATAAGAGGTTAAATGTCATCAGTTTTTATGAATATTAAAGTATTTTTGCATAATTTTCATGCATAAAGTACAAATGTTGCCCATAGAGAGGCATTAAGGCCAAAATCGCAGGTCCTCCGCGTAGCTTTCTCTCACGTAATCCGTTACCCCATTAAGGTGCGGGTCAATCTTGTTGCAAATCAATCAAGCGAAACTTTGTACTGTTTCATTATGCGTATAATAATTTAATACGCGATTCATTTTATTCTTGTTTTTTGACTTAATTAAAATGTTTGTTCTTTTGGTAACGTTTATTTATTCAGGACAGCAAACGAACATGATTTGTTGTAATTTTTAAAATAACTAAAACGGTACATATTGTTCATAATTATATTTCAAAAGATTTTTGAAGATAATTGATGTCAACTATTATAACACTAAGCGATAATACAGTTTTAAAAGTGTGTATGTTACATTTATATTTTGTGACGACAATAAGTGAAGAATTATTCAAATCTTTTTGCCTATTCATTATTTCAATATAAAAGTAGTAAAAAATATTCTAATAAATATATATAATGAAAGTAAGAAATCTGTTAATGTAATGCACACTTTGCAATTGCGCTCATTGTTAGACCTAATCTACAGGATTGCGACAAATTCCAGAAATCGTGTTACAGAATAAAATTGTTTGCATTTTTCTCGTTAAGCTTTCATCCTTATGATTGATAGCACAAAGCTCTAGTTAGACTGACAATTAGCGTGGATGATTGTGGAGTTTGATGGCTTCAGTGCAGGACAAGAGGCCGCTAACGAGAACAGCGGTTGTTTGTTTTCCCACGCCTCTTGAGCCTCGGCTCGAAACGAAACATTGTCCAAGGGCATCGTCCACCGATTTGTTTGCACTTATCATTCCTTTTTATTTACTTCTACACAAGAAGATATTTACAGATATTATTAATGGGACAAGAGCGGCAGTAGCTCTGTGGTCAGGGCGTATGTGTTTATTTCACTGTACGCGAAAGCATTGGGTTTAAAGTTCTAAAACTATTAATAGAAATTTTAAATAGAGTATAGGTATTTCACACCACCAACCCGCACAGGAGCAGTATGACGGGATCCTTCCCGGCTCCAAAATCCTTTCAATTATTGAAAGAAGCAGTGAGACAATCTCAGATGTACTGAGAACTGAATTTGGTTAAAATACTTAATAAAATAATAGGTATTCGAAATACATATATATGTAATTAAGTTTGCAGAAGTTCATACTCGGGTCGTAAGTTACTAACGTTTCACTCTGTATCGGTCTGTGTAATACTGAGTTGTAGAGCATAAGCATAAAGTAGATTTTTAAAGAGAAGTCAACGAACTAGCTACTGCTAGTAACAACAAACCTTCTGTTATTTCTATACACTTTATTATATTTACACAATTTTTATTGTGCTGTTGGGTAATGTTTCCATTTTCCTTACATATTTCTACACCGCTATCGCATCACATCTGCTATTGTTTAACTGGCAGTATTTGCTTGCATTTTTAATTATGTTTGTGTTGTTTAATAATGTTTTAAGCTGGCCCCGTTTGCTAATAAGAGTGATTAATTGAATGTTCCTTTTACAAAGCTTTGAGCTATTATAAAATTAAGTTAATTGGGCTTTACCTTCACGTTCAATGTTACGTTGGCGCGGGTCGTGCAACAGCGATCACAGTGTCGGTTGTGGCATTATTCCACTGTGTTCGGAGTCACCCACTTTCGATCGACTCAACCAGTTCTAACAAAGAGTTCACAGTTTACATTTTACTACTTTACACACACGTGTATTGAAACACTGGTTTAATTAGTATGGTAATTCGAATCAAACTCATTTACTTAATACGCATTGGTTGGTTACATTTCGTAATAACGTAACGCACCAATAAATATCTATGTTAATAGTTATGAATAATATAAGAGAGGTATAATTTATTTTAAAATAACAAAAATAAAGAAAAATTGTTCACTATAATCTTTATGAGCTATAGCTATGTTAAATCAAAGACGTGGAGGTTAAAAATATCAATGGTTTAACGTCATAGGGCAAAAACGTCACGAAGCGCGTAGTAGACGGGATCCAGCCGGCGCAGGCGCTTCGAGCGTGCTCGACTCTTGTCGTTCCTGCAATAAAGGGCATTAATGCTTTCTTTCTCGCTCTAACCCAAGTAACCAGACGAGTCTATAGATAGGATCACTGAACCGAAAAGAAACAGAAACGTCTATCTTTCTCATCCGGCGACGACGGTGTTGAAGAACCGGTTTCTTGTTGTACTTTAAAGCACAAACAAAAAGTCATGCATAGATAAACGTAGCTAGCAAATGGGCACGCCGAGTTCAACGTTAGGGCCTGCGCTCATAGCGGTGGAAGGAAACTGTTACTGGACGGAAATGGACACGGCCGGTGGAGCTATTAAAATATCGACTGGTGCCCGTTTACGTATGTCTTATATGTGCACATTTAATAAATTTTATCAAAAAGAATCAAACTGTAGATACGAAATTATTCTAAAAAACGAATATTCGATACGATTACATTATCAAATTTTAAATCTACTCAGCCTTGGAGATGTCATTTGGGATCCACCCACATGGATAATCCCCCGCCGGCACCCCGCGGCGGATCTGATCTATAGCTCCGACGTCGTCCAGATTTTGGCCGAGGAGGGACCTAAGTTACGGAGGGCGGTGCAAAGCAACGACGCCTTCTCTCCACCCAAAGTCTTGGTGGACTCGCTTCCGAGTAGGTACTCACTAAACCACTCGAAGCAGTTACCTCGGGCCAACCCGTCGAGCTAAATCAGGCCGGCCATGTAGGTTTGCTTACCGACTCTACCACCTCATTAGGCCCCCCGCCACGTACCTACTACAACGTAGTACCGTTATTAGGTTTATATTTTACTAATACTACCGGTAGTTGTCAAGTGCGTAGGAGATGTTAAAGAGCTGCGAGTGTTCGCGCAAATATATCACTCACTCGTCTTTTGCTCCTCGTAACCGCTGTAAAGCTTTTGCGATAAAATCGGAAAATAAGAAAAAACTATTGCACCAAATGAATGAATTTCGGAAGAGTGCACTTCCGTATAAAATTGATAATGATCTAATGAAGCTCTTCGATGACGCTGTATGGAAATCGGTGTTAATAAAATAAATTGGCTTTTCCATGATAACGCCAATACAAGCGATCATTTGAATTCGAAAGAATGAAAGATTTGTCCCTGTCGTGTCCGTGCTGGGCTGACAAGATGATGAGTGCAATACACCAGAGATTCTGCTTCCTTCACTCGTCTCTAGGATTTGGGTGCCCGCGAGCAGGTAAGGTTAGAGAAAAAAGAAGTATATTCTCCGTTACACCTCAATATAGACATACTGTTTAAAACGTAAATCGCAAATTTAATATAGAAAAAATTAGGTTATAAAATAATTTCTTAATTTTACACAAATACTAGAAATTAAAATAAAACTTATTGCGTTTGACGTTTGTGTTGGAATTTATAGCGTTTGAGTTTACCTATTTACTCCCCGACGTTCCAAGAGCTTTGCAGCTCAGGCAGAGGCTGTTTGACGTCATGGTGTCATACTCGTACTTAGCCCGGGCTAGATCGGACCAAAAATTATAATTAAAAGTTCCCAATAGGAGCAGTCCTGTGTAACCCTATTTTTAAATAGACTCGACTGTGGATTAGCTTTATTTATTGATATAAATATAATGAAGTGTAACTTTACCATTTCGTAAGTTATTACGAGTTATATATTACGAGTTTCGTAAGTTATTGCGAGTAGAAAGGAGAAGATCCAATGTGACCCGCTCTTCGACCTGTGAACTACCCATTAGGTAACTAATAAAGTCTGGCATCATAGCATTTCGAGTTAAAATGTCATGTGAGTAAACTTATTAAACTAAAGGTGTAGTAAACTTCCTCTTTAATGGCAGTATGATATGAACAATCAGTTTGGTTCGTCTTTAAATATTCAATATGACGAAAATAAGGGACGATACAGCGATAAGGACTGAATGCGCTGTTACGGCTACATTACAGTCTTATTAATCTCCGGTTTTTCTGAAGCATCGAGTGTATAAGACTCACTGGGGTACTCACCAGGCGGTCGATAAAGATATGGTTTAAAAAATATAAAAAAAAATCCGGTTCGACCGGAGCAAACAATTTGTCTTGAACATTTTGTTACACAGGAAAAAGAAATATTTAATATCACTACTGCCCTTGCTGTAATATTATGTGCAAATGGATGTTAAATAAATGACATTTGCCATACCGCTCCAAATTGTTTTGTCTGTGCTTTGTAACGCACATTGTAAATTAAATTCCTTTCATATGTCAAACCCATTAGCTTTGTGTTTATTTGGTAATTTCCGGAGAATGCGTCCATTTTTTAATTAAATGACATTCCACGACAGCTCCTTTAAACAAACACGTGTAAATTTTACCAGCTACACATACATTGTTGGATAAATGTCTTTGAATGTTCCATGTGATATTATAGTGTAGAATTCATAATGGTATAACCATATGTATGTGCAGGATAGTTTTCTAGTCGGATTTTATACAGTTAAGCCAAGATAGCCGAGTGGTTAGGGGATCTGCCCCTGAAAGCGGAGACTTGAGTTCGATCCCCTGGCTCATACTAATGAGTTTTTTTCAAAACTTATTTACGCTTTATATCATTTGCCTGGCACTAACGAACTAAGAAGGCTCATCACCTGTCACGTTGACCCAAATAAGCTCTGGTGAAAAGAGAGTTGAAACAACTAAAACTAACGGTTAAGCCACGATCTAATTGCTAGAGATCTAACTCACACGCCCGAGCACCCCTGATCGTATCCTACTATAACTATCTATATATATACGGGTATTGGGCATACGGTCGCGGGAGCTTATATATTGCATATATTTACATAGAAGTGTGTTATTTTTAATATGAGCATTCAGGTTTCGCGATTTCTTCGCTATCGTAAATAAAAACTCATTTACTTCAGAACTGGAAATACGGTAGGTTTTAGAAAAGCAAGTTTGAATAATGAAGGAAGAACTACCCAGACGTATTCTAGTTTCTTCAGCTTGAGTTCAGAACATTTTTCATATGTGCATGTTATATACAGGAAAACTTATAGGTGGTACTACATCGTATTTGTGTAGGTAATTTTAGAACCAAATTTACTATCGGTGGAAGTTTATAAACACAGAGTAATCTTTAACATTTATTATTATTAATTATTACACATATTATTTTATTATATCTAATATCCTCCATGCCTATTTCGACAGCGACATTTCTCTGTCGAATACCACCTGTCTTGAATTAAAACTTGCGTTGACTGCACCATGCCAAGGTTAATTAAAAGAAATAGATAACTGTGGGTAGGATTGAATTGTGAATACTCTAAAGTCAACTTAAAAGTTAGTTAACTCTTGACGTGGTGAAACAATATAAATTCTATTATTATGACACGTGAAGGGTTAATGAACATTCTGGAGTTTGTTCAAATGTACATAAATAACATATTTAGTTGTAAGTAATCCTACACCCACATGATGCACTTGTTAGCAAAGTATACGTTACCTACATGCTCGTACGTAGCGGGGGTAATTCGCGCGCGTTGCTGTGCTGTACGCGACTCACTTATCGCATTATCTCGCCGCATGTGATAGCGTCAGTAGAGAGAACGTTACGTGACGTAACTGATATTTTGTGTAAATAATGAGAACTTCATTTTCGTTATATTCATATCAGCCATCGTTATTTCTACAATGTATACAATATAGTATAGAGTCGAGGTAGCACAGAGCCCAGAGGGCGCTCGTCATCGCGTGAAACTTGAGTTCCGGAGCCTCTAAAATTTTTAATTGTAATTTTAAGTGCTGAATTTATCACGTTAAAACGTCGTGAGGATCTGTAAAGTTATTAAAAATATATCAAAGATATGGGAAGTCTGATAACCCGCACTAAGGCAACATGGAGGCTTTTCGGCTCCAAAACTGTACAAAAAAGCGTCGCATGTCCTCAGTTGAATTTTGTTTCACACTACATGGGTTTTCTCAAAATGTCAATTTCCTTTACCGTTTTTATACTTTAAATGAACAATTTTAGAGGTCCGCCTGCACCGCGATGCGAATTCGCATTGCTTGCTGACTATGAAACTTAGGGCGAGCACTCTACTCTGGAAGTGCTCCAGTGTAGTAGGAGCATTAATATGGTTTCAAAAGTTACTAAAGTATGTACATTGTTTAACACAAAATCATGCATATGATAGTGAATGACAAATCTTTACAAAATTTACATGGGACCTAACTGTAAATATATTCTTGAAGATGAAAAACGGAGAAAATACCATAAAAATTTGGAATCGATTAAAACTGCCAAAATTTTTAATTGTAATTTTAAGTGCTGAATTTATCACGTTAAAACGTCGTGAGGATCTGTAAAGTTATTAAAATATATCAAAGATATGGGAAGTCTGATAACCCGCACTAAGGCAACATGGAGGCTTTTCGGCTCCAAAACTGTACAAAAAGCGTCGCATGTCCTCAGTTGAATTTTGTTTCACACTACATGGGTTTTCTCAAAATGTCAATTTCCTTTACCTTTTTATACTTTAAATGAACAATTTTAGAGGTCCGCCTGCACCGCGATGCGAATTCGCATTGCTTGCTGACTATGAAACTTAGGGCGAGCACTCTACTCTGGAAGTGCTCCAGTGTAGTAGGAGCATTAATATGGTTTCAAAAGTTACTAAAGTATGTACATTGTTTAACACAAAATCATGCATATGATAGTGAATGACAAATCTTTACAAAATTTACATGGGACCTAACTGTAAATATATTCTTGAAGATGAAAAAACGGAGAAAATACCATAAAAATTTGGAATCGATTAAAAACTGCCAAATTTTTTTTTTACTGTGTGATGTATTTTAAATATATATTCAACGAAATTAAATAAGTAAAAATTGATTGTCTCTCCTAAATCGGAATTTATGAAAAACCACTTATGGTATAAGTAATTTAGCGACAACAACACGTAGTTTTCGGATCTATACTTTAAATGAACAATTTAAATGAACCTAAACTTTAACTTGATTTAAGTTTACTTACCTTTATACAACAATTCAGTCTGTAGTTTAATAACATGAGGCTAAAACTAACTCTATAGAAGTTTGATTCAAAAACCTAACGTTGAATAAAACCTTTTTTTACCAATACTATCCAAGTGCGAGACATGCGTAGAGGGCTCTGAATTATTTTATCAGGAAACAATAAATGTTTAGATCTGCTTTTTATTTTGAAGTTATACTTCTTTTGGCGCGTTTGGGGAAAACGATGCGGGCGCACACCGACACCTAAAAGCGAATTCATGAAATTGGTTGGTAATTCACTCTCAAGTTATCGTGAGAACTGATAGCTATATTCGAGGTAGTTATTCAAATATATATGAATCTACAACACGTGTTTTATATCAATAGAGAAAATATATTCATACAAAAATATACATGTGTATTTGTGTGTGATTTTAAATTATATGGTGGTAAATGAATTTATAAGTATAAGCGATAAAAGTGTTTTTTTTTATATTATACACTTTTTAAAACTATTTAACTTTTTTTTAAAAACGAGTGTGTGTATTTATGTAATTTAATGTATAAACCCATTATCGATTTGAGGTTAACTATAGGTATGTATTCTTTTTATTTATTTAAATTTTAAATAATTATTATTGGATAAATAGTTTATTTTAAAGCCTTTTAAAGTTATATATCATTTTTGAATTAAACCGTTATCAATTGCGTTAATATCTTTTTTTCACAAACAAAGAGTACGGCAGAAGAAGTATTTCTTACGTGCGTACATAAGTACACACACGTTTTTATACTATCTATCAGAGTTGTTTTTTGTTGACGTTATGTCAGATCCTCCATTTAATGAGACTTATTTTCTTCTAGTTTTCTTACTACAAATTGACAACTATAGAAGTTACCGAAAAAAATGGTGACGATATAAAGAAAGACAGACTTATCATATGGGTTCCTTTGACCTTGTAGATTTCTGTACCATAAAATGTTTATAATCTACAATCTATGCAGATAAATCTATTACAGTCTAAGATTCATGTTTATTTAAAGAGAACATAAAAGAAAATAAATTGAGATTACTATAAAGTTTTGAATAATAGCTTTTGATCGTGACTTCAGTTTCAAACTCAAGTTCTAAACGATTATTTTACTATGTATATTCTAAGTTATCAGGCTTTAGCCTGATCGAATAGATTAACAGACCCTTAAAAGTTTTATTCTGGACAAATTTTCAAGGTCAGAAGATCTGCTTTCCATTCATGTCATCCAAATTCGGTTCCCTTTATAGAGGGCTTTACTAATGAGTTTTTTTAAACCTATGTAGCCAAGATGGACCCGTTACTTTCTTCCAAAATAAGCTCTGGTAAAACCACTAAAATAAATGAATAGTAAAATTATATATGATCTGTGCATAGGTTCTACGCTAGTGGGAGATTTTTTTCTTTACCATTATAATAATTTTGACTTATTTTTAAGAGCACCATTTCTAGTGCAAGGGAGCCCTAGCTGTGAGCTGCCCTATAATTGCTGGAAGCAATTATAGAGCAGCTCACCCACCTGCATGCCCAGCGTGGTGGTTATCTGCTTTTCAAGTTGAAACGTCGTGATTCAAAAAGTGATCCGCTTTCGGCGTGATGCAAAATAGCGTCACGCCGAAAGCGGAAGTGCTACCAGGCCTGGGCCGATGCATCGGCGTCTTGGGATGCAAAACCAGTGCTATTAAAACGAGTACAACTCTGCCTCCAGGTCCTTCAAAAGAGTTATCGCTGCGGAAAAGTTAAAGCACATTGGCAGAATTGGCGAGAGACTAGTTCGCCTCCCATCGGGATCCCGCGCATTCTGGTCTCTCGCCAAGGCTGTCCAGGGAATTTCTGTCAGCCATCTCTCCCATCTCTACACAAGGAGGATGATTCGCTGGCCCATACTGCAAAAGAGAAAGCCGATCTCTTGGGCTCTCTTTTGCATCCAACTCGACTCTTGATGACCGGGGAAACTCTCCACCTACCATCCCGTGGTGTAAGTGCTCCATGCCGGAAATTCAGTTTCTGCAGAGCTCAGTGCGAAAGGCACTCCGCTCCTGGACATTCATAAGTCGAGTGGGCCGGACGGAATCCTCCAATTGTGCTGAGGATGTGTGCCCCTGAGTTGGCACCGGTTCTCACGCGTCTTTTTCCGGCACTCCTACTCTTCAGGCGTCGTCCCGGAATCTTGGAAGACAGCATTTGTGCATCCAATACCGAAAAAGGCGACCGCTCTGATCCGTCCAACTACAGGCCTATTGCCATCACCCCCTTGTTATCTAAAATAATGGAGTCACTCATCAACACCCAGCTCCTGAGGTACCTGGAGGAACACCAGCTGATCAGTGACCGACAGTACGGTTTCCGTCGCGGACGATCAGCTGGTGATCTTCTAGTTCACCTGACTCACCGATGGGCAGAAGCAGTTGAGTCTAAGGGGGAGGCTTTGGCGGTTAGTCTGGACGTAGCGAAAGCATTTGATAGGGTTTGGCATAAAGCGCTTCTTTCAAAGATTTCATCTTACGGGGTTCCTGAGAGATTGTGCAACTGGGTCACCAGCTTTCTCACGGATCGGAGCATAAAGGTTGTTGTCGACGGTGCATGCTTGGACCCCAAACCCGTGAATGCTGGTGTTCCACAAGGCTGTGTGCTATCTCCCACTCTGTTCCTTCTGCATATCAACGACATGCTACAAATCAGTAGCATTCATTGCTATGCAGACGACAGCACGGGTGATGCCCTATATACAGGCCGTGCGAATATTTCTCGGGAACACGTCGACGAGTGCCGGAACAAACTTGTGTCTGAAGTCGAGACCTTGTTATTCAAAGTCTCGGATTGGGGTCGACGTAATTTGGTCCTATTCAACCCAAAAGACACAGGTTTGCGCGTTCACCGCTAAAAGAATCCTTTGTCGTTTCTCCTCTTTTGAGAACATTCCCTTATTGCCTCAGCCAGTATCAGAATCCTTGGCGTTGACATATCGAGCGACGTTCAGTTCCGTGGTCACTTGGAGGGAAAGGCCAAATTGGCCTCCAAAAAGCTTGGTGTGCTCTGTAGAGCGGGACAGTATTTCATACCGGTCCACCGTTTGCAACTTTATAAGGCGCAAGTTCGGCCCCACATGGAATACTGTTCTCATCTCTGGGCAGGGGCACCCCAGTACCAACTCCTTCCATTTGACCGCATTCAACGTCGAGCGGCTCGAATTGTCGGCGACCAAGCTCTCTCTGATCGGCTTGATCCTTTGGCCTTGCGAAGAGATGTTGCTTCTCTTTGCATTTTTTACAAAATTTTCCACGGGAATGTTCTGAGGAACTGTTCGGATTGATCCCAGCTGCTGAGTTTCACCATCGTACATCGCGACTGAATTCGAAGTTCCATCGATACCACCTAGATGGTTGGCATTCCACCACAGTGCGTTTTAATCGAAGTTTTCTGCCACGCACTTCGACTTTGTGGAATCAGCTGTCGCCAGCAGTATTTCCGAATAGTTACGACTTAGGGACCTTCAAGAAAAGAGCTTATTCCTTCCTTAAAGGCCGGCAGCGCATCTGTAGCTCCTCTGGTGTTGTGGTTGTTCGTGGGCGTCGGTGATCACTTACCATCAGGTGTGCCGCACGCTCGTTTGCCCCTTTTTTTATAAAAAAAAAAAAAAAAAAAAAAAAAAAAGTAAAATTAAAATCCGTAAATGAAATTTTCATTTCTAACATCAACTTTTGTTGATGCTCTCATGTAAAGGTCTATGTCCAGCAGTGTACTTATACTGCCTGATGAAAGAGAAAAAAAATCGGGTATTTAACTTTACTGTCAAGAACGTATTATAGACAATAAATATACTTTGGTAAAATTTATGAAGGCATTGAAGATGTCCTTTTCGGTCACAATGGCGTCTGTTACTTACCAATTGAAGCTATAAACGGACAACACAAACATCCGCTCTAACTAAGGCTTCTCTTGAATAGCGATCCTGATGAGCCGATGATATCGATAAATCTTCGTCCTTCGTAGATAATTAAGAGAACAGGCCTAAATGAAAATATTATTTAATATGATTTATGCTTGTATTTAGGTATTGAATGAATTCAAAATGACCAAATAAATTTCCTCTGAAGGTGCTTGTTCTTCGTGTATTAACCGTTAACGCCTGAACAACTACAATATTTCTTATGTAGATATAACGACAACTCAACTATGCCTTTAATTTCTTTACGGGATAGGCAAAGTTGACATTACTTCCAACTGTCAATGGATGGAGCTAGTTAGAGCACGGTAGGTAGAAAAAGCACCGAAAATTTTGCCGTTTGCCTTCTAACATTCACATTAACATTGACGTTATAAGCATGAAAAAAAGAGTAAAATGATGAAGAATTAATTTATTTTCCCAATTGCTAATTATACCCATCATAAATCATAATAGATTAATTTTCATATAATGCCATACGCATAAATATAAAAAAACTTTTACTTATATTTTTATTAACTTATACACGAAACTACTCATAATATCACATTATGTGAATGATGAATTATTTTATATATTTTATTTTAAAACAAAGTTACAATTTCAGTCAGGTTGCTATTATCAATTTACAAATTTTTAACACGCCAAGTGAATACTAATTATCTACTACAATAAACACGGTCGACTTTGCTAATACAAGTTGTTAAACTTGATTCGTAACCTTTGCAATGGGATAGTTGAATGTTATTTGCAATGAAATCAAATATCTATTAAGTTCGTTAGTATCGCCGTGTTGTTTACGGGCGTTATTACATTTGTTAATATGTAAAATACGTGTAAAAGAATTATTTCGTGATGCGAAAGGATAGAAAAGGGGAGTTTCGTGTGAACTACATCACATGAGATTTGGGAGTTTTTAATTTAATTAAATAAATTTTCCTGTTACAGTATTACCTTTTCTTTATTTGCATTATTATTTTAAGGTGCAAGTAACGGTGACAATGAAACTCGTTGTCCGAGTAGCTTAGTGGTTAGTGTATTTGACTGTTGGGGCAGATCCTGAGTTCATATCCCAGCAGAACGAAGCCAGTAATTGTGAATCACATATGGAATTTTCGGGCCTGGTTGTGTTGTCTCACGTTCCGACTATCTGAAACTTTTCTCATCCTTTTATCGCAGAAGGTTATATATCCGTTGTCATCCCTGATGACTTATATAGCCATGCCACACAGCTTGCAATTATAGATCTCTATAACCTTAAAATCGGAACACAACAGCGGTTGCCATGCTGATTAACGACAAAATGTATAAAATGATCGTATATATGTATTCGATGAAGTTATTGCTGTTAGCCGTTTTGGCTTTTACAGCTTCATAGGTTTGCGCCTGCGGCCTTGAGGCCGCGGGCGTTTATGCTAAATAGATGTACAGGAGTACATCTACCGCTTACCTCTTTATGGTAAGCAATCTAAGGACCGTCCGAGGGAGGTTCGGGCCTCGTCTCGGACGGTCGTGGTGTTTCGGTAGTAATGGGCGGTAAGGACCGCCCTGAATCCCGGGTGCAAGGTGTGTACGCGGGTGTTTGATTTGCACGATACGCTCTTACGCGTCGGCGGGGGATTGTGTATGTGACTCTACTCCTAACTGTATGTACAGTGTGTACGGGTTGAGTAGTGTTAACCGAACCTGGTTCAGTTTGTCGGTCTGTCGGTGCTGTTACGTCTTCCGGGTCGTCTAATACGTTACGCGGGCGACGGTGACGCACCGTTGCGTTTAATATCGGGGAATATTTGTTGGCGTTTACCACCAGCGGTTAGGTGTACGGCGGCCGATTCGAAGTAGCGCCGTGACGTTTCCCTGAAGAATGCTTTGATCGTCGGTATTTTACAGTCCTTGTGTAAGTCGTCGTTACGCTGGTACCAGCTTGCACCGGTGGCGCTACGCAGAAACTTATTTTGGACGGTCTGTAGCGAGGCGATGTGTGTTTTCGCCGCGTGAGCGAAGGCTACCGAGGCATAGGCCATGATAGGTCTTATGCAAGCCTTGTATAGGAGTAATTTGTGTCTAAGTGACATCTTGCTTGAGGAGCAGATCATTGAATGTAGGCGGCCTGCGACGAAGGCGGCCCTGTTCCTGACTGTCCTAATATGGGGGGCGAATGTCATCGCCGCGTCTAAGGTTACTCCTAAGTATTTCGCCTTCCTTTCCCAAGGGATCGGTCGGTCGAATAGGGTGATAGTGCCTAATTTACGAGATTCGTAATTATGATTGGCCGTGCTCGTTCCCCTTGTGAAGAGAACTCCTACGCTTTTTCGGGATTAACCTCAATTCTCCATTTCCGGAACCATTCGCCCAGACGATTGGCAGCGGCTTGGAGTCTTAGGGTGATGCGACCTTTGTGGCGGTCGGAGAAGTATAGGGCCGTGTCGTCCGCGAATAGTGCGAGGTTGACCTGGGGCTCCTTTGGAATGTCACTCGTGTACAGTGAGAAGAGGATCGGGGAGAGGCAGGAGCCTTGAGGGACTCCGGCTTTCAGAGGGCGGATTGAGGATCGCGTGCCCTCTACTCGATAGCGAAAGGTGCGGTTGGACAAGTAGGCTCGTAGGATGTGCACGAGCCTGTCTGGGATATTGAAGTTATACAGTTTATAGATTAAACCGTTGTGCCAGACTTTGTCGAATGCCTTTGCGACATCGAAGAATAGTGCTCCCGTCCTATTGGGCTTGGGGAGAGGTTTAGGTTTTAATATGTGCTCCGTTAAGCGGTGCACTTGTTGAACGCACGAGTGTTCGGAACGGAAGCCGAATTGCTCGTCTGGAATTAAGTTGTTCTCAAACACAAATTGTCTGAGTCTTTTCAGGATTATTCTTTCATAGATTTTCCCATAGAGTTGAGGAGACTTATAGGGCGATAGCTGGAGGCGAGGTTACGGGGCTTGCCTGGTTTCGGAATGCCAATGATCGTAGCTACCCTGTCGGCTCGTATCCCGGAAAGGAATCCTACCACCTAGATGTGACTTGCTTGTTATTCCTTACATTACCTTACCAGTCTGTAAATAAACCACTGACATAGGTCTCTCCCATAAGGACGATTTGCCATAATCGCCACGTGCGGTGAGCGGACACCTCGCACTTTAGAAGCTGCTGCCCATCATCGGGCCGACCAAAACAGCCAAGATGATATTACTATTACTTGAAAGCTTGTTAATATCATAAGAAAAAGTATCGTTCGCTTTTACTAAAGACTTTGTATTTATGGAAACAAAACTAAAGGATCGGTTTCCGGTCGCTAATTGAATTTTACAATCGCTATACACTTTCAAGATCATTTGCAATCATTCTAAAAATTAAACAACAAAATCCTAAATATTCATGAAAACAATTTTTTTACAAGACGATGTGTTTAAACAATTGGTAATTAATGATATAGGTAATTAATGAACAAAAATTTACAGTACGCAGTAAGTGCAGTGAAACCTATTTTGGAATTTAAATATACGACTGGTGGGCGCAGGCCGTCCGTTCCGTAATATTTTAAGAAGGTTTTTAAAGACAAACAGAGAGTCTGTTCCTGTTCAATTCTGGCCAAACGCTGACTCCAATGCTGGCTCTATGATATTTTGATGATATTTTTTCAATTAAAAATCTACAGATTTATTTATTTACGGACATAATCCGTAGAATTTGTAATAAACAAAAAAGAAAAAATGTAAACAAAACATACTGCAAACCAGAGATTTTACATTATTTGGTATAACTTAATTAATTCCACACGATCTTTATCTTCACTGCCGTATACATGTCTTAATATGCAATAATTACATTTTTAATATAAAAGCTTTACATCAATTAATCATGGACTAATAACAGCATAAGCCCATTGTTAAAACTACGTAGGTACGTACTCATAAACAATGTCTTCTAAGGCCATTTTATAAGTCACACACAGAAGGAGTTCTAGCATAAAAGCAAGGAAATACAATTTTTGATAAAATTTACAAAATTAGTATTTTTTTTAGGTGTCAACATTTCACTTCATATAGCCTTGTGTTTATGAAAAGTTCGCGTGAAGAGATTAAATTTAAAGAAGGCATTCTTGATAACAGTCCAGTTGCTAAAAATCTATAATTTTTCCCATGTCGCGAGGGAGACACCTATTAGGTATTTTAAGAATTGTGACTTGGTAAGTGTATTCGTCATTGATGTTAGTACCTTATCTTTTTAGTACCACATAAGTAAGGCCTGGTTGATGGTATTCTACAGTACCACCATACGCCCTTTAGCAGAGCCCGGCCATCCATTTACGGTTACACACAGCCAAAATCAGCAGCGTAGACCCATAACTTGTATTGTCTGTATTACTTATTTTAATCTTTTACGTTATCTTTATTCGAATTTATTTGTCAAGAGGGTAAAATTTTTTTTTTTTCATTAAACTTATTAATGCTCTTTAATATAGCATCACTAAATGTAAGTAGTAGAAGCAAAGTCTTTGTTTGCAGATCTTGTGTGACTGCGCATTATTAATACTTTTTTTAAATAAAGTGATATAAACGATACTATAACGACACTTTAACTACAGTTATTTCGTATCAAGTTACGAGTTAACATCAATCGTTCTTTTGGCAGGTACCCGGCACAAGTAGGCCAACAAAGCATTCAATTTAACAAGGCTCAATGCCGTTACTAACGTTTCTGGAGGCCATATGAGTGTCACACACCGAATATTCAATTGGATCTAGTGTGGGCTTAAATAAAAGTACCCTAAATTATAAGTAAATTAAAAGCATAGTTCGAATAAATTCTAATTACTTACATTGTTTTACATACAACTTTTCGAATACGGAGTCATTGAAATTAATCTCGTGGGATTTAATTACAAAGTGCTGATTTTATCGCTAGACTTTAATTTATTTGACATTGAAAATATGACTCTACTTTAGAATTCAATTAAGCTCGAAATTAAAGTTTATATCTAATTTGTACATTTGTGACTACATTCAATTATTTAAAAGCGAAATACCTACACCCTTTTTTTTCTACTGTTAATAAAACGCGAATTGTTAGATCTAAAAGGGAATTATTTAAAAAAAAATTCAGTGCATTTTATTTTTAAACGACCACAACTAGACCATAACCCGTAGTTGCCAGATGTGTTTTTCATCTCTGAGATTGATGTCAATATAACGTAATGAAAATAGGTCAAGTGAATGATACTCGGCCTATATCTATACAAATCTATAGAATTTACAGCTTGCAACAGATTTCTAGTACTTACGATCGATATTATTATTATATATAAATACTGGGTAAATACATTTTATAAAAGTGTTAGCATAAACAATTTCATTACAGTTTTATGAATGACAAATTAGCAATTCTAATTTTAAAACATTTTCCGTCAGACGCGCCCAGAATGAAATTATAATAACGTGTACAGAATTGTAGTCTACTAAAATACACTCGTAAAGGCACTCGTAAGTTGGCAGCTCCGCTGTATACTTTTTTTTAAAGACTGTTTTTCTTTAAGACCTAAAATGTTTGCTAAACATCCAACACACGTGCGTAGCAACTAGGTATGTTAATAAGTAGGTGTCTAGTGCCATTATGTAAGCTTCATGAATGAGAATCAAGTCGATGCTATTCCATATTAATGTCGGCACCACACCTCAAATACTACAGGTTTTGAGACCTACATAAGAACCAACCACGCTAATTATAACACCTATTGTAGGTTATAGCTTTAACAAACTTTGATCGAAGGAAAAGCCATTCTACTAATGACATAAATATTTTATTTAATCAAGCTATTCAAGTTCTATCATCTTCAAAGTACATTAGTTATCTAAACGAAATACTCTACTTTTAGACATATTACAAATCTAAATAAAATATTTAAAATGTTTGATTATTAGTAAAAAATCAGCTTTTGATCAAAGCCTGAGATATTTCTTGTGTTTAACTATTTTAATATTCCACTTCAAACTAATGTTTCACGAACATGTGTTATAATAATAATTCTGTTAGAAAATATATTTAACGTGATTTGTTTTGATTACTTTGAAATATTTTTATTAAAACCACACAGACTGTTTTTGAATTATCACCTGATGGATTTTTTGACATTTGAAGCCGGACAGATCTTCCATTTCTTCAAAAACGTGATATAAACGATTAGAAAATTATCTTTAATTTTCATAAACATTCAATAGTGAATTCTAGTGCCAACAGTTATTGTAAAGTTATTGTTATTCATATAGCTCTAATATTACAGAAACAGATATTCTTTATGGATCGATATTATAGTTTTTACACGTTCGCGTAACTTGGGTTCAGAAAATAGAACTAAAACGCTATTAATCTTGAATTACCGCTGACGTTATAAAACTGACCCGTAAGTTTCAATACCAAATTACACTATAAAGACTTAATAAAGCAGTACTAGGCGTAGGACTTAATTATTTTACACTGTCTTTATCTTAGCGTAAGCGCAATTTAGGTAAGGCTCTATAAGTTAGCTACGGAAGTCTAGACTCTAGAGGTAGTGTCGGCATGAACTACAGAGCGGGATGTCGTTTGTAGGAAGTAGTCTCATCCAATTAAGAGCATGCCCGCTGAATTGCTTGTAACTTTTTGTCGTATTCGGAATAGTATTTCCGCAATTTCTTTATAAAGTTGCAACATTGGAAATGCCTACAATGTTTAAGAGGTTGTAATCGTTGTTTATAATTCTTGTTTACAACACAGTATTGCACAAGGTTGTAAAAATTATTATAAAAATTAAGGCTTTTAGTGAAAGTATTGTGTCAAGCAAGTTTGATAATCGCGTAAGAGCAGGTATGAGTTCAGCTCAAATGCGACATGTTACGTAAAATTACAACGAGAACGCTTAGTAGAATATGCAAATGAAGTAGAAGTGGCGGCGGTTGCTACCATTGTCGCCTTCTGTTTGTATGTGTATATGTGTCTATGTATGCGTGCGGCTACCGACGTTCGCCGCCTGAATGAAAAAACAGTAGTGTTTGATATTAATCGGAGGCTATACATATTTTTACATTTTAAGCATATAATGTACATGTCATACTAAGTAACTTTCTTTTTAACTGCCTTATTTAATAACTTCATAAAAAATAAAAAATAAAACAAGTATGCTAAAGCAGAAGACTTATTATCAATAATCGAAATATTATTCATGAATCCTAATATTGTGTAGACTGTTAAGTATTTATCAGCGGACGGACACCATTAAAGCTTGTGAAGTCGTGCCAAATCTCTTCGTTAAACTGGTCGAGTCTGGTCTGGAAGGCGCGGCTAGCGGTATATCCCGTTGTTTACGCTACACACAACATGCATGCAGCATCATATAAGCAGTCGACACTTGTTTATTCAGCTCAAAAAGTACAACGATCACTCGACACTGTTATCAACAAAGCGATTTTAAAACATAGCAGCTTGATTATAATATAAAATGCTCCGTGCAGTTTTGTATTCTATGGACCCAATTTAGCGGACGCGTTTCACGTATCGTCGTACGGTTGAATTCTAACGAAACACGTACGCTCGTTTATCACAAAAAAGTAGCTGCAACTTGTCAGGCAGTCGTTTGTCTAGATAAAATCATTTATGTTTCACGCAAGCTTATCTACTAAGACATACGGTCGGTATTATCTTCGTGTTCCGTTAAAAACTCCAAGAAGACTTCTACAGACAACGCCATGGAGTCTTTGGATGAATACGAAAATAATTGCCATAATTAGTAGTTAATTTGATTTTATTAAGCAATGGTAATTAAATTAATCTTTCGAATATCGAAATTATAAAAATACGTTATAAAAACCTTAACTATTTTTGTGTTTTAGCTTTTTTCAGGAAATCTATTAATGATACATAAACGGTGCTAATATATCTGTCTGCATCGCAACAATTATTACTTGAATTTACTGAGACTATTCCAACGATATTCTTCAATACAACGCGACTTTTGTTGGTATTTTATTGGTTCAATTTTATGACACCCACGGAATGATACGACCCAGTTGCAGATTATTTTATGCTGCAACCACACAGCTTGGCCGGCACGTCAGCAATGATTTTAGCCCGACGTAGATGATTTTATTTTCAGTCGTTAAATACAGGTTAGATAGAGAATGTGTTAGCATATCGTTATAATTATATAGCGTTAATAATATTGTGTTATAACGTTAATGTATCATATAATATACATATTCATACAAGGTATGTTGAATGCGTTGCAATTCAAGCGCGTATGCTGGCTATTGTTTCTATTGTATCTATAAAATTAAATTCTCATCTGCACGCTGTAGGGGTGAATGGTGCTTGTTTGGTTGCGACGGTGTGATGGTCGGCGTCAGAGGGCCGGCCACGTGGGCCGAATGCCAATGCGCAATTATATTTAGCGTCCATTGCCATTGCTGTTGTTGAATTAAATAGAAACTGTGTCAGACAACACGATTGTATATTATTAACTTGCTTAACTACGGGCACGGATTATTATAGCATTGTTATAATTAAAATAACGATGAAAGGTGATTTAAAAAAAACTTTAAAATGCAATGTAATAAATTTTACGCAATTAGACGCATTTAATTTTACTTTTTCACTTCCCGTATTGAATACATACACACTTTTACCGACATACGTTTACTTACAAAGGGCTAACTAAAAGTTTCTTTAAACCCCTCGTGAAAGAACACAGCTGACGTATAACATCGGCGCTCTAAGTAGTCGGCAGTATGTGATCATATTCTAGATCGCCCCAACCATAACACAAAATCTCGCAAAAGAACAACCTATTACTGCGGGATCTCAATGTCTAGTATTCGCGTAAATCGAAAAAATAGTACCAGATTATAACTTTGGCTCCTTTCGAAATTTACAAACAATTTTTATTATGAAAAAACGAAATGTATATTTCTGAACTAAATAACTTTCGTAAAAAGTAAGTAGGTACGAACACCAATATTTGACATAATAATTATTTAAAATGAAAAATATATTGAATGTTTCAATCTATTGTAGTGTAGGCTACGTTCCACCAAAGAAAATAGGTTAACGACACTACAGTGTGACAATAATCTTGCATGCTTGCACGCTCAAATACATCCTGCACGTCAATATAGTTTCTAATTCTATTCGTTGGTTGCCGCTAGTAAAGATTAATTGTAATATAGCTAATTAAATGTAACGTTACTCTATGTAATAAAAATTGTCTAACATTCACATACTAGAAACACTGCAACGTACTAAAGCTAAAATTATACCATAAAGTGCCCTACGCGGAAGCCGCATTCATCAGCGATAAGCTCGCTTAGATAGACTTTGAGATATTTCAAACTAACCGTTGTCTCAGTAACTGCTTCTTGGATGGAAGTCAACAAGAACTAGACGTACCACGATCTTCGATTTATGAAACTTTTCATAATTTCAATAGGCTATAATGTTATAACGTCACATATAAACCTGTCACTCTTACTCTTTTCTTCACCGTTTAGAGGGCTTAGGGGAAAAATTTGGTGTAGGTACTCAAAAATGTTGGTAGTTTTTCTCGTTACCCCTCAAATAAGTACTATCTATTTTTTACGTTTGTAATATACCTTATCTATATAAGACGATACAAGTTAATATTTTAATTAAAAACACTGATTAATAGAAAAGAGTTAGTTGAGTGACATAACGGGTAGTTTAGTTTATTCTACTGCTTCCCTTCGCTACCAGTTCTTTTGTGTGAGTGTTATGTGCGTGTGGGTGTGACATGAAACAATGCTTAGATTAAAGAATACTTCAAAAATATATAAAAGGAAAAATTAGGATCCGTGATTCAAGCTTTCATTAATAAAACGTTTTAGAAACCTTATTTGATGATCATTGACTTTTTATGTTGTCTGTACATCAGTGTAGACATTGGATTTTATGTATAGTCGTTGTGTTTTATATAAGTAATGAGGGCAGACGTCTGTGTTTTCCACCATGTACTAGGCCTTAGTCTCAATCAAGATAAAGGTATCATTACTTGCCGCACGAAACGCAGCGGTATAACATTCCTACTATGTGATGCTTACTACGTCCAGAATTTAGATGCTGAGTAACTATATCACGTAAAATCAGCCTCCACCGCAAAATATAACCTTCACCACTCATGTTTCATGGAATATTCTTTCGAAGAACATTTATCTATTTGGGCCTACTGTATAATTAAAGCATTTTGGCATGGCAACGGTGTCGTGGTACGAACGCAGTCGCATTAGTTACTCCGGTTGGCAGGCGCCCATTTGTAACGATCAAGGCGGACTAACCGCTGAAGAACGGGAGCGATGGGTGCCAATACCCAACAGAAGTGCATTGTTTATTATTACTTACAAGTAAACATGGCTCTTACTTTAAGGGAAAATTGTTTTGAAGAAGAGTCCATGTTATTTTAATATACAGTAATTTATCAACTAGCAGGATACATTACATGCAGATTCGCTAAGCATTCGGAGTAAACCTTGCTTAATTCCCTTTTACGTAGTAAAAACTGAAGGGCAGGACGAAAAAATAATAATAAAGTGTGTTGATCAATCTACTTTTATTTATATCTGGAATGTCCTCAAAGGACAACAAGCCGTGAGGGCAATTATTTTTTTGCAGAATACGAAAGATAGCTCAGGTTCCCGGTAGTGGCTGGTACAATAAGACTTTTTTTATGAAAGATAGAAGCCCCTGCACCCTGCAGAAGAGGCGAGAAGTCAGCGCGCGCCGTCGTTTACATCACGAATGTTTTACATGAGATGTGTCGCCGGGAGAGAGCACCACTTGTCGCTAGAATACGTTACACACAATATTCTTTATTCTTTATTGTACACATTATGATACATTTTCAATTTAAATAATAAACAAGATAAATGTACAAAGGCGAATACCTGCAGTAATGTCGGATTATTTGTCATAAATTACAGAGAGCCCCTTTGGAGTATCCAGTATACTTTAATGGAGTAACTTATTCGTCATGTCATTTGTTACAACTCAGCGTTGTTAACACGTGTAATAAAAAAAAAAAATTCATATGTCTCGGATCTCGCGAGCTCAAGCTCCCTGCCGCAAGCATGATTTAATAAATGCACTCGACTGCACGTCTAGAACTAATCTTTGATTTGATAAGTTATCTATGAACCGTCCAAAGGAGGTTCGGACCTCTTGTCGGACGCTCAAGTGGTCTCCATCTGTCTGGGGTCTGGATGGCAATAATCGCCCAGGTAGTGCTAACTTAAGACCAATAACAATAACCGATTTTCAAACGTTCATTATATTGTGTCTTGTATAGCGTTGTATTGGATCTGACAGCGTTAAAGAAAAAATCATGTAGTAAATTACAATTATCAGAATTACTGAAAAGTTATACGAGTCGAGTATACGAGAGTCGAGAGTTAAATTTAATTTTTTAAATAACGCAAGGGTAAAACATTTTTTACCCAAGGATATGTACATGTAAATCCTATGTTTATATTTATTTCAATTAACACGTTACCTGACAAGAAGTGTAAAAAATGGCGTGGCGTAGAAGTGGGTAAAAAAGCTAGTGAACAGTGTCAACCACCTCAGAATTAATCATACACGTAATTTGACCTCACTGAAGCGAAGCGAACTCTGTCAAACGTTCTAAAAATCTATGAAAATTTTATTTAAACTTCTCTTTAATACTAAACACAGTCTTATAAATTATTTTATTTTGTAAGTATAGAATTTATTGATATATGTGTTACGTAGATCATGTTTAAAACCAACAAGTGCTTAGCACGACTTCAGTCGAACTTTTCAGTTAGGTTTTTATTTAAAAAGTGAACCACGGTACCGACGGATGCATATGGATTATTCACACATTTCCTGAGCTTTGGACCGTAGCTCGCACCACACATCTCCAAGACTATCAAGCAACTACAAACAATCCTGCAAATACGCGGGTTTAACGTCCATGCGTGGAACACAGCCAAGTAATAAAACTTTGTGTTTACTCAACCAGTCGGCAGCTAGTTGTTTATACATCAGTTGTATGGATACAACTTATAGCTAGGCGGAGTATGCAGCCTTCAATAGACCGGTTGCGAAACGCAACAGCGGGATTGTTGTAAACGTCAATAAATTGAGAATAAATAGGACTGGCTCACAGGTATAAACTTCGATCACGGGGGATTTAAAAGGATTCAATTTAAACACTTTTTTTCTATATTGATTTGATTGCGAGGCAGTAACACGATGCCCAGCCGCCGAGGAGTGTTATTGTTGAAGTAAATGAGGCTATTGTTCCATGGAGCGGGTTAGGAAAGGTGTCATTTGAGGCACATTGTCTGTCGACCAAGTGTTTTAAGACCACTCTCTATTGTTATGAAAACTTTTAAAAGAGCTGAAGAGCTACTCAGACTGCTTTTAGTTAGTCCAATTGGAAACCGCAAACACACTATGCACTAAAATATTTCGTCTTCTTCTAATAATTATAAACTTTCACTATTATTTTCTGTCTCTTACCTTAAATATCATTCTACAATACCAAAGACGTCATCAACAGTCAATGACATTTTGCCGCTCGGAATTCTTTGCTCAATTGTTTAAACAGGTCCGAGTAATTGTACTGTAAATTTTATAATCAACGAAGATAATGCGCCTAAATCAATACTAGCCGCCGTTAGTTCATTGGAGCAATTTTTTTTATCAACATGAAGATATAAACAACTGTTGTATCGAAATGGAAAATCATGTTCGTGTATTTCAATAATCTTGCTAACTAAGCTGAAGTACATATGTAATCATGTACATAGTTCAACAGACACTATATTATATAAACAAACTGTCATTGATTTCGTAACGTGGCTACAAGGAGGAAAAAATCCAAACATATCCTAATACAGACCGTATTATCATAATGGATGCGAGAAAACCAGTGACTGAATAATGTTTTATATTATTTTATTCGAGATTCCAGAGTCCTTGCAATATATACCCTCTTATGTATTCTTTCAGTACACTTACTAATAGATTCGTTTTAAACACATCGTTTATATTGTATTGGCTCCTTCTCTACTTATGATCCGTCTGGGTAGGTACCCTCTCACCTATTTCCAATCGCTAATCAGCAGTGTAACCACTGTGGAGTTCTGGTTTAGGTATACTAATGGTATGGCGCATTCCACCTTCCATACTCCTTAATGGTGACAACATATCTATAACCTACTTCGATTTAAATGGTTTGCCGATGCCCATGAGCTTCAATAATCACTTACCATCAGTTCTGTCTGTTCGTTTGTTTGTCACCCCAATACAAAAAAAAATCTAAAACTCTTTACAATTTAGGTGTTTACTATCGGATCTGTAATATTTAAATACACATATTATCCTGTTTATTAAAAGAACCTTTTTAAATGAAAGCAGTATCTTGCTCTGAAAAATAAATGTTTGCTTTAGTACTCTGTTTCTTTTCTTTATGTATGTTTGGACATAAATTGTTAAAAAAAAAAAAATATGCTAGAACAATCGGTGAATGTTTGTTTTGTTCTACATTGAATTAAAATAAATGTTTAAAACAAAAGTTTGACATAAAATGATAAAATCACAAAAATTTCGAACACAATGTTTCTGCAATGGACTCTTCTGATATATCAAACATATACATTCAACATTTAATCAAATAACATCCAACATTATTTACAGAAGATCTTGAAAATCTTAAATAAGAATGCAAAAAAACGTCTTCACCGTTAAACATGCGTGTACCCAATAAAATTACATACGTGCGTGTCTGAGAATCACAAGTCACAAGGTTGTATTTAATTACTCTCTTCATAGCGTAATCTCACCTAACGACTTTAAAGAGCACTGTCAGACCTAAACTATTATTAATCAACGTGAACGCTTGATGGTTCATTATGTGGCTCAAATGTAGCGGATATCAATTATTTTAATATTCACTTTGAACGAAGCTAAGCGATGGTTGTTGAAACACTGAATTTTATATCAACTTGTATTATGCTAACATTTCGTTAATTTAACTACATTACAAAGTATGCAACTATGAATTACCGTAAACAGTAAAAAATGGTTCTGAACGTAATACATTTTATTTTAAAAGGTAATTCAAAAATTGTCTTATTTAGTACACGTGGAAACACCAAAACTATGTATTTCCGAAAGATGCCTACAGCATATTTTCTTTGTAATCACATATACTGATACTAAGTATTTACATGAGGAAAAATAATACGTTTAACATAACTTGTGGTGTCTTGCCATTACGAAAGTACCTCAGCCATGGAATCAGAAATCAGGTTTTTCAAACGGTAAATCGTCAAATATAGACGAAGTTTCGTGGTTACAACTTCGAAGGTGTTAAGTTTATGATAACAAACTGGTCCTTTCTGCTTTGTGTTAAGTCAACTGATCAGCCAACGCATGCTTAGATGGTTCGCAACAATTTTTTTTCCGATAACAGTACCACGAAACATTTTATCAAGTACGACTTAAACGATATATTCTATTAATGCATACTAAACTACTAATACAAAACTGTAAAAAAGCGGTCTGTATATTAAAGATATTTAAAAATCTTTTGTGATAGTATACGCCTAACTTGCACATCACTAAAAATACTAGACAGATTTTGATGAGGTTTTGACTTTTTGAATGGGGTTTCAACTTAAAAACTCACCGAACCAAATGTTACATTCTCTTTTCGGAAGCCTATGAATAATCAACGTTTCTGTTTATTAAGAAACAACGATATGAATAAAACTATTCTGTACTCATTGATTATACACAATCAAATTATGGGCAAAAGCTAGACAGTAAATAAAGTAATGGTTAAGTAAATGATTATAAGAAGTATCCTTTCACACAATCAGTCTCCATTTTAAATGTTATTGATTGTTATCGATTACTTTTCTGTAGTTTGGGTATTGTAGTTATTCTATGAATTAAACATTATTAAATTTTTCCACGCTTTAAATACATTACATCTAATATATATAACATTAATACATATTTTTTTATGCTTACTTTAAAGCCCTGTGAACAACTGTAATTTAGGGCTCGAAGATAAGATTGAAGTTGCGTGACCTGCTTTATTACAATTTAAATTCAATATCATTCAGTTGAATGCGTTTTATATCAGTGCGGTAAATATTACATAATCTAAGCGTGTTTCCTGTTATACAATGCAAGTAACTTATAATTTTAAATCGATTGGTCGCGGCGTTATCTCTTGCCAGTTTCTATCAAACTGCTGATCAATTCGTTGCAGATAAACCGAAACAGACGCTTATTCTCTTTTAAATACGTGATTGTAAAAGTGTTACGGCATTCATGGTAGTAAGAGTAATATGGGTAAAGAACGATTCGATAATTTTCTCTATTTTGTTAAAATTATTTAAGACGAAATGTTACTAAAACTTGAATGCTTGGTCCATGATTAACAATGAAATCGTTAGAAATATGGTTTCTCTCAGAAGTTATTACTGCATTAAGTTCTATATTCTAAGATTTTTTGTATTAACAATATGTATTAATTAAAAGTTGTTTGTTCTGTTAAATATGACAATGTTAATGTTAGTGTGACATTAACATTGTCATATTTAATTGAACACTTTTTTTTGTCATATTCGAAGAGTACTTACACCTATGAGATTATGGCAAGCAATAAAGATAAGTTTCAACAAATGTGTCGTTCTCCGACATATTCATGTTGCGGGTTTAAGTGTTTCTTATCTTATTATTTTGTTAACACTGAGAGAAAGTTGTAAATTGCAGAGTAGTAGATTTAAATTTATTATTTTCTTATTGTGTGTTAATAAATATAAAATCGTTTAAGTAACTTCGACATCTGGAATTTACGTAATATGTCGTTTAATGTAACAGTGAGTTTGTCTCAATGTATGAGAAACGTTATACGTGGTAATCAATGCGAGGAATGTGCCCTGAGCTGATGCAATAGAACACCTGTGCCTGCAGCCACGCGGTCTTCTAACGACAATTAGTCGATCTCATATCAAGCATTTCTTGCGAGTTTATATTTACGTGACTCACTAGATATAATGTGGTTATAGCATTATGCTTTACACAAAGATGAGACAAAACCTTTCTTATACCTAATAATAAAAAGTTCTTGAAGAATTCATAATAGAAAATATTTTAATAGTAACTTAGATGATACTTAAGTATGAAGAACAGTATTATAATTTCATACACGAAAAAATTCGAAGAGAAAAAAAATTTGAATTTTTACTAAAAATAAAGTATTATGAAACGTAGTTGAAACCAATAAATGTTCAAAAACATAAAAAATAGCAAATGGAACAAGAAGTTTTTTGTATGCTGTTAATATACGAACATCTTGTTATGTAAGTAAATGCAAAGTTGTATAGAGGAAAAACCATGTAAAATTAATCTAGTTAATCTTCTTTCTGCAATCTACAATGCACATTTTGTAACCCTACATTTAACTAGAACAGTAAATTTGAAAAAGTTTCTTTGTGTTTTATATTTGTTATTTAGCTTGAAGTACGCTTCGATCTGTGGTTGACATAATTGATAGCGGAATTGAAATCGGGTTCCTCGCATCAGAATCTCCGTTGAGACAAAATATTTGTGTCAGATATCGAGAGCACTCAGGAAAATATATGTAATTACTGATCGCTTTTCCGAATGAAGATAGATGAATGACTTAATATCGGATTTAATTAAAAAAACACTGGCAATGCTGTTTATTCTTCACTATGGCAAATTAATTTGTAATTCCTTTTTTAAAATGTAGAGCCACAGTGCGGTATTCAGTAGAGAAATTGGTGGGACGCGTCGTAATAAATAACAGACTAAAGTACTTAGCTGTTTTTTTAGTATTTGTTTTTTAATATATGATTATCTTGTTTCACATTTCATACATTTCTACTGTTATTTATTAAAAGCTGAGTACTTACTACTACGATTAGTGCGATCAGGCAAAACACAAAAGAGTAATTTTGTATTGGTAGTTTTTTTCTTATGACTGTGCGAGGCGTGCATTCTATTTGTAATACGAGTTAGAGCCTAAAGCAGGCCTTAGTGTAAATATAAGATGAGCGATACGCGCGTACAATCGGCCAAAGTAAACACAACGATGGGCAAGAACAACGCAATAGTGTTATGTACATTATATATTATTGCCTCAGCAGTTATCCTTTTCTACGAATACACGCCCGTATTATATTTTTGTTTATACTCGAGATACGACTACACTTGGGACTGCATCTGATAAAATAGGTACAATCATCAACAAACACGTTAATACTATGGATTTAATATTTGTCAGTATACATGTACTGACAAATATTGCAATGTACAAGTACAAGACGCTTTTGATTATCTCAATAAACTTTGAGCCGCTCTAGATATTTCGAGGGTCTTTGAAGGATTGACATACATAAATTACACATGCAATTTCTTATCTTATTATTTTGTTAACGCTGAGAGATTGTTGGAAATTGCAGAGTAGTAGAATTAAATTTATTATTTTCCTATGTGGTGCTAATAACTATAAAAGAGTTTTAAGTAACTTAGAGATTAGGAATTTACGTAATGTGTCCTTTAATGTAATAGTGAGTTGGTCCCAATGTATGAGAAACGTTATACGTTGTAATCATCATCACAAACATTGAACCTCACCAACCACCCCTTAAAAATAAATTCCACTATTAACTTAATAATGCATTTTATATAAAATACATCTTCGTCTTTTCATATTCTACTGAAAGGGCAATCTTGGAAATTAAATTTCAATGACACGGGAGTAGAGTACGACAGTCCCACCTGATCATTTTAATTGTAATTAAAAAATATTTTTATAATGTAGAGATTACCTTTAGATAACGAAAGGTCATTAATTACTTTCATAATCTACATGTTAAACGTTAAGTTAAAAGTAAAAATTAAAGACGACGTACATCGTTATGAATTCAAGATAATATCCTATATAAATAGTAGAAACAGCATCATGTTTCTCCCGCTTCCTTTACGCGCATCTGAGTGGCATCTCCGTTAAAATTTAACCACATCGAGAGGAAGGCAGCTGCGGTGCCCGAGTCGTAAATCAGCGCCTGCGCATCGCTCTCCGCCAATGAGAATGCGCCCAATGCACGTTGATTTATTTGCACCTGCCTCTAGAGGAAGCTCTAATAAAATAATCTTGTTTCATGGGATATGTAATTTTTAACCTTTTATCGCGTACATCAGTCTCGTTTAAAGCTGTTGTAAGGTTTGGTATATCATTCTCACTTATAAATATAAGTGGAATATAATTATAATATTATCCCTGGAGGAGCTTAGCCCTATGCTCAATTACCTCGATTAGTGTCTCCCAATAGATTGGTCTTAAAATTAACATGGACAAAACGAAAATCAGGTCTAACGTAAATCATCGACGCCCACATATCCGCTCCACCAGAGCAACTGTAGGTGCCTTTTCGGCCTTTTAAAAAGGGATAAACGCTCTTTCTTGGAGGTCTCTAAGTTAATTCCATAAAGTCGTGGTCGGTGGACTGCTAGTTCCTCCAACACTACCTAGATAGTTATCTAGGCGTATTCTGTCGCGATCTATGATGGTGAAACTAAGCGGTTGACGCGGATGTTATATGAATACCGGTTGTTGTTGAAAACGCTATTTTCGAATTTGTCGACGAGTACGTCTACCTGGGACAAATTGTCCAACTAGGTATGTGTAAGTCACACTTCGGAGTCGATGGAAGCAGGTACTCAGAACCGTGCTTTGTGGTAACCTTTGGAGGAGGCCTACGTTCATCAGTGGACTTGTAACGGGCTGTGATGATGATAACGACAATATTTAAGTGATATGATGCGCTACTCTTTTACCGGATGGTATGTCTTGGGCCAACGCAACACAACGTTTAACGTCCGTTTTCCGACCAGTAATTTCACTAGCTGGTTACAGAGTAGCACTGGAGGTCTAACAAGGCAGACGTTTCATAGGAAACCTACCTCCTTATTATAGAGCGAGTAGCAATAACTATGTGATAACTGCCAAGTATCTACTTTTATAATCATAATATTGTAAATGGCTTCTTTATTCTTAATTATTCAGTATAAGTCCAGTGATGAATATAGGAACATATGTTCCACAAAAGCCCCAATAAAAATTGGTATGCCATGCGCGAGATTTACCCATATTTTGTAACTTCGCATTGCTAGTCTGTGACTTGCTCTAATCTATGAGATGTGTGTGCTTACGAGTACAATAATATAATATCATTATATTTCTTTTTGTTTTTATTTTAATAATAGTTTCGAAATTCTTGTACAAAATATGTCCAATAAACCATTTACAGCAAATGTTACTTAATGTTGTGCTAAATTTAGGGGACAAAGGTGTCCCTCCGTTCTATGAAAGAAAGAGCTTCTAGAATATATTAATTGAAGCAGATAAAGATTCTTGTTAGGTTGTGGAAGGGTGCGCGGAACGTGTATGGCAGGTTACTGGCACCACCTCCCAACAGTCCCTCAAACGATTTAAATTCAAAGCCTGTAGAAATGTAATTACTTCTGCGTCTGGTCAGAGTTCTGCCGACTTTTATTGCAGTAATTACACTTAACGCTTCTCTTACATTTTAAATTAAGCATTGACTTTGCAAATTCCTTCGATATTACACTACAAGGAAAAAAATTAAGAACTTGATTGTAAACCAAAGTCAGATACTATAACTGTGAAATGTAAATAGGCCTACTCGTATTAAAGAAATAAATAACGACCCCGTGTCATAGCATTCGGGGTATCTATATTGGGAGTAATGGGTTCCAATACCAACCGAAGAAATTATGTTCGCATTGCCGTTTTGATATTTTGCATTTATACTTATAATAAAACTCTAACAGATCCGACTCTGTACATATATTTTAATAATACTCGTAGGAATGAATAAAGTTCTCTAGAGGCTCATTAGAAATTCAATTGAGACCAAATCAACAATTTATTAAATTTTTGTCTGTTTATTAAATTATCATGCAAAAACTTCATATCTTATCATTCAATTGTTTGTAACCCAATTTTTTAAGAGCCCTTATAAGCCTAAACCATGACCTGAACTCATATCCGCAATTTTGTACATCACCCTTTACGTATTCAGGAAGTGAGCAGTAGGCTAAATGCCAAAAATGTATTTTTTTGAAAATGTGCATGCTTTCATAGAAGAATGCATATTTTTATAATGAAAAGAGAAATTAAAAAAAGAACACTGAGAGATTTAAAATTATGAATCAGAATCTATTGCTGTATTTGAAATCAGCAAAGGAGGATAACATAATTTTTATTTTATAAAAATCCGTGACCGTCGACACAGCATATATGACTCAATAGGTAACTAGCAAGACCGTCATGCCATATGATAATAAAAGAGAAACAATTCAAACAATGCCACTGTTACATATATCAAGTGTACGTAGTTTCGTTCATTTGGCCTGTACCCAGGTGTGTACCCACACAATCAGCAGTAAAAAGAAATGGTCCCTATGAAGTAAATATTCATAAACGTCTTGCTTTTCGAGCTTATGTTTAAAGATATTTTTTGGTAGAATAATATGAAACGGTGATTTAAATATATGTTTTCTGGTAGGTATTTTTTGTTTAAGTTTTCTATATTTCCTACACTGGCCATAATTCATCCTGAATTTTATATAGCATTAGATTTTAATTTTAAACTATTTATGAATTTTATGTATATAAATAGATATATGTATTTAATTCATTTTTCCATTTCAGGTTATCATGTTTTTTCATTAGCCTGTTAATCCACTAATGACATCTCCCAATAGATGATTTCCATAATCACCGTGCTTGGTATGCAGGTTGACAATACTATAGTAGCCGCTCCCTAGACGCTCTTGCCCGCCATCGATCTGCGTATTTTGGTCTAGTAGCGCTGAGATAATAAATACGCCGATTTTCTTACCAATTTCTATTTATTATATTATTTTGCATATCATAGTTTAAGAAACATCCTTATCTTACCAGCCTATAAATAGTCCACCGCAGGACATAGGCCTCTCCTATAAGGATGATTTGACATAGTCACCACGATCAGCAAGATACAAGTGGTAAATGTCTTTTAATTATTTATATTTTAAGTAAGAATTAAATCCCGGGTTTTCATTTATTTTATGAGACAGTTAACAGCATGGATTTAAAAAGGTTTACTAACTTATTTTTAGCAGCAATTAACTAAATTGATAAGAGATTTAAAGTCTGTTAATTGAAATGTTAAAAAAAAATACCTGTAACTACAATCTAAAATAAAAACCTAAAAAGCGGTCTTTCAATTACGACTTAAATTACTTTTTTTTTATAGAAAAGACGGCTAACGAGCAAGCGGTTCACCTGATTACCGACGTCCACATACATTTGCAACACCATAGATGCTGCAGGCGCGTTGCCGGTCTAAAAGGATATTTGGGAGATGGGAGGGAAGAGGAGGGGAATAGGGAGGGGGAGTAAGCCTCCGGTGACCTCACTTACCGAATGAAACGCAGAAGCACAAGATGCCTCTACTTCACGTCGGTATTCTGGGAGGCCGTGGTACCAACCCGGTCGAGCCGGCCCATTCGAGCAGCAGCAAAAGCCGCCGCTTGGCTCTACCACGCTTAAAAAAAAGCTAAAAACTTTATTTACGGCATATAAAAATATCAGTACATATTTCAATATAATTTAATGAAAAATTTTGATGATTTTCACATTTAAAATTCTCTTTTAATCCGACACTTAATTATGTGTATAATTTCTGTCTGCATGTAAACTAATGGTAGGGACCTAACATTACATCCTGAAAGGTGTAACACTTAATTTTTCTCTAAATATCAACCTGACCCGCACATAGCACACCTTGCTAGCTAACATAACATGAAGAAGCCCGGTAATCACACTAGCTCGCTAAGAGCCTATTAACTTCGAACGGAAACACAGATAGGGGCAAGTTTTCCAGTGCTTTGCATATACTTTGTACAAATGCAAGGTGCGCCATGCATCTAGATGTTCGAATTAAATCAATCTCATGATATGTGCTTTTTCCAAAATATATCCTGTAAGAGTGTAAGACTCCAAGTTCCTCCCCTAGAACTCGTATTATGTAAAACTTCATAAAGCTAACTTAATCTAAGTTACATCTTCATGTTTTATTTAATTATTTTCTTTAAAAAAGCATATACATATTATAAGGATTTCTAAATTCCTAAGCTTGAGTTAAGCACACAATGTATTTGAAAGTGTGTTGAATATTAATGAGTTGCAACTCCATACTCCATGCATCGTCAAATTTCGTTAATGAACTCTTACGACCATCAAGCGAATACCAATTTGCGATTGTTGCACTAATATTAGAATCAAAATCATGTTAGTTATAACATACGTAGTTCGCTCGATATTGTAAAGAGTTTTAGTTATGAATCCCAAAGTGTAAGTAACGTAATTATGAAGTCAGTAAAATTTTGTTTTTAATTATTTGTGTTTTTTCACAAGGAGGAATAGTGTAGATAAAGGATTTAAATTTTTTTTTAAATATTGCACGACAAAATAAAAAGAATTGTTTTAAAAATAATACAAAAGGGTGTAGTAACGAAGTTTCTTTCTCCTGTGTCTTCTCCATCAAAGGAATATCAGTATGAAAAGTTAGTAGATTTAAAAAATTAACGTTTGATAAGAGAAATGTATGTTTCTTAGGTCGATGATTAAATGATTTGATTTGAATGGCCACTCTGTTTTCCAACTTTGATTAAAAATAAACCTATGATATTCTAAATTTAATTTTAATAAATATAATAATGAAACACTTTCAATTGTTTTTAGATTCAGTATTTCAGTTAAACATGGGACCACAATTATAAGAGTAATTTTCTAATACGAGTTCATCATCCACACTGCTCAACAAAACGACGTGGTTCTAACGCAGCAGAGACAGCTTGCATTATCAAATCTTATGTTTGGTGAGGATAACAGTAACACATGCACTGTGCGTTTTTGGTTTAATCGCTTTCGTAGTAAAAACTTTTACTTCAAGAATTAACCACGATGAAGACCAGACACTAAGGTAGATTACAATGTATTAAAAGCAATGGTGGGAGCCGATCATTTATCAAACAATCATGGAATTAGCGTTATTGTTCAACTTTAGGTTATCCACAATATTGAGTAATTTGCACCAAATTGATACAATAAAAAACTTGAGAAATGAGTGCCTAATGAATTAACTGATGTGCATAGAAGAGCAAGCGTAGAACCTTGCCATGCTTTGATGACTAGGTAAAATGTAGATAATCAGGTCAGAATTGTGACGCGTGATGAAAAGTGGATCATCATCATCATCATCATTTCAGCCTATTAGAAGTCCACTGCTGAACATAGGCCTCCCCCAAAGATTGCCACGAAGCACGGTCCTGAGCCACCTGCATCCATCGACTTCCCGCAACACTGCGCAGGTCGTCACTCCATCTTGTGGGGGGTGATCCTACACTGCGTTTCTTTGTTGAAAAGTGGATGCTTTACGATAATCGTAAGCTATAAACGGAATGGTTGAACCCAGTTCAAATACCGGAACGATGAAATAACTACAGTGACCAATTCATGGTATAATTCACTATAGTTTTTTGAGATCCGGTGTATCCATAACAGCTGATGTGTATTGTAAAGAACTTGGACCAATGATGACATAACTCTTAAAGAAACAAACTCGACTGGGCAATCGATTTTCGCCATTACTGCTCAATGATAATGCAAGACCTAGCACTGCTAGACAAACCTCTTCTTTTTCGACTGAGGGACCTTCAAGAAAAGGGCCTATTCCTTCCTTAAACGCCGGCAGTGCATTTGTACCTCCTCTGGTGTTGTGGATGTTCATGGGCGTCGGTGATCACTTACCATCAGGTGAGCCACATTATCGTTTGCCCCTTCTTCTATAAAAAAAACATTTTTAAAAGACTTGCAGTAAGAAACCATACGTTATCCTCCATACTCGCCAGACGTAACCTCAATCAATTGTCATTTTTGCGCAGTTAGGACATAATTTTGTTCTCAGGAAGCGATACAAAATGGCTTCATAGACTTTGTAGAGCCACGATTTTATAGCAAATATCTTGTCTCGAGATTGCAGAAATGGATAGATAATGATGGATTTCTAAAAAATGGCAATATTAATATTTCAACTCGTAATATGAATCCCATGATAGCCTATTTTATAACCAAGGAAACATTGTATAGATTTTAAATGTAATTTTTACAGGAGCGCTGTAATTGAGACAGTTATATACCATAAATGTATTGGACAGAATTACAATATTCTTTAATTATATTAAATAATAACTCACAAACGTTTATTTAGATATATTTCACAACGTTGATAGCGAAATAATTTTTTTAACTTTTCAAGAGGTAATATGCTCAAGATTTTATTTATGGTTATGATTTTAGAGTTAATCAAAAATTGTTGCATCTTTAACCCACCTATGCGGCAGACAATTAGACGATTCTAGTCTTCTAATTGATTGTCAGTGCTTGATTTTGTTGCGACAATTAGCGACGGCGGAAAGTCACGCGGCGCCTGGAAACTAAGTGTATTAAATTAACTGTTGTACTCATAACACAAAATATATCAAATATATGAATTCGAATATGTTTAATACATTACAATACAGCCGTGAGTTAGAATATTGAAATGAAAAAATGATGAATAGAAACTTTTGACTGAAACTTCACCTGATATTGAAGCCAATTTAACTACTAATTTTAAACCAAAACTGCAAACTTCATGATGTTTGCCTTTATTAGGAGTAAAATAATAATAATATGCATTAATACTATCTACAATTAAGGCTACTTCAGGTGTACATAGAAATAGGATATAAAGCTATTTCTAAGATCTTCCAAAAAAAAATTCGGTGCAGATTTGAGGAGGGAGAGAGAGGATTTTAAGCGTCCATTCGTGAGTGACGTTATCATAATTAACGACCCAGGGTAATTAGGTATACGCGTTTCAACTGCCTCTACTATCAAGATCCAGAATTGGAATTCTAATAAGTAGTTTTTTCGCGCACAATCCTTAGCGATAAAAGTGACGTTGTCTTTACAAGTGTTTATATACTTCTCTTTAGAAGTATTTTTAAGTAGATTCTACTTATCAAATAATAATAGTTTTTATCAATTTCACATGTTCTAAATTGTTTATTTTTCAACTCGAAAAATGTCTACCTTTTTGGGCTCGGTGACGCAGTAGTTAAGCGTTAAAAAGCGGAGCTGCGGATCGTGGGTTCGATAAAAATACTTCAAATTGCTTGTAAATACTTTTCCCGCATTGGAGCACTTACTTTTGACGTTCTACAAATAATTCATCCGAGTATGTGTGCTTGACAATGTATATATATCCAGTCCTGTAAAACGCCTTCACTACTCAGGTGAAAACTGTACGTATTTAATGTATATATATATAATATAAAAACAGCGTATATGAAAACAGCGGAGTTTTAAATAAAAAATATACAAAATTGTGAAATTGGTATAGCTAATGAAGTTAATACATTTATTTGTATGAGATCTCAAGATTAAAATTAATTGCAAAGATACCATATACAAAATAAATCTAATTTCACGTTTGCGAACCAGAATTTTGTTATTTTTATTATTTTCCGCTCTTAATAGATCTTTTTAGCCCAAATTATTATTCAGAATTAGGCTCGACAGCATTACGTGGCGTTTATACGTTTTTACGTTGAAACATTAATGGATTAAACCTCGAATGATAAATTTACAAGCAGCAAAAAGGGAATGTGGTCTGGGATATTTTCTCTGCGTATGTTAGAATCGCCAACAGGGAACATGAATAATATTTCACTACCTACTATCCATACTTTCATCACTTTGAAAGATTTTATATTGAAACATGATTTTTCTCTTTATTCAGTTAAAATAACCTATACATAACAGTGTATTTGTAAAAATTCTTTTAGCCTATTAGAGTATACTTAATACGAAACTAAAAACGGTCAGGTCAAACTAAAAATTCGACTGAATTCGCGCACCGTGGTTCCGTAACCACACGATTTCATATATATGGCGTGGTTATTATCAATTATACATATTGTTTTGTATTGAGCAAAAAAAATTTATTTTCTTTTAATCTGTTTGGGATCATTAACCTGAATCACGCTTAGCCGGATTTTATTATTTGTTGTTTTATTTTAGATTAAGCAATATAAAAAAGTTTGACTCTTGTATGCATCACCGTTTTCTGGCTTGTATGTATTAAGCAAAACCAAAAAAAAAGTTTTACTTTCTTGTATTTCTTTAATTTTTACTTTTTGTTTTTTTTATTGTCTGTAGGTCTATAATAACACATATTCTGTGAAAATTTTAAACGGTTACCTATTACGGTTCAAAAGATACAGGCCCTTCAAAGGTAGGACAGACAGACAGGTGTACGGACGCACGGTCGGGCGGACGTGCAGACAGCGTAGGCAGTGTAAAAGGGTCCGTACGAAACCGTAATAAAGTACAATAATTAGGAACTTAAAATTAAATTTGAAATAAATATGTGATACCTTTCTATAGAATAGCGACAACGCAGTGCTCTTTAAATTCGCAATATTTTTTTTTTTCAATAAAAAGTAAAAAATAAAGTAGCTACCTGTAAATGTCCCAATGCAACGCCATCCCCTTAATATTTGAGATGTTTAAGTTGTACTTACCTATACATCTAAGATTAGATTCATACGAAGGAAACTACTCAGTGAGTCGATGTAGAGACTGTTTGTGAAAAACAAATTCAAATAACGTTAATATGCAATGATATGTTTAGTATTATCTCTCAATAATTACTAACTAAAACTATGTTGCGTGATACTGTCATTTCGTTAGTTTCGTAAGTAAATAACAAATGTTTTTGTAATCACTAGATTGAGAATTACATATCACTACTCTACCTCGAAAAGCGAAGCACGAATCATGCGAATCTGATAATCGATTGAAATTGTAACACGATGTTTCGCCCGTGTCGTTTGAGATGGAGCATGGCAAGTTTGTAGCTGGCGGTGGTGCGGTGGCGTGACCAGAGACACGGCGACGGTGATGGCGGGCGGTCGGGACACCGACGGAGACTGGTACGGCGGGCCTTCCTGTCACGCGATGCCGGGCCGACAGAGTTAACTTAGACTAGAAGTCAAAGCATTATTAAGTTATTAATACCGTACATTTAATTGTCATCACCACGTATAATTTTGTCAAAATCACAAACATACTGAAATTCCCTACGTAAACTGTATTCGTAGGGAATTTCAGTTTGCTCGGATATCATTGACAGGAATATCAGCATGATATAATTATTTTTTATCTTAGAACAATACGCAAAAGTTTGCAGACTTTGTATTTTCTTAACGTACAAGTGATACCAAAGTAAAACCGCGCTTAAGCTAAATAATGTCCATAGCTTATTTTAATATTGGATAATACAGGGAAAACCACACTTACTGAAGCAGCTTCAAGTAGCAACATGAAGCTGGTCACTGATATTGAGGCACGTCGATCTTAGTCCCCAAGGGTGATCTTAGTCAACGAATCTATAGCTTCATTTTTCCGTTGCCAGTCAACGTTGTCCGTCAAAAAAAGCTGTCCTTGCTACAAGGAAGACATTGTATTTATTTGATACATAAGTTAACCATATAAGATACATATGTAAATAAAAAAAAATACATGTCCATTTTAATTATTATGAGTTTTGAACATTGCTAGATTTAAATTCAAAAAAAATGCTTATATTCATACTGCATTCTATGAATACATATCTACAAGACAATATTACAGTGGCTAACCAACCTGCTGATATTTGCATTATGCAAAGTCTGTTATGAAGATGACAGAAGCTACTGAGTGATTTTATCAAGAACACTTGTCAATGCTCCTACGTTATTAAACATTTCTTGATGGAAAAATAAATTCGCAGATATCATAATTAAATAAATTATGATGTCTAGGAATTTTACGTCAGTTATTAGCGTAGGTGTTTAAGGAATGTTACGCTTATAACTGATATTTTATTTATATTAAAAACTTAATCTAAATTGCCAATATTTCAACCCTATAGAAAAGGAAACGTCAAATAAAAATAACGGAATTTTACGATCAATGCAAATATTCCTATTACGATGATGTGTTTGCCGATCGAGGAAAAGGTATTTTAGGCCTACTAAGCTTACGCGGGTTTATGTAACGTTTAAATATTTAATTTTCCGATGGCTTAATGCCATGTTATAAATAAATATAGAGATTCGTAGTACCTACATTTATCGTTATCAGTCTGAATTTGTGCTAATATACGTGTGGAATCACTTACTCTAGTTAAGTTTCACAATAAGCTCTTCTACCGCGTAAATTCGTATGATTAATATTGATTAGGCAAAAATATGTCCGCGTAAGGCTATGTAGCCTGTGCCACACCAATTTTCATCGATTTTGAAGATAGAAAATAAATCCATAATTGTTAATAAAGTAAAACGGTACATTTTCACTCCATCTATAAGAGTTTTTTGTTTTTTTTTCATAAGTGTTAAAAAAATGTGTGGATTACACTACACTCCGTTTGTCTACTTATTGGTTTGTTTTAAACCTATTGAACGATATGCCAACGAAATAAGGCTTTAATTCTATTGCACTTTTTCAATGTAGCTGAATTTTGCATTGCACATAACGTTAAACTTATATTTCTCCTATTACTCCAACACGATACACATGTTTAACGAGTTCTAAAATGCAGTGGTTATTATTCGTGTATTTAATCTATTCTGACTCTTCTTGAATGATTCTCACACTGCAAGAAACGACCAAGGGAATGTGTCATGAGATCGTATCTTCGAAAATGGGAAGATTAGGATGCGCCTCACGCTAATATAGAAATATATTTTTCAGATAATAGCTGGACGAGTATATAAATTAACCTGGCGATCATAGTCCACAATTGATATTACTACAACAGATATATTAATATATAGGGTTGGTTTAAAAATTGTCGAAACGAATATTTAAATTTTTTTATAAAAAAATGTTTTCTATGTAATAACAAAAAATTTCTTATCCAAACCGATTGCAATTCATTCCGATTCATTCATTGCAATCACTGGAAACTTTTTACGCTGCACCAATGACCGTAAAATTCGATTTATTTATTACGTTAAATGAAAAAAAAAAACAAATATGACCATGACCTAAATATTGTAATCTTTTGTAATTGTTTATACAGGTTGAATCCAAATTTGAGTTAAATGGAATGGGAAAGAAACACATAAATTTGATATAAAAGATTAAATAATTTAATAAGAACTAGATGCTACACTTATTTTTTTAATTTTGCAAACTTTTGCAAAATTATATGAATAGGGGTAATAGTTCTTTACAAAACGAGTTCCTTTTGTACATTAACATTATATCGCAATCCCGTAGAAAGTGAGACAAAGGCATGTATAATGAAAAAACTTTCTTCCAGCGATTACGTAAAACTCCGGAAGCTCCGTACTTCACGACTTCTAATCGTGCCTTAATTGATATTTAGTTAGTTCCTTTTACGATTATCCTCTCTATGACGCATTGTACGTAGGATGTTTTGAAACAGTAAACCCATGATCAATTGAATGTTACATATTGTTTGTTATTATTAATTTAATGTTACACATTACAATAATACATTTAATATAATACTGTAATACATTTAAATACAGGTAAAGTGTGATAAATATTTTTTATCTAGAAATTTTATTCGTCATATGTTAAGCTTATATAAATGATGATGTTATGATGTCCGTCATTCAATTTGTATTTAAATGTAGCAGATTAGGTAGGTTAAGCAAATTAATTTCGATCAACTGCGGTCTAGATCAACAACTCCTGTAGACGTACAATATAAAACGTCCTAACGTACGGTGGTAAAGTTCCGTTAGCGTCTCTCAAGAAAAAAGATTTCACATCTGGTTAAGTAAAATAATTTCATTGAGCGTTCTAAACATGGTCAATAAACATAACTGATTACAAGTTGATATATCAAAAAGATTAAAAAATACAACGACTTTTGCGCAGTACATTTCTAAAATGGTGCTGCTGATAAAAAAATTACAAGAATTCCTAAATTGTCAATACTATTAATCCCTGCCGCCAACGAGAATAAGTAAGCACATCCCCACAAATTTTCTGTTTCCTAAAATTGAGACATTCACCAAATATTATATTAGAGCTCCTGACATGGAAACCCGGGCTAAGGAACCCTAACTACCGCATTTACGCGAACTCACGCGCACTTTATTATTATTAATTATTAACCTAGGACTAGAATCCGTGCAATGAAATTTCTCATTTACCGACGAGTGTCCTTACGTAGTACATTTGTGTATATAAGTGAACTAAAATAAATTCAATCTTTATTACTACACTTGCTATCATACGTGTACCTTGCATAGAAATCTTGATTCTCTTCTATTTTTAAATACAGAATATCTAATGACGAGAACGAGTTTAACTTGTTATTATTCTCATTAATATGAAAACGATATAACCGCAGAAAGATGCCCGTCGAGATACCGCGAAGTATATAAACGAAAAATAATACCCTTAATACTCGTATTTCTTCCCATGGTTTTAATTCAAAAAGTCTTCAGCATTGCCACGAAATGTAATATTATAAAAAGGTTAATTCGCAGAACCAGGGAATTATTATACAATACCATAAAATATTGGATTTCTTATTACCTGAAACATGTATTTTGGTACATGTACCTATGATTTTTACGCTTTATGATATAAAATAAATGTATGATATGGATTGTAACACAACAGATGTGAACTGAAGAGGATGGAAACATTGTTTTGATTAAAAAATAATGTATGTTATGAAAACAATGAAGTCGAAGGAAGGACAATGAAATCAAAGTATAGAACTTTCATTACTTGTTGATACAATTAGAATCGTTTGGAGATTAGTATGAAGAGATCTTGTAAGATTCGTTCAAATAAATGATACTGAATAAACGTTGTCGATATGCATCGCCAGTAAATGAATAATTGCAAGGTGGGCGGCGCAGGAGGCACCTGTTCATTCATGAGCTGCGGGGAGAGAGCGCGGGCCGCTGGTCGCCCACGCGGTCTTACTAACATTGAGGTTGCACATTCACTAGAGCGGCGAAACTAAGCAGCTAAGATATTTTGTTACAAAATTTGACTACCGGGATATTTTAAGCTTCTAGTAACTGCTAAATGAAAAGAATAAACACTACCATAAGTGATTGTAAAACCAAAACTTTACGTTTCAGTATAACGGCCCAACATACGTCAACCAATACGATTTAAAGAAAGCATCCAATGAATTGATTATGAAATATTTATTTTATTAAGATATTCATGAAACTATGTTGTTTCATTTCAAAGGTATGTTAGATTATTCTCCTCCGTTTCCTACGTCATAGTGGATATTCAACCTAAGCAAACCTACCTAACCTAACAAATCTATAGAACTGTATCAATCCAGCAAATTGCCTAACACTTTTTTAAGAGTTACCTCATTGCTCAATTGTTTTATTGCTCCTTATGAGATTTATTTGGATCGTGGGAGTACTCTTTATTAATAGAATGCTTACAATTTGACAATATGAATTAGATAACAGAAGTCAAATAATTAAACATTAATGCGTTATATTTTAAAAAAAATCTGGTAATGCCCGCAGACATATTGATACATGTTCCTACATGCTCCGCAAAATCGTTTTTATGAAACAACTGACTAAAGCAATTGATTACAAACTCTCTTCATTTATTTCAAAACTTTTCTTGTATTGAGTCGAACATAACCCGTAAATTTGAGTTCAATCGATCGAGTGGTTTTTGAGTCCATTAGGGACTGGTTTGTCCCTTATAAATAATATAACAACAGAAACTTTTTATTACATAGAAGAAGATAACGTGGTAGAGCCCAGCGGCGGCTTTTGCTTCTGCTCGAAAGGGCCGGCTCGACCACGACCTCGCAGAACACCGGCATGAAGTAGAGACACTTTGTACTTCTGCGTTTCGTTCGGTGAGTGAAGTAACCGGAGGCCCACTTCCTCTCCTCCAACCCCCCTTGGCATTTTCCCGCCCGTCTTCCAAATATCCTTAAAGGCTGGCAACGCACCTGCAGTTCCTCTGGTGTTGCAGATGTACGTGGATGACGGCAATCACTTACTATCAAGTGAGCCGCCTGCACGTTTGCCCGCTTGAACATAAAAATGTTAATAATGACCACGGACTAATACATTGTTATCTAAGTATAAATAAAGAAACCTTTGAATAAATTCCATTACGTAGGATCCAAATTTTTAGTTTTTCAATACATTTCAATGATATCTGATGAAATTGGTGGCATAAATATTTATATTAAACACCTCATTTTGTACCATTTGGGTTGTAAGAGGCAAACAAGGAAAAAAAATGAACCTCATAAAGCAACCGGATTCGTTTGCCCAAAGTTTTATAAAACTTTGCCAAACCCGGCTCTGGTGAAGTACGGCAACAGCATTGAGCGGTTTATGAGTATGGTTAAATGCTATATTCCTCTACAAGATGCAGGATTGTACAAGCTTGACTGTGAATGTGGTCTTGCTTACAAGCGGAAAACTAAAAGAGAAATTAAAACTCGCGTAAACAAACACATAGCTGACGTGAAACATCGACGCTCTGAGAAGTCTGCTGTCTCTGATCATAATCAAAAAACACCCATACTTCAAAGAAAAAGATTCCGTAATAAATAAAAGTAAATCCAAATCCAATCATACCACTATACGACATCAAGATAGTGTAAGCGCCTCCTGCGTAGACCGGACCAAAAATTAATAATTAAAAGCTTAAGATAGCCCCAGTCCACTTTAACATCAGGACGTCTAAGGCCTCAGTTCCCCCGTAACGGTGGTCACCGGGTTGGGCTGTTAAGCACCTGAAACATCGGATAGTAACATTCCGTAAAATTACTTTTATTTCAATGACTGGTATTCGAGTAAATAGTCAAAGAAATAATTAGTATGGTTTAAGTTTTACAACATGTACTTACTTCACGGAATAAAGTAATCATGGTATTCTCCTGGTCGATTTCAACCAAAGCGACATAGTCTGATTACTATTGGAAGTTGTCAGACACGCAGGGAGACTCGTCTCTCTTTATCCGACGTAACGCATATGCGATGAATTTTAATCTATCAGCCGTGTTTCTTACATAAAATATAAGTTTCGGACGGGATTGACAGTAATCACTATGCGAAGTGGTCGCTGCTATTCTCAAAGGGAATGAAATAATGACAAAAGGAATAAAGATTTATTTTATTTAAGCGAACACTACACATATAAATTAAATTACATTAAAAATATACTAATTAAAATATTATTTACGGATTTTATCGCGTTTAATTTTGTTTTTGTATTCCCGACGTCAAACCCACCGTGACAACGGCTGCTGTAAAGCAATCGAAACGTCGGGAATATAAAAACAAAATTAAACGCTATAAAATCCTTAAATGATATTTTCCTTTAAAAAGGAATAAAGTTACAAATATGTGAAAAATACTGAGTAAATAATGATTATTAATATATCATTCATGTTTGCAGAGCTTCGCATGCTGTCTTAATAACTTGCTGCACAATAATTCAATGAATTACAATTCAAGAAGATGCTTCTACTAATTTCAAAGTTATGCTCTTCGAATTTGTTTCTATACTCACGAAAAAAAAGAGTATTTTTTTTATAGGCTAAAAATAGGGAATCTTTATTATACTTATTAAGAAATTCAACTCTTTAAAGTTCAAAGGCGAAACAGAGATAAACGTTTTAGCCCCATGATTTTGAAATCGTTTCGTGTCACTGCAATTTCGAAGTCGAATGTGAAACCAAGAGTGGAGGTCACGTCCAAATGTCGGAATTAGCATTCGCATTGATACCGGCTCTCCGAACTCTCCGAACCAGATCAATTCTCATCAAATGGCCTCTATGGATTACAGCGATCACGAACGTTATAAAATAATATAAATCTTTTGAGTATTGTCCCCTTTTCTTTTACCTACAAAGTTAGCTTTTTTGACCCAGTCAAAATAATTTCCGATTGAGCATATTTTTGTTGACTAAGAAACACAATGAGATATTATTATTATTTCTCACAAATACCATGTCAATAGAAAGCAAATAAGCAAATGATAGATATCCCTAAAAGCACACACTAAAAGCAAGATACTCTTAATTTAGTAACATAGTGAAATTAGTGTATATTATTTACTGTTATATTTCGTATACCGATTCACTGCGCGTTTGCTGACTGGTAAATACTTAAAACAATGTGGGAAAAGTAATCTTATTCATAATGTAAAAATTTATTATCTGAATGTATTCAGATAGATTCGTGATGCGTTCGTGTCGTCATGTGAAGGCAGCTTTAAAAAATCTTGAATCTCATCTCGTCCAGTGGGTGTCTTTAAGGTCGATTAAAAATAATACTAAAGAATGTTTGTCAGTTTCGTCAGAAGACCGCAATAAATGCTAAGCCTGGCATATACTGCGCCAACTTGGAGACCAATGACGAGTAATAGCATCTAAATTTTGGGACTGTTTGTTTGGGACTGAAGCATAACGATTGGCAAAGTGTACATAACCACTACGTTTTACCGATTACCACAAATCCTTACAACCTAGATCTAGATATCTAGACATAGCTATCAGGTATAGTGTACAGTTTAGAGAGTAATATTGGTCATTGCTATCCACTGAAGATGATAATGCGTATTGTAACAAAAATTACAGAATATATATTGTAATGTTTGAATATTTTGTCTCATCTTCTGAATTTTAAATATCTATAAATGTTTCAATATTCGCTATATTTCAAATATAAAAGTCAAGGTACATCGTCTTCGTTTCTACAACCATAAATATTAATTATATTCTAAGAGCGACGGATTATAGAATGAAGAGGTCACTCACAGCGCTATTAACATTTTAACTTAATTGACACTGACACGATTCGACTTAACAGGTTTTCGTCATCGATGTTTTTCTATGCATCGCAATCTTATCTCAGTTACAGATTGCTAAGTAACTACAAAACTTTTAACTTAAAGAGATATAAAGATAACCTACAATTACCCAGACAGAAAAAAATATTTTTGTATTAAATCCTTTTGTTATTAAGCTACAAAGTTAGAATACACAATAGGACACGACTCGTTTTAAAGGATGTTGTCTTTGTTGTCTATATATTTATTTCTTATTCTGTGCAGGCTTTCAATAGCATGCAATGGAAGAATAATCAAAACACTACTCTGATATTAAATGATTTAAATCCTTTTCGTCACGACTATTTACTAATTAGAATCAACTTTTGTTAGGCATTTCAAACATGTTTTCTAAAATGTTGATAGTTAAAAAAAATCTTATTTCTATTACATAATTTTTTTATTAACAATAAACTAGTTTTAAGAAGCCAAATAATAACTATCATAAAATCATAACGAGTTTCTTCCTTTTAAAATTAATAATAACGTATTTCACAAATGTACCTTATCTTTAAGAACCATTTCAGTTAAAACAATATTTTCATCGTATTTGTAATTAGGGGCGCGTGCGGCTCTCAGCTGCTCGAGGCACCTGCGGCGACCTATCGTCCAGAGCACAGAACTCCTTTAGACATTGCGGTTCAAAGACAAAATACAAAAAAGGACTCATTACTCGTTCTTGATGATTCTTTTTTTTTCCAAAAGTATATATTCCCAATTAAAATTTAGTGAGTATTTGTTTGGCGATACTGCGCGTACGTCACCTATTGCATTTTTATCATTTTTATTACTCTTAAGGGAGTTCAATGTATATTGAGAAATGGCTTACCTGGCTGGTAATAAATATATGTGTTCTGATTGTTACATAAGACGTTAGCCGGTATGCGGTAACCTTTAGGGGTTTGGTGTGGTAGCCAGGAGAAGAAATACCGCAAGCACGACGATCCGCTGAACAAACAGAAAGCAGAACATCCGAATAAACCAACTTAATTAAACGTTACCATGACGTCTGACTTAAAATCCTAGAATGATCTAAGAAGATGATGAAGCTAAGAACACACATAGTCTGATAAATTCCCCAGGAAAAAAACGAACAGTCTCTCCTTTGCTTGTCTCTCGTTTAATGATTTAGAATGAAGGCTGGAATATGAAACATTTATTTTTATTTTTCGGCACGCTTTAAATTTCATAGGATGCGAATGACCTAGGTTCACGAGGACAAGTACATGATGTGAAGTCGGCTAACTCGCACTCTAGGAACGTAGCTGAAAACTGCACAATAATAAGAGGCAGCATTTGCCGAGCTGAGACATATTCAAAATTACATCATCATCATTTCAGCCTATCACAAGTCCACTGCTGAACATAGGCCTCCCCAAAGATTGCCACGAAGCCCGGTCCCGAGCCACCTGCATCCGTCGACTTCCCGTTTACTAATATTTATTACGTACGAAACCTATACTACGTAGAATAAAAATTTATACGAATCTTCATTCATTTTAGTTTTTATTAACATTTTTTACTACATAAACATATATTTTTTAAGTTTAACAAAACAAAATATCTTGTGATTTATAACTCAAATTTCTATTTCGCATTTTTATTTATTCCCTTCTTAATACTTATTATTTCTATTCAGTATATTTGAAATCCAGTTCCCACACGTAATACCACATCAGGCAGCTTAATCCGTCTACTTCAAAACTCCAAGATTACTTGCGAAACGCAATATATAACGTAATATACCCTTTCCAACTAATTTCCAAGTTATGAAAGTTGGACGATTAAAAATCTGAATAACGTTTTTTTATTACATTTTAGCGTTAGATCAGCCGCAATAAAAATGCTAATAACCAGGTCTAGCTATTTACAAGTACGTAGAAGGGGGTAGGTGTTGTATGGAAGCAATTAGTCGGCGTGTTTAGGGGCGGTACGCATGCGGCGGGTCTCCGGCGGGTACAGGAGTGACCGTTATTCGCCTTTGCTCCGCCGTAATTAACCGCAACTTCATCATTGTGCCGTAGCGTATGGCCGATCTAGAATGTACACTGCACTTAATTAAAACGTTTTGCTGACTACGATATTTATGTGATCAAAGTGCAGGTATTCATGGTGGTATGTACCTAGTAACACTCGAGATTGTGTGATTATTAAACTCAGTAGTAGTTTCTGCTAGTGTGATTACTCTGACTGAATTTCAATATCTTATATTACATAGCTCTAAGCAGACTGTCAAAGAACAGATTTATTATTCTCTTATTGGAGAACATTTTGTATCAAATCCTGATAAAAGTCAATCGTCACTCTACATCTAGGACTTGCTCCGATCTTATCACATTAGCAGAAAAGGGAATACATCAGATAGCGGAAGGTCACGACGAGTGAGTGCCTCTGTGTTTACGCGAACATTTGCGGCACTTTACTGTATACCTTCTGCGCTGTTAATAATACTGCCGATATTATTAAGAAGTTATCATCAAAATCGATTAAATAATTTAATAAATAATTCAATTTAAATAATGATTTCTCGTATTTATGCGAAAACTACACATTTTAAATGAAACCATTATTTACGGATTTTATCGCGTTTCATTTGGTTTTTATTCCCCGACGTTTCGATTGCCTTACAGCAGCCGTGGTCACGGGGGGACTGAGGTGTTAGACGTCCTGTAAAACAATTGAAAAGGATTCCTATGCTACAAAGTTCGGTGTATAGAGCAAACGATACAAACAACTAACCGTATGTGTAGACGTAAACTACTAAAATAACTAAACTGTTATGTTTCAAGAGCATGAAATCACGAGGCCCACCACCCACGCCCGACGCCGATTTACGATCTTATAATATTACTTCAGCATAGTTGAATCAATAATATAAGTATATTATTCAAACATCTTATAGACCCTTACCCGTTTCCGCGTGTTCACAAATGCGTTTTCCAGTACATACTTAACGATGACGCCATCTAAATAAAACCAATTAAGACTTTCTCTTTTATTATATAGTTTTTCCTAGAATAGAATACGGACAAAAACATTTTCTTTGACCTTGTATAAAAATGTATCTGAATATTACTTACTGAATAAACTTCAATTCACTCATAACTTATTCACTTATAAATATATGTTTGTATGTATGTGCGCATAACAGTGCTTAAACGGATTTAACTTGAAAACTCATTAACGGATTTCGATGGATTTTTTTTTAATATTTATTTCATTTATGATTCCAGAAATGATATAGGCTATGTTTTATCTTAATATTACAATTGCGAAAGTTTGAATGTACGTCGTTCAATCACACTTAAAGGGATATCAACGAAATTTGGCAAAGGTGTAGGCTATGCCATGGCATGGGATAGAGGACTTTTATGACAATTAATAGCACTCCAAGGACAAAATTTATTACTAGTTGTATAATAAATATTATAAGGTTTTCATCATAAATTTTGCTGCAAAACAACAATAGTTTAGAAACATAAAGTGAACCTTTTATTTTATGCTTATGAATTCTTTTGCTACGACGAGAGCGGCAGATAAACATGGTCATGCTGCCATCACCAACATAAGGACCATTAAAAAATCATTAAATTAATCGCATAAAGTTATTTATGCTGGAATTAAAATATTTTCTTCCGAAGAACTCAATATTTACTTTCTATGTTGATCGATGCCGACAACTACTCCTCACTAGTCGGTTAGTTTATAAAGTAAACAGAAGTTTGTATTAATCATGACTTTCTAAATTACATCTTATACCGTTCAAAGGTTAGTATGTATTATTACGAAGACGTGAGTGGTATTCCAAGCAATGTCTACAAAAAATACTTAGAACTATTGACTTGTATCTAAGATGTGACTTTTTATGTGTGCTCTGGGTGTAAATATCCATTAAAGAGACCACGTAATGGGTACAACACATTAGACAGAGGTCACGTTATTTCATTTCTTGAAGAGTATCTATTGAGAAAATAACAGAATTCCACAATAGTCTGAATAATACTTTATTGTGTATTAAAACCGAGTGTATATATTTAGCATTGTAAATGAATGGGCTCTAACAAATAAATTAAGTTCAATGTCACCGGCTGAAATTGAATCCTTACTAAGTTCAACAGAGAAATTACTTATGAAATTTCAATCATTTCGGGGACCTCGCTCCATAAAACTTGTGTTAAAGGTCTTTCATTTATATTAGCGCATAGTACTTACCCTTACATACACGAATTTACCTTCTCATCCAATAATTATGTGCGCCTCCGCATCCGGATTCATGTTCGCGGTAAGGACATACTAATGGGAGAAGGATATGGACCATCATCCGCCATAGTGACCCACTGCGGATTGGCGGATTTTAAGCCTGTAATACACTTTTGTGCAAAATTTACTTATTCTGCACACAGATGTCCTTGCTACAATGTTTGCATTTACAAAGAATTGTAAACCGTAATTAGTACATAATATAATAGAGCTTAAAGTTCACATATAACGAAAGTATAATCAAAACTTTTAACGCCAACGTGACGCGCGGTAATTGATGAAATTTATTAATTATTCCTGTGTATTTAGAGATTTGATTGCATTGATAGTGATTATATCAAGTATGTGTACATACGCTAGCAAACGTGTTCAATGATTTAAAAATAGATTTCTAGACCGGGACCACGATTTTTGTTTAGGTTTATCAGCCCAACAAGTAATAGTGAGGAAAGTTACAAATGTTTCTTCGAAGCAGGAATCAAATCGGTAAAGCCAATCGCTCAGTCACTGTGCCCACCAAATTGCGAATACTATAACTTCACGGTTGATATGTTATGTTATTATGTGAAATTAAACACAAAGCTTAACAGATGTTAAAGTATAAACCGAATCCAGTAACCCCTTAAAATGGAAAGTCTTCACAACTCTATTACCTTTACGAGTATTCCATTTTTTTTAAACTGTTATTTTTTTTCAGGGTTTGGAGCCATAAAGAGTTCACGACGCTGTTCCAGTGCGGGTTGGCATTTTTAAGTAAGACTAATATTAACGCATTTTATTTAAAATAACAAACATGCATATTCTAATGAAAATAAATACAAAAAATAATAAATACAGACTTTACTTATCGTGTCCTGTTTAAACAATCATGATAACAATACTTGCTTTCAAGATAGCCGAAGTGAAACATAGACAATGGTATACATTATACACAAAAAAGAGACGGACGAAAGTGGTACATGCTGCTCAATCAACTAAACAGCGTGTGCTGTTGTGTCTAGAAACAGGGCAATGAACCAAGTGAAAGTTTGTCCGACAGTAAATACGTGTACAACAATCCATATTCAACCACTGCGTTGCATGATGTTGTTATATACAAGCTCCCGCTGTTTGTGCGTCACGTATGATTGAAGAAACTAAAAAAGAAAACTTATATTCAGTGCTTACCTAATTCTTTTAATAAGTTTATTACATTGTAATCACTTTTCTGACAACATATATTGAAGCTCAGTGGTAAAGGTTCTGGGTTTGAATCTTAAACAGAGCTCATATCTAAGCAACACTCAAATTACTTATGTTTGTAAGTGTAGATATTGTTACCATCGTGTCCACTAAATTTTTCATGTGATTCCCAGTATACTGAATCTATTATAAGCGTCCCCGTGCTTCTGCTTCTGCTATATTTTCGATCATATCTTTTAAACTTTACATGCTATATAGGTAGATTAGTACGAGAGAGTATCTTATTTTACGCAACGATATTTGCGGTACAGTTCTGTCAGTGACAATAATTGTAAGATGTGGCGTTATTAAAATCAGACAAGAACATATATCAGATCGACTTATTATGTTCAGGTTTATTCCTCGACTACATGCATATTATGTGTGTTGTATGCATATTATGTCTTATCTCGTTTTCTTAAGACGTGCTCAATTTACTCATCCCCATATGGTTATGCAAAATATCATACGTTATTTTAAGAGTGCGTGTATTCATTTTGATTTTAGGTTAATTGTCACAACATTTTGTTATTACGATCTTGTTCGGGATGTTTGCCGGGCCACATCAAGAACTACCCGAGAAAGTAAATTGAAAAGAGAATACCTCATGTATTACAATTTATTTGATCTTTATTCTTCTAAATAGTTTTATCTAGCTTATGTAGTATCATTAACACAAAAAAACATTAATTAACACAACGACCCAAAAGGTCCATTATCAGTACTGAGATATTTTTAGGTTCTTCATAAATTTTGGATCGCTGTAGTTTGATAAATGTATGTATAAATGTCCAAGACAGTTATAAGTGCCAACTCGAAGTTAACTCTTTTTGTGGATAAACAGTTAAATTGCTTTACATTGCAACTCAGTGAGGCGACGTGCGTCTGCTCCGATTATACGAGTATTTGCGGCGTCGGCTATAAAAAGATCGGCTGTGTCTAACGCGGCGTCTGCAGCTAGCTAGCACACGTTTCCTTTACGTTTTAAAGCATTAATAATTATAACATTTCAAAGTTAATGTGCAGCATATATATTTTAATACACAAATCGGTAACTGGCTTACAACATCGGCGGTGCGGGCAAATCCTTCCTATAAACGATACCTATATCTAGCTGTGGACTATATCATAACCGGCTGTCAACGAAAAAAAAGATATTTAAATTTAAATTTACTTCTGTTTTTAAACATTTTTGGGTTATTCATTCTTAAAAGATATCAAGTTTATTTAAAAATTATAGTTTTATTACGTCAGAGGCGTAGCTCAGTGGTTAATTTACATGGTTATACATAGGCCATGGGTTCTGAGTTTTAATCATCAGACGAAGCCAATATTTGTCCAAAACACAAATTATTGGGTTTCGTGTCTAATTGTGTTGTGTTGTGTCCCGTGTCTCTGAGCGATCCGATACGCATGTGCGTTACTTAGGATACGGGAAGGTAAAGGCCAATAAGTGCCTGCCTCTGTGTTTGCTTGTCATTTTTTTTTATTCAGACAAACCAACAGTGAACATATCGATACATTTACAAAAAAATTAACAATATTACCTAAAATTATTCCGATGTGAACACTTATAACAGGTCAGTACAGCCTTCACCAATATGTGACAATTATTGATACAGTATTGCACAGCATCAAGAAAAACCAATTCAAAAAGTTAACCATATGCTATATTAATATTATACGTGATGTAGAAAAAAAAATAGGTAATTGGTTCTTGTAAAGTATAAGGGAATCGTTAAACATGTCCACGTTGCAAGGCTCCGGTTTTATTCGGAAGAACGAGAAAACGGCCTACCTGCCGGTAAATGATTACCGATGCCCACATACATCTGCAACACATTAACTTGCTTAAGAATATGGAGACCGAGCCGGCCCATTCGAGCAACAGCAAAGAACCGCCGCTTGACTCTACCACGCACAAGCGGTAGCCATGGCTGAAATCAGTTAGGACAACACCATCATCTTCATCATCATATTATGTATGTAACGTATGGGATTAATTAAAGTTCCATTGTAAAAAAACAAAATACAATTTGGTGTAGAAATAGAACCTGCGCAAGAAAACGAGTACATTGTCTGCTTTGCAGTCAATTCTATTTCAAGAAACAGTTACCACTACAACAGCTTCGATCAATAGTTGCATTTAAACGTTAGCCTAAAACGCAGCTACTTAATGAAGCATTACATTTCAAAGTATCGAAATGCCTTAGAATATAGATAGAGATCTGTCTTTTACGAGATAGTCGTAAATGAAGCGTTCAGTTTTAAATATAATACCTATATATTATTACACAGAAACAGTTACTTTGAAAACATTGCTTAAACAAATATAATATAATAATTGTAATAAATATCACAACTTTATGAATCTATCGCAAATTTCAACATCAATACGACTTTGAGAAATTATAATTAGACGCTTAAGTCGTAAAAAATTTAATTCACGAATTATTTTGTCCGAGTATTTTAATAAAATAATTTCTGATACTACACAATATCGACAATTTAACCAACATTCGAGAAATAGTACACGAAAATCAGCTAGAAACTTTCTGTTCCCAGAGTTGCAAATTACTAACTGAACCACATTTTTTATCTAAAGAATAAGTTAACGGAACGTTACGTACGGGGAAATATGCGCACAGCGTTTTATCGCAAATTACATACGAGCTAGGAACGCAACAGCGGACACAGCTTTGAATTCTAAACGAGGCGAGCTTTGCACGGCAACAGCTTGTAATGCGGTGATCATTCAATCGGGAGCCCTAAGCTGCGGGCGTTGAGTGTCTAACGACTTAGCCCGCCACAAATGGACGTAGGTATTAAGCAAAAGCAATCAATAATGCTATGCCGATGGAAGCGTGCTGCTCCGACGTCGACAGGAATAGAAACAACTGTGAATTACTGTTCCGTGGTTCTTCTCCTGAACAGATTAAGTCTAATAAGAAATAAGAATGTAACAACTTTCATCCGCCTTTAGCTTCTTGGATAATTTCTAGATTTCCTGGTCTTAGACTTTGTACAAGAATTTTTTCAAAGTAATGTTCAAAAAGAAAATTATATTATTTGTAGTTATTATACAATTTTAGTTATTCGTTGGCAACCATTTTAATAATTCTGCGGAGTGCCCAGTCATGTTTCAGTAAAACATATTTTCTTCCTTTCCCTATCGCATAATTTACCGCGGTATGTATATACTTAGTCCAGGAATTCTATGAAGTGCCGCTCTCATGACTCTCCCGATACCCGCTAACGGGGTATTCAGATTTTTAGACATTCTAGTAGTTTCAACCAAAAGTTTATTTGGAATAAAGTGACAGATTGTGTAACAGAAAATGACAGACAGACAGACAGAGAGAAAAAGACAGGTGAGGACACGACAGGTGCTCTCGACGTCTCTCATGACAATGATAAAATTAGTTCCTATCTGTCGAAAAAGTCTTTGGTTCGAGCCCTCCACATAGGGGATCGAACTCGGGACTTCTGATTCGGAGGTACGAGAACCACTCGACTTTCGTGACCACATAGGTCATATCATCTATTAAAGTATCTAGGACTAAACCTAATTATTCCTAAACCCTAGGAATCAAAACGGCGGCGGTATGGCTCGCAACACGCCACGTCTTGTTCCCAACGGGCCCGAAAAGCGGACTTTTGAGAGCCGCTTTGCTACGACGAATGTCAGAGGACGAATGAATGAGAAAATAGACGAAGTATGTCAGATTATGAGTGAAAGGAAGATTGATGTTCTGTGTGTGAATGAAACAAAACGAAAGGGTCGGGACACCACAAAACATGTTAAATGATAGAGTTGGGAGAGGAAGACCTGGGCGAACATTTCACGAAAACTCGGAGACGTTCTGGAAAAAGGCCAGGTCAAGAGCACTCTAAACTAACGAACATGCATGCGACGATTGATGAAAGTGGAAGAAGCGAAAGACGTATGTCAGGACCGTAGCAAGTGGAAGAATATTGTTTTTGCCTATCCCGTTGGGAACAAGGCGTGAATATATACATGTATTAAAATAAAAAATACAGATAAAATGTACTTAGGTAATCAACATTGGAAAATCACACAATGAGGACATCCGAATTCTCTCATGTCTTGTCGCGCCTACCCCTAAAGTGCGTTTGAAAAACTTGAAAACAGGGCGAGTCTTTTGGTATAGCATACTTAGATAATTACTACCAAAAATGTTTGCAAAGGAAGACTGGCCTTACAATTTAACTTTACAATAAAAAAACATGATAACTATACATTTCTACGGTGCTACAATATCTGTTTTCTTCAATGCCAGCTATAAGTCTGGCAGTAGGCAATGTGTAGAAAAAGTTTCTTTTTAAAGTGAGACTTTATTTTAATTTGATTATGAATTTGTATTTCATCATCATCATCATCATCATTTCAGCCTATCAGAAGTCCACTGCTGAACATAGGCCTCCCCCAAAGATTGCCACGAAGCTCGGTCCTGAGCCACCTGCATCCATCGACTTCCCGCAACACTGCGCAGGTCGTCACTCCATCTTGTGGGGGGTCGTCCGACACTGCGTTGGCCTGTACGTGGCTGCCACTCGAGAACCTTTTTTCCCCAACGGTTGTCAGTATTAATAAATTTGTAATTTGTATTTAATTTCACATTATTATATATTTTTCACCTTTGAACTTATCACACATGTAACACTCAGGAACAAAACAAATTCGCTTCTCTCACACATTATTACAGATTTTTTAAATTAAATTCAACGTCCTTGTAACGGAGATCTCAAAATAACTTCATATAAACATGTAAGACAGAATAGATTTCTTTATCTTATTACAGTCATTGTATTCTAATTACGTGCTATCGTTTGTCACAGAACTGTCACATATAAAATGTAAATTTAAACCGTCGACTCATTGCCCTCCACACAAATTTAAAGCGAATATAGGGTGGGGCAAGACAGTGCGTGTCCCACCAAGCCGGCGCCGTCTGGTCGCCTCTGGATGACTCACGGGGCTCTCCATGCCGTTCTATGCTCCCCTTTCACTTTATTCATTACTATTTTACCCCACAATTAATGCCCCTATTTCTAAACGAGCCCTCCGTAAGCTTCAAAGCAAAATATTACAATTATTAAAAAAATAAATGATGAAATTGCTTGCATTATTTCTAAGTATGTACTGTAATTATTGTAGTTACCAATAACTATAAATAATAATTGGTTCGTTTTATATAAACTTTCGTTAAAAGTAACTTACAACACCGCCTTACGAAATAAGAAGGCCATAAAAATAACATACGATAGAACACATACGTCTGAATCAAGAGCCGTATTAGCCTAGTGATTAATCGCTTTAATTTCATGGTACGCGTGTGACCTGGGTTTGATTCCCGGAGCTGGCATCGCTTAAAATATTAATTACAATTTAAAATGCTGAATTTACCACGTGCTCGATGGTGAATCAAGTAACCGTGGGGAAACCTAGAAATATCTAAGTAAATAATTAAAAAATATTATTTCGAGAGCATGCATGAAGTCCGCCAAAACACACAGGAATATCGTGGCGATAAGAGGAGGCTGTAAATGTTACACAGCTGGATAAAGCCAGCATTTACAGGCTGATAAAAATTTATTGTAAAAACCACACGCGTGGAGGATCCGCCGTTTTGTTTCTTATTGGTTTATGCTCGAGCCATAGGTAAAATGGTTTTTCGCATGAGAATATTAAAATCTGGTTGTTATTTTCTCTACGACAATGTGAATATGTGACAGAGAACTGTCATAGGCAGCCGCGTGGCGTGTTCCGTGCGCCCTCAACCCTATATCACGCAACCAGATTTGTATTCTACGAGTACATTTTTTAAAGTACATATACATGGCTTACTATGTGTTACTGTTCATTATATTATCAAATCTTATTATAGTTATAGAATCATCAGTCAAAACTTGGAGATCAAAAGTATTATGTACAACTGTTTAATTATACCAATTTATGGATTATTTTTTTTAAACACGTTAAATAAAAACTAGAGTGCAATTTAATGTATAAATAAATGATTTCAGTTTATTTTGGATACCAATAATGGTTACCAACAAAATATTGCCCTTTAATACTACGTTTTGTTATGTTTATGAAAAGTATCACGAATTTAATTCTAATTATAAACATAAAAGAAAACTTGATTTCAATTTTATGAAACGTAAATAAGACATCATATTGTTTATCGCACGTGGGATTCGAAAGTTACGAAAAACAATTTTCCTCACCGTGATATTTCCTTAGAGATGCAAAGCAATTTTCTGCAAGGGAACCTTTCTAAGCGAGGCTTCTAATATATAATATTTTTAGAAAATATTGATATTGAACCATATCTAAGAAAAATGAATTTAGCGAATGCTGCTCAACTTTTATTAGAAGGGAAAATATTTACATGTACTCGTACAGCCACACACTAATGGCCATAAGATTAATGTTTAAACTATAACAGAACTTCTGCTTAATAATTTGATTGAAACATTCATAGTTCCAAGGAGGGCTGTCTCCAAGCCAATTCATTTTGGCGTTGTAAATTTCTGCGAACAGTTCAAATGGTTAATTCAAGCTTTAAGAGAACAAAGCAGATAAAAGTGTCGCTGTAAAATGGTTATAGTGATATATGGATGGACACTAAACGTGTTAGTGCTGTAATAAAGAAACTAGAAACTACTATAACAATGAGTATTTTGTTATCTAGCGTGTACAGAAATGTAAACGGTCTACAAAATGTTTCACTATTTTAACATATTCGAAACCGTTGCCGACCACAGTTGAGCATACGAGTGTCTAATATGTATTGGCATGAGTAATTTTGTGTGTACCCGTATGTTACATGAAATAATTTTATGTTTTAAGTTAAATAAATAGATAAATGTTTGCGATAAATATCAAATGCATTGTATATATTCCTTATTATAGTCGTAAATTGTTACTACAACCTGTTATCCCTGATAGCTTGCAATGAACTTGAGTTTGATCCCCGGTGGCGGCACCATTAAAATTTTTAATTGCAATCTTAAGTACTGAATTGTGATTGGTGAAGGAAAACATTGTGAGTATGAAAATAAAAATATATTACACAGATATGTAGAGTTGAAGCTACGTGGCATCCCTTTCCTTCGTCCAAACCATCCTGAAAAATACGTTATCCTTCGCTTGTTTTTTTAAGAATTTGATGGGTTTTCGAATTTATACTAACAAGAGCTCAGCAACTAATTAAGGGTCAATAAGTTATACTTGTATAGTGTAACAAAATTGCTAATCAATAGTCCAGTACTGGATGTATGGTATCTGTCAATTGACGACTATGGGTTTGCCATAATCGCCATGCTTGGTAGACGGTTTAGCAATCAAAGTATCAGATCATTGAAAAGATAGGACTATTATATTATATCTTAGCTTGTATTTCTTACGCCGCCAGAACTTATTTGCGTGCACTAAACAAAGTGAACAAAAAGGAAATTTAACTACAAAACTTAAATGTAATTCTACATTCTTAGTATTGCATGTCACTGTTACAGTTTAGCGCAGTCACACCGAGCTCATGCATTATGTTCAATTTAACGTTAGCAGCGCGAACTAGATTCCTGCTACTTCGTAAGCCACTTTTTCTTTAAAGTACTTTTAAACTACTCTGAGTGCCGTGATAGAGATTTGCATGTCGATATGGAGTTGCGATAAAAAATCGCGGAACGCAGCCACGGCACTATTCTGCTTCTGAACGCAAACTGATACTCTTACAAAAGATAGAACCTTAAATTTGTGTTTGAAATTAACTAATATTTTAATAAATCCATTATTCATTGGAAAATAAACATAAATAAATTCAGTTGTCGGTGTTAGTCTAAAGTAACGTTTCCAAAATAATTTGTTGTTGCAATTTTGTCTTAACTATTTTGCTCTACGCTAAGGATAAAGAGCTCTCCTTTCCACTTGATTTATTACAGGCTTAATTACACCACTATCTTTTAAATAGTGTCCTAAACTATACTGCCATAATAGCGAATGCAAGGTATTTAGTACAATTACATTCTAAGATGAAATGGCGAGATAGCATTTCACAGGGATCGTGAAGCGTAACCTGAATAACCGCAGGGCTCAAGTCGAAAGTGAGATTGAGCGAATTAAGGTATTACGCTCGCATCAGTACATTGGTGGCGTTCGTTGGTATTTCCCAGGGGCAAACTAAATCACGCATTGCATGGTTCTATCGGATAATACACTGTTTACCGAAACAAATCGAATTGTATGGACATACAAAGGTATTCAACTTTGGAATCAAAGTTCCAGCGGGTTTTATCGAATACTAGAAAGTTCTATGTATATGTTATATAATAAAGCTGCAAGAGGGGAATAATTTGTGCATTGGGTATTGTGTGGATATTTGGAATGAAGAAGAAGCCAATTCAACAATTGTCTGTTTGTTTGTCCGTCTGTCTGTTTGCGCGCGCATCACAAGGGAACGTGTTAAAGCTTGAGCTTTTCGTACTTTGCTCTCCCATATAAAGTTGGGGTGACAATCATCTGGCTATTTCGAACTACAAAGATTCTTCAGCGAACGTAGCCGTTGACTGTCTTTAAGATCTAGATTAACATTATTGCACAAAATAATTTGCTCTCTCGATTCTTTACCCAAATTGGATGATAGAAATTGATATTATTTGACCCTTGTACTTTAACTTTTCACTTGGACTTTGAATAAAATATTATTGTCTTTACATAACATTATGGTAATATATTATAATGTAGTATACAGAATTTTATTCATTTAATATGTATATGGGCTCGCGTCTTCATCCGCGTAATCAAGGACAATGTCAAACAACGAGGCGTTCGACAATTTTTTTTTTGCGAAATAACGAAAAAATTACGAAGATATTTTTCTAACACGTAAAAAAATAAATACATATGCCCCAGATATGATTCCGGGGTCTGGTAACTAATCAGGTGCTCATATTAGGCACTGCGATCACGTATCCACCTATTTAGCATAGCCAGAATTCAAAGGTATTTGGGACATAACTGTCTTTATCGACAGCCTCCAGATTGTCCAGAGACCTCTCTAGTAAGAGAATTTTTCATAGTTGCCACGGATAGCATGCAAATTATCAATGGCAGTACTAGACATCTCGCATGATGCTGGCCGTCATCAGTATGTGTATTTTCGGTTAAGCTATTTTAAAACACCACCTGACCCGCCATCTACCGGATGCAATGAGATTTTAAAGGCCTTTCCTTTACTTAGTCGAATCTTATGACTACTACGGGAATAAAGGAGATGGCATTTTTATGCCGTAATCATTTAGCATGATGGCTATTGATTATGTACATAAGGCCAATTTCCTAATTGATTTACCATAATCGCTACGTTTTAGTGAGCGACAAGAAGATCACAGTACCACCTGTTCGTTACCAGTCTGGATAATTTTAGTAAATATTTCCACCTAACGGTTTTTCGATTTAACGGGGAGAACTCAGTACGCATGGCTTGGTCACCCACTACAAACAAAGACGAACCTACATAGCTATGCTGGTGCAGCAGCAGGACGTGCTGGCCCGAGGTACCGATGCAAGTTAATGGACTGTTGGATTTGTGACGTTTAAAACTAACGTTTCCACTACTTACTGCTAAGGTAAAACTTTAGAATAAGAAGTTATTTAATTATGCTATGTTCTTGTTCTATGGGGTAAACGATTGAGAATGTGATATATGGAAACGAAAAAACAAAAAAGTATAATAAGTTCGTTCCGATAAAAAAAGATAATTCCTAGCCTAATTATTATCCACGACTAACTTTTAAACTAACATTAAATATTTTAAAATATTCGGTATCAAAGGTACTTACGTACTCTGGCGGTCGCTGAGATGGAGACTCCAGTAAATTTAGACGTATACTGGACTCAACGTATACTGGACCCTAATTGTAAAGGCTTTCACCAAACAGACTTTTATAATTTAACGCAATTGCAATTATCTTTGTTTATTATATTTTGCTCCTTTACTGCCCTTAATAAATATTTATTATGAAGTTTAATTGCCTACAGTGCTTAAACAAAATTCTGTTTTTAGTACCGCCAACGCCAAGGATAATTGTCATATCTTGCTAATTTAATACCTTAAATTATTATAATATTTTATTCCAGAAATTATTGTAATATAAAAACGAAATGCTTACTAAACAAAGAGCACACCTGTACTCCATTTCAGTGCTACCGTCGGCCGTAAAATACGGTCAGCGTCAGCCTGACGAAGGATGAATTCGTACATTGGAGGGTCACTCCCCAAGGATCAGCAGAGCTCTAAAATCTTATATTATCTGCCACCTTTAACAAGATTACGAGCGTGGTACTTTTACTTGAGTTATGGTTTCATTTCACGATTATTATACTCGACAGAAGGTTGATGCAATGAATTAGAAATACTCATTATACTCGTAATTTTAACTTCAACTTTTATTTAAATTTGCTGTTAAGAACAAACAAAATATAAAGCAACTTTTCGCGTACTTTTGTTATGAATTATTTTCAATAAGCTGTAGTAGAAAATCAAACTCATTGACTTTATTAAGTCTGGTAAATTAATATAGCTTATGCGTTTATTAAAATAATCTTAGGCTGGCGTGCAACTTGGAAGATTAACGATCCCTCGAAAACGGAGTTATGTAAAGCGCAAATGGAGTGGGGCGCGTTGTGCCACATCTTGGCGTCATTCCAAAATCACTTGCCTTCCCTTTGGTCTGATACTGTAACTGAAATTGTATTGGCCAGTGCATTTTTATTTATGCGCACGTATATACACTGGGCTTTCTTTCATATTTCTATTTAGATCTCCTACGACCAAGAACGCAAGCGCACTGTTTTTTTTTTTAACTTTATCTTGGAACTAATCGATCATAGAGAACTATTTTATGTTCTGATACTTCGACTAGACTCTATTAGAAAATAGGGATATAGAAAGAAGGAAAAGGCCCGGAGATTAATTCAATTACTCGTCTCTCTAGCCGTTACTCGCAACTACGTCCGCGTGGAATTTAAAGCCATTTAAATTTTCGCAAAATAATGTTTACTAGGCAAGTTCTGGAGCTTTTGGTGAAATTTAAATTATATTTAAAACTACATGAATTTTCTTTTAAATAATCACGCACAATATGTATTAGGCTATAAAAATCACTTCGGTTCCAAAAATAAAATGTTATTCATTGCATTCTTCAATTGTAACCACTATAGAAAAAATCGATATAATGTTTAACGTAGGCAGAGAACAGACGTGCAATACACAATATACTTGTCCTGGGACAAGTTGGTTAGAGTTCGCGAGCTTCAAGTTATATTGTTCCCGAAGGAACGGAGCAAATAGGAAACAAGCAGAAACAATAAAAATAGTTCCGAGCGTCCGTCGGCTGGGGACAAATTCCGACCAAATTACGTGAGGAAATTAGACATTCCGGGACATTGCTGTTGGAATAATTGAGGGTGCCCGCAGCCCGTTCGTAAATGGAGAGTATGACTCAATGCGTCTCCGCACCGACCAATACACCTCCGCCTCCATCCACGCTACGATTGACTTATGCATCGAGGATTGAATATAGGTTTCATTAATGTTTTATTATGACTTAATAAGAATGACACTTCCGTATTTTCTTACATATTATGTAGGTATAATGCGTTGATATAATTACTATGCGAATATTTACAGTAAGTAATGAATTTCTTTGGATTTTTTCTTAACTCTCAATAGTGGAATCCTTTCAAATAAAGGGGAAATAAACAAAATTTCAAACTTGGAAATATATTATTCGTTCGTTGTCTCCATAATGTGAGGTTCTGTTCACTTCCTTCCCAAGGGTATCGTAAGAGTTAATCAAGGGAAATACCGTGATAATTTCATGGTAGTCGACAGATGGGGGATCAACAATCTCCAAAAATACCAAATAGAATGTACAGACCGTTGACGGGCAGCGGTATCTAAGATGATATTCTGGTACTGCATTGCCAACCCGCGTATAAACGAATATGGCTAATCAACCCATTTAGAGAGGTCTTTGATGATAAATGTGAAGCATATACATAATTCTCTCAAATTTTAAAACCTACATAACGCTCAATATATAACGTCATAAAACCCTTATCAGTATTTTTATTAGAAGTATTGTCATAGATATATACACCACTAGAATTTCACAAGAAATAATGCACTAATAACCATCCTAGGCATGGGGGTAGAGTACGGTATAATCTTTCAGGGCGGTATTTCCCACCCGTAGCCCAGACGTTTGTGCCGACTGCCCAGTGACATGTTAACTCTGGCTGTATAAACGATCTTATAAAGAATGACTTAATGCATTTACTTATATAATCATTAATCTGAACTAAAGGGAATGATAGGTACGTTACGGCTTGCAAAATTTAACGTGGTAAGAAACATAATACGGTACTGAACCTTCTCCGAAAACAATGTTTTAGAGTAAACCTCTACTATGCTCTTAATGTTGGTTTCAATTTCAGGCCTTGTTACGTTTACGGGAAGGGTTTGGAACCTGGAAGAATCTGCTAAGAGGCTTCGACTATGTTTTTTTTCCTTTCATCCACCAAGGGGTAGATAAGCATTTAAAATTGTATTTAAAAATGCAAGTAAAAGCTAAAAGTCCGGCCCCGTAGAACATACCATTATTCATAGCATAATTTTAAGGAAACATGTACCATTCATCGATGCCTATTAAAAAGTAGAACATCCTCTTCTTCTTTATGCTGCGTAATGGTGTTAGTTCCAAAACCTTTGGGCAGCAGAAACTGGCGTGGAAGATTTGCCAATATGGGTGGATTGGTGAGTCCAGTGTCGGTACCCTAGAAATGCTGCTCTCCATTACTGGTCTTCCTCAGTCACGCAGTAATCATCCTCATCTGGGTGCATTACTTGCTGGTTAGGTTGATTGATCTTTGGAGTAAATGATAGTATATTTGACCTTTACACCATAACCATTTAATGTATCAACTAGTCATACAGATATATGTATAGACATAAAATAAGATGTTTTCTGATACTGAACATATTTACGCTGTAATATAAAGTGTATGTTACCAAAGCCATACCAATAGCATGAAATTTCCACAGATTATTAATAGTAGCCCTCGCTCAAAGCTTTGATCAATTGAGTTTTATACATGACACGTTTAAATTTCAAATACTGAACATTTCAAATTCAGGAAATATTTTCTGCCAAACTATGTTCTGGTAGCCGAGTACCCAAAAAACTTATTAGTTTTTAAGCTAAACAGAGCATTATACTTGACAAAATATAAAAAAAAAATCTATTAAACATTAATATCAGAAACAGATACCTTTATTTTCAAAAATTGTCTCAAGGCCAAGGCCGTTTCGCATTTAACGTAACCCAAAAAATAATACTTCGTTTTCATAAGTATCATAAGTTTTATATTCAAAATAATTAGTAAATAAAAACTCAGAGTTACATGAAATTGATCGTTTCGTTCGCAGTTTCTATATTATTTACATAAGCGTTTCACTACTACACTAAAAACATTTAAATATTTATAAAATATAATCTGCACCCTGCCTTGTCGGTCATGAGGCTCTGGCGATTCCGTGTGGCATGTTAGAAATTAAGGAGCTGAACTTCCCTGATTTGACCATGGAGGTCACAAAGACAGCAAATATGCTCAACAATTTTGCATATTATGTACAGTTTTAGATCAGCGGCAATTAGCTTACGTCTTTCACGTTTTGAATATTAACTCTTCACACGCAAAATACCGCACAGTCGTGGAGTTGCTTATACCAGCCCGTCATAACATAACATAACAACCCTTTCCATTGTCAGTGGGAAGAATTGACATCTCAAATTACCACGTCAAGGTATACCGATGTAAATTTCAGTTTTGTGTGTTGACTCTGATCTCTTATTTCTCTCTTTAAATATTATTAAATGGATGCCTGCTGTTGTTGGCGCTTTCTGGTAAAGTCCTATGTCCAGCAGATTTGAAGATGGACTGGTGATGATGAATATTATGGTGGATAATCTAAGAATTAGTAACGTTATCATGTTACAATAAAATTATTTTTACAACGCTACTGTAGTACTCGTAGATCCATTGGTGAAGTCATTTCAAACAAAGATATATAACTAAAATTACAGCATTGTCTTCCCACTGAGCCCACATCTCGAGACAATATTTCATGATTTTTACACATCCAGCGAGGCAGAACCGCGACGCATGATCACCCATAATGAAAACTATCCCATAGTCCCCAGAATCCGCGCTCGGAACATCAATAACAATCCACGCAAATCCGCCGTAGTCCGTGAAAGACGCCTCGCCGATTTGTCCCGGACTTTAGCCAACTGAAAATCGTTTTAAGAGTCGCGCTCTAGTACTAACACGTTTAAAATATAAAGTATGATTCTGGATAATTCTTGAGTTTAAACTTATGCAAATAATACCTACGATCTTTATTATAATATAACTCTTCAATGAATATCACTGTACAGAAAACATTTATCGGGGAATATTGATACAAATTCAAATACAATAATTTTTGGAATAGTCTATCTGTCTGTCTGAACGCGTATCACGAAAATCTAATGATTTGGATATTACTTTCACTATAGTATAACTTGGGGTTGAACCGTTATGATAAATATATATCATCACGGTATTTATTGTAGAAGCTGGGCAGTAGGCGTAATTATCTTGATAAGTATAACATATAAAATTCTGTATAAATTTAGATAGAGCTTTCAACACTGTGTTACTTAGGAGGAGGATTTAATAAATATCATCACGCTATCTACTAAAATAGCATGTTAGAATACATGAATAATCATAACTGTAACCAAAATACGTACATTTATAAGGCTTACATTACGTCGTGTTTAGGCGTCGAGACGTCATAGAAATAAATATATCTTCATGCCACCTATTAAAGGACCTGGGCGTTAGGCGTAACTTTTGTATTCGCATTACTTCAAAATCTGTGAACTGATTTTGATAGTACCACTGTTACAGTGCTACTAGTGGTCGAGCCGTAATAGTTAGAAACTTTTGTATGTTATGTGATCAGCACAGCACAAAGAAGACTACAGTTCTTTGGTTGAAATTGGCTGCAGATGCGTTGTCTCCTCTGAGAACTTAGATGGTACGCCACACAGCCTATAATAATACTGGCTCTTCTTACCCTTAAGACCATAACTGTGATTTTTTGAAAAGTTATTCCCTGTTAAAGCTACAATTCAAGTGGTTGTAGTGAGAATGTTTACAATTAATTGTTTTATTAATTTTATTTCGAGTATATTCTTAAAAGAAATCCATTTATTACAATAAATCCATACATATTGATGGTTAGTATGATAGCATAGCATTGACTAAGAGTTCAACACAGTGGGTAGTCTATCTCTAAACAGTCGAAGTTCGACTTCAACTTATTACGCGGAAGCCACGGAGGCTCACGCGTTCTGGTCACGACTCATTCCACTCCAAATCTAAAATTGATTACAAAAAACTCTCATGACGGCACTGGATGCTCGCAAAAAAAACTAACCTACCAACTATTTGATCGTTCGCCTACATCATTTCATTCGTATCATTATAAGAATGAAAGAAACTATAACGTTAAATCAGCATTTGACCTAAATTGATTATCTGAATTATTTTTGATGAGCTAGCTATTAGAATCTTACAATCGATTTTTTACTCCTTGCCAGTCGTCCGAATAACTTAAAATTTTGCACATATATCAGAAACTGACGACAATACAATACAATATGGTATCATCGAGCTGTTCTGATAATGGAACTGCGAGGTGAGTAACAAAACCCTTGGATAGCTACTAGTAGTTTGGACTCATTAGTGTAGTGAAATTAATCAAAGTCTCAAAGTCTTATAGAGTCCTATTCATTTTATCTAATGACTTGATAAAGGGGAAGAGAAAAGCGTGTTTATAGTATTAAACTATATAATTTTAAAATGAAAAATTTTAAAGTTTTCTTTTTCATACATAACATTAATGAACCTCTTTTTTTCTTTTGTGTAACATAAATGCCATTATTTCATCACTTTTGGCAAATTCTTTGCGATCGCAGTACCAAACCTCTGTTCCCCATCACCTGTCTTGAAAATGTGGGTCTAACATAATATCAGCATTGATTATTGTGCCATCTGTCAGAATCTACCAGATTTTCTGAAAATTTCCTAGTCGAATTTCGTGGTACCCACGACATGAGGTAAAGAGGCAAATTCCATTACACAGCCACCACTCAGTTCTTCTATCTCCATTTTCGGGGCTTCTTTTATTTTAACATATTTTATTAAGTCGAATACACTCACACGGCACAATAAGTATCTTTCACCTGTACTAAGTAACTTCTGTTTTATAACCCTACTTTGAATTATCAACTGTTCATTTCATAAATGATAACTTATATATATCATATCATCATCAGCCGGAAAAAAGTTAACTGTTGAACAGATGACTCCGAAAATATTGAAAATAGAATTCACTATTTATATCTGATAATATAATGATTAGTTATCGACCTTAGCACTTTCGTTCTGGGAATTTATAGATGTTATCTCGATCGTCATCAAACCGGAAGCCATGAGATTGTTCAAGCTTTTCTCAAAGTCTTTTGTTACGACATTAACGGGCATACCACAAATTTAATTAAAATTCGTATAATACTAAAAGAACTATTTAAATTATTATTATAAAACATAATTTTCAAATGCTATTCACGATCGCTATTTTATCGTCCTATCATTAACTGTGCACAACAAAAGCGTACCTATCCGCCACCATTTAAAGCTGCCTTGCGTCTAATGTAATTAGTTTATTACTTAATCTCCAGGCTCTAGTCCGCAGATTTATGTCAGAACCTTCTAGACGTTGTACCTGTGAAAGCTAAATAATGTTGTGTCTGTCTTTCGTTAAATCCTCCTTTTAGTACACATTGTTAATTTGGTCCCCGAAACGGAGTCATGCGGTTAAAATCAGTAAACCTTGAGTTGTATTCCAATGTTACAAATCGAAGAAAAAGCAATCACAAAAAGTAATTTACAACTCGTACCGTTTTTGCCAAAGGTTTTTTCGAAACTTAAATTAAAAACTTAATGTGTTTGTAATCGTTCTTCGTATAATAGTGCCTAGACAAATTTTGTTCGCATTAAAAGGACTTCTATTTATCAAAAAGTTTGAATTATTAATTACCAACATGGCTATGTATTACATTCTTGGAAATGGTAGTTTCATAAAAAGAAGAATATTCGTTGTAAAAGACCGCAGTAACCAACACCTAAGTACATTTCACACGTTATTAAAATACTGACTGCGATATGGCAGCTGAGACGATTTAAACAACATTTTCTATAAAGAAACGTTAATAAAGGTTTATATTGGGAAAATAAATCTGATAACGATGTCCTACAACCGGGCAACTTACAAATACTTCTGGCAGGTGTCAACTGTGCGGGATATATAAGTGCAGCAACATTCACTTATCCTCACCGTCCTATATACAATGTTAAGCTTATACGGTAAGATCGGATGCAGTGCATCGAGACTCGAGCACAGTCAAACTCGAAAACCAATAATTTGCGTGTTGAACAAATATTGGCGCGGCCGTGATTCGAACCCTGGTCACATAGCTAAATAGTCAAATACGCTAACCACAGAGCCATATCATCAAAACAAAATTGTAAGTAATCTAATGATACCGATGATTTACTCGTGTAGTTTTTTGTAAATTATAATTTATCTTAACTCGAACAGCCGAGATTTCATTTTTAAGACCAAACTGTTAACCTGAGAACAAAGGTTCATATGTCAGCGTATGAAACGACATTGTCAATTGAAGACCATTGTTAACGCTTGCTTCGTCGGACATGTCACGTGAAGTCGCCTCTGGCGTCAGTACATCGTCAGCCGCCACTCGGCATGTGAGCGTCGAACGTGCTGCAAGAGCAGGGTACTTAGAAACCGGACTCGTCGTTGACAGCCAATTAGCCCCGTGCCCCCGTACCATGACACTCCTCTCGCCCCTCTAACCCGCATTTATAGATCCATTTATCTTTATTCGATAGGATCGCATCGCGCGACTGACGCTCTCTAAGCCTACGTGTGTCGATACGATACCAATTGTGACACTGGAACGAACGAGTTAAAAGAACACACTGGTATGTTCGTGACACATTCACAAAAGATGGGAAAATTACGTCTGTTGAAATAAATTATTTTCATTCAAAGCAGACAGATCGTTAATTTTTTCAACAGACTGGGTATAAATGGATCATAAATTAGCTGAACGTATATTAGTTTTATGACGCTATGCTCAAATACGCTTAAACCAAACACATTGAAAATTAGCATTTAGCAAATGTGTTAGGTTAAATTCCTTAAATTTGATTTATAATAGGTTGTACAGCCAATTCTTTAAGGCTTTTAACTGTAACTTTAAGTACCATATACCATCTATATCAAGTCTGGCGGAAAACCCATCCGAATATGCCGAACACAAATCCCATAGACTAATAATGGGAAGCAGTCTCTCGAATGCGGGAGTACCAGCTCTGTGGTCACCAACCCGCCTTCCCAGCGTGGTGAATATTGGGCAAATCTTCAATGCATGGTATGCCGGATTTTGTTGCTGCTTTTATGAGGAGGCCTATATCTAGCTGTGGACGTATATGGGCTGTAAAAAAGGAAGAATACGTAGCAATGTATGTGTAACATCAAAACTTGAAAAATATGTTGTACAATCCGTGGATCAGTGAGCAATCTATGTACTTCTTATTGTCAAGGTTATTTGCTATTCTGGGAATCAGTTAGCGTCGTTCGTGAGTCAGTATATGCGCTTCGTGATTCACGGACTCCACATCATTCCCTAATTGTTTGCCAATAATTCACTCACACAGCCATTTCCATGTAGATACTAACTTACCTTCTTTAGATCATGTTGTTGTTCTGGTAAATTACTTGTTAGGAAAACATAAAACTAATTCAATATTTGAGAGTATATTATATAATCAGAGATAAAAGAAGCCAATCATTGCATAATTTGAAATACAAAATTACCTTTAGACGTAAGAAAAGAAAAAAATTTGAAGAATTTTTTTTTTTTTAACTGTATAAAGAACTATAAAAGACTAAAAAAAACTACTAAAGAAATCTGAAAAAGTTCAAGCGATGAAACAGTCCACCTAATGGTAAGTGGTCACTGCGACCCACAGACACTTACATATTATATAATTATAATTATCCTCGATTAAGATTATAAATGCAGGTGCGTTGTCATTTACATCCCAGAGGACAAAGATGCAATGCCTCGTTGTGAGTACATGATTCTCTAGTTCAATCACTCGTCATATGAAACACAGCAACATTATGCTGCTATTTGTCGCTGGTATTCTATGAGAGTACGGTCCTTCGGTCGAATCTATTCATTAGAGATGCAGTTATACTATAGTGCAGCGTAGTTCTACCATATTTAACTAACATTGACATTTTCAGTATGTCAATGTAAGTTTAGTAATATAGTAACTACATACAGATAAAATACATTTAAAACATCACTAACATTAAACTCGCTTGCAATCATTAGATCGCTGAGCGTTTGAGCAAATGGAGCCTAAGAATGCAGATTTGGCGTCGCGGTTGACATTGAGTACATTCGCAATAGGTGTTATGCAAAGGACTGACATGATGCAAACAAAGTGACTGGTAGCGTCTTCACAGGGAAGTTGGGTTGGGTGTAAAGTCGTGCGTCGACATGCCGTTCACGTCTGACCCGTGCCTAAGCCCACGCGAGGATAAGCTGACTTAGATTAACTGAACGACAAGAGAGCCTCGTACATTCGCAAATAAGCAACATGCTTTAACGCTTTGTTTTATCTGAACGGGTTTAACCGAGGTTGTTTTGACTGGCTGAAACTAATCGAGCGCAATTAAGACCTTGTAAAGCAAGACCTTCGTCCGCGTATAATATTAAGATAATCTCACAAAGAATTATGCGACAATGTACTCTTATACACGATAATGATTTAATGAAAATTAGTATTTTATAGGAATAATATCATGAAATGTACATTAATATAGCTTTGTTAGTGTCTAAACATTACTGTAGTGAATTAAGTAATAAATAGGCACATTTGATTTATTATGTTCAATAAGAAACACTATAAATAAAGGATAATAAAGTGACCAAAACGAAATTAAACGAATCCATTAGGGTTCAGTGCGCGATTAATGGCCGAGGAAAATAATAGTCCGTTGAGTGATCGCGACATTACAGATATCGCATGAAAAAGAATCTGTACATTGAGTAATGGTTTGACCGGCGGGCGTGGACTGTGGGGGCTAGTGTTGCGCTAGTTTAGATTCGTTCTGGTATAGGTATGGACTGTTATAGTCCGGGCGCGGTCTCGGCAACAAATACCGATGGTCCCGCGGGAGCAACCGATCGGTTGTGCCCGTTCGGCAGATCATTAATTTAGCAAATCATTTTTTTCCTGTCTAATTCTCGACTGTATTAAAGGAATGATGTAGAAAAATATTATTTTTCATGTACGAATGAGTCCGAATACAAAACTAAATGATAAAAATTTAAATAAATTTTAGTAACCTTTTACTGTCTACTAATTTAGCTGCTTAACTTTTAATTGTGTCAAAAGGTCCCATTTCATATTTGTGCGTTGTCATAACATAGAAACCATTATGGGAGCACCACAAAATTGCTATTTTACGTTCTTCAGATTACTCACAGAATAACAGTGTAGCGGATGGTTTCATAGCTTCACAACCTTCGGAAATTTAAAGGACACTTATGCCTAGTAGCAGGATGTAAAAAGCAGTTACTACTTACTATACTGTCAGTAGCATTCAGCTACAGTATTTACATTCTTGAGATTAATTTAATATTACAATAATGACTGCGTGGTGCAGTGTACCTGTCAGCTGTGTTACATGTCCTAGATTCAAAACATTTTTTTATAAATAATAAATTATTGCGTTTTCAGGTCAAGGTATGTTGTGACAGTCCAATCGGTCCGTTCTTTGATCTTATCGCATGATAACCTAACTCGAGAACAGGAAGATGAAGACGAATACGGGTGTACAATAAATTAGGAAATGTACAACAAATACGTAAATTTAATACACATAAATTAGAAAAAAGCGATGATAAATTTTTTTTCGCCATTACTACTTTTCAAACCATATTCTATTATTAAGTAATATAAAATTATACATTTTATGCATTGAAAAGTTATAACTTGCTACCAATTATGAGAAACACTCTCTTCATTTCTCTCTAACACTTAGATTGCGCAGTAAAGATTGGAAATAGTCGGTAAATTTAACAGAAGTTATAAATTAAACCGTAACACGCAATCGTAAGTAATTTTATTTCGATTCAATAAATTCATACATTTATTTTATGGATCTTTGAAACAATATTCGAACTACATCAATTTAAATATATTATTTTAAGTACTATACATATTTACAGGGAAATAAAATAACACAGCGTGGTAACATCGTAAGTGAATATAAAACTCCGATTCATCACCAGTTTCAACACCAAAAATCGAGTAAAGGAAGTCAAAAGTATGCCAGTCCTAAATTATCTAGACACAGCATCTAGGCAAAAGCGTCTTAGTTGCGAGATGTCTATTGCTATGGTCGTTAACCCGCTTGCTAAGCGTGGCAATTACAGTAATTCCTCTTATATGAAGAGGCTTATATCCAACTGTGGATTATTTAGAGGCTGCTAAAGAAGAAGATAGAAGTGTAATAGACTTCACACATGCTCAGGTAATGGGAGATAGCGGATTTTCATTTGCCACCACTCGTCGTACCCGAACGGGCTTCCGGAATCCACATTTCTCCTATCCAGGGGATAAAACGTGATAGGTGGCGAGGCGCTGAGTTTGCTACCGGAGTTTACCAAAGAGGTTTTCAAGGCTTCTCACACAGCCGCCTATTAAAGTAATAGATTCTTACGCAGCTACCATACGACAACAACACGAAGTCGATATTATTTATATGTGACAAATCCGATACGACTGAAGGAAGGAAAAATCTTGGAGAATTAGCTAGATATAACCAGGATTTGAACTCACGATCTATATTAGATAGTACAATAGAATAAGAAATTTTCAACGGTTATAAATTATAGTTTCATTTTCATCGCTACGTTATTGCTAAATATGTTTGAAAAGAACTCGTGATAGTTTTATCTGTGTAAAATATCATAGAGCAATGATACACTCAATATTCCTGTTACTGTAGATATGTTTACAGAGGAAGTTGATAAAAAAACTATGAAAATACTGGTTCAAATTAGTTATTATTTTAATATTTATATTAAAAACAATGTTGTAAAAATCGTCTTATTAAAAAAAGTTAGCTATGTCATATGTGATTGTCCTGAACTACATCGGATATCAAAAGGTGAGTGTCTCTAAGTTTGCGCTAGTAATTTACGGTAATCTATACTAATATAGTTATGTCTTAACTTTATTTCGTTGTGCAGGCTAATCTTTAAATTTACTGGACCGATTTTAAACGGATTTTTTAGATATGTTGCTTATGATATTGTGAAGGACTTAGGCTCTTTTTAAAATTTTTATGCCAGGTAACTCTTGGTACAACAGTTAGTATTCTATAATTTCTGTTGTTAGTCGAAAGATGTAAGAAATGGAAACGGAAAACATCATTAACTACCATAACAAATTATGTGGTCGTAGCCTCTTTTAAATAATCATTAATTAACTCGTACATCAATGACATTTTACGTACGAACATACATAATATTCAATATTTAAGGTTCAATAGCTTTATTAACTCTTTGTTTTTAAATACCTCGGTTTTGTTTATTTAAACTTCGCTTGGTAAAACAAGCTTAACTCAAACAAAAGTCACATAAATAAACCTACTCGGCGACCGACGAGTCTTTGAAAAACATCCACTTATGAATAACAAGCACTCGTAGCACAAACGAACATACTTACTATAGATATATTATAGCTATCGTAAAATAAGTGGTCCGTTATGCCCTCATAAACATTATAATATATTCCGTACACATTTCTTACGCGTGTGGCTCACATATAGCTCGCCTTCTGTTGGCATTATAACACTGGAACCAGCTACGGCTTATGATAATAGATATAATAAAGCAACTCGCATAATTTTTGTTCTATCGCTTTTTCATGAAAATGTTCCCGAATCTTTACCGCGTTTTACTTCTTCTACTAATTATTCACTCTGTATGGCATGATGTATTTACAGCTTAATGTAACCCAGTTAAAGCCAACGGTCTATCTCACAGTCGCTCAAAAGAGTCGCATCGCTTACAAAAGCTAAAGGATTAATCGTGCGGAAATAATATGTAATACTCCGAACAATATGAAAGCTAAAATACACAAAGAAATAAGAACTTTCAGGGATCGTCTTAATGTCCAATACATTCGTTTACGTTTTTATAATAAAATATTTTCTGATACTCGTACATACTTAGACTATGGCATATTTTCAAGAAGAAGTACTATGTATATTTTATTATATGTATTATAATTTAGTAATGCTTTTCTAATGAATACCAATGGAATAGAGAAGTACCAATTATGAAAAGTTTACTTTTTCTTGGTAATCTTTAGGTAATCTTCCTAAATGTATAAGCTTAATTTTAATTTCCTTGTATTAACTTTATATATTGGTAAGTATTTATCATTCCAGTTTTGTAGCCACAACGAGAATTTTCTCTTTTTTGCGAAGCTCGTGATTGATGGCTTTTCTTACAACGTGACGCTTTAGGACGTTTATCTTCAGATCCACATAAAAGACAATTACGCGTTATATCAGCTGTCTAAAAAAAAACGATTCGATTTCGTTTCAATTACGCATTGTTTGACAAATAATTGCGTATATTATATGCTTTGAGAAACGATGTACATCATAAGGTGTTCCAATTTAATTTTTTTTCATTTCAAATACAACCATTGACGTCGCCAAACGAAATAAAATAAATACTTCCACACCTTCATCACATTTCTTTTCTTGTAAAATCCAGTGCGACTGAAAGATGAATTACTTTTACAAAAACTTACCTGAGTAGAAATACAAGGGTCGTGAGCGCCGTGACCTCACGCATCTACACAAAATTCAGAATCCATTGTTCGGATACGTGCGTGAAAACACAATACGTTTCGGCTAATATTAGGCAATTCCCAGTGGAGGACCAGTGAAAACTAAAACGTAGAACCGGTTAAATGGCACAAAGTTAAAAAAAAATAGAAACCGTATTTAGCATTCCGGCTCGTGCAGATTATCGCTCAATGTGCGGTTGACAGCAATGAGGTGCGGACGACCGACGGCAATTAGCCTGATTACTAACAAAGTGGCTTCTAGTTTTAAAAAGGGTTGATAGTAATTGGGTTTCAATTTAGAGCATCGATGTTTGTTGTCATGTGTTATTTGCTATGCTATCAATAATACTCGATGAGGCCATCGTCCCTATGATAACGAAAACTTCTCGCAACTGATTATAATCAGAAGTATACACTGTTGTACATAAGAATCTTTCAAATTAATGCATACCAGACGTCATGCACCAAGACATTGCTGCCCGATACCAGACGGTATATTTTAAGTCTTGCGTAATACACACACAACATCAGCCTTATTTAGTCCACTGCTGAACATAGGTATCTCCAAGAAAGCGCCAACAAAAGCCGGTATACATTTCTTGCCCAGCGTGCCCAGCGATTGGCGAGTGCGGTGCCGATACTCTCGCGCTAGTGATGCTGCTCCCCATCACTATATGTTCTGGGTTCGGCAAATTTTGATATATTTTGATATAGTCCACCATCATTCGGTCACTTACGCCATCCCCTTCTGGCATATTCGAGATAATTAATCCTCCAACACTCATGATTATTTTAGACATACAAGCTCTTTTCAACTTTTACTGGTGATGATTTTATTATCACGATTTTACGAACGCCTTTTAGAAAAGGGCAATCACGAAAATGTGGTATTAAAAATATGTATATTTTAATCAATATAAGTCGTCACTATAATTTCACAGTCCTTGGTTACACGTACGTTGATATTTCACTTGCATATTTAGGTAGCTCGTAAAGCAGTGTGTCTGTGACAGAAGTCTTAGAGAGAGCGGGTAATTTTTGATTTGTATTTCAACGCCGAGGAGATCATTATAATAACTACTTGCACTTCGGGTTTTTATCTTTATGAAAAAATTGCCCCATTCTATGATCTCTCCTGTATTTATTTGGACACCAGTTGTGCATGTAAAAAGACAACAACCTCTCTAGACAATACCAATATTTATTTTGTGTTGCTCGTAGCGTTGAAATCAGTTACTCACCAATACAAAACCATGATTATGAACCAGAGATCACAGTTTTCCGTTTGGCATGACTCATCGTTGCCATGAAGGCTTCTGCAACCCACTTTTCGCTACTCCTATAGAACGTGCCTTGCGTCAAGTCACGCTACCAGGTTTCCTACCGTAAATTGCTACGAGACTTACAACTTTAGGTTAAGTAGCTTCTTCGATATACACGGTTTTTTTTTTATTTTTCTTAATAATACGCGCCTCCTGTAAGAATTTCTCCTGCGTTGTGGAGGCAGTTTAGATAAATTTGCATATATTGCACATGTACAAATATACCCAGACTCGGTACAATTATTTGTAGTCTATACAATACCTTGTTCCATGCGTGAATCGACCACCGAGCTGTGGCGTGTAAAACGACTAAATGATACCTAAGAACCAATAAATTGTAACTTGCTAAACTATTTGCTAAATCTATGTATCTTCTTTATCACCCTATTTAAGTCCGCTGCCGGACAAGGCCTTTACATGAAAGCGCCATCAAAAGCTGTAAATTCCTGTAAGTTTTACCCATAATCATTATGCTGGTCAGTGAGGTTCGTGAGCCCAGCGCCGATGTGGAACAAGATTATGCATGTTTTTATCTTACATTTTGTCTTTTAACATTTTATAGTCACGAATGTCGTGTTTAAAAAAATCGTATTTATGTATAGTTTACAAGTATCTTAACCTCTAACGACCTTACAATTTTTTTCTATTGTTTAAAGCAATAATTTAAGTATAACTAATTTCTAAACGCCCCAATTATTCCTACAGCCATCCAACGAACAGTTATATCTACGGGACAGATTTCAATCACCGTTATGAATTGTTCGTCAAGAGTTTGCAATACTTCACTGAACGATTTGTTCCTATCCAGCCAAGCGTTATTTTACGATTGTAATAGTTTTCTTAGGTAATCTATACAGAGAAATAATACCTCCAGTGCGGATTGGCGGGCTTCACATATCCTCAAAATAATATTTATTATTTAGAGGATATGTGTATGACTCACAAGCTGGTTTCCTTACTATGTTTTCTTTCACCGCCGAGCAAGTGGTACAGTACTTAAAATTGCTAAAATAGCGTTTTATTTTGTTAATTGAAATTGTAATGGAAAGCTAAGTTAAAGGAGTTATTGAATAACAAATAATAAATCTGTAAAAGCAACATTCTTGCACGCACTTACAATCCGTAAGCCATCAATTAACATAACCAAGGTACGTAACTCTATACAATGCAAAGTTCCCAAAAAGGCCTTGTGTGAAAAATGTTTATAGAAAAAATTCTTAGCAATAGCCTTTTCACTAACGGTTCACTTAGAACCGCAGTTAACATAATTAGAAGTTTATTATTTCTCTGATATTATAATTAAAATATCCTATCTAAGACCTACATAAAAAACTACACATCATTTTTATATCGTCCCTTTAAAAAATATGATATTTTTATTAGTCGATAAAATTAGATCATCAATTAACTGCAGTTAGTCTGAAAAAAGTTATTGCTATAAGATTTAGTAAGACGCCGAAGACTGTTATGGCGCACGAAACGAGGGGAGACGTCGGAACTCGTTTGATGCATAAGTGATCAAATGGACTCCTCTCGGAGCCCGGGTCGATGTTCCATTGCGTAACAAACCGTTACTTATCTATTTAAATTGGGTTCGGATAAATTCGATGTTCTGCCTCGAGTCTCCGCCGTAGGGCAACAACATCTTTGACTACATTCTGAATCTAAGTACAAAAAGCATCAGGTTGTGTGCATGTACGTGACTGTGGGCCACTCCCAGGCGTTATGTCATCCATCTATGTAACAATAATTCTCGTAGGTAAGCACGTTCTGTTTTGTAAAGTTAAATAACTTTAAGAATTTGCAACAAAAAGACCTTTGACATTGTATTTTACTTACGTGTTACTTTTTGTCATCGCTACCATAAAAGGGATAGGCAAAGCACAAAGCTGCGCGCAGTGTAGTCTACTGATTACCAGGTGCGGTTCTGCGGAACTGACTGATGGCGATAAATCCATCCAAATATTGAATTATCCGTAGAATTCTATGGAGTAGTGACAGGGAACAGCATCATAGTGCGAGATTATTGGTATCGCGCTCACAATTCTGCTTGGTGAGGATAGTTAGTATGAACAAATAATCTTTTTAAAGCTATTATTCTAACATTCCAACTATAACAGCCAACTAATTCTTATTACTATGTTGAAGACACCAATAAATCCTTTATTCTTCAATAGATGGTAACTTGTAAGTATTATCATCACTTTATTCGCACGCTTGTATATTGAAAAAATCTCGTGCAGGTATGTTAATATCATAAAAGGAATAATATTGTTGAGGATTAATTATTAAAGAAACACGAATTTACATTTTTTTATTTATGCCATAAACATATTGTTAAAGATGTTTTGTAATATCCTAGCGGTATTTAGTTTTACAGTGGTACAGGATACTGAATGTAGAGAACATTTCGAAGTACAATCAAACACGTATGTCGCAACACCTCGTTCAATAAAGCTCGCTATATTCGATTGGAAGTTATTAGTTAAGAGTTTAATGGCAGCATCGCCGACGTGAATATTCAATATTAATGTAGCGTGAAATAATTTGAAACATTTTCCAGGGGCTATCAATCTGGGCCGTTAATGAGATTCGGCCGGGCCGGCGTGATTGCGTCGACCAATTTGTGCCTCATTGCACCTTGCTAACAAAATACTGAAAGCTTATCTCTGCTCGCGTAATATTCTCTTTCTTCCAACGCGTTTATTATTATTGCTTTATGTATTTACCTACTATGAAATTTCTGATCGAACCCCTACAAGTACTCTAATACATCATTTACCGTTTTGTTACGCTTCACCTCATTGACTCCCATTTTTTAAAAGATAATGAAGGAAACCAAGTCTGAATTTATGTCCGATCCATTTAAATATATAATTTCTATTTAGTTTTCAGGCAAGGATGGAATTATTTCATTAACGATATCTTATTATGTTTTTATGTTTACCAAGTAATTAATACTTGTAATTTCAGTAGTAGGATTCAGCAAGCTATTTACATAGCAAAATTGTCTCTTAGAACGCCCCTTGTAAATTGTTTGTCTATATGACGATATCGAAGTACCAACAAGTAAGTAATAGATTTACGATTATGTAGGTAAAACCTTTGAGACTAAATCGTATTACCGATCCAAAATATCTTAAAGTACACAATTTCAACGTCAAATTCCGACACAGCGATACGCATTACATTATTTGATTAGAATTAAGTTAATCCTTAGAACTTGATTTATTCTAAAAACAAAGGCGTCAGGTTAGTTGGCTTTATTAGTAAAATTATTGTAGTTCTAATTGTGCCTTCTTCTTTATTCTGGATCTTCTTTCTATAACTTTTTTCCACACTCTCCGTACTGGCCTCCCGAATTTGTGAGCGCAGTGCCAACCTTACTGGAGATTCTGCCATCAGTCAGTCGCCAGAGCCTCGTTTAGTACCCAGCAGTGCATACCGCGTTTAGCTGAGGTTGACTCTTGATGAAATGTTGATATGAATCAATATAGGGGAATAAAGGGGAATCTTTTAGACCAAGCATCCCATCATTCGATGCCTTTTTTAAATAAACTGAAATACGCGTAAACAATAAAAATAATGTGCATTTTAGATCTGATGAGATTACTAATCCTTACTAATGATGATGATTCCGCAGTCATCATCATCAAGGCCAGATCGTTGCTACATCAAGCTGGAGTAGCAATGAGCCGGCCCTCACAGCTATCAAAACTGATAATCGTTGGGTAGAAAGGTTCTCAAGTACCAACCTCGTACAAGCAAACGCATTAAATGTATAGGACAATAACACAAAACATAAAGTGACGAATTGCACAGTTTTGCAGGAAGTTGGGAGATGCAAGTGGCTCAGGACCGTCTTACGTAGAAATGATTGGTCATCTTACCAAGACGATGAATCTTAACTTTCCTTTATTTAACTTAGTAAGCATTAAAAATGTGATTATCTAATCATACATACTATTACTCGTATTTGACATTGTATGTTATAATGTCACGCGACATTTAATAATGATAAGAAAAAACTGTATTAAATACCGTTTTCGCTCTTCATACACAAAGTCGCTGAATTTACAAAATCACACTAAATGTAATCGTGATGGATAGTCTCTATTCAAAATACTTGAGACACAAAAATGCCGACACCCTTGTGAAGTTTATCGTCGTCTTAATCGCGAAACTGAAAGTGTGCTGTGTCACTACAAATTCTGCGGTGTGACGCAAGCCTGCGGTCGCGACCCGGGGGCGGGCAGCGGACACCTCACTCACACTTTCACCCGATTCCGTTCGCAACATTTACAGCGAGCGAACTTTCAAATTGCGTACAAAATATAATTAATAAGGTATAGAACTGACTTTTTATGGGATTACAAACAATATACAGTCTAATCTTATTGATGGGTAGCCTTCGGCGCCCATTCTTCATAAAGTTACATTGATTCCCTCAAAGTCTTTAGTTAGCTTTTTTGGCAAGTAATTAAGTGTTTGGTACTCATTACTTACCATACAGACACTTGGTGCGTTGTGCTTCTTTTCGCGAGTTTCAGCATGTTGGCAGAATGGTGCTACGGTAAAATATGCTTAATTAAGTATATTTTGCAGTTGCACACCAAAAATTACCATAATAATAAGAAATATACAGCGGACTGCTAATTACAAGAAACGAGGGTCTGGCAACCGAATGATAGCGGAAAATTCATCCGAATTCGCAGAACCAAAATCTCACAGATTAGTGTTGGGCTGCAGTATCACTACCGTGAAGGTACCGGCACTGCATTCGCCAACCAGGTTGCCCAGATTCCTATGTTTAGCAGTTGAATTCAATAGACTGATCCAGAAGAAGAAAAAATATATAAATATTTATTTGTTTCTCCCTTATAGACTCGCATACCACCCGACTGAGCTCAAATGTATGTGTTATGTTCGACTCATTACTGGAAAGACTGAAAATAAAAAAAAATATTTATAAAAAGCTGAGGCAGTTTAGCTAGTTATATATAAATTAAAAGTGTCTTAGTCACTTATTATGTTAAAGATTGCAGTGTGGTTCTACTACATGAAACCTAACCAATGATATTTTTTTGATATTCTAAGTAATTTTGACAAGAGTGTCATGTTTAACACTTGAGCAAGGTATTTCTTTTCGAATAAGTCGAAAAAACCTGGGTACATATGTACATGGATACAGTCAAGTAACAAATACTGTAAACAATGTGTTTTAGTTTTTTCTTGTGACAAAATTGTGAAAAAATATACCCAGTAGACCCGTGTTTTACAATTGGCTCAAGAAAAATAAGCGTCGTACCGATGTTGCGAGTTATTCTATTGTAATGCCTCCAATGAGTCATTTGCAAACAATGGGATGTAGCGGAAATTAAGTATAATTTTACTTACGATTTCCATACTTTCATCGCAACTTGATATGATAATTTGAGAAGTACCATAGCTTGTAAAAATGTTAACGATGTTGTGATGTGACTAAGAAATAAGACCCCACATTGTGCTATCATTACATTCGTATTATTTATTTAAATACTCTTTTGTGAGTGGTAGGGGGGGGATTACCATCTTTTCATCAAATACCAATCTCAACCGTAGATGGTGCCCTCTCCCAGTCAACAAACGAGGCTCAGTCGACCGACCGCTAGCGGATCTATATATATAACCTTACCGAATTAATCGAACCCAAATCTCCCAGACCTGTGATAAAGAATAGCATTATTAGTACGAGGGTAGTGCAGGTCACTGCGCTCATCAAACTATCTGTCCAGCATTTTACGTATGAATAAATAAACACTTCAAGAAATGTATTTTATTTTGTTATGGGAAAGGGGCAAACGGGCAAGCGAACGCAGCTGCAGATGCGTTGCCAACCTATAGGGATATTTGGAGACGGGAGTGGAGGAAGGGACGGGGAGAGGGGGAAGTGGGCCACTCACCGAATGTAACGCTGAACTACAAGATACCTCTACTTCACGCATATATTCTGCGAGGCCATGGTACTATCCCGGTGGAGCCGGCCCATCCCAACAGCAACAAAAGCCGCCGCTTGACTCTACCACGCACTATGGCGGCTTAATATCTATCTCGCTTTCTAACGTCTAACTTTTTACAAACGGTCAGACGGTCTTTATTTTATTTTCACTGGGTATAATCGGACCCCAGTAAAGCTTAACGTTCCAAGAATTATTTGGCAACGTAATAATTGCTCGATTTGAATTCCAGTCGTGCATTCTACTACCAGACTTTTAATTTCAGACCGCGCTGCGAACTATTAAACAAATGACGGTTCGAAAAATATTTTTAAGGCGGCAATATGCTGGGAACTAATGTGGTAGAATCTGCTACCTCTCTCCCTTTAGATGAAATATCGAAAGAGACGACGAAGAGTTTAGTTTAAGTAAAACGTAGCATAGCACAGGGTTGAATTTATCCTTTAATTGACTCTGACCACGGCGACAACTTCCGAGTACTATGGCAGGCAGTTGTCAACTGTGCATGTTATAGTGTCACAAGTATAGGCGTAAACTCGCCACCTTCCCGTATCCGATCGGAATGTAACTACAAGATCTGAGGAAAAACCCAAACACAATAACTTTTGTAATGTTGACTTGACTTCAGTTGGGATTTGAATTGTGTCATTTACGCTAACCACTAAGCCGTGCAGTCGTCACCATTTAATTAGTTATTCTTTCAATACACTTTATATTTAACACTGAAAAATATATATTATTCAATGCAATGCTTTATTTTAAGATTATTTTTTGGTTTAGTTATGTTTTAGTTAAACTATTATTTATGCATTGAATTTAAAGCACTTTTGCAGTCGATGGTGATGGACACATTTCCATGAGTAATAATCATTCTCAACCTCTATACAACCCAGTGCTGGATAGAGATTCTACCTAAGTTGGGATTTGCTGTATTGGCCACACTTGTCTAGTATATTTGATGTAATCGATGTACCATTGCCGTGTGATATGGGTGTAAGAATCTGCTTCCACCTTTTTTCCTGTAGGTGTCGTTAGAGGCGACTAAGGGAAAATCCATGAAAATCGCAATGGCTATCGACAGATGGCGACATAAGTATCTCGAAAAGTACCAGACCCAAATAAGTAAACCCACGACGGACAGCAGTGTGTATGGTACAAATTGCCTAGTACGCCGATCGCCATTCCACTTGCCAAGAGGCCTATGCCCTGCAGTGGACTGTTTGCAGGTTGATAAAGTAAAGGATCTACTATTTGTGTCTGGACCTATGTTTTTCTAACACAATTTACAATAACCAACGTCTGTGGTCTATTAATTGCTATTTTTAGTGCGGACTATTACCACATACTTGGTGGTGGAGACAAATATTGTAAATATATCTAAGAAATAGTCAAAAATATTTAAAGAACATAATCAGTTCAGCCAAGGCGTGCTAAAGCAGCGGACTCTTCATGTCTCCAAAACGCCTTACAAAAACATTAAACCTTCGCTCTTCAGTAAAACACATAACTTAACTTCACTTACCTCTTACCATCATTACTTGAAAAGAGCTAAAATTAAGTAAAGTGGATTGGTAAAGCGGAATTCTAAAAGTATTAACTTATATTTTCTTAAAGCTTCTATTTCAAAAAAATAATTGTATAATTATAAAGGAATTTATCTCATTTTAGATCCTTTTGATTACATTTACGTTTATAATTATTATGACAAGCCACCCTCTGTCTGTACAAAAATGTGGTATAGGGTTATGTGTTATTACAAAGACACACGTATTAACAAATTTTGGATGACAGTGTCGTTACGAAATATAAATTACCCGTATTAAAATACCAACGTTGTGCTAACACAAGGAATTCCAAAGCCGGTTTACAGCTATATTTTCTAATATGCAGCCATCTTTCTGTTCTGAAACTATTCGTAATAACATTATCACTTCGTTTTGTAATTATGATGTGGCAAATAGTGCAAATAAACTTCGTTGACATTAATAGGAACAATGTCGGTTCATGGCATAAATAATGAATTCGATATACAACCTAGTCATCTTAGACCATAATATGAATATTTTAAAGTATGTGTACATCTACTAAGTTCTTCATGATATGGCGACTTGGTTAATTTCCTCTTATGATGAATGCATTTGCAGAACTTGTTTTGACAGTGACCGATTTAAGACAAAAGTTAGCTGGAGCGTAGGCAAGGCGACCTGTTCTCAAGCGTCGCCTGCGTCGCAGCAAACATAAGTTTCAATCTGCCCGTTTCCTGCGCCACTGACATCTCAATTGCTGCTCTTTTGTAATCAACAATTTGTGCCGGCACTTGGAGAAAAGCTTCCGTCGTCGCACTCACACAATAACAACGTGATCGAATTCCATGCTATTTTAGCAACCGCGTCACGGTTATGAAATCGTTTAATACGTCAAACTGACCATGAATGTCCGAATGCAATATAGACTTTTCGTATATTCGCAACTACGTTGTAACCATAGCCACGGCATCAAATGTTAACTTTGACAATTTTTTATTAGATCCGTATTTTGCATAGACGATTTAGTTATTTACAAACACAAGTCAAAAGCTACAATATAGCAAATATTTAAACCGATACTTAAACATTATATTTATCTCGATAATTTATTTTTATTTACTATGATAAAATTACAGTAAATAACGTACGTATACTTATTACAATACAAATAAGTATATTTTATAATTTAATATGAACGGAATCAAATTATTTATTTATATATTCTTTATTGTGTTCCTAAAAATAAAGGAATACAACGGACTTAATGCCTTTTGGCATTCTCTACCAGTAAACCCTGGGTGAGAAAGAAAACATGTTGGCAGGTTCAAAATAAATAATAAATATAAATATTAAATACATAACCCTTAAATTATACTTACATACTTATAACATACATAATACACTATACAGAAACATATAATACATACATAAACAAATTAAATATGGAGAGAAAAATCTCAGATGGCATTTGCCTTCAGATAGTGACGACGGAGCGAGAGAGGGGATATCATCGGGGAGAGTGTTCCAAAGAAGAGTGGCTTGTACGGAGAAAAAAGAAGAAAAGAAACCAGCACTATGTTGTGGAACACTTACCTTCAGACTGTTCGAAGATCGAGGCACTCGGTTATGACTCGAATAAAGAAAATTTAAGTTATCCTTAAGATACGAAGGAGAGTTTGCATCTTTTAAAATGGAATAAAGTACTGATAAGCTATTCTGGAGCTACGCCTTTGGTGAATAGAAAGCCATTTTAACTTTGAACGATAGAAGGAAATATGGTCATACTTACGCAAACCGAAAATATATCTTATGCAGTTATTGAGATGGCGCTCCAGTTTAGTATGAAGATATTGCGGTGGATCTGAGTAACACACATCTGCATAGTCGATAACGGGTAGAATAAGTGAATGGACCAGCAACAGTTTGGTTTTCAAAGGTAGGAAATTTTTGAGACGATAAAGAGAGCGCAAAGTGGCAACGACTTTATGGCTGGTTTCACCGATGTGTAAATTCAAAGAAATAGTGTGGTCCAATTTTTCATGGAATAACAGTATGGGATGATAAGGCCGTTGTAGAGATCAGGAGCAAGACTTCCATAATCCACCCTTGCGAGCATTCTTGAACTGCCCATAACCATCACTTTACATTTTGAGGGATTGACAGAGATTCCGTATCTGTGTGACCAATCTCTGATGGCATCAAGATTGTCATTAAGTCTGTTAATGGCATTTTTTAAATCCTTAATGCTAGAATGAATATAGAGCTGAAGATCGTCAGCATACAGATGGTACGAACAGTCTAAATTATCATTAAAACATAATAAGCGAATCATTATAAATAAAAAACAGTAGTGTATTGATTGTTACGAAACTAATTAACATGCAATATGATTAAAAAGCTAAGTGAAAGTGTCATGATTGCGTAACATCCGAACAATATCGCTATTACAGCTGTAATTAGTGTTTGGTAACGTGTCCTACATAAAAATTGAAGTTATACTGAGATCTTTTTGTCTATCTAATATCGGGAGCCATTCTATGGTGACTTAATTGTACACCGAACAGATTTTCTGCAACAATATCAAAAATACATTATAAATTAGTTACTGCTACTCAAGAGTCCAGAGAAAATTAGTAGTAGTAAGGAGTGAGTACTAGTCTGTTTTATCCGGTAGCTAACGTAAGAGTTCACCGAGGTAGTGCTTGGAAAATCGAGCTAAGAACTACCAACCTACAACCAACCATCAACTAACGGAATAACCATCCCAGAAAAATTCCATATCAAAAACGCGGTTGAGCGACAAAGTTCTACCACGTATAAGGTTGAACTACTAAATATTTCGAGTCGACTTCGCACGGACAGTCGTGTAACATATGAACTAAATGTGTAATACAAATAAACCTTTCACATGACATGTTCTAAAAGTTAGTGAAAACCGAATCGTAATTCACTTGAAAGTTTAGAAGTTATAAGAGAATACACAGATAAACGCGGAATGCGATTTTGTTGATTTGACTTCTATAAAAATAAAGATACTTGCGCATAAATTGATCGAATTCAAATGAGTAGTACGTCGCCCTATTAGGTTACCAGCAAAGCAAAGCAGCATAAATCTGTTGCCGTTCGTATAGTCAGTGAATCTAATTAGTCCACAACTGAATGTAGGTCCCTCTAAGAAAGCACCAGTAAAGGCTGTTCTATATTTCTTCCACTACGCCATACTCACCAGGGTGGGCAAGCGGGTTAGTGAGCGCAGACATTACCCTCGCATTAGTGACGCTGCTCCCTATCACTAGCATTATGCTGCGTTTGAAAGAATCGTTCTGAAGGTTGTTGTATTCAGTTTATTGTATTGAGCTAACATTCAATGCCTATTGGTAAGTAGCTACAGCAACCTCTGAACACCTGCAAACAACTACAATCGAAGGCCGTTACATTGTCACCTTTGTGGACTACGACGGAATGTCTCACAACCTGTAATTATACTGGCACAGTATACCTTTTAAACCGAAACTCAGCGGAGGGTGGCAACAACCCTGACTCCCAGACAGATAAGGGGCCAACTACTAGTTAAGTCGTAGCCTCCTTCTCTGTCTAGAAGGAGCGCAAGATATCTAGAACTGCGATAACTAATCTGGCAGCAAAGCGTGGCTATTACGGGAAATCCTTCATATGGTATGACCATACGTCCAACAGAGGACGGACAGGCAATTATAGAAGAAGGTTAATGTTGTATAATATTTCCGAGTGTAAGTCAATAATATCTTTTCTTACACAATTATGAATGTGTCAGTTGAAGAGAACGAAGTTCGTTGATAGGTCACGCAATAATAAAAGATCGATCACGCGTACAAGCACGCTAAGTGAACAAACCAATAAAGTAAGATATATACATATCAGAATTGTTACCTTTCACTAACATAAATGTATTGACTCTAATCTAATGTTAAATACGTTTGTAAAATACCTCGCTTCGCCTTTTTCTTATTATTTATGACAATATTGGGTATTGTCAATTTTATATCGATGGTCTATTAAAGAATAACACAGATAAAAATAACCCTGACTATCTCACTTATCCAGTTCTCAAATCTACTTTATTTTTTTATGTATATCTGACGTCTTTACCGATTTTAATGATTATTTTTTTTATTAAATTGGCGTGAGTGGTCCCATTTAAATTTGAAGAAAATATTCTACTTTTTTCCCTTATTTTGTTATTGTATATAGTTTGTAGTTATTGTAAATTTGATCGTTATATAGATTCTTAAAAAAAAAGAAATATAAGTTTATTAAGAAGTGGTATATTGAGACATAAATAAAACGCCAATGAACTTTGTTGTAACAGAGCGTTAGAGGATTTATAGGAATGCTTAGAACCGGTCCCTACTTCCGATGAAGGGCACCACCGCATCACGGGACGCTGCAAAGTGCGTCATTTTTATATCCTACAAATATCTGCTGTTTCTCTGCACTATTTCTTGCTTATTAAGTTTTCTACTATGCTACAACAGGTTCTCGTCCTGCGTCGTAAAAGAAACGACTTTAAAAATAAAGCTTTACTGAACATAATATATCTATTAATATGATCATTATATAGATTTAGAGCCGTGGTAGCCTAGTAGTGGTCAGGGCGCCCGCTTTAGTTTTAAAGAGTTTGATTCCCAGTGCTGATACCTCTAAAATTGTTAAAAGCAATATTAAATTTTGTTCTTGTTGCCACGTGCTCGGCGGTGAAGGAAGACATCGTGAGGAAACCTGCATTTACAGGCTTCTACTTTACTTTCCTTTCTTTTAAGGTTGGCATCTTCATCATGGCATCGGTGCTACGTAGTGTAGATTGTTTGTAAATATTAATAAAATATTTCTTGTTTTAAATGTTACATCAAAATTTTGGCAGACATTGAGCGTAAATACATTTGAAATCTCTTTCTCGAATCTACTTTATGGTAAAAACGTAAGTCATATTTTTGAGCCATATAGGGATTTCTTCTTTAGCCAATTTAAATTTGACTATAAATTATTATTTTTTTGTTTAGTCGAAAATAGGTATACATCAAATTCCTGGGGTGCCAACTTGTAAATAATAATGATAATAATATACTACTTAAACGCGAGTAAGGCTACTGATTTTGAACATATTTTTTTTTCATGGTGGATTACGCGGGGCGGATTAGAGAAGTGAGGGTTCTGTTCTAGTGTTTAACAAATTTAATAATAACATAAAGTATTACCGAGCGGTCCCTATGACTACGATAACAAAACTGCAGCTTTGCAAAGCGCTATCCTGTAATCACTGTGCCGAATAAACGGATGCGTACTGCACCTACTCGACGCTTTACAAATAACAAAAAGCATGACCAATAACAAAAAGCAAGCTGTATATTCTGGTTTGTGATTGCAAAAGTGTTTGAGTTAGGTAGGCACAAAAATATTTTTTCAGTACATTTTAAGAATTATTTCGACAGAAAAAAATTATATTTTTGTTGTATTCTCAGAAGCACTCCTTTTAAACCATACAAAAAACATAAATATTTTAAGGGATTCCATAAATGAAAAAAGATATATTTTATAACATTGAAAATCAAAAGTTTTTTAGAATTTTACTGTAACAAACGCACACAGGGAGAATAAATCAACTTTCAATCCAAAAGACTATCACCTTCATGTGGTGTAGCATGCCGACAGGCGAGGTTGTGGAGGGAAATCCATAGATGTCTAAACCAAATTCCGGAAGTATCTACTTAGATACTTTCAGAATCTTCCTTATTAACGTGGTAGAAAGCCGCCGCTTGCTTTAGCTGCTGCTCGAATGGCCGCCGGCTTAACCGGATATTACCACTACCTCGTAGAATACCGGCGTGAAGTAGAGGCATCTTGTGCCTCTGCGTTTCGTTCAGTGAGTGAGGTAACCGGAGGCCCACTTCCCCACCCCATCCCCTTCCTCATCCTCTCTCCCATCTTCCAATTACCGTTAAAGACTGGCAACGCACCTGCAGCACCTCTGGTGTTGCAAATGTACGTACCCACGTACATTTGCAGTAAGTGATTACCGTCACCCGACGGTAATCACTTACCATCAGGTAAATCGATTGCTCGTTTGCCGCCTTTCCCATAAAAAAAAAGATATGGGGAGTAGCATCACTATTAATTCAAGTTCTCTGCTGTTTTTAATCAAGTATTACAAAGCTTTATCCAGCTATTGACTTAGACTGGATTAATAAGGAATTAGAATAGAAAAAACTTGTAAGTGAGTTTTGGAGCCTGGTTTAATGGAGACTCCATAACAAGATGGTGGGATCCTTCTAAAAAAATTAAGAGTATCGTACGCGCCACAGTTAAATGTTTATAGGCTTACGTTATGAATTTTTCTTTGATACATTTTTTAGAACATTTGACTTTGATCGCAAGTTCCTTCTCTGTGACTTTTTTTTGGCTACAACATAACAGCTTCGTCTGTTACCCTTACATAAAAATATATACAGTACCTACTTGTATCACAGGTAGGCTCAATATTCGGGTAGGGTATCAATATTCGATCTATCATTTACCGAAATAGAATTTGGACTAAATGTCCCGAAAATCTCTGCGCCAAATGACTTTGGTCCGTTAATAGGACAGCAACCATTTAGATTTCAAATACAATAAAAACAATTTTGTAGTTTGAATACAAAATATATTACGGATGCCATAATTCTAGAAAATTTTGTTATATTACCTCTAAAGAATTTACCATTGCAAGGAGATCCATAGCCTAATACTTTTCATAGATAATAGAATCAGGCGTTACTTTGCGAAAATCCATTAAAATAATGGGATAGAAACACGACAAATTTATTGGGATCCGCATTTAAACAAACCGACTTTGTTATGTAATAGTGTTAATACTATTGTGGTGTTAGACTATGAATTGACAGTGTTTCCCGGCTTTATGGTGCTGATAGTACAATTACTATCACACCCAGGATGCCACAAGTTAATACTTGTTCACGATATTGCGTTAAAAACTAGGCGATACACGCCAATTTATTTACAATATTATTTTGTTTTCTCTCAAAAGTGCAATTAACCAAAACGTACCATGGACCCCCAACACGTTGATTCCGAGTTCCCGACGCTTTATAATGGGTGCAAAGATCCTTCAGGAGCAAATCCGGTAACGAGGCTCGCCATCCCTCTCATTCTATTTGCCTCAAAGCTGATAAATGAGTTGAGACAGCCCGTTAGACGACAATGACGGGATTGTGCTAAATTGAAATCCGTTACCTCTGCCTGCTACTATGGATGAAAGCGTAAGCACTTATGTGTTATTCTCGCATCAAATTACTTTCATTTAAATACCAATTTAAAATCCCACTAAATCTGTTGCCATACAAGCGGTTCGAAATTATTTTTAAAACGTGGCTAACATACGGGCAGCGATACTCAGTTTTCAATAGCGGATGGTGTTGATTGTGGATTATTTCGGTCGCGGGAAGTGTAAACCGGCGAATGAGCGCCACGCACCGGCAGCGGCGCCGCGTTGCGCTCCTTCGCTCGTAAGGAAACGTTACGTGGCCGCCGCCTACATTTATTTTCAACTTTCCGCGAACATGTGCAATTATTGTTTACTTTAACATATTGAAATTATTCTTAACAGTTTACACAGCACGGAACAAATGTAAACGTAAGAGAAGCGAATTTCCACATACGTTTGAATTTCAAAAATGAAATTATGAAACGTCTACGTGTTTTCAAACATAAATATTAATTTATTATGTAAAGCGAAAATAGAGCACACTATTATTAAAGTATGACTATAAAATAAACTGGAGCTTGACGTCATTGAAAAGCACAACCAAACCAACATGTTATCCAATACTTTTCTATCTATAGCATGGTCGGATCTATTTAAAATTATAACGCTGGTCATTGTATAATGTGTTACACGAACAATTTCAACTCTTTTCTCCTCAGAATAGAGCTCTTTTAAATATGCCGACGGTCGTTAATTTACAATATCGATTCATCCATATCAAGCTACAATTCCTTGAATATGTTGTTATTTAATGTGCCTAGAATATAAGTAGTTAGTAAAGTAAAATAGGGAATGATAGGGGGTTTTTCTTCTTCAATATCATCTGTCAATTTAAGTCCACTGCTAAACACAGGCGTATCCTAGAAAGCGCCAGCAAAAGCCGGCATGCATTTCTTGTAAGATTTTCCCATGCTCAGCATTGAGCTGGTTGTTCGGGAAATTCGGATGGATTTTCGTCATCATTCGACAGAGCCACGTTTATTAGCTATCAAGGTGCACCACGTGCGTTTGAGGTTGGCATTTGGAGAATAATGTGTCTTCTTTAAATAGTATAAAACAACGTAGCAACCCGCGTTTATCTAGTATTCGATAAAAGAATATATAATATATTATAAATAAAATATAATATAAAATAAAGCACTTTGTATTCGCTTATAACTTCTTAACTTCTTCGTGGTTTTTCAATGCGATTTTCACTGCCATTTAGAAAATTGCATGAGGAAGGTTGATATGTACCACATTCACAATAAGTTTATAGATCTGTTATCTCTCCGCGTGTACCGTCGGGGGTTAACAAGTATGTTATAAAAATGTAATTGTTTACTATTAAAACAAATCGATTTAGCTTAACACGAAGAATTCCCGGCCCTTGGGCACTGATGTCACAGAGAAGACGTGATAGCCAATCAAATAATTTAGGTTAAACGGCAACAATCCCACTAGACCTCTGTAATGCGTCCGCTTCTTACCAACAGTGTTCTAGACGTAATTTGGTTTCATTATTGTTCATTGACTGATAATAAAACAAGCATATTCAACAATTTCAATAACAAATATATTGTGTGTTACAACATGTTTAATTTTAAAGAAAGGTGATAGTACAACGGAATTGAATTCCAAATTTAATTACATCTGTCTACTTATGTGTTTCCGCGAAGTTTTATTTAATTACATTACACATAAAAGTTCTAGCAACTATTTAAATATTTCATCTAAAATAACATAGTTTAATTCTTATTAGTATAATAATTATTGCAATTTAATTTTTTTATCTTTTATTAAACTGATTTTATTCATATGTTTTTTACTTAATAAAAGTGTACTGTTACATGGTTAAAGAATCATCTGAAAGTTATCATCGTATCGTTTTCGTATAAATCGATAAAGGTACTCGTAAACACCAAAACATCTAAAGACCTCTGTCAGATGAAAATACTGAATAATCATATTAAATATACCAAACTTTAAATTTTAATATTTTCCGATACCATACAATAAAGTCTTAAGACTCGAGGTGTTTGAAGTAGCCATTGTTGATGCACATGCCAAGTGTGGCGATTTCGATAAGTATACTAAATTAACAGAGATTTATTTGGAACTGTTTAATTGGGACCATTTGATGGTCAATGTTGACGTAATGTAATAGCATGTAAATATCACAATGCTGGACAAAGCGTTATTGGACTTCAGATAGCCACGAAATATAATTTCATTATTTCTCGAAAATGCAGGTTGCCGCACCTTGTTTTCCTTTCCCGTCAATCACATGGTCATACAAGATATTTTTTTATAGAAGAAGGGGGCAAACGAGCGTGCGGCTCACCTGATGGTAAGTGATCACCGACGCCCACGAACATCCACAACACCAGAGGAGCTACAGATGCGCTGCCGGCCTTTAAGGAAGGAATAAGCTCTTTTCTTGAAGGTCCCTAAGTCGTAACTGTTCGGAAATACTGCTGGCGACAGCTGATTCCACAAAATCGAAGTGCGTGGCAGAAAACTTCGATTAAAACGCACTGTGGTGGAATGCCAACCATCTAGGTGGTATCGATGGAACTTCGAATTCTGTCGCGATGTACGATGGTGAAACTCAGCAGCTGGGATCAATCCGAAAAGTTCCTCAGAACATTCCCCGTGGAAAATTTTGTAAAAAATGCAAAGAGAAGCAACATCTCTTCGCAAGGCCAAAGGATCAAGCCGATCAGAGAGAGCTTGGTCGCCGACAATTCGAGCCGCTCGACGTTGGATGCGGTCAAATGGAAGGAGTTGGTACTGGGGTGCCCCTGCCCAGAGATGAGAACAGTATTCCATGTGGGGCCGAACTTGCGCCTTATAAAGTTGCAAACGGTGGACCGGCATGAAATACTGTCCCGCTCCACAGAGCACACAAAGCTTTTTGGAGGCCAATTTGGCCTTTCCCTCCAAGTGACCACGGAACTGAACGTCGCTTGATATGTCAACGCCAAGGATTCCGATACTGGCTGAGCCAATAAGGGGATTGTTCTCAAAAAGAGGAGAAACGACAAAGGGATTCTTTTTAGCGGTGAACGCGCAAACCTGTGTCTTTTTGGGGTTGAATACGACCAAATTACGTCGACCCCAATCCGAGACTTTGAATAACAGGGTCTCGACTTCAGACACAAGTTTGTTCCGGCACTCGTCGACGTGTTCCCGAGAAATATTCGCACGGCCTGTATATAGGGCATCACCCGTGCTGTCGTCTGCATAGCAATGAATGCTACTGATTTGTAGCATGTCGTTGATATGCAGAAGGAACAGAGTGGGAGATAGCACACAGCCTTGTGGAACACCAGCATTCACGGGTTTGGGGTCCGAGCATGCACCGTCGACAACAACCTTGATGCTCCGATCCGCGAGGAAGCTGGTGACTCTTTTGCACAATTTATTGGGAACCCCATAAGATGAACGCTTTGAATGAAGCGCTTTATGCCAAACCCTATGAAATGCCTTCGCTACGTCCAGACTAATCGCCAAAGCCTCCCCCTTGGACTCAACTGCTTCTGCCCATCGGTGAGTCAGGTAAACTAGAAGATCACCAGCTGATCGTCCGCGACGGAAACCGTACTGTCGGTCACTGATCAGCTGGTGTTCCTCCAGGTACCTCAGGAGCTGGGTGTTGATGAGTGACTCCATTATTTTAGATAACAAGGGGGTGATGGCAATAGGCCTGTAGTTGGACGGATCAGAGCGGTCGCCTTTTTTGGGTATTGGATGCACAAATGCTGTCTTCCAAGATTCCGGGACGACGCCTGAAGAGTAGGAGGGCCGGAAAAGACGCGTGAGAACCGGTGCCAACTCAGGGGCACACATCCTCAGCACAATTGAGGGATTCCGTCCGGCCCACTCGACTTACGAATGTCCAGGGAGCGGAGTGCCTTTCGCACTGAGCTCTGCAGAAACTGAATTTCCGGCATGGAGCACTTACACCACGGGATGGAAGGTGGAGAGTTTCCCCGGTCATCAAGAGTCGAGTTGGATGCAAAAAGAGAGCCCAAGAGATCGGCTTTCTCTTTTGCAGTATGGGCCAGCGAATCATCCTCCTTGTGTAGAGATGGGAGAGATGGCTGACAGAAATTCCCCTGGACAGCCTTGGCGAGAGACCAGAATGCGCGGGATCCCGATGGGAGGCGAACTAATCTCTCGCCAATTCTGCCAATGTGCTTTAACTTTGCCGCAGCGATAACTCTTTTGAAGGACCTGGAGGCAGAGTTGTACTCGTTTTTAAGAGCACTGGTTTTTGCATCCCGAGACGCCGATGCATCGGCCCAGGCCTGGTAGCACTTCCGCTTTCGGCGTGACGCTATTTTGCAGGTGCGACCAAACCAAGGCTGGGATTTACCTCCGACAGGCACTGCAGAGAACGGAATAAATAGTTCCATTCCCTGAAGTACCACATCGGTGACAGAATCTGCAACGGCGTTGGGATCATCCAGCGAGAAGCAAACCTGCCCCCATGGGAAGGAAGCAAAGCAAGGCCGCATTCCAATAAATACCACCAAACACAAAATACCACCGTTATTTAAATTTTTTTTTTAAATATTTGGATTTTTTCACTTTCTTGACATAAATTTTTGAAATTTGGTTTCAACTCCTGCCATAACAACAAAACAGCAGTAATAGTATTTATGTATGTCTGTATCCGTCGACAGATGGTGCTCCCACTCTTGGTCTTGGTAGTTAACACCCATGATCACCCCCTGAGGTTGATCATGGCTTTAGGTACTTTAATTTCATCAGCCATACGGAATGGTGATATAGGACTTTAGAAGGCTACTGATAAATCTGCGTAAAAAGAACATAGAATGATAGTTCACTGTCGGTTTTTTCTGTACTTTACTGTTGTAGAATATCTTATTTAGTCTTTTGCAGTATCTAAGTAGAAAAGACTAAACTTAACTAAATTTATTTTTGACCTTATGAGCGACCATATGAGATGGTAAGCCCGAAGGCCTCACACGGGAAAAGCCACTCATGGGATGGCGGAATCACACGGTAGAACTTTCTTTTAGATTCAATAGTTTTCTACTGCAGGGCACGGACCTTCCATTCCGTTTTTACAGCACCCACTAAAATCTTTTTATTCACTCAAATTCACCGCGAACAAAGCCGCAGGGAAAAGCTAACTATAAAATGTGAGCAGGCCATTCTACAATACAAATAATAGCATAAATACACTCGAACATGTTATGATACTGTAATTACAATATTAGAGCTTGTTTCTTTTTATAAAGAAATAAGTATTCTGAAATTACAGCTGGAAAAAACTTTTACAATTTTTTTTTGTTCCGTATGTGTTACAGAGCAGCTTCTTATAAATGAAGTAACCACGGGTAAGTAACCTAGCTCTCACATCCTCGTCACATCCACGTCTCAAAGTGTGTACATTCGCCGACGGTAGTTCGACACAAAACGCGGCTAACTAACAACACAATAGTAGGTACGTAACATACAGGATATCTCGTAATTTAATACCGTATAATACACGTACAGAAGCGTTGATGATCTATGCGTTTCAAATTACGCCATCGTTTAATTATACGTTTGGTGAAAGAATTGCATAACTTGCAGCTTCCAAATGTATGCATTTTTACGAATCATAATTTAATTAGTTACTAAACTCGTTTGACTGTGGATTTTTGATACATTCACTTGCTGTCTCTGATTGTACACATTCTACGTACACCTACTAGTTCTACTTTGAGGAATCTGCTGTGACCAGCGCTATTTCCGAATAGATACGTATTAGGGACCATCAAAAAAGAGCCATTCTTAAAGGCCAGCAACGCGTTTGCTACTCTTTCTGGGGTTGCGAATGTGCGTAGGCTACGATCACTTGCCATCAGGTGAGCCGCACTCTCGTTTGCCGTTCTCTTCAATATAAAAAAAAATATCATGACGAAAAGACTACAACTACCACTACATCAGCCTATTTTATTTCACCGCTCAACATAGACATCTCCAAGAATTCGCTAACAAAAGCCACACATATTTTCATGAAACGTAAAGTAGAGCGCACTGCCGGTATCCACGCAGTAGTGATGCTGCTTTGGTCTGTAGGATTAGAGTTTGGCAATTTTGGATGAATATTCCGTCATCGTTCGGTCGCCAGAGCCCGTTTATTGACTAGCAAATCGAGGTGAGGTTGGCATTTGGGGAAACAGATGGTTAATTCCCACTTACATAAAGCACACCACGACGTAACAAATTATAATTATCAATTCCGTTAACGCCTCTCATATCACATAAATAATTTTAGTGGATAACATGAAAGTGATTATCCATTCTATTTAAAACCAATATTTGTGCATTATTAAGGAACTTTCCAGAATGCTTACTTCACGGCCGTTAGCAACGGGCTAAACGCGGAGAGTAAACAAATGTTTCTGGCGAGCGAGGCATCTAACCATTTGCGTACTAGGCAATGTACTGAAATGTATGGTATACGAGAAAGATTATTCCTTTTTAATCTTCTACGCGAGCAAGGTTTGAATAAAAGCTATGAAAAGAAAAAAACTGCAAACATTTTTTATTGAAGATTTTATCTGAGACTTTTTTAATTTGCGGTATGTAATCATTTATTGTGAGCCATTTTACTAATAGTAAAGTTTAAGAGGAAGAGAGTAAGAGGGATAGCTATATTGAAGATTTCATAATGAAACGGCTTAGCCTACAATAAATCTGATTAACGAAATTCGTATAAAAAATTGTAATAATTCGTATAATATTTCGTAGTTATCGCAAAAGTTGGCTAGGATAAATGGCTGTAAAGTCTCGGAATATTAATGGAACATTGATCAAATATACCAAACACCCCGGATTTGCTAAGTAAAGGGGGAGAATATAGCATCTGTTTCTACAAAACGCCAACCTCACCTGCAGGTGGTGCACGCTGCAAGCCAACAAACGTGGGTCTGGCCTGTATGGTCCACCACGCTGCTCCAGTGCGGTTAGGCGGAACTCACACATCCTTTAAACACATTTTTTATTATTTCTCAGAAATTCAGGTTTCTTCACGGTTTTTTCCATTACCGCCGACCACGTGGTAAACTCAGTACTTAAAATTGCTATTAACCATTATCCAAAATAATATGTAACTTATAATGCACATCTTATTATAAAGAGACAGTAAACATAGAGAACTAGATGTTCATTGTTTCCAGAGTGCGTTCAGACTATAATAACACCCTGTCCCATTTCTGGGCAAAGGAAGGGTTATTGCGAAGATTTTAAACCCGTGAGATGGATCCGCCACGCTGTACCAATGCGGTTCGACGAACTTCACATGTCCCTGAAATTTTTTTTTTATTATTTCTCAGACCTCCAAGCACGTAGTAAATTTAGCATTAAGTGCTTTTGCTGCAACTACCTTACTACCTTTTTCAAATTATTATAATATTAATTAAATAATTACATATAATTTAATTTTAGTGGTAATTACCGGCACGGAAATTCAAGCCGAGTCAGTTGCGGCAGCAGTTCAGAAATAAAATCTTTGTAAGAATTGTAGAAAATAAGACAAATAAGTGGCTCTTATAATAATTTCATAGAACATTTTAAGAAAATTAGAAGAACGGCATAGTTTTTATAACTCCTTGGTTAGAGACAAATTAAGATATTTTCCCATTTCTTTCGTTTAATATAATAATCAATTACTTGCTTTATACGATGTAGATATTATGTATGTACATAATATACAAACACTTTGATAAATGAAACAGAAATCCGACATTTTTCGGAAACAATACGGCATCATTTATCACAATCATTTGTCATCTCATCTAAGTTGACTTAGTGACATGTGAAATAAACTTATGTAACATCAGAGTGTTGGTAGTTTCTTGCGACTAATTAACAGAAGGCGAGAACCGGTATAACGGAACACAAACTTACTATGTTACAAGATAAAGATTGTTAAGACATTGTCATCAAATTGTAGGTTTAACATTGTATTAACTTTACAACAAGCAGTTGTAAAATTGTCTATAAAATTTACGTGGAAAGCACCGCAGGCTATATATCGAAATTAGCGTGCGAATCAAACGGTTTGCTGAAGATCATCCATTGTGCCACGTGGGAACAAATTTTGCACATTATCCTTATCTCATGCTTCTGTACTACCTGATTAGTAACTAACGCCAAGTTTTATAGTTACCGCAAAAAAATTTAACACATATGTACCCGTATGTGTTGTGGGAAATGGTATTTTGCGCATCTAAAGCCACTTTTGTTGTTTTAAAATCCCACGATCACGCGACTCTTTAAGCTTCGTTTTCTCACACTCGAAACCTGGGATTAATTGTACGCATTCAGTTCCTCCGAGGAAGCGGAAGTCGGAATAAACGATTACAATTGTCTGTCTTTCATAGATAACAATAAGTATTTACTTAGTTATTTCATTGCCAATCTTATAACATAAAATATCAAGAATTATTGACTCCAAAGTTAACAAATAGTTAACTTAATTATGTAATAAACCAAATCTATTCCAATTCTACATTGTTATTTGAACTTTTTATAGTATTTAAAAAGTTTTAAATTATTTAAATATAGTCGCTGTAGAACGCCTTACACCTTGATTTTTTATTTATTCAAAAAATTTTAGAATTTATCTTTGCCCTGGATTTAATCCGCTTAGAACGGCGTAGTTTTATTTATTATAGTTTCTTAATAAATGTACATGTTAAGTCTATAACTTTCGAAATGTAAAACCAGATTGTACAGAACGGGCCTGATCCCATTCTGGTCAATCTCAGTATAATTCCTTGACTAAATGTATCACAATTTTTAAATTTTGCGTATTAATCCTATCCTAGTCAATGCCAATATTTCTCGGGAATAAAACATCAGCTTTTAACTTCGAGCTTCTAACATTTACACAGTCATTTATCTTAATCGGGTAGTTTTTGCGTGCGGAACCCGTATTGGTTAATCCCATTATTTTTCCGGGATTAAAAGTAGTAGTTTTTAAATTGTGTCATCTTTATGACACGGAAAACGATATGCACTTAACCCCTGAGCAAGAAAAGAGCCAGCCCTCGTATAACAAACGGCGATGACCAATCGCGGATACGGTTCCAAAATTGCACAGCCTGGGCCACGCACCCACCGTATCTACGGCGATATCAGCTGCAAAATTCTCTAAATGTAAGAGGCCGCCTATGTACATATTTACGCAAGTAGCATCACATACAACTGAATTTGCCTTTTTAATTAATTTCCCCCATTTAAATTAATTATAAAAAATAACAAATATTTGAAAATATCAAAAATTTGTTATTTTTTTTTTATCTTATAAAACAAGAACAGTTCCTGGCCAACGAAACGGCTTCGGCTGGAATTCAAGCCCAGGACCCATGCCTCAACAGCCAGGTACGCTAATGACTAAGCCACGCAGTCACAACATGTTATTAGTATTATAAGTATTGTAATGGCTCAGTTGGCTCAGTAACGAAGCGATCGGATCCGCTATGGATCGTGTTATACTGTGATAGCGCGTTCTACCGGGGAAGTATGAGGCTGTACCTTAGCTCTATCTCGTGTCTTTAAGTGATTGTTATATTTCTCCTATTTAAAATTATAAAAATTATATTTTTTTGGTTTAAATCATAAAACCTGGTACCAACGGATTTAGAGACGTGTGGTTTTTTAATTATTGAAAAATTAACAACGTGGTGTTTCATTGACTCAAAGAAGCGGCAAGGATCCGGTCAGCAGGGGTCAATGCGATTTAATTGTCGTGATAAGAGGCCGCGTTTCGCGTGGGAGATAATCAACGGAGCATGACGTCGTGTAAAGATAATTCCCGCGTCTTGTGCACGTCCGGGCTACACAGCAACACCCCTAGCTACTTTTGTATCGTCGTTTTTAATGAACCAGTATGTTTAGTTATGCAAATGTTAAAAATTATGTTTGAATATTATTCTTCCTGGAATAGTATTGTTTATGATAAAAAAAAAACAATCGTGATTATAAAAAACTCGGTATGGATATTTTACAGTAGAAAATCCTGTGACAACAGAACAGTGCTTTTGTAAAGACAAAAAAGCTAGAACAAATGAGCTATGAATGAAGATACAACAATAGTAAACATTCGCTGTTACATAATTCTACACTGCAGTGGTTGGTTTTTTAACGTTCCCTTGTACCATTTTCGCTCGCTTGTCGCACTCGCTGTCTTGATACTAAAATATTACGCTTTAGCAGCACAAAGAGTACCGGAAGGTCTTCGTGAAGTATTACACAACGGGATGATTTCTTTGTATGCAAATGCGGGATGTAAAGAACCATAATAGGAGTTTGTGAAATTTGTCCTGTTAATTCCGAGTGGGTATGATTTTCAACTGCGTGTTACGGTGCTGAGCGGCAATGGACACGGGTCACTGCGACTCAATGAGCCACTTCCTGCGCATGGTGGACACAAGGACGTGCCGGCTGACACGCGAGCGTGAGTATCTCGCTATTTTGCACTATTATCTTCTAACATCCATAATGATCAGCCCACAACCACTTAAGTCCGCTGATCTGCTGTGCTGCTTCCAACAGACACATCATCTATGTCATTACTCATTTAACTCATTTAACGTTTAAATAGTTACAGTTCTAGTACGGAGACCCCATAGTCTAAGTACATACTAAAACTGTAACCATACAAGTTCTTGTGATCGTCCATATGTCTATCACTCACAAACGGTTACCTTAAAAAATCATTGACCTAATTTGGAATTTAACCTCATATTTTCATATATATACAACGTTAAAAAATATTTCATTAATAGTTTTAATTACACAACTGAACTGTTAATATTCACTTATTTTTTTCTTGCATACTTAAATTTAAATAAATTAATATTTTAATTAATTTATGATGTTTATTAATAAAAATAATGAACAATCGCAGCATTTCATGTCAGATAAAAAATTTCATTAGACTTGCTGCTTAAGCTGTAAATTAAAAGTAAAAAACGAATATCTTAGTACGTTACATTTTACGGTCTATTGCCGTACAGAATATGTTCAGGTATTTACCGGCTATTGAAATCGTAACAGGAATTAATTGCGCGTGTAATTGAATCTTACGGTCGAGAGGACGTGTATGAAGGGTTACGATATGAAGCTAGCGGGACCCCCAGTATGGGTACTCCAGGTGAGGATGACCTCTGATGACCTCACCATACTTACTAAATTTGTACTACTGTGATAATGCGAAAGAATATATAGATATAGATAATGTTCAACTATAGAATAGTAAAGGTAAGCTATGATGGCAATGATTGTCAGCATAATCATGTCATGAAGTCTTGCCGTAGCCCGGTTTAGCAAAGCTTTTCCACTACAAGAGCCTGAGATAACCTGTCTTAGGTTCTCCTTCGTCCCAGTTTTATGCAAAGTCACCAATTTTAGCAATAGTTCCCTTGTTTCGCAAGCAAGCTAACCCCGAAGCCAAGCTGCTGACCTCGTACCAATTACTAGACCATTAGCACGCCAAGCACAATGCGCCATTAAGCGGATGTCCAACGCGGCGTTCCCGCGCTCGATTTGCATTTGTTTGGAATTAGATCGCCAGCGGCAGCGACCGCAACTCTTTGTGTAGGACCTGTAAAGCCTCGCCGCGATGCATCTACATCCGTTTTAACGACATCATAAACGAGAGCTGTGTGACCGAACTAATCGTTTCCATTGCTACTACTAAAAACTTTACGGAAATATTCAAAAAATTACGTACAAATAGTATATCAGTGTATGTCTCTTAATTTTCCTCTTTTATACACCATTGGAGTGATAAACGAGCTAACAATCCACCTGACGCTAAGCTAAATCCACCTGATGCTAAGCTACTGCCGTTCAAAGACTTCGGATTCGTTTTGTTTGCAAATTCAATCGATGAAAATTACAGATGCGTGGTCACCCCGGAGGACTAAGACTGAACGCCTCAGAGCCTGTAATTATACGGGCTCTCAGCAATAGGTAAGAGAGAGATGCTTACCCACACTCAGACTCCTAGGCAGAAAGTAAACCTACTTGTAAACCTACCTAAATCTACGATCGAAAATACTCGTATATTATTCATCCATCTTGCCACACTTATATTATTAATGTAAAAGTAACTCTGTTTGTCTGCCAGTTGCGTGTTCACTGCGAAACCGCTGAATTTGAAAAGAAATTGGTAAAAGGTAATGAAATTTGGTGTGGAGATACCTTGAACCTTGGGGAAGGACACAGGCTACCTTCCTATCCCGGAAAATCCACAGGAAAGTTTAGCTAGCAGACGAAGTCGCAGGTGGAAGTTAGTTTTTAAAAATGTTTCGTTTTGAGCCAACTAGTCAAGTAACATAATTATTTATTCGATTCGCGACATACAAACTGAATTATGTATTCAATCGATCTGGTTTTCATCGATTTTTTTACAAAACTTTATTACAAAAAACGTATAATCAACCAAACTAGTTTTTGAATGATTTAATGGATAAAACTTCCCTATTTTGTTAACGACGTCAAAGTAATTAGCATGCATACTAATAGGTTGGAACAGTCAATAAATTGAAAACATTTTTGAAATTACTATTACTGGGTATGTTTATTGGAAAATACTTGGAGCGAAATGTAATAATATCTATAGTTTAGTAATGGTATAGATTCATTTAAAAAACAAAAAAAAAGCGTTTCTAATCTTATAAAAGAGATAAGTTATCAATTGGACCGTACTAAGAAAGTAATGAAAAATGGAGAGCAATGCTTATCTGTGCAGTGTGCGGAGGAAAGACGACGCCGAGGCTATCGACGGAGTGAAACGTTGGTTGGTGTCGTTAGCAAAGCCTCATCTAGCCGATTACTTACCCTCTTCAGCCGGTAAACGATGGTCGCTCATCGACCGAAGAGTCTCCTTATCGGAAATGATTTTAGACTTTAAAGCGTTCGATAGTCCACCAACAACTTTCCGTTTATGTTTAGTAACTTTCAGTTTATTAATACGCAAGTGACCGGTGTTCGAATTCAGTTTTCATTTCGAGAAATTCAGTCTTTCAAAATTTTTGTTCGTCGTTTCCGAAAGCGCTTAACAATTAGTTCACGTGACTATCTGTATGTATAAAGATTTTCGGTATAGACATATGTAAGTGTATAGTTCGCCGATCTCATCGCATATTATTCACCAAGTTGTCACCATGGTCGTAATGAACCAGGAGGACATCATTGTCACCATCTGAAATGGCAATCGCACACAAAGTGGTAAGACTCAATTTTCTTGGTTAGGAGACGTCTGTGTAGGTACAACACTCTTGCCTTTTTCTGCAAGTGCAAAAACTGTTTTGATCCGGCTTTGGGGGTTTCGAGTGCCAGTATAATAACTGGCTGCGAGGCTTTCCATCTTAAAAAGTCCGCAAAGGGGGAAACTCACCTGTAATTTCCCTTATTTGAAGTTGTCTAGCTGGAGTAATAACTTACCATCAGGTGGATTGTTAGCTCGTTTGTCATTTTTAATTTTAAAAAAAAGTAAGAATATTCATTCCTCTGTGGCAAGACGCCAAATATCCGCACCTTTCTCGCCCCTCTCTACATAAGGAGGAGATAGCGACGTCGTCTTTCGTTGAAATATATTGTCCCCCAGCTTGTAGCGCACTCCAAAGCCGCACCCGCCTCTGATATGCAAATAGGCTCCGGCGAGATCGTAAACCGTTCCATATCAGATAACGTAATTCCGAGCAGAAATACACCAACTTCAAGTAATTTCAGTGTTATGTCTGTCCCAAATTAAATTATTTCTTAAATTTGGGATTCTTTCTATGGAATAGATAACAATTATTTAAATTAATTTAGACGAAAATAAATTATCATGGCAAGCTTCTCTTAACTAGAACGATTTAAGAAATAGCAGTAATAAATAGAGTATGCTGAGAGTATTATATTTCACTGAGCTTTTAAAATGTCGAATAATTTGAAATTAAAGTGTTTTTGTATTATTTCATGGACAGATGTTATAGACAAATGTTGACGGTAACCCACGGGACGCCCAGAGCACCCGCGCTACCTGCTCCGCCTATCAAACATCTTGGACCTCTTTTTGCTTATCTTTTATAATATATTATTCACAGGGACAAAGAAACGTACCCAGATTTTTTTTTTGTTTAACCTAACCGTATTTAATCTTGTCATTGTTTTAAAAGAAGTAAAAAGGTGAAAGCAAACTTTCTGCAATATATAACAAATTTCATTAATATAAAAATAGAAACTTAAACGAAACAAATATCAAATTAGATAAATAGAACCTTAAACAGCCACCAAACGACAGTTGGTAAAGTTAAAAAATGTTAAGGAATATAATACCAACTGTATAAAACTGATTGTAAATTCATTGTCAAGAATATTATAGTGCCATGAGTGTATGCACAAATACAGAGGCAAACTCGTCTTTACCTTCCTATATCCGATAAGATCGGAGGAAAGGCCACTGGAGTCCAGACACGTGGGATGAACACAACATAACCAAATCCGAAAACCAGTAATTTGTGTGCTACCACAAATACTGACTTCGGCTGGGATTCGAACTTAGAACTCATGGTTTAGCCGTCAGGTACGCTTACCACTAAACCAAGCGGTCGGTAAACACAAGGCGATAAATTTGTTACATTTCATTTATACATCTATATATTTTATTCCTTAAAATATATTTTACGCAAACTTTGAAGTGCATCACGTTCTGCAATATAAAGTATAAATCAATAGAAATAAGACATACTGCCTAAATAAATTACTACAGTCGGCACTATCGTTATAAGTATAAAGCACAAGAGTTAGATTATTTTAAGATATAGAACGGTGTAAAAATAATCAATCATGTCATAAAAGTAGAGCTTTTAGGTCCCAAATCAGTGATTACCACAGTACCACAGTAAATTCTAAGAAAACTAACAATACTATCAACACTGAACAAATTCTTGTTTATCACTTCAGCTAAGTCAAAAAGCTTGTTTTAGTTAGCGATTCTCAACAAAACTGCGACGACATATTTTGCAGTTCGCAGCCTATTGGCTATTGGCGGTTGTTTAGGTATCTCTTTTGTTTTTGTTTTTTTTTTATTCATATAGGTACCCTTTTAAATTGCTTCTCATATTCGTTTTCATCAAATACTTCTAAAAATTTGTCGTAGTTCTATCTACAAAAAAATCTACTATTTCAATCATTTTTAAACGTTCAAAGTAAAGAAAAAACCAGAGTTTAAAATGCTGCTCCTGTTAAAAGTTAAAAATACATACTTATTTGTAAAAATGGCAGTAGTTTTGTAAATCTAACAAAAAGCTACGTTGTTAGACGAACCCAGTTATCGGCCATAACGTAAAAATAGCCCCTAAAATCAAGATAGACATAATCCTTTTCTTTCCTATTTTGTAGAGTTAGTTTAAAAGTATTATAAACTAAATATAGTATAATGTCTAAAACTTGCCAAAAAGTTTTAGACATTATACTTTAGTCCTCATTGTTGAGCTTAGTTTTTTAAGTCATAAGTAGTTTTAATTGATTTAATTTCGGAGCACGTGCACTGAAAAGATACAGATTAAAAATATAGTTCCATGGTAGCTCAGCAGCAACGGCGAGTTTATAGCAAAAGGTTCAACTTCGGGAGACTTATTTTTCTGTAGAGTCAGTCTCTAACTCTATTATTACCCTTCCAAATCGACAAAGTACGTTTCTATTTTATGGCCCCTCATTTAGAAGCGTCAACACAAAACAAAAAAACAACGTAAAACTGGCAACGCTTGTAGCATGAGGTGAGCGTGGCAACGACGCGCGCGCATGTTGTGAAAGAGATAGAAAAGCTGGTCGAGCAAGTTTGTGGGGCGCCCCGCGTTTACCCACCGCCCGCCAGTACAGCCGCCGTCGTCAACAGCGTTGTCTGTGTATCGGTGCTGTTGACCGCACAGCTTTTAGTACGGCGTCCACTGTAAACACTGCGCTGCATAAAACAAACTGTTACTCTACACTCTCTTCTTAGAAACCGGTTACTCCGTAAGATTTCTATGTGACACATACTGATCTGGTGGTATTAGTGTGATCGTGTAATTATTTTATGTGCAATCGTAACAAAATAACTCGTTAAATGTTAATTAAAAGTGCCTGTGAAATTATTTTATCAATCGTGCAATGATCTGTGAATGAAACAAGCCATAGTTTCTTTAATTGGATTACTTTAGCAGTGGATAATTGAACTTGGTGAGTGTCTGCATTTAGGTTCTCTACAATTTTTGTACAGTCAAGCGTGAGACCTTCATTACAAAAAGTCGTATCGTAAGGGGGCCATGGAGTGTGCGGGCATTGTTGACACACCTACGCTTACCATTCTTTCGAAATATCTAGGATTGTCTTATTGTATCTAAGATTGTCGCACAATTATTTTGTTGAATATCTAAAACATACTTTTCTTAATTATAAAAATTTGTTTATTTTATTGTTAAAAATATAGACTTTCTTTGATATATGATATATATATAGAAGATAAATAAAGTTAAGCGTGTTCCCTAGTGTTTACTCGCAAATATTGTATTAGTGCAATCCTAATTTTTTTGTAAGAAATTATGGCTGCTGCAGGCACTATCAGCAGTTTGGTCGTAAGTTGGCTCTACTACCTATCTAATTCGATCGATCGGCAAAATCGTCGCAGGATAAGTATGATAAAAGAGGATTAAAATTATACTAATTGTAGCTGTATATTTTTATTGTTGTTACCAATGGCCACCTACGACAAGGTACATAAGAAAATACAAGTAAGATGTGAAAATACAAAATGTTACTGGTAAAATTTCTATATACATAAAAACACTTTAAACAAAAGTACGACTTACTTTCATAGACTGACTAATCTATTAAGGTTGTGAAGCTCGCGACCTACCGATATAAAAGACATGGGTACATCTTCGCTAAAGAGTTAATATATCTATAGCTCACTTGATTTCAAAGTAGTACTTACTTTTTTTTAGTATATTTTTATAATTCTTTTCACTTTAGTGATACACTTTGCACACCATTACAACCGAATTTTGCTGTGGCGACATCTTGCAGTGAATCATCAGAAGCTTATTCTGTTCACGTGCTGATTTTCTTTTCGCGTGCCCCCTTATGCAAACAGTTTTATAACTTTTTGCTTGTGTCATGTTTTTGACAATCAAATAATGTAGTCAATGAAACGATAGTTAACTTTTAATGAAAATTAGTTCCAAAGATGTGAAACCAAATTGAAAGTTGGCAGTCTCCGGTTTTAAATTGAATTTTCCAATCACTCTTAATAGTACAGAAATAAATTAATTCAATAAAAGACCCTATCACCATATTTAGAGATCACGCCAAGTCTTCTGATTACTCTATTTCACCTTTATTTACAGCCACAATCTACATTAAATAATGTATAAGAGTAGGAAATAGCTACCTCAAGAGTGAGACTCAAGAGTCCAAGTCCTTTTCAATAACTTATTTGCCAGATATACCCTATCTAAATCAAAATAAGGTTTATCTACGGTAAATATACCCATGTACAGTACAATACCTACTTACATTTCCACGTCAGAGGTTACTGCTGGGACGGACGTGTTCAAATTTCAGCCGCAGCCAATATTATGCAGAAAACACAAATTGTCGGTTTTCAGGTCTGATCATGTTATGTTGCGTCCTGTGTCTCTGTCTGTGTCTTTTTTTTTATGAAAAATAGGCTTACGTTTGACCTCAATCTTGCCCGATGGAAGGCAAAGATGAGGCCTAGGATGGTACACGTTTGCCTAGAAGGTGTCTGTTCACTTTAGCCACTTTTGGCGTGTCTTCACTACATTTGACCCTTCCTCCGATATTCTCCTATATGCGTTACATCGGATACGCCAAGGTGAAGGAAAGTGAGGTCTTCACTTTCCTTCACTTCCTACACGCGTACACTTACGGGACTATAATATCACGAAGTTGTCACCGTGGTTGAAATCGACAATAAGTACATCATTAACATTATCACTTACAATACATTCGGGACTTCCTTTTTCCATGGGGTCATAACGCATATATATATACATTTTGATTCTTGATCGTGCTTGGTAGAGCCAAGCGACAGCTTTTCCTGCTGCTCGAATAAGCCGACTCGAGCAGTATAGTGCCATGGCCTAGCAGAATACCGGCGTGGAGTAGAGGCAATTTGTGCTTCTGCGTTTCGTTTGGCGAGTGAAGTACCGAAGGTCCACTCTATCATAGATGCATGCATACATGTATCTATAACAGTATGATAAATGTAAACTAGTTACTTCTAGTTAAATTAAAATATCGAAAAGATTTAAGTACTGGTATTTTATTTAATAAAACCAGTTTGATTATTTGTTTAAATAACAATGATGCTACATTTCTCCACATCAAAGCTATATTAATAAAGATTTTGTTCCAGACTAGCATATTATATTATTATACCAGTTGACGTTTGAAATAATAATAGTGTAAGTCGAAGTGAAGTAACAGTTCACAGCATGCTCATTTCCATGATAAGGAAGCAGCCTTCAAAAACGACATGTAACAACGGTTTCATAAACGATTAAGTTACTTCTAGAAAGGAAGGATAAATAGGTATATTGAGTTAAATATTTAATACGTACTTTTTTTTACGGCGTGTGATACTGAGGAAATAAAAATTTTAATCACATTATTTTTGCAACAGTTTGAGCTGTGGCTCTTAAATTGAAAAACAGAATTAGCTAATTTAACAGAGAAACAGAGCTATTTTACTTAAAATTAAGTTAACTCGTCTCGAAAAGTTGATATTAGAAATACGGTAACGTGTCCAAAAAGGACTTAGCTTCAAATATAGTATTGTTTATAAATAGATTAACCAATTCTACGGGTTAGTAAACGAGGATTTAAATGAATGACATTATCAACATCCTGCGTAATTGCGCATGCGTCATATTCATATTATGTTAAGATAGCACTTGGCGCGTTTGTGTTAATAGGAATACCAGAGACAGGAACGACGAATTATAAAACAATTGTAACTGTGCAATATAATTAAGCACAGTTTATTAAGTTCTATTTCATTTTAACAAAAGCTTACGATATGCAACATGTTTTCGTAAGTTAGTTTTTGTAAGAAAATAATCAATACTTTGCCATTGTGCGAAAACCTTAATTTCCTTACCCAATTATATCCTTTTTCTTATAGATTTTGAGGAACTTTTCTGGTTCAGACGTGGTCAAGTTTCAGCTTAATATAATTTTTTTTTTATCTTATAAATATTGTTTACGTGAATAGTAATAATGGAGTTATTAATTAGATATCGTTTATGTTTACTTAAAGTAAAGCAGGTACCATATATATATATGGTACCAGCTATTTTCAAAATTTAATATATTTAATGAGTATGTACTGGTTTCGCCTTCATAATTACCATTCTGCACGTAGAGTTCAATACTGATAGGTATATGTCGTGCACAATACCTTTGTGCACGACATATACCGTGTCAACTGTGATAAGTAAAACGTAAATATTATTGTCATTACATCAATTACAAAATTACATTTAAAACATAAGAAAGTTGTTATTACAAACCATATAAAAGGATAAACCATAAATTACTAACTTAGGTTAGATAATAAGGTTAAAGATGATAATTAAAATTAAATTTAAATATAAAAAAAGCCTTTACTATTCTGTAAATATGTAATAAAATGACTTTTTAATCATTGAGACTGCATAAATGAAGCTATATAGAGTGGGGTGAAAACGTGCTTATAGTTCGAATAATGATAAGTGGCTACTGCAGGACATGGACACCTGCAAATAACCTAAATCGAAGAAGCTCACAGATTCGTTGTCACCCCTGTGGACTAAGATGGAATGTCTCACAGCCCGTAATTATTCCGGCCGACACACCAGTGGTTGCACTGCTGTCCGGTACCTACCCGGGCCACCATAGACAGCGAAGGATTCTACTATCACGTAAGAAGTGACTGGAAAGGCGAAAATCGTGTTACGGGTACCTGCTTGCGAAGCCCGGCTACGTAGATTACCAAATGGAAACCTGTATTGTCCATCTATCTCTCTGGGCGTAGTGTCAGTGAGTGTTTTTATAACTAATATTGTATTCACAAGACTTTGTGATGTCCATAAATGTTTAATAACTAAACAGTATGTTTTAAGGAAACATAATAGGTTAGAGTTTCGACGTTTATGAACCTTACATTTCACGCGTGACATCGCCCGAAGCGGGCAATAAATTACATGCTGATATAGAAAATGCGACAAAATGTCTTTATCGCCGATCCTGTATGCTAAACATTCATCTCAAGTAAAGATTTCTCGTTTCATTTCACTGGAGGTTACACTTAACTTATACACATAAAGGTGACCAGAACATCTTTTCTTTTGTCCTCTAGCCATTTCTTATACTTTTGCCATTTCAAGAATATTAAGTTTTTTTCAACCAAGAAAAAATAATGGAGGAACCATGGACTTAGTATATATATGGTTATATTATGTAGCTCCTTAGAAGGAACAACCACTACCGCGATCTAGTGGCGAAAACCGAGACTAACTTACTGTGGCTAACGGTGCCGCCGGAGAATAAACTCTACTAAAACATTTAGACATGTAACCGTTCACTGCATGGCAGCGTTGTCTAAGTTTGATTATAGTTGTAACAATCAAAGAGCTACATTGTGTCAGCGCCTCAATAAAATTGTCCGCAAACTCAACTAAATGACACGGGCTTAAAGGTGTATACGGTAGACATCAAAGGTAAAATTAACAACATACATCCCTCTAAATATATTTTATAAATTATACAGTGGTAGACCAGAATCCATACCATATTATAATTGCGTAAATATAGCTTCAACTCTTAGTTCTTCCTTTCCTTGGCAGGCTTTCCATCTAATATGGAAAAAATACAATATTATGGAAAAAAAACTTAGGCTGCAGAATCAAAAACACTAATGCAAACACAATAATTTGTGGGCTGCTCATAAATACTACAAATTATGTAATTTAATATCTTTGCTACATAAAAGTCTGCTAATATACCTATACCACCGAAAATTTTATACTGATTGGAGACGTGAAGAGATATTAGTTGTAACAAACGCACAACAAAAACAGTTTAGGACTGTCTCAACTTTAGACTATTATGTAACAATAACATTAAATGTACTTTATACCGAGACATACGGCCATAAAAAAATGTGGTTAAAAGAAAAGGAACCACAGCTTCCCGAGTGTCGTGGGATCGTATGGAGGTTGGAAACACCACGACTGCTCTCACTGCCCGCGGCTCGTATGTCAACCGCATCTATGTAATTACACGCGATCATGCTACGTCCGTCCGCGAAAAATAAATGAAGCGAACCAATTGGTAATTTAATACTCTTGTAAAATGCAGAAATCTGAAATAGAGATCCTGTTAAAATGTAAATTACAATCGTAATAAACCTTTCCTATAATTTAATGTAACATCCATTAAACTTTTTCATACGTTAACATTTACTAGGTGGTCGGCTTCTTATCGAGGTTTCAGTTCTAATAGGCATCGCAAGACGTTGAGCAGTAATGCGCAAGCATGCTGTCTCGTCTGTATTTTGGTTTGAAGGACACTAAAGCTTATGAAATGGCAGGGTCGTCGCGTCATTTAAATCTATTAAAAATATTTTTTGCTTATAGATAAATGAGATTTTTGTCCCTACTGCTTGACACTCTGACCTGGTCACGGAAAATCTATCTGAATATTTGGAACCGACAGCGAAAATTACAAAACACTTTGTACGCTACACAATTCTAAAATCGTTATAAAACTGGTTTTTATAGTTCACTCATTAATTATTTAAAGAGAAATGAAAAATTACTAATTGTAATTACTACATTTAAAAAATATTATTTAATTACTAGTAACTAGTTAACAATTATATAAATAAAACTTAACTAACAACAACCTTATTATTATTCAAGTTACCAAACTACGAGTCGGGATAGTTGCAAGTGAGTTGACCGCTTCTATACCTTTAGCGTAAAGTAACAGCCAACCCGTTCACATTAAATATTCATTCGAGAGTCTCATCTACGTTTTTATATCTTTCTTATTTCGTATTCGAAGTTAGAAAGCGCGATGTCATACATTGCCTATGCTCTTTCAGTCGATAGCAGATGTTATCTTTTGAATAACTTTTATGTTATTATAGCGTAAATATCATAAACATTACGCTATACGCGCTTGTGTAGATCGGGCTATTTAAAGTGTGGTACACTTGAGTGTAGTAAATATACTTTTAACAAAAAAATACTAACTTTATACTGCATTTTAAATCATTATACTTTTTTCTTCAAAAATAAACTTCACATAAATATTAATTACGTGTTTACTTTAGATTGCTTAGTTGTAGTCATATATTGGTGTTATTAGTAAGATGTATATTGAAAATGTAAATACTTCCCGCCGTTCGATAACCGCTCGTTTGTTTAACCCAGTAATTGCGCCGGTAGATCCAGCACCGATAAATTGCAGGTTCGCGAGCATAATATATCGCAGAATAGGAATTAACGCTAACAGGTTATAGAGCATACCAACACTGCGACATTGCGGAGCACTTTAACAAAGCTACGAAAGCGAACACCAAATATAGACGGAGTGAACGCGTAGCATCCCCCGCACAATGTTCATCCTTTGTGCGCCATCTGTGAGGGTACAATGGGCCAGTCTCCTCCTGTTACATTCACATTTCCAACCCCTTAGCTGACAACGCGTCCCACACATAGTTTGCATTAGAATTAATTTTCTATAAAACTAGACTTGAAATACGAAGCCGTTTTTTTACTTTTAATTCTGTAAATTATAATGTTTTGAAAATTATATAAACTTTCCACAATTTGGATGCAATTAAACAAAAAACTAATTTCGTGGTTATTTACTATTTGGTATAAGGTAAAAATCACTGGTCTATAACTTTTGTTCCCACGGTAACAAGAGTAGTAGTTGCAAGTATAAAAACTAGAATGTGGAACACATACCGTCTTGCTCTGACACACAAGGATGCATACTACATACTTCTTCCATATCATATGTGACGCAAATTAGCAGCGATACACTTGGCTTAATGTTATTTGTGTTCCCATACGTTTTTTAATTTTTTTCCTGAAAATCGTTACATTGTATTGCATTGTATGTATACAGATTACACTTAAGTACAAATAAAATTATGCACATGTACCAATAGTTGTACATTCCTCCCCCGTTTCGAAAGCTGCTCTCCTATGTGACGTAGAAATAACGGGGAAAACGTAGGTGTTAAATGCATTCTCAGACACATTGCAATTTGCACGGAGATTAAGCCAGCAACATCTGGCTTCCTAGAATTGTGTAACATAACTTACGAATGCATTATTTAAACATTTTATTTTACTATACTCTGAATTGGCAAATTATTTATGTACACGCAACATTATGGAACAACAAAAAATTTAATATTTAAATCGTCGTAAAGTGGACAAGAGTTTGTAAGAGGGAAAATATCAACTCTTTCTCTAAATTTTAACCTCACCTGCACGCGGTGCTCCCTGCTAGCAAAGAAACGAGGCTCTGGCGACCGAATGACGACAGAACATTCATCCGAATTTGCCGAAGGAACTCTAGGGTGCCGGCACGGCACTCAACAACCAGCTAAACAGGCGTGATGAATACGGGTAAACCATCCAAGAAATGCGATTTCTAAAGCCTCCAGCAGTGGACTATAATGAGCTGATGAAGATGAAGAAATTTATCGTAAATGCGCTGCATAGGAATAAAAAGTTTCTAACTCAAAATCGAATTCCCTTCAACGCTATCATCGATATCACAGAATCGTATTATGAATATTGATCATATATTTACTTATATTACCTCTCACAATACTAACATCAATCAATATAGATAATGTTAAATGGCTTTAAATCACATATCCATTGTTGCAGGACGCAGTAGAAGATGGCGTGTATAGAGAGGATTAGGCACTAATCCAAAATGGCCGTCGCCCGAGCGGTTCTGGTCCTGTTAGCGTCGGCAGTACAAGCGTGGATGCCTGATGCTAATGCTCGGATCTACGTTAAATATGGTAAGTATGGTAAGGTACATTAAAAAAATTTGCTGTACGTACCGCCAATTTTTTAAATTCTTTTTTTATTTGTTTTTTTATACTAATACATGAACGTTTAATAATTAAAAGAGCAATGAATTTTACATATTAAGTATGCATGCCAGTTAAGAATTTATAAGTACATTAATGAAACAAATTGAAATTGATTACCTTTCTTCGCTTTAAATTTAAGGATCGTAAAAATGTAAACCAAAATGTCTGTAGTTTAATGCCTATTTTTATATATATGGTTAAATATAATAGAACATTGATTGCAACGGCTTGTGTGACTTGGAGTAATTTGCCGCGAACGCAATGAACAAAAATTTTAAATGAGTAGGCATTCTTACGGCAGCCGCTACTGCAGGTGCAACAAAATGCCTGCCAATGTAATTCGTATGAACACGTGAGAATTTCTCCAACAATCGTTATGAAATCCTAAATTCCTATTGTTGTTTAATCACTTTACAAAAGCACTTTGTCCCTTTTTGCACATCGACCTTCATAAAATTGGGCTCGACATTGAGTATCTAGCATTAGCTGTATTAGATTCACCTAAACAGATTCATAAAAAATAAAAGACTAAATTTTAATTATTAACAACTATAATCGGTATTCGACCAATATTTATCATTCGTTGCGCTTAAAAAACCAACGTTTTTATCGATTCGTTAATTATTATACACTATAAACACAAGTATTTATAAACATAAAATTAAACACATTGCAATTATGTCGATACATTAAAAGACATCACGTGATAGAGCTACCTTGCAGATACTGACTGTAGATAAAAAAAAACCACGAGATGGTTTTTTTTCTCCCACTGAATGGCAACGTTAAGAAGTAGCATACGCTGGTGCTTTTCGTGGCGAGTACCGTAAACCTAATTACTGGCGTGACGTGAACACGTGACATACCGACATTACCCTCTGGTACACCTTCGTATTGATTTATTAAGTTATCTATATTGGAGATCACCCACCATCAGGTGTATTGTTTGTTTTTCACCCTTTAATAAAAACACTTACATTGTAAATGCGTTAATAACCCCATTGTGCACATGCAGTACGCATTCTATTATCATAACGGTTATAATATGACTTACAATATTAGTTGTAATACGTTAACTGCTCATAATGGTGAAAGCCCTAATCAAATTCAGCTTGTTAATGCTTATAAGCATTAGCATTACAGCTCTTCATGTAACGTTAAGACGAGCTTATTGTGTATTAGCTACGTCCGATAACTTTAAATTCTATTCACAAAATAAAATTAATATCAATTATACTCTTAAACTACAACGTTTTGCAAAATAATATATAACATACTAAGTGTCCATTCAACGAGTATATTTAAATGAACACTTCAATATAAACGCAAATAATTTATACGGCATTGTTTGTTTATAATTAAACTCAAACTAAGACTATTTGACTATGTAAATGGCAAAGACAAATGACATAACATCGAATTTCGGTCGATACAATAGGTACCCTGCATTCTATTATGATATTGAATGATGAAAATAGTTTAATATTATGTTTATGTTATTTAAAAGTTATTGATCCCAGCCACAATTTCTTTAAATACATATAATATACGCTTTTTTTGTTTTGCTTATGTGTCGCTGAAAGTAAGTGAGAGACGTGGTAGCCTAGTGGTCAGGGCTCTCACTTTAATTTCATAGTAAGCAAGTGAACCGGCCTCGATCCCGATGCTGGCACCTCTAAAATTGTAATAGCAATTCAAAAAAACATCGCGCTGAGAAATAATCAGATCACTCGCAACCACGGCTACGTTATTAAGAGGGTTGGTAATCCTAGAAATAGACACCTATTACACGATTTTTTACGCCTGGTAAGTATATTTTAGATGGTTTTTTGTATGTGGTAGAACCATGCGATGGCTTTTGCTGCTGCCCATTCGGGCCGGATTTTACATTTCCATTAGTCGGCCTTTACAACACCCTCGGGATCAGATGGGGTGGCAGATTCTCTTACACATACGACGTATATATATATATATATATATAATCATGGGACTTACATGAATCGTAATGCTATCGCTAACCCACCTGCCAATCGAGGCAATTACAGTAAATGTCCTGTAGTGGACTACTTAAAGAACAGTAAAAGTACCGTGTGGTATCGGCGTAGTATCTGCCACCCCCGTTCTTCCCGTGGGTGTCGTAAGAGGTGATTAAAGGAAAAGCCTTTAAAATCGCAATGGCTAACGTCAGATGGGCGGATAACCGTCTCGAAAAATACCAAACCTAAATTAACCAGACCGATGACGGGCGGCAGCGTCTAATGTACAAGTCTCAGGTACTGCGATCGCCAATCCGCTTGCCGAATGTGGAGATTATAGTAAATCCTCCTTATGGGAGATACCTATATCCTATCTGGTACAGTCTGTTTACAGTCTGTTTACAGGCTGGTATAATTATTTCCACTTTCATCGTTGTGCACTATTGTGATATTCAATTGTTTTATTCCAGGAGATGAAACTTCGGAACAATTTGTGGGCAACTCGACTGCGCCAGACCACTTTCGTATTTTAGACAAAGACGACTTCTCCATTATCGTTGGTGGCAGGTAAGTCGAGGCAGTTTCCGCTGAGCATTTATCTCTAGATAGGTTAATCTGGTGTTACTCATTGTTTCAAATCAAGATATCTAAGATAGTGAGTATTCCTTATCATTGGACGGCCGCACTTGCTAAGCGATTCATCAGTGCTTGCTCAATTAGTCCCGAAACCTAAATTAGAAATAGAAACTAAATCTACAATGTACCCTATAAAAGGTTCTTGTTGTTAGTGTAATCCAATTATAAAGTATATTTATATTTAATACGCTTATGGACATCACTTCACACTTATTATCTTCTTCATCTCATCCTCTACTCAATCAAAAAGTGCACAGTTAGACATAGGCCTTTTCAATATCCTCATAGGTATGTTAATTAAGAAGAAGCTGTATAATAATGAAATATTTTAGATGTCTTCTTCTACTTCTTTATCAGCAAACTTAAGTCAACTGCTGAACATAATCTTCTAAAAAGAGGCCTATGTTCAGCAAGTATTTTACTGTTATACAGCTACATTTTCAATTAACATACTTATGAAGTTTTTTTTTTATTTTTCCGTAAAAAATACGCCCAAATCCACCATAACATGTTAGTTATGGTTGGTGTGTCTCAGAAGCTATTATTTTAATAGTTAAACTAAACGTTATCTGGAAAACTAAACATCTTAATATGGAATTTTTATATCCACTCCATTTTTTTCATACTAGTATTATAATTTATCACACGCCATTGAACTATTTAAAATAGATAATGTGCGAAGTTTAAAAAAACTTTTAACTCAATATTTTTTTGTTACAGGAATGCTGTATATAACTTAAGCCTCTACGACTTATCTGAAAATGTAGATCAGGTAAGAATTATAAAAAATGTTACCTAGTATGGCCATGAGTTCTGTTACACGTTAAAATGAATATTTTTTAAAGAAACGGAGTAAACATTCTAAAAGTTATGTGAACACATTAGTCGAAGTCGTGGCGATTAATAAAAAAAAAACAATTTTATTTAAGTGGCTGCTTTAGGCTTTCATACAGGCCTTTAATCTCTCTACTTAAGCTCGTGTATCCATGGGGAATTTAGCCACTGCTAGATCAAAAGATTTCTCGAGAGACTAAATACCGGTGTAACGTTTTGAGCATGTCATGTTAATAAATATCTACAATTTGTAGTTCAAGGGGTTCAGATCTGGACTGGACGAGGGCCAGTCTTTTTAACAACTTTAAGTTCTGGAAACGTTACTTTCAAAATAAACACTTTACAAATTTGAATTCAAAAAAGGAACCTTTTAAATAGAAACATTACTTACTAGGTATTGTATGTCAGCCCTGCCCGATTTTTATTGAAAATATCTTTGGACTCAAGTAATTCTAAAACCTTCGACAAATTAAGTACGATGAAAATACCGAACGTCACCAACGTTTGGATGTCTAAAATTATATCATTCACATAATATACAAAAACGAATAATTCACTATTCGATTTATGAAGACGAATGAAGAGAGACATAAAATTTCTTGACTAACAGATTTGCTCCAACAGTCATCGAAAACTTATTATATCCGTGAACGTTCATAAATTTTTAGCACTTTGTAATCCCCATGGGGTAGCCAAAGACGTTTATTTGTATGGCAGTACTTAGATTTGGTTTCTTAAGAGAATATGCCAACGGCAAAAGATTTAAAAATATAAATAGTCGAATACATATACTTTCCACATTCATACTTCTACTACTACTACTAGCCAGTAAAACCTGCTTTAATTTTTGTACAGTTTGTCCATACTCGCACTCACCTTAGTAGGCATAGGGGTTAATGAGTGCAGTGCCGTGACCCCCGCACTAGTCATGCTGCTCCCAATCACCAGTTTGTGAGACTTAGGTTCGGCAGATTCGGATGGATATTTCGCCATCGTTCGGCCACTAGAGCCTCGTTGGTGCTAGTAGGCTGCACCACGTGCAGGTGAGGTGGACATTTGTGGAAAGAAATGGTATATTCCCACTTACATCCCACACTAAGACATTATATTTTATTAATCGATAGGTGATACGCGGGAGCTATTTGAGTGAGATCTCACAGTATTTATTTAAGAAGTTAATTCAGTCTAAACAGGAACTCATTTAATGTGATTTAACTTTTCTGACTTTCTTCTTAACTAACTTTCCGAGTTTTTATACAATATTAAACGAGTAGTTGTGTACATAGACCGACCCAGACGCTATCTTTACACTGAAGTTGTTTCTTTATCAAACAACGACAAGTAGTCTTATCATCTCGTATTTACTTATAATTTGGAACGATGTGATAAAGGTGTATCTATTAAACGGTAGCTGTAGCAAAAAATACTCGAATCTGGTACCGTATCCGCTATACCATAAAAATTTGGCACAACAATTTCGTGTTGTTTTTTGTTGGCATTGGTTGAAAAACGAACTAAGTGGCTATTGCAGCACAAGAACACCTGCAAGCAGACTCAATCGAAGAAGGTCACAGATGTGTCACACGTTGTGTGTCCCGAGGACTAAGACGAAATGATAATTTCATACCGTTTTATTTTTTACATACAAGACATGGTTTTTTTATTGGATATCTTGGATAAACGAAACCATATAAAAAAATAACACAGTCTATTTTTATAGAGGAATGATGTCACACGGATTTTTTTTAAATTTTTTAGGTATTGCGTGTAGGGCCCATAGGATGGCTATGCAAAGAAATGTTTATGAATTTTATCATTATCATTTGATTACATGATGACATGACATTACATAATAATATTTTAAGGAAAAATATACATCTACTTGTTTTACTTTAATTGGCTTCTTTTACAAGAAGTTAGTTAACAGATACGAATTTTCCATTCCACAATAGATACCTATTGTCATATGAATCATTTACTAAGTATAATTCGTTATTGCCTACATTCGTGACAGTACTTGTTTATTCCTCGTACATGTACAGGTATATGTACGAGGAATTCACAGCAGTCGAGATTATAATACATTTGCAAGTCTAGACGGACTCAAATAAATGCTCGAAATAGTCATTTTAATCTATGAAATATAAATATATGAGAAAGATGTATGAAAAAATCAAAACGTAGTCCGGCCTTACGGCCGATAAAAGGTTAAAATACCAAGATCAAGAAATAAATGTTCAAATACAAATAAAAAATGGAATGACCAATTAAAACAAGTCAAAACTGGATATTGATGTTATTGACAAAACGACAAATTAAAAATATACAAATGAAAAATCTTTTGTACATACCAATTCACGATTAAAAAGTTGCCCAAAATCTTGTTGTAGCAAGTTTTCTTAAATTGCCTTCCGTTATATGTTCAAATATTGCGATATCTTTATCATGCAATGCGCCACAGTTTGATAGAATGGGTAAAGTTACATTTACACACTTTTGATGAACGCGCACGCGATGCAGCTTACCTACTTTTTATTTGCGACGCAATATAACATTGATAAATTAGAATTGTACGCAAATTATAAGAATTGTTTTTTTTTTTCAAAAATAGTGTTGTAAAAATTACAATAGTTACTCGATATCGCACGCATGTTAAAAAACATAGTATATAAGTTCAAATATATGAATGTTTCAGAGTCATAAATGTAAGGGTTTCGCGAGGCACTTTGCCCAATGGGGAAGGCAGAATTTTTAACCTTTCACTGAATGTGAAAAAGCGCGGCCATCTCTAAGTGTAGGGTCCCAAGTACTTTTCCCTTCAGCCGCCGCAAACGCCACTTCTGTATTTAGATTACTCTTGAAGATTAGATTCATGTAGATCTCGATGTGATGGAAAAGATACTAAGCAATAAATAGAACTGGAAGCACCGAAAGCTTGTTTGTAATGTAAAACAAAGTAACACAATATCAAACGTAACAACTGGCAGCAGCCTTAACCTGCTGCTATAATGAGAGATTTTATGTTACCAATATCGAATTTACTATCGGTGCAACATTATATATAGTTTAATATCGGACGAAATTAATGGCATCACAAAATTCATATACAAATACGTAATACAAGTGCGCCGGAAACGAATTCGTTTGGCACGAGGCCATATTCCATCAGATATTGGTAAAGTTTCACTCGTCACTAAACCGTTTTTCGAAGTCGATACTTGATTCGTTCCGCTACTGTATAACATTTGGAAATTTGTTAGTCTGTTATTCAGTTCAGCATAATTGTTTGCACCTGAATAACAATTTTTTGTGAATCATATGATGAAATTTTTAGATAGGTATCCTTTTACTACACATGAAATTACATACAAATTACGTAATTGAGATCCGTGTCAACTCTGTAGTTCAAATATATTTATTTCCTAAGATCCCTGTACGAAATTTTAATAGTCAGTACCCTCGGTCTCATTATAACATAGGCTTAAAATCTAATGCATTATATTGTATTACAAACTACTAAGTAAATAATAATCTTACATCAATGCAAAACAAAGGCGTGGTTTATCATAAAATAATATAATCTTAAATACTTTGATTTCCTATTACCGATTTCAACTGAACCATAAAGGCAAGCCGTGAAAGTCAATGCATATGCAGTTCTTAGTAAACGAAACCAGTTTTTTCAATGGCGCAGCGAATTAATATGACATTTATTTACCGAAACCTTAAACGCAGAGTGACTGTCACTTAATGTATTTCTTTACATAAATTCCATTCGTTTTGTGCGGACCGATTACTTGCAAACTAAAAGGTACCTGGCGACAAGTTTTCCTACCTGTAAGTGGAATGTATTCACAAAAGATATTTTAATGAAAATATCTAATATAAATACATAGCTTATCCTACTTATGTAAAGCATGGATTGAATTGCTGCTGACCACAGGTTTAAATTAGCTATAGCTTCTGTATTATCGTCATACACTACATATCACAAATGTTGAAGTTGTATGAAATAGTTAGTTCCTACTGCGGTGAACAGTAATTTGAGGAATCAAAATGAAAACACCATATGTACATAAGTACCATAGTATATTTATTTATGTACTTACGCCTGCACCCAGAGGGCACGCACATAGTATGGATTCTATTTGCCTCGATCCCGATACACCTCTCTCGCCTCTTTCACAACCAGATATACATAGATGGATGCTCTTCGGTTAGGTATATTCTTAATTCTTAAACTTTCTGACTTTCTTCTTCAATGACTTTTTTTTTTTATAACATTGGGGTTACAAACGAGTTAACAGTCCACCTGGTGGAAAGTGACCACTGCAGCCTATGAACACCAGCAAATAACTTCAACACGTTACAGATGCGTTGTCACTCCTGTAGACTGACATGGAATCCCTCATAGCTTATTACTGCCACTCTGTACCGTTCGAAGCGTAATACAACAGTGGTTACACTACTGATTAGCTGTATAAAATATGTATATTACTTTAGTAAGACTTTAACGTTTATTGTCCCCCAGCGTCTAGAATGGCAGTCCACCGACGCGCACAGAGAGCTGTGCCAGTTGAAGGGCAAGTCGGCAGACGAGTGTCAGAACTACCCGCGCGTTGCGGCGCGTACGCACGGCCGACTACTCGTGTGCGGCACAAACGCTTTCAAACCGCTGTGTCGGCGGTACGACACCACACGGCACCCACCGAACCATCGTATAGAAGAGTTCGACGGCTCCGGCCGTTGCCCATACGATCCTCAGCATAATTCCACCGCTATATTTACTGGTAAGTCATTATGGAGACTGATGAATGGTCCTATAGCAATTATCATTTCGTATTTGTACACCTCATACGTGATCATGCTGTTGACATTTTTCTAAATACAATTTTTTAATTGTAAATTTTTCTAAACTCAAATACAAAACATTTTTTTAAAAACATCTGTCTTTGTTAAGTATAGTTGGTGTGTCCGCGAGGACAACGTGCGGTAGGGGTCAATTTATTGAATTATGTGTGTAGTAAAGCCCAGCGGAAAATTACATCTACAAAGACGATCCCAGCTCTAGCAGTTGCGTTGCGGACGTCCGCTGCTCCCCGATCACATCACATATAGTCAAACGCGTGTGATGCAAAAAGAGCATTGGGTACACCGGAAGAGGCGAGATTCCGCCGCGCGCCGACGTTCACTCACAACAATGTGCGATGGCGTTCTCTGTCGGTGTGTGGCCGAGAGATGGTGTCTGATGACTCCCAACTCGGCAGGTGACGCGGGGACACGTTACACATAATTCCCGCTGGGATAATCGAGTTATTTTACAGCCAATGACCATGGCGTGTCCAATAGCAGCTTATTTCGAATTTTCTCAAAAAGAACAAACTACATCTAAGAACCCAGACACCAAACGTTGTATAACATATATATATCGAAATAATTGACAATTCGTTACAATCGTATTGCCACACGTTTTAAAAAAACAAGAGCTAAATGTATATTTTGTCATTAAACAGCTTTTAACTCTGGACATGACCGATCTGTTAATGTGATGTTTTTTTTTATTTAGTCGATATAATACGTAGTAGGTAAATTAAGACATCTATCTTACTGTGTTAAAAATGTCATTAAATTACAACTGCAAAATACTTTACAGTAATTTTGCGTTACTTTTTATAATAATTATCTTTTACACTGAAGTCTTTGTAACGTGAACGTGAACTTCACGTGTTTACGTGAAGAACTTTGTAAGTTAAGAAAGGTGATCACATTCACATGTGGTCCCGAATATCAAAGACACGGAGCTGCTCTGTATTCTTTTTTCGAAGTGTCGAGCCAAACATGAGACGGGAGAACCGCGATGATAATCTATTACCTATAGTTTACAGTTACTAGTTAAATCAAAATTCTATCTGTAAATTATCCCATTATATTTCAATCATATACTTTTTGTAGACATATTAATATTAAAAATTGATAACGTCTTTAACTTTACCTTTGGCAAAATCGTGCACAGCGTATTAGAAGCAGAGTAGCCACAAGAATGATAAGGAAACCACAAAACCAAGAGCCGAGCGCGCCCTCAAATTGACTATACCGTTAACGTTAATGCGCCTTCTCATTACTTGGAACCTAACTCGTCGCTGGGGGTCCAATAAACTTTTACTACATAAAACAGCATGATTAATAGCATATAATTGATAAGTATGAGATTCTTTAAAAAGCTTGCAATTATTGTTTTAGGAGTAGTAACTGGCTCAAATTAGTCGGCTTCCTTCTTTTGTCGACAATCAATATGTTATCGCTTATATATATAATTAACCAGGTCAACAAAAAGTCAAATTTATACACAGATTAAGAAATCTTTTCTAAGTATTAAATAACGAGGTCAAGCAAAATTCCAATTTGTACGTAGAAGATAGAATTGTTTTTTTTTAAATATTCTACATCTGGAAGCAGGCTATTAATTACTCTTATATAAATTTGATTTCAGACGGTCAGTTATATACTGCAACGGCAGCGGACTTTTCTGGAACAGACCCGCTAATATACCGAGAGCCGGTGAGAACCGAGCGCTCTGATCTCAGACTACTCAACGATCCCTCCTTCGTCGGTGCGGTCGCCTCCACTAGCCACGTCTACTTCTTCTACCGCGAAACCGCAGTAGAATATATGAACTGCGGAAAGGTCAGTGCACTCATATCTTGCTTGCCTACTGAAACATACGATGCGATTGTAATAATATATACAGCTGCGCGATAAACTGAAACTAGTTGTCGTGGAATTGAATAGTGATAATATATTTTTTTACCAGGCGGTGTATTCGAGAGTGGCGAGAGTTTGTCTAAACGACAAAGGAGGTCCTCACACGTTTAGCGATCGATGGACTTCTTTCTTAAAAACGCGACTAAACTGCTCCGTGGCTGGCGAATACCCATTCTACTTTGATGAAATACGTAAGTCGCGCACATATATCTCACATAACCTATTTTATTTACGTCACAAAGTCACGTTATTCCATATAGTAATCGTGTAGTTTAATTTCGAAATGTTAGGTACTCATGTGATATTTAATTATTTTAGAGGCAACCACCGAACTTATCAACGGAATTTATGGCAGCGGAAGCAGCAGGAACGATATACTTTACGCAGTGTTCACAACTCCTCAAAACGCGATAGGCGGCTCTGCCGTTTGCGCATTCGCAATGAGAGACATCTTGGATGCATTTGACGGACCGTTCAAAGGCCAAGAAGGCATGAACTCCAACTGGTTGCCACTGGAGAAAGAGAAAGTGTCACAACCAAGGCCGGGCTCCTGTGTAGAAGACAGTCGGACTCTTTCAGACTCTGGTGTGAACTTTATAAAGACCCACCCGTTAATGGATAGAGCGGTTCCATCGTTTTTGGCGCGACCGATCCTTATAAGGGTCAGTCTTCAGTACAGATTTTCAGCGATCGCCATCCACCCTCAAGTTCAAGCTATGAATGGCAACAAATACGACGTCATGTACGTTGGTACTGACGATGGTCGAGTGATAAAGGCTGTTAATGTGGCGGCAAACGACGGGTCGTTCGACGCTAGCGGCGACGAGTATAGTAGGAGTCCAGTTAGAACAGCGGTGATATCCGAGGTTCAGGTCCTACCGTCCGGTGTTGCCATTAAGCAAATGCAAGTTGCGCTTACCACGGAGAAACTGATCGTCTCATCAGGCGACATTATCAAAGCTGTATCGTTATCGCATTGTGCCAACGTTCAATCGTGCAGGTAACTAATCCTTCAAACTATGTCGGTATTATAGTTTACATTAACTTTAATGTCTAATCTTTTTTTAATCTTAATAAATAAAAGTAAACCTAAAAACACTAGCACTGTTTAACGAACTACACGCGGTATCTATTGAACAGTTATTAATGGCGTTTTTATTGTTAGAATAGCATATAGAACTCTTACTCACACCAGTGATTCTGCTCCCCATCACTAGTCTGCGAGATATCCGTGTCTACTGCTCTATTTCAACGGTTAGCAGAACATCGATGAAAAAGAGACTTCCAAATTTTGTGTAGTAATATTAAATTTTTTGGAGATCTATCGATTTTTAGGTAGATTCTAGTTTAATAGCGGTTTTAAATACAGAAATAGTACTGCGAATGCCAATTCGCCTGCCATAGATGGCGACTACGGAAAATTCTCCCTATGACAAAGGTACAATATCCACCGGTGAAATGATAATCAAACAATTAGAACAACTACAAATTTGAAATGAAAAAAAATATATAATTGTTTGTCTTATACTTATACACCACGAAGGAGTGTCTTATCATTACTTGGTATAGATAATCTTGTAGATAATGTTCATTTGTGTATTACTCATTTCAACTCCCCTATTATTTTTAATCCTGACACTGACTTTATCTTTAAAATTTTTTGTTAATCACTATAAATAAACTAGAATCCTTTTGTAGAAATATGGTTTACAAAAAATCCAACAGTCGAGCTCTACCTAAATAGCCTTATTGTACTCACTTAATTTTTTTTTACAGAGAATGCGTTGCTTTACAAGACCCACACTGCGCGTGGGATTCAAAGCAGCAACAGTGCTCGTGGGTCGGAAACAGACAATTCCCCAATCCAGAGAGGTTCCTACAGAACGTAGAATATGGAAAGACTGAGATATGTAATAAGCTGCCTGCGCTATTGCCGGGCGATAGGCACAGCAACAGGAATACGGCTACCAAGAAGCCGGCACAGACCGAACCGAATCTACGACAGCAACCGGATGATATACAGAACGAGATCCTGATTGAAGTTGTTGAAACTAACGTTTTGTCCGAAGAGAAAACACCAAGCAACCATAAACACGAAACAGGTAATTAATAGATTTTGGAAGCTTACCGTGTATTATTGCTGATATCGACCACAGCAGCATCTTTTGACTGCTATAAGTTTATCATATGAATAGGATATACCTTTATGGAGACTTGTATTTCAAAAAAAAATGCCGTCCTCGCAGAATAAGAATTTGTGTAATCTCCTACATGTAAACTGCTACATGTACTTGGCCAAGAATATCATATTGTTTGGTAACAATGGAATGAAAAGCGGGGAGATTTAGCAGATATGTAAATTATGCCTTGGAATGGAACATAGGATAACTTACATCGTAAGAGTTCTCCAATGACAAAATTTGTCACCATGTGGGAGAAGCCGCGGATAATCGCTGTATATGTATATCAAAATAGCTAATTACCGACTGTTTAACCGTACTGTTAATCGTGCGTTAAATACGACAATGGTCTCTTGGGAAGATGACGTACAATAAACCTGAACGAATGCTTCTGTGTCAATAATAGTAGAATCTTTTAGGAGTTAGGTCGTCTGACTTGTAGCAAGCGTATGATATCGCTGTAGCCAACACTTCTTCAAAATTGTTTTTAATTGTTGCAGATTTACTGACAGTAGAAGCGGCTGAAGGCAACATCTACAGTGCGCAAGCGTTACTGACTGCTGTGGTGGCGTCGTGTCTCGTCACACTTATGCTCGGCTTCGTTATCGGATACCTATTCTCGCGGAGATTTCGACACCCCTTTTTTGCCGATACCTCACCTTTCAATGAACAACACAACCATCTAAATCGGTAAATATGTCAAATTATATAAACTTTGCCGTGTGGTGATAGCTTAAGACAATCCACCATCACTTCTCACCGCGTGTGTATGAATGAGTTCATTACGAGGTCGTAAGGCTTTAGACCAGAGGTTCCAGTCTTTTTTTTTCTCATAGACCACTTTCAATATTTAGCTGGTTCTGGTGGACACCCTGCAGCTACATCTACCATATTGCCAAAACTCGACAAACAATGGAAGATTAGATCTAACAATGGAAATTAGCCATTAACGCAAATTGCCATTATTTATTGCGGCTGAGTTCCAACCACGAATTAACAACTTTTTCTGACACTGGCAAACACTAACATCGATTCTCTTTACTTTACTTTTCTTTTCGAAATTACAAGTAACAGTCGCTGAGCTTCTTTAAATATTATCTGCCTACATTGATACGTGAAGTCAAGCCAACATTTTAGTTCTTCACTATAAGCAAATAAATTTTCGTGGACTCCCGCATACGAATTGTGAACTCCCATTTTTTTTATCACGCCAACGGGGGTCTACCCCGTCGAGTCTCTCATGGACCCCTGGGGGTCCACCTGGGAACTAAGGCTTTAGACAGATGGTGGAATAACAGCCTGTGAAAAGTGTCAGATAGATAATACAAAGACCGGTGACTAGCAGCAGCGTCTCAGGTGCGAGGTATATGTGATCGTCTGTCCGCCTGCCAACAGTGATGATTATCCAGTAGTGGCCTATTTACAGAGCAATTGACGATATACATTTAATAAAACATAATTATAAAACAAACTTAAGAAAGAGAGAGTTAAGACAGAAATCGTGCAATAGCAAACAAACCAAATCTTGGATTTGGAACTACATACTCCAAAATGGTTGCAAAGATAGAAGTCGCCATTCCTCACATAAATGTTTATATATATCTGAAATCTGGTAAATCTTTAATTTCATTGTAAATTACTGACAATCGTTAAAAAAATCTATCATATTCGAATAGTTTCTTAAAAATGTGACTGAAGCACCTTTCGCTGTTTAATCTTGTTTCTTATCAAATAAGTTTGCCTACATTTTATGATGAAATTAACATTGCAATTACATGGCAGCAATTACTATTTCAGATTGAGTCCCCTGGAGACGCCGTTGAATGTTAACTCCGGTTACATGCCGCCTCGTTCTAAAAACGTGAACATGGTGGCAAATGTTGGACCACTAGTCAAACAAGACAATTTGCACTTAGAGCTAGGCAAAGACCGCGCACTCGATCTAAGAAACTCCTCTGAATCGCTCGACAAGGACCTCAAGTGCGGCACGCTACAGAAAGTTAAAAAGACTTATATTTGAAACCTACAACAGACAGTGTACGGCTCCATTGCAAAGTGATAGTGACACTAGGTGTGCCAAGTGTTCCGAGTGACTCGGCCGGGACAACGTGTATGAATGTGTCATTGACTCTTTTTAATTATTGTAAATATTGCATTTTCGTATTACTGTACAGTTTACGTACGTAGTTACGATTTGTTTTGTTCGAGCAGTGAAGGATTGCATTTAGGTGTTAGAATTTGTTAATAGGATCAATTTCCTTCAGTGTTTTTATCTGCAGCCACACATCATAAAACTATTTATAAGATAACTCTAAAGTAGCTATATGATGCGTAGCGCGTAACATTGTATGAATATTTAATACTGTTTTAAGTAATGAAAATTTTTGGGTGTTTTGATTTTTATAACGTGATATACCCCAAATATCATAGAAATCAGTTTTCAATCAATACAGTGTTGAATATTCACTTTTTACATTCCATGTAATACTAAATATTTTGTAGTAATAATTAAATTGCAGCTATTTGTAAATATAAATATGTATATAATGTGAACAGAAGCTAGGGTATCGTGGTTGACATAGTCCCACTTGACGAAACTTAGGGAAAATGGTATGTATTAAAATGTTTAATGTATCATCATAGTTCATGCATATAAAAATATTGCGCAACATTACTAGCTCAAGCAGCTGTGGCCTGAAATGTTTGATGAATAGTTTAATGTATATTTTTTTCATTTATTTCTGTTTTAATATGGAGTTATGACTATAGAGTAAATTGCTGTGCTAAGTGCATAGTGCCTTGTAGGTTGCCAATTTAGTGCCTAATGTATTTTAGGATACATCAGAAAAGAGTTATAAATAGATGTTTAGTCCCTTGTTGTATGTAATTTCTGTTTTTATAAACTCGAAAATGACGTTAAGAGATTGGTTGAATCTGCTTTGTATATAGTCAACATACCCACAAGATTTAAGACTGTCTGAATATTTTCTATGTGTTATTTTGCCCCCTTCACATGTGACGATATTCATCTATTAAACATTTCGTCGATATACTATGAGTACTTCGATGTCTACTATACTTATTCCTAAAATTATTGAGTAACCCAAAACGGGAACTCAAATACTAGGCTGAAAGAACCACCAGAGATTAAAAAATTAGAAGTGTTCCCACCGTAAAACAAAGTGTTATTAAGTTAAGCAGGAATGGCTTGTATTTACTTCTATTTTCTACAAAACAGTAGACAAACTTTATTTTTTGTTTAAAGACATTTAAAAAAGCTTTTCTTCAATCATGATATTTTTAAAATTGTTTATATATTTTAATATTTATAAATTTTGAATATTTAACATTTAATTCTCAATCAAAAGAATATTGTACTTCAAGATTATGTATTATTTATATACTTTATATTAAATAAACCAATTGAAATATTCTTATAATTTTCAGTCATTTTATCCATATTTGTATCAGTATAAAACATTTTTAAAAACCATATCAATATAACGCTGGGCCTATGAGGTGCCCATTTTGATTGCATGACTTATCCCATTGGGATAAGTGCATTTACTTAAAAAAACTTTTTCTATAGATTGCTATAATCTATTATTTTTATACACAGTCGTATCTCTGATTGCATCAAGAGCAAAGGTAGTTTGAAAAATCAGTTTTACCTCCTTCCATCAAACGTAATAGCAATGCCTGAATATGCCATACCAGGATCTTGCATATTTTAAAGATTTATGACGAATGTTTCATCGGTGCCCACTGGCATGTAGCATTTGGCAGGCGACCCAACGCAGCACAAAACCTTTATCTCATTAAAAAATCAGTGTTAAAAAATATTACTTAAATACTTTAAAATAAAAAACCATACGATGATTGTGCATCATCGTTCAGCTGAAAACGTTGAAGCTTATTAGATGAATATGGACCTCCAATAAGAACTGCCGTTCTTTATTTTACCTTCTTATGCATGATTATTTTAAAATTTGCGAAAAGATTGCGTTATAGTGGACGATACGAATAGCAGGCTAGTGAAAACTATCCATGCTGTAGGAGGCAAGTTTTGCAGGAACCGCAACATAAACAAGCCCCAAAAGCTCTCCGATCACACTCTTAAACTCATGGAAGCCAGGATACGTTTATAATATTTGTAATAGCTTTAAGGGTACGTGGTAATGACAATTTTAACTATCAATTTCATCTGATTCGATTGCATTTGACCCTAAGCTTTGTATATATTTAGAACTTGTTCATCACTGTTTGTAATAGGAATGTGGATGAGTTAAATCGATGAAATTCATAAGAAGTGAGGTCGCATATGTTAACAACTTTGCTACCTGGTACATTATGAAAAAAACTGTAAATCTTATCTGGATTATTTAGATGTGCAGGCAAGTCTGTTTCTTTGTAGTAAAAAATAAACAGACTTGCCCTAAAAAGTAGTAAGTTTTTAATAAATCGTTCTTCAAGTTCCTCCATAATGTTTTTAAAACTATGAGATGTTGATTTATATCTTTGTGAAAATAAACAGTTTTATCATTAAACAAAGAAACAGATACAAGATGTTTGTAAATCTTTTTTAGCCCTTCGATGTTTATTATGTGCCTGATCGCGAAGTGACATCATTTTCTGTATATTGTAGGTTATTCATGGGTTAGACACCCATGAATAACCTATATTGCTTAATTTGCTGCTTCTTCAGAGGAGCAAATCTATCAAACAAAATCAACAAATACGAATTAAGCATTTCAACCATTGAATTTACATACTATAAGGTTTGCAATGACTCACTTGATTGACTCTACTTGTTCCTTAAAGCTATTTATGGTCATATCTTTTACGGATCTGTATATTATCCATCTGAGTGACGGCTTATCCTTTTTATATTTAGCGGCGGCATGTTACAAAAGCGTGTTAGCTGAAGTCAAAAATAAGGTTTATTGAAATATTACAGATGCCAGAGTAAGTGCAGCTTATTAATTGCCGCAGCTTATTAATTGGGAAAACAACATGAACCGGAACTGTCGTAATAATGAAATTTAAATACTTAAATCAATATTTATTTTCGAAAATTAATGTCATGGTTGTAAAATATTTATTTAAGTTAGTTACAATTAAGCTAAAGGGAAAGATTGCCAAGAACATTAGTTAAAAAGAAGTACATTGTACAATGAAATCATGTACACATACATGTACATCACTTATATTTTTATATGTGGCAGAGCCAAGCGGCGGCTTTTGCTGTTGCTCAAATGGGCCGGCTCGACCAAGGCAGTACCACAGCCTCGCAGAATACGGGCGTGAAGTAGACGCATAATGTGCTTCTGCATTTCGTTCGGGAAGTAAGGTAACCGAAGGCCCATTGCTTCCTTCCCCTTCCCTTTCCCAAGTATCCTTAAAGGCCCGGCAATGCACTTGCAGGTCCTCTGGTGTTGCAGATGTATGAAAACGTCGGTAATCACTCATCATTAGCGAAACTGCTGGCTCGCTTACCCCCACTCCCATACAAAATACATTATGCACCTGTAAATTACCACAAAAAAAACTATCTATTACAAATTAACTGATGTCAATAAAGTTAATATAATTACACAAAAATTGGCGTTTCTCAATAGCAGTTTTAACAACATTCGTATCAATGATAACACCATCATCACAAACCACAGCCTCATCCTTTATTTCAGAACAACCTTCATGCAGTATAATAAAGTTGTGTAATATACAAGCTGCACAAATTATTGTATCAATATATTCAGTTTTATTAATGTCCAGGTGATTCAATTTCTTGAAACGTTCTTTCAACAATTCAAATGCATGACCAATGTAAGTCCGAGCCTTCCAATGAACTTCGTTAAATTTCATTTCCTCACTTGTAAGCAGCTCCTCACTCGAAAATGGTGTTATTAAATTTTTTCGCAACCTATAATTAGTATCACCAAGTATATGGTTTTCAAAATCTATGAAGTTTTTAAGTTCTCGGGAAAGTTGGCTTGCCCTAAAAACTCTACTCTTCCGAGTGTCACCTATATTACCAATGTGGATATCAATAAATATTAAAGATTCATCACAAACAGCTTGTAAAAGAACTGTATCTGGAGTACTTTTTTTATTCCTTTTAGACCCGACTTTAAGCCTGCAGGCATCAATGATACCAACACAGTTGGGAAATTTATGTCTAGAGTTTATCTTGATTCTAGTCACATGCTGTTCCTCCAGAGAAGGCCAACTAATGAAATGATATCTTTGCTCAGATAGTACTGATGCAATCTCATAGAAGATATAACTAATGGATGATTTATGCAAACTAAACAATGCTCCAATTTCATTAAAAGAGAAGTTACTTGTCAAAAGCCTTAAAAAAATATGAACTTTCTTATCTATGGGAATAATTGCACTGCTTGGTTTAATCAAACCCTTTAAGAAATTGATTAGTGCCTGGAAAAGAAAACATATTTATTTGTATGTTACTGAGACAATAAAATGAAGTTTGAAAAATAATAAAAAATTTACTTTTAAAATAAAAAAAAAATTCTGGCAAATGTTGAACAGAGACCAGCAGGAACTGAACTTCTAAATGTCATTAATATTTGTAATTTTTGGTGTTCTTATCCAAGAAGCATCCAGATTGCCAAGTAGTGGTGGTATAAGAGAATTTGCCCTCCATCTTGTCCCATGAGTGGTGTAAAAATAGCCTAAAGGTAATGCATAAAAACTTATGATTGCTGACAGATATAGTAATCATAAGTTTTGCCGGGTACCATCTCAAAATATGACACAGACAGACTTGATGGCAGTCCAAGATGTGATGTGTCTGATACGGCAATTGCCACTTGATGCTCCATAAGGGAGAGGCCTATATCCAGCAGTAGGCTTTTTACAAGCTGTTAAAACTTCAGAAATTTTTTGACACTTATTACATGATTTCACCAAATTTTAACCTAATCTTGCCTATTAGTATTGCATTTAACTATTTATATATATTACATATATAGCCTATTGTATTTCACAATTTTTTGTGCTATGTGTAATTTGGAGGAGTTATTCAAATATAATTGAAATGCTTTTCATTTCATTTCATTTCAAGGAATGAATATCATAGAATCACATCCAAAAACAGAACTGGATGAATCAAAAAGTTGTCAAGGAGAATAAATACTACCCATGAATCCAGAGGAACTCACAAATGTGGATGTCTGAGGAGAGTAGTGGGATTGTTACTTAGAATCAGTAAATCAACCCCGCTTATGAACAAATTGGTTATGGAATCACATTGGCTTTTAACATGACATAAAATTTAATACCACTCTTTTTATAAACTAATAAGTTTCTACCAACTTTAAAAGGTACAAAAACAATTACTTGTACAGTACTCTTCTTCATCTTGAACTTTTCAAGATAATCCTCATCTGTGAAATTAAGTACACTATTTTCATAATAGTCTTTCATATTTGATACTACTGCGAATTTGTTAGGCTTTGGTTTAATCTTTAAAAATATTTGCTTTTGCTCTTTCATTAAAACCTTGTTAAATGCGCTAATATTCTCGTTATTCTCATTTACAACATTTGCTACAGCTACAACCAACTTATTAGTTGTAGCGACACTTTCATCTAAAAATAATTCCATTATAAAATGTTTATCAAAAATCATTTTTTCTCGGTATAATTCTCAAGTTAGTTACTTTAGTAATTTGTCTTTGAGTAACTTATCATAATCATATATTGAGTTGTGAAGTTAGAATAACACAAATGTAAATGTAAGTCTGAGACGTTAGTTAAGAAAAAGAACAGAAATTAACTATAATCGTCAACATTAATCACTTGGTAAATAACCATGAAATTATTATGATATGATACATAAAATACTTTATAATTTGTGTATTCTTAAACAGTTATTGATTACTACAGGTACAGTTAATCAGTACTCTTCTCTTTCGATATGATTGATTGCTCTTTGTTGTTATCTTTGTCCCAAAGAAAAAGGCAAAGGATTATAATCCATACAGCCTAGTGGCTTGTTTCGTAACTTTTTCAATAATGCCAAACCAGTCGTTACCTTGCAGAATTACTTGCAATTTGTCAAATAGTTTGATTCTACTAAATATTTTGATGGCACAAGCACGAAAATAGACGATTTCCGGCCCTAAATAGAATTTTCCAATTAATATACAGTCAGAAACACTGACGGTATGCTTCACTTTAAATATTATACATAAAACTCGAAATATACAGAAGTGTTCAGCCCAGCAAAAATATCACTATTACTTATGACGAAGGGACATTCTAAAATCACCTTATATTTTTAAAGTGTATACCGTATAATTTACTAGTTATAAGCTATCAAACTTGTATTAGTGGCACCAGTATTCATCTTGCACCTACCTATCTCAGAAACGTTTAGATTTTGTTGTAATGAGATTTATTGCTTGCATCGATGATCAAAAATTTTTTTAATTATTGTCATGAACATTGAGCCTACTGTTTGGAACTTTGTCACCGCCTCGGTGACTGGTATTTTGGATTTCTCGTAACGACGGCATAGCGAAATCGTCGTCTGACTGCCGTTGAACTTGCACAATTTGTTCAAGAGGTGCATAAAGTGAAAGTCAACCGGTGGACAGTCAGAAGAAGACTTGCTGAAGGTGGCCAGATTGCGCATATGCCAGCAAATTAACCCTAAACTGACGCCAGCTCACCGCCAGGACCGTCTTCGATTTGCACAAGAACATGTGCACTGGAGTGTGGACCACTGGAGGGCTGTCCTGTTCTACCATTTAGCGATTTCATTGGAGGTACATAAAATGCACGCGGGTTTGTGGCTAAAAATGCGTTTTTGTAAACCTATATTTTTCTCTTTCATGTTAGCACCATTATCATAACCTTGACTGCGCATATCTTGTATATCAATTTCGTTTGAGATTGAAAAATCTAACAAAAATTGAGTTAAGCCCTGAACAGTAGTGTCTGTAATAGGAAAAAAAAACCCAAAAAGTTCTTTTATTTCAGCCTTGTTAGTTTATATTTAAAAGGACGTACCGTACGACAACCGATATTTGTTCTTCGTGTGCAATATCTGGAGTGCAATCTAAAATAATTGAAAAATATTTGGATTGATTGTTTTTTTTATTCTTTGTCCCAATAATAATATTATTTCATTCTCAATGTATGTATGTATATATTCACGCCTTGTTCCCAACGGGAACGACTATCTTCTTCCACTTTGCTACGGTCCTGACATACGTCTTTCGCTTCTCCCACTTTCATCAATCTTCGCATCGATACTCGTTGGTTTAGAGTACTCATGACCTGGCCTTTTTTCAGAACGTCTCCGATTTGATCGTGAAATGTTCGCCTAGGTCTTCCTCTCCCGACTCTACCATTTACACTCCCCTCATATATTTGTCCCTTCAACCTACTTTCATTCATCCTCTCCACATGTCCAAACCAGCTCAGCATCCTTTTCTCAATTCGTATCTTCCCTAATCTTGATACATACTTCCGTCATCCTATCCTGTCTTTCAAACACCATAACCTATGTCTTATTAAGGTTTACTTTCATTCCCTTTCTTTCCAGTGCCCCATTCATTATTGTCACCATTGCCTGCACTTCCTCAGCCGATGACGCAAGTAAGACTTGATCGTCGGCGTAGAGCAAACATTTAACAGACAACTCATTCTTTCTTAGTCCACAATCACTCTCCTTCAAATCTATCAAACAAATATCCATGAATAAATTGAACAGCCATGTGGATGCTACACAGCCCTGTCTAACACCTTTATGGATATCAAACCAGTCCGTGTACGCCCCGTTAATTCTGATACAAGCTCGGGAACCCTCATATAGGGATTTCAGTGCTCGTATCAGATCACTGCTCAGTCCACGCAAAGATAGTGCCGACCACAATTCATCCCTCACTACTTTGTCATAGGCCTTCTCCAAATCTATAAAAACGATAGACTTTTTGGTTCTTAGCCAAATACTTTTCAACTATGCACATCCCATATATTTTCATCAGTTTCATCCATGACACTTTCTATCAAAACTTTAGCATACAATTTGCCGACGACACTGAGTAGGCTAATACCTCGGTAATTTTTACGATCTTGTTGCGACCCTTTTCCTTTGTAGAGCGGCACGATTACAGCCTTTGCACCAGTCTCCCGGTACTAGGCCCATTGTCCAACACAGGTTGAAAAGGCGATACAACTGACTAGCTACCACGCCCTGTCCAGCTCTTAGCATTTCGACCCCCACTTTATCATATCCCGCTGCTTTACCTGCTTTCATGCTCTTCAGTGCTTTCATAATCTCATCCATACTTGTTTGTCTGATTCACTTTTAATTGTTTCTTGAGGAGGCGTTCCTGCATCTGCTGGTGCCTCAACTCTTTCAATTCTTAATATAACTAAGATAATGAATTCGGCGTACTAAAAAAAAATGTTACCATTAAACGGAGTGCTATCGGCATAGAAATGTTTACAATAAATATGATAAACTAAATCAGACGATTTAGAGTAAATCAGCCAGTTTCTTAAAACGGTTTCATTATTTAACATCTTTGTATATTAAAATAACCAAAAGATCTCTTCGAACTATTCAAAGGATAGGAACTCTGTTTTACCTGTACTGGTCCACGCTCAATCAAAAATATCCTGTTTGTCGATAACACCTGTGGCCATAACGCCAGATCATTCATTAGATTTTCTCGAAGTATATTTACAAGGAGGCGCTTCATCTTCTTCAACTAGCGATGACAAAGACAGCAGCGGCGGCAGCGGCGTTGAAGAGACGACTTCTGTTGTAAAATTACGTTGGTTTTCCAAAAATAGTACACAATTTGCAGTGCAAAACTCTAGCAGACTGTGTATCATACTCGTGATATCATACACGTGGTGCAGCAGTAGCAGTCATCGCCCTCCTCTACCATATTAAAGGGTGGACAACCCGACACAAGCAGAGGCTTCTAAGTGGGCATGATATGATTCACATTTCTTATTTCAAATAACAACAATATGTACTTCTATAAATAATTATTTATTTATTTACGTCAGTGGCGACGCCGAAAATGTCAATTGATTTCATTCATACCCGCGATTTCATTAGGCCGGACTTTTTGAATTTAACGATGGAACTTAAGCATTTCATTTAATCGATTTTTTTATACAATTATTATTATCTAACACATTTTATTAATTTATATAAGTAACCGACCAGTTCCGCCTTACGGCATCTTTAAGGACAGAAAACAGACTAAGGGGTCAAGAATGCCAGTTATTTACGTCCCAAATCCACAACATGGTACTACATCACAGAAACAATTAACACAAAAGAAATATGGAACCAAATTAAAAGGACAATACTACTGTTGACACCATTTTGTTAAATTATGGAAACTGTGACCATCCGCTTTCGAACTCTAATCTCTAAACTGCTAACTGGTTCTTTCTTAATTGTTATAGAAAGAGTGACTGACCAATATTTAATCATAACTACTGGTTTCATCTACTGTCTTGTCATTGACTGTTACTTAACAAAAGAGAATAGAACTTACTTTGTTGCCACAGGGAATGATAAATAATATACAATTTTAGCTCAGGGTGTTATATTTAAAACATATAAGAAAGCAAAAAAGATACATTAAAAAGTATACTTAGATAAATTATGCTATTATTGCATTTTAACTCCATAGCTTGAATCACTTCCAATAATAAATTTTCTTATTATAGCTTATATATATATTCATAACTCAGTTCTTTTTCCATACCAATGTTTTATTATTTGCAGGCATTTCTATTGTGTCTATTAGAGATAAATTGTTCTCTTCACCCAACTTTACTAAATCAGTAATATCTCGAATACCCCATAATGGATCTCTTTCTTTCAAAGAGTTATTAAATTCAATATTACTTGTAGGTGTTATAACTCCATCTTTACTATAAGGTCCATATGTTATCATAAGAGCTTCAGATTTCAAATATGTTCCTGCATTTTCAAATAGTCCTATAGTGCATTCAAATAAGCTTATATGCATCATGTTGGCATTGTACATATAGTCAATGCTATTTTCTTCAAATCCATAACAAGAAAAATTTGTCCGCACATCAATCAGCATTGGTTTTAATATGTTTTTGGTTGGACAGTTCTTAGCATAAATAGATATACTTCCCAACAAATTTTCATCAACTTCAGTGGGCTGAAACTTAACCCCTGGGAAATGGGGTGCAAAATGTGCTACATGCTGCCCAGAGCCTGATGCTATCTCAAAAAAAATTGGACTCTCATCATTTAGGTTATCAGAGTCACTAATTATAAATCTTTTTAAAACTTGTAATATAGGTTCTTTATTCCTGGATGCAGCTGGATAGATCAGTTTTTCTCCTTTAAAACTGTAAATAATAGTTGTACCAGTATATTTAGTAATAAAATATTTTGTATCTGAGCATCAGGGATCACCAGAATGTACAGGACTAAATGAAACTGAATATGTAAATGTGACAAGTTGCCATTAAATAACTGAGAAATATATCAATAAATGTAACACAGCTGGACAAAGGTCTGCTCTCATTTCCAATGGTTTTGGAGAAGAGTCCGGCACTCCGCTCCAATGAGAGAAGACTTCACATGTCTTGAAAATATTTTTATTATTTCTCACACATGGGAGGTTTTTGCAGCTTCGTGACAATGCTGAGATTTGAACCCAGTTGAGTTGTACTAAGAGTTCCCTGACCCCTGAGCTAACACGGCTCTTGTCTATGACTACACAATACTCCAATTAGATTATCACCTATTCATATATCACTATTTACAAAAACTGATCACTGAAGAAAGACACAGGTGATATCTTGCGACTGTCAAACCACTAACTACTCTATTCTATTGGGTTGAAATACAAGCTAACAGTCCAACTGATGGTAAGTGGCAACTACACCCATGGACACCTGTCAACTACTTCAATCAAAGATGGTTACACAAGGGAGGTTTGAGGACTAACATGAAAAGCCTCACAGTCCTTTATTATACTCTATACCTTTCAAACAGGAATAAAACAGTTGTTAGACTGCTGGTGAATTTGGACATGCAAAAGTGACCTCTCAAGCTACTACTAAGTCAACCTCTACCTTCTAGATCACATTCTATGTTCCCTTTGACTCATTTTCATTCCTAAATTTCACCAACTCCCTAATAATCTAATCTTCTTTCCATTTCCTTCCCCATCTCAATGGCAGTCCATAATTCTACATGTCTGTCAGATTTAAATAATTGTACCATGCAGAAGGGTAAGAAATACAACAAATGCTGAACATTGACATTTGGAAGTATTGGAAACTGATTGTTTAAATTTACATTAATTGACAGTATTGTTTAAATAATAAATAACGGTATTCTAGTTTAAGGCAATAATCATTTTGTTTAATTAACAAATATGGCTGTACCTTGAAGTCTAAAAACGTCTGTAAATGGAACATAACCTTTATCCGTCTAATACTTTACAAGCTTAAGTTACCTTCATAGATGTTGAGGGAGCTTTTGACAAAACAAATTTCTCCAGTATTGGCACGGCCCTCGCCAGAAATGGCGTGGAACCGGCTTTTTCAGGCTGGATCAACAACATGCTTCGCACAAGAATAGCAAAGATTGAAGGCGAGTCACAAGTTGCTTTTCTGTCCAAAGGCTGTACACAGGGGTGTATTATCACCGCTTCTATGGAACATGGTCATAAATGACCTCATTAAAAAGCTCAATGCAAACCACTTCTATACAATAGGGTAGATGATCTCGCAATACTAATCACAAGGAAATCCGCTAGTGTGGTGTGGTATGTGATCTTACTCAAGCAGCACTACACATAGTAGAACGTTGGTTTAGAGAGTATGGATTATCAGCTAATCCAAGTAAAACAGAACTTGTGATGTTCTCTCACAAACGTGCGTTGGACAGACATCACCTACCCAGACTGTCTGGTACTGAACTGAAGCTGTTATCACAGGTTAAATACCTTGGTATTATCTTGGACAGCAAACTTAACTGGAATAGCCACATTGATCACAAGATCAACAAGGCCAGCATTACATTCTGCCAATGTAAAAGGATGATAGGCAAGTGCTGGGGCTTGTCACCAAAGATCATCCTGTGGCTGTACAAGATGATCATTCGTCCAATGATCACATACGGCGGTCTAGTGTGGTGGACAAAAACCAAACGCACCACAACTACAAATAAGCTTCAACGATGCCAGAGACTAGCCTGTATGGCGGCCACAGGCTGCATGAGAATCACCCCCACCGCAGCTCTGGACGCTATGCTGGATCTACCGCCGCTACAACTGCTAATACAGCAGGAGGCGGCATTGGCTGCCATCAGGCTGAGGACTTTGAATCAATGGAAAGACTGCTGGGTACCGCATACAACTATACTTGAAGCTCTGTTTGCAGAAATGCCGATCCTTCAAACTACGTATGACAGGATCCCAAAACAATTTGATTTTGACAAAAAGTATAAAAAACTCCACAAAGACCATCGTACAGAAGGTCTAGACCTGTGCGAGTAAAGAATTTTTACTGATGGATCTAAAACGGATTCAGGTACTGGCTCTGCGACTTTCTCTGAAGAATTAAACATTAAAATTCAAACACCGCTAGATCCCTACAACACTGTATATCAAGCTGAATCCTTGGGCATTATCATGTGGGCTATTGCAATCGCCAGTAGGGAAGTAAAATATCACAATATTAGGATACTTACTGACAGCCTGGTGGTTATACAGGCACTCAACAGCAACGTCATGACGTCAGGGCTCATATACAAATGCTATCAGTGCTTAAACGAGGAATGTCAATTCTACAATATAATCCTACAATGGATAAAAGCTCACAGCGGTTCACGAGGTAATGGCGGCGGACGAGCTTGCCCGGGGCGGGTCTGGTCGGTGCCTTAATGGACCAGAACCCATCATCCCATTACCCTTTGGGCATGTTCGCTCACAAATACGAAACCGCACCAGGAACCAGCATGCGCAACTATAGACAAACCATGTAGAATGTAGACAGGCTAGGGAGGCCCTTCCAATGGTTAATAATCGCATAACCAAGATGCTACTACGCCTGAATAAGCCCCAAATTCGGATAGTTCCTAGCACCATATGAGCACATGGATATTTTAACAAACATCTGTTTACTATAGGTGTTACAGACAGCCCTCTATGCCTAGCGTGTATGGAGGAAGAAGAAACGACGGCCCACGTCCTATTGCAGTGTCCGACGGTTGCGGAATACATACCTCGGCTCGCCGAGGTCACCGGTAACTTTAAGGATTTACAGAGTTTCCTTGAGGAGCTCGGTTGGCTCGAATAAATCATATTCCTGTCCACACGCAAATTACGCGCAGTCATGAAGTTGCGGATACCAGCCCGCCGTAACATGTATTTACATGTATAACACAATCACATTTAGTTTATATATCACAAATCTGAGCGGGTGAAGCCAGCGCGTTCGCTAGTTAAGCAATAATTCTGAAATATGTATCTGATTTTGAATCTTACCTTTCATTTTGATAGAAAGCGTAACCAACACCAGTAGATTCCGACATAAGCCTGCCTATCAATAATTTGGAATAGATTTGAACGTTTTTAATGAAACCAATTGTTTCTAATTTTATATTAGGAAAAACTTATATCATTGCGACAAACTACGTAGTCAAATAAATATTGATGTCAAAAATAATTTAATTTTAAACTGTATCTTATATGTATCTTTATTGTATATGTATAGTAGTGATTAGCTAGTAATAAACAAAGAGTATATACCCACTACGGTTTGTAATTAACTAGGACCCTAATTTATTTGCAAGAAACAATTGCCCCTTTTTTAAAAATTGTCATTTTTGAGTTCCAGTTCAGTTGCAGCGCACAAAGCATATTACTACATGCCGAAACATACCCACAGACACAGCCAAAGTGTAATTTAAATACTGGACACAGTCACAGCACAGATTACAAAAGGTGCTCGTTATATTACACAGCGAATAAATAAAACAGTTAAAAAATTTATAGCGTAAGCTACCTGCTATTTGTTTTTTTGGAGTCTTTGTAATTTTATTTATTCGTGCACTATTACGGATTATTGAATTTCAGCGGAGTGTCGACTGTGTCACAAATCTAATTTGTTCCATAGATAATCAAGAGATGTCGTTGTTTAGATGTAACAGTAATACGAATCTTTACAGTATTGAAATAAGGTCGAAAATAAAATATACTTATCGATAATATTTTACTCTGTTACGATCTGTCTCTTACCTACTTTTAAGCAGATAACTTAACAGAAAGAATTACAGTTCGCTGTCTGCTGATGCGATAAGCTCGCGTGTCTCTCTTCGGGGTCGTACGCTCCAAGTCGCATGCGGTTGTTATATATTAATATAGCTTGTGATATCAGTTAAACCTTTTATTTATTTATACATATATATATATAGATTTTGCATGTCTATGAGTCAAACAGTTAAGACTCAAGGACCTTATTATGACTTAAGACTTAAGGAGCCTATGCATACTTTGAGGGCCGGGAACGCTCCTGAAACTCCTACAATAATCATGGCAACATTATTTAAAAAAATGACAACTATTTGATTGTTTAGATAGATACTTACATACATATTTTATAGAAATCGCGACTGATACTGACAATATAGTGACACTGGAAATTATTATTACATTATTTGACTTTACAAAGTCCATATTCATACTCCCGTTGTTTATTTCTTTATTTACTTTCAATTAATTATTAAATGATATTAAAATTGCTTGTCATTATCAGTTAAACCTTTGATTTATTAGTGGTATCATGTTTTTTATTGGTTTATGCATACATATAATTTTTTTGTGTTCTATTTTTGATATATATTTTAAATCTCCCATCGTCAAAAATGTATTGCCTTATGAGCCACATCATGAACCTTCAAGTGATCGACTTATTCTATTTGTGGTTGACGGACTGAGAGCAGAGTCTTTCGTAAACCATTCGACAATGCCATATCTTAGGTAAACATTCATACTATAGCAGTCAAGAATTAAAAGGAATATTAACATAAGACTATTTGTTTTGTCACAACTTGCAGGTCCGTTGCCAACTCTTATGGAAGATGGGGAATTTCTAATACTCGTGTTCCTACAGAATCTCGTCCTGGACATGTAGCCATTATAGCTGGTTTTTACGAAGATCCCTCGGCTGTGGTCAAAGGATGGAAAGAAAATCCTGTTGATTTTGATTCTGTCTTCAACAGAACAACTTACACATGGTGCTGGGGCACATATGACATAGTAGATATATTTACTAAAGGAACTGTGGATAGCCACATATTTGTGAATAAATTTGACCCATATGATCAGTCTTTTAGTGCAAATCAAAATACAACACTTTTAGATAAGTGGGTTTTTCAAAATGTAAAACTGCTTTTGCAGGATGCACAGTTTGATCTTAAAACCAAAAAGAAATTATTTAATAATAAAATTATATTATTTCTACATTTACTTGGTACAGATACCGCTGGCCACACTCATAAACCAAAAACATTGTAAGTACATTTCTAAAGTTTTATATGAAAGAGGGTAGAAAGTGATTTTCTCTTATCTCAAAATTTTATAATTTTTAACTAGAGAAAATCTATTTAAAGCATAACTCTAAAAGTAAAAGGAGTAAAAAGGTAATTCTTGGAACAAAGTAAGTTACAAAACCCCTTAGGTAGAAAATTACATCATCCCAACATAGTTCTACCAATCTACTAATAATAAGCCATAATACTAAATTAATTTACTTATTTTGACGTTTTTTGAGATATGACAAAATGGTTTTCCAGAGTTGATATATTAAATAATTAAAGTAAATATTTTTTTAAACTTTGTTAATAATATGACACAGGCTTGTCATCTATTATCACACTTTTGTCAAGTAGCAAAAACTCTAAACTGCCTGAGTTGGACTTGGTTATTAATAGAGAAACATCATCATCATTGCATGTTACATACTGCTAAAGATTGCCACAATGTGCGGAAATTTACTAAACATACAAAAATTACTTGTAACAGTAAGGGTAACTTGTGTAATAATGTTTCTTATTTAAACATTTTTCTTTGCAGAAATTACCTTTCTACATTAAAATATGTTGATGAAAATATCAAAGTAATTGAAAACATTATTAGAGAATTTTACAATGATGATGGTAAAACAACATTCCTCATGACTTCTGATCATGGAATGACAGATTGGGGTAATTAGTGGATATCTTTTATATTTAAAGATACATGTAATGTCCAAGTTTGTGTGCAATCCAAATCTTATCACACTTTCATGAATTATGTTCGCATTTTAGGATCCCACGGTACTGGGGATAATCATGAGACCCAAACCCCTTATGTCTTGTGGGGAGCAGGTGTGCATCAAGTTCAAAGGTTAAATTTTGACTCCGAAACTAAAAGAATGTCCTTGGAACATAGATATGACATACAACAAGCAGATTTAGCACCATTGATGTCTACTTTTCTATCCATTCCAGTACCAGTAAACTCTGTAGTATGTATTTTATGAATTTGAATTCTTTTTGATAATAGAATAACTAAATATACAATATTTGTATTAAAATATTTCTGTCAAAAAGTTAAACAACAGCTTGTCTAAACCCACTACTTAATTTTTTTTATAACATTGGAGTGATAAAAGATCTAACAGTCCACTTGATGGTTAGTGGCTACTGTAGTCCATAAACACATGCAAACAACTTCAATTCACATTTCTTAGAAGTATTGCCTGTAATCACTTTATTGGGTAGGCTGGTGAATGCAGTACTATAACCCCTCTATCTATTAATGCTACTCCTTATCATTGCTTTGCTTATAACCTGCCACTAGGAATTTACCTATTGCCTCCAAGAGCACTGTGTAGGTTTAGGTTGTCATTTGGAGAAAATGTTGGTTCTTACAGAATTACTTAAAGATTTGGTTTTAAATAAAACGAACACACACTATTAATCTATCACATTTTAGGGGAAACTACCAGTTGAATTATTGAACATGTCTTTATCAAACAAGGCTAAGGCTATGTACAGCAACAGTAGACAATTGATGTCTCAGTACAATCAAAAAAGACTTGATGTAGAAGAAAATGCCATAAGCTTTTTATACAAGCCATTTGAGCTATTTAATCCAGAGAAAATCAGTGTAATCACAACATTCGCAGAAAAATTATTACAAGAACGGCAGTATGATGAATTAATTTTGATAAGCAAGGAAATCATGAATTTGAGTTTGTCTGGTCTAATTTACTATCATAATTATTATCAAAATCCTATGTTATTTGCTATCACTGTGTCTTTCTTTGGTTGGATAGCATGCTTGTTGAAAACTGTACTGGAGCAAAAAGTTTATGCTCATACTGAAATATCTGATAAAACAAAATGGAACTATTACAGTAGAAATTATAAGTTTAATAAATTTATAACATCAATATCAACTTTAATGAATTTTATGATGGCATATCTAATTTATGGTTGGTACCTATTTTACACATATTAAAGCCTTGATTGTGGTGACAATCTGCAACTCCATATTATTGGTGTCTAAAAAATCGATTAAGGGAAGTATCGAAAAATCTCGTGGCTTCTGTCAGGTGATGGTATAACCATTTCAAATATGCCAGACCTAAATTATCAGATTTGTGATTGGACACATTTTATTTGAGAGCTGTCTTTTACTTGCGATGGCCAACCGGCAGGCCCATTGTGGAATTATGGGAAATTTTTCCTAAGGCAAAAAGCTGGGGAGCAAATATATTTTATGTCTTGCATTATTCTTATTTGTATTTTTATTTAATAAATAATAGTTTTTTATCATACTTAACTGATTGAGAGATATTATTTCAGCTCAAAATTTACCGATTCTGTATTATGTATATTTTATAATGCCAAATTTGTTATGGACAAAAGTATTATTGTCTTTCGACCTATGGATGTATACATTTAGACAGCTACGAAATAACCGAGGTATTATAAAACTAATGACTGAAATAACATGCTATGTTTTGGGAAGTTTTGCATTGGTAATGTTACTTTTTAATCATAGTTTTATTCACTCTTAGTGTGAATTATTTGATTTAACATTTACTTTTAGGGATTATCATTTACTTACAGGTGGATGTTAAGCTTTCCATTACTTGGTATGGGCCTTTGGCCATATTTTACTTCATCAAGGTGTCAATTACCAAAGTTATTACTGGCTATTTGGATGATAGGCTGCATGATGCTAAGCATTTTTTCGTTTGTTCCTGTGGTGGGTAAAGAAGTTTTTATTGAATTGGTGTAAGTTACATTATTAACATATAGATTTCATAGATAATAAATTATATTTAAGTAGTGTTTGTATTTTAAACTTACTTCTGTGTTTTTCAGTTTAACTGCGGGAGTTATTTGGTTAATAGTATTTGCGTTTTACTTGTGGTACATACAACCATCTCGCAAGGGCAGTGGATTGCAACATTGGGAGACTATAATAAATGTCATACAAGCCGTTATATTAACATTGTCTCTTTATACCATATATATACAAGCAAGAAGATTTGAAACAAGTGCACCCCTGTCACAATTACTGCAGACTTTTTGTTGGATTTTTTCAGGTACTAATCACTTGTATATTATGCAATTTTTTATTGCCTGTTGCACATCATGTTTCTTAAACTCTGACCTATTAGACCTGATCTGACCGTCAGAAAATCATCACAATGACGTCAATTACGTCAAGACTTACGACTTAACATAAATGACTTTGCATTTGACATGGTTACCTTATAATAAAAGTAATATAATACAATAACAATAAAAAGGCGTGTGGATGTGACGACCCCACCACCCATCGGCGTAACAATTTAAGTGACAAAGCTGTTGCGTCGGCGCAAGCAGTCAGCACCTTGCCAAGAGGTGTTAGTACCGTGCCTCAGCAAAAAATGAAAAGGGAAAATAAAAAGAAAAATGAAAAGGGAAAAGAAAATAAAAAGGGGGCCGCCAGGTCGCGGACGCTGGACGCGGCAGCATGCGGACCGTCAGCCGAACGCGAGGTGCTCAACGGCGTCGGCATGGCCCTCTAGGGCCCACCAATCGGCATCCGCCTCTGATGAATTACGCCTTATGGACGACTGATCTGAATCAGAACCCATTGCGGGCGTATTTTAGGGCGTCAGGGTGCGAAACTGGAGTATTTGGCGGACTGGGCTAGGATGCATCGCTTTTTTGCAGATCTGGAGCCATCCATTGCCGTCACTGAGCAAAACATGGCAGATCGAGTTCATAACATCATGCGCCCGAAAATATCTGATGAGGCTGAACTTGAACGACTACGACACACAAGTTGCGGATCCTGCGGATCAACATGCAGGTGTGGTTGCGGCCGAAAACCTCCCCGTTTCGGTGAATAGAGCAGATGAGGAGCTTGTTAGAGGAAGCGATTCTTCTGAATACGCGAAACGCCGCTCAAATGTCGACAATGACTCCCCCGCAAACTCTTAAGCAAGCGGAATCGGGCTGTCGTGAGGGCTCTTAATCCAATGCTGGCAACCTATTTGGAAGCTAGCCGGGACCCTTGCGATACGGACTCAATTCTCTTTGGCGGCATTGGCAGTATACCGTATTGTTGGTGCCAAACTTCCCACGACTAAACGTGCTAATAGGCAAAGTAGCACTATCCCAGCGTGGAAGAAAAGGACCGTATCACAAGGGCAAGGGATCTCATTGGCAGGCTAATAAGCTTCAGGTCGGCTAATAATAGGCCGAGAATTGTGTGCACCCTCAGGGTGGCGTTTGCTGGGACCGATGTCAGCTTGTCCCAGCCAGATATTACGCAAAAGCAGACGGAGCTCATAGACGACCTGAAGCAAAGGATCCCTGCTTGGGGGAAATGGATTCGGCGATATACCGAGACGCCGGCGCTATTCACCCAAAATCGCCTCTTTCATAGTGACCAGAAGAGGCTGTATAAGTCGTTGGAGTGACCACGAGCTTGCGGAACGGGCCAAGGACCGAATCAGGTCGACACTGTCGCCTTTTGGCGTAGCTTGCGGGCAGAGCCCCTAAAGCACAGCGAGGGCTCTTGGTCTTGGCGAGTCATTTTACAAATATTACACCCATTGATCCATGGGACTCCGTGACGGACCGTTCCGAGCTCAAATGCAAAAGGCGGCGTGACTTATACGTCCCGAGCTCCATTCTGATTTAATTGCTAAACTCACAAGTGATTTTCAGCAATTCCACCAGATGGGAGCGATTGGTGGCGAATAACTTGAGGTAATCTAAAGAAATCATTTAGAAAAGGAGGGTCACTTTTGTCCCTTCCCTCCGAAGCAAAAATCCTCTCCCAGAGGTCTCCAGCAATGTGCTGAGAGGGTTCAGAGAAAGGCAGAATCAAAGCGGGCTCAAACAGTAATCCTGGAAAATATCCCTTCGTACCCTTATCCGGTTTTCCGCAGCCGTCATCCGCACGCCTAGATGACAAAGGATCGTGCTCTATTGACCCATACACTGCCCGAGGAAGACTCTTATTGCACAGTCAACCTTGTACAGCTCGAGGATCCTCTTCAGCCACGTATAAGGCACCGAGTCGAATGCCTTTCTATAATCAATCCAGGCGGCAGAGAAGTTCCGACGGTTGCGTTTAACCATATTGCCAATGACCACGTCGATGAGGAGTAGTTCTTTGGTCCCCCGACATCCATTCTGAGTAGTTCATGTCCCGCGACATGACTCGATTCAAGTTAAGATGTCGTGTGATTTTCGCGCTTAGTATGCATAGCAGTGTCTTATATATAGTAGTTAGACACGTAATGGAGCGGTATTTACTCGGGTCTGCGGTAAGCTGATCTTTAGGAACTAACTGAGAGACTCCAGTGGTGAAGAGGCTCGGGAGCTCCAGAAGTTTCTGGGCAAGTACAGTGTGACACTCCACGAACTCCTTTTACAAAATATAACACTTAAAATGCAAAACGAGCCAGGTACAAACAGGTTGGTTGTACCAAAGAGATTTTACTAAAACTTTTTACTTATAAAATACGAAAAAACTTTTACCCCGACCCTTTATATTATGTCACGTAATAAATTAATGTAGCTGTTTTGAAAAAAAGCCACAATACTGCTGCTGCTGCATAGTAACAGAAATTTAGGTCAAGAGCAAGCCCTCTTGACGCACAGAGCAGTAATTTCTTCTTCTACGCCGGTACTTATACCAGTTAAAGTAAAAGTACTTATAAGGTACATAAATTATATATGAGGACTACTTGATATAGTCAAACCACCATAATCGTAAATTACCACTGGATCCCGTCATTCAGTACAACTTTGAGTTTAAATAAAGGTTTCTAATATATTTTTTTTACCAGGCATAAATAACATGGTCAGTATTCCTCTAAAGTTATAAACTATATTTATTGATTTTCAACTACTATGATTTGTTTTGAAATAAAAGTCTAATTATACAATTAGCCACTCATAGGTAAAAGTAATATAAAATTCGATAGCAAAAACCAAATATAATATTACGTTGTTCTTTTTTCAGGGATTCTGCTGTTATTACCATTAGCATATTCTAGAAGATTGGTTAATCGATTGATGGGTATAAATACTTCAATAGTTAACTTCTACCTATTGTTGTCCGTGTCTCATGAAGGCCTTTTTATAGTTGCTATGATATTTAATGTATCTTGCTGGATGATTATCGAATCTCGATTGCTTAATCTAAGCCATGTGAGGGTACGTTAAAATTATTAATAATATACTATAGTTAAATAATTTCAATATACTTTTTGATCATTTCTTACCTTACCTGCCTGTAAATAGTCCACTTAAGGACATAGGTAGCACTAGTAAGTAATCACGTACCATCAGTTGAGCCGCAGCACCAGACACCACGCACCTTAAACGCTGCTGCCCGTCATCGGTCTGCTTACTTTTGGCCTGGTGATTTTCGAGATCCTTATTCCGCCATCTGTCGGTAGCTTTTGCGATTTTCAAGGCTTTTCCCTTTGTCGGCTCTTAAGACGTCTTTTAACATTAAGTATTCCAAAATTACTTAAAATTGTTCTACAAATAGCACTCATAAATATATAAAATATCAATATCATACCATATGTGAACTATCAATACAATAACGTACTTTATTTTTCTTTTTGATATTACTTTTTTCTCGTGCTTGAAGATGCCAAACTTACCTATTTGTGTTTTTCCATGGCTTAGGATTCTAATTTATCACGAGGATAATTTTGCAAATTTGCTTGGAAAAAAATATTATAATTTAATGATTTCTTGTATTTACGCGAACACCACACGTTCGAAATGAAACTATTCTAACTGTCACTGGAGTACTGTCAGTTTCACTTCGAATATTATAATTTATGATATTTTTCTGATGTTTTCAGATTACTGATTACTCTTTCGGCAAAGATATTGAAGAGAGTGAGAAGGGTTTAGCATCCATCGAAAGGGATATTAGTAGCAACGACTTCCGTAGGGCGTTCTTTTTCGTATCCTTTACTATATTTATAACCATTGATTTCCGACCCGATAAATCAATGGTTCACGACTCGTTAAATGTGTATAAATTTATACATAACATTTTAGGCATCAGTTTTGAGAGAAGAAAGTCTCTGCCTGATCGGCACTCTTGTTATTCTAGGTCGTGGACTCGTACTACATTCCATGATTGCCTCTCCATGAAAGCACCAGCAAATGCTGGCATACATTTTTTGAAAGGTAGTGGGACTACTCGGTGCAAGTGGGTTGTTGAGCGCAGTGCCGTCCCACTTTTGAACACTGCTGCCTAACACTAGTATGAGGGATTTAAAGTCTATTAATTCCGATATATATATTCCGCCATATGATCCTAGATGGTCGGAATAAAATTAAAATTTATTTTTTTCGTTTATTTACTAGCAGCTGCTAACCTGCAAGCATTTGGAGAAGGGATATGGTATATAACTTTTAATCGGAAATCTGGTAATCAAATTATGTTTGTCAGTAGCTTTTTTCCAGGCATCTATTCGACCGTAACTTCTTTCTAAGATAATTTGCATGTAAATGGATCGACACAGTTTGGAAACAAATGTGTCTTGTGTGTATTCGTGAAGGTAGTGGGAGCTGTTGGCAAAAGAAGATGGTAGAATAACCATTTTTTCACTGTATATTAGATTCGCGTTAGTTCGAAATGTTTTTCACAACCTAAATTATATGTGGTGAGGAGAACCAGTGCTTAGTGGCGCCATCTACGTATTTTGGCCGTATTTAGTATGTTTTCCCATGCGAAATTAATATTTTCCTACAATTAAGTAAAGTTCCTCTAACAATCTCCGGGTCAAATTCAGATCGATCCGTTGCTTCGTCGCGGTGTGTAAACGATGTTACGTCGCGGGGTTACGAACTCTGTGCATTTGGGTTCATACACTAGAAGCGTACCATGGACCATGACATGATAATTATTTTCCTTAGCCTTAATTCAGACACTTTATATAATATTGGCGTTTTTCGGGACGGGCAACATTGCTTCATTAAATTCATTTGAAGTCAGATGGGTTATATGCTTTACTACCTCGTTTCAGCCATTCATCATTACTACCCTTATATTGTTGAAAACTTTAGTGCCATTTTTGTGCATTGGCTGCACTTTCAGAGCTGTTCAACATATAACAAAGGTAATTTTAATAAATCTCTATTTTGCAAGAATACTTTTAAGGAATTAATATTTTGTAGCTTTTATCAGTCAGGAATTGTTAATTAATTAATTGTTTTTTCTCAAAAGTAGTATTACAGTATTAATACTTCTTAACTATAATATGAACCTGCCAAATGTTTTCACTTCGATTCTTATAAATTTGCGACCCCCACGGGATGAAAAGGAGTAGCACATTCTTACGCCTAAACCACACAAATTTACCACATTAAATACGCAGAAAAGCAATATAATGGCACTTATGTCAGTGATAACATTGGACACGCAAAAATTGGATATCTTTTATATTAATACTTGATATTATACTATGCCGTGGCAGCCTAGTGGTCAGGGCACTCGCTTTATTAATATTTATGTCTCATAGAGCTCGAGTGACCTGGGTTCGATCCTCGATGCAGACACCACTAAAATTGTTAATAGCAATTTTAAATGCTGTATTTACGATGTGCTCGGCGGTTAAGGCAAACATCGTGCATATCCGATCTAATAAAAGAAATATTTCGAGGTTATGAAGCCCGCCAACCCGCATTGGAGCAGCGTGGCGGGCCCTTCCCGGCTCTAAAACCCTCAAGTATTTGAGAAGGAGGCCTTTGCCCAGGAACGGGCACTTAGAGGCTGCTACTTTATTATTAATATTTAATGTACTACCATTTAAAGCATTTTCTAAACAGCGTTTAGCGCCATTTTACTTCATATATAAAAGCTATTTTAATTTTAACCTTCAGTTTAATTTCTTTTTTCTGCAATGATCTGTATAAGTCCTCTGTTAGACAAAGACCCTTCCACCGAATATAAGCTGGCATCCAACGTATGTAAGACTCACCACGCTTGGCTGGCGAGTTGGTGAGTGCAGCGATGGTATCCTCGCACTAGAGATGCTGATCCCCATCACTAGTCTGTGGGATTAAGGTTCGGCATGTTCGGATGGATTTTCCACCATAAGTCGATCTCTACATATACATTAGGGTTCAGGTTTAATTATCTCAGAGTGCAGGTGAGGTTGACCTTTGGGCAAAAATATGATACATTCCCCTTACTCCCTACAGTTCAAATTGTTATTTTGTTTGGAAACCGTACTCAACCGACTGACGTTAGTCAACGGCCTATCATTATAATGGCAGACCACATGTAAAAATTCTGGATATTTTTGTTTTCAGGCACCAGCGGGTTATTTAAATATTATTGTTCTCATCTATTCAAACCTTATGGGTATACAGTTATTGTATAATGTTAGAAATACCGGAAGTTGGCTGGAAATTGGAACATCAATATCACAATTTGTAATTGTCCAAGTAATAACATTGTTTATTGTTCTAATTAATCAAATTGCAAAAATTTTGACAGAAGCTAATGTTTGCAGTTTAGTTAATGTATTTAAAAATAGAAAAAAATATGTTTAAAACTAGTGTTTTATAATTTAAAGTATTAAAGTTTACTGTTATTACAAAGATTTATCATTTTTGTCATGAGAAAACATAATAATTATTCAACAACAATTGAAATTGTATTGTTAAGATACGTGTAGGGAAACATCGCACTTATGCCATTATACCCATAGAGTATACATTACGTTTTTATGTTCGTTGTTCGAGACATCAGATATTGCTACATTGCTTCATAATCTCGATGAGTTATTCCCCCTATTTACTGACACGATTCATTCATATTGTCATATAGGTGAGGTGGTTCAATGTTGAAATTCGAGTCACTCTTAAAATTTGCTGTCACTAGTACCTCAAACGAGGAAACTCGAGTCAGAGGGTACATCTCTATCGATCGCATATACAGTGGTGGTCATAGAATTAGAAACACTTCTTATGAATAAAGAAAGTATAACTTCAACGTACAAATGTTCGTAAAAAATATATACATTCAATTTTAAATAATCATGCAATAATATACTCCAAATAAAAAGATCATTAAATGCATAAAATATAAAACATATCTTGCTTTTAATTACAAAATTAGTCTTACACATGTAGGAGTTCATTTTCTGTTACAGGCCGCTTGGACGCCTAATTAGAAACATTTTAAAAAAGCATCCGTAGCACGTTCTTTTTTTGAAATTTGAGAATAAATTTCTTTCTTGGCTTTTTCTATTATTTTGGCGGAAATTCAAAATTTACTCTGAATTTTATTTTGTTCATAATGGCCAAAAATAAAAGTTGTGACTCGTCAACTAGGCAAATAATTGTTAATTTACATATAGATCATACGTGGGCTTACAGAAGAATAGCTGAGTATTTAAATTGTTCTGATAAGAAAGCAATTGATCATTATAAAACACATGGAGCGGTTGAAAATGTTCTTAGAAAGGCTCGGGTTAGAAAAACCTCTCCCAGTGAAGATACGCTAAATCGTTCGTGTTGCTAAAAAAAGGCCCAATTAAAGGCTCCAATCAGATTAAAAATGAAGTTTTTTCGCCTGATGACCCGAGAAACATATCGTCAAGACTGATACGGCGAAGATTAGTGGAAGCTAAATTGTTTGGAAGAATCTCGCGAAAGGTACCGCTTCTTACCAAGCAACACCGAGAGAAACGATTATTATTCGCTAAAAATATGTTAATTGGACGGTACGAGAATGGAAAAAAGTGTAATTTTCAGATGAAATTAAATAAATAATGGTAAATTCTGATGGAACGCGCTATGTTAGACGTCCTGTAAACAACGCTTTTAATTATAAATACACAAGGAGTATAGTAAAGCACGGTGGCGGTAACATTAAAGTTTGGGGGTGTTTTTCCGGATATGAAGTTGGACCCGTTCGGAAGATTGAAAGTACAATGGATCAATGGCAATACAAAATATCTTAGAGCACACAATGGTTCCCTACTCGGACGATCATTTGCCTGTAACCTGGATCTTTCAGCATGACAATGACACTAAACACGGCCAATAGCGTCAAATGTTTTCTTAGCGAACACCGTATATCCGTTTTAGATTGGCCAGGAAATAGTCCGGATTTAAACCCGATAGAAAATATCTGGTATATTGTTAAAATGAAAGTCTCAAACAAACGTAACACCAGTCAAAACGAACTATATGAAGCATGGAATTCAATCCCCCTAGAAAAATGTATGAAATTGAATGAATCAATGCCACGTCGTTGCAGTGCTGTTATTGAAAATAAGGGATACCCCACTGTGGATAGTAGCTATTTCGTAAATAACAATACTAATTACTAATACTTAAAAAAATATTGTTTTTTATACTATTTTGTTGTTGTTTCTAATTAGTTGACCATTATTGTTCATACCTTAAAACTGATTTAAATGTTTGTCCGTAAAGTAATATTAAAACTGCACTTGTGCAATGGGATTTATATTGTTTTTCTAATAAATGATAAATCGTTGAACATATTGTTGTCCTATTTATTGTTTAATTTCAAAATAAAACGATTGCGTTGAAGTATCTTACATAATGTCAAGGAGCATTGGTAGTGTTTCTAATTATACGACCACCACTGTATATAGCGTGTCAGTCATAGTATATTCTATGGTGTCAGTCGATCGACGTACACTGGGCCGGCAGAGATAGTCAGCGCCACGTGGGAAATAGAGCTTAACAACATAACAGCGATGTGGGAACTTATTGCGAAACACGAAGGATATCTCAGAGCCGCGGTAGAGACAGGTTAATCTATATTTAGGGTTTAGATGAGACTAAGGAACAGCGGTTCAACTATCGAACCAAAGGTGTTTTTCACTCAAACAGTAGATAAAATCTTAATTTAAATCTGATGTAGATTATATGTATCATGTTCATTCTTTACAACATTAGTACAATTTATTATCTGTTGCTATTATTATTGTTTTAGAATGTTCTGCACATCAACAGTTAACAAGTGCTAATAATGAGATAAATAAAATATTTCTTATGAATATATTTCATCCCTTAACATTTTCGTTTAACAGTATTAACTGCATAGTACAGAAATCTACAGTGAAAATATTTTTTTACAGATTACATATAAAGTTCAAAATCCATTCTGTTAGAACTATAAAACTGACTGTCTTTGCCATGTCTTCGAACCCATACACCAGTCTTGAAATAGCCCTCGGATGACCACTTCTGCATTTGGTCTGTTGAATGTGGGCCGGAAATTTCCGAATCATCACTTTGGTTCCATTTGAACTCCCATGTGACTTCCTCTGGTCCATCACTGTCTTCAATATTTTCCGATGTAGTGTTCTTGTTATCTATACACTGTTTTTCTTTTTGATCAAAATCATCAGCATACATATCTAATTCAGCTTCTTCCTTTTTTTTGAGGTTTTTATTTATTATGGAACTTATTTTTTCAAATGTTTCCTGATATATATCCATATTACCAGTTTTAGTTAATATTTGATTTGCAAGTTCCGTTATTCTAGTAACATTTTTACTACCTTCATCAACAATACCTGCTTTTTTTCTTTTCCACCGCTCTGAACTTGTCACTTTGGAACTTGCTCCTAAAAAAAAATGTTTACTTTGTGAATAGAGTAAGCCACCTGGTCTTAGTTTTAAGTATAGTTCCTTCTAGTGTCATAAGTCCTGATGACACTACCAATAGAATTCCGCCTAAGTCTGTAATTCCTGACTTAGAACGCAGATGTTCTGAGTTCTGAGCATGATCTGTTAATTTACCTTGGACTTCTGAATATTCGTCAATGAGGATATTGAGACAGTGCTTGTCAAAAAGGGGAGGATGCACAAATTCATTGATTGCCATGTCTATTCACCCCGTTTCAGCTTTAGTCTTACAGCAAAGTCATTAGCTCTTTCCAAAAGGACTTGTAGCTCCTTCAGAATTTTTCAGTGCCACTTGCAATATTCTTATATATTGCATGGTTGAGAGATTGGTGTTTGCAGGATGGACATCGAATATAGTGGAGTTAGTAATGCAAATTGAATGACTTTTTAAAGTCTACTAATGCAAGAAAGAGTGAGATATAGACCTCCTGGTGTGGATATAGATTGGTGGTGGATAAGTCTGGGCAGAAGCTAGCCTGGTCAGGAGGTTAATTCATAGACCAAAATGCCACATTTACTTTAATGAGTCAAAAAAACCTAATATAATTCTTATGGGCTCTCAATATCTCGTTTGTCGCCCTGCTTTTGTATAATATCCTAGAAACAAAACTATTCTGGAACACTTTATTTGTAAAATATAATTAAAAAGTTTTGTTTGAGTTTGAATGATTGCAGACTTCGAAAGCGGTTATTGTCTTGTGGGCAAGTATAGTCCAATGGTCTCATGTCTTAAATAGTAAATTCTCTACCAAATGGCTCTATTTCAATTATATTATATGTATTCCTACATGTATTCCTTGTTACATTTCTAAAAATCGGATACATCAAATGACATGCAAGGAAAGTTGTAGGCATTCACTAGTATGAAAGAAATGTGATTGTAAACAAAGTTAATAACAAGTACTAAATACTGACCAAGACGTTGTAATGTTTTAGCAATTGTTTCATTCGGCTTCATATGCTGTAGGATCTCCTTATAGTTATCAATCATATTAAACTTTTCATCTGATTCCTCATCTACACTGTCTGAATCGTCATCAAGTTCCTTATCATCATCTTTTTGAACTTTATATTTATCTTCAGGCCGACCTTTTACTTTAACCCAGTCTATATTATCAAGCCATCCATCACGAATTTCTTTTTCTTTTTTCCAATGATAATGACCTTGAGTGTCAAAGTGCCCTTCCTCTAACTCTTCTTTCATATTAAAAGGAGTTATTGTGATCTGTAATATTATACACACAAATAAATATTACAGTTATTTTATGTGTAAAAGTACTCATGAGATAGTGCAGAAATATTGGTCACATTTTCTTTTGCACTGGTCGTATTTAGTAAGTATGCAATGTGTTATCCAAGGAAATACTTAATGACCTTTTTTACTTAGTCATCTTTATATTCAATAAAGTGTGTGAGTGTATGTGTGCATAATCTCTCCTGTGTGAAAAAAGTTAATATTAAATATATCTTGCAAGCGACAAACAAGTGACAAAATCTATGTCTATCTAGTTGATGACATTGGAGCTCAAAACTAGAAGATTCTAGAGGTAAGTTCCACAGTCTCCATAGCCATTTCATGTGTCATATGCCTAATAACATAAGACACATCTGTTTTCAAGAGGTTTAAGACCATTGTAACAAGACTTTTTTTAAACTTAAGATGATACTTGTTAGTTGAGATGTAAACAAACTTCTACTAAATACATTCCAGACTATTTAATAAGTTACATTATATGAGAGTTCCTGATAAAGCTAAAGTATTCTAGGATACTTCTGATGTAAAAGTAGTATAAAACTTTCATACAGCCTACAACAGGCAGTCACAACAAATTAATTCTAAACAGACTAACAGAGTATTAGCTTTAGAAGTAGACCATCAAAAAGTTGCAGAAGGTGATCCCTAAATAGTTATAAGATGTGCAACTGTTCTAATTATACAAAATTAAACTACATTCAACGTAGGTATTAATTAGTTAAATTTTTCAATAACTATTTAATTTATGATCAATTTAATAACATTTTACACAATGCTATTTCTATACTTTTACAGAAATTACTTGTTTTCATAATAATTTTGGTATTTAGCATTGCTAATTGATGTACAAACAAACAGAACAGATATTAATACCATACATTTTGTGTAAACACTTAAAGTTCTAGCTTTTATAGTTTAATAATTTTTTTTATTAATATATTATACTACAGAATAACTTATAAAACTTGTGTTTATACTGAAAACATCAATCAGTAAAAACAATTCAAGCATTACTTACTTCACCTTCCATTCCGGCAACTCCGTCTTCTTCGCCTTCAATATCGTCAGCATTGAGAACATTATTTTTTTCTTCTTCTGCACCACTATCTTCTTCGTCAGAATCTAATGAATGCTTTTTTCCATCTTTTAGTGAAGAAATTGGTTCTTCTACATCGAACGCTTTAGACGCCGACCTCTTTGCCATTATAAATTTAAAATATAGTACAAATAATATTTAAAATACAGTATACAAATACACTACACCGTAGTTTATTTTTATTTTACTTTCACTCTACTTATAACATATATTACTACGACACGATATGATCGCTGTTTTGACGTGAATCCACTCATGAAGTTTTGTTAAAATTGACCACTACTTCGCAGTGTTGCAAATGCAAAATTAGATTTAGTCCCGCAGAAAAGAACAGCTGTACTTTATTGTCAATAGTAACGACGAATACGTTGTAAAATTATCAAATCAAATAATTTATCCATTGACCTAAGGAACATACATTTCCCTTGTGACAAACGTCATTTTTAATTATTTTACCGTTTCTAATGAGGTTCCTCGAGAAATGGGCGAAACAAACTCAAAAATACTTTTGAAAACTACTTGGGAGCGATCAACTCATTCCCCAGGGTTATTATCATCCATGTAAAAGTAAAGTAAAGTAGTAGCCTGCAAGTGTCCACTGCTGGGCAAAGGCCTCCTTCTCAAATACGAGTATCAGAGAGGGTTTAGGTAGGCAGGAAGGGCCCGCCACGCTGCTCCAGTGCGGGTTAGCGGGCTTTACATATCCTCGAAATAATATTTTTATTATTTCTCAGACATGCAGGTTTCTTCACGATGTTTTCCTTCACCGCGGAGTACGTGGTGTTTTGCACGTAGAATTTTAGTGGTGCCGGCACCGGGGATCTGACCTAGGTCACTCGCCCTCTATGAATTTAAAGCGACTGTGCTTCATTATCCATGGATTCCTTTATATTATAACAACCCTTTTTACAAAGTAGAGAGTTCGTTACGTTAACGAAGGTTTCGAAAACCGTTGGATTTCGACACAAACAAAATTTTAAAAGAAAGGTTCGGTATCGTCATAGAAAAGTATAATTTTTACGGCTAGTGAAAGAAGTAGAAAATTGGTGAAACTTGTATTTGGATAAGTTATAGCTTAAATAACTATTTCAAATTATAGGGAAAATATAAGTCGTAAAAATTTCTTGGTTTCTAAACTTAAACGAGTTGACAAAGGCTTATTCGTAACTCTGATAAATAATTAAATAAAATATACTTACATCAGTTACTAACTTTATTTTATTTATTTATTATCGAACGGTGAGCAAATAGTCTAATATAGTCTAATAGTCATAAAAATAAATCTTAGTTTTATGACTATAGGATGCAAATTACATAATTATAATTATATATGTACTAGTTTTACTTGCTTTTACTCATTAGTTATGTTTCCGTCATTTATCAACGTAATATTGCATACATGCTGAGGTAGAAAGCGGTAAGTATTTTTATTAAGAATTTTATTCGACATATTCAACAGTATTCTGTAATTAAGTAGACTTTACTTATGAAAAGAAGCTAAAGTCGTCCTCCTTTTATATGTAAAACGTGATTTGCAACTCCAAAAAATCTTAGTCTCTCATCTTTCTCACACCTATAAATCTGACATAATGCTTTCAAACTTTTGGTAATTAATCATTTTTAAAAGGCCCATTTGTACCTCTATACTCTGACTAAGGGTTCAAAGATTTCGGATCGAAATATACAACATTAGCCGCAGTAAACAAAAAATTAACGGAATAAAGCTTCCAACGTAACTTTCCAATTGATGATAAATTGTAATATGGTTTTTAATGAGACTATTATTTACAGATTTTAAAGCGTTTAATTTTTGTTTTATGTTCCCGGTGTTTCGAATTCTTTACAGCACCTTACAGACGGACCTTTCAGCTGGTCCTTAGAAATCTTTTAGTTTGCAATGTGTTAGCGTAAATACAAGAAATCATTACGTAATGCGATAATCTAAAAGCCCTTTTCAGAAGGTTTAAATGATTTGTGAAGAATACATTCAGATTAAGTGTGATTTAACAAATTTTATTAATTTTTTTCAATCAAATGCATGTTAGGTGTTGCCAAGTTGTAAATTTTATTCTTTAAGTTTCTAATACATATTACAATTAATCGTTCTTTATATGCTATAGAAATATAAAATAAAATTAGAACTTATTACCTATATCCATAGCATAGAACGAACGATAAGTTCGAGATTAATTATTTTTCGTGATTTTTTCTTATGCGCATTTTCAATGTGTTAGAAAGGAACAGATATACAGTTAATTTGTTCAGCATAAAAGCTGTTGTTTAAGTCGAAAATAAATCTCACTGGCTGAGCTAATGCATAAGCCATGCGAAGCCGTTAAAAAGAAAAAAATGTCACTGCCACTAACGGAATTTTATTTTAGAAATACGACCTTTTTAGCTAGATGTTTAATCATTTTTAAAGGTCCAGAATTCAATCACGATACTGGTTTTATTGTAAAATAATCATTGTTGTACACCTGATAAGAGAGTATTTATTATCTCCAAAGCCTGCAACATCCCGACGTTACCGAAAATAGGGATAGCAACATTCACTAAAAGGTATAACAAAATTTTGACCAAATTCGTTGGCTGAATGAAAATGAAACAAATTAACAGATAGACTAACAAACATCTGACAAACGTAAATTTAGTTTCTGAGGTACTTCCTATGAGCAAATTGATAATGATATAATATAATGATCATAGGCAGTGACTCACTAGTAGAGGCAAAACTTCAAAGCCTCGAACACCGTAGACGAGTGGCCTGCCTCTCGGTTTTTTATCGAATTCTTTTCGGAGAGTGTGCGGAGGTTTTGCATAACCTAATACCCTCTTCCCCTTTCCATCACCGAACGACTAGACGCGGCGAGAAGTTCCACCCTTATGTTGTAGACATTCCTCCATTACGCACGAGGCGGTTTGCCTCTTCTTTCTTTGTGCGGACGGCTAAGGAGTGGAACTCTCTGCCGAGGTCGGTTTTTCTGGAGGCCTATAACCTGGATATCTTCAAGGCCAAAGTGAACAGACATCTAGGCAAGCGTGTACCATCCTAGGCCTCATCTTCGCTTTCCATCGGGCAAGATTGAGGTCAAACGCAGGCCTATTTTTATCATAAAAAAAAAAAAATTGATATAACAAATGAGACGGATATGCAAAAATTTGTATAGATTACATTATGCCCTTCTCCTATTTCATAAATACATACTGATAATAGTACTTAGTAGCCATGCCGTATCACCTATAAGCGCTGTACTATACATACGCTTCGCAGCTTAGAAGCTATGGTCTTTCAACGGCTTGTTTTCTTCAATCTGAAATTTTTGAGATGCTTAATCCACTATCTGTCAGATGCCATGAAATCTTTAAGGAAGAATCCCTTTTATAAGTTATATATTATTATTTAAATACATCTATAACCATGACTATAAACTAGTACAAGAGTTTATAATATATAAGATTTTTTTTAACTGGGAAAAGGGGCAAACAAGCAAGCGGATCAAGTGATTACCGTCGCATACGTGCATCTGCAACACCAAAGGAGCTGCAGTTGCGTTGCCGATCTTTAAGCTTATTTGGGGGATGGGAAGAATGATGAGTGATGGGGGACCGGGAGGGGGCCTCCGGTTACCCCACTCACCGATCGAAACGCAGAAGCACAAGACTTCACGTCGGTATTTGGCGAGGCCGTGGTACTACTACCCCGAGCCGGCCCATTTGATAGTAGCAAAAGCTGTTGCTTGGGTCTACCACCGCGCGCCGTACAAAACACGTTTCATACATACATTAATAATATTTATTTATATTATATTATATATTTATTAATAATACGTTACATAGAGTTATGCTACTCATATCTCTTGTTTTCTTTAATTTTGTATATAATGTGAAATGTAATAGTTGTATCAAAACGCATAGTGGTTATATGATATATTCTTTGGTTTAATGTACAATGTAGTTATTTATTACAGATTAAAGAGCTTAACTTATTTTCAAAAATGAATACTAAGAATGAAATATATTCTGAAATGGAATCCAAACCCGGACATGTCTGTGTTTGTAAATGTTTATGCTCGGAGTCATCTTTAGAAGAACTAGTAGTATCCACACACAAAAAACTAATTTTGAGTACTGTTGCTAGAACTGAAAGTTACTTAAGAGGACGCCGAATCCCTGAATTGATAAGGTTTCTTTTATCGAAATTGTTAGCTCAAGAACCGCAAAAACCAATAATATATCTAGAAAAGTTATTAGATGATTGCATGTTATTTCGGGCTGGTATTGGAGCAGCTCCAGTTTTGTTTGAGAATAGGTAAAATACAGAAATTTTAGTTATTAGTACTGATTATCTACTATCTAATTTCCATTGAATATTTATACTATATGAGATATAACAGACCTTAAGAATTGATTTATTAATAAGAATTAAGATCAGCAAGCTTTAAGTGGTAATGAGCCGGTACATAGCTTGAAGAACTGACAATCTTTGGGGGAAAAGGTTGTAGATGCTGTTAACCCTTCTCGTGTCATACCTTTGGAACATTTGAAATTCTGTTGTTTGAGTCATATCAAGACTTATAACACGAGAATGGTTTAAGAAAGAAGCCATGAAAGATAAATTAAAAAGTGTAGCTATACTGATTTCAGGCACCTCGAAGCGGTAGTGAAAAGTTTTGACCCTGGACAGCGTGGATTCTTAACTACGGGTCAAATACGTCGAATATATACAACGCTGGGGCTAATTATAAAAGATGAGTTGCAAGAAAGCATGTCATGTAAGACAGTACTTAATAATGTGAAAGTCGCACAAGAAAAAGAATTATTTGATTTGTTAACAGCCGGAATGACAACAGAATACACTAACGACTTTATAGTTTAATGCGATAAGCAATATCAGAAAAAAATTAATAAAGTACATTTTGTTACGATGCATACACCTTTAATATTTTATATCATGGCATGTTGTAACAATTTTTATTCCAATTTTATTGCATTTGAAATAGTATACATCAAATAGTTACAGCGACAAAGAATATTAGCACCAGGAGGCACCGAATGTTAGTTTTCATAATATAATCTTAACTTATCTTAAAATGGTGACATCAACGCTAATCTTTTGACAGAGACACGTTGGGTGCTGTCTTATTTTGAATGCTGTGCTGTTTAATTAAATAACTATTTAATACCGTCATTATCAATCAAAATATTATGGCTACTTACTGATATAATATAAAGAAGTTTTGAGGCTCAATTAAACTATTACTACCCACTATCTTTGACATTCGCAACCGGGCGTCGAAGTCCGATAACTCCGACGGGTATTTTGACATGTCATTCAAATACAGGATCAAAGCAACGAAATTAAAGTGGATAAACATCCACTATGCAGATAATACAGGATCTCAAACTCATTATGGGTTTTGTTAAAATAAAAACTCGATTAACAGCAGAGAACCGAACCATCACTTTACGTACGAATCAAATGAAAATCAAATTTAACATCTTAATCTAAGTGTGTTAAAAATGGTAAAACTAATCTAGGTAAAATTTATCTAGTATCTACTACACCATAATCGTAGATAGTAGCCAAATGCTGGACAATCATAATGCTTTATTTTTAATTACATAATTATCACTTAACGAGCAATAGCAAAGTACTCGAGCTTATCTACTTTTACTGTCGCTCACCCGGCGATACAAAAGAAACACCAAATGCTTAATCAGCTCTCTGCCACTTTCACTTAATCAGCGATAGCAAGTCACCTAGGTTTAACCAGCACCCTGCCATGTCATTTATAGAGCCCGCGGTGTAAACAAGGCAATAAAACAATAACAGTACACGATGTTTTAAAGTTAGTAATTGTAAAACATCCTATACTGTTGTTTTATTAACCTTTCTAACGTATCGGCTCCTCTTTGCACAAGCCTCACGCTCGTCCGTACGATTCGAGGTCTCAAGTAAAAAGAGTGATAAAGGGCGAAATCCCCGCTCTCCCACCCTACCATCTTGTGGGGCATGTCCGCAGGAAACGACAGAATGGTTCTTTAAATCTACAGATACACATCCGAAAGTGAACAAAGGCTACAAAATTAAAACGCACACATACTTTGTATAAATATTTTCATTAGAAATGGTAACGTGCACAGCGCATGTTCACTAAGTATGTTTTAGACGCTTCTATTCCCCAGAGTAAGTCTTACACTTTATTAAGTTGATTGTCAAAAAGTCACTTTTTAAACATCTCGATTCATAAAAATCATAAATTTCACAAAACAAAAATACTACAAAAATTAACGTTTCATAGATTAAGGATGGCAAACGGTCAAGAACACGTGGATCATCCCACTTTTAATGTTTAAGTCAGAAGGGGATGTTTGTAATAAAAAAATTGGATGTGGTTCAATTATTAGTACAGAACATTGACATTTGACAAAGAAGTAGGTTAGGTATGCAAACTAAATCTCCACTCTATAATTAAAACCAACACGATACGACAGACTAGCGCAACCAGTTCATAGAGTCATGGTCACCTCAACGATAGAACGATGAATGCTAAAGCTCATGGCACATCGATCCCGTCGGAGGTTATACTACTTTATTTTACTATAACGAAGTAATTTCTTTTTTCATTACGATTCATCTACGATTTGTTATGTTTTACATGTGTCGATTAGTGTCACCGTGTCTATATTTGTTTCCGCCTGTTTTTTGTCGTAACACTAACTCGAGCGAGTCGGGGGCTCACTAGAATCGATTTGTTGACGTTAATTAGTGATTTCAATGAACTATCTCTCTTACTTCAACAGGCTTGGGACTATTAATGTTTAGTTTAATCTTTCATTATGATTACTGATTAAGACCTAATTTTCGCTATACTATTAATTCACAAAATACATTCACGAAAAATTCATTTCCGTGTGGCTGTCGGAAGTAAAGAATAGCGCCAACCCTGTCTAACCATGGGTGTCGTAAAAGGCGACTAATGGTAAAAAATTATATTAGGAGATGGGCAGCAGCATCTTCCTGCACTAGAACAAAAAAAAAACTGCGGTTGCCAACCCGCTCGCCAGGCGTGGCAACTAAGGCAAACTCCCCCATGATGAGAGGTAGAAGAAAGCAATGGCCCCCAGTCCCCGGCGGCCTCGCTAGTCCTGGCTATGGTGGCAGCCATGGTAACGGCGAGGCAGGGGGTGCGAAGAATCACCGGCTGATTTCTAGCTGCCAACCCAAACGACTGGACCTGGCAACATATAACGCACGCACATTGAGGACCGACGAGAAGATACTAGAACTGGAAGAAGAAGTAAGCAAGTTACACTGGAGTATTATAGGGTTGTCTGAAGTCCGAAGACAGGGAGAGGACTCTATAATCCTAAAATCCGGTAACTTGTTCTACTACCGGCAGGGTGACCATCTGTCCCAAGGAGGTGTCGGGTTTATCGTTCACGGGTCTCTCATCAACAACGTGATCGAGATCGGAAGTGTGTCGAGTAGGGTCGCGTACCTTATACTCAGAATAACCAAAAGGTATTCGCTGAAGGTCATACAGGTATACGCACCAACCTCGACACACCCTGATGATGAAGTGGAGGCAATGTATGAGGATATTTCAAGAGCCATGCATTGCTCTAAGACTCACTACACGGTGGTGGAGACTTTAACGCAAAACTAGGTACGAAAAAAGGCGATGAGCTGATAGTGGGGAACTTTGGAGTAGGGCAACGGAACCCAAGAGGGCAACAGCTGGCTGACTTCATGGCAAAGGAGGGATTCTTTATGATGAACTCCTATTTCCAGAAGCGGCCCCACAGGAAGTGGACATGGATGAGCCCGGACGGTACCACAAAAAATGAGATCGACTTCATCATGACGACCAAGCGTCAGCTGTTCAGTGATGTCTCTGTGATCACTAGGGTAAAAACCGGCAGTGATCACCGAATGGTAAGAGGCACACTGAACCTTAACATTAGGCTCGAGCGGTCTCGTCTGGTGAAGTCTACGCTCCGCCCACCACGTGCCCTTAACCAGAACCCCGAGAGCTTTCAGCTCGAATTGCATAATCGCTTTCAGTGCCTAGACGATTGCGTTACAGTGGACGATACGAATAGCAGGCTAGTGGAAACTGTCCATGCGGTAGGAGCTAAGTTTTGCAGGACCCGCGCACGAACAAGCCCCAAAAGCTCTCCGATCACACTCTTAAACTCATGAAAGCCAGACGTGAGATAAAGCTGCAGTCTACAACGGATGCGTCAGCGTATCGGCTACTGAATAGACAGATCTCCAAATGTATGAGGCAAGACTTACGCAAATTCAATACAGCCTGTATTGAAAAAGCGATAGAGCGGAACCAAGGCTCCAAAGTCTTCGCCAGAGATCTGTCTATCAGAAAGAGCCAACTGACCAAGCTGAAGACCGAAAGCGGCGCAGTCATTTCCGCTGGAGCCGAGATTTTGAGTGAGATCGAGAGATTTTACGGACAGCTGTACACAACGTCGTTGAAACCACACATTGATGTGAGTAACCCCAAGAGCCAAGCTTATCCGACATTACTCCGATAACATCCCGGACGTCAGTCTGAGCGAGATTAGGATGGCTCTCAAACAGCTTAAAAACGGCAAGGCGCCGGGTGAGGACGGAATTACAGCTGAGCTTCTGAAAGCGGGTGGAAAACCGATACTTGTTGTCCTTCAGAAGCTGTTTAATTCCGTCATTCATGGCGGTGTTACGCCGAAAGCGTGGAGTAGAAGCGTGGTTGTCCTATTCTTCAAGAAAGGGATAACTGCCTTTTGAAGAATTATAGACCGATATCGCTTCTAAGCCGCGTCTACGTGCTGTTTTCGAGAGTCATCTCAAATCGTCTAGTGAACAGACTTGACGACTTCCAGCCTCCCGAACAAGCCGGATTCCGAAAAGGCTATAGTACCATAGACCACATACATACTCTTCGCCAGATTGTACAGAAGGCCGAGGAGTACAACTTGCCATTATGTCTGGCGTATGTGGACTATGAGAAAGCCTTCGATTCAGTCGAAATTTGGGCGGTGCTACAGTCTCTCCAGCGGTGCCAGATAGACTCTCGGTATATCGAAGTGCTGAGGTGTTTGTACAATGAGGCTACGATGTCTATCCGAGTACAGAATCAGAGTACGAAACCAATCCAACTACAGAAAGGTGTAAGACAGGGTGATGTCATATCCCCGAAACTCTTCACCGCTGCATTGGAAGATGTTTTCAAGCAGCTGAACTGGAAAGGATACGGTATCAACATCAATGGCGAATACATCACTCACCTTCGATTTGCCGACGACATAGTTCTTATGGCAGGATCGCTGGAGGAGCTTAGTACAATGCTCAATGACCTCAATAACGTCTCCCAACAGGTTGGTCTTAAGATGAACATGGACAAGACGAAGTTCATGTCAAACGTCCATGTCACACCAATACCGGTTGTTGTTGGGAACAATAGGCTCGAAGTTGTAGACGAGTACGTATACCTGGGACAAATTGTCCGATTAGGTAAGTCCAACTTCGACTCAGAGGTCAATCGACGAATCCAACTCGGCTGGGCTGCGTTCGGGAAACTACGTCATATCTTCTCGTCGAGTATACCGCAAAGCCTCAAGACGAAAGTATACAATCAGTGCGTGTTGCCAGTGATGACATACGGATCCGAGACTTGGTCCTTCACTGCAGCCCGTATGAGGAAGCTCAAAGTTGCTCAGCGCGCTATGGAAGGGGCTATGCTCGGTGTTTCTCTGCGTGATAGAGTCTGCAACGATAATATCCGCAGCAGAACTAAGGTAACCGACATAGCCGTAAAGATCAGCAAGCTGAAGTGGCAATGGGCCGGCCACATAGCTCGCAGAACTGACAACCGCTGGGGAAAAAAGGTTCTCGAGTGGCAGCCACGTACGGGCAAACGCAGTGTAGGACGACCCCCCACAAGATGGAGTGACGACCTGCGCAGTGTTGCGGGAAGTCGATGGATGCAGGTGGCTCAGGACCGTGCTTCGTGGCAATCTTTGGGGGAGGCCTATGTTCAGCAGTGGACTTCTAATAGGCTGAAATGATTAACGAAAAATATTTTTTTTTATTAACAGGTATCTCAGTCAGTTATAAAAATCTTAACGATGTTTAGAATCACCCGATGGAATTCCGCGAATTGTAATGTAGATCGGCCGCAAGAATTAAATTACGGTCGCACGATGAGGAACAGGAGTTTTCGATACATGTAACTAGTGTGCCACATGATTTATGTTATATAACAAACGATGCGTGACATATTCAATAGTTAGTCCTTACCGCAGTCCAATAAACTGAGTACCAAAGTACAGATAGGAACCGAAGCAATTGAAGCAAGGGACGCTTATTTCATTAGACGTAGTAGTGTTAGTGTACACATAGAAAAATAAAAGTATACTAGACTTGTTTTTCCCTCTCTGGCCAACACATGGAGATTCTGTGGACTTGAAACACGTGAGCAAGCCACGTATAATTGTCCGTGAGAAAAACAACTCTTTTCTAAATTAATGCCGGCTACTTTTAATGTTTGCCCTGAGCTTTATTTATCGTCATAGCGAATGCGATTTTCAGCGGAAACTGTAATCTCTTAAACTGGAATGGCAAATCTGTCGGAATTATGGGTATACGGGGATTAAAACGTTCTCTCCTTTTGCCATTCCAGTCATAATGATTGCTTTTACAATATTGCGACCGAGGTGTGTCACTTGCAACCGTGTGCCATTACACAGTCTTGATGCATCTAAATTCCGCATTAAAAGACAGGGTGATGTCATATCCTGAAACTCTTCACCGCTGCATTGGAAGATGTTTTCAAGCAGCTGAACTGGAAAGGATACGGTATCAACATCAATGGCGAATACATCACTCACCTTCGATTTGCCGACGACATAGTTCTTATGGCAGGATCGCTGGAGGAGCTTAGTACAATGCTCAATGACCTCAATAACGTCTCCCAACAGGTTGGTCTTAAGATGAACATGGACAAGACGAAGTTCATGTCAAACGTCCATGTCACACCAATACCGGTTGTTGTTGGGAACAATAGGCTCGAAGTTGTAGACGAGTACGTATACCTGGGACAAATTGTCCGATTAGGTAAGTCCAACTTCGACTCAGAGGTCAATCGACGAATCCAACTCGGCTGGGCTGCGTTCGGGAAACTACGTCATATCTTCTCGTCGAGTATACCGCAAAGCCTCAAGACGAAAGTATACAATCAGTGCGTGTTGCCAGTGATGACATACGGATCCGAGACTTGGTCCTTCACTGCAGCCCGTATGAGGAAGCTCAAAGTTGCTCAGCGCGCTATGGAAGGGGCTATGCTCGGTGTTTCTCTGCGTGATAGAGTCTGCAACGATAATATCCGCAGCAGAACTAAGGTAACCGACATAGCCGTAAAGATCAGCAAGCTGAAGTGGCAATGGGCCGGCCACATAGCTCGCAGAACTGACAACCGCTGGGGAAAAAAGGTTCTCGAGTGGCAGCCACGTACGGGCAAACGCAGTGTAGGACGACCCCCCACAAGATGGAGTGACGACCTGCGCAGTGTTGCGGGAAGTCGATGGATGCAGGTGGCTCAGGACCGTGCTTCGTGGCAATCTTTGGGGGAGGCCTATGTTCAGCAGTGGACTTCTAATAGGCTGAAATGATTAACGAAAAATATTTTTTTTTATTAACAGGTATCTCAGTCAGTTATAAAAATCTTAACGATGTTTAGAATCACCCGATGGAATTCCGCGAATTGTAATGTAGATCGGCCGCAAGAATTAAATTACGGTCGCACGATGAGGAACAGGAGTTTTCGATACATGTAACTAGTGTGCCACATGATTTATGTTATATAACAAACGATGCGTGACATATTCAATACTTAGTCCTTACCGCAGTCCAATAAACTGAGTACCAAAGTACAGATAGGAACCGAAGCAATTGAAGCAAGGGACGCTTATTTCATTAGACGTAGTAGTGTTAGTGTACACATAGAAAAATAAAAGTATACTAGACTAGCTTTTACCCGCGACTTCGTCCGCATAAGTTTTTTTGTTTTCTCCCGGCTATAAGTCCCCCTGCAACAATGTCCCACTATCGTGTTCCAGTCCTCAACTTCACATCAAAATTTGTTCAAAAGCAACCTAAGCTACATAATGGATAGCTCCGAATGTTTCCTTAGTAAATATAAAAAGTAAATAATGTAAATCGGTTTAAAATACTACTAACTACCTACCTGCCAACCCCCGATGTTAGACAGTGTGACATCCGTAACATCGTGCGTAGGAAGTACTAACTTAATGTAAGTAGTATAATAATGTAGGAAGCTAAAAATAAGAGGCCTTATTACTGTAGTACATTTTTGTAAACTATGTTCTTTGTTTTTCCCTCTCTGGCCAACACATGGAGATTCTGTGGACTTGAAACACGTGAGCAAGCCACGTATAATTGTCCGTGAGAAAAACAACTCTTTTCTAAATTAATGCCGGCTACTTTTAATGTTTGCCCTGAGCTTTATTTATCGTCATAGCGAATGCGATTTTCAGCGGAAACTGTAATCTCTTAAACTGGAATGGCAAATCTGTCGGAATTATGGGTATACGGGGGATTAAAACGTTCTCTCCTTTTGCCATTCCAGTCATAATGATTGCTTTTACAATATTGCGACCGAGGTGTGTCACTTGCAACCGTGTGCCATTACACAGTCTTGATGCATCTAAATTCCGCATTAAAAGGACAGGAACGCCTACTTTCAGCCTCAGTTTGTGTGAAGGTACTCCCGACAGTTCTAAAGAATTAAGAAATTCTACAGGGTATGATGTTACTTGTTCAGTATCCATTACAGTGTCTACAGAGAGAAACTCAACAATATCACCTTCCACGCGTGACATAATTTGCTCGTTTATCTGTCCCACCATTTCATTCGTCGGCGCTAAAATTGCTCTTTCACATAACCAGTCTCTATTCCTCATATTAGTTAGCAGTTCGCTATAGACGAAGTTATTTAGATCATCTGGATTATGCACAACATTGCAAGAATTAAATTACGGTCGCACGATGAGGAACAGGAGTTTTCGATACATGTAACTAGTGTGCCACATGATTTATGTTATATAACAAACGATGCGTGACATATTCAATACTTAGTCCTTACCGCAGTCCAATAAACTGAGTACCAAAGTACAGATAGGAACCGAAGCAATTGAAGCAAGGGACGCTTATTTCATTAGACGTAGTAGTGTTAGTGTACACATAGAAAAATAAAAGTATACTAGACTAGCTTTTACCCGCGACTTCGTCCGCATAAGTTTTTTTGTTTTCTCCCGGCTATAAGTCCCCCTGCAACAATGTCCCACTATCGTGTTCCAGTCCTCAACTTCACATCAAAATTTGTTCAAAAGCAACCTAAGCTACATAATGGATAGCTCCGAATGTTTCCTTAGTAAATATAAAAAGTAAATAATGTAAATCGGTTTAAAATACTACTAACTACCTACCTGCCAACCCCGATGTTAGACAGTGTGACATCCGTAACATCGTGCGTAGGAAGTACTAACTTAATGTAAGTAGTATAATAATGTAGGAAGCTAAAATAAGAGGCCTTATTACTGTAGTACATTTTGTAAACTATGTTCTTTGTTTTTCCCTCTCTGGCCAACACATGGAGATTCTGTGGACTTGAAACACGTGAGCAAGCCACGTATAATTGTCCGTGAGAAAACAACTCTTTTCTAAATTAATGCCGGCTACTTTTAATGTTTGCCCTGAGCTTTATTTATCGTCATAGCGAATGCGATTTTCAGCGGAAACTGTAATCTCTTAAACTGGAATGGCAAATCTGTCGGAATTATGGGTATACGGGGGATTAAAACGTTCTCTCCTTTTGCCATTCCAGTCATAATGATTGCTTTTACAATATTGCGACCGAGGTGTGTCACTTGCAACCGTGTGCCATTACACAGTCTTGATGCATCTAAATTCCGCATTAAAAGGACAGGAACGCCTACTTTCAGCCTCAGTTTGTGTGAAGGTACTCCCGACAGTTCTAAAGAATTAAGAAATTCTACAGGGTATGATGTTACTTGTTCAGTATCCATTACAGTGTCTACAGAGAGAAACTCAACAATATCACCTTCCACGCGTGACATAATTTGCTCGTTTATCTGTCCCACCATTTCATTCGTCGGCGCTAAAATTGCTCTTTCACATAACCAGTCTCTATTCCTCATATTAGTTAGCAGTTCGCTATAGACGAAGTTATTTAGATCATCTGGATTATGCACAACATTGCAGAATTCACGATCCAATGTAATCATGCCATAACCATCCTTTGCCATACGATCTTCTCCAATTTTAAGAAGAGCAGCAGCATATTGTCCAGATTGTACATCATTGTGTAGTTGCACTCTCATATTTGTAGACAGACTAAACGTTTTACGTGCACCCATAACGTTGACGCTTTTAAACACGCATTTATTTCATCTGCAGGGGTGCCTTTAGTGATAACCGGCAAAGTCTGTCTAAAATCGCCCGCTAAAAGTACCACCATCCCCCCCCCATGATATTTGGATTACTCTTGATGTCTTTCAAAGTCCGATCTAGAGCTTCAATTGCTCTTTTATGGGACATAGTACACTCATCCCAAACTAATAATTTACATTGCTGCAACATACGTCCACGCTCGCTGTTTTACTTATATTACAGACTGGCATTTCTTCATGGGCTAAGTTTAATGGCAGTTTAAGCACCGAATGTGCCGTTCGACCACCATTGAGCAGAGTGGCGGCTATTCCGGAAGAGGCAACTGCTACAGCAATTCCTTTATCTTTTCGGATTTGCGCTAAAAGCAAGTTTAAAAGAAAGGTTTTTCCTGTGCCTCCGGGAGCATCCAAAATAACAAACCACCTTCGCCATCTTCGATTTTTTTTAAAACATTGTCAAATACTAACCTTTGTTCTGGGATCAAACGTGGAACAGACTCTGTCAATTGTTGTTGTAAGGAAGCAGTATCGTAATCTAGTTCCCGTATTAAATCGCTACTGATTTCCTCGGTTCTCTGTGGTCTGATCATTCCATAATCTGATAAATCCTTTCTAGAAATTGTTTTAATCTGGTCTTCAATTTTTGTCAGACCCTCATTGTAAATTAAATCACTGTACGTGACATTGGGATTTTGCTCTTGTAATCTGTGCAATATATCGTCGGTCATATCATTTTTGTATTTATCCCACAATTGTTGAGGATTTGAAAGACCACATGTCGCTACTAATACAGCAAATAGCTCTCTCATCTTGCCTGCTGATCTACATTGAGCAGCTTCTTCCAGTGTCACATCCCAATGGTTGTCATTCTCCAGTAATCCTGTTGCCTCACATGCCTCTCGAAATGTAGGATAATCTTGTGTGTTGTATTTTTTTAGATCATAGAAAGAGGTAGGTCCGCGCACATGGTGTAAAAGCATGCGTAGACAAAACATTCCATGTTACTAACATGAACTGTATAAACTCGTCCTAAAGCATCTCCAGATTTGACGCCAGGCCAATCGTGAACTGAAGTACCTTGAATGCGGCGTTTCCAAGTTTTCCTACTTGCATCCCAAGTATAATACCTCAGCACCTCGACATAAAGAAGAGTTTTGCAAACTCATCTCTGATACAAAGATCAAAAAGCAGTGAGTGTGGTTTTGGCGGAGTAGTTATTCGTTCGTGGAAATTGTGTTCATTAAAATAAACGCGTTCACCATTTTCTAAATGCACGCTGAGATGTGTCACGGTGGGATGCCTTTCGTGCAACGGAAATGCTAACAGACGCCACACGGCTTCGTTGCTGCTGACATACCGACCAGACTGATAAGTTTGTACCTCATCTACGGATTCGCAAGATCAGTATTTCTAAAATTGAAAATAGCTTGATCACTACCCTTGTTTATATATTTACAAATATATTTGATGGCGCGTACTGAACTGCATGCCTCAACATTTATGTGGGCGTTAAACATTTTGATAAAATTGGTGAATAGGGACTACCCAACTATTATCAACCGTAACGTAGCTACCATTTCGGAGCTTCACGGTTGCTGTTCGACCTCCGTCTGCTGGCGCTCTTCTACGATACTGCGGGTATCCGTGGTCGTTGTGAACGGTCTCTTTCACTAACTTGCGAGGAAATTTTTTTGTGCATTTTCCGTCTTTCATGCAATGGCACTGTGGATTTTCGGGTCCGCATGTACCGTGAATCATATTTTTTACAATAATGTCATGGAGAGTCTTGTCAATGTTAGGATCCGGTATATCAGCGCTGATTATGTTATCTATTTGATCGGGTCGTAACTTATCTTTTAACCACAATAATATATGGACATGAGGCAGTCCACGTTTCTGCCATTCGACAGAGTACATAAAGCAGCGCCCTTCTCTGAACACTCGGCCTTTATTAATCACATCCATTAGTTTTTTAACTTTTAGTCTAAAAACTCTTGCGACTACATCATGTCTATCTATTGCGCTTTGCCCCGGCATCAACTGATTGACTATTTCGGGCCAGGCTGGGTTGCAAGTAAAGGTAACGAATAAGTCAGGGCGACCATGTGTACGCACATAAACAAACGCGTCCTGAGTATATTCGTGTAAGTACCGCGGGCTATTTACAAATGAAGATGGTAAAATGACCATACGACCTAAGTTATTTGGATTTAAATTAGCGTCATTTGCCACAGCGTCTTGAAGATGGATGTAATTCTCTGCTCTTAGTTTAGTTTGATTTAATGATATGTACCGTAACCTCTCGCTTTCAACTTTAACGTACATGTCAACGTAAAACTGATTGGCCAGTTGCTTGCATCTTTGTACAATGTTAAAGTTGTTTTCTCGTATCATAATGTTGTAGGCATAAAAATCCATGCATGAAACCTTTTGTTATGCAAGGAAGACCTGTTACAGGATTAATTTGAGGAACTTGAAAGTGGTACCCTCTTGTCCCTTACTAAATATGATCGGATATTGCAACGCATCATAAAATTTATGAGTATCAGGCACCCTGGTTAATGTGTCATCTCGGGCCTGTAAAACTATATCACGGAAAGCAAACTGTTCGCCTGTAACCAAGGCTGCGACTTCATTTATTAACGGTGCATTATACCGCCTTTCATGTTCCCCACTTGGTGTGCGATCGGGGTGCATCACCAACCTATAATCCTCTCCCGGCATTCTTTCTAGTGCTGTTTTGAAAGTATTGATAAGGCGATTATGTTCATGCAACATTCTCTGGATTTTAAAACAGTATCCCTTTCGATTCCTTGTATATTTTGACACCTGCGATCAGCTTCGTTTTTCATCGCCCATGAAATAAAGTTGCAAAAACTTTGGTTGTTCATTATTTGCGGGAAGTAAGGAACCAATCCTGTGATACACCTGTCCTTGGATGGTAAAAGTAGGTGAAAATCCAGGCATTACGACCTCCTTATCTACACCAAATGACGTCATCTGAAAGCAAGAATTATACTTTCTAATCCTGCTTAAAAACCGGCGCGATTCGTTACTGTCGTATAAAAGTAAAGATTTAAGAGGTTCCTCTGGCTCGCCAAGTAATGGAATTTTAACCTTTCCACCAGAACAGCACATACCTGGAGTTTCTTCTTTCCATTTCAGTGCTTCACAATATCTGCATTTTTTATCCATTCTCCCAATGATAACCAATCGTTGATTAACATAGTCGATCAAAGAGTCATACTCAAAAGCGGCACCATTAAATGCCTCCCACGTACTCATTGAAAACGTACGTCTTCTTTCTGCCTGCCGTTCAGCATTTAAAAGACGTCGTCTTGCGCGTGACGTTCGGCATCTAAAACTCGACGTGTCTGAGTCTGTTCCACTGTCTCAGCAGCTCTTTGAGATGCGTGGCGTTCAGCATCCAGGGTCTGACGGGCCTGAGTCTGCGTAAACGTCTCAGAGGCCCTTTGAGATGCGTGGCGTTCAGCATCCAGGGCCTGACGGGCTTGAGTCTGCGTATAGGTCTCAGAGGCCCTTTGAAATGCGTGGCGCTCAGCATCTAAGGTTTGTCGGGCTTGAGTCTGCGTATAGGTCTCAGAGGCCCTTTGAGATGCGTGGCGTTCAGCATCCAGGGCCTGACGGGCTTGAGTCTGCGTATAGGTCTCAGAGGCCCTTTGAGATGCGTGGCGTTCAGCATCCAGGGCCTGACGGGCTTGAGTCTGCGTATAGGTCTCAGAGGCCCTTTGAAATGCGTGGCGCTCAGCATCTAAGGTTTGTCGGGCTTGAGTCTGCGTATAGGTCTCAGAGGCTCTTTGAGATGCGTGGCGTTCAGCATCTAGGGCCTGACGGGTCTCAGTCTGCGTAAACGTCTCAGAGGCTCTTTGAGATGCGTGGCGTTCAGCATCCAGGGTCTGACGGGCCTGAGTCTGCGTAAACGTCTCAGAGGCCCTTTGAAATGCGTGGCGCTCAGCATCTAAGGTTTGTCGGGCTTGAGTCTGCGTATAGGTCTCAGAGGCCCTTTGAGATGCGTGGCGTTCAGCATCCAGGGCCTGACGGGCTTGAGTCTGCGTATAGGTCTCAGAGGCCCTTTGAGATGCGTGGCGTTCAGCATCCAGGGCCTGACGGGTCTCAGTCTGCGTAAACGTCTCAGAGGCTCTTTGAGATGCGTGGCGTTCAGCATCTAGGGCCTGACGGGCTTGAGTCTGTGTAAACGTCTCAGAGGCCCTTTGAGATGCGTGGCGCTCAGCATCTAAGGTCCTACGGGCTTGAGTCTGCGTATAGGTCTCAGAAGCTCTTTGAGTCGCATGACGCTGAGAATCTAACATCTGACGCGTCTGAGTCTGCTCTTCAGATTCTTGGCTTCTAGCAACTTTTGCAGTTCGAGCTCTGCTAGAACTACGGCTTAGATTGGATTTACGTTTGCGTGGCATATCGAAAACAATAAAACAATAATTAAAGATTTTTAAAATCGGTAGTTTTAAAAACTACAACGTAAGACAATTTTTTATAAAAACTTCGATAAAGCAAACCTTTTACTTATAACCTAAATATCTAAATCAATCAATAACGTATTGAACCTAAACAACTATGCACCTGACAAACCTTTTATACCTAAAACCTAAATTAACTAAATAAATTCAAAAATATTGAATTTATGTACCACACCACAATACACAATTTTCTTCACTACTGGTACTACCTACTTATCTATCAAAACTAACATAAAAGTACTATAATATAATGACAAAATCTATTACTAAACTAATTTACTACGAACTATAAACATCCTGATGTGAGCTAAAAACACTTAACCTACACATGAATAAAATTGAGAATTAACAAATGAAAGCGACTGCAAAAATAAAGAATAATACTTATCTGAGTAAACCTAGAGATATGAATGATTGGTTAAGAAAATACCTACATCTAACAGCTACCTTAACTACCTAATAATAAAAATGTAACTAAGTACTTAATAAAAATACGAAAATGACGTCAACTTGGACTCAAAAATAATAACCTACCAAATATTTATTTAGATATCTAAAACAAAGGACTAAATTAAAGCTTACAGACCCAACGCGTAGACCGTAGTACCTATTTCAACTCGGAATTTAAAAAGAACGTTTTTAGCTAACCAAAAATACGCAACGAATAGAGTTTCGTAACGCAATATTTCAATATTCGCATACGTGCGACGACGACATCTGCCCTCGTGCGTCTGCCCGCTTGGGTAGGCACAGTTGGGCACGGCCCCCTCCCCTCGCGCCGCACCGCCTCTTCGCTCGGCGCAGCGTCTTGTATTCACTACGACGACGTATGATTTGAAGGTTTGCGTTATATTGAATTATTTTCCCTCGTTGAATAGTAAACAAACTAAGTGTAGGTGTTATAATTTCGGTGATGAACTGATTACCTATCCGTTTCTTTGTCTAAAATGAGTATTAACTTATCACTATGATTGATTACTGAGCATAAAGTTCGTATAAATGTCTATCTAATTACCTCCTCAAGTTTAAAGCGTAGCTAGTTATGTAGTACTATATTAATTCTGTGGTGTAGGTAATTAGATTTTATCTGTATGTAATTTAACAGTCAGTTGAATAAAAAATCGTATACAAATCCGATCAATAGCTATGGCGTAATGTGATTCTAGACAGAGTTTTAATGTTGTAGATAGGTAGCTGTGTATAGGTTCCTGTGGGAATGAGATATTTTCCCGAAGTAAAAAGTAGTCTGAATTTTGGTACCTTCCTACCCTATAAGTTAAGTAGTGTGATGGTATGTCGCTAAGTTTCGATCCAAGTAAAACTGTTAAATAAAGACAGATGCATCAAAATTTTATAATAAATTCCCTAAATTATGGCGCCTACCGACCCTCTAAGTTAGAAAAGTGATCAAATACTAACTTTAAGTCTTAGTAACACTCATTTAAAAAAAAACATCAAAATCATTTCAGTAGCTATGGCGTCATTCGCTTCTTGACTCGATCACGCTAGATTTCCGCGGGAATAAGGTATTTTCCGCCGTAAGAAGTAGCCTGTGTCCGTGCCTAGGATCCTATCTTTATATTAACCAAGTCTTATAAAAATCCGTTCAGACGTTAAGGCGTGAATGAGGTAAACTTTTAAACCAAACTATTAAAAATCACTAACTTAATTAGTTTTCTGCCTACTGCCTACGCCTTAAGTACGATAGCATGAATATTAATAGCCCATATCCTTTTCTAGGTTACTATCTATCACCTAACTAAATTTCATCAAAATCCGTTCAGCCGTTTAGGAATGATAGAGCAAAACTCCCAACAAAAACCATAAAAAAATCACTAACTCAATTCAGTTTTCTGCCTACTTCCTACCCCCTAAGTACTATGACGTGATCATTTTGATCTTATATCCGTTTTTAGGTAACCATCTATTACCTTACTAAATTTCATCAAGATCTGTTCAGCCTTTTATACGTGAAAGAGCAAAAGTCCCAACAAAAACGACTAAAAATCACTAACTCAATTTAGTTATCTGCCTACTGCCTACCCCCTAAGAACGATGGCGTGATTATTTATAGCCTATGACCATTTCTAGGTTATCATCTATCACCATACCAAATTTCATCAAAATCCGTTCAGCCGTTTAGGCGTGAAAGAGGAACAGACAGACAGACAGACAGACAGACAGAGTTACTTTCGCATTTATAATATTAGTATGGATATGTAAGTTATTATTTTATGTGTAGTCACTCTGTATAATATAGCGCAACTACCTTCATCAAAGTCCGTATTCCCCATGGCCCAGCTACATTAGCTAGTTACAGTTACAGTTAAACGCCCTAATTCATAGGCATTTAACAGAGAGCGAACGACATTAATGTTTTTTTAGAATTTAAATGGGTAAAATACGATGGGTGGGTAATTCCTGTAAATTTAAAGTGTAAGTAAACCTCCCAAAATTTTATCTAATCGTTTGAAATATTTTGGTATCCTATTAAAATGGTCCGCAATGAATCAATGCCTAGATAAAACGACATCATTAATTTTAATGGAAAAAAGAGACAACTCGTAATCAGAAAGCCAGATTTAATAAAAATTGATAAGCCAGACTATGGTTGAGCCCATGATACCATGCAAGCCCCCGCGGGGTAAGGTCATGTTATGTAAATCGCACGGAGTTTGGGATTCGCCGCATTTCGTTCTGGGGAGCGCTTTCGCACACATCTGCGTCGATCCTATCAGCGCCAGCCACCCTAGGGGCCCCTCTTCAGGAGAGAACACCTCTCTCTTCCCATTCAGGCTAGACGCTTCGGAACACAGATGGTTTTACCTACTTGACCTCCAAATCCAAGTTTGAAATGGATCACTTAAGTCCACCACCCGGAGAACATGGAGATCAAGAATCAATGGCTCCGCCACTGGCCAGATCGACCGATAGGCCGCATCAATGGTGCGGCACCCGCCAAAGTAACGAAGGAAGGAGATAATGGCGTATAGCAATACCAGACCTCCTCTTCCCCCTCGAGTTTCGAGAGCGCTTCTCCGAATCCACTCGGAGCGGTCACCGTGAACCTGCTATCCGGGTAAGGCAGGTTCCTCTTGGTTCACCGTGGGAAATCAAACCTTGGCTACTAAACCCCCCTGCCATGACATGGGAAACCGTTCGGTAGGGTGCAAGTTTAACCTATTTTTTTTTTTATTTCCATGGGGAAATTATCGCTCATAAGCACCAGCCTTCCCGGCTCCCCCGGCGGATCTGGTCTATGGCCCCGCCGCCGACCACGTTTCGGCCGCGGAAGGTAGGGAGAACGAATACCGACACTCCTCTCCCCCCGCGGCCCCACCACGGCCGCATCAGCGGTGCGGCCCTCGCCACAGTCACGGAGGATAGGGAGAATGGCGAAACGCAATACCAAAACTCCTCTTCCCCCGCGACTCCACCTCGGCTGTGGGGGGCCAGGAGAGCACTAAGATAACACTCCGCCCACAGTCCACCAACACGCATCCAAAGTGGGCGGAGACGCACTCGGAGCGACCTCCACAGGCCGGCGATCCCCGCAAAAACAGGCCGGCCATGTAGGTTCCTCTTGGTTCACCGTGGGAAATCAAACCTTGGCTACTAAACCCTCCTGCCATGACATGGGAAACCGTTCGGTAGGGTGCAAGTTTAACCTATTTTTTTTTTTATTTCCATGGGGAAATTATCGCTCATAAGCACCAGCCTTCCCGGCTCCCCCGGCGGATCTGGTCTATGGCCCCGCCGCCGACCACGTTTCGGCCGCGGAAGGTAGGGAGAACGAATACCGACACTCCTCTCCCCCCGCGGCCCCACCACGGCCGCATCAGCGGTGCGGCCCTCGCCACAGTCACGGAGGATAGGGAGAATGGCGAAACGCAATACCAAAACTCCTCTTCCCCCGCGACTCCACCTCGGCTGTGGGGGGCCAGGAGAGCACTAAGATAACACTCCGCCCACAGTCCACCAACACGCATCCGAAGTGGGCGGAGACGCACTCGGAGCGACCTCCACAGGCCGGCGATCCCCGCAAAAACAGGCCGGCCATGTAGGTTCCTCTTGGTTCACCGTGGGAAATCAAACCTTGGCTACTAAACCCTCCTGCCATGACATGGGAAACCGTTCGGTAGGGTGCAAGTTTAACCTATTTTTTTTTTTATTTCCATGGGGAAATTATCGCTCATAAGCACCAGCCTTCCCGGCTCCCCCGGCGGATCTGGTCTATGGCCCCGCCGCCGACCACGTTTCGGCCGCGGAAGGTAGGGAGAACGAATACCGACACTCCTCTCCCCCCGCGGCCCCACCACGGCCGCATCAGCGGTGCGGCCCTCGCCACAGTCACGGAGGATAGGGAGAATGGCGAAACGCAATACCAAAACTCCTCTTCCCCCGCGACTCCACCTCGGCTGTGGGGGGCCAGGAGAGCGCTAAGATAACACTCCGCCCACAGTCCACCAACACGCATCCAAAGTGGGCGGAGACGCACTCGGAGCGACCTCCACAGGCCGGCGATCCCCGCAAAAACAGGCCGGCCATGTAGGTTCCTCTTGGTTCACCGTGGGAGACCAAGCCACGGTTACTAAGCCCCCCGCCACGACAAGGCGGGAACCCATTCGAGGGGGTTTGCAAGTTTAACCTAACCTTACCTTACCAACCAGTACAACGAGCAAGCGGTTCACCTGATGGTAAGTGATTACCGTCGCCCACCCGTGATTACATCTGCAACAACAGAGGTGCTGTAGGTGCGTTGCAGGCCTTAAAGGGAATTTGGGAGATGGGAGGGAGAATGAAGAAGGGAATGGGGAGCCTCCGATTACCTCACTCACAGAACGAAATGCAGAAGCACAAGCCTCTACTTCACGCCGGCCTTGGTACCGACCCGGTAGAGCCGGCTCATTCGAGAAGTAGCCAAGGCCGCCGCTTAGCTCTATCACGCCAAAATTATTTTATTTACTGAGGTTCAACGAATTTCAATTAATTACCTAAAATCGTCTCTGTGCACCTCTTCACAATTATACACTAGCAGCGATGTTCAAACTGTTACGAGACGCTGAACTTTTTAATGTTTATGGTTTTAGTTTAGTCTATTCTTATATTTACAACGGTAATAATATTTGAATATTTCAAATTGAAACGTATGTAATTATTGTAACAATAATTTAGGTAGTATTTTTGTTGTTACTGTGAATTACAATGAGTTAACTATTAAATTACTATTGCAACTTTATCGGCTATCGGCCTGAATTGAATTACCATGGGAAATGAAACCGAAGAAACATTCATTGGAAAAATTGATGACTGTTCGTTTAGTTAATTTTCTAGTTTTATTATTATTTATTTATTAGGATTATTTTTAGTCGTTTTCTTTCAGGCGATTCAGATGTTCGTAAAACTGGTCAAGAAATGGATGTAATAAGACAAAGGACTATTGCTTATGAATATCTTTGTCGACTGGAAGAAGCCAAAACATGGATGGAAGCATGTTTAAAAGAAAAACTTCCGCAACCTGTGGAGTTTGAAGAATGTCTGCGCAATGGGGTTTATTTGGGAAAATTAGGAAATTTTATATCGCCAGAATTACTTCCATTGAGCAAAATTTATGATATTGATCAAAGACGATATAAGGTAATGTTCCAATTTATTTTAATATTGTGAGAGCAGAGCTGTTTAAAGTTTTGTAATAATTTAGTGATATCTAAACAAATATCTGAAAGTACACTTCATAACGAATCATTTGGGATAATTAACTATAATAATACATACTGATGAGTATCAAAAATTAATATTTTTCCTCTCACATTTCATATAAATAAGTCATATCAGGAGTAATTACACCAAAAGGAGTGTTGTGCTAGTAGACACAATTTCATTATAGTATTTTTATCTTATTTTATAAGTGACCTATCAGATAGAAATAGTTTGCATTGAGTTTGATAAAAGTATTTTCACCACTTCATGACAATAAAGTGGTGAAAATACTATTATAATACACCCCCCTCTAGGCAGTCTTTGGATAGAATAGCAACTTGTGACTCACCTACAATCCTTGCTATTCTTGTGCGAAGCATGTTGTTAATGAAGCCTGACAAGGCCGGTTACATGCCATGTCTGTTGATGGCAGTGTCAGTACTGGAAAAGTTAGTTTTGGTCAAAAGCCTCTTTTATCTAGTTAGCCACCAGATGAAGACCCGATTCTGACCTGGTTTGAATGCTGCAGTTTGTATACCGATGCTGACTCTCAGTTCTCTTTTATACAGCCTCTCCATCGTTTTATCATGAATGATGAGAGACTATTCCACCCACTGTAGGAGAGCAGGGACTATACCGTCTGGTCCGGCCGGCTTGTGGCAAAATTGTGTATGGCCCATTGCAATCTACTAACAGTCACTAAAAACATACCATATGTTTTAATAATCTAATATTACAATATTTTTTTCTAGAAATGGCTTGGGAGCGATCACCTCATTCCCAGGGGATATAATATCCATGTATTCCTTTATATTACAATAACCCTTTTTTATAAAGTCTTTGTTTAACAAATATTTTAAACCTATTAATAGGAAGACTGTGCACTTGCTAGGAACATATTTTTTGTTGTAGAAACATATAACATTGCCCCATGAACAAGTTACTAACTCTATGGAGTCTAGTAACTGGCATCACAAGCTTGTGTCTATTCCTAGTATTTATATTATCAATATTAACATCTTATTAAATGTATTTGTTTTTATATACATACATTATATTTTCTCATATGTATAGAGAAGCCAAGGTTAGATTATTTATTTCTTTAAATTTATCTGTAAGAGATTTTCTATAATTAAGATTATAGATTAGAGATATAAGCCTTTCATTATAGAGCCATCTATAATGAAAGGCTGTCTTTTGTATAACGAATATTGTTTCAATATCAGTTGTATATCCTCACAGCAAAATACAATAATATATTATTCTGTGGAATTAACTAAAATAAACTATCCTAGTTGTTTCAATATTAGGAAGACATCTTATTTTTCTTAGTGCATATGCTGCAGAGCTAAATCTGCTAGCAAGTTTGGATATATGGGGGCCCCATTGAAGCTTTGCATCTAGAGTTATTCCAAGAAAAACAGTGGTATCCACAAGGCCTAACTCTTCCCCATTTATAAGTACTTTGTTATCTAAATGTTTAACATTATGTGTAGTAAAATGCATTTGGTTTAATTTCCATTTAGAAGCAAATTATTAACACAAAACCAATCACCTCGTAATGTGTTTGAAGTATCATCAGCAAATAATACTAGTCAAGTTTATCCCCTACAAAGTAAGGCAAGTCCTTTATGTAAGTAAGAATAGAAATAGAAATCAGCCTAGAATCGAACCCTGCAGATCGCCCATTGTTATGTTTGACCTAGAAAAACTCTCACAAAAAAGAAGTACCACTTCTTTTTCATAGATGACATACCTTTATACTACACTGTCAAGAAAAGCTTGCCAGGTTTAGCTGGTGCATTTTTGGAGAGGTCTATGTCCAGCTATGGCCTTAAATAGCCTGAATAAGAAGAGGAAGGAAGGGATATTACCAAATAAACCTGTAAGTTGGGCACTGCCATTTGTGGTGCCATAGGCAAAAAGAAATTATCTATTATGGTGCGATCTGTTCCATTACACAGAACTCTCATTTTTAAGTTAAGATAAGGTTAGTCAAAATTCTGCTAAAAGTCACTAAAAATTTTATTAATGCTAAACTGGTTGTATTTGTTCCCTATGACATAGAAAGAAACTTTATAACATATGTAGAAAAGGATTCATCAAGCACCTATTCATTGTCATCTGAATAGTGAATAAATGACTCCTTGTAATTATTATTGACTACCAACCATTAGAAGAATCCCTTTCTTTGGCAGAATTTTTTTGGACTTCCTATCTGATTTGACTACAGCAATGATTCTACTATAGTAGGCAATATTGGTTGTAATGGACAATTGATTTCAATTGTGTATATAGGTAGTACACCTAGTAGTACCTTTATATTTCACTATCATTTCTAATATATGATTTAAAGTAATGTTGGTATAATTTGTTTTTACTATACAATGGTTTCTACACTGATTCATTATTTGAATGTCATATTAATAACATAAATTCCTGTTTTAAAACAAAGTTCATATTCTTTTTATTTTGTCATAACAGCCAGTCGCAGGCCTTGTCTTTCTTTTTCAGACATTTTTTTTTACCGTTTATGATTGCATATATTTCTTGGAGTGAAACACTTTTAAGAATTGCCTCATAATATGAAATAATATTTGATACTCATTAATGAATAATATGATGTTTGTATGTAATCCATAATGATGTTTTTATGTAATCATGTTCATAAAAGTTTTAAATAATATGATATACAACTTATTTTCTTTTATATGAGCTGCATGCTAGTTTACCCAGTTTCCCATAAAAAACTTACTTTAAATTTTAAGTAAAGCCTTTAAAAGTTCACTACTGGACATAAGCCTCTCCATGAAAACATCATAAATAACCGGCATACCTATATGAAACATTTGCCCATACTCACCAGAGTGGACGGGTTCGCGTCAGTGATGGTGCTTCCCATCACTTGCTTGTGGTATTTGGATTCGGTAAATCCAGATTTTCATTATCAGTCGGTCACAGGCCAGAGCCTCGTTCTTTTTTTCGTCCGCAGAGTGCACAGCGTGCAGGTGAGGTTGATATTTGGAGAAATATATAATATAAATTATTGTAAACTCTCATGACTAAGGTCTTCGGCGGCCTAGACACTTTAAGTCCTTTCAACTCTCTTTCCACCAGATGTTATTTGGGACTATGTGACAGGTGGTGAGCCTGTCGCCGTCATTATGTCAAACAAGTACGTACGTACAGCCAGAACCTTTACGAAAAACTCCTTGATACAAGCCCAGTCTTCTGATTTGGAAGCAGATATTTAAAAATATATACATATTGCCCTTACAAAAGAGATAAAATATTATGAGATTAATAAAAATTAAGTACCCTAAACTAGTCTTCTTGTCTGTGTTCATGTCTTCAGCTATTTCGCTATTAATAACAGCCCTAATAGCATCCTTGGGTGAAAGTGAGGCTTGAGGAAGAAAGTTTATGATATGGCATTTCAGACATGCACAAATGAGATTACCTATACTCATAAAATCAATTATCCTTATACCACATATTTTAATAAGATCGAATATTTACATTATTTCAATGTGTATCATCATAAAAATACTTTTCAGATCATGGGTTTGCAATTCAAACACACTGATAACATCAATAAATTTCTGCAAGTGTTAAAGGAAACAGAACTGCCAGTGGTAAGATTCATCAGATTACTAAATATTTTTTTTATAAAAACCATGTATTCTTATAATAAATAAAATTGTATCTGTACAGATCTTTTAGATATACAATAAATACTTATATTTAAGATGACTTGTTTCTTGTTTCCAGACCTTTCAGCCGGAAACAACTGATATTTATGATAAAAAGAATATGCCTCGCGTAATATATTGTATACATGCCCTAAGCTCTCATTTATTTAAGTTAGGAAAGGCACCACTTATTCATGATGTATTTGGTAAAGCTGTCTTTACAGGTTTGTTCGATATATATTAACTTTTGCAATATAATAATGGTTATGATTGGCTGTGTGTGGTCGCCTTATTATAATGTGCGTCCTGTGCTTTTTAAGGTATTTTATTTATTTATTTAAACTTTATTTAAATACCTTTAAACATAGTATTACAAAGGGCGGACTTAATGCCTCTTGGCATTCTCTGCCAGTCAACCCTGGGCGAGGAGAGATATAGTAAGGGTGCCAAACAATAAATTTGTTAAAAAAAGAAGAAAAGATACATAAATAAATATATAAAATACACATACAATTACATACATAAAGACGGAATAAATACATATAAACAAATATGAATACATAAATATATATATATATGTATATATATACATACACATATACACATACATACAGCATACAAAATATTATAATTACAATGACCGATGATATCAATTCCACTAAGTGGGAACGGATGTCTTGAAGAGGTGTTCACTTACCAGTCTCTTGAACGATAACTTTCTGGATACTTTCCTAATGTGTTCAGGCAAGGAATTCCAGAGTAGTCCAGCCTGAACAGTAAAGGAGTTGCCAACATAATCGGTGAAGTGTTGCGGAATGCTAATCTTATGATTAGATGAAGAGCGAAGGACCCGGTCATGAGTAGAAAACACAAACTGAAATTTATCCTTTAGGTAAGAAGGAGAGGTAGCATCATTTAAGATAGAAAAGAGAATAAGCAGGACTCGTAGAGTTACGCCTTTGTTGGAGAGAGAGCCATTTAAGGCGAGAACGGTATTGTGAGATATGATCATACTTTCGAAGGTTGAAAATGTACCTGATACTGTTATTAACAAGGCGCTCTAGCTTGTAAAGAAGATCTTTGTTCAAGTCAGAGTAACACACATCTGCATAATCAATAATAGGAAGTATGAGTGTCTGGATAAGCATAAGCTTAGTTTCAAAGGGAAGAAATTTTTTAAGACGGTAGAGCACTTGTAGCGAGGCAGTGACCCTACGGCTAACTTCGGTAACATGTTTTCTCCAGTTCAAGTTGTTATCAATAAATAACCCAAGGTTTTTGACAGAGCTCGAAAAGGGAATCACATTCTTATTATAATAGACAGGAGGTAGACTCCTAAAATCTACTTTAGCCAGCATTCGCGAGCTACCCACTAATATAGCTTGGCATTTCGTTGGATTCACAGAGACTCCGAAGCGTAATGACCAGTCACAGACAGCTATTAGATTGTTATTTAAGTTAGTAATCGCGTTATGAAGATTATTAATATCTGACTGCATGTAAATCTGCAGGTCATCAGCATATAGATGGTACGAACAGTCAATACTAGACGTAAGGGAATTTATAAAATTGAGAAGATTAAGGGAGAAAGTATACCGCCTTGCGGTACGCCTCAACCAAGTTCCAGCCACTGAGAGGCCTTTTGTCCTATAAGGACTGATTGCTGACGCCCGCGAAGATATGAGGAGAACCACTTCAAGACCGGAGATGCGAATCTAAAGTGAGAAAAAATTGCAAGGACGACATCGTGGTCTACTGTGTTAAAAGCATTAGAAAAGTCCACTAGCACCATAACTGTATATCATCAGTGATTTTAAGTAGAGCAGTTGTGGTACTGTGGCATGGGCGAAACCCAGAGTGAAAGTTACTCAGTAGGTTATATTCATAAATGAAACTGGAGATTTGCTTGTGTACATAGGCTTCCAAAACTTTCGAGAGAAAAGGCAAGATTGAAATAGGGCGGAAGTGATGAGGAAGTATAGGGTTAGGTACTTTAGGAAGGGGTCGCACGAAAGCCTTTTTCCACAGAGAGGGGTATTGGCCTGAGTCAAGGGAAAAGTTAATGGCGTGAGTGACAGCAGGAATTATGTACTCTATTATGTTGGCTATCATGACCCTACTAACCTCATCGCATCCCACGGCCTTGGATTTGATTGCCAGCATAACCTTACTAATCGCATCCTGATTTACAGGAGAGAAATTAAAGACAGGGATATGTGGAGATTGCATAGAAGCTATGTACGCTACAGTTTGAGATTGATTTGTGGGGTCCATTGCAGCAGCAGAAGCAAAATAAGTATTGATATCATCTTGAGAGAGAAATGGACCGCAATTCATGGCAGGCGTCTTACCCACGCCTGTAGAATTAACGAATTTAATTTATGTGAAATATATACATGTGGTACTAAATAATGCCTTAATTTTTAAAATCTTGGTGGCCTATCCTATATCACAAATGATGTTCTAATTCTGTTTTATAATAAAAGCAGATGTTGGCTTTTTTTGAGTTCCTTATTTTAATTTAATTTATTGTTTTCAGATGAACAATTGGACTCGGTTTCTAAAGATTTACAAAAGTGCAAACATCCACTTCCAATGTTTCAAAAAATTGGAGGTATTTTATCTAATAATACTTGGGATAACAATATTACATTAAATGAAGCTGTTGTGGAACTTAATAATCTTCTAGAAACAGAAAAATCTATTACTTCTGCTATTCTAAATCCGATCCTTAAATTAAAATATGTACAAAACCAACTTATAGATGTATATAAAGAAGTATTAAAAATAGCAAAAGGTGAGAAAATACAAGCTGCTCACAATCACTCATTAAATGAGAGTTATGTTCCTGATGATTTTGATGAACTCTTAACTCTGGTAGAAATCCAAGGACATATCACTGCAACTAATTTCAAGTACTCATGGAAAACTTTATGTTCAGCATGTGAAAGTAACGACATAAGTTGTTTACATAAAACTTTAAATGAGGAATATGTAAAAATTAGCCACTATGACTCCAAAAATTTAGATTTCTATTACGATGTTATTAAAGAAATTATAGAAAGTAACAAAGATGTTGATGTAGAAAGCATAACAAACTGGCACAAAATATTCCAGAACATAATTAATGAAGGAAATAGAAAATCACTTGAACATGATAATCATAAGATTGCAATAGGAATTGTAAATAAATCAATAGACAAAGGTTCTCCTGATGATCTTTATGCTGCATTAAAAAATCCTCAACTAAGCTTAAATCTGAAAATTGAAAAATTTTCAATGCCTCTATTATTTGAAGAAATGAGGTTGGAGAAATGTGAATTAGAAAGAAATCTTAATGAAAATGAAATTGCTGCATCTGTGTCATACCTGTCATCAATTGCACGCATTTCTCAGGCATTGGAAAGGGGTGATGAGGCTGCTGTATGGAATTCCCTTAATTGTAACCAAATGCATTTAGAAGGTCTACGACAACATTGTCGTCGTCGTTACTTCTCTGCACTCGTCACAGCATTGCAAGTAAAGTTTCAAGAACAGTTCAACTGTCCTTTACTAACACTTGATGATATTCGTGATGCAATTGACATGGTTAATATGAAGGACGATGACAATGAAGAATGTAAGTATAAATAAGTAACTGTAAGTACCCCCCGTTTACACAAAGGCACAAAACGTGTATTCCGCAAGTTATATGTATACACATTGATTTAGTATATTGTTTAGACATAAATGCTATTAGTGTCTATCTGTCCACACTACTAGGAACGCTACGAGGCGTTGTGAGGTGAGGCAATTTACGTGTTTGATCCCGATATTTCGTAGGGATAGCCATCGATGCAAGTTAGCCTTACCATCCAAAATATCAAATTCAATATTGTGTAATTTATATGAGAGCTCAGAATACAATATTTTTAGGATGAGCTTTAAGATTATCCCTACAGGTGAAACAATGACATTCCTCAAATAGTCATATTGGATATTGGATACTCGACCATGTGTGCCAGAACATATGTTAATATAATTAGGTATTACATGCTGCGTTTGGCATTGCTGATTGACCGAACATTCTCTGTAGAAAATCTGTATTGTTTTGTAAGTTTAACCTTCTCAGCCGTGCTCGTCTATTTAAGATCAGGCTTTACTTTTTGTAAATCCATCATTTTAAACAATTTGTACAATAAAGTTTCAACCGTGGTAGAGCCAAGCGGCGGCTTTTGCTGCTGCTCGAATGGGCCGGCTCGACCGGATTGTTACCACGGCCTCGCAGAATACCGGCGTGAAGTAGAGGCATCTTGTGCTTCTGCTTTGCGTTCGGTGAGTGAGGTAACCGGAGGCCCATCTCCCAAATATCCTTAAAGACCGGCAACGCATCTGCAGCACCTCTGGTGTTGCAGAAGTACGTGGGCGACGGTAATCACTTACGATCAGGGGAACCGCTTGCTCGTTTGCCGCCTTTCCCATAAAAAAAAAAATATATATTACCCAGACCGAAGAGAAGAAGAGCACCTTCACCACAATGTATTTTGTTTTTCCAAAAAATCTCAGCTTAATGAATTTTTTTGAGAACATTCCTCTTTTCACCGCTGCTAGTATCGGAATCCTAGGCGTGACGACCGACGTTTAGTTCCGTGTAAACTTGAAGGGGAAGGCCAAATAGCCTCTAAAAAATTGTCTGCTAAGCAGAGTGGGACAATACTTCATGGCGGTATACCGAATGCAACTTTATAAGGCGGAAGTTCGGCCCCACATTAAATATCGTTATTATCTCTGGCCCCCAGACCCATGGTTACAGCCCGGAAGACATGCTCACTAAGCCAAGAGGTCAACATCTGTGTCAAAATTTGTTTTGGAACTTACTAATTTATTTGTTTTAGTGCTAGTTTTAATTAATAATATCAACAAAGCAGTTGTAATGGAAGATACCGAAAAGTTGATAACATTATTAAAGAATCCAAACTTGAAGTTACCGGTCACTTTGCACAAAGAAGAATTTCATCTTTGTATGCGTACATTGAAGAAATGCTCTCACCAGAAGGAATCTCAAAATCTTTGGTATGAAGATATTGTTAACGCAATTAATGAGGTCCAAACTGAATCCCTAAAAGTTAAGCAATTAACTGATGCCATGGTGCAGTTAAATATTTCAATTTTTAAAAATAATATCAATGACTTTTGGAATACTATTACTTGTCCTGTACTGTCTATCTCTGATATTATTGAGGACGAATGTGTAGAAGCATATTTTCAAATGTTTATCAGAGCTTTCAAGAAAAGGAGTCACTACATATGTCCTTGGATTGTTTGTCACACTGATGCTGGGAATACAGTGTATATAGACATTGAGTCGTACAATTATAGTTGGACAACTCCTAAAGACTTTGTCCCTTATCCTAGATATTTAACAAAGAAAGATGTTTGTGAGATAATTGAGAAAACCAATAAACACCAATTTGATATGCATAAACAAAGCCTATCAGAAAAAACAATAATAAGAGTTCAAGCACATTGTAGAGGGTTCTTATTGAGACAGGTGATCAGAAGAGAAAGATTTTACAGACATAATGAAGCTCTGATTGTTAAAATTCAAGCTTGGTGGAGAAAGATACTAGTGGAAAAGAAATATGGAACTCTATTAAAATTGAAAACAATTGAGGCAAAATTGAAACAAGAAAAGAAACGTAATCCCTGGGCTTGGTACAAAGTGCAGGTACAATATTTTTATTTAATATCTTCTAGCAATTCTTACTAGTACTTTTAAATCAGAGCTTTTTATACATTTATGTTATATAACAAATTTTAAACTGTTACACTTGTATACATCAATCATTCTTGATGAGTTAAAACATTATAAATTATTATTATAACATATGAAGGGTTATTGTTAAGTCATGAAGTCCGCGTCAATTAGTAATTCGCGTAAGTCTGACAGTTGAGCTATGGGTCCTGGGTTTGTATAATATCCGGAGAAATATTTGTGTTTTTTTGAGTTGTATTGTGCTGTTCAGTGTCTCTGACAGTGCATCTGTCCCTTGCTCCGCATAAGCGTTCCACTGAATACGGGATGGTAAAGATGTGTGAGCGGTTGTGTTTGCGTGTAGACTTGGAGCGCTTTAATATATCCCGTGCAATATTCGATAGTATTAGGATGTTATCGCTGGTCAAAACCGGCCGAGATATTCCTTCGTCAAAGGTGATTCACTAAATTTATTTACTCCCTCTAACTCCCCAAATATCCTTAAAGGCCAGCAACGCACTTGCAGATCCTTGCCGATTGCTCGTTAGTTCCCATAAAAATAAATAAGAATACTTGCTTAGTTTTTGTTATTTTAACCTAATATATATTTATGCTAATAGTGCACTAGGCCTACGAGATCCTGGTCAAATACTCTGTGAAGGATTTATTTAATAAGTCCACAAAGGAGGATTTTTTATGTTTGCAAAATAATCGAGGAGGAGTACTTTTATACTAACCAAGTTTCCATTAAACGTTTCCGTCGTATGCATCCTACATAAGGATTGTCCACGCTGACAGTAATTAACTTTCATTTTGTATGTGACCTGATTCTATTATATAGTTCATTATTTTAAATCGATAATTAGAAGTTATTGTTTGCCTGGCTAGCTAATACTTTTTTTTTATTTCAGGAACAAAAAATCATAAAGATACAGGCTCTTTGGCGAGGTCGTCGAGCACGACTAGCATTTGTTTCATTATTTCATTCACCCAATCCACCATTAAAAGTAGTGAAGAAGTTTATCCCTATTTTAGATTTTGCTACTGAGGATTATGACAGAGAAATAGAACTACAAACATTGAAGTCAGAAGTTGTTCAGTCAATAAGAAAAAATCAAGAACTTTCCAAACAGATAGACGATATGGATTTAAAAATAGGATTGCTTGTACAAAATCGTATCGCTCTGCAGGAAGTTGCGGCGCATGGCTTAAAACTTAACAATTTAGTGAAACACAATTCTATGACCAAACTTGTGTTTCAAAATCGGGAAGGCAAAGGATCCCTAATGACAGTGTCAACTGCCGTAAAAGGACTAAAATCGCTTACAAAGGATAGCAAAAGATTGCTAGATGGATATCAGCACTTGTTCTATGAGCTACAAACGAATCCAACATATCTATCTAAACTTTTATTTTGTATACCCCAGAACAAGACAAATTTTTTTCTACAGAATGTTGTTTTAAGCCTTTATAATTTCGGAGCCTATGCAAGGGATGAATATTTATTATTGAAATTGTTCCGTTTTACTTTAGAAGAAGAAATAAGTTGTAAAGTTTTGAAGCCGTTTGACATTATATCATCCACACCATTGGTACTTAAAATGGCTGTTAGCCTATCACGACAGTTATCTGGGCTAAACAGTCTACAAAGCATAATCGGTCCTCTAGTCGAAATGGTGTTAAAAGATAGGGATATGAATATAGAAACAGGTCCAGTCGAAATTTATAAGGCTTGGAGAAATGAAACTGAAATGAAGACTGGACAAATTTCGTAAGTACACAACGTAAATAAGTATATTTTCATGTATATTTTTTCTTTTACTGGTTAGTAAAAGACAAGCGCTCCTGTATCTCGCAATTTTTTTACTGTGCTGGTGTTTCCAACCTGAATCCGAAATCTTATGTATTATATTAGATAATATAATTAAATAGTTGCTTTTATTTAACTATAACATCGTGATTTTTTTTGTTACTGTTATATAACGGGTGATAAATCACGACCAGTTACACTTATCACGTGACGATTACTGTCCCTGGTACTGTGGCTACATTTGTTAACGCCTGGCACATGTGAAAGAGCATCGATTTGTTGACGATAATTAATGATTTCAATGAACTTACTTTCCTTAATATTTTGATAGTGCGCCAATGTTTATTACAAACTTTGCCCTGTAAAACTAATGTGGGAGAAAAGCCACAAATTAACTGATTAATGACGTAATTTGTTTTAGACTAGTTTTGTTAATTTAAAAAAATATGTTAAGAGATAATTATCTGTTAAATATTGGAAATAATATGTGGCAGAGGTACTGTAAAAATATTTATTGTGAATGTAGAGTTGTCCTTCAATTAAAGTTGATATTGAAGTGTGTGATCTATCATAATCTGTATATTAAGATGAATCAACTTAGTTGGATGACTATAATAAATAAATAAATTCAATGACTTGCATTCTTCACTAAATCATTCAAAGCATGCAAGTTGTATGTGGGCACTTCTTCAAAGTAAGACTAATACTACACTATATCAATACAAAGTAATATTAATCCGAATTGCACAACACATTATTATAATAAATCAATGCATTTAATTCATATATTTTTTAGGAAGCTCCCATACACAGTAACGCAAGAAGAGGCATTAACTTACCCAGAAGTGAAATCAAGACTTCAAATTGCTCTAAACCAACTAAAGAGTGTAGTTAACATGTTTTTAGATAAAATAATTAACTCCACTGAACTTTTGCCATTTTGTATAACATATATGTCTCGAGTTTTACACAGATCTCTGACGTCGAAATTTCCTCATACACCAGAGAAGGACATTCTAAAGGTTTGTAAAAGGCACTTTCTTTAAATTTCAGCAGCATCGCAGGCAACTGAAAATAATTTCTGAAAATAGAATCTGCGATATTTATTAAACTTCCGCCAAAACGGTACCTTTTGTAGCGTCGAAAGGTATAAAATCAAAGTACTTTTAACTGAATCGTTATGCACCAATTTACAGGCTTATCGGAAAATAAAATAAATCAGAGTAAAGACTCATGTCTTTAATCATTATTTTAATCTGAAATATATTAAATCATTTTGTAGTCTCTGAACTTTCTACATGTGCTCCTCGCCGAAGTGCAGTATGAGACGCCTGCTAGTAGAGATTGACTCTTTCGGTGGCATTTTGTCTATATTGTTGTTCTGGGGTTTTACATTATATGCAACTATTATTCATCATCGTTATATTCTTAGTTTTTACCTTCTTTAGTGAATTTGTATATTACTTATAATTTTTTATAGTTTTAAGGCCTAGCTTAATATTATATAAGGTTACATACCTTAAAACCTTATAAAAATTGTAATGCTTAAGATTTAGTTTTATAACAAATATGTTTCGAAAAGTGGTTAACCAATGTCTTGTTCTGTACAAACCTCTATAACATGCTTGTAATTTATTTGTATGTATAAATAATATAATCATTAGTAAATCTAATAACAAAAACTTATTTTCAGATACTTTAAAAATAAAATTTTACGACAAATATTAGATATTCAATATATATCTACAATACAATCGGGCAATACGACGACTGAAGTTGCAATTAATACCTGGTGATGATCAATTTTGAAGTGTAGTGAGTGCATGGTTCAGCACTGTCTATTTTGCAAACAACTCAAACTGTAGTATTTCGCCCTAATTAGTCCAATGCCAACATCAGTATAGTAAATCTATGATTTAAATATTACACTTTACTTGCTATGAGAACCAGCATTATGTATGAGTTATGATACAATTAAGAATTGTATTAATGTTACAATAATTAAGATATTAACTATACCAGTTAATTTAACTCCAACCTTTTTCTTACGTTGTAGGTAATTGGTAATTTGGTTTATTACCAATTTTTGAATGCGGCAATAGTTGCACCTGATGCGTTTCACATTATTAACATGCCTAATGGCATAGGATTAACTACAGACCAAAGAAAAAATCTTGCATCAGTTGCAAAAATTTTACACTTTTCTGCAGCAAAAAAAGGCGTAAGTAATGCCTTTATTTTTTAAATATGTATTAGAATTGTTAATAATGTTATTTTATAATTTTTTTTTATTCTATTATTATAGTTTGGGGAAGAATCCAGCCATCTCCGCTGCTTGAATCCATTCATTGTGGAATGTCATGAGAAAATGAAAGAATTATTTCGTCGATGTTGCCGTGGACCAACTCTTGAGGAATACTTTGCTGTTGACGAATACACGGAGGCGACTCTACTACATCATCCACACATTTATATAACTGTTCAGGTAATCAATACTATGTTTTGTTACCAGTTACTTATTTCCAATCTGATTATACTTTAAATTATTATATATTAATTTTTAAATTATTAATATATAATATTTTAATGTATGATCGGACTATATAATTAAAATATTTTAATTACATTCATAGGTTCTTTAAAAAAAATTTACTTTTTTTAGGAGATTGTAGATACTCATGCGCTTCTCGTAGAATACCAAGATATCTTATCGCCGGACCCTAACGATCGTCTTAACGAACTATTAGATGACCTAGGAGAAGTACCCACGGTGGTACAGCTTGCTTCAAGAGACATTGACTCTGTAAGTAAAGGTATTATACGGATTGGATGCACTTATTGACATTAAGTGAAAAGTTAATTTTTTCTAATAAATTATCTAGGGGTCTTATATATTTGGTAGTAGCAAGACAAAAAATGAAACCAGAAATTTTTTTTTCTAAACAAATAAAATAGACTCATAATCCTAATAAACCACTGGCGCTATTCGAAAAATCACAAAAAGTAAAAATATCCTGTAAGTGAGCAACTGTACTTATCGAATTGATATTTGGTGTATGACGTAGAAAGCATACTGTTTTCTGTTATCCAACTCACTTTTAAACCCATTCCTATCTGGTTTTCGTTCCAGTCTTAGCACAGTTACAGCTCTTCTTAAAATAACAGACGAAATTCGCCTGGGCTGTAGAAAATAATCAGTTAACTCTACTGGTGTTGCTCGAATTCAGCAACGCCTTTTCTTCCGTAGATTCTGATATTCTTTTAGGGATTCTTCAATCAATAAACGTTTCTCCTACTGCTATTAAGTGGTGCGATTCATATCTTCGCGGCCGCTCTCAGTGTTCGCATTGATGGTACTTTCTATGACTCTTGTGAACTAAATTCGGGTGTGTCCCGAATCTCCCTGGCCCAAACGCTCATTCAACCTATCATAGATTACGCTGACGTCTGCTACTTGGATGCTACAGAGGAGCTTCTGAATAAACATGAGCGTTTGCAAAAATTATGCATAAGATTTATCTTTGGAATTCGCAATTTTGACCATGTTTCTCATCTTCGCAAGGGTCTCAAGTGGCTCCCAATTCGTTTTCGTAGAAACACTATGTATGCTTTTTAATATCCTGCGAAACCCAACATCCCCGTCGTACCTGCGTGAACGATTTTCTTTCGCATCTTTTGTTCCCTGCAGAACTCATCTTAAATTTCTCCTTAAATTCTCTCTTCATTAAAGCGCTTCGTATTCTCACTCATTTTCTGTGCATGCAGTTAGATTGTGGAATTCTCTTCCACCAAATATACGTGCCTGCAAAACTATTTCTGTATTTAAGAAAAGAGTCAAAGACCACTATATGTCTTTGGCAGTATGAATTATTGGTACTCTACTCTCATGTTTATATTTATTTAATTTTGGGTAAGTATGTATATGTTTATCTATATATTTATGTATATTTAAGTATATTTTGTATATTTATGCATATATATTTATGTATAAATAGGTGTACGTAGATTTATGTAGAACGTTTTGCATATATGTATGTTTTCTTTTTTTGTATTGAACGCGCGCAATCTACTATTAATTAACTATTCTCCTGTCGCAGGTCTGCTGGAAGAAATTTCTTAAGAAATAAGCAGTGCCTTTGTACAGACAATTTCATCCGATGATATTTTTTTTTTCGATTGTGTGTACATAAATGATTAAATAAATAAAATAGTCTGTAGAATATGAGCTTTAATTTAACATCGTAATGGCGCATCCACTCTGTACATGTAAATAACTGGACATGTTTTAAATAGTATTCAATTCTTTAATACATTATTTATTCAGCAAGTAGCGGATACAGAAGAGAATGCTAGATTGGAAGTGTGTTTGGCGCTCGTCAATAGATTCCAAGCGCCGACGGATGACATGACAAATCTAAATAAGTTATTCATCAAGACAAAAGAATTATGTGTAGCTATAATACCGTTCCTCAATGGTAAGATTTTAAAATAGCAGATTCTTTGTAGCCTATTTTTCAAAATATATAAAATTTTCATGAAATGAATATATTGTGTAAAAAAAGTATAAATAAACTTTAATTAGATTATAAAAGTACAAACTAAATTATCACAATTTTTTTAAGGTGAACACCTTTTAGAAGCCTTATGTATTGGGACTACGAAAGAGCAACAGGAACTATATAGTGAAAAGGTTCAAAAACGTATTTATTCGGGTCAAGCTAGACCAGATGAGGTCATGACTTTACGCGAACACATTGCTAAGTTGCGACGGAATCTACAAATGCTTGAAGACGAGGGTTACGTGACCCGAGAAGATGGGTACCAGGCTTTGGTCACATCAATAGCACTTGACCTTTGTAATAAAGGCAAATATAGACAAGCACAAAGGAGAGCTTTAGCGACGCTTACGCGAACAAAGCAGAGTCTTATTGAAAAAACGAAATATTACGAGGAGAAATGTAAATCTTATGATCAATATATAAAGTCTTGTCTTGCAAATCTTCACGCTGGCAAGAAGTAAGTTTGATAAGCATAAAATCAAAAACTAGCGCAATGGAAAATCTTTTATAAAATTTCAACCTTCAATAATTAGCAATACTTATAATGTCAATGTTTTTAATAGAATAATGTTTGAAAGCGGAAGAAGATAATTTTTTCCCCTATTATGCGACTCAAAAGGCGGGAAAAATTTATTCTGGGACATATAGTGCACAGAAGGCCTGGCCTGTATGGGACTGTTCATATGGTTTATTAATCAAGACTTTATTAAAAAAGATCATAAATACGGTAAAATAAAGGCCAGTTTCATCACAAAACAAACAAAATCCTAAATTACACTGAATTTACATCATTGCTACTATCGGTGTTGTAGCTCTGGGGCTAGTGCGCACTCTTTTATCTCATGTTACACGAGTGAACTAGGTTTGATCCCTGTGCCACACCACTAAATTTGTTAATTGCAATTTTAGATTCTCTAAGCATTCAGCACTTGCAAATTCCTTTCTTCTATTTGCAAATTGCAAAAGAATGAAAGGGGTTGGCAGGTATTGGCAGTTCATTTAAAATCATATTATTATTATTAACTAAATAATGTTTATTTCACAGAAGTGTCCATGCATGTCTAAGAAGATCTGGAAAGGATATTCAGAAGTTGAAATCTAAATTAACTGTCAAATATACCGGTACTAAATTATTAGAAAGGGGCGTTTTACTCGAAATAGACGGTCTTTCACCATCCCAATTTAAAAATGTACAATTTGATATTACACCCACGGACCATTACGGAGTTTTTACTGTTAAAGCTAAATTTATGGGTGTGGAAATGGAGTCTATGGATATTGACATCCAGGATCTTTTACAAAAGCAGTATGAAGGCTGCACCATAATAGACTTATTTGGTAAGGCTAAAATTAATGTTAACTTGCTGATATTCCTATTAAACAGTAAATTCTATGGTAAATCCTAAGGTATTTTTCAATGAAATATCAAAATGTGAGATGTGTTAAGCACATATGTACAAAAGGCATTAACCAAATTATCAAGTTCAAATCATGAAGTATTGTGGACCAAATATTTATTGTATTTACATTGCTGTATTTATACAGAACTTTTTTGAATATCTTTAGGTTATATGAAAAATTTAAAGAATTTTTTTTTTACAAAATTGCCTTCATTTAAAGTTAAACTCTTATACTTGTGATTTTATGTGATTAACCTATTAAATATAAGTTATTAATTTTCTTTACATTCGCCTAATTAATATTTTAACTGCAGTTTTCTGACTTGACATTTTACGTTTTGACAGCCTGTTTACATCACGTAATTAGTATAAGTAAACCATGTGACAAATAATTGTATTTTAATAACATAAGTATCTTACATTTAAGATTGATTTTTTATAATTATGTTCAACATAATTTTAAAAATAAAAGAGGCTGATTTTATATTTGTTTTATTCAACATCTTCACCTGGCAACTTTTTTATTAAGAATGTTATATAAATCTTTGGTTTCCTCTATGGGTTTAACCATGATCTTATCTATACATTCTATTTGATGTTATCATAACAATGTATAAAATCTTGATTTATCAAAATAGCACAAATGATACTAATAGATAATACAAGTATAAACTGATAAATTTTGATAATAAACATTGTATAGAATGTTTGTGTTTGTATCTGTGAAAAATTGTTCTACACAAGTACAATAAGTGTATAATAAAATATAAATTGACAGACATGCGTCGTATTACAAAAAAAATATTAATATTTCTAATTGGTCTACTCTTTACCTATGTTTATTGTGAGTTTCTTATTTATTATGTAGTGGTAGCACAGGTAAACAAGTTATAATTTGTTGTATGCTGTTTTACTAATGAATTTATTATTTTGGGAAATGTATTACTTATGTTCTATAATTTCAGTGTAAATGGCCAGATTTAAAAACATATGGGACCGAAACATTGTATCTGAAAGCATTAATAGTAGCAGACACACATCTACTTGGTCCTTACAGGGGACATTGGATAGACAAATGGAGACGCGAATATCAGATGCACCAGGCTTTTCAAGCTATTTTGGGAATACATAACCCTGATGTAGTATTTGTTTTAGGTTAGTTTTACTTAAATCTTTTTATCTATACTTTTACGAGTAACCTGGGTTCGATCTCCGGCGACGGCACCATTAAAATTTTAAAAACGATTTTAAGTGGTTTTTACGTGGTAGAGCCAAAGGGCAGCTTTTGCTACCACTCGAATGGGCCGGCTCGACCGGGTTGGTAGCACGGCCTCGCAGAATACCGGTGTAAAGTAGAGGTATCCTGTGCTTTTGCGTTTCTTTCGGTGAGTGAGGTAACAGGATCTTCCAAATACCCTTAATGGGCGGCAACATACCTGCAGCGCCTCTGGCGTTGCAGATGTATGTGGGCGACAGTAATCACTTATCATCAGTTGTATCGCATGCTCGTTTGCCGCATTTCCAAAAAAAAAAAAATCTTGTTTACTGACGAGACATAACCACCTATTAGGCCGTATGATGATGGTCAAAGTTAATCAGGGCTATGGTCGCTGTTTCTCTGCGCGATAGTGACTGCAACGAGGATATCCGCAGCAGAATTAGGGTAACCGACATAGCCGTAAGGGTCAGCAAGCTGAAGTGCCAATGAGCCGGCCAGAGAACTGACAACCGTTGGGGAAAAAAGGTTCTCGAGTGGCAGTCAAGTATAGGCAAACGCTGTGTGGGACTATCCAACATAAGATGGACTGACGACCTGCGCAGTGTTGCGGAAGTCGATGGTTGAAGGTGGCTAAGGACCGAGCTTTTTGGCAATCTTTAGGGGAGGCCTGCCTACAGTGGACTTGTGATAGGCTGAAATGATGATGATGATGAGGTGAATTAGTTGGTAGCAGATAGATCCTTCGTTTAAAACGCGGATATGTAACCCGATAGAGACGAATATTTGTATGATGACTACGAATCTTTTAACCACGCAAAATCAAACACACTTACTATTCAGTTCACTCATATTTACCCCTGCCAACAGCAAAGATGTTGGACTCATCGACGTGGAAATATTTTTGTTTCGGATCTGGGTGTTTGTCCGTGTTCAATTTAAAAATGCAATAAAACAAAAGTAAAGTTGCTTTCCGTAAATGCCCACAGCTAAAAAAAAGCCTCCTCAAATATCTTAGTTTTTGGAGCCGAGAATGGCTCGCCACGCTGATCCAGTGCGGGTTGGCGGACTTCACATATCCACGAAATAATATTTTTTTATAACTGTTTACTCACGATGTTTTCGTTGACCGTCGAGCACTTGGGTCAATACAGTACTTTGTTTATCACAGTTTTAGTGGTGCCGGCACCGGGGATCGAACCCAGTCACTCGCGCTCTATGAAGTGAGCGCCTTTACCACTAGGCTATCACGGCTGTGGGCATAATCAAAAATGCAATACCATACATAATCCAAATTAAACGTAAGCACTATTCGTCATAAATACCAAGCTTATTGTCCTCGGCAAGAGCGTCCGAAACCGTTGGCGATTTCTATGTCGGCGCGTCGGCAGCATCGAACGTGGGAAGTGGACTCCGATGCGGATGGTGGATACGGTCTTTGACCAGGGAATCGTTGGCCAAGTTAACTATTAGCTCAAATATATCGAGTGAGAATTACAAAAGTAAAAAATCCTGAGTCTAAACTACTCACTACACATTTGAAATGAAACTATTATTTACGGATTTTATCGCGTTTAATTATGTTTTTATATTCCCGAAGTTTCGATTGCTATACAGCAACCGTGGTCTTCTTCTTCTTCTTCGTATTGTGGCGGTTTGTGTATAGTTCGCCAGTTACGCAATGAGTGCAATATATAATTCACAAGCTCAGCCGACTAAGCAGAGTCAGATTAAAGTGAGAGTGTGTGGTAAAAGGTGGGTTTTCCGCCCCTTACAATTTTGTCGAATCTATCTGTTGAGTTACCTAAAACAAATGACATACAAAGTTGTTAGGTCCACATTAGTATTTTAGTTTAGACGAACATTTAAAGTTGTATATTGGTAGTGTCAATAAATTCACATAAAGTATACACAAAGGGAGTACTTGTATATGATAGAAGACAATTAAAATCTATTGGGCGAGGGATGTCAGGAGGGAGGTGGTCATAGAGGGAGGAAGAAAGTTTAGGACAATTGAAGAAAATGTGGTTTGTGGTTCCTTCATCCAAACCACATTCGCATAGTGAATTAACCCTGACCCTAATCTTAGCCAGATGTACATGAGTAAATGCATGTCCGACTCTAAGTCTACAGATAATTAAAGTTGACTGTTTACTCGCTTTATTACATTTGAAAAACCAGGGCTTGGAAGGAATAGTGCTTTGGTGATGGCAGCATAGTGCTTACCCTTAATTCCTCGTGATACTTGCCACTGTTTATACCAATTATCATTTAATTTCCATTTAGCAAATAAAGTTAAATCATGTGAATAAATCATATTCTGTAGAGTACCATGCTCAATTGCATTTTCAGCCAGTATGTCTGCTGTTTCATTTCCACAGATACCACTGTGGCCAGGAATCCATGCTAAAGAAATATTTATTCCTTTAAGATGGCATATGTATAAGGTATTTTTAATTTTGAGTATAAGGGGAATTTATGTTTACTCTGGAATTGATTGGACAAAATAGCAGATAGGCTTTTGGAGTCTGTGAAAATTACTGTTTTATTTAGATTATGTGATTCAGCATATAACAGGGCTTCATGTATTATTGCAGTGGCCTCACCAGTAAAAATGGAAGATAAAGAAAGGGAGTTTAAAGTTAAGAATAATCTTGAACCTAGGAATCCAAACTGCTGCTCCAATATATGATTCGTCCGACTTTTTAGAGGCATCCGTGTAGATGGCTATCCAATCTTTCCAGGTTTTATCTACAGCTCTTTTTAATTCACTATTTGCGATTGGGGAGTCTTTCAATACCTAGGTCAAGACAAATATCCGGTTGATAGGCAATTGCGTCATAAGGAACATCAAAAAGTGGATTGGATTCTCATTGGAAGATAGAGCATGGGAGTTGAAGAAATACTACAAAACTTTTAAATAAACAGGGAGAGTCTTTATTGGCCCAGTAATTATCACATGAGATATAATCTGAATGTGTAATTTAGAAATAAGAGGGTGAGATGAGAGCTGGCAGATCTTAAAAAAGAATTTGTCTGACAGGTATTGTCTTCTTAAGTTAAGGGGGGGATCCACACACTCTACCTGGAGAACATTTATAGGGGAGGATCTCATAGGTCCAGTAATTAAACGAAGGCATTTAAACTGAATATTGTCTAATGTTTTTAGGGATGACTTATTGCATGGCTCCATGAGAAAACATCCATAGTCTAGGTGACTACGAATTAAAGCATTATACAATAATTTTTGAGTAAATGGATGAGAGCCCCACCATTCTCCAGATAGAGAACGAAGAATGTTTAGGTTTTTTCCACATTTTTTTATGATGTGGTCAATGTGATGTACAAAACTCAATTTGGAATCAAGAACTACTAAAAACTTAACGTTACCAGTAATTGGAAAAGGTTGATTATCATATAGGATAGTTATATCGGGTATTCTCTTATGGCGGGAGAAGATCACAACATTGCTTTTAGAGACAGATGGAGATAAGCTATGATCAGTTAACCAATTTTGTAAATAACCATAGATGAATTTAAACGGGAACATGCTGATGAGAGATTTTCTAAGGAAATATATAAAGCTAAATCGTCTGCATATTGAAGGACATTGCAGAATGAATTTACTGATAGTTCTAAATCAAATGTATATATAGAGAAGAGGGCTAAGGACTGAGCCTTGTGGAAGTCCTTTCCAGACGATTCTGGAAGGAAGTAGAGAGTTTTGAATATTTATACATATGGATCTAGAGGAAAGGAAGTTAGAGACATAATTGACTATCCTCACTGGAATACTCAGATTAAGCATTTTCTGCCTGAGCACAGGAAGAAGGACATTATCATATGCAGACGAAATATCGAGAAAAACTCCAATGAGAAATTCATGTTTTGCAAAATCAATACGGATATCTGAAACTAAAACACTGAGGCTATCCATAGTGCCTAACCGTTTTCGGAAACCAAATTGACTTTTAGGTAGGATATTATTACTTTCCAAAAACCACTCTAAGCGGTTTTTTATTAAATGTTCTAATATTTTTGGCATAGTACACGAAAGAGCAATAGGCCGGTACCCAGAGAGATCACTACTAGACTTACCTGGTTTAAGGATGGGCAAGATGATTTGCGATTTCCATTCTTCAGGAGGAATACCAGTATAATAAATATGGTTTAGAACAGAGAGAAGGAGGGTTTTAGTATTTTCACTACTATTAACTAGAAAGGAATAAGGAATGCCATCAATTCCTGGGGAGTCTTTTAAATCTCTTAGAGTCGTAAACAGTTCCTGATAGGTAAAAGGGCCATCAAATTTGTCTTGCGTTTGTAAAGAAGCAGAATTATAAACTATGCATTCATTGAATGATGGGACTGTTTGAGGAGCAATTTTATTGGAAAACTCATTTACCCAGGAAGAAGAATCATTACCAATTATATTCTCATTACTCGAAACAGAGCAGCGGAATCTTTTGACATTTCTCCAGACTACAGATGAACGGGTCCTAGGTGACAGTGACTCACAAAATTTAAACCAGCCTGTTCTTTTTTTACCAGATAACAGTTTTAATGTTTCTGCAGCAATTTTTTGTAAGAAAGGTAGTTCTCTTTACTCATAGAAACAGAGTACTTTAATTCAGCCTCTTTTCGTCTTCTACATGCAGTTGAACAGTCTTGGTCCCACCAATTTGCTTTTGAGAGGTTATACTTCAATCTGGGGTTAAAAGGAATATTTATAGTAGGAGAAATAGGCGGGGAAATAATTATGGGAAAATGATCGCTACCATGAGATGATTGCAATATTCTCCAAGAAAGGAAGGAAGCAAACCCTGGGGAACAGAGGGTTAGGTCCACAGCACTTATAATATTCTGTAAAGGAGTCACTCGCCGAGTAGGAGAACTATCATTAAGAATGCAGAGGTTAAAATCATCCATCATATCCAGGAATAAGGGAGCTATAGAATCACAAAAGTGGGAGCCCCAGATAGTATGGTGCATATTAAAATCTCCTAAGATAACCAAAGGAGAAGAGAGGGAGGATACCAGAGTTTCAAGTTCTGTTAAGACATTTACATTAGGATCCGGAATGTAAATAGAAAGGAAGGAAATACCAAATGCCTTAATAGCAACACCATTAATTGTAGAGCTATGGGAAGGAAGAGAAATTTGTGAAAAATTTACTTTTCTTGACACTAGGATAGAAGTGCCGGCATGACCATCACCTCTATCCTCCCGAATACATAGGTAACCTGGTACCCTAAAATGGGACCCGAGCTTAAGCCACATCTCCTGGATGGCAAGAATGAGAGGACTATATTTATTAATAAGGTGAATGAGTTCATTTTTTATTTCTAATGCTCCGGCAGTTCCATTGGAGAATCGATGGGAATATGAATGTTACTTGTTAGGGAAGAGAGCTCAGTAAGTTTCTGATATAAGTTAGAAGGGAGTTCAGTATCACTGAAGCGGGATAGCATACTAATAAGCATAGAAATTAATAATTCAACAAGGTTGCTGTTTGGGGAGTTAGGGATTTTATCTAAAGCACATCCGTTAGAAAACGAAGGAGGAGGATTTTCAATAATTGTCTGATGAGCAGACTTGTCATATCCAAAACCTGATCCAGGATTGGGGGAATGTCTAGGAATAAATATAGTTTTTCTGTGCGACGAGGAATGGGTATGAGAGAATGAGGTTGAGGGTGAGTCATGAGGGGTCTGCTGAATGAAAGGCTTGGGGGTCCTTGTAGTGTCTGCAAAGGATCTTCTTACTTGTGGGAATCTAGCAGACGCTTCCAAATATGAAATATTTTCTTGAGACATCACAAAGTTTTATGGACTTTTGTCTAGAGTGTTCAGGGCAAGAAGGATCTTTTGCTGTATGAGAACCTGAGCAAAATAGACAAGTAGGTATTAAGCTAGGACAAGATATTCCATCATGGTTTTGGGCACATACAAAACAGCGAGGTAATGACCTACACTGAGAAGTAACATGTCCAAATCGACAACATTTATGACATTGAATAAGTGGTAAAACATAGGTCTCTACTGGCATTGATGTATAAAAACAATAGATATGGTTTGGTAATTTTTGTCCTGTGAAAGTCAAAACTACAGTCTGAGTGGGGATTAAAATAGGACTATTGTTTTCATTAACTGATCTCCTGTTAAGTCGGCGATCTTTAATAATTGAACCAAAACCAGAAGGCACTTTAATGGATGAAATTAATTCCTCCAATGTCCACTCTACAGGAACTTGTCTCACTATTCCCATTCGAGTAACATTGTATGAGGGAATTACAGTTTCATACTTAGCTGCAGTAAGGGATGGGTGATCAATAAAAGTATTGGCATCCAATGCACTTTTGAATTCTACCGATATTCTGTTGCGTCCCACTCTTTTAACACCATCACAAATAATATTTTTGATATTATTGTGGAAGAGGAAATTACCAAATTTTATCGGTTTTAATACTGCTCCCGATGATAGATCGTTTGTTATTTTACTTACATGAACTATAAAAGGTGAAGAATCTTCATCTGAGTATTTAGACTTTTTTTCTATATAATCGGAGAGAGTATATGAGGATTAGACTGATGGTAAAGGTTGCGAAGGATCTGTAATTAATCTTTTCTGCGGTTATGCAGAATTAACGAGAATTTGAGAATGCTTACTGATACTTTGTGGGCGCTTACGGTTTCTCTGCTCCGAATGACTTGCTTGCATCGGAAGAAGAGGCCCACCAGGATCGGAATCTGGAGGATCTTCCTCCATTTTATTTTTACGGATTACATATAAGACAACACAACTAATAAACACTCACCAATTAACAACTCTAAATATGTACCAACACCAACACAAATTAGTTAAAGTAAATCAACAGTTCTTCCAGGCAAATTAAATAACCAAAAACAACACGAAGCTTGTGTCTCTCACCAAATCCAAAAGCAAAGTCAGCAACCGTGGTCACGGGGGGACTCAGGTGTTAGATGTCCAGATGTCATAGTTAACTCTGGCTACCTTCAGCTTTTATTTATTTATTTTTGGTCCGATCTACGCAGAACATATACACAATTAAACGCGATAACATCCGTAAATAATAGTTTCGTTATAAACTACCGTACTTATATAATTGATATTTGGTGTATGACTTAGAAATTATCTGTAGAATACGAGGTTATATTAAACGCATGCAACCTGTATATTAAAAACAAAACGACATATAACAATAATGCACACTTTAAACAATGTTTTATTTTTATCCTACAACGCCAAAATCGAAAACTATTTTCGACTTTGTTTTCGAATTAGCTAGGTCCAATCGAAATTATAATTACCCATGTATCATTGAAGCTATGTATGTGCCTAAAATGAACATTTCCATTAATGTAATGTATGTACTACATGTTATTTCAGAGTATAAGCTGGGTATATTATGCCAAGTTTCATCAAAATCCATCCAATAGTTTCGGAGCCTATTGTGTTCATTTCCAAAGATACCCAGCAGCACATATTTTATTTTACTAACAAAACCGGGATAAAATTAATTTATTTTTTGCTTTGTCAGGTTTGGTGTCCTCTTCTTTTTGGCAGCCTGTATGTAATCCACTGTAGGAAATAAGCATCTCTCAATGAAATGATTTTACCATAAGTATTACAATAATAAATTATTGTTTTAAGGTAATCGCTACGCTTTGCAGATGAATAGCGACCGAGTACGAAACACTTAACGTACCTAAGGCTCTGTTACTCGTCGGCGCTCTGTTTAATCTAGGCCTGGCATATTTGAGAAATGGTTACTTCGCCGTTTATCAGAGGTCATGCTTATTCTGGCATGTCTCTTAGTCAACTTTTATGGTATCCAAGGGATGAGATGGGGCCTTCAACCCTATCGGGCTGGTAACACGACACTGCTGACCGCTTCGGCATCAATATATGTCAAATACATTTAATTTAAAAAATTGTGGGATTTTTAATCAACCTATATGAAACGTTGCGTAATTTGTTTACAGGTGATCTATTCGATGAAGGTGAATGGAGTAATGAGAAGCAGTTCCAGGATTATGTAGATCGCTTCTTTAAATTATTTTCCTTACCAGAGGACATTAAGATGCATGTTGTAGCCGGTAATCACGATATCGGCTTTCATAATAAGTAGGGATTTTTGTAATGGTAAAACAGTAAAAGTTTTTAAAAAAATAGATTTTAGTGACGTATGTTAATTCATAAAATCCAGCGAGTTTGCTTTTTAAGTGGTGGGGTGTAAATAAATTATATTTGAATTATAGCCCTATAAAAGAATAGATTAATTTTAATTTTCAAAATTTAAAATCGAAATATAAGGTTTAAACTATTCCAAGACTAAGCAGTCTGGTAACAGAAGCTGGGCCAAAAAAAATGGATAGTGACTGTGCTGCGAAAAGTAAAAACTAAGCCTTTAAGCATCTCATTTAGCTAAAAATTAGTTTAGTATTATTTTTAGTTCATTATAAAGTCTGTAGGTTAGTTGGTATAAGAATCTGTTATGTAACAACCACTACAACATACATCATCATTAAATACTTGATACAGTAATATTATATATATTCCTAACTGTCCATTAATTACTTTTATTTTAGTATTAGAAAGGGCTCTGCTCAGAGATTCATCAATTTGCTTCAAGCACCGTCAGTGCAACATTTAGTACTGAAAGAAAGTAATTTCATATTAATAAATTCAATGGCAATGCATGGAGATTCGTGCAATCTATGTGAAGGTGCTAGAAAAATGATTAACAAGATATCAGGTATTTCGTAACATATAACTAAAATATGGTTATTCTAAATTACAGACAAAAGGCTTTATTGTGTTAATATGTTTGTATCAACATGTAAATTAGGATACTTAAGTTTACAATTATACTTTGTTTTAGAGAATTTGAACTGTGCAGAACATCCTCATCAATGTAAAAATGAAGAAGTGAGTTTCAATTATACGCGACCGATTATAATGCAAGTTAGTACAAAAACTTTCTAATAAACAGCAATGTGCATACATGACATTTAAGTACTCACTGAATCTGTGGCTTCCTATTTCCTGGTGCAGTTTATAGTTAATTAATAAAATTTGTTTTACTCACTGTTGCTGAATTGCAGCTGAAAGTTATATTGCCAACCATAGCAAAAGAAGTACTGGTGTAAATCTATTTAGATTTACACTTCAGCTTTGAAATATTGCAAGAAAATGTTGCCCTATTACTAGTCTCTTGATTTGGGTTTTGCAGATTAGTATTTCTTAATTTTTTAAGATTCTTAATTTGAGGATAGTTAGATTAGTCGATAACAGGTTGCACCACATTCAGGTGAGGTTGCCATTTAGAGAAACAGATGGAATATTCTCTCTTATGCCCCATATTAACCATAAATTCGATGTATAATACACATTATATTAAATGTATCTGGACAGATAGCCAAGAGATATATCTATTTATTTTTCACATGTATGCAAATATAATTAATTTTTCAAAATTTATTAAATAATAAGTTCATACATGTGTTAATCATTTTGTTTTGTGTTTTAGCATTTTCCCTTATTTCGCTTGTCAGATGCTGTATGCACAGAACTTGATTCACCACCCTTACCAGAAAGGAATAAAAAATTTCGTCCGAAAATCGATGCATTATCCCAAGAAGCCACAAAATATTTAATTTCAAAATTAAAACCCAGATCAGTATTTGGTGGACACACGCATCATGGATGTTTACTTCACCATTCATATGCATATATGGACAATAATGATTTTTGGGAATATTCAGTACCATCTTTTTCATGGCGAAATAGGCCTGACCCGAAATATATGTTGGTATGGCTTTCAATACTCAAAAATTATTAAAAATCTAAAAAATTTTTGTTAAAAAAATATGACTTGTTTAATTGTGTTTAATTTTTAGGTATCTATATCACCAGATGAATACAGTGTTAATAAGTGTGGGTTACCAAAAGAGAGCACAATAGTGCTTACAGCTATAATATTTATTTTTATCATTTTGCTATCAATGAAGAAGACAATTGGAAGAGGATTTGCAGTGATAAATTTAAAAACAAATAATTCAATCTCATGATTATATTATACAATAAATACTTTTGACAAGATCGAGCATATTATACACTGTACATTTTTTAATGGAAACAATTGCTCTCACTTGGGACACATGAAAGATTTTCTTACATAGATTGAGTATAAAAGCACTACTTGTCAGTTAGTACACATTTAACTTTTGATTCAGTGTCTCAAGTGAAATGACAACATTCATTACTCAAATCACTTATGAAATTATCACAAACAGTAGGTACTTACATACAATAACTTAATTTTGAAATAAATTATTAATGAACTAATAAAGTAAATTAGAGGTAGATAAAAAAGTTAGAGATTCGTCTAATTCTAATAAAAACAAATACTGATGATGGTAATAAAACAGCGAAAATAAAAAGTAAACATTACCACTCCCCCTTAATCGATGGGATATTACGAGATTTTAAGGAGATTCAACAGTTTTAAGTACTTGTTAAAAATTAAAACAAATATTTAATATTAGTCTGCATGCTTCCAACTATAAGCACCTAAAACTTTATAACTAAATTCAGTCTATGAACTCTCAGATGAGTTCTCTTTTAGCAATTATAAAAGCTACTGAGCTTTGATAACTAATGCTATCTTAGATCTATGTCAATAGATTCTGTGTTTCCATTACTCATATTAAACAAAGGGGCCACAAACTAGGAGAATATACTTCTGTATTATATGAAATGTAGTTTAAGGCACTACTTAAAACATTTTATATAAAACATAATTGCAATGAAAATGTACATAAACTGAGTATTATAAATGGGCTACTAAAGTAGCTCTGTAGGCAGTTTCATTATTAGGAATTTAACCACCTAAAATATGTTTTAATGTGCAGTATAATCAGTATTCAAACATATTGTATATCCATGTTTTGGAAGCTTTAGAATAAATAGTGTTAAAAGTATAAACATGTAAGCAGTATGTATGTGATATAACACTTATTTATAGTTCTTAGACATACTTATCCTCTTGAATGTAATTCAGGTTTAAAAAAAGTTAACATCAGCTTACTAGGTGTCTCCTATTCAGTCATTATTAAAACAGTGGCAATTATTATAAACACAATAAATTTTGGCCTTAAATTTTTCAGGCTATTAAGTTTATAATATTTGCCATTATGATAAAGTTTCACCAAGTGACTACAATCGCAAGTATAAATTATTATTTAAACAATTTTTTTATCCATTCATTCTTATTGACGATTATGATGTTGTATACGACAATTGCAGGGGTTAACAGAATATGTTTCAAAAACATTCACAAATAATTTTATAATAATTACACGTCAATATACACATTTAGTCAAATTGAGAAATATTCTTCTTTTCTGTACATAACTTGGTAACCACATATCAATTCATATCCACATGCACAACACACTAAGTAAGCGAGAAGGGCAAAGCCGTGTAGGCCGACAATGCCCTTTCTTGAATTCTATAAAAATATGATTTGGAGTACTCGCGGTTGCTGTAGGGTTTGTATCTGCCCAGGAAGGTCGTGGGAACGCGAACGCTTATTCGCGGCGTGAGCACGCGGTCGAGTTGGCTGCGCTTGCTTTTGATGATAACCAGTATGAGCGTGTCGAGCCGAAGAGCATATAACTGCGTGGAGATACCGGTCATACCGGCAGAGATTTGAATCACCGCCGCTCGCTAAGTCCAGATACCCATTTCCAGAGTTCTCTGACTTTACCTTTGGAAATGCAAGCACAGGTTTCTCGCTCACAGTGTAGGACCTGTTGCGGTGCTTCTGGTATTTGCTTGTAATCTCTTCATCATTGGCAACGGGGTCAATGGGCTTTCTGGAAAGTGTATTAAAAATAATCAGATTTCCTACAGTAAAAGAATGTCTGAAATCCTAAGTATAAAAATGTACAAAATGTGGGAGAAAATAAAGAGATTGAAATTAAAATATTATTACCTTGAAGTCTGAAAGCTCAAGTGATTCTTTTCCATGTTAGCCTGGATGATTTCGAGAAGTTCTCGCCTCTGGAGGCTGCCTGATCGTTTCTTCGTATGTTTGTGCTCGCGGTGTTCTCTGCGTGTATGTCGGTGTGTTCTCGAACGCGATGGTGCCGGTCTTTGCTGCGGTCTCCGCTCTCCGGAACACGACGACTTCGATGACGCATCATCGTCGAATGAGAGTCTCTCATGTTCATCTTCGCTGTTATCCGCACATTCGGCGGGTGTATTATTTTGATTATGTTCCCGCCGACGCCTTCTTCTCCCCTCCCTCCTCTCCCGAGCACTACGCGTCCTCCCATCATCGGGCACTACTGTTAATCGCACTTGAATCGTTTTTGAGCCGTAGTGGGGAACCGTGACTGACTTTCCAATCGACTCGTATATTGTAGACACAATACCAGCTATATCCTGTGGGCAATGAAGTCGGTTAAAGCACACAACTTTAAATCAGTATATTTCGGTTTTCGAACATTGTTTTAGGTTTACCATGAAATTAAAAAAAATTCGGAATAAATACTAATACTATAATTCATGACACTGGTCTTTGCTGTTAGTTTAAAAAAAACTACTCGTGAGAAATCTGAACATCTTACAATAATTACATTTTTAAAGGTTGAATTTACCTCATGCTCGGTGTGAGGAAACTGCATGCCTAAGAAATAATAAAAATAATTTCTGAGTGACTGTCACTTGCTTGAGAACCCTCTCACAAAAAGGTTTTTGTCCAGCAGTAAGTTTATAGGCTGTTACTAACCCTAAAAGCTTGTAAGAAAGTAATTTTTGATGGCGGTATATTTAGGTATCTAATTTGTTAGCTATAGCTATTTGTATGCTAATAATGCGTGATTTTATTAAGTATACTTAGGTACGCATTCGTTACGTTGTAAGTTATTTTATAATTAGAGATCAACATTGTCGATCACAACTCGCGACAAACATTATTTATCTTAGGTGAGTGTGGATTTAATACTCACATCCTTGGTCATGCGACCATGGCCGTCGAGGTCATACAGTGTGAAGGAGAACTGAAGTGGTTGTTGTTTAGACGGCTCAGGATGCTTCAGCTCCACATCGCATGTTAGCTCCTGGAAACAATTAAAAGAAAAGTTTATTTTAAAGAATTTTGGTAATTTAAACAATGTATACTATTAAATGTACTCAAGAATTATTATAAAAATGTATTGATCCGTAGAAGGAAATTGAAGATTTTTTTATAAATTAAAGTGTTATATAGTGTATGCCTAGAAGGCATGTACGACAAAATATCGTTCATCTAATTATAACCCAGTTATTCGACATCGATGACAAACATTCCTCGTTTATTTATCCCTACTGATAATTAAAACATTATGCGTTGAGCCCGATATGCATATTCATAGCCGAAGACCCGGCACCTTTGTCATAAGTATTAAATAAATCTACTCGGAACTGTGTGATCGGTTTGGTGTAGTTGAATATTAATTTTTCCTATATCTTAGAAAAATCAGATTTTTTGTGTAAAGACATTATCGCATTACCTACGTAGAAGTTTGTTAGTGAATTTAACTATAATTTCATTTCGTTATCAAGGCCTATTCAGTCTGTTTATTCTTGACACATGCGCAATAATTTTACCACACGTGTCATAACTTGAAACAATTTTTTTTTGTCATATCAAGACTAATGACAATAGTTAATGTTATTAGGAATTATGACGTTTACTTTTACAAAGCGATTATTGCTTTTTACGAATATGTGAGCTATTTTTAAAGTAAAGGGGCAACCCCACCGCGAGCGTTTGCATAATGAGCATTCGGGTACGAGCATTACAACAGTAGGTACGTTAGCGTGCATTAACGTTCTCATAAGAGAATAAAGGTTTCTTCATGTGTACGCCTCCCAACGAACATTGTTAGCAAAGCAATACCAGGCCTCCTTCACTCGATCGTACCTTCCGCGATAAACAAAACACTTTCGGGCGGCCCCGGCGGTACTCTCGTCATCGCCAGTCGTTTGCCGCCAGTGATGTCATCTTAGGGTAATTTACCTTCGATGTAGAGCAAAAATGATACAGCATTTTAGGATATAAATTTATCGGCATTTTATTTACTAACAGTTTTTTGTGGGATAAGAATTTAAAATATGAACCGTCAAGTAATGTTTCCAAACCATACCGAGTCACCACGGAGCAAACTGTGTCCAGAAATACCAATTTCTCTGGTCAAACCTACGCTAGTTAAACTGTTACAAAACGTTCAAAGGGCTGAAGTATATGGTTGTAAACAAAACTGCTGTATAGTATTTCTAATCAATTATAGATATTACCACGGTTCATTTCGTCGATTCATTGTTATAATCATCAAAGAATTCTAGGCTTGGCGCTCAGTGTACTGGTCGGCAGTGTCGTGGCCGAATCTCATCCGTAGCTAAATATTTGTGTAACATACATGGTTTGATTTCTACCTAACACCCACAAGATAATGTCGAGTGCAAATCCATCCAGAGAAGGCCATTATCATCAATGTTTTAAAGTATTTAGTAATAAGTTCAGTGAATTAGGTATGATTATTCTTTATATAACAATGGTTACAATAATATTACGTTAATTTTAAAAACCGAACCTACCTCAAACCGAAGTCTAGGTTGTTTGTCGTCCTGCAAGTCTGCTGGCCGTGGTGAAGGCGGTATTCTAGCATGATCATGTGTTCTAGTTGGTACTGGCGGCGGAGTAGCAGGTTGGAGTAGCGCCCGTGCTTCGCTTGGCAGAAGGTCCGGTGGCGCTGAACACTGTGACACCGCGCGACCCACCAACTCCTCTGTGTCCGTGCGCTCGCTCTCAGTACCGACTGCAAATAAGTTTTAAGAATTTAATAAAGCTTCTAACTTTAATATATTACAGATGATGCATTTGATAAATTACTACGTATTTGAAGTGTAACTATTATTTACGGATGTTATCGCGTTTTTCGCTTAGCCTGCGCCAGTTACGACGTTGCCGGTTTTCTCTCGGAGATTGCCGTAACTAGGGGAAAGCCTTAATATTTTATTACTAAATTTTAATATGAAATATTCATTAAGGCTTTCCCTTATCGCCTCTAATGGGAGACTTAACCACAAATGTAGGTAACTCAATAAAACCTCCAGTATTTTTACTACTGTTTCTAGATAAACCCTCAACGAATAGAGATAATAAGATTCTATTATCGTGTATTAAAATCAAATTAATCTACCTTTTTAACCTTTCGTAATGAGGTTCCTCTGACAGAGAAAAAACAGGCGAAAGAAACACCGTACGTATAAATACACAAACATTTATGCAAAAACATATGCGTATATAAATAGAAAAATAAATTATTATTATAAACTTAAAAAGTAATAATTACTTTGTAATTTGTATGAAATGGTAAACGTTGTTTTGAACGTGCCAACGATAGCGCGATCAAAAATAGAATGTTGTATGCATTTAGCACTGAAATATACTAAAATAGAAAACCGATTGAACTTAGCCGCGGAATACAGTATGCAGTACCCGTAGATGCTAGGAAATTCGTTGACTGTCGTGTGTCCAAATTCATTTTTGACTCTAGTATGGCCATAAGTTCTTTTACGCATTAAAATGCATCTTTTTTTAAGCTCATATTTATAAAAGTTTAAGCTATTTATTAAAACGAAAGAAAAATTTTGAGAATTTTTGTCGGTCTGTCTAACTGTTAACACGGCATGACCGATTTCAATAAAATTGTCTTCAATGTATAGCTGACTTAAATTCATAGCCAAGTTTTATCGATCGGAAAGTAAATCCAAAGTTATAGCTATAGCAGAGGTGCTACGCTACCAATATAAAGCAGAAGTCACGATTTTCTGATTATGACAAACTGCAACGACAGATACGCCAGCGTAGCCGTTGGCTGTCTTCAAGTTCTAGATTAAGACTATTAAATAAAAAATAAGCTCTTACGTCCATACCCAAATGGGGTGGTTAGAACTTGAGATGATTAAACTGAGTACCTTTACTTAGTAGTCTTTAATAAATATTATTGTATTTACAACTTTATAGTGTTAATTATACTTTACGGTACTGATATTGTAATATATTACAAAGATATTTGACGACCGCGTGGCTTAGAAGTTAAGGTACCTAACTGCTGAGCCGTAAGTTACAGGTTACATTCCCAACCGTAAACAACATCTGTGCAAAACACACATTGGTTTTCGGGTCTGGTTGTGTTGTATGGATTCCGTGTCTCTGACACTGCATTAGAACCTTCCTCTGATCTTATCGAATAAGCCATACTTTGGATATGTTAAGGCAAAGACGAGTGTGTTGTCTGTTTGCGCGTACATTTACAGTACTATATCTTCATCATGATCATATTACAAAGAAGCTTATTCATTTAATATCTGTGCCCACGTCTTCGTAAGTATGATCAAAGACAATGTCAAACGACGTGGCTGATCGGCTGGTGTTTGGTACTACGATCACGTATCCGGCTACCATAGCTTACTAAGCATTGCAAGAATGCCAAAGATACTTGGGAGATGTCTGTGTCTACTTCGTCAGTCCCTCCACGCACACTGCTGCCCTTGATCGATTTGTGTATTTTTGGTTAAGCCTTTTTGATATGTCATCTGGCCCTCCTTTTGCCGGATGCCAAGAGATTACAATTTACTCTACTTTACTTATTAGTAACAAACTTAACCGAAAATACACAAACCGATGACGGGCAGCAGCGTGTGAGGTGTCTCCCATTACAGCGTATGAGTTATGGTTCCCTATTATTTATTGGTTCCTTAGTTCCCAGTTGCCCACCTTACCCTACATATAAATGAAATTGATGGGTCTCAGATTTCAAAATAATCATATTATTTGCACGATACCAAAACTCAAAACCTTTTTTACAAATTGTCTCTCTGTTTGTCCAGGCAAATCTTGAAAACGACTGATCCTATTCTAACGCAACTTTCACTAGAACTTTGTTAGGAGTAATTTAGGCAACTTTTTACCCGGAAATTATTTACCCTAACATTGAAAAACCTTTAAAATTATTTCTTTTCTGAATTGGGCAGAAGTCGTTGGTACTAACTCTTAGTCTTTTTATAACATACATACGTTGGGCTTACCATTCTTAATCTTATGCTAAAGTATAATCCCGACAAAATAAATTCTGTAAAATTTATTAAATGTTTGAAGTAACATGACAAATAAAAGTAAACCATAGCACAGAATTGACAATTCCACGAAATAGGTGACGATTTCTTCGGTTTAACAACTCTATATAAATACTTCGAGCTTAAAGTTGTTAGACGTTGTGGTAACTATTGATAATAAAAGAAATTACGCAATATGAACTTTACTTTTGAATTTAAGAATATGGCATGCATATTAATAAAACGATATTAAAAATAAGCGTGTTAGAGATAGAGAGTAAAGCAACGACATCATCGGTTTATTTATTTTTTTGAAGTGTTACCTTTGCTTACATATAAATTATGTAATATGCACTATGATTATACCTTATTCATTATTTATACATTAGTTGTAGAAATTATCGATAAGGAAGGACAAATTTGCGAATATTTGTAAAAAGTTGAGCGATAAACAAACAAGCCGATGAAGCAGAAAAAGAAAGTCTTTGTTGTAATAAAATTGCAACCGGTAAATATACCTTCGTTGGACCCAGGTCTTTTCTCTGACATGCCGGTTTTCTTACGATGCTTCCTCCGGCGTCGAGCTAATGAAAAATTTGGCATTCAAAACTGCAATCACCAAGTCTGGTGGGCTGGCACCGCGAATCGAATAAGTACAATGATATTCAAATTAAAGCGACTGTCCGGTTCCTGAGCTAACATGAACCTCAGAGATTTATTATGTTTTGTGTATGCACGTTATTACGATTGCATCTGACCTTACCTTATCTTCATTGTATAATCGTTACATTGGGTACAGAAATGGGTAGTTCAATGACTAGCTACAGAGCCAACACTATGTGAATTAGTACTTTCGATAGTACCTCGTCATCATTTAGATTATGGATTTGTGTAAATTTTAAAAATAACCATTATAAATCCAAAATACTCATGTTACTTATTCGAATAGATATAATATCTATTAATTTGTTTTGAAGTGTTAGTCAAAGTTGTCAAAAATAACTAAGAAGTGTTTTATTATTTACTTCTTTAACATATAAATTTCATGTTTCTCAATTATTATGGCGAGCTAACTTTGTGCGAACGTTCAAACAAGAAACAAAAATTCAAGTTCCTAAAGACAGATAACTATAAAGTTATTCGTATAGCACAATAATAAGCATAATTCGTAATTACTTTTTAAAATATAGCCATATATACATGGTTAACACTGTTGAAACAATAAATTTATCGCGCAACGAACAATGCGACGGAACGTGTGACATGATTGATTAATCGATTACGATATTCGAATAATAGAACCATAGTTGTACCGTGATGTAATATTTACATATAATACAAGTAGGTAAAAAGATAAGTTTATAGAAACATTTGTAAACTTTTCTGCAATACATCAGAAACCGAATAAGAAAAACAAAAAAAGCTACGGTCGCCAGATTTTTTTGGTAATTTTTAGTTTGTAGTTTAACCCAGAGCTCGATACGTGACACTACTTGTCATGTTAGTGACTTAGTACGTACACTTTTTTAAACGTGCTACAGCCAAGCGGCGGTTTTTGCTGCTACTCGAATGGGCCGGCTCGACCGGTTATCATTATCCCTCCCATCTCCCTAATACCCTTAAACTCCGGCAACGCTCCTGCAGCTCCTCTGGTGTTGCGGATGTACGTGAGCGACGGCATCACTTACCATCAGGTGAGCCGTTAGCTCGTTTGCCGCCTTACCCATAAAAAGACTAACGTGACAGATGGTGTGCCTGTTGTGGTGTTAGTAGTAGTAGCAGCATACAGCTCCTTGGCCTCCTTTACAAATATTTTGAGGTTTTGCAGCCGGGAAGGGCTCGCCACGCTGCTAGAGCGGGTTGGCGGGCTTCACATATCCTCTCAAAATAATATTTTTTATTTTTTCTCAGACATGCAGGTTTTTTCACGATATGTTTTCCTTCACCGCCGACGAGGTAAATATTAATACTATATATAACTTTAAATTGCTATTAACAATTTTAGTGGTGCCGGCACAGGGATCTAAATCAGGTCGCTCGTGCTCTTTGAAACTAAAGTGAGCGCTCTGACCACTAGGCTACCACGGAATTAACACAAAATAATTGAAAATAATTTTTAGGAATTTTCTCGATTTGCAAGAGGTGCACATACATGACTGTAAAAGCGGCACAATATGACACATATGCTTTGAGAGATTATAACACTTTACATATTTAATAAAATAAATGTGTTTGTTGATCTGCATATCACATGGCTTCAAACTAATTGATTGATCATGACGTTCTCAGCACAATAACATTGACTCAATATAATTTATCAGTGGTATTTAAAATTGCACATTTATTATATAACACTGCACCGGCAGTGACATATCTCAATATTCATGTTTTGTTTATCACGGTGACATCTCACGCAAATTAAAACCCTTAATCTCGTAAATTTTATCCCATTTTTCAAGTTATTAATCAAAATAAATTATCACGTCAAGGATATCAGGAATACAATTTGCAAATGAGCTGAAATCAATACAAACCACCTGTATTTACTCTATAATATTTAAGTAAATGTTTAATTGTCTATTTAGAACAGGGCTTCCCAAATGATTTTGGCCAAGAAACCCCTTTTCCAAGATGAACTGATAGCCAAATTACTATAAAAATCCTATCTCTAATTTTTTTCCTATTGATTCAAAATACTTACCACCAATTTAAAAACTTTGCAGTAGGTTAAGTGAGTAAACTTGACATCATTTTCTCATCAATATTTAACAAAATAAATAGATAAATAATATAAAATTTAGTAAATATCAAAGTGTAATTAATAATTATTAAAACCAATTACGTAATTTTTTTTAAACGTACAACAATGATGCTTCCTACTAAAATATTAGTAATTCTTATAACTAGTTGATACATATATCACAACTTACAGTATCTTGAAAGTACAAATAAGAACTTGTGTAAATAAATAGGTGTCGATTTTTGACCCCATCGATCCCCAAAATAATATAATATAAACTCTCAAGAATTTAAAATCGATTTCTTGAGAGAATCGGTAAATAAAATAACACCCAAAAGTTAAAATACAATTAGATCAGTTAGTATTTTAAAGAGATATCGTGGTCATAAATGTCCACACAATAAATGATATCCAACCATGGTCTTAAATTGTTTTAATTGAATCAGTACATTATTGTTCCTTAATAAATTATCTATATAATGGTAATATTTAACCAATTCTAGTATAGAATAAACGAACAAGTAAAATTGTCAAAAAATATGAAGCACCTGTAAAGCAGCACGCTTGACGCGTTCGCGATTCAGGGAATTTAACGCGTTGATGATAAGAAAAAAAATCATTATGAAAATGTTACTAGTGCAAAAATATAATGTATTTATTACATTATTATTTTGTATCTAGAGGAATGCATTATTATTATTACTCATAATAAATTATTAGTTAATAATGTTGGTTTATTCAAAACATTAGGTAACAAAATCGATCACCAGTAAACAGAATTATTAGAAATACCGGCGGTAAATCTCAAAAAGGTTTTGTAATGCTAGTGACTGGGCGCGGGTGTAGTAACACTGCACTGGGCGGTTGTTCAGATGTTTCCAGGAAGGGCCGAGAGCGGATCGACCCAAAGCTTAAATACCTTAGGCCTGCTATCCCACATCTGCCACTTTTAGTTTTTTTTTTCAATGAAAAAATATCTATCTGACTGGCTACTAACAAATTACTAACAGAAGCTAATATGTTTCCCGAAATTTCATAAAGTGATGGTTTAAGAATGGTTGTGGTAAAGCCTACTTAATTGTATGTAGTATATAAATGTAATGTTAATTAAATATTAAATGTCTTTAAATACATACTAAATACAACCTTCTAATTAACGCTTACCGTTAAAATGTATATTATTAACTGTAAGGAGTGAATCATATTTTTTTTATATTTTATATAATACAAATTTGTATTTCCCATTCACGTGACGTAATCATAAGAATATAATTTCTATGATTTCAACAAGTTAACAATAAATTGTAGATATTGGGTTTAGAACAATAGTCTTACGCTTTTACATAATAACAAAAACATGTTCTTTTGACTTCTGCTTAAACATTAAATTGGGTTGTAAGTCAAGTAAGGTACATCTCATGGTAGGTATTACGTTTAAGTAAAAAAAAACTGCTTGTTGATATACAGTTAAGTAACTTGAGTAATGACGGTACGGTGACATTTGACACGAGTTGCATAAACGTACAGCCCCGTGGACAAACGTCTCCACGGTTTCTAAAATCTATATACACCGTATCACAACGACTTCGAGGTACCTATAACCTTGATGCTTGATTTTCGAACTTCAACGGCCAAGGAACCTCTGTTTGTTTAAACTTCGGTTGTCTGTCGACTAGAAATTTGACGCAGATCCATGCAAAAATTATTTCGTTTTTTCTAAATATTTCTGGAAAACTGGAAATTTCTATGTAATTAGTCTTAGATTTCTAAAACTACATTTTAATAAATTAAATTTTCAGATTATAGAACACCTACAACCTTGTAATCTTTTGGATCAACCTAGGTTTGTCATCGTAATATGAGAAAAAGTTCCGGATTCGGAAAGGACGGATGCGGAGGCAGAACCCTTCCCAAGTGGGTTATGCCAATAAATAATTTCCAGATTTAGGTACTTTCGTGTTTGTCATTACGACAGCATGAAAGCTGGTTAAAATATCGACAACATACTTTCAGTTTTTATTATTTCAGTGACAGTATCAGATACCTGGTATCTTAAGCCCATATTCCGTAACGTAACACAGGGATACAAAAGCCTATACCTATCGAAATATGCCTTACTTAGCCAGTAAACTTACTAACAGTAAAAAAAAAACTTACCAGTAAAGAAACTGGGACAATATTATTTGTGAATACGAGCGTTAGACTTAACGCTCCCGTCACCTATCTAGATAACTTCATTCTTTCGACTTTCGGGAGCCACGAAATGGAATGGCATTAGAAGGCTTACTCCCAAAACTGATACGATTTAAGATTTTGCTTTATTTGAACTCACTATCGATTCGAATTAGATTTAAAATTCATACTTCCGAACTAATCGGAAAGTGTGTATTATGTAGCATTATTTTGGCAGGCATAACAAAAACTAAGTACAGATTTCTTTAACGCCCCACTCCTAATTTAATTTGACAATCACGGTGAAAAATAATGAGTGAAATGGCGGTAAACGAAGTATTTATCCTCATTATCTGTCATAATTTACGACTCTACAAAGTTGATGAAGGCATTTTGTACCGATTCCTACAAACAATTATTTTTGTGGGTAAACTAACGTCAAAGCATGACGATAATTCCTTGGTTGCTTGATAAGGCTCCGGTTCCACCAGTACTTTGATTCATCGATATTTACCGTAGTGACGAGTCTTCGACATGGTTTATTCTTCAAACAGAAGTTTCCTCTACGAAATCGAAACCAAAAACATTCAGTGCGTTCGTTAGTCGTATGTCTCCAGAATTGATACTGTGAGCTGTCTCTGTTGTGTTAGAATCACGAAAATTACTCCAATTTTTGAGAGCTCCATGCTAAATTCAAATATTCATAAATATTTTAGCCTATTAGAAGTCCACTGCCCGCCTCCAATGATTGCAAGATTGCCACAAAGCACAGTCCTGTGTCACCTGCATTCATCGACTGCAGGTGACCCAGGATGACGCTACATCGTCATTGCAGATTCTATCGCGCAAACAAACACCGAGCACAGCCCCTTTTCAAAACTCGCTAAGCAACTTTGAGCTTCTTCATACGGCCTGGAGTGAAAAACCACGTCCCGGTTCCATAAGTCATCGCTGGCAAAACGCACTGGTTGTAAAATATCATCTTGAGCTAGGCGTTGTTTCCAGAATGCAGCTCAGTTGGATTCGTCGATTGAAGTCTGGGTCGAAGTTGGACTTATCTAATCGGACAATTTGTCCCAGGTATCTCGTCGACAACTTAGTGTTCCCAACAACAACCGGTATTGGTGTGACATGAACGGTAGACATGATCTTCGTCTTATCCATGTTCATATTAAAGACCAACCTGTTGGGAGACACTATTGAGGGCATTGAGCATAGTGCTAAGCTACTCCAGCGATCTCGTGATAAGAACTATGTCGTCGGGAAATCGAAAGTGAGTGATGTATTCGCTATTGATGTTAGTACCGTATCCTTTCCAATTTAGCAGCTTGAAAGCATCTTCCAATGCAGTGGAAGATGCTTTCAAGCTGCTCCAAGGAAGAGTTTCGAGATATAACATCACCCGATCTTACACCTTTCTGCAATTGTTTTGATTTTGTACTCGTACAGACCATGGTGGTAGTCTCAATGTACATACACCTCCGCACTTCGATATACCGAGTCTATCTGACACCGCTGAGGAGACAGAACCACGTCCCAAATTGTGACTGACTAGACGGCTTTCTCATAGTCAACATATACCAGACATAATGGTTAATTGAACTCCATGATCTTCTGTACAATCGGTCAAAGATTTGTACATACACAGGGCCTTTTCGAAAGGCGGCTTGTTCGGGAGGCTGGAAGTCGTCAAATCTGTTTTCTAGACCATTCGAAAACAGCACGTCGATGGCTTAGAAGCAATATGAGCCTATGGGTTTTCAATACACAGTTATCTTGAAAAATAGGTCAACCACGCTCACGGCGTTACACCGCCATGAATGGCGGAATTAAATAGCTTCTGAAGGACTACAAGAAACGGTTTTCCACCCGCTTTCAGCTCAGCTGTAATTCCGTTCTCACCGGCGCCCTAGCCGTTTTTAAGTAGTTCGAGAGTCATCCTAATCTCGGATATTACTATATATCGATATCGGATCGGAGATATCGGACTGACGTCCGGGATATTATCGAAATAATGTCGGATAAGCCTTCTTGCTCTTGGATCCTTACTCACACTAGTATCTGGTTTCAACGACGATGTGTACAGCAGACCATAAAATCTCTCGCTCCCATTAAAAATTTCAGCTCCAGCTGAAATAACTGAGACGCTTTTGGTCTTCAACTGGGCCTGTTGGCTCTTTCCGATCGACAGATCTCCAGCGATATTTTGGATCCTTTATTCCGCTCTATCCCATTTTCAATAAAAGCTGTATTAAATTTGTGTATATCTCGCCTCATAGATTTGGAGATGTGCCAATTCAGATGTCGATATGCTAGACTACAGCTTCATTTCATCCCTGGCTTCCATGAGTTATAGTGTGATCGGAGATCTTTTGAGACATGTTCGTGTGGCGAGTCCTGCAAAGATTAGCTCCTCCTATAAATACAAATACTGAATGTAAAAACAGTTGAAAGTCAAACAACAGAATGATTTGACATTTTTGAATTTAGAATATTTAGATATTGTTTTAAAAAAGTTTTAATCACGAATCATGGACCCATGCAGGCCCAATTTAATTTAAAGCGACCACTTCATTAAAGTGGTAATTTCATACCCATATTAAATGAAATACCTATCTATCAATATAAAATAGTTTATTTTTCATGAGATGAGAAATTTTCATAATAAATGATGAAACAAAAAATACTAAAAACAATGGAGCGATAAGTATTAAAATCCATACAAAACAAAACAATGTAACTACTTCGTCTCTAAAGTCCAGTAAAAAATACTATACAGTGTTCACCCTAAATTATGCAACAAAAACCAGCATCTCTGAAAATTCTTTGTGTCCGCCGCTTACTATAAATTGTAGCGGGCTATATACGCACTTTAGAGGAGAGCTTCAAGCGAGGGCGGGGACGTCTTTGATGTGAAATAAAAGGTATCATTGTCTCCGCTTCGGCGACGTGCTTTAAACTTTTCTCTTTGAAGTTAATCAAATGAGCGGCGCGGCTCGGTTTGCATCTAAAATTGTATTAACAAACTACGCTCCACGTTAGACGTGTACGTGAACGTTCTACAACGAAAAATGTAGGTATCGTCTTCTAATTGAAGTGTTCGGCGTATGGGTGTTTCGTAACTAAATAGATCAAAGCAATTTATTTCTACTTTGAAGTAGGTAGTATTAGATGGGTAGTCGCCTCTCGACAGCGGAACTTCATTTTTTTTATACAAATTAAATCATTTAGAGTTCGACCGCTTGCGTGTCTGCTCACTTTTAAGTACGTCCCTGGGTACTTAATCTAGACTTATGTATAAAGGCTGTATGTATTTCGTTGCACAAGCAGGTAATCTTTAAATCCATTGGACCGGTTCTGATATTTTTTTTATTATACTTATGCCTTAACTATTAACAACTAGTAGAATAGTAGGTTGGGTGCGGAGTTACGTTTGTCTGCGCAGTCGTGTTAAGTGAAGGTTCGTAATCTCTGCCCTAATTTATGGGTGATCATGGGTGACAGCCGTGTAGGGTTATTACATTAATTCACATAAAAGAATACGGTTTCAAAGTCTTGTTCCCTCCGTGGTAGGTCATCAATCTATATTTTAACATGGTAGAGCCAAGAGGCGGCTTTAGCTGCTGCTCGAATGGGCCAATCGACCGGGTTATTAACCCGCAGCCTTCACGCCAGTCTCGCAGAATACCGGCGTGAAGTAGAAGCATCTCGTGCTTCTGCGTTTCGTTCGGTGAGTGAGATAACCAGAGGCCCACTCCCTCTCCCCATCCTTACTGCCATCACCCAAATACCCTTAAAGACCGGCAACTCATCTGGAGCACTTCTGGGTTTGCAGATGTACGTGGGCGACGGTAATCACTTACCACCAGGTGAACCGATTGCTCATTTGCCGCATATCCCATAAAAATATATATATAACACCAAGGTACTTTATTGAATTTTTATATAGCTAGGTCATTCTTTAACAATTTGAGATAGGTATTACCAAATAGGTGATCCAAGATAAAATGAGACAAACATGATTAATCTTATTAAATAACAAGCGCTTCGGTATTAGATATTTTCGGGTATAGACCTGGGGACGGACAGACTGTTAGACAATTTGTTTTGTAAATGAATGCTTGTCGTGTTGAAGCGGCGTAATAAATCTGCTAGTGTTGATCTAACCCCGGTTCGTAATAGTCGCCTAAAGAAATCACTCCAAAACCTTACTCACTTTCCAGTGTGCAAATACTCGTCACGAAAAGTTATTGACAAATGTAAAAATGCATTTTCATACTGCAGTAAAGTAGGAGCCAAAGCAAACTGTAATGTTATTTCATAAGTTCATGTGGACGTGGACTGTTAGACGAGAATTATTTAGTAATTGCACTAACAGTGTCACAGTTTTGGCGCAGCTTACGATAAAAAGGTTAGGTGGGTATACAGACACTCAATAATGGATTAGTTGTAAGAGATGTACAAATGCGATTGGTTTTGTTCAACGGGCTGTGAAATTAAGTTTTAAATGAGATGCATAATACAATTTAGTCTCCGAATATTTAAAAAAGCTTAAAAAATTACATGAGTAACGTCGTCCCTTGCGCGTATGCTCATGTATATATATTAAAATAAAGTTATTATATTTTCCCTCGCAAGGTAAGGTCAAAAATTATAAACCAAGTTACTTTATTAAATTTTTATAATACAAGTAGTTAAAACAAACAAATGATTACATATATTTTAAAATATAGATTTTCTTCTATGCGTAGGTTAACATTACATTATTGAGTGAAAGCAATTATAACTTAATATGCATCAAGAATAAGTATGTACCTTCTGTTCTCGTACATAATGTAACAATTTTTACGTAAATAGATGGCAAAATGTACGATTGTATATACCTTTTATCAAATACAAGATCAATGAATCGTTGATAACAAAAAGGAATTAAAATACTAAGCGCATGAAAATAACAAACACCTACGGACTTAAACATCGTTTACAAGTGTTAGCTATTAAATAATTTTTTGTCAAAAATACGCAATATTTTAACCGTAAACGACAATAATTTTCGGATTGGGCCGTGCTCGATTAAATGTGTTTAGAGTAAATAAATAACACAAAGTACCAAGTTGTTTATTCCCTTTGCGTGATAGGCAACATTTTTAAAACTTACTGCTAAACTTCTTGTATCCATTTCTAAACTTGTTGCGCCACCACTTGACGAAGTGGTGCGCCATGGGGGCGTCCGCGGCGGGTGCCGAAGCTCTCAACGTTTCGTAGCACGTCATGCGCTGCGCTCACGCACGCATCACGAATACTTCAAAAGAGCCGCTTGTTTGCAATATCACAATCACGGAATACAAATCACTACCACTATAATGAACAATCACAACATTCCACGATTTAGTTTCCCTTCGACGTTGAATCGAACTCCGTGACCCAGTTGTCCGCGTGTGTATTGACTGGGCAGTTCAAGCGCACATACGACCGTCCCTTGCGCGTATAATGAAGTGACTGACTGACTGATGGATGGAAGAAGGGAAGGGGCGCGCGGGAAAGAGCCGGCGGGTCGGCGCGGCACAACCGTACCGTGCCGTCACGGCGCGGACAGACGGCGCTCTCGGCTCGGAGGCTGGCTGGCCTCGTGACATAGACTAATGATAATAACGACATCTATAAATAGATGGTTCAGTTCTTTGAATTATATTTTAAATTATGTAAGTAATAAAGCTGATACTAAATAAAATAAACAGTAAACGTAAAAAAAATGATTAAACTTTTTCTGTTAAAATAAATTTTTACCATCACCGGGTGTGCACCGGGTACAGTACCTACCATGTAGTGAGGTAAATTTTTTGGTACCTACTTACCTACCTACCTAGGTATGAGTCGACTAGATACAAACACTTAGATTATTATAATATAGAAATGACACTCTCAGTGCCAGGAAGTCACTCTCAAATCCAAACACTCAAGCACCACACAACTCCCTTAGGGTTGCAGTAATCGTTTGATCTGTATAATATAAAATCACGAGAAATGTAATGCAGTTATTTTATAAGTATTACGTGATGTATTATTTGAAATTAACAATGTATATATTAGTAACTATCTATATTAGTAATATTAAATTAGTACGTTTTGTTAGTAACAGAAAATGTTTTCCCTTGTTTAAAGAAACTTTGTTATAAAAGGCCTACTATAAAATAGATTAATATATCGAGGACAATGATGTGTGGAAACAGTCACTTAGTCTGCACTAACAAGTCTCTTAAGGGCTATACTGAAATATTGTAAAAATTAACATTTAAAAAAATATTTATATTAATGTACACTGCCATGGCATATATTTATTATAAATTATTGTAAATTACATTGTAACATGCAAAAAAAAACCCAGTCTTTTGTGCTGTTTCTTCTGTGAGGTCTTATTTTGTGAAACGGTGTAGAGCTTTAAACAAGCCTAAATTGAGTAAAAACGTTTTGACTGACTATGAATGGATGATATATTTGAGAATAAAATCATTGTTTACCTTCATTAACCTTGACACACTTTTGCCATCGCGATCTTTAATTATCTTCTTCGTCATCAACCAATGAACTACCCACCGCCCGAAAAAGGGCTCTTCTAAAATAGCGATTTTTGACTATAAATGCGACTTTGAAAGACTAGACTTTTAAAGAATAGAGAACTCTTTACTCTGTAGAAGTGTATTATTTCATTTTCATACTATTCATTGAGCATTTATTTAACATTTATACATCGTTATATAAGCCAGTCGCAAGTCCCCTGCTGAAAATCGGGGTATATGAGTCCTAATTTGTATAGCCCTCTGAGCGACTTGGGATTCTATATCATAACATACAATTGGTGCACTGGCAATGTACAGAATAAATACTTTGTCTTGAGAATCAAGGTACGTATACAGTAGCTACACTACGCTATCTAACAACTCGAACTCGAAGACCATATTGTTTAGTGCCGTCATGAATGACCTAAATATACATTTTCTGAAGGACTGCAAGTACCGGTATTGCAACCGCATTCGGAAAAGGAACTGTAACTATGTGTTCCACCGGAGCAAGAACCATCCTAATCTTAGATTGTCGTCTCAGATGAAGCGTAGTATTCCCAGCAATAACCGGTAGAGGTGTGACATGACAATGGATATGGTCTTCGACGTGTCCATGTACAGTATATATACATAGTTAAAGTACTAACTGTCATATTGACTATATCGTCGGAAATCTACATCGAATAATCCTAATGACTATGAAAATTAACAACGATTCTACACTAGAGGAGGCATTGCACCGAATAGAGATCATTTTTAGTCATTCGAATCTCGCTCAGGCTAATATCGAGAATGTCATTAGAATCGTCTGATGGGATGCGCTTGGTTTTTAAGTTGCCCCTCATCGATCTTACACCAAATCTCAGATCCTTAAAAAAAATGCGCTGTAATCGGTCTTCAACTTAGTCAATTCTCTCTTACCGTAAGATCACTGGCGAAGTCTTTGGAGCCTTATCATTGTATCCACTATAGACTGCGTACGTCTCGACGCATATATTTGGACATTCGATGCCGATTTATTGGCCCGTCAGCAACCGCATTTCACGCGATTAAGAAGAGAGTTAGATAGTTTTTGAATTTTATAAGTGCGTCGGATTCTACAAAACTTAGCTCTTAACACTTGGACAGTGACAAGTGATTTGCAACTTGAACTGAATGGTTCTAATTTGTTAAATGGGGGTAAATATGGACGGAGTGTGAATATCACCAGACATATAAACTATTAAATATTCAAACTACCTTAATTCCCGTAGTAAAGATCAAGTGCAACGTACAATTTGTTACAATGTACGTTGTACATTGCACAATTGTAGGATTTCTTTGTGGTGATCCCTGATTACAGAGTCGTTTGAAGATAGTCTCGGTCAGATTGTTTGGTCACTAATTTTAAGTACAGTATTCGGGCTGCTCCAGATCCACTTTCTGCACAAAAATTAAAATGTCTGACTGTGACGGTGTAGCCAACACACAACATTTTAGTCGTGGCTCATAATAACAGTAAGTAATATTTTATCTCTCACGTTAAATTTTTATACTTTGTCATTCTTTAAGGTACCGTTACTTTCTAATTTCATTACAGTACCTATGATATGTTAAAGTTAACGACATAAAATGCAAGTTACATAAAATTTACTACATACGTTTGAATTTTTAGTTTGGAATTAAATAATATTCAAACCTTAATTACAAAAACATAATTGTTATGAATAAACCATTTGCTCTTGTTAACCTACGATTTCCAAAGAAAGGAGCTTAAAAATATTATTATCAAAAAATTGCTATCACAGGTACACAAAGCCATTGCCAAAGCCATAAAGGCATAAGGCGTTAACTCCGCCCTTTGTAAAAATTATTCTAAAGGTTTTAATACATTAAACATATCTTTATGCCTTCTATTTATAAATGTTATACATGACCTATGTTAAGCGGGCGACTCGTTTGATATAATTTATGAACACCTAAACTACGTACTTATATTGACGTTATTTATTAATTTATTATATTTGATTTTCGTTTTAGTTTTCCTTGCATAATGCCTATTGAAAATTCTTAAATACTGTGTTTTATCGAATCAGGTACCTGGTAAGTGGCGTTACTGGCAGGACGCAGGAGTTTGTTTAGGTAAGAAAAGTCCACACGGTCAAGCATTAGTAGTAAGACTCACGCTTTACCATACCATGGAGTTTCTTTTATTGGATTGGAGTGTCAAACGAACTTACAGTCCATCTGATGAAACAGAGACAGGTAAGAGGGTGGTGCTTGCCGAGACGACTCCTGGGCAGAGAAAAAGTCTAATACCACCTAGTGAAACCCGTCGTAGAACCTGTATAATATTATTACAAAGTATAATGATATGGCATCAATAGAACAATTAAATTTAGTGCGGGTTGGGGGACATGTCGGCGAAAAAATTATATTTGTTATTTTCCAGTCCAGATACAAGTTGTAGTCAGTACTAGAGGACATGGTCTGCTCAAAACGTTACTTGAATATTGAGTCTCAAAAATTCTTTGGAGCTAGCAGTGGATAATTTACCCATGGAGACGAGCGTGGGTAAATCCATAGATTCCTAGCCAGAGAGATAATTAATTCTGTCGTAAGTCATAAGACTTTCGTTTTAGATAAAATACTTAATTCTTCTGAAGTAGAGTTACCTAGGTCATATGCCGGTAAAACATTAAAGTTGTCAACAGTGTACTATAACAAATTTGTAGATTATTTTACACTCGAGAATAAAGATAGTCTTTTTCATAGCTAGAACCGTTAAGAGAATCGAATGAAAAAAGGTGAACATAACAAAACTGAACCACTGAAGTTGCAACAGAAACAAAATAAAATATGCATATAGTAGGTAAGTCGTTTTTAATAAATTCAAGGAGCCCTCATGCCATGTCTGCCTGTGTAAGCGAAATAACCAAATTTACAATCAAACAGAGGAAATGCCACAAGGTTAATAGGACGACGTTTCACTCGGGAATTTATATTCTTCTAATATCTTTAAACGAATTTACATAATTTAATGACCAATGAGTGAGTGAATTCTAGTTAATGTTATGGTAACGGTATAACATCAGCGGCCATTTAAATTATTCGGAAAGACGCTAAGGTTTAATGTCGAATTGCCACCTAAGAAGACTATAAATAAACAATGTTTTCCTGTTTGTATTCGTAACGAGATTCACACTGGGTTAACGAAAGTAGTAAATATGTATAGGGCAGTAATGAGGGAAGGTGCACGAGCATAGGTCCGCTATGTGGCCAGCCTCCGTGCGGTCGACGGCCTCTCGTCCGGCTGTTACAAAAAATATTATTGTAAGTAGATACCTAGTTCACTTGTAGCTTGGCGTTCACTACTTTTTTGTCCCCACTTATTTACTACAATACCATGGTAATAAAACGAACGAATTCATTAAGATTATTGCTGTTTGTAATTTATAATATGCTGTTATGTAAAACGAAGAAATGGCAGTTTAACTTAAGTGATTCCAAAATTCAAACAGACGGATTCAGGTAGCAACTACTCTATTTGCTTTCAAATGATAAAACACATTTACTAAATAAACTTAACAAATCTGAGACTACTAATCATTACGGCAAACAAAAGCAATATAGCCAAGAACAAAAATGTATTTGAATTCAATTAGTACACCAGTTATGCTGTTTCTTAAGTAAAGTGGAACCACCATGGATTATACTTGACTAAACTCAAGAAACAGAATTTTGGATAAGGCACCATCAATTCAGCATTTTTCAATAGCTGGCCACCACGAATGTACATTTATGTTTATTTTATCCATCGTTATGATAAGAAGAAAAATTTCATTTATATTTAAATTATAAATATAAATAGTTCATTGATATAGATCTCGTTTAAGTGATTTGGGAGACATTGCGGTAATCGCCACGCTAGCTGTATTGATGATCTTTACAGAGTCAGAAATTACATACCTACCACTAACTTAGGCGCTACTATCCGTGTATTTTCTGTGCGGCATTTTTGGAAATGCTATGACACATCTGTACAAATAATAGAATAAAATATTTCATAAATTAAAAGCAAAAAAAAGCTATCAAGACTGTATATCCAAAAAAGAGGTGGTTAGAGATCACGACATTTATTTTAGTCTTTTCAACTAACTTTTCACCAGAGCTTATTTGGACTAACAGGTAGTGAGCCCGCCTTCATCTTAATCTCCGGGAGAGAAAAATCGTACATAAGTTTCGAAACTGATTGATTATTAGCCCTCTACATAGATAATCGAACTCGTGTCTCCTGATTTCAAGGCGGAAACCCTAACTAGTCGTCTATCGTATCGTATATCGGCAACTAGAAAGCAATCATAGAATTTTAATTATCTTATTAAAAATTTGTCTCACCAAATTGTAAGTATATCCTTACAATAAAAAAAAGAAACCGTAAATCTAAAATACTGGTGATATAAGGTAACATAAACAATAAAATACAGTTCAATTTAAAACCGCCTCCTATACATAGCCTCCTATACTTACTATTACAACGGATAGTTGGTAATAGTAAGTCAAAATGTTCCAAGGAACGGTTCTTGGAACAGAACAATTAATATAATTGTTTCGGTATCTCGTGCAACGTGACTTGTGCGATAATATCGACTTTGGCTCAGGCTGATACGAGGGGAATAGACGGTGAGAGTGGGGCGACTTATGGATAGTGTTGCCAAGTGGTTGTTAATTAAACGGACAGTGTGATTCATTTAAAAAAGAATTAAATGCCCCAACGACAAGGGACTTCTATCGTCTTGAAAAGCTAATAGACCCGTAAAGTGGTCGACATGAGAAATCAGCACAAAAATTTACCTAACAATTATATTGACGTTGGCACTGGCTTAGTACTCATGTCGCTACTATCACTAGTGCATCGTGCATTTTCAAGCTAATGTTTAAAGCTAAGTTAAAGCTGTTTTAGCTAGCTAGTTTTTAAAGCTAAGGTTTCAAGCTACCGGTTTCTCACTAGACACCGCTCGATGTGTATTAAATAAGTAATAAAACATAATTTGTAATATATATTGTTAGGAGTATTTGGTAATTGAAGTTTTCCAAGGAATCATTTTAGGAACTTTGGTAATTTTTGACCAAATTCAGATGAACTAAAGCGTTTAAATTGCAAATCCTCAAAGCGAAATGTCCAAGATTAACATGGACTATGTAGTCATCCTTGTGACGACCCTACGCTCGACTTCAAATTAGAATTTTACTGCCTCTTCGTGTTAGGTTTATTGTCGACGATTTATCTGTGACCGCGATGAGGTCGTATTCCAAAAATGACTTACAACAAACATTGTTTAATGTTCGCTGTAAAGTAAATTATCTCAGTATTACGGCATGAGCTTGTGCTTTTTTATACATTCTGGTAAAGTTACATCGGATACTGTGAGGCCCAAACAATGAAGCGAGTTATAATACCCAGCACAGATTCCGCATGTTATGATCTAAAAGATATTTACGTGATAGAAATCAAAATCAGCACAGCTCAAGTAAAGATTATTCATATTTCATAGCAGACGTCGTGCAGAATTAAGAATATTTGATGAATATCAATATTATTCCACACTGTGCCCAATGAAACCAGACACAAGCAAAAGCCATCGGAATGTGTCTGTTAATACTTGAACTTGATTTATCAGCTTTTTTGAGTTCACTGCTGAATATAGGCTTCTGCAAGAAAGCTACAGCAAAAACCGGCAAGGTCTTGCTGGTACTCGTCACCCTGGGCAAGCTGGTTGGCGAGCGAGCGTCGGTCCTAGCGCGTGTGATGATGGTCCCTACAATTTGGGATTTGGGTTCGGCAATTTTGATGGTCTTTCCGCCAACATTCGATCGCCATAGCCCCGTTAGTTAGTAAGTATTGTGTACCCTTCTAGTAAACAAACGAGGCTCTCCTATCTCCCGGAGAGGCGAAAGCTCATTTGGCAATTCAAGTCGTGCCAAATGGAAATTCATAATCTTTTCGCAGTGTAAAGTCTTTTCTTTTTGACTATTCTGCCCACACACACTATTTGACTTGATAATAGATGTTTGGTCACCTTTTTGTTGAAAAACACAAGTTTTTTATTTGTTAGAGCGTCAGTAGTTTTCAAAGATTTGCAACCGTAAGCAAAATCTCTTGCTCAAAACAGCTCATCTACCGGTTTGATGTGGGGGAACAGAGAGCAGAAGATAATAATTAACATAAGTGTTACTTTACCTTACGTTGATCGTACTACACAATGCAATCAATGCTGACAATTGTGGTGGTGGCTTTTGTACTATTTCAATTACGATCAGAACTGGTTTTTGCCAATTGAAATATTAAAAAATAGCACTTTTATATACTTAAATATTTACAAAAGGCAATAAAATTTAATGTTCTACAAATCCATAATACTTCATTAAACATAGCGTTGAGATTTCTGTTAAAACCAAGTTATCATGATTAAATAACAAAAAGAATGCGAGACCCGGGCAGTGGGTTCAACTTGGGTGGCATTTCACAGTAACCGCGGAGGTGGCCGCCAGGACTCCATTATACATAAAGTCTATAAACTTCGTCACTCTATTTTCAAATAAAAACCGCTATTGTAATTGGAACTGCTGTTTAGACGTATAACCTTCAATATTTCAAATAGACCACCCAGAAACCTACTGTTGATAGTAAACTAGATTTTAATTTAAAATTTTTGCACGAAAATAAACGCTCTTTTCTTTTTGTATTAAAAGTTTATACAAAATTCAAACAAAACGTCTGATTTACCAAACTTGTGTTGTGATTACTATTAAATATGTAATCTTCATGATAGATATTATTGATTTAATGAACACAGTTTATTTGGAATTTAAAAAAGTATAAAATTAATATATTTGAGTGGGCAATGCCCACGCGAGCGAAGTGGAGCGGCCGCGGCTGGCAATGTGCCAAAAATAAGAACATCAGAAATAAAACGCTTCTATCAACATTCCAGGTCATTTGGTGTGATAATCTTTTTAGTTTTGAGTACATAGATAGTTATGTGTGTTAGGGATTAGGGATATTTATGTTTCATAAAATATTGAAAGATAAGCCAACCTCCACCATTATTTATCGAAGTTTTATTTCTATTGGGTTGGGGTGAAAAATTAGCTTACAGTTACGTTGCAATTGCGTTGTCACCCTTATGGACTAACTTGGAATGCCTCACATATACCGGCATTATATCGGCTCTCTATACCTTTCAAAACGGAACACAACAGCAGTTACACTGTTGTTTGGGGGCAGAAATAAGAGGGTTGCACTACTCAGACGTCTCCTAGGCAGAGAATGAGTCTACGACCTAAACGTCCTTAGCTTTCCACGCAAGTAAGCTACTAGGTGCTTTTAAGTTCTAAAGTAAATAAACATTACTACTAATAATTTGAAAGTTGTTGGAAAAAATTTATTACATAGCAAAATTCCGAATGAAAAAACAAAAAAGGCATATGTTACCTAGTCCTAGAAAAAGAAAAGTACTACCTCTCTCACCACAACTATAATCCACACCAGCACTACACTCTACTAGTACACTAGGTAGTAAATACCACCAACATTTAATACGCGTCACGTGTTTCGACTTCCAACAAGGCATTGTCAAAGCGAAATCATTGTAATTTGAAACTCGGCGAAATTGTAAATCTTAAAAAGAATAAGTTCCGTACCTACTACGCGGGGTTGTTTAGCACATAGCCAGTGCACTAGTCTGTAGAACTTTTTCATTGGATATAGTCAGATATATTTTCCGCAATTGGTCGATAGTCAGAGTCTCGAAACATGGTGTACCGCGTGATTTTGACATTTTGATGAAAAATTAGTTGCTATGTTATACTTTGGGTGCAAGAAGGAATTCCTTAAATCCAATGTGTAGATAACATACAACTACAGAAAAAAATATTTTATTAGTACCGTTAAACCAACTTGAATAAGCTACACGGAATATTTCAAATAATCTCAACAAGTTAAAAATTTATAATACCTTATAGTTATAACTAACTACTTCACAACAGATCTGCGTAAATCCAATTGGAAGATAGATAGATAAGAGTATCCTAGAGCAAGGTTCCTTCTGCGTATAGGTGTAATAAAAGTAAACCCATGGAATAATCGTCTTGAATTTCTAATCCTAAGTTTAGATCTAAATACCTATATGCAGACATATGTAAGCTTCAAAGCTTTGCAAATAACTGCCTATCCGGCACAGGTCAATTGTAGAAGGTTGTAATTATTTTAGTCTACACCATACCAACGCGACGCGTGGTATTGCCAGGCGGTACTTCAAAGCGGTAATAACGTACGATTACCGGACCTCCTCTGTCCCTCTTACCTCGGCCTCGCGGCACAAACGCTTTTTTACCATGGAACCAGTTCTCTCCCATGTCGGATATCGGTTGTTCTTAGTGATTCCGCCTTAACGCGACGTAGTGTAATTATTTCTATTAAATAATATACTTAACTCGGAGATCACATCAGGGCTAGATGAATACGGATCTCTTAAAAATTAACGTCAATAATGTCAGGGTTTAAAAGTTCATGTGTTCAAACAGTATTATATCATAGACATTGGTATAAAGGATATAGTCCTTTTTACCTATGTATTTAGGAACATACCTAAAGCCTCATTTTATGTGTCTACAACATAGGTAATTAATTGTTAATTAAAATTGTCATATTCCCCAGTATCCACTAAAAATTACGCTCTATAGAAAATTTTCAATGGAAATTTGCTACTTGCAAGAGCCGATATCAATAGCAAGTGTCGGTTGAATGACTTTTATCAAGCACGAACACAGCTCGGGGGTTGGGCTGTTGCTATACAAGTTTCCCACAGGGATGTTACGCGTCGGCAACTATCAAAGGGATTTAAATGATATCAATGGCTTTGTGCTACTGCGGGGCCCTTTGTCGGCCTTTAGCGGCAATTGCGCCACCAGCAACGGCGATCTATTGCCGATACAATGCGAACATCAAAGGCTCCGAGTGCCGACACTGCTTGCGTCACGTGCCGCTGCCGTTTCGCAACTGCAGATGTGCAGATTTATTGCAGATATGGACTTAAATTACAAGATATCATTAAATGTTACAGATTTGGTAACTTCATTTATTGTTGTAACTGCGCAAAAGAATTTCGAATTATACCTTGTTCTTAATTCTAGTAGCCTTTATTTTCTATGTTAGTAAGGGCAAACCAAGCTAATAAGTGTGTAGGTATGTCAACACAAATATGCTTAACGAAGAACTCAGATTTTAATGTCAGTCCTGAAAATAATGGTATTACCACACGCACCAGCGTTATACTGCTCATTTACACAGGTATTCTCCGTCAGGGTCAGGGTCAATGTCGAGAACTCGACTAAAGAGTGTATCTACCATGTACCTACGTTATGCATTTGTTTTATTTAGTAAATATTAACATACAAGCAGATAGCTAACATTTTTAATCTTATCTGTCGCCAACATTTGCCATGTCTGTAAATTAAAACGATTATACACATACACAATAGATACTACACATTCAAACGTAGAAAGGTACCCACCTAACACACGATATGTAAATATTTGGTGTAGAATTTATTTTTATCGTATTGGCCATAAAAGCAAAAAGTCACTTCACGAGTATAGATAAGAGTCAAAACTGTTAAAACGTATCCAAAAATAGGGGGCGTGGGCTTTCGGCCTGCGCCGGCGGTGATACTTATCTTGTCCCCTTTGATCTCGCCGCATGGCGGTCGGCGGCCGACTGGCTTCGCCGCATTGTCTCGTGTTTTAAGCACGAGATAATGAATAACATTATTTAAGTTATTATTAGATTACTTGGAAAACTTAGGTAACGTTTTTCTTTGCAAAATATCAAATAAAACAAACTCACACGTCTACCTACTATAAAACACGAGATGGTATGAACCTGCCAATGAGGTAGTTGGTGATGTGAGTTGGTTGGACACTAAGGTTTCCACGAATTTCGTTAAGCAAAAATGTAGTGTGGCTTACCAAGACCATTGACAGGCAGCAGTGTCTAAGGTGCAAGACGTCTGGTACTGCGAAGGTTAACATGCTTAGGCAAGCTAGTTCTAGCAGCGGCATATAAACTGGCTGATGAAGAGGAAGAAAAAAATTGTCTGTGAACAGATGAGTTCATGAACAGCCTGTCTGAGGTTCTGCATATTCGAATGGGTATTACGCCATTATACAGCCACCAGAACCTTCTCTGTCATGGAGCAGGATACACTCTTGCTCTTACAATTTATCTTACATTCTGATATTAAAGCTTACGCTTTAACAGTAACAATTATATCTCATTTTTAATTTCATTCATCTTAGTTGCTTAAATGTGGCCTCTTTATTTGTTAAAGAACTAAAATATTTCGACTTCAAATGTTCTACAACGCAATGTAGGTACCGTAGCTCGATGCACCGAAGCCGCCGGGTGCCCGATAGCATCGCCGGTCGCCGCTCGTCGGCGAGCGCTAGCGTGCAGCGCGCCATCAAATTAATTACGCCTATATTTTATCCCTTTGTCGGCTACCGCTCGCAAGAGCTGCTAACACAGCGCTTTACTGCGAGCTTCGTTTAAGCCAATCACTTTGTATTTGAATGCCGTTTAGCACCTGTTAGCTTTGGTCATTTAATATTGGTAATATTCACAAACAAAAAAATACCTCGTCTGGATAAAAATAATATTATTAGATTTAAATAATATTCTTACGATAACAAAATCGATAAAATAATTAGTTTAGTTATTTTATCATTAGTTACTCATAAGAATAATAACTAATACTAACGTAAGTACTAATCCCCAAAGAAATCAAAATATTTTTTAATTAAATTAGGTTTAAATTTTTGGGTATATTTGTAGCATGACCTTTTTTGGGTATATTTGTAAAATTATCAATCTTGCGTTTGTTTTTAATATTAAAAGTCTATTTATATAAATAAGTCTATTCATAGTTCTTTCAACAATATCAAATTAGGTCCCTACGTGTGATTTCATTGATTATGCAGTGTTGAAACAGGACCATAAAACAAATCAATCCTTTCTTACCCAACCGATTTCCGTCCGCAGGAATCACGGGGTCGATGGACAGCGATCCACGGTAGTTGTCCGATCCCCTTGCCTCTAGTCACTTCATTTTATTTTCATACGTAAATTGGTTTTACCTATAGTAAATATCTAAGAAAAAGCCTTTAAAATCACATTGCAATGTCCGTTAGTAAATCTAGCGACGAAAGTTTCCACCCGTCAAGTTCTTTCTTCCGGAGAGGTGAAGTGAGTTAAGAAAGTTCGTTTGGCTACATGCTAAATCCGTAATCTCTTATTACCCCTATGACTGAAGGGTTTGAATGCTTATACATATCTTTATATTTATATTATCTCTTTTCACTTTATTTATATTATATATTTTTATTTTATTGTTGTCATTTCACAAGGGGTGTCTGTCTAATTAGTAGCAGCTTACTATTTGGGGTAGTATAAAGTAAAATCCCAGAAAATCTATATAAAAGACTCACCTGATCTAATGAGCATAACGTTCACTTTACACGAGGTTCGCTTTTTCTACTCACTGTATAAAACACGTCACTGTTGGTTTTCGCGTAATCTTCCGTCACCCCTTCGTCAAATGCAAGCCTAATTTTAAAATCAGATATAAATCATATCTTATTGATGCTAAACAAATTAACCCGCGACAACTATGTATACCCGGGACATCTATATAGTTGCAATTATGCCATTACTTATATGGCACAGGGTAAACAGCAAGTTTCTAGTTGTTTAAGATACCACTCCTATTCACTGCAAAACACATAACCTCTAAAAAACTATGAGTTTATTGTGGGTGGATGATGTGTTGTAACAATTGTCAAATTTAACATGGCGATAGCATAAACTACTTTCTAAGATGAATCCAAATAATTAGTAGTCATTCTTATATGCCTAACTCTTTAACATTGATCATTGTATTAAGTTTATGCAAGATAAGGACTTCATAGTATATATAGATACTACCAGGCAGCTGTGCGCAGAACTTTTGTCAAGGGTGCCGGCAGAATATCAGCGCTGCAGCATTTCGGCTGTAGCATTATGATGATTCGGCTGCCTTTGTGGCTGCAATTCTATACTCTATATATTATTTATTACTTTAAGACACACAAGAATTTTTCTGCAATGTCTTACCTCGGAGACATCGGAAAATTCGCCAAATGTTTAAAAATCTCATAACTTCTTCGAAGACACATGATTGTGTGATGGACAGTAGAATCTAATGTACGCAACAAATGGTATTGGCATTGCCAATTCTGTTCGGAAGAGGGCTAAAGGTGTCTAACCTATAAGTATTTGTTTTTTAAATAGTTATTTAAAAATTCTTTAATCCTTACCTTTCCTGAAGTTAGACAAAATTCCTTAAAACAATCTCTATGATATGAATGTAGAATTCAAAAACTACTATTTGTAGCATAGTTAATAAACTGAATTAAATTGACAATACTGCCAGTCAATCTCACAGAAGTGTGAAGCCGTTACGAATAAACGTTCAAGTTTGTATATGTAACGGCTGATAGCGATGTGACGAAAAAACTAGCCTCCAAATTGACTATTTTTCGAGGCGAGCCCCGCGGCGGCAATCAAAGGCCCGTCATGATCAAAGGCGCCGACATCGACCGACCGCGGCTTTGATCTCGCCGCATGAAGTGCAAATTATGTTATAAAGACAGTGAGTGGCGCGCCCGCCAAGCGGTGCGCTGCTAATTAATTCAATCCGCTGCGATGTGCCGTGCCAGTGCCAGTATCCAACCCGGTGTAGCGAACAGGGTTGCCGTGATAAAAGTGTTTATCCGAATAAGATGTTTTTGGTACAAATTTAAAAATGTTGATAACTTTTAAAAATGACAGAAACATATTACCTACTTCGATTACGTATACATTCCTAAACATTCATTATTCGATCTTTTTAAATCAGAGAAACTAAAATCGTTTCAGAGGCGATACCCAGTAACTTTTATGTGTATGGTCAGGGTCAGCTGGTATGCTAAAATATAATAGTACGCGAGTACATAGTAATGAACCTGTATTTCTGACAAAAATTAAGAAAATCTCGGTAACCCGCATTGAAGCAGTGTGGAGATTGAAGAGAGATAGCCTGTGATCAGCAGTAGACTTTGATTTCAGATACAACACTTTTAGTGTTTCCAGTTTTGTTTCTTATAAGTAGATGTTATAAATAGGTTATCAAAAAATTATCTGTTATATATTAAGTTATGAGTGTAATCTCATGAGTGTATACCTAATACTACCAGAGGTCCATGCCGTATATTTAAGAGCATAAGCTAATTGGAACAACATGTCAGATCAGACCAACGATGCCGATCGTAAATAAGTTTCGAAAATCTCTTTGGAGATCGAACTCGAATCTCCAGGTTTGGAGGAAGATCCCTGACCACTCGGCAATCGACACCATTAATAATAAAAATTTGTTTATTACACTAACGGTTTCAATGTACACCATTATTAACAAAAACATTATTTGCTATTGTTTCAGGCAGATTTGACAGCCCTGTTTTTAAAGCAGGTACCTACACACTCGACACACTCGCCCTCTTTAACGACCATTTGTTTTTTTTTATTCTCTTTGAAGGCGAATCTTTTATAACCGGCCGACATAACCTCAAAGCTGTTATATCAAGTAATCTTAATGCTCGTGTTCATATATTTATGGAGGTAAGTATATGTTATATTTAAACAGAGACAAATATCTTCAGCGCGGATAGATGAAATTAATTTGATTATATTCTACCTTTAACTGCGTCGTCTGCGGCTGGTAATGGTAGTGCTCCTGTCTGCTTTATTGCCAGCCGGCCAGAATTTTAATCTAAGGCAATGCAATTTATCCAACACACAAGTGAGCACTTTTCTGGCCTACATGTATATGTGATTGTTCAGTACCATTGTCTAAAAGATTGCAACATCTCGATAAAAAAATATTAATTTTACATAATAACTTTTCTACTTCTATAATGTACATACCAGTTTCTTTAAACATTGACTATATTATGATTATTACATAAACTTCAACAACAACCAAGTACTACCAAAAGCTTTGCCTGCTATTTATATTAATAAAACGTCGCCAAGAAGTGCCTTATAATTCCCGTTTTGTACCTTTAATTTGGCGGTGTTGTTTTATGCGGAAGAAGCACACTTCGTAGAATAACCAAGCAAAGATATTTCGTTCCAGCAATTTATGCCCATTATATGCCGGTCTTTTGTAAACAATAACCGGTTCAAAGATGTTGGTTCCTTTGAATGTATTTTGCCCGCACGAATCTGTGGGACGGTTGGCCGGCTAGCGGTTGCCGCTAGGCGCTCGAACACATCGCACTGTAGCCATGTATTGTTACATTGAGTAGTGATGACAATTACGTAGCTATATTATTTTACTTAGTTCCCTGGAATAGCGACCGGGGCGGTAGGAAAAACATAATTAAATACGTGCTTTTGTTTTAAAAATGTATTAGGTGATATAAATTCCTAGCCAAATTCATGAAATCTGTTTTTAAGTTTTATAATCAAGTTTACATTAACATTATCTAAACCTACTTACATATGTACAAGTTCTTTTATTACTAGGGTAAAGTAAAAGTTTTATTAACTTTTATGACATGAAGAGCGCACAGGGGATACAATTAACATTTATCAAGTGTTGACCATTTTGTAGAAAGTAAAGCGGTTTTTAAAAGCATAATTGTAGATATTTTGATTAGTTTATAATGTAAGTAATTTTTTACAAATCATTCCGTAAGGGCTTATATTTTAATACATAAAGACATATGGTCAATTCACTTCCCATACATTCAACACACACTCACCACATTTACATTTAAATAACCACGTCGCAACAATAGCATAAGAACCTACACATTAGTTATTTCTTTTTTTTAATCATTTCTAGAAATGTATGTTTTTATTAATATTATTTTCTAAATTTCATAATGTTCCTCTCTTTATTTGTTACTTAGTAATAATCACCTGTAACTCTATATGTCATCATCATCACGTTCTTTTAATTGTAAATAATGAAGTCCTAATAAAGGCATTAAGATGTATTTTACCTAAACTGTATCATTTTCTCTAAGTACTGTGTAACTTTGTTTTCAATAAAAAAAAAACCTCTTTTAGAAAGCATTACATCAATACATATTCTGTTGCCAGGTATGATACAAGTAGGTAAACACTACTCTATTTTGGTTTGAAGGGTACTGTAAGGGATGGTGAGATTACTCGGCGTATGAATATATTCAACTATCAACTGATGTCTTTGTCTTACTCGTGAAAAGTAGTGCTCTTCAGGACTTTGCAATTGAAAGTACTGGGCTTACGGTATTTGTTATAGGCAACTGTGGTACTAACCATCAGGTTAATGTATTCTTTATCGAGATACTTAAGCACTTTAAAAAAAATTATATGTGTCATTTACATATAGTTTAATATTATCATGCTTGTGATCTCAAAAAAAGGATAGGCAGACATTTTGGATTTTTCTTTGGTGAAACAGCTTAGAATAACGGGTCGTACAATTCTTCGGAAAGACATCTTTCCAAATGAACGCGGCGGGTGGTTGTCTTGTTGCCGAGTTTGCTCTCGGAGATTGCCATGAGATTATTAAGGATGTTACCGAAGAGGTTTGTAGATTTTTTTTAGACCGCCACGACACAACTATTTATTTCCTCACCGCCTATCATTTTCTTTTTAGGCATTATTCAATTATTGACATAACATTAACTAATTGAATAGATATAAATTGAACACCTACCGTGTTTAATTTTCTATATTGGTACACCACAATATCATCGTCTTCATTGTGTGTGATTGTTAGGCTGTGAATATTTGTGCATAGATTAGAAGATGTAGCTAATTAAAGCACTGCTAGAACTAAAAATAACATAACATTCAGCACAACACTAGATTTGAAAGTGCGGCAGCGGCGCGCAAGGCGAGGGACGATCAAAATCGAGGGCCGCGTGCGTCGACCCTCGCCAGCGCTTTGATCTCGCCGCGCATGTCGGCGACCGTGCCGCAAAGCCCCGAAGATTCCACTCTCGGATCGTCGCGGACACCTGCCGCCAGCTACACCTAAGTAACGAAAGTAATCGGTCGGTGTGAGTCGCATTCGTTAGTGATGCACTTTTTAAAGTAACCTTTATTTAAATCTATGTGCTCAACAAACTTTTAATATAGATGAATGAAATTTTACATATTAAGTAACGTCAATATAAAAGTAAAGTTAAGTACCTACATGAGTGACATTAACAGTCGCATTTTAAACTTTGGTCATTTGTCAAACGAAATTATTTTTCTTACGTCTAAGAATATGGAATTTTCATTTATTTTTAATTCTTAACAAAACTAATGATTGATTATTTACTTATAGTTATGCCAATTATAGTTATGCGGTGAGCGTACCTGTCCCCAAAGTCGTGATTTTTGAATTCGAGTCGTGCGAATTTTTATTCGGATTTTGCATCAGACCGATACTCCGATCCTCCGATCCTATCGATTAGGCGTTATTCGTATAATTTATTGTTTTAATAAAAAGAACGTTCCTCTTTCTGTAGAATATTCTCTTGTTTTGTAGAGGTGTTTTGCAAACATAAATTACACATGGACAAACCCCGACCAGAAACATTTATTTTTAGGCCCTACAAAGACTTATTTCGTGCGGGAATAGAACTTGCGACACTGCCTACCCGATCCGACAATATCGTACAGTATCTGACAAATAGTATCATATTCTTAGATATAAACTGCGCCCCAGACCGATTGTTAAGCGGAGGATATCACCGTGTTCAGCGTTGCCTGGGCCCTACGATTTATCTGTCTTAATTTAATTGCATTTAACTTGCAAACAAATTAAGGGTTTCTTGCGAGGAAAATTGATAAAAACTTATAATAAGATAAATATAATAAAACTGTAAAGGTTTGTGTTGTAACATTTTTTTACAATTCTTGTTTGTTTGCTGTCTGTTTTCGTGCGGATCTCTTGAAAACGGTAGAGCCGGTGTCAATAAAATTATCATCGTTGTATTTTCTGACTTAAGAACATAGCTATGTTTAATTTCGATCGGTTAAGGAGACCTAACGTCACAGCTCAAGCACTCGGTGCTATGCTATCCCATAAAGAGCAGAGGCCACGATTGATAGGTTAAGTCGAACTGCAACGATACTTATGGGAGCGCAGCCGTAGGAACCCGTGTGAACCCACTCTTCTCTTGGGTAAGTCCCTAAATAATATTAAAATATTATTGTCCCTAATAAATTGTCTTTACATGTTATGGGTAGTATTCATTGTAATTGAATGTATTGGTATTGTATGTATTCTTATTTTTTTTTTTATGGAAAAGGCGACGAGAAAGCGGTTCACCTGATGGTAAGTGGTAACCATCGCCCACGTACAACTGCAACAACAGAGGTGCTGCAGGTGCGTTGCCGGCCTCTGGATACCTCACTCACCGAACGAAACGCAGAATCATAAGATACCTCTACTTCACGCCGGTATTTAGCGAGGTAGTGGTACCAACCCGGTCGAGCCGGCCCACTCGAGCAGCAGCAAAAGCCGCTGCTTGGCTTTACCAAGTTTGAAATTTACTATCTGTGCTGGCATTTTCGTTCGTATGATCAAGAACGACGACAAACAAGTATTACAAAATTTGTCAGACCTAAAATAGGTAGACTGACATTCCGGGGCTGGTAACTAATTAGGTATTGGTTTGGTACAGCAATCACGTATCCACCTGCTAAGACTAACGAGAATGCCAAAGGTGCTTGGAAGATGCCTATGTCTTCTTAGTCACTTTGTTACAGCCTGCTATACCTGTCCAGAGGGAGGGTTTGCCATAATCGCACGCTTGACATGCACCTTAAGGTGTCACAATTGCGGTATCGGTAACATCACACACTGATGCCCGCCATCAGTGTGTGTATTTACTGTTAAGCCTTTGATGAGATACTACCTTACTCGCCATCTATCGGATGCCATGATTTTATAGATAAGGGTTTAACATGGGATTACCTAGTGAGGGGATGATGACCTATAAGTGATGCCCACATGGGGTTCGAGGCTATTTAAGTAGCCGATATGTGGCCATAGTGTTTTAGTCGTTGCAAACATGGTTTAATCTCCCCTATTCCGCTCTGTACCATTAATTCGACTATAGGTACCTCGTACTCGTTTGCCGATATCCACTGATAGATTAGATGGCAGAATAACTATCTTCAATATGGCAGATCTAAAATAAAGTGACAACCGTGGGCAATAGCACTATGGTTTGAAAAGAAACAATAATTTGGTCTCTGATGTAGGTGCAGCCCTAAAATCCGGCGGATGTTGTAAGAGTCGTTGTTAAGAGCAATTTTCATAGTAGTCTCGTTCTGTCTCCAGAGGCGCTGAATACTCAATAATTTATCGTACATACGGCTCCGCTCTATTACAGTTTAATTAAGTGTATAGACGATGTCAGTTTACTTTACCGCTCACCCCCTTCCCCACCTCCTCAATAGCTGTTTTGTAAATATATGTATATAACATTTCTCAAAGCAAATACAAATATCAATTTCAAATATCACGCGAGTGAAAATTCGCTAGTAACGGTATACGAGCTATGGTAGATCAGGTGACAGGTCGCTCGGTTGTTATTTCACAGTACGTCCTGGGGTCAAATCCCAGCGTCACTAAAATTGGTGATCATAATTTTAAGAGCTGAATTTACTACGTTCTCGGTTAATAGGAACAGGCGGTGAAGGAAAATAAGTTATGGTTAAGTCCGAATTTTTTGTTTTATTTTATTATATTATGCGTTAAATTTGCATGCATCTGCTATTGAAAACATTTTAGAAACATTCTTATCAAAAATTTAAAATAATTGAAAAGGTTTTGAGAAATAAAATAATTTTTAGTCTTCCTACAAGTGGTAATTTCAAACCTATACAAACACAAAGTATCACTTTATACATACTGTTAATTTTTGCATATGAAACGAAAATGTTAGATTAGAAATGCATTGTGATCTTATTAAATGACCAAAGTTTTCAAGTTACTAATAAAAAAACAGGCAGATCAATAATATTAAAAAAATTGGCCTACGTACTTTATTTTGGATCTGGCTACCCTACTTTCAAACAGCTACTTGGAACTGCTATTTCCGACATTCTAAGAACGCAGTTGATACCACTGGTGACAGTTAATATCGTGTTACTGTTATTGTTTTATTAAAGTTTTAGTACTTACGGATGTAGAATTTATTTGTTTTTCTTTGTACATTGTTTAAACAACTTAAATAAATGCAAGATAATTCTTGACGAGTTGAAAAGATAGAAATTCTATTACGTGAAGGGCTAACACAAACATTGTATTAAAAAATATTTAATTCATGAAGAAAAGATATTTGAGTATTAGATGTAGATTTTAAATGCCGTTCAGGCATACTAGATGTTAGGGGAAGTAAATCTCAAAGCTGTGCAATCATTCTATAAAACTGGTAGAGAATGCCTCTTGGCATTAAGGCCGCCTTTCTGTTCTGCAATGTGCGAATAAAGTTTAAATAAATAAAAATAATGTAAAACAAATACGTAGACAGTCCTATATAGAGTCTTGAACTAACTGATATCGGTATTACCATACTATTCACTTGAGCGAGCTGCTGACCGCGTAGAGCGACTATCGTGCGGTCCTAATAAAAACCACAGAGTATATTTTATATATTCTGAAACCCGATGCGAAAGGTTTTATATATCAGTGCCTAAACGATCGTTAACCCTTAAATGCAATGAACATAACCGAAAACAGCATACACAACAATTTTGATACCTATTTATATCGATTGATTGAAAGGATGGCAGAATGTTTATAGTAAATTGATAGTTCTCTTTTTCTGATGATTTATTAGACTAATAAATTCAAAATGACAATTGGCGATCTTCGGATTTGAATTAAATCTTACAACTATTGTACACATTCACGAGGACTTGTGCCACGATATACGATCAATATATACACACCAAAACTCGAAATACAACAGATATAACAAAAATCGTTATGACACTCTACCGTAATGGACTTTTGAGTTCACGCCAAAAGTCGACGTGTTAAAATTCTGATAGTTAAGTCTCGTAGTAATTATGGTATAAAATAGTGAATGGGGTATTGCATACATTTATGAACAGCCAGGCGATATCACACAAAGCTCGTTTGGCTGTGCATAGAGGGGTATTGGTACCAACACTAAGATATGGAAGCGAAAGCTGGGTATGGCAGAAGAGGCATGGAAGCAGGATAAATGCAGTAGAAATGAGAGCGTTAAGAAGTATGATTGATGTGAAGATAACTGACAAGGTTCGAAATAGAATGATCAGAGCGCGTTGTGGCGTGAAAGACGATTTTGTGACACGAATTGAGAAAGGGACATGTGGAGAGGATAAATGAAAGTAGGTTGACGAAACAAATATATGAGGCGAGTGTAAATGGTAGAGTCGCGATAGGAAGTCCTAGGCGAACATTTCACGATCAAATCGGAGACGTCCTGGAAAAGGCCAGGTCAAGAGTACTCTAAGCCAACGAGCATGCATGCGAATATTGATGAATGTGGAACAAGCGAAAGACGTATGTCAGGACCGTAGTAAGTGGAAGAATATTGTCTCTGCCTACCCCGTTGGGAACAAGGCGTGAATATATGTATGTATGTATGTATTTAGTAATCATGTGAGACTGACATTTAGAAAATTAAACAGTAAAAAGTCCGGTGTGTATTTTTTAAGTCGGTTTTAAACACCTGTCCCAAATTAAGTTAATAATCTTTACTAATGTACAGAGGTTCTAAATTGCTTCAATACTTTTTAATATTTTTCTAAAATTAGAGATGAAATATTATAATAGCGAACATTTTGTTGGAAATTAATGGAAACGTAGAGCAACTTATTATTCACGAAGTAGCACTTCACATATAGATACATATATACACAAAGTACTGATTTAATATTATTACTCTTAAACAAATAATTTATGTTGCCAAACAAGACAGTCATGAATTAAAAGCGGGTTGCTGAGCGCAGTGCCGGCACCCTCATTCTAGTGATGCTGCTTCCTAGTACTAGTTTGTGGGATTTGGGTTCGTCTAATTCGGATGGATATTCCATCATCATTCGGCCGCCACATTACCTTTAATTTCTCTTAAACCTTTTTAGACCATAACAATAGATTTATTATAAATGTAATAAAAATAATTTTGTAAGGATCATGAAAAAGTTTGTAAAAAAGGTGACAGGCATTAATAATATACACAGTTTATAAATTACTACTTTTTACAGTACTGTAAAAAGGTTTTATTACATGTACGCCATATTTTATTTCTGAAAATTTATAGCAAAAGGTAAAAAAGTGTACTTGCTTTACCAATTATTATTTTCTTACGATGTTCTACACAGTAAACTTCTTCACAAAAAGATAGCAATATCTTATATAGAATGGAATTGGACATTGTTCCTCATTTCCGTTATCGGATATCACAGGTGCAAAACTTCGAATGTGTTAAAGAACATTATGTTTAAGTACACACAAGTTGCAATACTACGTCAACCTTTTATTATGTTAATATAAGAAACATACACATATACATAAATTTTATCGAATATTAGATGGCAATATACGCATTACGTACACGGTTCGATTTCATATTAACGAGCTAGTTACCGGAGAAGTTGTAGCCAGTTGTGCCGCCTTCCATATTCAAATTACAGGTTTGAATTGTATTTAGTATACCGCAACACTGCGGGGGAGAGTCGGCCCGTTGCCGAAGTGGCCACTTTCTAGGAAATTTCTAAATTCCAACGACGCGCAATCGTGTGCGTATTTTTATTGCAAGTCACAAGTTGTCTTGTGTTTATATAAGTATATGTTACATATAAATACTTCACGTATAGACTTATAAAATAACACCACGACTTATATTATATATACACAAAACTGTCCCTTTAATTTGATGGTCTGATCGCCTATTTGATGTCAATGCTTAAGAAGCGTTACATGTCCGCAAAATAAGTTATGTTCAAAATAATTTACAAACTTACAGATTATACTTGAACTCTGATAACATTTTCACAACAAAAACAGATTATACTATTCTTTTTTTTTTTTATAGAAGAAGGGGGCAAACGAGCGTGCGGCTCACCTGATGGTAAGTGTTCACCGACGCCCACGAACATCCATAACACCAGAGAGCTACAGATGCGCTGCCGGCCTTTAAGGAAGGAATAGGCTCTTTTCTTGAAGGTCCCTAAGTCGTAACTATTCGGAAATACTGCTGGCGACAGCTGATTCCACAAAATCGAAGTGCGTGGCAGAAAACTTTGATTAAAACGCACTGTGGTGGAATGCCAACCATCTAGGTGGTATCGATGAAACTTCGAATTCTGTCGCGATGTACGATGCTCGAAACTCAGCGGCTGGGATCAATCCGAACAGTTCCTCAGAATATTCCCCGTGGTAAATTTTGTAAAAAATGCAAAGAGAAGCAACATCTCTTCGCAAGGCCAAAGGATCAAGCCGCTCTGAGAGAGCTTGGTCACCGACAATTCGAGCCGCTCGACGTTGGATGCCGTCAAATGGAAGGAGTTGGTACTGGGGTGCCCCTGCACATAGATGAGAACAGTATTCCATGTGGGGCCGAACTTGCGCCTTATAAACTTGCAAAAGGTGGACCGGCGTGACATACTGTCTCGCTCTGCAGAGCACACCAAGCTTTTTGGAGGCCAATTTGGCTTTTCCCTCCAAGTGACCACGGAACTGATCGTCGCTCGATATGTCAACGCCAAGGATTCCGATACTGGCTGATGCAAATAGGTGAATATTTTCAAAAAGAGGAGAAACGACAAAGGCATTCTTTTTAGCGGTAAACGCGCCAACCTGTATCTTTTTGGGGTTGAATAGGACCAAATTACGTCGACCCCAATCCGAGACTTTGAATAACAAGGTCTCGACTTCAGACACAAGTTTGTTCCGGCACTCGTCAACGTGTTCCCGAGAAATATTCGCATGGCCTGTATATTAGGGCATCACCCGTGCTATCGTCTGCATAGCAATGAATGCTCCTGATTTGTAGCATGTCGTTGATATGCAGAAGGAACAGAGTGGGAGATAGCACACAGCCTTGTGGAACACCAGCATTCACGGGTTTGGGGTCCGAGCATGCACCGTCGACAACAACCTTGATGCTCCGATCCGTGAGGAAGCTGGTGACCCAGTTGCACAATCTCTCAGGAACCCCGTAAGATGAAAGCTTTGAAAGAAGCGCTTTATGCCAAACCCTATCAAATGCTTTCGCTACGTCCAGACTAACCGCCAAAGCCTCCCCCTTAGACTCAACTGCTTCTGCCCATCGGTGAGTCAGGTAAACTAGAAGATCACCAGCTGATCGTCCGCGACGGAAACCGTACTGTCAGTCACTGATCAGCTGGTGTTCCTCCAGGTACCTCAGGAGCTGGGTGTTGATGTGTGACTCCATTATTTTAGATAACAAGGGGGTGATGGCAATAGGCCTGTAGTTGGACGGATCAGAGCGGTCGCCTTTTTTGGGTATTGGATGCACAAATGCTGTCTTCCAAGATTCCGGGACGACGCCTGAAGAGTAGGAGTGCCGGAAAAGACGCGTGAGAACCGGTGCCAACTCAAGGGCACACATCCTCAGCACAATTGGAGGGATTCCGTCCGGCCCACTCGACTTATGAATGTCCAGGGAGCGGAGTGCCTTTCGCACTGAGCTCTGCAGAAACTGAATTTCCGACATGGAGCACTTACACCACGGGATGGTAGGTGGAGAGTTTCCCCGGTCATCAAGAGTCGAGTTGGATGCAAAAAGAGAGCCCAAGAGAACGGCTTTCTCTTTTGCAGTATGGGCCAGCGAATCATCCTCCTTGTGTAGAGATGGAAGAGATGGCTGACAGAAATTCCCCTGGACAGCCTTGGCGACAGACCAGAATGCGCGGGATCCCGATGGGAGGCGAACTAATCTCTCGCCAATTCTGCCAATGTGCTTTAACTTTGCCGCAGCGATAACTCTTTTGAAGGACCTGGAGGCAGAGTTGTACTCGTTTTTAAGAGCACTGGTTTTTGCATCCCGAGACGCCGATGCATCGGCCCAGGCCTGGTAGCACTTCCGCTTTCGGCGTGACGCTATTTTGCAGGTGCGAACAAAACTAAGGCTGGGATTTACCTCCGACAGGCACTGCAGAGAACGGAATAAAAAGTTCCATTCCCTGAAGTACCACATCGGTGACAGAATCTGCAACGGCGTTGGGATCATCCAGCGAGAAGCAAACCTGCCCCCATTGGTAGGAAGCAAAGAAAGACCGCATTCCATCCCAATCTGTCGACCTATAGTGCCACACACGGCGGAAGCCCGCAGATCGCGTTCGGGATCGGCGCGCGATAGGCACTACACTCTGGATCAGACAGTGGTCCGACGAGCCAAGAGGGGCATCGACTGAGACCAAATATCCGTCCGGGTGTGAGGTCAGCAAAAGGTCCAACAGGGAAGGTGTATGACCTTCCACGTCTGGAATCCGCGTCGGCGAGGTTACCAGTTGTGTCAGGCCATATGCTAATGCAAAGTCGTGAACAGATCTCCCCGCATGATCGGTTATGCGAGAACCGAGCCAATCGGTGTGGTGGGCATTAAAATCGCCGAGAATCACGATCTCTGAGGATGGGATCGGTTGTAGCACGGAATCTGTAGCCATTTGGATGTGGTCGATGAGTCGGTCAGTTACGGTATTACCCCTATGGGACATGTAAAGGCACGCATAGACGCGCGGATGCTCGTCGCTGTCGATGCGCAGCCAAAGGGTAGATAGGTCCAAACCTTCAAGACTACCGAGGCGTCGAGAACAGATATCATCTCTGACGTATACGCAAACTCCGGCACGGGGCACAAAGGAGTGTTCCAGTTTGTACCCCGGGTAATGGAGATAAGAGGTATCAGCCGGAGACGATATCTGAGTCTCTGTAAGAAAAAGCAAGGCTGGCTTCGCCGTTTCAAGATGGTAATGAACGGCGCTAAGGTTCGAGTGGATTCCCCTGATATTGCAGAAATCCACGGCGAGCGCGGTAGGGATGCCATAGTTTCCTTGCTGCGTTTGCCTCGAGTAGGAAAGAAAGAGAGCGGAATATTGCCCCCCCCAGAATACGCGGGGCAGACTGAGCATCCACGATTAGGTAGCGTAGGAAAGCCTGAACGTGGATGCTCAGTGAGGGATTCTCCAGAACCGTAGGTACTGGTACCCTCCTGGGGTAGCTCAAAATTATATGGAGCTACCATATTTGGGGAGGGGGGAGGGGGGAGAGGGCCTCCGGTTACCTCACTCACCGCACGAAACGCAGAAGCACAAGATGCCTCTACTTCACGCCGGTATTCTGCGAGGCCGTGGTACTTATCCGGACGAGCCGGCCCATTCCTGCGGCAGCAAAAGCCGCCGCTTGGATCTACCACGTTATTCACTTTCTATTTCAGACTTTTCGACAAATGTCCAGATCTTGTCTATGTTATTGCATAAAATGCGTTCGACTACATGTAATGTTACTTACAATTGCAACTAACAATTGTAGTAGTAGTGCCGGTATCGGCATTCGATCGCAGGTCACGCACGTTTAAGGCCAGCGCCCAGCCCTTGCGCTACCACGATGAATACCGAATAGATATACAAATTAATTACGGTGTTGTTTTGAACCAAAATGTATAAACTGACAGTGACGTGAAGGTCATTATCTCTTAAGTGATCGATCCTATCAGAGTAAGGTTCTCATGATCTTGTATAGGATCAGAGACACGTCACAATAAATCTATAACCTGAAAACCAATCATTTGTGATTTTATAAATGTTCTTGTTTGGGATTCGACTCTGGTATAACCATATCTGGAGGAACGAAAATTTGCACACGGTTGTGTATCTAAAGGAAATTTATTGTTTCCATGAGTAACCATTGTTTCCAGGTTAATGTAAAAAGCTAAAGGAGATGCTAGATTACGAAAAAAAGATGCTTTAGTTATTTCTTTATTAGTGATATACCTTCGTTAGAAAGGTCTGGCAGCAATTTAATGCGCAATATCCGCAAGTAAATTGAAGTCTCAAGGCGGGCTCGTCGCGCTTTTCAAGTCTGTAAACGCTATAAAGAAATCGAGATTGTATTACCGACTCCTTATGAATTCAGCCGTCTACGTCCACGCCAAATTGGGCTAATATAGGTAATAATATGTTATATCAAAACTATGTAATAGAAGCGTCTGCCCGCGGCTTTGCTCGCGTGTTCATAAATTTTATCCCAAGAGAATCTCTCTTTGTTGAGATAAAAAGTGTTAGTAGTGTATTCTATTATATTCCAAGGCATGTACATACACTTCGGTTTAATTTCATTCCTATTTCTTCACATCTTTAAAGGTGATTGAATAGCAAACATGCAATATTTTAATCAACATACAAATGGGTATGTTTGTCGTTCATTTAAGTAGGACTAAACATAGCCTATAAAGTACTTTTTCACATTTCTAATAAAATTTTTTCAAGTAAAATCCGTTAAAACATACGTAAATCTAAATATATATATATTTTCGTATAAAAACAAGTAGTATACTATATTACTTGACATAGATAATGTACGTATACAACACAATAAATAAAATAAAACAAGACAAAAGTAGATAAAATGATAATTGATTGAGCATTGATTGTGTAACCGACAGCTGGCCTGACTGAGGAGGGAGGGCTGGCCCGAGGTGGCTGTTCCGAGTAGGCTTGGCGAGTCTACTTCGGTCTGTGAGAGGAGGATTGGTGCTATTGCTTTGCACCGCTTAGCTTGCCCTCCGCAGCCGTGGTGGATTCTCAGGGAAGAAGAGTTTTGGTGCGACACTCCACTGTCCGTACCCTCCGCGGCAGATTTATGATGCTTGCCTTGATCTTCATAGACTCGGGGTACCGGACTCTTGGGAGGCCCTTGTCTATGTGGGGTTAAAGGCCGCGTATGAAGGTTGTCCGTGTTCCGGCGTGCCTTGCTAGGAAGAGACTTCTCCCGAGGAGGGGCTGCCTAGGGTGATCGGCGTAGGTGGCGTCGGGGATGGGGACGCGTGCGTTCCCGTAGCCTTTTCGATATATGCCATAGAAGGAACATCGTGGAATTCGAGACGGTGAAAACCTGATATAACCCGTACTTGTCGCTGCGAAGGAAGGTATACAGATTAGAAAATTTAAAGTATAATACAAATAATCATAATGCCGACAGAATATTACGGTATTAGCTATATGAGCCGTATCCAAAATGCTTTTAAAAATAACTAAGTTTAGTCTGTCGTATCTTGTTTGTTTTATCAGAGTAACCCCCGGTGTTACACAGTCGACTTAAGAGCCGGTTCTTTATTTGTTTTGTTTTCTTCCTCTTGACAAGAGCGAGCGCCGCTTCCCTATCGCTCTTTATCTATCAACTTGTTTAAATAGACCTGGAATCATTGCTATAGTGTAAATAAAGGAAGACATATTATCAGCGAAGAGCAAACTATGGGAGAATTATCTTTAGTAAAATATAAATACGAAAAAGAATAATATGGCCTATTTTAATATGATAGTATGTATGTCTCGTTCGTTCGTAATTCTCTAAATCCATAACTCTTAAAGCGCTGGAATTTGGTACCTATATTCTACTTAAACCTTACGAATTAAGAAATTATTAAAAAGGGAGCATTTCATTTAAAGGGCCAAAAACCACCCATAATAGTATATCCGTATAGTGCCGTGCTTCGTGCGTTCCGTAGCCCGCGTGAAAAGTAAATTTATAATTTACATGTGTTGGCTATCTCTTACGTTTAACTTGCGGGCCTCCTGCTCGCGAGTCTTATCGATGTAGCTGTAAAGGCCACTGGGCCAACAGCAGATCTACCGTGGGGGTTTTAGTCGGTCCGGCATCTTCAATGCTGATCCCGACATAACCAGTCACCGGAGAAATTTATATATATTAAAATAAAATACTAAAACCTGTACACTCTGAGAAATGGGAAAATAACAATAGGGCATTTAATCTGAAAGGTTTTTTGAGGGGAATGTTTGCAATCGCTTTCCTTATGCAGGCGCCGCTATGTCGGTCGGAAACGCTCACCCTTGGGGTGATTGAATTTACTTTACTTAACTTTTCCATTAGATCCGAAAAGCAACAACTAAGTAACTTTGATATTTATACAAACAGTTTTCTTAGTATTTTCGTTTAGAATTTCGTCTTGATATCATCTTATCTTTGGTACTTATTTACACTTAATTAATATTTAGAATACTTTTATGATGTTTATATACTTAGTATACGTAGTATATTTCAACAAAGAACCATTCCACTTTTTACAGCAATTTAATTTATTCCATATTGGTATTGAAATTGTGATTTTCAATTACGTAAAAGCAATAATGGAATGAGAGTGGAAATGGCAAAAACGAATTCGATTTAAATACGAACAGAGTTTGATTGTACTGCGGAAGTGCGTCTGATCTCAATTCAATGCGAAATCAGAGCCGTATTGGAGAACCGGGCTCGATTTCCTATTTAATCTATCACAAACGAATGAAGAAACACAAAAAACTTCGCTTCTTTTTCTTCAGTTGTGTCAGAAATGGTTTGAGAACGGGTGAGTTAACATGCATCTGACAAAAATCCCTTCCTGTTCTTTAGGATTGTTAGCGCCGCTGGGGAACATATTCGCGTCCGGCACAGCGCCGTAATCAATTCTGTCCAAATATTGATCTTTTTTTTCATTTCCTTTCTATTCTGTAGAACGGAAAAGGCGGATTTTTGTTGACATACACATAATCAATACTCTACGCACACCCTTTTATTGCGTTATTGAACCCATATACTCGTAGATACAAATACGTTCGTTGGACTTCGAACTATCATGCGACTAAAACATATTGAATTACATAGATTTTTTTGATAATATTTTATAGTTATGGCAGGTTTCAATAATGTGTCCTTGTCCTTCAATAATGTTACTAGGTAACTGTTAGCGGCATTAAGAAAAAGGAATATATTTTTTATATTAGCAACATACGCTTATTAATAGCACTGGTAGTATTATTTTCAAATTACAGAGTCTCTGTCCATGAAAGGAAAAAGAAGACGAAATTATACTCGATGATAGTTTCATATTTTATCGCATTACATGAAAATTTTAGTTATGCTACGAATATGTTTTGTAGTTAAGTCTATAGCTGAACAGGCATTTTCATGAAAGCGTTTTACTAACGGAATGGATTTCTTGAAATTAAAAGGTTTACCCATACAACAGGTGGTAGACTCATCCTCATCTACCGAGTCGTCGGGATGGTACCACACTCTTACCCATTTCTGGCGCCAAACAGCAGTGCAATTACTGTTGTGTTCTGGTTTGAGAGGTGTAGAGTTTTCTTTACGGGTTTTGTGGCATTCCATCTTAGTCCTCAGGTGTGATAACGTATCTGTAACCTTCTTCGATTGAAGTTGTTTGCAGGTGTCTAATAAAAATAAAAATAATAATCATCATGTTAGTGTTGCTGCTCTCCATCACTAGTCTATGGAATTTGGGTTCGACAAATTCGGATGGATTTTTCGCCATCATTCGATCGCCGGAGCGCCGTTGGTACACGTGATGCTCCCTGCTAGCCGGCTGAGTGCATGACGTTATGTTATGCGATTATATTATTTATATTATACACCAGCTTTTACACAAATCTAGCCATAGGCTTATAATGCAAAAAAGGCATCAAATCCGTTCTGCAGTTTGTACGTGATGCTTGAAAAAACCAGACAACCAACTCAAATTTTTTTTACGGTTGTTTAAATGTTTTGTGTGTATAATATAATAAGGTTTTAGTAGTTGTCTGATAGCACCAAATTTTAGGCGATCACTATATACGCTTTTAAGCTTTAAGCATATTAAAATTATACAATTCCTTAATATCTGCGACGAAACTTAAAGTAATCTCTATTAAGTACATCTATTCTGAGTTTCCTAAAAGCTTTACGAATCTGAAACTTCGGCGTATTGTCAAAAATGAAACGAGGCGCAGGATAATGGAATTTCTGGGAACAACCCTTGTGCTTGTAGGGTTGCCGCGAGGGGATGAGGAAGCGGGGGTGGGTGCATCCGAGTCCGTCCATCCATCACGCCACGGGGGTGCAATTAGACGGAGTAGATGTAGATGTGCTGACATAACGCCGCTGTAGTACCCACGTTGGTCTTTTTGTGAAGCTTATACCACTAGTAATGAAATACTGATGCTTATGCACGCCTTCTTATTAGTTATCGGTCAATGCAAGCTAGATTTAGTTTTTCTTCTAATATTCAGGTTTGTAATCGACCATAAACGAAAAATTAATAGGAAATGTTTATACGTGGTAGAGCCACGCTGCGACTTTTGCTTGCTGCACGAATAGGCCGGCTCGTCCGGGGTAGTAGTGGCTGTAGAAAGTAGAGGCTGTCTTTACTTTGGTGAGTGAGGTATTAGGAGGCCCAAATCCTCCCTCCTCCCCCTGGTCGGCAACGCACCAGCAGCTCCTCAGGTGTTCCAGATGTCCTTGGGATTCGGTAAATCAATTCTAAAAACTCACATCAAGAAAGCAAACATTTTATGATTGTTAATGCTTATATTATATCAGTGTTACTTTGATTTATTTTAATATTTACGGTATTTAAGCCTAAAGTGTCTTCAAGTTAAAAAATGCGAATAATCGAATACACTGCATTTACAATTGTTGTTCTTTTTAAGCATTTTGTTTCCACAAAACCATTACAGACGATATGTAGTCTAAAGTTTGAACCAACTTTTAACAGACACCAATCCACGTGCATTCCAATCTGCAGGAGTCACTACCCCATTACCAGCGACATAATCATAATGCATAGGTATTATCCGTCTTTTATCTGTCCATTTAAGCTTTTTAATAGCCTCCATTTCTAAGTATCCATGGCGCCGATACCGATACTTATGAGTCGATTTTTTGAGTTTTAATTCCCATAAAAATTCGACAGGAAGATAATGAGGGGTAAGGCGGCGATGCGGATGGCGTCGCAGCGCAGTAGCTGCCGCTGATTATGCGCCGATAACACACAAAAACAATATTTTGATTTATGAAGAAAGCTGTAGAGGCGGCTACCGGGCGCCGCGCTGAGAATTTGTGCACCATAGTGACGTCACTGTGCAGCAATATTATATTTGTCATCGATAACTAGTGATGATGATAAAAAAAGTCTAAGAAATTAAATATGATTTTTAAAAAAGAAAAGATGAACTACAATTTTTTTTTAATAACTATTTATGTATTTTATATAAGATTAGAGTGACGAACGGGCTAACAGTCCATCTGATAGTAAGTCGTTACTGCAGTCAATGACATCAATCGAAGACGGTTACAGATGCTTTGTCACCGCTGAGGACTAAGATGGAATGCTTCACAGCCTGTAATTATGCTGGCTAGCGGCATGATGCTTATGTGGAAAGCCCAATGTCCAGCAGTGGACTAACAGGCGGATTAAGTAGAATAAAGAACAATTATTTCATAATAGTTCAATGACTCTCAATGTTTCTGTGAAAACCGGCAGTGATTACCGAATGATCAGAGGTTTATTGAAATTTAACACTAGTCTTGAGTGGTAATGTCAAGTCTTCCTATTCAACCCCAAAAAGATACAGGTTTGCGCGTTTACCGCTAAAAAGAATCCCTTTGTCGTTTCTCCTCTTTTTGAAAATATTCCCCTATTTGCCTCAGCCAGTATCGGAATCCTTGGCGTTGACATATCGAGCGACGTTCAGTTCCGTGGTCACTTGGAGGGAAAAGCCAAATTGGCCTCCAAAAAGCTTGGTGTGCTCTGCAGAGCGGGACAGTATGTCACGCCGGTCCACCTTTTGCAAGTTTATAAGGCGCAAGTTCGGCCCCACATGGAATACTGTTCTCATCTATGTGCAGGGGCACCCCAGTACCAACTCCTTCCATTTGACGGCATCCAACGTCGAGCGGCTCGAATTGTCGGTGACCAAGCTCTCTCAGAGCGGCTTGATCCTTTGGCCTTGCGAAGAGATGTTGCTTCTCTTTGCATTTTTTACAAAATTTACCACGGGGAATATTCTGAGGAACTGTTCGGATTGATCCCAGCCGCTGAGTTTCGAGCATCGTACATCGCGACAGAATTCGAAGTTTCATCGATACCACCTAGATGGTTGGCATTCCACCACAGTGCGTTTTAATCAAAGTTTTCTACCACGCACTACGACTTTGTGGAATCAGCTGTCGCCAGCAGTATTTCCGAATAGTTACGACTTAGGGACCTTCAAGAAAAGAGCCTATTCCTTCCTTAAAGGCCGGCAGCGCATCTGTAGCTCTCTGGTGTTATGGATGTTCGTGGGCGTCGGTGAACATTTACCATCAGGTGAGCCACACGCTCGTTTGCCCCCTTCTTCTATAAAAAAAAATAATAATAACTAGTTCAAGTAGTTCCATTGTCCGCTGTATTCGACACTATGTTCTCATGACTTTATCAACAATCTCGAACGAGAAAATTTTCAAGTGTTTCTGGAAGTCGTAGAAGTCAGTCCGTAGGATGGCTCTCAAATAAAATATAATGGCACAGAGTCAGTTGAAGACGTAGTTATAGCTGAGCTTCTAAAACTGATACTCGTAGTGTTCCAAAAGTTGATAAAAATGTATATAATGTACAATTTCAGCCTGTAGTGCTTGCGAAACGAGGCAGCTTTCAGCACACTGTCGCTCTTCTGATACCGCACGCAAAACGTGGTGAAATGTTAAGAGATTTATCAGGTCACCATCTTTGACCCCCATGGTGGTTTAATTCTTTAATTTCGAGTCTCATGCCAGACATCAGAGAGGTTGGTATATGGAGTAAATTTTTTTTAATTACTCATGGCCTACTAAACTAAGAGCCTAATACAATATTGACAATTTTTAAGAGAAAAAGTCATGCTCAATTCCGTGTAGTATTATTTTTAGTATCGATAAGGGTATAGTTAATTTTTTTATGTGCACGACACTATCTATTCTACAAGTCCGTCGTACCGCGGCCAGATTTTGAAACACACGATTATGTAAATGAGGCAGGCAGTCGACAGCGTTCAAAGATGCCGCCTCTGCATATAGCACCCGAGCCTTATTTACCGTGGTCGACTTGCTCATTAATATTTAAGATAGATTTACTATATTCTTGATTGATAAAAATTCAGGCGATCGCTGGAAATCCAATACGTTATGAGATATACTAGAAATGTAATAAAAATTATATGTAAACAAAATAATAAGAGACAATGTTTGTATTTTGCTTCCAGGTGCCACCTTTTATAGCACAAGTCCGTGATTATTTTGCTTTTAGTATTAGCGGCATTGAGTACTAGCGGCCCGTCCCGGCTTCGCACGGGTGGACATTAATTTTTAAAACATTTTTGCATAAATGTAGAGTGATCTTTATGCAGGACATATGTAGGTTTTTTTTCAAATTACTATTTATCCATACCTTTATATTAATCCTTATCCTAATAAATAATTTCGTATTCAAGACCGTTTCAATACCTGTAGATTACTTTTTGCATAATTCAAGTTTTAGTAGGGATAATGCATAGCATTCTAATGGTGAAAGAATTTTCGAAATCGGCCCTGTAGTTTTAGAGTTTATTTGTTACAAACATACAAAATACAAATCTTTCCTTTTTATAATATTAATAAAGTGTAGATATTATGCATATATTACGCAGAATGCAAAAAGGCGTTTTGTTAAAGGCCTTTGTCTTTTATTGAGTCTACTAAAACTAAGGATTCTTTGTGAAAACGTAATTTTGTAGGTTTCTTCCTCATTAAGATAATTGTAACATCTACTAATTACTTTTAGCATCAAACTTCTTCTTGTATGAATTGTTGTATTCTAAATAATTCTTAACTTATTTTAAACAATGTTTATTAACTTTCGTAATATCGTTATCATCACTGCAGATTATCTTAAGTAATTTCAATGCGAAAACCTCGTAGACAGATTGCTTCAAAGCATGATTCTTACTAATGAGTCACCTTTATCAGCGTCTATATTCCGAACACTTAGTAAAAAAAGGGAGTACAATACCTTAAAGTAATATCATAAATAAAATAAAAGTAATATTAGGGATAATGGTTAGGGATCAAAAGAAAATTATAATTGTATATTCCAATATATATAATATGTAGTGTTTATCAAATTTGACAGGAATACTTAATTAGTCTTGAAATATTACCATAGAACGCTACACGATTCAACAAGATATTGAAATGTTTAAAATTTATTATCAAAATCAGTGCCCTGTTCGCCTAACGGGCGAATGAAACAGTGCCTGTACGACAAAGATACCCACGATCGTTGGAGAATATTGTTACCGTTCGGGACAGTGAGCGAGAATCTTCCGTTAGAGGAAATGAAGGTTATAATTTATAATCAATTGTGATCCCCAAAAATACTGTTTTATCAATAAACTCCAATATGTGACTCTGCAAAATAACATTAGATGGTAACTGCTGTACATTAGGACAAAATTATTTGCATAATTCATTCCCCGCTGGTGGTGAATATATACTTATCAAACTGGGTGAGACCGCTTTAAGACCATGGTACAAGAGTTGGGCAAGAGGCCCAAAGCCCGCCCATTCAAGAAGGGAGTTAGATTCATTTCCGAAATTAGCAGAGCAATACAGATTCCTTCAGCGATATCTTTCAACGCTAGAAAAAGAAGAAAACTCGGCCTTGTTTTCCAAATCGCTGTCGACGGTCAGGGGTCGACCTGGCGGGCACCTTCACCTAAGAGCTTGAAGAAGCCTTTCGGGTGCAAGGATTTAAAGGTATGCGCGCGCCTACATGTCGGAAATAAAGATAAAGGCATGGATAGTGAAGAAGAGCCCCACATGTCACAGGTCTCAGAAGTTTCGACACTGTTCCCATTGTCGCCACCGGTTTATAGCATGAGTGCAAGGAACACCCAGCCTGTGAGTGCCCACGGCTCAAAGAAGACCCACCGATGTGCACGAACTGTAAATAGGCGCACACAGTAAATAGTACGTCGTATCCTGCTTTCGCGAAATGCGAACTCAGGAATAAACACGCACAGCACGACGTCACAGAAATGCTAAAATGGAAAAAGCAGGCCTCCTAAGTACTCTGCTGAAAGAGCAGAGCGTCGACGTCGTGCTGATATTGGCAACTCATCCGCATGTATCGGATACTTTCATCATACTAGACTTAGGGGGATTTGATCACTTATGGACTCTATTTTACGCTGTTCCAACCTGCTGTCTGCATACATATACTGTTCTATCACAGTTAGCTATCTGCTGCAAGGTGAATGTAATCACAAAGTCCCTGCTGTTGCCATAAGCTCGCGCGCCTCTCGTTAGACAGTCGAACGTTCTGTGACATACGAAGTTACATTATAAAATAAAAAAAATTCTACGCCTGTTCTGAACACGACTACGCTGCCGTGGCATTTATACGCTACTATTTAACCCACTATATACATAATTATATTAAATAACTTTGTTACTACCAAGAACTTTTGCTTATTTTATATACTAACTTTTTTATTACAACCGAAGATGTCTTTAAAAGCTGTATGGCCCACAAGACTTTACTTTTCTCTTTGATGCACAAAAATGACTACGATTTCAACACCATAGAAAGCTGTCAACTGTCAAACGTCAATCTTCCTATAATGATGTTGACATATTGGCTATGGTCTGGGCACGTTGATTTGAGGTTATAACTCAGAGTACTTTATATATATCTGGGTTATATTTAATTCCTATGGAATTAATATCAATTTTCATTAAACATTTCTTTAACTTACCTTATATGTACAGTTCAATTGTAGGCTTAAATTGTTGATACTGTTTTAATAATGGGAAAAGTCAGAAGGCGTAAAACAAACAGAAGTCAAAATATTGTGGTCACAGATATCTCTGACGAGGAGCTATCTGTAGATTCTAAAGAAAATGTTATTCAGACTATATTGGACCAACTGCAAGTATGTTTAATAATTTTTTTTTTGGCATTTTATACATATTGCAAAATATCGTTGCATTAATCAATAATTTACAGGGTGTAAATGTTGAAGAGAAATATTGCGGTCTGCAAACATTTGCCTTATTCATAGAAAACCCTGAGAATATAGAAAAGACAATAGAGCGAGGACTAGTTAAAGTTGTGGCACCATTACTATTAGATACTGCTGTGTCGGTTAGAAATGCTGCCGCTGGAGTTCTGCGCAATCTTTCTGCAGTGCAACTGGAAATTTGCGACTCTTTGATGGAGCAAGACGTTATGACCCCTTTAATATCTTACTTTCATGAGGTAATTTTTTAAGCTACTACTATACTACATTACTACGTCAGCCTACTCTCTACTGTACATACCCTCCCAAAACAGGACCAACGAAAGTCGGTATACATTTCTAAAGATCCTTGGCTATACTTCCCTTGCTGTGTAAGGGCTTCCTATCACTAGTTTGTGCAATAAAGTTTGTCTTTATCAGATATCAATAAATTATATTGTAGTTACATATAAAAACAATAAATACTTGAAAATACTCACCATTGTTTATGCATGAGTATAGACACACCTAAAAATTAAATGCAAGTAAAGTTAATCTCAACAACTGATATAGACCAGTGAATCCGTTTCGAACAACAGTGTCTGATGCAACAGATGCTTGTAATGACTGAGCTGTATGTTGGCCAATTTTGAAACTGAAAAGGTCACCAAAACCAGGACAATACAATCAAGTACTTGAGGTAATCATACAACATTAAAAAATATGGTATTATTTAATAAAATATTGTTTGATTAATATGTTTACAGCATGCAGATACTTGGACTCCAGATTCAAACTCAAAAACAAAACCTGAGGATGTTGACACTTTTATTCAATGCATAAATCTATTATTGAATTTGTGTGAAAGTTCAGGTAAAGAGTTGTGTCTGATTCTTTATTAATCAGTTAGATATGAAAATCTCATATGTCTTTGTTCTCCTAATTCTAGAATTAGCTGTTAAATATCTGGGGCAAACAAGAGTCTTAAGTATATTATTACCAAGGTATTTAGACATGACTACATTTGGCTGTGATATAGTGTCTGCTGTGCTGCAATGTTTGTTTGTGGTTGTAGAAGACAATCCTGAAGTTATAGAAAAAGTTAAATCAACATGTGAGAAACAATTGCTGGAACTTATGATGCTTGAAAACAATGAACCTTCATTTTTGCTGACAAAAACATTAGCCGCGGGAGTTATCATAAACACATGTGGTGGTAACATGGGAATATTACCAGTAAATGTTATAAATCAAATTGTTTCAATATTAGCAAAGACACTGTCTGTAGACCATCGGTTAGTATGTAATCAACTCTCAAGCATTGTACCATTAAATGATGGGAGTGGAAAGTTTGAATCACCTAAAGGAAAGGAAGCTCAAGTGTTGGAGAATCAATTGATGTCAGTATCACAGATGTTAGATGCACAACAAAGTTCTATTGAGATTATTGCAAATATTTGCTCCTGTGATGGTAAGTTTTTATTATTATACTAAGACATGGATAAGAGAAAAAAAAATTTGGTTATAAGTTTAACCTACAGGTATTACATACCTACCTACAGACCATTATGTCTGTTCTGTGTTTTCATTTAAGTGTGAGATTTTATGTGTACAGACCATAAAATGGGTACTTTTTGTGTTCTACTCCTAAAATTGTTTGTTGTCTCACTCATATATTCTACCTATGATATTCTATATACTCATATTTGCAAATAAAATTATTATTTTCAAAAATATAGATGTGTTATAAACCTATCTGTTAAGTGCCAAATACTGAAAGTTATTACTAATAAAGGTTGTTGATTGTTATTTTCATAAACTGAAATCCAGTGTAATTTTTATTTATTGGTTTGTTGTTAGTTTGTAGTCATTTTTGATTTATTACTTAATTGTTTATATGGGCTTAAGTTAAAGGATATGTTCAAAAAATGTGATATAAGCACACACATTTGTCACATGGGGTATGCAGAGATTATGGATTTTCACAGGACTAAGCATAGCTAAACAGTCAGCTCAATTTTTGGACTCCCTGGCAGTTTGACGTTGTGATGTGCCGCATATTTCTACCTTCAAGTTTTGAAACTTTTGTCCTTACATACTAAGGTGGTTTAAGTGTGTTTGTGGTATATATCCGTAAATATCGCAACTATTTTTATGATTACACTGCTGCTCATAACCAAGTAAAGTTAAGTTTTGCATTAGTATGTCATTTAGTCAATCTAAACCTCTATTCACATAATGATTTCTTATATTTACATGAACACTATACGTTTGTAATTAAACTATTATTAACGGATTTTATCCGTGTTATAGATTATGTTTAATTTTGTTTTTATATTCCCGGCGTTACGATTACAGCAGCCGTGGTCACGGGGGAACTGAGTTGTTAGACATCCAGGTGTCATAGTCAACTCGGGGTACCTTATTAGCATTTATTTATTAATTTTGGTCCGATCTATACACAGTGCTCACAGTAAAACCAACCATACCACTGCATGACCTCAAGATACGTTTAATAATAGTTTATTTGAAATCTCTATTCACATATTCTCTATTGACATGCTGATGGCCAAAAACATTCTGTCAGGGAGCGGGTGAAGATAATTTGATATTTTGAGTGAGTGAGTGCTTTGATATGTTACCCACGGGTTCCACCTCATGGTATCATACTTCCACTAATAGATTATTTTATTATTTGATTGGTTTTGTCTTTAAAGTACCATCACAATAACCTTTCCATTGCAACTACCTTTGTTTGTTGTGTGCACAACAAAGGTAATCTTATAAGTGTTCATTTTATATTAATTATTGATCCCAATCGCTTCAATTATTTCTCAATGCTTGTTTCATTTATAATTTTTTTATCTATTTTATTTTCACATTTCATAGATGCACATGATCAAATGGAAGGAGCTGACTCATCAGACAGTGACGAATTAGGAGATGAAGAGGAATATAGCAATGACGAAGAAGTAGTTCTTGCAGAGGACAAGCTTCCACCAGAGATTCTAGAAGCATTAATTTCTTTAAACATATTTCATAAGGTGTGGGATCGCACACAGTTACCAGCAGAAAATGTTTTGTTAATATTAAAAGAATATGAAGGTTCCAAGTTAATCCACAAAAAGTAAGACATAATTCTTCTCATATATGGTGTTTTATTGACTATTAGTTTATACATTGTAATTAAACTACATTTAACACAATCTCATACATGCATGCTACACCACATGATGAGACACATGAAATAGTCAGACTACTTCCATTATTTTCAATTATTCTATTCTTTTATTATTGTGTATTGTACTATTATTTGTAGTCCATAAAACACATGAACCTTGCGAATATCGAATCTGAGATTTCAATAGTCTCTTGAATCGTTCTTGGCAGTTTCAGTTGTAATCGGAATATTTTCGAATATATATGGTTAGTCAAATCGAATATAATGATTAATGATTGGGGAGATCCAGAATATAAATACAGATTGTAAACTTCAGAAGTCTACCACCTACTTTGGATCTGATAATTAAAAAAAAAAACCTAGACCAAGCAAAGCAAGGGAGCAAGTAATTAAATTTAATGTGTACTATTCACATTAATGCAAGAAATCATTAAAAGCTGGCATCAAGCATTGACTTTTTTCTCATTCTTACCCTTCACTATGATATTAATTGTTAATGGCACAGTGTAGTTTGAAATATAATTAAAACGAATGATTTGGATGATGTGTGGTTAGGAACACTATTTCTGTGCTTGTATTTTAGAAGCATGTGAAACATATTCCAAGATTGTACAAAATACTCAAAGTTTTGCCAAATATCCAGTACATTTTTATCTATAAATATTTTGTTTTGTTTTCAGACTACATACATTGCAAACAAGAACTTTGTTATGTGTAAACAATATGATATCCAGCCTACCAGTCGAAAACTTGGGTGGTGTGAATGGTATTTATAAAATATGGGTGGATGTAGGAAAATTTGTCTTTAAGCAGGGTTCTGAAAATTTATACATATTAGAGTCTGCAACAGCAGTTATGAGAGCAGCTTTAGATAAAATTAAATTTAGGGAAAATGGTAAAGATGGTGAATGCGATCTCTTCCGTGACTTATCATTATCTGATATAGAGGTAAGAATATTTTGATTTTTTAAGGTGTTTGGGGCAGGATGTAGAATGGGTACAAATGTACTTACTCTAATTATAAAATAACAAAAATCAGTTTTTGTAATAGTAACCTGCATACTTTAGATGATATTTTGTGTATCTGGTAATGCAAATTGATTATTATTTATTACAAGCTTCTAGTAGTAGGGACAGTTTCATATATCTCATTAACTCTTCACATGTTATAATCATAACTTTGAAACAATTGCAATTATATTGTTAAGAGTTACATTAAGATCATGATATGATTACTGTAGCTTTAGCTATCTTTACTTACTCTGTGTTCCTTAGGTGTTAAAATTAAGAACAGCAGCAGCAATACCCATTGAATTTTTTTTTCAGATTATGATTATGGGCATTAAAGAGTGTCAAGTGCCAGAAATAAGGTCAAATCTGATCCGTATGATTGGGATACTGGCATTATTGCTTGTAAATAGGTTGAATGATACTAGTTCGAACGTTATATGCGCAATCTCGGAATTCATACTAGAGCAGGCTCATAAAGAACACGAGGTATGGGTATTGGCCGAAGCATTGGACACTTTAGTGGATTTGTATTCTGAAGACGAAACAGATGCACTAGCCGCTAAAGTAAAACTAGTTGAAAAATTATCAGCATTAGCTCCCATATTAAAAATTAAGGTAATTATTTCAGACTTTTTTTTTCTTATTTAAACAGAAACATGTACAGGGGTAATAAGGTAAAGGCCTGTGATTTCTATGGTTTTTTAATATTATATCAATCTGGAAATGCCATTTCCTGAAAGAAAATAACTCGATAAGCTGGTTGTGTGTATCTGAATTCAGTTGTATCCCATATTCTAATATTGATGGAATACGTACTAGCATTTATGTTCTATTATAGAATGGAATATAACAATCAATGTTATTAATGATATTGTTTCTGTACCCTTTCCAATTTGACAAATCTGCTGGTTAATTTAGATGAGACGATAAGCAACTCCCTTTGAGATAACTCCAACATATTATGCTACGATGGGGCGTTTTAGATTCGCGGAATGTGTGGCAAGGAAAGAAAAAAAGGTTCAAAATTGTTTCACTTTTTCCATATATTCTCCTGCAAGACGAATACATTTTTGAGATCTTTAGAGTAGTTTCTTTATCTTTGAGGAAACTGCTTCCTTAACTTCTTCGTCAGTGGATTTTTTTTTCCACGAAGATCTTTTTTCAAAAGAGGTAATAATCTCTTGGAGCCAGGTCAGGACTATAGGGTGGGTGATTTAAAATATCGAAGCCCACATGGTGCAAGGCAGCCAGTGAAACACGGCTCTTGTGGACGGGCGCGTTGTCGTGCAAGAGCAGGACACCTCTGCTTAATTTTCCTGTTGTTTTTTCTTTAATAGCTTATTTTGACCGCTCCAGGAGTGTTGCGTAGTAATCTCTGGTTATAAAGACACCTTTATCCTTATAATTGATCAACAAGAGTCCCAAAAATCTGTCATCATGAGTTTTCTGGCTGATTGTGATATCTTAAATATCTTGGGAGGTGCTGCACCCTTTTTATGCCACTGCATGCAGTCTTGTTTAGACTCAGGTTCATAATGATGAACCCAAGTTTCATCACCAGTAACAATTTGGTTCGGTACATCATCCTTGTCTTCACCACAGAGGCCCAAAAACGCTTGAGAACATGCGGCGGCTTGAGCATACTCTGCTCCCACCGTGCGCTGACTTGAGTCATGGTAAGATGTTCGTGCAGAATTTTAAAAATAGTTGTATCGGATACCATTTTTGGTAGCTTTTTTTTTATTTAGCCGAGCATCTTCTAATACAAATTTTTCGACTTTTTCAACCACATCCGGAGTAGCCACCTCAATAGACCGCCCTGGCAGTGGGTCGTCTTCAAGTGATTCCCTACCTTGTTTAAAAAGGTTGTGTCGCTTGTGTACCATGATTTGCCCTGGGCAAGAGTCCCCGTAAACAGATGACATTTCTTCCAGTATGATTTGATCAAATTTTCTTTGCTTGGTAAGAAACTTGATTATTACTTTATTTATTATTTACACTCGATTTTCTCCATTTTCCAAACTTTCTTCCAAATTGAGTTGCTTAGTCGCTAATAGTTATAAAACCAATCATACAGTTGTGACAAAACTTTATATTTAGTCTAATTATGAGTCATTGAATATGTTAAGCCCTTTTCGAGCCTGCTACCTCCCTCCAAACCCGCCATCCCGCGAATTATGAAACGCACCCGCGTATAAGGTTATTTAATTTCTTTGTTTCTTAATTATTTTTCTTTTACTTTTAAGGCCAGACAACAGAGGAAACTCCCACGAGAGTACAAAGTGCTAGTATCTACTGCAGTTTCAAATTTACCACGATTTATTAAGTATAAGAAAGGACGGCTTAATAAGTTGTAAGAATATCATACATATTCTGAATGTATTTTGTTTGGTCAAGCTGATTTGATACTATAGTTACGTTGACAATAGCTGTAACCAAACAAAACCTGACATAATTTGATTCTATGTGTACTTGTTTATTTACTATACCCCAATTTAACAAACTATATGTTTATGTATTGTTTTTTTTTTTAGATATCAGTAATTTTGTATAAAAGTAAATAAAAGATTTCCACAAGAATAAATATTTATTAAACAACAGGCACATTGATAACAAAAAATAGCAACCTCAATGTGATTATTAAACTGATATAATATTAGGAATCTTGTACAAACTATCTGTAAATATCCAAAAAGTATTATTATGATCTATTACTTGGTACCAGTAACAATTAAAAATAAATCATTTGGACAAAATCACATATCCAAAATATTTTTATAAATAAAATTCCCTTACCAAATAAATAGTAATATTTATCACATTAAGATACCGTAATATAACAATATATTATGGCAAAAAATTACTATGAATATTCATAATGGTAAAGTACGTATGTGTCATTTGATCTCTTATTAATTTTGATGGGGCTGCATAAACTCGAAATACAACTTATTCGATTGTAAAGAAATGAGTTAATGTTGGCACAAAAATAGTTTGCAAGCAATGGTAAATCTTTAAACAGTGGGTAAATCATTGCCAGTATAGCATTTACACTTTACAAATATTTTTCATTAATATCTAAGAGATATTCGCCATGACAAGTACGAAATCCTAAATTTACTAAATCATAATCGACGAAACATTCAAAATCACTGTCTGAAGTCGGATAAATAGTTTTTTTAATTATGCTGCCATACATTGTAAGGCGACGCTAAATAATGAGGCAGGGAAATAAAAATTAAAAAGATATTTTTATAGAATTATAAATTTGCATATTCCCAAACTATAATTAGTTCAAAAAAAAAATCCTGAGATCCAACTATGTATACAATTTCATATTTTATAAATAATAACCCTAACTAAAACTAAAAAAATAAATAAAATAAAAACATAAATATAAATTGCAAATCATATAAAACTTTATTTTCTGTTAAGTTGACACATTACCATTTGCAGGCGAATTGGGATCACCATAGTGACTTCTTCGGGGCTTTGGTATGGGGTTTGGGGAAGAAACATCAGGCTTATCAAATTTACGTCTTATGTCCGAAACAGATGGCCGCTCTTGTTGCAAGTTAATTTCTTCTTTGATTAAAGCTGAATTCAGCTTACTAATCTCTCTTTCAAGTTCTCGAGTGGCTTTGTCGATTTCCATGAAATCGTTTTCTGTGATTGAGTGATCAATACTCTTCTGCCTCGGATCATCATAAAGTTTACAAACAAGTTTCTGAGGTTCTTCATTGCTGTTTACGTCAAACTTTCTTTTATCTTCGTTTAAATTAATATCGTAACACATGTATGATCCATCCAGAGCATTCGTGAGACTTTTGCTCCGCTTGTTTGAGAGAGCGTGAAAATCTTCCAAGTTGCCACGCCGAAGCCTAATATCGTCTTCATTAACACTAGAGTTTCTTCTATATTTAATTATATCTATTTTAGGAAATGGTTCTTTATTTAATATGTCATCTTCGGAATCAGCGCTTTTTATTTTAATCGTTTGTTTATCGGTAACGTCAGAATCGTGTTCTTTTATAACATCCCCCCTTTTTTCTATTTCTTCATAGGTGTTTGCAATAATTGTTTTATTTTCTTCTATTGAGGTGTCTTGTAACGTTACAGGACTGGCCTCCAAACTCCTGTGTTTGTCATCTTCATCTTCTATTATTTTGAGTTCAATATTATAACTCGAGTTTTCTATTTCGTCATCCGCATTTTTGCTAGATTTCTTTTGGTAATCGGTTCCTGCTATTCGTAACTCCGTTTGTTCATTATTGATCTGTAAATATATTCACATATTAATATAAAAAGTGTTAACAGGAAAGTTTAATTATCTATTATATTTTTATTTGGGTGGGTGACTATTGACTCTTCTTTGATATTTTTTAGATTTTGTTTAGTGTCGTCGGAATAATAAAACATACATCATATGATGATTATATGGATAAATTTGTTTGAAAGAATAGACCCTAAAAGAATATAGTATTAAGACATCGTGCGTAATTGTCAGTGTTTTTTTACGATGCTCGGTTCAGTTGTTAGCATACTTGACGCACTAATTATTGGTTTTCGGCACTGGGTGTATTGGGATAATGTCGTTTTTCTAACGCTCTGACCAGGTAGACCCTGCATACTTATAAATCATCCTTAGGGGTGACAGACATGAGTGCGAATTTCCACAGCGTACACAAACGAGCTGTTGTACCTTTCTCTGAGTACCGGTTGATTGCACCATTTCACGGGCATTCTTTTGACATTATCAGATAAATGTAACATCACATGTCTCAGAACAAACATGAGATGAAAGCGAGCACGTGATTATTTTTTGTGGACGAAAACACACCGTAATGTCAGTAGGAGCGACGGTGGAGGCTGGTGGCAGCGGCGCGCGCTTTTTCTTGCGTCGTGATGCGCGGACTGGGGGCACCGGTCCTTCGTCGAAGGGATTCGTACTCTCGACGCTAAGCCGTGATCCGGTTATATCGCTTCGTGCCAAACGTGGTGAAGTACTAGTTTGAAACAACAATGAGAAAATTAAAACCAAGCTACTCTTATGTAAGGTTTCTTGTTTACGATATTGTACTTCATGTTTAAATAACTTACTATGCATTATGAATACCTTCACGCTTAAAACTACTGCATGCATGCTACATGCAGAAGCACATGATGCATCTACTTCACGCCGGTATACTGCGAGGCTGTAGTACTACCCCGGTCGAGCCAGCCTTTTCGAGCAGGAGCAAAAGCCGCTGCTTGTCTCTACCACGTACTGAATATTGCCTGTTACCAAAATTAGCCATACAAACTATGTTTTTGTTTATTTACCAATTCAAAGGTTAAATATGAAGCATTTTGATTTGTGAATTAACTGAATGGTTAAACAACAAAAATACATACCTTAGAGAATTAACTTCATATTGACTAGGGCTGCGTAGTCGCTCTTGGAAGCGCGAGCGCGGCAACGGCGTTACCGAGCCGCCGTACACATAGCGGTTTGCACGCTCCGGCGAGCTCACGGTGCTGCGTGCGCCTAAAGAGTCTAATGGAAAAAAATTATATATCATGCAGAGTATAAAAAGTAGACTAATTTTAAAACGAACTATTAAAATATTCTAATTAAGTTAGCTACCTAAAACTTATTATAAGGAAATATATTTATCTAGCACTGGTTAAATCGACTAATAAAATCATCAATTAATTCTGAGGTAGATTGACTCTATGCAAAAGCGTTTGTTAAACCCACTTTGGCTTGATAATGTTGAAATGAGAATACGGAATTTTTGAAAACAGTTCCAATTTGCCAGTTATTACTTTTTTGAAAATTTGATAATGCAATCTCACAGATACTTCTAAAGCAGAAATGTGTAAAGGTATCGAGTGTAGCTGTGATAAGTACATAACATTTCTAAATAATAGTTTCTGTCTCTGCAATACAATGACGGTATTTTTATATTACGTAATAAATTATAACGTAACTTTAAGAATTTTTTTTACTACTACTTTCTTTAACTATTACGTTAACAATATTGACTTACCGAGTGTTTACACATTCTGAGATCTTTCGAGTATTTTTTGACTCCAAATTAACGTTTTTCCACCTATTGAGAATTCTATTATGCCGGTAGGTAAGATGTTGGGTTTCGTTTTAATACTGCCATTTAATGCCAAGACTAATAGTTTTATAAAATTCACTTATTCGAAACTTAATGGAATATTGCTCTATTGTTTGGTCACCACATTACGACACCCATAATTTATAAACTGAACGCGTTGAAAAGAAATTTTTGCGCCATTGCGGAGTGAGAAAATCTTTCTTAAACTATCACGAAAGATTGGAATAGTTTAGAGTAATTAGCCTATCGAATCGTAGAAAATTATTAAATGCAAATTTTTTCTATAAATTGGGAAGTTCGCTATTATTGAGTGTACTAAAAATCCGAGTCCCGCAAAGGTATCCTAAAAGTCCAGTCCATCTATTCCATATCGCAATATCTAAACTTTATCAAACTTCAAGTATTCGTAGGATCAGTCGTGTATATAATACATTCGGGTTAGAAGCAGACATATTCAACGATAGTCTTAAGGATTCTTTAAAAAAAAAAGGGCGACTTAATTCCAAGAGGCATTCTCTACCAGCCTACCATTAGGTTGAGCAGAGAAAGCCTAAAACGGTGCTCAGTGCAGAGGAAATAACTAAATATTATGTTTAAATACTCAAATTATATTTATACTTATATATGACGGTACTTGACCTACATGTTAATATAATTTTTGTATACGTGCCTCTTAGTTACACTGTTATGATCTACTCGTATCTTTTGTATGTTGTGATAACCTTCAACTATCAAGCAGTTATATAATATTTGTATGATCCTTAGTATATATTTATGATTTAGTGTATTGTCTACTGTTTGTTCTAAATAAATAAAAAAGCGTGGTCGAAAATTGTATAAACTCACACTGTAATGCCCGTCTATACACGACAGGACTACTGTCTCCATTTAGTTGATTGTTCGTTTTGTTGTCTGATTTTTCTTTTTTTCCTTTCTTCATAAAAGATCTTAAAGACCTGAAAGAAGAGATACGCACTTTTAAGTTATTGATGTAAAGTAAAAAGTAAAGTATTTAGTAGCCTGTTTTTATGAGCGTTTTGGAGTCGGGAAAGTACTGCTACGCTGCTCCAGTGCGTGTTACAGTTGACCTCTAAATATATTTATTATTATTTCGCAGTCATGTAGGTTTCCTCATGAGTTTTCCTTCATCGACAAGCACCTGGTAAATTCATCACTTAAAATTGCAGTAACAATTTAAATGAAGCCGGTACCGGGATTCAAACATAGGGCACTCGCATACATAACCACTAAACTATACTATTGTGGGTTACATTTACATATATCTATACTAATATGTAACTTTCTTTTTATGTATGCTTGAACGGATTTAACTTAAAAGCAATGTCACGGATTTAGAAGAAACGTTTTTTTTAAATATTTCTTATGATCACTGCTTCTGAAATGATAAATGCTTCTTGTCTTAAATAATATCACAAATGAGAAAGTTGTTGTCATTCATTCACACTTAAGAATTGAAGGTATGTGAGCTAATATTTAATATATTATATTACATAATAATTGGGCAGATATGTAGATTAGAACATGGGATACTTTTTAGCTCAGTTAAGAATTCTCTTGAGACATAATGTGTGAGCACGTGAGCAGCCGTTTATTATACGAGTATTACAAGTATAATCCAAATCTTATTAAACTCGGAAGTATGGTATTATATTATTAAGATCTGAATATGGTATGGGACCGTTTCCGGGTATCAAAAATATGGTATGCGTCCAATTCGGAGCAGAGGAAGTCTGTAGGCGCAATACTGACAAAAGTAATAAAGGTTTAGTGCACTTGATTCCACTTGAGCGGCCGCAATTGTGACGTGACGGACGAGTTAACGACCAGCTGTAGGACGTCTACCTTAACTTCGACGCGGCTCTTAGGGTTGCACTAAGTGGTTGATATATTTGAATACATCTTATATCCTTGGTAATTACCTACTTGTACAGTCAGCGACTAACGGCTGATACGAGGATCTCGGTTTAATTTTATATTCGTGCTACATATAAGTAGTTTCCGATCTTATCTCAGAGGCCTTGACCACTTTGAGAAATACCGCACAGTACGCGCAGTCAGAGTGCCTCCTTCCGACACTTCTACCTTAGCTGCCGCTTAATGGAGGGACACACGAAGAACCATCTACACGAAGTAGTTTCTCACTGGCATCCAGGTTGTATCGGCTCAACTGCTGCTCTTCCCCCTGGCATACCAAAGCAAACAAGCAACAAACAAGTTCTTGAGAAGGCTACTCGAGCTAGGACCCCCGACGTAGTGTGTACTGTGTCAACTTTCTAGTGTGTACTCTGTCCTAAATCGCTAACGATGACAGCGTCATGATCAGATTTCGAACTGTATTTAAGTCGTATGCTAATGGGGGAATAGTTTAGTTTATGAAAACAAAATAACTTTGTTCTAAATTGTGGAGGAAGGTACTTAAATAAAAAATATAATTCAAATCAGATATTAAATATTCATTTAATGCAGAAGTCATGCTTTAAGTGTTTCCTTACTTAATTCAGTGAGAAGCAAGAAATCATGCAGGCGATGAAAACTTTGGGTCTTTAGTTTAATAAAATTACTTCCTTGATAATAATTCCACTAGCATCCACTTGTGTACTCGTTTGTTAAATAAGACGTAAAATGTAATGATAATTGCTAAGATTAAATCCTTATGATAATAGGGACAATTTTTTTACCAAAGTTAAGATCTTTGGTAAAAAATTTGCTTTAAAAACTTGCGGCCCTGAAGCTGTAAAGGCCACTGGGCCAACATCATATCTACCTTGGGGGTTTTAGTAGGTCTTGAATGCTGATCCGGACATAACCAAGTTATCTGAAACGATGACTGCGATTACCTTTCCCCACGTTAAACTAAAAAATACCAAAGACATTAAATTTTACGAAAAAAGGCTCTCATTACCGTCTATCTTTACTGGGGTGGTCAGAAGAGAATCCTTTCAACCCATTTTTCATCAGAGCTTATTTGGTCAATGCCTGTCGGTGAGCCTGTTGTCGTCTTAGTGTTCAGGCCAACGATACAAATCATACATAAGGTACGAGCCCTCCACTGAGGGTCTTGAACTCGAGTCTTCAGATTTTGAGACAGATCCCTTAACCACTAGGCTATCGGGGCCTTCAATGAAGGACCTGTTTGTCAAATTAATATATCATTTTATACATATAATGCAAGTTATAACGCAATTTATAATAATGCTAAGTCAATTCTCGAAAGGTGTGGCTGTAGCGGGTAGGAAAACGTTCTAGTAGAATATTGTCTTACGCGTCACAGAATAATTTTACTCCATAGCGTCTCATTGGAATTGCACAGCTGCCATAAACATTATACTTAAATGTAACTGGATCGAAAGTTTAAATTGCTAGTTACTCGATAGCGTTACTGCGAGCAATTCAGATTGCTAAGTATAATTTTATATAATGTCTGTCATAGGATATAACAAGATTTGACCTGATCTTGAACCACTGTTCTTGGCATATTTGATTAACATTTATTGTGACAAATATACTCGAATTTACAAGAATTTTTATTTCAATCTGTTTTAAAATAGGAAAGTATTTACCTATAAGAGTTTAGATGAATCTTGTTAGTACCTAAATACCTAGTCAAAATTCATTTCGAATTCTAAATAAGTAGGTACATATTGTTTTTCCTATCTCCGACATTGCAATACCTATTGATAATATTGCGGTAGCGTAACACAGGATACACTTGAAGTTCTGTCAATATGCCAGATATTGGGACTCTATCAATCCATAGCTTCTATTCTCGACTCTAGTTTTTCTCTTAAGCACACGTCCTCACGTGTAGAATTTTTATCTAATCTGTGCTCACGTTTTATCACCTGATGGTATGTATACCTGACATGGGATGAAATTGGAAGACAGATGTAGTTAGTATGTAATCTTTACAATATTAAATAGACAACTATACACTACGCCCCAAGGAGTAATAAACTGAATGTTTTGCAGAAACATTAGCTTCTTAAAATTCTGGCCATCGATTCCCGGTGCCGAAACTACTAAAACTGTTGAATAAAATATTGAGTGCTGATTTGTCATGTGCGATGACAGAAAATGTCGTGAGGAAACCAGCATGTATGAGGAATAATAAGTATACTTCATGAACATACGAAGTTCTTCAACTTTCAATGGATCATCGCGGGTACGCTTCCAGGATCCGAAAATTTCTCCAAAAATAAGTAGATAGTAGATATAAGTAATTCAAACGTAAGAACCATGCCTTAGTGAAACTGTTGGACGCTGATGTCCTTTTGGACGATTTAGACCACAGCAATATAATTCATCAAACGCAACATAAGCATTATGTGTTTAAAATGCTCATCTTAACCATCCCCTATCCAATATTACGCATATGCGATAAAACCGGAATACCCGTCAGGTGATTGTCGAAGAGACCTGAGTACTTATAACTGGGCTGGTTACTAAATTCCGGTCCTACGTCTCTAAAGCTGAACTGAGCTAACCGCGAAGCAACGATTTTTTTATGAATAAACATGGAGGCATGATCAGGACCTACATTTCAGAGGCTTTGACCTTCGTGAAATAGATGACGATAATGAACAGCCTAATGAAGTTCTAACCAAACACTCGTGGCGCCTATGGACATGACCCACTTATGAATTCTATGATTCTACGAGTAAATAACTTTTGTATGGTTATGATTCATTTTATTCGGTTTATCTTTAATGAGATCATCGGGTACAGAATGAAAAGAAGTCACATTACCTGGTCAAAGATTTATTCAGTTGTTTCAAACAAAATATGTGATAGTCGCTTATGAATGTTATACAAATCCTGAAGAATGCGGAAGTTCTATGAAGTGGGGCATTCTAACGACCAAAACCCCACGTTGATCGCAATCTGCACTAACAGAACGTAGTCTTTTTCTGGTTCTCTTATACTACAAGCCAAATCATTAACATTTTTCATTTAAATATAATAGTTCAAGTTACAGTAGTCATAACGTATTTTGTAAACTTATGTTGGATTCAGATTTTCGATAATAATTTTTACCAATGCCGACTGAATGTATTCCTCATTTTTCTGGAAAGGTTAAGTTACTCTCTTCCTTGGTATAATATTATTAAAAATAAACACTACGATGTTACTAATACAGTTTAATCTAATCGTTACCTACCCATTACATTTACGTAGATGTCATGGTTTAGACCTGTATGATGTTAAATGGTTTTATCAGTAAACTGATAGCTTATTCAAACCATAAGCGATATTGACCTTGCCATAGTAGTCATAAGTAATGATATAAAATGTTCGCTACAGCAGTCAGGGGAAAGAGTAAATTCGAGCAGTTTATTATAAAAACTTAATGGTATCTTAATGATGAGGAAGCATGTAATAGTGACCATACAGTTTAATATGCACTATCTTGTAACTTGTCGCCGTTGTTTTGCAAATGGCAAGTATATAATTAATAATTTTTATGTTGTGTATACACGAAAGAAAATTATGACTGTGCTCAATGGGAAGATGATATTTAGTTTGCTGAAATTAGCATATATATTTATTACAATTTTTTTTATTTAAACGTTATTGCTATCACCTTTAAAAATGATTACAAAGGGTGGACTTGATGCCTTTTGGCATTCTCTGCCAGTTAACCCGTGGTGTGGAGAAATAATGTAATAGGAGCATTTAAAAATTTGCTTTATATTTTAGTAAAATAATAAAAGAACTTAAATATATTCTTGTACACAAATAAATAGATATGTACATAATATAAAAATATAGTTACTTTGATACGTTCGTATGAACGAGTATGTATATACTATATACATACACAAACACACAAACCTACTTATGTACATCTATACATATCACATTCAATATACATATTACTGCAATGACCTTTGCTACATTGTCAATACTATCTGATAACAGGAGTCATCAAAAGGTGTTCACGTACAAGTCGTTTGAAGTATAATTTATTAGATACTTTTCAAATCAAAAATCATCGGGCTAGGAATCCCAGAGAAGTCTAGTCTGAACGGTAAGGGCTTCCAACGAGTTCGTTAAAATGTTGTGGGATGCTAATCGTATAATTAGAAGAGGAACGGAGAATCCGGTCATGGGTTGAAGAGAGATATTGAAATTTATTCTTAAGGTAAGAAGGTGGAATCGTTCAAGACTGAGAAGAGAACAAGCAGAATTCTGGAGTTACATCTCTGTTAAATAGTGAGCCATTTAATGCGAGAACGATATTGAGAGATATGATATTTACGAAGATTGAAAATATATCGGATGCAGTCATTGACAAGGCGCTCTAGCTTGTGAAGGAAATCTTTTTTCAGGTCCGAGTAGCACACATCAGCATAATCAGTGAGGATTAACGAGTGTCTGGACAAGCATAAGCTTAATCTTAAAGGGAAGAAAATTCTTATGGCGATAGCAGCAGCAAAAACTGCCGCTTGGCTCTACCAAATAGAGCATACGTATCTTAGGTCGTTGTGTGCTTAACAATTATTGAAAAAAGAGGATACCTACGGCGTTTCTTTCCCCTGTTCCTTCTCCGTCTGAGGAATCTCATTACGAAACGGTATGATACACATGTGGAGACATGTATGAACTGTGGTCGTGCCCGGCTACTGTCCTGTTTACTGGACAGACCACTACAAGTAAGTATAATAGGTAGGTCATTTTAGCCACGTGTTTACATAATGAAATTAAATTTTATGCTGTACATCGGTTTGACGTCTTTTAATAATTCCAGACCATCAAAAGAAAATAGGTTCACCGTTACATCTATCCGTCATTCAAGTAGATTTTCAAAGAAATATGCAAAGTAAAACTATTAGGCTCCTCCAGGAAAAAAGTTCTGGCTACGCCAATGAGTACAGCTTAAACGTTACATACATTTTAGTTTAGGATTTTTATCTACTTGTCTGTTTCTTCGTCTTATGTCTGTCTGTCTATTCACGAATTGAATGAAGTAAGACACAGCTGACTGTAAGAATTGAGGAAATGGAAGAAAGGTAAAATATATTTCATTCGGCAGAAAATATTCTGAGATAGAGCTTGAATTTTCATATTGCATAATGTTGAAAGTATTGAATGAGATTATTCTTATTTTTGTTTAGCCTAGTATCTCATCGTTAGTTTTCTGAACCTCTTTATGGTGGTTTTCAAAAATACACAACAAAAAACAATAACTCAAATTAGAAGCGCAAAATACGCGTGCAAACCCTAGTTTTAAATGTATGCATAAATTTTTTTTGCAATAAAATACACGTGGTATTCTCGTACTGAACGTTCTGCGCAAGACCAGTACGTACTCCATCTGTGTATAATTTTATGCTATGCTATAGTTCCATAAATAATGTAGAATTACGGTACAGTATTGTGTGCCCCATTAACACACATTTGTTTACCTTCGTACCTGTGTACCTCAGTTGAAACGATAAAGTTGGGGGATAAAATTGCATCTTGGTTTTACCCACTGTCTCAAGATATCTGTTTCTATATAGATATATCTATATATATTCATAAAAACAGTAACGTTGGCTTAAATTACCGACAAGTATAATACACGTCAGTGTCAAAAATTGGTTTGTTTCACTTCATTATGCTGTTTCGGTAGCGGTTTTTAAATTGGTAATTAAAAGATTATGCAAGTACTTCCATAATCTTACTTAGGTAATAATTATTAAATATTTTTACAAACTTGATAATTTGCTCTATATTAAAATTTCAACTTACTTTTGCCCTGTAAACAAAATTATTACTTTAGCGCCCGTAATAAAGTTGAACTAATTTTTGGCTAAACTATGTTAACAAAAACACTTAGGTAAATTGTAGTTTGCCAAAGTCTCAATCTATTAATCTTAAAACGCCAGAAACGAAGACCTTTTTATTTACAGTCGTGTTTTTTTAATCTATTTCATACTATATTTATTAAGTATATAGATACTATCCCGCTACCACGAGGTCGCCCTAAAATGCGCTGGCAGCATGTCATACGAAATATCACTGTTGTTAAGGCCGCCAAACGCCGACTCTGGATGAAACCGGGATTGGGTTAGGTAGAAAGATAAAGTTATCTATTTCTTCTGTATTTTCTAAGAAAATACTTGATAATTTTTTAATGTAGGTTACACAACCAATATTTGGTATGTAATCGAAAATGTATTGAAATATTATTATATATAAATAATATAATAACCAGGTATTGTCTTAAAAAATACTATTAGTTTCATATAAGTTGGATAATTTATACACAAGACCTGACTTAATCAAATAACCCTAGCTCTAAACGTCTTTATACTTGCAAATGACCTACACTTGTCCATTGTTTGCATCATCGTCTTTATTTAAAAGTTGTAGGTAATATACCAAATCACGTGGTTTACTAAGTTATCGACCGTCGTTTTTACTTCGTATACATACTTTGATTAGGCATGAAGTTAATTTTTAAGCAAGGTTTTGGATTTGTTTTTGGATATATTATAGATTATATTATATCTACCTAAAGCAGGTAAACACCAAAATTCAAAACTTTTGTTTTTCATGTCGCAAGGCATATTGTTTGTCATTCTTTATCAGCCTGTTTCTCGTACTAGAGATGCTGCACCCCATGTCCAGTCTGTGGGATTTGGATGGATGTTCCGCCACGATCTCATTCATTACTTCTGCACGCGGTGGATAAAAAGTTGTATATTTCTTCTTACATCTTCCTTCAATAACATAAAAGTATCTCACTATATAATTTATTAATTTAACATTAATCTTTATTCTACTTATACACAATTGGCAATGTGCAGTCATTGGCAACCTTCATGTTGACAGCGGGGATACTTTTACAATTTATTGTAGGCAATTAACCGGGAGGAAAAGTAATACAATACCTTTATTAGGTACTACTGTTAACTCGGTGTTGTGGGCAAATATTCCATGCATGACAAGCCAACTTTAGCTGGAAATGGACCTTTCATGGAAGACCTACGTCCAGACGTAAATATTTTTTGTAGATCCTAATATTTCTGAATTTCTACCCCATAGTTTACATTTATACGTGATTGAGCCACTCTACATGTATTCTCGTAAATATACTCGTCGCCATCAATATTCTGTGGGATTTGGTTTCGGCATAGAATGAACTTTTCCCCATCAGTCGGTCAGTCTCGTAAGTTAGTCAGTGTTAGCTAGTGCAGGTGAGGTTAACTTTTGGCGATAAAGAGATTCTTTTCTCTTACACCTTTCACATATAATATTTACTCCATCTAAAATAATAACTAATAGATATAACTAAGAAAGTAAATATCTAATCGCACATTGCGCTGAATTCTCGAGTGCCTGCCTGCACTGAAGTGGGTCAACGACTATAATAGGTCTAAAGATGATATAGATATCTATAAAAAACTTTATTAATAAAATAAATTAATACATCGAGCACAAAGGTGTGAAAAAAGCTCTTGCTCTGCACATGCGGTTCCCCTGATAAATTGTTAAAATTGATGTTAAAAAAAAGGTGTATTGATTTTATTGTAGATTACAAATGACAATATAGCGATAATAAAAACGGACTCCAGAGTTTCTTGCCGGGTCGTCTCTGTGAAGGTTTTGTGTACGCCGGTATTCTGCGAGGCCCCATGGCCTGAAGAGTGAAGGTGTGACGCATCTTGTGCTTCTGCGTTTCGTTAGGTGAATAAGTCAACCGGAGCCCCACACCCCCTCTCCATGCCCCATCCTCATCCTCTCTACCAGCTCGCAAATATCCTTAAAGGCCGGGAACGCACCTATAGGCCCTCTGGTGTTGCAGATGTACTTGGGCGACAGTATTCACTTACCATCAGGTGAGCCGCTTGCTCGTTTGCACCCTAAACCTAAACCATTAAAAAAAAGGTCTTGTTCTGCGAACCGCTGTAGATTTCATAAGAGCTAAAGCTCTTCAAAAGAAGCCTAAATTGATATGACTTTGACTATTAAATGTCGTGTGTTTAAGGCATCGAAAAAAATATTCCCTTATTCCTGGGAGTTAAGAAAATAAAGTTTTGATGATGAACAAGTATTGCCTTTTAAACACAATTTCAGGACATGCAAACTTTATTTTTAAATATTCAATATTTAACTAAATATTTTGCCATCATTTAATAAACAACTATTTCTTTTATTTATGTTAAATAACTTACCTAGGTATAACAAGACTTACGACAATTGCAAAATTAAAGTCAGGCTATTCACAACTCTTTCTTTTCAGATCGATTTGAAATAATAGGATTTTGGTAGTATACCCAAATTATTAGTTAAGGACAAATAATTTGGCCACGCAAATTGGCAGGTAGTCGACTGTTTCCTTGTGTGACCGATAGTTACGTTATGTTGATATAGATACTTTACATAGTGTTGAATTGTTAATTTGCACATGATGTCATATATTAAAGAAAAGACGATTGCAGAAGCGTTAATGTATTGCCCTAGCTGGTTTAGCAATAAAACATGTAAATAGTATAGAACGGAGTCGCAATCCCCATCTATCTGTGTATTTTCTTATACGAAATAACTTTCAAAAATATATTTCAAAATATCATATATTTCACGAGGAGGGTTAATACATCAACAATTAACCTATACATTACAGAACCCCCCTGTGCGAAGCCGGCGCAGTTCACTAGTGTTATTGTAATGTACCTTGTATGGCCATAAGTTCTTTTACACATAAAAATGCATATCTTTTTCAAAGAAACTAAATATTTTATTTAAGGCTGTTAACACAGAAATGGGATGGTACATAACAAAAGCGAACGCCCAAATTAAAAAAGAGGTCCCCTAAGGAGTTTCTATCTCCCGTTTCTTCTCCGGCAGTGGACTCTAATTAGGAAAGGTACCACCGTTTCATATTCTTTATTTAAAACATTAGGTTTGACATGACAAATTCATGTATCTTGTGTCGATGTATAAATTATTTGATTTGCCCTGACTCGGCGCGACATCTGCTCGTCGGTGCAGCATTCGTGCCATGATGGATCTCGTATTCGAAAATAACGCGAATTTGCATAGAAAAACTCGAGGATCGACGAAAACGAAAGAACAACTGATTATTTCAAAAAAATGTCATAGCTTTAATATGTAGGTAAAGAGGTCTTCCATTATATAATTATATTATTAGTTTGTGCTTCAATTTACATATTTACTACTCGTAAAAGTGATTTTTACATCGGGCATGTAAAAATCGCCATTGCATAATAAATACTCCATAGAACCTTTACCTCTGAATTACCAAAAAAGAACTGAATAAAATTTTCTGCATAAACTAGGAATGTGTTGTGCCCATGATAAATGCTAATCCACAGTTATACCTAAGTATTTAATCGATTGAAGATTGTAGAGTGCAATTTTAAGTGCTCTATTTACCACTTGCTCGGCGGTGAAGGAAAACGTGAGGAATCTTAAATGTCTGAGAAATAATAAAAAAAAATATTTCGAGACTATGTGAAGCCTGCCAACCCGCACTGAAACAGAGTGGCGGGGCCTTCCCGGCTGCAATATCCTCTCAGAGAAGGAGGCCTTTGCCCAGCACTTACAGGCTAATTATACTTAATTACTAGATATTATTATCTAATCGCAAAAAAAGTGTTTTTTTATAAATTTCTTTGCTCATCAGATAACTTAATTTATTATTTCTTTGACAGTCATTTAATTAGGTGCCACAAGATAATAATACTTTCCTTTACCATGACGTGTTGGTAAAGTTGGTATGTGACGAAAAAGTATAAAATATAAGGTCGGGAAAAAAGTAACTAAAATTGTTATTACTATATATTACTCTATTAATTATTATCAATTTTGTAATGTTTATTTATAATAGTTTATTATGTTATTATAGTTTTATTACCCATGTAATGTCCCATGTTAACCGGAAAAAAGCTGTAAAATTCGATACATTCTTATTGTTTAATGTTATGCCTGTACGTACATATGTAGGTACGTCATTTCTTTGTTTATGCACTGTATGAGTGACTTCAGCTCTATAAATACACTGATGCTCGCTCGTTATTCAAGAGAAGAAGATCGAACAGAAACTCTACAGAATTTTGATAAGATTGTATGTACATAGATTAATCAGATGCTCGTACGCGTTAAAGAATGGCTGGGTGGCTAAGTGATCAAGATATTTGTGAAATTAATTGTCTGCCGAGATCGAGTCTAAATCGTAATAATAAGCAATATAAATCGTATTGTAATTAAAATTTACTTTTACAGCCTGTATAAGTAAGTCCATTGCTGGACATAGACCTTTTCATGTGCAAGCGCCAACTTAGGCTGGCATGCTATTCATGGAAGATTTGTCCACAACGCTGAGCAGGCGGGTTGGTGAACGCGGTGTCGGAAACCTCGTACAAGCGGTGCTCTATCCCATCACTAGTCTGTGGCATTTGAAATTCGGCGTACATATACCTCATAAAATGTGATATATATTCCCCCTTACAATAAATAAATTAAATCTGAAAAATTACACTTAATTAAATGTGGTTAATTGACTTGTAAACCTAAAATATGTAATAGTGACTACCCCTGTTTTTCGAATGGCTTCGTCGTTCCATCGGACATGCGAACCTCACGGTGGTGTCCGTGCCTGTGTTGGCGTTGTCGTTTATCATAACAAAGAAAAGGTCAGGCGATATCACTTAGTTGAATAATATCCGTCAGATCCAGTATATAATACTATTGGCTAATGGTAATACGAATATGAATATATAAAATAAACCTACTGGCCTTATTAGATAAATAATACCACCCATTTTAGACTGTAAATAATATTATTAACAATTATTTTAATTGTTCTAAAATTTAGAGGTGTCGGTATAAGACCACAGAGTAAGGATAGTAGTGTATGGTAATAAGTTCTATTATATATAAAAATGCTTTTTTTTTATAAAGATACAGTGTAGTGATAATAAACTTTTAAAACAGAATTTCTATATGGGGCAGAGCCATACTGTGGCAGTACCGTCAGTAGCCGTCTTGACTGGAGAAGGAACACGATCTTGTAAAATACTACGAAAAGTAGGAGTGACGCTGAGTTAGATAGAAGAAAACCAGGGATTCATTTAATGGAAAATTGGCATTTCATTATTGTACCTAGGGGGATAACACATCTCTATAGAGACGAAAAAGCCTACGGTCCACATTAAATCACTTATTAACACCAAGTGTACTCGGTCGATTGTCCACCATACTTCCATAAAAATGTTTTACTTTAAAACAAATACGTTAAAGCGCTTTATCTATAGCCATATAATACCCATATTAAAAATCTTTATTTTCAATCCTTGGTCTCACACTACTAGTGTCACAATATCACTGCGTTAGGAAATTTACATATTTTGCAATAATCTAACAACCTAGGCACAATACGTACAGTCAAATAATTTTACGATTGGTAAGAAACAGTGTCGTGTTACCGTCCAATTTACACCAACAACACGAACTTAGAAATCAGAATTTAATTTCACTCCACTGGGTTTATAAAATCTTCTATTTTTTAAATTAATATTTAGATATACGCTAATTTCATGTGTAGGTATGTATAAGCGTTATTTTCTAAGCAGTATTTAAATTTTTATCAAGAATATCAAATTCTCTACTATTTATAGAAATCATTACAGGTATTTATAGTTTAGCTATTGAATAAAGATGTACTTAATAATAACTTCACTAGGTTGGACTTTTGTCTTACTTTGTGTAAAGATAAAGTTTGTGTAAGTGAACCCTCAATCTATTTGTGTGTTCTGGTTTGAAAGATATAGAGAATCAGTATAGTTACAGGCTATGAGGCATTCCATCTTAGCCCTACAGGTCGTTGTTCGCAGAACTCCGTGAGCTGGAGGCAAGGTATCATTTAAAAAAATGTTAACACAACAAAAATTTATATTTAAAATAAGTAGACTTGCAATATGCTAAAGTTAATGGTGACACAATCACTTTCGTAACAAAAGTGTTTAATGACTCACCGTGCTGTTCCATACGAGCAATAAGATCTTAAATTTATAACACAATTATAAGACATGTATACCTGGTGTGCGACAAGAGAAACATTATTGTTGTGACGTAAGTTGTGATAAAGAATTGTTTAACGTGTCTCTCAATCGCAAGTACCCACTCCTTAATTACTTTAAATGCGAACTCATCGCGTTAACAATGCACATACAGTATTTTCATTACAATTATTGTTGTCAAAGGAATTTTCCATTTTAATGTGGTTACGGCATAAGCAGATCTGTAATCCTTCATTACCGTGGGCGTTTGTTGGAAGAGCTCACTTAGGGTAAGAGCCTGAAAAATATCGTAGCGTCCGACCTTAGCGCCTGAAAGATGACAAATTAGACATCTCACGTATGCCGGGCAGTAGCCTCTCATGTACGCGACTCCAATCGCCAACCATACCATGCGTGGCGATTACGGCATATCCATCTCCTTGACCAAACCTATTTTCAGCAGCGGAATATTAAGAGGCTTCCAGAGAGGAAACTTAATAAAATACATAACTGCTATCATTGTTAAAACCTAACTTATTTGATGAAATACTAGTAAATAAAACGTTATGATCAACTAAAATTTATAAGAATATTAACAACACAGATGTTTACTCTACTTTCTTACTACTTTAACACAAGTTATTACTATCACCATCCTCCTCGGCTCGAAAATAGTACTGTACTGTACGTAGGTCATTCATAAATCTTCGTCAATCCTCCGCGATTTGCCGAAATCGCAACGCATAGTTAAGGTAGGTAGGGTCCATCGCGGTAAGGGATTTGATAGCGATCGGAGAGTTCAATAAGGAGTGTATAAAATTTTGTTAGGGATCCAAGACTTCAAGAAATCTTCAAAGATGACTTTAATTTTAATATTATAACAGGTTTTAGCACTTAGTTTGTGTTTCCATGCAATTTAGTCGGTAAGTAACCGCGTAATGTTTAACACAATTAATCTACACTACGATAGATGTGCTCATATTTGAAGTATAGACTAGTTTACTAAGTGGGAACGATCATTGTTTTCGATAGTGTCTAATCTCGAATTCCTTTATACGGGTTTATAATATGCTAAAAATGTGTTTTCACAACGAAACAGTTTTGACCATTTTGTATCTTATTAACACGCAAGATTCAACTAAATCCTCTTTTGAGTTAGTTATAAAGTAAAGTTGTGAATAATGCTACTGTTATGCTTACTATCAATTCTTTAATGCGGGAATACTTCAGCCAAGTGAAACCAATCACTAGCCAATGGCATGCAATTAAAGAGCTACATTTGAGATAGTCGGATGACGCATGGACTACTGAATAACGACTATAAATATAATATATCCGGTGATATTACGATATTCTAGTTAGTTAAACAAAGAAAACTTCCTTGAATTAGCACTTTGACCGATCTTAATGACGTGCGGTCGGCCGAGCAACCACAAAATATGCAAGGTTCGATACTGAATAACTAAACCTTTATGGCGTGGCATAAAATTATTCTAATACTGTACCTACAAATCCTCTAAAAATATTTTACAGTCACTTAAACACTAGAAAATAAGTTGAACTTACCATGAATTCTTGAGGTCTTTAAAAGTAATGCTGTTGGATCGGCTTAGCTTACGTCCGATAGTCCAGAACCTAATCTTGTTGTGATTGTCTTCTTCTCGGAACGGATTCAGGTGCTCCGGATAATCGTAAATTGAAACTGTTTTACGCGGTCCTGCCATCGTTGTCATAACTACAACTCCAGACAGTTCAAATTGTACTACTTTTACATAACAGGTAGGATCACAGTGAAGAGGGCGTCCACTTCGTTTTTTATCCGTTATCACTCTGGTGAATTATCACGAACTGATATAGCCTTCTTATCGCGACGAGATAATAGTGTGGTGTTTGTTTTAGTAGGTAAGAGATGTGCGTCTGACGTCGCGGCGCTCGGCGTCGCGGCCCGCGGCATACTAGCACTACACTGTATACATCACACAGCACCCGCTGCCTCGTTCCAGTATCGCAATAAGCAAACAGCATTGCATACGCTTAAACCAATGCATCTTCAACGAGCATGCACCGACAAAAGTTTTATTGCTATAAACATTGTATAGGTAATCATTCCGTTGCGCATCGACAAGTTTTTAATGACTTGTTCTAATCAGAGTGTACGTAATGACCTTATTAATTTTCACTGATATCAAGTTAACACTAGTACAATTACCTTAATTTTTTTCCTAGATAGTATCGTCTTAAACGTGGTGACTTAAATTATTTAAAAAATAATGGAGCAGTAATTTTCATATGCATGTTTGGTTTAGTGTACAAAACGTCACGTAAAATAGTTAAATATAATAATGTAAACATTACGTAGACGCGTCACCTACCAAAAGGCGAAGGTCGAGCTTCAAATTCAACTTCATAAAATATTTCAAGGCGCGACTTGAAATTTTACAAGTTTGCCTCACATTTTTATTTATTTGTTCACAGCATAGATGATACTTGAGACCTATAAGGACACGTCTGAGTTTTAATAATAATAATTTATATAACCTTGCAGTAAAATATGTTTCCACCAACGTAAGGAAGTATTTATTGCAGATGGCTGCCGCGTCATAGCGTCTGTCCAGGATCATAAAAGTCGTTTATTGATCCATGATCGCACAATATGCTGATTATTGTTGTATTGTTGACATCACTGACACAGTCTATTTTAAAACGAATAATGCGACAGGCGTGTATGGATGCGTCTTCACTACCATTAGTCATCATTCCCTTACAGGCATCTTTCTTTATGCCATCCTCAGTTATTCTGTATAGAAGAATCTACTAGTAGGTTGTCAAGGTGCAGTTAAAGAATCTATTTTAATAGTATTGATCCAGTGAACCGCTACTAAACCGTAATGAAGTTAATTTGTCCCGATTTTTATCTAGGTGAACGCACGGAATTGGCTTAGGTGCTTGTAAACACGAAATGAACAAGTTAGTCATTGTTTTGTTGTTTGATACAACATTTTATTGTTGTAACAAAGGCTCAGGAGATGTTGGGAGAAAACGAAAAGTAAATAAAAGAGATAGATCGTCCCGGAGATTGCCAAAAGATTTTCATTTAGGGTTTTTATTTTAGACACTCCCAAGATCAAGAAAGTGGCAAATTGTTACGCCGCCACCGCATGGCGAAAGAAACTAAAAAACGTCTGATGATTTAATATGGGCACTTACTGAAGACCACTAAATTCCTATTTTTTTCAATGCTTCTTTAGGAGCACAAGGTAAACCTATATATCTACCAAACTTGGTATTTGGATTAGCCGATTGTTTGATTAGTTAGTGGCCCATCGTATATATATCAATCAGTCCGCATATTAAGATAGCTAGAACAACTTGACTTCAAAATATGACCAAGTATGACCACGTCCTGATGTAAGTATCCAGTAAGGATACTTACATCTGCAGGACTTGTGGGACAGAGATTTATAACCGCCTGGGAAGAAGAGCAGCTGCAGTATTAAATTAACTCGATAGTGCCTGGTCATTGACGGGGTCAATTGGAACTGGATGTTTACTAATACAGAGCGATGAGTACAAATTCATTAGCAATTACCTTGATATTTGTTCTGTGTCGGAATGAAATAACGAAAACTACGAAAAATATAAAAATTGTATGTGATGTGATAAACCAAATCCCAGGCTTTAACATCTTATATGTTTGGAATTTTATTAGCTGTAAGATTGGAGGATTGTGAGGATGCAATGACGGCCCGATAGCCCAATTGGTAGTGACCCTGCTTTCGAAGCTGTGGGTTGCAGGTTCGAATCGAAAGGGGAAAAGTTATGGATTATACATGTTTATATCATCACATAACTATGTAAGCACACAGGAAATAATATATATGACGCGTAATGTTGTACGTTAAAATAAAGGAGTTTTCATTTTATCGTTTCGACAGTACCGAATCACGCCATCGTTATCGTTACTACCACAGTTACATAATACAAGGATAGTTCATAATACAATCACCAGATTCGTAAATAAACTTAGATTGATTGATTGTTCTTCGAGACACTACTCTGCTGAATGTAAATTATTCCGTTAAATTGATTTTATTACGATTAAAATTGTGATTTGCTCGTCCCGAGATCTTTGCACTCTCACACCGCTGTACGTTTCTTACTTTCCGAGTTATTCGAGTATTGATAAATCTAATGTTTTGTCATCAGTTACGATTTTGGAAATACATCTCGATTCGACACCTGTAATACAATTTCTCTGGGTGGATTTCTGAAGACTGTCTACAAGAAACAGATTTTCCGTATCGATTGATTAATGGGGTAGGATCCAACGACAATAAAGTTTTTAGAGACAATGGCAATGCGGAATAACATCGACAAACTTTAGGCGGAACTACCGCAAAAATAAATACTGAGTTGAGTAACAAACTGTTTGCACAATGTTGTATAATATTAGGGTGTAGATATTTGAAAACAAAAGAGAAAGTCGGAGCCAAATACGGGGCTAAGTAAATAAAATGAAGTGCGAATACGAAACTGGCTCAAACAAACTGTGCCACAGTTGCAGACTTTGCTTATTAATTACTCGTCTCTAATTTCTTTAAAAAAGCGAACGAGACCGTTAATTTGAAACAAAACATTCTACCTTCCATAAAGTTTTTAATTTAGTGACTATAAAGTGAAAAGCTTAATAACATATATGCTATTTTGTTCGTGTCATAATTTTTGTGGTCTTAGTGCTAACTTATTTGTTTGTTTGCATAAAATATGTCCTTCTGATGAGATAAGGCATCCTGATTTTTTAGAGCTGAGATGAGTCTACGATACTGCTCCAGTATGGATTGGCAGATTTATATGTCCTATTTTTTAAATCCCTTTTACTTACACGCTATTTAATCGATGTTTTTCTTCTACGCAGATCACATGTTAATAAAACATCCAAAACGAAGTAGTGTTGGTAGTGGGATTCGAATCCAGGTCACTCGCGTTTTTTGAAAAAGGGCGCCCGGTGTCTGATCTGTCATGGTACGCAGTACCGAGTACAGTAACTGAATTGATACGCACCCTTCCTGATTGCGATCAAGATCAATAGCAAACACGGGGCATAACATACAAAGTACTGGTATATAAAGTAATATATTTTTAATTACAGAAATAAAGTCTTTGTATTTTGCACGGATAAAAAAAATCCTAGCTTACAATAGTATTATGATTTACTACAATAATGAATACTTTGGTATGCATTATTGTACCATTGTCGGTACAAATGAAAGAGAAGTAGGATTATTATATTATTATTATAAGATTTGTATAAAAAATTATATACCTTTGTAATCCCTACTTAAATAATTATGCTTCTCTTAGTATTACTTCTCATATTATATGTGGAGACCAAAATTCCAACATTATGTTACGACCAAATATTTCTAAAGCACTGATGACTTATTGCCATATTTCTCCTAGTTTAGTTATCAAACCAATAATGATTATTACGAAATTTGCGGGCGGCTCATTGTAAAGTCATTTGATCTGGTCTCTGATCTGTTGTATGAATGCAAGTGCGGTCGTCTGGATTAGCCGAAGGAAGCTACGACTTACCTCGGATATTACAAAGAGGATGCTCTACGACGTATGACATTGAGCACCAATCACGAAGAGACGAGTTAAATGGTGAATATAACTGTAACAATGCGCATTTTGTGGGATACGCTCAATTTTCTTCCACGTACGCTTTTAGTGCAACCGAAAAATTTATATTGGACTTGTTTTTTTTATGATGACTTTAGTCCACTCATTTATTTATATACTCTGAACACAACAATGATAAAGTTATACACGGCAGGCTAGATAATTATTGGCATAAAGTTTTAACATTTTTTATTTAAAATGATGAATTCATTACATGCTCGGTGATGAAGGAAAACATTGTAGATACTGGTATATAAATTCATTGTAAAATACAGGAGAAAGACATTACCCTCACACGGCGTTAGGTTTCATCCGGTTAAAAAAATTATTGAAACAAAACATGTAATTGAATTGTTCCATATAAAATTAAATGATATTAATAAATTTTTAAGTTAAATGTACTTGATATATATTAAAAATATTGATGTATAAGAGATAAAAATTCTTGAAAATGTCGTGAAGAAAAACTAGTATAGTATATAGCATATAGTATAGTAGCAGCCAGTTTGGTTTTTCAACTATGATTACATTCTCTTTGCAAGTAAGTTACATTTGGTTTACTAATAGATATTTGAAAATCTATTCCATAGTTTACTTTACTTATGGAGTATCTATGGCAACCGTTATAACAAGGTTCTCATCAAAACGTAGTAGTTAAATACTCTTTGGTTGCGAGTTGACTTTTATTAACTACTATTTCTTATTTCGCTGTGCTGGACGTAGTGGCTCTATCATATAGTAATACTTACACACAGAAAGGCTATAAATCTCTGGTGCTGGACGTGGTAAAAAGCAATGGCGATTAATACACCACCCAATATTTCTGCTCGCATCTTCTACGGTCTTCGAACAGATATTCAGTAAGTCATCAATTACATCGATTTCGAATCTTATATCAATTACAATGATAATCATCAAAATTACGGCTTTCTTACATGTTATCTCTCACCATCATCAGCCTCTTAATATTCCACCACAGAACACTGCCTGCGTCTTCCATATTCGTAGGTTTCGCCCTAATAGTCGTGACAATTACCAATCAATTACTGTCATGGTTTTAACCTTTGTAGACATTTACGACATCCATGGGATGTTATATAACGTGGTGCTATTTTCTATTCAGAGGGTTAGTTGAGTATATAGTACACGTACATACCTACTTTTACTCTGCCACTACATGGCACCTTCAATAAGATACATTTATATATCAAATATTGCTTTAATAAATTTCATCCGCTTCATGCTGAACACGAAGAATGTTCCTAGGGTATCTCCAAGAGGCACTTACAACAAAAAGCACAGTCTGATAATATAAAACATATTACAACAACTGTAATGTGTGGCAGCCTTTGCTAAATTCTTCCTGTCCTTATTGTTCAAACAGGTACAATGCCCACTATTTATCCGATTCGGAGATTATTTATCCTGCCGGCGGGGTTATTGTCATTCACAACCATCTCCAGAAGAAGCAGAAGTTTATTAGACTTCAAGATAAACATAAACCTATCAAATCACTCGTGCTTGCTCCTAATAGGTAAATCACATACACAATTGCTAATAATTTTAGATTATTATAGGAAAAGTTTCATGAATTTAGTTGCATTTCAGACGATGGCTTGCTCTGAACGAAATAGCTGACGAAGGTCAAAAGCCTATAATTACAATTTATGACCTTACCACGTACAAAAGACGCAAGATTTTAACTGTACCATTTGAGAACTCGACGGCTAGAGAGTTCGCGTGTGTTCAGTTTACGTATGATTCAAAGTATCTTGTGGCTGTAACTGGCGAACCCGATTGGTACTTGTATTATTACAATTGGGACAAAGGAAAAGTGGAAAGTCATGCTAAAGCGCAAAATCCAAGTGGTCAAGGAACAGTTGAAAGCGTAATGTTACACTTTAATTATTTTGTTGATTGCAATTTAATGTTTCCTTTCTAGTATCTATATAATAACGGCGTACGGTGAAACATTAGTCCTTTGACATACCCTACGCTATGCTATATTATGTACGTAAAAAACGTTATTATTAAAAGAAACAAAAGGTTTTTCAAAGTATCCCAAGCATATATAACGGGCGTTTATTATTAAATTAAAATATAATTATTTCTACTATTTACGCGAATACTACATTTTAAAATGTAACTATTATTTACGTTTTTTATCGCGTTTAATTATTTTTTATCCGAAATCCATAATTAATAATTTCATTTCAAATAGATTAAATTAATAACTTACGAAAATTACGTTTATACCTTCGTTTTCGTTAGGTGTACAGAACTAATATAATTTAACTAATAGGTTAAGCTACGAATGCACCACTCCAATAAGATCAGGTTTTATTTTAAATATTTTTAATTTCTGTTTAACAAATTAAATTATTTTAATATGAAGGTACAATGTAACCCTACGGATGCGACATTAATCATGATCACCGGACCGTACACGTTTCGTATTATGAATGTGTCCGAAACTGTTTGGCGTCAATGGGGATGGTGTAAAGCTGAAAATGTAAGTATAATTGCGCTTTTCGGTATCATTAATGACAGTAATAAAATTAATAACCTACTATATTTGGTACTATGTAAAGGAATAATATAAGAATGAACATGTTAACCTTCGGCTTAGCTCTTACATCCTTCAAACTGGCGTTAAAATCTGCACCTAACTAGTGCGGCGTAAACCGGATTTTTCTATAACGTGTCTGTTTGAGGGATGAGTGCATATGCATATTTGTAAGGATATTAAATGAAGAAATGAATGTCAATAATTATTACACCCGAATACAAAGGATCTGCTAAAGCGATAGCAGAATGAAAAAATTGAATATTAAAAATTTGCCATGATAGAAGAATAATAAGCTAAATCGTGATTTTTTTGAACCAATGAAACAAGTATTGAACAAATGCTAATTAGAATAGTTTACTACGCCACATTATCCTCGCCTACATACATTAAGATCTATTAATACGTTCGTCTCTATGTGCGCTAGATCAACATAACCAGTAGTATGTGGCTCACTCCCGACCGCATCTTGTTTGGGACTGATAACGGTGTTATAATGATGGTTGAGAATGGCGAGCTGCGACAGAACTGTGTTTTTCGAGCGATTGATGTTATGGAAATGTCTCTGAAGAAAGTTGAAGTAGAGTAAGCGATTACTTTTTCTTCCTTCCATTTTAAACCGTCTGCTTGCTCCATATAACATGTCATTTGATAAGAGGTCCGAGGTTAATTACATTTTTCTTTATCGGCCTGTACGTCTACAGCTGGACGTAGTTTGTAAGAGGGAATATACAAACGTTTTCTCCATTAGTCAAAATAGCAATGTTACCTGCACAGGGTGCACCCTGCTGACTAACAGACGAGGCTCTGCTAACTTCAGTGATAGCGGAAAATCTATCTGTATACACATATGACACATTCTAGTGATGGGGAGCAGCAACTCGGCTGCCCAGCGTGCTCTTGTGTAACAGAAATAAAAACTCACCTGAAAAATGATGGTCAAGCAACATCTTCATCTCCCGATTCGTCATCTGTTACTTAAACTTTGAGGACTGAGGACATAGGATTATTTTAACAGGAGATGAAATAATATAAGAGATAGAGTGGCTCCAAAAACCTCACGTCCCAGTATTATTTGAGTATATAAATACGTAATATGTTAAGACTGAGCTATCATGCGCAATATTTCACATACCCACTTACTGATTTACCGAATTAAAATAACAGAAAATAGGCAAATCAAGATCAAGTATTATATAGATGACATTGACATTGTATGACTTTGTGGGTTTGTATTTTCAATTGATTGTTCTTTATATGGCTTTCAGAACTGAAGAAAGCGACAAGACGAGCACTGCTAGTAAGCCAGATACAACAAGTGATCAAGGACTCGCAGACTCCGAAATGTATCCTGTTACATGCTTAGTTAATTTTCAAAAAGGTAAAGTTAAATATAATGTAGTTCTCGGAAATCAGTACTTATACTTCATCATCATCATCATCACAGTCTTAAGACAGCAATCTGGTTAAGGAACATTAATCAACTAGACAGGCCTTTCCCGAATTGAGGGAAATCGCTGTGATTGGCACTTTAGACACCGCTGCTAATCCCTGGTCAAGATATTTTAAGTCTCTGGTCATAATTTTCTGGGTTTATCCTAGTACGATAACTACGATATAATAATGGTTGATATTTCTTCCATCCATATGTAAAATCCATGTATAAAATATAGTGTAAATAATTATTTCTTTCAAACGAATAAAGAAACTGATTGAAATTTAAGTTTTTTGTTATTTTACAACGTTATTTATTCAGGGTTTGCCTATTCGTGTGGCCCCGGCTACGTTCACATGTTCGAGAAAGAGACAATACATCATTGGAGGAAGAGAAATGTGTTTCGGATCTCTAAGAAGTCTTACAAGTATGCTTTAAGATTTTTGTCCTAATCTTTACTACCGATGCGTCGGAGTACAAACTTAAGAGCGAGTCCGATTCACACTTTGGTCGGTTTTTTATCCCTTTTTATAATGCTAGGCGCGAGTGCCCGTAGGGTAATAGACGCAGTTTCGTTTTCATCTCTAATTTGCGTTTTGTTGATTATGTTCCAATGTTTAGTATTTAATATTTTAATTTTACCATACTTTCTGAGCATCTAATAACAAAATTAAATCCAATACATTTTTTCTCAATAGCCTGTTTAAGTACATTGCTAGAAGTGGTCTTTCTAAGAAAGCGCCTAATAAACATTTCTGGCTTATGCGATGATTGATTTACTTATTTTTATTCAGACACACAAGGGAACATCCAATGTGGTCACCTTTAGACGCTATTCAACATATTACGATTGACCCGAACCAAGAAACGCTGCTTATCACCACATTACGAAAGCAGTTGTATTGCGTTAAATTGTTTGGACAACACATGCTGCAGGTTAGTCTCACAAAGATACATGTTATATTACTTGCAGACGGCATTATTTAAATTATTATAACTGCATAGTACTAAGTAAAATCATATACAACTGATGGTTTTCCATGTGTCTCTCATTTTCAGAGGCTCTTTGAGAAGAACCGGTAAGAAACCCCACGATACCACAGTGCCCGTTAACTGATGACACGTATCTTAGAAATATATTTTTATTTCTATGAATTACTTAGGTCTAACATGCGTGACACAATTACACGTCACGTATTATTTCACCAAAGATCGAATGCATCAAGATTTTTCTAGATATATCTTGAAGCCTTTCTTTTAGACGACTTTAAGCATTCATCATTTATTTGTCTTTGCTTAAAAATCTGTATTCATTATGATTCTAAAGCCGAATTGAAATACCATTGAAAGTTAAATTGAAAATAAAAAATGATTTCTTTTAATAATATAGTGTTACACAAACAAGGTTTTGATTGTTTACTAAAATTATTTTTGACTGTTCTATTATAGCTTAGAATGAAATATGAAATATTAAAATATTATTTTTCAGTAATTTTTAATTCCTATTGAATAAAAAAAAAAATTATACATTAACATCGTATTTCTTTTAGAATCCAGAAATACCATTCGCCGAACTTGGTCCATCGATGCACTATGGACGCATAAACTCACTTTCGATGTGCGCCTGGAAACCCTTATTCATGACATCAGGCGAGGAAGACAAGAGTATTCGAATTTGGAACTACATGACGGATGATGTTGAAATGATTAAATTGTACCAGGAAGAGATACATTGTGTGTCACTGCATCCAACTGGTAATAATTGTGGAACCGTTTGGTTTAAGCCAGATATCTTAATTTTATATACATTTAAGTTTGTCTAAGTTTTGTGTCTTATCATTTTATGGAATAGGTTGTCATATCAGAAATTTACAAATAATTTCAACATTGTATGTAAATTTATGTTTGTATTATTATATATATATTGGATTTTCGGACAAAAAAAGCAAATTCAATTATTTAAATATGTATATATAACTATATCATTAGGCATGGAAGTCGTTACATCATATCTCTTGATAACGAACTATTTATCAATTATATTTCATTTCCAAAAAAAAACCTACATAGACTACATACTAGTCATGATATATATTATACCATGTGGCTTGATTATGAGTACCCTAGGACTTAATAATATCACGCGGTGGCAGTCGTGGACACTCACTAGTATTATATAGTACTAATCATTTTATTTAAAAAAGATACGAAGTATAGAAAATTGTTTAATGCATTATGTGTTTTGAGATTTGAACATTGACTCATGTCAGTTCTCAAAAGACGCTTTATTACGTAAAATCAAGTCAACCACTATAGCAAAACAATACCTTATTCTTGCCTTTACTCTTTAGGTTTATTCGCTATAGTTGGTTTTTCGGACAAGTTGCGTTATATGGTCGTTCTGGTCGATGACTTCGAAGTAATAAGGGAGTTCCCAGTTAGGAACTGCAAGCAAGCGAAGTTTAGCACTAACGGACATCTCTTTGCCGCTGTAAATGGACAAGTCATACAAGTTTTCTCCTCTGTATCTTTTCAAAATGTTTTCAATTTAAAGGGGCACAACGGAAGAGTGAGTATTAAAAGAATTCTTAAGTGCTATTATTATAACTAGGTGCCGTAATGCTTTGTTAAATTTGCAGGTAACTAGCTTAGCTTGGTCGGCTAGTGACCTCAACTTGGTCTCGTGTGGTACCGAAGGGGCGGTTTACGAATGGAGCATGTCCACGGGACAGCGGGTCGGTGAAGTTATTTTAAAAACGAATCAATTTACTGCTTGCGCCGTTAATAGGTCTGGTTTCACTTATAATTTTAAGTGTTATTTTTTTATTGAATATAATTATACAAGGTGAAGATACTATACAATCATTTGTTTTAGCATTGGGAAGACTACGTATGGTGTTGGAACTGACGGTGAAATTAAGGAAATCGGTTCAAATACAATAAGACGAAACTTAGGATTAATTGGTTGCGCTTTAGACACGATAGTCTTATCCCGTTCAGATATGATGATATTTATTACTGGTGGTGAAGGAGGAGTGACAACCGTACAGCTTCCACTGCTAGATAAAGCCATTTATAATGAATTTCATATGCATAACAAGAAAGTAACCGCCATAGCTTTAGCCTATGACGATCAAATCCTAGTGTCCGTGGCGGAAGACTCTTCTATTTGTTTGTGGCGCTTAACAAATGCAGACGGTAGAGCGATAGCATTAGACAAAGATTTTGCGTACTCAAAAGAAATATTGATAAGCAAGAAAGATTTACAAGAGAAAATGAACAGTATAAATGTAAGTAACTAGCTATGCCTGCGACTTTGTCAGCGTGAAATTCTATTTCATCTACTTTATTTTGTTCTTTCACCGCTAGTTATTGTGTGTGTGTATTAACCTTCATTATTTTACTTGAATGAAGAAAAGCAAAAAACTGCGAAATAACCATAAATATAGCCATGTGGTAGCAGTGTATGAGTATTTGCTACCATTCCAGCCGGGGTATGTCTGAAGTTTCTTATGGCTTCTGACAGGGGGTGGATTATCGATCTAAGTACTCGTCTTGTTGTAATATTAAGTAACAGTCTTATATAAAAAGTAAACTCATATATAAAATAACTTCTAATATGGTGCGTGGTGTCTGGTAATGCGGTCGTCAACTTTGTGTCTCTGCCTGGAGTGGCGGTTACGGCAAATCTTCCTAAGACTCTCCTAAGGCTGTTAAAAGGAATTACGAATATCGATACAATACTTCTTTATAATCGAAGTTGGCGGTTATATTCTCGATAGTGGTATACAGTATGTATTCGGAGAAGTTATTGCTGTTTGCCGTTTTGCTTTTAATAGCTTCATCATATTTTGCACCCGCATTGGCCTCGCGAGGAACAGTTTTGGGCCAGGTCCATACGTATGTACAGCGCACTATGTTTATCCCTGCGCTGTTAATTGCTATTACATCACGCACTTTTAATACATACGAACATACATACATAACGAAAAGTTCTTTAGAATGAGTGGGATCCGGAGAATAAAAACAGTTTCACTGGCTTTAAATGGTGGCTACTGGTGGCTTCATCTCGGTTGAAAACTGTGTAGATTAAGGTATACTCGATAGATTCTCTAGCCAAGATGGTGGAATTAATTTCAATCAAGCTTTCCGGTGTCGGTAATTCTTAACAAAACTTATTATTCAGTCCAATATTTACTAACAGTATCTGATCGGAGAATGCATGAACGTTTTAATTTTCGACACAACTGATCGGTAACGGTCTTCTATCAGTCACGTGTGGTCAGAATGAATCTCCAGATCACACTAAGCATGCGTTAATTTCAGCTATGGAAAGTACATGAAAATTTTGTCATGATCTAACTCATCTCATACAAAAACTGTTCCCAGTGGTGCAGATTTTTTGTTTTGCACTTGTTTCGTGAAATGTCGTAAACAGGTATTTTGATGCTATTTGTCCGGGTACTTTAAACATGATGTGGGCAGTTTTCCCTCCTGGTAACCACCAACTATACAAGTTGCAACTAAACCCGACGATACCACAGTCAGAGCTGTTCTTCTAAGATTGCGTAACTGATATTATATAAATTTTAACCAAATGTTTGAACCGCCTGATACGTTTAAGAATAATATTCTGATTAATATTTGAATATACAAATAACAGCATTAAATACATAGAATAATTATCTAATCCATATGTAAAGTAAGTAATTTTAGCTTTTCATAATACCCATTATACAAATAAGGTTCCTACTAGGATTCCCTGTACCTTGGTAACTATGTATATCATATACCTACATAAATAAATAATCATACACAATATATAACGTGCAGGACTCGGGTACAAACATTCATCATACAATTTTCTGTCCCTAGAGGGATTAAAATCCACGGCTTCAAGGGCGATTACAGGGTTATCAAATCGTTAAAATAGTTATTGATATTAGTAATTTCATCTTATACTAATCATTTAATTTTTCAGTGGGGTGGGTTGTAGGTAAGGTGGGTTTTTTATATCTTTCCCAACTTTGGTTTTTTATAAATATTAATAAATAATTAATAAATTAATTCTTAGAGCAATGTGAAAATTGTATGAAAGTATCGCCACTCGCCTGATCTAAATGATATATAGCCGCTCGATATTACATCACGCACTCATCTTTATTACAAAATATTTTCACATAAAATAATTATTTCAATTTTCAGTTACTGAGCACTAGGATGAGCGAACTTGAAACCGAACATACGTATCAGCTTCGCCAGGCTGAAGCCACTCAGGCTGAAAAGCTTAAAGAAGTTCACGAAGGATATTGTACTGCCATTGAAGAGCTTAAAGAAAAGAACGAAGTATACTATAGCTACATAAATAAAGCATAACATTTGAGTATTGGATTTTATCTGATATAATTTTTCTATCCTTCTTTCTTACTTTCACAGACAATGGAAAACGAGCACACACATGAAATAGGTATGATACAACAAGATATCGCAAAATTACGTTCAAGCCACGAAAGAACTTTGCAAACGTTAGAAGCAGATTTCAACGTCAGACTCATTAGTGAATACGACAGATATCAGGTAAGAAACTTACAATGAAATTCTCCAGGAGATAAAGTTACGTTTTTATTGTTTATATCACATTAAATTTTAATTTCAGAGCTTGGAAGATAAAACTGCACGAATGAGAAAAGATTATGAACAACGCCTCGAGGAACTCGCCGAAAGCAAGCGACAAGCACTGCGAGAACTTGATAAGAAATTTGAAGCAAAGCTTGAAGAAAAGGAGCTTCTATTACTAGAGGTAATCAATAATCACACTGAACATGCACACAATCGCAATGGATATTAATTAAAAAAAAATATAATGTTTATTGACGTTTCTTTAGTTACAAGAACGAGCTGATATGGCAACGAAAGAGCATGAAACTATAAAGGCGTCAATTGAAGAGGATGCTGATCGTGAAATTATAGAAATAAGGACTGCTTATGAAGTTCAACTTAAAGAAGAAAAAGATGCCAATGTAAGGCTAAAAGGAGAGACTGGACTTATGAAAAAAAAGTTGATTGCTGCGAATAAAGAAATCGATGAATTTAAACATCAAGTATCACAGCTAAAAGGTACCTTTTATTTAAAAAAAGGTTACAAAATAAGATATTAATGACTATTAAATACTAATGTTAATATGTTAATATTGAACTTAATAGTTTGAGTAAAGTTTCATGTGCAGTGCACTGACATTTAAATTTTAAATAATTGAAAAAGTGCTATTAGCAAAAAAAAATCGGATGTGTTTGAATTTGAATGTGTGTGAATTTGTGAGAATTAACAGTAGATTTTAAATTTTCTATGAAATTGATTAAAAATTTATTATTCTACGTAAAATACGGAATTTTTTCACTCTACCACCATCTTGTAATTAGGTTTCTCTGAGATTTGATAATACAAGATTTGAACTTAGTATATGCTGTGCGAGGAACCTCTTGGGTGCTCAGCTGGCTTCAGAAAGAGTGTTTCTCAACAAAATAGAATCTGCAACTACTATATCCGCTGGACTGGCATAATTAAATTACCTTCAACATTTTGTCAATTTAAGCTGAACATAAACAGTTTCAAAAAGTCATTTCAACGTTGGAGCGTGATGTAGCGGATTTGAAAAAGGAAATTTGTGAAAGAGATGGAACTATTCAAGATAAAGAGAAAAGGATATATGAATTGAAAAGAAAAAAGCAAGAATTAGAGAAATACAAATTTGTGTTGAATTTCAAAATAACTGAACTCAAGAATCAGGTACCTAATTAACATTCATTATCCTTACATATAACTAATCTGGCCATAAACAACGTTATAAATTAAAAAAACATTTTTTCTAAATTCATTTATTATGTAAGAAACTTCGAACAATCTACCACCATTTCACAGATTATTTTCACCGTGTTTGATAAATTGTATTATAGATTGGAGCGTTAATGAAAACCGAATTGCAGTGATAGCTTTGCACAATGCGGTTATGGAGCCGTCAGTCATTGTAAAAGTTTTATTTTAGATACACATGCATAGTATGTCTCTGTCGCACTATCGACAGGTATGCCCAAATTTTCACTAAATCCTCCTGACAAGCGATCAGTTTCACTAGTGCGAGGCACTGTGCTCAACACGCTTGCCCATGGTTGTAAGTACCTATAGGAAAATCTTCTAAGTACGTAAGGGTTGTTGACGCTTTCTTTAAATTATCTATATCTATATCCAGCCGTGGACTTCTGACTGTAATTTTCTATATTTATATTTAAGACCTTATACATGAATAATTTGTAAATAGATAGAGCCTAAACAGAGGACTATACAAGAATTAAAAGTACAAATAGATGACATGGAAAACGAAGAATTCAAATTACTAAATATTAAACATGAACTGGGTATGCGTTACAGCATCAGGTTACCATTACAAGTCGTAGATTTACTAAAGTAGTAACCCATAGCCTAATAAATTTAAATCGTTAGATAGGCCGTTAATCGACACGCGTCAAAACAGTGTCTACAATTTTTTGAAAGTTAAGTAGTTGGTGAAGCAACTAAAACAAAAATAGTTTACTCTTTTTATTTTCGTAGATATTTAGTGCGCAAGAATTTTAAATGCTTCTGACTTCTGACGATTTAAATAGATAAACTATATAAAAAAAGTTACAGCTGCTAAAATAATTTAAATTTTATTGCGCACAGATAGAACCTTTAGAACGTGAAATCAAAGAGAAAAAGATACGAATCCTTGAGCTAGAAGTTTCTCTTGAAAGTCTACTAAAACAAAAAGCTTCTCGTGGTAATTGCGATCTCTTAAAATAGTCAGTTGTAATTTTTTTCACAATTGTCTAAGAACCTAGATGTCATCATAATTGATATAGTAGTGCCAATGTTCACAGACCGTTGTTATTTGTACGCTTACCGAGTCGGTAGCTATCCATGAGCACCTTAGGTACACAGTGCCAATTGTTCGTCCATTAGATAATGTAATTTACACTTATGGTCTAGTGCAGGGATTCCCAAAGTGGTCGACATATAAGAAAACTGATTTTGGGGGTCGACGAGGTCTAAAAATCGACCTCTCTTAATTAACACAAGTTCTTATTTGAAACTGTATAAGTTGTGTTACGTGTACCAACTTGTTATAAGAATGACTAATAGTTTAGTAAGAAGTATCATTGTTATATTATAAAAGAAAATTGTATTAATAATTATTAATTACATTAGATATTTACTCGATTTTATGTCCATTTATTTTGTTAAATTTTTAAATTTATATCTTTTTAAATTTTAAACCAACAGCAAAGTTTTTAAATTGGTAATTATTTTATATCAATAGGAAGAATATAGAGATTAAAATTTTAAAGTAATTTGTCTATGGGGATCTGAGGTATCAGTTTATTTTGGAAAAGGAGTCTCTTGCCCAAAATAGTTTGGGAATCCCTGGTCTAGTGTATAGTCCACCAAATAGAACAAACACTTATTTAAGAGTTTAAATGAGATATTTTTAATATGCACAAATACTAGGTAGATTAGAACACAATGTCTGATACATAACTCTTGAACTTAACAATTTGTTGTTACAATGTGAATCGTATTCATTTTATCATAACATATATTTATTTCAGAACTTAATATTAATCAGTTGAATGATAAATTGGCATCCGCAAAAAAGGATTATCTCGCCGAATCCAACCGGAATTTGAATTTAAAAAACACTTTAAAAAAAATTAAAATCGACCTTCACAACATGTCCGCTAATCTTCAAGATCCTACAAAACTGAAATTGAGTGTTAAGGTAAATAACTTGCGTACAATAACTTAATGTGGTAAAGTAATATTTAGTCATATAATTAATATATATATATATATATAAATTAAATTTCTGATGAAATAAGTATAATTAACTTAAGTTCTCCTTCCTGAATCGGTGCCTGGCCTGAGAACCACTCACGTCCTATTTTTTGTCAAGACAGAGTACCCTAGCTGTCTATTAATAATTTAACTTTTGTTGTAACACAGTTGGAATGAATACTGTACTACAGATGTATGTAATTGTAAAATAATCATCATCAATACTTACGTCCATTGCTGAACATAGGCATGTCCAATAAATATGTCCTATATGTCTTAGAGGGCTTTATCTATACTCACAACGCTGGGCATGCAAGTTGGTGAGCGCAGTGCCGGGACCCTCACACTGAGATTCACACGTGAGATTTGGGTTCAGCAAATACGGAGGGGTTTCCGACATTAATCGGTCACTCAGACATGTGCTGGTGAAATTGCCATTTGGAAAAAGTTTACAAGAGTGTAAAGCCCCTTTGTACTTCTTGTAGAATGATAATTAATCACAATTTTATAGTTCCGTTTATAATCCAACAGGCGTTGTTCCATAAGTACGTGGATGACGTGGACTTTATCCGCAGCCGTGTGGCCGAAGATGAGGCCGTGCAAGAGTTTAACCGGCAGCGCGATCACCTCGAAAAGCAAATTGCCGCGCTAAAGCAGCAGTTATCTAAATCGCTAGGAGGTTCCAAGAGTGATATCACCAAAATAATGGACGTAAGAATCGTATCGGTAATACCTTGTTAGTACGCAGAGCGCTAGATTAATGTTTATTGAACACGCTAAATAGTAAGAAACATATAAATGTCAGCTACTGTTGGGCTGATGACTACTTTCAATTTTGGAAGGAATATAATAAATATTTTTCAGCCATGCTGGTTTCCATGCGTTGTTTTCCTTGACCACACAAGGTTCAGAGTACGAGAGAAAAAAGAATTAAAAATTCCTATTAATAATTTCGATAGTGGCGTGTGGCACTGGCGCTTGAACGATTGCTCGTTGACTGAAATAAATTCATAGCCTGAAAACTCATTTAAGGAAAACTGCACGCTTCTGACTGAGATCAATAACTTGCGTACTGAACTAAAGTCCACTCGTTCTCGCTGCTTTCAAATGGAGTCTATTCTTGGACTTTCGGCGCGCTATGTCCCACCGACTGCAGCTCGAACTAAGCTCAAACAGGTCACGGAAGATCGTGAAAAACTTGATGAAAAATTTAAACAGAAGATAGAGGTAAATTTTGTTGTTTTAAATTTAATTGGTTACTTTTTTTGAGTTTTACGTGGGGAAAAGGTAGCAGTCACCAGAGACTGTGACTGGATATGTTGGGATCAGCATTGAAGCTGCCGAACCGACTCAAAACACCCACGGTAGATACGCTCATGGTCCGGTGGCCTTTACAGCTTCGACGGTCTACCGTCTCTAGACTCGCGCGCGTTACTTATAATTATGAACGTGTTTTGAGAACGTGAAATAAATAACCTTGCCCAGAAGTACATTCGATTACAATAGTTAACAAGGCCGCTAAATGTTATTACGAGGGTTAATGTAAACCAGATTTTTAGTGCCAATTTTGAGTGGTTTTACAACTGGCTTACCTAAAAACTGAATTCTAAAAAATAATAAATTTCTTAAAATATTTTCGTAAATAAGGGATATATAAGTTTTTAAAGTTAATTCCATTTTATCCGTGATATTGTTTAATGTAGTATGTGTAGCATTGGCATTATACAAAAAGAACGACTGGCAGCATCAGATAAATCCTTTACCCTTTTCGTCGTTCATCCCATGGGTGTCGTTAGAGGCAACTTGGGTAAATAGCAATCTAAAGGCAGATTGTTACATCGCCATCTGAAGAAGGCTATTATAGCGTATTCCGGAACCACCAATAAGAAGCCTAACTTTAGAGTATCCAGCTGCTACTCCACATCCACAACACAACTGTGGCGTTTATCAGTGTATTTAAGGGTAAGAATTATCTTCATTTAATAAAGGACTAGCGGTAAGGTATTGTGTAGTGATTTTAATTAGGTTAATTCAAGAAGATTTTTTATCATTATTTTCACAGGAAAGAGAAGAAATAATAGTCGCTCTGAAAGAAGAAAATGAACGTTTACTCGCCAAGTTTCGGTGCTCTGCAGAACAAGGGCCAAATTATGCCAATTAGATAACTTTTGCTCATAATGTTAAGATTTCTTTAATAGAATAAAACAAGTATGATGGTGACATTGTTTCCATTCTAGTTCACGTAGACCCCAACCACTTAGCTCAGCTCTATGGTCAGCGTAGCCACCTTGTTACTGAATTGTGTATCCAGAGTTAAAAGCCGAAATTAATATTTTGTGGCCAAATTGCTGGTTTTCGTAAAATTTGTTCTGCTGCTTTTACTTCGAACAGTAAAGTTTAATTTTCTGAAAGTATAAACTGCATTTACTATAAAGCTATTGTACAGTTTTTGTTTTAGTTTTACGTGGGGGAAAGGTTCACCGGAGACGGTGACTGGTTATTTCGGGATCAGCATTGAAGATGGCCGGATCGACTAAAACCCCCAGGGTAGATACGCTGTTGCCCAGTGGCCTTTACAGCTTCGGCGGTAGAGACTCGCGAGCAGAAGGCCCCCAAGTTAAGTGTAGTAACGACGCTGCTGACGCTGTGTCGCGCTCGAATCCCTGTTAACGAAAGAAAGACTCAACACCCAAGGGCCCCTCTTAAAGAGTTAAAACCTCAGCTCAGGTTGCAATCGAAGTAGGGACTTTGATGTTAGAAACCCCTTTGCACACGAGTTATCCTCCTGTATGACGTGAATGTACATATGTTTTGAGTAATAAAGTGAACGGGTGTTGTGTGTAATAACGTGAACGGGTGCTGTGTGGAATAATGTGAACGGGTGCTGTGTGTAATAATGTGAACGGGTGCTGTGTGTAATAATGTGAACGGGTGCTGTGTGTAATAATGTGAACGGGTGCTGTGTGTAATAATGTGAACGGGTGCTGTGTGTAATAATGTGAACAGGTGTTGTGTCCGCGAACGCATTATTGTGTAACGTGATGAAGTCATCTTCATCGATGATGACGTTCTTAGGGCGCCTTTTATCATGCGAGTCATTGAACGCAGGAGTGTGTAATTTCCTGACGACGCCACTAACAGATTAGGTTGATCCTTCAACTTTCCGAAATACCTTGTGGGTATTTCTTTAAAGAGGGCCCCCAGACAGGGCAGATTTAAATCGCGTTAAAAGTCTGCATTCCGCATGTAATAAGGTGCATCAGTTGCACGGTGCATGAAGCGATTATAAATCACTTGAAGTGGTTTCAATCGCTGTTTCTGGACGTGGACGAATACTACGCTTGCATAAGACATAAAAGGTCGTACGCAAGATTCGTATAATAATATTTATGTTTTAGTGACATTTTGTTGGTTACATGTACAGTACTTCGATTTACTATTATGTATGCAGTAGGCACCCACACCACACCACAAAGAGGCACACATCCACGCACACATGCATACACGGATGCGCGTAGACTCAGTGCAGAAGTAAAGGTATAGTATGCTAGTAAAGATACACCTGAAAAGGAATGATAATATGTTATAATATATTACCTAAAATTAATTAAGTACTGACAAAAAAAATTATTGCAAGCGTGTTATAATCATTTCAGGTCCTCCATACCATATTTTTCTCCAGCTGTCAACGTCACCTGCACTCTCTTCACATTTACCATAGCCTACTATTATGTTCAACGGGTTGATAAAGATTGTCAACAAAACTGTGTAGTACTATCGATTCTGTGTCGAAACTATCCTATAAGTATCAATGAGTACACCCAGTGAGTAAAATACACACATAAAAGGCTGTAGAGTATCCTATTATTGCTTTCCTTGACAAGCTTGAATTTTAAGGCGATAGACTAGTCATGAGGCCGTCACTGATAAAGCGGTCACAAAATTATTACATGAGGGTTTAATTATCTAGGATTGTTAAATACCTCATGTAAGAATTTGGCCCCTTATGCATTTATTAAGTATATTAAGGTGTTCGACGAGTAAGGACTGGTTTCATCAGGTGCAGTTTCAATATAAGTTTTAGGAAAAAAACATTGTACCTAGTAAGAACGAATAAATAAAAGTCAGCATAAAAAAAAGTATTTTAATAAATGCATACATAAGTTGATGGAAACCCAATTTAAACAATGAACCATAGAACTTCTCTTACTTGACTAAATTTATAACTTTCGCTTTCCACTAGCAATGACATCCACTAAATATGCTATTAAATATTGAATGTAAACCAATTAGGATATAAACTGTAACCATCACCTAACAAATTATTTAAAACAGAACATTAAAGCCACAATACATAGCAACAGACTTATGCACCATTATCATATCGTCTTTCATTCATTAAAACAAGCAAAGACTAAAATAAAACATAATGCATCAATGGTATTGCACAAAAAGCCTTGGCAATTTTGTTGCCAGTCTAAATTTAGAGAACGAAAGGTAAGATAGATTTACGTTCTTTTGGGTAATTGGGAAATTCCTTTTTATAGTTACGATGTTTGTTGAGGGCCCAAACTGACATCTGGTACATTCCGACAACAGCAAATATTCCAACTGAAAATGGACAAGAGCCTACAGTTAGTAGTATCAAACATACACATTAATATGTAAAATCAAAGGATGATAAGAATGATGATGACTGATTTCCATTTTGTTTCCTACATTTGAAACTGTATAATTATGACCTACAAATATTCAATTGTAAACATAGTTTCATATTGTAATGATCTCCTGGGCAATATCATTGCTTGGTAGCAAATAATAATGGTCTTAACTTGGTTTTAAACGCTAACAAATTCAATATTCCCATCCCTTTCGTTCTGTAGCGTTCTACACTAAATTTTGTAAAATTCAAGTTAATTCAACTATTGAACCCTTGTTACCACACTACATGCAGAAGTGCAATACGTCCCCAATTTATAATCTCCAACATGTATTCTCAAACTGCGGTAATCTGTGAATGTGATTATAAAAGGCCGTCAAAATGCCCTGCCATGCGTTTTCGCCTAAGCATTAGCTCCAAGCCGCGGATTTTGTCCGACTACTTTACCTAGCTACGTGTCAACTCCGACTTGGGGTTCCCTTTTACCTCTTGGGTTTCGGGAAACCCTTACGGCTCTTCTTGCGACCTAGAGCGGCGTAGGGCCGCTACACCACCTGAGAGGGCGGGGTTGACAGCACCTAGTGAATCCGCGGACCACTCTAGCCACGCCGGCAGCGACACACCATTGGCCAAGGGACGTTACCTTGCTCCTTTTCCTAAGGAACTATGAGTGTGTAGCAACGGAAAGTGACAGTGTAGGCTCGTTACAAAGATCTAACCGTGCCTTTATTTATTAATACTATTATCTGTGACTCCCTCAATTATTTTTACTAGACTCAATTACTAGTAAAAGTAAATCCTAAAACCTCACACTTCTTCATATTCTACATACTTTAAAACTTCGTTTTTCTTGTTAGATCTCCTTTTTTTTTATCTGCTTCTTGTTCTCGTAATATGTTTTCCTAGCGGCGGAAGAAATAGAAGCAAGAGTTTGTGAGTTACATTTCTAACTTTACCTGGAACTTCAGGCCACATCAGATAACTTTGAAACGGATTAATTGTTAAACCCTTTGTTATTAAATTGTTTAATGTTGAAAAAGCAGATAATTTAGATATTTAAGTTTTTTTTGTTCGAAAGCTCAGTATTCTGTTTGTTTTTGTAGCAAACAAACAGAATCGGAGGAGTAGGAGAAGGTTCAGGTAGGGCTAAATCTATAATGAGCTCCAGTGCGACCACCTGGGTCGACAATTGAATGTTCTAAAACGACCAATACAGTTGTCGTCCGATTTATAAATCCAATATAATCCAATTTATATAACAAATATTTATATTATTAGTACTTGTGTCAAAATTTAAAGTATAACTCATATTTTATTGAAACTAACTTAGGTTTACATTAAAAAAACAATAGTAAAATTACTTTAAATCAATTAAAAACTCTCCCACGAGTTGTAGTATTGTTGTAGTTTTATGCATCTTTACGTACTTATTGCACTCCACAAATTGTTTTGTTTTATAACCAATTTCAAATGAATGTACGCTCAAAGGGACACTTGGTATATGCTAACGGTACCCTGTTTTTGTTTTGGACCTTGTCAGTCATTTTATTTGTAGAATTTTTTAAAGTTTCTTTTAGGTCGAAAATGAGTCGTGTGGGCCAAACAAGCACAATTGCTCTAAATATCGTAAACGCAGAGGTCAACTGACAGAGACGCGGATAATAAGGCGTATGAGTGAAATTAAAAACGCGAAAAAAAATTGTGTTAGCATCTTCGGGGCCGGCTGACATACAAAAACGAAAACTTAAAAATTCAATTTAGATGGTTAGGTATTTACAGTGTGTAGTTATTAATGGATTGCCAACAAACCATGATAACATTTTGCGTGAGCCCACCACCCCGCGTTGCCGCCGGGAGATTCCGAACTCAAAGGAACCTACGCTATGTTACCCCTTCTACTAGGTATACTGTTTGAACTTTAAGTTATAGTATACTTTATTTATAAGGCAGTTTAAAAAGTTGAGATTATAATTGGTACATATTCTGTGCCTTCATTTAATGTTATACATAGCACAAAAAATTGTATAAATTGTTAAGATATAATTTTTTGAAATATTTACCTGGTGCACATTTTGTTAAAATGGTAAAGAAAATCCATGAACCAAATTCATAAGTATAGTTTGGACAGGAAACATAATTAAAAAGTAGTGAGAATGGATTTCCATCAGGCATTGGTATGCGTCTCACTTTAGTTCCCGGTGGGCGTAGGTTTTTCAACAGAATGTGAATACTTAAGTTACCCAATTCACACAACTGAAAAAAAAATGTTGCATTATGATTTCTGTTTTCGTACTTTCATTTTAAACTTCAATGTTACCTAGTATATATTAAATACCAACAACTATATAACAACTAATTGGACTTTGATACCTTTAAGGTCATGTGTTATAACTGTGGTGACATTCATAATGAGCAAAAAGTAAAACAACTAGATGGTAATTTAATGCTAAATAGTATTGAATGTTTTAAGTTTTACATATTTAGTTAATTTGGATGATGAATGTTTGCAAAAGTTATAGTGAGTAAAAATATTCATGGCACAGAAGATATTTTCCATAACAATTTTGTAAAAATAATACTACAACACACATGCTTCTATTTCCAAAAGATTTTTCCATAATGACCACGGGCTGGGAGTGTCACAACCCTCATGTTAGTGTTACTACCTTGTCACAGATTTATTTATGTTCAGCATTCAGATAGATATTCTGCCATCGGTCTGGCACTATAACTATATTTGTAAGTCGGAAAGGTTCACTGCATGCAGGAGAGGTTGGGATTTCGTGAAAAAATTAATAATACACAATTGTTTCTTTAGTTTAAACTTTTAACATTATTAAATAATATGTAGTAAATAATACTCACAATGAAACCTGTAAGACCAACATACATACAAGTGCTGCAGGGAGCAGTATAGAGAGGGTGATTGACATGGTATGCAATGTAGAGAGCAAACAGCCAGTAATATGTACAGTTCTTAAATAAGTTACGTAGCGGCATAGTACCATGTGAGAAGCGATGGACCAAAACCGTCTCAAACAGACGCTTGGCATAATGGAATGACCAACAAACAGCTGCTATGCTGAAACACAAATTATATTTGTATTTCTCATTATACTATTTACAGACTCAAAGAAAAATACACATTATATCTCTACATTAAAAATTGTACATTTACATTATGTTAAAAGACAATAAAGTTATGAAGCCGCCAGTAAATGTAACACTTCTGAGGAAAGGCCTCTCAATGTTTTGAAAGGGTTCAGATATACAATATACATTTAAATTATAACTAAAGGAGTTATGGATCAAACTGAATTGGCAATGAACAGATGACATAGCTCATAGAACTGATAGAAGTCTGGAACAGGATTTCAAGTAAACAACAGTAGACTAAATGATCAGGACCATGTTTTTTGGCAATGTTTCTGGGTAGCCTATCTTCAGCAAAAGACTTTTAAAAAGATGAAAAGAATGATGATGATGTTATTTAAGTCTTGCTAATTGCATGGAAAATTCTTGCTTAAAATTATACATAGCGCTACAACTGTTAAAGCATGATAATATATCACAACAATATAAATTCTATTGTTATAATATGTGAAGGGATAATTGCAGTAATATTAATTTTACCACATTAGTAGGCATGGTGAACAGCAATTTTAATAAATTTGTCTATTTTAAAAAGGAAAGTATATACTTAGCAACAGTTCCTGGTGATGTTGTTTGTTCTCCATATAAGATCCATGGCCTTTGATAGACCCATAAGTATACCAACAATGGGCCAGCATATTCAGCCAAAAATACATTTTTATATGACACCTGTGGTCCAAGATCCGAGACATAAATCTTGGCGCCATCCTGAATGTTTAAAGATTTCAAGGAGGTTTCATCTTTCAAGGATTTTCCTTTAGCTTCTGATTTAATCGCTTGCCTTTCTGGGTAAAGCGACTTTTTCAAATTTTGATAAATTTTTTCCTTTACATTTTTTATAGTAGCATCTTCGTTTAAGGTAATCTTGCCGAGAGATTTGGACCCAATTGCAGTCAATACCTCAATCTGAATTAAATTAATTAAAAATTAGTCTTTTAAATTACAAAGTTTAGTCAGTGTTAGTAAGTCGTTCTCTTCTTACCTCCATTTTTGTGAATACTAATCCGCCAATGACAAAAATATCGCACTAAATGCCGCTTCAATAAAAATGTACTCTTGAGTTGTACCTTGACCGAAGACTTCTATGAATAATTTATAAATTACATGTTCTTACGGAGGAAGATTATAACAATGATTTGATTTTGACAACGACAACGAGCAACCACAGGCTACTAAGAGAGTAAGATCACAGAGTACTTTTACATTACTTTGATAAGACTAAAAGTAGATAATACCACAACAACTAAAGTCTGAATCGTAGCTGCACCTCAGACACGGATCAGAACATATATTGTTTTTCTTTTCTTGGGCTCGGAGCCCTATATATTAACAGTGTTTAACTGTCTTTCAGTGTCGAAGTTACGATAATAATGTAATATTTACGCTAGTACAAACGTTTTTTGGGACCTGTACTTAGATTTGAAGTTGTTGCATTTGAAATACATAAAACTTTAACTTTATTTATTGGAAATATAATCTAAGTTTCTGATTTTATTTGATCTGTATTTATCTATTCTATATGTTTGTGCTAATAATTTATTTTATTAGCTTTTCTCCAAGAATAAAATTTTAAATAAGAAAACTGACGATTTCGATCATATTTTTATTTATAAGATATTTCCATGTAGTTATTGCAAGGAACTGGTTTTGGCATTTAAATTGAGGTTGCTTTAATACTGTATCCATGGCTTTTCTTAATGACGTTTCTTCCACACATTTAATTTTGTCACAAATCTATGCTTATATCAACCAGACTAGAGGAAAACTTGTAACATATGCATGGATTAGTAGAGTATTTTTATACAACATTACATACTGGTTTTACATCAGTATTACATACTTGGTTTTCATTGTAAAAATAAATTATTAGAGTTCAGATTACCTATATACAATTCATAATGTGTGCATTATGAATTAGAGAGTACATTAGAGATTGGAAAAAATCTACAATTTCACATAATTCTCATTACAACAATTTTATTTTAATAAAAATTATTTGAATTTTTAAATAAGACATGCATATAACATGTAAATAACTTTAATGGTTATCAATTTTCGGAATAAAAATCTCAGTAGTTAATGATAAATATTTACGGATGAAATGACTCCGTTCGTTGTTCTGGAAGAACAAAACACTGTTGCGATCAACACTGTCACACTGTTAACATTTTCACATATTGCGAATTTCTGGCTGGTTCATAAAGTTTATTAATATTTTGCTTTCATCTTGTACTAAATCACTATGTTTTGACCGACTATTCGGTCACACAGTGACATGAATTACGCAAAGTGTGACGATGCCAGACTTACCAGAAATCTCTTTTACTCCTACTGACGCTTTGAAAATTGACAAAGATAACAATACCTTGTTTGACAGTTTTGTATAAGAGCGTCAACAAGCTATTGCACCATCCGTGTAAAAAATAAAGAGGCACCCGCCATTTGCGTTTGCCTTTACGTTCGTTTTGGAACCTAATGTTGAATAACCGAGAAGTAGTACAAACAATTTCCAAAAATAAAACGCAAAGCTCTGCTTCATTTGCACTTATTGGGTATTAGTTTCAATAAGTGTATGTGTAGTCCTCTATAATGCATAATATGTGTACAATAAAACGTAGTGGTGTTATATTTATACTCTTTGGTCTTTGTTAGTAAATCCCGCTATCGTATTATGTTCTGTGCCTGTGGTGCAGATACAGATACTGAGTACATTTATGAGTAGTAATTAAATGGCGATTCATGGTTAGATTGGTATTACACAAAATATCTCTCAACATAAAGTTCTTTGCTAAAAATAGTGTAAATACATTCAAAACGGTAAAAATGCGTTCAGTTGTAGAAGTGGGGGCTAGTGTCCCTGCATTTTTAGGGAAATTATGGAAATTGGTTAATGATTCAGAAACAAATCCTTTGATTTCATGGAGCCCTGTAAGTGTTTTGGTTTGGTTTTACAGGGAAAATAAAGGTTACTTTTAAAATAATAATAGTATGTTAAACTCTGATGTGTATTATTTGTACTATTTCACGGGAAATTGACTTTGAAACAACCTAAAAATAAAACAATACGCAGCTGATTGCCTGATGCGAAACATAATAAATAAATAGTTACAGGTCACGTTTTCTACCACGCAGATTATAACTTGAACATTATTTTGGGTTTCACAGTATATTATCGATTTTATATTTATGAAATATTTAATAATAACTTAAATATTCATGAGAAATCATAATCTATTGCAATATTTTTAGTTATAATTTACCTTCTGTAAGCAGGATTAATGAATATAAATCTCCTACCTTGATACATTTATAAATTGCTAAATTTTAAATTCAATGTTTTATAACAGAAGCCTATGCTACAAGTGGTCACAAATTATATATGTAAAAAGAATTGAAACAAGGCAATTGCCTTTTCCTATGCTGCTATGATTGTTACAATACACGTTTAATTAAATTTCTCGTCTGTCTTCCTGACTGCCAGGTTTATTAACACACCTGAACTGATTTTGATAGTACTTATAAAACTCCTTAGATTTCGTAGAGTAATTTAGGCTTCTTACCCAGAAAATAATAGAGGTTTTCGCTCAAAAGTAAAATAAGAAAAAGGAAAGGGGCATTTCACTTTTAAAGTAATCTTTGAAATACAGATTGTTTTACAACTTAGTTTACCTAATATAATTAATACTTGCGATTGTGGTCACTTAGTGGAACTTCATCATATTGACAATTATTATTACCTCTTGTACAACATATTTTATTCATATATCTAATCAACTGATAGGTTTCATGTAACTTCATTTTCAGAATAGGGTATTGAAGACAATTGTCAATACTTTACTTAATATATTCATGTGTAATTTGAGTAGGTATTTAAATAAAACTATTTTATGTTATTACTGATTACCATAGAAGAAAATTACAAAGTAAATTTTTAGATATCATTTAGCAAGGGTCCAAGAGAAGGTTATTTTTTTATCCCTTCACATAACTTTGAAACAAACTGAAATTGAGGGGTTTTTTATTGTCTGATGCATTGCCCAATATTGGTAACACCTGATCATTTAAGAAAATTAATATTCATATTATAATTTTTTATTATTGTTCTTGACATTATAAAAATAATCTTGTTAATAACTATGTATATCTCAGTATTTTAAATACAGTTATTATACAAAAAAACATGCAGACAATCAAGCTGTCTTCCTAGTGTAATATAATAACACTAATTTGGGTGTTTTATGCAATATGAGATCACCAATAAATTAAGTTTTTATTATACAATAAATTTAATTCGACTGTCCATGTTTTGACCAAGTTTGTTATTGTTTAGGGTGGAAAAACATTTGTTATTAAAAATCAAGCTGATTTTGCCAGAGAGCTTTTACCATTATACTACAAACATAATAACATGGCTAGCTTCATTCGTCAATTAAATATGTATGGTTTTCATAAGATTACCTCAGTTGAGAATGGAGGATTAAGGTATGAAAAGGATGAAATAGAATTTTCACACCCTTGTTTCATGAGAGGACATGCTTACTTGTTGGAACATATAAAGAGGAAGATAGCTAATCCCAAGTCAATTGTAACTAGCAATGAGAGTGGTGAAAAAATTCTCCTTAAGCCTGAGCTTATGAATAAAGTCTTATCAGATGTTAAACAAATGAAGGGAAAACAAGAAAGTCTTGATGCTAAATTTAGTGCAATGAAGCAAGAAAATGAAGCTCTTTGGCGAGAGGTAGCAATTCTCAGACAAAAGCATATTAAACAACAGCAAATTGTTAATAATGTAAGCTATTATAACATTATCATTTTCTAGTCTATTGTTTATTATTTGTCCACTTATGTATTTTATAATTTCATTACAGCTTATTCAATTTCTAATGTCATTAGTGCAACCCACTAGGGCACCAAATTCAAATGGAAACAATGTTGGTGTAAAGAGACCATATCAATTGATGATTAACAGTGCAGCACATGTCCCTTCAAGTGATGGCTCTTACTCAAGTAGAGCTAAGAATATGAAATTAGAAAAGGATATGGCATTAGAGGATATAAATGAAGATAACTTGGTTTGTCATTTTGTAATAGTTTTGTTTACAAATTCAGATTTTAAATTCTTGCCTGTTCCTGATAAAGTAGTAAAGGATATAGTTTTTTGTTGATAACAACTCAAATATTTTAAAATTAATATTATAGGAAGATGGGCCAACAATTCATGAATTAGCTCATGATGATATATTACACAATGAAGCCTCACAAGATGCGATAGACCCTACATCCTTTGTCACTGTTGATGTAACTTCTACTCCTGATGTCTTTGCTGGTCAAAATATTGCTAACCCTTCAACCTCTATACAGTACCATGTTACAATGGAAGATGGAGATGATGCCGAAATTGGTAAATGTATTGGTTTCATTTCAATTAATTTAATTATTATTGTAGGCTCATAAAATTATTATACTGTGTGGTATTGATGCAAGAATCTACCAACCTTTTTCTTTCTATGGGTGTTGTATGAGGCGACTAAAGGAAAGGCTTTGAAACACAACGTCTAATGTCAGGCTGAAAGACCCTCTCAAAAAAATATCTGACCAAAATTAAATAGAATGATGATGGGCAGCCCCTAAGGTGTAAGTTTTGGTATTGCACAATCCGCTGGTAGCATTTGGCTATTATTGCAAATCCTCCTAATGGAAGAGGGCTATTGTGTCCTGCAGTAGAGTATTTACAGATTGTTAAGGAAAGGTAAATTATTTTATTACACATTATTATTCTTTTTCTCTGTAAATACACAAAAATTTCTCTTTCTCTTATTTTTGTGAACTAAATTCGGGCGTGCCTCAGGGTGGCGTTCTCTTTCCTTTACTTTTACTGTTATTTTACTCTCTTCTGTTATTTGTTCCAAATTTCCATCTTTATGCAGACAATTTTCAAACCGATTTAGTCATCTAAATGACTGGTCAACATCATTTGGCCTAGTGGTTAATGCCAGTAAATCGCAGGCTATAATTGTGGGCAGCCGACCTGCACGGAATTTATTAGATTTCTCTGTCATATCACCTGTAAAGTTAGATAACACTTTTATACCTTACACCAATACTGTTAAGGATCTTGGGATAATCATCGATTCCAACCTATCCTGGCATGCCCATGTCAGTGAAATTAGTCGTAAGGTTCACTTCTCTTTTCATTTGCTGAAGTGCATTCAAGGTTTTTGCCCTTAAAACAAAAATTTCTCTGGCCCAAACACTCATTCAACCTATCATAGATAACGCTTATGTCTGCTACTTGGATGCTTCTGAATAAACTTGAGCATTTGCAAAACTTATGCATTAGATTTATCTTCGGGATTCGCAAACGGTCAAACACCATGTTTCTCATCTTCGCAAGGATCTCAAGTGGCTCCCAATTCGTTTTCGTAGAAAAACTAGGATTTTATGTAATCATTTTAAGATCCTGCGTAACCCAACATCCCGTCGTACCTGCGTGAGCGATTCTCTTTCGCTCAGCCATCTTTTACTCCCTCCAGAACCCATCTAAAAATCTCTCGTTGAATTCCATCCTTTTAAAAGCGCTTCATATTCCCACTCATTCTCTCTGCAGTTAGATTATGGAATTCTCTTCCACCAAATATATGTGACTGCAAAACTATTTCTGTTAAGAAAAGAGTCAAAGACCACTATATATCTACATTGGCAGTATGAATTATTTGTACTATTCTATTGTGTACAAATTGTTTGTTTATTTAATTTGGGGAATTTATGTAAATCTTTATCTATATATTTAAGTATATCTTTATGTATAACATGTGTATGTTGATTTATATAGAATGTTTTGCATATATGTATGTTTTCTTTTTTGGTATTGTATGCGCAAAATCTACCATTAACTAAGTATTCTCCAGTAGCAGGTCTGTTGGAAGAAATTTCTTAAGAAATAAGCAGTACCTTTGTATAGACCATTTCCTCCTATGATATTTCTATTTTTTTTCTGATTTTCTTGTGTTCATAAATTATTAAATAAATAAATAAAAATACTAAGAACTCATTTAGGGCATAAAGAACATCAATGTGTTAAAATTTTGAATTTAGGTACCATTCATAATGACCTTTAAAAATCCTATCTATATAGTAAGCCTTTCCAATTTGTTTTATTAAAAATTTGCTTGTTTTGCTAATGAAATATTAAAAGTGTTTGTTCTGTATTTCAGATGGAATGTCATCATATCGTACAAGAGGTGTCAAAATATCTTCATCCAAAAATTCTCTCCCAGTTGTTACATCACCCTCTCCTACAATACCTTCACCAAATTCTCCGATGCCTCAAAATGTTCTTGAGCAGTCAGTTAATGATATAATCACCATGACAGTACCTAGTACATCACAATCAAAAGCTAAGAATACTGGTGGTAAAAATAATATGTCAGGTGGTGCACATCTTCTCTCTCCAAGTAATTTTAATACAATTAACACAGCTGCAGATTTTAAGTTGCCTGCTGAGATATTTGCAAGTGATGACTCAATTAGTGATGCAGGTGTCTCTGCAGATGATTTTGCTGTAAAAAATTTAATGCACGATTCCATGCTCACTGATCCAGTGATTTCAATCTCAAAGGATGAAATGCTTGGTGGAATAAACATCAAAATTGAAAAACCATCACAGAATGCTAAGTCATCAAAAAAAATAAAGAAGTCCAAAGATGATACATGCAACTTGAATTTGGCTGATATAAAGACTGAATTACAAGATGATTACAACTGGAACAACATGACCCTTGCTACAGTCAATAATAATAACACAAATGTAAATAGGTTACACAATATGTAAGTGTAAAATAATATTATAATTAAATTAAACCTTTTCCACCTTCATTCATTTATACTAAATTATTGTTGTTTCTTTTATGTTACATAAATTTCGATAGATTCGTCTCATCACTTTTAATAACCAAGACTAAAGAGTCATATTTGGTATCCCTTAAGAGACTAAATATACTTATTTGTATTTTAAATATTCAGGTACAGGAGAGATAACATTGCAAAAAATCGAGACGACTTTTCTGCGCACTTTGGATCCAATTCTAACAAGTATGTGATATAATTATCAAATATTGTAAATTGTTACTAAAAGGGCCTACTAAAATGTTATACTATTACGTTTGCTGTGCTTCATTTATGTACATGTCAAGTCATCCAACTATTTTGCAATATAATGATTTAAATATTTTAAATATACACTATTTAAAATATTGATTGAAGAATTTGATATAGTTACAAGTAACATACACTATAGTAATTATTTGTTTTTTATTCTAATAATTTGTTAATTATTTGTTTTGTGAATTGTCCTTTAATTCTCTTTGTTTTTTTAATCATATTACTGATATTAGATATTTGTTTGGTTAAACTCAATTAATTTAAATTAATAAGACTTTTTTACATTTTCTGAAATTAAGTTATTTATATCTGCTTTACATTTCTTTCTTGGCATATGCTAAAACAGTATTTATCTGTAATTAAAGTAAATAATGATGTTCTAGAGATGATATAGATGACCATTTGGATACTATGCAAACTGATTTGGATTCATTGCGGGAACTATTACGAAACGATGCCTATTCCCTGGATACAAACACTTTATTGGGGGTATGTAAATTAAATTATTATTAAGATTTAATTTAAATGTGATTGGTGAATTTAGAACAATTGTGTAGTTAAAGCTTAGAATTAAAAATCTTACAATTATTCTATACGAAAATTGTTTTTGTTTACAGATTATGTAAATATCTGTATTTATAAATTTTGCACGTTGTTTTCATTTTTATTTATAAGAAGCATTGAAAGTATTCCGCGCAGTTATTTAAAATTTACTGTATCGACTATTGAGGGGTCACGCACACTAACACATTCCCCACTCAACTGATTAAAGTCGCGCAGTTGGGAGCCATGGAACAAGTCACGTTGCATTCAACGTGTTGAAAGTGCGTGTGAGGCCTTGTGCGGCTTTTACTGTCACATTTTGCTAAGCCGTGCCCGGTATAGTGGGACGTATTGTAATTGTTGTTGATAACGACTGCATATATAGGATTGCGTCATTTACCTTATGATAGTAATAGTAGTAGCTTACGTCTTATGCTATGAATTATAGATATAAAATGGTTTTCTCCTTTTATTTTTATGGCCTTTATAAAAAACATTCTGTAGATTATTATGTTAAATTGTAACTTCTGTATTGTCCATAGAATGCAGATTTGGGCGTAGAACCTGCGAAGTCTCTCGTCATTCCTTTCCATCAGCACACCATGAATGATTATGTAATTTGTTAAATGACAAAAATATTTGGATCATTAATTGTTACATTCATATTTTTAATTTGTTTATTCTTAGAGTGCCATAATAGCTCAGCGGCCGGGCGCTTGTTTTGACCTAGGTTTGATTCATGGTGCCGGCACCGCGCCGCTAATGTCGTTCACTGCTATCCTGCATTTAGCGACGTGTCCAATGGTTAAAAGCAAAACACCGTAAAGAAACTTACATGGCTGTAAAATGTAATAAAAAAAGTTTTGAAGTACATGTGAAGTTAGTCAAACCCCACATGGGTAGCGTGGCGGATTCTTTCCGGTTTTAAAACACTCCAATATGAGAGACGACACTGAGCTATCTGTAAAACATTAATAGGCTGCTACTTCTACATTGATAGTATTCATATTTTTAGGGAAAAAATTTAATTTTTCTGTTATAATGAAAGATGTACAGAAACATTTGATTCTTAATAATTTATTGGTTTTGTGTTCTGAAGTGGTGGGTATTTTTTTGTTTTTTTGTTATTGTTTTTCTGTTATTATTTTAGCTTTATATTTGTAGTTTACTATTAAATATAAAACTTTGTAAATTTACGATTCCATTCCCATTACAGCTATTTGGGTCTGACGATCCTTTCTATGGGCTGTCATGTAATCCCAGTGATGATCGAACGAAGGCAAGCAATAATGGTAAGTTGAAGATGTAAACCTTTATGAGTTATTGATCGGAAAAGTTTCCAAATATTCTGCACTGTAACCTTTATTAATTAAAAGGCTTTTTATTTTTATTAGGAATGATGATTATCTACTAATGCACTATTATTTATGAAATGACATTCTTATACATATCATTACATAAATTTGATAAGGAATGATTGAAAGACAAAATAGCTTTTCTCAGGAATTTCTAATTAGTCTTGTCTGAGTTATATTGTACATTTATGTTAATTGTAGATACAACCAAACAGTATCCGATGCTTGATTTTGATTGGCTGATTGGTAGCAGCGATACCTCAACTTCAAAGTAACCTGTAGTTGTTTGCTCATTACAAGACAGTTGTACAGCTGACATCAACCTTTTCGGTAAAGGGTTATAAAACTGTGGTAATGCAATATGATAGTGTTTGAGACAGGATATATTAAGTTATAATATGTAGGTGGTGGTCCTTAGGAGATTTTTTAATTTTTATAAATGCATTTTAGAGAGTCAGTCTTCAATGTTAATGCTAGATTTTATGTATAACTATTTACAATACAAGTTAGCTTAAGTAACTGTGATAATATGTAAATATTTTAAGTGTTTTGAGACACTTTCTATTACTTACACCAAAATAACATTAGCTTGATATTCATGAAATGATTATAAGCTGAATATTGATATGTAACTACATAAAAATATTTATAAGATATAGACAGTTGTTAAATTATAAACAAAAAATTTGCCAGTATGAAAGATAAAGGTTGGTAGGACTTTTAAATTAAAAGAACTACTTCAAATAATTAACAGTTTTATTAGGATTCACTGTTCATAAAGCTATGTTGAGTCTAGAAACACATTTTCAATAATGTTTTATATACGATACAGTCCTCTGACTTACCATTTGTCTATTACTATAAATCTGACTATAACATTAATTACATCTAGATTGTTGGTTTCAAATGTAGTTTTACATTCGAAGTTAACTTTTAGTCTATCCCTACTCATATAACATCACAGCAATGTATAAACAAAATACACGTAAGCGTTTAATTGTAAGTTGTATTTAATAGGCCTAATGTGTTAAAACTAAGATGTCTGTGAAATTAACTAACCTAACGAAATGGTTTTTTTTTTATTATTAATCGAAGCAAAGAAGAAAGGTGAGATATCAAATGTAAACTTTGAGGAGAACCGCACCCAGGGCCTATGTTCTGAGGAAGATGGTAGTAACTCTGTTATTCTACTAATGTTTTTACATAGAATTTCATTGGTTTGGTTTTTATCAAACAGTAGTTTATTTGATAGAATGAGCATGTACAGAATAGAGTATCTCTACTCTATTTATGCGACTATATATCGTAAGTAGTAACGGTAGTATTGCTTTTCATTTATTTTATTCTTGTGTTTGTGGCTTTCTTTTAATACGAGCACAAATTGCAATGTATTTTAGGTTTCATTGTCAATTAAATGATCAGTTAACACGGTATCATAACTTTGATGTTTAATTGTTCAATAACTATGGAATGACTAGGGACTCGTTTTCTTTTGATTTAGTGAAATGCCGTAGATAGCGGGCGAATGGTGTTGGACATTATTACGTTTACCGCGCACGTTAGGTGAGGCAAGTACAACTGAGCCGTATTGGTTCAGTTTACCGACCTACCCACCCATTTGTGTACAAATAGTCTATAGAAATCCATGTAACACCTTATAATGTCTAACACCTCTATGAATTAGGATTAAAAGTGACCAAATTTGAATATTTGAATACGTAAGAAATTGCATGAAGCATGTTTCGCTTATTAAAAACATTTTAATTAAATGTAGTTTATTGTTCAACGTAAAAAGTTAGCGGTTTAGCTACAGGCACATACATGTATGTTAAATTTAAATAATGTCTATAACCTCTGCAGTAGAGAACCCTATAATTTATTGACAACTTTGTTTCACACGTAAATAATGTTTGGTATTACACACTTGGTGCTCTTATCCATTAATGTGTTGCGTAATAAAGATTCTTGAGAAGTTTGATGTGTATTCGTCTATAGGTTTCAGTAGGAGCATAAGTTGCTTGAATTTCAGCATTTATACTTGATCCAAATGTATCGTTTCTATAATTATGTAGCAGGAGAAGCAAAATATATTCAAAATTATTTAATGTGACTAATTTTTTTTGGGACACTTTCAGCTGAAGGGTATCAGTTAATCTCCTATACAGGAAATATTCCATATTTAGAAGATATTAGTATTCCTGATTTGGAGGGCGATAACTCGCAGGAGGCAACGATGGCCCCGAGTCCCAGCAGTTCAACTCTAAACACTCCACTGGTGGATATTCGATCACCCTCCTATACGGCGAAACAATGAGAAACCGCTAAAAAGCGGCAACGACGGAGTAAATCGGTGCAAAAATGCGGAAGTAAAGTTCTGTAGAACGAATTTTCTGTGACGACAGTAACATATTTGTATCTAAATAAACTTCATGTTAAGTTTTTTCAAAATGTTTTGTAGTTTTAAAAAATAAAACAAGGGAAAAAACGATTTATAGTCAAAATTATCTAAAGAACCATTAATTCTTGTCATTTTAAATAATATAATAATAGTTTAAGTAATCTGATATGATTTATGTCTTACTTGCTACTGATCTCGCTCCCTACATTTCTATTTAAGATTTCAGTTTAATTTTTTAAGGGTGTTTTAAAATACAATAAGAATGAGTTAGTTTTTCAATACTGGATTTTTCCGTACGTTAAAGATAATATGCACCGTGCGTTTTTAGTTTCAGTGCCTTAATTGACTTTTAATTTTAACGCGTCTTCGCGTTTTATAATAGCGTCTTCTAATTTAGATACTTTAACATAATACTTTTGCGGATACTAAATTGTACAAATATGTCTAACTTTCATTATAGTCAATATTTTTTTTCGATTCTGTCTAGTTCCCACTAAAGAAAAAAATAAATGGTATAGTTTAACGGAGTTTTAGTGTGATTTGCCTTACAGTTCATGCCTGTAGCAGCTTGCAGTGTTAAATACAAAAAAAATTAAAACGCAGTGTTTAAGATTCTAAGGTATTTCGAAGCAAAACTATTGAGTTATGAAATTTAACCAAAATTAAATACTGTCAAGGCATATACATGTTACACGTTAAAATTCTGAATAGTCCTAAATTTAAGTTATTATGCATTCGTAACGTACCTGCCTGGATTTATAAATTTGGCACGTAGGAGTGTGGACACCCTATTAAATATCACGTTTTATATCATCGCTACCTGGAATTGTATTTGAACTAGAGTAAATTACTTTTATTTAATAAATGCAAACGTTCCCAGTTCGTCATCAAATTAAATACCTTCAGAAGTTCATGTTATGTTTTTTTTGTGACCTTGATATATAACTGAAACAATATCAGTGCCATCTAGTGAGCATTCGAAGATTTTCAATTATTATTTTTTTTCGATTTATTTGCTAAATAATTTCTAAATAAAAATGCTTATATTTGTGAAAAGTCGTTTAATTACAAAAAGCAACGGTGCTGTATTCTGATATGGTATATAGAAGTACTTATCAATTTATTCATTTCTACAAGAATATCACAATGAAACTAGAGAACAACAAGATTTTTAAGTATAGTTATTTCATAGTATGTACAGTTAGCATTACATTGTAAATTATAATATAGCTAAAAGTCTATTTTTAATGCGTTCAAAATAATACCATTTCAATATTTTTATACGCTGCTGTGGTGCCTTAATATTATGAACTACATTTGATAAAATAGAGAATACTCCAAAATGAAGATTTTTTTAAAAATTGGGCAACAACATTGATATTGTTCGGCATCATAATTTTCGTTGTAGTAATTAAATTTATAGCAGTTAAACTGCCGACTGATGGTTGACTAGTTTCTCAACAATTTGTGGTGAGGGTTATTAAAGATTTTGTTTCTATATTCAATTTTAAAATATTATATTTTTGTTGTTATAATTAAATTTATCTAGGCCTGAAAGTTATCACCTATATGTATTATACGATATATTTTAAGTTGAAGTAACTATGTATAACGGTAATTGTTAAGGTTTAGTTTAAGGGAGTACTAATTAATCTCATTCGATTACCAGGTTGAATATCTAAAAAAAATATTTTAGGATCGTAATATATTGTTGTGTATTTTTATAATGCCGTATTCTGAGTGGTTAATGCAAAAAAAATTGTGTTTGGTCTAAAAAAAAATCCAGTTGAACGAAAATATACTAGATAAGTATGGAGGGTATGTAGTACATTACATTAAAAAAATGCAATTAAAAATTACTTTGGTATAATTATTTAGTATTTTCATTTAAGTTTTGAATTAATGTAATAAAACGTACAAAATATCTATTGAAGTAACGTATAAGTCTATTTTAATTAATATTTAAATAGTTTACATAAATGATTCATACAACTAAAGGACTGATTTCATATTCGCATCATACAGCGCTCCACACATTATTGAGTGCACATTTTTGTAAGATTATAATTTTTTAAATTAAAGCCGCGTAATTAACTTGAATTGTTTTAATAAGCCCTATACTGTTTGATAATGCCATTATACGATAAAGCGATGAACATTAAACGATTGAACGAAAATATGTAAATAAAAGTTTTTATTTATAATGATAAATGTACATATTATGTAAATAAAAATTATTAAAAAAAGGCTGTTAGAGAGGAAAACCTATATTACGTTTAAAATGTTATTTATTGCATCCTGTGTTTTCTGCTACTAATTTTGTAATAACTTCTGTAAATTCTGTAGTCTCATTACAATGTGGATTAATACGGTAATAAATTATTGCAAATATTTGAAAAAATAACATGACATCACGAATTGTCAACTGTCACTAGTCATTATCCAATGACCATTTTATAATTTTGAAGTTATTTTTAACACCAATTGCGAAAAAAGCATTATTCAAAACTTATTAGCACAGTCAACGTCATAAGTAGATGATGATTGAATAAGGTTTCAAAAAAGTGAAAACTCGTATTTCTTACATATTTAAGGTAGATTAAGGTACAGTAAGATGTTCTTCAAAAACAAAGATGGAAAAAATTTTAGTAAATTTTCATTAATAAAACGCTTCTGATACCTTGTGCAATCATCATCTACGTTTGATGTTGATTGTACCTAACTTTGAGTATCATTCATTGTATATTTTTTAACATATTCACATTAATTACGAACAAAGTGTTTTTAAGTCTTACAACGTACCTATGTCTAGAAATATAAGTTATTTTTAAATTTATTGTAATAAAATGATTGTAATATACACATCGTTTGTTTTATTGTTCTTATACAGTGCATTATTTAATCTCTTTAAAAATTAATTTAATGCAGTGTTTATTTCTAAAATAATCTCCTTGATAAGTTGCAAGTTTTGTTTTGTTTAATATTTTTTTTTATAAAAGGGGCAAACGAGCATGCGGCTCACCTGATGGTAAGTGATTACCGACGCCCACGAACATTCGCAACACCAGAGGAGCCGGCCTTTAAGGAAGGAATAGGCTCTTTTCTTGAAAGTCCTTAAGTCGGAAATACCGCTGGCGACAGCTGATTTCAAAAAGTCGAGTGCGTGGCAGAGAACTGCGAGAAAAGCGAACTGTGGGGGAATGCCAACTATCTAGGTAGTATTGGTGGAACTTGGAGTTCTGTCGCGATGTACGATGGTGAAACTCAGCGGCTTGGATCATTCCGAACAGTTAGTGATTTACTGTTGCAGTAGGAATTCACCGAAATAGCCCAAGGTTATATGAACTTTGCAGCGAAAGATCACACAACCACAGTCTCGCTACATTTATAGAATATGTTCAAAAATAATTAAAACACTTATATTTTACAACAGTCATTACACTTAAGCAATAAAAATAAGGTCGCGACCAATAAAATAAAAATGACTGGGTGTATTATTAATAGTGGTACTGGGAAGGACGAATCGCGCAGTTCACTACCGATTGAATATTAACATTTAAGTTAGAACCATTGATCAGGGCGTAGCTGTAGTGTTCGAGGAATTAAAGAATTATTAGTAAAGATTGAGAGTTACATTTTGACAATAATGTCATTAAATTATTCACTGTGGACATTACTAAGCGCTTTTACAAAAAAAATCACACAATTGACACCAAAGATAATGTAAATATGTTTAAAACAATCGAAGTTAAGAAAACAGCGGATTTATGATAGATGTCCGTTCAAGTAACTGCCTCAATAATAGATTTATTTGAACATCATTTGGCCATCTTCTTTAACTACTTCCCTGTCCCAATATAACTAATTTTGATAATGCCCCATGTCCACTGGTTTTTTTTAATGTTAGGCTAAATAACATTATTATATACCATAAATTTCGTAAATTATTTTTAATAAATTAATCTCATTTCGGTTGTTTTTTTTATTCACATGCGACTCAGGAACGTAGAACGTTCATGTTTTTCTTCGCCACGTTCCATGAGTCATATGTGAACCACACACAAATACATTTTTGAGTGACAATTAGATTCAAAAAGATGCACTGGGTTCTATGTCAAAAATGTCTATGTTGAAAAATTAAGGATTATTGGCCAGAAAAGCGAAGTAAGTGTAATGAGAAACATGCTTTATTTTGTATTTCTTAGTTATTAGTACCGCAACCTCGCAAAATCCCGGTGTGAAGTAGATGCATCTTGTCGTACAATCAGCGGTATAATAACGCCTTGTTCTCAACGGGGTAGGCAGAGACAATCTTCTTCCACTTGCTACGGTCCTGACATACGTCTTTCGCTTCTCCCACTTTCATCAATCTTCGCATGCGTGCTCGTTGGTTAAGACTACTCTTGATCTGGCCTTTTTTCAGAACGTCTCCGATTTCATCGTGAAATGCTCGCCTAGGTTTTCCTCTTCCAACTCTACCATTTATACTCGCCTCATATATTTGTTTCGTCAACCTACTTTCATTCATCTTCTCCACATATCCAAACCAGCTCAGCATCCCTTTCTCAATTCGTGTCACTACATCGTCTTTCACGCAACATTGCTCTCTGATCACATTATTTCGAACCCCGTCAGTTATCTTCACATCAATCATACTTCTTAACACTCTAATTTCTACTGCGTTTATCCTGCTTTATGCCTCTCCTGCCATACCTAGCTGTCGCTTCCATATGTTAGTGTTGGTACCAATACCCCTCTATGCACAGTCAAACGAGCTTTGTGTGATATCGTCTGGCTGTTCATAAATGTATGCAATGCCCCATTCACCATATTACCTGCCACCGCTCTCCTTTCAATGTCACATTCGTACCTTCTATCTCTCGTAAACAATATTCCCAAGTAAACAAACTCGTTCACTTGCTCTAAACTATCTTCCCTAATCTTGATACATACTTCCGTCATCCTCTCCTCTCATTCAAACACCATAACCTTTGTGTTATTAACGTTTACTGTCATTCCCTTTCTTTCCAGTGCCCTATTCATTATTGTCACCATTGCCTGGATTTCCTTAGCCGATGACGCAAGACTTGATCGTCGGCGTAGAACAAACATTTAACAGGCAACTCATTCATTCTTAATCCACAATCACTCTCCTTCAAATCTGTCAAACAAATATCCATGAATAAATTGAACAGCCATGGGGATGCTACACAGCCCTGTCAAAGGTATTACTTTATGGATATCAAACCAGTCCGTGTACGCCCCGTTAATTCTGATACAAGCTCGGGAACCCTCATATAGGGATTTCAGTGCTCGTATCAGATCACTGCTCACTCCATGCAAAGATAGTGCCGACCACAACTCATCCCTCACTATTTTGTCATAGGCCTTCTCCAAATCTATGAAAGCGCAATAGACTTTTTGGTTCTTAGCCAAATACTTTTCAACTATGCACCTTAAGGAGAATACCTGATCTGTGCATCCCACCCCCTTTCGAAATCCTGCTTGCACATCCCATATATTTTCATCAGTTTCATCCATGATTCTTTCTATCAAAACTTTTGCATATAATTTGCCGACGACACTGTGTAGGTTAATACCTCGGTAATTTTTACAATCTTGTTGCCACCCTTTTCCTATGTACAGTGGCACGATTACAGCCTTGCACCAGTCTTCCGGTACAAGGCCCATTGTCCAACACAGGTTGAAAAGGCGATACAACTTACCACTTTTATATTCTACTGACACAGAAAATATATATTTATTTAAAACTTAGGCGACATCTTTATTTTAGACCAGTGATTCTCAACCACTGTGCCGCGGCACTTTCGTGTGCCGCCAAATTTCAAAAGTGTGCCGCCAAATTTTGCAAATATATAATAATGTTAATATTATTAAATTATATCATTTAAAAAGAAAAATATTTTTATCATGAATATATATTTAAATCCACAAAAAAAAAAAATTTTATTATTTGCTTTGCAACGCGGTTTTACTTAGTGCCAAATTATGATGAAGCGGCGTGCATAGCAATAGGAATATGTCTCAAGTCGGCGCACACTTGCCACTTCTGCGTACAAACCGTGTTGTTTTAGTGATAGTTGGGATTCACAAGGTGTTGCATAGTAGTTACTGCACCTTTTCTTTCGTTAAAATTGGAAAATGTATGTGATTCGGTTTAATATTAATTTCTTTGCATGTAGTGTCAATTTATAAATTTGTAAACTTATTAACTTTGCAGTACACATATCCAATGATTTACACGGTACTTGTTTTACAGGTTTTCGCTTTTACACGGTTTTCCAAATAAGTTTTTTTTTGTTTTTATCGCACTCTACTAAATGCTACTGTGATTGAACACGTGCGCTGTGTACACATCTCACGGGGAATCCCGAGCTAATGTGCTGACTTGCTGCACACGCACACTGTGTCTGTATTTCTTCGCATAAAATTTAAGTTTTATCTACGGAAAATTGTATTTGAGTGAAAGTTTCACAATTTCAGAAAGGTTTAATTTTCCATATTCATAAAATACAAGTGAGTGCATTAGATTATTATAAATTCAAAGGTAATATTTGAACCATTTTTTTTAAATGTTTCGACAATATTATTTTTATTTTATCAGATCCTTCTGAAAATGGATAAATGGTTAAAAAGAAGAAAGTTTAATGATGATAATAGTGATAATGATAACGTTAGGGACCAAGTTAATGAGCCAACCCCCGGCACAAGTAAAAATACTTCTTGCTCAAAAAAATACGTTGTCCATCGGAAATATAATGATGATTTTTTGAAATTTGAATTTACCTCTACAATGGAAAATGACATAGTTGTTCCCGAGTGTGTGATATGTGGTTTTAAATTATCAAATAGTGCTATGGTTCCTAGCAAACTCCAACGTCACTTGGTGACTAATCATCCTTCGCTTTCAACAAAAGATAAATGCTACTTTGAAAGGTCTTTATCATCAAAAATTAAGCAAGTAAAAGTTTTTGAAAAACAAGTATGTGTCTGAAAAGGCTCAAGTAGCTTCTTACGAAATAGCTGAATTGATTGCTGTTAACTTAAAACCTCACAATTTGGCTGAAGAAATTATATTACCTGCTTGTCGCAAAAAATAGTAAAAACAATGACTGGTGGATCAGTTGATATTGATATTTGCAAAATACCACTTTCAAATGATACAATCCATCGCAGAATTAAAGCTATGTCAGAAAAAATTGAGCAAAATACTGCAAAAACTCTTGCAAATTCGAATTTTGCTCTACAAGTCGACGAAACAACAGATATTACAGGAAATGCTCAATTAATTGCATTCGTTAGATTTATTCACGAAAATGATATAATTAATCAATTTTTATGTTGTCGGGAGTTACCTTATTTTACGACTGGTAAACATATTTTTCAAGTAATTAGTTCATATTTAGAAGAAATTAAAGTTTCTTGGAAGTCATGTATTGGCATTTGCACAGATGGTGCTCCAGCTATGACTGGACATCTAAAAGGATTTGTAGCACATGTTAAAGAACTGAATTAGGATATAATAGTTACCCATTGTTTTTTGCATCGAGAAGCACTTGTTACAAAATGTTTGCCATCAGATTTGAAAATAGTTCTGGAACAATGTGTTAAAATGGTTAATTATATCAAAACAAGACCATTAAAAAGTAGATTATTTAGTAAATTATGCCAAGCTATGGAAGCCAAGTACGAATCCTTGTTACTCCATACAGAAGTAAGATGGTTGTCCAGAAGAAAAGTTATATCTCGTGTGCTGAAATTAAAAGACGAAATGAAAATATTATTTGAACAAAATAAAAATTATGAATTTAATTTGATGGAAGATAAAATATGGTGTACTAAACTGGCTTACTTATCAGACATTTTTGTTATTTTTAACAACATTAATTAAAGTATGCAAAGGCCTAATGAAAATATCTTAAACTCAACCGATAAGCTGGTCGGATTCAAAAAACAAATAACTTTATGGAAAAATAAAGCTCAGAAAGGCAATTTTGAAAAGTTTGAGTCAGTCCCTAAATACAGTTATAAAACTATTAAATTAATTGTTGTTGATCATTTGACAACATTAGAGGAGAGAATTAATCATTATTTCCCAAAATTAGATATTAAAAAATTTGATTGGGTTCGTAATCCATTTCTCATAACGGATACTTCTGTATTTGACTTAACTTTGAATGAAGAGGAAGAACTCATTTTGCTTTCCAATAATCGAGATTTAATTTTAAAACATTCCGAAGAATCAATTAATTCATTTTGGATTAACATCAGATGCGATTATCCAATGATAGCCAAAAAAGCTTTAAACATATTATTACAATTTTCCACATGTTTTGTGTGAATTCGGATTTTCAGCATTAGCCAACATTAAAACTAAAAAAAGATCAAGATTGTTAAATGTAGAAGACGATATGAGAGTAGCATTGTCATTTTTACGACCAAATATAAATGAAATTATCAAAAAACATCAAGCTCAAATTTCGCATTAAAAATATTTTTATTATTAGCTTGTAATTAATCCCTTAATAAACGTTTAGTTATTATTGAAGTATATATTAGTTTATTTCGTATATTTAAAATTTTTGTCATAAACTATTTATGCAGTGTTGTAGTAAGTAAATAATTTTTATCTTTTTCTTTGTGTGCCGCCAAATTTTGAAATCGTTAAATATGTGCCGCAACAAAAAAAAGGTTGAGAATCACTGCTTTAGACCTTACATATTTTGTACTTATATTAATATATTTAGAAACGTTAATTAGTAAAAATCAAAAATTGTAGCCTAATTAATGTAAATAGATAGAGTTTTGGTTCGTCAAAGTAAAAATTTAAATGGAATGTTATTTAAAGCTAACATTTTGCGTTGAGGCCTCTATACCACATTCTCAACCAAAGAACATTTTACGATTAAAAATAGATTATTTTTTAATATTTTATTGCCTTGTATTATTATATTAACAAATTAAAAACTATTTTAATCGTACTCATACCACATTTGTCTTTTTCCATTGAAAGTATTTTCATACTATTCCGTTTTTATAGAATTAGTGAAATATTTACTGTCATTTTAGCATATCATGCAAATCTCATTTAGATTATTAAAAAAAAAAACGAGTTTTACGTAGATACGTCCATCTGGTTTTTATACCGCGAATTTGTTCCAGGTATACGTACAAATCGACAACTTCGAGGGTGGTGCTCCCAATAACAACCGGTATTGGTGTGAGATGAATAGACATAATCTTCGCCTTGTCCATGTTCTTTTTAAGATCAATCTGTTAGGAGACACTATTAAGGTCATTGCGCATAGACACTGCTAAGTACTGTCGTAAGGACTTATGTCGACGGAAAATCGTGGTGAATAAGGTGAGTAATGTATTTGCCATTGGTGGTGGTACCGTATCCTTTCCAGTTCATCAGCTTTGAAAACAACTTCTAATGCCAGCTGTGATGAGTTTTCTGTATATCCCTAAAACTCCCTGTTGCACCTTTCTGCAATTGGATGGGTTTCATACTCTGGTTCTGTAGTCGCATAGACATCGTTGCTTAATTGTACAAAACTTTCTCAGCATTTCGATACACCGGTGATCTATCTGGCACCGCTGAAAAGACTGTAAAACTACCCAAATTTGGACTGACTCTGACAGGCTTCCTTATAGTCCACCTATACCACAATGTGAAGAACCACAAGTGCCGGTTTTCCACCCGCTTTCAGACGCTCGGGTCACGCTTTGACATTTTGAAGCTATTTGACAGCCATACCCCTACTTCACAGTAGCTCAGACTGACGTCCGGCTTTCCAGGCTGATTTTTATTGATTCGAAATCTACATCATGTAGGTAGTTACATGAATGAGCGGTTAAAATCCATTTCGATTTGGAACGGTAACGACGGAAAGGTAGTGTTTGGAACAAACCACCAGGGTCAAGAAAGATAGTCCTAAATCATATTTTAATATTATGTATTTTTACACACAATGTTATCTTAATAATTATGTTATAATATATAAAATGTTTAAGTGCCTTTTGTCTTAGCTTTGAAAAAAAGGTACAGTATTTACAAAACGTTACAACAAATAAATTTTAAAGAGAAAAATCACATGATTAGTAATTAATGATGATTAGTTAATGGTAAATTCTTATATTCAAAATGTATATAGTTTTAAAGTATGTTTTTACTGTTATCACAGGTTTTCTATATCACAATACAATAGGTATTATACACAACACAAAAATTAATATGACACCAAACTTGTAGGTTAAAAATAGGTCAACAATTGTAAATATAGTGTGGATACGTCACCTAGGTTAGAGACTTTATCGACTGTCCGCGCCGATGTCCACTGCCTGCGTTTGAAATCACCGACGCACCAACAAAGAAATTCTGCGAGGTCAGTAAGCTATTATTCAAGCGTGTGCTTGCGTTTTGATTTGGTTTATTAAGCTATCTAATTAGGTTGTTAGAAAAATTATTTTCATATTTGTTACGTAAAAAAAACTCAGTTTTCCAATAATTATGACTACAAGTATTAACATTATTCAATAAACATTAGGTTAGTATAATTATGTTGAAACTGAAGAAAAAATTTCAAAAATGAATCTAAATTAAACGTAAACGACATTCCTAATGAATAGTATTATTTACCTAAGCAAGAGCGGCGGCATCGTTGAATTTCTTTATCGGCGACTTGATACGCGGACGGTCCATAAGGTCTAGGATCTGTCTCAGTGAAGAGAGTGCAAATATACAGTCAATCGCAAAAACTAAAAAAATATTCTGTGACCAAACAAGTAATGCAATAATTTAATTGATATTTAGTATACATACACCATACGACCTAGGTAGAAATCATGTTGAGAAAATGAGGTAAAATTTTATGTTAGTTACAACATCATTTTAATACAAATTTAACCTCATTTTCTTTACGATGTTAATCGTATCCACTCTGTATATTAACTGTTACAAAATAACATAAATTAATAAGCGTTAAAATTTACTTTACTAGCTAGAGAATAAAATACACAACCAACTATTTAAAACGACATTCCTTTCAACAAAGCATTACACATCATAAAAACAAGTTTCTACATATTACTACTAATATATGATTTACAATTAAACAAAGAAATATCCTCACAGAAAGCATAAACTGACCGATTTGACGAGGAGACAATGGGAAATACACAATCTTTTTCTCCAAATGCCAACCTCTCCTGCACCTGGCACACCCTGCCAGCTGACAAAGAACGCTGGTCGACCGGATGATGACGGAAAATCAATGTTTATTTTTTTAACTAACTTATAGTTAGTGTGTAATGAGTTTTAATTTGTAATGCCGTGCATAAGCTAACCGAGAGATGCGTCAGAAAAATGTAATAATTTTTTACGATAATTAGATAATATTGTCCACATATAAATTTAAAGTTCATAATTTTCTATTTATTTATAATTATAATTTGATAATCTAAGGATCATTATATACATTTATTATCTTTATTAGATATAATGACGTGACCTTGACATGATAATTAGCCTTCTGTACTAATCCAAAGTAATTTTACGTCTATTTATTTAGTTGCAGGCAAAATGTTATCAATTAGTTAAATAAATGAAGGGCGCTAAAAATTTCTCCCCCATGGGTTATCTAAATCCGGTTCTGGGAGCACCATCACTATTTCGAGGGTGCGCACATCAACCAGGAAGGTAAAGACGAGTAAGTATAGGGGAACTTACTTGTCTTTACCTTCCTGTATCCGACGTGACACTTAGGCAATAAGATCAGAGGAAGGGTCAGTGACACTACACAATACGACTCCGTCTGGGATTCGAACGCATGACCCAACTGACAGGTATGGTAACTAACAATAATAATCATCTTTCTAGCCACTAGCTAGACTTTCTGAGCATTTTACACGCGGTTACCTTGTAATAATATCTTATAGTAATTATATGCAAGTACAACAATAGCTATAACATAATTTTTTTATTCCTTTGTTTTACATCGGCGTTTACTAAAAGGGAATTAAGGATTAAACTTATAAGTACAGTAAAAGTTATTACTTAACTCTTATATAATGTATTATTAATTTTATGTTAACGTAACATTTCGATCATGCGATTTTTTACAGTATCGCCGGCCAAGTTTTCGCCTGGTGGGCGCTACACTTCAGCGCTTTAACAGCAGTTCTCTTTGTTTTTTTGACTTTGTGTTCCATGTACGAAAGTTTCGATTGAGCTGTAATTAATAGTCGTTTCTCTTTTTTTGGTTGAATTTATTACAGCGAGAATAACAATTAACAGTTTCGGTGTTACTTTTCGAAAATAACTTGACTCTTAAACTCAAATTTCTTTTTATAAACATTGATACTTCACACAGGAATTATAAAAATTTTAAACAGTCAAACATTCAATAAAACCGATAATGACGTTTTGAATTATTAGACATAAATTATATTGTGACAGTACAATTTTACACTTAAAGGGATAACTACCACCTGACTTCGATTGTGGATTTGTTGTAAGTAAATACTTAATATAATATACTTAAAAAGTTGTTCTTCCTAAGTGAAATCCATCTTCAAAACATTAAATTGTACAAATATATAACCACCTACATCAAGTTATAAAAATAAGTCTGATTATGAAATTAGTATAAAAATGTTGGATTAGGCCGATGTAGCTGTAAGGCCACTAGGCCAACAGCAATCTACCGTGGGGGTTTTAGTCGGTCCGGCATCTTTAATACTGATCCCGACATAACCAGACCACCACAGGAGACGGTGACGGGTAGGTGCGACCGCCTTTCCCCCCACATAAAACAAAAAAAAAAAAACATTTACAACACAGTCGCATTAACCAAAGGGCGCTTGTGCTTCTGGGTAGTGTATTATTGTTCAGTGGCTTGTGCACTACATGGTAGTTACCGTCGGTAAAGTAATTTCTATAGTAAAATTGGCCCATTGGCGATAAAACCCTGATGCAACGCTTGTGCATTACATGTAATTTATGTCCGTAATGTATATCAGAAGCCAGCCCATTTGTCAGAAGTTACTGCTACCAACGATAGCCAACTAATGGATTTACTCCGAAACTTAGGAGTCTTTACTCCTTTCTTTAAATAGCAAAGGGCTTTAATTGAATTTGTATAATATTAAGAAATCTTATTTATTTTAAGCAATTTTTAAGGCATTTAAAATGTGTAATTGATAAAATGATTTCGAAACAGAGACTAATTCCATGTAGCAAACTAAATTTAGTGGAATTAGAGCACATTTGTAGAAATGGAAGAAATGTAAATGTATATAGATTTTATGGGGCGTTATATATGTATGCATAAAAAAGTAACAATTTACACCTTACCAATTGGCATCTCTGGAAGAGTCTGTCCTTAATATTATAATGAAAACTATTTGGCTGTAAGTTACGTCCAAAAATGGTTAAAGTATTGTAAACTATTGTAGAAAGCTGTGTGATTTTGTAAATAAATAAAAAAAAATAGTAACAGAAAATCTACTACTTAACTCTGAGAATGTTAGACTGAGATAAAAATATAATTCAACCAGTGTAAGAGAGAGATGCAGCTACTTATTTCATGAACTTATCGGCGTAACCATTTTTCCTGTCTGCAAACTAGCTTTTTTGACACAGGAAAATTCGTTAACTAAACTTAATTTAATTTGTGTTTTTTATTATGTGTAAGATAGTGAATGTTTAATATGTGTTTTTAGACTGCAGTCTGATAGGTTAAAAAAGCCTTATTACCTAAAAATATCAATGGATTACATTTTATGCATAAGTAGTAAAAAAAAACTCTGACAGTACAATTACAGATAGTGCATAAATGTACATACAAAATAGTTATCTCTCACAATGGGCCGAATAAATAAAAATTCTGGACAGTAATATTACCATATAGTGCACAAGCATACAAAAAGTAAAAGAGTTAATGCAATCGCAATTTTCTCGTTAATACTGGTAAAAATGTAGGAGCTGATGATCTGTTCTTGACACCATCAGTAATATAGGGTCCTGGTTTAGACATCAGTACAGTATGCAAAGTAGGTGAACATCCAATAGCACAAGCTAGTTCAGGTGAAATATACTTGCAGCCTTGAAGATCTAAAACCTTCAACTTTTCACAGTGGGATCTTATTGCTTCTAATGTTTTATCTGTCAGTTGATTGCACCCCTGAAAATATTTTGATACATCATTATTTCTCTATTTCCTTTGAAAATACTACACTACATTAGTTTATTGTTTACTAGACTAAATTTTAATGTGTAATACATTAACCATATTTGTGAAATATTCTAAATGATGGAGAAAACAGCAGTAATATCCACTTAGAAGTTAGCAAAGACACAGAATAGTACAGATTATGTCTTTGTTTTATACTATTTATTGTTACTATATTATGCTACTTACCTGTAATTCTAGTTGCTGTAGTCTTCTTAAACCTCTAACAATTTCTTTAACTGCTTCATCTTTCAAATTATAGCAATCTGTAAGATTGAAGTATTCAATACTTGGACAGTTTCTGATCAGATATTCAATACCTTCATGAGTTATTCGTTGACACCTACTCAAATTAAGATTAAAGAGTTCTTTGAATGTAAATGCATAAGTCAAGCTAACATCTGTGATTCTATTACACCCACTTATATCTAGTTCTCTGAGCCCCTTCAAACGTGCTAAAGAATAACCAGTATATGAGTCCATAGTTAATTTTTCACACATACGCATAACATCTCTTTTTCTTCGGGCATCTCTTACTATTTCTTCCTCAGCCCTAGAACCTAAATGTATTTTATGATGTGCCTGAGCTTCATTATAATTTGACATAATTGGTTCATCATCATCTCCTTCTGCTTGTAATTTTCCCATACCAGTTAAACCAGCATCCGAAACTTTGTCACAATGACTGATTTTTAATGTGTGTAAGAATATTTGGTTTTTAAATAGAACTTGTATAGATGTGTCAGTTACAGCATTAAAACAGTAACTTACATCTAATGATCGCAAATTAGGTAATTTTTCTGAGATCATTATGACTCCAGTTTGATCTAAATTTAAAGAATGTATATCCAAATCTTCTAATGTGGTATTTTCTTTGGCACATATACCTTTTTCTATACCCTCTTTTGTTATTAGTTCACACTGTGAAATGTTCAATGATTTCAATTTTTTTAGTTTATACAGTTCTGTTATTCCCAAATCTGTGACAGCTCTGCATCTTTGAATATTTAAATACTCCAAATTAATTAAATTGTTACATATATGTACCAGTGACTGGTCTGTTACTCTTGAGCACAAACCAATATCAAGTTCTTTTAAGGAAGTCTGATGAGTTGTAAGTGCCAGTATACCCATATTTGTAAGCTGATCACAAGAATGAACCTCTAATGTACTTAGTTTGAGGTTCTTAACTTCTGATAAAGATTTTAAAGAAGCTCCATCTATTAGGGTATAAGAGAATTGCAAGCTTTTTATATTCTGAGCATAAGATAGTATAAATTGTAATATAAAGTGGAATGTTAGCACACTTTCTGAGGGATTTTCAAAAATATTAGTTCCAGAAGTATAAAATTTCTTTACCAAACCTAAGTGAAACTGCAAAGAGCATCTTGATAAATTCAAATGTTCAAGAGCTGGAGATGCCTTTACAAAGCGGCTAAATAGTGCATCAGTAAGATACTGGTTTCCCATAGGCTTAATGATCTCAAGTTATCAAGATTGTTAACCAATAAACCATCTGTCTTCCCTTCTAATAGGCGACCTGACATAAATAGACCTTTGCAACAAACAATGTTCAATGATTCTAAATTTGTACACTTTTGTAAAATAAATACAAACACTTTTTCACAAATATCACAATTTTTTAAAGTTAGGCATTTGACATTTTCTCCTAATCTGTTCCAAAATCCATTTAATTTATTTGCTATTTCAACTTCTTCAAATAAGTAGTTTCTGTAGACAATTGCTGAATTTTCAAAGACATTCAGAGGAGATAGTTCATCATTTAACATAGATTTATACAAAACCACTACTTTATTCTTTATGAAGCAGTGAGCATTAGCAGCCAAATACCATGACCAACAGGTTTCACTTGCTGATTTTCTATCAGATTTCGGCAGGTATTTAAAAAGATAAACTAATATCTGCAAGAAAATAGTAAAATGTTAAAAAGCAGTCTTAAATCCTGCTACGCACATGAAGCTTTGTAAAATAAGGTAGGTGTTTAAATAAGATAAATGTGTATACATGTAATAACGTAGACGCTAGGCTGAAAAACTCAAATTATATTAGCTATTAAATTTGAGTACGAAAACGCAATATGCATTTATTGATGTGAGCCAAACTCGTTATTATCAGAAATCAATCACGTGCAAAAAATGATATAAGGCAAACAAAGAAAATACAATTTTACAAAAACGGTGAACTTACTTCAAAAGGTAATTCCATTTTCAGTTTTAAATACTTTCATAACTTTAGAAATTATCTCATAATTCTTGACTAGATTGAATAAGAATAAAGTAAAGGCCAAATAAATTTCAAAATCTATGGCTTTGTTTTAAGACACTGACAAAGAATTTGACAGAAGAACTTACGTGATTTTGACATTTAACAGCTGATGACTTTTTCTGACGTTCCTTTCTTGGTATTGCCTCACTATGTTTCGTTGAAAATTGAAATGGAATGAAGAGATTTCCTGGAAATGGATAGTTATATTGGAAAAGAATTTTCTGATTTCGGTTTCAGAGACATATGTCAGTTATTACCGTAAGTTAAGGTTACACGCAGAGACCAGATTACATGGGCATTTCACTAAATAATAAATAAAATTAACTAATGCAATAGACTTAAATTGTTAAGTTGATGATTCAATCGAGAATATATTAATTCCCAAGATTTAACAGTGAGTCAGCATCGTAGTCTGCGATCACTATTATATTATTTAAAGACAATTTGTGTATTGAATTTGAATTCGACATACTTCGGATTCATTGATGCACGCTGGTAGTGCAAAGGTAGATTCTCCCGCTTTAACTCATCACCAATTTACTATTAATATATTTATTTTACTACGATTGATTGTGCTTGTTAAAACGTGTACGAAAATCATGGTATTTATATAATTAGGCTCTTGTTTGGATTTGGATTTTGGATAAGAGACATGCTAATTACCTAAATAGCAATTCAACAAGAAAACATTTTTAAGCGTGCTAGAGCCAAGCGGCGGCTTATGCTGCTGCTCGAATACTGACTCGCGGAGAATACTGACGTGAAGTAGAGACATCTTGTGCTTATGTGTCTCATCCTCCCTTCCATCTCCCAAATACCCTTAAAGGCCGGCAACGCACCTGCAACTCCTCTGATATTGCAGTTGTACGTGGTTGACGGTAATCCCTTACTATAAGTGAACCACATGCTCGTTTGCGGCCATCCCCATAAAAATAAAAATCCACTCAGAAAAACCAACGGCTCGGTGGTGTAGAGGCGAAGCGTTTAGCTGAGGCACTGTGTGTCGCGGGTTCGATTCCCGCACACTGCCTCCGCGATACTGGAGAAATCCCTACTGTGAAAGGTAATGCTTTTATGTGGTCATTCCTGCCATAGTTTGACAATGCAGTATCATCATAGTAAATTGAGAATAGTAAAGGAATAATTACAGAAAAATATTTAGTCCTTCACCTAACAGAATTGAGTCACTCATACATACTCATACACGATACAAGAGTCGTTTTTATTTTTTTACCTTTAAGAAAAATAAACAGTTATCAACAGTAATCGTGTAAATTTGACATTAAATAATTACAAATTAAATTATTGTATAATTTGTTGTGATGTGTTGCGTTGTTCAAAGTTTAACTACAAAAATTAACAAATTAAAACTTGATGTAGGTAGGTGAGGTAGGTTCCTTACCTTGAGATAACTAAAACCTAGAATATAGATATATCACAATAACTACTCTCTGAATCTGATGTATAAAAAAATATGAATCCGAAGACGAGAGAGAAGCCACGCATAGCCATATAAAACGAAGGAAATGTGATTAAAATCTCCTGGGTAGAGAACTGGTATACTGGTAGATTTTTGATACCATAACTCTTGTTATCAATTTTGAGGTTTCGTTAGTAGTGAATTCTACAAGTTCCTCCAAATTTGATGATTCTGCAGTATTCGAATTTGCAAAAGGATCTTAACCTAACACGTGTTTAAAATGTCTTGGAAACGCTCTGTGAAACCAACATGAAGAACGTCCAAGTGTCCAACTGCCACTAAGGAAGTAAACCTTTATTTCACAGAGACTGTTGATAATGTGGGAAAGTGTTTGTTTTCGTCTTTACCTAAATTTCGTTTGAACAGAAGAAGTTATCCCGCAAAAGCAGCTATGACGTTTTTTGTTTTAATTGAATACAAGGCATCACCTTGCAACTTTAAAATAACTTCATTATATATTTTAAACAGGTCTGTCAGATAAGCTATATGATTTAAGGGCTCGAATCAGGTTTTCGGACAATTTTTTGTTGCTATCTTTAAGAAAGTCAAGTAATAGATTGAATAATAAAATAGATTGAAATAACGATTCAGTCAACACCTTTAGAGAGCCAACGGACTTCTGTGTGGAGCTGCAAGCGATTGTAATTTTCACTACAAACCTGTAAAAATTATTGCTTATGCAATGAATTATTTCTAATCGGCTCTATTAACTTGCTCTAATAACGTAGTGGAGAGACGATGCAGGCGTCTATTTGCCTAACAAATAATGTCGATGAGTAAATATATGAAACCTTTATGTCACCCTGTTAATACTGGAGCACCATCAGTAGCAGCTATAAAAATATCGCAAATCGAAATTTCTTTCTCTTCATAAAACTTTGGTAATACAGATTCTTACTTTATGCCAAATTTCAATTTTTAAAGCAAATCATAACTCTTGACGAATTTTGATTTGCTTGAACTTTTTTTCCTTTATAAATCGAATGTGTGATAAGAGTTCTTTGGTAGAGTTTTGAAATATCACATAATAAGCGTCCTTTACCATTTCTATTCTTCTTTGCACTGAATTATTACTGAGCGGAAATTTTCTAGTGATATCTGACGGTGTCTTATGATGAAGAACAGTTCTTATTATCTCTTTGACTGCTGGCTAAATTAATTCCTCGCCAATTGCGTGTGGTTTTCCTGCTTTTGTGATTTGTTAATCACAAAAGCAGGAAAACCACACGTTCATTGTTATGAATCGTTATATGAGGCGCGATTTGATACAGTTGGGTGTTTTAAATATTACAGTCTTTGTTATTTTATTTCAATGCTCTTCCAGCCCAGCAGGTTTCATAGCTTCAGTTGATACTTTTTTGGCAAATTAAATTGGAATACGGGAAACAACAGGGATGATTTGTAGGAGAGTTATGTATTGGTATATTTAAGATGTTAAGTTAAAGTTAAGGGTTAAAGTGTGAGCCGTTTCAGGCATATTTCTACGAATGAAAAAAAAATTAATCGAAGTATTTACTCTCATTATCTATGTACTGCTAATTCCCTTATCTGAAAATAACATCGTTTTCCATGAAGAAAATTGTTGAAATTGCGGAAAAAATGGCAATCGGTGGGAGCTGGGTCCGGCGAGTACGGAGGATTATGGTTTCTAACTGCAGGTCCTGTAATGTTAAAACAGTTTGTAGAGCAGTGAGAGGTCTTGCATTACCATGGAGCAATCATGGCGAAGATCGATTGACTAGTCGGGGTAGTTTCTCTGAGAGTTGCGCCATCATTGTTCACTTAATCCAAGAACTATTGATGCACATGCACACAACACTAATCTTAAGTAAAGTACGTTTACAATTAATTGCTCTTTTTAAATTATTTAAGAATGAAGTCGCCGGCAGCTAGCATATTATTAAAAATATAAATATTACCTAACCTAACTGTTTCTTCAACTTCATTTAAATATAACTTAATCAATACAATTAGATTTGACTTAAATTAATATTTACACAGAATTTTCACACAAGGAAATAGCGAGATGTAATTCCTTCCTAGTACGTACAGCGCAACTAAGAAATAAATTGGCGGCATCGTGATCTTATGTAGGAGTTTGCGCGGTTACAATGTTGTTGCTGCCACTTGTTGGGCGCCAGGAAGCTCAGTTAGCGCGGGGTGCGCCGCGCGACCACCCTTCTATTCTGTATCTCGGGAAACACGTCTCCTCGTACTTTTACGATAACTTCTATTATCGGCAAGAGATTGTATAAACTTTGAACTATGTAATATTAAAGATGTTTTAAAGAGTGAACTCGTATAGATACATCATTTGTATGTATGCTTAGGTGCGTCTACATAAAAGTATGTCTCGAAGAAAACAAGCGAAACCAAGATCTCTGAAACGTAAGTAATAGTTGATATTCAGTGTTTATGTGATACAAAATGTTTACAAAACTTAATTAGGTACTAATTAAAATAACTATCTTATTTATACCAAGGAAATATACGCTATACCTAGCTTATCTGTATTATAGTAAGTATTTGAAAGATATGAATCAGGTAATAGTTAGTTGGTATCATGATCATAATTAACATAGTTCACTGTAGGCCTCCTAATTATAGGTTTTGTCGTAATCACCACGCATGGTATGCGAATCGCCAGTGCAATACGTTTCGCAACCATTGCATCTAAGACATTGCTATCTGGCACCAGTTTGTATATTTTCAGTCTGGAAATTTTAGAGATCGTTATTTTGCTATCTGTCAGAAGTCATGAGATTTTCCAGGCATTTCCCCTTAGTCAACTCTTACGACACCCATGGGATGGGATGAGGCGGGGTAGCGAATTTTCTTACACCGCCGACATAACTGATTTTATAACAATATCTCTACTATGTGCACTTGAAGATCTTAAAATTTGCAATTATAACGGTTATTAAATTTAAAGGATTTCATGAAAATGGATTTTTCTATCTTGTTTTTAGGTGTCGTGGGAGGTGACACTATAAGCAAAAAAATAAATAAAAAGGACATAGCCTCCTTTTGAACAATAATTCATCTAGTTCAGAGAGGTAGTTAGAGCAGTATCAGCACATATTATTTTTAAGCATTAAATAGATGTAGAATTATAAAATAATGAGTGTGTTGCAACTAAGGATCACAACTTAATTTATTAATCCTTCACGTCTCATAACAAGAATTTCCATTGATAGAATACGTCAAGAATTGAAGAACTATAATAATACATTACATACTTACTCCTGTACCCTCACGGTTCGGCAGAGTTACTTCTAACTGTAAACTCTTTACCACCTAGTCCACTATTGACAAAGAAAAGTGGCACCACTAAAAACGAATATAAGGTTTTCCTAAGGTTTTTCCCGTTTAGAAACGACATCTAGAGTAATGGAGTTAACTTTTATAACAGAGAAAGTATTTTATGTAATCGGTTAAGTAATTAGAAAGTTAAATCCGTTCAAGCTACAATGCTAACATATATATATATATATAACTTGACGTATAATAAAATACCAGTCTCACACCAACCGAAGCAGCTACGTTGCTACGTAATATAGAACAACAGACAACTTACCTTCACTCACAAATTGCCACTTAAAACGTATATGAATTAAATACTCGTGGTTTCTTTTCGTCCGACCGGATTTTACTACACAATCAGCCTAAAAAACATAGGTCTCTTCCAAAAAGAGAGTATTTTCCGTACTTCCTACGCTTCACAGGCGGATTGATGATAGACGTCTCCCACACTATAGACTTTGCTTCTGCCTCTGCTAGTCTGTGCAGTTTGTTATTGCGTCATCAATCGAAGGTCACGAGATATTTCTTGCCCTTTTTTTTAGCCATTCATACCAGTTGTTGACACTTTTTTGGAATGGTCTGTCCAGTCGTGGACATAGAAATTTTGATGAAGAAGGAGAAAAAAAATGAAGACTTATGAAATCCATCCGACAAGACTATCTGAATGATACTTTTAGGCCGTTAAACATTGATTAAAACTTGGATATAGAGTACTCCTTGGTTTCTCGGTCTGTATTTATTTAGATTAAAGAAAACGAGAGGAAAAGTTCTATGTTAGTATTCATCATCATTTATAGTATAATAAAATGAAGCTAATAATAAACATATACATATTATCTTTTATTATTGGTTATATATAATATGTTTAGATGTTGATTTTTTTTATATCAACATATAGGTGCTAAACTGTGAAGAAGTAGTGTTAAGAGGTGGTATTACGGCAATACCAATTCTTAACGCCCTACTCAGCAGGAGTTGCCGCAAATATGAATTAACACACACATCCGTTAAAGACTTTCTTAATACTCACCTCCCAAGGCGTTTTGGTACATAGCGTCGACCAGTAGCCCCATAAAAATTAAGCTGTAGGAACAGATACAAGCTTGTAATGACAGTTACTAGACTCTATAGAGTCAGTTACTCGTTCATTGGGCAATGATCCCAGTACTGCGCAGTCTGCGCACATATGTTCTGTTAGGCTTAGAAAATTATCGAACAAAGACTTTATAAAAAAGGTTATTATAATATAATGGAATATAAGGATGATAATATCCCCTTGGAATGAGTTATACGTTTCCACAATGTTTTAAAAAAATATTGTATTATAGTTTTTAAAAAGTATTTATAAAAAGGACTTCTCCGTCAGAGGAACCTCATTACAAAACAGTGGTAGATTTAAAAATGACCTTTGACTAGGAAATTTATGTTTATTACTTTTTAGAATAAATTATTTGATTTCTATAAATGTTCGCCAAGTGATCTTGTTTATATTTTCCGCATGTAAATATTTGACTTAAATTTGCAATGGAATAATTTAATTTAAAATATTAATACAAAATTTGACTAGATGTTAAATTTTATTAAAATTGAATTCCAATAAATTTCATTTAATTTACTTAAATATAACATAAGTATTCCTTTTTTTTTTAATTTCTATATGTACACACAAAAAGGCATGAAAAACATTAAAACATAGTGTTAGTACAAGGGTACTACTTATTCCATACATTGAAATTTCTTCCAGCAGACCCTAACAGGAAATTTTATTGAAATGGAAAACTTAGTGCGTACATTTCATAATATGTAATATATAATAAATACATAAATAATATGTATACAATTAAATAAATAAGATTACATATAATTAAATAAACTACATAGATATATTTAAATAAATATATTTATATACATACATACATACATGCATACATAGTCGTAAATATACAATATATATTCTATTAGCACGAAGCTAAGTAGTGGTCCTTATAAAATTTATAAAGAAATATTTACTAAATATAGGTATTGACTATCCAAATATAGTTTAATGTTCGTTTATACCAAGCCTAGGTACAGGAAACTTAAAAAGATAGGCGTTTCCTAATCACAAATTAGTGTTGCACCAACTTTAGGAACTGCTTATTTCCTATAAGAGTAACTTTAGGATTGAGCGATCAGTAACGCCTGTTTGCTTAGAGTAACCTAGGTAAAGCTTAAATTGACACTAAAAAAAAATAGGGATTTCCATAAATTTGTCTAGCACCATCTTTAAGAGCCGTGTATTTACGGTAGGAGTAGCTTAACATTAGGACATGGATTGAGCCGTGCCCAAAGTTAAGACATTCCCTTGTGTGATAAATGTAGTATTTCAAATATGGCTACAGTTTCGAAGGTATGGTTTAAATAATTATTTTAACTCATATCGCCTGTGGTCGAGACCAATTGAATTTCTAAAGTAACGAAATTATTTGTACGCAACTTTTTAATTCTTACCTGAACGGAAAAAGCGTTACTTATATTGGTATATTGTATCATCTATGGCACCTACAGTAGGAGTCGCTTTACGAAAACAGTTTGGTGCGAACAAAGTTGCAACGTATGTTTTACCTCATCAAGCATTTCTTTCTTAAGAGGTGGCTAGTGTGATATCAGTGAAAAAGGTATAAGGATATTCCCTTGTGGTAAAAGCAGAGTCTTTAAAGTTATTTGTCAAATATTTGATTACATTGCTCCAAAGTTTTGTAGGTGCACTTTAAACAATTATTAAATGCTAGTTAAGTTCAAGTATAATATATTATTTTAACCAGAATTAAAGTATACCATGAAACTAATATTATACGAATATTAGCTATGTAAGTTTTATATTATTGCTCTATTAGTAAGAATAAAACTATAAATGGCCCCATAAAAATTAAAGTATATTTTGAAAAATGTGAAAATATTCTAGGAAAGGTCCTTTTTAGGTTTAGTAAACTTAAGTGAGTGAGGTCACCGTGGCGGCAGTGAAGAGTGTCACCCAGCCTCATTCTGTGGGCTTCGACTGTAGGATTTTAATTATTATTAGATAATTCGGTCTGTGGTCCAAGATGGCTTGTACTGGTTATAAGCCTTATTTAACTAGCAGTTGTCGAGCTAACTCATTTATTTAATAGATTTTGACTCTGCCAAAAATTTTACTACACACACACCTTGTTTGATGAAACCATATCATCATTTGACATTTAATTTTGAATCAGTCCCAAGTTACTACAATTAAATAATGAGATGATAGAGGAAATCTCGCGTAATATTAGTCACATTTAACAAATAACTAAAAAGAGATAAATAAATAAATAAATATACTTCCACACGAGCGTTTAACTAATACTGAGTTGGTGAAAGGTTCGTTTTAGCCAATAGGTTTGCAAAGCGTGGCGGTTATGAAAATATCACTATAAGAGTGGCCTATATTCAGTAGTGTACTGATTACCGACTTTTAAAGAAGAAACAAAGGCAATCGTTTACATTTGAAATAAATCTTATGAATATTATTATTGCAATATATATTTTCATATACTATCGAAATTACAGATTAACGATATAATAGCTACGAAAACTTTTTAATGCATGTTTACAGTTGGTTAATATCATTTATTCTGTGAATGCATTCCCGTAGCTGCTTAGCCAATAAAGGTATAAGTGTGAAGTGATTAGAATTATTTAACAAATTGTCCTAGTGGGTCTATATCGCAGCTAAAACCGTGCTTTTCTGTTCAAATTAATAGCAGCGTGTCAGTGAAAGAGCTACGAAGTGGGGTGATGGACGCGTTGCGACGCGGGCAGCGGCCGCGGCGGCTGCGGCGTCGTGGCAGCGCCATAATATCAGCGTTTTATCAGTGACGCCCCCCTTACCGCCACATATTGCCTCTCGTTAAGGTCGCCAATGCCCGGCTAAGCCCACCGACAACCGAGCCGCCTAATATAACGCAATGTTTAGACAAAGTCATTTATTATAAACGCTTCGTTTCTGGTAGCAAACTCGGTTATAGGTCGCGTTTGTAACTTCAATCGATTAGTTAAAAATGTTTTTATGTAAAGACTACTGAATTTGTAAAAAGTATTTCGTCTTTAAAACAAACAAAATGAAGCTTAATAGAAATGATGTACTTTTGCAACAAGTGTTTGTTATTTTGCTAGTTGAACTGCTCTTCAATCGTAAAAAAAAATTGGTCAAATGCGAGTTCAACGTGCGCTCGGTGCATTCAAAAACAGAAAAATCTCATCTAATATTTTCATCATAATGAATTTCTGAAACTCAACACAGATCCATCTGTGTCTCCCAATTGTGTATCTAGTTAATCGTCGATTATCTAGATATACAATCTATATTAATCGATTTTAAGTTGGGACAGTACCTACACAACTGTGTTAATTTTATTCAAAATTATCCCTGCTGGGTAAACTTTATAATCTCAAAAACTTTTTTACTTTTACTTTTACGGCCTTTAATTTAAAGATGTTAAAAAAAATCCGCATTTCCGCATGCATGTTTAAATCTAAGATTCTGAATATATTACTAGATTTATTTTAATATTTTATATCAAGAGTTTCGGAAATAAATGGAGAAGATATGCTCTTTTTATATTTGTCAGATAAATTTTTTAAAATGTTCGGCTTGCACGATTTCACCTAATCCATGTAACGAGCCCTTTCAAATGACGCTCCACATAATTTGTACATTTAAAAAAGTTGATCGACCCCTGTTTAATTATTTTATGAATAATTTAAAATACTAACTAGTACACTACATTTGTATACTGTAGTATAATAAAATGTTTGTTATACTACAGTTTGTCTAGTTATAAAAATATAAACCCTATCTAGTAATACATCTAAATTATAAAAACAGGGAAAACAGAACAATCAATAAGAAAACGAGATATACCATCTTTTTCTCCAAATCTCAAGGCTCTGACTGAAGGCGAAAAATTCACTCTACTATGCCAAACACAAATATTACAGACTAGTAATGGAAAGCCCAATATCTTGTACGAGAGTACCAGAACTACCCTTACAGACCCACTTATCCAGCGCGGTGAGAAAGGACAATCTTCCATGCAAAGCATGCTTTTATTGGCGTTTCATAGGAAGGACCTATGTCCAGCAGCAGAGGTCTACACTGGACGGCACTAAGTTTGGGACTGTGACTTAAGGCGATATGAGAAACATAGAAATAAATACAAGCATGATGAATAATTATAACAATAGCGGGATTCGAACTTTTTTTATTTGACCTGGGTTCAATTCCCGGTGCCAAATATTGGTGCCCAACATGGTGCCCAAGTTTGGGACTGGATGACGTGTTCAATAAATTATCCCATCTAGTGTCATAAGTTCTGATATGATTCATAACCACAGAATTTCTATTGTTATACAGTTATGACACGTAAAGTTTTAGCGTTGGTAATGCACTGTTCGTATAATGTAAATTTTATGGTTTATCATTTTAAATCATTGGTTCAGAAATTACTCCAAGCTCCTGAAATAGAAATAGAGGTAATGAAAAATCTATAGCGCTGCAATATAGTTCAGTAGGTGAAATAGCTACTAAGGAACAATGTTTGTGGCTGAACGACTACGATGTAATGTTGTTAACTTAAGGTATCGATCCTCTAGTCTAGTACTTTCGTAATGCGTCCCCCGGGGAGCGCTAGGATGCTGTGACTCTACGGCACACTCCTGGGATACCTAATGCAATGCTACCTCCCACTCCGAACTACCTATGTGTGTTACTAACTTAAGGGACTATTAATTCAATTATATTGACATTTTGTAATTTGAATTATGAGTAATGAAAAAAAATGAATGTCAGAATAAATCTTATATAAATTATTAGTAAAGTTTCTTCTGGCATATCTCAAAACATTGCATGCTCTGCCTATTTCCCTATTATGAATACAAAAAGGTTTTGGTCATATAAGTTTGAAATAGCAATTGTAATTTCATCAATTCGGCTTCTAGCCACATTATCGCTTGGTTTTGAGTGTGTTCCATGCTTTAGGAATTCTAATAAACTATATTCGATTATTATTTCACAAATTAGAATCGACTTTTCATTTAACACACGATGCTTGTGCAACATAAGTTTCAAGAATAACGATTTTATGCAACTAACCGTGTTGCCGTTACTCGTATATCTAGTGCGAACGTGTGTTCGCTGGGGCCCAATAACACGTCAATTTAAGCCCGCCATCCCTCATGTTGGCGAATTAAAATTTTACATACACTGAAAATGTTAATCCTCATCTGTCCCAGGTAGACTATAAAAACGAATTGCCGTGTCTTGAATTGTTTTTTTACCTTACAGTCGACGCCTGAGTATTATTAAACTTAATGAGGCTTGTGCCATATTTTACATGTATGAACTTCTGAGGTGAGCTAAAAACATGCTGCGCTACAGTATCTTAATTTTTCAAATATGTTATGCAATATTTAAGCTTCGCATGGACATGTCTAAGCTCTTTGAAAAGGGTCAACTCGATCTGGCTTTATTTATCAACTTTTTCACTGAACGTGTCTACTCCTGGTATTACGTTAAATAAGTCTTTTTGACATATTCATAAGCGTTTATATCATGTTTTAGTTACTCAATATTTGTAAGAGGATAATAAACTTTATATAATATGAAAGAACGAACCTTAAGGGTTGAATCAATGAACCAGAGACGAACAGGTAATTATATTATTCGGCAGATCCTGACGGCTTCAGTTGTTACGTGAGACGATTAGAAGTTGATGGGTGCGCAGAGTATGGGAGCTTGTGGGGTGCGGGGTGAGGGGTGCTGCGCGTCCATAAAACTTGTAGAGGCTCCGCAGAGAGCCGCCGGGAAATTTCCCCTGGGTGGCGCGCACCTCCACCCTGCGCGCCGCTGGGAAATACGCTAAAGCCATATCATAACAGTTTTATGTTGACGTTGACCTCTCATCTGCGAAGAGCTATTGCTAATTTTAAATTTAATTGAACTTATCATAATATAAGTAAACAATAGCTTTTATCCGCGGCTTCCTTCGTTTCGAAATTATCATTCAATAGCTCCCCACAGCTTGATGATATCTATAGCCATTTCATAGTCTCGCATCGGAGCAGTGAAAATGTTTCAAAAATCATTGTTTTGAGTTCGGCGACATCTTTGTATCCCATCCCAAGTGTTTGGACAATTATATTTATGCAAATAGAACAAGAGATTATTCATTATTTATATTTTCTACTTATCTATCTTTATGATAGTTTGTAAATAAGTCGCGGTTGTTTATTTAAAGTTTAGGTTAATATATATGTTTGATTATTCATTTATACGTAGGTATATATACGCATATGTCAGTATGACAACATCCAGGGCCCAAATTCTTGAAATTCCAGTTTGTACTCATTGGCATCAACGAATTTATATTTACATTTCATTATAATATCGCATCGGGTGAAGAGAATACTTAATCTTTTTCTCCAAATGCCCTTCCTCCCGGCATGCAGTACCCTGCTATCTAGCAAATGAGGCTCTAGCGACTGAATAATGATGGAAAATGTGTTCATTAAACCCACTTGCCTAGAGTGGTGAGTATGGGCAAACCGTTAAAAAATTTACTTTGGATTCTTTATTATTTGGGCCATGTGAAATCCACCAACCCGTATAGTGATCGGGGCAAAAACCTCTCAATAATAGAATAGAAGATTTTGGCCAAGAGTGTGACATACAGCTACTTTTTTTTTTAAACCTTAGATATATTAAGTTGAAGGTTGGCGAAATATGTAACTATTTGCTGTATAGGAAATACTAAAAAAAGATGTAAATGCAATCTGTTAACCCGACGTAGTATTATTTTTTATTCGCATTCCCAGTTGGCTGCCATAAATCACTCACGTGTTTTCATGTTTTAGCAAAAAGTAGATATAGGAGGCAACATAAGGGTATTACTGCACACGCCGTTTACAACTGTAAGCATATTTCTAATGTTTAAATGTAAACAAAGCTAAAGTTTTATTTTAGGTAATGGAGAACCTATATTAAACTTTCGAAATGATAATCAAACACTGGTTAATTTATAAAGACCAAAGTCGTGAGAAGTAATACAAACTAAGCAAAAATATTTCATACCTGTATATGTATAAACTGAAGATTTACCTTAATTTTAAAGTGTATTAAATTTATTTGTAACAGTTGACACAAAATCATTTATAAATATAAGAACAAAAGTAGGACTTGAATTTCGAATAAATCGATATTCTTCGGTATAAAAGCTAATTCTAGAAGTCACGTTTAATAGATATTGTTTAAAAATATCACGGCGCACTCCCGTCCCGCTCCATGCCGGGCCCAGGTGGTGGGTAGTGGGGGGTCCCCGTGGAAGTGAAGTTCTCGCCCGCCGCCCGCGTCCCTAGGGACTTGGCCCAAGCAGCCGCCTGCTCCCTAGGGACTAGCCCCGCAGTCCCGCCGCCCGCCGTTCCACACCGCTCCACTGTCTCTCAGGAAAATAACAGACATGTTCGGCTTTTAATTGATAATCTCATACTAAAATAAGAGCACTTTTAAACACCTATCGAATAAATGAAAAGAAAAAGATCCATTTTCCACGAACTTTGAAATATATGATGTGTATGGAATATTCTAATAACAACTAATAATTAGTTGTGAAAATGTATTACCGTATCAATACAATATCATTATCTATATCTAGGTTCGATCCCCGTTGCCGACGCCACTAAAATAGTTAATAGTAATTTCAAGTTCTGATTTTACCACGTGCTCTGCGGTTAAGGAAAATATCGTGAAGAAACTGGCATGTTTGAGAAATAATAATAGATATTATTTCGAGGACGAGTGAAGTCCTCCATCCCCCACTGGAGCAGCGTGATGGACCCTTCTCAGCTCCAATCTCTCTGAAAAAATGTTTGAGAGGCCTTTTTCCAGCAGAGGGATTTACAAAATGGTACTTTTTAAGAGAGAAATAATTTTAAAACGGTGTAACATTTAAAATCATTGGCAAAATTTATTTATCAGTCCTGGCTTTTTCAAACTCTTGTAAATAAAAAAATATTATCGTGTAAGCCCAATATTTCTTTTTCCACACCCACTTTCACTACATGCTTCAATGCATAAACTACTTCGTTTCAGTATCAGTCTGAACCTTTTTTTTAAAACGATACAGAAGCCGCTACATATTATCTAAAACGAAGTAAATAATATGCTAGTTTATTTTCATCTAAATAGAGGGAACGAAGATCAATTTACGGTATGGTATTTAACTTCAGATTTGTCCTTTAAATATGGTTTGAGATATATTGGCAAAACAAATTTAAAAAATATAGGCCAACGAGAACAGATCTGTTTGGTGGTTAAGTGAGTCATAACTGAGTACGGAAAAACTACATAACATTTGAAAGGCTATAACCTCTAATTCTATTTAGTTAGTTGAATAAAGACGTGAGAGAAATGGCCTGGACTGGTAAACAGACGGACAACGATAGTAAATAACAGATAGCGATCATATAAAGTTTCTGTTTTTTTACGCAACCCAAAACAATAGAAAACCTTATTCAATATCTTGTCAGAAATTAACCTACCGACATAGTTATTTTTTATATCGAAAACGGCCGTGCTCGATAGCGCTGCGGGTCTCGTCTAAAAGCGGTCACCATAGGGATCGCCGCTGGCCCATTATTCCCTCGGGAGAGCCTACTAACGTCTCAGAATACATTAAAATTACAGTCTCAGGACTTGCGTACGTTTAAGCGAAACTGGACTGAGTAGATGATGAGAACTGTGATATTATTCCTTTGTGTTTCTATCCACATATCTCTTAATCAAAGTTATTACCTTCAAGTAAACTGCTACCAACGGAATAAGTCGTTCGTAACATAATATCGTTGTAACGACTTGTGCAACTACGAAGCTACTTGCCATGTAGTGACTTTTCAGAGATAATAATTATTATGAGACAAAAGTACACTTCCACATGATCAATATAGAATAGTTAAACAATTTATTATAAAATTTTTGTTATTTTAGAAAAAAAAAAGGAATACATAATATTTAAAATTAAATTGAGGTAGTGAAATTAAACTACGTGTTACTTTTTCATATTCACGTCGTTTCTGATGCATTATAGCAACCGTGGTCACGAGTGACTATGGTGTTCGTCGTCCTGATGTCGTAGTTAACCCTTCAACCGTTAGCTTTTTAATTATTAGAATTTAACTTTTTTTACCGGATCCCTAGCTGACTAACTCTTCTTTATTGTAATTAGGATGTTTTGTTTTAATTTCAGACGCCTCGCGAATCATTCTTGGCAGGGATCAGTGATCTTTTGCGAGGATATGTAGTCTGTAAAATGTAATTTAGCATAAAAGACTCGCATACTATGAAAATAAGTTGCGCGTCCGTACCTTAGGAGGTAGCTTAGGAGCTAGCTCGACTTTTATATCGCGATGATTTTAACATATTATTTCGTCGATTTATATGGCACAGAAACCAAAAAACCATAAAATGGTTGTAAAGAAAATTTTATTACCGAGGATTCTTTTATTGGTGTCTTAGTGGTGAACTGGTGAATGTGACCTGCGGGAATTATTGTGAGCGTCCCATCGATGTTCCGGATGCTTGCTGTGTCTCTCTCTCTCTCCACTACACGATTGTTTCAACAAAGACGTATTCTAACGGCTTTCTTAATGGCAGTTTAAATCTAATTGAATGTATTAGTAAACAATTTTACTGATTTAACATAACTTTTCATTAGTTTTTATTTCATACAAATAATTTTAGGATTAAATGAAAAAAGATCGAATCCTGTAACAACGACGCGGACTTTCCTTTTGCTTGTGTTTAAAAGCAAGCCTATTCTTTGACTCTTAAGTACCTACTGTCGTGACGTAAGATTTGGTACAATTTTGAAATTATTGTATGACGATTGATACATTTTAGTCCCTATTTAATTTTATCAACACAACACAGTACAGAAAGTTTTGTGTCTGTGTAATGAACTATTTGTACAACTACTGATAGCTTAAGACATTTACATTTTATTACAATATAGTTCAAAAGGATATTCAATAGGATATCCTTATAGATAATAGAATAATCCCTTTAAAGTTGTATTACGTCGTCGTTGTCGTGCTTCAGGGCGCGGTGCGGACTTGGACGGGGCGCAATCACGCCACCCGCGCCCTGACGACTCGTGCTAATTATGTCGCCAAACGTCCTTAATGAGGACATTACCTTTGTGTCAACAGCATGATGACACTTTTAAATTCTTTCTTTCAATATTCCCCTTGCAATCCTATCTTTAATCATTTAATTGTCAGAGAATTTATACCATTTCCCAGTTTATATTGCAATTATATAATATTAATTTCATGAATTATTTAATAGATACATTAAATTACTAGATGCGGAGATTTATGTGCTTGAATTAATATGGTTATTGTTTTATTTCTGCAGTAAAAGCATATGTGTATTAAATACGTAATATGTGAATCAAATCAATTACATAGTTGTTATAACATCGGTGCGATACAATTGTATGTTATATTAATATGTTAACGCATTTATAACACTGCATATCCATATTACGATAGCGCAACAGCGACGTGTAGCAAGTCAGTGATTTCAGGTCCCTGTGGGCGCGCACCTAACTCGCGCCTTCCATGTCTACACTACGATGCTTGCATTATCCTAATTAGCTTTTATTTCGTTTTAATTTTCTGTGCATAAATAAACTATTTTAGTAGGCAAGTTTTTTAATGTCCAAAGTTCCAAGTGAATTATTGAAAAGAAAAACATTACGTAATTAATCTTTATTCCTTATTTTCTTAATTCTTCTTAGTGTCATAACAATAGAAGTCACAACACGACATGAGTTATAATCGTAATCGATATTTATGCTACACTTTTGGAGTGGCTGTACCCTTAGAGAATTGCTCTTTAAAAACTACAAAGTTCTTACATAAAAAAAAAGTTGTGTCTTGTGTATTTTTAAGGTGGCCACACAAGGTAAATCCTCTCATCTAAATTTTTTCTCCTATCTTATGTTTACGTTTCAGTATACTTTACACAAATTGTAGTTTTGTCAAAATTATTGAATGTTCTTTGAACATCATCATCGTACCATCTTTATTATTAAATATTTTTAATATTTATATTATTTTATTCGTTTATTTTTCTTATTGTTTATAAACTATTTATATAATACGAAAATGTTTTCGGTGTCTCATTCTTTTTTCTTTTGTTATATTCCGTTTTTAAATTGTTAGTTAAGAATTGCTTTTATACAATCCAATATGAAAATAAGATTCAGACTTTATTAGAAACTTTAATACATAACAATAATATTCTAGAAACTTTACAATAGGTAGCCGGGGCTGAAAAACTTAATGAGTTACCCGTTATTAACGCAACGACTTAACCTTCACATTTATACCAAAACTTAATGAGTTACCCAACGATGTCAACAGTATAGTACATATTCTATTACCGTGTTTAAGCAGTAAGATTGGAAGGGTAAAATAACATCAACTACGATTTAGGTAGTTTCCGCTACAATAAACCACAAAATTCTGGAGTAATCACCCACCATAATTTCGTGCCCAAGAGCCAGTTATACGAGTATTAATATACTTACCTAATGGTCAACATTTTAGCGGACAGAAAATAATATAAAAAAATAGCATGAAACCGTTTTTACTATTTATTTTTAATGTATCAAAACCAGCCAGATACAAACAGTACAGCCAAAGAGATTTTACTGCACCTTTTTACTTATAAAATACGAAAAAACATTTTTCCCCTACGTAATATATATATATATATATATATATATATAACGTCTAGCCTCTTGTAACAAATTTTGATATTTCAACACTCGGAGTATAAGTATACTTATCTATACGAATTACTGCTGGATAATTTATTTTGGTACTCGTCAATTTTGGTTTCTCTGAAAATCAACGCTGGATCAGATGCCTGTGCAATAATGCTTAGTGGAACAGTATCACAACAAATAACTTTAAGCACACTATGCCGAATGTTCACATTAATAAAAGTAGAATTTATTATTAGGCAACTGTCACATAAATTTTATACATTCATTTCCTTATTTTTGTTTATAAAATGAATTTGTTTTTTATTTATTATGTTTTTTTTGTAAACGAATGTACTACGTTATACGTTACAATTGTGTTTTTTAACAGTTATTTTTTTTTTTTTTTTTCCTGGATGGAAAATGCTGTTACGCATACCCTACCGGCCAGCAACTGGGTTATGTCGGACTCAATCCCCTGAAGAAGGACCATACCGACTAAAAACCATCCACACGCTGTTAGCCCGGAGGCTTTCACAGCCTCATCTGAATTGACTCGCGAGCAGATTGGCCCGCGAGTTTGGCGGGATGACGATTTACTTTAATGGCGCGCGGATTTATACGCGGAAGGATAAGACAAAAATAGTGGTGCGTAGACCGGTGAACCCTGACAAACCGACGCGACGGACCCCGATCGTGAGACGCTCCGGCAAAGTGTATATGGCTGCTTCTAACCCTTGGGGTGAGCACACGTATGCGGAGCGAAGTCGCTAACGGGACCGCCGCGTAGCGTGCGCGGGACACGGACGGCACTCACTACTTAATAGCTCGCGAATATGCGCGGGAAGATAGAGGCGCGGCGACCAACGGCCCTGACTAACCGACACGACAGAACCCGCTTGTGAGACGCTTAGGACAGTGACCCTAATATGCGGAGCGAAGTCGCAAACGGGACTAAAACGGGAACGGGCCACTAACGACCCATTGCGAACTAATGTTTTTTTTTTTTTTTTTTTTTTTTTTTTTTTTTTTTTTTTTTTTTTTTTTTTTTTTTTTTTTTTTTTTTTTTTTTTTTTTTTTTTTTTTTTTTTTTTTTTTTTTTTTTTTTTTTTTTTTTTTTTTTTTTTTTTTTTTTTTTTTTTTTTTTTTTTTTTTTTTTTTTTTTTTTTTTTTTTTTTTTTTTTTTTTTTTTTTTTTTTTTTTTTTTTTTTTTTTTTTTTTTTTTTTTTTTTTTTTTTTTTTTTTTTTTTTTTTTTTTTTTTTTTTTTTTTTTTTTTTTTTTTTTTTTTTTTTTTTTTTTTTTTTTTTTTTTTTTTTTTTTTTTTTTTTTTTTTTTTTTTTTTTTTTTTTTTTTTTTTTTTTTTTTTTTTTTTTTTTTTTTTTTTTTTTTTTTTTTTTTTTTTTTTTTTTTTTTTTTTTTTTTTTTTTTTTTTTTTTTTTTTTTTTTTTTTTTTTTTTTTTTTTTTTTTTTTTTTTTTTTTTTTTTTTTTTTTTTTTTTTTTTTTTTTTTTTTTTTTTTTTTTTTTTTACCTGGATGGAAAATGCTGTTACGCATACCCTACCGGCCAGCAACTGGGTTATGTCGGACTCAATCCCCTGAAGAAGGACCATACCGACTAAAAACCATCCACACGCTGTTAGCCCGGAGGCTTTCACAGCCTCATCTGAATTGACTCGCGAGCAGATTGGCCCGCGAGTTTGGCGGGATGACGATTTACTTTAATGGCGCGCGGATTTATACGCGGAAGGATAAGACAAAAATAGTGGTGCGTAGACCGGTGAACCCTGACAAACAGACACGACGGATCCCGATCGTGAGACGCTCCGGCAAAGTGTATATGGCTGCTTCTAACCCTTGGGGTGAGCACACGTATGCGGAGCGAAGTCGCTAACAGGACCGCCGCGTAGCGTGCGCGGGACACGGACGGCACTCACTACTTAATAGCTCGCGAATATGCGCGGGAAGATAGAGGCGCGGCGACCAACGGCCCTGACTAACCGACACGACAGAACCCGCTTGTGAGACGCTTAGGACAGTGACCCTAATATGCGGAGCGAAGTCGCAAACGGGACTAAAACGGGAACGGGCCACTAACGACCCATTGCGAACTAATGTTTTTTGTTTAACAGTTACTAACTGTCAGTTTTATTTATTACTCTTTTAGTTTACTAAACAATTTCCGAAACAAGTACAAATGTTTTAAAATAATATACATAATGACTGGTTTCATTAAGTGACAACAATCGAATGTATAAATAATAAATAGTAAAAGATATTTTTTGTCAGGTATAGGATTCGAACAATACAGTACAATCAAAAGAGACCATTTGCTAACGTCGAAAATATTGAACAGATAACATTACCATAATAGTAGACAACAACACGGATTTGGCAGTTTTCATCGTGCACTCAATTTTCTGTTATTGTAGAACGTGATCTTACAAACACTTAAAGAAATCCTCTTAAATGGCGCAACAAAACTACAGTGAAGGCGCATTATGGTGACAATAGGATACTCTTAACAAGTATCCAACTATAAACACGCACTACAATAAACAATAAATATTATACACATAAAAATATTCTTAAAACATCTTGAAATAAATAAAAATAAGCTCTCAGGCCCTTTTTTCAAATCAATTACTTTATTTGCTAATAGGGAAATCAGAGGTTTAAACATTTGTTTTGGTCCCTTTACATCTACTTTTCAAATAGAGTTTATTTGGACCAGAATGAGGCTGTCGCTGCTTCATTTTTTTGTATCAAGTAGGGAAAAAGTTCACTTCAGCTATCTGTCACTGAAGGCAGTAACAGGTCATGTTGAGATCAGAATTAAATATCGGAAAGACTAAATAATCCACGGACAAGTGATAATATGTTAGCTCTGCGCCCTTGACTACTTCGGCGGAAGAAACTTGCGGGCAGGTGGCCCGCAAGTAATTTTAATAAAGAGTAAAGACGCTGGTACTGGTGCGACCTTCGATATCACGCCGCTGCTCTCAGCTGCTGTGTAAGCCGTGAACCTGAGACACTTTCGCCGGCGAACGTGGTTAGGTAGGGTTGTACGCAACTCACGTTTATATTTTCGTATGGTGGGTGACGTCACTTTAACTTCGATCTGGAGAGATAGGTTTGAAAAAAGTAGTTCTTTTACATAAACACGCCCGTCAGCTATATGTCTTCTTAATTTGGCGCTTCTTTAGTGTATAGCTTCGTCGTAATGACAATTTACTGAAAAACTAACACTCACTTTTGCTGTTTTAATTTGCTTCGTTACTCTTTTTTCTCATTCATTCTTTGCACTTGTACACACTGAATCATTTCTTGCTTAAGTCACCACATCGGCTTTCAATCCGCATTTTTCTCCTATCACGTAATTTCTTACCCTGTCGTTCGGAGTTACACAACATATTTCTTAATGATCGCACTTCTGTGCCATTAATTTTATTCTTATTCTTCATCTGGCAAATCCAATTTACACGACCATACATTAACGCGGGAATTAAAACAGAAGGCTATACTTAGACTTAGCAGGCAGCATACCTAGAACTCATTGATCCCTACATATGCTAAACTAAAGTATAGAAATGTAATATATTTCTTTGTTTTATTATTTTTGGCAAAACTCGTAGTTAATTATACATAAATATTATACACATCAAAATATTCTTAAAACATCTTGAAATAAATAAAAATAAGCTCTCAGGCCCTTTTATCAAATCAATAACTTTATTTGCTAATAGTTTAAACATTTGTTTTGGTCCCTTTACATCTACTTTTCAAATAGAGTTTATTTGGACCAAAATGAGGCTGTCGCTGCTTCATTTTTTTTGTATCGAGTAGGGAAAAAGTTCACTTCAGCTATCTGTCACTGAAGGCAGTAACAGGTCATGTTGAGATCAGAATTAAATATCGGAAAGACTAAATAATCCACGGACAAGTGATAATATGTTAGCTCTGCGGCCTTGACTGCTTCGGCGGAAGAAACTCGCGGGCAGGTGGCCCGCAAGTAATTTTAATAAAGAGTAAAGACGCTGGTCCTGGTGCGACCTTCGATATCACGCCGCTGCTCTCAGCTGCTGTGTAAGCCGTGAACCTGAGACACTTTCGCCGGCGAACGTGGTTAGGTAGGGTTGTACGCAACTCACGTTTATATTTTCGTATGGTGGGTGACGTCACTATAACTTCGATCTGGAGAGATAGGTTTGAAAAAAGTAGCTCTTTTACATATACACACCCGTCAGCTATATGTCTTCTTAATTTGGCGCTTCTTTAGTGTATAGCTTCGTCGTAATGACAATATACTGAAGAACTAACACTCACTTTTGCTGTTTTAAATTGCATCGTTACTCTTTTTTCTCATTCATTCTTTGCACTTGTACACACTGAATCATTTCTTGCTTAAGTCACCACATCGGCTTTCAATTCGCATTTTTCTCCTATCACGTAATTTCTTACCCTGTCGTTCGGAGTTACACATAACATATTTCTTAATGATCGCACTTCTGTGCCATTAATTTTATTCTTATTCTTCATCTGGCAAATCCAATTTACACGACCATACATTAACGCGGGAATTAAAACAGAAGGCTATACTTAGACTTAGCAGGCAGCATACCTAGAACCCATTGATCCCTACATATGCTAAACTAAAGTATAGAAATGTAATATATTTCTTTGTTTTATTATTTTTGGCAAAACTCGTAGTAAATTATACATAAATATTATGCAAATTATTTTAATCAGAAGCAATAAAATGTTTCAAAATGTTTATATCATTAATTTTAAAACAACTACTAACATACATTGATTAGTGGTTAGGTGAACCGGGAATCGCAGTACTAGAAGCCTTAAGCACTATCGTGGTGTTTTCGATCCGGTAATTGGGATATCGGAAGATACGTGATTTTTTTGTCATTACTGTTGTTTTAATTTTACGATACACAGTATGGGATGTGGTGATGGATTTATATACGCCTCCACCTTAGGTGCGTAGATCTATATTAATACGTAGCGCGTATTTCTATAAATAACAGATTTATTTTATTACATCACAGAGAATTTAAGTTTTCTTAACTCTTACCGTGTAGATTGACAAACAGTTACAGAACTTTTGGAGATGTTTCAAATAGTAAAAGTAAAGTCAACGGAAGATGCAAAAGTCATTACGCTAACAGCGTCACAGATTATACTCGTATACGTTATTTCTATAATTAGGGTAGTGAACGGAGAATAATTGTAAATTGTTATTTTTGTTTTATTATTTTGGCAAAACTCGTAGTTAATTATACATAAATATTATGCATATTATTTTAATCAGAAGCTATAAAATGTTTCCATATGTTTATATCACTAATTTTAAAACAACTACTAACATACATTGATTAGTGGTTAGGTGAACCGGAAATTTTTTTTTTTTTCCTGGATGGAAAATGCTGTTACGCATACCCTGTTGCTGGCCGGTAGGCCAGCAACTGGGTTATGTCGGACTCAATCCCCTGAAGGAGGACCATACCGACTAAAAACCATCCACACGCTGTTAGCCCGGAGGCTTTCACAGCCTCATCTGAATTGACTCGCGAGCAGATTGGCCCGCGAGTTTGGCGGGATGACGATTTACTTTAATGGCGCGCGGATTTATACGCGGAAGGATAAGACAAAAATAGTGGTGCGGAGACCGGTGAACCCTGACAAACCGATGCGACAGACCCCGATCGTGAGACGCTCCGGCAAAGTGTATATGGCTGCTTCTAACCCTTGGGGTGAGCACACGTATGCGAAACGAAGTCGCTAACGGGACCGCCGCGTAGCGTGCGCGGGATTAGGACGGCTCTCACTAAATAATAACTCGCGAATACGCGGGAAGATGGAGGCGCGGAGACCGACGACCCTGACATGATCTTCGCGACAAATACTGAGTACGAGACACTCCGGCACAGTGTCATGGCTGCTCAAACCGAGGGGCGAGCACACGTATGCGCGGGGCGAAGTCGCAAACAGTACCGCCGTGCAGTATGCGCGGGGCGAAGTCGCAAACGGGACTGCTGCGCGGCGTGCGCGGGACACGGACGGCACTCACTAGTAATGGCTCGCGATTGAACGCGGGAAAAGTGGTAGAGTCGAAGTAGGCACCCGCAGGTGCGGGGCCACTAACGACCCATTGCGAACTGTGAACCGGAAATCGCAGTACTAGAAGCCTTAAGCACTATCGTGGTGTTTTCGATCCGGTAATTGGGATATCGGAAGATACGTGATTTTTTTGTCATTACTATTGTTTTAATTTTACGATACACAGTATGGGATGTGGTGATGGATTTATATACGCCTCCACCTTAGGTGCGTAGATCTATATTAATACGTAGCGCGTATTTCTATAAATAACAGATTTATTTTATTACATCACAGAGAATTTAAGTTTTCTTAACTCTTACCGTGTAGATTGGCAAACAGTTACAGAACTTTTGGCGATGTTTTAAATCAAAAGTAAAGTCAACGGAAGATGCAAAAGTCATTACGCTAACAGCGTCACAGATTATACTCGTATACGTTATTTCTATAATTAGGGTAGTGAACGGAGAATAATTGTAAATTGTTATTTTTTGTTTTATAGCTGAGGACGAGGAATGGAATGAAGAAGGCCCTACCAAGGATGAAATCGGCGCAAATGAAGACAAATCGAACGATCCGCCGGCATCCGAAACAGCAAGTGACGAAAAAGACAAGATGGATGAAAATAATATTGTCAAACTTGATGAAGGTAATTATAATATATAAATAATAATATGTGCCTTTAAAACCATTACATTGTTAAAAGTTATGTTACACGTGAATTTATGAATTTCAGTTACAGCGAAATTACGCTATAAGTAAATTTATTATCTTGTATCCATCGAGTAATCAGTAAAATAGCATTACTACACACATATTTATATATGTATATATGTGGGTGTACAACTATATATATATTTTAAATACATACTTATATATATATATATATATATATATATAAAAATATATACACATACAAAATAGATAGGCGATCTGCCTCCGAATCAGGGCTCTTACCAACACCAACGACTTATCGAAACTTATGTACGATTTGCATCATTAGCTTAGACTTGAGTCGGCGACCGGTTCATCAGTAGGAGGCCTGATCAGCATCAGATTGCTAAAAAGGTCTACCTCTGACCACCCTAGTATTGCGTATATGGTCGCGAGAGCTTATTACTTTATATATCATATTACTATTTTTATTAATCTATAAACACTACCAGTTACTTACGTAACTTCGTACGCGTGGAGTTTTTTAATTTGCATATATATAATGCACTCGAAAATAATTGTTCATGTTTCCTATGAAAACCGTCTTTATTTATTAAGATTCACGCTTAGTAAATAATAATTTGCCATATAAACTTTCATCCTATACTCTGAACTCCTACATCCTTGTTTATCATTTACTGAAGTTTAATATTTATAAGAATTAATCTAATTGCCGATTTTAAAGACTTTATATTAAAACATATAGATCTTTCAGACTACTTTGCAACCGCCATGACCCATTTAGGACAGTCTCTTTGTAAAGTCCTTTCTTAGTTGCTGACACCCTGTCAGGAATCCATCAACCAAATTTCAAGTTTGTAGGATTCATAGTTCCAGATATTTCGTGATTAGCCAGTAAGTGATATTACACTTTTAGATACAGATAAGTTTAACGTAAAATTGTGTCATAATCAGATATTACAACGCGAGTGAACATTTGCATAATATGCGAGCTAGCGACAGTGGAGGCAACTGACACTGACACACGGCCCCGGATAAGGGATGACGTACTGGCGATGGGCTGCACTGGGTGCGCTGTAACGTCGACGTGCGGATGACAGTCGTTGCGTTCCTCGTATGTCTGCCGCTCGTGAATAGTACTGAACGTGTTGATGTTTAGGAGCATAATGGACAATACTGCAAGTTCTGCGAATTGGAAGAATAGTTATTTTAACTAGCTGATGTACCATGCCCGAATGTGACGTATCTTTACAAAATCCTTCATTGTAGTTGTGCGGAAATGTAAATAAAGAAAAAGAACAACAATTATATTAAAAGAACTGTATAAAAAAACAATACCGCACACTGGCTAAGAGCCATGGTAGCCTAATGGTCAGGGCGCTCACTTTAATTTCAAAGACCGCGGGCGACCTGGATTCGATCTCCGGTGCCGGCACCATTAAAATTGTTAATGGCAATTTTTTTTGTTATTTACCACCTGCTCGGCGGTGAAGAAAAACATCGTGAGGAAACCTGTGCCTGAGAAAAAATAAATAAAAATATTATTTCAAGGATATGTGAAGCCTTTCCGGCCCCAAAACCCTCTCAGATATTTGAGAAGAAGGCCTTTGCCCAGCAACGTGGGCACTTACAGGCTTATACTTTTTACACACTGGCTGGTCTTCCCATTCAAAATCATCATCATCAATCTTCACATTCAAAAGTTACAGAGAGCTGAGATTTTATATATAACTTCACCACATACTCTATCTTTTGAACGACTTTAAGGTAATAATAATTTTATTAGCCGAATACAAAAATCATCTGCATTACCATCTCGATAAATACCAGAACAAAAATAAGCAGACCGATGATGGCGTCTGAGATACGAGTTGTTTGGTACTGCTATCGCCAGTCCGCTTACCGAGCATGGCGATTTTTGCAAATCCTTCTTGTGGGAGAGACCTATATCCTGCATTGGACTATCTACCTAATGTTAAGAAGAAGAAGAAGCCATTTAGATAATGAGAAAGAGCAACAGAAGTAAATCAGATTTTCTCCTGTTTCGGTCTCTTCAGAATTCTTTACGTAGGGTCATGTTAACATCAAGAGAGGACTGTCAAAACTACTTGTCGCAGAGTTTTGATCAGAATTCCCAAAATTTCTATAGCACTACCAACAAAATGGCAACAAGTTATCGAACATAATAGCACATATATTATAATCAGATGTAAATAAAATATGACAAAAAATTTCTTGAATTTGTTTATAAAATAAAATACGCATTTTTTCCCCGACCTAAAGTAGTGTCTTTTGACAGTCCTCTCTTGATGTTAATATAACACTACCTAAAGAATTCTGAAGAGACCGAAACAGGAGTAAATCTGAGGGTTCAAGGTCAGGGCTACATGGCAGATGCATTAACACTTCCCAATCGAGCTGTCTCAATATCTGCTGTGAGGCTAAATATGTTTGTGGAGTGGCGTTATCATGATGAAAAACCACACCCTTTCTGTTGATCAATTCCGGCCGTTTTTTCTCTATTTTTTGCTTGATTTTCATCAGCTGTTGTAGAGATCCGAATCGATGGTTTTGCCCGGTTGTAAAAGCTCATAATGAACGATGCCCTTCCAGTCCCACAGAATCCGGGTTTCGGTATAGTCTGTGGCACGCAAATATCGAGCTTTTTTGTAAATCCATACTTTTTCAAATGGTTTAAAACTGTTTTGTGGTCAACCTTTAGCTAATATGCCGATCTTGGTCCACTTTTTCAAAAATCGCATCGACTTTATCCGTAACAGGTCGACCACAGGGAGCTTTATCTTTGACATAAAAATTCTCGGACTGAAAACGTCTGAACCATTTTTGTATTATTCTTACTGATACTACGTCACAATTTTTTGCGGTGTCAGTCGCATTTTTCCCTTTTTTGTAATAAAACTTCAAAATGTATTGAATTTCTTTGTTATATTCACTCATTTTGGCGGACAGAAAATCTATAAAATGGCGGGAAACCGTAAATACTTTTACTTATAAAATACGAAAAAATATTTTCCCGGTCTAATACAGGAGGAATTAAGCGGAATAGGGGAGGGGGAGTGGGCCTCCGGTTCCCTAACTCACCGAACGAAACGCAGAAGCACAAGATGTCTTTACTTCACGCTGGTATTCTGCGAGGTCAGATTCAGCAAAAGCCGCCGCTAGGTTCTACCACGTACAAAATTACTGCAAAACTTAACGTTAAAAATGAAAATAATTCTAAGCGTTTGTAAATCGTAAACATACTCCGGATTGCCTATCATTATATCATAACTGGCTATGTGCCATACTATTTTGTAATCTAAGAAGATCTGAGGTCAAATAAACATCTTAAATATGTTTCACGCTGCCAAATGTTTCTATTACGGCACATACCATCTTGATAGGGTGTACCTTTGTCCAGAGTATTCAGTTCTCAAAAAATGCCTTATCGTAAATATGCTCCCTTGGTTGGCAGAAGTATCTACGGTAGGGTTGCCAATATTTTTTCGGTAGATTATTTTTCTGAATACGCTATAAAATAGTGTCCATAAAAATATTTTGTATTTTAGGGAAAGATTAAAACAAGACAATGTACGTCTGTTACTATTATATGATTACAACGTTAGGGATCTACTCAACTAAAATACAGTATTTATGCGAACTATATTTCTTCGACAGTATTATATATTATAGTATATATTATATATATAGTATTATACATTGAAGACCCGAAGCACAGTAGATTACTATATTTTTATAGTAGGCTTGGCAACCCTAAGATAAGATGGGAGAGGTGTCTGGTACTGGGATCACTTATTCGCTTGCCTAGCGTCATGCCACAGCTGATAAAACGGTAAAACAATGTAACTGTTATAGCTCAATGATAGAATGAAAAAAACTGATGAACATAAATAACATAAATGAACAGATGAATTATGTTGAAACATATATCTCTAATTAGTAGCGTTGCAGTAGATGATTCAATAAAAATCGATCGTTTTGCAGTTGCGATTTCGTCTGCACCAAGCACTGAGTGCCCAAATGTCAAAAGCATCCGAGACTGGTCACTAGTCACTGACCGTGCCGCCCGGACATATCTATCACCGGATTACATACAAATAAAAGTGTGGTCAAATATTATTAACTTTGGGTTTGTTTTGTGTAAAAACTGATTTATTCCAAGCATTCCGTTATACGTTTCGACAAACTTCATTGTTAGGATGGGTTTAATATGAAGAGTGGAATACTTTGAGATACTCTAGAGTTCAATGCATTTACATTATCGTCTTACTTTTGAGCTGTCTTCATACAATGTCTCGTGGGAGCTGGGCGTCGCTGTGGAGCGATGTATTGCTTAAAATACGTGTGCAACAGCAATAGACAATTTAGTCATTAAATGTTTTAATTTTTTCCTCTCTTCTTTTGCCTTATGAAAAGTTTTATGTTTTATGAAGGCCTAAACCCGAATCGCGACTCATCGGAAAACATAATTTTATCCCATTGTTCCTGGGTCCATGTTCTGCGTTCTCTACACCATTCATTTCGACGAGCGCGATTCCCGTGACGTATCGGTGGGCACCTAATTGGGCGTCGAGCTCATAGGCCGTACTCATGCAGTCGAATTCGCACAGTTTGGGGACTTACATCAACATCGTTTGAATTTTGTAGCCTCAAACTGATCTCTCGAGCGGTTAACATCGGCTGGCGTCTTGCAGTCAGTTGTATGTACCGGTCTTGCCGAGTGGTTGTACTCGGCAAGACCGTGTGGCTGTTCAGCGGGTACCCTTGTATTACTGTAGCGCTGCCAAAGACGACAAATAACACTTCTATGAATGCCAAAATGCCGAGATACCTGAGATTGATTACTTCCCGCTTGCAACATCCCTACAGCTCTTTGCATTTCATTTGCCGTCAGATGACGTCGCTCCATGACGTAAAGAATATCTAACAATTCAATTTTGTCGCTAACTTTTTTTAAATGGTTGTTAAAATTATAAAATCAAGACTAAACGTAGCAATAAAAACGCACTTAAATTCAAACAAATTCCCTTTCATTTAATTTTATGAAAAAAACAAAAAACATAATCGAATTTTTTTTTTACCTTTTTTTTAAGTTTACATACCTACGCACTTTGAGTGAGTAAAGACTTAGTTATTAATTATTATAAATGGTAAATTTTTGAGACTTTTAGGATGTGTGCATTATAAAATTCCTGTACAATCCAAAATAACTATAGCCATCATCTTTCCGGTTGATTCTGACACCATAATATATTTTTATTTATTAAGTAATAGATAAATAAAAATAATAATTGATAAGTGCGTGTGATGTAGATGAAGACAACCCATTCGAGGCATGCCAGCTTTAATTGGCGTTTTCTTAAAAAGACCTACGTCGTCCATTGAGTTCACATAGACTGATTTAAATTAAGATGAAGATTGAGATCAATCTAGTATGACTACACTAATTTATAAAATTCTGTATACTAGTTTCAACGGATCATGGTTATTACCCGTTCATTTCCAGTCAAAGCTGTGATACAATTGGATATAGGATACTAAATATCTCAATATAGAGTTCTGAGTTCTGAAACAAAATTGTAACCAGCAGATCAACTATACAGACCTACTCGTAGTCTAATAAATTTTATAGATTAGGGGTTAAAGTATGAAATTATTTGTTATTGTAAATTTCCTTTATGTATTGAAAAATTCAAACATCTTTTTCTGAGAAAATATATATTTATTTAATCGAAGTATTGACCCTCATTATCTATTCATTTCTGCTATCTACAGGGAAGATCATTTATGCCTTTGCGATAACTCTGGGAATATGGACTTCAAAGTTTTTGAATGCATTTTGATCCGTTTCTGGAGAACAACATTGTTGAGAAAAAACGGTAATCGGTGTGACGAGTACGGACGATGTAATGTTAAAACAGTTTGTCGAGCAGTGTAAGGTCTTGCATTACTATTGAGTAATAATGGTGAAGATCGATTGTCAAGTTGGAGTGGTTTATTGAATACATATATTATTGATACACCGAATGTCAGATGGCTATAGTGAATTACACCACGAAGTGACTACCGAACAACTTTGGGTGGGGAAGTGCATTGTTACAGTATTTTATATTCACTCATCGACGCAAAGCAAGCTTCAACGCGTGCTCCTCTATGCACATCAGTTAATTAATGAGGCATTGATTTTGGGTAAACTAACGCCAAACCGTGACGCTAAATCATTGGTTATTTGATAAGGATCGGTTTCCACCATTACTTTTAAATAATCGTTATTTACTTAAGTCTTCCTCGTGGTTTATTCTTCAAGACGAATGTTCCACTACCAAAAACACACAGTCCGTTCGAAGGTGTATCCTCTCCAAACTTAGAATTGATATTTCGAGCTGTCTCTGGTGCGTTGGAATCACGTCGGAACTCGTATTAGTTGAAGTCTAAATGTTTAACTTAAATACTGAATGAAAAAAAAGAAATAATTAAACAACATATATTTTTTTAATTTATAATAGTAAGGTTTTGTGTATAAAAGTTTTAATCACGAATCATGCAGGTGTAAATTTAATTTAAAGTGGTCAATTCATTAAAACGGTCATAATAATTTGTAACCTCTGTGAAAATAGCTACCTAAACTTCCCGCTACCCACTTTTTCGTTAACATACAAACTGTAAGTAAACGCAAATTCTCTCTATTATTATAGTTAATAATTAAGACTCAGAGTACAGAAACATATGGACAAATAGGTTTTTAGGTGCATATGTAGGTTGTTAGGATTATACAGATTTTTGGTCATTGATTTTTTGTAGCATTAGTGAACATTTTCTTTACTTAAGACGTGATGTAGGTCTATTACAAAACTTAATTTAACTTTGTAAGTTTGATTATCAATTATTAATAAATAACATTAGCTTCGAAAATTACTAAATTGATGTTTTTGTTACTTAGATGCGGATAAAATAGTGAAGGAAGAAAATCAAGATGAAAATGAAGATTTTCCAGGTAAGATTTATGAAATTAACTACTAGCTGCTCTACTGTGACGTTGCTTTGTTACAGTGATATATAACTCTGTACTCTTATAGACCGTTAAAAAATTTAAGTAATGTACGATAATTGTGTTTTCCTACGCAGTTTTACATTGCGTCAATTTTAGAATACACACATATATGTCATGTTCCGCAATTCAAACTCTGATAATAGATCAGAGTTCGAATTGCGAAGACTATTAGAGCTTCAATTTTTTATATGGGAATTTAAATTTTTTTGTAGTATTTAAAAATTTACTTGAGTTGTAAACAATACTTTTTGGCTGATTCAGATACTATATAGCATATACATTACATCGCATAAGTCAAATAAAAATTTATAAATCTATTTACGTGTACATGTTATAAAAATGTTAGTTCTTGACTTAATAAGTGATTACAACAGCGATGACTAAATTCGCCATTACATCTTCAGTGTCCCATTCCGTCGTCAACTTCGTTGAAATTCATAAGGCTACTAAAACAAGAAGCAGTTTTTCGTCGGAATGTTCCTTACTCTATGATGCCTGCTATGCGTTTTTACTGCGGTTTAATGTTCTTTTTACAACTTCGTCAAAGGGTGTGCTGCTATGACTGCCTTGCGGCGCCCGCTTCGTGCTTTACGACCCGCTCCTCGCTTATCTCGCGCCATTTGCGATAAATCTCCACCAGACTCCTTGGACTTCAAATATTTACATGCTAATTCGTAGCCAATTCCGGACCTGAGATTATAAATAAATTGGTCGCGTTGGGTCATCATCGACCGACGCTTCCATTTTATCTTTTACAGCTAGGAGTGTAAAAGACGGAGATTCTGCGCCAAGAGCATGCTTTATGTTTGTATAAATTAAATTAAATAGTTATAAAATATCTTTGCAGCGCGGAAAATAAAACCTCTGGCCACCAGTGGAGATGAATAGTCTCATAGAGTAAAGAAGTTCTACGCTTAAATAATTGATTGAAATTTACACAGTACACTCATCATCATATCTTTTATCTTATCTTATTATCTTTCATTCTCAGCTTCACGTCGGGCACCATGTTAGCAACCAAACGAGGCTCAGCATCACTAGTGGAAGGATACCGGCATTGCGCTCTCTTTCCCGTATGCCAAGTGTCGAGTATCGTCAAACTTTCTAAGAAATGTATGCCGAGTTGTTGGCGCTGTTCGGGAGAGGCCTCTGCTCTCTTCTATGTTCATGGTGAAGATGATGAGTGATAAATGAAAATTCGTATAAATTTGTTTTCTCTCACCATGTGGACTTGCACTTTGCCGTGTGAAGGCAGCGTAAGAGAATGTACCACTCCATACCTTCCCTGGTGGTGTCAATTGTTGGAAATGCCAGAACTATTTAACTTATGGTATAGGAGTCGTCTGGGAAGGTAGCACACCCTTATTCATTTCTACTGCCAAAATATTTACCGTGGTATGTCCTGCAATTTATACGTTTCTACTGTACCAAAATTCTTGTAAGTGCGAGAAGATCAATTGGTTTAAAAAATATATTTAATAAAGACTTTATGAAAAGGGGTTATTGTAATATACAGGAATACATGGATGATAATAACCCCTGGAATTGAGTTATAATCGCTCCCAACCCGTTTCTAAAAATAACATTGTATTATTATACTATAATACTATTTAAGTTTTATTTTGTAAAAAAAAATACAAAAAAAAAGAATACCTACGAAGTTTCTTTCGCCTGTTTCTTCTCCGACAGAGGAACTTCATTATGATACGGTGGTAGATTTAAAAAAATACGTTTAACAAGTGAAATTTATGTATAGTTGTTTGATTTGAAGTTGTTTTGAAGGTTCAATTCGTCCAAAAGATAACTTTGCATCTACGAGCTGCAGTACCCGCACACCATCAGGTGGACTGTTAGCACGTCTTTCAGCCCAAACCAATAAAAATAGGCATCTTTAACTGATGTTGGAATAGCCAAGCGGATTTCGCAAACCACTATTCGCTTAAAGGAATCGGGAGACAGATTCTTACGCCGCTATGACACACGTAATAACTATCTCGAAAATGACAGCCATAAATAAGTAAAGGAGGGTACTAAATTATTGCTTATTATTTTTCCAAAGATTCAAGATTCGACTTGTTTTGTGCTAAAAGAAACACGGACATTTAATATCCCGGATGAAGTTTAAAAAGAACCTTTAAAGGTACTCCACATCAAAAAGGAGACAAAAGTTCAAACCACACGTAAAATTATTATTATTATTTCACTCTAGACCATAACAGTCGCTTAGTTTGTGCCTGTAAGGTTTTAGTTGAAAACTGAACGGAACACAATTGTATTCTAGAGAAGTAATACAGGGAACAGACAAAGGCTCTTTTTCCCTATAGCACCCTCGGAATTATAAGTGAATTACTTATTGTTCGTATTTCGCCATAAATTCTTTATTAGTTTTTGACTGATTTGACTATTTCCGCATCAAGCAAGTGTAAGAAGAAGTATGCTTTGTTTCGTAACAAAGGGCTTCTGTTATTTGTGGCAGAAGCGATCGGAAAATGAGTAATTTTTCCCAGTGAATGGTTACCGTTGTGACAGACTCGTTGTTAGGCCAACACGAGTGTTGCGCAAATGTATTCTCAGTGGGGCGGAGGGGGGCTAGCGCGCTGAGGGGGACGGCGCCGCTGTGCCCGAAGTTGGGCGCGTGGGCTCGGTCCCGCGGGATCTACCCGAAAGGACCGCACTCAACTTAAGAATGTTTTTTATTTTATTACACCGGTTCATTTTTAAATTATTTCGTTGGCGATTAATAAATATATATGCAAAGTTACGTTAAATATTTGTAAATTATTTTGACAACTAAGGCGAAGCAACAATGCGAGCTATGTTATACGGGCGAAGGATCGCGTCTAAGCTGGCACGTGGCTAATTAAATGCCGATGTTCGGGGGTGCATTCGGAATTCCGTCCAGTGTCGGGTCGCGTGCCAGACGACACCGCGTCAAATGCCACACTGCCAAGTTTACAATGCCGAATTGTTCTCTAACTTGGCTCAAAATTTAAGGCATCAACAATAATTTTAACGCAAATTTTATAAAAATTACTTTACAATTGTATCAAATACAAGTGTGGCACACAGAAATGAAATAAAAATTGTAATAATTAAAAAAAAATTATGAGGTTGAAAAAGGTTTTATATTGAAACACTGGATTCCGTCCCTGGTAGGTCCCAGGTGGCGCGGCCGCAGCGTTTGGAATTATCACATAGTGGAGAGGGCGGGGGCGCGGGCCGGGGCGGCAGCCCGATACATTCGTCACAGGCCCAGCAGCCATTAGGCATTTAGATATTATCAGCCGACGCCCGGGGACGACCCGCGACCTGAGCCCACCGTTGTTCCGATGCTTAATTACTAAAAGTGTTTGTTGTTTACAGTTGGGATCCATTCGCGCTATCCGAATTGTATTGCAATCGTTGTTCCTGACCGATTTCGGCAAGGCCACGTCTTCTGATAACATGCTCGGGTTTATTATATTAAGAGTAGTCTTGAACATGTCACATTACCTCAACGCGCGGATATTCACAGCTCTGTAATTCAATAACAAATAAAAATGAATTAATACTGACACCTATTTAAATTCCCTTGAATTTAAAATCACTGATACTTTGTAATTAATTTTATTATAAATAAAGAACTAGCTTCTAACATATATTAATCTTAATGGCTCAGAAATGCCCAGTGCCTTTTGAAAATCTAGTCGTAAGTATGATAGAGGGAAGTATGAGCATTCGTAAAAATCTTGGTATTTATATTATTTAAAACTTTGTCTTTTGTACAGATCTATACAGTTTTATAATAACCACGGATTATCTAACTAAAAATATATTATGAAATAATTAACTATTTAGTCAAAGTTAGTTTATGATATGACAGTTTAAGTTTGATTCTTAAATATATCCTTCTTCCTACCCCTTGGTCCCAGGTGGCGTCTCTCCGGCCACACTTCCTTCCGCCCCAGTGGGATACTGTCGGTTCATATACACACATGCTCGCATTGTTGTATATATACGAGTATATCTACATCGAAAGTCGAAGCAGCTCATAATATGTACTCGTACTTTTATGTAGAAAAACAAAACTCTTTATCATTGAAACTATTAATATAGAAATATTGCGGTCGTGAACCATGACCAGCTTTAAGGCCTGGTTGTAACAGGAATGTTAGTTATGTTGAAGATCCACTAGTATTCTTATTAAATTTTGATTTTGTTCAATGTCATTTCGAGAATACGATTACCTTAGTCTCTAGTTTTATATTTATTATATTACTGCACGTCCTCCAAATATTGTTGAATCAAAGTTTTGATTAATGATCCTTTCCTGGACGATTTAACCTCGGCGACTACTTTCGCGTAGTATAGGCAGCTGGCAACCATGCTGATGCTGCAACAAGAATGAGTTGGATCAGCCCTGGAACGGCCACTGTTTCGCAGAAAGCCAGCGTTAAATAGCGGCATTGTACTGCGCATGTTGTATGCATTTACAAGTAACAAGGCGTTCCATAATAATCCTCCGAAGACGACATTAGGTAACAATGAATGAAAACAATACATGTAGGTGTGTATGAGCCTCAGCGATCACTTACAATCAGGTCGATAAAGACCTTGCTTGTATTTGTATAAAAAGAGAGACACAGGACACACCACAGCATAATATTGGCTTCAGCTAGGATTCGAACTAAGAACCAATCACCAATCAGATACGCTAAACATTGAGCCACGCGTTCTTCGTCGTACATAAGCCTGTGGATGTTTGATATACAAAGATCTATGAAAAAGAAAAACGTTTACAAGATAATGAGGTAAATTGTGATGGCATAGTACTCGGATCAGTTTCAGATTTCTATTTAACACACTCATTTAATTTTATAATCCTTTGAATTGGCAACTTTTTTAGAGTTCAAGAATTATTCGACATGGCCCATCTTTGACCTCATTGAGCAGTTTTAATAATGCAAATAGCGATCAAAGGTCTGGTCGTGTTGGCACGGCGTGGCAGCGGCGCGGATGTGGCGCGGCGGCGGCGCGCTTCGTGATTAATGCCGCCTCTGGGGGCATCTGAACTGATTGCCGCTCCATCTCCCTCGGGCTTTTTCACCACATTCGTACATTTCACTCTTGCTGGAAATATTTTGATAAGTTTTCCGCAGTTAAATCTGGATTTTAATGTAGAAAATATCTTTAATTAGCCCTAAAAACTTTGATGAGCTACGTTTAATTTAAAGTAGTATATTTCTGATTGATTAATTTTATGTAACCCACCTAAATATCAACGTTAGTTTTTTTATAGTAAATAATGGAAAAAAATACACAAGGTCCGCAAGCAACTGTAGATAAAACCCTACGTACATAATAGTAACTTCGCCTCGTGGTGTGTTTTTTAGAATGAAATATACAAAAAGTTTCTGTAAACGTGTCCGTGAACTCGCATAGCAATCACAGTTTAGATTAATGTTACACGTAGGAAACTAGCACGATAAACTTTTAATGACATTTGTACATTTTCTTTGTTTTTTATTTTACTGGCAGTAGTTACCCACGTCAATTATGTAAAGGCTTTATTTTTTAATCTCTTTAACCATCAATTCATTCAGTATCATTTTATAGCATAACTTGCTTCAGGAGGTTGTGAGGTTTTCTCGAGAGAGACATATCGACATCAGTCACAGCGTTACAGGAATAACACCTTCAGTTAGAATGACTATGCGAAAGGTAGCGCGCCCCGAGGGGGCAGTATGCTCAAGGCGGCAGAAAATTAACGTGCCCCCGCGGGAAATCTAGAGGCAGCCTTAGAGCCTTCCGACCGCCCGGCCGCGCCCACTCCGCCGGGATGTATTTAATATCCTCCGGTCCTAGTCTCGGTGACGACTTGTGCACCTGTCGACCAATTTTGTCTTTTGATTCCTGTGGATTATGAAATGTGACATTACATGATGTATGAGCGTACGATTCTAGAATGTATATCAAATTATATTGGTATACCAGTACATGGTACAATCGTACAATAGTTTTTAAACGTTCTCCGGAAATAGACTTACTTTTTAAAAATAGTTTCCTTAAATTAAAACGTAAACAAATAATTCCTTTTCTTCTTTCGTCCTCTTCTTCAGCTGTTAATAATTCACTACTGGAGTCTCTCAATCGTCTCCCAACAGGTTTGGCGATTTCAGTACCACCTTGATTCAGTACCCTAGACGCCGGTACGTGACATAGATTTGTGTATTTTCTATCTGGCATTTATGCGATAGTTGACCTTAGTCGACTCTTACGATATTCACGGGAAGAATGGGGTTGGCATGGCAGATTATCTTTCGCCGCCACCATAAGGTTAAATTAGTTAGTACTTTGGAATTAGTATAAGTTTTTTACCATTCGGAAAAAAACCTAAACGCTTGAGTCTACTTTTAGTAGTTACGCCTTAAAATCCTGCAAAGGTTGAATTTTGGTATAAACAAATAAAAACTTTTAAAATAGAACCGTACGTAGCTTAGTGGTCAGGGCCCTCCCTATATTACGGGTTATTACGGGTATTTACAATTTTAATTTAAAATTTCCATCCGACTGCCTAGACCGATTGGCAGAAAAAAGAATTTTATCCGAGCCAGGTACAGACGTGCAGCGTAGATGTGCCGTTATAAAATTATGCTTGCGGAAATCGATGACGTTACACATGTATAATACATTCGGATTTGCCGAACCCAAATCCCGCAGACTCTTTCTTTTTATGGAAAAGGCGGCAAACAAGCAATAGGTTCACCTGATAGTATGTGATTACCGTCGACCATGTACATCTGCAGGTGCGTTGTCGGCTATTAAGGGTATTTGGGAGATATGAGGAATAATGAGGAGGGGATGAGCAGCGGGAGCCGCTTACCTGACTCACCGAACGAAACGCAGAAGCACAAGATGCTTCTACTTCACGCCGGTATTCTGAGCGGCCGTGGTGCCAACCCGGTCGAGCCGGCCACAGGTTTGCGCGTATACTTGCGGCTCTGAAATATATAATGCGGAGCTAACAATTGCCTATAATAATAGGAAGTCTTCGCCCTTGAAAGGGAGTTTTTGCGATACAAAAATGATCTGAAGTCCAATGATTTGTGCGTTGTATGGCACATGGCGACTGCGTGGCTTAGTAGTTAGCAAGTTAGTAGTACAAGACTGCTGAGCCATGGGTCTTGGGTTCGAATCCCAGTCGAGGCTAATATTAGTACAATACACAAATGATTGGCCTTCGGGTCTGGTTGTATTTTGTTGCGTCCCAAGTCTCTGACACTGCATCTGAACCTTCCTCCGACAAAAAGATCCGACCTTCCCTCTTGTTTTTACGATAGGTAAGGATTAAGGGGTGCCTTTGCGTTTGTGTGCATACGGAACTATAATAGCACCTGCGCAATTCACTACAGCTGATATCAGATTCTTTAAGATGGTCGATCTTTGAGATGAAATGAAATAGATACAATAGAGATAATTAACAACTCCTTCGCATTTCGCAACCTCGCTATTGTTTTATTTCATACATTTCACAAACTCAAACGGAACTAAAAACGCCACCGTGACTATTCAACAGTTTTGCGAAACTATAAATTGGACTTAGTGAAAGTTTCAACGGGATCACCTATTCGAAATGTGAATTTAAAACAAGGGTAAAATTGTCTCGGAGTTCCGTGGATATACCTCACAAGTGGATTAGAGGGTCTGTCCGCAGTGGGCTGACCGCGCCGCAGGCGACCTCGTACGCTTCCGCACTCCGCGATAGGGACCTAGGAACTATAGTACTGAGCTCACAATCTTTAATTGAAAAAAGTTTTCTAAATGAATTGTTGTATTTTTATGATGTATAATATAAATATTAGGTAAGGTAAAAAAGTTATTTCGTATTTTATAAGTAAATAGTTGCAGTAAAATTTCTTTGGTTGTGCTGTTTGTATCTGGTTAGTTTTGATATCTGAATTACCTTAATAACCTTAAAAACTGAAAAATATAAATATATAATTTTTCTATTGCTTTTCTGTCCCCAAAATTCGATACATTTCCAAATTTTATTACAAAAAAGGAAAAAATGCGACACATGCTCCGAAAAAAAATTGTGACGTTTATGGACTTAACGCAGAGTCAGTAAGAGTAGCACAAAATTGACAGGGTCAGTAAAGGAAGCTCGCCCTGGTCGACCTTTTACGTATACAAGTCGATGCTATTGAAAAAGTTTGAAAAAGTGGAGCAAGATCGGTATTTTAGTAGTAATGACATAGTTAGTTAGCTATGATGATGATGAGTTAAAGAGCTAGGGCTGACCACAAAACAGTTTTGGCCCATTTGAAAAAGTCGTACAAAAAAGTTCGATATTTGGGTGCCATACGAGATCACTGAAATAAACCTCATGAATCGTGTACTCATTTGCGAGCTCTATGAAAACCCAGTGAAACCGAACCGTTTTTTAAAAGATTGATAACTGGTGATGAAAAGTGGATTACCTACGTCAAGAACGTGTGAAAAAGATCATGGTCAAAGGGCAGTCAATCTCCACAGACTATAGCGAGACCCGGATTAACTCGCAATAAGGTGATGCTGGGTGTATAGAGGGTTGGGAAGGGCATTATTCATTATGAGCTTTTGCCCTCGGGCAAAACCATCGATTTGGAGACGTTTGTGGAGACTTAAGCAAGAAATAGAGAAAAAACGACCGGAGTTGATCAACAGAAAGGGTGTGAACATTTTTCATCATGATAACGACAGACCACAAACATCATAAGCCACTCAGTAAATATTGAGAGAGCTTGGTTGGGAAGTGTTAATGCATCCAGCATATGCCACATCGCCCTGTCCTTGCACACTCCCTGTATCGGTCTCTCCAGAATTCTTTAGGTAGTGTTAGGTTAACATCAAGAGAGGAGTGTCAAAATTACTTGTCGCGGTTTACTTATCGCAGATTAGAAGTGCCAAAATATCTATAACAATGGGTTAAGTCACTGCCTACAAAGTGGCAACAAGTTATCGACCAAAATAGCACATATATTTTACAATCAAATGTAAATAAACTATTATTAAAAATATCTCGAATATGTATGTAAAATTCAAAAAACTTTTTCTCCGGCCTATTATATAATATGGCGATCTTTGGAAGAGGCCTATGTTCAGCAGTCGATTTGTAACAGAGTATAATGTTATATGCCCTAAAAATATTATTAATATATCAATTTCAACAATAATAGGAGTTGCGATACAGCTTGTAACCTTTTTATAGTTTTAGACCCTGCACAAATAAGACAGAACCAATGTGGTGTTAGAAGCTGGGATAGGACTTGTGTGCCCCGTGCCTTGTTCAAAGGCACGGGGCACACAAACCCTGTATTATAACGCCTCGTAGCGGTTTTTTATAGGGCATTGGAATCAGGCAATTAAGCATTGAAAATTTTACTGTATTTACGTTTTAGTTTTTGTTATAATTTTTTTTTATTTTCAGATATCGACCTTAAATCGGAGAGTATGGACAGTTTCGAGTCAGGTAAGCAATTTTAAATATGCAAAAGAGATATAAAAATATAATTAACATGACGAATATGCGTCGCGAGATCTCTGGTTGTTAATATTTGAATAGTGAAAAGTGTAAAAAGTGTGAAGTTGGAGGTGGTAGGACAAGCGGCACAGTTAACGGAGCCCTGGAGGGCCTTTGGCCAAGTCCCCGCCTCGCAATGCCGCCGAAAAGATAAAATGAACATAAAGTTGAGGAGTAGATATTTCCGCTCAGAGGAATCGTAGTTTCTCTCCTGGCGACACTAAACCGCGGCTACGACTGAAAACACGCAGTTTGCGGAAGCAAAACGCGCGTATTCTTGTTTCTGACGTCGATTTGGAGCCACTTCAAAGAAATTTTCTTTTCGATAGCATTTTCTTTCTCTTAAAAGTGCGTCTTAAATATTTAATTGCGCATAATTTCCTAATTAGACTATTTGGTACATTTAAATTTATATTAAAAGTAACGACCATAGAAAAAGAGATTATTGCACAAAACGTGTTGAAATATTCAAAAACAAATTTAGTAGTGATGTTAGAATCTGCCAACGCCTTGGTAGTAAAGGCCGACTAGGTACAGTATTAAGGAGAGCATTGTTTATTGTGATTAATTATGTTAATAATTACAGTATGATATAGCCCGCGTAGGAAACTTTTACTATATATTTAGGTATACTTTAGATTTTATTGTAAAAGTAAAAGTATTTCTATAGGTGCTTTCACATGACATATTCAATTTCTTTTATCAAATTTTCCCAGTTTATCATCCTATACGTCTTGACAAAATATGGTGAACTATCGAATAAAAAAAGTTTGAACATATAAGAAAAAGAAGGTTGTCAATATATTAATATTAATCAAAAATCGTGTGTGTGTACTTATGTACACACGCATACTTCCTTAGCTTACGCTAAACAACAAAAAATGTTATCTCGTATACTCTTTGTTTGTGAAAAAAATACATTAAATGCAATTAATACCAGTTTAACTAAATAATCATCAATTAATTAGGTAAAACTACACTAAAAAAGGTTTATAATATAGAAAACCACTTTTATCAGGCATACTCACAATAAATGGTCATTCACGACCACATATAATTTAAAATCACACACAAATACACATGTATATTTATGAATGAATTATCTCCACTATTTTATTATCTCCACTGATATAAAATACGCGTTGTAAATTCATATATATTTGAATAACTACCTTGAATATAGTTATCAGTTTTCACGAAAACTTGAGAGACAATTACCAACCAACTTCATGGTGTCGCTTTTAGGTGTCGGTGTGCGTGCATATCGTAAAAATTCATTCTCATCATTATTACCAAATGTGCCAAAAGATGTAGGGACTTCAATAAGGCAAAATATATATATTATAAATGCTTTTAAATCAACCCAGATGCAATGTACTCACTGGAAAAATCGTAGACAGTACAAAATAAACATTCCGTAAACAGTATACGGGGCACCGATGTTACAGAAAATGCGATGCCAAAATTGCATTCCGAAAGCGGACAGTTCCGAACTTACAATTAAAACGGACGCCTCAAATTGTGTACATCGTTCGTCACTTAGTATGCGGTGACTCGGAGCGCCGGAGAGGATCGCGCATGGGCTCGCCACTTCTTAATTTCGTATTTAACTTGTAAACAGATTAGACTGCTTTCATTAATGTAAAAGGTATTTTCTAGGACTTTTACATTACAACTTATTTAAGGTGTACAATATACTTATGAAATTTGATGACTTCCACTTAAATGCTTTTTTGCTGTTGCTTAAGAACATTAAGTAGAAAGAAATCAGTCATCAATAGTAAGGTAAAGTAGCTTCCTGTGACTGTTCCTCTGGACCTTCTACCATTTTTGAGAAAGAATTGGCATTGTACAAACAATGCCAATTCTTACTCATATTTTTAAGTGAGCACCCGGTACCACAATATATAGTTCATAAAAATATATTAACCACTAAAATATCTGTGTGTTCGCGGTGTAGAGCAGAATTGATTCCACTTAATGTGTCAGGGGCTTTAATCGCCGGTAAAACTAATTGTCACCTTAAATAAAGTGACAGCGTAACTTTTATCAGGACGAATAGCGACACGACTCTGCAATCAGGTGCAGTTTAAAATGTGCATTTGCAATGTGGCGCCGTGCAACGGGCGCAGGGCGCGGATAGAAATGCATTTTCAATAATTGAGGGTCAGACAGGGTGGTGGGGGCGCATTAAAATGTTCCGCCACTAAACTTTCCGCACGTCACCGAACCGCGATGTCGGACGGCCAATTGGAATTGCCGGGATTATCTATGTGCGACACGATTTCCAAAATAGTATGCTTAGGAATCTTAAGATCTTGCAAAATTGAGTATTACAAATTAAATAATGTTCTTGAAGAAACTCCCATAGCATCACTATCATTTGCTCTTAAGATATTTTTCAAAAACAAGAGAAGTGTTGTAATTGTCATGCTTAACAGTCGTGTTGGTAATTGCAGTACTAAGACAAATCGCACCTTACCTCTGAGCACGTGGTAAATCTCGCATCTTAAGACATTTAGGTGCATGTTGCGGAGGTTGTTCTACCATCATTTTCTTTAGTAGAGTTTTACGACACTTACTACAGTTTTATTTAAGATAAAACCATCACTTTTCGAGTTCGCACAAAAAGTTCAAATTCACTATTATCGTATGTTAAAACTAGGGTTGACAGATGGGCGGGACTTGGCACGTTAAACAAGCTTTTATCAAATATTTTAATTTTAAGAAGACAATGGTTAATTAATAACCTTATCTAATATATGACGAAAAAGATAAAATCTACTAATATATAACTAAAAAACGTTCATAGTAGCGCCCGGAGGTGAAAGAGGAAATATACCATAATTTAGTCCAAACGCGTATCTCACTTCCACATACAAACACATGCTAACAAACAAACGAGGCTCTGGTGACCGTATGATGACTAAATATCCATGCGAATTTGCTGGACCCAAATCCCACCGACTAGCGCCCAACAAAGCTTGACTAGCGTGGTGAATATAAAAACCGAAGTATTTTTATAACGAAGGCGGCAAACTTATAGTTTAATACGTAAATTAAACTTTACTATCACCAAAGCAATCCACATGCAGCCCTGCATTTCCTCATTAGCGAACTGTTCAAACTACTAACAGTTAAGTACGAGTAGAAATTCCTTTTCTTGAAATAGTACTCAGTCGACATTTCGATTTAAATTAAACCTACGAAGACACGTTTGTTGCACCGCTCTGTTACACGGACAGATGCGACATTGCGTTTCGGATGCAACAATAAATAAGTACCTAATTTATTTGTATGTTTCAGTACAGTAGTCATTAAGTAAGGTATAACAATGTGTAATTAACAATTATACCATACCTTAAGCATTTTTTTAAGAAAAAAAAACCAAACACCTGTATTTGGTACCATTAAAATCATTATTAGTTTAATAAATTTTAAGCCGATTTTAGTATTGTTGTCGATCATTTGACATGATTCGATACCTACATAAATTTGAAGTTTATTCTAGCTTGTATTATTTAAATTATAAAAACAAACAACAAACAAGACAAACAAAGAAAAGTTTTCTCTTTTCTCAGGGAGATCACGTAGGCGCGCACCTCATCTGTGGCGCTCCCCGTACGACGATAAAATTTAAAATTCAAGGCCGCGTTAACGAACCGGCCTCGCGAAGAAATAGATATTCAAATGTGAGGTCCCATATTAACATTTATGGCAAGTTTGCGGGTACGAGACAAAGGCAGGCCCCCGCGGGGTGTTAGCGACCGTTGCTTAGACGCTACTCGCGCTTTACTATTTCAGTATTTTCTTAAACCTGTATCATGTTTTATATCACTATCGCTAACAAATACTGGATAATTTACTCTATTAAAAATAATTTAATTGTCTTCTGCGCCTAAATTTCAAAGGATATGGATAATTTAATTTTACTTATTTATTACTCTTAACCTGTCGTAACGCATAAATAGAAAAGAAAATAAATACGCGATAAGCTTTAAAAAAAGAATTCATTACCTATGTATATTATCTGATATCTGTTTTTGAAGATAACAGTGATACCACTTTCATTAGGTCTACCCATTTAAACCGTATCTACTTTGAATATCATTCAGCAATGCCTCAATGAAAAAACAATAATAATAAAATTGCGATTGAGATTTTATTTATTAAATATTGTAGTATTACGGATCCTTCACGGTACAAGTCCTCCATGCAAGACCGTATTTTTGGTTTATTGTTACTGATGAAGCCCTCGAGGTAATCGCGCGGTCGGGGCATTAATTATTGCGGAATGCCAGATAGTGTAAGCAAAATACGAAAGATAGCACAGGCCCGCGGTAGATACGAAGGTCCAGCGGGTAATGGAGGCGAGCGTGTTCAAAGACCTTACCTGTACCACCTACGAATCATTAAATGGAAGGCGATCCTCACGCCAACAGCTGCGATGCGGTCGTCTGCGGGTCTCCTGCACTTTTCAGTTTCTTATGTTTACTGATATTTTTTTCACACGTGTGGGATACAAAAAGAGTAATGGGTGCATGCCGAAAAGGCGAACGTTACCGAGGTGCCGTCATGCACGCACACAACGATTGGCTAATGTGTTCACCACACAAATGTCCTCCGTCTCGCAAGGTGAATACAGAGAGAGATACGTCACACACGGACAACCGTTTTGGCGTGTCCAATAACTAGCCTATTTTGACTACAGCGTTGCGATTAGATGTGTTGACCATCGTAGACCTTGGGGTCTAATCCCATCTTAAGCCTATTTTTAGTGCAACACGCATATTTTGAATCTAATCTTATTGTGCTTGTCCGTATATCAAGTATATGGCCTTTCTCCTATCTTATCTCATAGCATTACATAAACCTCGTTTCCTCTCCGGTTCTTCTCATTTACAATACGCAGTAATGCTTATATGTTTATTAGCTAATTCATGATGAAAACAGATATATACACTAACATATATTTGATCATGTAATAATATATGAAATATAATCACTGAGAATTAGCTTAAGCTAAAACCATAGTCACCGCTGGAGCTACTCTACCTAATACGTAGATGTTTGTCCATCTCGAAAAATTGTATCAACATTATACTACACCATTCATAAAAAAGCAACAGGACGTTGATTTTTCCATATGTATTATTTTTTATGTAATTTTTGCATGGCGATATCGCGTAAACGTAAATGATGAACTAATCCATGTTTTCTTCATAATAATTTTAAAATGAAGTTTGAACTACTACGGCATTTCTTGTAGACTCAACTGTGGGTGTAATATTCACGCTGTAAAGATGTTTCCAAGCTTTGTCTCTAAAGGGAGGTCTATGTTCATAAATATTTCCACATCGATGATTTTTGAATTGCCCAACAATAACTTAGAACGACGAGAGCGCCGTAAACTAGACAAAGGAGGCAAAGCATTATGTTTAGTTGTACCATTCACACTAAAGACAAATAAAAGTTTCGAAGAAAACAAATCAAAATCTCAATTCTGCTAGCTGCATTATTTATGTGATATTGCTTGGTGACTGGCGACGTCCCCCTTTTTCTTTTCTATAAAGTTGCGGTTTACATTATTTCCACTTCCACGACTTTCGCGAGCGGCACTTAAAAATTATAGACCGTTTTGATTATTTATCTTTGTACTTTCGATTCACCTTTCTGAGTGGATTTAATCTGAGAGAGACAATTTAACCTTCAAAAAGGCTTATAATGTGCTGAAATGAAATCGAGATAGTACTTTGTTCCAGAGGAGGCTTTTATTCGGCACACACGTTTCTTATTAATATCAGGCGGTTGGAATGGCCAAAGACGTCCCCAGCGCCCGTTCGCTCCCAAATAAAATTGCCGCTATCTAAACAAAGAGCCCTAATTATTCGGCCGTGGCGGGCGGGGTCGCTCTCTTATGGGTGTTCTGGGGCCCATTTCGCTTCTCGTATAGGGCCCCGGGGAGCAACGGGCGCCGCCTAGCCAATCGGTAGATGGAGAAGCGAGCGATCCGCAACCTTTTTATACACGATATCGGCGTCGGCGCCGGACTCATCCCTCCTTCCGCACTCCGCTTGCCAGGGAATTAAAAGTTAGAAACCACACATCTGATTACCCAAAACATACATTTATTATTACTGACAGCCAATCTCGATAAGCCACAAATAATTTATTAGTGGGTCTTGATGAGTTATTCTGTTTAAGTTCTATTTGAAAACGAACGGTTTTGTTTATTTTTAACGCTATTCTTTTCCAGTATATCTTACAAAGTTTTGGCGCTGAATATTGCACAGAACATTCTAGATTAATGTTTATATTGTATAGAATGTATAGAAAGGCTTCATATTTCCTTTTATGCAATAAAAAAAATCGAATAGGTGTCTATTATGTGAAATTTGAATGTGAACGAGTTATTAAAAGGACGGCGGTACCGGTTGTACACTTTAGAACTTATTTTAATTTGCACCCGATTTTATTTTGAGACAATAAATTGGATATAAAGGGTTTCCGAGCGGTTTTTGCCTCCGGGCGCATTGTCTTCGCCCTACGCCTTTGCAGGATTTTCATTGTGTAGAAATTATGAAATAAAAGGTGATATCGAATGTCGGATCGAGCGGAGGGCGGCCGCGGGCGCGGTGGCGCGGCGTGGGCGACGCGCAGCCGACACGTGACACCCGTGCTCCAGCCTGCGCCCTAACCCGCTGCCGCGCCCGCCATCACGACCGCTCCCGCGCTCGCTTCCGCTCTCGTTCCTACCATTGTACTCAGCTATTCACCCGCCGCCTCATATTCGATTGCAATGTTATAAGCGTTCGATTGCCTTCGCTGCTATTAAAGGGTTCCTAAGAAGCACGTATAATATGAGTTTTTTTTACGTTTTTTGTCTTTTTCCCGAACGGAGGGTACGCTTATTGTTTCTATACTGAATTGCGGCAAGTGAATGGGACCCGAACATTCATGTGCTCAGCTCTTAAAGATCGCAAGATGATTATAACGAGCAGGCGGGCGAGGGCGGTACATGGTCATCCGAGGTGTTGACAACAAACCACCTACCGTATTTAAACGCGTCTTGAATGTTTATACTCATTTAATTTGGATCATTTTATCTCATTTTCTTGAGGGAGTATACAACTCCAGGACTTCATTGATCACAGAGTTCAGTTAAACATTTGTGTAAGAATTGACATTTAAGTGAAATATAAAGTATATACTACTATATGAAATTATTACTGTCTCAAAGCAAGATTCTGGATCCTCGCCTAATATGTAAATACATTCATTCATACATTTACTAAATTTCGAGTATAGTATGAGATACGATTTAATACTTAAGAACTATGATCACATCAAAAATGGAGTGATGAGAACATGTAAGTGCCTCCTGATTATATATATATATACTTAATCCTATAATATCTATTTACTTCTACTACAATTTTGACGACGACCAGAGCAACGGTTATGAATTACCTTTTTTTAATTGCCTGACTACATGAAATATATACAACAAACAGATTTAATGATAGATCATAATTTAAAAAAAAAATCTCCTAACATGCTATAACTATGAACAGTTTTTACAAAAACTGAATGTATTCTGTAGAATGGGTCCAGGCGATATCCAAGAGGTTCCTAAATTTGAATTGGGCCAAACTAGAAAGCCTTTTTTGACGAAATGCTTAAATATTTACGACAAAATATCTAATCCAAAATATAGTGCAGCGAACTAACACAATATTTTTGAAGAAACTTTATTTAAAAAGACCTACTATAAAATCGATCAATACATCGATAAAAATGTGTGGAAGTAGCTCTTACTCTGTATTTGTTAGTTTTCTGGCTACTTATGGATATATAAAGACATTGTAAAATTTAATAAATTGTCCTTACAATCATTTATTAGCTTGTAAATGCATGTGACATTGTAATTATTTTATTGTAAATAGAAAACAATTAATGCCATTGTAACATGGCAATAAAAAAATTGCTCCGAAATTTTGTTCTTGACTGAGAAGGTCTTCCGTACCGGTGTAGATTTTGACGTTCATAAGAGCTTTAAATAATGCCAAATGTAATAAAACAATTTTTACTTTGAATGACTGTCACGTTAAAATTAATACGCCGAAGTTACTACATGATTCAAAGTTGATGATAATATTACGCTCCGTTAACTGAATTAGATAACGATTTTCCACTGATTGATTATTTTTGTTTTATAATACATTATAAAAATTTTGCATCCACAACAAATTTAAATAACTTTGGAATAGCGCAAAACGTTATAACTTACAACACAAGACAAGCCGCGACTCAAGGGAGTTGATACACATGCGTCACAAGAGTGTCTTTACCTATGCATGTGCATCAATATGATGTTCAGTAAAGCATGTATGAGATCAATGACCTAACGCAAGAAGTTAAATCGGCAACCTTCAACGCCTAGGGGATGTTCGGATATTGCGTCGCCACTTGACACAGATGCACTTAACTATGCATGGACAGAGAAGCCGTACTCCCGAATCCGAAAACTTGGCAAAGTTTCAGATTGTCAATTTTAAAGTTTATCAGGCAAGCTTTTATGTATGGAAGAGTTGATTAATTTATAATATTATAGACACCAATATAATTATAGTATAATGTGCAGTAAAAAAGTATGTCTTATAAATTATTTTTATAATTACATTGTGTTTTTATAAATAATAAATGTTAAATCTAAGAACTGTTAATTTCAATGCGATCTTTTAAATCCGAAACAAGGTTTCCTTTTTTTTCGTTTCCAGAATAACAAAATTAATAAGAAATAATGCTTATTTTATGAGTGCTTATAACGTAAGTAGCCATTTAGGGAATCATTGATTTCAAACTAAACTTAAAATTTATACACTCATTAACAACTTCGAAAATGACAAGTTTCGAAAATGGTTTAAGTCATTTAAAACACTAATCACACCAGAACGATTTCAATCAATGCAAATATGGACAGAGGTTAGATACATTTACCTAAAGTTTAATAAAATTAATTAAAGCTGCTTGTATGAGATTACTAAACATATTATAGGAAATTCCAGAGCATTATTTATAGTAGTCTAAGAGGAAAAGAATTTAGTATTTTATTAGTTGTCCTACTTACATTAGGAAGTTGTGGCTCAGTGGTTAGCATACATCTGTCTGTTAATTTTATATCCTATGTTCACATCCCAGCCGAAACCAAAATTACATCAACAGTAAAAACATTGACACTGCATCTTACCATTCATCCAATTGTATCGCTTAAGCGTTACATCAGATACGTGAAAGTAAATGTGAGACAATAGTAACTCGAGTTGTAACTAAACTTGAGGCTCTTTAATAGTTCCTGCGCAGTTGACTGATATTTGTCAGTTATATGTGTAATCGAATACGGTCGCGAAGAAATCATCACCATCATTAATTGTTTCAGAAAAATATTCATATGTAAATACGATTGAATATTTAGCTGTTTACATTTGTAATTTACACTTACTTTTTTTTTAAAAGCGTTAAATCTAAGAAGTAATTTGCGTCAGTCAGTCGCGTGAAATTACAACAGTCATCGATTTTCACCTCCAACGATTGCTCGTTGTGTGCACTTTGTTTGATCAGGGGCGGAACATTTGCAGCTGTTCATTCGATGATTTTTGCTTCACTGGACACAGCAGTAAACTACGCAGTGTTAGGTAGAACCGGGGAGAGGCGTGAAAAATGGCGCCTTGCGGGTCGCCGGAGCGAGCGGCGTGGGAACCGTAAGGTCGTGCCAACAACAACTATCCATCGCGGATTCGAAGCTCATTGAACGATACTATGAGTATCATATTATACTGTTTGATGTTAATCTCGCCTTGAATTCCATGTTATTAGACACAAAGTATTCTCCAGTTATAAATTAAAAAAAATCGTTTTAATGAATTTACTGTAATATGATATCAAATGCATTCTGCACATAATATTTTATCAAACTTAATTCAAATTTATGTTTTATACAAAGTGTTTCTTTCCTTTGTCATAATTTTTAACATAATAAAAGTTTTCAGTTGCATTCTATATCTCGTATAACGGGGAAAAGTTATCATTATCTGTTAAAATGTTTTATCGCGTGGCACCACCTTTACATTCTCAGATTCTCCAGGTGAATACATTCAGCACCCGCGGTGATGTCAAATCATAACATACAGATAGCAGTTTTGGTGTGTCCAAATTAAATAATTTTCATTTCATAATATAATAGGTGGACGAAATTCTTTGTCCTTGTCTAGTTAATGACGTTAATATCTCCTTGCAAATAAAGGCACTTATTACAAAAAGAGGTGTGGAGCGTGGAGGAGAATCAGTTATTCACAGTCTGTGTAGACATCACGCATGGCGATTGCAAAGTTTGGATCGATGGAGATGGAAGATTTGCCCATACTCACTGCTGGGTAAGCGACTAGTGTGTCATTATGGGATTTGGGTTCGGCAGCATCGGACGGATTTTCCATTATCAACCGGTCGCCAGAGCCTCGTTTGTTAGCTAGCAGAGTGTATCAAGTGCATGAGAGGCTGGCGTTTAGAGGAAAAGATGGTATATTCTTTTTTCTAATCTTTACATAGCTATATGCCACGTCTAAAATTATTTATATATTATATATTATAAATCTCATAATGTAAGATGTACTATAAACGCAAGTGCTCAGTTGTATATCGTATTTAGGCAGTTACTTTACTTAATTTCATAGGTATAACATATACAATGGGTACAACTGCACTAGCACTTAGTAAAATTGGTAATAGATTCGCGCGCACAGATGAAATGAGAGATGAGACTGGTATTTTATCAGCAATGAGATGTAAGGCGCGTGGCCGCAGCGGCGAAGTGTCGCAAAGAGCGTCCGATTGTATCGTGACCCCTTCATCTCGCCGCCGCGCCGTCGCTTACGCCACCGTTTACTAACCATCATGATTATCATCGTTTTATTTAGGTTCCGTAATTATATCAAATTACTGTTGACCTTACGAACCCTAATACTGTTTGGATGAGCATAAGTTACTTAGGTAAATGTATTTGTAAAAGACTAAAAAATGGTACCAACTATTCCTGACATAAATAACTAGTCTGTAGTCATATGACGCATTCTAGTTCATTCTTTAGTAATTTTCTTACGTAAGGCTAATCTGAACTTAATCTTCATCAGCCTATTTTTGTCCACTGCTGAATATTGGCCTCTTCAAAAAAGGACCAGTATAAAGCAGAATATGTATAGAATTATATTCTTGGAAGGTTGGCCCATACTCACCACGGCGGGCAAGGTGGGTGAGCTTAGTGCCGATACCCTTGCACTAGTGATTGCTCCCCATCACTAGCCTATAGGATTTGGGTTTGGCTAATTCAGATGGAAATTCCACCATCATACGGTCACCAGAGGCCCGTTTGTTTGCTAGCAGGGTGCACCCCGTGCAGGCGAGGTTGGCACGCCCTCTTAAATAAACTCCTAAACTAATAATTGCTACAAAACCATAAGAAAATTAGATTATATCATTCATCATATGACTGAAGACTCCGATGTGTCGCGCGAAAGTAAATGGTCTACCCTTTTGGCCTCTTAGTAAATCCTACCAAATCACAACGAAACCAACCAACGAAATAGTAGGTGTGACATTTGATCCGCATTTATCATGGTCCGCGCACGTCGCTGTGATTAGTCGAAAAGTTAATTTTACCTTGCATTCGATAAAGCGCCTTCAAAATGTCTTGCCCTTCAAAACTAAAATCACACTTGCGCTTACTCTTATTCAGTCCATACTTGATTATAGTGATGCCTGTTATTTGGATGCTACAGTGGAGCTACTAAATAAACTGGAACGCTTGCAAAATCTGTCAATCCGTTTCATCTTTGGACTCAAGAAACGTATATCTCAGTTTCGCAAGAACCTCAAGCGGCTTCCAATTCCACTTCGCAGGAATACTCGATTATTATGTTTCCTTTATAAGTCCTTGTACAACCCATCATCTCCGGCATATCTCAGGAACCTATTTTCCTTCGTTCACCCTCCGAATGTGCCATGCAGATCGCATATCAGGACTCTCCTTAATTTTCCTTCCATAATTCCTTTTTTTTAAGAAACGTGTAAAAGACTACCACTTGCATGGTGTTAATGTAGTATATATTGTGTATTTACGAATAAGTACATAACAAAATATATGTATATGTTATATATATAAAAGAGTTGAGGCACCAGCAGATGCAGGAACACCTCCTGAAGAAACAAATAAAAGTGAATCAGACAGAGACATAAGTATGGATGAGATTATGAAAGCACTGAAGAACATGAAGGTAGGTAAAGCAGCGGGATATGATAGGGTGGCGGTCGAATTGCTAAGAGCTGGACAGGGCGTGGTAGCTAGTCAGTTGTATCGCCTTTTCAACCTGTGTTGGACAATGGGGCTAGTACCGGGAGACTGGTGCAAAGGCTGTAATCGTGTCACTGTACAAAAGAAAAGGGTCGCAACAAGATTGTAAAAATTACCGTGGTCTTAGCCTACTCAGTGTCGACGGCAAATTGTGTGCTAAAGTTTTGATAGAAAGAGTCATGGATGAAACTGATAAAAATATATGGGATGTGTAAGCAGAATTTCGAAATGGGGATGGTATACACGATGCAGGTATTCTCCTTAAGGTGTATAGTTGAAAAGTATTTGGCTAAGAACCAAAAAGTCTATTGCGCTTTCATAGATTTGGAGAAGGCCTATGACAAAGTAGTGAGGGATGAATTGTGGTCGGCACTATCTTTGCATAGAGTGAGCAGTGATCTGATACGAGCACTGAAATCAGTGTATGAGGGTTTCCGAGCTTGAATCAGAATTAACGGGGCGTACACGGACTGGTTTGATATCCATAAAGGTGATTTGTTTGACAGATTTGAAGGAGAGTGATTGTGGACTAAGAATGAATGAGTTGTCTGTTAAATGTTTGCTCTACGCCGACGATCAAGTTACTTGCGTCATCGGCTTATGACGCAAGTAAGACTATGCATGCAGGCAATGGTGACAATAATGAATGGGGCACTGGAAAGAAAGGGAATGAAAGTAAACGTTAATAACACAAAGATTATGGTGTTTGAAAGGGAGGACAGGATGACGGAAGTATGTATCAAGATTAGGAAAGTTAGTTTAGAGCAAGTGAATGAGTTTGTTTACTTGGGAACAATGTTGACGAGAGATGGAAAGCACGAATGAGACATTGAAAGGAGAGCGATGACAGGTAATATGGTGAATTTTTCATTGCATACATTTATGAACAGCCGGACGATATCTCACAAAGCTCGTTTGCATAGAGGGGTATGGGTACCAACATTAACATATGGAAGCGAAAGCTGGGTATGGCAGAAGAGGCATGAAAGCAGGAGAAATGCAGTAGAAAGCGTTTAGAAGTATGATTGATGTGAAGATAACTGACAGGGTTCGAAATAATGTGATCAGAGAGCGTTGTGGCGTGAAAGACGATGTAGTGACACGAATTGAGAAAGAGATGCTGAGCTGGTTTGGACATGTGGAGAGGATGAATGAAAGTAGGTTGACGAAACAAATATATGAGGCGAGTGTAAATGGTAGAGGAAGGCCTAGGCGTATATTTCACGATCAAATAGGAGACGTTCTGAAAAAAGGCCAGGTCAAGAGTACTCTAAACCAACGAGTATGTGTGTGAAGATTGATGAAAGTTGAAGAACCGAAAGAAGTGGAAGAAGATTGTTTCTGCCTACCCGGTTGGGAACAAGGCGTGAATATATACATACATACATATACATTTATTTTTTTAAATATATCTATGGATATTATTTAATCATATATATTTAATTGTATACATAATATGTATTAGAAATGCACGCTCTAAGTTTGCCATTTCAATAAAATTTCCTGTTAGGGACTTTTTTTTTTTATAGAAGAAGGGGGCAAACGCGCGTGCGGCTCACCTGATGGTAAGAAATTTCAAATTTCAATATATGGAATAAGTAGTACAAATAGTAAATATTAATGTTTTTTGCCTTTTAAATAAATAAAATGAAGTTGTTAAGAATCATTCACTCAATTAAGCGTGTATTTAGTAATAGTTTAAGTATAGTGTAAGGTGATTTTTTATTTTGTTGAATATTGCTCTAAATTTGTGTAGCGCGCTCTATCGTCGAAAGAGGAAATTTCCATTTTCATCGAGGGTTCACGTCTAGGGGTGGTTTTTACACTTACTTGTTACCCTTAATACTGACATCTAACGGTAAACTATGGAATTATTACACCAACCTGAAAGTTTAGAACTTATTCGGTTGAACACTGTTTCACTGTAAGTAAAACTTATTGAAGGAGCATTTGAAGTCAAGATAAAGTCAAATGAAGAGGGCAATTAATTTTTAAACTAAACTTACTGAAACTATCATATTCTTTTTATGGAATTCTAAAAAACACTTAAGATTATGTAGTTAATAAATTAATGTAGTTTCGCTTCGAACGGGAACAGATTTTTGTGCGTTATGAGATATAGTGTATCTTAAGAAGTATAATATTTTTATTATATACAATAAAAGTGTTTGATGTCAAGTGTAATATCTATATTAAACATTAATGTATGAATATAAAGAGTAATTCTTTTAACATTGTTTTTTTACTAGAATAACATAGTTATAGCAATAGTTTCCAATTTATTTTTATCCTGTGAAGTATATGAAAGAAGCGACAGTAAACATTGCTGACAGCAACTCAATCATGTGGGTATAGTCAATAGAGCAATGAAAATCAAAAGCTTTCATAATTCTATCAACTTTTGTAACAAAAATATGTTATTTTATTATTATTAGTCTTCATAAGTTTGTCAATAACCAAAGATGGACATTAAAATTAATGGTGGTGGTGTGATGGACATTAAAAATTTATCGCTAAATTGAGTAGAGCGCAGTAGCAGACCCCTCGCACCTTAATGTTGCGTCCCGCCACCGGTCTAGATTCATATATTGCCTTCTCGAAAGTCTTCCCGCCTTGTTATTGCGGGACGACATAGCAACCATGGCATAGTAACTAATATTCCTTGAGGGAATGCTTTGAGGGAGGGTGGCGGAGTCGAAGGAGTACGTTGCTCCGAGTAAGAAGGCCCACCCCTGTTCCGGTGTGACTTACTAGGAGGGAGAGAGACTGGAAAAGTGTTTTCCCGTGGCTGCCTAGGTCGCAGATGTGTGCGAAAGCGTTTTTGTATACCTATCGATATTGGGTGAAGGTGGTTCCCGAGTCTGCCACCTGAAGGCCATGAAGGTCAGGAAAAAAGCTCTCAGAGGCAGGGCTGGGAGAACTGGTGCCGCAAAAGATATGTCACATCACATATTCTAACTGACTAAGCCAAGATTACTAAGCTCACCGACGAGACGTGGTCTAGTGATTATCGTTTTTGACTGTTACGCTGTGGCACCTGAGTTCGAATCCCAGTCGGATTTAATAAAAACCCCGTGTCTCTGACACTGAACCGTCCTCGCATCTTATCACATAATGGTTATATCGGATACGGACAAGTAAAATGATACGAGTGAGTGTCTGACAAATGACAGGAAACTTTTTTTTAAATATGTCGGATAAAAATGCTCTGACCGGTATCATGTGCGCGTGGCGTAACAATCGCCAATCCGCCTACCAAGCATTGCCATTGATGTCTTCCTGGTGGAAACGTTGACTAGCTTTTTATTTTATTCAGATTGATATTTTTTTTTACAATTTAGTTGTTAGAAATGATGTCCCATAGACATACGAGTACGTTGTTGATGTGAAAAATTTTCAACGGCTTAAAACAGTTGATTCAAACACCTCTCGTTAGTTTAAATAAAAAAAAAAATTGTGACGGAAGATTGCATGGGCTATTACTTGGAATAAATTTACTTTTAATATCAATATGAACGGATCGTTATTTCTTTAAGAATTTTCCATATGAGTTTCTATTGAATTGTACTCTGCAGACGTTTTAAGATTTGGAATAAAATTTAGTATGTAAAAATTAGCGCTTAATTTTCGAAGCGATTTTCGTGTTCATCTATAAGAGAATAACTATTTCAGCTGTTTATTTGTATGAAGTAGAACTATGAAGGCGTGGCGCTGGGCGTGGAAAGGGGCGGTTAGAGGGCCCACCCATTGCACCCATGTTAGCACCCAACAGTGGTCAAATACAAAATTAAAAAATATAATTATTGAAAATTAATAAAGAGTTAAGTAGTTAAAATTTACAACGATTGTAATAATTAATGTGAACAAATAATAAAACAGTTATTTATTATTATTATTTATTCATAAAATCAAATTTTAATTCTATAATTTTTGAAAGATCAAAATAAAATAATAAATTCGGTTTTTGCACAGAAGAACATTGTTCTGTAGTTTCATTTTACGCTATAGTAGCAAAAAAACTGAAATGTAATAATAATAATAATAATAGGTTAATAAGTCTCTTCTCTCACTAATAATATACTAATAAAGAAAAAGAAGCCAGTTACATACAGTAGGCATATCACGGCTTAGATGTTAAATTTAAACAATTTTTTTTAACTATACTTAGTTGTTGTTACTAAGCCTACTGGCAATGGCGTGGGTTAATCAATTTGATTATACAAAAACACGGTAAGTACCTTGTGGAATTAAATACTATTTATTGAGAGGACGAGGTCAGGCAAACGGGCAGTGGGGCTCAATAATGGCTCTTAAAACCGTGAAATGAACGCCGGCGTCGCGACCACCCAAAAATAGGATGCCCATCCGCTTTCAATCGATGACTCCGCTCTACTCGATGCTAGCTTCTGTGTTATTAAAAGGCACAGGCAAATCGATATGCCATGTGCCCATGACTTACTTGATTAACCTATTTAAACGATGTATCAATCATTTCATGTAAAAATATAGACATGTCTCTCAATTATTTCACTCATAAAAAGTCTATTAGCTGACACGGCTAATCTAAATCTAATCCCCCCATCGGCTCTTTATTCAATCACTTTAGATTTTTACATTTTAAAGTTAGAGTTCTTTTTTAGCCATATGTGATAAGTAAGCACTGGACCAGTTGCCCATTTTAGCAGATGGCGCACATAATACACTAGTACGTGGGATTTACGTTTGTCATTGTTGAACATCGTTATCAGTTGTTTGCGCGGCTCTTGTTAAAGAATATGCTAACCTATAGATTTATCATTAGTCGGCCAGTACTCTTAGTGCAAGTGATCTTGAACTTTAGATAAAGTTGGTACCTATATTTTCTCTTCTATTTCTTTATCGACATATTTAAGCCCACTGCTGAACGTAGACACTCCAAGAAATCGTCAACCCGGCACAAATATATTGGAGGATTTGCCAAGACGCACCACGTTAAGCAGACGGGTTGTGAGCGCAGTACCGGTACCCTCACACGAATGATGCTGCTCCTCATCTCTAGTCTGTGGGATTTGGGTTAAGCAAATTTGAATATATTATCCTACTACAGTCACCTCATGCAAGTGAGGTTCGTATTTGGAGAAAAAGATGATATATTCTCCCTTATTTTACACTTCCAAAAGTATAAGCTGCTGGACTTTTGCACATATTGTAACATTAAGACTCCCTTGTGTAAAGTGATCTTTAAAATCCTGGAATTACATAAACTCCCTTAGAGTCTATGCGAACAAAACCACGAGCGCTGTTTGTGGAGAATAATTTAATAAGTATGAAGATGACTGACCCTATTGGTAATAACGAGTTCCCATGGACTCGTAATATTAAAATGTAATCACGGTCTGCACAATTTCCGTCTGGCTCCAAACGCTCTGGTCACGTTTTGATTGCCGTCCAACGAAAATCGGCGCATTCATTATTCACTTGTCACCATCCTCATTGTAGCATAGATTACATTCTCTATTAGATTTAGGAAATTGGATTTCCTATTGGCATTCATTCAGAAGTGTTGATGTTATAATCAGAATAGGAAAATAATTTCAAGCTTGGTGAAATGATTGTGAGTGAACAACATGATAATGCTACAAATTTAAAATGAAAAAGTTATGAAATGTGGCACAATATTATTGTCCCTTTGCGTAAGATATAGTGAGAATTATTTTTATAGCAATACCAGTATTCTCACGTTCACGTCAATTTAAAATCATTTTTATGGTTGTCGATTGAGGAAAACGTAGATTATTCTAACACCTAGTTTACGCTTAAGCAATCATTGATATTGGGAATCGACCGCAATAGGAAGCCAGGTGATAGCGGAGAACGATGACCAAGCAGGTGGCAAATAATTTGGTGATGTCTTTATCGGCGCGTGCGCATCCAATCATCCCTCATTTTTAGGGTACCGTAGTCTGACAATAACTAAATAAGGTTTAATCGGTCCGACCAAAAAAAAAACTAAGTACTTTACACGTAGACTATCAGTCTTACAAATAATATCATAATTTTTTTTCTAACGTATCTGATGATGATCTGATACTTGTAAAGACAACATTTATGTGGACCCTCTTATAATCGAAAATGTTTTTTTTTCAAGTGTGTTTTCCATTCCTTTTTTCTATCAACTGCATGTTTCGCGAGACATAAAAAGACTGGATAGTTTTGTCTTCATAAATAGTTCTGCATCGTAATATGACTACGGAACTTGTTATCCGTTAGGCACTGGAACGGGTGCTACCCTTTCGTACTATTTCGTAATAATCTGGAACAAATCAAGCGATCATGATTGACCAGTTAAAAGAAGGTAAAAGTAATATATATTTTATAACAAGTTTTAATTATCTTTTTTCCTACAATACGTATTGTTCGTGATCTGTACCCAGTTAAAAACAGAACATAAATGTATCAACTGTTGTTTTAATACAATAAACACGTCAAGTCGCGTTGTTGAAATAGCGATGAACTCTATTGTGCACACATTAAGGATTCTTACGAATATAGGACATGTTAGGAGGATTTATAGTACAAAGTTTTTCTTTTTTAAATTCTACAAAATAGTGGTACCTCCACTGCAGGAATTTTCTTTGTATTGTGGTTGTTTGCAGTTGCAGTTGTCCATAGGCTGCAGTAGCCACTTACCATCAGGCAGACTGTTAACTTGTTTTTCGGACTATACTGCCGCTAGTTCTAGAGCATTCTGCTGTCATTTCTCTGGTGTATTGTTTCCCTATACCTTACGGGACAAGATGAATTGGTAATTCCATTCACAGAGCTAATATGAATAGAACTCGCCTGGTAATTTTTTTTTTGTATAACCTTGAATTGCCTAATAAATTTATAATAAAAAACTTTTTAAATTGTGGACACGTTTCAATATGCTTTATGTAGATACAAAATATGTGTATGATTACGTAATACAAAACAGCAATCAAAACACATTATAATAATATTAGATGTTTAGGATCGCATACTTGGACGTACATCTGCGGAGGGCTTTGTTTGTTATTGCCATTGTGCGTGATAGTTTAGCGAAGCGGGGCTCATCTTGGCTTCCTCGGCATTTCCTGTCCTGGCCCGCTTCCATTGTTGTTATTGTTCGTCACTCTATGAATTCGCCGTCGTCGCTTTCGGATTAGTTTACATTCTGCAATAGGACCACAACTAGATTTGACGCAGGTTACAGTCTAAGTTATGTGTTTAATAACAACTACCAACAATATTGTCTCATATTTGTATAACAGTCTCAGTTTATGTTGAAAACATAGCATGAGATTAGCATTTTCGAATAAAAACATTCAATCATTGATTTTTTATGAATCTATTCGTTTATGCTCCTTATATTAAGATCATGTGTAAATAATGTAGAAAAGAAGAAAATCTTTTTAGAAATATATGATTATTACATACGTGAGCCTAGTGGTCAGGGTGCTCGCTTAGATATCATAGATCCCGAGTGACACGGATTTTATCCCCGGTGCCGGCACTACTACAATTGTAAGTGGTGTATTTTCCACGTACTCGGCAGTGAAGGATAACAACGTGAGGAAACCTGTATGTCTGAGATATAATAAAATATATTATTTCGTGGATATGTGAAGCCCGTCAACTTGCACTTCGTGTGGGCGGCGCGTAGCGGGCCCTTCCCGGCTCAAGAAATTTATATAACTTATAGTAAACCATTTGCAATGTTTATCAAAACATATTTTTAATTCTTTTCATTGATAAAGAACAGAGGAATTAGAACAGAACTTAGCGATGATGACATTAATCATATTAATTAAGCAGTAAACTCCCTATACAGAGTTGAGTATAAACAAACAACCGCTACTTTTGAGGGCAGTTCAAATGCGGAAACGAAGTATCAAGTAGATTTGGGGCTGCCGGATGTTCCACCCGCTACCGGTCAGTTCTGAGACTTCCTGCGAATGCTCTCACGGAATCTTATGCAAATTATCATAGACAATAGATATTACGTATAACAAAGTAAATATTTATTATCTAATTTTTGTGTTAGTCCAATAGTTAAACTTTGGAATTTTTGTTTACAGTAAATAAAATAATTTAAGCATGCAGTAAGGCAAACTGATAGTAACCGCAGTAAACTGCAACAAATATATAAGTGAATGGCTTCCACTAACTTTGATTATCCAGATTCGTGGTTAAGATGTAAATATTAAGATTCTAACTTGGCGGTGCTTGTGAAGCGTGCAGCAGGTGCGACGGGGCAGCAGCGAAGCGCGACCACAGCATCGCACCGCACCGCGCCGCGCCGCACCGCACCTGCGCAGTACCGGAACTACGTGCCGATCCGCCTGCCGCACGCGCCGCCGCTTGCATTGCCTTCAGACACTACGCGAATATATTTTTTATGGACCTTTTTCCCCAAAGGGGTTAATTTTACAATTTGGATTAATATTTCTCTTTTTGTGAGTGTTTTCCATCTCAGTACACGGCGTATAGTTTTGCTTGTTGAGCAACGCCCGCGGCCTCAAGGACGCAGGCGCAAACCTCTGAAACTGTAAAAGCCAAAACGGCTAACAGCAATAACTTCATCGAATACATACGCTTGTTGAGTACTTTTATTTATCGTTATGAGATTACAATAAATAAATCATACACGTCACTGAGTATTATAATAAAAAGACAATCTTATTTAATTACACAACCATAACAATGATAACCTTTTCGTTAAACGACGTAAATAATTAGCAATTTAACTTCTTATTATAAAATATGAAGTGAATTAAATCAACAATTACACGAATTTTTAAGGATTTTTTTTAACACAGAGACATCTTTTGAGCTGAAAATTGCTGGAATTAGTAGTAATTTTTTTTAATTTTAAAGTTAATGTCTATTCAACAATCTAACATAACATTTAGAAAACTTTGTTAAAAAAGGTTTAATATAAAATATATTGAGGATATTGATCTTCTCCTACACTGCACTTGCAAGTCCTTTGGCTACTATTTGAGACTTTGTATTGATTTTATTATCATTGACATTGTATGATTTTATTACAAATTGTAAAAAAACTTTTGCCGATTCTTCTCTGAGTAGATCTTGTTCTGCGAATCGGTGTATATTTTGACGTAAATAAGAGTTTTAAACAACCCCTGATTGAATAAAAAAGTTTTTACTTTGACTTTAATTACAAGGTATATTTTTTACATACAAAAAATTTACGTAAAATCGCACAAATGTATAAATTTTCAAGTAGCTAAAGACTTATTAAAATAAAAGCTGAAACAAGTCGAATCGTATTTTATATTCAGCAAAATAAAAAGCTGTTTTCCTTATTCGATACGAAGTCGTATCCGTAGGTACATTGGCACCAAAGTCATCAACCGTGCTGTATTCAGGGTCATGCGGACTAATGTAGCATAACTCACCAAGATGTGGTAAAAAGCTGCGTGACTCGGCGTGGCAATTTCTGATCACGAGCGTACTGCGGACGCCCCGGAAAACTGTACTTGTCGCAGATTCGAATGCCGGACGATTGTGACAATACTACGATTTTATTTTATAAGCACTTATAGATACTACATAATTTTTATTGATGTTTGAATCCTTTCAAATGTTTAGAGGAGTCCTTTGCCCACCACTGGGATATTTATATTCTATGCTACATTATTATGCTCCAGAGTTTATTATTCAAATTGTATTTTGTATTCCATTTCCTGAACTTCACCAATTTCTGAACAGCCCAATGCTGGACATAAGCCTTTCCTAAAGGATTTGTCGCAATCATCACGCTTGGCAGATTGGTAATTACCAAATATAATATCATATAATCTTGGATACTGCTGCCGCCATCGATTCGAATAATTTCGATTTGCATTTGTAGACGCTATTTGCTGGAGGGCAAGAGATTTTTTTGCCATTTCATTTAATTGAGATTTACGACACCTGGAGAGATAAGCTAGCAGATTTTAGGACGCCGCTGAAAGTTTCTGTAATCAGATATTGGCTTCGGTTTAGATTCAAACCCAAAACCCACGAGTCGGTTTTCAAGTACGCTCTATAAAATTATAAAAATTGGCGGAGAAAGAATGACGTTTTGTTGCCTTACTCTCGAGTCGTTACGGTAAGCTAAGTGATCGTATTATATATATATATATATATATATATATATATCTGTCATTTAATCAATACTAAGGTCACCATTTAGTGGTGTCGTCACCGAGGTCACCTGTACCTTGAATTTAAAGCCAGTACTGACTCCTAACACCTGAGCTACCACAACTCTTAACTTAACGTTCTTAAAATACAAGTTTTAAAATATGAAATATTGTGGTCACTCTTATCGCGGGCGCTTAAACGACCTCGGCGTAGAGGCGCAGAGGCCGCGCGCAACTGTCACCAAGTAGCTCATGCCTCTCGGTTCGCTACACCAACTCGCTGTTTCATTTTAATCATGACACCAGTGGTTCATAATTGTGAAGATTTTACAGATTCCCACGCAGCGGACCACAGTTAATTCACCTACATAGTATTATTCTTTTAAAAGTAGATTGCTCGCATAATAAGCATACCGTTGAAACACCGCTTAAAATAAATAAAGTTTACTCTGCAATTAAAATTATTGCATCTAGTATATCGTATTCGTTTCAACTGTCATAACGCTAAGAGGCAATTGAGTAATTTTTGAGAGTACATACCGCTAAAAATGTATTTTGCGAAATTTGTTTTATTGTGAAATGTTTTTGAAGAATATGAAATGTCTCAGAAAAGGAGAATATATCTAAAGTCTTTTACTTATTTTGCACTTACATTGAAAGTGGAATAATTTTGATTAGATCATTGGCCTAAAAGATGTTTACTCACATTTTATTATATTATAAATGCTCGTAACGATACAAAATCCGAGATCGGTGTAATAACACCTGATAAAATATCCACCTCTAATTACTTTGGATACAAATTAAGAACTTGGCCAGGAAAAGCGTGAAACATTAACGATAGTTGGCAAAGAAGAGAGACGAACTTTCGACTCTGGCGAACGATTGATGGCGGAAAATCCATCTGACTATTTCAAACTTAAATCCCATAGGTTAGTCATGCAGCATCTTTTGTACGAAGGTGCCGACACTGTGCTCACCACATTGCTGCCTATCCTGACTAACCCGTCTGCCCAGCGGGGTGAATATAGACAAACTTTCATTTATGACTGCTTTACAGTTTTTGTCGGCGCTTTTATGGAAAGTTATAAGTCCAGCTGTGGACTTACACAGGCTAATGAGGTACTCGTAAGGTTGTGTGCCATCGGCGTAACAATGTGCCACGTCCTTTCTTCCTTTCTGGGCATCGATCACCAATCCGCTTGCCGAGCATGGTGATATGGATAATCCTCCTTATGAGCGAGGCCCATGTCTTACAGTGGACTATAATCAGGCTGGTAAGGTAAGTAAGTAAGGTAAATGATGAAATCATTCTCCTAACAATGGGATACAACATTACCGCAGAACATTCAAACGTGTAGGTAATAGAAGAGGAATTTTGATGAGGAAGATGAAGATTTTGTGAATCTGCATAACTTTCCAGTTAAATTTCTTTCAATTCAATATATTGTTTTTTATGGATTTATTCCACTATGCATTTTCTAGGTTATTAGCAAAGTGCGGAGGCTAAAAGATTGCGTGTCTTCTACTGACGAAAAAATTGGAGTAGTAAAGGTTACTTGCAAGCTATAGCTATTTCGTATAATGTGAACAAAGTTAGAGTGGTTAGATCAGTCCAGGCCTATGTCTTTGTTTTCGGACCTCTATTCCAGATGCGTGTTATATTTTCTAATGACAAACCACTGTTCGTATATGGTAAGGCACAATGCCTGTTAACTAAGGACCTACACAAATACAAAAGAGAAAAGTATATCACTACACTATAACCACACTCATTTATTTGTGAGAGTGAAAATTGTTCGTTACCTCAGCCACAATTTTCCACTCAGTTCAATTAGGCATAAAATTGTCTACTATACGCCACAATATTAAAAGTTGTGATTCACGTATATGTAAGATGATTGTAGAAGTAAAACTAATTGATAGTTCTATAATTCTGTGCTATACTATATTTCGAATGAATTTGTTATTCAGATAAAATTCAGTATGAAAGTTATTTCATTTTGAAATTCATTATTATGTATTGGAAATAGTAGTGCATACTCCTACTAGGTGTTATAACACTAAACTTTTCCATATTTTCTTACCGTAAAATAGTGCTGTACAAATAAAGTTATTAAACAATTATGAGTCTGTAACATACAAAATAGTCTCATGAGTACCTGCGTTAATAATGAGTTAGCCGTGCGCCAAACGAGTTAGCGCCACGTCTTACTAGGGCAAAAGTAACATACTGTTGCATTTAAATAGTAAAAAAAAGTGGTCAGAGGTTTCAGAGATTAATTTTAGTTCTTTAAACCCATTGTTTATTTGGAATATCCAATTACGGGTGAGCCCGTCTCCTCCATAGTGTCCAGGCCAGCGGTACGTATCTAAGATATGCATATACAACCAGATAATAATAGATATTCACAATAAGAACATTTTATTATCTATAAAGGATAGGTCCGCACCACCTGTAAGATTTCTGATTCAATTTAACTCAAAGGATTGCATCATTGATATCCACATAGAGCCCAATTTTGTCAGATAGCATGGAGCACCATGTGTTGATCAGGTCGGCATTTAGTATATTCAGCCTTTAACCTTATAGTTTCTTCGTATGTATTTTATATAAACTTTCATTCCTATTACCTACGCATAAGTGAGCGAGAACTTTCTTCAATACAAGCTGTATGAAGTGTTTTTTTTTATGGGAAAGGCGGCAAACGAGCAAGTGGTTCACCTGACGGTTAGTAATTACCGTCGCCCACGTACATCTGCAACACCAGAGGTTCTGTAGGTGCGATGCCGGCTTAAGGTTATTTGGGAGATGGGAGGGAGGAAGAGGAGGGGGAAGGGGAGGGGGGAAGGGAGGAGGAGTAGGTCTCCGGTTACCTCACGCACTGAACGAAATGCAGAGGCACAACATGCCTCTGCTTCACGCCGGTACTCTGCGAGGCCGTGGTACTAACCTCGTCAATCCGGGCCATTCGAGCACCACTAAAAGCCGCCGCTTGGCTCTACCACGTTTAAAATAAAACACGCATCTAGTAGATGCTTATTTTTAAATATTTAATGAATACATCCAAAGAAAAGAGATTAAAGTTAAATGCACCTTCAATATACATCAAAATATAAATTACCAGAGAATATTTTTTTAATATTACTTTTATTATACATATGTTTTATTATTCCACAAACTGCAGTCCCAATAAATTTAAGCAGCACCGCGGGAAGCACTCTATACCGTCTAAGCCCCATTTGCGTTGTTTCCGGAGGGTGAGAAATTTCAAGCTCACTCCCAAGCATTTGACGGGCGATAAACGCCGTTCATTAAGAAGTTCAGTAAGCTCCCCCTTTTGTAAGTCTCTTTATTTTTAAGAACTACCATACCTTTTAGGTGTGTTTAAAATAACTTGAGCGTATGGGTAGATTAGAAGAAATAGGCTAGCCTAAGGTGCTGTCCATTTTTAACAAGCCATTTGGAAGATACAAGGTTAATAAAGAATCCAAGATACAGAGAAACGTGCGACAAAACATTAACCTGGCTTTTCTTCGCGCAGTCGGGTAAAACGACACACACAAACATGTTAATCGCTTTAAATATTTTGCAAGTTACACTTAAAACAACACCGCACGGTGCTGCTAGACGCATGCGTTCCAACGCTTTTTATATTCATAAACTGCGTACTTAACACCGTAGGCATTGTTATCACGTAAGTCCGACACGACACTAGCAGTAGTTATAGATAAATAAAGGCGTCAAACGCAACACCGCGACGTATCGTTGCGGGGATCAGGCGTTACGGTCACGTATCGCCTCACTCCCACGTCTTAATTGACCTATTTCGTGTGAGATGTTACGCGCGCTACAGAGAGCGCGCCGCTTCTGGGATACCATCACCGCGAGACGTGACACCGCGTATCGTGCACTGAACACTCACTCTATTCTCGTCACACATATTTGACAGCCACCAAGCTCTGTTCTACGAAAGCTTGCGAAGCTTTAGATCCACATCTTTATATGCGATTGATTACAATATGCTTTGAGAAAAACTGCAAAATTTCAAACGAAATGTTTAAGTTAGCTTTGAAATTAAACAAATCCATTTGAAAACAAGACACTACTTCGTTTTTACCTTCCCATATATGGTGGCGGAGAAAGTGATGAGTGTTACACACGGAACGCAACATAATATAATCAGACCGGTAAATTAATAATTTGTGTGTTACTAAAATATTGAATCCGACTGTGATCGAATACAGGACCCGTCGCTCAACAGACAGGTTCGCTAATCACATATGTAACTATGGCAACCGCGTGGCTTGATTTTATACTTTTATCTCCCTACAAAAACAGTTTTTAAATACGTCAAACATGAGTTATCAATATGATTTGAAAATTACGAAATTAATAATGCTGGTCTAGATTTTTAAGTCTCAGTACTTTGTCACTTAAAGAGATTGGGGCATTACGTAGACAAACGATTGCGTCGAAACCACGCGCATTTGCGGTTAAATATGTTAAGTTTCACCATATCGCATTAGCCAGAAAATTAAGGCTCAGTGTGCTTATTCGACAAATCAATGTCTAAAGCTCATTCCTACAAAGATATCTACTGTTTAAATTAATCGTCCTTGGCAATGATAGACTAATAATATTGATAAAATAATGATTGTAATTATCCTTCAACATCCCTTGGTTTTAGACATTGTTATAGCACAAAGATATGCCATTTTAGTTTGTTTAGCTTCCCTTCGCCCACTTAAGTGTGTATTTTTTTTTTCTTGAGGAATAGTGATTACAGGCAAACTATACTGATCGCGACCACACTTCCAGTTTGTTAAATACTATCAGCTTCTACTATGTCAAGCATACTAGTCTAGTTAGATAAAAATAAAAAAGTGCGTAAAGATTTTCAGAAGGTGTCTTGTATGTTTTAAAATGTGTATTTTATGGAAATATTTACGATGAAAGATTAATTACGATGATCTGATCAGATTAAAGACTATTCTTACATTTGAATAAAGTCAAAATGAACACCAAACAGACTCAAAATTACTTTATTTTTAATCAAGGCTAGTTTTAGGCTATAGTGAAAATAAAATCTTTTTATCCGTCATCTTTTTTATTTCTTTAATGCCATTTTATAATTGTAAGTATTTAGTTTCATCAATACTTAATTATTTTAGATTGTTACTTTTATTATACTTTATTACATTTATAATATCAATACCTTAATTATATAAAATAAAGTAATTAGCACTTTTCTATTTCATAATGTAAAAGAAAGTAGGTACTGTGACCGTAGTTCATCCTAGAGTTCAACATCGTTACGTCTTTCGCATTAAGTAATAACTACTTCTCGTATATTGAACAAAATTATTAGATTAAGAAGTGAATTAACATCAAGCACCCAAATGTTTTTATGACGCATGGATGAAGTGCACCTCAACGTCGAATGTCGCATCCTCGAGACCACCCTGTCGCTTCTATCTCACGCTGAGATCTGCGTACAAAAACATCGCAGCAATCGATTTATTTGCCTTGTGTGGCCCTCATTTTACGCTCATTTGGAACTGTGAAATTGTTTACATCTAAAAGGTTCACGTCGCCTTAAATTGAGGCTTTTTGTTCTTTCCCATAATACGAAATGAAGGGACATGTCCTATAAAGAGTTATACACTAGTAATTTCTTAAGAAAATGAGACGTTTACTTTTACTTCCAAATCGCGGAATTCCGGAAAAAAACGTCCGACAATACACGTACCTTCATAATTCGCGAATTATAAACATGTACCTTCAATCTCAGGATTTTACTAGTCCTTTTTTTATAGACCAAAATACGAATTTTGAATGTTAAAGACATTCACTTCTATCCTACTAATGTAGAGTACATTAAAGTGTACAAAGAAGTGTACCAAGAAGTGCTTAGATTAAAACATATCCGAATATTTGTACTACGTTGCTCGATTCTGTAGTTACAGTTTTACTTCAGTCAATGCCAACTGAATCGATTTTGGCGGGACTTTCTCGAGAAGTTATAGGAATTTAAAGAGATTAATTTGGCTACTTTTTAGCCGGGAAATATTTTGGATTTCATTGCGAAAACTTAAAAACCTTTCATATTTAGAATGTAATCTTCGAAACTTTGTGGGGCCAAGGGTTATATTCTTTTCAAATTCATAGGTTCTCGTGCGTCTTCACAGAAAAAGAAATGACAATTTTATTTATAAGATGAAAACTAAAACGATGATGAGAAGTCATTATCTTTCTAATTTTACAATAAAAACATTATTTTCAACCTTTTTTGATATTATTTGCACCACAATTCGTTTTTAAGAACTAAGCAAAATAAGATCTATTAACAAATTCTAAAGTCTACTCGGACAAAGTCATACGTACAACTAGAACCAAATATAATTTAATCGTTACGAATCGAAGCTTCATTCGATAACAAAGAAGAGTGAATTGGGTATACACATAATAATGACATATTAATCTATGGGAATGACGGCTGCAAGGCTGTCTAGTTGATTTATTGGGACGTGAGCAGGCGGGCGCGTGTCTCGTTTCCCGGACTCCCTAGGGAAGCGCAGGTAGACAACCAAAATATTTTTGGGTGTTTGTTGACAACGTAAATTCGTCACGGTACCACAAAAATAAACCTTTTTTTTATTGCTCAATCGTGTTTTTCTTGCAAAAGTGTAAAATTAAGTAACTTTTTTTCATTGGAATAGCTCTATATTAGTACTGGTTTAATGTGGTTGCTAAAACTCACAAAAGAAGAGACAAAATAAACAGAAAATTTTAATACATCAGTACAAAATATCGTGAGTAAAAATATATGATCCCGACCAATGATGACGGGGTAGTCACTCTCAAGAATATTCACCAAATTGGATAATAGAATGTATGAATTTATGTAGACGGATCTCAAAGAATAAGTAAACTCTGTGAAAATTTAATAGAGTGATGGCTGACTACGTAAATCGTTGGAAGCAAGGGTTAACATTAGTGTCTTACTTGCTGTTATATAACAAGGGGTCTGGAGGCGTCAGTTCATCACATCACAAGTCATATTAAATATGCATGCCATTGCTCCTCCGCGCTTCGACCTACTGTCACTTGGGGATTCATTAATGGTGACACCAAAATAATCAGAAATCAGTTCCCTGCTTTTATGTTATTTTCGTTTTCGTTTATGTAACTTCTTATTTCTTCTCAGAAATAATCACTTCACCATTAAAGGAATGATTTTATGATAGATGTTTTTCTTTTAATGTACTTAGGATCAACGTTTCGTAGCTATGAGACAAGTAAAAATTATAATAATTATTTTGATTGTATATACTGACGAGAGCCTTGTTATGTAAATCTGTCACAAAATATCTATCCTTTGTAATGGAATGAGAAGAAAGGCAATGAAAATATAATTTCAGACCCTCATCATAGCAGGGACTGTCGTGGGCAAGCCTTCTGAGATAAGGAGCACTTTTTCATAATACTTTATTCAGGGACCGGAGATTTGGCTCAGTGACAGACTAATCGGCCATGTCACGAGTGAGTTGCGGGACGCTTAAGTATTAATGTTTAACCCTTTTGTATCCAGTTGTTGCAGCGCCCGACTACGTGTCAATCCCATCTCGACTCCGTCACGAACTGAATGTTTAATGTTCATTAATTTGTCAGACTCTATGATCCCGTTTAGTTCGCCTTGCACTCACTACAAACAAACTTATTAGCAAGCAGCTCGTCTATATGTAATGTAAAACGATATAGGTAATTAGCTATTAAGACAATAAAGTAGTTAAAATTGTTTATACTAATTTGGATAATTAGAACATGTTATACGAGCTAGTTAAAATAAAATCTGCTACTACGTGTTCTGGGTCTCATGCGGATTCATTTGTAACTGAATTAACTTTCTACGGCATCAACGCATTATCATCATTAGCATCAGCCTGTAAATGATCCACTGTTGGTATGGACAATTATGTGTTAATACGAGCAGTACTTTTGCTTAGATAAGATCTTATACAGACGGACAACTATTTTTGCAAACTAACTTTTTTTAATATACCCAAATAGGTTATGTATGTTGGTAATTTGCGAGTTACATTATCTACAGATAATGTCCTCTTTTTACTTTAATACCACGTTCTCAAACAAAAGAACAATCATTTAAGCATCGTAGTCGTACAGTCGACTTTTCAGAAACCACAGGGGCGCACTCACATGCAGATATTTCTCAAGTTTATCCTTAAAATTGGCTCGGCTGGTGCCTGGTGCGTAATCCGTGTAATATATGCACAAGTAAAAGGCAATGCTACCGCAATCGGCCCCTGAGGAGCGATCGCCGGACTTCGGGTGACCGCCGTGTTTTAATACTACTAACCACGCAATATTACTTAAATTTGTAAAATAAGGTTTTGATCAATGTATATTAAAGTATAAAATTCCTTCTTTGTATGTATGTGTGTTTCAACGGATTTAATTTAAAAGCTATTGCTATACATAATATTTATATAAGCTGTCATTTTTTTTAAAGGTTCTTTATGACTTCAGAAGTGCTACAGACTATGTTTCAATGTGAAGGTGAGATCGAACGACAACCATTCAATGGTTGTCGTTCGATCTCACTTGTAACACAGAACGTGTATGAACGAAATTTAGCAGAGACGTAGATTATGGCATGGCATGGGATATATAGAGGGATACTGTACAAAGAGTTCTCTTTGGAGAAAGTTTTTGACCACGCGGGCGAAACTGCGGGTAGCCGTTCGTTTTTTTTTATTTATACCAAGTTGCCTATTAAAGCACTGGCAGGCATTTTTAATGTGTCAAAAACCATTATTCAGGTGTGACAGTGATTGTTGCATTATAATATTTAAAGAAAATAAAAAAGAAAAGCTAATTAATTCAAAGACAAAATTTGGGTGGATATAATAACCGTACTTATTGAGCCATGCGATCAGTGGCCTGACAGCTATTACTTTGTTTGTAGTATGTTTTAGGACAAAGTAACCCTTACGCATTCGTAACCGAAACTAATGTGTAAGAAGAAAAAAACAACTTAGTTAGTAAGTAAAATAAGCCTAAGTCCAGCAATGCACTGTTTAGACGGTGCTTAAGAAGAAGAAACAAATACTAATGAGTACAATATCCTTCAGAGACAGTTCTATGTTCAAGGCATGCGACAGACACAGTTGTATAGCGGACCATGGAAAGAATTATTTGGTATTTTTGTCTAGGATAAAACCTGCAACGATGATCCTCAGCGGCAATAAGAATCAGCAAACTGAAGGGATAATGAGTCAGCCATTAGAGAAAGAAAAGATATCGAGTAGTAACCTCGTATAGACCAACGCAGTCTAGATCTACCTCTAAAAATATAAAAGTTAGTGTGTTAGGGCTGTGCTTACTTTTTGGTAGTGAACTTGTGATAGACTGATTATAATAAGGTTGATATCCCTATATCCCAAAACCACGTGTAATAGCATCCCTTTATAAGTTTAACTTAGGAGTGTCCTGTGATTTGCGAACATAAGAGTAAAAGTTGGTAAGCATTCCACGAAAGATTTGCCCGTTGCTACTCACGATAGGGTTGGTGGGTGGCTGTAGAAGAAGAAGACAATATTACACAGTAAAGATTCATGTCCTTTATATTGGTTGTTTAAAAGTGATTTAAATACTGACAATAATAAAATATTTTGCTGGTAGTAACGATCGTATAATTACGTCAAGATTTTCATCTAGGATTGGTTACAATTAATACTTGAATTAGCTTTAATAGGTACACAATTGAATTGTTTCAATAGAGGTTGCATTTGGAGGCTAAGTAAGGACCACTGGCGAGGTGAAGTCGCGGGGAGCAGCGGGGGCGCGGGGATCGGCGCCCATTGGTCGCGCCCCCGCTGTGGGTGGGCACGGGAAAATACTCCGCAAATTTTTCTTAACATTACGAAAAGCTTTTAGCGTCAGTCCACAGACATACGTACGCCTTTCGCGTACTTCAGGAATGTCTCGTTGGTGGGTTAAAGATTGATTACATCAGAAACCACGCGAATTATACTTTTATTTTTGACATTCTCACAGGTAATCCTTTATCATCAATAAAGAATGGATGTGACACCTAATTATATTTTTCTTGACACCCTAACCTTTATTATTTTTGTGGATACATTTTAAAAACGTTTCAGGCGCTTAATTTTGATGTGAATGCGAAGTTTTATCGAGTTCGAAAAGAGCAGACTTTCTCACAACACTTTGCAACAATCGGGCAAAAGGTTCTCATAGTTGTTCGAAAAACTATTTAAATTTAAGGGGGTGTGGGTGCCTGTAGGGGGGAAGTTAGTGTAGGCGGGCCTTGCGGGCGGGGCGCAGGGTGCCGAGGTGCAGCCACGACGCGGCGCGCCCACCGGCCTCGGTGCTCAGTCGCGCCGCGCTCGTCTCTACGCCCGCGCGTACGCTGCTAGTCCTAGTTGATCCAGCCATCATGTTCATTTCCAACTTTTAGACAGCGAAACATAGATATTCAACAGAAGTCTGACAACTCGCCAAAAGTCCGAATCACCTGCAACAAAAACGCAAAGGTGCCACCAAAAACTCTCTAATTGACCCTTCCGTAAACAGCCACCCAAATAATTGGCGTGAAGGAAGCATACGAAGTGCAGCCCGCGACGGGCGAACCTACAATTAGTGGCACCTGTCGGACACGCGCCGCGCATTAATTCGCACCCGCACTAAATGTACACGCAAAAAACGCCAAAATAAACTGGTATCGATGCACCTGCGACAATCAGCGGCTTGCGGCGACCGCTCAGTGCGGGAGGTGAGTGGCGCGCGGCTGGCTCGCTAGTCGGAACACCCGAGGCTTCTTGGGCGATATGATCATGTTATTTAAAGGCAACAGTAGTAGACTAGAGCACCTGATAGAGAAGATACAAGCGAATAAGGAAAACCACGACGTCACGACTGACGACATAAAAGGTGAGAGCTTATTATTATTTTTGTTACTTTATTGAGTGGTTATTATTATTATAAATACCATATTTTTATTTGTACATGAGATCAAAATAATTCAATTTCCATTTATTTAAGAAGTGCTAACGATTTAGTTTTTATATCAAATTGCTTGTTGCTTGTGCAAGTTTACATAGATTAATGATTTTGATCTTTAAAATTAAACGTCTTTAAAATTATTTTAATAAAATTCATAATTGTTTTTGAGCCATAATTAATTCCGAAATCATCTGCGATTCAAGTAAATTTTTTTTGTTTTACTACATAAACAATAACTTACAATAAACCAAAATAATTTTTACAATTTTTGCTTAAGAATCAATACCCTCTTATTTTGGCTTTAAAGCCACACAATCGTTTTAAAGGTTATCGAAAATATTCTTGTCTAAGCTGAAAATTTAAATTCTATAAAAGCGTTAAATTTGAGTTTTGTGTAATATTTTGTATAATACTACCAATAATGTTTTCATTGACAGTGAAATGTTTTGTTACTTAAATGGTATAATGTAATATTCATCTAAAATCTAAAAAGTTCCAAAATTTAAATAAGTGACGATGAAGACTGCTTAGGTGTCAGAAAAAAGAATTATACTGCCGAAAATTACTTTAATTTTAAAGAATTTGGCATCAGAATATTTAGATGCCATCTGTCAGTTGGAGGAGCTTTAAGTTAATCAGCAGAGTGCACCGCGTACTGATGAGGTTTACATACATTAGTCTGTGTTAATACGCTGCAATCATTTCATTCAATTATGATTTAAAGTATTTCTTTAACAAGGATATTTTATTATCGTTCTTACAAAATTCGCAGTATTTTTTATTTGGCTTAAGACACGACATATTGATGAACACTTAAACTAAATCAAATAATGTACTTTAAGAACAATTTTTTTAATATTTTGTAAGGGAGATATATTCATTTGGCATTCCAAATACCCTTTTTTAATGTATGTGTATTGTTTTTTAGTAGTAGTTAGTGTTAATTAAGATTCAGAATTAGACTTTTCCAATTATAATAGCATTTACAGCAGCGTGGCTGACTCTTCCGGGCTGCGAAACTGTCGCAGATATTTGAGAGCAGGCATTTGCCGCGTAGTGGGCATTTACAGACAGCTACTTTACTTTACTAATTACTATACGTCGACTGCAAAGAATACTTTTATAGCATAGTAGCTATAGGTGTATGCGCTAGACTGAGCATGTATGTGAACGCAGCCATGGTGCAAGAGAAACGCTGGAGTAAGGCAACGCTTACAGAAACAAATCAAAATATCTGCACAGAACTTAGTAACTTACGACCGATCATAATAGTAATTAATATGAAGTTTAAATTATTTCCGTAAGTACAAAACCGTATAGTAGCGGTCTGCATGCCTTAACTTCCCGTGATTTAATAGAAAAAGCGCTACTTTGTGGAAATTCATTATTTTGAGTTGATAGAAAAAAGTTATATCACCTATTCCGCTGATAAAAATAATGAAATAGTATATATCACCTAGTATTATCTAGTAAGAGCACCACCCTATCTCCCACAAACTTGTGCACTACTTCTTCCACGCCTTGCATCTTCACCTCAAACCTTTCCCGTGGGTGTCGTAAGAAGCCTAGCAGGGTAAGGCATAAGGTAAAGCCTTGAAAATCATGACAATCTCCGGGACTTAATCCGGTGCCACCCGTCACGTTCTATTTCCTTAAGGTGAAAAGTGAGTCCGTTTGGTTAAGCTGTGTTGTAGCAAATAGAAATATCTCTAATCTCAGCCTACCCCTTTCAGTAAGGTCTTTTTCCAAAAATCTCTACTCTGCGTTAAAATATGCCGTCGCCTAACCAAATTTTAATCGTTATTATTATTATAGAGAACTTTTGTAAAAGCTATGGTACTTCTTAAAATGAAACATTGTTTTCGAACGGAAAAAACAAATATATATATTTTTTTTATTTTCTACTCTTAGCGTATGCGTACTACGCTGCCCTATTCCTACAAGATCCTTAGTGTGTGATATAAAGTAATTATAATGTAGAACTGTCAAAATTTAATTCAAACTTCAAGTATTGAAATAACTACTAGCTTAAACAAAAGCTGTGAAACAAAAATTTTAATTTTTCATATTAATTTAGAACTAAATGGGTGTCACTGGATGGAACAAATGACACATCCATAATCTGTCGTTCACTTAAAAGCGCGCACAAAGCTATACATATATTTGACGACTATACCCCCGTAAAGCCTGTAACTCTTAAGTAGCGACAATTAAAACTATTATCAAATATGGACATATAGGTAGCTGCAGACTGTAGGCAAATATTAAATGTTATCAGCGGCATCGTTCAATATTTCTTGTGTTTTATACTTGAATGAGGGTTACACATTGCATCAAAATAACCATTAATTACCTGACCAATTAAAAATAGATTCAATTTAATTGTTAAAAGACTTCAGATTCGTCCTCCAGATTTAATGAGATGATAATGTATATTTAACTAATTAGATATGCGGCTTGGTAGTTAATCGACCTGAAAATTAATCTCATCTTTGTAATCAAGTGGTGATTTATTTACTGAAATATTCAGAATATTTTAATTAATCCGTTACAAAGATGTAATTAATCACTATCAACTAATTGGTTTACACAAAAATTCGAACCGTTTCGACCATACTAGCCAAGGAAATAAGCAACATTCATTTTAGTCAATGCTCTATTCTGTAGATATCTTCAGAATAAAGTGTGTGAAGTGCTTAAAGCTTATTGGGGTGTGGATAGAATGAATGAGAAATTCACATACTTTATAATGAGGAGCGCCTTCACTAGTATGGATATTAGCACTGCTCATACCAACATTTACCAAAACACAAGCCAACATTACCTTCACCTTCAGGGTAATATTTACGTCTACTAGCGATGGACTTAGAATCCTGCATTGGGAAACTGATATCAAAATTGAATAACTAGGTAAAAACTATTTATACTTCGATGTTAATATCGAATTCTTAAGAATTGTACAATATCCAAATGGATATTTGAATTCAAAGGCCGATAAACGTGTGATTTGCAACATTTTTCTCCTTATCTCGTATTTTTAGTGACTACTGGAGCCGTACGGTTAGGGTCTTCATGTACGATCGGCGTTGATTGCCCAGGCGCCGGTTGAGGTGTCTGAGACGTCGCAATTAGGAAGTGAGCTTCCGCCGCCCACCCACCGCGGCGCCACCGTCACCCGCCGACAAAATTGCCCGCAATCGCCGCTAATTACGCCTGTACGATAACCCACGGCTGTGTACCGTTTACTTATTACATATATGTTTTGTATGTATGTATGTTTGAGAGAAATGATTCTACAACATTATTTGCAACAAGCTAATATCGCCGTCTTACTACTTAGACAGCGTTATTTATATCATATTCATATGTTGTTTATTATGCTTGCTATTGCTGAAATCGTACCTAAAGAAAATTCATATTTCCTACCCTATGAATGACAGGTGTGGATGCTAAGAGATACTATTATGTGTGAGACCATTTTCTGTTTCGAAGTAGTGGTACCAACCCGGTCGAGCCGGCCCATTGGAGCAGCAGCAAAAGCTGCTTGGCTCTACCACGTTTAAAATAAATATATTTATAAATAATATGTGACATAGTTTCCCTAACTTTAATTAAAATTCTTGTTGTTTAAAAGTCTGTAAGTAGTCCACTGCGGGAAATAGACCTTTCCCATAACAAAGATTAGTCATCATTGATTCGCATGATAAGAGGTTTGGCGATTGCTGGATCAGATACCTCGCATCTAGAAGCTGCTGTCCATCAGCGGTCTGCGTATTTTCGATCTGATATTTTTAATATGATTATTCCGCCATCTGACTGAAAATCATCTGTGAGATTTCCGTAAACCATTCACTCACATTCTAAGACAGGGTAGTAAATGCTCTCACGCCTCAACGACTCGGCAGTGTTTAATATATTAAAAACATATATTATAATTAATGTTTCACAACCTGTACACATCTTCTTTATCTTCTTCTTTATCAGCCTATTAAAGTCCACTGCTGAACATTGGCCTCTCCAAAGAAACGCCAGTAAAAGCTGATATTTGCTCCTAAACATGTTTCCCCACCTTTGTTAGTGATACTGCTCCATTACTAGTCTATGGAATATAGGTTCGGCGAATTCAGAGAAATTCTCCGCTAGAATACTAAAAATACTTTACTCTAAACATCAATTTCACCTACACGCGGCGCACTCGGCTGCCTGTCAGACGACGTTATGGCGATCGACGGATGGCGGAAAATGCATTAGAATGTTCTGGACCCAAATCCTTCTGACTAATGTCGGGGAGTACCGATGTACGCTACCAACACTGTGCTCACTAATTTACTTGCAGTACATGATAAGTATGCGAGAAACAGATGTACAGAAAAGTCGGTTTTGTGGTTCAGTCACGCAGCAGGTGTCGTCTGCAGCAAGCATGGGTTGTCTCGATCGGGAAAGTTCAACACTCGGAGAGAATGTGTTCCGTATGGTAAGGGATTGAATTGGAGATCCATTTATTTGTAATGAGGCATTCCATCTAAGTTCTCAGGGATGACAGTACGGCATCTACATTTTTAATTCTTAATTAGCATCAGCTGGACTGCGTGTTCGTTTGTTATTCCATATCTCTGGTATATCTGAAGTATAAAATAAATATAGTTTACGTATCGGTCAAGAAAACTTCAGGTTACCTGTAGGAAATCAGGCTTGAGCTTATATAAGTCGCAACTCGCTATTAAGTTTGTATAATGCTCATTTTAATGCAGTCCTTTTACAAGTGTTAAACACACTCATAAATATTTACATATTTTATGAAACGTCTATAAACAGTGCCAAACATTACATCCGCAATTTTAAGGTAAACTTGTGTGGGACTTCAGTAATATATAATTTTGTGAATAAGTAGCCCATATGCGATAGAGAGCATCATTATCATGAAAACTTGTTGAATTTTGTTTTGTTTTTATGGGAAAGGCGGAAAACGAGCATGCGGTTCACCTGATGGTAAATGATTACCGGCGCTCACGTACATCGGCAGCACCAGAGGTGCACACGCCGGTATTCTGCGAGGCCATGGGACCAATCCGGTCGAGCCGGCCCATTCGAGCAGTAGCAATAGCCTCCGCTTGGCTCTACCACTATATTTTTTTTTATTGTATTTTATTGTATTGTGTTGAGGAAACTCGGGGGATGCAATACAGGTGTCTCAGGACCGTGCTATGGTGGAATCTTTGGGGGAAGACTTTGTTAAGCAATGGACTTGTAACGTGCTATAATGATGATGATGATGAAAACAATATATATGGATACATTTAAATGTATATATTTATGTAGAGGGGAACTAGTAAAAAAAGTGTTTCAGGAGCCAGTGGCTTCCCCATACAATTTTAGCTACATATTTATGTTTTCACTAAACAAACATTGATAGATACATTAAAATTAAAAAGCAATAGTCACTTACCATCAGGTGGGAATGTTAGCTTGTTTTTCACCCCAATCCAACAAAAAAAAAAAGTTAATCTTTCATGTAACTTTATAAATTATAAAGTAATATAAGATCAGAGAATTACCCAAGTAGGAGGACATAACTATCCAATAAAAAAAATCTAAATTGCCCGCTACAAAGTATCGTTACCTTTCCATGAAAACCCCGTCAAAGCAATTCCGGTGTTTCTGAGATTAGTTCTGATAAAAAGATAGATGGACAAAAATTTTAAGAACGTTAATTTTAGGAAAAATTTAAGTGCTTATTTCCAAATCACGACCAGACAATTCAATTTTATTTACGAACATGTATAGATTTGAACCACAACATAGCAATACCGTTACGCGCCCGAGCACAAAAGAAAACAAATTGATATAAATAGTTGCTCTTATTAAAGGGTCCGCTAAAGAAAGAAATGTAGTTTCCCTGTGGAGAAATGTCGCTGTAAAGGAAAAAAGGTAGATGCTGCAAATTTTTTATAAATACTTATTATCCAAGCGTTACTGAAAGGACGTAATAATTTCTAGACAATTAATTATTGGTAGCTTCTTTAATTAGTAAAAAATAAAAAAATTCCGACAGATGGCGGAATAATCTCCTATATGCCTAAATTACTTAAGCCGATGACGATCAACAAAGTCTAAAGTCTGGTTCGATCGCCATTCCGGCTTCCAAGCGTGGCGACTACTGCAAATCCTCCGACTGAGAGAATATCGAGCAGTGGACATCTTAATGGCTACAGAAGAACATAAATATGGATTATGTTGTTTGAAAATAAATGATTATTTATTAATAGATACTTTTAATGATATTGTAAAGAAAATAAATTGTAGTAATCTACGCTCAATGTTTAATATACGCTACTTATTTAAATATTATACCACACAACCTTAATTTAGTCCACTGATGAACATAGGCTTCTCCAAGAAATGGCCAGCAAAAGCATACATTTTTAGGATCATAGATATTAACTTCACTGGATACCACAGATACCGCGGATTGGTTACCACAGTTACCGGCACTGCAATCACAAGTATAGTTAAAGTAAAAGTAAGTATAAATACGGATGGATATTATCTCATCATTCAGTGAGGATGGCATTTGGAGAAAAAGATTGTATACTTAAAATTAAATGCTAAAGAATATTTGAATAAGAACAGTGTTATAAAAGATTAAGAACATGATGAAAACCCAATTCTACGTTATCTCCGTTATCTTTCAAACCAATGATTCATAGTTTTATATGGTGTACCTACACTACTCTTTGTTATTTATGATGTACACGTACGAAAGGAACATTCACAATATGCGTTAAAATATTTCCAAGTAAAAATTATGCCATGTTTCGAATGCTCCGATAGCAGCGTCTCGGTGGACTCCGCTATTCCACCCGCATTACTCATCATTTGCGGTGATGCCGCTCGTCATCGCAGCCCATTCAATTTGTTTATATTTCACGCCACTCGGAGGTGCTCTCAGAGAAATATCGCCCCTAACGCCGAAATATGGGGCTTTACCGATATTTATGAAGGCTTTATCAGATCTACGAACGCTGTCTGCTCTAATGTGCTTTATAACACTTGTACAATGCAACTCTGCATATTCTTATTTTACAAAATGAATATTATACCTATTAATTTACAATTATATTGAAAGTTATCGCGAATAATAAAGTTACATACGCGATGCTAACATATAAAACTCAAGTTCAAGTATGTGCTGAAGCACTGCAGACAATATTATTATACGTCGATAATTTGATAAATATTCAAAAAGTTTTGACTAACTATTTAAGCTATTAAGCTGACTTATCGACTGCAGACATCAAGATCATTTTATAGGTATTAGTTCAAACCATTTCAAATTGTGTTTGTACTCATTTTAATCTTACCTTAACTTACAATAACAATGAAATTTCTTTTATGTTGAAACGTGAAATATTACTCTGTACCGCAACTTTCTATAAAAATAACCATGATAATTACGAGAGAATATAACGAATTTTTGTCCTGCAGAGGCGTTGGGCAGCGTAGGCAGCACGGCGGGTAGCTCATGGCCGTCGTCTGCGGAGCCATCGCCCTCGCCTGCCTCAACTCCGACGTCGGCCGATGCACCAGACGCTGAAGGCGACGGCGAGCCACCTTTCACCCTCGGTGCCACTGAGCACACGCCATACCAGTGCCCGTTCTGCGACAAAGCGTTCCCGAGGCACTTTTACCTGAAAAAGCATGAGCAGGTCAGTTTTTTTCGTACATGATACAAGTATACTAGGTGGTGCACTCCTTCCGTGTTAAGCCGTCGTCTGGGTAGGAACCACCCTCTTACCCATTTCTGCTGTCAATCAGCAGTGCAGCAACTCTTGGCAGGCTGCAGTAGCCACTAAAGAAAAATAGGCCATTTTAAACACTAGATCATAAGCAGAACCAGACACTTTTAGACTGCATATACATATAACTTTATCTGAAAATTATAATTAGTTACAAGGTCATATAATAGGAGGCTATGAGTTGCCTCTGATACAAGATTCGTGACATGACATATGGCGGCAGATTAATTTTACGCATCGGTAGATCCTAATAACCTTGGTAGCTTAGTGGTCAGGGCGCTCACTTTAGTTTCAAAGAGCGCGAGTAACCAGGGTTCGATCCTCGTTGCCGGCACCACTAAAAATTGTTAATGGCAATCATAAGTGCTGTACTTACCATGTGCTCAGCGGTGAAGAAAAACATCGTGAAGAAACCTGCATGTCTGAGAAAGAATCAAAATATTATTTCAAGGATATGTGAAGCCCGCCAACCCGCACTGAAGCAGCGTGGCGTGCCCTTCCCGGCTCCTAAACTCTCTCTGATACTCGTATTTGAGAAGGAGGCCTTTGCCCAGCTGTGGGTACTTACAGGAGGCTACTTTACTTTTTTTTTTACTTTAGATCCTAATGTAGCAAAATAGTAGCGTCGCTTAGTTGAAGCTTTACAAAATTTACAATAAAATTTTTTGAGAGACTATCGTGGAACACTCTCACGATGGCTCGGAGCTTAAAACATTACGTACTAACGCATTCTAACTGTAAGAGGAACCTGTTTATGTTTAACTTCATAAGCGCAACCGAAGCAACATTTACTAATGAGAAAGTCTTGTGCAGTTATTGTGAAGCAAAGTTGCAGCCTATAAGCTCTCAGTCTCTCTGCTGGGCAGAGCCTACTCTCATTTTTGAAAGGGTATTGGAACTGGCAAGGGTCCGCTATACTACTCCTACGCACTACGTAGTACGTGGTGCAGTTCCCATACGTGACATGCAGGTTCCGTCGCAATGTTTCCGTCATTTAGTGAATTCAGCACTTGAAATTGCAATTTACAATTTAAGTTGTGGTTTCACCGGCAAATAGAAAACAGGCCATTCGTTTCCTATAAACATATGAGTGCTTGAGTCCTCGGCTGCCACACCGCCTATATAATATTTGTTTAACAAAAATTAACGCTGTAGAAAGATTTATTTTCAATCCTCATAATATACAAACATTCAAAAAGACTAGCAAAACAAGAATAATTCCAAAGGGGCAATTTAATGCATGTGTACATGGACAGATAAATATCAGAAACTAAGTCGTCATCTAAGAGGGTTCCACATATGTTTAACGAACGGTGTTTCAAGATAATAAATGTGTCTACTGCCATAAAGCAACTCGACTAACACGACCACAATACGACTATTAAATCCGTCATATCTGTGAATTCACAGTCCTGTTTCGCCATGCAGCGCCGTACTTCATTAGCAAGTAGATACCCAAAACGGGCCCATTTACAGAGCCGGTGCGTAAGGAGATATGCATCGCGGTAGCCTTGCAGCGAGCTCGGTGCGGAGCTCTTCGAGACTGTGACGTGCAGGCCATTACGGCGGCCGTACATCTCGGCTCCTTTGTGTTGCGCCGATCCTGTCGTGTTACGATTACCTACACGCGTTGCGACAGATCTATCCGAGATAGGAGAAATAGAAACGTCACTTTGCATATTGTCTCGCCTACGCTGAAACCGAAATCGCGATGACCCAGGACTCGAACGGCGAAATTTTGCTTAAAGTTAGCGTTTTTGATAAGTATTTTTAACTGGAAAACGCCCACATTAAGCTTACAGTGCTCTATATAATGGATGTTTTGATTTCCATTCGAGACGCCATCTTGATTAACATTATTTTAATATGTTTTATGGATATTAAGAGCTGAAATTGTTATTTAATCATTTAATACAAAAAGAAAACAAATTTTTCTCTTAAATAAATATAATTAATTAAACGTTGGTTCATATTACTAGTTTTAATATGTTATTCTATACTTGTATAGTTTTAATGTAGTTAATGAATCTAATCTTTCAAGTTTATCAGTATATTTAATTATTAAATTGTCACCTAAAATAACTTTTACCAAAAATGCGATTAAAAACATTTTAGGTTTTACAGAAACGTCGTACATAGGATTTACAAGGTATTAAGCTCCTTCCTTGCCCAGGAGTATCACCCTCATATATATTTCTGCCGCAAATCAGCAGTTCTAACACTGTAGATTTCAAGTTTGAAGAGAATACTGAGCCAATTTAACTACGGGCTGCTAGGCTTAGTATGCTGCGTATCTTAGTCCTCAGGAGTTACAACGCGTCTGTAACTTTCCACGATTGAAGTTGTTTGCAGAAGTCCATAAGCTGCAGTAGCCACTTACCATCAGGTGGACTGTTAGCTTGTTTTTCACTTTAGTCCAATAAAACAAAATACGTGGGCTGTGCAGAACTAGACTAAAAACTACGCTGTTCGACGTTTAAACGATGCTAGTTACTGCCTTATTAATTTCTTCGCAGACCGTTTTATTATTTTTCGTTATAGTAAATGTCTTCTTTAAATATCGCGCTACAACCAGCCACTTAATCGTAAAAGGTTTATTAGATTATCGGTATGCAATTGCAGTGACCGCTGAGTCTGGCAGATAGCAATCAGGGCTGGCAGAGCGCCTGGCGTTGCGCCGACAAATGTATCGCGTTGATCGCGTCCAGCCCGCGACTGAGCGCTGACGGCCGGAAATAGGCCCACGATAACAACTCCCTAGTCGTCCGCCACACCTTTATCACCGCGCCGCTTGGGAAAGCCGATCATTATAGGAATAAATCAATTGCGAACTCGCGCCTAACAATCCCATCTATCTTAATACTCGTCAACTATCGCCACTTTGATATGATAAGTATAATTATCAGCTTTATTCTGCATGGGCCATATTATTTCTATTTTTATTCGCCGGGATCAAAGTTTTACTACTATCGATCGCAACTTTATAAATAATTGAATAAAAGATATGCGATCTTTTATTAGGGCTTATGAAAAATGATCCAGCCAGTCGAGTCATACAAGATCTTAAGATTGAATTCCGTAAGAAATTTCTTTATGTAATGTATTATTTTTGTAATGAATCACATTATATAAAGAACAGGTGGTAGGCAGTGCTCTTTACACAAAGAGCATTACATTCCCTGCCTAGGAGTTGTCTGGATAGAAACCATTCCTGCCGCCAAACAGCAGGGCAATAGCTGTTCTGTTCCGTTTTAAAGGTATAATCTATTGGATCTGGATATTTCGTTATTAAAATATCAACCACATATTATGTTGTTTTTACCATTAATCTACTGCGACATTTCTTGGCACATTTTTATATTTTGTTTAGGATTGGGCGTGTTTTTAAAAATAATCCAGGTGCTAATGTTAACTGTCAGTCGCATAGTCAATTAAAGCATAAAAAACGAATCGCGGTTGATATATTTAGATAAGACAGTGGAGCAAAAACGGCGTTCCAAAATCACAGTTGTAAATTTCAGTAATGTAAATGTCAGCTGGTTGTGTCAGCTGTGATAGGACTTATTAGGATTAGATAAAAATTGTTTAGTTTATTCTAGTATTATTATAATTAACTAAATTTATGTACTGTCTCTCTATCGTACAGATACAAACAGCGAAAATTATGTATAAAGGAATGGCGCCCCCGACTTTCTGTGTGAATTTTAATTTAAATTAAATATTACAGCATGTTACTAGAAGTCTCTCCCAAAGATTTCCGCAAACAAAGTAATGCCTTAAGCCATCTGCATTCATCGAGTTTTCGCAACATAATGAAGGTTATCATTTTATTTTGAGGCTTCATATGAAAACAAAATGGTTGCCAAGTTTATAGAGCACCATTCTTCCTCCCGCAAGGGCGTTCACTGATACTATCACAATCATAACAAACACTAGGTAACTTGTATTTTTACTTATTCTCATACACCACCAACTTCGAAAACGCGACACGAGTTTCAACCCCGCAATGAGTAGTTATTAATTACCTTGTTACGAGGTGGTGGTTCCCATCTCATCAGCACTATTTAAGATATTACTAAAAACTAAAGTCTAAATTGCAATACAAGCTGCACGTGTTGCAAAATGCACTTATACGCAAACCACTGAGCTACGCGGTCGTATTGTACACATACACTTAAAATGTTATAAAATTGTTCTAAGTTGTTGTCATAAGTGTATAAACCGTAGATAATTCTAATGGCAATTACAACCCGGAATACAGGTATTTTATGTGAAGCTACGTTTACGATGGTCCGTTTAAAAGATTTCGTCGAAGCGAGTGTTCGGGTGCGGGCGAGACGACGGACGGGTTGACCCTACGCCGGCGGCGGTCAGGACCGTCTCTTTGCGTCGTCTCGCTGTTATTGCACCTGGGAAAGTCACTCGGTAGCCGACCGCTGCCCATTTCCGTGCTTTATTGGCTATCATGCTCGCCTTAAACTAGTTTGGAATGTATGATGAAGCTATACGCGGAAAAGTTAACAACGTCGGGCCGCGTTATGCCGGTCGCTCTCACGGTATTTGTTTGACCCAAATTATAAATCATGGAGTCCTTTGCGTGCCTTTCCGCCATAAGCAGAGTGGTAAGTCGCGAATGGAGTCAAAGTCCACGGGGCTACGGGTTGCACCCAGGGGCCCAGCTCCCGTGGCGCTCGACGCTCGGCTACTTAATGAATTCTCGAACGAAGCACGCACTGTAAATACAAGATTCGATAAATTTTAATTCTTAATACAACAATAATATTTATATTAAAGGAACTTAATTTACGATCAGGACAATATACAGATTGGATGTGACCTTTTGACATTAAAAAAAAAATTGTGGTTACTTTTCGAAGTGATTAAATTGCCTAATGATTCCAATAAAGCGGAAGGACTTATAGTATATTAGTATATTCGTCATGACTTCATGACTAATAGTATGCTATCTCGGCGAACTCGCAGTATTTCATAGACGGCTCGTCGGTGACTTCGAACTCGAGCAGCGGAAACCGTCACGAACGGTCTAAAAGGTCTTTGTGGCCTTTGTGGTGTCGTTGACCTAGTTAACTATTAGCATAAATAAATCTTGAGTCAAAATAACAAAAAGTAAAAAAAATATTCTGTGACCAAATATACTGTACTTAATACTTGACATTGATGTATGACATAGAAATGGCCATTAAAATATGAGAATAATTTTATATCGTAACTTTGAATCCCATTTGTGCCAGTATAATAAGTTTATTATTTTTAATTGCAATGCAAATAAAATTTATTTAATCAAGAAAGGAGCCACGTGACATTAAGGTTTTGAATAATTTTAAGTTAAGAAAATAAATTCTCGCAGGGTTTACATTTTTACCTAAATTTAACATTATGGAGAATCCTTAGATTCGAACTTAAAACAATGTTTAATTTTAATACAGTTAAACACTAATATACCTACTACGTTATCAATGTCAAAATCAAAACGAACTTTTTTTTTGTTTAAATGAACTTCAAAATGTTCGTAAAACAGGACCTTCTCAGAGAAAAGAATCGGCAAGAAACTCTGGGGGACTTTTTTTAATGCCAAATTTTTATGTAATTTATAGTAAAATCAATACAATGACAAATGTGTTTTAATATTTTTGTAAATGAATTACTGAATTCTGCAGCGACTTAGACAGTGTACGCGAAATATCCAGTATTTGATTAGCTCACTCCAGTGCGAAGTCGTAGTTAGTAGAAGTTCTTTTAACTTTTTCGACATGCTACAAATCAGTAGCATTCATTGCTATGCAGACGACAGCACGGGTGATGCCCTATATACAGGCCGTGCGAATATTTCTCGGGAACACGTCGACAAGTGCCGGAACAAACTTGTGTCTGAAGTCGAGACCTTGTTATTCAAAGTCTCGGATTGGGGTCGACGTAATTTGGTCCTATTCAACCCCAAAAAGACACAGGTTTGCGCGTTCACCGCTAAAAAGAATCCCTTTGTCGTTTCTCCTCTTTTTGAGAACATTACCCTTATTGCCTCAGCCAGTATCAGAATCCTTGGCGTTGACATATCGAGCGACGTTCAGTTCCGTGGTCACTTGGAGGGAAAGGCCAAATTGGCCTCCAAAAAGCTTGGTGTGCTCTGTAGAGCGGGACAGTATTTCATGCCGGTCCACCGTTTGCAACTTTATAAGGCGCAAGTTCGGCCCCACATGGAATACTGTTCTCATCTCTGGGCAGGGGCACCCCAGTACCAACTCCTTCCATTTGACCGCATCCAATGTCGAGCGGCTCGAATTGTCGGCGACCAAGCTCTCTCTGATCGGCTTGATCCCTTGGCCTTGCGAAGAGATGTTGCTTCTCTTTGCATTTTTTACAAAATTTTCCACGGGGAATGTTCTGAGGAACTGTTCGGATTGATCCCAGCTGCTGAGTTTCACCATCGTACATCGCGACTGAATTCGAAGTTCCATCGATACCACCTAGATGGTTGGCATTCCACCACAGTGCGTTTTAATCGAAGTTTTCTGCCACGCACTTCGACTTTGTGGAATCAGCTGTCGCCAGCAGTATTTCCGAATAGTTACGACTTAGGGACCTTCAAGAAAAGAGCTTATTCCTTCCTTAAAGGCCGGCAGCGCATCTGTAGCTCCTCTGGTGTTGTGGATGTTCGTGGGCGTCGGTGATCACTTACCATCAGGTGAGCCGCACGCTCGTTTGCCCCCTTCTTCTATAAAAAAAAAAAAAACTTTGATTAACAAGGAAGAACAGGGAAGTTCATTTACTGAGAATAAAACGGCTCATCCTATCCCTGAGGGACGCCCACATTTATCACACGGTGACCGGTGACACTACGCCGTTGGTTGCAACCTTTTACTCCCAGTTTGTGAGATATTTATGATCCACACAATCTTTAAGGCTTTGAGAGATCAGAGAAGACACAAACATCTGTAAATCACGTGACACTAGGTTCATACCCGCATTTGTCGTGGATCTTTCTTTTGTGAAGCCGAATAGCTTGTTATTTGCTTGTTAAAACGAAAGAAATCATTTTAGAATCAGATGCTTGATTGAACTGAGGATATCTGCAGCAGAGATAGAAGTGACCGACTTAGTCTTAAGGATCAGTAAACTGAAGAGCCAAGTGACTCCACCTAACTCGTGCTAACTAAAAACTATAGGATAGAAATGTTCTTGAGTAGCAACCTCGTAGTTTTGCTAATGTGGTATAGGGATACTACATTTGCAAGTAGGATAGTCCGACGACCTGCACACAGTTGCGGTAAGTCGATTGACGCACATAACAGTGCTTTGTTATAATCTATGGGGAAGATCTTCGTTCAGCAGAGGATTTACGATAGGCTGTAATGATAAAAATATATCTGTAATGTTTATGTAAATAATATAAAAAAAACCATACGTTTTCAAAATATAGGAAAAGAGTTTAAAAGTACTCTAGGTGATAGGCGTTGTTGAGATACGGTGGTCATATATCGCGATCAGAGAAACGAATTTATTAATTCTGTCGTGGAGCGATTACTCTAATTAAGAAGTAGTTGTAAACAAGCTGCCGCCATATTTATGCAACGCGTCTGCGCCGACGCGATTCGCAGTAACTTTCGCGCGTCACTTGCCGTTAACAGCACCTGATTTAGGTATCAGTTTCTGACGTCGCAGACTGTACCTGTAAATTTGATACTATATCAATGAATTATACGATACATTAGATACGTCAGGGCGCTTAAGTGATTGTCAGCATGCATTTCTAATGAATTTTGCTTGTAACATATTGTGCTGGTTTTACAGGCTGTAGCAGATGCTCTTTCTTTTATTGATAGTAAATCACATATACGTGGTAGAGCCACGGGTTACGTGAATACTGGCTGTAAAGCTTATGGTATGTAGTACTATTATGTATTCTATGCTTATAGACAGCTATACGAGCGGGTTGGAATCATATAATAGCGTATTATAGCATATTACATCAAACGTGATAGAGCCAAGCGAACCTTAAAAATCGACTACAGTACTCTAGTGCGGGTGGTGGATTTCATATGTCCTCGAAATATTCTTTTTATGTATTTCTACATGTCAACTGTGTGGATTAGTGTTAGCGTACCTGACTGCTGAGTCATGGATACAAAATCTACTACTACTAACTAACAAACTATTTGTTTGGGGGTCTGGTTATGTTCATCCCGTTTCTCGAACACTGCATGTGACCATTCCACTAGTCTTATTGCATAAGCGTTACATCGAACATGGCGAGACAAAGACGAGGAAGATCGCCGTCGTCGTAGTCGGCCAGGAGGACATCATAACATCCCTAACTCTAGAATTTGAAAATTTAGCATGTAGTATTAGGAATTTGTGATTTTCCATCTTCAAGTCTATAAGTACACCTTATAAAATGTAAAAGAATGTTTAGAGAGAGAGTGAAGAGATAAAAAGCGGTAACGGAAGCGCCACCAATTAGCACAATTAGACCTGGTCGGTACGGGCACGCTCGTTACGAGTAATAATTGTCAATCTCTGATAAATGGAAAATTCAGAAATTTTTAAAATTACAAACATTGCATTTGTTATTTTTTAGTACGTTATATGTTACAACCTCTGAAATATAAACTAAAGAAAATTAGATTTTAGAACACAAATGTTAAATGATCAATGACAATAATTCGTTGACTACCATTGTTTTTTCTTCAAATGCCAACCTACCTACTCATGCTGGCGCCCTGCTGGCTGACAGACGCAGCTCTGGCGATTACATGTAGCTTTTGAAATAAACATTTGCATTACCATATCTGATCATGATAGTTTTAAAAGACAATAAAAGGCAAAAGTGGGTAACACTTGCTGTGAAAAAGCAATTATAAACACAACAAAACAAGCAGTTTTCTTTACCCATGCTGACATGAGCATGTCGCTAGTAAATTGAAGCATAGCATTAAATCAGCTTATTAAAGTCTACTGTTGAACATAGACCTCTAAGAAAACGCCAGCAAACTGTGTTTTGCACAGAATGCATTCTTGAAAGTTTTGTTCTGTGCTGCTCTCCATAACAGTCTGTGGGATTTGAGTTCGGCAAATTAGAATGGATCTTGCGCCATCAATCACAGTAAACTATAATCTACTCCAAATAACTAATTTACTTACTGGTAAGTTGGCATATTTTATCATGTTATAAATGACGTCATGGCATGTTATTTTTATTGGTACAAAGTTAGTCATTGGGACTACTAGTTCCCCGGTGCCCTAATGGTGGAGGCACCGTGGCGCTAACAAATTGAGATGTGGCGCTAATGGTTCCCGCCAGCCGCTCGGCGTGGTAATTGAGGGAGCACGAGAGCAAAACTCTCGCTGAACAAACAAACATTATACCTACTAACACGAAAACGGATAAGTAAATCTTTTAATGCCTACACAATTTAGGTGAAAATCTCAGTGCAAGACGTTAATTTTTTTTTTGTTTTGAGACAAAAAAATGTATTTGTCAATGGCAAGGTGAGTCAATCAACGGTGACTTGTGTTTAGCATCACAGTAGGATATAATTGCCGAGGTGGTCAACTTGTAAAAGCGTGAACTAGCTGTCAGTTTGGGAACGTATTATGTGCTGGCACTGGCTTGTCTCTTCAACGGTTCACGGGTGGTGCGAAGGCCGACGACTCCCATTATGCCACTACCAGCATCGCTACATTTGCATCTTCATTATTATCTTATGAATAATTCTTTCCAAGTCTCGCCGAGTGATATTTGTCTTGCGCAATGACGTTATTGTAATTTGGTTTAATATTGTACTATACTTGATTTAGTACTTGATTTTTGTAAATAACTCAACCGTTAGGCACTCAAAACATTATCAAAACATTGTTTAAACTACCATAAACGATGCGTGGCTTTGTGATCTTAGGTAGTTATGATAACATGAAATAATATATTTGTTAGAATTCACATTTTTCGTATTAATAGGCTCTTACTGAGCTAGAGCGCTACTATCTAGGACTTCATTACCACTTAACATCAAGTCGAATTGTAGTCAGGTCTAGTTTATTGCAGTAAAAAAATCCTTTAAAATAACCCAGCGCCTAGGAAGATTGGCAATTCAATTAGTATTTTGTGTAGCCATAGATGTTCTGTATAAATACTTTGATCGAGATGAGTAACACTTTAACAGCATGTTCATGCCTGTCTTTTTAAATGACACTGTAATAATAATGAAACTATTGTGTACATAATATTCGATGTCTTAATGATTTATTAAAAATAATTTAATACGAAGAGCAAAGTTAAAGGGGGCCACTTTAACTTTGCTACAGACCTTTGATATTTCTGCCTGCGAATGTTAGATTTACGCACTGTGTCCATGGGGACTTTAGTCGGTACCGACGGGGGCTGGTAGTAGCGCCAAATATCTCGAATATTATTATATTATATTTGAGAGACTCAACGTCGGAGTAACGTTTTGAGCAAGCCATGCTCTATATTAGTCACCACAATTTGTAGTCTCGTTCGCTCCAGATCTGAACCTAACGGATTCAGATGACGAGACAACGGGACAAACCCGGAAAGATGTTCTCGAGACAGGTTTCAGTTGTTCGTGCCCTGTGACCAGGAGCAGAGACTTGCGAAAAATTCACGGTACATCTTTGTAAAGTGTATTACTTCATTACACAATCCAAGACTGTCTCTTGATGAAACTTTGGCCGAAGTCTTTACTCCTTTTTGACAAAAATTTTGCTCCGTGACTATTCACGTTATTCTTTGATTAACGTAAACTTTTTCAACAAGTTACGAAGTTTCTTTAGAGCTCATACATCTCAGTCAGGATACATTATGTCTTTTTACTTGTTTCGGTATGGTAAAGGGGGCAAACGGAAACGAGCAAGCGACTCACCTGATGCTAAGTGTTTACCATCGCCCATGTACATCTGCAATACTTCTTCTTCACACCGGTATTCTGCGAGGCCGTGGTACAAAACCGGTTGAGCCGGCTCATTAGACCAGCAGTAAAAGCCGCCGCTTGGCTCTACCACGAGTGCAAACACAACAACGTAGCTTTTGTGGTGCTCTTCAATCGTAATGTTTTCATCTGTAAAAAAACACATTTCTGTGTCTTCCTCTAACGTAGCGGGTCAGCAAGCGTTTAGAACCATCCACTCTCTCTCAGGGACTAATTTAGGGCATGTCCTGTGTAAGCCTGTAAACCTTCAGGTCTTGTTTAATATTTCGCGACTTTTTTATAGCGGGGCTCTTAATTTCACGCGATAATATTTTTTTTCCTTATAGGATTTCGTCGAATTTTGGTTTTGATAGCCTTATATGATAAAAACCTACAACTGATGCCTAGCTTTTAAAGCAGCTTAAAAAATAACTAACGATTCCATGACCACTTTGTGAAAAGCAGTCAATTCTTTTTTCTTTCGCGTCCACTCCATAATGTTATTAAACAATTATGTTGAAAAATAATAAGTGAAATGGTTCCATAACACAAACGATTGAAGTTTCTTACTAATAAACGTATTCCAAATCTTAATGCAGAAAAATATTAAAAGTCAATTATTTAATTGTAGCATGATATAAGGTAATTTTTTGTTCATGTAAAAAAGTTTTATTAATGAATATGCTGTTAAGGCGCATAAAATAAGTTGAATATGCATAAATACCTTTATTTTTAACCTCTCTTGTATTAATAACTAGTATAATTATGGTAGTCTGCGAGAATTGAATTCGGCAAATTCGGATGGATTTTCGGGTTGGGTTTTACTAAGCAAGATGGCATGTCGGGTTCAGCTCAGATCAGTGTTGATAAGTAATCTTAAAAACGCAATGTAATTTGCTGAGATTATGTCCTTATGCACAAAAAGTGAGGTAATGGTTTTACCATTATTAAACACACAACGAGGTAAATTTTTTTTATGGGAAAGACGGCAAAAGAGCATGCGGTTCACTTAATGGAAAGTCATTACCGTCGCCCACATAAATCTGCAACACCATAGGTGCTCCAAGTGCGTTGCCGGCCTTTAAGGATATTTGGGAGTTTGGGAATACTAAATAAAAGCTTATTAATATATTTCAGAATAAAATAAAGGTTGTAAAATGTGCGACTAAAATAAGAACTGGTACTGAGGACTAATATTAAACGATTTGACAATGAAAACTCTGTATTACATATACTAAAACGAACATTACTATAAAAACATAGTTCAAAAAAACAAAAAAACGAAATAACTATTAAGATGTTCTCAGAGTAACCGATGGTTTAAAACATTACCGGTCCCATCTTAGAGATGATATCGACGACAAATCGACCCGTGGCTCATTTGTGTCAGATTTTATCAAGCTACTGCTGCGTGGTGGATATCAGAAGAATATTTTTTGAATAATAGAACTTTCTTCTAAATTTCTAAAATAATAATCAATTCAATTATTCAACGTAAGAAACATACATTTCACTTGTCGAAATCTGTCACCGTTTCGGAATGAGGTTCCTCTGACGAAGAAGAAACCAGCGAAAGAAACTCCATAGGAATCCTCTTTTTTTTGTTATTTTTCCACATTAACAAATATATTTACAAATATAATATTAGATTATTAATTTTTAATAATCAAATATTACAATATTTTTTTTAGGAACGGCTTTGGAGCCTCAACTCATTCCCAGCGGTTATTATTATCCGTGTATTCCTTTATATGTAATAATTTAATAATATATAATATAAAATATAATGACCCTTTTTATAGTCTTTGTTTAACAATTTTTTTAAAATTATTGACAGGAAGACTTTGCGGCCTTGCTGAGATTTTATTGTAGAAACTTATACATTGCCCCATGAACGAGTTACTAACTCTATGGACTAACTGGCATCACAAGCCCGTGTCAGTTCCTAGTATTTACATTATGAATATCTTATTTAATGTACTTATGTTTTTATGTAGATACATGTATTGAGAAGCCAAGGTTAGAATATTTATTTCTATAAATTTATCCCCAAGATATTTACTATAATTAAGACTATAGATAGCTCTTATGGCCCTCTTTTGTATAATGAATGTTGTTTCAATATCAATCGCATGTCCCCACAGCCAAATACCATAAGACATTACGCTGTGGAAATAACTAAAATAAACTATCGTAGCTGTTTCAATAATAGTAAGACATCTTATTTTTCTTATTGCATATGCTGCGTTGCTATATCTGCTAACAAGTTTGAATATATGGGGGGCCATTGAAGCGTTGCGCCTAGAGTTATTCCAAGAATAACAGTGGTATCCACAAGGCCTAACTCTTCCCTATTTATTAGTACTTTGGTATCTAAATGTTTAACATTAGGTGTAAATTTTATACATTTAGTTTTATTGTCGTTCAGAAGCAAAAATTTTAACGCTATTTTTAATATTGTATTAATCAGAATTATTATTCATTTGAACGTACAACTCTCTCATGTATCATTTTATAAACTCAAAAGGTTCAAAAAGAACGAAGATTTGAAAAAGTTAATTTAGGTACATCATCATCATCATCATCATCATTTCAGCCTATTAGAAGTCCACTGCTGAACATAGGCCTCCCCCAAAGATTTAGATTTAGGTACATGCGTACACTCAAATTTAAAGCGTAAGATCTTTTACCTTTTACTTAATTTGACTCAACATTCGTTGTTTGCGAGGCTTGAGCCCGCGGCGGCCGCTATTGTCCAGCTAACAACCTTCCTCACGATCTTTATTGTTATTACTGCACCCAGTCCCATTCCCTTTCGATCCTACTATGATTTAGACATAGTTGTCTAATTTGTTTTATAATTTTCTTATTGCCTGTTATCAAATAACTCGTGTAGTGTTGTTGTTGTTATGAACTGGTTATTGTAATTACATCTTTCAAATTATTTTGATAGGAAAAAGTAAAGTCTGTAAAAGAAAAATGTTAATGCCCACTGTTGAGCAAGGACTTCTGGAAAAGATCTGCCATGCTGGTCCAGTGGTCAAATAACGAAACAATATTTCTTATTATTTCTTAGACATACAAGTTTGCTCACGAAGTTTTCCTTCACTGCTGAGCACTTAGTAAATTCGGCACTTCTTTGCTCACATACTATAAAATAAAAGCGTGCGCTCTGAATACCCCGGTTCATTTTGGTAGATATTTTTTTATAAAAAGAGGATCTCTTTACTATGATACTATGAAAATTATCTAGAGTATTTTAAACATAATCCGACAATTCAAATAATTTGAAATGAGATATTAAATCTAAAATGAAAATTTAACGTTTGAGATACCATACAAGTGTTCTTAGATCTATTATTAAAGGAAACTAGATTTTGACTGTACCACATAACAAAGCGAAATAATAAAAACAACAAGAAAATTTGTTTAGGGTTAGTCATTTATATTATTCACTTTAGTGAGTGTCATTATAACATTAAAATTGTATTAAATTAATGGAATTATTACATAGCAAATACTTGGTACCTCATGGTAATATGAATCTCATTTTCATTTTTACCCAATGGGAATAGGGAACAATATCGACACTGTGAGTAGTGTCCCTACAATATCGAAAAATGCGAATTCCATACTTGGCATGATAGCTTTAGTTGCCACTTTCATAAAAAGGCTTGACCTTTTGGTAAACTTATACAGGCTGATGAAAAAGACTGAAATAATAAATACGTTTAACATTAAACACCTCAGCGGAATAATACTTAGTGATAAAAATTCACGGAATTTATAACTTCGATAATACAGGCAATTATTACAAACTCTTGTACTTAACAATCAATTTTATTTATATGTATACAGAAGCCGTAAGGCGAAACATTATAGGTCGTATCATTATATAAATAAATAAAACTTGTTCAAGAGTTTATAGTAATTGCCAGTATGATAAAGTTTCACCAAGTGACAACAATCGTTTTAGTTCGATAATACTTTGGTACCCAGAAATATGATACCTACTTCTACTTAACAACGGTAATCGGCACATTTTATGAAACTTAAAATACGTAATGTATTTAATTTTCAGACACATGCGGACCAAATGCCGTTCCGCTGCGAGTTTTGCTCAAGATTGTTCAAGCACAAACGTTCGCGCGACCGACACGTCAAGCTGCACACTGGCGACCGCAAGTACCGCTGTGCACATTGTGAATCTGCTTTTTCCAGAAGGTAAGCTTCCAACTTCTCGAAGAAAATTATAATTAGAACTAAAACTGTGAAAGTAATGATCAGACTTCAAAATGTAATGCGCGCGTACGATCCCGCGTAATTTGTCATTAGCAATTCCACGCTTAGACGACCTTCTTACTTTCTTTATTTATATGTTTTCATATAAAGTCAATTTGCAACCTTTAAAAATATTTTTTTTATAATTATATCATGACTTACGTCTGCCCAATTTCGAACATGGGTCTGGGGTGCGACAGTGCACAAATACTGTTGGCAGATGTGAACTGCGCAGAATATATTACAGTGGCACAAGTGCACGCGTAGTTACAGAGGCACTCACTTGTCTTACCCTTCCGTTAACTTTCCGTATTTTCAGTAACGCTTTTGTGATAAGATCGGAGGAAGCGTGTGGTGCAACGGCAGAGACACGGGAATTACCACAATAAAAGAAGACCCAAAAACCAACAATTTGTGTGTTACATAAATATCAACTCTCCTGCTGGAATTCGAACCCCAGACCCATGGCTCAATGGGCAGATACGCATGCCATGACCAGAGGATTGTCGATACAGTTACGTAGTATCGATTTGAAAACGTAACTAATTTTGACTAGAAATTGTAACTAAGCAATGATTACATTTCAATATGGAAAACGTTAAAGCGTATTCATTTCATCGTGCTTAAGATTAAGCTATTCTCGCAGTTTATGGTTCAGAGAACGCTGATGAGAAGCGCTTGAGACAATGGAGGTGCATAAGATTGATCACCGTAAGCCAAGGCATAAAGCTCAACATTGACCGCGAGGCGACGCGTCACCTTTTTCGTCACCTCACGGCGGTCACGTGACTAATTCCATGCAATCCATCGTCAACGAAACGCCGAGCGATGAAAAGACACGATCCGCTGACAAATGGCGTCGAGGGTCTCACAAAAATGAAATAATGGCCCGTACCGAAACGAGCACGACGAACGCGGCCATTAGCAGAGGTGTTTGGGCGAACGTCTCTTTCTGTATGTAGTTTGCGTGAAAAGCCCCTTTGTCAGTTTCGTTTGGTCCGTGCTTTATGTTAGCACTTACGTCTCCTATGACAAATCGACTCCTCCGATCTCACAATGGCGACTCATTGCATTTAATTTAAAGTTCTTGGACGGATGTTTTTAAACTAGGCGGACGTTCTCACGTAAAAGACATTAGACATTGGTAATCATGAAAAATAGAATAAAATCAAGACAGCGTCGTTTATAAGTCTTTTATAACATATGAAAGAGGATTTTATCCAATTTTTATTGAAGTGAGATGATTAGTGTTGTTATAGGGACTTTTTATTTATGTTAATTTTATTCCAGAAACCTGTATTTATTTTGTATATATTGTATGCAGTTACAATAGAAGTGACTCCTTTGTCCACTAACTTTCGGTTTTTGTCTCAAGGAAACTTAAAGCACATAATTTCCCACAGCACAACGCTGGTCTGGAACTAAGGATTCTTTTACGGTAACACATGACTAAAAACATTTTTTTAAAGAAAACAACTTTGTAGAACAACTTCCAGCGAATCCTCAAATGTGTCTTGATAAATTGGTTTTTAAACACAGACGCGGCTGTGGCGTTATTTTAAGACTTTTAATCAAAAAAAAATAACATGTACAGAAACAATAAATTTCAGTGATCATCTGAAGATTCACATGAAGACGCACGATAACCAGAAGCCGTTCCAATGTACGGTGTGCAATCGCGGCTACAACACGGCCGCGGCTCTGACGTCGCACATGCAGGGTCATAAACGGGATCGGGAAGGGCGCGACCAAGATCGCCGAAGAACCTTGCGATGCTTGCAATGTGGCGATGCTTTTCGACGTCCTGAAATGCTACAGGTACTAACAAATACTTTTAGTAGGTATTAAAAATTAAACATGATATTTAATCACCTTTATTTTATTATCCGATTAAGCTCGGGTGTTCGTGACCTGGAATAAATTTCTCCTTCGCCAGGGTGTTTTTAATTTTCTATGTGGGGGGAAGGTGCTAGCACCTACCAGTGACCAGTTATGTCGGATTCAGCAATAAGTCCTGGACCGACTAAAACCACCCAGAGTTTGAGACACGCTGTTGTACCCGGTGGCCTTCGGCAGAAGACTCGCGAGCAGAAGCTCCGCAACTAAAAACCACCAGGGTGTTATTTGGTTATTGTATACATGTATGTTTGTATTATATGTTTCTAAGCTTCTCAGGTGGTGACATAGATGTCGCCACAAAGGTACTCAAGATTGTGCCCATAGCTCTCGCATTGCACTCATAGCTCCAAAACTAGGTGCCGATTTTGACAACTACGACTATTATATTTATCGTTGCAACAAGTCTATTGTGACAAAGGATTAAAGAATTTTTTCATCCTTAGACTCTTCTATACTTAACTAACTTACTGTATTTAATTCTTTAACTTATTATGAAGCAGTTAATTGTTTAAGAGTCATAGTAGCGTAGTAGGAAGGCTACTCGCTTAAATTACATATTAGGCGAGTTTGGAGTTGTTTGAACTCCGGTTTCGGCACGATTGAAATTGTTTTTTGGAGCCGTTTTTTTATGGATATGAGAGTTGAAATTTTAACCAATTTATTTTCTTACCTCATAATAAATAAAAAAATACTTTTAGTCATGAACCAATATTCAACCAAACCTCACATTAGAAATACCTTGTTTACGAAAAGCTGAGGTGGAAAGGATATCTTTGAGTTCGTGCCAATACCCTCCTTTTAATTTTACGCATGTGAAAGACAGCGATCTTTAAGGGAAACAAGTCTTTATTGTCGAACCTTTGGATTTCATAACATTCCGAGGGATTCTTTTTATAAATTATTTGTAATTTTAATACAACTTTTTCAGGCACACATGGCCACAGCTCATGGCATTGACGCAGCTTCTTTAACACCACCCCGACGCGTTGCGTCTCAACCGCCCCCGGCTCTTCTTGCCTGTATATACTGCACAAGGGATACGTTCACTAGCATGGAGCAGTTGCAATTACACGTACGCGCCGCTCATTCGGCTCTATTGAATGGTGAAACAGCAATGCCTTCGAATATGGAACAACCGACGCCCACAGACCTAAGTCGCAGGACAAGTGATGACGTTACAACGGCAAAACGTCCGAGATCTAGTTCAGGGACAACTACGCCGCAAACTGCATTGTCTCCAAGCACTCTACTCTGTAACCAGTGTGATGCGGCCTTGCCTGATTTCGAAGCGTTTCGAGCTCATCTCAAAGGCCACTTGGAAGAAGGAGGAGAACTCAGCCGGTCTAGTCCTGCGCCATGTGTTCACTGCGGTGCTAGTTTTGCGGACGTTGCTGCTACCGAGCGCCATTTGGCGGCACATTATTTAGCAGTAACCTGCGAGTATAGTTGCCACAGTTGTGTGCGCAGTTTTCCAACACCAGACGACTTGCAAAAACATCTTTTTGATTTGCACTCCCACCATCTGTATCGCTGTTCTCTATGTAAAGAAATGTTCGATTCAAAAGTTGCTATTCAGGTAAGGATAACTCCTGATAATATAGATAAATTTAAATAACACTTACCTTAACATACTTTTTCGGCAATGTGTCTTATACATTGAACAATGCAGGTGCATTTCGCGGTCGCGCACAGCGGCGAGAACAAAGTGTGGATGTGCCGGCCGTGCGGCGCGAGCGCGGGCGCGCTGCGGTCGGAAGCGGAGGGCGCGGCACACGTGCGCGCGCGGCACGCGGCCGCCCGCTGCGGCTGCGGCGCCGTGTTGGCCGCGCCGCGCCGCGCCTACCGCTGCCCCGCGCCCGCCTGCGCCGACAGTTTCGCCGTGCAGTACCTACTCGAGCGGCACGTGCAGTTGCACCACGCCGCCGTGCAGCAGGTCAGTGCTCTACGAGCCTAGTCTTTATTTTCGTATAATTGTGTGTAACACACACAAAGCCACTCTATTTAATGTATGCAACTATGCAAGTGACCTGGCCTCGAAGAAGAAGTACTGGCAACACTTAAATTCTTATTTGCAATTTTAAGTACTGAATTTACCACGTGATCCGATCAGGTAAATGAAAACACCTGCACGTCTCAGAAATAATAAAAAAACTTTTAAAGGATATGGGGAGTCCTTCAACCCCTACTGGAACTACGAGGCGGACCCTTCCGAGTTCCAAAACCCACTTAAACATTGGGACATTTACAACTTATACTACACAGATACACAGAAGATAGATATTTTTTAAATAGCAAATAATACTTCTCATAAGAAAGTCAGTCATCATTGCTATCAAATACGTTATTTTTGAATCTGCCCAATCACATGGAAAACGCCTATTGTCTTAATATAATAGAAAATAGCCGGTGATATACATTGCCCAAAATTGTAAAATGATGTTTCCAATCTGACAGCGTAATTCCAAATAGTGTCGACATTTAATATACGGTATTTGTTACAGTCCTTAAACGGAGAAATAGTTAGGCAAAAACGGGCGGATAACAACAATAGCGCGGAGGGCGGCGACGGAGCGTGCTCGCCGTGCGTCGGCGGCGACGGCAGCCTGCTCGGCGACGAGCGGCGGCGGAAGAATGGTGCCGTCGCCCTGCAGTGCGCCTACTGCGGCGAGCGCACGCGCAGCCGCGCTGAACTGGAGGCGCACACGCGAGCGCACGCCGGCGCAGCCCGCCACAAATGCCTCATCTGCGATGAGGTGCTGCCCTCCGCCGCGGTGTTAGCCGAGCACAAGCTCTCACATTGCAAGGTATATTCTCTAATAATAATTTCACTATCATTAATGATTCTAGTGATCCGCGCCCTGTCTTTATTAGGAGGCATAGCTTATGGTAACATGAATTATGTAGCTTTATAACGGCGAAAGTGCGTAAAGAATTTAAAAATTTAACAACATCAGTTGGTTGCAACAGCCTCAGCAGAAGCAGGCATTTAATAAAAATTTGATACATTATCCTTTCAGCCAGGCATGCAGTTATAGAGTAATTTTTAATTTTTAATAGTAGACATTACTAATTTTAACTAATAGTAAGTGATATTTTCATTTGGGCAATCAATACATTAAAAACTTTAGTGCCCGGACCAAACAGTCAACGATGCTACAATAAAACAAATTAAACAAATTTTGTTCTAGGTTATCGCTGGCGACACATGTGCACGATGCCGAGCCAGGCTCCCGTCGGAAGAAGCGTTCCTTACTCATATGGCAAGACATCATCCCGCGCTACCTGCACCCTGCGTTGTCTGTCGACAGACTCTAGCTTCCGAAGCAGAAGCGCGACTGCACGCCCGTTTTCATCTGCGTCCAAATGAAGACGAACAACGATGCGCAATATGCCTTAGAGCTTTATCTGAAAGCGAAGCTGGTGATGGAGTCAGAGCTTGCTCCGCTTGCTACGCTCGTCACTCTACACCGAGACCACCACCAACTGCTGACAACGACTGTCGACTCTGTAGACGATCCCTCGGATCGCCGACCCGACTACAAGCACATCTCATCGAACACACGTTTGCGGGAATAGGTGCATTCACCTGCTATTTATGCTCAGCTGTGTTTACAAGTGCAGCTGGATTACAGCGACATCTTCCCGAACACGCGGCCGCACCGCGGCCTTACGACTGCGCCCGCTGTGGAATGAAGTTCTTTTTCCGCGCTGAGCTCGATAACCACGCCTTTGTACATATCGAAGAGGCAGAAATAGCTCAAAGAGCATTTTACGAGGCGTATGCACGGGGCGCCGCTTCGGCATGGGCGGCTCTAGCCCCGCCACCTGACGCTACACCCATGCAGACTGTTTCAGGTTCTGTTCCGGCTGCATCCGAAGTTGCAGTAAAATTGGAACCAGAGATAAAAGAAGAACGCAACGCTGAAGAATACATAGAAGTGGCGTCTCCTCCCCCTCCCGCTCCGCAGCCGCCTCCAACGACTGCGTGTTCGCCAGTCCCGGTAGTGAAGCAAGAGAAATCTGACGAAGATTGAACGTTTTCGGCTGATTTTTAATGAACGTAAAATCGTCCGTAACGCGGGATCTCTCCCGCTGCAATATTAGATTACGTCCCAGCAAAGTACGCTGTAGCTAGTTATGTTTAATGTTATTTTAACTGTTGAAATTTAGCGTTTAGAACGCTGCGTTGATTGTAAGTCTAGATAGAGTTAGGTCGTACCATTTACGTTGTATGTTTTATAACATTTACACTTATTTGTATAAATTGTTAACTTAATAAATTATTATGTTAGGCTTCACATCCTACTGTTCGTTTTATTGTCATTATTATTAAAATAAAGAAAACTGCTTACATCTATTGCACTCTAGCATTTCTTATCCATCGACCGAACATAACTGGATAAACTCCTTAAATAAATCATGTCATGTGGGGTTAGTTACATATGTGGAGTATTGTACACAGTGTACAAGTAGTCACTCGTCACATTTTAGTCCTGTGACACTGCACTGCCCCTTAATATAATAGTTATTAAGACTGAGAGCGATGCATAATAACCACTACTTCCATAAGGTTCATAACAAATGGTACTTTTAATCGCTTTAAAGAGTATTTCCAAATAATATTCTTAATTTTTATTGCTGTCCGTTCACTTCGAATAGAGTACTTGTAAATAAACTAATTATGTTCAAATTACCTACGGTGTTTCTTTCGCCTGTTTCTTCTCCCTCAGAAGAACCATATTACGAAACAGCATTGGGTTTTAAAAACGGTAGTATAATTGACTAACAAAATTTCAATTTATTACGTCAAATAAAAAAAATCATTTCTTTTCATACGATATTGTCTGGTGATAGAACTTCTAGTCTGCCTTGGAGCCGGTAGGTGGTACCACCCTCTAGCCTATGTGTGCCGCCAATCAATAGTGCACTCTTGCTTTCCGTTAAAAATGGTATAGAGAGCCGGTATAATTACAGGCTGTGAGGCTATCCATCTTAGTCCTCAGGATTGACAACGTATCTGTAACCTGCTTGGATTGAAGTGGTACGCAGGGCTGCAGTAGGCACTTGCCATAGACTGTTACCTCGATTGTCAATCCAATGCAATAAAATGTCTAGAAAGACGCCTTCTTGGAGTGGTTTATATCCAGCTGTGGACTCAAATAAGGTGATTAATAATATTACCAAAATGTAATATTTCGCTTACATTGTGTTTAAGGCCTAAGAAAAGGGTTTTCACCCCGTCTTGCCCTTGGTCGTAGGCACGCCCACAAAACTATTCCATGGACATTTGGGTATTTAACTGTTTCATTATACTACTATAGAACTATACCTACGTTATGTGTTAAATAAATCTGACCAAAAACGTTGCAAAGTGTTACTATACTCATAAAAGATACAGCACACCAAAAATGAGGATTTAGTAGTATAAAGGTAAACTCAAGAGTCATTATAAAAAAAAACATTTTAAACTTTAATAATAGACATAAATTATTCGAACTAAATTTTCGAAGCCTCAAGCAGCTGCGACTTGCTGCTGTATCCAAGGTAAGAGACCAGCTACGTTCACGTAGGCGGCTGGCACGTTGGGGTTGGCGCATCCAAGACCCCATGCCACCAGGCCCACTAGCACCCACTGCCCGTTCACCTGACAAACTAAGCCCGAACCGCCATCGCCCTAAAATCATAAAAATGTTACATTCAAAAGTATCTTAAATATATATATAGACATGTGTGGGTAGATACATATATAAATATACCAATATTACTTCCCAAGACTGACTCATGTGTCCAGAGGCGTGACACTGGTGTGTTCAGAGTTTTAGAAATTTAAGTCCTTTCAACCCAGTTTTTACTAAAACTTATTTGGGGACAACTTGACAGCCATAAGTTTCGAAAACTCATTCATTCATCATCATCATTTCAGCCTATCACAAGTCCACTGCTGAACATAGGCCTCCCCCAAAGATTGCCACAAAGCTCGGTCCTGAGCCACCTGCATCATTCGACTTCCCGCAACACTGCGCACTTCGTCACTCCATCTTGTGGGGGGTCGTCACACACTGCATTTGCCTGTACGTGATTGCCACTCGAGAACCTATTTTCCCCAACGGTTGTCAGTTCTGCGAGCTATGTGGCAACAGCTTGCTGATTCTTACGGCTATGTCGGTTACCCTAGTTCTGCTACGGATATCATCGTTGCAAACTCTATCGCGCAGAGAAACGCCTAGCATAGCCGTTTCCATAGCGCGCTGAGCAACTTAGAGCTTCCTCATACAGCCTGCAGTAAAGGACCAAGTCTCAGTTCTATAAGTCATCACTGGCAACACGCACTGGTTGTATACTTTCCTCATTAAGTTTTGAGGTATACTCGACTAGAAGATATGACGTAGTTTTCCGATCGCAGCCTACAGTAGCCAAACCACAGAACACAAATTGTTTCTTTGTTATGTAAGCCAAACACATAAATCTGTGTTTGAACTTATGCACCTGAGAAATTTCCATCCACGAATATTACCGCCGCCGCCACTTCATCTGTGTGGAATATGTTTGCCCAGGTCTCCCGCTATAAAGTCTTTCCCAAAAGTTTAAGGTATCTCCACAGTCCATACCCAATTTCATTGAAACCCGTTCAATGGTTTGGAGATGAAAACATAACAGTCAAACTACAGACAGAGTTACTTTCACATTTATAGTATTAATGCGAAACGTAAAACGATAACAGCATTTATGCGTTTTCTTAAACAAATTGTGCCATTTATTCAACTATTAACCGAAATATTTAAACAACAAATTACTTACAGTACATGCATCCTTGTTTGCTTCACCGCCAGCGCAAATGAAAGACGTGGTGTCAAGGACAAAGGTTGGTCCTAAGCGAGCGGTTTGCATTTGCGTTTGACAAGTGGCTGGCGCTACTATGGGCACGTCAACTTCTTTCATGATTTGCTGGTATTGGCCGGAGATTCCGAACATGTCTTTTCCCCATCCCGAGACCCAGCACCTACAGAAATACCATTTGAAGGTTACCTTATTCTACCTCCTTTAACATTTAACGACAAATACGTATAATATAATTAAAAACCTAAATTAAAAAAAATAGATTTTAGTTCTTTAGCAACAAGAATAAAAATATAATAGTATAAAAACATTTTACTTAACTTAACTTATTTTCCCACTATGTAGTGGGAAAATAAGTTATTAGGTAATCGTTATTAAAGGATAGATAACAAAAGCATCATTGAACTGATTGAATTTGAACTTCGTATCAGTTCAAATTATTTTAATAAATAGGAGGAATATATATATTAGTACGAGTATGTGTAAGTAACAAAGTGTATAGTAATAGTAACATAGTAAAGTAAGGCACATTATACTAAGTAATATTATATTAATATTTTTTTTAGCACAAGTTAGTAAATGTTATTATTTTATAAATGTTAACTAACATACCATTAATTTGTAACATGGCGTACCTTAACCCAGTGTAGACAGAGCTTGCTGTAGGAGGAAGGCACGCTCTATTAATCGTAGTAGTGGACCCATTTGCCGGCGAAAATGGCACTGGTGCCGATAAACGTATTACAGTTAAATCGTATTGCAGTGTAGTAGGATTGTAGGAAGGATGATTAAACACCTTCTGTACTGTATATTCTTGGAAAGGGATCGGTTCGTAAGTGCCACCTACATCCCACTCGCCCAATCGTATTTTTACATTAGGAGCTGTTCCTGAAACTCTTATAATTTCTATAGTTCAAACAAAAGACCCAAGTTATTTGTTACTAAAAAAATAATTAAATAAATTTAGTGCTTACATGTAAGGTGTCAATCTATGAGTAACAGTTAAAACATTCAGCTGATCTATTAGGACACCACCGGCAATATAATCATTTTGCTTAGTCAACACTAGGACCTGTAATAAAAATTAAATCGTCGGACATCACTAAAAAATATCAATGTCTTAAGAATGAAATATGATTCAAAGTCATAAATTTGCGATTATTTATAATGTTACACGAAAAAGTGATGTAGATATTTTCCCACCTGCCAAGGATACTCTCCAAAATTAGCCTGACCGGCAGAAGGTATGGTGACAGTTGATGGCACCGCTTGCAATGTACCGCACGTAACACCAACTGGCGTGGTAGTACTTCCGCAACAGTACTCCTCTCCCATTGGACATTGTGTCACAGTCTTTTAAAAAATTCAGGTGTTTCATTTAAAATATTAATATTTATAAAAAAAAATATTTTGTTAAATTCCTAGTACAAATAGGTCTGTTCGGTTATGTATTATATTAGCAAAAAAACTTACCGGGGTAACAATCCTAATATCTATCATTCCAGCACCCGATGAGGTCCTTACACATGTGCCGGAAGTAACACACCTACAGCTTTGTCTTTTACGGATATTATGTTTGTTTCCAACATCTATTTCAGAGCGAAAAGTATTAAGTAGGTCCTTTATGCCAATGTCCACACTTCGTCGCTCCCTAGGGAATCTTACGGTTGTATCGTATGACGGAACTTGTGCGCTATATCCAGATATATAAGGACCTTGTAATGCTGCAGATGCTCCTGGGGTTGTGCCAAGCCTCGGGTCAATGGATAGTGGTCCTGCAGCGGATTCATCGGGATTAGAAATGCAAATAAAATCAGGATTGTTGCAAAGTAAAACAGGTAAAAGCAATCCACCTGCCGTTGTTGGTGCTGCAGACGACGTCATTGGTGGCACACCAGTCGTTGGAGCAGGAGCAGCTGTCGTTGGTGCAGGTGCAGCAGTCGTAGGGGCAGGAGTATTAGTCGTTGGTGCAGATGCAGTAGTCGTAGGGGCAGGAGCAGCAGTCGTTGGTGCAGGTGCAGAAGTCGTTGGTACAGGGGCAGCAGTCGTGGGGGCAGGAGCAGCCGTCGTTGGTGGGGGAGGTAATGTAGTTGCGATAGTGGGAGGCGATGTAGCCGCGGAGGTCGAAGCCATCGTGGCTGCAGTCGTAGCAGCCGTAGTGGGCAGAAGTATCGGAGTGGGTACACCCTGTACTACAATTATATTAGGTGATGGAGGATTTGTAGGTAAGATACCCAAACAAGCAGTAATAAGCCAAAGACACATATTTACTACTCTAAATCAAATTTAATATTATTACTTTATGTAAATGCTGTTGGCATGCTCTGCCCTAGGCTGGCGTTAAGCTTATAACACCGACACGGTGATTGATGTGTATTAAATATGCACTCAGAAAAATAATTGATGGTATTCCCCTAATAACAGCAGCCTTCATGGTGTTTTGCGCATAGCTTAATAGCTATAAATTGTCGCAATCATCAAAATGTGCATACAAATGTAGCTCGGTCATAAATTGAAAATTTTATTTACTTCTGCGTGTTAATTATAATGAAGTCATCTGTCGATGTAATGTTATTCAAAATGGATATGCGATCGGACAACTTTAATCTTGATTGCTTGTTAAATCACTAAGCTTTAATCGCTATAGATAATGTAAAATCAATTAAAAATTACACATTATAATTTTACTGTTTTCACATTGTATTTTCCCTTAATTGTTTGCTATTTGCCAACTGAGTTAAACCGTTAAAGTGTATGTGAAAAACCGTGTCGAAATTAAAATAAACGGTCAGTGACTCACAACAATTAGATAATAACGATATTTGAAATTCGAACGACGTCTATTTGGGTTAAAACGTTTTAGAGCGAATAATGATAGGTGGTAACATTCAGTCTACGAGTATGTGAACGTTTTGAATGTGATAATACTACCACGTACATTACTTCCATAATTTAAAGTATAAATACATAGAAATATATTAATTTTGTGCCCATAGGTCAACGTAAGTGACATGGATTCGATTCTTGGTGCCAACACCACTAAATAGGTGTTTGTTGCAATTTTAAGTGCTGAACCACACTTTACTTCATTATCGACGCGGAAGAAAAACACCATGAGAAAACCTGCATGTCTAAGAAATAATAGACAAACTCACATTACCTGGTGGTAACATTGTGAAAGTGTTGTCTACATACGTCGCTTGTAGAATCTAGAATTTACGTGCTCCTGCTGAACAAACACAAAGGATTTCTACCAAGTTTTGTGTACCAATGAGATAAAAGATTTACGTGTTATGGAAAATAAAACTGTCCTATGTTTTGATGTCCAGTTATTGTTCACATGCCTACCGGTTCAACCTGCATATCAATTGTAACTAGGAAGCTACAATTACCAGCAGAATACGCAGTATTACTTAAATATTACCTCTAATCTAACTATCTGTTATGGAAGGAATAGTTCGACCAACAATTAAATTGTGTGGCAATGGGCTCCCCGGTTCCAACCATTGCGTGACATTGAGAATAAAGCCCCTTATACTTCTGCCGTAGGTGGACAATGCTTTCACAATCTTATTATTAGAAATCCATAAATGGCAATAAAAAATATTTCGAGCATATGTCAAGACCGCCAACCAGAATTAGAGTAGCGTAGCAGACCCTTCTGTGCTCTGCTTTCTCTCCCAAAGGGTAATAGAGGAACACTTTTCCCAAGAGCGGGAAAAATTATTCCTGGTCCTGACAATGCACTTACCTTCTGAAATCTTACAAATTAAAAGAATTTCATTGTATGCGAAAAACTCAGTTTAGAACCCTGGTGCTGGCATTCGACTAAGTTTAAAAAAGTGACGATTCGTTTTCATTTCAAAATGCTGATTTAATACTTTCTTATACAAAAGACTGTCTCCATCAAATAGCGGGTCAGAGGGTAAAATCCTCTTTGAGTAACCAAACCAGCAAAGTAAGTAAAATAGTAGCATTTAAATACCCCACGTTTGTACAAGATCTATTTATTTTTGTCAGGGTTTGTGGACTCAGTAAGAGTGTTATAATGCGTAATAGTGAGCAAACTAGCATTGAAGCTGCATTGGGTGGATAATCCACCATTACCATTTACTATATTAAAATGAGGAGACCTGAACATGTCCAGCATGGGTATAAGACAAGGTGATAACTAACAATGATTTGGGTGTTGCTTATAGGCTATTTATTAGGCAATCCTATATTCCCAAAGAATGTCATTTAAAATCAAAATTTTAGTTCATAAATAAGTAAAAAGTAAGTATTATATTACTTTTACTATTGGCCACTGCTGGAACAAAGACCGCTTAGGCATGGTTTGCCAAAATCGCTAAACGTGGCAAGCGAAATTTTTACTTCAAGAAAATATAAAAGGAATCTGTACGTCCTCATTAAAACCTATAGAGTACTCTCATAAAATATGGTGAGGTCTCTGAACACATACAGAGGGAAAATAAAATATTTGTTATGGTTAATTCCAATAAGAATGAATGGATGACAAATATAATATTTTGATAATATATTTAGATAGAGGTTTAAATTCAAATCGATATCGGGTGATTAATACGATAACCTCATTGTTAAATGTTCAAGTTACAATCTTTGTTTCTCTTGTCTTTGTTAACGGTCAGGGTACAGCATATGCAGTAGATATATCCCTTGTTTCCCCAAATTGGGGAAACTACGGATATCATCAAAAGGCATAACTTTTGGCAATTCACCAAATTGTAGAATTGGGTACAAATCAAATAAAAATAAAAATTTACTTTATTTTTATTTAGGAAATTATGACTCCACCTTTCTTCCCGTGAGTTTCATATGAAGCATAGGAAAGCCAAATGGAGGTCCAAATCTCATGGCATCCAGCAGATGGCGGATTAATCATCTCAAAAAATGCGAGACCAAAAATGTACAGATGTGTCCAGAAATCACTTGCCAAGCGTGGTGATTATAAAAATATCTTTCTATGGGAGCGGCCTATGTCCAGCAGAGGATTATTAACATTCTCTACTGTACGTGCTAGAGCTCAGCGGCAGCTTTTGCTACTGCTCCAATGGGCTGGCTTGACCGGGGTAGTATCAAGGCTTCGCACATTCCAGAGAATTAACTATGTCAATCATCACGAAGAGTCTTGTCGTTAATAATTATACTAGTCAGTCCTTGCAGTGCTGTTATCGTCTCGGCGGAACATCTAGTCATCGGCCTCGACCAATTCTCATAAAATTTGATGATATTGTACTTCGTCGAAAAGTGTGGTCCAAAAAGGCTTTGCTCGGGAGCAGTCCGTATTAAAATATCTAACACGCATGAGACAATCGCTTTTCCTATAGGTTCGCAGGCACTTTGGTATTAGAAATGTGTGGACTCTGGATAAGGATGGGGTCTAAAGCTTTCTGGAGGGTCCCGTGTCAAAGTGTTTACAACAAATGATCTGGAGTTGACCGCGCAATGTAAAAGTGATGAAGAACCGATTACCACACTCCCAGTCTCGGGTACCATAGCTAGAAGAGAAGGATCTAAATCCAGGACTGCAACTACTTCCAAACGTGCAATCAGTAAGAAGTTTTAATTAATCTGTTCCTGAATTGCTTTAACTAACTGTCAAATATTTCTGCTCTGGCACTGTTCTATCATTAATGCTCTAACAGTATTATCACTTTCTCTATTCTATTATATCTTACAATATATTTCACATCTTTTGCAATAATAATAATGATGATGATATTAATTTATCCCTAATGGGAAAGGCAAAGGACTTTAGTCCCTACAGCTAGGTCTGATGCACGTCTACTCTGTTCGAACTGCAAAATGCGACTTCGCAATAATAATAAACATCTAATGACAGTGTAAACGATGTGTCAAACACGGAGTAAGTTTCATACATCAATCCATATACAGAGTGTAATTTTTGACCACAGGCTATATTCGCATTCTTTTTATCTTTGTGCAATTACCACAGATGTGACAATATAAGTAAAAGTTTTCTGTATTCGCTTACTTTTAACTATAACACTTTGAATCTTACGATATTGCATCATTATGTTTGTGTAACTTTATATATTTTTTTGGATTTAATTATAATTGCATCACTTATCATCCATTTTGACGAAAGAACCCAATGACACTATACCGTTGTTTGGAAAAACTTCTAATGGTATGATATTTTGGTAATTTAATTTTAGAAAATGATAACTTATTACCTTGTTTCTTATGCTCTTTGGAAAAAAAATTGTTTATTTTTAGCTACTTTCATTCTTCTTATAAATTTACTCGTTTACATTGTTTTGTATATTTAATGTATTTCTTTTTAATTTGATTCAAATTTATTTTATTTTTTAAACTGCTTAACTTTCTAAATGATACGTCGTATTTTAAATCAATAGAAGTAGTAACATTGCCTGCATGCCCACTATTGGCGCTGCCGAATAATACAACGCACAAGGCTGTATATTGTATGACCTCGCTATTACATATTCAGACTGTAATTTGTTTAGTTTATGTTCAAGCTCTGTGATGCGATTCAAAGCTTGACTGCGAGTCTTCCTACACTAGTCCATAGTATTAATGTTATCTGTAGTTTACCAAATTTTCCTAAAAATACTTTTAATTTCCTCCTCACTGCTCTTTTTCAGACACTGGAAGCAGAACTTCTTAGATGCATGAAGCACGTTTAGTGCCGATTGTAGTTGGATTTACTTGTCACGTACAGTGGCTTTCCGAGTCAGCATATTGTTTCTGACGACAACTGAATTTCAAAGGCGACTGAACTCAGGCTTAAACTGTGTAAAGAAATATTATTTTATGAAAAAAAAGATGACCGCGTGGAGTAGCGGTCAGCGTACTTCGAACACAAATTATATAAAATATGAATTTCGGGTCTATATTTGTTATGTTGCGATAATTACTACGATACCGAGTAACATAATCTTCTTATATCTAATACTTTGTGCGATTTATTTTAGACTTAAAACTAGGCATACTAGCCAACAAGTAATGAATGAGATACCAAACGAAACAATACGATCTTATATGTAAATACTACTTACTTAACGCCATCTTACATTTCCACAGTTATACGTTTTATACTATTCTGGTTGAAGCAAGGAGCAAGCGCATATTACATACAGATAGATGGCGCTACTAAATAGTTCTAACGATCCGCTGCAAGGGGGCGTGCGTTATCACAAGCCTCTTTGCGCATGCTGGGCGCACGTCAATACAAACAAGAAAGAAATCCACAATCGAGACTGTTACATATATGTATAGATAGTTTATGATGACAGCGTCAGTACCAGTAGTGCTCGCTGTTCAGTTGCGCACATTGCCTGAACTATTTGAGGCCGCTTGCGTTACACTTAACTCAAAAATGTATACTGTGCTGCGGGTATGCAATAATGATTGATTTGTGTATTTTGTTTCTGTCTACGTTCAAGTATTACTCAGTGAATTAATGTTGTGCTTTTGTTTTGGTAGTGCAATCGAAATCGATCTGTTAAGAGATGGGATACATCCTATAAATATTGATAATATTGATAAAACGCGTCCTGATAAAATGCGCAGATCGTTACAAATTTTACTTATAAAAATAAATATGCTCCAATCGCCGTATAGCTTAATAAGTCTATAAAAGTAGACCTTAAGAATAACTAATGAATTTTTGTCACCGGTTTTTTTTCACAATGCCTTCGTTCAGTCAAGACATAAATGTCGGCCTAAATTTAAATGAAAACAGTGATTTTAAGAATTCCAACGATAAAAAAAGTGAAGAAGTTACCAACGATCTTAAAACCAGTGTTCCAGATGGGTTAAACGCTGAGCAAAAACTAGCATTTGCACTGCGTGATTTTCTGGGGCCTACAAATCCAGTTTTGGGGGACAGCGAAAAAGATACTCCGTCTCCGTCCGCTCTTGAGCAACAGTTGCCATACATAGACGAGCATATCGATACAGAAGATATCGTGCAGTCTGACGAGGAGCAACAACCATATAGGGAGACAGACGAAGTACTTAACAATGCAGCGTGTCGTTTGAGACGGTGGCGAGCAGCATCGCGAAAGCTTCGACGGCCACGAATCATTGATAATTTATGTACAAGGGATGAAAATGGCAGCGCTCTTAAGAATTTTCATGGAGGCCATACGGATCTGGCAGATCGTTTGCGCAGCCTCGCTGCTGCGGGCAGCATGTCTGCCTCGGCAGGTGAGCTGCTGTCGCTAGCGCCACCACCGCCGGCGGCTACTGCGCCATCATCACCTGGCTGCCTACTCTCCCCTACACTGGCCGATCAGAGTTCTGTGGAATATTTCGTAAGTCTTTTTCACCTATTAGGTGTAGGTACCACATACTAAAGCTGCGGTTAAGCTTGTATCGCTTCGTAGAATAATCAAGAACTTAATCAATATTTGACTTAATCAAAAACATTTTTTAATTTAGGTGTATTAAGGCTATTGAAAATAACGTTATAGATACCTATCTAAATAGGATAAATATCCTTTTCATTTCAAAGTCACATGAAATGACAATTAATACATCTTGAATATGCTATTCTGATTGCTGTCATCAATTTTTTTTAATGGATTGGGGTGAAAAACGAGATAACAATCCACCTGATCGTAAGTGTCTACAGCACCCCATGGACACCTGCAATCAACTTTAATCGAAGAAGGCTACAGATGCGTTGTCAACCCCGAGGCCCCACAGCCTGTAATTATTAATACTTACTCTCTATACCTTACAAACCAGAACACAAAAGTAATTGTAATGCTGTTTGGCGGCAGAAATGGGTAAGAGCGGTACTAACCCAGACGTCTCCTGGGCAAAGAAGGACTTTACCACCCATTATTTTTTTATGTGAATATATTTTTCATATTGATTCAGACAAAGCTGTTCACATTTTTTTTGTTTATAATTTATACGTCACCATTATAGCGATAACAGAGTGGAAAGCACGCTATAAAAAGTTGGTAGGTACGTGACGAATGTTTTTCGTGCATGCACATTGCTTACAGTTTAATATTATTTGCATGCAAAAAATCTCTAAAATAAGGCAATCTATCATGTATCTAAATAAGTATATATATTTATATATATAGACTAACATTAAGTTGTGAAGAAACATTTCATTTAGTTGCCAGGCGTCATTAATGTCTATTAATACCTACTTACCTGCCTACTTTATTAATTATATAATAGAGACATCATCAATCTCGATTCCAATACCGTTGGATTCAAAAGCGGACGTCATAACATTTAAAATTGATGGGCAATAAATGTATTGCTTTCATTAACTAATTAAATATTAAAAATAATTCAATATTCGTACTCATAAGTAGGTACTAAAAAAATAAGGCCTAAAATCCGGGTATTTTATTTCGACGTTGCTATGGAAACCAAAGGTAAAACATTCCTTGGTACAAACAGTCTTAATACATAAAAATCTTGTGTGCGTCTTTTAGTCATCGTGTAAGTTAACGACTTGACCGATTGAGGACATATATCCTCAATATTTTTTTACTGCCGAGACGATAGTTTATAGCTATGCTAGGACCCGATAAGGTTGCGCTGTGGTCCAGTTAAATGTTATTTCTCATACTACCACGCCACCTACGGTAAAGGGCAGAACAACGTCTGTTGGGCCAGTTAGTAGATATATAAATTGTTACTATAATGATTCCTTATATTTACGAACACATTACACATTTAAAACGAAACTTACTAACGGATGTCATCGAGTTTCATTTTAGTTTTTAAATTTCCGACGTTTCGTGGTTACAGCACCCGTGTTCATGGGGGGACTGAGGTGTTAGACGTCCTGATGTCATAGTAAACTCGAGGTACACTCATCTTTTAGATACTATTGTAATTACGATACTGTGAGAACTTTCTGCGTAGTTCGGATCAAAATTAAATCGCTGTATATTAGATCGAAAATATTAACAATAGAAATTCCATTGCTTTAATACGTCAAGAGCTATCTACCACAAAACCAACTGCGCTTAAATACTGAGCTTGCTGAAATAATCGAGAACCTTTTTCCTACTTTAGCTTACTGATAAGCCGAAAGACGGCTGTAGCAGTTACTTAAATTCTATAGGGATATAATACACTAACACCATCTGTATCGTTGTTCCAAATAAGCTCTGATTAAAAGTGATCGAATGTCTCAAAACTAGGTCTTTGACAATCACACTATAGGAAATAGGGTTTTTAGTTTATCTTTTTTCGTCTTCTTTTTCTTCAGCTTTCACGCCTGGACATGTTCACCTCGAGGGGAGTATTTAATTTAATCGCCACGCTTCGCAGACAGGTTAGCGTTAGCAGTGCAGATACGTTAGCTGTAAGCCTAGACGCTGCTGTTCGTTATTGGTTTGTGTATTTTCTGACCTAGCATATCAAAATGGTGATGGTTTATCTAACTGTCGGAGGCCATGAGGTTTTCAAGATTTTCATTTAAAGCTCAAAGTCACAGCTCTTATTAACATCGTGCACATTTACGCCAGTTCGCAAAACAATACATTCTGGTCGGGTTTTTTCATTGGCAGGTTGCAATATAATTTACAATTGACTAAAATAATTAGAATATCAAATGTACATATTAATAATTAAAATTTATATTATCAGTAGGGATACATTAAGAGCTATTTTCACACATCTTTGTCCTCGATATATTATTGATCTATTGAAATTAACGAAAATTCTTTATTCTTCGATGTAAGAAAGATCATTTCTTTGGTCAAATGTTAATTCTTATTAGTTTTTACAATCTACCATTGTTTAATAATAATGTTCATCTGACGGTGAAGAAATAGGCGGAAGAAACTCCGTAGGTATCCTTTTTATTTTCTGTTTCAATATTTTTAATGTATACAATGTCCTAAAATAAATGGTTAGTCCTATAGGTAACTGAACGCATGCTACAAGAATATAGCGATCCACAAAATTAAACACATCTGTGCTGCAAACTCGAGCAGACCAGACTCCACAAGCAGCATTTGTTCACAAGTATGACGCAAGCGGCAATGTAAAATTTTAGCAATTTTAAGCTTTAGTAGACTTATACGACACTGTACGGGAAGAAAAGTTCTGGATTTAATTCTGCCACTATATGCAAGCGTTCTTCCGCCTTCTTCTTTTTTAATATGGAGATTTGCCGTAATCATCACGATTGACATGTGGATTGGGGCTTTCAGTACCTGTCACTTCGCACCTTTGACACTTTTGAATTATACAATATGATTTCATACTAGCTATGACCACGGCTTTATACGCATAAAAAATTTGCTACAGGTTTGTCGGGATAAAAAGTAGCATACGTCTTTCTCTAGGGTCCATAGTCTCTTCTATCTCTACACAAAATGTAATCTAAACTGTTTGTATATACATATGTATATACTGGTACATATTTATTTAACATCTCCCAGCTCGCGATAATTAGTACTTAAAATTTCAATAAATTTTAGTAGTAGTTTAAATTTTAGTCTGTTCTTGGAAGCAAAACCAGGTCAGTCTCGTTCTATAAAATTGTACGTGAGCGCTCGAATACAGGGCCTGGATTACCAGGACCATGATGAACATGGCCTATGATGGCTCTTAAAACTGTGAAAGAAGGCCCTTGCTCATCAATGGTTTTTTTTAATTGTTTAAAAAGTGGATTAAATTTGATTACAGATATTTTTAGGCCCGTCTTTTCTCTCTGTTTCTTAAATTTTGTTCTGTCAAAACATTCGCGTTCTGAAAAAACCTGAAAGTGTATCATAAATACTTTAACAGATACAAACACGAATTTCTATCACGGTTTTAGATTTGCTTGCTTGTTTTTATAAGAAAGTTGAGTAAATAGTCGTTGGTAGAGTTGAACAAATCAATATACACGCCGGACGTCACGTTGTGGGCATGATGTGAACGCGTGTTTTATCATTATCAACGAGACTAATCTACGACGGGAGCCAGTGGATCGCCTATATAATTTTAAATTGCTCATTTGCTCTCATAACATTAATGTCCTCTGAAGTATAAGTGGTAAGAAGAATCTGCCTCGCCATTTCTTGCCGTGGGTGTCCTAAGAGGCGACTAAGGGAAAAGCCTTGAAAATCGCAAGATGGCGGGATAAATATCTCGAATAATATCATACCAAAGTTAAGCAGTACGCTGTCGGGTGGTAGCGTCCGATGTGGGAGGTGTCTGGTACTTTGATCGCCAATCCGCTTACCGTGCGTGGCGAATTTGGAAAATACTCCTTATGAGAGAAGCCTACGTCCTGCAGTGGATTATTTACAAGCGGTTAAGGAAAGATAAGGTAAACTGTAAATAAAAGGATAACAGTAGTCACCTAAAGCTTCTTTCCTAAAACTCGTTTAGAGATGTTAGTTTTTTTTAGAAGTCGTAATTATTGAAATTACAGAGTATAAACAATATTAAACAAATAGAATCTGCATGTGTCTATTATAAACACAATCCGTTGCTCCGTTTATGTTTGTGATAAAAGCATTCTCTGTCATTACGTTAGTGATCTGTTTTTTGTTAGAAAAGGTGTAATTATTTTTGAAGCTCCGTTTCCAACAATAGCTATATATTAAATCATCTAAATATAATGTCGAAACGTCATTACCTAATTATTTGTTATAGTATGGCGTTCAGGCGCTAAATTATTAAATAGTAGTTTAGTAAATAAAAACTATTTGTTACAAAGGTATAATGATAATACAAAGAAAAGATTTAATAGTACAGCATAAAGAGACATTATGTAGTCTCACAAAAGCATAACGTAAAATCAGTAGTAACACTATAATCTCGGAAACATATTTTTTGAAGTTACAGTGTTATTACTTTGATAAGTGTAATTTTGAGTGTCTCATGGCTGGACCCTTTAAGTTTCCAGATCAATTTTTTGTCCGGCTTTAGAGCCCGACGCTGGTTTTTATCGGTAAACTATGTTCATCACGAATATCAAACTCCACACTCCTCACGGATTCCAACAACAGAAGTTCTATTGTTATGTCACGTGAAAAGTTAAGCAAATGTATCCTAAAATCATATATTAAACTAATCTATGACAAAGCTGTAAAATTTTAAATATGTGCATGTTTAATTTCTGATTTTCATGTTCCGGAGAATAAATGTTTCTCGGATGGTGACATCGAGGAAACTCCATCTTGCTAACATGGCTTTCTAAATCTTGACTACCTCAAATCTGAGAGAGACTTGCGAGACATTTATTTTATTATCTGATATTATTAATAAATTGTAACTAAGCCGTATAATGGAAGCACAAAAATCTGCCTGCCCCTTTTTTCCCATGTATGAAGTTAGATTATTTAGCTTTTCCATTAGAAGAAAGGAGGTGGCGGGCTGTTCTGAAGATTACGATGAATATCTGACTACAAACTACTAGGCTAAGAAAGAAGACTTATATGATTAACAAAACAGAAAGCAAATTATAATCCTTTTCTTACTTAGAATCATGTTATTATGGCTTAATTAGTTTTAATTTAGCTTATAATGATGAGATACATCCGCCATGTCGTTTATTACTTTAAAGTAAAAAAAAATATAATGCAACAATAATACCCACAGCTCATTTCGCTTTGAGCTTTAATTCGCAAGTAACTTGTAATGTAAAATGAAATCGCTTACGTTTTAAAAGTTTAAAAAACCACCTCCTTGGTAAATAAACTAACTAAATAACAGACACACAGGCATAAACATGAAAGAATATATTGGTAACCTTATTTAAACTGACATAAAGAAATGGAAAAAATAATACTATTTTATGTGATGTTATTGCTGATAGCATGGCTTTAAAAACTTTATCTGTCTTGGTGCTTGTGGGTATTAAATATTTACTCATTATATATGAAAATTCCAATCTGCGTTTCTGTAATCGTCCTATAATCTTAAAAATGGTGAACGCCAAAAATAAAAACATTCTAAAATATTTTATACTTATATTAATTTACTAAGTTTTATTAAATGCAAATTTATTACTTATATTTCTGATAATTTTTCCCTTCAACAAATAGGTTTTAGACTACTTGGAGCATGATAAAAGGTTTAATATACGTACATATTGTTTTATGACGCTGTGGATTCATCTAAGAATAATAGAACCTGGATGGTGTATTCGAAGTTGCATAAGGCTTATGAGGGCGCCATTCGGGTCGATTTTTTCAACCAACTTAGCGAATGCTAACGGTAGCGTTTGTACCTCAAGCGCGCCCTCATGACCCAAATTTTAGGAGTGACGTCATTGAGCAGGAACAAATAGAATGTGGGTCGAGCTCTAATCCGACCTCGTTGTTCCCTTTTCTCATTGAGGCTATGATCAACTCGATAAGATAACACTAGAAATCATACAAGCATTGCTGTTTTAAGCCTACGCCGTGAGTCCGTCCGTCCGTGCCTCCGCCTGTCCTGCCTTTAAAGGGCTGTATGCTTTAAGGATTCGGAGAATAAGTGATCGTTATTTGGACAAATAACAATAGTAATTACATCGGGCTCGTCATCGTCAGTACATAACTGAAATAACCTATTAAAAAATTACCTGCCGTGTTTTTCCTAGATACGTCATAAATTGTCATTCGACACCGGACTAACGGCCAGGCAAAAGATTACCAATACACGTACTTATTTTACGTAATTATCTCACATGAGTCATAGCCGTGACGTGCGTTATATTTTAATATCAACACAAATTTAAAAAAGGTATCGGACTAAAGTCAAAACATTTTAGTTTAGTTATTTCCATAGCATAATGTCATATGGTATATAATATCAAGGGTTAACAAAAGGGTTATTATAATATCAAGAAAACTTTTATTTTATAGTTAAAGAATTTTAAAAGAAAATCTTTTAAAAAACAGGACGGACAGACGCAGGTGACGGGGTTTATTTCGCCTGCTTCTTCTCCGTAAGGGGAACCTTATTACGAAAGGGTGGTAGTATAAAAATAATTAAATTGACTAGAGAAGTTTATGTTCCTTTGTATAAGAGAATACATAATTTAATTTGAACTGATATCAAGAGATATAAAATGCTTAAATATCTAACTAACAAACTAAGCAACCACAGAGGTAGTCGCTTGTCTTCAACTTGTCAATTTCCCATACACACTTAGACCATAAGATCGGAAGTGTATGAATGTATGAAAGCAACAATACATCACTACCCTCATTTCAGAACAGAAAACTATAAATTTCGTCTTGCATTGAGATTAACTTTCAAGGCTACGTGTACTAACGCTATGGAAACAAATTTTTTACACAGGAAAGAGATTTCGTTATATCAAAATTTCAGCTTCTTCGATATCTGTATCATTTTATTGTATTTTGGAGAAAGAAGCATCACAGTTACCTCTAACAGGCAAACGCATTGTTCGATTAAACGGAGCGACGACCTGTGTTAATATGCAAGACTGTAATTTTAATAATTATGATGATAGTATTATTAATTGCATAAAGTGTTTAAAAAACAACATTGCTACCAATCCATGACTATACAAAAATCGAATAACTATCTAAGAACGCCTCGTGTTTTGTAAATAATATTTGCTATACATAAATTACAAATAATTTTATCTACCCGTAGAGCTTCAAGTACAAGGTCATGGTTGACGTCAAAACAGTTATTTCGTGCATTGCAACAAACGTATTCTATGATATTTATTCGTTGTGCCTTCTGTTATCATAAATATTGTATTAACATTGTAATTGTTTAATTTAAACATATAATGATACTTGTGATATTTTACAATATAAGTTGAACGTTGAGTTTGACTAACCTAACCTTTAAATATGTACTTTAACTTTGTAAATAGTATAAATGTTCTGGTTTGTTAGATTGGTATAAAATAGGGTTTTTGGTATTATAGCCTTTTCGAAAACCGACTTGTTAAGGAAGCTGGAAGTCGTCAAGTTTACTTACTGCTAGACTCGTGATGATGTAGACAGGGCTTAATATCGATGTCGGATTTTAGTTCTTCAACGGACGTCATCGCCTATCTTGAAGACAGCTGTCACGTAGGTGGCAAAGGCGTGCTTCTATACCGCGCTTTCAGCGTAACATCGCGGTGATGACGATGATAAACATATTCTAAAGGACCACAAATACCAATTTATCCATCCGTATTCAGAAGCTCAGCTCTAATTCCGTATTAAACTGGTACTTTTCCGTTTTTTAACTGTTTGAGAGGGTCTTAATCTCTTGCACAGACGAACGTTCGGAATTTCATCTGAATAATGTTGGCTCTTGGATTTTACTATTGTATGTGGTATAATTGTACAGCTGTTCGTAAAACATTTTTTCTTTTCGTTTTTTCAATCAGGATTTCTTTGGAACATTTTGAAAAAAATTAAAATGTCTATTCAGTTGACAATACATTGACGTATCAATGGCAGAATATGCAGCCTTGTCTTACTCCTAGCTTCCATGAGTTTTAGAATAACTAACTAATATTCAAGTGTACTCTAATAAAAACCGACAAATCCTTAGTATTTATTAGTAAATAAGAACTACGTCAGGCTTATGCAGTCTTTAGTAACTGGTCTTCATACCCTTATCGGTTTCTATTATTGTCGTTGAATTTGGCGCCTGTCGTTCTTTGAGCATCGTAAAAGTTAACTATGGCCTAAAAAAAGACCAGTAAAATCACGTGGCAGACGACTGGTGATAGAAATTCTATATCCTACTAATCAGAGCTAGAATATCGGCTATATACTATGTGGTGTAAATCGTTTGTTTTAGGATCGCAATTCATTACATCATCATCATCATGCCATGAGTCCCCCCATATTGTTTACAGCAGGGTGCAGCAGATTCAGAATAGACTAAAAACATCAAAGCACGTTGCATTTCATGACTAAGATTTGCGAGGCACTAATTTCTTCGTATTTCATCTTAAAATGATTAATTATATCAATATACTTTATAAGTAAATTACCACCAATAAATAATAATGCACTGTATTTGGAGTTCTTCACGATAATACCACATGTCTTTTTTTATCGCAATTACGACCACATTTTTTCTTCTCTTATCTTTTTTTCTAGTTTAGTTAAAACAAAAGACTGAAAACTCTTGAACAACAACTGAAATTTCTGCCTCATTACATTTTCCTCATTCATAATTAATTCAATAACTATTCATTGGGTTAAACCAGTAAACATAAAATATATTTTAGATATTATTTATCACTTATGAGAACATAAAATTGTAAACATTGATAACACTACTTGCGGGTACAGCGCCGTATGGTAGCGACGTAAAATACACGTTCAATATTTTTTTTCCGAATTTTTTACTTTTATGTTGCAGCATCTTTCGACCGAGGTTAATTTTTAGTATTAAAGAAAATTCCTATTTGCAAAAATAATGTCAATGATTTAAAGACTAATTTAGGTCTAAGATCTAAATTTAAATTAATATAGTAGTAGTAGCTCTGTAGTAGTCAATAATAGAAGTAATTTTTAAACTTAATAAAAACGATATTTATTAATATTTTTCTCGGACAAATGTGTATTGAATACTGTAAAAAAACCTTTGTTGTTTGAGTTAATATTTGGTTGGTAGGTTAGTAGACTACTTGCTCTCCTATCATTAGTCTGTGGGTAATGAGTTCGGCAAATTCGGATAGATATTCCGTCATTATTCGGTCGCCAGAGCCTCGTATGTTTGCTAGCATAGTGCTACACATGAAGGTGCGTTCGGCATGTGCGGTCGATGAAAATGGAATGAGATCCTAATTATACAACAAGTTCAGCAAAGTCTGACGCAAATTGAAAATAAAACGTTACTTATCTTTTCCGTGTTAATAGCTATTGTTATTAGGTTAATGTGTTCATTTAACGGTTCCTTCGTCCATTATTACATTTTAGTACACAATTGAAAAATAAACTAGGCTTTTATTTATTTTTAATATCCTCATTCATATGTTTAAGCTGAATCAACAATGCAAAGTTGCATAATATAGTAATTAATGTTGCACTAGCGACTACCCTCGTTTCACTCTGATGTTATTTCTTTTTCATACAAATTATTGTAGTAAAGATACTTTCTTCCTGATAAGTATATTTATGACTTCATTACGTATAGATGCGAAGCTGTCGTGTTGTTGTGGTAGACTTTCATGATAGACATTAAACAATAGAATCAAGACAAAATTATCGATCGTGTGATAATCAATGCGTATAGTCTAACTAAAGAGAATGTAATCACTACTTTATAAGAGCCGGAACTTCTATAGTAAAATTAAGATCTTAATAAAATATTAAAACTGATGAAAGGAAGTTAAAATTAGTTGGCAGTGTTATATCCGGTGCTACGAACTACCATCCCCTAAAAGAAAAATACAAATGTATCTGAAATTTTGGCATATTGATAAGGATATACAAAATATTTTTACCCTGCTGCTTTTTTTTATTTAAAAGTGAACCATCTAGGTAAAATTAAATACGTTTCAGAAATTTTAATCATTTTATTTAAATAGAAAAATTTTAAGAAAAATTAGTTTGAAGTGATTTATTTACCATCTAATTAATCATTATGCACATTAAATAACATTTAATTGGCATGAAATGAGAGCTTTGATTTATGTTGTTTTCACTTGTTTCTTGTTAATGATTGTTTGGTCAATTATAATTATTGATTTAAATTTAATTAAATTTTTATTTTGATTTTGGATTTTTTAAATATTTGAAGCTTAATTGTCTATAGGTTTAAGTTGCAGCCAATTAGTTATACCCACTGCCGTAACCTTCTTAACCTTAATCAAAGAAAAAACACGTCATTCATCGATATATAATCTTATCATATTAGCACACACAGATGAGTAATCTAACATCGTTTCATAACATGTTAACCTATTTTATAAATCTGAAATTATGATTACAAGTAAGATTTTAAAGTTAATAACGATTCGTTTATTAAATTTACTCACCTACGTAGTCAAATCAAAAAAATTAAACATTTTTTTCATAATTTCTTTCATTTGATTTCTTTTAGACATAATGACCTTATTTCTATTTACTTCAATGTAACATAAATAATATCAATTTACCTTTTTGAGTATTATTTCATCAATTTTATTTGGAAATTTATGTTAAAATACTTCAAAATCTTTAAAATGTTGTCATCTTTTTAGTAGTTGCAACTTAATTTAGTATTAAACTATTGTTTTTTAGTTTCTTATAACTTATAACTAATATTGTACTTTTGTTTCATTGAGAGCTTTTTCTTTTTGCCCCACTATACCAATGTACAGCTCAATCTATCTTCATTAAGTTAACTAACGGTTCTGTCATTTCATGACAGCTAAATGATCGAGTCACTACGTTTAGCAAGTAAATCGCGAAGTGCATATTTTCTCACCGACTAGTTGCTATATGACCTGTTTATATACGAGTATACTTATAAGTTTATATATGTAACCGGAACTTTATGAAATATTTTCTAAGTACGTGGTCCATGTATAAAATTATTTTTGGTTTACTCTATATACCTAATATGGACATAAGTTCATACAATTTCTGTCTCCACATATTTTTCTCAGAAACAGTGAAACAATAATAAAACTTATGTGTACATATTTATCGAGTCTTCTCTTATTTAATAATTCGCGACAGGGTTCTAGCGGGAATCTTTATTTCACGCGATAACATTTTTATAGGGATTCGTCGAATTCTGGCTTTCAAAGCGTTCATAATAGCACGAGGTCGCCTCGAATTTTTATGATCTTCGACAGAAGAATTATTGGTACCTGTCGATAGTGCAATACACAAACACACGGCTGATGCCTACCTTTTGAAGCGTATTAAGATATATACAGACGGCTTTGTGAAAAGCAGTCGATGCGATTCTGTTTACTTTAACGCCCCACTCTAAAATGTATAATATAATGAATAATAATATGTAAAATGGCAGCTAATCGGTAAGTTTGTTATGTAAGATGCATTCCAAATTTGAATTCAGAAAAATGTAACTTAAATTGTAACATGATTTATGACCAGACCATTATTAGATATGAGTTAATACCCCCAATTTCAACTGCGTAGAATTTATGACTGTGTTGTATTCATACTTGGTATTCATTGGACGAAACATAGCCAGTGCTTTCTTCTTGCTCTCATAATAGCATCGCTATCAAGGAATGTTGTTCGAGTTGCGTAAATATTACTGTAAAATAACTCATACTGTGATCCTCTTTATTGCCCGAGTTCACGATCCGAATACATTTTAAAATTAATTTTAATTGTGATTAACATCGAATAGAAAATTCTTGACAAATCATAGAATCTTAATAATTGATCACTCACTTTACCATTGTTTTTCCTTAGGGCTCAAGTCCGGAGTGCTGTGCAGATAGCAGCGGCTTTGAAAGCTCTAGCTCAGTGGGGGCGCCGGTGCCGCCCCCTGGACCTCGCTACAAGCTGGCCACCGAAGGCACCGTGCGCGTGTGCTGCTTTCAACACACCCGGACCGTCGTTGACAAAATACTCGCCGCAAAATTCCTCAGGCGATGGGAAACGCACGTTCTTTGCTTACTAGAAGATCACGTTATTTCTAAAACGGTACGTACAGTAAAATAAATAAACCTTAATTGTGCACATCATGGTTATTTACAGTTTGTAAATAGTAGCACTATAATATGCTTAAAATCTTATTGTGAATATTAATATTTTATTTTATTCTATTATCTCCACACGTACATAGTCAATTCAAATAATTTATTCACCGACTTAATAAACAATATATATTATATATAATATAAATAAATATATATTAAGTAAAATATAAATTTCACTTAGCAAACGTCATTTTTAAAATATAACACCGGTTCCTCTCACGGAAAAGGATCAGCCGAAGGAAACCACGTACGCACAGAGTAAGGATAGTTCGTGTTTTTTGTAATGTTTTTGATAATAATGTATCACAGTACAACTTTAAGAAACGACTTGGTAGTGATCAGCTCATTCCTTGGAGTTATTATCATATCAGTCGCATTGCCCCACAGCAAAGTACCGTAGGGCATTATGTTATAGTAATAACTAAGATAAACTGTCTTAGCAGTTTCAATACTAGTTAAATAATGTATGTATCTTACAGCATATGCTGCAGAGTCCCATTGAAGCGTTGTATCACGAGTTGTTTCCAGAATATATCCACAAGGCCTAACTCTCCCCCATATATAAGTACTTTGATATCTAGATGTTCATATACAGTTCATATTTGTTTAATTGCGTTTAGAAGCATATTATTAACGTTAAAGAAACTAACTATTTTTGACAAAGAATTATTCACTATCCATGTAGCTATATTATTTTAAAAATTTATGAACTATCATCAGTAAATAATAATATTTCATATTTATCCTATACTAAGTAATATAAGAAATAAAAATAGGCCAAGAATCCGTTCGGAACACTCATTGATACTGTCGAGTCGGAAGAACTAGCGCCACTGACAACAACTTTTTATTATTTTATATTTAATAATTTATGTCTATTACTGCTCCTCAAATAAGAGATAATACACTAAGGTTCTGTAATTCTTATGCCATAATGGTGTAGTTGCCTGATAAACATTCCTTTATCAGGAAACTCAATTGAAATGAAGGCCTTGGAAAAATCATAAAATACACCCAAGGCATACTATAAATTCACCTAGGCCTCAAATACACGCTTACGCTTATTCAGCTCTACACCAGCATCGGGTGTAAGACGATTCCTTTTAAAACCACATTAATGTTGGTGAAACTTTTTTATTTATTTTATGGGAAAACGGCAAACGAGCAAGCGGTTCACCTGGATAATAAGTGATTACCGTCGCCCACGTACATATTCAACACCAGAGGTGCTGCAGGTGCGTTGCCGGCCTTTAAGGGTATTTGGGAGATGAGAGGGAGGGGGAGTGGACCTTCGGTTACCTCACTCACTGAACTAAGCGCAGAAGCACAAGATGCCTCTACTTCACGCCGGTGTTCTGCGAGGCCGTGGTACCAACCCGGTCGAGCCGGCCCGTTCGAGTTGCAGGAAAAGCCACCGCTTAGTTCTACCAAGTTGATAATTATTTAAATAGCCGTTGATTATTTAAATAGCCTTAGCAATTGATCCCCAATTTTTCTTTCACAAAGTTCACTTAGTGTTGATAATACAGAAAATGGTCTAAAGTTAGTCCAAAGTATGACTTTGCCATTTCATTAAATCAGTAAATATTTTTAAAAGTATGTCATTAATGTACTGTTAGACTACAATGAGATGATGTCTTCCAGAAAAATATCAACCACTTCATCAATTTGTCAACTGCGCAGAATTTAAGTACAGTGTCGCAAGTATACAAGCAAATACAGTGTAGCACACACCCACGTGATTCGCAGGTTGCATAAATGTTCGGCTGAAATGTTTACTTAATACCCACGGCTTAACTATAGGGAAATGGAATGAAATGGAATTGAGTTTTTTCATAAGTACAACACAATTGGCAAGCGCAGTGTAGAATGACGCCCACAAAATGAAGTGACCTGTATCGTATTACGCGAAGTTGGTGAATACAGGTAGCATAGGAGCCAATCCATGGGAGAGGCCTATGTTCAGCTGTGGACTTGTAACAGACTGTAAGAATAATAATGATGATGATGATAACATTTTAACAGACGCTATACATAGATATCTACGACGATAAACACTTCCATTACTTTTAGAGCGTTATCAAACTATATGCGTCAGACATATTTCCATATTCCATCTAAGTCCAGACGTAAAATAGACATCATGTTCGTACGATTCTATTTCTGAAACATAACAGTAACAGTTTATACAAGAAAATTTGTAATGAATGATTATTCCGCAGTTACCAACATAATTTTGTCCCGTTTAGATATGGAATCCGATAAATATCGAATATAAATGTTTTGTGTGAGCATTTCTAATAATGATTGGCTTATTAGCCCGCCAGTTCATTAACAACTGAATAAATGTACATATACGTCATTATTACTCATTGTTATTTACGTAATTGCAACTATGTTTTCATTTAGATATGGAACAATGGCCATCAGATATCGCATAGAATATTCCTAAGGAGAGAATAATTTTGCCGTTGCACTCTATTGTAGCATATTTTAAGTTGAACTGTGATTTATTAATAGTTACGATTTGTATTCCGCACCAACGTCTTTGACGTAACCATCGACGCGTTCATAATTCTCGATATAGAGGGATTATAGACTCCTTGCCATTAAATTATGAAATGCCTATCGCGTAGTCCTTATTGTTTTGTTATCGATTACTATTACGTTATCAACATGTATACATCGAGTACATACGTTTTGTTTTTTAAATGACAAAAAAATTCTTACTTTAATCCTTTTTTATGTACTAAATATGTAGTATGTATTCATAGCTTCTATCTTAAAACTAAACTATCTTTTTGTATACGGCGAACACGCCTCTGACATGCAATGAAATATGTTTGTCGTTTATTAGTGAAAAAACAGCAGCCATATTTTTTTATTATTGGTGAAGTCGTTTTTAAGTAGTTAGTAACTTAAAAACATTAAGAGACTAAGTAAAAAACGATTGTTCTGCCTTCTCTTGCAACTTGAGCGGCTGTGACGTATGATATTTAAATTGGACTATTGTATTTGTATCGCTAACTCAACGAGGTCAATAAGTAGATAAGAGCATATTCGTGCGTCATAAATGTTTACTATAATTTATTTCAAAGTTGCTGTATTAATTAAAACCTTGTTATGTTATATCATTTTACTAGTGTACAGTTACTAAATGTAACTTGAGCTAATATTCTAAAATATGTTCACGAATACATACTCTCTTTGCAAAATCCGATTTGGCGGTTCAAAACAGTTTCCGTCTGACGTCAAGTTTAACATAAGGATAAATGGTATGTGCATCCAAAAATTGTTTTGGATCTTCTTTAGGATACTCGAACGAAAATTGTGCCCGGACCAATGTCCAGACACTTTAAGAATTTCTCCTGTATCATGGAAGCAGCTTAGAAACATAAATTATGAGATTGATTACCAAACCCACGACTGTTAGCGCCGCAACAAAAGGCTTCTGTCACTGCGCCACAAGTCGACAGAGAATGTGTTTTAGATCATAAAAACATCCTTTCATTTACAGATCCTTGGTTATTTTTCTTCACAAATATTTATTTAATTTAATGCTGTGTATTATTTACTCAACCATAATCAAGATATAAGCGTCGATATATTGTGCTAGACGTGTCCACAATACGCTAATGTCAAAGGTCACTACCCAGTAGACATAACAGGAACGCTGTTCTCAGTATGCGTACCAGAACCGATCCATACGTATTAACACTTGGCTGAAGTATTTAATGCATTTAATGATTTTATACGTATATTTATTCTTTATCTTTTGGTCGATGTCTAATTGCATCGTTTAAGGTTTATAACTTTGTTCTTTGCCGTGGGCGAGTGAAGAAAAAATCATTGTTCTTCTTGAACACTTGTTCTTCCCGTTTGTGAGGAGTCGTTAAAGATTAAAGGCCTTAAATATCATATAGTACTCTCCGAAAGCAAACCCGGCGGTAAGCCTCACCTTCTGGCGTCCCACAACCTATATTCAGGAGAGGAGAAAACTTGATAGGAGCCTGTTTGGCTACCCTGAGGCAAAAGTAAAGTAGCAACCTGTAAGTGCCTACAGCTGGGCAAAAGCCTCCTTCTCAAATACGAGTATCAGAGAGGGTTTAGGAGCCGGGAAGGGCCCACCACGCTGCTCCAGTGGGGGTTGGCGGGTTTCACATATTCTCGAAATAGTATTTTTACTATTTCTCAGACAGGTTTCCTCATGATGTTTTCCTTCACCGCTGATCACGTGGTAAATACAGCACTTAAAAATTTGCTTTTAACAATGTTAGTGGTGCCGGCACCAGGAATCGAACCCAGGTCACTCGCGGTCTATGAAACTAAAGTGAGTGCCCTGACCGCTAGGATACCACTGCTCTTGGCTCCTGAGACAACCCCAAATGATCTCTATTTACCCCTATGGATAACAAGCGTTTCTGCTTGTATATATCAATACTTGTTATTTAACAGTGTAAACAGTCAACTTCTGACGTTAAATATAATAATCAACACCCTCGACTGGCGGGGTGACCAAAGACCGCAGTAACAGTCATCCCGCATATGCTGTTGGTTGTCACCAATGCGAATTATTTATGTCTGACATATATGATTTTTTTTAATTCCCCATCGGGACGACGCAGGATAATGACTACTTTCAGAAACTGATTTTAGTAATTTAAATGTCTCACGCTTCAAAAGCTATATATTCCTGATGACCATAATTGTTCCATTTAATCTGTAAAAAAATATTAATGTACGACTACCTGTTGAATCGGTCGGGTGATTTGGTAATTAAATAAGTGGGCCAATAATATATTATTATTATTATTATTGGTCACATTAATTACGATTATAAAAAGATGTATTCAATATCATGATTATCAACCTATTAACAGTATGTTCCTGGACATAAGCACCACCCAATGGAACTATAAACCACATTTGACCACATGGGGTTGGCGATCTAAGTACCAGACGCCTGACTTGTTAGGCATTGTTTAAGACCACTGTAATGCTGAAAAAAAATGGCAAACATTTTTGTTTAGAATTTCCAATGCTTTTATAGTAATTAAAAAAAAATCATTCTCTAATTTTATATTTAGAAGCGGTCAATATTTTGACCTAAAACTATGCGATATAATGGTTTTGAGTAGGTAGAAAGTGGGTATTTATTTTTAGTATAAAACAATTAAATTTTTAGATACACGGAGAAAAAAAATTTTTAAAAATTTAAATTATTTATATATTACTAAAGCTTTCCATTGACACATGTTAGCATAGCTAATACTTCATATTAGCCGGGTTTTCTTTATTTAAAATAAACTTCTGTCCTGGTTTACTAAGCCTGTCTTTTTATGAATTTTCGAGTTTAATTCTTATGAACAGGGAACAATCTAAATTACTCGCGACTTCGTACACGTAGAATTTCCTATTTGCATATAATTTAAATTTTTTCGAAAATAAATTATTTTTTATTTGTAAATGGGATTAAATACATTTCGAATAGTATTTCAAGTTAGTAATAACAGTAAATAAAATGGTCTCATCCCCTATTCTACACGGCGAATGTTTTACAAAATGTTATAAAAGTTATTAATTTTTAAATTCTTAAACTAAATGCCGACTTTAATGTGTCTGACTTCAAAAACATTGGAATTTCATACATCCATTCAACACCCAATTTGAAAAAATCTATTCTAAACGGATGTCAATTTTGTAGGTTTATTTTCGCAGTTCCTGAGATTTCGTGATTAGCCAGTGAGCTTTATTCATACAAACATATATTTTTAGTAAGTAAGTATAAACAAGATTAGGTTCATTTACGAACGTTTTCTTTTAAATAATTCGAGAGTACACATATTCAACTCACAGCCTTAATTGTAAAATAACTCATTCCTTATTTATCGTAGGTACTTACACAGAGATTTAATCTCTCCGACCTTCTGTTGGAATACATCTCCGGGTGTATGACTAAGAAAGTTCAATTTCCTGTATTGAACGTCGGTGAAGATCAAGATTCTTATAGGTACCTATATTATATCAGTAATAAATCTCATATTATACTGATATCACGAAAACCAATTTAAACCTTGTATTGACCCTTCAGGTGTCAAGAATTAAGAGATACGTACCCTATGCCAAGATTATTTACTAAGTTTTACTTATTTCTGTTAAGTTTCTTATACATAATTTGTATTAGGTAGGTTAGAACTTGAATGATGTTGAATGGAGTATGAATGTATGTATGAAAAAATACCAAATGACAATACACACCTGTAGGAAAGACTAATCGTGGTGCATCCTGGAGTCTCTCAAAGAGATTCTACTTACCGATCGACGAAAGATCTATCCTAAAATTTCGTATTAAACTTCAACTATTGATAGGGAGCAGAATCATTAATAACCGACTGCACCGCCAGTAGTATCTTTGGGGAATTCTTCAATCGAATTCTATATAAAAGGTATGACCAGCAGAGGACTCAAAACGACTGATGATTTGTAGAACTAGAATGTGCTCCTAAACGACCACAATCTCGGATACTTTATGATTCGTAAACCAACGAGTTGTTCTGTAAATATTTTGGACACAAAAATTGCTTAGTCAGTAGTAGTGACAGTCCCTTGAAAGATTAGAGTGGTGGTTCAAATCCTTTACAAATTCATTCATTGCCCACGATACAAGGTATCCGAGTTCGTGGTTGAATGACGTGACCTATCCTTGGTAATAGGTTGGAGAAAAAGTCTTTTAGTATTTTTTATACAAATTCAAAATAATTTTTATCATTGTTTATTTACATTTTTATAATATATATATATGCCATTTTATTCGATAACTTGTTGCCATTTTGAAGGTAGTAACATAATCTTATTACAAACTACGACAAGTAGATTTGGCAGTTCTCTCTTGGTATGATATGTTAACCTAGCATATATAGAGGACATAAACGAACGAAGTTCCCAACTCGTCAGCTGTTGGCAGTAGAGATTCAAATTGATGGTTTTTCCCGGCGGTAAAAGCTCATAACGAACGATGCCCTTCCAATCCCACTATACACACAGCATGACCTTATTGCGAGATAATCCGGGTTTCCCTATAGTCTGTGGAGCTTGACTGCCCTTTGACCATCATCTTTTTTGCACGTTCTAGTTGTAGGTTTTTATCACCAGTGACCAACCTTTTCAAAAACGGTTCGGTTTCATTACCCTTCAATAGAGAATCGCAAATGAGTACACGATTCATTAGGTTTCTTTCAGGGAGCTCGCGTGGCACCCAAATATCGAGCTTTTTTGTATATCCCGATTTTTTCCAATGGATCAAAACTATTTTGGGGTCAACCCCTAGCCATATCGTAACTACTCAGATGCTGATCTTGCTCCACTTTTACGAAAATGGCATCGACTTTATCCGTAACAGGTCAACCACATCGAGCTTCATTTTTGACATCAAAATTCCCGGACTTAAAACGCTTGAATCTATTTTGTGCTACTTTTACTGACACTGCTTTAAGTCCATAAACTTCACAATTTTTTTCGCAGTGTCGGCCGCATTTTTTCCTTTTTTGTAACAAAACTTCAAAATATATCGAATTTCTACGTTAGATTCATTCATTTTGGTGGACAGAAATACATTAGAAAAATGCGAAAACCGACTTCACTATTTATTTTTCTGTTTCTAAAATTACATCCATTTAATGGTTTAAAAACCAGCCAGATACAACCAGTACAAACAAAAAGATTTTACAGCAACTTGATACTTATAAAATACGAAAATACTTTTTCCTCGACCTAATAGAATAATTTGTTTTATTATTTATTATATTTAATCATTTGTATTTACCATATTTATAATTTATTGACTTATCCAGTCCTATTCATCGTGGTATAGTATCTAGAACAGTAAGTGCATTTCCACACTGAATGGTTATAACTTATATTTAACATTATTCATTATAGGTACTAGCTTTGAACGGGACTAGTATCCCATAACTCAGCAGACTGATTGATTATCCTGACTATCGTTAACTTTTCTAGCGACGCTTATTGTCACCAGGTAAAGCATTAGATTACGTATACGTACTAATAATAGTCAATGATTTAAAAGATTCCTTCACAACAAATTATACATCTGTAAACTTTACCTCGTGCCTAATTTAATCGTTACTATTTGAAGATACAGTTTTCACTTAATCGAAATTCTATTACAGTTTATGTACCTAATTAAAATTTTAAATGTTTGATATGACTTTGACGTCATTGGGTTGCGTCGGATCCATAATTAATTCAAGCTTTGTCCCGTTATGCTCACATGTCAACAGCAATAATGTCAACTTATGTTTAGATTTAGATAAATTATTATAATGATTGCGCATTTCGTTAAAAATATATGGCGATATCTAAAATTAATTTTCTAGCATCCTTTGCGAGTTTTACGCAATGGAAAAATTCTCTAAAAGTAGAAAATAGAGAGATTCTTGAAAAGAGAAGTTTGTACAAACAACACAAATTTAGTCAACTGTTTATTTATTTATATATCCTGAAAATGATAATTTATTATTTGATTCGCTCACTAAAAATAAAAAAAAACTACTATTATACAGATATTAAGCCGATTATTGTTTAAGCTTTAATATGTGTATATTACACAACATAGACCAAGGCTAACAGTACGATTTGGAAAGAGAAGGGCGTTGAGACGTTGAGACTCAGCTCAGCGGGTCTCTCGGGATGAGGCTCTGACGTCAGGCACAACCTCGACACGGCCCGTGCGGTTTGCGGGGGCAATGCTCGCGACGTCAAGTGACGTCGTCGCAGTGCTGCGCGTATCCGAACGTAGCCGCGCCCTTCTCGCTCGATCCAATGTGCTCATTTTTAGGGACATTGCTGTTTTCTCTTATTAATCACATATGACCTAAGTGGATTTTTTGCCTGCTGTTGGATTGTCTATTTGATTGAGATATAGTTCTCACAAAATAATGAACTGCTAGGTACAATAATATGGTAAAGGTGTAAGTGAGTATATAACGAAATTTTCTCCAAATGCCAACCTTTACTGAACCTAAAATCCAGACTAGTGATAGGGAGCAGCATCACTAGTGCGTGGGTATCGGCACTGCGCCCACTAATCCGCTTGCCCCGCGTGATGAGTATGGGAAAGACTTTCAAGATGGTTGCCGGCTTTTGTTGGTGCATTCTTGGAGAGGCCATGTTCAGGAGTGAACTTGAATAGGCTGATGAAAAAGAAGATACAATGATACTGGCACTTAAAACTTGAAACAAAATACTGCGTTAATTCTCTCGAATCAATAAAGCGTAATAGATGAGAATAGGCGGACTGAATGCCAGAAGTATTCTCTACCAGTCAACCTTTGGACGATTTTACTTGCAGACATTTCTGTCTTATTTTTAATAAAATCATAATTAGTCTTAGCCTCTTTTAACAATGACAACGTTTTTGTCGACTACTACTAGACACGTATATTAACTTTGAAACTAAGAACGAAAAAACAACTCTGTAGCAAAATGTTCTAACCTGCCAACTGTAGCACGGGTTCTGGTTCTTGATTCGAAACCCAGAAGGATTTTGATTCTACAAAAAATATGTTCGGTTTATATAACACTGCATTTGAAGAATCCCTCCGATTTGATCGAAAATGCGTTACATCGGGTGTAGGAACAGAGATTTGAGTGAGTGGCATATGTCTCAAACTTCATTTCCTAATTATATGTAGCCTAGGCTGTGGCCTCTTCGCCACCTTCTTAGAAGATTTTTGGCCAGTTATAATAATTAATTATTACTTTAATTATTATTTGATTATATCTTGTACTCTCCGTCCATGGATTACAGAGAAAATCATTATTTCTCATCACTTTCCACACTTCTTTACTAAGGGTTGTTTTATAACAGCATTGTGATGATATTAATAAATTGAGACATTTAATCGCTCAATTTACGGGCTTTAATTAAATAGTGAATCTAGTAGTAGCGTGATTGTACAACGTTCAAAGATGTTTTCAACCCCTCGTGAATTGAAGACAATTTTTGTTTAGCCGTGATTCCTTAGCTAGTGGCCTGGCCCCCAGGCCCTGGTTTTAAGGAAAACATCGTGAAGAGATCTGAGAAACAGTAAAAAAAACTGGAGTTTTTGTAGAAAGTTATACGTCTCTTTAAGTTTTTGGTAATTTCAAATTATTTACCACGGAAGAGACAATTATTAACTATCGTAACCGTACCATTTTAGCCGGTACTAAATAGATTAAAACCCTAGATTTGTGTTGCAGCCATCCGGTCTTCTAGAACGCCCGCTATCATACAGCTGCATGCAGGAAGTGTACTGCATATCGCGCTGGGATCCCGCCCGGAAATATTGTTTGAGAATTGTCATGCCGCATGGCTCGCTCTTGCTACAGGTTAATGAAACTGTATTTCGTCTACATTTCATACATAAGATTGACCAAAATTGTTTCTGAAGTAAAAACTCGGTTTCAGGCTAATGATGCTTATACAAGAGATCAATGGTATTATTCTATTATTTGGAGAGTAAGTATAAACAAACTTACACTACGCAGTTGTCCTTAAAATAACAATCAACAAAAATTAATGCATTGTAATCTTATTTGTTACAGAGAAACATGATAAGATATCGCAATTTTCTAACGAAATCAGTGAGGAAGGAAGTGGTTTTAAAAGAATTGAAGGTTAGTATTGATAATACTTACTTACTATAAAATAATATTACTATCACAGATTACTATCTAAAGTAGTACATACATTCGAGTAAATCTAATCTGACTTGACATACGTGCATATTGTATTAGTATCTTGCTTTTGAATGTTCTGTATTAAATAAAATATATAGCTATAACAAAAACAAAAATGTACGTTCACATTGTGCAAGAAGTATAAATTAACTAGCTTATATCTACGACATCGCACCATGGCATATATTAACAGACTGATAAAGAAAAAGTATAGATTTTAGTGTCCGTAGAAAGAAAGCAGATGAATTACATATACGTAAATTTAATTTCGAAAGATACTAAGAACTAATTTTACGGAGTTTTATCGTTTGATGCACCTAGAGTTTTAAAGTTTCGAAATAAAAGATGAACTCTTATGGAATCGCTTTGTTGTTCGTCCCTCTGTCTGTCTATCCATCAGACCTTTATGCTCAACAACGATTCAATATATTAAATAGAAACTCGTATCTAATAAAGTACTGTACCCCATATAGCTGTGAAAAATTAAAGCTTTTACTGAATAATTAAAACTCACTCATTGACTTCCTTATCTTCTAAACTCCTGTTGGTTTAGAAAAGAGGTAACACAACTTAACTCATCAGATGCCAAAGCAACATAGAAAATCTTGCAGTAGGCCAGAACATTTTAAAATTTTGTTTATTCGAAGTAATATTAATCGAAGGCGTAAGTAATCACTAATTTTTACCCAGCAGTGGGACATACAGGATTCTAAATAAATAACAATATAGAAATTAAAAATCTGTTTGTTTCTATAGAACAGTACCATGGCCAAAAATATGATTTAATTTTACTGCTATGCGAAGGTTCACGAAGTTGTGTGAGGCAGACGCAGTAGCTTCGGGAGTATGTGAAGTTGAAACTGGTTCCGATTTTCCATAATGTCTTTTCCCTTAATGGAATACGACTATATTATCAGACACATAGAGATGTTCATAAGTGAGCCTGTTTCGAACCAAATACTTCCGCAATTTTATTGTTGAAAATGCCTTTTTTAGTGAGATTGAAAGATTTCTCAAACAGCTGTACAGATTCGTCGTTAGAACCGCTCATAAGTGTGAATAACAGACCAAGAGGCGATCCCCCGTTCTATAGCGTAACTGTTCCGACACTATTCCGGTGACGCCCCGGTCGTCAGTCTAAGCAAGATTACTTTACAAATGTTAAGCACACTACCGGTCGATAACTTTGTTTTCCAACCGTTTTTAGAATCTCAGCTGTAATTCCCACCTCTCCCAATTTTTTGTCAAGCTCAAGCTCAACAACTTGTGCCACCATACGCTTCTAAAACTGGATGGAAAACAAAGATAGGCATAACATTTGACATGAACGCTTGTGGAATTTGAGACTTTGGCTTTGAAATAGTTATGTATCCATATTCACCAGCTCTTGCACCTAATGATTACAACCTAATACCAAGATTGCACGGATTTTGAGTCTGAGAGGATAGAGGTTAGAGTTATTTAGAAAGACTAAGAAATTTTAAGCTAAGAAAAAACATTTCAAGTGTAAGTGTACACTGAAGAATGGCTGTCTAAGAATAAAATAACAGTTACCTTTGTTTAACCTATGTCTTTGGGGGAGGCCTTTGTTCAGCAGTGGACTTGTGTATGGCTGAAATGATAATGATGATTATACCTGTACCATGTGCTCGGGGGTGAAGGAAAACACCGTGAGGAAACCTATATGTCTGAGAAATAATAAGAAATATAATGTGAAGTCCGCCATCCCGCACTGCATTGGCGTGGCGGATCCTTTCCTTCTCCAAACCTTACTCAGATAGTTGAGAAGGAGGCCTTTGCTATGCAGTGGGAATTTACAGGCTGCTAGTTTAACCTGTAACATTAGTATGTTGAAAAGTGAGAATTAGTATTCTCACTTTTCTTTAACACTCCTTTTACCTAGCCTTAATTATTTAGACCTCTGAGAGAACAAGACATCTGATTCTGCTATCACCAAACCGCCTACCAAGCCTGGCGATAACGGCTAATCGCTCATATGTAACCTATGTCAAACCGTGGAATGATTACAGGTATCAAAAAAGCGCTTTCCCTGACTTTTCATTATGACGATACGAATTTATGTTCCCGTTGTTTTTTTAATTTAAAATATTTTTTTTCAGAACATGGTGGATTTTGCTATGACTACACCCCTTCAGGAAGAGAGCGTGACGCGGGCTCCTCTGCAAATTCTAACTGACCTTCTCTCCGAGGTGAGCGCCCTACATTTTATTTATAAACGCCGTCTCAAAACATTCATGCTACCCTAAATCACCTTTGACACGAAAGTTTTTACATCGCGGACTTTTCGGAGGAAAACCCAGATGCCACTTATACCGCAATGCAATTGACGTAAACATTGTGTGTAAAAAATTGACATCCGACATTTACGGAGAAAGGATTTCGGTTACTGCGTAAATTACTAGTTATGAGGTCATATAATGACGTCGTAATATAATATAACATGCATTCGAATGTTTAGGTAAATTATATGTATGTATATACTAAAGTGTAAGTGTACTAAAGAGAAAATAATATTAACAATTTTTTTTATTATGATATTGTATACGAGGACAAAAAAAATATTACGTGTAAATTTTTTATAAGTTAGGTACTTAATTTTACAATTAGCCGGGCTTTCTTCGATTCCATGTCGGATTGCTTTAAAGCTTGTTATGGTGGATGCCACGACAACAAGCCTTTTGGTGCGAATTTTGTCTTTAAAAATCGTGTGTGTTATTTTTATCATTATGACTTTTATTGAAAAACATTCAACACAGATTATATCTATTAAAGTACAAGTCCAATTTCAAAAATAATAAAATAGAAAGTGAAATAAATATATAAGTAATAAAAGCAAAAAGCAAGAAGGAAAAAGGCATTTTGTGTATCTATTGCCAGCCTATCCTGGGTTTATATGGTATTCATGTTTTTATGTAAGTACTTTTAGATTATTAGGTAATTACAAATTTAAATGTCTGTACGATGGATGATGTAATCATTTGACTAATTCATAGATGGATGAACGTACCACATTATTTGTAACTTTGTACATATTTATGTTTATTCTAATGTGCAAACTTAGTGTTTCTACTCCGTTTGAAAAAGCACAGCCCGTGTAAAGTGTGTACATATTTGGCGGCGACATCAAGAGGCGAAAAAATCCATGAAACTGTATTTTTTTGGTTTTGTACATAAAACCTAAAATAGTATAAATATTCGGTAAATTTATTTTTAAAAAAGAACCGTTAATAAACTAAAAAGGACAAAATTTTATTAATGTATAGAATACATAAAGAAACTAGACTTAATAAATTATATAATATTCAAATTTAATTTAGAACCTTTATTACTGACTGCAGTTTGTGACAAACTTCACTTATGTCATGACGGATGGAATTAGCTTTTCTGTGAAACCAAATACATGGTACTCGATACAATTGATTCGATTCGATACATTGTCACTAATTTAAAAGATAAATTTGAACATTGATTAAAAAATGCATCCATTCCTATGTATAGAGGTACTCGTATATTCATGCAAATAACCAAGTTTAAAAATGCAATTACTTTTGCAGCTTCAAAACTTAGGTAAAAATCTGGGAAATGGATGACTTCTACGAAATTTATGTTTCAAAATAAAATAATTCAGTAAGTAGGTAGCACAAGACAACACATCATACAATAGTTTTTTACATAAAATCAAATTATAACAGAGCAGTGTATGTGCGCAGGGACTGTATATGAAATAAACTCCCAGGCATCGTCTATATTTGTCCAACACATAGATTATTGATGTTCGGGCCAGGTTGTGATGTCTTGCTCCCCGTGCCCCGGATACGAATGTTATCTTATTAACGTTATAATGGATACAAGAAGGCGAAGACAAGGAAGTGCTTGTGTATATTTCCTGAGCAATCGAAAACTGAGTTGTCGCTGTGGCGAATCGGCTATGAATACCATGCCATTCTTCCCTATTTCTTCCCGTAGGTGTTGCAAGAGTCGACTAAGTAATAGAAGGACTTTAAAATCTCATGGTGTCTAAAAAAGGCTAGACCGAAAATGAATATACCGATTACGCACCGTGGCATCGCAATTATCATCTCGCGTTTATGGTAGATCTTCCCACTTGCAGAGGTTCTGCCTTTATTAAATGGCTGTAAACAAAGTAAGTACTGAATTTACCACGAGCCCGGCGTTACGTTAAAACATTACGTTGAAACCTTCAAGTGTGAGAAATAATGGAATTGATTTTGACTATTTCACCACTAAGAAGTTCGCCAACCCTCACTGAAACAGCGTAATTTACCGTCTACAGACAAAAACCTTTTATAGACTCTACAATGTGATGAGGTCTTTGCTCAGCTATAGGAAATTTCGCAATTTCGCTCTTTTTACTCACCAGAGCTGACTTCATAACTAATTTTTCAGACAAGTTCTTCCACTGTTGTTACACGCTGTTATCAACTTAATACATTCCTTATCTAACAAGTACTAACTTACTATAAGCATATTAAGCAAAATGACTAAATCGCTATTTCTTCACGGCGTCTTTTAAGCTTTCTGATTATTATAGTATGCTTATTTCTAAGTATAACATAAAATGGCATCGATACTTGTTTTTAATTCCTCTATCAGTAACCCCATGACTATAAACTCAATATTATTACTATACTTATTTAGGATAATCATTAATTTATCACACTTTTGGACGTTAACGAACCCTTAGTCCCTGGAGTAACTTATGTGGCGATATTAATGTAGAGTTTTTGTATAGTTATCACCAACAGCACATGCCACCCAGTTAACCCGGTTGGCGTATATGCTAAATTATTAAAATAATGTCTATAAAATTCTCTTTCTTTCCGTCGTCATCGTCGGAATAAGGGAAAAGCCTTGAAAATATAAGGATTAAAGGCAAAAAATTTTGCTTACTTGCACACCATTAAATAACAAACCAATACGATAATTTCAAAAATTTTAAAATCCACCGCTTTTCTTCCCCGGGGTCTCGCAAGACGACTTAGGGAAAAGACTTGAAAACCACAATGCCTACCGACAGATGGTGGGATGTTATTTCGTTTTATTAAAAAATATCAGACCCAAACTGCGATCGCCAATCTGCTAGTCGAACGTGACGATTATGCCAAATCGTTCTCCTTAGGACACAGGTCTATGTCCTAAATTGAGGCTGTTAAGGAAAGGTAAGGGTAATATAATTATAAATTTGGCTGATATGGCTACGACTCATAGTTATCTAACATAAATGAGTTTTTTTCATATTATTCTATAATAGAAAACTGCTGAACTACAAATGATAATTTACACAAATATGAAGGTTTTCATATCACTGTGAAGTATATGTATTTAAAAGTAGTAGTAGTAGTCATTTTCGTGGGATTTATAAATACCTAAGGATATAATTGTATGAAAAATATGCGATTCTGCGTTTCCTATTCAAGACAAAGTCATGTTTTTCAGAAAAAATAGTAGAACCTTCATCATCGCCACCATGATTACAGCTTGTACCAAGTCCACGGGTGGACAAAGGCCTTCCCTAAAGATTGCCACAAAGTACGGTCCCGATCCACCTGCATTCATCAACTTCCCGTAACACTGAGCGGTTGTGTCAAAAAACTTCATCTGTATACAATTTAACTTACATAAGACATAATTAAATTTAGGAAAAGCAATTATTTGTTGAGGTTGGACAATATTTCTTTACATAAACTTTAAACACATCAACCATTGAACTTTGTATGCTTAGCAAATTTGACGCAAGGTTGCAATAATAACATTTTTGACTATTATAAATATGGACGGACCACACGGACATTGATAATAAATGACTAAATCGACGTATTAATAGAAACGTATTATTAGAAGATAAATTCAGAAAGAAAGTATTCATTTGTTATAATAACTTTAATCAGTTCTGTTTAAGAATGAACGGAATGTTTTATTAGAGATTATGGTGAAATTAATTAACTAGGCAAAGTACCTATTATTAAAGTTTTACAAAATAAGCTATCTAATACATTCTATCTATAATGTATGTATTATTCAGTGTTATCATCTAATTTATTTACAATTTTAATAAATGTATTAAATATACGCAAAGGAAATCTCGGAAGATTTCTTATTTAAAATACAATAAACACGACTACGGTAAATATCATAGGCAAATACACATATCAAACATTCATTTTGAAAACTTGCGAATATCATCGTTCTCTAACTCTTTGTTGAAATAAAACATTACTTTATTCAGAACAAGGATAATCCTGACTGGGAAGAGTGGGCGGAAAACGTAACAAGTGCAGCTGCACCTTTGTTAGCGGAAAGAGGTGTAAATGGGGAGCTCAGTGCTTTGTTGGCTCGACTATGCAGGAGAAGACCGCGCGCCGCGCCACTGCCTGCACTCGCTCCGCCTGTACGACGTGTCCTCACCCGTAACGTTGATTTTGGAAAGGCACCAGACGCCAGACGATTTGTGAGAGATTATATCAGGTAATGGAGTATATGCAAATGTTGCTATTTTATATATTCAATCTTCATCAGCTTGAATCAGCCGTACCAGCGTAGTGGTCTTGCGTGGTGGCCGCTTGCTTTAATGATTTCGATTCGCGTAACCAGTGTTCGATCCCCGGTGCGGCATGTATAAATTGTTGATTTTAAGTGCTGAATTTATCATGTACACAGCTGTGAAGGAAAACATCGTGAAGAGATCTGAGAAACAGTAAAAAACTGGAGTTTTTGTAGAAAGTTATACGTCTCTTTAAGTTTTGGTAATTTCAAATTATTTACCACGGAAGAGACAATTATTAACTATCGTAACCGTACCATTTTAGCCGGTACTAAATAGATTAAAACCCTAGATTTGTGTTGCAGCCATCCGTCTTCTAGAACGCCCGCTATCATACAGCTGCATGCAGGAAGTGTACTGCATATCGCGCTGGGATCCCGCCCGGAAATATTGTTTGAGAATTGTCATGCCGCATGGCTCGCTCTTGCCAAGCAGGTTAATGAAACTGTATTTCGTCTACATTTCATACATAAGATTGACCAAAATTGTTTCTGAAGTAAAACTCGGTTTCAGGCTAATGATGCTTATACAAGAGATCAATGGTATTATTCTATTATTTGGAGAGTAAGTATAAACAAACTTACACTACGCAGTTGTCCTTAAAATAACAATCAACAAAATTAATGCATTGTAATCTTATTTGTTACAGAGAAACATGATAAGATATCGCAATTTTCTAACGAAATCAGTGAGGAAGGAAGTGGTTTTAAAAGAATTGAAGGTTAGTATTGATAATACTTACTTACTATAAAATAATATTACTATCACAGATTACTATCTAAAGTAGTACATACATTCGAGTAAATCTAATCTGACTTGACATACGTGCATATTGTATTAGTATCTTGCTTTTGTATGTTCTGTATTAAATAAAATATATAGCTATAACAAAAACAAAAATGTACGTTCACATTGTGCAAGAAGTATAAATTAACTAGCTTATATCTACGACATCGCACCATGGCATATATTAACAGACTGATAAAGAAAAGTATAGGTTTTAGTGTCCGTAGAAAGAAAGCAGATGAATTACATATACGTAAATTTAATTTCGAAAGATACTAAGAACTAATTTTACGGAGTTTTATCGTTTGATGCACCTAGAGTTTTAAAGTTTCGAAATAAAAGATGAACTCTTATGGAATCGCTTTGTTGTTCGTCCCTCTGTCTGTCTATCCATCAGACCTTATGCTCAACAACGATTCATTATATTAAATAGAAACTCGTATCTAATAAAGTACTGTATCCCATATAGCTGTGAAAAATTAAAGCTTTTACTGAATAATTAAAACTCACTCATTGACTTCCTTATCTTCTAAACTCCTGTTGGTTTAGAAAAGAGGTAACACAACTTAACTCATCAGATGCCAAAGCAACATAGAAAATCTTGCAGTAGGCCAGAACATTTTAAAATTTTGTTTATTCGAAGTAATATTAATCGAAGGCGTAAGTAATCACTAATTTTACCCAGCAGTGGGACATACAGGATTCTAAATAAATAACAATATAGAAATTAAAAATCTGTTTGTTTCTATAGAACAGTACCATGGCCAAAAATATGATTTAATTTTACTGCTATGCGAAGGTTCACGAAGTAGTGTGAGGCAGACGCAGTAGCTTCAGGAGCATGTGAAGTTGAAACTGGTTCCGATTATCCATAATGTCTTTTCCTTAATGGAATACGACTATATTAGCAGACACATAGAGAAGATGTTCATAAGTGAGCCTGTTTCGAACCAAATTCCTCCGCAATTTTATTGTTGAAAATGCCTTTTAGTGAGATTGAAAGATTTCTCAAACAGCTGTACAGATTCGTCGTTAGAACCGCTCATAAGTGTGAATAACAGACCAAGAGGCGATCCCCGTTCTATAGCGTAACTGTTCCGACACTATTCCGGTGACGCCCCGGTCGTCAGTCTAAGGAGATTAGTTTACAAATGTTAAGCACACTACCGGTCGATAACTTTGTTTTCCACCCGTTTTAGAATCTCAGCTGTAATTCCCACCTCTCCCAATTTTTGTCAAGCTCAAGCTCAACAACTTGTGCCACCATACGCTTCTAAAACTGGATGGAAAACAAAGACAGGTAGTGTGCATACCATTTGACATGAACGCTTGTGGAATTTGAGACTTTGAAATAGTTATGTATCCATATTCACCAGCTCTTGCACCTAGTGATTACAACCTAATACCAAGATTGTACGGATTTTAGTCTGAGAGGATAGAGGTTAGAGTTATTTAGAAAGGCTAAGAAAATTTTAAGCTAAGAAAAACATTTCAAGTGTATTACACTAAAGAATGGCTGTCTAAGAATAAAATAACAGTTACCTTTGTTTAACCTGTCTTTGGGGAGGCCGATGTTCAGCAGTGGACTTGTGTATGGCTGAAATGATAATGATGATTATACCTGTAACATATCTTTACCTGTACCATGTGCTCGGCGGTGAAGGAAAACACCGTGAGGAAACCTATATGTCTGAGAAATAATAAGAAATATAATGTGAAGTCCGTTATCCCGCACTGCATTGGCGTGGCGGATCCTTTCCTTCTCCAAACCTCACTCAGATAGTTGAGAAGGAGGCCTATACTATGCAGTGGGAATTTACAGGCTGCTAGTTTAACCTGTAACATTAGTATGTTGAAAAGTGAGAATTAGTATTCTCACTTTTTTAACGCTCCTTTACCTAGCCTTAATTATTTAGACCGCTGAGAGAACAAGACATCTGATTCTGCTATCACCAAACCGCCTACCAAGCCTGGCGATAACGGCTAATCGATCATATGTGACCTAAGTCAAACCGTGGACTGATTACAGGTATCAAAAAGCGCTTTCCTGACTTTTCATTATGACGATACGAATTTATGTTCCTGTTGTTTTTTAATTTAAAATATTTTTTTTCAGAACATGGTGGATTTTGCTATGACTACACCCTTCAGGAAGAGAGCGTGACGCGGGCTCCTCTGCAAATTCTAACTGACCTTTCTCTCTCCGAGGTGAGCGCCCTACATTTTATTTATAAACGCCGTCTCAAAACATTCATGCTACCCTAAATCACCTTTGACACGAAAGTTTTTACATCGCGGACTTTTCGGAGGAAAACCCAGATGCCACTTATACCGCAATGCAATTGACGTAAACATTGTGTGTAAAAAATTGTAAAAATTGACATCTGACATTTACGGAGAAAGGATTTCGGTTACTGCGTAAATTACTAATTATGAGGTCATATAATGACGTCGTAATATAATATAACATGCATTCGAATGTTTAGTTAAATTATATGTATGTATATACTAAAGTGTATGTGTACTAAAGAGAAAATAATATTAACAATTTTTTTTTATTATGATATTGTATACGACGACAAAAAAATATTACGTGTAAATTTATTATAAGTTAGGTACCTAAATTTACAATTAGCCGGGCTTTCTTCGATTCCATGTCGGATTGCTTTAAAGTTTGTTATGGTGGATGCCACGACAACCAGCATTTTTGTGCGAATTTTGTCTTTAAAATCATGTGTGTTATTTTTATCATTATGACTTTTATTGAAAACATTCAACACAGATTATATCTATTAAAATACAAGTCCAATTTCAAAAATAATAAAATGGAAAGTGAAATAAATATATAAGTAATAAAAGCAAAAAAAAGAAGGAAAGGCCTTTTTGTATCTATTGCCAGCCTATCCTGGGTTTATATGGTATTCATGTTTTTATGTAAGTACTTTTAGATTATTAGGTAATTACAAATTTAAATGTCTGTACGGTGGATGATGTAATCATTTGACTAATTCATAGATGGATGAACGTACCACATTATTTGTAACTTTGTACACATTTACGTTTATTCTAATGTGTAAACTTAGTGTTTCTAGTCCGTTTGAAAAAGCACAGCCCGTGTAGTGTTTACATATTTGGCGGCGACATCAAGAGGCGAAAAATCCATGAAACTGTATTTTTTGGTTTTGTACATAAAACCTAAAATAGTATAAATATTCGGTAAATTTATTTTAAAAAGAACCTTTAATAAACTAAAAGGACAAAATTTTATTAATGTATAGAATACATAAAGAAACTAGACTTAATAAACACAAAATATTCAAATTTAATTTAGCACCTTTATTACTGACTGCAGTTTGTGACAAACTTCACTTATGTCATGACGGATGGAATTAGCTTTTCTGTGAAACCAAATACATGGTACTCGATACAATTGATTCGATTCGATACATTGTCACTAATTTAAAAGATAAATTTGAACATTGATTAAAAAATGCATCCATTCCTATGTATAGAGGTACTGTATATTCATGCAAATAACCAAGTTTAAAAATGCAATTACTTTTGCAGCTTCAAAACTTAGGTAAAAATCTGGGAAATGGATGACTTCTACGAAATTTATGTTTCAAAATAAAATAATTCAGTAAGTAGGTAGCACAAGACAAGAAGAAAAAGATAGGTTTTACATAAAATCAAATTGTAACAGAGCAGTGTATGTGCGCAGGGACTGTATATAAAATAAACTCCCAGGCATCGTCTATATTTGTCCAACACATAGATTATTGATGTTCGGGCCAGGTTGTGATGTCTTGCTCCCGTGCCCCGGATACGAATGTTATCTTATTAACGTTATAATGGATACAAGAAGGCGAAGACAAGGAAGTGCTTGTCTATATTTCCTGAGCAATCGAAAACTGAGTTGTCGCTGTGGCAAATCGGCTATGAATACCATGCCATTCTTCCCTATTTCTTCCCGTAGGTGTTGCAAGAGTCGACTAAGTAATAGAAGGACTTTAAAATCTCATGGTGTCTAAAAAGGCTAGACCGAAAATGAATATACCGATTACGCACCGTGGCATCGCAATTATCATCTCGCGTTTATGGTAGATATTGCCACTTGCAGAGGTTCTGCCTTTATTAACTGGCTGTAAACAAAGTACTGAATTTACCACGAGCCCGGCGTTACGTTAAAACATTACGTTGAAACCTTCAAGTGTGAGAAATAATGTAATTGATTTTGACTATTTCACCACTAAGAAGTTCGCCAACCCTCACTGAAACAGCGTAATTGACGGTCTACAGACAAAACCATCTGTAGACTCTACAATGTGATGAGGTCTTTGCTCACCTATAGGAAATTTCGCAATTTCGCTCTTTTTACTCAACAGAGCTATAACGGATTTAATTTAATGTTTAATTAGGAGTATTTAATGACTAATTTTCAGACAAGTTCTTCCACTGGTTTTACACGCTGTTATCAACTTAATACATTATCTAACAAGTACTAACTTACTATAAGCATATTAAGCAAAATTACTAAATCGCTATTTCTTCACGGCATCTTAAGCTTTATTATTATAGTATGCTTATTTCTAAGTATAACATAAAATGGCATCGATACTTGTTTTAATTCCTCTATCTGTAACCCCATGACTATAAACTCAATATTATTACTATACTTATTTAGGATAATCATTAATTTAACACAATTTTGGACGTTAACGAACCCTTAGTCCCTGGAGTAACTTATGTGGCGATATTAATGTAGAGTTTTTGTATAGTTATCACCAACAGCACATGCCAGCCTGTTAACCCCGGTTGGCGTATATACTAAATTATTAAAATAATGTCTATAAAATTCTCTTTCTTTCCGTCGTCATCGTCGAAATAAGGGAAAAGCCTTGTAAATATAATGATGTCCGGCGGTGACTTTTGAAAGGCAAAAATGTTGCTTACTTGCATACCATTAAATAACAAACCAATACGATAATTTCAAAAATTTTAAATCCACCGGTTTTCTTACCCGGGGTCTCGCAAGACGACTTAGGAAAAGACTTGAAAACCACAATGCCTACCGACAGATGGTGGGATGTTATTTCGTTTTATTAAAAATATCAGACCCAAACTGCGATCGCCAATCTGCTAGTCGAACGTGGCGATTATGCCAAATCGTTCTCCTTAGGACACAGGTCTATGTGCTAAATTGAGGCTGTTAAGGAAAGGTAAGGGTAATATAATTATAAATTTGGCTGATATGGTTACGACCCATAGTTATCTAACATAAATGAGTTTTTTCATATTATTCTATAATAGAAAACTGCTGAACTACAAATGATAATTTACACGAATATATGTATTTAAAAGTAGTAGTAGTAGTCATTTTCGTGGCATTTATAAATATCTAAGGATATAATTGTATGAAAAATATGCGATTCTGCGTTTCCTATTCAAGACAAAGTCATGTTTTTCAGAAAAATAGTAGAACCTTCATCATCGCCACCATCATTACAGCTTGTACCAAGTCCACGGGTGGACAAAGGCCTTCCCTAAAGATTGCCACAAAGTACGGTCCCGATCCACCTGCATTCATCAACTTCCCGTAACACTGAGCGGTTGTGTCAAAACCTTCATCTGTATACAATTTAACTTACATAAGACATAATTAAATTTAGGAAAGCAATTATTTGTTGAGGTTGGACAATATTTCTTTACATAAACTTTAAACACATCAACCATTCAACTTTGTATGCTTAGCAAATTTGACGCAAGGTCGCAATAATAAAATTTTTGACTATTATAAATATGGACGGACCACACGGACATTGATAATAAATGACTAAATCGACGTATTAATAGAAACGTATTATTAGAAGGTAAATTCAGAAAGAAAGTATTCACTTGTTATAATAACTTTAATCAGTTCTGTTTAAGAATGAACGGAATGTTTTATTAGAGATTATGGTGAAATAAATTACCTAGGCAAAGTACCTATTATTAAAGTTTTACAGAATAAGCTATCTAATACATTCTATCTATAATGTATGTATTATTGAGTGTTATCATCTAATTTATTTACAATTTTAATAAATGTATTAAATATACGCAAAGGAAATCTCGGAAGATTTCTTATTTAAAATACAATAAACACGACTACGGTAAATATCATAGGCAAATACAAATAACAGACATTCATTTTGAAAACTTGCGAATATCATCGTTCTATAACTCTTTGTTGAAATAAAACATTACTTTATTCAGAACAAGGACAATCCTGACTGGGAAGAGTGGGCGGAAAACGTAACAAGTGCAGCTGCACCTTTGTTAGCGGAAAGAGGTGTAAATGGGGAGCTCAGTGCTTTGTTGGCTCGACTATGCAGGAGAAGGCCGCGCGCCGCGCCACTGCCTGCACTCGCTCCGCCTGTACGACGTGTCCTCACCCGTAACGTTGATTTTGGAAAGGCACCAGACGCCAGGCGATTTGTGAGAGATTATATCAGGTAATAGAGTATATCCAAATGTTGCTATTTTATATATTCAATCTTCTTTGTGTCCTTAGTATAAAAAACAATTTGATTAACTAGCTTCTTCATATGACCTTATTCTTATTAAATTGATATTTTTTTTGAAAGAATTTTTAAATTTCTAATTCTTAATAATCATTCTCTATTATGAATCAGCCGTACCAGCGTAGTGCTCTTGCGTGGTGGCCGCTTGCTTTAATGATTTCGATTCGCGTAACCAGTGTTCGATCCCCGGTGCGGCATGTATAAATTGTTGATTTTAAGTGCTGAATTTATCATGTACACAGCTGTGAAGGAAAACATCGACAGGAATCCTGCATTTTTGTGAAATAATCAGAATCGACCAATCCGCAGCAGGGAGAGCAGCGTGGCGGACCCTTCTTGGCTCCAAAACTATCTCAAATATTCGAGAATAGGCCTTTTCCCAGCTGCGAGCATTTACAGACTGCTATGTTATTAGTATAATATTATAATAAAAATAATTAACAATAGTTTTGAAGATTGCCTCGATTATATCACGCTGTGCTTATTAAGTAGGCATGGATATCTACCGTTAGCACGATTATCAAACTCGCTAATTTCGTGAAATAACGAACACTTCTTGAAGACTTCCAATTCGTTAATTAATCATAGTCTCATCTTAATAGTTTAATTAGATTTTCATAGTTACGCGCTAATTATAGTTTTATATGTATTTATTATTAGCGAAATATTAGCTCTAATATGTATTTGTGGGACGAATCAGTGCGTAAGTGGGATTAAATTAGACCCTGGCTGTATGTGGAACATAACCTAGTGAAAGCAAAAATTTAAAACAAATGAAGAACTATAATTTTTCGTCACCGTACATCCGTTATACTGACTAATACTACACCGTAATTACCAACTAAAAAAATCCAACTTGTTTGTCCTAGGCTCTTCCAGAGCTTTTGCGTTTGCTCGAACTCTAGTCACAATGCAGTATATTCCGCGTAGATGACTAATATCTATCTATATGATATATAAAAGTGAATTACCACTAACTTTAAATTGCGCAATCTCAGTATCTATAAACTTACAAACTTGAAATTTGACAAGACAATATTTATATTCGTTATTGAGAGTAGGCATCCGTTAACTGATTCCAGATGGTATGAAATGGGGGTAGGATTTCTGTTTGAAAGCTGTTTAGTTTTTTTTAGTTACTTCGACTAGGTTTATAATATTTAACATATACTTTTTTGGGTTCGTACTCGTTGTTGTTAATAAACGCAATGAGACAATGTTTAAAAAATTTCATCTTCTTTTTATATTATCGGAATCCGGAATCGATAACATTTTGACTAATATTAGTAGGAAATGTAATATCAGTGATCTACCTAGTATTTGTTATTTTATAATTCATTAAGTCCTTAATTAATTATAATCTCTTCTTAAGAGAATAAAACAAATGTTTAATAAAGTTTTTCAATACCAGAGTGTCACAGTATTATTATAAATAAGACATTAATTGAAGATTTTCATTATCCCCATAACTAAAAATACCTAGTAGCTGCTAAAATGCATACCTAATTTAATTTTTTCTACAGAGCTCTAACAAGAGGTTTATAGTGTTTTCATGTTTTCTGTTTAAAGAAGTAGATTATGTAATTTATGATTTTCTTTGAAGTGCCCTGAGCGCGCACAACTCGGGGCCGAGTCTCGTGAGGCGCTTCGTAACAGTGACGCACGGCGAACGCGCAACGTGCCCGCACCCGCGCGCCGCACCCAACCTCGCGGCAGTTGCTCTGGCTGCGCTAGACGACCACTTCCGTAACTACGCCGTGCCTCACCGCTGCGACGACTCCGAGTACGACGTCCTTTGCTTCGCAGATATAATCGAACACATGTGAGTACGCTATCGCGATGGTTATTCTCATACAGAATTAGGACATGCTTGATTCGTTTCCATGATTTACTTGTCCTTCATTAGTATTCTCAACTATTATATATTATTCTTATCATTTTTTTTTGCAAAAAAAAACGTTTATCTATATTCTGTTATCGATGTATATGATGATGATGATTCCCCTGGTCAATTACGACTACCAAAACTGCTTCCGAATTAGTATTGTTAGTACAGTAGTTGCGAATTGCGTAAAATAATAAACTGTGCACTCGCTCATATTTACATTCTCGTATCCGATAACGTCGCAGAAAGTACAATCGGACTCTAAAACTAGGTAATTTGACGTTAGTTATGCCTAAGTTGGATAAAGTTACAACAAAGTGGTATTATATATTCCTGGTATTTCAAACATATCTCCAAAATAAGATAAGAAGCTGTCGCCGGCAGCAAGTTTTTGATCATCTGAAAAAGTTATGAAATCCTACTCCTAATAGAATTAAGTTTCAGTTATTTGCGACAGTTTATATTCATAAATGAGTCTGCTCTTTCGGGAAAGAACAACCCATTAAAGGAATGATGTCGCAACTGCATCTTATTTCTTGCCTGATAATGTGTGTATCAAATGTATCGTATACTCGTTAGTCATTCTTAGATACCTACAAATATTATATGTTGTCAAATAGTGAGTGTTAGTGAATAAACGATTGTGATGAATTGCAGGTGCGAATACGAAGACTGGTTGGTGGTAGTAGGTGGAGTGCTGCAGCCGGTGCCGCTGTGCACGGGAGCACTTAGCTGCCCACGCGTGGCTGCGAAGCTAGGCGGCGTGCTTGGCGCGTTGGCACGGGACGAGCGCTGCGCGGCACACGGCAGCATGGCGCCCGCGTGCGCGGCGCGAGTTTCGCCGCCGTCCTGGCTACGCGCCGCCGCGCCTTCCGACCCGCTGCTGGCCCTGCCGCATCAGCAACTGTGCCAGCTCTGGGGTTCTATGGTAAAAACTTCACTCACAATTAAAATAAAATACATCGCGATATCATGTTATGGCGTTTGATGGTAACGTCACCATAATCATATGTAATGCTCGTGTGGTCTCGTCATAATAATGTTCAGTAGTTCACTGCAGTACATTGGCGGTACTTATAAGTGTGGAAATAGGAGCTTTGGGTACATAAGGTACACATACCCACATAGGTACGCCAATGGAGCAAAGACGAGCTATGTCTACTTTGCACCCAATACAACCCTAGAATGTTCTATTTTCGCCGCATATCGGCAGGGCCACGGAAACGCTCTCGCATGCATTCACGGCTCCACCAACGCTGACTGCCCTAGGTGGCCACATGTCGGGCCTAAAATCCTGCGTTCCCTCACCAAGGTAGACCGAAATACGGGTGCGTCCTCATACATGGTTTGGACCCCTGGAATGCTAGCGCTTGGAACCATCCCTCTCAGTCCCCAGTGGCCGATCCGTTCATGTTCTATGTCCACGTTCATGGCTCCGCTGCCTAAGGACCACTCCACACACCACTCTTCAGTCACGGAAGGAAGGGAGAACTCTGTCTCGTAATGCCGCCAAGGAAGGCCCTTACCGTTAACCAACTCCTTTTCATAAAGAACTCGTCAGCGAGTATGAGACTATAGAACTTAAAATTACTAACGGCACAACATCTCATTTTATAAGTATCACATGTATGTATGTATCAATGTAATGGAAAATTTCAATAAAATTTTCGTCGACTTCCAGCCCTTCGAATAATTGCGTATTAAGAACCGATGTCAATACTACCACCGAGCTGTTCTGATGATGAAGCTCGAAGGTGGATACCGGAACGCTTGAATGGCTACTAGTAAACACATCGAGTTTGGGTTTATGGGATATGCTTTAACGAGTCCCATTAATTTCACCTAATGACGGCGACCTATTAAGGTTCCAAAGATACAGACAGGGATGGACAGACAGACGTCGCAGGCTTAGTAATACGGCTCTGTACGGAGCACTTTTTGTTTAACAAACATTGCATCCGACTGTGACTCGAAGCCTGGCGCTGGAGGAAAGTGGTACTTTGTCCAATGAGCGAAGAAACATCAAAAGAAAATTATAGGTTCACACGACCGTATACGGAACGCTTGAATGGCTACCAGTAAACACATCGAGTTTGGGTTTATGGGATATGCTTTAACGAGTCCCATTAATTTCACCTAATGACGACGACCTGATGAATGGAAGAGGAGAAAAGGGTGTACATTAGTTTTTAAACTTAATATATTTTCTTCTAGATCGGAAGCTTACTCAACTGCTGCAGTAAAAGAAAAAGTTTTCTTCAGAGTATGAGCAAACAACTGCCTGATTTTCTTTTAGTAGCCCTGACTGAACACGTAAGTATTTTACACCATTTCATGTGGAGGAGGAAGGAGTCGTTTAATAAAGTATAATAATATGTATATTTTTAATACAGCCTGCAGCATTAGAAGCGTTGTGTCTTATGCTAGAATGGGAAGTAGCTAGTGGCGAACAAATACAACTAGAAATTATTGCCACTTTACAAGGGACTGAGCTAGGACAAAAATACTACAAGGATCTTTGTGAACGCCAGCAATGCCTTCAGAAATTGGTAAGTTATACTAAGCACGTATAAACACATAGTAAAGATTATAGTTCCTAATTTTAAATATGTACACTATTTCATTTTAAAACGAAAGTTTTGTTACATTGATTAACTTCTTCTTCAAGCCTCTGCATTCTCATGGCAAGTTGTTTTAGTTTTCACACCCACCTTTAGCTCTCGAACATTTGAAAGAATTTTTTAAGCTGTCAACTATATCTCTGCAAAAATACCTCAGGAAACTTATTAAACACATTACAAGGTGATATGTCAAGACATTAAATTTAACTTCATATTTTACAGGCAGTTTTTAGGTTATGTACCAAATACCAATAGTATATAAGAGGGGGACCGAAAAGTAATGTCGTTCCTGCGCATATCGAAATTCGTTTATCATTTATCCTCTCACTGTACTTCAAAATCGTGCAAAAACATTTTAGGTTAGAGTAACTTGCTTAATCGTAAATAATTAAATTTAAATTTTGTTTTTGGAATTTATCGTGAAATGGCAGGCCAAATGCCAGAAGTGGTGCATATTCGGCATCGTATGCTTTTTGATTTTCACAAGGACACGTTGTTACCAAAAACTTTTGCGATGTACATCCGAATGCTTTGGAAGTTCGTAAATTTTTTTTAGGTTCAATAGGTTTTCTAAGTTTAAATCCTATCGATCAGGAAGACAAACAACTTTAGACAATGACATGTTAAGGGCAGAAGTGGAATCAAATCTGTCTCAGACAAACGTGGAGCTGTCAAACATATTTAATCAACCTTAGTCGATCATCCAAGTACAATTGCAGCAGATTAGGAAAGTAAGCAGAGCAGGTATTCCGGTCCCGTATAATCAGTCCGAAGAAAACAAAGCTAACCGATCCACCACTTGCAATATATTCCTTCGGCGGCATAATATAGAAGCATTTTATGATCGCATGATCACTGGAGATGAAAAATGGGCCTCTATGATAATCCAAAACGCAAAAGGCAGTGGCTCTTTCCTAATGAATCGCCACGAAATACAGCTAACCCAGGTTTACATCCCACAAATGCGCTTTTGTGTGTTTGGTAGAATATTCGCGGGGTCGTTTATTTTGAAGTTCTGAAACCTATACAAACTGTGAATGCAAACCTTTACTATGAACAGTTGTATCAAGTGAATCAATCTTAATTGAAAAAGACCAGCGGTTGTCAACAGAAAACAGAGAGAAGACGAACCCTGGAAAAAATTTATGAATTGACATTGCCCACCACACTCACCCGATATTGCGCCATCAGATTTCCGATAGGTCCAACATGTTCTAAGTAGTAAAAAATTTGAAAACTTGGATGATGTCCAAAATGCTTTTGCACAAAAACCAAATATTTTTATCGATTCGGCATTGAAAATTAGCACACTAGATGGCAAAACGTTGTTAATAACGAAGGTAGTTACATCATTGATAAAAATAAAAAACATCTAAAAAAGTTTATTTGTTTGAATTTAATGTTAAAAAAAGATACGACTTTCCGGTCTCCCTTTAAAGTACACAGATTATCTTTTCTTGTAACGGGTCCCTGATAATTTTTACTTTTGTTATTTTTAATATTTGTTAGGATATCCGCCATAAGAACATATATTCCATAATTTCAGCAAGGTTCCTATTAAGGTTCCAAAGATACAGACAGGGATGGACAGACAGACGTCGCAGGCTTAGTAATAGGGCTCTGTACGGAACACTTTTTGTTTAACAAACATTGCATCCGACTGTGACTCGAAGCCTGGCGCTGGAGGAAAGTGGTACTTTGTCCAATGAGTGAAGAAACATCAAAAGAAAATTATAGGTTCACACGACCGTATACCATTCCTGGGATGGTAAAAGGTCTAAATATGTAGTTTTAGTCATACTAACTCAATTTTCACAAGAGCTCATTTGGAACAATGTGATAGGTGTAGAGCCTGTCACCGTCTTAGCGTTCAGGACAACAATACAAATCGTACATAAGTTTTGAAAACTCATCGTTACGACACACCCGAACGTCGTCCACAAAGGAGATCGAGCTCAATGGAGACATGACTCGAAAGCAGAACCACTAACCACTCGGTACTACTGTGGTTAGGGTTCTGCCTTAGGTCAGCAATCCTCACGGTGATTGGTTGTCAGCAAGCGGAAGGTGGGCCGCGGCGGCTGGCGCTGCCGGTGCGCGCGACGGACTCTGACGTGGCGGCGCTACTGGAGGCGGGCGCGCTCGGAAACCTCGAGTGCCTCTCGCTCGCCTTCACCAGCGTCACCAGTGCATGTGCTCAACACCTCATCAAGGTACAGCATACAAAACTGCTTCTTTATATTTATCGGCCTAGTCTATATTTAATCCACTATTGAACCTAAAAAGCGGCAGTAGTTGTTGGAAGGTTTGCCATTACACACCACTCTGGGCAAGCGGGTCGGTAAGCGGTACCGGCACTGGCCGGTACACTAACCTAATGACGTTGCTACCCAACACTAGTCTGTGGGATTTGGGTTCGGCAAATTCGGTTGGATTCTCCGCTAATATTCGGTCGACATAATCACCTGCAGTTGAGGTTAGCATTTGAAGAAAAAGATTGAATATTCTACCTAGAGGTGTACTCTAACTATTAAAACGTTGCTTACGTGGATTTTCGTGGAGATCCCATTTCTTCCTCGTGGGTGACAACACTTCTGTTTCTGAGACTAAAAATTTCAGGGCTCTCACGAAGGTCGGCTCTCTCTTTTGTAGTAATTATCATGCTTTTTAGATGGTTTAACGGTCGTAGTAAATTTATAACTTTGGGATTTCCTTCAGTCGTACTTCGTAAGTACTCTTACGACACCCACAGGAAGTGGAGGTAGCCTTGTCGTGTGGTGGAAGCATTTGAATTTTCAAATGCTTCCACACGACAAGGCGCGGGGTTGACAACATTTCTACATTTTAATTATTCATAGATGTCTATGTCTATGTATTAATGTGACCACTTACCACCATTGGCTCCTAGAAATAGTACTTAATGGTGATGAAAAGGTGACGTAGGAATTATTTCTACCGATTATTAACTTTTGCCACATTTATAATGATTATATGAAAATAAAGTTTCGATCTGTTTATTGTAGCTGCCTTCACTGCGATATCTTAACCTGTGGGCTACAAAGTTCGGCGACAGCGGCGTCCAACTAATAGCGGATCATTTGCCACATCTACAAGTGCTCAACCTTTGCGAAACGCCCGTGTCCGACAAAGGGATAGAAGCTTTATCAGGTCCTTAATTATGAAATGAATATTATAAATTTTTAAAAACCCTTTTTAAAGGTTTGAAACAATAGAAATTATATTGTTACGACTCGTGAAGGTTGCTCTATTACAGTAGATTTACAAATGATGTCTTTTGAATTACAGGTTTGTCAAGCTTGAGACGTTTAAATCTAAATAGCACTAAATTGTCAGCGGAAGCGTTCGAGATACTTCGTCAGAGGCTACCCCACCTTCAAGAGTACGATATACGTTACACAGAAGCCTGGTGACAACGCACGCCCGCACATAGAACAAGTTCTAATTCCAACACGACTATTTGAAACCAACTCTAACGAGTAACATCTACCTTGTAACGTTTACACGATACATACCATTCATTTCTTTTCTTTCCCGATAACAACATACATAAAAACGGTAAAGTCACTTCACTTTAAAATAACATCATTAATTATTATAGTCTTTTAAAATGATTGTATATATTAAGACAATAGATTAGTATATACCTACATCACTTATTATTCACGTGAGCTGTGTACTTTGTTACCCACCTAATCACACAAAAATTACCCTTATTTGCCAGAAATAAGTATTATACGATTAGAACATATATTCACAGAAATTTCCTTGCAATGTATTATGTAAATTAGCCTAAAGACTTGTATTATTTACTGTTAAGTTGTCACGGATTATAAAATGATGAATAAACAAAAAAAATATATTACAGTTTCGTTTTACAAATAAGAAATTCTCCAATATAACAAGTGAAAATTATTTCTTACACAAATTAATATATGTATACGATACAATGTGAAGTTGCACGGCTACCTGCTTTAATATAAATAGATTAGCAAAAAATGCCCGTGGCTTCAACCGCGTGGTCACAATTGATTAAAAGTACTTAATTTCATTTAAACCCTTTTAGCCCTCAAGCGTGATTGAACGACACATACAAACATTCACATTTGTAATATTAAGACAAAACATAGCATAATATAATAGTCCTGGAATCAGAAGCAATATTTTAGAAAAAAAATCCATCAACATATTATAAGTTAAATGTATTAAAACATAAAAACAGTTTTAAATAGTACTATATTTTTTTTGGGAAAGGCGGCACGTGAATAATTGGTTCACATAATGGTAAGTGATTACAGTCACCTACGTACATCTGCAACACCAAAATTGCACGCAAGGGTAACCTCCTCACCTGTTGGTGCAGATGCACCGAGGGGAGTTGCCAGCCTTTAAGGGTATTTGGGAGATGGGAAGGAGGAAGATGAAAGAGGAGAAGAGTGGCCCATTTCAGCAGCAGTAAAAGCCGCTGCTTGGCTCTACCACGTGAAAGTATTAGTATAAATCATCTAAAATCATCATATCTAAAAACTTTTTTGAAGCATGCACATGAAGTATATAAATATTGAACAAAATCAAAAAAAATATGAGGATTATGTTATTTTTCTGCCAAAGACTAATATTATCTGTGCATGAAAATATTTTTATAATTTTATGTACTATTTGATCTCTTTGTATTCCGATAAGGGACCAAGCCGATCAGGGTGAGAGCTTGGTCGCCGACCAATGAAAGAACTTGGCACTGGAGTGCCTTTGCCCAGAGATGGATTCGGTAGACCGTCATGAAATACATATATTCGCACGGCCTGTTTATCATCCGTACTTACGTCTGCATAGTTAATGTATGCTGCTAATTTGTACCATTTCGTTGATATGCAGAAGGAACAGGGTAGGAGATAACTTAGTCTTGTGGAACACCTGCATTCTCGGGTTTGGAGTCCTAGCTTGCACCATCGACAACAACCTTGCTGATCCGGTCAGCGAGAAAGCTGTCCCAGTGGCACAATTTCTAAGAGAAGCCCGAGAGATGAAAGAAACGCTCTCCAAATCCTATCAAAGGCTTTCTTTGCTTCCAAATTAACCGCTAATCCTCCATTCCATTCCTTGGACTCAACTGCTTCTGCGCATTGCAGAGTCACGTAAACTAGAAGATCACCAGCTGATCGACCACGACGGAAACTGGCAGAAACTAATCAGCTGATGTTTCTTCAGGTACTTCAGAAACTGGATGTTAACAAAAGACTCCATTATTTTTAATAACAAGGTGGCGATGGCCATGAAACCGTTTTTTACTTTTAATTTTTCCGTTTTTAAAATATCTATTTAATGATATCAAAACCAGCCAGATGCAAACAGTTCAACCATGAAGATTTTACTGCATCTTTATACTTAAAAAATTCGAAAATACTTTGTCCCCGAACAAATAATTAAAAAATATCATTTAAATTGCTAAGTAGATAAACCAATGCAAAATATTCTGCAGTACAATATATGCAGCGCAAACCTCACTCATCAGCTCGTGTTAAATATTGTTTAATCTCTGCATAATTATATACAAGTTACTTACCTTAGTGTTATTGTATTGAAGAGGTATAAGACTATTCAATATTAATATAAGTGTGATTTTTAATAATACATATGTATGACAATTATTTTTACTTTCATTTATGCTTCACTCAGTAAATTCCGCATCGAAATATTACAGAGAAAATATACTTATACCGCAGCGTTAACTAATGGCTTCATGGTGAACAAAAATGTAGGTAGTTACTAAAATATCAGCTAACGAAAGTCATAGTCCATAGATAACATAGTAGGTACACTACATACACGCAGGCGTCTGAGTTCGAAACTATATTTGAAGTCTGAGGTAGTCCGATGCGCATCACCAATACGGAATTATTGATTGCATGATCCATTTGTTTTACTATGCTGAAATAAAATAATGTTTCTGCTTTGTATGCCTATTGGCGGGTCATAATATACATATATATAATTAATAACTGACATCTTTATCATAATCAATAAATGATTTGATTTTGTAGTTATACAATATTTATCACAAACTACAGCGTCCGAAAAATGTGAACTGATATTAGATACGGCACGCATCACTAGTGCAAGGGTACCGGCTCTGCGCTTACCAACCCACCAGCCCAGCGTAGTGAGTATGGGAAAATCTTCCATGTTATGCATGCCAGCTTTTGCCGGTGGAATATCGTGCGTCCAGCAGTTAACTCCGAAAGAGTTACTATTATGAGTAAGAAATAAAAGCATCTCAGTTTCCACCTTAAGGCCTTAAAGCCTTTAGTCATCCTCTAAAGCAGGGACCCGAAGGCTTTTCTTGCCCAAAATAGTTTGGGAATCCCTGCTCTAAAGCAATGATTATTAACCGATGATCATGATGACATTATACAAGAATACCAAAATATTAAAAAAAACGAAATAAATGCATATTTTCCCATTTTTGTCCGGCACTCTCTCGCGCCTCTTACGTATGTTGAGATTACAGATTTCCATTTAACACGACTCTGCATAGCTTATTAGCTCTGCATAGCGGATTTCTGTAACTCATCTTTTCACCTTTTTGGGAGAGAGAACGTGACAAGTCCTGTGCTCGTGCTTGCTCACGGAGGTTTCCGTGCGATTTTCAAGACTTTTTCCATATCCCTCACTCTTCGGAGTCAAAACGTAATTGATACTAAATCTTGTCATACGTTCGCTTAGACCAAGAAATCTTGGCGTTTTAAATAAGAATGGTTCTCGAGTAGCAACTTCACAGGTTATCGCCTCTGAAGATAATACCTTATTGGCAGTGCTAAGGTCTCCAGATCTTGTTCCTGATTATACGTAACGCAGCACTTTTATACTGTTAATTTGATAACGTGCGTACCTGTATTTAGCTGATACATAGTTATATTATATAGTAACAGTTAGTATTCTCTGGGTCTACAACGTCTGCAATTATATAAATATAATATAATTAGTCATTAAGAGAGAATAGTTTGTATTATTTACTAAGGAATAATATATTTAAAGTAATTTCATACATTATTATTTGTCTATGATACATAATCTTATCTTTACAGGTTTTGTTGTTACATCTAATTTATTATATCCAAACGACAATTGGCCCAAAAAATTAAAATAGGTTGAAGAAGGTTGGTTAAATTACATGGTAAACAAGAGATGTTGATTAAAATACGATTTACTACGGTTTATATACAATTTACAATAGGAAATCATTTAGGAAAATATTTAATTAATCGTTTTTTAACATAGTTTAATTTGAACTTAATTAGATAACATAAAATAGGAGGAAATACAAGTAAATGTTCTAATATCTGTATATAACACGATGTAGCAAACGATGTGTTTTGTCTCTGAACGACTGTGACAAATAAGCAATAGACAGTGTCTTCTTAAGGGTGTTGTGTCGTGTTTTCGATTTTCGAAATGTTATCAGTTAGGTTGTGGTTGTGTTGCACTCTGCCAGTAGCAGTAATTCGCATGATGTGCATGATTTTTACCCAATTGCGATAAACGGGCGGTACGCTTCAAATCCCAGGTTATACTGTTTCATTTCGTGTGCTAATTTTGGCAAAATAACTTTACTTATATTCTATTAACGAAATGCATTTTATTTATTTTGCAAAACTAACGATAAGTACTTTAAACTAAAGCGACTGTTTATATACATACGGCTGACTTTATATTATCGTTATGATGTATTATAAAAAGAGTGATATTATAATCGCCGATTTAAAAAAAAAGTTTTGTCAAAGCCCGATCGTAGTATCATCCACCCACCACATCATAAAGCGCCAGGCCATTAATATTACACTGTCTATTGTCTACATCTGGAATTCCCAAAGTAGTCTATATCAACCCCTTGGGGTCTCGGTTTCCAAAGGGTCGACATAAACGAAAACTGATTTTGGGGGTTCGGCGAGGTCTAAAAATCAACCCCTATTAATTAACACAAGTTCTTATTTGAAACTTTCAAGATAGTTTATAAGTTGTGTTAACTGTACCACCTTTTTATAAGAATGACTAATATTTTAGTAAGAAGTATCACTCTACTTTTATAAATCAAAGTTAGTCGAAAAAGGCTTTAGTGTGGTTACACACATTTTGACAAAACAAAGAAACCGTTTGAAAATCAACGAACGCGGAGATTTAAGGCTGCAACTCACAAATATTGAACCGGATTTAGCTAGATTGGTAGAAAGTCACCAGGTTCATCCATCACACAGAATTTTTTATTTTTTTACCTTTACTTTGCGATTTTAATGTTTTTTCAGAAAATTATTACATACTTAAGTATTTTTACGTTATTTGTATTAATAATTACACTTGATATTTCCTGACTTTCATGTCTATTTATTTTGTTAAAAATTGATGAGAAAATGATGTCAAGTTTACTCCCTTAACCAACCGCAATCTTTTTTAATTGATAAGTATTTTGTATCAACAGGAAAAAAACTAGGGATAGGAGTTTTAAAGAAATGGCTATGGAGGTCTAAGGTATCAGTTGATTTTGGAAAAGGGGTTTTTTGATTGGGGAAAATTATGATGTATACCAGGGATTCCCAAACTATTTTGGCCTGTTCAATTAACAGAAATTGACAGAGTCGATATGGCCAACAAAACGCATGGCTGCTTTATGATATAGTTAAACATAATCATTAATCATATCGGCAAATGGTTACAACCATGTACTAACTGCGCTTATTTTGCAATGCATCGTATCGATTTTCCTTGGCTTTAAAAACGAGTAACAATGTGTTAATTAAAGAATGATGATGTTAATGCAAGAAATATTTTTATGATACGAAGCTACGCGATTTTTATGCAAATCACGCAAAAACCGAACGTAACGTTGAAAAATAATAACGCATTTCACAGCTTAGTATCCAACTCTTGAATCAAACTATTATTGAGTTCTCTTTGAAATGTAAAATATATAAATCTTTTCTAAATCTATAGAGTAACCATAGAATGATTAATAGAGGCCGGATAGCTTACATTATCTGTATTTAACAGATGCCAGAAACTTAACATACCTAATTTTAAGATTAAAGAACAAATAAAAGCTAAGAGTGACTAAGCAACTAAAGTCTACTACCTATATGGTCAATTACTGGCTTGGGAGATTTTCATATTTAAAAAGAAATACTGAAGAACATACATGGCCAAACTGATTTAGCGACGCGGGCTGGCCTAAGGTGGCCGCTCCGAGTGGGCTCGAGATGCTTTGGATGCGTGTTTGTGGACTGGGGGGGAGCATTGGCTTCGTAACTTTGCACTGCTACCTCTGCCCTGCCGAGGTGGAGTCGCGAGGAAAGAGGAGTTTTGGTATTGCAATATGCCATTCCTTCTGTCCACCGCGACTTAGGCGATTGCCGTACCGCTAATGCAGCTGTGGTGGCGAGGAGAAAGGAGTTTCGGTATTACGATGGTCCGTTCTCCCCTTCCTCAGCGGCCTAAATATGGAGGCAGAGGTTGGAAATAGCGATATTTATATAAGCTATCAAATTAATTTTATATTACAGATCTGTTTGTGCGAAGCCAACACGGTTTGCTAGTTATATATATTCATATGCACTGTGCCTACTCGAAGTGCTTTGATAAATTTGAATTTAAACATCCAATATTTTAAAAATAAACGTTTTAATCTAAAAATTATGTAATATACATAATATTATGTATATTAAAATAAAAAAAAGTATTGCTACAGATTTCAATAAATACATTACATAATAAGGTAAATTATATAAAATAACAGCAGCATTAGTGAACGTCAAAAAATGGCATGGAATTCACTTTTAATAATTTAAACATAGCAGCTACTTGAAAACCGCACCTTATATATATAAGGAGTAACAGATACGGTACGGTTCGAGAAAAAGATTACCCAAAAAACAGAAATTTACGGCCAAACGTGGCTCATTCATTCAGCAAAGTAACAAGTGAGCTAGTTTATTAACTACCGTGAAATGTGCCAACTTTGCCTACGAATGTATCTTTACCCAAAGAGCAAAATAAAAAAAATCGTTAATATTAGAAATTATTTTATATTTATGACAATATTGATTACTTTGTTGGAAATTAGGTTATATTTGTGACATCACTACATATCACATTTCTTAATAATTTTACTCAGTAACTTATCAGTACTTGGCGAGTACAGTACATGTTTTGGGGGCATGTTTTTTACATTACATGTTTTCTATCTCAAAGTTTTTGTGAATTGTGCTTCATAAAAACGCACGATTGTTATAAAGTATAAATTATAGAGTATCTTAATTATAGTTCCAATATTAAATGCATATAAATCAAAACTTGGTGATGATGGGCAAAGTTATCCAATAATTTTCAAATGTCAACATTGCTCGCCATAAAAAAAATACTGATGGTTGTCAAATTTAGATATTTTTAACCGACTTCAAAAAAGGTGGGTAAATGTCAAAGTGTATACAAATTAGACTATTAAATATAAATTGTTGAGCTTCTAGAATGATTTGCTGTAATTTCGTCTATGTAATTTTTGAATTACTGAATTTGAATTTCAGAAAATTGAACTATATATCATCAAAGAAAACAAGAGAAAAACAACTCTGAAATATGTTGGAATTTTCGTGCAAAGTAGTTACATATATCCAACCAAATAATAACCAGCCGGCAAAGAAGTATTCCATAAAGAGGATTTACCATAATCGCCTCGCTCGGCAAGCGGATTGGCAATCGCAACACCAAACACCTCGCACCTTAGAGGCAGCGGCACATCGCCCGTCTGCTTATTTTTAGTTGAATATTATTCAAGATAGCCAGATTTCACTAATATAGAGACTTTATTTAATCTCATACTTTTACAAAACTAAACTTCACTAAACATTTAATTTTAAACATTGCCTTCTCAATTTTTGATAAAAGTTTTAACACTACCAAAAACATTTAAAAACCAGTCAAACTTTCTCAAATCCTGAGATTTATTTATTTATAGGTGTAATAAAATATTACAGGTCTATATAAACTGATTTTGCGTCAAATATCGACGTGGGCAATGTTGCCAAGAACTTGTGATAATTTTGCCCGTCTTCAAAATCAATCAAATGTTGGGTAAAAAGTTTACTTTTAAAACATTTTACAAAAACAAATACATGCTCAGGATCATACAGTTCTAGCAAACTCTATAATATACTATAGTCCCCATAAAAAAAATAAAGAATAAACGGCCAAGTTGGCATTTTTGACGGTATTTATTCCTATCAATACAAAGAAAGGCGTAATTTTAGAAATGTTTTTTTTTATTCATTCAACAACAAAGCGAGACATTTCACACCACACATATTCATCTTATCCAAGCAAACGTCTAAAGGTTCCTAGTCAATGTTTCGCAACCATCAATGTGGCCAGGAATTCGCACCGTAGTTGTACATATAGATAGAACCCGACGAGTGGCGAGCCTCGACGCCGATGATGATTCAGTTATTCAGGTGAGTAATATAATGCGCGAACCGCGTGGTCACCACCACGTGGTTTAGTGGGTAGCGCACCTGACTGACGCTAACCACTAGCGTCGAATCCCAGCCGAACTAAATATTTGTGTAAAAACACAAATTATTGCACTGCATCTGACCCGTCCTCCGATCTTATCGCATAAGCGTTACATCGGATATAGGAAGATAAAGACTAGCGAATGTCTCTAAGGATGCGCGTACATTTAAGGAAATTTATTCCTGCGCAGTTGACAACTGCCGATAGTATTCGCAAGTTGCCGCCGTGGTCGAGTCCGCCAGCAGGACTAAACCAAAAATTTGCCATAGCGGAATTACTAAGTTATGTGGATGTTTTTTTTACAAATTCGCGCTCGCCTCCGCAGCTTGGTAGTTGCAAATATTTACGGAACGCCGAGATTTAGAAAGCGCTTTCTAGAAAGACCGTGTCCTGTTGCAAATTGCACAAACATTTCTACAATTGTCTACATTCTAAAAAAAAAGTAATGTAGCAGCCTGTAATTGACCACTGCTGGGTAAAGGCCACCTTCTCAAATATCTGTGAGGGTTTTAGATCCGGGAAGGGCCTGCCACGCTGCTCCAGTGCGGAATGGCGGGCTTCACATATCGTCAAAACAATATTTTTTATTATTTCTCAGAAATACAGGTTTCCTCAGGATGCTTTCCTTCACCACCGAGCACGTGGTAAATGCAGCACTTAAAATTGTTATTAACAATTTTGTGTTCCCGTCCATCGGGGATCGAACCCTGCTAGGCTCATTCTAAAAAGGCTCTAGCTCGCAAATTCGAAAACTGAACACCTCTTATAAAACAGTAATATAATATACACGATTGAAGTCATACGAAAAAGGCCAATGAATTTTGTATAAGTGAACAAAATAGATAATTCTTATACAAAATTCGTAAAATACATATGATAAATAACATTAAACTAGAGCACAAACTATTTTACATGATACATTAGGTTTCTGCCATACAAAATATCTGTATATCTGTATAATTAGTTTATAAAAAAAATAGTAACAGAATACTATGTCTGGCTAGCACACTAAATATCATTTTAAAAACTAAATTATAATTCCAAAACAAAACTGTTTTTAATTGTTCCTAAAATTTTTAATATGCTTTCGTTAAATTTACTATATCTAAAGATGATGCAATAACTATCGAGAAAATAACTTATTTTTACAATATTCCTAATGGCGTAAATTTTTTAAACAAATTGTGTTGTAAAATACCATTAATATAGTTCAATTAAAGATATATGCGATGAAATTGAATTTATATCTAATTGTTAATCTAGTTATATCATTACATAATCTTTGTGCCATTTTTGAATGCACTCCATAATTATATTGGGAATTGTAATATTTGTAACTATTTTAGACCTTAAAAAAATAAGAAAATTAATAAACATCTATCACAAAATGTTCCAATTATATGAATACACAATTGAAAGATGCTTAATACTGGTATAATTTGACAAAAAAATATTGTTAACCATTTCTAGAACCATTATTTGTTATATGATATATAATGAAAACCAACTATTAATCAATATTTTCGCACATTAATGTCTCCAGGTACGGCCTGTTTAATTTTAGTTCCAATTGAGTTTCAGAAGAATGCCTCTATTTGTCAGTTGCGATGAAAAGGTAGCAGACTATTTAGTAAAGGCGGCGAATACCGCCCACATGATCTCGCAGGCGTCGGGCCTCATGGCCTCCGCTTCAAAGTCCAGGTCGAGAAGAGCTCGAACGCGGCGTGTGGCCAGCTCGTAGTCCTCGTCCGAAAGAGGGGCGAACGCATTTTCTAGTACGTCTGCGGAATGAGCAAGCATTAACAGCGCTAGGGAGCGCTTATCGGCATGAGCGACATCGGTTATGGAGCGACGCAATGCTGCTTCTTGAACCTGCAATAGAAAAAATAAAATTTTCAGTATTTTCCTTTTTCCTTGACATACTCCTTGCATCTTTTAAAGTGATTTAAACATTTTTCTGCCTATGAAACTGAAGGAACAGCTGAAATATTTTTTTGCTTTTACTTTTTTTTTTTGTCAAGGGACATAGATTGTATTACCCTATGAGTATAAACCAATTTATTTTTCTTCTATTGTGATATGCATTTAATTTGTGTACATGGGTGCTCTAACGAAATCTATGCCAATGATTACATGTTAATCAAATCAAACATTTTCTATTCTTTTAATAACTTTTTAATGTAAGACAATTTTCGCTTATCAGTGCTTTATTAACATCATAGATTGAGTCATGCAGTGATAAATATTGGAAGTTTTTGTGTGTTCACAAACTATTTGATTGATGGCAAGAGTACATATACCATGTCCTAATAATACAATTTCTATTGTAGTAACAGTGAAGAATTAAATAAGTATATGAGATCGGTAATATTAAGAAAAAATGGGAAATAAAAGTACAGATAAAAAAACTTAATAAAAATATTGGATTTTTGAACACATTATTTAAAAGGATCAATCTCAAGGTGAAAGTAAAATTCCAATAATCATACCTTTTTAACTAAACGACATTTAACAACATTATCTGTCAAGGGATGGGTGGTCATATCAAAGAGGAGGAAATTCTGTTTTTCAGTTGTAAGAACACCCTTTTCAACAAGATTTTTTGCTAGCCTTTCACGCACATTCTTAAGTTGATATTTCAACTTCATTGGATTCCAAGTCTCCCCTGTTAAAATAAATAAATCTTTATTGCACAAATAAATTAAAATTCAATAAAAATTTTCATAAATGAATACACACCACTGAGGTACTCTATCCAACTTTGTACAGTTTCTGGTGGCTCCGTTTCTTTCATATGTTTAAGGGCTTCGTCTAATAAAACATCTCCAGTGGGTGAATCTGAAACATTATCTTAATAAAATACAATCCAATATTTTAAAATACCCATAAAAATTTTAGTCAGATGCATAAATTAATTTTAAAATTGATAATTTAATCCACATAAAAAACTAGAGTTGAAATAATTGGCAATCTATAACTAGGAACAGTTAACTGAAAAGTTCTCACACAAAGGCGCTGTTAATAAGTAGATGACAGATTCCACAGTTTAAACTTTCCAAATAGTATGGGCAGGAGATTACACATGGACATCAACAACTAATGCCCATTCAGTACTTTAGTTATTTCATTGCCATCCTTGGTCACTATTATTTGAGAAATAAACTACTATATACTATATAATTTATTCAGTTCTTTAAGAGTGATTGGATTAACAAACATACAAATTTCACATTCAAAAGAATAATCTCCATGAAATATCAGGTTCTACAAGTAAAACATTGACATATAATAAATTGATAAAGTTGAAAATGAGTGTTTTCATGTACAGATGAAATAAGAAAAATTTTAATTTTAAGATCATTTTACAATTTTTCATTTTATCTTAAAATTTGTTACTTAGCATTTGGATATTTTCAAAGCTTGTGTAATAAAAGGGTCAACTACTAAATTAATTTAAATGAAGACTTTATGGAGTAGATACTACAACAAACACTATCTTTTACATCATAATTTTAGATCAAGATTTATCTAACAGAAAAAGGAAAGGAATAAAAACATTTTTTTATGACAATAATAACTGTTATAGCAGAGTAGTTAGGGAATCTGCCTCCAAATCAGAAGAATTGAGTTCTATGCCCCATGTGGAGGGCTAGTTTTCCAAATGTTTCGATTTTTGTTACAAGTTCGTGAAAACTACAAATAAATGTCATCTCTGGTCACCACATAATAGTATGAATCAATTATTAGTTACAAAAACAAATTTCTACATCTATTACAGATAAATGAATTTTTCAAATTTTATTTAATTCAACATGGTTGAAGAATTCTATTTTTAAAATTATTCTTTTATGTATTGTGTTATTTGAGAGGTTGATTAAAACATAGATTCACTTAAAATAAATATTTATCCTCAGGGTATCATAAGGGTTTCATAGCATATTTAAAACAAGCAGTACCAAATGTATTCACTGTACTGTAACCATAACAGCCTGTAAATATTCCACTACAGGACATAGGCATAAGGAGGTTCTTGCTATTATCGCCATGCCCGGTAGGTGGCAATATGAGACACCTTTCACTCGAGTTGCTGCTGCTCATATTTTGCAAGTCATCCTGCCATTTGTTTGTTACCATTGCGCTTTTAAGACTTTTTCAACTACCACTGGAAAGTTTAAGATTTTTACACTGATTCCACACAGTGGTGGTACTCTTACAATTTTAGTCTGAATCAATTTTTTCAATATATTTGATTCAGTATTGGTCTTGAAGGCAGTCATCAAAAAATGGCACATAAACCTGATTTGATCAAAAAATCGTATCACTTATCTGACACACCTGTTTAAAATATATAATGAAGTTAATTTACAATTGCAAGGTGACGAGTTGAACTTAACTAAAACAAAAAATGTTATCGCTCCTTTTGTGGACTGTTATTAATATTTTACTTTTATCCTGCATTTCATATATTTATTTTGACCACACATTATGGGCACACACTGACACAAATTACACACATTGTGAGGTTGCTAAACTTATACAAGCTATCTCTGACACTCTGGAAAAGTGATAGCTGTAACAATACATTGTTTGACAGATTTGTATAAGAGCGGAAAGCTATAGCTCCATCCAGCTACTATTGGGTACAAGTGCATAACTTATTTAGATATTCCAAAAATAAAATGGATCCACAAATCTAACACTTAGCTGGTCTTGTTTGTTCATGTACTATGGTTTTAATTACATTTGATTTTTAATTTAAATTAATATTTAACATAAATATTTTTGAAACTGATGTACTTCAAATTATTAGTAACTTTTAAAATGAATATGCGAAATACCTGAGAGGGTAACCTTCTCAAATATTTGAGAATCTGGCTTTTGCCCAGCAGTGGGCACTTACAAGCTGCTATTTTACTTTTCATTGTATGTGAAATAACTGACTCATACCAATTACTGACCCAGATCCATATTGTAGATTGAATTGAATTTAAAGTGTACAACTCTATAAAAAATGGGATTAATCTCAGCAATTCTTCAGATTTCATACCAGACTTACAAATATACTTATATCTACCAAAATAGAATAAAATATCAACTGTTGAAACAATAACCAGAATAAAATCAATTCAGATACACAGAGATTAACATACATATAGAAAAGATTTTAGATACAAAAAAACAACATTGATATTTGATGAAATGAAATATAGTCACCTGATTTCACAACAACTTTTCTAGATAGTAACCCTTTTCTCCTCATTCCAGCTCTTTCTAATTCTATCCGGCCCCTTATAGCCAGTTCAATTAATATACATCCTCTTAATCCACTAGATATGCAATCATTCCAAAACGATGTGTAGCCCTAAAATATCGTAAAGTTTACAACGTGTAATGTATGTATTGTATACCACAAAATTCTGTATCTGTGTAAAGAGTTTCTTACTTCTTTTTCCTTCAATCCTAAAAGTAAAATCTCTTCCATTAATGTTAAGCGAGTATCCTTAGAGTCGCCATCATCATAATTTATATCATTTTTCTTATCATCGTCAAGGTTTTCCTTTAATGTTCCATCAGAATTACTATCCTTAAGAACATTTCTTCGTTGCACCAATCCCTCTGAACGATTCATTTTATCATCTAAAGTTTATTAAAATACAAATCTCTAAATATAACTTCTAAAAAGAAAACTAAAATGGATTATTATTTTGTCAGAAGCAGATACAAATGTAGATATTGACGTTTGCCATTATAGATTTGAACAAGTATATACTCTATGGTTTGCCACACGACGTATACCATAGAAAAAGAATATATATTATCAAAGAATAATAAAATAGCACAGAAAGAGCGATAAAATCAAAGCAAACTGCGCAAAATATTTATAACATCAAAAACAGTAAAACTACTATATATGTGTACCTACAGACTTCGCAAACAAACAAAGAGATTGTAACAACGTTATAAGAATCGGAACGTTCATAATAAAATTTAACCCTATTTCTAAACTTCAGTGTAATTTAAATGATAATAATTTACCGTTTTGTAAAATGCCACAAATTTATTTTTGAGAGATATTTACAAGCTATTACTTTAGTTACTACAAAACATTACCGAAAATGACACAATAAAATACTGTGGATGACGGTATGAAGGGTAGAGATAAGGAGAACCGTGTCATATAGGAGGAAAGTTGAAAAAGTGTCCAGCTATAAACAGTAAATAAAAGTTCAAAAATCCTCAAAAATGACGCTAGCGTAGGTATGAATGTAGCAGTTGTTAAAATATTGAAGTATGCTGAGTTAGAAAATTTAATACTTTTAGTGCGAATAGAAATGTTTTAAAATATGAATTCTTTGATATTTCTTATAAATTATTCAAATTAATTTTTTATTGAAAAAAATGACATTTGTAAAATGTGTTTTTATTATTCTGTTTTGGAATAATTTTTGTTCTCTAATTTTGTATATGCCATTAGCTCATTTTATTTATTTTTATAATATTATAAAAATTATGCAGGCGTTAAAAAATGATAAACAAAGGATAGATTATTTATCTGTTTTTATTTTATTCTTATTTTAAAAAGTGCGTTATAACGGAGCGGAAATTCTTTCTTCCTTGTTTATTTCTCTATCCTTTTTTAATAACTTTTAGCGCTCTTTTTAATATTTACTCGGCGGCTACTGTAGCGCCACCATTAAATGGCACATTTTAACGGACACTTTTTCATACACAGAGGCGGCTTTCCCTACTTCTACCTTCCATAGGTGACAGCCTGATGGAAGACACAGATCATTTAATTGAAAAAAAGTATTGGGCCTATAGATATATAAGAACTTATGTATCTATGTTCTTGCGCTATAACTTAGGCCATTAAAGCTCTCTTCTGTTAAATTGATCGCTCATTGTACCAAGTTTCGGCAACCTGGTCGTAAAAAAAGAGGCCTGTTTTGACACTTAACAGTACAAACTAACTAGGGATATGACTAAGCATATCGGTAATTCAAGTAACCGATTCTCACGAGAAATCCGTTTAAAATTCTTGAAGCTTATAATCGTTTAGATTATGTTTTGGTACATAATGGTTTTAGATAGACCCCTAAACATTAATTAAAACATTATAGAGTAAATTCAGTATGTTGATATTGTCTCCGAATTGTATTCATGACATTATTTTAAGTTTAAATTAAACATATAAGATTAAATATTTAAATGATCAAATTAAACGAAACACTTAAACAAATAATTAAAATATTTATTTGTTTTCATCAGAAATCTAACAGAATTCGACGGTAGAGCAATCCTTGAGTTACAGGTATAATAATTTCGTTTTCATTAATACTATCAACATTTCTGTCAAAATCTTCCATTATTTTTTGGTTTTTTAATCCAATCTTCATTTGTAATCTTGACACACGCTTCTTTCAATAAAGTCATCATTTTCTTTATGAATAAGCTCTTAGGGCTATTACGACGGGGTGCGTAGCCTGCAAGAATATATATTTTTAAAATAACTCCCCTTACTTATTCAAAATTATATGAGCAACAAAGTTATTTCAATTAAATTGGGCATATATATACATTTACACAAATATACAAAAAAAATTACAGAATTACAAGATATTTAACTCGAGTTAAACTAAACTGAATTGCGTTGTAGTGATAGTATGCCTGTGTCCTTATTATTTTTATCCCAATTCATCAATCGCGTGCTTTAATTTTGCAGTGAAGTTATTAAAATTAGTCTTTAACAGAAAATTTCATGAAAAAATTTAATCAAAGTCCAAAGAAAAACCCAAGGTATCGTGTTAGAAAACAGACTTCTAGTCACAGGAATAAGACACCAAAAGCGAACGGGTGTGCTCGAAGGATTTGATGTGTCCTATACACATCATTAATCCTTCGAACTGTTTCTGCAGCGCTATTGCCACGGTGGAACTCATATTTGTAAATAACACGATATTTCAAGTTTTCCTTTTTCTTAACAGAAGGATGTCATAGGAAAAACAAATGGTGCAGAAACCGGCGTGGTCACGAACAAGCCCCAAAAGCTCTCCGATCACACTCATAAAATCACCAAAAGCCAGGTGTGAGATGAAGCTGCAGTCTACAGCTGATGCGTTAGCATTTCGGCTTCTGAATAGACAGATCTCCAAATGTATGAGACAAAGACATATTTAAATTTAATACAGCCTGTATTGAATGCGACAGAGCAGAACAAAGGCTCCAGTCTTCGCTAGAGACCTATCTATCGGAAAAAATCCACTGACCAAGTTGAAAACCGAAACCGGCGCCGTTATTTTAGCTGGATCAGCGATTTTGAGTGAGATCGAGAGATTCTACAGAGCTGTCCATACATATCGACATTTAAATCATACACTGGTGTGAGTAACAACCCAAGAGCCAAGTTATTCCGACATTATTCCGAATACATCTCGGACGTCAACCTTCGATTCAGTCGATATTTGGGCGGTACTACAGTCTCTCCGGCGGTGCCAGATAGACTCCCGGTATATCGAATATTGAGGTATTTGTACAATGAGGCTACGATATCTAATTGAGTAAAGAACCGGAGTATGAAACCAACCCAACTACAGAAAGGTATAAGATTGTGATATTAATCCCCGAAACTCTTTACTTTGGAAAATGCTTTCAAACTACCCAACTGGAAAGGATACGGTATCAACATAAATGGCGTCACTCACCATCGCTTTGCCGACGACATAGTTTGGCAGGATCGCTCTAGGTGCTTAGAATTATGCTCAATGACCTTAATAAATTTAAATTTCAGAGCTTTCTAAAATTAGAAGTCAGGATGGTATAATTATAAAAGGAGAAGAATGTGTACTAAAAAGATAGAAGGAATATTTTGAAAGTCTATTTGAAAGAGTTGAGACACCAACAGATGCAGGAACGCCTCCTCAAGAAACAAATAAAAGTGAATCAGACAAAGACATAAGTATGGATGAGATTATGAAAGCACTGAAGAGCATGAAAGCAGGTAAAGCAGCGAGATATGATAGGGTGGCGGTCGAAATGCTGAGCTGGACAGGGCGTGGTAGGTAATCAGTTGTATCGCCTTTTCAACCTGTGTTGGACAATGGGCCTCGTACCGGGAGACCGGTGCAAAGCTGTAATCGTGCCACTCTTCAAAGGAAAACGGTCGCAACAAGATTGTAAAAATTACCGAGGTATTAGCCTACTGAGTGTCGTCGGCAAATTATATGCTAAAGTTTGATAATAAGAGTCATAGATGAAACTGATGAAAATATATGGGATGTGCAAGCAGGATTTCGAAAGGGGATAGGATGCACGGATCAGGTATTCTCCTTAAGGTGCATAGTTGAAAAGGATTTGGCTATGAACCAAAAAGTCTATTGCGCTTTCATAGATTTGGAGAAGGCCTATGACAAAGTGGTGAGGGGTGAATTGTGGTCGGCACTATCTTTGCATGGAGTGAGTAATGATCTGATATGAGCACTGAAATCCCTATATGAGGGTTCCCGAGCTTGTATCAGAATTAACGGGGCGTACACGGACTGGTTTGATATCCATAAAGGTGTTAGACAGGGCTGTGTAGCATCCCCATGGCTGTTCAATTTATTCATAGATATTTTTTTGACAGATTTGAAGGAGAGTGATTGTGGACTAAGAATGAATGAGTTGCCTGTTAAATGTTTGCTCTACGTCGTCGATCAAGTCTTACTTGCGTCATCGGTTGAGGAAGTGAAAACATTATTTTAATATTCAATATATAAATAATATTCAATAAATTCAAAATTTAACTATACACAATTATCTTATACTATTACATATTTATTAATATATATTATTTATATTTTATACATTACTTATCGTTACAAAGCCTTGTGTCCAAATTATCCGTCCAACTAATTATTTTCAGTGCGATTTAGTTTCCCAAATTTTAACACAAGAAAAAGTTGTCTTTTTTTTTTAAGGAAAAGACGGCTAACGATCAAGCGGTTCACCTGATGGTAAGTGATTACCGTCGCCCACATACATCTGCAACACCATAGATGCTGCAGGAGTGTTGCCGGTATTTAAGGATATTTGGGAGATGGGAGGGAAGAGGAGGGGAAGTGGGCCTCCGGTTACCTCACTCACTGAACGTAACGCAGAAGCACAATATGCCTCTACTTCACGCCGGTATTCTGCGAGGCCCTGGTACCAACCCGGTCGAGCCGGCCCATTCGAGCAGCAGCAAACGCCGCCGCTTGGCTCTACCATGCTTGAAATTTGTTTCTATTAACAGAAAAACGGTCACTACGAAGGCCAAGACCTATACAGGATTTCATTGGATAAGCTAGACCTTATATAGAAATTAACATTATATGAAACCACTGACCTCAATTAAACTACAACGATGGCCTAGAGATAGACATCACCGTATTTAAACTATTTGATTTTACCACTTTGGCGCTGAAAGCAGTGGTGAATGTACTCGAAACTAACGCTAGTGATGTGCAGTTTGAATATATCGAAAATATAAACTTGGTGTGACACCTACCTGTGTTTTTTAAATAAAAAATATTTTGATACGTGTATATATCCCAGTCATCTTACAGTACTATTGGAGGCGTGAACCAGCTACAAATAGAAAATATATATTCTAGCAGCAATTGCCGGCCCGGTTCATCATTCATCTATAAAAATAAAATTAAAGTGTTTGACATTTCGCAATATGAACCAAGGCCCATTTGATTATTTCTACGATTTAATACTTACGTTTTTGAAATGTTTGGTCTGTTAGTCCAGGCAATATTCGGAACCTGCTGAACCGATTGTGAAACGACTCCCACAGGCAGGTTCAGGGTTGAACACTTTGCAAGATATTATCTAGGCTATTTTTTATCGCGGGAAAGACTGAATTAATGTCGACGAAACTTTTTCAGTTAGGTACAAAGAGAACTTTGCAAAGAGTGTTCTAATCTACTTAATCTAGCTAGTAATTAATAAATTTATGTGCCTGATAACTCTTTATTTATTATTATAATAAAAAGTATGTTTCAAAGTTATTAAAAAATACCCCAATGACTGCTCATTTTCACTGTTACCATAAATTTATGTCGGTATATACTGCACTCTTTTAAGTGGTGCATGTAGGATGTAATCATTTTTAAGCAGTCACTATACATGTACCACATTAAACAAAAATCTCAGTAGTGTTTGATACATAGGAAATGATTCCCTTTTTGAGTTCAATTAACGAACTTCACATAAGGCAGCCAAAATTTTAGTGAAAATCTTAGTGGAAACCTATAAAAATCAATGCCTCAACATTTTGCATAAATCATAGCTGCATATTGTCTATAAGTATTATCGAAAAAAATCGGTTATTGGTAACAGGTTAGGAGTCAAATAATAGAAAATAGATAAAGTGTAGCTAAAGGTTTTATTGGATTTAATTTGAATACATCAATAAATGGATCATAGTTATACCTACTTTCACCATACTTTGTACATAATTGTAAATGAAGGTAATTTTTATTATATCTTTCCTTGAGTTTATTCAACATTTGTAGTTTTTTGGTTTTGGTTTTTTGATTCATAGATGCATAAATAAATAAACAGTACAAATTATCACACTTTTTAAATAATGTGCTAGGGTCATAAAGCTCATTATACTCACGAGAAACATCTATTATGTGAATATTTTCTAAAATACTACATTGACTTAAGGATGGAAATAATACTTTAAAATCGATTCTTCTATCGACTAATCTAAGATTTTTTATACTTTGACTAAGTGGGACATTTCGAGCTAAAGATGAAGCACAAGGAGACAAATTAGGAGCTTCTACATTTAAAGTATCTAATAGCTCACAGCATCTAAACAAAATATTAAAAAATTCTGTACTATATAGCACACTTCCAGTTAAACTTAAATATGTTAATTTCTTTAAATATTGACTGTTCGAGGAAAGAACTACAGGGTAACTTAGACAGTTAACAAATGACAATGTTAATTTTACTGGGTCTTTCTTATTAAACAAATGATCATAATTAAGTACATGATTTGGAGCCCCGATTCTCCTCTTTTTAAAATCTGGAATAAATTTAAAGCTACTGCTACTTTCAATTTTTTGTGACTCAATACTAATGAAAAACCAATCAAACTGTTCTGGTAATGTAATATTATCTTGTTTAATGCAATAAGGGAAAAAATCAAGTAATTTATATTTCAAGTCTGTAAAAAATGATTTATCAAATACTGTCTCAAACTTATTCCACAACATAATAGCAGCATTCCCAATATAGTCTATGGTGCAAATATCATTCACACATTTAGAATCAATTTGGAAATGTTCATTAAAAAAATCTTTAAAAATTGGTGACACATAAACTGAGTGTGTAATATATTCTACCTTAAGAATGGCAATAAATTCAAATTGATTTGTGCACCACAGACTAGATAGAGCACTCGGCATATACAAAAATGAGCCAAGGCCCGGATTATTTAATCTCAAATCATTTAAAACATATACACTAATAAATTTAAAGTTTCCTATTAGATTATCACCTTCAATTTGTTCATTTACTTCATAAACAATATTTTCATTTTCAGCAACTGTAAACCGTAATACATTTAATTTGGCTTTCTGCAATATCCATAAAGGTAAATTTGAATAAAGCAAATTTCCTGCATTCCCAACGAAATTGACTTTATCAAAATTTTTAAACATGTTTTGACTTTCAATTAAGTCTGATTTGGGTATTTTTATAGCATCTCTGCCGAATATGAAATTACATGTAATGTTTTTAATAGTAGGGCAGTTTTTATACACATCTATTAAATTGGTAATAGTAATATTTGTATAGGAAACATCTAAAGTATTTAAACACTTCATTCTTTTAACAGCCATTAACAGAGATCTTTTATTCAAATCAGGCACTCCACACACACGTAACTCCTGTAAATCGCTTGAAATATCCTTTATAAATTTAAGTTTGAAGGACTGTGCTGTTGCCATCGTATTGAGGGTCATAACACAGATTTTAATCACATTATACATACGAACCATATTTTTAAAGTAAACACACGATTCATATAAATTACATACTGATTTCAAATCTAATCGTTTGATGATAAAAACGAGAATTTCGTCCGGAAGATCAATTAGATTCATGGTTACTGCGATCTTTGCAAATGTAATTGAAGGTTAAAGTAGTAATTACCGTAGTGTTTGTATCAAAGAGGAATTGGTTTGTCTAGAAATTATCTCAAACACTCGAATTTCTTAGTAGACTAGATTTTCAGTATTCATAATTAGCATTAAAATATGGTAAATTCACTGACATTTTATAGAGATCACCAAAGAGAATATAACCACTACGAACTGGGGTAACCAATGACTTCATAATAGTACGTACTAGTACTAGGCTACTATGTACCGATGGGCGATTGCTACTAAAATCAATCGAATTTTTTGATTTTTAACTAAGCACTTAGCATGCGCGCGCCATGTCGCGTCGATCGTTACCGTTAGTATATGGCTGGCAATCGACCGTCAGCGGAGCGCGCTGTTCCACTTTCATTGCAATGAACGAATAAACCGATTAGACCATCGATTGTTAATGTTCGATGTTTTAGTAATTTCGCGATTTATGGTGGAAAATTCGAGAATCGTGCGGCACAATAGATTTAAATCGAAAAATGTTTTTCTAATTTTCATTTACCGACGAAGCTGTATAGGCCTCCGGGCCAACAGCAACGTGGATGGTTTTTAGTCGGTATGTTTCTCCTTCCGAGATCAGAGTCCGACATAACCCATTTGGTAGCCTCCCGGCCAGCAACGGGGTATGCGTAAAGCATTTTCTATCCACGGAAAAAAAATCTAATTTTTATTTAATTTCTATGTAAGTATAGATATTAGAAAATAAGTGTACGTTTTAATAATATTTAGGAATTTTAATTTATTTATAACTTCTAAGCACATGCCATACAAAAGCAATTTAAAATATAGCACGCATCTTTCGGATAATAATATAAATAGGTTATATTTATAAAATATTTCAATGTATTGTACGTTGGTGCCATGAATAATAGCCCTGTTTCAATATTGATTTCTCAAGATCTAAAGGTATGATTTGAGACTATGAATGATTGGTATTCAATAATTTTACCTTATATATATTATGTCTATTGCTGCTATTGTTCCTTACAGTAGAAGCGATATAAACTGGTGGTTAGAATGTCATCATTACTAACAATATAAACGTCTCTCCTCATCGCATCGCAGACCATCGCAGTTTACCCGCGCACCCTGCACATTGTCTATACTCAATTCGACGTCGATTTTTATTTGTTTGACGAATTTTATTCGATTGTTTTTTGTGAAGACGAATAAGTCGACAATCGAACTTGTTTGATTAAAATTGTCGATTCGATTATTTTGTTTTTGCAACAATCGCCCATCTCTACCTATCCCTTTTTTATTCTATTCCCTTTCTTATATATATTACTACAAAGGCATACATCTACATCGCCTTCTTGTGAGACGAGAGTTTGTTTTCTCCAAATATATTATCCACTATAACTGTTTATGATTGACGAAATGTTGAATTAAAATATTTGGTCTAAAATATTTTGTAGCCATTCATAGAACATCATACTTCATACTACATTAATATATAGGATATTTTTCCTCAGTGAAAATATTGTGATTTGCCGATATACTGCCCTTGGTAAATTTCGAACTGCCTATATTCTACTTAGAATGCAGTCTTTGATATGTCTTGAGGATCTTGATTTGCTCGACAAAACCAGTTTCCAAGTCTTGGGTGGTAAAATATTAACTCTTTCCTAATGTGTCAAGTACTAATATCAGGGATTTGTCATCAAGTTTCTTTTCGTTTACCTTACCAGCCTGCAAATCGTCCACTGCAGTTTATAGGTGGTGAAATAAATAGAAGTTTGAGTTACCGGCCTTTTACCTACAATCTCGTAATCCGAAGCTCGTAACAATATATTTTGTAGCAACCATAACATGTTAGTGTTGTTTTACTAGATGTCAGATGGTAGAAAGGTGATGGGGAATTAATGCTCACTACAACTCTACGAGTAAATACTAAAGGCAGTCGCCGCATTCTAAACATATATGCTGATCTGGTCAGGTGACTGCCATTAAAGTGAGGTTTACATGCTCTACTTTCACCTGTTGACAAGGGAATGCAAAATCATTCCGATTTTGCTTTCAGTTTATTTGATTTGGACTTGCCCAAGTGCTCGACAGAAATCTCTCTACAACCGTGATGTTATCTGCCTGTCTAAGGAAAGATTGCCTCAAAGCTCGCCCCTGAGCCATCTTTATCCATCGACTTACCGTAACACTGTTCGGGACACTATTTTAATTTGACTAAAATTCACAATAACTTTCAATAAACATCGTGCATAGTTATTGGTAATACTAGCGTGACATAGTAAAAGGTCATATACATATTTGTTATATAGAAGTAGACGCGGCACGGCTAAAGTACAAGCGGCACCTCTGATGGAAGGGACCACCGACATCCGCGGACATCCACAACACTCATCGTAGAGTTACATGTGTCATAATAATAGGATTTCTATTGTTTTAGTACGTCAAAAATTAAGAAAGGAAGCGTCGAGAACAGAGTAATATCCTTTCAGACCTTTCTTCTGAAACTGCGGCCTGAGGTACAAATGAGTGTTTTGAACTTGTACCCCGGGTATTGGAGAAAAGGGTTACAGCCCGGAGAAGATATCCGCGTGTCACTCTCAACAACAGAAAGCAAAACCACCTGCAAAAAAGTCTGTGGGTGGTAATGGACGGCGTTGAAGTAAAGTCCTCTGATGTTGCTGAAATCCATGACATTATCATATCTACTGTTACATTTCAATCAAAGCATTATTTTTGGTAACTAAATTACGTATTATTTTTTATAAAAATCATGTTTGTTTAGCCGCATTTATCCTTGAGAATACTGAAGCATGTTGCAGTTTTTGTTGCTTTAAGTATAATAATTAATTAATACATGAACATCGCCCAACTAAACTAAGGATCTTTGGTTGGTAGCACGAAAAACTGAGCCTGGTTGTACTAGGTACCCCCCCTCCCCGAATAGGTTCCCGCCTTGTCGTGGCGGGGGGACTTAGAACCGTGGGACGGTGGGGGGAGTGTTAGCTTACCGCTATCCTGGCCACCACACACCCGAAGTAGAGTTACGGGGAAAGAGAAGTTTTGGTATTTCGTTTCGCCATTCTCCCTATCCTCCGCGACTCTGGCGGGGACCGCACCGCTAATGCGGTCGTGGTGGGCCGCGGGGGAAGAGGAGTATTGATTACGATGGCCGTTCTCCCTACACTCCGCGGTGGAGGCATAGACCAGATCCGCCGCGGGATGCCGGGAAGGCTGTTGGTTGAGAGCACCAGACTTCCTGATCCTCATCGCCTCCGGGTGGCGGATTCTAGGGGACCGCTACACTCGAGGACGGAGTGGGCGAGGATGCGCTCTCTCCTGGGGCCGCCGAGAGTGGCCGGCGCTGGTGGGGTCTCGGATGTGTGTGAATGCGTTCACGTGACCCTGCCGATATGCGGGGAAGGTGGAACATCATGGGGTTTTAGTTTGTGCAAGCCCGACATAACCTGTCCTTGTCCCCGAGAGGGCGGGTATGCGTTAGGTATTTCCCCATGTAATAAAAAATAAAAGGTACCCGCTTCGTATTTTAGGGCTAACATATCGATATGCCGTTATATGTGTTTCGCTTCACGCAAACGGAGTAACGGGCACAGCTAGCATTAAATAAACATAAAATAAGCTCTCACGTCTGTATACCCAAGACCTGGACACCTTAGTCCCTTCAACCCACTTTTCACCAGGAGCTTACTTGAGAACAACGTGACAAGTGATGAGCCTTTCGCCGTCTTAGTGTCCAAGCTATCGATTCAAATCGTACATGAGTTTTGGAAAACTAATTAGTACGAGCCCTTAACATAAGGGGATCGACCTCGAGTCTCTTGATGCAGAAGCAAATCCCCTAGCTACTCGGCTAATGAGGCTTCTACGTCTTCATCTATTTGTGTCTATATTTCTACTTGTAGAAATTCAGAGCTATTTGTGAAATATCTGATTGTCCAGATATGTGGGTAGGTAATTTTTAAAAATCGGAATAAAATAAAAAAATTGTTTAATTTACGTTTTCATAGTTCAAAGGCTCAATTAGACATCAAGTTAGAATAATAAAAGGGGCAAGGGCTACAATTCAAATAAAAGGTGAATCAATAGACATGGTGGAGATAGCATGCAATTTTGACCTTACAATTTTAGGCCGGCAGCGCATCTGTAGCTCCTCTGGTGTTGTGGATGTTCGTGGGCGTCGGTGATCACTTACCATCAGGTGAGCCGCACGCTGGTTTGCCCCCTTCTTCTATAAAAAAAACTGCGTTTTGAGACTTATATAAATAATGTCATGAAGAACTGCTTCTATAGACTGAAAGTTTTATACACCATCAGAGACTATATTAGCGTGGATGTGGGGAGACAATTGGTAGAGGGTCTTGTTATTTCTAGACTTAACTACTGTGATGTAGTGTATGAACCCTGTCTACCTTATCTTGCCTTCTATTTGGAGTGATTGGCACACAGAAGCCTAGATACCTATTTGATAAGATAGATTGGTGGCAGACTAGGTCTCAACAGCATTCATTTCGGTCCACTACTCTGCCCTTGGTAACAACCAAGGATAAGACGGCTGCATTCAGGTGTTGTTTCCTAAAACACCTGACCTAAAAACAGTGAAAGCATTTAAATATATATTTAAAAGACACATGCTTGATGAACAAAAAGTAGACCCTATTTAGGCTAAGGATTGTTCAGGCCCCACTCACGAAAAAGCATTACTTTTTAACATACCTAAATTGCCTGCCTACGTGCAAGAGGGTAGAGATTAAGATGGCCATGGTGGTCCTATGTGAACTGTGATGTGTTTTATGATCGATTAGTAAGATAATCTGTAGTGAACTCGATGTGCTCATGTGGACAGGTGGAATAATTTTTATATCGAATTTGCTATGCTATATATTATATATTACTATGTTTTATGTTATGTATATAATTATGTAGATTGTAAAAACATGTAATGGCATCGATATGTCATATGGGTTGGCACTGAAAAACAGTGCTATGTCGGAATTTATTTCCGGTGTAGCAAAATAGTGAGAGGGCAACCTCGTTTGCAATGCGGCGTACAATTTCCATACTTTTCCTTTATTTTTCGGTTTTTATTGTATTTTTGTTTACTGTTTTAAACTGTTTCAATTAATCACTTATGCGTGGGTCCATTTATTAGCAAATAAATGTATTTCTTTCTTTCTTTCTTAAGGGTGAGTAGGTAGTAACGTTCACACGCTAGCGAAAATTCCATAGAAAAAGAGACACAACAAAACTTTTTTCTTTCAGCAATTACGTAAAAGAAAAAAAAAATTAATAATCTTATAAATAACAATAATAAAAAACATTATTAAATTATCAAGTTGCAATCAAGTTCCAGCCGTTCTTTGATAGATATCTAGTGAGACATCAAGACTGTGCGCTGCGGAGTGTCGAGTGCTGTAACGAGAACGTCTACAGACACACTCTACTCTCATCCATAGTGTCTGGGTACAAACGTTATATTGTCTATTCGTGCTTTTCCAAACTACTAAACACGTGTCCAAAGTCACCTAGACAGTGGATGGCGTAATCTGTACATTTCCTGAAAATATAATTTTGATACATCTGGCACTGTAACTTTATTTATTTCAAAATTATGTACTAAGCAATACCATTTTTCAATGAAAACATTGTTTGTGGAAATTATTGGAGAGAATTGTTAGCTTCACATCGATCGTTTATTGTGTAAGCTAACTTGCTAGCACCGCCATCAGGATAGGACTCCAACCACCAGTTTGTAGCAAATGGGTATGGATGCAGAGATATATTATATATTACTATGTTTTATGTTATGTATATAATTATGTAGATTGTAAAACATGTAATGGCATCGATATGTCATATGGGTTGGCGCTGAAAAACAGTGCTATGTCGGAATTTATTTCCGGTGTAGCAAAATAGTGAGAGGGCAACCTCGTTTGCAATGCGGCGTACAATTTCCATACTTTTCCTTTATTTTTCGGTTTTTATTGTATTTTTGTTTACTGTTTTAAACTGTTTCAATTAATCACTTATGCGTGGGTCCATTTATTAGCAAATAAATGTATTTCTTTCTTTCTTTCTTAAGGGTGAGTAGGTAGTAACGTTCACACGCTAGCGAAAATTCCATAGAAAAGAGATACAACAAAACTTTTTCTTTCGACAATTACGTAAAAGAAAAAAAAATTAATAATCTATAAATAATGTCATGAAGAACTGCTTCTATAGACTGAAAGTTTTATACACCATCAGAGACTATATTAGCGTGGATGTGGGGAGACAATTGGTAGAGGGTCTTGTTATTTCTAGACTTAACTACTGTGATGTAGTGTATGAACCCTGTCTACCTTATCTTGCCTTCTATTTGGAGTGATTGGCACACAGAAGCCTAGATACCTATTTGATAAGATAGATTGGTGGCAGACTAGGTCTCAACAGCATTCATTTCGGTCCACTACTCTGCCCTTGGTAACAACCAAGGATAAGACGGCTGCATTCAGGTGTTGTTTCCTAAAACACCTGACCTAAAAACAGTGAAAGCATTTAAATATATATTTAAAAGACACATGCTTGATGAACAAAAAGTAGACCCTATTTAGGCTAAGGATTGTTCAGGCCCCACTCACGAAAAAGCATTACTTTTTAACATACCTAAATTGCCTGCCTACGTGCAAGAGGGTAGAGATTAAGATGGCCATGGTGGTCCTATGTGAACTGTGATGTGTTTTATGATCGATTAGTAAGATAATCTGTAGTGAACTCGATGTGCTCATGTGGACAGGTGGAATAATTTTTATATCGAATTTGCTATGCTATATATTATATATTACTATGTTTTATGTTATGTATATAATTATGTAGATTGTAAAAACATGTAATGGCATCGATATGTCATATGGGTTGGCACTGAAAAACAGTGCTATGTCGGAATTTATTTCCGGTGTAGCAAAATAGTGAGAGGGCAACCTCGTTTGCAATGCGGCGTACAATTTCCATACTTTTCCTTTATTTTTCGGTTTTTATTGTATTTTTGTTTACTGTTTTAAACTGTTTCAATTAATCACTTATGCGTGGGTCCATTTATTAGCAAATAAATGTATTTCTTTCTTTCTTTCTTAAGGGTGAGTAGGTAGTAACGTTCACACGCTAGCGAAAATTCCATAGAAAAAGAGATACAACAAAACTTTTTCTTTCGACAATTACGTAAAAGAAAACAAAAATGTTGTGATATTCGTATTTTTGTCATATTTGTTTGGTAACCGCTGATAAGTGGGGCTATTGAATACGTCCCATCCGATTAATATATCGCCATCCTAATATTGTCTCAATAATATTTTACGAATCTATACATATATGTCATTTCCTCCTCTCTCGTCAGTTACTGATGCTGTGCCGGGTGAGGAGCTCTTGAGTTTAAAGGACAGGAAGGTCCAGAAATATAGTCGTCTTCTACGCAATTGCCTTACACTGAGGCACAGTTTTTATACCTGCTATAGATTTGTGCGCAGCGTGCGCGGGACACGGACGGCACTCACTAGTAATGGCTCGCGATTGAACGCGGGAAAAGTGGTAGAGTCGAAGTAGGGACCCGCTGATGCGGGGCCCACTAGCGATATACTGACACACGACATATTGTACTGCGAAACTCCGACAAAGTGTTATGGCTGCTCAAACCGAGGGCGAGCACACGTATGCGCGGGGCGAAGTCGCAAACAGGACTGCTGCGCAGCGTGCGCGGGACACGGACGGCACTCACTAGTAATGGCTCGCGATTGAACGCGGGAAAAGTGGTAGAGTCGAAGTAGGGACCCGCTGATGCGGGGCCCACTAGCGATATACTGACACACGACATATTGTACTGCGAAACTCCGACAAAGTGTTATGGCTGCTCAAACCGAGGGCGAGCACACGTATGCGCGGGGCGAAGTCGCAAACAGGACTGCTGCGCAGCGTGCGCGGGATTAGGACGGCTCTCACTAAATAATAACTCGCGAATACGCGGAAGGATAAGACAAAAATAGTGGTGCGGAGACCGGTGAACCCTGACAAACCGTCACGACAGAACCCGATTGTGAGACACTCAGGCAAAGTGTATATGGCTGCTTCTAACCCTAGGGGCGAGCACACGTATGCGCGGGGCGAAGTCGCAAACAGGACTGCTGCGCAGCGTGCGCGGGACACGGCCGACACTCACTACTTAATAGCTCGCGAATATGCGCGGGAAGATGGAGGCGCGGCGACCAACGGCCCTGACTAACCGACACGACAGAACCCGCTTGTGAGACACTTAGCACAGTGACCCTATATGCGGAGCGAAGTCGCAAACGGGACTGCCGCGCAGCGTGCGCGGGATTAGGACGGCTCTCACTAAATAATAACTCGCGAATACGCGGGAAGATGGAGGCGCGGAGACCGACGACCCTGACAAGATCTACGCGACAAATACTGAGTACGAGACACTCCGGCACAGTGTCATGGCTGCTCAAACCGAGGGGCGAGCACACGTATGCGCGGGGCGAAGTCGCAAACAGTACCGCCGTGCAGTATGCGCGGGCGACGGGCGGCACTCACTTTAATAACACGCGGACAAAGACGCGGAAAGACAATAGGGCCGAGTAAGCACCCGCAGGTGCGGGGCCACTAACAACCCATTGCGAAAAAATGGGGGCTATTGAATACGTCCCATCCGATTAATATATCGCCATCCTAATATTGTCTCAATAATATTTTACGAATCTATACATATATGTAATTTCCTCCTCTCTCGTCAGTTACTGATGCTGTGCCGGGTGAGGAGCTCTTGAGTTTAAAGGACAGGAAGGTCCAGAAATATAGTCGTCTTCTACGCAATTGCCTTACACTGAGGCACAGTTTTTATACCTGCTATAGATTTGTTAATGCCTTTTTAAGTCATCAGACAGCCAAGGAGCAGGCCAGTGTTTAATTTTCACAGAAAGTATTGGCGCATGCACATCATTATTTAATATAATAATAAGCACAAGCATAATAAGCACTAAACACAAAATACTTCTTTAATTTTCATTTTCATTCGAGACATTTGTGCTAATAGTTCATAGGCCTACAAGACCTTACTCAAAGACCTCATCGACCGTGTCCACTCCTCGCGTCAGATCAGTCACCATCTTTTTATTAAAAATGGAGCCTGCGATTCATTTGAAATTATTAGGATATTTAGGTTGTTTGAGATTTTTTTTTACTTCTTTCTTAAAAAAACTTCACTATTACAATTACTATAATGTATATTTCATATATATGTATGTAACTGTAAGTGTTCACTACCGTATACTGGAGTGGTCAGAGGTTATCAGACCCACCACCGATTAATAGTATTGTAACCCACTTTCTATCGGAGTTTATAGGAGATTAAATTTATTATTGCAGTATTATTTATCAATTTTTTTTGTTAACTTTGGTTAATCAGTGTAACTTTTATAAAGCATTACAAGCACAGCATACATACTGTGATATTTTAATTATTCTGATTTTTATACAAAAAGAAAACCATTTGCGAGGATTTTCATTTTACTTTTGTAACGTTATTTTTAAAGCTGGGTGTCATGAAATTACATCCTTAAACAAATAATGAATTATGTTATGATACCTACCGCTGATTAGGTAAAGCCAACATACTGTTTATCAGAGTTAGGGTTTGAGAAAAACCGTGCGCGCGCACAGGCCATCCTCACTCCGTCGTTTGCGCGGTTGTTTATCACGTGCGTCGTGCAGTGACCGGCGAGCTCCACGCCATGGAACCCGACAGTGAAAACAAACTCACCACGGTATGTGTTGTGATTAGCATATAAATAAACCGGGTAGCTGTTAGTACACTTGTTACTCATGCGTCACCACGGTAATGCTAGGTATAGAACCTATATATAGAATAAGGAAAGGTTACCTAAACTGCGAAAATGCAAGCCAAACATCTTCAGCTGTGAACTTTACACCGCGGTATGGTGTGATAGGCGATAGGGCAAACCGCCAGTTGGCTACCGGACTCGCGACGTAGCGGTCGTTATAAATCGGGCATATTTTTCTAACAATAACACTACTAAAGAAATACACGCATTTGATAATAACGGTAGGTATAAATAGGCGTTATATAAATTAGTGGTATTATAAGAGAGAGTGATATGAACTAAAAAGTTTTATTCGTTACGGAAAGAAGTTATATGAATCCAAATACGGTAAGATTTTATTATTTACATAAACAAGAAACATTTTATTGTCGAATAGTACTTAAATATTTTATATTAAACTTCATACATTTACACTTAATACTTAAATAAATCCAACATAATTAATCCGACCCATTTGTGTTTGCATCCAAAATGTTGTTATCTTGGTTATCAACTAAGTATGACTTAGGTATATGCCTTGTCCTTCAACGCCCGTTCAAAGGTCTCTATCTATTAACACATTACCCATTTATTAAGTCTTTATTAAACATTGTTTCTGAATTTTGTCACATTCCTAACACTAGTTCCGTCGTTTAGTGCATGCGCATTTTAGTTAGAGCACTGCAGACCTAAAAGCTTTAGTTGGTACTTCATACCCGTTACAAGTCTCCGTTATCTGACCCCCTTTTCCAAATTTTGTATCAATCGTACGAATTCGGTTCGATGCTCGTATTATATAACTATTATAATAAGTGTATATACATCCTTTATTTAAAGATTGTCAGAGAAACCCATACATAAAATAAATTCCTAGAAAGTTTAATTACTTAACATAAATGCTGCTCGAACACAGCATCGAGGTACTAATTCAGTATCCCGTGGTGATATGACATCCAATAAAAAGTCATAGTCTCCGATAAAATAATCAATTCATATACATACCGGCGGCGGGAGCAGTACCTAGACGCCACGTCCCAGGCCTTTGGTATTGAGATCGTCAGCCTGAATGTCAAGCGTGATAAATTATATAAGGCACATCCAAAAAAAAAATAAGAGATCTATTACTGGCAGTACCTATATTATATATGGAAGACCGGGAGTGAATTTTAATATTTACAAAGTAAAGTAAAGTAGCACTGTAAATATGTAGGCAAAGGCATTTTCTCAATATTTGAGGGTTTTGCAGCAGTTCGGTACACGGCTCCTGTTGTTGTAGACATTGGCCGACTCGAAATAATATTGTATATTATTCCTCCGACATGCCGTTTTCCTCATGATGTTTTCCTTCACTACCAATACTAGTAAATTCAGCACTAAATGTTGCTATTAACTGTAGTGGTGCCGGCACCGGGGAACGAAATAAGTCTCTCGCATACTGTGAAATTAAAGTGAGCTGCACTAGCTGAGCCACTAGGCTACCTAGGTACCTGGTCATGGCTCTATAGTCTCTTTAATTATCATTATTTTTTCCATCATGTATAATGATGCACATGATTATTAATTATTATTAAAACGAATGACTAAAATAAAATGAGGACTCTGAGCTTAGCATGCTTATTGATAACAGATAAGAATGATAACAGTATATTAACAGTTTTATCGATCTCAAAAAGCCACTATATTGGGTAACTTTTAATCAATTTAAATTTAAAAATAATTTCTTATATGCCTTATGTGTGTTTCAATTTGAATCTTATAAATCATCTTACAGTGCAGAAATAGAACTATATTTAAAAAAACTCGTTATTTTTATTTTTTACTTAATGTGCCCCGCGGTTTCACCCGCGTTAAATTTGGGTTATACATACCTGATTCATACCTGATGTGTACATGACCAAGGTTCACGGTTACTGCCTCACTTCTTTGAGTCGTACAGTGATGTTCATAGCCCAGAATCTTTCACGCATCTTACGTCTACTGCGGCCACTATTCCAAAAAATAATTTCACAAATATTCCGTATAAACTAATTCTTCGATAAAACACATTTGTTCACACATGACTTGGTTTCTTTTAGGATGTCGCACGGAATTATTGTAATTTTTTTTGTGGTTAAGTATAAGGTCCCTGAATATACACGTTTTAGTGTTATCACGTTATCACGTCACAAAGAGCATTTCAGGATATTGAAATTGTTGGTGTATCAATCAATGCTCTCCTTGCATCAATGTGCCCCACTTCCTTACGTTTACTGCCAAACACAAGCCAACAACTACATACACACATTTCAATTACAATGTCTTTAATGAATTTAAAAGTCATAATTAAACCGTCTTTTTAAGTGGAGGTCTAATATGGTAATATATTTCTGACACGCGATGTGCAGTTTCATTTAATTATTTATTTATAATTTTTTTTTTAGATATGGTACATTAAGTTATAGTTAATGGACCATGTCTGAATTAATTTATGATTACAACATGTCCTACCGTCAATTAGGGATACTTATTCTAAGAATGTTAATATTATGACCAATTCCTGAAAAAATTACCAATAGCAATACCAAATATACGTCTCGCTTACAAGGTGACTAAGCGTAGGTTGCGGCGCTGCGGGTCCTGTGTTCGATTCTCGCACGGGAAAATTATTCGTAGTAATTGGTCCGGTTTGAGTGCTTGTTCATGTGCTATTTATGTAAAATGCCTCCGCAACACAGGAGAAATGAATACAGAGGGGTAAGGTTTTTTTTTAAAAAAGGGACGGTTATAATTTTACTGATACATGAAGATGTTATACTTCAACGCCGAACACGTGGTGAATTCAGGTTTTAAAATTGCTATTAACTATTTTAGTGTTGTCGACAACGGGGTTTGAACCCGAGTCACGCGCGCTTTATGAAACTAAAGCGAACGTCCTGACCACGGCTACAACGGCTCTCCGCAGCTTTTCGCGACAATTTGTTTACGTTCGTTTAAATTTATTGATATCAAGTAATTTTATATTTACCGGTAATTTATTAAATATTTTAATTGTCATACAAAACAACTTCTGCTGAAGATATTGAGTCTCTGTGGTACATACAATTTCCCTAAAATCTACTCTCTTCTTTTCCCAATGTTTGTTGTGTTTTGGAAACAGATAGTGAAGTCTTCCAAAAAGGCTTCGTAAGACAATGACGAATTTGTACAGTTTATATTACACTACAATTTAGATATAAATTCATAAAAAATCCTTAAAACTTAGTTGAATTTATTATTTGCAATATATTATTATCGTATTTAAGAAATAAGGGTTAATTATAGTTGGTACTACTATTATAAGATTGAAATTTAATTATTTTGGTTTTGTAGTATAAGTAATTATGTTTCATTAATTTTATTTTTCTTTTGAATTTGTCTATTGCCGTTGATTGCATTATTTATTTATTTTCTGATGTATCATCAGTGAACATACTTTTTTTCTTTAAGTTGTTATGTCTGAAAGTAATGGAGCTAAAACCGATCCTTGTGGGGTACCATAGATTTGGTTTTAGTCTCGATTTAAAGGTAATTGTTATGTTTTCTTCAGAGAGAGCAATTGCTTCTGTTGTTTTGGAAAAAAGAAATTATATCGTGCGATGGCGGGGTTACAGTATAAAGTCCCGGCAGAAGAACTACCGGTCATACACGCGGCCGAAATCCTCCACATAGAGGAGGCGATCAGAAAACTCCTTTGGGGAGTTGGGAAGAGGTAGAGAACTTCTGAAAGAACATTAGTGAATAGGAAACACGTTCCTTCTGGGTGACTCGGGACCTGCGAGTGAGAGGGGCTGGATATGGGAAAGCTGACCGGATATGGCACGAAATTCTTTTTACAAGCTGTCACTGCTGACTTTGCCACGCATGCACGTGAGGGTGGTGACCTCATTACTAGAAGACAGGGTTTTCCTTGTGGTAGTTCTGGGCTAATTGTTCGGTGTTCGAGAATAAACCTCGGAGTACGTCAAGGCAGCTTCTCTCTAGTCGCCGTCTTCATCGACGACATTGCGAAGCCCGGACTCAGCTCTGTTACACTGTTTGCCGACTTTGCGGCATATTTCACCAAATCCATGCATACAGTGGACGCAGTGTCGAAGATGTCGACATCGGACCGGTCTGAAAACCCCCACCAAAATTACACCTTCTGGACAAGGACGTGAAATAGCTGAGTTGAGAGAGCCCTGGCGTGATCATTGTCAGAAGTCTGTCAATAGTACCACGTCGCAAATGGTGTCATCGCTAACGACCGGTCGGCAAGCGCACTACTGCGCCTTGACACCACTGAAAACCAAGAAAGTTAATTGCAACCGGGGCGCCGCTATCTTATGCCACGACCATCGTATTAAACAAAAGACTACTGTTAAAACAGGAAAGCAACTGCCTACGGACTATCGTCGGCGCGCCGTGGAAGTAAGGAACCAAGCAAGAAGACCTAAAGGCATTCATCACGTGCCTGGTCTTGAACATGTTCGAGCGCGCAGATGCCGCCGAAATCGAATACCTGCAAATCTTGCTCCGCTGGATAAGGAGATCGGGCTCCTCCAACAGGGATTCATCTGAGTAAGCGGTTCGCGCTGTGGGAGTCTAAATCTGTAATAACCCTGTGTTCGACTATCTGCCAAGATAGAAGCAATCCAATGACCCGCATATTGGTGAGCGGCGAAACATACAAAGATTATTTAAGGAAACAAATTAAAGTACAATAGGCGGCCTTATCGCTAAAAAGCGATTTCTTCCAGGCAACCCAGAAAGAAAAAGGAAATATGATAAGTATCGGGTTCGGGTGTACACATAATATAAAGTAAAGTGAACATAAACTCGGCGTCAAAAAAATCGCACCTTTTGAAATTTTGACTTCAAGCGAATAATACTCTTAACTTATTTATTGTACCCTACCAAAATTAATATCATTTGAAAGCACAATTAATACACTTAAAAAACGCGTATCGTTCTTTTCTGTAAAAACAATAATCACGAAACGTTAGGGTCTTTAAAAAAAAGTGCTGAAAAGCTCATTAGAGGACTCACTACTTGTGCCACCTTGGACACGAATAAAACGAGGAGGATCCTGCATGTCTCTGCGTGGTCTCGGGCAAACTGAAGTCTGACTCGCCTATGCTCTGCTGTCAATTTGGGGCCAGTAGCAGCCCTACGGGCCTGAATTTTCTTCTCTCACAGCCTTCTTCTTATTGTGGAGACGCTCACCGACGTCCTCCGAGCTGTTCGGAGCTGCTGTTGCAGCTCAACAGCGTTGGAGAATCGGTTACGCAGACGCGAACGTCCAATCCACGTGGTCTCGGGCAAACTGAAGTCTGACTCGCCTATGCTCTGCTGTCAATTTGGGGATACTCGTTTCACCCGGAAACGGCTTATGTTGAGTTGTCGAGCAATATCAACTTGGCGTAGTCCTGATTGCAGTAGTGCTACCACTTGAGCTGCTTCTTCTGCCGTGTTATCCATTTTTCAGGGTTTTTTTCTTACTGGAGCTGTTCAGGTGTGACTTCTGTGATGTCTGGATAGCTAATGACCCATAATTAACCCCCCCTTTTATTGGTGTCCAAGGTGGCACAAGTAGTGAGTCCTCTAATGAGCTTTTCAGCACTTTTTTTTTAAAGACCCTAACGTTTCGTGATTATTGTTTTTACAGAAAAGAACGATACGCGTTTTTTAAGTGTATTAATTGTGCTTTCAAATGATATTAATTTTGGTAGGGTACAATAAATAAGTTAAGAGTATTATTCGCTTGAAGTCAAAATTTCAAGAGGTGCGATTTTTTTGACGCCGAGTGTATAATACATACACATAATATGCAAATAAAATAAATACAAAAAATATACTTAATATGAATATATGAAATACATACACGTACATACTATTACAGAGATACAAGTCAACGACATTAAGGAACAGGAAACAAAGATTAAGGAGGTATAAAGTATTTTTTTAACAGGCGCTGGAAAACAGGTAATGATTGTGCTCGCTTAATATGAAGTGGAAGAGAGTTCCAAAGCCGAACACCTTCAATGGAAAAGAATTTAGAGTAAAAAGAAGTGCTGTGAGAAGGATTTCTGAGTATTAAATTGCCATCAGAGCGAAGAGAACGATCAGGATGAAAATCACAGGGATACGCAAACCGCTCTTTTAGATAAAAGGGAGTGGTTGGATTGAAAAGAACAGAAAAAAAAAGTGATAAAAGATGAGTATTCCTGGGAAAACAAATTGGGAGCCACTCGAGCTTATTTCGAAATTCAGAAACATGGTCATATTTACGAAGGCCAAATATGAACCGTATACCCAGATTTTGAAGGCGCTCAAGTTTATTTATATGCTCCATACTTAAGTGTAAGTAACATGCATCAGCACAATCAAGAATTGGTAAAAGGAGAGATTCCGCGAGTGAAATTTTAGTCGGTATGGGTAAAAAGTTTCTCAATCTCCGGAGAGAATTAACAGAAAAAATATATGAATTGTTGGATGGCGCAAGCTGCACCTATACTAGTTGACGCAAAATAGGTGCTGACAAAGTTGCAATGGGTGTTGATCGAAAAAAGACTAGTGATATAATGATTTGTTTGTCTGTGGTTTTATTTTTACGTGTCTTATGTCACGCATCAACATCTTCCTTCCGTCTTCCGGAACTAAGTGACACTCATCTTCTGAAATACGTAAATTAGACAATAAAAAAAAGTTTATTATAGAAATTTAACTTAAAAAATATAAAACTAATTTACCTGTAATGTACAAATAAAGCTCGTATAAGAACAGCTTTTCTTGCCCCCGAAACTTACTATTATAGGCATAAGCAGTATAGTATAAGCAGCTTTCATTATTAAGCACGCGAGTAAAACGGGTTCGAATTCCACTTCCGCTTCCACTACTAAATTCTTTATTGCAATTTAAAGTACACAACCAACCACGTGCTCGGCGGTGAAGTAAAACATCGTGAGGAAATCTGAATATGTGAGAAATCACAATAAAAATATTTAGAGAACATATGTGAAGTTCGCTAATCAGTTTAAAGCAGCGAGGCGGACTCTTCCCTCTCTAATAAGTACCTCTCTTTATTTACTTTGACCAGCAGCGGGACATTTATGGAGTGCTACTTTATTTTTTACTTTACTACGTACAGTTATTGCTTTGAGAAAGTAAAGATTAGAAAAAAATATTGGCGTTTACATTTCCAGAACATACTCGTATTTAGAGGTTCGTACCAATTTGATTATCAATTCCTGTTATTATAATATTTAATTATACATTGTCACTATGTAATTAAAAAAAATTAACATATAATGCAAATGCCTAGTCTGTAATTGTTTTGTTATTTAATGTATTGTTATAAAAATACACCTACAGTTAATGGTAAATTGCATAATGTACTTGAACACTTAAAATGATCATTTCAATTTATAGCGACAGCAGTATTATTAAAAAAAATATTTTCAGAAGACAAGTATAATTACTTGCATTTTCATTAATAATAAAAAAAAACAAGTGATAAGGATAAGAATTAATTATAGATTTGCAATGTATCTGACGGCTTAGGCTGATAATGTGGTAGTAGGTAGTTTAACTATATTACAGACCTGCAAACACAGTCTCCAAGGGGCATATTAAAAAGTTGATCAGTATGTTTATCAATTAAACCCCTTTCATCCATGGGCTTAAGTAATTACCTTGTTATCTAGTAATGGGCATCAATTTATTAATGTATTATGTGCAGTACCTGATATGCATACTTGAAAATATGTATATTTATTATTAAGAGTAAGTAAGTAAAAAAACATAAGAAAACATAATCACAGAGCTTGAAACATTTCAATCAATTAAAATACGTTTCTGTGACTGCGATAGAATTGAGCACCTGCCTTACTTGCTTAAACGCCGCCATCAGGTATATAAGCTATGTTGTTGCGGTCATCTGTCAGACCCATTCTTAATTGGAAATCTCATGGCTACCCCCGGGGGTAAACTCGGTGACGAGGCCCACCTAAATTTTTTGACCCCGAAAAGTGGGTTGTGAAAGTACGTTCGGCTGTGCTATCATGTCAAATGGAAGTCTACGCCTACCTTTATGGGGGACGTGTTTGCATATAATAAATATAAACTGGATATGATAATGACTAACCTAATATAATGACGCGCGTCGGTTAAAGCGTAAATCCCTTATATATAACCTTTATCTTTTACGGCAAAGTAAATCTATAGATAACATTAATAAGAACCAGCACATATCTTCGGGTGTGGTATCGTTATCTTGAATATTATCTGCAAGCTGCGCGGATGTCTTGGGGCTTGTGCATATGTACTATTACTATGTTCAGTCCGTATTGGTCGTTGTAATACATAAGATATAAGTTAATACATATGTATTAAATATAAAAATATATAAGTATATAATATACGTATAAAAGTTAAAAATCTTTACATTGATTTGTTTTTGGTCTAGAGAAGGGGTCTCCAAACTAAAATCGTCGATCGTTTTCGCGGGTCAAACACTACCGCGAGGATGGCTTAAAGAAATGATGCGCATCCAACCCGGCACGCTAAGTTTATTTTAAGATAGTACAGAAAAAAGTCTTACATTTTGATTTAGACAAATGAAATACAATTGAGTTATTTACATTAATAATATAAAAATTTATGTAGTTACGATTTTCCAGTTTCCACCAGCACAACTACCGTCGGCCATCATTTTGCCTTGCGTCTATAGACATTTCATTTAAATGCGTTAGGTTTTTCCCAACGTATAAAAATAATGTCGCTCGAAAACCTTTCTTCCCCAACGGCTATCAGTTCTGCAGATGTAGCTGGGTCATTGCCACTTCAGTTTGCATATGTATATAAAATTGAAATTACTATTTGTGATTTAGATGTAATATCTTAAGGACTGAGTGGCTGAGTTTAAAGAGAGAGTTTCTGCTGGGTCGAATATTTTGGGAAGAGGAATACAAATCGTCATTAGAAGTAGACAATAGTGTGAGTAATGATGTGTCATTCCTTTAAACAGATGCAGCCTTTGGCGTAAAGTTTGTTCTTGTTTGCAGTGCAAAAAAAGCATTTTTATGGGTTTCGTATTACATGGTTTTAGTTGCTCGTATATGTACATTTTATTTATGTATTTAAAAATATTGGAAAAACATGCAACATTATGTCGTAGACAATACGGACGTCAGCCTGAACGAGTTTTACGCTGTTCGGGTGTCATTCATAATTTCAAAACGCCGGATGTAGCACTGATGGTCTCAAGCCTTTTCCATCGGTATTAAATGCTTGACAAGTAGGCGCCACCAAAGGCAATAATAATGGACATATTGTATGATTGTGCTATTTTTTACCTAGTAAAATTATTGTCCGCGACTTCGTCGGCGTAGAAAATTATCCTGCGCTTTTCACGGGATAAAAGTAGGGTTTGTTTTTTTATTCTCACCAAATTTCATTAAAATATATTTAGGGGTGTAACCGTGAAAAAAGTAACAGACACGGAAATTTGACATTTAAAGTTTCTTTTTCAAGGCGGTTAATATTTGTATAGGTAGTACCATCGCATTTCAATAATACTTTTAATCATCACAGTCATGCTACCTCATCTTCTCTAATTATTAAATGAAAGATCTGCATCACAAGCAATTACAGTGTCAGCCGTGCACAGATATATAATTATTACACTATCATGTAATTATTACATCCGATAAGTCAGATAACGTTACCTATTCGAATCTATTGGCTGATTTAAAAAAAATGCTGTGCCTGTTGTTGCTAGGCGTTATAGCAAATGTTGTAATAAATTATGCTAATGGCCTAAGCATTATGTATTGTATCGTAATCTTTCATTGGAATATCAGCAACAAATACATAGAGAATTCATTTAACCATTCATCGAATTAAAACTGAAACTGCATGGACCTATATGATTGATATAGGAAGACCTGTATCAATCATATAGGTCCTGTGCCTTTTTGCATAATACGAGTATACGAGTACTTGCGCAGCGAACGTAAATTATTTGCGATCACTGCGTGTACATAGTTTTTTAAATTATAATGGAGTGAAAAACGAACTAACAGTCCACCTGATGGTAAATGAGCACTGCAGCCCATGGACACCAGCAAACAACTTGAATCGAAGAAGGTTACAGATGGGTTGTCACCCTTGAGGACTAAGATGGAATGCCTCACAGCCTGTAATTATACTGGATCTCTATACTTTTCAACCGGAACACAAGAGTTGTTACACTGCTGTTTGCTGACAGAAGTGTGTAAAAGGTTGGTACTTACCCAGACGACTCCAAGGTAAAGAAGGAGTCTCCCGCCTACTAAATATATAATATAATATATCTTGCATTGTGTACGTTAATGCATAACGTCATTAAAAAAAGTTTAGTGCGAAATTTGAAATGTGTGCCTTTTTACCAACCGGGCTTTATTCGCTACAGGTACCTTATTATTATTAATATAGCTTATGTTTTTATAAGTACAACACTAAATACTTTAATTCATTTTAGGAAACGTCAACCGTAATCATGGAAAACGGGGAGGAGACAGTGAAAGTCAACAAAACGCATGCGCCCAATGGAATAAACCAAGGCTATTTAAATGGTAAGTGACGTAACAATTCGATTTATCCAAAAATCTAATCCACTTAAGTCTGTAATTTAAGGTATTGTAGCTATATCTAATTATGAATACGGGTGATGATGTATTTGTGAATGTGAACGATTGTGTCAGCTTGATATTCAGCTAAATGTTTATAATAATGAGCGGTGAACCAGGATGCAGGTGTACATGGTCTACAGCAGCAACTGTCGGCTTGTCTGTTACTACCAAAAACTTTTCCTGTCCATTTACTCAGTTCACCTACTTTACGTAATATAAACAAGCTAACTAGGTATGCGGAAATTGTACGACACCGCATTATGGAGCTTTGTTATATGTTTTGATTTAAACTTCTTGTTATAACAGTAAGAGCAAAAATTCGATTATAGACCCTTACGTATCGAATGTATCGGAATACAATTGTGTTTATAACAAAAATATTCTAAATATTTTTTGTCGATTGCATTCTTTAATATCAATATAGTTCAGTGAGGATGATAGAATTTTATGCATTTATTGTTTCTGTCTTAGGACCCGATCAAATCACACCAGCGGATGATTACATATCATGCGTACCGGGAGGCTACGTGAAACTAAGATTGCAAGCCCGAGGCCTGGCTTCCGAACCTCCTATTTCTGTACCAGGTCTGCTCAGTCGAACAACCGCAAGATATCCCGACGCCACAGCTTTAGTCACAAAACGGAACGGGCAGTGGCAAAAAATTACCTATAAGTAAGTACCATATCGATTTTTAATATCTATTTGTCATCGTTTTAATTTTTATTAATCAATTGTTATTAATTATTCTACTTTCCTCAAATTCCACCAATGAATTAAATTTAATATATTGACGGTATACCCATTATATTTTAAATACGAGTAAAACAAGCGGCTGCACTTGGCATCGCCCGCAAGGACACATTTTGTCGTCAGTGTGTGTCAGTATACTATATATCCTATTTATATTTGAATAGATAAAACATAGCCTAAAGCACTTTTAGGAATTCCTTTTAACTTAAATCAGTTCGTACATACATACAAATCATTTTGTATTAGTATATGTAGATTAGATTAGACCTCTCCGACGGTCGGCTTCACGCTTCCTTTTATTCCTAGGCCGAAAGACGTTACACGACATTACACCAACTTTTGTATTTGTTTAGTCTATGATGAAACTTAACAGCTATGCTAGTCTCATTAGTATTCTGTCGAATTTATTAATTACTAATCATTATTATGGAGGTAAGCCTCAGGATAGGCCCTTGCCGACTTTTGATTTCATTATCGAATGAGTCACCATTATCAAAACTAATACGTATATCATTATAATTAATAAAAAGGTAACATAGATAATTACCAAAAAGACGACTGTCACTAAGGCTGATTAGATAAGTAACGAAATACCATTCCAAATTGATCCTTTGTCACCTTACATTGAACTACATCAGTGTAGTGTTGTGAATTCAAGGAAGAACTACACTTGTGAAATTACTATTCGTTTCGAGAGAGCCGTGGTAGGCTAGAGGTAAGGGCGCTCGCCTTAGTTTCGGGAACGCGAGTGGCCTGGGTTCGACCCCCGGTGCCCGGAACCACTAAAATTGTTGTAACAATTTTAACTGCTGTATTTACCACGTGCTCAGCGGCGAAGGAAAATTTCATGAGGAAACCTGCATGTCTGAAAAATAATAAAAAAAATATTATTTCGAGGAAATGAGAAGCTTTTAACCTTTAACGATATTACGGAGATAGGAAGGATGATGGAGAATGGGAGGGGGGAGTAGAGGGGAGTTGGCCTCCGGTACCTCACTCACCGAACGAAACCCAGAAGCACAAGATGCCTCTACTTCACGCCGGTATTCTGCGAGGCCGTGGTACTACCCGGATCGAGCGTGCCCATTCGGGCAGCAGCAGCAGCCGGCGCTTGGTTCTATTACGTATAAAAATGTCAATACCACATGTCAATGTAATTCACAATTTCAACCAATAATTTTGATTAGTACACGAACACGGTTTTAAAATTAATCTCAGTATAATCATACGCGTGTTTACGTTTCAATAGAGGTATGGCCTTATTTCTCAAGGTCAAAGTCTTTATTCGGTATTCGAGTATTTCCGTGAACCACGCTCTATAGTACCACATAAGCCAAATTGTATTGATAAACAAACACTAGTTTTTTTTACTCATACTGGCAGAAACAGCGGAAAATGCCTAAAAATTATTTTAACAAAAAAACAAGGAGACATTTGGTTTGTCCTGTTCGATGAGACATGTACGGTGGTCGCCTGTGAGCCCAGACTCGCCTGTGAGAGATTATATAATGTATTGTTATGTATACTTGATATTTTATTATTATAGTTCTTCTCATGACTACTGCCGCTAGTGTCGTGTGGCTCGGTGGAAGCGCACCTTCCCGTTGAGGTCCTAAGTTCTCGGTTCCAATCCCAAGAAATCAAAATTTGTAAAAGACAAATGATTTTCGTGCTTAGTTGTACTAATACATAAAATTCTTTATTTGTATGTAGTTATGTTTAAACAGATTTCACGGATTTTGATGGAACTTTTTTCTTAAATGTTCTATATGATTCCAGAATACAGTATTATCGTACTTAATGTTACAAATGGGTAACTTTGTATGTTTGTCGTTCATTCATGCTTAAAGTACTGATAGAATATGAACTAAATTTGCGCAGGTGATATCTTTATAGACTAGACGAATTGAACAGAAAAACATTAATTATCTGATAACATCATTAAGGTTATTTGCAAAAAAATGTATCTAACACAAAAAACACACTGGAATACTGATTCTTTCGTTACACAAAGAAAAGATTGTTATGCAATAAAATGTATTATGAAGCATTCATACTGACTCATTTATTTGTATAAGTAAGTTAGGTACCTAATAAGAAAATCTAGATTAGATTTTGTGTAATATTTTATTCTCTTTAATATAGGGTATATATAACAATAGAATATCTGCAGCAATTGCAAAACGTCACGAAATATAAACGATGCAAGTACCTATGCTTGCCTAACTCAAACTAACTGTAATGTATGTAAACATGTAACGATATAAAAAAAAATCTAGTTTTCCCCCGGTGTTGGAACCACTAAAATTATTATGTTCTCCTAGTCTTTTAGCCTAGACGTTAATGTAACATATAGTATATATCTAAGTATAACTAATAAAGCATAAACTAACACCACAATTTGGTCGAATCTGGTAACAATTTCTTTAATTATTTAAGATTAAAGGTTGTTGAAGTGCCGTAAGTAAGAAGTTAATATTATTTTACAGACAATACCAGGAGCGCGTACGTACGATAGCAAAGGGTTTCCTGAAATTGGGCCTGGAACGTTACCACTCGGTGTGCATCCTCGGTTTTAATTCGGAACAATGGTATATTTCCGATCTCGCTGCAATCCACGCCGGGTAAGTTTCTACGTAAATATTTATTTATATTTTTTTTTATAAATCGTAACATGTAGTATATTTTGAATTGCAGAGGTTATGCAGCCGGCGTTTACACTACGAACTCTCCGGAAGCCTGTTACCACTGCTTAGAGACCTCGAGAGCCAACATATGTACTCTGCAAGATAAGAAGCAACTCGATAAAATATTGTCAGTGCGCAGTCGTCTCAAGCATTTGAAAGCTATTATTCAATGGGAAGGACCAGTGGACACGTCTATACCGGGAGTTTATAGCGTATGCACTTCTTCAACATTTTGTTGTTTTTGAAATAATGTAATCTCAATTAATGTAATTACCTCTTTAACCTCTTTTAGACGTAAAATTTTGTTTTTGTTAAAGAGCACAACGATCGAATTGCCTTTAAAAATTAGTAGCTAAATATTTAATTAGTAGCCAAGATAATTTAAGATGAATGCATAGTATATATCCTAGTTTTATGTTTCATTTACAGTGGGAACAAGTAATGGAATTAGGCGCCAAAGAACCTGACACTCAGCTGAATAATATTCTGAAGGCTATGTCTGTAAATGAGTGCTGCACTTTGGTGTACACTGTAAGTAATTATTTATTTCATAGTAAATATATTTATAGTGTATAGTTTCAAACAAAAACTCAAATTTAGGCATCTCCTTGAGGCATCTAATTTCAGGGATCAGCAAACGTTTTAACCTAAAGGCCACGCTAACTGTTGTTCAAAGGGTAAACAACTACTAGCGTGCCCTGAAAATAAACAATGCATTTGAGTTCCTGTCGGTCGCTATGGGTACTGAATTTGGGGTCCGTAAAAGATTTTTGATTATTGTTGGAATAGTATTATTTCTTAATACGCCACGAGGTGCTAACAAAGAATACTTTTGCCGCCGTCGGAACCGAATTTCTTAACCAGGAATTGGAAAAAATGCACGTAGTACGGTGTACTGGGCTTGCTCAGCGATCTACTGTATATTATAAAAAAAATTGTGCATATAATTTTCTGGTATAAAAATATCTATGCTCAGTGTTATAAATATATTATACAAAATATCAGAGTAGCTAAGTTAATTCAATATTTTACTATTTCTGTCTTATCTTGAAATGAGCTTCCGCGGGCTGGACATATCGTTCTCGCGCGTCGTAGTTTGGAGACTCCTTTAACCGATCGAACAGTTATCTCAGGAATCTTATTTGCAATTTGTATCACTTTATGATGTTAACGCCCGATAAAAAATATCTATAAGTTGTAAAAGGTTACATATTGTACGAATTTAAGGATAATATTAAACGATATCGATTAGATTTCGGCTATTTAATTATTGTGGCAGCACTTTAAGCTGCCGAAGATAATGTATGATAGTCTCAAGTCATTTGAATAGGATTGGTTTCAAGGCCCCTGCAGAACATAAGTTTTCCCATAAAAGCACCAACAAAAGCCGGTATACCATGCACGGATAATTTCCCCACACTCACGCTGCTGGGCAGTCGGATTAGTGAGCGCAGTGCCGATACCCCGCGAGCAAGAGATAATACTACCCCATCAACAGTTTATGAGATTGAGGTTCGTCATATTCGGATGCAGCTTCGTCGGTTAGTCAGCAGAGTGTACCACGAGTACCACTTGCTACTACATCTTACTTCATTTTGGGCATGTGAAAGTTTAACTTACCTACTACCTATGAAGCTGTACTATAGCTACAGTATGAATGGGTATTTACACATACAGAGATCCAGCCAAACGGGCTTCTGAAATCCACTCACCTCTCAGGGGTAGATAGAACGTGACAGGTGCTAAGCCTCGTTCCTTTGTTTGCTTCCGTAGATCACCATGACATTTTTAAAGCTTTTCTTTTAGTCGCCTGTTACGACACCCACAGAAAGAACGGCGGTGGTAGATTCACCTCTTTCCTTATTCTCTCAGTATACTAATCAGAATGATATCAAGAGACTTATGATTTTTTATGCTTGTCCTTGGTTGTTATCTAAGGTAAGCAGTAGGTACATATTACCTACGCTTGCCACAAATAATACGATAAAATTTTTTTTTTTTATTATATCATTATCATTTACGATTACTTACGGTTTAAGTAATCCCACAAAAATGGCTATAATTATGTGAGCTTATTTTTAGAAGGTTTATCTTAGTTAGCTGATATCACTACAAACGATACAATAGAACACTGTTATTCCTAAAATGTTTATACCGACTTAAATGATTATTATTAGACGTACTTTAGCTAAATATTGAAATAAAGTAAAAAAAAGAAATAAAGAAAAACTACAAATTTACACGCCTAAATTAATTCCAAATTTAAATAGAAAATACTGGCCAAATCATCGCCGTCTGTTGTTAGCGTGCTCAGCAGGCTGACAAAGTTGCCTCGCTCGCTTGCTATTCTTTAGCCTCTGTCTTTACCGTGAGGGATTATATGCTTCAACTGTAACTCTACCACCTTCATACCAAGCTTGAAGATTATATAATTTAAAGGTTATATAAACAAAATTAAAGTATCTAGGGCAATAGAGCGAAGCATTTTTTTTATTTCGATAGCCATACGATATTGCCAAACCTTCATTCGTGAAGAGATCGACAACTGAATTTTTGAAAGTGATAAGGAGCGATAATAAATAATTACACTCAATATGCCAGTAGAACGTCGAAAAGCACTTAACTGACTCTTGTGGTGGGTTCGGCTGTAGTCAAATTTCGGAAAAAAATCTAAAATTTCGTACACGGTAATCTCTTTAATATTATTTGTTGCAGTCTGGAACCGTTGGGCCCCCGAAAGCAGTAATGTTGTCGCACGACAATTTGACGTGGGACGCGTTCTCGATCAGCGAGCGCGTGAAGGACTTGAACCCGACACTTGACCGTCTCATTTCATTCTTGCCGCTAAGCCATGTCGCTGCGCAGGTAGGTACTTCTTACATGTGTGTTTAAGAAATCATGCCAATCACAAATTATAGAACAACGACATTTTGTTTTCACATTTGCATCCGAGTCGTAAACGTTCTGCTAAATGCCAAAAATAATGAAAACTGATTTAACTCCATAGTAACTATTACAATAAACTGTAAGTGTGTAAGTTTCATATCATTACAACTTTATAAAATTTGTATTATCGGACCTCATGCCAAAAAAAATCTTGTATTTTATTAACTTGTTGGTAATATTTGTTTAAACATATTTGACATTGACTACAAGGAAATAATACTCGTAAAGCGTTGCAAGAATGTGTGCAATGAGACAGTTGCACAATTTTTTAATTATATAAAGACACTTAGGTAACGTTTTATTACCAACTTACAATGCCGTGTGATGGCAGTGCTTTCACTTGACTCTTTAGTTAAGCCCATCACATCTCGAGGGTGTCGTAAAATTATACTAAATTTATAATGCTAGATCCCTTCATTTACCCTAATATGATTCATAACAGTAGTTTGTTGTTAATCAATTGTTTAAGAGTTATGACACGTAAAGGGATATATTATAAGTAAAACAAACTATGTTCAGCACTGGATCATTTAGATAGAAAGAAGCAAATCGCTTTGTTCTTAAGAAACCTCGATATCTACGCTATTTGCTATGGCTATTTCACCAACCCATGGGTTGACTGGTAGAGAATGCCAATAGGCATTAAGTCCGCCCTTTGTCACCTCAAATTATAAAGGATGTAAGCAACAAAGATTTTAAAACTTTTAAAGAACTAATATCTGTAATAACTTTTTAATTGCATTCCTTCTTCATGGCCCTATCTTGATAGAATCCTGCCTATGCCACAGGAATCTGATTTTCATTTGAATATATTAAAAACAAAACAAAATATTCGTTGTCGAATGCAAGGCGGTGCTACGTGGCATTAAATATTCAGCAGTGGAGAAATGGGCTACAATGATGACGGACGATGATGATATGCAAACCCCTATTTCTAAATTTTAGCCAATAGTAGTCACCTAATCCTACCCCTCTATTTGCCTTGTTAATAACTTTTGTCTACAATTTCAAAAAGGAAATAACGAAAAGTGTACTAACTTAATTCAAGAACAATAATTTTAATGTTTTCTGGTTTTCCATAAATGTATTCTACATAAATAGATCATACTGCAGCGCAGATGTTGCGTCCCATCAAGCAATGTGACTATAAGGTCATGCTATCCAATAATCAATAGTCTATCTTGAACTTACATGGTGTTATATGCCGTATGCAAAATAGTAATAATAACATCTGGCCGAGTTGTCAACTTTGCAGGAGATATTATAGTGTCGTAACTGTAGGTACCAGCACCGAGATACTCTCTCGTCTTTACCTTCGTATATCCGAGGTAACACTTATGCGATAAGATCGGAAGAAGGGTCTGATGCAGTGTCAGAGACACATAACCAGGCCCGAAAATTAATAATGTGTTTTTGTACAAATATAGACTTCTCCTGAGATTCGAGACCCATGGTTCAGGAATCAGGTACGCTTACCACTGTGCCACGCGGTAAAATAGTAATAACGTAATAATGAATCGTGACATAATGTCTACTAACAGTAAATAAAGCTTATTTACCTACATTAACTATTCACTGTTCCCCGACATAGAACGTGACGGCTGACCAGCTTCGTTGCCGTGTTTTGCACTTAATGAGATTTTCAAGGTTTCCCTTTAGTCGTCTCCTATGACACCAACGGGAAAAAACGGGCTGATAGCTCTTACGCCGCTACCGTGCGGCTGGATTTACATACATGTTTTGACAGTTCGAAGAATTTTTATCTCTGTCTATCCTGTAGGTAAGGTAAGGCGTGAGTTTTTGTTGTATGTTACCAGCAATTTCATGAAAAATATACAATTCATTCATCTAATAATCAATTGTATTATGTAAATGATAATCAATTGTAGAATTTAACAAACTTTGATTGCCTATTTTTATATCGCAGAATACCGACGTGAAGTAGAGGCATCTTGTGCTTCTGCGTTTCGTTCGGTGAGTGAGGTAACCGGAGGCCCACATCCCCTCCCTATTCCCCTCCTCTTCCCTCCCATCTCCCAAATATCCTTAAAGACCGGCAACGCACCTGCAGCATCTATGGTGTTGCAGATGTATATGGGCGACGGTAATCACTTACCATCAGGTGAACCGCTAGCTCGTTTGCCGTCTATTCCATAAAAAAAAAAAAAAAAAAAAAATAGTTATAATTTGGCGAACCAGAGAGTAGAGATTAAATGAGCGAAGCATAGAATCTTGCAAATTGACTTGTTTGTTACAACACGTCAATTTGCAATTGTCAATTTGAATAGACATTATATTATTATTGCACTTGAAGGGATAAAAACTTGCATAATTATCAATTGGAGCAAAGAGAAATAGAATTATAAATGATTGCAACACATTACAGTCGTAATTTTCCGTCATTGTTTACTTCCTGAAACCTATATGGGTAAATTGTATACGATTTGGTAGGAAGCTAAAAAATAATTACTAATTAAAACTCTGCTATTGTCTGTGCAAGTATACGTTATATGTTAAAAGCTACTTCATCATGCACTTTTAATAATTATCTACAAGTACTTATAAGTAAAATTGTTTGTGATAAGTGATTTGATAGAACCTTTTTAAAAATGTTTCTAATGATTCCAAATGCTATAGGCTATGTTTTAATTTGAAGATTTGTATGTTAGTCGTTCGATCACGCTTATAGGACTGAACGCGTGTAACAAAACTTGGCAGAGATTATGCCATGGAAAATGATGACGAAACCGCGGCCAGCCGCTTGTGCACTAATGTTAACACGTCCGCCGACTATCAGGAATCAATTTTGTCATAATATTGTCGTCATTATCAACGTCATAAGCTTAAAAGAAAATGGACATAAAACTCTACAAAATAGCGTGGACTCGCCACGCTTGCCCGGAGGATGGCTCACGATCGCAGTATCAAACCCATCGCAGTTTTAAGTCATTCCGCTATTACGTCGTCGAGATCTCGACGCTTAAATGACAAAATAGATTTTTATTGGGATCTTCATTGTTAAAATTTTATGTAGACTAAATATTATGGTAATGCGTGAAATAATTATTTAAATATATTTTTTTTTATCTCACAGGTGGTGGATATATACACGACATTAACTAACGCGGTTCCTGTCTACTTTGCGCAGCCAGATGCGCTGAAGGGCAGCTTGATCGAAACATTGAAGGAAATTCGACCTACGAGGTAAGACAGTAACAACAACTCATGAGTTCACGATGTGTCTCAACAATGGGCGTATGTAGCTAGAAATGTTTCTGCGGAGGGCACATTAGGCCACAGCAACAGGTTTTTTATTATATAGTTTTTCTCTTGAGGAGTCTTTTCTTCTGAGAAGAGGCACCTTTCTTGATTTTCTAGAGGAGGCCTTCTACTCCCGTGCCCCTTTTTAGCTACGCCCATAGGTAATGCTAGAGGATAAAAGTTAATAACTGTTCACAGTTTCAGTTTATTGAAGTTAACAGCTGAACATATGCTTCTTAAATAAAACGCCAGCAAGCAGCCATACATTTCTTTCGCCAGAACCTTGTCCGTTAGTCATCAGGATATAATACCAAACTAATCCTAGATAAGATACTAATACAGGTGGGAAGGTGTTGCATCGTACAGAAAATGATTGTATAATTTCAAGTGAAAAAAAATTAGTATGAACATCTTGATAGGTTTCTCGAACTTAAACGAAAGATGTGGTCGGTCAACCGTTTGATGATCATCAATGTCTTCAACGGCCTAATTGTTATTAATGACGTAATCAATTGGTATGAGTGCCCCGAGGTTATAGGCCCTAGTAGTTGCATAAAAAGTATCATGCGGTAACAGCATGCATTAGTGGTTAAGGTACCTGAATATTCTGATATATATGCATAATCGTCAGATATTTATGCAACACACAAATAATTGGATTTCGGTTCTGGTAGTGTTGTGTTCCCGTTTCAATTACCTTTTCTCCGATTTTATCACATAGTTGTGACAATGAATACGGTAAGATGAAAAGGACTGTGAGAGTATAGGTACAATATGCTCAATATAGGTACATTGTTACAGTTATTTCGAGTTTTTACTATGATAATACAAAATAATAACTAGGGTAAAACAAAGCCCAAAATCGTTTCTTGATTTATTCTAGCGAATACTTCTAACTGGATTTATTGTAAGTGAATTTCATAGGGGTTTTCATCATCATTTAGACCAGAACACAGAAGTGTTTATATGTATTATAAATTCACATTTAGTCATAAAAGTTTACGAAATACCGATGTTACGTAACCAAACCGTCAAAAAACGGTTTTAAAGCGCTTTTACACGTTTTACGCTGACTAAACCATAAGAGATACGTCAAATTAATGGACGACAGAATAGTAGCCTTTAAAAAGCCTTAAAGTTCCAAGTAATCATATGTATACTTTTAAGAACAATACAGGAAACTTCGGTCAAATATAATGATTTACACTATAAACATTAAAGAATTACTTTAAAACATGATTTTGGCATAAGTATATGTTAAATATACACCGGGCGTCTTGATTTGAGTAACTTAACTTAACTTGAGTACAATATTTTTTGATATGGTAATAAGTTGAGTAATATAAATATGAAACACTTCTTTATTTTAAGGTTCCTGGCAGTCCCCCGAGTATGGGAAAAAATGTACGAGAAAATAATGGCTGCGGGGGCCACAAGTGGCAGCCTTAAACGTTATATCGTCATGTGGGCTAAAGACAAAGGCACTCAACACCATGAAGCTAGAATTAACGGGTAGGTACAGTTTATTCATACATGGTACATATAGTTTATTTTTACATTTGATTTTAAACTTATAATAACAAATTGTATGTATGACACTATTTAATAGAATAACACATTTAATTATATTTATATGTATTATCGGCTGACGACACAAAAGTGTGCAAGTGCGTTTTTGTACTATTTGAGCCTCATCAAATAATCATAAAGGCACAGTGATGACTTACAATTTAAATGCATTGTGTGTAGTAAAGATACATTTAAATAAAATATATTTTGAACTAGGGCCCTCTCAGCTGGGATGAGGGGTCTTCCAATAGACTTCACCACCCTCGAAATGTTACGGTATTGGTACGTAATATAAAATGATCAGATCAAGTAGTTCAGAATGATTAGTAAACTGCATGATATAGTTAATAATAACATTTATTTATCGTTAAGATAGATTGTAGTATATAATAATTCACAATATAAGAACGTGGTAGTTAGCTACAATCAAGTCGGCGGGTGGGTTGGTTAGTCAGAGCTGCCATCTATATAGATTACCTGAGAATTTTTGATCAACATTGTTTCCAAAAATTAAATTGACTCTCAACAAAACATAACCTTAATCATTTTGTAGACGACTTGCCTATACCTTTACAAAACATTACTGTTTGCTTTTTGATTTAGACTAGTAGACTAGATGAATTAGAAAAGACGGATTAGAATCCGCCTATCGCCTTGAGCCTTGCAACAGCATGTATTATAGAGTTCTATTGCATTAGTTTAATAATTAATTTTATCTGAAATAAATTGGGTTCATGAAATCTTGTAAGAACTTAAGATAGAAAATTTTTCCTAGGATATAGTGTTTATACCAAACTGTAGAATTCGCTGCAATGCAAAACACCTTCTGTGTATACACCCATTAAAACCTGAGCAAAGATACTTTATGATTCCGCTTTATAAGCCATCACCCATAGGATAGATAAAAAAAAGCTCTTCGGACCGTATACCCAATACTGGGGAGGTCAGAGGTCTAGATATTTATTCTTTTCAACAGAGCGAGCGAGCTGTATCTTCTGCCCTTGATGGCAGGTTGCGGGCCCGGGCGTCATCTCGGGGGGCAACGGCTCCCCCGGTCCTGGGTCCACTATGTCGTGGGTGTAGTTGGAGTGTGTCTTTCCTTGTCCTTTATCCTCACGCCTAGGCGTGGTCGGGCTAACGCTCGTCCCTGGCCCCCCTTCGGCCAGGCGGCGTTGATGGTGGCAGGATTTCGCGTGGGAGTGGCCGTCCCTCAGGAGGGCGCGCGTGGAGGGGTGCCAAATTATGTAGATGTTCGTGTGGTCCGTTATCTGCTCTGTCAAACTGCTCCTCCCGCAGTTCAACGCAAGGTTTGATCCTCCGCAGCAGGAGCCTTTCGAATAGCTTCGCTAGATACGGCAGTAGCGTTATCGGCCGATAGCTGGATGGGCGCTTCCTATCTTTCCCTGCTTTCGGCAACACGATAATTTTCCCCCTCTTCCACTCCTGGGGGAAGTGTCCCGTCCTGATCACCGCGTTGTACAGACGGGTGATCGCTACTATTCCTTTTCTGGGTAGCTGCCTTATGGCCATGGTAGTTATACCCTCATGACCGGGCGCTTTCCTCAGCGGAAGGTGTGCGGCTGCTTTCGTTTCTGCTGGGGAGATAAAGTCCTCCCCTCGCAGTGCTGGTGCCGGCGTCATGAGGTATTCCTGTACGCGGCGCTCGACTGTTGCATAATGATCAGCGAGGGTGGGTTCGGCAACGTTCGCTTGGAATTGCCCCTCCAGGTGCTCGGCGAGCATCTCTGCCCGGTCCTTTGCTCCGTAGTGTCTGCGCCCCTCGTTGTCCACTAGTGGGCATACCGGAGTTGGTGTTTTGTTGAGCTGTCGGCAGAGGAGATGGAGTGAGGCCGGCTTTTCGGACGCTTCTTCCACCCTTCGGTCCCACTCCTCCCCCCTGTGGGCTTTTATTTCCTCCGACAGCTCCTCCGTGAGCTGGTTGAGTTTCTTCTTAATAGTGGGACAACGAGTGCGAGCCCAGAGTTTCCTCAGCGCCCGCTTCCTCTTGAGCTTATTTGTTATCCCAACTGGGAGCTCTTCCCTACGGCGTGTCCTACCGATCTCCACAGTGGCCGCGCTATACGCATTCTGTATCGTGGATGTTAGATACTGCGCGGCCTCCTCTACGTCGTCACTTGTGTAGATCGGCGCGCCGTAGTCCATGTTCTTGAGTGCCCTCTGATAGGCCTCCCAGTTGGTTCTTCTACTGGGACCTCTGGGCACTACGGAGTCAACCGAGGTGTTCGTGGTTACTAGTATGGGGAGGTGCTGAGTATCCACATCGTTCAGCACCTCCACCTGAACCGGGCTCGATATGCCTTTGCATATCACAATGTCAAGTACATCCGGACGGCAGTGCGATTGAACGGGGTATGTGTCGGCTCATCTGGCCCTAAAACCTCATATCCCCGCTCTCCGCATCTTCGTACAGCTGCCTGCCTGGGGGTTATGGTCTTCGACCCCATGCGGGATGTTTTGCGTTCAAGTCTCCCGCAATAATGGCTGGGCAGCTCCTTCCAGTACCGTTCGGATGTCCGAGGGGCAAAAGGGGTACCGGGGACGGTACGCAGCGTATATACGCAACTCCTCCCGGCCGCTCTCAAGCGAACTCCAATGGTCCGGGTTGTCTGGTACTCGGCCAGCTCAACCTCCTCGTGGATCAGATCCCTCCTTACTAACACCGCGACGCCTCTGTACGCTATGTTTTCAGGAGAGATCTCATCGCGTCGATACACGAAGAAGTTGGGGATCTTGAATGGCTGCTCGGGCCTGAGCTTCGTCTCACCAAGCAGCACGACCTGGACATCGTGCTGCTGGATGAGTGTCCTTAAGCTGGCGGCTTGGTTCCTGATGCCGCCAGCATTCCAGTACATGGCCCGTAGTTCATTCCTGGCGAGTGTCAGTCGGGCCAGTGCCGTTAGAATGGCAGATAAGGGGTCAGCTCCCGTGGTCATCGCCGCTAAGACGTCGCCAAGGATCTTCATCACGACGGTGACCAGTTGCGCAAGTGCAGCCTCGATGGTCGTCGGCATGTGGGTAGGTTGTGGAGGGGAGGTCTCGGTCCTCCCCTTCGAGGGTTGTGCGCTCTTCGCGTTACTATGCACCTGCGCATGCTGAGGTACATTTCTGGGTGCTGTGGCCGCTGCTACAGGCCCTTGTTGCTGCTTCTGCTGCATGGTGGCAACGTAGGGGGGAATGGGGGTTGAGGTGCCTCTGGCCTCGGACGCGGCCGGCTCCTTCCTCCTCTTCTTCCTCTTCCCTCTTCTTTTTCTGAGGGGGGCAGCAGGTGCGCCCCTCTCCGTGGGGTCATTGGCCGGGGGTGCCAGTGTGGCCCCCGTCATATGCCTCCTCTCTGGTTGAGGTGGTGGTGGTGGTGCTGATCGTACCACCTCAGGTGCCTTGTCCAGTGCTCGCTGCTGTTGTTGCGGTGGCACCTGGGACTTCACCTTTGCTGCTCCATGCCCCGGGCGTCTGGCCTCCTGGCTACGCAGCGTCGGCTGAGCAGGTATGGGGGGCGGGATCTTCACCCCCCTTTTCCTCGCGATGCGCTGTATAACAGCGCACCTCCGGTCGTTGGCCGTGTGCGCCTTCGCACAGTTGGCGCACTTCGGTTGCCCATCTCTGGGCTTGGGGCAGTCCGCTGCCGGGTGTTCCCCTGCACAGCGTACGCATTTGTATGGCCTGTAGCAGTTGGCCGAGGAGTGTCCGAACCCCTGGCATCTGTGACACTGCGCTGGGCCTTCCCTGCCCTGCCAGGCTTCAATGGTGACGCCTGGCATGTAGAGGAGCTCATTGATGCTGTAGAGCTTCTTGAGCTCCTCTGGGCTTATCCTGTTCATTTTTATGTGAAATAGGCATCCCGGCCTTCCTCTCCTTGGCGGGATGCCTCTGACATAAGTCACGGGGAAGCCCAACGCCTTCAGGGCCTCCTCTATGTCATTGGTTTTTGTGTCCGCTGGCAACCCGCGTAATCCCACTTTTATGGGCAACTCTGCCACCGGCGCATAGCAGTACCATGCGAGGGTGGAGTCTGTCTTGCTCCTCTCGACAAGGTACCGCTGGATGACGCGGTATTCCTTCTCCCCTTGGGGGCGGAATCGAACCCCCTTCCCAAAGGGCCTTGCGTTCGGTGCGTGACCGAGCAACGCATTCAATTTCTTGAAGTGCGTTGCCCAGTCAGGCATGCACTCGACCACGATGGGCGGGTATTTCGCGTCACCCTTCGCCGGTGAGCCCTCTTGCATGGGCGCCGGCGGGCTCCGCGGACGTTGCGGGGTCGCCGCCATGTTCGCATACGACGTCGCCGTATGCTCAGTGGTTGTCGACGTCCCCGGTCGGGGGCTCCCCCCGGCCTGTGCGTCGTACGCTTCCGCTAGGGGCGGGGGAGGTGTGGGGGGGCTTCCTGCCCCGGCTCCGGGTCGGGTTCGCGGGGCGGGGGTGGGGGGGGGAATTGTCTACCCCTCCCTTTCCCTTCCCCTTGCCCTTTCCGGCGGATATTGATCCGCTGTCGACCGGGCCGAGTGACGCATATTGCGTCGACTCCCACCCCGCCTCGACGTACTCCTTGGCGGGGGTGTTGGCTGTCGGCGACGTCGTCATATCACCCCTGTCTTCGTCCTCCTTCCTCTCCGGTGACGGCGATTCCGGTGGCTGTGAGTACGCCCTCAAAAGAGGGCGTTTCTCCCCCTGGGGTTCCTCGATGGTAGGGGGGGTGCGCCTTCGCGCTGCCCGCCTTGTCTCCTCGCTCCCCGGTTCGCCCTGCTCATGGCCCTCAGAGCCAGGCATTGCGAGCTCGGGGGCTTCGGTTGGCGTGCTCCGCGGCGTTGGGCGCGGTATTCCCGTCCTGGTGCGTTGCGCACTCCTTTGCTCCCTTGGTGGGAGGATGCGCGACTTCTCTGGTTCGAACAGATTTCGCTCCATGAGAGTTCGGTCGATGGCCGCAATGCGTCGGCCTGGCGGAGGAGGTTTGTGTCCTGAGGAGGTGGGGGGGGGGGGGGTTCCCCCTTGTCCGACATGTTGTCGGTGCTGTCTTCAATCTGTTGGTCGTTCGCCCCCGCCCCTCAGCGCGGGCCACTGTGCCGGGTGATTCCGCAAGGAGGCCCAGCAAAGCGCCCAGCGAGCGGTTTGGGGGGTCACTATCTCACTGGTGCTGGTCTTGGGGTGCGCACGTAGGCGTGAAACCCAGCGGTGTGCTTGACGGCACCCCGCTGAGCAGGACGACCTGTGCCCTTTCCTACGAAAGGGATAGGGTGTCCAACGCGACCGCTTGTTTTCCACCCGAAACTTTGACACCACTGTGTCGGTGGGAAACAACCAGTACCCCACGTATGTGGCCGACCAAAAGTCCTCGATGCGTCAAGGGAGCGAACTCAACCTATCCGCAGAGATTCTTTTGCCGGCGGGTGCCTTGGAAACTAGTACTAGCCGAAGCGTTCCGTAGTTCTCCGATACACCGCTACACACACGTAGGATAGATTTGTTAGCGATGAAATCGCTACTGAAGAGATCAACGTAGATCGAAACGTGCAAAGGTACGTTCTTTGAGTGCCACAAGGCAGGTTCACTCGCGTTCGAGAGTCATCTCACGCTGAGGGAATAGGCTTTCGCCTCGGAATTACCCTATTTGCTTTTCGTTCTTTACGGAACTCGTCAGTTGCACGAAGAAGTGCAATAAGCTGATTAAGTGCTATAACTTAAAGGGACACACACCACAGACACGCAGTCACACACAGTCAGGCGAGCACATGCTCAAACCGACACGTAGGACACGCGTTACCAGGATTGTTATCCACACGTCTAGCGATGAAATCGCTACTGAAGAGATCAACGTAGATCGAAACGTGCAAAGGTACGTTCTTTGAGTGCCACAAGGCAGGTTCACTCGCGTTCGAGAGTCATCTCACGCTGAGGGAATAGGCTTTCGCCTCGGAATTACCCTATTTGCTTTTCGTTCTTTACGGAACTCGTCAGTTGCACGAAGAAGTGCAATAAGCTGATTAAGTGCTATAATTTTCAACAGAGCTTTGGGTTAGGGAGCAAAGGAGAGAGTGGCTTACCTGTTGGAAAGCCCGCATACATGGTGGTTAATCATATGATGAATCAACCAGGTTTGAATCTACTTCAGAATTACTGTTTAATAACCGTATTCAGTAGGTGTGCACAACTAAGCATGGAAAAAAAAAAAAAAAAACCAGTACCTACCTCTCTGAGGTGCCATTAAACCAAATGAAATGGTAAGTGTAGAGTTACGATAGTACCGACTGTGACGCGATATTTAAATAAATACCTCTTTTTATAACATTGGACGGACAAACGACCTGATGGCTACTCCTGTCCATGGATATCTGCAAACTACTCCAATCGAAGAATATTACATGTGAATTTTCACCCCTGAGGACTAAGACGGAATGCCTCACAGCCTGTGGTACTAGCTCTCTATACCCGTCAAACCGCAACACAACAGTGGTTGCATTGGGTGGTACCTAACCAGACGGAAATAGAGTTCTACCACCTAGTTAACCAATATAAACCAATAACCTATAAACCAATGCAACTAAAACACAATTATTTTATTAAAATCATACGATTACTTTAGTGTAATAATTGGTAAACAAATTACATTCTACAAAGCTTTTTTTAATATTGCGGGTGGCCAGTCCACTACAACTTTCACATAAGGCGCTTTGTAATAGACCTATACAAGAATATGTCAATGTAATTACTGACAGAATAATATGATGCCTACAGACAGAACTTTAGTTCAGTAGGTATATTTGTTATCTATATTACTCAACTTACTATGATTGCACATAATCACCTATATTAGATATTGATTATCATTATCATGACAATTATGCGTCAAGAAAAAATCTCCGTCATGAAGGTTTGATGAAGCGGTGTAGTTATTAGTCTGATGTGGCATGTTTTAATTAACACGCTTATAATTAATGTAATATAATTGGGTTTGTCTATTTTAAATTTTGATTAAAGTGTGTATCTACCTGGTAGGGGCCGAGGTTTATTACCAGGAGTACTCACATTATGACTATTAAGTCGTTTATGTAGATGTAGACCGTATGAAATTAATTTGCACGTGAGCATGCTTTATGGGACAATCTTTTTTTTGACCATCTTAACAAAAGAATCAAACAAAATTGATAAAATAATGGAATGAAATCGCCTAGCCTAGGTATGTTCGCTTCTCGACTATAATATATAATGCCAACATAATTATTTCTTTATTCACGCGAAAAATATTTTTTATATAATAGAAATGATGTTTGTAGTGTGACAAATTTTACGGAATTTATCGAATAAAAAGAAGTTTTATTGAATAAAAGATAATGGTTATAACATATTTTCTTGATGATATTTATTTCATTTCCGGCAAATAGTAGTTATTTTGACTGAATAAGTAAATACTATAATAATTTGCAACTTACATTTTATATTTATAAAACGAGTTACATTACCTCAAAAGAAACTTGATTGTACATTACATATACACCTAATCGATGTCGAAATATACAGGCGAGACGGTTCGAGTTGCGGTTACAAAATGGCGCGCTCGCTGATATTCAGTAAAGTGCGCGATCAGCTGGGGCTGGACTGCTGCTCAACGTTCGTGACCGCGGCGGCACCACTGTCGCCGGAAATCAAGAAGTTCTTCATGTCGCTCGACATACCGATCGTAGACGCGTTCGGCATGAGCGAGACTGCGGGGGCACACACGCTCAGCATATATCCTAAGTAAGTGTAAATTTAACACTTCCCGTGTCATAACTACGGAGATTTTACTGTTTCAACGCGTCAAGAATTCGAAAAAACTGCTTACTACTGTCCCTCATAGGTTAAGGCAGAGATTGCGGATTTCCTTTTGGCACGTCTCAGCAGTGCCAAAGGGGTTTCCGAAGTGGGTTTTAGAAGCTCGTTTCTCCAGAATAATATGGTACGAGACGGGTGGTAAGCCTCGACGTCGGATTTATTCCTGTAGATAGCCTTGACGCCTTTAACGACACAAACGAGAAGAAAGAGGTGCCAAATCGACGCTATTCGGCTGAAAATATGTATTTACACATATCACAAATCTGAAGAAGTTTCTGTAAGTCTAATATTTTTAGCAAAAATTAAGCGCAGTGGGTTATATGAATGGTACTGAAGCCAAACTAGTGATTTTTAGAATTTTTGTCTGCCTGTGTATTCCTTCACGTTTCACGCAAAATCCACTGACATTTGGTGTGCCTGGTCAAAATGTAGGCAACTTTTTTTTTATTTTTGTTAAATGATTTGGTTTCATTATTCTATACAATAATAACGCACAACTTTTTATCCGACAGCGCAGAAGTAAAACGGAGGGTATCTGATTTTTTTTAGTAACTACTTTTAGTTTTAATAAATTATTTGGTTACTTAAACATTTAGATTACACGAAAATCCAATACGCATTTGAAATTAATCAACTAAATAAGAGCCAAAAACGTCAGCCATGGCAACTTAATGCGATCTCATACTCAAAAATTATTACTGTTTATGCAGTTTGTTCGATAAAATGCCCGTTACATAGCCTTTACAAAAGGCAGTTAAGAGCGATAAGGAATCGAGCCGTGAGGATACTGTATCATAATAACATTATATTATATATTATAAAGCGTAGCAAAAATTACCAGTATTATGTATGCCTACACATATAGACAACGCGCTTATATGCAAAGAAAGCTCAAGAAATGATAGCTCATGTTATTTTTACTCTAGTATTATAAATTCGGAGTCCTTGAAAGTGAAAATATGCCACCATTTTGTCAGACAAAGACGTTAAGCACATTGGTCATTATTCGACCCTTGATTCTTAATTCCGCCGGCTACACAGAATGAACATGGTTTGGGACATTACGAAGCTACTTAAAAATCTATGCAGGTATATGAGAGATAGAACTCTGTATAGTTCACATCATTGTTTTTTGTATTTTTGTTTCGTCTTTAACAGTATTTATGTTGTCTTCTTTTGGAAATATAACGTGATCGCCATGTTCGACAGGCGGGTTGGCGATAACATGGGATGACGGATCACATCACATATTTTCATATGACCCCATACAGCGCGACTTTCTTTTAGATTGTAAAGTGCCCCTCTGCTGGGCATTATACATTGGTAACCCAAAATTCAACACTAGCTACGTCGTGGGGATAAGCTGGTATATAATATAATAAATTAATACTATTAATTAAAGTATAATAAATTTACAATTACTTTGGCTCCAACGATAGCTTTCGTACACTATTCTTAGATGTATTGTATATTTGTATACATTATTCCTTTACCGCTGAGTATTTGGTAAATTACTTTTTTTTTTTATAAAAAAATAGGCTTACGTTTGACCTCAAACTTGCTTGATGGAAGGCGAAGATGAGGCCTAGGATGGTACACGTTTGCCTAGAAGGTGTCTGTTCACTTTGGCCTTAAAGATGTCCAGATTATAGTGTTTCGGAAAAACTGACCGCGACAGAGAGTTCCACTCCTTAGCCGTCCGCATAATGTAAGAAGAGGCAAACCGCTTCGTGCGGAATGGAATGTCTACAACATAAGGGTGAAACTGCTCGCCGCGCCTAGTCGTTCGGTGATGGAAAGGGGAAGGGGGTATCAGGTTATGCAAAACCTCCGCACACTCTCCGAAGTGTATCCGATAAAAAACAGAGAGGCAGGCCACTCGTCTACGGTGTTCGAGGCTTAGAAGATTTGCCTCTACGAATGAGTCACTGCCTTTGATCCTCTTCGCTCGGCGCTCCGGCCATTCCAAAGCATCCAGCTGATATTTAGCAGAACTATCCCAGAGATGGGAACAGTATTCCATGCAAGAGCGGACTTGAGTTTTTTATAGATTTAAGAGCAGCTCCGATGTGAAGTACCGTCTCACCCCGGAGAGGATACTACTTTTTTGGCAGCAGTGTTTGCTATGGACTCGATGTAGCGACTGAAATTTAGATTAGAAGAGAGATCTAGACCTAAGAGCTCAAGACTGTCATAATTCCGGAAAGTCGGAGTCAGTAGGAATGGACTCTGTTTCGCCGAAAAAAGATAAGCCTGTATTTTAGATGGGTTAAACTCGACCAAATTGGCATCACCCCATTGAGAAACAGCCTCCAAAGTCGAGTTGACCCCCTACTATTGGAATTATCGATTTATGGTCCCGAGACCTAAATATTAATAAATCTTAAGCGCCTAATAATCTGCGTTATATGGTTTTGAATCTTATCACAACAGTTGCATTTGGTGTGATGATTGTGGAGATGAGGAGTACCACTTCCAGGATTATATTTTATTAACTTCTTATACCCCAATGAATAACGTATACTTTTACATGCACATTTAGGCTAGTACTGTATAAAATATACCATCTTTTGATTATCCACATTTCTTATGTAAGAGAATGTGATGTAATCCTTCTGTATTTCACAACGACGCACGTTCAACGAACTCTTCATTTCTTGTTGTCCTGCCTATGTCAGCCGAACATAGGCCTTTCTGTGAAAGCGCCGAGAGAAGATAGCGCGCCAAATTGTATGTGAAGGATTTGCCCATTCTCAACACGCTACTGGTGAGTGCAGAGTGAGGGTTCCGCGTATCTGGATAGATTATTTTCCGCCTTCTAATTAGTGTATTGCACGCATACCTACTAATGATGTCATTAACAAATTATCATATTATTTCAGATTCAAGGTGGATTCGTCCGGTGAAATATTAGACGGCACGGAGACGAAATTTGGAGGGTCCGTCAGTCCGAACGGTCCCGGTGAGATCATGATACGCGGCCGCCATGTCCTGATGGGCTACCTTTATGACGAGGATAAGACAAGAGCGACTTTAGACGAGGAAGGCTGGGTGCATTCGGGCGACATCGGCAGAGTAGACAGTAACAATTTGCTGTACATAACGGGAAGGTTGAAGGTGTGTAAATCGTTTTATTTACGTATCATGTTGCTCAATCTATACATATAATATGTCTGAAGAAAAGCGGTTTCCATAATTTTATTTTATTTCCGGGGTCTAATGCTATATGAGTGATACTGATACCATATTAGTCTGTCTCTGTGTATATTTTGACGTAAACTTCACTGGACGGATTTACATGTAATTTGGTATGCAGATAGTTTATGACTTGAACACAGAATGTTTTGGTAACATGTGTTAATAATACAGAATTGTAATGCGCATCTGTAATCATATATCTAAATCATACCTAAAAGTAAAGGTCAAGTTTAACGCGATGCGAACACAACTGGTCAATTACAAATTATTAAACAATAATACATGCATGATAAAATTTACTATATAGTAGTCCTTACATGTAAAGTAAGGACATACTTAAGGCATAAACATTCGCATACCTTGAAAGTGGGAAAGAAGACATGTATACCATATATTAGCAATATAATTTTATTATCGGTGGAAAACAGTTTCGATATTATAATTGTGGAATACACTGCTGGACATTGACTTCTTGCTTTCTGAGTATATATTTGATAGATAGGGATAATTTTGCAATTGGGGTGATGCTTTTAAGATTTAAATCAAATTTAATCCTCCAAAATCGGCCAGAATAAAAAGAGTGCCGAGAATTCCTTCTAAATTTTTTTTTATCTTTTTGAACTCCTTAAAATATACATTTTAAAAACTTTTTATGTATTTAAGAAAACCTTTTTGCAACTCTTCTCTCCCTTACCAGCACATAGCTAAAAATAAGCAAGGACGTGCAGCATCACCACGGCGTCTAGAGCGATCAAAGCTTTAGCTCACACAATTATATTTTACCAGGAACTACTGATAACGGCGGGCGGCGAGAACATCGCGCCCGTGCTGATCGAGCAGATGGTGCAGGCGCAGCTGCAGCACGTCGGCTACGCCGTGCTGGTCGGCGACCGCCGGAAGTTCCTCGCCATTCTTCTAACGCTTAAGGTTCTTCTCATGCTTCATTCTTCCCTCCTTTCAGTTTTTTATTAGTCCTAACCAATAGTCAAGACAAAGGTATTATTGTGTGGAAGTGATTCTACGGACTTCTCAACCGATCTCAACTTAAAAGTTGTTCTAAAGAACGAACTCGAAAAATTAAGTGAATATTGTTATTACAGATATTAAAATACACAGATTTTGAGTTTTGATATTAAATATTGATCCTGTATTACGCAGCTCGTGAATGCTTACAGCGATAAACGCAGAACTAACATTCCTGATAACCACTTAGTTTAAATGCGGGTAGAAGGTGGTTCATGACAATAGTCGAATGGCGATCTCGGAACCGGCAACATAATTTCATGGACTGAAATTAGATAACTGTACCTTAGAGCAACAATTTAATTTTGCAAATATTTATTATTTAAAACACATCAGTTGTAGTGTAATTATACCCAGAATAAATTCTAATTATAATTAATGCGTTCCACTAATGCTGGCATCTGCATATCAGTTTACTTACAATCGATATTCAAATAAATTTTTCATTTAAGGCAAAAATAAATTCAGAGACGGGTGATCCACTGGATGACCTAGAAACAGAAACGAGGAGATGGGTCGCGAGTCTCGGAAGTAACGCTACAACGATTAGAGAAATTGTCAACACAAAGGATCCAGCGGTAAGTAGACAACGATTTCAATATGAGAACCGACCCGCGCGCGAACTCTGTCGATTGTCAATAGGTGGCTTATGTTTATACCAAAACTTTTGTGTTATGAGAAATATGAATTTCTTACGAGTATAAAGTAACAGAGTAATATAACACAACTATTTTGACATATTATATATTGAAACATATTAATGTTAACTAATACTTTTAAGGTTCATAAAGCTATGGAGGAAGGCATTGCTCGTGCCAATAAGTACGCTATATCTAACGCACAGAAAGTACAAAAGTTTGCGATACTTCCAGCCGACTTTTCTATGAACACTGGAGAATTGGGTATGTCAAGTATTTAGTTTATAGGTTATAAAAACCCGCCTCAGCATAGCACAATATTGTTTTGTTATATAAATTTAAGTGTCAAAATAAAATGGACCTGATATTTTCGAATCCATTCGGTGGTTTAGGAGAAGAGTAACTAAGGGAAAAGCAACTCTCACTGATAAGTAGTGACACTAAAAACATTTTTTTATTTCATTTAATATAATAATCTTGTTTTCAGGGCCTACACTTAAAATTAAGAGAAATGTGGTTTACGAGAAATATAAAGACATTATAGAAAATTTGTATAAAGAATAACTTAATCATAATTTGAATATGTGCGGAAAAGGATGAAGTTGAGTTGTTGTTACTTGTTACCTCCTCAATTGCTCAATTAGGGAATAGAGCAGAAGATTTCGGAATATAACTAATACTATGCTGTGGGGAGATGTAAATATATTATTTGTTAATATTTAATATTAATTAATATATATGTAATGTTAATATAAAACAGTTTTTTTTATATAAATATAACCCATTATGATAATTATTAATTCATTTATTTATTACATACCTCGAATTGAAGTAATATGGATAAAGATAATACACTTTTACTTTAAAATACTTTCATATTTTTTTTAAATTAACATCAAGGTTTCTTTATGTATATCTTAAGTACCTTTATTTAAAATCGATATATAATTAAATTATAGACTTAAACATTGATTTCATGAACATTAGACATTAAAATTTTTATATAGGGATGAAATTATTATAGTCTTCATATACTTATGGTATTAAATATATGTCATAATTTAATATGTTTATTTATAAACAAATAAATTGAGTTACGCTATCGAAACTTGTAACTTGTATATATAACCAGAAGAGTGAAAAATTATGTAAAACTGATTTAATACATTGTTAATAGTAAGCAATTTGATATAAGACTTGAGAAAAATTAGGAATTATTCTGCGAAAATCCATCAACATTATTAAAGTACCTCTTGTCACATTTTCAATAACCATACAATTAGTTATGAGCAGTATTCTTAATCGGTGTTGTGTGAGGGGGGAGCCGAGACCGGCAGAGGAGGGGGCGCGTCGGTTAACGGCAGTGGCTTCGCCACACCAATGCGCACTACTCCTCGCGGGGCGCCTTTAAGTGCTGCCACCGCTTGTTCTAGACTTGCATCCTCTAAATTCTGCGAAACATTGATACTTGAATTGACGTGTTGAAACAATAGAAAACAAATATTATCTCATGAGAAGGTTTTGAAAATATGATCGAAAATTAAACGAAAACCTGAGTCTGAACCTTCTTTGCGTTTCAATCGAGTTAGTTTTAGCCAGACCGTGGTTGAACTAAGCATAGATAATTTCACTCACATGAAGTTTTTCGTAACGTTATTTCTGATCAAGACGACAACGAAAGTCATAAAATTGTTTCAAAACTTTCTCGTAAAAAAATCATAATAAGTTAAAACAGTTATTAAATTACCATCAATTTATTATACAATTTTGAGATTTAGCAGTAACGGTGATAATCATTTAGAAATAGTGATTTTTTTCAAGTAAGATATAAAGAAATCCTTGTTCAAACAAATTAAATATCTATAATTCAAAGAACTAGCAAGTGCTATTTGTCAACACTAATAGTTTAACGACCTTTGCAAGAGCGGCGACCTCGCAAGACTTCATTGTCGGTGCATGTCTTTGGCTCCTTCAAACGCGAGCAGCGGAAGCCGACGTAGACTCAAAATATGTATAATAAAGAGGCACTTCACATTTATTTCTTTCAAGACATGTGTCATGATGATGTCACAATAAAAAAATATAAAAGACATTTGCATTATTTGCAGATGACGTTTCAGTCGCTGTTACTATTAAAATAACAAGACTTGAACAAAATTCATCAGAATTTCCAAAACATTGATCTTAATAATTGAAAGGCTAAAAATATTGATTATAAACGGACAACTTTTAAATAGTTTCCAATAGGACAAACAGATTAAACACCCAAGTTACCTGATCGTTGACGAAGAGCAAACGATCGCCTGGTATGAGTCTTCCGTCTTGCTGCGCTACGCCGCCCGGAACTAGAGACCGGATCACCACAAGGGTCTTCGACGGCCGAAGGGGGTCTTGATAGTCAAGTATCGAAAATCCTAGTCCGCGTTCGCCTTTTACTAATTCTGAAACAAATTGTGAGTTTTGTGATAATACAAGCAAAAAACTAAAACTTTCACGCGTACAGAATAATATGACATACTCGTAGCTTCATCTGTCACACATGTGTCCCCAGTTTGTGCGTAACGTGTGAAGTGGTGATCGCATTGAGCAAATGCGGAATATAGTCAATTGACCAATAGGTCACCACCCGTTGGATAGATGGAGCCACAATCTCTGTACTCGATACTCAATACAGCTGAGATCAATAAATTGCGTCATCAGATGATAGGGATTGGTTTCCTTGTAACATGAGGATACTCTTGTTACAAGGAAACGTATCCCTAGAGTCGAGGATCTGGAGTTAGTTTTAACTTTTGTCGTCTATAACAAAAGATAATACTATCCTGGCTTGTAAAAGAGAAATCCTTTGTAGTACATCCTAGTTCGGGCGGTTATGGGCGAGGGATTGATGACGGAAAGATGGTTAACATGGCAGTATATAAAAGTAAACAAACAGGCAAATGTAGTTGAGAGAATATAAAAGAGGTGCACGCGTACCGATAATCTGCGGCTCGGAGGCCCACATGGCGAGCCCAGTGAGCGGCTCGAGGCTGCGCGAACGCACCTTCCCGGCCGCCGACAGCGCGCCGCCCTCCTCTCCGCCCGCACCCGCCAGGCTGCCATCCGACTTCGCCTGTAAATCGACCGCCTCGCTTACAACACTTGTACAGTGGGAGACTCCTCTACCCTCTATCACCCTCTTATCTATTTCTGCTGCCATACTGCAATGCCATCACCCTTACGTTCCGGTTTGAAAGGTTACAGACTGTGAGACATTCCATTTTTCTCAGTGATAACAACGCATTTGTATTTTGTATTATTTTGAATTTGTTCTTTTCAGAAAAAGTTTTTTTGTGCTTTGTGATAAAAAAGTAAGTTCTAATTTTATACGATTACTCATTAAAAAATATACATGAAATCTAATGTAGGGCAAACAAGTCAGGTAATGAATAGTGTTTTATATGATGATGTCCCCTCCTGGCCAATTTAGACTACTCCGACAACTTCCGAATATTATCGGCAGTGGTCAACTAAGCAGGAGATATTATAGAGCTGTAAATATACGCGCAAACAATACAATAAAAACAAAAAGTATGATGTATGTGAGTATTCCATATTTACTTACGTAGAACTTCAAACCAAAATGAATCTAAACATATTCCTAGTTGGGATGCAATGTTAAGTGTCAAAACGGGCCTCCTATTCAACGAGGACTGTGACTAGATGAACCCATCGACGCTTCGACTGCGAAGCGAAATAAACTCAGTACTCAGTACTAACATAGATTAAATTGAAAATTTTAATCCCATGAATAATTTCAATCTCCTGAACGAACTGACACAAACCTATAGAAATATGCTATGAATATTTTATTGTATTTCATGCCCATACTAGAAGACTAAAACGCGAAAAGGCCTGTGGGCTTATTCTTTTCGTAGCATGTGGCCCATCTACATTGACAAGTGCAGTTTTATCGAGCTTAAACATTCACCGGACAATAAAACATCTGAGACAATAATATGATGCTACAAGGACATGTGAAGTCTATCAACCATCACTGGGCAAACTCTCGCCGGCCGCATAACCCTCTTAAAAATTAGAGGAGGTAAGTGTACATCAGTGGCACTACACTTAACTTATATTTTCAGTTTTCCTACAAATAAAGGAAGAACCAAATAAAAATATCTTACTTATTTAGTTATCTACCTTTACAAGCGTGGCGGAGGGTGGCGCGAGGTCGAGTGCGGAGGCGTGTGCGTGTGTGTGCCCGTGCGCATGCGCGTGCGTGGGAGCGGGCGCTACGCGCGGCCGGGCGCAAACCATGCACACCTCGCTCGACAGCTCCTTCAGGATCGACACCACTTCCAAGTGGTTCATGCCTAGCAGCCGGTGGCCGTTGACTTCTGCCGTGTGAACAAGTTAATTAAAATAAGAATAACGTATAATGATTTATTCTATTTACGCGAACACACTACAGCATTTGGAATGAAACTATTATTTACGGATTTTATTGCGTTTAATTATGTTTTTATATTCCCGACGTTTCGATTGCTTTACAGCTGTGTTCATTCACTGAGGGAACTGATGTGTTAGACGTCCAGATGTCATATTTAACTCGGGCTACCTTCAGCCTTTATTTAATAATTTTTGGTCCGATCTACGGAGAATGTGCTTACAGTATCTTGAGGTCGTGCATTTGCTTGGTTTTAGATTTCATTTTGTTTATTACTGGATCCCAAGTCGGTGGTAGCACCCAGCCATCTTCTCTATTGAAATTAGGATGTTTTTGATGTCAATAGCCCCGCGAATCTTCCTTGGCAGGAATCTGTGTTCTTTTGCGAGGATTTTTGGTCTATCAAATCTGATGTAATGGTTGGGGCGATCGAGAATATGATCAAGAGAACTATAGCCTCAGGGCACAGAATAAGTAATAGTACTACGTATGTGCTCTGGGACAGCACGTTGTAGTGGTGTGACGCACACATAATGATGGGCCCCGCGTGTACGTACCAAGAAGCTCGTCACCGGGGCGGTGCACCCCCGCGCGGCCCACTGGCCCCTCGGGTAGCACGCTGCGCACGTAGTGATGTGGCCGCACTTCTCGCCCTCCCTCTACGTCCACCGTCCCTTCTAAGGATATGCCCAGGCCACCACCGCCTCGGACGACCACGCCTACTACAATCTCTACGTCGTCACCTGAAACCGAACAATTCACTCATACTTCAACGAGCTAATAAAAGCGAAAATTCTTGAGATTATCGTTATATTTATAAGAAAATAATAATAAATTATTACTACACCTAGTATGGCCTGCCACTTGCGTCGAATGGTTTCCCTTTGCTCGTGAGTGCGAGGCATCTCGAAGGCGGGCTGCGGCGTGGGACTGCGTACTAGCGATGCCTCCGTGCTCTCCTCCTCATTTGTCTCTAAACTGTAAATTTCAAGAAGCTTTAACCGTGTTTATGTCTTCGGTATTTGTTCAAATTTTCTGCACTGGTCCAGCCCCACGTGTCTAACAGATATTTAGAAAGAATGGCCCGAATGGTGACTCCACACCGGCGAGAACAGAGTAGCGCTCTATTTAGCTGCTGCTGTGGGTAGCGGGTCCAATTCCCGCGACACAGGTGAAATTCCTAGAAGGTAACGTTTTAATTTTCAAAAAAAAAAATATTATTCGGCAATGAATGAAATGTTAAAATATTTTTAATACGATTATGGCAAATTAAAGACTAATAATAAAAATTAACGGGCTGCAGTGATTAAAACATGGAAAGATAAGTTGAGAAGGGGCGCACTCACGAGTTGTGCAGGTGATGCATCTGTATGTCGCGGTGGTCGGCGTGCGGCGGCTCGGGGCGGTGCATGTGCAGGAAGGGGTTGTGCGGCGCCGCGCCCGCCGCGCTCTCGCCCGCCGCGATCGCCTGCTGCAGCTGCTCGAACTTCGGTCCGCGCAGATATCTGATCGCCGTTTGTGGCATTGACATATTATATTGTACCGATAGATGAGAACCTTCATAGAAACAATAGGTGCCTAATTTTGTCCGCGTCACTAACGTCATCTAGTATCTACCCTGCGTATTACATGAGAAATGCTCATTTATATGATTATGATAATATGATGGAGATTTTGAATTAAAAACGAAATTATGTTACAATATTATTCATGATGCCAACTCATTCATCATCATCAGTATTATTGTAATTATAGAATCGTTGTAGAAAACTTTTAGGCAAATTTGTTTGTGTCAACTGTGAATTAATTATAATTACTTCAACACACTACTGTCATTCCCACAAAGTTTTCCAACTCAGAGTGACATGCGGTTAACAGATAGTTAGATTGTTATTTCTTCATCAGCAAAAGCCGGCATACATTTCTTAGAAGGTTTGCCCACACCCACCACATGAGCAAGTGGGTTGGTGAACACTGCGCCGGTACATAGTAGTGGTATTCTATTATCGCTAATACATTATATATATTGTAGTAGCGATAATAGAGATATGACGAAGCTGTGTAGACAGTGTAATTGTGCTGTGTCCGATATTTGAAGATTTGTCGTAACGCACTCGCGTAGTCATTATTATAAGTTATTTATTCATTTAAGTACACATTATAAAGTATATATTATTAGATATAGACATTATGGTTTTTTTTTTTAATTTACAGTGATTTAAATTCAGACTATCTATTGGACCACGTAACATTTTCCGCGTGGTATCGGCGTAAGAATCTACCAACCCCTTTCTTGCGAGTGTCGTAAGAGGCGACTACGGCAAAGTCAGATGGCGTGAACGTTTTTACAGGCTATTACTGAGTTAAGGATGTAATAAAGTGAAATTTTTTTTCAAAATGTTTTTTTTTGTAAACTACTGTTTTTTTACTTGATACAAGAATAAAGTGGTAGGAATTTTGATCTCGTCAAATTATTAAGTTTACGTGATTCATTTTTAATTTTAATCGGCACATTCAGAGTTCTTGACTAAAACTGAAATTTTTTGTTATTGGTTTGTTAAATAAAAATTTGACTAAATTACCGGCTCTTAAATTCTTTCTATCTCCTTGTATTTACGACTAGTAACGACATTATTCGATCGCCAGAGTTTCGTTTGTTAGCTACTTATAGGGATTTAATGCATATTTTCTAATGATATTTCGCAATCTGAATCCCAAAATATGTGAGTTCATAGTAAGTTGTCTTTCCCGTAAAGCGACTGACGGCAGGTCGAAGCAAGACAGCAGTTCGTGTGCCAGAGATATCTTAAAATAAGTCGTATATATTTATGTAGTGATGACCAGCATAAATGATAGAGTAAAAATATTTGGTTACTAATGTTATAAAAAAAGAAGAATTTGGTTATTAATGATGTAATTTTTTTACATAAATATTTTTTTTGTTTATTGCCCTTCCCCTAAACTCAAAATTTGTTAAATCAAACCCATGCAATTTCCGTGTAACTTTCGTATACTTTATCTATTTCGTCTGCGCCCCGGTACGCTATCTGCCCCCGCATAACATCTAGAGTTCCTCGTTCCTGATATCGTCCCGCGAGACGGTCGAGCACTAACTTATCGGACTATAGTGGGAAAAGCGGAAATATGAATCAATAAAATAGTGGTAAATAATCATATTTTTGACAATTTATACGCAAAGCAGTGGCTTGATATACGATTCATATAGTTTTTTTTAATGAGGTTATGGTCGGTTACTTCACTGAACGGCTAATTTAGTTATCGGAGTGGACCACGAACGTGCCAGGGGTTGCTACCTGCGTTCGGCCGGCTTTACCTCTCGAGCTCGAGCGTGACGACGCTGCCGCTCTGCTTGAGCGCGTCGACCGCGCGCTGGTTGGACTTGCCGGCGAGCGAGGCGCCGTCCACCGCCACGATGCGGTCGTTGACCCGGACCGCACCGCTCAGCGCGGCCGCGCTGCCCGCCGTCACCGACTTCACGAAGATACCCGACAGCTCCTCCTTCTCGCACACGTACCCTACACATATTTTTTTTATTGGATTGGGCATCTACTACAGCTCCTACTATAAATTCATTCGAAGTAGGTTTGACATTACACATGTGTTGTCACCCCAGTGGATTAGCCCACCGTCATATCATGGAGTGCCCCTCATCCTATAATTATACCCTTTCAAACCGGAACACTACTGTGGTAAAATTGCTGATTAGCGGCAGAAAGAGGAAAGAGGGTGCTATCACCACGACTCCCCAGGTAGGCTTCTCTCTGCTCAAATCCACTGCTATACCATAAGAAAGCTCAAGCTAGTATAATGCATATACATATCTTGTAAGTTTGGCCAGTACTCAACACACTGGACAGGTGTTGTTGACAGAGGTGACGGTATTGGTCATTAGTCAGTGGGATTGGATTTGGTTTCTTTCATCAATTGCTACAGGTACCTGCACCGGGCAGAAGAGTTAACTATTGGAAAACTTACCATAAAGAGAGCAGTATCTCTCCGTCATTAGTCTATGGGGTGTGGCTTTGACTTTTTGGATTTAATTGGATGCCAAATCTGTCTATTATCACGGTGCGTATGCATAAAATATTTACATTAACTTAATCGTTTTTGGTTTATATTTGGAATTTTGCAATACTGAACTTACTATATCAAAGATAAAATTTTACACTGCAATCTTTTAAAGTTTTTTGTTGAATTCATTTTCAAAAGAATTTTTTCAAAAGGAATTTTGTACTGACCTCATCGCCATGTTTCGTTTTCTTCGTTAAAGTAAATATTTAAACAAATTTAACGTAAATATTTAAAAGGGTTATTTAGTTAAATCAATCATTAAATAAAATTGGTATTTCTAGCAACATGTGCTACATCATGTTGGAAATACACATCGTGAAATAGCACGAGTCAGCATACATGCCTACTGAGTCATGAGTGTGATCTGTTGAACTCATACCTGCGATAGTAATACCCAGTCCATTCTCGTCTTTCTTTAATTGCACTGTGAATCTATCAACTTCTGGCGATTCGGCATCTGTAATAACGAAAGGTCTCTTCGTAAGGCATAAATTACTAGCTTGCTTATAAATAAAATAAAAAAACAAACAATTTGCTATTTTTGGTTCTGAATTTTTGGCGTCTCTTTCATAACAAACATGGCATCCGTCCCTATAGCCGTCTATATATATTTTCGAGTAAACATTGAATGCTAAAGACGAGTGAGTGGCTCTCTGTTTCTAAAGACGATTTAGACACCATAACTTCTACCCAAGTAGTACACAAGCTCTATAAAGTAGCTTATTAGAGGTAATTAATCGCGTTATTGGCTGTATGGACAACCTCTTAAGTAGGTACAAGAGGCTATAGCGCTGCTGTACTCCCGAAAGAGGCAGAATCGCTCTACAGGGGCCGTAAATGTGAGTTAATTCGTCGTACCCCTGAATTAGAGTTTGCGGCTGTATAAAAACTCTATAGTAGTCATATTCAATTGAAAGTATACAAATATATTTTTAAACAAAGTGAACATAGTGAGTCTAGCATTGTGACAACATAAACAATACATAAACAAAGAACAAATGTACACTACTATATACATAAAAAATCGGTGCGATCATCAGTTTGTTGTTCAACAGTTTGAATTCATATATATCATCATCATCAGCCTGACACATTTCACTGCTGAAAACAGGCCTCCCCCAAAGATTGGCTCAAAACACGGACCTGAGCCATCCATCGACTTTTTGCAACATGTGTAGGTTGTTACTCCATCTTGTGGGAGTCGTGCTACACGGCGTTCGCTTGTACGCGGTTACCACTCGCGAACGTTTCTACCTAACTGATGTCAGTCCTGCGAGCTACGTGGCCGGCCCACTTGCTGCCACTTCACAGCTTGCCGATCCTTACGGTTATGACGGTTACGCTAGTTCTATAGCAGATGCCCTCATTACAAATTCTATGACGCAGAGAAACACTGACCATAGCAGCCCACTGAGCAACTTTGAGCTTCATACGGACTGCAGTGAAAGTATATTTTAGCATTTATTATACATTTATTTATTTATTATTATACAGTTTTTAATATAAAAAGTACATATATATTAAAGATGTTAAACTGTGTTTTAAATTATTTAAGATGCTTTAGGTTTGTTTTGTAGTTTCATTAGGGTCATGTGTGAGAAATGGGGACAAGTATTACGAAATTTATACATATTTATGGTGTTAAATTTGTTGCACCACCCACGAGCTAATACTTATTTAAGAGCCCAAGGCTGTACAATCGTAAAATAAGAAATATACCACCATCAGAAAATGCAGCGATATGGTGCTTTTCTTTACAGAATCTTTAGTGCCATGTTAGGGGAAAACTAGCGATTATACCCCTCTTATTATTATTATCGTGCGAAATAAGAAGAATTGTAGGCGGATGTGATTAGAATGATTATTACCGATGACAGCAGGTATGGAAGTTACTTTGAGATTATTGTGAAATAATGAGTATGAAATATTATCTTTCTTATTTCTGACTTATTCCCATTTTAACATCATCAGTCACTTTCTTAAATTCAATGATATCGATGTTTTTACCCCTATGATATTATCCTAAAATTATGAATTACGGAAAATAATAAATTTTCATGTTTAAATTCTTTTTTCTAATCCTGATAATTCTTGAACCTTTTTTTCTCACCCTACCAAGTTTTCTTTTTACATTGCATGATTTCTTTGTTTCTATGATGAATTCATAGTATTGTTACACAAAATGGACTAATACATTAAAAGTACCGAACGTAACAGCTCTTATTCCACTGTAACTATTATATTAGCGATGTAAGTTCATATTATACGCTTTAGACTGTACAAAAAACTTTTGGTCGTACTGTATTTCGCCATTTACCAATAAGTAACTGTAAAACTCTCTAATATACAGGTTTTCAAGCTACTATAGACGTATATTACTATGCTGTAGACAGAGTTACAAAAGCTTTAACAAATTAGATTTGGGAGCTTAAGGCTTTATTACCATGCTTTATACCCCTGAAAGAAACTTATAACTCTATTCAAACCCTTTATCCTGCAATAACCCTATTTTAGTTTTAGTGTTATAAAAAAAATGTTTAACTCTACTTCTTGTTGAACGGCCGTGCTACCATAGTATCGGTAGGTATTATAGTTACCATGACATGGTTACTTTATCACCTGCCTGTTTAATTACTTCAAAATACATAGCCATATAGGATAAGGGTACCAGTAAAACTATAGGACAGCTGTTACACAGCATTCAGGCTTGTACAAATACTTTTTAAGCAGCGTATGTGCTAGTTGGGTGGTTTGTCAGGATGTGAACATGATCGAAGTAGGTTGGGGCATCTTTAATGTGTTATTAATACAATAATAGAGAATAAAAGCCTACCTGTATCTGGGGGTGGCGTCACAGAACTACCAAAAACAAATCTAGATGAAGGCGGATTTAAGGGCACTGGTGTCGGCTGCGTATTGAACACCTGTTCAAAACCAGTGTCCAAAAGGTAACGGTCCAAGGCCTCCGGGCTAGACAGGAGCCTAAGCAAAAGACATAGTAAGTAGAAATAGTAAACAACAATATAAAAAGTAACAATAAAATAGTAGTAAACAACAATGATTGATGCTCAGCATTGGGATGTTTACATGTTTTTACAAAATTATTTATAGGAAAAAAGCAAGAACATTACACATTACATAAAGTTACTAGGTAATGTGACCTACACCTTTTAAAAAAGGTATAGATACACTTATTGTTAATTTTAGGATTTCATCTAAAATTAACAGTCAGTTTAACAGTTACTTACTCCTAATTAATAGTTTTAATAATTCATTTCTTTAATTTTATAACACTTTTTATTATTTATAACGAATTCGTTACTAAATTTTGTTTAATACTGCCCACTGCGGGGCAAGGGACTTCTTCTCGAATATCTGAGAGGGTGTTGGAGCCGGGTAGGGCGCGTCACGCCACTCCAGTGCGGGTTGGCGGGTTTCACATATCCTCGACATAATATTGAGTATGTAAATCTCACTATAATGACTATAAAAATGCAATTACTAAACGGATACGTTTCACATATTCTTCAACTATTTACTTTATTTATCGAAATATAGTATCGAAAGTCATATTTTACATAACATAGTTGCACTGCCATATTTTGGAAATTACAAAAGAAAAAAATCGGTTCTATGTTGATATTATTTTTGAAATAGCCAGCAACTTGCATTTATTATAATTTATACATTATGTAACTACCTTACCATTATTACATGTTCTTATTTAAAAAAAAGATTGCATATAGCAAATATGTATACAAAATAGAAGCAGTTTAAAATGTAAGATGAAAAGGACATATGTAAATAAGCACATTTCGGAAATAAAACTTAAGAAAAGTTGGTTTTGATCACTGAAAAGTGCATTGCACTATAAAAGCCAGTATAAGCCGCCCTGGAGTCAATAATAGCAGTACCTATGTGATAACCGCCTTTACCTAAGTAACAGCTAGCTCCATCTCATCCAGTGGCGATGATGTGGCAAGAAGAGATAGGGTAATTGTGTAGAAGAAATAAAGTTATTTAAGTAAATGATATTTAACCTGGCAGGCACAATAGGGGCGACGGAAGCGTGAACCGCGGCTGGATCGACCGCGCGAGCAACTACAAGCCGGACACGGGAACCAGAAGCGCGTAAGACACCAGCTACTTGCTCTGATCCCATCTCCATCAAGTTTACCTGGAATGAAAGAGCGCAATTTTCTACAAACTCCCTTCGACGCAAGTTACCATCTACAGGACCATTATTTTCAACAAATATCTTGAAAATCAACTAGATGGAATAATATACGACATTAAACTTACATCTCCAATTTGCAATATATGATCTCCAGATTTAAGACGACCGTCACGATCTGCGACACCGCCCGCTAAAATGGTCTTGACAATAACACCTCTAGTTCGTGCTCCAATAATACCTGAAATGGATCATAATAAACAAAACAAACAAATTAAATATTTAATATATACATTTTGAATATTATTTTTTAATTTGTGCTAATTTTGTAAGCCAAGTCTTCTTCTTCATCAGCCTATTTAAGACCACAGCTGAACATAGCCCTCTTGATGAACGTCTTGAAAGCCCATACAAAGCAGGCAAGTTGGTAAGCACAGTGCTGGTACTTAATATACTCATATGCGTCCTTCAAATAATTACAATAATTTATTGTAATATGTTACGCTTGGTATATACATGGTACTGGTAACTGTTGTTCATTATGTGTTAGAGCAATGTAACTTGCTTAGTAATAATAATGTAATAGAAATTTTGTCATGCCTTTTTCTTCATGAAGCAGTAGGCCTTTCCAAATAAATCCATGGCTAAGCAAAGGGCCTTTCCAAAAAATGTGCTAACTAAGAATGTAAGATGGACCATAAACATGGAAGATTTGGCCATACTCACCAGCTCGTCACGCACGACTAACAGTGATATTTGGGTTCGGCTTATTCAAATTGATTTACTGCCATCAATTGATCACAAGCAATTTATCTGACAGAGGAGTTAACAATTACAAAAAAAAAATTGTTAGCTTTTCAATACAATCTTGTAAGAATTATTGAGGTAACAAAAATCAATCATCATTACCAAATCCCAGTCCAGTTCCATCATTGACTAAATTGATTATCTCAACTTGAGCCCAATCCCCGGCCACTATGTTTGTAGAAGCTGAAGCTAAAGAGTCGTCATTCCGTGATAGGTCCAGCAATCCCCGAGTCTGAAATTCAGGAGACTGTGACAGCTTGAAGTAGCACATGGTGGTATGATAATTCTGCATGGCAAATAGAAGTAATTTTAATGTTCCTGATTAATGATGATTTAACTTTCTGTTGCCTCAATTCTGTAATTGTCCATGCATTTTGGTTCAATACAACATAGATTTCAGAATATAATATAACTTTACAACAATGAGAACGGATTTCAATAGGATAGGTGTCAATCAAGAGAAAACTCATTTTCACTAACTAAATAAATTAAGTATTGATTAAAATTGATATAAACATCATAACATAGAATTAAGGTACCAGTATGTTCAGAGTGTGGCGCTTCATTTGTAATGTGAAATTTAAGTGGTTCTACAACCGGTATTTCACAATTGGCAAACTCGACGCTGAGGAAAGCTGAGAGTTGCGCTATAGACTGAGACTGACTAACTATGTTTTTACCTGTTTTGGAGACATACTGGAATCGACGGAAGCTGTGTCAATTCCCAGTATGCGTTCATTATCAGAGTTAGAGCCGAACTCCAAGCTGTGTGGTGGTGAAATTTGTGGCACTCGTTGTTCTTCTTCTCCTTCGTTAGAGCCATATAGGTTTCTTGTTTGTAAAGCCAAATCACCTACACATATCAAATAAATTATTACTATAAAGTGTACAGACATACAATAAACTACAACAGGCTGTGTCTGACCATCTATTGTTGATAATAATTGTAATAAATCAGGTCATAAGAAGTGTTAAGATGGGCCAAATCAAACATACAATTAAATTTGAATTGGTTCATTAACATTCAGCATTAGTTATCTAACGGATTTGACAAAATTGTGCAAACAGAAATCCAAATACTTCTGGATTTTCCATCTCATTTTACTACAATATTCTGAAGACAATTCAAAGGAAATCTCAGGACAAAAGAATACTATAACAATGAAATTAAATAATTTATTCTTCAACTAGCTATTCCCTGCAGCTTCGAACTCCATGAATTCTGATTAGCAATATAATTTAATGTCACACTGATTTTGTTTTGCATTTTCTAAGCACAATGCACACAACAAAAAACTCACACCTGTAAATTTTTCACATGTAAACAGAGCTACTATCTCTTACATCCATGAGAAAATATAGTTTGTTATTTGTTAACAGCTCCCATTCTCTATAAAATTAAAATGTATATTGCAATCCTTATTTTTAAAAACTAGTGTTCTCTAATGTACCGGCTCACTGTACTACATTCTGCTCCAGCTATCAAAAAAGTATGAGAATAGGTCTGTTATGATAGAAAATGATTCAATACCAAAAAAAATTATCAGTATGGTGTGTTGTGAGTGTAAAATGACATTCATCAAAAGTTGTTATTAACTACTTGCTAAATTGTTATTAAATAAAAAAAATATGGATGTTGCATTTTTGTTAAGAGTTGTACGACCTACTTTTCATGCACCTCAATGAATTGGTTAACAAAATCTAATAATAGTAGTACTTGGGTATGTAGTTATTAGCACCTAAAAATAAATATACTGCAATTGTTTTTATTTGATTTTTATAGGAACCAAGACTTTTAAAACCTTACAACTATGTTTTGTTATCCATAACAAGACTAATAAAATGCTACATAGACCATTTGTGTAAAATATTGGGTGGAAAAAAGTTCTACAGACACTGACGACACCTTGTCTATTATCTTATCTTATCTCATTTCCTTTCTTTAGAAATATACAAATATAAAAGCATGCCCACTTACCAGCTGGTGTAATGTCAAAATCACTAGGAAGTATTGAGGGATGATGTGCAACCTGAGTAGCCAACATTGCAACCGAATCATGCAAAGTTGCAATACTTCTTAAAATTGGACTTTCCAAGAGGTTAATAAGCATATTTAAATCATCATTAGTTGCTGCCTGAAATAAAATAAGACAACTAATGCAATAATCAGGATGGCAATTCCACCACTATCATCAGAGCCCCATGGGTTGGACTAAGAGGGTGCACCATATAGCAGTGAGGTTAGCATTTAGTCTTTACTGTTCCCTGCAGAACATATGCCTCTCAATATAGAGGATTTTTTTTATTTATTATGCCTAAATAATAGTTACTGTTTATGAGATTAACCATAAATAATATAATAATAATAAATGTCAAACTAGGATTCCATGTATCTTAGTAACTGGATGGTGATAAGATAAAAAAATCATACAAATGTTTGCCCTTAGTGGGACCCTTAACCTTCAGCTTCAAAGCCATGGTCACTACCAACTTAGCTATGGGGCCTTGACATAATCTTAACAAGAGGGTCAGCAAATGCTGTACCAGATGCATTGAACCCTTGCTCTCTGTCATCTAGCTGTCAATTTTCAGTGTGGCTATTTGTAAGATTTACCATGTCACTTCCATTATCATATGAATGCCATGAGATTTCCTAGACTTTTCTTTTTAACAACTCTGGACAATAACCTTGGGAGGAAAGGCGTGGCAGATTGTTAGACACAGTAATCACATCGAAAACTTAATTTTGATAATTACTTATCTATTTACTACTTAGGGTATAATTTTATCCATAAATCATTTCTGAATTGGCTTAGTGTAAATTGTAAACATAGATAAAATAAGCCATGTTTAAACCAAAGAATTTACCTTGAGTTTTGGATCATCACTTTGATCCACAGTAGTTTTTACACTTTCTAACTGCTGCAGAGCATTTGAAATGTTCATTCCAAGATGCATGCTAGGATGAGAAAAAGAAATATAAATACATAATACTGTAAAACTATTTATTACTATTACAAGCATCAAAATTATTTTGTAAATAATGTAAATAGGACTTTATCATCTACATATAATAATATATCAAAATAATCTCTACATCACATAAAATAATTAAAAATAAAATTTCCTAATATATGTAATCAAAAATCTTACGTGCGTGTGCACTACACTTTCATATCAAAATAAATATTTCCAAGCAAGAAAACCTATTGAACAAAACTCATTGAAAATATAATTTCCTATTTATCACATATAGCGTAGTGATTACATTCCCTGGGAATTACAACATAGAACAGAACACTTCTACTAATACAATAATTACAAGAAATATAATCAAGGAATTTAGAAAATATGATCATAAGGTTTGTCAAATGTCAACTAAGCTGACGTACAAAATGCTAAGTCTACAGTTAAAAATATGCTAAAATTATAGATACAAAAATGTATGCCAAACTTTAATAAAAATTGTTAAATATAATTTACAATTAAAACAACGAAGAAGCAAAACACAAAACAAACGTAAAACTTAATATTTAAATAAACAATGACATATGCGACCAGCGTCTCGCAACAGTCCTAACATGGCTGTAGAGACTAATGTGTAGATCTCTTAGGCAGAAGATTCAATGGACTATAACATAATAAAACAATAATGATGAATTGCGTTGTTTAATGCTTACTTCGGGCACCAGTTATTAACATAATAAAATAAGTATCGCCATAGCTTACGTTGTCAATAGTTACGAAATTATTACAAGTATTGTTATGTGAGAAGGCAAATAACGACATTATTTTTATTTGGGTTATTTACATATATTCTCGTATGGTTGTATATAAATAAGTAATAATAAATAAAATACCTATGAATTAAAGTAAAAGAAATAAATAAAATCTAACCAAACGGAAGCTCTCGGCAGGGAACACCAGACGGCCAAAGGGAGAGGGAAAGAAACCGGCGGACGATGCGGTATAGCGGAGCAGCACCTTTTACGTGTCAGCTCGAAGCGATCTATAATTATTATTTATGGGGTTATTTAGACATATACTCGTCTGGTTGGGTGATATACAGTGGTGGTCATATAATTATAAACACTTCTTATGAATAAAGAAAGTATAACTTCAATGTACAAATGTTCGTAAAAAATATACAGATTCAATAATTATTAATCATGCAATAACATAGCTACTCAATAAAAAAACTCACTAAATGCATAAAATATAAAACATATCTTGCTTTTAATTACAAAATAAGTCTTACACATGTAGGAGTATATTTTCTGTTATTGGCCGCTTGGACGCCTAATCAGAAACATTTTAAAATAGCATCCATAGCTCGTTCTTTTTTTGAAATTGGAGAATAACATTTCGGAGGTTCTTAGAAAGGCTCGGCCAAGAAAAACCTCTCCCAGAGAAGATACGCTAATCGTTCGTGTTGCTAAAAAAGACCCAAGCAAAGGCTCCAACCAGATTAAAAATGAAGTTTTTTCGCCTCGATGACCCGAGAAACATCATGTCAAGACTGTTACGACGAAGATTAATGGAAGCGAATCCCTCGAAATGTACCGCTTCTTACCAAGCAACACCGAGAGAAGCGATTATTATTCGCTAAAAAATATGTTACTTGGACGGTACGAGAATGGAAAAAAGTGTTATTTTCAGAAGAAACAAAAATAAATATGGTAAATTCCGATGGAAAGCGCTATGTTAGACGTCCTGTAAACAATGCTTTTAATTATAAATACACAAGGAGTATAGTCAAGCACGGAGGCGGTAACATTAAAGTTTGAGGGTGTTTTTCCGGATGTAGAGTTGGACCCGTTCGGAAGATTGGAGGTACAATGGAGCAAAGGCCATACAAAAATATCTTAGAGCACACAATGATTCCCTACTCGGACGATCATTTGCCTGTAACCTGGATCTTTCAGCATGAAAATGACCCTAAACACACGGCCAATAGCGTCAAAGGTTTCCTTACCGAACAGCGTATATCCGTTTAGAATGGCCAGCAAATAGTCCGGATTTAAACCCGATAGCAAATCTCTTGTATATTGTTATAAAGAAAGTCTCAAACAAACGTAACACTAGTTAAAACGAACTATATGAAGCATTTGTTGAACCATGGAATTCAATCCCCCTAGAAAAATGTATGAAATTGATTGAATGTCACGTCGTGCTGTTATTGAAAATAAGGGATACGCCACTAAATATTAATTATAACTATTGGTAGGCTGTGCATAGTAGCTATTTCGTAAATAACAATACTAATTACTAATACTTAAAAAAATATTGTTTTTTATTATTTTTTGTTGTTGTTTCTAATTAGTTGACCATTATTATTCATACCTTAAAACTGATTTAAATGTTTGTCCGTAATGTAATATTGAAACGGCACTTGTGTAATGGGATTTATATTGTTTTTCTAATAAATGATAAATCGTTGAACATATTGTAGTCCTATTTATTGTTTAATTTCAAAATAAAAACGATTGCGGTGAAGAATCTTACATAATGTCAAGGACCATTGGTAGTGTTTCTTATTATACGACCTGTATGTAAATATGGATATATACATAACATACAATAAAATAAATAAGTTATATTTAAATATATAATAATTAAAATACTTAAAGTAAAATAAAATAAATAAATAAATAACTTATAGCCCAACCAGACGGAAGCCCTCGGCAGGGTAGACCAGACGGCCGAGGGTTAGGGGGAAAAGAAACGAAACGGACGGACGATGCGAGCGATGTCAAGAATCACCGCCTTCTCCATTTGAGCTTGGAGCGGTTCGTCAGAGTCCCAGCCGCCTCAGGTGTTCCGAGAGGCTGACTGGGATTAACCCATTTGCAGAGACGACTATCGGAATAATTTCGGTCAGCATACGTCCCCGCATGCATTTCGTTTTCTTATCTTTTTCGCCTTTCACGATGTTCTCGTCATATGGAATAGTAATGTTGACTAAAAATATTCTCGACTGTACCCGGTCCATCAACACGATATCAGGATTGTTTGCAAGAATCGTCTTGTACGTGATGATAAGCCGATCCCAATAGAGTCTGGCGCGGTCATTTTCGAGCACGGCTTCCGGCGAGTACTTATAGTAAGGTAGTCTCCGATCCAAGAGACCGTATTTCAGAGCTAGCTCCTGGCTACTAGGTTGTGTCTATACAGACACTCAGGGTTAGAAGGCGCCGAACAATCGGAGATGACATGCCGAAGCGATTCCCCGGGACGGCGACATGCTCGACAGATGTCGACGGTGCCATCCTTTAGGATGTATCTCAGTTAGTAGTTCGTCTTAATAACCTGACCTGAATCGCAAAGACAAAATCCTTGGTTTTCTCAAAGGGTCACCGAAACGCCGCCACTTGATAAAGGCGACGGAATCTATCTACGAAAAGCTCATGGAGAGCTTCGTAGAACTTCCCATGGAGTTCTTTCTCCTTCCATACGGTCTACCGGTTGGAGACGCTCTGTACTGCCAGGTCCTGCCATTGCTCGTTGGCCAAAGACAGAGGGGTAAACCCTTTATCAAAGCTAATGACTTCCGAATAAAATTACTCATCCGATTTCGCTATGAAGTAATTGTGGAGGCTGCACTCTTCACGATTGTGCATGGTGAGAGTGTTTAAGTAACCCCGCCCACCACGCTTCCGTGGCAAGTACAGTCTCACCACTGACAATCTCAGATGATGCATCCAGTGGGACGTCATGATTGTGCGGACTCTTCTGTCCAGGACGTTAATTTTGGTTTGAGTACACCTGAGTATGCCAAAGGTATAAATGAGGACTGGCATGACTCAGCTGATATACGCGTGTGTCTTGTTCACGGCCGACAAAAGGCTATTAAGCACCTTTGTCAAGCGCACAGAAAACAAACCGATTCATTCATGCCAGCCTCATCGATACCTATGTTTTACGACATACCCAGGTATCCGTTTGTATCAGCCTCCGAAAGGGTCCTAATGTTAACGGGCAGTCTATGCCCTCAGAATTAGTGACCTTTCCCCTTTCGACGTGGAGCGCAAACTTATCCGTCCCGAGCTCCATTCTGATTGAATGCTAAAATCACAAGTGATTTTCATCAATTCCATCAGATGGGAGCTTGGTGGCGAAAGACTTGAGGTCATTCATATAGAAAAGGATTACTTTTATCCCTCCCCTTCGAAGCTGAAATCCTCTCCTAGAGCCCTCCAGCAATGTGCTGAGAGGGTTCAGAGAAAGGCAGAACCAAAGCGGGCTCAAACAGTCACTCAAGAAAAAATCCCTTGGTACCTATATCCGGTTTTCCGCAGTCAACCGCTCGTCTATATGACAAAGGATCGTGCTCCTTTGCTCCACTATACACTATACACTGCCCGAGGAATTCTGTTACCCCACAGTCAACCTTGTACACCTCGAGGACCCTCTACAGCCATGTATTAGGCACTGAGTCGAATGCCTTTCTATAGTCAATCCAGGCGGCAGGGAGGTTCCGACGGTTGCGTTTAACCGTCTTGCCAATGACCACGTCAATGAAGAGTGATTCCTTGGTCTCACGAACACCGCACCGACATCCATTCCGAGCGCGCGACATGACTCGATTCAAGTTAAGATGTCGTGTGATTTTCGCGCTCAGTATGGATGTTAGTGTCTTATATATAGTGGTTAGACACGTAATGGGGCGGTATTTACTCGGGTCTGCGGTAACCTGGTCTTTAGGAACTAAATGTGTGACCCCAGTAGTGAAGAGGCTTGGAAGCGACTTCTGGTCATTATGACTCTTCTAACTGTCGGGCGAGCACAGTGTGACACTCCACAAACCCCTTTAGTCAGTAGTGATGCAAATCGTCGAGTCCCGGACTTTTTCAGTTCGGGGACCGCCTACGGACCGCCTCAACTATTTTGTCAGTTGTTATGACGACGGGGTCCACGGGTTTAATATCTGCACAATGACTCGCCAATACCTCTGTTTAAGGGCCCCGCTGAGGTTTACGGCTCTGACCACAGGCTACGTCAAAAGGCGACAGTGTCGGCCTGAGTCGGTCCTTGGCGCGCTCCGCAAGTTCGTGGTCACTCCAACGAATTATAGAGCCTCTTCAGTTCACTGGGAAAGAGGGAATTCTGGTTGAACCGCGCCGTCCTCTCGGTATATCACCGAATCCGCTTCCCCTAAGCAGCGATCCTTTGCTTCAGGTCGTTTATGCGCTCCGTCAACTTTTGCGTAATATCTGGCTGGGACAAGATGACATTGGTCCCAGCAAACGCCATCTAGAAGGTGCTCACAGTTCTCGGCCTATTATTGCCCAACCTAAAGCTTATCAGCCTGCCAATGAGGGCCCTTGCCGTTGCGATACGTTCTTTTCCTCCACGCTGGGATAGTGCTACTTTGCATATTAGCATGTCCTGTCGTGGGAAGTTTGGCACCAACAATACGGCATACTGCCAATGCAGTGCCAAAGAGAATTGAGTCCGTATAGCAAAGGTACCGGCAAGCTTTCAAATGGGTTGCCAGCATTAGATTAGGAGCCCTCACGACAGCCCGATTCTGCTTGCTTAAGGGTATGCAGGGGAGACGTGGTCGACACTCGAGCGGCGTTTCACGCGTTTTCGGAATCGCCTCCTCTCTTCGCTTGCCCCGTTTCCTGGGCGACCATAACCGGGCGTTTCCATAATCGTATAAATCCACCGAAAGGAGAGGTTTACGGCCGCAACCACTTCTACATGTTGATCCGCAGGATCCGCAGCTTGTGGGGCTACATCTCATGCCATCTAAGCCATTAGCCGTGTTTATGGGTCGAGTAGAAAGGCGCGTCCGCATTCCGGCGCGCGCCTTAAAGAATGCGTCCAAGCCATGTATATAACCTTAAATTAAATTAGTATTAATGGATAATGGAGTTTCAATTAAATGAACTTAACTTGAACTTATGTACATGCTCAAATATGTGTGTAAATAAGTATACATTTTCATATAATCACATGTATAAGAGTACACACTTTCATACAAATACGTTCTACACATATACTTACCCAAATATATTTATTCGTATCATACTTTCATTGACATTTAAATATTTTTACATTTTTGTGTAATTTTATTTTGTGTGTGTGGGTGGTGTATCGTAGTTACCATGAGAGGATGATTCTCATGTGGTCCTTCTGCTGGCAAGTCTCCCCCGAAGCTGTCCAGGCCACCGGGCCAACAACGAATTTTCCGTGGGGTATTAGTCGGTCCAACATCTTAAATGTTAATCTCGACGTAACCAGTCACCGAAGGCGGTGACTGGGAGCTATTAGTGCATTCCCTCTCCCTTCCACAACCCCCGTAAAACAAAAACCTTTTTTAAAAAGTTGAACTGTTTTTTTATATTTTTTAATGAAAAGGTAAGACATATTATCCCATCCATCTGCGCATTAATTTTTTAAATCCGTAATGAGTCCCTCTATCTCTTCTTCTTCAGTGTTTACATTACAAAAGATGATGTGCAAAACAACATTAATCGTACTGCTAGAGTTTTAGTAAGCTGAATTATGCTTGAGATTTTGTTGGCAAGCTATACTTCATCATCATGTAGTCGAGCTGTTAAGCAGTTCTGTTAACTGTTAACATTTTAGTCGTATGTGTAATCTCTTTAATAGCTTCCCATAAGTTTCTGTTATCTTTTTACTTCTTAATCTGAGAGTTTTTTAGGTAGTGGAAAATGCTATACCCGCTGCTGGCCGGGAGGCCACGCAACGGGTTATGTCGGACTCGGGTCTCGAAAGGAGAAACATACCGACTAAAAACCGTCCATATTGCTGTGGCCGGAGGCCTTTACAGCTTCGTCTAAAGAGACTTAAGATAAAAGGGTCGACGATGGCTGCTGTTGTGAAGCGCTGCGTCCCCTGAAAACGAAAGAAAAACTTCTTAGATGAGGGGAGGGGCTAGGCGATCCGAGGGCCGAGACAGGGAGGTGAAACTTCTTCTGGGATCGCTTACTGTTTTATAGTTTCCCAAACTTTGACACCGACATTTAATATAGAAATGTCTGTGTTTTGTCTATAGTTGTTGCCATTGCCATGCATGAGTCAAAAAAAAACTTAAACGATTTGATTTGAGTTTGACATTTTCAGTCCATTAAATTCAATTTAAATTCGCTCGACGTTTATTTATAATTAACTTTAACCTGCTTTTGTTTTTGTTTATGTGATCATAATAAAAATGGGTAATCGCGATGGAGATGTAATTGATTTAACTGATTCTTTCACTTTAATTGATCACTGCAGCTTAGCCAATGAAATAATAGAGATAGATACAGATGATTCGTTTATTACAACTCCTACTGTAAATACAAAAGAATTGGCAAAAACTAAAAAATCTACAATAAACAAAAAAGTGGTAAGTTAATACGACAATTTTGCCAATATGTTAATAATAATAATATGTATTATTATGATAATACATGTATAATAAACATGTTTCTTTATAAATAACTATGTGCTACAGAGTAGTATAATTTTTTTTAGGGTTCAACATCGAGTAATTTTAGAGAAAAATTGAAAACAAGAAAGTCAGGCAAGTTTGGCAATTGCCCCATATGTTGGGGTGAATTAGGAAAAAACCCTTTGGCTTCGACAAAATGTGGTCATGTTTATTGCTTAAAATGTTTAGAACAATCTTTACGTGTAGAAAAAAGGTGCCCCTCATGTCGAACTTTACTGAAAGGATCTACTGCTTATCACCCTCTGTATTTGAGTATGAGTTGAACAAGGTTTCCGTGTAACTAAAAAATAACGTAATGCATTCAAATGATATTGACTATCACTTTCTGAATAATTTAATCATAATTAATGATTATTGATATATTCCAGGAGATTAGTGATATATTAATGGACAAAATCAATTAGAACTCTTCATACTTATTATAGTGTAAAAGTGTTTTGAGAGAGTATTAAGCACACTGTTTAATAATTTATATTTTAAATTTCTTGAATTCTATTGAAATATCAGAACTTTCAAAAGATGCTATATTCTCAAGGTTGGTATAGTAAAAAAATTGGTATAGTATTGTTCTAATAGGTAGCTCCTTTAAAATTAAATGGATAAATAAGAATTGTGCCAGTAGCTTGCTTTGATTTGCAGAAAATTGGATTGGAACAGATATCAGCATTATAATCTAGATTTAAATAATACTTAAAATACTACACTGTTACATAGATAAAATAATGAAGTTTTGTTGCTTTTTTACTTGTCTAACATGGATAGATTTTCAGTTATGTATGATAAGGATTAAGTCGCATTAGTTATGTATATTTTATTATTATAAAATATAGTAGTTGTCAAATAAAAAGATTATAATTATATTTTGATTAAAATGTCACACCATCTGTCACCCATTACACTAATAGCAAATAGGGAAATACATATTTACCTGTATAGAATGTGAATGTTTAGTAAAATAGTGGATTCAGACTAATGATGACCTAACCTCATCTGTTCTTTTTTCTAGGAGAGTATAGTTCATAGAGAGAGCCTTTTTGAATGTCAAATTTTTTAAGTATAGTTTTAACAAGTTTGAATACTTAAAAAATAGTCACTAACATGTCATCAGTTTTATTTGAAACAGACTTAAATTAAAAAAGGCTTTCTAAAATAGTCATATGGAGGGAAATCTAGAAGGAGGCTTCTATAAGATAAAGTAAATAAAATACTGAAGTAGGAAATATTGTAAAGACTTTTCGCCAATTAATATTTAAAAATGTGTGGTTACCATACTTTCTCCTTTTTTCTCTGTGGTTATAAAATATGTTTGATATTATGAAAAAAAAAACATTTGTAATAATATTTATAACGTAAGTGTCAGCATTAAACAACTATTTTAAACATGAATTAATTAAATTATTTTATAGTCATAGGACTTGACTCATAAAAAATTTTAAAATATGTAATAATATGTAATTTTAATTTTTATATTGTAAAAAATTTTGTCAAAATTGTAATAAATAAAAGTATATTGACAGTATGAAATAAATTTATTTTAGTTCTAAATTGAACAATTTCCTACAAAAAAATATATTTTTTGAATGTGACATATGAAAATGGTTTATTTATTACTATAAAACAATGTTGAGAATTATGACACTACGGGCTATTTAATTTATTTGTATTCTTCATCAAGAAAGCCATGCCATGAACTCTGAAGTGTTTCTGTAAGTCTTCTGAATTATCAAACTGTTCTCTACAAATTTGACACTGATTTGTTTTTAATGGCCCATTGTCATCAACTCTTTCTTGACATTTTAGGGCATTTTCATTATAACATTGTTTTTTTTTTATATAATCTACAGCATCTGAAATTCCATGTTCCAACAAAAGATGTGTAGAAAATGATGGTCTCACAACAAAACTTTGTCCACATTCCATGCACTGATAAGCCATGTATGGGTCTCTATGAGAAATCATATGCATTTCTAATGTGTTTTTGTCTTCATTTTCCTGACCACATTTATGACAATTAAACTGACTTTGAGAAGTAGTTGATGCACTTTTTAAACATTTGTTGTCTGTAATTGGCATTTCCTTTATATCTTTTTCACTGCTTTTAATTCTTTTAGTGGGCTTCTTATTAAGGTTATTATTTTTCTGTATACATTTTTTCTTCATAGTAGTCTTTTTTCTATCAAGTTTTGTTAGAACAACTTTCACATCAACACATTTGTAAGTTTTATGATATTTTGAATAATGTTTTTTTATATCTTCCCAGTTCTGAGAAATATTATTTTTACATAAGTGGCATTTTATTTGCATATTAGCAATTTTAGTTTGAGAAACAGTTGGCACTGTGGAACATTTGTTTGGACATTCCACAGGTAAAGAATTGATAGCATTATGTTTGCACTTATATGTAAAACTACATTTACATTGATCACACCTCTTTACAACTTTATAAACACATTTCTTTTGATTTGTTTGTGACCTCAAGTCATTTAAAATAGTTGCATAAAATTGTTTATTTATATTACTCCCTATTCCTTGAGTGTGATTATCCATGTGGTGATTTATTAAAGTAGTAGCTTCTTTGAAAATGGTACCGCAAGTCCAGCATGGATAGACAATGCTGTTTGTATGACTTTTTAAATGAGCATCTACTTGATTTTGAAGCACTAATTTTCCAGAACATTTCTCACATTGATAGAACACTATTGCTCTGATATCGTAGTTATGGCACTTCAAATGTGTTTGTATACTTTCTTCATTGAAACATGCAACTATGCAAACTGGGCACTTGAAAACTTTTTTCAAATGCAGGGTTTTCATATGTTGGTTATAATCGTTTGGGTGAAAAATATGAGGTTCTTCTATTAAGCAATTTAATCTTGCTGTGGCTCTCATCATTTTAAAGCCTTCACAATCATGTCCATATGGATATTGTATACTTTTATTAGGCAAATGAATACCACATTCAGGACAGTAAAAGGGAGGATACTTTAAATGAAGACGCAGATGTGCTTTAAGCGCACAAGGTGTAGGCAAGGTAAACATACATATGGGGCATGAATATACCTCATTTGTATATTGCATATAATGTTTTGCTCTGTCTTTATAAGCTGTTCCTGTCTTAGTGTTATCCATTTTACATTCATAGCATGTAGAATTTTTCAAAAGCTTTTGTGGTTTTTGTGATTTCGAAGGATCACTATATGATGGAAAGAGGTCTATTGGCAAAGGTTCTACTTTCAGGTCACTTACATTAATAGTAGCAGTTTTAAAAGCATGAGATCGTATGTGGCTTAATAAGTTACATCGATTATAAAAATATTTGGCTTCACCACAATGCCGACATTTATATGTAATTTTTACAGACTTTCTATTAATATGATAATCGTAACTTGATTCCATAATGTATCTGAAAAAAGAAAAATAATATGTAAACTATTACAATAATTAGGGATGCTTATTCAAATATATAAAAAGTTTACCTGTCACCACAATCAGTGCATGAAAATAACTTATGTCCATGAGTAGGCACAGGAATAGTGTAGTTTGGTAGAGCTTTGGAAAACAATAATGCTTTAATATTAAGTTTGTCATTGAGAAATTCTGCAGCCATTGTTCTGTAACAAAACAAACTAGTGATTCAGAATGTGATTATCTATAAAGTAACAACAAATAAAATAATTCAATTGCAATAATTATATTAGTGGCTAGTGACTTCTCACAGACATAGATATATATTGTGAGGAATCATATTTTTTTACAATACATTGTCCATGTCTGCAGGGAATCTTTGTAACACTTAAAGAATTTGTGAAATTGTTCATTTTAAACTCATAATTCACTTACTGTTGCCAGAAAAGATAATCAAGTTGATAACTTATATATGCTATGGATGTAAATGATGATTGCAATGCCACCCTCAACTTAATATACCTATCTAGTAAAAGTTATGGGTACCAACTGCACTGCGCTTAAGACATCAGTTAATTGTTAAGTCTCATATGACCCTGTGGTTACATATGCAATCAATATATATATATATGTGAGGCAAATAGTATGGGAGACATTTTTCTTGAGTCGAGTTTGTATACATTGAGGATCTGAATTTAGATCGTAAACTAATCATCAGCCTCAATAGTTCATGTAGGTCCATCACATATGCTAGGTATTTCCTGTAAAGGCGCTTTACATAATTTCAGCATGTTAACTTTGCTGCAAGTTAATTTAAATTTTTTCCTTTAGTTTCCTTTGATGTAGTGAATTTCTTCTTTACCATGTTTAATATAATCTTTATAATATTGATACAAGTAATTGTACGGGGGCAGAATAAGATAATTGATTGTAGGATTTAACTTTAGAATTACAGGGCTTAGGTATATGTCCTCTCAGTTTGAGCCTGTTCCTTCTAAACCTTTACTTAGTTTGCAAAATGACAAGTACAAGCTCCAGATTGGAGGTAGCTTGTTATTTTTATTTTTTAAACTCTGCTTACCCCGTTTAGATGGATGAATAAATTGTTAGAAATATTTATGAGATTATAATACTTACATGGCAACACTCAAAAAAATATATTTTCCTAATTTGTCTGGATAGCCAGACTAAAAACTAGTTCATAGGAACTAGTTTTCGGAAACAAACGTTATATTATTTTTCCACAATTTTAATTTGCTTCTGATATGACATTAGAAAGGTTTAATAAAGCGCCCTCTCAAAAGATGACCGAATTAAATTAAGTATCGCCATTATTAAAAAAGTATAAATGTTGCCCAAACAATTTTTTTTGTTTAATTATAAAAGCCCTTAGTGACTTTCAAATTGCGTTTTGAATAAATTTTCCAGTCGTTTTTGTGTAGTTAAGAAAATCTGACTTTTTAGCAATTTTTAGCGTAACAAATTATTTTTAACGTGGAGGAAAATGCTTTACGCATTTCCCGTTTCTGGCGGGGAGGCCACCAAACGGGTTAAGTCGGACTCGGATCTCAGAAAAATAACCATACCGACTAAAAAACATCCACGAGATGCTGTAGGCCCGGAATCCTTTACAGCTTCATCTAAAGAGACTTGCGAGAGCGAAGGCCCGCAATTTGGAAAAAAGAGTGCGTCGATAGCTGCTGCTATGAAGCGCTGCGTCCCCTAAAATCAAAAGAAAACTACCAAAATAAGGGGAGGGGCTAGGCGATCCTAGGGCCCCGATAGGGGAGGTGAAACCTCACCTGGGATCGCCGTATGTTAGGACCACTCAGTAACGACTTCTGTCTCGAGAAAATCTCGTGCGGGTCGTGAAGTACTGGCGACGAAGTCGAACTTGTTTTGTTAGCCGTAGGACGTGGCTTGTTTTGGTGCTTATGCTAGTGTGCTTGAAGGGCGTGACCTCATACGCCTTATTCACACGAGTGATGACGATTTTGATGCGCCGCACGCGGGGTGTTGTGTCGCGCGCTGGTGTGTAATTACCCGGTGCCGCCACTAACGGATTTGAGGAAGTTTTTATTCTCTCGGAAGTCATTTGTGGAGAACTTTTTAAATAAAGCGGTCAAAGTAGGCATGAGCGCCAGCATAAATTGTTACTCATGCGGTATGACATTTACTTTGTACCCGACTAAAAAGAGATTATCGAAGGTTCGAGCGACTGTATACCCAACACTAAGGTACTATTTTAATTTTGTAACTTATTAAAAACTCGACTAGAAGCGTTATATTTTTGTTATCTGTCAAGAAACTGCTCGGGCTCGGAACGAGCGTCTCGTGACAGTTCGAACATGGCTGTTACAACTACTTAATTGTTAAAATGAATTGTTTTTGTTGCTAACATTAAATGGATTTCCCTGCAGTTCGACGACATTGATCGACATTAAATTATATAAATATACAAACGATTTACAATTTCATGATGTGAAAGTTGCATACCCCTCGCAACTCAACAATTATAGACCTATTTCTATTCTACCCTTTTTATCAAAACTTGTTGAATCTGTAGTTCACTAATAAGTCTGCTTTAATTTATAAAAATGACTTTTCACTCAATTTCTTACTACTACTACCACTGCACTTCTTAAATTTTGAGGACATTTGAGATGGCTTGTAGGATAGAAAGGCTATATTAATTGTAAGCGTCCGGCAATTGTCAAAACTCGTTATGAGTTGTATTTCACCTGTCACGCTTGATTGTTCAAACATAACCTAATCTTCTAACGTTAAAAACCTAGGTGTTCATTTTGACTCGACTTTTACTTGGTCCACTCACATTCAAAAAATAAGTGGTTCAGTTATCGCCAAGCTGAGTGCCTTAAAAACTTTCTTCCAGTCAAGGTAAAGCTTACTTTGGTGCAGTCTCTTATTTTGCCCATCATTGATTATGCCGATGTATGCTATCCAAATCTTAATGAAAATCTTCTGGACAAGCTGGATCACGTTAATAACTGTATGCGTTTAATATTTATCTTCGCAAGTTTCATCATGTTTCCTCTCTCCGGTTCCCAACTGAAACGGCTTCCTATTAGTAGTTTCAATTCCTGCGTGATACTCATCACCGACAACTTTTACACAGACTTTGACTCTCTCTATTTCACTTCACCGTTCTGGTTTCTCTTCTCCGTCGTTTACTGTTTGAGCTGCGCGCCTGTGGAATGCACTGCCTGAAAGGGTGAGACAACCCTCCAGTAAACACACATTAAAAAATTACGTTACGTCTTATTTCTTAAAAATTGCTCTTACTGAGTTGTCATCATCATTATCATAGTCCATAGTGGCATATTAATTTATATATATATATATTCTAATTATGACGCATATCCCAACAAATAGAAAAGAAAAACAAAATGTTTATAAAAAGGGAGTCCCCATACCTGACAATATTTAATTTTACAATAATTGTGTGGTTGTACAATACCCACGGTGCGCAAGTTCTACTTCGACTTGGCCGGTTTTTATTATTGTGTGTCAAGCTGTCATATTGCCATAGGGTATAGTAATATAATCAGGAATAGAGTGCTCACTCTGCTCAATTTCAACCAAGTATGGAAGCCTAGTATGGCAGCGCCTCTAGTGAAAAGGTGGATTAAGCTATCTTTGTTAGTGTTGAGCGGTCATAATAATATACTTTTGTATGTTTGCTCAACAGAGGTAGGTTGAAGTAACTAAGTATCTCTTCTTTTAGGATTTTTCTTTAATTTTTTCATTTATTCTAAAATTCATTCCAGGAGAAAATCAAACATATCGCAATATTCAATGAATGCCAAAAGATTAAGACAAAATATAGGTCTCAAGGAACCGACGAAGAGCGTGAGTCCCCTTGAACGGCTGAACGCGAGCGCCCCTTCAGGATCTTGGGCCTCATAGATGTGTATTCAGACTCAATTATGATTGACTGCTGATCCTAAATGCCATTTAGAGACCTTGGCATCTGAAACGTTTACTTTAAATCAATTGCGACTGTCTACTGATCGGGAGCTCAACTCAGCGTCTCGGGATTCTCAGACATTTGCTCAGACTCAATCGTATGCGTCAAATTATAGGCAGATCACTTGAGACCGAAGACTGAATCATGCAGCATCTTGGGCCTGTTACAGAATATAGGGATCGCATGCGTAAATAACATGCCAATCTATTGTCTTCCGAACGGTACTGAACCCAAGACATTCGCCACAAGGAATCTGAACAATGAAGTGTCTCGCTTGGAGGGAGACCAATTGTAACAGTCTGTATACCGAACCCAGAATGAACGAAGATTAATAAACTGTGATTGGGATTCTGTTAGGCCAATATAATAAATTATAGAAATTGAATTTAAGGTGAAAGGAGTCTCTCGGAATTGGTAGTTCAGGAGGTAAAGTGCGGTTAGAAATATTTAAAGAACCACCAGAGCTCTTGTATGTAGTTTCAAAGTTGTCTACAGAGAGGCTTTATAACAATTTTCCATTCAAAATGTATCCTAGGTTATTACAACGACCTGGCCTGGTTGGATGTTTCTTCTTTTTATTTTTTGATTTGATTTTGGGTACACACTTTCTCTCTTACTACACATTGTTATTTTCCGACAATCTCGGAGGCGCAGATAAGAAATTTTGTATGAAAGAATTAAATATGTGGCTTTGCCGTCAAGGCCTATATATTTTAAGAAATAGCCTCATATGCCTCGAAGTAACCAGAAATATGACGTATCACTATTATTGCAAAATAGGTCTTGAAGTAACCGCAGTGTCCAGCAGAGACAGTAGTTGTCTCTGTTCTCTTGGGAGAACGGGAAAACTGTTTCAGGTGCACGTCAACATGAAAACATTATTGAGTTGCTTTTATTTTCTGCTGAGATTTGGAGCCGTGGAGTGGCATGCATGTGGTCGATCCTTATTCCTCACTCTTCACGCCGACTTCCGATCGACCGTATATATTTCTCGGGTCAAATTTTCTTGTTTTTGTAAAGTTATACTGTGCGCGGCGTGAATGTGTGCGCACCATGCCGACGGTGCGTATGCGAGGCCGCGACAAATGTAGGTATTATAGACCCCAAGCTTCGTTTTAAGTGTTAGGTCGGACAAGCACTGGTTATAGAGAGCTCTGGCAGCCCATGTACTGTTAATGGCTTCCTTTAAATTTTGCCACCGAGAGCAGGCGATCTATGGTGACACCTAATTACTTCACTGTCCACCACCCCACTTCTTCTCCGTGTAGCTTGAACTTAGGTGTGACCTGTGACGAGCGCCTGTGTCTTGCTGACGTTCACGTCAACCTCCAGTCGGACAGTCAAGTCGGTAGGGAGTCTAGAGTGCGTAGGACCTTCTTCGCAACGAGAGCGATAATTAATGACTTCGTGAAGTAAGCCTCGTCGTCTGCCTATAGCGCGAGAATCGTATCGATGTCCTTCAGGATATCGTCGGTGAATATGGCGTACCATATTGCAGAAATGTGTAAGACTGCTACTGGTACTGTTTCGGCAGCCCTAGCCTCTGACAGGGCTCCCTCGACTGTAACCTGAAACCTGTCTTCCAGGAAGGAGGCTATTACGTTAATGATATGACGAAAAGGAGATGTGGCTTTTTTCTTCCTTGGTGAAGTAGCCTTGAAGCTGCCGCACGACTGCTACGTCGTGAGCAGCGTTTTCAGCTGGGAGAGGATGGAAATGCTCTTCCAGATGTTGATGGAGACTTCGGCACGCTCTACCTCAGTGTATCGTCTTATTGGAGACTTTGTGTCCAAGAGCTAGCATAAACGATGTAGCGAGGACCAATCATCCTCGGCTTAACCCCGCTGTCCCCCAGGGGGCACGATATTCATAATGGATTATATCTATAAGCAGTTATAATACTATACGCAAAAACCAATATATCGGTATATATGTGAGTGTGAACCTATGTTGGTACATATGTGGGCGTGTACATATGAGCGTGTACATATGAGCGTGTACATATGAGCGTGTACATATGAGCGTGTACATATGAGCGTGTACATATGAGCGTGTACATATGAGCGTGTACATATGAGCGTGTACATATGAGCGTGTACATATGAGCGTGTACATATGAGCGTGTACATATGAGCGTGTACATATGAGCGTGTACATATGAGCGTGTACATATGAGCGTGCACATATGCGCGTGTACATATGAGCGTGTACATATGAGCGTGTACATATGAGCGTGTACATATGAGCGTGTACATATGAGCGTGTACATATGAGCGTGTACATATGAGCGTGCACATATGTGAGTGTGTACATATGTGTTATACATATATATTTTGAAAAATTGAAGACATGTAATCCACTTATACCAAACTTGCGGGGCATGGCGGCCAACGAGCAAGCGGTTCACCTGATGGTAAGTGATTACCGTATCCCACGTACATCTGCAACACCAGAGGAGCTGCGGGTGCGTAGCCGGCCTTTAACGCCGGCATTTGAGAGGTGAAAGGGAGGATGAGGGGAATGGGGAGGGGGAGTGGGCGTCCGTATACCGGCCGGTATTCTCAAAGGCCGTGTTACCAATCCGGTCGAGCTGTCCCATTCGAGCAGCAGCAAAAGCTGGGCTCTACCACGTTTAGAATTATGTCATATGTAAGCGTAGTATTCGCGCACGTCCCTAAAGCACGATTAAGATCACTCCAAGTGATACAAAATTGTTTCATGCGCCGGGTTACCGGAGTTCCTCGTTACACGGGCATTGTACTCTCACCGCGACTTCAGCTAGTTAGTCTTCCATAGAAGCCATATTCAAGGAAAATGTAACAAGTTATTTCGAGAAAATTAAAAATCTTCTATCTTAATTCGTTCGTAGCGGCGTTGGGTAATTATACACAGGAGTTGGAGTCACAACCTTTCAAAACGTGAAAACCACATCAAAAGTGATCCGGTAGTTTTTCATTGTGCCCGGACAAAGAGAAGACATTCGATAAAAGAAATTTTTAATTTTGGAGTTATCAATCAAATCATTTAGTCATAAGAAACAACATTATAAATAAAACTATTCCATACTCATAAATGCGCCTCTCGGGTCAAACAGGTAAAGAGCCTTATCTCTTACATAACTTTGTTTAAGTTAAAGAAGCCATAAGATTATCAGTATCATTTATTTATTTTTTTACAATAAAGTAACATGGTAGCTACTAAATTTATAATAAGTATTTCATTTATGGTAAATAAGGCCATACAATTTTTATTCTAGTACTCTTAAGTTACATTTCTAATGTAATAAATGCTTCATTTAGTGCCCAAAAGTAGCTAGATTTATGAAATTAAAGCTTCATAGTTTATCTAGTTTGCCTAACAAACAAAATTATCACTAAGGTAAAATAAAAAAATGAAATAGATTGTGAGAACTGAGTACATATGTTTATGGCACAAAATGAGAATAACATAATTATTGTATTGAGTAATAGTTTGTGAGTATTGAAGATAATCATGGAAAGTACAAAACCAATTTTAAAAATATTTTCAATGTTATAAAGTTACATTATTCCATCTGGACACAGACCATTTTATATATTAATTGACAGTCATATGTTAAAAAATTCTTAAATAATATTTTAAACACTAAAATAAGCGGTATTACAGGCTTACATTTAACAAGTTTTACATATTATTATATTTGGCATTATGATTGTATTAATGATTAAGTTAATTTATTCCTTCATAGAAAATATTTCTTTATTTATTTCTGAATTATAAAATAAATCTAGGACTTCCTTTTCATATTTGCTACGTTTAAAATAATATGTAATGTCTGATCTCTCAATGAAGTTTTTCTTATCTGTTAGGGAACTGTAAATATATTTATTTGATAGCATGTCTTCATCATTGGGTAATAACAACAAATAACTTTCCACTGATTTAGCTGCATCTTCTATCCTTCCTAAATGATAATATGATATTTGTAAATAATTTAGAAGATCTGCTAGAAACTCATATCCAGAATTAAATCCTAGAGATTTTAGTTTGTCTTGACATTTTTGTTTACACATTAAAAGTGACATCATATAATTTGAAATGGTTACTGTAAATTCCGGTATCCATTCTAATTCAGGCTGTTGTTCGCAATCAGCTCGGCACATATTTTCCCATGATAAATAATCTGTTAGTGCTTCTTCCATGTTGGCAACAGTTTCTCCCCATTTTTTTTTATTGTATGCACTAAGACCAACCTTATACAATATTTTGTAGTCTTCACTCTCAAGATCTACTATTTCATTAACATCAACTTCTGGTTGATCAATATAATATTGAACATTTTTTTCCATTTTTTCATCCTTTGGGTTGGCAACCAAATATGTATATGCAGCTGATGCTGCTTTTGGCATGGCATTCATTTGGAAGTAACATATATGAAGATATTCATAAGGCTTTTTAGATTGCATGTTGTTTATTGTGGAATCCGGAACAAAAGCATTTAATCGAGCTTCTTCAAATTCTACTATTTGACATTTCATTATACATAGTCTAAGTTTTAAATAGTTTTCGTAAACTTTAATATCTTCAATATCTTCTATTTCTGACTTCAATTCTTGTGTTTTACATTTGAGCCTACAGTTAATTAAAATAGTCTTGTAAAGCTTAAACAAATGCAAGGTTTCTTCAAATTTTGCTATACATTCTGACCATCTTTCTCCAGAATAAGCATCAACACCTTTTTTATATGTTTTTTCAATAGATGATAGTTTAGATGATGCATTACAAAGTACAACTAAATAAATAAGTAATGAAATATTAAGATACCTTTGAAATGTAAACGACATTGTTATGTATTAGAAAGTAACTGAAGAATTGCAAAATTTGGATAGTAAACTGAGAACCCTAAGAGACTGTTTTGTTTTAAAAAATGTCAGTATCAGTAGGTATGTATAAATGTTCTCTGTGGTTTTAACCTAATTTATGTACAATAACCTCTAGGGTCAATCGATATTGATTATATGCTTCCTATTCCTACTTTTTGATTAGAATTTTCTGAACTGGTTACGCTGCTGAGAACTAACTTATTCATAAGTAACAATAAAGAATTTTCCTAGACCATCTGTTATATCTAAAATTCTGCGTCTGCGCAATTCACATAAACATGATTTGTTTTGCGCAGCATATTAAATTGCTACCTTTGGCAGCAAAAACTTTATGGTTGTTGTTCTCAGTTCTTACTACAGAGTACATTATACATACTGAAACTGAAAGTTCTTACTCTATTTTCTTTTCTCGGGCACGGAGCACTATATGGTAACAGTGATTAACTATCGGCCAGCATCAAATCTGTATAATAATTAAAATAATTTTCGAATTTAAATTCAATCGAGCTTAAAATGTTGTTCAAGTATATCGACGGTAAAACGATAGTAAACTTTTACAATAAACCTGTTGGATAAATAACACCAAAACGAAAAACGAAGATTTCGGCCTTTGAACTGAATTTTCCAATTACTCCACACATTCACAAGAATTTGTGGCATTATACACTGTCAATATTACACATCAAAACTCGAAATATACTAAAAAAATTCATTCAGGGCTACGATCACTTTAAGAGTTCGCGTCAAAGTCCTTATCGTTGATTTATACACAAAGTCCCAATCTTACGCATAGACTAATCATTAATGGAGCTCGTTATATTACACACCAGACGTTATTGAAATAAGGTCTAAAATCAAATATTTATTTGCCTACAATATTTCACGCTGTTACGACCTGCTGTTTGCTATCTATGAACCAGATCAAAATAACTAATAAATCGCAGTTAGTCGACTGCTGTTGCGATAAGCTCACGCGTTTCTCGTTAGAGAGTCATACAAATTGTGTCACGCGCAAGTTCGTAATGTTAGAAGTGTATTAGTAATATAGTGTATCAGAACGTGCGAGGATTGAGAACTAAGACCAATGATGTGCTTAAGAATATTTTGATTTGGAACTATAATATAGAGGAGCTGCAGCCGTTCATTTCAACGAAGGTTAGCCTCAAAATAGGCTCCCTTGGACCGCCCTAGATCCCACTACTCTTACCATTATTGTCGGAGACCTTAATGCCAAGAACCCGGCATGGAGGTTCAATATCATCAATCCCCTCCAGGCAAGAAACTGTACGAAGACGCTGAGCAGTGAGGGTATGAACCGATCGGTCCATATTCTCCTATTTATGTCTCCCACACATATCTATATCACAACATCAGCCAGATGTCTTGGATATAGTAGCGTCGGCGCAGACTCCGTAGCGTCCAGCGGTCCCAGAACAAAGACCAACTGGGAAGCCTACGAACGTGATCACCACAGCTGAACATGTGGAGGTAGCTGCGCAAAACATCTATAATAAGATTAAATCGAAATATCAGCCGCCCACCAGACTGGTACCTGTGGCGCGCCGGATGGAAACGACATCCCTACGCTTCAGGGTCACATTAAAGAGTGGGAAGATGATGTCCTGCTTGGACTCTATGTTGAAGACAGCGCGTATTTCACATCATCCCAACGGGCTGAAATTTCTGGACTTACTGCCAGAATGGTTTGATAAGTGGCGGATGGCCGTTAAGACATCCGCCACCTTAACCTCAGTTCCGAGGACTAGATGTGGGATTCCAAAATATCACAACCTATTTTGGTTGCCAAATTAACCACTCGTTGCGCATGGTTCCCCACGTGGACACAAACGTAGCCTAGAGACGCGGATCTTGCAGGGGGCAGTTTACACTTCCCAGCAGACGATCCAGAAAGCAATTCAATTCGTTCAGCGCCACAAAAAGAAATATGGAGGAAATAAAAAGAAAACTAAAAAAAACTTGAAGAAGTATTACCGCGAAATTAGGGTAAGTAATTATCTGATTCTCAAGATTGTATATACTATACAGAGGCGTTTTATTCCAACATCTACGTTTATATCCGCTCCACGAAGAATATCAACAAACAGTACACACAAATTGCGCTTTTAAAAGCAGCCTTAAACTGTTATTTTGAGCAACGAAAAACGGTAAAAAACAGCTTGCAGTCTAATGTTATAGGCTGTGTGGACACAGGAGCAGCACATTGAGGAACATCATGTGGTAGGGGTAATTAAATATCGTGGAAAACGAAGGACCTACCTAACTGCATGCTTCACCAGTCTCTCGTCAAACAAAAGGCGTCTACGGTTCCCCGGCGTTATAACCAGGAATCTTTACGGAATGTGGAATTCACGTCTGCGCGCAGTGTCCTGTAGTTCGTTGGTTCACTTTATATTTTCATACGCTTTTGATGCAAAAAGTACTTTGCATCCCGAAGGAGAAGCAAGAGGTCCGCTGCACGTCGACGTTCACAACCACGCTCGAGTGCGTTCTGTTTCGGAGTGTCGTCGATAGGTAGCGTCTGACACTCCCCAATCGGCCGGGCGAAACGCAGATTCGCAGTTTCACACAATTTCCGCTGCGATAGTCGAATTATTTGATATTATATACAAACAGTCAGTTTTGAGTGTTCAATATGTCGATCACAATGCATTGAAAGATTGGTCCCTAAGTAAAAACGAGCGAAGCATGCGTTAAAGAATTTATTGTTCATTCTGTGCTACAGATACATAAGTTCTTATTCAATGAATGAGTCAGTATGGATAGGCATGGCAACATAACAATTTAATCGCTACGTTATTAATTATATGCTTTTTAAATGACAATGACATTAAAAATTAATGGTTTTCAAATTCAGAAGGATTTTACTTTCTTACTTTCTATTTCTAGAAATTCCTTATTAGGACATGACTTACAATAACTCTGTATTAATTGGCAATTGGAACGAAAACAGGCTTAAAAATGAGGTAAAAATGCAAATATATATTTTTGCAAAATTGGACTATTTTTATGGCCATTAATAAATATTCTTCCGTATATTTATCAATGGCTATCAAGTCTTGGCGGAGTACGAAAATCTCTCACGACTTTTCTGCTTGAGGGTGTTGCAAGATACGACTAAGCGAAATCCTAACCTAATCCTAAACCTTGAAAACCTTATGGCGTTTGCCAGTAGACAGATGGGGTTTTTACAAATTTTTATCGGTAGTAAAATCTTTATTCTTAGACATTTAACGATTTAAAAGATAGCTTAAAAGCATTTTTTGTCGGAGTTTCGATCTATCTGTTAACTCAGTAGCCTGAATTCACGCCTGTACGTTCTATATATACAATAGTGGACGAATTATATTGTTAAAAATATGGATTTTATTATTGTTTTTAGTACGATTTGAAGCTATTTTTAAGAAAACGCGACAGACACGAGCTGCTCTTACAAAGATCACGAATATTATTTAGTAATTTACTTAAAGAGGTGATTATAACATTTTCTATTCATATTACCGTCGTAGATATTATTTTAAGGTTTTAATAAAAAAATCAAAAACATCAAAATCAGGATTCTTTTCATTAATATATTGTTTGAAGATTTCCATAATGTTCCAGAGACCTCTGGCTATAAGTGGAACCTACGTGCTATTTGGATACAATGTACAACTGGTTGCCACGGATATTCCAGGTAGTATATAATATTATTAAATATGTGTATATAATATTATTTTCATTAAGGTAATCACAACGTGTTGTCGTTCTTTTAATATAACAAAACGTACTTTGTGTGTACCCAAACTCGATCAAAATCAAATCAAAACAAAAAAAGGGACCAGCCTGTAAATATGCCACAGCTGGTACAAAGTACTCCTCTCAAATATCTGAGAGGGTTTTTGGAGCCGGGAAAGGCCCACTACACTGCTCCAGTGCGGATTGGCGGGGAAGCCTGCGTGTAAAAATTTCAAAACCCTCTGAAGGATTAAGTGGAGGGTTCTCCACGGTGCTCCAGTGCGGGTTGGCGTACTTCACATCTCGAAATAATATTTTTTTTATTATTTATCAAACATGTAGGTTTCCTTACGATGTTTTCCTTCGCCGAGGAGCATGAGGTTAATTCAGCACTTAAAATTCACCGGTGCTCAATCCCTGGTCACTTGCGTACTATGAGATTAAAGCGATTGGCCTGGCCACAAGACAATCACGGCTAAGTATTCTCATTATTCTTCTTAATTATTCTTGTCTAGTTCTGAGCTTTTTGCGTTGGAAATTTAGCTTTACATATTCGTAGGAACATCAAGAGGACATAGTTAAATAAATTTAAAAAAACGTTAGTAGACATTACTTTGTCTTCATCAATGCTACCTTAATAGGTTTTATGGAATACATACCTAGTTTAATTTTACTGTCAATAATGTACTTAAAGGCCCCCCAAGTGCTGGAAAATCACGTTATGGCTTAGCCTTATCTAGCCTGGTGAGAGAGCGACAAGTCGACTACATGCAGAACATAAGCGATGGATGCCTGATGACGATGTCCCCGATCACTACGCCCTGTTGTCGCAACACATTTGTTATACTGAGGTTTAATAATTTTAAGAGCATTAACACTTTTATATCTACTTATATATGTCGTGAAGCAATAAAAGACAATTCAATGTAAACTATATGTATTATAATATCTGTACAAAATAAAGAGAGTGTTAGATCACTATGTGGTCGGCCTGTAGTCTGTTTCAAGTTGTCAAGACTACAGGCGGACAACAGTCAGATTCGCTAACCACTAAGTAGTCATAAAAAGGATGTATATAACTGTGTAGAAGATAGAAAGTATGGGGCGCTCTCTTGTAGTAGGGTCCCCCTCTCTTGTAGTATGCGAGCAAGACAAGTTTTATTCTTGTCAAAAAGGCATAATAATAATAATTATAGTAGTGGAGTTCTACGAATCTCAGTTCAGATCAACTTCAGTTCCATCGACTAGATTTCTGAACCAAAATTTAAAATATACTATAGGTACACTTCATTAGCCAATTTTAGTCTATTGCTCAACATTGGCAACACAAGGAAGCGACATCAAAAGTATGGCTTTTGATGTCGCATTTCTTAGAAGGTTTGCCTATTCTCACCATGCTGGGTACGCGGTTTGGTGATTACAGAGCCGGTGACCTTGGTCCCGTGATGCTGTTCTTTATCACAAGTCTGTGGGAAATGGATTCAGCAAATTCGGAAGAATATTCCGTCACCATTCGATCACCAGAACCTCGTTTGTTAGCTAGCAGGGTGCACCATATGCAGGTGAGATTGGCCTTTGTAGTAAGAGATTTTATAGTTCCCCTTATATTTACAATGTTACAAAATAATTTACGTAAAAATTAATATATGCATTCGTGATTTATGAGAAAAAAACTGCTGTGACAGACTAGCATACTGGTCCATGGGTGAAATATAATAGGGAGTTAAAGTATGAAGTTGCCGATTTAATGGAGTGGCCATTTTGAATTACAATTGAACTTGTGTGGTCCCATATTCGTGATAAATTAATATTTACACAACTATAACATACTAAATTAAAAAAATGAATGATATTGAGCTTGACTTTCTATTGTTTTTACATTCAGTATGTGAGTTAATCATGGAGACCTCAAAAAGAGTTCTTTCGCAAAGATTCTAATGAAAACCATCGAAAAGTATCGATTAAATAAATATAATGATTTCTTGTATTTATGCGAACTCTACACATTTGAAATTAAGCTATTATTTACTTATTTTTTTTAATAAATTTTTCATAAAAAAAAGGTGTTTGAATTTTTGGATATAAAACGACAATTTCATACTTGAACCCTTAATATTATGATAGAATAAGAGTTAATATTATGGTATTAAGTAATTGATTTTATGCTATATAGTAAATGATGCTATGATATAGCGCTTAAAAAAAGTTTCCAGGGATTCTTGCCGGTTCTTTTCTGAAAAGGTCTTGTTTTGGTGTAGATTGTGTTGTTCCGCTGTAGATTTTGATATTTATAAGAGCTTTAAACAAGACGAAATTTATTAAAAAAAGTTATTTTCCTTTTGTATAAAAATATTTTGACATGAGAACAGCCGTTTGGTAGCTGCGGCATTTTCTTACCGTGAGTGTCCGAAGATGATCGCCAGCCGTCACGTTCGAACTCATTATCTCTTGGTTAAGCTAAGTCGTGCTAACTGGAGACTCATCGGTCCAATTTTATGCCGCAAACCTATGGATTTACGCACTGTCTCCACTGAGAATTGAGCCACTGATATCTCTAAAAATTTCTTGGGAGACTCAATGACATAATAACGTTTTGAGCAGGTCACATGGCCTGGTAGTGGATACTACTGACCACAACCACAACTTGAAGTGCAGAGGGTTCGGATCTGGACTGTACGAGGCTTAGACTTCAGCTCTTATGAAGTCCATAATATTGTTTTGAACTTTTTTATCAAGTTGCGAAACTTCTTTAGAGCTGTGAACATACACTTTGTCATTTTGCTTGTTGTAGTGCTATTCAATCGTTAATTAGTTTTTTCACCTACACATTTCTTTGTTTTCCCCAGCGTATCGGAACTGCAAGCGTTTTGATCCATCCACTCTCTTAAGCTGCAGGGACTGATTTAGGGCATGTCTTGTGTAGCACCTTGTTTCAGGTCTTGTTTAATATTACGCGACAGGATCCTAACAGGAACCCTTATTTTACGCCATAATACTTTTTGTTTCCCTTGACAGTGTTCACAGCTCGTCTGTTACCTACAGCGCGGGGTAGCCCCATTCTTTTATGGTCATCAGCAGAAGAATGTTTGGTGTTCCAGTCGATAGTGAGATACAAACATACGGCAGCTGCCTAGCTTTTGAAACGTCATAAAAAAATAATGACTCCTTTGAGCAAAGCAATCACTGCAATTCTGTTTTATTTAAAGCTCCTCTACATAATGTAATTGAAATATCACCGTGCAAACTAATATGTTAAATGTCGGCAAGTCAATAAAACTTTCTCAGGTAATAAACGTATTCTAAATTTGAATTCAGAAAAAAGAACATCGGCACTTCTTAAATGGTAATACTATTTATGGCCAGACTAATTATATATGTACTTATTTACACAAATATTAGTTCGGAGACAAAGTTTTTTTGTATTATAAGTAAATCTTACAGTAAAATCTCTTTGTTTGTACTGTTTCTATCTGGTTGGTTTTTACACCATTTAAGGGATGATATTTAAAAACAGAAAAAAAGTAAAAACGGTTTCCCGCAATTTTATAGTGTTTATAAATGCATATTGTTGCCAAAAGTCTACAAACCAATTTTTGTCATTTTAAAAAGTGACAGCTGTGAGAAGTGTTTCAGAACGTATTTTTATATCATAGCTATCATAATGAAAGAGAAAAAACGTGTAAGAGGGTCTTCAGAAAATAAAATTGGCGGGTAATTTGACCTAAGCATTGTGAAGGTGGAAAAAGTTGGTTGTATGATAATTTGTGACTTGAAGTAAGATTTAGTGAGAATTAATTGCCGAAAAGAGTTAAAAAAAATAACAAATATATTAGACGAAAGGTAAGAAATCAATATTATAACGTTTTTTTTGGCAATTTATCCTGAATGTGTTTGTATTTTGATTTTTATGTATGTTGCCAAATGTCTACATCATGCGTTTATTGCAGTTTGCTTATTTGGGTATGGTTTTGCTATTTTGCTTATTTCGCTTTTTTCTTCAGCATGTCGGGCTCTTTGGCAGAAAAGAAAATTGAGGCAGCTCTTGCTGCATTAAATGATGGTGAGGTCTCCGAAGATGGTGAAGATTTCGATGATGATAATATCGATTATTATTCAAACGTAGGGGACTTATTACATGAACAGGGAGATGAACCCTTGGACAGTAACGAAGACCCTCCCATAGTCTATGAAGATGAGCACTTGTCAGGTGGTGCATCCACGGCGGAACCTGTGGCGGGAACCTCGTCCCAAATAAGTACAGGTAATACTGGAGTTGCAGCTTGGTGGTCACGAAGCCGAGAGCTTATTTGGAAAAAAAGAAATTTACCAATTCCTGGAATAATCAATCATATAATCTACTTCGACAATTTTTACACGTCGATTACGTTGCTGTACTACCTGGAAAGCCAAGGTATTTATGCATTAGGTACGATTCAAAGAAACCGCCTCGGCAAACATTGTAAACTACCTATACAAAAGGAATTTATGAAAGATTCTATATCTCGGGGTACGTATGAAGAACAAGTGGCCGATTACGAAGGTGTAGACATATCAGTCACTTGTTGGAAAGACAACAAGATGGTGACTTTAGCGTCTACCTACGTCGGTGCTGAACCCGCAGGCACAGTAAACAGATATGATAAAAAGGAAAAAAAAGAAATCACCATACCATGCCCAAAAATCATAAAGGACTACAATGCCCATATGGGAGGAGTAGATCTGATGGATAGTTTCAGAATAAAAAGTCGAAAATGGTACCTTCGGCTTTTTTATCATATGATAGACATGGCGGTTATAAATTCTTGGGTGTTGTTTAAGAAAGCCCATATGAATAAAGGGACAAAAAAAATTATGAACCTTGGAGAATTTCGGTCAGACTTAGCAGAGACATTATGTAACTATAAAAAGTCTGCCGAAAATAAAAGAGGAAGACCATCCAGTAGTACTTTAGAGAGAGAATTTGATGCAAAAAAGCACCGAGGCGTTAGAACTGATGGGGTGGACCATAATGAGAAACGGTGTAATACCAAAAATAGGTGCAAGTTGCCGGAGTGCAAGGGGTTTTCACGGACGGAATGCACCAAGTGTCGGGTGGCCCTTTGCCACACCAAAGAACTAAACTGTTTTGCTGCATTACATACATAAATAAAATTTTTCATCACCTACCTAGATGCATAGTGTAGCCAAATGGCTACATACATTTTTTTTTACAAAAATATAGTTTTTATTGAAACCAAGATTTTTTTAAATAATTTTTCCCTTTATCTGTGACTCAAAACCTATACTGAAATATTTATTTCATAATTAAATAAAAAATCATGCATTTAAGGGTTAATAACTTTCACACTTATTACAAATCTAAATAAATTTAATCTAAAATTATTTGTATTTCGTTCAATTACGCTTAAAGGATTAAACTGTTATGAACGAAATTTGTTAGAGATGTAAATTGTTCTTATTAGAAAAATTATATATATATAATTATTTTTCATCTCTACCAAATTACATACAGGATATTTTTTTAAATCAATTTAGAGTTGAATTACAGTACGGGAGACAGCTTACATGGTGTTAAATTGAACTATGGTGATGAATTTTTACTGAAGGCTGAGAATTATGGAGATCCACAGGTATAGTTGGTGCAATTATTGTTATATTATTTTATTGTATACTAGCGAATGCTTGCGTTTCCGTTAGCGTGATTTTTGTACTCACTTGATGGAAATGTGAACGTATAATTAGTTACAATATTGAGAATTTTGGTAGTGAAGAACTTTAGGACAGCGGAGGTGAGCAGTAAAGAATGCACTAAAATAACTATATAATTCATCCGCATAGTCGCAGAGGTTAAGTAGAGTGGCACATCGAATCACATATATCTCATACTAAAACAAAACTGCTTTTCCCTCGCAACTCAACTTTAGCTGCGGAGAGCGGAGAAAACCGTACAAAGCAATGACGCTAATCTTCTTCCAACAGTCCACCAACTCCCATCGGATCAACTCGCTATGAAATTGCCTGTCGGTTCCACGTGGGTGACCAAGCCAAGGTTTGGCGGAAATATATACCATACATAAATTGTCGAGACTGGTGACTGACGGACAGTAGGTACTGTGATAGTCCAGTCACCTCCCGAACCCACCCGAACGTGGTAATTATGGAAACTCGCTATATTAGGAGAAGTCTGATGTTGACGATAAAGAAGAATATTGTTAAATAAAAATTTATTCTAAATTTATCGCAGGAGTACAGTGGTAGCATAAATAAACCCTCACCTTCATTCTTCCCGTGGGTATCTTAAGACTTCACTAAGCAAAGGAAAAGCCATGTTATGTCAGGCTGATGGCGGATGGCATCTCAAAAAAGCCTTAGCCGAAAATACACATAGCGTTGTCGGGCAGCAGCATGCGCGATGTTTGGTACTGCGATTGTCAATTTGTATGCCGGGCGTGGTATATTAAGCAGTGGACTATCAGCAGGCTGTCGAAGAATACTAGCGCCTAATTAGTTACTTGCCCTTTGAGATTCACCTTGATCATACGAACGATGACACGGGCATAGGCAGTAATTGAATAATTTTTGAAATATCTTTCAATATCAATACCGACACACTGATTTAATTACCTCAACTTCAACAAGGTGAGCCTGTTTTGGTTATAGAGTCGACACAGCTTCTTTTGTGTAATAATATATAAATCTATTCCTTAAGGATAGCCCACGACACACTCGCGTAAGTATCTTTGCAGTTCCAGTTTACCATGCATGCGTGACCCCTGCTTAAAATGGGACAGCACAGTACAGAGAGTTTAAGCTGTAACTTCGGTTCTTCTTCACTGATTGAAATAAAACTTAACTATGTTTTAAATCAGAGTATAAGAAATATTTTTGAAATCGACTCAACCGTTTTTAAGTGATGCTCGCGCAAATAGACAGATTGACTGATAAAAAGACAAAAAAATCATTGTAAGACTCTGTAGTGGGTAATCGCAGACTCAGTGAAAAACGTTTTTCCTACAAAGTGGCATATTTAAGAGGGTTGCCCTGCCGTATCTTTTGATACTTCATCGTTTTGGCATTTCTCTGTTGATTTTTTACAACACCTGCGGTACTAGATACAGTGATAAATTATTTTACAGTCAATGGTCAGATATCACTTTCATATTAAAATCATTTCTTACGATGTGTCGAATAACATTGAACATGTTTAAGGCATCGCCACTGTACGTCCGTTATATGCCAGAAGGTGCGCCATCGTCAACGGACCGTATGCCCATTCAGCTAAGCTCCAAAAAGGACTCCTGTTGTCGTTGGACCACAATACCGTTACTACCCCGTGATCGACTTGAAGACTTGGGTAGCTCCGTTAAGGTTAGGTATCGTTATTTTCCTTGAATATGTTTGTGAAAGCGTCTTTTGCCACGATACAGGAAAGTTACTGGGAATTCATTTACAATTTATTCAACATGAATTTTAATCTAAAGAGAGAGAACGTTGGATTTTGTGCAGATAACTTAGTTTTACCTATGTAATATTCGTACCGTTTCTTTGGCTCTTGCGGCATGTAACTTTGTCACAGATAAGAAAGAAAATACATTTAGGACATTGCCGCTTTAGCAACCGTAATAGTTCAGGCTAAAATTAATACATGGCATTATAGGCGCGTAGCTAGACGTGTTTTGCTGACTTTTTCTCCTAAACTAAAAATGATCTTATTTAACATAAGAGGGAGAAATACCAATATATGGGTTTATGGATAAACTTAACTCGTGTGCCAAGTAAAATACAAGGACCATGTTTATAAAAGAACATTGCATTGGTCTTCCCATCTTTGACGGAGACATTCAAGGGTTTCCATTTTTCTATGAAACATTTAAGAGGGTTATTAATGATAATCCGTCGCTTACTGATACGTGTGTATCGCCCCTTTATGAGATCTCATACGCTCCACTCACTTCTATTGCCCGTCAACATGTTGCTTACCTGGAGGCTTCGTATGGAGGCCAGCCTTTCAAGATTATTTCACACAGTTGTTGCACTCCTTATCCTCGCTTCTACATGTTTGTATATCCACAAAGTGTCAGATAAAGGTTTAGACGCGGCTACCACTCATGCACTGTTATATCTAAATGACCACGATTTCCCAGTTCAAAGCTTTTACTATCTATCACACCTGACCTCGACTCGACCACGGGAGACAACGTGTCAGCTGTATATAAATACTTACCGGGTTTATATACTTATGTAAAATCGCATAGCTGAAGTCGTAGTCGAATTCTCTGTAACCTAGCGAGATTTTTTTTTAATAATGTTTAGTTTCTATCACTGGGTCCATATATTTTTTACGTGGTAAAGTGAAAAACGCCGTGGTACCACGGTCTGGCAGAATACCCGCGTGAAGAAGAGGCATCTTATCCTCCCTCCTCCTCCCTCCGATCTCCCTTAAAGGCTGGCAAGGTACCTGCAGCACCTCTGTTGTTGTGCAGATGTACGTGGGCATCGGTAATCACTTACCATCAGATGAGCCGCTTGCTCAAAAAATATTCCCCGTGATGTCGCCGAGGGGCAGTAGCTGACAACGCAGCTGGATCACGCAAGTTACTTTTTACCCATTCCCGCTTGTCCTTCGCCCTAAATTACATATGAACCAGCTCTTACCGGAGGTGTGAGCTATCTTTCGTATTCCCTAATAATAAATTATGATTATCCCCGCGGACACACCAGTAGGTACGTATTCATTTTATCTTACACCCTTCCTATTAAACTGTCATTTTATTCATTACAGACAAGCACTAAGTTAATTATAAGAAACTGTGTTTCGGACAAAAATCTGGGTGTTATGAGTCAAAACTGGATGCGGACATTCTTTGGCCCGGTAAATGATTTATACAAATTTTTAGTACATAATCACATTTTTTTTCACACATCGTCCAGTCCCTAACTAGGGTATTCCTTGTTTTGCCGATTGGATGGTGATTAGATACGTATACTTACATTCATATATATAAATAATTATAATTTATAAACATCGACGGCTCGATTACAAACATTTATATCCATTACAGAAATGTTTGCAGCTAGCGGGTTTCAATCCACAACCCTCAGCTTTGAAAGCAGGATCATTACCAACTAAGTTATAGCACCATCATGCTCTATTAATCATCTTCATCACTCTGTTAATAGTGCACTGCTGGATATAGGTATCTCCTCAAGATAGGAAGGCCATAATGGGCATCCTTAGCAGGCAGGATGGCGATCGCAGTACCAGACACAATTTAGACGCCGTTGTCCTTCACCGTATACACGTAATAATTGTTCCGATATTTTTTTTGTATAGAATGACATTATCAAGGCGATTTTCTTTCCCCGCCTTAAGTTTGGCTTAACGCATAGAAAGCGTTTAAAATTTAAAAATAACGGTAGAATATTTTTTGTGTTAACTTCTTAGAGAATAATAAAAACTCACACTGTCTTTTAATAATACTTTTATAGTAGTATAATAAGTAGTACACAAATCGTATTGACATAAAGACATAAAGACATTTATTCCTATACTTACATCTAGACACAGTAGATGATATGGTGATACATAATAATTATAAAAAAAAAAATCAAGAAAAAAAAAATTGTGCTACTAAAAATAAATGAAGTATATACAATAAATGAATGCAAGTCTCTATCGCATTTAATATCGATATAAGGGTAGTAAAAAGTCCTCAGGCATTTTGTCCATATTATTTATGTTATATGTAGAGATTTATATATGATAAGGTTATTATTATAAATATATAGTTAAGGATACATTTACTAGTTATTAATAGTAATATTAATAACTATGATTTCAAACAGGAATGCGGTGTGACCTGCCGAAACTATGTAGACATTCACAAGAGGTGTACCGCTGAGAACATCTTTTCGCTGGTGAGCGATGTTGAAACCAAGATTAAGAAATAATTCACAAAATGGTGCCATAGACTTTTTAGCAACATGATTTTTTATTTTGCGATTACGACAAAATAACTGAAATTCAGAGCATATCTAATTCCCGAATTTGAAAATTGGTTCATAAGTGTTGACAATAATTCAAGCTTTTTTTAATAGATATTTCATAAATACATTATTTCCTATGTATTTTGTTTTTTTTTAATCTAAGTAAGTAATCACGGGATTAGTATCACAGGTAAGCATTATCAAGATTATTAAAATTTACTATACACTGTACAAGGCCTTTTAAATGAATTAAAAAGACTTCATTTATTTATGAATAATATTAAAAGTAATTTTAGTAGTATTACATTTTTTTTAGAAATATTGTAAACAAAAGAAATGCAATCACAGCAAATTTATTTTTAATTGATTAAATAGAATAAAGTTCTTTTATAATGATGCCGCCAGGATTGACGTCAACCCATTAGTTCGCCAGTTAATTGCGGAAGAGGCGCCGAATCCCCGCTTCAATGCGTTTTTAACACTACAAAGCTGACATTCAACGAATTTGCATTTCGAAAGTGGTACTATTTTGCAATCCTATAGCTAGTGCATTTAAATTAAGAGACCTTTTTATTTATTTTAAAATATGAGCAAAGTGACGCGTGCCATTAAGCCACAGGACCTTTAATAAAAAATAAAAAAAAATGTGTAATTATTAAAAAATATAGTTTAACAACATCAGGTGAATTAATAGGACTTGTTAACACAAATCTAATGAACTGAAACTCGATACATTTACTAGGAGCCATTCAAGGGTTCCGTTAGCTCCCAGCGCTATCATCAGACTAGCTCGATGCTATCATATTACTGTTGCTAGCGATTCTTAATAAGTGTTGCAAAATACCAAATTATTCGAATGTCAGGAAATGGGTGAGAATTGCATCGAAAGTATCCATTTCATTAATTCATACAGGTCAAGCTAAAAAGCGTGTAAATATAAATAAGAAGTTTAACTCTCTGAAAATAGGTGTTTTATCTCCGCTGAATGGAGTCCAGGTAATATGACACGTTATTTATTTGTAAATATGCAAACATTTGTAAGTATTGGATTTGGACCTTTCATACTTTATACTCTCTCTTTTGTTTTAAAATGAGTGAACTATAATAAGTAAAAAGATGGTCTTAGTTTAGTCTTTTCAGAATAAAATAAATGTCTAGTATTGGTTTTACGATCTTGACAATTTATTTTATGTGTGGTTCAGGTATATTTGAGACACCCATGATATTCTCAAGAAAAAAAAAATCAAAAATATTTTGATGAGATGCGCACCACCCAAGTCCATTAGCAAATATCGTCCATCCAATTTGTTGAAAAAAATGGTTCAGGCATTTTATTGAAAAACATTTTTATAGATTTACTCTCCAGCATTGCTAATACTCGATGGTCATTACAGCCATACACGCAATTTAGAAATTGTAGAATATGGCCAGAAAGTTTATTTAATAAATTTCCAGATTAACATAACCTTTCGATATTGCTAAGCTTCGTAAGCCGGGGAAATCTTAAGAGCTCCAGGGGGTCCAGGGCTCCAAATCACACTGGATGATTGGCGTGCGACAGGCATTTACCAATTCAACCCACAAGTAATTACTGAAGTCCATTATTAATTTACAAACACGATTTCAGCGATTAGTCATCTCATTTTGATGATAAAGATGAAATGTTGGTAGCGTGATCGCTGACCAAGGGAGTACAAGAGCTACAGACTAATTTCGTTCTACCAGAAGACTCAACCGGTAGGACGTCCAATATATAGAAAAGTTACAACAAAAAGTATTCACATCGGTTGTAAAAAGTAACTAACCGTATCTTTGCACTTAGCATAGGAACTAGGTAGTATGCTCCTTCTTTGTCGAGGAATCGTCTGGGTACGTACGACCTTGTTACCCATTTCTGCCGCGAATCAGTAGTGAAACCACTTTTTTGTTCGGGTTTGAAATGTAAAGATAGCCTGTAAACACGCTGCACGAGCAAGTGGCTCACCTGATGGTAAGTGATCACCGACGCCCACGAACATCCGCAACACCAGAGGAGCTACTGACGCGCTGTCAGCCTTTAAGGAAGGAATAGGCTCTTTTCTAATAGGTCACTGGGTTCATTCCGAACAGTTTCTCAGAACATTCCCCGTGGTATATTTTTGTCAAAAATGCAAATAGAAGCAACATCTCTTCGCAAGCTCAAGGATCAAGCCGATCAGAGAGAGCTTGATTGCCGAAAATTCGAAGGGCTCTACGTTGGATGCGGTCAAATGGAACAAGTTGGTACTGAGGTGTTCCTGCCCAGTGATGAGAACAGTATTCCATGTGGGGCCGAACTTGCGCCTTACAAAGTTTCAATCGATACTCCGGCATAAAATACTGTCCCGCTCTGCAGAGCACACCAAGCTTTTAAGAGGCCAATTTGGCCTTTCCCTCCAAGTGACTACGGAACTGAACGTCGCTCGATATGTCGACGCTAAGCAATCTGATATTGGCTGAGGCAATAAGAGGTATGTTCTCAAAAAGAGGAGAAACGACAAAGGAATTCTTTTTAGCAGTAAACGCGCAAACCTGTGTGTTTTAGGGTTGAATAGAACCAAATTACGTCGAGAAATGTCTTGATAAATACATGTGAGTTCATACTAAAAGAGATTCAAAAATTTTTAGCATTTAACACCAGTATCAATAACGAGTTAAGAGCTATATTGCCCAACTTTACGGCTACTTCGATCTCCTTCTTTACTTACTCTGCCTTAAATATTATTTGAAAACAGGTACAAAGTTGTAAATTGAAGAACAGAACTTGTACCTACTCATATTTGTCACAATATTAAAGCTAAGTGACAGGTTTAAAAACTTTTTTGAATTTAGTTTTGTATAATCTGAACGAAGTTAGGAAAGTGTAGCAAACGAAAAAGTGTGTATAAAAAAGAAATGTTTGTTGAAAGACTAAAATTATATGTGTGCGTGTATTGAAATGCGGCCTCACTTCTATTGAAATCACTAAGTTCCTTTGGGAAATTATTTTGCAACTCCTCTGAAAATTCTGTTACATACGACGTTTAGGTTCTGCTTAAAATATTTTGAAACAAAATCTTTATTTACCATGTACCATGCTTTAGGGTTTCCTCTTTCTTTACAGCGACGGTAAACCAAATTCAATGAATGTAACTTTGGTCGTTAGTTCCTAAAATCCATAGCGTTAAAAACAGAATATTAATTAATTTATCAAGTTATGTCATATTTAAAACAAATGTTAAGCTTTGTGGTACAGGCATAAAACGTGGTAGAACCAAGCAGCGGCTTTTGCTGCTGCTCGAATGGACCGGCTCGACCGGATTGGTACCACGGCCTCGCAGAATACCGGCGTGAAGTAGAGGCATCTTGTGCTTCTGCGTTTCGTTCGGTGAGTGCTACACTACAACTAGTTCGTGAACACCTAATGTATCATTGACAATAGTCGGCTTATCAATTTTCGATTTTTATTATATAATTATCTGTGTATCTTTTTATGTATTTGTATACATAAATTATATTATAAATATTTATTTGTTATTTAATGACTTTAATGACTTTTTAATGACTTTTCCGTGTGGCTGTCGGAAGTAAAGAATAGCGCCAACCCTGTCTAACCATGGGTGTCGTAAAAGGCGACTAATGGTAAAAAATTATATTAGGAGATGGCAGCATCTTCCTGCACTAAAACAAAAAAAAAACTGTGGTTGCCAACACGCTCGCCAGGCGTGGCAACTAAGGCAAACCCCCCCATGATAAGAGGTAGAAGAAAGCAATGGCCCCCAGTCCCCGGCGGCCTCGCTAGTCCTGGCTATGGTGGCAGCCATGGTAACGGCGAGGCAGGGGGTGCGAAGAATCACCGGCTGATTTCTAGCTGCCAAACCAAACGACTGGACCTAGCAACATATAACGCGCGCACATTGAGGACCGACGAGAAGATACTAGAACTGGAAGAAGAAGTAAGCAAGTTACACTGGAGTATTATAGGGTTGTCTGAAGTCCGAAGACAGGGAGAGGACTCTATAATCCTAAAATCCGGTAACTTGTTCTACTACCGGCAGGGTGACCATCTGTCCCAAGGAGGTGCGGGTTTATCGTCCACAGGTCTCTCATCAACAACGTGATCGAGATCGGAAGTGTGTCGAGTAGTGTCGCGTACCTTATACTCAGAATAACCAAAAGGTATTCGCTGAAGGTCATACAGGTATACGCACCAACCTCGACACACCCTGATGATGAAGTGGAGGCAATGTATGAGGATATTTCAAGAGCCATGCATTGCTCTAAGACTCACTATACGGTGTTCATGGGAGACTTTTACGCAAAACTAGGTACGAAAAAAGGCGATGAGATGATAGTGGGGAACTTTGGAGTAGGGCAACGGAACCCAAGAGGGCAACAGCTGGCTGACTTCATGGCAAAGGAGGGACTCTTTATGATGAACTCCTATTTCCAGAAGCTGCCCCACAGGAAGTGGACATGGATGAGCCCGGACGGTACCACTAAAAATGAGATCGACTTCATCATGACGACCAAGCGTCAGCTGTTCAGTGATGTCTCTGTGATCACTAGGGTAAAAACCGGCAGTGATCACCGAATGGTAAGAGGCACACTGAACCTTAACATTAGGCTCGAGCGGTCTCGTCTGGTGAAGTCTATGCTCCCCCCACCACGTGCCCTTATCCAGAACCCCGAGAGCTTTCAGCTCGAATTGCATAATCGCTTTCAGTGCCTAGACGATTGCATTACAGTGGACGATACGAATAGTAGGCTAGTGGAAACTGTCCATGCGGTAGGAGCTAAGTTTTGCAGGACCCGCCGCACGAACAAGCCCCAAAAGCTCTCCGATCACACTCTTAAACTCATGAAAGCCAGGCGTGAGATAAAGCTGCAGTCTACAACGGATGCGTCAGCGTATCGGCTACTGAATAGACAGATCTCCAAATGTATGAGGCAAGACTCACGCAAATTCAATACAGCCTGTATTGAAAAAGCGATAGAGCGGAACCAAGGCTCCAAAGTCTTCGCCAGAGATCTGTCTATCGGAAAGAGCCAACTGACCAAGCTGAAGACCGAAAGCGGCGCAGTCATTTCCGCTGGAGCCGAGATTTTGAGTGAGATCGAGAGATTTTACGGACAGCTGTACACAACGTCGTTGAAACCACACACTGATGTGAGTAACGACCCAAGAGCCAAGCTTATCCGACATTACTCCGATAACATCCCGGACGTCAGTCTGAGCGAGATTAGGATGGCTCTCAAACAGCTTAAAAACGGCAAGGCGCCGGGTGAGGACGGAATTACAGCTGAGCTTCTGAAAGCGGGTGGAAAACCGATACTTGTTGTCCTTCAGAAGCTGTTTAATTCTGTCATTCATGGCGGTGTTACGCCAAAAGCGTGGAGTAGGAGCTTGGTTGTCCTATTCTTCAAGAAAGGGGATAACTGCCTTTTGAAGAATTATAGACCAATATCGCTTCTAAGCCGCGTCTACGTGCTCTTTTTCGAGAGTCATCTTAAATCGTCTAGTGAACAGACTTGACGACTTCCAGCCTCCCGAACAAGCCGGATTCCGAAAAGGCTATAGTACCATAGACCACATACATACTCTTCGCCAGATTGTACAAAAGGCCGAGGAGTACAATTTGCCATTATGTCTGGCATATGTGGACTATGAGAAAGCCTTCGATTAAGTCGAAATTTGGGCGGTGCTACAGTCTCTCCAGCGGTGCCAGATAGACTCTCGGTATATCGAAGTGCTGAGGTGTTTGTACAATGAGGCTACGATGTCTATCCGAGTACAGAATCAGAGTACGAAACCAATCCAACTGCAGAAAGGTGTAAGATAGGGTGATGTCATATCCCCGAAACTCTTCACCGCTGCATTGGAAGATGTTTTCAAGCAGCTGAACTGGAAAGGATACGGTATCAACATCAATGGCGAATACATCACTCACCTTCGATTTGCCGACGACATAGTTCTTATGGCAGGATCGCTGGAGGAGCTTAGTACAATACTCAATGACCTCAATAACGTCTCCCAACAGGTTGGTCTTAAGATGAACATGGACAAGACGAAGTTCATGTCAAACGTCCATGTCACACCAATACCGGTTGTTGTTGGGAACAATAGGCTCGAAGTTGTAGACGAGTACGTATACCTGGGACAAATTGTCCGATTAGGTAAGTCCAACTTCGACTCAGAGGTCAATCGACGAATCCAACTCGGCTGGGCTGCGTTCGGGAAACTACGTCATATCTTCTCGTCGAGTATACCGCAAAGCCTCAAGACGAAAGTATACAACCAGTGCGTGCCAGTGATGACATACGGATCCGAGACTTGGTCCTTCACTGCAGCCCGTATGAGGAAGCTCAAAGTTGCTCAGCGCGCTATGGAAAGGGCTATGCTCGGTGTTTCTCTGCGTGATAGAGTCTGCAACGATGATATCCGCAGCAGAACTAAGGTAACCGACATAGCCGTAAAGATCAGCAAGCTGAAGTGGCAATGGGCCGGCCACATAGCTCGCAGAACTGACAACCGCTGGGGAAGAAAGGTTCTCGAGTGGCAGCCACGCACAGGCAAACGCAGTGTAAGATGGTTGACCTGCGCAGTGTTGCGGGAAGTCGATGGATGCAGGTGGCTCAGGACCGAGCTTCGTGGCAATCTTTGGGGGAGGCCTATGTTCAGCAGTGGACTTCTGATAGGCTGAAATGATGATGATGATGATGATGATGATGATTTAATGACATAGTGAATTTCAAGTATATATTAACTTATTGTAGTTATACTATTTATTATAGTTTTTTATTCTTTGTTTTACACCTGTCAATGACCTGCGTCAATGATCGATACGAGGTCAGTAGGCTTTATATTTATGTCCGAATGCGCTTGCGTTTCATTTGGATTATTAGACTATTTAATTTGTTTGAAAAAAAGTTTTTTTTCTGTTAATAATTCTTGATGTGTGGAAATAATAGAAACTCTATTGTCATCACGTAAAGAGTTACCTAGTAGAGATTGTTGCTGTTAATAGTAATTTACACCTGCTAACAATTATTCACCATTCGGCATTAAGTCCGCCCATTGTAACCTTTAGCTTTAGGTCAACAATCAAGAATTAATAAATGAATATATAATAATAAAAAGTATGGCGGTAGGTAACATCAAAGCAAACAAGCAGAGTTGCTCAGTGGGCTATAGAAGAGCTATGCTCGATGTTTCTCTGCGTGACAGAATCTATTTTTTTTTATGGAAAACGGGGCAAACGAGCAAGCGGCTCATCGCATGGTAACTGATTATCGAAGTCCACGTTCATCTGCAACATCAGAGGAACTAAAAATCAACGTCAGCAAATTACAAAATAAACTCTACACTATTGAAAGACCGACATTCCGTGCCCTTTGCCTTAGCAAAATCCTAACGATCCTATCCTAGTTTCATTATCGGTTTAGTGTTCAATAATAAATGATAATTTGCGCTAATGTCGACCTAATCCTGAGGTATTTTTCAATTAATTTTAAGATAGATAAAGATCTTTTTTTCTGTGCCACTGTGACCGCCTTTGGAAGAACACGGACAGATTTTCTTATATAGAAAACACAATAAGATTTTTTTATTGAATAAATCAATATTTTTTCAATAATTTTCAATAGTTTGGACCGAACATTAATTCTAATAAATAAGACTTAATTTTTGCACAAACATTGTTAATTGAAACGTTATGTGCTGAATTTACCTCGTTCTCGGCGGAGAAAATAAACATCGTGAAGAAAACAAGTATGTTTTAGAAATAATAACCAAATCGAGGACATGTGAAACCGCTGGCGGTCATTCACAGCTTGATGGACCCTTTCCGGCTATGCTCTCTCATAAATTGAGAAGAGGCCGGGAAGTCCGGGAAAATTTATATGCTACTAATTCACTCTACTTACTATAAAAGTAAAACAAAATGAAAATACTTGAAAAATGTCTTTTAATTTTCTGCATAATGTCTATAAATCTACAACCCAAAGAGATTTAGATTGCATATGAGCAAATAGGTTCGTATAATTTTCTCATTCCGTTTCGGTCCAGGATTGATATGGAAAATATTTTGTTGATCTAATACCAAATAGAACCATTACTGTTGTTGAAGATTGATGAAGACTTAGGTTCAAGCAAATCGTATAACTTTTATAGTTTTATTTTTATCTATTAGGTAAGCGGTTCAGGTCAATAGCCAAGTTAATAAATGTTATATAATAATTTATTAGTGCTTCGTGGATTCCATAATACTCTATTTTATCTCAACGTTTTGAAACTATCTAACTTCCATTTACCAGACGTATTGCTTTCCCTGTATGCCATTATGCCAGATTATGTCGAATCAAAACCTTCGCGAAATCACTTCACTTTACGCGACAGTACATTTTATTATCGTTAAGGCGCCCGAGTTACCTGTGCGTTCCTTACGGTGTTGCACTTGTTGAACACATCAGTTTTATTGTTCAAAGCAGTTTAAGCGCCAATAGCCGAATGGGTCGGACAACGAAACATAAATAAAATAACATTGCCAGTTTTTTTTTTTTTTTAAAAGCCGAACTGATCGTTTGGGATAATATTTAGGGACTGAACCCTATCCTTTAGTCGGTTAGGGATTAGTCGTACGTGGACTTTCCCTAGGGCGGTAAGAAGATTAATGGGTCTATAGCTTGAGACCAGGGTTTTGGTTTTCCTGTTTTTTAAATTACGATTACGGGGTCTCTTTCTAGGTGTTTAGAAATATACAGCTGACATGGAGGGCGTTCAATATTGTCACTATTAGGCAAAAGAGCAGATTGGGGAGGAATTTGATCACTATTTGAGATACCATCGGCTCTGGGTTCAGTTTATTGATATTGAAATATATATACTTTATATTTGAAATGAAACTATTATTTACAGATTTTATCTCGATTAATTAGCTTTTTTTGAAACCCGACGTTTCGGATGCTTTACAGCGCTTGTGATCTCGGGGCAGATTGATGAGTTTGTCGCCCTGATGCCATAGTTAACCCGGCTACCAACAGGTCTACTATTATTATTTTCTTGGTATATTCTTTGTACATATTACACTTGACTGATGGTAAAAACATCGGTCATACAAACTCCGAGAACGGAGGCTTGTAAAAAGTTTTAATCGAAGCTCGCTTTAAAATATAGCCTCGCTTTAAAATCTTGTCCGTGACTTCTGATGTAGGGTAATACAACAGGCATTTTCTCAACTGTGGTAAATGCGATAAAATCGGTAATTATATTTGTAGATAGATAAATAAATACAAATATGATACAGAAAAAATAACTAATTAAGTCCACACTTGTAAAAAAAAGAATTTTCGTACTCACCTATCATTTAAATTAAAATAAGTTTTCTGAGTTTTTTAATGAATTTCTGTTTGCGGTTTTTAAACTTCGTTGGTCAGGGAGTATGAGCCTGAACCCTAAAAGAGTTGCCAAAAACACCAGTGAAGTGTTGTGGAATACTAATCTTAAAATAGATGAAGATCGAAGCTTTCTGTCGTGCGTTAAGGAAAGATTCCATTCCGTATTAGTTTTCGTGGGTGGCAACACATCTGCATTTTAGTTCCTAATTGAGAGTAGATGCAGGCGTATATGTGTCGCGGCTACCATATACCATCAGCCCATCATATTATTTAAGGAAAAAAAGTCGAATTAAAATAAGCTAAATCCTTAAACATTTTTTGTAAAAAATCGATCATAAGAAATGTAAAACCGATCATCGAATTCTAGCGATCGGGAACGTCCAATCAAAAAACACTTTTATTTGTACAAATCTATTCGAATATTACCACAGCGAAAAGCTGACATTGATCCGAGGTCACTAATTGCAGGCGGAATGTCAAAGCTGTGCGACACTACTTTTCACTGTCACTCCTTATCTCTAGGAAAATACGAAATTATAGGTAGGTATTATTATATTTTTCGATTGACGATTTTGATATTTAAGTTTATTTAGTACTCTACATAAGGTATAAGATAATATAGACTATTTAATTATTTAACTAGCACTTCTATGTAATATGAGCGTGTGTCATTTTGTTTAATTGATGCAAAGAAATTTAATTAAATGTAAATTATTTACATTTTTATCTCTCGGATCAGATCCTACAACCGGCACCACTAAAATGTTAATTGTAATTATAAATACTAAAGTAACAGTATTCAGCAGTAAAGAGCAATACCTGTTTGAGAAATAATAAAATAATGAAAAGAAATTCGCGGACATGTTAAGCGCGCCAATCCGCATTGAAGCAGCGTCAGCGAATAGTCTTACAAGAAATTTAAGTATATTTATAAGATAAGAGTAATAAGATAAAAATAAAATTATAAACATAGACAGTAGAAAAAAACTCATGCAGGATTTGTAGACCCGAGCTGACCAGACACCATAAGCAAGCACAAGCTTTTTACAGGCATGGAGATGTACAACCCGCCACAAAACTCCGCCGCAAGCCAAGGCTAGTAAGCGTGCATGACAAACATCTCACCACCCACAATGATAGTTTAATCGTTATTGTTATTATTGTACTTTCTATAAGATTTACAATTTTGTACAAAAACATAAATAATAGAACTGAATTACTAGCTGTTCAAACAATAGTAGCATCTACAATTTAGCTATACAATCTATAGAAAGATCAATAATATCTTTACGTTCTTTGGTTTTTATACCATTCCTAGTTATTATCATTGACCCCACGACTAATACACTTCCTATTATGAACACTAGCAATAATTACAGAGAACTAACAATTTTTTTAAATTCTTTGACCAACGTTCTGTTCAACATTATATTTATGTTTATATTTATATTTATCTAAAAACAATTTTATTTCTAATACTTTGTCAGAAAAACCCTGTATATTTTGATAAACAATGGAAAACCTCCCATAGGTTTTCTTTTGTGAATATTTGATGTTTTAATTGCTACGGGCAACTTTGTGAAAATCTGAACGCTCTAAACTCACCTCGTCTCTTATATCATCTGCAATGCCATTAGACTATTGTAAACGATTACATTTCGTAATTTTTAGACAACTAGAACTTTATTAAATCAGCCAATATTATAAAACAATTTTTTTTGACAGTCCTCATACTTATTAAGCGAATTCAAAAGACATTCAAATGTTTTTAATGATGAAAATAGTTATTTTCGTTTAATTGTATGGTTTTAATTAATATGTTAAAGCCCTCTCAAGTATAACGAGTATGTAAAAGCGCCAATAGCCTAATGGGTTAGAGTGCGAACTTTGCAGTGAGCAGTGAAAAATTGTGCAGAACGTTTTGGGAAGTGTTCACGAGATTTTACATACATTTTTGCGTGAGGAGAATAGTTTAGCGTTGGGCGCCGCATAACCTCACCGATGCATAGAAACAGATCCGCGTGAAATGGTGTCGAGACGTGATTACTCAAAGCTTGGTTCCGCAATACTGTGCAGGTCGTCGCTTCATCTTGTGGGAGGTCGTCTCACACTGCATTTGCCTACTCGAAAACTCGTTCTGCTGCGGATATCATCGTTGCAGGCTATATCGCGCAGAGAAACACCGAGTATAACCCTTTCCATAGCGTGCTGTGCAACCTTGAGCTTCCTCATACGGCCTGCAGTGAAGGACCAAGTCTCGGTGCCGTAAGGCATCCATCACTGGCAACACGCACTGGTCGTATACTTTCCTTTAGAGGTTTTGAAGATGTGAAGACACGACGTTGTTTTTCCAAAAAAACGCAGCCCAGCCGAGTTGGATTCGTCGACTGACGTCTGGGTCGAAATTGAGCTTACCTAATCGGATAGTTTATCCCAGGTATATGTACTTGTCAACAACTTCACGACGGTTGTTCCCAACAACAACCATTATTGAATGGTTTTTGTGCAGGTACCTAAGATGTTTATAAAAACTTTGGGAAACTCGGTAGTGAGTCGGTTTACGAATTTCGTTGATACTAATATTTATTTGGTGTATTTTAAGAGCCCGAATCCATTGTCTACCCAGTAAGGGGCACCCTCCGTTCCGAATAAAGCACAATTTTGTTTACTAACATCTCACATTGTTACATCAACGGAGACAAAACCCAAAGACTCAATTCGGGAACTGACGTAACTTTGTAACATTGTATTATATTTCGAAAACTAAACATATACAACTGTTCACTTATTGTAGAAATACGACTACCGGTATGCATTTCGAATATTAAAGGTTGTCCGTCTACATCCAAAGTTAATTTGTAACGCTCCTTGCCTTTAACATTTAGCCGGTAATTAAAAAATCCTCTCCTTCAGAACTCACATCACTTACATAACTCTGGGGTCCGCTCGACTGCCCCTCGTCGCCCATTGGTTTACACATCACGTTAAGATGTCCGCACCTACCGCACTTATCATAGTTGAATCGCGCGAACCGACAATTATCCCCCGGTGCGTTCTTCCACACCGCCAACAGGGCCCTATTCTTCCCGGGTCGCGCCGTGTCTCCGCCGTGCTTCTTTTTGAAGCTGGGCGTGAGCCGCGGCGCTCCGAACGCTCGGCTGCCCGGTGTACGCCCTCCCCTGTCTCCGTGCTGCCACTCCTGATACTTGACGTCGACGCTGGCGCCGTAGCACCGCTCGCCTCCGCGTGTTTCTCCGCAGCCGACTCCACCGCCTCTTTGTACCGAATATTCCTTTTGATAAAGATTCGGGACCGCATAGCGTCGCACGCAAGACCATATACAAATTGGTCTCGAAAATTTTCTTCGAGAGTCGCTCCAAAATTGCAAATAGATGCCAAATGTTTAAGAATTTGTAAATATTCGCCTAGTTATTCCCCTCCGAGTTGTCTGCGCAGACGGAACACGTGGCGCTATGCAATCCCGGAACGTTGCGGCTCCAAGTGGCCCGAGACTAAGCTTGCTAGCTCCTCGAAGGTTTTATCTTCCGGATGTGTCGGAGAACACAGATCACATATCAACGAGTACGTTGCTTGGCAGACTACTAACCGTAGTTAACATTGTAACTCGCAATTCTGGCTTGATTTCGTTTAGCAATATGAACTGTTGAACCCGACTAATACATGCCGTGCCATTGTTTACTTGCCAAATCGAACGACTCTTATTTACAGATAGGCATTATTATGACAACCTACTATCCAATTTAAATAATAACGTGTGCTAACAACCTCGTCGCCAAAGTAACGTCAATAAAAGGCGGATTTGAATAGCGCACTAAATCATTTATTGTCTCCACGATCATTGTAACTATAAGAATATATCCTCCACCAATTAAGGTTTGTTTAATTACGTGGAAATGTAGTAATATAGTATGGCTTATTATGAAATTTAATTATTCCGACCATACATTTGGAGTTTGTGTCGGCCTGCGGTCACCAACAGCGAGGCAATAGTTTATAAATCACGACAGAGACGTCCTTTATGTGACGTCTGGTGATTTATTACAGCATATTAAGTAGATATTTTATTATAAGTACATATGTTTTATTTTATTGATAAAAAGTTAATAAATTTGATTTCTTGGAGGTAGATAACCTTACCAAGAACCGCCAAATATTGTCATACATTCATTGAAAGTTTTTGCACCCACCATGCTAGGTTGGCGAGCACAGTACCGTTACCCTCACAATGGAGAGTGATGTTCGCTTCGTAGTATAATAAATCTTGAAGACCCATGATGTGATAATGCTACGATATATATAATAAAATAGATTGTCCTTGTATGTTTCATCTGTTGTATCATTATATATTAATTTTAACTTTATTGCGATCACCATTAAAAAAGGTTACATAGGACTTAATGCCTTATGGTATTCTCTGCTTGTCCACCCAGGATGTGGACGATCAATACGCGAACATGTAAAATATATATGATATACAAGGGGGTGTTTTTATGTTCGCGGAATAGCGGACAAGGGAAGGAAAACAGTTCAAAATTATTTTCCTTTTTCTGTATTTTCTCCATCAAGATTTTTGAGATCTTTCGATTAGTTTATTGATACCCTGATAAAAAAACATATCCTTAAAAAATACAGGAAACTGCTTCCTTAACTTTTTCATCGGTGGAAAATTTCTATCCACGAAGCTCTTTTTTCATTTTTGGAAAGAGGTAATAATCACTCTGAGCCAGGTCTGGAGTATAGAGTGTGTGATTTAAAATCCCAACTTGTGCAGGGCAGCCAGTGCAACACGGCTCTTGTAGACGGGCGCATTGTTTTTCAAGAGCAGGACACCTCTGCTTAATTATCCTCTTCTTCTTTCTTTAATAGCTTCTTTTAACCGCTCCAGGATTGATAGGTAGTATTCTCCGGTGTATATGATGATGATGATGATGATGATTCTCCGGTTATAGAGGCGCCTTTATCCTTATAATCGATCAACAGATTCCTTTTGAGTCCCAAAAAACTGTCGCCATGAGTTTTTCGGATGACACCTTTTTTATGCCACTGCATGGAGTCTTGCTTAGACTCTGGTTCATAATGATAAATTCAAGTTACATCTCCAGTAACAATTCGGTTCAGTACAACTCAACAGCTTGAGAACATTCGACGCGCTGTTGTTTTTACGGCGGCGTAAGCATTCGTGGCACCCACCGTGCGCCACCCACCTTTGTCATGCCAAGATGTTCGTGCAGAATTGTAAAAATAGTTGTATCGGATATTCCAACCATTTCTGCAAGCTGTTTTATCTTTAGTCGAGCATCTTCTAATACAAATTTTTCGACTATTTCATCCAGTTCCGGAGTGGTCACCTCAATAGACCGTTCTGGCCCTGGGTCGTCTTCAAATTATTTCTTACCTTGCTTAAAAAAGCTGTAGCACTTGTATGCTATTGTTTTCCCAGAGCCAGAGTTCCCGTAAACCGATGAAATCTCTTCCAGTATGATTTGAACTGATTTTTCTTGCTTGGTAAGAAAATTGATCGTCAATAGTTCAAAAAAACTAATGATACAATTTTTTTTTCGTGGAGCAAAAAGCTTTACGCAATTACCCTTTGCTGGCTACCATACCGGTTATCTCGGTCTTGGATCTCAGAAGGAGAAACATACCGACTAAAAGGGAAGGTTTTTAGTCGGTATGTTAAAATAACAACACGAATAATTTTTAAGGCATGTAGTTATATCATCTGCCTTTAAAATGCATAAAGATGTTTTTCTTTAAATTTATTACTTAATGCAATATTTAGATACCAATTATAAATTATTAACACAATGTAAATACACATATAGTAAAAAAGGGCGCAAGTAGTAGTAAAGGTTTTTAGCAAGTACTCTAAGCGACATCGTACCTTTGAATTATTTTTTCATGGTTTCTGATAGTTGACTTTAAATGATCTCTTGACTCGAGCCCCTTAGCAATCTCGTCATATTTATTCTACTTCAAACACTTACCTTTGCTAGTAAAGTGCCATTACTTAGTTAATTTTTTTTAAAACTTACAATTAAAAAACGAGACATTAAAAATAAAACACATAATTTAAGTATAAGCCCACACGCACCGTTTATTGGGTATATAATGGCAGGTCTCGAAATTTTAGTCGTTGGATCCACATGACAGCTGGTGATCCTGACGCCGTCTTAGTGTTCAGACCAGGGATGAAAGTCTCGATAGACGAGTGGTGAGAGGATCTGCGTTCGAATCAGGGGATCATAGTTTGATGAGGAGGGCTACCAATGAGGAATTCGCAACGTTTTTATATGTCTTTCTCTTTACTATCTGATAAATACTATATTTTAATCAGAAAAAGTTGCCAACCTCAGTATTTAATGAATGAAATGAATAAATATTTTTTTATGTTATTTTCAAATATCTACAGTAATTTATTGTAAAATTATTTTTACTTCGTCAGACAATTGTTTGACTTATGTCAGACATTTGTTTGATCTCCTTTGTGTGCTCAGCATCCATTACACGTTCTCTGCTCTACTCAAAGATAGCTATGCCTTTTTGTAGATTTTTCTTGTGAAAGAATAAAATAAATCCAAAACTTATGTAATTTTTAGAATAATTTTTGGCATACAATTAAAAATACACACAGCACACAGCATCAGAAATCGGTACATTGGTAGAGAGCACAAATAATAAACGCTTCATGAGTCTTTGGTTTAGTTGCTTTCGTAGTGTACATTTAATTTGCAAAACATGCAGGAGAGCATTATACAAGCTGTGGAAAATACCGACAAACTGCATCTTACTGTGGAAGGTAATCAATCTCAGGCTACTAAACTACTACGAATTACTAAGCACTAACATCGTCCTACTCACAATATGGCCTTATGTTCTACCATAGCGCTACATATTTTACATTCTATAGCCTATTTTAGTCAACTGTTGAACATAGGCATCTCCAAGAAAATGCCAGAAAAAGCCGGCACTTCTTGGAAGGTTTTTCGATGCCGGAGGGTTTTCTTTTTTACGTTATAAATTAACACGTTTAATTAATTAAATATACTCATTTAGCGAGAACAGCATGCCATTCGTGTCGCAGGATTTTACACTCTTATGTGGCTCAAGTGTCGATTTTCTTCGTTAGAATAAACGTTGCTTTGCGCCCCTTTCTTCATAAGGTGGTTCATGAGGCGAGGTTAAGGAAATTCAAAAAAACACTGTTGAGCCTATATCATTCGCATCATCATAAAAAATAATTCTACAAAAAATAACAAAATCAGTCCAGTGGATTTGAAGAATAGACTGCACAAAGAAATACAATCTTTATGTATTAGTATAGATAGTTTTTTATTTCTTAGTAAAATTAAATAGTAATAATAATTAGTAAAATCTAAACGTTTATTTTAATGCGCCTATTGTACTATTATCTCCACACACTGGGTTGACAGGCAGCCATTATGTTAATGTCAAAATGTCTGGTTCATATATACGAGTATATATGTATGATATATATGAACCCGACATCTTGTAGCTCTCTGAAGTGAAGGGAAAAAATTAATAAAAGATTTGCTTTGTGCCCTCTTCGGGTCAACAGGTTGATGCTTCTATAAATTGGCGGCGTAAAAATATGCCATTGCATTCCATCCTGCAAGCACACAATCGCCAACTTGCCAGCCTCCCGTGGTAATTACGGTTACGGTAATTTTTTTCTTATATGTATTCATATATCGTTTATGTATAAAATAGTAGATTATTTGAAAGCTAATTAAAGATTATATAAGTATCATGTAACGCAGTTTTATTTGTACATATTTAATAAATAGCACTTTTGACGGCACAAAAGATCTAGAATATATGCACCCAATGTTTCAATATGTAATTTAAATATATTTTACTAAAAGAGGGCCAAATGTAATTATGTTGAACTGGGATGTATAACTAAAGTAAAGGATGGTGTCGACCAAAAATACAAACAATAGAACATTGTTACACCGAGGGGCTAGATCATTAATCTTTAAGAGGAAAAAGAAAACTCGAATCTCCGGCATTTAGGTTGTGTATTTATTCATTTTAGATAGTCTGTTATTCAGAGAAAATATTGTTTACGGCAAAACCATTTTTTTATAATATTATGGAGAATCATTTTGCTCTAAGGTTACTTTAAGAAATTTTGGCTTTAATAACAAAATTAATAAGAATATATTTTGTCACTCACATTTGCGAATCTTATATAAATTAGTACCTACACATACTACATCTCTGATTTACTAAAACGACTTTAAAAAAAGTAACACCTAGATGTACGAGCAACAAAGTGGTTTACGTAGCGCCCATCAATTGTACCTCTCTTCCAAGGTACTCAGTGGACAGTGTATTCGTACTGTAACTCTACATTCTCTCTATGTTTTTCTTAAAAGGAGAGACGATCTAAACCTGAAGCAATTTATGCACACAACAGCTCCTCTGGGTGTGGTTTGGAAAACAATGACTGCGACGTGACGTAAGTTTTGACAGCATTTTTTTGGCAAAAGTTCGAGGAGATATACTCGTTGCCGCCGCAATCACAGGAACTGCGATGCGGTTGATTGATGGTCACTTTTCATGAGATTCTATTTCCTGCAGCTAAGAGTGAGCTATCAGTGTCAAGTTCATCCCGAGATAATAGTACATCGGGATATCCAGTAACTAAAATATATATTTTTTAATGTTTCGACTCATTGAACAATCATCTACCTGTTTCAGCATCATTATTCTGCATTAAACAGTAACTGTAGGTCATATTAGCTAAAGATAATTTGCCATAATTTGGTACAGTTCACCTGATGTTAATTGGTTAAAAGGATTCATCCCAAATACAAAATCCCCTACGAAAAATCGGGAAGTAGGTACGTTATCGAAAAATTATAAAAGTATGTAAGTAAGTAAGTTTTAAACATTAGTGCATAAAAATAACATATTAAAAATAAATTTAATAAAATTAACATTGAACTTTTATTTTGTTTTGCAATTAACAATAAATAAATGTAACTCGAATACGAGTATGATATAGACAAAATGTGATTTAATTTAAAACTATAACTGCTATATTAAAATTATAGGTTTATGTTTAATTTTCATGTAGCAGTTCATATACCTACAAAATATTATATGCTGGTACACATCACGTTACTATGTAATATCACATTACGCGGTCAGTTTCTCGTTGACTATTGATTTAATTTAACTGATGTTACTGCCAGCATGTAATTAATTACATGTTGTGGTATTACCATAATGCCTTCAATGGCCTGGCATGATGCCCAAAGAGAGATGAGTCATACATGCCATACGCGATCGTGTTGTTAATTGTTAATACATATAAACTAACCGAATGTTTGGAATGGATTGTAATTTTCAGAAGATAATATATTTTAGCCACAATAGCACATGGGCCGAGCGATCGCTTTAAATTTCAAAGTACGCTATGAGCCTATTTTTCATCTTCGGCGCTGAAACTACAACTAAATAGATTTATTGCGATTTTTAAGTCTTCAATTTACCTCATGCTAAGCCGTGAAAGAAAAAGTCATATTTGAGAAGTAATATAATAATACCGAAAGTTATTGACGTTTGAAGTTCAGTAATCCTCCCTGGACTAGCGTAGCGGAATCCTCTCGGCTCGAAAATCCTCATAAAATGAGAGTTTACTATAATTTTACCCTTTATTTCCAAACTAATGATATCTTTATCGCTTTAATATAAACATAAATACACTTAACTTACAGTCTTTTCAACAAATAGCTTCTTATAAGTACATATACTTACGAGTATGTTACACAGAAATATTAAGAGTAAATATTCTTCCATTATAGTTCTTACATTATACATTACAGTTGGGTGTTAATAAATACAGACAGTAGTAGTATATAATCTGCCACTGCGTTTGGCGTATGTGTACTGGGAGAAAATGTTCAATACAGTCCAAATTTGGTGAAAACGTGAAAATCTGTGTATCTCACTGAGTTTGAACGACAGAGGAAGGATTTCTCTCTTCGCTACTATCAGCGAATGAATGAAACATAACTCATGTTTCCTTAGGTGATAGAGAGTACTAACTACAGAGTTTTGTCCCCTGTTTCTTCTCCGTCAGAGTAAACTCATAATTAAACGGTGGTAGACTGTAAAACAAAAAGACAATTGACAAACGAAATTTTAATTTCTTAGGTCAAATTAGAATTTTCATTCATTCCTGGAACAAAAGACATACCACACACACATCAGTAATAATAACTAACTAATATATTGATTGGTTTATGTTTAAGTTACTGTGATTGAAACACTTACTTGCCTATGGACCGTAGGTTTTGTGTAATCATTTTTTTGAAATGGTTAATCCGCCAACTGGCTATCACCATGATACTTAAAAGGTATTTCCCTTAGTCAATTCTTAAGACACCCTCGCCCAATATGAAATATGTCTGCCATTAGGTTTTATTATTGGCGCTCGTTTGGTTACAGGCAAAATAGAAGTGAAACAAGAAATTGTATATTTATACCAAAATAATATATTTTATATTATTATTTCATTTCATTTTTGACTAAGAATGTCATGCCATCTGTATTAAATATCCGAAACAATTTTCATTCTCTTTCAGTGAGAAGTTTTAATAAAAAGCTTGTTGGAAAGCACCAAGCTGTAACTAATTAAGTACTTTCATTCAGCGAACCGCACCATTACGTTAACAAGGGGCCACTCTGCGATGTTTCTTGACTTCCTTGCTTTTTGTTTCTTAAGAATTCTCGTTATTGACTTCATGATAACGGAGAATTTTTATTCAATTTATCAGATTACGTCGATTGAACTTTTTCCACAAAGTCTTTGAAAAAATAAGATTATCATAAATGCAAGTACATAATCGTGGTAGAATAGGTATCAGAGCGCCTTCTGCTGCGCATCTTTTCTTTAATTTAAAAATACGAAATAGTGACCAGGGTTCGAATCCCTCTATTAGCACCACTAACATTATTATTTGCAATTAAAAGTACTGAATTTACCTAGTATTTGGCTATGAACGAAAAAGTCATGAAGAAGCCTGATGTCTGAGAAATAATAATAATATTTTTGGCAGGAGGCAGAGTAATTTTTAATATTCTTTAGCTAACTGAAACAGTTAAGTAATTCCACTTAATACATCTTTTATTTTATAATGTACGAGTATTTGACAGCCAGGCAGCACCTAATATTGAGTTTGATAAGGGAAATGGGGAAGTGTAATCCGAATGGTAAAATATAGTGAACAGTATATACTCAACCGATTTTATATGTAACAATATTTTATACATAATTAAATCTAGTAATGTTTAAAGCAATCGTAACTTAATGGTTTTCTAGTATTTGCGCGAACACGACACATTTGAAATTAAATTATTATACTACAGCAGCTGTGGTCACGGTGGTACTGAGGTGTTGACGTCCAGATATATGAGTAAACCTTCAGCTTTTAATTGTTAATTTACTGTACGTAACCTCCATTTTTTTTTATGCGAAAGGCGGCAAACGAGTCGCCTGTTCACCTGATGGTAAGTGATTACCGTTGCCCACGTACACCTGCAACACCAGAGGTGCTGCAGACGCGTTGCCGGCCTTTAAGGGTATTTGGGAGATGGGAGTGAGGATGAGGAGGGGGAATGCACAAGATGGGTCTACTTCACGCCGGTATTTAGCGAGGTAGTGGTACCAATCCGGTCGAGCTGGCCCACACGAGCAGCAGCAAAAGTCACCGCTTGGCTCTACCACGTTTAAAAAGTATTAGTAGGCTTTTATAAATTTCAAAATCTTCGTCTGGATTTTCAAAATTAATTTCTAAGCTCATTTATAGCTTCGTCTGAATTGTTCTTTTAAATATACCTTTAAACATTTTAAATTAATACAAAAAAATAACAATAATAAAAAACCGTGCAAATAATGTTAGACATTTTTAATGTAACTAATTAAATTCATTCGAGTAGAAAGTTTTAATGACGTCGGAGCTCTTTAGATAAGAAGGGATAAGTTACTGTAGTTTCAGTATGTTTCTCATGGGCTCATGGTGGTCAGAACGTATGTTTAAATTTTGAAGTAAGCGAGTGACCTGGATTACCTGGGCACGAAAACTGTTAATAGCAATTTTTATTGGCAATTTTTATTTTAATCCGCTCAGTCTGTTAAGCCGTATTAAATAACAAACATCCAAACATACAAACTTTCAAATCTTTAATATTAGTGAGATAAAATATGTACAAAAAATTTAGATAACTATACGTATGCGATATTAATTCAAATAGTCATTACTATGGATCACAATCAAATAATGGTACCGAATAGTGGTTTGATGACTCGGTGGAGCGGTGGCAGTTTGCGGCACCGTGGGTTCGATTACCGCACCGATTGCAAATTATATAAATACCTGTCATTTATATAATTTGAAAAAACACAATATAATAATAATAGAAAAATAAAATATAAACAAAGGAAATATAAACAAAAATAATATAATTGCGAGTCAAACACGAAAGTACGTGCAGTCAAAGGAGCTTTTGACTTTGTAGACTTACAAAGTAATGCTTTCGCAGTAACGGAGCTTAAATTTAAATTATGTTTGGACGCAAAGGGTAAGATGAATTCCTTTCTCCTGTGTATTGTTAACTTAGAAAATAATATACGATTGTAGTAATTAAGTAATTGTATATAGTACTAATTTGTCGCAATAATACTGTTTGTGCTGATTGTGAATACAAAATGGTTTTTTTTTTTACATACTGATATGGACCGTGTCATGACAGCTGCGCACAAAGGAACGCTTTCTTCAAATATTCTCTCCTATAATCTATTAAAGGAATCCTGTATTTATAATAATATTTAACAACCGAAATAGAAAAAAGCATTGCAATAAGTGGTCCCATTTATCGAGATAATGAGTATTAGTTGATATGTCTCGCTTTTGTTTCAATAACTAATGAACGAGTTCTGGACAATGAGCAACAAAACTCTACAATTATTTCATGCTCCTAACCGGTGTGACAGTAAAACCGACTTTCACCATCCAATTTTCGCCTCTGTCGGGAAGCGAGTCGCCGGGTTTGCTCCTGGAGATTGCAATGAGATTTTCACGGTTTTTGCCTTAATCGTCTCTTACTCTATCTCTGTGAAGAAAAGTGGAGGCAGATTATTTATTTAGAATTGACTGAGACAATTAGTTAAAGGAATCATTTACGAAAAAAAAATTGACGTGATGGGAAATGTCTTAATGCGTTGGGATAAGTTTCTTGTGATCAATCGTTATTGTTTTCAAAAAATTTTAAAAATATCGAATTGCTGCCATTTATCTATAGAAATTTTAATGTACTTTTGACGACACGCTTATTTGAAAACTTTACAGGGTTTTAAATAAGTAAAAATAAATATCACTGATATTGCGATTGGCGACCCACACACTAATCGTAGCGATTACGGAAGGTGTGCATGGGAAGGCCTGTTTTTAACAGTGTTGAAAAGTTGTTGAAACAAAGAGAAATAGAAGAGAGACACGCTACAGAATAAAAGAGTCGGCTCGGTCGGGCAAGGATTATACTCTGGCAGAATACAAGTGTAAAATGCAGTACAACTGATATTGAACCGGAGACTTCTCTTGATTTTACTGACTACGAGACATTCCATCTCGATTCTGAACACATCTTCATCTTGATTCTCAATCGAGGATAAAATAAAGTAATGGGCACAGAAATCAGATACCAACAGATGGACTATGTGCTCGTTAGCTACGTTTAAAAGTTAAGGTAGCAGCATGTAAACGCCCACTGAAGGACAAAGGCCTCCTCTCAAATATTGGTTTTGAAAAGTTTTGTTGTCACGGAGGGTCCACCATACTGCCCGAGTGTAGATGGTGGACTTCTCATGTCCTCGAAATAATATTATTTCTTAGACAATACGACGTTTTCCTTTCACCGTTGAGTTTGTGATTAAAATGCATTGACTTACGTTTAGTACAATTGCCTATATTATATTTACCTGAATAAAAATATATATATATATGAGTTTCGTAATATTCAGATTGACAAAAGGTAAGCTGCGATCATGCGAATTCAATGAATTTACCAGAAATATCAAAACTTAGGATGTAGATTTAATTTGTAGGTAAGTCTATAATGAAAAAGAAATGCCACTTTTAATAAGTGTGATCTACTATTAAAGTATATTTAAATGAAATGAAAATATATATATTACATTACATTATAATAATATTTTTCTACTGAACATTGGTCGACTGTGATGTTACCCAACTAATAAAAAATAGAAAAGAAAATATATATAAAAATTACTCCATCAAACGAAGGACACACTATTTCAACAGTATTTTATTGAACGAGCATTAAAATTTATTTATTCTGAAAAAGCTCGATGTAACGTAGTATAAAATAATTAGTTTGAACAAAAGACCCAGAATAACCAAAAGGTATTCGCTGAAGGTCATACAGGTATACGCACCAACCTCGACACACCCTGATGATGAAGTGGAGGCAGTGTATGAGGATATTTCAAGAGCCATGCATTGCTCTAAGACTCACTACACGGTGTTGATGGGAGACTTTAACGCAAAACTAGGTACGAAAAAAGGCGATGAGCTGATAGTGGGGAACTTTGGAGTAGGGCAACGGAACCCAAGAGGGCAACAGCTGGCTGACTTCATGGCAAAGGAGGGATTCTTTATGATGAACTCCTATTTCCAGAAGCGGCCCCACAGGAAGTGGACATGGATGAGCCCGAAACGGTACCACAAAAAATGAGATCGACTTCATCATGACGACCAAGCGTCAGCTGTTCAGTGATGTCTCTGTGATCACTAGGGTAAAAACCGTCAGTGATCACCGAATGGTAAGAGGCACACTGAACCTTAACATTAGGCTCGAGCGGTCTCGTCTGGTGAAGTCCACGCTCCGCCCACCACGTGCCCTTATCCAGAACCCCGAGAGCTTTCAGCTCGAATTGCATAATCGCTTTCAGTGCCTAGACGATTGCGTTACAGTGGACGATACGAATAGCAGGCTAGTGGAAACTGTCCATGCGGTAGGAGCTAAGTTTTGCAGGACCCGCCGCACGAACAAGCCCCAAAAGCTCTCCGATCACACTCTTAAACTCATGAAAGCCAGGCGTGAGATAAAGCTGCAGTATACAACGGATGCGTCAGCGTATCGGCTACTGAATAGACAGATCTCCAAATGTATGAGGCAAGATTTACGCAAATTCAATACAGCCTGTATTGAAAAAGCGATAGAGCGGAACCAAGGCTCCAAAGTCTTCGCCAGAGATCTGTCTATCGGAAAGAGCCAACTGACCAAGCTGAAGACCGAAAGCGGCGCAGTCATTTCCGCTGGAGCCGAGATTTTGAGTGAGATCGAGAGATTTTACGGACAGCTGTACACAACGTCGTTGAAACCACACATTGATGTGAGTAACGACCCAAGAGCCAAGCTTATCCGACATTACCCGATAACATCCCGGACGTCAGTCTGAGCGAGATTAGATGGCTCTCAAACAGCTTAAAACGGCAAGGCGCCGGGTGAGGACGGAATTACAGCTGACCTTCTGAAAGCGGGTGGAAAACCGATACTTGTTGTCCTTCAGAAGCTGTTTAATTCCGTCATTCATGGCGGTGTTACGCCGAAAGCGTGGAGTAGAAGTGTGGTTGTCCTATTCTTCAAGAAAGGGGATAACTGCCTTTTGAAGAATTATAGACCGATATCGCTTTAAAGCCGCGTCTACGTGCTGTTTTCGAGAGTCATCTCAAATCGTCTAGTGAACAGACTTGACGACTTCCAGCCTCCCGAACAAGCCGGATTCCGAAAAGGCTATAGTACCATAGACCACATACATACTCTTCGCCAGATTGTACAAAAGGCCGAGGAGTACAATTTGCCATTATGTCTGGCATATGTGGACTATGAGAAAGCCTTCGATTAAGTCGAAATTTGGGCGGTGCTACAGTCTCTCCAGCGGTGCCAGATAGACTCTCGGTATATCGAAGTGCTGAGGTGTTTGTACAATGAGGCTACGATGTCTATCCGAGTACAGAATCAGAGTACGAAACCAATCCAACTGCAGAAAGGTGTAAAACAGGGTGATGTCATATCCCGAAACTCTTCACCGCTGCATTGGAAGATGTTTTCAAGCAGCTGAACTGGAAAGGATACGGTATCAACATCAATGGCGAATACATCACTCACCTTCTATTTGCCGACGACATAGTTCTTATGGCAGGATCGCTGGAGGAGCTTAGTACAATGCTTAATGACCTCAATAACGTCTCCCAACAGGTTGGTCTTAAGATGAACATGGACAAGACGAAGTTCATGTCAAACGTCCATGTCACACCAATACCGGTTGTTGTTGGGAACAATAGGCTCGAAGTTGTAGACGAGTACGTATACCTGGGACAAATTGTCCGATTAGGTAAGTCCAACTTCGACTCAGAGGTCAATCGACGAATCCAACTCGGCTGGGCTGCGTTCGGGAAACTACGTCATATCTTCTCGTCGAGTATACCGCAAAGCCTCAAGACGAAAGTATACAATCAGTGCGTGTTGCCAGTGATGACATACGGATCCGAGACTTGGTCCTTCACTGCAGCCCGTATGAGGAAGCTCAAAGTTGCTCAGCGCGCTATGGAAAGGGCTATGCTCGGTGTTTCTCTGCGTGATAGAGTCTGCAACGATAATATCCGCAGCAGAAATAAGGTAACCGACATAGCCGTAAAGATCAGCAAGCTGAAGTGGCAATGGGCCGGCCACATAGCTCGCAGAACTGACAACCGCTGGGGAAAAAAGGTTCTCGAGTGGCAGCCACGTACTGGCAAACGCAGTGTAGGACGACCCCCCACAAGATGGAGTGACGACCTGCGCAGTGTTGCGGGAAGTCGATGGATGCAGGTGGCTCAGGACCGTGCTTCGTGGCAATCTTTGGGGGAGGCCTATGTTCAGCAGTGGACTTCTAATAGGCTGAAATGATGATGATGATATAGTACTAATTTGTCGCAATAATGCTGTTTGTGCTGATTGTTAATACAAAATGGTTTTTTTTTTTACATACTGATATGGACCGTGTCATGACAGCTGCGCACAAAGGAACGCTTTCTTCAAATATTCTCTCCTATAATCTATTAAAGGAATCCTGTATTTATAATAATATTTAACAACCGAAATAGAAAAAAGCATTGCAATAAGTGGTCCCATTTATCGAGATAATGGGTATTAGTTGATATGTCTCGCTTTTGTTTCGATAACTAATGAAGGAGTTCTGGACAATGAGCAACAAAACTCTACAATTATTTCATGCTCCTAACCGGTGTGACAGTAAAACCGACTTTCACCATCCAATTTTCGCCTCTGTCGGGAAGCGAGTCGCCGGGTTTGCTCCTGGAGATTGCAATGAGATTTTCACGGTTTTTGCCTTAATCGTCTCTTACTCTATCTCTGTGAAGAAAAGTGGAGGCAGATTATTTATTTAGAATTGACTGAGACAATTAGTTAAACGAATCATTTACGAAAAAAAAATTGACGTGATGGGAAATGTCTTAATGCGTTGGGATAAGTTTCTTGTGATCAATCGTTATTGTTTTCAAAAAATTTTAAAAATATCGAATTGCTGCCATTTATCTATAGAAATTTTAATGTACTTTTGACGACACGCTTATTTGAAAACTTTACAGGGTTTTAAATAAGTAAAAATAGATATCACGATATATAATCTGATATTGCGATTGGCGACCCACACACTAATCGTAGCGATTACGGTAGGTGTGCATGGGAAGGCCTGTTTTTAACAGTGTTGAAAAGTTGTTGAAACAAAGAGAAATAGAAGAGAGACACGCTACAGAATAAAAGAGTCGGCTCGGTCGGGCAAGGATTATACTCTGGCAGAATACAAGTGTAAAATGCAGTACAACTGATATTGAACCGGAGACTTCTCTTGATTTTACTGACTACGAGACATTCCATCTCGATTCTGAACACATCTTCATCTTGATTCTCAATCGAGGATAAAATAAAGTAATGGGCACAGAAATCAGATACCAACAGATGGACTATGTGCTCGTTAGCTACGTTTAAAAGTTAAGGTAGCAGCATGTAAACGCCCACTGAAGGACAAAGGCCTCCTCTCAAATATTGGTTTTGAAAAGTTTTGTTGTCACGGAGGGTCCACCATACTGCCCGAGTGTAGATGGTGGACTTCTCATGTCCTCGAAATAATATTATTTCTTAGACAATACGACGTTTTACTTTCACCGTTGAGTTTGTGATTAAAATGCATTGACTTACGTTTAGTACAATTGCCTATATTATATTTACCTGAATAAAAATATATATATATATGAGTTTCGTAATATTCAGATTGACAAAAGGTAAGCTGCGATCATACGAATTCAATGAATTTACCAGAAATATCAAAACTTAGGATGTAGGTTTAATTTGTAGGTAAGTCTATAATGAAAAAGAAATGCCACTTTTAATAAGTGTGATCTACTATTAAAGTATATTTAAATGAAATGAAAATATATATATTACATTACATTACATTACATTATAATAATATTTTTCTACTGAACATTGGTCGACTGTGATGTTACCCAACTAATAAAAAATAGAAAAGAAAATATATATAAAAATTACTCCATCAAACGAAGGACACACTATTTCAACAGTATTTTATTGAACGAGCATTAAAATTTATTTATTCTGAAAAAGCTCGATGTAACGTAGTATAAAATAATTAGTTTGAACAAAAGAAGTGTTTCAAAATGTCTAGACTACCGTTAAAGTTGTTGCAACTTGTATACTAGCAGTGTTCAGTGGCCGTTGTTTCGCTTTTAACTTTGTAGACGTGTAGCGCCTCAGAACGTTGACGACTAAAACAATAAACATACCTGTTCTAACTGCGTATATTTAATTTCCTTACCAGTTCATTTTTAAGGACAATATTTCTTTACATAAAATAGTTTAATGCTTCTTATACGTCACCTACATGTAATTTCCTCGTCCTAATCTGTCTTTTACCGCGTTTTCCATTAATTAATGTTTAGTGTTGTGTATAGTACAGAAATGGATTACGCTGAGTTTGAGCACCTTATTGTTTTTCAGCGTTTACAGACCCCCATGTGCCTCGTATGAATGTTTTGAAAAAAATATGGATTTTTTTTATTTTAATTTAATACATAGAATAAATATATCATATACGGAGACTTTAATAATAGGAGGTTAAAGTACAAAGTAGCCGTTTTAATAGATTGTTCACTTATAATTAAAATTAATTTTACGTTGTCCAAGATTCCCTTCCTCAGAGAAAGAACTCGTTTATCGATCTTCGCCATTGTTGCTTCATGATAACGCAAGACCACACACAGCTCGCCAAACCCTTTGACAGTACGAAACCTGCGTTAAAAAACGACGCTACATCCTCCGAGAATACAGAATAATTTTGAGACAGAATATTACACTAATGTGTGCAATAGTGCCTCTCTATAGACGAACGAGTATATCTCACATACATGTGAGTATACCAGTATACCAGTCAGATTCATTGCTGTTATGATCCTGTCCTGCTCTGTAATCTACCTCCCATCTCCATCTCCTAATCTCCTTTCTATAGGTCTATATCTATAGGTTTCATCAACTACAAGCATTGCAAGAAAAATTACATAACGAAACTAAGAATATAATATTAATAAAGATTATTTTCATGTAATTTATGCTGAAAAGTTACAGAAGTATTAAAGTAAAGATGATTTTCCATTATTATGCGACGTATGCGACGTTCAGTGTAATTACAAAGCGAAACTTGCATCAGTAGAGTCAGACAGAGTGTAATATTATTACCATCTATAATTAATTGCTTTTGTCACTCCGTAGTCTACTGTGAATATTTCCGAATTTCTGTCACAGACTGTCGCTGTTTGTAAAGCTATATATTATACAACTATACAGCTATATATTATACACATTTTGCTACATTATATACTTTTGGTAACGTAAGGCCACGGCCGGGTACTCGCCTTATATTGAATAACTACTAAAATTCTGTAATCATTTCTAACAAAACAAAATCACTTACCTTAATCCTGGCTATTATCAATCTACCATAGTGTTCCTCTTACAATTGCGGTTGAAACCCATTTACGACAAATATCTATTTACAGAGCTTCTGCTAAGCTCATGCTTTCCGTGTAGGAAGCACAGGTGCAACTTCAAGATATTACCCGTATGTCTATTGCAGACTTATATTATGTCGTAATCCCTTCCTATACATATTTCAGCCGATATTACAGTGAATATTGAATAGAAAATTGCCATATCGGAAATGCGCAAACAGCGCTCAAAAACCCTTTTTCTTGAATCGGAGCCATCTAGGTAGGTACCACGCTACTTGCCTATTTCTGCCGTCAAGCATTAATTTTGCAGTACACTATTGTATTCCGGTGTAAAGAGTCATTGTAATTACAGACTGTGAGACATTCCATCTTAGTCCTCAGATGACAGAATGCACCTGTAGTCTTCTTTGTTAAAAGATGATTGCAGGTATCCATGGGTACGTTTGATTCTCCAATATTGCTGTGACGGACATAGCTTTATCTTAAATGCGAGACGTCTTATTCTGCTATTATCAATCACTAAAGCTTGATTATTATCTTCCATATCTAGGAAAAGCCTTCCAATATACAGCAGCAGAAGTATATTCATAAGCAAATGATGATGGCTATATTTACATCATTATAACAATTTTTTATATTTCACCTAAAACTGTAAACTGTGCAGTTCATGCATAATATTTTACTGCTTCCCTAATAGATCAGAAAATAGTTTGCAATTTAGAGACACATAAACTGTAGCAGAACATGAATGTCGGACAACACTACCCATAGTCCCACCATATGTAAATTGTAGGAGATTCGAACCCCACCAGGGGTTTTAAATATTATAGAGAATGACCCATGTTGATATTTTTATACAATTTATTAAATCTCCTTTTTGAAATTAAAGTAATAAAAATAAAGAGATTTCTCAGACATGCAAGTTTCCTTACGATGGTTATCTTCATCATCAAGCATGTGATAAATTCGCATATGAAATTGCAAAATAATTTTAGTGGGACTGCGCACTGGATATGAACCCAGGCCTATCTCGAACTATGCTATGACATGAAGCAATATTTCTTGTTTTACGTGGTCTACTGGGGAGAATAATCTATAAATAGCATCTCTTTCTCGGAGTGCAAACCTCTCCTCTACGTGGTGCACCCTGGTAGCCAACAAACAAGGCTCTGAAGACGGAATGATGGCGGAATATCCATCCGAATTTTCAAAACGCAAATTTCACAGTCATGTGATTGGGAGCATAATAACAAGCGCGGCAATACCGGAACTACACTCACCCGCCTGCTGGCCCACGTGGTGAGTAAGGGGTAATCCTTCCAAGAAATATATACTGTCTCTTTTCTGGCGGTTTCTCGGAGATACCTATGTTCAGCAGTGGACTTAAATAGACTGATGTATTAATAGTAGATGCTCTATTAAATTTCAAAACTATATGAATGATTTTTAATAGCATCAAATACATGTGTCATTTACAGATATATTCCATACCAGTGCTGAAAAATATCATGACATCCAAACTTCCTATATTTACATTCGTCATTATTAGCGTTCATAAAAGCTACTGTCACGATTGATAGATTTGCCCATACCAAGAGTGACTGCCCAGACTATCCACTCTGTGCTGGCGTGTTGGTGAGCGCCCACTAGATTGATTTAGGTTCGGCATAGTCTGACGGAATTTCAGCCATCAATCGGTCGCCAGAACCTTGTTCATTTCTAAACTGTAAGTATATCATTCCCTGGGAACGCCATAAGCTGAAACCGGTTAGCTTTTATAAATGAATAATATAAACGAATTGTGAAACTAGCACAAGTGGGTAATAACGACAGACATGCGTTTTGACATACTGTATCGTGATGTCATGAAAAAAAAATGGAAATCCTTAGTTGCCATTATTACATAGATTATTTACTACAAAGTGGTGTGGATTTTGTTCATAAATAAAATAAAATTATGATTGCCTTTCAAATATTTGGTTCGTATAATATAATAATACGTAAACAAACACAAACTGATACATTATTAAATTATCTACTGTATCATGTTAATGACAACAACTTGAGTTAACTTGTTCTAAAATTTTTCATGGTATTTTCATATAAATACTAATCTTGTTATAGTCAAACTGCAATGTGGTCTTTGAAAGCAACACAACTTTCTCTTTACGAATTACGCCGAGACTGAAAATGCAGTGCACGTATCAAAGAGCAAAGCTTTTCCGTATTGTGTAATCGCGCTGCAATCCATATGCTTGTGAAACTGTTCCGGTATTAGCCACCGAAGAAAATAGAAAACGACTGAAAAGGCTTTGAACTTACAGGGTAAAGTTGTGAAGCATTCTTGTTTTTGCGAAAATTAATACGTCATTTAGTTTGCAGTTTTCTCTCGACGGGTAACGAGCCTCGTTGTCGGTTTTGCTCCCAGGGAATGCAGTTTTTCAAAGCTTTTCTGATGGTCGGCATATGTTATTTCAAATAATTCTCAGATAATACATAATTTTCCAGGAAATAAACTAGAGATTGGCCAAGAACTTCGAGGCCCAAAGAAACCCGAGTTCCCGAGGTCCTGCCCCTTTTACCTAATAGTAACTATGCTTCTGCTCGACACCAACTGAACACATCTTAACATACATCGTCACCAGTCTGAATTATTTTCTCTGGCGTAATTGAGACAGTATGCTTCTAGTTTCTAGGAACTTTCATCAAAGTGTTAATTACTTGAATTTTAAAATAACGAATAAATATGTACATTCGAGGAACGAAAAAACTTACGAATTCAAATGAGCGTTACACCGCGGTCTCTTTATTTAATAATAATGAAAAAAAATATGAAGCAGGACAGGTGTAGGCAGATATTATGAATAAACGGGCTTCCACTATCTACTTATTAACTTTATTTATTTATATTTTAATATTAGTACGGTAAATATTATTTATAACAATGGCATATTAATTTTAATATCCCTTAAGATATTTCTGTGCTTAGGTGAGGTGCTGATCTGTCTGTTTCGCACAGATTATCTATTCATAAGTACCACCGTGATTTTATTGCTCCGCTTATCTACATATATACACAATACTACAGATATCGATTTACTTCTCTTACACTAGGTATTGATAATAATATTTTTGTGACCTTTACCTATAATATTGTATTCTGTAATTACATTGACTATCTATACTCTTCAAATCGGATCATTTATAAGGTTGCTGTGCTGATAGGCGACAGAAATAGATAAGAGTGTACCTACCCAGACGGCTCCTATGCAGATAGTTGAGTGATAGTATAGTACCAGCATAGTGTAAGTAAAGTACCAGCCGAGCAAAAATCTTCTTCTCAAAGAACTGCGAGGGTTTTGGAGCTGGAAAGGTTCCAAAAGTACAGTGCACTTCACATGACCATGAAATAATTATATTAATTATTTTATTTCTCAGACATGCAGGTTTCCTCACTATGTTTTACTTAATCGCCGATCACGTGTTAAATTTAGCACTCATAATAATTTTAGTGGTACCGGCACCGTGGATCGAACCCGACCTATGTTCGATCCACGGTGCCGATCCAGGGTCAAATCCAGGTCAAGATTGAAACTGATGCGAGCGCTCTGACCGCGCTCCGACTGCTGAAGAAGAACAGTTTATATTTACACTAATTAACAAATAAAATAAATATTAGGCAGTCAACTACACGATATATCACTATGCTTAGCATTCGGGTTAGATATCGTTCACCTATAGCCTAGAAATTTATTTCTGACGATTATAAGATGTAATTATGAAGGTAATGAGATCTAAAAGGCAAATTATCTTATGCTGCCACACAGCGATACTTTATTTTAGATTCTTCAGTATCCCACAGCTGAGCATGCCTACTAATGTTTTTAACAGGGACTACAAAAATTATAGTGCCGAATCGAATTCAACGAATGCGAAGCCCCGGGTAGAAGCAAGTCCTGTGTATTTATATCTAACAACTATATTCTTCATAAGCCAATAAGGAAAAGTTAGTAAGTTCACTGCTGAACATAGGCTTCACCAAGAAAGCGCCAGCAAGGCGGTATTATTTCGTCGAGGGCTTATTCATACACAATACACCGGGCAGACCAGTGGGTGAGCGTAGTATCAGTAGCAGTGAATACATCAACATTAACTGCGATTATTCACGTAACTAGATTCACAACTGCGTGCATCACCAAATTTTTATACGACTATATCTTAAAAGTAGAGATGCCTGAAACCATTGCCTATGATGTAAAAAAACAACTTTTAAACACAACAAACTTATGACTAATGACACTGGAAGAGAATATGCTCAAACTTAACTTTATAGTCAGTTTAATAACAAAACTTACCATATTATGATTTTAAATCTATCAATTCTTATAATGTAGTCTAGCGCTTATATATCTATTGGAATATTTTTGGAAATGGAGTATTATAGTTAATTAAAGTACTAAAATACACTGTTACTAGTAACTTTATGTTCCTAGAGACTTCTCTGGACCTAACTAATGCTAGAGCTTTGTTTACGTCGTGGATACAGTTAAAGGTTCAGATTATAAATAGCATTCTATAAAAGCAAGGAAAGACCATTATCGGTTTAGTTTTGAATGAGGCGTAATAAATTCCATTCTTAGTACGGCTGATAAATGAGATGTTTATTTCAATAATTATTAAACGTTTTGGAGACAGGTTATAAGAAGGCTGATAATATACCAATAACTAATGAACACAAAGGGAATTAAATATTTTGCGTTTTTGACGACGACTCTCGTCACTCGTCATATTCTATTTTCTGATAAGGTAAAAATGGTTTTCGAAGGCCGCTTGGCTGCGGTTTGTGCTAAATGGAAATTTGTAATTTCTGCTTACCGTTTAGGAGTGAGTGCTTATAAAAGGGGATAAAGTATGATGGAAGTCTTAATGGAGCGGTCATTTAGTATTCGTATTCTTTACTTTAATTTTCAATTGTTTTTACTGAATGTGTATTTGAGTCATATACACATGAACAACTCAAAAATTTGAGTAATTTTCGAATACGAGTTCAGATGTAGTTCTAACCCACCTAGCAACATCAACGCTGCGTTTGTAAAGGGTACGACTAACGAACGCAATCTGTGTTTTTAGTTTAATCGCTGTCGCAGTGGAAACTTCTACTTCCAGCAGAAAGAACCACGAGGCAGACCAGATACTAAGAAAAATACGTTGAACTAAAAGTGGAAGAACTAATGGTGGAAGCTGATCCGAGGTATTAGTGTCATCGTTTGTTTGACATTAGCTTATCCACAATATTGATTAATTTACACCAAATTGATAAAATTAAAAAAACTCGAGAAATGGGTGGCTCATGAATTAACTAATGTGAAAAGAAAAGAAGCACGCAGTTAAGTGTTTCTTGCTTTGATGATTAGGTACAGAAATAAAAGGATTTTCGACAGAATTATGACGTGCGATAAAAAGTGGATGCTCTATGATAGTGATAAGCTAAAACGCAATTACCGAACTCAAGTCAAATACTGGATCACTTACCCAAATTCATACTCACCAATAGAATAATGGTAAGTGCTTGGTACTTTAGTGAAATATACTATAGCTTTTTCGATCCAGTGTATCAATAACAGAAGATTCCAGATCTCTTAGAGAAACAAACCCGATTTGTCAATTGATCTTCGCCGTTATTGTATGACCTCACACTGCTCGCAAACAGTTTTAATATTACAAGACTTGCAGCTAAAGCTACTTTCTAAAAGCAATACGTATTCCTCCGTACTCGTCAAACCTAAACCCAACCGATCGCCATTTTATTTATTTATTTATTTATTATTTATTGCCTTAAGCTTAAGGTTACAATGGGCGGACTTAATGCCAAGTGGCATTCTCTACCAGTCAACCCTTGTTATGGTGAAAGGTAGTTGGCAGGTATAAAACAAAGAATAAAAAAAAAAAAAAAACTTCAATAAAAATAACCTGATAAGTACATATAAATAAACTATATAATTAAATAAATATTTATAACATTAAATACACAAATACGCATACAAGTATATGAAAGGATACATAAATAAATATATAATAAAAATCAAAAATAGATAAGCCGAATATTGTCAATGATCTATTATTCTATTAGGTAATTACGAAGTAGACTCTTAAACAGTTTCTTGATAGGAGCTGCTTTTATCTTATCGGGCAGGGCGTTCCAGAGGAGTGTAGCTTGAACAGTAAAAGAAGAGTTATAGTATCCTTGTGGAACTCGAATCTTAAATTGGAAATTATTCTTAAGATACGAAGGAGAATTAGGATCAGTTAATACAGAATACAATAAACACAGAATTCAAGAGCCAAGATTCAATTCTACGCCTTTGACGAACGCCTGTGGTGCTTTAGCTGAAATATTTTTTATTAGGATTTAATTTGATTTTTTATTTAGTATATATAGAGTTGAGCCACCTTTGAGAGAAATTTTCAAAAATAAAAAGTAGATATTATTTTAAAGTACTATAAACTCCAATGTGTCATTGACTGAACTGGGACTGGCAACTTGGTGAGTACCAAACTATCTAGCATGGTATGAGTGAACGAAAAATGAATGCCAAATATGTTCAATACTTTTATCAAAGTTTATAGGAAAGGTTAAAAAAGTATTCCAGACCTCTTTTTCCTTTTTAGCGAAGAAGAAGTGTTTGTTTTTATGTTACTATTCAATTATGTTGTTGGACACCGTTAATGATACTACTGGCTGTATTTAATTCATTTGCTCTTTTTTGAAACAAATATTCAATTAATTTAGACGTTATCCATCTGGAGGCTTTCTGTATCGTGGGTGTTTGGTTTTGCGGTCAATTGTTTGCGGTCCCCATTCTGCAAAGATATCGAAACCACACACATAGTTTTGGAATGAAAATGGAAATTTTCTTATGTATACAGCTTCTCATGTATTACCGTAAGAAGTATATATGGTATTGTTAGTATATGAAATATATTCCATTCTGTGAATAATGTTTTCCGCTGTTAGGACAAAAAATTATCAGTTCATGATCTGTTATGAAGATTTCTAGACTTACATTCTAATTCTTTTGTTTAAAGAATGTCATGATTCAGACAACTGTTCCTTCTAGAAGGAGTATATTAACCAGAAATAATACCAAAATTGGACAATAATTCAAGGTAACCTTTCTTATTATTTATATACCCATTATCAAAAATGTCTACGAGATAACTATACAATGATGAAATATATTTTTATTATTTCTCAAACATCTCAGTAATCGAAATTGCAATTTACCTGCGTACCCGGGATTCGAACTTAGGCCACACGCTTACTATTTAATTAAAGCGAACAGTGTAACCTCGGCAATTAAATCTCCTTTACGTAGAGTTCGGATTATTTTGTTAAGTGTGTCACATTTTTTGGTAGAGGTTAAAATTTTTCTTTGTTATAGCAGGAAATGCAAGACGCATTAATAGTAGTAGTACGTGTAGAAATGTGAATTAAAATATCTTTGTAATGAACTGTTTGTTTTCGTATGAAATGTATCGGATTTCATCGTGTTTCATTTTCTAAAAGTTAGGTCCTTATATATAAATTAGCGTATTATATGGAAAAACTAAAAACTATTTTTTATGAAATTTATATTTATTCAATCGAAGTATGTACCATTATTATCTATGGACTTTCGCCATTTTATAGGTAGTTCATCGATTTCATTGCTGAAAAAATGTTTGGATTTTTTTCCTCGCAAGAAATAGTCTAACTTCCGAAAAAAGTGGTAATCTGTTGGAGTAAGGTTGGGGGAGTATGGTGGGTGTCGGAGACATTCCTATCGCAACCCCTCTAATTAAGCGACCGTGAAGTATGAGATCTAGCGTTGTAATGGTGCAGCAGTGGCAAAAAGTCCCTTGCATGTGTGCATGCCTGGCATGCCATATCGCTGCCGGAATTAAAATAATATTATTAGCCTTATCTTAATCTGGGTGTAGTTACAAGATGACTATGCTTTTCGGAGAAAATATACATAACTTCTCTTCATATTGTGTGCACAGTTTACAGTTCTAAGTGGAGATGCTGTTTATATATCTTTCCTGAGAAACTAAATAGGTACTCTAAAAATAAAAGAATGATACTCTGACCGATGACAGAAGCATTGGCTTATGACCTATGCTTTCACCGAAAGAGGTTCAAAGAAGTGAATTGAAAATCAAAATCGATAAGTATTATATTTAGTAATGTTCTATCATTATTCTTACTTATCGTACTGAATATTGGCTTCAGTATTTGAAGTTAAGTCCAATTGGTTTTACGCACTTAAAATTTATAAATACTGCGTACATTGTGAATCATGAATTATTCACTTTTAAACCGAAGGAACGGCTACAGACAACTGTAAAAACAGCTAGCAATAAAAATATTGCTGTTTTCAACCAGGATAGATTTTAATAATTCATTTGGCAATTATTTATTGTGTATTCTCCTTACAACGAACCATGAGTATGCTTAAATATGTTGGAAGAATGTTTTAGCAGAAGAGATTTTCTAGGTTCGTAAGTAATAAGTTTGCTTTTTTCAATATCAAGATTAAGCAAGTCTCGTGAAAGTCATGTCATAAAGTTTCACACAACTGCTTAAGTAAATTTAAATAGTTTCGTTTCTGCTATGTCCGTGTATGAAAAGAGCCGTATCAGAAGCATATATTAAAATTTTGCAACTTTCAAGAGACAGTTTACATAGGTCCTATTAAATATATTAGAAATAGGGTAAGCTCAAATAGACTCCCTTTTCCTGTAAATAATATAAACTGTACCTATTAAAAGCTTTAATGAAATCTAAGAAGTCCCCTATGCATTTAACTACAATAATGTTTGATAAGTAGAGAATAGCGTCAAGAGAGGATTTGCCTGACCGGAAAACAAATTGATTATTTATTTTCTAGGAGATTGTTTTTCGTTAAATTATCTATGAACCTTAGTTTAATAATTTTCTTAATATTTTTTAAAAAGTAATCAAAATCATACGATAAATTCCGTTAAAACATTTGGAAAAATACCAGAAGAGCAGGAGATTTTATTGAAATGACAAACTTCTTGTTTTTTTTCGATAGAGAAAATTATTTTACGAAATGATTATTAATCGACAGGCATACCTTGGAGATAGGACTTGTTTCGGAATATGGAAAGGTGACAAGTGGAACGCTAGATGGCGCTGATTTACTTTACATCGCGATGTGGTTACATTCGTTGAAATATCATATATCCTCAATGAGTCAATTGAGATTGCTGACTAACGGACGAGTGCTCTAGGGTACCGTTAAACCCTAGAATTTTTCAATAATTCCGATTCTGTCTGAAAAACGGAATTTTATTATAAATAGTATCAATTTGAGTTTTAATCATATCTGGTAAATACTTTATTAGTATATCTGAACTTCACTTAGGGATGTTAAGAAATTTCATGTTTATTTTCGTAATAATACAAATAATTTTTCTCGTCAATTAGTTACCACCAATTTTACTAGCTAATAAGTAAAGTAGTAGTTGAAAATTGTATTTCAATAGCATGCATACAATGTATAATTATTAAGAAGCAGGCAGACAAATGACAAAAAGGTTAATACGATGTTCTCTGATTTTTTTGGATATGGAATGTAAATCTGAGTCAGTGGTGTCACTACCAATAGTTTTATAATTAGCTGCAGTGGGGGGCCGAGTATGATAATTCTCGGAAAATCTTAGAGAGGCGTAAATCGACGTTTTAGAGTGGTCAACCCGCTCGTCAGACTTAAATCTTATAGAGCATGTTTGGGATAAACTAGGAAGATAAAAAATTTAACAAAAACACGTGTGTGTGTACTTATGTACGCACGTAAGAAGTTATACTTCTTTAGCGTAACTAAACAAATAAAAATAATACATACAGTTAACCTCAAATCTTTAAACCCACTTAAAAAAGTTTATTACATAAAAAACACTTTCATCACTAATACTCAAAATAAATTATCATTCAACACCATATATAATTTAAAATATACATGTATTGATATATTTATGTATGAATATATTTTTATCTCCACTGATGTAAAACACGTGTGTTAAATATTCATTAATATTTGAATAACCATTTTGAATATAGTTACTATGGAGACTATACACTCCATAATAATGTATAGTCTCCATACATATACATAGTTACCAAGATAATTTAAGAGACATTTAGAAACCAACTTCATCCTGTTATTTTTAGATGTCAGTGTGCGTGCGCATCGTAATAATTTACATATTTAGAATGCAGGAAGTTTGGACAGCAAGAGGAGGTAACACTAAATTCTGCAATTTCAACAAATTTTTTCCTATGAAAGTTCAAAAGTGATAATTTTACTTAATAATTTTTTTTTTTACCTTTTGTCTCTTTTTGCGACTTCCTCTAAAAATGTCCTTTAGTGTATTCGTATGGACTACAAACAATTGTTCCTGGTTTGGCTGTATGTCCGTGTGCAATTTATGTATCATAAATTAACTGAACGGAGCTTTAACTTGTTGCCGCTCGTGTACAAAACTGTGAAACGAGATAGTGTCATCCTATATAACGCTTTGACAGAGGAATTGTTGGTGTACCTGTCGATAGTGCGATACACAAATAACTTTTGAAGTGTCTTAATAAAATTATCGACGGTTTTCTACCCACTTTGTGTAAAGCAGTCACTGCTATTCTATTATCTTTAACCGCCGCACTCCATTATGTAATTTAACAATCACAGTGAAAAATAATATGAGAAATTGCGGCAATTAGATCAAAGTTTTTTTACATAATAAACGTATTCCAAATTTAATTTCAGAAAAATATTACTTTTTAAAATGTAACATTATTTATAGTTGGATTAGTTATATGTAATGTGTGTGTGTGTCTAGCGATGTGTACCACTAAGCATATGCCACTAGCCACTAGATGGCGTTAATTTATTTTAAATTACGATGTAGTTACGTTGGTTGAAATATCATGGTACCGAATAACGCTTTTGATGGTTGACTACTAGTTAAGTACTCAAGGGTAGCGTTATTACCCTAGATATTTGAAAAAATCCGAAACTTGCATAAGTAAATTTTTTGGCTTTATTATATCTCATCAAATGGGAACAGGTGTTCCCTTATTTTGACAGTGTTTTGTAATGAGAAGATTACGCCCGCGCAACTTCACAAACATGTTCTCACAATTTTATTTTTCAGATTTAATAATTTATTACATAACTTTACAATATAAATGCATCTGATGATTATTCCCTGAAGATCCGATAATATTATAATCTTTTCTGATATATATTTTCTGATCTATAGGATTATTTGAAAAATACCACTACTTTCTAACATTAGTATAAATATTGTTAAAACCGACAACTATTGTTCCAAGGCTTCATAAAATCATAAGTTTGATTCGAATTGCAGTTTGAACGATACACGAAATCGTAGTTTGCATATTTCACAAAATTAAAAGTAAATATTTCCCTTATTTAAGCAATAAAACCTTTATGTTTACGAGATGCCTATGTATACTTATATAAAATGTTATTGCAAATGGTTAGTTAACTACCTATCCGCATAACATTAAGGATATTTGGAGTGCATCTTTGTAATCCGTGTTTGTAACTCATAGCAATAGCTACTAAGTTTCGTACAAATGGGATAGCTTCGTTCTCTGATAACGGCAATATATTTTAGCAAATGATCCGAGCTTTTCATCCCAGACGCGCCTTCCTGGCGGCCAACTTACAGATAACGTTTCGTAAATACGTTGCTTATTATAAAACTAGCATTGTCAAACTGTCTTTGCTAATCAATTATAGTATACAACATAATGTACTGGTGTCCAGTACATAGAAATAAATCATATTTGGTTAAATAATAATATTACAAAAATATGAAAATTAAATGGTTATTTTAACGTTGGCAGCTCGAATATAAGGTATGTGTATATTAATGCTCAAAAAATCAAATTGATGAAGGGTGCCTTATTTGGACAACTGTGGCTTTGATTGGACTTATAGACTTTGTCCTGCTGGTCCATTCAAAGCACTCAAGGAAATTTACAAAACAGGAACATTTTTAATAGTTTTAGTTAAATAATAATTTGTTTTAATATAGTATTATACATAATTAAACATTTTTGCTAAAATCATTAACATTGTTTTGTTGCTAATGTAATGTTACTGCTAATTCCCAAAAATTCTAAAAATCATCTTGCTTGATGGTTAAAGCAGAGTTCTTTTTTACATAATGCTACATGTTTAGATGGCTAGTTTCATACTGGTTTCGTTCCAGGTGTAATTGCTACTAACTTTTTGCGATCCTAAAACAGACAATAAATTTTGAAAATCACATTTTGAGAAGTTCCAGGGATTGAACCGATCTAATCGAAGAGCCTTGGCTACCTGTAAGTTCCCACTGCTGGGCAAAGGCCTCCTTCTAATGTACGAGTATCTGAGAGGGTTTTGGAGCCGGAAGGGCCCACCGCGGTCCTCCAGTGTTGGTTGGCGGACTTCACGTATCCTCGAAATATTATTTTTTATTTCTGTGACATGCAGTTTCCTCACGACGTTTTTCTTCACCGCCGAGCACGTAGTTTACTAGCGCTCTGTGAAACTAAAGTGAGCGCCCTGACCACTAGGCTAACACGGCTCTGGCTGAATGCTAAACCATAACAATATTAAATAAAGCAATGAGAACTATTAAACCACATATTTTATTACTACTCGTAGTATAGCAGATGGATATAATAATATCATAATATTACAATACTATCGTAAAGAAACAGATTCAGAAATCTTACAGAACTGTAGTTACGCGGTAAAATAATTAGTAGCGTAATTTTTCAATCGCAAAGTCGATACACATCGACGCAAATGACTTTCGGCACACTGGTGTTAAAGGAGTACAAGATCAAACAGCAACCTTTTGATGATTTAGAAAACAAATAGTTCCAAATAGCGTAAAGGTCCAATGAATGCGCTGGTTCAATGATAACAACTTTACCCTGAATATCTACCCTGAAAATTTCATAATTTATATACTGGGAACAAACACCTGGCTTGGACTTGGACGTTTTTACAAAAAAATTGAAATTATCATAAAACAATGAAACAAAATCTTTGCTTGTGGGGGCTGCAAATCCTATATTAGTTTTTATTATTATTTTATTTTATCGTATTACCTGCAAGAATATTGGATGTTTTTTATTTTATATTATCTTTGTTGTTTATGACGCTTTTTGTAACTCTGAATAAGTAAAAACTGTACTTTAGTTTTGGCATTGAGTGAAATTTAAATTTAACAATATTCATTCAAATGTGGTACGCTGCTCGATTGAGAATTCTGTGGCGATTACGGTAAATACTAGATTATGCAAGCACAGTATTATTTACAGGCTGATAAAGGTAAGAGGAGGAGATAAGGTTCACATGCTGTATCACAATACAACCTGTCCCGAAAATCAATAATTTATGTGTTGCACAAACATTTACTCAGGGTTTGAGCTCAGGTCCCATTGTTCAGCAGCCAGGTACGCTATCCAATAAGCTATGAGGTCATCACAGATATTGTGTGAAGTAACAGAAGATCGGGCCAGGCTTGACTGACACCCTGTCATGTTTGATGCTGTATACATTTTTTATTACTTCTCGTAAGTATCTTAGTGTAATCTAAGCTACACAGTACGTGTTCAATATTAATGTGTTTCGGGCGGAATACGAAAGCAAGGTATCTTATTGCCTTTAATCACTTTTCTTGTATAAATTCACAGGCAGCAAATGAATGTTTACGAACAGGTTGAACTTCTTTTACGATTTACACGATAAACATTTGGTCAGACATTAAAAAGATGTTGTGTTTGTAACCTTTTTTTTAAATAAAAAAAACTACATGTTTTTAAAATATAATAAAGATATTTTTAATAACTCATTTAATAATGATTGGTCTCGATCACTAAAGTGGTAATACTGATACTCGCTCTTCGTATCGTTGTTAGCGTAAATCGGGTAGTGTGTCTCTTCATAATTTATGTAATAAAAAATTCCACAAAACGAAAATTTTCGATAGCAATGTATGAAATGGAGGAGTCGAAATCAGTATTTTGTTTCACGTCATTAAATATATGTATTTGCCATTATTGAAAACCACATATGATAATTAATTACTACTTTTATATAATGCAGCATCCATAAATTGAGCTATACAAACGCAACGAGGCGCTGTTTCGACGCTTTTCCGCAATTAACGTGTGCGCTAATGGACCACCTTAAATCAATGAAAACTTTCACATAATGCGTAATTACTGTATACGTATATTTTTGTTTCAATCTTATATCTTCTCTATATCGTATATTTTATAATTTTTTTGCTTGCATTAAATGTCTATCTGTCACCTCGGATTTTCTCAGTTACTACTATTTATAGCCTTGACGTTTGGGACAGTTGCAGAAGTAATAACTTGCATTTATTTCTAACGAAAGTATATGTACGATATATTTATACTATCCAAAAAATAGAAGACCATTTCTTTGTGAGTGAGTGATTGAGTAAGCCCACGTACATCTGCCATACCAGAGCTGCAGGTGCGCCGCCGGCCTTCAAGGGTATTTGGGAGATGGGAGAGGAGGGGAATGGAAAGGAGGAGTGGGTCTCCGATTACCTCACTCACCAAACGAAACGCAGAAGCAGAAGATGCCTGTACTTCACGCAGGTATTCTTCGAGCCCGTAGTACCAATCCGGTCGAGCCGGCCCATTCGAGAAGCAGCTCTGTTTATTTTCCATGTTCATCAGCCTGTTTATGCTTATCGCTGAACATTGTTATATAAATCCAAGTGAGCCCCAATCTCGCTTATACGTCGTGAAATATTTGTCTACACTGAGTTAGGCGTCGGCCTATTCGTATCGTTTATGAGCACAGTGCCGTTATTGTTGCACCTCTGATATTGCTCTCATACACTAATCTGTGAGATTTGGGTTCGGAAAATTCGAATGTATTTTCAGTTATCAGACAGTCGCCATAGCCTCGCTAGCTAGCAGCGTGTGTAGCATGTGCATAAAAAACCAACCGCAACGAGAACGTTAAAAATGGACCATTTTATTATTTATGAAAATCATTGCTAGCATCAGATAGGCGTGCAACGAATGAAAATGTAACTTTTTGTATTGTGTAGGAATAGCAATAATACACTTTACCATTTGCATGTGAAATAAAACGTGGCGGTTCTTCACAATTTATGAATTAATGAATGAAATACACTTTATTGTACACCAATTAGCAAAAATAGGAAAAAAAATAAATAAAAAGAAACATAAAATACACAAAGGTACGATTGGTGGCCTTATCGCTTAGAAGCGATCTCTACCAGGCAACCATTTTTCAGAGGAAATAATGACCAGTGAGCAAGGGTTAATAGTGCACGTAAGCTACTAAGAAGTGAAAATATAATATAATAAATATACTTTGATATATACACAAACATATATATATACTCTCACATATACTGATATATCTAAATAAATACATCCAATTTAGTATGGTTTTATGTGACGAATTCGTTAAATAAATTATAAAAACCTTAACAGACATTAATATATTAATTAATGTAGGAAAGATAAAAAAAAAATTATATGTGTGGTTTTTCCTTATTAGTAAACAGACTGAAACAAGTATTATTTTATGTTCACACGCATTATTGCCATCTCTTTTTTTATTGAAATAATGTTATTGTCACTGCAGCCGATAGACACCTTCAATGCAGATGTGTTGTTCCCTTTGGGGCCTATCTGCTATACCACAAAATATTGCGGATAAGGTCACTAATGACTAAAATAGAATAGCTCGTTTTTCGTGAATTTTTCGCTTTGTCTAAACATCTCGCCAGCACTCTTTACTATGGTTTATTATCCACGTAGTCTTGCTGATTTTTAATTTATTTTTCATTATATACAACATAATTGAAAGATATATACAACATAATATTCGAAATGAAACTAAAATAATAGTACAGATTTTATCGCGTTTAATTTTGTTTTTATATTCCTGACGTTTCTATTGCTTTCAGCCGCAGCTGTGGTCACGTTGGGACTAAGGTGTTCGACGTCCAGATGTCATAGTTAACTCGGGCTACCTTCAGCTTTTATTTTTGGTCCGATTTACGCAGATGTCATAGTAAACTCGGGCTACCTTCAGCTTTTATTTTTGGTCCGATTTACGCAGAAAGTGCTTATAGTATCTTGAAGCCGTGCAGTGGTATGCTTGGTTTTAGATTTAATTTTATTTATTACTGAATCCTAAGCTGGTGGTAGCGCCCAGTCATCTTCTCTACAGAAATTAGAATGATTTTTGATTTCAATTTCCTCGCGAATCATCCTTGGCAGGAATCGGTGTTCTTTTGCGAGGATTTGTGGTCTATCAAATCTGATGTAATGGCAAGGGCGATAAATAATATGATTACAGACTGCAGACTTCCTGGAGTGTCGATGTTTTACGTCAGCTATGTGTTCTTTTACGCGGGTCCTTACAGATCTTTTAGTTCGCCTCATGTAAGAGAGACCACATTCACGATCAAGCTTGTACACTCCTGTTTCTTGTAGAGGGACATTGCATTTGATAGATGGTAAAAATTTACTTATCCTTTTCACTGGCTTTAAAAACGTTTACGTTTTTTTATAATATTTGTTTGTATGGGTCTTTTTCCTATACACAGTGTGGCTTATGGTGTTAATAGGATTCCAAATTACTAATACATCTAGAAAGGCTGATGAGTTATTTGTCTCTAACTATGGAATTACAATGGTGTAAATTTTATTTTGGGGTGTATGGAGTTAAGGTCTAGTGTATCGTACTCGAAACATCGGGAACATAAATACAAAAATTACACGCACTAAAATCCGTAAGTAATAGTTTTATTTCAAATCATTAGTGTTCGCATAATCAAAGAAATCATTACATGAATATTATTAAAATACTAGCTACGCCCACAACTTTGCCCGCGTGGTCACAAACTTTGTCCCAAAATATCTCTTTACGGGCATAGAAAAGTATAAAATTAGGTATTTCTTGTCACGCGCGATCATTGGGATGTAGCAGGAATATACTAACTTATGCCAACTAATCACCTCAACCTCACACGCGATTCACCCTGCCGGTTAACGGCGGAGACTTTAGCGATCGAATGATTCCGGAAAATCCATCCAAATATGCCAAACCTATAGTGAATTGTGATGGGGAGCAGCATTTCTCGTGTGAGTATAACAGCACTGCACTCATCAACCCGTCTGCTCATATTAGCAAGTATGGGTAAATCTTCCATGTGTTACATACCATCTTTGGTTGGCACTTTTATGGAAAGGTTACACTGAAAATATCAGTGATGAACACAATTCTGCACAAAAGAGTACTGATGACGATGTCTCTATTAGATGACGTTAGACAATATGTAATGATTCAATTTAAATTCGTACGTTGGTATAATTAATCGAATGAAACAAATTTCTACATATTAAGAGAACAAAAATTTCCAATCACAATTGTCAATTGGACCAAATTGTAAGTGATCCGTCTTTAGCTTTGTGTACAAAGACGTCTGTGATTTTACACACTAGTACGACCTACGTTGCCGTGATTGAAATTCTATACGTCCTTTCAACCGTTCTGTGACGTGACTATACAATACAACTGGTTTTGTTACATGGGTATTTTGTTGTATAGCTATGTATATACGCTAGCGAATAACAATATTAAGACTTATGCGTACATATTAATCGAAATCTAAGCGTTTAATTCAAAACAATTACATTCAAGCCTTTGGCTTTGATACAGGCCTTTAGTCTTTCTGGATTCACTACCTTAAGCAGCAGGATCCGGCAGGAACAATTTTGGCCGGGCCTGTGTTACTACGGTAAGCACCTTGCCTTTAGGTTTGTTCAATAATTCGCAACAGGGTCCCAGCAACCACCATAAAATTTTTTGTTTTCCTATAAAGTTTCGTCGAATTTTGGCTTTGACAACGTTCTCAGCCCGCCTGGTTCTAATAGTTCTAAACAATGTTTTATGGGCATTGACAAATTAATTATTGGTGTAACTGTCGATAGTGTAATAAACAAACGTGCGAATGATGTTTAATTTTTGAAGCGACTTAAAAATCAATGATGACTCCATACCCACTTGTTGTGCAAAGTAATCACACCAATTCTGTTTTCTTTAACGTAACATCCCATCAGGTAATTTAACAATTACGGTGAAAAATAATATGTGAATTGAAAGAAAATAACTTTTTTAATTGTTGTGTTATTTTGTAACATTATTTATGGTCAGATTAGTTTGTAGCTTTTAAACAGCTGAAACTTTCCTTTAATATTTGTATTAATTATGTCAAAAACGGACAAAAATATATTTAAGGTGACAAATATATAACATAACATGTAATTTATCTTCTAACAAAGTTAAGGATACAATACAACTATGAAATCGTAGCGAAAGACGGCTTTAACGTCCCGTTCGCAATTAGTGGTAACGGATCAATGTCAGCTTTTCACTGCGGTAGAACTCGAATAGGTTTGAAAAAAAGGGGAACATACGACTGTTGAAGAATTGAACTCTATATGTCATAAGCTTCCATCAATTTCAGAAAGGAATCTTGGAAATATTTATATCAAATTTGTAAGTAAATTGATAACTAGAGATTTTGAGACGTTTACAGTTTCGAAGTAATATTTCAGTATTACCTCGGTGCACGAGTCTGATGCACTAGGTCGATTTTGTTGATATACTGTCATCATTGTGGCACAGATTATTTTAGAGACTGTGGTACATATAAGGTTACATACTTCCCCAGGACATTTAACGTAATGAATATTTTTCTCATTTACGGTTTCATAATTTTTCTCGATTGCTATGGTTAGTATTTTGTTGAGTTGCCGCTTATGTACTAACTAATGATTTATTAAAAATGCCGCGTGTAAATCAATTTTAATGAAAAAAAATTTAAGGTGAGGTCTGTTTGTTAATTTCTAAAAGGGCAGATGAAGTATATTAAATATCAGACGTCCGGCTTTCTGAGGGATAGCAATTGGTAACCAAGGGCTAATGAAAGGTTGTTAGGGCGCGAGTGATTAACGTCTAACGAGGGGCAAAAAAATCTTCCAACAAAAAGGCAAAAAGCGACTGAAAGCATGTAGTATCTCTAGTATCAGTTAATTACTCTAGTATATTGTGTTGAGTTGATAGTAATGACTCTATATAAATCTGTCCTTATATTTTCATCCTATGGTCAGCAGTAGACTTGTGATAGGCTGATGATGATGATTTTCATCCTACCTACTACTAAATGTATGATTCTCCTAGTTTGAGACGATTTACCATAATCACAATTTTGAGTTAGAGAAAAATCATGAAAATAAATATATCAACAAGCGATTGTCTGTTTAAAATAAACAAATTCGAACTTCAACGTGCAAGTTAGAAGTTAAGCTACATGAAACTATTTTCCGATCGCTTGGTGTGTGTGTCAAAATCATGTATTTAGGTCTTTGAAAGAAGAAAGATCCTAATTGCATAAAAATTCGTACATAAATGTTCACCTATAGTGGATACTCATAGTTAATATAGAAAAAACTGGCCTACCGGGGACCTGGATTGTATTTCGTATTCCGCAATAATTGATTCCCTACCGTGTGATGATCTACGCGGGCACACCCCGCCCTTACCTTCCATTATAAGTACGATTGTAACATAAGTTCGAATCCCGGTATCGGCGCTTCTTAAAATTTTGCTACTCGCTATTTTTACTGTTGTCAACCACGTGCTTGGCTGTGAGGGTAAACTTTGTTTGGTAACTTTTCTACTCGGAAACTGTCTTGGACCCTGATATGTATATTTTTTTTATTTTATGAGAAGTCTGTCAATCCGCAAAGATCCAACTACAGTCGGTTCTCTCTTTTCAATAAAAAATATTTATGATGCTGACTTGTGACGGGACGAATGGAGGGTGATAGTAAAATATTGCCTTTATATTCTACTACGACAGAACAAGAACTAAGTTAATTTTGGGATTGATTTCTAACATATTACTGATATAAAAATGTCTATTTTATGTGACATGACATAGTAAACCTAAATGGTAACACTAGCATCTAGGTTTACTATGTCATGTCGCCATTAGGTTATGCTACTTCAGTTCATACAATTTCTTCTCACTTGGTCACGCATGACTTTTTCTGACGGTGCTCTGGGTAAAATGTTTTAAGACAGTTTCACTTTATTGCGTATGGAGTTCGTAATATTTTTCTGTTGTAATGTAAAAATTTGCGAATATAATTATTTAATATATACAACAATAAATCCTTTCTCATTCGAAAATCGAATCTATTATTAAGAGTATTTGTAAATAAAGTTTAAATTCAATAATAATATTAAAAATAATTTTCCCATACAAAATCTCATTCCTAATTCAATAACCCTAAGGATTGGTTTTCAAAGCGGTCATTCAGGTAATTTATGTTGGAAAATATTTTCCTAAATTCAAATTTCAGTGTCTTTAATTTCTTAAACTTAGAACTTTCGTAATGCCTTCCAACTCACCTTTTTCAAATTCAAAATTCACCCCGTTTAGGTATGTCAGAAACATACTTGCCAAATTTCAAGTTAATAGGGTTTATAGTTCCTGAGTCTTCGTGATAGTCTGTGGTATTCAGCTGTTATATAATATTATTGAAGTAATATGTATTTAGTTAAAGTGTCATCGCAGATTATTGTATTCATAAATTGGAACGTTACTTATATTGGTACCTACTGTTACTGTACTAGGTAGGTAATACAACCTGTATTACCTACCTAGTACAGAAATTATACAAACACCTACAAACGACGAAGGTTACAGATGCGTTGACAACCCTGAGGAGTAAGATGAAATATTTCACGGCCTGTAGTTATACTGGCATTCACACGGCCGATCGACGGCAGAAATAAGTGAGAGACCTACCCAGACGACTTCTATAAAATATTATTAAGTATTTTAGAATATAATAAATTTATGAAAGGTATTATTGGTACAGAAGTCTGTCATCCTTTAAATTACTGTAACTTTTGAGATCGTTATAACTTTGCGAAATTAATTGAGACTGACTTGGAATTAAGGAGAATATTGGAGCGGTCTTTAAGAAATACTTGTTTAATATCTTGTGATTTTAGCCAATTTTTATGTTTTCAAAATCTACCTTATGATTCCGCGTGTAACCCGTAGAAATCAATTTTATTTTTATAAAAAGTAAAAAATAATATATTATTATTTAAGGAAAAAGCCTTGATAATAGCAAAGGCTACCGACAAAAGGCGGGATTACCATTTCAAAAATTACCAGACCAAATATAGCATACCGATGACGGGGCAGCAGGGTCTAAGGTGCCAGGTGTACTGCTATCGCCAATCCACTTGCCGAGCGTGGCGATTATATCAAATCCTCCTTATGGTAGAGGCCTATATCTCGTAGTGTACTGTTTACAGGCTGGTAAGGTAAGATGATTTATGAATACAGTACATGGTCATCGAACGGTATTCTTAGAGTTCTAGCCGATGGCCATAATGTGTTTAGGTTATTGGTCTGTTATCTTCTGACGAATGAAGACATTACTCCTATCCTAACTACTTATCATGTATGCCCTGAACTTTGTAGTATTTAGGGTCAGAACTTCAATCGATGGAGCAGAATGTAGTAAACATAATGTTTAAAAATAACATAAAAAGTTTTTTAAGTATCTTTTGTTTAGTTCTGTGTTCAGGCAGCTCCACGCGAATGAGTAACAATTTATTGCGAATTGAAATTGAAACGGCAACGTCAAAGGAATGTTTATTACCTGATCTAATTTAATCTATGTAAATAAAACTCAACAAAGGGGCTACGACTCACAGTCCATAAGTAGCATTTTTAATAAGTATAGACCTAGTACTCGTATATGTAATGCTATTAGATAAAAATACAAGTGAGTGATAATGTACGCATCACTTTAAATTCTAGATGTGTTTTGTAATTTTAAAATTTCTCAATTACCTATGTTTTTGGAAGCGTTTTTATAAATTTCAATACAATAAAGTCGAAAGTACAGTGTAAAATGTGTATTTTATTACTTTTAATTTAAGATACAATAAAGGAGCGTTGAAATTGGTTTCTATTACACCCAGGAAAGATTTCATTGTCTAAATTTTGTGTAATAGCTAAAAAAATATTTTCAGTATTACACTTCTGCTCTGGGTTTGCCACACAGCTCCAATGAAGGTTCAACGAACTTTGCCACACGTTACATATCCTAGAAATAATATTTTTTTCTTAGTTAAGAAAAAAACGACGTAGTTAACTGAAAGGACAAATATATTTATATATTTATAAGTTATTATCAAACTACCTTATAAACAATACCTACATTGCATTTTTGAAAAAAATGTTAAATCACTTTTCAATAAAATGTAACTACAATTTGAGGCCATTAAAGCTAACGCAGATTTAGTTTCGGCAGTTCCTTCAGTTATTATTTGCAAAAAAATTGTTCTTTAGGCCAAGTAAAAAAGTTGTTGATTCTTATAAGAATTTTTGCTTCAAAATACTTGTTATATATGTTTTATGATAATTCCTGAACATTTACACGTTGAGGTACTCAAGTTACGTTAAGTAGTCTCTTGGTAAAAAGACATTGTAAGTTGAGTAATAGTTATTTGAAATAGATAAATCCTTTTCTGAGATTTACCCTATAAATTTGCAAGTAATTTATACTACGCAGCCATAATTACGTTGCCACTTAATAAAGGTAAGATGTGAACAAATTTGAAGTTCGGAAACTCACTTTTCATTTCCTATCCTTTAACATAAAAATAAGATTAATAAGAAGAAATCACTCATGTACTTATTTACTCTTTCACGCACATATTAATTGGTTTGATTTCATGATATTGAAATTAATAGCTAGTTAGCTTTTAAACAAAGTTTTTACATTTACGTCGGAAACACCCGAGAAGCGCTAGACTTTCAAACAAGAAAGCTCGTTGCTACGAAGCGTGTCTGGCATTTTAAATGTGTACCTACTACCTACTCGTGAATCAAAGCGGCTTTTTTTTTTTTATAGAAGAAGGGTGCAAACGAGCGTGCGGCTCACCTGTTGGTAAGTGATCACCGTCGCCCACGAACATCCACAACACCAGAGGAGTTACAGATGCGCTGCCGGCCTTTAAGGAAGGAATAAGCTGTTTTCTTGAAGGTCACTAAGTCGTAACTGTTCGGAAATACTGCTGGCGACAGCTGATTCCACAAAGTCGAAATGCGTGGCAGAAAACTTCGATTAAAACGCACTGTGGTGGAATGCCAACCATCTAGGTGGTATCGATGGAACTTCGAATTCTGTCGCGATGTACGATGGTGAAACTCAGCAGCTGGGATCAATCCGAACAGTTCCTCAGAACATTCCCGTGGAAAATTTTGTAATTTGTATTTTCAGATATATAAGACGTGTAAGCTACATTTAATAGAGGAATTTTCAAAAATTACCAGACCAAATATAGCATACCGATGACGGGGCAGCAGGGTCTAAGGTGCCAGGTGTACTGCTATCGCCAATCCACTTGCCGAGCGTGGCGATTATATCAAATCCTCCTTATGGTAGAGGCCTATATCTCGTAGTGTACTGTTTACAGGCTGGTAAGGTAAGATGATTTATGAATACAGTACATGGTCATCGAACGGTATTCTTAGAGTTCTAGCCGATGGCCATAATGTGTTTAGGTTATTGGTCTGTTATCTTCTGACGAATGAAGACATTACTCCTATCCTAACTACTTATCATGTATGCCCTGAACTTTGTAGTATTTAGGGTCAGAACTTCAATCGATGGAGCAGAATGTAGTAAACATAATGTTTAAAAATAACATAAAAAGTTTTTTAAGTATCTTTTGTTTAGTTCTGTGTTCAGGCAGCTCCACGCGAATGAGTAACAATTTATTGCGAATTGAAATTGAAACGGCAACGTCAAAGGAATGTTTATTACCTGATCTAATTTAATCTATGTAAATAAAACTCAACAAAGGGGCTACGACTCACAGTCCATAAGTAGCATTTTTAATAAGTATAGACCTAGTACTCGTATATGTAATGCTATTAGATAAAAATACAAGTGAGTGATAATGTACGCATCACTTTAAATTCTAGATGTGTTTTGTAATTTTAAAATTTCTCAATTACCTATGTTTTTGGAAGCGTTTTTATAAATTTCAATACAATAAAGTCGAAAGTACAGTGTAAAATGTGTATTTTATTACTTTTAATTTAAGATACAATAAAGGAGCGTTGAAATTGGTTTCTATTACACCCAGGAAAGATTTCATTGTCTAAATTTTGTGTAATAGCTAAAAAAATATTTTCAGTATTACACTTCTGCTCTGGGTTTGCCACACAGCTCCAATGAAGGTTCAACGAACTTTGCCACACGTTACATATCCTAGAAATAATATTTTTTTCTTAGTTAAGAAAAAAACGACGTAGTTAACTGAAAGGACAAATATATTTATATATTTATAAGTTATTATCAAACTACCTTATAAACAATACCTACATTGCATTTTTGAAAAAAATGTTAAATCACTTTTCAATAAAATGTAACTACAATTTGAGGCCATTAAAGCTAACGCAGATTTAGTTTCGGCAGTTCCTTCAGTTATTATTTGCAAAAAAATTGTTCTTTAGGCCAAGTAAAAAGTTGTTGATTCTTATAAGAATTTTTGCTTCAAAATACTTGTTATATATGTTTTATGATAATTCCTGAACATTTACACGTTGAGGTACTCAAGTTACGTTAAGTAGTCTCTTGGTAAAAAGACATTGTAAGTTGAGTAATAGTTATTTGAAATAGATAAATCCTTTTCTGAGATTTACCCTATAAATTTGCAAGTAATTTATACTACGCAGCCATAATTACGTTGCCACTTAATAAAGGTAAGATGTGAACAAATTTGAAGTTCGGAAACTCACTTTTCATTTCCTATCCTTTAACATAAAAATAAGATTAATAAGAAGAAATCACTCATGTACTTATTTACTCTTTCACGCACATATTAATTGGTTTGATTTCATGATATTGAAATTAATAGCTAGTTAGCTTTTAAACAAAGTTTTTACATTTACGTCGGAAACACCCGAGAAGCGCTAGACTTTCAAACAAGAAAGCTCGTTGCTACGAAGCGTGTCTGGCATTTTAAATGTGTACCTACTACCTACTCGTGAATCAAAGCGGCTTTTTTTTTTTTATAGAAGAAGGGTGCAAACGAGCGTGCGGCTCACCTGTTGGTAAGTGATCACCGTCGCCCACGAACATCCACAACACCAGAGGAGTTACAGATGCGCTGCCGGCCTTTAAGGAAGGAATAAGCTGTTTTCTTGAAGGTCCCTAAGTCGTAACTGTTCGGAAATACTGCTGGCGACAGCTGATTCCACAAAGTCGAAGTGCGTGGCAGAAAACTTCGATTAAAACGCACTGTGGTGGAATGCCAACCATCTAGGTGGTATCGATGGAACTTCGAATTCTGTCGCGATGTACGATGGTGAAACTCAGCAGCTGGGATCAATCCGAACAGTTCCTCAGAACATTCCCCGTGGAAAATTTTGTAATTTGTATTTTCAGATATATAAGACGTGTAAGCTACATTTAATAGAGGAATTTTCAAAATTCACTACTCTTCACATTATTTTGATGCTTTTAAGGTTTTTCATACGAGAAATATTCATGCTATCTGTGTGGAATGTCCTGCTCGCACTCAACGCCGACGACAGTGCGTATTTCACGTCGTCTCGTCGGCCAGACATCCAGCCAGCAGTCGCTGCCACCCGATTTCTTTTTATGAGTGTGGTGCCGACGCAAATAAGCATTGAAATCTCGAGGTAATCTCCGGTAACAAATTCTGTGACGAGGCTTGCAAGCCGGTACGCCTTATCTCCCGACTAGGCGAAAATTTGAAAGAAATCAGCGTATTAACTTAAAAAAAAAAACAAAGTAATTATTTTTAATCACTTAAAATAAAATAGGCAATATATAACAAACAATTTCTACGGAACGCAAAGTCTAAGTGATTTTTAGAGTTGATTATCGATTCAACATAAAATGGAGATAACATTTATATTTATTGATATATGTGTTCGTATTACATAAGTTTACAAAATAGCAAATAAGATAAGGACTCATCATTTTGTACGTGGCAGATTCTAGTCATGGACCTCGAATGAGCCTCGAAAGGGCCGGCTCGACCTGGGTAGTACCAGTCTGAAGTTGAGGCATCTCGTGCTTCTGCGTTTCGTTTGGTGAGTGAGGTAACCGTAGGCCCTCTCCCCTAACCCTCACCTCTTCCCTCAACCTGAAATATCCTTAAAAACGGCAACAGACTCTTGTGTTCAGGTGAGCCGCTTGTTCGTTTGCCACATTTCCCATTTAAAAAAAATAATAAAATAAATTTGAGGTTATGGAACAGAATTTAAAAAAACTATGCATTAGGGCCATTTGTGTTATAGTTTCTGCTTTAGAATTATTTTTTTAAATTATTTTGAAATATTACCACTTTCATATTAGAGGAGGGCAAATAGTTAAACAACACAAGCTTTTAGATTTCATTTACACACTTAATTGAAAAACAAGTCTTAAGAAAATATGTACTTTAAAACAACGTTAACAGTTGTATAACTTTTTAGCGCGATTACGTTGTGACAATTTTCTCGCGGAGCGTAGCAAAAGTGAACTTTGCCGTTATTGTACGAGTATAATTATACTGTACACGCGAAGCATATGCCTTTGTTTCGTGGTCTGTGTTGTCATACTATTGTCATATTGTGACTTATTGATAAAGGTAGTTAGAATTTTGTTGAGGTTTCAGATAGGGTTCAGGAAAAAAAAAAAAAAAAAAAAAAAAAAAAAAAAAAAAAAAAAAAAAAAAAAAAAAAAAAAAAAAAAAAAAAAAAAAAAAAAAAAAAAAAAAAAAAAAAAAAAAAAAAAAAAAAAAAAAAAAAAAAAAAAAAAAAAAAAAAAAAAAAAAAAAAAAAAAAAAAAAAAAAAAAAAAAAAAAAAAAAAAAAAAAAAAAAAAAAAAAAAAAAAAAAAAAAAAAAAAAAAAACAAAGTAATTATTTTTAATCACTTAAAATAAAATAGGCAATATATAACAAACAATTTCTACGGAACGCAAAGTCTAAGTGATTTTTAGAGTTGATTATCGATTCAACATAAAATGGAGATAACATTTATATTTATTGATATATGTGTTCGTATTACATAAGTTTACAAAATAGCAAATAAGATAAGGACTCATCATTTTGTACGTGGCAGATTCTAGTCATGGACCTCGAATGAGCCTCGAAAGGGCCGGCTCGACCTGGGTAGTACCAGTCTGAAGTTGAGGCATCTCGTGCTTCTGCGTTTCGTTTGGTGAGTGAGGTAACCGTAGGCCCTCTCCCCTAACCCTCACCTCTTCCCTCAACCTGAAATATCCTTAAAAACGGCAACAGACTCTTGTGTTCAGGTGAGCCGCTTGTTCGTTTGCCACATTTCCCATTTAAAAAAAATAATAAAATAAATTTGAGGTTATGGAACAGAATTTAAAAAAACTATGCATTAGGGCCATTTGTGTTATAGTTTCTGCTTTAGAATTATTTTTTTAAATTATTTTGAAATATTACCACTTTCATATTAGAGGAGGGCAAATAGTTAAACAACACAAGCTTTTAGATTTCATTTACACACTTAATTGAAAAACAAGTCTTAAGAAAATATGTACTTTAAAACAACGTTAACAGTTGTATAACTTTTTAGCGCGATTACGTTGTGACAATTTTCTCGCGGAGCGTAGCAAAAGTGAACTTTGCCGTTATTGTACGAGTATAATTATACTGTACACGCGAAGCATATGCCTTTGTTTCGTGGTCTGTGTTGTCATACTATTGTCATATTGTGACTTATTGATAAAGGTAGTTAGAATTTTGTTGAGGTTTCAGATAGGGTTCAGGAAAAAAATTATATGACAATTTACTATCTGTTAAATAGATTGGTATTGAGCGTTGAAAATAAGTTCTCATTGACAGTACATTATATGAACGTGACTAAAGCGTTTGATTATATCTACATATCTTAAATAAAATGCACTTTATTTGCTTCACATGACATGTATACATTTACTTAATAGCTGCATTTCAAAACTTTTTTTAAATTTAGAAAAAAGGAATGATCAATATGAAACGTTTGTAGTCAAGTCATGGATGTTAACATTATGTATATAAATGATTATTTATTTCTGTGGGCTTAAGATAATGACACTAGAATTCGAATATGCGCACGACAGGAGAGGCATGTAGAATTAACCCATTTTGGCTTAGTTTTCCGGACAATACGTCAGTGATCAAATCGAGTCTTGATTGCTGTCACTTCTCGGTATTTCAATTAAAAATTACACCGAACGAAATGCAGAAGCACAAGATGCCGTGGTACCAATCCGGTCGAGCCGGCCCATTCGAGCTGCAGTAAAAGCAGCCGCTTGGCTCTACCACGTGTAAAATTATACATATTGAGGTTAGTGAGTTTCATTTCATCATTTTAATGAGGTTTTATTGGGTATTAGATTGTTTTAAAAGTTTTTAAAGTATCTAACACACGTGATCTTTTAAGGCTTAAGTTGTGAAGTATACCCTAAGTAATTTATGGTGCATATCCTAACTTCGATCAAATATGATATTATACCAGTATATATCATAAAAGGATTGATGCAATTTAGAATACTTAACTATATTATTATTTTAAGTATACAGAATACCACAATACTAACTACTTAGCAGTAAACTAATTATTTACACAGTTTGATCGATGTAATATATGATCTCTCACTTAATTACGAAGTATGAAAGTCTAAGCAAAATTTTATTAAGGATTTTGTTATACATTTGCGAATATTTTTCACTAGTTTATGCTTACGTGCATTTATCAATATAATATTACTTAAAGTTTTACATAATTAACCAGAAAAATTAAGATTAAAAACATAACATTGTTTTGAGTAGCGTTTCCTGTTTTAACCTGTTCAACAGTACAATTATATACGCAACCCAAAAAGTTTTGCTTGGTGTACCCTTGAGTTTCTTGCTAAAAGATTAATGTTTTCCAGGGATACTTAGTGTGTATTATTCTATTGTTCCTATTCTAGGTCGACGCAATTTTTTGCTTTTGTTATAAATGTGACAGTCTCTTAAAACTCTCTTAAAGATAAAAAGTATAAATAGCAACTTAAATTTAATTGTAATTTTTTATGGCCATTTAAAATTAACCGTATGCTTAAATGTATTGCTTTCGGTAAAGTCGTTAAAGTTGACTGCGGGGATATAAGAAGAGTTTCAGTACTAATTCTATAGCCTATATGGTGGCGGTGATCGTATAATCTTGATTTGAACTTGCCAGTTAACTATTGCAATAGAGTTTTATGAAAATTGGAACACGGTTTATTTGGTGAATGCTATTTTTGTCTATGACTAATATAATTGCTATGAGCTATTGTCATTCGTCATAAGAGTTTAGGAACCCAATTACCCTAAACATCAAGTAAAGAACGTGCTTTTGATGAAGACATTATAGCATAAATACTGGTAAAGAAAACATTAATGTTATAATAAAATTAAAAAGACTTGTTTAAAAAAACGCGATCATTTATTTTGTTATGTTAAAAGTTGAAAGCATATTTGCAACTGAGGTGACAACTTCTTCAAAGAGACCGACCTTAATAACATTGTGTAATCTTGCAACTGTACCTCAGGACTGAAAAATTGTTTAGTAGGCAAGAAAACGATTTGTTCAGGTTATTTGGTTGAGTTGTATACATAAATATGTATAGATACATACAATATCATTAAATAAATAATATTCAATAAAATATATAATTAATACAATTAAATAAATAAATAAAACCCGAGTCCAGATGGCAGAGGGTTAGGGAGAAAGGGAAAGAAACCGGCGGACGATGCGGGCGGTATCTCGTAGCACCGCTTTCTTCATTTGACCTCGGAGCGGACCCTCACGGAGTCCCAGCCACCTCAGATGTTCCAAGAGGCTGGGATTACCCCATTTGCAGAGACGACTATCGGAATTACTTCGGTCGGCATACTAGCCCACATGTCGGTGACCTCGTGAGCCTGGTCCAGATATTTAGTCTTCTTGTCCGTTTCGTCTTTCACGAGGTTCTCGTCATAAGGAATGGTGATGTCGACCAAAAATATCCTTGACTGTGCCCGGTCCATCAACACGATATCAAGCTTGTTTGCAAGAATCGTCATGTCTCTGATGATGGGCCCGTCATTCTTGAGCAGGGCTTCCGGTGAGTACTTTAGTGAGTCAGACGGTACGAAAGACTCATGTAGAGCCTTCCTTGAAGCTATTTCTCCTTCCATACGGTATCTCGCTCAGTACTGCCGGGTTTTGCCGTTGCTCGTTGGTCAGGATAAGATATATGTCCGAATAGAAAGACTCAGCCGATCTTGCCAGGAAGTAAATATTGAGGCTACACACATCACGATTGTGGATGGCAAGGACGCTTAAAAATCCGCTCGCTGTTATAGCTATTATTATTGAAACTGAATTTATTACTTTCCTCCTAATATGTTCGATTTATTTAAATATGGTGAAGGTGATGTCCTCCTAGGCAAAAATGGTCTAACCACGGGGATAACTTCCGAACACTTTTGGCGATATCAACTGGGCGGGTTAGTCAACGTGGCCTGGATTTTTAAGAAATGTCATTGGTTAACAATTTTGTTGGCTGCTCATAGCTTTTACCTACGCCACTTATGTGAATGTCCGTACACATTAATAGTAAATATATTACTACTGTTGAACTTCTATTTCGTACCTTTGTTTAGTTTATTTTTATTTGAGGTTTCTTAAAAAACTAATACCACCAATAGATTCAGTAAACGAAAAAAGCATTTGGTTTTCTTCGTTTCCAGAACGATGTAAAAATCACTCGCTATTTAAAAAATATAATTTTTTTTAGTAAGAATGTGTGTATAATCAGGAAGAAATGACCGCGTAGCTTATTAGTTAGTAGCGTACCTATCTGTTTATACATGGGTCCGGAGTCTGAACCTCAGCCGAGGCCGATATTTGTGCAACTCACATATACATTTTAGTCGTGTGTCGCGTTCCGTAACTTTGATACTAAATTCTCCTCCTTTTTAAGACGGCGTAAGCGTTACATCAGATACAGAAAGGTGAAGATGAGAGGAGTCTCTGTGTTTGCGTGTAAACTTGTGGCATTCTTATATCTCCTGCGCAGTTGACTACTGCCGATAGTATTCGAAAGGTATCGCCGCGGTCGAAACCGTTTAGTAAGATATCATGCGGGGGCAGCAATTGTAACCGTTGTTGCTTCCCTTTAATATATTCGGACAATATTGAATATTTCATTTTACCACTTAGCGTGCGAGTTGGCGATCTTAGCACCTAACATCTCGCACCGTAGACGCTCCTGCTTGTCACCGATCTGAATTAAGTCAAGCACGGTCAAGTTATTTTTCTGGATTGAGAAAAATACGTTATATATCCTTTAATGGGCTTTACGGCACCTGTGGGACAAGGGTGGCAGATTCTCTTACGTCGCTACCGCACTTCTATTTTGTAATTATTGTTCTTCAATCAATTAAAGTTTTAAAGTAATAATTTACGTATGGAATAGAATACAAAAATATTTATTAAGCACAACTTATATAGTTGTGATGAATAAATGAAAAATAAACAAGTCTAAATAATGAAATAAACCATATCGCATGTGCCGAAAAGGGATGATTGTCTTAGCATTTGCTGTGTAAGAATAATATTACTCAGCGCTGATTTTCAGCCAAAAAACCTTATTCAATATAGCCACTCTCAGTACATACTCGTAAATCGAATGTATTAACTGTAAACGTTAGTTATGAAACACGAAAATACGTCACGCCCAAGCTTTGACTTTGTACACTCAAAGTGAAACCTTTGTGGCACTGAAGCCTGAATTTGAATTATGTTGGAGAACAAGTTGTTAGAGGAATTCCTACCCCAGAGTACGGTAATTTAAAAGTATATTTATTTGAATATTTCAAAAAGTTAGGTAATTATACATATTGTGTCTTGTGCTGTTTTCATCAATATATTATATAGGATGTGTATTATATTATATCAATGGCTAGTTTAAGAGTAAAAATTCGAAAAAGAAAATTACAAGCATTTGTCATTCGTAGAGCGTAGTATATATTATACTCGTAACTGGTAGCAACGTAACAATCTGCCGCCCTTTCTTCCCGTGAGAGGCGTAAGAGGCGACTAAATGCATAGCCTTAATAATCTCATCACAATCTCAAATAAAGGACGAGGCCACCCGTCACATTCCATCACCTGAAGAGGTGAAAATTGAGCTGTTGAAGCCCGCTTGGCTACGCTGAATCGTGGAATCGTGCGTAAATAACTGCTTGCCCATATGGGCCGGATTAAATGTTATAGAGAGCCAGTATAATTACTGTCTTTTAGGCATACCATCTTAGTCCTTCATCAGTGACAAAGCACCTGTAACCTTCTTCGATTGAATTTGTTTGTGCGTACGTACGTACTCTTTGTAATACTCAGATTTAATACATGTTATTCTTCTGTAACAACTTATGGTGCATTAATATTACATATAATACTATTAAGCAGATAGTTACGCTGATTGCATTGCTAAGCCAATATTATTTCGTATTTGTAAAGGCAGCTAAGTTCACAAAGTGAATTTTGTTTTCCTCTTTTTCCTTACGTAATGTGCACACTCCGTGAAAATAGATACGTGTTAATCCCTTCGTATCGATACTCCGGGGAAATAAACTACGCCAGAATTTTCATCTAGATTGACCTAGTAAAGGCATCGTACAAGAGCATTTTTAATATTTAATACACAATACTTCATTCCATTTTGTTTTTTTGCCCGTCTGGTTTTGTATTTCGTTTCTGCTCCCTATAGTAGAATATTATACAGTTACTTAAAAAAAATATCTGTAGACAAGTAATATTTATATTGCTGATATTTGTACTACCTCTCCTACGACAGATATGAAAGACCGAAAAATTTCATTCCAAAAAAATATTCTGAAATTTAATTTATTCTTAATGTATGTTAGGAAACTTAGCTTGTCATGGTAGGTAAACACAACATGGGTTAAAAATGAAAAAAAAAATAACTATTGAAGTTGTAATTTTTTTTACGTGAAATACCTCTAAATTTTTTTTTTAATGGAAAAGACGGCAAACGAGCAAGCGGTTCACCTGATGGTAAGTGATTACCGTCGCCCACATACATCTGCAACACCATAGATGCTGCAGGTGCGTTGTCGGTCTTTAAGGATATTTGGGAGATGGGCGGGAAGAGGAGAGGAATAGGGAGGGGATGTGGGCCCCCGGTTACCTCACTCACCGAACCAAACGCAGAAGCGCAAGATGCCTCTACTTCACGCTGGTATTCTGCGAGGCCGTGGTATCATTCCGGTCGAGCCGGCCCATTCGAGCAGCAGCTAAAGCCGCCGCTTAGCTCTACCACGGATGTTTGATTTTAGTGTTCACTTCATGATTATATTCATGGTTGGCCCATGTCGAATTTATGATAGTCACGTTTCTCTCGACACTGTATTACTATAATATATCCTGCTCTCAATATAGCTTATGTCAAGAAGATTCATTGTTTTAATGGATCTATTGTAAATCTAACTTTATTTTTTTGTGGTGTAGAAACTTTGGGGCTTGCAGGACTTTCCATGACAGATTTCACAAATTAGACACGTAAAAAAAAGTTGAAAAGTAGTATCCAATAGTATTTTAATTGTGTAAATACACATCTAAGATTTAATCTTTTTAATTTAGTTGATCTTAGTTTTTGGCACAAGAACTTTTATGCGTTATATGTTAAAAAATGTAAATAAAACCAATGAGGTCAAAATAAGCTTTAAAACTTTTAAATCAAAATCATAGACCGCAAAAGAAGGAAAAATTAATGAGAAAAATACATTACTAGTTGACATATATATCGAACTAAGTATTAAAAAAGTCATTCTTTTAAATATTGTCTGTAACGGTGCGAAAATGTCAGAATCCGTAAAAAGAATGTAGTAGATTTTTAATATGCGCAAGCATTTGACTCTTCTCTCTCGTTCGGCTTTTCTGACATGGGGACAACACACATTAATTTAATTAGAAGAACAGCGATGGGCAGGTGTTATATTTTAGTTGTGACGAAAAACAAATGGATGTACTCGCTATCTATAGCATATAAAGTAATTAATACATTTTATTTCATATACTCATGGCGCCACCTGCCGGAAAGGGCAGAACAACGTCTGCCAAGCCAACTAGTTAATATATAAAATAATTGACAATAATGATCCACCGCTAAGGCTAATCAAGATAGGTTTCCTCAGAGATTCTTTTACCAAAACCTCAGTGTGACATCACACCGTTATATATTTTATAATTGTTTCGTTTATCCGAGACATGGTAACCGAAAAATGAAGCCATATCTTGCAGGTGAAAAATAAAATAGCATGATTTTATCGAGGCATAACTATTTTATGCCGTCGCGGATGAGACCCCTGTCATGTATGTATTAAAAGTTTCTTACTACTGTAATATAGCATCACATACACCTTATTTATAAATAATATTATTAAGGGTACAAGCAGTAGGTTTTTAACTAAGTATCACATACGGCATATGGCAAGTATCACGTAGCTTTGAATTATTTTTTCATGGTCGTTGAGTTCGAATGAACTCTTGACTGGAGCCCCTAAGCAGACTCGACATATTTATTTTACTTCAAACACTTTTGCCTTTGCATGTATAGTACCATTAGTAGGTTATTATTTAGAGCTATGGAATGCCACACAGCCTGAAATTCTAATAGCTCTCTATACCCTCCAAACTGGAAAGTAAAAGTAGTCACACTACTGCTTAGGGCATAAGAACGAGCATTACAAGCTTTTCCTTTAGTCGCCTCTTAGGGGCACCCACGGGAAAAAGGGGGAAGCACATTCTTATGCTGATACCACATGGTCAAAAAGAAAAACTAAAACCATATTAATAATTACTTTGTAATATATTATTATTCTGTATCTTTTACTTTAAGAGAGAGTTTTCGTGTAGCGAGATCAGGAATTTATTTTACTTTACAAAATTGGTTCTTCCGTGTATAAAGTTTTAACGATGGCAGAGTTCGCTCAAGGGATAATTACTTGCTGTCTAACTTATTGTTATTATGATCTACTGTTTTCTATGATATAAACTACTAGGTTTTAGTTGATTTTGGAATAACTAAATCATCTAATACATTAATGATATAAAGACTATACCATACATATACACCTATAAAATAGTTGATATAAAAAAAAACTAATATCGTAGTCTTCTATTAGAATATAGTCTATTTTGGATTATAAATTATGTTTATATTTTATATTATTAAAATAATATAAACTTATAGTCGGCGGCGAAACCATAGTCCAGATACGCCGCGGGGTGGTGCTTCCGAGTGCTTGTCTATTTTAACCCAAATAGAACAAAAAAAAGTCGCTTTGGGCCAAGCATTTCAAACCGTGGATGTTTTTCATGGCAACCGCTGAGTTAGGTTTGTCTTGGTCAAAAAGATTTTTTTTAATGTGGTCGTTTTTCCGCAAATTTTGCCTTTAGTTTGTCAAGTAATAACGCATAGTATGCACCTGTAATGGTTTTTTATGTTTGAAGATAATCGATTAAGATAACTCCACGCATATCCCAAAAATGAGTCACCATCACTTTCCAAGCTGAAAAACCAGATTTTGCTTTTTTTGAAGTCGATTCCCCCTTCGCAGTCCTCTGTTTTGACTGTATTTTTGCTTCAGGTGTATAATGGTGTATCCAAGTTTTATCTATGGTAAATAATCGGCGCCAAAACTCTAATTTATTGTCCCTAAACAGTCCCAAGAGAGCCTTGGAAAGTTCAATCGAACACGTTTTTGGTCCAACATGAGCAAAGATGGCACCCGACGCGCGGACAGCTTTCTCATCCCTAAATCTTGATTCAGCAGCATTTGATGCAGCATTTGGTGAACTTAAGCGACGTTTTCGTCAGAGGTTGCAGTTTTTGGCCCTCCCGATCCGTCCGTCCGATCATCATCTCCCAAGGTGGCTGGTAACGACCTCGTTTAAATTCAGTTGACCAAAACTTCATGGTGGTAAATGATGGTGCCGAGTCCCCGTACACAGCGTTCAAATGATTTTTATTTACGTTTCATAAACAAATATTTAAAGACAGCTTGATATTCCATTTTTTCTATTTTCACAAAAACACTCACATCGACTGACTCAAACGATTGTCAAACAACAACTACGGGTCCAAAATGGTTGAAATTTTTGTGACTATCTATCAAACGATGCTGCCATCTTAACGTTAAGGTCGGAAACTTTTCAGAACACCGTCGTATTACGTATCTTGGAAAGTATCGATTCCAATAACAAAATATATTATTTCTTCATCAGCCTGGCTATGTGCTCCGCTGGGCCTTTTAAAACAAAACATTCATTACATTAAACATTTATTTTTATTTTTGAAAAATTTTTGACAGAAAGCAGAATTTTCTCATCCCCGACACCGCATATTATCCTAAATATAAAACTGTGTCACAAGTACGTACTATTTGTAGGCTGACCTAAATGTTTTGAATCCTTATGCAATATGAGTAAGTATTTCAAGTGAAGTTTATTTTCATATTTAAAAACTCAATACATTACTAGGCTAATGTGTTGTTAAACTATGTTATGTATTCGCGAATACCTTACATAAGTTTAGGATGACTCCAAATAATAGTGTAAATGTCGTCCTGAGATAAAAAAAAATGGTATTTTAACCCCAGGCAGTTTTATTAAACAATTCTTAAGCGAAAACCGTGCTAGAATCATCATAATTAAAATAAATCCATCTATCAGCGTTTATATTTAAAAGAAAGTTAAGCTAAGATATTCCAAAAAACGGTCTTCTGAACTTCTTTGTATACACTCTGCAATCGTAGAATACACGGTATGTATACAACCGGAATAGTGAAAATGACGAATAAAAAAAAAAATTAATAATAATAAGTCTAGTGTGAAAAAGGTGACTCGGTGGGGTGAATATAAAGTCATTGTAGTGATTTTTGTCACATAATTTACATAAGAGTACCAAAGTCGTTGCTCCCACCCACAGAGGATCGTTAATATAATGCCGTTTAGGTACAAAGTTGCCACTCGAGAACCTTTCTTCCCCAACGTTTATCAGCTTAACTAATTATATCTCTCGGGCACCGTTGGAAGAAATTACTACTATATATTGTGTTTTAAGAATATATTGTGTATTTGACGATTATTGCATTTAATTATTAATTTACAGATATATGAATGTGTGTATGTGTAAATATACATTATATATGTACGTATAAGTATTTTTTATTTCATTGTATGTATAAGCTTTAGTTGTATAGTATGTATATTTATATTGCACCCCACCACAGAGATAGCTATGCAGCGATAAGCCCGCCAAATTGTACCTTCTAATTGACTTGACTTTTTAATGTTTTCTCTGTCCTTTTGTTGTGTAGTATACAAAAAAAGTACCTTCATTAATTCATTATATAAAAAGCTCTCAGGAAAACTGGAGGAATGCATATTCCATAGCTCGTTGGCCTTCTTCACAGTCTACAGTCAAGAATCATACTTCAGTTCTATATTTCATCACGCAACGCGCACCGGTTAAGATCTTTGTTTTTAGCCAAACTGAAACGGCTCATATATTGATACTGTAAGTTTTTTTTATAAATAATGTATGTAATTGCTTGATGTCAATGTTGATATCTATTACCACTATAAAAAATACTTTAATTTACACTCTCTTTCTCTGAGATTTAGAGGTACGAGGTATTGTTCTTTTAGACCATTGATTACATAAAATTACCACCATTTAGACCATTAATTAGATAACAGTACACAAAATCATGTCAGTTACTTTTCATTCTTTTATAAATGAAAATGTAATCTTTTTAAACTTATTTCTAGAACAAAATCATACAATTCACAGTAATTTGAAGCATAATAGAATTATCTTTATATAAGATATACAGTATTATCATTGTTGTCTTTATAATTCTGAAATTATGCCAGTATTCAGTCTTATCCATGTTTATTTTTCGTACATTTGCACTGATTTGGTTTAGTTGGAATATATGTAAATAACACAGTGTTCATTACGACACAGACATTGCGTAATACAGACGAGTGTTGAATATGAAACGTGAGTCGTGAATTATTTATGTAAGATAACATAGCAAGGGCGGAATACTTTGTCTGCTATAATATATTATAGGGTTATTTATAGAAATACCGGAACCATTATTGATTTTAATAAATATTCCCAACCAAGCTTTCACAATATTTGTGTGTGGGCTTTATCATGATGAAAAACCTCTGCCTTTGTGTTGACCAATTACGGCCGTTTTTTCTCTGTTTCTTGCTCGAGTCTCATCAGCTCTTGGCAGTAGAGATCCGAGTCGATGATTTTGCCCGGCGGTAAAGCTCATAATGAACGATTTTCTTCCAATCCGTATGGTGGGATATATAGACATAGCATCACCTCACTGCGAGTTAATCCGGGTTTCGCTATAGTCTGTGGAGCATGACTACCCTTTGACCATGATTTTTTTCGCATTTTTGTGTTATAGGTCCACTTTTCATCACCAGCTTTCAAAAACGATTCGGTTTTATTACGTTTCAATAGAGAATAGCAAATAAGTATACGATTCATTAGGTTTCTTTCGGTGAAATCGAATGGCATCCAAATATTAAGCTATTTAGTATATCCAGACTTTTTCAAATGGGTCAAAACTGTTATGGTCAACACTTAGCTCTTCAGCTATGTCGAAACTACTAATTTTGGTCCACTTTTTCAAAATATATCTGTAAATAGGTTGGAAAATCAAATACGGACTTAACAATGCAAATTATGGTACAAGGTCAAGTAACTTTCTCGACCTTAGGTACGTTCAGAAGGAAAATCACCTAATTAGACTGGTCTCGGTTCAATATTTCTATTATAATCTTACTAATTGATGGTGGGTACGGTTATTTTGGATTCTTGTCTCACATATCATAGGATATGTGAGACAAGACAATAGTGTCGAAGTGGCGATTAGTAGACGGAGCGCCTTTTTAAATTTCCTTCATAGGAGGCCTTGTCGGCAGCAGCTGTCATGTTGTTCCTAATAATCTCTGGTTAAAACGGCTAAAATAAACTTCTAGATCTCTGACCAACTCTCGGGCTTGAGAGCTTATATATATTATTATTAAATAATAAAATATTGAGCACTAACTGGCTCGTCAGATGTTGTTCCGTCCTTTCGTTTAGTTGCAATGAGTTTGATTTCTTAATTACGTAATAATTTGACCACATTGCCATTGGGTCCAAGTATTTGATTTTTGGATATGACCTATAATATCGATAGAACAAATATATTATGTGAATATGGCTTCAATCAATCAAGTCGTTCAGAAATTACTCGATCACTAACCAACGATTATAAAAAATTAAAAAAAAAAAATTATTTCGTGAAGTTTTAATAATTTGTAGAAATTATGATGAATGAATTTATTCCTTTGCGCGGGAAACATTCTGTTTAACAAAGAAATAAATTCATGTACAGGTCTATTTTCATGTTCATAATAGGATTTCATGTGTATAGAATATTGCACGGCATGGGTCGAAGCGAGACGACATCGCCGGATGAAATAATACAATTGTTTGTGTTAGTTGTTGAAGTATGCTGTCTGGCTGTGTATATTATATATCTAGGAGTGTATCGGGTACGAGTACATTGTAACTATTTGAAAAGGGAAAGAACGACACCCTGCATCTAAGTGTTCGCAAAGGTTTTACCACTAAAATGTATTTACGCAGGTAAAGGTATATCGTAATTAGGTTTACCAGTAAAGGTAATATTATAAAAGGAGAAGAATCTGTACTAAAGAGATGGAAGGAATATTTTGAAAGTCTATTTGAAAGAGTTGAGGCAGATGCAGGAACGCCTCCTCAAGAAACAAATGAAAGTCAATCAGTCAGAGACATAAGTATGGATGAGACTAAGAAAGCACTGAAGAGCATGAAAGCAGGTAAAGCAGCGGAATATGATTGGGTGGCGGTCGAAATGCTGAGAGCTGGACAGGGCGTGGTAGCTAGTCAGTTGTATCGCCTTTTCAACCTGTGTTGGACAATGGGCCTAGTATCGGGAGACTGGTGCAAGGCTGTAATCGTACCTCTGTACAAAGGAAAAGGGTCGCAACAAGATTGTAAAAATTACCGAGGTATTAACCTACTCAGTGTCGTCGGAAAATTGTATGCTAACGTTTTGATAGAAAGAGTCATGGATGAAACTGATGAAAATATATGGGATGTGCAAGCAGGATTTAGAAAGGGGATGAGATGCACGGATCAGGTATTCTCCTTAAGGTGCATAGTTGAAAAGTGTTTGGCTAAGAACCAAAAAGTCTATTGCGCTTTCATAGATTTGGAGAAGGCCTATGACAAAGTAGTGAGGGGATGAATTGTGGTCGGCACTATCTTTGCATGGAGCGAGCAGTGATCTGATACGAGCACTGAAATCTTTATATGAGGGTTCCCGAGCTTGTATCAGAATTAACGGGGTGTACACGAACTGATTTGATATCCATAAAGATGTGGCTGTGTATCATCCCCATGGCTGTTCAATTTATTCATGGATATTTGTTTGACAGATTTGAAGGAGAGTGATTGTGGACTAAGAATGAATGAGTTGCCTGTTAAATGTTTGTACTACGCCGACGATCAAGTCTTACTTACGTCATCGGCTAAGGAAGTGCAGGCAATGGTGACAATAATGAATGAGGTACTGGAAAGAAAGGGAATGAAAGTAAACGTTAATAAGACAAAGGTTATGGTGTTTGAAAGAGAGTAGAGGATGACGGAAGAATGTATCAAGATTAGGGAAGATAGTTTAGAGCAAGTGAATGAAGGAAAGAAAGAAAGAAACATTTATTGCACAAATATGCCACTCAATAACAAACAAACATTGCAAAACATTTAATAAGACAGTTATTTACACAAACAATGTTTAACATTGCCTCCTCTAGACGCGTTGCGTGGCGCATGGGGCAAACAAACCACACTCAGCTAAATGCTGCAGTTGAGACTACAGCGCTGGTTTTCAGTGGGCCTGTGTATCGTGACGTACGGACGTTCGTATAAATACGGGGAAAGTTATTTTCAACAATTTTGTACATAACTTAAGAAATATCAGTAACAATAATAAAATGAAAACTAACTTAACTATAATCAAGGATAAATAGATTAAATAAATACAGCATTGCAAAATTGTGTCCAGGAGTTATGCGACCTGTACTCTGTTCTGGAACTATACCGCATTACACAATTATGGCCTAATCGCAGGTATGTAATAATTAAAATACACTTATCATATCAGTTACCATCCTCCAGATATCATCTATTACATATATTTTTTTTTAATTTACTATAATGAAACTAGTTAATACAAAAAAAAAAAAAATTAATTTCTTCATTTTAGTACCTTCCTTCAATAGGCTTCTTGCCTGCACTTCCAGTCGCTGAGACTCTGTTCGTCAGTGTCGTATGTCTATAACCATTGAGGTACGTATATCTCATACCATATTTTTTTGAGAAATCATAAGATGATTTTTGTAGTTTGATTTAAATGATTTTAATGTTTTCAGACAACGAAGCGGTGGCGGCAGCTTATTCCAGCACTTGGAGGCAGCATACTTAAAACTACCACGGAAGGCGATGGTACGATGGTAGGGCACGGCGAGAGAATAGCTTGATGAACGAGTAATTTTTGATTGTACGTCGCGCGACAACACCAATTTTTGGTAGCAAATTGTATTTAATTAAGCCAAAGAGTAATGTTGCTAGGTGATATTCTCGACGGTATTTCGTTTTTAAGATGTTGCCCTCGTTCATGTTTAGTGTAACATGAGCTCGTGGCGGCATCTTAAAACAAAATCTCCCTCAGGCGTTCTGCACCCGCTGAACTAGTTTTTGACTGCGTACTAGTAAACGAGGGCCGTATACGGTATCCATATAATTAAATTTAGAAAGAATCAGCGAGTCGCAAAGTTTGATACGAGTATCTGTATTTAGGTATATAATACTTTGAGCCTATAAAAGCATTTTCGAGCAGTGTCTAATATGTGACTTTCGAATCGTAGACAGTCATCCATTATCAAACCTAAATTTCGGGCCTCAGTCAAGTTCAACTCGCTCCCCTCTTATGGTTACCCTAACTCCGTGTTTCGCTATCTTTTGGATTTTTTTTGAATGTCCCTAAAATCATATCATATATTTAGACTTGCTCCCATTTAGAACTATTGCATTCGATTCTGACCAAGCGGCAATACTTTCTAAGTCTTTGTTTAATTTTTCTATATCTGATTTTGTTTCCTCCGGTTTACAAGGTATATAAATCTGTGTATCGTCGGCGTAAATATGGTATCTGCAATATTTAATATTATTTGTTATATCTACACAATACACAGCAAATAAAAGAGGTCCCAAAATAGAACCTTGCGGCACGCCTTGTTTAACCGCCTGAAAGTCAGAATTCATCTGTAAACCACTTTGGTCAGAATTTTGTACTTGTTGTTCGCGATACCTAAAGTAACTCTCGAACCATTTTACTACAGATACACCAAAACCATAGTAATCTAATTTTGACAGAAGCCATGGCTCATTTAGACAGTCAAACGCCCTAGAAAAATCAAGCAAGGCCAACACAGTACCTTTACCGCTATCTTGGTGTCATAGAATGTCATCGACTACTTTTATCATAGCGGTTGCCGTGCTATGGTGTTTCCTGAACCCAGATTGAAGACTAGGAAGTATAGCATTAGTTTCCAAGTATGCCCTTACCTGCTCAGCCACTACTTTCTCCAAGTACTTGGATGCGCAAGGGAGAATACTGATCGGGCGTATATCCTTCATGTGAATAAGATTCAAGTTTTTAGGTACCTATAGGCCTGATTAGTGCACGTTGCCATTCAGCGGAATATGTATGGGATGTAATTGATTTATTAATTATCTTTGTTATTATAGATATTGTTTTGGGAAAAGTCATTTTCAATATTTCCAGGGAAATACCGTCTATGCCTACCGCATTTGATTTTAGTGACTGTGTAATTTTTAAAATATCGCTTTGTTCAACTGTCTTCAATTTAAATATATTTGAAACTTTGACATGAAATGCAAAGAATGTCGAGTAAGACATGGGCACTTGATTATTTCCGGGCACATTTAAGAAGTTCGCATTGATCAAATTGGGGTCATTGTAAATGTGATGCGGCAGCCCAGTTTTATTTTTTAACCTTACATTTTTTTTATATGGGACCATATGAATTATTACCACAATACAAGATTTATCCCGGAGTGACATCATTTTTTTATATTAAACGGATATCCCTCTTATACGTAGGGGCGCATGAAGGTCAAATAATGTTATCAACATTGTGTTATACAGTGTTACCATATCATCGACGTTATCTATGGTTTTAAAGCTTTCCCAATTTAATAAATTTAAATCTAATAGAAACTGTTCAGCATCAATAGGCAAGTTTCTATGGGACACATTAATCGATTTTTGCTTTGCTTTTTTAAATTAAGTTCGCAACAAATAAAAGTATGCCTACTTAAATCAGGTATGTGGTATACGGATACAAAGCATTTTTCAAAGTCTGTACATACAATGTCTATTAGGGTTTCGCTGTAATCTGTAAAGTGAGTAGGTTCAGTAACATACTGACTCAATTTATAACATTGCAAAAAACTTCTTATCTACAGCTGTTATCCGTGTCATTCCAAAAATTTATGTCGAAATCGCCGATGAATCGTTGAATGAATGAGTTAGTTTACTTGGAAACAATGTTTACGAGAGATGGAAGGTACGAATGTGACATTGAAAGGAGAGCGATGGCAGGTAATATGATGAATGGGGCATTGCATAAATTTATGAACAGCCAGATGATATCTCACAAAGCTCGTTTGGCTGTGCATAGATAGGTATTGGTACTAACACTAACATACGGAAGCAAAAGCTGGGTATGGCAGAAGAAGCATGAAAGCAGGATAAATGCAGTAGAAATGAGAGCGTTAAGAAGTATGATTTATGTGAAGACAACTGACAGGGTTAGAAATAAGGTGACCAGAGAGCGTTGTGGCGTGTATGATGTAGTGACACGAATTGAGAAGGGGATGCTGAGCTGGTTTGGACATGTGATGAGGATGAATGAAAGTAGGTTGACAAAACAAATATATGAGGCGAGTGTAAATGGTAGAGTCGGGAGCGCAAGACCTAAGCGAACACTTCACGATCAAATCTGAGACGTTTTGAAAAAAGGTCAGGTCAAGAGTACTCTAAACCAACGAGTATGCATGCGAAGATTGATGAAAGTGCGAGAAGCAAAAGACGTATGTCAGGACCGTAGCAAGTGGAAGAAGATTGTCTCTGCCTACCGCGTTGGAAACAAGGCGTGAATATATACATTTACCAGTAATTTATAAAATTTGTAAAAAGTTAAAATGTTTTTTTTTTAAATAAAAGCACATGTACTTTTTGTTGTTTCTTTGAAAAACAACCCAATATAAGAATATTGGAGAAAAATGTAATGGAAACCAAATAATATTTACAATGACGATGTTTTCCTGGCCGATCATAGGTAACAATAATATCTTAGGTGTACACGAAACAAAATGTTCTATAAATGTATGTTGATATCTGATATTGCAGTCGACAATAAGTCAGGCGCAGCGCGGCGATTAGGGCTTTTATGTATTATTTTACCTTTATATATAAAAATCTTGTGTGGCTGTTAGTGATCGTTTAACTTTTGAACGTCTTGTCCGATTGAAGTCATATTCCTACAATATATTTGTACTAACGAAACGATGGTTCATAGCAATGCCCGAACCCGAATAGGTGGCGTTGTGGTCGAATTATTAACAAATTTTATAATTACCTGCCAAAATGACTCATATTGAGAATATGTGCTGGTTAAGGGCTAATAAAGAAAATTACAAATAAGTTTAGAATTGATGGGCGGCATTTTGATAGAGTTATTAATACATTTTATTTCCCATAGTCATAGCATCCTGCCGAAAAGGACAGAACAACGTCTGCCGGGACAGCTAGTATTTTATATATTTCTTAGGCATACTCTGAAAACATTTGCCATATTTTCGACATTCTCGAAAAAAACCTATTAACTTTATCCCAAGAGGTTTTATTTTGGAATACCCTTATACTTCAATTTATTGAAACAGCCTTTTCACAGATTTATTACAGTATGACTTCTCCGTATTGTTAAAATTAATATAATTTTGAAGTATTATACATTTTCCATATCTAACTGACGCACCGATTGGAAACTTTGCTAATGTTTGTATAATAAGAATGACACTGCCAAAATACTCGAGCGCCACTCGCATGGTGGTTCGGGGTATAGAAGATATCAATTCAAGATATTGATTGAGCCCGGTTACTAGAACTCCTCCAACTCTTTAGTAGACATGTTGAGTTTGGAATAGTTTTATTTGGATGAAAGTACTATTTAAAAAAGGTCAAGGTTACTAGGTGGAGTCAGGAGATGGGTACTGGAACTGTTGTAGTCGATAGGATCTGTTCAAATATATATAATGATAAGGGTATTAAGTCGTGTTTTTAGTTTTTTTAATCATAAAATGATTAAAATAAATTAAAAGTAGCAGCCTCTAAGTGCCCTCTGCTGGGAAAAGGCCTCCTTCCCAAATACCTGAGAGGGTTTTTGAGCCGGGAAGGGCAAGTCACGCTGTTACAGTGCGGGTTGGTGGGCTTCACACATCCTCGAAATAATATTTTATTTTTATTTCCCAGACATGCAGGTTTCCTCACGTTTTCCTTCACCGCCGAGCACGTGGTACAAAAAAAAACAGTATTTCAATTTGATAGTATCAATGTTAGTGGTGCCGGCCATCGTGGCCACTCGCGCCGTTTGAAACTAAAGTGAGCGCTCTGACTACTAGGCTACCACAGCTCTTTCATTTACAATAAGAGAAATAAAAATATTTTTAAAAAGATTGATTAAATGAGTTTGTTTAAGTGTTTTGTTCAATTTTATGAGTAAGTTTAATTAAGTCTTCACAAGGGCGTCGAATATATACAACTGATCAACTATCAAAACAGTCTTGGAAACGCTCAAAGAAAATTTACTTATCATGAATTATTCACGTGGGAACAGTTATCAGCTTTGTGCAACTGTTTCAACAGTAGACATGACAGTACATTTTTGTTTCGAAGTTGAAAATTTAATATTATCAACGAAGTTTATAAAAAGCTCTTAGCAAAGATGACTAAACATATTTATTCCTCTCTCCTTCTCTTCTCTCCATCTCTTCTTCCTTAAAGTAATGTAATAGTCTTAATACCGAATCATACCCATACTGAAAGTTAAATTACGACTAATCTCTACTACCCCAATTAAACACAAACCTTATCAAACGTTTTTTTTAGGTTTTGTTAATCAGTGATTGTGGAGAAAACATTTATCTAATTAAAAGTTTAATATATACGAAACTCTTGTTGTTTAAATCAGGGATTCCCAGACTATTTTGGGCAAGGGACCCCTTTTCCAACATGAACTGATACCTCAGACCCCCATAGCCAAATTACTTTAAAAATCCTATCTGTAGTTTTTTTCCTATTGATACAAAATACTTACCAATTTAAAAAGTTTGCGGTTGGTTAAGGAGTAAACTTGACATCACTTTCTCATAAACATTTAACGTAATGAATAGATATCAAATTCTGTAAATATCAAGTGTAATTAATATTTATTAGGTTTTTTTTTAAATTACAACAATTATACTTCTTACTAAAAATATTAGTCATTCTTATAACAAACATATTAGCAATATTGGTACACGTAACACAACTTATACAGTATCTTGAAAGTTTCAAATAAGAACTAGTGTTAAATAATAGGGGTCGGGTCGGGGATCTCTTTAGACCTCGTCGACCCCAGGGAAATCGACATCGACCCCTTGGGGTCTATATCGACCCATTGGGGTCTATATCGACCGCTTTGGGAATCACTGATCTAAGTAATATCAGAACTTTATTTGCAATTATTTATTGATGGATATAATTGGTCGAACAAAGAAAATAAATATTCGCCTATTTTACTCTAAGAAACTACAATCCCACCTTAACCACTCCTTTGTATCCTTTGCGACTGCCGGGGTTTTCAAGTCTCCGATATGCGCAAGTGATACTTTTTTACAGATGTTACTTTTATAATTCTAGTTTTATTTATACAGAAAGAAACATTTTCTTAAAATCGTTTACTGTAGGCGTTTACTAAATTGATTAAAATAGGGTACAAATATTGTTCTGATTCGAAACGGATATTTTCAAGCTGTGTTGACAGTCTCAATATCTATAACTTTTCCCATGTGAATAATTCATGGAAAGCAAATTCTGTTTCCGCAAATTTTTTTTGGCCTTTTAACAATGTAGATAAAGAACAAGGACTTGTTTTTTAAAAGGCAAAGAGTGTATATTAACAACATAGAATATATGTAATGTAATATTAATTATTAAATTAATTAATTATTTTTGGGTCGGGTTGTATTGTGTTGCATCCCGTGTCTCTAATAGCGTATAACCTAACCCTTCCTCCGATCCCATCGCATATCTGTTACATCTGCTACGGGCGAGTGCCTCTGTATTCGTGCGTACACTAGCGGTGTATAAGAGTATATCCTGCGCAGTTAAGAACTGTCGACAGTGTTCGGAAGTTGTCGTCGTGTTAGAAATAAGCCAGGAAGATTTCATACAAATTCGTTAAGCTTATTTCACTAATTGACTTTTATGAGACCAATGAGCTGTGTTTTGGGGTCAAATAATAGTAGGTCTTGATTTCGTCAGCCCCAACTCGAGACTTTGTGAAACAAAATCTCCACGTTTTATTCTTCACGTCAGACACAAGTTTATTTCGGCATTCTTTAACGACTTCTGACTGAAAGGCGGCTTGCCTGCAATGGGCACGGACAAGCTAAAAAAGGAGGTTTATTAATTAGGAAAAAAACATCATCATGATAGCGTGTCATAAGTCCACTGCTGAACATGGGCTTTCCCAAAGATTGTCATAAAGCACGGTACTGAACTTACATCCTTCGACTTCCACTCTTCACTCGACAGCTTTCCTCCCCAACGGTTGACCGTTTTGCGAGTTACGTAGCCGGTCCGTTGCCACTTCAGCTTGCTGATCCTTTATACCGATTTAGCTCCAGTGTTAACTTAAGATGAGTAGGTATGTAAATTGTTTTATTTTTAGTTTACACAAAGTAAAGAGATGTAGGTGATCAATTTCATTCAAGTATTAGTTAATATTATCTGTGTTAAACTCTTAACCCTAAACCAAAGACACAACAGTTCTTCTTAGTTTATTAGACCTGATGTTGCCAAACATAAATATAAGGGAAGCTTAGCGCCAACTGATAAGTGACAATTTTTTTATTTTTCACTTTTTTTAGCCAATGATTTGCAAAATTTATGCGTAGTTTAATTTCGTTGAATTTTTTAATTAAAATTACACAAACATTATAACGTTCAACGATATGAAATAAAATGTAATTTTTCATTTCGTTACCTGTTTGAGAACCAATACTTTTAGATTCCGTTAGTTGTTTTCCTGGCTATGAATTTTAAATACTAAACTTGCAATCCGAAACGTGCGAATAAAAAAAAAGACATTTAAAAGGCACTAAGTCCGGTGATCGCAATAAAGTTTAAGGAAATATGCCACATTCTAAAAAGTACTAATTGCACGCTTGCGTTCGAAAAGCTATATTACAATATAGCTTTTCGAACGTAAGCGTTTTCGTACAATAATGACATATAGATTAAAGTGGGTTTAAATTAAAATGAATGTGGTCCCAAAAGTTCGTAGCAACGTTTGGAGACCCTACGCCATCGCATGCTACATTTTTTAAAAATTGTTTACTTCAATTATACAAAATAAAGGAGAGTAAAATACGTGTCTATTTACTAAATTCTTTTTTTTACCACAACTTTAAGCAAAACATAACGTTAATAATCAATGAAAAAAACAGATTAATCGTTCTTTGTTAGAAGGACTGCATTATTTTTAAAGCGTCTGTTTTATTTACTGCCTAGACCACTTTCGTAATCGATTTTATCGCCTTAGGGGTATATGAATAATTCAAGGCGAGATCGCAGCATAATTTCTTTTACGAAAAAGATTTTTCATTAAAGTTGAAGTGACGACGAGCGAAAATTATAATTTTAAATAATAATTGGATATTGATACTTCCTATTCAATATCCATAGTGAGAATAAGCTGATCATTGAGATTCGTGCTCAGAGGGATACGGAGGACCTACATCACGAAGCCAACTTCATCCTTCTATAACATCACGTAATGAGGTAGGAGGTTGATATTTGTACTGTTTATGTTGATGTAGGGGTTATCTAACGAATGATTACTGCCTCTTTATGTACCATATTTACGTCGATTTTTGTCACATGTATGTAATTAAGCGTCTCCACGCTTCATAAGATACACAGCCGCTAAACGGCGGCTTTAGCTGCTGCTCGAATGGGCCAGCTCGACCGGGTTGGTACCACATCTTGTGCTTCTGCGTTTGGCTCGGTGAGTGAGGTAACTGGAGGCTCACTCCCCAATTCCATCCCCCTCTTCATCCTCGCTCCCTTCTCCCAAATACCCTTAAAGGCCGGCAACGCACCTGCAGCTTCTCTGGTGTTGCAGATGTACGTGGACGACGGTAATTAAATAATAAAAAAAAAATATTAAAATAAAACTTTTCTTTCATTTCTTATTCAATGATACCAATTACTACTGTAGTGTTCACTTATTTTATGTACACTTAGTCAACTTTAAGACTAGTCAGATATTGGCTCACAGCACACGCACTACGTCTTCACTCCGCACCGGCTCGATCAAGAATAACCCCTGCACTTTTTTTTTTCCCGTAGATGGAAAATGCTTTACACATACCCCGTTGCTGACCGGGAGGCCACCAAATGCATTATGTCGGACTCGGATCTCGATAGGAAAAATATACCGACTGAAAACCATCCGCGTTGCTGTTGACCCGGAGGCCTTTACAGCTTCGTCGGTAAACCCCTGCTCTTACTAACGCAGTGTTTATAAGATCTTTGGTTCCCACTTGCATTGCCTGATATGACTGAATTATACATTCCTTTATTAGTTTCTATTTAATAGGTATACTTTCACATACACTACAACTACCTTGATGGTAGGAATTATATGAAAGTTGACTACTAATCAAAGAGTTATCTAATAAAATTAAGTATTATTTAATGATTTGAACTACATAGATACATCAGGTATTACTAGGTCAGATGGTCTTGTCGGACAAACAGACAGACAACAAGGTAATCATGATGATATTAACGCTGATGGTTAAGTACCTTCTGGATTTCGCCTATTTTCAGTTCATTAAAATGGATATTAAGACGCCTTTTTGTCTATAGTTATATATGATTGCCTAGAGCAAAGGTCTAATATTAACATTACATTTATAAAATATTCTTTTCCCAACATGAACTTCTTCCGCATTAGTTCCTGAATTTGCTTCAAATGTTTAAAATAATTTTGCACAAAAATGGGAAATAAAGTACGAAATAATGAAATAAGTATTATTTAGGGTTTTAATAGTTTCGGTAAATTGTGAAGTCATTAGAGCATTTATATTGTTTTCTTAATAACAATACAAGTGCATGTTTAATTTAGAGAAAAAAAAATTTGATATTTATACTTTTGTTTAAGCTTTTTATCATTACATATGTATGGGAAACATTCAAATAAAATAACAAGCATCTTTATCTAATTTATTAACATCTCATAAAGGATCTTACTTGTTATCATTCAATAGAAAATAGTGCGCCATCGTGGAGAAAGGATTTGCCAGTCTGCATCAGTGTCAATTTGCATTAGGTAGGGTGCGCCAAAAGTAAACAAGTATCCCTCGTCTCCGTGGGACCTTTGAGATTGGCAGCCTTAGCGATCGATAATCCATTCGTAAATTATAGGGGAAAATCATTTGTATAATCTTACACATTATATCTAATATACCTTCACGTGTTAAAACCATAGTATTTCTATTGTTTCAACACGTCAAGAAATAAATTACTAACATCAGATACAGATATTTAATAATAAATTACTTAGTTTTAATGCCTAACTTGTTTAAATTAAGCACTAAAGTGCTCGTACTTGCGTTAATTTTATTAAAAAAAGATGCAGTACACAATCATTTGACTATAGGAAAAAAAATCAATATTTTAGTAATTAAGTAATTAAATTAATAATTATTATAAAAATTAAATATAATTCACATCGCCAGACCGGAAATAGTGAGTTAGACTAGCGGATATATACTTTTGTACCTAATAATCCAAATAAATAACATACGATTTCGAATTTAAGAAAACTATATTTTTTGTAAAACTCTAAGTTGTAAGAGTGAACGAAAATACTGATATATGTTTTACAATAAAACTCTTCTTAATACTTTTTTATAACATACTTTTACTAGCAGAGATATAAGACTTTTTAACAAATTGTAAAGAATAATCCATGAAATGTTAAAAATATCTGATATTTACAATGCCACAAGGCTGGCTAATTACATACATAGTAAACGTATTAGATATGCCATAGAATATGAACTTATATCTATGTTTATACTTATATCAGTCCTTATTCTATGGTATATACCCTTTGTAATAAATATGACAAATATGACAGAATGGTAGTGGTTATGTATTCTTTGAATCACAGTTTATAAGTTTTATTGTGTTTATGGTTTCATATATTTTCACTTATAATATTTTATGTAACAGTGTTGAAATCTGAAATGGATAAGGGTATTGTTTTCTCTAATAGAGTACTTATCGGTAATTGGTACGAAGCCACTAAACTAGAAGAGGTTAGAATATAATATAAGAAACAATCTATAAATTGTAATCTTTAGTAAGCTACAAAAGGCCCTGCTGTATTTCGTAAGAAGTGTTTAAAACTACTGAGTCCATCAAAATCAACAAGGCATTCCATCATAGTTTTCAGTAGATACAACATGTTTTCTTTTGTCGGTTAATAGTCCACTGCATTTTTCACTAGATATAACCGCCACGCTTGGCAAACCAGTTGGCGATTCTAGTATTGGCCACCTTAAATTCTGCTCGACAACTATATGTGTAATTTTGGACCTTTTTTGTGTCAGATGCCATGATATATTGAAGTATTTTCTCTTAGTCGACTCTTGCCACACCCACAGAAAGAAAGAGGATCTAAGATTTTCATATAGCACCATTACACGTAACAACTTATTCTTCTTACTTTTTCATTGCCTATTTATTAAAGTTACCAATTACAATTAGGTGGAATGTGTTGTATGCTTAACTACCACCTATTATAACTAATATACCACCAAATTACCTAAAAAGTAGTAGGTATATTTAACCAGTGATTTTCCCTATACTTTTAGCACAAGTTAAATAAATTTCTAGAACAAATGAAAAATGGCGATTTATTGCTGGCGCGGTTTCGCACAATGACTAAGAATCTTAACGATCCAACAATTTTGACTCAATCAACAGGAAGTATTAGTTTTGGTGCACGAATATCTCTTCTTGCGCCTTATGTTACAGGTATAAAACTGTGGATTTGATGTAAGATAGTATTTTACATGTTTTAAGTTTACAAAAATGTTAAACTGAAAATGGTAAAAATATAAAGTAAACATGAATCTCGTTGCAGATTTCGTTCATCCCGTTTTTTTTTTGGGGGGTAGTTCTATATATTCTCTTCTGGTTGGGTTGTGTATATAGATACCAATAAATACCATTATACAAATAATATTTAATAAATGATATATATAATAAAATTAAATAGATAATTAAAACCCAAACAGGTGGAAGCCCCCGGCAGGGGAGACCAGACGGCCGTGGGTTAGGGAGAAAGGGAAAGAAACCGGCGGACAATGCGAGCGATATCGAGTAGCACCGCCTTCTGCATTTCAGCCCGGAGCGGTCCGTCCCGGAGCCCCAGCCGCCTCAAATGTTCCGAGAGGCTGACTGGGATTAACCCCTTCGCAAAGACGACGATCGGAATAATTTCGGTCGGCATACCACCCCACATGTCGGTTACATCGAGAGCCAGGTCCAAATATTTTGTCTTCTTGTCTGTTTCGGCTTTCACGATGTTCTCGTCATAAGGAACGGTGATGTCGACCAAAAATATCCTCGACTGTGCCCGGTCCATCAACACGATGTCAGGCTTGTTTGCATGAATCGCCCTGTCCGTGATAATGGACCGATCCCAATAGAGCCTAGCGCGGTCATTTTCAAGCACGGCTTCCGGCGAGTATTTATAGTAAGGCAGTCTCCGATCCACGAGACCGTATTTCAGAGCGAGCTCCTGGGGTAGGATCCTGGCTACTAGGTTATGTCTGTGCAGATACTCAGAGTTAGAAGGCGCTGAACAACCGGAGATGACATGCCGATGCGACTCCCCGGGACGGCGACAGGCTCGACAGACGTCGACCGTGCCATCCCTTAGGATGTATTCCCGATAGTAGTTCGTTTTAATAACCTTATCCTGTATCGCACAGAAAAAAACCCTCGGTTTCTCCAAAGAGGTCACCAAAACGCAGCCAGTTTAGGGAGGTGACGGTATCTACGAAAGGCTCATGTAGAGCCTTGTAGAACCTCCCGTGGAGCTCTCTCTTCATCCATATCCCTTTTTTTTTATTATTATTATTGTTTCTAGGAGCCCTGAACTGCAGTAGTCACTTACTATCATCACTATTCGCTCGTTTGTCACTCCAATTCAATAAAAAACATAGGCCTTTTAAAAATGGGCTAAAAATGTCTTGATTGAAATCACTATTAGTTTAAATAAACTTTAATAATGCTACGTGTAAAAAAATCTTTTAATTTAAATTTCAACAAATGAATGCACACACCTTTCACGACGCAGAAAGTTCCATTTGGTGCGGCTTAGTGTAGTCAAACAGGCTTCCGCAACCCATCTTTTGCATCTTCGGAAGATAAAACGTGACGGGTGATGAAGTTGCTTGCTGGGAGATAACTCCCGAAGATTATCCTAAGATGTTTAAGGATTTTCCCATAGACACGTCTTATGGCATCCACTGAGAATAATGGAAGATTCTTACGCTGCTACGTGTGGTAGGCTACAATATATGTACATGCAATTTAAGACCTCATGATCATATTTTTACAGCTACTGACCCACCGACTGATGACAAGAAGGGTATACTATTGGGTGGAAGAATTTCAGCCAATGAAATTGAATACTTTCAAGATCTAGTTGACGGTTGTTCCGTAGTAGGGCTTGTGCAGTTACAACCCGCAAACAGAAGTACATTCGTTATAGCAAGCTCAGACTACTGCAATCGAGAAGGCGAAACTCTGAAATACAACCAGGAATTCCTCCTTGTTCTCGCATCGTCTATAAATAAAAAGGTAAATTTATTTTTAATTTGCATAATGTCTCAAAAGAGCGTCTCAAACTATTACATTTTTTTATTACTATTTTATACTAATAACGAGAGCGTTGGTAATACTTTTTATTTTCATTTTAGCCCTTGTATATTAGATACGATGTTGATCCAATTCCGGGCTTATGTGGATTATATCCTCTGTACTTAAGTGAGCATGCTGTGTCAAACACACGGTGGCGAATTTTACCTGTACAGCGCCCTAACATTACAAGATTCGAACAAGAAGGTCTCCCAATTCAAGTAAGCTGTTAGTTGAGCTTTTGTACATTGTAGAACCAAGCGGCGGCTTTTGCTACTGCTCAAATGGGCCGACTTGACCGGGGTAGTACCACGGCTTCTTAGAAAACCGGCGTGAAGTAAAGGCATCTTGTGCCTCTGCGTTTCGTTCGGTGAATGAGGTAACCAATAATCTTCCTATATAATATCTTCCCTACCATCCTTCAATTATCCTCAAAGGCCGGCAACGCAGTTCGTCGGGTTTTGCAGATGTACGTAGGCGACTTCTTGACTCACTTGCCATCAGGTGTGCCGCTTGATCGTTTGGCCCTTTCTGACAAAAAAGTGATTGCCTACAAAGTGTTGGCACGCTATTCGAATTTATTTGAAATTTTGCCTAAAATAATATGCAAGTGAAATAATACACGGCTAAAATATACTGCTAATCATTACGTAGAGTACTGATACTCTAATAAAGCCCCAAGTTTTTAGCGATTCAGTGGAGAGGCGTGCTAAGATTTGGTAGACTAATAAGTTTTTTTTTGATATTACCTTTTCCATTGATATTTAGTTGCTATTACAGAGAGTTTCTTAGTTGATTTCGTATCGAAGCTCTGGGTCACAACCCAGAATTTACAAATCTCAAAAAAAGTCCCGAACTCATATGATACGACGTCAAAATATAGTACTTGAAATTATTTTGAAATTAATTTATTTTTCTCGGTTTAATAGATATAAGCTGCACTTTCTTTTGTAGGTCAACAGTGACATTGTGATCAACCATTGTTCAACAAATGTCAACTTAGGTTTAAATGTTGGTAGATGGGTGATGGGCTTCCATGGAAAGGTAAGCTAATGACAGAACTCCTAATTTCTGATCCCAATTTTTAATATAATTGAAGAGTGTTATTAAATATTACAGGTATGTACTCCATTAATGAGGACGTGTTTAGATGTCTATGGACGGGAGTTACCAAATAATATTTGGCAAATTTTTATACCCATCGCCAGTTAATATTGTTTCAGGGCATAAATCATTGCTGTTACAGTTTCATGAACATTTTTATTACTATTACTACAATTAAATTTTTTATACGAATAAAAAAATGGAAATTGTTATGTGAGATGCTTAATAAAATGTTATAGCCTTATCTATTAAAATTTTGAAAGTAGGAGATAAAAACGTAATATAAAAAAGGTTTTTTATTGTTTTTAAATATACAAACTAATAAAAAAAGGAAAGGAAATACGCTTATAATAAACGACTACACAATATATAGTTAGTCAACAACAAAGTCTTCACTTTTCGGATTAATTTGGGACTATACTATCTTTTACTTCAAATGCCAAACTCACCGGCGCGTTAGCTAGCAACGCTCAAAGAAATTTTACGATTGAAGATCACTACAAGAAGCAAAATATTAACAAAAGTTTAACATGGTCATCATCATTTATAAATCACAGTTTGATGGGGGAGGACCCCAAAGAGGTCACCAAGTTTAATTTTTGTGAAAGAGGAGTAGAGCCTCGTAAATCTCTTCATGTTATCATGTTAAAACTCTTAAGTTTATCAAGAGACTGTCTTGGAACGTGCAATGAAGACTCGTAACACTTTTCAAAAGTATACCGTGGACTTTCCAGCAAGACTCTGCTTCTGGTCTAGCCACGAAGAACTCAAACCTGGCTCGGGAGCAATATTGTGGACTTCATAATAACTGAAGACTGGCCACATACACACAGATATTACTTTTTTGCCGTCAAAATTATATGCATTTTAATTTTTATCAGAACTTATGGCTATACTAGGTACAAGAAATCTACTAAATCGTAACTTTATCATTTAGTACCATATTATATAAGAATTGTTTATGAGATTGTTAAGCAATTTTTAAGATTCCATGCATAGATATTGGGTTTGAATAAATTTTATTCATAGGAACAGGATTGAGCATCGATAATATACTATTACTGGCAAGGGTTGATTCTTATTTGTATACGACAAATATTCCTAAAATGATTGCTGCATTATCGTCATCTCCACTGTATAAAAATAGAACTTCAGAATTTGATATAAGCCGTGTCAGCTCTTTAACATAACACCAATATGCGCTATTATAATATTATATATGTATATTCTAACAGCTACCCACGGGTTCGCCCGCTAGCTATTTTTTCCCAAGAGCACTCTTAATTGATATAAAAGGTTATATTATCTTGTTCCATGGTACTGTCTACATTTCGGCCATATTTCGTTTTAGCTTGATTGAACGCTTGACATAAAAAGCCTATAGTACTTTTGGAATCATAAGAAACATTAAACAAAGTTACATTAAAATCCCTGAATTTAAAAACATACATACAAACATATTTTTCATTATACATATGTACAAATTATTTTATATGTTAGTATGTTATAGATTGATAAAATGAGAGCAGCTGTTTGTTAACTTTCAAGTTAAACGAAAACATGTTTATATGTTTTTAATATGGAAGTGGTTACTTAAAGTTTCTTTCTTCTTATTACATTTCCTTCAAATTATAAAATAAAAAAAATTAGTTCTCTCGACCGTATACGCATTACCCCATTATATAGTCAGATATTTATTTTAGTCTTTTGAATCCACTTTTCATCATTGAAACAACATAACATGTGGAGAGCCTGTCCACATTTTACTTTTAAGGTCAACAGGTACATTCGTTTGGAAAAACTCATTGGCACGAACCCTGCCTGCACATAGGAATCAAACTAAGGTCTCGTACTCGTAAGCAGTTTTCCTCAGACCGGTCTCATAAAATTTACTACAAAGACGATGTTTCTTTCGGCTGTTTATTTTCCGGTTCTCTAACTTCGTTAAGATACTTCAAAAATTACGTTTGCCAAACGATATTTAAATTTATCGTCGTTTAACATCGACGAATTTTCGTTTCACTACATTTCGTTAGAAAAAATGCCGGCAATCAATCACTATCACTGTAAGTAAGACTGAAGCGAAAATATTCTAATTGAGAGTTGATTTACTAAACTCGAAAAGATTCTTCGTTAATACTGTTTAAACGAAAGTATAAATTGTGCTGTTATTTAGCGCTCCTTGTGATACAAATTAATATAGGTATAATATTATAGAAAAAATAAATAGGTCTAAAGACTTCGAAACAATTTTTTTTTATCATTCCACTAAGGTTTAAGGATATTAAATGCCTTTCAATATGACTTAATTGAAATGTCTGTGGGTACGTTACTGCCGCGGGGTTATCGTCAATCAAAGCTAAAAAGTTTTTCTTTAAGTATGATAATCAATAACTCGGGAAAAAGTAATTGTACTAGATTGTATGCCTGTTGAAAATCACCCAAAAATGTTTTTTTTTTATCCCTTAATTTTTGGTGACTAGTGTATTACGGGACGCAACAAAATACAATCAGAGCCGTAAACTTTTAAGCGTGGTAGAGCCAAGCAGCGGCTTTTGTTGCTGCTCGAATGGGCCAGTTCGACCGGTTTGGTACCATGGCCTCGCAGAATATCGGCGCGAAGTAGAGGTATATTGTGCTTCTGCGTTTCGTTCGGTGTGTGAGGTAACCGGAGGCTCACTCCCTCTCCCCATCCTCCTCCTCTTCCTCTCGCCCATCTCCCAAATATCCTAATAGGCCGGCAACGCACCTGCAGTACCTATGGTGTTGCAGATGTATGTGGGCGACGGTAATCACTTACCATCAGGTGAACCGCTTGCTCGTTTGCCATCTTGCCAATAAAAAAAAAACGAATAACTCGTGTATTGCAAGAATATTGCCTTCTGACAATAAGCATATAGTATATAGGTAACTTATATACTATACTAGGGAATATTGAAAAGGTAACAGTGAATCATGAATTACGGTTTTCAGAACACACTACACGAAACAGGCAGCTGAAATAACAAAAACAAAGGAACAAAAACATTTTTGTTTCCTCGCAAAGAGAATTTTCAATTATTCATTGCCTATACATCCTACTCTTTATTAAGATAAAAAATAAAACTTTGCTCGAAAAATATTTTCAGAAAATGATGGGGGTCGAACGAAAAGTGTGATAGAAATAATTAATAGCTTATTTCTATTCACGAGTACATTTAAGTTTGCATTACGGAAATTATTTTACATGGCTTATTTTCTTAAACAACCCGTAAATTCTACTGCTGCCTCACTTCTGCTTGTCGTATCATCATAATTTATATCTGGGGAAAAGCTAACGCATACCCGCGGAAGTCAGGACTAGGTAATGTTGGGCTTTAGCTACTAAGCCACATCTACAACTGTTTTTAAGAGTCATCACGAATCGTCTATCAAGCAGGCTTGACGAGTATCCGAAACACTGTAGTACCATAGATCACATACATACTCTTCGCTAGAATCTACAAAAGGTCGGAGATAGCAACGAAAAAAATTAAAACATTTATGTCTGGCGTATGTAGACTATGAGAAAGTCTTCGACTTCGAAATCTGAAATTTATGGGGTATCGAAGGTAAAGTCTATTCAATGGTGCCAGACATTCGCTATATCGAAGTGTTAAAATGTTAGTACAATGAGGCTACGATGTCTATCCTAGTAAAGTACGAAACCCATCCAATTGCAGAAAGGTGTAAGACAGGGATATATTATATCCCCAAGACCCTTCATCGCCGCATCGGAAGATGTTTTCAAGCTGCTGTATTGAAGGGATACGGTATTAACGTCAAAGGCCTCTGAGAAGTGATTTGCTGACACAGTCCTTATGGCAGGGTTTCAGAAGCAATTTGGCAGTATGCTCAATGATCTCAATAGTGTCTCCTGAAAGGTTGGTCTTAAGATGAACACAGGCAGGATAAAGATCATGTCTAATGTCCATGTCACACTCATACAGGTTATTGCTGGAACCATTACGCTCAAGGTTGTCGATAAGTTGGTACCTAGAATAAATTATCCGACTAGATAAGTTCAACTTTGACCAAGAGGTCCATCGGTTAAGACGGATGCTCAAAACAATCTGTAGTAAGGGTTGATTTCCATATGAGTCAAAGAAGTCTTTATACACTTTGGCCTACTAGCCCCGTTCGGCCATTTTGTAAACCAAAGGCCGTGTCCACAGATCATTTCAAAAATAAAACATAAAAATTACACGTATTTCATGTATTTTATGATGGTAAATATTATATTTATTATTAAGAAATATAATGAAGACTTAATAACTAAAGAAAAATCGAACAAAATATTTACCTAATTTCCTGAATTTTCGACCCACTCCCTAAACTGCGTATGTTAGTAAGTTACCGAGACACGTAACTGAGCGACACATTCATTACCTTGAACTTAAGGTCACAGGGATATCGTATTACGACGAACATTTTTGAACTTGTTGCCTGTTAGTCTTCCTACCCCAATGTTAGTCAACCATCCCGGTTTACTAAGTAGTCACTACTTTATCGCCCTTATTTAGACAGTAATGTTTTTTCTCCATCTTTCCTTCCTTGTTGGAAAGATTTAAGATTTTTTTTAAGATTTAAACTATATATAAATGCAATAGACACCGCAAGAGTATCAGCACACTTTTTTAAATAATAATGATGCATGTACAAAAATGTATATCTGATAGCAGCATCAAAGTTAGGAGAAGTCTAGTACTATGGTTGCTAATCCATCTGCCAAGTGTGGCGATTATAAAAAATCCTTCTTTTAGATGAAGCCCGATATGTCCAGCAATGAATAATAGGCTGATGAAGAAGATGAAGAAGTGTTATTAAAAAAACAAAACATATTTTGTGTTGTAGTAAATACGACTTTACAAATTACATAAGTTTCACAGATAATTCATGGGTTTAATTAAAACGTGTATTTGAAGAACATCGCGGCAAGCCTTCGGACAGTAGCAGTATCCAATTAATTATAATAAAACATTATTTGTTTCACCGCCTGGGGCATGTAATTTATATACTCATGCTCACAATTGATTTTTCTTTTGAATGGACGAACTTATCACAATACAAGCTTTATTTAATTATGTCAATATAAACAGATTTATCGACAATAATTTGTACACGTTTATTGTTATTCGATTTCCTGACGATGATATTAGAGGCAAAATCGATCTATCATGAATTTCTCTTGACAAAAGATATTATTTCAATACAACTTTTAGAAACAGCGATAAAGTCATATCCTGGGGTTATAAACATTCATGTATACGTTTGTATTATGAAAAATCTTTTCATAAAGTTTTTATCTAATATTTTTTTTATTGATGGGGGGACTAAGCGTACTATACATTTTCCTATGGATGAGTTACTCATTCTGTGGAGTTTTCTACGCTTTTTCCATTCTAGCATGTACGTTAAAATGAAGAACGCGTAGCTAAAAGTCTGTCTGAAACCCCGCCGAAGTCAACAATTGTGTAAATTTCTGTTCTGATTGTGTTGCGTTGTATCTCGTGTCCCTAAACCTGCATCTGACCCTTCCTCCAGTTTTATTGCATAAGCGTATATGTCATAATAGATAAGGGTCGGTAGAAATTAATGTGTGTTTGTGCGTACACTTGCAATAAGTACAGTATAATAGACGAAGTTATCATTTAGAAGTTATCGCCGTGACCGAAATCAGTCAGGAGAATGTCATTTATCACCATAATAAGATAAAAGAAGTAAAATCTTGTTAAATGATTTCTTAATAAATATGCAGTCAACGCTCAAATATACGACCAAGAAATTTAAAACCACCTACGTGTATTATTACTAATGAAGCAGACCGCTGATGGGCATCAGCGTCAATGTTGCGAGGTGTATATACATGTATTACTTGCCTGTTGGTAATTAGTAAAGATTTTACTCTCTAATACATTTCTTAATGTATTAGAGTGTAAAGTGCCTGGCTTTTGGGTATAATCCATTAGATGATCAAATCATGTAATCAAAAATATATGATAGTACCTATATTTGTAAAAAGTACATTTTGAAAGAAGTCGCTCTAAAGGAATATTGGAATTTTAAAGAATATTTCAATTTCAGTCGCTTTTACAGGTCGGAATTTTCTCAAAGCTCTTTATATTTTTGATAATATTGAGGCACTGAATGATGCACCGACGAAATATTCCTTTTACTTGCTGTACTTGAAATCTTACTTCATAGCTTAAATAAAAAGATTTTAATCTGATTTATTTATATCTTGATAGACAAGAAGCTACGTTTTATTCGTTTTATTTGTGTGTGATTCAGCGACAAAAATCCAAACAGACAAATTGTAACATTTATTAAATTTTAAATATACCTCGCACAACTAATATCTTAAAAATACTTTGAGTTTCCGCACAAAATCGCCTTATTATATTTTTCTAGTCATCTAGGTTTGCCGTTATTTTTAAATAACGAGTATACGATGCAAGTGGGTAATCCCAATCAGCGATATAACGAAGCCACCAAAATAGATCGATTTGCTGAATAAGGTTTTCATCAATAGCTTGCCAAAAAGAACTACTGGACCAACGAGTCTTAAAATATCGTACACGCGAGCGGTTGCGGAAAGAATCGCGCGTTTAGTACCAACAAGTGGCGACGGTGAAACAAAGAATGAAAACTTGTCTGTAACGGGTGCCAGCGATGGACTAAGATTGTAAAAATGTTATCATCATCAAATGACACAGAGTCTTGCTGACGATGCGATGCTGGGTAATAAGCGGATTTACGAAGATTCTTTTACCGGTTTCTTTCCCATTAGATGAATCTCGTTACGAAGCGGCGAAAAATTGTAAAAAACAATATACAATAATTTAATTTCACAAAAAATTTTATTTTTCTTAAAAAACCTAGAGAATTTTCATTCTCATAAATAAAATATGCGTGCGTGACTCGGGTACTAATGTTTATATTCATCATACCCTAAGCAGGATATGAAACCGCGACCGTCAACTTAGAGAGCACTACCCACTAGGCTATTAAGCCATCTGAATAATTAAATGTTACGTTTTACTTTTGTTATAACGATCAATAGAAATCTTAGCTGTAGGAGCGAGCGGCTACTAAGCCAATAATCTCACAACACCCACGAAGCGAAAGTAAATATTATATTGAACTATTTCAAAAATATATATTATATTTGCAGATATAATTACTCGTATATCACTAACACCACGTTTTTGCATTAGAATTTTACACATATGTTTGTACTGTTTATAAGTAAAGCTTGACATGATATTTACAATATTATTTTATGAGCTGCTATAAAAGAAATAAAGAAAATTTAATTATAGTTTTTTTAGGTATTTAAGCAAACTCTTAAAATAAACATGTCACGAAAAATCATTTTTGAACATCGCTTTTGGATACGTCTATTTAATTAAGTTTATTCCTTCTAAGCCAATTTCATAATTTTACTCGTAAGTTTATAAAAATTCAACGCGATGGAGAATTTTTAGAGATTACTATAGCTTGTATTTGCATAATGTATAAATTTTTTGCTTATATTTTTCTCGGTGTTTATGGGTTGCCTACAAGTTTTAAGATGAAATTTTTTTTGGGTGCCGTGGCGGTGAATCTCCCCATCTCAGAAGATATTTGTGGCTGTGGACAGTACAGGGTCTACTAATGATGATGACGATCACGTTGCATAACATTTTCATCAGACGATTAACTACGTAGTTTACATCTACATAACAAAACTACAACTATAACTTATAAATAAAAATGGATGACATATCATGGATTTTATTAAATTTATAAATAATTTATTAGTTTTAATTAGTAATTAAAACACCTTTACAAAGACAATAGTAAAATCCATTAATTACGTTTTGCATTCTGTTCCTTCATCATGAGCTTACTGAACATAGGCCTCTTCAAGAAAGGGTCAGTAAACATTCTCTTTAAAAGTTTAGCCATACTGAACATGCTAGGTAAGCAGGTTGGTGGTGAGCGGCCTTTCTGTGCACTAATCTTTTTTTTTTTAATGGGAAAGGCGGCAAACAAGCAAGCGGTTCACCTGATGGTAAGTGATTACCGTCGCCCACATACATCTGCAACACCATAGGTACTGCAGGTGCGTTGCCGGCCTTTAAGGGTATTTGGGAGATGGAAGGGAGGATGAGGAGGGGGTTGGGGAGGGGGAGTGCTTTCTTTGCACTAATCTATATCAAAGGTATAGCATAATAGTTTTAAATATGTTCAACATAATTATCGCAATGTTATTTATATAGAAATATTTTATTATTACAGGTACTTTTTCTAGGTTACATAAGATGTGATTAATTTAGTAAAAGAGAAGATAATTACAGTACTTTAAACTTACATTTATAAAGAAAACAAAGGACAACGACAACCAACAATGGAAAATGCGAACAATAGAAACCTTGTTTACTCAGAGAGTAAAACTCAAGGGTCCTCTTTGAAAAACTCTTTTAGCTGAGCTTTTGTAATTGTCTCGACATAAACAGCCCGTACTAAAAAGGTAACAGTTTAGAGTCGTAATGAAGACATTTCTGTAAAATCTGAAATACGCTTAAAGTTTTTCCGAAAGTATATTATAAGCAAAAAACAAGTTTAGTTTTTATTATATCAATGGAACTACCTAAATGTCTTGAATCTTCAGTAATCATCTAAACATCATTTACTAGATGGCCTAGGAGACATCATGGTCTTTTTTTATGTGCAACCTGCAAACGAACAAATAGCTCACCAGATGGCAAGTGATTAGTGTGGGCGGACTGAAGGGAAGGATTGGGTGGAGGAGGGATAAGAGAAGGAGAGTAAGCCATCGGTTACCTCCCTCACCGAACGAAACGCAGAAGCATAAGCCGCATGGCTCTACTTCAAGCCAGTATCCTGCGAGGTCGTGGTACTACTCCAGTCAAGCCAGCCCATTCGAGCTGCAGTAAGCCTCTGCTTTTCTCTACTACGTACGAAAAGACCTAGATCACCTTCTCTGTCTAGGAGTAGCATGGCTAGGTACCACCCTCTTGCCCATTTCTGCCGCCAAACAGCAGGTACTGTATTTCGGTTGGAAAGTTATAGAGAGCCAGTATAATTACGTGCTGTGAGGCATTCCATCTTAATCCTCAGGGGTTCTTGGAACCTTCTTCAGTTGAAGTTGAGTGCAGGTGACTATACTGTGCAGTAGTCAGTTAGCATCAGATGAGCAGTTAGCACGTTTTTCGCCCCGGTCCAATAAAAAAAACTGACACACTAATTGTTTTAATAGGGTTAAGTACTTTATTCCGTGTGGTTGTCAGTATTCAAAAATAGAGCCAATCGTATCTGACCAGGGGTGTTGTAGAAGGCGACTAATGGTCAAAAAGTCTAACATCTATATTTAGTACAATGTGGTGGCAGTATAAGAGAATCTGCCATCCCATTTCGTTCCGTGAGCGTCGTAAAAAAGGACGGACACAACAAAATGTGCTAGAAGATGGGCAGCAGGCTGATCCTATATAAATATAAAAAAAAGCAGCCGTTGCAAATGGTGAACCCGCTTACCAGCCGTTACAACTACGGCAGCACTCCCTTAAAGATACAACGCGAACAAAAAATATACAACGTAAATGATTAAGTTAGTTAAAAAAAAGTGAGAGATTCGGTACAATAACTTCAGTTCAACTGCAATGAACAAAATCCCTGAATGTAAGTATTTGTTTACCCCTTCAATATGTTCCCTTTTTATGCATATATGGATAAAAATTGAAAACCGAGTTAGTGCAGCAGAAATACTGAAGTAGCTAAGATTTTGAGTGAGATCGAAAGATTTTACGGACAGCTCCATACCTCATCGTTGTAACCACACATTACTGTAAGTAACGAACAAAGAGCCAAGCTTATTGGATTTACTGCTGATCTTCCAAAAACAGTAGGGAATCCGGTACTCGTCTGTTTAATTTCGTTATTCATGGCGGTGTTACACCAAAAGCGCGGTTGTCCTGTTGAAGAACAGGACATCCGCGCTTTTGGTGTAGAAAGAAAGGAGATAATATAAAATACAAAATACGGAAGAATTATAGATGACAATTGGATTGGATTGTACAGAAATACAGAAACAGAGTACGAAATCTATCCAATTGTAGAAAGGTGTAACACTATATTATAAGTATTTACGAGGCTTAAGTTAACATTACACTTTATGTATGTGTATGTGTTGTGCTTTAGTTGTGTGTTTGTGTAAGTGTGACATTTTGATGCGTTTGAACGTATTAAAACAATATTTTTTAAGTAGGAGCACATTTCACTGCAGAAATATACAAAGACAGTCCACCTATGTGAAAATTATCTTTGTCCTTACAATTTTGCTGACTAGTAGCTACCCTTAACATCGTCAAGCACTTTTGTTCTAGATTTGGAGAGGGTGAGACCCAGATGAACTTCGTAGAATTAATTAATTTTGATAAAAGTAGCTATATATGAAGTTCTTTCTGGAATATTTTATGACATGCAATAAATGCAAAATTAAATTATTTTTCGCCCCTATACCTATACGCCTGAGTCGCGGAGTATAGGGAGAATGGTGAATCGCAATACCAGGAGAGCTAACACTCTCCCTGCTGCCTACCAACCCGCATCCGAAGTGGGCTCGCCAAACCCACTCGGACCGGCCACCTCGAGTCAGTGCCCCCGTAAAGCCAGTCCTTATTAATTGTATCACACATTTACAGTCTTAGTAAATACGTCCTCGTATCTTGTTTTTATTTTCCACTCAATTGGCTGCGCAGTGTAGATGTGTCAGAATACTCACAAATTTAAAGACGTGGTAGAGCCAAGCGGCAGCTTTTGTTACTGCTCGAATGGGCCGCCTCAGTCGGGGTAGAATTCGTCTTAACATTAAAAAATATCCTAACAAATTTATTACTATAAAAGTTTTAGTGTAAAGTCATATCGTCTCGTGATTGGACGAAATAAGGGGACACGTTAAGGAATATCTAATGCGATATGTTTACTAGTAGCCATCCAATGGGACCCGTGTTGTCCACCTTCAGGCTCCATCGTCAGAACAGATCGATAGTACCGCTTATTACATTGTCATCAGATCGTAATACGTGTGTAAAATCGAACCAATTTTTTCGAACGACTCCTAGTCGCGGGTGAAACATTCATTGAAAGATCCCATTACTACTACTAGCTCATTATTAATTAAAACAATGTAGATATTATAAAATATTCTAGTAATCAGAAAAGTTTTCTACTTTTTCACAATCAATGAACACCGAGTCACTTAAAAAGTAAAGCAAAAAAGACATTTGAAAACGGCTTTATTGATTCTTAATTAAACTGTCTGCGTTTCGTAATTGAATGAGGGCCTTTATTGGCAATAATAAAATCGTCGATCAATATCGACTACTATTTGCTTTCAAATAACTTTGTCTCTGTATGTTTCTCTATCTGTTTATTTAAATAAAAATATTGATTTTACAATAACGAAATAAAAATAATGAATACACAACGTCATGATCATATTATATATTCACTTCATCGTCTTCTTCAAAGTCTCAATACAATTGCTTGCTGTTTGACAATGATCATAGTTAACCGCCACGTCTCGCAGGTGGTTGATTATTTCATCATCCACTAGAATTTTTGGCAGATTATCTAATACCGCCAGCAGCCCACCCTCTGCGTCCACGGTCTCCCCGCTCGTTGATTATGTTACACTTGAGGTCAGAGCTGGCACATGCTCAATGTAGTAAATATTGCACGTAATCAAAAAAAATATGTTTATAGAAGTTATATAGACTATCTTTTTGCAATAATTAACCAATACCAATTGTGTAGTTTTTATCTACTTGGAGACTACATCTTGCCATCAATAAATTGGAGTGATACGGATCATAGCATAGAACCTAGTTCTATGTCAGATAAAGCGATTTCGTGCAATTATTCAATAAACTTTATTCACAAATTAACTCACATAAAACTTTAAATAATTATACTGGATTTATTTCTGACTAATACTAATGAATATATATTGAGGTTTTCTCATATACCTTTAGTAAGCGATGAAAAAATCATCTACCGTTTTAAGTTGTAGTACCATGCCGAGCAGAAAAAGCGTAGTAGACCGATTAAACACACATTTCACTGCAGAAAAATACAAAGACAGTCCACCTATGTGAAAATTATCTTTGTCCTTACAATTTTGCTGACTAGTAGCTACCCTTAACATCGTCAAGCACTTTTGTTCTAGATTTGGAGAGGGTGAGACCCAGATGAACTTCGTAGAATTAATTAATTTTGATAAAAGTAGCTATATATGAAGTTCTTTCTGGAATATTTTATGACATGCAATAAATGCAAAATTAAATTATTTTTCGCCCCTATACCTATACGCCTGAGTCGCGGAGTATAGGGAGAATGGTGAATCGCAATACCAGGAGAGCTAACACTCTCCCTGCTGCCTACCAACCCGCATCCGAAGTGGGCTCGCCAAACCCACTCGGACCGGCCACCTCGAGTCAGTGCCCCCGTAAAGCCAGTCCTTATTAATTGTATCACACATTTACAGTCTTAGTAAATACGTCCTCGTATCTTGTTTTTATTTTCCACTCAATTGGCTGCGCAGTGTAGATGTGTCAGAATACTCACAAATTTAAAGACGTGGTAGAGCCAAGCGGCAGCTTTTGTTACTGCTCGAATGGGCCGCCTCAGTCGGGGTAGAATTCGTCTTAACATTAAAAAATATCCTAACAAATTTATTACTATAAAAGTTTTAGTGTAAAGTCATATCGTCTCGTGATTGGACGAAATAAGGGGACACGTTAAGGAATATCTAATGCGATATGTTTACTAGTAGCCATCCAATGGGACCCGTGTTGTCCACCTTCAGGCTCCATCGTCAGAACAGATCGATAGTACCGCTTATTACATTGTCATCAGATCGTAATACGTGTGTAAAATCGAACCAATTTTTTCGAACGACTCCTAGTCGCGGGTGAAACATTCATTGAAAGATCCCATTACTACTACTAGCTCATTATTAATTAAAACAATGTAGATATTATAAAATATTCTAGTAATCAGAAAAGTTTTCTACTTTTTCACAATCAATGAACACCGAGTCACTTAAAAAGTAAAGCAAAAAGACATTTGAAAACGGCTTTATTGATTCTTAATTAAACTGTCTGCGTTTCGTAATTGAATGAGGGCCTTTATTGGCAATAATAAAATCGTCGATTCAATATCGACTACTATTTGCTTTCAAATAACTTTGTCTCTGTATGTTTCTCTATCTGTTTATTTAAATAAAAATATTGATTTTACAATAACGAAATAAAAATAATGAATACACAACGTCATGATCATATTATATATTCACTTCATCGTCTTCTTCAAAGTCTCAATACAATTGCTTGCTGTTTGACAATGATCATAGTTAACCGCCACGTCTCGCAGGTGGTTGATTATTTCATCATCCACTAGAATTTTTGGCAGATTATCTAATACCGCCAGCAGCCCACCCTCTGCGTCCACGGTCTCCCCGCTCGTTGATTATGTTACACTTGAGGTCAGAGCTGGCACATGCTCAATGTAGTAAATATTGCACGTAATCAAAAAAAATATGTTTATAGAAGTTATATAGACTATCTTTTTGCAATAATTAACCAATACCAATTGTGTAGTTTTTATCTACTTGGAGACTACATCTTGCCATCAATAAATTGGAGTGATACGGATCATAGCATAGAACCTAGTTCTATGTCAGATAAAGCGATTTCGTGCAATTATTCAATAAACTTTATTCACAAATTAACTCACATAAAACTTTAAATAATTATACTGGATTTATTTCTGACTAATACTAATGAATATATATTGAGGTTTTCTCATATACCTTTAGTAAGCGATGAAAAAATCATCTACCGTTTTAAGTTGTAGTACCATGCCGAGCAGAAAAAGCGTAGTAGACCGATTAAACACACATTTCACTGTTTTCAGAGTGCGGACTATACTTTAATTAAGGAAGAAATGTTAAATATTGATTGGAATGATTGAATGACAGATAATATTTCTGACGAAGCTGCTGTGGACTTATTTTATGACATGCAATAAATGCAAAATTTAATTATTTTTCGCCCCTATACCTATACGCCTGAGTCGCGGAGTATAGGAGAATGGTGAATCGCAATACCAGGAGAGCTAACACTCTCCTGCTGCCTACCAACCCGCATCCGAAGTGGGCTCGCCAAACCCACTCGGACCGGCCACCTCGAGTCAGTGCCCCCGTAAAGCCAGTCCTTATTAATTGTATCACACATTTACAGTCTTAGTAAATACGTCCTCGTATCTTGTTTTTATTTTCCACTCAATTGGCTGCGCAGTGTAGATGTGTCAGAATACTCACAAATTTAAAGACGTGGTAGAGCCAAGCGGCAGCTTTTGTTACTGCTCGAATGGGCCGCCTCAGTCGGGGTAGAATTCGTCTTAACATTAAAAAATATCCTAACAAATTTATTACTATAAAAGTTTTAGTGTAAAGTCATATCGTCTCGTGATTGGACGAAATAAGGGGACACGTTAAGGAATATCTAATGCGATATGTTTACTAGTAGCCATCCAATGGGACCCGTGTTGTCCACCTTCAGGCTCCATCGTCAGAACAGATCGATAGTACCGCTTATTACATTGTCATCAGATCGTAATACGTGTGTAAAATCGAACCAATTTTTTCGAACGACTCCTAGTCGCGGGTGAAACATTCATTGAAAGATCCCATTACTACTACTAGCTCATTATTAATTAAAACAATGTAGATATTATAAAATATTCTAGTAATCAGAAAAGTTTTCTACTTTTTCACAATCAATGAACACCGAGTCACTTAAAAAGTAAAGCAAAAAGACATTTGAAAACGGCTTTATTGATTCTTAATTAAACTGTCTGCGTTTCGTAATTGAATGAGGGCCTTTATTGGCAATAATAAAATCGTCGATTCAATATCGACTACTATTTGCTTTCAAATAACTTTGTCTCTGTATGTTTCTCTATCTGTTTATTTAAATAAAAATATTGATTTTACAATAACGAAATAAAAATAATGAATACACAACGTCATGATCATATTATATATTCACTTCATCGTCTTCTTCAAAGTCTCAATACAATTGCTTGCTGTTTGACAATGATCATAGTTAACCGCCACGTCTCGCAGGTGGTTGATTATTTCATCATCCACTAGAATTTTTGGCAGATTATCTAATACCGCCAGCAGCCCACCCTCTGCGTCCACGGTCTCCCCGCTCGTTGATTATGTTACACTTGAGGTCAGAGCTGGCACATGCTCAATGTAGTAAATATTGCACGTAATCAAAAAAAATATGTTTATAGAAGTTATATAGACTATCTTTTTGCAATAATTAACCAATACCAATTGTGTAGTTTTTATCTACTTGGAGACTACATCTTGCCATCAATAAATTGGAGTGATACGGATCATAGCATAGAACCTAGTTCTATGTCAGATAAAGCGATTTCGTGCAATTATTCAATAAACTTTATTCACAAATTAACTCACATAAAACTTTAAATAATTATACTGGATTTATTTCTGACTAATACTAATGAATATATATTGAGGTTTTCTCATATACCTTTAGTAAGCGATGAAAAAATCATCTACCGTTTTAAGTTGTAGTACCATGCCGAGCAGAAAAAGCGTAGTAGACCGATTAAACACACATTTCACTGTTTTCAGAGTGCGGACTATACTTTAATTAAGGAAGAAATGTTAAATATTGATTGGAATGATTGAATGACAGATAATATTTCTGACGAAGCTGCTGTGGACTTATTTTATGAAAAAAAATATGGAATTATACGTAAATTTGTTCGAGCAAAATCAATTAAAATATTAAATATAAAATAAGTATTGGTTTGACTCATCTTTAATAAATATTGTTAAAAATAAAAATAATGCCCATGCATTGTGGCTCAAGTGGAAAAAATACGGAAATGAATCAGATTACAGAATGTTTGCATTGCGCCGAGATCGTTTCAAAACTGAAGCTAAATTACATTATGGTCGTCAGTACATGGAAGTTGTAGAAAAATTTATAAAACAAAATATCAAATATTTGTGGAAATATATAAAAATAGGTAATGATAGTTTAGATTCCTATAGAAGTATGTTATAAAATAATATTGCTAGAAATCCAAAGGAAATCGTCTATTCTCAGATTTTTTTCTTTTCTGTATTTGAATCTACTTCAGTCACAGATGATTTGAACTTAAGTCACTTGAATATACAAAACAATACCAACTCTGATTTAATTATTAATGGTATATTAATTTCTGTAAAAGATGTAACTAAAATCCTTTTAACTTTAGATACTAACAAGGGATCGTGTGTACACAGCATTTTTCCCAACTTTTTTAAATCTACAGCATATAAGCTTGGCAAACCTCTTTAATAAATGTTTGAGAGAAGGAATATTCCCTTCCATTTGGGAAACGACTCGTGTAGTTCCGATTTATAAAGAAGGCTCAAAAAAAAGTTGAGAATTACAGGCTGGTATCTATCTTACCAATACTTGCTAAATCTTTCACATGGTTAATACATGATGCTTTATATCCTAGTTTTCATAACAAAATAATGCCACAGCAGCACGGATTTGAGAAAAGCGTACGACTGTCTCCAACTTATTAATCTATAGTACTTACTTATTTAAGAATTAGGATGAAAACACCCAAAAAGATTGTATATTTAGATACATTTCCGAAATAATTTGATCGCGTAGACCAGGCATTCCCAAATTATTTTGGGCAAGAGACCCCTTTTCCAAAATGAAATGATACCTCAGACCCCCATAACCAAACTACTTTAAAATCCTATCTCTACTTTTTTTCCTATCAATACAAAATAAAATCGTGTACAAAAAAAGGTTGATTTTTCTTTAGGTACATCACAGTTATAGATAATTTTTTGTCAATTTATACAATGTTTTAAATCCGTCTGATATATCTGCGCGGCAACGACAATGCGTCTACTTTTCTCGGATGTAAGAGGATTAAAAGCACACATATTCTATTATATGTACCCGTAAATATTGAAACATACTTACAAGCTTAATCTAAGAATGGAAAATATAATTTTACATAACTTTTAAATCTTAGGATTTCATACTTGCATTGTAAAAACGGTTACCCTGTAATATCACTGTCCGTCCGTCAAAGCAGATTTTTCAGAAGCGACATAAAATCTCAAAATTTTGGATTAGTAATATTTAATAACACTAAGAGTTAGTTAGCGTCGATTAACCAATAGGTTAATCCGGCCCAGGGTGGGGCCCAGCGTTACTTAGGGGCCCCGTGGCCCGAAAAACATAAATCTTTTCGTAAAAATTTGTCACAGTAGTTTAATGCTTATTGGATTCAGTTGATTGTAAAAATTGACAAAGCAACAGTTTGGAACTTTCGCAGCTGCATGTCCCAACAGCCAAATACCATATGATATCATGCCATGGAAATAACAAAAATTAACCTTTCCTGCTGTTTCGACAGCGGTCAGACTTTTTATTATCTATACTCGCAAGTTTGGATATATGAAGGCCCCATTAAAGCTTTGCATCAAGAGTTATTTCAAAAAAACAACTGATGTATCCACAAGTCCACGGTCCTCATTCGTCTGGTTGTCACTTGCTTTTAAAAAATTAGTGAATTATCATCAGCAAATATTACTGTATCATGTAAGTGATGTAATGCCGCACACTACTAAATAAGTCACTAATGTAAGTAACATAAAGAAAATGACCGAGAAACTTACGCCTATTACGATACGCCTACGAGCTAATAAGATGAAGTGTTGATGTTCTTATGCTTTATGTAGTTTCCTGATAAGTGTTTTATGGAGAACACAGTCGAAATCTTGAAGATCACAAAAAACCCAAGACATCGTCAAATATATGCTTATTCAGCTCTACGTCAGCATCGGAAGAAGATGGATGGCGGCAGAGCAGCAAGCGGTTCACCTGATGGTAAGTGATTACCGTCCCCCACGTACATTTGCAACACCAGAGGTGCTGCAGGTGCGTTGCCGGGTTTTAAGTGTATTTGGGAGATGGGCGGGAGGAAAAGGGGTGGTGGGGGGAAGGGGGCCTCCGGTTACCTTACTCACCGTACGAAACGCAGAAGCACCAGATTCCTCTGCTTCACGCCGGTAGTCTGCGGTGGTACCGTAACCCGGTCGAACCGGCCCAATCGAGCAGCAGCATAAGCCCAATCGAGCAGCAGCATAAGCCGCCGCTTGGCTCTGCCACGGGAAAAAAAACACAGAAGGTGTTTCTGTCAAAACTGACTTGAAAGTGATGGAGACCAGTGTATAATACACTTTTGGTCCATTTGTCAGCGGGTCATTGGTCATATTTTGAAAGCATGTAATAGTACATTATTTATTCCTAGGAGGATTAAACGATGTACCCACTACTAGTTGGTCACTTCATAACAATGTCGGGAGCTTCATAATGTGGACAATTCTACGTTCAGGCCACGAGAGTTACTTCTACGTTAATGCGGTAAGTATATAATGCAGCAATATTAAAAGTTTATAACTTGTTTAGGATAAGACCTGATATCAATGGAAGTAAGCTATTTTCCCTTGTGTGTTATTTGAATACATGTTGCCCATGTGCAATTTAAGTATTTATACTGCTTGTATGACACAGTAGGCTAATTAGCAATTAAGTTATATAGGATAATTATTTGAATTTTTTTATCTAATACATATAAAAGTTATTTTTTTTTGGGAATTCGTTACCGACATCTATATAGCTCTGTTTGTGTATTGAAATAAAAACCTCCACACTGAAATAAAAACATTAAGATTTCCATATACTTTCTAAATTTCCATTAAAGATACGACTCCTGTCCTTGTTTTATTATTTACAATAACGATAATACCGGAGAGACTCTTAAGAAAGCGATATAACGAGATTGAATACCGAATGCCCTCTTATACTCGTATTATTCAAACTTCGAATATCAAAAACATGTAAGCCGAAGACGGCCACGGCTTTAATTTGCGAACGTTTCTTTCATTCTATTTCGCCTTAAGCAAAGTGAATCAAACATTAGTTACAAATACGTACTTTTAATATTTATTTTAATTGATTTTCTTGTAGACTACTCGTGGTTTACAAGTCGTTGGTTATTTGGTCGGTTCGTTATTTATTTAAAAAAAAAAAAAAAAAAAAAAAAAAAAAAAAAAAAAAAAAAAAAAAAAAAAAAAAAAAAAAAAAAAAAAAAAAAAAAAAAAAAAAAAAAAAAAAAAAAAAAAAAAAAAAAAAAAAAAAAAAAAAAAAAAAAAAAAAAAAAAAAAAAAAAAAAAAAAAAAAAAAAAAAAAAAAAAAAAAAAAAAAAAAAAAAAAAAAAAAAAAAAAAAAAAAAAAAAAAAAAAAAAAAAAAAAAAAAAAAAAAAAAAAAAAAAAAAAAAAAAAAAAAAAAAAAAAAAAAAAAAAAAAAAAAAAAAAAAAAAAAAAAAAAAAAAAAAAAAAAAAAAAAAAAAAAAAAAAAAAAAAAAAAAAAAAAAAAAAAAAAAAAAAAAAAAAAAAAAAAAAAAAAAAAAAAAAAAAAAAAAAAAAAAAAAAAAAAAAAAAAAAAAAAAAAAAAAAAAAAAAAAAAAAAAAAAAAAAAAAAAAAAAAAAAAAAAAAAAAAAAAAAAAAAAAAAAAAAAAAAAAAAAAAAAAAAAAAAAAAAAAAAAAAAAAAAAAAAAAAAAAAAAAAAAAAAAAAAAAAAAAAAAAAAAAAAAAAAAAAAAAAAAAAAAAAAAAAAAAAAAAAAAAAAAAAAAAAAAAAAAAAAAAAAAAAAAAAAAAAAAAAAAAAAAAAAAAAAAAAAAAAAAAAAAAAAAAAAAAAAAAAAAAAAAAAAAAAAAAAAAAAAAAAAAAAAAAAAAAAAAAAAAAAAAAAAAAAAAAAAAAAAAAAAAAAAAAAAAAAAAAAAAAAAAAAAAAAAAAAAAAAAAAAAAAAAAAAAAAAAAAAAAAAAAAAAAAAAAAAAAAAAAAAAAAAAAAAAAAAAAAAAAAAAAAAAAAAAAAAAAAAAAAAAAAAAAAAAAAAAAAAAAAAAAAAAAAAAAAAAAAAAAAAAAAAAAAAAAAAAAAAAAAAAAAAAAAAAAAAAAAAAAAAAAAAAAAAAAAAAAAAAAAAAAAAAAAAAAAAAAAAAAAAAAAAAAAAAAAAAAAAAAAAAAAAAAAAAAAAAAAAAAAAAAAAAAAAAAAAAAAAAAAAAAAAAAAAAAAAAAAAAAAAAAAATCGTTACCGACATCTATATAGCTCTGTTTGTGTATTGAAATAAAAACATTAAGATTTCCATATACTTTCTAAATTTCCATTAAAGATACGACTCCTGTCCTTGTTTTATTATTTACAATAACGATAATACCGGAGAGACTCTTAAGAAAGCGATATAACGAGATTGAATACCGAATGCCCTCTTATACTCGTATTATTCAAACTTCGAATATCAAAAACATGTAAGCCGAAGACGGCCACGGCTTTAATTTGCGAACGTTTCTTTCATTCTATTTCGCCTTAAGCAAAGTGAATCAAACATTAGTTACAAATACGTACTTTTAATATTTATTTTAATTGATTTTCTTGTAGACTACTCGTGGTTTACAAGTCGTTGGTTATTACGTTTCCTCAAATCAATTTCGTCACATAAACGAAACCACTTTTATACTTTTATTTTACCGGCTAAGATTATAATAACATTATTTTAGTTATTCTGTATAAAATCTTTCCATTATCTATGAATCCTTTATTTATAGATTCAATACCTGCATTCTTTTAGGCCTGATAAAAATTTTATGACAACTTACGTCTACAACTTTTTTCTAAGCATATTACTTTTCCAATAAATTCTAGATTTGTGTTACATATCGCGCGTTTGGCTATAGTTTCTTTGATAGCTTTATAGAGTAAAATGTAATTATTATTTTAGAAATTATTTATAAATATTGTTTTTATTATTTTATAACTTATTGTATGACTAATAATAATATGGGTAAATAACTAATAATAAAAGGAATCTTGGTTTATCCTTACACAATTTAATTTAAAAGTTTCTATCGTAAAACCCTTATACAAAAAGGGAGATAAAAGTTATATTACTTACTATCGAACCACAGGTTATATAACATGCCCACTTTGTGTAAAGCAATCATTCTAATTCTGTTTTCTTTATTGCCTCACTCCATAAAAAGGCTAGGTCAACCAACAACCAAAGAGCATGCATGCGAAGATTAATGAAAGTGGAAGAAGCGAAAGACGTATGTCAGGACCGTAGCAAGTGGAAGAAGATTGTCTCTGCCTACCCTGTTGAGAATAAGGCGTGAGAGTATATATACATAATGTAATTGGACTATCACGGTAAAAAATAATATACGAAATGGTGGCGAATCGATCGAACTTTTGTACATAATTTAAACGGATTCTAAGAATACTGAACAAAGAAGTTTTTTTGCAAGTTAATACCGAATATAGGAGTTGAGCTAATACTTGAGAAATAATATTGATTGCTGATCTCAAAAACAATCTTTTATTTTCGAAAACAAACAATTTTCTCAATAAAGATGTGCTTCTAACATTTCATTACAATACAAACTAGATTATTACCTCGATGGATTATTATATTTATATATATTGATCGCATGGATTAGCTACCTAACTGCTGAGACATGGGTCCTATGTACGCCGGCCAGCCGTCGACAAGAAGTTAATATTTGTGCAAAAATAGAAGTTATTTGTAGTCGTGTCTGGTCATGTTGCGCCGTGTGTCGTGTCTTTGACATTGCATCTGCTCTTTCCACCAATCTTATCACGTATGCGATTGTGCGTTACATCAAATACTGAAAGGTGAAACGTGTCAGTAGATCTATATTTTCGCATACACTTGCGGCACTATAATATCTCTCGCGTAGTTAAAAACTATCGGTAATATTCGGATATTATCGCTGTAGTTGAACCCGGCTAGGAGAACATCAACATCATTTTTAACATTATTATACATTAAAAAATCGTAATGAAAAATCATTTAAAATTAAGTTCAAATTTATTCCGTCCTATTGAATTTGATTTAAACATTCAAGTCACCAGATACCACGCATAAACACCTAAATGTGATGTCTGTTGATGGGTTATTTGTACATAAGAGAACACATTTAATGGTCGTGTCATAAAAGTAGATTAAGAAAAATGTCGAAAAAACCACGCAATCGATGATAGGTGCCGAAATAACCCATATAAATACACTGAACCTTAATTATCCCTACGGTGATGGGAAACAGAAAAAGGTTGCAAATTTTTATATTTTTAACTCTTTTTAAAAAAAAAACATTTATGTAAATTAAAATTATACAATTAAATAATTTAATATAGATTTTTGTATAAACTTAGTATTTAAGAAATTTTATAATAAATATGTATATGAATATTGCAATAATCAAACGAATATTGTAATAAGCTTATTTGCTTGCTAATAATTTTCCAGGGGAACGTATCTCAAGCTCAAAGGAAATAGATTATAAAAGCGTGCATTAATTTTTATTAGATTAGAGAGATGAAGCTGAACGAATTGACTTCGAAAAGCTATTTGCTTTATACTGTTATAATGATGTTTCGTAAATCTAAAAATATTGATTTAAAAATCGGTTCCAATTTCAAGTTTTTCCTATGAAAAATTCATAAACATGAAATCATAAAAATAATAATAAATGTGTTCTTTAATGTGGTAACTTAAAATTTATTCGAATATTAGCTACTGCTATATACGAATTGTAATAAAATAAGTAAAATTATCGTTATATGACTATGTTAAGTAACATTATGTGATATTTTAATTTTTGATTTATATCAAGTTGGTACAAATAATATCTACTACATCATATCTTTTCGTCTCATAAGAGAAAAATATATAACCAGTGCGTTTTGCCAGTGATGACTTACGGAATTAAGATTTGCTCCTTCACTGCAGGCCTTATGAGGAAGCTTAAAGTTTATCAGCGCGCTATGGAAAAGGCTATGCTCGGTGTTTCTCTGCCCGATAGAGCCTGCAACGATGTTATCCGCAGCAGAACTAGGGTAACCGACATAGCATAGATCAGCAAGTGGAAGTGGCAATGGGCCGGCTACCTAGCTATCAGAACTGACAACCGTTGGGGAAAAAAGGTTCTCGAGTGGCTGCTACGTACAGGTACACGCAGTGTGGGACGACCCCCCTCAAGATGGAGTGACGACCTGCGCAGTGTTACTGGAAGTAGATGGATGCAGACGGCTTGGGATCGAGCTTTATAGCAATCTTTGAGGGAGGTCTATGTTTAACGGTGAACTTGTAGTAGGCGAAAATGATGATGATCAAAAATGATATCATAAAATATTCTCACTAATCCTTCAATAATAACATAATTTAAACAATGATTAAGATAAGCAGTGTTTCGTCTTCTTCGTTCTTTGTATAAAAGTAGGAAAATCTAAAAAACAGAGAAAGGATAGTAGACAAAAGTGACAAATCAAGCTTAGCATAAACATTGTTCAAATTGTTTTATTAATGAAGTGGTAGGCATATTTTCATTTATTTATTTAACACCTTAATAACTATCGTTATGGGTCAATAACCCAATGCAATAGAATAGCCCCTTTTAAAATATTAAAAAGTTATAATCATGCTTATCTAACTTAATCAATATGGTGTAGCGTAGCAAATAACAATAGGGATTAAAGTATGAAGTTTCCGTTTTAATGGAGTGGTCACTTTGGATTAAAGTTAAACCAACATGGTTCAAGATACAGTTATAAATTATTCTTTTTTTTAATTATTTCGTTAATCCGAAATTGCCACAATTATCTTTACAAAGTTGACTTTTATTATGTATAACTGTTAAATATGAGCTAAAGTCCAACAATAGGCTTTCAATAAACTATAATGGTGGTGATCGCGATGGTAATGATGTAAAATATGATTCTGATTTTTAACGTTATTGCATTTATAATGTTGAACAGTTTGTGTTTTTAACATGTAAATCTCAGTCTGATTCGAAAAATAATTTTTATTTAGATAGCCCGTTTATTGAGTAAGGTACCACATAACATCTCGCTACGACCCTTAGGAGCGGAACCATAAACCTTGGTCATGCAGTCATCATGTGCATATTTGGCATATTGTATAAACCAAATTTAACGCGGCTGAAACCTTGGGGCTTAGCCTGTAACTTAATAAGGCTGTAATTAGTAAAAAACGAAAATAATGTAATTAATAACGTAATTAGATTTTGAAATTTTTTAAATCTTCTTGTGGCTTGGAAGAGGAAAATCTTTAATTAATATTCATTCATTTGGAGGGTGCGAAGTACTGTTTTAACTTGCAAATTGCGTTTCATTAATATTCCCCATCTTTTAATTTTTACTTTTATAATGTGAAAAATAGGTTTCAATATATTTTTAAATGCGCGAAACTGTCTCATTGTTTTTATCTTAGACATTACAAATAACTTAATGCATTCACAAATTAACGATTTAAAGACTATCTGACAAATCAACCAATCGTTAGTGTTTTTATCTCTTTGCAAATTGAAAACCGTTTATAGAGCCAGCCATCAAATAAAAAGCTTTTAAATTGCACTTTAGTTACATTAATACTATACATGTTTCCAATTTTATTTGTGATTTAAAATATTTATCATCTGTTAGTTGCAACGGTTTCAACCTCCTGTGCGTAATTTTGAAGTGTTCTGTTCAATTTTTTTGCGACAATATATTAAAACTTCTATGTATTAAAAATGTTTTAAAAATGATGTACGAGGATATAAAGATTTTTTGTATCTTATATGTATAAGTATAGAATGTAAGGGGTAATTTACCATTTGTAGAACAAAGCTCTTCCCTTAACCTGTACATATGTTTTCGATGAAGTTACTGCTGTTAGCCGTTTTGGCTTTTACGGCTTCATAGGTCTGCACCTGCGTCCTTGAGGCCGTAGATGTTATATTACTCTTCCCTTCACCTGTACACTGTGCACTCTGCTAAGCAACAGTCGAGGCTCAGGCCACGGACAGGTGGCGGTACTGCAACTAGTCATTCATAAATCTACTACATTGTACGAAATTCTTGTATTTAAATTCAAAGAAGGATCTTAAACACCAAAGGCGGCGTTATTGAGGCGTTATAGAGTTAAATCGTTAGTCACTTAAATTTTATAAAATATAATAATTTCTTGTATTTACGCGAACACTGTTCACATTTAAAATGAAACTATTACTTACGGATTTTATCGCGTTTAATTTGGTTTTTATAAAATATGTAACAGAAGAAAGGAAATAAGAGTTAAAAATGTTAAGAATGTTTTTAGCACGTCACCATACTAAATAAGGCATAAGCCACAGAAACTTACCAAAAACATTCTATCATAAAAAAAAAATTGTATATTGTCAATAGTTGAACTTACTAACAATAGAATTAGTCATATTACTGAAATGATTTGAGATAGGAGTGGCAGATATTCGAGAATCTTAGTACATGGAGCAATAATAGACTAGTGGAAATTAAACATATCCATTTCATGGTTTTTTCAAACAGGTCAGAAACATTTATTTATTCAATCACCGGCTGCTCCCTCTCTTCCGCAGTTTAAGTACTTTACATATTGAAATTTGTACCTAGTTAATGTATTTTCTGCGACACCTAAATTCTTGCTATTCGCAGTGAGTGAGCTACGTAAAACTTTTCGCAACTTGTTAACTTGTTGTCAGAAGCCTTTGTTCTGTCTAACTTTGCCCACGCCCTGTGCATAAAAGTTTATCTAGAATTTGTAATGCAATATACTAAAAACAGTTCTAGGACGTAAAATCAGTAAATGTAATTTAAATCACCATAATTTAAATCATATCAAATGGTTTATCTAACTATGGCCTCTTAAAGTACATAAAGCAAGTTTATATTTGATTGTTTCACTACGAGAAATACGCTATTGTAAAATAAAATATCAAAATGAAGTGACATTTAGTTACAATAAATAGTATTTAACCTTAGACATTACAATAAGTAAGCTCTTGTATAAATTATGCAACGTCTACGCACATACGAGTATGTTAGGCTTTAGTTAATCTTGCTGGAAGGAAAATGTAATTTTACCCAAAGAACTGAATCTCAATCTCCGCCAACGTTAAAGTTTTGAATTATTTTTCCAGACTGTTTGACTTCATACGTCACGAGAAAATGTTGAAACATTAGCTAAAGCATCATCTGGGATGCGTTAGTCTATTTAATTTTATTTGCCTTTAAAACCACGCCGTTGCAAATGAAACAACAAAATATTTAATAAATACATACGCATATGAAAAGAAGTAGGTTATGTAGCCTCTTTACTTATTTAAAGAATGAAAGTGCTTTAAATCGGATCTTATTTAAATACACCGAAATGGATAGGTAAAAGGAAAGGTAAAGGTTCCTCTTTGGAAAATTCTTTGAATAGAGCTTTGTGATAAACATACAAACGGTTAAAAGTAATTTCAAATATAAAACAAGTTGAAACATAAGTTTTTTATGTAGCATTTCTTAAAATGAACGAAGTGTGCAGAGATATCTTATCGCTCTTTGGTGTTTTTATCTAAACCGTACCTACTGTAAACTTAACAAGCGAATTTAAAACAAAGTTTTAGAGAAGAAACTCACTTCAACCTCTGTTTCCTCACCCATAGAGGATAGAAAATTTTCATTACATTTAAATGGGTCCACATTGGAGGTAGACCTATTCAATGAAAAAAAGAATCATCATAATCAGTTTCCAATCGGGCGAACATATTGCGTAACGTGTACAAATAATACACAGGATTTGATAAACCCATCTTTTTGAAGTCGGTTGAAAATTCAAATCTTGATCGCGGTGAAAAATCTTTATTCGATAATGATTTCTTGTATTTACGCGAACACTACTCTACGGATTTTGTAAAGCACCGTGACCACGGCTGGTATAAAGCACTAGAAACGTCGGGAATAAAAAAAACAAAATGAAACGCGATAAAATCCGTAAATAATAGTTTGATTTCCAATCTTTCTTCGAACTGATTCAGCCTCTGGTGCTCCTAGATACAAGGTTAAGAAGAGTTTTTAAACAAATTTAGGTTTATTTAATGCTCTAATGAACGGTAAAATGGTTTGAAAAAATAGACAAGAATAACTCACAAGAAAGTCGGGTATCCATTTTAGTCTTTTTTGTAAAAGACTAAATTCTCCCCAAAAAACAACTTCAACCCATATCCGGCAAGGGCTATGGGCCCGAAGAATAGCATATTCAAAGGTTTTTAGTCACCTCTTACTCGTACCTCACCGACTTCCATGCAAAGGAAAGAGTTGGCAGATAGTCCTACGTCGCTACCATATAGCCAATATTTGAACTACTTAAATTGTGGCAGCACGACACTGCATCGAACTTAACACTACAAATACTGAGATTCGAACTCAGGTCACTCGCGAATGTACGTTACTCTACCACGGTTTGCAGAGGCTTCTTTTTAAGTATATCAATCATAAATTTGAGCTCAATCTATCGAGAAGTTTGCATGTCTAAAAGGGGCTAAAAAAACATTTTTACATATATCATTAATATTATTATTTAAGTCACTTTGTGGTAATGGTCTATTAATCTGCTATCCCCTTTTATCGAAGAGTGTTTATGTAAGAGGCGAATAAGAGTAAAGTCTTGAAAAACTTAAGGCCATTTCCGTGAGCATGCCCAGTGACGAAACTCGTCACACGTCCTGAGAGACGAGAAATGGAATGCAGATCGACCCATGACAATGACGTATGACTAAATATTTTGAAAGCCACAGACCTCTTTTTATTTATGTGTATGTATGATTTATTCCAAATAATTTCCATTCAATCGAGAATTTTCAATAGGGCTTTTACAAATTTTACGGCGTTTTGTATTTTGAATTCGGCTTACCTTTTGCACGTTTAATGATATGCATAAAATATACGTAGGTCTCAATGAAACATTACATACCTATAAATGAGATGATGAGAATTTACTAAACGTGATAGAATGAAAACGATTTGCGATAAGTACGTCACTGATCCATAGCGGAAAATTTGAAGATATTTTAGGTCTAGGTAGATAAGAAGGCATAAGAATATGTTACGGAATGTTATTATTTTTATGCTTTCTTATTTTTATTCTATAAGAAAAATAGAATTTTCTCAATGATTTGTTATATTTTAGCGAATACTACATATTGTGATCACCCTTAACAGGAATCGGTGTACTTTAGAGAGTTTTTTTTTATAAAAAGATACTTGAGTCGTCTTGTTATTAGCGTAAAAATATTGCCTAATGCAATCTAAAAATGTAGGTCAAACAAAGTACTAAGGTCTTTAGTTTTTAGCACTTTGCTATTCAGGACTAGGCAAAACGACAGTGAAACCGTTTACGGAGTCGCTGTCAAACTCGACCTCTGCCTCAGCCACCGTGTCACCATAGAAATTGAGCCCGAGGGTGGAATACCTAGTGACTCGGAGGCATTTGAAGAGGCGCTAGACGAGACGCGCGAAGAGACGCGGGAGGCAGCGCGTCAGGAAACGCAGTGTACAGCGCACATGAAGGCGCGAGACGTGGGAGGCGCCGCGTCAGTAAACGTGGGAAACAGGGCACTTGAAGGCACGAGACGCGGGGTGCGATGAAGCACGTGAAATAAGTGAATGGTCGGCAGCATAAGCCGTGGCTGCTGACGCAATTAACTTCCTTGCTCACAATAATACGCACGGGGACGACTGGAGAGGGAGTCGCCGGGCTAACTGTCGTGTAACATCACGCATGCCCAGAAGTGAGCTTAGCACCATGAGTTACTATTATATTATGGATTTACGCCTGGGTTGTTCTCCGCTCGGTAACGGAGAATGTTCCTTCGCAGTTTCAATGGAGTCCATTTTTGAGTCCCGTAGGGCAGGGTGAAAACAGTAACACTCACAGGCAACGACGAGAAAGGTACGCAGCGGAGATCCGCATAAACGCGTTCCTGTAAAGGTCACACTTAATTCCACTAAACAACGCAACGTGGCTTTATCTAAAATTTAATGCGTGAAATACGAAACAATTCCACGAATTGGACACAACGTGGGATGGGGGTCGCAGATGCATGGTGTCTTACTGTCACCCGACCCAGGGGACCGTGCAAGAGACAATCGAACAAGAGACTTGACAATAATAAATGACCGGCGTGAGTGGATATATGTTATAGATAGAATTATGGTTTAATGATACATAACATAACATATGTATAACATACTGTCAATATAAATTATAATTAGGTTTAATTGTTTGACTAAACTAGATTATAATTTATATCGATAATTTGAATGTATATTAGATTGCCAAAGGAAGCGCATTATTCATAAGTGCGCAGTAGAGGTCGATTGCGATACGTTTCGATAATTCGATTGGTTGGGTTGGGTTAATAGGATACAGTAAATTTAATTTCCCCATTTGAATAATAATTTAATCAAACCCAGTATAACATTATAGGTTTAATTATTCAGGATAGATAATGATTTAAGATGTATTTTAACACGGAGTTATAATACTGATATATGATATATTATAATAATTAAAGTATATAATGTTATAGGGTTCTGATAATAAACGAGTTATCACATTTATTTATTATTTGACAACGCTTAATACTGACTAAAAACTGTTTTAAATATTACAACTTTCCTCAAATCACTTAAGTAGTGATATAGTTGTGTGGAGTGTTTATTAATTGGATTAAAATATGGTTCTAATACAGCGTTGCAGTGTAGACCGAAATCGATCTAAATTAATATTTAATATAGCTTCTTTTACAGCCCATAACCAGTCCACTACTGGAAAATTGCCTCTTCCACAGGAAAGATTTGTCATAATCGCTACGCTTGTCGAGCGGGTTGGCCATCGCAGAACTAGACACCTCGCAATAATATGTTAATAATTTAAATTAGGTATTTAAGTTTTACTATGTAATGCTCGCCATTTATCGGGTGAAAGATTTTTCTGGTATTTCCTTTAGTCATTGGACATTGGGTGGTAAACACTCTTACTCAGGTATTAGGGCGTTAAATCATCGTATTATTTTAGCCGACTAAAACTAGGTAATACACGTTGTCTTTGTACGTAACAAAGAGAAACTACTAAATATAATTTATATTTGCGATTGATGTCACTTTAATTGCAAGACAAACTACTAACTTTCTCAAAAATATCATTATCAATAACTTTAACGTTGTCTATAAAAGTGTAGTCGTATCTCATAAACTAACACTTGACATATTTAGAACAGTAATGGCACTTCTTGAGAGAGGAATCGTAGGAGAAGATTATTGACAAAATGGGTATATCGACCAATTATCAATAATGGCCAATGTAGCTTTTAAAGAATACAAGGAAGTTTTTTTTATTAAATCGGGGATGAAAAACGAGCTACCAGTCCACTTCATTGTAAGTGAATGGACACCTGCAAACAATTGTAATCGAAGAAGGTTACAGATGCGTTGTCACCCCTGAGGACTAAGATGGAACGCCTCGTAGCCAGCAATTACACTGGCTCTCTATACCTTTCAAACCAGAGCGCAGCTACTAAACATTGCTGTTTTGCGACAGAAATGCGTTAGAGGGCGGTACTTTCCCAGGCGATTCCTAGGCAGAGAATACCTACTAAAGTACTGTTTACATTAGTAATATTCCTTTTAACCATACAACCTAACAAATTGTGTCTGAATTGGTTTAAAGAATAGTCAAATGGCGGCCTGTGATGTCATGTTTCGCACTATACTATTGTTTCTAAATTGCTATTAACAATTTTAATGGTGCCGGTACCGGAGATCGAACCCAGAAATATTCGCTTGCTATCATATTAAACTGAAGGCTCTGTCTACCAGACTACCACGGCTCTGCCTTATTGCCTACTATTTACATCTTCGCTTCTCGCTTTTTACAGACGAGCTTTGATGTTTAAATACTAGAATCAGTATTCAGTTTAACATAGTCATAATAAGTAGAGTAGACTGATGATGCTGCTGACTATGAGATATTTTGTTGGAATTTTTTTTTTTAATATACTGCTACGAGTATTTGTTATTATTTACCAGTTTTCTCGTCTAAATAATAATTACCTACTTTCTTTATTATTTTCCACTGGTACTTTTAGAATTATGGAGAAAATGTTCGAATATGAGAATGTTCATCAGTCGAAAATGTCTTCAATAAAGATACCGGAATATTTTTTATTTGCGGCTAGTGAAATGGAAAAGCAACGCGTGAGTGTCGCAAACAACTTTTTGTTATTTGTAAATAACAATGATGTGTCGCTGTTAAATTATTTGTAAATAAGTTGAAATGTATTTTTTACTACTTATTGTTTTATAATATTATGCAGACAAATATTTTTTTCATATGTCTCCTAATGTTTTGTTCTACATTTGAAAATCACTTTTGGTCTATGATATCTACAGATATTCATGTTTTTGTTTTTTTGTCCATGAGTTGTATAGCGAGTTACGTTATCTAAAAACTGGAAATATTCAAAATGAATTAAAAATCTAATAAAACGAAATAAAAACGAATATTGAATGTAATCAAGACTAATATTCATGCGAAATAAACTATAGTATGACGATGTGTGACGGCGGCGTAAGAAAATATGCCACTTCCTTATTTCGGCGTCATAGTCATATGACATTTTTCTGAGGTTCAGAATAATCCCAGCCACTAAGTTCCACCATAGTCAGCATCACAAGAGAATACTAACCACTAGTTCCACTAACCCCATGATGGTTGAGAATCCACCACAATGCGTAACTCTTGGTATGTTTTGCCACACACTTCGATTTTGAGGAATCATCTGTCGCAAGTGGTATTTTGAAACAGTTACGACTTAGGGACCTGAAAGAAAAGAACATTTTCCTTTCTCATATGCAGGCAACGTACTTGCAGCTCAGTTCAGAAGTACTCTCGCATTGGTGATGCTACTCCCCAGTCCACGGAGGATGTTTAAGAACGTTGGTATTGCAATCGCCAATCCGCTTGCCGACAGTGGGAATTATGGGAGAGGGCTATATCCTATAGTGAACTATTTACAGTCTGTTGAATTAAGTTTATTTACGCTTTCTGATCAGAGCGCTGTCTTATATTTATCAGGGATAATTTACGCATTCTGGGAAGAGTCCTGACAGTTACCTAAACAAGCATTTGTCCGTTTTGCGGCTAATAATATCGAAAATGTGCAGATTCTGCTCTGCAGCAGATGAAACATCCCTGCCCTTACTCTTTGAATGCTTATCTAATGGGTAAACGTAGTACGCATCTTTGTAACTTTTTAAACCTTAATGAAACTAAGTAACTGCTGCAATTCATTGCTAATTGTAATTCATTGTAGCGAAAGCGGCGGTCACAATAGGCCTGTGCTCGTAGTCATAGTGATCTAATTAGACTGGAATAACCGCTCGCATAAATACAAAAATAGTGTAATAATAAACTAAGTTTTGCTCTTTATACACATAACAGTGGATACTATTAACGACGTAATCATGACATTAAAGGGCATGTCTTTAACTTCAGTCAATGGTGTCGCCTTGCTCCCATGGGAGAGGGGAAGGTCTCTTATTCAACCCATTACATGCGTCGGCACTACGACTTTTCACCTCCAGGGAATCAATGATAATAACTGAAACGCTGTTAAAAGCTGCTGAATCTTGTAACTTGCCCGAGTATGCATGCACACGAGCAATCATGTAAATTTTTATGTTATACATTCATGGAATTAGCTCAGAAAACATTATTAGTTGCGTAGTACGTACGTTCAAAAAATTTTATTAAAATGAGATCATACGACCTAATGTTTCGAGAAGTTGGTTTGGATTAGTTTTTATTTTGTGTAAATTTTTTTAACCTTTTGATTGTGACTTTGTGATAATTTTTTTGTCATGCCGAAATAATTAAGTATTTGCCTTAATAAAATATCATAAATGATGTAAAAAAATAAGTCTATTTTCAGAGTCACCATGACATATTCTATTCATAACTATAACACGAAATAAATAAATTAAATCATGTTATTACTTTAGTTAGAGAGTTTCATAATTTGATAATAATTGCATATAATTTATTGCACAAGTATATTTTGAGTTTTATTTGCGAGACGAAATATTTAAAGCATAGTGTATATTTTAGGCTTTACCCGTACGTACCAATAGGTCGATGATTAACATGCTTGTACTCTGGCATTGGTCATCTGGCATTGCTACTCCTCAGTAGGCGCTAGACAAACCGTACTGTAACTAGTTTATTAAGTATAGGGATTAAGCAAATTTAGATGGGTTCTCCGTCCAGAGCCTTGTTTGGCAGCAACACGCTTGTGATATAAAGATGGCACTCCTCTAAAACCTTTCTTATAGCTTTTTTTGTGCATAATTAGATGCTATGATATACTAAGTGTATTAAAAGAAATTACAATTACAATCATGCTTAGCCTGCGGCAGTCTATTACTTGACGTAGCCCTCTGCCTGCAAGTTGCCACCGATCATTTAGCATAGTATTTAATGTAATCAACATTGCACGCGCTCTCTTTGAAAGTAGTCACTTCTGCAACAGAACCTGTCAGATCTCATTGCTCGTACGTGCCAAGGGGTTGAGGAAAAGATTCGCAAAGCACAGCTTTAGAAACCTGCGCGCGTCGCATCATGTAACGCAACGGCACAATAATGAACATACTCGTATTGCCACTGGCGCAAAATTATACTTGAATACGAAAAATAATCTTTGTATGCTTTAATAGTGGCTATGGTATAATTCACTTTGCAAGCACGGTGACCGTGTTAAAAAAAAACAAATTAAAATTATTAGGAAATTTCGACTTTTTTGAAATGTTTGTACGTTTGTGTAATTAAAGTCATGTGTTGTGAAACTACCCAACTAATTGAACCTAATATAAACTGCTGTACAGTTGCGTGTTGACTGTTAGTCTTGTTCAAACTGCATGTAATTAATTGTAAATTAGAGGGTAGTCTTGTTATCTTATGTTGGTGAACCCAAACATTCGGTGTTACAACGAAAAGAAACTTGTGTAAGCACACGTATTAACAATGGCTTACTGTTATGAAAATGTTCTCTTCTATTTCATAAATTTTTTTATTTCACATTTGAAAACATCTAAATTATTGTACAAAACCTATATATAATATAGGCTTGATAACTTTATAAATTTTTACTTTAGAACCATGTTAATATACAATTCTGTATTAAAAACTAACGTAGTGTACTACTAACACTAGTATGTAACTTTGTAACTACTAACAATCTATGAGCTTTGCCTGAAATAAATTATTGCTATTATAAAAACATTACCTGGTAGAGTTGAGGATGATGATGACAGAAAGGTTATTATGGGAACGCTCTTTACATACGACTTATTTTTAGGTTGTATTTTTGATGTTTCATCAATCGTTTATCATACCACAACAAGAGTTAAACCGTTATTTTGACATTAAAAGTCAATTACTTTTTTTTTTGTTGAATTGGTTTACTTAACTTGCGGGCCTTCTGCTCGCGAGTCTCTACCGCTGAAGCTGTAAAGGCCACTGGGCCAACGGCATATCTACCGTGAGGGTTTTGGACGGTCCGGCAGAATCTTCAATACTGATCCTGACATAACCAGCCACCGGAGACGGTGCGAGCACCTTTCCCCCACGTTAAACTAAAACAAAAATGATAAATTGGTCTATTAGCAGCACACGTATACAATTCCCCGCCGATGCCTTACGATGGAGGAGAGACAGCGTACTAAAATAGGCCGTGAGGCATTTCATCTTAGTCCTCTGGGGTGACGTATCTCTAACCTTACTAGATTGAAGCTGTTTGCTGGTCTTCGTTGGCTGCAGTAGCTCTGTCATGGCTAGTCTACTCATTTGTCACTGTAATGTTATAAAAATACATTGAACTTATTCGCATTCATTCTTAAGGCTTCGGTCATTTAAAACGACATTAATAAAATTACCAGCGGACAATTTGGACAGCGCCCGTTTAGACCAGTGACGCAGACAACTATGATCAAATAAATTTCCCAATACGGGAAATCCTACATTTGAAAGTTAATGAAATAAAATATGTCGTTCAGGCTGAAACTATTCGATTAAAGATCAAACATACAATATTGTACATACTAAATAGTATAACACGACAATATATTTTATTTATACGAACTTCAATGAAAAATTTAACAAGAGCGATGAATTCATTGCCGTCCACGATATGAATAGTTTATAAATTATATAAAACAAATATTTTATGCTAATTCCCTTCAGCCTTCGGCCAACACAAATTGTTGATCGCAGTTCTCAAGCGTCAATATGTTATTGGTATGAATATTTAGTTTTATTTTTTAGACCGGTAAGTGGTCTTTCTCTGCTATGTCTCTATATACGAAGATAATATTGATTTCCTTGCGAACTTATCTTCAATGCCGAGCACGTGGTAAATTCCGCACTTAAAATTGCACAAAATAGTAGTAGTATCAGCACCGAGGTACGATCTCAAGTCGCTCACTCGTTGCAAAGCTACCACGACTTACCTGATAATACTTAAGATTAGATAAAGAAATAAAAAGTAGTAAACACATATAATAACAGATTTATATATATTCTGGTTTATTTTCCTTATTTTTTCTGAGAACATTCATGTGTTGTAATTGTTATTTCATACTGTCACAATATTATGTTAGCTTTTAACGATAACTCTTTAATTTCCATATTCGCATCCCGTAAAGTTCTGGTATATCACAAGTAACATAAACGATTTGAACGCTTACAGTTTAATTTGTAGCCTGATTATTTAGCTGAGCGTAACTTTTTAACGAGCGCGTCGTTTGAATAACCTTTATTAAACGACTTCATCATTAAAATGTCGCAAAATAATAATATGCAAACCGTTAGAAAGGACTTAACAATTAAATTAAAGTACTCACAGCGTTATAAATTTGCATCTATCCGTTTTTGTTAAAAAATTATGCGTTTTAATTATTCGAGGCCGATTCAAACCTCTTACGGTTAACAAACAAAGTATAAAAATGGATCTGAATATTATTGTGCGTAAATATTAACGTGCGGTTACGGCAATAGAGAATATACCACTCATAGGTTTGATTCGGCAAAAATGAGATTTGAACGATATTTCATGTTGATTTTGACAATCACGAGCTGAAATGGCGGATTACGGATTTTGTTGTGTTTAATTTCATAAAGGTTCATTTTTTTGTACCATAGAAAAAAAATATGCTTTATATACATACCATACCGACAGTAATATACTTAACTGTTTTTTCATATAATCCTAACACACTTTGTTATTTGTTAAGTAAATACACATGTATATAAATAAGGTGGACTTATTTTCATACAGCTTGTATAGTATCCGTGATAGTTCTTACTTCATTTCAGAACTAACGGACATAGAAAATTTAAACCCCTGATAGATATTGAAATGAAAGCTATTTTACGAAATTTATCGCGTTTAATTTTAACTTTGGTTATTTATCGACGTTTCTGCGTAAACTGGCCCAAAATTAATAAATAAAAGCTGATAGTAGCCCGTGTGAACTATAAAATCAGGACATCTAACACCTGAGTCCCCCGTGACCGAAACAACGGGAAGGAAAACAGTTTAAATTAAGTGCAATCAATTCTGTAAAATTCGTCGCATTTAAATGTGTAGTATCCGCGTATATACAATATTATAATAACACACAATCATACATACAATTATACAATTTAAGAATTTGCAACCCTCTTTCTTCCCATGGGTTTCGTAAAGTGGATAGGGATAACCATCTAGAAAAATCAGACAACAATTAAGCAGACCGATGACGAGCAGCAGGGTCTTAGGTGCGAGGTTTCTGGTACTTCCGCTAATCTGCTTGCCGAGCGTGGCGATTAGGGTAAATCCTTCTTATGAGAAAGGCATATGTCCTGCAGTGGACTATTCACAGGCTGTTAAAATAATGTTTTTATTACCATATTAATGTGTGGCAGGTGCCTAGTATCTGTCAGCAGCATCAGCGTGTGGACTAAGACATTTCCCATGGCGCGCCGCACTCAGAACGGGATCAACACACTTACTTTTAAATTTAAGAAAACATACATAAACAAAATTGTCTTTGGCCTATGTTCAGCAGTGGACTTGTAACAGGCTGGAATGATGAAACAAAATTAACCCTTTTGATTGCAAATCAATGAATAAAGATTTATTTATTTCGTTCTGTTTTATGATCTGCATGATGCTGCAGTGGCTAATCGTTTCGCTGGGACGTTGCGGGTCAAGGGTTAGATTCTCGGAAGGATTGGTATTTTTTATGACTACATACAATAGTTCCGGTTCTGATTGTTTGTGTGTGCGATTAATGTATTAGGTCAGGGAAAAAGTTTTTTCGTATTTTGTAGTAAGTTGGAATAATATCTTTTTGGTTGTACTGTTTGTATCTGGCTGGTTTTGATACCATTAATTAGAAGACATTTTAAAAACAGGATAATAATATCTAAAAACGGTTACCCGCCGTTTTTTGTCCGCCAAAATGAGACCAACTAACGAAGAAATTCGATACATTTTGAAGTTTTATTACAAAAAAAGAAAATAAATCACTGTTGATGAAAAGTGCATTATCTATGACAAGAACGTGCGAAATCTATAGATCTGTTTTTGTTTAAAGTTGGTTGCCGGTTCCATGTGTTGGAGTAACCAATTACTATCAAGTGTTAACGCGTTTGTTAGGTCAATATTATAAAAAGGACTTCTGACTGGTATGAACATATAACATATCATACGGTATTGGTAACGAGTACAAGTTATGATAATATATTCATTATTTAGAAATATTTACGTCACTCTATCATTTGAAACTGGTACTTGTTGAAGGAAGCACATACAATGACAACGGAAGCCTTAGTTTCAACATAGTCCCAGCCACCGCGTGGTGCTTTATATTTTTGTCTCTAAGAACATATAAATAACATTCAGCAATAACCAAACAAAAAATAAAGTAATCATTTGTAAGATTTTTTAAATCTTCTATCAAATTTTTCAATCAAATCCGTCTTTGTTTAATTAAATGAAAACTGTTTGCGTTTTGATAGTTATCAAAAAAGGTGTATTTTTATTTCGTGCACAAAGGCCGCATATGCGTAGGAAACAAATCGTAAAAACAATTTAGAATTAATTTTATTTAAAAGCTCTATTCATGTGTGGTGCTCTCAGCCACAAAGCATTTCCGGGTCAAAGTTAGTTCTAAACTAATGTGAAATATTAAAATGCTTAAAGGAAAAAATATTAAAGGAAGCTAAGTAATTTCCAACACATGTACTTAAACTCTATGGCCGTTTCTTGTAATGTGCAGTACTTGTTTTAATATTAATTTAGTTAATCATATCAAAAGTGTTTTATTATTTTTAAGTGAACCCCTGTCCCATGTATTTCTCAGAGTCGCATCAATACTTGCCACACATCGCTAATTCACCTCTCCTTTGATGTGAATTAGAACAATAATATTTGTTTTATCAACACTATCATTTTATTTAATTTCATTCTCATGATTATTTTTGAAAAGTAGGCCAACCATAATATATGCAAATTGCTTTAGGAATTTAGTTTCAATTTTAGTAACAGGTGCAGTACCTAATATTAGTATTTAAAAAAATAAATCAAAAGCGAGATGTTATATAATATTAGTATTCCTTTAAATAAAAGTATGCAATCACTTATAATTACGGATATATATATTTTTTCGTACTCTTTTTATATAATAATAGGTCAAGTTTTAATTACATTTTCATTAATTTGTAACACAAGGTGAGAAGTGGACTACAAAATAATTACATTATAGATACATTAGCTTGGGGAATTGGTAACAGTACCTTCGTATAACAGATGCCAACAAAGTAGCATCTGTTATACGGAGGTACTGTACAGAAAATTTCAAGCACAATAAATAATATCACAAAGGTAGTAAAAGTCACTAGTAGTATGAAAGTTCTCAAGCCCTTTACAATAGATTGTGTAATAAAATCAAAAAGAACACCAAATTAACAATATAAGAAGTCTCCCGATGACAACTTAGCTATAATAAATAATATAGATTAGAATCAGGCGTTGAGAAAATTTATTATTATAAAGAAGTTGATATAAATCAATGTGCACAATTCTGCATGAAAACAACAATAAAATGGCACGTGATATGTGTATTTTTATCTATCTTTTTTTACCGTATACCGTTTTTAAGTCATTACCGTCGCCCACGTACATCCCCAACACCAGAGGTGCTGCAGGTGCCTTTAAGGATATTAGGGAGATGGGAGGGAGGATGAGGAGGGGGATGGGAAGGGGTGTGGGCCTCCAGTTACCTCACTCACCGAATGAAACGCAGAAGCACAAGATGCCTCTACTTCACGCCGGAATTCTGCGAGACCGTGGTACCGATCCGGTCGAGCCGGCCCATTCGAGCAGCAGCAAAAGCCGCCGCTTGGCTCTACCACGTTTAAAATAATAGTAGGAAGGGTCCAAAAGACATGGGAAATAATGGTACGGAAAAGAACAAGATTCAAATATCCCACAAATTAAACTCTACAGTGATTGGAACGTTCTCACCATACGGAAGTTTACATTTTTTATGCAATTCGTAGATATCATCAAAGTACCGTGATTTAAGTTTGGACAAGCAATAAAATAACTATTCGTTTTTCTTTACCTAGCTGCAGAACTACTTTTGCAAGAAGACAATGTAATTGGCCATTTACCATGTAATAAAAAAAATGGCACAACTTATCACGAAATAAAAGTTGTCATTTATTGCCGAGCACGTGGTCAATTCAAGCAATTTAGTGGTGCCGTTGCCGGCACTGTAACCATGAAATTGAAAATTGTGACCGTACCCTCGAGCCTTGAAGTTAAATTTAAATTGTCTTTAAAAATATACTTACAACCTTTATCCATTAACTGTACCTTAATAGGCTAGCAACAGTAAAGCTTTCTATTTTCTATAATGTTTGTAGTGTTTCGCATACAAATGTAGGTAATTCCCAAACATTGGATAAGTTCAGCTATTAGGCATATTGGTTCTATTACCGTTAATAGTCCACTGCAGGACTTGAGCCTCTCCCATAAGGAGAATTTGCTATAATCGCCACGCTCGAGCCATCGCACTACCAAATAGCTTGCACCTCAGACGCTGCTGCCCGTTATCAGTTGGCTTAGTTTTAGTCTGGTGTTCTTTGAGAGGGTTATCGCCCCATCTCTCGGTAGCCCCATCGATTTTCAAAGCTTATTATCCCTTGATCACCTCTTACGACAACCACAGGAAGAAAGAGGGTGGCAGATTCTTACGCCGATACCACACGACAATTTTATTCTTAAAGTAAAAAGTAAAGTAACAGCCAGTAAGTGCCCACAGCTGTGCAAAGGCCTCCTACTCAAATATCTGACAGGGTTGTGGAGCCGGAAGGGGTCCGCCACGCTGCTCCAGTACAGTTTTTTTATCACTTCTCAGTCATATAGGTTTCCTCGCGGTGTATTCCTTCATCGTAGAGCAAGTGTTAAACATTTGTAATTATAATTATCAATTTTAGTGGTACCGGCACCGGGGATCGAACCCAGGTTGCTGGCGCTCTTTGAATCTAAAGTGCATTAGACTACCACTACTATTTTATCCTTATATAATTATAATTTTAAAAACACTTAACCATTTTCCTTCTTCTTCTTTACTTCCTTATTTGTGTAATGGACACATAATAAACGAAAAGCAGCAAAGCCGCCGCTTGGCTCTACCACGTTTAAAATAATAGTAGGAAGGGTCCAAAAGACATGGGAAATAATGGTACGGAAAAGAACAAGATTCAAATATCCCACAAATTAAACTCTACAGTGATTGGAACGTTCTCACCATACGGAAGTTTACATTTTTTATGCAATTCGTAGATATCATCAAAGTACCGTGATTTAAGTTTGGACAAGCAATAAAATAACTATTCGTTTTTCTTTACCTAGCTGCAGAACTACTTTTGCAAGAAGACAATGTAATTGGCCATTTACCATGTAATAAAAAAAATGGCACAACTTATCACGAAATAAAAGTTGTCATTTATTGCCGAGCACGTGGTCAATTCAAGCAATTTAGTGGTGCCGTTGCCGGCACTGTAACCATGAAATTGAAAATTGTGACCGTACCCTCGAGCCTTGAAGTTAAATTTAAATTGTCTTTAAAAATATACTTACAACCTTTATCCATTAACTGTACCTTAATAGGCTAGCAACAGTAAAGCTTTCTATTTTCTATAATGTTTGTAGTGTTTCGCATACAAATGTAGGTAATTCCCAAACATTGGATAAGTTCAGCTATTAGGCATATTGGTTCTATTACCGTTAATAGTCCACTGCAGGACTTGAGCCTCTCCCATAAGGAGAATTTGCTATAATCGCCACGCTCGAGCCATCGCACTACCAAATAGCTTGCACCTCAGACGCTGCTGCCCGTTATCAGTTGGCTTAGTTTTAGTCTGGTGTTCTTTGAGAGGGTTATCGCCCCATCTCTCGGTAGCCCCATCGATTTTCAAAGCTTATTATCCCTTGATCACCTCTTACGACAACCACAGGAAGAAAGAGGGTGGCAGATTCTTACGCCGATACCACACGACAATTTTATTCTTAAAGTAAAAAGTAAAGTAACAGCCAGTAAGTGCCCACAGCTGTGCAAAGGCCTCCTACTCAAATATCTGACAGGGTTGTGGAGCCGGAAGGGGTCCGCCACGCTGCTCCAGTACAGTTTTTTTATCACTTCTCAGTCATATAGGTTTCCTCGCGGTGTATTCCTTCATCGTAGAGCAAGTGTTAAACATTTGTAATTATAATTATCAATTTTAGTGGTACCGGCACCGGGGATCGAACCCAGGTTGCTGGCGCTCTTTGAATCTAAAGTGCATTAGACTACCACTACTATTTTATCCTTATATAATTATAATTTTAAAAACACTTAACCATTTTCCTTCTTCTTCTTTACTTCCTTATTTGTGTAATGGACACATAATAAACGAAAACATGGCTTAACTAGTTTTCCTAAAATCGATACTCTCGTCGGTACCTAAACTCGTACTTGCAACTAAAAATAGAAGGTTGATGTTTCCTCAATTCCGAAAGGCCGACCCCGACGCTGTCGCAGCTTCGAATTAATTTTTCCACGCAGTTGACTCTGAAATGAGTTTCCTGACTTCTTTGCCAGGTACCCGTACCCCGTACTTCGGGAGTTAGAAGCTTTAGCTTTTTTACACTTTTGAAAAAAAATCATAAACTTCAGACACATGTTTCCTCATATATTTTTATAGGCTGGTAATTTTATTAATAGTAGAACAGCGCGGATCTAGTTCTACTAAAAATCTTGTCTCATACGACTCTACCTCGGTGACGGAGGGCAGAGAGCGGTGCAAAGTAATGATGCTAATCTTCCCCCAAAATCCATCAAATTACATCCAAACTAAGCTCACCAAACCCACTTGGAGCTGCAGTACCAGTAACCTCCCACCTTAAACGCAGCTTCTCGTTCTCAGTCTAGATAATTTATGTTTAGCTTATTTGGTAATCCCACCTACTACGAAATTCGTCTCAGTCACGTTATTTAAGGCCACTAAAAAGTATAAAATTAAGCAATTTCTTTCTTCAGTAACAGACTGTAAATAGTCCATCTACAACTAAATTATGTTTTTGTGTATTTTTAGTTTGAGAATATCAAAATTTTTTTTTTCATTTATGCATTTAATTTTATTTTGACTGCCCATCATTTTGGGCAACTATTTTGTGCTGTAGCATCATAGCATTGTTTTATGTCAATATTATATTTATTATTATTTCAATGCGCTGTACATGAACCGTGGATAAATTATTTTTCTTATTGGCTTCTCTTATTTCCCGTAATCGCGCCGCGTTTGACAAGCGTATTGGCAGCGTCAGACAGCTCGCACCTCAGACGCTGCTGCCCGTTATCAGTTGGCTTAGTTTTAGTCTGGTGTTCTTTGAGAGGGTTATCGCCCCATCTCTCGGTAGCCCCATCGATTTTCAAAGCTTATTATCCCTTGATCACCTCTTACGACAACCACAGGAAGAAAGAGGGTGGCAGATTCTTACGCCGATACCACACGACAATTTTATTCTTAAAGTAAAAAGTAAAGTAACAGCCAGTAAGTGCCCACAGCTGTGCAAAGGCCTCCTACTCAAATATCTGACAGGGTTGTGGAGCCGGAAGGGGTCCGCCACGCTGCTCCAGTACAGTTTTTTTATCACTTCTCAGTCATATAGGTTTCCTCGCGGTGTATTCCTTCATCGTAGAGCAAGTGTTAAACATTTGTAATTATAATTATCAATTTTAGTGGTACCGGCACCGGGGATCGAACCCAGGTTGCTGGCGCTCTTTGAATCTAAAGTGCATTAGACTACCACTACTATTTTATCCTTATATAATTATAATTTTAAAAACACTTAACCATTTTCCTTCTTCTTCTTTACTTCCTTATTTGTGTAATGGACACATAATAAACGAAAACATGGCTTAACTAGTTTTCCTAAAATCGATACTCTCGTCGGTACCTAAACTCGTACTTGCAACTAAAAATAGAAGGTTGATGTTTCCTCAATTCCGAAAGGCCGACCCCGACGCTGTCGCAGCTTCGAATTAATTTTTCCACGCAGTTGACTCTGAAATGTGTTTCCGGCTTCAGTTCCTGCACTTCGAAAGCAAACTTTTCATGTTTACATTACTGTAAATTCTTTTACCCTTGTGAACGATACTTACAAAGTATCATTAAACGAGTCTTTCTTGGTTAAAAGGAAATCTTTGCCTCTTTATGCCAAGCAAGACTATTATACAAATGACAAATACAAATAGGCATTTTGCTTTCGTATAATTTAAAATTTTTAGTTTTTCTATGTACAGCAGGTGATATATAAAAAATGAAGAAGAAGAAATTAAGTCCTTTTTTAGTTACTCTTAGTCTCTATGTATATGTATATATTCACGCCTTGTTCCAAACGGAGTAGGCAGAGACAATCTTCTTCCACTCGCTACGGTCCTGAATACGTCTTTCGCTTCTTCCATTTTCATCAATCTTCGCATGCATGCTTGTTGGTTTAGAGTACTCTTGACCTGGCCTTTTTTCAGAACGTCTCCGTTTTGATCGTGAAATGTTCGCCTAGGTTCTCCCGACTCTAGCATTTACGCTCGCCTCATATATTTGTTTCGTCAACCTACTTTCATTCATCCTCTCCACATGTCCAAACCAGCTCAGCATCACTTTCTCAATTCGTGTCACTACATCGTCTTTCACGCCACAACACCCTCTGATCACCTTATTTCGAACCCTGTCAGTTGTCTTCACATCAATCATACTTCTTAACGCTTTTATTTCTACTGCATTTATCCTGCTTTCATGCCTCTTCATACCCAGCTAATAATTCTAATAATTCTGTAATTCCCAATGTCTCTAACTAAGGGAGTTTCCCTGACTTCTTTGCCAGGTACCCGTACCCCGTACTTCGGGAGTTAGAAGCTTTAGCTTTTTTACACTTTTGAAAAAAAATCATAAACTTCAGACACATGTTTCCTCATATATTTTTATAGGCTGGTAATTTTATTAATAGTAGAACAGCGCGGATCTAGTTCTACTAAAAATCTTGTCTCATACGACTCTACCTCGGTGACGGAGGGCAGAGAGCGGTGCAAAGTAATGATGCTAATCTTCCCCCAAAATCCATCAAATTACATCCAAACTAAGCTCACCAAACCCACTTGGAGCTGCAGTACCAGTAACCTCCCACCTTAAACGCAGCTTCTCGTTCTCAGTCTAGATAATTTATGTTTAGCTTATTTGGTAATCCCACCTACTACGAAATTCGTCTCAGTCACGTTATTTAAGGCCACTAAAAAGTATAAAATTAAGCAATTTCTTTCTTCAGTAACAGACTGTAAATAGTCCATCTACAACTAAATTATGTTTTTGTGTATTTTTAGTTTGAGAATATCAAAATTTTTTTTTTCATTTATGCATTTAATTTTATTTTGACTGCCCATCATTTTGGGCAACTATTTTGTGCTGTAGCATCATAGCATTGTTTTATGTCAATATTATATTTATTATTATTTCAATGCGCTGTACATGAACCGTGGATAAATTATTTTTCTTATTGGCTTCTCTTATTTCCCGTAATCGCGCCGCGTTTGACAAGCGTATTGGCAGCGTCAGACAACTCGCACCTCAGACGCTGCTACTCGTCACGGTTTTCGATACTCGAGGTTTAGCATTTTTAAAAGAATTTTCCGCCATCTGTCAGATGCCACGAAAATTTTCAAATATTTCTCTTAGTAAAATACTACTTCGTCAGTACTAGTATTCTGTACTACTACACGAATTGGCTTACTTACTCTTACCATCAAAAGGGAATAAATTGATAAAATAAATATCAAAAAGTTTTATTTATAACTGAAAGGCTTAAATCAGGAACATCATTTCAACTATTCGCATAATATAGACAAAATACTAATTAGAAAGTTAATGAAACTAGTCGTTTAGTTATCTGTATATATACTCTGGTATTACATTCATTCTAAATCTCATTCAAACATTATGAAAGGCACTGGCAGCAATACGCTATGTACGCGACATAAATTGTAGTCTAAATCAAATATATGGGGATAAGCACTTAGCAATATTGCGTTCACAGCAATCGATTAATCTAGACGACTGTTATGTCGCGTATATTATACATATATTCTATGATATCTGTAACACGAGAATTAGATACAGAAGTTTTTATTACGAGCCTTTAACACAAAAGTGAGATTTTTATTATGTTACTTTTAAAATCGCAATACAAAATATATTTAGTTATCACTTAAACGTTAAGGAACGATAGCCGTGTGATTAGGGATTTTCCTCTGAATCAGGAGACTCGAGTTCGATCTCCTATGTGGAGGACTCGTTCCAATGAGTTTTTCGAAACTTATGTATGGTCTGTATCGTTAGCTTTGACATTAAGATGGCGACAGTCTCTCCACTTGTCACTTTGGCCCAAATAAGCTGTGGTGAAAAGTGGATTGAAAGGAAAAATGTCAAGAGCTCTGTCCATTAGTATTGCGTGTACGGTCATAAGAACATATTTTTATAATTAGTTTTACTTATAAACGTATTACTAAAGAAATGTTTTGGTTGCATTTCTATTTTCAATCACAATCTAATAAATTACACGCTGAGTTTGAAAATAAGATCTCTTATAAGAGGGAAATCAAGTATCCTTGATTCCACCTGGGCGATTTCGCACGCGACAATAACTTTTGTATACTATCGGCGGTTGTCAATTATATTAGGCCAAACGCAGAGGTAGCCGCTCGTCTTTAAGTTCCCATACCCGACATACCGATACTCATATCGATCTTTTTTTCTTTGATGGATCTTAGAAAAAAATTAAAGTCTTTTGATTACATGAGAAATACATTTTTAACTAGTATGTTCAAAATAAGATCACGAATGATGTGAATGTGCCGAAACACTACACATTATCGCCAAACCCAGAAACTAATATTTTGTGATATGGTTAAATATTTCAAATTTTCTCTTTAAATTAAATAATTTTGCAAGTCTGTCAAACATAGGGCCTACCCCTAGACATTATGGAAAACTATTCAGAAGAGGATTCAACGTAGAAAAAACCAAAAAGGCTGCCGCAAGCCACATTTTGCCTCTCCGAGCAAAAGAACGTGACTAGTAGCCACCCTCGCGGAGTTTGCTGCAAGCGGTTGCCATATCGAGACAATACCTTATAACTTGCCATGATATTTTTAACGAGACAAATGGAAAGCCTTAGTCTATTATTACGATACCCATGGTATGAAACGGGAAGCAGATCCTTACACACCAGCTGGTAAAGTTACATGTGAAGAGCGGCGCAGCCGCTTGCAGTTACACGTTTCGTCGCGTATATTCTCATGTAATCTTAAAATAGAGATTCACGTCTCTCTCGTATATTTTCTGTGCGTGTCTAGGCCCCACGGTTATTGATTGTGACACGGATTCTAGTTACATTCAAGGCAGTGGTGAAGACGAATGGGAGGAGGATGGGGGACTTTCATTTGTTGTATGTTACCCATATGAGAAGCATTCACGACAATCCGTCGAAGGATATCGATAATATTAGTAATTAGTAGTATTAATAGGATATAATAAAACAATTCTGAGTTCAGAAATAACAAGATAGTTTCGGCCAGCCTTGGCATCGCTGTAGTCTCGTCTTAACTGCAGCATTAAGCTGAGAGTGGTCCTTTTGCCCAATGCGCCATGCAGCGGGTCCAGAATACTTCTCAATATTAAGATGGCAACGACCAACAAAGACATTGTTTGTATAAATGATTTTATTGTTAAATGTTTTGCAATGTTTATTTTTTAAGTGGCGTGTAAGTGGCAATAAATGTTTCTTTCTTCTTTGTTTAAAACATTAGCATATTTCCTAAATTAAACGTTAGTAAATAAACGGGCATATTAATACAACTGATAGGTATTGTGTACTAAATGTATCCAGCAACATGCAATTTCACTTTCCAATTTACGAGGTAGCTTTGTCTCGTCGCCCTTTGATTTTACGCCTTTCAATTAACCAGTAATCATACACGCCCCGGGGACCCCTTCATTAAACACTGGTAATGAGTTTTCACCCTTCGCCGAACAGTGGACATTGGAGCTTTAGTAAACTAAGCGCAACTCATTTAGTCTTTTTCTACTTTGACGGTGAAAAATCTTTAAAAATCATTATCTTATGTTTAGTAAGACAACAAGTATGTTTGAAAATTCACGAATGATGAATAACGTTAAAGAGTTAAACGAATTTAGAATTTTTAGAAATTTATATTTCATTAAAGTTGACAACAAAAAATTGAGTTTTTGAAGGGAGTAAAAAGTAAAAGAAGCCGTTGCCGTTGTATCCTTTGCCGAGATGTGGCTGCTCAGGGCGGCCGACGCTTGTGGGTCGTGAATGAGTGCTGAAGCGTTCCCGTGGCCCTGCTGACTTGGAGGTTTTGCTTAGCAAGTTCCTGCCTCCGCGAGAGCGTTAATACGTTCGGTATATTTTCACGTATAAAATAAACCGTGATAACAAATTTCAGACTCTTGCTTTATAAACAGAACATGTAGTAATATTTTTGACAGCATTAATATGGTCGATTGCTGGACATAGTGAGAATTTTCAGTTATGGGCAGGCGATCGCAGTATTAGGCATCTCTTACAATAAAGACTACTGCCCTTAAGCCTTTTTTTGGTCTTGCTGTTTTTAAGATGAGAATTACGCTATCTGTAGGAGCCTATTTTCAACGCTTTTGCTTTACTAAATCGACTCCACGTCACCCTCGGAAAAAAAGAGATTGCAGATTTTTTCATAACACCACACGGCACATTAGTTGCTATATCGGCCCTTAGTCCTTTACAATATTGATATTTACATTGACAGCTGGACCCTTTACCGTTATCTGGAGTATGAGTTCTAACTATTACGTTATTAGCTTCCCAAACTATCCGGTAGGAGCCTTTTCATATAAAGTAAACGTCAACTTTGTTTATAGTATCTATTAATGAAAAACTTACAATCTGGATACTGACCTTTTAGTATTTTATATAATAAAATAGAATAGCAATGATTCTTTTTTACATTAATACGAAGTCTTCATGTTTACTTTGTCTGAGTTTTAATCATTTTGACAATCTCGAAGGTCGACGAAAAAAAAGAAAACGATGTCGTTTGCAAATTCGAAATCCTTTAGTTACGCTTCTCTAAAGGTGGTATTCTGTATTCAAATCTTATGGCACTCTTCGTTCTTTCTCTTTCTCTTTTCCTGAACAGTCCACCATTCCGGATCCGCTCTTCTTTTAATTCTTATCGCATATCGAACCTTGGTTCTTAACATAAACTACGATAACATAAGTTTTTAATTTTTCCTACTACATTTCTCATTATTCACTTCGTGTATTCACAATCACAATCTAGAACCTGGTGTGTTTTGTTGAACCTACTGCATTAGGAAGAATTACTACTAGTTATCCAGAAGTACTTAGTAAATCGTCCACTTACATAATATTTTTTAAATCATATACTTCTCAGTTTCACGATAATAATAGGCGAGGTAGAATTGGTCAGACCAGATAAATCTTCTTCCTAACTGGCCGGAAATTAAAAGCTAGCCACAACGGAAACGTATACTTGTTTTAGTTTTTACTCTCTTCAAAAACTCATTCTTTTTTGTTCAGTTTAATTAAGTTTCTATTTCATGTAACTAATACTCTTCCATTTATTTAAATTATAGTTTTATAGACGATCAGTGGTAGAAAATTCATCCGAAGACGTCGTACCTAAATCCTATTGAATAGTGATGGGGAGCAGCATCTATAGTTTGAGGGTAGAGGCACTGCGCTTACCAACATCATAAATCGCAAGATGGCTTTTGTTGGTTTCTTGAAAATGTTCAGGGGTGGACTTCTACAGACTGATAAAGAGAAACAGAACTGACAGTCTAGCCCACTCGTGAAAATATATAAATTCAGATACAGTACACAACGTTTTAGGCGGGACCAATATTAATTGAAACCGCAAATAATAATTAAAAAATATATATCAGGTCTCTCCACCGTCAGAGGTCTAGACGTCTTAGTCGTTTCAACCTTCTTTTTACCAAAGCTTATTTGAGACAACGTGATAGGCGGTGAGTATATCGCCGTCTTAGTGTCCAGGCAAACGATACACGAACAAAACTTTCAAAAAAACCAGTACCAGCACTCTATATAGGGGATCGAACTTTTTTTTTAAAGATATGTATTTGCTTTTTGTTACTAGCTAGGTAGCAAGTCACTTTGATGAAACAGTGAACTACGACTAATCTACGAGAAATCCTGGCTTATAATAATGTTTTAGTTTAATGAATACCTTTTATAAATAATTAAAATTCTATGTAAATGTCACCGTTCACCGATTATCATTTTATTTTTTATAGAAGAGGAGCGAACGAATCGGCGGCGCATTTCCGATATCCAAACATCCACAACACCAGAGAAGTAGCAGGTGCGTTGCCGGCCTTTGAGAAAGAGATAGGCTATTTTCTTGAAGGTCTCTAAGACGTAACAACATGTTCGGTTCTCCCGATTGCTGATTATTGTTCATCAATGTTATAAACCCCCTTTCCTCCAGTGGGTGTCGTAAGAGGTGACTAAGGGAAAGCCTCCGGAAACAAACGAGACTCCACGACTGTCACGGTCTATCTTCCGGATTGGCCAAAAATAAGTTGCGGAATCCCGTTTATTTATGCAAAGGCATTACAATTGTAAATTAGTAATCCTGCTCTCTGCATATATATTATATATCATTAAATGGTTTCTCAAAAAAAGAACAGTATTTATTATATATATTATATTAACCTGTAATGTGAACAATGAGAACATTTCGAAAAAATACATCGTATAAACTGTAATTGATTATACTTGACGGGTTGTAGAAATTTAAAGACTCATCGTGTCAGTCTTGACAGAGTAAAAATTGACTTAAAAATTTCATATATCAATAATTATAGGTACATGAAAAGACGATAATAATGTAATATTAAAACATTACATACACATATTAGAAGGAAAAATGGCATAAACCAGGTTATGTCAAAACACTTCCAAATTAGGAGCATACTTTTTAGGAACCCAGCCAATTTATCGCAATTTGAAATAGGTTCCTACAAACTACTGAAATATTTTGAGTTTACTTTTGTTAATACATAATATTTATAGAAGACGTAACCTAAATGGAGTATGTTTTGACTCTTTATAGACCACTAAGCTACATAACAACTGTACAGTGTATCAAATAGTTAAAGAAAGAAAATGGTAGACTTTAATAATACCCGTTGTACGCGTAGGAAAAAATAATCATGATATCGGTATAAACTTTATAATTTTTCTTAAATTATCTACTTTTGAGTTGAATTATAATATCGAAATAATTAAATTACAGAACCATTCATTTATCAAACTATTATCAGGTAAATTATATTATTAAAAATAAAACTGAAATAAAATTACTGAACTGGTAACCTACTATGTACAGCAAAATATTAAATGTTACCTAGAATACGTTTAACAATATGAAAATAATATTGTTTTGTTCAAATATCTGCGTACCTAGTGAATTTCTTTGGCACAAAGTATTTAATATAATGGATAGTTGTATTCAATACAAATGTTTATAGCAAGTTGCAAGTGTTTTATTTACATAAAATTATATTTACAAAAACCGTTGCGCAAGCAATACAATTGTTTGATCTCAATTAACCTCATTAGTCACTTGATCTATGAGAAATAAATTGATGTATTTCTTATAATATCTATAGGGAATATTGACCAATAGACTAACAAACTGTTCAGCGGCATTGATTTGTAGCCAGCCAACAAAAAATGTGCATTGTGCGTAACATTAATTTGTTGTAGTGTAACAAAGTCATAACTGTTGTTTGGTTATCTTAAGAGCTTTTAAATTTATTACTGGATAAAAAAAAAATATTTAGTCAATTTTAACTTTTGTATTCTTACCATGAAACTTCACTGTAATACCTATAGAATAGGTACAAAGTTTGTTTGTATTACTACAATTGTTTTTATATTACTATTATTACAATTCAGTACTCATTTCTGCAGTCCCTCGTTTGCTGACGTCACCAGATAGTAGTGTCGAATCCCTTATTTCGGCTGATGATTCTTCAGACGCATTTAATTGCTCTGAAGCCTGCATGAAATATAATACGATGTTAGTATTGAATCAATTTCGAATTTACGTCGTGTCTAGTAGAATGTCGTTTATACTGAAAACAGTTATCCACAAAAATTTAATAAATATTTTAAATAACTGAACACATAATAAATTAAATAATATACACAAATATATTTACACACATTATTTGTTTAACTTTTAGTATTAATTGTTAGTCATTATGTTAGTTTTGATCCCAAGCTACAGCTCAATACCTCTAACCCTTTCCCGCATGCAACAAATAAAATATACAAATGATATAACATTAACACAGAACAAAAACGTGCCTCCGCGAGCAACCGGGAGGAAGACGAACAAACCAATGCGTGCAGCTAACATTCCGCTACGTTGCGACACACAGGCCTTATTAAAAACCCACTCTCAAGCTCACTCTCGAGTATCTTTTGAAATTCACGCCTTGTGAAACAATTATAATAATCATTTTAACAGAAAAAGCATTTACCGAAGAGAGCGAATATTTTTTCTCGATTCTATAGTACTTAGATTCTAAAAACTCCAGAGCGCTTATAGATAAATTTTAATGCTGAGAGTGTTTTGTTAACATCGGCTGTTGTGACCTGGGAGCTGCCTTACTTACTGCGTGCTCTCAATGAGTGGTTTAAGGATAATGTCGAGTGTGTTGTCGTGTCGCACGTGCGCATGGTGAGGGAGGCGGGCGTGCGTTCGTGCCACGTTCGCGTTGTGATCGCGAGTATCCCTCGACTCCCGCGACGGCCGCGCGTATCTCCTGGCCAGCGATCCGCTCTCGCCGACCATAATGTTGTTGTTGCTAGCATGTCTCTGTGTATCCCAATAATCAAATGCAATTCAAACTACATCTATTCTAACAGTGGCTGAAATTAGACAATAAACACCACCCCAAGGAATGAGGCAAATTACCTAGTGTGGCCATAAGTTCTGTTGCGCATTATGCATGTGGTTTTTTGGTTTGTAATATTGTATTGTGGTGTAATAATATTGATAAAAAAACTTGTGTACATATTTATCGAATGCTTAGTGATTAATTAAAAACAATGTTATTTAAAGTGGTCGTCTTTGACTTTGATACCGGTCACGAATCTATGGAATTACGCAACTCCATGGAGAATTTAGCAACTATTAGCGCTAAAGCTTTCTTGAGAGACTCAATATCGGAGTAACATTTTGAGTAAGTCTAAAAAATTGCTCTCCAGCCAGGTTTCAGTTGTTCTTGCTTTGTGCCCAGGAGCGGTCTTGCTAGAAAATCCACGATAAATTTTTTGAAAGTGTATTACAGAGAGGCTTCACAACATAATCCAAGACAGTCTCTTGATAAACTTTGGCCGAACTTTTTTTTCACATAAATTAGGCTACGTTACATGTTCACTAAACACAGTTCACATAGGGTGACGTGGTCACTGCGTGACAAAACCCTATTTAATTAATAAAGAGAAAAAAAAAAACACAGTTCACAAGCCATTGTGCTTGGGATTGATTTAGCCTATGTCCTGTGTAACGATGGTGAGCACCTAGCTTCAATTCTTGTTTAATAAATCGCGACAGGATCCTATAAGGAATCTTCATTACACATACGATAATATTTTTGGTTTCCTTATAGGTTTTCGTCGAATTCAGGCTGACAGCGTTCACAGACCGTCAGGTTTTAACAGGACGGTTTGCCCCAATATTTTATAGTCTTCGACAGAGGAAATGTTGGTGTACCTTTAGATAGTGTAATACACAAACATGCGGCTGATGCCTAGCTTTTTAAAATTAAAAATTACTGACGACTTCATACCCACTTTGTACAAAGCAATTGCTGCAATTCTCTTATAGTTAACGCGCCACTCCATAATGCAATTTTACAATCACGGTGAAATGTGACAGTAATATGTGAAATGGTTGTTCAAAATGATTCTTGAAATCAAAAAAAAAAAATGTTTTTAACTGTAATATTATTTATGGCCAGACTAGTTAAATAAGCACTAAAATCGCTCGTACTTAAAAAATGTGCAATGGAAAAGTTATTTTATGAACCGGACTTCTTTGGCACTGGCTATTCGTAATAGTAGAATTAAAGCCCCTCGAAGCATAGTTTGAAATAAGTTACAGTAAAAGTTTTGTCCACAGAACAGAGTCCTAATGATGCTGCTTCTATTTGAAAATACACGTAGCTCGTCAGTGAATTAGGCTACCCTACAATATGTAATATATTTCATAATTAAGTAAATATAGTGGAGTATTGTTACATAAAATATATTTTGTAAATGTATATTCGATAATTATTTTTTTTAGAAACTAAATGATATGTTCTTTAATGTTGAAAGAAATTTTATAATACATTTATATTTTTATTTGTCCATTGTTCAATTATTGGCAATACTGATAAAGGATCACAACTTAAAAACATCGATAATGGCAATTATAAAATAACGAAACTATTATTAGAAATTAAACAATAGACATAATAAACATGAAAACTTATATTAAAGTTATTGATGACTCGAAAAGTTTGAACAGCAGCCTGTATTTACACTGTTAAAATGTAGCCCGGAAACTGGAACTGAGTGCTATTCTGACGACCCTAGATGAAGAGATTATGATTATATTTCAAACACGGCGAAAAAATTTAATAATTGAAATAAAAAAAATTGTCAGTAACTAGGCCAACAACTGCGGTAAGAATCCACCTTGCTCTAATGCAAATTGGCGGACTTTCACTGACATCGAAATATATTTTTATATGTGAAACACGCAGGTTTTCGTGCGTTTTAATCACCACCGGTTACTACGTAAATTAGTACCAAAAATTTCATTTTAGCTTTTTCGCAATGGGGTTACAAACAGGGATGTGACCTGGTCACGCGCGTACTACGTAATTTTGAACAAGTACCGCTTGATACCGTATATATCCGTACAATATATAAATTACTATTCTGGATGGTCAGTTGATAGTCCCGCATCCACCCTCTGTGTCACATCTGAGTTTTCGGTTTTTGCATGTAACGCATGTGCGACATTTACGTATTGCATTAATTCAGTGCGCTCACTAATAATGGAAACAACTTATTCCTGCGCAAAAGAAAATTTCCGGTTATTTATTGAAAGATTTCCCATTGTCCCTCCCATCTCCCAAATATCTTGATAGGCCGGCAATGTACCTGCTGATCCTCTGGTGTTGCAGATGTACGTGAACAACTGTAATCACTTAGAATTAGCTGCCGAATGCTCGTTTGCCCCCTTTACCATAAAAAAAAGTTACCTATGGGACTATTCCTTTTATTTTTATGTCATTGTATCGATTACAATTATTGATAAATATATCAATAAAGAGGATACCTATGGAGTTGCTTTCGCCTATTTCCTCTCCATCAGGTGAACTCATTATGAAACGGTGGTAGATTGTAAAAAAATTAGAATCGACAAATATAATTAAATTTTTCTACGTCGAATAAATGTTTTATTAAATACGCTGTAATAAGCCTTCGCGTGAATTACGACCTGCATGGAGAGTTTTTATAGGGTCGTCAGACGGCGGAAGATTGTTAGAAAGCAAAGCGCCCACTCACGAAAAGGGAAAAGCCACCGTCCGCGGGATGAGGGTAGCCGCGGGGTGTGATTTCGCGCGGGCGGCGCGAGGTGGCGCTGTCGCTGGCGACCGACAGCAACGAGCGCTGGGAGCCGGACGCAGACATCCGAGCGCGCGGCGCCGCGGGAGGACGCCGCGCCAGCCCCGCGCCTGCGTACCCTGCCCCACCTCCACCCATCATCCACAGCCTACTCACTGGCACTGTCGAACCGCCCGCGCCGCATTTCGCGCTGTCGCTCGACCTGCGTTTAATTATTTTAAACCTTCAGTTTTATATAATTTGTTAGTTATTGAATGAATTGTTAAGTAAATGAATTTACTTGTATAATACACCACAGAACAAAAGATACAGAAAATATTAAAAAAAGGGAGCCAAATTAGTAGGAAGCATTTGGCGGCCTTTTCGCTGCATAGCGGTCTCTTTCAGGCAACCAATTTGTAGTGAGAATGGATTCAATATTTAAATCAAATTAAATCTTAGAATAATAACGCCTAGAGTAAAAGTTTCACACCAACCGCATTGGACAAATCCAACGTGTGGTAATAAAATAATGAACAAAGGCGTAAGCAGCGTGTAACTACGCTCTCCGATACGCACACATTTTCAAAAATAATGCGGCTAGTGGAACTGCATCCAAAAGTAGGGAAAGAGGAACTCTTACTTTCCTTATCTCATCATCTCATCAAGTAGTTTGGATTTATAATGGCTTAGTTTTACTTGACATACCTACCCTGAGCTTCTAGGCGTTATTATTTTAAAGGTTAAATAACAAATCCTCACAGGACATCAGCGTAAAAGATGTTAATGTTTAGAGTGCAGTAACGACAAACGGAAACTCAAGTATTTATCCTAAGGGGTTATTCTATTCATCTACATTACTTCTTTCTCCATCATGGAAGTATGGTGGTATCGATGTGCCATTTACAATCAGATATACTTGATGCTCTTATTGGCATGAAAAAGATTCAGTGCTGGCATTAGTCACCGATGATGATGATGTCGTCTTCAAGTCAATATTACCAATTATGACACTATGAGAATAATTACGGAATGTAACAATATAAAATAAATGTAATAGTATAAATTTAACAGTGCAAACGTTGTTTTTTATGTTATCTACACAAACTTAACAATAGGTACTTGGCAATCGATTTAAGTATCCTAGTTCCGTAGATTTTATGTAACGATGCCACTATGTCAATATTTTCAAGTCGTTTTATGTGTATTACAACACTGAAAGCTACAAAACAGTTGTGTGTAATCGAGTGCTATAAGTATCGATAAAATATTTGATTAGGTCGTATAATTTTGGATATAATATTAAAATTGTGTATTATCAGTTTCCTACGTTTACAATAAAATCAAGGTTTTACTAAAATTAGTAACGCACGGCCAGTTTATAAGTCCACCTCACTTCGCACTATATTACACGTATGTTTAGCACTCACACCTGTCATGGACTTCTGCAAGCTACTTTAGTCTATTCGGGACATAGAAGTCACGATAGCTTGGCAGTTAGGGCTTCTGCCACCGAGTCAGAAGAATCGAGTTCAATCTCTTATGTGGAGGGCTCTTACCAATGGGATTTTCGAAACTTACGTATGATTTTAAAATAAAGGTACGTTAAATGCTCACAAACCAACCGAAAAAAATGTTCCGAACGCAGTGGCAGCGCAAATATATATTTTTTTTATTACGCATGACACTTATGACGGCATTTGAAGCTATAAGCCTACAACATCGCCTATTTATTCCAAAGCGAGTGTGACCAGAGCCAACAGTTGTAGTCTTTTGTTCGCTTCATTATGGTATTATTTGTAAAATTATGGTATTTGGTAATAGAATTATGTACGATTTACTTACGTATACTTAGAGCGCGACAGACTCACCACCTTTCACGTTGTCCCAATTAATCTGGACAGAGCCTTTATCTCACTTACTGAACGATACGCAGAAGCATAAGATGCATTTACCTCTCGCCGGTACTCTGCGAGGTCGTGGTACCTATCCCGGTCGAGCAGGCCCATTCGAGTTACCGCAAAAGCACCTGCTTGGCTCTACCACGTACAAAAAGATTTTAATGATTGTGTTATAAAAATATAAATAAATAACTTAGTTCATATTAAACTACCATTCTTAATTCGGGATATCAATATAATTTAGCAACGAAAAGTTGTAAAAAAAAAATGGAATGCCTATGTTCAGCAGTGGAGCACTTTAGAATCTAAAAAAAGTTTCGCCGTGTAGTAGTAAAATCAATAATAAAATAAAATCTGCGACTCCTTCATTAGTAAGTCTCGTCATGGCCTCCTGAATAACCATCTAACATTATTTCAAAAATAAATTCTCTAGACCGATTATGGTTTGACCTGTCTGCGATCACCAATCCGATTACTCAGCGAGGCGATTACGATAAACGTCCATCAGGGGAATACTAAGAAGAATTAATATTCTGACAATATTAATTATTCAAAAAAACTATGATCCGAACAATCATTCAGTGATTCAAGTTATGTCTCTCAATATACAGCTTACATACATTTTAAGGTAACCTCATAATGTCCCATAATTTATTCAATCCTTGTACCTGGCGCAAAGTAAATATTTGCATCACAGGGTGATGCTTAACGTCTTTGTATGATGTACACTTGGCCAACGTAAAAACGGCGATAACTTTCAAACACTGGTGGTAATTGACAACTGCACAGGTTATGTGACAGTACCTGTAAGTGTACGCGCAAAGACAGAGGCACTCACTGGTCTTTACCTCCCGATTATATGCGATGCTCAATAGGTACGCGATAAAATTGGAGAAAGGGTCAGATTCAGTGTATAGACGCAGTATCCATGGGATGCAACACAACATAAGCAGTTACGGAAACCAATAATTTGTGAAAAGCTTGACTTCGCTCATTTGCTTTGCATTGTTCATTTCTCGAAGAAATTTTTCGATTGTTTATTTATTAAAACTCATCCGCAAAATGTTGCAAACGCAAGCAGTATTACGGTAGTATTCCGAACCAATCTGCCAGTATCACTTTGTTGGATATCGTATCCCTTGCCACCCTGTTTCATTACTTAGTCAACCAGAACAATCTGTAACCGACTCTGTGTAGTTATGCAGTAAGAATTCTGAATTGAAATTACTACATTTACTTTACAATATCAGTACCTAAATTGAAACAAAAATTTAAGTAATGTAAAACACGACTCAATTTTTAATAAAGTAATTGTTAAACGTAAATGTAATATGTTAAAACTATGTACGTGTATAATAAAATGTATGCTTAGACATTGAAATGCTGTTTTCCGGAGATTGTTGTAGAACTCTAGTAGCAAATAATTTTCCTTGAATTATTCACCTCTCTGAAGAGTACGCGTAGTCCTGGTCAGCTCCTAGTCCAGAATCAGTATGCTCGTGCGACACACGGACACTGCCAGATATTAGTTCTCCACTGGAACTGTTACTATTGCTGTTCGTAACAGGACTATATGGGTTGTTGTTATTAGATACTGGCGTGGCCGGTCCCTTGTATCCATTATTCAAAAAATCCTCACCAGAACGAGACAGCTGTTCATCGTAACCTGAATATGGTCGTCTGTAAAATATTAATGGTATTGAATAATAGTAACTCTATGAAAATAAAAAATCCATTATGTCGCGAAATATTAATATCATCAGCTCTAACTGTTGCCGCTTATAGCCTTACTTGATATTTATAGTAGAAAAATGTTCAAATCATATTTCAGGAAACTAACAATGGTATCACATATATGTTTTCAGTTATACTGTAGCGTCATTGACTCTGACAACTTAAGCCTCTTCTAGAATCTAATATATCTAGTCGCTGACATTATGACGTAAGTTTTAATTTTACATCGTCAAAGTCGAAAATAAAAATAAATTTTAAAATCAGAATTGATTTCGTAGTTACGTGGACCGTTCAACAGCATTTTTTTTGATTATGTCCATAATTTTACTTGTTCGCATTTTTTTTTGTTCTGCGGTGAATTGAGAACTTCAACAACCTGAAGAAGAAGAAAGCTTTTTCAAAAATCTGTTTCTTTAGATAAAGTCTATGGCTAACCCACAAGTTTTAGAAAGCTTATATTTAAGAGTGGTGCAGTAAAGTACCAGCCTGTAAATGCGGAAAAAAGTAATCACCGAATTAGTCAGAGCCTATATCCGAGTCTAGTTGTTGATAGTGACGATAATGAAATACAATATTTCTGTCACGTCAATGTACATTGTTTTGATAAATATGAACAAACCTTCCAAGTATCTCATTGTTCCTACGTGTGCTTAAGGCGCTGGAGCTTGATCTCAGGGAACCTTGACTATGGATTTCGTGGCCACTTTTCACGTATATGGTGGTGTTTTTTTCCCTTCTAGACAATGATCCTGGTTCAACCCTATACGATATAAAAAAGTTAGTTTGCATATTCTGCAATGCAAAAGCTTATCATCCAGTGCATTGAGTAAGTACTTTTTAAATAACAAAGAAGTAAAAAATCCCAAGCGTATATGGTAGGAAGATGTAGATCATTTCTTTTAGATTCGTTCACAGATGTTGTTTTTTTAATAAGTATTATTGTTAACTAGATACTTTCATGTTACCAAGAAAAAAATTTAAATTACGTGTTCAAATTTTCTACGATAAATATTACTTCACCCCGTTAATACATAATAAAATTGTTTTACGTTTTAATAATTTATGTTCACTGGAAATAATTTAATTGATCTTACTGTTTATGTTTTGATGAGGTCCGAAGTTTAGTCTGACGTGCGTGACTGGTTTGTACTACGGTGTACGGAATTTCTTTCAGTTGTTCCTCCGTCATTCCTGCTGTATCTACTAGTGAAAATTCAAGATGCTGCTTCAATTCGTTAGGTAGCCATTTTTTTTCGTTAGGAGATCCTGATCTGGACCTAATATAAAAAATAAGGTAATAAGTTGAAAAAATGTGGTTAAATACACATTTAGAGGAAAGGTATTAAAGTGTGAAGTAAGTACCGATGTTTCCTGTGTCGACGCGGTCTATGAGACGAACGATGCGTCCCAGTATCGGGTTCCATTTGTGACCGTCGCACATTCGCGACCTGCGAGAAAATGTTACAGATTAAAAATAATATTCAAATTACAAAACAAGTGTTGTATTAAGTACTTACTTGTACACCAGTACCGGCATTTGCTTGCCTTAACACCTCTTTCCATTGTGATTCAGAATCCACTAGCTCGTACTCTCTGTAATTAAGTCAATCATTAAAATACGAAATCTTCAGGCTAAGTATGTTACAGGTAGTTATTATAAAAACAAATTTTGGCAAACTTCTATGTACTTAGAACTTAACCTCTGTCACGCGATCTTGAATAATTAAAAAAATATATTGATTATTATATGTGACAACTTTTGAAGTAGCAACTTTGGTAACATCATTCCTCAATATAAATGTATCAACTAAAGCAATAGCCCCTTCCTATCATGAAAGAGGCCTTTGTTTGACAGTAGACTTTAAACAAATTGCAATTACGAACAAATGATATGATGATATAACTCTTGTTGACTTGTTGACATGACTTTGTTTCGCTTCCGAACGGAAATATCCACTTCATGAATTCAACCAGAACTTCCTTTACCTTTAAGGCTATACCTGGTACAAAATAAACATTTTAAATTTCCTGTGTTTCTGGCACTACATGTGGAACCCATCATCTGACTGTTGTCCTAAAAGTGTTAAATATCGTACGAGTGAATGCATTTATGCATGTCAAATCATTGATCAAAAAGATTTGATTCTGTAATATAGATATATTACAGAATCAATTCATTTACCATGAGAATTTGTCATATAAACATCTGGCTGATTTAGCACCATCATAAAAAAAGATAATTAAAATAGTCATACAACGTAATGCAATGTCATATAAACATAAAACTAACTTGGTGTCGGGCTGCGAGTCGTCCCTCTCAGAACCGGAGTCGTGTTTGTGTCGCGAGCGGTGCCGGCGGTGGCGGCGCCCTGAGCGGCCTGAGCCGCGCGACATCTCGCTCTCCGCGTCCGATTGCTGCCGCCGCGATCGGTGCCGATGCCTTCGCACAAATAACATCCCCATTATTTTGAGCAATTAGGTGTTAGGGGTGCCAAATTTAAGGTCGTACCCATAAGTATATGACATAATGATAAATTAGGTACAATAAATCAAAGAATTATGAAATGTACTATAGAATAGATGAAAGAAACTAAAAAATCATTAAATGTGAAGATTGCTATGTCCTACTTATAATTCAAATTATGACATATTATCTTAAAACTACTAATGTAAAGTTATATTGATTATTTAACCCTTCGCGTATCATAAGAACAAAATTATTATTGCTGCAACTCGTCAAAAATGACTATAAGCATAACATTAAGACAAGGGTACAAGTAGTTAAAATTTCAAATTCAAAATTAAATAATCCTCTATTACAATACTAAATTTGAAAGCCTGACCTTATAATGGTTTTTCAAAATTTCTAATAAAAGAACATTAACAAAACGCTTTGAAATTCTTACCGATTGAAGATAATAATGATCTATGGCTACAAAAAAATATAACGGATTCAAATTATGTTTATTTATGCACGCTACTATAACAATAGAAATACTATATTTTTGTAATAAGTAACTTTTCTCTTTGGTTCTAAATCGAATACTATCATCTTACAAACCGCATAAATCTATCGAGCAATCTCGTTTCCGGGACAATCGAACTTGATGCGATTTAAAATAAGTATACATAAAAAATAAAAGAGCAACATCAAGTTCATTGTAACTATTTCTAATCTTTGTACTTGCAATTGTTGTCTTTTAATGGCAATATATTTTTCACACACTGTATTTTGTTATTTTTAAACATTAGTGATTTTCTTTATGAATTTGTACTTAAATTTTATATTCTTTAAAATTAAATTGGCAATTAAAATATTTCGTACCAACTTAAAGCCCAACTATTTAAAAAAAATGAGGACATAATAGCGGCCACAGTGTTAACGAGAAAAATTTTGCAACTTTTCTTATGAACTTCATAAAACGCTGCAAAAATAACTTTGAATCATATCGTTTACTCCTTTCTTTTGTGATTTATGTTGGGTTAAAAATCCTTAATAATTATAGCGATATGTCATAAAGAATTATCGCTATCGAATTATGAATCACATGATGTCCTAGTAATCGACTAAGATGAAATCTCTAGTGCAAGTATGCTGATACTGCGCTCACCCGCAAGCCCAGAGTGATGAGTAGAAGCAAATGTTCTATGCATAGCACGTTAGCTTTTATTGCCTCCCGCAGTGGATTGAAAGGAAGCGATAAATATCGTCACTTAGAGTGACGTCATCTCTTCTCTATCTTAGCAAGAGTCGAGAAGAGATGAGGAATCATATAAGCTTGATAGTATAACGCTTACAAGAAGAAGGATACTAATTGAGGCACTGACTTGCGATTGGATCTAGAATCATTGGAGCTCTGCGAATCGACGGATGCAGATCGGTGGCGGGGTGCGGGGGGCGGGCGCGTGGCGGTCGGCGAGGCGGAGTACAGACCGCGTCGTGCAGGGGCCGAGCGCGTCGAGCGCGGCGACCCGCCTGCCTCGCAGCCTCCGGTCTCACCGTTTATTCTGCTTACAAACCAAATTTAAAGAGGACTGAGTCTTCATCGGGATCCGTTGCGGTGTCAGAGGGAGTGGGGTCAATGGCTACAATTAGCACCTCATTCAGTTTCTCTTATCCGAAAACCATCAAACAATTTCTGTAATTTTAAAACAATTGTCATCCACTGTCTAACTTTAATCCTTAGTCTTTAAGTATTTTCTACTTGTTTCATGTAATTATGCAATACACGGTTATAGTTTCTATTGTCAATGGTATATAACTTTGTGTCTCCACGAATCTAATCCAAAGTACGTAATTGTAACTGTATTGAAATTGTAAATTATACTACACTATGATATGCAATTTTGTGTGTAGTGTTAGAAGAGCGGCAATTTACTTAAAATTCTTTCGAGAGTAGATCCTGCCTCCAACATATCTAGTTTATAACGCGCAGAGACCATTTAATATCACGAGGACTATGACCTCAATTAATAAATATATGCAAGCGATTTTTTTAAGCGTTCAGCTTGTCCAGCAGGCGGCTTGTAAAGGTTGTCGAAGGGAAAGATATTTATCAACAAATAATAAGAAACGTTACTTACGAGTTAGGCCGATTTACTGAGGTAGGTTGTTTTACTTCAGGGAGACAGTCTTTTATTCTCAAGTCTTCTAGCTTTGGCACTAAACAAACAAACCAGGTATAATTATTAAGCCTTTAACTTTGAGAAGAATAATGTTATGAATTAAAATTTACCATCTAATAATGAGGAATATGAGGATGGAGGTCGTGATATACGCCTCGATGGAGTCCTTGTGAAGGCTGGCGGTGGTCGGGGTCTTGCTCCTTTGCCGCTGCTAACCACAATTTAATATTATTTCAAAGAAAAGTCTTAAAAATATCATGTTTACGTGAAACTCAGTTCAAAATATACATACAAATATACACGTTATGTGTTCATATTTCTCTACATTGTAATATTGCTATGTAATTTGGTTAGGCGCATTCTTCGCATTTTTTTTTGCTAATTTAATTTTACTTTTTACAATTTTTATAAAGATACTGCTTTACTTTTAAGACCTGCAATATAATTTTGTAATTTGGTATTTCTAGGTAGCGATAGCATCATAAATCAGGATATTTAGTGAATTACTTCTTTTCTTTCCAAAAGGAGGGAACAAACAACCTAGCATATCCAAAATAATATATAGAAGGACATAAATCGGCGCTTAGTTTCGGTAAGCTAGGCGCAAGAAAGACGTAATAAGTGGTCGCTCTTAAATAATAACAAAGCACCCTACCAACGAACCAACCGCATAAAAGGAGATATTACGAAACGTTGTCCAATTATTGCACTATTGTTAGGGAATATGTGTATTAATATAATATCAAACATTTTATTTCGTTTACTTTCTCTTGTTCTGAGATCTTCGCTCCACATGGGTTCAACGAAACCAAAGCTAAATGTTGCAATTACAACTACAAACGTTACCGTATGTTAATATTACCACAGTATAAAGAATAAAGATAACTACTAATCATCACCACCGCAATCAAAAGAAGTAACTTATATGGAATTAACATTTTTTGATATCTTTATATTTTATATTATGTTACAAAATTCTATCTAAAACAATCGACATCCTTAATTTATTACGTTTTATGACGAATCTTACTTTAAACCTTATTTTGCTACGAAACGTGTAACATTAAAATAAATGGTGATGCTAGTTCCAACTCTAGATAAATTTGTCTATTAGATAGTAATAACAGGTGAATAAATCAATTTAGAACTGTTAATAAATTTTTACGCCTTTAGCACCGTCTTCCTTTACTGAATGCGGTTCTGGAATTGATGTATGTATAACCCTATACGTCAATATACTCGTATATCCATGCTTCCACTTGAAATTTACATTAAGTAAGGATTGGGGTTAAGCGAACTTGTACCCTCATATTTTAAGCACAAGTGGTCTTCTTTACCTTACCTAAATTAATCAAGCCCTAATTGTAATATTATAACTATAAACTAAATTAGGCTGTAATAATCAGAAAAATATTATGACATGATTTATGATAGTAACTTATACCTTTACTTGACCCGATAGCCTAGTTGGTTGTGACCTTTGGCGTAACTCAGGGTGGGCAAGTTCATTACCGCTGGGGTCAAACATTTGTACGATAAATGTAAATGTTGTATCCGAGTCACGGATGTATACAAGCTAATTTTTCCAAGTGTTTCCAAATTCAATTCTTTCTAATCAAGAGATTCTGTTTATTGCAGTATTTTAAAAAAGATTTTTATTTTCTTTCAAAAAACAAATGAAATTATATGTTCTTTATGGTCAACGTTACTACATCGTACCCGCGCTCACGGTGTGTTGAAGAAGATTGCATAGAGCGCTGTTTACATCTACTTCAAGGTCTCAAGTCTAACAGTTTCGTGTCTTACGAATATGTGCGTGCGTTGTAAAATAATTGATGTTAAATATTAGTAAACATAATGGAATCCGTTTCTTAATTTCAAAGACAAAGGGAAATATTTTTTTCTTAATTTAATTCTTTTACAATTCGTCTAGTTAACTATTCTGGACCTCTTCTGCGAAATTTTAAATATCTTTATTTATCTACATAAGTATAACTTTCTTATCGCCATCCAGTTACCAAGACACTTAGTTTGGGCCTGGTTGACGTGTGTGAGTGTTTGATCTATTATTATATTATAATTATTATTACAATTGTTTATTCAGCTTATTCATCAATCCAAAGTATCAATCAGGCATCTTCCTAGTAGGGTGAAGTTGCAATAAAGTTAGCAATGTTTGGCAGGCGAATCAGCAATAAAAGCGAATCACGGTAAAAGTTCCTATTGATTATTCCGCCATCTGTTGGATGTCATAATATTTTACAGGCAATATGCTTAATCTACTCTTACAACGCCTATGAGAAATGACAGGAGAGTTCATTTTCCTACATGACCACTGGTTAGTGCAAAATCCTCTCTATAACTTACTCTATGAACATTATTATCGACATTATTTTACCTATTGCGTAATCGGGAACCTAATGCGAACATGTCCGCTGAGGCTGGGGAAGTTTGCTGTAGACGGAAGAAGGTGTGGTGGTCGGAACAGCAACGCCACAAATGGCGACATGCCGCTCGCGTTGGAGACTCGAAGCCGTAAGTTAAAGTCTCATTCTGAAAGGCAAAAAATGTTGAAAAAAATGAAACGAAGAAACAACAAATAAAATGTTCGGCAAACGTTTTGAAAATTGAAATAAATATAAATAAGGAAGCTACCATGAGCGTCTACCCAATAAAGGAGTGGTCAGAGACATCAACGAGAGAACAACGAGACAGGTGGTGATCATGCCGCCAAAAACTCATTGGTACGAGCCCTCGAACTCTTCTGATTTGGAGGCAGATAGAGGAGCTATCTAACCACTCGGTTGTTGTCGTAAAAATACTACTGTATTTAAAAATAGTATGATTGTAACTAATAATATTGAAGATATTTTGTTTTTAAATGATAAAAATTTGTATTAAATGCCACTGGTTTAAGAATATTTGAAGTCTGTTAAATACGTAGATAAAGCCGTGAAGCGACGTCGTCAGTCGGTGCGGCGCTGCGAAGCGTCTTATCAGAGCGCACCCGCCGCACAGTAAATACACCGCTCAGTTCTACAGAACTTATCTGTAATTGCCTGCTTGGGAGTGTCTTTCAAGAAAACGGCATAAGGTGGACTCTATCTCACAGCACTATTCAAAACTCTGACAATCGGTCTCTGAGATCTGAACATGGAACCGGGTCAAGAGTTTCTTCCGATTGTCTAAGTTTAAAGTGACGTTTTAAGCCAGCTTTAAAAGCAGCTTTGGGGTTAGAGTTCAGATCGCGCATATACGGATAACTGAAATCATAGCCGTTTATTTTTTATAATAGCTACTTGCTCATACTTTGATTCTCAGAAAGCGGTACATCGTCATATGTATATTTCAAATACTATACGTATTTTCAAAGAGTATTTTTTTAGTTTATTACTCGTGTAGTGAGTGAGTTGCGATCGGCAATCCGCAATGCGATCGCATCTATTAACATAATTACATCCGACAGTAATCCGTCTCCACGCTGTTCTTCTAAAAGAAGAAATAGGAATATTATTATGGTTACTATGTACGCATAATAGGTTAGAATTTATTACGTTTTTGTCTGCTACACGAAGCATGAAGTATCGTCCTCTGTAATACAATTTGGAAACACGCGGCCAATAATAGTTAGCGACCGTATGCTTCCCGCGTAAGAGCAACAGGCCACTTGGCGCCAGTCCCAAAAAGTACTCCACGCTGTCTTCGCCCTGCATTAAGGAAATAACATCTGTTAGAGAATTGTTTAGGTGACGGACAATCCATATTATTATCCAAGTATTTACCAACACTGGGTGCAAATCAACGCCATACATATCCAACCATTTCACTTTGTCTAAATAACTCAGTTCGGCTTGGGCAGGAGAGATGCCACTGAAACAGAACATTACGCTTTTAAATCAACAAGTTTGAGCATTATGAAATTAAACTTCATTTGATAACATGGCTTGAGCGTTCCATTTCATTACCTTTATGTTGCACGAGTACTCTACTTACTATACTTATATTCTGCGCAAGCAAAAAATTCTGATGGTGCTTCTAAGTTTTGGTGAAAAATTTTCGTATTATGCAACAATTACAAGATCACCCAGATCATCAAGAACATCAAACCTAAACATCAGAGTTTAATGTTTCTTTAATATTCACTTTCAGTATATTGTTGGCAATAGATGTTTGGTAAACGGTTATTATAAAATTTTCCACTTCATATCATTTATTACTCCAAACAATGTAACAGGCGGAGTAAATGAAATAATGACGATTATCACATAATTGAACGTAACAATGGACAATCAGTAGCGGCAAACTAGACCGGTGCAACGTTTACGAGTAAATAGGTAGGTAGGTACACGTAATTTGCATGTAATTGCGTCTTTGTGGCGCTCACCGGCCGCGGTCTACATCTTTGCATACTGAAAAATTCATTCAATTAAATGAGAAAGGTGGCAACGTTTCGTTTCCAAGGCGAGAGGGACTTTAAACGAAATTGCACCGCAAATTCTTTATTCTTTGATCTTAACCAGAAGATGTCTTAGATGGGATAGGATATCCAATAAAAAAAACGAGTATTATTGTTTATAGTATTTAAGTAATAGTATAAAAGAAGATACCATTGTTTATTAGTTACATTATTAAAAACCCCACAGAATATGTAATTGAATACAATTTTTTTGATCTGCATGTTTAGTTAAATCACGAAAAGGCTGGGGAATTACCAGTTCTTTTTTTATTTAATTAAATATAAAAAAAATCAAAATTATTTATCTGCAAAAAATGCACAGTAATACACCAGAAAAATACAGACAAGGTCAGATCGACTTTTTACAGGCAATTTTTTATCAAAAGTAGTTCCTCTGTGCTGATACAAAATGATCGATAAAATAAATTCTTATTGTTAGTACATAATAGGAATTATATAAAAGTGTGGTGGAAAAATTATATGGTCTGATGGTTCTTACTTTGAGTAATATTCTTTGTGCGATTTGAAGATTATGTGAGGTAGTCTTATGTGCACCTTCTGTTCGGTTCTCTGTTTGTCTGTTCTTACTTCATAAGTATCGTCCATTTATGTATGTAAGGTACCATAAACAATAATGAATATTTTAAACTACAAAAACTCACGTTAATGTCCGATGTATTTCAACAGCTCGTGATTCCAGTTCCGGTGTCTGATGGGAAAGTAGTCGAAATTCTGACACGTAGCCCGACCCATGCCTCCTTGGATCATAGTCTCCCAATTCCGCTGTGTAAATGACATTAATATAGATATTTTTAGATTAGTACAAATAATTGCGGATATAAATCCGCCTATTTTAATACACTGCTGAGCATAGGCTTCTCTAATAAATCACCTGCAAAATCCTCCGTATATCTCTTGAAAGGTTTGCCCAGTGAGTTATGCTACTCCGTCACTAGTCTATGGAATTTGAGTTCGGAAAATGCGGATAAATATGCTACCATCAATCGGCCAGAGTATCAATTGTTTGCTGGCAGGGTGCACCACTTGCGGGTAAGGTTGGCATTTAAAGAATGATATGGTATATTCCCCTTTAGATGAAAAAGTCTTAATTGATAGTAAGTTCCTAGCCTAGTAGTTATAAATTCAAAGTTATAAGATTCTGATATTAATCGTTTTCCTAAATTTTATACAAAACTAACATTATACTCGTAGTTTAAAACAAATCCACCGCAAAACACAATAAATCCGTTATTAAACACATATTGTGATCCAGATCCACAACACGTACAGGCATGCCATAGCGTCGAGAAGATAAAATTTAACGCAATAAATTCCGTAAAATAAACAATGTCAAATAAATATAAGAAAAAAAACACATCTATATTTTTAAATGCATTAGATAAATGTTGGTCAAAAAGGCGATTCAATATATTTTATTAGAAACATTAAAAATTCAAAAATGTTTAATATACGGATTATAGTCGTCGTAAGATCATTAATGAGAACTTCCAAAGGGATAAAAATAAAATAGTTACGCCTTCGTTCCACTTTGGTAATAAACAAGTGTTGGGACGCCAGAAACGGACTAAAATATCTCATCATAATATGTAGAATGTAACGAGCAAAATTATAGTAACAGCCATAGGCTTAACAACAAACATACATTATTTACAGGAGGCTCACAATGTTTCATTTCTCATGAAATAGAATTAGAGCTTGTAAGTACAAGTAATGTTAACTTGATTTATTGTTTTAAGTTGTAATATACATTAATTACTAGTAATTATTACGCAAATTAATGATAGACTTTAATGATTTAAGAGGCGGTCGCAGCTTTGTTTTCCTTTGTGATTAAGAATCAATGGCGATACTAATTGCTTAATACTCTTGCATTTAGACAGCTTGGCCCTTTGAAGACTGGAGACTTCTTTCGTAAAGTTTATCTCAAACATTGTATTTTATCACTATAAATTTTAGTTTTAGATTTACTGCAAGATAGGTAGCTGTAGGCAAAGAATAGAGCATAGTATATTATTTTACATTTTAATGTGTCTTTCTTTTTTTAAATTATAAAACTGTAACTAAATCTTGCAGAAAAATTATATCGATGAGGCTTCTTTATGTTCATAATTATGGATATAAAGAGCATAGGAAAGGCTACTGTAAAGCACTCGAAACGTCGGGAATATAAAACAAAATTAAACGCTTTTAAATCAGTAAATAATAGTTCTTTTCAAATAACTCGTTATTTCATAATTATTATTTTTTGTTTAATGTGCTAGAGCCAAGCGGTGGCTTGGCTGCTTTTAACCAGCTCGATCGGGTTAATACCACGACTTCGCATAATACCGGCGTGAAGTAGAGGCATCTTGTGCTTCTGCGTTTTGTTCGGTGAGTGAGGTAACCGGAGACCCACTCCCATTCCTCATCGAACGAAACGACTCTGAGATAAATGTTCCTCTGACTATCCCAGTATTGGGTATACCTTCGAGAAAGAATATCTGCTCTATTCAAAAAAAAAACAAACACCCTCATAAAACTAGAGGAGTAGGCATTTTATAACAATAAGTTTAGTCTATGTATTAAACAAACTCCGTACACCCAATGTAGATTTATTACTTGAATAAAAATACGAAAATCAATCGTCATAACAATACGTACTACTCGATGAACAAATCTGCTATGAGACGAGGGATAATATATTGCCTCTTCATTTACAGTGTACTTGGAAAAACTACTGAAGTAAACGGAGACAGACAGTCATTTCCTGTCGTATATCTTTTTAGCCCTCGGAAATCGCAAGATCTGGTACACTCCACTGCCGATCTAAGTGGGAGTTAGTTTATACAACGTAAAATCAAATTTGCAATATTTATTTACTTTTCCCGTATTAATATGTACTGTCAAAGCAATATTGTAAATAAATCGACAAAGACTATTCTCAGAGCAAAAAAAAACGAGCCAACCCCATGTGTTTGCTACCCGTGTGAATAATATTTGATTTTATGATTTTTATTACTTTGTTATAGATGCTATTAGGTAGATATTTTATTAACCTTAGAAATGGGGATAGATTTTTGTTTTATGGTTTCGGTAATCCAAGCTATCGCAATGAACTACCTTATTGCCTTGGTTACGATTTAATCAAAAAGTTGTAATAACAATATCTATTGTGTTTTTAACATTGATGTATTGTTTGTGTATCCATCTTTGTTTTGTTATTCGTCTTCGTTTTTCCTAATAAAATGGATACTACACCGGCGGAAGCGGCTCAGCTCTACTTAAGACTGGGCACGGACTACGTGAAGTAGCTCGCACACTTCACTGAAGTCATTCTTCGTTTCAACGGGTGCTCCAGAGTTACCAGGAGACTGGTGCATTCGTATAGCGACTTGATACTGGCAGTCCGCAATCAACTACGAAACGTGACGACCGATTTATTGCGAATACTTTTTAGTTTAGCTGCAGCAGGAGCAACGCGGAAAGTTGCGATCAGTAGGTGAAGATTGAAAAAACGATATTTAACGACGCGTAAAACTGCAACGGGTCCAAAATTAACCTAAAAGACCACGACTCGTGTATGACACGATCGGACTTGTGCTTCATACAAATTAAGCTGTTCTGGTGTGAAGTATTGGTTCCCCTTCGATAATATGCCAAACTTTCTTGCAGCTACTTATACTTTGGTCTTTATGAAGGAACCAAAGTTGATGTTGGACCTAAAAGCTCAAGATGGCCAGTAAGCGGCAAGGATACACGGAAAGTGGAATTTAGATGGAATATAGTATAATTTAGAGAGAACAGACACGCCCGGATTTTAAAAGCATTTAACTTGAAAGATTGGCACTCACTCTAACTGGATCCACCCTTCTATGTTAACATTATTCGATTGACCATATCGCCCCTTAATGACTGAATTTGCACGGACTTGTGCGCGTGTCTGATGTGTTGCGTACGAAATTCGAATTGTTGCACTTAAACCAGCGGGTAGACCAAATTCTGGTAGCTTACTAAAAAGTCAAAAGCCTTAGAGATGTCAAGAAGTTCGAGACACCAAGTACTTCTCCGTGTCTCTCGGTCTCGCTACAGATGTGGGTATAGCCACATGCGACCCAGTAGATAGTAGCCGTATTGTCATTCACTAAAAAGGTCATTCGTTTTGAGGTATGCCATGAGACTCGACTACCCTTTTTAGACAATGACATTTCATTTGCATCTTCCAGGTTTTTTGCATTTGACTTACCTCAAAAAAGAAGCGAAAGAGTCGTTCCATGATGGGAAACAACACCTCCATTTGGTGGATGCGAATATCCGACATGAATATCTCACACCCACTTTGAAGTGAAGGAGGTGGCACGCTATCAACATCAAGAAGTAAAGACTTCGCAAACAAAGAGGTAAACAAGTTTGCTGTTTCTTAAGCGCGATTCAACAGTGGAAGCAGTAAGAGGCGTCAGTAGGCCAAAAGTCTGTAGGCAAAAGGTGTAGATCGGCATATGGTTTACCGAAATGGGCTTCTGCAATTCACTTTTGGCTGCTTCAGAACATAAAACATGATCCTCGCCGGTCAGGGCAGATATTCTTACGACGCCACCACACACGCATAACAATTATGATTATTGGTGATTTCTAGTATTTACGCGAACACCACACATTTGAGATGAGAGTGTGAGAATGAGTTAACTATGACATTTGGACGTCTAACACCTCAGTCCGCCCGTGGCCACGACTTCTATAAAGCAATAGAACCGTAGGTAATATAAAAACATAGTTAAACGCGATAAAATCCGTAAATAATAGTTTAAAATTTTTGATTATTATCATGATAAATATAATTTTTTTTAATCCACTTACTTTTCTTATTTGGGCATTTTGCTTATTAGACTATTATAATCTAGTAATTTCAATGAGAAATCTAGCATAAACTAGTTGAAGAATGTCATCAGTCTTCGCTATAATTACGTTGTATACGATATTCAAGTAAAAAAATCATTAGACTTAAAAGCCTAAAGGCGGTTAGGTAGGAAATTCTATTGTTATGATACGAGAAGGATTAAACAAATGCAATGCATTTTTAAAATTATTTTGAATGCACCTCTTGGACAAAGTGAACCATAGTAGTATGTACCAATATGATCTGGAGAATTTGTAATCACCCATCAGTCAGCAATACCAATAGCATTTCGCTTTATTGCTAAATATAATTTATTCCTATTATTAAGTACTTAAATAAAAGTACAGGGCCTCCGTTCTATAGCACGTGGTGAACCCTGCTAACTAGTAAACGAAGCTCTGGCGGCCGAAAGGTGGCGGAAAATAGATCCGAATTTACCGAACCCAAATCCCGCAGACTAATGCATGCCGGTTTTTGCTGGTACTATCCAAAGGTTCAGCATTCTACTTAAATAAACGAAGAAGATGAAGATTAATATACCTAATTTTAAAATAGTGAACTATAATGTATGCTAATAGAAGGAGCCAGAACTGGATTTCTGGTTGATATTCTAAGTTCAAAGACTGAACGGTAAATGCTTACTCACCGAGCGTTCCATAAACGCTCAAATACAACCAAATTTAAGTAAAATAAAAGTTAATTTTAATTATCTACAATTAAATGTCATTGATGAATCTCTTAAACTAAATAGCGTAAGGAACAATTTAAATAATATCGTTTATTAATAAAACTACACTTAGTTATTTACAGTACATAACCAAAGTAAAATTTGGTTCTTTACTTTATACTGTAAAAACGTATTACATTGTAGCTCAACGAAAATCCACCTATTAAACTTATTTTTATTAATGTGTATATGTATTTAATATAACATAACAATATGTATATAAAATAACTCCATTCTTAATATTATAAATGCGAAAGCAACTGTGTTACATTTTCACGGTTTTACTGCGGCTACCAATTTTGTTGTAATTTTTTACGGTACATTGAACCCTGAGGAAAGCTATATTTACGAGTATATACTACTCTTTATTCATTGGAAGTTAATAAATTATAAATTTAAAAGAAGACAATTTAGGAGTATGACAGATTAAAAAATTATTTCTTATTCTATTATTTCTCTCCTCTTTTTCTGATATTAAATCAGTGTATATCTGAAGGCGTGAATCAGTTTTACATTAATAGGTACTCGAATAAAATCGACGTTGGGACGAACATTGATTCTATAAGGAGAACAGTCAAGTAGCGAACGTCGACAAGCAGACAGCAACCCGATTAATTTTAATTCATAGCTACAAACCTTAATTTGGAGTTTCTTTTGATACATTTTTTTCTTTTTAGGATATAATTCTGCGTAACATGTTTCGTCGTGAGTAATTGGATTTCTTTTAGGCACTGCGACAAAAGTAAAACCTTTTACAAGTAGCGGAGATTATTAATGAGTAACACTGAATATGACAGAAATTTTCTTCATAAAATAATCGTGTACTCTCGCAGATACTTTGAGCGATTTTGTTGATTAATGTGAAGAGTAACTCGAGACTAACTTGTTGCAAAGGACAAGCCATTGTCCGTGTTCAAGATACTTCGAAACAGAAAACGACTTTACGAAGAAGCCCTTAAAATAGATGGTATCCAACAGTGACTAATAGGCTTCGTCGCTCGCTGAAACATATTTTTAGTTTTTTTGGGATTAAGCGTAGCCTGGAGACAAATTAGGTTTTTTAAGACATATTATACAGAAAATAAAAATGCTTTTAAAAACAAAACGAATTTTCAGAGTTCACGAAAAATTCACCGCTTAAAAAAAATAAAGGTACATTTACCGAAATACGAAATGAATTGCACGTTTTTATAACAGGAACATTTCTCATAAAAAGAAGGTAATGAGACTGGATCATTTCGGATGCGAAAAGGCAGAAAATCTCGAATATTTCATTTTGCTCCCTCTACTTATGAACTTGTTTTGACAACTTTGTTCTGGTAGCATCGTCGGAATATGGTATTTGTATAGAGTAATATGGTAAATATCATTTTCATCCCTGCGTTAACTATTTAACTTTATGCTAAGAAAAAACTTCGCAAACTTGTTGATGCACTAGTAGGACTTGTCGTCCAGATTTTGTATCATAGCGCTTTTGTCTGTTATAACTAGTCTGGCTATAAATATAGTTACAATTTAAAAAAGTCGTTATTCTGTTTTCTGAATTCAAATTTGGAAAGCATTTGTTATGTAAGAAGCTATGATCGATTGGCCACTATTTCACATTATTTTTCACTGTGATTGTCAAATTACGTTATAGAGCGAGGCTTCAAATAAAACACAATTGCAGTGATTACTTTGCACAAAGTAGAGTTAAGCATCTTTCGTTGTTTGTGTACCGCATTATCGATAGGTACACCAACTATTCCTCTCAATAAGTCAACACAGGACGTGGACTAAATCAGTCCCTGCAGCTTAAGAGGGAGGACCACCTTTGGATTGCTTGCTTTCTCGCAAGATGAATACGCTAGTGGAAGAAATTTGCTCTCAAGAGCTAAATAAAAAAATTACAATTGTCAAAGTATCATCATCCTACATCAATGATAATTTGGTGATGGGAATACTACTCATTTAGTCTAGTTTGCGAAAAAGTATTAACACTTTGGACTAAGTTAATCAAGAGACTATCTTGGATTGTGTAAATATATATACCCTTTCAGTGATACAGTTTTCAAAAATAAATAGTGGATTTTCCAGCAATAGCAGAGTCTTGGTCCTGGTCACAGGACACGAACAACTGAAATCTGACTCAAGAATAATGTTCCGGACAACTACAGACTGGCCCTCATCCAGAACAACAAATCTGAACCAGTTGGACTACAAATTGTGATCAGTACTGTCCTCACAAAGACTGCTCAAAACATTCTAACATTAAGACTCTCAAGAAATCTTAAGAAACAGCAGTGGCTAATACTAAATAATATAAAACTGTAAATAATAAATTATCCTTGGAGACCATGCATAAATCTTTAGTTTCGTGGCCAGAGAGATTAAATACCTGTAGCAAAGTCCAAGGTGGCGCATTAATTGCTAAGATATAGAAAAATATGAATCCGTAAGTTTTTTATCATTATACTGTTTCTTTAAAAAAGATATACATTTTAATGAGTAAAAGAACTTATGGCTATACTAGGCATACTGAAACGCATTTTGCTTTGAAAGTGTGATTTCAATAACCTTTATTTATGCAAGAGGCACAAATAGAAGTCTCTAAACAAAAACTGAAATAAGCATTAAATCATCATGCCTTTTATTTCTCTAAAAATTCAGAATATTCTATCTATTAAATTCAAATTACGTTTTCCAGGAGGGGCTCTAAATATGTATATTCACGCCTTGTTCCCAACGGGGTAGACAGAGACAATCTTCTTCCACTCGCTACGGTCCTGACATACGTCTTTCGATTCTTCCATTTTCATCAATTTTCCCATGCTGGCCTTTTTCACAATGTCTCCGATTTGATCGTGAAATGTTTGCCTAGGTCTTCATCTCCCGACTTAACTGTTTAACTTTATTCTAAGAAAAACTTCGCAAACTTGTTGATGCACTAGTAGGACTTGTCGTCCAGATTTTGTATCATAGCGCTTTTGTCTGTTATAACTAGTCTGGCTATAAATATAGTTACAATTTAAAAAAGTCGTTATTCTGTTTTCTGAATTCAAATTTGGAAAGCATTTGTTATGTAAGAAGCTATGATCGATTGGCCACTATTTCACATTATTTTTCACTGTGATTGTCAAATTACGTTATAGAGCGAGGCTTCAAATAAAACACAATTGCAGTGATTACTTTGCACAAAGTAGAGTTAAGCATCTTTCGTTGTTTGTGTACCGCATTATCGATAGGTACACCAACTATTCCTCTCAATAAGTCAACACAGGACGTGGACTAAATCAGTCCCTGCAGCTTAAGAGGGAGGACCACCTTTGGATTGCTTGCTTTCTCGCAAGATGAATACGCTAGTGGAAGAAATTTGCTCTCAAGAGCTAAATAAAAAAATTACAATTGTCAAAATATCATCATCCTACATCAATGATAATTTGGTGATGGGAATACTACTCATTTAGTCTAGTTTGCGAAAAAGTATTAACACTTTGGACTAAGTTAATCAAGAGACTATCTTGGATTGTGTAAATATATATACCCTTTCAGTGATACAGTTTTCAAAAATAAATAGTGGATTTTCCAGCAATAGCAGAGTCTTGGTCCTGGTCACAGGACACGAACAACTGAAATCTGACTCAAGAATAATGTTCCGGACAACTACAGACTGGCCCTCATCCAGAACAACAAATCTGAACCAGTTGGACTACAAATTGTGATCAGTACTGTCCTCACAAAGCCTGCTCAAAACATTCTAACATTAAGACTCTCAAGAAATCTTAAGAAACAGCAGTGGCTAATACTAAATAATATAAAACTGTAAATAATAAATTATCCTTGGAGACCATGCATAAATCTTTAGTTTCGTGGCCAGAGAGATTAAATACCTGTAGCAAAGTCCAAGGTGGCGCATTAATTGCTAAGATATAGAAAAATATGAATCCGTAAGTTTTTTATCATTATACTGTTTCTTTAAAAAAGATATACATTTTAATGAGTAAAAGAACTTATGGCTATACTAGGCATACTGAAACGCATTTTGCTTTGAAAGTGTGATTTCAATAACCTTTATTTATGCAAGAGGCACAAATAGAAGTCTCTAAACAAAAACTGAAATAAGCATTAAATCATCATGCCTTTTATTTCTCTAAAAATTCAGAATATTCTATCTATTAAATTCAAATTACGTTTTCCAGGAGGGGCTCTAAATATGTATATTCACGCCTTGTTCCCAACGGGGTAGACAGAGACAATCTTCTTCCACTCGCTACGGTCCTGACATACGTCTTTCGATTCTTCCATTTTCATCAATTTTCCCATGCTGGCCTTTTTCACAATGTCTCCGATTTGATCGTGAAATGTTTGCCTAGGTCTTCATCTCCCGACTTTACTATTTACACTCGCCTCATATATTTGTTTCGTCAACCTACTTTCAGTCATCCACATGTCCAAACAAGCTCAGTATCCCTTTCTCAATTCGTGTCACTACATCGTCTTTCACCCCACAACGCTCTCTGATCACATTATTTCGAACCCTGTTTCTTTACTGTACAACAACTAAATGTATTTAGTTGTTGTACACAAAAAAGGAAAGTTAATAATAATGAGTTATTAATAATGAGTAATTAAAGTTAATAACTAATAATTAATCAGTCGCGTATTAGCATAACTGTCAAGTGTCGATAGCTACTCTGTAACATGCTTTTTAAAAGTTAAAATATGTTATTCCGTGGTAACCGAAAAACATTTTAATATGAATTCATCTTGTTATATTCTCGTAGTGATAATATTACGTGATATACTCATAAAAAGTAGCTGATCTAAGAATAATTAAAAAAAGGCATAATCGCAATAATTATTGATGCAGGATTTAAAATAATGCAGTACAGTATGCTGTTCGAATTATAAAAAATAAACCTGCACAGTGTGAAATGTTTAAATTTGATTTACTTCTAACATCATTTCGACATTATACATTATACTCGTATTTATTTTAAAACTATTTTCAAACAAACATTTATTTATGTAAATGATATTATTATAATTATTTATTAAAGAAATTTAGTGATAATACCACGGTTCCCAAACTAATATATTCCAATTAAAAAAATAATAAAGCGGTATATTAATAAAATTATGATATTTTCAAAGAATTTAACAATTTATTTTCAGTATTCTCAAATACAAACGCTTTGATTTCAAATAGTAACGTAACTAGTGTAAACTGACTGGTTTTCTCTCGATAGTTTTTGTTCAACTAATAGCTAATCATCAAATCCGACCACAACTATGTGTGTACCTACAAACATGAATTTATTATAAACGGAACGATATTTTTAAATAATAAATATGCTTATAATATTATATTGATAGTAATCCTAAATATAACCCCAAAAATATATTTAATGAAATATTTTACAACTGGAACCTTTACTAGACGTTTAAATTGTTTAACCATCGCAATTTAAAGGTTATGATAATTGATTACTTATATATTGATAGTAATGAGTTATTAATAATGAGTAATTAAAGTTAATAACTAATAATTAATCAGTCGCGTATTAGCATAACTGTCAAGTGTCGATAGCTACTCTGTAACATGCTTTTTAAAAGTTAAAATATGTTATTCCGTGGTAACCGAAAAACATTTTAATATGAATTCATCTTGTTATATTCTCGTAGTGATAATATTACGTGATATACTCATAAAAAGTAGCTGATCTAAGAATAATTAAAAAAAGGCATAATCGCAATAATTATTGATGCAGGATTTAAAATAATGCAGTACAGTATGCTGTTCGAATTATAAAAAATAAACCTGCACAGTGTGAAATGTTTAAATTTGATTTACTTCTAACAGCATTTCGACATTATACATTATACTCGTATTTATTTTAAAACTATTTTCAAACAAACATTTATTTATGTAAATGATATTATTATAATTATTTATTAAAGAAATTTAGTGATAATACCACGGTTCCCAAACTAATATATTCCAATTAAAAAAATAATAAAGCGGTATATTAATAAAATTATGATATTTTCAAAGAATTTAACAATTTATTTTCAGTATTCTCAAATACAAACGCTTTGATTTCAAATAGTAACGTAACTAGTGTAAACTGACTGGTTTTCTCTCGATAGTTTTTGTTCAACTAATAGCTAATCATCAAATCCGACCACAACTATGTGTGTACCTACAAACATGAATTTATTATAAACGGAACGATATTTTTAAATAATAAATATGCTTATAATGTTATATCTATAAATATGTTTTATCTAGTTTATTTATGTCCTAAGTTAGCAGATATAATGCAATTATGTTACAAAATTATTTTTGTAAAAAACTGGAATTGTTATGTGTGGGTGTCGGTTACGAACCTCGTTTGTTTGAATGGGTTGAGATAATTTCGCATGGTTCAACGCGCGTGTGTCTCTAGAGGTTTCATTAGTGTTACTATTCTTTTTGGTATAGAAGGGATTTTCCGTAAATGATTCTTGAGCCTCAATTCCTCCATAACAAATAAGGTTTTAAAATTTAAAAAATGTTCGTATAATACTGTGTATAAAATGTGAAGGATGTTTTTTACCCTATTTGTAACCATATCGAATTTGGTAGATAACATTATTATTTCCATTATCAAATAAAGAAAAATAAGATTTTATTCATTTTGAAATTTATTTAAAATGTGCTTATGTTTTATTGAGATTTGTACCCTATTTGTATTTTTTGTCAATATATTTTGGGAAGAACTATTTATTATGGATACCCTAAAGCTACCTCAAGGGCCGCTGATGTAGACGGGATTAGATGCAAACGATGTAATGCTGTTGATGGTGTTATGCTTTTGCTATTCTTCTTATTACAATAGACCCGTCCTCAAAATCACTTCAATAAAGAATCGCCTTTAAATCTTGACCACCCTCTTGACTACCGTATTTATTATTATATGAATGTAGATTAAACCTGTTTGGATAAGCCTATATTAAGGCCTGAAAGTAAGAATTGCTTCTCTGAAAATTATAATTGATTGTTTTGTCCACAGTTCCTCCTTAACAATCTTGCTCAATATTCAGTGACAGTTACAATCGAGCCCTTCCTCAAAATTCATAAATATTCTTTTCCATATAATTGAATAATGATGAATCTTTTCTATATAAATACCTTGTTGGTTTTCGACAGGCTATTTTAAATCGACTAATATTGTTGAATAATAAATAACAGTAACAGCGAATACGAATCTTTACTACAATCGAGTCACGTATCTGTTTCAAAAATTGTATAATATTATATTGATAGTAATCCTAAATATAACCCCAAAAATATATTTAATGAAATATTTTACAACTGGAACCTTTACTAGACGTTTAAATTGTTTAACCATCGCAATTTAAAGGTTATGATAATTGATTACTTATATATTGATAGTAATGAGTTATTTAATTATTAATTGACCCTATAACTTTTCCCACATATTTTATTAATACAAATAATTGATTATTCATAAGTTTGTATACATATAATAAATATGTACATTAAGTAAGGTTCAAGAACCTTTACCCTTTACCTTACTTTCATCGCACATCTCGGGTAACGATGTTTTATTCAAATAAGTCAGCGAAGGGAACTCGAGTACGCTATTTGTTTATATTCATGGATAAAGAAAACAGCGTCGAATCAAAATGTAAGTACTTAAATGTAAGAATCTCTAACAATTGAACTTGTATTGTACTGGCCGAATGGAATCAGACTCGATAGTACGCTTCGGACAATGCGGCCAATTGAATAAATTGGAAAAAAGCGGACATGCTCCTTTGCTTTGAAATTTTCAAAGGCGATTCAATATTTAATTTATTAACGTTGCCTTAATTAACTTTTGGTATAGTTTTTTTTTTATAGTTAATGTAGTTTTTTTCCGTAAGGTTAAGATTAGCGCCAACCCTGTCTGACCAATGATGTCGTAAAAGGCTACTATAATTTACCACCCCGTCTCGTCCCGTGGTAAAAGTCAACGGAGGGAAATATTTTGTTTTTTCTACCGGGAGGGTGACCATCTGTAACAAGGAGGTGTCGGGTTTATTGTCCACAGGTCTCTTATCAATATCATGATCACGATCCGAGGTATGTTAGTAGGGTCGCGTAGCTTATACTCAGAATAACCAAAAGGTATTCACTAAAAGTCATACAAGTGTACGTGCACCTACCTCGACACACCTTGATGATGAAGTGGAAGCAATGTATGAGGCTATTTCAATAGCCATCCATTGCTTTAAGACTCATCACTAGACGGTGTTGATGGGAAACTTTAACGTAAATCTAGGTACAAAAATAGGCGATGAGGTGATAGCAAGCAATTTTGGAGTAGAGCAACGGTGGAACTCATTTTCGTAAATCATTATTTAAATCGATATTTTATGTTTTCCATTTTGTTTTAACAGAAGGATGTCAAAGAAAAACCAATGTCGCGAAAACAAATAAAATACTAAATTCGAAAAACAAATACAAAAGCCTAAATTTGAAGTACATTTGAATATGGAATTCCTAACCAAACGCCAGATTATTTAAGATCAAGGTGGTCAGTACGAAAAAATGCCTATTTCATATGTAAGGACCTAACATTTATATTATGTCCTTACACAATCAACTTTCTTACTTTTTCATATAATACACTAATTTTATATGTAAGGACCTAATATATATCGGATGTATGTGTTCCGGGCTTTAAATTCAAGGTTACATTGATTTTCATTGATTGGTAGGAGTCGTGACTGCTTTAATATGATACCTACACTGGATAATAACCTGTATCGTGGGTATCTATACGAATAACATTAAGTTTTAGAGCCTCGCCATGGTTGAACACTCACAAGATGGAGTAACGACCTGCACAGTGTTGCGGAAAGTAGATGAATGCAGGTCGCTCAGGACCGAGCTTTGTGGTAAACTTACGGGAAAGCCTATGTTCAGCAGTGTACTTGTGATAAGATGAAGTGATAATATAAATATATGAATAAAATGAATGATAGTTGATTTAATGTTTAACAAATTTATACGCACAATACATATTATATGAAATAAAATATTATTCGCCTTGAAAAAATAATACCATTCCTTTGGTATCATATTGACGCACACTGCGTTGTCGATCTATTATAATTGACAGTATGTGAATCACATTACAAGAGTACATTAAAAGAGGTGTGAACTATTAAGTTGGCAACTAATTAACTTACCACTTCTTTGAATCGGTTTAGTAAAACTATAGTAAAATATGTACAGTTCTCGCAGAGATTTTCGACGAATTTAGCATTGGTCGAAAAGTGAATGAAGCAATGCACATTTTTTTATTAAAAAAGGGGGAAAACGAGCTAGCGACTCACCTAGTGATAAGTGATCACCGACGCCCACAAACATCCGCAACACTGGAGGAGCTGCATGTGCATTGGCGGCCTTTAAGAAAGCATAGGCTCTTTTCTTGATGATCTCTAAGTCGTCACTTCGGAAATACCGCTGGCATCGGCTGATTCCACAAAGTCAAAATGCGTGGTAGAAAATTCTGTGAGAAACGTGGTGAATTGCCAACCGTCTAGATGGCGTTGGTGGAACTTAGTATTCTATCGCCATGAACAATGGTGATCCAATCAGCCGATCAGATAGAACTTGGTTGCCGACGATTCGAGCCGTTAGATGCAGTTAAATGGATGGAGTTCGTACTGTATGTACTGGCCTTCCCCGCGTGTTTAACAAAGTCTCGACTAAAGACAATAGTTAGATCTGGCACTCTACGAAGTGTTGCCAAAAACCAGGTATACAGGGTATCACGCGTGCTGTCGTCGTCTGCATAGCAATGTGTGCTATTAATTTGCAGCATGTCATTGCATAGAAGAAAGAGGGTAGGAGACAGCCCATATCCTTAATGCACTCACGGGTTTGGAGCCCTTGCATGCACCATCGACAACAACCTCGATGATCCAGTTCGCAAGGAAGCTAGTGGCCCAGTTGCTTAATTTCTCGAGAAGATTGTAGGAGGAAAGTTTCTATACAAGCGGTTTGTGCCAAACCCGATCAAAGACTTTCGCTACGGACATTCTACTAACCGCCAAGGACACAACTGCCTCTGCCCAAAGATGAGTCAGGTAAACTAGAAGACCAGCAATTGATCGACCACGGCAGAAACCGTACCAACGGTAACTAATTAGCTGATGCTCCTCTAGGTACTTCAGGAGCTGTATGTTAATTGTAGACTCCATTATTTTATGGTGATGGCAATAGGCATATAGTTGAAGCGACATGTGCGGTAGTCTTTTTAGTTAGGTATCGAGTGCACAAAAGCTGTCTTCCAAGAATTCAGGACTCGCCTTAAGAATAGAAGTGCCGAAAAAAGTTCGTGAGAACCGGTGGTTTTCGGGTCCTCAGCACAATTGAAGAGATTCCGACAGGCCCACTCATCTTGATGTACAAGGAGAGGAGTGCCTCTCCTATGGCGATCTTGCATCACGGGATGGCTGGAAAAGAGTGTCCCCGGTCTTCAAGAGTCTAGTTAGATGCAAGAGATCGGTTTTCTCTTTTGAAATATGGGCCTGCGTATCGACCTCATGGGAGAGATGACTGACAGAAATTCTCCTTAATAACCTTAGTGAGAGACCAGAAAGCGCGGGCTCCAGGTAAGTTTGTATGGCCTTCCACATCTGGAACCCGTGTTGGCGAAGTTAACAGTTATGTCAGACCATATGCAAAGGTAAAGTCGTTAACAGATCTCCCTGCATGATCGATTATACGAAAACCACCTTAAAGGTAATTTTACCAGCGTCTTTAATCAAAATACTTCTAAATGGAAGGCATTCTGCTTCTGGCAGCGCGTTGGCGACAGGTTATAAAAAACGACGATGCGACGATAATTTGGTTCAGTATATTTAAAAATAAAATAATGTACACAAGTTACTTGTATTTGACGGGTTTCGTTAGTTGCCAAACTAATATAATTTTCTATAACCTTTAACTTATGCAGATAAACTGAAAGTCTTAGCCAATTTTAAGTTAATACGTTTCAGCTCCAGAACATCGACCAAAAATCGCAGTGTATATAAAAAAAATATTTTATAATTGTATACGCAATACTGGGATGGTTTAAAGTTTACACATAATTTAACTCTTTTCAAACCACTATTCACCAAAGTTCATTTAGAACAATGTAACGACTGGCTTGCAGGTGTCTGTCTCCTCATTCGAAGGCAGATCCTCTAACCACTCGGTTATCGTGACTTTATATATATATGACAAACGACAGAGCTAATTCGGAATAAGAACATTACAACAATGCTTCCAACATTAAGTCAATGTCCTCCTGTTCACATGCCTCAGGGCGTTCAATTATTGTTATTCCACAGCGTGTTTGGAGTTTTGTATTATGGAACATTGAACCGATTGTTACGGTACATTTTCCGTAACGTTATTAATAATTATCTCATTATTCTTTTTTTTAACTGTTTAAAGAAATATGATATCATGAAAAATAGAATAGTTATAATATATATGCGATTCTAATATTAGTATCGCTAGAAAATAATGAAATGCATGCATAAAAGACCAACCACGCCTCGCTTTATTATGTTTTTTATTTATAATTTTTCTTACGCCTTTCTTTTTCTTCTTAAATAAAAGTACCCAGCCTGGCATAGCTAGCATATGGCCTACTGGAGTTACATAGCTTCATAACGGTTGAAGGACTTTTAACAAATAAGAATCGGCACAAAGTGGACAAGATGGTATATTCCCATACCATCTTATTCTTTAAATGTTAACCTAAAACACATTACCTACACATGATATACAGTGCTGGCAAACGAGGCTCTGGCAATTCCGCAAGGTGGTCAGAAGTAAATAAGTTTAACATGTTTACATATTTTATTAGAATAATAGCAATGGCCTCAAACGCTGACATCACATGTTTTGAAACCTATAACGCTTACACCTTAATATAAAGGTAACAAAAGGAGGACTTAATGTCTATTGGCATTCTCGGGCAGTCAACCCGTGGCGTGGTGAAATAAAGTGGCAGGTGTATCAAGATTGTTAAAAAGAAACTTATATAAACACGACTTCGTACTACCTAACAAAACGACAACAAAATAATTAGAACATATCAAAATATTAATACGTACATATACCATATATTTCTATATTTGTATGAGTCCTTATGGTTAGCACGCTTTTTACGATGGATGATACTCTCCTTATATCTCGTTTGTGAATTTTATGGATTATTTCAAATTATTTTCAACTCCGAATATACTCCTAAATTTATATCGATGTCAACTAGCTAATTTCACAGAAAATTCTGGCAAAATGTATAGTGTATCTTTTTTCCCATTTTCAAGTAGATACGTAAGAAGAAACAGTGTCTATGTACAATTTTTGAAATCGTTTACTCAAAAGTTACAGTTTTAAGTTTTCATCTATTCTGGAAATGATGGATAGGAACTATTTTGTTCGCTGCAAAATAACGAAGCGACATCTCGAAATTGACGTTGTCAGTCCTCGTGAACCAAAAGAGTGGTGAGGGCAGTCCATTGACGTAAAAGCGAGGAAATAGTGAAATAGCAAAAACCCTGCGGAAAAACTAGCGAACTTCAATTAGAATGACAAGCCTACGCTCAGCATAAAAACAAACCTAGTTTTCAAGTGCAAACAAAGCACAATTTTATATTCAGGAATATGTGCAGTTTTCCATAAAAGTTTCATACTTCAAATACGACTATGAAAATATTTATTTGTTGAAAAAATAAGGAAGTTAATAGTGAAGGACTAAGATTCATGAATCATTTACCTAAATATTACACTATGGCAACACATTGAAATAAACAAACAGATACAACCGCGCTTAATTTTATTTTGCCTAAATACTATTTAATTACGTAAGATAAATACTCTGAACAAAGGCTGACTACCAAATAATCTTCTGAATTTGCTACATTTTACAACAAAGGCATTGTGTACTGAGAACACATAACTTGAAATGAGAGTAATTTTCCTGATAAAGCTCTACAACTTACCGGTACTAAAGTAGAGGTTTATTCATAAGTAAAGACAAAGTGTACTTACACTGCAGTACATATGCAGCGAGCTCTGCGGCGAGGTCGAAGCTCACGGGCAAGCGGCCACGCAGAACGTCTTGCTTCAGTTGAAGAAACAATTGATACCTATATCGAAATGAAAAAATACATTTTAATAATTAAATAACAGTAGAACTTTAGCATTAGCATGTTTTGAATGACGAACACTTTATTTTAGACTAAAAATTATCCGAATATGTTTGAAAATTGAATACAAGTTAAAAATAAAACTTTCATAGTTAGTAATATCTGACTGCATTCCAAATTATTTTATAAACAGCAAGTCATTCATTTCATCAACTACAAAATTTTAATATTATCATTTAAGATGTTAAAATATTTGTGCCAAAAATAAGTAATAAAAATCATATTATTGATTCTGTTAACATTAACTAAAAGTAATGGATACCGTATGTTAATATTTTAAAAATTTGTATTTACTTTTTATCTAACGGAATACTATATGAGAAATATAGTATCTTAACTTAATTTTTATTTAAGCGACAAAGTGGGCTTAGTTAATGGCCCTGTAAGAAATATAGCCCTTAAAAGGAAATTAAATATTAAAAGACCATCTCGGCAAAGATTTTCAAAGATTTTACGAGTATTAAACAGCGGCCTTTACCTAAAGGGAAAGATGCTTTCACCACGTTGTACAGACTTAGACGCAGCGGGATAGGCGGAGGGTTGTGTCAACAGCGTAATAACGAAATTTTGATAAAATATTTCCGGTTCCCCGTCTTTTGAAGTTTCTGAACAGGAATGTCGTCATTGACATAATGAATATGATGAAGAAATTAAATTTTGAACAAAGAACTTTAGACAAAATGATTTAAGTATTTTTTTATGCAATGTATACAACAGGATTTGAATACAATATACTTTATGTTGCAACACGAAATACGAACAATGAGACTTCCTGTTTACTGTTTACTCCAGGATCAGCATATTCTTGTTCTTCTTTACTTTAGTAACAATATAAATTTAATTGTTATGACATGTTAAGGGTAAACTGAGGCTGTTGTCGTCAGTCAGACAGACTCTCCTATTTGCCATAATCGCTAAGCTTGTCATGTTAGTTTGCTATCCCTTTACCGGATATTTCGTACCTTAGACGCCTGTTAACGGTCTGTGTGTTTTCGGTCTGAAATTTTTGTAGATGCTTTACATGCCATCTCTTCGACGCCCTGATTTTGAAGGTTTTTTCTTAGTCGACTTTTAGAGGGTACCCACGGGAATAAAGGGTCTGGCACATTTTCTTACGCCGTCGCCACATAGAAACACCGCATATACAACATTCGTAATCCCAAATAATTGGTAATGTGTTGCTTATCTTATAATGTTATTATAGTTATATGTGTAGTATGTATTATGTTATAATATTGTAGTATTATTTGAACAATGAAAGTGAGGCAGGCGTCTAAGCGAATTAAAAAATGACAACTATATTTTATGTTATCGATTCTTCGAAAAATTTTACTTTTTTAAAGATTCGTTTTGTATCAAACTGTGTTTACAATCATACTCGAACTAACTAAACTAGACGTAAAACCGAATCCGACCTAACGACCGTATTAAATATCACTGCGGCCAGTTTTGTTTACCAAAGACAGATTTTTAAAGTAAAGTGGCAGCCTGTAAGTGCCCACAGCTCATAGGAGGGCAAAGGCCTCCTTCTCGAATACGAGTATCAAAGAGGGTTTTGGAGCCGGGAAGGGCCCGCCACGCTGCTCCAATGCGGGTTGGCGGGCTTATATCGATGTTTGAACTCGTATAATTTTCCGAAACTATAGATTACAAGTGGTACATCCATTACATTGCATATTTTAAATTAACTTAATTGCGGAGTAAGAAAACTTACCACGCCATTTTATCAATGTGTCACGCCCAGGTGTGTCATAAGAACTAGTAATCACTTACCATCAGGTAAGCCGCTGGCACGTTTACCCTTACCCATTAAAAAAATTTGGTAATGACAACCCCGAAAATGCCTACCCATCAAAGCAATCCACAAAACTCAGAAGGATTACAACAAATCCTTCCTACTTTATGGTTTATCTATTGCTGAACATAAGGCACATTTTTTACAGACTGATGAATGCAACGATGACTAATGTTATTAAAACTTATGGTGGTAATGTTCAATACTCTATTAGCGAAATTAAGATTTGAATTACATTACGTGTCTTTGTCACTGGCGTGAATGTATCCAATTAAAATGTTTTTAATTGAAAAGTTTTGCGTCTGTTTTCAAACGTTTCTATAAGTTGAGTACTCTAATACTGGCTTACTTCATTCATTCGTTTTATTCTGACTGCTATTTACGAGCTTACGGGGTGCACTAAGAGAGCTCTAGGCATCCTTACTAATAAATATTAAGCTCTTTTATTACATTTTTATTTGCTAATATATGTTATATGTCTCGTATCAACTCTTACAATATTTCTCGTGGTGAGTTTCCACATCATGTGTACATCATATTTGGGTAACGTCATTACTCTAACGGAATAGTAAAACGTGGATTGTTTATTGAAACATTGGAAAGCCGATGAAAGGGCCTATTTGTTATTGTATCACCGCGTGCCACAGCGTTGTCATCTCCTGACATGACCAATGTTTCTCTATAAACAGAAACATAAAACAAGCGTGTCTGAATTACTTCTGAATTGGAATAGTAAGTGTTTAAAATGAAAACCATATGTAGCATTAGAACTACTAATTTTTGATTTTAGATTTCAAAAAAGAATTTAATAATTGTAAATGTTGATTTTATTAGTTGCTTTCGATCATGACGACTTCTTTCTAGCAACAATAGACAACAACCACTTAATTTAGCGTAAGGTCTATTTATTTCCTTTTTTCCTTAAATCGTACCAGTCATAATTAGACTTCTTCTATAACGAAGTAAGAGAATGCCAAAAGGCATTAAATCCGATCGAAAATAAATACCTTTGGATTAAAGATTGTTAATGAAGAATAAATTAATAACTAAACATGATTATGTAAGTTACGTGCGGCAAAATGAAAAATATATGTATAAAAAACGAAGAAGCGTCTGCTTTAGTTACGTATTTCTTCTTATTTTTTTAACCTTTAGTGAGACAATCGTAGCAACTCAGTGATGGTACATGAACGTTACTACACCATGCCCTATGATATGAGTGTGAATTGTGTATTTGTACAAGATGATGGCTTGATTCCCATAATAAGCTGAAGGTATACTACAAAACAGACACTGAGAGCTTGGTATTCTTACTTAGGACCCCGGAATCAGCTTCTTCTCTTTAAATCTTCGAACTTAAAACCAATAATTTATTATTTAAAGCCCTCTTAGGTGTAAAATACACGCGACCCAAAGTAATATTTATTATGCAGATTGAATTCTGAAGTTATATTTATGAGGTGGTAAGTTCAATAAGGATCCATAACTCAACAAATGGCTTCCTGCCGACATAAACATACATTTTCTTCTTTGTACCTGGGAATGGGATTGCAACTATGTTTTGAAGAAGCTACACTAAGTAAGCTTGCGTCTCGAAGAGTCTGGCTATGTTAGTAGTAAACTTCTAAAGAAGGCTGTATAAAAATCAAAGGTACAAATGAGAATTATTCATTCTTATTATATTTACCTTTTCTTCTGTATATTTCAAGCGTACTATCTGACCTTTTTTTTATCTAAAAAATATTATTCACAAAATACTTTAAATGATAATAAACTCAATATGATACATTAAATAACAATGGGTACCCATATAATGAAGCTTTTGTTTTCTTAATATGAGTAAACAACGTTTTAGTTTATCCAACAAATTTAATCCAATGAATTTTTTCCATCCTAATCAGCCTATCCACGGCTGGAAATAAATACAATTTTACCTTTTCATGAAAGTGCCAGTGGAAGCTGGCATGCCATGCGAATCCTATATTTGTCCCTATTTTTTACTACTAACTCTAAGAGCTTGTATCTGAGGTGGTTCAAGTCAATAGTTGAATAGATGGCACGGGCGACGTCATCTTACGCTGTCCGCTCTCTTACCCTTTAGGCTATTGGCGCTTCAAACGTAACAAATTACCACGAAGGATAGGCGAATTATAATTAAATAAATGATACCAATGGCATCACAAATGTATATTTTACAATACTAAAAGCTTACACCTTTTTGTAATTTGTTTATTATAATTTTGTACGAAAAGGATTTCGTTAAACAGGATATTTAATAAATATATTTAAAATTAGTCCTATACATTTTTATTAAATATGAAAAAGTACATGATGCATAGTTATACAGAGCGCTGACAACGCTTTAAATACAAGTGTAGCCCATGAAGAGCGCAGATGTGTTTTACTGTCGTATCCTGTCCCCTCATAACTTGAATATTATTAACGGGTTGTAAGATTGATAGCACAAAAGTTCTTCTCTTACCTCATACTACATAATGTATCATGACATGAACGTAAATTGTTCACCATCATCCTTCTCGTATGGTTTGTCCATATTCATTATGATGGCAGGCAGTGATATGGGCAGGCGAGATGGTTAACGCAATGGCAGCACCCTCGTACTTATTATTCTATCCATATTTGTCGCTAATTTATTTAGGTTCGGCATTTTTAATGGATTTTCCGCAATTAGTCTTGAAAGTATCTGGCTAGCCAGCAGTCCGGTTTCGAAATTTAGGATTACCTTACTCAGAATTTTGATTTTTGAAAATGAAATCCATTTTCAAATCTAAGATGATGACATGGACAGCTTGTTTTCAAAAATATCATCCACTTTCAAATCCAAAGTTACGGACATGCAATTTTGGAAAAATTTTGACATGGGTTTCTTTCAAGAATTCTCAGGATGTTGATTACGAAAATTATATTCGTTTTCAAACCCGAGATTGCGGTTATGCAATTTTTTAAATTAAAATTCTTTGGGCACGTTAGGGAAAAAATCTGTTACAGTTACGTGTTACGCGTTGAGTTTTCTATGCTTGAATGTATAATTGTGGACGTACTCAGTATACCTATACAGTTTAGTACTAATGTTACGAGTACTATCTATAGTACCTGCAAAGGCATATTGGCATGTATATAACGGCTTTTGCTGCTGCTCGAATGGGCCGGTTCGACTGAGGTAGTACCACGGTCTCGCAGAATACCGGTGTAAAGTAGAGGAATCTTGTGCTTCTGCGTTTTGTTCGGTGAGTGAGGTAACCAGAGGCCCTTTCTCTCCTCCCCTATTCTGTCTTCCGATCCTTCCTCCTATCCTCCAAAGATCCTTAAAGGCCGGCAACACACCTGCAGCGCCTCTGGTGTTGTAGATGTACGTGGGAGATAGTAATCACTTAGGTAAGCTGTTTGCTCGTTCGCCTCATTTCACGTAAAACAAATCAATTGCAGACGTTTTCTAGGCCTACGGCTATTCATCTATTTTCATGCATTCTAATAATTGTAAAATTATTTATGAAAAATACAGCATAGTTCGTTATAAAATAAAATCTATGCCGATCTGCTTGCCCGTGTACACACCGACACAAGCTCCACTTTCTTATTTTGACTTTTACCGGTTGCTATAAAATGTGGCCCTGCCACTTTTCCTTCTTCTTTCATGAGAAAGAAATTCCTATTTGCAATATTTTGTGACAGGGCGTCATAAGGGTTTTATAACTTATTTGAAACAAGCTGTACCTAATGTACTACTCGCTGTACGTTGTATTATTTATTGTAAGCATTTATAATTAATGAACGCGTTGCTCCATTACGTTATTTGAGCAATCAATAAGATTAGAAGCAATTAGTTAAATGACCGATTATTTGATCAGCTTTGTAGTGAAAATGATGACGATTGCAAACACTTGCTGCTGCATACAGAAATATATTATCTCTCTAAATGTGTTTTTCTTAATCGTTATTATATATATATATAAATATGTGTTTTAATCTATTCAATTCATTACTGGATTTCCTTAAAAAACCGAGACGAAAAATTGCGCGAAAACCTGATTTGAATAAAAAGTCTCATAGCTTATCTTACATACCTGTTTATAACATATAACGAGTTTAATTTACAATTGGAAGGTGATTAGTTGAATTTAATTAAAACTAAAAATTTTATCTATGAATACAAACACTTTATCCCAATATAAGACGTCTATGCAAACCAGAAAGATTTACTAGTCGAGCCATTTGAGGAGAACAATTTTAATAACAATTTTTTATTTTTCATAAAAATTAACTATCATGAAAATTGCGCGAAAACCTGATTTGAATAAAAAGTCTCATAGCTTATCTTACATACCTGTTTATAACATATAACGAGTTTAATTTACAATTGGAAGGTGATTAGTTGGATTTAATTAAAACTAAAAATTTTATCTATGAATACAAACACTTTATCCCAATATAAGACGTCTATGCAAACCAGAAAGATTTACTAGTCGAGCCATTTGAGGAGAACAATTTTAATAACAATTTTTTATTTTTCATAAAAATTAACTATCATGAAAATTGCGCGAAAACCTGATTTGAATAAAAAGTCTCATAGCTTATCTTACATACCTGTTTATAACATATAACGAGTTTAATTTACAATTGGAAGGTGATTAGTTGAATTTAATTAAAACTAAAAATTTTATCTATGAATACAAACACTTTATCCCAATATAAGACGTCTATGCAAACCAGAAAGATTTACTAGTCGAGCCATTTGAGGAGAACAATTTTAATAACAATTTTTTATTTTTCATAAAAAATTAACTATCATGAAAATTGCGCGTTGGAATTTAATTTCTGGAAAAATAAGGCAGTTTATAAAAGGTTGGGAACCCCTAAACCATTCCAATCATGCGATATTAGAATATAACGGAGAAGACTTTCTATCTATTTGACATAATGCTTATAAATTTTCCATCTTACATCTGGCATCTGTCAGATTTAACGGTCGCAGTATGCTATGAGCGTTTAAGACACTTTTTTTTCAATCTCCTGTTGCTTTGATGAGAAACCGCATCCATTAATATTACTGCTATATTTAAATATTTTGAGGCTATTATTTTATTATTTTTTTGTTGAACAGGCGACAAACGAGCACGCGGTTCACCTGATGGTAAGTAATTACCGTGCAATAACAAAGGTGCTGAAGGTGCGTTGCCGGCCTTTAAAGGTATTTGGGAGATGGAAGGGAGTATGAGGCGGGGGAGTGGGCCTCCGAATACGTGACTTAACGAACGAAACGCAGTAGCATAAGATGCCTCTACTTCGGGCCGGTATTATACCCGGTCGAGCTGGTCCATTCGAGCAGCAACAAAAGCCGCTGCTTGGCTCTACCACCTTTAAAATGTTTAGTCATTTCAACGTTTACTAAGTAAAAATATTATTTCGAGGATATGTGAAGCCCGCCAACCCGCACTGGAGAAGCATGACGCGTCATTCCCGGCTCCTACACCCTCTCAGCTATTTGAGAAGGAAGCCTATGCCTAGCAGTGAGCATTTACAGGCTGCTACTTTCCTTCTTTCCAACGTTTACTCATTTGTTTCAATATATTATAATAAAAAAAATTAATGCATGTATTTGTTTAACCGGATGTAGTTCAAATAAAAAGGGTGTTTATTTTTTCCCCTTAACAAACTTTGTACTTTTTAAATTGGCAGCGAAAAATTGAATATCGGTACATAATTTGATGTTGAAAGTTAATAAATTCGTTATAAAAAATTCTTGGGTTTCAATATCTTGCGAATTTTAAGTTATTACTGAATTATATAAATTGTAACACAAAGTTTGAAATAGGAGACTTAGGACATTTTTTCTATTTAGAATAAGTATTTCAGTTTGGCGTTTTATTTAGTGACTTCAAGATTAGACAATTGATTATATTAGATATGCGAGTAAACAGTTAACAATATTCATAATATCTCTTAACAATAAATAATATTAGTATTATTAATAAAGAGAGAAATATCCCCAATTACGACGAATGGAAGTCTTGTCGGCGAAATACCACTCGTCGCACTATAGACGTTGCTACCCGGTCTTGATATTTTAGTTTTGTAATATTCAGCCACATCCCTCCATATGACGGAGCCCATATTCTTTTTATATTCACGGATTAAAATGGGGTCACTGGTCTACGAATTCTCGGTCAGGCTTTTTTCGAGATGGCTATTCCGCTATCTGTCAGTAGCCATCAATTTTACAAAATCTAAGGTGTGAGACGAATTTTCTTATGCCCGTTTTATAATTTACAAACCCAAAAACCCTAAAATGTTTACTAGTAACTGGATATGTTTTATAAACCCTACAGGCGATGGATAAAGATTTGTACTAACTACGACACATGTCTCTTCTATATTAGTGTAACTATCAAACAAACAAGTGGTAGAACTATCTTAATGGCAAACGAAAGGCTTGCCAACGATAAAAGTTCATATTATACGAGAAACCTTTATCCAAAAAAATTATAACGTATAAAATGTGTTTGAAAACATTGTTTATTCATTATTTTATGTTTTATGCTATCGCCTTTAAAAATGATTACAAAGTTCGATCCTAATGCCTTTTGACATTCTCTGCCTCTCAAACCGGGGTGTGGCAAAATAATGTAATAGGTGCATTAAAATATACGTAAATAAATTTATAAATACCGAGTGATTTCTTCCAATAACTTGCAAGGATCAGCCGCGTAAAACTTCACACCGAAGTAAAAGGTGTGTGAATCAGATCCCCGAAGCTGACGCCGTAACTTTCTTCCTGTGTCTAACCAATGCTGCAACAAAAAATGTTTATAACACAGCGAGTATATTTCGTTTTAATTATAATATTAATATGTGTATACATGAGTGTATGTAAAATATATATATAAATGCAAAAGAGGAGGAGGAAGAGCTTAGCACTAAGCTCAATGACCTCAATAGTTTCTCCCAACAGGTTGGTCTGAAGATGAACATGGACAAGACGAAGATGTCTAACGTGCATATCAAACCAATGCCGGTTGTTGTTGGGAACAATAAGCTCGAAGTTGTAGACGAGTACGTATACCTGTGACAAATTGTCCCAGGTTTACGGCTGGACTGCGTTCGGGAAACTACGTCATATATTGTCGTCGAGTATACCACAAAACCTCAAGAGCAAAGCATACAACCAGTGCGTGTTGCCAGTGATGACATAAGGAACTGAGACATGGTCCTTCACTGCAGGCCGGAGCGGAAGCTCAAAGTTGTTCAGCGCGCCACGGAAAGGGCTACGCTCGGAGTTTCTCTGCGCGATAGTGTGCAATGATGATATCCGCAGCAGAACTAAGGTAACTGACATAGCCGTAAGGATCAGCAAGCTGAAGTGGGAATGATCCGGCCACATACCTCGCAGAACTGACAACCTTTGGGGAAAAAAGGTTCTCGAGTGGCAGCCACGTACAGGCAAACACAGTGTGGGACGACCTCCCACAAGATGGAGTGAGGAGCTGCACAGTGTTGCGGGAAGTCGATGGATGCAGGTGACTCAGGACCGAGCTTTGTGGCAATCTTTGGGGGAGGGAAGCAAAATCAACCAAACTCGGGAGAAGATTAATTTCTGTTAGTGTCAGAAACTAATGACTTATTTCATTATGAATAATCATAGTATTTCGCTTAATATGGTACGCACTACGCATACGCATTATATTTTATTACGTGTTTTAGTAAGTGTAAGTGTAAGAAGAGTAAAGAGAAGTGGTTTTTTTATAAATCAGACAGCCGGACAAAATTTAACTCCACATTCGAAAAACGTATAAGACATTATACTATTTTTTTTTTAAATAATGTAATGGTTTTATATTGTCTAATAAATACGTACCGTCTGGTTGTCTTGGTCTAGATAGCGAAGGCCAAAGTAAGCTGTTTCTAGAAGATCTAGGTGACGAAAAACAACGTCGAGCAGCGCTTGGCCTGTACTGTTGTCCTGCAAAGAACCCTTTCATAAAATTGTCACTTGGTACAGAATTCTGTAATATACGAGAACTTATGTCTTTAAATTATTACAAAAAGAGTGGTGCATGTGTCAGTGTACACGCGCAAGAAGTGAAAATTCTGTGGGTTATACACACTTTTCGCGGCGTATTTTATTAAAATATACTTAAGCTATACAGTATATTTTTTCTAAATTTCTTTACATTTTTTTTATAATGATTTGAAAAGAATGTACATGCAATATACTAGACTATGCATAATGAGCTAGTATGCCTATCCAAAACATTAGTACTAAACTACAAAAACTCGGAGGTTATAACTGCCATGGTTGAGGAGTTTCTTGAGAACCAGTTTCCAGACATCTGGACAGGCCCTCAAATATTTGGTTATGTAATCTCCTTCACAAAACTAAACATTTGAGCACAAACACGAAAGTTACAACTGCCATGGTGGCTGAGGTCCAGTTTCCAGACATCTAATCGTTTTAGCCGATTTACTAGTTTAGATAAACTCATGAAACAAATGTTCACATTTAAGCATTCATGTATAGAAAACGTAACGTATTTTTATTCTACCGTAAACCACAGAAGTTTTAACCACAAAATAATTTAATTTCTTTATATCTATATAATACACACATATTTTTCAAGTAATAATAATTTGTATTAAAATTTACATAGTTAAAGTTGTTTGCAGCTAAACCGAAATGCCCTGTTCGTACCTAGTATCACTGAAAAGCACCGCTGAGGTTGTAGTAACAGCCCAACCTACGCTAACTAAAAAGAAGCAGATTGAGTGCCTCTGTGTTTACGCACTATAATATTTTCGGTGCAGTTGTCAACTGTCGATAGTATTCGGCAGTGGTTACCGTGATTGAAATCCTCGAGGAGAAGGATTGAATTGTATTAATACTACTACAATAGCCTATTTTAGTCCAGTGCCGAAAATAGACCAGGCTCTCCAGAGAAGGGGCAATAAAAATTGCCATATATTTCTGTGATGGTTTGGCGCGATTATTGAGATTTTTATATTTTTAATTTCGTAAATTCAATTTGATTTTTAGTGCTTTGTTAGATCATCTTTTATGCGCATGTTGTTTTATAATTATTAACATACACATATTTTGCATATTTCTCTTTACAGTCTTTGTAGTGCGTGCCTTTAATAACTAAATTTTCTTTCTTTCTTTGTTTCTTTCAAAACGATAATAATTACATCGACTACAAAGTACCCGTTAATAAAGACTCTCATCTCAGTTATAAGAAATGAATGCTGAGTAATAATTTTGTGAACTGAAAATGCCTTCGCCCCAGGCTTGGTAAAATTCTCTGTGAGAGTCAATGTAATCAACCGCTGGATATACAATTTATTTTGGCTTAATTTGTGCTTAGGGGCATTACGTTACGATGTAATTCCATTTTAACTACTTTACTAAGTGAAATATAGAGGTGGGACTAGCTAGGCTAGTTCTTTCATGGTATGCATATAAAGTCTGGTATGTATATTATATGTCCCTGTATATAACTATTAATGATTCTTTGTTTGTTTATCCCTTATAGACTTGGAAATTACTTGATCGATTAGACTCAAATTTATAGTTGACACATTACTGGAAAAGTTTATAATAAAAAAAAATTAAGTACTTTCAAAAATAGTCACTGTGAAGCGTGACAGGCTTCCGCTAGTAATTAATATAAGATAAATAAAACAAAGTAGAGCCTATGTAGCTCAAGGACCATGGCGCACACTTTAAGCTTTGACGTGCACTAGTGACCAGAGTTTGATTCCTAGATTCCCTAATTTTTTTAATCCTTCATGTTGAAAGAAAACAATCTGAATGTCTGAAAAATACAAGGAATCAGAGTTCACCAACCCGCCCTGGAGTAGCGTGTAGTAGGCTCCTTCCCGGGTACAAACGCCTTCTTAAAAATTGACAGCAAGCATTATTCCAGCAGTACTTTTTTATATTATAATATTTCAGGCGTAGCTTTTATTGATGTTTTTCAGGAAACGCATTTGTCCGGAAGTAGATTTAGAAAAGCTATCTATGGTGATGATGTGCCTTATATATCCTAGTAATGGATACCTACATTGTTGTGTGTTGTACGGATTTAATGTATGTACATTCAAATAATAGATTTTGTATATTAATTCTATTAGGCCGAATACTTACTCTCTTAAAGGCAGAACAACATATTCGAAATGTGCATTGCAAAAAAAAGAAAGCGGAATGAATCAAGGTTGGTCTACTCTCCCACGATATCGATACGAGAATGCTACAAATTAGAATTTCTCGATACTTGGCTTTCCGCAATTAAGCTAATTCACACGCGATGTTGTGGAACCTGTAAGACCAGTAGTCAGTGATATGGCAGCGTAATGATAGGGACTAACTCTTGAAAGCTCTCACGCACATCACGAAGATGCGTGTGTCCTTGCTTTGATTGACTGAGAATACAAAAGTCTCCATTAAAATAACGAAAGAAATTATGTAAATTACTTTTATCGGAGGACTAACTTTTGTGAATGGCTCTGTAAGACTTTGATAGGTAAGTGAAGCAGACTGTACTTACGTGGTAATTTTTAGATTTTTTTAAAAAAACTTTATAATTTTCTCCTATGTTATGACAGGCGATTTGCAGACATAAATGTAATGTAGTAAAAAAAAGTAAGTCATTGACCAATTTGGTGTACGAACATCTTTCATATTTCGTATTTCTTTTGATCTCGTGTAAAGAAGACGCACGGAATCACTTTTTAGCCATACACCGGTTTAGTTATACACCGACTCGTACGAGACCTTCGGTAAGAAAGGGGGTGGCAGATTCTCATGTCAATGCTGCACGGTATTATTATTTACTTCAATCATTTTATACAAATTTCTTTTGGATTTTTTTTCGAACGGTACAAAAAGTTAAAAGATTTAAAACATTTTTGCGTTAAAAATCAATGTTAAAAGTATTACCTCAAAATTGTAAAAAAACATTAAAATCAAAGTTATAGAAGGAGATTATACTAAAGAGTACACATCTCATTTAATTTAATCCTATTACAAACGCAAAAGCTATCTCGTCTGAATGTAATATGCTTGTGTTTCCTAATACATCGCAATACAGTTATACTATGTATGATATACTTTTATTAGTCTTCATCACTTTGTGGGAGAGTTGCGAAACAGTTCGTTGATCTGAATAATAGATGATTTTATAACGGGGCGCGTTTGTTTCCAGAGAAGTACTACATTGGGTTAAAAAAATTACAAGCCATTTAAATTTACTCGTAATAGTTCATCAAACTACTGTGTGCTCGGTGTATTTAAATATTTTTTATACACACACATACACACAATTTTTTTCATCAATAGATTTTTTTAATAAGTTATGTTCTATTATATTTTATTTCGAAAAAGGTCGAAAAAGATTTCAGGGTTTCATTAAATTTTTTTTGGCAAATTATTTTTATTTTTCGCTTAGAATATATTCTGCTTATCGTTCATATATGTAGTTGTTACTAGTATTTTGTAGTTTTTATTATAATTTGTTGAAACCGATATGGCTGGAAAGGGACATAGTCAGCATCCCTTCTGTGACTTCGATACGCGGCATACTTTGAGGAATGAGCTAACGAGCAGTACTTGACATAACTTTATACGAAACTAATCAAACTTCAATGGAAGAGAATTTTCTAGAAGAGATTTTTAATGAAAGCAAAAATAAAGGTAACCTATACATATAATAAAACCTGCGTATATTGTACCACTGTTATACTTCTGTAATGGAAAATTCCATAATCAGTGTCTATGTAGCGACTCAATTTGATTTGATTGCTGGACGTAGCACGTCGACGTCTACGTCCAGCATTAATAAACTTGTGTCACAAGTTCAATACTGCACAAATGCAGCCTCTAATTTATCAGTTCTAATAATGTGGTAATTATTTTTTGTTTCACGATTTAATAAATTAATATAAAACAGTTTTGGCCATGTTAAGGTAAGTGGTGCTCGTATGTCAAACAGTCAAAAAGTAGTCAGTGAAAAGATGCTCAATATTATACAGATAATGCCTATAGTTTGGTCATGAGCTGGCTTCGTAACAACCTTTTGAATATTAATGTAAACAAAACTAAATATATAACATTCATAGGCAGTGGTTATTTTGATGAAATCTGGTGAACCTGTATACAATAATAAAATAACACATAAGTAAACAAAAGAGGAAGCAGTACCGGAGTAAGTAATGAGTATGTCAAAAAATGCTAAATCGAGGAATTTAGTGATACTAGTTTCCGATTGAATTATTATACTCTATTTTTATAACAATGGAATTTACATAGTTGCAACACGTCGTGAGTTACAGAATATCAAAATCCTTAAATATCTTGCATGAAGACAAATTGTGCCGAAACTCCTACTTACTAACACAATGCCTAACTGAAAATATACAGACCGATGACGGGAAGCGGCATCTGAGGTGTACTGCGATCGGCAGCCCGCCTGCCGAATGTGGGGATTATAGCAAATCCTCCCATTGGTTAGAGGCCTTTGCACAGCAATGGACTAATGACTGGCTCATGAATAATAATGATAATAAAGGAGTTCGAATTGATATGGGTCATACTCGCTAGTACTTTGCCAGTCTTCTTTATATTTAATAATCAACAGAACTCATTAAAACGCATCCATTATTCTTATTATTATGAAAAGAATGTAACGGCGAGAACATTGCTAGTTGTTTATTAAAGAAGCAAGAAAACAACCGTCTGAGAATAAAGACGACACCGATAAAGCAGAACGAGGCGCGAGGTGCATTTACGCAGTGAACCGTGAAATGCCGTCGACTCAATTTGCCGCCGCGACAGTACCCGGCAATGTCCTCCCGCACCATACGCCGCTGCGTCTCCTAAATTACTGAGCAATTTCTTCGGTACTTTCAGTAGTTGAGACAAATAAGAAAATGCTTCCCAACACGGAATGTACAGTCGTTCTGTTCTGATTGTACAATAAAAGAAATGCAATAATAAAATTAATAAAATGTATTTTATTTTTCTTTGTAATATATAATACTTTATTCATTTTCATCACAATTTTTGTATTGATTTTAAAATCTTTTGATCAAATAAATACAGTGACATTCAACAGAAATAGATCCCATTTCTGTTGTTCTCACTGTTACACAAAAATGTATTCAAGTAAATAATAAGAATATCTTTACTAGGTACATTTTTTTCGTTCCATCAAACTTATAATTGTCTCAAACTACTGATGATAACAATTAATTTTACAGTTTTTTTTTTCAATGATTTTCAAAATAAATAAATCCTTAGCAAACAATCCAATTTAAACGTTATGAGAAAAGAGGAAAGTTTCACTGGATCCGTTTGAGACAAATGGCCCTTTGTAGATAGGAAAACTCTGGAAAGGGCGACGATTTGTCTGAAATAACCATACAATTTAGCGAGAAACGTCGAACTCTCGTCGCTTCCACTTTACCCAAATTGGGCGATTCCAACCAATATATCTTCGAAATTTGTTGGACGAACAAGTTACGCATGGGATTGTAGTATAGCATAAAGAATTCCTATAACAATTCGACCGTTGTTTACGGTTAGGTCAAAGAATTACAGTAAGTGTGTCCAGATAAGTGTTCCATCCGTTGGATGGCAGTAATTTTATATACTTGAGATATTTGAGAGAGTTTTCAAGATAATGCTGAGATTGTGTTTGTAAACGCGTCGGCCATTATTCGCCGGCGGCGTGTTAGTAGGGTAAAGTCATAAATTATTGAGATATTAGCCTTTCGGATTATTTTCTTTTTACGAATAACATTTTATTACATTTTTATTTTCGCTGTATTGACTGTTAAGTTGAATTATAAGGTTGCCGATTACTACACAGGCATAGTTTGAGAACGCGAACTTTAAAAATACCTAATTTTATTATTTTATGCTCTATAATTTAGAGGCGATCTAAATAAGTGTAACTTGAAACTTGAAAATAAGGTAGGGAGAATTTTACAATAATTAGTACAATTGACGAAGCCAGCAAATAAACATGAAATAATTCAGTTTAAAAAAAAAAGTGTAACGAACTCCCACTTTTGATTTGCAAACACCATATATAAATATTATTCATCATTTCATATGTTAAAATCCATCAAACCGTTTATACACTCGAAAAACATCCCTTCTTCTGGGGTAGTCGGGTAAAAAGATTAACTTCCATTAATCATTTTTGTACTGACCTTAGACATGTGTAGTTGAAGTACAAGTTATTTACAGGCTATCGAGTTGTATACACACTACCCAAGTGATAATAATGATGTAGGTAACACGTGCGACGCCGCGGCCGCGAGCCACTCTCACATTCACCGCGCGACGACAATGCCAGCCAAATAGAATTTAATATTCATAGAGTCGACGTACGATTCAGTGAATTCATCGCCCGCACCTTGGACCCGAGCCCCGCATATAAAAGACCTTCCACAAGCCCCTGGGTGTACTTCAAATAATTTGTCTCCGAATAGGTGCACTTCAAATGTGAGGGAATAGAAACGAAGAAAAAAAACTAGCGTTGTTTCATACAACGAAATTGAAATACGCCATCACCGTCCATGGGGACGACTGCCGTGAGATTTAGACGTTATCTTGCCAATTTCAGTTCGAAGTAAGGAAATCAAAAGTAGCATGTCATATTATATATTTATTCGAAATAGATTTGTGTAAATATTTACGATTTATCAAATTTACTCTAAAGATAAATTCAACCTTATTCTTCTTAAAGCTTTAAAGTTTTTGCACATAATATTCAATCGCGAATGTCACCTGCACCTTGTTAGCAAGCTCTGGCAACCAAATGATGGCGGAATACCCATCCGAATTTTCCGAACCCAAATACCACAAACTTGGGATAGGGAGCATATATTTCTCAAGTAGCGTAAGGTTGTACGTTTACACACGCGTGCAAGCACGGATGCACACACTCACGCACACGTATGTTTGTCAGGCCAACGCCACTCTTATAATATTGCACACAATAATGTGCAAAGATGTTAAGCATTTTTGATATTTTTTGTAACCCCCTTACAGTGTGTTCACCCGATCCCGCGATCACTTAGTGTTTGTACAAATCCTACAAATGCATATGTACATTTTTCTAAATTATTTAAAATTCGGTATATGTGTAAAAAGTTATCCTAATATGTTACATATAATGCATATTAAATTTTAATTTAATAATTACCTGCATCTCGTGCAATAGCTCCCTTTCGTCTAAAAGAACAACTCGACAAGCCAGCGTACGCGTCGCGGGGCAAAGGCATTCCATCATCCTGCTGCCACCACCTAGCGGCTTTCGTCAGGCCTGTAACAGATGGTGTTGTCATTTACATGATTATGACTTATACACTTCAATTTTCAAAATTTATTCATTCTTAAAAAAGCTTTATATTCATTAATTCTTGATTATGTTGATGATTCTAATTCTTCTTTTTTACCAGCCTGTAATCAGTTATCATAGGACACAAGTCTCTTCTATAGAAAGAATTTGCCGCTCATAATTCTATACTTCTAAGGAAAAATCTAAATCAGCTTTCCCGCGTAGGTAGTATTAATATATGAGTAATTTTTTTGAGTTAATGCGAATATAACCGCTATATATTATTCGCATTAATTCTGATTTCGACACAAACTATCAACAATATAACACATTTTGCTCCTATGATATCTATCGCGGCGCGGAATTTGTTTATCTTTTGCCCACTCGCAAGCTATTCAGGTATAGATCAAAACATAGATGGTTACATTGGTGTTCCATCCACAAAGCCAGAAGTTGTTTGAAGGCAATTACGGAGTTATTTGCAGTCGAACTCAATAGTGAAATCACCAAAGGGTGGGTCGAGACTAAATATATCCTCGTTAAAAGTTAGTCCGGGGAATACAGACTCGCATTGGTGTAGGTTTTAATAATTTTATTTTAATTAGTAACTGCACCCTTCTTATAGACCAGATTTAAATTTGTTTTGTAATGAAAAGTTGTTTGTAATGAAAATTGATTTTGTCGCTTTTAAGTTACTTTTAGTCCCGACGTTTCGGATGCTTTACAGCAACGATGGTCACGGGGAGATTGAGTTGTTTGACGTTCTGATATCATAGTTATCCCGGCTTCATAATAATTGATTTTTGTGCCGATCTACGCAGAATGAGCTCACGGTAACTTGAGGTCGTTTAGTGGTATGCTTGGATTTTATTTTATGAATTATCGGATCCCAAGCGCGGTGGTAGCAAGGTTCTGTTCGTTCGTTGATGTTCTTTTATTTCAATAGCCTTGTGAATTTCTATTTGGTTATCCGATTATATAATAGTTGTATAGATTTATGGATAGTATAGATCTATTAATTAAACATGGATTCCGAAAAAGAAAAAATCTAACAGTTAAATGTATGTTATATTTAGTCCGATAAAAGAAAAAATTCAAAGATAAAAATGAATATCGGCACAAGATTAACAAACCGTGAAAGAAAATGGCGACAGTAGAACACCCTGAACACTGTGCCCTCCGGAACTCTTAACAGCCAGCCAAACTAAGAACTTTGAAACAAACAACAAAGACGGCAATACGAGCCATTAATCCGAACGATCCCGGTATAGATTAGTGCTCCTATTGACTCCACGTCCGTGCCACCGCCCTCACGTAGAAAACATTTTCTCGCTATTGTCTGAATGGAAAACAAAATAAAAGGAATCGCGATTGACATCGAGGTTCTGCGACGTGATCGCGGGGCGTTTGCGCGCCCTTTCTGATTTTTCCCTCTCTTTGTTCGATATCATACATTCAGAAAACAGAATCTTTACACTGTAATCGCTGTGTTTTTGCACACTATCATACTCAGCATTGTTCGGTAACAACTAAATTTTCTCACGGTGTTACTTCCTAGGTACTACGCCAAGAAAAAATATGTGAACGGAAAACTTTTGTAAAAGAACATTTTTAAAAAATTATAACGAACTAGTAGTAGTATTTTTTTCATTTTACTTTATCTGACATGTCAAATTAAACTAAAAGATATCAAAACAATGAACCATTCCAAGTAGTTTGTGAATTTATCATTTCAAAAATCCCATACGGTCCAAAATCTTCTCGATTGTTATAACATCGAAATATAGCATTTAACTGTTTAATATTCTTTTATCGATACCAGAATTTTTCTCGCCCTCAGGTATATAATTATCAATATTCAGCTATATGTTTACGTGTCTCATTTAAAAAATGTAATAAAAACTGATTAAATTATACATTTAGAACAAACGAAGGTGCTAAGCATCTAGATAAACATGGAAAGTAATTAGAACACGTTTTGTGCTTATGGAAGTCAGGTATCACACGCATTTTAGTTGAAAAGACAACAGCAGTGAATGATAAAACCATATTTTTTCGCAAGGGTTATGTCATTTAAAGCTTTAAATTACAAAATAAGAACCTTAAATTTACGTTCGCTAAGTGGACGTACGTACTTTTAGAATTTATTTTCACCAGACATTATATTTTGTTATCACGAGTAATTCCTTCCTAATAAGACATTAGTATTGTTAAGTTTCTGTCTAGGCAAATTTTTTAACAGTCATCGTCATTACTCTATCTGTCCGTATTGCTCACCTTAACGCCTTCATAAGAAAGTGTCAATGAAAGCATGACAGCTTTGATTTGATTGACATGAAAAATTTGTCTATATTTACTTGTACTTTGTACGAAGCACAATTTAATAAATTTTTCAGCATCATTTTGTCGCCATGTGGTGATGTCGTTATAATATTCGCTATCCTCATCTCTTCCCATGGGATTCGATAAGCCAACTAAGTGTAATGCCAGAAAAAAATCATGTGTAATTACATTTTTTCGACAGATGGGTGAATATTTCTCTAGTTGGTATTTCTCGAGATAATCTCGAGAAATACCAGACCTAAAATACGCAGACCGATGACGCATATGTAGCAGCATGTGTGATTGAATTGTGATCACCAATCTGCCTGCCATACCTGGCGAATGTGATATAATACTCTTCCTATGTTGAACAAATTACAGGCTGTTTAGAAGAAGAAAAAATAGGTCGCCAAAGCCTCGTTTGTTTGTCAGTTGCCTTGAGATCGAGACATGGAAATAAATGTGACTTTTCCGCTTTGATAATTGTATATTTATTAAAAAAAAACATTTTTATTTAACTCAAAGCCACGATAGCCGCGTGGTTATAGAATCTGCCTTTGAATGAGACTGGAGGTCGATACCCGTCGTGGAAAACTCGTACCAATTAGTTTTTCAAAACTTAAACTTACGATTTGTATCGTTGGCTTGGACACAAATATGGTGATAGGCTTACCAAGACACGTTGTCCCTAATAAAGTCTGCTAAAAAAGTTAGCTACTCAAAATGTCTAGATCACTGACTTCCCCAGGGTTGAGTACAGGTCGTGTGAGTTTTTGTATATTTATTTATTTTTATTTTATGTAATATTTATTTACCTGATTCTGTGTTCAATATCATAATAATTTACTTTAACATTTATCACAATAGCATGTAAGTGATTACCGTCGCCTTTGTACATCTGCAACACCAGAGGAGCTGCAGGTGCGTAGCAGGCCTTTAAGGATATTTGGGGGATGGGAGAGATAGGGAGGACGTTTGGGGAGGAGGGAAGCCGCTTGGCTCTACCACGTTAAATGACTATCAAAATAACTAAATACAACACCGAATGCCAAGCGAAAGCAGTCATGGACTCGCTGGTTCAATAATACGGTATATCCTAGTTCAGAGAGTTTCACGTCCTCTCGCAGCGACAGTTCAGATTATAGTCCAACCACCTCTACGAATTACATATATATTCACATCCTCGTCGCCCCAGGATGCTACTTTATGCAATAACGTACTGTATCCGATGTTCATTTGTATCTATTTCGCTAAATAATTGAGATTGTTTACTTTCCAATGCCTAATGACCAAAGAGTATTAATACTCAATGTTATGTATTAACTTTGGTTCTATTTCTTACTCAGGACTTACATTTATAACAATTTGATCTAGAAAAACTACAATTCGACCATGAAAAGATTTTATACAGTCCTCTGCAGGTCATCGGCCTCTCCCTTGTTGAGAGGATTGCTGCAATCAACCACATGTACCTCAGGAGCTCACTCTGTCAGAATCTTAATCATTTAGATCCTGTATTATTTGAAATAAGCTCGCCTGGCATAGTGTTTAGCGCACTAGAGCCATGAGTTCTGGGTTTAAATCCCTACCGAAAACAATATTTGTGCAAACACACAAAGTCAGATCTATTGTGTTGTGTGGTTTATCGCATAAGAGTTACATCAGATATAGGGAAAGTAAATACAAGCGAGTGCCTCTGTATTAGCGCGTATACTACCGGTTATATAATATCTCCTGAGCAGTTGATAACCATCGATAGTATTCGGAAGAATTACATTTACCATATCGCTTTTTCAATAATGTTTTCTTCCGACGCGCTTTACATTTTATTTTTCGAAAACTTAAACCAAATTTTTCAATATTGCAAAGGATTAGAAACATGTAACGTCAAATTGCCAACGAAAAACCTTCCGAATTCAACATTCCATTTGTATTTTTTGAATCAAATCGAAACTTTCCGCAATTATTCGCATTTGGTAAGGCATTTATTTATAAGTGAGAAGAGTATACGAAGGCATAGGAGCGAGCGGACGCTTGTGGATGCCGTCACGCGCGCACTTCGCGCATACTGATGTTGGATCGCGCTTTGAACGCAAACTCGGTTTTATTCATAGTAAACCACCGGCCAAGAGGACATATGATAGTTCAATGGTTGTATGTTAATGTGTTATCCACGCTAAAGCTCTCCGAGACGTATACCTAACTGCTGAATTCATGCATTTAATTTACACAACAACTCATCAGTTCTTCAATGAACGGCGAACCGCTATTAGCATAATTGTATCTAGGAAAGCAGTAATGTTTCGCTTGAAGGCTTTGTATCATCGTATAGAAGAACGTTCCACTGTATTTTGGACTTCTTCAATTATTTAATAGCTTTTGAGCCGGTTATTGAACAGCACTCTGCTAGTGTGACGGACTACATGTGTTTTATAAATGTACTTTATATTTAAGATAATGTATGGTTTCCTCGCAAGATTTTTGCTTCACCGCCAACCACGTGGTTACATCAGCACTAATACTACTTCATCAGCAATTTTAGTCCAGTGCTAAACATAAGCTCCCAAGATCTATTTTTTTTAAGGTTTTCTCATAATTACTACGGTGGCCAGCGGGTTGGTGAGCGCAGTGCTTGTAGCCTGACACTCGTGATGGTGGTCAGTTTCTGGGACTTGTCTTGTATCATTCAGTTCACCACGTGTAGGCGAGGTTATCATTTGGAGAAAAATATAGTATATTCCCTATTACACCTAATTTAATTATTTCAGTAACTTAAAATATTTTACAGATCTTCATGCTCATAATTATCATCACTACAGCCTCCACGTGTGATGTGAACCTACGTCATCATCATCATTTCAGCCTACCACAAGTCCACTGCTGAACATAGACCTCCCCCGAAGATTGCCATAAAGCTCGGTCCTGAGCCACCTGCATCCATCGCCTTCCCGCAACATTGCGCAGGGCGTCACTGCCATTGATGTTGATACCCTATCCTTTCCATTTCAGGTGTTTGAAACCATCTTCCAATGCAGCGGTGAAGAGTTTCGGGGATATGATCACCCTATCTTGCACCCTTTTGCAGTTGGATTGGTTCCGTACTCTGATTCTGTACTCGGATAGACATTGTGACCTCATTGTAATAACACCTCAGTGCTTCGATGTACCGAGAGTCTTTCTGGCATCGCTGGAGAGACTGGAGTGCCGCCCAGGTTTCGACTGAATCAAAGGCTTTTTCATAGTCCACATACGCCAGAATTTACCGAAAAACGGGAACATTTGCAGAAAAAAATCAGTTTCACCAAGAGCGTCATCTCACACCACAGAGGATGCCATGGCGAAAATCCAAAAATTATGGTTTGACCTGCTTACTCACCAGATCTAGCCTCAAGCGACTTTTTTTGTTCCCTAATCTAATAATCGCGCTCGGAGGGCAGAGATTTTCGTTAAATGAGGAGGCCATTTTTAAACAATTTTTTTGCAGAGAAAGACGCCGAGTACTGTTTGGACGGGTTAAAGAGATAGGAGCATCGTTAAGAGAAGTGTTTAGATTTACAAGGAGACTATGAAGAAAAATTTATCTTTGTTAAGTCGGAAACTTTTCTGACCACCTATTCATGAGAAGCATGCTTCGCGAGGCTATTAAAATTAAAAAAACATCTTATTTTCAATAGAAAAGATGGCTGGGTGCTACACCACTGCTTGGGATCCGGTAATTAATAAAATTAAACTAAGGACTAAGCATACCACTGCGCGACCTCGAGATACCGTGGTCTCAATCTGAGGAAATCGGACCAAAAATTTATAATTATAAAGCTGACGGTAGCCGGGTTAACTATGACATCAGGACATCAAACATCTCCCCGTGCGACCATGGGTGCTCTAAAGCACCAGAATGCGATTTAAAAAACCCATATTTAAAGCGACAAAATCCGTAAATAACAGTTTTATTTCAAATACATCATATCAGTAATGATTATTATGCATTCTTAATGAAATGAAATGAATGAAAATTGTTGTTGAATGTAATACGTAATAGTCTTTTTTTTACAATCTACTACCGTTTCTCAATGAGGTTCTTCTGACTGAGAAGAAACAGATGAAAGAAACTCCTTAGGTAGATATCTTTTCCTTTGTTTTTTTTTTCTACGGATTTCATACATTCAAAATAATGCATAAGAAAATGAAACGAATGATCTAATTGAAATAATGATTATAATTCGTAAACATCATGTAAAATAATAATACACTACAGTGAGTAAATTTTGGAATGTTATTATTTAATATTTATTCATAAGTTATTTAATAAATAAAACAAATTAGTATATATGAAATTTCTATAAAATTTAGCGACTAGAATCCCCAGTGATTCAACTCCCTCTATATTAAATAAATATCACATTCAATCTATTTTACATAAATAGTCATTTTAAACCATTAAAATTTTCTATTTACTACCTCATACAAACAGAAGTAAATAGTTAATTTGAGTTTTTATTTAAACGCCGGTACCAATGTTTGTAGTTAGATTAGCAAAGCATTTCTGTCCGTTTTATGTATAAATCCAGATGCGCTAAATAATTCGTTTGACTAACGGAACGTGAACATTTCACCTGATTCACCAACGCGATTAAACTCCTTTGAGCATGCTAACTAAATATCACGTTATTATACATTCGCAAATGGTTTTATATAAATTTTGTATCGTTGTATGTCACGTTGTCCCAAATAAGCTCAGGTGAAAATTGGGTTGAAAAGACTTAAATGTCCTCTGTTCACCCCAGTTTTGGGCATGCCTACACTCGTGAGAGCTTATTTGTATATTTATTTAAGACAAAGTATTTCATAATCATCTTTATAAACGGAAAAACTACACATCATGCCCTGAAAATTATTATTAACAAAAGTAGTCTGTTTATGTGAAATAAATTGAACTTGAAGTTGATTTAAGCCACTAGTCAAAGATGTTATTAAAGTCTGAAAAAAAACCCATGGGACAAATACACAAAAAGATAATTACTAATTATTTCCAGAATTAGTAATTTAACAGACTTATTTTAATTATGGCCAAAATGTTTATATTATTCTCTTTCTCTGGACCTTACTAAAGTCCTTACTGGACTTGATGAAGAAGTAAATCATAATCAAGCCACTTAATGAAAAAAGGAAATTAATGATTAACCCAACGTTAAAAAGATATACCAAACGAATTTCGAGACCGTTACTGTATTATATCGAATTAGGGAATCGAAATAGCCGGTCAATACGTTTAACTATTAAGTCAAATGACCCAGCTCGAATTTTATGGGGCTATAACTCGCACGCAGCACCGTGAGTTGCATATGTACAATCTTATATGTGACGTAAAACATTAAGAAATAAACTGATCAGAGGCCATATCTCGACGGACGGATGTCATAAAGTTTTGCGATGTTGCCGCATTTTTCGCGCTTCTGTATCGTATCCTATTCAGCAGATTTTGCGCCTAAGAGATTGTGTGATGTAACGAAACTATGGCCTATCTGAATTATGCCAACGTTTAAATTTCATTTTATAACAGGTTCTTGGAGTACTAATATTTTATAGTTCAATATTTTTAAATGTTATAAAACAACTTTGATATATTTTTTAAAATGTAACCGTATACGTTAAATGAAGTTAACAAATTACTTAAGGTCAAGTGGTTGCTTGGATAGATGCCAGCAGTATACCGGAGAATTGCTTACGAAAGTCATAACGTTGGCGACATACGTGTACAATATACTGCGTAGAGCCGCTGAATTGTTAAAACGAAGACAAAAGGAGCGTGAAGCACTTGCCTTAATTTTGATTATTCGGTCACGGTAACATTAATATTAAATGAATTTCGAGATTCCAGTTCAGCTTAAAGTTCATTTGAGTCAGAGATAATCTTCTCTAATGTCCATGTTCTCAACAGCTTCGATGAAAAAGGTTTTTTCGCCTACGAAATTACTGGTTACATTTCTTATTATGAGTAATTTCTTGAATTTTAAATTATAGCAGGTAGCCCGCGGCGATCTCGGTCCAAGCACCTACAATCAGAAGAAGCGGAGCTCACGTCCAAGTGAAGGCTCAACCTTCGGTCCCGCCCACAGTTTAACATTTTTTCGACTCGCCTGGGAATCAACTAGCTCGCCTCTTTGTTTTTTGTTGAGTACCATAATTACTCATGCTTTTAACTGACACCGAAATTGGAGTAACGATTTTTCATTACAATATTTTAGTTCTGCACGCATTTCAGTAAACCACGACTCGATATGTCGTTTACAATATCTTTGGCATTGACATAATGTCGCATTTAAGTAATTCGGATAAATGAAATCTTCATACGAAAAGATTGTTAAACGTACTTATTTAAAATAAATTGCAAAGTTGCAATTTATTTTAAATAGGTTTAATTAAAAAGTTGCAGTTATCACATAAGGAATATCAACTCCTAGTCCGCCCTTAACGACGTGGCGCTACTAAATAGAATTTTAATAATGCTCGTTCCACCAAGAGCGCATTAAGATATGAACGCAGTATAAGTATCGTGCCTCAACCCCACCCTTCACCTTGGTTAAGTAAAATCCTCTTATTGCTTTTAGTGCTCATACTTCATCTGTACCGTATAATTATCTTTTTTTTATCATGTACTGTTTATATTTTTCGTAGAAGTACTTAATTTATAATTACATATTTATGTTCTTTAGGCTTGTGCATAAGTGTATTTTTTAATGACTATTCACAGATAGTACCTACGCTAAAGCTGGAAAAAGATGAACATTTTCACAGAGATGTAAATTTCTGTCCCTGAGTTGGTTTTTAATAAGACGAATTCTGTTCCGATTATAGTTTCACAATCTTTCTGAAAATTAATTAGTTAAGTTAACGGAATGCAACGCAATCCTATAAGGAAACAAAAAAATACTATCGCGTAAAATGAAGATTCCCGCTAGGATCCTGCCGCAGATTTTGGAACAAGACCTGAAGCTATGTATTTACCAACGATAGACAGGACGTGCCTTAAATCAATCCCTGCAACTTAAGAGAGTGGATCGACCAAAAACCTTGCTATTCCGATACGCTGGTGGAAGAAACACAGAAATGTGACTTTTAAAGACACAGACATTTTTGCGATTTGCTTCTTCAAGGCTGTGAGCATTTCCTCACAGCCCTAAAGAAGCCTCGCAACTCGTTGGAAAAGTTTGACGTGGTTCAACTACAAAGGAGTCACTAAGCCAAATTTTTTTGAAAATGGTGTATCAAGAGACTATCTTGGAACGTATAGTGAAGACCCTAAGTTATGAACATTCCTTAAATGTACCGTGGACTTTCCAGCAAGACTCCTGGTCACAAGGGATGAATTCAAACCTAGCTCGAGATCAATATTCCGGAACTACAGGCTGGCCATCGTTCAGTCCAGATCTGGATCCATTAAACTACAAATGGCAATCAGTACTAAAGGACATGACCTGCTCAAAACGTTAAACAACTACTCAACAGTGAGTCTCTCAAGAAATCTTAAGAGTCAGCAATAGACAATTTCCCCATGGATGCGTAAATGCAGATTCGTGTCCAGAGAGTAAAAACATCTATCAGAGCCAAACACGGCCACTTTAAAAAAAATTGTTTTTAATAAATCGCATAGCCTTCGATAAATATGTACAGGCAAGTCTTATTATTATTACACTTTTTCTTCCAAAAAAATATATGCATTTTGATGTGTAACAGTACTTATGGACATACTTGGCACATATCTACCCACATGCATAAATTAGTACTGACGACTTTCTAAAGTCGCTAGAAGTCAGACAGCAAATAATAACGTTCCCTTCTGTACAGAAGAACAGAGACGTAATAACGTCTTGATTAACATATTCTCCGCACTCCTCCACCTGGGAGCCGGCAACTAACGAAGAACCCTCTAAAACTTTGCTTTATCTTCACTCTCGCTTTGTGAAGTAAAAGAGCCATACCCCTCCTACTAAAACGCCTTTTAATGAAATACGATCGTCGCAAATTCGTCTAAATTTTCGCAACAATGAACGGAACAACAGGCGCGTCGACTACGCAATAAGTACTCACCCGCCCGCATAACGAGGGGTTAAATTAAATAACAACGAAACTTCGAGAATCCCCGAGTCTGGAGTGCGGTGGTGTACGGCGAATGGAGCTATATTAGTTCGATTCCTATTGGAACTTTCTGACCGCAAACTGTTCGTGACGGGCACTCCAGTAGACTCGAGCGACTTACAGTTGCGTGCCAGTTTGTCAAGAAAACAATTATGGATATTATTTCACTTCGTCGTGAAGTCGACGATCGGTGTTATTTGTTACACAAGTTATTAGTTCAGTTATTCATTTATTATAAGTATTTAACGGTAAATAAAAAGAGGATCCAGATTTTATTTACATTGAGCAAATGAATATATTTTACAAACAAAATATAAAAGAAGTACTGAAAACTTTACATCAATATTATTATTTATTACACAATATATATTTATTAATTCTATAATTCTGTGAATGTTGTCACAACTTTGTCCGTTACCGGTCGTAAGTATACCTACATTGTAAAGGATTAATGGGGGTGCTTTTTACTGTGGTTGTTGTGACTCTACGTAATCATATAGCGGTATGATTTATTTATATAAAGCTTTACTTTCTCAGAGCAAAGAGTAAGCGTCATATTTTCCAAATCCTATGCCAGGACAAAAGCGTCACGACAAAAATGTCCTCTTCTGTGTAGACGATTATTGAAACGGGAGCGCTTTGACGGACACGATTCAATCTGGTAATCGGAAATGGGCATTGTACTACAAAGGCTCCATTGTGAACTGTCCGAGCCACCCGCTCTCGCGCTTCTCGCCGCATGCCCACGAATATTCATGCCGATAATACATAGCATGTAGGCACACCGATAGATGTTGTACCGGTCGTACAGACTGAAATCCTTCCCTAAATCTACAAGCCATATATTTACGCAGGAACGTGAACACAATAGCCACGCGATGTTATATGTGTGATTATTAAATTTTAATTAGTTTTAATATATGTTTAATTGGGAGCAAACATTTAACGTTTGTAAGACCCACTGATGTTGGTTATTTTTTTTAATATCTTGTCATTTATATTATCTTATAATTATAAATAAAAAAACGACTATAATAAAAAATTTAAACTCGTGCCAAATCGTATAAATAACAAGAAATTCGAAAGAAGATATCCATGAAATTTTTCTTTCATAACTTCTAACATATTTCCCGATAATACTTACTTTAAAAAAATATATAATTTATTTCTCCCCTCATTTCTCGAGGCGTAACTTCTATTTATTAAACTAAGTCTCTTATAAAATTCACCATTATTGAATACAGCTATAGACGGTCTCAAAATATTTTCTCGAATCGAGGACAAAAGAAGCGAAGAGCATTGGAGGAAAAAATCCTTTGCGAAAGTGGACCGCGATTTACGAATCTCAAATACAAGAGGGCTCTCGACCCTCTACCCCGGTGCCAACATCGCCCCTGACACTCGGCTTTCTAATCAAAATTATGATCCATGACTACCCGCTTTTATTACTTTTTACAATTACTGTAGCTTTAAACATATAGTTATATATGTTGCCCCTGAAATGTCAAACCATAGACGAAGACCGATAAGATAATAAGTACTTTGCTTAAATGTACACGTGTAATCTCAGTTGGTTTATTATGATTAAATACAATGTTAATACCTGAATACTTTTTGACCTGCAGGTGTGAGAATTAATAAATATTACGAGCCGTAGCTCGTAAGTACATGCTAATGTAAGGGGTACAACTCACATCGAAACAACGAGTCGGACTATTCCTAGCTCCAGACAGTACGAACCTTCCTATACCCTTAAACTTCAATAAACTATTTAATAAACGTTACTATCTGATTTCCAACTCACCGCCAAGCTGGGCACCCCGCTAGCTGACAGACGAAACTCCAAATCCATCCGGGATTGCCGCACCCAATTTCTACAGAATATAGATGGTAATAATTAGCAGCCTTGTGCTCAACCACCCACCTGTATAGCCTGATGAATTGGAGCAAATTTAGTAAGGATAAGTCATGTCAGCTAGACTGGCACATAAACACTACACAAAACTATGTCCAGCTGTTAGCTCAAGTAGTAGAGAATGCTTCTGGCATTAAGTCCTCCTACAAACATTCTCCAGTATATCAAGTTTAAATAAAAAGAAAAACTATCAATTCAGCAATGGGCAAAACGAAGAATTATATAAATTCCTCATTATCATATTCTTCATTAGAAGACGGCGATTTTTAAGTCTATAAACTGTTTTAGTAACGTTGCCAGAATAATAACAAAAGGCTAATCCATTAAGCTGGGATTGGTATACCGTAGATAGAAAAATAGAATACGTATATTTTATCAAAGCAAAAGTAATAAATGGGACAAGCGTCGTTATCACTGACAGAGCCAGATCGAATGGAAGAAAGATGGCAGTTTCCCTGGAGACATGTTCGACCCAAAACACATATATACCCAACGCTACTCGCATAAAGGAATATTACGAACATATTTCGAAACTCATGTTATATAACGTATTGATTTACGTATAACGTATTAACGTAGTTCACATGTTCCTAAATTAGTTTCTCTAGTAACAATATACATTTAATAATGTTATTGTTGTTATATTTATCAATAATATTTTTAACACAGTTTTGTAATACCATCCTCCAATCTTCCTGCAGAGAGTGGTAAGTATGGACAAATTTTCCATTGATGAGCCAGCGGATGGAAGTTGGTTGTTGTGACTCTACGTAATCATATAGCGGTATGATTTATTTATATAAAGCTTTACTTTTTCAGAGCAAAGAGTAAGCGTCACATTTTCCAAATCCTATGCCAGGACAAAAGCGTCACGACAAAAATGTCCTCTTCTGTGTAGACGATTATTGAAACGGGAGCGCTTTTGACGGACACGATGAGCCAGCGGATGGAAGTTGGTTGGAAGGCCAAAGTCCAGCAGTGGACTGCTTACAGGCTGTTATAGAAGAACAGATAATTAAATTCAGTGCCGAGTAACTGTTTAAAAGGGTTAATGATTGGAATAGGGGTATATACTTATAGGCTTTTCCCTAAGGACTTACGCCGGTATGAAAATCTACTACACCGCTATAAAAATGTTATAAATTATTCTCAAATCAATGTCATATCTGTCTGTTTTTCTTTTTCTCTTTGTGAATATTAGCAGTACAAATAAATTTTCTTGTATACTTCACCAAAAGTTATTAAAAAAAATATTTAATATTTTACTGCTTTTAATGAAAATGTGTTAAACGAATAGCAACTATTCATTATACATTATCACCACAACACCAGTACAGGATGCTTCGATGTCTGATATACCTTGTTATTGTGTGCCTTTTGTGCCATGTAATGATGGCGTAAGCGAAAGATCATCTACTTATATTAGTGCCTCCAGTAGGTTTCCAAGTGGATAAGAACGGGGGTGCAATCGGTATATTACTAAATTATCTACAAAATACGAAAATGGAAAAATTTTATGACGTTTTCCATCAAAAGACATTCAAATATATTGTTTTTCATCGCAAATGCTGTGTAGCTATGATATCGGCAAAAGTTCTAACAGAGCGGAGAATGTTGGTATATCAATATAATCCATACTAATATTATAAACTCTAAAGTAATTCTGGTTGCTTCGGCTAATGCTCAAATGGACGAGCTCGACGGGGAGGTGCCACGGCTGCGTAGATTACCGGCGTGAAGCATCGTGTGCTTCTGCTTTTCGTTCGGTGATTGAGGTAAACTGAGGCCCGAATTGCATTTATAATAATAATAATGCACTGCGGCAACTTTAAAACATAACCCCTCGAATCGCCTTCCTGGAATATTTAGGTGGATGGTTTTCCCGCCATATCTCAGAAACCACTAGATTTTGCAGGCATTTTCCTAAGTCAGCTTTTACTATACCCACGGGATGGGATAGATTTAATTACGCACTTACTTCTACGTACGTATTATGAGTCTACGTATTATGTAATTGATAATTACTGTACCTAACTACAAGCAACAGTAAGATTTTGACGCTTCCAACAAAACTAGAATTAAAAAATTAAGGACAATAGCTAACTTTAAACTCTCGCACTACAGTTTAAAAATGGTCATTATTCTGTGACCTGATACAGACATTATTTAAATAAAGTCTGTCTATGATTTTGAACACAACTCTTATAATATCAAGATATACATAATTCTATTTTAGGAATTATAGCTGTACCGTTATTCAGCTATATAACTTAGACACCGATTTTCTTTACAAAGTAATAAAACGCTTAGCTTCCTAATTTTTGTTTACTTTGATTGGTGTTATTGTGGTGTTATGTTGAGGCAAAATACTTAGTAGGCTACTAAATGAAATGAGAATTCCAAGGTAATTGTTTGCTATTGGATGAACGGCAATGACGGTCACAGTAGCGGCCATTCAACTCAGTCGGCCGGCCTCGCGCTGGCCGTGCTCAATGCTCCACAACAGCGCTCTGCCATAGACTCTTAACTCTTCAACTCTCTCAAATATTGCACTCTACTTCACACCCGGGATAGATACCATCAAATTAGCTATCATCTGAACATAAACCAATTATCGCAAAATTATATTACTACAGTACAATTTCTATTTGACTCACCTAAGTATATAATAAACTTATTTAACTTGTTATCACTCCACAGAAATCCATGCGGGGTTGTAAGCAAATGTACTTTGAGGCAAATTTTGCAATCAAATCGTACTTGTGGACATGACTAGTGTAGTCGGTATTTTCTCTTAAAACTTTCACAACACTTATATTCACTTTTTTTGGTACAAGGAGCTAAATAAAATTATTACAAGTTTTATTTACACGGAACAGTGAGTACAACAAGTGTTATAAACAAAAGAGTGGGTTCGCGAGCATATGTAACTTATGTGGGGGCAGCGTGGCACCTGTCACCGCGGCGAACAAGTTTGTACTGCCGCTGCCGGCCGGCGGCTGACGGTCCCGCGCGCGTTACTCCCGCATTCATATAACTCCAGGCTCCGGGCAAAGCAAAACCCCGACACTGATATAAACAATACAAATTGTGTTTCATTGAATACTATCTAAAGAAACGTCACAAGAATAGCAAAATATAATCTCAATTTTAATTTTGACTGTAATATTAACGAAGAAATCAAAAGCTCGTTCAAATAGAGATTAAAAGCTCAAACAACGCTCAATGTGTTAAAGTATATGCTGCCACTACCGCCATCTATAATTTTAAATCGGAAATATTTCAGTGCCACCTATGAGTTTTACAACTTCTAGTTGACTCTTCAAGCTGAATGTGGCGTAATGTAGAGAGCTTCAGAGAGATGGCGTTATTAAGAATTTTTAACGGTGTTCGTTAAGTAATAATTACTAAAAGCATTTCCCTTAAGTTGAATTACAAAGTTTATGAAATATATGAAAAGCGATAGAATACATAGGAGTCTTTTATTTGCTCTATATTTTCTGTGTACGTCATAGAAATACATTACAAGTTTTATAATGAAATAAACTATGCAGTCAAATAAAATACAAATATTTAATTTTGAAATAAAACATAAATATTACAAAGTAAAGATGGACAAAAAGCAAATTAAATCAATTCCATTACAGAAGTACTTCGCTATAGTAGTAGGATAACGCATTGGTATTCCTATGAGAATAGGGATAGGGTATAGTAGCGACCATGACTAATTCTATTGTAAAATTGTATAGGCAGTAGAGAAAGAAACCAAAGGAAAATGTCAAGTGAGATTGGCAAGCCCACCATGGATGCTAGTTACTGTCAGGGAAGGATTATGGTTGTTGCTTTGCACCGCTAGTCCTCCGCCACCGAGGTAGAGTCACGGGGGAAAGGCAGAGTTAGTAATGCGTTGCGCCCCTCTCCCTATCCTCCACTGCACCATCCTCTCTCACGCACCACTGACGCGGCAGCGGGAGGAAAGGTGTGTCGGTTTTACAGGCGCAGATCTCCCTATCCACTAGCGGCTGAATTATTGTCGACGGCGGCGTCAAAGACCAGATCTTTAGTTGGCAACCGAGAGGGCTGGTACTTCCGAGTGCTCGCTTTTCTGATTACCATGGTATCCGGGCAGAAAACTTGGAGGGCTCCATGAATGAAGGCACGTCCTTTTTGTTAGGTGCTGGCCGAGGATGTGTGCGAAAGCGCCACAATGGATCTGTCGATATATGGCGGAGGTTTTAGTCAGTGCAAAATCCTATATAACTAGTGGTTCACATGGTAGAGCCAAGCTGCGGCTTTTGGTGCTGTTCGAATGGGCCGGGTCGACAGGGTTAGTATCACGGCCTCGGTGAATACCGGCGTGAAGTAGAGGCATCTTATGGTTCCGCGTTTCGTTCGGTGAGTGAGGTAACCGGAGGCCCACTACCCCTCCCTAGCCCCCCTAGTCCAACCCCCATCTCCGAAATACCCTTAAAGCCCGGCACTGCATACGCACCTGCAGCACCTCTGGTTTGGCAGATGTCCATGAGCGACGGGAATCACTTACCATCAGGTTCACGCTTGCACCCTTGCCGCCTTTCCCGTAAAAAAAAAACTTGTCCTAGCTCAAGGTTGGGATAGGCAGATAAATGGCTTTATAGTTACTAACAGCATCTATACAGTTATCTGCTTAAGCTTTTCAGCCAAAGATAATTGCTAATAATATAAGAAAATAAGAGATGCTTCCGGCTTCGAAGCTTGCTTAAAGCTCCTATGAACATCAAAATCTACACAGGTTCGAAAAGAAGACCTTCTTAGTCTCATAAGAATATAGATACAAATAAAGGAATATACGGAAGATGTAAAATATAACATTTTTAAAAATTTAACACCTTCAAAAAAAACAATTTACCGCTTGGTTTATTCGTACATATATTATTTCTACCTAACGGTAGTTCCATGAGCGGATATCTTCATATTGATCAGCATTGCATTTGTATTGAAGTAAGTAACCAACATGTTAATAAATATTGTAATAGTTAATGTAAATATTGTATTTGATGCCAGTCTGTCTGTCATATTAATGTGAAATCCTCTAAGTTGCGTTCGGCCTCTATAACAGCATTGGTCTTTTCGTGACAATATATTTAAGGCCATAGTATACATATTAGTTAGAAAGTTAGATAGGAGGAGTTATGAAATATTTATTTTCATTCGAATAAAAAAAATTAACTTTTTATTTTCAAAATATCTTTATGATATTCTTATTTAGTCATATAGTCATTATTTAGTCGTGTAATCAATTTCGCAGAATGTGTCATTAGATATGAAATAAAATATTTAAAAAAAACAGAGTTTAAAACGGTTTACATACAAGCGTGAAATTGATACGATTATAGTATAAACTGTAAAATTAAACAACAAAATAATAAAAACCGGCCCAGTGTGAATCAAGTCAAACAAAAAACAATTAATCATCGCGAAGTGTGGATTCCCGCTAGGTGCTTATCGTCCCCCCAAACAGCCTCTCAAATAACCGTAGTCGCAGCTAGCTAGTACTCCTACGGTGAACTAAGATCTTAATTGCGGCCTTAGCGGACCGATTGATCTGAGGTGACCGCTCCGAGTGAACTTGGCGAGACCACTGATGTATTTAGGTCGTTGCTTTGCACCGCTCTCCTTGCCCTTCACAACCGTGGTGAAGTTACGGGCGAAGAAGAGTTTTGGTATTCTGATACACCGCCATTCTCTCTATAGTCCGCGACGTTGTCGGGGGCCGCACAGCTGAGGTGGGGCCAGGGTCATACTTTCCGCAGCCGAAATTTGGTTGGCGGCAGAGCCATAGATACGACGCGGGATTCCGATAGGAAACCTTCCTGATCTCCGTGGGCTCCGGGTGGTGGACATGGGGTATCTGTTAACTATGTAGGTTTGAGCACGAACACTCGTCCGTGTTCCGGTGCCCCTTAACAGGAGGGAGAAGGAGAGAAAGTTTCCTTTACGGAATGGGGCTGCAAATTGTGTAGATTACAAAATACTAAAAATACAAATAGTAACTATTCTCGAAACAGTCAGCTAGTTCTTGACTGTCTCCTGTAAATTATGCTTAGGTACGTTGCTTAGGTACAAATTACGCAACAACCTGAAATTCCTCTTAGTAGCTGTGCTTAATTGGACAACAACAAACCCTGCTGGTGGCAGATCTAAACAGTGGGTTAAGGTTATTTTTTATAACATCATAGAAACCCTACAAGTCCCAGAAATAAACTGGACAACAGTTTTTTTTATTACTAACAAAAAAACCCTTCCCGTGGTAAAAATAAACTACAACAGTACGTAAAAAATTTTTTCACGGATTTTGCTATCATGGAATAATGTTGTGGTGTCTCTAAAGACAAGAATCATGCGTATATTGAAAAAATGGGTACCGAAATTAATACTTTTTATAATATTGTCGGGAAAGTTAGGAAAATATGAATTAATAATAGATGAAACGTTTTCGGGCAATCAATATTCGAAGGTAAACATTCCAAAAGTATATTATAACTCTAAATGAATAAGGTTATTCACGAAAATAAGCAAACACCAGACCCAACATTAACCATCTATCACGACTCACAAAAGACATCAGTTGTAAATTAGAGATATGACGTTCTAATTGCTTTTTAACTCTACTAAATTGTCTCTTGTTTTTATTAGCCGTCGTTTATATCGAACAAAAGTAAGAACATATATAGAGAGTTTCTTATCGTACAATGATAAAGTAAAACGTAAAACCTGGTGAAGTTGCTAAGTGGAACGATATCAAAAGCATCCGTAAATTGTAGTTAATGGCACGCTATAAACTATAACCATGAATTATGTTAATACAAAAATTCTTTTGATTACTTCGCAAAATATTGTAGTGCTTCCGTATATTTGTTTTGATTGTATAATAAATTATAACTTATTAGCTGATACTTTACCCTTAACTTTGCCCGCGCTAATTTAAAAGATTTTTCAAGTTTTCATGATTATTTCGGATAATCAGACAGACCGAAAGATAAACGAAAGTATTGTATGTACAAATTGATTTAAGGATTCTAATATCGCGTGTGGTATGTGCATGTTGCAAATGATCTCTTAGCTCTAAAGGCATTTATTTTGAAATCACAAACGAACTTCAATTTTAGTTATATTATTATATATTAGTATGAAAACTGGAAGTTGTGAATGTCTACAGTACAGTATATGATTTTCGAACATTTGTAAATTATCAAAAAAAACCTATCATCGTATTATACCTTGAAAGGCTCATATCATTACAGGCCACAAAGTATTTAATCTTAGTCTTTAGTATCTCATGAGCGGTGAGTTTTTTTTATGGGTAAGAAGGGCGTACATGCGGCTCCCCTGATGGTAAGTGATCGTTGCCGGCGATATTTTGAGAATGGGAGGGACGATTGGGAGAAGAGTTAGGAAAGGGAGGAGTGGGCCTCCGGTTACATACGCCTAACGAAACGCAGAAGCACAAGATCCGTCTTCCTCACGTCAGTATTCTGTAAGGTCGTGGTACTACTCGGGTCGAGCCGGCCCATTCGAGCTGCAGCAAAAGCCGCTGCTTTGCTCTACTACGCTAGATCTTCTTCGTTATAAAATAAAATAGAGTCTATGTGGCTACTGACAATCAGGTGCTCTTTGTGAAGAAATAATCATAAATAAGAATCAATCATTTGTTACTTACACGTAGTGATGACATTCTCTCTAGTTTTTTATTGCTCCACACGGTCACTTACCAACATATTATATCATTTAAGACAAGATGTCATATAAAATAATTCTAACACAATTTAAAAAATACATGAAAATCTTTAAATAAATAATTTTAAATATTACATATTTTATACTAAACATTAAATGATTAACCACGTATTACTAAGTAACAGTGTTGACTTTACTGAATTTCAGTAATGCTTTTAATAATGTCGATTACGAGTTACATTTAGCAATTCTAATTTCTCTAAACATATCTCCTACGGTCGTAGACTGGTTCCACAGTTACTTGTATGGGCGCCGGCAACGTATTCGAATTGAGGAAAAGTATTCGGACTGGTGGTCGATAAATGCCGGGGTACCGCAAGTTGGCGTGTTGTCTCCTCTTCTTTTCTCAATCTTTATAAGTTCCATTACTCAGCATTTATCTTCTCTCTACCATCTGCACGCTGACGATGTCCGAATTTATGCTCAATCAATTACAGGATTTAACTAAAACAATCGAATCATTTAATAAAGATTTAGATACCATTGTACAGTGGAGTGGGCTCTTGGGACAAAAAGTAAATCCGAAATATATATATATATATATATATATTAACATAATATATATATATATATATATATATATATTATGTTAACTTTATGTATGTTTATTTATTTACAATATATTTATGTGATGTGTATGCAATATAAGACCTACCATTCTTACGTATATTTTTATTGTGACATAGGCATTATTCTTTTTATTAGGCAATCCAACAGCGATTTAGTAAATAATTAATACATCACTTCTAACAATAAATAAGGCCAAATACGGATTACACAAATATATACAGAAACATTGTGCTCAACTTGCAATCTCTGGTTTGTGTGTTTGGGTATGTAGGTGGGTGTGTGTGTGGGTTTATGAATCGGTGTGTGTGTATGCGTGGGTGGTATGTATTTCCTGCTATTAGTTATTTGTCATAATATGTATATGAAATATGAATAAATAAATATTGATTAACTTTGAATGTTTCTATTTTTTGAATATGGACTATGTAAATTGGAGACCAGATGCTACAAGCGTATTCTATGATGCTTCGTACAAAGGTAAAATATGAAACCCTGATGCAAGCTATGTTTGTAAAAGAGTGGCAAACACGTTTTACAAATCCTAGCTGTTTGCTGTTTGTTTGTACGCATTGTCAACAATACTGACATGGTCTGCTAAAAACATTTTCTTGTCTAGCCTAACACCTAGATCACGCACCGAATCTACTTTTTAGATTAGAGTGTTACATATTTGGTACCAAAAAATAATTGGTTTAGATTTACGCATTAATGTTATTTGGAGACATTTACCTTTGTTAACAGGTACATAATATTCGTGAAATTATTTAAATCGTGGTGAATTTTGTGACAGTCTGTAATATCGTTTATTTTTAAGAAGATTTTTTGTCATCTGAAAACATTATGAATTTGGAGTTGATAAAACATATATTTATGTCATACTAATACGCATTATATAGGATTGGACCAAGTACTGGGCCCTGTATTACTTAATTTATTAGGTATTACTTTTTTGGTAATATCATAAGCTTAGTCTATGTATCTATGATTTTCTTCTTCTGCTAGTCATTATTCACTTCAGTGTACACTCTAACCTGATACTTGTGTTCTTATTTTCGTTTTCTTTCTGTGAGAATTCGCTTCTTAGCGATAAGGCCGCTTGTTGTACCTTTTTTTTTGTTTATCTAAATACTCTTTGTCGTTAAGTGTAATGGTGTACCATAAAGTATATTTCATTCTTTTAATCATTAATTCATTCATTATTTAATTCATTCCTTCATACTATTACCAATATTTGTTTTCATCTAGATATTATTATTACTTCTAATTCTATACTCACGCGTATCCTTCCGGACGTTTCTCGGAAATGTGAAAAGATAAGTAAACCACATTGACGCAACGCGTTGAATCACAGCTTACGTATTATAAGACTTATGAAATTAAACGCCGAGAACAATGGCTAGATAACCAACATTAAGTCCTTAATGGTCCAGAAACCGCCTCCGCCCGAGCTGCGTGACAACAAGAGCGTGATAGTGAAAGTAATTTTTTTTATTATAAGTAACTTTAATGCAACAACTGTTTTGATAATATAAGAAAACTACAAAAATAAGAAAACTGGTTGAAAATATGGATTTTCCTATAAACATTACTTATACAGTTTTTATACTAACAACTAAAATGTCTTTTTAAATAGTGTTGAACACTTACACATCAGGACAGTCCTCGTACATAAGTAATGACTACGCAACGCATCAATAGCATTTGTCATCCATCACACAGAAGGAATAAATAATACAATAGAGTCTTCGGAGATGACGTAAGCCAATTCGAATATTTCTTATTTACTTGAATTACAGTAAATGTATTCAGTAATGAGTTATCAATTATCATTACAAATTCTACCTACTTTTCTATGAAGTTCGTTTTTTGACTCTCCTTCTTCTCCGGCCTATTAAGTCCACTGCTGAACATAAGTCTATCCAAAAAAGCGCCACCAAAGTGGGCATGCTTTAAGGCTTTGCCTAAGCTCTCCACGCTGGCAAGCGGGTTGGTGAGCTCAATGTCGGTACCCTGGAATTTCTGATACTGCTGCTCATTACTGGTCTATGGGATTTGGGTTCAGAAAATTAGGATGGATTTTCCGCCATCAGTCGTTTGCTAGAGTCTCGTATTTTAGATAGCAAGGTGCACTACGACGCATGCAGACGAGGTTGATATTTGAAGAAAAAGATGGTATAATCCTGATGATATAATTCTTTGACTCAAAACAATATTAAAATGTTGTTACCGAGCAAATTGTAATTTCGAGTAAAACATAGTTATTAAGTACAATAAGGACAAAAAATTTTAAAAAAATAGACACTATTGTTACGATATGTTAAGGGTTATTTTTATTTATTTAGTGTTGGCGTAATTTTTCACATAATTTTACAAAATTATGATTTTGTATTCATGGCATTGATAAAGAAGTAATGCCTTAGAATTATTAACATTTATTAAATATTCAAAGCTTATTTAAAATGCCAAACACGTAGCAATGACGAAGAGTGAATTGAAGGAGTTTATCGACCAGTGACTAATAGAGGGCAACACTGTTACTGCGACTCATGCAAAGAGATGCCGTTTAAGTCTTGATGTGTTGAAAAAAATTAAACTCTATAAATAATAAAATGTGAGAAAACAAAGGTTTCTATAACGCGTTCATTTAAAATACGAAGACTTATTTTGTATCTTTTGATTTCTCTAATCCTAGTCGCTACTATACTAACAATAGGGTTGAGATAACTATGATAGTTTATGATAAATTTTATTATCAATTAAGATGTTACAATTTATCTTTAACATAAGGTTTCCCGCCGTATGACTTTCATTTTGTCAGTAATTAAATCATTTCAACTGCAAGATGTTCAATAACGTTCAAATATTAAAAGAATAATCATAAAAAAACATAAGCGTTTTAAATAATTGCAATTATTAATTTTCACCTAAAGTTCCTTCCCACAACGCGCCACGATGCGGGCAAGAATGTGTATTGTAGCAATGATTACGGCACTTGACGCGGGGCCGTCGCGTTGCTTCTCGTTCAAGTGGAAACCGCTGGTGGCTGGTTCCCAGGCTGACACCGTACACCATTGTATAGTCGGTGCCGGCTTTGTTCACTCACTTGAACTTGTAATGCCCCTAATGCTATCGGTATCTGTTAATGATACTTAACGATATGTAAGACTGTTTTTTACTAAACATGAGAGTTTGTTTAGGTTAGAAAGCTACTGTGTTTTTGTAGTGTTTTATTTAAATACAAAAGTAATTAACCTGCACTGTTATTAAAAAAAACTGCGATGTACTATTAAAATAAACTCATAGTTTTTATATTTTGTTTACAATAATTCAATTTAGTAACATTCACACCCATTGAAACGTTACTATTAAGATGAAGAAATTGGTCAATCGTTGACTTATTAATATTCCCTTTAATTTCATTACGATGAAATGGGACACTTAGATAGTTAACCTAGTTAACCTAGTTATGGAAAAATAATACAACATCAATTCTTCATAGAATTTTAACTCTATGGTAAAATCTCAGTCTGTAATGGAAAACTCGTGTAGGAAGTACTGGAGTGCCAACATTCACACACGTTTCTATGACTGTATCGCCCTACAAAGGAAACATTTAAAAGCATTTGTTTATGTAAACCGATGGCGCGACCGATTGCTTATGTAGCTTTTGTTATGTTAGACTATGGTATCAAGGTATTATGCCATTTAAATATTATAAGCTTACCAGTAGCGTAAAAATTTTGGACAGTATATCTGACGTGGGTGATAGACTATCTACTTATCATGACAGAACTTTTCAAAAAGCTTAAACATAAAAAAAATAAGAACGTAGCATCTTCACGTCATACTACGACGTCGTCTATCTACATGGTATGAAAGAAAATATAGATACTGGAGGAAAGTTTTAATTAAGCTTGGTTATTGTGCCGTGTTATGCAGAAAATAATTATGAGAAATACCACACATGCATAAATGAATAACAAATATTCCCAACAACTGTTATTTCTCACACGGTTATAACGATAGAGTGTTTTTTGAAGCCGTGCATTTTCTCTGTAACATCGTTATATTGTGTGATAATATGGATTTATTTCTTACAGATATTTTTTGTGATAACAACACATTATTAGTTGTAAATTTAAAAGATAATGATGCGTCCTTGGCGATAAAGGAAAAATGGGAAAATCAATACGATCTCTTACTCTCTCTTTTTAGAAGAATAAAACTCTGAATGATGAGTGAAGAATTACAGTTCAACATTTTAAAATATTTAAATAGCTTTGATTTTGCTATTTGTCTATGGCAATTTAATACTTACAATGGTCAGTATAATTTTGCTTTCGGTTGGATAGAAACCACAATTCGAAAATAATATTACTAAAGTCGCAAATAATTTGATAATAAGTCTGCGAATAAACCTTTCCTTGTGTTAGCGGAATGACGCTGATGTAATAGGTAACAAATAGAATTGATGAATATTAACTAGTACGAATGTTACATCCAGCAATCAATGCTAGAAGAGCTGTGCCTCCAATTCAAGGTTAAACATTGTGATCTGACCTTTATACCGTGTATCCGTTGGCGTTGAACGCGTAGTCGTTATAAGCGATTTTATTATTCTTATTGGTAACTCGTGACGGATTCTACGATTTTTATTAAGGATAAAATTGATAAAGTATGAATAAGTATCATGAATATAATTTATATAATTTTATAGATACTTAACTCGTAAATTTTTCTATATGTATATGAATATCATAGCACTGTAACATTTGTTTATTTCTTCACAATTCAACTATCAGTGTAACAGGGTAACCTAATGGAATAATTTAGTTTACAAAGTTATCATTATAATAACATAAAATAAACAATGTTGCTTTTTAACTCGTTCCCAGAATTTCTCGTTCTCAGGTATATGTTCCTCAAAAATGTCAATTGTGTAATGTTCATGTGACGATATTTAGTCTCATGAGGCGCCTATGTAACGGCATTAGTTGTCAAATGGCTTCGTACAAGGCGCCTAATATAAATATACCTTAAATTTGGAAATTTCTGAGGACCTTTTTGGAAAACTCGGTGATATTATCCTTCATCCTTCGGCATGACTACTTCAGGCAGGTCATTTATCATAATAATAAATTCCAACGTCCCCTGGTTAATCCTACAGCTCACTCCTTTTCTAATAAAATATGGCTAAGATTTAAATCCTGCGTATTCCAGTTACTGCTTTGGTTGTGAAGCCTACCGCCGCCTCCGACTTTGATAATAATACGTTATTATCAACTAAGACAAAGGCTTTCTGAAATCAAAAGCAAAGTTAACCTACACCACTGTATCCACATGAAGAATCACGTAGGCCATAGGTTTTACTAAGTTACAAGTGATGCTGCGCGCCCGTCGGAACATCCGTGAGTGGACTGTTCTTGGATATTCTACTGTATGCAGACTCAAGCAGTTTAGCAGGAATAACAACATACAAGAAATGTTTGAATGATTTGAGTCGCGGAAACTTTTGTAAAATAAACTTTTTGTCTTACAAATTACAACAAATTTTTATAACGATGATGAGTAGTTCGTAGCATAGTCATTTATAATTATATGCAATCATTATAATTAAACGTTTTCGTGTTAAATCATGGGAAATAATGTATACGTAAAGAAAATTAAACAATGTAAAATATATTTTATATTATATGCTTATATGACAATGCTTATAGCCTATAGGCTATAAGCTATAAGCATTGTCGCGATCGGTGTAAAATTTATATCACCCAAGCCTACTGGATATAATTGATATTATGCGTCTGAGCCGGGTCGCCTTGATTACTGATCCTTGTGCTAGGTATATTAATAATATATGCGATAAATGTTTCATTGCATTATTTTACAGATTATTCTTCCTTTTGCATATTACGTACATTATTTTAACCTAAACGCCTGTAAGTAGTCCACAGCGAGTCATAGCCCTCTCCCATAAGGAGGACTTGCCGTATTTGCCACGATTGGCAAACGGATCTCCGATCGCAGTACCAGACACCTCTCCCCTTAGACATCGGTCTACATGTTTTTACTTTGCCTTGAATACTTTAATTACCCTTCTGACACGAAATATATAATAACGTCAGCTTATAATAAATATACGTAAAAATACTATTGCATACTTTGACTGCGATAAAATAATAAAATTGAGTATCAATAATATATTGCTGTACGCTCAGGGTTGCTCAGATGGTTATGAAAAGGCAACAGCAGTGGCAGTCTGTAATGAATGAACGAATGTATTACTAATTTTATAATACTATACTGTATTATAATATTACTTAAGAAATTATGTGTACTGTACAAAGATAATAATTAAATAAAAGAACTTGGAAAAGAAACGTCTCCGAACTAGAGAAGTCTCTAAACGAAGTCGTCTGTTTCAATATTTAACCGTTTGTTCGAGCATCATGCAAAGACTATAAAACCCTTGTACACATTATTTCGCATTATATCAATCGAGAGCAGATTAATAATGAAATAGCATTTTTAATGGCTAGGTCTATTGACTACTAGACCTTGCCATTAAATAGACTTTTAGTGCATGGAAATATTAGTGAACCTTACCTGTGATTTCACTGACATGGACATTCAGCTTTGAATCAATATTTAATATTTCCAGTCCCTCTTCAGATCTCTATGCAGAAGACTGCGGCGGTTTTGCAAGACATAGGTTCTAAATTTGGATCAGTAGGGTACCGCTTAAATCTCGTTTTTGCCGTGTCATAAGATCAACATTAACTGTGCACCTCGACGTAGGATCTCGTTTAACTTCTGACACATGGCTTATCATTCATATTTAACACTAAATTCGTCACACTTCTGTTTTTTAGATTAATTCTAAATTTAACTCCGTACTACGTACGTACGTAACTACGTACGCTTTTTTCATAAATATTTGAACAAATAAAATAAAATATTGTCTCCATATTTAAAAGAAACACTTTTTATCTGTCGGAAATCTTATATACTGTCCACTGGACAGGACAAAGCCCTCTATCATGAGGAGGCTCTGCAATAACATCCACTCTCCGCAAGGGGATTGACGAGCAGTACCAGACACCGCCCACCTCAGACGCTGCTGCTCGTGATCGGTCTGTTTCATTCACACAAAATAAAATTCTCAAATCTTTATAATACTATTTATATAACATTCCTAGCCATCTTTGCCAGAAACTATTTTATTAATCAGCAAAAACAATTTCAGGATTGTAAATATTTTATTACGCTGTTTTTTTCAGTTGTCAATTTACAGTTACAGTTAGAATTGACAAACGCATGTACCTGTGCGTGCATATGCAGAACTCTGTTTTGGGAAGGTATAATCCTTCTAACTATTTCGGCCCGCTCAGCAGCAGTGCAAGCACTGTTGTGTTTGGGTTTGAATAAAGGTATACTGAGCCAAAATAATAAATTAATCAAATAAAATGGAATATTCTGATCTCAACTTGGTCGAAATTGGACGTAGCGATATCGTTATTCCTGACTACTGTAGTCTTTGCCATTACAGTGCATCTGATCCTCTTTCTGGTCATATCGCAAATGCCCTTAAAATTACCTTGCTATAATATTATCATCTTCAAATTATCTAATTATTAACTTATACTAACCAATTAGTTTAATTAAAATCCTAACGTTAACGTTATTTTTAATGCAATGCTCACGCACAAAAATTGTAACGGCTTCCGTAAAATGCGGCTGACCGAAACACTGACAATGTCCAATCAAAAAAGAACAATACCCAATACAAAACCAAAAAAAAACAAATCTTCCCAGAGCTCGCTAGAAATATTAAACCTATTTCCAGAATTACGTGAGTAATTTATAAAAACATGATTTATGTTAACGTTACCTATATAATTGAACCTTTGCTGGCTACTGTTAGGGTTCAAGCAAAATATACCATGTGTTCACACCCAATCGTGTTCCGAAACCACAACATTATACAGCTTGTGCTTTTTAATGTTTATACCACACCAATAGCCATATTTTACGTATTTGCTTACTGAGAGAATATGATCACATATTTTATAAACCATATATTTTTATGCCTTCTTACGATACGTAGTTTGACGCGCGTAATTTACTATAGTACACAAACACTATTTTATAAAATTTTATCAATAGGTACTATTTATTACAGATAAATAATAATTATTGATAGTTTATACAGTGATGACGACACTTTATCAACAGAGAGAGTAAAAGATAATTTTTCAATGTACTACACTAGCATTACTACGAATGCCTATCATTTGAACATTGAACCGCTAAAGCCACTTTGAAAACCACTGAAAAAATCGCTTGAGCAATTTTCGCGTGACGCTCGAATAAATGTGCAAAAAACCAAATTCTGAAATGAGGATTCATATATTCACAGTCGCTTTGATTTTTTGTTATTATCTTTTTCAATGCGTTTTACACTTTTAAGACTCAGATATTAACTGATATTCGTGTATGTATGTACATAGTACTAATCGGTGAGTAATTTAGTGCGGAGGAAGTGATAAATAATTAAAACACTCTGTATTGGGAATTGTATTAACATACCTCGAGCGTCGTGCTACAGAGTTAGCGCGCAGGAAACACGCTCCGCTAGTCGACCCACGAACGTTATGCTCCTCGCTTTTGGACTTGACAAACACCTTATATGTTTATGTAGGCCATGGCGAGAAATTTTATTTCAATATTGTTAACTATATATACAATTTCCAATAAGAGTTACATAAATCGTTTTACAGACCATAAAAAGGAAAGATATGTAGGTATTAGTAGTATTACCTATCAATTTAAGTGCCACTATCTGTAATTAAAAGTAACTGTTACTAACCAGACAGGATAAAAGTATTTCATTTATAAGTCTTACATCGGGCATTACAATTAATAGGTATCAGGCAGTAAAATGCTTTTATCGTTCGCCGACATCAGGTCTAACACAGGAATAATGATTAGGTAATAGATAGGTACCTACTATACTGGCAGTCCATGAGAAGAACTAAACCAATAATCTACAGACAACCAATAAGCCAAATGTTAAAATTGTCAGGGTTTTCTAAAGACTATCTATACTACATCGCATTATGTACCGATACGAATAGTTATTTAAAAACTGAGACTCGTATACAAGACTCGTTTTATTATTTTAAATTCAAGTACCTGTAATGAGTCAAGAATGTAAAGCAGGTTTTTTTAAACATCTGTTTAAAATCATTTATTCCTCACGGTTGAATGTTTTTTTATACTAACATAGGAAATAAGAGGACGGGGAGACGTTGCGCAGGTACCTACTCAAGTGTCGTCGCAACAAAAGGTTGCCGTCTGTTACAAGAGGCTTTCAAACCCCTAACTTCTTTTTTATAGATATTAGGATAAAATATTCTTGAAAAAAAACATTAAAAAATACTAGAACTGGGCATCGGCCGTAAGTAGGTAGGTATATAATTACATAAAGTAAGTATTTAATAATCAGGTTTCCTTTTCAATTTCACGATTTCTCCGATAATTATTAAATTCAGTAGTAAAAATAACAACTAATAGGTAATTTAAATTAAAATTAAAATGAATGAAAATGTGTGGAATTAACAGTTTGATTTCCTTAACTTATCGCTAGTAGGAAGTCTGGTACAGGCCTACGCCTGCCTACTCTCTATTAAACTACAGTGTTATCAAATATTCACGTCTCCTTTATACATTGGTGCCATGCCAGTATCTTTTTTCCTTTTCATAGTCGAACCCTATTTACGGTATACAGATAGCAAAAACAATTTCTTACCGGGCGCGTACCTAAACACGTATTTTGAGGTTATGTCAGTATTAAACTGACGACGACGTCAAGCGAACGTACGGTGCGCGCTCTTTGTGTCGGCGAGTTATCGTGTAATTGTGTATTGTTATGTTAAAGAATCGATATATAAAAATCGAGTGCATTGCAGTGCCCCGCTTGCATTTTAAACTTATGAATTGTTGTTTCATATTATTGAAGTGGAATGATCCCAACTTTTGAATTAAACCTTCAACCGATTGCGTATTCTCTGGATTTCAACGTTTTATTGTAAGGTGTGTACTAACCTTTACGGTTTTTGTTTTTGTTTAATAATTTCTGTTTATATTATGTTATTTTTAATATGTATATAAATATTTTAGTATCGTACTTAATGATAATCGATAAATGAAACACAGTATTAATTAATAATCTATAATCGTTTAAATTATGAAAAAAAACCGTTAGATTAAAATAAATATCGTGATCTTTTTTTGATATATTTAGTTTACTATGAAAAACCTGGCTTATCGCTCAATAATATTAATTACATACTTATAAATATTTCGTAACACGGTCATATCACAGCTAGAAATTAACAAAAATTATAAAAAAAATATCGCAGCGCATGAGGGCTCCTATCCGACTTCCCCCAGTCCGGCGTCCCTCGCTGGCTACACTTCACTACTCAACTTAACCAAAGGAATATAAACGGATTTATTGTCCTTACGACTCTTGCAATAGAGTAGACGTTTCCTTGGTTTGGATAGTGCTTACAGTGTTTAGGGCACGTCATCGCGGTGCATTCGTACTACACCCTAAGTTTATTAGCTTTATCAACATGCTGCTGCTTCCATTAGGCGATTAATTCGTCGCTGGACAAATGCAAGCTAGGATTATAGTACGTAGAAATAACCATAATTTTAAAACTTATTAACCCTTCTTGCGTGAAAAGAATAATATTACAATTTATTCAACGCCTCAATTCTAATAATAGGTACCTATACAACATTGTATATTACCATTGCATCGATAGACGATATTGTGTATCGTTGCAGTTGGAATCGCTCTTGATAATATTGGATATATGTACCTAGTCACTATTTTAATCTCAACCTAAAAAATGAGATCTAGTATGATCTTTCTAAAAAAATACCAATAGTATTGTGAATTGCATAGCAAATTACTACCCATTCATGTTTTTAGGTGCTAGGAGTCCATTTTCTGTAGGTCTAGTAGGTAGCACCACTCTCTTGCCAATTTCTGCCGCTAACCTTGTGTTATTTGAAGGATATTGAGAGCCAGTATGATTACTAGGCATTCTATTTAAGTCCTTTGTAACTTTCTTGACTTTAACCATCTTAAGGATGCATCTGCAACCTTCTTCGATTGAAGTTTTTTGCAGGTGTCGATGGGCTGCAGTAGTCGTTAATTATAAGGTGGACTGTTAATTATTATTATTATGAACTCTAGTATTATAAAAAAATGGGTGTTACTTTAACTGAACCGAATGCCAAGACAATAAAAATCGTAATTTCCATATTTTGCCGGTAGTTAATTTGTTTTCCTCAAAAGGTAATTACGGTTAATAACAGGCTGCAAAATATGGTTCACCTATTTGGGGTGTCATTTGCGTGGGATATGTTTATGCCAGGTTGATAATTTCTTGAAAGAATCAAAGAAAGGTACAGTTAGGTGTATTCACCTGTTGTCACTACCAATGTGACTAAGTCACAATTAATGCTTATACATATGAATAAATGTAATCATGTATATATATGTACAAACTAACTAGTCTGGCTAGAAATAATGATACAATGTAAAAAAATCGTCGATACTCAGGCCCTCTCTCTTAAACTACAGGGCCTATTAGTCCCTGTAGTTTAAGAGAGAGGATCATTCAAACACTTAATGTACCGTACGTTGGTGGAAGACATAGAAATGTACTCTTAACAGATAAAAAAAATACGATTGAAGAGCACTAAAAATTACAAAGTGTATACATAATGTAATCATAGCTCTAAAGAAGTCTCGCAAAGTCTCGCAAAGAAGTCTTCAACGTGATCATCCTGCTTCTAACATGGTTTGGTGAGGGTATCCAAACAAGAAGTCTCCAACTTATACACTTCTTAAATGTGTATCGTGGACTTTCCACCAAGACTCGGCTCCTAGTCATAGGGCACGAACATCTCAAACCTGGCTCGTGAACCATGTTCCAGACTTCTTAAGAGCTGAAGACTGGCCCTTGTCCACTCCAGATCTGAACCCGTTAGACTACAAATTATGGTCAGTAGGAGAAGCCATGGCCAGCTCAAAACGTTACTCCGACATCGAGTCTCTCAAGAAATTTGTAGAGCTAGCAGTGGCTAAATGCCTAATGAAGACTGAGCTTAATTCCATAGATCCGTGGCCAGAAGAATTAAAGGTTTAAAAAAAAGTACAAAGATAAAAAGGTCAAAGACAAAGGCGGTGACAGTAAAATTGTTTTGAATTATTCCCTTAGACGATAAATATGTACAGTAAAGTTTTATTATTATTACACTGTTTCTTTAAAAAATATAAAAAGCATTTTATCTGAACATATTTACATACTAGGTATTTTTATTAGATATCATTCGTGGGAATGTTAAGAAACATTGAAGCTCTCAAACTTGTAATCCACAGGGTAGGCAGAGGTCTCGGATTTACATTAGGCACGATTTAACATAGCGAAACTGGCCTCCACAATCCACCTTCGCCTCTGTAGGAGGGAAAAGGAAAACTGTCATTTACACTTAAATTAAAAAAACATTTTTCATTTAAGTATAAATTATAGTATATATAATAACTCTTCCTAAATGACAGCCTTAAAAGTTACAGATCTTACAATCAAAGTTACAGAATGCACGATAAGAATATTTATATCGTTTTAATAACTCAAATGTGTAGTATAAAGGTTTGTTTAACAGGCAGGTATGTGACAAAGACACGTCCCCTTTGTTATCCCATGGGTACTCTACTTCTACTTATTACTCTAGCTTATTTTAGTCCATAGCTGGACATAGGAACACTCCAAAAATGCGCCAGCAAAGCCGGAAATATTTCTTGAACGGTTTGCCTATGTTCACCACGTTGGGCGGGTTAATGAGCACCGCTACCTCCGCACTAGTGGTGCTACTCCCTTTAGGGGTATAATTAGTCCTTGAGTTCGGCAAATTCAGATGGATACTGCACCATCATTCGGTCGCTTGAGCCTCTTTTGTTGGCTAACAAGCTGCACCACGTAAAGACGAGGTTGGCATTTGGAGAAAGATCAGACTTTCACTCTTTACACAGGTACTCGAACGCGCGTTATTACAACCGTTAATCTAAAAACAAACACGTGGATGTCTTAAAGCTAAAACGTACCTTACACGTTTCTATTCCGTAAAATGTAACTATTTTTAGTGTCCTACATATGCAGCATACACAGTACGTTACGAAATCAACATGCGTCTCTCTCATTGTTCCTAATTCGTTAACTACGAGCCTCAATTATTTCATGCATCGTGCATACATGGTATACTAGTTAAAACTTAAACTTAAAACAACATAAAATACAAACTGCCTTTATCTTGTTATATAATAATAATATTGTTATTAAAATGGTTATTCGATTCTAGATCTGTTGCCACCATTAATTGAGATACTTATACTAATTAAAAACCCGATCGAACTTAAATGTTGTTCTAATTACAAAATATAAGACTAGTGCACACAGCAAGATTGTTTTGAAATTTTGATATTATAATAATACCTATACACACGTCATCTAGTGCCAAACTAAAATGTCTTGTGTCCCGGTAACTGGATGGCGATAAGATATATTCATTTACCTACATAGATAAATAATCATATACGTACTTAACCTAACATCTATAACTCAGTTACTAATCATAAAAAGTTTGCCCCTAGCGCATCCCCCAGCTTCGCAGGCAAGATAACTACCAACCAGGCTATGGCCGTCTAAAAGATAAGTGGTGCGCTACAGCGAAGAAAACGTATATATATGTTCCTTATCAGCAAAAAGCTCTGATGAGAATTATCTTTGTTTTTGTCTAGACAAGACACATAATGAGTTACCAAAAAATAATAATTTCGCAAACCAAGAGTCGCGCAAACTTGAGGGCATAGGTGTAGAGAGCAATCCAAAAGAGCACGTAGAGTTCGTTGACGTTAGTACTTTGTTTTCTATTTATCAAAATAGGTGTAACTTGTAGTTGGGTTAAGTATAATGATATATGACCCAGACAGGTCAATTAAATAAACATTAAAATCACAAAAATACGTAACTTATCTACAGCGTTTGATTATGTGATTGGTCCTTGATCTTTGCATTAACAAGCGAGAGCGGACTGACACGAGTCTGTAACCTTTCACGACAGTTCGTCACGCGAGACAAAGTTTCGAAAATTGTTTCGATAAGTGTGCAATTTATATCTTGAAGTAATCAAATCAAATCTATTTTTTTATTCGCAGTTATATAATAGTTACCCTAACACCTTTATTAAAAGCTAAAAAAGAACCGTAAGAACCTGTGTATGCGCCTAAGATTTCATCCTTTGGGTTATAATTCCGTCCGACAATACCGAGGTGCCACAAAGTTTGACTGTTAGACCAATATAACACAAAACTATAACTTAACATTTGAACACTCGTTAGTTATTCGTAACATATTGATTTAATATTTAAATATTAAATCGAATTGGAGTAATAGAGCCTACAAGTACCTATAGAATTAGAGTATTAAATAGAACTATACAAACAAATGTACTACCGTTTACAAACATACTCGTATAAACGGTCTGTCTCACTCTTGTCGGGTAATGAAGCTGGAACCACACAATGGCATCTTTATGTAACGGTCCAATATAGTGCTAAGATGTGCACTGATGACAAAGCGCTACTGTATATAACTCACAGAATAATGAGAACATACCTACCATTCGACATATGTTGCCAAGCAAAACTTATGTTTTTTTCTGTTATCTGTATAAAATAGCTTTTAGTTTACGTTGAAATGCTTTTTAGTCAATATTGTGTGGTAAAATACCTACTGTAGATGTAATTCAATTCGATATGTACGTATTTGATATTTTATCTCATTTGTGAGAGGTAGAATAAGTACAATATGCATTGATGATTTGTCACATATAATTAACTATTGGCCCAGGGTTTTTTTCTATTGTTGAGATGGCCTTAGAGTTGGAAATAGTTTGTCTTCCACTTTCTATCTCCGCCGAAATTGCAATGTAAATTAATCTTTAAATTATTATACACCACTTACGTACCGATCTATAGAAAATATTTTGTTTTAAGTGAAAACACTGTCTACAAAAAACAATTTTTACTTCATTTTATACAGCTAAGTTGATACAAATTATACGCTTCTGTTCATTAAATTGATATTCTTTTATCATCATCATCATTTTCATCATTTCAGCCTATCAGAAGTCCACTGCTGAACATAGGCCTCCCCCAAAGATTGCCACGAAGCTCGGTCATGAGCCACCTGCATTCATCAACTTCCCGCAACACTGTGCAGTACGTCACTCCATCTTGTGTGGGTCGTCCTACACTGCGTTTGCCTGTATTATTATCATTATTCTTTTATATTGCTTGATATTTAAGTACATATTTATATATAAGCTACAGTTAATTATTATCTTGAAAACTCTCTACAAACCAATTCTCTTCCTTTTCATCCTGTATAATTTCACCTATCATCTGAACAGGCATTTTCATGAATTGTGCATAAGAAATTTGCCCATACGCACCATCCGGGGCTGGCGGGTTGGTCGTTTCGTGACTGTGGGATTTGGGTTCAGAACATTTGGATGGATGTTCCACCATTAGACGGTTATCAGCCTCGTTCGTTTGCCAGCAGGTTACACTAGCAGTTTTGTAACATCTTATTTATGCACGTCTACTACTACGTTTCAGAAGCTCGTCCTACGGAGGAGCTTCTGAATAAACTTGAGCGTTTACAAAACTTATGCATAAGATTTATCTTCAGAATCTGCAAATTTGACCATGTTTCTCATCTTCGCAAGGATCTCAAGAGGCTGCCAACTCGTTTTCGTAGAGACACTAGGATTTTATGTATGCTTTTTAATATCCTGCGTAACCCAACATCCTCGTCGTACCTGCGCGAGCGATCCTTTACTCCCTGCAGAACCTATCTTAAATCCCTCCTTAAATTCCCTCGTCATAAAAGCGCTTCATATTCCCACTCATTCTCTTTGCATGCAGTTAGATTGTGGAGTTCTCTCCCACCAAATATACGTGACTGCAAAACTATTTCTGTATTTAAGAAAAGAGTCAAAGACTACTATATGTCATTGGCAGTATGAACTATTGGCACTATTCTATTATGTATTTTTTTTATTTTGGGTATTTATCTATATATTTATTTAAGTATATATTTAAGTATAAGTAGGTGTATTTATATTTATATAGAACGTTTCGCATATATGTATGTGTTTTTTGTATTGTACGCGCGCAATCTACCATTGACTAGCTAATCTCCTGTCGCAGGTCTGCTGGAAGAAATTTCATAAGAAATAAGCAGTACCTCTGTACAGACCGTTTCTTCCTATCATGTTTTGTTTTTCGGCTTTACACAAGTAAAGCCGAAAATACATAAATTATTAAATAAATAAAATAAAATTCTTAACAGTTCTTCTTTTCCGAACAATATTAAAACAACCCATTAACCTATGAAAGTACATACTTTTACTCTTGTGAAACCTCGAGCATTGTCCTACATACGAGGTATATATATTACCGTCCGTCACTCTCATCTATCCGTTCAACCCACTTTAGTTTTTGCGTAGGTTACAATATTGATTTCATATTATAAGGTACTAGCGAAGATCAACGTTGATATACTCTTTGACTTTTTTAATATTGTAGAACTTGAAATCGTTTAATTCCGTATTATTTCCAAGTAACGTATTATTCATAAAATAGAAAAAATTATTCTTTAATCACCAATTAGTAACTTTATTTATTGCTAAAACTGCCCAAAATAACATTTGAGACATATTTGAGACTCTATGTACGTAGATTACTTTTATCTTATCCTAGTGAGTCTACACCCCATTGTTTTCTCCCTTGTCTCTATCTGCGGTACAAATTTGATAGCTTTATAGCAGACGTCTAGACATGACTCTACATAGGTAAATAACGGATAGTTCAACACTGCCCCTTTCCTGGAATAAGGGATAAGATTAAATATTAACATGGCAACCAAAAAAGAATCACTTAACTTCGATGGGTAGTAATTTATGTTTAAATTATTAATGTAGTATTGTACAAACGAAATTAAATTATTTTATTCAACTTAATATTATGACGCGCGGGGACATGGCTATCTAGAAAATTACTAAAATACTTCGCATGTTACAAAATCGCTTAGGGTATATTGCTCTCGTTTATAGGAGTACTATACATTTTGCGCCTCCACTTACGTCTTTTGAGAGGGCCAGAATGCCCTCAGATCGTTAGGGCTATGTGTAAATGTTACGGCCTTTTATTCCCATGACGCATGTAAACACTACTATTGCACGAAAAGCGAAATCCGAGGGATTCGATTGCCTTATTACTCTTGTTATAAACAACGGTATTATTTAGATGGAAGCGCAAATCGCAGCGTTGTAACAGTGACATGTATGAGTTTAGTCTACTAGGCTTTAATACACTCGCTGATAGGCGTAGATAATTGACTGTTTTAATTTGCATATCCAAATTAATTATTATTATTTTAGTTCAGTATGTTATCCCATTTTTTTCAATGATAAATATTTTTATTAAATTAGTTACTCCGAAAATATTTCTTAATGAAAGAAATTTCACTGTTTTTTAATTTAGAGTTTACAAAACGATTTCCTTTAAATTCAAATCTTTTTTTTCTATTCTTTTTAAATCAGGCACGTGTTTCATGCATTTATATTTTGGATCCGGCATGACGGATCCAGTAACTTTATTCACTACGCTTGCTCCACTTCCTACAGAACCAATAAGACAATGAAAACTGGCACAAAGAGATTTCTCTTGAGAAAAATAACGAAGGAGGAGTAAATAATAATGGCAAGAGAAAAGTAATTTCCCAGAGTCCCGGGTTTGAATCTAGCCCATACTACGGTTAGAAAAGATTTCGTTAGTATTGATTAAGTAAGTGTGTTGCGTAGCAAGAATAAATAATATCTTATTCGTTATATTTTTATATTTAAACGAATAAATACCGTGTCCTGGCAATTCTATGCGACTGTTTTAATTAAAAAAATCACATATCGCTTATCTGACTACGTCGTCGAATAGTATTAGTCTGCTCTCTGTTTAATTTTACTTGTATTTGAGATATAAAAAAACCCAGTTTCAAGTTCTTAACATGTATAGTTTTGACATAATGATTCGTGCCTTGTAAGAATATTAAATAACCCTTTAAGTTTCCTATGAAAATCATTTTCTTATGTAAATAACAGTTCGTGTTACTCATTTTCTCGCTCGTGCACTCTACCATTACCAATTTTTCAGCCCAGCATGCTGAGTTTAGGCTAACAATTCTAGAAATACAAGCTAGTTTATTGGTGCTTTCTTGGGGAGGCCTACGTTTATCAGTAGACTTACATAGGCTAAGTAGGCAAGTGGTCCTTCAAGCCGAAAAATAAAGTGGAACTATCTCGGTCTAAAGTGACGGATTACTGGTCTGAGTTATATGTATGTTATTTTTATCAATTTGTACTTTAAGCATATTTAGTCGTCGTATTAAAAAGATTAGTCACTAAAAATGCCTGCCCTGATCGGCTTGGTATATAATGATATATTTTGCTTTTTAGTATTTTAAAGGTTGGAACGAAAGTAACTTATTATTTTTTACAGAATTCAGTTTTCATATGAGTCGTCTAATGACCGTGAAATCAAATTGACGAGGGAAAATCACTCGCACTCATCTGTTCGCTCATCTGTTTTTTAACGTTTTAGATTTATACGATGCCAAATTTCAATTTCATGCCGCTTTCTCGACGCGCACTCGATTTTAATTATCTTTTTCTAATTCTCTAATCTATACTTCTATTATGAAAAAGAGATGAAGTTACTTTTATAATTTTTTGTTTACTTTTTAAATTAAAGAAGGGTTGAAGTATGCATTCTTCTCAGTCCAGTTAACCTGGAAGAAGAAGTAAAAACTTTGGAGCAAACATTTGAAAAAAAATTCCGGTTACATCAAACTGATACCGACTTTGCTCGGGGTTCAATTCATTGTTCATGGTTTTTTTGTTCTTTTGATGATCAAAACGAATTTAATAAACGCATAAAATACACAGAAACCATCTTCGAAGTTTAAAAGTTATAAGCGTATACGCAGGCAGATTTCTCACATACACAAATACAACGTTGTTTGAAAAATAACCGAAGCATTTTAAGTCTGGATAAATATCATTCAAAAAATGTCAACAACATTTAATCTGTAAGTTTTTTGAGAAAAGAGCTTTTTTTATAACAACTCGTTAATGAAATTTAAATAGATCATGATCTTTTCAACATAAACGTTAAATTTAATATGGTTGAATCTATTACAAATTATAAATTTAACCGAGAAAACGTCAGACGATATTATATGATTCGAGTATCTCCTTGTATTGTAATTTACCAAAATGATATCAGATAGTATTTTTTTTAAACATAACACATGGACCGATGTCCGAATGAGATCAATCTATGAATGTAGTTGGTGCATTGCCTCTAGAGAGCGCAGAGATTTATTGATTTAGACACAAAGCATTTCTCAAGAATGCAAAACCGTGAAATTGTCCGAAAAATAATAATGGTATGCTACTTCTAAAATTCTTCTGCTTTAAAATATTTAACTGCGACTACACTATCACTTTATTTTTAAAACAAAATGATTAGAGTCAATCCTCAAAAAATAAAAAGTTTTTAGGAACTATAAAATGACAAGGAATAAACAGTGAAATGAAGAATGTTGTCATAGTTTTCATTATTCATAAGATTTTTTGTAAAAAAAGAAATTGTTTCTGAAAGATTTAATTAACCTAGATTTTTTTTACTTATTTGCATGTGCATCGACCCAGAAAAGAATTATTAACTAGAGTTATATTAATATTAATAATAGTAACTAGAGTTAATAATTCTTTTCTCAATGAAGATATATTATATAATATATATATTATATTATTTCTCAATACAAAATTATGTTGGTCACTATTTCTCAGTAATAGTAATTCACGTTTACGTACATACATAACATTTTTGTTAATTGTACTGCCATGTTAATGTTAAAATTTTATTTAATTGCATTAAGGGCTAAATTATTTACTTCACGGAGAGACTCAGACTTTGACTGACTTTGAATATCAAGAAAGTATCGTCTGCGATCAATCAAGCATTTTTCGCACACGATACTTTCTTGATATTCAATGTCGGTCAAAACATCATTTGTGCAAGTAAGAGACAAAAATGGGCTTAAGATGTTAGTGTTATAATTCCACTACAGAACCCACGGAGTTTGCACTATTTACCTAAATCATTTGGATATTACGTTACTACGTTAGTAAAAGTAACAAATGAACAGCTTTCTCTTTTAAACCGAAATGTTATAATTTACTAAGCAGTTTAGATCACAGAACTTTGCTTAGTAAAGCAAAGTTCTGTGATCTACGCAATCAAATGCTTTAGATAAGTCACAGAACACACCAATCGCATTTTGAGTCTTCCTAGGCACTATATGGAAATGAGTTTAATTAAATTTATTCGTAAATCAGTTAAGGAGCGCCACTTAGTAAAACCAAGCAGAATAAGCAACTTGTTAGTATTGAATAATTATAACATTCTATTAAAAATCATTTTTTTTTAACATTAACGATCGGCTTGCTGCTGTCTCACCTGATGTTAAGTGATGATGCGATCAAAGATACAGAAATAAAATACTGAACACGGGTAATACAGATACAGTTCTAAAATTACCAAGATCTCTAGAGAATCTTTAGAATCTTCGGTTTTGTAAAGAATTATTACTTACAATATTTCATCAAATCTGAAAATATGCCTATATCAATTGCACGGTCGCCTCTTTAAGTTTAATTGTTTAATCCGTGCACGACTAGGTGTAAATTATAGAATTTATTAATATTTACTGATATAAGAAGAAGAAAAGGACATTTCACATACAATTCTAAAAGATTAACCCCGCTTTTAAGAATTCCTGCAGATGCCCAATTGTCAAATTTAAATTTTTTGTTAACAGTAAGTGACTGTTTTTTAAAATCTTATTAAATCCATTGTTTAATACATTATAGAAATCTTTATAAAAACTTTTAGTATCCAAAGGGTAAAGGGAGGTAGATTTTACTTTCCAAAAGTTTTCCATTCTTCAAAAAAAATTGTCAGTGTTTGGGAAGCTCACAATTTAACCGCCGCGGTCTGATTTTAAACAGACTTTATTATATTTAATATTCACAATTACAAATTATATTGTGGCAAGTAGTTCTCAAAGGTTTTGTAAGTTCTGTAAATAAGTTAAAAATATTAAATGATTTCAATAAAGTGGTTAATCTTGTTTCTAACGAGCTACAATTCAGTATATCAACATTATAATTCCCACATTTAACATTCTGGATAACTTATAACCTTCCGTTTCCAGACAAGATAGTTAGGAATGCACAGGGCCGTAGAACTACATATGTAGGTGTTTTAGAAATTTATAATATAAATCTTTCAATATATTGGTTTAACCATAATATGTTATGGAAGTTCATGAGCACACTCCGGTGGGCGTAATAAAGTCGACTATGGTTCTTTTAGGCTAATGAGCGTAGGCGCTAAGGTTGCTCTGCTCTAAGTTTCATGAAAAACGGATTTCTCTTTAACTACCTTTAGTTTCTGAGAGCAAAGAATACAGCTGAAGAGTACATTCGAAATTTAAATTTTACATTAAAGTATTTTATAGCCTACAAAAAAGAATAGTTGTTATAAACTATTTTAATAACAAAAAGGTAAGACATTATCTTATTATTTTAATAAACGCTCTTTTCTTCCACCTGAGTAATAAATGTAATTTTGTTGTATTTTAAGAATTTTTTTCGACGTAACGAATAATTATTTTTACAGTCTTCTAATTCTTCTTCTTCATCATCAGCTTGATTTTCTACTATCAGTTGGTCGTCAGAGTCACATCGTTTTAGTCAACTGGGTGCACGGTATTTAGGTGAGGTTAACTTTCAGAGAAAAAGCTGGTATAGTATATTAGAGTGAAAGCAAACTTTCTTAATAATGACTAATTTAATAACATATTAAAACCTGTCAAAAACAATCTTGTCGGAGACTTAAAATGTGGTGGTTGGTATTATTTGCTTACTAAACTTTGTAAAGTAGTTGTTTATTATTAATACATAACATGAAAAAAAGGATTTCCGTTCTATGTCATATTCAATGTCTATACCCTATACCAACATCTACATAGACGCGAGTCACATTCCAAAGGGCTTATTGTATTACGCATAAACCTATGTTTCGTTAATAAGAGTGGGTGCAGCATGGGCCGACTCTCGTTGCACGGATCACAAATTCATAAATGCTTATGTAAGACTATGCCACGGCCAAATAACTTCACGCATTGCCCGCACCTCGGTAAGTTCAAGTCTAGGTTCTTAATATAGCTCGCACTTACTGCAAGTATTAAATTTTGTTCTTTTATCCCTCTGCAATAAAATTTTAATTTTATGTATATTCAAGATATCTCTATTGATATCTAAGTTAATTTAGTCTATATAGATCACTTTTCAACAGATTTGATTATAAAGACATCTTTTATTTACACATCGATTGTTAAAAATTAGAAAATTATATGAAACATCAATCTCTTGTCTTACGACATCAGAGAAACTGCCAACTTCCTCACCACATGGCCGAAAAAATCATCGTTCCCGACATTATGTTATTTAATTTTTTTAAACAACTCTTCTTACATGTAAGGATTTTTTCCTGGGACTTGGATTTGTTTACATACATATATTGCACAAGGACAAACTGTCTTGAACCGGCCCAGAACAATTTATTTATATATCCGCAGCGACGCGACCAATCACTTAGCCATTGCGCTACCAAAATGACAAAATAACAATATCTAAAATAAACTACCGGATCCAAAACATACGAACGATGACGGGCGACATTGTCAGGTGCATGGCGTCTGGTGCTGAGATTTGCTAATCAGGTTCCAAAGAGTAGCGATTAAGATTAGCAAGATCTCCCATTGGGAGAGGCTTTATCTCCAGCAGTGGACCATGAACAGGCTGATAAAGATCACCGAATAAAGTCGTATCGCACCACTGCGACCGTTTGAATGTTTTTTCGTTTTCTTGATCTATAATTTCAAATACGCCTCAGAATTTTTTTTGATTTATTTTTTGTAATGTTGATAAAAATATAAACAAGAATTAATTTATTGTACAAAAAATGGATCATATGTCTAGTCGAATCATCGAACAATATCGAAATTCCATATTTTTCACACTTCTCGGCTCCAAAACCCTCTCAGATATTTGTGAAGGAGCTGTAGGCATTTACAGGCTCCTACTTTACTTTACTTTTTAAATTATCATCGCAACTGTTTACCTCTGACTAAATATACTTATTTGTGAAAAAAAAAACAGGATTTTACCTCATTATTCGTTAAAAAAAGGAGCCGCGTCACGACAAGTCAATGTTACGAAACTAATAACATAATAAACGTTTACAACTTCATAATAAATTACAACATGGGAATTTTTTATTATTTATTTATATAATATACGAGGATAATTTTATTCCAAAAAAAAATTTTTTCATGGAGACCTCAATAAATATATCAGGACGTATAGTTGTTGAGTTTTACTCACTTGATAAGGTTTAATAATTTTCTTAAATAGTTGTGAAACTGAAAAGGTGTTAACTGAAAGCAGATATATTACGACTTTATTCGGTGGAGGGAGAGAAGGGGGTAAGGGCGTGAAGAGATTTTAAAACCAGCTTATTTCAGTCGACTGCTGAACATAAGCCTCTTTTTAATTTCTTGGAAACTGTGCCCATACGTACAGGTTGGTGAGCGCAGTGCTGGTACCAATGTGAATTTATGCAGTATATCCATAAATTCAGCTAACCAAATCATAGAATCGGAAAATACTGTTTTGGTAACAAATGATGTGAGTTGTTTTTTTAAAATTCATAACCCTAGCAATGTAATTCAACAGTGCTACAAAATTAAGAAAAATTCTGGAAACATCGGTTGAAAATTTAGATAAATGTACATTGGTGATTAGTACATATCTCTAACGAGTTAGATAAAAAAAAATTATTCGAAAGATTAAACTTACAAAGACCTCTCATGTAAATTTGGCAATGATCTAATCATGCGCTTGGGAATTATAGTACGGAAGTTAGTTTTTTAACAAAATAATTATTACATGAACAACGCTGGAACTCTTATAAAGCCATAAATTTAAAATAAATAAAGCATAAAAGAAAGGAGTCACATTAAGATAATTATTGATTCGAGAAAATTACATGGTTTGAATGGCAAAAGACTAACTTATTATTCATATGTTAAAAGCCGACTGTGTGGGACATAGTCGTGGGATGTACAACTCGTTCTAAGTTGTTCTTGTTTTTAATTAATACAGCTTGAAAAAAATAAATTGTAATGTTTACTTTTCCGAATCTCTATGATACAAAGATTTATGAATTATTCAGAGTATTGTTTCGTGATCAATTTTAGGAATAATACAAAGCCCTTTCACTCAACATGTTCCCTTATTCAACAGAAATTTTTAACATCGAAATCAACTAATATATTGTGGGAGCGACTGCCAGCGGCTTCGCCCGCGTGGTCACAAATGATGTATCAAGAGAACTTCTTATTGAGATAAAAAGTAACCAATTCCCTATTCCATGGCATAAGCTACATCTATGCCAAGATTCATTCATATCCGTTCTGTCCTTTAAGCGTGATTTATGAACGACTAACATACAACTGGTGGCAGACCTTTTCTGCCCAGGAATCATCTGGGTAGGTAGTACCACACTCTTACCCATTTCTGTCGCCAACAATTGTTGTGTTCCGGTTTGACAAGTATAGATATTATATACAATAATGTGGGTAAACTGACGTCAAACCATGACGCCAATTCCTTATTCGTTTGATAAGGATCGGCTAAGTAATGGTCAACATTACTTTTAATTCATCCTTATTTAAGTGTCTGGTCATCCTCGTTGCTCATTTTTCAAGTCGAAGTTTCCATAAAATCCTATGATAAACCAAAAACGCCCAGTGCGTTCGTTAGTCGTATCTACTTCAAACACAGTATTGATATTGCGAGCTGTATCTAATGCGTGGTTCTTCCGCGTTGGAACTCGTATTCGAAAATTGTGTCGAAAATGTTTATCTCAAATACTGAATGTAAACTTTTAAAGTCAAACAACAGAATGTCATAAAATTATTGAGTAAATAATGTTTTAATCACGTATCTTGAACCCAACAGGTGTAATTATAATTTGAAGTGGACTCTCCATTAAAATGGTAACTTCATACTTTTACTCTTATTATTAAATAGGATAAAACATAAAGACATCCTATAGACCTTTTGAAATCATAGAAGACATTTTACTAACGATTCATCAATATCCGTCAAAACATTCATATGAAAGAATTGTATTTATTAAAAAAGAGTATTTATTAGAAAATATATAACATGTTATATATTCTCTTCAATTACGATTAATACTTTCTTACTCATATTTTATTTTAAATAAAGTAAATGCGTAATCAGCACTACGCTTATAAACACACAGAAAATTTTTGCTGTGTGAAAAAATTTCACAATGGATATTTTAAGTTTTGTATAAATTAGCCTACGTTGTTCGAACCGCCGGAAGAGCGGTGTCCGCGGCCGTCCGAATTCGGCCCGCAACGGGACTGCGCCGACGCAAATAGTTAGCAAATGCTGTTAAGTCGAAACTGTCGTTAAATTCTAGATGTGAAGTCGGACATTAGTGACAGCTTCGAACAATAGAATCTTGTACACGTTTTTCCATAGAAATTTCTGGGGAAAGTGAACTGCTGACACGTTTTATTATTTTATACAAAAGGCCGCTAATGAGAGACTTTTGTTTTTAATTAACAGAATTATGGACCTCCAAGTGAATCAAATGAAAATAACTCCAATGTAAAATAGGAACTAATTTTCAGAGTTAAATATTTTCATGCCTAATCTAAAATTACGGATTGAGTATAATTTGAATTTTATTTCAATTTAACTATACTTAAAGCGGATACAGCCAATATTTACGTTTTACATCTATTAAAAACAACTAAAACTATTATTTGTAGGTATATTACTTCCGAATACTAGCTTTATACCTATACGAAATTATAGTACCGTAAGTGTACGCGGACACAGTCGTCTTTACCTTCCCATGTCCGATGTAACGCTTATGCGATAAGATCGAAGGGAGGGTCAGATTCAGCAGAAGTTTCAGCGGACTAAATAACCTGACCCCATAAACAATCATAGGTGTTTTGCACAAACATTGATTCCGTCAGGGATTTGACCCTGGGCCCAGGGCCCATGGCTTAGCAGGCAGGTACGCTAATCACAAAGCCACGCGGCTGTCAATAAGTCATATATATGGTGTATATAATTTAGATATATATAATATAGTTGTCAGGACCGAATAACTAATACTGGTTTGATCTACGAAGGGGATCAAATTCTGGTATCCAAATACTGAATACTTCTTTATTCAGATGCAGGTCCACTAACCACTCGGCTGTCAAGGTGTGTACCTACTGTAGGCAATAAGTTTAATATTATGTATTAACATCTACATATGTAGATTTATGTAATTATAATGTTTATCTATAAGTATTCGAGTAATAACAAATTCCATGTTTAAATAACGTACAAAACGGTCTCCTGATAAAATGAATTTAGGAATTTGCCTGAACTGCAATTTATCGTCGCTCCCCTAATTCTATTTGACCGCAGGGCGAACATCGATAACAAAGGTGGCCCCTCGGTTCAGAGACTAGGGAATTTCATATCACTATCTTGTCCACATTCACGTCCAACTCGTACCTTAATGATTTATACCCGTTAGTGGTTAACTCTGTTACCAACAAAAAAGGCGCATTCAATATTTATTCAATCGTTCTTTATTTTATTGTGATCATTGACCGATTCGTGTTGAGTATAGGATACAGCTAAGCTTCAACACACCGTGAAGAGCTTTATAAAGCGTATGTTCGATGCATTAGATTGATTAGACAGATGTGTGGAGAACACGCAAACTCGAACGTTTACAGTTTTTCTTTACTGTATTAATATGTTAGGACTATATCACATCAACCTTTTTTTTTGATGTATGAAATTAAAGAAAAAAAAATAAAAACCGAATAAAGGTCCAACTCCCGTGGCACAGTACTGGCTTTCTTTCATTTTTGTGAGGATAAAAGTACAATTATTTAATAAAATATTTTATTATATACTCGACTCCAAGCCTGTCAACAATTTTTTTTTAAATATCTGCAACACGTAATAACTCAAACTTCATCAAGCAACATAATATTCGTAAGTAATATAATATCATTGTCATCAAGTATGTTCTGACACATTACGGGTACGATCCGTTTACGGGCGACTAAGAGTATTCGTATTCGTTGCATCACTGGTGTTAAGGTATTTTTATATTTGATGCAAAGAAATCACTAATTATTTACAAGGAAATTAACATGTTAGAACGAAAAGGTTATTAAAGAACGAAAACGTATACTTTTTAAAATATATAACTGTAACACACTAACATTTGTGCTCACACATTAATGTGACCAATATTGATTTACCTCTAGTGTAAGCAGTATCCAGAAATATTACGGACTTTAAATTGATACACACAGTGCAGTTTATTTTTGAACGCCTAAGTATCATAGCACCTTTAAATGTAAAATAATAGTAATGTTGATGTACGTCGATGCGCTTGGGAAGATTTAAACAGGTTAACTCGGACACACATCGCTTATTATTAATCTAGACAGCGACAGATATAAAATATTCTTGATTCAAGCAATTATTGAACTGGCTATATTCTTAAATGGATAGCAAATTATTATTCTCAAACTTTTTAATAAACATTATAATTTCTATATAATAACTTCAACTTTAAGTGTTAGCAGTCCGGACGTTTTGAGTAACTTTCCTTTCATTGTAAACTATAGATATTTTTGGTCAGTTGTGTATCATCCTCTCTTCCTTTTCTATTTTTTTCAAGATCATATGTATCTATCAATAAGACCAAAAATCCACAAATAATGGACTTAAGCGTAATATACTCATAAGTACGAGTATTCGAGTATATCAAATCCGCGAAACTTTTACTGTTGATGAAGACGATATTTAATTGTATGCACCCTTGAAATAAGTTTTCTTTGGTGTTAATAAGTGATGCAACGAAAACGACATTTACCCGACTAGCAGAACGCAATTAATTGTCAAAGAAGAATTAAAGGAAATAAAACAGTTAATGTTTAAAAATAATTTAATTTATGTGAAAGTAAAGCATTTTTTAGATTGTTGTTTGCTATGATTTGAGCTTTGAGGCTCATGAGCTTGAACATTATACTCGTAGTAATATAATATAATTGTCATCAAGTATGTTCTGACGTTGCGGGTACGATCCGTTTTACTCAAACTTTTCTTAAGAAAGTCTTGAGAGTATACGGCGACTACTAATATTCGTATTCGTTGCATCACTGGTGTTAACGTATTTTCATATTTGATACAAAGAAATATGAATAAAGAAATAAATATGATACACTAATTGTTTACATGTAAACTAACATGTTAGAACGAAAAGGGTATTTAAGACCGAAAACGCATACTTATTAAAATATATTTAAAAAAAAATTGAAACGATCGTAATGAAACTTCGTTAAAACTACACTTGGATACAACAAATAAAAAACCACATTTAAAATTCAGACAGTCTAAGACTTTAGAAATCATGTACCTACTAAGCTAACAGAAAGTTTCATGAGTGCGTTTGCTTTATAATTAGGTTAATGTTTTCTTGTGTTCTTCGTAATGCATTGGTTACAATTAGCGTAGACGTATTACGTTCGAAGGACTCCGCATGACCCTGAGCACCGGACGTCGGTTGTTTACCGAAGCCCACGCGCAATAGGCGTTAGTATTAGACACATGGTGGTCAGTGTTTGTACATCTAAACATGGTGTCCATAAAAAGCTTTAAACAAAATAACTTCAACTTAGGACGTTTTTAGACCAGCTGTTTGTAGGACGTACGTATGATCTTAAGTGGCAATAAAATCGTCTCTAATTATAGCGATGAGCTTCTTTAATGTTCTAACAAGTGGCTCCTATATGCGTCTTTTGAATTTATATTAAAAATCTATATAGGTAATGGAATTATAAACGTATCTTCTTGCAAGTAGCAGTTACATGAAAACAATAGGTATTATTAATTTGTTGTGTTTGTTCATTTTGTTGTCATTCTCTTATTTCTCATCTCAATCTCACAGTAGGATAAAGAAGCTTTCTATTTTCTATAATGTGTGTAGTGTTTCGCATACAAATTTAGGTAATTCCCAACATTGTATAAGTTCAGCCATTAGGTACATTGGTTCTTACCTTAACCTTAACAGTCTATAAACAGTCCACTGACCTCACACCATAGACACTGACCCAGATACCTCGCACCATAGGCACTGCTGTCCATCATCGGTCTGTTTATTTTTGGGTCTAGTATTTTTTGTGATGGTTGTCGCCATCTGTCGGTAGCCAATGCGATTTTCAATGCTTTTACCTTCGTTGCCTCTTACGACACCCACGGGAAGAAAGGGGGTGGCAGATTATTTCGCCGATACCGCACGGCAATCTTTTACTTTTCATTATATTAATCTAACGATTAAACTGTTAAGAATTTTTTTGTTGAAACTAATATGTTAAATGTGTGCTAATTTGTCAGATTAATGTTAATAAACATTACAATTCGTAGCTATAACTAAATTTAGTGCTGTATGTATAGTGCTCTTTTGCTGTATTGTCTGTTGCTGTTACAGTTTCCATACATTTCAGATTCATTAGCAATGGGAGCACCGGCTTGGGGCTCGCGCAGCGCCGGTGATCGTCCACGGCTGCTGCGTATGACGCCGTTGCGGCACAGCTTTGCCGCGCCCGCCACGCCGCCCGCTCCTCCCCCGCCTCGCTCTCACGACTACGCCTCCGATGCCGACACTAATAAAAAAGGTAAATTTCACGAGTTAGCACTATCATACTGCTTGCTCAAACGTTTATGGAAGACATTGACACTACAAACTTTAATATCATCATCATTACATCTTGTCACAAGCCTACAGCTGAACATAGGCTTCTCCCAAAGATTGCCTGCTACTACTGCATCTATCGACTTCTCGCAACATTTTGTAGGTCTTCTGGTTTTCGACAATAAACATTAATATAGTTTAATTTACATATTTCATGCTTTTATGTTACATTAGTTAATAATAATAATAACCTTTATTGTCATAAGAATTTTGAACACAAAGTATGAATTTCCTGACATCCGTGCTAGGTTAAGAACCTGTATTACAGAGGTCAGTGTCTTCTCCCAAATTGATTAACAATAATAATTCTTCACAGCTAAAAATGTCGAGATATTAGTGCAGAATTACAAACAAAAAAATTTAAAAAAAAAATTAAAAGTAACTCAACGAATGCTTTGAACATATATATATATACTGAAATCGTCTGTGTATGTGTGTAATGAACGAACAACTACTTTGTGACTCACAAGTTTTTATTTATGAATGTTAATTTAATTATTGTACAGTTTATAGTATTAGTTATTGAACAAGATAAATCTGCTCACTGGATTAAGTCCTCTGTTTGCTCATAGTCTAATGTAAGAAGCCATGTTCTCATTTTTCTTTTCAAATTATGAACTCTAAGTGGATATATATTGAGTAGCCGATTTATTTTTTGTATAAACACTTAGATAAATGACTACGCTGCCGCCTTGCAGTTGCTGTGAGATACTTAAAAGGTGTGTGGATGTTAGGTATTGTGAGATTTGGAGATTAAAAAACAAGTACAATGTGTACCCAGTGAGAAGTTACATGAATGAACTTTGATGTCTAGTAATTTTAATAATAAGTTAAGTTACTTGTTAATAACACTGTTATTCGATTTTTCAGAAGAAAGCTGGAATGCGAACTTATCCCAAAGATGGAGAAAGCTACGTCGACGTTGTTCGCGGCTCCGACCCGGTTCTGGTAACCGAGAACCAAGCCCGGTCCGTTGTTCCCCGTCTCCTCCGCGCCCGCCGTCGCATTGCTCCCCCGCGCCGCCCTCAAAACTGTCATTCAGGCATCGTGGGAAAGTTTATACAACAGCATCCTTGCGTGTGACCAGCGGAGCGCCGGATATTTTACGGGCATTGGGTAAACTCGGGGGAGGTCTACGTCGCCGTGCACTCTCAGCGCACGACGTTCTTGCACCTCAACAACAACAACCGCCGACGTTTTATGTTCCGAGTCCGACGGTAGAGCGACAACTGGCTTCGTCTTCACCACCTAGACAGTCTGCTACATTACGACGGCGATGTAGTTCCCCAAATGTTTACAGGGCCAAAGAAACATCAGTACCTCGAGATCGTACTCCTCTTATTAGCCAGGACGATGAAAACCGTGACGTTGTTGATCACAGTTACGGTATGGGTCCTAGAAGAAATTGCAAGGAAACTCGGTGTCGGCCGTATAGTGAGAACGTAGACATAGATCTACAGTGCAGGAATAGCTATAATCAGCTCGCAACAAATATATCTGACAGAGTTTGGGATGAACCTTATAGATTACCCCGCGTACAAGCGCGGCATGAGCCAATTCGACAATTGAGAAATGGCGTTGCTGAATTAAGAGTGAGTGCTACTCCGCGTACAGCTAGACTTCCACCCGCACCTCCAACTTTAGGACAAAAACCCGGAAAACGCCCACCTGCTCCTGAACCACGAGATGCGCACACTTTCGAGGTTTGACTTTTGGTTTCGATTTTCTTAGAGTTCACATAATCAATACCATTATAAAAGAGGTAGATTGTTTCCTGGTATTTTTTAATAACAAAACTCGAAATGATTTTCAGGTGCGATTCACAAAATCAGCAGGAGGAAAGGGGCTTGGCTTTAGTATTGTTGGTGGCCGTGACTCTCCACGTGGTGACATAGGCATCTTCGTTAAAACGATCTTCAATAATGGTCAAGCAGCTGAATCCGGCCTACTGCGAGAAGGTATAAATTTGTTAACCTATTAGTAGACATTCATCTTATATATAAAGCACTCACGCCTCGATAGGCAGATTATGCATTTCCATTTGGTATGACTTAGCGTAGCCCACCACGCAACCCACTTCGCCTCTCGGGAAATAGACGGAGACGGGTGGAAAGCCTTGTCGCCGAGTTAGGTTCCGTAATTTCCATGAGATTTTCCAGACTTTTGCCATCAGTCGCCTCTTTCGTTACCAGGGTATTCGATATAGAGCCCTAGGGGGCAGGATTGACCTCCTTACCTTAATCCAGTAACAAGAAATAGCAAATAAAAGAATTTTAGGAAATCCATCCCTAATTGGGGGAAATTGGGGTTGAAAGGTTTTATTTTTATAATTTTTTCTTTTTTAAGTAGTTTATTAATACGCATTAAAATCTGCATTCAGTTTAATACTTATAAACTACAAAACACATGTAGGTATAGACGTATTTGAAAAACAACCTTTTTTTATAAGTGTTGAATAGGAGACAAAAATTTACATAGGATAATTTTACTTTTCGTATACTATGTCCGGAGTAACAGCTAGTATTAGTATATTTGAGATCTGTAAGCTCTTTGAATTGTAATTGTAGTTTCAGAAAAGTTTTTTTTTTTATTTAACACTATAGCGCATTTGATTGGTTAAATTATAACTCATGTAATCTTGTAACGAAAATTATTTTTTGTTCGTTGCATTGCATTTGTATGTTTTTATTATGAACATATTCGTTTTCCATAATGAAAGCATTTCCAATGACTTGAATTTTATAAGAAGAAATATACATGTTTAGAAATGATCTTTTTAAAGTAAAGGTGAACATTCTTAACTGACTGACAGTTAGACGCCAGCTGCAAATTTTATTATTACTGCATCTAACGACATCGCGCACCTGCTTCAGTATGCTCGTTGATTAAGCACTCAGTCTTAAAATTATTATATCGGTAACATGAAAAAATATTATTACGATTAGGTTACTCATATTACAGCTTAAATTGCACTTTTATGCAAAGTTACTTAACGAACATCTGTACTTCTACAGGTGACGAAATATTATCAGTGAATGGAAGGGGCACGGCGGGACTGACACACGGAGAAGCCATTAGGTTATTTAAAGATGTGCGGGCGGGGCCAGTGCTTGTGCGTGTAGCAAGACGGGCACCAGCTCGCTGACTGCCCTGCGCCTGCTGCGGCGACTCCTCTCCGCTTCAGGCGCCTCAACCTTCTTCTCCTAACTATTCCACTTTGTAACATCCTAGATTCAACGAGGACAAACAGATTTTATATTTGGTGCAACATACATGCCTGCTTTAGAGATATCTTAACATTAATTTTGTAACATAGTTACTAGTTCCAATAACGGCCGATAGATGTCGCTATTACCAATGTAACAGGCATCTATCAGCAAATATCTTTCATGTATTTTGACATCATTATCGTCAACATCGTGTTTTAAATTCAGCGTTGAAACTGGATAAAATGCTTGTATGCTCTATGTATGCTTCTATAATGAACCAAGTACAAGTATCATTGACTTAATAATATAAATGTTATAAATTTTGTCTCCTCACTAACGCCACCTAGTATGTATCCCCCGGAGTACATAAGAACTCATACAATTTGGTCAGATCATGCCAATGTCATTGTCTGGGACGATAAAGTTGTCAAATTTTGCGTGTATGTCAAGTTTCAAATTTATATTGAAAACGATATTACGTTATAATAGTATAATTTTAATTCATGAATTCGCATTATTTATTACATTATTATATATATATTATTTATATATATTATTTCTACCACTGTGAACAAATTTTAGGTAGTTTGTGAAAAGCAGAACAGTAAAATTAATTTTAATAGTATTACTTCAGCGAGTTGCTCTGTCATTGGTTTTTTAGTACATCCGCTATGGTCAGTGGCTGCAGCAAAACTAAAAGGTAGTGGGTTGGATACTCTTAACTAATTAAGTTGCGGTTCCGGAACCGCAATTCAGAGCGCACTGCCGACGGTAATGAACACTCCATCTAGTACGTAAGAATATGGTAATAAGGTATACATCGTTAACAAGTATACATAAAATACGTTGGTAACGTTACTCAGTCCTTTTGTATCAAACAAGCTTTTATTCTTAATAATGAATCCACAGGGTAGAATGGATGCAAATGCAGGAGGTACCTATGAGTTCCAGTTTCACATACACTTATCCGAAAAGCAGTAAGATTTTATTGAACATTGGAAATTTTCATAATAATTAACGTTATAAAACTGATAAAAAAAGTACCACTACATTTTACCAATACGTTTTGTAACTATTTTTATATGTTGTTGTTGTGTTATTGAATTGTAGTTTTCGCCTGTAATTGTTGTGACACTAATCATATTTTCTTTTTTATTGTTTTGCTGAGTGTGATAATGTGTGATGTAAGTTCTGGCGCGGAGGTACCTTATGAATTCGCGCCTTCTCGGAAACTACAGAAAGATTATGTATACATACACACACCTCCTAAGTGATGTTGCTTACAAGTAATGATAATAATATATCATAAGTGCCCTATTTCTATTAAAATTCCGATAGGCTAAAATCATTACACATTTTATTCTATATAGCCTCCGAGTCCGATCGATCCTCATGAAGGACTTGTACCAATGAGCCTTTCGAAAGTTTTTTACGATTTGTGCAATTATTATCGTTGTCCAGAACTCTAAGACGGTGACAGACTGATCCCATGTCACGTTGTTCCAAATAAGCTTTGACCACACCATTACTAGGTAGCTTATATAGTCCCGACAAATATGAAAAAATTTAAGTATGTATTGTGGAATTATTTTCAAATAATTTGTAAAGGATAAGTGTATAATTAATATAACTTTATAACGAAAACGTAAGTTTTAATTTACGTAAATAATATTTTCTAATATATTACCAAAGACCAAAAAGACTTTTTTCCGTCGTTCACCTTGTCCTGAATTTTTTTTATCTTAACTAGATTAAAAAAGTTGTTAGAATGGAAGAAACGAAGCTTTTATTAAAATATATTTTTATCGGTATCGGTATTTTTTTTATATATAAACGATTCGTTGAGTATTCGATCTTTTTAAAGTAACATGTAGAATGTTTCATTCGTATTTGTATTATCATCATTGTAAAAAAAAAATATGTAATGGAAAACCACATGTAAATGAAACACGACAAAATATTATTTTTTCTATATGCCAATCTTACCTGGGAGAGGTATACCTTGATCGGTAGCAAACTAAGCCCTGGCGGTCAACTCATGATTCATCGAACTTTCAAACTCAACAGGCTAGTCACATTCGTGATTATGGGCGAATGTTATATTAATTGATGCCTGTTTTTAACGGTGCTTGCTAGGAGGGAACTATTTACAAGTGGGCTTAAGTCTTATCAAGAAACTGATTCTAAGTTTGTACACATAAAGAAAAAATATTTTGTATAGTTTAGCACATAGTTAGAGTTTGTATGATTAACAAAAGCAATTATTTACTTTGCTGTTTTCCCAAAGTAATTGGTGAAAGTAATATGACACAATTTGAATAAAATTGTCTGTGATAAATTAATTCAAAGCTGAATTGCAAAACGAAATGATAATGCCTAGTGTGTTACACTATAAGTTTATTTTTATACCTTCTTGTAGATAAATAAAATACATTAATGTAATAAATTACCTTATTGTGTACAGAGCCTTATATTTAAAATGTAATGTTATCTGACATTAAATTAAAACAACATAATTTTAGAGCATCGTAACATGATTTAATATTGTTTAGATATATTTACAAAAATAATTTTTACGCTAAGAATATTTATAATAACGTAAGCGAAATAACTAGAATTATACGCGACAAATTAATCTACCAAATAAATATTTTACAGTGAAAATGTCTTGCTTTATTAAATGCAAATCGTAATTACGCAAATAATACTATAATACAAATAATTTAAACACTGATAAATTTGAATATATTTTTGATAATGGTATAATGGACAGATACAGTAAGTTACAGAATACTCAGTGCCTCTGTTATTGCGCGAACACTTGTGTGGTTATATACTCTTTGACACTTGCGATACTGTATAAGACCCTGCGTCGACGTGGTCGAAATCAACCAGAGGACTTCATACGCAGACGTTAAACATATTTGTAATTAATCGACATCTTTGCGGTATTAAAGTAATGAATAATTTCAATTCTTTTATACCTAGCTACACGGAAATGTTTCATCGCTTTTTGTTTCATTTTTATTGTTATAATAAATTTATAGGCGATTAAAGGGTGTTATATAAATTACAATTGTACATATCACTTTAGCCATTTCTGGTTTTAGTTTAGTCTAAAAAACTATAACTATTTCTTAGATAAAATTGTAAAAAGCTATGTACATTGAAGATAATCATATTTATTAAAAAACCTTTTGGGATAAGATATACGCCCAAATTCACACACAAAGTTTGGAGTCTTTGTCTAATTGTCTGTTTTCAGGCATCACGCAAATCTACAGTACCGATTTTTCTGTTTTGATGCTGTTATCACTTTAGAAAAACTCAACTTAAAAACTGCGATACTATTTAGCAGGATTTTTGTGGAAAATAACCTGGACTGGACTTACAATACAAACTCTAAATAATAGTTTACACCCCGTAAAATACAAAGATCGACCAGAACGGTATTCATACAATAAGTAATGGCCAAAATGGATCCAAACAAAAAGTACAGAATGATTTTAATGTGATTTTCATACGTGTACATTTATTAAGAAACAGCATTTCAAATAAAATTAATCCGTACTTATAGATCATTCGCGGATGAATTCGTGGGCGAAAATCTAGTATACAATAAAATTGTTATATATTTTCTTTTAAATATAGGCACAAAATTAATTAAAAACCAATAGCGTTAATTGGTAGGTTGTGAAGGAGTTTTAAAAATTTGTTAATGTCATTCAATGATGTGCAGTCTATTTTTCTCATTTGACAATTAAATTGGCTAATGAACTGAATACAGGCTCGTCCATATGTCCAATATGTGTAGGAAATATGATTAAAAACTTCTGTACTATTGGCCACAATCCTGGGTAGAGAACTGGAATCCATCTATAAATTTCTCTTTGAGTTCTTCATTAGTATTAAGTTGACGGGCTGCAGCAGGCGAGGAGCTGCGAGGCGTCTGCAAGTACGGCGATCGCCAATCCGCCTCCCGTTCGAGGCAATTACGGCAAATCGTCCTTATTGGAGAGGCATGTATCCTGCAGTGGACTATTTACAGGCTTTTAAGGTAAGGTAAGTGAGTTCGAAGAAGGTCTTTTTCAAATTTTTGTAGTCGTATCTCCATTTGTGAAAGGATCTAAATCCCAACTCTATATATTCGTATTTAAAATATCTAGGAAACGCTCCGTAAAATCAACATCTAGATCATCCAAGTGTGGTCAACTCTACCTAAATTACGTTTCAATTCGTACAATATTAGTTTTTCCACAAAATCTGCAATGTCGTTTTTGTGTTAATTAAATTCAACTCATCTCCTTGCAATTGAAAATAACTTCATTATACATTTTAAAGAAGTCTAGTCAGTCTACAGATAAGCGATGTAATTTTTTGGTTATGCGATTGATGATTAACCTTCATCATTTTCACTACAAAGCTGACCAAATATTGGACCATGTAATGAATTTCTCGTTGCTCTAATAAGGTAATGGAGCAACAAATGTTCATTAAATTTTTTGATTAATAATACAATGTGCAGCGAGTACGTTTGGTTCTGTTTGTTTCTAACGCGCTATGAACCCCTTGTAGCAGAAACGTCTATTGCCATTTCATCTATTCTTCTTTTCTGAATAATTACTGAGAGGGAGATCATCATTCATCGTAATGAAGAACAGTTTTTATTATCTCTTTGTTTGCCGTTAAAAATAATTCCTTACTAAATGTGTCGGGTTTTTTCTACTATTGCGATTAACAATAAAATGTTATATGAGACTATCATCACCTTGTTCAGAAGACGACGCAAGAACGTTTGATATAGTTAGTTATTTAAAATATTGCTTTTCCAGTCGTTGAAAATAGGATAAGTCTGTTTTCTTGTTTTTTTTTTCTTTTTGTTTTCTTGTTTCTTATAAGCATACATTTAACTTAAATGATTTTGTAGCCTAGATGGTTTCATACCTTTATTTAAATAAAAACTTTCTAGGAATTTAAACACAAACGCAATGATTGTTTTGTAGCAGAGTACCTATGTAAATTACTCATTTCAAATATTCAAAACTGTTCTCCCGGTATTTCCTTTTAGTTGTCGATACATACAAACATATTAAAATACAAATGAGTTGCAGATAATTTTAAAAATAATTAAACAATACTTATCGCGTACGAGTCACGACTATTGAACACGGCGGAGGAAATACAAACAATCAAACATTCTTAAAACTATTTCTTTCATAGATTTGATTTTATGCACGTATTAACCTGTATTTTGAGATGCCATGCTCTGTAAACAAGTCATTTCCAAGGCTGTCTCTCTAGACTGCCTCAACGATTGTCCCCCAGATCCGCTACCGCTCCCATGGAAGGCTCCAGCGTCCACTGGGGGAGGTAGTCTCGCCTCCATTGCGAATCTTTGTCTCAGAGTATCTTTTTATTCTTTAGCAGTATTTAAGTAGTCCACTACGAGATATTTATTATAGCTCCACGCTTCAACTTAAGCCTCCGAATCGATCGAGAATAGAATTTCTAGGTCTTAGGACTCTTTTTTTAGCCTAGGGACCTAGAGACCGTAGGGGTATGTATTAGTAACTCTCTTGTCTATTTTTTCCGCTAAGCAGCAGTACAACCCAACTTATGATATGGTTTGAAGAGTGTGGAGAGACATTTTCGTACTCCGAGGTGACAACGAACATGTAGCCTTCTTTGAGATGGTTGCAGTTGTTCGTGGACTGGAGTAATCACTTACCATAGGTATTTACAAAAAATCTGAAATATTTACCATGAAAAGAAATTAGAACCAAAATTAATTGTACCACCCGACACAAGTTAGTGTCATTGTAGAAAAGTACGAGTATAATTCAGTGTGTATAAGTAAAAAAAATATAATAAGTATATCATATTTATTAACATTACAAGAACATAATTTTAGCAATATAAATATTGGCTTTAATGTTTTGAATTAAATTTTTATAAAATATGTGTAAATACGAGTACTCAGGCACTCGGTTATTAAAAAAAAGGAATCGGAAACTATTTAGAAATATATCTTAAACTATGCAAATTCTATGAATAAGTGGTAAGATAAGGCTAGGATACATTGCATATATATTCATGGCAAGTGACCTGGAAGAAGGCAAGTAATCAATGATGGAATTTTCTTATATGTTTATATATCTTTATATATTGCCTAAATGAACGATTTAAAGATATTAGGGATTTTTGAGGATTTTAAGATTTCATACAACTAAGGATTAAAATTGCCTTAATAATAAATAAGTTTATACGCTAACAAATATTGACTGGGTGTTTTGTTTAAATAAAGCACAGGCTGGAATTTTAAGGCATATAACACGAGCTCAGAGTTTTTAATTATTAAAAAACAATGGAATCCGACATATATCTTTTTAATTACTAAAAAAAATAAAATTTTCTGGATAGTTATTTCCAGATGGCACTCGACACCAATTCAACACCGGTGTTACTTTACAGCGGTTTATTATTCTATTACAAACTTAAATTTAAGTACAGTGCCTAAATTTACGAAAAGTTAACATCACACATTTTCATTGTACAGACTAGGATTAAATTATTCAAATCAATAAATAAACAATTTAACAAATAAAACGCGATACAGTCTTAAGAAAGGCTTAGTTAAGAAAATATTATGATAAATTTTTAAAGATTACATTGTTAAATTAATTTCTATGTACAAAAATCTAAACAATACTGACTAATGCAGAGAGTAAGTCTTGTATACTCAATCCTTTCAAATATTAAGCTGTCTGTATCCTTATTTACTTATAGCTGTTACAGCTTTATCGTTTCTTAGTTTATAGAATTAAGAAGTACAACACTTACAAAACTATATTTTTGCGCTACTTTCAAGCGTCATCACATTCATACGCGCCTAAGCCAACTATTCCAAACCTTTCCTTACATACTCGTATGCCATTGAATTAAGTTACATATAACTGCCAATGGGCAGTTAAAGTTGTATATAAATTACAACCAAGATTGGACTTAGGCGTTGCCCTTGGGATTGCGTAACACTAAGGCGACTGGACCAGCAGGCAGAGATTTCAAAGCTGCCCAAGCCTGAGTACGTGTAAATGTCTCCATAGATTGTCCACCTGCAGAAAGTAATTCGGCTCCGACTAGAATACGTCCACTTTGTGCAGCAGCGCCACCTAGAAAACAAAATTAAAATTTTAAGAACTAAACTTTAGTAGACACAATAACGATGTGATGTTACTCAAATATCTTCTTCTTCATTATCAATATATTAATAGTCCACAACTGGACATAAACTTCTCTCAATAGGGGGTGTATGCCAAAAGCATCGTGCTTGATATGCGGTTTTATTTTAAGATTTTATCTTGTGTTTCTTAACTGTAACACTTTAACATTTATTTAAATTCTGCAAATACCAAATAAATCTTCTCTGTCTTCGTCTTTTTTCTTCTTACGTTCTTTCAAAATTTCTTGACAAGCACAATAATATTAACCCAAGTCTTATGTATTATACTGTAATACTACATACCTGCAAACAGTTTCTTTATTGTCAGTGGTCGGTCACCACGTGGTGAATCTCGACCACCATCTAAGCCAAAACCGAGCCCAGTTCCACCGCCAGCTTTTTCCAAAATTACAGTAATGTCATTAATGGTTTTATCGCCTTTGAGTTTTATTTCGTCTATCTCCTGACGATCCTTCGACTTCGCTAATAAATAAAAAATAAATTAAATTATTTAAATATTTATTTTATTAAATAACTTATGTACACACAAGTAAAATGGAAAAAAGAAATATGATAGGAAGAAATGGTCTTTACAAGGGTACTGCTTATTTCTTAAGAATTTTTTTCCAGCAGACCTGCGACAGGAGAAAAGCTAGACAATGGTAGATTGCGCGCGTACAACACAAAAAAACATACTATACATACATACACCTACTTATACATAAATATATGCATCAAAATTAACATAAATACCCAAAATTAAATAAATATATACATAATAGAATACTACCAATAATTCATACTGCCAATGACATATAGTGGTCTTAGACTCTTTTCTAAAAATACAGAAATAATTATGCAGTCACGTATATTTGGTGGGAGAGAATTCCACGATCTAACTACATGCACAGAGAATAAGTGAGAATATGAAGCGCTTTTATGAGAAGGGAATTTAAGGAGGGATTTAAGATGGGTTCTGCAGGGAGTAAAAGATGGCCGAGCGAAAAAAAATCTCTCGCGCAGGTACGACGGGGATGTTGGGTTACGCAGGATATTAAAAAGCATACATAAAATCCTAGTGTTTCTACGAAAACGAATTGGGAGCCGCTTGAGATCCTTACGAAGATGAGAAACATGGTCAAACTTGCGGATTCCGAAGATAAATCATATTCATAAGTTTTGCAAACGCTCAAGTTTATTCAGCCAGATAGCAAACGTCAGCATAATCTATGATAGGTTGAATGAGTGTTTGGGTCAGAGAGATTTTTGGTTTTAGAGGCAACAAACCTTGAACGCTCTTCAGCGAATGACAAGAGAAGTGAACCTTACGACTAATTGCACTGACATGGGCATACCAGAACAGATTGGAATCGATGATCACCCCCAAGATCCTTAACAGTATCGGTGTAAGGTATAAAAGTGTTATTTATTCATTTATTTATTCTTTATTGTTAGCCTTAAGGTTAAGGTTACAATGGGCGGACAAAGTCAACCCTTGTTATGGTGAAAGGTAGTTGGCAGGTACAAAACAAAGATTAAAAAATAAAAAAATAAAATAAAAAACTCTAATAATAATAGTTGATAAGTACATATAAACACACTAAATAATTAAATAAATATTTATAAAATACACAAATACGTATACAGGTACATAAAAAGATACATAAAAATAAATATATAATAAAAATCGAAAACAGATAAGCCGAATATTGTCAATGGTCTATTAGGTAATCACGAACTAGACTCTTAAATGATTTCTTGCTAGGAGCTGCTTTTATGTTATCGGGCAGGGCGTTCCAAAGGAGTGTAGCTTGAACAGTAAAAGAAGAGTTATAGTATCCTGATTATGTTGTGGAATACGAATTTTAAGTTGGTTTATGGTCTTAGGCTCTCTGTCATGAGCAGAATAATGATATTGGAAATTGTTCTTAAGATAAGAAGGAGAATTAGGATCAGTTAATACAGAATACAATAAACACAGAATTCTATGCAGTTGTTAAGAAGGCGCTCCAACTTATCGAGACGTGATTGGGATAGGTCCGGGTACCACAGATATTATCTAACTTTACAGGTGATATGACAGAAAAATCTAATAAATTCCGAACTCGTCTGCTGCCCACAATTATAGCCTGCGATTTACTGTCATTAATCACTATGCCAAATGATAACCGGCACACGTCTTCATTTACCAAAAAGATCAGTTTGCGCCGGTGAAAAATGGTGATAAAGCTGCAAATCGTCTGCGTAAAGATGGAAATTGGAAGAAATAACAGTAGTGACAGAGTTAATAAAAATAGAAAAAGGTAAAGGAGAGAGAACGCCACCCTGAGGCACACCCGAATTTAGTTCACAAGAGTTCTGACTGGTTTCTCTGGAAAGAACCATCAATGCGAATACTGTGCGAGCGGCCCCGAAGATATGAAACGAACCACTTAATGGCAGTAGGAGAAACGTTTATTGATTAAAGAATCCCTAATGGATATCGAAATCTACGGAAGAAAACGCGTTTCTGAAGTGGAGCTACACCAATAGAGTTAGCTGATTATTTTCTATTACCCAGTGACTTTCGTCTGTAATTTTAAGAAGAGCTGTAACAGTGCTACGATTAGAACTAAAACCAGATTGGAATGGGTTTAGAAGTGAGTTAGATGATAGAAATGAGGATAATTGAGTATGGACAATGTGCTTAATAACTTTAGAAAGGAAAGGCAAAATCGAAATAGGACGAAAGAGAGGAAGCAAGGTAGGAGAAGGAACCTTAGGAAGAGGTATAACGTGCTTGTTTCCAGCTTGAAGGAAACGAGCAGGAAGCTAAGGAATAGTTAAATATATGAGTAGGGACAGGAAGGAGAGAAGACTTAATTAAAACAATCATTTTTGAGCACAAATTGTTCAAATCTACTTCGGAGTAGAAGATATTGCGATTTACGCTTGGGAGCACGAATGTGACAACACAGATAGGTCAAGTCATGGTAGGAGAACGAAGCAGTTAGTTGGCCATGTGAAATTATACTCTTGGGGGATGAAACAATCATCAAATCTAGAAGTGAAGGAGTGCAGTTGTGAAAATGATGGGAAGCGGGAAGAGGTGAAATCTTTAGATTGAAAGAACTCAGGAGAGATGTAAGTCTAGAGGTGTGGGAGTCGTTCTTAAGCAAACAGGTATTGAAGTATCCCATCAAGATCATATGGTCATAAATAGGTCAAAGATCACTGAATACTTTATCTAAGTGGTTAAAGTAGTCAATTCTTAAATTGGGGCTGTAGAATACCGATAGTAGGAATTTTGTGCTATTGGCAGATAGTTCAACAAAAATATATTCTCCAAATCCTGAATATTCAAAGGGGGACGCGGTGACGACTTTAAGAGAAATATTAGTACGTAAGTAGATGGAAATACCACCACACCCTTTACCGATACGATCGTTTCGGGTAAGAACAAATCCTGGTAATGCGTACTGGGTGGAAGGAAACGGTTTGAGAAAAGACTCAGAAATAAGAAGTGCATCGAGGTGATCGCTGCTAAGTGCGAGTCGCTATCCGCACTAACAAAACCCTTATCTGTCGACGTACATGAGAAGAAACTGTCGTTAAGGGCAGCTAGATTATTCATGTGCACAGAATATTAAAAACTATAATACTAAATAGAAATGTATGAGCACTAAGTAAAATAAATATATAAATTTAACCAATAATAAGTTAATGTATTAAATTATATTTGAATATACAAAATGAGGCGTAATTAATCTGCCAAACCCATTGGTATAATGGAAGAAATTGGTAACACTTAATAGCAAAACAGAAGTGGATCTACATAAAAATCAATATATATTAATGACAGAAAGAGAAGAAAAAAATATTCAGTCATAATTTAAATGCAACTCCAAAATATAAATATGAAGACTTCTGAGACGAATATATAATAATAATTGGATTTTTTTATGTTTAAAACAAATTGAAACATTTTTTCATCAATTTAAGCTTGTTTAAAGCTCTTATGAATATCGAAATCTTCACCGATTCGCAAAACAAGATCTTTTAAGAGAAGAACCAAAAAGAAGCACTCGTTTTTTTTTCTACTACATTATGTTATTATGTTAAATTAGTTTTATGTTAAATTCGCCACAACGACAATGTCAAATGTATATATTAATAATTAAACTTAATGACAATTATTAATAGAACTTTTACACTGTCATTATATCAGTAGACTTGCAGGTGCAGAGATTATAACAAATAATAGTGTTTCATAATATAATTTTGTATTATACCATTTTCAGAGCCGCATCTCGTTACATTATCGTTGGCTACAGTTTCATTTTCTATTTCAATAATTACTTCAGCGCGTTGCTCCTGAAAATGAGGTAAAAAAAGTTATTCTATTTCTAGTCTATGGTCTTATTATGACTCCAATATACAGTTTTTTATATAGAGTCCTAAAAGTATAAAATAAGTTAAATGTTTTATTATGATTTCATTTGCATTTCCATTCCATTCCATTGATTGTTTGATTATTATGTAAAAATAACATATTATGAAACGTGCCTATACCTTAAGAATAGTGACTGACTGAGCATGCGTGAGACCCGTCATAGTACAACCATTAATGCTTCTAACTTTGACTCCACGTTTAAGACCTGCCTTTGCTGCAACACTATCAGCCAAAACTCGATGAACCTAAAATAAAAAATTGTGTTATCTTTTATACTTTTGCTGTTGAGTTCAATATTTACTTACTATTTATACTTACCGTAACATCTTTAGCCTCGCAATCGATTCCACCAGCTAGTATTAGCCCTACACCTGTACCAACTCCTTTTTTAAGTCGAATAATTGAAGTACACATTTTACTTTCTTCAATAGAAGAGCTATCTATTTTCCTATTAACAATTTCATTTTTATGATTATAATTATTCAGTGTCTTTTCATAACATAAAGCAGCCTTGTGATTGTCAACAACGTCAACATTATCATAAGCAGAATTTTTCAAGTTCGTAGTTTCTACTTCCACCTTTTTCGTGAGGTCATTACTTCTTTTTTCTTGAATGTATGTAGAAAATGTATTAGGTTTTACGTAACTTAAATTCTCTGATCCCACTTTTTTCATTTCTGTAACGTTTTTTTCTTTATTGTACTTTGGTCCATCTTCACTTTTTGAAGTTTCCACATTACTATCATTTTGCTTATTTTTGCTGGAAATACTTGAGTTTCGTTTCAATCTTGAAGTTTTATATTCTGTTTTTCGGTGTCGGGCATGAGTTTCGTCATCTGTATCAGAATCGGTTTCAGCAATTATTTTGGTGCGTCGTCTGTTTTCACCTTTATTCGTTATAGCACTCACTGAAGATGCGAGTGTAGAAAGGCGTTCAGACGTTTTCACTGTTGGACTAGGAGATCTGTTGTAGGACTCATGAGGGAATTTTGTTTCAAACACCGGTGATTTAAGATTGACATCTCTACCGCTCCTGCATTTTGCTGAAGCTAATATATTTCTTCTATTTATCGTATCAACATTGTACGTTTTTGAAACTTTTCTCTTGTCTGAGTCGGCAACAGAACTTTCCAGTGAACTGCAACTTGCTTGAGATCCAGACGTGGCTGCAGAACCCGCCGAAGAACTAAGTGAAATATTAGTGTCTGATGATACAGAACGGCAAACTTTACGTTTTATGAATTCCTCACAATTCTTCTCTATATTAGAAGGCTTAGAAGGAATTTCAGACTTTACAACCGAGTAAGATGGGTAGTGTAAAATTCTTGGCGACAGGCGAGAGCTATCCGATTCTATAGTATCAACATGGTGCATTGGCGATGAGGCTGACGATCTATAACTGGACTGTGTTGAACTCATTGCAGACTCATTATCACTATCAACTATATCAGTTGTAGTACATATTTTAATTTCAACATTCTTGTAATCCCGAATGTCACCCAAAACATTCTTATACTCTTTAGTAGGTAATTGTGTCACATTGCCGGAATCGAATGTACTTCTTGTCGATTTAACAGAGTATGACCTATTGGATATTTTATTATGCAGATCTATTTTTTCACTTAACTTTCGTTCTGGCGTTGATTCTTTAGAAAGAGATGAAGGAGAATATACTTGTAATGATTTTCTTTTAAAAGCTGGTGAATATTTAGGAATATTATTAGGCAAGAAATTAGTTTTCCATTTGTTATCATTTACATTTAAGGGTTTTGCAGATGTTAAATTGTCTTTTTTTAAAATATCTTTTTGGTTACTGTTCAGGATAAAGGGTTTTGTAAATGTATCTTTGACTTTAATTTCAGGAAGATCAACAATCTGTGTTTGAACTTCCGGTATTACTAGACCTCGAAGTTTAGACATAGATTTTTTTCTTTGTTCTATAATGTGTTCCAGTTTATGAGTAGTCACATTCTTATTACTAGTATCATCACTTACACTTCTAGTGTGATATATATTACGACTAAATGATGTATCAACACATGAAGGTAAAGTAGTCGTGCTCCCGTAAAACAAAGGCATTTTTGTAAGCTCAGAATGCGAAAATCGACCACTTTTTATTTCAGTTTTGCTTGTTTCAAGAGCTCCCAGCACCTCTGGCCTATCAGAATGTCTTTTATAAGATCGCGGTGTATCATCTAAGTTATCTTGGGACTTGGTTAAACGTCTATCTAAAGTAGAAACTTCAGAAAAACTGTTCGTGTAAGACGAGACGAGAGGTGTGTTGTTTCTTAATGTTGACTTTGTTCTCAAGGGTAATGTTCCACATTTGTCCAAGCGATCAGAAGATGCCACAATATCATTAGAAAACATAGCAATTTTGTCTTTAACACTGGCTTCACTTCTCGCATCTTGTGTTCTTGATAAGTAAGAGAATCGTGGTCGAGCAGTAGACCAGCTGGGTGGAAGTCGTGGAGGCAGCCTTGTTGGTAAGTCAGGAGCTTTGTCTATTGCATCGGAAGGCGTTTCTACTCCATCTGGTGGTTGTCGTGGGCAAGTAGGAAGTGGAGTTTCGTCATTTGAGAGACTTTTATCCTCTGCGTCACTTTTGAGGATGCGATCTGAAAATAATCACAAAAACTATGTAAGTATGATGTACATAATTACATGTAACAGACCTAACAAATATTTTAACGTACTCGGGCGATCCATTTTAGTTACATAGTAGGCGAGTAAACCAGGATTTGAAACCGGTTATTAGCACAACTAAAGTAGTTAATTGTAATTTTAAGTACTGAATTTACCAGATCAAGGTTCTGTTTTTAATTTTGTTAAAATAAATTAACTACATGCTTCTTTCTACAGAATTTAACATTAACAAATTTTTCACCAGACCTTATTTAGGACAACATGACAGGTGGCGAGTGTGTGAGTGACCACTTTTTAGTACTGGATACTATCACCAACGATACATATAATATATATGATTCGAAAAAAATGTTAGTTTAAGTCGGAAGTCCGTTCTAAATTGGAGGTCAGGTATTATGGCCAGTGCGATTAAAATATTGTGGTGTCATACATTCTTCTAATCGCACTGGAGATGCTGCTCCATCTTATCACTAGTCTGTGAGATTTGGGTTGGCATACTCAGGTGGATTTTCCGCCATGAGTCGGTCGTCAAATCCTTCTCTATTAATCAGCTTACATTTGCAGAAAAAGATTGAATATTCTCCATTACATGTAAATATTAGTCAATGTAAAACCTAAAACTTGTTTAGTCGACTGGTTTAAGATCATCTAAACATGAAAATCTAGAACCAGGAAGAAACCGTAGAGATTTTACCTATGATTTTATATACATATTAATTATTTAACGAATAATATAGTAAATAATTTTCATTTAGAAAAATTATGCGTAAATAACTAATTGATGGATGGCTTAACGATCAGCGTATGCGAATCCGGAGAAGTGGATTCAAATCCTAGCCGATGCTAATATTTTTACTAGAGTAGAAAAAAACTATTTCATTATGCCGGTGACCTTTCAACATCTTGTCGCAGAGACGCTTATAGAAGGTAAAGACGAGTTACATGTTTTCGAGAAATGTTAGGTATATCCTGCATGAATGACAACATATTTGTTAATTACATAATTATCCTTGTAACAATCTTTGTTAGAAGAAATTGAATTCATTAAAATAATAAATAGGATGGATTTCTCTACTTTAAAGACAGAGAGTCACGTTTGTCTTGTCTCGTTTATTAATATTTACACATTTTAACCATCGTAGTCAAGTAGGTTTAAAATTAACCCTTTACTAAATACAATTTCCTCCTTGAAATTCGTCTAGTCTTCACACACTAGGTGTTGTTGGACTATGACTCTTAGCACAGGCAGACTAACAGAATTTAAAATTTTACTTACAAATCGTTACTCACTTCTTTGTTTGCGCAAGTAATATTGACGATCAGCATTTAGCTGTGAAAACATAAATCACTAGTTTCCTATTACAGTTGACCAACTTATTAGCAAACACGATGCGTCATCTATTTTATCATTCTTTATTAGTCACAAGCTTAATATTATAACCTCTTTAGCTTTAGCCATTAACTTAAGAAATACGACTACCTATTAATTAATTATCACATACATTAATTAGGCGTTCAATCTCTGTATCGGAAATCTTTGTTATTATTATGACCCTTAATTATATATACATAAACATATAGTGCTGTCACAGATAAGGGTAGGCAGCGACTACGAATTTCCATTTGGCACAATTCTACGTAGCCAAACGTGAGACAAACGTGACGAGTGGCGAGTCTCGTTTCCGACTTTGCTCCCGGAAATAGCTATGAGATTTTCTAGGCCTTGGACTCTTAGGACAGCCACGGGAAGAAATTGGCAGGTAGATTCTTACTCCAGTAACATACGGTATACATTATAATCAAATATTAAATAAAAATATTTCAATGTAATTCTGTAACACTCATGTCCTAATTTCCGATGCCAAAATATCTCATTTACCTTCTCTTTCTTCTTCTATTGGATGTAAATGATGGGAATGACGTATTTTAATAACACTGTATGATTTCGTGTCCAGCACTAGTATTCGCTTTGTATACATTTCCTGAGGGGAGAATATTTTATTAATAATTTGGTTCACTTTAACTACAAGGTACGCGATGTAACTGTCCTATCTCACAAACCGTTTATACGTATCTCTCGCACATTTATAAAAAAAAAATAAGTCTTCTTCGACGCATATGGCACGCTTCAATGTGTTTGAACAACTGCCAAGTACTGAAATTCTGCATTGTTCTTTTCATAATTTTAAATATTCCAAAATTTTTCACATAAGTATACATTGTTACTGAATTGCAAAGACATTGAATTAATTTATTCAGTTGTAAAATGATCGGGATGCTTTAAAATATACAATTACCTAAACCGTAATGTAAATATAAGAGCTGCGGTTACTCTTGTTGTTATTATCTTTCCAAGTTCACTGATTAAACATTGCCCGATATCAGAAAGTGCCAAGGGAATCTGTCACACATACCATGTGAAGGTTTGCCCATTCTCAAGACACTGGACCGGCTGGTTAATAACCGCAGTGCCGAAATCCGCCGCTCGCCATTACCATGGGATCTCGGTTTATCATTTTTAGATAAATTTTCCGGGATAGGTATATAGTAAAATGTAGATAGATATAGGTTTGGAAGGTAATTTAAGTTTATTTTGTACCAAATAACACTCTATTCTATATACCGTATAGTATTGAGTACATTACTAAACAGTGAGAAAGATTGCCTGTAGATGCTGTAATAAATATTCAATTTCCTTTTGCGTTAGCAATAAAAACGATTTTAATAACCGGATTTACTTTTTGTGCTACTGTTTTTTGAACTTTTAACTTCGAAACTAAAAACAATTTTCTATTTTGTATTTTTTCTTAGGTATTTAAGTTAAAACCTTCCGAAACTGTTGCGATACATCTTACTAATTTTAGACTAATTTTATATATCGTAAAAATAAAAATACATTAAAAAAAATAGGATTAATCGATTCTAATACAGCGCAACCTGACCTGATTATTTTCTTAATATAATAATACCGGTGTTAATCCTATTGCAATTTCAATTTCTTTAAGTAGTTAGTCATTGTAATTTTAAATTAGTTTGAAATAACCTCGATAGCCGAGTGGTTAGGGGGTGTCTTCATATCAGAAGACTCGATTTCGATCTCATATGTGATGGCTAGTACCAATGAATTTTTAGAAACTTTCGTCCGATTTTTATCATTGGCTTGGATACTAAGACAGTAACAGGCTCTCCATTTGTCACGTTGTCCCAAATAAGTTGAAAGGACAAAAATAATTAGACCTCTAAACACCCCTACATGGAGTATACAGTCGTGAGAGCTTATATTATATATTTTTTTAAACAAGACCTATTTACTCCCTTTGTTTACATGCAGAGCATAATCTTTACGAACTTTAAATATAACATCATTGTTGTTTATTACATTTTTAATTTTTATTTTTAAGGAGTCATTATGAATTCTCTTTTAAGTATACCTAATAAATTACTATGGAAATGAACAGTTTAATTAGGTTATAAACATAGTTATCTCACTGAAAATTCAGTAGTAATAGGCTCTTGAGGTGGTCAAAAGTCTACATTGTAGACCTTTCAACAAACTTTTCACAGAATTTATTTGGGACAACGTGACAGGGATGAGTCGGTCTGTTGCTCTTTTAATGTCCAGGCCAACGATACAAACGTATATAAGTTTCGAAAATCTTGAATAAGTTCATTTAGGGGAATTGGCTAATATGCCTTTGAAAATTAACAATACAATTTTTGTGAAAAATTTATGTTGTTAATTTTCAATTTATGTTTTTTATTCATTTATTTGTGTTTTAATTTACAATAAAATGTAATTCACAAAAAATTGTGAATTACATTTCATTGTATACACAATTATGTAAAAGTAATAACTGTGCATAGAAAATAAACAAAAATAAACATAAAACATATGTAATTATAATTAAATTACGAAATATACTCTAATACTTTCATTATTTTTAACCCGGGAAAGCTCAATGATTACCAGGATTTGATAATACAACAATTTCTTGATTTTTCTTAAAGGAAAATCTTAACCTATACAGACCGTGGAGCGACATGGAGCGTCTGGGCAACTTCCGCGTGTCCAACATAGTGAGAACTTCTTACACAATAGATTCCAAGCAAATCGTCATTTGCACCAATTCATAACACTACACTTTCATTTATCAAACCAGTTTTCGGTTCCTGTTCATTCATAAAGTATTTACTTTCATCACGTCTTCGGAAAAATGTTCAAAAACAATGATACGGACGCGCCGTGAGAACAAAAGTCACTTTATTTACTCGGCTCCGAAGTGATGTCACGGAGGCGGAGGAAAGAGGATCGAGTTATGAATACGGAATATTTCGATTAGCGACCGAAATAACTGTTATTTCACACAGGGTAGGTGGTGCGTGCGTGCGCGCACGGCTGCGAACGAGCAGCAAGCGCGAACGCGGAGCCGCCGCGGCGGGGCACGATGCACTGAGTCGCCGTCGACTTGCAGAATTTTGCAGCGTCGCCGCCCTTGACGGGGGCGTTGCTCCGAGCCAGGGACGGACACCGCTGCGCACGCGACTCCCCCGCATCCCTCGCCTGACTGCGGACCCTGTCCTCGGTTCCTCGACTAACATCGAGCAAAGCATTATATAGGCGAACCGTTTTCTAATAAGTAATCATTAAGAACAACCGTTAAAGCTATATTCACAATGAAGTCGGTGAGAATGTGACTTATTATGCATTTTATTTAACAAAACTTGTGTCAAGAAAGAATTACTACTGTAAATGTAAACATAAACATTATATTATTACGCATTTTTTTTGGTAGGTATAGGTAGGTTTGAACAAATAATGTTTGAAAACAAAAATAAGGTTGCTCTCTTAAAAGGTGAACAGTAAGTTGTCGTGCAACCTGTCTCTTGAATTTTTACACGAGTCTGATTAAACGATCTGAAAAACAACGCACTAGCAACTGTAAGGGCGAACTGTACCTCGCATATCATTACAGAGGTACACAACTTGTTTTTAAAAAGTTGTCTTTTCGTTAACTTTTGTTTAAAAATCCTTCTTACCTTCTCGCATTGACAGTATTATTTCATTAATTTAACGTTAAGAATACGTTAACGTTAATTTGTTTAACTAAAATTTAGACTTAATTTTTATAGCAACTATCTGGTTTCTTATTTTAAGTAGTCTCGTTGCCACTTATTGAAGAATTCAACATTATTTTTTTCAAACAGACAGCAGATTCTTCTATATAATTCCAAATCAATTCCATTTGAAATGTAAGTGTTTTGTAAATTATTCTTACTATGGTATTTTAATACTATACACTTAAAATAGAAAATTATAAACAATTATATGTCATATTTGCTCTGAGATCATTATTTTACATTTTAGTCTTCGTTAGTAACTGTCAACATGTATCTACATCTTTATTTATGTTTTTATTAAGTTTAAGTTTTGTTTTAGTTAATATTATAGTAAAGTTAAGATAATAATTTAAATAAGTTAAGTTAAGTAAGTGTATCTGCGTAAGGTTTATATATATATATATATATATATATTATGTACAAAAAAACAGTTTGTATCAAATTTTTTTAATAAATTATGAAGTGTTTCTAAATTTGGTTAACAAATAGACTACATTTCTTTATACTCAGAACCCATGACAAATTTTCTGCTCAGCCCAAGAGTTAACTGGTAGAGAATGTCTTTTGGCATTAAGTTTCTTAGCGTGCAGAATATGCATTTTATAATAAAATACTGGTATATGGTTCTTTGATAATCTTAATAGGCAAGGGTCGAACAATAAATAATTATAAGTTATTCTTAGACTACTGCGTTGCTTAGCAGTGACCGCGAGAGCTTCCACATCGGCATGCGCCACGTTAGTGTCAGGGTCGAACCCGCACCCCTTACTCTACTTCAAACTGGGCTGTTATATCTTCACGCTTGTCACGTCCAACGGAGTAGGCATAACGTATTTTCGTATAACTTGGACAAAATTATACGTAAGAGAATTAAACCAAAGTGAAGGTAATCTTAGTAAGAATTCGAGTTTTTTTGCACTTGCCAGCATTGTCACCTGCCAGTTTCTTTTCCTAGTTATTAAAAATTTTAGTTGTCAACAGCTTATGTTCCAAGTAAAGTCATCTCAGTGGCTACACGGATCTTGCGCACGCTTTCTTTTGCATTGGAGGCATGAGAAAAGCTAGCAACGAGGAATGCACTGGAGTGACGTCGCGGGCACGGAGGCTGGAATGCGCCCGGCCCTCCGCTGCCCCTCGCAATCCGGACGCGGCTTTTAAACCGCTCCGACGTGTTTGCAGAGTTGTTTGCACATTTTTTTACATTCCCGTCCTTTTATTAATTTTACACTTTTATACGTTCAATTTATGATTCTAGTCTAGCAGAGCGATTAAATCTAATCCCATCGAACGGATGAGGTGTGTCCATACCTGTTTTATATTGTAGATAATCCTCTCAAACATAGCTTTGTATTAATTTATAACATTTTAACTTACTATTTATTTAAATTGGATTCATGATTTGTATATTAAAAAAAAGTGTACGATGTTTATCTGTAATATTATTAAGCTAGTTTCATTGTTTTGGTCTGTATTAAATTTCGTATCAGATAGCCAAACGAAATTATATTTGTTACATGTTATCATTCCCTCAAGAATCTCTACTAATACATATACTATTCACATTTTGACTATCGAACAGAAACGTCTTCTTTTCTCCATTTTTTAGATCCATCGATTATACAAAGAACCAACCACGAAACTATAAAATGGATAAGTGAAAGAAAGTGCAATCGATTTCACTTTCAAAACTAAATTAACTTTCTCCAGTGACATGTCTTACGTAATTTCAACAAGATAAAGCATTCATAACTGCGGCATTCATATCTTACATTTGTATTGTATAAAGGTCAAATTAACTTAATCGTCTTTAATACGTCAAACTTTTAACCCGAAGCGAACGCATGGAAGAGAAGGGGGAGAACGAACGTATTTATTAATTAAAAACTTGATTTATTTGAAAGCATAAACCTGATCAACACTTACATAATTGCTATAGGTATGTTGTTGTGCGGCAACATGCGGAATCATTTAAAACACTTTTTACTTTTGATTGGTTCGCATATAGTGAATGGTCGGAGCACAAAATACGTATAACATTACATCAAATGAAATGCTTCTGTGGCGGCATGCGGGCAAACTGAAACTGGGCACGCCCTGGAATCCACCAAACCATATTATGCCAAACATTGCAAAGTCCTTTGTTATAGCTTCATCTAAATAACAACCTTATGGTTTATACAATTAAATGGATATTGGCAGATGAGCTTCAAAGTTGAGGTTTAAAACGCTTTTTGTTAGGTCTTCAAGGAAATTCCACGGCTTCAATTTTAAACAGCCGGATAAGTGCTTTTAGCTCAACGAAATGCTTGAGCTTCTTCTGTTCGAAGCAGAATACAATTACAGTTTTTAGTTGACTGGAAATGCTTTCACAAATGTGTAATTATAATTAACTATATATTTTAGCTGGAACAATTAGTAAAAAAAAAATTGGTCGTTATGACACGAACTGAAGAATCGTGAATGGGATCGGTTGAAACATTATTTGAAATTAAAGCCGTAGCATACATGTGCTGCCTGAACAATGAAAGCTGACGGGCAGGTCGTGATCGTTACTTTAATGGTCGTACGGTTGGGTTCCAGAACGCCTTATTTTCTTTGGACAAATTAATTTAATCGCATTTGTACTACAATTTATGAACTACGATTTTCAACTTAACAATACGTATCTCAACTTAACAATATGCTCTCTCACTGTTTTTTAACATAATACTTACTGTATGGTGTCGTAAAATTGGAATCTGAGATAAATTCCTCAGCGAGTAAACCCGGCAAAGGAGTTCTAGCACCCAGAGAGACGCAAAAAGCGGGTTTGTAAAAGCCTGTTTGGCAGCGCCATATTAAAATCGGTGATATCTGACTACCCCAATGGGCGCAGCGTGAATGTTTGTATAAATTTTAGGAACCTTTTTATAAATACATATCGTATTCATAAATAATTAAATTTTTCTTCTTTATAAACTTTACCTTAATATTTTTTGTCCCATTATCCCACTTATTTAAAATCTTACAACTACAGTGCTCTAAGTAAATATATCATCATCATTCCCTGTTCCCTTTGTTTATAGCGCAATAACAACAAAGCAACTCTCAACAAAATTACACATGTATACATAAAAACAAATTTAAAAATCAGACCAGAACCAGAATTCAGATTCACAGACATAGCCGACTTGTTTTTAAGCCTATATCAAAAGTGCATTACGCCATGTGCAAAGAATGAACAGGTGCGAACCGCGATGGAAGGCGATCGAGCGCAAGGTGCACTTTCACGACTCGAAACCAGCAAGGATTCGTATAGTTATATATGCAAGCTCCACCGGAATGCAATAAAAATAAGTTTCTCTAACAATCCACGTAACCTATTGACAAATTTACATATCTCTACATCATTTCGCAATAGCTTTTAGTAGCAACGTAGAACAAGTTTTGAAGGCGTCCATATGCAGTGCTGTCTTAAATATTAGCTATGCTCTATTTAATTTTGTGTAGTCCGTAATAAACATCTTTTGTGATTTAAATATTCAAAAGATTTTCGAAGAACCAAAATAATGAATTAACATAATATTGATAATAAAAGAACAATACCAGCTGTTACTCGCGACAATGTACCTGTAAAGCTTTTTCCGTTGAAGTTGTTTGCAGGTGTGCATGGGCTGCAGTGGTCACCTACAATTAGTTAGACTCTTCGTAACCCATTCTAAATAAAAAAAGGTTATGTTATTAAATAAAACTTCTTACCTTCCCAAAAGATTCTTTCAAATGACGATTTTCGAGTTTTCGTTCCAATTTTATTTACGCTTTTTCTGGAACAACAAATAAAATATTAAATTTTTTGGATATTAAAACTGTAACAAAAATTAAATCATACAATGTAGAATATTTTATCTCAAATAATACATGGTCTAAAAAGTAACTAAAAAACATTTTTCCTAAAATTAAATGACGAAAACGCTTTTCAATATTTCATAGGTCAACTTTTGAGTTAAGGAGCTAATGCGCAAAAATATTCTTAACTCTCCAATACTATTTCCGAATCCACACACAAAAATACTTTGATCGATACATATAGTAAAACAGTTTGTACATTAAACCTCTTTGAAAATTTTGTGTTGTAGGTAGAAGCCAATTCCACAATTTTACGAATTCTTGTCTGTTTGTCAATCTGTCTGCCTGTTTGCGCGCGCATCACGTGAAAACGGCAGGGTCGATTTCAGTACAATTGTCTTCAAAAACAACACAACAACAGTTACAAACAAATTTTACTTCGATCGATTAATGAAATCCAATGTTACAGCTATAATGCTATCCCATATAACGCAGCAGTCAGGATTGTCTGGTTAAGTGAAACTGCAACGACACTGAGCGAGCATAAACGTTGGTTGTCTTTAAGGTATAGATTATTATATAGATAGTTAATAGTTAATATAAAATAAACTCTAATGACCGTACACCCAAAAGGTGCAGAATCCTTCACTAAGAAAGGGTCTACACCTATATATTTTGGTTCCTCTCCCGGAGCCTTGCCGTTTTTAAACTGTTTGAGAACCATCCTAATCTCGCTCAGACTGACGTCCGGGATGTTTTTGGAATAATGTCGGGTAAGCTTGGCTCTTGGGTCGTTGCTCACATTAGTGTGTGGTTTCAATGACGGTGTGTGCAGCTGTTCCTAAAATCTCTTGATTTCACTCAAAATCTCTGCTCCAGCGGAAATAACTGCGCCGCTTTCGGTCTTCAACTTAGTCAGTTGGCTCTTTCCGATAGACAGATCTCTGGCGAAGACTTTGAAGCCTTTGTGCCGCGCTATCGCATTTTCAATACAGACTGTATTAAATTTGCATATGTTTTGCCTCATACATTTAGAGATCTGTCTATTCAGTTGCCGATATGCTGACGCATCAGTTGTAAACAGCAGCTTTATCTTACACCTGGCTTTCAAGAGTTTAAGAGTGTGATCGGAAAGCTTTTAGGCTTGTTCATGCGGCGGGTCCTGCAAAACTTAGCTTCTACCGCATGGACAGTTTCCACTAGCCTGCTATTTGTATCGTCCACTGTAACGCAATCTTCTAGGCACTGAAAGCAATTTAATTTCGCCGATGGGTCTCGGGTTTTTGGATAAGGGCAAGTGGTGGACGGAGCGTAGACTTCATCAGACGAGACCGCACGAGCCCAATGTTAAGGTTCAGTGTACCTCTTATCATACCATTCGGTGATCACCGCAGGTTTTACTCGTCTTCCTTGTCCCGTAACTAAGTAACGCTTTTACGACAAGATCGGAAAAAGGCACCGTGTATCTGTCACGATCCTTAGACAAATTATTTGTGTCTTAAATTTTGGCTACACCTAGGCTCGAACCCGGGACCATAGACTCAACACTGGGGTGCGTTGACGCCACGCGGTCGTTAAGTATTTTAAAAATAACAAAAACATGTGACACATACACAGTAATTTCCTAGAACAACTGCAGGATGTAAGGAAGTGTTATTGATGGGCACAGGTGCAAAGCCAAACGGCGACCACAAAACTCACTTATAAACTTAATTAATTATAGTGTTTTTATCACACAATATGTTATATGAATTATAAACATTGTTGCAGTTACGTTATTAGAAGAGCTGTTTTAAGTACATTGCTTTTATTTATTTTTTAATTTTTCCCTATATATAATAGTAATTTAAATTCATATACTATACACATATATAAAAGTTTCACAAATGATACTTTGACTTTTCGGAAAAGCATTACTCGTTAATTTAATTTAACTTAACAAATATGTTCATCATATAACTCGAATATATTTTAATAATATTTGTGCAATATAGCTGTGAATGTATGACCTGACATATATTTGCGAAATTGAGCATAAACATAATGACACACATAAACAAATACATTCTGTATTACCACCATTTTTAGCCATAGGTTAATTAAATTACAATACTCTGAATTAAAACTTAAAATTCTTAAGTAAATATTATTCAATGACATGAGTGAGCAGTAGTAGCACACGGCGGTCCCTTTATTTTCATAGGCGAGTGGGTTTGAATCCTGGTACCGGCACCACTAAAATAATTGTTAATTACAATTCCTGAATTTTCCAAAGACTTGGTACCAAAAAGAAAAACTAAATCTGGATACGATAGGCGGCGCTGTGGTCAAATTATTAAGCAATTAAAAAATCGTACTCATCGCGCCATCAGTAAGGGCGGAACAACATTACACGTTACAAATTAGAAAATCATACAGAATAATCTTTAATTCGGCTTTCTTAATCTTTAGTTCAGGTGATTCAGCGGTATAAATGTAGCCTTTAATGATACCTTATTACACTACTCGTATAAACGGCAATTGTTGTCTTCATCCCCAGCCCGAGGCGCGGATAGTGATTTATAGCAATTTAGTACAAGTGATCAATTTGAGTAATAGTATTAACTACGGGTGGGTTGCACACCGCCACCTATTTCTCTACACTATACCCAACCATTACACGCACTTCAAAAACCAGTATTCGAGTTTACCATATTCATCTCTGCATATATACTATATTTTCTCAATTCATTAACATAAACAAAAACTTTCACAATGTTTACTCTCATATAAGATAACAGAAGTAAACACATGTATGCAAATCTAGAAGACGTTCAACTCAAAGTCCAAACAACAGCTAAAACAATGAATAGAAACAATCCAATATTAGTCATACTTATCCTACTAGTATCATAAACGAGTAAATTTTCATTATGCTTCAACGTTTGTTACCTAACGGACATAAAGAATTTAAATGAAATTCGACCTATAGGTAATTTATCTCATGGAATAAGCTAGGACTTCTTTTATCTCAATCAGCAGTTACCTTGTGAAAAAAAAAATTATCAAGCGGTCGAAGTCGTCGGTAGTCGCTAGAATTATTATATATAGTAATTATATAATAATACTTCGAGAGGCTCCCATGCTTGTCAAATAAAAAAAAATGCACAATCAATTAAAACCTGTAATATCGGCAGAGGCTTCAATCTGTCGACAGAGCTTAGTTTGACAATCAGGAGGGCGCACCGCGTACAGAAGAGATTAACATTTGGATAAAAAGGTGGGATATTTCACCTACACCCCTAGGCGTAGTCCCGTGTCAGGCTGCATACAGTAGTAGTAGTAGTAGTAATAGCAGCCTGTTAATGCCTACTGTAGCGTAACTATTTGTGCCTTCAAATGTTTGTTTCGATGCGGGAATCGTACGAACGACGAACGGATATCTATGCCGCCTGTGGACTTCATTGACCAATGTATAAAATCTTAGTTGAAAAAACCTATCGACAACCGGCAAGAATTGAACACAAGTGCATTGAACTATCTTACAGCCTATCACCTATTACCAAACCCAGTTTAAAATGTTCACCGTGAAATCATCGAAATTGATAGTAACCTACATACGAGTACAAGATATTGCGAATATCACTACTGCGAAACATGTTGCCGCTAATCGATTCCACACATTCAATTATTTAAGTACACGTGCCTGTTTGTTACGATCTTTTTTATTATCGACACGTTACTCTATTTATATAATTTTTTTGCTACTTAATATATTCGTCAACAGAAACCTCATCTACCTGCGACAGTACATTGTGATACATAGGCTTCTCCCAAAAAGCACTATATGTACTAAAGATTGAGGCACTGTGAAAAGAAGATTTTGGCTTTAATCACCACGCTGGGCAAAACGGATTGACAATACAGTACAGTACCTCATACCTTAAACGTTTCTTCCATGAATTCGTTAGCCATTTGTACGTGGTACAAACAAGAGGTATATGCTTAACCGTAAGCTATTTAGAATTTCGTAACGAAACACGAATCAGCTAGTGATGAATGTGTACTAAAGTAATCCAATTTAATAGGATTTAAGCCATAAATATAACTACAGTTTAAATGATTGAAAATTATTAGCAACTATAAAAATTATGTGTTTTTGCATTCTATTCAATATATGTATTCTCTCATAATTAACTTTCTAAAGCGGTCCAATATATATATTAAATATTTATTTGAAAATATAAGATAGATATCTCGTAAGATTTACAATCACACTATAATAAATAAGTAGAATTCGTAACTGTAAACTAAATTGTAACCATTTAAAATAACTTCAACCTTTATTTGATTTCTCGGTCATGCGAGAACCTAGATCTGACCGACGAATCGAATGAATGTTGAATCAAACTTGAAATGTTTGTTGAGAAATGCCACAAAGGAATTTGAATACTCTATCAAGTCAATATCTGTTCCAAAATTGCAACGTTACCTATTTGATAATCTTTGTTACTAAATCCGACCTACTTGGTTTGTCAATAAATATCGAAATTAAAAATTATATCTTAGCTTAAAAAAAACATAATTTAAGAGTTTGCAATGGTTATATTACTTTGCGTATTAAAAACCGTCTTTACAAGTCTTCTTAAGAGAAAAAAACCCAGCCTTAGCGATTAAATATATATATAATTGCTATGATGATAGTTTTTTTACTAATATAAAATTATTTTCAATTAAATACAAATAAAATCAAAACTGGTCATTAAGCATCTTCGCGAAAATGTCATGGTCAGCCAAACAGTTAGTAACTAGATTCAAAGTCGACGCCGCCTGAATTTGATTTTATTTGGCTATTTTAAATATATAACGCGCCAAACCAACTGAGTAAGACACGTCATGTTTATTGTAACATTTAAAGAATACGACAAATTTTTGGTCGAACACCTTACGAGTTTAAGTGCCGACTTTAAAAAACATTTTAGTAATTTCAATAAGACAAAGACAAGACAATATATCATCATATCATAGTTAAAAATTCATCTTATTTGTTGAAGTTAAAGGGATTTATGATTATTTTATTAGTTTATTCTAAATCAAATTAGGTTCGACCTGTCATAGTGTTACTTTGGATCTTGATATCAGTAAATATGTTTTTGACGTAGGAAATACTAATGTGATGACTAGATACTTATTTAATGTAATCATGTCAATTTATTAATGATCTCAATGTGTTATCAACAGTTGTCCAATGCTCATTGCCGTGTAGTATCGGCGTAGGAATCTGCTACCTGTTTTCTGACCGTGGCTGTTGTAAGAGGTAACTAAGGGAAAAAACTTGAAAATCGCAATGGACCGACATTGACAAAAATGCAATGGCGACACAGTGCACATGCACAGCCCACTTGACCAACTGTAACATTCGCTATCGGAAGAAAGTACGCGATCTTCAAGACGCCCGCTCAAAGCAGAAGTTTTCAAGGCTTTTGCCTCTCCCCGTGACATACTTCCATTACTACAGACATTTTGGGACTTCTGATCAAAAAACTGCAACTAGTAGTTTTTCACAGTTTTTGACAGCTTTCTCTTCATGTTAACCTACTACCTAAAGAATTGTAAATCCGCGGGTGCAAGGTTATATGGTTGACGCATTAACACTTCCCAACCAAGATCTCTCAATATTTGCTGAGTGACTAAAAATGTGGTCTGGCGTTATCGTAATAAAAAAAACCAGAATGGGGGTCAATTCCGGCGGTATTTTTTTCTCTTTTCTTGCTTGAGTCTCATCAGCTGTTGGCAGTAGAGATCCGAATCTATGGTTTTACCCGGCAATAAATGCTCGTAATGAAAAAAGTTCTTCCAATCAACATTGCAATCTGACACTGCGTTAAGTCCATAAACGTTACAAATTAAGTTCACATATCGACAGAAAAATAATAGAAAAACCGTCTTTCCTTTTTATTTTTCTATTGAAAATGTGATACTATTTGAAATGTCATCTACTTAATGTTATCAAAACCAGCCAGATATAAACAGTAGAACCGAAAAGATTTTACTGCAACCTTTAAGTTACAATATTTTTAGTTTATATATACGAAAAACTTTTTCCCCAACCTGATATATTGAAAAAGGCTTGTATAACACCTATCATGACCTATGCTTCCGTTATATTAACTCATACGGCACCATCTCATATCGCCGCACTACAAACTATTCAAAACAAATTCCACCGGTGCAAGGCATTCACTATACATAGTGATTGCAACACGTACCAATAATCAAGCAATACTCCAGAGACATGTCTCGGCGATTTTTCGTAACGGTTGGTGATAAGCGCCAGTACATCAAATCGACGCAGACTTGCTAAATCTCGGTCTCATTCTGACACTAAACAATCCGTTACCAGCAAAACAAACACAATCCCAACTGACGCCTTACAGCGCATGGCGCAAACAATACACCCGCGTACACTAGATACATACGCGTACCAGGGTGGTTCTCACCACCCAGAGAGATCCATACAACTCGACCGTCCGAGACGAGATCCAATTACATAGACAGCTTATCGAAAAAGGATAAGCAGTAGAACAATATTATACACCTACTTTTAAAGCGGTCTCCAGCAGAACAGTCCACTTTCCACAGAACTTTCCAGACCTCATGCCTTTTGTAGTAAAACCCGCCTAACGAATTACCGAGTTATCTAATAATCGTCATGGATAAATAAGTTATCAATGAGATATAAACATCTTGCTATCGAATACATCCTTAAAACAACAAGCGTGTTATATCATTAACCAGCATAATCCTTACAATCCGTGATAATATTTCCTTGATTGAAAGTCCATATAAAACACATTAACTATACGTATATAAAACCTAAAACCATTCGTTGCATAAACCAGAAAACAAAGAAGTCAGCGTCAATTCTAACATAATTTTATATACTCATATCTTACTATGCATTCCTTTTCAATGTAATATCAATTACACAATCGAAAAAGCTAAACATGCAAATTTTGTTAATGCAATCGCTGAGACGCTAAAAAGGCTGTTGACATCGAATAATACCTTTTTTGGAAGGATATATCGCAACAAAGAATGCTATGGAGTAATAAGGATAAATAAAATGCAGTCGCGAAAGTCGCCATGTTGGAATGGGGCCTAACCTAGGTTAACCGCGTCGTGACTCCTCGCCCCCGCGCCCTCGACATGCCTGCGGAGCCTGCAGCCTGCGGCCCGTCGCTCACCGGGAAACCTTCACGCTTGTGTTCGGTTACATCGTGCCTGATTACAAAAACCGTTTCAACAAACTGCTTCCCAACTCAATAAATTCAACCGTAACATAAGATTAGAAACAAATTTCTGAATGAATTTTGTGTGTGCCAAACAATTTCATCAAATCTTTATTATGATTAATAGGAATCATTATACTAGAATAATAGAAAATACTTTATAAATAATTGTAATAAGAACTAATAACAGTACCCAAGAATAAAAAGATGTTTGGTAAAGATTTCAGCAGAGATTCGCATCAGCGAAATCGATTTCTATGTAACAAACTTTATTATGAGTAAGTTTTGTGAGTGTTGTACTAGTATTTCTAAAGCTGTCTCAAAATCTTTATTTTATCGTTGGTTGCCTGCGCTGCTTTCGTTCAATCTAATTTGGGTAATAATATGGCACTGCAATATTATATTGTGTTTAATTTACACCTTTATATCCTTCCTTAGAATATCCTGATTGTGACTCATAGTTGGTAGTAAAAATTGATCAGAAGAACATCGTGATGAATTCAATCAACATGAGCAATATAGCTACAAAATAAATAATGAAATATAATGCTGTACTTGTGATACACATTATGTGTCTAAAGAGTTTTAATTATTCTCGGAATGCAAGAGCAGAAGTAAAGGATCACACTGGAATAGGGCTGTAGAATTTTGTAATTATATTGTAAGTTTGGATGTATGTGTATTTGTAATTATACGTATGTTCTTAAATAAATTTCTTCTTCGCATAAGCGAAAACTATTTGGCAATCATAAGATTGTTTATAGTTATTTGTTAAATAGTATGATACCCTGATATTCTCGACCTTAAATTTATTTTAAAAATTATATTTATCAGATATTGGAAATAATTTTATGTGTCGAAATCTCAAAACGGTACTTAATATCCAGTTTATTTTGTCTTTAGTTGATTACTTTAAAATATATGGATGCATAATACTTAAAAGTGTAAGAAATACTCTCTCTGCAAAATTCAACCTCAATTGCACGCGAAGCACCCTACTGACTAATATACTAGGTTCTTTTGACCGAAGTCTTGGTGAAAAATCTTCTCAAAATCAACAAAAAACAAATTTTATAGTATGTGTGGGGGTCCCCCATTTTCCTACATAAAAGTAGTAGAAGCTCGAAGGTCAGGGTGATAGCTTAAATGCATAAGTACTTGAGTGACCTGGGTTCGGAAGTCAGTGCCGGCGGCTGAATTTTCCATTGACTTTGCCAAGTGTATGGGTGAAAGAAAGGAAAACAACATAAGTAATCATGTATGTCTGAAAAATAATTAAACAATTCAAGAGCATAACGTGAAGTCCGCAACCCGCATGGCCACGTTGAACGTGGTGGAATCTTTCTGGCTTAAGATTTCTGTGAATAAAAAAGAGAACGGATTTGCTCGTCAGTACGACACGTACATACGTACTTTACTAAGATTATTAAAAAGGGTTGAGTTTTAATATTAATTTTAAATATTTTTTTTAAATAATTGGTCTCAGTCTCAAAACAGCGTTGGAAATTATTCAAATTTATTTTTAAGCTCATTCAGCTGGATGTAGTTCAGCTACCTTACCTATAAGATTTGGCAGAATTGGTTTAAGAAAGGTTTTTTTATATTGCACTGCTGCCTTTACTTGCCCCAGTACACCGTCTCAACGATTTATGCCATTCTTTTATAGATTCAATTAATGTATGAAAATGTCTCCGTCCCAGAGAAGACATTCTACTGGAAGGTAACCAGCAAAAACAATGGGATATCCCGTTGGTACAGAATGTACTGAAGTGCTTTTTAAAGGATGTCTGTATTAACCGAGACCGTGTCGGCTTTCTAGGTGTTTCGACAAAGGAATCCTACACTACACGCTTTACCATAAATGGTCTTAGTATATTGCTTGACGGCGAAAGTTAAAAGTCGAATTGGGCCTCCACGCCCTTTCTTCCCAAACAAGTGCTGAGACGGTCTCTTCACGGTTCGCTAAATGACGTTATTCGAAGGAATCTTACTTCAGTTTAAGGGACTTGCGTAATTTTTACAAGAGACTAAATAGCATGATGAATGGTCCCTTAGGAAAGTGACAATGCCTCGACTCGACTAAATGCGTCGACAAGACCCGGGGCGGCATCAAAGACAGTTATTAGCTGTAATTGGTAAAGATATGAGTCTCTAAGTGATGACTATTTATTTGTTATTTGTCATAGTACAAATATTTTTATTAAATTCGATATTAAATTGAAAATACGAATTAAATTTTTCCAAATGAAATACGATGTCTTCAAGAGGTAACTAGTATTTAGTATTATTCATTCATGGTTTAATATCCACAAAAAAATATTCTTAATCAGAATCGTTAATTTTAATCTCCACATAATACAAATTAATACTCCTGCTGCTTTAGTTTATAATCAGTTTTTATGCTTCAAAATAATCTCACTGTTAATATCGATTCAATAACAGGTTTCGATAATCCGACGTCTACCTTCATTTTATACATTGGCAGCAATGATCATGAACGCGCAACCTTCCCTATTAGTCCATAGTGAAGTTATAAATAGTAACTTTATCGAAGATATGGGTTGATGTGTGCAGGCTGCCAATCATGACGACAATCGCTTAATTCTTCTTTTTATCAACTTTATTTATTCCCACCGACTGCGAATAGAAAGGGAACCTTACAGACTATTAATAAATATCCGATAATCAGGAAATTAAAAAGATAACAATCAAATAAGGAGTGACAATGCGAAAGACGATAATTGCACTTATGAAAATTACAAATATGTGCTTATTTGAAGTACAGCCCGAACTTCAATTACATTTAAAATTAAAATGTCGGATCAAAAGGCTAAAAGAATATCAAAGAATTTTTGGACTGTTTATACGAAATATCTAGATATGGATAAAATATAATTAAATATATTTCTATTTATATATTCAAAGGGTCTTAGTTTCTTCACGATGAGTTTACAGTGCATAAATGTTTCTATTGAACTACTTATTTACCTACAATGAACTTGTAATTGATATATTATTTATACACAGCCTTAAACGCTTAGGTCACTAGATATGGAAAATGTGACATATCCTAACCAACCCTTAGACGTAATTTCCATCACCGGTCTGGATTCAGGTCTAGTATATGTCAAGTAATTATTCTACCACCAGTCACCGAATTTTCATCCGGTCACGAGATTTTTCGAGTATTCCCCTTAGTCGACTTATACGACACTTACGGGATGAAATGAGGTAGCTTCTTTTACAACGTCACCACACGTCAAGTTATGTAGAATGTTGCTACAGGATAAGGAATAAAATTCGAATGAACGACGAATGAATGATGTTTGTTACATTACCGGTTTCGTCAAAAAATTTTCCGATGTCAGCATCTGGCAATCAAAAGTCCCGAAAAGAAATCTGCTGATTTGAATAAGAATACTAATTATTATGCGACACAGAAGACTCCCTAATTTTTGTGTTCAAATCTCCTATCATATCGCGTTTCTTGCAACTGATTACTTGTTTTGGAAACTTAAGAATGCATTACATTCCGTGATGTTCTCCATATCATCTACCAAAAGGAACAATGTTGATATGTTGTTTATAATCTATGTTATGTTATTTAATGATAGTTTCTTACATAGACTGGGTAAGACAATGTCGTTGCCGATCGTTAAAAACAACGATGTAATAAAATATCACAGCAAAAGCGAGGGACGTGCGCGGGACGAGGTCCCGTTAGACACGCGACACTTCGCAGAAGCGGGCGCATGAGCCTTACGTCGGCCATAGCGGCGACGACTTTCTTCCCTGCATGCAGTTAGGGCTGACAAATACAACAATATACAGTAAACTGTACATTATGTAATATAACATCGGACAAACTTAAAAAAAAAATTCTACTTAATTATATAAGTAGATATAATTTATATTTGAGCACAAATATAATATAACGTGTACTAAAATTTCGGATCTTACGAGTAAATGCACAAAGCTATTCAGAAACCGGTACCACAGTACCTAGATTTAATTAATTGTGTTTACCAGGTACAGCGGCCAGCTAAAATGACAATTTCTGCCTTTTTTCCAACTGAGGAGAATTATGTGACTAGCAGTGGATTGGAAGATGATACAAAAAAATATAAAAATCAAAACGGACTATATGATCCAATAGTTATTTGTATAATGAGGACAACACATTTACACCTTTTCTGCACTTTGTAACAGTATGCATCGTTTCTTAACTTCGTAAGTCGAGTCGTGTGTACATCATGCAAATCCAAACATACATTATATTGACAAAAAGACTAAAGTATGACCATAAACAGCGATAATATTAGAGATGTCGAATTCATAATATCCTGGCGATACAATCCTGGACAGAAGACTTTTCAATTTTATTTTACAAATGGTGTCATTATGGATAAATTTAGACTGAACTCATAATGTAAATAGTGTTTACTGAAGCTAGTATGTTTGTATATCATGGCAAAGAGGATTTGTAAATAATATTGAAAGGCAAATAATAATTTTCGCTACGACCCAACTTAGAGCTTTACAGGGGATGTGTCGTAATTATGAGTACTGTAAATTAACAATATTATTTATGGTTGATGAACTACTCCACAGCGGGCCATGCGGCACACAACACCATGTTGAAATCTCTATCTTAACTTATCGATAGGTTTCAACGTTATACGACGATTACGCAGTTACTTGCTAAAATAAAGCTCCTGTAATACACAGCGTGATTATATTTGCTTATTGTAGAAGTTTGATCTCTATGTAACACTATAGTGAAAGTTCAATCGAAATTAGTACTCGAGTTTTTGAGTGATGCGTGTTCAGACAGTAAGACTTTTTGAAAAATTTTGGTTAGAAACCGGTACAGATAGAATTAAACTGAATTAAAATTAAAAAATTCAATGTGCAAATCTATTTCCGATTTAGGATAGTATTGCTTATGTAGATTACATTCATGTTTTAACAAGGGGATTAAGGGGGTATGTTCCCTACATACCACCTTTTCCCCAAGAGTCAACTTCGGCTGCACGCCAAATGTCACCTGATAATCGCAACGCTTTGCGAACGGTTTGGCGATCGTGGAAGGTTCCAGAAACCTGGCATACTTGACGCGGCTGCTCGTCATCGGTGTGTTTATTTTCGTTCTGTCTGTCTACGAAATAGTTAATCCGCATCCAGAAGGACGCCATGAGGTTTTTTCCTTTAGTTGATACTTATGACACCCACGGAAAGAAAAGGGATAACAAATGTAGAGAAGTAATTGTAAAATAAGTTGTAGTAAATTTTAAAGACTGACAAAAGTTCTTCTTAAAGAGCCTTCTCGGTCTGTCGATTGTGAGGTTGATGAGTGGTTTGGTCACCAGTATTGCAATCGCCATCGATTTCATATAGTAGCCACCAACCAAGCGACGTCCGGATATCCGCCAAATTCGAAACCAAGGAAGTAAAACTTTCTATACATCTTATGAGCTTAAAGAAAGTTATTAATTTAGCCAAAATATTCATCACATGAAATTTCTCCAAAATGTATCAGTATGAGAGGTATTAATTCAAATGTGTAACTTTTTCTTTTAAATTATTATTACGCAGTTTTACACCACAATTTACATACAACGACCTTCTATTCGCATTCAAAGCGATGCTATGATATTTTCAACTTTGCTTTTTTAATATGTATGTGTCTCCACAGAAGCGAGATACTCGTATATTTATATTTTTATAAGAATTGTAAGGATAATGACAAGTCCTTGCTGTTTATATGTCATTAAATAGTTCACGGGCCTCTGTCTGTCAATGTGTAATTCTGAGCAAATGCCTCCATTATTTTTTTCTAGTCGGGAAGAATCTTCCGTAATGATACAGTCCGTGGTTGGTGGACTTCATATTATTATAATTTCTTATATATATGTTTTCCTTCACCACTGAGTACGTGTACGTGGTACGTTCTCGGTGGTGAAGGAAAACTTCACCACCGAGAACGTACCAAATTCAACACTGAGTATAAAACTCCTTGTAGATAATGAAGCTCAGAAATAGTTCCCGACCTTCTTGTCTTGAACTTCTGTCATGAGTATTATTATAATATTTAATTTAGCTTTTAATATAATTATACGTAAACATTTGAGTGTAAACTGACAACCCTGAGTAACTGCGGAGGATTTTTCACCTCAAAGGAATGTTCCAAAGCAAAAAAATATCACTTAGTGCACCATATTTGAAAGAAATATATACATGAGTCTACCTGCAAGTACTTAATGATTAAACTAGATTAACACTAGTTGAGCAACAAATAGACTTCACTAATGAACGACGTAAAAAGTGAGTCGTTTTAGTAAGAATTGGTTCTCATTTCATTGCACATGTAAATAAAGCAAAGTAATAGAATAACCTAATTGTTAGTATTATTACCAACATATAATACCAGGGCGTCTGAAAAGTTTTGAGTCTAAGCACCTTTAACTATCACTAATGACTCGCGCTGCGCAACACTAATTGCGGGTATCCTAAGTAATATAAATGTCATGTTTCATGTCATGATTGCGCTTTTAGTAATTGAACCGTAAACATCACCATGTCCGAGTCATTCGCGCTTTGCACGAAATTGCAGTACGGAGCTATCATAAAATTCCTCATAAAGAAGAACAAAACGCCGACGGAAGTATTTGAAGGGATGTCTGCAGCTTATGGGGAGTCTGCACCTTCATTTACCACCGTAAAACGTTGGAACCGAGAATTCAAACACGGCAAGGAGTCGCTCGAAGATGAGCCCAGGTCATCTTCGAGCCCAAACACTGCCGTTACCGAAGAAAACATTAAAAAAGTGAAAAAACTTGTTCTCGAGAATCGGCAAATCAAATTGTGGCAAATAGCTAAAGCTATGGGCATTAGCAAGGTGCGCATCGGCAACATTTTGCATAATCATTTGCACATGAACAAGGTGTGTGCGCGATGGGTGCCGAAAATGCTCACGCCGCTGGACAAGCAGCGTCGAGTCACAACTTCGCAGGAGTTTTTAGGTATCTGTGGAAATAATCATATATTTTTTCTAGCCTTGTCATTGTTAATGAAAAATGGATTCGATAGTACGATCCGGAGTCAAAACAGGAGTCAATGCAGTGGATGAAAAAGGGAGAAAAGCCGCCACAGAAATTCAAAGTGGAAGGATCGGCGTCCAAGCTCATGGCCACTGTTTTTTGGTATTGTGAAGGAATTTTATTTATCGACTACCTTCTCAAAAATACTACAATGAACGGAGACTATTACGCCGCATTGCTGACAAAAGTGCATCAAGTGGTTGTCGAGAGAAGGAGAGGCAAACCGGCGAAAGGAGTCCTGTTTTTACAAGACAATGCGCCCGTCCACACTACGCGAGTTGCAAGGCGTGCCCTTGCCGAGACAGGATTTGAAGAAATCAACCACACTACAGTCCAGACCTGGCGCCTAGCGATTATTTCCTCTTTTTTCATTTAAAAAGGGTCCCCGAGGATCCAGTGACGAAGAAATGAAGGATATACGAACATTTATACGATACATACGATATAAACGAACATTTCGAGGGTAAAGACGGCGAATATTTTTTGACCGGGTTAAAAACCTTTTATTTAATAAATAGACGGAGATTACATTGAAAAATATTTTTTACACATTTCTATCAGTATTTTTAATACCTTAGCCTCAAAATTTTTCAACCTCGTATATAGATCACTCACGGCTTGCGGGTTGGCGATTGCAATGCCAGACATTTCGCACCTCAAACGCTGAACCCCTAATCGGTTTGTGAATTTCTCAGCCATCTGTCGAACGCCATGAGTTTTTCTAGGCCCTTAGTCGGCCCTTACGACATCCATGAAAATAAATGGTGATTAGTTTTTACGAAAACGTTAGCTCAGCATAGTTAGTTCAACTTTTAAATAAAAAATAAGATGACGCTATTGAAAACAAACTATTTCGAAACCAATTGTTCCTTTCGTCTCTTGCCTACAATAGGTATAACCCCATTAGTAGTTATCATTTATCTTTAATTTTCTTTTGATTGTAAGGCAAAAATGTATTCATTTACTGATAAATTCAAACGTAGTATAAATCTACTTTGATACAGCATTCACGTCGTGTTTATAAGAAAACGTTCAAGTAACACTACTTTAATGTGTAAATGGCTTTGGAGCCCTCGTATAAACAGGGCGGCCAACAAGTCAATAAGTGGAGAGTGGGACGAGCGTGCGAACAAGGTCGAACGTGCTATTGTCAGCGCAGCCCAGAGCCACTTTGAGACACACGCTTCCTATACATCGTCGCGTAATGTACATACTCATAGAGCACAAGATCAAGGAGCTATTCGCCGCTTCCGCCTCTCACGTACGAAATTCCAAGCCTTGAAACGCACCTATACAGGTTCCCAGAACGACAGCCGCATTATTATATACGCGAGCTCTCCTCGCACTTGAACAGTCTCTCTTAAAAAGTAAATTATACCTACTGATTTCCATAAAAATATTGAATACGGAAGTAAAGACGCCTTCGTCGCTGCTTTAAAATCTTAATGTGGGTGTTAAAATATGCTAAGCGGATCAGAAAGAATATCGATAGCTTCGTGATCGATTCCGGCGATTATCGCATACGGCGAAAGTACTATGAGATACGTAGGAAGGTACATAAATTTAATAACAGTATTAGATGTATTGGATTGCAGAGACAACGTCTGCAGGGCCAATCGGCGCGATGCAAGTACCGTTAGTGGCCGCAGCCAGCCGCATGCCACCGACCACGCTATCTCAGCTTCTCAGTATAAGAAATCTTCGAATTATTATTTCAACACAACATTACAGTTAATAAGGAGATGACAACCCGTGTTTCATGTTATCGGCCGTTTTGAATATATTCAATTTGAAAAGACAAATTAATCTTTCTTATACAGGCCAGAATTCTCAATGATAAGTTTATGGTCCTACATTTCCAGAGCAAGATAAACATGTAATTAAAAACAGGATCTTATTAAAGATGGAACTGCTATATAATTAACACTCAAAATTTAAAGCTTTTTTTCACAATTCTTATGTTATTGTATACTTTTTATAAAATCAATTTCCCTAAAATTTTATTTTACTATGAAATTTTAAACTTTGAATTAAAATTAAGAGGAGGCTTTTGCCCAGCAGTAGGTCGTTTACTGGTTGCTACTTTAATATTTAAACTAGTCCGAAGCCAAACACAAAACCGTATTGCATTTTGGTAAAAAATAACACCATTAAAAGATTAAAATGTTGTATAAATAACACCGACATATCAATAAAACCTATTGCTAAATTTAAACATTTCATTACAGTAAGTCCACTGCTGAACATAGACCTTCTCTGAAAATTTACTGAGGTTCTGTACTCAGACATCATTCCCTCTTATTACAAACACTTCAAAATTTCGATATACCGGAAGCCTACCCAAACTTCGGTCGAGTGGACCTCCGGTTACCTTACTCAACGAAACGCAGAAGCACAAAATGCTTCCTGTGGCGACACTTCTAGAAAAAGAGTTCATCACATTATAGAGTCCCTTTTTCACCATAAAGTCGACCAGCTATTGCCCCCTCAGGTTGCATAGTAAAGTAATGGCGTTTAATTTGTCGGAAGGCAAGGTTACGGGAGGACTAAGGTATTTGTGATCCTAATTTCAAAGTTAACCCGTGTTACAGTCAGATTTTTAATCTACGCGGAAAATATTCTATTCAGATAATTTAGTAAGAAGAGTAAATGTACAAGCAACAAAATGTTCAGTAGCAGATTATTTAAAAGCTGCTGATGAAGAAGAATTATTAAACAGGCAAATATTAATAAAATAGAGGTTTTATGTCTGTCTGTCCAAACCAGACTACAAAAGCTGTTATTTTCATTTATTTTCAATTAAAAGTAAAATTATAGATAATGCCCTAGAACGAAGGAAGTCTCCGTTTCATTGTAATATCTGAAAAGGTTCTTTCTTACTTTTGACTTTACTCATTTCCATAAATAAATATTTTTATTTATTAAAAAATATAATAAGTCTTTCTTTCTTTAAGAATCAATTTTTATGCCCATCAGTACGTATGGTACGTTAAACAGTGAAAGAATCTTAACTTCGTTCAGTCGTTCCCTACGGATACATACAAACTTACATTCATTGTTTATATTTTATACTAATATTGAATTCTTGAGAAATAGCCATGAAATTCGAAAGTTTATTATGTTTAAAATAAAAGATTATCGCGTAATTAAAGACATTAACGACTTTATACTTCAAAGCTAAACTGAACAGTGTCAATAACAGGTTAGAAACAAATACCTTTGCCGACACCAAAATGAGTTGGATGAGAAAATCAACCGTAATAAGATGAACGCCGAGTCCCTGTCATTTAAACTAAACTAAACACTGTAAAACTTTGTTTAAAATTAACACTCAGGTTGCGAAAATTCTTATTATTTGACGAAGTAAATAGCTTGTATCCTTTTTTTTCTTTTGTCTTTTTATTTACGTGTACTATTTAACCATGGCTGCTTAATTTATAAATTACAGCTTAGAAAGTAAATAAAACATCACATTATTTTCCAAGACAAACAATTTTTTTAAGTACAGGCTGCGCCGCCTCTCCTTAAGAGGGATCCTTGGGTTGCTGAAAAGCAACAGCGTATTGACGCCGAGAGACGCATCAGCGCCAGCAGCGTCGTTTCTCTTTATTTAAATTACTTGCAGGCCTCCTGCTCCCGGGTATATTCCGCCGAAGCTGTCAAGGCCGCCGGGCCAACAGCGTGTCTCATGTTCGTCGGGTTTTTAGTCTGGCTGGCTTTTAATCCTGATCCCTACATAACCGACGGCGACGATCCTTTTACCTACGCGACTAAAAAATAATTTAGATCGCGATCGCGACCCATGAACGATCCCTAATACCGGCACTTAAATTAATTAAAGTAATTTTAGTGCAGATTTCTCGCGTACGGCAGCATAAGTGAGGCACACAGACTGTTACTTAGCTTATTTATGGTTCCTGCCCTCAACTAGAGATCGACCAGGGAGGAAGATTTTTGGAAATATTTTAATTTCGACCTAATTCTGTTCCTAGTAATTTATTTATTGATACACAAACAGCACAACATTAAAGAAAAATTTCAAAGCTAACAAACTATTTCTATAGTTTACCTTATTTTCATACGTTATTAAAAAAAACTATCTGCTTTGCCTTAACTCTTATGTAATAAATATTAATGCCAATACAAGCATTTGTTTTACAGACTTCCAGATTGGAACAAAAATAAACCTTTCTTTAAGACATTACCATAATGTGAGTATATACATATATCCACAATAGAGCCACCCGACAATCTTTATTCTAAGACAACAATGTATAAAACGATAACGATCGATTACTTTTTAATGTACCTATCAATTACGGTTTGATAGTTTGAAGAAGACAAAAAACGTATAACACTGCCCTGAATTTTCACTAGTGATCAAAGTTTCGTTCAAATACCTCTAAGTAGGCCAAATCGTGAACGCCATTACTCGTAGTATCTTATACCCAAACTCATAACCAAATATCGCTGTTTATTAAGAATGTACGCTTCATGCTATGGATATCGTCGGTCGTTCCAAATATTTAGTATCTAATGACATGGAAATTGTATAAACAAATCACCTTCATTCTAGAATTATTTTACCTAGTCGGTATTTCATTGAAGTACAAAATTGTTATAATGTCTTTTAAAAAAGCAGTTAAATAAAAAATATTTGAAACACTAAAATATTTAAAGTTGCACCAATTTAAGATTACCAGACAAAATTGAATTAGGCAACCACTTCATACATCACATGCTATTAAATTAAAAAAATGTGAAATATATAAAGTAAGTAAAGTAGCAGCCTGTCAGTCCACTGCTGGGCAAAGGCCTCCTTCTCAAATATCTGAGAGGTTTTTTGGAGCCGGGAAGAGCACGCCACGCCGTGCGTCCCTTCACATATCCCCGAAATAATATTATTTATTTTATTATATTCTCAGACATGCAGGTTTCCCCATGATATTTTCCTTTACCGTCGAGCACGTAAAAAATCCAGCATTTAAAATTGTTTTTAACAATTTTAGTGGTGCCAGCACAGGGGAACAAACCCAGATCACTCGCGCGTGGAATTGAGCGCCCTGACCACTAGGCTACCACTGAAATATATATTTGTGCATAGTATGTTAACTGTGTCACGTTCTCTCAAATAAGCTAAGGTTAAAAGAACTAAAATGTCTAGAACTCTAACTGCAATAGTATTGGGCATGCAGTCGTAAGACCATGCTTTTATTTTATTTTTATACAAAAAATATATATACAAACTTGACTTTGCTTTCTCCGCATTTATAACTAACCAATCCTTGCCAAATATTTATCCATCGTGTGTGGTGGTCCAAATAGTATTATTAAAATAAGGCTCTACCGACAGTTTACACAACTAGGGTGGATGGATGCCTTGCCTTATTTATTTTAGAACATATTTGGAGCAACGTCTAAGATGGTGATCCGGTCGCCGTCTTATTATTTAGGTTAACGATAACAATTATATATACGAGCCATTCACATAGGGGATGGAACTAGAGTCTCTTAATTTGGAGGCACTACCCTTGGCTATGGAGGCTTTAGTATTTTTAGGAATTGTTGTATTAATTGTTAGAAAATCATAAATAGGACATCGTAAATCTTATTTAAAGGAGTCTAGTAATATCTCGTTAATTAAATATTTCATCGATGTTTCGTCCTTCACTAAATTACTTTTCTAAACGAAAATATTGTGACCTTAATATAAAAAAGACACATTCATTCCCAAATACCTACTACAATATAAATCCATCAGCATAATAAATTGAAAGCTATTGTCTAAGAAATAGCAACAGAAAACCCATAGGAAAGGTTTTCAATTTAAATAACAATACAATGTAAACTTCTTATAAATAAATATAGTAGTAATTAAATAACACTGTTTGGAGGAGTTTGTCAACCTTATCTCATAATGTGAACCTCAACTGCACGCGCGGACCCTCGTAACTGATAAAAGAGTCTCCGGCGAACAACTAATGAAAAATCGACGAGTTTATTGGGTATATAAACATGGCCCAGATATTTTTTAAAACAAATGAAGCCTTATTACCTTAAAAGCAATATATTGTAATTAAGAATTAATTGTTTAGTGCTGGTCACCTGTCGGCGAGCTCAGATTGCACGCGTACTGTGAAATTAATGACAATGTTTATGTACTACTTTGTACGAGTACATACTATTTATAACCCAATGTACTATTTTCACACATTTTTTAACATAACTCGTAAAACATCACACTGTTTTATTTCGATTGTATCGTTCCATAACAGAGTCCACGGGTTTGAATTGATTAGTATGGTTCGATTATCTCTTGGAGTACCAAACCTACCGTTAATGCAAAAATACTCTTTTCGAGCAAAATCAATAATTCCATTAACAGCAAACAAAGCTGCGTACCACTTAATTCTGTCGTAGATTAAACAATTGCTGATAGCAAATAGAAGTTGGTAGCGGTAAACTACCAACTTCAATGTTTGCTCTTTGAATGCCAACTACACACTATGCAGTATTGGCAAGTAGGTGAAGTAGTTCGGACGATTAGAAAGATCTCCGCACTGCGGTTTATTTTACCTATTTAAATTTATTATTTTTCTTTTTCTTTAAGGAAAAAATTCTCAAGCAATACGCTACGTATTACTCTCATTCTTTGATTTTGCCTTTTTATTAAACGAAACGTTTAATAAACATTTCTCGACACGAACTTCATCATATTTATTTAAATGCCAAACATTTGACCGACAGATGTTTTGTTGTAGACATTTCCATCGTCTGCAACAAAATAATTCACCTTAGATATTCTTATCAGATTTGCAAGACAGCCTTTGGTTTAAGTTATTCCGCGTTCGCATTTATTTTAGCGCAAGAAAGTCGGTATGTGGGTTCGTATTACAAAATAAGATTTGACCACTTCGCAGTAATCGTGCCGAGTATGTATTATACAGTTAACGGTATTGCTGGGTTTAAGGTAGTGGAAATAACAAATGTCGGGTAATGGAAACGCTGTAAGAAACTTGTCGAACTGCAAAGATTAAATTATTAATCTATACATATACACATTAATCTACTTTAAAACATATACACGAATAAGCAGGTTTCGTTAGTTATTTTTGGATTAAATTAAAAGTAAAGACAAAGAGACCGTAAACCGTTTTGAAAGTATCGCTTCAGTGTACTTTGGTTATCGTCCGAAGAACAAAAACATTCCGACCTCATCAGAAACACAGTCACAAGCACAAGCAAGGTCTAGGTATGTAGCTAACGACTTCACTAGCGTGATCGTTAAGCATGCAATATATATTAAAAGAGTCGTGATTCTTAATAATAGTTCATTACGTTTCTAAACTATTTATTATTGCAATACATTTTGGTCGTTTTGTAATATTCGTTCATCAACGAAGTGGTCTGAGAACGACAGTGCTTCTGCAACGATTGACTTTCTATTTCAACTTACAAAGCCGTGACGGGTTTCTGTCCGATAGTTAACTTACAAGTTAAAAAAAACTACGAAATGTATACTACTACTAGTAGTAATTATCGATTTGTTCATGAGATTTGTATTTCTTACTTGACACATTGTTTATGGAAATGACCAGAATACAACCTCAAATATGGACTAGCTAAATACACTGATGAAAATAAAAAATAATCTAACCTTTCTTTTATAATTATTAGCTCTTGTCTGTTATTAAAATAAGATAATGATTTAAAGAAACCCATTGATTGAGAAAGATATTGTTTTACTAACTGTAGATTTGTAGCTATTGGTTTCAATGAGCAAAGGCAACAGTAGCAAAAGCATGTCTTACTTATTATACATATATATTATATATTATACAGAGTGACTCGAGTTTAGAATTCACATTACGAATGTGACCCGGACATGTTTGTAGCTGATCATTCTATAAATAAACAATTTTGAAAATAATTACACCTATGTAGGTTACATAGCCTTATATTAGCCTGTTTGTAAATTCACTTTGTAATATATTACAAATACATAATAATATTATCTCTATTAATCGTGTTAATTGCGCGGAAAATGAGCGAAGTGCTCAGTATTGCTTTTAATACACTCTTTGTACAATTTTAGTATGGAGATGTGGCCTGGTGGAACAATGGCAGGGTGTGCAAGGCTGGCTGATTTTTCAGGGTGAGTTGCGAGGGCGGGGTGCAATGGTCGCGAGCGCCTCTCCGCCCTCGCAACACCACTATTGTTACTCCCTAGTTTGCATGAGAATACAGAAAACTTTCCATGTGTGTCACCGTTCCGAATAAAATATTATTTTCTTTCTTTCCACTCGTTGTTCCTGTGCAACTGGTAAACGTATTGTTAGCGCAGAAAACAATGAAAATACTTTATAACTCCGTGCCTATATCAACAAATTCGCGACGAAAGCTTGAAATGGGACACCATTAAAATATGTTACACTTCTTGGATTTTTCGTCACTTTTATGATTATCAGTACTGTATTAAATACAATGTTAAATGTTTCTTTTGTTTCGCGAAATCAACAATATATTAAATGTGTCTACTCTCATTTTGAATTCGCTTTTTGTTTGTTTTTATTATAATTATGCGCACATTGTTTTAGCATAGATTCAAAACAATTAAAAATATTAATAGAAATAATTATGTAATTCTTTGAGATAAATATTATTTTTATGTAAAACTCTTCCACGAGCACTCTAGGCAACATCCTTAGATTGGAGTTGTAGAATTAGCTGGCAATCTTATGTACTTTTTCTGTACCTGCTTTAAATAATTACTAGCAATTGATTACTGAACATTGACTGGCACTAGTTATTAATAAATGGTATTTTAAATTAGAACCAATTGTTGCCCCTTAGGTCAAAATGTGCTTTCTTGAAATAGAAATTCTCAATCTTGAAGTAGAATTAACTTTTCTTAGTATACAGGTTATTTGAAATCTATTTTGTAATTATCTACTACCATAATAAAGAAAACTGTGTGTGACTTTGATCATTTTGTGATACTATTTCTTAATATAATTTATATCTTTCACTATCTTACGACGTTGTTCGTTGTTATAATTCGCATATCGGCTAGTGTATTTATTGTATTGTATTGAGAATAATCGCCTTAGGTCGATCACAGAATTAATGAATTGTGGGGTATATTTCCAAACTTGCTCTATTGACCTTGAACGTCAATTAATTGGATGTATACCAATTCTTTCTTTCAAGGCAACACTAGAGTTTGCTTTTGGCTCCATATAATTAATTTCCAAGATTGCTTTGCGTTGAGAGATTTTGACGAATCAATGTAGGCGGTAATTACCCAAACAATTGTCAACAGTTTCCTCTTCATTCTTATTTCAATAAAATACGTAATAACGTGAGCCTCGAGCCGTAGAGCCGTGGTAGGCTAGTGGACAGGGCGCTCGGTTTAATTTCGTGACCAGTTTGATTCCTGGTGACGGCACCAATGAAATTGTTAATAGAAATTTTCAGTGCTAAATGTACCACGTGTCTGTCTGTCTGTCGTGGGCATGTCTTAGAAAAAATAAAAGAAATATTTTATGGTGGATATACGAAATCAGACAAGCTGCACTGTAGCAGCGTGGCAAGCTCTTCCCTGCTCCAAAAATCTATCAAACATTTGAGACGCATTTCCCCAGCAGTGGGCATTTACAGGCAGCTTATTTACTTTACGTTATTACACATCACATGATAATTATATTTCGTAAATTTTTTTTCAGAGGTTAATATATTCGCTATCAACTATGCGTCACACCTTCCGCATCTTCTCCGTATACAGGCCCCCAGTTACGGATAAGATAGTGCCAAAAGATATTCACACCATTCTCAATAGCCCCCACCCAACCATAATTGCAGGAGACCTCAACTGCAAACACACGGGTTGGAACTCGAGTAGAATCTGCCCTAGCGGCAGAATTCTCTTTGACGACGCCGAAATCAGAGGATACTGCGTCTACGGCCCGGAGACGCCGACCCACTACCCATTCAGCCGAAGCGGAAACCCTGATGTGATTAACGTGGTGATTACACATGGAGTCGCCGCACCACCACACCAGGAAGTGCTGCTCGACGATCTCGGCTCTGACCACCTGCCGGTCCTGCTCACGTCGGCGGAGACGCCGACGGGAGGTCCGGCACCAGTAGTACGGAGACGCACGGATTGGAGCAGGTTCGGAGAAATCCTGGACCTTCGGACTGGCTCCATTCCCGTATCAACGGAAGGCGAAGTGGACACACTTTGCCTGATGCTGCAGGAACAAGTCACTGGAGCCCTGGCAGAGGCTACCACCACTAACACATCCCCTAGGCCACAAAAACCACTCCCTCGCCACATCCAGGACCTGTTGGCGCGCAAACGGAGGATGTGCAGGGAGTTGCAACGCTCAAGGTGCCCGTCACAAAAGACGGCACTAAACGCGTTAGCGGCGAGACTCAGAGATGAAATCTCAAATCACTTGACCGAGAGCTGGGAACAACACCTTAGCGGAGCGGAGGGGGACTGGACCTCGATCCATAAGCTCTGCCGCCAGCTCTCGGGCGCAAAGGCACCCACTAGACCTCTGAGGCACAGCGATGGCACAATCCGGTACAAATCCTTGGAAAGGGCGGAAATCTTTGCAGACCATCTGCAAGAGCAATTCAAGCCCTTTCCAACAACAAACCTCACCCACGTCGCAACAGTCGAGAGGCACCTTCGAGACTATCTCAGTGGGCCACGAAGCGACAACGACGAAGAGAAATCCTTCTCCCCAGGACAGGTGGGGCGCAGGCTGCGTCAAACCAATCCAAAGAAAGCCCCTGGCGCAGATGGAATTACCGACACCGCGCTAAGGCACTTACCACCTAAGACCATAGCAGCCTACACCAGGCTCTTTAATGGAATCCTGCGCACGGGGCATTTTCCCAAAATCTGGAAACTGGGGCGCATAATAATGCTCCCCAAGCCTGGAAAGGATATCCTCAACGCCGCGAGTTACCGCCCCATAACTCTCTTGCCCAGCATCTCGAAGGTGTTTGAAAAACTCCTGTTGCGACTTATGTATCCTCACATTAAGATCCGAGAGGAACAATTTGGATTCAGAGCCGAGCACTCGACGACGCTCCAACTGTCACGAGTACTGCACTATGCCATATCGGCCAATAATAAAAAAGAGACGGCAATTGCGGTGCTCCTCGACATGGAGAAAGCGTTCGATCGAGTGTGGCACGAGGGATTGCTATACAAGCTGACGCTGCAGAGTTTGCCCCGCCGCTACGTAAAGGTGGTGGCCTCGTTCCTAAAGGGGAGGAGTTTTCAGGTGGTAGTGGAAGGCACTGTGTCCGACGCACGACCCATCTCCGCAGGGGTCCCACAGGGCAGCTGCCTCTCCCCAGTCTGCTATGCCGTGTTCACCGACGATATCCCTAAAGATGAATCCTCGCTGCTGTCTCTGTACGCGGACGACGCGGCGTACTTCACCAGCTCCATAAGAGCCGAGTTCGCAGCGAAAAAAATGCAGAGAGCCCTAGACACCCTACCCAACTGGCTCTCCGACTGGAGGTTGTCGGTGAACGTCGGCAAGACAGGCAATCGTCATCGGACCGGTCAGGAAGCTGCCACCTAAACTTCGACTCCAAAACCAGGTCGTGGAATGGTCGAACGCAGTGAAGTACCTGGGGGTGACCATCGACAAACGACTGACGATGGGGCGCCACGTCAAAGACATCGTAAGCAGAACTCGGTCCGCGGGCGCACTGCTGCGACCGGTTCTCAGATCCCACCTCCCACTAACAGCGAAGCTCGGGATCTACAAAATATATTTGAGATCCCGACTCGCGTATGCCGCACCGGCTTGGTACGGTCAGACAACTGCATCAAGCAGGAAACTCCTGCAGACTCTTGAAAATTCCGCCATGCGTACCATAGTCGGTGCGCCGCGTTACGTGAGGAACTCTACCATAAGGCGGGACCTCAAATTAGAACGCCTAGAGTCGTTTGTGAAGCGCCTGGCGTCGAACATGTTCGAGCGCGCAGATGCCTCATCTCACGTCCATCTCGTGAACATCGCCCCACTGCACGCCCGGCCCCCTGAGAAAAGGGCGCTCCCCAGAGAGCTGGCCGTGGCAGACACCTAAGCCCCCGAAACCCAGCGCCCCTCGCTGGCGGGCATACCGGACGAACCCGGACAGGGAACCGCCCGGGAACCTAACCGGCGGGAGGGAAGGGGGGCTTGAAAACGGAAAACCGCTTTGCGCGACTGCCTCGCAGTCACAATCTCTGCAAACAGCAACCCCATGACCCGCACGTACTTTTACGTGCGGCGAAACGAAACTACTGAAGGGGGCCAAGCCCCGATACAGTTCCTCCGACGCCCAAAAGGCGTCGAGAGAAGACCTGATAGGCGTCACACTTTCGAGAAGAATGCAAGTTCTGTTAAATTTTCCCAAATCCAAAAATCTAGAAACACATTTTATTATGCTCGCATTCATTGTTACATGAACTTAATATTCATGAGAGTTTTAATAATTTAATAATATTTTAGAATGTCCTGTTATGTTTATCGATAAAGTAACAATAAAGTAGTTTGGTGGTTAAGTAATAACGGACTTTGTATTTCAAGTTTGACCAACCCATTAAAAAATGGCATAACTGTAAAATTGTCATTCAAGTTTGTGTTAATGTTATATATACGAAAACTATAAAGTAGTACTATAAATTGGAACCGACTTTTTAAAGAATTATTATTAATTCTTTAATAATTATACTAACGAACATTAGTCTAATAGGTAATTTAAACCACTGTGATTTGAAAAATTAAAATCTACTTAGGTTACAAGTTATAAGCTAATACGTGAATTGTAACTTTGTTTTAACTACAAAGTAAAAAATAAGTATTAATAACATTTTGAAAAAATGGCCATAGTATCCTGCATGTTTAAAAACAATCGGTATTCAGTCATTTAGCTTAGTCAACAAGGCAATGCCAATTCTACTCACAACGAACTCAATGCTTTTTAATAATATAGAAATCCATTATGTTACAATCATTACTCGATCCTGCACGTATGTCACTTAAAATTAGCCACCGAGACAATAAGTGCTACGTGATTTGTATATAATTTCGTATTTATTCAAAACAAAATCATTTAAATTAAAAATAAAAAACATTACGATTGCAAATAATTTTTTTTTTTAAATAAACCATTATTTACGGATTACATCGCCGCTAATAAGATCTTTTTTATTTTTTTAAATTTTATAGCTTAAGTGAGAGAAGGCTTCACGAGTTCATCGTCTAAACTAGGGATTCCCAGACTATTTTGGGCAAGTGACTACTTACCAATTTAAAAACTTTGCGGTTTCTTAAGTGAGTAAACTTGACATCATTTTCTCATCAAACTTTAACATAATAAATAGACATAAAATTCAGTCAATATCAAGTGTAATTAATAATTATTAATACAAATTACGATTTTTTTTTTAATTCCAACAATTATACTTAACTTAAAATATTAGTCATTCTTATAACAAACATATTAGTAATATTGGTGCACGTAACACAACTTATACAGTATCTTGAAAGTTTCAAATAAGAACTAGTGTTAAATAATAGGGGTAAATTTTTAGACCTCGTCGACCCAAAATCAGTTTTCGTGTATGTCGACCCGTGATCTACACAGTAAAGAAGCAGCTTATAAATAAAATAAAGCAGCCTACTGTTGGGTAAAGGCATCCTCTCAAATGTTTGAGACAATTTTGAAGCAGGTATGGGTCCGCCTCTCAAATTTTTTTTTAATCACTTCCTAGAAAAGCTGTTTTCCTTACGATGTTTTCCTTTACTATAGAGCATGTGTTAAATTCATCACTTAAAATTGCTATTAACAATTTAGTAAGGTCCGGTACCTGGTAACTAATTCTGGTCACTCGATAACTATGAGATTGAAGCGAGCGCCCTGACCACTAGGCTACCACGGTTCTTCAAATCTAGTTAATATAAATATGAAAAATACCTTCATATAACATTGACAACATCTCATACAAAGAAATAATGCTGTAAGAGAATCCTTCACAATATTATTTCTTCATAAAGTTTTGTCGTAATGAACCACTTTGATGTATAATTTGTGAAACCTGACTTGTTTATTTGAATTCTAACCACGAAGCTAATTGATATATCGGAACAACGTAGAACAAACCAATTTAACGATGGCCAAGCCAGAACAAATACCCATTTTTGCGATACGTCATTCTCCATATCCTCCGCAATTCTAGCGTGGCTGCACCGCTGATAATGCTGTGGCGGGGCCGTTCTCCCTACCTGCCGCGGCCGAAGTGTGGTCTATAGGTATGGGTGGGCAGGTGCTTACAAGCGCTCGCCTTACTGATCCCCATGGCTTACTGGTGGCGAACTCGGGGGGTCTCGTCCGTCCTGAGATCGGAGGCATGTCTGTGTTTTGGCGCGTCTAGCCAAGAGGGAGAGGATTTGTTGTATCCCCAGGAGCGGCTGGCGCTAGTAGAGTCCCGCACACCTGCGAAAGCGTTCCCGTGACCCTGCCGATATGGAACTCAAGCTTCATGTAATCGGTTCTTGCTCCCGTACTGGCGCAATTGCCCAATGTTTTAAAAAACGGTTCGAACAGTAACAAATTATGTTTAATCGATTGGGGTGAAAAACGTTCTAACAGTCCACCGGATGGTAAGCAACCTGCAAACAACTTCAATCGAAGAAGATGCGTGGACTAAGATGGAATGTAATTGAACTCCCGTTTAGCGGCAAAAATAGGTAAGAGTGTGGTACTTACTCAGACGACTTCAAGGCAAAGAGAGAGTCTACCACCTGTTACTTAATTATATAAACAATGCAATTCATCACTATTATTTAAGATATTTTATAATCAATACATACCTCACTATACAATTGAATTTATTACAAAGTTCTTAATTAATAAATTTAACTTATTTTTTCCTTGAATGTGGCCCTTCATGTATGATATGGGCAAACTTGGATGGACAAATGGATGAACGTTGACGATTAAACGATATGGCCAGTACTAGTTGAGATGACCTGGTTGTTTCCATTTCATGAAATGACCGACCATATCATTATGAATTCTACTTTTGGGCAACGACAGATATTCGTTAATATGTTGTAATGATGTTGCTGATGAATAACGAGAACGCTTACAAATTTTGTTTAGAAAAAAAAGATACCCCGTTTTAAAATGTCTCGATACACAGTGAGCGCATTCACAGTAATTATTCACACAGAACCGAAACAGTAGACCCTTCAAATATAAGTACCGCACGCGAACCGAACCCGTGACCCATTGTTTTGTAAATTATATTATAATAATGATAATGATTTTTTTTGTCTAACTTTACTCATATAATCATAGCTACGCAAATAATTAATTATTTTTTGACTCGGTGGCGTAGTGACTAAGCCGCGCCAGGCGATCGGCAAAACATAATAGCAAACTAGCACTCGTGTCAAACTATAACTTTAATAATTGTGAAGATTCACTTTACAATGTGTTCAATTATGGCTTACTTCCTTTTTTTCTTTAGCCTCCTACGTCTTACACCAAGTCGTGCTAAATGGAAATCTATAATCTCAGCGCTTCCGTAAATTAGTTTAATCGGTTGCAGGCGCTAGTGGTTATATTTGCAGGCAGGTTATTATACAAAATTGTACAAACCTTTGGTGATAAATTATTCAACGATGTAATTTCTTACATTCCCTGTAGACAGCCAACTATTATTTAATCTGTGACCAAGGGCTAAGCCTACCCTACCAAGCCCTCGTGGGATTGGAGGCGCGTTCGTATTCCGGGGTTACTTGTCAGGGGCAAAAGAGGGGGAAACTTTGTGATACAGTGAATAGTCTAGGACACATTGAAAATTGAAATTCGGCAATCAGGAAGATTATATTCAATTATTACCATCTAGTACGAGGGTACTGGCACTGCGCTCAACGACCCGCCTACCCAGCGCATTAACTATAGGTAAACTTCTCATTCATAGAATGCTAACTTTTTTTAGCGCTTTCATGGAAAGGCCTGTGTACTGTAGTAAACTTACACAGAATTATAAAGAAGATAAACAAGTCTATACAATATATACGCCACTAAATAACTACGACGATTAACAGTTTTGACAGTTTTTTTTCAAAATAACGCACAAAAGTGAAAAATAAAGCAATATATGACTTTTGAACGGTTGATAGGCATAATATTGTAAAGTATAAATATTAAGAAATAGTTTAAAATACCTTACAGCATAATTAAATATATTTAAATATGTATACACTTACGCGCTATCTGTCACGTCGCCGGATTCATCCAATTCCCCAATAGTATCAAGTGAGGCCCCAGAACCGTCTTCCCGAGTTTCAACTGGAGGTGGTGGTGGCGCAGTTGTGGGCCGCGTACACACTGGTGTCTCATTTGCATTCTCTTTAAATTGCGATTTGGGAACAAAATCAATTAACCTTGGTAAAACTTCTGGTGCAATATTGTCTTCAAACTTATCATCGACTTTACTATTCATTTCCGCTTCGGAACGCTGCAACCAAGTTTCTATGCAAGTTTTCTTAGTAGGAGTTAGGAGAGGCTCTGAAACTGGGGATGCTACTGTTTCAGGAGTTGGAATTGGTTTCCTTTTCTTTTCACTAGCAGAACGCTCTATTTTTGTATTTCTCGGCATAGGTTTGGGTTTTTCCGTAACTATTTCTTGCTTTGCATCAAGTTGTAATTTATCGTTTTTATGTGGCTCGTTTATTTCTGATATTCGTGTGAAATTTTGTGTAACAGTGTAATTATTATTCCGATCGTTTATCTGCTGTTGCTTCTTTGATTGTGATATGATCTCTTCTTTTACATGAGTATTCTGAGTAATACTATCATTAACACTAAAACCGATTGGGTTAGATTCAATTTTTTTTAATTCTTTGTTTAAATCATTATCTCTTTCTAAAAATGCACCATTTGTCATGTCTTTTAGTATATTTGAATCAATGTTTTCTATACAATTTAATACTTTTTGTATGTCAAATGTTTTAGGTTGCATTATTGGAGTTGAGGGTATACTATTTTCCACAGAACTCGCCATTGATCCTAATCTATCTACAACAGTAGAAATTGAACTACCTGTATCATCAGATTCAGCATCAGCTATAACCAAACAACGTTCCCACTCATTAGACAACAAATCCATGTATATTTCTGCTTCTGGTGGCATAACTTTCCCGTCTGATAATCTGCGAACTAAACGTCTAACTTCATCAGGAGAACCTTTCTTTAGATAAGCAATTCCTTCTTTACTTTGTCGATGTATATGACTGTCAAAGGAAGACTTTCTTGATAATTTAGTTGCTGTGGAAAGCACGGTGTGCTGACTTGTTACTAAGTTGTCTTTGTCATTTGAAGATAGCTTGTGGCCGTCAAGGTTAACAAATGGATTTTGTTCGCCCACAGTTTGAAGAGTTGGTTTGTCCTTGAACGAGTTTTTCTTACCTAGTTTCCTAGGAGGAACTGGAGGTGGTAAAGTCGTTTGCATAGTTATGTCTGTTGCTGGGTTTAAAATTGATATCTCCTCGACAGATTCTTTTTTATTCAGCTCTGATTTTTTATCCGGATCAAAGTGACGAACAAGAAGTTTTAAAGTTTCATCAGAATCTTTCAATCGACGAACACAATCTATTCTTGTTAGTTCTGAAACAGATACGCCGTCAATAGCTAATATTTCATCTCCTGGTATAAGTTTACCCCATGGAGCACAAGCGTTTGCAGCAGGACTATCTTCAGCGCATGACTGCACAAGAAGTCTTCTTACTTTTTCAGCAGCAGCAGATCCTCCTTCGAATTTTAATCCGAGACCAAGACGCGCGCCACGTGGTCTTTGTACCATAACTTCGGAAGCGCCGGCAGCGGCACCCACCGTGAGCACTGTAACAAAGGCCGAGTCTTTCACGGCAGGCTTACCTTCGCCCACCGGTACTATTGTGATAAATTCATCTGCGGTCGCGCCTGCCTCCATGCCGCGTACCGCGCGCCGCACGGTATTGAGCACCGCTGTCAGGTTGCGATCTGACGACAAAAAAAAATCATAAGCTTGCGTAATAAAAATGCAACGATGGATAGTGTTGCGCGCACTTTGAAAGGCTGCTGTAAACTGTGCGAAGCCTCTCTCTTTAACCGTTGCGCATCAGTCGAATGTTTCAAGATGAGCTAAGATTGAAAACATTATAGTCCGTTACGCAGCATAAATTAGTTGAATATAACCTCGCAGTATAAATAACACACATTGTTAAAAAACTCCGCATAAAATTAATTTCTCATCGCATAAAGTAAACCTTGTAGCTTTAAAGATATAGTCATGTATTTTCTATCAAAAATAATTACGATGTACACATACAGATATCATTTTTATACTTGCTCTAAGAACAAGAACAATTTTAATGTGTGTTCATCATAAAGCAAATTATACTTATTGATGATAGCATTAAATTAGCAAACAGTTGGTACCTATAAACATTATTTTGATTCAATACACTTTGGTGCCACTTACGTTCTTCCCCATTACCGACATTGAAACTTTCATCGATCAATACGAAAGTATTACGAGTGTTTTTGAGTACAAGCTGGTCACAAACATTCGCATCACTGAGACGATCGAATGTGGGTTAGTAGCACCAGAGGCGGGCGTGCCGCGGTGCGGTGGCGTTTGCAGTGATCGACGCATTAGCATATCGCCCGGGGCTGCGACTCGTTACTCCCGGATCCCGTTTCGAAGGGCCTATCGTTCTCACGGCGTTCACAATTATTTTCATGCTAAATATCTCGTCTCTTTAATTTACTATAAATGACATCCTATCAATATGCAATAAACGTTCCAATCTTCAATACATAATGTTAAAATATAGTACAAATAAAGCCTTAAATATTATAAAATGGCAAGCATTAATTTACTAACATCATTTCTTTATGCATGATATATGTATAAAATTTCAGATCATTCTTCCTTTTTCTGAATACTTCGTAAGCTTTGCACTATGTAAATAAACAATAATAATGCGGGGTTCATTCTCGTGAGCATAGCACAAAGATCAAAATTTAAACAATGATACCAATACCGTATCGTCTTTGGTGATTACAGTTATTATTATTATGATGACGATATAACATTAAGATAATGTGAAAAGAAATCGCTAACCGAAAGAACTTCGGGATTCGTGAGTGACCTCGTCGTGTGCATCTACCCGAAATGAGAGCGAACGTGAAATCTGTACTTTGGTTACTTGCCCGTTGTTACCGAATAAGCAAAGAAACGACACGGCTCTATCGCATATGGCATCGTTCAGCAATATCTTAATATTAAATCTTTACGCCAAAGCCTTCAAATAAATGTATGAAGGAAATAATTATTAAAATTTTTATTCGAAACATCTATCTGTCCGACAATCGGACGATTAATGATATTTTTATTCGCCCGATAGTCGGATGAATAAGTTAGTTTTATTTATTCGATGAATATTTTCGGTGTAGCTTAGGATCAAAAACTGTTACAAAACTAAATTGGAAAACCCTAACTTCAAGCTAACTTGCCTGCCCCACCCTTAGAGTATTCAAAGCCCTCGCCCGCTGTCCAATATCACAGGTAACACGCGAAACTCAGGGTCTGAGGCTGGCGCGATGGGGGAATTACAATCCTAAGTGAGTAACGTAACGAAAAAGTTCAAAAAGTTAAGGACAGAAAAAAGATTGAACAATTTACGTGCCATAAGAGAATTAGTAAAGATTCAATACGTACAGCCGAAGAATAATACTCTCTTTTAGAATCGAAGTCGGGTAAGTATGAGCTCTAGCTTTTTTTCCCTAAATGTAAAAAAATATTATATAAAAATATAATATTATATATACAAGGCTGTCACCCATATCAAGCACGCTTGTTTGCGCTTACACCGCCACCGCGATGTTAAATCGAAGTTATACGTACGCTAAATGCCTCACGAAAATGTTGTAGGAATTTCGTTCCAGGTACATGAGGAATGCAGGTTATTCGTTAGCAGTTCGTTAATGTAAATAAACACTAGCAACACCTTGGTGTAATTTGGAAAAGGTGCGTTATTATAGTAAAAAAACACGGCAATTACACAGTTTGTGAACAACTAGGCGAACTGCAATATTACGTTGTTTTACCGCACTACGGCTATGCTAGACGGAATATGTGTAACTTACAATAGCAGTACATATCGTTATTTTGTTTATTTTTGATATCTACTACAATATTATGAAACCTCATCTATATTTTATAGCTATCCATGACTAGTAGGAGCAGTATTATTTTTAAAAGAGGTAACGAATAACTCTAGCTTTCTAATAAAAAGAAAATATCTAGATATAAAAAGTAGCAGTATTTTAATGCCGCGCTTCTCAGCCAAGACCACCACCGAGCACGTGGTGAGTTCAGCCCTTAAAATGAATATTAAATAATTTGTTGTTGCCGGGACCGAGATTCGAAATTTAGTCTCTTGCAAGCTATCGAATGGAAGCGAGCATCCCAACCACAGAACCGTGAGAACCGTGATAGCTCTGAGACGGCTAAATAACCATATTCAAAAGTGCAAAAAGTATAAAAAATATAGTGACGCTTTTAGCTATGTTTTGACTATGTTTTGAAGTTCTAAATAGGATTCAAACCAAATGTAATAACTTAAATGGTCCGGCAATTGAAATCTCTTTAATATTTTTTTTATAATTATTCACTGATGACGGACGGATGATGACGGACGGTTGGACGGTTCTCTGTTCACTTAAGGTTTCCCGTTTTTTTTAGAAACTAGTTGGCATCATAAGTATAATTATAAACATCCGCAATAATAAGTATTACAAAATAGGAACGTTATATAAAAGTTAATTTAAATTCAAATAAGTGTACATTTGCACATAATGATCAAAGAATTGCATGACCTACACACGACAAGTCGACAAGTAACAAGGAAAGTGGGTTACAGCACATGAGGTGAACGTGTCGAATTCGAATTATTTCTGCCAAATTCTGAATGACAATTACAATCTCTCCGCTACGTTTTACTCATAATGCTTGACTAACATTTTGGCTAACTTCAAAAAGGAGGGTCAGGTTCTCGATTAGGCTATTTTTTATTGTATACTGATTTAATTGATCCTTCTTTTTCACTAGAGCTAAGGGCTTAGTCTCATGTGTAAATGGTAATGGTAATAGGTTTTATAAATTTCTATAGTGAATGTTTTTACAATATCATTAACTGCCGTCACAATAAACCTGTTATATTTAGCTGCCTGTTTTTCAGATTTCTTTATAGTCTATCGTGGTATTTACTAGAACTGTTTATAGATTATGATCTTTACTTTAAGGTACTATTTTCGACGTAAAACATAATAAGCTTGAATATATCATATAGTAAATGCACGTTAATAAAGATCTAGAATTATATAATAGAGATATAGAAAAATTGCTTTTTAAGAACACATGTCAGCAGAAAACGATCATCTGATCATTTCTTAAATATCAACATTTAATAAAAAATACCTGTGCTGTGGCGATGTATAAACATTTCACAGTAAAATAAAAAAAATAAAAATTTTGTTATATTAAAAATTATGCTTATTTTTGTACATATATCCTTATTACCTCAAATTATCAAAGGAACAATGATGTTTGTGTTCGTTTAAAATTCTTATTGCACGGAAAGTGAAACAATGATCAAGATAATTCCCCACTGTACGACTTATCACATTTCAAACACGCAAAACCTGCTATCAACACTATCGTGTTGCATACATTTTCTTACTGTCGACATACATGCAAATAGATAAATCCATATGAGATCTAGGTGACTGAACTCGGGATTTTGATTCATGTTGTTAGAGGATCTACTTCCTAAATAGGGAACTCGAGTTCGATCCCCTTGGTATGTGTAGGGCTCGGACCATTTTACATAAACGATTTTGTACATAAGCTTAGACACTAAGTCGGCAATGGGCTCTACCCGACACGTTGCCTCAAACAAGCTCTGGTGAAAAGTGGATGAAAAGACTGACAATCCCAGACTTGGGAATACGGTTGTCAGAGCTAATATTATTTTTATATTTCAATGGGAATATCTAACAAAAAGTTTCTATCGACATTAAAAACGATTTCGAAATATTTGATAATTAGTTAATTAAGATAGTCCTTGAGTAATTAATAACCGACTTATTCAATGGGTATCAAGAACAAAAGTATGATCCCATTTGATTTCCAAAGATCTACTAAAAATTGTATTCTCTTTTTATTTAATTTTGGTCTTTAGGACAGTTATCATTTAGTAGGTTAGGTTTGGTTTAAGACATTTATCACCATCTTCTGTCCGACCATGATGTTCCAGATGGAGGCTGCTGAGCGGATACGAGAGAGAACAGTTACCACTCGGAGGTTAGACTGCCGAAAGCTGGGTCACGGCCCTTCAAACATCAATGTTGTTCCACTACCAGAAACGTGGCAGCCAATTTATAAAACGTTGTTTTTATGTACCAAATTACCTATTCTTTATGTGACTTCTATTTGAAATATTGTTCCAAAATAATTTAATCAAACGGAGTATTCAAGCTAAACCTATTATAAATACCAATCTCATTATTTAGGCATTGACATAATTACGAGGATTAGATTTTACATTTATTATTACGAAATCCTTATAATATTGTTAGGTGACCACATTTTTGTAGCAGTTGTTCTAGTACCAACTCTGTTTATTCAGTCACTAAAATAATAACACTCTTTACGATTAATATAGTTGAAATTTGTATAGTTCTTTGACATTATCTTATTACTAATAGTTAAAGACGAACGGCACCAAAACAATGCATCATGTGTCGTATACGACCTTCAACTTTAGAGCATCGAACACTTAGTTTTTTGTCCTCATGTCTGCCTGACTCAGATTGTTAAGAATAAATTTAACACGACACGACGAACATTTTAATACCGAATTATGAATTGGATGGTCATATTGCTAATAGAAACGGTTAGGGTTGAAATATTTGAGGATAAAATCCTTCCAAGACACGAAATAAAATAAAAAAGTGTTGCATACACAGCACAACCACAGTTAGTGGTCCAACACATCTAATTAGAGCATCCTCGGTGATTGTGCAACTCGGTAAGGTAACAGCCGTGGAGCGTGTACCAGCCAACTGATTGCCCGCAATATTTATTGCCCCAGTACGTGCTAACTATGCTGCTAGTTGCAATTGCAAGCCGTTTGTTTCCTTTCAAACGAATGCATATTGTTTGTAAACTTATCTGACATCTTAAAGTATGGCAGGGGAACAATCGAAGACATGTTTTCGAAAGGTTCTTAATTGTGTATACATCATTTGTAATCGGTTATTTCCCTTTCAAAACTTGTATGCCCTCTTGTATATTTTTGGATAGTTTTATTTTTTCGTATAGGTATGGGTATACGAGAAAATAATACTATATATGTATAAACTAGCTAGACTGCCAGAGGCTTTGCTCGCTTGATTATAAGTTGTATACCACGAAACAGATCTCAGGTTTCTAGATATAATATGCCTCTCTGCCAAATCTCATTTAAATCTGTTTAATTATATGAGTGTAACTGAGCGACAAACATCTAAAAATATAAAATTTCCCATAACCAAAGTTTTTTAAATTATATTTCGTCACTTTGATTATTTAAGCTTTTAATACTTAATACTATATCAACTCTTCATGTTCAGTAATACCCATTAAAGACGCCTTTATAGCAACCGGATTGGTGCGAACCAGTAGATGTATTCATAAAAGCAAGGTCAATATTCAGAAATACATCCTTTCATTCAACTCTAACAGGTATGAATTCAATCGATTAGTTTTAGAAACTTTTAACAAAAATATCACTACTTATTTCTAATATTTATTATTGTGGAAAATGTGTTGCCTAAGCATTTTGTAATTTAGAAGTACTGACTTTCAGACCCGTGACTCTATCGGCACGCAACATTTACATAGCGAGTCGGCAACTCGGTACACGTCACAGACGTTCACATAATGAAGGACAAAATTACCTATCTAATCTATAAATAAACATGATTTCTATAACTAAAGAAAGGAACAGGCGTCTCGGCAACAATTTCTTATTTTTAATACAGAAAACATAAATTTAAATTTATCGTCATATAAACTTATGAAACTGTGGTGCGCATTGATACATTTTAGTTTAATGTTATAATTTTTGGTGCCTAATTCATTAAATAAATATTAATCAAACCGAAAGTCTGTATTTATGTACGTAAAAATTTAAAGTTAGTAGTTTATGCTTTTCAATGTGGGTAGCGTTAAAAAGCAATTATATGGCTGTAAAACTCTGAAGTCTTTATCAGATGAAGGAGACGCTGTTTGTTGGCCAAATTACGTCTGCTGTGACATTATCAAGATAGTGTGTCAAAAAAATATGCATGAAAAGTGATAACCAAGTCTGTTTAATAATCCACTTATCTCTTTATTTATCTTTAAAAAAAAACTCTATATTATAACAAAACCGTTTATTGTTAAACCGTATATTATTAAAACAAAAATTTCTGACAAGACTTCGTTAAAGATTATTTAAATAATATTAAAAATCGAATCAAATATTTATTCGACGACTTAAGGTTTAACAAATTTAATTTTACATAGTTGTCCTAAGCTTGTTACTTCTATTGTTCTTCGTCCAGGTCCAGTTTAAAAACATTCAATCATTGATATGGAGTAAAGTATGAATTTACAATGTTCAAACGAAAAATTTTAATATCGAATATTCATATCTTTTCTTGATATCTAAAATTTAAAAGACGTTTTTACATTAGTAGTTTAGTAGACAGTAACGAGGAAAATATTTAAAAAAATCTTCAAGAATAATTTTTGAACGATCTATAAAAACACACACTGTAATTTATAAATAAAAAGAGATTTTGATTGCAACTAGTTTTATATTCTCAATACTGACAAACATACACAAAGATCTTATTCAGTCGGTAAATACTGATTCTTTATACCAAATTATTCAAACACCATAAACAGAAGCATCAATAAATAAGAACTTGGTTATAGTTGACATTATCAGTAATTCAAAATTAGCAGCAGTAGTAACGATCCATGACTCAACGTAAAACCAAAATCTTCAAGAATGCGAATAAACTAACTAAGCAGTGATCTAGGTGGGCGTCGGCGGAATGACATCAGACATTCACCATGGCTGACCGTCACGCCGTCACCTTTATAATTAGGTTGCATTAAATTCAATGTAATATAGTAATACTTTTGTTTTATTAATAATAATGATCTATGGTCTATTATTTCTTACCTATAAATTCTGTTAAAAGATCTTTCATTAATGTTCACACTAATAAATAGTTTGAATATAATCTGTCATGGACTTCCTGCAAACATATATTTACGTATAATTTATACTTGCCGTGTGCATTTTTTTGGTTTCTAATTAAAAATAAAAATGTATAGATAGTCATAAAAAGCGTATCACACTGATAATAAAAAAAACTTTTCCCATCACTAATTCACAGACAAGCTGCGAGGTTAATATCCTACAATGTCTGACCAATGGACCAATGAGCTCAGCTCCAAAACCAAATAACACTAAAAATCCAGTTTGGTGAACCTAGAGAATTCAATCTTTTCTATCAGCTTACTTTAAAAACAGATACCGTTATTATTATTTGTCAACTTTAGATCATAACTTGAATATGGCGTTGTAAATTTAAATTCATATCGTAACAAACGAATCAATTTGAAGGAATGGGCTGTTGACCTATTTTGTGACTATAGAGTCCGGATATTAGAACGTGAACATCTTTTCATTAATATTGCATGCATGCATGCATGCAAGGACTTCAAACTATGATAGCGACATCTATAATCTAATTATATATGGGTTCACCCTAAAATTCTCACGTACAAGATAATCAGACTTTTAGAAACAACACGAGCTTTACATAAGAATAAGCGCAAAAACATAATAAAGACTTCAAACACAACTTTGTCTGCAATCTGTGATACGTATACTACATGATAACAAATGTAACGTCATTTCCTGCAACCGTTAGTATTAGAAAATTGTTATATCACTCACTATGATTTTTATTTATGAACTTAAATATAAATAGACTGGAATGATCTCTAACCGCGAGCAGAAACTGTGGGACCATTGCTTTCTCTTCGCTCACACAAGCAGACGAGATCGGTCACTTAGTAATATTTATCTTTTACGAATTTCAACGTGCTACCGGATTTCACACATCAATGCTTGTAATAATTTTATTGCTACAGCGAAATACCCATACAAAAGTATAGACAGAGTAACTATTAAGTTAAAACCCTAACAGCTTTATGCCAAACGCGTAAATACTACATTCACACTGGTTTAATGTGTTCGTGTCTCTCACTTTATGTCAAATAATACTCTTTGGGGTAAATACAGATAATAAACCAATAACATCACTCCCTGAAATAAATGTAAACGAAGTTCACCAATCCTCTTCAATGTTATAGCATATTAAGCTTAAACTTTTAACCTCTTAATAATGAGAAGATTTAACGTAATTTTGTGTGAAAATTATTGCTTAGAATGCCACTATATCTATTCGCATAAGCCGAACCCAGATCCCACAAAATAATGAGTACAGGAAGCAGCAAATCTAGTGGGAAGGTACCATCAAGAACTCGCCTGCCCAGGGTGGTGTATATGAAAAATATCCCTTTCAACGCATGCCAGCTTTTGTTAGCGCTTTCATGGAAAGGCCTATATCCGCCAATGGACATAGCACTTACACATGACAGACTAAGAAGTAGGAGTCAATGTAGATGTTACGTGTGCAGTTAGGTCCCGTTGCTTAACGTCATTTAAACACTCTCAAACATTTAGAGTATGCCTTCGCCCTACTGATTGATATTCACATGCTGCTACTTCCTTCACAACAATGCAATTCATGTGCAGAAATATCTTATCCTAAGAGGTATGATTGTAACTCATTATTTATAACACAATGAACTCTTCTATGAACCCAAGGGTTCACTCAATAGTTATGTTCTCATGTGACTCTCAAACTGAACTCTCGAAATGTATAAAGTTGCTTAACTTGTTAAATAATTTATAGGTACTACATTAGTATAAAGATCATAAAAGTAAACAGTTTTTTAAGTTATTTTCGTCCATATTATTTATACATTAATATCAAATAAATCAAACGCTTCAAATAATCTGAGTAACGATTCAACAAAATTAAGTGCAAATTGCTATTCAGATTATATGTGTTATGATTACTAGTACTAGAAACGTGAACATCAGACTGAAATATACTATCGGTGAAATAATTATTCTATCCTTCACAAATTTTAAGTTAACGCTATAAACTTAATACTATCGACTATGTTGAGAATAAACTCATTAAAAAGAAATGTTTACGTGTAGTTATTTTGAATAAACTAATTTATTTTTTAATTAAAGAGAATATTAATAAATACAAGGGAGCGTATTATCATTGCAAATGTTCCTAGAAACGTAACATAAAAATGGAAAGGCGGGCGGGAAAAGGAAAACCGGGAAGAATAATGGCGGGCGGTGAATGCGGCATCGCGGGTAGGCACTGCGGGGAGTAGGGGGCCGGACGGCCGGGAGTGCAGCCTGGCGCGCCCTTAATCGTATTACACGCATGCTGCGGCGCGACCGACCTTAGCCTTCCCAATGAAAACCCGCATAACACCTTACTTAACACTATTGTTTACATATTCACACAGTAAGATGAATGTGAGTACTCACCGAAATTTCACGATAACCGCTTTCAAAATAAAGCGGAAAATTATTATACACGGTCACATATAAGTTTGGATGCACTATCGGCAGTTAGAACATGTTCACATGCGTATTAGTAAACAGGGCGATGTGTATAGATCGGTTCGCGGTTGCAACGGTGTGCTAGCGCGCGGTTGCAGCGAGCGTGCGTCGCGACGTCGGCGGCGCGAAGCGTGGTGTGCGCGCGCGCTGGCGGTGGGGCCGACCGGTCGCAACCGGGCCGCGCTCTCACCGTACGCGGCCGCCCTGCCACAATGTCCGCTATAATCGCACTTGACACCGTGCCGCGTTCGATCTCAAAGAAAGTTTCACATTCTCTGCTGCAAGACACGAAAAACTTCAACGTCCAAAAGTCACTTTCGAACGCAGCCGCTTCCATTCGACTGGCAACTGAATGCCTGAAGCCGCAAACAATACTAATTCAATTAGATCATACCGCCGCTCTTATTGTGTTGGCTTCGCTGTTCTCAGTACAGGTTCTAAACCTGCGTTACGGAATTAAACAACGCCCACAACTTTCCAATAGCACAAGCTCCTGTCTCTTGAAAGGTAATACGATTGACGAGCCTGGAGGTAGCGAAAGTATTTATTTAAATGCAAATTTTACTCAAAAACAACGTAAGCTGTACGTTTGCTGCTATTCCGAAGTTACATGAGATAAACGATTGTTAATCCAATTATAGGCTCACTAGTAATAAAACTAGTAAAGAATACCTAGAGTGAGCTAAACTATAACGGGATTTTTATACACATGACCATTTCATTACTTAGATAACACAATTGTACAATTTTTCATCCCCAACAACATGGAAATAAGTGAATTATTTCCATTTTCAAAATACTATAGCGGCGGGATAAGAAATTCTGCCACTCTGTCATCCCTATATCGCAAGAATGGTCTAAGGATAAAATTTAATAATATTTCATATTTTTCTTTCCCTTCTCATTCCATATTCATAAAAGGCGACTAATGTTGGAATTGCTAGAAAACCTCGTTACCTCCGACACGATTTTGATGATGTCCTCTAGGTCAATTTTGACCACCAGGACAACTTTCCGGCTGTTATCAACTGGGCAGGAGATATTATGGTGCCGTAAATGTAAGCGCCAAACACAAAGGCACTCGCTAATCTTTACCTTTCTATATCGTCTGGGATCAAAACCCATGATTCGAGACTCAGTAATCACGCTAAATATACTACTATACCACATGGTCACTAGGCACCGACATATAGGGTAATATACAACATATTATACCAGACCTAAAAATCTGGACTAATATCATCAATTGCGTCTCAGATCTGATAAAACGATCGCCTACTCGATAATCCGATCCGCTGCCAGATATTAAATCTACGGTACTAAATTTCCCCCACCTGGGAAAATCATAATATGTACTTCTCTTTGAAGACTGATGTCGATTATTTCTTATTTCAGACAGTATCATGCGAATAATTATTTAAATATATTACACACTAAGGAACCGCCGGCTACGCACGGACAGATCTGTGAAGAGAATTTAAGAAAGTTTTGGTTATTTTTTCAGGACACGATAAGAAAATAGTAAAAGATCACTAATTCTTTGACACCTCGAACGAATAAACATCGATTTTTTTTAGTTATTCCATTATTATTGTTACTTTCATGACGTAAATGAATATTTAAAACTCCTGTAGGTCCGGAGGTTACCCCACACATAAACACAAACTTATACACTTTCTTTATAGACTAGCAGTTGAACTTTATCTGGAGCCTAAGTTTTATCTATTACAACATTTTGCGTTTACTCATAATTTGTTCAAAATCGAAAATACGTTCCCAAACTATACTGTACCTTCTGTACCTTGTATTACTACTACGTATACGGAACTCTACACATTACTTTGATGGCTAAATGAACCAATAGATGAAGATTATGATAAAATTATAATAATTATGATTGATGATTCTATACTTAAAATAATTTTAGTTAAACAATATTTTAAAAAATATTTAAAACTATACACAACGAAGAACGAACATTTGTGTAACTTTGTTACAACTTAACCAGCTATCCACTCTAAAACACCTTATGCCTAATACAGTTTACTTAAATTATGCCAAACGAGTCTGCTCCAATATTTAAAGCAAAAGTACGTAATTATACACCGAGGTACGAATGTATTGACAGCTGCATTTTTCTCATTCCAGGTTAATGAAAAACGCCACCTTCTTCCATTCCGAGCTAGTAAGAAGTTCACCTAATTACGCCCGTCAAAGTACCACTACCTTCATATACAGAAAAAAACTTTTGCGTTTCTGTAGAATTAATATTTAAAAGGTATTTTAGAATTTAAATAGACATTTAGTTGCACAGTTAAAGTATTTACCTTTTGTCTGTCTATACTAATCGTACCAAAAATTTATTCAAAAGTTTAATTTAGCGCGTACGCTATCCAGGAATAAAAATTATAAAAAACACACTTGCCCACAGAATGTACGAATTTTTCTAATACAAACAATAGTAGCCTAAACTTAAAAATTATTATGGTAACGATCTGCTTGTCTTTATGCCATTTCTTTCTTTGTCTGTAGGAGAACACGAAAAGACGAATGGTCTATTCTCTACTCTTAAAGCTTCACGTGTCATAACACTGTTAATTCTGTTGTTGCAACGCGTCAAGAAATAAGAAAATTCTACTTAGTGACAGTTTTAAAAGTCATTATATTGTGCGCATCAAAAGCTGGAAGAAAAAGTTTTCAAGAAATACACCTAGATTTTACAAACAGGTATAATTTCGCTAATTCAACAGATAAATGAAACGTTTCACTAAATGATTACTAAAGAATAAGTTCTTACGATCATGCACGACGATAGCCACTTTGAAGAATGCATCACTCATTAATGCCATTATCTTATCGCATAATCGTTCCTTATAAAGCTGTTGCCTGCGGTTTCACAACTATCGTGGAAAGCAAGAAGTGACCAGTGTTAAAACCCCAAGCATAAAAAGTTTACATCCTTTATGTTGATCCGGCATTTATCAAATATTATTGAAAAATTTAAAACTGAATCGGTCTATAAATATTTGCGTGAAGCTTGTACAAATAAATAGATAGACCAACAGACTAAAACTTCAAACATATTTCGGTATTACAATCGTTTCTCATACATGTTGCATTTTTTATTCCAAAAATATTCATTTAGATTTATTACTAGTAAACAGATGAGTATCACATGATTAGTGCAAGGCTGCAGGTAAAGCGCTCAGTAACACGGCTGCGCACTGTCCAGTATCCGAGTATATTCCAAGCGTCGGCAATCCTTTAATGGAATTCTGTGGAACGCATGGCAGCTTAAACTGGCTACAATAGGCCAGTATCCTGCAGTGTACAACATAACAAAAGGTTGCGTAACTTAGCGGTTACGGTGCCTCCTTATTGAGTTTTGAATCCTGGATTTACTTGTTATTTGCATTCATATGTTACATATCATAAATCTTACATATAAATAAAATTGAAATATTCAAAATTAGCATTGATGAAGTCAGGTAGGCAACAGGTGGATTATACTTATATTATAAAGAAAGAATGAGGTAATCACACGAACTGCTGGCCGTTTATAAATATTATTTCACGTAAGATAAAATATAATATGAGAAAATTCGATTAATTATGTTGATACGATGACACATGATTTACATGAAAAATAATCGATTAATGTGACAGGAATTTCACTTAAAAAAACCTAAGATTATAGATCAGTCCTTACAAAGCCGGCGGGATTCTTTAGCGATATATAATCACTTGCATTTATGACAACATCAAACCATGGTGGCAGGTTTTACAGTTTCTATCTATTAATATTTCATTTATCATTGAACATTCATATATGCCTAGTTATGTATGAAGGTAACGCCTAAAGTGCGATGGCCTAATTGGTAGCAACCCTGCCTTCAAAGCTGTTACATTTGTTTGATGAATATGAATGTTTGTAACCGAGTCATGGATATTTATATATGGAGATATGATTATTTATCTATGTAGGTATATGGTATGTACATCTATCTTATCACCATCCAGTTGCCAAGATACAAGATTAGTCTAGGACTGTATGACGTGTCTATATTATAATTTTAAAATACATTAGTCTTATATTTCATAGATATCTTTACTGCTTAATAAGCAGTAAAGATATGTATGCAATATTTTGATATTTACACCAATCTTACTATCTATCTACTGATTGTAGTAATAGAAGTGCATTAATTTCTGTAATTTGACTGCAATTGCTGTTATTTTAGGCACTACGTTTTAAGCGATTGGCCCTCATTCTCATTTGCCTATGCTTTTGTTTTTATTTTTTATGCGGTGATGACGTATTTCCAGTGGCCAGTAAGGTCGACAACAAGTAATCGGACACTAGTTAGCCTTATCACGTCGAAAAACTACTTTTATGGAAGAAGGTTGCGGTTTGTAAACCAACTTTATCACGTTTCGTGCGCTAAATAATTCAGAAACATTGCAATCCCGATCTGTTTTTAGTTACTTTTACTAGCGTTTAATGTCTTAGGAGGGAGTATCTTCAAAGAATAAAGTTATTAGAAAGTTCACACATCAAAAACTGTAGTCTATTAAATCCGATAAATTTTATGATATCTGATGATTAGTCACGAATTGTAAACTTTTGTGTTCTCTCTTCGTTTGTTCTCGTAATGCATATAATAAAAGGATATAAAAAATGGTGTTAAAATGGTTTTAAAATTCAATTCAATCCAATGAACACACGAAATATCATACATAAATAACACAGTAATGTACACATTTTATTTAAATCTGTTAACTAATTTGAAGTCTATGAGATTTGTTTGCTGCTTATTTGTATTTGCCATCATCAGTCGGTCGCCAGAGCTACGTCTGTTAGCCAGCATGGTGCTTATTAAAAGCTGAAATATTATCGTTATGATTTGCGGCTAGGAAAGTTTGTTATGTAACTTATGTAAAAAAAAAGATGCAATGAAGCAACGATGCGAACTCCACAACTCTCAAAAATAAAGAAAACCTGTGCCCAGCATTGGGACATTTGTAGGCTGTGCACTGGTTGCCGCCAGTCTTATGAATAGATCCCGGATGTTCGACAATGCGCCACACAGAATTGTAACTTAGGAACACAATCGAGTCATTTTGAAATTGCCGTACATCCGCTAAATCAGACATGAGTTCGATACGCTGTATGAAGAGCTCGTACAGTTTTTATCACATAGGAGAAAAGTACTTATTAGGCTCGGAAGGACCGCAAGTAGCCCTCGAACCAATGAGATTTTCGAAATTTATCTTTGTGCAGTGCCAGATTCCTCGCACCTTAGACACTGCTGCCCGTCACCAGTCTTTGAATTTTTGAGCCATACCCCATAAGATTTTCAAGTCTTGTCGACTATTACGACACGCTCGAGAAGAATGGGGTTGGTAGATTTCCTTACGTCGCACCACACAGCAACCTTTCCTAAGATTTAGTCTATTTCTAAATTAGGAAAAAAGTATTAAAAGTATTTGAAAAACGAGACATAACTTCTTCGCGTGTAAAATTAATGCGAACGACCGACATTTTGCACAAAGGTGAATAACCGTTTTCGTACTTTAAATGCATGTATGTTACGCTTCACTTGTATACCTAATTTTAAAAACGGTGTTCTGAATACTATTTGTAATTTTGAAGTTGTTTCTTAATTTTAATTCATTCATTAGTTTGGCATAGCCGTTTAAATTAGTATTATGTTGACGTATACTATAAAGAGGGAAGGTAAAGACGAGTGAGTGCCTCTGTGTTTGCGTTTACGGAGTTGACAACTGCCGTGGTCGAAATCAGCCAGCAGGACATCATCATCATCATGTCAATGTATCCATGAAGAGCTTTTTCTTTTAGTAGGTTTAAGTGGTGCGGATGAGACGTACTTTTATAGGAGCCTGATTATGACCACTTACTAGACCCGCTAATTGTTCTGTATGAATTATCTTGAAGCTTTTTCCTGAAGAGATCTTTTCCAAATCCGACTTCCTGACATCATTATCATCATTTCAACCTCCAACCAACCAACCACATTTGCCTGTATGTGGAATTGCGTCTGCCTGTATGTGGTTGCCACTCGAAATCCTTTCTGACCTAACGGTTGTCAATTCTGTGAGCTATATGGCCGGCCCATTTCCACTTCAGTTTGCTGATCCTTTCGCCTACGTCGTTTACCCCAATTATGCTGCAAACATTGTCGTTGCAGACTTTATCGCGCAGAGAAACGCCGAGCATACCCCTGTCCATAGCCCGCTGAGCAACGTTGAGCTTCCTCATACGCCCTGCAGAAAGACCACTATCACAATCATTATCATCACCCCTTTTTTGTCTCTCTGGACTGCGCCAGCAAAGCATACATTACACAAATTTGCCAATACGCACCACACTGTACAAACAAACTGATTATTAAGCGTAATGCCGGTATTATCTCATTAGTGACGCTGTTCCCCTCGCTCTGGAATGGGGAATTTGAGTATGACATAGGTGAATCAAATTTAACCAAATAATCGCCAAAGCCTCGTTCGTCAGCAGGATGCACCACGTACAGATTGAGGTTGGCATTTGAATCAAAAGTATTATTTCCTCTCACACTTTATTCTTCCTAATTGTCTACTACAATTTTCATATTTTGGGCAAATTAAAACTTTAATATGATAATCAAGTATCCCAGACTAACAAGAACTGTTGTTGGTATTCCATTGCATATTTAATAAATATCCAATTAGTCTCCGGCCTTTATAACTATGCAAACGGTTGTAATATTTTTTATCATACAATTTGTTACTCTAATCAACGCGACAATTAAGGCCAAATTTATTATGCTGGCGGGTGGTCATCAATATGCAATCAGTATGGCCGTTTGCGTTTAATAATAGGTAACCCTTAAATTGGATATTTATGTTATACCAAAGTCATCAATATGAATGTGCCTACGAAAATAATACAATATATTAGAGATGTCATATATCTGGATAGACCCAAAATAATTATAAAAGATCATAGCTCTTTATTTAAACTGACTATTATACAGACACTAAGGGAAATATTACAAAGACCTTGATGTCCCAAGGTCTGTGTAACATTTCCCTTATACGGCTTTTACGACACCCACAACACTGGGGTGAGAGATACTCTTACGTAGCCATTACGCCATTATTGTAATCCTTTATCATTTGACGCGACAGTTTTTAAATATACGAGTGTAACAGTATTTCTATGAATAAATATAATCTTATAACTAAGCAAAATTTTCCGTCGAACGGATACTGAGAGGAATGGCGATGACATACCTGCTTACTGGCACATAGATACCGCACTCTCAACACAGGGTTCTGTGTTAAAAAGTGAATTATTCTTGGTCATGTGTGTTACAAAGGCTGAAAATTACATGACAACTTAATTAAGGACGGACCACACTCTCTCAAAATACCAACATACAGGTGGACTGAGTGCTGTGCGCTTGTTTATAAACCTTATTTGTATAAAAAACACCGTGTCAACCCGCACTGGAGAAACGTGACGAACTCTTCCCGGCTCCAAAACCGAATAAAACAGACAGTATTTTGAGACCTTTGCCTACCACTGGAACATTTGTGTAAAAAAAGTATATTAATATATACTTTCCTTGTTTCTACTTCATCGGTGTAAATTTAAATAGGCGCATAATTTTGTCTTAAAATACTTATTATACATAATTATGTTAAGTTGATTATCTTAGAATACCAAACTTAAATTCTCGTTACTAAAAAGAGAGAGAGAGAGAGAGACTGGGCCTCCTGTTTGTAGCGAATTGCCGACGTATTATTCTACTTGTTTTCATTGATCATTATCGAAGCGTCGTTCCACAATCCATTGCAGGACGCGTTGTCAACAATGCTAATAGTTACTTTAACGATTTCAAGTAACTATATTCTACTCACAGAAAACAGAAAATGTATTCCTGGACTTTCAGGTTTTCAGGTGAATATATAATTAATGTTTAAAATAAACTTAAGGCCGTAGTGGTTGCTCTATCTACCAACATCGATGAGATTATAATGATGAAGCCCTATGCTATTTTGTATTTAACTCACGGATCTTGATAGCTAAGGCTAAACATAAAAGAACTAGTTTTTCCCACGATTTGATCCGCATAGACTTTATGACTGACAATCACAGAATGTAGTTTGTTTAATAAATAGTTATGTCAATAATTCGTGGGCTTTCGAACAGAGAATGTAACATTAAAAGCTTACTATTGTTAGTGAGTACAGATCGCGTTCCAGCCAATCCCGGTATTTTTTCATGATGATATACATCGCATTTTCTTAACTTTCGAATTGGAAATCCACGGGAGAAACGCTTTATTATTTGCCGTGTAAATCCAAAGGAAATCTTAATCGGCCAAGCAGTTTTTTTTAATTTATCCTTTGTCAATATTTTTTTTTTAAAAAAACGTTATTTGCCACTGTAGGAATTTCTTCTGTGTCGCGGAGGCAGTTTACATTATTGTACAATATTTGTAGTCCATACAAATAATAGTCCCTTGCGGGAATCTAACCCGCAATCCACAGCGCCACAGCTAAATACTTAGCCACTACGCCACCGAGCCGTCACTATATATTTAGGTTTTTACTTTTGAATATCTCTAATGAAGAGACATCATTTTACAGTTTTTACTAGTAATGATAGACGAGAGGTTCTGTCTACGAATCTGAAGACTTGGGTTCTATCACCTATGAACTTATGAGTTAGTAGTAACTTATGGATTTTATTATATTATAGAGCTATGGTAGCCTAGTGATCAGGGCGCTCACTTTAGTTCATAGAGCGCGAGTGACCTGGGTTCGATCCCCGGTGCCGGCACCACCAAAATTGTTAATAACAATTTTAAGCGCTGTATTTACCACGTGCTCAGCGGCGAAGGAAAACATCGTGAGGAAACCTGCATGTCTGAGAAATAATAAAAATATTATTACGAGGATATGTGAAGCTCGCCAACCCGCACTGGAGTAGCGTGGCGGGTCCTTCCCGGCTCCTAAACCCTCTCTGACACTAGTATTTGAGAAGGAGGCCAGAGGTAAATAAGGTTTTTACAATTATACTGGACTTTACAGGCCTTTTGCAAAATTTCTGACACAAGCAGAACGCGAACCCAGTACACATGACTTCATTTGAGAAAAATGTGAACACATTCGCAAGCCACCTACCACGGCACGACAAATCATTAATGTTTATACTACACATTTGTCTCATTTGTTTATAAAAGATGATTTTAGAAGACTACAAACATTGTAAAAATTATGATAATGGTGTAGGCTTAGCTGTTTTCAACCAAAGCAAAATAATATTTGATTTATATCCAGAAGTTGTTATCGGTGCAAGTAAAAATACTAATAGAAAATTTTAAAATCGAGTAGTGGAGGCGTAATACTTTTTCCAGGTGGAAAATAGGGGTGACCGAAATGACCGAACGAATAGTCGTAAAAGTCAACTGAGCGAAGACCTCAAAATCTTATAGTGTCCGTCAGGTGGCATAGCATATTAACCATCTCATAACATGCCAGACCGAAAATACGAGTATAAAGTCCGGTGCAAGCAGCTGCTCTGATGTGCGATGATGCCTAGTACTGAGATCGCCAACCCGCTTCCCAAACATGGCGATTACGGAACTATGTTTAAAAACCATTTTCATCGTCGTACAGTACATAAGTTTTCCCTCCATTTTTATCATCAATGTCGGGCTGTGCATTCCCTTTACAAACTTTGCTCGAGCGTTTTTATAAAGGCAAAGTTGAAGGAAATTAAAATTCTTGCAATCGGCTCGCAATGTCAAATTGACATTATTCTGTAAGACAGATCTTCCCAAAGTAAACTGATGTACACTTCTATCATAAAATTTTGTATGAAATTTTAGCTATACAAAGTTAATTTACTAAACAGAGCTTACTATGATAAAGTGCTTCATAAAATAAAAAAGCTTATCACCATCAATATTATCGACTAATGTCTGTAATCTGCCTATCTTAAGTTCACCGATGAACATAGGCCTTTCCCCAAAGATTGCCACACAGCACAGTCCTGAGCTAACACTGTGCGGGTTGGGCAGACACGACCTTGTGGGGGTCGTCCTATAGTGCGTTTGTTTACACAATGTTACCATTCGAGTTGCCACTACCTTAGCTAAGTTTTTTATTAAATATTAATTAATTAATATTAACATAACATTGGACGACTCGAGAAACCGTAACATAAAGTCGATCGCGGTAATTAATCTTTAATTAATTAATACCTATACTACACAGATTTTGTTTTGTATATGCATAATTTATATGAAAATAACTTTTGTTATAAGTTTCTTAAGTAATAATTATTTTCTTAAATAAAAAATATTTTAATTAGATTAATTCGTTTTGCAAACGTTAAGTTCCAAAACCCGAAGAAATTTCGTTATAATATGATAACGAACTTCTAGGTTTTCAACATAATAGTAACTAATGTTGAGTTAGTTTCGAAATATAACTCCTTGCTCATTTAGCCAAGTATAGTAAAGAAGGCACAAGAAAATCATCTTATTTTCTTCAACAAAAACCCCGATTCAACACAGGCGTTAAAACGGTGAAATGACAGCGCCTGTACGAGTATTACTTAATTTTTGCTGTAATAGTTTCTTCCCCGTGAGGTTCCTTCATTTAAAGAATTAACATTTAGAGAATTAAAAATCAAAGGTAGTTAACGAGACTAGATGAGTATTTTCAGACTAAAAAAAAATTAAATGGCATTCTTCTGGGAAAATTCTTCTGTTCTCTTAATTTATCTCTGCTTCGAGCGACATTTAATGGTTTTAAATTGGTTTAAGATTTTTCGATGTCACATAGAGAACTTTTTGATAACTACTAGATGAAATAAAATAAGAAAACTGATGTCCAATACGTTTTTAAAATTAGCGCATGCGAAAAATTATTATACATAATGAAGCAGAAGACGTTACGCAGATGTAACAGAGACTAATTGCCTGTATGTTTGCTATGTATGTTGTGTACAGAACTATCACGATGCGTCTGTAAATAAGTTAATTTACTGATCGAAATTCTCTACTGCTAATAAACTTTGATAATAAAATAAATAAAGGCTGATGAAAAGTTTCATCATTTTATCTTTTACGTGGCCAAGCGGTGGCTTTTGCTGCTGCTCGAAGGGGCCGGCTCCACGACCTCGCAGAATACCGGCGTAAAGAAGCACAAAACGTCTCTACGTTTTGTGCTTCTGCGCTTCGATCGTTGAGTGAGGTAGTCGGAGGCCCACTCCCTCTCCCCACCCTCATCCTCCTCCCCATCTCCCAATTAGCATTAAAAGCCGGCAATGCACCTGCAGCACTTCTAGTGTTGTAGATGTTCGTGGACGACGGTAATCACTTTCCATCAGGTGAACCGATTGGTCAATTGCCGCCTTAAAAAAAACCTGCCACAAGTTCACTCCTGAATATAGACCCTAAGATTACCACGAAGTACGTCCACCTGCATCACAATGGAGGTTCTCATTCCATCTTGTGGGGGATCATCCTATACTGCATTTGTCTGTACAACTCGAAAACCTTACTTCTTCAACGGTACTCTCTTCCCCAACGGCACAATTTCATTAACTCTTCACGACTGAATCTAGCCCTCCTTGTAACTTGTATAGGATTTCAGACGTGAGTTAGTGTTGTTAAATTATGTATATTTCTTGACATGCTGAATAATCTTACACGATGCTGGATATTAAAATTTGACGAATTTATAAATAGTAATAAAAAATCAGCTTAATACTTGCGTTCTTCAATATCTTAGAATATAGAGTTTCAGAAACAATATTTTAAAATTAATATACATTTCAAAAACTGCGCAATGTGCGGCCACGTCATTAGATTTGGCCTAAACATTAATAGAACTCAGTTTATATAAAATATATAGCTAATTAAACTTAAGTAACACTTTCCTCGTTCCGAGCCCGTTACATGACCCGGAGCGATCTTCAATGACCGTAATTAATTATGATGAGAATGAATAAATAAAAATACTCCAGACATAAATTTCTACTAAGATTTTAATGTTTTACTGTCAATTGAAATACGCTTTTAATATCCTCAAACCGAGAATTTTGTGATTGACTGAGTTATTCCGTGTAGGCTACAGTAAGCACGAAAGTAGGTAAATTGTTTCAAATGTTTGATTTCTTCAAACTGCGGAAAGGTGGGGTACAGTTTCGTTAGTTGATTTCGTTGTGAAGTAATATGGGAATGCACTAATAATCGCTTGCAGGCTGGCACGGCATGTAATGCGCAATTTGCGGCCGGCCACCGAATGGTCACGCAAGGGGCCAGCGTCGACACACCCATCGTCCGTAACGAACCATCGCTGATTAAAGCACTCTATAACTTTTTTCTTTATATACATTTAATCTGTACTTTATATACATCTAACCTGTTTTTAACACATCCTCGGCATAAATTAGCATTATATGTCGGAGAAATTAACAAAAAAAATTTCGAGGACATGTGAAGTTCGTTCACCTGCACAGGACCAGCGTGGCGGACACTTTCTGCCTTCAAAAACGAGCGGCGAGCCTCTGTTTTCAGATGATTAATCCCATAAGATTTTCAAGCAATTTCCCTTCGTCGACTCTTATGGTCTAAGGTGGTTGGCAGATTCTTACCCCTCTACCACACGACACTTATTATACAGGTTGGATGCAACGTTACACCAAACATTAATTGTGTAAGTTAGTCACAGAAGATTTTGTAGTTTTTGTTGCTTTGTCTCAAGATAAATATTTGCGCTAAAAGTTCAATAGGCTTACGAGACACTAGAAGAAGGGCTTCTAGCACCTACAGATGCCACCTTTCGTATGAGTGCTTCTTTGCATTACAGAACACGAATCGCATTGTTCAGCAGAATATTTATTTCATAGAATTGAATTCAAAAATATTCCTCAGATTCGCAACGCAACTTTGCTTTGCTAAAGTTAATCTTGGTATAAAATACATTTCTTTTATTTGCCCTTTGTATAAAGACAGCCATTTTACTTATTTTGTGACTGATATTCTTTTCAAGAAGTTGACGCCCAGTGGCCTACATTTGCATATTATGAAAATGTTTTTACATGCATTAGCCCTCTTTGGTTACGGGTCAGCGAAATATATCACTGTTCTTATATGAGATAGCATTGTAAATGTGACCGACTATTTTTTTATATTTGCATTTTCGTTTTAAAAGCATAGTAAGAGTTCTATATCGTGTTGCGGACAAATTGAGTCCGACGAAGCCATTTGTTACAAATACAATAAGTATCATACATAAGTAACAGGACTGCGATACTGCAACAATTGTTTTATTCTTTCACTAGTTCCGTATTAAATTTTATACAGTCAAAATAAATCCAAATCTAATAATTCGCCACATCGCTCACCGATCCGCTTGCCCAGCTTGTTGAATACGGGCAAACTTTCTAAGACATCCATGCCGGCTATTTTTGGCGCTTTCTTGAAAAGACCTATGTTCACTGCCCATTCAGATGTTGTCGACGTGGTCAAAATGTAAACGAAAAAATGTTGAATAAAATAATATATAAAGAAAGAAGAAGGACTTGTAATAATTATAAAACGTAAAAAAATAATATTTGCATCTCATTTATATGACGAAACATGTAAAAATTTATTTTGACATGTTTTATGCAAATGAAATTAAGTGGATTGAATTGGATAGAATAATAATAATAATCAAGACTGATAAAAAAATCAAGAAAACATTTTAAGCAACAACACTGTTCTAAAAACATAAAAACAAAAGTTGTCTCTGATGTCCATAAAAAAGGCGAATAAACATTATCTCAAGATATTACAATTTTCAAACTGTATAACATTTACACTACGGAGTGAAATAACTTTCATAGAATTACTGCTTATCTCTATAATTATAGAATTGTTTAATCATCTATTTCAAAATTATCCATATATAATAGGCAGAATAAAAACATATAGGTACAATGCATAGTTGTTAAATTATGGAATGGTTCCGTAATGCTCTTTGCAGAAAAAAAAATCAAGTTTTCTCAAAGACACCGCACGCATTAGACCTAATGCCCCCACTTACTTATACGCTCTTTAACTTTTAACCTTTACTGCTGACATTTCACTTATAGAAGGCACTTTATTTCGTCTAGTTATCTAGCAAATGAACCGCTTTTGTTCTTACTGCTCCATTCAACGCCACACTCCTCACACTCAGTTAGCCGAGTTTCGCAAACTTCCTGTTGCAAGACACATTTGCCATTTACCAAATATATTCAGAATTTCTAATAAAACAGAATTGGATCGTGAACTACGAATGCTATTGTTCTATACCGCTTTTATGCTCCTTGATATTAATTAATCACTAGGCGTATACTTTTAATGGATGGTGTGCATGTTCTTATATTTAAGTATGTATAGTACTGGGAGTTATACAATATAATAATACGATAGATGCATAGTTAAGGATTCGAACCACGAACCTTTACACCGCAAATTCGAAGACACTAAATTGTTTGAGTTATAAATTCATAGAGAAAGTTATATTTTCGTAACTACACACATATTCAAATATATAAATAAAAGCTCTATCACCACTCACTCAGAGGGGTAGATAGAGATAGTGAATTTCTATTTGTCTTAATGATATGCGATAAACGAAGACACGAATGTAGGTAACATTGAACTAGAACATAACGCTCAGACAAAATACTGTGTTATACGTTTTTAATGAGCGGTTTAACTCTTTAAATTGTTCTTCTTTCCTTTAGTCTCTACAGCATACAAGGGTATTGACACATCTTAAGCAATAAGGCTTAAGTATATGAGTTAGAATTAAATTATCCAGACAGCCTCATTTAAACAGAGGCGGCTCTGGTACTTAGCGTAGCGATTACAGCAAGTCCTCTCATGGAGACATGTCAAGCAGTGGACTGTTCAAAGGCTACTGGAGAAGATGAAGAAGAAAACTGTGTTAGAAATGCAGTTAAAAGGTATCTTGCGTAACGAATAAGTAGATTGCTTTAAAGATATAAGGGGGAATATTCCATCTGTTTCTCCAAATGCCGACCAGCACGCGGAGCAACCTGCTAGCAAACAAACGAAGCGACCGAGTGTCAGTGAGAATGTCAGAATATCTATTTAAATTTTTCTAACCCAAATCCCATAGTGATGGGGAGCAGAATTATTAGTGCGAGGGCACCGGCACTACGCTCACGAACTCGCTCACCCAGCGTGCTCAGTAAGGGCAAACTCTACATGAAATGTATGCTTGCTTTTGTTGACGCTCTCTTGGAGTAGCCTATGTTCAGCAATGGACTAAAATAGACTGATGTAAAATAGAGTGTATGTTTTGATTTCTTGAGATGATTTGCGTAATAGAGTCGTGCTCTCTCTCTAGCTCGTAGTCTGCAAATTTCTTTGTAGTGTGGTGAGCTTAAGATATCAAATAAGGTTCAAGGCTCGTCGCTGATTTTAGCACAACGCTGCTGCGTTTCGTATGAAAAATGACGAGGGCCTCAAATTAAACTAATTACTAAAAATACTGAAAATTATGCTTTCTATTATATTAGGCCTCTTGTGTCTTGCAACCCATTGGATATTTCCTAGGTTGAGTGTGGTGCAGATGTCGCATGGGTGAGTGCCCACTTGCCTTTGGGTTTAGCACTTAAATTATATTAAAAATTAGTGCTAATAATAGTCAAAAGAGTAACTTAAAATTAATAATAAACAGACAGGAAGAGCGAGCAGGTTATGTTCACATGCTCGTGAAGTTTTCGCACGTATTTCTACCATAAACACATCTTTCTTCGCTTTATTTCAAATCTGCGTAGCATACTAAAAAAAACCCTCGAGACTTTTAAATTAACTAAAACCTAATTTTAACCAATATCTACTAATTTTTTAAGAATTTTAAAAGTCGTTATCTAATTAGTTATCTAATTAAGCGCTCTATTTCTGTTCTGTACTAAAAATGAAAGTCTACAGCGATGTCTTTTTCCCAGACTACTTCGATTTTTCGACTTTTGATTAAATGCCCAAAGGCTAGTCAGCTGGCGTTTTCAAGAAGTTAGCAGAGTTGGAAATTCCCGGTTATTGGGTAACTTGCAGTAACGGAGGGCGTGAGGGCAGTGCGGGAAGAGGGGCGCGGACGTGGCGGCTCATTGATCGCGCTTCGCGCAGCATCCCCGCGCCTAAGTCGCGCCGCAAACCCCGCCGCCTTCGCTCTACACAACCACAAAACTCAACACTCTAGCATGTAATGGCTACATTTCGATAGCCTTAATTCTCTCTTAATTCTTGACCCGATATCGATCAATGATAATGACAATGACTTCTATAATATTAGCGGAGGCTAATATATCTAATTATTGAAGTCAAGAAAATAAAAAAGTAAAATTGTTAATTTTTTCATTTACGAAAAGCTAATGATTTCAAGTATCTATTCTTTTTTAACTAATATAAATTGGAAGAAATATTGTACGTATCATAAAATTATCAAAATATCTTTTCTAAAATGTTATTCTTCTCCGCCGGTTTATTTCATAGCTAGGTGTAATAAACCTGCGAAGAAATTTTCGAAAGCATCAAAAAATTTACATAATTAGAGGGGGCGTAGTATGGACGAGCTTGGGCCATGTGCAGGGCGGGTGAGGCTGGTAAGGCTGCAAGGGAGACAAGGTCGGCGCGCGCGGGCGGCGCGGTGCGTGAATGGGCGGCGGCGCGGCTGCGCGGCCCGGCGCCTCCGCCAGTCCGCACACCGGCGGCTCCGCTGCCCCACGGTCGGCCGCACTCCGCTAAACAACAATGCTCAAAAACACACCGTGACTCGACAAACCCAGCAGCATCACAGTAGGCGATGATAGAGAATCGGACGGCACGCGTGGCCGTCGGCGAGCGGTCGTGAACAAAGTATAATATATGAAAACCTTAAAAGAATTGAATTTGAAACTGATTGTATTTAACGGGTTTGCATAGAGGGGTAGTGCGGTGTAGGGAGGCGGGGGGTAGCGGCTGGGCGTGTGATGGCGCGGCGCGGCGGCGCGGCGGCGGCGGCGGCGGCGGCGCGCGGTGCGGCGCGGCGCTGACATGGCCGGCCGGGCGCGCCGCTCGCTGCTGGCAGCGCCCGCGGGCCTGCTGCTGCTGCTTGGCCTGCTCTGGCCGAGGGGTGAGATATCTAACCTAGAACTTTCCTTTTACCTCATTACTTTTTGCTCCGTTAACACAAAGGCTGTTTCTCCTTCACTTCTGGCAGAGCAGTCTTCTTCTAAAAGTACTTTTTCACTTGAACTCGTTTTGTCTACTTGATAAAACTAAAAGAGATTCAAAAAAATCCTATGCTACTAGTAACTTCACAGAGCAAATATCTAAAGCTACAATACTTACTCTTCATCAGTTCTCAGTCCGTTTTCTTTCATTTCATTGTACGCGAGTAACCTGGCTACGAGCCCCGCGATACCGGCAACAGTAAAATTATTAATTAAAATTGTAAGTTCTAAATTTACCCCGGGCTCTGTGAAAGTTTCTGTGAAAGGAAAACATCGTGAGGAAAACTCATTTCTAAGATATAATATAAAAACATTTTCAATATATAAACATATATCCACCATGCGCGGCAAAAAAGTATTGAATTGAAGAATGAATGAAGACCAGTATGTATGTAAATTGCTCCAGCAATTCTTAAAAATCTTTTCGGACTTTCTACAAGAGCACCGACAACTTACAATAACCTACGTATTCAAATTGCACGAAACAATTTCAGGCTACAATAATTCATCCCACTACATTTATTGTTAACTATAAAAAAGTCTTAACATCCATCCAAGAAACATAAAACAGTTTTTTAAAGAATTTGCATTGTAATAGCATTAATCGATTCATCGGTATATCGATATCCATATCTCATAAAAATATGTTCACTAGAAAAATCATATCTAAGATAGTCAAAAGATCTGTAAAACGATTTTTGATTCTTTAGTATTTGTTTCTGATGGAAAGTGGTCACTGGGGCCCAAAAACAACTACATTTATTAATTGTCAATCAAGGTGCAGATGCGATGTTACCCCTGAGGACTAAAAAGGAATGCCTCGTTAACAGTGCGCTTCAACCACTCACCATGCGAAATATATCAACATTAGCTGCTTTTTCACGTGGCAAGAGTGTGATCCTTTCCCAGTGGAGCTTACCTTTTCGTGCTGCAGTGCACTCACATGTAAGCAAATAGCACATATGTGTTCCTCTAAAGTGAAATTATTGCGTCTCATTTTTGGAGCTGATATGCTGCATCAATTATATGAGAGCGCAGAAACACATACCCTAACATTTTAATTATAAAATTATTTTAATGTCGATGTACTCGTAAATTGTATGATCTTGAAGACCGGTGCTTTGGAGATACGAATATATGAAAAAGTTGAATAAGGCCTGCGAGTTTGACCACTAATGTGACTAATACGTTTAGTAGCCTAGTTTCAAAGAAAGTGGAACATTGTTCAGCATTCAACTGCTATAATCAATTTGTGCTAATGCATGGTCAATTCGTAAACCTTGCAGAATTTTTCCGCAATGCCAAGTGACCTCGTATTTTTACGAATTACGAACGCCAACTAGAATCTCGTAGAGTAAACAAGTGCTCGTCAACATACTGATTTTCTACTGTGTCACTTTGGTTTTGTTAAATGCCTTTTATTCGCATATTTTAGCTAATACCTTGTCATATATATTTTTAGAGGTAACGGAAATATAATTTTTAGAATATAAGTCAAAGATCTTTAATAATCTTAGATCCGTAAAAGAATACATATGATTTTAACAAATCACTAAAGTACGAGTACATTCCATATACCTGCCGGTTATACATACATAATTTCGTAGTTTTTGCGAAAAACCAAGTATAAGCTAAGAAACATTTGAGTTATGACAACAATATTTTAGATAAACCACCATCGTCATCATCAGTCTAAAAAAATTACTTCTGGACTGACTTTCACTGTGTGACTTAGCCGTAAGTAATCCTCTGTCAGGTAGCACGGGTCTGATATTCGCCACCAGCCCGGGTATTATAAGTTTAACATATTTAACCAACTTTTTCTCCAAATGTCACCCACACTTGAAAGCTATGCGTCTTGGTAACCAAGGAACGGTGCTTTGGCGGCCAGCTGATAGAAAACCGTCTGACTATGCCCACAGACTAATGGCAATTCAGCTTTTGTATGCGCTTAAATGGAGAGGTCTGTATCCTACAGAGGGCTTAAACAGTCTAATAAAGAAGTCTGCAAGTCCCTACTGCTGCACAAAGGCCTCCTTCTCAAATATCTGCAAGGTTTTTGGATCCGGGAAGTATCCGTCACGCTGCGCCTGCGCGGGTTGGCCGACTTCACATGTCCTCGAAATAATTTTTTATTATAATTTCTCAGACATAGAGTTTTCTGCACGATGTTTTCCTTCACCGCCGAGCACGTGGTAAATACAGCACTTAAAATTGCTATTAACAATTTTAGTTCGAGAGCTCAGGATCGGATTCTAGGATCTATGAACTAGTCTAGCAGGGCTTTTGAATAATATATAAATATGTCTTGAATAACATAAACTAATATAAAGATTTGTGTTATTTTTCCATCTATTGGATGACTTTGATTCTTTCGACACCAGCACACTATAAAGTGAAACTAGAAAATAGCACATCATAAAATAATTTCGTTCAAAATATAAGAAACAGAAACTGTAAGTAATATATGATAATATTAAGCATAATTAACTTCCTCATTTGTAAAGGGGTGCGGTGTGGTTACCACGAGAAGCGGCTTCTGCATCACCTGTTGGACCACTATAACGTGCTGGAGCGACCCGTGGTCAACGAAAGCGACCCGTTACAGCTCTCCTTCGGCCTCACGCTCATGCAGATCATCGACGTGGTAAAAAGTTTTAACTCCATATATATATATCTACTAATTAAGATCTGTAAATTCTTTTCAAAGCGCTCTCAAAAAATACGGCGGAAACTATTAAGTGCAAAATACTAATCTTACTATCGCAATTTTTTTCCCCAGGATGAAAAGAACCAGCTATTAATAACAAACATCTGGCTCAAACTAGTAAGTATACCCAAATATATATAAATAAATATATAGCATTATCTTTTTATTGTCAGTAATCATTTCTTGTATATATGTATCTACTACATTAATATACCTACATATATACTTTGGTATCTATATACATTACTTATTTTATCAGCCTGTAAAGTCCACAGTTGGACATAGAACTTTCCACGAGAGCACCTACAAAAACCGGTATAGTAGATTTGCCCATACACACCACGCTGGGTGCGCAGGTTGAAGAGCAGTACCGGTACCCTCGTGGCAGTGATGCTGATCCCCATCACTGGTTTTTCTGCCATCAATCGGTCGCCAAAGCCACTTTCGTTAATTAACAGTGTGCACCGCAGATGCGGTTGACATTTAGAGAATGGGTTGGTGTATTCTCGCTTACACCCATATACAACACTTATAATTATATATGTATATAATAATATATATATAATTGTAATCAGTTTCTCGGAAACGGGACTAACGATTTGGAAGAACTTTTTAAATAAAATCTACGACCATTGAAAGGATGTGAGTTGAAACTTACTGGAACAAATTCACTGTCATGATTTTTGTCTTATTACTGTTAATGGATACGTAAAGTTTTATTCAAAAAGGCGGCCATAGCTGTATCGCCAGATACTTAAACAATGATGTCACCCTCCTCGTATGCAATCTTGCTATAAAGACACGTGCTCCGTCGGCCTAGCCTTCCAAGGTTTGTGTCATTATTTATTTACAGGACGCGTTAAACTAAATGGTTGGAATACTTTCGAGACAAAAAGTGTACATGTTGTTATATCAGCCTTGGTTATTCCCATGCTGTCGACATAAAAAGCTTGATTTATTGTGGTTAGATGTTAAGACATTCCACCAGCTTTCACCAAGAGCTGACGCAGTTTCACGCTGTTGTTGCAATTTTGGTGAAATCGATAATTATATTTTGTTAAATTATTAAATAAAATCGCTATAGGTGTTACGTGATCGTAAGTGTTTCACCTTCACAAAACCGACTACACAAATATAAATTAGTTTACCTTAACAAAACCACTGGCAGTGCCAATTGCGGGATCTACCTAACAAGATACTGTGTGGTGTGGTTGTGAAGAAGGTGTTTGTAAAAATTACCACCCCCCTTGAAAAGTGCAGCAAGGTTCGCATTAATCGGAAGAATGCATAATTAAATCAAAATTAAAACTCATATAGTGAGCTTACTCTGGCTCAATACAATAGCCAAATTCCAGATTTCCAACTTTTGCTTCATTTTATCGACTTTAGTTATTTCTTCGTACCATACGTACGATGTTTTACTGTCTTAATTATTCCCTATGATTCTTTTTTCGATACTTGGTTTAAATAACCCTATGACGTTCCGTCACATATCTATAATTGTGAACATTCAAAATGCTTTGCACGACCACATAATAACAGTGTATAATCAATAATTCTGCGTCAACCTTTTAGAAGTGTAACACTAAATTCTAGCCTGTTGAGTTCGAGATATCAGACCCCAGCCATAGATGCTAATAATTCTCAAGGAATCTGTTTTGTCATGCCCTCTTCCGTGTAGCAACACTCTACTTTTGAAACAAACTCATCAACTTATTAACAGTAACAGGGAAATACAGTATAAGTTATACTTGATATGGCAGAGACCAACTCTGTATACTTTCTATTAAAATGCTTAATTATGTTTTAACATTTGCCTAGATAACTAGATAAGTTGTCTAGGCTAATAATCTATACATATGTTCAGATGAAGACAGACACTTATTTTAATTTTTTTAATTATATACAAAAAAAATTAAGTGTACGTCTTTGATTTCGAAATAACTACTTTTTTCTTTGTTCATGTGATTATTTGCACGATTCCAAAACTTAATAGCCCGTTTTTAAAATGTTTGTCTGTTTGTCCGGGCTGGACTTTGAAAACGTCTGATACTGACAGTACTTTCACTAGAAAGAAGAGGAAATTGTAAGGATATTTTCGGCTACTTTTATCCGTTATATGATTAGGGTTCCTTCGTGAAAATTTAAAAACCTTTAAATTTTGGTAAGCTGTGCTTCTGCCATGGAAAGCAGATATCATTTTAGTGGAGCGTAAAGTAAAACTCTTTTATCATTCTTATTTTTAGTTCGTGCATCTAAAATGTTTACATTTATATATATCTACTATACCTAGAAAAAAATTTAAGTGTCTGTCCGTGATTTCGAAATAACTGCTTCTTTCTTTGATCATGTAATCGTGCAAAAACGATACCAAAATTCAAAATCCTGTACCCAAATAGGTGCTATAGGACATATACCGGACGAGTTTAAATGATAAGTTTTACGATAATTTAAAATTAAGAGATTTCCAAACCTTATGTGATGACCATACATCAGAGTCTTCAAACGCAAGATTGGGTACATCTTAAAGCGAGCTTCTATTAAAACTTATTAAAGCCTATATATAGTTTTTATCCAATCCATCCATTGATTCCATTATTATTGTGTAGTAATATCCTTATACAAGACGCAGAAGCAATATGAATGTGGGTTCTCTTACATAGGGCAAACAAAAATATCAATTAAAACCCGTGTCAAGAATATGATGTAAAACATCAACGCTCTAGGAAACCTGCAGTCTGTGATCATATTTTAGATCGATTACATTAGGTTTGACTAGCCACATATCCTGGCAAAAGAACACCCATTCCTGCCAAGGCTAGTAAAATTAAAAGCATTCTAATTTTAATAGAGAAGATGGCTGGGTGCTACCATCTGCTTGCGGTTCACTAATAAATTAAATTAAATCAAATAAAGATACTGTGGACTCACTCTGCGTAGATTATATCATTCGTTAATAATTACAAAGCTGACAGTAGCCGGGTTAACTGTAACATCAGGACGTCAAACATCTCATCACCCCGTAACTATGGGTGCTGCATGGGTATTGCACCCGAAACGTCGACAATGAAAAGTAAAATTAAACGCGACAATATCTGTAAATAATAGTTTTATTTCAAATATGTAAATATTTTGTCATTGTTATCACTCATAACTATGAATGGTTAAAATTTTAATGTAATTGGTTAAAATTGGGAGCAATTGATCCACATATTTTTATTATAACATACATTTTCTTTTTATTTTTAGGAATGGAATGATATGAACTTGAGGTGGAATACTTCGGACTTTGGTGGTGTCAAAGATTTGAGAGTACCACCACACAGGTTATGGAAACCTGACGTACTTATGTATAATAGGTAAGTAGTTTTAAAAAAAGTGGTTTTGTGGTAGACCATTGTTGTAATGTTTTAATATTACATATAATATTTTATTACTTACAGTCATATTTCGATCATTACTTTTTTATATGTATTTGTATTATGATGTATGATATTTTGTGGTCTTTCTGGTTGTCATTCAATGTTTTTTAGTCAGACTAAGCAGCCTAATGTTACTTATAAATGTTTAGAAAAGTTAATTTGCGACACCCATGGGACGAGATGAAGAAGCAGAGTTTTTCCGCCGCCTCCACAAGGCAGTATTCGCGAAGGAATTCAAGAAATATGAATTTATAATTTAGTAAAAAAATTGTGATCATCTTATTAATAATTTTTGATACATTTTTTTTTTTTGTAAAGCGCGGACGAAGGATTTGATAGCACATATCCCACCAATGTAGTGGTGCGTAACAATGGCTCATGTCTCTACGTGCCGCCTGGTATATTTAAGAGCACCTGCAAAATTGATATAACGTGGTTTCCTTTCGACGACCAGCGCTGCGAGATGAAATTTGGCAGCTGGACTTACGATGGGTATCAAGTAAGTTGTGCAGAGATACAGCTTTAAGATTGAAATGGAATTTGAATATTTAAAAAAATATATTTTTAGCTTGACCTACAATTACAAGACGAAGGAGGTGGAGACATAAGCAGTTTTGTAACAAATGGCGAATGGGAACTGATAGGTAATGCGCAAAATGAATACAATAGTCGTACATTTATTTTTAATGATTTCGTTTAAATACAAATTTAACAAACATAATTTCTGTGCTCTAACAGGCGTTCCAGGAAAGCGTAATGAAATCTATTATAACTGCTGTCCAGAGCCCTACATTGATATCACATTCGCTGTGGTGATTAGACGGAAAACGCTCTATTACTTCTTTAATCTAATTGTACCCTGTGTGCTCATAGCCTCTATGGCTCTTCTGGGATTCACATTACCACCCGACTCCGGTGAAAAACTATCATTAGGTACTTTATTCATCTAGACTATACGAGTTTTTTTTACTACATTGATAATAGATTATATTTAAATGTCTTTTTTAATTTAGGTGTAACAATTCTACTGTCGCTGACAGTGTTTTTGAACATGGTAGCAGAGACAATGCCAGCTACTTCAGATGCAGTACCACTTCTGGGTACATATTTCAACTGTATCATGTTCATGGTGGCCTCTTCTGTCGTGTCAACAATCCTTATTCTAAACTATCATCATCGGCATGCAGATACACATGAAATGAGCGATTGGGTACGTCACACTTCATGTACTTCATCTCTAACTTTTCTAATAATATTAAGTTTGCTATTGTTGTAACGCTGTTTCACATAAAACATTGTAGCAAAAGACCCAATGAAATGTGTTTTTGTGTAGATTCGCTGTGTGTTCCTGTACTGGCTACCGTGGATCCTGCGGATGTCGCGTCCAGGCTCTGCGGCCACGGCTCCCCCTGCGCGCGCGCCTCCACCTCCTGATCTAGAATTGCGTGAACGCTCCTCCAAATCATTGCTCGCCAACGTGCTTGACATTGACGACGACTTCCGGCATGCGCACGCGCAGCAGCCACCCTGCTGCCGCTACTACAGGTCCCTCGACGATCTACACGAACACTACTCACCGTAAATAGAACGGTTACAATATTAAGCCCCCGCCTGAAACGTTCCGCAGTACACCTGACCCAAATAGCTTGGAAACAATGACATCAGCTCATCTAAAATCATATTTCAATCTTTAGATTCAATTACATTCTTCCCTTTAGAACGTCTATCATGGGTCATGGTCAACTCTTTTTCATTTTAATCGGCGTAACTCCCGTAGTTTCCCTCGATCCTAGGCCCACCCGTAGGGTAGAGTGCAAAGCAGACAATTGTCTACATTTCCTTATCTGTTGCAGGAGTGGTGAAGAAAATGGTGCAGGTCTAGCAGCGCATAGCTGCTTCGGTGTCGACTATGAGCTCTCACTCATTCTTAAGGAGCTCCGAGTCATCACAGATCAAGTACTAAATTTATAATACAACTTTATGAACTAGAATCGGTGAAATATGTAGTTTAACGACTATTCTTGTTACAGATGCGTAAAGATGACGAAGATGCGGACATTTCGCGCGACTGGAAATTCGCCGCCATGGTCGTGGACAGACTGTGCCTTATTATCTTTACCCTGTTCACAATCATTGCCACGCTAGCCGTGTTACTGTCCGCGCCACACATCATGGTGTCGTAGCGACCCGCCCGCTTGCGGCTGCGCATGCGTAACGTTCTGTGATACCCCGAATACTTGTTAAGTTGTGATGTGCGATACGGTGCGGGCGCTGACGCCGCGACGTCGGAGTTGCCGCCGCCTGCCTCCGCGTCCGCACCGCCCTATAGAAATAAGTTACCGCTGACTGCCATCCCTATGCGCTCAAACAAATACTGCCTAACCTAATAATATCCTTAAACATTTGAGAATAAACATGAGCGACTCATGTCTCTTTTCTCCCAAATGTCAGTAAAGCGTTTGGATTACCTATTCCCCAGTAAGCAATAAAAGGTAAATACCGATAGCCAGCAAACGATGATAAGTTCCGAGTAGTCGTTCGGTTCCCAAATCAATAAAATCAAAGCGGCAGTAGGTGCCACTTATGGCACCAGCGCTAATAGAAGTCCACGCTAGAATAGTCACCGTTTCAAACGACAGCAGAAGTTTATATATCTGTGGTCGGTTATGAAATTTTAACACAAAAACGTCTTCCTTCTTACAGTTGAATGACCTGTCGCATATAAAATTTAAAACTTTGTTAAATCTTTCTTGAATCGAAATCTATGTACAGTTTTTAGGATTTGGGCAGAAAAGCATTGGCCCCATGTTTCCTTCTTGTTCGATTCCGTGAATCGTGGTTATAATCCCTAAGTTTATTTTCGGATGTATTTGTGTCCGTAGCTAGTATAGAACTTTACAAAACAATGTTGATTCAATTGGTACAGGTTGTGATATGCCTCGTTGTGAACGGGTCGATATTGTTATAAAAATGGTAAACTAATCCATGGCTATTAGCTTAAAAACGTTCGTTAAAGGTTGTAGTTAAAAAGTATTATTTTATTAAATTCATACCTGGGACTTTCGAAACGACTTATACAAATAAATACATTACATGGTTATATCACGTTTGTACCTACTTCTTTCAATACGTTAATATTGCTGAAATAATACAAACTTTTACGGAATTACTCCTTTATCAAAACTTATTTGATTATATTATAATACTTTTGGATATAAGACTTCAGATTTTTTTCTCTTTTCATAATCGTCGCCATGTTTTATTTATCCTTAACGAAAACTAAACAGTATTCCATAATGTTAACAATATATTCTAAGAATTTGCGCTCAACTAAACCGCTAATCTTTCATGTTGTTTTCAAAACCATTGATGAGGTACGACCATAAATGATTTTAATGAGCGCCACACTGGATGTATCCTCTCCGCTAACGTTATTAATTTAATTTAATAGTTATTGAAAACATTGTAAGCCTCTTAAAAAGAAAACGTCTGCGGTAGTTAGGAACTGCGTGGGTATAAAACGATGAAACTGAATGTACCCACGCAAACGTCCTACATTACGTTTTGTTGTTTCGAGGTGGTGCTACATAATTTTTGTAGGCGTTCCTTTGGAAGTTGCGGAGCGTCTATGATTATTTGCCCAGTGTTTTCTGTTACCCTCGTCTTTATTTATTGTTATAAAATCTTATCTTATCAACCACTCTAAAGTGGTTGTGTGAGGAGTCAGACGGTAAACTCAGCTCATAAGTATCCCATCAAAAGATATAACAATCTTCATATATGATAGTGCTATAATGAGCGATTTTACCGTCGACGTTGGGACGAACTGTTCGTCCCTATAATTTGTTCAATTGTTAGGGTTAATTCTCTGAATTGCACTTTGTTTATTAAAGATAAACGAATGAAACAAGCATCGTTTTATTTTTAACCCTGTTTATTGTAAAGCCGTCTATACTTTTCTATATTAAAGGTGACCTATATTCCCTGTGAGACGCTTTACACGCAGCCAGAGTAGCTGAAGACAATCGATGCTATCCCGAGGGATAACCTGCACATGCGCGTTAAAGGATATCGAAACATTGTTTAGAAGTAACCCAAATACTTACTGGGCGAGTCTGTAAACTCTACCATAACATTATGAAATAAAACACACGATATCTTCTTAAATATTTTAATTACTCGTAAACTTCAGCTCTGTATATCCTGTATCTGCCTTGTCTAGTATAAAAATATACAATATTTTATAGTTTGTGTTAATGTAATTTCTGAGACGCTAAACACTAAATAAAAATATTGAACTTAGTATTTGAAAAGTCTCTAATCGTTTCACCGTCTTAGCTGATAGACGAGGCACGAAACCAAGTGATGATGGAAAATCCGTTCGAATCGAACAAATTAGACACAATGATATCGGGTACATATAATAGCATCACTAATGCGAAAGTGCGCTTATTAACTTACTTTCATAGCGTAATGAGTATGCGCAAATTTCTCTTTCTTTAACTCCGATGAACAAGCATAAGAAATATTCTAAAGGAAGACGAAAATATTCAAATCACGTCTTCTCCACCTAAAGTTATGAAATCATTCAGCTGTTGTGATCATCAAGTGATGATAAGAAAAATACTACCACATAACATTATATTTCATTCCACTGCTGTACACATAGGCTCCTCCAAGAAAGCGTCAGCTAAAGCCGGCATAGCCTGCTGGAAAGTTTGCCCAAACTCATCACGCTGGGCAAGCGGGTTGGTGGGCGCAGTGCTCACGCAGTGCTGTCTGTGGTATTTGGATTCGGCAAATTCAGATGTACATTCCGTCTTCATTACCTATTCAAAGTTCAGAAGCAGGAATGGCGCCGTAACTCCGTAGGAAGCGTGTAGTATGATTGATACCTCGTAGGTCAGAGTAACGCCAGTGACGACTCTTTCTAGCATACAGATTTAACGCTGTTAGTAATGTATTACAATCTGTTTACTATGTTTAGTACGATGATCTATTGATAAGTTGTACTTTAAAACATTAATCCTTTATCTATGTTATAAATCCTAGATTGTTATTATTATTTTTGACGGATTTAAGTGTCAAAATAATTATCAATTCCAAATTAATCATTCTTAAGTATCACTGTTTGATAAAACTAATTTAAAGTAACACAAATTTTACTTTACATTAATTAATTACCTAATGTCATAAAAAAAATTAACGTTTCGTTTTTTTTAGTGCAATAGTAATGATGAATAATAAATGACTTATATTTACTCGGTTGTTGATGCCATTTTACTGATTTGAGAATAGCAGTGCTTTTTAAAGCCATCTCTTATTAACTACGTACGCCGTAGTAGAAGAGCAGAGTTGTACTGAGGAATAAGGAATTGTGTTTTCATTAGTTCCATAGCAGTTATACTTCACCAATAAAACTGCGTAGAAAACGAAACTGTAGTAGTTGATGTTTATATAGGAGTACCTACTCGTATGTACATACATCTAAATATTAGCCTTATGTTTCCCCGATTATCCATATTGCGAAGTACAAATTAAATCATATCAACAATTGCTAGACATAGAAATTTATGAGAAGTAGATCAAGCTTCTTTTAATATTATTTTAATTCTGTACCAAAGTAGTTTATCGGTTTGATACTCCGGCCCTGTAGATCGCCAGCACCGTGAGGAGGCGAGACGCGGCGAGTGCGTCAGTGCGCGCCGCCATGAGGGCCGGGTCGCGCGGACCCCTGCTGGCTGCAGCCCTCTTCGCAACACTTTATTCAGGTACATGCTTATAACGATTAAATAAACTTTACGCAGTGAGAGGCCGTACCTCTGATGTACCGAGCATATTAGTATAGTCTTAAAAATATCGATTTTATTCATCATTAATTTTCAAATGTAAAATTAATTTTCCTTTTGGCAGTGTAATAATACCTCTAATTAATGTCTCATCTCATCGCTGTTTTGTTAATAATTTTCTAAAGTACTATAAGATAAATGTAGCCAGATTTTTTTTTTATTTATAATGCGTTATACATAATGGATAATTATCAGATGGATGGTAGATCCCGGTGGTAACGTGATATATGAAATAGCAGCATTGAATGCTGTGAAGATTTTATCTCGCGCGCCCCTTATTGATCTGTCAACGCAACAGCATCAGTCGGAACTCGGGGAAATATTCCTCAATATACTGACACTAGGTGGCAGTATATAACGTCATGCCATAATTTCGTTGATAATATTATGTTTAAACCATCTTTAAAATACCTCAAAATTTCTAATTAATTATTACAACCATAAACTGAGATATTTTTTCAATAGTTACAATAATTTTAAACTGGAAAAAAAATAACGAATACTTAAATACTTCCATATTAATCACAAGATTCATTGCTGCAATGCCTCTAACGTTATAAATATCACTTTAGCATTATCATTATTTTACACCAAACAGTCAATAACAAAAGAAGATATTACAATTTATAGGATGGTGTTCAGAAGACGAAGAGAGATTGGTCCGCGATCTATTTCGAGGATACAACAAACTAATCCGGCCAGTACAGAACATGACTCAAAAAGTCGACGTGCGTTTTGGCTTGGCGTTCGTACAGCTTATCAATGTTGTAAGTATCCTTTTATCAACATAAAACTAAAACACTTACCTCGTCTGCCATTAATAATACATTCCAATAATTCAAAGTTAACTTGCCTTGCAATAACTTGCCTACAGCTAGGACAAAAAATAACAATTATTCGCGATATATGGTTTGTCCTTTACCAACTTCACAACACAAACATTTAAAAATATCGAGATATAATTAAAAAGCTTTGCATACCCTTTAGCTTTATTTAAAGCGCTCTCCCGCTCCAACATTCTTCATGTATTCATATTTCAGAACGAAAAAAATCAAATCATGAAATCGAATGTATGGCTGCGTCTTGTATGGATGGACTATCAGCTAATGTGGGATGAAGCTGACTATGGCGGTATCGGTGTCCTGCGGCTACCACCAGATAAGGTGTGGAAACCCGACATAGTATTATTCAACAAGTGAGTACCTACATGATTACTTATTAAGAATAATTGAAAAATCTTAACTATCGATCGCATCAGAGTTAGTTGTACAAGCCGATCCAGGCAACAAAACACTAAGAATACATAGCACGGTCTGCAAATGGTATTACTTCATTATTCCTGATTACTAAATAAAGTTACATATTCTTTTCTGGGTCGAAGTACACGAATATATAATTAATTTTAAGCGTGGTAGGGCTAAGCGGCGGCTTTTGCTGCTGCTCTAATGAGCCGGCTCGACCGGGTTGGTACCACGGCCTCGCAGAATACCGGCATGAAGTAGAGCTATCTTGTGCTTCTGCGTTTCGTTCGGTGAGTAAGGTAACCGGAGATCCACTCCCTCTCCCTCTCCCTCTCCCTCTCCCCATCTCCCAAATATCCTTATAGGCCGGCAACAAACCTGCAGCACCTATGGTGTTGCAGATGTATGTGGGCGACGGTAATCACTTACCATCAGGTGATGGTAAGTGATTACCAGCCAATCAACACATTATCATAATATGTTTGAATTTAGAATGTTATAGTTTTAGTGGAAAAAAGTTTTAATCTGCAATTTTGTAAGGTCCAAGGTTTAATTTCAATTCAAAGTGGTCACTCCATCAAAAAAGCAACTTCTTACTTGAACCCCTATTACGTATAGCACTAAACTGGCGGCGTAGCGTGATCCAAATGTAGTGCCTGGAAAATTGAGTGGCATTTGACATAAACCCAAAAGAAATAACTACCTTGGGTAGTACCCAAACCGATAAAGGGTAGTACCCTAGCAGCTTTAAGGTACTAGGAACCTGCCACTGCTATCGTCAATCTGTTAGTCAAGCGTGGCAACAACAGCTACTCCTCTCGACTTAGGAGAGATGTGCATATTATGTACTAAAGAAAAAAGAAGAAGACGTGCATATTATATACTCGTTTTTAGCTGCCCACTACAGATTAAAGACCGGTAAGTGTGGTATTGTCGAAAAACATTGTTTAAACCTTAACAATTATTATATTTTACACCACTAAATCAGGCGCGGATAGTGAGGACGGGCAACGAGTAATTCGCAAGCTCCCGTCCCGCTCCCGCCCGAGGTTCAAATTTTATTGATTTTCACATACACTTTTCAGAAAATCAAAATGAATTTTCTGGAAACTAACTAAACGAGCGAGAACCTAGATCCGCGGTATCTAAGAAAATTAATGTTTAAATTAATAATAATTTCATTTTGTTTGAACACTTAAGGATACATATATTTTTAACAGTGCTGATGGCAACTACGAAGTGCGGTATAAATCTAATGTTTTAATTTACCCCAACGGTGAAGTACTTTGGGTGCCGCCAGCTATATACCAGGTACAATTTTCTAAATTCATTATGTTATGTTACTTTAAATAACAGTACTTTTATTATATACATTACCCAAAATACTCTAGATCGTAGGACTTAATCCACTTAGTTATGTAAACGCAGTGGTACACTGCGGTTGCACGTTAATAGGTTTTATACACAATTTCAAACTTTAAACATCATTCATTTAAATTTTTGATAAAAAAAAATCCCTACTGTGGTAAAAAAAATATTTTAGAAATATTACTAACAAATTGAAATTGATGATAATAAATTATATAAGATTAACTCATTTACAGAGCTCATGTACAATCGACGTGACCTACTTTCCATTTGATCAACAAACCTGCATCATGAAGTTTGGCTCTTGGACTTTCAACGGTGATCAAGTATCGCTGGCTCTATACAACAATAAGAACTTCGTCGATCTTTCTGACTACTGGAAGTCAGGAACGTGGGATATAATAGAAGTGCCCGCTTACTTAAACATTTATGAAGGCAACCATCCCACTGAGACGGACATTACTTTTTATATCATAATAAGAAGGAAGACTTTGTTCTATACCGTTAACTTAATCCTGCCAACGGTTCTGATCTCATTTCTCTGCGTGTTAGTTTTTTACTTACCTGCAGAGGCTGGTGAAAAGGTAAATTTGAATAATGGTAAATATGAATTTCCGATGCATCTATTGCCAATGAACAATGTGATATAATCACAACATAATTGTTACAGGTTACGTTGGGCATAAGCATTCTTCTGTCACTGGTTGTATTTTTATTGCTGGTATCAAAAATTCTGCCACCGACATCCCTTGTATTACCTCTGATTGCAAAGTACTTACTTTTTACATTCATAATGAACACCGTCAGTATACTTGTTACGGTGATTATCATTAACTGGAATTTTAGAGGACCCAGAACACATAGGTATGACATGATTTTACAAGTTTTAAATTTTCGCTTAGGAACTAAATATATCCAGGGCAAAAAGTAGAGTAAGTAGCTTTCTACAAATTTATTTTTACATTCCTGTAAATGTTTAAATTTCTTCAACTGTTTCCAATGTTAACTTGACAAATAGACATATGAAGTAAATCAGACCAATGTAATTTCACAGATTTACATTGGTGATAGGCTCTCGTATAATAGTTTTAATTTTACTGATAAAGTCTTTCAAGTTGATTTCGATCACGACTGACTGCGATTAACATGGTCATACAAGAATTGCTGAAAGCTAAACCAACAGCTTAACGTGCTTCCAAAAGTAAAAAGGTTTACATAAATTTAAAAATAATTTACTAAAACCAGTACACATTGCTAAATATCGACATTTATTTAGACAATCGGAGTGCCATAATATTACCTACACACGCCTCCTTGCATGAGAAAGATTATTTTTTTTATTTTGAAACTTTACAGAATGCCTCTTTGGATACGTAGTGTCTTCCTTCACTACCTACCGGCAGCTCTACTTATGCGTCGACCGCGTAAGACTCGTCTTAGGTGGATGATGGAAATGCCAGGGATGGGCGCACCACCGCACGCTGCAGCACCACACGATTTACCCAAACACATTAGGTAATGCAATTTATCGATATTAACGACACTATGGTCTGACGTATGTGGACTATGAGAAAGACTTCGATTCAGTCGAAATTTGGGCGGTGCTCCAGTCTCTCCAGCGGTGCCAGATACTCTCGGTATATCGAAGTGCTGAGGTGTTTGTACAATGAAGCTACGATGTCTATCCGAGTACAGAATCAGAGTACGAAACCAATCCAACTGCAGAAAGGTGTAAGACAGGGTGATGTCATATCCCCGAAACTCTTTACCGCTGCATTGGAGGATGTTTTCAAGCAGCTGAACTGGAGAGGATACGGTATCAACATCAATGGCGAATACATCACTCACCTTCGATTTGCCGACGACATAGTTCTTATGGCAGGATCGCAGGAGGAGCTAAGTACAATGCTCAATGATCTCAATAACGTCTCTCAACAGGTTGGTCTTGAGATGAACATGGACAAGATGAAGTTCATGTCAAACGTCCATGTCACACCAATACCGGTTGTTCTTGGGAACAATAGGCTTGAAGTTGTAGACGAGTACATATACCTGGGACAAATTGTCCGATAAGGTAAGTGCTATTTCGACCCAGAGGTCAATCGACGATCCAACTCGGCTGGGCTGCGTTCGGGAAAGTACGTCATATCTTCTCATCGAGTATACCGCAAAGCCTCAAGAGCAAAGTATACAACCAGTGCGTGTTGCCAGTGATGACATAGTGATCCGAGACTTGGTCCTTCACTGTACGCCGTATGAGGAAGCTCAAAGTTGCTCAGTGCTATAGAAAGGGCTATGCTCGGTGTTTCTCTGCTTGATAGAGTCTGCAGAGAGAGATGGAGTGACGACCTGCGCAGTGTTGCGGGAAGTCGATGGATGCAGGTGGCTCTGGACCGAGCTTCGGGGCAATCTTTGGGGGAGGCCTATGTTCAGCAGTGGACGTGATAGGCTGAAATGATGATGATGATGAACGACACTAAGAAAAAAAGACTTCAATAAAAAATGTTTGTTAAATACTTTTTATCGGGATTACATAGTTATTAGTAACGAAAATGTAAAACGCATATTTTAGCAAATAAAATTAATGAAATTTGTAGAGCTTTAAGAGTAGAATCGTTATTACTTGTATTATCAGGTATATTATTATATGAACGGGGAAGAAGAATTGTGTGTTTGTGATTACTTGTAAAAGAATTGACAAGTCTACCGTCAGCCGGAAGCAAAGGTGAACTTATCAATTGTTCGGCGTCGATAAGTTACAGCAAAGGGGTTTCGTTTCTTAAAAAATATTCCTTGACCTTCAAATAAAAGTTAAAAAAAAAATTCTCACGACCGTATTCCCAATAATAGGGTAGTCGGAGATCTAGATTATTATTTTAGTCGTTTAACCCACTTATTACCAGTGATTATTATTATCCTAGGAGCTTATGCTCTATGGGTATATTAAAATAATATTCGACGTTAAAATTTAAAATAGACATTAATAATTTAATTTTTGTTTTTATAAAATGAACTTAGAAAACTAATTAAACAGTGCAATTGGCGCAAAACAAAGCAAAATGGAAGCAATGGAACTGTCCGATCTACATCACCCGAACTGCAAGATAAATCGAGCAGCGGGTGGTGGCGAGGTTGGAGCCCTCGGCGGCCTCGGTGCTCTCGGTGGGCTGGGACTCGGCGAAAGAAGAGAATCTGAAAGTTCGGATTCCTTATTATTATCACCTGAAGCGGCAAAAGCAACAGAGGCGGTAGAATTTATCGCCGAGCACTTGCGAAATGAAGATCTTTATATTCAGGTAACATTAAATAAGGCAATAATCTGGGCATATCCTTTTTGACGCGAAAGAATTGGGTCACTGATAAGACAATCCTCTCTGAAAGCACTGCCCTTCGTGACTTATTTATGATAAGTTTTTTGTATTTGAAAGGGTTTCTTTAAAACGGTAAAAGACTTCCTTTCGAAATATTTCTTCTAGATAGCATAAACTCTTAATGTGTATTTTTTTCATCTGTAAAGATCAAATGTGATATTTTCTACGTCTTCCAATAGTGTATCGGGACCGCAAGCGTTTTGATCGATCCACTCTCTTCAGCTGCAGGGACTAATTTAGGGGATGTTCTGTGTATTACATAGCTTCTGCTCTTGGTAATCTTCATTGCACACCATAGTAATTTTAGTTTCCGTATAGGGTTTCGTTAAATTCTGGCTTTGACAGTCCACTGGCCTTGTCCTAACAGCCCGAGGTCGTCCTGACATTTTTGGTTTTGGTTTCGACAGACGAATTGTTGCCTGTCGATAGTGAGATACACAAACATACAGCTGATCCCCTAACATGCTCCATACCCACTTTGGAGAATCACTGCAATTGCGTTTTCTTTAAAACCCCATTCTATAATGTAATTTGACAATCTCGTTAATAAATAATATGCGAAATGACGACAAATCGATCGAAATTTCGTACATAACAAACGCGTCCCAAATTTAAATTCAGAAATAAAAACTAATTCAATTGTAGCATTATTTATGGCCTTACTAACCACACTGGGCAAGCGAATCACTATTGATGTGGCTTCCCATCTCTAGTCTTCTGGATTTGGGTTCTGCAATTTCGGATGGATGTTCCGCCATCATTCGGTCGAGCCGCGTTTGTCGTTTGTGGGAGCACCACGTACAGATAACGTTGGCATTTAGAAAATTGTACATATATGGGATATCAATGTGTCTGTATGTACCAGATACAGATATTATTACATACAATAATTATTTAACTCGTGTTATGTAATGTAAACGCAATATAACTTCTATTGTTTCAATACGTAAAAATGTTCCTGTTAATATAATAAAACTTTATTTTACTTTCCAGACGCGCGAAGATTGGAAATATGTGGCTATGGTCATCGATAGACTGCAGCTGTATATTTTCTTCATAGTTACTACGGCTGGCACTGTTGGAATACTTATGGATGCTCCGCACATATTTGAATACGTAGACCAGGATCGCATCATCGAAATATATAGAGGAAAATAAACATAAGGCTAGACTTCACTTAATAAATTTAGGCTTCCGTAACTGTTGTTCTACATTTTAGAAATTTATTTTACTTATTAGATTAACCAAAGTGTACTGTTTGACGACCGTTCTGCACATATTATTTTTTTAATTTATATATATACGTATAAAACAAACTTAATTTAATAGCATATGAAATAGGAATAAAGTTAATGTCGTGTTAGTATTTATTAAAATTAGTTTGTTTCGACGTATAACGAAACGTAGCGTAAACTAATTAATAGAAAATAAAATGGCTGTGTTCGAGGTTATAAAAGCACAATAGTGACTAAATAAACGTTCGATGTAAGTTTGTAATTTTTTTTAATGTTTAGTTGGCTTACTAGCAATAAAATAAACAATAAATTGTAAATATTAATAATTTACAGTGAAAATTCCTAAACTGTTAATTATTTTATATAATATGCAAAGTATTACATATAAATGTTTGTACGACTAAATATTTAACAGAATCTTTGTAGGAAACCTTTTTTAATTATTACTTAAATAATGGTAACATTTCAAAAGTTTCTACTAATAAAATAACAGCTCTAAAATGGAATCTCTATGTCCAAATAATTCAAATCACATAAAATAAGCATTACTTTTATGTGAATTGAAATGTAAGCTGCATTGTACAATACGTGCCCTAACTCTATTCGAAAGAAGGGTAAGAAATCTTCTCTGTAGGTTGAATTCATTTATAATTTAAAAAAAAACAATAAAAAATATGAGGAACATGCTCTTTCCAAACCATTGTATATAGTTTTTATGTTCAAAATAAAATATAGTCTTATGTTTCAATGTTCAACGGATAAAAACATATTTTTGTTTCGTCCAATAGAAATGTAACTGATTTAATTTAACTAGATTTATGCAATAAGTGGTTTCGTAACATTTATTCGTAATTAGCTGAATATGCAAATTGTATTTCAACATGAGAAAAATATCTCACATACTTTTACTGTAATTAATATTTTTTATTATTCATAATAAGTTGATTTAGATATGACAACTTTAAGTACATATGATTTTATGCTTTAATACATTATTGTGTAATAGATGTGTCTTAAAGCTAAATGCAATGTACAGAAGCAGAGCATTATTGCTTTTTATGTTATAACATTATTTTAATTACACACGTCGGAAAGTCCGATAGGCAGGACACAGGGCTTTCCCAACTCTAGAAAAGTTTGCGAGTGTGTGCTGTAGTGGACTATTGCAAATAGTGAAATAACATTGAAAAACTTATTACAGTTACACGTTCTAAATTTGTCCTGATGCCTCATGCCACGTTATTGAAGATCTGCTAGAATAACCTTTATTTCAAAACGATTTAAAAACTAACCTCCAAAATTCACCAGATCATGTTCACGATATGCTCATATTACCAACTTATTGAACGACCACAGAGAGCAAAGTTCTAGAACACATTCAAATAGTACTTGTTTTGATATTTATTTCTTAACAATGAGGCTCGGTGGCGTAGGGCTAAGCGTTTGGCTACGGGTCATGGGGTCGATTCCCACAAGGGACAAGTATTTGCATGGGCGACAAATAATCGTACGAAATGTAACGTTTTCTTTCAAATGTAGTTTAAAAAACTTCCGACTGGATCTTCCAAATATATAAATAGTTCAGTGGTAAATGTAGTTTAATCTCCTTTGTTCTCTTTTTTTTGTATTGGTTTTAAATCAATAAAAGGTTAATACAAATCATCTGCCGTTTCACTTAACATCCTAAACTTATTTAAACATTTGCCTAGCTGACATTATCATACTGTTATAACAATATAATTTAAGTAATTGCCACATGCCTAGAATTATTTAATTTTCAGTATTAGGTAAGTATTTCGTTTCTAAGGACATTCTTAAATGACTAGGATTTGTTTCTGCGCGCGATTTTCTCTGAAATGACTAAATAAATTTTAATCGAGTTTTCACTAACAAATATGTACAATATTTATTTTATCAGGTTTAGGTACAACTGAAGGAGATTTTTCATGAAGTTTCGGGAATATTTTATACAACACCATAAAGCAATTCGTCTGAGAGGCATTTTCGCGTACGCTGCGTAAATAGTAAGCGATAGAAGAAAGCAATGTATGACAATATTGTTGTCCTTAAATAGTTCTACAAAAAAGTCCGTTATCGCAGTATCATAACTAAAGCGGTAATGTGCCCTAAGGATATTGTTTTGAACATTCAGCAGCCTTAAAGGACTGATGTTTTGCTCTATTCTACGGTCGCTTACTGGGTAGCTAAATTCAAAAGACAGCCTCTTTCTGCTCGAGCTGCGAAAATGATTCTCGTTCCGGTAGACCGTCCAGATCTGTTAACGAAGAAAATGTCATAAAAGTGGATAAAGGGTTCTTGAAGATAAAAAAATGTCTATAAAATATCTTGCTCTGCCTAAAGATTTCATTTGGTACTACCAAAAGACATTTAATAATTACAGTGTCCAATATAATTTTAATCACTTTGCTTCATTCCATTTTTACAAACACTTTGGGGTTTAAAAGTTTCGGCAAGATGAGCACACGAGTGTTATCCGAAGCTAACAAGAATCGACGTATGGAAGTTTTCAGACAGAATCTCGAAACCGAAAATTTAATAGATAATTTTTGTCGCAGATTTGAAACCACGGAAGAGACGTGGGTTCACCATTTCGACCCTGAAACGTAATTTCAAAACATGTCAAGATGTGGCGAAAATGATATGAATTGAAATCTTCGCCGCCCAATCTTAATTTCTTAGCCATCTAGTGAAAAATCACATAAACTCGTTAGGAATCGCTATTCTCCGTAAAAGACAGTTATTGGTCACAACACCATGATAAAAAAATAACAATGTATCGAGTAATGCCACACACTGCACTTATTCATTTAAGAGAGGTTCTTAAATACATATTACATGCAACGCTTGACTACACCGCGCACTTCGGCGAATGCGTCGAAGCCTACTGACGATGTTTATTCGATAGAACACGTTAACTATTTTACCCCTAACTTGAAATAAAATCATGAATTGGTTTTCGTATTGTTTATTTTCCATGTCACATTATATTATTATCTTAATAACTAACAATGTTGCATACAAATTAAACGAAAATTTACCCTAACTAATTTTAAAGTTTCTTGGTCCATAAAATTTGACTCAATACGGATAAGTATCAGATTTTTGCCACGCGAAAATAACTATTACATTATGTGGTAATAACAATTTCCATTTGGAAAAAAACTACCATTCAATACAATCCCTGTTAAACAAACCAATTAAAAGTTGTTAGACAATGTGTTAAACAGCTGTAATGTTTATAAATTGAAATTTGTTAAATTTAAGAGAACTATCCTATGTATCAAGTGATATTTTATAGACATGCTGAAGTACAGAAATTGCAAAAATCTAATTCGTCTTCGAAGTCTTATAAAATATATAAACCATTCTTTTTCGTTTTAGAACTTCTTGTATAAAATTAAGCAGAGCCAAATGCTCAATTTCATGCAATATACATTAATATTTTCATTTGGTTTAAAATTTCCTTATTTAAAATGCTTTGTTATAAGTCTAAGGAAAAATATTACCTTTGTTTTATTACTGTAAACCTCTTTTGTAATCCTAATGTAAAATAAACATTCTTCACTTTTTTGGAATACTAATAATCGTATAGGTATTTTAAATAGAAATGATTTAATCATCCCCGACATCGTATGGTGGAGAATAAGTAGGAGATGTAGGAGAATATGTTGTTGGCCCAGCAGAAGATGGAGAGTATACACGAGAAGTTGGAGAGTAGTTTGGAGACGTTGGAGTGTAAGTCGTAGATGTAGGCGAGTACTTAGTTGAGGAAGGAGTAACCTGGAGACGAAGGAGAGTAATTGGGAGAAGATGGTGAATAATTTGGCGATGATGGTGAATAAGGTGTACTCGCTGGATGCTGTGGAGACGAAGGCGAGTAAGCTGGGGTTGTAGGAGAGTAATGCTGGCTTGTAGGTGAATATTGTGGACTTGTTGGCGAATAAGTAGGACTACCTCCAGCAAGTGATGGAGAAGTCGGCGAGTAATTTGGTGATGTTGGCGAATATTTTGGCGACGGTGATGAATATCTTGGTGACGACGGTGAATATGTGGGAGAAGTATGTGAGTAGGAAGGGCTCGAAGGAGAATAGGCCGGTGATGTTGACTAAATAAACGTTCGATGTAAGTTTGTAATTTTTTTAATGTTTAGTTGGCTTACTAGCAATAAAATAAACAATAAATTGTAAATATTAATAATTTACAGTGAAAATTCCTAAACTGTTAATTATTTTATATAATATGCAAAGTATTACATATAAATGTTTGTACGACTAAATATTTAACAGAATCTTTGTAGGAAACCTTTTTTAATTATTACTTAAATAATGGTAACATTTCAAAAGTTTCTACTAATAAAATAACAGCTCTAAAATGGAATCTCTATGTCCAAATAATTCAAATCACATAAAATAAGCATTACTTTTATGTGAATTGAAATGTAAGCTGCATTGTACAATACGTGCCCTAACTCTATTCGAAAGAAGGGTAAGAAATCTTCTCTGTAGGTTGAATTCATTTATAATTTAAAAAAAAACAATAAAAAATATGAGGAACATGCTCTTTCCAAACCATTGTATATAGTTTTATGTTCAAAATAAAATATAGTCTTATGTTTCAATGTTCAACGGATAAAAACATATTTTTGTTTCGTCCAATAGAAATGTAACTGATTTAATTTAACTAGATTTATGCAATAAGTGGTTTCGTAACATTTATTCGTAATTAGCTGAATATGCAAATTGTATTTCAACATGAGAAAAATATCTCACATACTTTTACTGTAATTAATATTTTTTATTATTCATAATAAGTTGATTTAGATATGACAACTTTAAGTACATATGATTTTATGCTTTAATACATTATTGTGTAATAGATGTGTCTTAAAGCTAAATGCAATGTACAGAAGCAGAGCATTATTGCTTTTTATGTTATAACATTATTTTAATTACACACGTCGGAAAGTCCGATAGGCAGGACACAGGGCTTTCCCAACTCTAGAAAAGTTTGCGAGTGTGTGCTGTAGTGGACTATTGCAAATAGTGAAATAACATTGAAAAACTTATTACAGTTACACGTTCTAAATTTGTCCCGATGCCTCATGCCACGTTATTGAAGATCTGCTAGAATAACCTTTATTTCAAAACGATTTAAAAAACTAACCTCCAAAATTCACCAGATCATGTTCACGATATGCTCATATTACCAACTTATTGAACGACCACAGAGAGCAAAGTTCTAGAACACATTCAAATAGTACTTGTTTTGATATTTATTTCTTAACAATGAGGCTCGGTGGCGTAGGGGCTAAGCGTTTGGCTACGGGTCATGGGGTCGATTCCCACAAGGGACAAGTATTTGCATGGGCGACAAATAATCGTACGAAATGTAACGTTTTCTTTCAAATGTAGTTTAAAAAAAACTTCCGACTGGATCTTCCAAATATATAAATAGTTCAGTGGTAAATGTAGTTTAATCTCCTTTGTTCTCTTTTTTTTTGTATTGGTTTTAAATCAATAAAAAGGTTAATACAAATCATCTGCCGTTTCACTTAACATCCTAAACTTATTTAAACATTTGCCTAGCTGACATTATCATACTGTTATAACAATATAATTTAAGTAATTGCCACATGCCTAGAATTATTTAATTTTCAGTATTAGGTAAGTATTTCGTTTCTAAGGACATTCTTAAATGACTAGGATTTGTTTCTGCGCGCGATTTTCTCTGAAATGACTAAATAAATTTTAATCGAGTTTTCACTAACAAATATGTACAATATTTATTTTATCAGGTTTAGGTACAACTGAAGGAGATTTTTCATGAAGTTTCGGGAATATTTTATACAACACCATAAAGCCATTCGTCTGAGAGGCATTTTCGCGTACGCTGCGTAAATAGTAAGCGATAGAAGAAAGCAATGTATGACAATATTGTTGTCCTTAAATAGTTCTACAAAAAAGTCCGTTATCGCAGTATCATAACTAAAGCGGTAATGTGCCCTAAGGATATTGTTTTGAACATTCAGCAGCCTTAAAGGACTGATGTTTTGCTCTATTCTACGGTCGCTTACTGGGTAGCTAAATTCAAAAGACAGCCTCTTTCTGCTCGAGCTGCGAAAATGATTCTCGTTCCGGTAGACCGTCCAGATCTGTTAACGAAGAAAATGTCATAAAAGTGGATAAAGGGTTCTTGAAGATAAAAAAATGTCTATAAAATATCTTGCTCTGCCTAAAGATTTCATTTGGTACTACCAAAAGACATTTAATAATTACAGTGTCAATATAATTTTAATCACTTTGCTTCATTCCATTTTACAAACACTTTGGGGTTTAAAAGTTTCGGCAAGATGAGCACACGAGTGTTATCCGAAGCTAACAAGAATCGACGTATGGAAGTTTTCAGACAGAATCTCGAAACCGAAAATTTAATAGATAATTTTTGTCGCAGATTTGAAACCACGGAAGAGACGTGGGTTCACCATTTCGACCCTGAAACGTAATTTCAAAACATGTCAAGATGTGGCGAAAATGATATGAATTGAAATCTTCGCCGCCCAATCTTAATTTCTTAGCCATCTAGTGAAAAATCACATAAACTCGTTAGGAATCGCTATTCTCCGTAAAAGACAGTTATTGGTCACAACACCATGATAAAAAAAATAACAATGTATCGAGTAATGCCACACACTGCACTTATTCATTTAAGAGAGGTTCTTAAATACATATTACATGCAACGCTTGACTACACCGCGCACTTCGGCGAATGCGTCGAAGCCTACTGACGATGTTTATTCGATAGAACACGTTAACTATTTTACCCCTAACTTGAAATAAAATCATGAATTGGTTTTCGTATTGTTTATTTTCCATGTCACATTATATTATTATCTTAATAACTAACAATGTTGCATACAAATTAAACGAAAATTTACCCTAACTAATTTTAAAGTTTCTTGGTCCATAAAATTTGACTCAATACGGATAAGTATCAGATTTTGCCACGCGAAAATAACTATTACATTATGTGGTAATAACAATTTCCATTTGGAAAAAACTACCATTCAATACAATCCCTGTTAAACAAACCAATTAAAAGTTGTTAGACAATGTGTTAAACAGCTGTAATGTTTATAAATTGAAATTTGTTAAATTTAAGAGAACTATCCTATGTATCAAGTGATATTTTATAGACATGCTGAAGTACAGAAATTGCAAAAATCTAATTCGTCTTCGAAGTCTTATAAAATATATAAACCATTCTTTTTCGTTTTAGAACTTCTTGTATAAAATTAAGCAGAGCCAAATGCTCAATTTCATGCAATATACATTAATATTTTCATTTGGTTTAAAATTTCCTTATTTAAAATGCTTTGTTATAAGTCTAAGGAAAAATATTACCTTTGTTTTATTACTGTAAACCTCTTTTGTAATCCTAATGTAAAATAAACATTCTTCACTTTTTTGGAATACTAATAATCGTATAGGTATTTTAAATAGAAATGATTTAATCATCCCCGACATCGTATGGTGGAGAATAAGTAGGAGATGTAGGAGAATATGTTGTTGGCCCAGCAGAAGATGGAGAGTATACACGAGAAGTTGGAGAGTAGTTTGGAGACGTTGGAGTGTAAGTCGTAGATGTAGGCGAGTACTTAGTTGAGGAAGGGGAGTAACCTGGAGACGAAGGAGAGTAATTGGGAGAAGATGGTGAATAATTTGGCGATGATGGTGAATAAGGTGTACTCGCTGGATGCTGTGGAGACGAAGGCGAGTAAGCTGGGGTTGTAGGAGAGTAATGCTGGCTTGTAGGTGAATATTGTGGACTTGTTGGCGAATAAGTAGGACTACCTCCAGCAAGTGATGGAGAAGTCGGCGAGTAATTTGGTGATGTTGGCGAATATTTTGGCGACGGTGATGAATATCTTGGTGACGACGGTGAATATGTGGGAGAAGTATGTGAGTAGGAAGGGCTCGAAGGAGAATAGGCCGGTGATGTTGAAGGGTAATTTGGTGAAGAGGGAGAATAACTTGGTGAATTTGGGCTATATACTGGACTCGTAGGTGAATAACTAGGAGAAGATGGGGAATATCCTGGAGATGTAGGTGAGTACGCCGGACTTGTTGGCGAATATGATGGGCTTGTTGGGGAATATAAGGGACTTGTAGGAGAATAACTGGGTGAAGTAGGCGAGTAACTTGGAGAAGTAGGCGAATATGCCGGACTAGTCGGAGAGTAACTCGGTGAAGTGGGAGAATAGCTTGGAGAAGTAGGTGAATACGATGGAGATGTTGGAGAGTAACCAGGCGAAGTAGGTGAGTAACTTGAAGAAGTTGGTGAATATATAGGAGATGTAGGAGAATAGTTAGGAGACGTTGGAGAATATGAAGGGCTGGTAGGTGAATAATGTGGTGATGTAGGGTTTGATTGTATGGGAGAAGCTCCGGCATAAACTGGACTTGTTGGCGAATAAGACGGCGATGCTCCTGCTGGGGACGCGTAAGGAGATAGCGGGGGTCCTGGTGATCCAGGAGAACCCGGTTGTGACGACCAAGCACTGTACGCTGGAGAAAGTCCAGACGCATCTGATGCACCTGATGGCGAGAACGAAGGACCTCCAGGTGTCATACTGCTGCCCACTGTAACAAAGTAAATTATAATTTGCATATTTTGTGACACTTTTTCTGTATCAAAATTTTTAGCTTATTAAAATCAAATTACCTTGTCCTGGTGACCACACACTGCTGCCATACCCTGGTGTATTCTGAGTAGACCACGGTGTCATTAAAGGTGTCATGGATGGTGTACCAACGCCAAAGTACATTCCTCCGCCTAAACCCATACCCACACCAAGACCTCCCATCTCCATTCCATGCTTACATTTTTCTGCGTCGAGAAGTAAGTCGAAACAGCCTGAAAACATATAAAGTTCATTATTATTAGAACATTATAATTACTTAAATACATAATAAACAAGTATCACTTACCAGTTCCCATTCTCGGTAATTGTCCCATAATTATATTTTCAGATACTCCTCTCATTGGATCTACCTCAGCATGACTGGCAGCATCTAATAATACATCTACAGTTTCTTCAAAAGAGCATCTCATAAGTGCTCCAGTATCTTGTCTGTTGATACCATGACGAGTAATAGCCATAAGATGACCCTTTGCCGTCATGACATCACAAAGTAAAGCAAGATGACGATAGTTTACATATAGACCATAGAATTGCAGCACAGCATTCATTTCTTTCTCAACAGATTTACGCACAGCCTCAATACCAAGTACTTGGAAAATTTCACAAATATCGTTACTGAATGTCCGTATTGGATCAACATCTCGTTCAGAAAGAACTTTCATTAAGGATGTACCATCAGTTTCCAATAGCCATTCAGCTATAGCTTTGAATTCTCCTTGTTCTGTGATAATAATTCGCTTTTTGGCTTCAGTCTGAGGTAAATGCATATACACTTTGGCTATGGCTTCTATGCCCTGTAAGGTCATGTCCGACAACATATTGGCTTCAATGCATCGTAGGAACATGTCGTCCTCCATTTTATCAACGGTTTCTTCATCATTGTCTTGAAATTTGCTCTCTTCATTATTCATGATTCTTATTCGAAGTACTAGTTTTTCGGCGTTGTCGTCATTGAAAATACAATTCAAATCATCTCCAAATCCAGCATTTATTTTTTCTGCAATCTGTTCCATAGTCAGTTTCTTATCAGTCATTCTCTTGCGGTCTAATTCAATACGTAGAAGCCAAGGAGATATTTTAGTAGGATCAAAATCAGGCATTTCATAGTAAACATTGACGAATTCCTGATCTTCAGCAATAACCGTATTTTGTGGATCTGGGTCATAATAAATTGCAGTATTTGCGGTGACTTTTCGTAGGGTCGTATGTTCCAATCTGCATAGAACATTCTTAGCTTTCTCGGCGTCTCTGGCTGCACCTCCTGTCAAGAATACTGTTAGAGATGGAGCTTTTGGTTTCTTAGATATGTTAATAATTTCCTTTAGTCTGGGTACACCAAGTGTTACGTTTTTCGATGATACACCAGCAAAGTGGAAAGTATTCAGTGTCATCTGTGTTGCAGGTTCACCAAGAGACTGAGCAGCTAAGGCGCCGACCATTTCGCCAGGATTTACTTGCGCTTGTTGGAAGCGAGTTTCAATTTCCCCTATCAACCACTCAAATGCCTCACTGGATAAACGATACTCTTCAGACACAAATTTAGTACACAAAGTTGATCTTACTAAACATTGAAATAGGAGTGTAGCATTTTCATTGGCTTGCTTGGATAATCGATCTTCTCCAGCTACTATAACACATTTCTTTAGCAAGTCTTTTACACCCTGTATAACTTTAATTGGACTCAAATCAGTTGGCATTCTTTTATTAATATGGAAAATTTTTTGTACATTCCAAATCATTCTTTTGAAATTGCAGGGCAGTACAACCTTTGATTCACCACTTGGAAAAATCTGTCGTAATATTTCTCTGTCCTTCGATAATTGCTCCCATTCACTTTCTAGATCTGCAATAACATAACCTGATTCTGTTAACTCTTTTATGATATCTTCATTAAAGATTCGTTTTAAGTATCTTTCATTTGAAGGATCAAACTTAAATTTCTTTTCAAATGCTTTATTAGACAGTTTTACTGTGGGCAGATTTTGAAACTCTACCGTCTCTCCTGCTAGACCATCTTCTCCATATCGTAACTGAATCAGTTGTCCCACTGAGTTACGAACAGTTCCATCATAATGTACCATTACAGACTCCATAGCCTTTATCAGACGTCGTTGAATATATCCAGTTTCAGCAGTTTTCACAGCAGTATCAATTAGACCTTCACGACCTCCCATAGCGTGGAAATAAAACTCAGATGGTGTTAAACCGGCAAGGTATGAGTTTTCGACGAAACCTCTTGACTCAGGACCATAATCATCTTTAATGAAATGTGGCAAAGTTCGTTTGCGGAAACCAAATGGAATACGTTTACCTTCTACGTTCTGTTGGCCTACACAAGCAATAACTTGCGAAATGTTAATATTAGACCCTTTGGACCCGGCAACTACCATAGCTTTGAGGTTGTTGTACTCAGTAAGAGACTTTTTAGCTGAGCCACCAGTTTTGTCACGAGCGTCGTTTAAAATACGATTTACTTGATTTTCGAAAGTCTGCCTGAGAGTGTTACCAGGAGTAGGTTCCAGCTCCATGTTGTGAGCTTTTTGAATAACTTCTATTACATCATCTTTGGCTTTGACTATTGCACGTTGAATCTCTTGATATGTTTGAGGATCGGCAATGGTATCACCAATACCAATTGAATGACCTTCCAATAACAGCCAATTGTTAATAACTGTCTGAATGTTACCATAAAATCGTCCAGCAGTTTCGTGACCTAACTCTAACATGCAAATGTGAAGTAAGGAACCTGCAGACGCGCCCAAAGATTTCTTGCAAAGAATGCCCATGAGCAATTCCCCATGCTCTACAACAACTTTGGTATCTCCAGGAGAAATCCATTTATAAGGACCATCATCTTCCTCGTCAGGATGGGTAGAGTGTGTTCTGATCATGTTTACATTTCCAGGAATGATTAAAGTAAATATTTGTTTACCAGTCCAAAGTGGTTGTGGTTTTAAGATACAGGGCTGTGGTATTTTACCATCCCATGTTGGCAAGAACATTAGAAGATTCATAACTTGTTCTTTTGTTAAAAATACATCTCTTTTTGTCATTTTTCTTACGGCTGTTAGTGTGTCCTGTACAATACCCATAACCGGTTTATTAGCCTGTGGGGTAATAATTTGTCGAGGTGTAATATGAATGTTTTCAACTTCCGCGCGAGTTTCCATGGATTGAGGAACATGTAAATTCATTTCATCTCCATCAAAATCAGCATTATATGGAGATGTGCAACTCAAGTTCATACGGAATGTTGACCATGGTAGCACCTTTACTCTGTGACCCATCATACTCATCTTGTGAAGTGTAGGCTGCCTATTGAATATTACTAAATCATCATCTCTTAAATGCCGCTCTACTTTATACCCATACTGCAAATGCAAATCTGATGGCTTTGGGTGAAACCGAAGATCAATTCTTTCTCCATTATCACGTACAATGTATTTCGCTCCGGGATACTGCGCATTTCCTCTCCTAACAAGCTCTTGCATTCTGTCAATATTAAAAGGTGTTACTAACTCTGGAAATGTTAAATTTTGTGCAATGGACCTAGGAACTCCTACTTGATCTATGCGCAAATTGGGATCAGGTGTGATGACAGTACGAGCAGAGAAGTCCACACGTTTACCCATTAGGTTTCCACGTATTCTTCCTTCTTTGCCTTTTAAACGCGCTTTGATAGCTTTGAGTGGTTTTCCAGATTTCTGCATAGCTCTAGAAAAAAATAAAGCTTTTAATGTTTAAACTTTTGAAAGCAAATATTTTGTTGAAATAGCTGTACTTTTTCACAATCTTTTTTAAGAAATGCATGAAAGTAAATGTGAACCGCAATGTTTGAAACAATGGAGTAGTCTCCATTGATATTGTTAATTTATCATACTAATTATTGTAAGACAGGAAACTATTTATTTAATATTACTTAGCAATTGCTACACCATAAGGATTATTGTTAGATAAAATTATACTGCCATTATGACAACAATAAATTAATGGTTAATGGTAATGATTACATTAAATATTATGACTTGTTATGCAGTTGCAGTGGTACATATGTTATTTGTTAAAATTAAAGAACAGTTTAAAATTTCAGATCAAGTTAACTAAATATTATGGAAAGACTTCTAAAATTAATGTGTGCTCTAAATAAATGTAGCTTCCAGTGCCAGTACTTCAAAGGGTCATAAATAATTTTAACATTTGGGGATTGTTATGCTAAAAACAATCTTAACGCATCATATGGGTTAGTTTTCCAATGCTAGTGCAAGAGTTGCATTTTGATGGTAGGCATGTCTCTCTTTTTCATCTAAGCTCCTCTCTCTGCTATGGATGGTATTTTTTGAATAATAATTATTGTGGGCGAAAAGGAACCTAATTTTTTTCATTAAAGAATTTTCTTATGATATTTTACATGATTAATTGAATTTCATTGAACCTGAAGGAATACCTTGTCCAAGCAATGTTACATTAATTTTATTTACGAGAATGTATTACATTGTATATTATATTATACTGGTTGGTTAGGTTAGAACAGTGACCAGTATGTGAGTTTGAAATGATAAATTTTCATTTAAAATAAATTATTATGACTAATGCCAAGATTTTAATAAATACTTACTTTGGCATGCCAGGCATATCGTTGTCAACAAATGTTGCAACATGAAATTGCAATAACCTAATATTCTCAGCTAGGACATGAGCTGCTGCTCCTAACTGTTCATTTCTCATTAATTCATTATTTGACTTTATAATGTCAGCAAGCTTGTGGGTCAAGTCATCTTGATTTTTAGCAGCGCCAAACATGACCACAGCAGGCCTCACCGATAAAGGAGGTACAGGCAGGACTGTCACTATCATCCAGTCAGGTCTGGCAAATTTTGGATCCATACCCAAAATAAATGATTCCTCATCTGGAATAAATTCACACTTGCCATAAAGCAAATCAAAACATTTTAAATGCAACATACAAAATCAAACACCTGTTATTTTGTATAACTATAGTATTGTTAAAAAACTTATAGAAAGAAAAATAAAAACAAGTTATAAAAATGCAAAGACCTTTTTAAATAATGGCAGTGTTATAATAGCTAGCTATTAAAAGTCAACATTTTGATGAAATTTTAATTAGGATAAAACCACTTCATCACTCATACTTCAATATTTTAATATTTACATTGATTATTTTACCTGTGATATGTTTAAGTATCTCCCATACTCTTTCTGCAGTTATTATTATTTTTTTCTCTTGTGTGTCTTCATTTGCATGTTTCCATTCAGCAGTAAGGTCCAAACCTTGACGCCTAATAGAGGGTTGGTAGTGACCACAACCCCCATGTCCAGAACCCCTTTTGCCTTCCTCACCCTCTTTACCAATATCCATATCTTCACCCCCCTCACAAATATTTTTTCCTTTACAAAGGTCATAAACATATGTCAATCTTTTACGTGGCTGTCCTTTTGATTTCATGACAACTTCTTTTATCTTTGGATTTGTCTAAATGGAACAATAAAAAGTTGTGACTTATATATTTTACTAAAATACAAAACATACATGTATCTAATATGAAACAAATAGTTAAATTACCGGATTAACAAGCAGCTTAGAGCAGTAAAAACAAACACATCTCAATATCTTTATAGTTTTTGTAATAAAACCAATATGAAAAACTGGTTTAGCCAAATCAATATGGCCAAAGTGTCCAGGGCATTCTGTCATATTCCCAGCGCAAGTTTGACACCTGGTACTTCTGTCGATCACCCCTTGTCGTGGGTCCATAAGTCCGCCCAGCTTGGGTCTTCCACCTTCCATGGTTTCTGGAAAGCGGATGCCCCCCTCGGTAACGGACATGCGTCGCTGAAACATAATTATAGGTTTTTTATTACAAGCACAGTTAAGTAATTCTTCATCGGATTTGTAGTCAAATTATTGTGCAATAATATTGATAGAGTACAAAATACTACTTGCTTAAGTCTTTTTCATCTTTTAGGAATCAGTAATAAATTTGCTTCTTGCAGGCATAGTAACAAATTTAATTATAATTATTGAGTAAAAGTAAAATATCTCCTGCAGTTTATTGCAATATATGAACTTCATGATCAGGTAGACACTACGCTACAAATGTTAAACAGTTGTACTATTGAAGTGATTGTTTGCTAAAACTTTAAACAATATTTAAAACAATAAGGTAAATACTAGTCCATTACGAAAACTTACGATCTCATCAGGCGATAATATACCAAATTGTACTCTTTTTACTTGGCGCAAAGGCGCCTTTGAATCGTTCGTGGTAGCCATTTTGAGTAGACGAACAACATTTCATTTGCGTAGCATGTCAGTGTCACTGTGTTGACGCCACAGAGTAATTATCAATCTAAATTATCAACGTAAATTAACTATAAAACAGTTGATAAATATTTACGTATATGTATAATGTCAATTCTGGATATTTTACGCCTCCTTTCGTTGTTCTGGAGGAACAAAACGCAGCATGCGATAGATTTAAATTTTTCACTAAATTTTTAGCCAGACTAATCGGATTTATTAATATTTTACTTTTATACTCACCAAATCGCACTCTTGACCGACTTGACCAATTAGTCAGTCACACACAGCCACGTTTTGTGCAAGAGTGGCAACAAGCTATAGCTCCATCCAGGTAATAATTATTGGTCCGAGCGCAGATTAAGAACTACTAGATCTAGACACAGAATGTCAGACTGAGATGATATTAATTAATATTATTTAGGTCTTTCATGTCAAAGAAGGTCCAACGGAAATTGCATGTAAAAGTATAATTCACCTATGCGTTTTGCTTGGCACTCGTAAAATGAAAAACGCCTCAACTCCAACAGCTGCGATCTATACCTCTTCAAACTCCTTACACTTGCGAAGATCCAGATAATCTTGAGAAGAAGTATGACAGAAAGACCAGTAAGTAGATTATGTTTATCGACCGAAACTTATTCTACGATATACCCTAAAACCGTCTCTATCACTTCAGGATTTTCAAGCGCGAAGAAATATTGTTAAGTAATAAAATGCTTGCCTCCTAAAAAGTTGACTCCTAAAAGCATATCACCGTTAACCGGGATTCCCCAGGAGTCGTCGGCGATCGAAAGCTCTCTCAAATGATGCATACTTGTGACATCTATTTGAGAAAGCGGAAGTTGACCAATTATCCGGTCTGTCACTAAAGCTTCAATTTCCCGTAAAGGTCCCGAGGTGTCAGCGGTAAGATCCGTCGGATGGTGTTCAGCAGAAGACTTAGAGGGTGTAATCATTACTGGTGAAAGTAAGGCCGTAACGACACCAGACTATAGGGGAATAAGCTTGCTTAAAATGAAGCAAAGTATGATCTTTTTGGCTACAAAACATTGAATTCCATTTACAATTATAGTAACATGTGACAATTACCATTATATCTGGTCAATTTTATATAATTAAATCGTGCAGTTGGAGACATACTTAAATATTTGTTGCATTTATATTGAGGTGCGTTTGAACATTATGCCATAATGCACATTTTAAATCAAACTATTATTTACGGATTTTATCGCGTTAAATTTTGTTTTTATATTCCCTGCGTTTCGATTGCTTTACAGCTGCCGTGGTCAGGGGGGTCTGCAGTGTTAGACGTCCAGATGTTATAGTAAACTCGGACTATCTTCAGCTTTTATTTATTAATGTTTGGTCCAATCTACGCAGAATATGCTCACAGTATCTAGAGGTTGTGCAGTAGTATGTTTGGTTTTAGATTTAATTTTGATTATTACTGAATCTCAAGCCGGTGGTAGCACCCAGCCACCTTCTCTATTAAAATTAGGATGTTTTTTGATTTCAATAGCCTTGCGAATCATCCTTGGCAGGAATCGGTGTTCTTTTGCGAGAACTTGTGGTCTATCAAATTTAATGTAATGGCTGGGGCAATCAAAGATATGATCACAGACTGCAGACTTCCTAGAGTGTCGGTGTTTCACGTCAGCTATGTGTTCTTTCACGTGGGTCCTTACAGATCGTTTAGTTTGCCCTATGTAAGAGAGACCACATTGACAATCAAGCTTGTATCTTGGAGAGTGATATTGCACTTTACAGATAGCAAAAATTTACTTATCTTTTTCGCCGGCTTGAAAAACGTTTTTATAGAAGCTCTCTTCAAGAAATAGCCAATCTTGTCCGAAAGTCTATTGCACAATCACAGTTTGTATTTGGCTCTCAAAGATGTTTACGTTTTTAACACAATGCACTATTATTTAGACGCGACATTTTATTTACAACTAATTATAAAACTACCTACTTATACTTAATATTAATACACACTGTATACAAACTATACTAACGTTATTATACTATAAATAATACACTAAATCGATCTTAACTGGTTGGTAATTGCAGCAGGTAATATTTTTATCGCTGTTAGTGCGTAGCAAATAAACAGTAAAATCGAAACATCCATAGGGAATGTTCTCTCAAACACGAAAATATGATTGTGGGCAATGTCTAATTACTTTTTTAGAAGCACTGTTCACGGCTATGCCCACCAAAATATCACTGTAAGTTATTGTGTTTATCACATCACATTTAATAATTGTTGTAAGTAGTTACTTTGCTTTACATACAGATACAGAAAACGTCCTTAGAGGTTACTGGTACTTTTTAAATTGCCTTATCATATGAATAAATATAACAATATTACTCCACGCAGATAATCCAGGCACTGCAGTGTATTTTCAGAAGATATGTTAAACATCCTGAAAGGAGTATGCTGTTAATTTTGTAATTGTTTTAATGTTTTTAGACGAATGTTAAAGCCTAACCTAACCTAACCTAACCACAGACCGCCTTAATTAACAATAAAGGGTGTCCTAGGTCGTGGTTTCGATTAATTGTTTTATTAGCATGAAAAATTAAAAAGAATGTATGACTTTGTCTTATACATTTTGGTAGATAATAAGACACTTGAAACATTAAATAATAAAGTCCTACGTACGACTTTGCTCTAGGTTTAGAAAATCTCCTAAATTCAATAAGCTTTAGGCTAATAGGGGAATTTTGAAAGTTTTTGCAAAATGGGGAAAGTAGTAAAAAGTTTTCCTTTTTTGGCTCTCTTCCCTAATAAAGGTTTTTAACGTATTCAATACCGAAAACAAAAACGATACATGCCTCGACATTTGTATGATACAGTATTAAATATTGCTTTTCCAGTCCTTGGAAATCGGTAAAATCTATGTTCTTCTTAACAGAATGCATTTTATTTAAATGCTCTTGTAGCCAAGGTTTCATAGCTTTATTTTAAAAAAAAACTTGGCAAATTAAACGCATAGGCTATGATTGGTTTGAGGTTTTAGTACGTAAATCTTTATTTCAAATATTTAATACTGTACTGCCGGCACTTATTTTTAGCGGTAGATTCTGAGAGTATTTTGAAATACAAATAACCTTTACAACAGGTTTATAAAAATAACGAAACAAAGCTTATCACCCATGAGTCACGTTTACCACGGTGCAAATAAAAATAATAATACATTCCTAGAGGTATACCTTTCATAGATTTCATTTTGTGCACGTATTAACTCGTATTTTCGATGCCGTCGAACTTGCACAAATTATTTCAAGCTCCCACATTTTTGTCGAAACATGTTTGATTGCTAAGACCACATGTTTACCTACCAACTTGCAAAGACTTGTCACCGTCAATCTCTTCGAAACTAAAACAAATTAGATACGTAAAACTATTGCTAACTTAAAAATGCTTATTAATGCGATAACAAGTAGATAATAATTTACATAGATAAATTTTGTAATATATATTTTTTTCAAGTTATACTTAAATATTTTGGTGTTGATGGGGTAAGTACAGTAGCCCCTCTTGACTCATTTAAACCCCCCGTTTACCTCTGGATTAGCTACCATGAAATGCTAAAGCGCCCTCTGGGGTCCTTATCGCCCCCGTTCAGAATGTATGTAGATCATATCCCTTCTTCACTTTTCTTTTCTCTTCAGTTAAATTCTGCTGTTTGTTGGAGTACAGCGTGGCTGTTGAAATTAGGACTTTTTGGCGAAATTAGTCTGTCTCTTTATGACCGGTGACATAGAACGATATAGTGTGCAATAACATAACGAGGACCAAAGTACAGACAACCTGTCACGTTTTCATGCTGTTGCCCATAAGTTAGCACTCCAAATGTTAACAAATAATAAATATACAAAGTTAATATTTTAATTTTAAACTCATTACAATTTTACGATATAAATATGACAATTGATTAAATATACTTTTCAATAATATTTGTCTTTGCTTCACACATTTGCAAAATAACTTAAATAAATTAAATGAAAATTACAGAATATATTAAAGTAATTTCACAATAATGTTAAAACGTATTCATAGGAATTCTTACAGTATTATCCAGCTTAATTCATAGAACATAACCAGCTTGACTCATAGAACATAATGTTAAAGAAATATTCAAACTATGTATGTATATATCTATTAAATATTTATCTCTCTTTTTATTTTTGATTAATTATGTTTTATTTATCTAAGAATTGCAGAATAATTTATTGCAGTAAGTAATAAATAAAAAAAGAACGAGTAGTTTGATATTGGACGCATAAAATGTCAAAATCTACTTCATGAAAAGGTAATACAACTCAATGGCATAATCGGATGAAACAAAACTCATTTGTCTATGTGGACGCAGGAGTAATCACAACATGAAAGGAGAGAATAACCCTGATCAATTATGAATTATGGATGGTAAATGTATCAAAAGAAATAAATACAAACCATAATAGCAACTTTGATAATGTTAATAAAAAAATTCAAGAAAAAAAAATCTCAACCAGAAATCAGAAAGCTCATGACAATCTGATAGCAAACCTAGCGACGGGGCTCTCCACCTGTTCCGTTCTTTCTCCTCGGAAGGTAAAATGTGGGTTGCGAAATGCCGTTAGGCTAAGCTGTGTCGTACAAATTTAAAACCCGTAATCTCTACCTAATATATGGATGACAAGCGAGTTTTTTTTTTATAAATCATATCTAATTTTCGATAATATTTGCGTAGTTAGTCAATTAAAAAAAACTAAACTAAAACTCTTTTCCGTTTATACATCATCATCATCATCATACACTCCGATTGACCTGACCCATTATTAAGTAAATAATACTTTTTACTTTTAGTTTTGAGATTATATTATATTATAAATTTTTACTTAGATAATTTCAACATAAATATAATTTCAATATTTTCACTATCGGAAATGATTTTTCTAATTAAGCATATTTACTTCTTAATATACCATTAGTACATAATGTATGTACAATTCGAGTTACTTCGTTCTTATAACAAAAATCGTTGATAATATTTTTAATCAATACTTTACTTTTATAATACGGACAAATAACTAGCTACAAAAAATGCACATCACTAGCTAATCTAATATCTAAAAAACGGGTGAGTTAATAATATCAAGAGATATGGCAATAACAAATCTAAATAGAAATTTAATAGCCTTTATCAGAGATCTGCCCAAAAGCTGGACGCTTAATTTATATGACGTTTTCAGAGTCGATTTCTCCTTGTTCGACGGTCATATACATGCCTTCCTCTTCATATGTAGAGTCGTGTTTGGCCAAGATACGGAGTAAGGGACGCAATTTCATCCACCATTGTTGTTTGGGAATTCTCTGCCTGAAAGTACAAAGTATGTTTACTTCCATGAATTATTATTTGCATAATCTTAATGCAAGAGTAAATACTAAGAGCTATAGAGAGCCAGTATAATTATACGCTGTAATGCATTCCATCTTAGTCCTCAGCGGTGACAACACATCTGTAACCTTCTTACATTGAAGTTATTTGCAGGTCCATCCATGGTGTACTTTAGCCACTTATCATCAGGTAGACTGTTAGCTCGCTTGTCACCCCAATCCAATAATAATAATGGCGCATGAGCGAGCGTACACGTTGGCTCTGCCACAAATTACAAATCATTTTCGAACACTTTGAAAACGGGATTATCCCGGGTCACTGAGTCCGTTCCATTTCAGAGCCCTTTGCCGTAGCACAGATTCTTTTGTGTTTTATTACCTTCATTCATAATACATTATGGTTTATGTTACTTTATGTTATTTAATGTTAATATTTTAAACTTATTTTTTCTTTGCTTCTTTGGCTCATCTCTCAAGGAGTGGATACCGCTATCGCTAACATGGCATGCCAAGCTTGTAACAAGTATCAGATGGTTTTAAAAAGTGTTCGCGTACCAGAATCGCGTTTGAAAGAAATTTTATATGGGGCTTTTCTAATGTCTTCGGGCAAGGAGTTCCAGAGAAGTGTAGCCTGAACGGTGAAGGAACCACCAACAAAATGGGTAAAATTCGGGTTACTTATCATATGATTAGCAGAGGAACGAAGGACCTTATCATGGGTGTCTAAATCCCGTGTTCTATGATTACAATCTCAGCAGATATTTGTTCAATACACAAATTATTACTTTTCTGTTATGGTTATATTAGCTGATACCCGTGACTTCGTTCGCTTGTAAAAATTTCTAACTTTCCCAAAATGAAAAATTATCTTCTTTTACCCTTTTAAAATTTCATCAAAATCGGTTCAGCGGTATAGTCGTGAAAACGTAACAGAAAAACAGACAGTCACTTTAAAATATTTGTATGGATTATAATTGGCTCAGATTTCTGACGTCGTATCTAATATTTCCTATTGCATAATAAGCGTTAAGGTAAGCATCGCCTGGCTAGTAAATTAGACAATTGTGGAAAACAACCTTACCTAACTTATCTAACGAGCTAAAATCATATAATTTTCGCAATTTATTATTTTTCTTTAGCAGCCTTTTAACAGTCTAAATCACTCGCCTCTATCCTTTGTAAAGCTTTGAGAATCGCCAGACAACTTGCTTTTATAACACTGCTACCTGTCACAGTTCTGGATAGTTATGGCCTACGTTAGATGGATTTTTATCACATACAAAATACCAGTTTGAAACAGAGTTATTTAATGTATGAATCTCTAATGGGATATGTCCACGTCCATTACCTTGGACCTGTAAATTGATAGTATTACATAAATATAATATACATTATTGATATAAGGTGGGAAAGGCAATACTCACGCGAAGTTAGTTTGCGATTTGAGGTCTTCGAGTGGTGTAAATTTATACTGCCGCTTTACAACTCCGAGCAAACATGCGGAGTCCGGTGTGTTAGCGGGCCCCTTCTGAATGTTCTCCACCAGCCAGTGCAGGCATTTAGCGGCCATCTTGGTGCCCATGTTACGATCAAACGGCGTCGGCGAACCGCCTTGTTGCATGTGACCTTGTGGACAGTAAGTGTGATTTTATAAAAAAAGACTATATGCAAAATCGATCTTAAGTCTTCATTTCATCATTTGTGAGTAAAATGTATTTACCCTTTTATCATAACCACAATCCTAGCCTTACCAGCCTGTAAATATTCCACTGCAGTATATAAGCCTCTCCCATAAGGATTTGCTATAATCGCAACGCTCGACAAGCGGTACCAGACACCTCCACCTTAGACGCTACTGCGCGTCATCGGTCTGCTTCATTTTGTTTTGGTAATTATAGTTGACTGGTAAATATTAATCCCGCCATACTTAGGTAGCCTTTATGAATTTTGAGGCTATTTCCTTAGTCGCCTCTTAGCACACCCACGGGAAGAAAGGGGGTGGCAGATTCTATATTGAAAAATTCAAACACTTTTTTTCCTATTAAAAAATATATTTGTTTAATAGAAGTATCTACTCTCATTATCTATATATTTCTTTCATTAAGAGGAATGATCATTTATCTCTTTGCGATAGAACTCTGGGGATCTGGACTCCACAAAGTACCGTGAGAACAAAATATTTTTCCTTTGTAGGAAATTGTTTACGTTGGTAGTCGGTTGGGGCCAGTGCGGAGGACGACGTATGGTTTCTAACTGCAGTGTGAGGTCTTGCGTTATAATGGAACAACAATGGCCAAGATCGATTGGCAATTCAGGATTCTTTCTCCGATTGTTCAAAGTTCTCTACAGTAGACATCTGCAGTTATTGATACATTGGATCTCAAAAGACGTCATGGAGACTTACCGAGGATTTTACTCAAATGCTGAATGTAAAAATAACGGAAAGTCAAACAATAGATTGTCATATAATTTTTAAATTTAGAATGTTATAGTTTGACCATGCGGATTTAATTTTAATTCGAAGTGTCCACTCCATTAAAACGGCAACTTCATACTTTAACCTCTATTATAATAGTGCTTTTATGCTATCTAACATTTCGACCAAGTATATGAAATTCTTGAAGGGCTAAGTAGACTGCGGTAACAAACAAACACTTAATCACAAAAACTTGATATCGATGTTAAGGTAAAATCTATTAATTTTATTACGTAAATAACTAGTACAAAGGAAGTAATTAATCGCTTGCACCTTTAAGGTATCAGCTAGTAGGCTAGTATTCTCTCTCAAAAATATTTCGGAGGAGGGCTTTGCTCAGCAGCGGGCATTTATAAGCTGCTACTTTACTTAGCATCATAATTAATTACTTACCAAGAACGTTCATCCTGGCAGTGAAGAGGCCTTTCCCCTCCTCTGAGTACAAGCGGTAAATGAATTCGGTGTTATAGTTGTCGTTGGCTTTTTCGTTACGAAGAATTAGGCCCCGCTGAATGCCTCCGGTCATCTTCGACGCCATGTGGTACACGTCTTGCTGCAGGTCCTTGATCGAGAACTTCTCCTCGTAAATATACGCCGCATCGGCACCACCCGCCAAACCTTTAGGCATGGCATTTATACAAAATTGATAACGAGTGCCAAACTCAGAAGTATCTCCTTAGCATCTATATAATGAGAGTGCTTTATTTAAAAGCAAAGCTACAATTATAGGATTTCCTAGTGCGACAGTGTACTTATTACACATTTAACTAAAAATATTTATTTAGTACTCGAGCGCATATGTATGCTGAGTGTGTGTGAGAGTGTGTGAGAGTGTGCGTGCGTGCGAGTGTGTGTGAATGTGCATGTGAGTATGTGTGAATCTGAGTGTGAGTATGAGTGAATGCGCGTATGGCTGCGTTAGTGTGATTGCGCATGTGGCTGCGCATGTGTGGATGCGCGTGTGCCTGCGTATGTGTCTGTGAATGCGCGTGTGAGTGTGTGTGTGTGATTGTGTGTATGTGAGCAGTGTGATGATAAACGGCAGTAGGATGTAAAGGGGAATAAACCGCACCCAAATGTCACAAACTGGTGATGGAGAGCAGCATCACTAGTGCAAGGGTACCGGCACAACGCTCACTAACCCGCCTGCTTAGCGTGACGAGAATGGGCAAACATTTCAAGAAATGCATGCTGGCTTGGCAGGCGCTTTCTTGGAGAGGCTTGGTATGCCTGCTTTTGATGCTTTTGCTTTTATGGAAGATATATTCTCCCTTACACCCCAGTTTGTATATTCAGTGGTGTTATACTTCTGCTAACCTAAATACATTAGAGTGATATATTACTTCATAATTAATTTATGTTGTCCTAACGATCTGAAACGTCAGTAATCTCCCATTTAATGAAGTAAAAACGTACCTGCCAGAGTAGCCAAGTAACCACAATATCCTCCCATAGTCTCGATTACGAAGACACGACGCTTGGTTCCCTAAAACAATTAAACATTTTACAATTTGTACTATTCAATAGTTTGCCACTAGAGTAAAAACTTTGACAACAAGTAAAGCAAACTATAGTTCACTACGTTCTTGGCGCTGTAGAACAATGTCACGAGGAAACCGGCTAGTCTGTGAAATAAATCAAGGACACGTGAAGTCCGCTGGCGTAAGCGAGTAGTGAGTGAGCAGCGTATGGGACCTTGCTCTGCTCAAAAACTCTTTCAAAAATTGAGAGGTGTCCAGCAGTTCTGCTTTTGGACGTTGCACCAACTATATAACAATTACATTTTAAATTTGTTCGCCACACTTTTAATTTTTGAGTTCGAACGTACGTACGTAGAGAGCTGGTACCAATAAGCTTTCAAAAGTCGTGTACAATTTATATGGTATAATAATACGACGACAACCTGTCCCGTTGTTACAATTTGGCTCTGTAGAAAAGGTGGTTGAAAAGACTAATACAAATGTCTAAACCTCTGGCCGCCTTAGTATTCGGTCTTACGGTCTTCAACGCTACGGATTTTATATTTTTTATTTTAATCGACCCTATGTTTAGGGTTCCGTACGGGGCCCTATTACAAAGCCTACGGCGTCCGTGTATCCTAAAACGGCTTTTAAAAAGCTGTATGTTTTGAAGCGTAATAATAATAATACATTTTTATTTATGAATACATATTTATATATATCTCCAAACCAGACGAGTATATATCTAAATACCCCATAAATTATAATACATTTTATTTAGTTCCAATATAAATTTATATATACAACAAATAAAAACAAATAAGGTACTAAAACTAAATGTGTTGCAATGTTTGTTTTGTTATCAAGTGGCGTATTTGTGCAATAAATGTTTCTTTCTTTCTTTCTTTCTTTCTTTCTTCTTCAAAATGGTGTCTATTCAGTTTATAAGTTATAAAAACCAAAGCAAAGCAAAGCTGCGGCAACCGTAACGCTCATTTTCATTTTACTAATTACTAGTAGGTAGCTGGTGCATATTTTCTCAGAATATATATTATTATGGCGGAAACCTTAAGATATTATTGTATGTTTTATACTGACAATATAATACATACAATATTGACAGTATAAAACAACAAAAAAATTAATTAATCCAGTTAATAAAGTTATTGTGATTATAGTGCAAACTCTCTATTAAAATGAAAACCGGTCCATTGTGAGTTGAGATCGCGTAGAGGATCCCGAACTGAATGAAAGATTTTTGTTAATTACATAATACGGATATATTGTATGGTTGTACGGAACCAACAGTGTGCGAGTCAGAAAATTACTTGACCGGTTTTTATTTTGCCATTAGCGTCAGATTCATGTAGAATAGAAGCTTTTCAATATCACTACTCTAACCATAAAAGGGTTTTTTTATAATAATTATATTTGTTAATTAATAATTGACATGAGCGTGGGCAATTTTATTTTTTTTGTTTATCTATAAATTTATTATTATATTTAAATATATTTCGTATAGGGTTTTCCAAATGCTTTTTGGTGTAACCTTTACATACTTGTGCTGATTGTCGGATACGGTCACAGATTTCGGTGATTTCATTCAGAGCCGTATCAGCCCCGAGGGAGAAGTCCGTCCCAGGCACATTGTTACTGATCGTCGACGGTATCACCACCAACGGAATACAAAATTCGGGGAACTGCGTGCGAGACTCGTAAAGCTCCAAACCCGCTTGATATGCCTATAATAAAAAAAATGTATTTTAATTTTGCACTTAACAAAAATAAAAATGCATTATGAAGCGTTAACTTTTGTTAAGTTCAAAAATTTAACAATGTAATAATTTCCAATGAAATATAATTCTATTAAAAGACGTATATAACAATCTATAATGTCACAGAAAAAAGACCTGTTTCTTGCCGATTATTCTCTGAGGTCCGGAGTTGATTGTATTCATAAGAGATTCAAACAAGTCCTAGGTAGAATGAGTTAAATAGACTTTAAAATACCTCAAAACCGCCGATGATAAGAAGGCCTTGAATGTTAAACTGTTTAATACGAGCAGCGATTTCTCCTTTCTTGTCGCCAGGTAATGTGCGTTTGGTACCCAAGAAAGCACCGCCTTGGGCCACCCAACCAGTTACATCCGACCTGTTCATGGACAGATTTACGTAAATGTTATATCTTAATCTTACCTTAACAGTCTAGAAACAGTCCAAAGCAGGACATGGGCTTCTCACATGAGGTGGACTTACCATAATCGCTACAGTCGGCAAGCAAATTGGCGCAGTACCAGACACCTAGCACCACAGGTCCGTAATCGGACTGCTTCATTTTAGTCTCGTATTTTTTTCAAAGCTTTTCCCTTAGTTGTCTTTTACAACAGCTACGGGAAGAAAGGGTAGTACATTCTTACACCGATAACTCACGGTACCACGGCACGAATTATACAGAATGGTATCGAGAAATGATCTGAGCGGTGCGAAATGTCTGGAACTGCAATTGCAAATCGTTTCCTCTCATTAGAGGAGACGTTATGTCCACCGACGTTCAGACTGTTCAGATTAGAAGCCGATAAATAATTAGGTAGTAAAATTCTGTAGGTACTACATATTACAATTTTAAATCCTTATCCGTGTTTCTATGGTGAGGCTGGTTTGTCTGTATGCCCTCAATTATTCCTGGTAACTATTGTTCCTATCTACTCGAAATTTTGTACAATTATTGTACTTTTTTGTGTATCACTTATTAAGGCTTGCTTGTCTTCAATACTGATACAGATAATTATGAATACGTAACATTTGTGCAGGAGGTACCAGGTGATATATGAGAGAGATCTACTTTACTAGAAGGTATGTATTTACTGTGGTAGGCTCCTTTTCTGCGTAGATAGCCGTCTGGGTAGGTAGCACCCTCGTGCCATTTTCTGCCGCCTATCAGCAGTGCAACCACTATTATCTTCTGGTTCGAAAGGTATATAGAGTAGCCAGTAATTACAGGCTGTGAAGCAATCAATCTTATTCCTCGTGAGCGAAGACGCATCTGTAACTATCAGTCGACTGTGGACAGTGTTGAGTTAAGTCCTTCGTCAGCCCGATTCAATTAAAATAAAATATTCACCAATCCATCTTGACGATGTTTCCGCTGATGAATCCTTCGACGCCGTCGTGAATGCCGAGCACGTTGTCGCCGCGGTAGATGCAGTTCCTTACAAACGAGCGCACGGCCGCGTTCATGCCGCAAGCCGGAGCGCCGACGTGCATTACGGCCAATGTGTAACCTTCCTTTAACATTATTTAATGCGGTATTGGCGTGAATATTTTGTGAATGAAACAATGACAAATGTCCCAAATCTTATGATTGATATAAAAATTGAAAAAAAAATAACAAGGATAATATGGGAAAGGACAGTTAAACAAAACTAATTACTTCAACATACACGTATATAATGTATGTAAACTAAGTAGTTAATGCTGTTATTTCTTTAACAAAAAACCAAAAATTAAAAAAAGATGGTTTTCTGTGATCTTGTCACCGACAAGATGTGCCGAACGTACGCTAATCTAAACTTGATCGACGCTAAAGGCTACTTTTGATTAACAACAATGCCTCTATTTAGTTCGGTTTAACCAGAACTGTTGAACAGAAAATGATTCAAAGTGATTGCAATACAGAAACAGAGACCACAAAATACCTCATGTAGACTGAAAAATGGACTTTTCCAAATATTTTCATCATTATAGTTTCGCTAAAGAATAGTTTAGACTTAAAAATCATACATAACATATCTTATTAGATCAATCCGCACTAATATTTAATGTTTGGAACACATCTTACAGATAGCTTTTACTAATAGACAGTACAGTACTTACTGAAGGTTTACCAGATTCGTCGAAAGCCTCTTTGGGAGGCTTCAAACGTGTTAGCATTTTGTAAGTTTCCAAATTCCGTGCGAAACTGCGCCCGCGCAGTTGTACCGCTAGGTCCCAGTTCTTATCTGCCATTGCCTATGCATAATATTATTTCCTATGTAAAATAAAGATAAGAGTCATACAAAGAATAAGAGGTAAAAATGTTGTAAACATGCTGCGTCCTAGGCACCCGATGTTCAGAGAGCAGCATTCCTGTTTCTATTCCTTATAACCTTAACCAAAGATTTAAACATTCCACTCACTGATGGATTTAGACATCTTAAATGTGCCACCCTAGTTGGCCATTCCGCCATCGTTCGGAAATAGGTAGTTAAAGTTACAAGCTCTGATATTTCAATATTTGATTTTTCTGAACATCTATCCTTAACAGCCTGTAAATAGTCCACTGCAGGACATAGGCTTCTCCCTTAAGGAGGACTAGCCATAATCGCCACGCACAGCTAACGGATTGGTGATCGCAGTATCAGACACCTTACACCATAGACGCTGCTGCCCGTCAGGGGTCTGCTTATTTTGGTTTGGTATTAGATAACCATGTCTCGACATCTATCGGTAGCAATTAAAGCAGGTGGTAGATTCTTAAGCCCATGAATTATTGCTAATAATTTCAGAGATTAAAAGATTTACTTAACAATAAGAAAAATATTACTTTCCCAGTTGCTTGGAAATTAGACAAAAAAATTATTTTTTCAATATTAACCCGACGTATTTCTGCTTATGAGGAGAAAAGTATGTTCATTCTATAACACGATGTGCGGATGTGAATGAAGGATAGAAATTATTTCAGCGAGTGTCATATTCAATTATTATTATCTTATGTTATTGTTTTGGATTGTTTTTCATTTAATTGGTGCACGTAAAACCGCTTTAGTAGTGTTAGTAAAGATAAAAGCCGTGCTCCCCCCGTGATCACGGCTTCTGAAAAGCAATAGAAACGTCGGAAATATAAAAAATAAAATTAAACGCGATAAAATCCGTAAATAATAGTTTCATTTCAAAAGTTAAGTTAAAGATATGTTATGGCATCAATTCATAGTGATTATAGTCTGCTGTTTATCCGAATTTTTAATTCGTAAATGAAAGTAAAAAAAACAAAGACTTTTTGTGCCATGTTTCGCCACTGCTAAGTAGTGTAAGTTTTAGTTTTATTTTTAATTATAATTATCTTCCCGTTTAATAGATATGTTCGTCACCGGGTTTAATTAGATTTCGTTCATTCAATCATTCACATCCTTACTCTTCTAGACCAGTATGATATTAGGTTTTTAAGGGACTTACAAATCCTGCGCGTTAATTATTCTCCTCTCCTCTATGACCTGCGCTAAGGTCTCATCGGTTGACCACCGCAGATCGGTTGATCAGTTGATAATATTGTATAAATATTATAATTTTGTCTCTCTGATATCAGACTTTCGAAACAGGCGCGTAAGTATAGTGGTATAAAAAAGTGGCAAGGTATATAAATATATCGAATGGTAGTAAGAAAAAAAAGAAGTAATAAAAGCAAAAAATTTAAACTTATTGTAATAACTATAATGATGTACCTTACAGTAATGAATAATAATTACAGTAACAGAAATAACAACCAAAATGGACACGAATGTAAAATACTTTTTGCATCGTCTGTCTACTGCACAGAGCGAGCGGTATATGAGCATTAATCAGTCGTATACGAACTACTGAAAGATGCGAGTAATATTACGCTCCGCGGTTATCTCACTGCGTATCCGTCGGTTCTAAAAACGACCAATGCGACGCCATTAGTTGCAAACTTCGGAATGAAGTTGTTGGGGTTGTCATATTGGTGCTCACTGTGGTGGTCTTATAAATAGTACACGAACTTTAGGGAAGGAGGGTGAACATTGCTTGCACCATTACAATAAATGTTTACCTGAGAAACAGCCTTAGTGCGTCGTACACATTCCATAAGTGGCAAACGTACAGCCTGGTTGCCATCAAGAGTCACTACGCAAGACTCCGTCTCTGGAGTGGCTTCCATCAATGCCATGACTGCCTCCGCTCCCATACGGCAACCCTGATGATCACATAGTTAATATATGGCTATGGTCCACTTACAAGTCTTAAGTATTGTAATTGATAATATTCAATATTGTGTTAAGTTATTTAATAAAATTATGCAGACCCGTACAACATTTTAGTAACAGAGACCATACTTGAGATGTTTATTCCGTCCTAAGCCACGAGATGTTTCAGGCATTCTCTTAGTCGACTTTTACGGTATACACTGTGAACTGTGACAGAAAGGGGGCATATTCTCTTGCGCCGCCGCTAAACAACCGATTTAATTACTCAACGAGTCCTTAATATTAATCGTTAAATTGTTTTAGATCATGTAAATTCAATAAAAATAAACTTACCAAAATCCTATCAAAAGCGGAAGGTGAACCACCCCGCTGAACATGACCAAGAACGGTGATGCGAGTATCTTGCTGAAGATTATCTACGACCACCTTTTTCACTAGCTCGGCGGTGATTGGTTTGCCTTCACGATCAATGGCTCCTTCAGCCACTATAATAATGTTAAGACGTTGCCCGGACTTCCTTTCCTGATTATGAATATTTTTTATTATTTAAACTAAAAAGAAAGCTACACTCTAATAATTCTAATACGATACTGTAAAATTTAAACACAAAAACAATTTTAAATCATGCAAATATACCTTAAAGAACGAAGTTTAAAATTAAGTTAGAAATTGTTTAATAGCATGCTCAGGAGTTGTTTAAGTCGGATATTATTAAAAATTAAAAAAGAAGTAGGCACTTTAGCTGTATCGCAACCATAAAAAACCAAAAAATATACACATATTATACATCACCAAAGAAGCATTTGACTGAAACAAAGTTTCAACAAACAACACACAATTAAAGCTAGAAGAATACACAAGTCATTCAACTGCTGAAAAGAACAAACACTAAGTGATTTGATTTTAGAAGAAACAAGAAGGCAACAATAATATATTTCCTGTTTTGTTTTTTATTTATATCTGTTAAGAAGTACATAATATTCCAGAATTTTAGCCACTACTTTAAAAAACATTTTTATATCTATGAAATCAAAGGATGTCACAAAATATTTGATTATGATTGTGTGTTATAAGTTACACAGTGCCGCTCAATTAAACCTGCGTACCTGCTGTAATCTTTTGCAAAGCTTTTCAACCCAATTATTGGGAACAGGGTCTTCAGGAATAAATACTTGATCTGCTTCGCTCGCCAGAGCGGCCACTAATGCCAGATAACTGCAACAAGCAGCATCTGAGCATATGGTCCATGCATATATAACCCAATCAAGAGGTGTAAATGAAAGAAATTGTGAATATTACATAGAAATCAACAACATTTTTAGGTATACTAAATTAACAATTAATAAATGCCACAAAAATTATACTACGCCATATATGAGGATAGTGAAATGACATGTAAAAGTGATCCTGCTCCCATAAAAATAAACAAGTCTTTGATTCTTGCCTCGGCTATCTTAGTACACATCTTTTTTTCCCAATTGAGAGGCGCTGGGTCTTCGCAAATAAAACTATAAGTAGCTTCCGTACAAAGTGCGGTGTAAACTGCAAGAAAACTAAAGGGATATTTGAGTTAAGGAGGGAAATGTATCGTAACTGCATAGAAAAAAAAGAAGGAAAAAAGGGAAAAACAAGGTCCATGTATTCACTAGCATTGCTTGCCTGTTCTAACTTATCACAGAGTTTATCTCTCCAGTCAACTGAAGGCGGCGCCTCAGGTATAAATACAAAATCTGCTTCTGATGCCAAGGCTGTGACCACAGCGAGATATCTATATTGATAAATTACATATGCATTTCACATCTCAATTATCATATACCCTAGAATAACATGGAATGATTTTAAAAACAATAAAATAACACTAATTATTTTCTTACCCGCAATGTCTTCCCATAACTTCCATTATAAATGTTCTTTGATGGGAATAAGCAGTGCTTACAATGGCATCAATAGCTTCTATAATACGATGTAAGGCAGAATCAGTGCCTATTGTCATATCTGTACCACAAAAATCATTGTCAATAGACCCTACCTGGAAATGAAGTAATTATAAAATGTTACATGTATACAATTACATTTTCAGATACTGTATATGTTGTGTGTGTAGCTAGTGTGCAAATATATTTAATATTTACACACTGACTAGACCATGTTTCGTACTTAAGCTAGCACTTGAGTTGGCTTAACTGTGATAGGACCACACTCTGAATATTAGACAAACATTTACCTTACAAAAATATATAATTTCTACAACCCACCATGCCAGCAATGTGTAAATATTTGTATTTTTCCCTTTGATCTTTTGTAATCTTGTTATTTTCAAGAAGCTCATCAAGTAAACTTGACCATTCCTGACGAAAGAGGTTTGCACCAGTGAGAGAGCCATCACCACCAATAACAACCAAGTTTGTTATGCCACGTGTCACCAAATTAAAGGCAGCTTTCAAACGACCTTCCCGTTTTCTACAACAAAATGTATGTTATTTATATATTCAAATCACAAGTTTAAAAGTAACAACCACTTCTTAGTTTTTGATTTTATAAATTTCTGATCAAAATCTTTTATTTATGCTTAAATTTCAATTGATGACAATCGTCATTTTTTGAATCTATCACCATATCGTAATAAGTTACCTCTGATGGAGGAGAAATCAATAAAAAAAACTCCATAGTATAGTTATACCCTTTTATGTTTTTTTACAAAATTCATGTTTCACATTTTTTGCAAATCAATGAAAAATTTGAAAGTACAATATTAATGACTGTAGGAATGTATGATATATATGTATGAATGTATAATATGTACTGTTAATAGGAAGACTTTGTGCACTTTTGTTTTCTGTCTTCTAGTCTTGTCAGTAATGCCTCTGCTGTACGGAAATACAGCAGGTACAGCTCAACTGTGGCTGGCTTCACTCGGTCAAGAAATCATTAAAATATACATAATTCCAGCTGTTTAGAATAAAAAATTCGTCAGAATTCTTATTTTCCTTACAGTACATGATACTGAGCTAAGTGTGCTAACCAAGTTCAGATAAATGGGAGCCCCATCAAAGCTTTGCATCAAGAACTATATCAAGAAAAATAGAGTTATACAAGGCACAACTCATTTATAAGTACTTTAGTATCTAAATGTTTAATATTACAAATGTTTGTAATGAATTTTATACATTTAGTTTTATTGCAATTTTAAATAAAATTATTAGCATTAAACCAATGAAGTATTTGTTTAATTTTCCACCTCATTGTGTGTAACAAGTTGTCGCTCAATTTTAAAAATTAATGAAGTGTCTTCAGCCAATTATACTATACAATGTTTATACACTATATATATACTTAACTATACCACTAATATGTATGTATTACAAATTTTATAGAGTCATTAATATTACAAATTTGTATAAATATTTTTTTTACTAGGGTGAAGGCTTACTAGTTTCTTTGTTTTCATTCCACATTCAAACAACACAGTCAAAATTACATAGAAACTCTTTTTAACAAATATGTCATTGAACAATACACATCACAAATTTAAAAAATTGGAATTTTTTTAATTAGTGATTTTTTAATTTGTGAAAAAAATTAGAATTTTATTAATTTGTGATCATTTGATAGATGAACTGAACAAAAATAAGCAAAGAAAAGTTTGGATTGCATCACTAATGAATGCATTCATTACTTTTGTTCATTTTGTGTTCAAATGTTTCTCTTCGAGTGAAAAATGCTAATCGCAAGACAGAAATTGATAAAAAGTGAACCATCAGATATCACCTTAACTAACAATTTGGATAATAATATGCACTTATTTTTTTTTATCCACAATTATACCTTTTTAGTAACAGGCTTACACAATACAAATTAGTTGTGGCCATTCCAAACACAAACTATTTTCAAGTTTGTGTTCTGTAATGTCAGAACTGTTTTCAGATTCTAAGTCAAAACAGTTTTTGTTGTGCAGGCTTTGAATTGACATGTAAGAAAATACAGTCATGAAGGTTATATTGTTAATTTTTACTTACATATAAGAAAATTTATTTAACGCGAATCTTCGTTTCGTTCGCAATTTAGGATTATTAATTTATAGGAACATAAAATACTCACATGAAGTCCATACACCGAGCTGATCCAATGATAGTGCCACCTTTATGGATTATGGAACTTACAGAAGACCAATTGGCTTCTTCAATGTTATCGCCACCATCTACCATACCTTGGTAACCCTCACGAATAAAGTAGACTTTACATCCTAAATATATACCCATTCGAACAACAGACCGAACAGCTGCATTCATACCCTGAGAGTCACCACCACTAGTAAACACAGCGAGGCCTTTTCCTTTATGGGAGCCGCGCTCAATAAATTTTTGTGTTGTTGTGTCCATTTCGAGTTCGATAAAACTTAAAATTTTCTGAAAATTATAACATCAAATATTATTTTGTATTTCTGTTATATAAATATTTTTCTAACACAATTTTTGAATACAATAATCCAAATTATTGCAGGCATAATTAGATTTAACATCAATATCGTATACTCACCACAATAAATTAAAAACCGCTAAAGAATTACGCTAAAATATTTACGTGATAAGGTCAACTTATCAAGGTGACCTTCGTTTGACAATAGAAAACCTAGTTATTTAAAAAATAACCTCCTCTAAACGACATGATTCAGTAAAAGAAAAATCCGCCCGACTATGTCAGACGCAATATCAGAAAACACTACATGACATGGTCTGTCCCAGGCTCCTTGGACAATATTCGACAGAGAGAAATATCAAACGACGTTGCAATTTCTTTAGTATTTCCGTAGGTGAAAGCTACACCCTCATTATTTATTACGATTCATATCATGATCCATAATTCGCGATTCTACTGGATCCCATTCAGATCCTACACGTTCAACGCAGTATTTTCAGAAGTTTTAGTTTAATGCGCACTTAAAAATCTAACAGAGAAAAGTAAATTAATTAATGTCCTATCGCAATTGCGGCATTACGATCGCAGTGGGCAAGTGGGTATGTTTACGCGATTTTCCTACATTTCCAATCGAAATATTAGTATTAGAGACACGGGATGAACACTGCTCAATCAAACTTGAAAACTAATAATATGCGTTTTTGCACAAATATTAACTTCGCTTGGGATTCGGCCCCAGAACCCATGAATTAGCAGTGACTCTGCTGTTGTGAAAGTGATGCGGAGACTTGCGGATTTGAATCCCGCTTGACCTAGTAAACCGAGTTTGTTTATTTTTGTATATCGGGTGTCCGTAATTAATGGATAACCTTTTGCTTTTTATAATTATTCTAGTCTAATTTTCTATGTATATATTCACGCCTTGTTCCCAACAGGGTAGGCAGAGACAATCTTCTCCCACTTGCTACGGTCAAGACATATGTCTTTCGCTTCTTCCACTTTCATCAATCTTCGCATGCATGCTCATTGGTTTAGAGTACCCTTGAGCTGGCTTTTTTTCATAACGTCTCCTATTTGATCGTGAAATGTTCGTCTAGGTTTTCCTCTCCCGACTCTACCATTTTCTATTTTTTTTTTATTTCAGTAGTGTTCACAGCTTTACGTTATTTCCTTTTTTCGTAAGTTTTGTACTCTAAAAAAAGTTATCACGTGTTGGTAATAAAATGTACAGTAGTTCGTCATACTATTTCAATCCATCGATACAGGTAACGTAAAATATTACGTTAACCTTAACAAAAACCATGAATTTCTCGCCATGGCATACATGTATGTAAAATAAGTTAAGTATTTTTAGTCCTTTAAAAAAAACATGTCTTGGGTAATACTTAAATGTGGCAGAGCACCTAGAGTCCTTGAGCTTTCGCTTGTTACAGAGATATAGGTCTACCAGGATCTGATGGCAAAAAAAAATTTAAAAAATAGCGATTTTCATATGGCAACAAAAAAATGTCATCTGTCAACTGAAATTACGAGGAATTTTTTTTGGTTTGGCTTCAAATTTCCTTTAAAAAGTGGTGAAAATGTCGAAGAAACCTCTTCGATCGCTAGCAAGAAATATTGTTTTCAATGTTTATCAAAGAATACTTGATGAACAAGGTGCAGAACAAACACAATCATCGATATTGAGCCATGTGCAAGCGTTAACTGGTTAGTAGGAATGACACGTCTTGATACTTTGGTTTATTGCATTTTTCGTGTGTATTACATTATGTATACTAAACTTTGGTTTATTTCAGGGGTTTCTAATACTTCCATAAGACGTATTGTTGCTGAAGGCAGATCTTATAGAGGCGTATTTAGTACGCCCGGTAAAAAGAGGAAAGGTGGTAAAAAAAATAAACTTGGATAGTTTTGATTTAGAATTGATCAGAAACAAGATAAATGAGTTTTACACTGTACGAAAAGAAATAGCCACTGTCATGAAATTGCTACAAATTCTTCGGGAGGAAATCAATTTCAATGGAGGAAGAGAATCATTAAGGTAACTAAAATGAATTTCATTTTCTTTAAGTTTGAATATAATTTAAAAACATAGTAATCTAAAAATAACAATCTTATTTTGTCTTCAGACATATTTTGAAAGACATCGGATTCGAATTCGTGAAGTGCCAATAAAAATGGACTATTTTAATGGAGCGACATGACATAAAGATACACAGATTCAAGTATTTGGAGCGTATGCAAAAGAATCGAAAAGCCGATGATAAGCTAGATGTGGTTTATTTAGATGAAACCTACATACACGGTTCATGTTCAGTGAACAAATGCTGGAAAAATAAAGATATTGCAGGCACATCTAAAAGTATTTCGGCAGTGCCTAGATGGATCATTGTACATGCTGGTGGAGAAAATGGTTTTGTGCCAAACTGCTGTTTGGTGTATAGGTCGAAGAGTACATCTGCTGACTACCACCATTATATGAATAAAGATAACTTTACAAAATGGGTTACGGTGAAGTTGATTCCCAACCTAACAAAACCTTCTCTAATTGTCATGGACAACGCCAAGTACCATTCTGTACAATTAAACAAACCGCCTACACAAGCCGACCGTATTGCTGTTATAAAAGAATGGCTTCAATCAAACAATATCCCTTACGACGATAATTGGCGTAAATGTAAATTACTGGAAGCAGTGAAAAATCATAAGTCTAAACCTAAATATCAGATAGATGAGATTTTAAAATCACAAGGCCACGAAGTCTTGAGGCTCCCACCATATCATTGTACGTTAAACCCCATAGAATTAATGTGGGGAATAATGAAACGAAAAGTTGCGGGTAAAAACGTCAATAGACCTGCAAGTGATATAAAGTCTTTAACAGAAGAAGCTTTCTCTCAAATAGGGATCGATGAACGGCGAAAATCTTGTGAAAATGTAATAAAAATTGAAAATCAGTTGATAGAACAAGATCGATTAATTGAGACGCAGGAGGAAAGGTTTATTTATGATATATACTGCGTCTTCCTCATCTTCCTCTTCCGATGAAGACTTTTTTATGGATGTGCAGTATTTCGAACCATTTTCAAGTTCTGATAGCCTATAATTAATTAATAAACTCATGAACAGAGTAATTGGAATTTTCATCTAAATTTTGAACCCGACATTCGCCACAGTAAGATTTTCAAAAAATTATCCTTGATTATTGGATAAATTTTTATATTTGCATGTATCACACACAGAATCAGCCGCTATAAGGAAAAAAAAGTATCAAAACGTTTTACTCCAATTTCCCCAGTATTGCTAGCGTCAATTTCTTTTTCCCTTTTTACCATCAGATCCTGGTAGACCTATACTTACGCTAGGTTTATGACTGGTGCTCAAAAATGCATTTTGTGTGGATCGTATGTATATTTTTTTAGAGATGGGAAGGATGTTATAATAAAACCCCACTGTACAATATATCATATACAATCTTCAGAATACGTATCATTACTGTACCTCCAATTTTGCTTTTATAATTCTTCAAAGTTTATCCAGTTTCCTTCTTTTTATTTTTTCCAGATTTCTTTATGTGGCGCCGAACGAATTGAAATTACGACAAATCGGGCTTCTACGGCCGACCTTAACCTCACGGAGAGCTTGCGTTTTCCACATATAGTTCGAAGTGGTACATATAGTGTGTTCACTATCGCATTCTATTTTTTCTCAATGTACTCAGGTTATTATTTTTTACATACATTTTATACCATTAGATGCAGAAAAAAACATAATATAATGTAATAGAATATTATCTCGATTCTATATATATTTTAGTTGCCTACTACTTTTACAATTTTCGTTTTAAAGTTATTTGCGACTATTTCGCCATATTAAGCTATTTTTATGTGTTAATAATAAATTCATGTTTGTTAATAACACCGAATTTATTATTATTTTTCACAATAAAGCTATTTCATACTTATAATAGCTTTTATACATTTTTCTGTCCCTTTACAACTGTAACTGTACTGTGATGTATTTGGTACATATTGGTACGTATTGGTTGACGCTAATTTCGTTCTTCATTATCTGTATGAGTAAAACAGCACAACGGAATCATTACATGTCTCAGATTAAGCAAAGTCAAAATTAATGCACAGTATTAAATCAACTTAAGTTTAAATGAAAAACCATTTCCTTTTAACAACTTCGTAGAAAATCTTTTAAATCAAAATATAAAAAATAAAATATGCTTGATGTCGTGAGTTTTTTTTTTATTTAGAAACTGTATTCTTGAATGAAGGTAAGAAATTTAAGAATAAATAAAACAGACAAACACAGAACAGAAATAAAACGTGTGAAGTTATACTTCTTTAGCGTAACTAAACAAATGATAAGATTACATACCGACAGTTTACTTCAAATCTTTATACCAACTTAAAAAAGTTTATTTCATAAAAAACACTTTTATCGCGAATACTCACAATAAGTTATCATTCACTACCATACATCATATTTACAAGACACATGTCAGAAAGATTCATAAATATTTGAATAAGCACTTTGAATATAGTTACTATGGAGACTATACAGTATGGAGTGTATAGTCTCCATAATAGTTACCTAGATAGTTTAAAAGACATTTAGAAATCAACTTCATCCTGTTATTTTTAGATGTCAGTGTGCGCGCGCATCGTAATAATTTAAGAGGCATTTAGAATCCAACTTCATCCTATTAATTTTAGATGTCGATGTGTGCACGCAGCGTAAAAATTCACTCTCATCATTTTTCATAAACGCGCCAGAAGAAGTATAACTTCAAAAATCAGAAAACTTAGGTTTAATTTAGATTAAATAAATAACATTATGATAATCACTTGTCACTGGCATATAGTTCAACACTGTTGCCATATAGGGCTCCTTGCCACATAAAAGAAAAAATTAAAGATAACATTCTCATCTCATTGGTTTATTTATTCTATCTATGTAAAGCTAGTGTTTGTTTATTCTTTGGCTTTGGATTTGATCAATCAAATTTTGATTGAAATGGAATGGAAATAGAACAAACAAGTGAGATTATATTGATCTCTTAATTTACAAATATGTACATGATCTTTAACATTTGATATGAATATGTTGTGATACCCATCTTTAGTAATCAAGTCTACACAGTGAGAACTTCCATAAAATGTCTGCGGAATCTGATATGGAATATTCAGACAACGATGGCGACGACTACGATTACTACGGAGGTCAAGACGATTGCGATATGGAAACGGTGGATCGTAGCAAAGCTGACCCCGAGTATTTCATATTTTCCTGTTTGAAGGTTGAGGAAGTGGAGAAATTGTTAAATGAGTCTGTTGAATTGCTCAGCAATAGCCTTCAAATCACACCTTCACTTGCCAAGGTATATTTAAACACTTATGACTATTTGAGTAGACTAAATCCATACTACCTCTTCAAATTTTTTTTTTAGGTGATGCTGCATGCTTATGAATGGAATGCTCAAGAGATTATAAATAAGTATAAAGAGAATGCAAATGAAGTATTGATGTACAGCCATGTTAAGCCAAGAGTATCCTCTGTTCAGGCCAATTCCAGTCGAACTGTGTGTGCTGTATGTGCTAATACACCACCACTTCATAAATATAGTGCACTTACTTGTGGACATTATTTCTGCAATGATTGCTGGGCAATGCATTTTGAAGTACAAATAATGCAAGGTAAATTTATCATGCTTTGTTAAACTTTTACTGTATATAATGAGACAACATAGTATTTGAAATATCACCAATACTTAACGGCAGTGCATATTAAGTTCTGCAATAAAATTATTTGATACTGTAATTTTTTTATGTGGTAGAGCCAAGCAGTTGCTTTTGCTGCTGCTCAAATGGGCTGGCATGATCCTTCAGGTCCAAACAGTCTTTTGCTGGACATTGGTATATCCCAGTGGAAGAATGTGCTTTAATCGCCACATTAATTTAGCAGGGGGATTGGCTGTCTTAGGTATATTTTGTAGGTGCTGGCATCTTTAAGATGGTTATTCTACATCTGATAGAGGCAGAACTTTATGACATGTGATCAGATGTGGTGGTAGATTTATTTACTTTGCTGGCATATGGCTATGGCCATGATTTTTTTCTTTTTTCTATCTGCAATTAGATTTAAAACTATAAACTAGCAGAAGCAAGCATTGCAGAACTATCCTGTAGAAGAATATGGTTCTTTTCTCCCAGATAAACCAAAGGCTGGTTTGTTACTGCTATCTAATTTAATACATACAAATTATAGGCTCTACTACTACCCTTTTAGGGTTAGAACCCCGAAGTAATTGTAGATAACTACAAAATATTTTTGTACATAGATACTAACATCTAGCTTCTAGGTATTTTTAATTTTGCTACAAATTCATATACATCATCCAGAGTAGTTAAAATTTTTTTGAACTTTGAGTTGCTCTGTTTAGTAGTTATATGTCCTAATACATTTTTTTATCAGTGAGACTTTTAAATTAAGTTGATTCACAACATTTTATTTATTTAGTGTCTTATAAGGGTTTAAAAGTATATCTTAATCCTGTTTATCCTGATTCAGGATAAAGTCATTTTCATTCAGCTAATTTGGTGCTGTTGCTTTTCTATTTGTCATTGATTCATATTTCAATTGTCCTTCTAAAGAAACTTTACAGATAAGATTTACATTTAGTTCTTTTTGTTTTAGGTGTATCAAATACAATACAGTGCATGGCACAAGACTGTAAGGTGTTGGCTCCTGAAGATTTTGTTTTATCACATGTTACAAAACCAGCCCTGCGTGAACGCTATCAGCAATTCATGTTCAAGGATCATGTCAAATCACACCCACAGCTAAGGTTCTGTCCTGGTCCTAATTGCCAGGTTTGTTTACATACTATTATTGAAATAATTTTTAAACAAAATAACAGCCACCAACAATTGAAAGCTCCAATTGATATAAATAAATTGAAGTAGTGCAAACCAACCTTGATGTGTTGGATCGACTGGAGACTGCAAACATACAGAAGTTGTGTACAAAAGAATTCCACAGCATAATACCATATAATGTTGTGTTAGGTGTCAGTGGTACTATATTTACTGTTTATAGTGCAGCCAGCAGCAGGGATCAACCTCAGGATGTCACTTAACTTAAAGCAAGTGCCTGCTACAAAGCTACCAGTGATAAATATAACAATTATGAAAGAATCTATTAAAAATAATAATAACACTAACAATAATTTTACAGTGGATTTATCAGGCATGGGTTCGAGAAGGTGCCCGACGTGTGGAATGTCTGGGCTGTGAAATGCTGACATGTTTTTCTTGTGGAGCACCCCATCATGCACCTACAGACTGTGCAACCATACGTCGATGGCTCACCAAATGCGCAGATGATTCTGAGACGGCTAATTATATTAGTGCTCATACAAAGGTTTGTAACACCTTTTTATTGTGGGCCTATATTATTAATCCTACGCCGTCCATCCTCCCGTCCATCTATCTGTCGGTCTGTCCTTCCATTAAAGGGCTGTATATTTTGAACTGTAATAAGAAGCTGTGTAAATTTTTTTTAAATGTACTGTTTTTTACTCCTAATTCTGAAAAAGTCATTCTGAGTATATATACTCAGGCGATAAAATGTTGGCAAGCTTAGGTTGTATGGAACACTTGGCGCGAGTCCGTCTTGCACTTAGTTGGTTATTACATTTTGCTATATTCCTATGCAAATAGCATCTTTACAATTTATTTTTTGAGAGAGTTGTGGTAGCCTAGTGGTCAGAGTGCTCACTTTAGTTTCATAGAGCGAGTGACCTGGGTTCGGTCCTCAGTGGCCCAATTTTAAGTTCTGTATTTACCTTGTGATCGGTGGTGAAAGTAAACATCGTGAGAAAAATACCTGTCTGAGAAATCATAAAAATATTATTTCGAGGATATGTGAAGTTTGCCAACCCACACTGGAGCAGCGTGGCGGGCCCTTGCAGGCTGCTACTTTACTTACTTTAAATATTCTAAGCTTGGCGTCTGAATACATATATGAAAATATAATGTATGTACAAAATAACATAAATTAATTTAATAAGAATGTTGATATTAATAATGTAAATACTACAATATAGCCTAGTGGACAGGGTGCTCACATTTTATAGAGCGCGAGTAATCTGAGTTCGATACTCTGTGGCGGCACTATTAAAATTGTTAATGGCAATTTTAAGTGCTGTATTTTCCACGTGCCCGTCGGCGAAAGAAACTTCGTGAGGAAACCTGTATGAGAAATAATAAAAAAAAATATTATTTCGAGCATATGAGAAGCTCGCGAACACGCACTGGAGCAGCATGGCGGAAACGTCCCTCTCAGAAAGCAACTATATTTTATAACATTTTTTATGTGGGTGTAAATAAACTAATCGAAAGATCAAAAATGTATTCGTCTGGCAGGAGAATATATAGAAAAAAAAAATTTAAAGAATAAAAATTTCCTTACTGGAGGGACACCCATTCCGCGGACTTAAAAACGCCCCGTCGTATGTACTTAATGGCTGTATAAATGAATAAAAATATATTGACTGTTTCGATCTATTTATTCTATATATCGCATGAAAATACGATACGATATAGAAACATTGAATATTTGCTTTACAAAAAATTGATCAATGTATATTGAATATCCCTCATTAAATGACATTTAGCTATAATGTTAATATTTATCCACTTATGTTTTGTGATTTATAACTTAGTTGGCTTCGGAATTTTAAAAATTTAATTTTTTTTTTTTGCAGGATTGTCCTAAATGTCAAATATGCATTGAAAAGAATGGAGGATGTAACCATATGCAATGTGGTGCATGTAGATATGATTTTTGTTGGGTTTGCTTAGGTGATTGGAAATCTCATGGTTCTGAATACTATGAGTGCAGTCGCTACAAGGAAGATCCTAATTTAGTAAATGATAACCAACATGCACAGGTAGTATTTTTTTTTCAAATTACCAGGTAGTTAAATTATTATTATTTTAAAGTTTGATTTAGACTTATTTTATTCATTTGTGTACCAATTGCAGGCCAGAGAAGCTCTAAAAAAATATCTGCATTATTATGAAAGATGGGAAAACCATGCTCGGTCTTTGAAATTGGAAGAACAAACATTAGCTAATTTAAAAAGTCGTATCAACCAGAAGGTAACTAAAGAATTGTACAGCACCTCCTATCTGTTAAGATTAGATTTTGAGCTTGAGAAAGAAACTGCCGGCCATAATCGGCTAGCTTCAGTTTTCAAAGCATTAGTCCCTCTCATTTACATCTGGTGTTTAGTCTCTGACTTTGTTTTTCGTTGGTTGTTGATTGTTAGTAACTACCTCGTGCCGCTCTTTAAAGCTGATGCTAGCCAAAATGATTTCTACGGTCATGTAAAACATAATGCAATATTTCTTTTTAATTATTACCTACAGCATTGTTTTTCTTTGAAGATATTTTCAATATATTGCTAGCATTGAAATGATTTTTTTTACAATTTTAATATGACAATTCCTCATGGCATGAAATATTCTTAGAGAAACTTTCATTAGGTAAGTTAAACATAAATATTTTTAATATGTTACTAGGTTATGGCAGGTGAAGGAACTTGGATAGACTGGCAATATCTTTGGGATGCCGCCCGACTATTGAAACGCTGTCGCTACACTCTACAGTACACTTATCCTTTTGCATATTATATGGAAGTTGGACCACGGAAAGAACTCTTTGAATATCAGCAGGTTTGATCTCTTTTTAATATTAAATTTGTATGACTATGCATAACACCAGTTTATTGTTTTTAAGTAAAATTAATATCTATTTATCTAACTTCTTATACTACATCAACTACAATTTTCTCATTTTATTTTAATTATAGATGGTAACTAGTTCCGCCTTTATGGTATTATCAAGGTATAATACTGAGGGTAAAGTAAAAGTGGGTACATTATTTACTAATTTTATCATTTGGTTACTAGGCAATATTTTTCCCCAAATAATCAGGAGAATCACAAATTTATTTTATTCTCATCAAAGAGCAGCTTATATTATAATTGCTTATGTGAATCTATTAGTAATAAAATGATTAATTAACAATCATAAAATAAAATAGAACATAAAAAAGATTTAAGCTAAAATAAGCAATGAAATAAAATTATGTCATTATTAATATACGTAACAGTTTGTCAATTAATTATTACTTAACGAATTTAAAACTTCGTAAAAGTGGTGAGTGTGATAAATCACTTTGGTCATTTATAATGTGATCATTGTGTCTATATTTTAATTTATTTTTTTCCGTAGCAGCGTTTGAAGTTGCTCTGTCAAGTTTATGTTTTTTCCCACTATAGGTTGGGCGTTGTATAACTTCTAGCTGGTTGGGTGGGCATCCAGTTGTCATGTCACTTTCATGTACATCCTCTGCTTCATTGTACATTAAGTGTTTGTCATGTTCATCCTTAGATCATAGTCTTATGTGCATTGAGCACAATGTCATGGAGTCTGTAATAGTACTAAGCGGCGGTTTGTTTCTTGCAGCATATCTTACCCGTTAGAGCACCCGCCTCCGCAACCATCTATAGTTCCACGTTTTTGCCATGTTTTTTTATGGGAAAGAGGGGTGCAAACGATTACGTTCTCGCTGCTGCGGCGTAAAAATGATCCGCGGAGCACGTACTTGTCGGACCATACGGCTCAAACAAACGAAATTATCTTTCGTACGTAGAAGAACAAAGAATTTTCATTCATTCAACAAAGACTGAAGTTGTGACAAATAAATTACTATATTTATATTTCACGGCGACTTTGATGGTTGATGGGAAATCTTTTTGAATTAATGAACCATTCATATTCACAATTTGTAAATTATATTTAATAATTATTATAAATATTTAATGTTATCTTTTTTTAAAGGCCCAATTGGAAGCTGAAATAGAAAATCTTTCTTGGAAAGTGGAAAGGGCAGAAACTACTGACCGTGGTGACTTAGAAAATCAAATGGATATTGCAGAAAAAAGACGAACTACATTGCTCAAAGACTTTCTAGAATTTAATACAAATAACGCCTCCAGTAGTAAAGTTTAAGAAGTATTACAAATGCATTTTAATTGAAACATTATGTAAAGAATAACAGCAGTGGACAATTTTTTGTATAATAATTATAAAAGCTAAGAACTTTCTTTTGCCAAAGTATATTTATTAACATGATTTTACAATAAAATAGATAATGCTGTGATGATTTTATTGTTATTTTAGAGCTTGTTATTTTCCTGTAATTATCATTATGTTCATGGCTCTCGATCGATTCGATTATTCCGACACTCACTGTATGTGATGGGGTGGCAGATACTCTTTACTGCTAAAGAACGTAAATTAAATTTATAAATACATAGTTATACTAAAATTGTACCTAGTTAAATCTATAAAACTATGTTAGTGTTGACATTAGAATGTGGGTGTGTGGGTGTGTGGGTGTGTATGTGTGGCTGTGATTTAGTATGTGTGTATATCTTTTAGTAAATATATTGGATCGTGGCTTCCGTGTCTTCGACATTATTGAAAGACGTTTTTTTTATAGATTATTTACACAACCGTGGGGGTAATTGATAAATATTTGGATGTGCAGATTGTGTAGGTACTCTACACAATCTGCACATCCAAATATAGTACTCGTACTAAACTATAGTAGTAGTAGGTACTGTACACAATCCGTATTGTATTATCCCTCTTAGGAACTTTATTAGGGTTAAACGGTAAGGTCGTGTGTACTATTAATAGAGTCAATAAAATGTACAATTTTCTTGCAGACAAGTTAAAACAATTCACAAAGTTCTTCAGTCGGAAATTGATTGGATTTGAAGTAAATTATTTTAAAAGAGGCTGCGCTGACTTCTTTTTATTTCCAAAAATTGGGGCACTTCTCCAAACACTTATGCAATATCCTGTTATAGATAGTGCTACAGTGACAAAAATGTGTAAACACTACATTTAATCATTTTGTTTTAACATTGACAATCGTCCATGGGCCCCTTGAAAATAACAAGGCACTATTCATGAATTGTCCTTGTAGTGAATATACTACAAGGACAATTCATGTGAAAAAAACGGATAGCATTATATAATGTGTCACAAGTGTACGTGATACTAGGTTCAGTCTGCTACTATATCAAATGTCTGTGGTGTTTCCCTATGTGTTGGTCTTAAGATGAACATGGACAACGACAAACATCATATCGAACGTCCATTCCGACAAGGTAAGTCCAAATTTGACAAGGAAGTCAATCGACGAATTCAACTCGGCTGAATAGCGCTCTACGACATTTCCTTTCGTAGAGTATATAGTATACAAAAGTATATAAGACATGGTGTTTTCACTGCAGACCGAATGAGGAAGCTTAAAATTTCTCCGGGAACTATGGAAAGGGCTGTGCTCGGTATTTCTCTGCATAATAGAATCTCCAAGCACGTTAGACGCAGCAAAACTAAGTTAATTGATATAGCCGTGAGGATTAGCAATCCGGCGAGCTGAACTGACTACCCTTCGTGACGAAATGTTTTAGAGTGGTAACTGCGTACAGATCAACGCACAACGGGGCGACCCCCAGCAAGATGGAGTGATGATCTACACTGGTGGGAATTCGATGGATGCAGTTTGGCTCAGGATCTTGCTTTGAAGCAATCTTTGGAGTAGGCCTTTTTTTCAGCAGTGGACTGACAAGTTATAATAATGATCATGATTTAACTTAAACACATTTCTTATCTAGCTCTCTGTATAATCACTGCAGTCTTCAACGCCAAAAGGGCGAAAACCAAGTATACAAAAAATAATAGTAACGCTGCTGAGAAAATAATTCTATAATAAGTCATTCTCGGTTTAGCATTCTGTGACATAATCTACGTATGGACATCCCCTCTGCGTCCCATGCTGATCCGGACCACAAAGTAGTGCAGCCAATTCTGGGGTTTTCCCCCTTAAATTGCATCAAGGTTCGACATCAGGGACGACAACTGGACCCGCGTTTGCTCAGAATATTCCACAATGGCTTAAAAATTTTGGTAAAATTTAATATCAAGACAAGTTCCAGGCCCAGTGTATGTGTAGCGTCCAAGAGACACCAGTAATCGCCGCTAGCAAAATATAAATCCAGCTATTACTATAAATTAAATCGTCAATTTCACATGTGTATAAAATTTTAATCGGCGCTAAAAGTTTCGTTTTAAACATGTTAACCATGACATCATTAAGCATTTATTTAAATAAATATGAAACATACAGAGTATTTATGGTGTACCTCTGTAAAATTAATAGAATTTTTATCTTGTCGCCGCACCTCTCACTATTATTTAATTCCTGCATCGATAATTCTGGATTTAATGAAGCACAGTAAGGTAATACCATTTTCAAAATCGATAGTCCATAAAGATCCGGGTTATTTTAGACCTGTTTCGATATTACCAGTTCTAAGTAAAATTTATGAAAGAGTATATTTTATCAAATGCAATCATTTTTAATATTAATAAAGTACTTCATGAACATAGGTTTGGATTTAACATAACTGATGAAGGAGTAAGTTTTATTTGGTATATTTATTGTTCATAGGATAATTCTCAAAATGCAATGTGTGTGCAGTGACTTATCAAAAGCATTTGCGTACATCACACCGCTTCGTAAAATTTTGAAATTCCTGTATTGTATCCAAATGGACCAGGCGTGTTTTCTGTAGGAAAACAGGGATCCTCCACATTTATTTCTAATTTATGTAAACGACCTGCCAATCTTGGTTCATTATAATAGTAGTATTATCAGATACTTAGCTGATATTCAAAGTCACGGTTGACTGAAAACAGTATTTGAGTGAGGTTAATAATGCCCTTATTAAGATTTTCGACTGGTTTCATGCACACAATTTAACTCCTAACGCAAACAAAACTAAATGTAGATATGCTGACTATAACACATACACATTTAGGTTATTTTGCAAAACTGACTGATTTGCAGAGCCACTGCTCGAACAGTTCAATTTAGTTACTTTTACAGCATAATGTCTTACGGTATTTTTTATTTATTGTTTTTCTGCCAGAAACTCTTCAATAGACTTGTTTAGAGCTTATTAACTTTAAAATCTACACCGGTTTTTATCTTTGTTTATTTAGATTATTTAAATAGTTTTAGTAATTCAGTTCAAGTACCTACATATATATTTTATGTATTTTTGATTAAGAACATAATTCTATATAGTCTCATAGAAATGTTCAGTAAAGTAACAACATTCCACGAACAGGGTTATGTTTGGTGGACTTGACAGTGTCATGCTCCCAAAGCCTTTGCTTGCGGCGGCGTTGTGTGGCGTGTCGTCCGCTTCCCATTAATATGATTGAGGAGGGCTATGGCTGCCACATGCGTATTGCTTGTAAACAGGCGCTTCTTGTAGGGCTGGTCAGCGCGGGTCTGCAAATCCTTTATTTATTCGTTTTTTTTATTATTTTACCTCAGAATATCCTTAAACTGCCCGTGAGATTATTTGTTGCTTTTTATTTTGTTTAAAGTTGTATGTGTGTAATCTGTTAAAAAATAACATAAAAGGGTATACCTACGAAGTATGTTTCGGCTGTTTCTTCTCAAACAGAATAGTAACCCTCAACCTCTGCCTTCCGGGGAATCTCAGAAACAGTCCAAGGGTAAGAAATCATTAAGGAATGGGTGGCTGGCTGAATCAGGAATCTGTAAGCACATGTATAGACTGGCAGGCGCTATGGTTCTATAAAATGCCACGATGCAGGTAACTACCCGATATGTGCGTTCATAACCGTCATGGGTCTTAAGTCAATGTAGGGCGGTGCATGAACTACCTGGGCCTCCATCTGGACTGTCTTTCAATAATGTCGAACGAAGCGATGCTCCAACATTTTAACAAAAAGATGTACACGCGCTTAATTTCACACAATTTCTAACCAGGTGCCATTTTTGTATTACTTTATTAAATTAATACTTACTATTTCTTCACCCATTATTTCAAGTAATGAGAATTAAAATTGATCATTTCCTGTTTTAGAATTAGAAGAACGGGTACTAAATGTTATGAGTCATAACAGGACTTTTGACACGCGGAGGGTTTCAATAAGCAGCTCGAATTTACAACTCTGGTGGTTAGTAAACTTACAGTAATATCGACAGTAAAATGATAGTTACATTTTACTGAAGAATAGAATGACTATTGAAATCGTAACGAAAATTGGCGGTATTCTGTCTTCAAAACTAAATTGAATTTTCCAATCACTATGCACATTCACGAACATTGCTGTTTATAAACAGTCAGTAATCAAATCTCGAAATACATAGTAATTACAAAATTCAAAACAAATGAAGAAACAACCATTAATTTTCGACTTCAAAGTCTGAGAGCAATCTTCTCCGAAGTTCCTTTTATCTCATGGACGTTATATTTTTCTTTGCCATGGATTGTTCTTCTTCTGCGTATAACATTTCTCTATGATGGGTTCTCTGCTGTGCTCTGTGGTGCCAACACGGCCGTCAACAAACATCAGCTTCATTTCAGGTTGTTGACGTTTGACCGCGTAGCAAGTGAAAGTGTCACGTCAGTTCTCTTTATCGGCTGAATTGCTGTCAGTAAATTTTTAATTCTGATTATATTTCTTCGTGACCGTCTTGTGGTACGCAATCTTAAGAATATTATAAACATTACATTTGTACCATCAATATATAATTTAAAGGCTGTGCTCAATTCAATAATTCAGGCTTAATATTCAAAACATATTCTGTTTTAGGTTAATACCAGGAACGATGGGTGTTAAACCTGCAATAGGAAGGAAATCTAACAAGAACCCACCAATTTTTAGCCATGAATTTGTGATTCAGAATCATGCGGACATAGTTTCATGTGTTGTAATGGTTTTCTTAGTAGGTCTGATGGTTCAGGTAAGTAATAGTCGGATGCCACGTAAGCCAAAAATAAATTTTTTTGATCATTACTGGTTGAGTATTGCAATCTAGTGATAATTGATTTGACTTCATTCCCTTTCAGTCAACAAGTCCTATCGCAAGTTTGTTCATCAGTCTGCACCACAATGTCAGTGGAGTAGAACCAACAAGGGAATTGCCTAAAGGAGAATCATTCTTTTATGAAGCTGGCTGGAAAGATGCTTGTGCTGTTTTCTTCTATTCACTTGTGTGCATAGTTATGCATGCTATCTTACAAGAGTACTTCTTAGATGTAAGTAAAACAATGTTTAAACATATGTTTATCAAATTAAGATACAGAAAATAACTTATGTCATATTTTGTAGAAAATATCAAAGAAGTTTCATTTGTCTAAATCAAGACTGAGTGCACTGAATGAGTCTGGCCAATTGGTTGTATTTCATTTAGTAACTCTTGTATGGGGTGGAGATGCCATTCTTCGTGAAGGATTTATCTTCAATATTTCACATCTCTGGGATGGTAATTATATACATGTTCAAATAGTACTACTATATAATAAGAAAGTTGCTATATGCATTTGTATTCACTTATAACTTCAACAACTTTTAAGTGGATTTCAAAGAAATATTAGCCATCATTTAGAATATTTCATGGGGAAGGTTTCACATTTAGTTTATACATCTTCATACATATCTGTCCATATGGAGCTGGCATAGTCCGCTGGTGTATTATAAGTGTTATGAAACTGATATTTGAATTTTCTAAATTAACATCAATCACATTACTATGATGTATATTACTCTAATGAGAAAGCACACAAAAATTGTTTAATCATGCAAATAAGATAACAAAAATAGAATAATGATGATAGACAGAATTATAATGTTTATTAATCATTTTTAATTGTACTCTCTGTTACAAAAAAATGTAAAATATACTGACATATAGCTACTTTCTCTAGTAATTAAGCTAATTGTTTCAATAAATGATGTCAGACAACTATATTAAATCTAGCTATATAATGATACTTACCTTTTAACCTTTATATGATAAAATCTGTTAGACTGTTGGTATCTCTCTGGATTGTAGAAGCCTGTAAGACTTTGAGATTAAATTTAATGTTGTAATGTGACATTCATCATTTTTTAAACTATAGAGAATGTTTAAAAATTTTGCAGTAGCCACAGTAAATAAAATCATCTCAAAAGAGTACCAGTGTACTTTTTTCAGTAAACTTCTCAGTCTCTTGAAGGTCAGTAGTATTGGAGTATTTGGTACAGTGATTGCCGACCCATCTGCCATATTTACTGATTGCCATAAAGCCTCCATTGGGACAAGCCTACATAATATATATCATCTTTAGCTTGTAAATAGTCTCATGCTAGGCTGGATTGCCTAAAAGCTGATTTTTACTTCTTATCTACTTTTAAAAGGTTTCCCAAATCACCCAATGAGCTTCCTGTTGAAACTATGGTGGGTGGTTCAAGCTGCTTACTGGTTGCACACCATTCCCGAGTTGTACTTCCAGAGAATTAAAAAAGATGAATGGGTTGGTCGCATTAGACATGCTGCAGCTGCATTTGCATTTGTAGCTATGGCATATGGATTCAAGTAAGAATAATTTTTAATTTAATATATTTTGTTAAATTTGCTTTATCCTATACAGTTAAATGAGTAATATTCATCTGTATTATATTTTTACATTTCTAATAGGAAAGCAGTTCGGACAGTTACAATATTTGAAACATTGATTCAGACATTAAACTCAGATTTTCAATACTTGTAACTAATGAAATTAAATGCTTACACTGTAAATATTTCAATGTTTCACTGTCTACTGATGTCCTACATTGGTCTTTATTATCTGTGATGGTATGAAGTGCTTCTTGCTCATGGCATGTTAATCAGTAAATTAGATTAATAATAATACATAACTAATTTAAACCCACTAGTAACCTTATATTAAAGCTGTATGAAAATTGCTATTGGAACATTTTTCGGCTATTGGAACAAACTAAGTAATTGAATATTAAATTGGATATATAAAAAATTATATCCTGTTTAAAAATTGTGTTTGTACACTATAAAATAATAGCATTATCATTTATATATCCTTGTTATAGGTTCCAGCGCGTGGGAGTCTGCCTCATGGTGCTGCATTCACTGGCTGAATTTGTTGCCCATAGTTACCGTCTGAACACAATATTAAGAGGAGAGCGTGAAGATTATTTAGATAAATGTAAGTTGTGTTAATATTTAAACATGCATTTGCAGATATAATTATGTATAATAAGCTTATTATTAATATTTGAAAATTTTAAGTAGGAGTAGTATTAGATTTGTTTAATTTAAACTTATAATTATTGGTTTACATGTGTTAATCATACATTTTACTTTATTTCAGTTTTGAGCCTTGTCAATGGCTCAGTGTTTGTGATTGTGCGGTTATGCTCTTTAGTGCTTGGTGTACTTACTTTTTACTTTGGTCTGGCTGGAGCAGCTCCCTTGGTACTACGTGTTGCAGCCCTCTCGGTGTTGGTTTCTTTCCAAGTAAGATATTATATTTAATTGTACTTTCTTCACAACATTATTTAAAAGTACAGTACATAATTTAACTTTTTTTCAAAAAATCAATACAAATACTGAAAGGTTAGTAATAGAAAGTAAAATTAAATGCTGTGAAATCGTAAACATAGTTTTATTTTAAATGTGTTGTATTCGCGTAAATACTAGAAAACATTATATAAATCTAAAAGTTTATTGTCTTTTTTGCCATGAAACGAGAAATGACACCATTTTCTTACCATATATTTACGATAAGTTTTATAATAAGACTAGTGTATAATAAGGCTATGAGTGTAGTCAGAAATTTTGACTGACAAACATACAAACTTTTAAACTAAAACATAGCCTAGAGCACTTACAAAATCATATATGAAACATTTTAAAATAAAGTTCTATCAAAATCTGTCAAAAGTCATCTTTTAAGTCAAATTCAAACTCGTGTACTAAGTATTGTATATTATTAGTGTGTTAGTTTGCGTAATACAAAATAAATGTTCTGAACATATTAATCAATTCTAGATTCATTATTTATTATTTTATTAGTTAATGACTGCATTGCATAGTTTAGATAAGAACTAAAGCCATATAATGAAAATGATCAAAAACCATGACAATAATTATTATAGTCTAAAATTTATATTTATTTATGATGTATTTAATTTAGTTTTGTAGTATAAATAAATAACTGGTATAATCTACTTCACATTTCAAATCCTTTTTTTTTTTTTTTTTTTTCACAATTTATTTATTTGCATCTAAATGTTATTAAATGTAATTAAATTCTGTGCATGATGAACTGTATTAAAAATTATTATTGATTTTTTTTCAGGTATTTATGATGTTCAATTTTATTTCGGAAGCTATTAAACAAAGGCAAGATGCTCGCCAGTTAGCATTAAGCAAGCCCAAGAAAGAGAAGAAAGAGAAACCTAAGAAGGAAAAGGGTAAATTATGGTCTATTATTATCTAATAAATTATTATTTAAACTTTGTTATACCACATGAATATCGTATTGTAATAATATAGTTTATTTTCACAATATTGAGATTATGGCTAATAACTAAAAACCTACATTCATTGTGTTATAATATATCTATTTTCTCAATTTTTATAATTCTCTAAGATTTTTTTTTACATAATTTACATATTAATTAATCGATATTACAGGAATAGTACATTTAACCGTTTTGGTATATCTAGTATTATAACAGCATAAAAAGTTTGTTAGAAGCTTAAGATTTTTGTTCTTAAATTTGGTATTGAATTATTTACAGTTAAAAAAACCCTGGTTGATGATTCAGACCTACCGGAAGTGGATCAGAACACCAACAAGACATTACGGCAGCGACAGGCAGCAGTCAAGGCAAAGTGAGACACAAAAGTTTCTGCTTTACTGCATTTAAGATTGGTTGTCCCCATCCCATTCTAATGTAGAAGTTACACATTTTTCTTTACTCTAATATTTAAAAACAGAAGCACAAAATTGCGAGTTACTTCCATATAATTTAAGTTATATAACTTTGTCAAATATTTTATGTGTATTATTCAGACTATATTTTGTAATATTGTTACAGTAATAAGTTAAACAAAATCTGTGCATTTTCATGACATATATTTTTTTACGTGATTCATTATTAAACAGTTTTATATGTGTATTTGTGTTGTTCTATTTCTAGTTCTATAAAACTTGCATTGTCTAGATAACGTAACACAATATTGTCATAAAGTATAGTGGATACAGGGTTGTAAAAATATCTCTAAAATGTAAAAACTAAAGGTCTAGGTTAAAATGTTTATATAAATATATTGATAAGAATTATACTGCGGCGTGTGTAATACACGAAAAGAAAATTCCATTTGATAATTTCTCATTTTAAATATAAAGTATTTCATTAAATACATTTACAATTAATACATTTATTTCATTGTATATGATGAATTCCAATTTTAAATTATTTATGCATTATTTTATAATAACTTTTTCTGTTCATTGTTAACAGTGACTAGTATCTTATTTAAATATAATAACTAAGACGAAATTTCTGAAGAGTTCGTGATTTTTTGACATTGGTGCTTTTCTTGTCTCTTAACATTATAAAATTGATTTTAAGTAGGTAATTTAAACTTTTGCTCACTGATTTTTAATGGGGATAATTTCTTATCTGTAATTACATAATAACATTTTATATTAAACTGAGATGAGAAAAGCATATGAGTTAGTGATTGTTGTTATTCTCGGTATGTAAAATACAGATGGCATGAAATTATTCTTCCTAAGTGAAATTATGCTCATAAATTTCCATGAAAATTGTCAATTTAAAAAGCTTGATGTTATTTTATTTTGAAATACATTTTTAAACAATTTTTTCTGTAATTTTAAATGGGATGTTTCATTTAGTATCTTTCTTGTTCCGTTCATTCATTAAGGTACATACAAACCCTGTAAATATTACTACTGATGTAGATTTTAGAATTTATCTAAAATACGATGTTTTCTAGCAATTATTGGGATGCTAATAATTTGCTCTTGAATTACGTAATAAAAATAGGTAATGCAAATTTTAAAGCCCACTACGATAGTATTCTCAGAGTATTATAACTCAGCGTCAAAAAAATCGCACCTTTTGGTATTTTGACTTCAGGCAACTATAAACCCTATTTCATCTATGGTAAGGTATAAGTGTGGGGCCTCATTTTAAAGGTTATTGAATCCTATAATAAAACTGTGATAGTGATTACTAAGCATATAAAAAACATTTTTCATGAAAAAAGGAAAAACATTTATTCACGCCAAAATTACTTAATTTAATTAATCTAAAAACATAACAAAATTAAAAAATACAGTAAAACAAATTCTTAAAACTAAACTTAGAACCTAGTGTTACCTCCCTTAGCCCTAATTACAGCCTCCATGCGATCCTTCATTGACCTCACCAACGTCACGATGCGTTCTTGAGGAATGTCACGAAGCTGTTCAAGGGTGGCACGGGCAGTATCACGAGACCGCACCCGGCGTTTCAGATCATCCCAAAGGTGCTCTATGGGATTCAGGTCGGGACTTCTCGCTGGCCACTGCATCACGGGGATCCCAACCTGATTCAGGTAGTCCCGAACAATGATTGCCGTATGGGAGCGGGCGTTGTCGTGCATGAATGTGAATTCAGGCCCGACAAAATCAGCATACGGGACCACATGGTCCTCCAGTATCTCTGTGATGTACCGATGAGCAGTCAGGGACCCCTGGCCACGTGCACCTCCAGTGCAGGAGACGCACACAAGGTCGGTTTTTCCTTGGATTGAAATTCCGCCCCAGAACATGCAGGATAGCTAATGACCCATAATTAATTTTTACCCCCCCTTTTATTCGTGTAAGACCCTAACGTTTCGTGATTATTGTTTTTACAGAAAAGAACGATACGCGTTTTTAAAGTGTATTAATTGTGCTTTCAAATGTTATTACTTTTGGTAGGGTACAATAAATAAGTTAAGAGTATTATTCGCTTGAAGTCAAAATTTCAAAAGGTGCGATTTTTTTGACGCCGAGTGTATATTCCGTTATACGGGAAATGCACTAAGGCCTCTTAGAAAAATATTACATTCGCATAGTATATAAGCGAAATATTACTTTATCAAAATAATAGATTATTGACAATCGTAGACCAAATTATTTTGTCATGATTTTCCAGGCTTTTTTAAATATGATTTGTTTACTAATTCTATACATAAATAACTGCCTAATAACGGCTGCGCAAAAGGCCTTCTCTAATTTTTGAGTGGGTTCTTGAGTCGAGAAGACTGCCAAGCTGTTACAATGCGAATTGATATACTTTTTTCATTATTTTTTTGATATGAAGGATCTCATGATGTTTTACTTCACCGCAGACTTCGTGGTAAGTTCAGCTCTTAAAATTGAAATTTACAATTTTAGAGGTACTGACACAACAATTCGAATTCGGTTCACTTGCGTACTATACGAAGTTAAAGCGAGCTACCCCTGAGCTACCTCGTGATAGACATGTGCTGATAATTCCAACTCAAACGAATAGTTAGTAGTTTTAATAATTGTTGATGCTGCTCAGAATCTGCAGGTATTCAATTAACATGTTGCCACAAAAAGCTCCACATGAATCATTTCTGCTAGTAAAGAATTATTTACAGTGCCAGAAATTATAAGCCACATTTTATTGGTAAAAAAAAACAATTTTCAAGCATTCCTGATAAGAAGTCAAGAGAATTTCTCGTTATACCTACAGTTGATACTTTATGATGATCTGTCTTGAAGTACAACTGTTCTAAAAATAAGATTTTTGGGATTACTAGTAGATTCCTGCTAGAGTTACCATTTAGAACTCGAATTCTGTTTAATCGATTGTGATATACCCATAGTACACGACAACAGTCGAATGGCGCATCAGAATCCGGTATTGTTACTACAGACTAGGTGAGACTAACGGAAGTACTAGAAGAAATTATAGTTTCATGGGGATTGTGTCTTTGATGGGTTGAATTAAACCACATTAGTGTAATGTAAAGACTACCTCTTACTTCAAGTACCAGCCTCACATGCACGCGGTGCATCCTGCCAACCAACAAACGAGGTTCTGGCGAGCTGGCGACTGAATGATAGCTGAATATCCACCCGCATAACCGAACCCAAATTCCACGTACTGGTAATAGCGAGAAACAACAATAGTGCGAGAATACCGGCAACGCGCTCACCCACCCGCTTGCCCAACGGGCAAATCTTCCTAGGAATAAATTTCGGTTTTGGATGGCGCTTTCGCAGCTCTACCCCATTCCAAGATTTCGTACAAAGTAGGTATTTAATGGTATTTATTTTGAACGCTAGAATCATGTTTGAGGTCTGTCCGCCTGCTTTAGCGGCATATGTATGAAATTACAAGTATAATAATGATGATAGGCGATGTATATTTTTAGACAATGCGCAATTTTCCAAATATAGGTACGAGTTATAAAAAATAGGCAATAAATTATTCTTCTTTTTTAAAAAAAAAGGCAATTAAAACTAGAAAAAGAAGCTAGGAATAAGAAGCTCCGTAGTAGAAAAACGTGAATTATTGTGCATTGTTGTACAATGGCCTTGTTAGTTCAAAATACTTTATAATGTATTTTACTTCAGCATCTAAAACTCTTAGTTTAGTGCTCTGTCTTAACTATAATATATAAAGTATTAAACAAAGGATACACTGTAACATTTATGACAAGAATAAAATTAATCACTATTTAAACGATTAGAGGTAGCAATAGAAGCAAATACTTTGATTTACAATTACATGGCTTACGCGAAGTTTTAAATAGGTAAATAATATTCAACATAAAATTAAACGTAAATGTTGGCAAGGTCTTGGCTATTAAAGTCTACTCTCAGTACGTATCAAAATGGACGAAAACTGCTTGAATAGCAAAATGCCTTACAGTACTTTCAAATATTGATATAAAGTCGGCTTATACAAGGACATAGGTTTTGCAATACCTGTTTCCTAAAAACACGACGAACTCTTTGATAAAACTTCCACTACTAAATATACAGAGAGACATTCTGAACTTCAATATAGGAGTATTGAAAGGCTCCAAAGTCTTTACCTGTCTGTCTTACGGACAACTCTACTGTCTGTATAGACAAACGAGAGTGGCGCCACCATTACTGTTAATCCGTAGATTTTGAATAAGGTTGAGAGGTTCTTTTGAAGTCATCATCACGTGTGGAAGTGTGTGAAGCAAGCGTGAGTAACTAAAGTAATATAAATATAAAAAAGTAAATACGCGACACTTTACATACATACTAGGACTGGGGACTCCTTTTCTGCCTAAGAGTCGTCTGGTTAGTTACGTCATTTACTCATTTCTGCCTCTAACGATTTCAAAGGTCCCATTTTAGTCCTCAGGAGTGACAACTCATTTGTAAGATTCTTTATATGAATATATGAATGAATATTAGGTTTCAATGTTATAAAAAAATTGGTATCCCGGATGTTAGTCAGCACGATGTCAGGACGGCTGCATAAGTATTTAAAAAGAAGTGAAAGTGTATGCATAATCGAATTAGACATAAGATGTTGTTTCTTCATCTACAGAGATGCTACGCCGAAAGCTTGGAGCAGAAGTATTGTAGTGGTGGTTATTAAAAAGCGATCTCGACAACACTGTGGATCCTTTTGTTGAGAGTCATCTGAAATAGGTACCCAACCTCCCGAACTAGAAAGCTTCTAATTTTTTTTCTTTCTTTCTATATTTAATTAAAAAGCTTTGCTCCTGAGAGAAAGATTACCATATAATACTTGTTTTGCGCGGGATTCGAACCTTAGCGCCACTTCCAATCGCGTAGCAACTGCGCCGAGCTCACTTCTGAAAAAATCAATAAAATCTTAAATACCACTTTCGATATTACAGTTTCTTCTGCGGTGCCAGGGATATCAGGTGTAGATCACGTAGATTTATATTGTGGTGGCACTTCTATATGTACGTATATGTATGTATTATTTACAGAAACATAGCATATACGGAAACGGCAAATCAATATCACTTTTATACTTGAATATTTTTATAGATACTTTAGCATAACCATTATCATGCTCTATAATAAATAGAAGAGATATTAATGATTCGTTTTCAAAACATCTTTAGTTATAATCTGTTGTTCTATACTGCAACGAAAACATGAAATCTAACAGCTCCCATTAGAACTTAAGTAAATATAGCACATGGATGTGTAAGTAGGTATGTGTGTGTGTGTATATATATATATTGTTTAAATTATTTGTACTATAGTTATAATTCCGTACACATTATTTAAGCTTTATACAACTATACATTTGTATTAAAGTATTATAATATGTATTTATAGTATTCTTGGACATTCTCAGTATTGATTGTCGCAACACCTACTTAATTTCATATCACCATTACCCGTAGGTACACTGGTAGGGAATGCCTCATTCATTAAGCCCGCCTATATAAATAGTTTTGTAAAAAAAGTTAAATAAATATCTGCGGTCGCTAACAACTGCTAACAGTATTCGAAAGTTGCGCCGTGGTTAAAATCGGCAATGCTTTCATTGATTTCACAACAATTCCGTGCGAGGTAATTTGCCGATAAATCATACCGTGTTATTTTTAACTTATTTGTACTCAAAACTAATAAACGAAACCATGTCTTAGATGAGCTAAAGTCATTCAGTCTTTTCTCTATGAAATCATACTAACTGCATGATTTTATCGAGGAATGACTTCTCGCAGAATTTCAGTGAAACATTTTTATTGCATGGTAGTGGATTGAAAAGATATAAATTAGTGGTAAATGTGTAATACGAACCGACGGAAGCATGAGGATATCAGCAGATTAATCCTCTAAGCTGTAATAACAATTATTTATAAATTAAAGTTTAAGATAATATATCACAGAATCAATTGCATAAAAGCATAATTCGTGGAGAGGGACTGCGATGGATTCCTTTTCATTACTTATTATTGGCCCCGGAAGCGATGTGTGTATTTTGTCATTAAGTTGTTGATGCAAAAATTCTTTTTTGGCTATTTCTATAATAAATACTTGACATGTCGAAATTATAAAAAATCCTGTTGTTATGATACACGTTAAGGGATAAAATAAGGTTAAGGAAGTTAATACAAACATTGTTTGTAAATAATTTAAATGGAATTACATTAATTTATGCATTGGCTTCCTGTTGTCTAAATAGTAATAAAATAATAAATTAATTTTTTTTTCAAAACCAAAATATTTTTAGTAAAATGACAACCAGATGTCCTACCACCTAAAAACGTATCACTTAAAACTACAAATAAAACCAACTAAAACAATTGGGATATCATTACAAGTTCAAATGTAATTAATATGAATTTAAATCAAGGAGCTCTAGTTTTTGTCGATACTTCAGTAGATAGTATACTTAATATGATGGCAACTTTTTGCTGACTGTGACCGTTAACTGGCGTGCATTGAGATGCGCGAGAGTATAGGCTTCAATTTTAAACGGAAAATTTCATATATAAAGGTGCAAGTGAATAAGGCAAAGCCAGTTCTTACCCAGTATCTGCCTCTACACAACGTTGAAATGCAGTGCGTCATACTTTTCGTGTTGGTCGGCGTTGCGGCCGTGGCTCTGGCAGGTTAGTGGCCTCTATGTTTTTACCGCGCTCAAGAGCTCAGATGTCATTATTACCTTTTTGATCGTCGTTGACATAAGTTATTTGTGATTAATTAAGTTCTGTAGGAATTGGTTTAACATGTTTCCATCATCGTCTAGGTACATAAGTATACTTTCGATCAGAAACACCATAAAGCTTTTATTTTATTCAAACGCTACAAGCTTCAACTCCATTGATAAATATTATATAGCCTTATAGTGGTAAGTTTCAATTTAATTTGATACCTTCGAGATTTTATCTTAACATGTCGGTATGAATACGTAACGCATTACATGCAACATTAAATGCATTGCAATTTTGAATGATTCATAAATTACAAACAATGAATTGGCGATGTATAATACAACTGAAAATTATGTAGATCTACTGCTTATTCCATACCCTTGAAGATCTAGAATTTAAATTGTAAATGAAGTGTCTCGATTTTGCAATGTTATTATTAATATTCGTGTGTAGTTTTGTGTTGAATGAATAAAATGTATTGTAAAGAATTGAAGTGTATTGAAAAGAACCATCTATTTGTACGTACTGTATATAATATAATTTAATATAAAGAATATAATTTCGATGGTCACGATATTTTAAGGACGCGACTTGAAAAGCTCACGAATTGTAGGTATGGTGATCTCATCTAAGATGCTGACTAAAGTCAAAACTTTATACTTATTTATTATTGTTATGGTTATACGTTTATTGGTATTACGCATAGAGTATTCTGTAGTAGTCTGACGAGATCCGGATAATGTTTTCATGATATAATTTTTTTATGAGATTTTTTAAATATTACCATGAGAGTAATATCAAAACAACGAGGAAATAATAATATAATGGATAGTACCTGCTAAAATTGACGTCGTATTTAGGTTCCATAAAAGGCGTTAGTCATTTAAAGTTGAAAGGTGGATAAAAAAACCCATGCACTTATGACTAAGGTCGTGATAAATTAAGGTTCCAATTAGGCAGGTATTTGTTGTCAGTATAATAGTTAAAGAAGATTTTAAAAGTTAAATACTAATATAATATGAATTGACCGCCTTAAATTATCTTCAGGAATTATCCTATATAGAAAGGGTGCTAATAGGTACCTGTGTATTATTTGTTATTATTATTTAATAGCTGTTTTACACAAACTTGCATGTGGTAATGATAGTTGTTCTTTGTAAATTCTCTTACCGGTACAGAAAGCTGTTATCGGTTATTAGTGTAATTTCTTGCAATTGGACTGCACTTATCGGTAAAGTAATAGGTGAAACCTTTAAATTTGTTGATACTGTAGGGAGTATAGTATACGGCTATTTTTCTCATTTTACGATTGAGATTAGGCTGCTTTAAAAGTCGTGTTTATATAAAAATGTGCATTTATTTATCAGCAAGCTCGCACTGTCATACCATAAGAATAATGAATAGTTCTAACTAAATATAAAAAAAAAAAATAAAAATAATTAAAAATTAAAAGTGACTTTACCGATCTGCGAAGCGATGGAAAAATAAGCTTATCGCATTTGTTTTATTCGAAAATTTGGTTGTCGAGTTAAAAGTAGTGTAAAACTCTTTCAAGGATTTTATATACATAGATATATTAAATTAACATCCATGATTCGGGCTTTTTATCGACCATGGAGAAGTATGCTCCTAGCGGGATTCGAACCCGCGGCCCTCAGCCAATTAGATTATCGGGTCGTCAATCATTATTTGACCTATATTCATATTATTTCGCCTGATAGCCCTAACGCGACGGAGAATGAGTGCGTGCACGACATATATTTTGCGTTATTATGTTTGCGCAAATGTGAACTTCTGGATTATTTTATGTCACTCAAACAATTTCACTTCATAGACGTAGTTTTTTAAATCTAACAGAATTTTGTAATGGGGTTCGTCTGTCGGAGAAGAAATAGGCCAACGAAACTTACGATTACTTTTATTTTGTAACTTTTTTCAATAATTTATAAACAATACAACATAAGTACTTAATAATACTCCATCCATCCTCCCCATTCATCGGCGACGATTTATCATAGTGTAGGGGTGCTGACATCTCTCTGACTCAGGAGTATTAATACATTATGTATTTAAAAATTGTATGAACATCTCATCAGCCAGCATAAGTCAACCTTTAGGTATATATATATTCAAAAAATTCCAGATGGCCAGTTCTACGTACCACGTGCATACTACACGATTGATTCAGAGGGACATGCATCTGCTCCGGTGCCGTTACGCAGGATTCGTCGTTCTTTGAGCCCTTACCCTTACGGATACGGGGGTGCTGAGGCGAACGCGAACGCAAACGCTCATGCTCGCGGGTGTAAGTATTTTTCAACACATTTGGGAATTTAGTTACAACCTATACAATTTGTTTTCCAAATACTCAGTGTTTTCTAAATATCGCCGTATGTCAGACATTGCATTGAAATCTTTCTTCGGTCGTCACAGGTCTATTGATAAAATAATATACAGAAGAGTTATTGTTTGTGTGGTGCTAACACATCGTCGCGTAGTAGCGGCCTTAGAAAATCTACAATTCACTTTCTTTTATGGGTATCGTAAGTAACGGCTGAGGGTAAAGCATTGAATAATCTCATTGCTAGCAACATGGCGCCATCTGTAAAAATGCCATACTGAAAACACAGACCAAAATTGACGAGGCGCTCCCCGCGTACTTAGGTGCAATGTATCTGATACTGCGACCACTCGGTCGCATTTTGGCGCGATTTTGGCGATTATGGCAAATCGCTCGACGTTGAGCGGTGAACTATAAACAGGCTGATAGAGACGAAGAAAAGTAAACATATATTTCTGGATTATGGCCTTAACTCTTCAGTGGTTAACAGAATAAGGTTTTCTTCTTTTTAATAATTCATCTCAATCGTATTTAATATGCAAACACTCTATGATGGATATACACAAAAAGATTCAGATATATTTCCTTTTTACCCACCATTACGTACTTCTCCTTGTCCTAGTTTTGCTCAAATACGTTAAATAACAGTAAAATTACAAGTGAAGCTATAACACTGCTTAATCATCAACGCTTGTCATAAACACTTCCTCAAAGTTACAAACAGACGAGTGACAAAATAATGTTTCCTAAATAATTTAATAACAAACTTTTACCTGTAACAGCGTATATACCCTGGTTTAAAAAAATCTCTTACGATCGTATACCCCATACGGGCATGGTTACAGGTACTTTTTTAGTCCTTTCAACATTATTTTCACCCGAGCTTATTTGGGAAAAGACATGTGGGAAGTCTGTCACTTTCTTATTGTCCAAGGCAACGATATAGATTTTACATAAGTTACTACTCATTTGGTCCTTCACTGCAGCCCGTATGAGGAAGCTCAAAGTTGCTCAGCGCGCTATGGAAAGGGCTATGCTCGGTGTTTCTCTGCGTGATAGAGTCTGCAACGATGATATCCGCAGCAGAACTAAGGTAACCGACATAGCCGTAAAGATCAGCAAGCTGAAGTGGCAATGGGCCGGCCACATAGCTCGCAGAACTGACAACCGTTGGGGAAAAAAGGTTCTCGAGTGGCAACCACGTACAGGCAAACGCAGTGTAGGACGACCCCCCACAAGATGGAGTGACGACCTGCGGAGTGTTGCGGGAAGTCGATGGATGCAGTTGGCTCAGGACCGAGCTTCGTGGCAATCTTTGGGGGAGGCCTATGTTCAGCAGTGGACTTCTGATAGGCTGAAATGATGATACTACTCATTGGCACGAGCCCTTTACATAGGGGATCAAACTCGTGTCTCCTGATTCGGAGTCAGATCCCTTAACCACTCGGCTATCGTGGCTTTTGGTTATAATGTAACAGAGGGTCAGTAACATTTTACTCTTTTTAAATGTATAAAAGAATACGTAACTTTTGAAGGTTCAATGTTACAGTTACATAGTACACGTTTCTTAAGCAGTGCACGTTGTTTACTGGCCCGTCGGTAAAGTGTCTCGACTCGTCGCAGTTGTTTAATTAAGCTGCATGATGGAATCTTAAAAACCGTTACTTGGTAGCCTCTACTGTATTCTTTGCATGCTCTTACGTGGAAGTAATTATAATAATTAGGTACATATAGACAGATAGTATTTTACTGTTAGATATTACGTACTTCTTGTTAGCAGTGGGCGGACGGCCTTATTCATTAACAAATTGATTATTTCTTATTGTAAAATGACGTTCTACTATACTTTTTTTTATTCTGTACATTGTAATCAACAATGCACAACCTCACCTTTGTAATCGCTAACGGGTAAGCAGAGGTGCCTACCCCGTCAGCGATTACAAATTCTAGCCGTTCTAGCCGTAGCCCGCTAGAATTAGTGTCATTGACAGTTGGATCATACCGCATCCGCTCCTGACAAAAATTGTATACAGCTTCTAACCAGGTTATCGCCGCTCTTCTGATAGTGCAAGTAATACTTGCCATTAGTCGTTGTGACCATGGGTGTCGTCTACATGTCAGTGATGCAGTTTCCGGCAGCCACACAGAATTGCCAAAGCCCTCTTTGTCAGCCAGCCGGATGTAGGAGATGTTGGCATATGGAGAGAACTAGTTGGTTTATTTTCTCAGTACGAGCAAACAATATATCGGACACACACACGCGTACTTCAGTACCGAAGTAGGATTTCCTTTATCTTGGTAACTGGATGGCGATTAGATAAATATACAAATTCGTATAATAACATTATAAGTATACTCGTATATAGAAGTCGATAGTTCTTCTGAATCTTAACACTCAAGTAAAAAAAACAATTATTACTTAATTCAAAAACTATTTTAATTTTTTTAAAACTTTAAATTATTTTATGTTTAGAATCTATCAAAATCTGACTGCTCATAACGCGAAACAAATTGTTAATTGCTAGTACGTTTAAAACATTAGTTTCTGTTAATGATCGTGACGCTGCGTTTCAATCGAGCGTGTGTTGTTTTAAGCATCATCACGATTTCCTGCTTTTTGTCAGATTTTTTACAGTTTTTTTACGTTTCTTGCGACTCGTTTAATTTTCATTTAAATTAGGTACATAAAAGGAAATCCTGTCACAGTTTGAAACCTTAATTAATGTTTATTTATTGTTAAAGTTAACTAAACTCTGCTGTACTAAGAATTGACATTAAAAGGCATTCCTAATGTCGAAGTGTTTATGCACACAATGCCTACATCGTACAAACTAAATGGGACGCCATTTAGCATGCGCAAGTGTGGTCGACGGCACAAACATAATGGAGCAACTTGGTGAGAGAATTTGACGTGTAGAGCACGTTCGGTTTCCGACAGTATCTTAAGTCTGCCGTTCGTCTAACGGTTTCGAATTGCCAACCACCGGTCGTTGTCCACAAAAAATAACCCATGTAACAGATAGATACATTCTTTCGAGACGATCGAATGCTCTACTTATTATTTATAAAGTGACTGGTGTTCCGCTTTTCAACATATATTCGGCACATTGTATAATTAATTCGTACAAAAGAAAAAAATAAGCTATACAGGCATTGTCCGCGACTACGTACGATGACTTTATAATCTATGTAACATAAACAAACTAAATACTAGTACTTAACTTATAAAACAGAGGTTAAATTGATTCTAGCCCTACTATTCATTAATGTTCGAGTGGTTCATGAATGGCGCAAGTTTGGTTTAAGCCTTAATAACTCTCACGCCTGTCATCCCTGAGGGGTTGGCATATGCAGTCATTACGGATTTCCATTTGTTACGAAGTGTAGCTATTTAGCGCATACCATTTTTTTGTATCTCATACCACTTGCTACGGAAATAATATTTTTTTATGAATTGGTCCATCAATTAATTTTTCTATGTCAAATACAATATTTATTATCTATTTCACATAGACTGATTAATTGTTCTCTTTTTTTCGTTTTATAAAACGTTTCGTTTCGAAAAAATCTTAGTGCCCCAGTGGTCAACGAACCAGTTTGCTAAGTCATGGCTACCGGATTCGAATCGAGGCCAATATTTGTGCATCAAACAAATGTTGGATCTTGGGTACTTATATTGTGACCGACCCCTTTTCTCTGCTCGTACATGCAAGCCTTCAAATACGGAAATGTGTAGACGCCCATATCACATGTATTATTATTCCATTTATTAACATTTCATTTGTTTTTTTTTCTAAATTTTACATGATTTTAGGAGTATTATTATACACTACCACTATGTATTATATTATAAATAGGTAATGTATGTACGAATATTTTACTTTTAGTTATTTGTACGCCAAACGGCAGATTGCTAAAACAGACAAAAATTGTGATTGTGCAGTGTGACATTTATTTCTGTAATAAAACATTTTGATTTGGTTTGAACTCGGCCTTTTGAAAAAAATATTTTTATTGATTATTTAATGAACCCTATAATAGAAAATGGCAACAAAATATTAAATTTACAAATCAAAGACTACCATATTATGGGTTTAATTGTAGGAAAAGTTTGGTGGACGGAATAGTGCTTTACCCGAATGGGCTAGCTTGACCAGGGTAGTAGCAGAATGGCGTGAAATAGAGGTAACTTATGCTTCTGCGTTTCGTTCGGTCAGTGTGGTAACCGGAGGCCCTCTCCCCCTCCCCATCGTCCATCCTCATCTCCTAAATATCCTTATAGGCCGGCAACGCACCTGCAGCTACTCTGGTGTTGCAGATGTACGTGGTCAACGGTAATCCCTTACAATCTGGTGCGCTGTTTGCTCATTTTTTTTACTTTATACAATGAAAAGATATCCAAAAGTAATATATTACGAACTAATATTGACAATACCAGTCGGGGAGATGGGACCGTAGTGTTGATGAGCGGACGAGTCACGATGCTGGCCGAAGTAAGCGTCGTTCCATCGCGTCGCGTCGTTTCATCATACAGCGTTCTTATCCCGCAAGCGCGCACCAATAGATGAATAGATGTTTAACATCAAAACACAATTAAATTTATATGTAGTCAATAAAAAAATGTCTTTTTCTTTTCCAGGGGGTGGAGCTGGAGACGCGCGTGCGAACGCTAACGCTAATGCAAATGCGTTTGTTAGTACCGGTGGCTGGTCACTTCCGCTCGGTGCGGGCTATGGCGCTTCTAACCCTAATGCCTTGAGGTAAAACAAAACTATTTAGTCCTCGGGTTTTTACCGTCTTAGGAAATTTAACAAGTGTATTATTTACTCATCAACATTAATTAAAAATAGTAAGTATTAATATCATCTTCGGTAAATCTATGACATAAATTTTTTGATTTGAACAGAACACACTGGAATTGCGTACTCTCATTTCACGTCTTTTCTTTTCTGTCGTTGATTATTATCTTTACATGTAAGTTAGTTATAACATTTTTGTGTTCCATAGGCATTAAAGCTTAAACGGCTACAGGGAGGTAAAAAGAATTAACTTCATGGTGTCGGCTCATCCATCCTGATCGCGCATTTTCCACCAGTTGCACGCTAGCGCCATCCTGCGATCTAGCCTGCGCGCATCGCCGTGCAACTGCCGGAAGATACTTTGCTATTTATTGTAATTCATATTTAATTTTAATAAATGTTTTCTTCGTTTTTGCATATTTGTTAATAATTTTTTTCCCTAATGATTTGATATGTTATTTGATACTTTTTGATGAATTTCAGCTAAATTAAACTTTACCTTTCTTATATAACTTTACATAACAAAATAATATTTTAAGTCAATGCACAAATATAATACTAGGTGCTAGGCCTCCTTATCTGCTTAAGAGACATCTGGCACAACCCTCTTTCCAATTTCATGCTTATCAGTAGTGCAATTGTGCAGGTTAAAAGGACATAGTGAGCCAGTGTAATCAGATCTGGTCGGCCACGCTTCTGTAATCTCCATTGTTTGAAATTGTTTGCAGGTGTCCGTGTTTGCAGTAGCCACTTATCATCAGGTGGATTGTTAGCTTGTTTGTTCCTTTAATTTTGTAAAACAATATTTTTCCTATAGCTATGTCCGTAAAATAGGTAAAATATGGGTACACCTGTGATCACATTCATCTCTAGCTCATCTATCTCTGTGAACTGCGAAGTATAGACCTGAGGCAAATAAAGTGTAAAGTGGTAGACTCTTTCACTGTTTTCCGGTTTTCAATTTACCCATGAGTCGAATCGAACCCATAGGCTACCTCAGCGAATGATAATAAAAACTAGTTAGATAGAAAGGTTAATTAATGACAACAGCAGCAAGCAAAAACAGCTGGTTCATCCGCTTATTCATATTTAGTTAAAAAGTTAACATTGTGTGTATATAATAAGGAAAAAAACGTTGTTAATTGACAGTAGCAGAAAAGTAGTGTCATGTAAAAAGTATACCTAAAGCAAAATTACAAGTGGTACAAGCTGACAAAAGATTTATTAAGCTTATCGTTTATACATAAGATAATTGCTAGCAATGTTGACTCTCCTTTAATTGTAAGTAAATTTTCTTTAACTGTAGTGTTTGAAACCCCCCCTTCACTCACCTCGAAACCCCAGAGCATTATTTTGAATCCTGGAGCCCTATTGGAACATATTTAGGTAAATCTTATCACATATTTTCTGATTCTTTGCCAAGTCATAAGAACAAATAAAAAGAATGGTGGTGAATCTTTAAAGTCTCATTGCTTTTTTGTTAATACTTTTAATTTTTTGGTAATAAAAAAATGTTACCTATATTGCGGCACATGTTGTAGTTGCTTGTTATCAGAGTGCCTCTACCTCTTCCAGGCGACCAATAAAAAATATCGTAAACTCTTTCGACGATTCTTTGTGTGGCAACCACGTACAGGCAAACGCAGTGTGTGACGACCTGCACAGTGTTGCGGGAAGTCGATGGATGCAGGTGGCTCAGGACCGTGCTTTGTAGGCAATCTTTGGGGGAGGCCTATGTTTAGCAGTGGACTTGTGACAGGCTAAAATAATAAGACAGTTCTTTTCATTTCGAATTAACAGTTATTAAAATTTTGATTATCTTGTTGTTTTATTTTCATTTTGTTTATTTTTTATTATTTATTATTAATATTCTGCCTGGTAGTCGTTTGGGTAGGTACCACCCTCATACCCATTTCTGCCGCCATACATCAATGTAACAACTGTTATGTCCCGGTTTGAAAGTAATAGTATAGTTACGGGCTGTGAGGCATTACACCTTATTCCTCAGCGGTGCCAACGCATTTGTAAGCTCCTTCGATTGAAGTTGTTTGAAGGTGTTTATGCGCAATAGCCACTTACCATCAGGTGGACTGTTAGCTCGTATTTCACCCGAATCCAATTACGAATTAAGGTAAATGTAAATATTAACAAATTTAGTAAATGGAATCAGGCGTTTCTTTGCGGAAATCCATCATTTGTGAAAAAATTTTGGTATTTACCATATTGCCTAGTGTCAAGTGTAGTGCTTGTGTGAGTGATAGTTGTGGTGAAGGAATGTAATTTTTTCCAACATCCTTAAACATATTATCCAAATTTCTTTTGCTACCATTATTTTACTAATATCCGCGTACAAAATGGCATAACAAAGAGGCGTAGAAGTATCTATTTCCCTTTATTATCATGGTCATAAAAGTCAACCAAGAAGAATGCTGTGATCTAAAACTAAAAGATATCAATGCAAAAATATATACTGATTCTAATAAGTATCAGATTTTGAATAACGCGTCTGCTTTATATCCAAGACGTTTTCGTATTTATCGTAGATTTTGGAAGTCCGTAATGTTAGCCTACTCCTGTGGCTTATAGGCATACAAGAAATACTCAGTTGGAATGTTTATTGCGGCTGTAACTTTATGATCAGGCGCTAACAATAAGCGTGTAGTGGACAACAAAACGAGTATAGATACAATATATTGTTCTTTGTGCTTGTGTCTGTTCTTAGTATTTACATTATGAATAATTACCACCATTTTATTAGATGTGTTTATGTTCTTATGTATATAGATTACATTTTCATAAATGTATTGAGAACCGAAGGTAAAAATATGTATTTCTTCAAATTTATACCTATGAGATTTTTTAGAATCAATATAATATAAACTTAGAATCACTATTATAAGTTTGGATATATAGGGGTCCCATTGAAGCTGCATCTATAGTTATTCCAAGAAAAACAGTGGTATCCATTTATAAGTACTTTGGTATCTACATGTTTAACATTGCGTGTAGTAAATTACAAAGATTTCGTTTTATTGCTCTTTAGAAGTAAATTATTGACTATTATTATATTTAACAAAATTATTAGAATTTTGATATGTCATTGTAAGCTAACGGTTATTAGTGAATGGAGTAAGTGGTATGGGCTTAAAGTTAATCCTTGTAAGTCCCAGACTATTATTATTGGTGGTACTGGTATGATTTTAAGAGTTCACTGGTATAACCTTCCCTCAGTATCCTTAAATTGCGTTGTGATCCGCTACAGTACCACTGTTAAAAACCTTAGTGTCCACTTCGATAATACTTTCTCGTGGTCTCATCAATTGACGGAAGTTAGCAGAAAGACAGTTGCGGCCATGGCTTCTCTGCGGCACTCACGTTCTTTTCTCCCCATTCGTACTAAGATTATGCTAGCGCAATCCGTACTACTCTCCATTCTCGATTATGCTGACGCAAACTATCTTGATTTAATCGAGGACCAACTAAACAAACTTGATCGAATTCAACATTTTAGTAATTAGGTTCATATTTGGCTTGCGCAAATATGACCATGTCTTCGAATTTCATTTAAAGCTCAAGTGGTTACCCATTTGCCTTCGTCTCTACGCAAAACGTCACAAAATATGTTGTAGCCTATTTGCTTCGTTTATTGGTGTCTGCCATCGCAGGGGCCGCGACTCTTTTTTTCATACATGAGAAAATGCCTTTCGCGGAGGCAAGGACTAGGTAAGTCACCCTTGCATCGACCAAAATCTCACGGTGTTCCACCTTCGCCGCAATACATAAACATGTGTAATTTCTAGGGTTCCGTGCGGGCCACTATTACTAAGCCTACGACGTCTGTCTATCCGTCTGTCCTCACCTATAACTTAAAAGTCTTAGAAGTGTGTTTTTACTAACCACACTGTTTCTAATAATATTCTCGTTCAATTCTCTGTGATCAACCACTCTTCCATTTAGATTTTTCCAAGATTCCAATAGGAAATTTTATAAGGATTCCCATTGGAATTAAACATTCTGTTAATTAGTTTTAAGATGGATAGCTTAATATTAATGATTAAATGGTGCCTGTGTGTGTGGCTGTGGCCCTTATCATTTCTCTTGCCCCCGCAGTCGAGTCGTCAAACTGAATCGACTAGCAGAAATGTATTTTTCAAATACATAATATATAAATGTTTTTAAACCAAATGTACATATACAGAAGTTAGTGTAAGCTGTATAATTTATTTTAAATTAGATCTGCAACTTTGTGTATTATTAATTTGTGCTATTATTCTGATATATTTATTTAGTAGACCCTGACACTCTTAGTAAGGGTGCATAGATTTGTCTCGTAAAGAACATTTGTTATGGCAAATCCTTCCGGAAAGCATATGTTGGACAACCTTATGCAGGCTTGTTATGGCTGCTATTTGCCGTAGCACTTAAAAAAGATCTTTTGAATGTTGAGGTGAAAGTCCATTCCATCCACCGGCAGACCCATTCCTTAAAGATAGTGATGCCTCTGGTGTACGCTCAGATGGGTATCTAGCAAATATGAGGTAGCCGCAGTTGCGGATGTTTTGCCTTCAGTGCCCCTCACTTGTGCCACTCACCGTGACCACGTCACTATTGAAAGGAAATGGCGAGCGCTATATCTAAAACTCCATCGTTTAATTTTGATTAAATTTTTTTCATCATATTCTAACTATTTAATATATACATCCTTATATATACACCGAAATCATAAATTTAATATAAACCAACGTCTGAAACAATACCAAATTCAATAATTGATTTTAATGTCGAAATTTTCGTCTTCTTGATAAGTCTGTTAAACATAAGCCACCCCAGGAAATCTCCTATACACCTCAATATCAATATTTAAAATAATCATAATTTCATTAAAAAGCATTTTTAAGTAAAAATTAATTGATGGAGATTAAAAATAGTAAAGATCCTCGGAAAATGAGACATAAGATGTAAGTAGTAAAATTAAACATCGTCAAGATCAAGGCTGTATAAATTATAAAATAGACATTAGTAAGTATATGTTTTGCTTTTTATTTTTAAAAGATCAAAACAAATCAGCAATCAAATAATGAGTGGTCTACGTGCTTAATTTTCCATCGAAAAGATTGTGTAACAGCCGTCATCTTTCATATGACCAAAATGTAAATAATGTCGATTTTAAGGTATGTGTTACTTTATAATCGATAATTTACAGTCAAATTCTTAATGCTTTTGATATTTGCCATATAAAATGCCATTTTTGTATAGTAGTTATAAATGTCGTTTAAAAAAGTTATAGCGTTTAAAATGTCTCGGGTATTCATTGCAGTTTTACGCAAATATCCGTTACGCAAAGCTGAAATAAATTATGTAACAGTAAACAAAGTTCCATTGCCTTTATATGGACTATATAATAAGGGCCCAGTCGCAAATTGAGCTCCATGACATCGTATCATGACAGTTAATAAAATGGTGAATTATTTATAATCTACAAAGTATAAATAAAAAATCTTAACTGAAAAGAAAAGGAAACTTTGCAAGTAACCTTTTTGCGTCACACTAAAGTACCCATCATTTTTGTTTTTCTTTTACTAGTCAATAGTAACAAATATTTTAAGAAAAGTAAACATCAGACGTTTAGTGTAAAAGATGCTATACACTTGATATACCATCTTTCTCTCAAAATATCTAGCTCCAGGGTCTCCACGTGCAGCCAACCTGATCACTAATAAACGAGACTAAAGCGAACGAATGATGGCGGGAAATCCATCTGAATATGCCGAACCCAAATCCCACAGACTATTTTTTTTCGATGAAAAAGGAGGCAAACCAGCAAGGGGCTCAGCCGATGATAAGCGACCTCCGTCGCCCACGTACATCTGCAATACCAGAGTAGCTATAGGTGCGTTACCGGCCTTAAAGGACAAAGGACGCCCGAACGAAACGCAGAAGCACATGATGCTTCTAGTTCACCCCGGTATTCGAGGTCGTGGTACTATTCCACTCGAGCCAGCCTATTCGAACAGCCACAACAGCTTCTACTTGGCTTTACCACGTACAAAATTGTAATGGAAAACAGCATCACCTGTGCCGAGGCATCACGGGCGCTGCGCTCACCAACCCGGTTGGCCAGCGTGGTAAGTATACGCAAGTTTTGGCTGGTGCTTTTTTTGGAGAGGCGTATGTTCAGCAGAAAACTTAAAAATACTGACGAATAAGATAATCAAGCCTAGTGTATTTTGAATAAAGTAGCATCCTGTTAATACCCCTCTGCTGGGTAAAACCGTTCTCCATGAATGGTTCACCATGCTGCTAAGTACTCAGCTGACGTCAGAAGACATGCTGATTTTTGCACAGTGTTTTACGTCACCGACTAGTACGTGACAAATTTAGCTTAAAAGCTTGTGAATATTGCATTACCCCTTTACGTGTCATAACAACATAATTTATATTTCTGCGGTTGTTCGGGGCATTTTTTGCGAACAGGCCTGTTATCGTGCTGATGCACCTTGCATGATCGAGGATATTTTTGGTTGACATTACCATTTAATTTTTTTTTTATTGGTTTGGGGTGAAAACTAGCTAAGAGCGAAGGTATCAGGTGCTACGCAGACGACTCCTTGGCAGTGAAGGAGTATGCCACCTGATAAGATGTTATATGACGAGAACCTCGTGAAAGCCAGAACAGACAAGAAGATAAAATATCTGGACCTGGTTCTTGATGTGACCGACATATAGAAAGTTGGGCTGACCGAAATTATTCCTATAGTCGTCTCTGCGAAGGGGTTAATCCCAGTTAGCCTCTTCAGGATCGAAAAATCTAAGGCAGCTGGGACTCCGTGACACAGATGTAGAAGGCGGTGCTTTTCGATACTGCCCGCATCGTCTGCCGGTTTCTTTTCCTTTCCACCAAACCCACGGCTGTCTGATCTACACTGCTGAGGGCTTCCGTATCGTTGAGATATATGTATTTATTTTTTATTGTTTCTTATTTATTTTGACAAGTTTGATAAATTAATTAGTATGTTATGTATTTATATAAAAACCCAGCCAGGCGAGAATTCTATGTATGATAATAATACTTGAGACGTACTTCAGTCTAAAGATGAGCAAATCCAGCAGATAATCATCGCCGCTCTTAATAAAAAAATTTAAATGACTATGCATTACACTATTATCAAACCAAAAAGTTTAACTGTTAAGATTCTGTAAAATTCACTAAAACTTGTAAGTTTTACACGTGGCGTCACTCCCACGACAGACATGACATTGGTTGAATTCTAGAAATAGAGTGTAATATACTAAAGAAAGAAGTAGATACTATAATGATGTTCTATAAAGATTAAATAAGGAATTAAATTAGATTACTATACTATAGAGTATACCATAAATTGCGTAATAGTAATGTTAACACTTTTGGATAGTACAGAAAATAAGGAAAGAAGTGTATAACTAAAAGTAGAAAAAATTACACTTTTAGAATTTAATATGCTATGTGCTACTTTCCATTTTTTTATCTCTTTACAATGAAAACTTCTTTGACTAAAATTGGTAAATTTGACATATTGGCAAGGGCCACTACTGTTGCTACTTTTTGCATGAGGTTAAAATATTGTCCGGTTACATTGTTGTAATCAGTTTTTTGTCCCCAGTGTTGGTGATAGTCGACGCCAGTCTGGTCTAATCGCTGGAGGTCGAAAAGTAACCGCCAGCTCCTCTGTTGGATTGGATTCATCCGGAGAAGGTTATTACAATCAGTACACATCTGTTTCAAATTAAATTGTATCGAATATAACGGATAATGTAACTATTAAAAGGAATCGGACGGAATAATAAATTCCATTAATATTTTTTAATTAAGGTAGGGTTTCTTTGCTGCTATTTGGCTCCTCCTTGTATTTGTAAATTTAAAGAGTGCAAAGGAATATTTTTATTTCTGGTAAAACGATGACGGACCCTCGAATAAAGTACAACGAAAAAATGCGCGAAAATCCAGTATTTAATATTTTTATCAACATACGACCTATATGAATCATTGTAATTAAAATGTATCACCGAAAACTTGATCAGTAACAAGAATTCATCATCATCATTTCAGCCTATCAGAAGTCCACTGCTAAAAAATAGACAAAGATTGCCTCATCATTGGGGGGTTTGCCTTAGTTGCCACGCCTGGCGAGCGGGTTGGCAACCTCAGTTTTTTTTTTGTTCTAGTGCAGGAAGATGCTGCTGCCCATCTCCTAATATAAATTTTTACCATTAGTCGCCTTTTACGACACCCATGGTCAGACAGGTTTGGCGCTATTCTTTACTTCCGACAGCCACACGGAAAGACAACACAAACAAGAATTATATCTGTAATATTAATTATACAAGAAATATAGATAGGTTGTAGATGTATTGCATTTAATAATCATGGATAGATGGAAATAGTTTTTATTTATAGTAATATATAATATAATAACAAAATGACGTAAAATTGTTGTATGTAATAAAATAAAAAGACCTGTGTAATAAAAGAAATAATTAAAAAAATGTTTTATTGCCTCAGTTTCAAATACTGTTACTAGATACTTCGGTATTTACGTTGTAAATATTGTTAAGTGAGCCTCTAATGTACTTACTTAGTATAATTGTTAATTACCCGTAGTTATCACAATTATGATTTTCTTATTTTTATGTTCAATATTATATTTACATTCTACTTATTGTGACATTGTGTCCATTGTACAAAACCCTAAATATTCTAATAACGAGCACAATAATGTTTTTAAACTAATGTAATACATTTTGGATAAAACAGTTGTTAAAATATTTTTAACATTTTTTCAATAATAATAAAAGGTTTATGTTTGTCATTGGTAACCGAAGACGTAAAATTATAAAATTTTAATAATATTTCTGTGGAAGTTCCAATCTCTGTTGGGGTTTATCGTAATGGTAACCGGGAAACGGTTGTGGTAGTGGGACTGGAGCAGGCTGCGGCACTGGTGCCGGTATAGGTTGCGGTGCAATTGGTACTTGTGGCGGTGTCACAATAACAGCATCGTCAGTGAAGGCCACGTCTCTGCTGAAGGGCACTTGTTGACGGAATCGTGGTTGGTTTATTTGTCCCTGGTAGGAACCTTGTGCAGAGTATTGAGATGGATAATTAAACTGATTTGGTACACCGTATTCTGACGCTAACTCCATACGACCGAACATGTTCCCTAAGAAAGGGAACTTATTGGTCAATGTTGCCCATAATCCTGTTCCACCGACTTGATTGCTTCCCTGTCCATTGCCCCAGAATAGCCGCTGAGAATGCTCTTGAGGAATGTTATAGTTGTTTGTTATTGGGTAGGGGTCATTCGGTCCGGTGTAATACGGCACTTCTCTTTGTACGTAGTAGGCTACGGAGCTCCCTGAAAATATAATATATAATTTTAATACATAACCGATTTAAAGTTATTCATATTTATTTTAAAATTAAGTTCATCGAACTTAAAGGTAACCACATAACTCCTTTCTGTAAGCTTATAACGAAAATGGATAATGTGAAAAATAGTTTTGTAGAATAATACATATAAGAATATGTGATTCTTTTGTATTATTCAAGAGCCATATATGGAATAATAATAAATAAAATGAAGAAACCAACGTAAAATACCAAATATTAAGTATAATTTTAGAGCACTTTCTAGCTTAATCAATGTTTCTCTTTATTATTTTTTATATCAAGTTTATGAATTTAGACGCTTTTGAATTATGTAGGTATCTTATTTTATCTTTTTTAAATACAAAATATTTAAATGGTCCATTTTAAGCAAAATATAATTAATAATAATAAATACTATATATTTTCATAAAAATGAAATGAAACACTTTGTGCTGAATGTGTAAAAACGACTACGGCGTATGTGCACTTCACGTACCCACAATCCCGCACAACAACAAAACAGACGGTGTGTACATTTTTGCACGCTTAGCTGAGCCCCAACTGCGTGACATTGATGTTCGTCTTTGCCTTTATACCTCATCGTATTTGTTCCTAAAAGTGGGCCTTGAAGTAAAATTCTCGTAACCCAATATTGAAAGTGTGAGGTAATGGTGAGGCAGCGGCTCACCCAGCGGCCAGCGTGGACAATAGGCGCGACATCTAGGTGACTCGTGCGCCGCCTGCATACACAGGCTGTGCTAAAAATCGATGCAATTGTTACGAAGAACTTGCTTCTGCCATAGTATGCGGCGCGGTTGGTGATCGTAAATGACCATTACGCAGTTGACCAAGCATTTTGCATATTTTTGGTTTTGACTGAATTTTTCCAACTACTTATACGGCAGGTTTTATTACGCAATTAGATTTGGGTATCGATTATTCTGTCCGCATTTAACTTTCAATACAATTTAAGCAATTGAGTCTTTTGGAGGATAAAATTGCAATCAAATTTGGCATGCAATTTTATCACTTTTTCATTGTAAATTAATATTCCCGGAATAAAAAGAAAACTACGTATATCCTTCCCTAGAGTTTAAAATTTCTCCATATCCCATTTCAACAAAATTTGGTTTACTGGCTAAACCGTGAAAATGTTACAGACAGCCAGATTTATACTATTTATAGTGGTTGTGAATACAACACATTACTTACTTCACTAGGTTAGTAAGATTAGTTCAGGTTCAGGCAAAGAGAAAATAATTTTATTTTTATTTTTAGTGTATGTTTGCATATTAATACAACCAAATTAATGTAGTTGATGATATTTTTATTAGTCCTATATATACAATGGCGCGGCAAGAAGAAAATTATTGGTTCTATCAACTATTATTAGACTTTCTTTTACCAACTTCTACTTATCCATCTTTGTTGCGTTTTTGAAGTATTTAAAGTTTTGCATCTATTGAAATAATTTTATATTTACAAATTCGATCTCTGGAATCATAATTGCTTTTTACATAAACTTGACGGTTATGGTTTTTGAGGTAAAGCTCACCAGCTGTTAGGATCTTATCATTAAAAAAGGCCATAATGCACTCAAATAAATAGAATATTATGTCAGAAAACTAAAATGGAAGATTCGTACTTCTCAAAATGTGTCCTTACCTCGAAGGCCAACATTATTTTTTATGACTCTCAATGATATTATTCGGTAATATTTGGGCGGTTCGGAGGTTGCGTCTGTTGTATTGTGTTTTTGAAATTCCTCGTGTGTGAATTTCATGGAGGCTTTTATCTGATATAAATTCGGATATAAAGGCGGGAATTTAATCCGCGATTTGCAGCGTCGCAGCAAATGCTTAATCTCTTTACCGCCAAACCCAAGGTACCATTTAATTTTCTGTCAAGAGGTGTTATTCATAATGATTGGAACCTCATGTCGTGTTATGCGTAGAATTAAACTTACCAAAAAATAATGTTATGCCTATAAATAATAAAATAATAATAAATGGTATACAAAATTCATCAAACTAAGGAGTATTAAACCGTTAAATTCATGAAAAATTTATGTATTTGAAAAATTTCACAAGCATCCAAAATATATTTAGAACGTTTTTGGGCTCAACCTGTGAACTATAAAGATACGTGAAAAATGCACTCAAACGCGTGCGTGCGTGTTTACCCAACATAATCGGCATTATTCATAAGATAACAAGTATTTGCCTTCAACAATTGTCACGGTATTGTCGTCCGCGGAGGCGCAGTAGCGTTTTGCGAAATGTTACTTAACCTCGAGCTTTAGTAATTACCAACGATATGGATACCAAATAGATCAGATAAGAAAGATATAAATGTTTCCTATTGTTGACGAAAGTGACTGTGATATATTTGCTCATGATAAAGTTTTCTACAATATAATCTTATCCATTTCCTATGTTTTCCTTTAAGCATTAAGATTATTTACGTATTTTAAGCATATTTTTCATGTAAAAACAGAGATATTAACAGTAACGTTTGAGTTGACAGTTAACGTAGGATTCTATAGTCTTATTACTACTGATTAACTAATATTGAATACAATTATTTATAGATTATACGGTATCGGGAATAATTATATAGTTGCTACGAACTTAATGGAGGGCTTTCATATGATCATGATACTAAAATGATCTAATATCATCAATAGGAACCGTTTTAGTGTTTGACTTTGAATGTTTGATTCCCTCGCGATGTAAAGCGTCGATAGAATCCGAAGTACGTATACCACGTTAGTAGAAGATGATACGAAAATCCAAAGTAAATGCGGCAACGTCGATGCGCACTCTCCAGATAAAAAGATGAAGACAGGTTGTGACTATCCCCGGACGGAGGTCTGTAATATACAAGTTGTACTTACTACACAACATTATAGATAACTTTCCTATTGCAGTAAAATTTTAAGTATAACTAACTAGTGGTTAAAGACCATTTCGCGTAAAGATAAGTATTCGCGAATCCGATAACAAATAGAAATATTACATTACAGAATTTGTCGTTTTTAATTTTTTAACGACGGAGAGTAAAAAAAATAAGCTCTCACGACGGTATACCAAATAATGGAATGGCTTTCAACCCACTTTTCGCCAGAGCTTACTTGGGACAAGTTGACAGGCAGTAAGTCTGTCGCCGTCATAATGTCCTAGACACCGATACAAATCATTACCACTCACAGGGGATCGATCTCAAGTCTCCCAGGATACGGATGCAGATCCCACTCTGCTGAGAAAGTAAAAGAATTAATATTAAACACGACAAATTCTGTAAAATTAGTTTCTTCTCAATTGTTATTTATTACCTGAATTACTGTGCAGCATGTATGGGGGAATATACCAACGTATTCTCCAAATCACAACTTATTTGCTTTGACGTAGTAGGTTACTACGTCAAATCTTCAAGGCATTGCGTGCCGACATTTATTTGCGCTTTCGTGGTCCAGTAGAGGACTTTTACATGCTAATAAAGTAAAAGTAAGAGTTATTACACCCGTATAGTACGTATCCTAACATTAGAATTTCTATGGTTGCAACACGTAAAGAATTATAAACATATTGAGCAAGTAGATAAATAGGTCTACTATCTGCGGTTTTTGTCAAGTTATGCATAATATATTTAAACTTTTACTGAATTATCAGAACAAATAGTGTCCTGTTTCTTCCTTAGTGCGCACAGCATCTTCAAATTAAATAGCTTTCTAAGGAGGATGTTCTTCCGGTGGTAAAGTAGGCTAAATTAGGAGTCCTTTGGTACTATAACTTTTTCACCACTTGTTCTTAACAATTTGTTTTAAAATATTGGAAAATACTTCAATTTTTTCAATTTCAATTCAATTTATTTTCTCTATAACGTCACATATATCAGTTGCGAAATCGTCGAAGATTGATGAGAACGATTATGTTGCATATTTAGTATTTACATTAATTGTGCTAGTTTCTGTTAAAAAATGTGCGTCTTAGCAAAATCATGAATATCACCCGCCGCAATATCTTATCTTTCAATCAAAGCTGCCTAAAGTTCAACTCTGATTAGTAATATGGAAAGTGGTCAGCTATGGGTCAAGTCATTTGTGTTACCTTCTTCCACAGTGACATAGATTTATGAGCTTACATTATATTTCGAATATTATGCTTGTATGGAAAATATTCTAATTTTATTAGCGAAGTGTCAAGGTATTGTGTAATTTATGGAACTATTGAAAATGCAATCTGGTAAATCTGTTAAGCCAGTTCCAATCTTATTATCTGGTCAAGTTTATAAGTTTGAAGGTTATAGTGCATATTGTCCTTTTTGGTGAATTTTTATTTAGGTAGGTACACAATTATTTATGTCCACAACATTAATTATGGACTATTAACATTGGACTATCTAAAAAAAGTGCCTGCAAATCGGCATACATTTCTTGGAAGGTTTGTCCACATTGTCTGCTGGTACATACCAGTTGGTGAGCGCAGTAGCTCTCTCAAGTGATCATTTGGGTTCGTAAAATTAGGATAGACAGACTTTCGCAATCAGTCGATCGCTAGAGGCCCATTTGTCAGTGAGCAGGAGGCACCACGTATAGGCGAGGTTGTCATTTGGGTATTAATATACAAATCCAATCATTTTAGCGACTATACTTATGCTTGGCAGATATAAAAAGTAGTTGAGAGTAATGGCGGGATGATTTGGTACGTTTTGGCAATATATGTAATCTCATACGGTCGGTGATTGCTCGAGTCAGAGGTCCTGCTGCATTCTGCTCATTCCTGGTTTACCTACTTGATTTCTTAAACAACTCGTGTTAAATATTAATATAATATTATAATAATATTAATGACAGAATAATTTATGTCATTCAATATTTGAATATTACCAAACACCAAACAAAAAATATTAATGGCAAGCAAAATTTTATAACAAATAACTTTATGTTTACGAGTTATTGTTTCAATACTGATACTTTTTTTTATGGGTATGGGGGAAATTTGCAAGCTCATCTGATGGTAAGTGATTCCGAAGCCTACGTACATCCGCAACACGAAAGGAGCTGCAGGTGCGTTGCCGGTCTTTAAGGATATTTGCGTAGAGGGAAACGGAGAGAGGAGAGGAGCCTTCGGTTACCTTACTCTCCGAACGAAACGCAGAAACACATGATGCCTCTACTTCACGTCGGTATTCTGTGAGGCCGGGGTACTACCCTGGTTGAGCGGGCCTATACGTGCAGCAGTAAAAGCCGCTGCGTGTCTCTCATTCAATTCGGGATCCATAGCGCAAACCCGACACAAACTTAGGCGGTTTTTCTTGTTTCACTGTAGAATTTGCTTTAAAATCACACCAATATTAACGCTTGAATCTATTAGTAAATTTTTCTAAGATAGTAAATTTTTAAGTTAGAGCAAAAACAAAATAATATATAGGCCTATAGGCCTAACCTAATAATAATAAATAATAATACTAATACAAATAATATAAATAAATTAAGAAGGGAAAAGGAGATCTTTTTACATAAGTAACTATATACATAATATAATGACCTATTGACATAGTATGTTCAAGTCGATTTCACATGATAACGTAAAAAGTATGTGTATACAAACCTCGTAGGTACTTCGCCGTAAGCACAGTCGCCGAGCGCGGTCGCGGTAAATAAGCTCTCGTTATTGAAAGGTACCAATCTAGTAACTACTGTGTAATGACATAAAAGTCAAAGTAACGAATTTTTTAAGTTTAGGATTTATCACTATAAAGTCAATTTAATTTTACTAATCTACTCTCCTATTTTAAATTGGCACCATACGACTTCAGAACCATTAAAAAATCACGGTATATATGAAAATAAATGGACATAAAAATATAAATACATCTATTAAGAATAGTGACGTATATAATGTAAATACTAGGAACAGACACAATCTTGTAATGCTACATAGAGTCAGTTACGTTCATTGGGCGATGGATACATTTCTACAACAAAATAATAAATTCTTCTCTTCCTATAAATAGGTATAAATGTCCTAACCAAAAATTATTTGAAAAGGGTTGTTATAATATAATAAAAAACAATTATAATATAATCATAATCCCCGGGAATGCCAGGATTGCTCTCAAGCTAGCTAAAGTGGTATTGTAATATATGAAGTACTATAAAAAAAAATACTAAAAAGATGATACCCACGGAGTATCTTTCCCCTGTTTATTCCCGTCAGATGAACTTCATTACCATGAAAAAGAAATTCATTAGACAAATATGTTCCTGTTTCGAAAAATATGGTATTCATTTATAGGTTTTCTTAAAATATTGAATAAGTAATATTTCATATTTGCAATGATGAACTTAAAAACCATTAGCCCATCTATCTCTTAAAAGATTGATTATATTCGTAACGACTAGTTTATAAACACATTTATAACTATTATGTTTTAAAAGAGATTGATATTTATGTTCTCGTGTTTATAACGATTAGATAAATAAGATTTACATAAGTGTTGCTTAAAAGATTGCGTTGTATATTTTAAGTTACTGTTGATTGAGTGTATTACAAAAGTTAATATTAGTAGATAAGTTCTTTTTTAAAATTTGTACTACATAAAATTTAACGAAAATGCTTAAAATTATATTTTTATCAGATGGTAATGAATGAAATATATATATTTATACTTGTAAATAGCCTTTATTTTAATATATTGAATAAATAATGTTCTCGCCTATGTTTTAACAGTAATAGCTACATGATATAAGAATAAACCCCGAATTACATTGCCATGTTTATATCATCATGTCACAGCATGCAATAAATTAAGTAAATTTACTCATATATTAATATTACATTATCATTTGCTTATGACTCGTAGATGTAGTATCATAGATATCAAATAATGTAATACGGGCCTTAGATATATTATATGTAAATACAGAGTATAGGTGGCTGATTGGAGTCGAAGACCTTGAACAATAGACACGCCTAAATATCCGATAAAGTAACGCTGCGTCTGCGACGCGGTAAATATCCGTACTACTAAGTACTAAGAGACTGAACTTATTCAAAGCCTACTAGCCTAGCGCTCTTGTAATTGGAACAGATGGAGTCGATTACGACTACTTCTACAGAGTTCAGAAATTACAGGCAGATTAAAATAAAAAATAATTAAAATTATGTGTTAATATTAATACATATCAAACAAAAAAACTTTTATCAAAACATCATTGGATCTACTGGCAACGGCTGTCGCGTGTGATAAGTATTTTGCATGGAGGATCTACTACTCGAGGTCAGTATATTTGGCGAGTGGTGAGTATGGAGCAGGGAGGATCAAGTTCAGCAGTGGCGGAGACACGTATACGGTCATCATGGTCACCTTCTCGTTCTAATATTTTTTGAGGTTTTCCTTTGCCACGGTACCAAATTCTTTTCCTCCTCAACCTCTACAGCAGCTCGGGCTCCTTTCTGATGATATAATGCACCTAAGTACTTACTTATGAGATGAGATTAGATAAGTATCTAATGTCATCTCATCTGTTACCTACTACAGGTTAATTATTATTAGTAAATTAGAAATTAAGTAAAAGGGTCCAGTAAAAATAATTGTAATTGTAAGCCATAGCTAGGAGTAGGTCACAGTAACAATCCTACATACTCATTTTCTGTTGTAATACACACAGTTCCGTAGTTAATGGAGCAAGGTACCTTCCCTGGGCCAGTGGTGTGTCGCTGCTGGCGTGACTGGTAGTCCGAGGATCAGCTAGGTGGCCAGGAGGTATTGTAGGATATTGCTGTAAACCCAAGCCGCCATATACACGAATGAAATCAAATGATTTTTTTTTCAATACTTGAAAAAATCCACATTATTGATATTAGCGGTTATATATAGACATAGTTTTATATTGAAAAATTCCTGAGAACAAAATACTTTATAAATTTTTTGATAATGATGTGAGATATAATGGATGTAGCTACATCGTTAGCGTGGTTGTAATAGTGAGCTGAATGAGCGAAGCTTGGTCGCCCAGATACCTACTTCAACTTAGTATTACAAATGTGAATACTTGCATGTTTGTCTTGCAATCACGCTAAAAGCACTAGACGGACATGAACATTTGGCAGTGATGGCAGCATTTGCAGGTACAATGATAAAGGATAAAGAAAACTTTTCATCATAATTAAGAGTTTTCTCGGGACTCAATTTGTGACCACTTTGGTGAATCCGTGGGCAACCGCTAGTAATACAATAAACACAAGTTCAGATTAATTAATTTAAAGTGAATCTTACAAAACGAGTTTTTTTAATTTCTTAACGATTTTCGGAGGAAATATTACATTTAAATCATTATCAGAAACTTATTACAAATTAACCATCGGGGTTAATCGCGAAAATAAAATTTTTGCGTCAAGAGCTGAAATTCTCAATTTATTTTTGTTTTGTTTTATATCAACAGCATAGGGCAACCATTTAATTCCACTAATTTATAAGGTCACGGTCAAAATTACGGGTTTCAGATTCGCGTAGGTAACTTATTGTTTAAATAAGATGGTCTCTGACGAACAAAAAAAATTCAATGTAAACAAAAATAGAAACACTGCATTGAATGGCAAATGAAACCCGTTTCAATGTTCTGCTAGGTATACATAATTAAAATTAAAATATTCTTTTTGAACAATACTACTTTAATGTTTTTTTTTACCCGAGTAATAACCTACCTACTTACATGATTCATTTGTAATATTAGGTCGATACATATGAAATAGGCATTTTGTTGAACTGGGCGCTTTGATCTCAAATAATCTTTTGGCGTTTGGTTAGGAATTCCATATTTGAATGTATTTCAAATTTAGGGTTGTGTATTTGTGTTTCGAATTTATTGATTCATTTGTTTTTCTTTGACATCCTTCTGTTAAGAAAATGGAATTCTTGAAATATCGCGTTATTTACGAATATGGTTTCCCCTGTGGCTGGCACCAGCGCCGTAAAAACAGCTCGAAAGATTAATGATGTGTATGGGGAAGCTACTGTAAAAGAAAGCACGGTACGTTTTTGGTTCCAACGTTTTCGTTCTGGAGTTTATACGCTAATTTCATATATTTATTAGTCTACCTGGATTGATGTATTCGAAATCCGGTTCCATGCAAAGCTTGCCCAAGTTTGGTAATATTAAGTCTATGCTGTGTCTGAACCTAAGTTTAACATCAGTTCGATAGTTACTAATGAATTAGTTTACATCGTATTACACCGTGGTTACACCGTGGGCTCGAATACCAGCGGATAAATATTGTCCAATGTGATTCGATTTGGCAACAAACAAATTAGGTATTAATCTTAGGATTTGTAGGTGACTCTGGAACAGACTCTTACCGCGAACTTGATACCTATCGCATGTGTATTTGTTATTTTATATATGTATAATGTTAAACTATATATAATGTAAATACTTGTACTGGCACCATATATATTTTATGAAGTTGTATGGTATGGGACCGATCTTAAAAATTCTATCAGTATTTGAAAACTGCATTACTTCTATATAGTTCATAAGTTTCTCTTATTCGAGTTTTATTATAATAGACAATTGTGAAAGCTGGCACATAAATACCTAAAAATATTCGTAATACGGTAGCCGCCGCATAGGACCAAATGTCTAGTAAAAAAAACGATATTTATGTAATCATAAGTTATCGAAAAATTAATACTTCTGTTATATCTGTTCATACGAAGCTAGCGCGGTTCGCTAGTACCTACTTTCTGCAGTACTCCTTCTATGATATATATGCATAATATCTTATAGGAATGATGACTATTTCCAATTATCAGGAGGTAGGCAGCCGGTGCACGGCAGGGCGCGACTAGCGGCGACGCTTGCCGTTCGCCACACATCGCATACATCGCTTCTCGTCTCCGCTGCGAGCCGTCGCATGCTCGCAAGACGCTACTCTCAATAGCACTTTGATCATGCCAAGCAAATATAAGACCTCTTCTTTACTATTAATTTTAATAGTGTCCGCTGATGCTAAGCGGAGAGTAGTTTGGTAAACGAAGTCCTCTCTTCTCCTCCGCTCGCCGTCTATCTTCACTTTGGTAGATACCGGGGGACTAAGATAATCCATCATCCCCTCTCGCCCATTTGAGCGTTTTTATAGCCCATTGGTGTCCCTCTATAGCCAAAGAATATGGCATATCATTTTCCAAACGTCAACCTCATCTACATGGGTATACCCTGCTGGCTACCGGAGAAGGCTCTGGCGATCGACTGACTATACAGGTGAGTATGGGTTTTATGAAAATTATTATATCCCATGATAAGGCCTGTCTTGCAGGCGACTTATAAATGTAGTTAAAGAATAAAAAGAATAAATTCATTGAAGGAAATGGTAACAAAACCTCTGATTAATAATAATTATACGTTCTTAGGACTGTGTACCCAATAATGGATTATTTGGAACAACGTGACAGTTTTTACGATTGTATGTGTCTCAGTGTTCAGGGCTACAGTATAAACGTAAATAAGTTTCGAAAAATTCTCTTATTCGTACGAACCCTCCCCCACTTATGAACTCGGATCTTTCTGAGTCGTCAGAGAATTTGCCTAATTGTTGGTAGACAAATATGTTATTCCTAAATACCCATGACGGTAACAGCTTCCAAAGGTCAGGACATTTTTCACTGTATTCGCCCTGAGAGAATGAGAGAACAATAACTTGAGAGGTGCCTATGCCCAGTTGTGGAATACTTACTTATTTATAATCATTATTACATTTGCACTTACCACCAGGTTGATAGAGGATATCGAAGAAATCAAATAAAAAAAGACTGTTTAGTGAAATTTTAAGCATTTAATAAAGTTCTATCACACAGAAACAGTATTTAACAGCTATGTGTGTTGTGTTTTAACAAAATTAAAATGTAACACAATGAAAAAAATCACAAAAGTTGTAATCAACACTTCGTAGCATTGTCTTGTGTCTGTTAAATGCTAAGCGATGATTGCAGTGATGTGGTAAGCAGTCTGATTTTTTTAACTTCTAAAATTATCTTTTGCCATTAGCTGAAACAAAAAAAAACCAATTTAAATGTCTTTTATTGAGACTGGTGATTTCATATAACTGCCAGAATGTCTGAATTGCAGCCATATCTGATCATGGGAGACAATAGAAAATAATTTGATTAACATTTTTGCATAATCATATCTGATAACTTGTCACGTACAGATTTTTTGTCGTCAGGTACTACACACACTCTTCAACTGTAAAAAAATAATATTAAATTATCTCTGCCATCAAATGGGAAGTATTAACGCCTAACTGTCAACACGGGCGTGAGATAATTAATAGCAGTTGTAGTAAATTAGCTGAGTTAGCTACATATTTAAGCAAAAGGGTTATTAAAAATAAGTAAGCTGTCTGTAGCTTTGTGGTCAAGGCGTTCGTTTTAATTTTATAGCACGATAGCCTTTCAGAGTTCGATCACCGTGCTCTTCATTGAAATTGTTAATAGAAGTTTCAAGTGCCGAATTTACCATGTACAAGTGGTGAAGGAAAACATCACGAAATCTGCATGCCTAAGAAATATGCATAATATTACTCCATGAGTGTGGCAATTTGTCTCTATAAAAAAATTAGGTATTTCAAATATTTATTAAAAAATTATAATCAGACAGATCTCAGAGAAATTTACCGTTTCCAAAAATATCCAAAATGTTGGGACTTCTGACCAAAAAATTGCGACAAGTATTTTTGACAGTCCTCTCTTTATGTTAACCTAACACTACCTACCTAAAGAATTCTGAAGAGACTGAAACAGATGAAAATCTGAGGGTTAGGGATATATTGTGGATGTATTAACACTTCCCAACCAAGCTCTCTCAATATTTGCGGAGTGGCTAAGGATGAAATCAATGAATGATTGAAAATTCTTTATTCTTCAACGTAAGAAAGATTATTTAGCTTGTCAAATGTCAAATCTTATTATTTTTTTTAACAATCTACCACCGTTTCGTAATGAGACTACTCCCATGGAGAAGAAACAGACGAAAGAAACTCCGTAGGTACTTTTTTTGATTAATTATAACATAGAATATAAAGTATGGTCCGATAGTCAAATCAAAGCATGCCACAAGAATTCCACCAAACTTTATGATGGTTTTTTTTGTAGTTTTGAGTTTATTTTAAAAGCAGTGTGGCGGACCCTGCCCGGCTCGAAAGCTCCCTCAAAGATTTAAGAGAAGGGCCTTTGCCCAGCAGGGGGCATTTACAGGCTTTTAATTTACTTTTAAGACGTTAACTCCACAGGGTTAAATAAAATATTTGTTTTACGTCTAAAATAAACACCAAACTACAAAATACATCACAAAAAATGGATATTTTTTGAAACGGTAAATTTCTCTGAGATTTGTTGTCTGATTATAATTTTTTAAAAAATATTTGAAAGACCAAATTTTTCTATAGAGACAAATTCAAAGAAGGCTTAATTTTTTTGTCCTGGGTTATTAAAAAGCTGAAAATTTCAATTTATTTCCTTAGACTAAGAGAAAAAGAATAGAATAATGGTTACTAAAAAATCATTTAAAATCACATACCGAATTTAGCAAATAGTGGACGTGCGGAGGTTGAATCTGATGCGAAACTTTTTCCGATGCCAAAGGATGCTCTACTTGTCCCTGTGGAACTCTTTTCAGATGCAGCCAGACCAAATCCATACAATTCACCAATTTGTCCATTGTGGGTATTGCTATTTTTAGGTAACACGATGCTACTACTAGCACCATAGTTCAAAGGATTTCCCAGGTTTTGGATGCTGTGACTATTGTGAACATTGCTGTCAATAAACCCACTTGAACTTGCAGTAGCTGTGGGTCTTACTTGTGCGTTGGCAGTAGATTGAGCACCGACAACCCTTTGTTCTTTATAATTTGTTTGCGCTTCAGTAAAAGGTGCATTTGGCGCTAGATTGTGGCTAAGATGCGGTTCCCCCTGGCTGTGCACATTTGAAAAGAAGGGTTTTTCATTTTCATTAGGTTTCAATACACCTGATGATCCACCAAATCCTCCATGGTATGAAGCTGCAGAACCGAATTGGGTATTCGTACCGTAATGGGTAGTGGATATCGCTTGGTCATAGTTGGTTACAGGGGCGTTAATGTGATGTGGAACGCTAAAATCATTTGGTTTCAAAATACCCGCTGGTCCTCCAAAACCACCGGCGTATGGCGGCTGACTAGTGGTGCTACTTGGATGGCCTATTACAGTAATTTTAATATGAGGCGTTGACGAATAAAAAGCTCCGTTGCCAGATAAATGTTGACTTTGTGGTTTTGATGATTCGAATGTAGTTCCGGTGCCTAATGGGTACGAGTTTGCCTGAACAACAGGAGTTACATTTTGCGTATCGTATGAACCGGATACAGAACCGGTTGTATAAACTTTTGATTCATCGACTTTACTTGAAGTAGACGTAGATAATTCTGTAGTAACTTCCGAGTTAGGTTTTGATGTATCAAAGTGGCTAGGTTTTGTAAAAGGCTTATAAGACGCTGGTCTGTCAGAAGAAATATGACTACTGACAATAGCATGCGGTTTGTATTCAGTGTTTGAGTTGGATTTATCAATTGTTACAGAAACTGAATCAGAATTGTTTTCAAATCCTGCAGAAGATGAATAAGATACATAACTAACAGATGTCTGTTTTTGAGGTTTCAATACTCCAGATGGTCCTCCAAGTTTTGACGGGGTACCGGGTTTTGAACTGGAACTAAAATCTTTATTAGTTTGATAAACTGCACTATTTAAGAAGGACTGGCTTGAAGGCGTTTGTACTTCAGGGGACACTTCGTAACCGAAAGAAAACGTCAGCTTTTTTTGGGCAGAGGCCACTTCGGTTGGGTGTGCTTCAGAGTAACCAGGAGTAAATCCATTTGTAAGAGTAATTTCAGTTGCTGGCTTATCTGTTTGTTGCTCGGAATGTTCAGAGCTAGGAATATTTGAGTCTACATGTTTGTTAAAATTATGTTGGGAACTATCAAAATGGGAGTTACCTGTAGAACTAGAAATGCCAGAAACAGTTTGTACTATAGAACTAACAAAGCTTGTTGGTTTTATAGTAGTAAACGGACTGGGGTGTGTATCCTTATTAAAAGAGTTATAACTTGTGCTATCGAAAGTCGGTTCGTGAGGTTTTACAACGGCGTTGTGGGATAAAATAGGTTGACTAGAAGGTTTTACGTTCCACGATTCTCCATAAACATTAGTATATGAAGGTTTGTTTTGAGCTATTGGGGTAATTTTATTTACGGGTTTTGTTATGTAAGATGATTCTGGTTCTGCATTGCTTTCATGTGACTGGCTCGAGGGTTTCGATTCCTCTGAATTTTCTTCAAGCTTTTCCAAAGATAATTCGGTAGTTGGTTTAGTTGTGCTGAAATAAGATTGGTGTCCTAAACTGGAACCTTCATTAGAGAAAATTTGTCCTTTATGCCCAAAAGGTTTTTGAATTTCGTATTTTGGTGTAGTAGGAATTACCGTTGTGGTTACTTTTGGTGTATTTAAATTTCCCGAAAATGGGCTTCCAGAGATGGGGTTATTTGAAATTTGACTAACGGAACTATGAGAAACGGTTGGTTTATGTGTCACAAAGGTTGCAGAAGTGGCTTCTGTGTTACTATTTTGATAAGCAGTCTCACCGATGATAGATTGGCTGGAACTAAATGCGAAGGAAGATTCTTTTTGGCCTGTTACAGTAACACCGCTATCTGGTTTTAACTTGTCAAATAATGTCGCTGTTACAAATGGTTTGAAAGTAGTAGACGTATATGGTGAAACAAATGTGCTTCCAGTCGGTGTAAGTTGATTAGAAGGTTTCAGTGTACCAGATTGTCCTACAAATCCCCAATTGTATGAAGGCTTGTTTTGTCCTGTCGAAGTATACTGATTAGATTGTTTGGTTTTATCTAATGACCCAGCCACGGTACTAGAACTGTGTCCGAAATTGTTGAACGATGAAGAAAACCCCGGATAAGAGTGGCTCAATGGCTTTACCGTAGTAAATGACTTATAAGTATTTGAATACCAAGGTTTTTTCTCTGTGAGAGGTAGGGAAAATTGAGTTTGAGCTGAACTAGAGGTAAACTGAGATCCTACACCAGAGAACGTTTGACTTACAGGTTTTTGTTCTACGGACGAAATTACAACTGGGATATTCTTTTGAGTATTAGAATCCTCTGTGTTCGTGTTCTTTTCTTTCTCAGAGTATCCAGAAATTATAACTGATGCTTTAGACCCTTCAGAAGATTGCTGAGGAAAACTTGAAAATGTGGTACCAGAGATGGTATCAGTGTAAGTTTGACTCAAGTGGTTATCAGAAGCAGTTGGCCTTGGCGTAACAGAGCCAGTAGATGCAACTACATTGTTACCAGAATATTGTCCAGTAGAGCCACTAGAGTAAGGCTTGGGAAAAGCAGCGTGTAATTCAAAATTACTATTAAACTGAGATTCATTTTGATTTGGTCTACTACTTTGTTTCGTAATATTTAAAGGTATAAAGGGTTTGTAAGGAGAGAGCGTGTTTGAAGAAATAGAAGTGCTTCCGGTGGGGAAAGCTTGGCTGGTAGGGTTTAATACTTCTGTCTGTCCTCCAAAACTTCCAATGAATGTAGGTTTGGACTGACTTGTTGATGTGAATTGACTCGTTTGTTTCGGTTTATCTGATCCAGATACAAAGCTAGAACTGTATTCAAAGCTGGAAGTCGAAGAAGGAAAATTTGTTACACTTGTATACGAATAGCTTGAGGGTTTCACCGCTCCTGTTAATGTGCCAAAAGTATTTGAGTATGCAGGTTTCCTTTGAGGAATAGACTCGGCTATTGGTTTTGTCGAAAGTTGAAGTTGTGGTTTCCCAGAGAATGAATTATAGTTAAATACTGAATCAACACTAGAAGTATACGCGTTACTGGAACTCTCACCAGAAGACTCTTGCACTTCTGCAGAAACGGCATATGAGGGGTTCTTTGATGTAGCTGGGGTATTCGGACTATCAGACAATTTGGATATAGAATCAGTTGCTGAAGAGCTTGTCGATGTTAATCCAGCATAGGCATCGTTAATTGATTTCGATGTATCAAAAGGCGATGCTGTTACAAAGGGTTTATAAGTTGGGTACGTGTTAGAAGAAACTGAAATACCGGTTTTGATAGGTCGGCTGGAAGGGTTAACTACTCCTGATTGCCCCTCAAAATCATCGGTGAATGACGGCTTATACTGAGAAATAGACGGAAACTGATTTGTCTGTTTCGTTTTATCTAATGAACTGGACACTTGAGAGGAGTGAGAAGATGAGGAAGAAGGATTTCTTGATCCATCTGGGTAATAGCTATTGGGTTTTAGCGAAGTATATTCAAGTGCCTGTTGTACTGGCAATTCAGAACCTTGCTTATAACTATCGTTAGGGGAAGAGAAGAGCACATTACCAGGATATTCATGAAGATAGTATTGGTCTTTCTCAATTGGTTTTGATTCATCGAACTTTGAACCTGTAACTGTGAATCCAGCATTTGGTTTTGGTGTACCATATTGCCCAGGTGTAACGGGAGTTGAAGCAAAAGTATTTCCAACAATAGCTGATTGAGGCTTAAATTTTTCTGGAGATTCAGGTGCAGCTTGAGCACCTTGTTTATTATAGTCGTTAGAAGAGAAAGGCACATTGCCAGGATATTCATGCACATAGTATTGGTCTTTCTCAACTGGTTTCGAATCATCAAACTTTGAACCTGTAACTGCGAATCCTGAATTCGGTTTTGGTGTATCATATGATCCAGGTGTAACGGGAGTTGAAGCAAAAGTTTTACTACCAAAAACTGATTGCGGTTTGAACTTTTCTGGAGATTCAGAAGCAGCTTGAGAACCTTGTTTATCATTGCCGTTAGGAGAAGAGAAGGGTGCATTACCAGAATATACGTGAACATAGACTTGATCGTTCTTATTTGGTTTTGTAACTGAAAATTCAGCATGAGGTTTTGGTGTAACATATTGTCCAGGTCTTGTGGGAGTTGAAACAAAACTATTTCCATTAATAATTGATTGAGTTTTAAATTTTTCAGGAGATTCAGGAGCAGCATGAGAACCAGGTTTTACATCGGAGTTGGAAGACGAGAAAGGTACATTACCAGGATATACGTGCACATGGACTTGGTCTTTCGTAATTGGTTTTGATTCATCGAACTTTGAACCTGTAACTGTGAATCCAGCATTTTGTTTTGGTGTATCATATGATCCAGGTGTAACGGGAGTTGAAGCAAAAGTATTTCCAACAATAGCTGATTGAGGTTTGAATTTTTCTGGAGATTCAGGTGCAGCTTGAGTACCTTGTTTATTATAGTCGTTAGAAGAGAAAGGCACATTGCCAGGATATTCATGAACATAGTATTGGTCTTTCTCAACTGGTTTCGAATCATCAAACTTTGAACCTGTAACTGCGAATCCTGAATTCGGTTTTGGTGTATCATATTGTGCTGGTGTATCGGAGGTTGATGTAAAAGTATTACTACCAAAAACTGATTGCGGTTTGAACTTTTCTGGAGATTCAGGAGCAGCTTGAGAACCTTGTTTATCATCTTCGTTCAGGGAAGAAAAGGGCACATTGCCAGGATATTCATGCACATGGTATTGGTCTTTCTCAGCTGGTTTTGATTCATCGAACTTTGAACCTGTAACTCCGAATTCAGAATTTGGTTTTGGTGTACCATATTGCCCAGGTGTAACGGGAGTTGAAGCAAAAGTATTTCCAACAATAGCTGATTGAGGCTTAAATTTTTCTGGAGATTCAGGTGCAGCTTGAGCACCTTGTTTATTATAGTCGTTAGAAGAGAAAGGCACATTGCCAGGATATTCATGCACATAGTATTGGTCTTTCTCAGCTGGTTTTGATTCATCGAACTTTGAACCTGTAACTGCGAATCCTGAATTCGGTTTTGGTGTATCATATGATCCAGGTGTAACGGGAGTTGAAGCAAAAGTTTTACTACCAAAAACTGATTGAGGTTTGAATTTTTCTGGAGATCCAGGCGCAGTTTGAATACCTTGTTTATCATTGCCGTTAGGAGAAGAGAAGGGTGCATTACCAGAATATACGTGAACATAGACTTGATCGTTCTTATTTGGTTTTGTAACTGAAAATTCAGCATGAGGTTTTGGTGTAACATATTGTCCAGGTCTTGTGGAGTTGAAACAAAACTATTTCCATTAATAATTGATTGAGTTTTAAATTTTCAGGAGATTCAGGAGCAGCTTGAGAACCTTGTTTATCATTGCCGTTAGGAGAAGAGAAGGGTGCATTACCAGAATATACGTGAACATAGACTTGATCGTTCTTATTTGGTTTTGTAACTGAAAATTCAGCATGTGGTTTTGGTGTATCATATTGTGCTGGTGTATCGGAGGTTGATGTAAAAGTATTACTACCAAAAACTGATTGAGGTTTGAATTTTTCTGGAGATCCAGGCGCAGTTTGAATACCTTGTTTATCATCTTCGTTCAGGAAGAAAAGGGCACATTACCAGGATATTCATGCACATAGTATTGGTCTTTCAACTGGTTTTGAATCATCAAACTTTGAACCTGTAACTGCGAATCCTGAATTCGGTTTTGGTGTATCATATGATCCAGGTGTAACGGGAGTTGAAGCAAAAGTTTTACTACCAAAAACTGATTGAGGTTTGAATTTTTCACCAGATTCAGGTGCAGCTTGAGTACCTTGTTTATTATAGTCGTTAGAAGAAAGGCACATTACCAGGATATTCATGAACATAGTATTGGTCTTTCTCAATTGGTTTTGATTCATCGAACTTGAACCTGTAACTCCGAATTCAGAATTTGGTTTTGTAACTGAAAATTCAGCATGAGGTTTTGGTGTAACATATTGTCCAGGTAGAACGGGAGTTGAAGCAAAAGTATTTCCAACAATAGCTGATTGAGGTTTGAATTTTTCACCAGATTCAGGTGCAGCTTGAGTACCTTGTTTATTATATTCGTTAGAAGAGAAAGGCACATTGCCAGGATATTCATGCACATGGTATTGGTCTTTCTCAACTGGTTTTGAATCATCAAACTTTGAACCTGTAACTGCGAATCCAGCATTCGATTTTGGTGTATCATATGATCCAGGTGTAACGGGAGTTGAAGCAAAAGTTTTACTACCAAAAACTGATTGCGGTTTGAACTTTTCTGGAGATTCAGGAGCAGCTTGAGAACCTTGTTTATCATTGCCGTTAGGAGAAGAGAAGGGTGCATTACCAGAATATACGTGAACATAGACTTGATCGTTCTTATTTGGTTTTGTAACTGAAAATTCAGCATGAGGTTTTGGTGTAACATATTGTCCAGGTCTTGTGGGAGTTGAAACAAAACTATTTCCATTAATAATTGATTGAGTTTTAAATTTTTCAGGAGATTCAGGAGCAGCATGAGAACCAGGTTTTACATCGGAGTTGGAAGACGAGAAAGGTACATTACCAGGATATACGTGCACATGGACTTGGTCTTTCGTAATTGGTTTTGATTCATCGAATCTTGAGCTTGTAACTGCGAATCCAGCATTTGGTTTTGTAACTGAAAATTCAGCATGTGGTTTTGGTGTATCATATTGTGCTGGTGTATCGGAGGTTGATGTAAAAGTATTACTACCAAAAACTGATTGCGGTTTGAATTTTTCTGGAGATCCAGGCGCAGTTTGAATACCTTGTTTATCATCTTCGTTCAGGGAAGAAAAGGGCACATTACCAGGATATTCATGAAGATAGTATTGGTCTTTCTCAATTGGTTTTGATTCATCGAATCTTGAGCTTGTAACTGCGAATCCAGCATTTTGTTTTGGTGTATCATATTGTGCTGGTGTATCGGAGGTTGATGTAAAAGTATTACTACCAAAAACTGATTGCGGTTTGAACTTTTCTGGAGATTCAGGTGCAGCTTGAGTACCTTGTTTATTATATTCGTTAGAAGAGAAAGGAACATTGCCAGGATATTCATGAACATAGTATTGGTCTTTCAACTGGTTTTGAATCATCAAACTTTGAACCTGTAACTCCGAATTCAGAATTTGGTTTTTGTGTATGATATTGTCCAGGTAGAACGGGAGTTGAAGCAAAAGTATTTCCAACAATAGCTGATTGAGGTTTGAATTTTTCACCAGATTCAGGTGCAGCTTGAGTACCTTGTTTATTATATTCGTTAGAAGAGAAAGGAACATTGCCAGGATATTCATGCACATGGTATTGGTCTTTTCAACTGGTTTTGAATCATCAAACTTTGAACCTGTAACTGCGAATCCAGCATTCGATTTTGGTGTATCATATTGTGCTGGTGTATCGGAGGTTGATGTAAAAGTATTACTACCAAAAACTGATTGAGGTTTGAATTTTCTGAGATTCAGGAGCAGCTTGAGAACCTTGTTTATCATTGCCGTTAGGAGAAGAGAAGGGTGCATTACCAGAATATACGTGAACATAGACTTGATCGTTCTTATTTGGTTTTGTAACTGAAAATTCAGCATGAGGTTTTGGTGTAACATATTGTCCAGGTCTTGTGGGAGTTGAAACAAAACTATTTCCATTAATAATTGATTGAGTTTTAAATTTTTCAGGAGATTCAGGAGCAGCATGAGAACCAGGTTTTACATCGGAGTTGGAAGACGAGAAAGGTACATTACCAGGATATACGTGCACATGGACTTGGTCTTTCGTAATTGGTTTTGATTCATCGAATCTTGAGCTTGTAACTGCGAATCCAGCATTTTGTTTTGGTGTATCATATTGTGCTGGTGTATCGGAGGTTGATGTAAAAGTATTACTACCAAAAACTGATTGCGGTTTGAATTTTTCTGGAGATCCAGGCGCAGTTTGAATACCTTGTTTATCATCTTCGTTCAGGGAAGAAAAGGGCACATTACCAGGATATTCATGAACATAGTATTGGTCTTTCTCAGCTGGTTTTGATTCATCGAACTTTGAACCTGTAACTCCGAATGCAGAATTTGGTTTTGGTGTACTATATTGTCCAGGTAGAACGGGAGTTGAAGCAAAAGTATTTCCAACAATAGCTGATTGAGGTTTGAATTTTTCACCAGAATTAGGTGCAGCTTGAGTACCTTGTTTATTATATTCGTTAGAAGAGAAAGGCACATTGCCAGGATATTCATGCACATGGTATTGGTCTTTTTCAACTGGTTTTGAATCATCAAACTTTGAACCTGTTACTGCGAATCCAGCATTCGATTTTGGTGTATCATATGATCCAGGTGTAACGGGAGTTGAAGCAAAAGTATTTCCAACAAAAGCTGATTGAGGTTTGAACTTTTCTGGAGATTCAGGAGCAGCTTGAGAACCTTGTTTATCATTGCCGTTAGGAGAAGAGAAGGGTGCATTACCAGAATATACGTGAACATAGACTTGATCGTTCTTATTTGGTTTTGTAACTGAAAATTCAGCATGTGGTTTTGGTGTAACATATTGTCCAGGTCTTGTGGGAGTTGAAACAAAACTATTTCCATTAATAATTGATTGAGTTTTAAATTTTTCAGGAGATTCAGGAGCAGCATGAGAACCAGGTTTTACATCGGAGTTGGAAGACGAGAAAGGTACATTACCAGGATATACGTGCACATGGACTTGGTCTTTCGTAATTGGTTTTGATTCATCGAATCTTGAGCTTGTAACTGCGAATCCAGCATTTTGTTTTGGTGTATCATATTGTGCTGGTGTATCGGAGGTTGATGTAAAAGTATTACTACCAAAAACTGATTGAGGTTTGAATTTTTCTGGAGATCCAGGCGCAGTTTGAATACCTTGTTTATCATCTTCGTTCAGGGAAGAAAAGGGCACATTACCAGGATATTCATGAACATAGTATTGGTCTTTCTCAGCTGGTTTTGATTCATCGAACTTTGAACCTGTAACTCCGAATTCAGAATTTGGTTTTTGTGTATGATATTGTCCAGGTAGAACGGGAGTTGAAGCAAAAGTATTTCCAACAAAAGCTGATTGAGGTTTGAATTTTTCTGGAGATTCAGGAGCAGCTTGAGTACCTTGTTTATTATAGTCGTTAGAAGAGAAAGGAACATTGCCAGGATATTCATGCACATAGTATTGGTCTTTCTCAACTGGTTTTGATTCATCGAACTTCGAACCTGTAACTCCGAATTCAGCATTTGGTTTTGGTGTATCATATTGTCCAGGTCTAACGGGAGATGAAGCAAAAGTATTTCCAACAATACCTGATTGAGGTTTTAATTTTTCAGCAAATTGAAAAGCGGCATGAGTAGCATACCCGATATCGTTGTTAGGTGAAAAAACATAATCACTATTTGATTGCAAAGCGCTTATTTGACTTTGATTTAGTTTTATTTCACTTGATGGTCTCCCAGAAGAGGCGATATTTCCACTATTAAATGTTTGACCAGCAGGTTTTATGGCGTCCGCTGAACCTTTGTTTATGTAAACATGTGATGGTTGTGTCGAAGTCACTGGTGTATAATTAAAACCCTGTGGTTTAGACTGAGCGGGTGCACTTAACTGCTCAACTTGTTTATGCGCTTGAAAATTATTATTAGCTTGGTTACTACCAAAGGAAGAACCCTTATCAAAAGGAGTTAAAATTCCAGGAGGTCCACCAAAACCACCGTTATATATCGGTTTTTGGCCAACTGTCGGTCTGTCCTCACTTGCTGTAATGGTAACGCTTGAATCTGTTTGAGCTCCATTACTAAATGATGAATAAGTGTTAGATGTAGGATAGACAGATCCACTAACTATATGTTGATTAGAGAAATTAGGCACTCTCGAGCTTGTTATGACATTTTCTTCGTTTGATTTTGAAATTTCATGCGATTCCGATACTGGTGAACCCTCACCATAAAATGAACTTGGCTTCTTCACCGGCGTTACTGTTTGGTGGGGCGATTGTAATTTTGAACCACCATTTACGTCAACATGAAAAGCGTTTGAAGATCCAAATGGATGTTTATACAACTCCGTAGTTTCAGTATTTCCAGAGGATCCGCCAGAGGCAGAAAAGGCATTGGTATCGCTGAAACTAGTCACTGAATTCTTATTTCGTTGACTGGACGTTAATACAGTTTGACTTCCGGCTTGACCTGGAGTAGTAACATCAGCCTGTGCACCGTTATAACTCAATGTACTCAAGTTTGAGCCTGCTCTGCTTGAAGTGAAACTTAGAGATGACGGTTTCGAGAAGGTGCTGGAATATTTGCCAGGATTCGATCTAACAGGTTGTACCCCAAATGTTCCAAACGGGACAGCCGCAGCACCATCTAAAAATATATTACTTATAAACTACTTTAAATTTAGTCATATTTAGTTCCTACATATTAAATATAATATAGTGCGTATTATTGAAACTAAACCTAAATAAAACATAAACTTAAATAAATTATTTAATTAATAACAAAATCTAATACTAAATGAAATTAATACAATATTTTTGATATGTTCCTAGGTTTAAATATCCTGCATTGCGAACAAAAATTTGCTATTAATAATTTCTTGTAATGGCAATCGAAATGCAAGAATACACGAAGTTGTACGCAAACGAAGTCACTGGTTTTTCGGTCCGTCATCAAAAATAATTAAAGGACTTTAAATTAGAAGCAATTAGAGACAAATCCCGTCTCAAGTTTAGGTGTAAAATTTAACGAATGGCGGAAAAAAATCTAGATAACGCATATTATAATAATGTAATATATTAGTTGTATTAGATAATAAGAATTATATTATAGATATATCTATATTTAGTATTTAATATGTTTATACTATTAAATTCGTTGTTAACAATGTCACGAGCATTTTGATGTACCATATTCCCTGCCATAACATAAGTGATTAGTATATTAAAACCTCATTGATAATTATTGATTAAATAAGGAACCTTTCGCTGACGCGCCGCTTCCTGCCACACTGAAACTGAATGGGGTAGCGATCACAAGGTTCGTTAGGGTAAACACTAAAGCACACGATAGCTTCATTTTGACGAAGCTTTCCGACTACAATTTTGTTATGATGCCATCTGCTTTTATAAAGCGATGCTCAAATAGGCGCATCTAGCTAAAAACCAGTTGTTGTTTATTATTAATCCGCAGTATCACACAGGTTCGACTATTTTTCCCGTGTTCATTTCAAAAACTGCTTCGCAACGCATGGTAACTGAGTAGAATATGGTTCCACTCGAAATGATTAGTCATTCACGTAAAAACTGGTATGCATTCTCTCTAACAAGGCTATATACTATACTGGGAAACAGAAAATTTTTCCAAGTAGTTGTTATGTCAATTGTCCATAAATATCAATGTAGTGTAGGTAATCACGAACATTGGAGTTTGACTAGAGAACGCGACATTGTATTCTGTTGCATCTAACGCATGCGCAAACGAGAACATCCGGGTGACGCATCGCCAACAAGCTCACTGTGGAGACTACAAATGTACCTATTTTATGTTACTTTATTCTTAAACATTACATATTACATCAGTTTGATTCTGTCTGACACGTAGAGAAAAAAAATAAAAAGTTGTGTAGATACTATTTTATTTCTACGAACACCCAAACGTATTTGAACGTGCAGCGCTCACAATCTACCTGGTGGCCGATGAACTCGATATTTCTTAGAGGTCAAGGCTTATATATCTCCCATGCATAGGTGTGACATTGATTTTGCGATTAGTTATTTCACAATTTAAGTACCTATTGTATTTATTGTAATGTAAAAACCCGGAATGTACTTAAGTTATAACTGGTTTTGTATTTTTTTATAGTTTATTGATGCGAAGATACCACTAGTAAAATAATTATACTATAGGTACATACCTTAATTAAAGTGAATAAAGAAATCGCTCACCTGGTAATACATTGGCACATTTACATTTTGCACATTTTACACGATCGAGGATTAAAGATTGAACTGATTTTTTTTTTTAAATGGTGTTACAGTAAACAGTAAACATTCGTTGTAATGGATTTTTTTAACATTTCATTGCTTATTTTATGGTTTTCTTTTTTAGTATCGACCCTAAAAGATAAATTTTCTTAGTAGGTTCTGCCTCTGCCTAGAAGTCGTCTACCGCCTTATTATCCATTTCTACCGCTAACAGCAGTGTAACAACTGTTGTTTCTGTTTGAAAGGTGTAGAGAGCCAGTATAATTACGGGCTGTGAGGCATTCCGACTTAATCCTAAGAGGTGACACTTTTATTTAGTTTAACGGGAGGGAAAGGTGGTTATGTCGGAACATCATCGGCCGGAAGAGGGCGGCCGGAGAGGGCAGATTTAAATCGCGGTGCAAGTCTGCATTCCGCATGCAATAAGGAGCGCTGGTTGTCCGCATGATGTGATTCTGAATTACTTGAAGTGGTTTTAGTCGCTATTTCGGGACGTGGGCGAATACTACTGTTGCATAAGATTTTGAACAATAATATTTTATGTCTTAAAATATTATTTTATGTTGGTTATATTCGTAAGGTAATAATCGCCGCTCGCATATAAAGGCCGCTTTATTTTTTACGTTTCTGATCTGCTTAGTGAAGCTAAGCCTGTAGTCTAAGGTTTGCTGAATTGTGATATCGAAGAGAATTTGCTTGATACTTTGGGTTTGGAGACGCGGTATTTAGCGAAAAGGACTCCCTTACTTTGTTCGGGATTGACATCGATTCTTCATGTCCAGAACCAGTCGTTACGTGCGTTGGCTGCGGCTTGGAGGCGAATGAAAACCCGCGATACGTTATTTTCGGAGGCGTATAGGGTGGTGTCGTTGGCGAAAAGCCCCGTTTCGACTTTATTGATTTTGCGAATATCGCTCCTGTAGAGCGTATAGAAAGTAGGCAAGAGAACCCAGCCCTGAGGCCTGCTGTCAGAGAGAGTCCCCTAGACTCGATAACGAAAGGATTTGACAAGTAGATTTGTATGATGGGCACAAGCCTGTCTGGCACTCCTAAAGTGTACAGCAGGGATTCCCAAAGTGGTCGATTTCACCCCTGGGGGTCCTTTTCGACCGACCTTAAGCCGGTTAAGAACTATGCATTCATAGATTTTCCTCAGAAAGGTAAGGATACTAATAGGACGATAACTAGAGGCTAGGTTTTTAGGTTTTCCATTTTTTGGAATTACTATACCGTGGGCCTCCTTCCAGGCGTCTGGGTAAAACTGGCAAGGAGGGCGTTGAAAATCGCTACTACTAGGCATAGTAGCGGGCTAAGAAGAACTTTTACTATCTGGTTAGAGATTCAGTGGACTCCTGAAGCCTTACGGATTATGAGGTCGCGGATAATTTCTTTAACCTTTTGGATCGAGCTTGGCGGTAGCGATCCGCTACCTGTCGGTGGCAGCGTGGTTCTTCTGCTGACTTCGTCATCCACCTTCTGAAATTGGGTGGAGTCGGACGGCTGTGTGCTGGGCGAGCACTGAAGTTCTAGGCTGTCGGCTAAGCATTCGGCATTTTCCTCGTCTTCGAATGCTGTCTGACCGTTGGATCTAATCAGAGGAGGCGGCGAACGTTTGCTATTTTGACCTGCTTTGAGGATATTCTGGCAGCTGCCTTTATGTGAGAGGAGAGATGATCAACGGCTGCTAAAGCCGTTTCTTTGTTATCTATTCCGTCCGGAATGTCTCGAGCCAGCTGTCCGGAGCTTGCTCGCCACTTGGCCGATCTCTTTCATGTTGAAGATATCTATTACATCTCCAAAATAATTGAAGTCATAGATACTACCCGTTTGCGTTGGCTCGTGCGGGTGCGGCCTCGGGTGCAGCCACAGATGCGGGAACCTTTAGCAAAGGTTTTACCCATGCGTTGGTTATTGGCGCGGCAACCGGTATCAATTCCCTAAAGGGAGGTTGAGTCTTGCTAATGGGGGCGGAGGAGGCTGCCGTATTCGGCGTGCCTCTGCGATCCTTGTTTTTGCCTCCTCGGCTTCGTTTGCCGTGCGAGACGTTGGAGCACCCGCGATAATTCGGGGTGACCTTCTACACCGCAAAGCCCGCAGCTCGGGGGCAAGTTGGTAGGTTGAGGGCGGGTGTAGTCCGCCGTGATATGGTCCCCCAAGCATTTAACGCAAGGGCGGGAGTGGCAAGTTCTTGCCGAGTGACCATTTAGTTGGCACTGGTGGCACTGGCCGAGGGAGGTGCGCTTTTGCGGGGCCTCTACGTGTATGCCAGAATGCCTTTCTAGCCTACACGTAGAGGCCCCACTTTCCTTCACATACTTTCTAAACTTTGAAAATGTTCTGTCCCTGTTCAGAGAGGTTCAGATGGGCTAGTACAAGGTCGTATGGCCGTTTGGTCTGCTTGTTGTTCATGTGGTAGACCTTGTGCACGGATAGTCCTTGGTTTTTAAGGTTTCAGTACTCTGAGGATAGGCTCCTTCTCGAGGGCATAGGTGTGGAAGTTTATCTTCTTTCGACTAAGCCATTTTGTCAGCTCTCGGTGGTCATGCGGTGTAGGCACCGTGACCAGAATTCCGGTAGTTAGCGGCTTGGCTTTAGTGTACATCATGTGCTTTTCATTAAGCACAGTGGAAATTTTGCACCGGCGGCCTTATCCTGTACAGCGACAGGAGGAGGCCAAGAAGCCCAAGAGGGCATTCTCAATGAGGCAGCGGTCGCTGCGGAGAGCGCGCCCGTGTTCTTATGGAAGAGCGTGGGCGCGGGTGTAAGTGTGGGCCTTTTATTGCCCTTTTCTTCGCGCGGGGAGGCGTATCTCCTCCGAGACGGAACTCAGGGGAGGCACGACTAAGTAATCCATTACTGTCTATTTTTTCGCTTGCGTTTTCCTTCGTCGTAACCTACGGACATTGAGTCTGACGAGTACGCGTCAATCGACCCGGAGGCTGTGGACAGCGGATACGCGAAATCGCTTAAAGCGGCGCGACCGGACGCGCGGGTATCGGCACTCGAAGAGTCGCGCGATGGGCTGGGGCTGCTGGAGCAGCCCGCTTTCGCCAACAAGGCGGCGACAACTGGGAACGGAGTAATGTCCGTGGGGCCTGTATATCGCCGGCGACTGGGTGACAACGCATCTGTAACATTCTTCTATTATAGTTTGTTTGCAGATGTACATGGGCTGTAGTAGCCATTTATCAATAGGTGGAGTGTTAGCTCGTTTTTGACTCTAATCCATTAAAAATTATGCTATGTATAAGCCGAAACCACATTTTTTAGAAAAGATGTCTGTCTGTTGAAACACGCATCACGTAAAAAGAAGTGAACGGATTTCGATGGGACTTCCATTGTTGAGCTTCTTGGAGGACTGAGCAAGATCTTTGATTTTATAAAAGCTAGGCCGTGGGCGTAATCGTCTTGATAGATATAACGAAGAAACCTCTTGACTAATTTAGATAGAGTCCTGCCGATACAGTAAAAATAAAATAAAAAAGACCACCCTTACCCAAATAGAATCCAAGGCAAAAAAGCCACCTAGCAAATATATGTTTGAAAACGTTAAATTTAAAAAACAAACGCAGATGATTCGTGAAAATGTTATTTCCACATGCAACTACAATTCAAGTAAAATGTTTTATTTTATTGATACCCAGCTTCAATACCGTTTTTTTTGTAAAATTAGCTATGCCCGTGACAAATCCAAGTCAGTTTCATCCATATGGTGTACATATGGATGAAACTGACCTGATTATCACCAAAATTAATTTAGTAGTCTGTTTTCGTAATTGGATGTCTGTTGCTCAACCAAGACAACAACTGAACGGATTTTGATAAATTTTAGCAGTTAATATACTTTTTTTATCCGAGTTAAACATACTTTCTTATGGAACTACGCGGACAAAGTCGCGGTCGGTGCTTATTAATTGATAAGCCTGTGAATATATAAGGTTCAGGATAAAGGTGTTTATTTCCCAAAAAAATAAATTAACAATACGGAGGAAACATACGTAGCACTGCCAACGTTAAATATTAACTTGCATTAAAACCTTTTTAAGTGAGATGTTTCATGTGGTAGCTGTGCAGTATAGACGGAGTTGCGGGCACAGATTATAAAGAACTGTTTTAAACGTATAAAAATGCAAATAGAACACCTTTATGTGGCGCATTTTATTTATTTAGGAAGAAACTAAAATTAAGCTTAACATTGAATAAAATAAAATTAAACTACTGGCCTTCAATAATTTAAAAGTAATAATTTAAGTGGTATATTATCGTACATATGATTATTATATTACGTGATAAAATTAGATGATAATTTAGGGAGACGACAAGTACCTCATAAATTCTCCATTTTTTTGCTGAAAACTAGTTTAATCTTTTCTAACTCGTATATATTTTTAATATTCATAATGATCGATTTGTTAAAATTATCGTATCGCTTTTATGAAAATCAAAAAACCAGTAGAATTAATACTTATTAATTTTCTTTATTCATTTACCTGGTATTTTTCTTAGTGATGTACTTATAGATGGCACAGGTATTAGTAGACATTAAATATATCCAATTATCATAAGCAAATTTATTACGAATATATGTGGTCAATATTAATGATCCGTCCTTTTTTTTTTTACACCGAGCAGGTGGCAACTGATCTAAAAATATGGAGATTGAAATTGGTTTTTTATTTTGTCTAATTAAATTTATGATTGGTAAGTATACGATACTAATGAGAAAATATTTTACGATCAGGGACAACTGTAAGTCTAATTAAAAATCCATCCAATTTTTTTTCCTCATGTTTAAACCTTTGTGGATTAGTAAGACGCTTCATTAATTAATGACGAGTCCTCTGTTTATCCTGTCGAAAGATCCATACAAATACAATAGTACTTATTCTAATTTAGTACCGGCACTTCATAAAAGGTCATGCAAAGATGTATTATACTGATTTCTTGTATGTATTTAGGCGAATACTACACATCGAAATGAGAGTAGTGTTTACAGATTCCTTCGCGTTTTAATTTAATATTTTATTTCAGACGTTTCGGTTAACAGCAGCCATGGTAATGGGGGGACTAAAGCATGTGACGTCCTGATGTCATAGTTAGTTAACCCGGGCTACCGTCAGCTTTATAATTATTAATTTTTGGTTCGATCTACGCACAATGTGCTCACAATATCTAGAGATCTTGCTTGGCTTCAGATTTAATTTTATTAATTAACATTTAAAATTATATACTTTCTCTCTCTTATATATACATAATAAACTGTAAAATAAAATGTAAAAGAAAATTGATGAAATGGAAAACAAAACTTTTGAATATCCATGTTAGTTAAGTTTATACTTGTGTACTCTTGGTTGGAACAATAAATAATAATAATAATTTTTATATCATTATTATTTAATAACTTAATTACTATTATCCGATCAACGCAGAAAGCAGTACTAACTAAGAGTATCTAAGCCCGTGTACCGCACTGGTATGTATGCTTGGTGGTTAGGAATTTATTTTATTTATAATAAGGATCCCAAGCCAGTGGTAGTACTTTTTTAATATTTCGATGTTTTTTTCATTTCTTTAGCTTTGCAAATAATTTTTAGCAGGAATCGGTGGAGGCAGGGTGAACGAGGCTCCGGCACACTTAAACTAATTATGGATTGCTTAACTTCAGCCTGCGGAATTTTCACTGGGTATACCGTTTAGTATAGTTGTATTAATTAGTACAGCTGGACTAACAATGAGTCAGCCGGCCAGATACATCGTAGAACCGACCATATCAATATGGCAACTTCAACCCGACAAACACAGTGTAGGAAGATGTCCATTAGGTAAACAGAAATCCGTGTTTAGATTTGCGGGGTTATCGGAATTAACATTTAGGTGGTTCAGGGCTTAAGATTATCATCCGACATCATCAGTCATAGTAACTATCCGATTTCTACGCGAGCAAAGCCGCGGGGAAAATCTGGTGAGAAATATGCTTAATATATTTGTACGAAACTATAATTCATTGTAAAAAAAACCCGTGACCACGTGCACGGGTTTTTTTCTGCGACCCATTAAAAAAATTGTTCTGAGCGGGAAATTAACCCGCGACCTGTTATGATTAACCAATCGCTTACCAACTGCAAAGGCAGTGCCGAGGTTTATAAGACCATACCATGAATTCTACACAGCATCGGCATAAATCTCAGTATTTGATTCGAATTTCAACTACGTCTTCACTTTATCTAATAAAATTACCTTGGCCGTGTACCTTTTCATTTAATAAAATTACCATAATTTGCTACATCTATTACCCTAGATATAGTATACAGTATCACGTTTTCCTGCCGCTCCCACCTGGTGCTGTGCTCTTCTTGTTTCCTCTCCATGGCACTCCCAAATTATAAAAACTTAGAAATAATATATAGAGGTGGTCGTATAATTAGCAACACTACCAACGGACCTTGACATTATGTAAGATACTTCACCGCAATCGGTTTTATTTTGATATTAAACAATAAATAGGACAACAATATGTTCAACGATTGATCATTTATTAGAAAAACAATATAAATCCCATTACACAAGTGCAGTTTCAATATTACATTACGGACAAACATTTAAATCAGTTTTAAGGTATGAACAATAATGGTCAACTAATTAGAAAGAACAACAAAAAAGTATAAAAAAACAATATTTTTTTAAGTATTAGTAATTAGTATTGTTATTTACGAAATGGCTACTATCCAGAGCCTACCAATAGTTATAATTTATATTTAGTGGCTTATCCCTTATTTTCAATAACAGCACTGCCACGACGTGGCATTGATTCAATCAATTTCAAACATTTTTCTAGGGAGATTGAATTCCATGCTTCAACAAATGCTTCATATAGTTCGTTTTGACTGGTGTTACGGTTGTTTGAGCCTTTCTTTTTAACAATATACCAGATATTTTCTATCGGGTTTAAATCCGGTCTGTTTGCTGGCCAGTCTAAAACGGACATACGCTGTTCGCTAAGGAAACATTTGACGCTATTGGCCGTGTGTTTAGGGTCATTGTCATGCTGAAAGATCCAGGTTACAGGCAAATGATCGTCCGAGTAGGGAATCATTGTGTGCTCTAAGATATTTTTGTATTGCCATTGATCCATTGTACCTTCAATCTTCCGAACGGGTCCAACTCCACGTCCGGAAAAACACCCCCAAACTTTAATGTTACCGCCACCGTGCTTGACTAAACTCCTTGTATATTTATAATTTAAAGCATTGTTTACAGGACGTCTCACATAGCGCTTTCTATCGGAATTTACCATATTTATTTTTGTTTCATCTGAAAATAACACTTTTTTCCATTCTCGTACCGTCCAATTAACATATTTTTTAGCGAATAATAATCGCCTCTCTCGGTGTTGCTTGGTAAGAAGCTATACCTTTCGAGAGATTCTTCCAAACAATTTAGCTTCCACTAATCTTCAGCGTATTAGTCTTGGCGAGATGTTTCTCGGGTTATCAGGCGAAAAAAAATCATTTTCAATCTGGTTGGAGGGAGAAGTTTTTCTTGGCCGAGCCTTTCGAAGAACATTTTCAACAGTTCCATGTGTTTTATAATGATCAATTGCATTAAAAAACAGAACAATTTAAATGCTCAGCTATTCTTCTGTACGCCCACTTATGATCTATATGTAAATTAACAATTATTTGCCTAGTTGACGCGTCACAACTTTTATTTTTGCCCATTTCGAACAAAATAAAATTCAGATTAAATTTTTAATTGCCGCCAAAATAATAGAAAAAGCCAAGAAAGAAATGTTATTTATTCTCCAATTTCAAAAAAAGAACGTGCTATGGATGCTTTTTTAAAATGTTTCTAATTAGGCGTCCAAGCGGCCAGTAACAGAAAATAAACTCCTAAATGTATGTGTAAGACTCATTTTGTAATTAAAAGTAAGATATGTTTTATATTTTATGCATTTAATGAGTTTTTTATTTGAGTGGCTATATTATTGCAGTAGTATCGTGTAGGCGTAGTAGTATCGTGTGGTAGTGGTGGAATAGTGGTAGTGGTGGAATAGTGGTAGTGGTGGAATAGTGGTAGTGGTGGAATAGTGGTAGTGGTGGAATAGTGGTAGTGGTGGAATAGTGGTAGTGGTGGAATAGTGGTAGTGGTGGAATAGTGGTAGTGGTGGAATAGTGGTAGTGGTGGAATAGTGGTAGTGGTGGAATAGTGGTAGTGGTGGAATAGTGGTAGTGGTGGAATAGTGGTAGTGGTGGAATAGTGGTAGTGGTGGAATAGTGGTAGTGGTGGAATAGTGGTAGTGGTGGAATAGTGGTAGTGGTGGAATAGTGGTAGTGGTGGAATAGTGGTAGTGGTGGAATAGTGGTAGTGGTGGAATAGTGGTAGTGGTGGAATAGTGGTAGTGGTCGTGGTGGAATAGTCGTAGTGGTGGAATAGTCATAGTGGTGGAATAGCACTGTATAAAAGTAATGGTAAAAACTTAATTATTTTTTCATTCATTCAAATATAGCAGAAGTATAATATTTAGTATTATTACGGTTTCCATTAGTATGATTAATTTAGGTCTCCTCTCGAACTTGATACGATACGATACGATAAGATTTATTCATTTACACAACACAAAGGTTACAAGAAATACAATTATACAGAAAAAAAAACAATAGATATGTAAAAACAAAAAGAAATAATTTAAGAGAGACTTTAATATAATGTATACCCCGTGTCGTGTCAAATGAAACGGTGCTGACTCAGCATAGTGTCGCGGGGTTAACCGCAACGCTGATTTTCAGTCAGCACCGACCCTGTTGCGCGTTGTACTTCGCATACTGTTTCACAAACTTGAGTTGATCCGGGAGGTAGTACGCCGACGCATTATCAGAAACTTAAGTTCTATTAGGAGTATCTCTGAGGTAGGTTAGATTTACTAGATAATAAGACTCCTTTTCTGCTTAAAGGCCATCTAACTGGGTACCACCACTGAAGGGTATAGAGAGCCAGTATACGTAGTTTCGGGGACGGCAACGTATCTGTAATCATCTTCAATTGAAACTGTTAACAGGTGCCCATTTGCTCAAGTAGCCACATCCTATAAGGCAGACTATGCCCGCACGTTTTAAAAAAATAACTTACATGATCGCTGGAAGACTCCATGACCTCAATAGTAAGATAGACAACATCTAACGTCCATGTCATATTAATACCGCTAGTGGTTGGGAACACTATCTAATCGAAGTTGCCGACGAGTACAATTCCCGGGACAAATTGTCCGACTAGGTAGTCCAACTTCCCCCCCGAACGAGAGGCTATCCAAGGCTTGGTCACGCACTATGAGGAACCCGGTTATGAACCGGTCTGACTTAGCAAGGTCTAGGAAGGCCTATGGTGGCCGTTCCGAGTGGAGTTGAGGAGTTAGACAGGACACATCGTAGTTAAATGGGCTTCGGCAACCCACTTTTCGCCGCTTCCGGGGCTAGATAGTGACTGATGGCAAGCCACGTCGTCGGGTTTGCTACTGAAAATTGCCATGAGATTTTTAAATCTTTTACTTTAGTCGCGTCTTACGATACCCACGGAAACAAAAGGGGTGGCAGATTCTTACGCCGATACAAGATACAAAAAGGCATCTACTATAACCTATTATAACCGTAATGGTTATAATGGTAGATGTCATTATATATAGGTAATTTTTTTGTTGTGTACAGTGGATAAAATGTTAGCCCGTCACCCAAAAAAAATACTGTTTTTTCAAAAAATAACTTTATTAAAAACATTATTCTTAGACAAATGCTTTAGAACTACAATTGTATGTAGCTCTGCGTAATAAGCCTTTAAACTAAGTGAAACCTATTGCAAATATTTGTTGTTGGCCAAATCTATTGTTGTTAGCAAATGTAAAAAACCAGTCCCAGAGCAAGCGTCCTTTGGTAAAGCTTTGAAGAAACAGGCTTATATGAACTCGTCAGGTTCGCGCGGTGCGTCCAAGTCGCGGTAGTGTACGACTGGACGAAACTCCACGCCGTCACCCCTTCAACAATTAATTATTTATTAGTATCTGTGACTTTGGATCTGTTTGCCACTAAAAAAATCACCCACAAACGCACAAAATTACTACATCGAGCAAATGTTGTTACGGGAACGGTAAGACGATCAGAAATCTCAGCTTCCCGGTAGTAACGCAGATATTACTTAGGTTATTTTAGGGATTACTAATAAAAAAGTAAAATAATTTCCTTGTTATTTATTAAAGTTCTCATACAATAAACATTTATGAGCATAAAATAAAGTACTTATCGTAGATAGATTAGAGAATTAAAAAATTTTAAATGTGATATCACTTCACGTTATGCCAAGAATTTAATAGTTGGTACATAGAATTGGACAAATACATTAACATTACAAACATTAGTTGCATTGAGCATGAAAAAAAACAGATCTTGTCATCAAAATCGTACAGTGTTAGTTACAAATAAAACAAAAGCTGATCGGAAATTTACAATAGTCAAGAACTGTGACAAGATCATGGTTGTGATTTATATTGAAATTACAGAAAAATAGATAATTTAGACATAAATGCTTCATAACAGCTTCAACCAATTGAAATAATATATCAATTGTCAACGTCACAACTTAGAATATGTCACCACTGTCCGGGAAGTCAAGATCGTTGTATGCAATAATAGGCCGGGACCGATCCACATTTTCCCTGCAAATTATTCCTTAAAGCTCAAAACTTGTGTTATAAATCGATAGGTTATGACACATGCATGCATAATACAAATCATAAAATTAAGAGAATGTGCAATTTTTTGTCAATTATGAACTACAATCTTTACTTAGTAACTTTAAGACTGTTCCCTAAAGAAGAAAAACAAAACTTCTAAAACTTATTGATCAAATGTGAAGGTCGTGCATCTGAACAACAATATGGACTCATTCGAGATTTCAAAGTGATCGCATAATAAATACATAAAAAAGGACTCAGTAATGAATAAATTTTTTCGATTAACTTTAGAATTTGCGAAACTTCTGAACTTAACAAAGATAAAAAACAGGTTAATTTGTGCTAAAGATAGTATGAAAAGCTTAAGGTGTTTTTAAAGTTGTAAACTTTTTTTGTTTATAATAATAGCTTACTTAACAAAAGTAAGTAAAACAAAGGTGCTAATGTAAGTAACAACTTTTTCTCCAAATAATAGCCTATCCCGCAAGAAATACTCACTGCTTGCTGAAAAACGAGGCTTTGGCGATGGACTGATGGCGAAAAATCCATCTAGCATGTCACATCTAAATCACATAATGATTAGAAATAGTAAAATTAGTGGCCCTTAACTTCAATGCGGCATCGACACGGTCCTCAGGAACTCACTCAGCGTTGTAAATAGGTATAGCTTTAACATGTACTATCCTGAAATGGACTTTGTACAACAATGAACTTACACAACCTGATAGATATAAAGAAGAAATCATGAACAATCATAAAAATATTGGACTGAAAAACCTGAATTTAACACTTTTACATATTTATTAAATCTTTATCAATTACTAGCAAACTGTACTTTCTGGAACTGAACTTAGAATACTTAATTTTTAAATCAAAAGGCGTTAACTATCAAGAGTTATTATAGCTTTTAAGTATTGAAAGTTTTTTTAAAAACTAGTAGGTAGCTCCGAAGATTACCTCACACATTTCTGTGCAAGCTCTCACTCTATAATATTATTGATTATAAAAAAGAAATATAACAGAACTGGAAAAATCTAGATAACAAAATGTATAAACAAGACAATCTGCAAATACACGTTCGTTAATTAACATTTATGGAGCGACAAATTATTCTTTTATTGAGTTTAAGAAACTCCTTAGACCTCAATAACCTTTTGTCCGTGATTTTATTACTTTCGATTAAATATCGAAACAAAATATCATAAAGATGTAAACTTACTTAGGCTAATAATATTTGGACATAGAAACCGAACAAGTTCGCTAAATAGGATTCATATCCTTTTTTGTCTGTTAATTATTATATATAAATTCTGCTTAGCTTATACTCACTTTTTTTCGTTAAGATCGATTAAATTACGTAGAAAATTAACATGACACGACGATCTTCTCAAAGGGCCAATTAGTAAAGAAACAGTCCGTAAATGCTTACAGAGGGTTGGCAGACTAAACATGCCCTCGAAATAATATTTTTATTATTTCAAGGACATACAGGTTTCCTCACTGTGTTCTTGATCACCGCCGAGCACGTGATGAATTCAGCACTTAAAATTGTTAAACAATTTTATTAGCGCCGCACCGGAGATCGAACCCTGTTTCACTCGCGCTCTATGAAATTTAAGCGAACGCCCTGTTTACTAGGCTACCACAGAAATAAATTAATTTATGAATGAAGTCAATATCAGTTTATAATTGACAGTCACTGCAACACAAAATACTTGTTATTGCTGCATGGCTATAGCTGTGTTTATCGCACAATAAAGGAACATTTTACTGAGCATTTTTCTCCAACATGTTTTAACATATTTAACATTATGTTTATCATCGGCTTTGTTAATGTTATTGTCTTATTGAGAATAAGATGTTAATAGAAGGGGTGTAAGAGAGAATATACCATTCCTTTCTCCGAATGCAAACCACATCTGTACGTTTGACAAACAAGACTGCATCCATCGAATGATAGCGGTATGTCGATCTGAATATGCCGAACCCAAATCCCTCGGACTAGTGCAGGGGACACAGAATCCTTAGTGCGAGGGTACCGGCACTCGGTGAGTATGGGTACTAAAATGTATGCTGACTTTTACTAACGCTTTCTTGGAGAGGTCTATGTTCAGCATTAGTCTGATATGGGCAGATGTAGTATTGCGAAGTAAAGAGTAGATAAGATGTTATTACTAACAGCTTTACATATTGTCAAAAATTAAAAACAAAGTTTTAAATTAAATGTTATTAATCTGTTATTAAATGTTATCATAAGAACTGTAAACCTGTCAGTCTATAACTTCCATTTGGTAGGTCTTCACGCGTAGCCTAAAGGGCCTCCGTAACGCACTTTTCGCCTGTTATGGATATAACTTAGTTCTAAAGTTACTAACGTGAAGTTACAGTTAGGTTAAACAGTTAAGTCCTTTCTTGTCACAATATTACCAATATTAAGCTCGCTTTTTTGTACTCTCATCAGTGCAGTTAAAGTCTTGAATAAATAAATAAAATATCAAAATGTTTATAAATCAATTATTATAACGAAACCAGAGTCCACGTTAATAAGTCGCGGGCGATGTTCGTTATAATTGAAGTTAAAACCGTGTAGTGTATCTAGTGCCTTTTATAAAAGAATGCAGTTAAGTATTTGCAAACTACATCATAATTGTGCTACAATTACTTACAAGGATGGCTTAGATTTCCTATATTAAACATGTATAATAAAAATAAATTCAATGATGCATGCGGCATTGCGTTTGTAATATAGATCCGGCTAGTCTCAATCTAGATCTTTGTTTTAAATAATTTTGCTTTCTTCTATGTATTTTTATTTCAAGTCATTTAAAGAGAAGGTCGTTTGTAAAATATCTTCTTAAGAGGAAATAGGTGTCTGTGTTGTGTTTTGAGTTGTGGGTGATTTCGCTTTCTATTGCAGGCGATTTATAGTTTTAGTTTTAGTAGTTTTTAGTAGTTTTTCTTAGTGAGCGAACATCTTTTGTATTAACTAATGAATGAATGTGTGTTTACACGTTTGCAGCTAAAAAAAATCAAATACGAACCGAGTACCAGAACTTTTTTACGCAAGTACCGCGGGTGCTAGTAAACAAGTTCGTAGTGAAAAAGGATCGTATACCTAGTCTGCATAAACGCGAAAGTTGAAAAAATTATTATTGATTAATACATATTTACATTTCAGTGTCACGAAGGTGGTTTATTGACATAAATTGCACATTGACAAACATTAACATCCAGAACTATATGCAGATCATACAAACCCGCAGCGCCGCAGCCAAGGGTTTCTGAGCTACCGAGCTGAAGTTATGCATAATCAATAAATATTAAACGGCATTTAATACTTTTCCTTCTTCCTGTTAATTACTGTTATTGCAGTATTTTTGAATAGTGATTAACATAAAATGAAACTCAAGCATGTAAAAAAGTAAAACCCGCCTAATACATACCATACAATATTTCTGTACCATATTTATAATCTTGTAGTAAATATTTGAAAATTTTAAAGTAACGAAACGAAAATAACGAGTATTCTACATTTAATAACAGTTTCGAGCTTCGTTTGTCGTCGTGCAAAAAAACAAATGTCAGACTGGTAAAAATATGAATACGAGTGAGTATTAGGAAAGGATTAGAAATACGGGGAGTAGGGCAAATCATAATAAATGCACAGTATACATCTAACATTAAAATATGATAAAACAAACAAATTATATAAGCAATAAAACATAAAATGAACATTAAATATAAACTGTTAAATTAGATGAAAAGCGTGGGAAGCAAGGTAACAATAAGGAATGAAGTGACATTGTTATGATGTGAATGGGAATCTGCGATGCAATCATTTATATTAAATGAATATGATAAAATAAATACGCGTGCGGAAACATCGAGATGTTTATTATGTTACCTATGGTTCTTAAATATTACACAAATCTATAAAATTTAATCTCACTTCATAATTAAATGTAACCTCAATTCAAATATTGGCATGCAGCATACAAAGCAAATACATAAATAAATAAATATTTGTTGTAGTGGTAAGTCGTCAGGTGTCGCTAGGGTGGTGTAGTGATATCAGTTTTCATCAGCAACGAGCTTGTGGCCATGTTATCTGTCTAAAATTCAGAACAAACAGAGTTACCAACAATTACCATACGATAGTATATATAGATAATGGCACTGGATTTCCACCACCCTTGCGACTACTGGCTTACGACCTTCGCAATAGAAAATATACTATAATAATATATATATATATATATAAATACGGTGTGCGTTAGCGCAGCGGAATAATGTCGAATTTCTTTGATTTAGGTTTAGTACAATTATTATACACAATTACTCGACGTACAAATATTATAGATTCGAATTCTGTTTTCATTCTCGGAGTCTTGTGATTTATGACATTGAATTGAAGCGTAAACATGTACCTTTCGTACCGTAGGTATATCCTAATTCTACCTATTATTTTCTCGTACGTCTATTGGGAAAGAACGTGCCTGGGGCGGAACGCGTGTTCAACGAATATCTAATAAAAACGGTTGGACAAACAAATTTAAAATTTTCATACAATTACATCACGTAATACACAAAAATTCTACTAAACTCAAACCAAGACTTTCGACATTATTCCACTGTAGTAACACACAAGATAATTGGTGCACGTACAATCTGAAAAGATTATTGCACACATGTTTAACATATTAAGAATATATTATGCGTGTTCCTTAATGTATTCCGCATTTAATAGACCTTAGCTGTGTCAATAGTTGGAGTATTTTCGCAATAAAATAAAGGCTACAATTTGCAACAACCTTATCAGATTTTTAGTTATAACGGTAACTAAAGGGCACATGTAAGAAAGCATTTATCAAAGTGCCTAAACTTGCTCTAAAAACTGAGCAGGATTTAAGACTATGTGTCTATGTCTATGCTAGCCCGCGGGTGTCATAAAAGTCGACTAAGGGAAATCGTGTACTTCGTCAGAGCAAATGCGTCCGACCTTGGTGATGAGTCGCAGCATCCAAATAGCGAGACACCTGATGCGATCGTTATAACGTGCAAAGTTTGCAAAGCGTGGCGATTAAGGCAAATTATCTCAACTTGGCGGAGGACAAAGTGCAGCGGTGGACTGTTTAGCCTCCGACAGCGGCGGTGGTGGCGGCGGTGGCGTACCTGGGCCGCGAGAAGCGCGGGTGTCGCGGCGCGTAAGGTGCGGGCGGGGCCCAGCCGCCCCAGCCCCAGCCGCGCGCCGGCGGTCCGCCGCCCGGCCCAGCGCCGTACCTGCGACATACATAAAATGTTTCACATATTATATACACTTTACAACATCACCCGGTGGTGAGTACACCACACTGGGTAACCCTGCAGTAATGCATGCATTCTAACGTTACCTAGGAGAAGCCTATGTTCTTAAATTGGCCGATGAAATATTTTAAAAATAATCGCTAAGCCGTGGATCACTTCATAAAAAGCAGACGAGGTTACCGATTCCCTGGACGTGTTTGTTGTAAATAATATTTATTAGCCGCACTGCAAGTGTATCCTTTTGTTTTATTCTCGTATTAGCAGAATCCAAATGAAACTCTTGCGCCATTCGAAATGAATTCGTGAAATAGTCTCATAGCTTTCAGTTAGCTTTTTGATCAGTAAACTCTCAGACTTTGTAAGGACTTGTGTTCGAAAAGGTTTATAATCAGAGATTCGTAGGTCTTAATACTATTACTACTATTAGAGCCAATACAACTTGAGTCAAAGTAACGAAGTGATCCTGTGACTTTTTCGCCAATAGTCTCATGGGTTAAAGGTGCGGACTGCGAAACCTGACGTCGCAGGTTCGAGCCCGCCACTCGACTATTGTCTAAAACCACTCCAAATACATGCTCCAATGCTTAGTTGGAATGGTTTACAGGAAGATTAGTAATGTTAATAGCATGGCCAGTATTATTTAAAAATAATGTTAGTGGCTAATTATCCTGTAGAATATAAGGCTAAATTTAATGTACAACATCGCATCCAACCGGTATCTTCTTTATCGCTTATTCGCTTGTAACTTCCTAACTTGTAAATTAATTTCAATGCGATTTTCGCCATCGTTCAGTACATTGCATGGTGAAGGTTTGTATGTTTAATTTATTTATAAAACATTATAAATAAACTATATATTATAGTCGGAATCGACTGATTATTGATTTCTTAAGGGATATCGATTGTTTACAAAAATACTTTGTAAAATCTTAATTTTGCTATTGTGTACAATGTAATTTTTTTTAAATCCTGTATTTCATTACGTCCTATCGGAGCAAAGGGTAAGCCACGAGCGGGATCGAGGCGCCATGTAGGTGGTCGCCGCGCGCGAATGTCAGATAATTCGTTGATTGAGGTGCATCATTGATAGTTGTTGTTTGGTTTTTTATGGCGAAATTAAATCGGTGTCGCAAGCCTGCTGTTCGGATATAATTTTTTGATTAACATTCTGCATTAGTACAATACAGTATTATTACATATGAAGTAATTATTCCTTTACTCACTCTCAACATTGTGTAATTACATTGTACGGAACAGTGAATACTTTGTTTTGTGCTCGCATTTTGTCTACTGCGGGCGGCGCATGTCTCGCACATACTTGTTGAAGTACTTGTATGAGTGTGAGTGACTGTGTGAGTGAGTGTGCGTGTACGTACGGCGCGGGCGGCGGCACGTGAGGCGCGGGCGCGGCACGAGCGGGCGGCTCGGGCTGCTGCGGCCGGCGCACGTCTCGCACGTACGCGTTGAAATACCCCACCTCGCGCCGTACCTCGTCTACCTGCACACACGCGAACGTAAACTCCAATGTAAACCAATGTTTCTATAAATATATACCTTAACCTATTTTAGTTATGTTTAATTTAATTATTAGGTCGCGGAACCGTAGCGCAAAAACTTATTGCCGTGACTTTTAATTTTTTTATTAATTATTAATACCTTTTCGCCATGCTTGTTGAAGATGTGTTTTCTGATGAAATCGGGGCCTTTGAACTTTTTACCACTCAAAGGGCACAACCATTTATCTTTTGATAATTCTTGAGTGTTCGCTTGAATAAATTTTTCTACTTCTACATCTGGGTCCTGCAAAAACAAATATCAAGAAGAACCATCAAACATTATTTGAAAAATAAGAATATTTTGAACCATAAACCTCCAACTTACCTTAATTCCAAGCTTCTGCAACTCCTCGTCAGAAAGTGGTTTAGCGTCTTGAAGGAAAGCAGACATTTTGCTTTCAAATGTCTTAATATAGTCATGTACTTCTTGTTGTGATGGCTGTAAACAATAAGAAAAGTTGTCACTTATACCACATTTCCTAAATTACATATCAATTCAGCATTTTAAAACAATACTAGTGACAATATATTATTGCCGATCTCTTAAGACTGAGGTTAAACTTACACACTTACACAACAACAAACAAACTTACACATTTCAGTTTTTAATGAACATTAATTTAATAACCACCTTATTAGCAGGAGGGCCAGAACGTGCGTGCATTATTCCGCAACGGTTTGGCATTTCGTCTTCGTATGGATACTCGCAGTGGTTGTAGTAGTCCACCGAGTGTACGATACGCAAGTACAGTACGAGGCGGTCTAAAACGCGCATCAACTCGGGATCAGGTTGCTCAGGTGCCGCGGATTCTGCAGTAGCTTCGAGACCGAGCAACTCTTCTTCCTCCGTAGATGCTTCCTCAATTAGATGTTCCGTTATTTTATGAAGTACGGGATTCTTCGAGTTCAGACTGAAACTCTGAAAACAAGGTGGAGTTGAAATCTCTTATATTTATTACTTAGAAGCAACCACTCCATCAGATAGATTAAAGTTGCGTTGCAATCACGCATGGTACCCATAGGTCACAGGGAGTGGGCCACACTCCGTTACACACCCAATGGAGGCACCAAGATGTTCTACGTAACCAATCGTTGTTGTGTGTAACTTACACAGATAATGTTGTGTTTAGATTCTTCTAGTGATAGTAGTTCTAGTAGATTGTCTGGTATGGCGTGGTGCCGTGTGCTATATGCATCCAAAGGCAACGTGACGTTGTGCTAAGCAGTTTTTTTTCTGTACTATCAGCTGAAGACGGATACCTGCCGAAACCAAGTTTTGTAGAACATACAAAAAAAAGTGTTTTTTGAGTTTTCTGTCCTTATTATTAAAACCTTTCCATCGGAAATGTCTGATGATGGCAATGTACGCGTACAGATGTAAGTGTATACACAATCTGCGCAGGTGAACCGTAAGGAATCGGTGCCCTTTAGAACGGTTAAAACGCTGCGGGTTTAACGCACGAGGTGCACACCGCCGTCTCGGATTATATAGATTGTCAGACCGTTGGCACTATTCAAAATTCCTTCGAGCTCGTCGAGCGTACGAGAATCATCATACACTGCGTGAATGCGTTTGACAACCGTTGCTCGCGGCGTGATAGACGTCTGTTGGGACTCACATCGGCCGAGGTGGGCTTCTCAGCATCGGGATGCGCGTCGCTGCGGTCCAGCTGCCACAGGCGCGTGCGGGTGTCGAGCAGGTGCGCGAGGCGGGCGGCCAGGCGCGCGTCGGCGCGCAGCACGGGCCGCTCGAGCGTCACGCCCGACACCGCGCGGATGCGCCGCTGCAGGTCGCGGTTTACGATCGCGCCCAACTCGCACTCGCGGAGCTACACGGACGATTAATTAATTCCAAAAATGTTGTTCATTTATTATTGAGAAATAAATGCTTTGTGATTTTTTTGAATGTTTGTCTATCTGTCAGTCTGTATATTTCCGTTTCACGTAAGATCTTCTGGACAGTTTTAAATAAAATTTGGTATGTAGGTAACCTCGGTCGACACGTATACTACTTATTTAATCGACTAGGCTTACGTAAAAGGACTTTTTTGTTTTTTTAGTAACTACTGCATGCACACTTCTTTTTGATGATGGATGCATAAATGTTAAGAATAATAACGCACAGATATCAAATACGCAATTGAAATTTTAAGCTACTAAATCAGAACCTACGAAATCAACATTTATGTGACTTGTTACAAAAAACTATGTCAAAAATAGTTCATTGGTTAAAAGTTAATAATTTATTTCTAAATGCATAAAATTTACCTAATGCTTAATATTTAAGTATCAATGTTCTTATAAATGGAGAACAATTAACAATTGTGGATAACATTATTTTTCTAGCAATAACTCTTGACAAATAAAAATATAAGCTTTACTGGGGCCTATATCTAAATTAGCACTTAGCTCTGCAGCATATGCTGTACGGAAAGTAGGAAGTCTGACTGAAACACCTAGAATAGTTCATATTTTACTTATTCCCATAACACAGTGGCATATGTTTTTTTGGGGATATGCAGCTGAAATAGAAAAAATATTTGTCTCGCAAAAGAGAGCCATTAGAGCTATTTATAATTTAAATCCGAGAATATCTCTTAGAGATAAATTTAAAAAAAATACATATTTTAACCTTAACTACTCTTTTTGCAGCTATTTAGAAATAGAAAGAAAGAAACACGTTTACTCACATTCTACACTCTAAGTAAAACACAAGATAAAGAAAGACTTAAAGAAAAGAAAAATCACTTAAGTTTATTAATAAATTAAACATTGACTAAAATATCTTAAATGAACGAATTAGAAAAAAAATCTGTATGCAGCATGAAATCACGAAATGGACCGGACTCAGTCATAACCGCGATAATTCCGGGACTGATTTTCAGTTCGGCCCGAACTTCAAAGCAACTCGGGTTACATGTGCGCGGTGTATGTCATAACGATAAGAATCATTTATTTTATTTGGTACAAAACAGCTTAAAAATAAAAAAAAAATCAAACCAAAAATCAAATATAAAAAGTCTCCACCCAGATTATTATGCAGCGCAATTATCGCGTGGCGAAATCTTATTTAGTCGTAAAGACAAGAAGGTTAGCGGGACTTAATTACTCCAAAAATATGCATTGCCAAAAGTAGTTCACGGTGTACATACATTTTTAATATTTTCTTTTTGCTTATTTGTTAGCCTAAAAACAAACAATATGATGTCATCTAAATAAACTAATGCCAAGACCGAGAATCGGAACTGGTGACTCCGAACCCAGCAGCCAGATCATGCTGGTTACGTCGCCAAGTCTATGAAATGGTTGAACTTATTTTATTAGGAATACAATAATTATTTAATGTCATACCTGAAAAAAACAAAGCAAACTATCACTATCAGTAGATAGGGGAGCTAAACAGAAATACTATTCAAAAGATAGCGGAAGGGATTCGAATATTTTAGAATTCTACTTCTGGACAATTTTCGAAATCTCCATGTGGCAGGCGAGTGGCGAGCTCATTACCCAGCATAACTCAAACGCGCCTATCACGGGGAAAAGCTTGTAAAACAATATAAATACATTACTGATCTAAAAAATCTAGGAAGTTTGCAGTAAAAATAGACGGTACCACGAGTTAACTTTAGTGTTGTTAATATATCATTTCTGAATTTCGGATTTACGAAATTCCTGACTGGGCGCGCGCAACTAATCTTTGGAGTGAAACATCTTTGGGCGTGAGAGTAAAATTCCATGATCGAATTTGAGAGCAACGTTTTCAGTTAGCTGTGATTGTCTTGCATTTTGAATTTGAAGTGTTTAATATTAATTTGTTTATATAGTGTATGTATTTCAACAGTGAGTATTGAGTACTATGTAGTTATTTTCAAGCAAGTAGGTTTTACTTCTGTCATGTGTACTGAGTTACATGCGCATTTTTTTTTAATATGTTTCTTATGGTTTTGAGAAGGATATAGGTGTATATTTTCATTGTTATTTTTTTTAATTTTTGACTAGGTCATCGCCGGGTACAACAGCCCAGTAACACAAATAATAACTACTTACACGTATGTTGTTAAGATTCCAGCATATGTCTTTTATGTTGACTTCGCGACGGAATGTGACCCAACCCCTCCGGAACCAACGTCGCTCGGGCAGCGGGTCGGCTAGCGCCACACGAAGGAAGCCACCGTAGCGCTTGCACATCTAAAACGTTTATAATGATCATAATTTACAATCAGGAACATAAATACATCTATATATACAAAAAACACAAGTTAAAATTTCACCTTATTGTATACAAATATCTATATAATAAGACAACACATACATACATAAAGATATACATACATACTGATAATAACTGCTAATGGTGGTAGATCTCGTGGACCAAGCTTAATAAAAGACTATATTATATATATATCAGATTTTTATAACATATTAAGGATCAAATTCCATTTCTTTTAAATTTGATATAAAATAAGATGTACGTGTCATAACAAAATCAAACTTACGGCTTCAACTTCTGCCTTGGCTATAGAAGGAGCCAAGTTTCTCAAAAATATCGACGTAGTTTTGTGCAGGGCCCTCGACTCCTTTTTCTCCACAACAACGTCGTTAGCACTTTCCGATTTATTTTCGCTGTTGTTTTCCTTCTCTTTTTCTGTTTCAGATATGTCTACAATATTATCCACGCTTGGCGACTTTTCCTTTTGCTTGGGCGATTTGTCTGGTGTTTTAGATTTAGACTTGGATTTCCGTCGTGTGGAGGTCGTTTCGCCTTCTTCTTCCGAACTAGAAGATGAGGAACTAGACGACGAGGAACTTGATGATGACACAGCTGGTGGAGCTGAAAACATATGATTTTTTAAATTTAAACATTCTAAAAGACACCTTAAAAATTTGTACTGCCCTTGCCCATAAAGAATGGGATTATAAATGACGTCGCTTCTATTGATCTCTCGCTCGCACATTATCGCTGTCTATACTCACACTTGCCGGTAAAGATGACAAAAAACCTTTACGCTGTTAAAGTAATTTTAATGCTACTGCCTTTTATAAAATAAATTCGTATTATTGTTGTTTTTCTGACATTTTTTTTTATTGGAATTGGGTGAAAAACTTGCTAACAGTCCGCCTGATAAGATAAGGCTTCTGCAGTCCATGAATTATTTCAATCGTGTTTTGGTTAATGGTTTTCGGTAGTAGAAAACCTTTCCGTAAATTTGCTTGATCACGGGGACTGTTAAAGGTCGAGAATACTATATTTTCAATAAGTTTAAAAAATATTCTGTACAGTTGAGACAAGTATGATGGGGGATATCGCCAAAGGTCGAGAATACTATATTTTCAATAAGTTTAAAAAATATTCTGTACAGTTGAGACAAGTATGATGGGGGATATCGCCCTACTACCTTACTACCCTGGTTTAGCTAGGTATAAACATAAAACACAATTAACAAAATATGACTTACGTGGCTCCTTCTCCTGTTCTCCCGTTTCATTTTCACTACCAGGCTGAGAGTTAAAGCGAGAAAACAGCTTAGCTTGCTCCTGAAGATGACGTAAATGAGGATCTATTTCCATAGTAAGAGGTGCAGTCGGCTTAGGAGAATCTTCCTTTTTCTCCTGTAAAATAATAATTTAGACTGTATTGTTTAGGCTAGACTAGAATTTAGTCCAAACAATATAGCAGAGACGATTAAAAAACTAACTTTAAATTTCAGTTAAGGAAAAACATACCTTGTCTTGATCTGGTTCATCTTTTTCTTCTTTCACTTTTACTTCATCCACATCAATCACGACAGGCTTTTCCGCCTCATTTTTATCTGAAATTAACGTACGAGTCAAGAAAAAATTTAGAACTAATAGTTAACGCATATTACGATACAACTCTTTATTGGTAACATTGTAATATAATTTCTTAATATATTCTATTAAGTTATTTATCTCAATAATTCCACCGCAGGAAATTATTAAAATCTACACACTTTATTTTAAAAACTAGTTATCACTAAGTGGGTCTCCACCATTTTTCAACATTTTTTTTAAATATTTGCTGCCCATATATAATTATTTGTGGTCTGATGCGACAAGATGGTTCTGTGGCCGTTAATGTGGAAGTTGTGAAAGGTATTTTAAAGCAAAAATTTACCGAAAATTAGTAAAAAAAATATCTGTTGCATACAATAATAACGGCCGTTCAATATCCTATTTTTGCCCGAATTTCCTAGCTTTTTTTATTAAATGTATATATTATTGCTTAGGCACCATAAACTTTCCTAACTTACTAAAGATACATTTAACAGTTTGTCAATACATAAGATACTGAAAGCATTAGCACTCGGTCAACAGCCTAAACCTATAATATTAATAGTCTAATCGCTTGATAATGCCTTGTTGCGAGGCGAAACACATGACGCGTATTAAATGTTGATAGATTCGTTTTTTAAATACCAATTCAAGATATTATTTATCATAGTTTATTTACATTTAATTATAATATATATTCGCCATGATGTTCGATAACTTTTTGAGCCATTTTACCTACGTAGTGACATAATTCCATTGCTTAAAACATTTTGGGACTTCAGACATCAAAAAACAGCGACAAATAGTTTTGACAGTCCTCTGTTGATAACCTAACACTACCTAAAGAATTTCGAAGAGTTCGAAACAGGTAAAAATTTGAGGGTGCAAGGTTAGGGCTATATGACTAACACTTCCCCACCAAGCTCTCTCAGTATTTGAAGAGTGGGTAAAGATGTGTGTGGTCTGGCATTACTCGTATCATGATGAAAAACCACACCCTTTCTGTTGATCAAATCCGGCCCTTTTTTCTATATTTCTTGCTTGAGTTTCATGAGCTCTTGGTAATTGAGATCCGCATCGATGGTTTTGCTCAGCAGTAAAAACTCATGATGAACGATGCCCTTCCCATCCCACCATACAAACAGCACTAGTTGATCCGGGTTTCACTATAGTCTCTGGAGCTTGACTGCCCCTTGAACATGATCTTTTTCGCACGTTCTTATCGTAGGTAATTCTACTTCTATTCACTATTCATCACCAGCGATATTTTTTTGACAAAAACGGTTCGGTTTCATTACATTTCTACATTACGAATAGAAAACGCCTGAACCAATATTGAGCTACTCTTCTAAACTGACACGTAAAGTTCATAAAATCACAAATTTCTTTCGCGGCTTACATCGCATTTTCCCTTTTTTGTAATAAAACTGAAAAATGTATCGAATTTATTCGTTACATTCACTCATTTTGGCGGACAGGAAAATAATAGAATAATGGCATGAAACCATTTTACGTTAAGTATTTTAAGTACGATAAAGTTATTACTTTTGATTTTACTGTTTTTAAAATGTCATTTGGCTCAAGCGGATCCACAATAGCAAAAAAGGAACGAGAGGAGTTTTGGGGTAGTATGAGAGACATTATAAAGTTATGTAAAGGAAATGAAAGGGTTATTATGCTAGGAGATTTTAATGGATGGGTGGGTGTAAAGCGTGATGGACATGAAAATGTTCTTGGCACATTTGGTGATGAAAGAGTGAATGAAATCGGTTAAAGTTTGCTTGAAGTATATTTGGAATGGAATCTTTTAGTGACAAACACTATGTTTGCTCACAAAAGAATTCATATGTATACAATAGAAGAATATGGTTCTAAAAGTATGATTGATTTTGTAATTGTAGACGAAAGATAGAAGAGGCAAATTCTAGATGCTCGGGTGCATCGCGGTGCTTGTATTGATTCGTTCACTTCAACTTTGCAATATTGTATAGATTCTACCTTTTGCTTACTGCCAGATAACACTACGAAATTCTTTACGCTCCGTGACCGCACTTTACTTAGTTATGGTAATTTTAAGGTATGTATGAGATATATTACGTTACGTAAATAGTATATTTACGTACTTATACTATTTCGGTTCGGGTGAAACCGCGTGCAAATTTAGTAACGGAATTACTTATGTCAGTAAGTCTAATTATAAACTTACCTTGTTTTTCATTATTATTCGTAATTTCCTGTGTTGGAGGATCATCCAATGCATTAATGTCTTCTTCTGTTCCACCTTCTAACTTAATAACTACAGTATCAAGCAATCTAATCAATTTATCTGACTTTTCGACATCAACTGAAACTTTATTCAGTTCTCCTTTAGCCATTAACTCCAGGAAGACATTTAATCTATTCTGTTTATAGAAAAATAAAATGTGGTTATCATATACAGAGAGCTCAAATCCATACTTACTCCTAATGGATATTATATGTATTATACCTAGAAATTTTTCTTAGAACTTATGCTCTGGGTGTGTACACGTCCAACGGATCTTTACAGAAAATTTTACTAAACTATATTAACTTATAATAATATATTTATAATATAATATATTCACGTCCAACGGATCTTTACAGACAATTTTACTAAACTATATTAACTTATAATAATATATTTATATATACTTGAACAGTAAGAAAATCGTGAAGTAAATTCAAACGTTGTACCTTTAATGCCGCTAATTGTTCTTCTTTACGTTTTAGAGACTCTTCAGGATGGTATTTGATCTTGAACCTAGAATACAATTACAGTAATTCATTTCAAAATAGTAATAAATTCATTCAAAGCATAAATTGCTACAGAAGATTGTAACACAATTAGACCAACTTCCATAAAAATGAGTTTGCAGACTTTTCAATTACATTAAAAATAAATAAAAAAATTAGTATGCATTGTGCACACAAAAATTGGACAAAGGTAGAGATTCGGAACACTTAAAATTTCTCTGTGTAAGCCTCTAAGCATTTTCAAAACAGAACACATGAAAATTGGTCTACCAAACCTATACTAAGTTCTTGTGATGTCCAAAGACATTGATAACAAATAAAAAAATAACTAAAATGACATATTAAATATTTAAAAAATCTTCAGTCTCACCTGTTCCACATATGTGGACAATTTAAACCCTAGCCCTAACAGAAACGAAACCTGTAGCATTGCGCGCTACGGGTCAACGCGAGAGTAACTAGCTACACACACATTTTACATTTGTATAAAGTTTGAACATAATTTTCTTAACGATGTCCAGCAATTCCACACGAAAACGCTGTAGACTGTAGGGGAAAAAAGGTAACTGTTAACATTTGCATAGCACATTTAAAAAAATCTAGACAAACTTACCAAATAACATTTACTTAGAATTGAACTTAATAGATGGGTTGTGGTAAGTTAATGCTTAGATTTTTTTAATAACCAGCAAATAAAGGAAGTAAATTGCACGAAAATAGCAGAACTTTTATTTAGTTTATAAAATAGCTTAATTCTTTGAAATTATTTATAAATACTTTTCCTAACTTTGTGAAATTCGGTCAAAATCCAACTATCTTTACCATTCTTCATCCTTATGAGCAACAAAAAACTCATTGAGTTGTTGTCTTCTGAACTCAAGTTTGTATTCATTATACTTCTTAATGGCGTCATCTACAGTAATGGAGTCATCTTGAGCAGCCAGGAACGCCTTGAAAGACATCATAGTAGGGGGACCATCTACTGGACCCATGGGTAAAACTGCATCTCTAAAACCAAAACATCTAAATTTAAAATACAAGAAAACACTCACACCTAAAATCCCTGAGGGTAGGCAGATTATTGGTATCTGTCTGTGTTAAATAACTAAAATTAATAAAGAAAACTTAATAGAATTCATTTGTTAAAAATTGGTGTCCAATAAAAACAGACTATCATATCAGTGTCATCTGTTAGGAAGTATTGTTTATTGTCAGGAGGTGTGCTCCTTCTCTGCCTAGGACTCTTCTACCCATTTCTACCGCCAATCTGCAGTGTAACAACTGTTAGTCTTCAGTGTTAAGCCAGTACAATTACAGGCTATGAGGCATTCCTTGTTGGTCCTCAGGGTTGTCACAGCGTCTGTAACCTTCTTTGATCGAAGTTGTTTGCAGGTGTCCATGCCGTTGGAGTAGCCACTCACTATCAGATGGACTGTTAGCCTGTTAGTCAGAAGACTAATCCATTAAAAAAATTCCTCATTCGTAAAATAAGTCAAAAAAAATCTTAGTTGCCATTTTCGAAAAGTAAAGGCAATTTTGTTGCTTTTCATGTAAGCACCAACAAAACTGCCATACCATGCATGGATGATTTGCACACAATCATCACACTGGGTAGGCAAGTGGGTGAGCCATAGGTAACCTGAAACTGGAGATGCTTCTCCCCATCACCAGGCTGTAGGTTCGGCAGATTTCCCGCCATCTCTCAGCTGTCTTCATTATAGCAGACAGCACCACATGCAGGTGAAGTTGAACAAGAAAAATATGGTTTATATAAAAATATGGACAGAAAACCTCTTTCATTGTTGATTAAAATTCATATCCGATTAGGTGTATGGTAGGGGTATAAAATCTTCTACCTCCATCTCATCCTGCAGTGTCATAGAAGTTGACTAATTACGTTATTACACAAATAGACTCTGCAACGAACAATGATGATTTGTGATGTCTCTTGATGATTTTGGGCACTTTCTTTTACATTGTTCTTATGTCTAGCAATGGACTTAAATAATGTGACAAAGATTAGTAATTTTTTTTAATTACATTAAATTAAGTAAAATTTCTATGATCATAATGTGTAAAAGCTGCCAATTTGCAAGTTATTAAAATAATTACCTTGCTGGTACTGGTGGCATAGGTTGTCCATAACCTTGATGTGCTGGATGAGGGCCAAAGTGATCATGCGCCCAACCATAAGATCCATATGTATCATGTGGCAACCCTCCATATCGTCTATCGTCCATAGGCCAGTCAGGTCGGATCCTCTTGTTAGGCGGTCCTTCTCCTCTTATAGGAGAGTACCCTCGGCTAGCACTTGCTCCTCCTCTGTAATCTCTGTAGTCAGGGCCTGAGCGACCTCCTCGAGATCTTCAAAAGCAAAAATCTTTGTTATATTTTTTTTAAACAAGCATCCTTCTTGAAACCTACTTCACTCTTAACAATAATTGATATAAAAGTATCAGATTATTAAGGTTGGTAGATAATAAATAAAAAATATAGTTATAACAAAGGCCTTCATTTCAATTTTGGTAAAAAAAATCCTATATTACAAAAATCAACCAAATCAAAATAATATAGCAGTCATACAATAATAAAGGGATAACATAACTAATCTACAAACAATACTACTGAAAATACTTAAAATTCTAGTAAAACTAAGATCTACCTTATTTCTGCTGGTTTGCTGCGCATAAGAAAAATTTACAGTTTAGTACTATATTAATCCAATTTTATACATTTGAGTATATTATACATTAATACATAATTATAGTGAAAATCACCTTACATTATCTTATTCACAGAATCAATTTCGAGCTGTAAACCCTATCTTGTTAGTAATTAACTACTTGTTAATTTTGGTTAATGACTTCTTGATGCCAATAAAAAGTTTGTTCATGAAACTCTTTCAATTCATGAACTGTATAAAAAGGCATAGAATTAATATAAAGTATGATTTGATTCGTTAAAAGTTATTTTTATTTGAAAGACCCATTTATGCAATTTCATAAAAACAGAATCTTGGTCTGTATTTAACATTTATTTATCATCAATAACTACCACTTAAGATATCAAGTTTCGATTCACAACGATAGTAGTACTAGAAAGTAATCTTTGTGAATCTAAACTTTATGATCTCAACATATTAGGACACCATCGTAATAATTACACTAGACGGCTTCTGATTGCATTAAATTTGTTATCTACTAGATTGGTCTTCAACTAATCTTCATTCATAATTCCTAGTAGTCCTAATCTCACTTAACCTCTTGCTTTAAAATTAGGTAAATAAATAATTAATACTACTTAACAAATTAAAACTTAAAAACAGAAGTTACTTAAAACTGTAAAAATAATTGTGTAGAATCCATAAAATTATTATTGGATCTCTATCATGGAGCAAATATAAAAAAAATACATTAATCTCAGGGTGCACAGACTGTAGCATTATATCGAAAGATGTTCAAGCCTTAAAACTTTAGTCTCAAAGTCTTAACAAAAGTGGAGGTCTAAAAACAGGTCTATTAACTAAACACCCTTGTTTGGGTTTTTCCTATGTGTTATTCCAGTACATGTTGTATTGTGTACACAGCCAAATATGTTAGGTCATTTATGCATTATAGTCACAAACATCCCAATTTTCATATTTATAATCTTAGTTGGATTAAATGGTTTATGCGTCATGTGGTGGGTTCGCCACTTCCATTTATTATGGTTGAGGAGGGCTTCGGCTGCCTCATCTCATACTCTAGAGGCTGGTTTACAGTGCTCTTGTGCTTTAGTTGTGTGGATCACTATATTTTTATAGCAGGCTCTCAGTTGGCTATGGGGCCATACATCTTTATTTTATGACATTGTATGCATTAAAATTATTAAAATGAGTGGCAAAAATTTAATTAGCAAAATTAGAAGTGCCACCTCCAGAATTATTTCATTACATGGTTAGAGAAACCTTGAATTCAAAATATTTTCTACAAAATATGAGAGTTCATTGCATCATATTTTCGATTACAGGGCAAGTCTATCATAAAGTGGGTTCATTGTAACAAAACAAATCTTATAATTTTTTTGCTATTTTATTGGCAATAAACATGGGAAGTTAATCAATGTAGGACATTCATTTTAAATATGGACAGCAAGTACACAAGTTGTTATATAATTATTCAATGAGGAAGAGAACTACAATGTACTGCAGAAACACATTGTTCTTATGATGCACCTAAATATCAATTTTATTAAATACTAGAGAAGATGAGTTCTATTTAAGTTTGTACTGTTTAAGTAAAATTAACCCAAAAAATTGGTGAAGAAACTAATAGAAAGTAACTTTTAAGGAATTTTATGCATATTGAATAATGATCAGATACAAAGAGATAAACAACATTTTAATTTCGACAGGTAGAATACAACTAAAAATTAAGGAAGTAAAATGTTTTGTTGCATATTTATACAACAGAACATTTTGCTTACTTTTAAACCGGCCAGCAATGGTCATATACATGCACACCACCTTTCAACTAACTATAAGTTTCATAATATTTGCAATTAACATATCAAGTACCATTACAAGCTTTCTGTGATAAATTCAGTTCATGGAAGCTTGACATAAAGACTAAAGTCTCTTGTGGTCTCAAAAGCATCTTTAGCTTTTTGGAAGATATTTTATGTCTAGTCTTAAAATATCTTAAAAGGGCTAAGATGAAACTGCTACATAATTATTTAAACTCTGCCTATTAGTGAAGCCACATCACTACTCTAAAATTCAAACAAACAAAAATCAAAATAAGGTGTAACGTCGTGGCCACATTGATGGATGCTGAACTACATTGATTCATCTCATTGCATTTGTCATGTCCTACAGACTTCATGACTTTTAAATATATTTTTTGATTGGAGATATATTCAGTACAAATAGATACAGAAAACTTTGAATGATACTAGTTATAGCAATACCTTACAACTAATGCAATTGAACGTTTTGTAGGTTTAGGTATTTGGATTAGGACTTCAGGATGTTTGGCTGAGTGAGGTTGGGATCTGAAAAATTATAAAGGAAGACATAAATTAAAGTGACTTGTAAACGTATGGATAATAATGCAACGAAATAATTACCTTTCAGACCATTCTTCCCGACCACGATTTCTTTCTTCTCTGCGATCACTACTTCGATAACTGCTTCCTTCAGCTGCTCCTCTTTCACCACGAAATTTGTCGCGCCTTTTACGATCGTACTCATCGTCGCTATCGGCCATGTCACCGGTTTAATTCAATCTCAGTATTTTATTTTATTTACAGACAGGTAAAATCTGGTATAAAATAAAAAGCTTAAGTGGAAAATGTTATGTGGCTAAACATGACATGAAACATGTAATGGAAGCAGTGATGGGCGTAATCAAGATCGACAAAGAAACCGATTATAAAAAATAATCGACATATATTGCACCAGTTAAGTTTTGGGACGCACGCAATAAAGTGACACTTTCGCAGTTTTTTTTATATGGCAATTTAATTGATGATTATCGATTAATCTGTAACCAAAACCGGAAAAAGAGCGAGTATATAACCGGCAAACCGCAGTGCAACTACTGTTGTGTTCCGGTTACAAAAGCACAGAGCCAGTATAATTACAGGACGTGAGGTAATCCATCTTAGTACATCTGATTCTTCAGTTGCAATTGTTATCCGTTGTTCAAGGGCTGCAGTAGGCGCAATTACCAGCAGTGAAACGTTAGCTCCTTTGTCACCCTAATCTAATAAAACAAATTAAGCGTCTAGAATTGTAGAGGTATACAAATAAAAGAAGACCGTTTCTAAAGTCGCTAAGGACTGATTATTTATGTTACAAAATTCTGCTTGTAATGAAATCGTTTTATTTTAATATTCATCTAATCATACAAACATCAAACACCGACTTCTTAAAATTGATGTATGTTGTGTTGTGTGTGTTGCATGTGTAGTGTTCTATACTTTGCTTTTGTTTTCTTTTGAAAACTCCAGTGATCACTGTCGATAGATACGCTTTTCTTAGAGAAAAATTGGTGTTAAGATTTTTTAGTTCCAAAAACAGGTTGTATAATGACCGAATAATAATTGATTATTAATCGATTATTTTCGTTAAGCATTGTCGATTAATCGAATCGAGCTTCACTAAAAGTTTTTTATATTTACTGCGGCATTGGTTCCATGAACTTCAGCGAAAGAGAAAACTTTTAATGTAGTTTGCTGTGACTGCAGGAGTGCTTGGTTCCTAAACCACATGAAGCTAAAAGCTGATCGTATTAACGGAGGATTGACATTAGTTTAGCAGAACAAAAACAATTTCACTGTAAAAAATGTCGCCAAGTACCTACACGTTCACAACTTCATCTACGAATAAATGAAGGAAAAATTAGCCCTTTAAAAAGATATTAAACAAAATGAAATCAAGTAACCGTTATGTTTTCGATAATTGAAAAAAATTGTGGCAAATTAAATGATTAAAAACAATTTTTAAACGTACTTGGCATGCGTCATTGAGTACCCTAATTTTTTCATGCCTGATGGCAGAGACTTGGTATGCAAAGGGCTTATACGAAGACCAATTGTTTATCCCTTCCATTCCAAGTCGCTGGCCTCAGCAGTGATGATTATTTCGGTCTATTGAAATGAATGTGTACGAATTCAAATTCGCGTTCCTATTTTTTCAAGGATTCGATTTACTCTTGTATGACTTAAACGCTTTCGTGTATTTTAATAGAATAATGAAATGAACAAATAAATAATTAGTGGTTGAAGCTGTTTATTGAATGGCCTTCAGAAAACATAACATTAATAAATGCTTGAGGATCACAAAGTTCTTAAACTGACAGTCTACATTAATAAGTGATATTGTGAGGACATTTACATCTGAAAAAATTTAGGGTACTCAATGACGCACGCCAAGGACATTTAAAAAATTGTTTTTAATCGTTCAATTTGCCATAAAATTGGGCTTAAAAGGAACCATACACACTTCTTACGAGGTTAATTTTACGCTTCTGGGTAGTTTGAGGAATATTGTAAAACTTGCTGACGATGATAGTCTGAAATGATGATGATTTCTTGGCTATATCCATCTTTTTCCATGGTCTCACATTTTTGGATAGTCCGTCATGCCAAAAGTAAAATCTGTAATCTCTGCTATATAGAAATGAGCGTGTATTTATTTAAAACATCCTTATTATTCACACAAAAAGAATTTTAATTCTTGAAAAGCATATAGGTATTTTGCATTTTATATTTTAAATATTATCGCAACAAACCATTTGTATTTGAAATAGAAAAAATTAAACTTATTTATGTAATTACCTATTAAAAATTATTTTCTCATCATATCTATAAGTATAATATCCATTATTACATAATCTATTTTGAGAGTAATAAGATTCAGAAATTTGAAAAAAAAACAGTTAGTCTGATACTTTTATTTTAAGTTTTAATCTATTTACTTTAACACTAAAACTAAAAGTAGTAACTAAAAAAATAGCTTAAATGTATTAATTACATAAACATAAAAAAATTGGCATGGTTAGATTTTTTACTTAATTTTTAAGTAGAGGTTATGGTCATTAATTAATAATACTCGGCAGTTATTGAAAACTAGTTTATTTAATAATGACAAGAGATGCAAGACAACATTTGGTAGGATACAAATTGGACTAATAATTATGTGAAATGTCCAGGAGTCGGTGGGGTAAAACTTTATAGAAATAAAAATAATATTCCATTTGGTCTACAGCGATACCTCTTCAAATATGAGACTTATTAAAATATGATGTCCGATGGGGACACGTGCATACAGTTAATGTTTGCTCCGAAAATTTGTTGTTGTAAAAGACTGACAATCCGAGCTTATGGTGTTCAAAGATATTTATTTGTGGTTTAAAGTTAATCAAGCGCAGAGAAGAATTAAAACAACCATGTTTTTGAAGTCTCACTCTAGGAGCAGTGCAATTCATCGCTATTGTCTCCACAATCATCACGACCGTCGCATCTTGAAGGTCTTGGAACGCAGCGTTTATTCAAACACCGTATTTCGTGCGCATTGCATTCGACGTCACATCCGATAGGTTCGTCACTGCCGTCTTCACAGTCAGCTAAACTGTCACAAAACCGTGACGAAAGTATGCACTGGCCATTTGTACATGTAAATTGATCTTCCGGACATTCTGTAAACAATATAATAAAAACGTACGTATAATATAACATACGAAGTACAAAAGTAAAATAAATTTCCTATCTTATAATCTTCTAATTTCTAGTATAATTCTAGTTTCTAGTATCTTCTAATTTATTTAAGATTTTAATATCTCTGTAATCCGCAAAGTTGGTCCAGTTTGCAGTCTTTTTTATTTGGTATGCCAACGGATATATGTACATTAATATAATAATTACGTAAAAATAATTTATTAATTTATTATTAAATTTTATTTAATACAGGCGCATATACCACTTGTTAAATAGCATTTTTTTAATTAGTACTCATCTTCCATTCTATAGCTTATATATGTTCACGGGTGGACATAGGACTCTTCAAGAAAACGCCAGCAAAAGCAAAAACTCACAACACAGTGCAAGCGGCGGGTGATGACCGCTGTGCCCGTAACCCTGCACTTGTGATGCTGTTACCCATCACTAGTTACTTCTTAAATTTGGGTTTGGCAAAATATAATGAGATTATTACCATCTTACAACCATTCGGTCGCCAGCCCCTAGATTGGTAACTAGCAGTGTACCATGTGAGAAAAAGAACGTAAATTCACCCTTACCATTATTACCAATACTTAAATATAACTAGGTATGTCCATATCGCGGACAAAAATGGGGCAGGGTACATAATTTATTACATAATTTACATACAAATGCGTATAGGAAAATCAATATTTAATGATTGCTGGGCAAAGGCATCCTTCTCAAATATCTGAGAGGGTTTTGGAGCCGAGAGAGGCCCGGCACGCTGCTCCAGTGTGGGTTGGCGGGTTTCACATGTCCTCGAAACAAATTTTTATTTATTGATATTACTCAGAGGTGCAGGAAACCTGACGATGTTTTTCTTCACCGCCGAACACGTGGTAAACACAGCACATAAAATTGCTATTAACAATTTTAGTGGTACCGGCAACGGATCGCACCTAGGTCACTTTCACTTCACTTTATTAGTAAACGACAAACATACAAACATTCAAATTTGTTATATTAAGTAGAAAAAATAAATAGAACTTCTGGAACCATAAGGAACATTCTAAAAAAAGTTATTTATTTACTCACTATCAGTTTATTAATTGCGTCGCTTAAGTAACAGTGACATGTATACGTCAATAGATTTCGTACTCACGTTAGAGACCATTAATTGATCTAAGTCCTTGCCGTAACTCTACCTATACCTAAATATACACGGATAATCAATGATAGTGAATGTGGTCTTTTAAAAAAAGAAGCGTTTTCCCAATAAAGAGGAAGTGGCATAGGAAGGCCCGTTAGGTCTCGTTGAGCGCATTCGTAACCTAGTTTGGTGTGCTGCTGAACGGTATAAGTACGATTTATATTCGTTTATACCAGTTTCTGTAGGTCAAAAGATAAAAGGCAGAAAATTGTATGATTTCAAAATAAAATTTGATTAAATTTAACAACATTTATTACATAATCATAATTATTTGTAACAAAATTCATTTGTTCGTCAATCCCTAATACATGTCGTTTATCTCTCTCTCTCTCTCTATTTATTGGTAGGTCGTACAAATTGTTGTCTCCAGTGGGAATTGAACCCATGACCCTCAGCGACCCACGCTTAGCCACTGCCATGCGCCTACGAAGCCGTCAAACTATTCAATGTTATGTAGGAACGTCGCCTTCCATAAATTAGTATTGGATTGGCAAGATAGTTTAATTGATTCCTTGTGAGTGGTGGGTATAAGAATTACAGACTTACACACTATTTTAGTCCATGTTGTGCCATAGAAGGCGACTATGCTAACCTACACTACCTATTAGCATAGGAATAAATAATACCCATCAGTAGGTAATCTGCCCAGTGACTACAAAAAATACTACCTAAGCACGTACGGTGGGCCTTTTCGTCCACATTTATTTTAATAAAATTCTACATTTTATGACATACGGGTAGGTAGAAGAAGTAGGTTTATTTTTTGCTTAACTAATTCACGCAGAGATTATATTAATTTAATAACATTATCGATACTAAAAACTTTTATTTAATATATTTCATTAAATTTATCTATTAAAATCTATTGGATGTAAAAAATAACGATACCTATATATTTCAAAACATACAGAACAAAAATTTCACCAATTTTTATTATTTAGTAAGTAAATAAGCAAGGAAATAAAAAAAATTGTGTGTACTTATGTACGCACGTACGCAGAAGTCATACTTCTTTAGCGAAACAAAACAAAAATATCTAGTAATAATAATTTATAATGTAAACAAATAAAAAAATATATACCGACAGTTAACCTCAATCTATAAACCCACTTAAAAAAGTTTATAATATAAAATAACACTTTATCACGAATACTCACAATAAATTACTCACAAATACACATGTATATTTCTGTATGAATATATTTTTTAGCTCCATTGATATAAAACACGTGCACATTCATATATAATTGAATAACTTTGAATATAGTTATCAGTCCTCACGAAAACTTGAGAGACAATTTACAACCAACTTCATGGTGTCCCTTTTAGGTGTCATCATTTTTCTCAAACGAAAAGAAGTATCTTCAAAAAGTAAAATTAAAGGCCGTCCGTATCCGTAAATAACTGTTTCATTTCAATGTGTAGTATACCCATAAATACAATAAAATATTAAATAAAAATGTTTACAAAACTTAATAAAACAACACTCTCAAGCTCACTTTCAGCTTCAAACGCATCTCGTCTGTGAGCGCGTAGATAAGTGCTGCGCATACAACAATCGCGAACCTACAAATTCACGTTTTAAATTTTGTTGCAAATTACCTTCTGGTCGGTATTATTTATTCCTGTGCTGGTAAATATGTTAGTATATGAGTCATCTAATATCAAATGAAATAATATAAAATTAGTAGTAGTAGTAGTAGTAGTAGTAGTAAAAGACAAAATTCACGTTGATCAATCACAGGATTTAGGTCAGTAAGGTCGATCATAAATCGAAGTTAAATCTAGAGATATGAGTGCTGTAAGAATACGGAGACTCGACTTGGATTGATACTTAAATTTCATTTTAATAGATATAATACATTTCTGAAATTTATACAAAATCAAGTTCGAAATTCGTTTCAAAGTAATACTTCGTTTTTTGAATTCTTGACTCTTTTTGAGGTAGTGTACATAGTACGAATGGTATAATAACACAACGGAGACAAAGCTTCATACAACATGTGGCGTTCATAACGGCTACAAACTAAGAACGTGTTAGAACGAAATGCTCCATTAAAAGAGCAGAATATTTTCATGCTATAATATAACATTACAACGCGTTACTCAGGTCGTACGTCACTCCTACGCAAAGCGAGCAAGCTTATCGGTACAGCAGACTGCGATTCTATCTTTATCAGATAGCACAAACAACGTAAATAAGAAGTTTATGATTTCATAATAGATAGGGTTATATGATTGTAGTCGAGCTAGCGCAAGAATAAATCAAATTGGTACAGCACAGATAGCAGACCCCTGTAAATATTAGGAGCAGGCTGCTTCTACTACATTTTTGTAACTGCTTTATTTAACTGCTGTGTAACATAACGTGCATCCTTACATACAACCGCGCAACGTTAGGTACACTATTACGAAGCTCCGCGGTGTGTGCGTGACTCATCGATGGGTTCACGTACACGCCGCTCGTTGAAAAAAACGGATTTCTCCGACTCTGCCTATTGACAAACTCAGGGCGAGCATAGCACGTCACAACTCACACGTTAAATTTGTGTTACATCCACTTTTATTATTTAAAAAAACAGTCTTTAGTGTTACAAAAGTTTACTGAACTGTGAATGTAGGAACCTGATAAAATGTATTGAACAATCACATGCACCACCTGCGTCTTAATCTTCTACCAATTTGCCTAAAGTCACAAAAGATCATATAACTCAACAACCTTCACCAAAGCCGATACAACACTAAAAAAGGAATCAATGGGTGCTGTTTTAGGAGTCATTGTACGATCTATTTTCAAAGGAAATATGTTTGGGCGTAAAAATTACAATTCAAATAAAAAGAAAATCAACAGCAACAAGTAAAACGCGGTGAGAGTATCACGAAAAGAAGGAAATTGAGAATAAGATAAAAAAAACAAGAATTTCTATAAACAACAACAAATCTGATTCTTCTGATTCGGACAAAGTCAAAGGCCTTTAAGAAAACTTATGTATTCAAAGACTACTAAACAGACGAAGAAAAGCGTTTTGCTGTAGCAAATTTTGTAATTATGCATTATGAAGGAAAATATTATCCAGGAAATGATGAAGGAGAAAAAACGAGCATCGAATACGCACAATGATATTGACTACAGGAATTATTTTAGATGATCTGATACCACCGGATAAAATATACCACAGGGGCATGGAAATTAACGAAGAAATAAAGAAGCCTAAATGTCTGAACAAGGATTTTATAGAATACCGGGAAAGTTAAATATTTACCCGATAGTTAAATATTGCCCATTAAAAAAGATCTCGTATTACTTCAAAGACTAAAATGGTAAAAAATGGTACTTTCAAGATTTTTATTTAATTTACTAATAATTAAGTATAAATTTCGGTAGTTATATATGTTACGTCTTACCTAATTTTGATTATTAACTTATTGGAAGTAACTACTTGATACAGTAATTTATGTAAGTCGATTATCTACCAAAAGGTTGATTTGAATAAAAATTAGTGTTAGGAATTATTTTAGAAATTAGTTTTTAAATATAAGTATATATTTAAAGTGATTCTGCAGAACTAAGTAGTTTTATCAAAGGCTCATGAAACCAGAGTTGTAAGTGAAACACTAACACTAACTGAAGTTTTAATTTTTGTTACAATACAAAAATGTGGTTGTGATCCCTAAGTGTCCATTACTGTTTGATTATCGATAACTAAGTGTTGGGATAATTACTGGAGTGTCCCGTGTCGATTATTGGAGATTTTAAATAATTTTGATAATTCAGACTTTATTTTTAACCTACAATTTTTATTCATCATAAAACAACATAATCATATACTAAGAACACATTTTACTATTTTCACTAATTGCTTTTATTTTAAGCATACATTTTTTTAACTAACATTACGTTAGTATTATGTAACAAAAATTGTAATAGAAGTGGATTTTCTCAAAAGTTTACTACTGTGCCTTAAAAAAGTCAACTCAAGTAATTGTTCCTGTAAAAGTACTGAATTAGCCGTTAAGGTGAGTGTCTATCATGTTTAATAAATTAAACTATTAAGATCTTAGAAACTCATCGTCTAGACATCCGTAACAAACATGGCTTTGTCCACGTCTGTCTAAATAAATTTTAGTCAGCACAGCCTTTTAGCCTATATGGAATACATGCCACCGAAGTTACACCGTGAAAAAACATTATTTGTTCACGTACCTGAAGTGCAATTTACTTCATCGAGGCCATCCCAACAATCGATTACGCCATCACAAAGTTTCGTATTAGAAAAACAAGATATAGACTGACCGCAACGAAACCCCTTCGTCAAGTCGCATTCTGCAAAATAATTCAATTCATGAAATAATTTATTCAACATGGCTGGATTTCGTGTGTTTAAAATAAAGAATTTAATTTGTGGTAATTTAGATACAATGCTACATAAAGTAAAAAAAACCCTCTTGCATTTTTAAATGTAACAAATCTAAAGATGATCAAATGGCTTTAATGAAGTTAACACGAATAACTACGTCGAGGTGGAAGGGAGAAGGTACCATCTCTTTCGCCAAATTCCAATTTCACCTGCACGTGGTGCATCCTGCTAGCAAACAAACGAGGCTCTGGTGACCGAATCAGGGCGGAAAATTCATCAGAATTTGCTGCAACAAAATTCTACAGACTAGTAATGGGGAGCTGCATCACCAGTACAAGGGTACTGGCACTGCTTTCACCAACCCGTATGCCCAGTGAGTATGGACAAACCTTGCAATAAATGGAGGTAATCTGTTTTAGACAAAAACTGTTGCGTAATTTACCACAATGCATTTCATCCGAGCGATCGTAGCAGTGTATAAAACCATCACAGCGGGCATCAGCAGATACACAGAAGCCGTTGCGGCATCGCCATTCTTTTGGAGAACACGTGACCAGCGACAACAAGCGACAGACACGCACACCTCGAGTTTTGTCTACCAAATGACACGCTTCCGTCTCTAAAGCACATAAACCACCGCAACCTAAAGAGTATACAAAATTTAAAATGATTTCTTTTATGTAAGCTAATACATTGAAATGAAACTAACTTTACTGAATTATCGCATTTTATTTTAACTTTTTTACTTCCCGACTCGTGTTCACGAAGGAGTGTGGCACAGAACAATAAATAAGACTTCCTGATATCACAGTTAACCCGGGCTACCGTTAGATTTTAATTAGTAATTTGGGTTCGATCTACGCAGAAGGCGTCACAGTATACTCGAGGTCGTGCTTGGCTTTGAATTGAATTTTATTATAGCAGTGTCTCAAGTCGGTGGTATTACCCAGTCATCTTTTCCATTCGTGAATCATCCTTAGCAGGAATTGGTGTTACTTCGCAAGGATTTGTGTTTTATCGTATCTGATATAATAGTTGGGGCGATTTCGAATACGATCACAGAGTATAGACTTGCTTGCCATGAAACGAAAGGCGACAAAATGCGAAAAATTTATTCCATTTCAGTATTTAAAAATTCAAAATATTTAAAAAAAATAATCCGATGTTAATTGATATAAACAGAATTTAGACTTTTTAATTTACCTGTCGGATCATTTAGATCTAATGCAGTTTTACAAACAGATGTTCCAGTACTTTCTTCTAACATACACACTTCATTTGTTTGGCACGAACAAAATTTTTGAGACACATTTTTATTTATTAAATCTTCATTTAATTTCAATACAGCTTGATTTTTCTTCCCGTCTTTGGGATACGTCTTTATATTTTTACGAATTTTTGTTATAATATTAGAAGCATGTGATAAGTTTTTCGTTGTTGAAGTAGTAAATGGTTTCAACGTGGAGATAATTTCTTGGAACATAACAGTGGTCGTCAAAGGTAACTCTGAATAAATACCGGCAGTCACTGAAGTTGTTTCGTTCAAATTTATATTGCTTGTTGGCACAGCGTTTGTACTAATAATATTGGTAGCATTTGTTTCATTTAGTGATGTAAAATTCACTAAAGTTAAACTTATTATAACAATTGCTACGATCATTATACTTATTGAGCACACTTGTATTTGAGTTCTTTTTTTAATAGGACTCTCGTTCAAAGTAAAATCAACCATGCACCCGATTCCTTTTAAGCTTTTTCTTAATCTTCCCTGACTTGAATTATTAGTATGTGTATCGTAAGAAGTACATCTAAATTTGTGTCGAATACTAGTGTCAACTTCTTGAGATATGGAGGGTATGCATTGACTTCTTTTCAAACTAATAGGATTTTCACAATCTTGTAATTCTAAAGTATTTCTGATAAAAGTACCATCATCACAATAGGATATTCTTTCCAATTCTTCAAAGTTAGACTTCGCTTTTTTTGTATCAAATTTATCTCTTGGAGTAGAATAATTATTTGGGAAAAATGTTTCAGTAAGCGTTTTCACTTCATAGTTTCTTATCTTTCCTCTACATGTAGAACAATATTTTGTTACGTTTTTATCTGTGTATGGGGTGTTAATGATAGCTTTTCTTAAAATGCTATTTGTCCAAAGATGGGAGCAGTACAATGATTCTAAATTACAACTAGAGTTTTCAGTTTCATCACTTGTCGTAGGCAAATTGTTTTCACAGTTGTTCGATAATTTCATTTTGTTTTTAACAGGGATATGATCTTCTCCATACCATAGTAAATATTATATGGAGCATCTGAAAAATAAAATCATAAATAATGAGAAGTGGAAGTAATAAGGTCAAAATTAAAAAAAAAACATATATGCATGTAATTTTAAGGCTCATGTTCAGCATTAATAAGAAAATACCAACAAAGTTTAGCTATTTATATTTAACTAAAATCTTAATGCTTTTTGTATTCTTCACCTTCATCAAATTATATAGTCAAATTCTGAACAAAGAAATTTTCAAGAAGCTCTAATAAATCTGGTCTAAAATAGAAGATTTGTCTATATTGTATTCGCATTGGAGGCGGCTTTAAGGCCTGACTGCGATATTTGGTGCATGGTGTTTGTCATCACAAGTCTGTAGGATATTTGAAAATTTTTTATTCGGATCGTCAGAACATCGTCAGTTAATTAGCAGGGTGCACCGTGTGCATGAAGTTGATATTTGGAGAATAAATGACCGTACCTACTCCTTATATTCTTTTTCCCGGAGAAGCGATGAGTGGTTTACAGAACCCCGTTTGGGTACGCTAAATTGTCCCAAATGGATATCCGTGATCTCTGCCTACTTCTATGCGTGTGTGATATATATATTTTTATATACAAAAAATATGTTGGGGTTCTGTTGAAGTCCTATAACTACAGGTGTAATTGCTTCAACGCAATGGTAGCAGGAAGGGTAATTTTGTGTAAAGGGTATCAATGATCGTGCTTTCAACTGCTTCTTTAGTTAACTCTAGATCGTAATACGTTGTCGCGTATCTTGTTACAATATGCATGTAATTTGTGTCAGTCTACACGGACCTGATGTTTGAACTGATTTACAGTTACATATCTATTTAATTACCACTACAGTAAAACGTCACTAACCGACTATTTTTGGTATCATTTTATTAAATAAATATCTAGGGTAAACTAAATGTAACTAAATGTAATAGCTGTCACTGGCCAAAACTACTTAGGAACTATAAACCCTATAAACTTAAAATTTGGCAGGTGCAGGTATTCACTAAAGCCGGATTGGAGGGCAGTAAGAAAATCCTGTTATTGAAGATAGCGAAATTAAAATCGTCTCTTATGTTATTACTCTTAAATGTTAATTAAATCCCTACACTGTCAAGCGTTTTAGTCCAAGATTTTTAAATTATTTCTAATATTTATGTATGAGGAAATTTATTAACAGTTATTATGAATTTGAAACATAATAAAAATACTGTACAAAATATATTTAATTATACGATATTCGAATGAATAATTTATTTTCGAATATAATCTGAAAATATATACAAATTAGAAACTCCTTGTGAGTAACTGCTGGTTAACTCAATATAAGTAAGGGTAACAAACGAGCAAACAATCAAGCTGGAGGAACAGAATCAATGCTTCCCCATTGCAATGCATCCTCAATTATGAATCAAGAAGGAAATTCGTTCTCTCCTGGAGACTAAGATGGAAAGCCACGTTAAGAGTAAATGGGTCACCGGTTAAATCACTCTCCGTATGAAACAAAGTAGCATTATGCTGTAATTTAACGCTGATATTCTTTGTGAGTGTAGTTTTCCCCGGTAAAGCCTACGCATTCATGCTGCAGCTATAATACACCAGCGTACCTCGAACATATAAACTTTCTTTATCATTATATAAGCTTCTTTTTGCCTATGATTAAGAAGGTACTAAGATTTTCACCTTGCTGTTATTTATATTGTATATTGGTAATGAAACCAAATAATTGGACAAACAACCTCACCAGGACATGGTGCACCCAGCGCGCAGTGCACCCTGAATCCTACGCGCCAACAATCGAGCCTCGGCGAAATATCCATCTTAATTTATAGAAACCAAGTTAGTGAACCCGGCCTAGCGATGGGAAGGAAAATATCAAGCGAGCTTGCCCAGCGTGATAAGTATAGGAATCTTTCCAAGATATATATGCCGGCATTTGCTGGCGCTTTCTTGGAGAGGCCTTTGTTCAGCAGTAGACTAAATTAGGCTGATGTTGTAGTATGGCGATAAGGCAAAATTCATATTTATTATAGCAGAATGTATTAAATTAGGCTCTTATAAACGTAAAAATCTACAACATTCTACACCGGTTCTCAAAGACCTCTAAGGAGTCTAAGTAAAGGAAAGAAGAACTTTACAAATCATATTATAACAAAATTAATTAACATTAAACTATTATTTTCGGGTTTTATTGAGTTTAATTTTAATAAAATAATGATAAAATACGTATATAACAGTTGAGTAGTATTCGCGTAAATACAAGAAACTGTTCATTAATATGAAGTACAGTATCAATAGTTAATTATAATATTAAAAGCCATTCGATCGCCAGTATGGAAAGAATTTATAGTATTAGGTATTAGAAAATCTGAAATCTGAAGTAAGATCTTCTAGCTATATAATTATATTGTAATTATATATATATATATATACATATGTATTAAATATTATTAATTGTATATTAAAATTATAATATCATATAATATATATATAAACATATATAGTATATTATATAATTAAATTACCTTAATTAAAACATTAATTACCATTAATTAAAGATCTAAGGTAAAATTAATATATTAAATTAGCTGTCGCTATAAAAATTCTCATATATTAGTTGTTTAATTTAATCAGCAGTAAAGGCACAAAATAAGAATATTTAAAGTAAAAGCAGAAAAAATGTATTTTTGCCAATTCCGTAATGTTAATCTCTGTAGGCTTAGATTAATAGTAAAGCAAATAAAGTAGGATCCAGTAAAAATCCCACTGCTAGGCAAAGGATCAATATTTGGCAGAGTTTTGGAACCGGGAAGGATCCGCCACGCTGCTTTAGAAAGAGGATTTTTCAACATGTTTGGCTTCGCTGCCCAGCACTAAAAATTCCAATTATCATTTTTACCCGTGCCTGAATCGGGATTCAAACCCAGGTTTTATTTTTAGTTATTGCGGAGGGCATTCAAACAAAAAAGTTCTTTACATAACTCGTATGAAGTACGAGTTCGTGTGGTGAAAACCTTCCAATGTCTTTTTTATTTAACTCCAAAATCTGTTCCAATATAACAATAAATTAAGTAAAATTCTAAGGTTTATTACTGCTCAAATTCATATCAATATATCATTGGAAGTTTCCGAAAGTTTAGGCGTCCGGAAAACAGAATTTTTTTTGACAGTAATAATATTACAATTAGTACTAAGCATCAATTTAGTAAGTAAATACGATGTTGTGTTACGTATAATATTCAAAATTTCAAAATGCCAGACCTACCCACCAGTACCACTACTACACATCTTATTAAATTAATCATTTACATTGTAATCTTCAGCTTTGTATCACTTATCAATAATAGAATATATTGAATTATAATCATTTGATAAAAAGTCATGTTTTGCAAAAAAAAAAACATTTGACCTCCACTTTAACTCTAGGTCGAATTTACACATTTCCACAGTTTCGGAAATTAAATGCAATATAAACAATATAATGAAAAATAAAATAACTTACATGAGTGATCTCAAGAGCAATATTTTAAAACACTAATAAATAAACTTTTTTTTGTCAAATATATTGTCGAGTGGAAGTTTTTGTTCACGACCGGGTGCTGTGCAACCGCGTGTCTAATATGGACTGCGGTTGCTGTTGACAACGTCTAAACAACTTTGCACCAACACCAGCACCCCGAATACCGTAACCAACGACGGAGTGAGATAGATTCAACACACGTCTGTTACTAGAAAGGGATGTGTAACGGGGTTGGCTACGTATGGCACGGTAGCGGCCAAGGCCTATGCTCAGTCAAGAGTAACACCCGCTACGTTTATGTACATGCAACTGAATGGACATCTGTTAGTTGAAGAACCCTCGTAAACCTAATAAGTGTCTAACAGCAGGTTAACAGTATTCAACGATATCTTCGCCTAAAACACCGTTTCGTGATATCGGATATTTTAGTCAACTAAGTTTCCTTATTATATAATCATGTAAATCAAGCAATAGTTTAAGTTTAAAGTGTACCGCTATATTATTGTATTATGTTTAAATTATTACCTACTACTAATTCATCATGCAATTAGTGTAGTAAAAGTAAATTCATTTGTATTAATATAGTTTTGAATTATTATAAATTGTGGCACTACCCGCGTATGCAAAGTAGCAATAAAGAGGATGATGATGATCATAGGCTTAGCTGCTTTCCACCCTTGTGAAACAACTTAGGTAAAGCATAATGCTTAGTTGGTTATTCCCCCATCTTATTTGACTTTTTCTGGCATTAAATTTTACCAACTCCGGCATAGGATCGAGTAGTAGAATAAATTCTCTTAAGCTTTCTGTCACTTCACAGCACTAAAGAGTTCCCATGGTTAAAACTAAACAATACGGGAGAGAGATGGAATTGTCAAAGTCATTTTTAATCTGCACGATTCTACCTCCCAGCAATCCCGATTTATTTACTAGTTTATACGAGTAGCTTTCGTCGGTTTTTCAACATAGCACGGTCCTGAGGTTCCATCGACCTCCAACTAACTTTGTGTTATTTTGTTTTTTATTGTGTTCTTTTACTTTGCTGTTTGTTTCTCTATTATTATGAAACATATAATACATATTAAACATATAAAAATAATGTAGAGATATTGGAAAGTTACATAACAACATTCCAACATTAATAAATTTATTAAAGAGAACTTTTCGCTTTGTCAGAAATATATTCCTGAGAATAATGATAAAATAACATTTATTTTAAATTGTGACCAATCGTGGATTTTCATTTGCAATAATATAACTAGAAAACAATGATTTGTCTTAAGTAAGTACCAACTCGTTGCACCACTGAGTAAGCAATCGCAAAAGTAGATTTAGTGTTATATAGGTTTGAATAAATAAATAAAGTCAAACATTTCATCTAATCCAGAAGTTCTCTCATCAGAGGGACATTAAAATATTGTAAGACGATAAAAATGTCGGTTGCTGCTTCTTTGCTTAATTTGTCTTTTAATTGGCCTTAACCATTTTAATTAGATAATGGCATGACTATAGGCCTCCCTAATTTTAATCATCTCATCACAAACGCAGCCTAGGCAACCGCGAACAATGTTTTTTACTATCCGTATTTTTTTAAATAATTTGTTTTTTTATTTAAACATTTGTTTAAAGTAGCCGAAGAAGAATGAGGAGTTCACAATAACTAATTGTTATCTTAATGTCTACAAAAATAAGTAATGATTGAATGAAAATTCTTTATTTGAAAATACCTATGTTGTCAATTGTCATTTTATTACAATCTAAAACGTATCGTAGTGAGGTTCCTCTGACAGAGAAGAAACAGGCAAAAGAAACTGCGATTTTCATACCAAAAATACTAAATAAAAAGCAACGAATAGTCTCCCAGGCGATTGAAGCATATTCTAAGATAAAAAATAATAATAAAAAACTAAAGAATAAAAAGAACTCATGCAGGATTTGCAGACCGGTGTTGACCAGCCGCCAACATTAACCAACACCTCAAGCTGTTCCTGTTCACAAGTATGACCCACGTGGCAGCCATCGCCCTCCTTAACTATATTAAAAGGATTTGGACTGCGTACCGTGTGGAATATCAAGCCAACATTCCAGCAACAATCTTACTTAAAGGATGACAAAGAAAGGAATAAACTTCTTGTAGTGCTTGCAATACTTTTTTCTATAACTATGAAATAATAGTGTAAATATTTGCGTGTAATCTAAGCAGTCTAAGACAATATTCAATGTCAAATGGAGTTGGTTATATAACAGTTACATTTGCAGTAACTATAATCTCAAAATTTAAATGTCCTTTTTATTGGCATTTCCACAGATTTCATTTCCACACTGAAATTAAAGATTTTAGCAAAAATAACTTTCCAATTCACACAATTCTTTAATAAACTAGTAGCTTCACACACAAAGACCTCTTTCCCAAGGGACCAAAAGTCTTGCCTTCAAAAATAATATTTCTGGAGACCAGCCCTATGTGGATGACGAGACAGTCTGCCGGCACTATTTTTGGCAAGATAGGAGACCTTTTTTAAATCAGAACATTTTCATACAGTAATTGAACACTAATATCACGAACGCACGTAGTTACAAAATATTTGGGAATGGACGGGAATCACTAGTGTAGATCAATCATTTCGCATGTCCAAGTATAGAAGAGAATTTGCTAAACTGGCGGCCAACAGTAGTGAAGTGGAAGTGAAAAAAAGAAGAAGAATCTCGTATCATTTTAAATTTGGTTCGTTCAGTTCGAGTACAATTTGAAACCTCTTTCAAGTTTTTTGAAGATTAACAGAGAAGTTGGAGAGGAAGGCCTTCGGAGGTCTTGATTTGATCTTCGGAAGACATGCTATCGATCGGTGTGGGCGCACGGGGCAAAAGTTGTGGTTAGTTTTTTTTAATAGTATCCAACATCTCGCAAAATAATTGGCCGAAAATTGAAGATCAGTCATTTTAGAATAATATAAACAACTGCATTAAAATAGATAAGCAGTATATTCTGCTACTGCCTTTCGTTCGGTGAGTGGGGTAACCGTAGGCTCATCCTCCCTCCTATCTCCTAAATATTCTTAAAGGCCGCCAACGCACCTGGAGCCCTTTTGGAGTTGCAGATGTACGTGGGCGACGGAAATCACTTACCATCAGGTGAGCCGCTTGCTTGATTGCCGCTTGAAATAAAAAAAAGGTAAGTTGTCCAGCAGAGAATACCAATGATAGGAGGTCTGAGTAAAATGTTGACGCACTATCATAACGTGTTTTCATACACTTTCCTAAGAAAAAGGACGTTTCTTAAGAGTCTGATGTTTTTTAACCCTGGCCCATGTTTACTCCTCACAAACTGATTTCTTTTAGACCTCTTGACTAAATTAATTGAAACCTGAAATGATAATTGAGCATCGATTTTTTACTAGTCAGCTTAAGCTTAAAAAATACTGCTTTTGAATTATAACTGTAAGTTACTGAAAATGACATCCCGAAATAAATTAAACAATGTCGCATTCACCTGCGTAGCCGTGGGATTACGGGTGCGCTGCGTTTGCATGGGCTGCAGACAGCATCCCGGTGATGCAGCCGCCAAGTGCCGCCGGGCGCTCGGCCGGCCGCCGACGCTGCCTGCGACACGCAACCATGCGGCGGCACAACTCTCACTGCGCGCGCCGCGTGTGGTTGTTTGTCGTTAGCTCGATTGCCCACTCGGCCGTATATTCGCTCAGACCCCGACACACACCTCAGTGTTCTGGCACACTGCCGTCAGTGAGCGCGTAACAACAAACCGCGCGGTTTCTCTTGAAATTAGTATGTGAATGCGACATTTTTTGTTTGTTCTACATGAAAACGAGTGAAATGTTATTGTTCGCTTACTGATCGTTACTACGCGCATTTACTTCGCTCCGCACTTGGACGTAATTTCATGAGTAACTGATTGTTTTTACTTTGTGAAGGTGAGCAGAATACTTTTTAAATAGACGTCATCCTTTGTAATCGCAATAACCATATTTTCAAATAATTTTTGCGTTGTGATCCAATTTTTAAGACTTCGATATTTTATAAGTATTATATACTTTATTTTATGTAGACAGTGAAGTGTTACAAGTGAATAACTTAATTCAGTGTTGAGAAAAGCGTGTGTAAGTTATTTAGTATCATAGACGTCCTACTTCCAATCAGATGAAGTCGAGTGTCCAAGTGAATACTGTGTCACATTGTTGGTCACAGCATCATTAAGTTTAAATAATATTTCAGTAGTTAACAGGGAAAACTTGTAAAGATGAATGACAGAAGGCCAAATACCTTTCTATTTCGTATGTGACAGAACTCAGATATTTACCGGTGCGGTACATTTAAAAAAAGGAAGAATGCAAACAGCCTTAATTTTTTTTACAGTTACCAAATTTTATGTCGAAGCACCGCCCTAATCAGAAATGAATATCACAAGGCAATGATTTTGCGACAATATCTTTAAAATATGAATGTTATATGAAAATGCGCAGTTAGGTATTTTATAAAACTATTTAGCGGTTTGTAACCAGATCTAATAGGACCACAGAAATGAATTCGGGACACGTAACATACCAAGCCGATTCTAAACTAATACAAATGATGTGTGTCATCTAACGGTATTCTGTCAATATTACGTAAGAATCTACCATTGAACATTATTAGGAAATAAGGTAACATCATTATAAATAAAAGACAATCAATACAAGAAGTAGGAACTAAATACAGCCAAACGCCATACTAGGTATATTAAGACAGAAATCTAGAAGATAACATAAAAAATTAACGGTATAGGAGGTGAAATGTAGTACATTTTACTACATTTTTCAGATTTTTACTTGCCTTAACCACCACCCAATCATTCTGTGGTACATCATTCTTCCATTACACATACTGTGTTTTTTAACATGGTTTCTTTTATTCCAAGGTTACTAATAAACGAAATCATATTGTGGATCTGAATAATGACTCGGTATAATTATAAGGAGGAATATCTTCATACGGAATTATTGTGAAATATTTTTATGGCATAGCGGATAAGGCCACTGCTATTCTAGATACCTAATTGTCGATAACTCTATAGCATTACCAGTTATTTAGCCCATCACATTGCTTTGTTCTTATTTCCTTTTTTTTATAGAAGAAGGGGGCAAACGAGCATGCCGGTCATCTGATGTTCTTTGTCTACTTAAGTACATAGGTTCGTGTAATCATTAGTTACTGTAATTCCTAGTTAAATTACTAGGATGCCCTTTCACCGTATAATTGCCTATGACAGTTCTTTCTTGAAATGTAAATTTGTTAAAAAATATATTTTTTTAATTTTTTGGATTCGATACGTAGCTCTATTACGATGCCTATAATATCTGTCCGTCCGGCTGTCCGACGCTCCACCGGTCAGTCCCTCCGTCTGTCCGATTGTCCGTCAGTCCGTGCATCCGTTCGCCCGTCCGTCAGTCATACCTATAAACTGTTGTACCCTTTGAACCGTAATATAATTAGATGGTTTTAATTGAATAAGTGTTATTATGGCAGATATCCTAACAAATAATAAAAAAAAAAAATCGGTAAATACATAACACAGATATCTTTATTAGATTATAAATAATAACAAAGTATTATGTGGATACACGGAACCCTAGGGTTGTGAACCCGACTCGTACCCGGGTCTTTAAGCCTGTAATCCTTTGTTGTTCTATCATCAAAATTATAGAACGGCTAATTGGATTTACATCCGCTTTTATGTAACAGCTTGTAGGAAAACAAAAGTTCCGCAACTTACCAACATTCACGAATTTTAAATATAAATAATAGATTCTACATATTTATTTATAAATATTGTGTGTATCGAAAAGTTCAGTTTCATTATGACTTCTAGTGTGAATATGTTCTTATTGCACATGTAATGTCATTTACTATTGTATTTAAAAAGTCCTTTGCTAAAATTTCTGTAACAAAACCGTGATTTGTTCTTTTTCAATAAATTTGACTACGTTCTTCTGCTTCCTCTTGGCTTCTCTCTATGCAATCCTTCCAATGTCAATTGCGTATTCGCAATTTCAACGACCAACGTCATGGGAGTGTCAACTGTTATTGCTAAAGTTGGCGAACTAAATCTAACCTTAGAACGATTGGAACAGTATCTTTGGTTAAAACGATCAGAAAGTTCCATACAACGAAGGTTGCAGAAAGATTCAAAATAGGAAACAATCATCTTAGGACTATAATCTCAATATTTCATATGGTTAGGGAAAAACGTTGCATTAGACCTTTTAAAGTTACATACTTTTTAGGTACATTTAGGACATTTGGATGTTTTTTTTATTGTGCCAGCAGATGATAAAATCAGTCTCGTTTTACGTTGCAAAATTTAAAATTTTATCGCAAGTATCGTAATCGCATAAATATCACCTAGAGAGAGCGTATTCAACTGGTAAAGTCTGCGTCATTCGGCGATCTCGAGTTTGTAACGAAAAAAGTGAAACCGATGTATGTATGTTACCCACCTTCTTAGTATCACAACATCATATAAAGTATTACTTTTCCATGTGTTATTTCTTTTATTTAGAAGAAACAGTTACCCTGATGTACTTTTTTACTTTCTTTATCGCTTTAATAAATGGCTAATGATTTATTTATACACATAAATATTTATTATTAATTATCTTACATGTCACAAACGTTTTAATCCAATTGTTGGAAAAAGGAAAGGAAAGGATAAAACGGGAAATCTGAATTCCTACATAATCAGTTAAATCCGGTAGAAGTTTTCATTAGTTGGACGGTTTAATAGCCTTTAAAAACTTCTGGAGTAATTTTGCATAAGGAGTTTTGTTATATTAAATTAGGTTGCTAAACCTTAATGCTTAACTTCATGTTCATAGCAAATTATGTTTCTTCCACTTCTTGTTCTCTTTCATCTGCCAATTTACGTCCACTGCTAAACATAAGCCTCTCCAAGAAAGCACTAGCATTTGATTTTTTTTAATAAAATAAAATATCAAAAAATAAAAATTAAGGCTATATCTACATAAATATTTTAACTAAATCATCATAGCGGTACTATTAACTATTCTGTGGTTTAGCATAATTATTACGTATTTTGCGGCTAAACACCGAGTTCTACTTTGACAAAACTTTGTTAAGATAAAACATAACTAGTGATTACATTGACCTATATGCTGTGGTCTTTTAAAATCTGATGCCCTTTATTGAGTTCGATGTCTTCATAGAACCAAGTCATGCTTTGTAAACTTTCTTTGGTGGTAAGAAAGAGGTTAACGGCGAATTTCGACGAATACAGAATAACAAATAGATGTCCACCATATTATCTTTACTGACGTCGCATGTTAATAATACCACGGTAATGCAATATTCGTTGTTTCCTTAAAGAGGTCATATAACATTTTGGGTCAATGATGAAACAAAAACTTTACATAATTGACAACAATCGATATTCGACTCTTTCAGTCATTTGGGGATATTGGAAGAGAAAAATAACAATTCTAAAATCTTTTCCGACTATAAGTACTAATAATAAAACTGGTCAACAGTGGTTACGATGCCCTAGATATAAGATGGATTTTGGACATATTTATGCTCATAATTCATGAAACTATCAATGATTTTAAGATTTGCTCTTGTTTTTTTTAATCTTTATTTTCCTTTTACATTACAAAAATCGGAAAACATTAAACAAAATAACAGGTATATTTAAGTCAGTTTTTTTTTAAATTAGAATACATCGAAGTAAATACAGGGGGAAATTTCCGAAAAACGCTCTTTATAACCTTTTCTTTCATAATTTTTCAGGGGACAATCTCTTTTTAAAGACCAGCAGTAATCTGCCATCGTGTGAGGATCCCACCAACCCTGATACCTTTCCTCCATCACTTTCAGATCCTGGTGCAACAGCTCTCCCTGTTCCTCACTATAATTTCCTAAATTTCTTCAAAACTTGCTGCTTTACCTAGGAAATTTTCGACTACTAACACAAAACTTCTGTATCTTTCATCAATTGCCGTACTTGAGGACCATCAAATGTTCCACCTTTCAACTTTTCCATACTAAGCTTAAGAAATTTTCTACAAATGTAATGAAAACAATTGCCTTCCTTGTCCAACGCTTTGACAAATTGCTTTATCATTCCTAACTTGATATGTAATGGTGGAAGTATGATTTTGTTATCAACGGCTCCCTTATTACATGGGCTTTACCGACAAATGAAGTTGCTTTGCTCTACTGTCCCACATACAAATGAAGGAAGTGTATTACGTGTATCCACTTTGTTGACCAAGTAAAAAATTTACCATTTTAAAATGTACACAGATCGGCTTAGTGTAATTTTTTTTTCTAAAACTAATTTAACATTGTCATATTCTTCTTTGAGTTTTGTTGAATGGGCAATTGGAATTGCAAATTTATTTAAATTGTGCAGTAAGACGCATTTTAAACTTCTTTTACAACTGTCAATAAAAAGGCTCCACTCAGTAGGTTTGTATTTGTTTAAACCTATTTCTAGAAGCTTCCCGATATTATTGCAGTAAACGAGTTCATTTTCACCAAAAAATTGTAATAACTCACTTTCTCGCGTTATGTATGTAATTGTTGCCCTTGGTGCCAATAAATTTATTTCTTTTAATCTTGAGGCTAACAGTTCTGATTCTTGTTTTGATAAATTGAGATCACGTATTAAATCACTGAGTTCATTCTAAGAAAACCACTTTGGCGTAGATGTTTCACCCTTCCATTCACTTCCACTGGTCGACTGTACCGATTTCTGTTAATTTGGCAACGTCATTGTTTCTGAGGGCATGCGAATTACTTTTGAAACGTAAATAGGCGAGGAAGATTTTATTGTGTAAAACAGGACATTTTGTAGACTGTAAGTCTATATCTCCACGTTTTATTTCGATTAAAACCTACCTACGCTAAATTAACAATCATCAAAATTATTCTTAGGCTCCATCCAGATCATAGGAATACCAAAGTCTAATCCAGGACGTTCTTCTTTTTTCCACAACCGTAAAGACTCAACACAGGACTTACAAACTTTATGAGAAACCCATGGTTTATCTGGTTTGTCCATTTGAAAAAGAAAATATTCAGCATAAGTCTCCTTGACAAAATCAGTGATATTTCTTTTTGTTTTTTTGTTATATAAACACCTCAAATATAACAAAATAGATCACTACTATATTTACAATTTCTTCGTGACGAACTCATGTTTTGAAAGACAAGACAGACAAATATATTAGAATGAACACTTAGTAAATAAAACTATGTATTAACACATGACAACTTATTCAGATTCACGTGTAAGTACTTCAATATTGTCAAATAACTGAGATCTTAGCTGTTCAGCGGTGTAAGAGGTCTGAGAGTGAGAATCACGTGATGTTTGTATGCGAACAGCGCGTACAGAAGCCTAAACATGACTGAAAAAATTGATTTTATTACTAAGAAGCCGGTAATTGTTCAAAATATAAGCTCTGCAAAAATCATAAAAACAAGACCACATTCAAAACTTTCATAAATATATTCGTAATCTGGCCACTTAAAAACATAAAAATTTGTAAAGATATCCAGGGCAACAAAAAAAATGTTTTTTTTTCTAGAGCTGTGTATAGAGAGTTAACTTATAGATGCTGAATTTTATTCAAACACAAAACCTGAATTTCGCGTGACAAATATTAATCTCGCGTTCTCTCTAGGCGGCATGCGCACTGGCGATCGCAGTACCAGACACCTCGTAACTGGCTCAACAAGCTGCTGCCCTTCATTGATCTTCTTATTTTTGGTGTACTATTTTTCGAGATTGCTATCCCGACGAGATTGCTATCCCGCCATCAGTCATTTTTCAACGCTTTTGCTTCTTACGGTACTCAAGGGAAGAAAAAGGGTGGTAGAGTTTTAAGACGATACCATACGGCAAAAGTAAGTAAGGTTTTTAAATATTTATTGTATTATAGTATATCCCAAATCGTAATACAATTAGGTACATACTCGTACAACCGCCATACAAGGGCTTCTTATTATGAATTAGAGATACGTTACATGATAAGTATGACGTCAATAGGAAAGCGCGTCGAAGGTCAAACACTTGTTTCCTGAAGTTCTATCGTTAATACACATAACGTCATTGCATAATTAGAAAGAAATATTTCTGGACAGAACACACTTCTTATAAGTAGCAACCTATAAATCTGCCCCTCTCATTTTTTAAGACGAATTTGGAACCGGGAATAATCCGGCTCCTTGCTTCATTGCGGGCTGGCGATATACTGAATTAAATTATCCTGTTTTTTTTTAATTTTTAAATAGTATAGTTTTTTTCTCTGCGATGTAAGTCTTCTTTTAGGAATGAATGAACTATAGTTATACAACATTTCGAATTGCAATTAACGTCTTTAGTTGTGCCATTAGATTTTTATTCCGAATTGAAAGCGATCTCTTTATAAAAAAAAACTTTCAGTGTACATAGTGTCACAGTTTCACATAATATTTTTCATATTATAATATTAGGTGCAGATAGAATAATAAAATATACAGAGTTTCTTTGTACAGACATTGTATGTTTAGATGACAAAAAGTTTGCAGGGGAACCTCACCGGCATGTGAGGTTGGTATTTGCTAGCAAACGAGGCTCTGGCGACCAAATGACGGCGGAATATCCACCTGAATTGGCCCAGCCCCATTCCCACAGATAAGCGATGGGCTGCAGTATCACTAGTTTGAAGCTCTGCCCTTACTAACCCGCTTGCCCAGCGATATGAGTATGAACAAACCATTCAATATTGCATGCCGGCTGACGTTTTCTTTGTTTAGGCCTATGTCTACTAGCAAAGCTATTAATATTAATATTACTGTTTCGCGTTAACTGCTTCAATTAAGCTAAAGATTGTGATAGGAATGATTCTCTGTAGTCAGACTCGAACCAACGACGTTACGTTTCGCAATCCACATAATCCGCACCCAGACCATTAGTCTATTGACACATCAAACGAAATTTATTTCAAACAGTGGTTCTCGTTGATTGTAGTTTCATATGGTATTTCAACCATTAGAAGAGAGCTCTTACAATGACAGAACGTAGATAATTAGGTAAATTGTTGCAAAATACAAAAAAACATGTGGTATCACAACTCTATATCTCTTTATCACAAGTTTACAACATGTGAACAGGGTGGCATAGTAATATGAAGTTAACTGAACGAGAAAGTATTACTGTGTTAATTAACTAGAAAATAACGCTTGCACTATAGCAAAATGTCGTGCGTAAGTAATATATGTAGTAAATATTAAGCGAACTAACTATGAGATACAAATTTTTACATTATTTAATATTTTGTAAAAATATTTGTGAGTACATCTCCATTGAAATTGAATCGAATAAAATATTGAAACGTTTTGATTACTTTGCAATGTCGACAATGTTTACGCGGAGAATGACTGAGTTATCAAATTATATAATTTATGAGATAATTTCAATCATTTATAGATACTGCGATAAAATAAGGGCGTTTGTTAGCGGCTTAAGAAACTGCCATCCCGCTTCTGCCAGAGAGTATCGTAGGAATCGACTAAAGGAAAGAAGTCAATCTACAGGAGCACACACAGTGACGAGATTCGCTACCTCACATTCAATCTCCCGGGGAGGCAAAAAGTGGGTTACAGAAGCATGTTTGACTACTCCAAATGGAAATCCGTAAACTCTGACTACCTCTATGAGTTTCAGGCGAGAAGAGAGGAGTGTAATGAAATATTTTAAATTTATTCTTTGACGTCTTTCGACTCTAAAATCAATGAAGGCAATCCTCATTAACTTCATTTTAAAAGTGTGCATTATTTATCATCATTTCAGCCTATCACAAGTCCACTGCTGAATATAGGCCTCCCGCTATGTTGTTCACTTAGTTAATCAATATAATCATCATCGTTGCAGTATATAGGCCGATCCCAAAGATTGGTTCAAAACACGGTATCAAACCGCCTGCCTAAACCACTAAGACTAATATTTACGTTTTTTTTTTGAGATTTTGACGATAAAACCGCGACTTTTTTGGTGCCACGACTAGTAACTGGTGAGTAAATTGCAGTATTTCTAGTTATAATACATACGGAGTAAAGGAAAATGTAATTAAAAAGTAATTTCCTTTTGCCAAAAAAAATAATATTACGTTCAGTAAGAAAAATGTAAAAAAATATTATATTACGGACAATCAGGTGTTCTATTAAAAATTAATTGCTTAATTAAAGTGACAATTAGCGAATTGGTTTTGTGATAATTAGGTAACAAGGTTACGTCGTTTAAAATTGAGGATAAGTATTATATACTAATGCAATAACTTATTGAATTCAGGACTGTGTGTTACATCATAATATTTTTAATGGTTATAAAAATTTGATTTCTTAATGACTTGTGCTACATAGGTAATACGTACCAATTTGATAATAATTTTCCTTTAGATAATACATCTATGGATGCAATGCAATCCCGCAGACTTTATTTTCGCACGGGAATTAACCACAGGATCACACAATGTTAACAAAATAATTAACATTTTTGCAAATCAAAGGCACTTACGTGACAAAATAAACAAAAATCTAAGTCAATAATGAATCTCTGTGGATTTTAGCCACATAATATTAGGGGTTAAAGTATGAAATTGCTGTTTTATAAAGAAAAATTGAATACACCTTTTTTTTCTAAGAAAAATATATTTATATATCGAAATACTTACCTTCGTTAATTATACATTTCTGCCATCTCGCGTTAGTGACATAACTCTGGGGATCTGGATTCTACTAAGTCCTAGAGGTCATTTTGTATATAATAGTAGTCGGTTGGTCTGTCGAGTACGGACGATGATTCTAATTGCAGGTCTTGTAATGTGAGAGGTCTTGCGTTATCACCGAGCAATAATGGCGAAGATCGATTGACGGGTCGGGGTTGTTTCTCTGAGAGTTTCGCAATCGTTGTTCGAAGTTCTTCAGAATCGACCTCTGCTATTATTGATACACCTAATCTCAAAAAGCTATAGTGAACTACAACACAAAGTGCCCACCAAACAGTTACCATTATTTTTCTATGGGTGAGCCGCTTGCTCGTTGCCTCGTCGTTGTGGAAAACAACAAAAATATACATTAAGTGACAATTTTTCTTATCTTAAAAAAGCATAATTTTTTTGTTTCCAATTTGTTCTTTTACACGCCTTCTATTGGCTTGACCTTTATGTACATATGAATGTAATCTTACAATTAAATTTTCACCTACATCTGGATAGTTTGGAATTCTGTTCACGTATTAACGTATAAATGACAATACAATATTATTGTACCATTGAGCTGGTCTGATAATGGAGCCGGAAGGTCAGAAACGGAACTCTTTAATGGTCATTAGTAAACCTATCGAGTTTGGAGTCATTACGTTTGCCTTAACGGAGGTGTTTATTTATCATAGACTGTATGCTAATTTATCCCATCATTGTTCAAAGTCCCTTAATTTTTGTACCTACTCATCATAGCAAGGCAAGCTTCAACGCGTGCTCCTCTATGTACATCAGTTAATTCATGTGGCACCCATTTCTCGAGTTTTTTTATTTTTTATCAATTTGTCCTGAATGAGTCAATGTTGTGGGTAAACTAACATGAGGTGCATCATCGTGACGCTAATTCCATGGTTGTTTGAAAAGGATTGGCTTCCACCATTACTGTTAAATCTTTGTGTGTACAATAAAGTATATTTCATTCATTCATTCATTCATTCATTTCATTGATTCATTCATACTTTTAATTTATCGTTATTTACCTTAGTGTCTGGCCTTTCTCGTGGTTCATTCTTCAAATCGAAGTTTCCACTACGAAAGCGATTAAACCAAAAACGCACAGTGCGTTACTCCTATCCTCTTCAAACGCAGGATTTATATTGCGAGCTGTCTCTGCCGCGTTAGAACCATATCTCCTATTCCAAAATATCTTTAATTTTTAAAGTTCTCTATGCTTAATTCAAACACTGAATGTAAAAACGATTGAAAGTCAAACAAAAGAACATCATAAAATTTTAGAGTTTGAAAATGTTACAGTTCTGTGTAAAAAAGTTCAAGTCGCGAATCTTGGACCCTGCAGATTTAATTGTAATGCAAAGTATCCACTCCAATAAAATGGCAACTTCACACTTTTACCCCTATTTTACTAGCAAACCGAACAGGTTTTAATCGAGCTATCTACCGGTTAAGGAAATTTTATATAGTTTCGTTGATAAGAAGTAGGTAATTATTTGAATACAACTCAAACAAGTATCAAATTTTCTTTCGGACGCAAAATTTTTTTGAGAATCAAATATTGCCTCTACTGTACGTATTGCTATGAACTCTGTATAATTCAAAATGAGTATAATAATAATCATATTAGCCGTTGACAATCTGGAGTAATGTTGCCTTCAAGCAGTGATACAAGTTTTAAAGTCGGTCAAGTAGTTTTCACATGTATATACAAACTCACACTGTCGCTTTTCAATATTAGTACATAGATGAAATTTTGGGTTAACCTATTGCAACTAACTACTTACTCACTACATCTACTACTACTCATTTACAATAAAACATAAGTTACATTTAAGTTACTCACAGTTTCGAGTCCTTGCTTCACTATTGTTGCAAAAATCAGAAAATTAAACAGATCCTTTAATTCTTGACGTGTTGAAATAAAATAATTGTTACTATTATTTAATAACCATAAATAAAACAAATAGTTCTCGTAAAAATTAAAGCATATTAAAGTAAACGACAAAATATCTTTGTAGGAAAGTAAAGTAGTAAGTGCCCACTGCTGGGAAAAGGTCTCCCTCACAAAACTTTGAGAGGGTTTTGGAGCCGGAAAGGGCCCGCCATGCTGCTCCAGAGCGGGTGGGAAGGCTTCACATATCCTCGAAATATTTTTTTATTATTTCTCAGACATGCAGGTTTCCTCACGATGTTTTCCATCACCGGCGAGCACGAGGTAATTACAGCACTTAAAATTGCTATTACCAATTTAAGTGGTGCCGGCACCGGGGATCGATCTCATGTCGTTGGCGCTCTATGAAGCTAAAGCGAGCGCCCTGACCACTATGCTACCACGGCTCTCAATATCTTCGTATTACCATCAAAATATTGATATTATTGAGCAAATTGCGCCTGATTTTTAGTCTACAATCGACACTTATGATCTTCATTCAAAATCATATAAATTACCTGTATGAGACAAAGTCTATAAGTATTGTGATCTATTCTTAATAAAATGGTATGTACACACCGGACAAAGGATTACTTCACGCACAAAACATTCTTTGTTCTTACAATCCTAGAGTATTTCTAGTAATCTAAGCTACCGGTGAAGATTGCGTGATTAACCTAACTTCCAATTACCCATAATTAAATAGGTATCCCGCGTAGATAATTAATTAATGTGTACAATTACTCCACGTCATCGTGTTTAGTTGCCGATAACAAAAGCAACCATTGGTGGTAAATACCAGATTACCAATGTAATAAATAAAGTATTTAAACAAAGCCGTTATTTACAGTAATTAAATCGTTTATAATTAATACCTATATATACCTACTTCTGTTAGTTACTAACGGTTTATGGGAATACCATAGATTTACCTTATATAATATGTCAGTAATTAAATAATATATAAATATTTATACGATGTCGAGATGATATCCCAATACCTATTAGAGACCTAAAAACAGCATAAGCATTTTAATATATACTTAAAAACACCTGCTTGATGAACAAAAGTTGATCCTATTGTGTTTTATGTTCGATTATTAAGATAATCTGTGGTGACTCGATGTGCTCATTTCCGTACTGATGAAATCATTTTTATATTTTATGTTATTACTATGTTTTATGTTATGTATATATCTAGATTATAAAAAAAATAGGGCGTACAATTTTCATACTTTTACCATCATTTTTCGGTTTTATTGTAATTTTGTTTTTATTTGCATTTTTGCTTAAATGTATTTCCTTCTTTCTAAAATACAAAATCTACAAATCCGCTAAACTCAGTTTTGAAAGTAGGGTTTCTACAAACTTCTTAAATATGTCAGAAAAAAATCTATTAACTATTAACTATTTTGACAATAAGAAGGTCTGGCCTATAAATTCACGTAAAGGAAAGTCAACTTGCAATGTACTTTGTTATTTTTACTCCCCGATTATAAATCAAGAGACTTTGAAAGTCTATACCACAGTTTTTGTCAAACATTAACGTCATCTGCATGTGGCTGCCTGAAAAAACACACAAACACACAAACGTGAAAGTTTGTATGTTTGCTGTTCAATTAGGCAGATGCTTTTTATCTCAATTAAGAGTTTTCTTGGAACCAGACAAAATTGTATTTGCGGTCAAGGCCGCGGAGAGTCACTAGTTTAAGATAAATTTGTTTCAAATCAATTCATCAGCCAAGACTAGATAACACATGGCTAACATAAAGGAGTGTGACTTTACAACAGTACTAATGTACTAAATATTTGTGTACAACGGTACTAAAGGGTGTTGTAATTTTTACACAATTCATAAATTTTTCACATTTCACATACATTTTTTAATATATCCAATGAGTTTTGTTTTTAAAAGCTTGGTGCATTTTATTGTGACATTCACTACAAATATATTTCAAATAGATAAATATTAATGCTCAAAGTGATACATATTAATGTGCAAACTACGAAAACGAATAAACACTCAACTCCAAACAACAACAAACTCAACTCCAAAATACGTCCAAAATAACAATTAAGTAGGAAGATATTTAAAATTTGTAATTGACATTTAGAAGATACACAGGCTGTTTATTACAATAAATACTCACATAAATACTTATAATACACATCACTTGTAGTTTGTAAGTTTTAGCTTTTGAGGTGTGAAATTATGAGTATTTAATTTAATTTAATTTTTATTTTGTGATGTCAACTAGCGATCAACGTTATTAATTTTGTTCAAGAGGCCAGTCTTCTTTTATCAGACTTAAGGCCGCACGGGTCAAGTGTCGTCTGATTTTCTACAAGCGTCATAGTGTTGTCATTGTGATCAGAGCTAGTCGTGGAGTAATTATTCTTGTGTTATAATGCAACCTTCTGTGCTCATTAATTCTTTACATCGCCAAATAGCTGCTGTCAGTAGAGATATTAAGTGTATTATTATCCCTAAATACGATTTATTTTGGCTAACAAAATTGTGCTATATAATAATATAGAATAAGCTAAGAAAACGAAGTAAGTACTAATTTAATATTATACAGGACGAATTGTAATTGTCGGGCTTGTTTTAATATATAATATAATATATTAAAAATATAAAAGTATTATATCCACTAGTTGCAAAATAATTTAATCAGTAAAAGTTCAATGTGAAAGTAGTTTAATTTAGGTAAAACGGCACTAACTTCCATAACGATCCAATTTTAGGTTTTATACTATACGCAATGTCATGCGACTTACCATAACGCTGTCAATATAATACCGCCGGTTAACTTGAACAAGGAAGGATTTCTTAGTATTATTTTGCTTATGTACACATTGTCCATAATTCCAGCAGAACACAGACACTATTTATATTCGACACTACAGTTTGTAGATAGCTTGCGCAGCGCGACTTAGACATTGAATAACAAATGAGAAAAATCATCGCAAGTCCAGCGGAGGAGGCGTGCCCCCAATCTCGAACATTGAATTGTGCGGACGTTAAGTAGGTATACCTTATTACGATTACGATCGCAGATAGCCACCCCCTCACCTTCAGTACAGTTTATATTTAGTTTTAATTTATATATTATTTCTGTAAATTACAGTAAGTACATAAAATTGTCTAATAAATAAAGTACATATTAAACTGAAATATATATGAACCAAAAACGTGTTGCGGAACAGTTTGTCCACAGGGAGCCGTACCTAAGCCATAAATCTCTCCTACCCGTGAGTGCTAGTACATTCCAAAATGTATGAGATATAACAAGACTGTTTTAAGAAAATTAATGGGATGTAATACGATTCTTATCACCTTATTCATACCACACGAATCGCAGCTGCATTATGTCTGCGAGTATAGTAGTTATAGTAGTCTCTGAGAGTTTCGCCATTATCGTTCGAAGTTCTTCGATTATTGATATTTCGATCTGCTGTAATTGATATACCGGATCTCAAAAAGCTATAGAGATATGAAGTGTGAGCATTAAACAAAACAGTTGCCATTACTTTTCAATGGGTAAACTTTGCTTCAGGGCCTTTGGCCAGGTCAAACACCGGAAAATATTCCGGTATTTGACCTGGGTTCAACCATCTTTGTTTACTTGAGATTATCGTAGAGAATCCACTTTTCATCAAACGTCATAATTCAGTCCAAAATCTCTTAATTTATGTACCTACTTATCAAAGTAAAGCAAGCTTCAACGCGTAGTCATCTATGCACATCAGTTAATTCATGAGGCACCCAATTCTCGACTTTTTATTTTACCAATTTGGTGCAAATGTGTAAATATTGTAAGTAAACTAATGTCAAACTATGGCTAATTCCTTTGTGTTTCACAAGGATCGGCTTCCAGCATTACTTTTTCAGCATTAATTCATCGTTATTTTACTAAGTACTAAGTTTCCACTACGAAAGCGATTAAACCAAAAACGTACAGTGCGTTCGTTAATCGTATTTATTATGAATTAACACCATACTAAGTTATACAATGCCATACTCAGATTCTACCCGAATTACATTAAATCGGCTTTTACACTTAATTAGCAAAGTACATATTCCTGCTATAATGAAATATTTTTGTGTGAAAATTCTAGACTAAACTAATTAAAAAAGTGAAACGGTATTAGTAAAAATATGTTAAACACGAATATGTCGTTTATTAAATAATAACTCATCCCTAACTGAAAGTAAGAAATCAAGATAGCTTAAAAAAGTGAATTAAGCACGTGGGAGTTCAATGCTACAATGCGATTGAAAGATATGGAAGCTGCTAAAGAATATAATAGAAGTGCATTCCAATGATACTATACGTTTACAATAGAAGAGCTATTAGGAGGAGAAAGTGAGTTCGATGAACCAAACAAAAGTATGCATGTTATAAGAAAAAATGTCTGGATAAAGGGATAAAGCATTTATACTCTTACGGCAATAAATAACTCACAACTTATGTATTAACAAATATTATTGATACGTCTTGAAACGAATTACACATTATTATCCTTTATCAAAATATTCCGATATGTACAAGAGCTTTAAAATTAAAGAAAGTAATAAACTGCCCAAATCTGTCTAATCTCCGGAAGTACAAAATGATTTTAAAAATTCTTTCACTGTTTGGAAGATACATCACTTCAGATGGTCATCGAAGAGAAAGAAACATAGGCTGTTCAATTTCCAAAAAAATGTTGGGTCCGTAACAAAACTCAATATTTGCTATATTTTATATCTGTCCGTGAGGAACCACTAATCGTTTGCAAAATGTGGAGTAAACGCCGACAAATCATTATAACATCACATAGGTAGTATGGAAATAAATAAGTGATTATGTGTCTCATCTGTCCAACAAATTTTGAACAGTGTTCGTATTTACTTCAATTTAAATATTGGGTGAAAGTTTTTGTACCAACTTTATTTTAAGGATATAATATTTCCTTGACAATTCGCCTATTATATAATATTAGTGTAGTAGTTCACAGTATAGTGAACTAATCAAAACAAAATATAACTAAAATTTATGACAATGCCAATTATAATTCAGTAATTTTCAGTTACAACCATATATATATAGTTACTTTTGCTAACGCCTAACACAAACTAAATTTGATGTTTGGTTATTAAAGTTAAAAAATTAAAGTTACGGTACGGTAGGAGACAAATAAGTTTGGATTGATTACCATCGCAAAATAGATCATTTTTAAAAAGTATTTATAAAACAATTTCCTAGAAGTCAGTCAGGAACCAAAATTAGGTTTTTTTTTTGTCAGAAAACACTTTCAAATGTGTATCACAGTACTGGGTAACACTATTTATGAGTCCGTTTTTTTTAACTGTACATTTAACATCAAAAGTGATGATTGAGCAAAAATTCAAAAGCTATTTATTAATGTAAACAAGCGTCATGGAGTTTTATCTTTTTCTTAATTTTTTTTTAAGTATTAATTACTGTACTTTAAATTGGTTAAAAAAAATAATGGTTTAATAAATAAAACTCTTTGAAACCTTGTTGAGTCACTTGTCTGTTGCACAAACAGAAATGTTATTCTTCTGATAAAATGGTTTCATTAATTTTTAGCTCTATTGACATTTTGATTGTTAAATATTTACCAAGATTTTAAATTAATTTCTTTAGGCTAAAATACTTTTTAAAGGAACTTTTTACTATATTTCGTCTGATACATTTCTAAATGTTAATGATGCTAAATAAATTCGCCTGTTTCTTATCATAATAAATTTCAAAATGCATTTAATATAACTTAATGGCATATTATTAAAGAATGTTTTCGATAGTTATAGAGGCATTGTAAATGACTGCTATTTCTCCTTGTGGTATTTAGACTATACGGGTCCTTTAAATTACAAAATTCAGCATTTCTGCCATGCAATACACTGAAATGGTATTTATTTACTTACTTGTATATAAGTAAATAAATACCTATAATATTTTATTTACTTGATAGATAAGTAAATAAAATATTGCAATAAATATAAATGGGAAAATATTATTCAACCCTTAATACATGTCAGTACACTAGTCACTATTACTATTCTTGCAACACGTCATGATTTATTACCAAGTTTCTATTGTTTGAATTCAAAGTTGAGACATTTTGGTTATTCTCGTTTATAGGTTTTATGATTTGGATAAAATAATGTTTGAGTCCTGCACATCCTTGTGTTGCTTAAATTAAACTTTCCGTGTCAGCATTCCCTTTGCAAAAGTCCACTGGTGAATATAGCCTTTCCAAGAAAGCACCAACAAAAGTTGGAATGCATTACATAGAAGATTTGACCATACGCACCAAACGTTCTAGTCTAGTGGTCCAGTCGATTGGGCACAATGAGCGCAGTGCCGATACCCTCGCGTACCCTAATAGTGATACTTAGCGGTTAGCGTACCCAACAATTGCCAAACCCAACCCAGCCATAGCTCCTAGTCCTGGTTTCGAATCCTAGCCGGATCTAATAATTTGTGCAAAACACAAATTAATAGTTTTCGGTGCTGGTTGTGTTCTGCTGCGCCACAAGTCAGTGACAAATCTATAGGTAAAGTGTAAGGTACCTTCTCTAAGATCTATAGGCGAATTATATGTTGCTGGCCCTATAATATCTACTGCGAAATCGATAACAGCCGATACTATTCTGTAGTTATGGTCGAAATCGCAGAGGAGGACAACATCAATATCGTCAAGCTGCATCCATCCTTCTGATGGGGGTTCTGAGGGATTTTGGTTAAGCTCGAATTGAATTAATGAATTTTTCATCATCAGTCTTTCATTAGTCTCATCTATCAGTATATCTGAAAGTGTATTATTGTATGCAAACTACGAGTAGGAAGCATAATATACATATGGTGTGATTTGTAGCTGGACGAAATTGCTGTCATAAGATCTATTATAGTAAATGATATAATCATAGTTATTCGATTTTATCTTTCTATGAGTAATGACAAACAGCCCAAAAGAAAACTATTCTATCCGGTTAGGCGCGGGCGCGACGGTGGCCTGTTTCCGTGCCTGCAACAAGTGATTTAGGCGATGTTGTCGCAAACCAGTTTTTGCTCACGCGCTTATCCTAGAAATCTCAATTAGTATTTGAGAAAATACTACGTTTAGGAATTAATACCGCGTCAGTTAACAGCGCCAAATAAATAAATAAAAAGTGTCTACATTATGATGTAATACAGAAATTCTCGTATTTAAAATTCGAGAGTGAGAGTTACGTGCACTTTTCCCGTGCTAAACGTGAAAAGTGCACTTAAGGTGTGAATATTTTGATATTTGTCATTTTGAATGATAATTTAGCACAGTTTTGTTTGTATGTGTCGGAATACGTTGAATACGTTATAGGACTGTCGTCAAGTGCTACATTCTAATTCCAATAATATCACATAGAGCCATTTACTAAGATACTGACCAAAGATTTGACAATACATCCCATACAGATGGTACTTATTAAAAAATATAATGTATAACACATATTGGAGATGTAAGGGGCAGATGAGAGATCTATTAATCATATATTTAATAATTTTGTTGTTTGAAAATACAAAAGAATAACCTCACATAAGTATATTCTTTCAAGGTATTTCTTGTGTAATATGTTTATCAAGAAAAGTATTACCTATGTAAAGGGCAACTCAGAGTGATAAGATAGAGTGAAAGTGGATGTGATTGAACGATTTAAGTAAGATTGTTTACCACGCGGCGCATGTGCGATGAAAGTGGCCCGTTTGGATAATCCTTTACGTCTTCAATCGCTTTGCGACGTTGTAGAAATTAATTCGCCTTATAGTTTATGATGTGTGTCAACATCAATAATACATAAAGATAGAGTAAGTGACCGTTTAAGCCCAATAGCCGACATGAGGATACAACAAACATGTCAGTGTGAACTTAAATAGCAAATCAAGGAAAATTACAGAAGTAGGTATATCCGAGATACACATTACATTTTATTTCATACAAAAAAGTTGTTCTTAAAAACAAGTAAATTAGTATTAAACGCTTGATGTTTATATGCTACTTTCGGTAAAATTTTCAACTTATTAGAAAAAAATAGTGTTTATAGACAAGCGAAAGTTAATAGACAGATAAAGCACGTCAGCAGTGTGTTCGGCATATTTTCAGATCATACAAGTGAGAGGAATATTCACAGATTATCTTTTAGATTTTTTCGAAGGGATTCCGTAGTCTGACCACAAGGATTTCTTGTAAGATTGTCTAGTCCGTACATACCCAGGCTGTCACATCCATGGGAATCGGAACTATAATTTAAATTATTAAGAACCTAAAAACGCTTTTTCAAATGACCACTTTTAGCGCATTCGTGCCTTTCAATTGATTTCGCTTTTCAAATAAGATTTGTACCTCCTGTTAATTAAATCTCTTCGGTTTAGAACCTTGTTAGATGGCCATGATGCTCTCAAAGAAAATTTTACCTTAGATGGATTGAATGGAAGATGGAAGATTTATTCTTAGATGATAAAAATCCCTGTATTGTCTCTCTCTGTGCGTCTAGTGGTCGTTCTTATGAACTGCTACCAAATTTCTCTACCAAAAATACCAATATCCTTATATACTTTGTATATTGTGTGCATCATCAGTAAAAGAACAGCGGTGGCACTCTCATTTATCATGAAAATTTGCCAACTGTGGACGAGATGGGATTACTTAATATTCTTGCATTTCGCCACACTACTTAACTTACTTAATCAGCCTCTTAAAGTTCTCTATTGAACATAGACTTTTCTATGAACGCACCAGCAAAAAAGTACCCTAGTATACTCGATACTCTTGTAAGCGTGGTAGAGCCAAGCGGCGGCTTTTGCTGCTGCTCGAATGGGGCGGCTCGACCGGGTTGGTACCACGGCCTCGGAGAATACCGGCGTGAAGTAGAGGTATCTTGTGCTTCTGCGTTTCGTTCGGTGAGTAAGGTAACCGGAGGTCCACTCCCTCTCCCCATCCCTCTCCTCTTCCTCTCTCCCATCTCCCAAACATCCTTATAGGCCGGCAACGCACCTGCAGCACCTATGGTGTTGCAGATGTATGTGGGCGACGGTAATCACTTACCATCAGGTGAACCGCGTGCTCGTTTGCCGTCTTTTCTATAAAAAAAAATTTCATTTACAGTGATACAAAAGCATAATCCTCCTGTATTGTTGGCTTAAAAGTACTCGATACCTGAGTAACTCGTACACATATATTTGTTCCGTTGATCGATCGATGCTTTCGATGTGATAACAACTCATGAGTGCAGTATCGATGCTTTTGTTTCGAAACCACTTGTTGTACACTGGACGGGCGGGTCGGTGAGCGCAGTACCGGTACTCACGCACGATGCTGCTCCCCGTCATTAGTCTGTGGTAGTTGGTGCGGTATATTCGGATGGATTTTCTGCCACCAGTCGGTCGCCAGAGCCTCGTTTCTTAATCAGCAGGGTGGTGAGGTTGAAATTTGAAGAAAAAATTGTCTATTCATTACACCCAGCACTTGTACTTATACCCAGATTTCGGGTATAAGTACAAGTGAAGTACACTGGTAGAGAATGCCACGAGACATTAAGTTCGCCCTTTAGTATATAGAACAATGGAGAATAAATAAATAAATGAAAGTACAGTAGCAGCCAATGCGTGTCCTAATCAATTTTTTGAGAGGGTTTGGAGCAACGAGGTATTCGCCACGCTGCTTGAATGCGGATTGATGTACTTCAGAAGTCTTTAAAATATATTTTTATTGTTTCTCAGACACGCAGCATGCAGCAGCTCAGATATCAATGCAGGTGCACCAGTTTACACAGTATTGAAAACGAGTTCATAGAGCTGCTTATTTTTAACAAAAACAATCACAATATCGTTATAAAAAGCGTGAAAGATCTGTTCTCGATTGGGTTAGATTAATAAAAACAATGATTTCAATGCAATAACGTAGCGGTATTTTTTGTGTCGCTGCGTGTTCAAAGAATTATTGTTTTTCTATCCAAAGCAACTATTTGTATAATGCTTAGCAAGATATAATAAATACAAATTTTCACCAAATGTATGCCTAAATCTAAATTATGGATTCACGGATCTTGATTCTGAGTTCGAATCTTAGCTGGTATCATTATTGATGTAAATCACAACTAACTTTGTTTTCGGGTATAGTTGTGTTTTATTGTGTCCCCTGTTAAAGATCCTGCATCTAACCCTTTCTCCAATTTTATCGCATAAGCGTTACATCGGATACTGGAAGGTAAAGAATGGCAATGACTGGCATAGAATTTTTATAAAGGACAGATCCCTTTATAATCATTTTTATTTATGACAGAAAATATGTTTAAATATTATAATAAAATAAATAAAGATAAGTAAGAATGCTTGTGTGTTTGCACATCACATTTATGGCACTTTAATAGGTATATTGTGGGCAGTTGACAACTGTCGATTGTCGTTGGTAGTTGTTGTCGTGGTGGTAGACTCTTACGTCGATACCACAATGGCAAATATAAGTTATGTCATTATATAAACTCTTAAGTTATATAATTAAGCAACTGTGTTGTGTGGTCGTCACATCACAAGACAAACGCTCGTGCAATACCACCGTCACTTTCTTTCCAACAAAGTCAATGAAGCGAGGAGAAAGTGGCGACCTCCACGTCCGTGTGCCAGTGCCGTCTGTAAAACCCGCTGACTCATAAAGCGACGACCACATATTTTTTTTTGATAAGTCATTAGGCAGAGCGAGCTTTAACGATGTATAACACCATATAAATAAACGATCGGTTAAAGTGAAAACACGTTTTCCATACTAAAACGCTGTGTAATATTTTCACTAACGTGCTCGTCGCGTGCCCTCATCTGCTTCCCTTCTGAAAACAATTTCGGAACAGAGTGATTGTCAAATGTACTATTCTGGAACCTTCTATAACGAATTCTGTAACAAGTTTGTTTGCAGGTCTGACGTTGTTTAATATTTGAGTTGAAATCGATCAGCGACTTGCTCGCGGTATCGCCCACAAACTTTTGTCTCAAGGAAACTCTTAATGGAGTACTAATCTATCTAAATCCTTTATCGAATTCCATAGCATAATGTACATCTCTGCCAGTTCGTTTATATCCATTCAGTATTTTCAACGTAATGGAACGATAAACATAGAAACTGTCACATTTGTAAAGTTGAATGAAGTGCACTTCCGGAATCATAAGGAATATTTCAAAAAAAGTTTTAGCAAAGTTCGTGAAATTGCAAAAGATAAAATTGCCACAAAAATGCCGTTGAAAGAAACTTACAAATAATTTTATGTATTAGTTAATAAGAGAGAATGTGACTTTGTTTGGCAAAAATAAATCTGCTTTTGCATTGCGTAGCCGGTGCGGTTCCCTAGAAAATATAATAAAATAATATTATTAAAGGGAAAAAATTATGTCCTGTTTGCAAGAGGTAAAATCGACAACTACTGGCCTATTAAAAATTTGTAATAATGCTATTTTTCGATATGAACACAGGTTATGATTTCATTTAAAAAAATATGGTCGTAATAGATACAACATAAGTTGTAACGGCTTACGCCGAGAAAACTATTAGTAAATAATCGATATACTAATTAAACAATGTAAGAAAATCATGTGCCACAATTAGTTTTACCAAATATTAATATTTCCTATATCTCTTAAATAAAACGAGAAATATCAGATATTGTGAATAATAAATATTGTAAAACAAAACCGAAAAGGAATTAAGAAGCATTCCAGATTGAGAATAAATCGCGCTTTACAAAACGTCTCAGGGAAAGCTTACATAATGATATTTAACAATGAGCGACTGCTTTAACGTTGCAATGCATTGTACTGGGGATCAATAGACATGTCCGTAATTTGTTATAATATTATGGGATATGTGTATTCCTGGTACCACATATTGAAATTTATGAAAACCTCAAGATATTATAATTTACTTTCATTTATTTGTTACCAACTAAGCCGTTACTTTGTAAAAATGTAAATATCTTAGAGTTAGTATTCATAATCTTTGATAATTTTTTAATAGCTTCAATTTTTTTTATTAGTGAAATCCGATCGGAAAACTCAGCAGATTTTAGCGTAACTGAGAACTCGAAACATATTTTATGTTTAGTGCAAGCAAAGTATAAACATCAAAAATCTCAAATAATTTAAACTAATAATCTAGTTCTAAGTTTCATGTATTTTAAATATAAAGATAGAATCTATCAATGGGTCGTCACTATTACATAATTACCTTTTAGCATTAAATTTTGTGTTTTGTTGCAGTTCCTTCTTCTGCACGTCACAGTTATGATCATTAGATTACAATGTCTCCTATTACTATCAACGAGCCTAGTAGTTGAAATAGTATTAGGTCAGTATTGTTATGAAATACAATATTTACAATTTTTTTTAGTTAGTTTTGAGCATCTTTACATCTGACAATGACGTATTTTTGAATAATTTTAGGTAGCCCGACATTCATCCAACAGAGTGCAAGAAGCAAAAGGCCTGTAATAAGATGGAAACCACCGACGGATACTTGGAATTGGACATCGGCGCCAAGAAACGAGAAACCCTTTTTTACACCATTCAATTTTACTCACAAACTGCCTCCAACTGCTAACGAAACCGAACTATTAGCCCACATGACATTACTCAAAAGAAACTACTCTCGTCTTCTTTGGGACAATGATAAGAGCACTAATTTACCATTGTTTGTAGAAAAGGCCCTGAAGCTTCTGAATTTAAAACAAGTTTACTATGAAGTTGAACATTCTGTCATGTCCAGGGTTTCATGTACAGCGTGTAAAGCTGGTGCGGGACTATTACAACATTATACGAGACTAGGTAAAACTAAAGAAGAAATTAATAAGATGATTTTTCAATTTTGTGTATCCCTTAAAATACAGTCAGCACGTGTTTGTGAAGGTATTACAAGGTTATTTGGGGTAAGAATAACATTATTCTATCCAACTATAATAATCTAAAACTTTTATCTGAAAGCAAAATTTATATTTTTGTTTGCTTTTTACAGAGCGAGGTTGTGTATGTTTTAAAACGCATAACAATAGGGCCTGATGAGATATGCAGTTTTGTAATCGGAGATGCTTGCGGTGATGTCTACAATCCTTACCACGAGTGGGAAGTTGCATTCCCTCCAGTACCAAAGCCATCTACACATTCACTAGAGGCACCAGTAGACAAGGCTCCATCTTTTAAAGTTCTTCAAATATCTGATACTCATTTCGATCCTTACTATGCGGAAGGCATGTATTTTATCTAAAATAAATACAGCAGTTTTTGAGAATGAATTTTTAATTCTGTTTTTTTTATAGGTGCTAATGCAGAGTGCAACGAACCTCTTTGCTGTAGAGTGTCAAGCGGGCCGGCTACGTCACCGGGCGGCGGTGCGGGCCGCTGGGGAGACTACCGCAAGTGCGACACTCCGAAGCGTACCATCGATCACATGTTGAAACATATAGCTGATACGCATCCCGTTAGTACCAACACATGATAAAATATCTACCTAGACTTAATCAGAAGTCTAGATACGATCTCATTGAACAAATGAACTTGACTTTGATTTAACGCTGATCGGATTAATTTTAAAATTGAAAACGTACTCTTGCAGAGCACCCCGTGTTCCCGGTGTGCAATAGACTCTATTTGTAGTAACATAAGAAGTAAATAATGTAACGATGAAATGCATTTTATTTTAGGACATAGATTATATTTTATGGACGGGGGATTTGCCGCCACATGATGTTTGGAATCAAACGAAAGAAGAAAATTTGAAGGTCCTTCAAGAAACTGTTACACAAATGTCGGATATGTTTCCAGGAGTACCAATTTTCCCCGCTCTTGGAAATCACGAATCTTCTCCAGTTAACAGGTAACAATTACGGTGAATGATACAACAACGTTCCATATATTTGTAACATACGTATTCGCTTCTAAAACTGGAAGTTAAATCATATAAATATGTATACATATATATATATATATATATATATTATATCTAAAAGTAATATATTGCCCTTAAATGTATCCCGCGGCTTCGCTCACGTAAATTACGTAAAGAGCAAAGTAGCAGCATGTAAGTGCCCGCTTCTGGGCAAAGGCCTTTATCCCAAATATGGTTTTTGGAGCCGGGAATGGCCCGCCACGCTGCTCCAGTGCGACTTAGTGGACGTCACATAACCTCGAATTTTTTTTTTTTATTTCTCAGATATGTAGGTTTCCTCACGATATTTTGCTTGCGAGCACGTGGCAAATACAGCACTTAAAATTGCTATTAACATTTTAGTGGTACACCGGCACCGGGAATCGAACCCAAGTCACTCGCACTCTATATAACTAAAGCGAACGCCCGGGCCACTAGGCCACCACGGATCTTTACGTAATTTGATAGCAATTATTCTCCGAAGATCTAAGTGCTTTACTAAGATCATGTATAGTATTTTCTAATTTGTAATTTGTATTAGCGCTGTTAGCCGTTTTGGCATTTACAGCTTCGTCGAATCTTGCGCATTCGTCTTTGAAGCCGCATTTATATGCAAATGTTATGAATGAGAAAGTGTAACAATAACTTTATATAAGTAGTTAACTGTGATAAAAACATAGCTATTGTATTTAAAACGAAAGGGAATGATATCTTCCAATGAAGGGTTTATTTTAAGAAGGATCTCGACACATATCTTAGTCAACAGATAAATATGTGGCTAAGTATAAACCCATCGAAAACGATTTTACTTAATTTACCCGTGTTCCGCTAGGTACGAACTGTAATGTTTGCCAAAAATCTCCACGATTCCTTCCATCTAGCTATTGTTTTCTCTCGTATCTTTCATTGTTCTACTTATAAGCCTAGAATCCGACCTTGTGTGTGCACGTAATGCCCCATTGTGGATGCTTCCCTGATTATTAATTCGCAATTTCAAAACTTAAGCTAATGTTTCCTTGGACTGTTACTGTATATCTTTATTTGTTTTTGTAGTATATACCTACTATGGTATTTATACTAAGTTCAATGTAAGTAAATACGATTATCTTTTAATTTTTATTTATTTTTAATTTATTTTAGTGTTTTACTTGATGGTATGTGTACTTGACATCTGTTACGCCTGGCGGCCGTCCAATCGGTCGAATGACCCTTGAATATTGTATGACAAAAAAAATTTTTTGTCATGACTGCATATGAACCCCCTTTATATAGATCTAACTACGCCCATCTATGGTACATATTTCCATCAATGTAAATCCTACTCACACATAACCATCTATTTTTAAAATGAATATTACTTTTGTTAGTTTTCCCCCTCCATACGTGTCGTCATCGGAGTCGAACATCGCGTGGCTGTATAACGAGCTGGATGCGCAGTGGCGGCGGTGGCTGCCCGCAGGCGTCTCGCACACGGTGCGCCGAGGCGCGTTCTACTCCGTGCTCGTGCGCCCTGGCTTCCGCATTATATCACTTAACATGAACTACTGCAACAATAAGAATTGGTAATCTATGTTTATATATTGAATAGGTTATAGAATGTTTCATGTAGTTTTTTATCTTTCTTCTTTATTAGCTTGTAAAAGTTCACTGCTGCATATAGAACTTTTTAAGAAAGCACAAATAAAACTCGACATACCTTGCATGGAAGATTTGACCATACTCACCGCATTCTGCTTTCATCACTAGTCTGTGGTATTTAGGTTTTTGATACATTCGGGTGGATTTTCCGCCATTAGTCCGTCGCCTCGATCGTTAATCAGCAGGGTGCACTGCTTATAGATATGTATTCTCCCTCACACCCCACCCCTTTTCTACTATTTAAAGGGGTGTACCATAGTGCTAAGCGACGAGAATCACGGAAACAAAAGTTACTAAAAAAAACACAACAGAGCAATGAACCAGAATGTGTCATAGTACTCAGGAGTAACAAATCCTACCTACAACTAAAACATATTTGATATTCGATTTCCAGTACAGAATATCTTAAGCGATTGAAAAATCTCTAAAGAGAATTGTTGCAGCTCGAATGGGCCGGCTCGACCGGGGTAGGACCACGGCCTCGCAGAAAACCGGCATGAAGTAGAGGCATCTTGTGCTTCTGCGTTTCATTCGGTGAGTGAGGTAACCGAAAGCTCCCATCCTCATCCTCTCTCCCAACTCCCAAAAATCATTAAAGGCCGGCAACGCACCTGCAGCCCGTCTGATGTTGCAGATGTACGTGGACGACGGTAATCATCAGGTGAGCTCGGCTTGACCCCCGAATAATGTAATAAAAAGTTGTTTATATACAATGACGCCTCCATCTAATTTGTAAACCTTAAAATTATTATGTTGAGGCCGACGATATGATTCAAGTGTAGTTAGGAAACCGAATAAGTACCGCAAGTGTATACAAACTCTTACGCCATGTCTCAGAAATTATGATTAACATTTTTTTAAATTTTATTTAATATCTCAGGGGATACATTATAATTAAAAAAATACCTAAATTTATATATAATACACAGGTTGGATGCGACCTTAATCAATTTTGTGAAAAATAGCCGAATAATCCAAATAGATGCGCTATTTGTCTTTTCTAATAGTTTAATGACCTCAGCAAGAGCGGCGACCTCGCAGGATTTCATTGTCGACGCATCGAATACTTCTAACGCGGACAATGAATAAAACCCCGATACCACACGGAAATATCCCACTGATACAACACTAATAAACCATATTACTTATACACATTTCATATTGGGTGTGTGACTGAGAAATAGCTATGAATATGAGGTCAAATGTAGTGTCGTAACGACGTTACTATGTATAGTTATCTTCCCATACCTACAATAGCTTTACGTTAATATATTGTATGTATTACTGTTGGATTGTTTCAATGTTTTACGAATTTTATGTAAGTACCTATATGTAATTTTTACATTTTGATGATGAAATGATGATGACCTATATGTGATTTTATATAAATTCTTTGTGATTTAATCATAATTAATTTATATGACTTTATATACAACCTATTATCTGTAAGTACCTTCATATACTAATGTACAACAATACAACTCAATACTCTTTCTAGGCTGATCGTACATGTCTCTGTTGTTTGTGGCACAATTATCAACAACGGTACACCTTTGTGTGTGGTATCGGATGTTTGCTTATTTTTACTTACATTTTACTTGTATCTGATGTGTAATGTTTGAGCGTATAAATATATATGTATATATGTCTCGCGTCCAGCCTGTATGCAATAAATCACGACTATATGATATAGTAATATAATAACATCAAATTAATATAATAACTAAGTCTATATTTAATTCACTTTTTTCTTAATACTTTGATTTCATTGAAGATAAGAGCTATTCAATATTATAACAAAGCAAAGTTTGGGGCACTTATTCAACAGTTTCTGATTAACCGAATTAGCGAACAACACGCGACTAACTTTGCACTGATCGTCTCACAACCGGCCATTGCTAATCGACGCGAGTATACAGTAAATGATGACTGAGAGCAAACTAGAATTAAACAGGCTATAAATGTTACTTTTCTGGACAAAGACCTCTCTCCCATTTTTGAGAAAGTTTTGGAGCCGGGAAAACATTGCCGCCATGCTCCAAAGTAGAATGTCTTGTTAAAGATCAGTGTAAAATAACAGTAACAACTCGATATAAACGTGGCTCACCGAGGTTGAATACTTGACAAGTACTTGTAGTAGTGTTAGTATAGTATGTATACGAACGAATGTAACTTTCTTGTAATGTATACGTCTATTTAGCATTCACTATCATAATCATATTATTAACATAAAACAAATGACATTTATTTTTCCAGGTGGTTACTATTAAACAGCACAGACCCAGCAACGGAACTTCAATGGTTAATATATGAATTGCAGTCAGCGGAATTCAGCGGAGAGAAAGTGCATATCATTGGTCATATACCGCCGGGGCATTCGGATTGCCTCAAAGTTTGGAGTCGGAATTATTATGCTATTATCAACCGATATGAAGCCACAATAACTGCTCAATTTTTCGGTCATACGCATTTTGATGAATTCGAAGTCTTCTATGATCCTAATGACCTGGGTAAGTAAAATTAACATTACAACTAAAAACAAATGAATTCCGGTTTTGTAAATAATAATGCCATATTAATAACTACCTAATTCATTTCTAGGAAGGGCTACGAGTATAGCCTATGTTGGACCTTCCGTTTCACCATATTATGATTTAAATTTGGGATATCGCATATATTATGTTGACGGAGACCATGACGCAACAACGAGGGTAATAATACAATTGTTATTTACTTAGTTATGTAATATTTATAAATCTTCTTGGTGACCTTAAACAAATGATTTTGATTTATTTATTTTAGCTTGTAGTGGACCACGAAACTTGGATCATGAATTTAAAAGATGCTAATCTATTTGGTTACCCGATTTGGTACAAAATGTATTCGGCACGATCCGCGTACCAAATGCAGGCTTTACGGCCGCAAGACTGGGATAAGTTTATAGATGACATGACTTCCAAAGAAGACGTGTTTAATTTATATTTCAAGTTAGTACGTTTCCTGATCTATATATGTATGTGTAGTATGACTTTTCAGGATGATTTGCTAAAATATTGCTTATTTTCCAAACTGGCCGTTTTCTGTCACTAAACATAAATATTTATTAATTCATATATTTTATTAGCTACTAGTATAATAACATTCCAGATATAACTGCGATTTATTCACAACTAGAAAGTATTGCCTCTTTTCCCCCTAGATATTAAGTCTCTATAGGCTAAAAACCTGACAAAAAATCATTTAGGAGATAATGTAATAAGAGGAGAGGTTTGAGCTTGGTTCTAGCAACTATTTAACATATTTATTCAATGCCCCGTGGAGCTACCACAGTCAACAATACAAGGGTCAGGTAGTTCGCTAAAATTTCATAGTAATTACAGGTGCATTTAATTGCATAGGGAGGTTCTAATACTGTAGCATTTTTACTGTTATTGCAATTTCAAGTACATAAGTACAGGGACATTGGAGATGATATGATAGGAGAGAGCATTGCACAGCAGTTGCCATATTTATGACGTATATCACACACACACATCAACGACCTGCTGGTAACACCCGGTATCTTTGGGTATGCAGATGACAGCACAGTCTCGGCGAGATACTTGTCCGATGCGAAGTCTGGGGCAAAAGTCCAGTCTTTCAGGGAATCGATGATCGAGGGGGTGAACTCGACTTTGGAGGCTGTTTCCCAATGGGGTGCTGCCAATTTGGTCGAGTTTAAACCCTCTAAAACACAGGCTTGTCTTTTTTCGGCGAAACAGAGTCCATTCTAACTGACTCCGACTTTCCTCAATGTCCCCGTTCCGATTAATTACCGTCTTAAGCTCTTAGGTCTAGATCTCTCTCCTAATCTAAATTTCGGTCGCTACATCGAGTCCATAGCAAACACTGCTGCCAAAAAACTTAGTATCCTCTCCGGGGTGAGACGGTACTTCACATCAGAGCAGCTCTAAAATCTATACAAAGCTCAAGTCCGCTCTTGCATGGAATACTGTTCCCATCTCTGGGGTGGTTCTGCTAAATATCAGCTTGATGCTTTGGACTCGTTGGAGCGCCGAGCGAAGAGGATCATAGGCAGTGACTCACTCGTAGAGGCAAATCTTCTAAGCCTCGAACACCGTAGACGAGTGGCCTGCCTCTCGGTTTTTTATCGGATACATATCGGAGTGTGCGGAGGTTTTGCATAACCTGATACCCCTTTCCATCACCGAACGACTAGGCGCAGCGAGCAGTTTCACCCTTATGTTGTAGACATTCCACCATGACGCACGCAGCGGTTTGCCTCTTCTTTCTTTATGCGGACGGCTAAGGAGTGGAACTCTCTGCCAAGGTCAGTTTTTCCGGAACACTATAATCTGGATATTTTTAAGGCCAAAGTGAAGAGACACCTTCTAGGCAAACGTGTACCATCCTAGGCCTCATCTTCGCCTTCCATCGGGCAAGATTATTTACGCGTAACGTAAGCCTATTATTTATAATTAAAAACACATCTCTACGCGTTACACTATATGAATGACTCATACATACATGGTAAAACCTGTAAGTGACGTGCAAACGATACGTACCAGTTTTCACTTAACCGCTAAAAATATTTAAGCGCCCTATAGGTATTCTTGGTCTTAATCCAGCTAATCAGACTACGATATTATGTTCCTTTTCTTCCTTTACTAAAAAACTGTGTACATTTTATACCGTTATAAAAGATGGACACGGTTTGAATATTTCGATAGTATCTAAATCTTGTGGTGTTATAGACATTACTGGAAGAACAGTCCCCGTCGTGGCTCATGCGACGGTGAGTGCCGCAAGCGGCTGGTGTGTGATGCGCGTTCCGGCCGATCGCACGATCGCCGTGCCCTCTGTGGACACATTGAAGCTCGCATCGACAGCACAGCGCCCGCGCCACAAACTTGGCGGGCGTGGCTCTATAATGGCCTTTCCGTTTCGTAAGTAATGATACGTATGTTATGTAAATCACTAGTTTTTAATTCACACTACAAGCTCTTGCTTTTTTATATTACATCATATATTTAATAGCAATCATCACTTACATAAGCCTTTCGCTATTTTTATTAACTAAATATTAAAGGCATGTCACATAAGATTGACATCTCGTGGGTAAACGTTTGGTGCGGTGCTCCGAGTCGCATATTCGTGTTTGGTGTCAAAGTTCACAAACAAATTAATAGGCCGTTAATATCTAACCAATGGTTTTATAAAAAAAACACCTAAACTGCAGTCCGTTAATTACTTTCTGAACTTACCCTTAGTGTAAGTAAAACATTCTAATATTCTACTCTTTGCTTGCTTAATTTAAGAAAAGCAATAAAATAACCATCACGCACTATGTCAATTATACAGCATTTAATAAAAAAGCTTAGTTTCTAAATTTCAATCTCGCACTTCTATATTTTCTATCCACATTAGTTTTCAATTCAAACGAGGAATGGCTTACTGATTAAATGCAGGAAATTTTGGTGGGTGGGCTTAATCATTTGAAAAAAATTATGGTGATTTTTACCTCTACGTTACGTAAGATCTTAGCTCTTCGACATTTAATCTGATATAATTAAATGTGTGGAAAATGGTTATTATACCTATTTTTTCTTTAGTATCAGTAAAGACGCGTATAATCGACAATATTGCAAGTTTAAATGTATATAACTGAAGCGAACTAATAATTTCATTTAACCATTTTCTTTGACAGAGATAGTCCTAGTGTACAGCAAGTATAGGCGGTGGTGGATTTCTTTTAGGTCTACTGCACACAAAATTTAGTGGATGGTGGAATTGTAAATGTGTAGGTATCAAAATCTCATGAATATTTTAAATAAAATCTATAATAATACAGATGTGCTTTCAATAAACTTATTAGCTTTAACTATTTAGCGTTTAAATATTTTTGTTAAGCGTATGGCGTTGCCGCATGACACTAAAAGTTTTACAGCTATGATTTTACAAAATGGCGCCAGTCCATTCCTATTTTCATCGCATTGTGTGTATGGTACATGATGATACCCTTTTCGACCACGGGGACAATTAGGTACGGAAAAGATTGGCGACTGTCAAGTTCGCAGTATTTACATTATGCAAGTGTACGCGCAAAGTTGTGGTGTGCAAACAATGTGGACACAACGCTAATATTAAATTATTCATATTTTCAGATTATCAATGTTGATGCAATTACCACAAGTGGCTTATCAAATACCAAAGTTTATAATGGGGTTGGGCTGAAATTTTATTGAAGTATGAGCAGAAAATAAATAGAATTGCACCACCGGATTTAGTCGCAATGAGAACAATTATTTTTTATTTATTACCAATCTTTTTATTTTTATTTATTTATTAAACCATTTTCCTTCTTTTTTTTAGCAAATTATAAAGATAATTTTATTTATATATTTTTATGAGATGAACAATTTTGTGAATTCACAATCTTAGTTAACTATACGAAGATGTTGTGTTTCGCCTTCAATTCGTTAATTCTACTGTTGTTAATATTTGTAAATACAATTTGTAAATTTGTAATAAAAATATAAGGAATAAACTTGTTTCATTAAAACTAAACTTTTCCATCCAATTTTTTATTGTACTTTTTTTTATAAAATTGTAAAGAGAGCATACGTTCTGTTATAGTTTCCAATAAAGTAATTACTTACAAACAGAGATATAAATCGTTAGCTAGCAATACTTGTCAAAAAAATGTTCACAATTTGACAGCAGTAATAATAACACTAATATTACTCAAAATGTAAAATATTTCATATTCTGCAACTGAGGCTAGAAGAATAATGGGGATATATTCTGGACATCAACGATTTAAATCTGTATCGAATAAGTAAATTTCACATGTATGCCACGCAACGCAAATACTCTTGGTCGATCAAATAAAATATAATCTTCTTAAATGGAATCAAAAGTACAAGGACCGTTATATGAAACATAACGTCAAATATGCATTATTATACATTTAAAATAAGTAGGTAATAGACGTAAAAAGAAATCCTAGTTTTTAAAAATATGATATTGCTCACGCGGACAAATTACAATACAAAACAACGGCTTAACTTTTCTAACCGTTCTATTTACACTTATTTTTAAGAAATGTTTGACTAAAATAAATAGTGAAATGTTATGCTTTTATGGCTTTAGTTCTGTTAAGTTCATGTAATTGAAATCAGCCTGTATCGAGAAGTTGCTGACTGTTTACAATTTACGTACAAAAAATAATTTGGGGCAGCTACATTAGACAAACTTACAATGTTTTAACATTCCATTCCAGAATGCACATAACAAGAGATATGTTCCGGGACTGGCTCAAAGTCGGTAGTTTTAATTTGACCACAATACAATAGTATAACAATACTGGCATATACCTAAATGAAGCAGCACCAAGTTCTTTTAAACTAGAGCAGCAGATGTTCAGCTATGATTATATACAAAGGGGATACGAATTTGTGCATTGTATGTTCAGAGCCAACCAGTATTTGTGCTAGTTTTATATAATAATATTAGTTTCGTTATCAATAACTTCAACATATCATGTTAATAAACCAGAAGCTTGATGACAAGAGATTATGGATCATTTCATCTCATTGATGAAATTAACCATAAGGTAAACAAATGGACTGTTTGAACCTAGTATAAGTGAATTACGAATAAAAGGATACTTTGTCTAAAGAAATCCAATCATTATCACTCAATTATTTTGAGTCTGAAATGAAACATGAAGCACATTAAGGATTTGTTACATAACATACATAATATCAATGTTTGTTTCCCTGTGTACAAAGGCATTAAAACTATTGTCCTGCAAATAATTATTGAATCTTCTATATATATAAAAATGGATGTTCGTACAAATGAGATTGATAAACTCCAACACTATTAAACTGATCACAATGAAAGTTGGCAAACATATGTATTTTTTTAATGGAGAAGGGTAAAATTTGTTAAAACTAGTCACTCAACTATGTAATAGTAGATTAAACCGATCGCCATGAATATTGGTCTACATTTGTATTACATAGGTATTTTAAGCATGGACAATATTTTTACTTATATAGTGAATGGAATATTTAAAAAGATATTGGACATTAACATGAATTATTAATAAAAAATTTATATAGTTCCTTGTCAATTTATATCAATAAAAATAATGGAATATCATCAGTATGAGCCATCATTAATTTTTATATATACGGGGGTATATAATAAGATAATACAAAGGTAGGACCAATGTCTGCCAGGTTTTGCTAGTTATAAATAAAAATTCAGCCTGCATGTGTGTGCTCACAAAACTCGAAAAGTAGTCAGGTGATTAAGATCAAACTTATAGTTTATGATCCTTTCATTACTAGAAAGATCATGAAAAAAATATTTTAAAAGCAAAAATGATCCCTGCAAAGCGTGACAGGCATGATAAAACCAACCTGTTTTAATTTTCAAGGAAATACATTTTATGGAATTCATTCAATGTCCCAGTTTACAAGAGAATGAATAAGAGAAAATCAATTTTAGTATTAACATCAAACAAATTTTGGGACTTGAGAATGAAAATAGTTTTTTTTTACAGCAATTGTTCATGTTATAAATTAACCACCTATTTATAAAACATCTAATTACAAGGCACTAAAATCATTCTTCATTTTTATAGTATAGTTTACACATTGAAAAGCAATTACCTATATAAATTAAAGTGTAAAATGCTAATTACTAAAATTATACATTATAGTTCAATCTTAAAATCAATTCAAAAGGATAGTGATGTATGTCATTAGTAGTTAAAAGTAATCTAAAAGAACTAATGAGTATATTCTTAAAAAGTGTCAAAATAAACTAAATTCCAGTCTTGAGGATATTGTTAACAATTGTTAAGGATGTCACACTACTGCTACTGTTACCATGACTGCCAAATTAATATCACAGTGAACAATGTTTTAGTTATAATATCATAACACACCACTAACCTTTTGCCTTATGGCAAATATTTCAAACACAATTAATGTGAAAATTCAGAATTATATTGTATGATTATTAAAACATTATTGTACAAAATCAAATCATGTCAAATATTAGCCTTATCCTGTATCATAAAATCATCAGTCTGTAGCATAAAATTGTATTCATTTAGAAAATTTAAAATAAAAAGGGATAAAAGCTTTTCTGAGAAGAAAAAAATTTACCCAACAAATTGTGTCATGTTGTATAATCCTATAATACTTATTGACTATTTTCAATAAATGAAATGAGGTATTAGATAAATTTTTAATTGCTAGGAATTATTCAAAAATATTCAAAAATGGCACTGTATCAGACCTTGGGTATATCCAATTAGTTTAATCTCAAGTAGCATTCATTCTAGTCTTTTACACAATGATTTTAGAAATCATAAATCTATCTTTGGATATGGAATGTAAACAGAATAAATTTAACAAATACTCACTGGGTTAATGCTTTGCACTAGTAATATAAGTCACAGGAGTCTTCGTAAAGTTCTCTTACTTTTCTTTGTGCACATTGCATAAGAGTTTTTCTTTCTTTTTGTAGGACTAGGGCCTTCCAAATCATACTGGCGGCACTTTTTACCAGGATGTCTGTCACATCTACAGAATCTACAAAACTGATAAGAACAGGTATTGTTGGTGCATTCTACCCATTCCTCCTCTGAGTCTACTTTATTTACTTTAGCAGGTTGATCACATCTTGAACATACAACTTGTATCCTTGAATCCAATGATGCAGCCTGAAATCAAGAAAATTGTATAATATTAACACTCATTTGAGATAATGAGAGTTCTTGCTGATTTTGATTTGGCTAGTAGCCAAAGCATCTTAATTGTGCTGATATAGACCCAGACCCAATTACTGGTATAGGCATTCCATCTTAGTTGATGGCTGACAACACCCAGACTGATGAATATGGTCAAATTGAGAGGGATATGTATGCCAGATTGCTAGTACTTTGTTGAGGAGTTGTAGGCCCTAACAATGCTCTGTCTGAGTCCAACTACATGAGAATAACTCTAGAAAGACTGAAAAAAAATTTTTGTACCTTTGTAAACTTCTTAAATCGATTAGTTCTAGGTGTACCAGGAGGACTGATTATTGTATTCTTCACAGTATCATTATTGGCGATGTTGTGGGCACCCATAGGAATTCGAATATGTGTCTGACCATTTTCCTTAGGCATTGTTCCTTTGTTCTCTTGGTTTTCCTTTTCATTTTGCATAAACTGGACAAATTTCTGTTTTACTGTTAATTTTTTACTCACTTCATCCCAAACTTTTAACCATACATCACTTACTAAGCTGAAGTTATAAATGTCTTCATTTGACAAATATTTAAAAATTTCCATGATTGGTGGCATGGCAGTGTGCTCATACAGCATCTTAATTATGTCAATTCTTTTGTTTGGTTTAATGTGATAAGCCTTTACTCTTTTAAGACCAGGTCTTTGTTTTACAGGCTGTAAAGCTTCAACATCACAGGAAAGAGAATGAGTTATGAGTTTTTTCACTGGTTTTCTTAGACTTGAAGGGCTTCTCAACTTACAATTGCTTCTACAAGCTTTCTTTACTGGTGTTGTCGGGTAAGACATTTCAGTTCCACCTAAATCATTTTGATAATTAAAATCATGTAAAATGGTATTTGAATACCTAGAACTAACTGTCGATTTGCTTATTTTGGTTCCATCGCTAAATTTCAGTTTTCGTAGACAACCTGCAATAAGACTAGTTGGTGTTGGAATAGAAGAACTTCCATCAGCATTATCTATGTCCTCTTGAAAGGAGCGCTTTAATCCTCGGCGACTCGCAGGGGAATCTCTGCTGTTTTCAAAAGTATTAATTGCGCCAGAGCATTTACTGTACCTTTCACCCAAACGTAGTTTCACTTCCGGCGTAATATCGTAGCAGTCCACTTGAATTTGGCAAAATTGCCTCTGTACAACATGAGGATTTAGACTGTCGTTCGATATTTCAGAATATTGGAATGATCCTGGCGTAAACGATGTGTGGTATCCACTATCTTCATTCTTTGAAAATCTATCTATACCGTCGTATGTTAAAGCTGGTGTGGCGGGTTCAATAAAATCTGATTGAATTTCCATTTTAAACGTTATTGTATATAGTAACAATACGGGTTTGGTCAAGTATCAATAGTTTGGAGAATGCATGATAACGAACGCTGTCTACCCGACTATAATTAAACTTCGCGAGATCATATTTACACAGTACAAAAGTATGTTTTCAAAATGCGTTACTATATTCTCTACACTTCTACTTGATTAGCAAAATTCAAAACCTTTTGAAAGATTAATATAATTAACATGTAACTTCAAACACCAAGCCATGACAGATCAGAATGACAAGTAAGCAAACAAATTCAAATATAATATTTATCTATGCATAAGATGCCAAACGTTAAATTTTTTTTTTTTGGATTTAGGTCTTTTGGCGCTATCTCGAAAAGTTATGATCAGTTTATGTTATTTCTATAATAGTTATGGATTTTTAATTGATACAATATTGACGTGTATTATGCTTTTTAGATATTTTTGAATAAAAGTTTTGGGGCGTAAGACCTTGTAGCCAATGTTATAAAAACGGCCTCAGCATAGAATAATAACATAGCCCCGAAACTAGAACCAATTACTCGGTGTCAATTTTTATGGTATGATACTAAAACTTTTCATAGCACACGTTTATTTTACGTGTAAACGGATTTTCTTTTTTTTATATATTTCTCTAAAAGTTAATTTTCCTAAAATATTGGTTCACGATTTTTGTTAGCCAATTATTACCTGGACGGAGCTATAGCTTGCGTAGCCTCTATTTTTAATAGAAAAATAATCAACTTTTTGGTTTCGGTGCTTGGGTTCAGGTGGACTTTTTCTCAAAACACAAACATGCCCGTTTTTTCAAATTTACTTTCATGTTCTTCAGTGAGTTTTTAATACTTTACGGCAGGGATCCACTATCATTTTAGGTTTTAGGTTAATAATTTAGTTGGCGGCTCGTCATTGTGTTTACCAACGCCGCTTATTTAACTGAAAGGGATATTGAATGTAAATATTTTTACTACTGATGAATTCTTGCAGCGTAGCTTCGATTCTTTTTCTACTACACAACGGAAAGTAATGAACATTAAAATAAAAATAAATGTTTTTGGTAGTATCAACAAATTCCGTGATCGATTTTTAAATGTTTATTTTTCATATTTTCCTACTATGTTATATAAAAACTCTGCTGGAGGCACTATAAAAACTACATGAATCTCTTAGTGTGTTAAGTCAGTAATAACTAAATAGTAGCAATATTATTCCACATATTTTGCTGATAATTCTGATTAATTGCAGGTTCCCAATAAGTTTTACAAACGTCATCATTATTATATAATCTAAAAGTTAAGAAATGAAGAACAAAAATTAAAACTTACAATATCTGGACAAACAAACAGTAGCAGACCATGGTACAAATTCTTTGTGTTTGATCCAATATCGGCTATCAAATATTAACGCAATTCATACACAAGATGCCAGACAAGTACCAACTACGCCTGCTACGCGTCTGCACCTTCGAACAGACAGTATCAAAATCTCGAAGCAAAATCGGTGTTCGTTACAAAAAAAAATCTGTCGTTTACAGTTGCGATTCTCCGTGAAATACGAAATGTTACGAGTTGTGTATTTGCGTCATGATACAAGAGTATACAATAAAAAAAAACACGAAATAATAAGGAAAACTGGGTAAACAACAATAAAAACGGGATTTTCCCTTGTTTTCACTGAGAATTCAAGGCATTTCTCTTAGTTGCATCTTACAGCATCCACGGGAAGGGACAGTTTTTAGTCTGTACTTACTCTACTTTATCATTTCTGATATCATTGCTGCGCCTATGCCACCCCCTCAGACTGCGACACCTAAATCCCTGCTAGCAACAATCACTTTATTTTGTGCGGGGTCATCATATGGAAACTTTTTTCCTCTTCGGTTGTCAGTTTTAGGAGATATATGGCCGGCCCATTGCCACTTCAGTTGCTGGTCCTAGTTCTACCTCGAATATCGTCGTAGCAAATTCTGTCACTCGGAACCAAGCAAAGCCCTTTTCAATGCCCGCTGAGCAACTTTGAGCTTCCATATACTGCCTGCAGTAAAAACCACCTTCCGTAAGTAGTTACTGCAACGACCACATAGCGGCATGAAATACTAGCTTTAGGTTATTTTTAATAATCAATAAAATTCTACAACATGATCAGTTTGTTGTTTATATAACATTCTAAATAAATAACGGTTTAATTTTTAAATTAATTCTTATTTACGTACTTGTACACTTGTTTTATACTATAAGCCGTGTAAGTTTTTCAGTTTCTTTATTACTATTTTTAGTGCTAGTAATTAATTAGGAAAAACTATTATAACACATAATTAATTTGTATGTCTCAGGCTGCTTGGTCATCGGCTAGCATAGACGCCTCGTCGCAAGAACTCATGCATTCCCCAAAGTGTTCCTAAGATGTTTAAATATTCCTTAGTCCTACAATATCGGGTCCGTGATTCATCTCATGAGTTTTTTTTAATTTTGTAGTAAAGTTGTAAGAAACACTGTAGCCGGTCATCCTGTATTAAAAATTTTGGTAACAAAATTGACTAGGAAAGTTTACTTACCTTCTCCATTTCTACATTGCATGTGTGCTCTAAGAGTGAGAAAGGCGGTATCTCTCTAACACAAGCAATAAAAATAATTGTTTCGCTATCGAAAACCTTTTGATCTCTACAATACCAATATATAGTAAAAAATAACAGCATTAAAATTAAATGACGGATATTTGAGAGGTGAGGCTCGCCTTTTTCTCTGTAGGAACGCCGTCGCCCCTGACACCCTGGAGATTCTATTTTCATTTTTTTTTATGAGAAAGGCGGCAAACGAGCATGCGGTTCACCTGATTGTAAGTGATTACCGTCGCCCACGTACATCCGCAATACCAGATGTGCTGCAGGTGCGTTGCCAGCCTTTAGGGGTATTTGGGAGATGGGAGGGAGGATGAGGAGGGGGGTGGGAAGAGGGTGTGGGCCTCCGGTTACCTCACTCACCGAATAAAACGCAGAAGCAGAAGATATCTCTACTTCACGCCGGTATCCTTCGAGGCCGTGGGTACCAATCCGGTCGAGCCGGCCCATTCGAGCACTGGCAAAAGGCACCGCTTGGCTCTACCACGTTTAAAACATTTGAACATTTAGAGTCAAACATCTACTCCCGGCGACTACCTATATAGTATATAGTTTGCCGGCTCAAACTAAATATTCTGACCATACCCCAGTAGCGACGCCGAAGGATATGCAGGCCACAATTGCTTCTTTTCAGAATGGGCCGGCCCGATCGTCTTTCGCCTTTGACATTTAAAAGATCTTTCACTAGGTTCTCCGGGAGGCATCGGCCGAGCCTTTCTTTTAGGCTCGACACGGCTTGTCAACTTCATGATTTCTAATGCATGTCTTACTTTGAAATCTTCTCGATGACATGATTAGAAAAACTGTCAACGAAATTCTTAATCGCACTCTAAATTACAACTCCTGGATTCAGGCGACCCTCCCAAACTTGGTGGTCTAGGCATTCGAAAAGGATCCAGCGTAGTACTTCCGGCGTTGTCATCAGCTCATGGTACGATAGACCTCGTGGGAAATATTACTAACCCATCACTGGATGATAAAGAGGTCTCGTATTTGGCAGAGGTCAGAGAAGCAAGGCATAATATAAATCCGCTAGACTAAGATTATACGTTAAATCCTGTTTTGAAAAGACTATGGGTTTAGCTGCATCCACGTTCAGAAAAATTTACTTGAAAACTGGCTAATACTGGTTGAATGTCTTCAGCATATTTAGGGACTCTGCTAGACAAAATTACATTTTCCTTTTCTATCAGCCTGAGAGTAGGATAAAACCAATGAACCACATTGTCGCCGTTGTGGTCAAAAGGCTGACTATCTGGGTCATCACGGCCTAGTCAGCGCAGCGCAAGTCATAGCCCTCTCTATTAATGCCGCCATTAATAACGTCAAGCGCCGAGTCATAACAAGTGCCAATGTACATGCGATTTTCGAACCAATGTAACCAATAATATTTTGAACTATAATTATAATTATAATAAATATATTTTTAATGACGCAACTTATTTTCACTGTCCAAATATTTGGAAATGTTACTTCTTCACAGAATTATCAATCATTATCATAACACCTTCTAACATTGGACTTGTGATACAAAGTACAATACTGTGTTGTGCCACCAGCATCCGTCGACTTCCCACAATATCGTGTACATAGTGACTCCATCTTGTGGGGTCCTGAAACTGCGTTTGCTTGTACGGGGTTGCTACTTATCAATAATATTATTATCAATAATCTTATAAATATTTAATAAAAGTTATATACCTTTAAATAAAATTTCATATCATGTAAAAACTTGTTTTTTTAATGTTTGACATTTGGCTAGACGTTTTTTTTTAAATCGACTTAAAATTATAGATATTAATCGATTAATGGCACAATGTAATATAACAATTAACCGATAAAATAACAATTAACCGATAAATCTAAAAGATTTCGAGCACCCTTATTCCTAATTCATTGTCAGTCATAGCGTTAATTTCATTCTAATGAAAAAAAAATGTTATTAATTTTTGGTATGAAAATGCATAAACTGATTTTAAAAGTGACACTGTCTATTTTTTAATACTCTGCCAATCTCAAAACTATAAAAATGGCCATGGATCTAAAAGAATTATGTCGACTGTGTGCTAAAGAAGACGAGTTTACGAAAGACCTGTTACATGAAAGCAATCAGAATCTCCTAAAACTAATCAAAGAATTCGTGCATATTGTTGTAAGTTTACTGTGCCTAAAGCCAAAATTTTTCTTGTTCAACATTTGTCAAATGGCTTTCATCAAAAACTATGTCAAACATAGGTACTGCATACTCTTTTTCTTTTTAATTTAAGGTCAATGATAATGATAATTTACCAACTAAGATTTGTCTGAACTGTGAAGAAAAAATGGTCGAGTTTCAGTTGTTTGTTTTGGAATGTTGTAAAGTTCAGAAAACGTTAAAAGACATGTGCGCAACATTCTCCATAAAAGAAGAAGATATTGAAGATGAAGAAGAAGTTTCACACATTAAGTCCGAGGTATGTAATTGTCTAATAAAGTTTATTCTCGGATTTTTTGTATAATTTTCGTTTTTGGTCAGTGTTTAGGAGATATTAATCAAGTCAAGTATCACAGCCACTTGTTTCAAAGAATATACAATATGAAGCTAAATTGTTACAATTACATTAACTACAAAAGCAGTGGTGACAAGTCACATAGACTCGGATACTGACTTGAGTGCCACATACTCTAGTATTTCTCAAAATAAAGAACTTGGATACACAGTACTCAGGTTTTAGTTTTGCTTGCAAGAGTTTGAGTGTCAAGTTGCATTTTTAAGTTATTGGTGGTTATTTAATTATAACAAAAGTGCCATTAGCACTGAGATAAGATGTCTGTACTGTGTGATGAGAGTACTACTCTTAGTACTGCCAATTTGCTTTTTTATAAACAACTTTGTTTGTTATATTGATTTAATTATGGGACCTTGAAAACAAAAATCAGATAATCAAGATCATGAAAATATTTAAGGTGAAAAAGTCAGTTAGACCTTCAAATTCAAGTTCTAGTACTTTTTGCAATTGTTGTATTAACATTTGTCAAGTTATGTTTGATTTATGAAAACAGAAAGTCAATTGAGTTTATGTATCAGAACTTTATTGAAATTTTTCAATTTAGATTTCCATAAGTTAATCTACTAATTATATTGTTTAAATTTTTAAAGGAGGATATTATATAGGTGTTAATTACCAATGCAAAATACCTTATCTATGATAGAGATATGTTTATAAATAAATACACATAGTATATGACTTCTAATTATTCAGTTATATACTGAATAATTAGAAGTCATGTTTATGTTCTGTTTTATGACTCATTATCTAATAAAAATTAATGTACTTGAATCCGATGAAGTACCTGGCCTAGTACTGAAATACTTGATGTGAGTCAGTGACTCAAGTTCTTACTCAAGTTTTTTTATGAAAAGTACTAAAGCACTTAAGCATCATAAATGGCTGACTCGGCACATCACTATGCAAAAGTCAGGATCAAAAAAAATGTTGATAACAATCTTTGATTCTATATTCTATACTAAAAATATATAAAGACATAACTGTATTGCATTGTACAGACTAATCTTGAAATCCACTGTACCGATTACGTCGGATTTTTTGTTTCTTATGATGTTGTGGAGGACATGGAATTTTGTTTTTGTTATTTTGTTATATTTTTGATTTGATATTGGTCCAGAATGCAATATAATTATAAATAAAGGGTAGTTTCTGCAGTAAGTGCAACTACTGTTGTGTTACAGTTTGAAGTCAGTACAATTACATGCTCTGTGGCATTCTATCTTATTCCTCAGAGGTGACATCGCATCTGTAACATTTTAAGATGTAAGTCATTTACCATCAGGTGGTGGTGGACTGTTAGGCCGTTTATCACCACAGTTTAATAAAAAAAAACTTTTCGTCTTTATTACTTAATACTTCTCTTATTACAAAATGTGCAACACAGATGAAGCCCCGCTCATGTGTTAGTATATACATATAGGTACTTATCGATCCTTTGCCTCGTTTGTTTGATCGTCTTTTTTGTGTTTCTATATAGCATTAATCTGATTGAGCTCAAATTTATGCTCTATTTTTGAAACATTACTCCAAAAGTTTATAATTTAAAAAATCGCAAATGCGAAGCGTCGAAGTTCGGTTAGTATTTTATAATATAATACTACTATACATTATATTATTTCATTGTTTAAGGTTAAGGATGAATTGACACCAGAAGATATTGTGTGTAAGTATATTTTATGTTTTGGGGTATTTCTATATATTCTCATCTGGTTGGGTTGTAAATATAAATGAACATTTAATACCATAAAATAAATAATATTTAGTAAAAAATACATATAATAATATTGAATCGATAAATAAAACCCAACCAGATGGAAACCCTCGGCAGGGGAGACCAGACGGCCGAGGGTTAGGGAGAAAGGGAAAGAAACCATTCATGTGTATGGTGATTTCGATTTGGCTCGACACAACGCGGCGAAGCGGGATTCTATAACCCACTTTTCGCCTTTCTGGGAGATAGAAAGTGTCGGTTTGCGAGCCTCGTTGCCGGCTATGCTCCATGAGATTGCAATGAGATATTTAAGGCCTTAGTCATCTCTTACAACACCCATGGAAAGAAAGGGGTGGCAGATTCTTATACTAATAATTTAGAAATTTCTTGAATGTGGTATAGCAGTACCTCTGAAAATAATTACTAACCAATTAACTTTTATCTATAATAAACAAGTTATGTCTAATATTTTGAAGAAAGTTCAGTGATTCCCATTTTTTATCTTTTGCTAAGTTAACTTACCGTCAATTGGACAGGTGAACTAAATAATGGGGCTTCATTGTCAGAGTTCGAAAGAGATGACGATGCTAATGACGATGACGATGACGATGATGAAGGTGATGATGGCGATGACTATGATGATGACGATGACTACCTAGATGATGTTTCAATAGCCTCCTTAAAGAAAATGAAAAAAAAACGGTTAAAGAAAAAACCATTGACTGAAGAAGAAACAAATGAATTTCACAAAGTTCTGAAAAGTTCAAACTTTAAAGTTAAGGACATTGTTAAGTAAGTATTGTTTTTTAAAGTATTGTCAAAGGGTTTGTTCATTAATGGTCTTATACCTGAAAAGATACACAGCCTTTACCGTCCTTTACTAACCCTTTGTAGTGAGCTGTTATTAGAATTGTATTAGTAAACGTCTTATAGTAAAGGCAAATTTACAGAGCTCTCACTTAACGTTTAGTAAACTTTCAGTAATATGAAATGCTATTCATAAACGCTTAGTAAAGGTCTGATAAGATTAGAATATCACGTAACAGTGTGATGAAAACATTTTTCGTCTACAAATTTGAAAGTAACTGAAAGTTTGAATGTTTGGAAGTTAGTCGCTCAACCACGCTTAAAGAAATTAACGAGAGTTAGATTATCTCATGGAATTTATTATTTTATTTGTGTAGAAAGTGCTCACTTTATGGTAAGTTTATTTAAATAGAAATACCAAATATATTAAAATATTACAACAGAGGATATCGATAACAAATATCAGATAAGAAGATCAGATCTTATATTTATGCTATTTTAATTTTTCAAACTTCGATGATGAGTGAGTGATGAAGAGTTACTGACCTCAGTCAGACAGTCAGTAAAAAGTCTCAGACTTCTTTGTCGGCGCTTGCAGTGGAATCGTTACGGACGTTCGATAAGGTCCTAATGAATCATTATTAGCGCAAATTAATCTCAAGACAAAAATTCAAAAACTATCATGTGACTAAACTACATTTAATAGATATTTAGTGAATATATAAATAATAGAAAGGCATAGAATACAAGATTTATTTTATTGTACTGTCGCATCCAACTATATAAAGACTTTTTTTCAGATTAAAATGTGACGTCTGTGAGGAGTCTTTCAAATCTTGGAGTGCTTTGCGCGTTCATTACGCAAAAAGTCACAAAAGCAAACCTCTGGTATTTTGTATCTGCGGTTTTATCATTAGATCCAAAAGTGTACTCTACAAACATGTATCGGACCATAAGATAGAAAGCCGAAAGTTAAGAAAAGATACTGAATCTGACACAGATAAACAGGAGGAATCAAAATATTCAAGCCTTAATGTTAAAGATTTTATAAAGTACATATATTTTATTTAACACTCTTTTTTAATATTTCCTAGTAACCATCAAAATTCTAGTATATAGTTTGTTGTATTTAAAATCTTTGTTGTACTTCTAGTTTTGTATGCAATAGTTGTCAAAAGGAATGTTCAAGCTGGTACACTTTGAAGGCACACTGTCAAAAGGAGCACAATATTTTGCCTGTGGTGAATTGTGTTTGTGGAATAACTCTAAAGTCTAAATCAGTTTTGTATAAACATGTACAAGACCATAAGAATCCAAATGTTTTAGCGTGAGTAATTTCCGTATTTCATTAGTATTATACTATTGATTTATATAAGTATGTTGGATATATAATAAGATTCTCCTCACCGATACATTCCACAACGCTATACGTTACACGCTTTGGATAATGTCTGGCATAACTTCAACTTCGCGGCAAATATAATAGTGCCGTAAGCGTCCTAGTAAATACGGATCCACAAATTTCCGTAGAATAATATTGTTAGGTAAAACTGAAAAGTAATGTCGAACGCACATAATAGAGCCTCGATATCCATTTATTTGTATGTTGTTCAAATAGAGATTTTCTATTTATACAACAATCAAATACATGGTTACTAGATATAGTTTTTATTTTATTTAAAACAATAACTTACCTGAAAATTAGGTATTTAATTTAATTTCACAATTATTTTTTTTACTCAAAATTATTATAAGCTAGGACATTAGTCTTCTAGTAACAATAAAATTTTTGCAGTTGCGATAAATGTCCGAGGATCACAAAAACTATAGAAGCACTGAACAAGCACAAAATGCGACATGTACCAAAATCAGAGAGGAGATTCTGCTGTTCATCATGTGATAAAACTTTTAACAGCAAGGACACTTTGAAATCACACGAAAGATCGCATATACCAATAGAGGAGAGAAAAATATTCCGGTGTGACATGTGCGATTTGAAGTGAGTATTGATAAGAGAGTTAACATTTAACAATTGTCACTATTAAATTGAATATAAACTTTAAAATATTCGCCAACCTTTTCGACGAGGTCGCAGAGACCCAGATGCGACTCGTCACTCCTGTGACTAATGGCCATCTCTACTATAAACGAAATGAGAAATCTTGTTAACACCGCGTAGATGATGGGGTTAGCGTGTACTGCTCCTGTAACAGTCTATCTTAACTAAGCGATAGAGGCTGCACGATAGTTTTCCGAAAAGAGATCTCGTGATCCCTCATCAGCTAATGGCGACTACCATGGGGTTTTAGTCGGTGGGAGTCCGACATAACTCGTTTTCTCTCGGATACGGGTCGGGTAATCGAGATTTTTTCGAGAGATTTGAAAAAAAAACCTGGTGTCAAGATATTACTACATTAATTTTATAAAATATATTACTTTTTGCAAATCTAATTATACTTTGTTACTAAGAGTGAATTTTATCTACAAGAATTAAATCGGTCTGATTCCTAATTAAACGACAGAATTATTGTTCTGTCTAAATTCATATTATAATTTTAACCATTAATACATAGTCTGATACGATGTTACAAACGCCAAAACTGACATGCAGTAATTTCATTTAAAATATACCGCCAGTGGACAAAACCGGCTACGCCTGCTCGGTGAGTGGACAATCTTCGTTCGAGCGAGTCACGCGTTACATTTATGTTTGCTGCACATAATTGCTAGAACAAAAGTTTTGCGATCATTTTGACATTGAAGTAAACATACGAACTATAGTTACTGATTCGAGGGCCTTTCAGTTCGGGGTACTGAAAAACTGAATTGAGGTACTGGAACCGCAACTCACTTCGTGCCAATGACAGATCAGTGCGTTGAAGTAATTTTATTTTATTTGACTGCTTCAGTAAGAAGGAGTAAAAGTGAACCATGTTTTCTACATGATTGGCCTCAAGTTGTTCGTCGCCAATCGCTCTCATATGATGGAATTGCTGAAAGTCACTTGTGATTTTATTACAATAGATTATCTATTATAATAGAGTTCGGCACGGATGGTCTAATCTTCCATGTCGAAATGGGTAAGGTACCCTTTCGACATGGAAGATTACACAAACCACCACAAAAAAAGTATCCTATGGATACATACGATCGGACTGGCATAAAACAGTCAGTTTGCGTTTTGTTTTTTGCACGCCTGATAGAAGTGTTTAACTGCCACAGCGTGAACAAAGCACGCTCGTATAACGGCTGGGACTTAAATAGAACTTAACGATCTGAATAGAAAAGTCGGCACCATTATGACGTTCCACAGGATACTTTATATGAAGTCGTCTATGATAAGGCTAAGCATGCTGCGGAAGCGTGGCGGCCGTGGCTTTTTAAGCTTCACACAATCGCAGAGCATGCAGTCTCCGAAATTACTAGTGTGATCGGATGTCACTCTTCGCAGAAGTCGTTGTGTATAATAAAGGGCTTATCCCTCTATGCTTGGCCAACAAACAATGTCAGGGCCTACCAGTATAGAATGCGAATATTATATGTTCTGTATTTTCATATGTCGCGACCGGATGACCAAACTACAGAAATATAGTTTTTGTAATTTAAATTTCAAAAGTAGTAACTTCGCAAAATTTCTTCGTAGATTAACCACATGATCTGACCAAACTATATGTTCTACGCGGGCTGATACTAGATAGCGTTAGTTAGCGGACAAAATTTGAAACACATTGTATTAATTACCCGCAGATTCACAACGCGATCGTCGGCCGCCTCGCACAAGCGCGTGGTTCACGAAAAGATCAAGAGCTACGTGTGCGATCTGTGCGGGTACGCGTGCGGCACCAACGGCGAGCTGCGCCAACATCGCGCCATACATAGCGACGACAAGCCCTACGTCTGCAGGAAGTGCTCCAAGCCGTAAGCATTGCCCGACGCGTTCTGTCGCAGTCGCACGCCTTAACCTTACGTTGAGCTTTTGGTGCGAATTTGAAAACTGAAGGCTGTGTCTTACATTGAATTTTGTTATTTCTATATGTTTCCAATTTTGCTGTATAACATTGATTATGTGGCAAGGGTTTTGCAAATGCGTACAGTAAATGCCCGAACGAACGAAATATTTCCAATTTTTGTTTTTGTGCCATCAGTTTAACAGATCTTCCGTAAAACTTGATTATCATTTTAACTATATACTGGAACGTATTTTCAAGCCCCGATTACTTGACTTTGTTATAATATCACTCTGACACGGGTAGATCACTGTCGACATATGACTGGGCTCCAAGCCACTCATATTTTTTAAAAATCTTGCGCCCTTCGTAATGAGAACGTGCGGAGATATCGGAGCGGAGCGGATAGATCTCAGCGCCGTCAGAGAAGAAACAGTCGAAAGAAACTCTTCAACTCCGTAAACATATAACAAATATTGTGTCACAGAAATCGTTATACGTGAAAAAAATTAAGTAATTTGTTTTAAACATTCCGTGGTAGTGGGTGTAAGGACCGCCTAATTTTCACCAACGTATCCGATACTCCCTGGTAGTCTTCGTGGGCGAGGAACGTCAGCCAGGTGAGGGGTTGCCGACGAAGTTGAGGGTGATGATAATGTCGTTAGTCTAGCAGCAAGTGTTTACCGAGCTCGCAACTCGAAGCTCGTACTTGGGACCCTGGAATATACGTTACAGTTATTGCTACCTCAAGAAAAGCGGAATGGGAATGCCAAAATGTAGAAGGTAAGGTGGCTGTTAAAAACAGTCGGATGGAGATATGAATATGATTTATTCATTTACACAACACAAAAGTTAAAAGAAATACAATAAAACAGTAAAAACAATAAATAAGTAAAAGCAAAAAATAAATAATTTATGAAAAGCATCAGACGACTTTATACTTTTTGACCCGTGTCGTGTCAAATGAATCGGTAATGACTCATCATCGTGTCGCGGGGTTAACCGCAACGCTGATTTTAAGTCAGCAGCGAGCAAGTAACCCTATTGCGCGACGTACTTCGCATACTGTCTCACAATCGCAGTACGCAAGATATGTTTGCTGTAAAAACCCTGCACTTCCATGATCTACTTTCTATATACAGACATATTATGATAAATACGATAAATAATATATAAAACGAAATAGTCTCAGAATTTTGATCTAATACGATATAAAAATATTAATTTACCCACGAAAGAAAAACAGAGATTCTAAATTAATCAAATTAAACATTATGGCCAACATTTTATGAATTGAAAATTTAATTGTTACATGTTAAAAGATATAAAGAGTGATATAAAATATAAAAGCAAAATCTATGTGCAAAATCGATTACACAATATACACTATTAAGATGATAAAAGTTTCAACACTTACTCAATATGGGGTGACGATAAGTTAATAATTACATATTAAATAGATGTCGTGCATGTCGAAGAAGTCGTGCCGCTAGAGAGGTACAACACAACGTACGGATGTCCATATGGAGAGGTGTCTGTACTCAGCGGTGCGTGGAATCGACTTATAACGACCACCACCAATGCCACGGGCGCAGATCATTCGACTGACGTCATAAGACACTACCAAATAATACACAATAGCAAAAATTATATTCATGGTATAAATATGATTAAATAAATGAATAAATGAGTACGGTACACAATGCCTTTATAATTTAACCATTTCATTTCGAAGTTTCACAAAGATTCACATAATTAAGAGAAATAGTGTACATCCTAATAATCTGATTTCCTGCAAATATAATCTGGTATATATCAGATACTTTCTGACAATGGCAACATTGCCATCAGAGGGATGAACACCACTAGCTAATATTTATCATTGCTTTTTAACTACTTTGTATTTTTGGTTTAAGTCCAGAGGTTTGCATAATAATTCGGGTTACATTGATAAAAAAGCACATCATACAAACTTTCACGTGCATAATACGAGTAAGATAAAATGTTAGTTGGTATACGTCTTGCATTTGGCGGCGGCGTAGTCAACTATTTACTGTGGCGACTAAAATCCGGATCGTAACCAGCGACGAGGTTCGTCACACGTCACGCTCTTGGATAGACAAAAAGTGGGTTGTGGCAATCGGATCCCGTCGCCGCGGAGTCATGCCCAAAAGGAAATCCGTTATTATGCTCCTACGTGTGATAGATGAGAGGGGTTATAAGTATGTTAATTAAACTGTTTACCATTAGTAATCGATTGTTATTAAAATTATATTTTCACTTTGAAGACTCCTCTCATATTTGTTATTCGATAAATTTATTGAAAATATAACAAAATTTGAACCAAGCAAGCAAAGTCGGTGCATTGAGGCTGTTGTGTTATAAAATATCTCTTGCGGTTGTAATAAAATGTAAAGAAAGTTATTGTTAAAACGTAGACATTTCTCACGGTACAGGTTTCGGGAAAGCCTCGCGAAGGAAATAAAAAGTAGGCTAAGCTGCAAGATGAAAGGAGCCGAATCGAGCACGTGGGGATTGTCCTGAATAAACGTTTCCATCAACGCCCAGAGAAATTCAAAAGCTTTGTTTAATTAATAAATATTACTTAATAATAATAGTAATTATACAACGTAGAGTTAAAAAAAATATTTTCTCAAGAATATTTCCTATACTATCTTAAATCAGCAATTAAAATTGCTGCTATCGACAATTTTAAGTCTCCGATAATAAAAGAAATGTATATTAGTAAACTAGTACTAGGTGGTAGGACACCTATACATGAGTCAGTTTAGGAACGAAACACGAAGTGCCCATCTTTGATTCTCAGCCGGCTTAGTATGCATCAAAAACTAATAAAATTAACTTTTTCGTATTTCATTTAATCACAAGCAATCTTATAGAAATTAGAGTTTACTGGTGGGAATAGACCTTTCCCATTAAGAGTGATTTGCCATAATCACAAAGATCGGCAAGCATATGGCGATCGCAGTTCCAGACATCACGCACCTTAGACGCTGATTCCCATCATCGGCTTTTTCGAGATAGATATTATCCCATCTGACGGTAGCCATAGCGATTTTCAAGGTTTTTCCCTTAGTCGCCTCTTTTGACACTCACGGGAAGTAGAAAGTGGCAGATTCATGCGCCGTTACCACGGTACGATTTATGATATTGCGTACGATATTTCAACCCTCATTATTTCTAAATTATTCACAGATTCAAAACCTATTCGAACCTGAAGACGCACATGGACACGCACGAAGATACGTCATATGCGTGCTACGTGTGCAGCCGCGTACTCAACAGCCGCCGCACTCTGCGTAAGCACTTGCTCGTACATGAAGACAAATGTCGACACATCTGCTCTTATTGCAACAAGGCCTTCAAGCGGCGACAGACGTTAAAGGTATGAACTTTCCAGACCAATGTCGCTTTACAGCATCGATTAATTTCTCGGAAGACCTTACAATGAATCGCCCTAAGCATTACTCCATAAATATTTCATTTCCATACATCTCATTCCGTATTAATGCAAGAAAAATCGCGTGGTTCTAACATATATAAGCACTATAATCGTCTCAAATATGCCAGGCCTAAAATATCCATATCGGTTACGGTGTATAGAGCGAGGTGTGTAATACTCCGGCCTGTCTAGTAGTTGGAAACTGGCATTTCGAAGCTCACCCACGTATCTAAAGTAACGATTATGGAAAATTTTCTCCCATTAGGAGTCGCTTATGTTATAATAAAAGAATAGGAGGGGTTATCTGCGTAGAAAGGTACTGAGCGCTACTAATCTGTGTGCGTGTCAGTATGCACGTACACAACGTCAATATCATGCTAAAAGGGCACTAGTCGTGATGGGGCCGCGCCGCTGTCGCATATTGCTCAGTCAAGTCTCATGTTATCAACATGCCGCTCCGCACCGAACGACAAAACTTATACTTTAAGCATGGCGACACGTAACTAATGATAAGTATGAGCTCATATGCTCAGTGTAATTTATTTTAGCAATTTTGAGTTGGTTGTAATGACGAGCTAGGATCTTAATATGTTTGTATAATAATATTATACAGTTACCGGGTCGTGGTTAGGAATTGGCAGTGAACCTACATTCTTTGAGAGAAAATTAATATTAATAATAATTTATTTATTTCTCAGAATGTGGTATTTTAAGTTCTTACTTAAATAAAGTTCATCTTCATCATCATCATTTCAGCCTATCACAAGTCCACTGCTTAAGATACGCCTCCTCAAAGATTTCCACAAAGCTCGGTGCTAAGTCACATGCATTCATCGACATCCCGCAACACTGCGCAGGTCGTCACTCCATCTTGAAGGAGGAGGCTTGTACGACACTGCGTATACATATGCGCGACTGTTACTAAACGACTTTTTTCCCCAACGATTGTCTGTTCTGCGAGCTATGTGGCCATAAATGAATTCACCATATTCTGCCAAGAACAATATTAATAATGATTTTTTAGTCAACTTTTTAAAATAAACAATAATTAAATACATATTAACAATCATGATACATACGATGTTTTATTACCTATAAAACTAAAAGAGACTTTTATTATACTTATAGCTAAGGCTAATCAGTCTGTAAGGCATTTAATTCTCACACGGGGCAGTAGTTGGTCCTATTCTATTTTTACTATCCTTATGTCCCAACAATGTTCATTTATAAGGCTGACGAAGAAGCAAAATCTTCGGTTCTTATCGCTCACCATATTACATAGCTGAATTGTGCTGCGTTTCTTTAGACTAGTATTTTGTGCAAGCGTAGCCCTTCCACTGTAATTTTGGAGGGTTGACACTGTGAGTCGCCTACGGTCACATAGAATATCTTGCTTCATAATATGATATACGGAAGGCTGTGGTAGCTCTGGGTGGACGCTGGCATTGAATGTTGTACGCGAGCAACCTAAGTTATCAATTTAATGTACTGATTTGACACGTGCTCCGAGGTGAATAAAAATGTTTGGACGACATTTTGAATTGCTCATCTGCATTGAAGCGAGTATTGCTAGTACTTCCTGTTCATAGGTCCTTACATTACTGTTCTTCAGGTGCACATGTACATGCACACGGGCGACAAGCCGCTGACGTGCAAGTGGTGTGACGAGCGGTTCGCGTACGCGTCCACACTGCGCTCGCACCGCCTCCGTTGCCACGCAGACAAGATGGCCGCACAGACGCACGCACCTACGTACGACCACCTCGAGCAGGCGTTACAACACGTTAGTCGAATAATTAGTCAAATTAGTTTTATAAATACTTTTTTCAGGTGCAGATATAGGATCAGATCGTGCTATGCTCGTTGTGATTCGACACACACACATATTATAAACGTAGAAAATAAAAAAATAAATAGACTAATAGTAATCTTGTGATCTTACATTAATAGGGTGTATATTTATCTTGGTTATAAGATAAATATACACCTTGGAAGAGAAATCATATTATTCATTATTACGCTCGTGTTGGGAGATACTACATTTTTTAACTATACATATAAGTTTTACTACACAAATAAAAAGCTATCCTTTGTACTCTTGAAATGATGTAGCTTAATGACATTGTAATAAGGTTCAAAGTGGTTCCAATATTATTTAGGTCACTAAACTGCAATTATCTTCGACGTTACACTCTCTCGAGAAGGTGTTCCCAGAACGTAGTCCGAGTAGTTATGAATAAGTTTAAGACTAAACTATAAAATTTTAATAATTTGGACACATTTTTTTTCAAACATATCATTTTCTTTACATATAAACATTAGCTTAAACAAACTCTGGAAACTTGTTCTCAACAAGGTCAAACAAGAAATAATAGACCGACAAGTTCGTGCCCGATCCTTCCTCGGTACCTATCGGATCTTCTCTCAACGCCTGGGCGTCGGAGGAACTGTATCGGGGCTTGGCCCCCTTCAGTAGTTTAATTTCGCCGCACGTAAAAGTACGTGCGGGTCATGGGGTTGCTATTTGCGTGGATTGTGACTGCGAGGCAGTCGCGCGCAGCGGTTTTCCGTTTTTAAGCCCCCCGGGCGGTTCCCTGTCCGGGTTCGTCCGGTATGCCCGCCAGCGAGGGGCGCTGGGTTTCGGGGGCTTAGGTGTCTACCACGGCCAGCTCTCTGGGGAGCGCCCTTTTCTCAGGGGGCCGGGCGTGCAGTGGGGCGATGTTTACGAGATGGACGTGAGATGAGGCATCTGCGCGCTCGAACATGTTCGAGGCCAGGTGCTTCACAAATGTCTCTAGGCGTTCTAAATTGAGGTCCCGCCTTATGGTGGAGTTCCTCACGTAACGCGGCGCACCGACTATGGTACGCATGGCGAAATTTTCAAGAGTATGCAAGAGTTTCCTGCTTGATGCATTTGCTTGACCGTACCAAGCCGGCGCGGCATACGCGAGTCGGGATCTCAAATATATTTTGTAGATCCCGAGCTTCGCTGTTACTGGGAGGCGGGATCTGAGAACCGGTCGCAGCAGTGCGCCCGCGGACCTCGTTCTGTTTACGATGTCTTTGACGTGGCGCCCCATCGACAGTCGTCTGCCGATGGTCACCCCCAGGTATTTCACTGCGCTCGACCATTCCACGACCTGGTTTTGGAGTCGAAGTTTAGGTGGCAGCTTCCTGACCGGTCCGATGACGATTGCCTGTGTCTTGCCGACGTTCACCGACAACCTTCAGTCGGAGAGCCAGTTGGGTAGGGTGTCTAGGGCTCTCTGCATTTTTTTCGCTGCGAACTCGGCTCTTATAGAGCTGGTGAAGTACGCCGCGTCGTCCGCGTACAGAGCCAGCAGCGAGGATTCATCTTTTGGGATTTCATCGGTGAACACGGCATAGCAGACTGGGGAGAGGCAGCTGCCCTGTGGGACTCCTGCGGAGATGGGTCGTGCGTCGGACACAGTGCCTTCCACTACCACCTGAAAACTCCTCCCCTTTAGGAACGAGGCCACCACCTTTACGTAGCGGCGGGGCAAAGGCTGCAGCGTCAGCTTGTAAAGCAATCCCTCGTGCCACACTCGATCGAACGCTTTCTCCATGTCGAGGAGCACCGCAATTGCCGTCTCTTTTTTTTAAAATTGGCCGATATGGCATAGTGCAGTACTCGTGACAGTTGGAGCGTCGTCGAGTGCTCGGCTCTGAATCCAATTGTTCCTCTCGGATCTTGATGTGAGGATACATTAGTCGCAACAGGAGTTTTTCAAACACCTTCGAGATGCTGGGCAAGAGAGTTATGGGGCGGTAACTCGCGGCGTTGAGAATATCCTTTCCAGGCTTGGGGAGCATTATTATGCGCCCCAGTTTCCAGATTTTGGGAAAATGCCCCGTGCGCAGGATTCCATTAAAGAGCCTGGTGTAGGCTGCTATGGTCTTAGGTGGTAAGTGCCTTAGCGCGGTGTTGGTAATTCCATCTACGCCCGGGGCTTTCTTTAGATTGGTTTGACGCAGCATGCGCCCCATCTGTCCTGGGGAGAAGGATTTCTCTGCGTCGTTGTCGCTTCGCGGCCCAATGAGATAGTCTCGAAGGTGCCTCTCGACTGTTGCGACGTGGGTGAGGTTTGTTGTTGGAAAGGGCTTGAACTGCTCTTGCAAATGGTCTGCAAAGATTTCCGCCCTTTCCAAGGATTTGTATCGGATTGTGCCATCGCTGTGCCTCAGAGGTCTAGTGGGGGTGCCTTTGCGCCCGAGAGCTGGCGGCAGAGCTTATGGATCGAGGTCCAGTCCCCCTCCACTCCGCTGAGGTGTTGTTCCCAGCTCTCGGTCAAATGTTTTGAGATTTCATCTCTGAGTCTCGCCGCTAACGAGTTTAATGCCGTCTTTTGTGACGGGCATCTTGAGCGTTGCCACTCCCTGCGCATCCTCCGTTTGCGCGCCAACAGGTCCTGAATGTGGCGAGGGACCGCTTTTTGTGGCCTAGGGGACGTGTTAGTGGTAGTAGCCTCTGCCAGGGCTCCAGTGACTTGTTCCTGCAGCATCAGGCAAAGTGTGTCCACTTCGCCTTCCGTTGATACGGGAATGGAGCCAGTCCGAAGGACCAGGATTTCTCTGAACCTGCTCCAATCCGTGCGTCTCCGTGCTACTGGTGCCGGCCCTCCCATCTGCGTCTCCGCCAATGTAAGCAGGACCGGCAGGTGGTCAGAGCCGAGATCGTTGAGCAGCACTTCCTGGTGTGGTGGTGCGGCGATTCCATGTGTAATCACCACGGCAATCACATCAGAGTTCCCGTTTCGGCTGAATGGGTAGTGGGTCGGCGTCTCCGGGCCGTAGACGCAATATCCCCTGTTTTCGGCGTCGTCAAAAAGAATTCTGTCGCTAGGGCAGATTCTACTCGAGTTCCAACCCGTGTGTTTGCAGTTGAGGTCTCCTGCAATTATGGTTGGGTGGGGGCTATGGAGGATGGTGTGAATATCTTTTGGCACTATCTTCTCCGTAGCTGGGGGCCTGTATACGGAGAAGATGCGGGGTTTGGTTTCCAGTAAGTGCATCTATCCCGAGCGCATACATGTTTTCCAAGCACACGGGAGGGACAGGTTGGTGAACGATGTTGCGCCCTACAAGGACCGCCAACCCACGGTATGCCTGGCCAGACGATGGAGATGTTTCATCCTGGCGGTATGTCCAGTAGTACGGGATTTTTAGGGAGTCACTGGAGCGCAAGTGCGTCTCTGAAATTAGAACTATGTCTGGCTTATGCTCACGTAGCAGGATTTTTAGGAGGCTTCTCTTCCTGGTTAACCCATTGGCGTTCCAGTGAATAATTAACGGGGCACGCAGTGTTGTTGGCCGTGTGTGCGGACCCGCAGTTTGCACAGGTCGGTGGATCCTCCAGGGGGCGAGGGCAGTCCTTCGCCAGGTGTTACTCCCCACACCTCACGCAGACTTGTGGGCGATGGCAACAGTGCGAGGAGTGCCTGAACTTTTGGCATCTGTGGCACTGCGCGGGGCCCTTCTTTCCGCGCCATGCCTCAATTTTGATTCCTGGCATGAACAGGAGCTCGTCCACCGCGTAAATCCTCTGCGCAATTCCCTCCGTCCGCTTGAATTGCGCAAAGAAAATACAGCCCGGTCTGCTCTGTCGGGCCCGGATGGAGCGGATATATTCGGGCTCGAACCCCTGTTCCCGGAAGGCCTCCATGATCTCCTCGGGATCTGTGTCCACCGGTAGGCCTCGGATTGCCACCTTCAGTCCTCTTTCAGCCGGAAGCGAGTAGGAAAACCAGGCCAGGCCTTCCTCCGCCTCCAGCTTGCTGAGGTACCTCTTAAGGTAGCGAAATTCGACATCTGACTCTGGTATAAACCGGACTCCTTTCCCATAAGGGCGAGCATATGGGCGACTGCGAAGGTCTTGGGCCATTTTCTTGAAATGTCGCGCCCAATTTGGGAAGTGCTCTACCTCTAGCGGGAGGTATCGCGATTTTTTGGGAGGGGGAGAGGGATTGGTGGGATTCGTGGCTCCTGCTACTTGCGCTTGTACCGGTGATTTTGGGGTGTCTGCACTGGTCAGCGCGTTCTTGTAGGAGGTTGGAGTCTGGTTGTTCGTGTTTGTTGGGTTAGGCATCGTTACCACTGGGAGGGTTGGCCCTGGTTGCTTTGTAGGGTTTTGGGGACTCAGCGTGAAGGGGGGTGGCCGCGGAGCGCGGGGTGCGCTTACGCCGATGGCAGCCGGTGGTGCCCTCGGTGACCCGGGAGTCAGGGAGGATGTTGGAACATCCAAAGGGGGCGCTGGGGAGCTCCTGGTAGCTCCGTCGCGTGTTTAATCGCCTGTCCTCTCAGGGGAATCGGGACGCGTGTAGGGCGGGGGGGCCGCTGTTCTTTGGGTGAAGGTCTTGCTAGTGGGGTTTGAGGCAGAGTAATGAGGGGCGGAGAGGCGGAGGAGGAGCTTGGCTTTCCCTGGGCTGCCGGAAGGGCCGAGATGGTTTTATCCCTGCTGGCTTCCCACTGGGGGCGCGAGTGCTCCTCGCACATTCGCTTCCGCTCCTCCTCGTTGTCCTCTGGGCTTCTCAGCCGACGCTTGGGTCTTTCGGAGAAGTTATCCAGGTTTATTTGGTCCACCGCCTAAATGTGGTGAGCTTCGTTTAGTGGGACTACTGTCCCAGCTGCTTCCAGGTCCTTGAGCTGTTGCTCCAGGAGGGTGAGTGCGGCGTCTATGATGTGGGGCTGGGCTATTCCGAGTCTCTTGAGCCGTTTCATAAGGGCCATGTCATGCTCGCATCGCGACTGCGGCGACAGGTCGTTAATGTTGAATTGGCTCATTGGGGTTGTATGTAGTTGGTCATAGGTTTCCGTGTCCTCCATGTTTGGGGACTCGTGATCCGCTCCCTCGGAGAGGGAGGCGTTTGAGCTCATGCTTATTTTCCTTCTTGCTCAAGGAAGTTTAAAGAAGCTGGTTTAAAGAAAGAAGCTGGGCTGCCCGCGACCAAAATCCGCGCCCCTGTTAGGCCGCTCGCCAACCCCTACGCCCGGTGTCCCTTGCGGGCGACCGAGTTTCGGGGTGAGAGGGCGGGCCGACGCGGGGCGTGGTGGAGATCGGGTGGGATGGCTTCGGCTCCTTACCTGAAAAAAGATAAGGGCATCGGTTTTAATGTCGTATCCGAGGATACGTTGTCAAAATCACCTGGTAAAAAGGAGTTGGTCCGGGCGGGTGTCCGTGTACACTAGTGACGTTTTATCGGAGGGAGCGCAGTGCTCTAGATGTCATCCGGGAGTGGGAGGTGTAGCGAGATAGGGAAACGCGTGCACACATCTCTTCGTAACTAGACGTATGCTACACGCAGTAAGGTCGCACAGGATCTTAACGACTAACTAAATAATTTTAAATTTCTGTGCAAGTGCCGTAAATATGATTAAGAATTGTAAATTTTTAGAATTTTGACACTTGAACCTAGAGCCTGTATTTTAGCCGATAGAGGTATGAAACAAAGTCTTTGTTCCAAGTACTACTGCACGATGTACATTTATGTTACCATAGTAGTACTAGTAAATTTAAAAAGTTTTACAAAAAACAACCGGCTTCTACCCATATTTTCGCACCCTTAGGGGTGGAATAGTTCCAGTTTATATGTGACTACACATGAGTGTACCCTATTCAATAAACAGTTCACAATCGGCGAAGATATCACGTAACATACATACAAAAAAATATAGATGAATAGATAACTTCCTCCTTTAATGAAATCGCTTGAAAAGTTGAACTTAATTTATAATAATAGGCAAAGATACACCAGGTTCGAGATCCCGACAAACAGTCGAAAATAGTAAAACGATGATTTATTAACGTACATAGGTAACACAATGATCTGGATTGTTAGGAAAGTCACGTTACACCAACCGTCGGCAAAATTGAATTGCTTTAAACCGTTTCACTTAAATTCACTTCAAGGGATTTTTTTTTTCTGGGAAAGAGGGCAAACGAGCAGACAGCTCACCTGATGGTAAGTGATTACCGACGCCCACGTACATCTGCAACACTTGCGTTGCCGGCATTTGCCGGGGGTGAAGGAGGAGGACGGGGGCGAGGAGAGGGGTAAGTGGGCCCTATGGTTACCTCACTAACCGAACAAAACGTAGAAGCACAAGATACTTTTACTTCACTCCGATATTCTGCGAGGCCGTGGTCCTACAACGGTCGAGCCGGCCCATTCGAGCTGCAACAATTCTCTTTAGATCGGTAATTTATTTTCGACAATGTCAAACACCCTAATATCACATCACGCGAATTTATACGGTCCCTTAAGGTCACCGGACTATATCTATATTCGCTAATGTGCAGGGGAGAATATGTGATCTTCTGGACGGCCCAATAGCCAAGCTGTGGGTTGAGGGTACGAATTTCACTAGGTGCAAACATTTGTATGATGAATATAAGTCTTTGTACCTGAGTCTTGGATGTTTATATATGTGAATATGATTATTTGTCTATGTGTATATTTGTGTATTTTATCACCAACCAGTTATCAAGACAGAAAATCCTAGTTTGGGACTGGATGATACGTGATGTTTTCAAAACAGTAAACTAAGCTATGATCACCTATTTCGTCAAATGTCAACCGCACTTGCACGTGGTGCTAGCTAACAAACGTAACTCTGGCAGAGCTGAATGATGACCGAAAACCCATTCGAATTTGCCAAAACCCAAATCCCTCAGGGCAGCGACGGGGTACACTAGCACTAGTGCGAGGGTACCGCCCTGCTCTAAACAACCCGCCTTGGACAGGGTGATGAGTATGGGCAAATCCTTCAAGAAGTGCTTTTCCTCCTTCTTTTTGCAAGAAGATTCCACCAGCCTCTCATATAGGTAATGTTCTTTATTCTGTCAATATAAATTGACAGTTGTTCACAACTCTCACCATTTATTTTTTATAATTGTGAGAAACTTTCAAGTGACCCATTTTATTCAAAGGCTATAAGCAAAAAGTGAAGTGCTCTATAAAGTTAAATTACAAATTATAATTTAAAATTTCAGAGTTTTCTCAAGAATGATGCGTCAGTGAGTCTTACGAAGAGTGAAGTGGAGGCTATTTAATGTAACTATTAATTTTCAAACGTGTATCTATCGTCAAGCAAACATTCGACTAGTTTTGTACACAAACACTTAGCGGAGCAGGCGATTAGTTTTGAAGTTTGGCGATGAGTAAATGTTTTTTTTAGGTTAAGTATATTTTTTAATGTGCTCTCAAATTTGATTGTGACTAATCAAATCATTGCAATCATGTTTACGATGATAATATTGTACTATAACGTTAATTTATATAACATAAACGTTTTAGAAATTTCTAGGTTAAAAAATTATAAGTATACGTACATTTTCAGGTACAAATATTTTTATACAATGTCAAATGTTGTCCTGCTCCACTCCGTAATGATTTTAGGAAATTCTTTCCTTCTTGTTTAGTTATTATAGTTAATTCATCTATGATGAAGTTGTCTATGAAATTTTTTACATGTTTGTTTTATTGTATTTAAATAAGCGTAGAAATTTGTTTCATAAATAAAGAATTTATCACAAATATTCATGAACTTTGTTGATTTCCCTAATTTTGCTATTTGTATTTGTGTTTGATATCCATTTGTGATGTCATTATGCCATACCTTGTGAAATATATTTTTTTCATCATTATGACGTAAAGGGATTTCTAATTATCGACGAATTTGGTGGATTGTGGATTGATAGTGATAGTGCCTGACGCCTAGTATTTTGAGGCTGATCTTCATCACTTATTTAAGTCTAGTTAGATCAGGTAAATTCGAAATGTATGTTCGTTGAAATTTCGTCTATTTTTACTACAAGCACGGGACGGGAAATGATTCGGTTGACGCGTAAAACGCAATTTTTTATATCTCTGTATTGGCATGATGCGAAATACCCTAATTTCAATGTCCTAACCAAAACAAAATATTCACACATATATTATTAATTTCCTTACACCCACCTTCGCCTTCTCCAATTTTCTAATGAAGAGTGATTACATTTTCTTTTATAAAGATAATCGCCGTCAGCACCGCGCATCAGTACGCCAAAAAAGTGTAAAAAGCAGCGATGCGAATGGCATGCCGCTCTCGCTAATAAGTCTGTGGTTTGGAATATATAAAGTATGAGATTTGCGTTTTATATTGTAAAATTCAAACAATTTTTATCCAAAAATAATTAACAAATATTTAATTGAAATATTTACCCTCATTATCTGTACATTTTTGTCATCTCGAGAGAAGATAATTTATGCCACTGCGATAGCACTATTTAATTATGTATTTATTCTTTATTGTGACTCCTTAAACTAAGGTATACAATAGGTGGACTTAATGCCTTTGGGCATTCTCTACCAATCAACCCTGGGTGAGAAAAAAAATACATGTGGGCAGGTTTCAAATAAATTTAAATTAAATACTTAATCCTTATAATTTACTTACATACCTAAAATACACTATATATTAATATATAATACATACATAAACAAATTAAATATGGAGAGGGATATCTCAGATGGCATTTGCCTTCAAATAGTGACGTCGGAGCAGGGTTTTAAAAGAGTTTTTGTTCGGTGCTTTCTTGATGTCATCGGGGAGAGCGTTCCAAAGTAAAAAAGCTTGTACAGTAAAAAAACCAGTACTATGTTGGGGAACACTAACCTTTAGGCTGTTAGAAGTTCGAGGCACTCGGTTATGACTCGAATAAAGATATGAAAGAGAGTTTGGATTGTTAAAAATGGAATAAAGTACTGATAAGATTTTGGAGCTACGGCTTAGGTGAATAGAGAGCCATTTTAGCATTGAACGATATAAGGAAATGTGGTCAAACTTACGCAAACCGAAAATAAATCTTATACAGTTATTGAGAAGGTGCTCCAGTTTAGTAAGAACATGCTGCGTTGGATTTGGGTAACATCTGCATTGTCGATACGAGGTTTTTCTTCACCGGCGAACACGTGGCAAATACAGCACGTAATATTGCTATTAACAATTTCAGTGATGGCGGCACCGGGGATCGAACCCAGGTCTCTCGCGCTCTACGAAACTAAAGCGAGTACCCTGATCACTAGGCTACCACAGCTGTCATTTCTCGTGAGAGCTTATTCTTTTTTAATTTGTGTTGAGAAAAGTGGTACATACTTTTAAATCTGCAGTACAAACAGCAGTGGAGCGACAGTAATAAACGTACTCTCAAAGTGACTGAGGTCTCTCAATGGTAAAAAGAGGGCGGGAGGCGGGGAGGGGGCACCTAATTATGCTACAGTTTCGTTGCAGTCACTTACGTAATTAGTGACTTTTTTTCAAAGGCGCAGTGTGCTTGCAACCAAGATAAAGAAAAAATACGAAAACTTGATAAAATACGATAACTTGATATGTCTACTTTGCACAGCATATTACCTAGCAAACCCTAGGAAAAAAAATGTTCTTGTTAATAAAGCATTATCTCATTACTTATCTTAGTTTACCAGGACTTAGGTTGTTTAGTAACTTTAATGATTATTGATAATAATGTTAAAATGATGTAAAGTAGCATCATGTAAATTTTCCAATGCTGGGCAATCTTTGAGAGAGTTTTAGTGCTGGAAACGGCCCGTCACGCTTCTCCAATGCCATCTAATCTCCAACGTGGGTTGGCGGACTTCACATGACTTCGAATATTTTTTTAAATCTTACGAGTACTATTATTTAAGCATTTTATTGAGTTAAATTTTTGTTTTTGTTTTCCCTACGTTTTGAGTTCTTTATGGCACCTGTTGTTACGGGGGACAGTGGTGTTAGACGTTCTGTTGTCATAGTTCACTCGGGCTACCTTCACGTTTTAATTATTAAGTTTGATTCGAGTAAATTTAAACGCGATAAAATCCATAAATTTTAGTTTTTTCCAAAAGTGTAGTGTTCGCGTCAATACAAGATTACTTTTAATTTTCAAAGATGCTGGTTTTTCGTGTCGTACAATTTTAGTGGTGACGGCACCGTGATTCGAACTCAGTCACTCGTGTACTATGAAATTAAACCGAGCGCCCAGATCCTTAACTTTAACTACTACCGCTCACAAAGCATATCACGGTTCATATTCTTACAGTAATAAAGGTTATTCCGATATTAAGACCTCAGCTACAAAAATAAGGCTTTCACGAGCACATGGATCGAACCGCCTTTTAGGCAGATATTAAGGAATTCTATTTGGCTTTAGCGTTGACAAATGGGTTTGATAGACTCTCGGGGACGTGACATGTCTCTGAGATTGTTTGCACTGTCTCCTTATATAAGGGGCGCCGGCCGCTGTGCTTGACGTCCGCTTCTAGCCTAGAGCTTCAGTGCTCACTAAGCTCACAGCCGACCGACCCCGTCAACCTTCAAAAGGTAGATGACGAAGTCAGGAGCAAAATCATGCTACCCGACAGGTGATCCGCTACCGCCAAGCTCTATAAAAGAGGTCAAAGAAATTATCCGCGACCTTAGAATCCGTAAGGCTCCAGGAGCCGACGGCATCTCAAACCAAATAATAAAAGCTCTTCATAGCCCGCTACTATGCTTAATAGTAGCGATTTTCAACGCCCTCCTTCCAGTAGCTCTTTCCCAGACGCCTGGAAGGACGTTATAGGAATTCCCAAAAATGGAAAATCGTCCTCATCTACGAAGGCGACTCTATCACATTACATAATAATGCGTTCGCGGACACAACATCCGTTCACATTATCCCACAGAACACTCAGACAGCACACATGTCTCACATATACCGCGTTGTTCCCCGTCGAACGCCATTCACGAGGTGTGCAAAGGCGTTTCAAACATCAATGTTTTCCCTAATTTGATTGCAACCTAAGCCGAGGTTTTAGCTCCCTAAGGGGCCCTTGGGTTTTTCTTTCGTTAAAAAGGGTCCGAGCACGACACAGCATCAGCAGCGTCGTTGTTCCTTTTTACTAAATTAACTTGCGGGCCTCCTGCTCGCGAGTCCCTACCGATGAAGCTGTAAAGGCCGCTAGGCCAACAGCATATCTACCGTGAGGGTTTTAGTCGGTCCGGCATCTTCAATGCTGATCCCGACATAACCAGTCACCGGAGACGGTGACGGGTAGGTGCGAGCAACTTTCCCCCACATTAAATTAAAAAAAAAATGCTTGACGTTTTGATTTTTTAATAATAACAATGTAACGAGATGGGCATCGATGTATTGGAACTCAGCCAGTAATAAGTGGCGCGATGTGAGAGTTTTCTCAGAGAACAGAACATAGGAAGTTGATTTTTTTCGAGGCTTTATTGGCGGCGGATCCACGCGTGAGATAAGGGCCGTCACTGCAGAGCTGGCATTCAGCCAACTGCTCGCACTTGACTATATATTACATAACAGTGAAAGCGACACATTGCAGTTACATCACGCTGCTCCTTACTTTCTTAAATTATTATGCTCGGCTTTTCATTTAAGTATTTAAAAATATGACATATTGTTACAAGTCATATACATACTCGTAATTTATAACTTGTGATAAGTGGCTATCATGGTCATTATCACGTGAAACTATTTCGCACAAGCTTCCAAAGTTCATTTTTCTTTCATATGTGGATAGAAAGAATTACATACATTAAATCAGGCATTACGTATTAGTGAACATTAGTACCTAATTAGTATATGGCCTTAATTCGATCAAATTAAAGTTCACGACGACCAGGATCCACTAAAATACTATACATACTACTGAAAAGCACTAGATACCTTTTATAACTAATCATGTTACTTTAATTTAATCTAATTTAGATAAAGTAATTAATGTTAAGAATAATTTAATTTACATAATAAATATCTTAACGTGGCTCAATTTAATACAATGTGTGTATCTTCGCTTACATACTTTTCAAATAGATATTTTAGTGTTCGTAGTTGCAGAAAATCGTTTGTATTATGGGTATGGAGTAAAATGAAGCAAGGATATAGAGGTTGTGGGTGCGCGAGGGTGCGGGGATGCGGCGGGTGCGGGTTGCGGGCGGACGCGGCGGCCGTCCTCAGTGCCACGGAAGCTGCGGTTGACTACGCTGCTCGCCCATCGCTGTGGTCCATATGCCAAAACATTGCTTATATCCTTCATAGAAACCGATAAAAAATAAGACTATATTGTTCTCTTATTGATATTACATATAAACGATGCCGTCACACAACGTTCTAAAATAAAATACAGTTAGTGCTCAAGTTATAAATATGATATAAAAAGAATTATCAATCCGCGTTTAATGTCAACATGAGATGAACTTTACCTTTTAATCCTGTGCGGTATACGTAGGACGACGCACAGAACAATCAATATAAAGAGGGATTAGTGAAATTATATGAATGTGACATAATGTTACGTAAGTATTTAGTTTTGCAAAATATGAAAATAATTAAATAAATAAATCGATAGTTAACTTAACCTACATAATTTTGAGAAATTTTCTATAAAAGAAGCGAAACAATATTTTTATAAGTTCGACAGAGTAATGTCCTAATTAGTTTTGATATTCCAAATTTCTTTTTACTACAATTTTATGTCTAAATAAGTAAGTATTGGCATTGGGCAAAATTTATATTGTGATGCTTTGTACCCGAAATAACGCAATAAATTTTAATAAAGATCCAACATAAACAAATACGGCGTTAAATTGATAGAAATTCGTTATAAATGCAAATTAGTTGAGCAAAGTTCGTCCGAAGTATGTCCTCTGATTTGAAGAGGGTCGCCATCGAAGCAAGGGCTCTACAGCCTGTCCAATTATAGATGTTTTGATTAAGAAGTGGCTGCTCTTCTGTCTTGGTTATTAAGAACGACACTTCACTTTAGACATGGCTACACTTAAACAAGGTGTGGAGCTTCTGATGAGCTTCGTAAGATACGTATTTGCTGACGGTGTAGTTTTTTTTTAGGTAATACGTTTACGCCTCACTGTTTTTCATACAAAGTTTTACGTCCAAAATCTTCGAAATTGATTAAAAAATATACTTATGTGTAAGCAGGTTACATAAATCTATAAAGTTAGTAAAGAAAATGTTTCAAAAAGAGGACTTACTAAATAAGAGCCATTTGAAGTTTTCCACAATAACAGATAATAACAATTATCTTCTTTGTAACTGGACATTTCCAAAATGCTTTTTTGTACTACCATTTTAGATCTATATGTCCTGCTTATGGGTACCTAAGTATCATCGAAGTAAAAATCGGTTTTTTAATTTCGAAGATGGTGAAGTTCCAAGCTTGTATGAAAAGCCGTGAAGCGTAAATAATTTTAATACCTAACTATTTGAATTTGCTATTTTGATTTTTCGGCAGGACAATTAAGATACTAACTTTATATAAAACGTGCCAAAACTTAGTTCTTAATGAGAATAGTCTCAAGACATACACAGAATATAAAGGGTATACTTTAAGTACAGAGAAAATGAGCGATCATCCATTTCATATTTTTACGATGATGTCGGTCCTAATTCTGGCTCTAGTGAGCGTCGCCATTTGTGAGACAACTTTAACGAGAAAGGAGGAGATTAAAACGACAACGAGTTCCTTCTCGTCTGTCTCGGATTTACCAACTTCGACACAGTCAAGTGCCAAGCCATTACAGTCTACGATACCTTTGTCAACTGTGACTTCAACGAGAAAGAAAAACGTTAACAGAACAGTAGCGTACGCTACGACCGACAGCTCAACAACTGCACGAAGCACAATAGCTCTAAAGAAAAAAATAAAGGGTGCAGTGAAAAGTGCAAGAAAACAAAAGCTAAACACTACTTCTAGTGCTTTTAGTGGCGTAGCGCATTCGCCCCCGCGTTTTCAAGACCACTTGGGAGCTATAGATTGTGATCTGCCGGTGTTGCCGCGCGAGTCACGGCTATGGCGAGGCAACGAGACTCATGAGTTAAATTTACCGGTTACGGTAAGTTATTCAATCAATTTAAAACTTTTTATACGATTAAATTTTTACTTTTTATGTTATCGTACATTAAGTTATTTTTATTGGGTGATAGGAAAGAAAATATGTATAAAAATAAAAGGTTAGGCATGTCCACCGCATGATCCTGCAATCGGCGTACTGCGCATAAGTCGTGCGTTCTGTGTTCAAGTCCCTGCTGGAGTCTACATTCCAACGTACTGTAAAAATGGAATTGGAAATGGAATTCACATTGTTGCGACACGTTATGAGATATTTGTGATCATCATCAGCCTTTAAGCCTGCTGGATTTGTAGTAATCGCCATGTATGACAAGCGGGTTGGCTGTGGCATTTTTGAGTCGGTTATCCCGTTATAACTTTTAAGGCTCAGAGATTTATCTGGTATTTCGATTAGTCGGCTTTTATGATGCCTACGGAATGAGATGGGATGGCAGATTATTTTATACGCTACCAAACGGCAACTAATGTTCTTATTACACACAATCTCCCCACTCCTTGAATTACGCGTAGTTAATTACCTATATAATGGTCTTGTGAAACTTTGGAAGACAAATCTTTATAAAACTTCACTAATTTTGATAATTTTGTTACGATTTTTGTAGATTACAATGCGACGAGGCAAATCGTTAAACTATTTATTTTAACCTAAAGGACAGCTGGAGCTTAGAATTCTTCCTGTATTCATATGATACAATCACTTCGTGGGTTAAGGCCTCATCTGAATATTTGAGAACACTTTGGTGCAAGGTGCAAGGTCCGTCACACTGCTCCTTTGCTGATTGGTGGACTTCGTTATGGCCTCGAATATCCATTATTATTGAGCAGAATTCAGGTCTTCTCTCGATTTTTTCCTCTATCGCCAAGCATGTGGTAAATTCGGCACTTATAGTTTCAATTTACACTTTTAGTGGCGCTGAATGCGAATGCAACTGCATTCCACTACATAATATCGATAGACATGTATTAATATCCAGAAAGGTAACATGGTAGTTTAATGTGTTAATAAGAATAGGTTTTTACAAGTAGTGCAGTTCATACACTGCAGTGCCCGTAAAACGGATCTCATACATTCTGAAAATTAAATAAGATTTAATTTTCTTTTTTAATAATTTGTAGATGACTGCGCGGAATAGTAGACAGTGTACCTACGATGTCAAGAAAGATCTGGCAAGCTTATAAAATATGCGCGACTAGTTTAATACTTGCATTAATTGTTAACCAATCTTCAGTAAATCGGAATTTTAAATGACTAAGTCTCACGCTGTTATTGATAAATGTATTTGTATTTATTACATGATAGAATTTCACGAACCCCAATTCCACAGGGGATGGGGAGCAGCATCATTAGTGCGAGGGTTCCAGAAGTGAGCGTACCTACCTGCTTGCCCAGCGTGGTCACGATGGGAAAAACCTATGTAGTAAGAGTAAGTGCAAACACAGAGGCACTCACTTGTCTTTACCGCCCCCTATCCGATGTAACGCTTATGCGATTAGATCTGAGCAAGGGTCATAAGCTGTGACATAGGCTCGGGACAAAACCAATAGGAGCAGACCGAGCCGTTTGCCCTGTATGAGTATGATCAAACCCTCTAAGACATCAAAGGCACATCTTCGATCATATTATAGACAAAGATATGTTACACTCCCACTTGACGGCTTTATAGTTTTCATAAGGAAAAACGATACCCTCAGTGTGAGTTTGACTATTCGGTACTACAATTATCCTCGGGATCGGGAATACTATTTTCGTTTTCGTACAAATTATAACTGCACTGCAGTAATCAGAAAATCGTTGCAAATGGTTCTTATTTCAATCGCATCACAAATTGATAACTTAAAGCTACTTCGTTACGTGTATTATGTATATCATTGTTGTGAACTCATAAAATTACTAAATTACTTTATGACATTTTCATCAATAATTTGAATAAAATGTATAAATTATTCAGAGACCTATCCCGACGATATCTCACAAAGCTCGTTTGGCTGTGCAAAGAGGGGTATTGGTACCAACACTAACACATGGAAGCGAAAGCTGGGTATAGCAGAAGAGACATGAAAGCAGGATAAATGCAGTAGAAATGAGAGCGTTAAGAAGTATGATTGATGTGAAGATAACTGACAGGGTTCGAAATAATGTGATCAGAGAGCGATGTGGCGTGAAAGAAGATGTAGTGACACGAATTGAGAAAGGAACGCTGAGCTGGTTTGGAGATGTGGAGAGGATGAAAGAAAGTAGATGGCGAAACAAAAATATGAGGCGAGTGTAAATGGTAGAGTCGGGAGAGGAAGACCTAGGCGAACATTTCACGATCAAATCGGACATGTTCTGAAAAAAGGCTAGGTCAAGAGTACTCTAAACCAACGAGCATGCATGCGAAGATTGATGAAAGTGGGAGAAGCGAAAGACGTATGTCAGGACCCTACGGTCAAGTGGATGAAGGTTGTCTCTGCCTACCCCGTTGGGAACAAGGCGTGAATACATACATACATATTCAAAGAAAAAAGAACTGTCACGAGCACTACCCAATTTTATTTTTTATTCCATTAAATTTTTAATCCATAATTCGTAATTTTTTTTTCATTATGCGTTGTGCCACTGGGAAACCGAAGAGAAGCAGGCATTAACCGATTAGCTTAAGCTTAGGTGTTATTGTCGTTATAAAAATCAAAGTAATTATGTTGTACAAAAATAATTAAAGTTAAATGTTAACTTTAAGGATATTTTTTTTATAGAAGAAGAGGGCAAACGAGTATGCGTCTCACCTGATGGTAAGTGATCACCGATGCCCAGGAATATCCACAACACCAGAGGAGCTTCAGAAGCGCTGCTGGACTTTAAGGAAGGAATAGGCTCTTTTCTTGAAGGTCCCTAAGTCGTAACTGTTCGGAAAAGCCGCTGGCGATAGCTGATTTCACAAAGTCAGAAAACTGCGAGTAAAACGCACTGTGGTGGAATGCCAACCATCTAGGTGGTATTGATGGAACTTGGATATATGTCGCCATGTACGATGTTGAAACTCAGCGGCTGGGATCAATCCGAACAGTTCCTCATTACATTCTCCGTGGTAAATTTTGCAAAAAATTCAAAGGGAAGCAACATCTCTTCGCAAGGCCAAAGGATCAAGCCGATCGGAGAGAGCTTGGCCGCCGAAAATTCGAGCCGCTCGACGTTGGATGCGGTCAAATGGAAGGAGTTGGTACTGGGAACAACTTGCGCCTTATACACTTGCAATCGATGGACCGGCATGAAATACTGTCCCGCTCTGCAGAGCACACCAAGCTTTTTGTAGGCCAATTGGGCCTTTCCCTCCAAGTGACCACGGAACTGAATGTCGCTCGATATGTCGACGCCAAGGATTCTGATACTGACTGAGGCAATAAGGGGAATCTTCTGAAAAAGAGGAAGAACGACAAAAGGATTCTTTTTAGCGGTAAACGCGCAAACCTGTGGCTTTTTGGGGTTGAATAAGACCAAATTACGTCGACCCCAATCCGAGACTTTGATTAACAAGGTCTCGACTTCAGACACAAGTTTGTTCCGGCACTCTTCGACGTGTACCCGAAAAATATTCACACGGCCTGTATATAGGGCATCACCCGTGCTGTCGTCTAGATAGCAATGCATGCTACTGATTTGTAGCATGTCGTTGATATGCAGCAGGAATAGAGTGGGAGATAATACACAGCCTTGTGGAACACTAGCATTTATGGGTTTGGAGTCCGAGCATGCACCGTCGACAACAACCTTGATGCTCCGATCCGCGAGGAAGCTGGTGACTCTTTTGCACAATTTATTGGGAACCCCATAAGATGAAAGCTTTGAAAGAAGCGCTTTATGCCAAACCCTATGAAATGCCTTCGCTACGTCCAGACTAATCGCCAAAGCCTCCCCCTTGGACTCAACTGCTTCTGCCCATCGGTAAGTCAGGTAAACTAGAAGATCACCAGCTGATCGTCCGCGACGGCAACCGTACTGTCGGTCACTGATCAGCTGATGTTCCTCCAGATACCTCAGTAGCTGGGTGTTAATAAGTGACTTCATTATTTTAGATAACAAGGGGGTGATGGCAATAGGCCTGTAGCTGGACGGATCAGAGCGGTCGCTTTTTTTGGGTATCGGATGCACAAATGCTGTCTTCCAAGATTCCGGGACGACGCCTGAAGAGTAGGAGAGCCGGAAAAGACGCGTGAGAACCGGTGCCAACTTAGGGACACACATCCTCATCACAATTGGAGGGATTTCGTCCGGTCCATTCGACTAATGGATGTCTAGGTAGCGGAGTGCCAATTAACGTTAAGATAAAAATCTATAAAAGGTACTTTAAAAATTATTTATTAATTATCATCATCATCATCATCACTATCAGGGTATTAAAAGTTAACTGTTGAACAGAGGCCTCCTCAGAGATCTCCGCTAGCAAGCAGCGTACATTTATTTGGAGTGCATGTCCACACTTACCACGCTAGGAAACGGGTCGCTTGACGTAGTACCAATACCCTCCCACTAGCGATGCTGCTCCCTACCACAAACAAGTCTGTGAAATTTGGCTTCAGTGAATTTTAGTGAATTTTCGCCTCTCTGTCGTTCGCCAGAGCCTCGTTTGTTACCTAGTTAGTTAGTGGTGCACCACGTGCAAGTAAGGAAGATGTCAAACATTGGTCTATTCTCTCTTATAGGATAACATTTCATGCACCTACATAATATTTAATTAAATTATGTAACAATATATAACCTAGCAAATTATATACATATTACATTAACTCTAATGATAATTTTGATAATCTTATGGATAACAAATAGTATTTTTATAATAGCATTGAAGACAATGAGACACAATACTGCAACAACCCGTAAAGTAAAAACATTGTGCGTCATTTGATATTAGGTATGCCTAATGAGATTCTTGTACGAACGTAAGTATACAAAACAATAACATAAATGTAGTTTAAACAACTAATATACACGATTTCTCTATCCCGTTTTATTAGATCCAATCCAAAAAATTGGTTTAGAAGCCATTCAGAGATTCCGTTACCCTCCTTCCTGCTCCATCGGCAGACCAGCTCGATGATAGCAAACTATTGTCTTGTTATCGGTTCTTAATACGTGTCCAATATTTAAAATTATTCGGAAGTAAGTGAAATTTTAATTGTAAGATTCCATCACATTGAACAAAAAAATATAACGCGTGCCTATTATCTAAACTTCAACGAGCAATAACAAATTCCAGAAAACGGTAGAATTTAAGGAAACCGTATTTCAGAGAAATATAATAATATTCTTGTTTGCGTAAGTTTGATCGTGACAGCAGCGGGGGCACGGCGAGGTCAAATACATAAACCATAAATCGTTTTAGCGTTGGAGAAAAGGGGAAGAAAATTTTTCGCTTCAGTGGTTCAACTTTTTTATATATTTCTATATAAAAAGATGATCGGAGAATGTTTATGCTTTGTTTCATATTTTAAGAAAAAACAGTAAATTAAAATTTTGTTGCTTTAAAATGAACAATCTTGTGGTAATATTTTCCATTTCTCCGACATTAAGTTTGTTTGTTTTTTGTTTTTCTACACCATCGAAACGAAAAAAAAATTATAGTTTACACTCATTGTAGTATTGCCTGCGTTCTATAATTGATCAAGTAGGTACTGTAATGTAAGGCGAGTTTGTGTGAATGTAAGGTGAAATGTAAGACGTCCGGCTTACTTTACGTATTACAGTAACTTCTTCACATGTGCACAAAATATATTTTTTATTATTTCGCAGACATGCAAGCTTCGTCTCGATGTTTCAGTGTGTGAATTGAATTCGTGAGGTGAAATTAACAAAAAGGTGAAATTAACAAAAAGGTGAAATTAACAACGTTATTAGTGCCGCCCTCGGGATTCGAACTCAGGTCACTCGCGTACTATTAAATTGAAACGAGTACCCTGATGCTGATTTACCATGACTGTATGTAGGAAACATTAAAACATGGACTATTGCCTTGTTTAAAAACTACTCATATTTTGCATTTTCTATAAAATAACTTTTAATAATACGGGAGTAACCCCACTCTTTCCTGTCTCGAAGACTTTTTAGTCCTAAATTACATAGTCGCCAGAGTCTCGTTTGTTTGCTATTGTTAAGAGCTATGTGTTGCGGGTTTGGAATAAAAGGCGTCTTAAGCTCCTATTAATTTGACCACTTACAAAGTCAGAGTTTCTTCGCCGATGCGTTGTTACTCGCACGTGATCTTCCTTGGGGTTTTCCGCCGGTAACCAATCATCTACCTGATCCTGCACTGGTTACCTTGCCTTCACTCCCTGCATTCTTTTTTGTAAGCCTCTTTTCCATTTTTCTCATATCATATTCTTCCCCTTTCGCTTACTTTAAAACACCACTGAACGGCCCGCTAGCGCGTTCCATTGCTTCTTATAAATTGTCGAATTTCGGTAGTCTAGTAGTAGTCTTTTTATTTTCGTCCAAAATGATAATTTACTTTAATTGAAAAAATAATCGTATATTTCAACCAGTGTAAAGCCAACCTTATAAACATCGACTGGCAATTCATAAAACACTATTCCTTTTGACTTGTCATCTGAAGACGTAAGATTTGAGAAGACGTTATCGTGCATTCGTGATACTGTGTTTTGCTCTCAGGGTTCACCATAATTTGATATGCTATACGTGCAGGCGAGGTTTGCATTTAGAGAAAGAGATGGTCAATTACTTTTTAAATCTCTTACGTTATTTTTCCATTTTTGTTTTACGTTATTTCTAAATAAAAGAGTATAAACTGGAAGTGGAAATTTTTATTCCTCACTCGCCTTTACAACTTTTGGTAATTATAAATCATGGGAAAATTAAAAATTATTTAATTTAGAACTAAAATCTTGACTCACCTGTTGGTACTGCGTAGAAAACGTATCAAATGAACGCCGCATTCATCCACTTACGGCCTTAATATGTATGGAAGGTTTTTTCCACCTATAATATTGAGATTAAAAAGTTGTTCGGATCAATTCGAATCAAACGAAGCATTCAATCATTTACTACATGTAGTTGTTCCAGTTATAACCTATCAAGATATGGATTTTATTTCGCAATGCAGTGAGCGATATACAATTTCATACTGCACAAAATATTCGTGCGAATTAAATCTGTACCGCACCGCGTCAAATTTGTATCAAAATCAGAGCACAGATTTCATGGCACGAATTTTAAATTGCCAGTGATTCCACGTGATACACAATGGAAAATAATCTTGCTGTTTTTTGTGGAGAGGAGCATATACCTACTTACATTCCTTTCTTTTAAGTAAATTACCTAATTAATTTAAACCAGTAATCAAAATGTTTCCTCAACATAGTAGTAGTCTTTTTTTATACTGCATAGGTATAATATATAAAATAATAATGAAGTCGATGTAGTGTGTTTCAGCTGTAACTTTTAAGCTGCTTGACATTATAATTAACGTGTGTGTGTTTGCGGTGTGGATGGAGGAGGAGTGCGGAGCTGGGCGAGGAGTCGCAGGCGAGGAGGAGTGTCCCCCGGTCATCGTGTCGTGGGAGGGCACGGTTGACATCCAGAGTGGGGACATTCTTATCGTACGAATTGTCGACTCCCTGCTTCTTGACTCCTTCGGACACGTCGCTTCGAAGAACGATACTGAGGAGTCGAATTCTATTGACAACACTAGGGAGAGGTGGGTCTGTGTGATTAAATACGAATAGAATACTTAAGAGTAAAGGTATTGTAAATATTCCGGCATATAATATATGTTTTGTGGTGGTGTGGGAAACATCTACCATCCCGTATTATTCTGTTAGGTGTTGTAAAAGTAGACTAAGGAAATACATATCCCATCGCTTTCTAGTTCGAGAATGTTGGGATACGGGTAGCAGCGTTTAAGGTGCAAGGTATCTGGTACTGTTATCGCAAACCAGCTTGATAAGTGTTGCGATTACGGCTAATAATTCAGAAGGGGATGCCTATTTCTAGCAAAGGTACAAGTTATTGGAAGACAGGCGTCAGTCATAAGTGTCAGATGCCGTTTCTATAAAGTTCTTACTACTATGTAGTAATATCACACTATAGACCCAGAAACTATATATTTTGAGTATATATAAACATTGACTTAGTCTGGTACTGAATCCAAAGTCTCAGTCTACAAAATACATAATAAAAGAATAGATAAAAATAGTACAAACTGTTACACTGTTACAAAAACGCTATAATTACTAAATAACTATCATAATGTAATTAATAAACTAACTTTATATACTGACTCGTTTTTCTATTTTGTCTCCTTAAATTAAAGTGCACCACTTTTTTTCGCATATTTAGTACTATAATTTAACTTTCTGGACATGCTTGATTAATTTCTAATTCTTGTGCACTAACCATTCTCTTCAAGAAATTCTAATTACGGAATGCTTTTTGAATTCTGGAAAATCTTGAAGCAATCGCTTGAGATATTAAAATATTTAAGTAGATTATTTTACTTTACATCGTAATGTTCTCAATTACCGTGTACACTAGGTACTAAATACTAGGTACGGGTTACCGAAGCAAATAATTCAAAGCGTTCCATGATTATGCGTATGGAGCTACTTGATTGCCGTCGTCGTTTACTAATCGATATTGATCGGATCGGAACATAATCGATATCCTTGGTGATTAAGTGTCGATCGATTGACGATTGTTTTACAAGTAGCAGCATTCCACTTTGGTAGCTGTCTGTCCAATCCAGTAGCAGTATGCTTAGTTCGTTTATTCCGTTTACTCGTCTAAATTTTGGAACATATTGCATGGTTTTATTAATTCCGCACATTTGACTTTTATTCTGAACTCGATTCCAATTCTCTCCACTGGATCGGTTTGAACGATTGATGTTATCTATCGATCGACGATCAACGACGACGAGCGAAGGCAATGTAATTACACCTTTGGGCTTCTGTCATATTAACAGTCATAATAAGAAGAAAGAAAAGTACTTTATTCATTGCCACAACTCAAGACCTCGTATACTCGTAACACGTAAAACTACTTTTTACATAGTAAGATGTCATTGAAGAACTATTAACAAAATTTGTGTGGCTTTAAAAATGATAACCTACAATAAAAGTTAAAAAAGCAATTTTATTTAAAATAAAATCACCGCTTTTATGAATTTTAAATTTTCAAGAAAAGATTTTGACCTATTTAGACAGCTCTTTATAGTCCACTGACCCGCGTCACATTCAGTACACAATGCTCATCGGCCCATTTCATAGATTCCTTTATGCATGAGTTATTTTTCAGGACGCATCACACGGTTCTCCAGCCGGCTGTATATCAGGTGACACGTCAGGGCCATCTTCACTGCGACGTGTCAGATGGGATGCTGCTCGATATCACTCCGCTTGACGAGAATGGCGCTAAGTTGTTTACGCTTTATGACAAAGACCTTACTGAAGGCGTCAATTTGCTCATAGGTAACAAAATTAAAAATATAATATTTTATATTTTTTTTATGGATTAGGTTTTTTTCTAGTTTTTGAAATTATTTTAACTATTTTAGTTTTACGTTATCAAGCCCGTAGGTGAGTTAACTATGACATCAGGACGTCAAACACCTGTATTATTAATTTATTCTTTCTATTGATATTATAGTATTTTATTATTTGAAATATATTTTTTGTATCAAGAGGATAAAAAAAGTACTGAGATGAAGCAAAGACTGTGTGACGCTAAAAACGTTCCATTAATATTTTTCTTTCATCTGTTTTGTAATTTATTATACGCTATAAAGCAGATTCCTGTAAAAACGAAATGTGCGTGGTGCCGGTACAAGCGGAAGGAAATAGCGAAAAAAACCTAGTTTTATTCCTCTTTTGAACACAGAAAAGTTCATCTTTTTTTTCTAACATGCAATATGTTAGCTAAAGCTTTAGTGTATGTAGTTACCATTTACAATTACATTAAACGGTACAAAATGTAAAGGGTAACCATATTTTTCTCCAAATGCCAACCTCATCTACACGTGATTCACCATACTAGCAAAGAAACTTCGTGAGATCCGAATTCTCGGGCTTTCAACAAGTTCACCGATTAACAAAACACATATTATACGCTCTTCAAGCCGCCCTCTAAAAGCTTCAGTTTCTTAAGTCGGCCCGTCTCTCTCCAATCCCATTATCACTATTCACGTGTGACACCACCAATCTCACGCTATTCGCGGATGGCACAGCCTAATATTACTCCGACCGACACAAAAGTCGCATCACGATCGGTCTTCAAGCCGCAGCTAATCAGCTAGGTGAACGGTTCCGGAAATGGAGAATGAAAGTCACCCCCTTTAAAAGTGTGACAGTACACTTTACGAGAGAAAGAAAGAATACTAGAATTTCAAATCACAATTCTGCCTGCGAAAAACGGCACGGAGGGCACGAGCACCCTAATCGACCGGATAACTCTCGTTGCTCATGTGACATTTACTTTAGGTCAGTTAGGAATAAAGTCGCCTCAGTAGCATGTCGCCTACATCCAATCATCATTGAGCTTTGCTAACAAAATGCCCTTTAAGGCACAAACTTGGACTATACATGGCTTGCATAAGAGACCTATCATGGTCCATGCTTCTGACGCATCCGACCATGCGGCGCCGTCCTTTATCTGAACTACAAAAAGTTCAGAATAAATTTCTGCTTAGCACTATGGGTGCAAGGTGGTTTCAGCGCAACATACACCTACATATTCATTGCAAAATTCCTTCGACCACAGAGTACTTCAAATGTCTCTTGGGCGGTGTGTCTGTGGGCATAGATCACTTATTAAACAAAAAATAAGAAGATAATAGTGAGATGAAGCCTTAAAATCCAAAACGACTAACAGCACTAACTTCACCGAATTCATGTGAGACTCTGGCGACCGAATGATAGCAGAATATCCAGACGAATTTGTTGAAACCAAATCCCTGAGTTGCATCACTAGTGCGAGAGTACAGGTGCTGTGCTTACCAACCGGAAATGTATGCTTTTTTAGAGAAGCCTATATTTAGCAGTAGACTAAATAAGGCTGATGTAGTGGTAGTTTTAATAAAAATGCGATACTTGTGATTGCAGTTGTATCAGAAAACTGGGGTTTACAGTGCGTTCGTTTGAAAGTAACAGTGAAGTCGGACAACTGTGGCGAGTCTCAAGACTGTTCTGGGAAGGGTGTATGTTATACAAACGTTTCCATGGTAAGGCAAAATTGTAATAGTATCAATTTAAATGCTCGGCATATTAATTTGCTTTGTTTGCATAATTCGATTACTCAAACTTTCGAAACGTAAACTCTAGTAGTAGCAGTCAGAGCCAAAATAATTACTGCATGTTAAGTGTGTTGTGAGTAAACAAATATGTTAATTCTTATATAATATTCTAATTTTCTTTTAATTTAACGAACCTCCAGGTATTTCCATATTTATATTCCTCAAGTATGTCTTTATATATATATATATATATATATATCAATATATAAAAGGTTCCCAATAATCTTGTATTATGAATAATACATCGGAAATGTTTGTGTATGCTAAGTTCTTATACAAATTTTGTAAGAAGTATTCTAATTTGTAAAATGAATTATTTATTAAATATATAATAAAATGAATCATAAGTCATTAAGGTAATAAGGTAAGGTAACATAGAAAATTAAGTTCATCTCTATAAAACCTTTACATATACATTACACGATACAAAAAGATATTTTATTTGTTTGTATATTAAGATTTCACGTCTGTTAATCTGTTTTAATATTTTTACCTTTTGTAGATTCACTTATCAATCTAGAGCTAACAGCTCTAACAGCTGTTTTATGTATTTTGTTTTCCTTTTAACATATTTAACTTAACATAATAGCAATTTCACGGATTTTGATTATTTGATTCTGCAAGTGCCTTGCTACGTTTTATCCTACTTAATGTTACAAATGTAAAAGTTAATTTTTATGCCATTTAAGACATCTCTTGGGACAAAATTGGTGACATATCAAGGAGTCTAAAATTAACTCTTAACACTTAAAATCTACTGATATATTACTCGAGTTTTTATTAATTGACTTTGATCATTTCAGCATTAACTGTTCCAACCATACCAAAGTCAACCACACTGACAGAATAATTCATGTGTTTTGATTACAGGAGGGTTACGAGTGTCAGTGTTGCCGAGGCTATGTAGGACCACACTGTGAAGAGAGGGACGCGTGCAATCCATTACCTTGTTTGAATAATGGCATATGTGTAGACCTGACACAACCACTCAACGGGGCCAACTATCACTGTCTTTGTCCTTATGGTAGACATATTTTTCGTATATCGTCATGATCTCCTTATCATTTACGACATTATGGTTTTTAATAATTTTTTTTATAGTCAAAAGTGGATGCAGACTTCGCTCTATCAAGAATTGTCAGAAATTTACGGATCTTGGAATAATATTATGCCAGTGCGTCTAGGTTTCATAATGAAAATGTTTGTCATTACCGCGGATGTAAAAATATTCTCGTAGGGATAGTAAAATTTCTATTATACTTGGATGCGCATTTGGTCCGCTTAAAGATAACCTCTTAATAAAACTGACAGATAAAATGTGAAAATGTCCGTGGATTCATTACACACTTTATTTGTATATATAAGCATAATGTGGCCTGTTAAAAATGTCGTTACATCGCTGAGATCTTTAATCATTTTGTGCTGCTGAGGAAATATACTTCTAAAGTAGAGTAAGCACATACGTATATGTGTTTTCTCTGGTTAGGAATCCCTATCCGAAATAAAAATTTTAAATATTTATTCTAATTTCTATCCAACATTCTATCTGTATACGAAGTAGATGTTCTAGAGAACATAAGAGGACGTCAATAAAAACCATGCGCGAAACATTTGCCCATACTCATCTCTAGCTAGGCAAGCGGGTGGGTGTGCAAAGTGCCGGTACCTTCGCACTAAAGATGCTACTTCCTATCACTAGTCTGTAGGATTAAGGTTTGACATAGTGGGATAGATTTACTGCCAGAGCCTCCTTGCCAGAAGGCTCGCTTTGTATTCATTTGATCTTAAATTTCAGCTTAAGGTAGTGAGAGCCATTAGGTAGATCTCTGAGATAAAAGGCGACAAGTAATTTTGGCTTGTTAAACTGTTAGTCCCGATCTTGACTATCAGATTGTAATTATTTGTGTACAGTTTTGTTAATATATTACCACAGATATTACTATAATGTTAGAGCGTAACTCAAAATACTTCTTGGTAAAGAAAGTCAATTTAAAATAGCAAGCCTTTTAATATGTTTCGTTAAAAACCCACATTGAGGACCTAAGGCTTGAATCGGATCACTTGACAAAGAGTTTTTTTTAAGATATAAATAAGGGTAACAATCGAGCATATAGGCCTTATAAGTAAGTGGTCGCTGCGGTTCATAGACATCTGTAATTATCCTTGATTACAATCAAAGTGCAGATGTGTTATCTTCCCCGTGGATGAAAGATGAAATACCTCGTTACCAGTAAATGGGTCACTGGTTCAGTCACTCACTATACTATACACAGTAGCTTTATGCATGTCAATGCGTTACTTATTTGTAGTGTATAAAATTTTTATCTTTGTTTTTTTATTTAAGTATTACAAACTATGTATTTCATTTACATTTAGGCCAATTAAGGCAGATGCTGAACATATATCTTCCTCAAAATATCCCCCCGGATACCAAAACGACGTGTACCTTTACTTTAGGATTAAACTTAGACCTCTTCTTTATATTTGCGATTGATAAGAAACATGTACTTACTTACACTTTGAAATCTTTTTAACGCAGGTTTTACCGGTAGAAAATGTGAGAAGGACCCTTGTTATTCGGCGCCATGTTCCAACGGTGGGTCATGCATGAGTATGGCTGTTAACGGTTCCACGACGTTCCATTGCGCGTGCGCTGCCGGATGGACGGGTGCGCAGTGTGAACTCCCCGTCAGCGAGGCCTGTGCTGCCAAACCCTGTGTTAATGGCATTTGCGTAGAACATACTAATGGTGACCGTGAGGGCCAAAACTACCGATGTTTCTGTGAGCCTGGTAAGTTTTTATTGATATAAAGATAATAAGTAACGTTTTGAGCAAGCCTCTAGTACTGGCCACAAATTGTAGTTAAACGGATTTATCTGGACTGGACAGAGTGCTAGTCTTCAGCTCTCATAAAGTTGAATGTTCAATGAAACTTTGTTCAAGAAACTTTGTTCAGGTTTGCTTAGCATGCCTTATGACCAGGAGCAGGGACTTGCTCGAAAGTCAATGGTACGTTTCTGAAAAGTGTCTCATTGAGACTTTTCACTACACGATCCAAGACGGTCTCTTAATAAACTTTGGCCGCAGTCTTTACACCTTTTTCACAATAATGAAGTGATGACTACCCACCGATCCATGATTGATGCAGAATGATGACCACTTTGAACTTTTCCTACAAGTTCTTGAGCGCTGTGAGCTTTTTTTTGCTTTTCACTTACGCTTACGCTTACGCTTACGCTCACGCTTACGCTTACGTTTACGCTTACGCTTACGCTTTTCCATTTTTCTTGTTGTAATTCAAGAGCACAATTGTAATTTTTTTTCATCTGTGTCTGCCACCAGCGTATCAAGACTACATGTGTTTTGATCGCGCCGCTCTTTAATGCCGCAGGGATTGATTCACATAATATCATCCTGTGTATCAACGGAAAGAACCTAGCTCCAGATCTTCTTTAATAATTCGCCTGGGGAATCTTCGTTTCACGCGATAATATTTTTATTTCCTTATAGGTTTTCATCGGATTTTGGTTTTGACTGCGTTCACAGCCCGTCTGGTCTTAATGGCATGGGGTCGCCCCGTCTTTTATAATCTTCGACAGAGGAATAATTAGTATACTTATAAGCGGTAGAGGCAAGCGGCTTTTGCGACTTTTGCTCGAATGGGCCGGCTCGACCGTGATAGTAAAATAAAATTCAATCGAGATATTAGATATACGATCATATGCTTTTGGAAAGGTTTTTGAATAGAAACATCGTAGGACACAGTGGAGAAAATTTTTCGTTGAGTTCGTGTTTTCGTTCCTGTAGCGTAACATGTTCGAGTAAGCTGTAAGCCGTACGACATACAGTACGTGCATGTATTTGTGTATGTGTAAGCCTGTCTCTGTTTAATAATATTATTCCAGACATAAAGCTTTCATTAAATTTTATGTATAAATTATTTATATTTTTTTTCTTGTTTTTTCTTTATGTGACCTTTTTTATATAAAATTTATAAAAAATGTATTTTATTTATTTTCATGTTTATAATTTGTAAGGGTACAGAGGTGGCAGGATTAATGCCGCCTTTCATTTCAGCCTACTACAAGTCCACTGCTGAACATAGGCCTCCCCCAAAGATTGCCACAAAGCTCGGTTCTGAGCCACCTGCATCCATCGACTTTCCGCAACATTGCGCAGGTCGTCACTCCATGTTGTGGGGGGGTCGTCCCACACTGCGTTTGCCTGTACGTGGCTGCCACTCGAGAACCTTTTTTCCCCAACGGTTGTCGGTTCTGCGAGCCATGTGGCCGGGCCATTGTCACTTCAGCTTGCTGATCCTTGCGACTATGTCGGTTACCTTAGTTCTGCTGCGGATATCATCATTGCAGACTCTATCGCGCAGAGAAACTCCGAGCATGACCCTTTCCATAGCGCCCTGAGCAACTTTGAGCTTCCTCATCCGGCCTGCAGTGAAGGACCATGTTTCAGTTCCATATGTCATCACTGGCAACACGCACTGGTTGTATACTTTGCTCTTGAGGTTTTTTGGTATACTCGACGAGAAGATATAACATAGTTTCCCGAACGCAGCCCAGCCGAGTTGGATTCGTCGATTGACCTCAGGGTCGAAGTTGGGCTTACCTAATCGGACAATTTGTCCCAGGTATACGTACTCGTTTACAACTTCGAGCCTATTGTTCCCAACAGCAACCGGTATTGGTGTAACATGGATATTAGACATGATCTTCGTCTTGTCCATGTTCATCTTAATGGTCTTAACCTGTTGGGAGACACTATTGAGGTCATTGAGCATAGTGCTAAGCTGCTCTAGCGATCCTGCCATAAGAACTATGCCGTCGGCAAATCGAAGGTGAGTGATGTATTCGCCATTGATGTTGATACCGTATCGTTTCCGGTTCAGCTGTTTGAAAACATCTTCCAATGCAGCGGTGAAGAGTTTCGGGGATATGACATCACCCTGTCTTACACCTTTCTGCAGTTGGATTGGTTCTGTACTCTGATTCTGTACTCGGATAGACATTGTAGCCTCATTGTACATGTTGTAGAGGGATGACGATAGGATCAAGCCTTGCAGAACACAATCCCTGTTGAATTTGCCACAAGAGAGCATCCCCTCTACTTAATAGCGAAAAGTACGATTCCATAAATAGGCTTGTATGATGTGTATAAGTCTATCGCCCACCCCTAGGGTGCACAGCTTGTATAACAAGCTTGTTGTGTCAAACTTTGTCGAATGGCTTCGCGTCATCGAAGAATTGCGCTCCCTCACAGTATTTACGTACACACGCTCCCACACAGTACATGCTCCGTGACGCGGTGGACTCACGAGTGTTTTTTCCAAAGCCTAACTGCTCGTTTGGAATTATGTTTAGTGACTGAACGCAGTCCTGAAGTAATGTTAGACTATAAAAATGTTAGACTACAATACATTCGGCAATTTCCCCCAGTGAGTTGAGGAGACTGAAGGGTCTGTGGCCTTAGGTCTAATTTTTCGGCTGAGTCTGGAAAAGAGCAGCAAGTAAGCAAGGCATTGAATATAGGCTTAAATTTCAACCATAGATTAATATTAATTTTAATTACATATACTGCCATCCCAATGTTGGTCGTGAGAGCTTATGTTTTAATATTTTATTTTTATTTAGGCTCAACCCATTTGTTGAGTAAAAGTAAATGCTGGGCTATGGACTCTTCTCAAATTTATTTTGAGAGATTTCACACGTCAACGAAGAAATATTTTTTATTATTTCTCAGACATGTAGGTTTCCACAGGATGTTTTCCTTCACCTGCATGCACGTGGTAAATTCAGCATTTAAAATTGCTATTAGCAATTTTAATGGTGCCGGCACCGGGATTCGAATAGACTTGCGTACTTTGAAATTAAAGCGAGCGCCCTGCACACTAGTCCACCAGGACAAATTGTTAAATTAGTTAAGAATACTCGACTCGGTTATCAATTCGACTGTAATTTTTTAATCTAGTGGGAGCGTTTAATAAAAAGTGAGAATGAGTATTTTGTAGGTAACTTCTTATTAAATATTATTAAATTTTTCGACTTAGTCTCCTTTTAGTGGTTGAAATACACTTGGAATGTTTTTCTTAAGAACTCTGGATCCTGTGCACTTAAATATTTCTGAGCTGCAGTAAGTGCCGCATTCCTGCTTACTTACGCCCGGATTTAGATAGTCACTGATTACTCGTACATTTTGGAACTGATTTGAATTATTCTGAAAATCTCAAAATTCTTAGAGTTACTATGTGGCCATCGGTTTTTAACAATTTTTTTTTATTCTGCGTATATCTTTTCCGGTGTGGTGCCAGAAGTAGAAATATTACGTTTTTATACGACTTTAGTTTGTACAACAACATACATACATATTCGTATTATTATTCTGCCATAAATCAAAATAAGAACGATTCGTGCAGTGAAATGCTTTGCAGCTTTCCAATAACGTTACGATAATCTTGTATTCAGAATTCGAAGTCAGCCAAGCGAAATTGTGGTTGACTTATTGAAACGTACTTGGAAGGTTACCGTGCTCACTCGGTATATATATATATATATATATATATAAACGTATATATATATAATTAACGTCAACCACCGTTTCTATCTAACGGAGAGGCCAGAAGTCCGTTTGGCAAAGCTGAGTCGTGACAAATGAAAATCTGTAACATTTACGTTTCCTAATGCGGGACATAGTGAGTGGTTATATGTTTAATTTGTGAAAGATTAAACCTATTATAAAGTATTACTATTCACCAGAGCTTATTCGGACCAAAGAGACGGGCGATGATCCTATCGCCGTCTTAACGATTACAATCCTTTGTTTGTTGTGGAGTGCGTATATGTTTATACTTATACGCGTCAAATGGCGGGACAACGATATCTAAAAATATCAGACAAAAAAAATAAGCAGACCGATAACGGGCAGCAGCGTTTAAGGTGCGAGGTGCCTGGTACTGCGATCCAATCCGCATGCCAAGCGTGGCGGTTATGGCGGATCCTCCTTATGGGAGAGGTCTATGTCTTGCAGTGAATTATTTATAGGCTGTTACGGTAAGGTTAAGGTGTATTTAAAACAGGTCCGACCCGAGATCAATCTCGATAACGAGACGATCTCCTGTTTTGGGGACAGTTCCCCTAACTATCGTGTACATTTTCAATTTCTTATAAAATACTTTTAAAACTAATGAAACCATGCATTAGTCCTAATTTTTAAGTGAGAAACACTTTGTTTTTGTTAAAACATGTAGTTTCCCCGAAAATGGACATACTTCAGAGGGCTTCTCCGCTATACATAAAAAAATAAAATTTCCGTGAGATGTCGTTCTGTGTTCGAGATGTTGATTTCGAGAGGCGAAAAGGAAAATCCGTAATTTCCATCCTATCATATACATGAATGCATATTTCTATAATCATACTGGCGATTTCGGCCACAGCAGAAGATGTTATAGTGACCGAGGTGAACGGGTTGAAGTATAGAGGATCTCACTCGTCTTTACATTCTCATATCAGATATAACACTTTAGCGATAAGATCGGAAGTAGGGTCAAATTGAGTGTAATAGACACGAGACGCAAGGCTACCAGACGCGAAACCATAAATTTGTGTTTTGTACCAATAGTTTTAGCGTTATTACTCTCGTTAAATTCATTAAAATTCTGAAGATTGATTATTCACTTCATCGATTAATAACATAGCCCTTTTTCTTTTTATTCAGGATATACGGGCGAGCGTTGCGAGCTTGAGTACAACGAGTGTGAGTCGTCGCCGTGCATGAACGGAGGTACGTGCACGGACCGCGTGGGCGGGTTCCTGTGCTCGTGCGGCCGCGGGTATGCTGGCAACATGTGCCAGCTCAAGGTACATTTGATATTCACTACTTTAATCGATTATCTTTCATTTCTTCATCTACAATCACTTCATTTACAATCAGAAAATGCTTAAATATTTAAGCACTCGGAAGGCGGGCTGGTAAAAGTATTGCCAGTACCACCGCCGTAGTGATGCCGCATTCGGTCACCAGTCTAGCATTCAGTGTAGCATTTGGCTTTGTCTTATTTTGAGTATAATTTTTCGCTATCATTCAGTACCGAGTCTCGATATTATTCGGTACCAGCAGTATGAGAGGTTAGCATGTAGAGAAAAGGTCATGTTGAGGTTGGTTATGGTAAGGTTATGTAAAGGGAGAATCCCTTCTTCCCTAGGCACCTATCGGCACTATAATATACCATATGCAGCATATCAATTACCTAATTTGTGGCTACGCAATAATGCTGTTTAAAAAAACACGTAATTTTTAATTTCTTAATATTTTTTTTTTAAATAAATTGTAAAAAAAAAATACGATATTATCTTTCTTACGTCGAAGAATAAGGGATTTTCATTTCATTTCGTTTCAAATTTTAACTCTGTCTACTGAAGACATTTAAAACAGGTAACAGATGACAGTGCAGTTTTAGCTCAAGTCTCCTGTTTCGCTCTTTAGTGGCATTATGCTGTCCTTAATTCATTCATTTAATTAAGAACACTAACAGAATAATGATTAAAAAACTATATGAAATATAATTAAATATTATAACCTATTATAATCGTACAAAACTTTGTCGAAAAAATATAATAACACGACAATGGAACCCTACGTTCAAACAAATATTGTCAATATTTTTAAAAAATATAACAATATTTCTAAATTTATTAAAAACTTAATTTATATCTGAAAGAAAGTGACTTAAATATAAATATTATTATTACATAAAACTTTGTTTCACTAAGCTGCTATAAACTTATTTTTTAACGAGTAAAGCCTTGTGACAGTTAAGTAATTTCGCCGTGGCCGAAAATCTTATCAGAAATTACGACAAGACAAATTTTACTACCGTAACATTAAGTTGCATTGACAAACTGTGAGTACTATATATTAATATAAGAATTTAGTTCATTCAGTGAACTAAACTATGCTTCCAAAAAAAAGCTTTTAGAAAAAAATATTATAATCACTCTGATTTTATTTACTAGTATTAAATAACAGAGAAGCTTTACAATTGATATTTAAATTACTTAATTTATCAACCAGTAAAATTCCACTGCTGAACGTGGGATTTTCTATGAAGGCGCCAACACTTCCTTGACATTTATGTCATGGAAGTGTCATGTCACATATAATGATTCAATGCAATAATGAAATGAATCCAGGTGAACTTGTGTTCGCCGAACCCGTGCACCGACGACCGCGATTGTGTGGATCGTGGCAACATTTACACGTGTGAGTGCGTGGATTGCAACACACCGTCCAGATCGGTGAGTCACGTTTCATACTCGTATAGTTTTAGCAAATTGCGCCGGCTTGGGACGGACAGATGTATAAACTAAATTTGAATGGAATTAATTAAATTTATGAAGTACATTTAAAATTATAAACCTTCCTCGTGAAATGTTCATAATGCTGAATGTGAAAACCACATTGAAATTCACGTCGAAGTTTAGAAGTTATAAGCATGCAAACGCGAATTGGTACTTTTTTCATGCAATTTTATAATTAATTAAACATCAACACTCATGCCTGTTGCCCTTAGTGGTTGGTGGATATTCGGATTTCCATTTGCTCTCAGAATTTCTCGTCTAATTTAATGTTAATCTTACTAGGTAACTAGCTGATAGACTCCTCTACCTAGGAATCGTCCTGTTCTAATTTCTTACCCATTTCTGCAGTTAATCAGCAATCCAGCTGTTGTATTCCGATTTGTGAAGGTATGGAGAGATAGTATAATTGCAGGTTCTGAGGCATTCTATCGTAGTCAGTGTGTTGTCACTTGCAACACAACTGTAACCTTCTTCAATAATACACTCGGCGTCAAAAAAATCGCACCTTTTGAAATTTAGACTTCAAGCGAATAATACTATTAACTTATTTATTGTACCCTACCAAAATTTATATCATTTGAAAGGACAATTAATACACTTTCAAAACGCGTATCGTTCTTTTCTGTAAAAACAATAATCACAAATCGTTAGGGTCTTTAAAAAAAAAGTGCTGAAAAGCTCATTAGAGGACTCACTACTTGTGCCACCTTGGGGTAAAAATTATTTATGGGTCATTAGCTATCCAGACATCACAAAAGTCACACCTGAACAGCTCCAGTAAGCAAAAAACCCTGAAAAATGGATACCACGGCAGAAGAAGCAGCTCAAGTGTTAGCACTACTGCAATCAGGACTACGCCAAGTTGATATTGCTCGACAACTCAACATAAGCCGTTTCCGGGTGAAACGAGTATCCCAGCGGTTCCAGGAGACTGGAGGCTACATCAGGAAGCATGGATCGGGAAGACGACGTTGCACTTCCGACAGAGACGACCGCTATATTGTGTCGACGTCTTTGCGTAACCGATTCTCCAACGCTGTTGAACTGCAACAGCAGCTCCGAACAGCTCGGAGGACGTCGGTGAGCGTCTCCACAATAAGAAGAAGGCTGCGAGAGAAGAAAATCCAGGCCCGTAGGGCTGCTACTGGCCCAAATTGACAGCAGAGCATAGGCGAGTCAGACTTCAGTTTGCCCGAGACCACGTGGATTGGACGTTCGACCAATGGAAGTCTGTCCTCTTCTCCGACGAGACTAGGGTATGCCTTTTCTGCAATGATAGGCGTAGAAGAGTGTACAGGAGGCAGGGGGAACGGTACTCACAGGCCTGCTTTGAAGAAACCGTCAGCTACAGAGGAGGATCCTGCATGTTCTGGTGCGGAATTTCAATCCAAGGAAAAATCGACCTTGTGTGCGTCTCCTGCACTGGAGGTGCACGTGGCCAGGGGTCCCTGACTGCTCATCGGTACATCACAGAGATACTGGAGGACCATGTGGTCCCGTATGCTGGTTTTGTCGGGCCTGAATTCACATTCATGCACGACAACGCCCGCTCCCATACGGCAATCATTGTTCGGGACTACCTGAATCAGGTTGGGATCCCCGTGATGCAGTGGCCAGAGAGAAGTCCTGACCTGAATCCCATAGAGCACCTTTGGGATGATCTGAAACGCAGGGTGCGGTCTCGTGATACTGCCCGTGCCACCCTTGAACAGCTTCGAGACACCGTCGTCGAGGAGTGGAGTGACATTCCTCAAGAACGCATCGTGACGTTGGTGAGGTCAATGACGGATCGCATGGAGGCTGTAATTAGGGCTAAGGGAGGTAACACTAGGTTCTAAGTTTAGTTTTAAGAATTTGTTTTACTGTATTTTTTAATTTTGTGTCTATCACAGTTTTATTATTTAAATGATTCAATAACCTTTAAAATGAGGCCCCACACTTATACCTTACCATAGATGAAATTGGGTTTATAGTTGCTTGAAGTCAAAATACCAAAAGGTGCGAATTTTTTGACGCTGAGTTTAGTTATTTGTCGAAATAACTATAATTGAAGAAGTCCAATCCAATAAAAAATATTTTAAAATTGTTAATTGTTTACAGCCCTGTGATAACAATCCTTGTGCACACGGAGGTACATGTTGGAGCAGCTCCAACTCTTTCTACTGCTCATGCCGTCCAGGGTACACGGGTAAACTATGTGAAGGTAATCATTAAATACATTAATATTATGTAAAACGAATGAAATAAAATATATGTTTGAATATGTATTGTGGTTCTTATCTTACCTCGAGGGTGTCGTTAAGTATCTCTATATGATATACCCAACTTAAATTATATAGACCAGAGACGTATCTAAGTTGCAATATGTCTGGTGCTTACTAATATTCTTAATGCGTCTGGCAAACGTAGCAATTCGTCGCCCCAACTAGGTAGAGGCGTATGTTCTGTAGTACAATGTGAAATTGGTATAATCTTCGCATATTATCATTCTTAACGCTGCTGCTAAATTATGCCTGTCACCGGTCTATAGTATTTTCGATCAGCCATTTCGAGATGGTTTTCAACCAGCCGTCTGATGCCACGAAATTATTCAGGTTTTTCTATTATTAGTCATCTTTTACAATGAAATGAGATGGAGTGGATTGTTTTCTTATCTCTGATATTTTAATTGTGTGGTATGGTGTTATAATTTTAATTTTTGTGTCTAAAGTTCGTTAAGTTTACCATAATCTAATGTAAATTTCTGACGAATTCTGTGCCATATTCCAGAGGATTTCATACTGGAATCTGTCGTGGAGGATGTAGTGGGTAGTGTCGGTGTTAGCGAGTCGGACAATCGCGCAGGAGGCGTGCGCGAGCTGCGGCTCCCTATGGGGCTGTACCACGACCGACTGCACAACGTCTACATCGCAGCTGGAACGCTTGGAGCCGCCATTGCTATTGTTGGCGTCGTAGTAAGTTTCATACAATTTAATTTTTTCCAGAACTGTTTTTATTTTTTGCGTATTCATAATTTTATAGTTGGTATATAGTTGCGTTCACGATAGCTGAATAGTAAGATGATCTGCTTTCGAATCAGGAGTCTTGATTTCGATCCCCTGTGTAGAGGGCACGTACCAATTATTTTTCGAAGCTTATGTACGATTTATATTGTTAGCTGGACACAAGACGGCTATGGGCTCACCAACTGTCATGTAGTATAAAATAAGCTCTGGTGAAAAGTGGGTTGAAAGAACTATAATGTGTAGACCTCTGACCACCCATGTATTGATTTATTTATATTTACCTAATAGTATAGTGGGTACCATCTTTTCTTTAAATGCCAAACTCAGCTGCACGTGGTTTATTATGTTTTTTATGGGAAAGGGGGGAAAAGGAGCAAGCGGCTCATCTAATGGTATGTGATTACCGACGTCTACGTACATCTGTAACACCAGAGGAGCTGCTGGTGCGTTGCTGGCCTTTGAAGATATTTAGGGAAGGGAAAAGGGGAAAGGGATGGCTGAGGAAGGAGGCCTCCGCTTAACTTACTCACCGAACGAAACGCAGAAGCACAAGATGAGTGATACTATCCCGGTCGTGCCGGTCCAATCGAGCAGCAGTAAAAGTCGCCGCTAGGTTCTGCCACGTACAATGTTATGTAGCTGTTATGCACGCGCTAGATTCTTAGTTGGACTCTTCTAAATAAATTTAAGCAAATAAGTTTTCTAGGTGATAGAACTCTTATGCAGGAGAAGGAATGTACGACAGCAGTGCTAGCTTTAATGTTGTCAATAAATTTGCATTGCATTGTATGCATATATTAAAGCACACTGTACTTTTGGTTCGAGGGAATTGAAGCCAATGAAGTTACGGGAATGTCAAATAGGAGTTTACAATTTAAAATTGATGGTGTGAAAAATGGCCCCAGGCAAATTAACTTCCTGTTAGGTGACGAACGACGATTAGACTTGACAATTTTTGTGCCTTTAAATTTTACTTAATTCTAGGTTACAGCGTGCCACTGCCGCGTAAACAAAACATATGCTCGGCTTCTCTCTCGACTTTCCCGCGTGACTGAGTCGGGTCCGCCTCACCACTGGCTGCAGGACAAACGCGCGCCGGCTGCTTCCCAGCCGCCGACATCGGCCGCGCTCGACACCACTGACATGTACTATACCCTCGACTTCAGCGACAGCCAGAGCTCTCCTCTTATACAATAGCCATCATTTATGAACTGCTCCGATGGAGAACGGTTCAAGATACAAATATAAAGCTTTCTCTGAATTGGTACATTAAATACATGATTATTACTTACTATTGTCTTAACATAGTTAATATTCTTAACTAAACTAGTTATTGCTAGTTTTAAGAAATAATATTCGGATTTTTCTTGCTAAAATACTACGTTTTACGGTAGTCTAAACTTACAGATTAAAATTATAATCGAGCTTTTTAAAACTGCAGCTGTTCTCTATTAAACTATTTTAAAAATATTATTCTTTTTAAAAGTTGACTAAAAGTGATTGAGAGCTCATGATTCAATAAACAATGACTTTTTATAACGACAATAGGTATTACGAACAGAATGATTAACTTAGTCCAATCTAGAAAGAATTAAAGTTTGATGATCAGTTGATCACCAACAAATGTAGAAACCACCGGTTGTTTTGATATTAAACATCTGTTAATTTAATGAACACGGATCTTATATTTACTAGGTAGGTGTATAAGGCTTCTGTATATCATAACAGGTTGTTAATAGCTTTGAATAATAATAATTTTTAGTTTAGTGATCATTATGTTAACTGTCGATGTAACATAGTGATAGGAGCAGACTCATAACGTGCATAACTGCTATTAAAGTCAGCTTTATGTATCTCAATAAATATTGATAAAAGGAACATTTACAGATTTTTGTCGATGGTACAGAGACAATGTTCAATTGTGCTTTCTATAGCTTTGGATGCGATTATTCTCATAAGCATGTTGTTATAGATTCTTTGTCGTTAATTTTAGTTTTAATTGTTGATATATAATCGTTGTTATGGTAAGCTTGAGCTGATATTTTTAAATTCATTAGTTACAGAAATACGTAAATTTTAACTTAGCGTAGATAATATTGTGAAAATTGTTTATCTTTAGTTTAATTTTACGTAAATTTTTGTAACCTGTTTATTACTTTTGCAAATTAAAGTGCCTGTTAAGATGAAAAAAAATAATGACTTGGAGTTATACCTATAGCACAGTCTAGTTAGACTGAGCTATCAGTATACCTCCAACTAACTAGTTAAAATGTATGACAACTCAAAGTAAGGTATCTTATATATTTGTAACTACTTTTTATATGTGTCATTATAAGTATGCGACTGATCTTGAGCGTAGTATTTCAAATTAACTTGCTCATAATTTCTCAATTGAACGTTCTTATTATTTTTTCTGAACGTATTACTCTCTTCTCTTTAGACTCTATAGAATGTGTACTTAAATATAGTATGATTTTTGACGTGTCGCTTCTATATCGCTTCTTGGTGTACATACGTGGTAAATTGTTGTTAAAATAATGATAAGTGATTAAAGTCATTATAAAGTTGAGTTTGTTTTTCTATATTTTCATATTAAAATAAATCAAGATGTATACTGCGAATACCATATAACAAGTATCGGAGATAAACATAGATGTTATGAAGTGAAGATTTTTTAGTTTTTAGAAATTAGGTATCAGTTATACTCTTTTCCCCATACAAAGTTGTTAGTTAGTCTTAATCTAAATATTGGAAAAAACGAACGAGACATGGAGAAAAATTACATTATTAATTATTACAATATTGAAGATATAAAATTCCACTCAAAAGAAACATTATCTTGTTTATAAAATAAGAATAACCACTCTCAAACATTTTTTTAAAAGCTTAGCCGGGAATGGAACCAACTAAAAATGTGAAAAGTGCAATAAATTTGTAAATAAGCAGACTTCTGACTACCACTCGCAAATAGCACCTGATGTCTGTTCACGAATATGGCAGCTATTGCCCTCCTCGACCTAATTAAAGAGAAGTGGACGACTCCGCCGCAAGGAAAGAAATTCAGGTTACCATAACATACTCTCTACTCTACATTTTTTTGGAATAAGTTATATATTTGTATCCTATACAAATATAAAGCTTATACTACTAAACAATTTTGAAAAGATAGGTAAATATTATTCTGTATAATGTCCAGCTAATTTATATAATGATTTATTGTATTTACGCGAACACTACACATTTGAAAAGAAACTAGTCTGAGACGTCCAGTTGTCATAGTTAATTCTTAAATAGACTATGTACGGTCTATTTCAATTATTCTCTCCTAAATAAAATTTGTACGGCAATTCTAAAAGACAGATCGAGTGAAAAAGGACGAGTTCGAGACTTGACCAACACGCCACGGTTGGATTTTCAATCGATTATCGGTTGGCTTTTCTCGATTTTTGAACAGGCAGTAATGACGCTGGTTGGTTGAATTCAACGCGAGTGTAGCCGCGGGTAAAAACTAGTAATATAATAATAATAACAATAATTGAAGACATTCTCCCAGTCCGACGTTAGAAGTCACAGTGTCTTAGTGACTGGACGGAGAAAAAGCAAATATACATATACATATACCTACAAAGATAAATAAGGATATATTGTCAGATTTCACCCATGAGTCGTTTATATATATTTATATTCATCGTACAAATGTTTGCCTCTAGTGGGACTTGAACCTGCTTCCCCCTGCTTTGCAGGCAATTTTTTTGGGGTATAGACGTAAGATGCTGTCCCCAGAATGGAATACTGCTGCAGAACTTAGGATAAATCGTCTTCCCAAGAACGCACTAAAAATAAGACATACTGCTTGAAAGAATTACATACGCTGTGTGATGGTGTTGGGGGTGCAGTGCCGATACGGTCGCTCTGATGACGGTGCTTTCTTCCATTGGTTAGTGAAATTATATGATCGTTATATTCCGACGAAAATTTCGCTTCAGTTGGTCATTAGGAGCCTCGTTTGTTAGTAGTCGACAGTGTGAAAGTTTTTTATTTTTCATGGGAAAGGCGGCAAACGAACAAGCACTTGATGGTAACTGATTACCGTCGCAACTACAGAGGTGCTGCAGGTACGTTTCCGCCTTTAAGGGTATTTGGGAGATGGGAGGGAGGATGAGAAAGCGGATGGGGAATGGGCGTGGGCCTCCGGTTACCTCACTCACCGAACGAAACGCAAAATCATAATATGCCTCTTACTTCACGCCGGTATTCTGGGAGACCGTGGTACCAACCCGTTCGAGCCAGCCGATTTGAGCAGCAGCAAAAGGCGCCGCTTGGCTCTACCACGTATAAAAAATAAGGTTGACATTTGGTTGATAGTTGCTATATTCCCATACTTTTACTTTTTCGTCACTTTTCACTTTAATTTTCTTAAGTTTTAAGGCAAAAGTAAGTAAAGTTTTAAGCGATGAAATCCTTTGCATCTTTCTTTACCTAGATTATTTCTATTTGTTATTAATTGAAATAACACAAAAGAAACGACTGGAATGTTTTGAAGAAAAACATTTTTATTTAGATTATAAACTTTGATAAAAATAATTATATTAATAATATTTTTATGACAACTTACAAATATTCATATAAAGGAATAACGTAACATCTATTTAATTTAAAATTAAGTACAGTAGAATTTAATAACGAAAATGTGCTAACATTTTCAAGATGTTTATCATAACTAGTGTGACTAACTCCTCCTCCGCGCCGCGCCGCCAGCGCACGCCCAGTTTAGTTGAGCCGATCGGCACAACCATCCTCCCAATATACAAACACATTCTATACTAAACTCTGATTAAAAATTGCACAACGACGCTATGCGACATTGGCTGGCGACGCCTCACGAACGAGCCCGTTTCTACTAAACTGCTTTACGTATTTTATTGCTACTGACGTTTGTGACTTATGACGAGATTCAAAATCACGATCTAAAATCATTGTAAGTAAACATTAAAGCTGCACAATTTATAATCATAAGTACATATAAATAAATACAATTACTTCAATACGTATAAGTAGGTAAAATATAAAACAATGTTAGAGTCCGCCCCGTATGAGAAAGGTAAATGCAGACTTTGAGCAATGAGATGCGTTAAAGTAAAACAATAAAAACTTTATAGAGAGATTTCGATTTACTTAAAAAATAGTGAAGAGATATTAACGAGTGTGTAAAATACAGGTTGTATGGAAGATGTCGATTACTCTATGCGCTAGACCTATGTAACTAGTCACAACGCAATCGCAGCTCGAAAAAATGATACATAAAATAAGAAATATCAATAGCATTATCTTAATTCGATTTTACCTTAAGGTGCGAATTCACCGAAAAATAAACAAAACATTTAATATCAAACACAATAATTTAACACTTTTTCGTATAGTAAAACGGTTGATTTTGTATTAACTGCCTGTTAATTTGTCAGTGAGGTCGAACTTAAGACTTGTGACATAATGCAACAAACTATACTTAAGAATCTATAGCTAAGGTATGTAACCTAAATTATGTCATAATATGGCAGTTATACGAACCGTCCGCACTAGGCACTTCCTAACATAAATTCTTTTGCGACTTTGTCTGTGACCAATCCCTTTTTAAAAGCAGATCCTGGTTCTGAATTTCGAGTTAATCGGTGGAAATACACTTAATAATAATATAAATTTGGAGACATTATCTGGTTCAATTGTTTCGACTTTATATTCATAGTCATCTGATTTCATTTACAGTGGTCATCAACATCATACGAATGGTATAATTATAATAAAAAGAATCGTAAATTATTCTTCTTCATCAAAGATTATGTCTTAAACAAATATTCTGCTCACAGTTTTAAGTGTTGTCATGGCCCGATCACTAACGTAATGAAATCGAAAATAATAAAATAATAAAAACTATTTAATCAAATAAAACCTAAATCGTACACATACCACTCCCGACAATGAATATGTTAATGTTACGGAATGAACTTTGTGACTACGTTGATATGACTATATATCGTGAATATTAAACAAAATAGCGGCTATGACTGGTCTAAAAGTTCAATAAACAACTTTTATTACTTCCGTTTATTAATTCTCATAAATCTTGGCAAGGCCAGTGCTATTCATTTGTAAGAAAAATGGAATCAAATGGGCAAATTTAATATTTTTAGCAATTTGAACTGCAACACCATGTGTTCTACAGACTTTGTGAATATGTTTTTGATCTTAAAACTAATATCAACTTTACTAAATGAATGTATTGAGCGAGCTTATAAAAGCAAACTTACTTATAAAACTTAACAAAGTGGATGGCATTTAATTTGACTTAACTCACTTACAATAAAAGATAATTAACATTAACATTATGTCAAAGGCACTTTATTCTCCTTATTTACTGTAGATTATTATCTACAAATTATAAAATGTTTGTGACAAGAATTTCTTACTTTATCATCATGGCAAGATTAAAAGGTACCTGTTGAAAACATTAACTACAATCTAGAATGATAACCGAGTGAATGGCACACACGTTTTAATTCATCTAAGCAGCAGCTCTTTTTTCATTTACATGGATGATACATATAACAAAATGTAAACAAATCTGTTCCAGTTATACTTTCGACTCATTAATTGTTACTTGCCACCACCAAACCGTTGCACAATGTTTCGTAATTTCATAAGGCACTAAATTAGATATTTACAAATCGGACCCTCTATCAACCATCGTTTTTACAGCGACCAACGACAATTTGTGACATTCGGTTTTATTTTAAGAGAAATGGTGATGAAACACTTAATAGTAAATTTCAATCTGAGATCGACAATTTTTGAGACCTTATTATATAAATAATGAGTGTAAAACGGGAATATATAGACGACCCTTCGCATAATCCGCCACAGATGATGAGAATAATCGAACATTTCACGCATAAGTGTAAACTAGTAGAGAGCGCATTGATCAGGCGATGTTATGTTGCGTGACTGTATCGTAAAGAGGCGAACGTTGGTGTGCAGAGCGCGAGTGCGGGCGGGCGGGCGGCCGCAGGGTGCAGGGCGCTAGTGGTCGAGCGGCAGCTCCACGAATGTGATGTCATACAAGGGCTCATCTTCACTGGCACCGGCCGGTCGCACTTCCAGTAGGAACAGGTCTTCGTTGCAGTAGTAAGCCAGCATTTCGTCGTCAATTTTGGCCGTAATCCTAAAATAAGTTCAGTAAAGTCAAATTACTATTTGTATTTAAATATAAGCATGTAGTAAAAACATGTTTTGATTGTATTACAATGAAAAAATTAATATTTTTATATTTAACTTTCTAAATTATTTTAATAGCTATTAATGACAGAAATAATGCCTGTGCTCTTTAGAAAATAACTGGTAAGTGTCAGATTTGTGTCGAGGAATTAAAATAATGTATTATAGGTTTCTATTAAAAAGCATACAAATTATAAGGACATTTCGTAAATGAAGCAGTGTGAAGTTAGTGGCGCGCCCTCAGGAATAAGCGAGGCCTTATTAACGCGAGGCGGCCGGTATGTACTTATAGAACTGTCTGAGGCCAATGAAAACCACTTACCCTTTCTTGTTTTTTCGATAAAGATTATTAATTGCCGAACTTGAAATTTTGTACTTATTCTCAATCTGAAAATGAGCAAAAAATAAAAAGAATTACAATGGGCCTTTGGTTTTTAAACCGAGACGTCTCGTCTACCGGATCGACGTTGGCTCAGTAACCGGTCTAGTGGTTTTACAAGGACATTTTGGAAGTCTCGCGCGAGTGTGGGACCACGGGAGTGGTCTAATGCAGCGGCCGGCCGCGCGGGTGTTAATTACAACATGCAGTTATGATGATCGTGTGTTGTAAGTATTAGACGGGGTTATAAAGCGCCACATCGGTTACAGCTGCGCTGCGGGCAGCAGCCGGCTGCAAGCCGGCCGGCACCCGCAGAGCGGACGAAGCGTCTCGATTCCTTTCGTTTACGTTATCATTCTTTCAGAATATAATACGTTCATAAACGAATATCGATACGACGAGTAACCGAAAGGTCAACAAAGTCCATTTCGCTCACTCGTGTTCTGCGGTTAGCTAACATCACCAAGGTTATTCTCGTGCTCACCGCATATGGCGGTTGCATTCTTGATACGTAACTTTGACATGTTTTGAATCAAGCTATTTGTTAAAGTGAGGTATCAAGCTTGTGTGGTAAGGAAGGCGACTCACAGCGTGTAACAAGCCCTGCGTTGTAGGCGGCGCGACGTGCAGCGGTGTGTAAACGTCGTCGGTGTCTTGGCGGACATACAACATAACGCGCTCGCTGAGAGGAGGCGTGCTGGTGCGCGCACGCTTGCCCAACACACCTTCCAATTCAAGTGAGTCTTTGCGGTCGCTGTATGGGGACAATCCGCCTACATCAGATCGGTACCTGCAATCAATAAAACCATTTATGAGTCTTTATGGAGCATCGATCACTTTACATATAAAATTGTTCAGTGTAAATAAAGAAATTATATAACAGAAACGTTCATTGTATACTCACGCAGGTGCATCCGGTGGGAAATGATTATGAAATTTTAACGCCGGCACTTGCGGTTTTGCCGCATGTAACAGGAAAGGCGATGCTCCCTTTAGGTGAGCTTCTGCTAGGGCTGCTTCATCGTGACCATAGAAACCTTGAATATCCATTCCGGCTAATTTATCAATATCTTCTGCCGGACTGAACAGCACTGGAGGTTTCGTGAGGTCTGCCATAGTATAAAATTCACTTCTTTCTGTCACCGGATGATATATTTCATCAAGCTTTTTTCTATTTGTTGCTGATAATTTTCTTTTTGCTGCTCTCCTTTCTTCATCTCTAGTTTTTCTTTCAGCGCCCTTCAACAATAAACAAAAATTGAAATAAAAATAAAAATGTTACAACCGTAATTTTTGCATAGTTGTTTATTGAAAGTGCATACTAGTCTTACCTTGTCACAGAACACTTTTATTTGACAATATCCTCTATGATAGACTTGGGTATCTCTTGGATCTTCAAAGGTGTCAATTTGAATATGAAGTGGTAGTCCCTGTACGAAAAATATAAATAAAAATGTATTGTTAATAACTCTTTATTCATTCATATATATCTTTCTTTTACTAATATCCCTTTCTCTTATCATTTATTAATAACCATAATATAGTCAATTATATAAACGCTGGAGCAAATTGTTTTGACTAAAACAATTTCACGCTTGAAATCTACGCTCATATTAGTATTCTAACAAAAAAACAGTTTTTCAATAAACGTTCATAACAGATAATTGCGGTAAATTTACGAATAAGGAAAATATGCGAGTGTCTGAATCGAATCGCGTTAAAACGTCTTAATTGCGTCGGTTCGAGGTCGGCGATGCGACGTCACCATACATTGGATTGGTAACCGAGAGCCTGATAGCAGACTGGTTCGCTATCAGCTGCCTGGCACGAACGATAGACGAGAGCGTGCGGCAGATGGAACCGCTACCGCTCCCGCGCTTGCCGCGGCTCAGTCGCGCCCTGTGGGCGTTGTCGCAAAGTGCGCTTATCGGCGTGTCTCCGTCGACAACGCGGTTACCGACCTCATGATGCACGTAGACATGTATTTTAGACATACTTTTAGTTAAGTTCTTAATAAATAAAACTCTGTTACAAATGTACAGATTTTTTTTTCATGATCGCAACATTTAAGACAATACCTAGATATTTATTTATATCATATTCTTCTCTGCCTCACTAGCCCTTATAATTCGACCATTGGTCATAATGTCTATTTTAGGAATCATCTGTAAAAGTTGTTAGGCTTTTACGTCATAATTCCAAGTAAATTTTGCTATATGATGCTAAGCTGGTGAGTTGGTGTCTGCTGGATGGATACCCTTGCACTATTGACACTATTTCACATCACAAAAATTGGATGGATTTTCTTCAACAATTTGATTTGTCAGTCAGCCGGATTCACTGCGTGCAGGTGAATAGGCAACATATGTTTCTTTCAACCCTTATCCATGATTTATAACAAACACAAAATTTTATTTTAAAAAACGTAAAGTACATTTACTCTAAACTGACCTTCACACCCTTCTGACTGCTAAAGTCCGTACTGAGACACTGGACTGCAATATTGATCTGAAAAAGGAAACAAAAGTATTCTTGATCAAATGTGAAGTACCACACTAATTTCAAGTTATATATTTTATGATTATAAATTTATATGTGAATTTATTAGCGAGTGACCTCACACTGTCGAGATGTACTCTTCCGCCAATACAAAAAGGTAACGACCGGGAAGGTTTTAATCAAACTCATTGGAGCTTCGCCGTAGCCATATTACAGTGTAGGGTAGTTTTTATGTAGGAGCCGGTTGCAGCGCGGCGCTCTCCGCGCTATGTCGTTCATTACCGCGCTCTATGTAAATGACCCCCCTTGAGTTTTTACTCGCTGCCGACACTGCCACCGATCACTGTCAGAACGCATATTAACTGTCGCAAACGACTCACATCCGCTATGGTTCTCTGTATAATAAATAATAATTACTGATAATACTTATCGATCGCACGGGCAAAAGGTAGAATACAACATTAAAGTCTGCCAACAGTAACTTAAAATGTTGAAACATTTTGTTGAATTATTTGGAGTTAAAGAAGCAATGTGCCTATTGAATTGTACAATGATAAGATACATGTGTAATTAAGCGCTAATTACTTAAGTTTGAGTCGGTTAAGCAGATATTGCTCCATAGTACTCTTTTATGTTGTTATACCGAATAAGATTGTGCGTATTCATAAAACTTTAAGTAAAAGTTAATTTAAGCTTTAAGTTATTTTGAAGGGTTTGACCCCTATTACAAAAGTTATTAAACTCTTGGTTTTAAACAAAATAAAAAACTCTATGTTGTATGTTTCTCTCTCTCATTCATAATAATGATACAAGTAAGTAATATTTTACATCTTGGCTTTTTGTCAATTTAAATTTTCTCAAGAATTAAGAAAGAGCAAAACATCAGTAAAAACAGTAATGCTAGTTTAATTATAATAATAATGCCTGGCAATGCTGCACGTTTACTGCATGGTATGGGATTCTTTTATACTAAGTGCAGTGACAATTTTTTGTGCACTGGACCGTGCTATTCCACCCAATATGGGTACAGGCTTCAATTAAATTGATCCTTAATTAGCGCAATAAAATCATGATCCACATTTTAATTTCTTAAAATAAGAAGAAGGACGCGTATTTACAATATGTTTGTCTAAATATATGCGCATATTTATGCATAGCGGACGTTATTTATTGTTTATTTGTGGTTACTTCGTCAAGACGCGCACTTCTATTAATTTACAGAACCAATGTTCTGTTAAACTAACATTATTGACGAGAATTATGAGCATGTTTAAGTATTTTATTAATGTTTAAGAACACGGTTTTGGGGTTAATTATAAATTATAAATGTTTAATGAAATATATACATTATATGTAAATATGTAATGACCATTAAGATTATTTTTGAAATATATAATAAATACGAAAATCATGAACCTTAAGGACAAAATCGAGGAAATTATTTGCATTATTCACTTTCCAAGGTTAAATAATTTTATTTAGTGTCAAGTCTCTTTTTTAATTTCTCGATGTATTGATTCAAAAGAAAGCTACATTTCAAATACATACCTTGGCAGCACTTTCGAGTGGGTTCCAGTAGATAGCGATAGCGTTGTGAGCCACCTCTTCGATGCAACCTGCGAGACCGATGCTGTTCTTCGTGTCTGTAATAAAACAAAACATCGTCATTAATCTTTTCTACAGATAATTGTGGGCAATGGTTGTTGTGGAGATTTCGATTAAGATATTAATGCACGATACATCATTGACGACGGAAATTTATTTTCTGGACCGTGAGAAACAATGTGCTATTATCCGTAGATTCGCAAATATAACGCCTATCGATGTTCTACCTAGGTTATCGAATAAGTTAGCTTACCAAAGGTTCCTTACAATTTTTGTCTCTCATCTATTTTTAAAAGTGAGAAGAATTTCGTAAGAAGAATGGGTGATGTGTTAGTGACTCTCTATCGGTAAGTTTTATTTGGCTATTTACGAAAGAGAACGAGAGCGGACAGGCGCGGGAGGTCGTTAGTGAGTAATCGTTAGATGGCGTGGTGGCGCGGCGCGTGGGCAGCCCGCTATCAGTCGGGCCGCAATCTGTGCGGGCGCGCGCCGCCGAGCTGATGTGTTTATGAGACGCAGCAGTACCGCCGCCCGCCCTCACGCTGCCTTATTGTTTGACTGGCTTTAACGAATTCACGAGACAACCCAGTGTTGCTGCTATTCGGTGCATAATAACACCTACTCCGTCCGCTTATAATTGTTCTTTTTTAGTCCTGTCTACAACTTATTCCAAGTTACCGCAATTAATAGATTTATTAGCTAGGTATGATTTCAGTTTGATTTATCTAATATTTGTATTACATATTATTAGTGCAAATTTTTATTGTGCTCAAATTTACTTGCTACATATTTATCAAAAAGATCAGTCCGCTGGATCCCCGTACTGTGAAATTTCTAAAGGAACTGTATATGCGCGCGGTCACAGCCACTGATTGTAAGATGGCTGGTTGCTCAGAAGTTGTACGATTAGAGTTCCACAATAAGACTCAGACAGCGTTCTAGGCGCTATACCGCGAGGATTTGGTGATAGTAAAGTGTGCTAGTTACCTCGTCTGTGGTCCTCGTGACGACAAATTGAAAGAGTTACACCAATTACAATATTAAACCACCTCACTCGTTAATTTCCTCACTTTTGGGGACACTCGCGACACGATTCGTTCGTATTGTTCTAAAAGGTGGAGTGTTGGGGGTACTTCGCACTGTAAAATGAGGTATTAGTATTCACTCCCGAACGGGTTGCCGCCTAGTAGTCGCCGGCCGGGGGGTTGGGTGGATAGGGGGCATTAGCAGGCTTAGCTGCTGTTGCTGGCTTAGATACGTATGGCCAGCAGATAGAGGGAGAGGATGTGTGATCCTTCGAGGTGGGACCGATTAAGGCGGCCGGAGCTGGTGAGGTCGGGGATATGTACGAAAGCGTTCTCGTGGCTATGAAGGTAGAACAGCGTGGAAGCTTGCTTGACATAACCCTTCCTTGCCCTTGCGATGACGGGTATGCGTTAGGCATTTGAGCAAATGCCAAATATTTAAAAAAAAAGGTGCGTCCTGTCCGATTCTACGATCGCTAACCCGCTTGTGGCGATTACGGCAAAAAGGACGGTAAAGAATCCTGCTATGAATCATTCACCTATGTCTCTTAAAGTTTTATCACCCCAAAATTGTCTAACAGACGTTATACGATACCTGGCAAGTGCAGATTTACATAATTGGTTCCTAACGTTATTCGTGTACGTAGTACGTGTCTTTACTCTGTATTAATAATAACATTAATAAGCTGGCATCAAATCGTATTAATGTTTGTTTTAATTCAGAAATGAACAGTGGCAATCTGCATCACGTTGGTTCAGCCGAGCGTAGAACGAGCGAAAACTGTCTAAAGGTATCACCGTGGAAGTTAAGAAGCGATGCTGCAACGGCCTGTGGACACGCAATACAAGAAGACATGCAGGTAACCGGAGAAGGCATTGTGTCGAAGCGCGGTGCGTTGCGATCCCTCCCTCTACCTATGTGCCCAGTCCTGCTTCCCCCTGTGCTTTCACACGCCCGCGCACAGGTGTCCGGTGTCGCCCTTGACGCTTCTTCCAAGTTCGTTAAATCTATTCAAGCGCATTTTTAATGCCCCATTTCAATTAAAGTCTAAAAGTATTTAAAACGTTTTTTGATATCAATAAATTTATTTGTGCAAAATAGTATTTTTTACTGTTTGATTAATTTTCTACGGATTTAGAATGTTTTTAACACGAAAAGGAAGCTTGGAACCAATGCGTATCCGTTGTGTCTACCAGAGTAGCACTAGGATCTTTTTATTTTTCGATATCTTTACCATAAATAACATTCTTAAATTTAATTCATCAAAGTAAGGTATTATTTACTACGTTATTACTCCTAAATTAGGTTCACATGTAAATGACAGTTCTCAGCGAACGGACAATAACAAATCTTTATAACACCCGCATTTAAATTAACTCATTTGATTTTACCTTTTATGGTTTTAACTGACAAAATTCTGCTGTGTTTAGATGTTATTTCATTTTGTATAATAACATCACAAAGTAAAAAATAAAACTTGACTAACATCGAGATAAGCTAAAAACCTTGACATTAAACTTGGCCCGGCCGCGCGAATTAATGGCTTCCATGTTTTTATTTTCCTTGAGATTAAATTTATGGGCACTGCTTTTGGCCGCGGCGTCACTCATTACAAATGCAACAAGCTTCAGTTAAGTAATGTTAGAACGTGTAAAGTGTCATATATCAGAGCCGTTTACTTGAAACAGCTAGGCGGGCGATTAATAAGCCAGCATTCCATAGATATTGATGACGCAAGCTGCGATTCGGTCAATTCTTCAGCATGGCAATAAAATTGATCTATATTGGATTTTTTCTCTGCCAATAGCAACAGAGAGAGAGCATTTTATTTAAACACAATTCCAATTGAAGTTTTAAAGAAATTTTAGTTAATTTTATCAACGTTGTTTACCAGCTATCAAAATGTCAGGGAACGTCACGGCTATACCATTATCGAAGACGATAATTCTCATAGGTTGGAAGCGCGAGGCGCGGACGCGGGCGGAGGCTCATCGCGCAATTAACATGCTAATGAACAGCTCCCCGATATCATCGCAGTAATTATGTCCGCTTGCGTCTATATTGTATACTTGCTTATATTTCCATCGTGCATTTTAGACAACTACCTGCACATATCAAGCAATCAATGCTATCGCCATGTTTCGAAAATGTTTATATCAAGCCTTAACAAAGTGGATACGGCGATAGCGACAGGTGTTTACTGATTCTTCTCCTACATGGAAGTTTCTCACGAATTTTTATGATTTCCTGTTATTCGGTCGTCGAGTTCATAGAGCTCGTGTCGGATATCTTTATTATATCGTTTTACTTAACCTCACCTCGTGGAAATGTTACATTCAGTTTTATATCACTAATTTAGTTGAGACGGAATGTGTCATTATGAGCGTAGGTAATATGAAGCCGGTGGCGGCGGAGAGCGAGGGATAAGGCTAGGCGGCGGCGCCACGGGTGTTTATTTTTAGACGGGTCGATTGATAGGTTCGCCTGTTGGTGTGGGCCGCGGACGATGCGCGTTATTTATGCAAATGTCCTAACGACACATAATGGTGGGTAGCGGGGCGCGCGGGCGCGTCTCCGCTGCTCCCTGCCTCGCAGCACGGCAATTAGGTCCTGCGTGCCGCCGCCGCCCTCGCTGCACGCAAAACTTCACCGCCATGTTTCTGTGTCGCCTCGAGCACGACTAACCATATTTTTTTGCGGTAAATATCGTGTCTCGAGCCTCTGTATGAGCTACCGTCTGATAATCGTATGCATGCGCAAAATGTAAGGAGTCATTGTGTTTTAAAATTACTAATTTGTATAGTAATTACGGAATATCACGCGATTTGGCGTTTATTTAAATAAATATGTCAATTGATTGTTTCGACTTACCGGCGTCTAGTATCCTCTGTTTCACTGAGTGCTGTCTGCCATGCCAAAACTGCCACGCTTTTATCTCATCTTCAGGTGACTTTTCCTCTCTAAACATCAGCATCACCACGCTCTGCAACAAAATATATTGTGTTGAAATAATTTCAATATTCGTCATCAATGATGAATCCCATTGGGTTTGAAATGTTTACGTTTACAATAATGATTGCATTTATATCAATGTCTAATATTAACTCACTGCGAAAATTTTACGCAATAAATGAAGATGAATATATAAATTATAAATATATGATTATACGCATTAGAAATATATACAGGTGGTATAAAGTTATGCCTCGACATAATTTATTACCAAGTTTTAATGGCAGAAGCAAATCCAAGTAATGCCGTGAGCATTTCACGAATAAACGGCCCGCGATTACTTGCAGCTTTTCTCAGTTATTACGTTAAACGAATATGATTACTTCGTCAAGACGGGCCTTAATTTCATATTTCATTTAAATGCGCTTCACAATAGTCATTTGAGCTCTCGCCGTTTCCGTTTCGATGTATACGTAGAAATATGTTGTTAGGACGATTTCTATGGACGGGTTAGAAAATGAAGCGAAAAAGAAGTGTCTCGCGCCAGGCGTGGTGCCAGACCCAGCCATATAAGGGCTAACGACGAGAAAGCACCTTCGATCGTCGCCTCTGATTGATGGATCGCTGCGCCGTACGGCGGCCGACCGCGCCCCGATCGACCTCCGAAACTCATTCCCAGCCTATGATTTTCTATTACTAAACATTTTATATAATAAAAGGTAATTGGATGGTAAATTAATGAGAATTCAACTTTTTCACATTACGCAGTTTAGTACCGTCACACATACGTTGCTTTACTGCATGGACATGCTAGTAGTACTAGTAGTAGTAGGTTTTTTATATTACAGTGACCAAAGTACTTTGGTTTTATTAAGATATCAGAACGGTTTCGATCTTTACATCTTTTTCAATTCCAATTTTGGTATGTACAAAGAAGCGTACCGCCACATACCTGGACTAAAGAAGTTTTTCTAGAATAATAAAGCTATAGTAAATTGAGAACTTTTCATTATTCCTACGCAGCGTGTATTCTTGGAAAACTTTAAGTCTACGAAGATAAAGTACTCGATACCATAACGGCAGTGGTTATCGCACTTGGATCGCAATTAAATACAGCAAGGACCCTCGGTTACGGTACTGGCGATGCGTAATAAAAACAATGTTTTATTATGAATCGATGTATTTATGAGTAATTTGCGTCGGCGAGTAGCCACGCGTTTCTATAAGCGGGACACTGGCTTTCTCCGGAGATCAGGCGTTAACTGAACGGAACCATGCATACTAATAGATAACCCATGTATAAAATTGTAACGGTGCACTCCGCCTCTACTTCATATCGCGTCGCCGTTAATAAATATAAACATTTACTGCTTTATTAGAATTCCAAAAATTCGTAGGTATAAGAAATACATAATGCATGGCTTAACTGTAAATGCGGTTTAGATGGTAGGTCATATCTTATCTCGTATTCATTAACCACCAAAAAGAGGTTTATTATGTCTTGGGCATGTTTTTATTATGTTTATTTGTTCATTCTCTTTTTTATTCATAATATAATTTATTTGTTCATTGGTGTATAAGTTATTAACTGTTGCTGGTATATACATAAGTTTATAAGTAGTCACTGTACATTTAGGCGTTAATGATTCATACGGTTTGCTGGTTAATTTAAAGTCTTACTACCTATATCAAGTACCTAATAATGGTTTACGTAACTAAATTGCCTATTTTAAAGTAACAATTGGCACTGGAACAATGTTGCTATTGTTGTTTGACAGAGACGCATAGTTATAACTATAACTAGGTCTTAAATGACTGATTTACGCAATGTGTCATAGACAAGTTTTAGTTTGGTTGCATTGATATTTCTCGTTTTATTTAAATTACTCTTTGAACAGTTATCAGCGCTGACTATATTGATAATGATAATGAACTATAAACATTCTTTTTATTCTATGTAATTTATACATATGATAAATTATCTGTACATATTTTTTAAAAATACTGTAAAAAGTATTAATTAATTTTAAATATTAAATAGAAACAATTTATTTTATTCAAATGATTAAATTTAGATATCTTTAACTATATATATATATATACGACTTCAACAAACGTGCAGTTAACGAAGTTCCTAATTTAATTATCCATAGTTTAAATGATAAGTTTTTGAACATAGAATTAACAGAAAGAAAATGTAAATTAAGACATTACGTATAGGTTAAATATACGGCAAGCTTATAAAATATTAATGTTCTGTGTATTGGAATTGCTTTTGAACTTGAAACTATGCTAGCGAAGTAAATTATTCAGGTAACTATTAGAATAATTATATCTTATTATATGTATTTCACATATTTATATAACATGTCGAAGTACCTACACGTTTCACAAGAGTTTTGCCTTCTCGGACCAGTTACCTCCAACTTTTCGGACCGTCAATTAATTAATCGAGTGTATCGACATTCGACCCGATTTCAGGAGCCCAGACTCGGTTGACAATCTGAGTTATCTGATTAAGCACGCTTTCTCTCGGCGTGTGTGACACGCGGCGCGGATTGTTGTGCCCATGTATCGCCGACCGCACCGCGTTTATTTCATCACTCTATTGGAATAAATAAGCCTTCGCTATATAGGTATTTCATGCACAATACGCAACTCGATTGGTATCTTGAGCTCTTGTGAGACATCCACTGGAAGTATCGTTAATCAAAGGCGAGCACAATTTTTGAATTTTTTGGTGTAGGTAATCGTTAATTGAAAATGTAACTAAAGCTAAATGAAAGCTACTAAAACGAAAGAAATCGTTTAAGCCATGTTTGATGTCCTTTTTATTTAAAAGCAAATATTTACACAAAAGTGTAAAATATTAGAATATATTGATATAATGGATCACTTATCACTAATATTTTATATTATTTGTATTACGTACTGTTGGATATAAGGAAATGATCTTTTCATTTCACACGAAGGCAGTTATTGATCTCATTCTAGATAAATGTTCTAATTAAAACTCGTGGCCGCGCTTGTACCCACTTTATTTCTGTACAGGCTGCAATTTCTCTTTGGTGTCGCTTTGTCGTCAATAACCCTAAAGGAATGTAAGAAAGTCATGAAGCAGTTTTGTAACTTTTAAAAATTCCAAAAGAAATAAGGGCCGACATAATCGCGGATGTGATTAAGCCTCTTAATAAAGAAAAATAAAAGACAAAAGAACTAAATCTGTTCCTAGATAAAGTAAAGTGACAATGTCAGCAAGTAGACGTATTAAAATAGTTTACGAATTAATTACAAATTTTATTAACACTTCTATTACGTAATACACATGTATAAGTGCTTTTTTTTGACTTGGTAACATCATATCACTGGACCAATATTTAAATAAAGACATTACTTAAAAATCGAAAATACTATAACAATTATAAAAAATTAGGAAATTCTTTTTATTAAGTTGCCTTTATGAAAACAGTAAACTATGTGTTAACGGGGTAAGATAAGGCCACCCTTTTTGCTCCCGTGGGTATCGTAAGAAAAGCCTAGAAAATGGCAATCGGTAGCCGATAAATGGGGGATAACCATCTCGAAAAATGCCAGACCAAGAATTATTAGACCACCGACGGGCAGCAGTATCTTAGGTGCAAGGTATCTGGACCTGCGAACACCAACCTGCTTGTCGAGCTTGGCGATTATAGTAAACCCTCCTTGTGGGAGAGGCCATAGGACTATTTATAGGCTGGTAAGGCAAGGTATGAAAACAGTCGTTTTTTGGGTAGTTCGATCTATAGCAAATTTATTCGATATATTATCTTACATCGTGATCTAAAGTAGCAACGCATATACATTGATAATTCGTAATTTATTCATGAAAATATCTAAGAAAGATTAGAATAGACGTCAGAGACCCACTCGAGAATCATAATCGTTGGGGTTCGGTTCGAATTGGAACCCATGTACGGTTCGATGACCCACGGAAAATATAATTGTGCGTAATGATGTAGTTACAAAAAAGAAATGTTATTTATAGATGAATGGCAGCATTAAAGATTACCGAAACTTGAATGTTACATTATCAAATTGAATAAATTTAAAACACTATCTGTTACGCGTACGTCCATTACAAGTAGTGCGTGGCAATAACTAGCGGAACGGCGTTACACGTATTCGCATCATCTGTTTATGTACGTGTTTACGTGAACAATGCGCGCAATAGGTTGAGTAATATGGTTATGTAGGAGATCGTCGTAGCGTAAGTTTTCCTTCAACGCGGCTTTTTGTTCGCGGCGGCTTCCTCGTTAGTGGACGGGCGCGGCGCCCATCCATCAGTACCTATCGCCTTTATGACAATTATTTATGTTTACTGCACCGCAAAACTATTTCACTTACAGCTGAGCTTTATCGATATAGCAGAAGTAATGTCCTGCCGTCGCGATACCCTCTATCTGATACGGATACGTCTGTTTGTTAAGTGAGCTAGTTTTGCTGGTTGTTTTAACGCCTAGGTTATTTGCTGCGAATGTACTTTGCAGTGATTGTCGATTTCGACATAAATTCTGTGCGGAACTGTGGGTGTTGCTGCTGTGCGTTTGCTCGCGGAATATGTGTCGGTATTTATTTCGCGTCAATTTAAACTTGTCCATGAATGTTCTTGGCTCGTAAATACGAGTAATAATAATAAGAGTATTCAAGTAATTCGTCCGAGGGACGTATGCAATTAAGTGTTAGGCCTGAGTGATGTTTGTTATTTCAAATTTAAAATCTATTATAGTTTGAGTGACGTAAAAGATGTTACTTTAATTAAATTAATAGGTCCTCAATTAAATAAATAGTTATATTTGCATACACCGTATATCACAAAAGCATTATTAAAAGATAACCATGTAAAATCGCACAGAATTAAGTGAATTTACCCCACGCAATAGTTTTGAGCGCCGCAGGCTCCGGGAGAATACTAGCGATGGGAAGCTTCCGCTGCTGGACAAATTGCCTAGTGTTCTCGCGCATCCGGCGCAACAGCCCATCGCTTCTAATTTAATGCGCCATGTTCAAGACCTAATATTACTGATATTCCCGCAAATCATAGCTATGCAGTTATGATTTAATAAACCTTAATCACATACATACTTACACATACACAAATACATACATTTTAAAAAAAATAATCACAACTTTACATATGTGACTATGAATTCTTCATTTAATATTACATGGACGTAATTGTAAAACTGGAATAAATATTGAACGTCTGATTTCCATTCTTAATTAACGTAACGATTGGCAGGGTAAATTTATCATTTCGATAAGTAACAAAACTTCATATCAATTAGCCAAATGGAACCGGCTGACCGACCTACCATCAGGGCGCTCGCTTTAGTTTCATAGAACTCCAGTGAACTAGGTTCGAACTCCGCTGTCGGCACCACTAAAACTATTATTGGCAATTCACGTGCTAAAATCAGCATAAAATGGCTCTAGAAATAAAAATGTTTTTTTATCAGAATATGCATCTAAATGTCTATCAACTTTTAAAAAAAATTATTTAGATTTTTATATTATAAATGTCTCAATTTAATTTTACGCAGATCCGTCGATGCAAAATATTGTCTATGACATTAAAATACCAATGGAAGCAGCCATTTACCGCTAAACCTCGATTAAATCAGAGCGATTCCCGCGATCCATCCAGCGTCGGATTAAAATTCAAAGTCGCGCTGTAATATTAATCTGCTTAAATGTCGAAAGGAAATGTCAGATTGTAAAATGCAGGGCTCTGGAGATGTGATACGGCTCAAAACGTCCTACCTACAGCTGAGAGTGCATTTGATAATACTTTCGTCGGTCGCAGAAGATAGCAACATTACGAGAGCCATCGTCAATATCTAATAACAGTAGTAAAACGTTTTAAATATAGAATAGTTCAGTTAAATTTGGAATAAAGTATGATTAAAGTATCTGTAGGTATAGTTGTTGTAAATGTATAAAGGCTCTAACTATAACATTTGATGTCTTACTATAGTTACATCATTCTTATAATGATTGATAGATGTGCAAATATAATGCAGAATTTTCTAACTGTACAATATTAAATATGAAATAATTGGTTCGTTCAATCAATACTATTTTTATACGGCAATTTTTAAGATATACACGACGCGCCGCACATTGTGTAATTGGACGTTATATCCTCTAATACCGCCGATTACGGTCTCGTGCTGGCCCCGATGCTATCGTGGACTGACACTAAATACGCGCGCTGTGACACTTCCAATATCGAAACAATGACGAACCCCGCATTGCGTAACGCCATCAGCGTCCAGCTTTACTGTCACTCACACGATAGATTTAGACTGAGTGAAAGTTTATTCAAGTTTAGCCTTTCATTTGGCGAGCTGGAATATGATTGATTTATTTTGTTTATTGACAAGTTATATAAAACATTTAATAGTATGTATAATAGTTATCTATATCATAAGTAGTACAACAGCAGTTTGGCAATGATTTCACTTTAAGTTTCAGTTTTCGAGATAATATTAATGACAGATTTTTAGCAACTAAGATACCGTTGAGACATCGTATAACGAGGTAGTTTTACCTAATTGAATGGGCTAAACCACAACCGTTACGGGATTACTAACGTCCGATTATTTAAGCGGTTTTAATAGTCACTTGAATATTACCGAATAACGCGTAATAGCCAATGAAATAATTATCGAACAGCGTTACGCGAACCTGAAACCGAATGTGAAAATTAACGCACCGGCGAATAGCTAGCGTGACTTTCACCTAGATAACAGGTAGCTTACATGCGTCTATAAATAACTTAGGGTGTTAATAAACTATACTTCTCTTATTCTCTTTCTTGATAATGTGTATTATGATTATTTTTGGCAATAATAACCTATAAAAAGGATGTTCCCATCATGGATATTAATTATTTTGTGTCCTTTATGGACTGGGTAACCGTGTTTAACGTAATAGGTAATAATCTCATCACTCATCACATAATGATTTCTTTTATTTACGCGAACACTACACATTTGAAATAAAACTATTATTTACGAATTTTACTTTAATTTTCGCGTTTTTTGTTTTTATATTCCCCACATTTAGAGTGCTTTACAGCAACCGTGGCCACGGGGAGACTGTCTCAGTCCATAACTAGTAGTTTCATCACTGTTATCATATGGGTATGAAATAGGTAAATTCTTATACAACTCAAACATTTAAATTACTAATTTTTTTCAACTGATATAAGGAATTATACCTATATATTACCTTAACCTTAAAATTGCTTTCATTTCCATGCTTATCGAAACCTTTCTTTATGAGATAATTGTGTTTTTTTTCATCACAGGGCGGCCAAATTTGTCAAAAGTTATATTATGACGAAAAACAAAACTGTCAAAAAAGCAATTACATTAAAATCACATAAATTACACTCAAAAAATAAGATAAGCCATAAAAAGTACATTATAACAACGCGAGACCGCCGTTGATAAATAACTTTAGGTATACCAATAAAGTTACAATGGGATTCTTGTAACTCTGTCTTTAATATTAACGTAAAATTATGTTGTTCAATCAATAAATCACCGTTCATAGTCAATAAGATAGTTCGTGTGTATATACATTTGCCAATTTGAAAAACACGTACGAATTAATATAAGTAAAAGGTTCAAGGTCGCAGTAACAAATCAAAAAAATATGACCATCTATTATAAATTAAGCAATTGAAGTTAAAATGCTCTGCGGTATTCCGACACTGATAAGTATTATCTCAAGTAAGTCGAGTATTTGTGTGCTCCATAGCAAGACAGTTTCTTTTGTTAATCGTTTAGGCACAAAAATATACTTTAATTTAAGTTGCTACAAAAACTCTGGCGCAACGAGTTATATATTTGTCGTATAATTCTGCAATTTATAATCATTAGTATTTTTCTGATGGCGGAAAGACGGACGGATCGGAACGGAGCTAGGAGCAGACGCGCCGCGACCCCGAAGAGGGTGCAAGCTTAATTGAGACATCTCAAGACGTGATTGATTGAGAGCATGATTGGCGTTTTCCAACTATCAACTGAAAGTATGCAAATTTCATATTTTTTTGGTATACCTACATATATTATGGCGCTTATTTTGTTCAAGTTGAATACAAAATTTCATTACACGTCAATGCTCCCTGTGAGAATTATTCGATCTGTCTCATATGACAGCCCTTCACTTGTCGGTGTCGGCGATGTCGGTCGAAAGCCGCACGCGGTATGAACTGTGCGCTCTGAATGCCGTCCGTTATAATCCCTCATCAAGCATAACATGTTGAGTGTAAAAGGCATCATTAACGATTGCCTTAAAAAGGCAAACCGGAGCAATCATTAAAATCGTAAAATATTGCAAAAAGAAAATAATACAACGACGTGGCTCGTTACGCGAGTTTCCGTTGCTACGAAAGTGAGCACAATGATGTCAGTGCATCGATAAAAAATAGAGCAAAAACTGCTCTCAATGAGTAGGAGCGCTGTAGACATGCGAGATACGGTTTAATCGCGGCCGAGGATAAAAAGATAAGCGGAAGTTTATAACCGGCGCTTAAAAGGTATTAAATATCATTCGTATGGTAATTGCGTATTGCAAATAGATATTTATCTAATCCTTGACTTCACGTACCATAATTTAGTTAATCATAAAACAATATACATAGCGTTCTTACATATTCAATAATAATAGTAAGTATAATATATTTATTAGGCAGTTGGAAATAATGGATGAAGATTACTTCGATATATATATATTCTTGTAAGTATCACAGTCAGTTATATAGGTACAGAATATTACACATGTATGTATGTCATTAAAGAAGTAGGCAATTAACATTTTTTTAATTATCTTTGTTACAATGAGAATATTAATTAGATAAGTGCAAAACCCATTCTATATATTGTAATGCAAAGTGGTTGCACCCTACACGTGACGTTGAATATAAAATATCTTTGCTAGCTAGATGATTAATTGCCCCCATATTCTGTGATTGATCGATTTTATTTCATGCTGTTACACATAAAAACTATTTAAAAACACTCTTTTCAAATACAGAACGTCTTCGCGATATCGTTTTAAAATCCTATTTATCACGTTCATTCAAATGTAAATGGCGTATGTTTTAATATGGCGTGCGAACAATTTTGGGAACGTGAAGTTTCGGTTGTATTCGGTACAACAGTCTTACGTTTAATTAGGTGCAAAATCTCGTGCTGTTGTGGATTACGTTACGAGTTCAGGTGGAAATCTCTTAGCCGATGATATCGGCAGTCCGCGGTGCGACAAAGCTCTGCCGAATCAGGGCGGTGCCAGCCGTAATTACAATCTCGCCACGCACGCTCCGTGCGCCCAAATCTCTCTTTTTTATTAAATATTCTTGTGCTTCCTAACAGCTTCTCGACACGCAAAACATATTCGCATCGCGTGTGAATTTAAACTGTCAGCCACGGTAAATCACTAATGGCCATAATTGACATTGTATACGCACAATGGGAATTATTATTAAAAACCAACATAGTTAAAGCCTACATCCTCGAGTATGATCACTGTTAAATAACTAAAGAAATAAATAGATCATCGTTTTTATCATAGCTTGTGAATTGAAGTTACAGTTCGAAGTAAAAAGAATAACGGTGCAAAACGTTTTAAAGCCATGTTGTTTTTTAGAGATTTAAGAAAGATTCAAAGGGCTTTTGATGGACGGGTTGATGCTTTCTTTTTTAGATAAAATAATCAAAATATTCACAAAACAGTTGAATAAAAAAATTATTAAGTAGCCAATCATTAATCTGAGCAAATTGGTAAGAAAAGGCAGAGCCAATTAAATATATTGTATTTTTTTAATGGAAAGAGGGAAAAAAATTGCTCGTTAAGGAAACATGATGTTTGCCGCATTGAAATTATTTTATCATAATACGGCCAGGTTATTGTTTAAAGGGAGCGATATTATCCGAGGCGAAGGCCCGGACTCCCGGGGCGGTCATTGTGTTCCTATATGGCGAATGTCAAAAGCGTCGTCTTAATTATCGGGCGCGGCCATACAATGCGTACTCGATTGCGGCGAGATAAGCGCCGTGTATCTATCCGAGTCTTTATTGAATGCGGAGCCGGACCCGCGGCCCACTTGCTGCCTTAATAATAACTTCAAACGTATGTCGCATTGTATCTCCGATTATTCCGATCTAAGCCCATTGAATCGAGATAAAGCGTGCTTGAATACGTTATGCGCCTTAGGAAAAACGACGGAAAATTCAATTATTGCGGAATATAGCATGACGCATATTGTTTATGATCGAACACGCCATTAATCGTATGTTCGTAATTATGTACTTGCACAGTAAATGGTTCTTTAATAACAATGGGAACGAAAGATACGTCTTTTGTTATACAAAGCCGTAGATTCAATTTTGAGCAATTACAGGATCAAGGTTTAGTAGAATTTTTAATCCAGATTTTCTAGTTTTTCAATACATACAAAGTTATTAAAAAGTGTAAAAAGGTCGTTATTCCGGTTACATATTCCCAAGGAAATGCCGGCAAACTGGAGTTAATGGATTTTCAATTTTAATGGAAAAATTATATAGGATGCTATGATGTACCATTATCATTGGTTTCTTGGTTATATTTTTCCCATGAAACAATGACCAGTTGAAGTCACGCGATGGGAGATATGGTGTTTTAGCAGCGTTTATTAATTTGATTGTTGGTCTGTCTTGATCAAAGTTTTCAGGCGACTTTAGTTCCACTTCAGAATATTATTTGACCCAAAATTGACATCTGATGCAATTGTACATCCATTGGTTCCTTTACATTAAATTACTTACTTCATACAATTAAAGAGGCAAACCAAAAAAATTATATATTCTTAAAAAAAAGTTAACGTTTCCTTTACATTAAGTTCTTTACGCGAAATGAAACGACGTAGAAAGCTAGTTTCGATATGTAATATAAATAATGAGATCTCTGGTTCCATAAAAAGTACAAAAAAATCGTAAAAAATGTTAGCGGCTATGAAAGTGAGTCGTCGAAGGCAAACACGTAATGCAACCGGGAGCAGTGAAACTGAGATGCAGCGGCTGCGGTCGGGACCCTAGCCTTCACACTGGGATCTAGCGATACCACTTTGTTAGCATCGCACGGTAAAGCTAAGGGCATAGAATATTAAATTTTCAAAACACGAATTTATAGAAGAATAGTTGGCTGTTTCTATTAGCACCGTAAATACCTTTTTCAGTAGCATATACTAAATAAAATGTGATAGTTAACTATAACAACCGTAAAATATTATTATCTAAATTAAAATACAACGACTATATTATCATAACACTTACGTGGCTTCGTGCCCAACGCTCGCTACATTTCCTTACAGAATATTTTTTTAATACGTAATCTGGTCGTAGAATTAATACTGCTTTTTTGGGACAGACACGTAATGCAGTACCAATTAGGATTTTGTTTGTGCATCTTGCTATGTATGAAGTGTAAGCGTGAATGTACAATCTTTTTCTCAAAATGCCATCGATAATATAATATACCCTGCTTTGTTAATAATAATCATAGCTCTAGTGGTACTGTGTGGCTGTTGGAAGTATGTGATTGCACCACTCCTTTCTGAGCATGGGTGTCCTAGACTGTGGCAAATCGCAAATTTATTTAACATCTGGTTATGCGTTGTGTAAAAGAAGTGGGGATCAGCTGATTATGCTTCATTTTAAGTCATGAGTGGGCGTGCGACACACCTGCCTGTAACGCCGTGAGAGATATGAAGGCGTGAGTTTTGTCTTTGTGCGTATCCCCCGAGATTAATAGCCAAAGCAATGTGTCAAGAATTCCTCCCACTTCAACTGATACACAATTACTTCCTCTATTAAACTGGCGGTTGTCATATAGTATACAAAAATTATGATATCAACTTTAGAACTTGCTATTTTCTAAATTGCATAGTTACGTGAACTACGAAGTTTACAGAACTTGGTTGCCGTTGGAATTTACACTCGCACTCGTTACAGATTAACATACAGTCATGAAATTCTCATGCTGTCTTAATATATGACTAAACTTAGTAATCCGTTCTATTATCGTGTGTGAAATGGTACAGATATAAATTGACTCGATCAGTAGGTATATAAGTTGAAATCACTTGCTCAGTAATATTTAAAATTACATAAAATTATTATTAACAAAAATCAAAGCTATTTGGTTTGCAATAATTAAGTAAAAATAAATATAACTTCAAAATTTGAGAAATTTGAAATTCTTAATATATTACTTTTATTTTTCTTAATAATTCGTGAACTGTTATAGATGTTTCTAAATAGTTGTTATTATGTTATTTTATATGTATATATACATGGTTAAAAATGATTAACATTTTAATTAATTATAGTGATTTTAACTAAAACGATTCTGTAAATTAATTAATTTATTCAATAAAAAATATTCGGTTCTGTGCCTACTAGTAGTGAAAAGAATGATCATAGTATAGTTTAAATAAAGACGTTCTACGCGCAACCTCGCGGTGTTATTTAACGGATATTCGTATTTCAAAATACTCGGTTAGGCTTTCTAACATCCGAGAGAGGTAAACATCCGGCGGCCATCTCTCCGTTAAGGGACTGCGTCTAATCAAATAGCGACAAATCCCTCGCTTCTCGCATTGATTTAATATGGTGTCTCGTTGATGTCTTATATTTACGATACTTGAAATTATTGTCTATAATCTACAATATTTTAAGACAATAAATAATGTCTACATAGTGCGATAAATGATAAAATTATTATTACTTGACATGTTACAACACTAGAAATTCTATTGTTATGACACTTGAAGGGTTACGCACTATAGTTTGACAAAATACGAAATAACACGCGAAATAGTTAAAATGTGCACAGTGTACAGGTCGTTGATTCGTTTATACCCTGCGTAACACAATAACTAATCACACAGCAATTAATGATAAGTGATATAACGTTCGTTAATTTAATTCCTAAACTGGTTGCTGTTATTAGTAAAACCAAACAGGTCGAGCCAACTGCTTCATTAACTGTATATATTTAGCAGTGATATATAATAAAAGCGTTTTTATTCAAATCTTACTCAAACATCTAACCAATAATACTCCTATAATTTATTATTCGTCACTAATACTTTAATTTAATATACAAAAGTGTATTAATTATCTTTATCATAATTCAGTACAGATAAAGAAAGTCTTCACTAAATTTAATATTAATAGATACGAGAGACCGTCAGATATTCAAATGAGGTGAAGGATATGACTTACCTTAACTGTTTGATTTTTGAGCGGCTTGTCTGCGTCATGAATGTACTCGAGCGTGATGCCATAGAACTGGCCTTTGTTGATGTAGGTAATGCGGTCGTCTTCGCGCCGCTGCGAGCTGCTGCTGGCCGTCTCAAGGTGGTACTTGAACCCGTACGGTGAAAACCTACGGAAACGCACACAAATAATTCAACCGTTAGCATGGCATCTATTTTGATAACGATGAGTAGCCGCGATAACGCGCTCGTGAAACGCCTCGTACGTATTCATGAACGAGATAAATCTTAAAAGTTGCACATTACGAAGTAACGCAGTAGGTAGGTAGTCGTTGCAGTAACCATTTGTTGGAATATAAAATAAGTGCCGAGAGCTGGTTTAAGTGAGAGACATTTAGAAAAAGTACGATTTCTTCTTCAAGATACATATCAACAGATACATATACACGACAATAAAGTTTCCATGAAGTGAAGCAATAAAAGTGAGTAAAAAGTGGAAATCTTAATTGAGCGGCGAGCGAAGCTCGACCGCGGCGTCGTTACATAAAGGCGTGGAAATCCAGTTCACGGTGTGTAATGAAAAACTACGTTTTCTAGTGATTTCCTGCGCGTGGGATCAGCGGAAGGAAAACTCCGCTAATTTAGTGATGCTCGCGTGCCGAGGCTCGTTAGCCACGCGTGAACCGCGACTCCGAGACGCGCGTCGCCTTGTCGCCATCGCAAACCCACGCGACATTCGCACAAACAGAAAATTGCACTAAAATACGACGATATCATTATCTGCCTGCTCCATTGTACCGCACCTTACTTATGCAACACGGTAAAAAGCTATAAATCGCTAAAGAACGCCTAATCTGCTAATAAATCTCTCTACGGTATGTAGATAGCTAGTTTGCTCCGGTCCAGCTCTTGACTTGTGGTTACACCATTACTTAAAGCTTATTGAAAACAATTTGGTAAACAATCCCGCTGATGTTTGCGATTTAAACCGAGCCCGGGCAGATAAAGGCCGTGTAATGCAAACTCGAACCGACATTGACGGATCGGTCGCTGCAGTACTTGCCTATCTGATTCTCTCTAAGTTATTCGAAACATAATTTCCATTTGTGACGTAGACGGCCATTGTTATTTTGGATGTTATTATTCTTTGTTTATATACCGCTTCAGAGATTACTCTCATAATTGTTAATCATTCCTAATTAATTTCGTTAATTGATCCATTAAAATTTTGTTTCCGGAACATCGTTTAAAAATACAATGAATTTTATAAGACTTTTAATAAATTCTCACCTGAAAACAATAACTAACTATATGAATTCTTCGTATTTGATAATAAATAAAGCATTGTTTTCGAATGAGCTACATTACAAATTTCAGCAACGCAGGAACCGAAAAAAGACACTTCCTGCGTGAACGCGAGGGGCTTTCATGAATAAATCAATTGACGAGGCGCGGAAATTGATGAGTGCGCAAAAAGCCTTCGCCTTCGGGAACGCAGTGACAACAAAGTGCTCACAATAAAAACGTTTGTTGCGATAAGAAGCGGCGTCCCGTGGAGCTTGAGCTCTCCTGCGCCAAATTAGATGCGCATAAATACGACCCTCGCAAACACGGCACAGCATCTACCGCGAACTTTCAATCAACCCGATTACAAACTACAAAAGCGATAAAAATCCACACCGAAAACCCACCTTGATAATTATATCAGTGCACACGTGTATGTCCACGACAAACACTTGATTTTTAACGTGTTTAAATCATTTATTAAAATTATGACATCAAACGAATTTCACCAAAAGTAGAAGTCGTTTGTCGCCTCATGAAATTTTGTAAACATTGACAGCTACGTTTGAAGGAACAATTGCTATATATAATATGCTGCACTTTATTGTCAACCGTCAAAACGGACGTCATAGCGTGCCGCTAGTTTAATTGACTAATTAAGTTTGGTTTAATTTTTTACTTTTTTTAGCTACGTCGACTGAGTATACCTGACACCGAATTAATTTCATTACTTACGTTTATTACCGCTCTAAATAAAGTTTATGTATATAGGCCTATTTCAATTAGACGCTCAACATCTACATTAAATTAAAAAGAGAAATTCTGTTTACAGAAAATTCATAAATAAGCTCTGCATGGAAGGGATTAGTTTGTCCATGGCGTGTGAGAATGTAAATTGGGAAATGCATACCGTTAGATGAATCACTGTCAGGTTTGTTACCATATCAATCCTTGATGGAAATAAAAGTACCATTATATAGCCCGAGAAGAGACGTACGTCCTGACTGATAGAATGGTCATACTCAGACTATCTTTTGTTATTGAAATCTGTTTCCTTCAACGTCATGTCTATATTTCCTCTGTGATAATTAACGAGTACCCTTTTAATACTTGATAATGCGGATTGTTTATTTGAATATATTTTTTTAAGAGACAATAAATTGATTACACTCACATTCAAAAAATAGTAAAGGAGGAATCACGGCAGACGGTAGCCGGGTTATAGAGAGTGCTTAGGCAGTGTAATGCAGCCAGCTTGTTGATTGCCAAGTGTGTTCCGACAAGCGACGCGCGCAGGGTAACCGGCGTCGTTTTGATAGAATAAAACCATTTTCCACTAGCCATAACGTAGTTTTTATTACTAACAATTAGGTACCGTGCTATGCATCAAATTTAAGGTTTTGATTAAAAGTTTATTTTCTAGAGCATGAGATAATTCTCATTGTGATAATTTGCCATAATATCTACGCTAGACGATCGTTGTGCCAGATGTGTTGCACTTTAGACGCTGCTGTCCGTGTATTTTTGGTTAGGTATTTTTTATAGATCGTTTAATCGGCATTAGTCGGACGCCACTAGATTTTCGAGGCTTAGAGTCGACCTCTTGAGACAACCACGGGAAGAAAGGGCATGGCAAAATTTTCTGACGCCGTCATCATACGGCTAGCTAACATTTAATCAGGTTTTTTTATCTTGCTTTTTGATAATAATAAACATAAACAGCGCAGTAATAATAAACATAAAAAGGATGAAATTGCCATTTTGTATTGAAAAATTCGAATATTATTAGAATACGCAATTAGATTTTATTGTCACTATTCTGTCCAAAATCTCTTTATTTCTGTACCTACTTATCAAAGCTAAGCAAATTTCAACGCGTGCTACTCTATGTATATTAGTTAATTCATGAGATTTATTTTACCAATTTGGTGCAAATAAGACAATATTGTAGGTAAACTAACGTCAAACCATGATGAAAACCAAATCTTCGTCCTTAGCGTCTGACCTTCTTCGTGATTAATTTTTCAAGTCGAAGTTTCCAATACGAAAGCGATTCAACCAAAAACGCACAGTGTGTTCGTATTCCAAACGGAGCATTGACATTGCGAGCTGTCTCTGCTGCGTTGGAACCTCGTCGGAACTCGTATTGGAATATTACTTAAATTTTTGAGGTATCCATGTTTAACTCTAATACAAAATGTAAAAACAATTGAAAGTCAAACAACAGAATGTTAAAAATAAAAATTAATTTGTCATCTTCGACCATGTCGGTTCAATTTTGATTCAAAGTGGCCACTCCATTAAAACGGTAACTTCATGATGTAACCCTACTTTTAATGACTGATTGCTTATGAAATACGAATTATACAGAAATGTCACGATAAGCCTTTACAATTTTATAAAAATCAGTTTAAAAAATTTTAAAACGCAATAATTTTGGTTTGTGTAATTTGTCACCGGACATAATTACAGGCATTTTATTGATATAAAGATTAGTCAGAATACACTTCAGTTTAACAATGAAATCAGACTACGTGTTGTTCTTCCAGGTTATTGGCCTTATACGAACGGTTCATGAATCATTTAGGCATACCATTACTCCGTATTAGAAGTATTTTCGTTGTGATAACCAGATATGCATATATAAGTTGATTAAGATACCACTTTAAGGAGGCAGGTAAACAGATGTTGTATTGAGGCGTCGGGCCGACCGGCTGACCACTCGCCGGGTACTTAACTAAGCGGTAAGTAGTAATTCAAACATTTGTAAGGGCGTCGAAATACTTTCAGCGCTAAGACGAGTGCCTAATCGTTATCGACCGGGGAATGAGTGTGTATCGGCATCCAACATAATTTAAGACGGTAGAAGCGACCAAGTTATTTGGGCCAAATGCAAGCAAGTAATTATCGAGATAATAATGCTAATGCACTTATCATACTGACGACTGCTTCCGCCGCGTCGAGCGTAGCCGTTTGTGTAACGATTTGTTCGAATGATCCCTGTATTCAATTAGGAAGGGGATTTAGTCTTCAACAAAGTTAATGGCGGAAATTAAAACCAATGAGTTTACAGTATCAAGATAAGTATGCTTATTGTTGAGAAGGATTCATACATTTTGTTGTGTCAATATCGTTAATTTTGTTAAATGGAAAAATATGTTCTAGCGTTGACAAAAATATATTTACATCCAATTTAGTGATGATATATTATTATAATATTTTTTTGTAATTATTATAAAATAGTCATTTTACACTAAGAAAATATACGCCTCGACAAAAACTTCTCTTCTTACATCTTTCTATTTTATTATTGAAGTGTTTATAAATGTTTGTAATTTCTTTGACTATGATTCAAGTCAAGTCAGCCTTTGATCTGTAAAGTCACACTTTAATTGAAAATTAAAAATATTACAATATTCTATAAATATTATGTAATACTTACGTTTATGAAGCGTCGTTCCCGAGCATAGACAGCATTAAAAGATAATTAAATTAATGACATACTTTAAGTTTAACAAGCGTTGTAACTACTCAAAGAAAAGCATTTGTCTGCTCGCTACTTCGCTTGCGTAGCCACTTGAGATGAAAAGTATCTTTTGTAATATTTCAAGGCACAATGTGCACCTGTGCCAAAATTTTGTATATCTCTTCAGTGCTTTATGCGTGATTGAACGACAAACATAAAAACTTTCACATTTGTAATATTCAGTAGGATAAAATACAGCCTATGCACTTATGGAATAACAAGGAAACCTATAAATATATGATCAAATCCATGAACTAGCTTTGAAGTAAAATCCATTCAAACATACATAAAAAGAATTTTATATATTATTATCAAGTCCGCATAATAATTATACATAAATAGTCCAAGCAATATTATTTCAACTTATACTACACTTTTTATTTTTTATTTAATTAATTTGACATGGTTTTTTTATATAGTTATCTAGTGTTTAATAATAAATTATAATGGGTACCTTACTAGGTCTAATGGACTAGATTTAAAAATGTATACAACTAATAAAAAAATTCAATACCTAACATGTTAATTAAGCCGGACAAACTGAATTAGATTTAAATTATTTAATCATTTAAATTAAAATTATATTTCTTAAGGTGATCTTTTACGATTTCTTAAAAAATTATACGACCTAACGATTAGTGTCTTCACTGTATTTTAGCTTTTTCAAGTTAATTAACTATTAACAGTTATAATTTATATTTATTAATTCGTTTGTTCATTAGTTCGCAGTTGCTCACGATGTTGACAGGTAATAAAAGTAACATGTCGTATTAAAGTATTTTTATATACAATTTTATATACATACAAAGGGGATGTATGATACAAATGGTTTGAAAGTTTTTGAAGCTAGAAGCTGAAATGCAGACAGACGCTTTAATGTGATCGGATTGGTTACGATTGCTTGAACTGAAAATTCGGCATCTTGGCTGAAGATGTTTTCGCTCACTAAGATCCAGAGAATATTATCCGTATTAAAACACTTATATATACAAATTGACACAACTGTAAAGTGACTCACTTGATAACCACGAAGTAGAAATTAACACCCTGGACCGTTACTTACATTGTATAAGCAATATATATTGTATATGTAAATAGCAGTAAAGTGCTTAAGTTGACTGTTTAGTAAACAAAGCCAATGTGTGTTGTTAATCAGCGGCCCAGTTTAAATACAAACAAAAACAATTCTACTTAAAAATTATTAAATTTAATGTCTGAATGCAGTTTTGTAGAAACGTGTTCTGTTTAATATTAACGTTAACTATTTTTTCTTAATTTTTTAACACGTTTTTGTTATTAGCTTGACCTGTATGTATGTATAAAATTAATGGAATCTTTCAATTAAATTTTCACCAACTTCCAGTCGTCCGAATGATTTGAAATTTCCAGTCCATCTACTAATCCAATCGAGTTAGGGCTCATCGAGATTTGTCGTAAGGAGTCCTGTTAATTTCACCTAATGAAGAGGACCTGATGAAAGGGAAAGAGAAGAAGAAGTGTATAGTTTTTAAACTATATTTTTATTCCTGCAGGAGTTTGATCGGATCCGATCTGATTAGTGATAAACGAGGAATGGATGAAAGGTGAAAAGTTTTGTGTGGAGATAACTGGTTATTTTTGTAAAGGTGGCGTAAGAAAATTTGCCTCCCCTTTTCTTCCTGCGGATGTTCTATGTACTGGCTTGTGCACATACTATAAGGTGAAAGTGTGGCTTTAAGGATCAAATGTATTTTGAAAAATTACGGATTAACAATCTCAAAAATGCTACATCGAAAATACACAGATTGACTAGGGGTAACAAAGTCTAAGATACGAGCGTGCTACTGCGATGGCCAAATCCGCCTACCAAGCGTCAAATCTTTCTTGTAGGATGCGGCTAAATCTAAGCCGTTGAGTTGTTAAGAGATTGTATTACTAATGGTGCTTAAGAAGAAAATGTCAGCATAACGCTTTTACGCTTCATATGGTACGTGACGAAAACCGAAGCCAACGAAAACAGGATAACAACGTACACCAACTTTTTAATTATTCATCGAGAAAGAAGACCGGTGTCTACGGACCATAGTCAACATACTAGTGACATTCCGCGAATTTCCCCTCATTCCATTAGTTGGATCATGTAACTATTACGAGATATGCATACAAATAATAGTACTAGACTTAATAGTAATATATGTCTTAGTGTAACGGTCATTTAACAAGGAGTCAAAGTAATAATAACATAATGGAAGAAGTTAAACCTAAGTTATGTAAATGTTCTTAAGTAAAATAAATATTTCAATTTATTATAAAAAGAAAACAAAATTATTTATGTAGGTCTTTAAATTCCTTCCTTAAAACTACATATTTTATGCGTAAATCAACACGTAATCAATTCAATAAGCAAAAGTAAAATTATGCACCGAAGAAATTACCTTTCATTGAAAGTAAAAGAGTAAATTGTGTAGAACTATCGGTTATAGCGAGTGGGAGAAGTTAATTAATGGAAGTTTTTTTGACACAATGTTGACTGTTATTATAATTATATAAAACCCTGCGTGTGTCCGACGTACAATGTTTTTCCTAGAATAGACCGCCATATCGAATAGTCGGGAGGTGCGAAGTGGTCGGTCAATACGCTAGTTCGGGTCGCAGGTTGTTTCCTTCTATTCTCACTAACACCACGTAAGTTTAAGAGGACGGTAATCAAATTATTTTTAGTGTTTACGCTAACCATTCAAAGGCATTTCGTGAATCGTTTCTTTATTGGCATTTCTATCAACAATTTACCACAACGCAATACCGTATAGTTTACAATCGTCGTTTTAATTAGTAACCAAGTTATACATTTGTACAACCTTCTTCCTAAAATAATGAGAATAGAAACAACTATTTGAAGTTTTATATATAAAGTAAAGTAGCAGCCTATAAGTGCCCACTGGGCAAAGGCCTCCTTCTCAAATACGAGTATCAGAGAGTGTTTAGGAGCCGGTAAGGGCTCGCCACGCTGCTCCAGTGCAGTTTGGCGGGCTTCACATATCCTCGAAATAATATTTTTATTATTTCTCAGACATGCAGGTTTCCTCACGATGTTTTCCTTCACCGTTGAGCACGTGGTAATTAGACCCTAACCATACCTTACTCAAACCTCATATTTGTTAGATATTGTTTCTAACAAATATTACTCACTCCCTCTCTCTTCCTTTGAAAAAACATCCAGGTTTCCTCACGATGTTTTCCTTTACTGCTTAGCACGTGGTAAATACACCACTTAAAATTGCTATTAACAATTTTAGTGGTGCCGGAACCGGAGATCGCACCCAGGTCACTCGCGCTCTATGCAACTAAAGTGAGCATCCTGGCCATTAGGCTACCTCGGCTCTTATATGTGAATATATATATATATATATATATATATATAAATACATACTTATTATTTATACATAAAAATATGTACTACTATTTTTTAAATAAGTAAGAAAAAATAAGCTAAATAGATGGCCTTTGTTTTTTTTACACAGTAGGGATGTGTGTTTAAACTATCATTTGTTATTAGTGCACGCTAAAACAGCAGTACTCTACTACTAGCAGTAGTAGATAAGTACACTTTTAATCAAATAATTGTTAGAGGAGCAAAATTTCAGATGAATAACTCAAGCGTAGTTCAAATTTATTGCCAATAATAATAAAACCAGAACTGTAACAAATACAACCAGTTTTTACAAACCTTTCCGAAGTAATGATTAATTAAATTGGATTTTGTTTTAAAATTTCTCTACCCATATCGTGTTTTCTTCGTGCGGTATTTTTCTTAACGCCATCAAGAGTAATTTAAGTCCCTGCATTACTTCTTACTAGTACCGAGTGTACTGCGGTCTCCGTCATTAATATGCGTGGAAATAACACTGTATGTTTATGGTAAAACAGGTAGATTCTTTAAGTACATTTACTCGAATGAATAATGTTAAGGCTTGATTTGTAAGTAGTGAATTGAATCTGATCGACAGAGTTGATAAATTAAAGTTGCCTTACTAATAATACTAAAATAATGGTAGTGTAACGTTACAAATGTGGTAACTAAATTAAATAAGTCAATAGACGTTGGAAGTGTAATATTTATTAAAAGCATTAAATCATTGCATTATAATCTAAAAGTAATTAATACATCTTTTTTGTTTTTTTTTGCACTCCTCCTATGAGATTTTAATGTTAAGTTACCAAAATAATATAAATTTAAAACTTGTTAATAACGTTAATATTTAATCGTTAATATTCGATCGTCAGGAATAATTAAAGATAATAAAAAAATTACTACTTTGTCATATTTTTGTATAATATTGCTCCCCGCTGACGAGCGCGTTTCACAAACATTATACCCGCGTACTTACTTACCATCCGAGTAGAGGACCCGGACCTCGCTTAGACGTTTCATAGACAGTTTAACAAAAAACAAAGAGAAGCAGTTGATGTACATAGTACAGCTACTATTTTTACCCTGTGGCCGCAAGCGTATTCAAAATCTGATACTCGTACAATATAGTCTTCAAAACGTTAGCGTTAAGGTATGAACATCGTTCAAGTAAATGTAGAATTTATGCAGAAATCAGAAAAAGAATGTTAAAAAATTCTAAACAAGGAATTTTAGTGAAGGAGGCGATGGGATGTAGATTTGTACTCACAGTTTGGCGATTTGTATCTTGTCGGCGTCATTTTGCCGACCGAAGTCATGCCAGGGTCGCGTGCGGGGCGGCTGTGCGGGCGAGTGGTGCGCCGAGGGGGTGCCTCGTCCGTCTTCGCCCACGCCGGGCTGCTGGCAGATTACCGTATACTCGAACGACTGTGTGGGCATTAAAGCTCTAGTTAAACAACTATTGTGCACTACTTATTCTTTAATGGTTTATTTATTAATCAAATCGGTTAACTCGTGCATCTTTGCCTGAAATCTATATACGCATATAAGACGTAGGTTATGGAGTAAGTCCAAGAAGAAATACAAAATGTGAAAATTTGAATGTTATGATTTTTGTTGTTCAATCACGTCTAATGTAATGATAATAGAAAAAGATTTATAAGAAATTTGATCGACAAGTAGATTATGGAATAAGACATAAAACTTTCGATAAAGAGAATCTACTCTTTTGATATAATTTATTATTACCTAGGCAGTCGTTACTCATACATCTTACTTTTCTATGAACAATTAATATAACTAGACTGGCCATAAATATTGTTTCAATTTAAAAAGTTAGATTTTCTTAATTTTTTAAATTCTAACTTGGATTGTGTTTATTATGTAAGAAGCTTCGATCGATTTGCCAACATCTCAAGTTACTAACACTCTTGAGTGGGGTGTCTCATTAAAGAAAACAGAATTGCAGTGATTACTTTGGACAAAGTAGACATGGATCCTAACAAGGAGTCACGAAACTTTTGTTTTTGTGAAAAAAGAGGTAAATAATTCGGCCAAAGTTTATCAAGAGATTGTCTTGGATCGTGTAGTGAAGTCTCTCTGTGATACACTTTTAAAAAATGTATCGAGGACTTTTCCTGACTGCTCCCGGTCACAAGGAACGAACAACTAAAACTTGGCTTGACAACAATGTTCATAAAAGCTGAAGACTGGCCGTTGTCCAGTCCAGATCTGAACCCATTGGTTTTGCTTCGAAATTCAGTCTCTCAAGAAATCTATAGAGTTAGCCGTCGATGAATTCCCCATAGAGACTTGATTCCATAGATTCGTGGCCAGAGATATTACAGAACGTTGAATAAAATTGTTTTTAAATAATTGCTTAGACCTTGATAAATATGCACACATAACATTTTTATTATTATACTGTTTTTTTTATTGTTTAATTCAATAATAATAATTTTACGCATTTAAATTTGTAACAGAACTGTTGGCCATACTAGGTATGATTGTAGTTACACTCACAACTATGTACTATGGAAATACTTTGTTGTCACATAAATTAGTTACTTATTTATAAAGAATTGAAAAGAATCTAATATGTACCCACATTAGATTCTTTTCAATTCTTTCAATAAATATGCACATTACTAATGAATGATTGTTGAAAATAATTGAATCATGAACTTAATTAATTTATTATTTAGGTATGTTTGCACAACGGTGTGCCAGTTGAGTACATGAACTTTGCTTGTTGGTGTAAGACCATGGTCTTACACCAACAAGAAATGGATTCCTACAATTAAATATTGATAATAAACGAATGCTAATTTTTGGTTTAAATATGTGTGATAAGTACGACTTTTTGTTATAAATATAAGCTCTCATAACCGTTTACCAAATACTGGGGTTTCCTGATTCTGAGGTAGATCCCTCTAACAGTCGGCTCTCGTGGCTAACCTTAGCTATTTTTACGCAAAAGATGCCACTGGACTTTCTTCAAAATATGTCATAGGTGTCTTTAAATATGTTAGTATATAAAACGTGTAAGTACGTCAAAGCTTTAGGAAAACAAAAAGGAATCAAGAGAAAAGTACGTTCCTTACACCAGTCCGAATTAGAACATGTGGGAAAAACCTTCAACTAAAATAGTTTAATGAATGTTTCAAAAATCACTTAATTATAAAACTTATTCATGATAAATATTTTATAAGTTGTTATAATTAAATATCCAAGTAAACTCGAACGCTATATCTTGACAGATTTTTCATTGATGATTTTTTATTTGGACGCCGCGGAGTTAGTTTGTATACCAGTATGGCAAGTTGGAGTCTTTTTTTCGCATGATTAATTTCAAACATTCACAGTAGTATCCACCCTTCCTTTTCGATTGCATTCGAGATAACCCCAGAGGTTAATATTACTACTAATCAGATAAGATATTCCTATGTGAAAATGTGATTGCTGTTTGTTAGAATTACCACGAGGCATATTCGATAAATATATTCATAGTAATACATTACACACTTATCGTCGGTAGGTAAACTCTGACTCTACAGCGTTAAGTAATAATATGTAGATAAATGACAATTTTAATTTGTTTGATCGTATGCTGTTATAAACGTTATGTTTAATCGCCTCCTGCATAAGTACTAAATTATTCAATACAATGTACTTCTATTGTTTACTGAAAACAAGTGTACGTTTAAGTAAAATAGAATAAAACGGTGCTTTGGGATCATAGTTATAAACTTCACTTCTTTAACAATGCGAATGTCTTCGAAGAGATTCAGGAAATATTTAATCTGACAGCATCTCAAACTTATGTTCGACTAAAATCTTCTGCTTAACTCGTACCGAATTAAATAGATATACTAATATTTCATATATTTAAACAAATTTTAATCATCTAATATCATTATGTATATTGCAACATTCTGTTAATTCATTAAATTATTATAAAAATTATAAAATTATTATAAACATCTCCTAAAATAATTAAAAGTTGAAAGTACAAATTTATGTCACTGAAGTGATTCGTTGTGATCTGGGAGAACAGAAACAAATAAAATAATTGTTTTGTAAACTTAAGGAACTGAACAATTGTACTAATTTGAATGTTGTTTTGATAAATTAGTTTCGAATTAAAAAAGAAAAACAGACATTGTATTTGTATGACGCAACCGCCTATACATTCAATTTAACTAGCACTTAATATATGATAATAGTTATAATTAAAATATTAGTGTAATTACAGAATCGTTTCCTACAATTGAGATTCGACACACAATGATGTAAATAAAATTAATGACTTAAATATAATAATTATTTAGCATTAATTTAAAATTATTAATAATTTTGTATGAACTTGACTATCATTTAAAGCGAATGAGTTTCACATCAATTTAAAATATCATACTAACAGAATTGCGAATGTTATGCCAAGTAGGCAATATGATATAAATTTCATTAATGTGTACAATATATTTATGAAAATATTATACGAGAATTATTTCTGTATGCCAGTAGAACAAAAGACAAATACTTAAACCAGATAGTATTATAGGTAAGTAAAGCTCGTGAGAGCCGCGCCTTGGAAGTGCAAGTCCTTCAATAACACTTGGTCACCAGCCCGATTATAGTCGTACCAATTTGTTATTTTAATATGATACCTCAGAAATATATAGTAAAATGGAAGGGGCTTTTAAATATGCCTTGCAGAAGGCCGCAATGTCGTGACTTTATAAGTTGCCTCGAAGGAGATGGAATAAATTGGATCTCTATAAAATAACAATTTATCGGTTATTAAAAACAAAAAGCTACTGAGCGATTCTCGTACGACTTCCTTATACGCAATATAATAATATATTCGTAATGGATGAGTGAACAAATCGAGTCAGTAATTAATGATTATCATCATACGTTTAATTTTATCAAATATTATTACCTTAAAAGTATTATCTTTTCAAATCTTTAACATTTATTATTTGATATTCAAAAAAGAATCCAATTAGACATCACATTATTAATTGAACTCTTTCATCTTATATATAAATAAAAATATTATGTTTTTTCTTGAAATAGTTACATTGAAGGTCATCAGTAAAAAGCTTTTTCGAAAAGCATGTAATTAAAAATTTATATAAAATTTTGCTAATTATATAAATTATAATAATATTTAATATATATTAAACGTGAATTAAGTAAAGTAACTAACTTAGTAGTAGTTAACGCGAGCTACAGAGAAACGCGAGCGTACGATAAATGACACTTAAAATAAAGGAAAAAAAAACAAAATTCAAATACAACAACAGAGAGTGCGAGGGGTGGGCTTCTGGCGTATTCAATATTTTTAATGGCTACAAAAACTTGTTTGCAAGATGTTTCAATTGTTAGATATGTTCTGAAATACGTAAACTACTTTTAAGGGACATAATCAAGCTTATGACATAAACTCTGTTTTGTATCGGTTTCGGAGTTTGATAAATTTCTTATCATAAACTGAATGAAACGTAAACGTAAAACTGACAAAAATCCTAAAATGAGAATGCCCGCAAATAAGCAAGTGTAAGCATGTTTAGTATTTCTGTGTGTATGTGTAATAATGTAAGAAGCCCGCCCGCCCGCGCCCTTGTCTCACGTAGCACCGACCTGCTGCACGGCGGTGTGGTCTCGAGGCGTGACGGCATCCGCTCCGATACCACTGTCAGGTGAAGGCAGGTCCACAGTGAGCCCAGCAGCCGCTATCACACTTTTGCTGTGGTATCGAGGCGCAGCGTATCGCTCGCCGAACGTTGACCCAGAAACTGGCTCTGTGTCGCCGTAGGGAGGAGCACTCCGTTGCTGGTAGCCATCACCGACGAAGTATTCTCGATAGTATGGCTCTCCGGCGAATGTCGCCGGTTGACGAGAGTATTGGTCGCCATAGGGCGTAGGACTTGGAGTGCCAGGCGGCGCAAACATTTGCGCTGCGTACATCGCCGCGTCCGGAAGGAGCGAGCCGGCAGAGGAGGCCCGCGATGGCACCGGTGATGGCGATGCCGCTTCGCCGGGCTCGCCGACCGCCACCTGCGGACACACGCGCCGGTTACACGCGTTCTCCCACGACAATTGTCCGCTTCGCAACGTTGACGCGTACATGACGCGTCGAAGCACAGTTCACAGCTTCACGTACACTAAGATTGTTTGTAACACGTTCACAAAGCAAATGTGCAAAATCCCATCGAATTTGAGAGGTCCTTGTGGTTCGAGTGCGTGGTGCACTGGGCGGGCAGCGCTGGCCGGCCGGTCGTGGGGCGCGGGCGGGCGCGGCTAGTGCGGCTCGAGCGGTGTGCTCGGCGCATCGTACGCTAACCGCGATAAATAATACATGAGTGACCGGTAAGGGAGGTGTGTGAGTGCGTGCGCGCGCGACGGCGGCGTGCGGACGTGTGACGCACCTTGTGTCGCGGCGGCTTGAGCGCGTGCGGCTCGGGCTCGTCGACCACCTTGCGGCTGAGGTCCTCGGGCTCGCGCTTCACGCTCCCCGCGTGAAGTAGCACCGAGAGCTCGCCCAGCTCCGCCCCGTGCGCGCCATTGGCTGTCTTCAGTGCGCCGCCGGCCCTGCGGAGGGGAGACAAACGTGATTGGTGACGATGCGTGCGCGCTGCTATTTCTACGACCGACCTCGGCGTGCACGCGCAAAATTTTCATACTGTCATACTCGCACTTCGTATCACTTACATTAAAATATAAATTAGTTACAACATTTTCTTAGAAAATATTAACGAATTAATAAATAAACAGACATCCATTGCATCCATTATTGTGCCCTTGATGTTCCATTTTATCGTTTTAAAGGAACTACAAAAATAAACTTACTTATTTTTATTTATATTCCGGAATTGAAAATCTTTTATACTGACAAGGTTACGAAACAAGCAGTTACGACAAGGATTTAAAAAGTATTTGAAATGAAACGATATTTTATATAATTTTTTTTTTAATCAAATTATTAAACAAATCTAAAACAATAATACCTTTTTCACTTTTTATTACAAGATTTTTTATTATAATTTAATGATACATATAGTTAAAATTATTATTATATTAATAAAATTTAGCTACCTAATTCGTCATATCAAGTCATCTTTCCGTATTCAGAACTAAAATGTTCCCTGCCACTGCCATATACGTATGAATGTGCGAATTTATTACGACCTCATAAACATGAGGTGTTGATGGAACCGGAGACCGGTACTACTCGAAGGGGAATACAAAGTAACGAGCTCAGAAACACTGACACAGCATCTATAATGTCATCAATTATTTATTTATTTATTCGAACTCGACTGTGAAGCCAGACAACCTTAGTGTTGACAGATTTAAACGCTAAATACATATTAAATTTATGAAAACGGAATTATACCTACATATTTTTTAAGGCCGCCATATTTTTGATCTTCTTTAATACTTAACGTACTTTAATACCTTTACACAAACAGATATCCTAGGAAGTTGTGCATTGTCCAAATATTGCCACAAAGTAATACAAAGTAATGTGTAGGAAGAAATAACGCCCCCAACAAAACCGATTTACTTGATTTTTTTATTAAATTAATATTAGGTTTACTATGTTGTATTTACATCACTGACTACTTACGTTTATATTTATTTTTATATATAAATTAATTACGAGTATATTTACATTACGCCCACCACCAAGTTTTTGCAATTCCACAGATAGACATAGACTATTTTAAAAGGGAATTAAAAAGTCTCACAAGCATGTCTTGAAAGATTTTATTGAAGAACGGCAACAAGAGAGCTATTTACAGTAACTATCCAAAACTCTCTTAAAACATTTGAAAAAACAACGCAAAGATCAGGCACCCTTTTCTCTAAATATTACTGTTACAATAAGTATTATTTTGAGCATATTTACTGAAAATTAATTTAAAGAAAAATGAGACATTGTAGAATATGATACACTTCATAATTTGACTCGTAACATTATCTTCGCAATATAATATTAACTTTGCAAATTGTCATTTCTCCCGGAAGATGTCAAAAGTTGACGAAAAGGCCGAAATAATTAAAACATAATTAATAATTACACATTAATAATTATTGTGTAAAGGGTGAATATACCTTTTCCCTAAATTTCAAACGTGTTTCATCCTAACGGACGAGGCTTTGGTGAGCATCTGATGGCGGATTATACCGACCCAAAATCTCACAGACTAGTGATAAAGAGAATCATCTCCAGAAATTGCGCTCACCAACCCGTCTGTTCAGTGTGGCGAGTATGGGCAAATCTTTTATACACGGCTTGCTAGCTTTTGTCGGTGTAGAAATGTCTATATGCTTTTGTGCGCCAGCAGCGGACTTAACACAGGTTGAACAAGAGGGAAAAGGTAAATCGATACCGTTCTTAACTCCCTTTAATCATAAAAATCAAACAACATTAGAAACATGTTTTTGTTGTAACAAACCCCTCAAAAAGTATAAATTTTTTGTAACCATTTCTGCTATTTTTAGTTTTTGTCATAACATCCGGTGAAATTTCTATGCTTGTCACCAATTTTAAAGCTGTTCTCCGATTTTTTAATTTCAATTGATTTCTTTCGGCTTCTGGCTTTCTTTTGCTGATTCTCTGGTATCATCACATGACATTATCAGCATCCTCCGGCATGGTTTTATCGGCACTCACACAAAATTACTTTTGGGAACTATCGAATATGACTATGCTCACGCACTGTACTAGACAGAATAATGTAAAAAGTAAGTTTATCTGGTGCGGCAATCGGGTAATCAGAATCGGATCTTTTAGATTTAAAAACATTCTAGATATGAAAATCCTGTAAATCGGTATCGATATTTTTGATATCAACGAATGAGAGAATATAGAATAGAATAGAAATAATCTGTAGAATATCAGATATCCCTGCATCCCGTTCCAGCGGAAAATCAAAAACTTTTACACTCACAATGGTATAGCTACTGATCAGGTTTTATAGACCTAATAACTCAGTAAACGTGTTAAGAAGAATTTTAGCACACTTAATAACTACCTATAATTTTTAAATTGTTTTTCTGTGCGCCAAAAATGTATGCATCTAAGGAAGAAATTGATACATTTTGAAGTTTAATTACAAAAAAGGGAAAATGCAACACAAGAGAAGAAAAATTTATGACTTTTGGACTAAACGCAATATCAGTAAGAGTAGGACAAAATTGGTTCAAGCGTTTTCAGTGCGGATATTTGTATGTGAAATATGAAGCTCACTTTGGTCGACCTAATAGTGATAAAGTCCATGCCATTTTTGAAAAAGTGGAGCAAAATCGGCATATTACTAGTTACGACAAAGCTTAAGAGCTAGGGGTTGATCAAAAAACAGTTTTGGGTGCCACACGAGGTCACTGAAAGAAACCTAATGTATCGTTTACTCATTTGCGATTCTCTATTAAAAGATGAGAAACTGGTGATGAAATGTGGATTACCTACGAGAAGATCGTTCAGATCTCTACTGCCAACAGATGATGAGAATCAAGCAAGAATTAGAGAAAAAACGGCCGGAATCGATTAACATAAAGGATGTAGTTTGCAGAAATGATAACGCAGACCACACATATCTTTAGCCATTCAGAAAATATTGAGAGAGCTTGGTTGGAAAGTGTTATCGTATCCACCATATAGCCCTGACCTTGCACCCTCACATTGTTTCCGTCTCTTCAGAATTATTTAGGTATTATTAGGTTAACATCAAGAGAGGACTGACAAAATTACTTGTTGCAGTTTTTTTGATCAGAAGTCCCAAAATTTCTACAGCAATGGGATTATGTCACTACCCACAAAATAGCAACAAGTTATCGAACAAATTGGCTCATATATATTAACCATAGCTGCTTATTAATCATAGAAACAAAAAGCAAATAACTATCATTTGGTAACCATTTATGTATGCATCTACCTATGTCATAATAGTTTCCATCAAAACAGTGTTTGCAAACAATTATTAGGTACATGAGACAAGTTATGATGTTTTGACTAAATTAATCTTATGTCCTCGATAGTGTAATGATAATAAAAATAATATTCTATTTATAGAAAATATACATCGTTGCATGTGTGGTTATAATAACGCATAAGTGGCAGTAAGCTATATGCATTTCCAATAATAACATTATTGTCTTTTTTTCTACGCCGCATTTGTAGTGGAATTTCCAAAATATTTTTTTAAATAATTACACTTAGCGCATAGACAGTAACGTTAAATTACTTTGACTCGTTTGCATGTGAGTGAGCGGAGCCTTCGCAAGCGGCGCGGGGCGCGGCTTTCGTCGGTCGGTGTCAGTGCGGGCCGATTTATGATAATTGAAGACATGTTTCATTGGCGCTCAGATGTTTATTTTAGATAAGAGACTCAGTTGGCACTATTTCATGCGTCCGAATTGGCTGGGACGCGCGACCTCCCGTGAGCCGCGACTCCGATTGCAGTACTCGCTTCGTTTATTCTTCACGATTTATTATACGATTTGTAAGCGAAATACGTTGAGTGTGAAATCGCAAGTACGATAACATAATGTTCAATTTAATTTGTTCTCAATGCTTTTATTTTTTGGAACACGACGACTTAGTTTTCATATCGCGTTTGATTCCCGAAACAAAATCTTTTATTCGGAGTTACACTTGGCACTGTTTTGATGTGAAGGGTTTATACTGCCTTCTTTTTGTTGAAGCATGTAAATTGAGTTTGGGTTAATCCTGGCATGATGTGCCGGAGGCGAAGTGGCAAAAATCGTTATTCATGTGTTCAGGGCACGGCTATTTACATGTTGTTTGTTGTCTGTGGCGGCAAAAACGCGGCACAAAGAGCGTCAAATGACAGCTGAGTTGGCAACAGTACCGATGAAATATGGTTAGCTTAAATTCTGCCCCGGTAGTTTTTTTAGATATTGAGTGTGAGTTAATAGAAATTAGAATGTTTCCGATAATCTAATTCAACAATTTATTGTCTCTAGACTCAGTAATTATAGTGTCACAATTATTGAATTTTTGTCTTTGGATTTGAAAGGTTAAACGATGAGTTTAAAAATTATCTTATTAAAGGCAAACAAATAATTTAAAAACCATTATTTCACTTTACACAGGTCATCATCATCAACATGGAGGACCTACCTCTAGGATTTCCACTTGAGTAGTTTTGAGCAACTTGCATTCAGTGGCTTCTTGTGTTCTTTTCTAGATCAATCTGCTCATCCAACACTCCGCTCTCCTTTGGTGAATCATTCTTCTGTACCAGTTAAATGTCCTCGCTTTTCTCGGTTTACCCATTGTTACTATGAGCTACTAATCTATATCTATTATTATTATTATAGGGGTTATTTACATATTGGTTGGATGCTATTATTATTTTTTTGGGGTATATATATTCTCATCTGGTTGAGTTGTATACATAAATATGTATAGGTAATAAATAATATTCTTTAAAAACATAAATAAATAAAAAGAAACCCAAACAGACAGAAGCCTTCGGCAGGGAAGACCAGACAGCCGAGGGTTAGGGAGAAAGGAAAAGAAACGGGTGGACGATGCGGGCGGTATCGAGGAGCACCGCCTTCTGCGTTTGACTTCGGAGCGGACCGTCGCGGAGTCCCAGCCGCCTCAGATGTCGCGATTTGTTAACTGAGATTAACCATTCGTATTATTATTATTATTCTAATAAATATAATAAAAACCGTAACAGGGGAAGAGGTTAAGTTAATTTTAAAATTTAGTAGTGAGGCGTATGTTTGGGAAGGATTAGAAAGAAGCCAATTAATTATTTTTTAAATTCTTGTCTGTCTACCTGTTTGCGTCACGTTTACGACAGGGCCGATTTCACTACAATTGTTCTCGTTGCTTTATATTATATAGCTTTTTTCATTTGTCAGGCCTAAGGTACATAGATTGCTGAAATTATTCCGGGGCACAGTTACTCTTCACTCATGCAGGGAGTGAGCATAAAAAAAACACTAAAATCTGGTTCAGTTTATCTATAGGCTTTATAAAACTGTAACAGCACCAATTTTTAATTGATTTTAGATTTGGCCATCGAAGCTCACTGAGTTCGCTATAAGAAGCACTCGGAAGCAGCATTGCATTCCTTCTTCCAACGGTGAATCTGATCCGGGGCATCCCAATATCGACACTTCTCTCCTCCCAGCGGTCCCGCCACGGTCACTACTTCTTTTTTCTTCCATTATTTATGAACAAATTCACAGACAGACTTTGAAACCAAAATAATTATAAAATTTAAATGGTCTCTTGTCCTAAACACAAAAAAAAATTAATATCACGCGATCGAAGTCGCAGGTATTTGCTAGAAAGTAACATAACAACGATACCTCTGGTTATAATCATCATCGCTGAAAAGACTGTATATCTCAAAATATTAATTTATATATCCTAATCCAATGGACTCGTTGTCTTCTATATTATTTTTGGAGGGTATAAATGTAACCTTTGGTTATAAAACCTTTAAGAAAACCGGATGTTTAGAAGTCGTCAAACTAGCCGGCGAAATGATTATTAATGAGTCAAGCAAATAACTTGTAAACATGGGTGATAAGTTCTACGGACCTGTAGTTGTTCTAGGAGTATCTTCTTGATTAGCAAAGTAGTAAAATAAAAATATTGTGTATATGTAAACAAATGTACATGTTTAGTTGTCGTACATAACGCATAAATATTTATTTTACAAACATGTGCATATATTTAAATGAATTTGTACAGCGTGTAACGTTAAATGTAACTAGACAAGGATAACTTATGTAGTTGGTGATGGTAAGAAAGAGATTCGCCACCATATTAAGTAGGGGAAATGCTAAAATTGTCGTGGCCTCCAGCTAATGGTGGAATTACTATCTTTAACATACCAGATCTAATTTATTCAGAAGGCTGAGCGCGTATAGATGCCTGGTCTTTAAGGAGAGTATTACTTCCAGCAGTAGATTATGAAGAAGGCGACGATAAACATTACTAATTAATAATGAAATTGGTAAGTATACAAAAAAAACCGATGGCGGAATAACCAGTACAAATAAACTAGACCCAAATTCTTCACATCGGTGCCAGGCAGAAATATCTTAGAACCAGCTGTTGGACATATACTGCGATCCTCACTGAAATCTAATTTATGTAGCGATCCTCAATCTGTGTGCCGAGCCTCATGATTTCGCCATGTCCAGTTATAAAGAGAGGCTTATATCCAACAGTAAATGTTTAAAAGCTGTATAAAGGTAGAAGAAAGAATTGCATATCATTAATATGATTATACAAAGATATTTTATCATTCAAATCTTAAGTAATAAAAATTTACTTGTGAGTTAACCCTACTAACGGAAGCTGAAGTTAAATTCCCAAACTCTTAATCTGATATCAGTGTCATGTTGCCCAAGATTAACATAACATTGCGCGTAACATAACGTGAGTTTGAACACCATCTCCAGCAACAGTGATTGTATTTCGCATGCAAATGCAAAAGTGTCTTGCCAAAGCAGAATCTGAATTTTGCCTACTCAGATGCAATCGCTTCTATAATTATTTGCAATGTTTACTTAACACCCTTTCATACATGATGAGGCATCGACAATGTAATACTAGGGTGCAAGTTACCCTTGATTTAAAAATAGCAGGTACGTCAAAATGGCTTACCGTATCCAAATGAATCTTGAAAGAGGTTATCGTAAATTTCATTCTGTAATGTAATCTATTTTTATTTTATGAACATTATTTTTTTCTTAAAGCTGCATATTAACAAAAAATCACTTTATGAAAATGAACAGATTAAGCCTATATGTTCATCACTCTGTATTATAGTTATTATTAAGTATAAATACTCAAGCACACCCATAATATGTCGATACGTTCGATTGTATGTTTATATCCAATTAAATTGATTTTTATTTCGAATTACCATAGAAAGATACCATAGACACATACGAATACCAGGTGTTTACAAATCATTCGGTTATAAAATAGTTATAGCATAGTCAGTTAACGTCTTTAAAATATTTTATGCATACGTAAACAGTAAAAGGATAAAATATAATGGGCAGGTACTATGAGTGTACTGAATTTTAAAAATAAGCGTACATTCGAGGAGTATTATCGTGATTACGATCAAAGGCGACGACAGTTCATACATACACCGTTTGACGAATAGATTAAAATCTATCGAGCGATAAAACGAGATGAAGGAGGCGCTTGCAGCGGATGTGAGTAACGTAATTTCATTCTATTTGAATATATCATTCAGCCAAATGTAGGTTTATTGCTACTTTTCTCACGGAACTAATACATTATCAAAAACTTTAATTGAAAACGGTTTCGCCATTTGTCTATGTCATTAAAAATGAGAAATCAGTTACGCACTTCATTTAACTAAGCTACTTCTTTCCGTTTTCGTTCCCTCTAATTAAAAGTGTTATCTTGAGATGTAAACCGTTAATAGTAATAACGACAGCTGCTGTAAATAATTCGCGTAGTTTGTAACGACAATAATTGGATTTCTTTAACATGGAGTTTCAATGGAACCTAACGCAAAAAAAATGATCAGAAGAATGGTCAAGCCCCGATTTCATATTTCGCTCCGTGATGACCGCTACTGTCCGCGACATAAGGATATTACTATCTTCTTTATACATTATCTCTGAAAGAGGGTCGGGTGTTTCCAAGGGAATTGTATGGCATTAACTGCTAAGCTATAACAATACAGACGTATCTTCAAGAGGAAACCGGTTCTGGTCCTAAATGGGTCACACGGTTCCAGCTCCCTCAGTTTTTGTTAAGCAACCGCGACGTCGCATTTTGCTCCGTTGCGAATTTCTGCCTAAACATTACTTTACAGATATTTTATGATAAAGCAGTTATTATAATTACAAAATGTTTTAATTTAAGCTAAATTTATTATATAGAAATATTGAAAGTTACTAAGGTTTGCTACAAATCAAGTAAATGACATAGCCGTTACTTCCTGTAGAATAACTTTTCGCTTACATCCATAAGATCCCTGAGATGAAAATTTAACAAACCTATCAAATAATACTTTATTTGATTATAAAAAACATAGATTGGACTATGTTATGCCTAACCACTACTTATTTATTACTCACCCATTAAGTCGTCGTTATCGTCTTAAATGGGTTTTGGGTTATTTAAAATATCCGTTTAATTTATATACCCAATTAAAGCGTTGCATACTAAGTGTTTACAGAGAAACCGATTTCCCGTTAGTTGTGAGTGTGATCAGTGACAGGGTCAAGAGGGCGAGGCCCTCCCCGGAGCCATCCCGCCGCGCGTTTCTATGCTAATCTTGGCGCTCACATACACGAGTCCCTGACAGCTATTAATGGTTATAGTCATCGTTTTCACTTAATACCTATATCACCCGTAAACATGGACTCCAAAGCCGTCTTCGTGTACACAGTACGCAACGTTTATGAAACGGACGCCTACGACGAATCTACGAAGCGAACTAGTTCGGTATCAACATCTATCGTGCATTCAATTCAAATAATACGAGCGATTTAAACAATAAATACAGCCCCGAAACTGACGTTATTCTGGCACTGAACTACATAACGGATTTACATACAAACGCATGGCGGCGACACAACGCTCACGAATGGGTGCGGGCGAGCTGAAGCATTCGTTATAATTTTGAATGTATGAATGAGAAATAGCAGCGCGCGTCGAGTCGAGGGCGCGTGGGACGCGTGCCGACAATGAGCCGAGACAAGTCCTGGCCGTCCTTGTCAATGTGAGCCACTTCCAGCAACATCCGTCTATTGTCATTATTTGTATTCATGTTATCCCGTACGCGGTGACGAGGATGACAGGCCGAATGCATTGCTCAGTCACAATCCACAGTACTGGCGCCAGCAAAGACAAAAGCAACTACTCTAGTTGTAAGAAGTTATGCTGACGGGTATCGACGTGTGCGGCTGTGTAGATAACGCTGAAATGGAGACTTCCACCCACTCAAATTTTTGTCTCGTTTTTTTTGCTTTTTACCATAGTTGTCTAATATTTGGTTGCTTATAACACAATATCTTAACATATTTTAATTAGAAAGAAAGAAAGAAAGAAACATTTATTGCACAAATACGCCACTTGATAACAAAACAAACATTGCAACACATTTAATCAAACAGTTATTTACACAAACAATGTTTAACGTTGCCTCCTCTAGACGCATTGCGTGGCGCATGGGGCAAACAGACCACACTCAGCTTAATGCTGCAGTTGAGACTACAGCGCTGGTTTTCAGTGGGCCTGTGTGTCGAGTGATGTACGGACATTCGTATACATACGGGGAAAGTTATTTTCAACTATATTGTACATAGCTTAAGAAGTATCAGTAACAATAATCAAATGAAAACTAACTTAACTAACTAATCAAGGATATATAGATTTAATAAATACAGCTCAACAAAATTGTGTCTATGAGCTATGGGAGCTGTACTCTGTTCTGGAACTATACCACACTACACAATTATGGCATAATCGCAGTATGTAATAATTAAAATATAATTATCATATCAGTTACCATCCACCAGATATTTATTTTAGTACCTTCCTGCAATAGCCTCCTTGCCTGCACTCCCAGTCGCTGAGACTCTGTTCGTCAGTGTCGTATGTCTATAACCATTGAGGTACGTTTCTTATACCATATTTTTACTACCATCAGTATGTTTTAAAACTAATTATATAGCCTTAATTTAATTAATTTTAGATTTTTTTTTTAGTTTGAGAGATTCTACTAATCATTTATTATTTGCAAAACTGTTCAAAAAGTACGATTCATAAAAACCATAAATTTAAAAAAATTATATGAAAAATACATCACTTATGTATGAATAAAACTTTAAAATGCTTTAATGTGATTATTTATTATTTTCACTCATCGTGTCTTTATGATTTTATAAATAATGAAAAGTTTCGTTCAAAAATTACAAAGAAATACACAAAAGAATAAACTAGCCTGCAGGGTCAAGTCAACATTATGCACTTTTTATAATCAAAATGTGACATAGCGTTTGCTCATTTTTGTATCACCATTCAAAGGATGCTGTTAACAACCTCTTTCAAAGAGCGGGCATAATTTGATCGGGGTCGCGTTTCTATGAGAATACCGTTGAATGCACCAACATTATATCTTCTATGAATAGTTTTATAACTTTTATAATTTTGAATAGAGTTTATAAAACTATAATATTTTAATGTTATTTTCATTATAATATTGCAAAGATATCGTGCTGTTGTAGTGACATGCGGAATGACGATCAAAGATAAGAATCTTTGTATAAAACTATTAAATTTAGATACTTTTCAGAATAAACAAAATTAAATAATTATAACGTAAAGTACATCACGTACAAAAATAAAATTTTTGTACGCAAATAACTTGTTTAGTAACAGACCTAACTGAAAACTGATTCCAAAAAGAGAAGGTTCTCAATACGGCTATATTCTTATTTTTGTTTATGTTAACCCTTATATCTGAAATGATTGCGAATAATTTTTTTTTTCAATACAATGTGTATTCCTACATATATCAAAGATCTGATCATGTATTTCGGAGTACCTACTGCGCATAAGATGGTTTTATTATTGAATGATTATCGTTTTTAAAATTGAGGTAAAGTACACAAATCAAAAATATTTTTTAAAACCCATCGATAAAAACTACTAGTCTAATCAACTGCAAAAAATATGGTAATTTAGAATGAATAAGCACGGAGTCTTGGGGGAACGAAATATATTCTTCGCAGTTGCGAACTCTTATTTCTTTAATCTCGCCATACGTATTCAAATGAGTACTTATGATTTATTGAGTGGAACATTACCATTTTTATTATTTGTTATTCTTACACCTTTCGTTGGGGCCGGAAGACACGCGGCCTATGTCTCAGTGTACTCATCCGTGAGACTCAGGTAACACAGCCCTGTAAATCGAGCGCTTACAAAAACTACTCTACCGACACAAAAGGTAACATATTATCATAGTTTACATATAAATTTTACGCGAATTCATTCCGCGTTCACTGTGCCTCGAAATCCGACGATTATAATGATAATTGCATCGATACACGAACATTAGATGTGATGTACGGCCGTGAGAAACGACGATTGATTTTCCGCAATCGCCATTGATTCTACGTTAATTTTTATTGATACTAGAAGTGAGAATATTTTTGATTATACTCTGAACATAATATAGTTTTCTAAATCTCTAATTAATGAATTCAAAATTCATCCAAATCTTTACAAAATATTTCCATCACATTTAATGTCCTGGTGTCCTTAGCTATTTCTGCACAATTAAAAACTACCACATGTCATCATGTTACTAGTATAACCAAGTAACGCATAGGACTCACGGCCAGACATCAATTTTCACATCTTTGTGCAGATTGAGATGCGTGTCTTGACCCAGAGGTGGCAACTTGTAGTACTCCGTGACTAGCGACTGGGGTTGTCCATCATCCGACACCCCCAGTACCGCTGATGTGGCTGCGCTCAGAGGATGTTCCGCCCCGCTCGAGTAGTATGTACGCCACGAGTCTCCGCTGACCTCCATCACCTCCTTGCGCCTCCTGCCAACAAAATTAAATACTGACTTAGTGTGAACTTTATTCATGCAATTAATATACATACTGGATAGCATATTTATGACCTCAGACATTTTCCTTTTGATCATTAAAAGTCAAGTAGATATGTCAATATAACATTGAGAGTTTTCGCTTATTTTTTCAGCTTAAACGATTTTATTCAAATATACATATTTCTATGCGATAAGATATCAGTCGTCTATGAAGCGTCATTTCTCATTGATTCTATTGAATCAATAAACACAGCGTAAAATACTGGTACCCAAAGATTGTGGTTTTACGACTGGATCGACTACATCATACAACCAGTTATTAGGCGTGACCATTTTGGTACGGATACTGACCTTTGATGGTATACACCAGCGGTCGTCTGCGCATAGTATGACGTTATAATACATACGCTAATTGTTGCGTACACCACACCGTGACTCAGCAAAGCGAGTGTCTGGTTAAAATGAACTGAATATAACTAAATACGGAGGCTACTCGTTTTTTTAATGCGTTCCGACAATGAACCTTTCGACCTATCGACATTGGTCGGATTGTTCGTGCCACTTACGCGAACAAGTCTAATTCGGATATTAGCCTCCAGAGTGATCGTTGGTACGATTGCCCATACGTCACACGGGCCGGGTCGCTTGGTACCGTGCAACCTGAATGTAGAACAGGTCCAAACCACTTGCAGAACCGGAAGGATACGAGGCAAATCCCTGCTCCCTCGCCAACCAGTTTAGGTTGTCTGACGTCACACCCAGCGGTATCCGACGATGCAGACAAATAAATAAAAAATGTTGGAAGCACGCGTCGGACGAGTTTAACCGGATCGTAGTTCTACCTGATTCCTGTTCCTTGTTGATATCGTGGCAGAGCATCACTTATTGTCTTATAGGCCTGTACATGACCGATAACTTTGACAGATTAATAAGTAACATTTATTTGGCAATGCCTCTATAATAATGTCTGAAAAGAAAACTCAATTTTCAAATCATGCGTAAGTAAGAAACAGGATTTGTAATTTAAATTATAACTCTCTATTATTACTAATACTTGCTTCTAAAATATAAATGTCTTGTGGATGTCCCAAGAGATTTATCAACTGCTTGCCCAATATCGTCCATGTTGTTAGATATGCAGACAGATTATTTTAAAAAATTACTTGTATCTGGATTTCTAAACAAGAAATAAAAACTTCAAACATTTGTAAAATTCAACATACCCATTTAAATATTAACATTAGTAGTTTAAGGTAATTATGTTAGCGCCTAATAAGAATAGAAACATGCGAATTGGTTCAGAAAACTGGAAAAGCCAGCTTCTGGTATTTAACCAGCCAAAGCATGAGTCATTTGACGAGTTAACTGGCAGGCGGTCGCGAAGCGGGGCGAGAGGCGCGGGTGCAACACGTGAATGAGATTCCGGTAGGTGCGCACGTAAAAATCGTGCAACGAATCTAACAGGTTTGCTGGGGTCCTTGCGAGGCCACCGGGACTGGTCTAACCTGCCCTGCGCAGCTGAACCTCGAATTTCCGACCGTTTCCTATCACGTCGCCTTCGATCCAAAACGTAAACACGAGCTTATACTCGTATTCACACTACGCTACTCTGCTCATTCGATACCGCACACTATTTGGGACATCGCAATTTATGCAATCGGTTCGACAAAGAGTTGTCGACTTGTGCCTCTATAAATAATTAATTGATAGCTCGTTTCTTTATTGTCGATTGTTTGAACCATTTAGTGTTTCGCAAGTTGCCTACTCCTTGTCTATTTGTTTGTTGTCGACAATTGAATGGTCCCCGATTAGAAAGTATTGCACGCAGCTGTCACGAAGACGTGACGTATGCTAGAGTGGAACGGATGGCTTCGAGCGAAGGGTTGAAGGAGTCTCGGTAACACAAATAAAGCATTCGCTACGGCCATTCATACCCGACGATTTCTCAGATAAATCGCGTACCATGATTTGTACCACGTTGTTCTATATAACACCGTTCAAAAGTTGTCTTTCTTGACTTTTAAGTATGTATCATCCGTCCGTTAGATTTTTTAAAAATCCATCAATGTCAGTACCGATCAGGTGAACATTTAATTTGAATAGTTTGTGATGTTAAAACTGTTTTTAATCATTAGCTCCATCTTGCAAACGTTGATCCTCGATTTGGTGTATGTTAGAATAGAGTCAAAAGATCAATTTGATATTTTCTGTCAGAGACAGTGTAAGACGAAGATTAATCTGAGGGCGTAGCATGTCCCAAGCGTCATAGTGGTGTAGAGCGGCGGCGAGTTTCGAAAGGCAGCACTCGTCCAACTCCACGTCCGGTGTCGCGTCCAACTATCGATCATTCGGTTCGTTAATAAATAACACGTTGGCGTCGTTCGCCGCTTATCTCGGCTGTTCGGGCATGTGGAAAAATTTGGTGTAGGTGTCGTAACGGAGCGGCACGCATGTCGCGTAGGGTTGCGTGCGCCCGCCTGGCGGGCTTGTCTTCCGCGGTCGTTGCCTCCGCTTTCATTGCATCATTATTAATCTTTTAATTAAAATCACCAGAGGACCTAATTGTATTAAAAGTTAAAAATTTTGTCATATCTCTTTTAAATTCATTGTTCTGGAGTTTAAAGGGAATTTAGTAACTTTACTAGAAAGGTCATTAAACAAATAGTGATATTAGATACCGCCTTGACATGCGCATTTGTAAATACTGTAAGAACGTTTATTATGATACTATGTCATTGTACTCGGACTGAATATTAAAAAAAAATTAACCATCTGAAGTTGAGAAATGAAAAATAAAGCAATTAAATACAATGGTATCAAAAGAAATCAATAACGGTAATATATAATTAATACGTTCAAACGATTTATCGAAATTAAATAAAATAAAACAAATTCGTTCCGGTGCCAATCGATGTGTCGTGACGAAACTTAAGTCTTATCCAAAACGTTCCCAGCATCGTTTAAATTAAACATTTTCGTATCTGTCACGCAACTTCATGTAATAAATTCTTACAATAATTTAATAAAGATTTACGCGACTTGCGCAGATAAAGTCATAAATTCAAACAAAGTCCATTTATTTCGCTACTTTGGAGTACAATTGGTTGAAGTCTTCAGTCCCTAGATTAGTCCACTGAAGAATAAAGATATTTCAGAAGCTGAGTGAACATGCCGCAATCGTCACGGTTAGCACCTAAACTTTGCTGCCTGTCACAGGTCTGAATCGTTTAGGTATGTATTTATGGTATATTTGAGGTGATCATTCTAACGTGTGTCAAAAACCTTGACATTTTTCTGATATTCCCTATAGTCCACTTTCTGATAGTTATTTAATCTTTAAAATGCGGCAACACGTGGGCAGTATGAGCAGGACTATATTCAGAAGCACACTCATTATATCTGACATGAAATCCTAAGAGTTATGACTTGCACATATAGACTAAGTATATTGAGCACAGACCAAAATAAAGTTCCTGCCAATCTTACGACATTTCGTAACTTCGACTCTCTAACAGTCACTGATGGACTATGTAAAGTAGGAATATATTGTAGCAGGAAAGGGGCAGGCCCAAGTTAACCTTAGGAAGAACTAATAGGAGGGTGACAAATTTACAGAGAAAAAAATTCCGCTACATTTCCGCATACATGGCATGGTTGGAATAGCTTCATCAATAACCACAAAAACGATACAAACTTTACGTTTCCTTCAAATTACTTGAGTTTGAAATATTCATAACAAAATAAAATAAAACACACTACATGGCAACCTTAGTGGTTGACTTTGGAAATAAGGCAAGTAAGCCGTTATGGTGTTTTGATGAATTTATACTTATAAAAGCGAAAACTTTCACCAGGATCTGCTCAGATTATCACACAGCTAACGGAAGGTAAGTACATCGGTATCTTCACATCCATAAATGTGTAAATCGCATTGCGATACCCAGATACATTGAAAGTCGCATCGACGGCGGAACAAGTCGCGCAGCTTCACCTCTCTCACCCAGCAGGTGTAAGTAGGTACGGGGGAAAGTGCAGGGCGTGGCTCAAATCTACGCATGTTTTATCATCAATGATAAGAGAAACTAGTATCCAGCCTCACTAATGAGTCATTAAGAGCAGTTAACACGAAGCCCTCCGAGCTTTATGTGCCTGTTATGTAATATAAGATAGTGTGTGGTGTAGTCGGATGCAAAGTACAGTTACTCTGTAAAGCTTGGTTTCTTCGAATTTTATTTGATTTTGTAGTTATAATATAATAATGAAAAATTTTATAGAATGTGTTCGTATTATTATTTAGATCGACGTTACTGTAACATATCATGTTAACAATATGAAGTAAAATTATTAAAAAATAATGTTAAAGTAAACATTAAAGATTTAATACGTCGGAGAAAATATATAATTACCTATGAATCTATTTTGTATTCCCACATTAAAGCTAACGATTCGAGATGGAATGCGGCGTTGCAGCATTTCGTCAATTAAAGAATTTGCAGTCTCGGATTGTGGGCACTGGACGCACGCTGTTATGGGGCCACAAAAAGCATACATTCTTCATACCCGTATAAATAAATAAGGGATGAGTACTGCTGCGTGCTACGGATGGACAGCACAGAGCAAACTAAACGAGGTGCATTTTCGACAAACCTCTTTTTGCGTGCTGACGAGGACCGCATATGCGATGATTCATTTACGGAGTTCTTCGCCGTACAAGTATGGCTAACATTATTACAACTGTTCTCAGCAACATTATATACGGTCAACAAGAAATGTCTTCTCGGAAATATGCGCCCACGCAGATTAAAGATGGAAACGCAACATCAGCACAAAATAAGTCATGTCTGTAGTCTGAATAACTAGCGGCGCTCTAACAATAACTAAATTAAACGAATGTTAATAAAACTATTTACACGTAATTATTAATTCCTATTTTTAAAAGACATGCCTTTTTTACAATAACTAAACATCTATTTTAAAAGGACATAACTAATAAAATCTAGGTTTCTACAACTACAATATGTATTTAACAAATCCAAAAGCATATATAAATCTATTTATAATAACATAAATAAATCCACGTCAAAATTTGATTATAGGATGGAATTTATTAAAAGCTGACATTTGACATGGACGTGTATAATTTTGAAAAGACAACCAAGATCTTTTCACATTTTTAGATAAAATCGTTCCTTGACCGTTGAGTGACGGCTCATGAGTGTGACACGGACTGAATGAATACCATTTAATGCGTTCACTCGAGTTTATATGAAGTATTCATTGTATTGTATTCGTTGAATTGTGAGTCTGGCTCTGCTTCGCGGTATAAGGTCTACCAACAGTCGTTGCTGCGGCCCACGGCCGTGAAAGTGAATAGCAAGTGGCCATACACGTATTCTCTATAGAATTATGATTATTGCATTTTTTATTACCCTATAAACGTGCAACGGCCGAGTTTTATTTACGTTTTCGTTTTTAAACTACAGTTACCGTTTCTGAAGTAAAATGTTTAACACATACTTTATAAAATGGACTGCTTAGTGTTTCTTTGTTTAAATTTAAGTTTACAAAGCTTTATAAAAATGCTGTTAATATTATGTTTATGGTTTTAGATAAACATTAAACTTTTGTACTTTCTTAGTAAAATATCTCGAGAGCCCCCGAAAATTTAGTCTCTGAAATCCTTTAGTTCTAATTAATCAGATTATTGGTTGGTACAAGGTATAAATATGGATATCTGTTTTATTATAATGTATGTGATATGTCAGGATACATGGATACGCAGAATATAATGGCACAATAGCAAGTGATACATCTCTACTCGAGCGACATGGCAAAAACCACCCGACGTTTATCAATAATCATCGCCAAGAATAATCTCGGGCTGCGACAAAAAGTTCAATTGTTGCTTTATGTTTTGTAGCATATGTTGAAAATGTTTAACGGTTAAAGTATGAGAATTTTATCAACAATTTGTTAGCTATATGTTGCATTTATTTATAAAATGTATTTATCAACATCTTTACAGTTAAATAATCATCATCATCATTAACTTCACTGCTAAACATAAGCTTCCCCTAAAGATCGCCACAAATCACAGTCCTGAGTAATCTGCAATCATCGACTTCCCTTTCCCACAACATTGTGACCTGTATGTTAGTATCACTCTATGGACTGAATGTCAGTCATAGTGTGCCGTATTCTGTGGATATTGTGATAGTGACTGAGCCACGTTTCACGTATCGTTGTCTATCCTACGTCAAGAGGGATTACAAGCGTAAGATTTTGTTGTGTATATATTTTTATATAAATATATGTACATAATTGGCGATTACGTCAAAGATTTACGGAGGCCTACGTCTTACAGTAGATAGTGGTATTTTTTTTTATTGGATAGGCGGCAAACGAGCAAGCGGTTTACCTGATGGTATGTGATTACCGTCGCCCACTTATATCTGCGACACCAGAGGTGCTGCTGGTGCATTGCCGGCCTTTAAAGGTATTTGGGAAGGAGGTGTGGCCTTCCGGTTACCTCACTCACCGAACAAAACGCAGAAGTACAAGGTGCCTCTACTTCACGTCGTATTCCGGTCGAGCCGGCTCATTTGAGCAGTAGCAAAAGCCGCCGCTTGGCTCTACCGCGTCAGATTTATTGGCTGCTGATCATTAGCATCTCATTTGAGATCACTTATTATTTAAGACTTTTCATGGCAGCTTTCATGAATTTTTCGAAGTAATTCATACTCGTACGTTGTTAATGATAATTACTGAAATTATCAAAAGCCTTCAACTTCAAGCCGGTAATCAATCAATCTAATTACAAAAGTGCCGTGTTGTTTTTGTTCACGTTGTTCATTGATGAAAAATTAAAATGTTTCATTTTACACTTACGTATACCGTAAGGATCCGTCGGTCCACAACGAAAATCTGATATTGTTTACTAAATCAACCCAGCAATAAAAACGACACTTAAAGCAGGTAAGTTTCACACAGGGTTTTGGAACCAAAACGATGCGCCTCGCTGCTCCAGTTTGGTGAAATTCATGTCCCGAAATATATATTTATATAAATATTATTATTTCACAGACCATGGTACCTCAGTGGTCAGGGCGCTCACTTCAATTTCATAGTGTAGCACGGACTACGGTCTGAACCACGGTGCCGGCAGCACCTAAATTGTTAACTGATGTATTTTGGATAACATCTCGAGAAACCAAGGTTTGGGATCCATTACTTACATAAAAGGACATGATGTCCATTATCCTGCTCCACTGCAATTTGGCATTTTACACTACAAATTTAATAAATATTGTTCCTCGGGCAAGCAGAGATCTTTCAACATTTCTCTCAATGGCAGATCAAACGGGAAAACTTTCGCTAAAATATTTTTTTTTCTAAAAAGTGTTTGAAAAATGCAGTACCGCGTAATTAATTGAATATCTAAACAAATTTTGTAATAGGTCATACGTATTTCTTACAAATCCAAATGAAATATTTGATTTGTGTTGCAGCCATTAAGCATTAGAAAGAGTCAAGTAAATGTTTTATTAAGAACTACATACATGCTAAATTGCATGTAAATGCTTTTGGTAGATTTTGTGCGAAACGCGAAAACACAGACCGATAAAAAATCAAAAAATCACTGATACTGATATCACTCACATAGTCTCGTTCTCTTATTTTGTTAATAAATTTTAATAATGTCAGAATAACAGAAATGATAAACTTTCTACAGATTTATTATATGTAAAGATTTAAGGTTTAAAAGAAGGAAATCCACCAGCGATTGTTGTACACTAAAACTTATAACAAATGCATCATTTCCGTTGGTCAGACTTTTCTAATTTGAGAGCTTGTGTGTTGTCCCTGTTCTATAATCAGGTGACGTTATTCAATGGTTTTTAGTTATAGGTGCAGTTGTCGCATGCCTACGGTTTGATTGGAGTACCGATTATTTCGCAATAAATTTCAAATTAGCTCATTTTAATTGATAAAAAAGACACATGTGCTTAAAAACAATATTTTATAACATCAAGGCATCAGAAAATCCTTTATGGTCTGAGCAAGATGGATGTTCAATGAAAATGCAAATACTCTCAATTGTGTGCTAAGTGATATACGTACTGTAAATGGAAATCTAACAATTGGGTGTATTGTTAGGTTGACGACGATAATTTATTACTTTATTAAAAAAAAATAATACGTCTTCCAAAATACGTACATAAGATGGCAAGTCTTTAGAACTAAAATAATAAAAACTTTGATACGTTACAGATTTACTGGATTCGGCTGCTAGCGGTAAATAAGCATGACGGTATAAATTAGGAGTCATGTCGCCTGCGCCGGCGCACAATGCAGCGCTCGCCGCGGCAGACATTGTACCGCGCGAATTGAAACAGGTTGTGGCTGGCAGGTATCTATACGACGTGATTTATTATCGATTATGTTATAATCCTGCGACTATAATTAAATCGCGAACCTATTAGGCATGCCCGAAAGATCTGCGACACTGCCCACGGAAATGACTAAGATATGATTTACTGAACTCAGCTGTTATAGTGCATTGTTTGACGTAAAGTATCGTAGCTTAAGATAAATAACAATAAGTAAGTCAGATACAGGGTCGTAATTGTCCATTTGACTTCGGACTTTCATTTATATTCGGATTTCAACTACAACAAGATAGAACGTTGGCTGGTAGCAGAGGTATCGCTAGATAAATAATACACTTTTCTAGCATACCGCTCTAATAATAATCAGAGTTATGCAAAACGATTGAGAGACCTTGGCAAAGTAGATGATCCAACAACGCTTCGAGAAAATATAAATATTTGTCGCATTACGATAATTTATCGAGAATCGCTTTATGAAAAACAACGGTAACGAACAAAAAGAATTTAATTTACAAACAAGTAAGCTGTCGGTCGGCGCCTTGGGACAACATGAACTTTTAATGGAATAAAAATTGCAAGCCGCTCGTCAGCCCGTTGACAATTGTGAGAACCAGATCAATTATATTGAGCAAATAGTAATTGTCAACAATAGCTATAGTGTGTTTTAACTGTGTAGGTACAATTTCATTATTAATTTAGTATTAAAATTGCGTGTCAATCATTTTGCGAGGCAATCAGCGGTAGCGCGGTGGCAAGACGCGAAGATAAGCTTTTAATTACCTCCGACGCCTATTTACATACTCGAGAAGATACTGAGGGATATCTCGCAATTAGGGGCGTACGCTTTTTCCTTTTATGTCTCGAAAAGGCTACGTCTGTCAGCGTGGATAGTATCTATATGACAGATAGATTAAATAGCGGCTTATGGAAAATTTGCTGATGTGCTCAACAGTATTCAATGCTTACAACTAGGATATTTTGCAATACACTTGAACACTATATTTTGTAGGCTGTTTATAATTAATAAATATGCCTATCTACACAATAAAATTTGCATGCTAACATTTAACTTGCAAATTAGTAACTTAATCCAAGTATTTGTTGATTTCCATAACATTATGTTAACCATTTTTATGTCGTTAAAAACCTGTCAAGCTTAGGAAGATTGTTGTATCTCTCAGCAAGTAATATTGTTTTTAATTACAAGATATACATTAGTGGCATTGGTCTGTGATTGTTAAAAATAGGAAATACTATCTCACGCTAGCGTTAGCACTATGCATTAGCACTAACGCGCGAACCGTTGGAAATGTTATGCGCCAAATCGGCGCCTGCTAATTGCGGAGGCCAATAATTTACGATCAACTTGAATAACTACATCGCCATCAGCTTTCCGCTAACGCTGTGTAACCGCCCTAGACGAATTGGTACTATAAATAAAACTTTAACGGACTCCGAACGAAACACGTGTAGGTAGAAAGTGTGGAATATTTCTAGTGAAGTATAGATCATTTTGTCGATATCTTCTATGATAAAAAATATATGTACTTATAGCCGATTTCGGCCACTGCGACAACTTCCGAATACTATTAGCGTTGTCAACTACGCAGAAGATTTGTAGTGGCGCAAGTGTACGCGTAAACACAGTAAATGCTTATGCGATAAGTACGGAGTAAGTGTAACATTTCACAACTAGACCAGAATATTAATAAAATTTATGTATAGGACAAAGAAGTGGTAGGAATCTATTTGGGCATAAACTCTTAGCACCTACTTACTTTTTCTGTCATCAATCAGCAGTGCAACTACTATTAACACCCGGGTTGAAGGGTATAGAGGGCCAGTACAATTATAGGCTGTGAGTCTGTCCATATTAATTCTCAAATGTGACAACGCATCTGTATAACCATTAGCTAGAGCAGCAAGTGTCCATTAGCTAGAGTAGCTACTAACCATCGATTGGCGACAGAAATGGGTAAAACGGTAGTACCTTACACGACTACTAGGCCAAGAAGAAGTTTACCACCCGATAAGATGTGTGTAACTGCCAACGCCAACCCGACTGTCAAGCGTGGTGAATGCAAATTGAATGCAGAGATGCGACTATTGACAATATTATTTGTTAACTATAAAATATCGAGTATACGAGAAGTTAGTTAAGTACTAGTTTACAAGATTAATTATATTAAATGTTTATAAGACAATAATTTAGAGAGAAATAATTTTAACTCAAGATAAAATTAAAAGATGGGAAAAAACCAATAAAAGAAAAGTTTCTGTGTTACATACTGCAGGTACGTAGACCTTGAAGTATAAGACTAAGACAAAGAAATAAGGTCGACTATTGGGCGAATAAAACTCTTATTGGAAGCCATTAAGTTTTTTGTTGAATTATAATTTTATAGTTAATTTACTTGCGATAGAGTAAGCCAGCCGCCCCTCGCCGTCGCAACGCTATCTAAATGCAAATCGGATAGGTCCAGTGGATGTCCACAATAAATCAGTCTCACGGCCCGCGCACCGTTACTCGTCGGACCGCGCCGAGTAGCCCTCGGGCGCTATCGTACGACGTAATGTGTAAACCCAAATACGAGGACCTTTAAAATCGAAATCTGGGTGTAGTCTGGCTTTAAAAAATAAGTAACTAGAAACAGTCCAGTTTACGAAGCTATGCGGAGTGAGAAGTTGGCACGTCTGAAAGTGCAGCGTAATAAGAAATAATTGCAAGACCAGAGGTATATCAAGAAATCGACAGAATTGGAACCTGAATTGGAATTGAAATAGACTTTTCTCATTGAAATAAAAAAAACCGTTCAAACATAAAGCAAAGTCATAGGTTTAAACTATTATTGTACAGACTCTATTTTCTGGGAAAGTGGCAAGATTAACAGATTTTATTCTAATATTTCCTGTATAACCTATATAAATGTCACAACCTTCCTAACACCTTCGATAATACCCTTGCTCTAACAGTAATTTAGCAAGTTTAAACTTTGAATATTCAAGTCAAACATATAGTGTGTATTCTAACAAGTAACTCAAATACAAATAAAAATCAAATCTTAATCGGTATAACTATGGGCTGAAGAAGGAATATGGCAGCTTTGGCTCTAAATACCAACGTCATGTGCACGTGCTCCATGCTAGCAAACACACAGAGCTGTGGTGACCGAAATGATGTCGGAATATCTTAGTTTTCTTTCTGAACATAATTAAAATTTCAGATTAAAATTAAAATGGGTTGAGTAGTAGAAGTACTAGCCAACCCCAATCACACGTCTGACTAAATAGCGCTCTAGAAACGAAATTATGCCTAAAAAGCTACTGAAAAAGGGCTGAAAATATTCTGCCACCGAACAGCAGTATAACAGCTGTTTTGTGGACTGTGAGGCATTTATTTTAGTACTCAGGGGTGCAAACGCAACTTCGGTTGAAGTTATTTGCAGGTATCCATGGGCTACAGTAGTCACTTATCATCATGTGCCACACTTTCATTACGAAGTAAGCTGATGATGACATGATGAAGATGATGATATCGACTTAATTAAAATTATCATCTTAACTCTAGCTACATCAACTGCATAAAATCGTTTTCCTAATCAGCTTAAAGGAATAACTGCGCCAAATAAGATCATAAAAAAATATCATAATTTTCAACTATTATACTATATTTGTAACTATTATCATTCAACAGGAGCAGTTATCAATGTTTAAACCTGGCTTTGAACAATTATTTATTCGAATGCGGTCATAAGGTTTAGTATTATTAATTTTTCAAATAAATTATCATTTAATTCTTATTGGTGTTTCTCGATCTGTTCTCGCTATTTATTATAATGTCGGAAAAGATTGTAGGTATTGTATCGATCGTACTCGTACATTCGAGGTCTTCGACATCGATAGCATTAAGCTCTCGAATGTTGTACAACATCATGCAATTTTTGTTACAATAAATCAATTGAAACACTAGATAGACTACAAATCGCCTGAGTGCGATTGACACGTGATGATTTTACGAGTATAATTATTTTTCTGTCTTGATGAGTTACACTTGTTCCAATTAGACTCCATAATTCAAACATATTCCAATAGAAATTAACGTAAGCGCAATACTTCTAACCTTTTGTATCTTTCATTCTCATGACGTAACGTAACGAGCGCATGACCCTCTGCCTACGAAAGTCCAAAATAAAATCCCATTGGAGGGGTTCTAAGAAGGTATCGCCCTTAACTCCCAGTAGATGGCCAGTATAATTACAGGCTGTGAGGCATTTCTTCTTAGTACTTAGGGGTGAAAACGCAACTGGCAGCAGCGAGATCATGTCATTTTGACATAACAATAAATTTATTATGACGAAAATTCGTATTTCCATTGTTCCATTAGGCTTAAAGAACTGAACAGATATAAAAGACATATGCTATCTTGGGAAAAAACTTGTGATCACGCGAGCGAAGCCATGAGCCGCCTGTTCATACATAAAAAAATTGTGAGTATTCTACATAATTAATTTCAATTAAACAACAGACACCCACAGACACACAGCACCAACTCACGCCTGTAAACTCTTACGGGGTAGGAAGAGGTGACATTATTTTTAAAGGTTAATTGTCGGAGTTATTATTCGTTGACAGTAACAACATCAAAACTTGATATGTTGTCAGTCCATGCAAAGTGCGTGACCTGCAGTGCCTTCAGTAGAGGCATGTATTTGGAGGTAGAGGTAATTTACTCTGTAGTGATGTTTAATTATTTTTTAATCTAAATCTTTTACATATTTTTAAATTATATATATTTGTTAAAATTCACTGAAATTATTTGTTATTGCATAATCAAATTATTTTATTAGAAACAACTCGGGCGCGTTGTGACGTGTGGGTTGGCGTGTGGCGTTGTGGTCACGATAAAAAGTATTCATAATTATAGTCTTAAATACTATGAACGTATTTTATACATTTAACGCCTCCTTCTATAATTATCCGTTTAATTTTACCCTAGAAGTTACGAAAGGTATAAACGTAATTAATTTTGCATTTTATAGATACTAGTTTAATGTAGAGCGTTGGCTAATGGATCTGTACATTTATTTACATCTCAATTCTGACCAATATAAATATTCATTCATAGCCAGCTTTATCTTTGTGCCATAACGGTGTAACAGATACGCGTTGAAATTAAAATACCTTTATATATAATAACATTTAAATGACTAAATGTATTACAAGTCGTTACGCCCTTCAACCTCGGATGTAATTAATGTATTTGCGGATAAAGAAATCAATAATCGTTTAGTTGCTACAATACCAAGAAACAACGGATGATAGATATCTTAGTTCAAGTATACGACTATAGTAAAAACTAACCCATCACCGATGGTTAGTTTTTAGTATAAATAACTGAATAATTATTGCAGTTCGTTTTGTCTACCCCGAAAGATACTTTTGAGAAGATACGCTTGAGAATTTTTTTAAGCAATTGTCATTAATTTTTTAATGTAAGTGGGATCATCTTTATTTTTTTATCAGCTTGTTTAAGTCTAAATAATAAGATGAATATAAGTAAGTATCATAACAATATATGAACACCCGTTTAGCTACGCTGAAATGGAAAATCCGTATTGTATGTATATTCAAATAAACTATTTATTTTAAGTTTTACTTATTGACATAATACCGAACCGATAGACGAGACCGTTCATACAAACAATATGTTCCAAATGTTGTCAGTTTACTAACGCCATGGAGTATCTAGCCCGCGTAGTAGATAATAACTGCTCATAAAAATACAGGTCTGTCATTACTATATGATGATGGAGTTGACCAAGTTTACGTTAGTTTCTACGTTTTAAACTTAAATTAAAAACGAAATTACGTTTTAATATTAGTATTTTTATTCATGATTTAGCATATTATTCCGTTAATTTAACAAGTTTATTGCTATATAAGTTTTAAGTATATTTGTTTGTGAGTCACATGCAGTTCCATCTGAAATTCGTATCTAGAACGATCTTTACTCGTTGTAAAGATCGTTGGTTTTTCTTAGCATAGTTTAACATTTGGTAAAGTTAAACAATGGTATGTTTGATTAAAAACAATGCTTTACGACGTTTAGGTAAGAAATAGGAAGGATTGCTTTAGTACACATAATTAAACTTTTAATGTCACATATTAGTTAAGGCCGAAACAAACACGAAGCTTTTAACAAATTCGGTTAATTTCGAAAATAGCGAAATAATGAGATTATATCGAATGGTGGTGCGGCGGAACCTTTCTTTCCGTGAGTAAACAATAAAATCACCTTTAAAATCTCATATCATCCGGCAGATGGTGCAAATCTGATAATTAAGGTTTTAGCTAAATTCCATCCAAAGACGCCGAACCTAAATTCTACAGACTAGAGATGCCCCAGCCCCATTACTACAAGTATGTAGCCACTGCCCTGATTAAGAACAGAATGCATGTAATGTTTTACTAGCGCTAGAAACTACTATATTAGCCTAACCTATCACGTCGTCCCAAATAAGCTCTGGTGAAAAGTGGGTTACAAGCTTAAAATGTACCCAGCATTGGGTATACGGTTGTGTGAGCTTATTTTTTAAACTTACAACGAACCAATTAAATAGAAAAACATATGTTAGCGGCGACAAAGCTCGCCACCTGTCACATTATGTCTCTCGGAGAGGTCAAAAGGGGATTGCGGAAAGCCATTTGGCTACGCTCTGCCTGCATATCGAGTGCGAGGGTTACAAACCCGCCAGTCTAAGGTGCTAAGTTTGAGTAAATCTTGCATGTATGGCATCAGCCTAGTTCTAGCAGTGGACCTGGAAAAAATATCAGAAGAGTGCTTAAAAGTAAATATTATTATTATTAAATACTAGCTGATGCCCACAAATCCGCCCGCGTGGTCACAAATTTGGTCCCAGGAGAACGCTTCATTGAGATTAAAATATACTATATCGTATTACATGATAAAAATGACCTCTCTGCAAAATGTTATTCGTTTCCGTACAGTCCATTAAGCTCGATTGAACGACAAGTTTTCACATTTGTAATATTAAGAGGGATAAAGCATAGCCCATAGCACTTCACGAATCATAAGAAAGTTAAATCCATTCAAACATACATTGGACTACATACATATAAATATTTTTTTAAATTAGAATACATTTTGATAACGCTGCTGAATATTCTAAAAATAACAAAAAAGATTATAACGACTTTACTATTACGATATCAGAGATATTTTAGTCTAAAATAGGTCTCCAAGAAAGCGCCAGCATAAGCTAGCATGCATTTATTGAAAGGTTTGCCCATATACCTCACGCTGGCCATGGGGGCTGGAGAGCGCAGTGCTTTTATCCTCGCACTTGTGATACTGCTCCCCATTACTAGTCTGTGGGTTTTAGGTTCAGTAAAGTATGTAAAAAAGTCTAGTTCAAATTCTTTACTGCACGAATAAATACAGTGTAGCGTAAAAGTTATTGACAGATCCGTACATCGATCCTTAAAATATAATAACGATGATCCTTGGTAATTCTATGGAACTGAAGATTAAAGCGATTTTCTTCGTAAATAAGTATATAGGGCACATGAAAAAGATGCAATTTTATGTAGATGCCGACACTTACGGGTACAATTATGCAAATAGACATCGTCGATTATGCCCTAGTAAGCACCGCCTTGTTGTGGAGTTTATGGTTATAGTCGAGGCCGAGCGTACCTATGAGGTAAATGTCTCCAACAAGCAGCTACTTTCACTAAGTGTTGGTAGTTGTTGTTTTCAATAGTCTGGACGACCACTTGAGTCGGTCCTGGGTATCAGCCGAAGCAAATATTTGTATTATTTCCCTTTAGCAGTATTGCGTCCTGTGTCTCTGGCACTGCATCTAACCCTTGCTCTGATGATGTTAACGATATAAGAAGGTAAAGAGCAGTGTCATTGTGTTTGCGGTAACCCTTGACGGTAGTATTAAAACTTTATTTGCACAAATGAAAGAACAAAAAGGAGGACTTAATACCAGTACCAAAAAAAATCCAAGAGGCATTCTCTACCAGTCTACCATTAGGTTGTGCAGAGTCTGTAACGTTTACATCTTGTAATTACAGATAACTTCAAACGTGGACTAAATATTATAGTTATATCTATACTCAAATAATATACTACATCAGACTACTTATATATGGCAGGCACTTATATATACAAATACATATATTTATACATTAATTTTTTTTTTATATGGGAATGGCGACAGGCGGTTCACCGGATGGTAAGCGATTACCGTCGCCCAAGTACATCTGCAACACCAGAGGTGCTGCATGTGCGTTGCCGGCCTTTAAGGGTATTGGGAAGATGAGAGGGAGGATGAGGAGAGGGATGGGGAGGGAAGAGGGTCTCCGGCTACCTCACTCACCGAACGAAACGCAAAAGCACAAGATGCCTCTACTTCACGCCGGTATTCTGAGAGGCCGTGGTACAACCTAGGACGAGCCGGCCCATTCGAGCAGTAACAAAAGCCGCCGCTTGGCTCTACCACTAAACACAGATGGTTTGTGACATTTTATTATAACTGTCTAATTATTATGAAAGAGAAAAAAATATAAAAAACAACTACTCCAACTAACAGCTACTACAGCATCGCTATTTAATAATCCTTAAGCAAACGTTTGAATGAGCGTTTACTGGTGGCTGTACGTACATTAATTGGGAGCGAATTCAAGAGTCTGACGGCATGATGGGTAAAGGAATTGTGTAAGAAGCCGGTATGGCAAAAGGTACATGAAGAGAAGAATTATGCGCAGAATGGAGACTGTGATCGCGGGTGTCACCATGTGACTAAATTTGCATTTCAGGTACACAGGAACAAACGGATAGTGTAAGATGGAGTAGGAAAATCCAGGAACAAAATCTACGATACGGGAGAGGCAACCATTTAAGCTGATAACGAAATGAAAAGATGTGATCTGTAATATTTACGTATATTTTTTTTTTGTGGGAAAGGCGTCAAACAAGTAAGCGGGTCACCTGATGGTAAGTGATTACCGTCGCCCACGTACATCTGCTACACCAGAGGAGCTGCAGGTGCGTTGCCGGCCTTTAAGGGTATTTGGGAGAAGGGAGGGAAAATGAGGAGGGGCATGGGGAGGGATAGTGGGCCTCCGGTTACCTCACTCATTGAACGAAAAGCAGAAGCACAAGATGCCTCTACTTCACCCCGGTTTTCTGCGAGGTCGGGCAGCAGCTAAAGCCGCCACTTGGCTCTACCACGTTAAAGTAATTTAAAGATGAAGCGTATACAATTTTTGAAACGACGATCCAGTTTGTGGATCTAATCCACGACGTGTGCCACTGACGCCAATAATGAAATTCTGCAAAATTCATTATTTAACTAAGTAAATTCAAGAAAAGCAAGTTAAATCAAGCTTGTAATTTAAAGGAATTAAAAATATTCGAGGTACTAAAATCTTGAAATTTGGCACAAAAGAACTCATATCACCAAATAATTATCAAATGTTAGTAAATAATATATTAATAAATAAATGCTCATAATGAATGTAAATAACTAAAAAATTAATAAATGAAAAGATAATGCATAGTAATTGAATATAAATAATTCTCTGTCCTCTGGGAGCTCTCGAAACGTAATAGACCAGATTTTAAGGATAATTAAAAATCTAATATTTTTTAAATGTTACTTGTAAACAGCAGCCTCTAAAATCCCACTCCTGGCTAAAGTCCTCCTCACTCATTCCTCATTTTGAGAGGTTATGGCAGAATTCAGTAAAAGTATTTTTTTTTATTGTTTCTCAAACACCTGTGTCCTTACGATGTTATTCTTAACCCCCGAATACATGATAAAGTACTTTAATTAACAATTAACAACTTTTAGAAGTGCAGACACCGGGAATAATATGAAATTTAAAACCACACCACACTTCACGTTGTGTATACAATAAGTGTTGAAGAATTTTCAGTGATCTTTAAAAACAATATATATTAAAAGAAAATAATATTTTACACTGAAAATAATTTTGTGTGAAGATCTGTGGAGGATGTTTTTTACTCTCCCGATAATTAAACGAATTTCCGACCAGTGACGCCTGATTCTATCGCCTATATAATGTTAGATACATTTAAAATTAAGGTAAATATTTAGATCCAATGGCCAAAAAGATATTGTAGGAACAATAGAATGGAATGCATGAGAAAATGCTATGAATCATTAGCAGTTTTGACGTAAGTATGCTTTTGCGATTTGCTTACAGTTATCTAAATAAATAAAGTTAAGAAGGTATGCAGCTGCTGTGAATTAATTTGAACCATAAAATTGTTAAAATTAATATATAAAATTAATTGTTTCTGCTTAAATTGTTAGTTCAGTCGCTTTACAAATTTAATCAAGAGATAATGCAATTTAAATTATAAATAACACACTAAAGTTAAATTACCGATCGAACCAAAATTAAACATATCAACTTTACTTAAGCTCCAATTTAACCCACTCAAGATACAAAATCTTGTAGCCGACTTGGATTTTGCTCAATAAATCTTCATGTTAGTTGTTCAAATATTGAAAGTTAAAAGAATTTTTAGACTATATTTCATTATTCCAGTATACTTTTAATGGCCTTGTATGCGACATAACTATAATTTTAATACCTTATCTGTTAGGAATCATGAAAATGAAAATCCTACCAATTACTGCTTAATGAACTGAAGGAACATGAAAGCTCAACTTTAATTATTTTACAGTTGATACGTACTCAAACCGCAATTCAAAATCTAATTAAATCTTATTACATGTAAAATTATAATAATTTATGCAAGCCGAGATCTCAATGGTATTTCACATAACTTCTGGGCGCTTGATGTCCCTATCTATCTCCCCAGCAAAAAAAATGCAATTTAAAAAAAATATAATAAACCATAATTTTTAATTAGTCAACGTAAATACGTCGAAGAATAAATTCATTCTCCTCCCCATCCCGTGGGAGAAAATCTCCTCAAAATCGTGTACATGATGATTTTCCCCAAAATTCTTTGTATAAGCAATTATAAGTGAATTTTTGCCGGTGTGTCTGTCATTAACTTAAACGTACGATGTTATTTTAAGGACCGTAATGGCCGCTCCAGCAAGCCGTCGCATTTTTTTCGAACTGCTCACGAAAAGCTATGCATTTAAACGCTTGAATTATGAAATTACAGCATTGAGTGCAAAAAGGAACCCATAGGAGGTTAACTCGCAATAAACTTTATGATATCTTATATAACTTTTTGTCATTTCGTTTACTCAAGTAAATCTCAACTTTAATCTTCATATTTATTTAAAAATGCTTTTATGTTTTAATCTTAATTTGCTTTTGACATCCCTTGGGGTAATTAAATTAGTTATACCAACAAGCTACATATTTATTTTTTATATATTGCATTGGGACCCATCACACTTGTCCTTATCCAAAAAAAAATATTTTATAATGAACCTTCTAATCCAAGGGGATATTCATTAAACATAACTATAGAAATGGATCATTGTATTATACCACAATAGTCCTTAAGGACTTCCTTAATTTTAAGGAAGTATGTTACAAATTATAGTTTTTTTTAAAGTATGGCAATGTATGACTATCAGGATTACTTTAACTTTTTAAAAGTGAAATCATTTTAAACTGTTGCACTTCGAAGTTGATGTCGACTTTGAATCTTACAAGCAAGCAAAAACACATTTCCTCTTAATAATATTAAACATGTGTATGTATATTATTACGGTAAATAGCCTATATATGTATATGACACTCTTATTTTTACTATTAAGAGACATTTTCTTAAGGACGAAGCAGTGCTTTTGTTACCCGAGACAACGGCCAATAGTGTTTCTAGCTGGTTGTCTTCCCACTCAGAATTTAATTATAAGCATTCAGTGTGGAAATGCAGTGAGCGTTTTTGATGAAGTACTACAAGGAATGGGGCTAAATTATAGTTTTGTTATTAGATTGCAATTATTTTAAACGTTGTTGCAATAATTATTATAGATAACAATCCGCTCTCCAAGACTGATGAATATTAAAATTTTCGCCTAATATCAGATTTATGTGCAATACGTGAATATTCTATTAAAAACAAGTACGAAACTAGTTATGCATACTATAGGTGATTATAGGGTGGCAGATTCTTACGCCGATACAGCATGTATCTCCTCTTTCATTCTGTGGGTATCGTAAGAGGCAACTAAGGAATAATCCTTGAAAATCGTAATAGCAACTGACAGACGGCCGTCTTACCGTAGACGGTAGAATAACCGTCTCGAAAATAAACCAAAATGAAGTAGACCAATGACGAGCAGCAGCGTCTGAGGTGCGAGGTGTATGGTACTGCAATCGCCAATACGCTTGCCGAGCGTAGCGATTATGGCAAATCCTCCTTTTGGGAGAGGCATATGTCCTGCAGTGGACTATTTACAAGCTGTTTTGGTATAAGGTAATAAACAAATGTTTTCTTTGTTGATAGTAATATTATAATAATGTCTATAACGGACTAATATTAGTAACCAGTAAACATAGTTGATTAATATATCTTACAAAGCTCAAATTAACTTCAAACGAACTCTGTCAAAACTGTTCCGTAAAAATATTGTAATTAAAACTAATATTGCTTAATACTACACCATTTCTCAACAGCCATTAAGCAGATTTTACAGTTCTCGCATTAAATTATACTGCAAACTATTATTTCTAAACAAACTTGAATGAAATACATTTTATACGTATATAAATAAAAGTCGAAGTCGAAACGCTTTTGTTTCAATTAAAAGAGACTTAACATTTTGTTTTCAACTACATAAAAATACGATACGATACGTTACGTTTTCTCGACACCCAGAAACAATAGTTGCCTGTAGATCAAATCGCTATATTGATTCACAATGCGTAAATTCATTTTGTTATGACAGGCGAGCATAAATTCGCGATAGGACCCTCGGAAGCTGCGAAACAATACACGTCTCCCCGTAGCTGAGACATTATCATAGGTCTTTAGAAAGCATATGGACACAGTCCAATGAAAAGGGTGAAGTGATAACAAAGACTGGGTATGCAATCTTTTCTTTTATTGATCCTATAAATTGGTCAACAGCGTGAGACACCGTGTGAATTAAGCGGAGGACTATTTTTCTTTAAAATCAAAATAAAAAAAAAACATGTGTACACATAGGTAATAATTTAACGTATTAGAGAAAATGACATTTCAGTACGTAGAGTATTAACAAAAATAGCACATATAAATTCCCAGTAATTAATCCGAGGTGACTTGAAAGTAAAAATGTCTATAAATAACCACAAAATTATAAACTCACTACTCAGCAGGTAAACTATGAGCTACAGTCGTGGGTCACAATAGCTCAGAGGAGATCGGTGGTAAGAAGTTGATTACCAAATTACAGGGTAAAGTGTCATAAATACCGGTTACAGTCAGACGGCGACGCTGGGCGAATGTTTATTGTTAATTATTGTCCTGGCTGCATGTATTGCGCTGGCATACGATCGCTAACTGTAGTAAGTACATAAGATAATAAATATTAAACTTATTAAGTCGATAGACTTTAATGATTTTTTTTCATATTTTCTCCTAATATTGTTTGAAGATAAAAGTTATTATTTATTCCTTTCTTCAACGTCTTATTCAATAGCCCATTATTAGTCCACTACTGGACATAGGCTGCTCCCTTATTATTCATGTTCTAATGAATATAATATAATGTAATAATTTACAAGCGAAAAAGTGCGTTGATAATAATAAAATTATTACCAACTTTAAACCCACCACCGACACACGAAAACAAGGACTATACATAAAGGATCAAAAAGGCTTGGAATCAAAACATATAATTTTTTTTTGTTATGGATAATGCGCTCTAAATTTCGCAAATCTTGGAAGTAAATAAATATTTCAGAAAACGTAAGTACATTGTTCTCTCCATTTTAATAATATTTTAGCATAGTAATTACTTTACTGAAATGATTGAAACGTCCAAAGTAAGGTCGTTTTATTAAGTAAGTATTGTACTAAATTGCATCAGCTCGCCAATACTTTATATTTGTACAAAGAGTCAATAGCCCATGGTTACCAAAACTTTTATTTATTTATCAAGGATATGTTTACACATGTGCACGTTAACAAATTAGAACCTGTTTTCATTCAACGTTTCGTTCTGGTTTATAAATATATTTAGAACTAAAATTATTACATGTATCAGGATATCAAACGGCTTAATTGCTAAACACTCTCGTTTCATATCTTACATACACAGATTGACGAAATCATATTTACGAATAAATAAAAAAATCACCAAAAATTTTAAAATAAATAGCGAGGAATCTTAAATTACTAAGTAATAAATCATTGTATCAAATCTAATTAATTGAATCTAAATGCTCTAAAGAAATGCAATCCGTCTGTGGTGAGAACATAATTATACGTATTCCTTAATGACAACATTTGCCAGTTGCACAAAAACCCTAAAGCATTGCGGACCCTAATAAAGGGCTGCGTAAAAGAAAGCGACAAAAAATTAAGAATCGCCCCGATGAGCCATTATCTTCACATGTTAAAAATAATATGGTCATAGGGTAATACACATTCATGCGAGCCACGTCCAGGAGTGCATTTAAATATTTCTTTGTGTCATAGACCCCCTGCCTGCACCGGACTTCACACGCTCCCGGCAGGTACAGAGCGTCCCCTGCTCGCTCCCTTAGGCAATCGAGCTAACTGCAAAGAGCAAATAATTTTGACGCTCTCGTTAATTCATTATTTATAGAAAACATTTTTAAGTAACGTAATTATTCTAAAATTTCATCAATCGGTTTAAAATTGTTCTGTATACTAGAGTAAATACGGTGCAAATTCCTATTTCCATTGAATTATTGACATTAAGTCAATAAATTTATGATGACCTTATGAATATGTCAAATCGTATTCTTTAAATAATATGTTATTGGTAAACAGCAGTAACATTTACGATATCTTACGGTAACACTAGGTATCTTAGTAGCCCGAACAACTTTTTAAATATCAATATGTTATTGTTCAATGTACAAATAAAATTTTTGTTTTTTTTTTTTAATTTTGTGTATGTAACCTTATCTGGTCGGATCTTACTATGCTGTTCTACTTATTCATACTTGATGTTCGTTCACATATGTCCTCACCACGTTTGTCACATCTAATCATTTTGGTTAAACTCAAAAAAGCAAATGTCAAGATTGGTTAGTCGGACCATTTGATGAAGGCAGTCGCCATTGTATGAACACTCTGATTGCTAATAATATCAATCTATTTTTAAATTTACACGTAATAATGAACAAATTGTTATATTTTTGACAATAAAATTTAAAGTAAAAGGTGTTAAAAAAGTATACGAATGAAACCAATTCTACTTCTGCACGTAATCGACCAGTTACTTTTAACTCGTAAAAAAACACCAAAAAGCAAGCAACATATTATTTTCTTATAATTGTTTTCGAGTTAAATAAATTTCATTATCGTATTAATATAGGTAACGTAATGTTATATATTCATGTTGCATATTCGTTTAGGTACATAATTTTCGAAGGTGATTTTTTTGCATAATTACCTAAGCACTGAATACATACAATATTCATTTCATCCAGCGCTCCAGAGCGGGTTAACGGACCTGACAAGTTCGTAAAATATTATTTAACTATTTATCAGTCATTAGACAGGGTTCGAGTTCGGTTCGAGTTCGAGGTAAATTGAGTATTTACAATTGCAATTAACAATTCTAGTGATCACCTGCGTAAAATGAAATATATACACAAGCGAGCCCATCTCCACCGAGCTGCCGCGATACATTCTTCTTGTAGATGTTGCAGAAATTGATTAAGGGAAATGTTCATCCTGAAAATATTTAAGGTTCCTGCGCAAAAACCAGTAAAAGCATTAAAGTTGGCGCGGGCGACATCGGTGCGTGGGTTACCACCGGTACTTTATAATATATTTATGTGTTTTATGTACTAAAACTAAAAAAGAAATGTTTTAAAATGTTTCATCAACTTTTTTAAATCTGTCTTAAATGTCTATATAATATAATATAATATAATATCTGTCTTAACATCCAAAGATTTCCATAAATTTTGCCGTTTATATAAATCACGTTTAACTTCTTTTCAAAATAAAGTTTAATTTTAGTGGTTAATATTTCTTCCGGTTTTTATATTATTTGTAATTTAAATGGAAGTTAATTAATTCTTTTTAATTGCTGTATTTTTTTAAGGATTTTATGTATTTCAATTGTGTAGTACGTTTTAGTTTAGAAAAGTTATTTTTAAATCTTTGAAGTATAAACATTATTTTTGCCGATTACGTTCGAAAGTTGATAAGTCAACTCAAGAAATAAGATTGAAATGCCACTCACTCTTCTAAATTCAATTTAACCTACCCACTATCCGCGTCTTTGGAATTAACATAAAAACGTCAACCATAAGAAACTATCGAGGGATTGCATAAAAGACAGTAATAAATCCGTATATTCACCTGTCACTTAAGTTTATTCAGATTTAAAATACGCCGATACAAATGTTGACGATTGGGAGATGTAATAAAATACCTCGGGCGTAACATTGCGTGTCACTTGGCGATCGTGTGCACGCCGCTTTAAGATCTCAGAAGCAAGGCTTTAGAAAGCTCGCGCACCAATAAATACTCGTCCGATTATGATCTACGGCGCGTAGCCCGTAGCCACAATGCATTCAGTGGGTATGAATCAACGCGCCACTCTTTACCTAGATATTTACCAGTAGTTCATCCCAACTTCATAAATCTGCTGATTCAATAGATGATTATTCAAAATTATTGCAGCAAAGCAAAATGACATTAACTTTTACGGATTTATAGTACTCTTTCATTATCCAGTAATTGGAAATAGACAACGGTTTTCACTTTCTTTACTTCCTTGATTAAAATAAAGAATGAAGAGTCCAACAACTAAGTCACATTTCTTACCTTTGAAGAAAGTTATAATCAGAAAAATTTGGATGTGAAGATTATTTCCTAGAAATCTTCTTAGGGAGAAAATTTCTCAAGAAGTATATTTCTATTTCTTCTATTTTTTGTTTTTTGAAAATAATTCCGTATTTATAAACTGTAACAAGTATGTCGCAAGTGCATTAGCAAATTATATAATTTTGTCGAATTGGTAAAACCAGCTAAGTGCGAGTCGGACATGCGCACTGAGCGTTTCGTACAACCACAAAAAATTGTGTTTTCTTTCATACATGAAAATAAAAAAACGTTAAAAAATCACGTTTCTTGTTCATACGCATTCAGATCCCCATGGACCACCCTAAATTTTTACTTTTTTTTAGGATATCGGCTATAATAATACATATTCTGAGAAAATTTCAATTGGCAACCCATAAAACTTCAAAGGATACAGCTCTATATAGGTAGGACAGATTGATGGACGGACAGATGACGTAAGCAGAGTAATAGGGCTCCGTACGGAACCTAAAAAATGATCCTATTATGAAGAGAAAAACGCCTTTTGCATTTCGCAAGTAATTTGTATTAAAGTAAATTAGAAATTGAACCAGTGTTGAAGTAATTGCAATGTGTTGTTATGTGAGGCGATTCGAATTTAGAGAATAATGCCTAAGGCATCTGTTAGCACTGATACCCAAAATCATGTGTGGTACTGTGTATACTAAATTACATATATTGACCATAGTTTATGAAGGTATTTTTTCTTTCATATAAACGATAGTACGTAATATGTTACTAACGTAATTTATCTGAATGGAAACATAATAGTACATATTCTAGGCGGTAAATATATTTGACCACATCATACTGTGATTACAGTACATTATTTGAAAATGAAGACAGATGACAGGGTAAAACGAAATAGGGCAGTGTCTCTGTTTTTACAGAAAAGTATGTTGTAAGTACAAAATTCTACGATACTTTTCTAGTCAAATGAACAATATAATTTCTAGTCAAATTCAATTAAACGTTTGTGGGTGTTTCTATAAATAAAATGTTTATCTCACCCATATCGAGAACGAAATTGCGTAAACAGTCTTGTATTTGCAAAATTAGATTATTGCTGTTAAGCGTTATTAACCAAGCAAAATTATTTGAAAAGGGTTTTAGTTCGAATAATTAATGATTGTACAAAGAAGCGTTTTGTTTATTTAACAATGATAATTAATAACATAGTGCCAATAATTAAACACTAAAAAATACAGTAACATTTAAAATATACTTGTTATAAAGAGTTGTTTTACAAATAAAGCTATAAATGACGACGAGTACAGAGAATATTAAATTGAAACAATATGTTACATATATAGTTATTACAAGTATACATTACGATATATAGACTAGTGTCGAGTACGCAATGCAGCCCACGGTTCACACATGTGGCGGCGGCTACTTTCACGCGAGCCGGGCGCACCCATATTAATTGCTCCCGTTCTTCGTCGAAGCTTTATTTATTAGCCTCTCCGGTGATTGTGAAAAGTATTGAGCGTGCATTAGTTTTTAGTTATATCTCTTGCATTCGATCATGACACGACCGGAGAAGGCCTGTCAACTGTGTAATGAGTGCTAAGTATGCTCACAGTATTCCTTGGATTTCCTACAATGGAATGCATCGATAGGGCAAAAATTTTAAACATGGCAAACCTACTTACATGTCGTGAGAAAATGTGTACAATGCTTTCCACCGTTGTCTTTGTACGGCTACACTCGGGGAGTAAATAAAAAAATCAATTACTAGTCGAACAAAAATGTGAACGGTCGCGAGCCGATGTCAACGTTTTTAGAGAAATAAACATTAACTGTTTGCACAACGACCGTCGCTATGACCAATATTTGATATTGGAAAATACTATTCTAATGTATGTCGACGTGGAACGTGGGTACCTACCTGCTCAGCATTAGCGGCTCTTTTGGTCTCTGTCTATATTATGTGATGTTTTAACACCGTATAGGTTTTGGTAAACATATAATTCTTCTTCTTCGTTAGCAACCTTTAAAATAGTCTCCAGCTGAATATACCCGTTGCTACTGCTTCCAGAAAAAGACACGTTTGATCGTTGATAAAAAAATGTACTCTACAAAGATATTAAACGTATTCTTATCATATTGTTCTAAAATGTGTATACTAAGTGTTTTTAGATAAATTCCGCTGTGGAAATTTCAGTTTAATTAACATTCATAGGAACACAGAATAAAACTATACGATAATCATTTAATGGAGGTACCTTGTTAAGAATAAACAGGTAGATAAATCTCGTTACATATTCATTAAACACCTAATAGACTGGTATTTATGTACAATGTATAAAGTTTTGACACAGATACCAACTCGCGGCTCTAACTTCGATTTTTTATAATCAAATTTTAATAAATAACACATTAAGCAAAAAACAGCTACGCTTCAGGTCTCACGGTCAAACTCGCAATAAATTTGTTGACGAGCGCCGACTCCGGCGCTCAACGCGGAAACGTTACCTATGCCTACCTAATTATCCACCTCAACTGGGAATGGTATAATATTAAAAACACCTTATCGCGTGCGTATCAACGTTCAAATGTATCATTTCCGCTTGTATCAGAAGCAAAGGCTTTGAGATTTATTTATATATATACTCTGTGTTTTATGTTATCAATAAAAACGTTTCAAAATAATTTTATTGCAACGTATACTTGGAGTGATTTGGCTACAATTAAGTATACGCTATAAGTTCCCGGCGATATTAATTTATGTATGGATATTATTCATCTCAAGTTAGATGAAATCTCGGTAAGTTATCTTCTTAGTGGTTCCCAAGGTGGTTATTTAATTTTTTGTAAATACTAATGCATGCTGGAAATGTCATACTAAGAGTTCAAGTAATGTTACGAATTATAACAGTATCAAATGTCTCTTATCGTGAAATAAAAACAGAAATAACAAGGTCCGTTGCAGCATATGAACGTTACAAGTAATGGTCAAGTAAAAACACGTGAGACAATAATCGAAAATACCTGCTGGACGGGTCGAGAACTGGTCGCGGAGGGGCAGCTCGCCAACCCCGAATCAACGTTCGAGGGCGTTTTGCATTACGCTCAATGATAGTGGTCAGTATCAGTAGACAGGTTCGTCCGATAGGGGTCACTTGTGCACAATAGAATGTCCGAGGGTGGACTCTGCCCCACGGTCCGAATCCGTAGGGGTCCGATTTTGGAACAGGCTTATAGTCGCAATGGCCCAGTGGCTTAGTGCGTGGCCGGCAGCGGTGCGGTCCGGGTGCGACTTTGCTCGCTACTGCACGTAATGGCTCGCCCCACACTCGCTCGGCGAGCGCTCACTCGACGCTCGGAGAAGGGTGACATCGCTGAACATCCTATTTGTACAATTTTACAAAGGGTTGCCGACCGTTAAACATTAGCTGCTTTTGTACTCTTCTATCTGTCACGATTATATTCTCTTCACAGTTCGCAAATGAAATGTAGACGTAAATAAAACTGTTTTATTGATAATATGCATGTAACATTGTTTTATTCGTAAGCATTAATTTAAACACTAGACTTTTTTTATATTTACTACGGGTTACTTATCAGGATTCATTATCAATCTTACTCCATTCTCTAAGACCCCTGCTTAATTAAAAATATATCCAACCTTCGCATATTTAGCTGGGTACGCTACGCCTCTTCAGACATCGTACCGGCTGAGGTTCTGTACTGAGCTTATTTAATTTTCAATATCAGCTTGTATAAGTCCTCTGCTGGACGTAGACTTTTCCATGAAAACGCCTGCAAAGGCTGGCGATGGGTTCAGCGTATTTGGATGAATTTTCCGCTATTAGTCGGTCGTCAGAGCCATGTCCGTTAGCTAGCAGCAGGTGAGGTTAACCTTTGAATATAGATGGTAATATTCTTGCTTACACCCTCGAGATTCACAGGTACTGCGCTTAGATATATGTAATCCACAAAGACATCTCTAATAAAAAACCATGGAGCGTGTTCAAAGATTTTGTATCATTTTCTTTAGTGAATTTAGATGTAGCTCGATCTAAAACATACCAAGCATGTTAAAATATAATAAAGAATAGGATGTTATTATATTACTTTAATCACACTTATAAACAAATAACGCTGTAATTTATTACTACTTCCTAAGTTTTTATTTACTGGAATAGTGGTATTACGCAACGATTATTAGGCAAAAGAAAAACATGATCACGAAAAAACAATTATTTACAAACTATATTTGTACGAAGGCAAAAGTGAGTCATTTATTCGTCACGTGAAACGTAACAACTTCAAACCAGATTAGCTTAAGGAAATCATTTCATATGATATTATAATGTTAGGCGAAACGTTAAGATTCATGAATTTCCTTTTAAAGTAAAAGTTCTATAACTCAACTTCGTTTTCTTTAAGAATTGTCATTAATGTTGCCGCTACATACAGAAAAGCCAATACCCTCTATCAGTAAAGAGTCAAAGCACGCACAATTGGCAAACATTTAACATATGACGTGACAGGTTGTCAGCCTATCGTCGCTTTTCTGATTGTGTACACTTCTGAGAAGGCTTGCCCATACTCACCACACGGGACTAGCGGATTGGTAAGGTCAGTGCCGGTACCCTGGTATCGCACTAGTGATACTGCTCTCCATCACTAGTCTGGAGGATTTTGGTTTGGTGCATTCGGATAGTTTTTCCACCTTCATTAGGTTACCAGAACTTTTTGGGAACAGGTTTGTTAGCTAGCAGAGCGCTTCACGTGCACGTCAGATTGATATTTCGATTATTGAAATATCAATATATTTTATCTTTAAAAGAAGTAAAATAATTATATCACATCCTTATAATTATGTTATTAGTATGTAAATGTAGACTAATGGCATCAGTCATCAGTAGAACTTATTTACATTTGCTTCTACTGTAGGTATCTTTGAAGCCGACTATTTTCATGTTTTGATTGTGACAATCAGACGAATTAAATTAATAGAGTAACATGCGCTTACAAAAAAGGCTTAGTACAAAGCAACGTAAAACAAAATAATGTTAGGAAAGTTTGTCCGTGAGATATTTTTCTTTATTTTGTGATGAACATTTCACTTATACAGGCTGGTATAAGTATAATGTCCATCTTAGACTTATCCATGAACGGGCCAACAAAAGGACATCTCACCACGCTGAATAGGAAGGTAGGTAAGCGCAGAACCAGAAACCACCACTAGAGATGCTCCCTCCTATCACTAGTCTGGGATTTGCCTACGGCATATTTGAATAAATTTTCCGGTCGCCAGAGCCTCGTTCGTTAGTTACAGCGTGCAGATGAGGTTTTCCTTTAAGAGAAAAAGGTGATATCACAATTCCTCCTTATGGGAGTGTCTTGTATATGCCTTGCAGTGGAATATTTACAGGATGTTAAGGTAAGATAAACATGTAGCAATATATATAAAACTGTAAATTTAGTGGCAGATCTGTATGACACCACTACTGCCTACTTACCATAAGTGTTGCAGGCCATTATTAATCCCATAAAAAATAATGCCAGCTGTATTCAAAATCAAATAATTACTTAATATCAATTGATCTATATTTAAAACAATTCACAAAGGTATTTTTTCTTCAATTAATTGAAATTTCCAATTACAAATCGCCACCACCAATCAATCTTCAACTGAAGATGAACTGTTCGCCTAACCTTATAAAATCATCATAATATAACCGTGAGAAAACTTTAGCGATGTTAAAATTAATTAAAGTAATGGTAAAAGGAAACATAAAATGTCGGCGGTGGCGAGGTAATTAGAAGTAAAATTTTTAGTGAAGCCATAGACGCGGCGGCTGACCGAGACGGAAGTCATCGCCCACGGAGTACCGCATTGATAATTAACGTTACCAACCTTATAATGTTAAATTATGAAGATGTAGACAAACAAAAATCTTTAATACGCGTAACGGATAATACAGGACACGGGGATGATCATTGATCAACAAAGGTAAGCAAACATTTTATAATAGCATTATACGAATATATGTTACGTTATACCGTAAATATAACAAGTATGTATCTGTCATACATAACTTAACTGAATAATATTTTAAAAATTGATGTAAAGGAATACTTCTTTACGGAACTCACAAAAAGTATAATATTTTTCAAAAGGATGTAGAGTCCGCTAATCTATCTTACGTTCTCTAATAACCCGGGTTCAGACACAGCGGAATAGAAGTGCTCTCCCCCAACTTTCTAGGAGAACGGTATGAATTTTTTCGGAAGAAAATTTCCTCCATCTAGTGAGCGAAAACCAAGACCCGCGCCTGGAGGTCGCCCAAGCCCAACCCTGTACCGAAGTCGTTTAGAGTCGAATATTATGAGCGCAGTAAGAGATTGTTAAGCTTGAGAGTTCTAGTCTTTACTTAATCCTTTTAAGTATCATAAAACTTCATATCTTTTTTCAATGTGTAAACGTAATTTCTATAACGTTCCTAGACTTAATTGTCCAATAAATGTAGAACACTTACGTCAGTTGATTGGAACCCAAATAGCTTTAAAGATTTACCGTCTTCAAGTTTTATTATAGCGTCTATTAACGTATATTGCGTTACAGATAGCAAACGATTTAGACGTGGTTTTTTTTTACCGTTTTACATAATTACCAAATTATGCCTTATATTGACGGGTACATGTATACCGGTCGACGCGCCCACTAGCGGCCGTCTAATAAGAGAATTAGAGAAGCGCATTCAACCGAGATGGATTGTCGTAGATAATGTGTCATGTTTTTTTAAGTAGCCAAATACATCGTATCTATACTCGAGCGAATCACTAATGGATTGCTCAATGTTAGCTCTTATCGTTTTAGTATCGTCTAGAAGATAAACTGAAAAGGTTTATTTTAAAGTCTCAAAGTATAAACAAACTTTATGTAAAATTTGTGATTTTTCTTTGTACATTGGACTCTGTAATATTCAAATACTTTCAGTATGTATACTTTCAGCTTCAATTAAATAATAAAAAGAAAATATTATTATAAAAACAGTACATAGTATATATACATTTTGTACAATTTAAAGTTTAAAAAATATTTAACACTATAAGTACGTTCATATTATAATGCAATGCGAATAAGCTGAGATGACTGGCGTAACGAGCACAGGTACTGATTTTGGTCAATAATCGCCATAAGTATAGTCGGTACTTTCGCGGACCGAATGAAATAATAATTGGAGGGTACGATTTATCACATTACTGTTCTCCGAAATGCCTGAACAGTTCTTGTGCAAGCCCTTCACGTCGTGCGCACGAAAAATATCTCGAGGAGTCCATGCCGAGTGCACTTAATTATAGGTAGAAAAATAAATTCATGGGAAGTTTGGGCGAGAAGATTTTTATTACTCTTATTAATTTGTCTAACCGTCACTGACATGCAAAAAACACTACAGAATTTCTTTCTACGCACTGACCCCTTTCTTTAAAAAATTCTAAAGACATTTTGGCAAAGAATAGAAGGGTCAATCTTTAAAGCTGCAAACAGTTTCTTCCCACACTGGTCAGTTAGCTACGGGTATCTACTGGTCATCGGTGGTCATCGTACCCTTTGTTTGGATTTTGTCTCCGTATTTAAAAAAGGCCCATTCAATAAATTTTAAAAATACTCTGTAGGTAAGTGACACCCTTTTAAACGCTGCAAACGGTCCCTATTCATCGTGTGAGCTTATCGTATAACCCACAGGTGTTTAACTGCAAACGGTTGAAAGAATTTAGGGGTAAAGCACTATAAACAATCCCTATTCTTTGTGTACCTTAGTATGTTATATTTAATTAGTTTTTATAAAAGACTGTAACAGTAGATAGAGTTACAATTATAAGTTTTGATATTTGTAATATTATGCAACACTTTACCTAGTACACGAGTTTGCTTTGTTAACTCAATAGATAATAAGTGAGTTATCATTCCCATATTCAATTATTTGCTGTGAATTATCAAAGTACTCGTCTTCACCCGGGTGAAGAATCGTACCGCGCTTTTCTAGTGTCATTCCCTAGGCTTCAAAGGTATTCATACCAAATTTCTTCAAAATCGGTTTAGACGTTTATGCGTGATTGAATGACTAACATCCTAGCACACAAACTTTCAAGTTTCAAAGTGCCGTTAGCACTAATGAAATCATAAGGAAATAATACAAAGTTGCACATATTAAAGTAAAGGTATAGTAGAATTTTGACTACCGTGTAAAAACCATTATTTTAAAATTCGATAATGAACGGGTAGAACTTTAATTTTCGAAATGAATATTTAAGAAAATTTTTTGATTTTTTTATATCAAAAGTACCTATACATTCTAAAAGGCGAACGTTAAAAATTATTATAATTATAAACATTTCGTAATAAGTAACTAAAAATGTGTAGGTACAATGTAATTTTATCTTGATCAAAACCACCTGGGCAAGAGGCAAGATTGCGAAATCTACAAAGTAAATAAGTAAATTTATCGATACTTGTAATTTGCCAGCGTAGCCCAACAATTTTGCATATCCGCTGAAATGAGATCAAAATCGTTTATTTTTTTTAATAAGTTATATGTAATTTTTAGCAGTAATCTTCTGTTATATAAAATTAATTTTTTAAGCAGCACTTAGCTTACTAGCCGTATATTAAGTTAATAAACGTGTAAAATAATCAAAGTAATATGTACCAACCTTTATATGTATCGGTCACTGTGTCCCGTAAATATAGCATTCCGATATCCAATATATTTCGAGACTGAGAGAAAGTACTCGAGATCCATGTCCCTGATAGCAGTACTAAGGCGTATTTTCCCTTTGTTTGTTCTCTTAAACTATTGATCAAAACTGATATTCCAAATATACGAAATATTTGGTATACATATCTTTTTTATCAACTTTACGAGCAGATCTGTTACAAATGATGTGCTTTGTTTAATTAAATACAGACAGGCTCAAATACAGTATAATAATAAATTATGCCTAGTGTGGCGATTATGGTAAATCATATTGGGATCAATGAACTGGTAAGTCGATGCTACTAAATTCAAATCCAATCTGAATCCTATATTTAAGCAATTTTAAAATTAATAATTATAATATAGTTTTAGAGTAGGTCAATTAGTGTTATTGTATTTGCCCAAAAAATAATGCCTTGTAATATATGGTACAGGGGTGATCGACGTCTTTCGAGTTTACCGTGGTAATGTGATAACTTCTGTCGGTAAAAGTAGCTTATATTTTTTTCAGTAATAGTGTTATCTATTGTTGCTAACTGTAGCTGTAGCTAACATACTCTTATCTCAATATTTTCAAGTATGGCGATAGAATTTTAATTGTTTGAAAACGAATTTTCACAGGGACAACATCTAGATGAATTTAGAAAGTAAAACATTATGTAAATACAAAATTTCATACAAATCGTTAGAGCCTTTCCGAAAAATCAATTACATTTTTATTTATAGATGATATATACTCGTACAAGAATTGCTCGCTTAATATATTGGACGCACTGGTGACATTTCCTAGTAATAAGTACAAGATAATAATAAATTGATGATCATGCGAGAGCTGTATGGAAATAAAATAAAAAAACACATTACATTTCGTTCACACAGGCCGCGAGCAGGTTAATCTTACACTTATCGATATAATAACCGACGAGAGCATACTCCTATTAACTGCGCCGAGTCAAAAATTAATTGTCCGTGGTTATGGATCGGCGATAATTGAAAAGACAGAGCTCTTCTCTTATCCTCAATTGCCACGGAATTCCATTACCTACTTAAGTACAAACGCAAACTTCCAAAAAGGTGTATCAATACGTAGATATACTAATACTAAGTCACTACTCGAATTACCAAAATATAAAATTTTATTTTTCTTTAGTAACATATAACAGTTGGGCTGAAAAGTTCATAGACTAACATAAAAAAAAATTTTTTTTGATTGAATTTGATTTGATTATTCAATATAGTTGCTTTCGAAAGCGATACAACGATTATAGTGGTCATACAATTTTGCGATGCCATTTTTATAGTACGATTTGCCTTTAGCCTCAAAATAGGCCTCAGTTTCGGCGATTACCTCTTCATCAGCGCACAATTTCTGTCCAGCGAGCATTCTTTTGAGGTCTGAGAACAGGAAAAAGTCCAACGTGTTAAATACGTTCCTTTGATATCTTTACGGTTTCAGCTATCTGAATCAACTTCACTTTTCGGTTATCCAAAATTATTTTGTGGACTTGTTTGAAGTTTTCGTCAGTAACAGCCTCTTTGGGGAGTCCACTGCGTGGATCGTCCTCGGTGCTCATATCGCCTCGTTTAAACTTAGCAAACCACTTCTCAAGGTTGATTTTCCTGGTGCAGAGTCTGAATAATGTTTATCAAGCCAAGCCTTGGCTTCAATAGTATTATTTTTCTTATTAACACACGACATTCCTTTTTATCCATTTTTTTTAACAAACCAAAGTCCCTTCGCTCAAACTATAGTACTATTAGTTTTGAGATATAGTATTATCTCACAAAGTAATAGTACGACAGTTGTCAAATTTATACGAGTGTCTTTTGAAGGTTAGGGCTAACTAAAAATCATATTAATTTAATACTAGTAGCGCCATTTATGTGTCAGCCTACGAACTTTTCAGCCCACATAATATCTGATGCATTGAATTTAAAGTAAAATTGAAAGTAATGTGACATAAATTCTTAAAATCATTTTAAGCTTTTTTTCTTTAAATCTTTTATTAATTTTTATCACTGGGTAAATATTACAGCAGTTTTTAAAGCAATTTATTTTATAGTATTATAATTAAAGATCATTTTTTTATTCTCTTTTTATCAGAAGATACATAATTTAATGCATTATCTCAATAAACGTATTTATAATTAGCATAAACTAAGAGCATATTTGCATAAATTCTAAATTTATCGTTAGGTAGATATTAAATAAAAATTAACTCTAAAAGGAACGCTTTAGTTTAACGACGATTACACATACGGACTCGTAGAGATGTTGAAGTCCTACGCAGCCAACTGAAATTTACTCAGGTAAATAAAATTATAACAGTCATTGCTGGAAATACGTGGCTCGTTGCATAAAATAACATTAGTCGATTAAAGACGTTACCGTCATAATTCTGTATTCAAATAATGTATATGTTACTGTGAATGTCCGAAATTGATGATGATCCACCAGCGTATGTCGACAATCACCAATTTCAATCGTGTAAGTCCGAAATTGTTTAATAAATCCTTTAGAATCGAACATATGCCGGTAATTGTTAACATTGACCAAGACGATTCCGTGAATCTTATATTCAGCGACTTACAAATTACGTGGATGTTGGTATACGTCCAGTGGTTGTTCGAAAAGAGAGTAAATCAAAGAATATTGTCTCTTTTAACCAGGTTACCGGCCGGAGTTCTTCAATATAAAATAATAATGATGAATTGTGTTGTTTAATATGATTTTTTTAAATTTACATAAATTATATACACGTTTTTTCTGGCGCCTGTGCCTTGTGGTCACTGTTTTTGTATGTGAAGAAAATACCTAACGCACACATCCGCGATCCTCCAATCCCACATAGGTAACAGATCTTTGAAAGCACCCGCCGGGTCGGAACTGGTACATGGCTTCGCCGCGGAGCGAAGGCAGGACTGCATATCGTAATACCGACACTCCTCACCCTCCGTGGCCCGACCTCAGCCTCATCAACGGTGCGGTCTCCGCCAGAGTCGCGAAGAAAAGAATGGCGTATTGCAATACAAAAACTCCTCCTACTCCGTGACTACACCTCGGCTGTGCAGGGCAAGGAGAGCGCTGTAAAACAACGTCCCAAACACTTTCCACCACTGACCAATCCGCACCAGAAGTAAGCTTGCTAAGACTAGGAGCGGCCACCTTACCACCACCTATTTGTTCATCGTGGGAGAGCAAGCGATGCCCCCCCACCACGGCAAGGCGGGAACCAGGTCGGGCGGGTACTGTTCTAACCTAACCTAAGCAACCTGCATGTTTAGTTCCTCTTAACACTTAGAATGAAGATTCTCTCCATGTCGTCGTGGTGTATGTTAACATTAACCGGTGTATTACCGAAATCGTCATGAAAAGAAGCCGGCCTGTGAGCCGGCTTGGTGGATGTGGTGTATACGGGTAACATCCACCAGTGTATCTTTAGATAAACTGCGCTTCGGACATTCACAATATCATATACATACTATATATAATTTATATTTCTATATATTGTACGTGTAACTGCCTTGTATACAAAAATTTACATAATAAATGTCTTCTGACAGAGTTCATACATTATTATCGAAATACCAATATAAAACCAGAAAATCTGAGACAAAACATGGTTCATAAAGTAAAGAAGCAGCCGGTCAATGTTCGACTGCTTACCAAAGGCAGGAAACCTCAATACTTGGCAGGGTTTTGGAGCCAAGAAGAATCCGCCACTCTGTTTCACCGCTGGTTTGTACTGATTAGTTATTAGCTATTAGTCCATGTTCTCGAAATACATTTTTTTTAATTTCTCCGAGATGCAGGTTTTCTTACGAGGTTCTTCACGGCCCAGCACAAACTTATAAATTTAAACATAAAATAAATTTTTCGTTCAATACTTTAGGAAAACATATTGAAACAGCTTTTTTTTTTTCTTTAAGATCCTAAGGGAAACCGGGACTTACAATCTCAGGGACGTATATTAAACTGGATTAGCTGTGTTTGGTATCGGAAAACCTGCTCTGAAGCACTATAACATTGTAAGTCACCCGTATACGAGTTATCAAAAGTCATCAGAGTTAGAACGTTACAACTTAAGTGTAAATCCGTATAAAGGTAGTTGGAAAACTGAGAATATCTTTCACATAAATAAAACATGTTATTTCTCTACTAATGTTACTGATATTCGCAGCAATCATAAACTTTAATTACATACTAATAGTGTCATGAATTCTTAACTAGCTTCCTAACGGACAACGCCGATAAAGAGTCGCACGTTTATGACAAAGTAATTGAAGCAGAATTCTTAATTGCGTACGTCGCATGAATTTAAAAATGCATGGCATTTAAATGCCAACTCGGTCGCCATTTTAGTTCGATGCGAGAAAGAAACTATCACCTTGAACACGACTTAAATCTGACAGTTTCGAATGTCATTCGCGCTCGAACCAAATAAATTAATAAATTATTTGTCGCAAGTCGATCATAGTTAAATTATACGTTATGCAGGTTATTGTCAAAACGAAAGCTTATTATCTAATTAACACCTTACTTAATTAAAAATACTACGCCTAAAAGTAGCCTCTTTCTTCCGTGGGTATCGTAAGAAAATCTTATGTAAATCTCCAGTAGTAAACAAGGCTCGCGGAGAGGCGAAATATGTATTACAAAGGCCGGTAGGTTACGATAAGTCGTGTCAAATGGAAATGGCGTAATCTACGCCTTCCCCTAGGCGTAGGTGCCTTTAGATACCTACCTATATATAAACCTAAACCTCGTATTGGGTAATGGTTCACGACAAAAATCAGACGGCGGGTTCGAATATGCGACGTCATGTTTTGCAGTCAGTACCTTAAATCAACATGCTGTGGATGCTTGATTGTGAAACTATTTTAATTATAAATACCGTTTGGTCAATATGTAAGTGTAAAATGAAACCTAGTCGTGAAACGAAAAAGATGAAAAGATAAAATAGTAATGAATACGAAGCACTATAAAATTAATTAATATGTTTCAAGGACTTAACACTTAACCACTTAAAAAAAAATAATCAAGAAAAGCTTTGTACTTTACAATTTGCGTTATATCATGCATAATCGTTTTTATTATAAAAAGGAATCGTTACATACAGTTATGCACAATGGTTAAGGAGATAAGCTTTAAGAACACCTTAACCAGAATAAAGTGTGACAGTACTAACACTGGTTCATTCATCTGATGATAATCAACGTTTCTTTCTCGGTACCGCTAAATTACATTTCTAGTAGCTGTGTAACACGTTTACGAGGCACTTGAAGACGCTACGGTGTGTCCATAATAGCTATCACATATATTATACGGGCAGATGCCACGGTGATATCAACATATTCTTTGCTATATATTTTATATCCGTAAAAGACATCGTACTCAGGGTCAAAGAAATTTGTCGGGTTACATAGAGCGATGTCTAACATTATACGTATATCAAGCATCTAAGCTTTCTTAGAAAACAAGAATTTAAAGTACTGTCTCGACTTATCTTTAGCATTTCGTAAACTTTATCGTACCGCTGACAAGAGTGCGCAAATATTTTGCACGTTCGCTCAGCACTTGCCACACTTTTTCTCTGAAACGAGTTATTTTTTTTTCCGATACAAATGTTCCGGAATTATAATTTACAGCAACAAGCAACGCGTAAACTTGGTACACACGTGGCCGGTGCGTAATACATGTCCAAGGAAAAGACTATCACTTGAATTTTTCCGATCAAAAGTAAAAATTAAAAAAAATAACAAGAATGGTTTAAACTCAGAACGCTACATACAATAAATATCACCTTTTGTTTACAATTTATTAATTATATGTTGAAAAAAAAGAAGTGTATCTTTTACATTTCCTATAAACATTGATATCAAGCTCTAGTACTATTTTTTATGTTTAAACGCGAATAACAGATCATTAAGTTTTTACTTCACAGACATTATTTGTTTTAAATAACTCTGCGAAGTTGTTAAAAAATAAAAATACTCATAATGGTATTTGTTTGGTTATTTTAATAATTAATTGGCATAATGAAATTATACAAATTAAAATCTGCTATCTAATCCGCGGGATTCGTTAGAGGTCCAAAGGAAATGTCTTCGAAAAGTCTTGAGTAAAGTATTATCGGTGCCGGCACCGGAAATCGAACCCAGGCCACTCGCACTCTATGAAAATAAATGTCGTGGCTTCTGATAAATGGCGGAATACTCATCTCAAAACACACTTGAACAATACGCAGACACATGACGGGCATCAGTGCCAAGGGTACGAGATGTCTGGTGCTGTGACCGCCCATTGGGTTGCCGAGCGTGGAGAGTTTTGCGAATACAGAGAGTATTAAAGAAAAACAATATTCAGTCACCAAGCAGTAGAATGCACTTGGCAAACGCATTATACCAATAACAGGCAAGGTGCCTGATATTATTAAAGTGTGCTGCACCATATCGTCTATTATCGGTAGATGAAGTCTGACAAATTAGTTTAGTTATACCGCCATCCTTTTCTAAGTCGGTTTAATTTTTAATAGTTAATCTAATTATGACGTGTAGTAGCGGAGAAAGAATTTCCCACCACTTTGTTCCCGAGGGCGTCATAAGAGATGACTAAGAAAATAAATACGCTCACGTTTGTATATATGTCACTTTTCATACGAGAACAAGCAGTAAACAGTCGACTATCGTAGGTCGACACTCGAACGTACGGGAAAAATCTTTGAAAATCTCATAACAATATCCAGACAAACTCGACGACGAGGCTCGCCACCCGTCACGTTCAATCTCCAGGAGAATCGAAAATGGGTTGTGAAATCCCGTTTGGCTACGGTCACATTCAATAAAACTCGTATTTTACCCCTGAATATATTTGCGCGTGTTCTTTGTCAGTCGTAGGTTTTAGTTAAATTCAATATTTTTTTTATATGTTACTTTGTAACTTTGTTATGCCTAGATTCGCGCCTGATATCTCAAATCCTCAAATCTGATATACAAACCACATCAATTAAATTAACGTGGCTATAAAATACGTAACGCACGTAAAGAAGCACATTCATTAATAATCTACATCTGATTAACATTCACATGTCTTTTGTGTGAGTCGTGGGCTTTAGTTAAATATAAATTTGTCTATGACAATATTAATTTAGTTCATATTTTTTTTAATTACAGTGATTCAGTAACAGATTCTTCGGCACAACTTTAGGCTTTCTTCTCAGCTTTACGTATTGTAAGTAACTTATTATTATGTGGGGTTATTTAGATATATACTCGTCTGGTTGGGAGATATATATAAATATGTATATGTACATAAAATTCAATAAAATAAATAAATTATCTTTAAATATATTATAATTAAAATACTTAAAGAAAAATAAAATAAATAAATAAATTATAACCCAACCAGACGGAAGCCCTCGGCAGGGGAGACCAGACGGCCGAGGGTTAGGGGGAAAGGGAAAGAACCCGGCGGACCATGCGAGCGGTATCAAGAAACACCGCCTTGTGCATTTGAGCACGGTGCGGTCAGTCACGGAATCACAGCCGCCTCAGATGTTCCGAGAGGCTGACAGGGATTAATCCATTTGCAGAGACGACTATAGGAATAACCTCGTGAGCCAGATCCAGATACCTTGTTTTCTTATCTGTTTTGGCTTTCACGAGGTTCTCGGCATATAAAATGGTGATGTCGACCAAAAATATCCTCGACTGTGCCCGGTCCATCAACACGATATCATGCTTGTTCGCAAGAATCGTCCTGTCCTGATGATGGACCGGTCCCAATAAAGCCTGGCGCGGTCATTTTCGAGCTCGGCTTCCGGCGAGTACTTATAATAAGGTAGTCTCCGATCCAAGATATCGTATTTCAGAGCGAGCTCCTGATGTAAAATCCTGGCTACTAGGTTGGGTCTGTGCAGATACTCAGAGTTAGAAAGCGCCGTACAACCGGAGATGACATGCCGAAGCGACTCCCCGGGACAGCGACAAGCTCGCCAGATGTCGACAGTGTACGATACTTTTATCCTTACCGGAGATTTTAACCTTATCGGAGATACATCATAAGGAATGCCTTAGGATGTATCTCCGATAGTTGTTAGTCTTAATAACCTGATCCTGTATCGCACAGACAAAAACCTCGGTTTCCCCAAAGAGGTCACCGAAACGCAGCTAGCTGAGGGAGGCGACGGTATCTACGAAAGGCTCATGGAGAGCCTTGTAGAACCTCCCATGGAGCTCTTTCTTCTTCCATACGGTCTCCCGGTCGGAGGCGCTCTGTACTGCCGGGCCCTGCCATTGCTCGTTGGCCAAGGATAGAGGGGTAAGCCCTATATCACAGCTAATAACGTCCGAACAGAATGACTCATCCGGTCTCGCTAGGAAGTAATTACGAAGGCTGCACACTTCGCGATTGTGCATGGTGAGGGCGCTTAAGTAACTCCGCTCACCACGCTTCCGCGGCAAGTACAGCCTCATTACTGAAGATCACGGATGATGCATCCTGATGATGCCATGACTGGCATGACCCAGCCGTTAAACGCACGTGCCTTGTTCCCGCTAGACAAAAGGCTATAAAACACTTTTGTCAGGCGCGCAAAAAACAAGTCACGAACCGATTGTTTCATGCGAGCCTCATCGATACCTATGTTGTGACATACCCAGGTACCGGTATGTATCAGCCTCGGAAAGGGTCCTAATATTAACGGAGATAGACAAGTCTATAACCCTCAGAATTAGTGACCTTTCCCCTTTCGACGTGGAGGACCGCACACCGTGTTCCAAGGTCCATTCTAATTGAATTGCTAAAATCGCCTGTGATTTTCAGCAATTCCATCTGATGGGAGCGATTGATGGCGAATAACTTGTGGTCATCCATATAAAAAAGGTGGGTCACTTTTGTCCCTCCCCTCCGAAGCTGGAATCCTCTCTCAGAGTCCTCTAGCAATGTGCTGAGAGGGTCCAGAGAAAGTCAGAACCAAAGCGGGCTCAAACAGTCACCCTGGAAAATACCCCTTTGTACCCTTATCCGGTTTTCCGCAGCCGTCATCCGCTCGCCTAGATGACAAAGGATCGTGCTTCATTGCCCCATACACTGCCCGAAGAAGTCTCTTACTTCACAGTCAACCTTGTACAGCTCGAGGACCCTCTTCAGCCATGTATGAGGTACCGAGTCGAATGCCTTTCTGTAGTCAATTCAGGCGGCAGAGAAGTTCCGACGGTTGCGTTACCCATCTTGCCAATGACCACGTCGATGATGACTAGTTCCTTGGTCCCACGACCACCGCCCCGACATCCATTCTGACGCGCGACATGACTCGATTTACTCGATGTCAGTATCTTATATATATAGGAACTAAATGAGTGACCCCAGTAGTGAAGAGGCTCGGAAGCGACTTCTGGTCGAGAGCCTCTTGGAACTGCCGGGCGAGAACAGTGTGACACTGCACGAACCCCTTTAGCCAGTAGTGATGCAGCCCGTCGTGTCTCGGACTTTTCCAGTTCAGGGTCCTACGGACCGCCTCAACTACGTGGTCTGTTGTTATGACGACGGGGTCCATGGGTGTAATATTTGCACAATGACTCGCCAAGACCTCTGTCCAAGGGTCCTCGCTGTGTTTACGGGCTTTGACCACAGGCTACGCCAAAAGGCGACAGTATCGCCCTGATTTGGTCCTTGGCCCGTTCTGCAAGTTAGTGGTCGCTTATAGAGCCTCTTCTAATCACTCTGAACGAGGTGATTCTGGTTGAATCGCGCCGACCTCGAGCGGTCGGTATATCGCCGAATCTGCTTCCCCCAAGCAGCGATCTTCAGCTTTGCTTCAGGTCATCTATGCGCTCCCTCAGCTTTTGCATATTATCTGGCTGAGACAAGCTGACATTGGTCCCAGCAAACGCCATCCTCTCGGTGAGCACAATTCTCGACCTATTATTGCCCGACCTGAAGCTTATCATCCTACCAATGAGCGCCCTTGCCCTTATGATACGGTCCTTAATTCTTTTCCTCCACGCTGGGATAGTGCTACTTTGCCTATTAGCACGTCCAGTCGTGGAAGTTTGGCACCAACAATACGGCATACTGCCAATGCAGCGCCAATGAGAATTGAGTCCGTATCGCAAAGGTCCCGGCTAGCTTCCAAATAGGTTCCCAGCATTGGATTAACAGCCCTCACGACAGCCTAATTCCGCTTGCTTAAGGGTATTCGGGGAGTCGTGGTTGACACTCCAGCGGCGTTTCGCGAATTTTCAGAATCGCCTCCTCTAACTAGCTCCTCATCTGCTCCATTTCCTGGGCGACTATTCCATCATAGTATGAATCCACCGAAACAGGGAGGTTTTCGACTGCAACCACATCTGCATGTTGATCCGTAGGATCCGCAGCTTGTGGGGCTACATCTCCAGCCACGGTGTTCTCACACGATGCGGGAATAGTCTCACGTCGTAGTCGTTCGAGTTCGGCATCATCAAATATTTTCGAGCGCATTATGTAACGAACTCGATCTGCCAGGTTTTGCCCAGTGACGCCAATGGATGGCTCAAGCTCAGCAAAGAGCGATGCGTCCTAGCCTGGTACGCAAATCCACCAGAGGCGGATGCCGATTGCTGGGTCCTGGTGGGCCCTGCCGACACCAAGCCAGCTGATGAAGATGACGGATGCGAGGTGTTGCTAGGTGGCCGTGCAGTACCTCGCGTTCGGCTGGCGGTCCTCAAGCTGCCGTGTCCAGCGCCAGCTGCAGACGCGCCCTAGCGGCCCCCAGAAAACGGCCCTATACGCGCTCTTATATTATTGTCCGTCACCATTCGTGGGCGTCTAGTAACGGGTGACGCTCGAACCCGGCACAGTTTTAAATGGCGGGGCCATACGCACAGGCCACGGTGCTAACACTTCATGGCAAGGTGCTGACTGCTTGCGCCGACACAACAGCTTTGTCACTTAAACTGTTACGCCGGTGAGCGGTGGGGTCGTCACTTCCCTTCGCCTTATTTATTAACATTAAGTAACTTTATTCTTACGGTATTGTATTTACAAGCTTTTTATATATAATGGTTACCTTACTGCCATGCTGGGCAAAAACCTTACCTTAATGGTGCCGGAACTGAGGATCGGACTCAGATCACTGGCGGGTAATTAATGTATTTTTATAATTTTTATTATGCGAAAGTTATCGGTATGAGATGTGAGATATTATTTATAAGAAATCAATATATAGTATATAACAATTCTTTATAATATAAATAACAGGCCAACCACAGATCAAATGAAAAAATAATAACTGTAATATAAAAATAATATCTTATTAAGTACGCTAACTACAGATAGTGTATTGATACACAGAAAAAAAATGTGCAAATCGATGAATTTACGTCGACGATCATGTATGACAAGTTTTAATTCAAGAACTGGAGCAATATGGAAACTTCTAAAAATTGACAATCACCCAATTTAAAAGGGATGCTATAGTCTATTAGACGAACAGCATATTTAAATAACAAACTTTGTAACATACTGTACTATCTCTGAGAAGTTATTAGAAAGCTACCTAAGCTACATTTTAGAAATGGGCATAAAATTTATGAGGGCTCTATTTTGGTGTTATAAAAACAGAGTTAAAAGTTAAAAAACTTGGACCGTGAGAGAGTGATAAAACTCAAAAAGTCGTAGACAATAAATATAATTTTTGTTCATTTATATAGTTTAGCTATAAAACTTAACGTACTTAAAGATAAGAAAGCATTGATTTATAGCAGATCCGTCTTTTTGCGTTGGCAAGGTACGAAAACCTACAAGCTCGTTCCCGACTCGTACTAAGCCAATTTAATTATGATTTCTAATGGCTTAGTACGATTCGGGATAGTTCAATAATAAACTCGACAGCCTGATGCGGAAAAAAACTTTATGGAACATTATTCCGAGAACGTTGAGCCTGAGTTTATACAAGAAATGGTGCTGTTTAAGTAGTACATTTTAAAATTACAGGACGCAACTTTCTCAAACTGAATGATTGCATTGAAAATATTGTCACTTCTTAAAAACTGTCTCTGATCATTATTGAGCTAGAAGCATTTGAATGCAATTACAATAATAAGTCTATACGTGTTGACACACTTGATTATTTTGTTTTGAAGCAAGAAAAATATATCTTGAAACTTAAAAAAAATGTCTTCGAGGTGTAACGCATTCGCATCGAAAAACGATTAATGAACCTTATTTTTTTTCTGGTGTATTCAAATCGGGACTCTTGACTAGGAAACGTAAATCATAATAACCATTGGCAAATGATTATTGCATTACAATACGGGATATTGAGAGAATTTATTCAAAATTTTAATATAAATTTAAAGGAAATTAATATTTATGAAATTTATGTTAAGCAGAACAGAGTAAAGTAGCCTATACTTAACCAATGTTGAGTTGTGTGTTTTAAGTATACACATTGGTACATTACAGTAACTAAAAAATTCAAGACGACGCTCAATTCTGAATACGTTAAAAAAAATTATATAATGTTTTCTTGTATTTACGCGAACACTACACATTTGAAATGAAACAATTATTTACGGGTTTTAGCGCGTTTAATTTTGTTTTATATTCCCGACGTTTCGGTTGCTTTACAGTAGTTGTGGCCACGGTGGGACTGAGGTGTTAGACGTCCAGATGACATAGTTAACTCGGACTACCTTCAGCTTTTATTTATTAATTTTGGTCTGATCTTAAGCGTAGATTAGTCAGAGAAGGCATAGAGTAGTTGGGAATATAAAAACAAAATTAAACGCTTTAAAATCCGTTAATAGTTTCATTAATTTTTTTTTTATTAACAAGCCTGTTACAGTATACTGATGAATATAGACTTCTAAAAGGAAGCGACAGTTAAAGCCGGTATGCATTTTTTGAAAGGTTTACCCATACTCACCGCGGTGTAAGCAGGATGGAGAGCGCAGTGCCGGTGCACTATAATATTCTCATAATATTTTAGTGATGCTGTTCCCCACCATCAGTCTGTGGGATTTAAGTTCGGCAAATTCCCATAGATTTTTCGCCATCGTTCGGTAGCCAGAGCCTCGTTTGTTAGCAATTGGTGAAAAAGATCTTTTCCTCTTACACTCCTTGATCTATATTTGTTGGGTCATAAAATATATTGGTATGTTTTGCAGTAAAAAGAACAATGTCCTTGTCTGGAAACCAGATTGGCGATGGCAGTACCAGATAGTTCGCAACTTAGACGCTGCTGTCCATCACGGGTCAGTCTATTTTCCTTCTGGCGTTTTTTTTTTGAGATGAGTATTGAGACATCTGTCGGAATATTCGAGATTTTCCAGGCATTTCCCTCACTCGACTCTTTCGACATCTACGCGTTGAGTTGAGACGTGGCGAAGGCTAACAACAACAATAAAATTAAGTTTCAGTAAAATGAAAAACTATTTGGAAATTACAAGTGGGAAAGCATGTACCGATGCTTTGTCTAAAGCCATAGTTCCCAAAGTGGTACAGGTGGACCCCCAGGGGTCCACGGGAGATTCGACGGGGGTCTACGTTGGCGTGACAAAAAAATAGGGGTTCACAATTCGTAAGCGGGAGTCCACGAAAATTAATTTGCTTTCGAAAGTGAAAAACTAAAATGTTGGCTTGACTTCACCTATCAATGTAGGCAGATAATATTTAAAAGCTCAGCGACTGTTACTTGTAATTTCAGAAAGAAAAGTAAAGTAAAGTGAATCGATGTTAGTGTTTGCCAGTGTCAGAAAAAGTTGTTAATTTGTGGGTGGGCATCAAATTTCCATAGTTAGATCTAATCTACACATTTTTTGTCGAGTTTTGGGAATATGGTAGAAATGTAGGTGCAAGGGGTCCACCGAAACCAGCTAAATTTTGAAAGTGGTCTATGAGAAAAAGTCTGGGAACCTCTGGTCTAAAGGCATCTTAATCCGACACTGATAGCAACGCTACTGATCTTGATTACTCATAGAATTTTTTTCTACTTCTTTTACCAAAATGTCAGGTTATTTATGCCGTATTTATTTTTAAAATCTTTTCTGATAGTAAAAGTAAAGTTCATGGTTAAAGTAACACAACGAGCCAATTTAAATCTTCTTGTACACGTGCCAATTATAGAGAAACAATGTTCAGGTTATTATAAACATTAGTTTGTAACACAATTAAGTTTCAAATAGAATTCGACCCGAGGTCACTTAACTAGAGCCGAACCAATAATCTAAGCGACCGTACCAGTACCTGACTATGTTTACAACCATAGTGGACGTTTCGAAATATTATCTCTTGATTTCTGCGTAAGTATTCATGTCACGCATTATGTCTCATTAATTACAATCGAGAACGTCCGGCATAAATTAGTCATGTATGTATACATAAATACGATACATAACGTTGTTGAAATTCAAACCAGTTTAAATAAGTTTCACCAACTATACGAGAGATGTAAAGTAGACAAATAAAAAATAATAAGACGTCTTTATGAAAGTAAACGTATAAATTATTTATTTTCGTTTGTTTTAATTGAATTGAAGCCCGGTCAACTACGGCTACATCTAGGTCCAACAAACCGACGTAATCTAAAGTAAACATTCTCTAGTATCAAATGAAGTAGATTCACAAAATGAGACATCAATTCCGTTTTAATAATAGTGTTAATTATTCTTAGGTTCTCGGCAATCGAGAACATGCAAGCGTTATGTAACACGACCCCCATAAGTTAGAAAGACGACCTGCATAGTATTGCAAGTCGACGGATACTGGCAGCTCTGAACCTATATTCAGTTGTGGACTTATGACAGGCTGTAATGATGATAATGAAGATGATAAAGTACGTTCTTCATTTAGATCAGCGATATTAAAACTTTTTTATGCTAGGTTGATCAAAAACTTTTTCGAATTGGATCTTAACATTATGTTATAGGAATGCATTCTTTTTGGTTGTTTTTAAATGCATTAAATGCCATTGCCTCAAAAATATTAAAAAAAACTGCACATTTATAATTTTTTTTCTGGCTGACATTTGGCGGGAATTTGATTTATATGCAAATTGGATAAAATCGAATTCAGTGTTTTTAAAAGAATTGCATTCTATTTTGGGAGACAATGCTCCGTCCTATTCTACAGTAGCATACTGATACGCGGAATTTAAACGCAGCGGAACGGTCCCTACTGAACAAAACTGTTAGTAGGTTATAAAACACTTAAAGAAATGGTTAAGATAGATCAACGTGTGTCTATTCGTTATTTAGTTGATATTCTAAAGCTTTCGTTTGGGATAATTTAGTTAATTTTAACTTATACCTTAAAATTTTAAAAGGTGGACGCGCGTTGAATTTTTCGAATGTAAACAGGAAGCAAGAGTTGACTGATATTTCAAAGGAAAATTTGGAAATTATTGGTGAAGACCCAGAACCTTTTCGAGTACGTTTCATGACTGATCGCAAGATAACGGCCTCTGGAACTAAAGGACTGACAATAAGATGCGTAATATTCTCCATAGTTTTGATCATGTTGCAAGCCATATTCTCCTAGTTATTTTCCATTTTTAACAACTGAAAAAGAATTTGCGTGGTATCAACTTTGACAGATAATGAGGTGCTGTAAAGGTCTTTTTCCATACCAGGGAGCATGCCTTTCTGTCCAACGTAATTGAGCAACTATCAAAATGGCATTGCGTTTCCAAATCTACCTAGTTTATATATGAATATTTTAAAGAGAATCAATGCAAAATAATGGTAATATCAGGTATTATATAGCCAAAGCTATACTCCGCATGATTTCTGAGACAGACAGAAAAGCCAGAGTCTTTCGATTCGATTCGATCGAGTGGCCTATGATAAGTCATGAATTTTATTCTTGAAAGAATTAGATATTTGCAAAATAGATAGTATTTCCAGCCTTACCGGTATGTTTAATTTTGTGATATGTTTTCGTATTAAACCTGTCTCAACCTTTCGTACCGTGTCATAATGTTATCGAAATTGTAACGTATAAGTATATATAACTTATGTATGAAGTTCGGGATAAATATTGATATTTTTATAATTTTTGAAACTAAAACAAAATATATCATCTAAAAGAATTACTATATTATAAACAAAAATGAAATTTAAAAAAAAATGATAACAATTAGTCCCTTTTTAAAGAGACTATTATTTTACATTTTTGGATAATCTTATTTTAAATATTGAATCCTAGTATTTACGCAAATGTGGCGGTGGTGATAGTGAATGACTGTTTAGCTTTCCTTGATGTCTTAGTAATTCGGAATCCTAATAAAACCTTAAGTCACAGTTTGTATAGGAAAAAGAACCCATACCGATCGATATTTAAACGGTGCATCTCACCAGCATGTCCAGTAAGTACTGCACGACAATAAGCTTTGTTTCCGGCGCCTACGTCACAGTGACAAAGACAGTCACAGTCAAGCGAGAGCCTGCTGTTATAAATATAATAATAAATAAAGATATATTTTGAAGCGAGCTTTGAATAAAACTTTTGTCAATCCTCCGAGAAAAATTGGTCAGTTACCACCTGTCAAGTGTAATACGATTAAATTTGACAGACCACCTATCCTCGCAAAAGAACACTGAACACCGATGGCTGGGTACTACCACCTGCTTGGGATTGTATAATAAATGAAATTGAATCAAATCCAAGACCAAGCATATCCCTAGACGGCCACAAGATACTGAAAGATCATTCTGCGTAGATAGAACCAAAAACCAATATTTAAAAAACTAAGTTCAGGACTAACGCCTCACCGTCTTTAATTTGAGTAAACCTTTCGAAAAGTAAGAATCGCATCAAAGTCGGTTCAGTTCAGTCCAAAAATATAAACAGGTACTACTACTTTTACTACAAAAAAATTAGAGTTAGGGCATATCTTATCCATAGAGGTTTTTTTAAAACATCTTTCTAACTAGATAGCTGTGTCTGTACAGATTCATGTGAAAGATGTTTTACAATAGTAATAGATAACAAATTACCAAGAATCAGACAATAATCTAATGGACTACATTTGAAAATAAATTCTTAATAACTTATTTTTAGATATTTACTATATTACTTGCTTTTACTTACACTCGCATAAAAATGATCCAAGTAAGACATAGCATTAATAGAGGAAGAATAATTTTAAAACATGGTATAATCGATTACAGCGAATTGAGGCTCGGCCCACGACTAAATTATGATCGATAAAATGTTCCTATCTACCCATCTAGCTCTGGAAGTTTATGAGTACTAATTAAGCTTCTTGTTTCGCGAATTCGATCTCTACAGGGTCTGAAACTAATTATTAGTTCTCTGTGAACTTTTTATCAGCCGCTCACGAACAATGGGAACGTGACTGTACTAGCAATCACGCGGCTTGTATTATTATTATAGCGTCTTTTCCATCGGGCACTACCGCAAAAGAATTGAGAGTAAATTCATTGCCTTTTTTGTATGACGGTAACACGAGTTCTCTCATTACGGTAAGTAAATGTTGACTGTATATTATCTATAATAAGGTATTATCTATAGCATGGCTTATAACAAACAAAAGCCGCAATAAATATTTGCCAAATACACTTATAAAATTTCAATCTGCCATTTTGATTTTTCTTTATTTATACCTTTGATAAAATATGCGCCAACCAAATATCATGTAAAAGTACATAAACATTTTACTTCAGCAGTTTGTACCTACCTGTTTTGATAAGATCTTAATGGCAAAACAAATATCCTAACACCTTATAATAAATGAATATTATAAAATTAAAATCAGAACATACGAATGTCTTACATTCTTTATTCACAAACACTCGCACGTTTACTTCCAAATGCACGCGCGCCCGCTGTTTACAACAGCCTCACAGAATCACATGTATGTTCTTTGGCTTTTCAATATATTTCATAGATTTTTTTGTATTTTTTCGTATTTTCTTTTAAACATATGATTATCTTTGAATACCACTAATCTACCAAGTTCTTAATCTGTGATAAACCAGAATTGAAGCACGATTTGGAAGCAATATAAGAGATACTGAATGAGCCAGGTCACTGTATCACTTTACACTTTAAGTATATAATATTTAGAACCGGACATGATTAGATCAGAAGACGCTCAGAAGTTTTGCACCGAGTCATGAAGACATACAATTTTAAAACATTGCGTAGGATAAAGACAAGGGCTAGGGCTAGCATTTCAATTCTCTGTAGTACCGAAATGAAATGTGATTCTAAAGTAATGTGCAATAAAACGGTTTGATCCACAGGATCAAATAACGACTTTCAATAAAACGTTTATGGTTGTCTGTACCGCATGACCATAAACTGTAAAGATTAAGGTCAATAACGCGATGGTTATCATATATAACCGCTAAGAAAACGAAGTGTGTATCTATTTTTCATTGGATTGCATGAGTCATAACCAAAGGACTTATCTAAAGAATAAAATTAACGTAAATGTTCGACATGAACATCGTTTTAAGCCAACGCGGTTTATGGACATAAGAATAACAAAACTAGTAGAAGCGCCACCTGTTAGCAACAAATGAAATTACCATAACATGAATGTGGATCATCAGAGACATCTATTAACTATGGGCGGAACGTGATATTTTGAAATTATGTGATTTGTGACCTTGCAATTTTCCTATTAAATTATCATATGATAAAGACTATTTGGAAACGATTGAAAACGCTATTTTTAAGATCACAGAAACTTACACTACAAGCAATTTATTTAAGTAGTGTTTTCATTGTGAGTATAATTTTAGTGAGCCTTAAAGGTTAGTGTTGCTGGTGATTGAATGGACCGACTTGAACGGTGTAATACCGCAGCCTCGCAGAATACCGGCGCGAAGTATTCTCGCTCGTTTGCCCACTTTTCCATAAAAAATTGTGCAAAACTCAAATTTTAGTCCTTCGGATCTGTTCGAGATGTGTAGCGTCCCGTGTCTCTAATACTGAATCTGATCTGACCCATCCTCCGATCATATCGCATAAGTGCCTCTGTTTTTGCACGTAGACTTGCAGCAATATAATATCTCCTGCAGTTGACAATGTCGAATATAAAAACATGTTGTATTTACGTGTAATTTTAAATGAAATTATTTAATAATGAATTATCGCGTTTATTTTTTTTTATTATTACACGTGATAAAATCCAAGCAGAAAGTTGTGGTCGTGGTTGGCCAGGAGGACATCATCATCCTTATAACTAAGTAGTATAGTTATTTACTTGGCGATAGACGCTCTCTCTGCCTAGGAGGCGTCTGGGTAGGTACCACACTCTTACTCATTTCTAACGCTAAATAGCACTGCGACTTCTATTGTTTTCAGGTTTGAAAGGTATAGAGAACCAGTTTAATTACGGGTTATGGGGTATTCCACCTTAGTCCTCAGGGGTGACAATGCATCTGTAACCTTCTTCGATTGAAGAAGTATCCTTGGGCTGCTGTAGCTACTTACCCTTAGGTGAACTTTACGCTCGATTTTTACTCTAATTCAATAAAAAGAACTATAATTTTCAATTCATCTAAAGTTCAAAGGAAACAGAGATATTCGTGTCTGTCTGATTATCACAGTCTATTTTTATTGAAATGTTACTCTTAGATATTCAAGATTATCTATAAATAGTGGTGCAACTTAATTAAGTTATAAATATAAAAATAACAAAAACATAAATTTAAACTTAAGCCAACTATATTTACTACCCATATATTAAACATATCACACTTAAAAGTATAATCTCATAATATCAGTAAACGTTTTGCCGATGCCACAACATACACATAGCCACACCGTCGCAGAGTGGCGGACTCATCTCAGCCCCAAAATCGCAAAAAGAATCGGTTGAAGCCTTGCATGACAGTGGGGCGTTTATTGGCTGTTATTTTACATTTTCGTCTATGAAAATCAAAGCCATCAGACATGGTAAACAGCAAGACAAGATTCGCGTCCAGTACACTTCGCTCAGTAGAATACACTATTTTCGTTTATTTCGAAAGAGAATGTAACCAAATATAAGTACATATTATCATCATCTTTATCATTTCAGCCTATCACAAGTCCACTGCTTAACATAAGCCTAAGTATATAAAGTTAATCATAATTAGTTAATTTATTCAGCTATGGTAACCCAGGAACCCATCGCATGTTCCAAGTTTCACAGTACGCGGGTGACCATGGTTCGATTCTCGGTATATATATATATAACTATACTAACAAGACTAGCCATAAAGAATGTTACAATTTAAAAAGCTATCTTTTATTTTTTTCTGAATTCAAATTTAAAATAAGTTTATTATGTAAAAAAATTTCGTTAGCTGCCATTTCACATATTATTTTTAAATAACATTATGGAGTGGGACGTTAACGAAATCAGAATTGCAGTGATTGCTTTGCACAAAGTGGGTATGGAGCTGTCAGTAAATTTTTTAACGCTTCAAAAGACAGACTTTGCCATATGTTCGTATATGGCATTGTCGACAAATACATCAACAATTCCTATGTCGAAGATCATAAAAGATAGAGGCGACCCTGTGCTGTTAGCACACTTTTAAAGCCAGCTTGAGGAAACCTATATGAAAGAAGTGAAGCTGAAGCTGGGTGCTTTTTTTATTGGATTGGAGTGACGAACGTGCTAACAGTCTACCGGTGGTAAGAGACTATTGCAGCCGATGGACATCTGTAAACAACCTCAATCGAAGGACACAGATGCATTGTCACACTTGAGGACTAAGATAGAATGCCTCACATCTCGCAATAATACTGGCTCTCTATATCTATTAAACTAGAACACAAACGATAGTTGCACTATTCTTTGGCAGCAGAAATGGGTATATATATTAAAAAGCCCTATAACAAGCAAAATTACAAAGTTTATGCTCGAAAAAGCCTCCCAGCTAGTTGGGAAAGTTTAACGCGGACATCATCCTACCAAGAAATTACGCAGCTTAATTCTTGAAAAAAATTTATGGACATGCTAGTCATCGACATTTTATGGTAAGGTTGTAGCTATGACCCGCTGTAGACACCCCACATTGAATCCTTGCATCATTATTTATAACAAAGTTGGTAAGAAAGGAATCGACCTCGCTGTTTAATTGCCCAACTACCACAGCCCAATCAGAAAAACTGTTATGTGGTATAAAGAGATAGGCCTTGTGTAGTATAGTCAATTCCGATTGTAAATTACGTAGTTATTATTTATAATTAAATGTAAAGTAAATTTGCATTTCTTGAAATTTGTCTTTCCAATGTAGTTTATTATCAGTCTACTAACACATTATATGCAAGCTTTGGGCATTTCCGTCAAGAACTCGCCAATGACTACGAATTCTGCTTATTCCGATGAATATTCTCCTTCCAAAAGCTCTTCTCACTGTCGACCTTCTCAATATTTTTTAATTGATCTGCCAAAATACTTGCTGTAAAAGCTAATATAAAGAGGTGTGTGGGTTGTTACAAAAAACTAACAACTGAAAATAAACTGTCTCGTATGCTCCGAAAATGGCATCAAAATTGAACAAAGATAGTGATTAATGGGCGTGGTGCAATTTATGCGCACATATAAGTTACCTCCACGTCATTGGATAAATTAATACTATGAGAGAATCTTTTTAAAAATAATAAGCCATAATAACAAGAATTTTTCTTAACAAATATTTTTTTTATATTAAATACATACTTTAAATATATATATATAGATAGAATATCATTTGTACCTTGGGATAGAACTCTGGAGATCTGGACTCTATCGAGGCTATGAATGCATTTCGTACCGCTACTTAAAAACAAAATATTTTCCTTGGTGGAAGTTGCCGGAATTGCGAAAAAAATTATAATCGGTTGGTCTGGCGAGTACGGAGGATGATGTATGATTTCTAACGGCTATAATGAATGACACCATAAAGTGTAGGCCAAATTAGTTACCATCACCAGGGTCCAGCCATTGCGTTTTTTGCTTGCGATTATCTGGTTATTTTATAAGGATCGGCTTCCATCGTTACTTTTATTTAATCGTTACTTACCTTAATGACTAGACTTTCTCGTGGTGAATTTTCTGAATATAAAGGGGACAGACCTTATCGCAAAGATGAAGTGAGAAGTGGGCGGTCGCTAATAGCAATGACTGGAGAAAATTTGCAAAAATGTGGAATATTGAAATACTGATATGCGAAGATGCGTAAATCACTTACAAGGATAGTGAGAGGATCGACATAATTAGTTCGTGAATATCTATATCATTATGCATCAACACAGTCTTAGGCAACTTAGTGATAATTGGCTACCTCACCTGCTGAAAAGTAAAAAAAACCTTGTAGGAAATGTTGCCGAGAAATACACAAACGTTTTAAAAATTGACATGGAACGTTTCCACAAAGGCGACTGTCTATTAAACATCAATATGTTCACAATATGATCCGGAGAATAAGATGTGTTAGTCGATGTGGGTGTTCTCGAGCATTGGGTGATGCCTGAATAGAAATGAAGTTTTAATAAGCAATTAAGTATAAAAAAACGTCAAAGGCTATATTATTATTTTGGACAATGGATACATTTTTTTAAAACATTAAAAACTCTTTTTGAGATCCTTAGCAGAGAAGTCCTGTGAATATAAGTGATCTTGCTGAACTTTTTACCCAGGAACAAGACCGTTTATTAAAAAAGTGCTTATAAACCCTGACACCTAACAGTCCTGACCGCAGATCCTGACTTATATTCCTGTTTCGTTATTGTTCTACTGTAATTTATTAAAAGTCAAGTATAATATTAGTATCCTAATAGTTCTTTACGAATATTTGATTGATCTTGTAATAAATATTATTTTTAAAAGATTTAGAAATGTTTAAAAATTCTATTAAATGTAAATTCTAACAAGGTTTCAAAGCAAGCTCGTACGTTACATGTATATTTCCCGTTTATTTCAACTTTCTCACATTATAGGTATGCGGCTGTGGAACGGGAAAAGCAATAACAATGTTTAAGATAATCATAAAATACTGCTTATATATTAAATTACACACTCTTTCAAAACTTCTGTCTCAAGAAGTTAAATATTCTGACTACGCGTGCGTTGCAAAAGTCGCCTATTATATGTAATTATGCGGCCGCATAAACCGAGTACTTTGCTGTGCAGACCCCAATTATACTTAGCGGGGCTCTTAATATTGTTCATTATGCCAAGGAAATGGCAAGATTGTGCTAGAGTCGATTATCCTTTTAAAGTTGCGAGCGGACTTAATGAACAAATCGGGTAATTAAACAAGGATGGCTTTTATTAGTGTAACTTTTACAGCTTCTTCTTCTATGTTTTTTTTTAAATATGTTCATTATTGTTTAGTAGACTATTATATATAGTATATAGTATTTAAAATATTTTAATTCTTCATTTGTTCTTGAATGTAATGTAAGTGTTCGACCAGGATTCTCACAAAAAGCATTATTTCGCGTTACATATTTTCAAACATTGTTTCGTTATTGAGAAGTTTGCTAAACAATGGCCCGGAGGGGTATAACGTTAACATTTTTTTTAATTCTCACAAAACGGATTTTTTAAAGTGACGTAATCTTCAAGTTCACTACTACTACCAAGGTAGACTTATAATTGAGGTTAATAATTGAGCAACCACACTAATGAAACTGCTTACCGGCTTCATGTGAGCCCATATAGGGTTAACTTTACAATTGTTAAATAATTAAAAATAACAATAAAATTACACAATTATTTCTTATTACTAAAATAATGTAGTTATTATCTATACATGTACTACAGGTAATAGTCAATTACAGTTCTGTCTTTGCCTGTTATTTACTTTGTTACGACATAACTGTGCAGTGAAAACAATTATTTAAAAAAAATTCTTTTATTATGTAATCATTATCCAGTCTTTGATTATATTGTAGCAGTGTGTAAAGAGTCATTAATAATTAATATTTGTCTTAATCTACTTAAAGCAAAATTAATTTTAATACGACTTAATTTAATCACATTAATATTTCCGTTACACTAAATATTGTCTTAAATATTGGGGGTGTAAAGGAGAATATAGTAATATTTTCCGAACTGTGTGAGAATATACTAATAATTGTCAACCTCACCTGCATGCGGTGCACTCTGCTGATTAACGAACGAGGCTCTGGCGGCCGACTGAAGCCGAAAAATTCATCTGAATACACCACAACTCAAACACTACAAACTAGTAATGGTAAGTAACATCACCGGAACTGCGCACACCAACCCAGCGGGGTGGTATAGGCAAATCTTCCATATATCGCATGCCGGCTTGTTAACGCTTTCATGTATGCTATGTCCAGCTGCAGACTTTTACAGGTAATAAGAAGGTAATATTGTCAGTAATAATTCATTACTGTACAAATTATAAAATAAAACTCTGAACTAAAAGAATGATAATTCAAAATAAGTACAGTATGTATCCATTACTATTTAACAGTTTATAATAAACATAAGGTAAAGTACGGCTCAAAAGTCAAATACAATAGCTCACGTGAACAAATGATATCTTAATAGAAGAAAAATATCAGACTCTATAGCCTAGTGGTCACTTTTGTTTCATAGAGCGCAAGTGACATGGGAATATTTTCTTTATTTCTCAGACATGTTGGTTTCCGCAAAATGTTTTCCTTCACCGCCGAGCACTTGGTAAATTCAGCACTTAAAATTTATATTAACAGTTTATATGTTATATGATACAGCGGAGCCGGCACTGAGGACCGAACCCAGACCACTCTCGTATAGTACGTCATTGAAACGTACGTACGTACGTATACGTAACATGTTAAGCGGCTACCACGGCTCTTGATGTTTGGTAATTATCATAATATATAAATATATAATAGAAAATTATGAACTTGGTAATTGTAATAAATTTTAGAAGTGGCAGTTAAGTACAAAAATTTATTCTTATTTAAAAATTGAATTCCGCAGAAATAACTTGAAATAATATAAAAAAAAAAGTACTGTGCTTTTATCAAATAATCGCTGGAAATCAGTTAAAAATATTTTTTATCGCTCAAGCCTTACTAATTGCAGCTGCGCTTCGCTTGTAAGATCGCTATCTAATCCTTGTAACCACAAGCAACGTCAGAAATAATTCTACGTTGATTTCGTTTTCCGTTAATAAAAAAAATCATTTGCTTCAAAAAAATAAATGCACGTGGCTGATAAATATGGCTGTGAGGATTGATTGGTGGCAAAAAATCGAACTAAATATAACGAAAACAATGAAAATAAATCAGAACTGGCACTACGCTCCCGACATGCCCAGGGACAGAACTTGCCATTTTGAATGAATTGAATTGAATTGTAAACGCAAGTCGGTTTTTTCTATAGCTTTCCAGGAAACGCCTGTTTCTAACTGTGAAGTTATACAGATGTACCTTCTACTACGCATTATATACCTTCTTCTACCTTTTATGTACCTTCTAGCATTCACCTATACTAAAAAAGCTATCTGTACATTAAATATATTCCAAATAACATATTGGGATAAGAAACAGGCCGAACTCAAAACTCAAATATTATTCATATTTTTATTTGTTAAGGCATCACGAGTAAACTACTTTAGCGATTTCAATATCACTTTTATAAAAAAAATTATGAATATTATTATTTTAATAAAACTGTAAGAAGAATATGTGTGGTGTGGGCTTAAGAATCTGCTTTCTTCCCGTAGGTGTCGTAAGAGGCGACTGTGGAACCTTGAAAATCGCAATGGCTAATCCGCTTGCCGATCGTACCGTTTATGGCAAATGTTCCTTATGGGAGAGGCCTACATACTACAGTGGGCTATTTACAGGGTGTTGAAGTAAAGTATACTATACTATCGATGCAGACTTCGAAAACAATAATATTCGGAAAAATTATTGTCTATCTATAAATTTTAACTAAAAAAACGACTGTCTAAACGTGCATCTCGCAAAAACCTGAGGACGGATTTGGATCGGACTTTCACAACAGTCTTATTTAGGGGTCGAATATATTATGTATTAGTATATACTTAATCTTTTATTTTGTTACATTATTTCAATGTTCATCATATATATTATCTGTATGTTAAGTCTACTTTATGGTTAGTGGCTACTGCCGACCGTGGACATCTGAAATCAACTTCAAACTGCCTTGTGAGGCAGGCCGATAATTATACTAACTCTTCAATTCTCTTCAGACCGCAACACAGCAGTGCACTGCTGCTCAGCGGCAGTAATAGATAAGAGCCATAGGCCAAAAAGCCTGTTACCACCTTAACAAAACAATTGCTAGTTGCCGGAAAAGTTGCTACCTTTTGCAACTACAATACAGGTTTTTAATTTTTTATCGTTAAGTTTATCCATCTTACGTTCCATAATATTAAAAAATTACATTGTTTATATTGAGTTGGTTTTATATAATTTCGTTATTATTACTATTATCTAAACTAACTGTGCCCGTGACTTCGTCTTCAACATTTTTATCAATATCAAATGACACCAATAATATTATAAATGTGAAAGTCTGTCTAAGTGTTTGTATGTTTGTTGTTCAAACAACTGAACGGATTTTAATAAAACTTCGTATGTACTCGTACACAGATGAAAGAAAATGTACTTCCTTAGGATCTAACTTAACGCGGGCAAAGCCGCAGGCGGTTGCCATTAGATTTTTACACGTATACTAAATCTGTAAAAACTATTATACATACTGCATTAAAGATATTCCAAAAAAGTTTTTGGCATCAGATACAGGGCTGTATGATCTGACTTTGATCCTAAAAAAATGTTGTTAACATGTTCGTTAGCCTGTTTATCTGTTTCAGTTTACGTGAAAACTACAGGAATTTTATTCTAAAGTTCTACTCGAAGGTTTTTGACTCATGTCAAAAACTGCTTAATTTTTAATCCCGTAAAACACCGAAATTGACTAAAAAGAACCACAATCAAAAACAGAATGATTTTAATGTTCATTCACTTTTCGAAAGCATATGAATTAGAGTTAGAAACTTCTTTATAAATAAAACTATAGCGTACTCAAAGGTCGTACCCGAATAAAATGCCAGGTCAAAGCTAGATTTTATTAAATATGCAAATAAAATATTGGCATCGACAATCATCGAATTAGTAATTTCTCACATGTTATAACGATTTAATATGCTACATTTCGTAAAGTCGCCTAAAACTTGAGATTCGCATAAAATATTTTGGATGTATGATGTTAGGAATTTTCTTAACCCTTTATTAATACAATTAATATTTCTTCTTCTTTGACAAAGAAAGCAGAGAACAGCCCAATTCAATAGGGAGGATTTTCCATTATAGCCACGCTTGACAAGCGGTTAGTCGATCGCAATACCAGACTGATCGCACCTTAGACGCTGCTGCCCGTCACCGGTTTGTGTATTTCATGTCTGACATTTGTTTAATTCAGTAATAATTCGCAATTAATTTACCGCCATCTGACGGAAGCCATCAAATTTTTAAGGATTTTTCCTTGTTAGATTCTTACGATGCACACAGGAAGAAAAGGGGTTTAATGTTTACGTAAAATTTATGTTTAGATTTTGAGTTAAACCGATTATCAATGTGAAAAAAAGACTAGCAAAGCCACCTGCAACAGTCAATAAAAAATAAATTAGTTAAGAATATCCCACGATCATGTTTCAAGATAAAATTCTGCTAAAACTATCGCGTGTGATCTGGCCTTAAATTATACAGCACATCATCGTAGAAAGAACATAATATTCCATACATAAACATTACAGAAAACAAATCCTGTCTGTAAGCGCATTTTTATAATCTTTATGTCTTTTTAATAATAATAATAATCTAATCCAATGTATAATAGATGCTGTTTGCCTATAAACCTTGTTTGGATAATGGGATACAAATGGAGAAAGCTTATATTTAGGAGTAAGTGATCATAAATTAGTAAAAAATAGTTATAGTTTATGTAGGTAAATAAACATATCGTTAATATTATTAACAAAAGCGAGTTAAATTTTATTTTGAAATAATGAGAGTAACCTACGAAACATAAAGTACACTCAATTTGGTAGAGCTTTTTGGTGCTGCCGGCTCGACCGGGGTAGTACCACGGCCTCGTTCGGTGAGTGAGATAACCGGAGGCCCACTCACCTCCCTATCCCCCATCCTCATCCTCCCTCCCAAATCCTAAATATCCTTAAAGGCCGGCAACGAACCTGCAGCCCCTCTGCTGTTGCAGATGTACGGGGGCAACGGTAAATATTATAGGATATTATCAAAACTTACAAAAATAAAATAGAAGAACTATGGATCTCAATATAGATATATTGGATAAAATGACAACGAAAGATGATTTTACTCCATAGGGGGTATGTGTATGTTTCCTAACCTTGTGAAATACATTAAGATTGTACCGGTGTTTAAATCTGGCCGGAGAGGAAATCCAACAAATTACCGTCCCATCTCTGAGTTGCCAGCGTTATGTAAAATATTTGAATAAATTATATTAGACAGATGCTTTATTAATTATAATGTAAATACAATACAAAAATTACAAGCTAAATTTCGGCTTTATAAAAGATACACATATAAAACTAGTGAGATATGTTATTCAGGTTTGGGAAGAGTTCCATTACACTGTCGGTGTCTTTTGAGATTTTTTGAAAGCCTTTGATTGTGTAGACCATAAGACGCTCTTGATCTCTTTTCTTCATATCTCTCAAGCCGAAACCAAAAAGTAGCAATAAACGGTTTAAAGTGGTTAAAATCGGTGTCCCTCAGGATCGATACTTGGTTCATTGTTGTTCTTGGTATACAAAAAAATTAATGAGATAATTTTATTTCCGACGATACCTTACTGAAGAAATTAGCAGTATGTAAGTGTCCACAGCAGGGCAAAGGCCTCTTTCTGAAATATCTGAAAGGGTTTTGAAGCAAGGAAAGGACGCTTGAAGCCACGCTGCTCCAGTGCGGTTTGTGGGCTTCACATACCCACGAAATATTTTTTTTTAATAATTTCTTAGACGCATGTCTAAGATGTAGTCTCGTGGTCACAGCGGTCACTTTAGTTTCATAGAGAGCGAGTGACCTGTGTTCGTTACCCGATAGCCGGCACCACTAAAATTGATAATAGCAATTTTAAGTGCTATATTTACTACCTTATTGTTATTTAATGTTAAAAGATACAACTGTCCACTGGAACGCCAATCTAATACTGTGCAGCCAATTATTTACGGTACGGCACTTGACTGAATTTATGAATTTATTTTTAACCAAAAAATAAACTTTAATTTGCATTCTTAGCCAGAGTACTTTATAGCTCCACAACCCATAGACGAGAAAGCACTATATAACTTAATATTTCAATGATCACTGGTTAAACGATTCGGAATCGGTTACAATACTATCCAGGGAATCTTTATTTTACCTGTTACAAATGATCAACTCCGAATTTAGCTTGCCGACCCGCTTGTAGAAAATAAAAAATGGATACCCTCGTTAGTGCCCTACGTGGCGACAGTACAAATTGGTGTCCTGCGTGTAATGACAAACATTAGCATTTACAAACTATAGACGCGCCGTGAAGCAGCACCATCTGCGGAGCTTCATGCAATTTTTGCCCAAATACGGTCAACGAAATGGATTTTTTCGTGATTTACTGTGATCATTAACAAACTTTCAAAAACAATGTTTAACGAACCTTTTTTTTAAATAAAATAATAAATCGTTTTTTGATACGCACTTTTGATTCTTAGACAGCTACACTAAGGATAAGATGAAGAGCTTTTTGGTTTATAAAACATAACGTTAATAACAATTATAATGAAGATCGGTAAATTTATTTAACAATTATGAATCAAAAATTATACTACGCCAATAGACAATTTAAATTTTTTCTTATTTAATCAACCGAGCTTATGCTCACTCAACTCTTTAAATTATTTACTGATGGTAGATCTTCTCAGTAAGATACCGTCTTGGAAGGTAGGCACTAGCACAGAGCCAACTATTTTGCCTTCATGTAGTAGTATGCAAGTCTTACTGCATTTCGGTTTAAGGGCACTGTAGTTTGTGAAAAAATTGTCGGCACATATGAGACGTAATAAGTGTCACACGGGTTGCATTCCTATTACTATCAGATACCCAACTTGCTATAGACTTCTTTCTACTACTTTATCAAAGTGTGAACACAGGCCAGGTACACCGCTGGACATAGGCCTTTAGATTAAAATGCTAACAAAAGCTGGAATGCCATTAATGGAAGATTTCGCCAATACCCACCACACAGGGCACGCGGATTAATGAGTATCGTGATCTTTACACTATAGACGCTGGTCCCCATGACTAGTTTATGGGTTTTGGTTTCGGCATATTTGGATCGATTTCCCCCATCAGTTCATCGCTTTGAACGTTAACCAGCTGGGTTCGCCGCGTGCAGCTGAGGTTGACATACGGAGAATTTGAATTTGTTGTATTGCCTCTTACACCCTTGCTTGTTACACAGTTTCATTACTTATTATAAAAAATGAAATTAAAATACTTTCGATTGCAGTATCGCAGTACAATCCTTAATTTGTGTTGATTGCGTGTTAAGACTGTATAAGAATTTAAAACAAGTTATTCTTTTTGCGACCCCAGGTTACACAAGTACAGTGAAATTAAGTAACAGTAAGGTACCATAAACTCTTTACTCTATTAATCTTCTATTTGTCTAAAGCTCGGTATTATACTAAAGCAAAATAACAGTAATTATGCATGTTTACACTATTATTTCGGTACCATTGGTTAATTCGAAAAGGTTTAAGTAGTTGCATAAAATATTCTCAATTACAGTATAATTGAGGTTTTTTACATTATTTAATGGATCACTAAAGATGAAATGCATTAAATCAAAATATTTGGTAAATTCGTAATACTTAATCGATTACTGAAGAAGGTATTTACGTATCACTGTAAATTTTTAGGTGCTGCCAAGTGAAATAAAAATTTATGAAAACCTTAAATCAGAAGTTAGTGTCCTGATTTAGTCGATTTAATTTTAAACTTGATGACAAAATTTCTTTATTCAATCTAGTCTGTTTTCAAATCACTGTGAACTATACCCGGTGTTGTAATTTTTTTTCAAAAAGGATCTCTTTTCGAAAAAACAAGCCAGATTAATTGCACGAAAAGAATTCCATTCTGTTTCGAACCAGTACAACCAGGCGATTTCAAAATGTAATACACTCGCGGTTTTGTACCTCGGTTCTTATGAAATGAAAGAAATGGGATTTTAATTTTAAAAATAACGAAGAATAATTGAACACATGGATATTATAAAGTCGGTTTTCTTTACGAAACTTCAACTTTTGTTTTATTTTTTAAGGTTGAACTGAAAGGAAATACCTACGTCAGAGCGTTAAAACTTTAATGGAGAAAGTTTGCAACGCCCTATTATGGCGGCGTTTCTCATTCCTCGCTCCCTTTTCCCCTTATTACTTGTGTTAATCTGTCTCTGTGGTATTTAAGCCACAGATATAAATTCTCCAAACCGTCACGGCATCCACTACCAGATGAAATTGTACATTATGTTTATAACATTTCTCAGTTAATTTGCAGACAGTTGTACCACCGAACACAGCCAAGTAATCGATCAAATCAGAAAGGTATGTCTAGTTCGATTTATCAGACGCTTACAGTTGAATACCCATCAAGAGAAATCTAAACTTTATTGCACAAAGTTAAGGTCGATTTCAGCACAGTAATAGTACTGGAACTTTTCTGTGTGTTACACCGATGGACGCCAAGTAGCTTTTTATCGTCTTTGAAAATACAAAGTACAAGTCTTAAAATTAATATAAATTCATTCAAAACCTAGTCCAACACATGTGCCTTTTTTATATAAAGTATTTCTAAGGAGATATTTTATCATCTAAAACTCCATTATAAAATACAAGTTACACTTGCTACTTTGTTCGAACTTAATGTAAAATTAAAGTAACTCGTTAACCTTACGTGTGATGTGATGGCGTGTATGGAAATCTTTTTAACCCCGTTAACAGTATAAAAAAATCTGCCTCCCATTCCATCACAGATGTGACAAGAGTCGACTAAGTACAAAGACTTGAAAAGGCCTTTCGCTGGGTGGTAGACTTAGGAGCCGTCTGGGTATGTACAGCTCTCTTACCTATTTCTGCCACTAATCCAAGAGTGTAACTAGTGAACTATCCTCTTCGTGCTTGAAAGGCTTAGAGAGCTGTGTGTGCAAGAATTACAGACCGTGAGGTATTCCATCTTAGTCCTCAGGGATGACAACGTATCTGTAACCTCCTTCGGTTGAAGTTGTTTACAATTGTCTATCCAGTAGCCGCCATCGGGTAAACTGTTAGCACATTTGTCATCCCAAACCAATGAAGAAAAAAAATCTCAAAGTAAATTAACCTTCTCGAAAACTTCGGAACTAAAGTATTTTGTCAGCATTTTTTCTGTCCACACAGACTGATGACGAGCCACAGCATCTAAGGTACGAGCCTCATCTGATACTGCAATCGACAGTCCACCTACCAAGCGTGGCGATTATGGCTATTCCTTCATTGAGAGCACGTTAACGTACAGCAGTGGACTATTAACAGACTGTTGAAGAAGAAGTGTGTTTCTATACTGTTCTTCATCTCATATTATTTATTTGTATTGATAATGTCTTCTACATATGAATACTTTTCGCATTAAAAGAGAAATATAATAATAGCCAGTCACGTGTTTTGTTTCAACACTTCAAGAAATAATTTTAACATATTAAAAAAAATAGGAATTTTTGAACGTCCCCAATGGTGGGAACAGGTCGTCTCTTATATCTGAGAGGGTTTTGGAACAGAAAAAGACTGTATATTACCCACACTGTATATTAACGCAATTGTAAACGTGTTTATAAAAACGAAATTACATATCTTTAATGTATTTTGACCCAAATAGGTTATTTAAATTTATATATGATACAGAGTTACAAAAATTAACATACAATGATTTTCATTCAAAATGTTTAAATTCTGGTTAGCGGCGCTATTTGCAATGCGTATGTTTAATATTCTTCATCTACGACATAGCTTGAATTAGTCCGAAAGACAATGATACAAGCTTGACAAAAGCACGTTAAGGTCAGATTTCGTAATCGTTTAGACACTGACGAGTGATTTGACTGTTCAACACAACAATATCTAAGTTCTTAAAGGGGATATATTTATCTAAATCTGTTGTAATAAGTATTGTGTTCTGTGACTATGGAAAGCTTGGCTTGTTCGTAGAGCGCATCAGCGCAAGAGTGTGACCTCTGCGCGGCGCATACGGCAAGGTCACGAACGCGCGTGCGCGTCAGTCGTGACCCGCTCGCGCGCCTTGCCTGACACAACACCGCGAAAATCGCACTTGAAACGATTTTCATAGAGTTCATTATCATTCATGTCCAATGCCATTCCGCGCTGTCTCACTGTTTGTAATACTTCGGTGATATTCAACCATGCTGTTGGCTTGTACGTATCTACCACGCGATTTGATTTTATGCGAGTAGCCTCTATAGCTAAGTGTACGGTGCGTAGTTTAGGTCGATAACATTAAATCGCTAGCACCGAATAGCGACACGCTGAGATCATAGACGGTTTCGTTTGCAGAAATGTGCAAGAAACTTCCAGTAGGTACTCACGTTAAAAGTGTATAGAAATATAGGTACCTACTTAATCTACTAATAACGTCATCTTTCTTGGATTTACTGTACAGGAAACGTAGTGCTTTCTTTTTATGTGTTAGTAATAAATTGATTAATAGCAGATATGAAAAATTGGTCCCTTAAATGGATAAGATACATGTACCCCTCCTCTTATCAATTTAAGATTTTTTCATAATTACAAAATTGGTATATTTTTTAAGGAGCCATTAAAAAAAACAATAACTAGTTAAACGAGAATCGCCTTTGTACACTCCGTAAATACTACGCTTAATTTTTTTGTTGGCTTTTTGACTCCTTTCCGTAGTTTCCGACGGCACAATGTTAATTCTATAGCTAAGTGACTCATGAATCTTGGCGACAACTATATGCTTTATTAACGTCACAAGTTTTATATTTCCCTTTTCAATCGTTTATTATAGTGTCAGAGATTCTAATGACTTCATTAATCCACTTGGTTCACTACTTGCAAATCCAATCGTTGCTAATCAAATCTTTCTTGTTAGCATCAATATTAGTTAATCAACATAAGCTTAATATGGCTGTATTACATAGCTTACTTCCAGCTTGTACTTTTGCTACCCTTAACGATAGCTGTCTAGACCATATTATGCTTAGAATTTAATTCCAGACACACACCCTTATTATGCATTCTTTGGTAAATGATCATGAGACAGTAGCATTTTACCTCGTAAAGAAAATTTACAAAAACACACGGTCATTGCAATATATCGTTCAGATTATAATGAGAATTACATCTATGGTACATAGGATCCTAATATTACCTCTAAGCTTATTGTTGTCTTTACAACCAATTACAAGATATAGTTTCCATTTTACTAATAAAATTTGCCTAGTCGTAAGAAATTATCCTGGGATTTCACTTGGACTGTTAGGTTGTATAAAGCATGGAGACTATTTACACAAAAAATGAAAAAGGCTTCTGCAAATCAAATATTGAAGTTATCTATTGAAGTTGAAGTTATATATATAGGTATATAAACTGTTGTAATAACGTTCCCAAAAAAATTCAATATAAAATGTAAGTATAAATAATAGAAAGCTCTAAAATAATAGTAACTTCCAGTTATCTTTTATCAGGATCTTCTTTGCTTACTTTGCAAACATTGGCAGGCAACTTGCAGAAAAAAAATTAAAGGATTCTGATTCGGATACTAATGGCAACGTTTTCCACTTCATGTTATTTGGCCTGCTGATGAACGATGGCCAAAATCGCATCCCTAATGCAACATGACTATACTGTTGGCTGGGACAACATATCTATTTGATTCTCTTTCCTAATACAGCATCGAAACAGTACTATTTTCGCACTGACTTTTATTTGTAATCAGATGATTATCTGGTATTTTTTTAACGATTTTTAAAGTTCCTCGTTCACCATGTTACCAACTATAGCCCTATATCTATACTGCCATCATTATCCAAAATCTTAGAACGGGTGATGAATAATAGGTTAACAAACATTAAAAACAACGCTATCTTATGACCAAATCAATTTGGTTTCCGCTCTTGCAAATCGACAGATGATGCGGTTCACGAACTAAGTTAGATAATAAAAAGACAATAGGTATATTTCTAGATTTAGCCAAAGGTTTTGACACGGTCTCTGTTGCTAATCAGTAACAGCTTTTGATGATAATATATTAACCCTCAATGTGGATAAGACTAAGTATTTAATCTTTTCCATATAAACGCACTTACAAATAAGATACTTAAATTAATACTCAAATTATAAAAAAAATAAAAAAAAAATGTTTAAAAGTCCCCGAAGCGGGGCAGATCATGAGATTAATGCAGAACTAATTAGTTATATATATTTTCATCCGGTTGGGTTATATACATAATTTGTATAGTTACATAGAATACTATAAAATAAATAATATGCAATAAAACATATTAATGAAATTAAATTAATTAATTAAACCCAACCAGACGCAAGGCCCGTATATGCCTATGCTAGTCCTTAATAATAATATGGTATTACCAGAGGGGAGGATACTAAATCATCACTTAATAGTGATGATTATTACTTAATAGCGATAGTGATGGTGAACCACACGAAAGATCACAAAGATTAATCTTGAAGTAATTATTTATATACTTACTTTCAAGAATAACCCTATTAAATTTCCAACGATCAAACATTATACAATCTCAAAAGCGCTCACGGTCCGGCAACTGTTTATCCTATACACTGTGCTAAAAAACATGGCCAATTAAAATATGAGACGCACAGACCGTGTATGTACCTCTTATCCCGACCAGACACCCGACCTCCTCAAACTTTTCTAGAATATTTTTTGCTACTTTGGTGGACACATGTACAAGAGAGTACAGAATTTAACATCTATGGGCTTCCTAAAAGTAATGCTATAAATGTTTGTATGATTGGTAACTAAAAAAGGATTATAAAGAAACCGAAGACCTTTTTACAAAAAATATGTAATTACACACACCTAACACTCTCCAGCGAACGCACGCTCGCACACATGCGCATACACCCACCTACTCGTAAAATAGTTGATAATGTACTCATCATATTGTTGGGCCTAATCATGCCATTTGTATTTATTATACTATGACCAGAGACCTGATGACCTGAAATACAGGTTTGTCGCCTAATTTTGGCATCAGTCTCCCACAATACATTGAGCCTAATTTTGTTTTAGTGGACAAGTGTAAATTGAATGTAGTGAGAAATAAAAAATTCAAATATTATTATAAAAGGCAACTATGAATTCTTCAAGTAGAGTGTAATAAATCAGTGTTAGACGTGCTATGGTCACCCCTGTTGCCTACATTTTCCATGATTGTTTGATTTTTTCTTCTAATATGAACGTTCATATGAACATATTCTCGAGCCTTATGAAGAGGTTGATGCAAAAAACAAAAAGAGACTCGTAACCGCTCTGGCAATTAACGTATTTCTTTGCAACTTTATGTAGATAGAAAGCAGTTGGAAGTAACGGTTAATTGCCGTGTACCATATATGATGGTAGAAGAGTTGACCAAGAATGGGATACATTATTCAAGGGGATCATTTACATCGCAGCGAAGCGGGGACCTGGCGGAGCGCGACTCCTTGTACGTAACATGTGGCACGCATGGCACTCAATACAGAATGCAAAAACACATCCATATTGCCTCTTAAAGTTTTACTTTTTTCGACGTATTTGTAGATGAATATAAGTAAGCGAATTCTTCAGCATCGGGAAAGACATAGAATCAAATAAAATAAGGAAGAAAACAATTAATGTATATTTTTATATGAAAGGCCCTATATGTTTATATATGGTTCATGTTTAGAATGAAAAATGTAGATTAATACTAAAGAAGCAATATAAAACGTGAAATACGTAAGTATAATAAGAACGGGTGTCGTAGGAGGCAAAACGGTAAACCTCACGGAGTTATCAGAGGTACTGGTTAATACTTTGAACTATCAAATAATATTATTATTTGACAACCCTAGCACCCAGAGTGTACCACGTGCAGGTAATGTTGGCTTTTCAAGAAAAAATCGGTTTGTCTTCAAACACACACACACATATTAGATGATCTTTTTCACATATCAGAATATTAACAGAATTATTAATAAAGGTTACCATTCCACTACGAAAAACAAAGTAAAAACATAAATGGCGCGATAGCCATGTACGTTTTCGTTTGAGATTGAAAAATAATTAAATAAAAGGTATTGTTGCTACTATTCGTGACAGATATCGAATAAATACTATAATTATATCGGCATCCGAAAACGCTCGCGTCACGTGAGTGAGAGGTGCGCCCTTGCGCTGTGCTCCTTGCTGCAATGTTGTCGTTTTCGGTCCCCGTCCGCACACCCTGCCCGATAAGCATGCAAGTGAATGTACAACCTTAAGACGCATAAATAGTGCCATGTAATTAATGATTTATTGTCTCCAAAATATTATGATGCTAAATACATACCATAGCTGACATCAAATACAAAAAAACAATACCATTAATTTGAATCACATGATAAAAAATTTAAATTCAAATTATGATACCATTAATTTTAATCAAATGAACAAAAACACGCTAGGCAAGACTTCTTAATCACTCAGAAACTTAGATCTTTTCTGACAAGTCAGTGTGTATTCATATATACTCTTAGCACCAAGTATGAAACCTCACCGTTAGCGGGATTTAATAAGAACCTATATATCTATGGGTTACCGGTGACTAATATGTAATTATTATAGCGTCTGTGTATCGTTCTTAATGAATTAAGTGTCAATTATAAAGTTGACAACAAAATTAGTATTGTAATCGATTACAGAAGAATCGTATTTAAATTACAACTTATTTACAGATAGTGAAATGTTATTTGGTAAATTTGTAATAACAGAGTTTCCAGTAAACTGTACTATGATTTTATGTATGTAACCACATTTTATTATAATTTGAGCTGTATAACGAATCAACTTGATTAAATCGTACATTCATATACATAAAAGGCAAAGCTAGCCTTGTTGACTAGTGCACCTCTCAGTCGCACAGATGTCCGCTACGTTCTCTGTCTCTATCTTACTAATAAGCTACAGTATTCAATACACACACGCAGCACTATCACACATATGCGCAAGCCGACGATGTCAATGTGATGAATAAACAGTTTCTCCGTTTTTACGATTCAACGATTACAGATACCTATCTATTTAAGTTGTTTAATAATTTCGAAAGTTTTAAGTGGTCTGACGAAAGACTAAAATAAAATTCGTAGATAAATAACGTTTAGTTGAATTATAGTCAGACTTTTTTTAATTCCTTTTTTAAGCCAAATTTTATTATTTTTTAAAATTTTCTGATATTGTCAAGAACACACATATATATATATATTATAAACAACATAAATATATTATATATAGAACCACCAACGGTGAACGTATGTGAGCAGCTATTTGCTTAGTTAACGAAAGCAATACCTTTCGAGCAACTTACATAACATCTATGTAATATATATTTATACGTAATGAAAACAAATAAATAATAAATGTATAATTTTATAATGAAAAATTAACTGATCTTTGCGCGGCCTTCAATAATTTACCCAAATGGCATTTACACTTTAAGATTGCAAAACGAATTCTCTAAATAAAAGTAACATGTTTGTAATATACGACATTGAAGTAGATTATCTTTTTATTTTGAGACACTTGTCAATAATTATAACTAGGCATACTTGTCAATAATTATAATTATAACTTGAAAATATTGAGATGTATTTTACTTAAGGTTAAATGTATGTAATGCTTATTTTACAAACTCCGAATAATCATTTAAAAAGTATTGCTTCTTTACCGTGGGCGTGGTTTCCTAGTATTAAGGATGCTCGCTTTAGTATCATAGAGCGCGTGTACCTTGGATTCTAACCCCCGTGCCTACACCACTAAAATTGTTTATAGCAATTTTAAGTACTGAATTTACCACATGCTCGGCGGCGAAGGAAAACATCGTGAGGAAACCTGCATATCTGAGAAATTAAAAAACCGACTGCTTCTTTACTTTACTGTTTTACCTGAAAAAAATCCAAATATATACAAATAAAAATTACCAAAACTTCCATCATTATCCTACAAAAAGGACAATTTAGGACGTAGGACGTAGCCGCAATGAGAACAAATAAATCAACAATGGCCACCTACAATACAAAATTCACATAGCTTAATACTTAAATCACTACACAGGAAAACTATCTTATCTTACGACCTTGTATCTCTTTGTCGAGTGTTGGTTAATTGTTATTTTATTAAACGAAACGAGGCGTTAAATGAAATAACCCGATTCAAGATCAATGTGCCCAAATCGACAATCGTTAGGTATGGAAGCATTGATTTATTGAAGCTTAGTAATAATTATAAACAATGAGTATGCTGAATAAATATATAAAAAAAATTACAATTAATTATCGTAACTAGAGATTGAAGAATTAGCGAATAATATTTGCGAAACTACAATATTTTGTATCACTCTGAGCTTTCACCCATGTAAACTTTACATTATTTTATAAGGGAATATTAACCATGTAGACTAGGTTTTGACACAAGTTAACAATAATTACATTTGATTCATTCTTGTGGGCATAGTTAAAGTTAACTATTAGTAGTAAGTAAGCTAAGGTAATGGAGGAGGCCTATGTTCAGCAGTAGAATTGTCACACGCTGTAATGATTATGATAAAGCTAAGGTATTATTTTTTTAGGCAAGAAAAATCTTATTACATCCGACAGAATACCCTTAAGTATAAAAAATCTTAAATATAAATGACCGAATTTATCCAGAGCAGTGACGTGCAACAGCGTTTGAGATGAATTGTCTGGTACTACAATCGCGTAACCACCTACCGGACATGGCGACTAGACTATTGCAAACGGGGAAAATATTTTTGAAGTTTCACGATAATGATAAATTTAACAAATGTTTGATTTCAAAATTGCTCCACTTATAACATTTATTTATCTAAAAGAGAGATTGTAGTATATAAAATATAATTGAACAGATTCTTTTTCGTACAAATAATATATATGAGTAAGGGAAAAAACATTGGAAAGAGCTGTCGGCACGAGGGATTGAACTCGAGTCTCCCTCCTGATTCAGAGCTAGATCCTCTAACCACTCGGCTATCGTGATCTCTAACATTCTATAACAGTGTACTCATTAAACTTCATTACTAAACAGAAAAAAATACTTTTTACATAAATTAAAACCTACATCAAACTTTCAAATATAATTTCAATTATCTAAAATAAGTGATAATTACTATATCGCAGGTATCATACCCGACCACTAAGATAATTCTAAACATAAACTTACCGCAAAGGAATCCCCGAACGTCACAAAAAGTTGCGTATCTCTATGAATAATGAATATATTTGTACGTGCAGCTACTTTCATATTCAGTCTTATTTTTGAGCTATATAGATATCATTTTCAACCAAAACAGGCAAAGAAACCATCCTATAAAGTCTTATAATTCCAAGCCCGATGTAAGATAATAAAACCCTATAATAGGTTTGCTCTTGAGGTTGATCGTTAACAAAAAAAGGGAAGACCTGCCTACTTCTGGATATCCCTGGGATTTGTTCATACCGTTACGATATAAAAAAATACGGGAGGACAGCCAAGTGAATAGTGAATAGGTATGCCTAAAATACTAATTCTATCAATCAAAATAATATGTAAATACTCTTATTTCTTAAGAATTACATCAATTTTATTGTATTTATATCTATTATCTATAGTATATTTTATTAATAGCATGTAACATATGAACTTAAATCTACGGATCGTATATAAATATATGATGATATAATATATGTTATTACATACGTAATGACATTACTATAAGAACGAACATTAACGAAAAATGTGATGATTATTTTTTTTACTAAAAATTAGGTCCATACCATTCTTATGACCGAGAGAAATTTTATCCCCCGGTCAGATTTCTGTCGGACATTGCCGCATCGAAGCCAAAGTTACGTGGTTGGTATATCTGTGTAGCGGTGACGCATATGAATGTGTGTGTGCCTCTCTCCATGTGATGGGAAGTGAACCCTTTACGTGGGGGAAACCGTTTTTTATTTGCGCTCGGACAGCGGCAACAGGTAGAAAGGATGATCGTTAATTTTTAAAGGACACACTGAACTTTGTATTTTTTACAAGCGGTCACTACTCACAGTGAGATATCTTTTAGAAATAAAAGCTGAGTACGTGTTTTATACAGACGAGTTTAATGTTATAATTTTTTTCGATAATTTCGTTATACTCTTGAACATTAATTTCAATATGACGAAACATTAAATAATTTCATTACCTTCCAACTCGCTACGGGAGTGAAGAGAGACCCCGTTGATGTCTTTTGCTAACAGCTTTAATGCCTCCCGCTTTCACGAGTTTATTGACCCTGTCCTTAGCGATTTTGTAACCATTATTTATATTTAATTTTTTTATAAGGTATTTTTCAAAGGCAGCATAGTATAGTTGAATAGAATTATTATATTTAAAAATTTCAACACAATTTTCCAAAACATACCAATAATTAAACATTCGAAATAAATCATAAAATCTTTTATGAAGCACGTCAGATCTTATAAGAATTCAACTAAAGTTCCAGTTTTGTTATCACTTGATAAAAAGGACATAACTTCTATGATTTTCCCTAAAATACTGTTTAGTATTTACTAGGCTAATAATTACATTAAATAATGATAGGGGGGAGAAGGCAAGTGATGGTAAGCACATCTCGAGGGTTTGCCCAACTCGCCGCAACGAGTACGAGGCAATAAAATAAGACTGCGCCGGGGCGGGGGTGGGCGGTGAAGGAGGGAAGCAGGGCGCAGGCTGTCGCCTTTCGAACATGATATATGTTACAAGCGGTAGCGACTTTAAGCCTTTACCTAATACTAAAAAACAAAAACAGGCGTTTTCGATCGATGTTAATCACACTACATTGGAATAGTTATAAATAAATTCAAAGAGACTAAATTATCAAGAGGTGCACGTGTGCTTCTTTCTGTCACTACTACATAAGAAACAAGAAACATTAAATTACCAACAAACTTTGTGTTATATACTTTTGACCTAATACTCCTACTATAGTTACTTAGCTTTGGCAAAGAATGTAACTATAAATGTTGGTATGCTTGAGAAATACTCTAAATGTAGTTCTCCAAGATCATCTCGATTCTTCTTGATACGTTGTGGCCTCGAACTATATCTTACTCGATTAAATTAAGCATTTTATTTATAGGTCGAAAATTACCCGCTTGGCTCTCGAATCGTGTACCGCTGTGCAACAAAAAGTCGTCATTAAAGTCTTGGAGGCGCGGCGGGTGAAGCCGCGCAGCCTCTCGCCCGCGACCTAAACGATTCAGCCGAGTTTTTATCACTGAAGTGGTAGGTACCGAGCCATATCGGGTTTATTTATTTATTTTTACTTGCTTTTGATTATTTTTATATCCTTATATGATTTTTTATCTGCTTCTTATAGTGAATAATTTAAATGTAATAATGATAATTCTATTGATAACCCCATTATAATTCAATACTGTTTTGTTATGATGATGATGATGTTTAATAATATTTCAAAATCAAATAATGAATCTTATCGATTTCGATGTAGGCCATAACTTCTGGATTACAATCAAATATATATTAACGCAAACACAGACAAAGTGCTTGTCTTTAAACTTAATCTATCTCATTAATTATATCGCTTATGGCGATAAGATTGTAAAGAAATCTGAAGCAGTGTCAGAGACAGAATTAATAAAATCACAATACACGCAAACTCGTATACATATGACAGTCAAGAAATTCTATGCACAAATTTGCTGGCGTAGATTTGAACTCAGGAGTCCAGGCTCCACGATTAAGCAGGCACTTGCACTAACCCAACTAAACATTGTATTATTACGTAGAAGTTCATTAGGTGCAATTAAGTTTTTACTTTCAGTCATGAATATAACAAATAAAACTTGAAAATTAGAACAAATTATGAGTTGCTGCTTTAAACTATAGACACAACCAACAATAAAATATTGGGACAAGCCAATCCCAATATTTTATTACATAGTCGTTTCAGATATCAAGCTTTAATGTATTATGACATGCACGTGACGTGTTTTTGCGACGTTAACGCTCAATGGCTTTAAACTATTATGTTAAGCCTTAATGTTGGCCAGCAGACAAGTACGCGACATCGTGAGTAACTCGACGCTGTGCTGAATACACTTCTCATCATGTGCCGTAAAGTCCTAAAAATAGCAAAATTTGGACAATCTTTAATATGAATATTCGAATTTAGGCACTCTGCATTTATGAAATATTGTTTGTTAAAGTAGATCAAAACTCAGTAAATCTTATTAGGTAGCTCAAAAGCAGTCATTGATTGACTCTCAGAGAAATAGAAAAAGTTTAAAAAAACACAGCTATTCACAGCACAGGTCTTTCCCATTAATAATTTTTAACATACGCTACAGTATTTGTAGTTTTGAAAGCATGTGTCTAATAAGTTTGTTAAAACATGAATATCCAAATTATATGAACTTTAAGCATATTATATTGGTTGAACATCATAGCATCGAAGTGTGATCGGTCGGTGTGGCTCGGACGCTCTCGCGGCAAGTTCAAGGTGAGCACGTCGCTCCGCCCACACGCTCGCGCCGCTCCTAACGCACAACCGTTACACTGGACCTCCGACACGAGCACCTCATTCTTGAAACTATACACACCACTCTCTTGCACAAACAATTGTTTGTTTCTAACAATGCAAACCACACTGAGGTGCCAGCTCACCAACAAATTAATACTCGCATGTGATTAAGCGGCCCACTAGACGTTTCATCATTAGCACGCTAAGCACATTTAATTTGCACGTTACGGACAAAATTATTAACCGTACTATTGTTAATTTTCTTATATTATTTTAAAATCTTATATCTTACGTACTTTAAATTTTGTAGTAAAGATTTTCATTGGAGATGCTTACTGATTAGACATGATCAGTTGCTAAGCAAAAGAAGTAGCCTAATGCTTTGATTTCATCAAAGTTTTAAATGATCAAAATGGAAATTCCAACCTTTAAATCTATGGATATTTCATACTAAATTTATTGTCAAAGTAATATCATAAATTATACGAAGACGATAAACGTAAAGGTGGCTTAATAACATACAGTTTGACCGCTTTTGATAGGCTGATTTAGAAATTTTTGTTAGTTATGTATTGGTTCGATAACGGTTAAAATAGGTATTTCCAGTTCTAAAACAAACAGTAATCAATATTTTACCTGGGTATTGTGATAACTTGTCCCAATTCGTCAACGACGTGATCAGCGAGGACGAGAACGGTGCCTTGTCCAGGAGCGCCCACGACCACGGAAACGCCGCCATCCACGAGCTGCCCTCCGCCTCCAACCAAATGCCCATCCTCCAGCTGCCCGCTTATCATCTCCACACGTTTCTGGTCCGGAGTGGTCGTATATATGACGGTTTGTTTGTCGTCTTCGTAAATGAGATCAATAGGTGTCTTTTCGTCCATAGATTCCATACCTTGATCGTAAACGTCGGGCTGTACGGGTACTTTGTTATCAGGGGCATAAGCGGCAAGCTCATGGGGCGAGTGGCGGTAGGAGTGTGCTTCAGGAGGGTAGCCGTCGTCAGAATCCATCTCGACTTTGTGCGGGTAGTAATCATGTGCGGGCTGCACGGGCGTCATGGTGGCAAGTACGGCGTGCGCAGGCGCGGGCGAGCGAGGCGCTGACGCGGGTGATGCAGCGCGCGGACTGCTCGAGGGCTGTGGCGATGCCATGATACGAGGCCGCCAGGGACCGCCCCGCTCCTCACGAGACGATCCCGATATACGTTTCTGAAATATATTTATTTTTTCAGTTACTTTATTAACATAATGCAATTAAATATCAAGTACCATGACGTGCTCGTTTTAGTTTCAAAAGTACAATACCTAAATACAGATTAAGTTTCATTCGAAAAAAGGATGCTGGCATTTTTGATCAAGCCAATTTATTCGAATAAGAGACCCTAGATACATTTTGTCTAATGGCCAAACAATTTATTTAAATGCTGCACTTTAGAAACAAGTTTGTAAGTATGTACAATATGCCAATGGCAACAAAGAAACAGCTGACTTGAGTCCAGTTAAAGGAACAAGTATCAAGTAGCACCTGATAGCCGAGAAGCGCCCGAACTTGTTCAGGAGCTGCTCGGGCCGGCACACAGCAAAACACTTCGGAACGGTACAAACTGGAAACAACTATTACAAGCACGTGCTTGTCGAACCTGTCACAGAACAATAACCAAAACAAACATTTTTTGATAACTACATTCGTCACACGAATGTCTTGTTTTATTACAAAACAAAGGATGACATTCATGTATAGGACAACATCATGGACTTTACCAAACCCAAAAAAACCTTTTAATCAGGTTCAATCCTTTTGCTTCGTTAGGAAAACGAAAGTTGCAATCTACTAAAAATAACTTTCCTCATACTTGAATGACAAATCAAGCTCATGAGTTCTGATTGTGTTCTATTTTAAGTGACAAAAGCTTTCCTAGCAGCGAATTGATAAAAATGCTGTTCTATATTGAGAGGACGCAAAGCTTGTCTTTTCTGTTCTACTGCATAAGAATAAAAAAGTTAAATAGATGCATTTGAGCAACGCCTGTGTAATAGTTAATAGTCTATTACTAAAAAACTTCTCAAAGCAAAGCATTGGTAACCCTCTTGGATTACACAATAGAAACTTTATTTATAGTAGTGATTTACTGAAATTTGGTAATTTATCATTATATATTAAGTACATAAACACTGATATCCATTAACTACAGGGGTCCGTTTTAAGGCTTTAAAAGATATCAGTAAAAACCATTACTAATCAAAATAAACTTGTGTTCAGAAGTTGCAAGTGTGAGCAATAATTTATTACCTAATATTTTCATTTGTCCTGTACAACACAAATTGCTTTTCACGGATTATAAACTCAAAATGTATTCAGCAGAAAAGTCACAATGAAAACTCTTAACTATAAAATAGTTCTGAATACTTTAATCGAAGTTGAATTTCCAATTTGATTCTGCTTCGAGTACCTAGTTGAGTCTTAATAACAAACGCCACATGCTCGTGAGTGCTACAGCCTCGCCGCAGGCAGAAGGAAAAATAAAAGTATAAAAAGGCTTCGCCGAGAAGCTGGGATGTCGAAGTAGACGCTTGCACACATCGACGAATAAAGCGCGCCGAACACAGCGACACGACAGGAATAAGCACACGTAATTGACTCACACAGTAAGATATTCTTTCCATGCACTAACTATTGGCATTTAAACGAGTAATTAAGCTTTACGATACAAAAGAATATCTAGTTAAATAAATCGAATTATTCACATTATTAGCACTTTCGTTTGCAGAGAAAGGACGCAGAAGCGGAACAAAGAGAAACACGACACAATTGGATTTATTCCGGACGACATCGCAGATGACGCCTTGATGAGTACGTCGCAGGCGTCACACTATCGTTATCACTTGCGAGTAGAGAAGACAAACGAGCACGTCATTGCACAGGTACTAAGGTCGGGGGCGGCGGCAGCGGGCGTCCTGGCGCAGGCCGTCACGCACGCGCGTCAAACTAGTCTCGTGACGTCACGGCCCGCCCGGCGAAATTACAAAACCGGCCGGGCGGCTGTGCCGGGCGCGCCAGCATGCGGCGCAGCGCAGTGATGAACGCGCTGCCGCCCGACCCCGACGCGCCACCGGCGTCTCACGTACCGTAGGCGGCGTCACGACGCTGCTGTGGCGCGACGCGGCGCGGGTGCGGGGACTCGAGCACACGGCGAGCGGCGCTACGGAGCGCGGGCGCAGGTGCTCTGAGCGCGGCAGCCTCCGCGCGTCGGCGCTGCCGCCTCCCGCGCCCCGCGCCGCCCGCGCCGCGCTCTCGCACGCACCAAAACGACGAATTTATCTTCCGCGCATGCTGGCCCTCCTACCCGAGGACGTTGCCCAGGGTATCTCAGCGCCTCTTGATACCTTTACGAACAACCTTCTCGATACAACGGACTGTGCTTCTCGAAAGATGCCATTGTTTAAATACAAACAAAAAATATCAACGGATAAATTTTATTCGATATAGATTTAACTCGTTAATTTTTAAAACACATCATTTTAATGCCAGTGTTTTCAATCACAATGACATGGCAAGTAAGCGGCTGCTCCTGCAGATGCCCGAGGCGAGGATTTTTGTTGCGTCTCACGGCGGTTGCCGCTTTGCCGTCGCCGATGTCGATCTTAACAGCCGTTACAAAATATGAAGCATGAACTTATGCAACACTCTCACGATACAACATAATATATAAAAATAATGGTACGAATTTAAAGAATCGACTATAAAATATTTTTCACATCATAGTTATTGGATGAGATTTACTATATATTCAACGTAGCCATTTCATTATAATACTAGGGGCTGCCCGCAGCTTCGCTCGCCTGGTTACAAATTTTATCCCAAGAGAACTCTTAATATGTGAAATCTAAATGATAAAAAGCGTCCACTCATCTCTGTCGAATTTCTGTAATACTCGTTTAGTCTTTTAAACGTGATTGAACAACAAACAAACAATTATTTACTTAGAATTTTTGGAATATATAGAAGATTTTAAAAAAGCTCCATCAAAATCTGTAAAATTGTTTTTATGTATAATTCTTTCATACATACATGCAAAGAATTTTAAATCTTAGTATAAATACAAATAGATTTCAAACAAAAACTGAAATCATAAGAATCTAATTCGCAGTGATCAAAATATAAAAAAATGAGATTTTAAGTTACTTATCATCAGAGCCTCATTTTTTAATTTCATGAAATAAGTAATGTATCAAATTTTAATTGCAAAATTATGATTATAGTTACCAGGAAATTTAAAATTTTTTTCAATAATTTTAATTAATGACATAAGCAAATAAATAAATAATAACCAAAGATTATATTTTTATTAATATATCTGGCATTTTTTTTCACGATACGATTCATAATTTAACACAAAACTTTGGTATCATATTGTAATTATACCCAGTATGGTCATAAGTTCTGTTACACATTAAGATGCACAATTTTTTTTAAAGAAACAGTGTAACTCCATTTTGGAGTACAACGGGTTAACATCTGGACTGGGCGTAAGCCCAGTCTTCCGGAACATTGTTCTCGAGCCACGTTTTAGCTCTTCGTGCATTGTGACCAGCAACAGAATCTTACTGGAAAGTCTTACTTTTTGAAAAGTATAATGTAGAGAGGCTTCACTACATGATCCAAGACAGTTTCTTGATAAACTCTGACCGAAGTCTTTACTCCTTTTTCACACCAAACTATCATTGATGCAGGATGACCAGGTTGAACTTTTCCTACTAGTTGCGGGGCTTCTTTAGAGTTGTGAAAATACACTTTGTAATTCTCCTTGTTATAGTGCTCTACAATACTAAAAAAAACGTTTGTGTCTTCCACCATCAGGACACCAACCGTTTTGATTGATCCACTCTCTTAAGTTACATTGACATGTACGGTGTATCAATGGTAAGCACCTAGGTTCAAGTCTTGTTCAATAATTCGCGACAGGGTCATGACGTTAATCTTCATTTCACGAGATAATGTTTTTGTTTCCCTTCACAGCCGGTCTGGTCCTAACAGTACGTAGTCTCCCCGATCTTGTATGGTATTCGACAGAGGAATTATTGTTTTACTTGTCGATAGTACACAAAAGTACAGCCGATCCTTAGCTTTTGAAGCACCTTAAAAATTACTGACAGCTCCATACCCACATACAAAAAACAATTACTGCAAATGTGTTTTCTTTAACGCCCTATTTGAATGATATTTAACAATCACGTTGAAAAAAAATATATGTGAACTTTTTAATTGTAACATTATTTATGGCCAGACTAGTTATATGTAAAATATCATCTTTTCATATTACCACATTATTTGACATTCTTTCTAGTACTGCCCTTTGAACTTCGATATACAAAGGTGTGAAAATCATCAGTCTGTGATTCAGATGGATTTTTCACCATTACTTGGTAGCCACAGAGCCTCTTTATTTTGCTAGCAGGGTGCACCATGTGTAGCTGTAGTTGGCATTTGGTGAAAGGGATGATATACATAATTATATACTAATAATAAATCTATAGAAAAGTGGTTTCCATTATTTTGATATTTTTGAAAAAAATGCTAGAAGTTGTATGAGTGATACTGAAACCAAGTCAGTGGTTTAAGAATTTTTGTCTACGTCTGTCTGTGTCTTAACCAGGGTCATACAGGTAGTTTGTGACCCTAGTTAACATATATACGTTTCTGTTTGCTATTACACACACTGATGTAAAGTCAAAGTCAGGACAAAACATTTTTTAAATTTAGGCTAATTTAAAGCTCTTGTGAACGATGTTGACACCAGTTCCCAAAACAAGACTTCAGAAAATAACCGACAAGAAACTCTGGGGTCTTTTTATTAAGTCACATTCTTATCTGTCTGTTTGTCTGTTCGGTGTTCGGTACAAATTTTACAATCGCTTTAAAATTCGAAACTTTCTTTCACAACTTAATAATGAATAACAATGCAATATTAACTCGCTTTCTTGTCTGTCTGGTTATTTGTTTGTCTGTTCAGAATATATTTTCACCTCGATTTTAAACTAAATTCCCGAAGAGTGACGTAACTGAGAACTGGGTGACAAATAATAAAAACGCGGTAAAAACAATAGTTCTGTTATAGAAAATACACCTAGGTACAAATTATAACAAAATCAATATAATGTCAAATAAATATTTTTAAAATTTAAATTTTAACATTATATATTGTTATATTTAAAAATATATACATATTTCCACCCATCTTTGTCCTCTTTGATTTGAGGTAGGGGAAAAAGTTTTTCGTATTTTATAAGTAAAATATTACAGTAAAATTTCTTTGTTTGTACTGGTTTTGATATCATTAAATAGAAGACATTTTAAAAACACAAAAATAAAAATTAAAAACGTTTTCCCTCCATTTTTCTATTGTTTTTCTGACCGCCAAAATGAGTGAATCTAACGAAGAATTTCGATACTGAAGGTTAATTACAACAAAATTGTGTTTGTAGACTTAACGCAGTGTCCGTAACACTGTGTTTAGTCCATAAACCTCACCAATTATTTTCGTGGCTTGTATCGCAGTATTCCCTGTTTGCAATAAAACTTCAAAATGTATCGAATTTCTTCGTAAGATTCAATAGATTTTGAGAATGGTATCAAAATCAGTCAATTCAAACAGTACATTCAAAGAAATATTACTGCAATATTTTACTTATAAAATATGTAAACAAAATTTATGCATTTACACAAAACCTTTCAAAGATTGGCCAATCTATATTTTGGAGTCTCTAGCGTATCACCTCGACCCGTTCTGCAGAGGCAGTAAATGTTTAGTTTTTTTATTATGGAAAAAGGGGCAAACGAGCAAGCGGCTCCAGCACCAGAGGAGCTGCAGGTGCGTTGCGGACCTTTAACTTAAATGTATTCATGTTTTTTCGTACGTACATATTTTCAAAAATAAACAACGCCGGAAGTGCCAAGATATTAGTATGTTTGAATAGGTCGCGCCGCGACTCGCGAGGCGCACGTATCGCTGCTTTTGTAGCATGAATAATGTGTCCAATCCAGATGCAGATCCCACAGTAACACATTATTCAACTTGCTACTGTGGAAGTTTGCGAAGTAAACTAATTTGGCTGTTACTTCATCAGTCAAAAATAGAAAAGAAGGGTTTTACTGCATCACTTTTGATTAATGATTTGGTAACACATACCAGTATGTTCAGAACAATAAGGCACTGAAATCAAACACATATTTGCAATTTTTAGCAACTAAATAAAAAATCTAAGCACACCTCTTACCAATTTCTACCGCTAATCAGCAGTGTAACCACTATTGAGTTCCAGTTTGAATGGTATACCGAGCCAGTATAATTACAGAATGTGAGGCATCTTAGTCGTCAGCGGTGACAACGCATCTATAACCTTCTTCGATGGAAGTTGTTTGCTGGTGCCCATGACTTTCAATAGCCACTTACCATCACGTGAGCTCTTAGTTAATTTTTTACTCTAATCAAATAAAAAAGAAATGTCAAAATATCTATTAAATTATTAAATAAGACGGATTGTGGTCAAAGACTCTTATACACACAGCTAAACTTAATTTTAGATTTGAAAGTTTCCCACTGTATGGCTCAGTGTTTTGCACGGACCACTAAAATTATATGGTTAACCCGAATATAACGAGTGCGATCCCCGGAGAAAAGTTAGTCATTATATATTTATCTTTAAACGAAATAGACAAAGCTACTAATACGGTTATAGTTGCAACGAAAAACGCTAAAAGCGTAATGTCTGAAGCGCAGATTATAACTGGACTGGGCAAAACGGCTGTCTATATATTATGTTATGTCAAATAATTGACATCACCGCGGGAATTGCGTGTGACGTATCTCCGTATGCACCTTGCGAAGCGGCGAAACGTTGCATCTCGGTCATAATATAGCATAGGATCTTGTGTGCGTAACATAACCATATTCGAGCGTCTTCGCTCATCGGTAACGAACAAGTAACTTCTCGTGTTTTCTACTGGGTGCACTGCTCTTTTTGCATCTGTGGGATGTGTAAAATATACTAGTGGACCCAAGAAACTAGACTGTATTTGCACCGTGCGAGCATGTGAATTATTCGCATATTCCTTGTGATATCCTAGTGTTGAGTGAGGAATGTCTTGTATTCGATCGGTCTTTGAACACGTAATTATTCGCTGGTCCGTCGTATATTTAAATTGAATTTCCGGGCCTGAGCATTATTTTGTCTACACTATCTAGCATTTCGTAATAATTAAATGACCACAGTTTTGGTCACTTCAAGCCGAATAAGATTAAATCCTAAACCCAAGTGTTTGTTCCCCTTTGTGAAAGTTATACATTTAAAACCTCGTCTTTCAAACTTATTAAAAACCCTTTTGTGTGTCAACATGAATGTTCACTCATAGTACTTAGAGATATTTAAAAAAATATGCGGCTATATTTCAGAATATAATGATCGTGTTTGTGTTGTGACAGAAATTAAGGGATTTTGGACAGAATTGTGATGTGTGATGACACGTGGATTCACTACGATAATCGCAAACGAACGCAATGGCTGAACTTAGGTTAAACACCGCAACTACGCCCTAAAGTGAAGATCACTCATAGAAAAGAAATGTTAACTGTTTGGTGGTGGTAATTTCATGGTTATTACACCTCCACCAAAAATAAATGCTAAAGAGAATTATCACTTTAGCTTTTAGAGATCCGGTGTATCAATCAAAAACAGCAGTTGTAAAGAACTTCGAATAATGATCCCGAAACTCTCAGAGAAACATCCTCGATTTGTCAATCGATCTTCGTCATTATTACTCCAAGATAACGCAAGACCTCGAAAAACCGTTTTAACATTACAAGACCTAACGTCATCCTCCGTACTAGATAGACCCCGATAGCCCCCGGTTATAATTTTTTCAGCAATGAGGACAATTTGCGGCAAGGAAAAAATGTTGTTCTCAGTACGCAAAATGCCTACTAGGACTTTGTAGAGTCAAGATCCCCATCGCAAAGGCATAAATAATCTTCTATCGTAGAGTTCAATCGCAAAGGAATACATGATATTCAATCGAGATGGCAGAAATGTATAATTCGATAAAATATTTTAAGTGTTTGATCTTTTCAATATGAAACGGCACACTATTGTAACCTTTGCCTAATTCGGTGAATTCCTACTTTTCCCATTCATTAAAAGTGTTACGACTATTCAAGGACAATGATTTGGGAGTCAAAACGGCATTAAATTCATTTCTTAAGAAATCAAATAAAGTTCTTTATAAAACATTAGATTTCTCATGGAAAAATACGCCGCGCATATAGCAGGTCCAAAAAACTTTTAGCCGACTTTATTTTTGTTCATATTAGTCTGATGTTACTAGACACCGCAAACAGTTAGGAAATGCGTGGTAGAGCCAAGCGGCGGCTTTAGCTGCTGCTCGAATGGGCCGGCTCGACCGGATTAATACCACGGCCTCGCAGAATACCGGCGTGAAGTAGAGGTATCTTGTGCTTCTGCGTTTCGTACGGTGAGTGAGGTAACCGGAGGCCCACATCCCCTCCCTATTCCCCTCCTCTTCCCTCCCATCTCCCAAATATCCTTAAAGACCGGCAACGCACCTGCAGCATCTATGGTGTTGCAGATGTATGTGGGCGACGGTATCACTTACTATCAGGTGAACCGCTTGCTCGTTTGCCGTCTTTTCCATAAAAAAAAAAAAAAAATGCCTTTTCGTGATTCGATCAATTTTCCAAATTATAATAATTTTATTAAATTTGCAAAGCGCCAGATAAAAACTACACCTTGCGCCGCGAATCGGTCCGCCCTAAACATATACCTCTCCCAACTTTGCATTATATCACAATGTACATACGAACTTTCTTACATGAAACAAATTTTTAAATATGACTAACGGACAATTATATTTATATAAAATGGAATAAAATTTAAACGAAAACCTTAAATTGTATTTTAAATTCAACTTGTTATACTTGCGGCTAACGACTAGTACATTGCTTAATTTTTACCGAGTATATTACTAGTAGTTTGGCTTTGTTGGGGCTTCATTTACACCAGTGGTTAATAAACCCTCTAAGTCCTCTGCTGAACACCATCCAAACTAACACCTCGGAACGTTTAAGGGAGACTATGCCGTCATGCACTTTATCCTCTCATCCACTAGGAACATCCCTAACGACCAAAATTATGCCTACGTGTTATGTTACACAGGACCATTATGTGACCATGGCTTATTAACAGAAGTTAGACCTCACTATAAATAATAATTCTGCCGGTACCGTTAAGGGTAGAGGGGGGCCGACTCAACCAGGGGCGCTGCTTCTCTTTTCACTAAAATTATAACTTTATACTTCAGTCTAAGTATAAAGTTATAATTTTAGTGAAAGACCAGATAACAGGTCAACTTCCGCTTATTCCACTCAAAAAAACAAGTATGCATCATTTGATTAGTCTTTCCCTCATCGACGACTCCTGGGCTATTACGGGGAACGCTGATATACTTTAGCGAGTCAACCTTTTTTCCTTTTATTTTGTTTTTACATGGTAAATTTACGCACACATCCGGGACCCCGCCAGCGCCTGCCGCCGTAGACAGCCACTTTTCGGAAGAGTCTCATATTCTCCCATTCTCTCCTTCTCCCTCCTGGCTAGACGATCCAGAACACGGACGAGTTTACCAAATCCACGGGCGCAATGAACCTCCCGAGTACGCCATCCGGAAGGCATGGGGATCAGGAAGGCGTGCGCTTATAAGCACAGCACTCCCGGCACCCACGGCGCATCAAGACCACCTCGGCTATGGAGGTGAAAGTGAGCGGTACCAGACAACCAAACACGAAACCGACACGAAAACAACCTAAATAATAAAACAACTTAATTCTTAAGTTTTTCAAGAATCTTACTCGAGGTGGTCTAAAAGTCGACAGATAAAAATAAAAATATCGGGTGATGAGCAGCAGTATCTTCCTATATCAAAAACAACTATCACAAAAACCTCCCATAATTAATGTTAGAAGTCAATGGCCTCCAGTCCGCGGCGGCATTGCTGGTCCTAACTATGGTGGCGGCAAAGGCTGCGAAGAATGTCCAGCTGTGATCTTGCTGTCAATTTAAACAACTGGAACTGGAAACGTACAACACACGCACGCTGAAGACCGACAAGCAAATCCTTGAGGTGAAAGAGGAACAAGTGAACAAGTTACAAGCCGTCGGAGGCCGTTTGGCTACGCTGAGTCGTGTCAAATTGAAATCCGTAATATCTGCCTATTCCTGTGGGTGGCAAGCGTGAGTGTTTATGATTATGCTTAATAATTCGTTTTAGGTTGTGGATGCAGAGTTTAAAACAAATTTATTACAACTTTCAATAACATGACGTTCAATGTGCAATGCACCTTTCTCCAATGAAAAAAACGTCCAGAATATTTATTATTCTCTAATTAGATTCCTTCATTGAACGTGCCTTAAATTGCGTGCATTATCAGTTCAAGGTTGATAGCGGGCTACTCTGAAAATTAGTGTCGCAACATGTGCGGAGCGCTAACTCTTTTGTTGTGTCATATACTTATGTACAAACTTTAATTGCTATACTAAAGTTATATAATCACAGCCTGTCACAGTCCACTTCTGAATAAAAAACTGACCTCCACACGGATTGCCACAAAGCAAAGATATGTATAACTCATTTAATAAAAACCTTTTTAATTGATAGTACAAGTGTCACAACTTCGGTTGCTTCGCGTAGTAAATAAGAAGGATGAGTGGCAACGATTAGAAATATAGGTCCAACAGTAAACTGCTTATCATTACTGGTACAACGTGACGAAAAATTTAATACGAAAAAGGGTCTTTTTGAAACAAATTTTTCTTACTTTACATACAGTATTTTTTTATCCGTAGCTCTTAGCAGGTCCTCGTAGAATAGGAGTACGGACATGAGGGGCAGTTTAGCAGGTAACCCAAAGTCAACGGTGATGTGCCACATTTATCATTCCTCCAGGTAGCCTCACCTAAACATATTCTCTTCAATACGAACTATCTGTGTTCCGACTCATCTACTCTCTTAATAGATTCTGCCAGTCACGGAAATCGTCTCCAGGAAGGAGATTTTCGGTTGGCGAAAAGCAAGATTTAGTATTACATGGCCGTCTCCAGAGCTGGTATTTTCCCAGCTCTGGTGTGGGTTAGTAGCGGATGTGGTCTGTGTGGTCTCCACTATCTACTTGGCACCGTGAGACATTTTATTCTCCACAATAAAAAAACAACTGAAAAGAAAGCAAGATTCATCAACAGAAAGCTGTGAAAGATATCTTTAATGGGGGATGGATGAAATACCATGAGACGAGACTTTAACCCGTAGTTTAAACTACATCTTTTTTGTATTTTCGTGAAACTTTTCAAAAGACTTGCGTATTTTGTTTAACGAGATCATCAATAATTATTTTTATATTATTTGAGTGTTGCACAAAAATTGGTTTCGGCACACAGGTCCCATGCATGGCCCAAAGCCATGATCATCGGGATAACTACCAAGCTTTCGTCAATATGATATATAATGTTATGTAAATAATTCTCCACTAATATACCTAAGTGAAGAGTAATTGAGTATAATCGCCAATGGCGATTATACTAATAGACATGTAGAATATAAACCCATTTACTGTTGTAAGTGCCTGCAATTCGTAATATTTAATAAAAAAAACTTGTATTGGACGAGGGACCGACGCGCGATACCGATGTTTTTTACTTCCAAGAATTGCTTAAACCGGTGAAAGCCTCACATAACAGGTGCTATATATACATCGAAATAACATGTAAAGTATACGACGCCAATGGTACAATTTAGGTGTTATGTTAAGCAAGTTTATTTACATATTATTTATTGCATAACATAAACTTTTTTAATGAAAAAGGCTATAAAATTTTGTGAAATGCACAAAAAAATATTATGTCATCATGAATGTAATGTGTTGAAGATTAATATTTCAAAAGATGACTGTCTTCTCGAGTAGAATTTGTACTTCCTTTCAATACAGATCACAACAATGTGGGGCCATGTTATAGCTAGTGCACACGTAAAAATGGGTAGTGAACAAAATTAAAGCCAGTGTGGCTGATATTTTAGCATTTGAATTGAAGTAAAGAGTAAAAAAATTAAAGCGGAAGATGAAAATTTTGTTTCAGCAATCAAAACTATAACAATTGACTAGGCTTACGCCTAATGCCGTTTGAGTTCATTTTCATAATTTTCGTCTGTGCTGTCCTATACTTCAAACATATAGAGACACTTTTTCAAGGTTTGAAATTAGCGTATTATATGGAAAAATTAAAGTACGATTTTTTTTTATGACATTAAATGTTTAATCAATCAAAGTATTATCATTATAATCACTTTTGCCATTTTATAGGTAGTTCACTGATTACATTTCGGAAAAAATTTTGGGAGCGAAAATCAATAAAATCTTTGAAAGCTGTTTGGACTGCCTTTGCAAAAACTGGTACTTGCAGTCCTTCATAGGCTGCTTAATTCCGTCATACATGGTGGCGTTAAGCCGAAAGCGTGGAGTAGAAGCGTGGTTTTATCGAAGTCCTCGTGGTCCTGTGCTTCAATGTAGGCAATAAATCCTTGTTGAAGATCTATAGACCAATATCGCTACTGAGCTAGCCACGTTAAACTGTTTTTGACAGTCATCACGAATTGTCTAGCAGACTTAAAGACTCCCTCTCCAACAAGCCGGTTTCTCAAAAAACATGTAGTAGCATAGATCACAAAACATATTTTTTACTATATTGTACAGAAGATCGAAGAATTTACTCTTATGTCTGGCGTAATATAGACTATGAAAAATCCTACGACACAGTGGAAATTTAAAGTAAAAAACCTGAGTACGAAACCCATCCAATTGCAGAAAAGGACACCTCAAAAATTAAAGATATCACAACACCCTGTCTTGTAAGATATCCCCGAAACACCGCTGCATTGGAAGGTAATTTCAAGCCGCTGAAAAGGAACTAGGCTATTTTTTTAAGTAGCTTTATGCTAAATTAATCTCATCTATAATAAATAAATTAATAACATCTATAAATTTGTATGGCAGTAGTTTTGAGTACTACCTTTTATATTCTTACTCCTAAAAGAAGTCTTAAATGAAGCAAGGTAATATCTGAAATTGATTTAAATATAACATTTAATTTTAAGATAAAATTGCTAGTGCTCATAATGCATAATTTTAAGCTCTAAAATTATTGATGAAGCTTAACGACGAAACCCGCTCTCAGTTTTGTCAAACATGTAACACCGGTTTTCCGCATCTCATTAAAATAAATAAGTAGGTATTCATAAATAAAAAAATAGTTTCGATATTATTTTTCGATAATGATTTCACATTTGCAAATTTTTTAAGCGTCAAGTTTATCTTAATATCTTATATTTTATAATTATGAATATTACTAATTATTATGAATGAATATAAAACTAGTGTATAAAGGGGAATTCCTTACTTCTGGGTGCAACTCGCACTTGACCGTTATTGAAATAAAAATGTGATGCCAGGGAATATGCTATAACCATAGCAAGTTTCATCAAAATACACCTAATAGTTTCAGAGCCTATTGTGTTGAAAGGGACAGACAAACGAAAATAAACAATAAGATACAAATATAATACGAAAAAAAGTATAACGCAATAAAAATTTTCAAAAATATTCATTGCACAGATTTGGCCGGGTAATCGTTTTATTAAAATATAGATAAAGTTAAAAATAGTAATAAATAAAAAAATCTTTACATTCTTTCACTCCTTATTCTTTCTTTAACCCTCAAGGTTGTCTCTGACTTCAAAAACATAGGAGATTTATACAGCCCTCTAAACCCTATTTCAAATAGTGTAAATGGCAAGAAGCTTTATTATCTCTTAAGGAACGAAAATTAATCCTTATAGATTAATCCTTTCTTAGCGGATGTCTAGAGCCTGTCTACTCTCTTGAAGAAATTTATCTGCCCAATTTCAAAATGGTAGGGTTACTTATTCGCGTGTAAGTCCAAGTGTTATTTCTCTTTTAAATTATAGAAAAAGCCATAATAGTTGTTAGGGGATCTTCCACCAAATCAGAAGACACGTGTTCGATGCCCTATGTAAAGGGGTATATAAAGGACCTCATCAAAATCTTATTAATTTTGGAAATTAATGTACGATAATATTTATATATTAGAGGCGTTGAAAAAGAAGTGGGAATGCGGTAAAAGATCTTAGGAAAATATTTAAGTAAATTCTCGCTGAAAAGCTGTATTTTCATAAAATAAAAAGAAATGAAAAAACGGTTCACCTTTTATTTTTTTTTTTTGCAGCATTATTGTGAAAATGAAAAAAAATTTACTACGTGCAGTTGTCTTGAAAAATTTCACTACGGAACAAGTAAATCAGGACATACGGGATACATTTGGGGTAAATACTCCTGCGAATTCAACAGTTCCATTTTCTAGAATTTTATATTGGAAATGAAACCACCTTAGATGACCCTCGCTCAGGGCACCCCTCGCGTCAGCAGTGATCGAAAAAATGATTAAAAAAGTCGAAAAAGTGTCACAGTAAATGTTATTGCTGAAGAAACAAAAATTTTGACAATTCTGTGCAAAACATTTTAAATGAACGCTTGAGGATAAAAAAAAGTATTCGTGCGTTGGGGAACCAGAATGCTTACCTATGCGCAAAGAAACAAACCAAACTAAATATTTCACGAGCCTTTTTGGAACTATTGCAAAAAGATCCAATCCTGAAACAAAACTAGTCTATGATTTGGAAAAAACCAACATTTCCAACTACGTACGATGTAGTTTCACCGGTAAGATCATGGGCTTTCTTTTCTGGGATAGGCAAGGGTAGCAATTATTGACAAGACAACTGCTATGTTATCCATGATTCTACTTTTAAAATGTACAATAAGAGTTTTCTTGAGTTATTGAACATTCCGACCGGGATAGTACCATCTGGTACTATATATCTATAATCTTATAGAATATGGGCGTGAAGTAAATATCTTGTGTTCCTACGTTTCGTTCGGTGAGAGAGATATCCGGAGGTTCAGTATGTATAATGTAGTTACATACATTTATTGACTGGATATTGTATTTTAAGTGATCTCACATTTTTCTTTATTTTAAGTAAAGCAATTAAAGTATCCTTATAATAGTAAATTATTTTATTTTCAGGATACCTAGATGTCAACAAAAACCACCATTCAATTCTTGAAGGGTTTACCCATAGTACCCATAAGCACTGGTGTGGTTAGTACGGAAAAATTGGGATAAAATTCCTTTAAAGGTTGTTACTAATAGTTAATCTTTAATTTTTAAATAATTTTAACATCACACGACTTTCCAGAGAAGAGATAAAGAAGAAGAAACAGAAGAAGTGAAGAGGCAGAACGATGCTCAACAAAGTAATCATACGGTGTTTACTTATTTGTTAATTCATATGAAATCCAAAAAATTTTTTATTCATTTCAAATAAGGATATCATTTTCAACTACAATTAAGATACAATTAAAGCAACCCACCGTATACAAGCACCGATACAATTAAATATATTATTATATTTATTAATTATATATCTGTGCTACTGCGAGTAGGCACTGTTAGATTTTGCGATCCGAACACTCACTGAGTCACTCACTCACAGTACTGAATTATCCGTAGGTACTGGGTACATTTAGTGACGCTTAGACCAAAGAGTATAATAAATAATAACTTGCTTCGGCATTTGCGAGGTGCGGACCAGTGCTATTTATACAAGAAAATCATTGAAGTAAGTACCTTAGTGCTCTTAGTCAAGGAACAAATAAATGATTAAGTGAATATTTAGATAACCACATCGTAACACTAGCAAATAAAAGTTCATTTCTTGTTATAACTAATTGTTTTTATCCGAAGTAGGCAGGTGAGCATGACTAATGTCCGTTTGCACTAACGGTACGCTAGGCAACTCATAATTAAGAAAGGCTTATATCAAAGGTAAGACATAAACTGTAACTTCGTATGCTGTGCTGTAACTGTAACTACCACACCCGGTTACTAAATCATTAATATGCTGTCACGGTGTCATGGTTAAACAATATCCACGTGACAGTGTAACCGTCAACTTATCCCAAAGCATAGAGTACTACCACAGTATAAAGAATTTACCCCTGCTATCCTTACTCTGTGGTAATACTAACGTATCGTGCTAACTTACAACTAACATAACTACCGAAAGATTAATTAATTAACAATGAATGCAATATGATATATTGTATTACCTAAAGCGCAGTCTGAAATACGTCTGTGTGTCTCAAATAGTGCTACGATGGACGGTTAGGGGATCTGCATCCGAATCAGGAGACCAAACAAATGCCTATACCTCTGACCACTCCAGTATTGGGTAAATGGTCGTGAGAGCTCATTCCTATTCCATTTCGTACATTTTCACACAACATACCTTTAACGACCACACATAATATAATAAAATAAACTAGCAGCCTATAAAGGTCCCTCTGATGGGCAAAAGCCTCTTCTAATTTGTTTCAGAATTGTTTTCAGTTAAATTAAATGAAAATATTTTAAAACAATCTAGTGCCATTTCGTGATAAAATACCTCTGACTTATATATTATAACTTTTGTTTGTAGTTTTAAACATACTTTAAGTATAAAACAAAGGCTCTGCACTTACCAGTGAGCATGATATACGTAAGTTTTTATCTGCAGCCTCTAAATCAGGGACTCACAAAGTAGTCGACATGAACGAAAACTAATTTTGGGGGTCGACGTGGTCTAAAAATCAACCTCTTCGAATTAAGTATAAGAATTAATTAGTATAAGTTGTGTTATGTGTTATAAGAATGACTAATATTTTAGTAGGAAGTATCGTTGTTGTACTTTTAAAAAACTCAACAAGTCGATAAGCGTGCACAAGTTCGTGCAAGATAATGTGTTGGAGAGCCTACAAGTCTTTCCGACATGTTTTGACTGGCTCTGTATTTGACGTATATACGTGATTTAACACGAACGAAATCATGATCCCGTTCAAGTCCAAACATGCTCCTGATATTTTACTATATAACAAGCTTGCACTTAAGTTGAAACTTCATTTGCGTTTTGAAATTCGTTGGAGCTAGAATATTTGTTGAGGATGAATACACTCATCTACTAATTTATTTCAAAAGATTACAAAGTGATTGCAAAGCTGAGGAGGTCATTGTCTTCCAAGTATGCATGGAGACGGTTGTCTACAACACGCTCCATAATCTTACAGAGTATGGAGGTGATTGCAATCGGTCGGTAGTTGGCAGGTTGTCACGACTTCCTTTCTTAGGTACAGGTTGGACATTGGTGATCTTCCAAGATTTCGGAACTTGACCAGTCCTCAGGGACAAGCGATAGCGGCGAGTCAGAACAGGAGACAACTCAGGCACACATGACCGCAAGACAATGGCAGGAATGCCGTCAGGCCCATTAGCCTTATACACATCTAGAGTGCTGAGTATTTTGAGTACCTCTTTTTTCCCAATGTGTACCTCAGGCATTGCAGAGTCACAACGAGGTAGCAAAAGTGGGCAGTTATCAGCAGCATCTATTTGTGAATTCTTCGCAAATAGAGAGGCAAACATGTCTTCTCTTTGGCGGTGTGAGCTAATGAGCCATCCGACTTCTGCAATGGCGGTAAAGAAGACCGGCAGAAATTGGCTTCGACCGATTTGGCAAGAGACCAGAAAGCTTTACTCCCAGGGGGTAAGAACGCCTGGGTAAGACGCTAGTCTGCCTCCAATACGGCCAATATGGTCGAAGCGGGCCTTGCGGAGGGCACGTTTGTAGGACTTGGCAGCACTTTTAAAGGCTCTTTTCAGTTACTGGACATTCGGCGCTTTGCGGACTCGAGCGTCCGCCCACTCCTGGTAAGCAAAGTGCTTAAGTGCTATCACACTCAGGGTTGAACCAAGGGCGGGGTCTCACATAGAGTGAGATATCAGAATATGAAACAAAATATTCCATAACCAGATATATCGCTACAGAAACAGCAGCCGCGCAGCACGCCGGGTCGTCTGAAGGGATAAACGCTGCTAAAGGTAAGACGCAAAGAAATGCCGCTTCTCATCCCAATCAGCTAAATTATATCGCCATACACGCCTAGTCCCCATGTGCACGCGTTCAGGTGGCGAGTAGACAGACACAGATTTCACCAGACAGTGGTCGGAGCTACCTAACGGAGAGAAAACTGCAACTTGATATCGGTTTGGATCAGTTGTCAACATAGGGTCTAAGCAATTGGCCGTGTGGCCATCAATATCAGGTATCCGTGTAGCGCCAGCTACCAGTAGGGAGAGACCTAGCGGTAGAGCAAATGCGTATGCTAATCTCCCGGCATGGTCAGCGTTCTGGTATGGCTACAGCCATTCCTGGTGGTGGGCGTTGAAGTCCCCCAGAACAACTAGCTGTGCTGACGGTACCTGAGCTGAGCTTTTTCGGCCTAGTCAGTTAGATACTGAAAGAGCCTGGTTGTCTCCATGTTATCGGTATGCGACCGATAAACAATGGCATAGAGTATCTGCTCCAAGCCAGTGTTCACCAGAACCCACAAAACGGAGAATCTGGAATCCTCTAGGTTACGGAGAAGTCGGCAGCAGATGTCATCACGAGCATACACGCAGTTGCCAGCGCAAGATTTGAAATTGTGTTCCAGGGTGTAACCTGGGTATGCTGCATCAGCTGGACATCTGATTTGCGTCTCAAGTTTTTCAGTCTCAAGGTGGTGATGGACTAAAACGAGATTGGAGTGCAGAACTCGGATGTTGGAGAAGTGAACTTTTAGTGCGAGGGAGTGCAACTGCTGTTTAGCCAGTTTCTTATTTTTTAACTTTTTTCATTATTAATTTTGGTAAACAGACGGTAAGGTAAGGGGACAGTTAGGCGAGGCATAGCAAAAACGAATACCAAGCGGTACAATCATAGTGCTGCACTGACGGGAGACTGGTCTGGCGCGCGCGGGGATGACCTACCTCCCCAGAGATGTTCACCGGGTCTTCGCATTTGGTCGCCAACCAGCACGATGACGCATCTTGGGATTTTTCGCGAATTGGCGCGGCACCCTTTCATAGGCTAACATACTAGTCGGGCACCCTACTACCTACGGTCGGCCAGCGGAAGACCGTGCTTAGGATCCCGCTACCCTCCGCGAACAGTCACCCAGTACAGACACCACGCAGTACCGAAATCGGATCGCAACACCATGCAACTACCCAGACTCCCCTTCCAAGATCTTCCAAGGCTACTCATTGCATCATGCCGAAACGCGATAAAAATCACTTGGTGGCAAGCTTTGCCAAGAGGGTGGTAACAAACCACGGCCGAAACCTACCACCAGATGGTGCTGTTCATTTGGCGCTACCAAAGGGACACGTGGGGGTATCTAGAGCTATAGCCCACGAACAGCATTATCTGCTCCTAGCCCTGTGCAAGAGAGACCACATTCACAATCATGCTTGTACACTCCTGCGTCTTATAGAGGGATATTGCATTTGACAGATGGTAAAAATTAAGTATTATAAAGAAACTTTTTTATGGAAGCCTTGTTCAAGATATAGTCAATCTTATCCGTAATAAAAATATATGTAATAATAAACTACTAATATATCTTTCCTACAAACAGGGAAGATTAATGGCATTGATCGCTCAATTTTTTTTGCAAAAGCCAATCACATAAAATAAAAGGTGGACATTGACCATACTCGTCCCTGGGTTGGCTAAAACATCGTAGACTTTTTTTTTTAAAAAAAATGTATGAGATCACCGTCTTGATCAGTTGTATAACAAGGTTGACACCTAGGAGTTTTAAGCTAATTATTTATCTCCCACGGGTACATATAGTGGTAAACGGGTACGCGACCCCGGCCTCCCGAGCTGCTACTGTCTTATATTTAGCCTTTCCAAAACAGCCTTCATACCTCTTCCTGTCCACAATCCACAATTTCCCGTAAAACTCCCGACCCTTTCCTCTTTTCCCTTGTTCCTTTTTCTCCGCCAATCCAAGGTCTGCCGCGTCGAGGGTTGCATGGTTAGAGGCGAGGCTAGTCGAGAGCGTGCCGATTGCCCTGGGACCTGGTGAACCCAGAGCAAGGCTAACCCTATCCTGGCATGCGGGGCTTTGTCAGGACCGAATCATATTTCCCTAGCTACTCGTGGGAACGCAATGAAAAATAACAAACTAACTAGGTATCAAAACGGCGGCGGTATGGCTCGCAACACGCCATGTCTCGTTCCCAGCGGCCCGAAAAGCGGACTTTTGAGAGCCGCTTTGCTACGATGAATGTCAGAGGACGAATGAATAAGAAAATAGACGAAGTATGTCAGATTATGAGTGAAAGGAAAATCGGCGTCATTCTGTCTACGCGAATAGATGACTGTGTTACTGAATTTGAATGTGTGAATTCTAGGCTCCTCTGGTTAAAGCTAAAGGTCGGGCTTACCCGTATTTTTGTACTGTGCGTTTATGCGCCCATAGACGTTGGTTCAAGCGGATCTACAATAGCGAAAAGGGAACGAGAGGATTTTTGGGATAGTATGAGAGACACTATGAAGTTATATAAAGGAAATGAAAGGGTTATTATGCTTGGAGATTTTAATAGATGGGTGGGTGCAAAGTGTGATGGATATAAAAAGGTTCTTGGTACTTATTTGGTGATGAAAGAGTGAATGAAAACGGTAAAAGTTTGATTGAAGTATGTTTGGAATGGAATCTTTTGGTGACAAACACTGTTTGCTCACAAACGAATTCATGTGTAAACAAGAGAAGAATGGTTCTAGAAGTATGATTGATTTTGTAATTGTAGATGAAAGATTGAAGAGGCAAATTGTAGATACTAGGGTGCATCGCTGTGCTTGTATTGATTCTGATAATTTTTTGGTCGTATCTCGAATAGGTGGGCTATTTAAGCCGTGGCGACAACAGCCCGTTGTACCGGAAACGAGCCTAGAGCGAGTGCAAGCAGAGAAATGGAATGATCACGACGATGGAGTGAAATGTGAATATGAAAAACGGTTGAAAGAGCGATTTACTGATTTAGGTGAGGTATGTGAGATAGAAGAGTGTTGGAAGACATTTAAAGATGGATTGGTAAATAAATATGTGGTGTTTCTAAAAGGAGGAAAGGTATAAGACATAAGAATGTTTGGGTGGACGAGGAAGTGCAGAAAGTTGTAAGTGAAAAGAAGAATGCATGGCTGAATTGGTTAGCGACAAAAGCTGCTCATAGAAAAATGTCTGCGACCATTGAGGATGTAAAGGATGCAAGAAAGGATTACAAAAAGTTGATAGCGTTGGTGAAAGAGGTTAGGAGAAAAAAAAAGAGAATAAGGATGAATTTGATAGGCGCCTTTCTGATCACTTCCGTTCGAACATAAAAATATTCTGGAAATCGATTAGATTAGCCTGAGGAAAGTCTGCAATCTCAAAGCTTACTAAAATTAGAATTAGGTCGGTAATATTATAAAAAAACAGGAATGTGTACTAAAGAGATGGGAAGAATATTTTGAAAGTCTATTTGAAAGAGGTGAGGCACCAGCAGATGCAGGAATGCCTATTCAAGGAACAAATAAAAGTGAATCAGGCAGAGACATAAGTATATATAAGTATGGATGAGATTATGAAAGCGCTGAAAAGCATGAAAGCAGGTAAAGCAGAGGGATATGGTACAAGGGAAAAGGGTCGCACCGAGATTGTAAAAATTACCGAGGTACTAGCCTACTCAGTGTCGTCGGCAAATTGTATGCTAAAGTTTTGATAGAAAGAGTCGTGGATGAAACTGATGAAAATATACGGGATGTGCAAGCAGGATTTCGAAAGGGGATGGGATGCACGGATCAGGTATTCTCCTTTAAGGTGCATAGTTGAAAAGTATTTGGCTAAGAACCAAAAAGTCAATTGCGCTTTCATAGATTTGGAGAAGGTCTATGACAAAGTGGTGAGGGATGAATTGTGATCGGAACTATCTTTGCATGGAGTGAGCAGTGATCTGATACGAGCACTGAAATCTCTATATGAGGGTTCCCGAGCTTGTATCAGAATTAACGGGGCGTACACGGACTGGTTTGATATCCATAAAGGTGTTAGACAGGGATGTGTAACATCCGCATGGCTGTTCAATTTATTCATGGATATTTGTTTGACAGATTTGAAGGAGAGTGATTGTGGACTAAGAATGAATGAGTTAGATGTTAAATGTTTGCTCTACGCCGACGATCAAGTCTAACTTGCGTCATCGGCTAAGGAAATGCAGGTAATGGTGACAATAATGAATGGGGCACTGAAAAGAAAGGGATTTCATTCCCTTTCTTTCCAGTGCAAACGTTAATAAGACAAAGGTTATGGGGTTTGAAAGAGACGAGACAATGACGGAAGTGTGTATCAATATTAGGGAAGATAGCTTAGAGCAAGTGAATGAGTTTGTTCACTTAGGAACAATGTTTACGAGAGATGGAAGGTACGATTATGACATTGAAAGCAGAGCGATGGCAGGTAATACGGTGATTTTTTTTATGGATTGCATACATTTATGAACAGACGACATCTCACAAAGCTCGTTTGGCTGTGCATAGCCCCTCTATGTTGTGTTGTGAACTCATAAAATATTTATTAATGCTTTATGACATTTTCATCAATAATTTGAATAAAATTTATAAATTATTCAAAGAAATAGCCAGACGATATCTCACAAAGCTCGTTTGGCTGTGCAAAGTGGGGTATTGGTACCAACACTAACAGATGGAACGGAAAGCTGGGTATGACAGAAGAGGCATGAAAGCAGGATAAATGCAGTAGAAATGAGAGCGTTAAGAAGTATGATTGATTAGAAGATAACTGACAGGGTTCGAAATAATGTTATCAGAGAGCGTTGTAGCGTGAAAGACGATGTAGTGACACAAATTGAGAAAGTGATGCTGAGCTGGTTTGGACATGTGGAGGGGAAAGTAGGTTGACGGAACAAATATATGAGGCGAGTGTAAATGGTAGAGTCGGGAGAGGAAGACCTAGGCCAACATTTCACGACCAAATCGGAGACGTTCTGAAAAAAGGCCAGGTCAAGAGTACTCTACTCTAACTCTGCTCTACTCTAACTCTACTCTACTCTAACTCTAACTCTAAACCAACGAGGATGCATGCGAAGATTGATGAAAGTGGAAGAAGCGAAAGACGTATGTCAGGACCGTAGCAAGTGGAACTAAATTGTCTCCGCCGACCCCGTTGGGAACAAGGTGTGAATATACACATACATATACACGTTACCTTTTTACATAAGTATTAACAAGCCAAGTTTGCAACATTTATTTCTTTAAATTTATCTCAAAGAGATTGTCTAGAATTAAGATTATAGAAAGCTCTTATGGACCTCTTTTTAAAACGATTACGTTTTCAGTATCAAACACATATCCCAACACCAAAATACCATAAGACATTAGCTATAGAAATAGCAAAAATAAACTATTCTAGTTGCTTCACTATCCTATGCATATGCTGCAGAGCTAAATCTGCAAGTTTGAACATATAGGGGCCCCATTGAAACTTTGCATCTCGAGTGCTCTCGATTCCAAGAAGAACAGTTCCCATTGCTGCCACAAGATCTAACTCTTCCCCATTTATAAGTACTTTTGGTATTTTTGTGGTATTTGAACATTACGTGTAGTTAGTTTTATTTTCGTTTAAAAGAAAAATAATTAACGTTTAACCAATTAACTATTTTTGTATGTGTTATTCACTTCGTCGTGTGTTAGAAGTAGACGTTTAATTTTAAAAATCAATGAAGTATTATCAGCAAATATTACAATGAGTATATCATCTTTTTCATGCTACATAGTAAGGTAAGTTATTTATGTAAGTAAAAAACAGGCTAGAAAAAGAATGCCCTGCGGATGCATTAATAAGCTCGACCCAGAAGAATACACAACATTGACAACGACTTTTTGAATTCTGTTATTCAAATACGAAATTATAATTAAGCGCTGTACTTCTTATGCCATAATTATGTAGTTTCCTGAACAGTGTATCATGGTGCACACATTCGAAGGCCCTGGAGAGATCACAAAAGACACCCAAGGCCTCAAATATATTATTCTCCTTAATCAGCTCTACAACAGCATCGATTGTAGAGCGACCATTGTAAAACCAAATTGATTATGTCTTAATAGTTGATCCAAAAATATTTTTTCAAAAAAGTGTTGATAGTACAGAAAATAGTCTAAAGTTATGGAAACATAATGAAATCTAATAGTTTTACGATCTTTAGGATCATACCAATCTTTAGCCATTAACGAGGTCATATTTGAACTAATTGCGAAGTCATAATAATTAGCGAGGAATCGGTGGATTTTAGACTTCTCTGAGCCGTCGTAAACCGGTTTTGTGCACGGGTGGTCACGCCGAACTCGTCAGCGGGTGGTCACGCCGCCGCGTCTTGTAATTTTGTAGCGCAGTTGCTTGAAGCAATGTCTCTGTGGGTATAGCTGCTCGTTGTATAACAAAGCTGATTAAAAAATCATTGGAAAAATGTGGCATAAGCAGTCTGCTATTTAAGTTCTGCCAAAAATGTTTCGTCTATCTACGCTGTAGCAGTATTATTTATTCTTGCATTAGCTCGACTTAGTCGTGGATAATATCAAAATAGCAGATAGAATTGCAGTTCGCTTCCTGCTGTGATAAGCTCTTCTCTACTAACGTGAACCTTGGCTCGGAGGTGGCAACACTGGTTTTAATTTTTCAAATGTTCTTTCACAGGTTGACGGCAGTTCAAATAGTAGATCGTCAGGCATTTGGCAAAAGTTTTTTTAAATAAATTGGTTTATTGACTTTATCAAGGTGATTTAATTTTATTTTTACGTGTTATGTAATTTCATTTTGAAAAAAACTACTATTTACTCTTAGTTTTAATAAAAAAAATTGGGTATTAGTACTTAATTTTAACCTAAAAGATGTTTAAAATTATACCTATAATTTATAACTTGGTTAAATATTATAATACCTTACTTAATTTGTTATAATTTAGACACGATTCATAAATCAAATTAAACATAGTGTTACTGCAAATGCATATAAACGTTTAATTTAAAAACTTACTTTAACGCTTCACGTGTCAAATAATAGATTCTGCTTCAATTCTCCAAGAATAATCATATTGATGAAACGCAGGACACTGCGCTAACGCCCATTGACTACTGTAACAGTCTCTTAAAAATACAATCTGCTTCAACTTATTTACTATTTTTCATTATTAATCTGAACAGAGAAGTTTTTTCATTTCAGGAAATGTCAACCTTAATGCATGAAAAAATATGGTTGGATAAAACCGCTTATAATGAGGCAGAAAAGAACTACTATGTATCTTTATCAAAGGTAAAAATCAAGTTACAAACAGTTGTTATGGTTGAATAAAAATACCAATAGTATTATTAGATCAGAGGCTGTTGATTTATAATACTGCTTAATTTATATGCTATTTGGTTGTGCATTTCACAAAATATTGTATTTTGATGTTTTATAAACAAAACACCACTCACATATTGATATAATATTAGTATGAATTTCTGTTAACCCTCCTCATGCCATAACTAAAATTTCTCAAGAACTAAGGATGAACAATGCATTGAAGCCAGGTTTGCAATTCAAAAGGGACCTTATAGACTTCGATAGTTGAGCCCCCTTTCTTGAGTGCTAATCAAATTTCACGTTGCTGCGCGATGCGTCAGCGATGCTGATGTTGAACTAATAGGGATATCAACTTGTTGTTTACTTCTTTCTTTTATTCTTTTTCCTTTTAGCTTTGTTTCTGTCTAGGTGAATATTCTAAAGAACAAGAGTGTAAATGAGCCAACAGGTAGTATATTAACAAAAATGTTAAATCAAAAAATCAACTCTGGTTTCTGAAGGAATGATTCCTTATTAACTTGTTTATTATTAGCTATCAAATCAATCACTTTGTTAAATAACTACATTTGACATAGCAATCTATACAATGTAACCAAGAAATATTTTAAGTTTCTGTAAGGTTACTGTCAAATTGTCTTAAGTAATTAGGGGGAGTGTGACTGATTAGCGAATAGCAGTTTTATTATGAAGCACTTTATCTTTTATACACACCACCTACCTATCTATGTATAATATCTCTAATAACATTTTTGACATTTTACTTTCTCTTAGGACTTTTAGACTTTTTCTCATAACTAGTTATCATGGAATGATTTTATTTAATTAATAGCATAGGTATTTTAATATTATTCCAAAGTCTATTACCATATTGTTGCATGTGAATAAATAATTTACTCAAATATGTTAAAATTAAAAAAAAAAATCTGTTTCTAATCTTTTTCCCGTCAACAAAGGATTTAACAGATGAATTGTATTTTATAGAATAGATCAGTATTAGAAAAACTGGACATTAGTGTGACAGTGATGACAACAATTTACATTATCAATGAAAAAATAGAAATTCTATTGTATATTAATATGGTTATATGAATTAAATTTCGTGATTTGCTTTGAAATAGATTATACCCTGTTCACATAAGCATGAGATTTAATGTATACAATGTTCATAAAATATAACAGCAGTGCATATTATTCAAGAGAAGGAAAGTCTGTCAAGAGCTAACAGTTTAATAAATAACTATTAGTAGAATAATAAAAAAAATTATGTTTTATGTATTATATATATTTGAACAGAACTCAAAAACTATTTAAAATAGTTTCATTTAAAGTTTGCTTTATTTAAAATATTCCTTTTGATTCTGGAAGAAGAAGTATATAGGTTATATTTTTTTATTGACTTATTATCTCAATTAAAAGTTCCATTAGCTGCTGCTGCTGCAGCTACATTTTAGTTATATTGGGACTTAAATAAGTTCATATATTCTCACAGGTATATGCAACTACTAGTGTTATCTGCAAAATGTTGACATGTTTGATTCTCATGCTAAAGTGAAAAGAAAAGGTGACTTCTGCCTTGGAGTCATCTGGGTAGGTACCATCCATTTTCCATTTCTGCCACCAATTAGCAGTGCAACAGTTGTGTTAGTAATGTAGCAAGCAATGTAATGTTGGAGTAAGAATGTGAGCGCCAGTATAATTACAGGCTCTGATATCCATCTTATTCGACAAGGGTTACACCAAATGTCAAGCATTTCAGATTAAAGTTGTTTGCAGGTTTCAGTTGTACCGCTTAGTCCTTAGTCACCCCCATCCAATTAAAAAAGTGGTTGAAAAACTACACACTTCTCTTCTCCCTTCCATCAGTTGAAATTAATTGGACTTGTTAAGTCAAATCTAATGAGCCCAAATTCGATGGTTAGAATAGTAGCCAAGTAAGCTACCCACCTTCCAGCTCCATCATCAGACCAGCCCTATGCTACCATATTATTGTATGGATAATTCATTTTGCATGCAAAATTCTAATTTATTTGGATGTCTAGAAGAGGGTGAAAATATATTTGAGAGATTCCATTATATTCATACATAGCTGGTCTTGAATGAATAAAAGCATGTCAAAAAGATATATTTTATTAGTAATAGTTATATAAATAACAATTTACATAAAATTATATATTTTTGGATGTTTCTCTTTAAAAACTAACAATGTGTTTTCATTTCTTATTTTATTTACATGTTGAACACACATTTCTACTGTTTATACTACAATTGATCATAATTGAGGTCAAGGTATATTTTATGGTCAGTTTAATAAAGTGAAATTATTAAGAGTTGATGGTTGTTATTAATAGAATACAACAAACTAGGTTAAAGTGATAAATTTATCATGCTGACTGATTCTTATTAATAGTTTCCATACAGGTTTTAGGTGCCTGCGACATACAAGTAATAGAACCGGTTTTAGTTCAAAAAGGGTTAAAGAATAAAAATTGGCAAACCCCTACACGCGAACGGGTCTGTCCCACACTTATGACTAATAACTATTGAGACATGAGTCCTTGGGTTCGAATCCCAGCTGGAGTCCATATATTTCACAAATAATTCCTTTTCGGGTCTGGGGTTGCATTTAGTGTACATTCCTCCGATCCGCTATCACTCGCGGCACTATAATAGTGTACTTATATTTAACATTCATTTTGTCTTTCAGGTTCAAACTACTCCAGTTTTAATCGGGAACTCGTCTCTAGCTAGTGAAGTGGCAAAAGCAAGGCAACATATCAAAAATTCTTTAGAATGTGTAAGTAAGCGTCTTCATAAGCCTATAGGCCTCTTTTACAATGGCCCTGCTTGGCAAGCGGATTGGTGATCGCAGTACCAGGCCACCTTGCAGCATAGATGCTACTACCCGTCATCCGTCTAGTATGTTTCGAGATGGCCGTTGCTATATTCAAGGCTTTTCCCTTAGACGCCGCATACGACACCCACGAGAAGAAAGGAAATATGACGTAGAAAGCCATATATGATTATCTTTTAACTACCTAAATATGTGTATAAGCACTTATGCCTGGGGGGCTGGACTAAAGTTTTCTATTTGACATGACAGTGTAACAAAACTAGCTTCAGCTACCCACTACACAAGGTGTCTGGTTCTGCGATTACTAATTCGCTTACCGAGCGTGGCGATGATGGAAAATCCTCCTTTATAGGAGAGGCCTTTGTCCTACAGTAGACTATTTACAGGCTGGTAAGGATACCATCAGCCAGTGATAACAATTCAAGGTTTCCTTGTAAACGGTTGCTTGAGGTGAGTATCTAATAGATTAGTTAGAATAATTGAATTCAAAAAGATTAGCTAATTCGGGTATTTTTTCAAAAATTTTGGCTATATTTTCAGATGGATAGTGTAGCTACATTGGCTAGTCTCCCAAATACCGAACTATTCAATAAGTTAAACAACGTAGAGAAAGAGAACACTGACTTGAAAAAAGCAATCGACGATCTGCGCAAATTGTTTGTCGGCCTCCAAGCTAGAGTAGAAGTACTAGAGTCGAACACCAAAGTGGGGGTTTGTAAAGTAAGTTTTTCCGAACTATTTGATTTTAGTTAAATAATTAAAGCGGTACCAAGTTGTCAAACTCAGACAAATAATGTTATGTAATAATGAAACGAAAGGTGCCAAAACCGCGTGGATCGAGAGGGTGTGCTGCACTCTAACCTATCAATACAAAAACATGTGAAATATCAAGTATGTACTGATGTGTCCAAAACAACCGTTATAATTATTCCCAACATTATGATATTTACGTTCTTTTATGTGGTAGAGACAAGCGGCGGCTTTTGCTACTGCTCGAATGGGCCGGCTCGACCGGGTTGGTACCACGGCCTCGCAGAATACCGACGTGAAGTAGAGGTACCTTGCACTTCTGCGTTTCGTTCGGTGAATGAGGTAACTGAAGGCCCAATATTGGGTGTCAAATTCTAACTAGATTGGCCCAAGGAAGTGTCACTTCAACAAGAACATTGTGATAATAGAAAGGTAAAGAATAATGTAGTAATAGTAAGGGAGAGGAGAGATAATAGGCTAAATACTTTTATAATTACTTCTAGTATTGACTTTTCGTACCGTCTTCACGTGATTCAGATTTACGTGCAATTAGATATTGATAATCTTCATAACGCGATTACTAATTTAAATAACAATCTAATATCTGTCTATGACTGGTAATCACGCTTTGGAGCCTCTGTGAATCCTACGAAATGCCACGCTATATTGGTAGGTAGCTCGAGAATGCGGGCTAAAGTAGTAGATTTTACGAATCTACTACTTTAGCCCGCATTCTCTTATCTCTGTCCTTCGCTTTTCATCTAATCATAAGAGGCTGAGGCTGCACTACTCTTGAATTCCTTTCCTGAAGACATTAGGAAAGTGTCTAGTAAGTTATCATTCAAGACTGATATGTGAACACCTTTTCAAGACATCCATTCCCACTTAGTGAAATTGATATCATCGGTGATTGCAGTTATTATAATATTGTATATGAGGGATGTATGTATATATATATTATACGAGTAGGTATATATACATATTTATATACATTCATATATAAATTTTGTTTTATGTGTTATGTAAATTTATATGTTAAGGACATACAATATCTTTGGGTCTTAGTTTAGTGAAGTTATTTATGTATTCTAGTTTTATTTTTTTACAATTTTAATGTTTTGCACCTTAACAATATCTCTCCACGCCTCGGGTTGACTAGCAGAGAATGCCAAAAGGCATTAAGTCTGCCCTTTGTAACTGCCCTGTGTACTTTTATATAGGTATTTAAATAAACTTTAAATAAACAAAAATTAAAAAAATGAATAACCGCAGGGAAAAATCTATATTTACAGGCTACGCTAGCATCTGAAGCAGCACTAGATTCTGATGATGGTGTTGACTTATTTGGGTCTGATGATGAAGAAGAAAGTGCAGAAGCTGTAAAGCTGAGAGAAGAGCGTCTTGCTGCATATAATGCAAAAAAATCTAAAAGTATGTTAATCAATTTGGAGCATTGCTCAAAATGTATTTTTTAATTGCAGAATGTTAATTAGTCACATTGATTTTCACATTTCTTCGTTTTTTTTATTGATTCTATTAAAGTTATTCTTTATAATTTCATAAGCATGTTGTATTTCTATGCTGTCTTCAAATAATCATAACAGTAAACTTTTTTCAGAACCGGTCCTAATTGCAAAATCGAACATTATTTTGGATGTAAAGCCTTGGGATGATGAAACTGATATGGCTGCAATGGAACAAGCAGTACGGGCCATAAACACAGATGGTCTTTTGTGGGGTGCTGCCAAACTTGTGCCTCTTGCTTTTGGCATACATAAATTGCAAATTTCTTGTGTTGTTGAAGATGATAAAGTGTCTGTTGATTGGCTCACAGAAGAAATTGAAAAAGTTGAAGAGTTTGTAAGATATTTTCCTTATACCTATTCAATAAACAATTTTGAAATTGTTAGAAACTAAAATTTTATTAAGAATAGGCTAACACTTCATTATATGATATTTATCATCATTACAATCTTGGTGCAAAGCATGTTATCCTAAAAAGTGAAAGTTTCATTTATTGGTTAAAGCTAGGGAGTAATTTTAAAAGCACCCTGTGAATTTCCCACTGTTGGGCAAAGGTTTCCTCTCAATATATTGTTGAAACCCTCTTAAGGTTTCGAGATGAAATGGTGCGTTATGCTCCTACAGTGCTGGTTTGTGGACTTTACATATCCTGTAAATGATATTTTTTTATTATTATTTCTCAAACATGAAAGTATCCTGCCGATGTTTACCTCTATCGCCGGGCCTATTCCTTTTGCTTGCCGATTCTTCTCTGAGGCGGACATGTTTTGCGAACCGGTGGATTTTGCCATTCATAGGAGCATTAAACAAGCCTGTATTTAATAAAAAAATCTTACCTTTGAACAACACATCATAATATCTATCTGTATAGTGAAGGATATATGAAATCTGCCCTTTATTATTGGAGCAGCATAATGAAATCAGACAATTTTACTCTTAAAATAAAAAAAATCCAAAACCTTCAGGAAATAGTGGTTAAAGTTAAAGTAAAGCCTGTTACTGTCCACAGCTTGCCAAAGACCTCCTTTTTTATAGTTAAAAAGACTGGAACTGGCAAGTCTCCGCCACGCTGAGCCAGTGCGGATTGTCGGACTCCTCACGTATTGTTTCATATACATACTGGTTTCCTTCACCATCAATCACGTGGTAAATCCCACTGAGGTCACTCACGTACTATGAAATTAACCACTAGGCATGGCTTTCGAATTATGGGTATTGTTTACTATTATGTAAGGCACCCAGACTACAAATTAATACCCTAACTTTTTATTTTCAGGTTCAAAGTGTCGACATCGCTGCCTTCAACAAAGTTTAATATTTGTTCTCTTTAAAGATATATAATATTATAGATATCTTTATAAATGTTGTCTTTTATTTTATGTCGAATATAGTAAATTTAAAAGAGTGATAGATTTGCAATGTTAACGAGGTTTATGAAGATGCGAAGGAAATATTATTTTGATGTTAAAGTGCAGAAGCAATATGAACTCACGTGTATAACTGTAAACATCTACCGTGGGGTAAATGTTAAGTCCGTTCTGTCCGACTTATATTAAGATTGTTTTCAGTCCTCATAGCGTGAGGATTTTCCAACTAATAATGATTTACTTAACAACTCTGGTCGGGGCGAGGGGTCTCATTCCTCGCGAGTCTCATGGCACACCTTAGAGCTATTATATGACACTAACCACACGAGGTAATATCCCTGCAGAGGCCCGCTGTAGGCACGCACACATCGCTTGATCTTTCACTGATTGGTTCACGTACGCTCCGCCGGTATATAAACTCGTTTACACCCCTTCAGTTCATATGAAAAAGGTATGTACTAAAGTACACAGAGGAATCGAATCAATAAAAGCAAGGAATGCTTAGTTTAGTTGCGATAGCTAGCTTACGCAGCAGAAATATCTGTCTATCTCTATCATATGAATAGATATTATTTAATGATGAACTTTTCAACTTCTTAATGATACAAAATAAACAACATTACAATAGTTAACTTCGTCTTTGTGAAATAAAAGCCATTTCTTAAATATTTATTTGTTTCTAGTAAGTCACCATAAATCTAATAACCGAATTTATATTAATCTGTTAAGTGACAACAATGTTCCTGACATTATAACATTAATAGAACCGGGTAGAGACCATGAGAAGATCCTGGAGCTGTAAGAAGAGATAAGCAAGTTACATTGAAATATTACAGGGTTGTCTGAAATCCGGTAACTTGTTTCACCTCTGGAAAGGCGACCATCTGTCCTTAAGAGGTGACGGGATTATCGTCTACAGGTCCCTCAACAACGTGATCAAGATCTGAAGAGGGGTGGCAAATTTTATACTGAGAATAACCCAAAAGTATTCGCTGAAGGTCATAAAAAAGTATGCACCTATCTCAACACACCCTAATGACAAAGAGGAGGCAATATATTCGGCGGTAGGTGGAGAAAAAGTTAGCACGTCCTTACGTTTTGTAAATTTATTAATATATATTTTTTTATTTAATTTAAACAATATTATGTGATAATTGTGACATTTATTAGTGCAACAGTGCTACAGTATTGAGTACATTTGTACAATTGTGCATATGTGAATTGATTGCATTCACACCACCTGCCAGCACATCACACACGCTTGAAGTTTTTTTACTATTCACTTATTATAACACAATGTCTCAACTTGAAGAGATTAAAACTGTGCAGAATAACCTAGAGGAATACTTCTCCAAAAGAATGGCCGAGCTGGAAGCCCAACTACACTCCGGGGGGCCCGCAAAGGATACAGTAACGATGGTGGCAGAGGAGTTCCGGACCTTCCGAGAGCTCATGTTCTCCATGCTTAGCTTGCTCCGTAAGCAGATAAATGAGTGCTCCCGTGTGGTAGACGTAATTGAGACCAGGCATCGTCGTAAGGCTCTGATCTTCTTAGGGGTGGCTGAAAACGAAAAGGAAGACTGCAAGGCTGTTATCCTGAAGATAGTTCACAAGATGGAGTTGAGGGATATCACAGAAACGAGCATCGGAGTTTGTCACAGGATTGGAGTAGCTAGCAAAGATCACCATCGACCAATCCTAGTTAGGTTCTCTAGTGTAGACTTCAGATCACTGGTTTGGAGGGCCAAATCTAGGCTAAAAGGCACATCTGTGTCCGTGAAAGAGTTCTTGAGTAAGTCACGGCAGACTGTTTTCGCCAAATCTAGACAGCGTTTTGGTATGAAAGCATGCTGGACACAGGATGGCGTAATAGTGGTGAAAACCACAGACAGTTCCAGGCATAAAATCACCACAATGGACGACCTGAACTCCTTAGTGTTGAGATACCCCAAGACGGCAGCGAAATCCTCAGTAGTGGACAAAAGCATCACCGGGAGTTCGCTTTCATCACGCTTGATCTCAAAAGCACGCAAGTGACTACACTTTGATTGTTTGGTAATAATACATTGCATCGCAATACAACTAGTACATTTGTGTCTAATTACTATGTTATGTACGTTCTATTCGGTGCTTTGTCCAGGTTGTTTCTCAGTTCCAACTAATTTCATTTAATTTATTTGCTAAACTTTGCTACCTAATATGAACTTCTTAACTTCTTTTTCATATTATTACTTTGTTTTTCCTTTTTTTTCTGATATTTAATCATGTTTATGCTTTTGTTTTCATTAGTAATAGGTATTTAAAATATCATGTTTCTTGTTTGTTGATGTTTAACTTTATATAAAAAGTACTTTGTAATGTATTGTATTATAATGGACAGGCAAAGGTCGTATGTCCGAACAGCCAAATTCACTTGCAATATAATTTAAAGTTGTATAAAATTTAAGATATTTTGGTGTGGACCGTTTTTGTTCTATGGTTACATATTTTTAATTTTGTTTTCGTTAATACTTTTTTTTTCTTGTTATTTTTTTTTCCTGCTTGTTTTAAGGTACACATTTTAGGTATTATTTAATTGTGCGGGTGTGAGCTGGCGAGTGGTGCAGAGATGGCAGTGTTGCACCCACCCTCAAGTTATATATTTTTAATTTTTATATAATATTTTTATTTTATTATTTTAGTAATACTTTTATTATTTATTCTTATATATTTTATTTTATTATTATTTACATCTACTTGTGATGAGTTCTGATGATGATTCTTTTCTCTCTGCCAATGAATCTGCTACACTGTCAATCAATGACAGCTTCTGTTCTGCAACTGATACACTCGGTGATTTTGTCCGTCATGCGTTCGACTAACCTCGGTCCTTATTTAACGTATGCCATATCAATGCACAAAGTGTGCCCAGTCATTACAGTGACTTGATTGAGGGTTTCTTTAGAGATAGCTTTAGAGCCGACGTTCATGCCGTCCTAATTTCGGAGAGTTGGTTCAAACCCCATCTTCTCTCGACCACTTATCCCCTCCCAGGCTTCACACTTTTTTACGTGGTAGAGCCAAGCGGCGGCTTTTGCTGCCACAGGAATGGGCCGGCTCGTCCGGATAAGTACCACGGCCTCGCAGAATACCGGCGTGAAGAAGAGGCATCTTGTGCTTCTGCGTTTCGTGCGGTGAGTGAGGTAACCGGAGGCCCTCTCCCCCCTCCCCCCTCCCCAAATATGGTAGCGGTATATAATTTTGAGCTACCCCAGGAGGGTACCAGTACCTACGGTTCTGGAGAATCCCTCACTGAGCATCCACGTTCAGGCTTTCCTACGCTACCTAATCGTGGATGCTCAGTCTGCCCCGCGTATTCTGGGGGGGGGGGGGGGGCAATATTCCGCTCTCTTTCTTTCCTACTCGAGGCAAACGCAGCAAGGAAACTATGGCATCCCCTACCGCGCTCGCCGTGGATTTCTGCAATATCAGGGGACTCCACCCGAACCTTAGCGCCGTTCATTACCATCTTGAAACGGCGAAGCCTGCCTTGCTTTTTCTTACAGAGACTCAGATATCGTCTCCGGCTGATACCTCTTATCTCCATTACGTCAGAGATGATATCTGTTCTCGACGCCTCGGTAGTCTTGAAGGTTTGGACCTATTTACCGTTTGGCTGCGCATCGAAAGCGACGACCATCCGCGCGTCTATGCGTGCCTTTACAGGTCCCATAGCGGTAATACCGTAACTGACCGACTCATCGACCACATCCAAATGGCTACAGATTCCATGTTACAACAGATCCCATCCGCAGAGATCGTGATTCTCGGCGATTTTAATGCCCACCACACCGATTGGCTCGGTTCTCGCATAACCGATCATGCGGGGAGATCTGTTCACGACTTTGCATTAGCATATGGCCTGACACAACTGGTAACCTCGCCGACGCGGATCCCAGACGTGGAAGGTCATACACCTTCCCTGTTGGACCTTTTGCTGACCTCACACCCGGACGGATATTTGGTCTCAGTCGATGCCCCTCTTGGCTCGTCGGACCACTGTCTGATCCGGAGTGTAGTGCCTATCGCGCGCCGATCCCGAAGGCGATCTGCGGGCTTCCGCCGTGTGTGGCACTATAGGTCGGCAGATTGGGATGGAATGCGGTCTTTCTTTGCTTCCTACCCATGGGGGCAGGTTTGCTTCTCGCTGGATGATCCCAACGCCGTTGCAGATTCTGTCACCGATGTGGTACTTCAGGAATGGAACTTTTATTCCGTTCTCTGCAGTGCCTGTCGGAGGTAAATCCCAGCCTTGGTTTAGTCGCACCTGCAAAATAGCGTCACGCCGAAAGCGGAAGTGCTACCAGGCCTGGGCCGATGCATCGGCGTCTCGGGATGCAAAAACCAGTGCTCTTAAAAACGAGTACAACTCTGCCTCCAGGTCCTTCAAAAGAGTTATCGCTGCGGCAAAGTTAAAGCACATTGGCAGAATTGGCGCGAGACTAGTTCGCCTCCCATCGGGATCCCGCGCATTCTGGTCTCTCGCCAAGGCTGTCCAGGGGAATTTCTGTCAGCCATCTCTCCCATCTCTACACAAGGAGGATGATTCGCTGGCCCATACTGCAAAAGAGAAAGCCGATCTCTTGGGCTCTCTTTTTGCATCCAACTCGACTCTTGATGACCGGGGAAACTCTCCACCTACCATCCCGTGGTGTAAGTGCTCCATGCCGGAAATTCAGTTTCTGCAGAGCTCAGTGCGAAAGGCACTCCGCTCCCTGGACATTCATAAGTCGAGTGGGCCGGACGGAATCCTTCCAATTGTGCTGAGGATGTGTGCCCCTGAGTTGGCACCGGTTCTCACGCGTCTTTTCCGGCACTCCTACTCTTCAGGCGTCGTTCCGGAATCTTGGAAGACAGCATTTGTGCATCCAATACCCAAAAAAGGTGACCGCTCCGATCCGTCCAACTACAGGCCTATTGCCATCCCCCCTTGTTATCTAAAATAATGGAGTCACTCATCAACACCCAGCTCCTGAGGTACCTGGAGGAACACCAGCTGATCAGTGACCGACAGTACGGTTTCCGTCGCGGACGATCAGCTTGTGATCTTCTAGTTTACCTGACTCACCGATGGGCTGAAGCAGTTGAGTCTAAGGGGGAGGCTTTGGCGGTTAGTCTGGACGTAGCGAAAGCATTTGATAGGGTTTGGCATAAAGCGCTTCTTTCAAAGCTTTCATCTTACGGGGTTCCTGAGAGATTGTGCAACTGGGTCACCAGCTTCCTCACGGATCGGAGCATCAAGGTTGTTGTCGACGGTGCATGCTCGGACCCCAAACCCGTGAATGCTGGTGTTCCACAAGGCTGTGTGCTATCTCCCACTCTGTTCCTTCTGCATATCAACGACATGCTACAAATCAGTAGCATTCATTGCTATGCAGACGACAGCACGGGTGATGCCCTATATACAGGCCGTGCGAATATTTCTCGGGAACACGTCGACGAGTGCCGGAACAAACTTGTGTCTGAAGTCGAGACCTTGTTATTCAAAGTCTCGGATTGGGGTCGACGTAATTTGGTCCTATTCAACCCCAAAAAGACACAGGTTTGCGCGTTCACTGCTAAAAAGAATCCCTTTGTCGTTTCTCCTCTTTTTGAGAACATTCCCCTTATTGGCTCAGCCAGTATCAGAATTCTTGGCGTTGACATATCAAGCGACGTTCAGTTCCGTGGTCACCTGGAGGGAAAGGCCAAATTGGCTTCCAAAAAGCTTGGTGTGCTCTGTAGAGCGGGACAGTATTTCATGCCGGTCCACCGTTTGCAATACTGTTCTCATCTCTGGGCAGGGGCACCCCAGTACCCACTCCTGGCATTTGACCGCATCCAACGTCGAGCGGTTCGAATTGTCGGCGACCAAGCTCTCTCTGATCGGCTTGATTCTTTGGCCTTGCGAAGAGATGTTGCTTCTCTTTGCATTTTTTACAAAATTTTCCACGGGGAATGTTCTGAGGAACTTTTCGGATTGATCCCAGCTGCTGAGTTTCACCATCGTACATCGCGACAGAATTCGAAGTTCCATCGATACCACCTAGATGGTTGGCATTCCACCACAGTGCGTTTTAATCGAAGTTTTCTGCCACGCACTTCGATTTTGTGGAATCAGCTGTCGCCAGCAGTATTTCCGAACAGTTACGACTTAGGGACCTTCAAGAAAAGAGCTTATTCCTTCCTTAAAGGCCGGCAGCGCATCTGTAGCTCCTCTGGTGTTGTGGATGTTCGTGTGCGTCGGTGATCACTTACCATCAGGTGAGCCGCACGCTCGTTTGCCCCCTTCTTCTATAAAAAAAAAAAACACTAATCCGCAATGACCGTCTCGACAGGAGAGGCGTTGGTGTTGCTATATATCTTCGCAGCGACTTCCCCTACAAAATCCTAGCTTCTTCCTCTCCTTTTTATTCCGCTTCGGCAGAGTTTCTTTTTCTTGAAGTCTGTGTAAAAGGACTTAAATCTGTCTGTCTGGGTGTTGTCTATTGCCCACCTTTAGTTGACTATTTCTCCAGTCTCGAAACGATTCTGGAATCTATAGGGTCTGAATACTCACATCACATCATCATGGGCGACTTTAATACTGACCTGCTAGCTCCGTCCTCACCTCGTTCCTCTAAACTCCGTCAAATTGTCGAGTCAGTGGGCTTCCATATTCTTCCCTTACAAGCCACTCACCACAACACTTACGGGGACGATACCTAGCTTCTATATTTAATCCTCACCTCAAACCCTACCCTTGTCGCCTCTTACGGGCAACACTTTGCACCTGGGTTCTTCCACAATGACCTAATTTTCTTCTCATACATTCTAAAAACTCCCAAATTACCTTCTAAAATCAGGCTCATGCGTTGTTTTGGTCGCATGGATGTGGAGAAACTGCGTAAGGATGCTTCCGAATTGAGCTGGGAAAATGTTGTTACAGGCTCCACAGTGGACGAAAAAGTAGGTGCATTTAACGACACTATTCTCCGACTATATGATGCACATGTTCCCATTAAAAGAGTGAAGCTCCGGCGGCTGCCTGCACCATGGATGACGAACGGGGTTCGCATGGCAATGAGACGCAGGGATCGGGCTTTTCGCAAGTTTAAGAAATATCGAATTGAGGAAAACTGGATCTTATTTAATGCTGCAAGGAATCGGTGTAATCAGATGATACGCAACGCTAAACGCCGACATATTCTTAATAATATTACTTCTTCTTCCCCGGCTGATATTTGGAAGTTCCTTAGGACAATGGGAATCGGTAGACAGCCATATTGTGAGCTCCCTGAAACAATTGGTTTGGATGACCTCAATCGTCATTTTGCCTCTCACACTCCTATGGATCACCAAACTAAGTGATCAGTTGATCACTTAATGGGTTTACCTCGTCTCAATGTCAATCTTTTTAACTTCTCTCCAGTTGCTACGGATGAGATCAAGAAGACCATTCTTTCCATCAAATCTAATTCTGTGGGCTACGATAACATCGGTCTTCAAATGATAGTTAATATCCTGGACCATCTCCTGCTTCCTATTTCTAACATCATCAACTTCTCCCTAGATTCTGGTACTTTTCTTCACTGTGGCGCAAAGTCCACGTTATCCCCCTGCCTAAGACCCCGAATCCTTCTCTACCCAATCACTTCCGTCCTGTATCCATTCTTCCCTTCCTATCGAAAGTACTTGAAGCCTGCGTGCACAAGCAGCTGTCTCAACATGTCTATCAAAACAGTTTACTTAGTTCGATGCAGTCTGGTTTCAGACCAGGTCACAGTACTATTTCTGCGCTCCTCAAAGTTACTGGTGATATTAGAGCTGGCATGGAGGATACGAAGGTCACTGTACTGGCCTTGGTTGATTTTTCTAATGCTTTTAATAACATCAGTCACGACATCCTACTATCTGTCCTTTCCCATTCTATTATCTCTCCCGAGGCACTGGAAAGGTTCTCAACCTATCTTCAAGGGCGTCAGCAGTCGGTCCGTATCGATGAGGCATTCTCTAGTTGGTGCGACATATATGCTGGCGTTCCACAAGGCGGAATTCTATCTCCTCATATTTTCATGCCGATGACCTGCAGTTGTACTCACAGGCAACTGTCGATTGTGTGGCTAGTGCGGTGGATAAGGTTAACAGGGACCTAGAATATATTAAGAGCTGGTCTGATAAGTTTGGTTTAACTGTTAACCCATCTAAGTGTCAAGCTATAATATTAGGTAGTTATCGGATTCTGAGGAGACTGAATACAGCAGCATTACCTGCGATAATTTTTAATGGCACTGTAGTAGAATTGTGTCCTTCTGTTAAAGACCTTGGCCTACACATCGACTCCACTCTTAGCTGGCAAACTCAAGTCAGGAATGTCAGCCAGAAAGTCACAGGTACCCTAAGAACTCTCTATCGCCTGAAAAATTTCAAGTATACCTCAGTGTGCAGTACATCCATTGCGTGTTGCCTTTTAACCAACGTTTCAGTGTCAGCGATAACGTTTTTTGATAACGTCCATGAATTATTCAAGTTGTTTAGTATTTCAACAACAGAACTATAGTCAACTTCTGCTAAATATATGTTGGACTGATGGCATCCTAACAAAAACCGTTGATTTCCAGCCCTCTTGATTTTTCACAGACACAACCATCACTTTTCCGAGTTCGGGCCAAAAGTCCCACTCTGAGCTCTTTCTATAGCACGACTGCCAGTGGTACAATTAGATTGCTATTTGTATCATCTTACTATAAATAATTGAATCAAAATTTACTTTTGTTACTCACCTCTTTTGCGTGCTAGTATAACAGAGGTCAGTGTAGTCAAATTTTGTATAAGTTAAAGGATCTGGCGGTATAAACAAAAATATCAAATTGAAACACTTCTTTCTAAACGCAATTTCGAATTAAAAATTTTATTAATTTACATTTGAACAAAAAACGTGTGGTAGGATTGTTTACATTTTTCCATCGACAAAAGTGACATTGAAATGTCAATGTCAGTTGACAATAGTCCTTTGCCTTTCCCATTAGGGATAAATTAATATCATCGATAACAATAACGTTAAATGACGGTCTGGTGAATTGGAAATATTAATATTATTAATAAATAATATTAATCTTTAATATAGATAATTAAATGATAATTTGTCGATATCTTTTAATACAAAATGAATTGCAAAAAATGTAATGGTCTTGGCTCTCTAACTATTAGAAATGAACACGTTTATTGCGATAATTGTTTCATGTTGATTATTAATCACAAGTTTAGAGCATGTATTGGAAAAAGCAAAATTTTATCATCGAATGAAAACGTTCTAGTTTGTCTCACTGGAGGCCCAAGTTCTTCCGTTTTATTGGATTTGATTTTTGATGGTTTGTCTCTGGACAATCACAAAAAGTTAAGAATTGTTCCCCTATTCTTGCATTTAACAGGTAAACACCATTGCTACAAATTTACTTATCTTCGATATTTTTTAATTTTCTTGTTTTAAATTACAGAATTTAGAAAAAATTTAAACAATTGTTATTCCTATTTAATTTACTTAGGACTTGGAGAAAAAGAAAATGACCTCAAAGTTGCAGAATTGGTTATAAAACAATGTCAAAGGTACAATTTTGATGTTTACGTTGTGAACATTTGTAAGTACTATTCTCAAAAGCACAGTATTCTATCAAGTGTGAACAGTGTAATAGAAATAAATAATTGTCCTGATGATTTCAAATCTAATGTCAAAAGCATATTGTGTAAAATGACACCAACATCAAGTAATGACATTGAAATAAAAATAAAACATGATATATTCATTAGTATTGCAAATCAACTTCAATGCAATTTCATTTTCACTGCTGAAACAACTACAACCTTAGCAATAAATTTATTATCTAATCTGGCAATTGGACGTGGATCACAAGTAGAAGATGATATTGTAAGTATTTAGAATAATAATTATTGATATGAAGTTAAATACAAAATAAGAGGCCAGTTTTGACCCTTTCTTATGGATGTGATTGATACAAATTCATAACCCGAGGAACTACACACAATTAATTATTACAAGACTTAAAATTTTGCACTCTACAGTGAACCACCATGACCATCATCTGCTACATTGTTGCTTCTAGAACCACTGTGACCCTTTATCCATAGTAGAGAGTGGGCCTCCAGTTTCCTCACTCACTGAATAAGACCCAGAAGCACAAGATGCATTTACTTTGTGTCGGTATTCTGAATGGCCTGGTGGACTATTTGAGCTGCCAAATTCTAGGAAACTGGTGCAATTGTGGTAAATCCAGCATAGCCTCCTGGACATACAATAGGATAACAATGCTGTCTCATTGCTTGTTGAAGTATTTGTTTAAATATTTTTTTTCAAGAAATGTTAGCTACCTATGAATTACATTGTTGTGTTATACAAATAATTTCATAGATAAGGTCTTTATAAGGTATATGTTAGGTCCTTTTGTTTTGGCTTAGAATGTTTGTATAAATTTGGTAACCATTAAAAAAGAAGTACATCAAAATATGCCTCTGTTTTAAATTATAAATAATATCATTTATTATTATATTATTAAATATTATAAGCACTTATAATTTTTTTAGGGATTTCTTGATGACCGTGATATAGATATTAAAATTTTGAGACCAATGAAAGATGTTACCGAAGAGGAGTTAAATCACTATGTTATGATAAAAAAAATAATGCAAGTTCCTGTTAATACCTTTAGGGGTAATAGTCTTCAGTCAGTAATCAAAGATTTTGTATCTGACCTGCAAGTGAACTTTCCTGCCACTGTATCTACTGTTTGTAAAACAGCTAGCAAGATTGCTTCAATTGATAATAATGTTAAAAGGTGTCAATTTTGTAAGGTAAGAAATGTATCCTAACTGAAAATTTTAAATTAGTTTTGTCTGACTCACTGTAAACCAAAAAACCATTAAAATAATTGAAAAATTTACTTCATTACTAAAATATCATAAAGCATGATTAATGCAGATTTCTGAGCAGTGATACATTGTATTACACTTTTTGTTAGTAGGTACTATGTCACGGCTAATATATATACAGGTGAGGTCACCTGCAATGAAGAAATGCATATATTTCAAGGAATAGAAAAATTTTAATTGTCGTGGCTCTTAAAAGTGAAAATTATACTTAGTATAGATTTTATTATAACAAGCTTCGCTAAAATCAGCAGAAACATAATTTGTGGGAGAGAGGGTGGTGTTCTTCTCTTCAAACTATGTTATAATATCATAGAGTAGCATTGCCTAATTGCAACTGTTTTTGTATACAAGACCAACTGATACAGAAAATCGTCATTTGTTGTATACACTGCTACAAAATTCGTCTAGAACCTTTTAGAAGGTCCAAATGCTGACAATACCTCGTTAGGTGGGTACCTAATAGTAGCATGGATATATGAGGATAAAACTTAGTCAAAGATAGTACTTCTGGAAGCATACCATACCAGTAAATAGTCCACTGCAGGACATGGCCTCTCCAATAAGGAGGATTTGCCATAATCCCCACGCTCGGTAAGCGGCGATGATTGCAGTACCTCGCACCTTGGATGCTGTCCGTCATATTGATCTGCTTGCTTCTTTTTGGTCAAAGTATTTTTCGAGATGGTTTGATCTAGTGTTTATCGTTATATGTTTGCTACATAGCACATACAAATATATTAAAGTTTTTATTGTATTTATTTTTTAGAGCAATCTTGGTACGAAGAGGGACAAGTTTACAGCAGTACAAGCAACAATATTTTCAAGATCTGTTTCAAATTGCCGACCTTGTAGATATTCCTTTGTTGTTGAAAAAGTTAACACAGATTCTGTGTTAGAAAATGATAAGACATCAATGTTTCCTTTTATTGATAATTACCTTTGTTATTGCTGTAGCAGGAACTATTTAGAGGCAGGATTGCACGAAAGTAATATACATCAAATTAACATTACTTGAAAACTGGCAACAGGCAAAACATTTCCTTTGGTATAGGAACATATCCTAGGTATATCCTAACATTTATAACAAAATATACAATATTTTGTAATGGATTAGTTATTTCATTAATGTTTTCTTAAAAAAATTTAGTAGATGCAATAAAAATTAAAATAAAATAAATAGCAAAAAGACGAATCGTGAAATTATAATTAAAACATATTTAAATATATAAGTATACAAAATCAACAAAATCGGTAATATGTTGAGGGATGCATATCGTATGATTAGCAGAGGAACGAAAGACCCTATAATGGGTAGAAGAGAGATACTGAAATTTATTCTTAAGATAAGAAGGGGTAGTAGGATCATACAAGATGAAAAAGAGAGCAAAAAGGATTCTAGTCACGCCTCTGCTGGATAGTGAGCCATTTAAGGCGAGAACGATAGTGAGAGATGTGTTCATACTTTCGAAGACCAAAGATGAATCTGATGCAGTTGTTAGGTGCTCTAGCTTGCAATGAAGACCTTTGTTCAGGTCTGAGTAGCACAAACCCACATAATCAATTATAGGTAATATCAGTGTTTGAATAAGCGTAATTTTAGATTTTAAAGAAAAAATGTTTTTAAGCGATAAAGAACCTGCAAAGAAGCGGAAACCTAACGACCGACTTCTAAGACCTGTTTTCCCCAGCTTTATCAATGTACAGCCCCAAATTTTTCACCGAACTCGAAAAAGGTATGGTAGTATCATTTATCATTATAGACAATGGCATGTAGAACTTCCTTTTGCATGATACGCACGTTTTCTTCTCGACGGCGCGTGTGATCCTCTAGCAAATTGGGCAGTTGTTCTTCCTGGCGACGCGCTTGATCTTCTTTTAAAGCGCGTAGTTGTTATTCATGGCTGCGTTCCTGTTTTTCTTGGTGATGCACTTGATTTTTCTGCATGACAGGGAGTTATGCCAGAAGTACGTTAAATCCACCGGCTGCAAATGGAGCTCCACCTTGAGCGGTCTGTACTGAACCGCTAGCCGCAGTCTTCTTGTTTTTCACTAGGCATGACACCGGCATTCTCCAATCCCACTTCTGACACCTGTTGATACGAGCTACGGGTTGCGAGATTGGAGTAAAAGGATGGTTTATTAACTTTTATTTATTTTTAACACTTGCAAAGGGAGTAAACGGTGTTTCTTCTTTATGCACTGTCCCTCGCACGAGATCTTCCACGGGTCTCCCTGATAGTAACCAATCCTGTCGTTTCCCTTTTCCTCTTCTTTTCTTTCCTCCACTTACTTCGGAATTCACCACTGAACTTGCCCTTTAGCGCGCACCAGTGCTCCTTACATAGTCCCGGATTTCAATTATTCGAGAATTTTCCCGAAACGGTATTTATTTTTTATATTAGAACATAGGCTTATCTTTCAACCAGTGTAAAGCCACCCTTATTTACCTATCAAAGAATGTCATTGACCTCGCCTGGTAATTCATAAAACATTATTTTTGAATTGTCATTCGAAGAGGTAAGAGTTGACTAGACATTATCGGGCATTCATTACAATATTACTATAGGTGGTGACCATATAGCCATCTAGTGTCCACTCCCAACGATATAAAACGTACATAAGATTCCAAAAACTCATTCGTATGAGCCCTCCTCATAGGGGATCGAAAGCGGCCAGTTTCCCGCAATTGAACAAAATCGGGATTCAGCGGCAACTCCTTTATCTTCAAGGCTATAGTTACGTGGTTTACTCTAGTTTCAGATTTCTCTACTATTTATTCCGTATATTCGTTCTACACGGTTTTCTCATTAATGGTCAAAACTTTTAACTTTATTTTCTAATAGTATGCTGTTTGCGGATCTTATCTATAAACTTTTCCTAGTATTGGCATGTTCTGTTTAGAACAAATTAGCCTTCTAAATATCTTTTTTTCAGTTGCTTTGATAATTGTGGAATAGTCGAATTGATGTAAACAATAGAAACACTAAATTTATTAAGAAATTGCAAATATCACTTTAGGAACAAAATTGTCATCCCGAGAACGTTATAATCCTTTCGAAACGTGTCATGTTTAATAAACGTCCTCAAAATAACTGTTCACAAAATTACGTATTCAATGAACGGTTGCTTTGTTTTAACGACAGCCATCTCAGACGCAGTCTGACAGTGAAAAATATTTGAGGCTATTTTTATTTTTAAATTTAATTATTCTCTTAATATTTCTGTTTCTAACAAATAGATTGATGTACGCTCCAAAGCTTAATTAAATTTAGGGAAAACGCTCATCTCACACATGCGCCAAAGTATCAATAAAAGCTTTATTCGATTTAAACAAATGATGCTGCGTTCCCTAAATGATGAATGGATTCTTCGACACTAATAATAAAAGCCTATTTCATGTAAAATTTTGTTTAAGGAAATTATGTTTCTGAGGATCATTACTTATGGACGCTTTCTCGAAATGCCTTTTCACTTATAATTTGAAATAATATTAAATATATAATCTCCGACGTGGTACAGCTAAGCGGCGGCTTTTGTTGCTGCTCAAATGGGCCGACTCGACCGGGGTTGTACCACGACCTCGTAGAATACCGGCGTGAAGCAGAGGCATCTTGTGCGGTGAGTGAGGTAACCGGACGCTCCCTCCCCCTCCCGCTCTTAATCCTCCCTCCCATCTCCCAAATATCCTTAAAGGCCGGCAACGCACCTGCAGCGCCTCTGGTGTTGCAGATGTACGTGGAAGACGGTAATCACATTCCATCAGGTGAGCCGCTTGCCTGTTTGCCCCCTAACCAATAACAAAATTTAGTTTTAACAGTTTATTTGCTGGCGAACTAAATTTCCACCTTTGTGATTTTGAGCCAGTTAGATAAAAGTATTTATAAACCATATTTCATAAACATTATTTTAACATTTCAATAAATATTTTATCAACGTTTTTTTTTTTAATATTGCAAAACTATTTCAAAAATGTTTTGAACTGATATGTATCCCACGGCCGACCTTGACTACCTGGATTTACGCCTTCATAGAAGGCTCCAGCACCTACCCCGCTGGGAATCTATGATCTTCGAGATTGAGGTACTTCTTCGGTGCAACCAGCATCTAGCTGCAGCACTTCTCTAACCTATTAGAATATTCACATTGAGGAATGAGGAAAAATTGGAAGGAGATTGCGAGGATTTCGTCGAGCATCGTCAATGTGAAAAACATTTGGATCTACGGAAACTGCTGTCGTGGTATACTAATAAGAGTGGGAAAACAGAGTTTGCACAAGCAAGGAAACTAGTTATACCCATAATTGATTATGCCGACGTATGTTATCCAGACCTGAACCAAGATCTTCTCAACAAGCTAGAGCTCCTTCTTAATAACTGTATTCGTTGTATCTTTGGTCTTCGTAAGTATGACCGCATCTCTGAATTCGGTATTCGCCTTAAATGGCTTACTATCCAACAGAGGCGTCACTCTAAGATTGTAGTTACTCTCTATTCCATCCTTAATGATGTAAATTCCTCGGCGTATCTTTAAGATATCTTCAAGGCCAAAGTGAACAGTCATCTAGGCAAGCGTGTACCATCCTAGGCCTCATCTTCGCTTTCCATCGGGCAAGATTGAGGTCAAACGCAGGCCTATTTTTTCATAAAAAAAAAAAAAAGAAAACTGTTACCTTTTCTTAACGGACGACAGAAAGCCTCGATCTTCATCTAATCTTAAGATTAGTATTCCACAACACTTCAATGGTTTTGTCGGCAACTGTATAAGGGTTCAGGCTATTCTGCTCTGGAACTCCCTGCCCGACGAAGTTAAGAAATCGGTAAGAGAAGTTTTTTTAAATTTAAATGGACTTATTTAGTTATTATTGTGTATCTTATTTATATTTATTTATCTATCTACATATATAATTCTGTATTATTATGTATATCATATAAATTATTTTATATTTTTATACATTTATTATATTAAATTTATTTACATTTGTTTATAGTTATTTTAAAATTATTTTGTTAGTTAATTTATTAAGTTAAATAAATAAACCTGCTACGCCTATCTTACCAACCCATGGGTTGACTGGCAGAGAATGCCAATAGGCATTAAGTCCGCCCTTTGTCACCTCATATTATAAGGTGTATAAGCAATAGTTTTTTTTAAATAAAAAAAAATAACTAATTAATTCACTGGGAAAAAAAACAGGTTTGTAAGAATTAGTGTCGAATAATGAATTTTGAACATTTGACTAACATGTTTCCGAATCTTAACTGGAGGCGGAGCAGACATACCTCGCATATCTTGGTAATTAATTATTTTTCGCAAGACGCAATGAGAAATTTTTGTAAAAATTCTTTCTGCCTAATGACAATAATATTTATTCTATATGTATGCTATGCTGATAGGTGTGACTCATGGCGTGTTGCAACAATAAAAACTTAATTATTATGACACATTAAGGGATAATAACCTGACCTGTAGGTGTTTAATGTAATGAGTTCAATAAGATTTTTCACTTAACATTACAAAAAAAAAATTTACTAGGCAAGGAAAATTTAATTAAATTGAACTACTTCTGTTTATCACGCGTCGTTGATACACACACACTACGTACTGTCCCGTGCCGCAACCTCACCGTTTAGTTGCAGTGCGGGTATAGTGACTCTTTATCAAATATATGGCTAATTTTAACTTCAACTTCCGATCAGATTTTTTTTTAATATCTACGAATGTAGTAATATTAGAATAGAATATCGTAGTTAAATTTGCATTATTATATAAATTTCCCCCGAAGTAATTCAAAAAACGAAGATTATAACATGATCTGTAATTTACCCAAGCGTGCAAAACGAACTCTACTGCTCAGAATGCTTATAATAGTCTAGGAGCCGCAAACTAAAAAAAACTTTTTTAGTAGTGTTCCATGCTTCGCAAACATTCAAAAGCATGCATTAGAAACAGTGAAAACCGGGACGAACATTAGTCGTACCAAAGAACGATTCCATAAGAATCCACGGCTACTCGACTTAGGTCCACACTTTAACCTTATTTGACTGGACTATAAAGTAGAAGGATATTATTATTTATCAATACCCCGGACACAACGCTCACCAACCGGTCTAACGTATTTAATTGTAAAATTGGATAAAACGATGAAGAATTATAATTTTACGTAACCCTCAGAGCGCGAGTCATTCTCGTTTTGGACCGTCGTTTTTTACAGAAATAAGTACAGGTAATTCTTAAACAAAAAAGTTCTGTAATTTAAACGTACAATTAATATATAATATATTTAACTAACATCAGCAAGTAATAATTATGGAGAAGATTGTAGCAAAAAAGTAACGCTCGTACGGATTGTAACCCTCACAGGACACCGTGAGGAAGCGACCAGTGTACGTATGTTGTACGCGTGAGTAGTGCAAGTATTAATAGTTTTTAGAAAGTTTGTTATAATTATTATAAAAAAAATTGTAAACATTTCCAGGCAAAGTTAGTCTGTTTATTATGAAAATGTTGATGCAACAACTTGAAGTTATCACACTAAAAATAAATTATAACCATTGAGGCCCACCTTTATGTTTAAGATCGACTTGATTTATAAAATTAATTTAGGGTCAGCTGACATTACTCAAATATACTAATAGAAGCAATATTCTATTTCTGACATACTTTTTTAAATTTTGTAATAAAAAGAAACAATTAAGTCTTAAAATTTTGTATTTATATCACATAATATATCTACATTTACTTTTATTACATAAATACAAAATTTTAATTGCAATACCAACAAAATGTTGCTAACCAGTATTTTGCAATTTGTATGCAGGTGTTATCAATATTATATCATACAAGTAATTACAATATCAATGCCATATAGGTTTAATAAATGCAAAAGATCAAGTGCAATGAAACTCGAAATGTTTTTCTTTATATCAATAATTAATATTGAACTTCACATAAAAAAAGATGGATATTGAACTTTTACCGTAAAATTTCAAAACCATAAGATGCTTAGAAAAATAATAAACTGAGTTCACTTTCATGGACTAAGTAGTTTGTACCAGAGAAAAAACACTTTAAAACAATGAATAAACCAGATTTTTTACTAACATTGAACACTAAATTATATTGTCTTTCCAAATTATACTTCATTTTGCAAACATTGGAATTACATTAAAGTTATCATTATCGATTTGAACAGCAATGATGCTTTTGACTGTGCCCCTTGTAGTATCTTCTTCAATGGACTTTTGTCTGTCTGTCTCTTGTTTATGGGTCTCTTCTGGAATCTTGTACAAGTAAATATTCAATATATAATGTTATAAAGAGCATTACTGAGTTTAGTAACAATTATTCTGTAGCATTTATTGGTCCTTGTAGTGCACTAGGTGTTGGAGAGTTAGATGACACCATTCGACCCTGCTCCTTCACGATTGGATCTGAAATAAAACAAAATATATATTATTTTGGATATCCTCGATTTTGTTTAAATTAAGTAATTTACCATTTGAAAAAATGAAAGAAAAATTTGCTATGCCATGTTTTGTTTTAATTAAATTCAAATCATTGTCTTGCAATTGTAAATAAAATTCATTAAATATTTTTGAGAGGTATAGACTGATATTTGGTCAAGAAATTCCAGTATGGTGTCAATTAAGTTTAAAAAAAATATTCTGATATAGACATTTAGAGAAGTCAGCTACTTCTATGTGCTTTACTACGAACGGTAGTTCAATGAATTGCTACTAATGTCATGGATTGCTCTAATAACGTAATGGATCGACGTATGCTGACGATGAATAATACGCGCACAGCGATTCAAATGCGCTATGAAACCCTTATAACACCCCAGTCGTTGCTGGAGCAACCGACAAAATATTGCAAATAGGATTCTTAATTGAATTCTTAGCCAATTGTCTGTGGTTTTTCTGCTTTTACGATTAAAAATGAAACGTTACATGAGACTCTTAGTCCATCATTATCTTGTAGAAGACGACGCGAAAAGGTTTGGTACAGTTGGCTGTTATAAATATTGCTTTTCCAGTCCTTGAAAATACGATAAATCTTTGTTCTTATCACCGTGCATTTTAATTCAATGCTCTTGAAGCCTAGAGGGTGTAAACCCTTCTTTAATAGCTTAATTTAAAAATATATTTTGGCTAATTAAGCACATAGGTAATGGATTGGCTAGCAGGAGAATCAGATAAGTCATTATTTAAATATTAAATACTATAGTGCCGCCATTTCTTTTTAGATGTAGACTCCGACATTTTGAAATACAAGTTAACCTTCCAACAGATTTATAGATAGCAAAATAATGAAACAAAACTCACGACGAATAAAACATTTATCACGGCGGAGCAAATCAAAATAATAAAACATCTATTTTTTTAGGTATCGTGGGGGAAAGGTGCAAACACCTACCTGTCCATTGAAGGCTCACTATAATCAGAAACTGCGGAACTAAAATCCCCACTAAATTAGAGATACGCTTTTGGCCCGGAGGGTTTGACAGCGGCGGAGGAAGAGACACTCGAGCAGAAGGCCCGCAAGTAATAAATAATAAAATATTCCTGGAGTTCCTTTTCCCTTTTATAAATTTATATTGTGCACATATTAACTTGTGTTTTCGTTTTACGTGCGATAAACAAGTCATTTCAAGCTCTCACTATTTTGTCGAAACATGTTTTATTGCATAGACCGTGTGTTTGCCTACCAATTTGCTGAGACTTGTCATCGTCAATCTATTACTACTACTAATTTAACTTGTACTCCACCTACGAGATGAGATGGAATAGCAAATTTCCTTAGGTTGTCATCGCACGGCTCTGGTTAGTAAATATCAAGTTCACTACATAGAGCCACATAAGCCTCACGTTATGCGCAATAAGGTAAGCTTTTGCTTATAGGCTTCAGATAATCATTTCTTTGCCACAGCTTCGCTCGCGAGTTAATGCGATATTCTTCCCGCGGCATTTCTTGGGATAAAGAGTGTAGCACATCCTTTTTCAGGTTTCAAGGTATCTCTGTACCAAATGTCATCCAAATTGGTTTAGCCCTTTATGAAGGATTCAAAGATAAACTTCCAAACTTTTACGCTCATAATAATGTAGTACGAAAAGTAATAAAAGGTCAATTATGGACTACAATTTGTCTACTAGGTGGTAGACTCGTTCTCTGCATAGAAAGCGTCTGGGTAGGTACCTGTGTCTTACTAATTTCTAGGGCCATTCAGCAGTGCAACCACTGTTGTGTTCCAGTTTGAAAGGCATAGAGGACCAGTATAATCACCGGCTCTAAGGCATTCAAAATTAGTCCCCTGAGGGTGACAATGCATCTGTAACCTTCTTCGATTGTAGTTGTTTGCAGATGTTCATGAGCTGCAGTAGCCACTTACCATCAGGTGGCCGGACTCCTAGCACGTTTGTTACCCTAATCCAATAAAAAAAAACATTTTGATATCATACGACAAAACACGCTTACGTCCAGCACCTGTAAACCTAAGAGTTACGTTGTGAGTGTCTAAGTTGTTTAAGCGTAACGATAGAAAATATTGTCTGGCCATCTCATATTTGATATCTCTAGGTGCAATTAGCGGTTCTATTAACTGGCAAGTTCTAAGTCTAACACTTATGATGATGACATGTGAACGTAATTATCGAATTAATATTAATCAAAGCAGTTGATTGAGTAATAAACATACATTTTAGTTACTATGTGAGTACTTATTAATTGATTGTATTATTAATCATTATTATCCGATGATATCTAAATATAAATCTGACACCCCATGTCATCATATTAACAGATCTAAATCTAAAATTAAGATCCTATAATGTTACAAAAAACTTTCTATAGCCTAAGGAAATAACTTGAATTTTGTGGGTTTATCTTATAAACCATATATTGATTTATACCATATCTTATATAAACTATTAACTGAACCCACGCTGCTGCACAGCTATTTTTGTAAGTACAGATATTTTTTTTTTATTTAGTTCTCAACTTTCTGATTAACAACTAGTAGTAATCATCTGTGCAGTATATATTATATTGCCATAAGTATTGGATGATATCTTATTTTATCTAACCCTAGTGCAATGTCAGCAGAGGAATATATGCAATAATGTCCACCTACCCAATGCAGAGTTAGTGGACAGTCACTATACATACTAAAGCGAGAACCAATGCCCTCTAAGTGGCAGAAATATTGGCTTGATCCATCAATAAGCCTGTGAGGAATGTTAACAGTCACAGCTGTAATGCGGTAGCCATTATCAAGTTTCATATCCCTTCTCATGATATAAAAATAGAATTTCGCTAAGGGGTTTTCTCAGTGTTTTCATGCTGCTAGAAGTGCCACATCAAAATTATTGTTTTTTACTCTTTTTAAGTTGTTGACTTTAGCAATGTTTATATTTTGCAACATTATAAACAAAACAGTAATGATTTTAGAAGTTTATTTTCCTTAAACTGAGGTGGCACCATCTGTCATGAGCTTTCTGTTAGACCCTCTATTGTTTCAACACATCAAGACAACATATTAATTGCCAATATCAGAAAGTATTTATGGATATCCAAAATAGTCTAAATTTTTAATAATGTAATAGGAAATTATGAATTTTATACTAACAGAAGTATGGATGATCCATTGCCTCACGAGCAGTGTAACGCTCATAATGATCATAACGTAGCAAACGATCAAGAAAATCTAGAGCTTCAGCTGATACCAGATGTTGGTTTTCAGAGTGAACAAATCTCTCCCATCGTTTACGAGAATGCCTGTGAACACAGAAAACTATTTTTTAATTCAAGTTTAGGAAAACATCCAAAAATAAACTAAAGTAGCAGCCTGTAAAGTCGCACAGCTAGGCAAAGGCCTCTTTCTCAAAATTCTGGAGTTCTGGAGGAATTCTCAAAAATTTGCAGCTGGGAATGGTCCGTCACGCTGCTACAGTGCGGGTTGGCGGACTTCACATGTCATTGAAATAATATTTTTGTTTCTCTCTGACATGCTCCTTTTTTTCCTTTTTAGTTTCCTCACATTGTTTTCCTTCATCGCCAAGCATGTGGTATTCAGCACTTAAAATTGCTATTAACAATGTCAGTGGTGCCGGCACAGGGAATGGAACCAAGGTCACTCGCATTCTCTGCAACTGTAAATTAACTGAAGCGAGTGCCCTGACCACTAGGCTATATTATTTTTATAAAAACTGTATATAAATTGGTGGAAAATATCTAAGGTAAAGGTACAAGTAAAATAAAAGAAATTTGACTGTTTTGAAATTTGAGTGTAACATGAAAAATAGCATACCTCCCAAGAATATCATTAAATCGTGGATCCAATTCTATATGATATTTATCCAAATACTCAAATAGTTCCTCAGTGCCCAGCACTTTTGCAATACGCACAAGTTGGTCATAATTATCATGACCATGGAAGAAAGGTTCCTTACGGAAGATCATTGATGCCAACATACACCCTAATGACCACATGTCCAGTGAGTAGTCATACATTTGGTAATCCACCAAAAGTTCAGGGCCCTGGAAATATTATAAGAGAAATGAGTACAAGATATCAAATGTGATTTTAAACATTGAATATTAATGAATAATTGAAATTGTTCATAAACTATTTATATTTTGCAACTACTTCCCCATAGCTAACATAGTAGTAAATAAGTACGACTAATTGGATAATTAATAGACAAGTAAATTTTATTACTAAAAAATTAATGTGACTATGATATCATACATGGTTTTCTTTATATCACATACTTTAGAGCATATAATGCATGTAAAGGCAAATAGTGATGGATGTGCCACAACTTGACCATCACTAGTTGCAGGGACAACCTGCACATGATTGCAAGTCACTCAATACCTTTAAGGCAATCTTTGGGTAGGGCCTAAGTTCGGCAATGGAGTTGTGACAATCTGTAATAATGATGATGATGCAAATACACTTAATATTATTAAAAAGTATTTTAGATATTTTAGAATCCCAATAACACATTTATTTCTAAAAATCTAAATTTTTATTTCCAAAAAAAACACTCCTATAAGTTGTATGTCAAAACAAAATGTATTTGTTCATTCAATTTCACTAACATTTAAATAATAAAAACAAAAACTGGAACTTTAAAACATTGAATATCATAAAACTGAGATTTCTAATCATACACCATCATATATTGCAAATGTTTAAGACAATTGTATTACATATGACTATAAAATTCATTATAGTTAAGTTATAGTAATGTGAAGAATTTGTAATGACTTTTTTGACAATAACTCTTACCTTAAAGTATCTAGAAGCAACACGGACATTATACTCCTGTCCTGGATGGTAGAACTCTGCCAAGCCCCAGTCAATGAGACGCAACTTTCTATTATCATGATCAATCATTACATTGTGAGGCTTCACATCTCTGTGCATAATACCCATACTGTGGCAATAATCTAAAGCCTTCAGTAGTTCATACAAATAATATCTAATAGAACAAAAGAAAATAATATGACAAAATGCACAAAGACCCAAAAATACTAAATTGACCATTTATGTTGTCAATTTAGGACTTTTGTAAAATAAATTTGCAATAATTGAAGTTTAGAAAATTTAATAAAGAGTGTTACCTTATATCATAATCTGACAATGTTTGATACAGTTGTTTGAAATCAGTATTGTTCACATGTTCAAAAATGAGTGCTGGTGTACGGGACACAGGATCTTTAACTACAGCTTGTAATGTTATTATATTTGTGCCACCTCTTAAGTTTTCTAATATCTTGATCTCTCTTTTGATCTTCTTCTTTTTAACAGGCTAAAACAACAAAATCTTTCAACATATTTGATGTGCACATGGGAGATATATATTATTTATGTTCATGAAATATAACAAATTACAATTTATTTTAAATTGAAACAAAAATTTACTCTTCTTAAAATTTTAACTACTTTACAGAAATAAGTTGTACATGGCAAAATACCCTCTGAGCAATCATTTGAATTGTAAACAATAAAAATACTTATCTCATCGAGGAATCAAACCAACAATCTACAGCCAAATACCTAACCATTGCTCCAAACAAGATGCCAATATAAAATATGTCTGAGATTGAAGAACAGTATAAGAACTTTTCATTGATAAATTTGCAACGACAACCCTACTCTGGACTAATATTACAATTTGTTGTTAGTAAAAAATTAAGAAAAACAAAAATATCTTCTGGATTGCAAAACTGTGTACACATGCTATGCAAATTACAATGAGCTCTCTCTTCTGTAATGTAATTGTGTAGATAAACATATGGCACAACAGAGCCAAAGTTAAATGTGACTCACCTTCAATATTTTAACTACACACTTCTCGTTATTTGTGATATTTATTGCCTCAAAAACTTCACTGTATTTTCCACGCCCAAGCTTCCGAACTAACTGGTAGTCTTCTTGATTACCCCAATCCACCACATAGCTTTCATAGTCCCAATATTCTCTTGGCTTTTGTGAGTTTACATCGGCATATACCCGCGCTCTACTAGGTAATGCCATCGTACTATACCTTTGCCAACCTAAGGTTTTATCGACGATATTCTTACCGGAAATCGCATATGTCTTGAGTAATGATACTGTGAATAAAAATATTTTCGACGTCACTTTCAAAGACTCACTTAATCACACTTGACTATAATAATTTTAATCATTCATGTCGTCACTGGGAATCATTATTAGCGATTAAGAACGATTACGAGTCATTTGTATTGATGTATAACCTAAAAACGACATCCAGCTCAATGGTTGTAACCAAGTAGGTAATAGTTATTTAAGAACGTTATAATTTATAAGAATGTTTTCTAAGCAATCATCGAATAAGGCTTACAGAAAAGATATAGCTACTCATGAATAAATGACATAAAATAAAATTTGAAAGTCTTCGTAGAGAAAAACGCACGCCATTATTCGTCAAATGATCAAAGGGTTCAGTCGAATATCCATACCTAACACATTACTGAGGTTAATCCTATTCTAATTGTTAAATAGTAGAGAAGCATACATAAACTTCTTGAAAATTAACAAGTAACGTGAAGTCTGATCTATAAAATACACTTTTATCACATAACCGGCACAAATTCAGCGAAATTCAAGATGGACGCTTGTCCCAGTGGTTATATTCTCTTTGGCTTGTCCATCCTATACCAAAAAGTGGCACAGCTGCCAGAGCAAAAAACATATTTCTGTAAAAAGAGTTAATAAAATTTAAAATAGCGTTCAAAATATAATTGAAATTCATATTTCAAAAATAATAATTTAGCATAATTTATGCATATGAATTATAAAAAAGCAAAAATGTAAATAATTAAGACATAGGTAAGTACGTTTAATTAAATCACTAAAACATAATAAATCTCAAGGTGACAGATAGAGTCATGATCAGCATTTTACAATTTATTATTCTCAAATCTATAATCTTTGTACGACATCAGCAGTTATTATTCATGACGAGTAGGTAAATAAAATAAAAAAGGGCTGTTGACGAATATGAAAGCGATAATTATTTGTAATTTAAAATAAAAAAAAAACTGTTTTAAAGAACAGAAAAGTAAGGCTCGATTTTAAAGGTAAATAGCGCTAATATTACTCTCAAATGCACGTATATCGCTAAGTATATCGAAAAAGCACTGGATCTAATGCTGAAATCCCTAAAATGATAACACTGATTTTATCATGATGGCAATAACAACGTAATGCAACGCGATGCGTACGTAACATTATTTAACTAACTCTTAAAATTACAAAACCTAAAGAATTAAATTGTTTTAAAAATAATGTCAACTGTTTTTATCTTTTGAAGTTATACTTCTTTTGGCGCGTTTGGGAAAATTATGAGAATTTTTACGATGCGCGCGCACACCAACTCCTAAAAGCATTAATTACACTATGAAGTTGGTTGGTAATTGTCTCTCAAGTTTTCGTGAGAACTGATTTTAATTACTGGCTCTCGTAATTAAAATAATAATCTATTTGTAATATTGTAGATGTAATATTGACTCGAAAAATCTTAAATTAGCTTAGATTAGTACGGAAAGTGTAATGAAAAGTGATGGTTTCATAAACCGATAAAGTACGTTCTCAAAACGAAACTCTGTGGAGTACTTTATTTTATTATTATTCCAAGTGTTTAAATTTATTCCTAGTGCTCAAATTGTGAAATAAATTAAGTGTTGAATCAAGGTGTTTTAATTATTTGCAAAGAGTAATGTCTGTAACTAGAATGCTGACGACACCGTTTTAAAAAACTCTGTCGGTCAAATTGCTCCATTATCAGTGGGATTGCCACCCAATTCTGCTCGACAGTGACATAATCACCAAGAATGCTAGTGTTTCTATTAATGGTGTAGCGACTGAGTTTTGTACTCAGATGTTGCAAATGATGGAGCAATTGTCCGATCGTATTACGACACCTCAGATCCAGATTTCAAGGCCAAAATCAGTGATGTATTTTTGCCGTCATACGATCATGCCGGTGTAGGGATACACGAGTGGTGTCAACATGTGACCACTGCCATGAAAACTTATAATTTAAACGATTACGATGTCAGAATGAAAGCTGATAGTTTACTTAAGAGTTATGGGTTGACAAATGTCTTGTGGCAACAGCCACGTGGCAGGAATTGCGCGAGGTATTAATCACAACCTTTAAGCCTTAGAATAGGTATTTTCGCGATATTATCCGTTTTAGAGAATACACTTATGATAACACTAAGGACATTGCGCAATTTTGTCACGGCCTTGGGTACTATGGAGACGTGTTACTAAGGAGAGGTTATCGCATGAAGACGCGGTTGAGGCCGTAATCCATTTATTAAATGCTTGGGCTACTTCAGTGCCGGAATTGATTTCAATTGCATCGTCCATACGACTTGTTAAACGACCACGACTTAGTGTACCAAATTCGCAACCAGAACCTAGTAAACGACCACGATTCTCTGATAAATCTTTGCTTTATTGCTTTGGTGGTAAGCTCTTAAATACTCAACCGAGTCATCACGTGAATAAAATTGTGTCACGTGGCATTGATAAACCAACATGTTCATTCTGCTCGAGAGTGGGTCATACGTATAAGACATGTTATAAGCGTGAATGCGCGGTAGTTTTCAATATCAATTGTGTAGGTACACTTATGTTAACATTTCAGTTATACGCGAGTTCATGGCCTAATATAGAGGCCTATCGATAGCCTAAGAATAGAGTTTCAACTTTATATAGTAGCAGACTATGAAGTGTGCTCAGGGATTAATCTTATCGAGAACACTAACCTTAGTATACTTGTGAACTCTTGGGGTGCAACCTTAATCCATCAACCGGTGGTTAGCCACTTGCGATCACAAAGTGAAAAATTTGATGAATTAAAACCAATAATAATATAAACCAACATAATGTAAACCAATGATTACCAAATTCATGAATTAAAAATCATGCTTAATGAGTATTAAAATCTGTTTGTTCATGGTTACCTACGCGCACGTGTCAATACTGGTGAATTAGAAATTCGCCTAAAAGACCCGAAAAAGTCTGTAGAGCGAAGGCCTTACCGATTGAGGATTATTGAGCGGGAAAAAGTACGGGGAATAGTTAGTGAATTGATTGAATATAACATAATTCGGGAAAGCAAGTCACGTTTTCCAGCCCAATAATCCTGGTCAAAAAGAAAAACGGTGAGGATCGCCTGTGCGTGGATTACCGATAATTAAACAGGGATGTGGGATCACTACTCGTTGCCAATCATTTCGGCTCAAATAGAGCAACTGGCAGGGGTTTTTACTACTCTTCATTTGATATGGCAGCCGGTTTCCACCAAATTCCAATATCTGAGAGCTCAATTAACAAGACTGCCTTCGTTACCCCGATACTCTATGAATACCTCGCCATGACATTTGGTTTACGTGACGCATTACCTGTGTATCAGCGGTGCACGAATAGAGCCCTGGCTCCTCTTTTTAATTGGTTCTCTGCAGGTTTGTCAAGTTTATGTTGATGATGTGCTGTTCAAATGTAGAGACTTCCCAGAAGGGCTCTCTCATATTGAACGTGTACTCATTGCCTCAAAGAGGCTGGATTTTCAATAAATATTGACAAGACTGCCTTTTTTAAACGCTCCATTGAATACCTGGGCAATATAATATCAAATGGACTAGTGAGTCCAAGTTCTAAAAAGTGGAGGCTTTAACGAAGGCACCAACTCCAAAAAGAGTTAAACAGATAAGACAATTTAACGGTATCGCCGGATACTTCAGACCTTCATTCCCGAGAGAGAGCAAAAAAATACTTTGAAAAATGTACGCAAAGAGTCCGAGCGAGTTTATTTGGCCACTTTGGCAACAAAAATACAGTAACTCATATCCAATGTGAAAGAACGGATGCGGTAGATAGCAGCAGCAGCAGCAAACTAGCGATACCAAAGACGAAAGCTCGAGGCAAATTAGTAGTTCACGATCTACATGAGTATACCTCCTACGCTGCTGTGTAGAGTAGTGTTTGTAAGTGGGTCCGGGAATAAGAACCTTTATATCTATTAGTTATTATGTCATAAACATGTCATTAACGTTACTAACGTTTCGGACGTCTATAACCGAATGTAGAATTCATTAAAACTGACGAATAAATCCGTTTTTGAGTGATTAGGCTGAAACCAAAAACGAATTATTGTACGTGAAATGTGCATATTTGCAGAATAGAAAGTACTGCACCCTGCATTCACTCAGCTTCAAAATCGATTGTCGATAGGTATTGATTGCAATGTTGGTCGTCGTGTAGCCTGAATGTAATGTAGATAAATATTGAAAGTGCAAAAAAAAAACTCCAAACAAAACGTCTACCATATTTATATATTTTTTTTAACGAGAACCAATTTATTGTAATATGGTGTAAATAATTTTAGAGGTGTTTATCAATTTTGATTCATATTTTAATCTAATAATAAAAAAATGTCTCTATTATTAGTTTTATTAATAAGTATTAAAGCATACATTTGAATGACAAGTATATTATAGAGGTTTCTATAGAGCATGGCATGCATCGCTTGGTCATCAACTGGATCTAAAAGAAACTTTGTGTTGATTGTGTCTCTGTGATGAACTGTGTGATGAACTGTGTGATGAGCCTTTAGTGGTGGCTGTACGTACGTACGAATGATAGAAGCCGATATGGCAGAAAAGTACATGTAGATAGTAATTATCTACATGCACTTACCTGCATGTCGTGAAGTTGCGCCGTGACGTTTCTTTAAAGCAGAGGTTCCCTGAGTTTTTTTCTCATAGACCACTTTCAAAATTTAGCTGATTTCAGTACACAACCTGCAGTTCTACCATATTCCCAAAACTCAATAAAAAATGTGAAGATTCGATCTAACTATGGAAATTTGCGTTGCGGCTGAGTTTTAACCACGAATTAAAATTAAACATTTATAACGTAACGTAACTTCTACAATAACAATTACAAAATGGTACTTGATGGATTGACAGCAAATATTTAATATTTGGCTTCAGTTTTGTTAGGAATAACCGCAAATCTCCCCGTTCCATGATATTCAATCTGCTCCTTTTTTTTGTTAAAAGGTTTGTAACTACACTAAATCTTATTTCGACAAGACACATGACAAGGCAAATGCTTTCAAAAGCTTTCTCGCAATTCCCCACAGTCCATGATATTTTTCAAGTATGTCTGCCTGCAGCCGAAATGTTTCATACCCTCTTTAAAATTTCACCTTCAGCTCCTCATTAGTGCTAAGCTCGAGTAGCTCCTCTATTAATATCACATTCTCCACTTCCGTTTCATCAAATGGATTTCTGATCTATGATGGTATTTTCATTGTCAAAATGTCTTCAAATGTGATTTTGAAGTCATCATGCAGTGCAATTAAATGTTGAACGTGTGTCTGAATATCATTATCAAGGCATTCTTCAACTTGTGACAAGTTTGAAAACAGGTAAAATTCGCGCCGACTAAAATTAAATAAATGAATATTCCAATAAATTTTCCAAGAAAAGCTGAAATTACACCCTTTGTTCGGTGAATGATACAGTGAATTGCAGTTACCTCTGGTATAATTCTTTTAAGATGGCTTATAAACCCACGTTATCGACCGACCATGGCAGGAGCTCCATCTGTTGCCACCGCAATAACGTTTGTGATGATGATTCACCTTTAGTGTCCGTCTCCAAAGTTTTTGCGAATAGTAGCTCTTCATGAATTTATTCAGCGGGTAAAATTAACTGTTCTCCAAAGGTGCGTGGTATTCCAGATTTCCCTATAACTAATGAGATATTGTTAGATGCCCGTAAGCCATCATCGTTAATTTCAGATGTCAAAGCGAACATACTGTGCACGGAGTGTCTTTTTGCATATTTTTCTTTCAATGCTTGAAAATATATCAAATCTTTACCTATTTTATCAGGATGACACCTTCTTAGATGATCTTCGAGCTTCGATGGTTTCATAGAGTCAATGCTTAAAACTTTGTTGCATAAAAGGCATATGGGCAATCGCTTGTCTGCCTCTGATGGAAGAAAACCAAATTTTAAATAATCAACACTATACTGTCGACATTTCTTCTTAGATTCAGCCATGTTTCATTTCAGTTACCTACCGGTGTATAAAAAAAACTTTGTTTTAGTAATCATAAGGCGGTCTTAATCAAGATATGGCTATTTTAACAGAATAGGTTTACCTAATTACTTATTGCAATGAAATAAAGAAAGCATCGATTCTAATTCTTAAAAGCAATAAATCGCTTCATGAACATGGATTAAGATCCATAATAGAGTTTTATGGATACGGCTAAACCGATTTCAATGTAATGTAAAATATTTTTTCATATATATATTTTGATATATTTCTGTAAATTCGATAGAAAATACTTTTAAATAATATTTTGATATCAAAACTCCGCGATTTTTATTATTTATTTATTACTTTGATGCACGTTACGGGTACGTAAAGACGCGTACAATTTATAAAAATATATTTAATTAAGTCATTTAGCATTAGGAACCTGAAATCTTTACAATCATGCAGGTCAATCATAATATATCTCTCCTTTAGTGAACCACACTCAGACGGATTTAAACGTAGTAGAGCCAAGCAGCGGCTTTTGCTGCTGCTCAAATGGGCCGGCTCGACCGGTTTGGTACCACGGCCTCGCAGAATACCGGCGTGAAGTAGAGGCACCTTGTGCTTCTGTGTTTCGTTCGGTGAGTGAGGGAACCGGAGGCCCCCTCCTCCTCCCCATCCCCTTTCTGATCCTCCCTCCCATCACCCAAATACCCTTAAAGGCCGGCAACGCACCTACAGCACCCATGGTGTTGAAGATGTGCGTGGGCGACGGTAATCACTTACCATCAGGTGATCTGCATGCTCGTTTGCCGCCTTTCCTATATAAAAAAAGACCGGTAAAAAAGTTACTAATAAAGTAGGGACAAACAGTTCAACCTTTCTCGGCTTTTTGTACTTTTATGGAAGTATCTAATAATGACTTTGTTCAGTATTTAATTTTTAATACGTGCCTACCACACGCAAACATTACAAATATACTTATTACAACATAAACAAAAGTATAATATGTATAACAAATAGGCAGGTAAATACTTACTTTTTCTGGCACTGGCAAACACTAATATCGATTCACTTTACTATACTTTTCTTTTCGAAATTCCGGAAACAAATGAGTAACGTTTATCCTTGGCATTCGTATTAATTTGGTGAAGAATCAAAAACTTTCATGCAAGATTGCAAGCACACACACCACAAGTCGTATGTCGTCCTTTTGCACGTCTGAACAACCGATGGGGACGGCGGCGGTGCTTTGCAAGACTCGACACGTTGTACTGAATATGGAATTTGTAAGTTTATACAAGTAACAGTCGCTGAGCTTCTTAAAATATTATCTGCCTACATTGATAGGTTAAGTCAAGCCAACATTTTAGTTATTCACTATCGAAAGCAAATAAATTTTCGTGGACCCCGCTTACGAATTGTGGACCCCCATTTTTATTGTCACGCCAACGTAGACCCCCGTCGAGTCTCCCGTGGTTCCCTGGGGGTCCTGCACCACTTTTGAAACTAAGGCTCTAAAGTATTCTTTGATCGTCAATATTTTGCAATAACGATTGTAAGTCTACGTTATGTTGATACCAGTTTGCACCGGAGGCGCTACGCAGAAACTTATTTTGGATGGTTTGTAGTGCGGGGATATGGGATAGCGCCGCATGAGCGCAAGCCTAGGCCATGATAGGTCTTATGCAGACAGGATTTGGCCGGTTCTCCTTGTTTCAACCACTGTTATGAGCGTTTCCGATTGTCATACAGTATTCATTTTTCATCACAAGTAACGATACAATTCAAAATTCCCTCGTTATTGTGACGATTGAGTAATGTAACGCAGCACTCTGTGCGTGTGTTGGTGTGGTACCCATATTTCGAGCTTTTTCGCTTTTCCAATTTGTTTTAAGTGCATTAAAATTGTTTTGTCACACACACCGAAGCCTACCGCTAACTACGACGTGGTTTGCGATGTATATGCTTCCACGATCATCTTTAATTCTTCATTGTCAACTTGGGTCTCCCGCCGTCCGCGGGGTTGGACGCGAAACGTTGGAACCAAAAACGTATGGTATGTGCTTTCTTTTACAGTAGCTTCCACATACACATCATTAATCGTTCCAGCTGTTTCTGCAGCGTTGATGCCACGGTGGAACTCATATTCGTAAATAACACGATATTTCAAGCTTAACATTTTGTTAACGTTAAAGAAAAAACAAATGGCGCGAAAATAAATGAATCACTAAATTCGAAACACAAATAGACAAGCCTAAATTTGAAATATTTTTGAATTTTCGATTAAAGTGGCCAGTTCGACAAAACGCCAATTTCATATTTAAGGGCCTAGTATATTATTATTCTATGCCGACAAAGATCTTTTGGCATTGCGGATGACATTGGCAGAGGCTTGGTTGTGTTACTCTATGGTTAGAACATAGCTACCTTAGAAGGGGGTACATATTACATTTTAGGCGTATACTACTACTATTATACATACAAGTTTTAAGTGAATACACAGACGAACGCGGATCGCGACATTTTTTTACAATTATTCAAAGAATAGTGGTAGTAGTCTAATGGCCATGGCATAAAACATAGTACGCGAGTTACTTGGGTTCGATCCCCGGTACCGGCACCACTAAAACTCTTAATAGCAATTTTAAATATTGAAACTACCGCGTGCTCAGCGGTGAACGAAAATATAGTAATGAAACGTGCCTCTGAAAAAAAATATTATTTCGAGGACGTGTAAACTACACCAACCCGTACTGGAGCAGCGTGGTTGGCAGACTCTTCTTCACTCCGAAACTCATTCTCAGATATTTAAGAGGAGGCCTTTGGCCAGGATTGGGCATTTACAGGCTGATACTTTTGACTACTTCTACTACTGCTACCGCTACTACTACTGCTACTATATAAATTTTAACTAACTACGGGGCACTTTATAAACAGAAGGGATATTCTGTTACAGACAGATAGTCTGAGTATACAAAAACAATAACGTGAATTGTTGAATGCGACGTAACTAAATTAGATTTCACCTCATATTCTACAGGCCACTTTTAGGTCATACACTAAATATTTATTATATAAGTACCTACAGTAGATTAGTCACAGGGAGACACAGGTTAGAGATTTTATGGACAGCCCGCGACAGAGTCCCAATAACCAAGTTTTTGTTAAATGTCAATAAGTCGCAACCAATCTGTATATAAAATGCTTATAAATATACGTAAATGTGTATAAAATAGCGCCATGGCCATCGAGTTGCCGGTCCAAGTACTCCGACAAAGACGTGAAATTTGCTAAAAAAGATTACGTTTGCCAAAAACTTACTTCCAAAGTGCATATCAACACAATATATATATTATGGGATAACGTTAAAGGCTGAACGATGTTACTTTAAGATGTTTAAAGTCCTAGAAATAATGGTGATAATTACGCGTGTGTAAAATAAAAGACATTTATTTGAAATTTAAGTGTAACATAAAAATACACTAAAAGAGTTGTCGACTCTTTTGTGATCTCAAATAGGAGCTACGAATAATTTTCATAAAAACTAGTTCATGACATAAAATGGTGCATCATTTTCCATGTACGCAGTTTCATGCAATCACTTTGTCGAAACTAGCTTAGCAGCAAATTATAATTAGGGGCTGCGCAGCCCCTCGATACCTATTAGATAATTATATTGTCTAATTTACGATACCAGATATTTAAAAATAACATTACTTTCACTGTAGGACTTTCTCCTGTGTAGTGTAGGCGTTTTATATGAATACACTGAACATGTATAAAAAGCACAACCCGAAATAATTATTTGTGGGTCATACAAATATTTATCACGTGCGGAAATCGAACCCGCCAACTCCAGTGCCGCAGCCAAACGCCAAGTCAACCGGGTCGACAAGAGAATAGAATAACATTGACATAAAAAGTATAAACTGAGCCACTATCTGCCGAAACTTGGTTACTGGTCAGAGAACAAAAAATTCTTTAGATTTCTTGTTCTTCTATGATAAGTGTAATTCTTTGTACGACTTTTGGTAGTTTGATAGAAAAAAAAGGAAAGTGCTGGACAATATTTGAGAAGGTTGATAGTAGGTACATATGGCAAAATGTTAAGGACGTGTTTAAATTGCTATTGAGAACGTGAAATTGTCTTATTTCTTCGACCTAAAATAATAAAATGTTATCTGTTTTAAGTTACTAGGTAATAGACCTTTTCTGCCAAAGAAAACTTACTACTACTACTCTCTTTCCTATTTCTTGTGTTTTGGTTTGAAGGGCATGGAGAGCTCCTCCACACAGATATCTGTAATACCCAGGTATTATACCTTCCGACAAAGAAGGTAGTGGAGAACTGTCTCTGAAGTTGTTTGAAGGTGGCCATGGGCTGCTGTAGCATCATATCATCAGGTGAACTATGAGGTTGACCTTTGTCACTCTAACGTTGTAAAAAAAAATGATGTGCCACAAATGACATTGAGTTTTAGCCCTGAGGAGACTTACTTTATTAATATAGTTAATACTTGGATTGTTGTTCATTGGCAGAATTCCCTTCTCGTTTACTTAGCCAGGGTAACACAAACACTTGTACTAATTATACTTTGTTAACTTTTTGTGATTGTTATCGTAACGCAAGGTAATGTATGGGTGTAAAGTCCTATTTGGTAAACAATAAAAATATTTCTAGACTCTATTACATGTTATCGTTGCTGCAGTGAAGAATTGTGCCTCATTTTGGTTAGTGCAACATTCAATTTATATAGGCTAACAGTAACGTATAATATGTTAAAATACTTGGCGAACCAATAATGGCACACAAATGGTTTAGTTCATACTTTACCCATGTCTATGTGGAATAAGATAATAAAAAATTTAAATTACGTGATATTATAAGATAAAGATGTGTCTTCAACCTAGTAACGATAATGAATACCATACTATCACTCACTAAACACTAATGTTTAACTTGTTAGCTATATAAGTGACAAAAAAAATACTGAGAACAAAATACTCTTCTGCTATTTCCCATAAACATTATTTCTTATAGCATAGTAATAAAATATTTAGCATTTTGCCTTTATATTGTGTGTATGACTATGAAACTTTTATGACATGTATACACTTAGGTCATACTATTTGTTTTACTTCAGCGGAAATGTGTACATAATAAAGTAATAGAATTTCATTACTAAAATTTTTATATTTACTTACGTTAGTAGGGTGTCCACTGCAACTGCAAAAATCCCTGACTTTTCCTAAAAACATGCTACCCCGTTCGATTAAAGCAATTAAAAGAAAGAAATGAATCATTGCTTATGTTTTTAGTTACTACTAGTCCGAGTATTTAATGATAATTTACCAAAAAAATTTAATTTCTAATCATACAATCATAATACGTATCTTGGCAGATGGACGATCTCTCATTTTCTATTTTGATTGAGGAATGGATGCTGGTAATTATTAAGCTAAATAATGAAATCTATATAATATAATAAACTCTGTAAAGTAATATACATATCTGAAGATCAACTGATTCCACTTCAGATATTCTGTCATGGGTTGCAACACAAAATTTTCATTCGATAGTATGATATTTATCGCGGCGCAGCAACGGGTGCTGGAGCTGCCGCAGCCCGGCGCGCACATTGCATGCTCTCAGCGAGTTCCACTGCCTTGTTGAGTGTGAGGTCCTGCAGGTTCTGAGCGAATAATTTATCTCTCTCAGGTCCCGCTGTCATGCCTATGACGAAACGATCTAACAAAGCTTCTTCGAGGTTCTTGAAACTACAGTAAGCAGCTAGGCCTCTAATGTGAACCGCCCACTGCGAATGCTCTTCCTCCGGGTGTTGCGTCGTTGTCTGAAAATGATCGTCTTTCGGCGAAAAAAAAAAAAAGATTCGCCTTTCGTTTGGGTGTGAAGTGTTCGTCGAAAAATTTTAGTATTACTTCAAAATTTACATCTGTTACATCTTGTGGTAAAGTGAGATGGCTTACTAATTTGAAGGTTAATATTTAATATAATTTGAACGGTTAGTGCGCTGAGTAGAATTACCTTCCTCTTAACCCCTGTTTTGTCGGTTGTATCGTTTATATCGTTGGCTATAAACTACTGCGCTAATCTCTTCTTGTAATTATGCCACTCATGTATTTGGTGATCAAACATTGAAAGAAATCCAAGTGAATTAACCAACCCCATTACAACGTGAGTTCGCTTGTTGCACCGTGTTTTGAATTAAGAGGGCGCGGGGTCATTGGACACATGCAAATCAAACGACGGCTCGTTGCACACAGCTTTATTACCTTAGTAGTGGGGTGCATTCGGGCGCAGCCAAATACTAATAGCTATACTAGCAATACATAACAAAAAGTTATAAAAAACATTTTTATTTCAAGCAGGCAATAGTAAACAAAAAAAGAGACAATTATGAAAAAAGGGTTTCATTACTTGAAAAAGTATTGAAATTACAATTGGTGTGTCCACGCAGGTCAACACGCAGTGTATTCTGCGTTATTGCGTTTTCGCCTACCTTTTCTTTACGGTAAAGGGGCAAAGGAGCAAGGTGGAATGTCACCTGATGTTAAGTCATTACCCACCCAGCTGCAGATGCGTTGCCGGCTTTGAAAGATATTTGGGAGATGGGAGAGGATGAGTAGTAGTTACTGTTTTGCCACTGATAATGACACACAATACATTTGCAACGTTTACAAAATCACATATCTACTGATTTTAGTTATGATTATGAGTGTTTAAACTCATAATCATCTCAATCAACTACGTCTAATATTAATCAACTACTCAGACATTACCTCACATCCCGCTATCTTTTTTTTTATAGGAAAGGCGGCAAACGAGCACGCGGTTCACCTGATGGCAAGTGATTACCGTCGCCCATGTACATCTGCAACACCAGTGGTTGTGTAAGTGCGTTGCCGGCCTTTAGTTATTTGGGAGATGGATGGGAGGAAGAGGAGGAGGGATGGATGGGAGTGGGCCTCCGATTACCTCACTCACCGAACGAAACGCAGAAGCACAAGATACCTCTACTTCACAACGATATTCTGCGAAGTCGTGGTACTAACCCGGTTAAGCAGTAGCGAAAGTAGCCGCTTGACTCTACCACGTACAAAGTTGACCTGTAATATCCCAATGTTCAGCAAGCCCATGACTTCCAGGCGTCTTTCCACATAACCTACCCAAGGTTATGGATGATAATAGTAGGGATGATGGAGTTACTAAGTATCCAGTCGGAGCGTGACGTAGGCTTTTTATCCCGAAATAAAAAGCACGACATGCAGAGAAAATTGCTATAAATAAATAATTGTCTATTATCGTATAGTATAACATAAAAATTATACATTTTATAGCAATGTTCTAAGAAGTGCTGAGCTCAAATCTATGCGTCCATCCATTGCAACAGCAAGTTTCAAAAGAAGCGAGTGTCTTTTTTTACTTGATGAAATGTGTACCACATACCAGTCACTGAAGGCAATGACCGGTTATGACGGGACTGACTAAAACCTCACAAATAAGATATACGCTGTTGGCCCGGCGGCCTTAACATCGACGACGGAAGGCAAGAAGAAAGTGCGCTCTACAGTTCATCCTACATAGCTAACGTCTTGCGCTGCCTGTTGTTGTTGCTGGATGTCTAATCTAATACTGCGATCCCGAATCCATCTACCAAGGACATGGTATTTATAGCAAAAGCTTTCAACTTGAGAGAAGTCTATGGTCAGTAGTGGACTGTATACATGCTGACAATGAATAAACTTAGCATACAGTTTTCTAACAGTTAACCAATTATCAGTATCAGTATCGATCCCGTAGTTTTCGCGTTTACTGTATGTACTGTATATAATACGCAAAGGAACTTCTTTAATAATATTTTAATGGGGTATAAGTACACCATCTCCCCCAAACGCCAACCTCATCTGTCCGTAATGCATTCTGCTAGCTAACCTACAACGCTCTGGAGACCGAATGATCGTGGTAAATTTCAAAACTCGAATCCCAAAGACGCGTGATTGGGAACAGCATAACTAGTGCGAGGGTATCTGCTCTGCGCTCAGCGCTCACTAATCCGTTTGCCTAGCGTGGTGAATACCGGCAAACCTTTCAAGAAAAGCGTGCCTGCTTTTGCTGATGCTCGTAGGGAGCCCTATGTTGAGCAGTTAATTAAAATAGGTTGATAAAAATGAAGAAGTATTTGAATACATGAATGGTATATTTTAATAAAATTTTAAATAGCTTTTCTGGGGTAGAGACAAATGATAATTTTGACTCACTGTGAAGCAATAAAAGAATTGTGAATCTCATTTTCTCGTTTTGACAAAATTGATTTTTTTTCACGAAATGGCAATGGAATTAAGTCTATAAATAATCTCTCTTACACATTTTTGACAGTTTAAGAATCAAATTATAAATCTTCTGTCCTACACAACTTGTTTGACGACTAGAAGCGAAGTGTTGTTAGAGAAGTGGGTGGTGGCTTGGTTGTTGATACCCCACTTAGTGCTGACGGAAAAGGTGGAGCCCACTACGTAGGTACCTGGAGCTGCACAGAGCGCTCGCACTTGGACACGACGTGATTCGAATTTTTGGAGTGTCACGTTCACTCCTAACTCTTTGGAGTCTGTGTCAATTCCAGAACTTAAAGCTCCCGCCCAGCCCAGCTCTCCTGTAGATTCTCTGGAATTAATGTAATGTAAATAAATATTAGAGTCGTATGTGAGCAACCTGTGATCAATCAGCAGAGTCGGCACTTTACAAAATTGCGATTTTATTGCTAATTGACTACGTTCTTTGCGAAGGAAAAAGCACTGTATATCAAAGCAACAAAAATATTTCCGACGATAAGATGCGAAGTCTTTAGAGCTTTAACGTGTACTGCCCGCGTACGGCGTGCAAGAGTTTATAATCGTATAAATAAATTACATATAAATAAAGTATAAATATATTTTATACCTTATCAATTATTTTTTGTTTGTATACGAATATTTGTTATACGATTGTAGTATTATAAGAAACTATATGCTTATATTCATATATGGTATATGGTATGCTTTGTAAGATAATCGTACCAAATATATAGATCGATTACTTATAATAATAGAGTTAGTCTTAATACAGCAATCGCGCGTTTTACTCGTCTCTCTTTACACGCACCGTACACGGCGATTCTTTGATGCGCGTATATGACATTGTCCATATTTGGTGTGGAACTTTTTGTGAGGCTAATGATTTGTGATTACAGACGAAGCGAGTCACCTGAGGGTATATTTTTCTAAATTGTAACCAGTTAGTATACGAAGAAATATAACATTGATTACAAGAAGATATTGAAAGGTGGTAAAAGACCATTGAAGAGGAAATTGGGAATCTCTAAATATGAGTATGTATCTAATATATATCTTGAGATTTTTACAAAGAAGCATGAAAAACGTGAAAACAACTGGAGCAAAGCAAGTTTTATGTTTGTATAGAAATAATAAATATGTTGTCTCCCATGTGTCGTATATCGTATAATCATAATATTATGTATTGAGTAAGCGAAATATGGAGAATCTGATATTATGTAGTGAACTTTAAGTTATAAATAGTGAGTTCAATATTGTATTTAATCATACATAATGATAGTAATTAATTACTTCAAATAAGGCTCATATTTGTTATATGAATGTGTATTTTATTATTTTAATCTACGTTTTATGGTAAGTTATGAGCTTGTATTAGAACAATTATATGAAGAATTAAAGAAGGTAAGAACATATTTATTATTAAAATTAATAAAATTTTTAAAATAACATTATTAAAATAGAACCGAGCAGACGTGAAGGAAATATATTGAATATTAAATTCAAAGAATCAAATGATATATTTAGTGACTATTTTAGTTGGTTATTAAATTTTAGAAAATAAATAATAATATGAATACCTTTGATTTTAAAACGGCTTTGACTTTACTACTTGTTACGTATGATGATGAAATGAGTACAAATCAATTAATAGACAATCGAGGTACGTTTAATAGATATCGTGGAAATCGAGTGATAAGCAAAAAACAGTAAACATCAGAAATTCAAATTGTACGTCGGAAAAGCCTAAACTAGAGCAGTCTTCAAGAATAACCTAAATCATTAAATTTTTTAACCAGTAATAGCAATTTGTTTTATTCACTTATTAATTTCTCCTTGCAATAAAAGTTATTAATTCTTGATCGATTCGGGAGCCTCATTATCAGCTATAACTCATTAACATGTTATCGAATTGGGAAAAGGAGAGTGTAACAATAAACGGGCTAGGAGGCAAAGTTCAAGCTATTGGATATATTTACATTCCGCTGACTTTCGATGAACAAGTTATAAGTAACAAGTTCTTTGGTTTTAATTGAATTTTAGGACGTGATTTCTTAAATAAATTTGGAGGATGTAGACTTTAAGAAAAACATTTTATCGTTGAAGTTAGGGACAGATCCATACATTTATTTCCCTACCTCAAATAATTATAATTTACACATTTTGGAAATGCCGCCATGCAGTGAATCAATACATTTTGAAACAGAATTAACTGATTGTGTTATTTGTTCTGAAGAACTACAAGACGGTATTTATTTGGCCAGTTCTGTAGCGAGTCCAGTAAACGGAAAAATTCCCATAAAAAAGTTGCATGTTACAGAAAAAGCAGTTAAATTATCGAATAAACCCTACTAAATTTTCATTTTTGCAATTTGTTATGTCGAAAAAAAAGATAATTTTTATGAAGTTTCTAAGTTCAGATGATTTTTGTAAATCAATAAATGTTAATGAAATAAGTATAATACAAAAAGATGATAATAAATAATTTTATAAGTAGTTGAGAAAATAAAGTCTATTAAAATAGGACCGGTCCACTTGTCCACTCGTGTGTATAATAAATAATGTAAAAACAATATACAGGGTTATTGGCAATTCGACGTATTGCCGTTAGGAGGTGATAGGGGTGAGTATTTGCGATAATTTTAACCCCATATGCATTATACAAAAGTGAACCATTTTTGAGTTATCATGTATTTTAGCTTTTACAAAATGTGTCAAAAACGCAACAACAATAATTAAAAAAAAAAGTATCGAATATTTATCTATTTTTTCTTGATTTACAAAAACGATTAAACATTGGTTATTTATCAATATTAAAACATCAATTATCGGTCCAAATTTAAAAATGCGAGACGACAAACGATATTATTTCAATATTTTTTTGGGATTTTTTGTTTCACTAAAATGGCTTAAAAACAAAAAAAAACTTTATGAAACTTGCCTTGCAGATTAATTAAAAAAGTAACCGTTTTCTTAGCTCTCCAACAAGGATAACAACTAGGAACTTATGTCAAAGAAACTGAAAAAAAAAATTATCACAAAGGAAGCAGGCGGAAATTCGTATTCAAACTAAACTTAAAATCGCTTTAAAGGGGTTACCACATGTATCAGTTTTCAATGGAGTGTATCGGCGAATCCGAGAAACTGGTAGTGTTCAGAGACTACAAATTAATGCCGGAAGACCGCCAGTTCATGTTGTTAATTACGAAGAGGATATTCTGCAAGAATTTATTCAAGAAACAATTTGATAAAATCAAAACACAAAACGAAGCTAATATATGACAAATATACTAATCCTATAAATTAAAATGTGAATGATTTAGTTATAGTAAAAAATTAATCAGGTAATAAGCTAAGTTCTCTGTACTCAGGTGAATATAAAGTAGTTATGTATAAGTAATGTAGAAATAATTAAAGATGGCAAAAATTAACTAGTGCACAAAAATCGCACGAAATTGTATATCCAATAAAATAAAATATTGTACTTATATTATTACATACTGATACATTTTTTATTACATTATTTCATGTACATTTAAAAAAAATATATATCGTATTTGTCTACATTTTTTTTTGGATGGTTGGTGTAGTAGTATAAGAAACTAAATGCATATATTCATATGGTATGCTATATAAGGTAATCATACCAAATATATAGACCGATTTCTTATAATAATAAAGTCAGTAATGCAGCATTCGCGCGTTTTACTCATCTCCTTACACACGCCGTACACGATCACAATATTGTCGATATCTACGAAAGGACAAGTAATCATATTATGGAATATACTGAGTCAAAGTTAACGCTGCAGCAGTTATCAGAAATAATCGGAAAGATTTTGGAGCTTTGTTGTCTTCCTAATAAAAGATTTGAATTTGAAAAGCACAAGGGGAATAAATAACGAAATTTACCTGTTTTGTTGTTTTGTCATATTAATAAATACCGTGACTGGAACTCCGTAACAGTTGACAATATTGATAACAATCGGTATCAAACACAATTTTCTGGATGTGAAATTATGATTCACGTAATTGGAATGCTCTAATCTGAAAATGACAATGTTGCTTTTGTCACCCTTTTCTTTTGTTTCATGAAGGTTAATTTTACTGTCTGAATCATCCAATTGTATCGAAGCTAATTCAGGTGATAAATCTTTTTCTGTAGACAAGGCTTTTGTAAAACAATCTATCCATAAACAGTGTTGCCCAATAGCAGTTCTGTCTTTAATTTTGTCGTAAGCCTTCCATCTTACGACGAACATCGATTGTATAAGCCCATCTCTCTTGATCTCTGCCGTTGAATAATTTGGTTCCGTAATGTCATTAACAGAAGGCAGGTAATCCAGCAGAAACTTTGAATATGGAGGAGCATTAACATCGTCGACGCTTTCGGGATGTTTTTTCCCTACTTTAACATATGAGTACTCGACTTTATTTTTATCAAGTTCTTTGAGTATTCTTTTAGCTTTAAAAACGTAATGAATTCTTTCTCGAGGAACCAACGCCGCATCGACATCAGGGGCTGCGGATATATTAGTCAAACTCCATTGTTTACTGAGCAAAGACACTTCCAGTACTTCCATAGCAATATCCTCGTCCTTTTCCTTACAAATATTTTTTACTTCGACAGCTAAGCTCATGTTTTCTGAGACTTCTCCCCCGGCCTGATTTAAACTCCTTCGTGGTGTAACTTGAATTTCAACCGCCTCCTGTAACACAACAACAAAATGTAATTATTACTATTTATATCAATATCTATCGCATCAGCCTATTTTAGTCCACTGCTTAACATAGGCATCTCCAAGAAAGCACCCGTAAAAACCGGTATACATTTCTTGCTTTTCAAACTCATCTGCTAGTGATACACCCCTGGTAACATAAGAACGAGGCTCTGGCGACCTACTGATGGCAGTAAATCCATCCAATTTAGCCGAACCTAATACCACGGACTAGTGGTGGGAAGCGGAAACACTAGTGCACAGTACCGGCACTGTGTTCACCAATCCGCCTGCACAACATGGCGAGTACTGGCAAATGTTCCGTGCATAGCATGCCAGCTGTCATAGAAATACCTAAGCCTGTCTGACAATGGCAGAGAGCTAAGACAGTTCCAAGGAACTGGCAGACACTGGTGAAATTAAAAAGAAAAACAATTTACAACTTACACTATACACCATAGGCCTCTCTCGTAAGGAGGAATTGCCAGAATCACCACGCTCGACAAGCGGATTAGCGATCGCAGTACCGGACACCTCGGGCCTTAGACGCTGCTGCCCACCATCTGTCAGTAGCCATTGTGATTTTTAAGGCTTTTATACAGTATTTTTACAAAGATAAATGTTCCAAGCCTATCTTTAGCACGTCAGACATTTCCCGCGGATCTAACATCCCGACAGACAACGGAAAATTAACCTCTGGCGCGAGCATTGCATAATACTATCGCCATCAAATTTTAATTAGTATTAATTAATAATAGGTCGAGCAAAAAGTTTTTTCATAGTTTATCTAAAATTCGAGATATTTTTAATCATAGTTTATTTACATTTGATTATAATATATATGTACCTTTTTGTTCGATAACGCGTTGCCATTTTGTAGGTAGTAACCTAATCACATTGCTGTAGAAATTTTGGATATTCTGATCAAAAAAACTGTGACAAGTAGTATAGAAAGTTCTCTTTTGTTAACCTAAGACTACATAAAGAATTCTGAATAGACCGAAACAGGCTAAAATCTGAGAGTGCATGGTCAGAACTATATGGGAAGTGTTAATACATCCAGTATTAACACTTCCCGACCAAGCTCTCTCTATATTTGCTGAGAGACTAATGATGTGTATGGTCTAGCATTACTCGTGTCATGATGAAAAACCACTCCCTTTCTGTTGATCAATTACGGCCGTTTTTTCTCTATTTCTTGCTTGATTCTCATTAGCTATTGGAAGATTGCCCGGCGGTAAAAGCTCATAATGAACGACATCACGACCACGGCATCACCTTACCTTGTGAGTTAATCCGGGTTTCGATATAGTTTGTGGAGCTTGCCTGACCTTTAACTATGATCTTTTTTACGCCTTCTTGTCGTAGTTAATCCACTGTTCATCACTAGTGATCAAACTTTACAAAAACGGTTTGGTTTTATTATATTTCAATAGAGAATCGCAAATTCGCAATAAATCGCACGATTCATTAGGTTTCTTTCCATGAGCTCGTGTGGCACCCAAATATCGTACTTTTTTGGATATCCAGACTTTTTCCAATGGGTCAAAAATGTGAACCCCCCAACCCCTAGCTCTTGCCTAGCTATGTCGTAACTACTAATATGCCGATCTTTTCTAATTTTTTGCAAAAATGGCATTGACTTTATCCGTAACAGGTCGTCAAGAGCGAGCTTCATCTTTGACTTCAAAATTCCCGGACTGAAAGCGCTTGAACCAATTTTGTGCTACTCTTACTAACACTGCGCTAAGTCTATAAGAGTCAAGAAATTTTTTCGCGGCTTGTGTCGCATTTTTCCCTTTTTTGTAATAAAACTTCAAAATGCATCGAATTTCTTCGTTAGATTCACTCATTTTGGAGAAAAGAAAAAGAATAAAAAATGGCACCGTTGCGTTTATTGTTTGTAAGTATTGGCGTTAACCACCAGCGACCTTTGCGGGATATGTCTCTGAAGTAGTCTTTAATTGTTGGTATTTCACAATCACTGTGACAACGTAGACCTACGTTGAGCTGGAACCACAAGGCACAGGTGGCACTACACAAGAATTTCTGTGCAAAGAATATAAAATAATGTAGTTACCGTGGGTTGGAAGCGGATCTCGTGTCGCAGCAGGCGGTGCGGCCGTTGACAGAGCCCGGTCTCGTAATAGGCGAGCAGGCGCAGCACGGGCGAGCGGCGGCGCGGGCGCAACAGAAGGTGCGCGCGCACGCAGCCCGCCGCGGCCACGACAGCTGCCACGCGCCGCGCGTGCCGGGCCGTCGCGTCGCTCCGTGCCGCCGCGCGCGCAGCCCGCTCGTCTGCACACGACACCATGCTCACAGTTGTTACACATCAGCACAGTGTTCTTTTGCCTGAAGTTGACGTAAAAGCCGATATTGTGTGCTACTGTGTGAAGTTATATTATAATATACTAAGCTTGCCACAGTGCGATTAATACAAGGCAATCTCATATTTTTTTTATCATTACATTAATTTAATTTGTCTAAGATCTTCGACCAAAAGAGCTGTGCACTGCGTGTCTTACCCGAATACAAAGGGGGTTCATGATATTTTTCGTCGTAGAGCAACTTGAAATCATCGGTGGGTCCATCGGTCACAAGGCTAATACAATCAGGATGGGACACAGCTAAATACAAGTTCTTCATTTCCACTGGTCCCACATTGCGGAATTCTACATCTATTTTTCTTAGCTCGCCGCTAATGACGTCCGGACTTGTCTCCGAAAACATCATCTGTTTATAAAGCCGAAAAATGCCGGTCAATAATGGATTACCTAACTTATACATGAAAATTGTATAAACACCAATATGAATTCAATGTCGGCACATAGACAGTGCCTACGAAGCTAATTTCCGTATAAAATAATACATAACATACGATACAATGAGTAATAATTTTAAAAATTGGTGCTTCTGCATAGGTAAATACATACGTTAATTTACTACAATGTCGTGTTGCGGATTGATACGAATATACAACATGCACTACGCATGTAACAAGTGACGTGTGGCTAGGTTTTTCTGGTGTGATAATTCCATATTTAGGACCGTGTACGGGATAGTTAAATCGCAATCGCGTACAGCAAACTTTTACCTTCAAAAGATACTGAAATATATTATTGATATGTTACGTTACTTAAAATTGTAGACCGGCTAGCTTTGCGAGTGTGAGGTACGAGATCAGCAGTCAGCTACGCAGTAAGTGCACAACATCTAAATTCAAAGCATCATGGGGTAGTCGTTAATGAGATTCAACTAATACATAGTTTTTTTTTGCTTTCATGAATGAAAATTTGTGTTGGAATATCGATATTTACTATATACACATAATAGTATACGGCATAATTACAGTATACGGTTCATGTAATATATTCAAATCACATTCTTTGCACTTGAAGTAAACAAAATAATAAGTTTATACGTCAGAATTTTCTGTTTAGCCTTCTCAACCACAGACACGAACTTTTTCATCCACGTATTTAAGTCCACTACTGAACGTAGTTTTCTCCAAGAAATCACCAGCAAGCTGGCATACATACTTGAACGGTTTGCCAATACTCACCACGCTGGGCAGGGTTGCGAAAGCCTTACGCCGTATACGAAAAATTACATAAAAAATCGGGAAGTAAGGTGGTTCTACTTTTATTTGTCTTATGTTTTACATAGCTAGCGTTAATGCAGAATCAAGTAATCAGATCTACACACAGGGCTCCGCCTAGAACCTTAAAAAAACAATTACCTGCAAACATGGAGCCTGTGGAATGACTATAATTTGCAAGCGTTTATCAGATTCATTGCCATTCGACAGCAAATCTAATTTACCGGAAATGATCAGACTATTTCCATTTTCTTTTCCATCTTCCCCAGCGTTAATTAACCTGCAATGTAATAACGCAAAAAAAATCTATTTTTCTCCTCGATAATAATTAAAGTTACGGAAGTTAGGTTTTTGGTTTTCGGAATAAGTAACACATGCGGAATTGTGCAAAGTAACTTTTTCTAACATATTAAAAATAATGGATTTTAGCAAAAGTAACGCCTGATTCCATTAACTATCAAAATAATTTACTTAAATAATAGAGACAAGGAAATGTTTGTCAAAAGAACTGAAAATTATAATTCAAAACAAGGGCATGCATATATTCTTAAGTTCGAATACCGTTTTGTATTACCATAACGTGAAGAAAACAATTCGCCTATGTTATAAAGGAACTTCAGAATTTTATAAAAAAGCATACAGTACTTCTTGACTCACTTGTAAGCTAAGCCTTTTATGTGCAGACGGCCGACTTGTAGTGGAGTAAATGAAAATGTTAACTTTTTATTGCACTCCCCTTCTAGAAGAAATGAGTTTATTTTTTGCCTGAAAATCACGTTATTTTCTACCGTACGCCCCGAAGCTAGGAACGGTTCATTATTTAGGATGTCTTTGGGTGCACCGCCTTCTTCTGTATCTGGTACGAACTGCCACAACAGTTCTAAGTCTTTCAGGAGCAGTGATATCTTCAATGGGTTTGTCAACATTATTGAAATTTGTATTGGTTCTGAAATGACAGTAAGGTACTAGGTACTAAGGTAATTTGGATTGTTTCTATTTACTTACCACAAATTGGTTATTTTTTTACAAAAGTCATTAAAATAATATTAATTTTTATCTAAAAAAATAAAAGTAGTTCTAATTTAGTCCTCCAGGTTTAACTTACCTCCCTGTGGCACAATTGGGTTAGCGTCCGTGTCATCGGTGTATAAATCAACGGTGGGTTTGAATATCATCGGCGGAGCTCCATGCGCAGCGTGCTGCAACATCTCCTCGAGTCGGTGCCAGGCGCGCTCCGCGGCGCTGCGGGCGGCGGTGCGGGCGGCGAGCGGTGCGGCGGCGGGGACGCGGCCCGGTGCGCCGAGCGGCGCGGGACCCACGCACGCGACACGCGTCTCGTTGCGTAGCACTAATGGCACCGGCAACGCGGGCAGCCGCTCCGCAAACTCCTCCGAGCTCTCTATCCATTGCTGTACACAATGGAGTTTTTTTAGTGATACCTTTTCAGGTAAGAAACGGTGCCATCATCTTATATACTTCAGCCGCTAATCAGCAATGCAACCACTGTTGTGTGCGTGTTAGAAGGGTAAAGAGTGCCACTATCGTAGTAAAAACAGAATAGCAATTCAATTCCTGCCCCGTGCGAGACTAAAATGCCTATTGTTGAAGGGTTGTCTATATCTCTTTTAGTTTGAAAGGTAATAAAAATCGTAATTATCATAATTGTTGATAATAGATTTTTTAATTGTCTCTGCCAGGTTTAAGGTTCACTTCGAATCCCTAACCACGACCCGGTAACAATATAATTATTACAAAAAGATCCCAGATTTAGGAGTACATTACAACCAGCTAAAATAAATTAAATTAGTTACATGTCAAGATATTTCAAGTATAAGCTTCGTTGTTCGGTGCGGGGTGGAGTCTTAATTACGTGAGACTTGACTAGACTAGACTCGACTGCGGTGCGGCCATGACTAGCGCCTTTCTGGCATTCTGAGATATTGCCGTAGAGAGTTCTGAGGTTTGAGCGTACTGACTTAATTTATTAGTCGCGCTGGGTACCTTTTTATGAAGATGTCCTACTATTGTGTTTTACTATGCCAATATAATAAGACTGTACGGCATTAGATTGTATTCCTCAGGGGTGACAACTCATCTGTAATCTTTTGCAAACAAAGTCGTTTGCAGCAGTCCATGTTCACTCTCGGGTAATGATCACGATTTAACGAATATATGACTTGCTTTTTCACTCGGCTGTCTAACGGACAATGGCGCAGACCGACTGATGGCGAAAAGCCATCCGACTATTCCGAATGCAAATTTCATAAATTATTATTGTAACTTATGAAATTTGCCACGCTAGTATGAGGGTAACGGCACTGCACTCCCCGACCCATCTGTTCCACCTAATAAAAAAGAGACCATCTCCTCTATTCATGGCATGTCAGCTTATGTTTGCGTTTTCATGGCAAGGCTATGGCTTTAAATAGTAGATAACACTCCAAGTAATAATACAATAACGCACTAAGCCATATTAAATGGTGTTAAATCAGATCACAAACATTGCTTAACATAAAAAACAATATTTTTATGTTAAGCAACGTGCTTAACATAAAAATATTGTTGCTAATATTTCCATAGAATATTTAAAAAAAATATTAATATACATTTGACTTGTTTATACTTGTTTATATACTTTTGAATTTTAATATAATGAAAATAAAAATGAAATTATTACGTTTTAAAAAATAGAAACTCGGAAGTTTCTTGCCGGTTCTTCTCTGAGGTCTTGTTTTACAAACCGGTGTAGATTTTGTCATTCATAAGAGCTTTTAACAAGCCTAAATTTAATAAAAAACACGTTAAGATTTTATTGACGTGGAAGCAACGACGTTTGTGCGATAGTTAATAAATTTTTAAGTTATAAATTGATCAAATTTAAGCCATTGGCCGCCATATTTAAGTGACGACAGATTGTTGTAAATTTTTTAAAGTTTCCGTCATAAATGTGCAATTATGTACGAATTTGATGAATGGATGGATTCTGTTTTTTTTGAAAACAAATATTACGCAGTAAGGTACTGCCTCTAAATGTCCCACTGCTGGGCTAAGGCTTCTAATGTTTTGGACCCGGGAAGGGACAGCTACGCGGCTTGAGTGCCGGTTAGCGGACTTCACATGTCTACGAAATATTTTTTTCTTATTTCTCAGACATGCCGGTTTCCTCAAATCAACTCACCACTACATGCTGCTGAGGCAGCATGTACTGTACTCGTGCAGTAATGCGGCCTTCTGCTGCGGAGGCTGCGCCGAAGCGAATGCGAGAATTGTGGCCAGCCTGCTCGGCACTATATACCTGATGAGCCAGCATGTACTCGCGCAGGAATGCAGCCTGCTGCGGCGGCGGCTGCGGTGAGGCGGGTGCGAGCGGTGCGGCCAACCAGCGCGGCGCAACTTCACGACGCAATGCCCCCGCGAGCCGCCCCAGCGCGAACTGCACGTGGTCAGTGGATAGACGCCAGCCGCTGCCAGCATATACCTTCAAACCCAATTTAAACTATAATTTATGCATCTCCTTACTAATTGTTTACCATACTTTGTTCAAAAAAACTCTTGGATATAATTTTTAATTATAATAATTATAGTGGGCACAGACACAATACAAATATACAAAAGACACAAAATAAATAAATAGTATTACACCAAATTTTTAAATCAACTACGAGTTGTACCAACGGCTACTGAGGAGTTTTCTAATAGCTTAAGTACTTAAAAACTAAACCACTTCGATCCCGATATGTCATATTTAAATGTTTCAGTCTGTCTTGATAGCATATATTATGATTTTTTTTTATTTAGTATTACCCTGGTAAATTAACGCTGAGTTTTCTCTAATCCATAAGTATGCGCTTTATAGACAGAACAGAGACGATATTCTAAAATACTTCTGACTAGGCAGTTAAATAATAAAATCTTAGTATGGTTGGTTAAACTCATTTCCATTGTGCTTGCACCTAATAAAACCCCACGGTGTTCTACCTTCGCCGCATATCGGCAGAGCCGAGATAAGTAAGTTCCTCTTCGTTCACCAAGCTACGGTTACTAAGGCCCCCGACATGACAAAGAGTGAACTACTCGAGGGGGAGTCATCCAGTCCTAGACTAAGACACCAAGCTACGTTTACTAAGGTGGTAGATTGTAATAATAATAATAAGTAGGCGCATGGAAGTGACGACCCCTCCGCCCACCGGCATAACAGTTTAAGTAACAAAGCTGTTGTGTCGGCGCAAGCAGTCAGCACCTTGCAAAGTGTTGTTAGCACCGTGCCTCGGCAAAAAAAAATAGTGTGCGCAGGGCCGCATGTGCGTATGGCCCCGCCATGTAAAACGGAGCCGGGTTCGGGCGTCACCCGTTACTAGACGCCCACTTAAAATGATGATTGAAAATAAAAGAGCGCGTATTGGGCTGCTTCCTGGGGGCCGCCAGGGCGCGTCTGGAGCTGGCGCTGGACCGCCAGCCAAACGCAAGGTGCTGCACGGCCAACTAGCAGCACCTCACATCCATCATCCCCATCAGCTGGCTTGGTGTCGGCAGGGCCCTCTAGAACCCAGCAATCGGCATCCGCCTCTGATGGATTACGCCGCATGCGCTGGACAACTGATATAAATCAGAACGCATTGCGGGCGTATTTTAGGGCGAAGGGGGGGCGAAACTGGAGGATTTACATACCGGGCTAGGATGCATCGCTTCTTTGCAGAGTTTGAGCCATCCATTGCCGTCACTGAGCAAAACCTGGCAGATCGAGTTCGTTACATCATGGGCTCAAAAATATTTGATGTTGCCGAACTCGAACGACTACGACGTGAAACTATTCCCGCGTCGTGTGAGAACACCGTGGCGTGGAGATCTAGCCCCACAAGCTGCGGATCATAACGATAAACATGTAGATGTGGTTGCAGCCGAAAACCTCCCTGTTTCGGTGGTTTCATACGATGATGGAATGGTCGCCCAGGAAACGGAGCAGATGAGGAGCTTGTTAGAGTAGACGATTCCGAAAATGCGCGAAACGCCGCTCGAGAGTCGACCGCGACTCCCCCGCATACCCTTAAGCAAGCGGAAACGAGCTGTCGTGAGGGTTCTTAATACAATGCTGGCAACCTATTTGGAAGCTAAAGGTCCCGCCTTTGCGATACGGACTCAATTCTCTTTGGCGCTGCATTGGCAGTATGCCATATTGTTGGTGTCAAACTTCCCACGACTGGACGTGCTAATAGGCAAAGTAGCACCATCCCAGCGTGCAGGAAAAGAATTGAGGACCGTATCGCAAGAGCAAGGGCCCTCATTGGCAGGCTGATAAGCTTTAGGCCGGGCAATAATAGGCCGAGAATTGTGTGCGCCGTCAGGATGGCGTTTGCTCTTATATATTACGCAAAAGCTGACGGAGCGCATTGACGACCTGAAGCAAAGGATCGCTACTTTGGAGGAAGCGAATTCGGCGATATACCGAGAGGTCGGCGCGGTTCAACCAGAATCTCCTCATTCAGAGTGACCAGAAAAGGCTCTGTAAATCGTTGGAGCGACCTCAAACTTGCGGAACGGGCCAAGGACCGAATCAGGCCGACACCGTCGACTTTTGTCGTAGCCTGTGGTCAGAGCCCGTAAACCACATGGTGGGCCCTTGGACAGAGGTCTTGGCGAGTCATTGTGCAAATATTACACCCATGGACCCCGCCGTCATAACAACAGACGACGTGGTTGAGGCGGTCCGTAGGGCCCCGAACTGGAAAAGTCCGGGACTCGACGGGCTGCATCACTACTAGCTTAAGGGGTTCGTGGAGTGTCACACTGTTCTCGCCCGGCAGTTCCAAGAGGCTCTCGACCAGAAGTCGCTTCCGAGCCTCTTCACTACTGGGGTCACTCATTTAGTTCCTATATATATAAGATACTGACATCCATACTGGGCGCAAAAATCACTCGACATCTTAACCTAAATCGAGTCATGTCACGCGTCAGAATGGATGTCGGGGCGGTGGTCGTGGGACCAAGGAACTAGTCCTCATCGACGTGGTCATTGGCAAGATGGGTAACGCAACCGTCGGAACTTCTCTGCCGCCTGAATTGACTATAGAAAGGCATTCGACTCGGTGCCACATACATGGCTGAAGAGGGTCCTCGAGCTGTACAAGGTTGACTATGCAGTAAGAGATTTCCTCGGGCAGTGTATGAGGAAATGGAGCACGATCCTCCATTATCTAGGCGAGCGTTTAACGGCTGCGGAAAACCGGATAAGGGTACGAAGGGGTATTTTCCAGGGTGACTGTATGATCCCGCTTTGGTTCTGCCTTTCTCTGAACCCTCTCAGCACATTGCTGGAGGACTCTGGGAGAGGATTTCAGCTTCGGAGGGGAGGGACAAAAGTGACCCACCTTTTCTATATGGATGACCTCAAGTTGTTCGCCACCAATCGCTCCCATCGGATGGAATTGCTGAAAATCACTTGCGATTTTAGCAATTCAATCAGAATGGAGATCGGGACGGATAAGTGCTCCACGTCGAAAGGGGAAAGGTCACTAATTCTGAGGGCATAGACTTGCCTATGCCCATTAACTTTAGGACCTTTTCCGAAGCTGATACATACCGGTACCTCATGGTATACCGGTATGTCACAAAACATAGGTATCGATGAGGCTGGCATGAAACAATCGGTTCGCGACTTGTTTTTGCGCGTCTGACAAAAGTGTTTAATAGCCTTTTGTCGGGCGGGAACAAGGCACGCGCGTATAACGGCTGGGTCATGCCAGTCCTCATTTATACCTTTGGTATACTCAGGTGGACTCAGACCGAACTTAACGCCCTGGATAGAAAAATCCGCACAATCATGACGTTCTACAGGATGCATCATCCGAGATCGTCAGTGATGAGGCTGTACTTGCCGCGGAAGCGTGGTGAGCGGGGTTACTTAAGCGCCCTCACCATGCACAATCGCGAAGTGTGCATCCTCCGTAATTACTTCCTAGCGAAACCGGATTAGTCATTCTGTTCGGACGTCATTAGCTGCGATAAAGGGCTTACCCCTCTATCCTTGGCCAACGAGCAATGGCAGGACCCGGCAGTACAGAGCGTCTCCGACCGGGAGACCGTAAGGAAAGAGAAAGAGCTCCATGGGAGGTTCTGCAAGGCCCTCCACGAGCCTTTCGTAGATACCGTCACCTCCATCAACTGGCTGCGTTTCGGTGACCTCTTTGGGGAAACCGAGGGTTTTGTCTGTGCGATACAGGATCAGGTTATTAAGACCAAAACTATCGGCGATACATCCCAAGGAATGGCACTGTCGACATCTGTCGAGCTTGTCGCCGTCCAGGGGAGTCGCTTCGGCATGTTATCTCCGGTTGTTTGGCGCTTTCTAACTCAGAGTATCTGCACAGACACAACCTAGTAGCCAGGATTCTACATCAGGAGCTCGCTCTGAAATACGGTCTCTTGTATCGGAGACTCCGATACTATAAGTACTCGCCGGAAGCCGTGCTCGAAAATGACCGCGCCAGGACTCGGCCGTCTGGTCTCCGCAGCCGTGGGCTTCCGTCTGGTCGGGTTATAATTTATTTCATTTTACTTTAAGTATTTTAAATACAATATATTTAAAGATAATTTATTTTATTGTATTTTATGTATGTATACATATTTATATATATCTCTCAACCAGACGAGTATATATACCCTACATAATAATAATACTTGACTAACGAAATTATCTTTCATACCATCAATGCCATCTCAAATACTAAAGGCTAACTTGATTAATTTATACCTAGTACGGCCGTAAATTCTCTTATCTATATTCATATCTTATTTAAGGAAACAGTCTAACCTTTAGCTTTGATACAGGCCTTTAATATCTCTGGCCCCGAATGTATGGATTTACGCAATGTTTTCATAAGCATTTTAACTACTGCTAGCTCTAAGGATGAGACTCAATATCTGAGTAACGTTTTGAGCAGTCCAATTGATCTAGAGCTGACCGCAAATTACAGTCCAACAGGTTCAGATCTGAACTGAACGAGGGCCAATCTTCATCTTTTATGAAGTCCAGAACATTTTTCTCAAACCAGGATTGAGTTGTTCAGGCCTTGTGACCAGTGCCAGGAGCAGTCTTGATAGAAAGTGAAAATCATCCTGTCCTTCATATCCCAGGCATCTATGTTCTTTCGTTTACCCTCCGGATGTGCCATGCAGATCCCAGGACAGAACTTTCCTTAATTTTCCTATTTATAATTCCAGTTTTTATTCCTATTCCTTTGCAGTGCATGCGGTTAGGTTGTGGAACTCACTACCGCTATAAGATATTCCGGAACTATACTTTTATTTAAGAAACGTGTAAAAACCCACTGCTTAGCATCGTGTTAATCGATTATATACTGTGTATTATATATGTCGGATAATAGAGGGAGCTGCGAGAGTGAATTCTACGACCGAAATACCACAACTACTCGATTTATTTATGGGGGGGGGAGGGGGGGTGAAATATATTGTATAGTATTAAATTATATGTAATCATTCATATTTAATTGTAGCTTAAAAATTTACCCATTTTGTGCAATACAATCATTGTAATTTTTTTTAATGTCCCACTCCATAATGCGATTTTACAATCTAGGTTAATAATAATATGTGAAATGGCAGCAAAGTAATCCACATTTTTAATATATTACAAATTTAAATAAAAATACACTATGCGACAAGTACTTTAGCATAACCATGACCAAAACCAATAAAGAGCAAAATAAACAGAATAAACAGTTTATTTGAATATTATATACATACCCATGTTAAATGCATTAAAAAAAAGTGTAAGTGAAGTACCTGATAAGCCTGATGATAGCATCTGTAAGCATGTTTTTTCTGCCCTGCTTTTGAGAATCGGTGACCAGCGAGAACCATGTGGAATGCGTACTTTCTGCACATGGCTTTATTTCCTGGCCCTGAAAGAAAGCAAAGAGCTGCTTGCTCTAAAAGCATTGCGCTACGTAAGTCACTGTCTTCTGAAGTCATGCGAATAAGTTGCTTGGCGGCTTCCCCGTGGAGTCCGGAATTTATCAAACACAAGGCTGAGAGTAAAGTTGCTCTCACTGCGTACTGCACCATTCTGAAATTATAGTAGAAATTAAACATCGAAAACAATATTCTTCAAAGGTTTTTTTTATTACTATTAACCTGAATAGTCAGTACTTAGCAGACAGACTACAATTGTATCCAATTTTGTATAAAATAATGTGTTTTCTTTCATACAGTTAAGGATCCTTAGCGCGAGCCCGACACTTGGCCGGCCTTTATTATTTTCTGTATTACTTTTCGAGTTTGTACTATAATCACACCAACTTCCCCCTCCTCCGCCACAATAACAGATATTTTGTTAAAATTTAAAAGATTTTGAAGGTAGGTAGGGCGGACGGACGGCGTGGGGTTAGGGCTCCGTAAGAAACCATGAAAAAACGGCCGTGAAACAGTCAGACAGACAGTTTGACTAAGTGCATGCCATGCAAGGATCTTACGAGCAGGATGATGTCATCTTTTAAATGAAAGGCTTTGATTCACCATTGCAGCTACCTACCTAGTTAGTAGTTGTTACTTAACATTTTAACACATTAACTCGATAATAATATTAAATGCTATGCATTACTGCGACAAGAAGTAATACGTACTCCTAACCAAAAGTTCTATTGTTTGTTTTTTTTACATTTGCCACTCCAATACCATTTTTCCGTTATCAGATCAAGTCAAATTGTTTATTTAACGTAAGAAACATACATTTCAGAAGTTAAACGTAACTTTTTTTTTAAATGTACTCGCATTTCGTAATGAAGTTTCTCTGACGGAGAAAAAACCGGCGAAAGAAACTCGTACGTACAAAACGTTTTAATAATCATTAGATTAATATATAATCGTATTAACGATGCATTAAAAAAAATTAGACGCCTTATTTTTCTCTTTACTGGGGAGCTAATGCTGCTAGCAAGTTTGAATATATGGGGGGCCCATTTGAAGCGTTGCATCTAGAGTTATTTCAAGAAAAATAGTGGTATCCACAAGTCCTAACTCTTCCCCATTTATAAGTACTTTGGTATCTAAATTTTTAACATTAGGTGTAGTAAATTTACTATTAGTAATATACATTTAGTTTTATTGCCGTTTAGAAGCAAATTCTTTAGGCTAAACGGATAAGGATAAAGGGGAAATTAATAATTGTAAGTTAAGTAAAATTATTGGATATAAATTTAGAAGTTCTACCTGCAAGTATTGAGATATGTAACAATGCTCTCCTCCATGTAACCGTGGGTCTTTCGATTGCATTCACCGGTCATAAAGGCGCTGATAGCAGCCATCTCGAGCGCTCCAGCGTAACATAGCCATGCGCTGTCTGCATAGAATTCTCTCTTTGCCGTGTGATACGTGTCGAACGCTCGTTGCCACTGCCCGCATAGAAACCAGAGGTCACCAAGACGTCTTAATTGCAACTCTGGACAGTCACTTGAGTATCTGGAGAAGTATATATTTAGAATTGAATGATTCATAAAAATAATTTAAATTCGTAGTAAAAATTCGTGTCTTCCAAGAATTTTTTTTGAAACTTGTGGAGAGCGCGGTTCCTACGCCTCGCCGTATAGCTATGCGAACCCCCTCTCGACATCCATGGCGCAGGTGGAAGCTTGAGCTTTACTTTTGAAAAAGGAGCTTGTAAATTAAACAGAAGAATGTCGTTTAGCGCATTTACCTTTTCGTCCACTAAGGGAGGAGTAACCAGATTGTTCTGGTTAAGGCATCACTACATAGCTTCTCAACATCCATTCAACCAAAACAATGCATGTGCAGAATTTTAGGCGATGCTTTGGGTTTAGTTTACGTTTACGTTACAGGACGTAAGAGAGGAACATTGGGTCATGATGGGAAAACCCAGGTACAAGGTGTTGGCCATAGGTTGGTGCAAGGGAAGTCGAGCCAAGTATCCTCCTCATCAATATTGTGGTGGGTGTGGTGGGCCAACCGACTCGACAATTTGAAGAAGTTTAGAGTGTAGAAAGTTTTATATTATTTAGCATGTTGAAATCCAGTTCAGTGAACAGTAGTAAAGTTTTAACGACTTGATTTTAATAAGCCTCTAAACGTTGAGGCGAAGGTAGGAGTTAGGAAAATTAACAATATATACAAAACCACAGACACACGAACAGTAGATTACGAGCTGTCTATAATCCGTAAAAATAATCGCTGTAGGAACCGACATAAAAAGTGCTACGTAAGACTTCCGTACGAACAATTTATCAGTAGTGGCAAGGATTATGTGTTTAAAAACAATATAGGTAAGTAGTACAATTTAAAAATACCAGAACTTTTATCGGACGTATACATACAAAGAGGTTAAAACAGTCCCAACTACTTTAGGCAACTAGTGATCTAATTAAGAAACTCCCAAAATTTTATCTAGACGCAAACAGCTTAGTATCATCGTGTGCCAAACCACCGAAGTTGTATAGATCTCCTAAAACACACTAAACAAATGCTCCATTTCGCCCTATAGTAGGTTCAATCAACTCACTAACTTACAGATTGGTTCAACATTTAACATAATGTACTTTTAGCGCTCAGAGGACAATCTGGAGCACACAAAAGGGATTCGTACCATTATGTCAGAGAGATAAAGTATCTCCGTCTCTCTGACATTGTAACTATGGACAGTTTTTATGTACAGTACAGTTGTATTCACGTGCCTACCTGTTGAAGACTGCATCTCAAGTGTAACTACTAGCAGAGAACAACGTACCAGCGGAATATGCAGTATTGTGCACATTGCCTCTCATCAGGCTTTCTGTTGTGGAAGGAAGAATTCTACATCCAAATAGACGGTGTGGTGATGGGCGTGTTGCCGATATACTCATGGAAGACTTTGAGATAACCCTTCATACTTCGTCCGTAAATCAAGATTCTAGAAGCGGTATGTGATTGTTTTTCTAGATGTATTAATCATCTGGAATCCTAATGACACTTTAAGACACACAGTGTATAGGAAAAAGACTTAAAGGATATTTAATTTTTTTTTATTGTTTCAAAGTTTTTAAGCGTCTGCTTTGTTTCTTACCGGCCTATAATTATACCTAGCCGTTGGGCACATATTACAATATTAGGTGTAAGAATATTCTTACAGAAAAATATAAGCTCTGTAATGTTTCACATTTCCTGACAATATTGCTGTTCGTCATGAATCCTGTATACTATTAAATATATTTCGAAAATTAGTAAACGAATGCCTCGTAGTGTGCTAAAAAAACCTCTTTAACTTTAACTTGACATTCATGTGTATAGTACTGAATAAGTACTCAATAAAAAAAATTATCGAAACTTATTTCATTATTACATTAAAATTAGAAGTGAAATTGTAAAACATCTCTAAAGAAAGCTAAAGGCATTCTTACGATATATAAGAAGTTTCATTTTTCCCTTTCACTTTTCAACCCTCAAATATTAGACATTCAATATAATTCGGTTGCATATGTACAATTTATGTACACACGTCGATAATGGATATTTGCACCAGAAGGCATGGTGCAACGTTTTCTATTTGCTAACATGCCCATTACTCGATCACTATCGTTTTTCGTTTGTTCTCACCCTAATCACTTCTATTATATACCAGTATAATAAAAATATAGCTGTTACTATCCTTCAATAAATAAAATAAATTATACTAACATAACGGTATTATTTCCAGTAGTATTTCCTCCTTTACCCGTTGCAAACCATCTTTTTGTTGCTGACAGTAATGATCTGCTAACACCCTTTCTATTGGCAACCTGAAAACATAAAACATAATTGCATAAAAAAAATTTTAAACTGTTTTTCCTACTCTTCGAACAATCTAAATTTTAGAACACAATTTTACAGCAAGTCTGCTGAGGGAGCTTTTTACGTGATAGAACCAAGTGGCGGCTTTTGCTACTACTCGAATGGGCCGGCTCGATCGGGGTAGTACTACGGCCACGCAGAATACCGGCGTGAAGTAGAGGCATTTTGTACATCTGCATTTCGTACCGTGAGTGAGGTAACCGGAGGAAGTCCCCAAATATCCTTAAAGGCTGGCATCACACCAGCAGCCCCTCTGGTGGTGCAGATGAACGTGTGCGTCGGTAATTAGTTACCACCAGGTAAGCCGCTTGGTCGTTTGCCCTCTTACCCATTTTAGTTTAACAATCGGCAAATTAGTAGTTTACATAGTCGAAAATAAATGACTGAATTGTGTAAATATGGCAGCATATGTGATAAAAAATAATATGATTTATTTTGGATAAATTAGGCACTATAACCAAATTATTGGTTGTCTTTTAGAAGTTATAGTCATTCATTATAACATAAAAAAAAGAAAAAAATTAAATAGATAGTGTTCTTTATAACTAATTTTGGTCTTATTTAATAACAATTTAATAAACACGAAAAAATATAAATTTAGCATATGTTAAACATTAACTTACCACTTCCGATAGTTGCGCAATCTGTTTCTCTAGGTAAGGAAGTAAAGCCTTTGATGCATACTCGTGAATAAATTTCTTTATTGCATCAATATCACTTGCATTTAATGCTGCTCCATGTACTTCACTAGAATAATCTATGCCCCTTCCTGTCACATTAACACTTTCTGAACTGCCAGAAAATGAATAGGTCTGAAAAGAAGATAGTGCACTATTGTTTTTTATGATAAAGTGGGCAAAAGTGCAAGCAAACAGCTCACCTGGTAGTAAGTGATTACCGTCGCCCACGTACACCAGAGGAGCTGCAGGTGTGTTGCTGGCCTTTCAGGGTATTTGGGAGATGGGCGGGAGGGTAAGGAGGGGGATATAACCTCCAGCTACCACACTCACTGAACGAAATGCAGAGGTAAAGGATGCCTCTACTTCAAGCCGGTATTTTGTGAGATCGTGCTTCTACCGCCGACTAAGTCGGCACATTCGATTCTAATCACTATCCACGCCGTTCCACGCCACCGCGTGTCTCTATCAATGTGCAAGAGCTAATCATGGAAACTACTGACTGGATTCTGATAGTGTCTCCAAGTAGATAAGATCCAAAACTATCATATAGTATTCCTTGCATCGTCTTTGAAGAGACAGCAAGCTATAATCTCAATCGGACAGTGTTTACAGGTAAGCTAGTTGCATTGTTCAATTATGTGATGGAATAGGATATAGGATACTTTTTATCTCAATTAAGGGTAATATTATATGCTGCTGCTCATCATCGGTCCGAATAGTAATGGGCTGCTACATTTGAGATGATTAGTCAATTGGAGGCAAAATGTTCAAAATATTTAGATTTTTATATTATGCTAAAATTTCACCTACCCGGTAGGGTTAGAATAGGAAAATCTACTACGAATGGCATGCTGGCTTTTGTTAGCGCTTTTATGCAGCAGTGGAATTTTACAGGATAAAAATGCCAAAATTTATGAATGAAAATGGATGTTCACAAGAGCTTGCCTGATGATGTTTACTAAAATTAAAATAATCACCTGTAAGCTGTTTGCATTATCATAAACATCATTTTCAGACATTGTTAATGGATGTACTCCTTCTTGAGTTGATGTAATGACTATATTAGGTCTCTCTTCTGCAAGATTAAAAGAAACAGAATAATCACTTTTTCTGAAATAGTTTCGGAAACTATTTTCTATAGTTTAAAAAAAAACATAAGGAATATTTTTGTAGTGACAATTTCATTCATATATTAGGTATGCATATTTACAATGGTATTGGTAAAACAGATGAAACTTTCTTTGTGATTTTTTTTTCAGTAATAACATGAACACCAAGGTAAACAGCAAGCAAAGTAAAGAAATAGTGTAAGCAAAGAGTAACAGAACCTTCATAATGTTGGATCCGTAGATCACAAAACAATGTAGATATGTCCTGCACAACAATTTATGGGTTCAATATTACACTAGTTTCCAGACTTATGCATCTCACTGACACATTATGCACACACTTAAGTGTATACATTGAATATTTTTGCTTGCTGTTAGCATGCACACAGTCCTGACAAAGAACGCAATGCATAAAAGATATTACTCAGTGTTACCAAATGGCCTTAAATTTCGAAATACTTCCATTGTAAAACAGTTTTTTGGTGCCTCAACAAGAGGATATAGGCATTGACCATATTGATACTTAAAATCTGTTATTTATTTTTCACATTTGATAAAAACAAAAGGAAACTGATATAATTAAGTATAATATATGAGTAAATGGTTCATAAATTGTGATACTGAAAGTTAACATATTTATAATACATCATTAATTTAAACTATTACCTGCCCTGTAGATACAAATAATGTTTTATATACCTACAAGTGTAACAAACAAACACAATCTACCTCATAGGAAGTGGTTGCTGCAGCCCATAGACACCTGCATCTATACACATGGCTAAAAAATAAAAAACTGGTATATTGTGAGATTGAGGTATTGAGCTGCCTCCTTCTGTCAAGTTCAATTTCTGGTCAGACATGAATATTAGACAAAATGATCTTCATCCACATTCTTTTTGAAATATTGAGAAGTGCCAGAGCACTCCCATGCTTCTACTAGTATGACTATGCTGTTAGTAAATTTAAAGTGAGTGATTTATTTGCCAATAATATAAATACAGTATCCTTTTTTAACCTTTCTTTAAGCAATTTAATTCTTCATAACTACCATTTTTAATTTTTAATATCACAATTTATTTACTTATAATGCATCATAATGATACAGTTCCTTTATTATCATAGTATAATTTATGTATAGTGTAGTGTAAAAACATATTCATTTTTAAAAAAGTGTACTAAATAACATATATTAGAATAGGTAATACAAAATACTTACCAGCCATCGCTATATTTATGGGGGCAGCAACTTGTGGTTCAAATGTTGTTGCTGCATTGATTGGTGATGATATTTCACTCTGAAAAGATATGTAATGGTATTATAACATCATATATATTATAATAATTGATGTCAAAACAAAAAACTTGTCTAATTACATAAGACTCTGGAGTTCTTGTAACATATTTAGCCCAAAAATCTGTAAGCAATTTTTGATCTGATGGGCTTTTAGAATTTATTGTTAACATAAAACAATTTCCAGCTCCAAATGATTGTTTTACTGTTTCAAATATTGCTTCTGCTCTAAAACCAATAAACAAAAGATACTAAATACCACACACATTTTAAAGAAATTATAAAGCATTTTCAGTATAGATTCAACATACTTTTCCTTTGATATAGATGATACATCATGTAAAAGGAGATAAGATTTCAGAACACCATTGTTGAACCATTTAGGTAATTTAGGAGGAGCAACATTTTGCAATTGAGCATATTGTTGATTTAAAGCATTGTATGTATCTACAATATTTTCATCCAATGTTGTTGCCACAATTATACAAGACAAAAAGTGTTTAGTAAACTCATGGTCAGATGGAAATTGCACTTCAAGATAAGTTTCCCTCCAGGCATCAAACCAAGGTGTTAGTTGTGGAACATCAAACTTCTGTCCTCCTGTAAACGTTAAGAACGAAATTTAAGGAACTATCCAATAAATATGATAGTTTCTGAAAGTAGATATTTCTTAGTTAAGTTGAAATGTCATACCAAACTCCAATGTAATAGTTTTATCATCATAATTATGCAACACTGCATTGTTCAATTGTCTCCTTGCTTCAGTAGGTTGAAGAGGTTTCCAGTTTACGTCTCGTATTATTAATTTCCAATTTTTGACAACACAAACACTTCCACCTGGTTCACGAAACTGTCCTGTGATAAAATTAATCAAATATTTCTAGTTAATTTTTATAAAAATGTCTGTAAGATCTATCATAAAATCTTAAAAGATAGTTCATAGAAATTTTAAACATTGTATTGCAATACCTTCCCATTCCATTGTCGCAAAAGGTTGTAATAGTTCAGAAAACGTTAAATTATTTTTGGAAACAACCGTATTCACTTTGGGACTACACAATACTGCGATAATTGGCGAAAATGAGCTTTGGATAAATTCTTGGGCAGATTTAGCCATCATTAGGTCTACAGTTTATCTATACATCAATGTTCGTATTATGTTCTAAAAAAACACAATGCACAACATGCCCCTCAATTATTTTACAAACTGAACAATTTTTTCGATGTTATTTGTTAAATAGATAGAATATCAACTTAGAACTAAATAAGAATAGAACCATTTTTATATAGCTATGACAAAATTGTCAAATAAGTCAAAATTGGAAATGTGTTTTGACATTGACATCTTGAATCCTAATTGAATAGTCCTCTGTACACTTCTATAAGACCCTAAGTTCACTGAGGAATTTTATCCACTAGTAACACTGGTTACTCAGACGATGTATTATCTATGGTTTGGTCTATTGTCTATTTAACGTCCGTAAGTACGGTTTAGTCCTTGATTTACCTAAATATCGATACTTTAAATAGCAGTCAATTTGCTAAACGTTTTCTTTTCCTTTGTATATTTTCTTCGTATAAAATTATTATAAAAAGTGTGGAGATACATTGAATCGGTAAGTCATTGATCAAGTACATTAAATTACATTGGTGATTGACAAATCAAGTACTCCTTCAAACTATTTTATCTCCTTTAACCCGAATTTCTCTTTGATTCTTAGATTAATGAAGTAAACTGTACTTTCTGGAGATGAGGAAATTGAACATGTATTTGCCAATAGTTTTGATACAGAAAGTGAAATGAAACTATTATTCACGGATTTTATCACGTTTAATTTCGTGTTTATGGATGACTTTGAGGAGAAATCCTCTAATAAATCCAAGATTCTACATGAGGTGAAAAGAAGAAGGCATGGCTGGATTGGAGCGACATAGAAAAATGTCTGCGACCATTGAGGATGTAAATGATGCAAGAAAGGATTACAAAAAGTTGATATCGTTGGTGAAAGAGGTTAGGAAAAAAAAAGAAGAGAATAAGGATTTGATAGGCGCCTTTCTGATCACTTCCGTTCGAACATAAAAATTTTCTGGAAATCGATTAGATTAGCCCGAGGAAAGTCAGCAATCTCAAAGCTTACTAAAATTAGAAACAGGATGGTAATATTATAAAAGAACAAGAATGTGTACTAAAGAGATGGAAGGAATATTTTGAAAGTCTATTTGAAGGAGTTGAGGCTCCAGCAGATGCAGGAACGCCTCCTCAAGAAACAAATAAAAGTGAATCAGACAAACAGAATCTCAGAGGATGCGATTATGAAAGCACTGAAGAGCATAAAAGCAGGTAAAGCAGCGGAATATGATTGGGTGGCGGTCGAAATGCTAACAGTTGGACAGGGCGTGGTAGCTAGTGTGTTGTATCGCTTTTTCAACTTGTGTTGGACAATGGGCCTAGTACCAGGAGATTGTAATCGTGCCACTATACAAGGGAAAAGGGTCGCAACAAGATTGAAAAAATTACCGAGGTATTAGCCTACTCAGTGTCGTCGGCAAATTGTATGCTAAAATTTTGATAGGAGTCATGGATGAAACTGATGAAAATATATGGGATGTGCAAGCAGGATTTCGAAAGGGGATGGGATGTACGGATCAGTCTTCTCCTTAAGGTGCATAGTTGAAAAAAAAAATTGAGTAAGAACCAAAAAGTCTACTGCGCTTTCATAGTTTTGGAGAAGGCCTATGACAAAGTAGTGAAGGATGAATTGTGGTCGGCACTATCTTTGCATGGAGTGAGCAGTGATTTGATACGAGCACTGAAATCCCTATATGAGGGTTCCGAGCTTGTATCAGAATTAACGGAGCGTACACGGACTGGTTTGATATCGATAAAGGTGTTAGACAGGGCTATGTAGCATGCCCATGGTTGTTCAATTTATTCATGGATATTTGTTTGACAGATTTGAATGTGAGTGATTGTGGACTAAGAATGAATGAGTTACCTGTTAAATCTTTGCTCTACGCCGACGATCAAGTCTTACTTGCGTCATCGGCTGAGTAAGTGCAGGCAATGGTGACAATAATGAGGATGACGGAAGTATGTATCAAGATTAGGGAAGATAGTTTAGAGCAAGTGAATGAGTTTGTTTACTTGGGAACAATGTTTACGAGAGATGGAAGGTACCAATGTGATATTGAAAGGAGAGCGATGGCAGGTAATATGGTGAATGGGGCATTGGATACATTTATGAATAGCCAGACGATATCTCACAAAGCTAGTTTGGCTGTGGATAGAGGGGTATTGGTACCAACACTAACATATGTAGGGGTATGGCAGAAGAGGCATGAAAGCAGGATAAATGCAGTAGAATTGTGAGCGTTAAGAAGTATGATTGATGTGAAGATAACTGACAGGGTTCGAAATTATGTGATCAGAGATCACGATCAAGTCGGAGACGTTCTCGATGGTGTCGAAGGCGTGAATATACACATACATACATACATAAAAGGGGTATGACTCTTTCACAATTTTACCATCAGATAAAGTTACTGCTTTTCTAAATCACGTAAATTCCTTAAACTCCAAAATTCAATTTACAATGGAGTTAGAGGCAAATAACTCGTTAGCTTTTCTTAATGTGTTAGTAAATAAAAATCCTAACAGCATAAGCCAGGTTTTTTTCCTATGCACAGTGCATAGGAAAAAAACCCATACAAACCGAAACCGATATTTAAACGCTGAATCTCACCACCATTCATCTCAGTTAGCTACTGTTTGTAAGTCTTTGTTTCAGATAGCATCTCTGATGAGGGGATCTGTAAAACTTGGCCATTGAGCTTCAGCATGTAAAGCACAAGTCTTGCACGACTACAAAGTTCGGCTTCCGTGCCTCCGTCACAGTGACAGAGTGAAGCCGGCCAGTCGAGCGAGTACCTGCTTTATCGCCGTATATCAGAGGCGTCACGGACAAGATTGGCTATATCTTGAAGAAGGCTTCTATAAAAACATTTTTCAAGCCGGCATAAAAATGGGTAAATTTTTACCATCTGTCAAGTGTAATATCCCTCTACAATATGCAGAAGTCTACAAGCTTGATTGTGAATGTGGTCTCTCTTACATAGGGCAAACTAAAAGATCTGTAAAGACCCGCGTAAAAGAACACATAGCGGACATGAAACACCAACACTTTGGGAAGTCTGCAGTCTATGATCATATTATTATTATTATATCCTTGATCGCCCCAACCATTACTATCATATTTGATAGAGCACAAATCTTCGCAAAAGAACACCGATTCCTGCCACGGATGATTCGCGAGGCTATTGAAATCAAAAAACAACCTAATTTCAATAGAAAAGATGGCTGGGTACTACCACCTGCTAGGGTAGTAAACCATCCAGTAATAAACAAAATTAAATCTAAAACCAAGCATACCACTGCACCACCTCAAGATACTGTGAGCACATTTTGCCTAGATCGGACCAAAATTAATAAATAAAAGCTGAAGGTAGCCCGAGTTAACTATAACATCTGAATGTCTAACCTCTCAGTCCCCCGTGACCACGGCTGCTGTAAAGCAATCGAAAAGTTGGGATAAATACAATAAAACATTACAGAAAGTGAAATTATGCATTATTGATGTGCATGATTTGGGAGATGAATTTACAAAAGCTGCAGATTTTGTTATTACTGGTAATGGTCGAATTCTTATTAATTTATTAATCCTGAGACTAGTAGTACTACTTGTATCTTTAACTTCATTTCTTCGATATCTTCCTCTTCTAATTACTTCAGAACGGACCGCTGAACTGTCCCTAAGGTGCTCCAGTGCAGTTCTTTTTATATTCGGTTATCGCAGTATATTCCCGATAAGGTGGTTTTATTTTTATTGAAGAAAATGGGCTCATATTTCAACCAGTTTACAGCAATTTCGTTAACATCGACTGGAAATTTATAAAACATTGTTTCTTTAGACTTGTCATTCAAAAGACGTAAGAGTTGACAAGACGTTATCGGGTATTCGTTACAATATGTAAAATACTCAAAAATTTAGAGAAAGGTGGTATGCAAGCCAGATATAGGAGCTCTAGCTTGCTTATTTAACCAATGAAATTTTACTTTCTACGAACAAAACTAGAACCACATGCACTATAACTAATTTGGAAGCTTAAAACTTTAATTCCGAATAGGAAGACTTTGCCTTAAAATTATATTGTAATATTATTTATTGTAAAAGATAAATATGAAGTGGTTAATGATTTCCTTCAAGTTTTTTCAAATACAAAAAACACGTACTGAAAAAACGAAACATTTACAATTTAACTCTATAGTTGCAGAGACACTTTCAAAGAGGATGTGTGTAGATATTCCTGATTTTCATTTTAAACATTATACACTGTAAAGTTGTAGTTCCATAATATTTTTTTTAACAATCGCTTAACTTTATTAACAGTAAAACGAACGAAGTGTCAACATTGTAACACTGTCTAAATATAATAACTTGCATAGTTTAGAGAAGATCTATGTGCTCGATTGTGCTAACCATACGGGTTTCCTACGATTCCCGATCGTGACGTAATCGAATAACATTACGCGGGTACAAAGTACACGAGGCGCGGAATTGCGATCAGGCCATTCTGCACGCTGCTCGAGTTGAGCATACACACGCCACTAAACACTTGATCGATATATGTAGTACTACATATCGTTAAAACATTTTTTTCAAACTCCTTAATTGTTTCACCGCATATCAAAAGTACGAGTAACGAGTTCTGGACTCTCTTTACACCTGCCGCGAGACTCACGATATTATCGTGATCATCAACGTCCCTGACAACCCCTCACCAAGCTGACGTTTCTCAGACAAGCAGAGCACCAGTGGAGTACCGGACTACGGCGGTGAAACTAGGCGGCCCTACACCCATGACCACAATTTTTTTTTGTGATGACGAAGGGGTAACGTTCAGAAGCCTAAACAAAAGGAAACAAAACGAAATAAAAATTAAACCAATCTGGATGATTGATATAATTATAATAATCTTAGCGATGATTTTAAATATGTGTTGCCCCTGATGTGTTTCCTAACCAAATAAACATAGTAAGGTTGCTCTTGTATTTAAATCGGGCAGTACCTACGGAAAAACCTACAAATTACTATCCCATTTCTGTATTTATCTTATATTTGAAAAAATATATAATTTCAGAAGCTTGTCCATTTATACATATACAAAAATAACATTTTAAATGACACGCAACTTGGCTTCACAAAAGGAGGACCCACAGCCAAAGGTGTCTCTAGCCCATGTAGCGCCCGTGTGCAATCATTATCCTAGCGCCCTCTAGTAAACGCGCGGTCAAAATGGAGTAGGTACAAATGCTAACACGACTATATAAATATTATGTCAATGTTAAAACTCGATTAGCTGATCGGTCATTTTGTATGCAGAGTCAATTTTGTTTCAATTTCTGCGCGGAGAAGCGGATCCGGGATTAACTCGCAATAAGGTGATGGTGTATATACAGTGGGATTGGAAGGGCATCGTTCATGATAAGCTTTTACCGACGAGCAAAAACAACCGATTCGGATCTCCAGTTCCAGCCAACAGCTGATGAGATTCAAGCTAGAAATAGAAAAAACGACTCGGAATTGATCAACAGAAAGGGTGTGGTTTATCATCATGATAATGCCAGACCACAAACATCTTCAGCCACTCTCGGCTAATATTGAGAACTTGGTCGGGAAGTGTTAATGCATCCACCATTTCTGGTAGAGCCAAGTCGCGGGTTTTGCTGCTGTTCGAATGGGCCAGCTCGACCGGGGTAGTTCCACGGCCCCGCAGAATACCGGCGTAAAGTAGAGGCATCTTGTGCTACTGTTTCGTTCGGTGAGTGAGGTAGGCCCACTCCTCCCTCCTCCCTCTCACCTCCCAAATATTTTTAAAGGTCGGCAACCGGTCGGTCGGAACCTGCAGACCCTCTGGTGTTGCAGATAAAAAAAACATAGGTCAGACCTTCCACCCTCAGATTTCACCTGTTTCGTTCTATTCAGAATTGTTTAGTGTTAGGTTAACATCAAGAGAGGTCAAACCTACTTATCGCTATATTTTTAACAGAAGTTTCGAAATTTCTACAGCAATGCGATTATGTTACTGCTTACAAAATGGCATATACACTGTGGTGCAATGAAATGCACCCGAGTATATATATTATAATCAAAAGTAAATAATGTTTGATAAAAAATATCTTGAATTTGTATATGGAATACGAAAACTTTTTTACCGACCTATTATATTCTTTTCGTCTTTAGCGCGCGTCCGCTTTGTAAATAGATAATTTGTTAAGGCTTTTACTCTGTGCACAGCCTTCAATTGATTTTATACGCGTGTTCGGCGTCTTTTTTGCTCAGGGGGTTAAAATAAAACTTTGTCTAATAACCGGTACCACTGACGACACAAACTTGCACTAACGCATGCATGCAGACACAAAGAAACAATTTTTAAAAATATTATAGGAATCGGTGGGGTAAATGTCTGTTGATGCATTTTACAGACCAGTTTCAGTTCCCTGTTTGGACACCAATCCCATACACAAATATTTTTTGTTCCTTTATGTTGTATTGTATACAGTCAATTTGTGTGAAAATATCTATGGTTCTTTAAGTTTAATGCTACCTAATTTAATGAACTCAAGAATATCTTCCCATAAAATATGTCTTTCTGCAATATAATACACATACGATTTTAAGAAAATAAAAAAAGTAATTTAAGGATCATGTTGCTTACATTTAATGAAAAATCTTTTACAAAATTGAGATATACCTAATCTTGTTTGGATACAAATAATAAAAATTTCATATTGAAGAAAATATTCATAAATGCATTACATACTTACAAAAAAAAATTCTATTTTAAAATGAATTTGAAAATTGAAATCTAATCAAATTTAAAACAACAATTGTCAAAAAATCAATCAATCCTATCAATAAATGTATTATTAATGATTCAAATTAAAATTACAATGTTAACCTATACAATGCACCTCTTTTTTCTTTTAATTTTCATGTTTGGAATGTCTTTGGAAACATCCAGATGAAGCAAAAGCACAGTTCTCATCCTTAGTGTGCACAGATTCAATTCACACCAAGACTAGTAGCACTTGCGGCCTCAACATAGTAGGTCCACTAGGTAAATTGTGCCAGCCTGTCTATATGTTGCAGCCAGGATCATCTCTGAAAATAAAATATAATATATTAAACAAAATTAGGTAACTTTTAATGAAATACAGGTAATACAATTTTAATGTATATTCAAATCAATAATTTTGAACAAAGTATATTCAATTGTCTATAATTGGTTAGAGTTTTAGCATACCGTATATATATGTATATAGCTGTATTATTCAAAGTTGGAATTGAACATGTTAATATTGAGGTCTTCGAAAGTAGCTTGTGCTCCCTGGTCAAGAATCTGTAGCATGTCGGAGAGTTCATGCGGCGCGTGCGCGGCCTCGCCAGTGGCGCCGGCCACCCCTGCTACTCCAGTCACGCCCGCACCGCCGCCCTGCCACGACCACATGCCTGCAACCACATCGCCACCTTCTACCAACAAATGCAATACTTAACAAGAATTATGTTTTAGTTTACTACAATTTTTAGTTTCTGCCATACAGATTGTGTTAGTTATAATGCTAAAGAAAGGACTGAAATCATTTTAGATACTTTAGCTTTAATTTAGCTTACCTTTAATTACTTATAAAAAATGATGAAACATAGTTCCTCCGATACTTATGTTACCTCAATTGACACAGTGGCAAAACAATTAGCTTTAACTACATACGCGCGGGTTCGTTTCCTATCTATACATGTCTAATATTTGTATGACGTACAGATAATAGTTTGCTATCGAGAGCTTTGTGTATATGCAATTTATGCCTTTAAATGCATCAATAACACAATAGATTTCCTAAAATGGAGTAACATTTAAAATGGCTACCCTTGGAGCAAATTATAGAATCCCTATGATTGATTCTTGGCAAATGGGACGATAAAGGCTGTGTGGAGGCTTCATTGTAAAACATTAGAGTTGCAGATTGCGAAGACAGCTTGGACATTGAACGCAGCAGGTATCCAAAGGCCGGATATATTTGTCAAAAACCTCGAGATCCTTAGGCTATTTTCTATAATCTAATTATGATAAGATTTCGCAACCGAAAGGAGTGCCACGCTGCACGAGTGCGTATTGGTGGTCTTCATATGCCCTCGAAATATTTTTATTAATTTTTCCAGGTTTCCTCACGAGCACTTAAAATTGGAATGAACACTTATAGTTCTGCACTGTAATTTCGTGGTATACCTGGTGACGACGAATGATCGTGTATAGTAACTATAAAATGAGTAGTTACCGTGTGTGGGATGTGTGGGATGGGTGGGGTGTGCATGGTGGTTGTGGTGGTGGTAGTGCGCGGCGGGGGGCAGGTAGGCAGGCGCGGGCGGCGAGCGCGCCGGGCTGCCGCCGCCCGCCGGCACACCCGCGCCACCCGGGTCGCCGCTGTACGCGTAGCTCTCGCCGCTCGCACCGCCACTCTGACAAAAGGTAATTCATTATTTTCATGGGTTCGTATGTAAAAAGGAACCTTTATCGTAAAACTTCGATGTTTGTATTAATAGCTATCGTTTTAATTGATAACTAAGATTGCTATTCCCAAAAAAGTGAGACAGATTGTACATCAAATATAAAAATAATGAATATCAAAAACTTTTGTTTAAACAAGATTACTTTAAAAATACAACCTTGTAACTTTGAACCTTCTGGAAGCTAGCGTTATACATATAATCTGTTTAATGGTATCAGTATTAGTCATACTTATCAATAAAAATATAAATAATGGCTTTGTAGATTTCATATGGAATCTGTCTGAAACAAACAGTCTTCGATGAATTTTGTTAGGGATTAACTATTACTGCTGGCATATACAGATTATAAACCATATGTGAATAAATGTATTTAAAAAGTAAGCTTACTTCTTGGCAATCATCGTACATAAGATACCAAATTAAATAAAAAAATTACTTATCGTCTTTTTAAAAAACATATATGTTGGCTTTTAGAAAAATTATTATATGACATTAAATGGTAATGAACGAATTTTTGTTTTGACATGATAGTGATAGTTTGAATCATTCAACAATTAAAATAAATATTTCAAATAAAAATATATTCTTTTATTCATTATTCATAATATGCAAATCTTGTATTATAAAAAAAATCTTGAGTAATTTTTCTACATTTCTTTCTCTCAATTTTAATAATATTGATGTAGTTTTGACCTACAGATATTTCAGTGGATATGTTGTCAAAATAACCCCGTGTACAATAAAAAAAATAAGTACTTAAACATTTTGTTTTTATTGTATATTGAAATTTCGTTCGCGTGATATTTGTATTAACTTCTTAGAAATGTACCTATATGCATTACGCACAATACAGTTACAATAGAGCCATTTGGTAGATTATTAAGTATTTAGGACAGCGGGGGGTAAGCAGTAAAGGAAACACAAAAAAGCTAAGTTCTTTTAAACTATACATTTAATGAAGCTGAACAGAGCAGAGCTGTGTATATGATATAAATTTCCAAAATTGTATTGAAGGTGTGCAATAGGCCCATTTTTTTAAACAGTATTAGCCACCAGGGTCAATTTATTTTATAGTTTAGATCTGAAATATAGAAGATAGTTATTCCGCCATCTGATCTATCAGAGGCTAAAATATTTTTATTGGCCATAGGTCCCCTTAATCAAATTAATGACACCTTTTTAGTACGTTCGGGAATTACCTGACACAGCGACTAAAACCCGACGACGTACCACGTTTTCTACATATCGCCTAATTATCCTACTTAGGCACGAGTCACCCAGTGCAGCACTCAGAAGCATCATCCCTTCTGGCCCCAACGGCGAATGTAGTCCCGTGCATCGGAATACAGAGACTCCCCTCTACCCTCAGCGGCCCCGCACTCTGAATAGTAAATTTTTTTGCCCTGGTCGAAATCTGCCATGAGTACATCGTCAAATAGGTTTTTTTTTATGGGACAGGGCCAAACGAGCAAGCGGCTCACCTGATGGTAAGTCATTACCGACGCCCACGTAGATCTGCAACACCTGAGGAGCTGCTGGTGCATTGCCTTCCTTTGGGGATATTTTGAGAAAGGGAGAGAGGTGAGGGCAGTGCGCCGCCGGTTACCTCACTCACTGAACGAAACGCAGAAACCGAAACCTCTACTTCACGGTGGTACATACAGAGGCGACATAATAAAACTGCAATCTCTTTTCTTCCCGTGGGTTTCGTAAGAATCCACTAAATAAAGAAAAAGGCTTGAAAATCTCATGGCATTCGACAGTTAGTGGGTTAGATGGTATCTCAAAAAAGGCCTAACCGACAATACACATATTGATGACGGGTAGTAGCGTGCGGGTGTCTGTTACTGCGATTGCAAACTTGCATGCCAAGCGAGGCGATTTTGGCAAAACCTCCCCACTAGAGAAGGATATGTCCAGCAGTGGACATCAGCAGGCTGACGAAGAAGACATAGGTATCTCCTAAGGACCTTCGACATTTTCGCTTTCCTGGTGCAAAAGTGATCGTAGTAATAAATACCAGACCGTAATTAGTTACCAGTGCCTGAAATCATATCGGTGGTCTATGTATTTCAGGTCTAACATATTTGAAAGATATTTTCGTCTTAAGTCGAACGATAAGTCATTTGACATTTACTTTGATCATGGGAATGACTACGCGGGCATAGATGAATAAGCTTAGTTGTAATATATTACAATATCAGTAACTAATAAGAATATATGTGTGAAATACAGAATAGATGTGCCGTAAGGAAGATGATGTTCGGGTGAGATAACACGTGTTACATAAATAAGGAAATTTTGTTAAAAAGTATGTGTTATACATACTTTTTACCCGACTGTCCTAGCAGCGTAATTTTTTCGAGTATATGCATGACTATTTCTAAATCTCTCTTCTAGCTTTTTAAACATAATATGTACATATAATTCTAATTAAATGAAATCTAATTGTTTTTTTTAGACAACACATTTCCCAAAGGACTACGACAGTTACATTTTAAATAGGTAAAAATAATTTATTTATCATTCGTATAGCTCAGAAAATGTACCGAATTATTTTGATCACATATTTAAAAATGTTAATATAATATGTATAATAATTTTAAAAATGTCTTGATTATCGATACAAACAAGAAATGTTATAACAAAATTTCCTAAACATTTCTAAGATTTACTTATACCACCGATACAACTTTTGATATTACCTAGTAAATGGGACACTTTAATTTTTCAAATATTAATTTCATAAATAGAGCAATTACTATATACTGTAGTGAATTTGCGAGATATTTATAAGAAGATATTAAATCGAGAAAAGCGTTCAGTTCAAGCTTAAGACTAGAGAGCGCAAACCAATAGAGATTGCGCTCGCTGACCCTGCTGCTCGCTTCCCCACAAAACTCCCGCGCCATTATGAGTCGGAGGACTGTTAGTAATAATAAGACTCTGTTAAGTTTCTTAAAAAAACTATAACTCTGAATCTGGTAATACCACTTTTTAATCAGAGATGAGGTGAGCTTAAGTTCACAGCCGCTGTAAAGTTTGTGTCGGGTATGTACGAAACGTAATGGATATGAAAGTGAGTGCAGAAAGTGTGTGTAGTTACGGGTCGCAGCGTGGTCCAGGTGGTGTGCGGCGGCGTGTTGGCTGGGCGGTGCGGCGAGTACTCCGGTGCGTAGTGCGCGTAGGGAGCGGCCGCGCACACCGCGCCCGCCGCCGCACCTGCCGCGCCGCCGGCCGCCTCGCCCGGCGACCGTGCGCTCACGCCGCCACCCGCTGCAAATTTTGACATTTAATTATTTTACAATTAATATTTAGAGAAAATTATGTGGAAAAAAAACAGTGATGTAAGATATATGCCACAAAATGAACAAGACTGCAACAGCTGGTAGTGCGGCATTTGATGATGATGTGAACTTACTCGACTACTATTCCTAAATCACCCATATTATTTACAGTCAGCCATTAAAGATTACCTATAGATTTGTTTTAATATGTTCTAGAAAAAGTTTTATTCCGAGCCATACGACAATAAAGTTTTCATTACATTTAATGATTTCTTGTATTTACGTGAACACTACACATTTGAAATGAAACTATTATTTACGGATTTTATCGCGTTTAATTTTAGTTTTTATGTTTCCGACGTATCGAGTGCTTTAACTTTAACGAGATGTGTGACGCGACAAAATTATCGTTTCCCTTGAATCATATAACTGTGACTCATATGATTCAAGGGCTCGATATTAAACACGTATGGTGCTCTCTCGTTCAGAGATCCGTTGTAACGGCTATGATAACGAAAGCTTTGTATACAGTATCATTTGTAGGGTTATTTAGATATATACTCGTCTGGTTGGGTGATATATATAAATATGTATACATACTTAAAATACAATAAAATAAATAAGTTATCTTTAATATATATTGTAATTAAAATACTTAAAATAAAATAAAAGAAATAAATAAATTATAAGCCAACCAGACAAAACCCTCGGTTTCCCGAAGAGGTCACTGAAACGCAGCCAGTTGAGGGAGGCGACGGTATCCACGGTAGGCTCGTGGAGAGCCTTGTAGAACCTCCCATGGAGGTCTTTCCATGCGGTCTCCCGGTCGGAGACGCTCTGTACTGCCGGGTCCTGCCATTGCTCGTTGGCCAAGGATAGAGGGGTAAGCCCTTTATCGCAGCTAATGACGTCGGAACAGAATGACTCATCCGGTCTCGCTAGGAAGTAATTACAGCCTAATCACTGATGATCTCGGATGATGTATCCTGTGGGACGTCATGATTGTGCGGACTTTTCTGTCCAGGGCGTTAAGTTCGGTTTGAGTCCATCTGAGTATGCCAAAGGTATAAATGAGGACTGGCATGACCCAGCCGTTATACGCGCGTGTCTTGTTCCCGCCCGACAAAAGGCTATTGAACACTTTTGTCAGGCACGCAAAAAACAAGTCGCGAACCGATTGTTTCATGCCAGCCTCACCGATATCTATGTTTTGTGACATACCGGTATACCATGAGGTACCGGTATGTATCAGCTTCGGAAAAGGTCCTAAAGTTAATGGGCATAGGCAAGTCTATGCCCTCAGAATTAGTGACCTTTCCCCTTTCGACGTGGAGCACTTATCCGTCCCGATCTCCATTCTGATTGAATTGCTAAAACCGCAAGTGATTTTCAGCAATTCCATCAGATGGGAGCGATTGGTGGCGAACAACTTGAGGTCATTCATATAGAAAAGGTGGGTCACTTTTGTCCCTCCCCTCCGAAGCTGAAATCCTCTCCCAGAGTCCTTCAGCAATGTGCTGAGAGGGTTCAGAGAAAGGCAGAACCAAAGCGGGCTCAAACAGTCACCCTAGAAAATACCCCTTCGTACCCTTATCCGGTTTTCCGCAGCGCTTATACGCTCGCCTAGATGGCGCGTCGTTTCGCCCATTATTGGAATCGCCTCCTCTAACAAGGTCTGCTCCGTTTCTTGGGCGACCATTCCATCATCGTATGAATCCACCGAAACAGGGAGGTTTTCGGCCGCAACCACATCTACATGTTTATCCGTAGGATCCGCAGCTTGTGGGGCTACATCTCCACGCCACGGTGTTCTCACACGACGCGGGAATAGTCTCACGTCGTAGTCGTTCGAGTTCGGCATCATCAAATATTTTCGAGCGCATGATGTAACGAACTTGATCTGCCAGGTTTTGCTCAGTGACGTCAATGGATGGCTCAACTCATCAAAGAAGCGATGCATCCTAGCTCGGTACGCAAATCCTCCAGTTTCGCCCCCTTTCGACTTAAAATACGCCCGCAATGCGTTCTGATTTATATCAGTTGTCCAGCGCATGCGGCGTAATCTATCAGAGGCGGATGCCGATTGCTGGGTCCTAGAGGGCCCTGCCAACACCAAGCCAGCTGATGGGGATGATGGATGCGAGGTGCTGCTGGGGTGGCCGTGCAGCACCTCGCGTTCGGCTGGCGGTCCGCATGCTGCCGCGTCTAGCTCCAGCTCCAGACGCGCCCTGGCGGGCCCCAGGAAGCGGCCCTATACACGCTCTTTTATTTTCCATCATCATTTAAGCGGGCGTCTAGTAACCGGGTGTCGCCCGGACCCGGCATCGTTTTAAATGGCGGGGCCATACGCACATACGCACGCCTGCGCACCCTATTTTTTTTTGCCGAGGCACGGTGCTAACACCTCTTGGCAAGGTGCTGACTGATTGCACCGATACAACAGCTTTGTCACTTAAAATCTTACGCCGATGGGGTCGTCACTTCCCTAAGCCCTTGTGTTGTGGTGCGTATTATTATTAATATTATACGGAATATTGGTTAATCACAAAATATTGGTTTTAGTTTTCTTCATTAAGCGATCACAAACCTGGTGGCGCGTGGTGTTGCTGATGGATGGCAGGCGCCGGCGCCTGGTAAACGTCACGCTGGCGAAGATGATAATCGTAACTCTCCTCCGCTACCGTCTCCCCGGCAGTACTACCTAGCGAGCGGCTGCAAACAATCAAGCAGTTAATATATTTTAATGGCCTCTATACTAATTGAAGACATAAAAATGATAATTCCACTTTACAAAATCTACAGGAAAATTGGTACAACAGTAAATAAGATATTTGGTCAGTGGCATTGGTCTACAATAAAAAAATCCGAAAGAACATTGAAATAGGTACGTAAAATAATGAACAAGTTTGACTCTTCAATCACACACACAATCCAATGATATCCAACTTAAATAGAGTAAGTAAGACCAATATTTCAATTATAAAATTTCCATAATTGTTTTCTACATACTTATATAATACTAGCTGTAAATAGTTGCAGTACCTGTGATAGCTTTTCACCGCGGTTTCGCTTACGTTGAATTCAGAGTTAATGAGATTGCATAATAAAATCTACCACTCCGTAATCTCATGAGTTCTCCTATCGTTCTCCTAGACCTCAATTTAAAAACTGCGATATTTTATATCCCGGGAATTGAAATTCTGGATTTATACACAAAAAATATAACATTAAAATGTAGAATTCACTGTTCCGAAGCCAATCAATAATCAACGTTCCGTACTCGTTGATTATTCGCGGATGCAATTCGGGCAAAAACACGAATCTCATCAAAGGGTGCCCATGGATAGAGACTATTATCTAATCTGTGCCAGTTGTATAAGTCTAATACTAATAACTGTCTAATATAAATCTACACTTTTTTGTATGAAAGCCGCGTTCGATTAAGGTGACAATTTCCGTATACCATGTCAGTTATCATCTGTGCAGGATATACAACAGTGCCTCTTTACCTTCACGTAGTCCATACTAACATTTATGCGATAAGATCGGAAGAAGGGTCAAATCTGTGTCAGTGACACGGGTGGCATCACAATGCGGCCATACACGAAAAACCAAAAATTCGTGTTGTGGTACGCTGTGGTTGTTTTTGTTGTAAATTCTGCCAGAAAACCAGCGGTGTGACATTTTTATACTTTATACATTTTCCTTAAGACAAGCGTTGCTACTACTGTCAGTCAATAACAACTCTGTATGTGGACACATAATAAAGTTTTTTTGCCTACTCTGTGATGGATGGATGTCGCGACCTGTTTTGTTGTAGACCTTACTGCATAACAAATTTAAAGAACCTAGCTCAATGGGGTGTAAAAATTATTTTCGAATCGCCAGAATCTCTTTGGTCAGTCTTTCATTATCTCTTTAACTATTTCGCTACCTGATATTAGCGCGTTCAAACATACAAACTCTACAGCTTTATATTATTAGGTATAGATAAAGACTAGTATAGACAGTATAGATAATTTCAGGCATCCTTTCATTCACTTACTTTGCCAGTGTATTCGTACAGACAATGTACTCCACTTCATCATTGTATGGGTTGAGGAAGGCGAAAGCGGACGTTCTCAGCCAGATCCACTCTCTGCTTTTAGTTCGAAACCGGTACATCAAGGAGATCATTTGCCCTTTCAGCTTGAGAACTGAAAAATAGAGAAACAGTAATAATAATGTTTGCTCCATACACACACATACTCCTTACTGAAAGCCAAGCTTTAACCAGATTTGTTTTCATATAAAAATTATGTGAATGGAAGTTAGAAGTTAGAACCTGGCAGTATTATTTTTATTAAATATTCTAATATAGGTGAGGATCATCATCAGCATCACTATAGAAAGTCCACTGCTGGATATAGGCCTCTCCCAGGTTCGGAAGATCTGTAGTAATCGTAAAGTTTGGCAGGCAGGTTGAAAATCGCCCTACAAAACGCCCCGACACCTAGACACTGTAGCCAGATATCGGTTTGAGTATTTATGGTCTGGTTTATGGTTATTCCGTTAACTACTGCAAGCCACGAGACTTTTCAAGATTTAGTTTGATGGTTTTTTTTCCATTTTCTCCGTTAATAAGAATATTTCATTTCTTCAGCTGCAGCAAAACGAGCAAACATTCAGAAAAAAATCGTATTGAATAGAGCAGAATCGACGACTGTGCCAGTGTCAGTACCTTGGTCGAAGTTATCTCTCATGTGCTGCTGGTCCTCGGGGTGGTAGAACTCGTAGCAGAGTTTGCCGAGCAGGTCGGCGGGAACGTGACCCACCACCTGCGCGGCGCGCTGGTCGGCGAACGTGAAGCGTCCATCAGCCGCGTGCCGCGACACGAACTCCGCGCCCCCTCCGCACGCGCCGCCTTCCGCGCTGTTTGGCGTCGACGTCACCTGCGCGACCGACTCTACGCCTTATTTACCGCCTACGAACTAGGTATCTTCTTCTATATCCGCTTATTTAAGATCATTATTGAACACCGGCATTTCAAAGCGCCAAAAATCTTACAAGCATTGCTAATGTTTGGTCGTTACACAAAACGCCGAGCTGCTCCATGACACTGTTTGAGGGATCTGATTATAGCATAATCAATAAATCCGATTTCAGACGTACCACGAAAAATGTGATTTACTAAATCCTGCCATCATCATCATCATTTCAGCCTACTACAAGTCCACTGCTGAACATAGGCCTCCCCCAAAGATCCTGCCTACAATTTATTTAATATCTCTGAGAAAAACAAGATAACAGTCTTAACAGTATCTATCGATCGAAACTTATGACAACCCGCTACTGAAGTCCTAAATTCGGATTTATCGGTTTGCGTTCAAAACCCGCATGTCAATGTCCGGTGGTGTGAGGTGTTTATGTTTATTTAATATATTAGTGTTTACGTGTGGCACTCCGCGCCTCATTTTATCGTGTTATTTATAAATAGGGTTCATTTCGTTCAACTACAATTTCCAATAAAACTTTATTATTTCACTACCACTGGTGCAATAATAAAATAATTGCTCTGTGTACTGTATTAGTATTCTCCTTTCACGTGTCATAACTTCGAAACAATTCTATTGTTTGAGCATATCAGGATTTAAGTCTTGGGTAATGACAGAAAACTCTTCACTTGCTCAGTCAATCATTTCCTGTTGAGTTTAATAGTAATGTGGATGAAGGATGACAATTTCACTTCTCGATTTATTCGTTCGTATGATCAATGATTTGGCTTGCACACCATAAACGTTCATAGTTAAGTTAGTTATTTAAGGTAGCAACTTTGCATTTGGTGAAGTAAATGTATATGCCGTAAAGTGTAAACTTGATATCATTAAATGCTTAGGCGGATTCTCAAGCGTCAATACGAGTGATAAACAAGCATTAAGTCAACCGACTGTTAACTGGTAACATAGGCCCTTTGACAATTTCCTTTGCCCAGTTATAAGCAACTACTTAAGGTGGTATATTATGAAACATTCTGTGACAGTGTAATACTTCCCTGGTTGAGCTATTTCATTGATGTGCTATAGTCAATGGGCAGTAGACAATGTGGCTCTGCCTGTTTATGTTTACTTACAGCATCACTAGGAAGGTGAACGATAGCTGGTAATGAGATTGCATAAATTATAATGCATTCACCTGTAACCGTCCAATAGCGACGAGGCAACAATGTGAAGCATGCAATTCGTCTTCAGCTGGCCGGTCCATTTGCATACCTGTAAATAGATGTGATGTCCGAAAATACTTAAAATCCTGTTTTTAATGACTTAAAAACAAAATTTTGAAGGCGGCCGGCAAACATATTTACTATGTACATTACATGAAACTGCATGAGAACATCCTTTAGTAGTAATAAATTGTTTTTATTTTATATAGATACAAGTATCATCGACAATACCCTCGGCGGCATCCCTACAGGCAAGGGGAACGCAGCTGTGTATCCGCGCGCCCCGCAGAAGTAGGTCACTAGGTCGCTGTACTGAACTGCGCGTTAAAGATGAGTCGTAAAGATGAGTATGTGTACCTACTCTAACGATGAGTCCGCCCTTCGTTAGAGATAAGTGCGTAATCACATAAATTATTGAAGTGATCAAAAGTCATAATTATACACGTATACTACATGAAAGATTCTAAATAGAGTGAAGTATTTATATTCCACTTTCCGTTTTCTCCTCCACCAAAAATTTTGTAGCTTATCAAAAAATTTCAATGTTTGTTATATTAATGCTCAGGGCATCCCACGGCATTACAATGAATTAGTTGACATTTTTGCAAAAATTAATTATTACAGAAAGCTGGCTAGCCTTCATTGCTATGCCTGGTTTTATACTTTCGGTAATGATCGTACTGGAAAAAAAGGTGGAAGGCAGGCAATTTATTTCCGTATTAAAATCTATTTGGATACACATAGACTTTAATACAATTACGAGGTGAATACCATCCTCCTATATATTCTGGCACAGTAGAATATTTATTTCTAGAAATCTCCGTTGGCGGAAATAAGGTTGTTCTCGGTGTAATTTATTGTAATTAGACATACCTAAGTCGAAGCACTGAGATAAATTTCGAATTCTGAACATTTTTATTAAACACTAGAAGAAATTTAACGTTAGTAATCTTAACTTTTATTTATCTTAAGGTGTTACGTTTCGGCTTCAGAACAATGGCAAAGTCACGGTGTATGTATATGTACAGTAGTCGCATGGACTTTTACATTTTTTTACTTTTTATTGGCATGTATACTTTTGAAATGCGGTAAATGTAGTGTGGTGCATACATTACCTGTGGGCGGCCAGTTTTTAATGTAGCCGGTGCAATGCACGACGGCGTAATTGTGTCCGTCGTGCGAGGGGCCGAGTGAGTTGCGCGCACGCAGGCGGCCCACGTGCGCTTCGCCTGCTCCCGTGCCTCCCACTCGCATGCGGCAGATGAAACCGCGCCGCGACCCCATCACCTGCCGCATCGATGCTGCGGACATAATGCAACACAGAACTAACTAGATGGAAGACTCCTTTTCTGCCTAGGAGTCATCTGGGTAGATATAACCCTCTTCAACATTTCTATCGTCAATTAGCAGTGAAACTGCTGTTGAGTTCCGGTTTGAAAGGTATAAAGAGCCACTATAATTACGGAATGTGAAGCATTACATCTTAGTCTTCAGGACAACGCATCTGTTCGAATGAGGTTGTTTCCACGATATCGATTAATCGAATAAGACAAAAGATTTTAATTAGGCTTGCTCGAGACATTGAAAATACTAAGAACTATAAAAATATAGTCACGCCTGTGGTGGTGACACTTGGGATAGGCAAAGACAACTGATTTAGCACGAATCAACGTAGCCAAACAGGCCCCGCAACCCACTTTTCACATTCTCTTAGTTGCCTTTTACAACACCCTCCGTGGGAGAGGTATATACATATTTTTATATTAGAAACAATATTCTACAACAATTCTTGACGTCTTACAGACATATAAATAACAGTTTATTTCTATACTCGTAAAATACGCTAGTAGCTAGATTTATTTTTACAATAGACTTTATCATATTTTAGATTATCACTTACTTCTAATTTATCGATTTCAATTAAAAAGGGCACAAATAAATAATCGAATCCATATCAAACATCTCTAGATTACATTCTTTCTCTTAACAGTATGTTCGCCTTATCGATTTTTTTTATTCTTTAACACACTATGATAAATTTACAATTTGAATAATATACAAGAAAAATGTACAAAGGCGAGCTTAACCCTAAGCAGAGTTTTCTTCCAGCAAACCCTTGAAGAAAAAGAAAACTATTATTATTAAACAAGTAGGTAGTTGTGCACTTAATTAATAATCTTAACTAATATAATTGGCAATAAAAAAAGTAAAGCAAAGTAGTTGTCTGTAAGCTGGGCAAAGGCCTACATATATACAAATTTACAAAATGTTTAGATACCACCTCTAAATATATATAAAAAGACAATGTACACAATAAACATATAAACACATAAATTTACCTATATTACGTGAAATATTTAATAATAATCACCATTACAATAATAGAAAAGATATTTATTTACAATTCTAAGTACTTGAACTCTAAGTAAGTGAAGTATCACCAGTTGTGTACTTGCACCGTTAGAGTACACACGCCTGTTTGCTTCTTACTTGATTTTGCTCTAATCTGTGATTGTCAAACTTTGGTTAAAATGCTGACATGTGCTAGCTGTGCGTTACAACATACGGAGGAGACCGTGTGCAGTGTCTACAAGCGAAATTACGACTTCCAATGTTCAGGAATTACCGAAGCGGGTTACCGAAAAATTGGTAAACTCGTGGCGGTGTCCCAAATGCAAGTGGGACGTACTTCCCTCTCCTGCTGCAGTATCACCACAACCCAATCAACAGGACAGGACAATAAACAGGTTAAAGGAATTCCTCAAAGTAATTACGAAAACTTATACGAAATTGCCCAGAAAATGGGACATGTATGTGATTTTCCTATTAAGGAGGATATTAACTATATCACTCGCATTCCGACCCGTGTACCCAATACCGAGAAACCTATAATCGTTGCATTCAATAACCGATACATCAAAGAAGAGTTGATTGCATCGTTTCGTAGGAGTAAGAAGCTCAACCTGTCTAACTTGGGCTACAATACTCCGGGTGACTTCTATTTTAATGACCATTTGACACAACGCAATAAAACCCTGCTAAGTAAAGCAAGATCCCCAGCGAAAAAGAAGAATTTCCAGTATATTTGGGTCAAACACTGCGAAATAATGGCCAGAAAATCGGTATATTTTGTATAAAATGCAATGTAAAAATATCATAACTTGCCCATTCACTTTTAAAAATAAATTTAACTTATCATCACACAAAAATTTGAGAATCGCATTCAAAATCAGTATTTTGTTTAATTAACTACCGGAGTCGTAATGGAACGGCCATCCAATTTACGCACGGAAGTTTGCACCTATTTGTACAACTTCCGCGTGCTTGAACTCGCGCTGCAATGACGCTTATTATCGGGTGCGAAGCGCTCAAGCGCCTGAGACTTGTCTTGCTTGCTTTAAATTTTGGTTGCGAAATTATTGTCTTAGCTACCGAAATATTTAATTTTTACACTACCTTGTTTGTAAATTATGCATTCTATTCGCGGTATGCTTTATTAATATATCTAATGTATAATTCTTTTATAATTCTGGTATTTTGCAACATGATAGAATGTTTTTCAAATGCGTTCTTCTTTAATTATAAACAGTTTAATTTAGATAACATTACGGTTTCGATCGTATACGTCAATAGCCTGTTACAAAATATATATCATAAATTAAATCGATTTAGCCTTATGTTGATTGGTACTATTAATGGCTTCCAATGGCTTTGACATATATTACCAAAATACTCGAGGGCTACACAAATACACAAAAATGCATTTATTTAAAAGAAATTTACTGCTACATTCATATGACGTTATTTCTATAACGGAAACCTGGCTGCTTAACGGCATTAATGAGTGCAAACTATTTGTCGACAGGTACATGGTTTGGTTTGGGAAGAGATCAAAACTATGCACTCATGCAAGAGAAATATGGTGGGGGAGTACTACTGGCTTTGAGCCGTAAGCTCTTAGCTGTAGAACGACCAGTGGTCTTCATCTGCTGAAGATATATGGGTTACAGTTACCAACAAAAGCGATAACAAAAAAATAAATTTTGTACCATATATCTATGTAGTGAAAAGTTGTGTATTAAAGGAGTTACTCAATAACTCCTTTAATACACAACTTAATAATTTTATCACTTATTGTAAATTCATTTCCAAACGACTTTTGTTATAATGGGTGATTTCAACCTAAGTAATATTATTTGGATGCCACACAGTAACTATCATTACAGGTGAAGCACAAACAATTTTTTTTGCTTTCTTAGAATGTAACTTAGTTCAATTTAATCTTAGCTACAACATTAACAATAGATTAATAGATTTAGTTTTCTCCATCGTATCTTTTTAAATTTAAAGAGATTCGAGACAATAAAATTTAATACCAGAAATAAATACTTATTCGAGTCGGGCGATACGTTAGAATAAAATAATTTTTAAATGAAGTAGATTGGAACGACTGCTAACTTAGGAACTCGCCGGAGGACTCTGTTAGTATCTTTTACGAACACTTGTACAATGCTAGAGAGAAATATATACCCCATAAGTTTATTAGTCCTGCTACTTTTCCCCCATGGTATAACGCGGCACTGAAGAAAGTTTTATAGAAAAAGTTAAAATTTTACCAACATAAAATATATGGTAACTCATCTGACTATGACACATTTTCCCTACTCCGTAAGAGAGCTAAAGTTAGCTTTTAAGAGCTTAGCTTATTAGAAGTCCAGAGTGCTATAAGACCCATCTCAAAAAATGCGAGGATTCTATAGGAAATAACCCAAAACTGTTTTGGTCATTTATTAAGTCCAACAAAAAAAGATATGGCTTCTTCTCTTTCGTATGAGGAACAAACGGCAAGTACTGGAGAAGATGTTTGTACGCTTTTCTCATCTTATTTTCAATCAACGTGATCTTCTGATCTTGAAGATTCTGAAGCGCAGTCATAATGTACTGTCTAAAAGAGGTGAACTCTGAAGACAAACTGGCGATGTTGGCTTAAAGTGCTGTAGCTTGAAGCTCACCTCGGTAGACATCCATTCGTTGAGTGAACAACATTTGAAGCAGAGTTAGTGTCTCTTGAATGGCGTTCATCTTTATGCTTGCGTTGTGATAGTGCCAGAAATATTTAAATAGAGTTTCAGATTTATTTGTGTCACAGTAAGGATGGTAATACTCTCCGGCAGGTATTGTGGTTAGTACTTTAGTTTCCCATAAAGTTAATGTACATACATAATGTTCTTTTCATAAAAGGAAAATTAAAACGCAAAGATAAATTAAAAGAAGCAAATAATTGTGATGTTATTAAGATTAACCTCTCCTACAAAGGCTGCTTGTGCATCTCTCGGAGATGAAAACTGTATCCCTTTTGAGCAGTTTTTTTATTTTAGGGAATAAAACACGATGCCGAATCAGGGATGTAAGGGAGAGGGTTATCCAAAAACTTTACCGGTGTGCCCTCGTTTTTAGCGCAAAGTGCGTCGGCGCGTTGACATGAAAAAGCAGTAGCCTACTTTGATTTCGTAAATAAACTAAACCAAATACCCGGTCTAATGAAAAAATCAACGATCTAAATCTTCCATGCACTTCGTGATCGTTTAACTTTGACAAGCGATGGTTCATTTTGAAACAGCCACATCGTCGACTGGCGCTTCGTTTCGGGATCGTATTGATAAATCCAAGATTTATCACCTGTAGTTATGTCGTAAAAACGCCGAAACGAGCCTGCTTCAGTTTTAGTATTCATGTAACGACACCATTCCCACGCGGGCCTGCTTCTAAGCATCGGTGAGGTTGTGCGGCACCCAACGCGAGACTATCCTCCTTACGCGAAGGTGTTCGTGTAAATTCACTGCACTAACACTTTTCCATCCGTAACAGTCCTCTTTCTTCATCTCTTAAAGTTAGTCGACCATGCTGAAATTTGTTATACAAGTGGTACACGGATGCCTTAGAAGGGCCTTTATCCGTAAATGCTGTTTCAACTCTACCAAACGATGAATCCGGTTTAGGCGACATTTGAACTCTTAAAAAATCATTGCGCGAAAATGTTACCGGCGCAAGTCTATTTTTCAATGAAACGCGATATTTCAATGTAGGTTGTAAAAAAATGTGGAGGGAAATTTGAATTTTGAACAATCGTATTTTCATAATAAATTTTTATAATTATAGCTAGTGTCATAAATAAAAACTTTTTTTGCAAATATTTTTGCATGGACTGTTACTTACATTGATGTCCCTCTTTTTTAACGGTCCCTGTTTTCAAATCTAAAACACGACCAGTATTCTGTGGTTCTTGTGTGCTCAACTGTTCTCGAACTTTTTCCACATCGTCTGGATGCACTTGGTCATAAAAACATGACGAATACCATTCTCCCTGCCAAAATTAATAATATATAACTTCGATTATAGTAATTGTTTCAAAATTTTAGCTGATTTTAAAAATACATACCTGAGAGTAATTAAGTACCGGTGCTATACTATCACTAACATATATAATACGTCCGGTGTCGCAACTTACGACGAACAAAAAACCGTCAGCCGCTTCTAAAATAAGGTGCTTCAATTCTTGATCAGTTAAAAACGATGGTTTGTATGTGCCATCCGTAGAGGTATTTCCTGTACCTACAACGTAGTAACGATTAGTTATACACAAATTACAGGTTTCATGTGTATTTTGTAATTTTCAAATATTTTCAGTACCTCTGAGTGCTTTCATATGTGCTACTGCCATACGCAATATGGTGAGTTTGTCGGGTTTGCGAGCGAGGGCGGAACATGTTGGAACCATGTCAGATAGTTCCGTTATGTATGCTGTCATCTTGTTCCTTCGTCGACGTTCGATCTCGCAATGATTCTCACGACTGAAATGTAAAGAAAACTTTCAAAAAGATTGTGTGTTCATATCATTCATATACATATCAACGAAAGTGTTCTATTGAGAAGATTTTTAACTTTAGTGATGCCTGTGATTGTTCTTCGTCAATAACCCTTATAAATTAGCTTAAAATATATTAAAGCTTAATATAATTATTATTATTAATTAGGTTATTAAATATATTAATTACGTGTTGGTGCTATGGAGTTGCGAGTGGCTTACCACAGAAGCCACAAAGCTTGTCATGCCACACTAAAAACTACTACTGCTCTACTAAATTAAAATTAACGTAAACATCAAACTGGACCTAAACTTATTTACAGACCTTCGTTTTCCAGCATATTATATTAAATTTTATCTATAAAAACAATTCTTAGAATATTTTTCCTACGAATTGTTTCGACCTATTATTATGTATTAAATAATAATAGGTCGGGGAAAAAGTTTTTTCATATTTTATATACAAATTCAAATTTTTTTTATCATAGTTATTTTACATTTGATTATAATATATATGCGCCATTTTTTTTATTTATTTATTTAAACTTTTTTTGCACATTACAGCTGCCCTTTGCTGTAGAAATTTTGGGGAAAAACTGCGACTAGTAGTTCTGACAGTCCTCTCTTGTTAACCTAACACTACATAAAGAATTCTGAATAGACAGAAACAGGTGTAAATCGGAGGGTGCAAGGTCAGGACTATATAGTGGATGTGTTAACACTTCCCAGCCAAGCTCTCTCAATATTTGCTGTGTGGCTAAAGATGTGTGTGGTCTGCCATTATCATGATGAAAAACCTCCTTTCTGTTGAGGCCTTTTTCCTCTATTTCTCGTCATCTCGATTGTCGATATCGGAATCGATGTTTTTGTCCGGCGGTAAAGCCTTCAATGAACGATGCTCTTCCAATCCCACTATACACACAGCATCACCATAATCAGGGTTTCGCTAAAGTCTGAGGAGCTTGACTGCTCTTGGACCATGTTCTTTTTAGCACGTTTTTGTCTTAGGTAATCCACTTTTCATCATCAGTGATCTTTTCCAAAACGGTTCGGTTTAATTACGTTTCATTAGAGAATCGCATGAGTAAACGATTCATTAGGTTCCTTTCAATGAGCTCGTGCACACAAATATCGAACTTTTTGGGATATCCAGACTTTTTCAAATGGGTCAAAACTGTGGTCAATCCCTAGCTCTTCAGCTATGTCATAACTACTAATATGCCGATCTTGCTACACTTTTTCAAAAACGACAACGAATTTATCCGCAACGGGTCGACCAGAGCGAGCTTTATTTTGGACATCATAATTCCCGGACTGAAAACGCTTGTGAAACTTGAACCAATTTTGTGCTGACACTGCGTTAAGTCCCTAAACGTCAAAAATTTGTTTCGTGCCTTGTGTCCATTTTTCCCTTTATTTGTAATAAAACTTCACTCATTTTGGCGGACAGAAAAACAATAAAAAAACGGAAGGGAAGCCGTTTTTACTTTTTATGTTTCTGTTTTTAAAATGTAATCTGTTTAATGGTCTTTAAAATGTTATCTATTTAATACAAAACCAGCCATATAAAAAAAGATACAAAGAGATTTGTTATATATTATAAAATAAACAATGCCTACGAGGAGGCGTTTTGAAATTCGCGGGATGGGGTACAAGGAGGGAAAATAAAAGTTCAAATATGTTTTTCTATTTATCTATATGAATATATAGAAACGGACAAATAATTTCCTCCAAGACGAATACAATTTTGAGATCTTTCGATTAGTTTATTTATACCCCCATAAAAAAATGTTTTTTTCCTTATCGGAAAAGTACGAGGAGACTGCTTTATTAACTTCTCCATCGGTGGAAAATTTCTCCTAAAATTTTACTCCTACCATAAGCTTAACTTATTTAAGAAGTTTTGGCATACCCTTGGCACGCCACTGGCACTTGCAAAACTGGCAAATAGCATAAAATAACGTTTAACCCTTTATTGTAATAAAATAATAAAAAATATTTTGTGGCTTGTATATATAGAAATAAGTGGGTGTACGGAAAATATACCATCTCTTTCTCCAAATGCCAACCTAACCTGCCGATGCTCCACTCTGCTAGCAAACAAACGAGACTCTGGCGACTCAATAATGACGGAATATTCTCTTACAAATTTGTGGAACACAAATCTCATAGACACGCGGGAGTTAAGATCCGGGGCAAGATAACCAATGACATTATAGGATAAATGAGACTTACTAACTAATGACTAAGGGCAACATCAGAGCGGTGCCACGCGGAACTTTCAATTACAGTTTTGGGTGGCACCACATTTAGTATAGGCCGGCGTAACACTTACCACGGGCTCGTTCTGTTACTCAGAAAAATATAAAAAAGTTGGTACGGGTAGACTATATTCAGGGAAATCTATATGCCAGGGACAATTTTTCAAATGGGTTTTACGTGTTTTTCTTACGAACAAACTTTACAATCTTTTAAGATTTAAGTGTATAAAATCTACAATGATCTGTGATCAATAAGTAACAAGAAATGATTATTATTTTACCACCGAACTGTTCGTTACTGTAGGAGACCATTTCATTAGCATATCTTAATAATCCTTAAATTTAAACAATTTTAATAAATAAGTTATAGTAAAGGCATGCGTATAGCATGATAAGACACGTTTTCAATCATCACAGAGTGACTAAAAATGGATAACGTTCTTATGGGAAAATAATTGTCTACGGTAATAAACCTTAACGATGGGCTTTTTTTTGAGCGATGCTTACAAACTTTATGTAAATAAAAACTTAACTCATGCGAATTTGCATTGTCTGACTGTTTCATTGATATATTCAATACTTTGGTACATTCACTATAATTCTTTTATAAGAATGGGCCTTGTTGTTGGATTATTTGAGTTTATTATATTGTGTATGTTTGTTGTTATCCCAAATAAGAAAAAAAGACACTTATATACTTAGACAAGAAAATATAATTATTTATTTAAGGCAAAATTTCGCGATATGGTGGCGGCGTAAGATAACCTGCCATTTGTGTATCGTAAGATTTGAAGTAAAAGCCTGAAAAAGTTCATAACCTGCGACAGATGGCGGATTAACCATATCAAAATAATCTATACGAAAATACAAAAATGTGGCGAGCCGTGGTCTTCTGTGTCTGATCGATTAATTATCACGATCGATTTTTGCTACGATATCATCCTATACTTAAACAGAGCAATTCTTGTATGAATGTATATACTCGTACATATACTATGTGTTTGGTAAATTATAAAGCATGACGACACCTATGTCCACTTGTTATGATACGATAAAATATTCTAGTGGCGACATAAAAGCATAACACATCGCGTAATCCATGAGTTATGATTTTAATAAGTTTCACGGGTTTCCAATTGAGTTTTATCTCTCGGCTTACTTAATGGTGAGTGATGAATTGATTAATGAATGATGATACAATTTGAGATGCAACGCTCGAACCTCATATTTTTGAGTCACTGTCGACACTGTCGGCTTCTGGCGTAGCCTGTAAATCACAGCGAAGGCCCTTGGACGGAGGTCTGGGCGAGTCATTGTGCAGATATTACACCCATGGACCCCGTCGTCATAACAACTGAAGACGTAATTGAGGCGGTCCGTAGGGCCCCGAACTGGAAAAGTCCGGAACTGGACGAGCTGCATCACTACTGGCTGAAGGGGTTCGTGGAGTGTCACACTATGCGCGCCCGGTAGTTCCAAGAGGCTCTCGACCAGAAGTCGTTTCCGAGACTCTTCACTACTGGTTTCACTTACTTAGTTCTTACAAGACCTGGTTACCGCAGGCACGAGTAAATACCGCCCCATTTCGTGGCTAACTACTATATATAAGACACTGACATCAATACTGAGTATGAAAATCACTCGAAATCTTAACTTGAATCGAGTCATGTTGCGTGCTCAAAATCAGGGCGGTGGTCGAGGGACCAAGGAACCCCTTCTGATAAGAAGTCGATAACTTGCCAATGTTTCGCGTGGTTTACAAGCACAGGTGCTGTAAAGTACGAGAAACGTAAAATAAACATAACAACTCAAATTAACCGCGATAACATCCGTAATAGTTCTGGTTTTAGATATTAATTCTCATTAAAGAATTACAAGACAATTCCCTTAAAATGAGAACATAATTTATACTAATACAAGATCATTACTTAAGAGCTATAGTACAATAATAATCTGTAACACGTTGCTAACTACTACCCACAAAATAACAATCTCGAGCATAGATGAACATCTCCACAGATATTAATCACTAGTCTGCTCGACTAGATACAATCCGTAATAGTTTCCTTTCATATGTATATAGTATTTTTATGTTTAGGACATATTTAAATACTTATATTCTCTAAATTGTTAAAATTAATATCTCCTATAAATTAAAATACAAGTTTCGAAAATAAATTGAAAAACATGAGAATAAGATATCAATTTGTGTCAATTTGGTCACCGTATTTAAAATTTTATATAATTACACTACGATGAATTAGACCACTCCAATTTTATTTTGAAATAGATGAAAGTCCTTTGTTTCTCATCATGTAGAATTATTTTAACAGTTTAAAAATTACAATCATCTTTCGGTTTTGTTTCCATAGATTCCAAAACAACCGACATTTTTTTTATTTCATCTATATAAAATAAACAATAACATACCAAGGTCACAATAAATATATCTTATTTTGGGCCACGGCCCAGTATATTTCTACAAGTGTAGAAAATTAAGTATTCCTTAGGGTTCTAAACGCTTTTAAAAAAAATAGCGTTACTGTAAATAAACCGACGGTAAATTGTTTGCAATGTGTTTATAAGGAAAATATTTGTTAGAAACATTACTAATATTCCTGTTAACCGTCAAAATAAGCATTACAGCTTGTACCTGGAGTGGTTCACGAAAATAGTCGCATGGCGAGCTCGAACTTCTCTAAATTAAACTTTGTATTATCAACGCATGGGATATATATAGGTAGTAAAGTAGCAGTGTAAATGGCCACTGCAGGCTCAAATAATTTTGTGGAGAGCAGCGTGGAAGGGTCCGCCACGCTGCTCCAGTGCGGGTTATTCGCAGACATGGTGTTTTCCTTTACCGCCGAGCACGTGTTGAATTCAGCACACAGCGGAAAAATAACACTGACGGTTTGTTTTCAAAATGACCGCACTCTATGAACCTCAGTGCTACCATTTGCAAAACATAAAATTTATTTGCTAGAATATTTTTTTACGAGAAATTGTGATCACAAAACTGACAGGTCCGGAAATAACAATTTCGGGGACAACCATTTACTGTTATTTTAGTATTAAATTTATGTCAATTCTTCGAGGCCTCTGATTGAGAAGAAATAAATAAAGAAACTCACCAGAAACTTTTCTTTCGATAGATTTTAGACATACAAAATGAAATGAAAAAAATAATAGGACGAAAGGAAAAATTGTCCCAATCCCACAATCTACTGAAGTTTTCTGTATGATAAAAAGTGAAATACGATACGGCCCCAAGAGAAGCACTTTGTTCTTAGGTATGATGATGGATGTGGCAACCGATGATGCACGCTTCACAAACCATTAAAGGAATATAATTTTAATTTTCTTTGTAAATAAACAGTTATATAAGTAGAGTTTTGTGGTAGAGCCAAGCACCGGCTTTTGCTGCTGCTCGAATGGGCCGGCTCGACCGGGTTGGTACCACTACCTCGCAGAATATCGGCGTGAAGTAGAGGCATCTTATGCTTCTACGTTTCGTTCTGAGAGTGAGATATCCGAAGGCCCACTCCCCATCCCCCTCTTCAAGTCTCCCTTCTCTCTCCTAAATATCCTTAAAGGCCGTCAACGCACCTGCAGCACCTCTGGTGTTGCAGATGAACGTGGACAACGGTAATCACACGTTTGGCGCCTTTTCCATAAAAAAAAATACCTTGCAAATCTTTCTTTGTCTTGAATATTATCCTCCTCCATCCTTGTATATTTCCCACCACTTGCGTCGTCTTCATCGGACCTAGGGAAAAGAAAATTTGTTTAAAAAAATCTCAATGTAGTAATATGTAAAGGAGATGTATCTTTACATGGCTAATCTATTACAAAATGAGCACAAGCTCATTATATATAGAATATTGAAACTTCTTTGGAAATAATCTGTCTATATTATGTACTAAAAAGTTCAAAATACCTAAGTATCACTCAATTTTAAAAATATAAAGAAATAATATTTCGCAGATGCGAAATATTTTTTCAGTACTTGTTGAACCCTAAATTGTTGCTGGCCGTGTCCAGCTCTCAGGTATTTGTAAACCGCTTTACATATAATGTATTAGCAAATATAGATCTGTAAACTGTACTGCACTAAATGTGAATGTGTTATAGATATAAACCCTGAAAATTATGGTGAAAACTGCATTGAAATCCACTAAGAAGTTATAAGAATACACAGACAAACACGGATTGCGATGCCCTTAAGGGGATGGAAGATGGCAAACATGACACCCGTTAATGAAGGTGGTGCCCGTTAATTGAGCAATATCGTCCTATTTCAATACAGTCAACTATGTTAAGACCTTTCAAAACACCCAGCCTTACACAATACTATCAATCATGAAAAATTCCGATTAGTAACTTCTACTACAAATCTGTTATTTTTGCTAATTATAATAATACACTTTTATATTTAAGACTACTACTGGATCCTGTTTGTTAGTAATATGATTTCTTGCCAGAGCCTCGTTTCTTGGCTAGAGTGCATCTGCAGGTGAGGTAAAGGCATTTGGAGAAAGGGTGGATTGGTGTGTGTGCAGTGTTTGTGAACTATTGGTTTCCATACCATGAAATATTTCATAATGAATGAATGATGTTTGTAAATTAAAGTTAAAGGTTATATTCTCTTTCTATGTATTTACTATGTTTTTATTGTATGACAGTTTCCATCAAAATTTGTGAAATTGTTTAATTCATTAAAAAAAAAATACCTTGCAAATCTTTCTTTGTCTTGAATATTATCCTCCTCCATCCTTGTATATTTCCCACCACTTGCGTCGTCTTCATCGGACCTAGGGAAAAGAAAATTTGTTTAAAAATCTCAATGTAGTAATATGTAAAGGAGATGTATCTTTACATGGCTAATCTATTACAAAATGAGCACAAGCTCATTATATATAGAATATTGAAACTTCTTTGGAAATAATCTGTCTATATTATGTACTAAAAAGTTCAAAATACCTAAGTATCACTCAATTTTAAAAATATAAAGAAATAATATTTCGCAGATGCGAAATATTTTTTCAGTACTTGTTGAACCCTAAATTGTTGCTGGCCGTGTCCAGCTCTCAGGTATTTGTAAACCGCTTTACATATAATGTATTAGCAAATATAGATCTGTAAACTGTACTGCACTAAATGTGAATGTGTTATAGATATAAACCCTGAAAATTATGGTGAAAACTGCATTGAAATCCACTAAGAAGTTATAAGAATACACAGACAAACACGGATTGCGATGCCCTTAAGGGGATGGAAGATGGCAAACATGACACCCGTTAATGAAGGTGGTGCCCGTTAATTGAGCAATATCGTCCTATTTCAATACAGTCAACTATGTTAAGACCTTTCAAAACACCCAGCCTTACACAATACTATCAATCATGAAAAATTCCGATTAGTAACTTCTACTACAAATCTGTTATTTTTGCTAATTATAATAATACACTTTTATATTTAAGACTACTACTGGATCCTGTTTGTTAGTAATATGATTTCTTGCCAGAGCCTCGTTTCTTGGCTAGAGTGCATCTGCAGGTGAGGTAAAGGCATTTGGAGAAAGGGTGGATTGGTGTGTGTGCAGTGTTTGTGAACTATTGGTTTCCATACCATGAAATATTTCATAATGAATGAATGATGTTTGTAAATTAAAGTTAAAGGTTATATTCTCTTTCTATGTATTTACTATGTTTTTATTGTATGACAGTTTCCATCAAAATTTGTGAAATTGTTTAATTCATTAAAACATATATACAAAGAATTTTATATATTAGTGTAGACTGGCTTCGAGATATTTTCGATTTGCTAAATGGTAAGTTTGTAGTTAATAAATAATTGTAAATATGATAAATACATACTTCTTTCCTTCTCAATCTCCTCTACATACTAATGATAAGACATTCCAGATTGGTACAGCATATCCATTTGAGAATATAAGAGTTTTTAAAAAGATAAGATTTTGACCTCTCATGACTCCACAATTGCAGTAGGCTAAGTTTTATCCTACTTAATATTACTAATATGAATGATTTCATGTTTCAATATTAATTAAGTTCCCCAGGATAACATTTATAACTTGGGAAAGCTGCTAGTGGTATGATACTAGCAAAGCTTAGGGATAAATTATTGTTTTGTGCCTAATCTTTAAATATTATTATTATTTCAGATATAGATGTTACTTGAAAGATTAAAGCATTATATATATCATTGCACATATTGATGTTTCTATAATTATTTTTACTGTTTTTGATGGCATTCTGTGTCATTGCAAGATGTGTTTATATTTCCAATTTGAATTTGTAATTGATAGTCAGAGGCTATTTGGCAGAAGCCACATATGTTGAAGCCATAGATTGATACATTTTACATTCATAGTTTGAACTTAACATAAGTGACAACCAAATAAATATGCAAATAACATGAATGAAAGCCCTTAGTAATAGAAAAATAATCTTGGTGAGATTGCACCATATCATGACAATTTTGGGATATGGAAGCACAAGAACTGAATCACATATCACTAAATACTGGAGCTAGGATCACATCTAAAAAAAATAAAAAAACGAAATCTTGCTAATTCAAAGAGGATCTGTGAAGTTCAAACATTTTTTACAGTGGAGTAGTTTTAATTGTGTGATCCTGCCTAATATGACAAACATTAAGAGCCTTTGGCCAGTAACGAAATCTTTAAATAGCAATCAATAATTTGATTAAAAGAGAGATAAAAGACTAACCAAACAATTATGTATATGGGGACTGAAAATATAATTTTTCTGAAGAAAACGACGGTGACACAAACTCTAAGAAGTGTTGTTTGCAAAATTTTTGCTTCATAAATAGATACTATATATATAATTAATTTGTATATGCATACTGTTGCAAGATCTGCAAGATTATACCTCTTAAATCTTGTATTTACTATTTACATAATAATTTCAAATAGATTATTTTAACAGTATGGTTAAGAATTATACATTAATGACATTTTGAGTGAAAGTCACAATAGCTTAGTGGTATGCCTATATGTGGTGCACTATACCAATGATTTTTTTGAAATGTATCTATGATTTTTATTGTTGGCCTACCATCACGTCATGTTGGCCCAAATAACCTCAAGTGAATAGCAGGTGAAATTACTAAAATAAATTACCTACATTTTTAGTTTAGTGTGGTTGTGGTAGCATTAATTTTTTAAATTACTGTTCCTAAATAAATAGTATAACGAATTATTCCTTTGGAGTGTTTTTACACAGTTAATAATTATTAATTTAAATTTATTAATAGAAATAAAATATTAGTGGCTGGGATTAATCAATCACCTACTTAACTGATTAAAGTAACAGGTAACCCTTGGACTTACTCAATATTGAATAAAGTTTAATTGTAAAAATATCTCCAGTGTGCTCTGTAATTATTTTACATTTACATTAATTTAAGACTCAACTCAGTACAAATATTGTCTTACCCAACACTGCCAGCCCGGCGCTTTTGTATATCTTTTGATGGGTCAGCCCCTACAAAAGAAATTATCTATAATTGAAATATTTTTTTTATTTATTATTGTAGGATTTAAAAACCATTTTTTACATTGTTGTGCAAGTGGTAAAATTTCATTTTATGAAATATATTCAGCTTACATTGATTATCATTTGTATTTTTTTTAATTAAATATATTGATGGTTGAACTAATTGCATTCAATTTAGCGTAGCAAATATGCCAGGAAAATGACTACAGACAAAATATGTACTTTTATTATGAAAACAGTACTACGTAAGTACGTACTACTTGACAAAATTTGAAATACAGAAGCAATGGTAAAATTTTTACTGAGTAGAAATATTTGTTTCACGTTCAATTTCTTTGAGGCAAATCACAATACATGTAATTATATTTCTTTTGGGTCAATTCCGCTCTAGCAACGCGTCACGCGGAACGACGTCAATAGAAAATAGGTCGGAGTTTTTTTATGTTTATTGTTTATCAACAACCATGGCAAACGAATGTATTCTGAAAGAAATACTTAAGTTCTTTCATATAATTTAATAATCTATGCAAAATAACATAATTTTATTGATAAACTGCACTGCAACAAGTAAAAGCACCAACCGGGGATATTGGGAGCCACGGCAGACATCGGTCAATAAATTCATCAGTCCGCGTTATTTTATTGCTAATATATTAAGTAATAGATAATTGAATTTAACCAGTCACCAGTTACGAAAGAAAAAATTAAATTATGTTTACTGTAAAACCCTCAACAAAACACAAACGCCATTTTTCATTACATTTACAAGATGACATGACATTGCCAAGTGCCAACTAAAGCGATAAAGACCAAAAATGAAAAATGTACTCTATAGTCTATACTAAAGACCAAAACCCCTTATAAACAACGCGATATTTAATATTTTGTATGTACGTCGCAAAAACAGTTAACACATAATATACGGTATGACTTGGTCCGCCTGACAATGTCAGACAGAGATCGAATCCCTGTTCAGACATTTTATCAATGAACTTCAGATTCCTTCGAATTTATTTAATGCTTAATTATATTTGAATTATATGTTTGTTTCATTATAACAGAAACAATATGCCTGTAATAGATTGTATGTACTGTGTGCAACTTATTGATTTGTAATTCAAGTACAGTTCGCACCTGGCCACCATATTTTGTCACTTGTTTTGCTTGAAACATTGTCAGCTAGTCGTGTTCACAACGGCTCCAAAAAAAAATACGCGGTAGAACGAAATGCTTTATTTAAAGCGTAGAATATTATTTATACGGTAATATAACATTACGTCTTAGCGAGCTACACAGAACGTCCGACTCTCTAACGACAGTCACGCGAACTTATTGCAACAGCAGATAGCGAACTGCGATTCAATCTGTTATTCAAATCTGATACAGTATAGGTAGCAGGCAGCTGGTTGAAATACCGTAAAAGAACTGTCGGATCTTCTCTCGACCGCCTTTTCAGCGACAGGGAAACTGTACCGGGGCTTTGCCCCCTTGCAGTGGTATCCATCGCCGCACGTAGTAATTTAAACGGCCCGCCCGGTTTGGTACCACGGCCTCACAGAATACCGGCGTCAAGCAGAGGCACCTTGTGCTTCTGCGTTTCGTTCGATGAGTGAGGTAACCGAAGGCCCCCTCCTCCTCCCCATCCCCTTCCTGATCCTCCCTTCCATCACCCAAAATATGCCGGCAACGCACCTACAGCACCCCTGGTGTTGTAGATGTACGTGGGCGTCGGTAATCACTTACCATCAGGTGAACCGCTTGCTCGTTTGCCACCTTTCCTAAAAAAAAAAACCTAAAAGTACGTGCGGGTCTTGGGGTTGCTGTGAGCATGGCTTTTGACTCTAGAATGGGCGAGGACAACGGTTTTCTGTTTTAAGCCTCCGTTCCCCGGGCTCCCACCGGGTGGTTGCTCAGGCGGCGCACCGACAATGGTACGCAGGGCGATATTTTCTTGTATTAGCCAGAGCTTCCTGCTATATGCGCTGGTCAGACCGTACCATGACGGCGCGGCGTATGTGAGCCGGGATCTCAAATTTATTTTGTAGATCCCGAGCTTCGTTTGAAGTGGAGGCGGGACCTGAGCACTGGTCGCAGTAATGTACTTGCCAATCTTGTTTTGGTCACGACTTCCCGGACGTGGTGCGCCTTTGATAGTCGTCTGTCGATGGTCACAAAACCTGGGGTATTTAACCGTGCTCGACGGGTCCGATGACGATTGCCTGCGTCTTGCCGACATTCACCGACAACCTCCAGTCGGAGAGCCAGTTGGGTAGGGTATCAAGTGCTCTCTGCATTTTTCTCGCTGCGAGCTCTGCTCTGGTAAGGTAAGCCGCATCGTCGGCGTACAGAGCGAGCAGCGAGGATTTGTCTTTTGTAAAAGCAGCTGCCCTGCGGTACTCCTGCGGTGATGGGTCGTTCACTGGACAAAGTATCTTCCACTACCTCCTGAAATCTTCTCTCTTTGAGGAAGGAGGCCAGGCCACCCTTACGTAACGGCGAGGCTGAGGCTGTAGCGATCGCTTGTACAGCAATCCGTTGTGCCACACTCGGTCGAACGCTTTTTCCATGTCTAGGAGCACTGCAATTTACGTCTCTTTTTTATTGTTTGTTGTGACGACATAATAGACGGCACTTGTGATAGTTGGAGCGTCATCGAGTGCTCGGCCTTGAACCCAAATTGTTCCTCAGGGATGTTCAGGTGAGGTTTCATTAGTCGCAACAGGAGCTTCTCAAACACCTTCGAGATACTGGGTAGAAGTGTTATAAGGCGATAACTCGCCTTATAACACTTCTACCCGGCGTTGAGAATGTCCTTCCCGAGCTTGGGGAGCATTATTATTCGCCCCAGCTTCCAGATCTTAGGTGCTCCGAGCGCAGGATTCCGATGAAGAGCCTAGTGTAGGCTGCTATGGTCTTCGGTGGTATATGCCTTAGCGTAGTGTTTGTAATTCTGTCTGCGCCCGGGGCTTTCCTTGGACTAGTTTGACGCAACATACCTGATCATGTCCTGGGGAAAAGAATTTCTCTTCGCCCTTATCGTCTCCCGGCCCGTTGAGATATTCGCGAAGGTGCTACTCAACTGTTGCGACGTGGGTTAGCAATGGTGGTAATGATAGGAAACTATGTTTTTAGAGCATCACTTTACACACTGTGCGGGTGACACTGACTTCACTGTCTGGCCGATGTTTTGACCAGACTAAAATAATAATTAATTAGAAAAATAATACATAATACATTTTTTATTTTATACCAGCGCTATCTTTTTAAAAATACATATTTTTATCTTAATTGTAATATATTACTATTATCATCTTATAGCAGATTTAAAGTTCTCTTTTTCACTTATTCACCCACCAACACTATGATATGGAAGATTTTTCTTAGCACCTTGATAAAAGCTTGTACATGCGATTTTCACCATCAATAAACTGAAAAATCTTAAGCTTATTATGTACTTCGATGTTTACTGCTTATAATTAGGGCATGTAATTATGTAGAATTTAATAAGAGGCCAAAGGATTTTACTGATTCGGGACAAATCCAAATTCGTATCAACTATGGTAACACCTATGACTGCTGTATAAAGATGGAAGTTGAATTTGAAAATATATTAGTAATAAAACATCTTTTATGTATTTTCTTTTGATTGTTAATTAAAATAAAAAATAAAAGGGGAGAAGCAACGCCATCCTGGTGTTTTGATTTCAGAGCAATCAGAAAAAGTGTAAAAAATTACACTATATTTTCGTATTGAACTGAAATTATTAATTATTAATTCCAAACTACTCGCCATCATCATTAATATTCATAAAAATCTTTATATGTATGTGTGTATATGTATGAGTGAATTTAACTTGACCAAAATTTCACGTATTATGATGGAACTTTATTAAAAAGTTGCTTATAATTTCAGATGTGCTTGCGTTTACTTATCTACATCAACCCATTTTGATTTTATTACATGATCCTTCGAGAAAGCGCCAGCAAAAGCCAGCATACGTTTCTGGGTAGGTCTGCCCATACTTACCACACTGGGCAGCGGGATGGTGCGCGCAGTGCCGATACCCTCGCACTAGTGATTCAAAATTTGTCCCAAGAAAACTCTTACTTGAGATTAAAAGTATCCTATTCCAGGTACATCTAATCGTAATCTACATATCTGCTTTACATTTGTTATCATCATCATCATCATCATCATTTCAGCCTATCAGAAGTCCACTGCTGAACATAGGCCTCCTCCAAAGATTGCCACGAAGCTCGGTCCTGAGCCACCTGCATCCATCGACTTCCCGCAACACTGCGCAGGTCGTCAAACCATCTTGTGGGGGGTCGTCCTACACTGCGTTTGCCTGTACGTGGCTGCCACTCGAGAACCTTTTTTCCCCAGCGGTTGTCAGTTCTGCGAGCTATGTGGCCGGCCCATTGCCACTTCAGCATGCTGATCTTTACGGCTATGTCGGCTACCTTAGTTCTGCTGCGGATATCATCGTTGCAGACTCTATCACGCAGAGAAACACCGAGCATTGCCCTTTCCATAGCGCGCTGAGCAACTTTGAGCTTCCTCATACGGCCTGCAGTGAAGGACCAAGTCTCGGATCCGTATGTCATAACTGGCATCACGCACTGGTTGTATACTTTCGTCTTGAGGCTTTGCGGTATACTCGACGAGAAGATATGACGTAGTTTCCCGAACGCAGCCCAGCCGAGTTGGATTCGTCGATTGACCTCTGAGTCGAAGTTGGACTTACCTAATTGGACAATTTGTCCCAGGTATACGTACTCGTCTACAACTTCGAGCCTATTGTTCCCAACAGCAACCGGTATTGGTGTGACATGGACGTTTGACATGAACTTCGTCTTGTCCATGTTCATCTTAAGACCAACCTGTTGGGAGACGTTATTGAGGTCATTGAGCATTGTACTAAGCTCCTCCGGCGATCCTGCCATAAGAGCTATGTCGTCGGCAAATCGAAGGTAAGCACCGCCCAAATATCGACTGAATCGAAGGCTTTCTCATAGTCCACATACGCCAGACATAATGGCAAATTGTACTCCTCGGCCTTTTGTACAATCTGGCGAAGAGTATGTATGTGGTCTATGGTACTATAGCCTTTTCGGAATCCGGCTTGTTCGGGAGGCTGGAAGTCGTCAAGTCTGTTTACTAGACTATTAGAGATGACTCTCGAAAACAGCACGTAGACGCGGCTTAGAAGCGATATCGGTCTATAATTCTTCAAAAGGCAGTTATCCCCTTTCTTGAAGAATAGGACAACCACGCTTCTACTCCACGCTTTCGGCGTAACACCGCCATGAATGACGGAATTAAACAGCTTCTGAAGGACAACAAGTATCGGTTTTCCACCCGCTTTCAGAAGCTCAGCTGTAATTCGGTCCTCACCCGGCGCCTTGCCGTTTTTAAGCTGTTTGAGAGCCATCCTAATCTCGCTCAGACTGACGTCCGGGATGTTATCGGAGTAATGTCGGATAAGCTTGGCTCCACTCACATCAGTGTGTGGTTTCAACGACGTTGTGTACAGCTGTCCGTAAAATCTCTCGATCTCACTCAAAATCTCGGTTCCAGCGGAAATGACTGAGCCGCATAATTATAATATAACATTTGTTATATTATAATTAAACCTAATATCTGGGAATATAAGCACCATTTTAAAAAAAGAAGTTCCAACGAAATTGTGAAATCGCTTTTAAGTTAAATCCTCTAAACCTGGGATTCCCAAACTATTTTAGGCAAGAGACCTCTTTTCTAAAATGAACTGATACCCCCATACCCAAAAGTAATTTAGTAAATACTTTAAAATCCTGTCTTTAGTTTTTGCTATTGATACAAAATACTTACCAATTTAAAACTAAAATCATAATGTCATCAAAATCAAACAAAATAAATAGACATAAAATTCAGTAAATATCAAGTGTAATTAATAATTAATAATACAAATTACGTAAATTTTTTTAAAAGTACAGCAATGATACTTCTTACTAAAATATTAGTCATTCTTATAACAAGTTGTCACGCGTAAAACAACTTATATAGTATCTAAAAGGTTCAAATAAGAATTTGTGTTAATCAGTTTTCGTTTATGTCGACCCTTGGGAAACCGATATCGACCCCAAGGGTCGATATGGACCACTTTGGGAATCCCTGCTTTAAACCAACATACACACCAAAAAAAATTTACACAGTAGCTCAAACTATTCGCTTTTAAAAAAAAAAAAACATTTTCCAACCATTTCTGTAGATCGACACTAAAACAGTATTTATCATACTTTTTTTTTCGGTTCTAATATTGGTTTTTTTTTTATTCAAAATTTGACAATCTAGGAAGCCTTGTTTAATTGATTTGACAAATACCTTTTTGTTCATTCCAAATTATGTAAAATAAAAAATTAAAAATGAACGGAGAGCCAGAAGAGTTAACGGATACTACAACAAATTGTAATTTTACCTCTGCTTCCGAGACGATGACAGACATTAATCAAGCTAAATTGGATACTTTAGAAAAAAAAGCTGTCCATTTAAGGTAGACATTGAGATAACAATTCTTGACAAATATTTACCTTGTACTTTATACCCTATGATTACATGCTTTTAATTTTTGCAGGTTGGTCTTAGAAAAAGATTTCAAAGCTGCAGATTTTAAGTGGAGCATATTCGTAGCTGCTGCATTCAGTTTTAGATACGAAAGTTGTCTGAAACCATTCCCCACAGCTTTCATAAAAAACGGTGTCAAGGACATGGATGAATTAGTAAATATGGTGTAACCTGCTTTTAATTATTCGAATAATTTATAAGCGGTTTTAAAATTACTTTCTTTTACAGCTGAATGTGTTGACTGACGTACCTGCACTCGATTTATTTTTACAACAATTAGATGATTTAGATAATTTAACAAATATAAGTGATATTATAGATTTATTATTTTACGTACTTGTCAGGTTAAAAGAACCTTGCCTTAAAACTGTGCCTTCAGAATTGGTATGGAATTATATATGTAAAAATTGTTAATTCTTTGAAATAGACTAGTACTTTCATGTTGATAATAATTTCAGCACGGATCGATTTTAACTACTGCGAATTCTTCTTCGGCAGCAAAACCTCAGTATATATTTCAAGTATGTAGCTCGAAAACATCTCATGCCGAATTAAAATGGAGAGAAGTGGCGAAAAATTACAAAACTTTTTATGCTTACCATGGTACTCGTTTAGAAAACATATACAATATTTTGCATTTTGGTTTACAGCAGCAGATATACAAGGTCTTATTATGATACTTAATTTTTATTATTTAGAATTTGTTTAAGGTATATCACATTTACTTTACATCAAGTAATTGAAATTCATTTTACAGAGCACATCATTAGGAAGTGGGCTATACCTGTCGCCAGATCTAAATGTAAGCATACCGCACAGTCATGGCGGTTTTGGTTGGGGTGCTAGTTGCATTGGTGGCCACTTGTCCTGCATAGCTATATGTGAAGTAATTGATACTCCCGATGGAATCAATTATAAAAAAACTTGTGCGGATGAGGGTGTGTTTTTGTTTGATTATATTTATTTGTAGATATTCGCTTCTTTTTGCTAAGTCATATCGATGTTGAATTAAAAAAAAATATTACAATAAAGTTGGCTATTTTTAGCGTTAACTTAATTAAGAGATCATTGTGTCGATTAAGTGTAGGTAAATAAACTGCAAATTACACACTGGCGATTTAAAATATTTCTATAAACCTTTGCTACATGTCATGTATGATATTTACTATGTGGCTGTAGCATGTAAAATGCCTTGACTATGTCAGGATCACGTTTTCACAGAATACAAGCGTAAAGTGCAGTACACTTAGCATACCACTTTGGATGCGAGTTGGTGGATTGTGTGGTGCGCAGCCGAGGTGAAGTCGCGGGAGACGGGATTTTGGTATTGAGATGCGTTATCCTCCGCGACTCAGGCGGAGTCATACCGCTAATGCGACCATGGTGGGGTCGCGAGGGGGATAGGAGAGCTGCTATTACGTTGCGCTCCTCTACGTTGCACTTCTCTCCCTACTCTCTGCATCCGCAGCGAAGGAGGCCGACTAAAACCACACAGTGTATGTGTGATTTTGTAGGGTGGTAATGCTCTACGTATTTCCACAGTATTTCGATATTTCCCACATTTATAAGGGCTATTAAACGCTTTAGTCTCGCTTTTGCAATACATTAAACTATTTCAGTACTCATATACATTTGCCTCATTAAACTATTTATTTCAGTTAAAAACTGATGCCTTTTTTTATATCCAACTCATATGTCGTTTAGAACTTATAACACGTTGACTTCTTAAAATGTATAATTGTTGTATTTTTAAATTTTTTGAATTGAAATTGTTGATTCCAATATTTTGTTAATTTTCTATGTATAATGTTTTTTAGTTTACGAGGATGTTAACTTATTTATGTTTATGTGGGTGTAAGACGGTCGGTCTGACGGACGGTGAAAAAAATATTACCATAATTAATATAAACAAAAAATAGTATTCAATATATTTCAAATGTAAATTGGATTTTTTCATCGAAAATAGTCATCATTCATATTTCTTTACAACTTACTCTTTTCTGTATCTTTTCATGCATTATCGTTGGTTAATAATTTTGTTGGCGGCTTGTCATAGCTTTTACCATCGCCGCTTACGTTAGCTGTAATATATTAATGATGAACTTTTAGAGCGATGCTTCGATTATTTTTCTACTACAATTAAAACATTAATGATTATTGAAATAAGAAAGAAATACTGTTTTTTTAAAATCTGATTCTACAAATAGATTATGTAAACAAAATAGGATTGGTATTCTTCGTTTCCAGGATCATGTTACTTGTAAAGTCACCCGGTAAAATTGATATTTGGTTTGACTTAGACCTGTAAAATTTGAGGGTAAATAAAAGAAAAATTGGGAATTCATCATCAAATAATCATTGCCCCTAAAAGTAATCTAAAGACATGAAACTGTAAAAACCAACTGCTTCACCTCTTTCAGGACTCGCTAAATAAAATTTTATGCACTAAATCGCATCGGAGATTAGTTTTAGGAGTAATAAGTATGGGGCTAAAAAGTAAATGTTTGTTTTAAATTTTCAAATTTCATAAATAATTATGACTATAAAATGCATTTATTTGCATAAACGCTGTGTAAAGTACCTACGCTTTTGAAAATAAATGCAGCGTTAAGGTATATTTTTGTTTACCATTGGTTTTTCAGACGGTACTGGAATGATCCAGTGGGTGACGTTCACAAGTTCTATATGAAAGTCTTGTGTGATTTTGTAGGTGATGGAGTTAATAATGACGACAATAACAAACCAGCTTCGGCAAATGCTTCCGATGCAAAAACGATGCACTACGTAGTCACTAATAGTGATTTACTCAGGGTGCGGTATCTGTTGGTGTATGCCAAACAGCCTACTTCAATAAGATTTAGCACGACAAATGCAAACAGAAATGGTAAGAAATTGATTTATGTAATTACCTTTAAAAAACAGTCGTGCGTTCGTGTATAAATAAAATAAAAAATGAAACGTGTTTCGTTCAACGTTTTTTGCTTTTGCTCTATCGTAAAAACGGTAAAACCAGCTCAGTGTGAGTCGGAATCGCGCTAAGAATTCCGAACGGATTGAAAGAAATCATATTTTTGGTAAATATATAACCTAAGATGATATATTGTGAGGTTTTACAGATCCCTCTATGCAAAAAACAGTTTTTTTGGTTTGATTATCCCTTCGTATAAGTTGAAGTAATAATTGAAATTCTTTTGCTAATATGAGTCATATCAGGAGAAGAAGAGGGATTATTAAATACAGAAGCCGATTTGACATTTGTCCTATATGTTGCAGAAGGTGGATTAAGACAGTGGTTAACTAAGCACAAATTGATGTCTATTCTCCTTGGCTACGGGATACTGCTAGCGACCATTGGATTTGCAAATAATCAACCCATCCATTATTACTATAAAATTTTGTTAAAGAAATTGGATTTAGCGTATACGTCTGTAAAAGTTTAAGCTTCGATTGCATGAACATAGGAAAATTATTGAAAAAATTTAATGTACATTATGTTTTGACTGTGTTGTGATTTTGTTTATGATAACATTTTATTAAATGTATTTGGATTAACGACTACATATTTGTAGAATTTGAGTTTTAGTACAAAACAATAAATTTATATAAAGAAACTATTATAACAATAAATAAGCTTTCAGGTATACCATATATGGTATACCCATCATGGGGAGGTCTGAAGTCTAGACATGTTTCAATCCTTTCAACTCACTTTTCACCAGAACTTACGGGGGGGTGGGTATATAATGTTAACACAACACAGGTGTTCGCTCTATTTGTCTCTTTCCGGGTTGTCCTTCATTTCTGTCGGAGGACTGCTATGATATACAGTGGTGGCCATATAATTAGAAACACTTCTTATGAATAAAAAAAAGTATAACTTCAACGTACAAATGTTTGTAAAAAATATACATATTCAATAATTAATAATCATGCAATAATATAGCCACTCAAATAAAAAACTCATTAAATGCATAAAATATAAAACATATCCTGCTTTTAATTACAAAATGAGTCTTACACATGTAAGTTTTTTTCTGATACTGGCCGCTTGGACGCCTAATTAGAAACATCAAACAAAAAGCATCCATAGCTCGTTTTTTTTTAAATTGGAGAATAACATTTCTTTCTTGGCTTTTTCTATTATTTTGCGGTAATTCAAAATTTAATCTCACTCAATCAGGCTCACGGGAGCGGTAGCTCGCAGCTATCGGCAGCGGTCCAAGCCCACAGACGGGTTGCGTGGGACCGCCTCATTCGGAATAGAATATATACACCAGTATGCTTACTTGTGGACAACGAGGGGCGTAGACACTGCGGAGCTAAGGATTGGGCAGAGACGTTGGTCGACCACCAGGAGGAACAGTTCCACACAAATGCCGCCATAACATATTCTCATACAGCGCCTATTAATTTTAAGTTCTTGTACTCGTGTTTTTTCTACCCTAATATCCAGTGCCCCGTATAGTTTCTTTGTTGAATTTACTGAGCTGCTTTACTTTTTAGTTAGTTAGCAGTCTTATAACAGTACGTCAAAAGTTAAAACCATGGCCACATTAAAAAATTTTTTTTTTTACAAAGCATGATGAGGTTGCAGTTAGTATCCGAAACTTGCTTGTTCTACAGCGTACACTCGCAATAAATCACTTAAAGAAGACTTAAACTCGCTAAGTTAGTTAAGCAGGATGCTACTCAGATGGATGAGTTCTTAGCCTTTTTCCGTCGTGCAGAAACCGTGTGACAGCTACGAGGAGGCGAAATCCAATATTATCTGCGTAGTCGACAGTGAGTCGTAAGAACAGGAGGATTTAATAGGCACAGAATTCGTTATTATTTATTTTGACATTAAACGAGACCGATGTCGACAATGGTATCACAAACGTCAAGCTGCCTAAAATTAATATACTTACGTTCTCAAGAGCCATAAACGAATGGCCTATGTTCTAAAATTAAAACATCTATCAGATGTTGACGATTAATGAATTCTAAGAAATAAGAAGCTAAAAATATGGTGAGATTATGTTGACATCTGATCTGAGAATAGAGACACGCTCGCGCCTACACGTTCAACTATATATGTAATATGTGTGTAAATAATGTGTACTTGGCTAAGACACTACCAGTGTCTCCGGATATTAGGTCGCTGAAAAAGTTTTTTCGTACCATTAAATATATGAAATTTTAAAAACAGAAAATACTCGAAGATTTGGAAATTGAACAAAAATAAAAGAATATATGTTTTAAATTGTATGTAATTTAAAATTTTCAACAATTATGTTGTGCAAGTCGGACTGGTTTCCGGTTGGTTACGGCTGACCTAGCTTAATTCCGCCATAATATTCTATGAGTACATTTTCACCTTTGTACAAAGGAATGCCAATGAATTTAGAACAATGATTACAGCTACCTATTACACTGCTCTTGTCATGGGCTGGAGCATAATCATTGTTAAATCTCTGTTTATTGTATCGAATATAGGTATATACCTCCGGTTGAGCATCAGTATCATCGCGTCACCTGATAGCACTTTACTGCTCTCTCGTAATTGTAACGCAACTTGAAATATTTTCATAGTTATCTATAATGTTTTTACGAATAGTGTTTTTTTTCAATAATTGGTGTACTTTGCTGTTGATGTCTTTTGTGCTAGCTCAAGATCCTACAGCAAATTTGCCACAAGGGCGTATAGTCGGGGTGAGTGTTTCATTTTTATTTGGAAGACTGTAATAATTTAAATTTAGAAATATTTCTCTTGTGTTCCTATATATTTTTATTTGTCTACAGATTAAAGTTTATACCGAGGCTTCACTTACACCTGTAGAAATATTCTACGGAATCCCATACGCAAACGCTCCTATCGGAAGGTTTAGATTTTCCGTAAGTTTGTTATTATTTATTTTGAATATAGGCTGTGTGGCGGCAGCTTCGAAACTTTGTCATCCCGTGCCGAAGGTAAATTACAGGAGGATCGAAAGTTTTCCGACCGTTGATGAATTATTCATTTTAGAAATGCCAGTGCTTGCCTTGTGCCGGGCAGCAGCGTTTAAGGTGCGAGGTGTCAAGTTGCTGCCATCACCAATCCGTCTACTAAATGTGGTGATTACGGCAAGCCTCTCTATAGGAGAGGTCGATGTTCAGCACAAGTTTTTAAAGCACAGAAATAGTTGGACTAAGAATTGTTTATATGGTTTAAAGGCGGATCAAAAGGAAGAAAAAAAAATATTCTAGACAGGACAGCCACCTAAGTAAAACAATTTTATTTTTCTATTAAATGTAGATTTTAATTATCCAGTCATTATCATCACCGAAAAGGTACGGTGATGATAATGCGAGGTAATATGAAAGGATTTTTAATAATTCAGCCCTTGAGCGGTCTTAAGCAAGCTTCACCGCCGGTTAAACCATACAATGGTTTAACCGGCGGTGAAGCTTGCTTGACACAGGGTTCAGAATGCTCGCTCTTATTTCAAATTGTTTGCTTTTGCAGCAAACAATTTGTCAACCATTTGGAAACAATATCCAGTATTTAGATGAGCTGTTACAGTGCATATTGGTTTCTTTTTAATTTAAATAACAATGAAGTATCATCGGCAAATAGTTTTTGTACCATAAAAGAAATATTAGTTATGAAGACCAAGAACTAAAAAGGGCCAAGTATGGTCGCCTGAGGGAAACCCTTTTTTTTGTTTACTGCAATGATTATTCTAACATTTTACTACTCACAACGCAGAAATGTTGGATTTTTTTTTTAATTTAAATAAATGGACGTTAATTTATAGGATTTTCTTATATAGGAAGACTAAATTCTGTCATTTTGATGATTTGGCTTATTCTATCGTAATTAACTTTTAGTCGGAGGACATTTCACCAGTTTGACGTTGCGGAGCGTTGTTTAAAGAAAAGAAATTTCTGGAGACGAACCTTTTTAGCTTCATCCGTAGCAATTACCGTTTTCTGAGAGATTATACGGCACTAATTGGATATCATATTTTACTATGCGCTGTGTTTGTATTTTTCTCACCATGCTCTGTGGAAAGGCAACTAATCTATGTTTTATAACGCGTCGGTTCCCAGACTAAACGTTATAACATGAAATCTCAAATGCAGCCGAGCTCGTTATAGTAGGAAACACAAACTAGCAACCATTTCGAGCCACTTTCAACCCAAAATTTCTCAGAAGTTACATGCGTTACTTTTAAATCAATAATCAGCCATGAAATGTCTGATTTTTTATTTAAAAGGGTTAGCTAGGAGTAGCATTACGAGTATATCAATTTTCATACGTCTATAAGGTATAGTTTCTATGATACGAGTTTACAAATATCACGATATTCGGCGCAATTTACGGATGTGCAGCGGTGTAACGGCGTACTATGAAACGACCTAGTCTAGTACGAATTTCCCACGGCACCCGTCGGCAAAACAATCTCTGCAGATAGGTTGAGTGCGCTCCCAAGGTCTTTTGGACGGCCACATTCGTGGATTCTGTCTTGTTTGCCACTGACACAGTGGTGTCGTGGTTTCGTGTGGCAAGCAAACAGTCGCTCAAGATATCCCTTTCGTTAGATAGTGGACTGTTCAACAGGCCCCAAACGCAAGACCGTTCAGGAAGGGGGTTCGATTCCGACCCCAGTCATCCGCGGAATACTGCGTCATCCAAAGATACCTCGTTGAGCGTAGCAAAGAAGTTGGCACTCTCCCGTGGTATCGTTACACCACCAAAGTGGGACTGCGTGGGCTACCGGCTGACATAATGCCAGAAGACATAAAGGTGGCCAATAAGGCGCAGGGCTCCAAAAAGAGGGTGACCGGGTTGCGTGTACCAAAAATGAACCATCTTAGCCAGGATCAACAGACTGTATGATATCCAGGAGCTCCTCTTCATGACAGGCATCATCTTTGAGGCCGGTGCTTGTACCGACAGATCTAATACTCGAAGAGTTGCAGCTGCTGCCATACACATCAACGAGAACCATAAGAGTACGACTTAAAACAGCCGGGAGCCAGATTAGGATCTATGCAGCATACCCCCGGTACCCCTCTTTGTCCACTTGGACATCCGAGCCGTATTAGGTTATAGTATGCCATCACAGCAGGAGATTTTAATCCTAAGCCCCCAGGATGGGGTTCGTACATCATCAAGCTCCCATGCAGGAGGCTGAACGAGGATGCAGAGGAAGGGGGATATGAAGCAAGATGCCCAGAGTCGCCCACGCACATTCCCACACAACCATAGTACCGGCCAGATGCACTAGACATCGTACTCTGCCAGGGAATAACATGCGCGGTCCTACTGGAGGTGGTGTACTGGATACGCAGCACCTCCCTTCTGCTTACGCAATACTTATTATCATAGATGCCAGTGCTGACTGCGTAATGCTCAGAAGACTTCGTAAGAAGAAAGATTTGAAAGCCTACAGGAGACCACTGAACATCATCAACTATGGCGCACCGATCAACACACCAGAAGATGTGGAGGCATATCATATCATATTTGTGGAGAAATCCCGACGCAATATCTAGCGGCCTCCAAGACAGTCCCTGAGGCACGCCGAAGAGAGGGACTGCCATGGAAGCTTCTCACACTCCTTCAAAGAACACACCACAAGGACACTTTGGGCGCGTACCCGTTGCCCACGGGCTACAACCAAACTTAATTGGCTCATCGAGGAGCTAACGGAAGGGATCAAGGCCTTGTGAGGTGTCGCTTGGGATAAGGGCATCAACTTAACCGACAGCTAACTCGCATACCTCAGCCCGTTTTCCCACTTGTAGACTACCAGGGAAAACGGCATTATGGAGCACAGGACCGAGCAGAGATCCTGGCTGAACATCTCGAAGGGCAATTCAAACCTAATACTGCTGCAGCTAATGCTGCAAACTGTCACGCCGAAGTCGAGTACTGCGAACAGGAATTTCTGTCCGCCGGTATGGACAGACATTCCGCAGCCCAGCGGGGAGGACATTATATCCCCCGCAGAGCTAAGAAGAGCGGCACTATGCTAGCCCTTGAGCAAAGCGCCGCGTTACGACGGAATCACAATTACCGCGCTACGACAATTTTTAGTTGTCTGTGTCGCATTTTTCCCTTTTTCGCAATAAAACTTCAAAATGTATCGAATTTCTTCGTTAGATTCACTCATTTTGGCGGACCGAAAAATAATAGAAAAATGGAAACCGTTTCTACTTTTTATTTTTCTGTTTTAAAATTCATCTTTTTAATGGTATCTAAACTATTAAACAGATGACAGAAAATTTACAGCAACTTTTTACTTATAAAATACTAAAAAACTTTTGCCCCGACCCATAAGTTAATAAAACATTATGTAGCGTGTATAAAATTTACTGCAACTAATGTTAAACATTCAGACACCAAAGTGGAAGGCCTTCTGGATACCACTGTTTGTCTTGGAATAACTCTAGACACAAAGCTTCAATGAATATATGAACCAGCAGACTTAGCTTCGCCGCATATGCAGTAAGAAAAATAAGATATCTTACTAATATTGAAATATATAGGATAGTTTATTCTAGTTATTTCCACAGCGTAATGTCTAATGGTATTTTGATGTAGGGACATGCGACTGATATTGAAACAATATTCGTTATACAAAAGAGGGCCTAAAGAGCTATCAATAATCTTAATTCTAGAAAATCTCTTAGAGATAAATTTAAAGAAATAAATATACCTTGGCTTCTCAATACATATGAAAATGTAATGTTTGTACATAAAAACATAAGCATATTTAATAAGAATGGTGATATTCATAATGTAAATACTAGGAACAGATACTAGAATCCATGGAGTTAGTAACTCGTTCATGGATCAATGTATACGTTTCTACAACAAAATCCTAGCAAGTGGACAATCTTTCTTTTTTTTTTATATAAAAGACGGCAAACGAGCACGCGGTTCACCTTATGGTAAGTGATTACCGTCGCCCACATACATCTGCAACACCATAGATGCTGCAGGTGCGTCGCCGGTCTTTAAGGATATTTGGGAGATAGGATGGAAGAGGAGGGTAATAGGGAGGAGGAGTGGGCCTCCGGTTACCTCACTCACCGAACGAAACGCAGAAGCACAAGATGCCTCTACGTCACGTCGGTATTCTGCGAGGCCGTGGTACCAACCCGGTCGAGCCGTCCCATCCGAGCACCAGCAAAATCCGCCGCTTGGCTCTACAACGCTTTCGATAAATAGGTTTAAAAATTTGTTAATCAAAGACTTTATAAAAAGAGGTATTGTAATATAAAAGAATACTTGGATGATAATAACTCCTGGGAAAAACCCTGAGTTGATCGCAAGCTATCAAGAAAAAATATTTATTTATTTATTTCTTACTTTATTTACGCTTTTTCCTTGGCCTGAAGAGCTCGTCCTAAGCGGAATCGGACTAACTACTTTTGTGTACGCTCGTGTTCGCACTGATCTCCGTGAGCGTCCCGTGGCTCTGAGTCCAGAGGGGGTCCGTTGCCCATGTGGGATTGAAGGCTGTCCCTTTTTTATAGTCTGAATAATTTTAAAGCCTCAACTTTTCTCTATTTCTGTTATAAGTACTAGCAAATTAAACTTGGTTATACGAAAGTATGTAAAATATTAGTTACAGTAATAGATGAAAAAGTTAACAATTTTTTAAAGTGTTTCATATTTCAGGCACCTGAACGACACTCGGGTTGGAGACGTACCTTCTTTGCCCACCGAATGCCTCCTCGTTGTCCCCAACAAGACATGGATAATAGCGAAAAATACAACGAAGATTGCCTATTTCTGAATATTTTTGCGCCCAGGGTAAGACTTACCTATACTATCTGAGAAAAAAGTGATGCACGTAACAGTTTGTACACGCACCCAGAGAAGTGAAGCCTAAACATATATACTATATAAATATACTAAACATATTTTCTTAGACGTCGTTTTCATTTTAGATGTATTTTTGACGTGCTGTGATAGGACATCATAGAATACGTATGATGTATACATGTATAACTCAGTACGTACACGACTATGCATAATGTATACTTATCCGTAACTTTAGTACTAAACTGCGTATTTATTTGTTTGCGTATAATATATATTCACACTTATCGAAAAGCGTATTCGTAACCAGTTTTTTCCCTACCGCGCTGAAAGAAATTTCACTTCAAAACTCATAAACTCATACTACATAGAATATTGTCCAAATTGCTTAAAAAAAATTTAAGTTGTACACTGCCATGATGATCGGGAACCAGATTATAGGGACGGCTTATGATAAATTCCATGGTGCCTGAGATCTACTGGCTGAAGATCTGGTCATTATCAGACCCTCAAATATTTGGCTGTCTAATCTCCTTCACAAAAATAAACATTTGAGACCAAACTCCTAAGTTGTAAAGGTTTGTTTATCTTCAAACCCTAAAAAAGAAGACATTTTACGAATAATCAAAGATTTATTTAAACCAGTTCAAATATACACATGAAACAATATTTTTTTACACTTATACATTCATGCATAGAAAACATAACGCGGATAATTTTTTTTCCCTTTTCGTGCCCAAAGAATATAGAATACGGTTTATTGCACACCAAAAACATTAAAAATAAAAACAAAATAATACAAAAACGTAATTAAACATGAGAGGTGGTACAGTGGGCGGTCTTATCGCTAAAAGCGATCTCTTCATCAGAAGGTTCACTTCGGAAAGTTAAAAAAATGTAATAAGTCATACATTAATCATTATGCTAAAGTTTTGGCATAGATTTTTGTACATTTAGTTTGCACTAATATTTGCCTAGGCTAATATATACTTTTTAACGTTTATGCTTCCAAGACATTTTTGTACAAAATAATTCACTTTAGTCTGCCCCAACTTTTAGAATTTATATTGACCTGACTTTGTTCTCATACAGACCTAGTGTACATTTTTCTGTAAATATTATTTAAACGAATCCTGTTTGAATTTTCGCGGGCCTCAATTTAGTCATGACACATATTATGTTAGTGAAAGTTGTGTATGGTTTCCAATGTTACTAACCGCTTGACACCAGCTATCAAACACTCGTGCGAGATTGCGAAAAGAAGACACTCAGCCACGCAGGTGAGTATTAATCTCGAATTTATTGCAAACATCTATTTTATGTTGGGTAATGAGAATATTATTAATTTTTATTATTTATTGTAATATGTTTTTATAATTTGTTTAAATATGTTTGGCTATGCTTTTTCAGGGTACGTTTGATTGCGACAGCTATGCCGAGAAATCGATTTTTCCACTTAAGATCGTCGCTTAAAATTGTTTTCGATAACGCCATGTCGTAAGAACTGATAGCTAGTGATAAACTGGGGAAGTTGCGGCCAATTATGGAAAGGACAAACAAGTCAGGAAACAACACATATCCATCGATGAACATTTTCAGGAAGTTGTGTTATCATGCAATACTGGCCATTCAAACCCAACCCTGTGGGTTTGAAAGAATTTGTACAAGCCAACTAAGACGGAACAATTTGCGACTTTACTGTTTACAAAAGGCATATCTCATAGCCTGAAGAAAATTTAACTTAATGGCGATCAATGGTTTTCAAAATGTATATCTCCAGCATGGAAGGAATTGACATGGCCGATCGAATGCTTGCTGCATCCATCTAGAGCCCGGACAATGAACAAGAATATCCGCTTTATTTCTCACATAAACGATTTCTCTGCATCGATTGCTTGGGTTCAACATCGAAAGTAGGCCTTAGAAAAGGCGTTGAGGCCATGGAAATTGATACTGCTGGAATCTGTGATGGAAAATACCAATTATGAGTTAGAAGGAATTTCAGATGAATAAAAGACCAGAGCCAACGTAGCCACGCCGTAAAAGAGACAATCCTTCCAAAGTTAATAGGCTTTGTGGGGCATCGTACATGCCAATATTTACAGGAGTGATGAACAGATGACGAAATAAACAAAAGATCTTCCGCTAAGTGCAGTACGTGCGATGTAATTCTCAGTCTGCCATCCGCTCGTAATTGTAACTAAGAATTTCACGAGGCTGAAATAAAACTCAAAGAAAGTTTTACCAAACTATGTTTACCTATGTTGAATCTTTTTTTAGATGATATAGATGATAGATGTATACAGAAGATTTCTTTTAAGTATTTTTTTTATGTTTTTTTCAAAAACGAACTAGAGTGTAATTTTAAGTAAAAAATATGTTCCCTTAATTTGTATAATTATACAGTATAATAAATCAAATAATTCAAAATTAAACACTTAATTCTTATACGAACCTGTAGATAAATTTGAAAACCTAATACCACAATCGTAGAATCTAGACTTGATACTCAACCTAAAAATAAAATTTTGACATAAATAGCTCAAGTAACATATAAATTTAGCATTTATGTCCTTGGGTGTGAGAAGAAATATTTAAATGTTATATACTTTTCGGCACATTGCGTCATTATAAGAAAAAAAAGTTGTACCCTGGGTCTTAGGAGGTTATAGTAGACCACGATCTCTACACGTACGTGCCTAAATATTTTTTATTCCTTAACCAACGATCTATATGTATTCCAGGCATATAAAAGACAGTAAAACATTAATTGATAATTACCGTCCCATCAGCAATCTTAACGTCCTAAGCAAAGCTATCGTAATATACCTGTTCATCGTCTCATTTATACATAAAATTTTTAACTTAAAGAAGGTGTGTCTAGGTATGTTTTTATGTCTTGTGACAATTTTATGACAATAGTATTATTGTAACATAAGAATTCACAAGTGCTTGTCGTCTAACGAGTGTATATTCTATATTTTAGCTTTTTGCTTTGGAAGTAATATCTATGATTTAATGACTTTCAAGATTGTTGTGTGAATAAGTTACTTAGGTACTCTTAGTCCAGAAAAACTAATATGTTATACTGTAAATTACGAGTAGCTGTCCTAGTTCTAGAGTAATACGAAAAAGTCACACGGTACACATATCCAGATAAAAATACTTAGTCTATGTTATTATGAAGTTGTTTAAAGTCACTATAATAATGACACAATTATTAATGAAATAGCCACACCGTCGCACTCGGTGGACCGTAATAGGTGTCGTAATAGTAGACCAAGGGAAATGCTTGGAAGAGCATAATATTCTTACAAATGACGAAATAACCATCTCAAGGGGCGATGACGGGCAACAGCATCCAAGATGCAATCTGTGTCAGACAGTTCTGTACTCAGGCCTACCAAGCATGGCGATTATGGCAAATATTCCCTATAGGAAAGGCTTTTCAGGGATGGTCAATTTACAGGCTGTTAAAGAAGTATCGGCGTAAGAATCTGCCACCGCCGTTCTTCCCGTAGGTGTCGTAAGAGGCGACAAAGAGAAAAGCCTAGAAAATACCAAAGGTTACCGACAGATAGCAGAATTGCCACCGAAAATTTCTAGACGAATTATTAAGCAGACAGATGACGGGCAGTAGCGTTCAAAGGGATAAGTGTCTGGTAATGCGATTACCAAAGCATGGCGATTATGGCAAATACTCATTATGAGAGAGACCTATGCCCTGAAGTGGACTATTTATTTGTCGCCATGGTAAAGAAGAAGATGAAGGGGATAACACTAAACGACAAATACTGAACATTCCTAAAAATTATCGGGATTTGGCATAGTTTAGAAAATATTGCGAAAAGTGGAATAAATTCTCACCATTGTCTTTTACTATAGATAATATTTTCAGGTAGCGAGTGGATGGAAAATTACATCCTGTCATGGTATTGCTATATAGCGAAACGTGGTTACGCGGGAGTCCTACATTACCCTGTCAAGAGTTAGCGTCCGAAGACATAGTAGTGATCACCGTGAATTACCGCTTGCATTTACTAGCATTTTTTAGCCTAAGCTCAATAGTGGCTCGAGGAAATCTTGCACTTCTTGATCAATACTTGGCGCTCTTGTGGATACGAGAGAATATCGCTGCGTTCGGTGGTGACCCCAACGCGATCACACTAGTTGGACATTCAGCTGGCGCTGACTGTGTGCTACACCATATAGTATCTCCTCGCTCTGTGGGTTGGTATCTGCATAATCTTCATTAAAGGTACAATAACCTATTAATAGGTTCCTTTTCTGCCTAAGATACTTCATTTCTGCCGCAAAAAGCAGCACAGCCAGTTTTATTCCGGTTTGAGGGGTTAAGAGGCCAGTACACAGGCCCTGATATATTCAATTACCTCAAGAGTTAGAACATCATTGTAACTTTCTTCGAGTGAAGTTACTACTATCATCAGTTGGACTGTTTGTTGCTCGTTTTTTACACCAATATCATAAAAGTCTGACTCGCGCACGAGGGTTCCGTATAAACCACACAATACATCTTTTGTATATTATGTATTTAACAAAAAAATGGGTTTTTGTACATTCAGTTCGGAATCCTTAGTTCGACTCACACTTGACCGGTTTTTATTATTCATTGTTTTACTTTAGAGTTTGTATCATAATTACACCAAATTTGACGCTTGTATGTATTACCATTTTAGGCAATAAATAATTTTCACCAGATGGTACCATCCACATCTATCGACAACAAGACAAAAACCAGACAAGAAGACAAAATATCTGGGCCTCGAGCACGAGGGTACCGACATGGGGGGTGGTATACCGACCGAAATTATTCGGATAATCGTCTGCGAATTGGTTAATGCTGACCAGCCAGCTTTTCGGATCGTCTAATGCGACTAGGACCGCTTCCTTTCCTTTTCCTTTTCCTTTCCTCCTCAGCTTCGGCCGTCTTACTCTCCAGCCGATGGGGGTATTTATTTAGGGATTATACTTAGTATTTATTTTTTGTTTTTATCTATCCATATTATTATGTATTATATGACTCGTTAATATCCTCACCAGCCGAACAAACTAAGAAAATATTCCCTTAATGATAGTACTACGAGTACCCCAATCGTTTTCTTCATTTTATTACATGTTTTAATACTCTTTTAAAATTGTTGATCTTATTACTTAAATAATACATTATTATTTTATTTAAAACTACTCTTTCTCCAAATGCCAACACCAGCTTCTAGCTAATAAACGAGACTCTGGCGACCGAATGGAGGCGGAATGTACAGCGGAAATTGACAGACCCAAACCTCACAGGCTAGTGATGGGGAGCAGCATCACTAGTGCGGGAATACCGGTACTCGTAGATACAGTAGTACCAGCACTGTCGGATGCCTTTTTCCTATAGTCCTTCCTTTAGTTTCCAAATAAAAGAACTTTTAAACTATTAAACCTATGTATGACGTCTACGACAGCATCATCCATCAGAACATAGGACTATGATTGTTCAGAGTTGTAATGCTAATTTTTATTATTAAAGTTTGTCAACAGGCTTATTTCACAGAGCGATAGTTATGTCTCCGCGATACATTTGGCGTGCAGTAGATAAAGAATTAGGCGCAAACGCGTCTGATATTGATCGTATATCGCGAGCTATTGCAGAAACTTTAGAGTGTTCAAGTAACACGGATGAGGATTTACTCAGCTGCATGCGATCCCGGCCGATTTCTGATATTATTTCACCCACTCTGGTAAATAAAGGTTGTTTCTATTCCAAAAAAATTAAGCTTTTAATACTTGGTAAAATACTTTTAAGATTTAAGCTAAATCAAGTTTACTGATAACACATCAGTATTTTGTAAATTTATAAATATAACATCAGATTCATAAAAAAAACGGCTGTGAAGGTGAATTACGTCATCTTTTTCTCCAATTCCAACCTCACCTGCACATCGTGCATCCTGATAGCTAACAAACGAGGCTCTGACCACGTAGTAATGAAGAAACATCAGACTAGTGATGGGGCCCCGACACCGCACTTATCAACTTGCTTGCCCAGGTGGTATGTATAGCCAAACCATTTAAGAAATGCATCGGTTTGTCCATAATGCGGTTCGCCATGCCTTTCTTGAAAATAAACTGTGTTAAAGAAGCAGAAAGAAAGATAAACTGCCATGTTTTATTATCTTGTGTGTGCTGCTTCATTGTTAAACTTACGACAGTATAGTCTATTATATCCAAAGTGGATATAATACATTAAATTTAATCTCATAATTATAAAATCTGTATATGTCAGACAAAAAAAAAATTGTAGAAGTAGGTACAAAAATTTAGATTTTGCGTGTGCAAACATTGGACATACTCATAATTCACTTCACCAAAGAGACATCACTTTATCAATTGAAATGAATCATTCATTGCCGCTTGATGTATTTCTGTCGCATTCCTTATTTCCTAAAGTTGTAAAAAGTGATTATATATAAAGAATGATTAGTTTATGATAGTGAAAATTAAACTGCATAGAGCAAATGTATTTTTTTTTTATAGAAGAAGGGGGCAAACGAGCGTGCGGCTCACCTGATGGTAAGTGATCACCGACGCCCACGAACATCCACAACACTAGAGGAGCTACAGATGCGCTGCCGGCCTTTAAGGAAGGAATAAGCTCTTTTCTTGAAGGTCCCTAAGTCGTAATTGTTCGGAAATACTGCTGGCGACAGCTGATTCCACAAAGTCGAAGTACGTGGCAGAAAACTTCGATTGAAACGCACTGTGGTGGAATGCCAACCATCTAGGTGGTATCGATGGAACTTCGAATTCTGTCGCGATGTACGATGGTGAAACTCAGCAGCTGGGATCAATCCGAACAGTTCCTCAGAACATTCCCCGTGGTAAATTTTGTACAAAATGCAAAGAGAAGCAACATCTCTTCGCAAGGCCAAAGGATCAAGCCGATCAGAGAGAGCTTGGTCGCCGACGATTCGAGCCGCTCGGCGTTGGATGCGGTCAAATGGAAGGAGTTGGTACTGGGGTGCTCCTGCCCAGAGATGAGAACAGTATTCCATGTAGGGTCGAACTTGCGCCTTATAAAGTTGCAAAAGGTGGACCGGCATGAAATACTGTACCGCTCTACAGAGCACACCAAGCTTTTTGGAGGCCAATTTGGCCTTTCCCTCCAAGTGACCACGGAACTGAACGTCGCTCGATATGTCAACGTCAAGGATTCTGATACTGGCTGAGGCAATAAGGGGAATGTTCTCAAAAAGAGGAAAAACGACAAAGGGATTCTTTTTAGCGTTGAACGCGCAAACCTGTGTCTTTTTGGGGTTGAATAGGACCAAATTACGTCGACCCCAATCCGTGACTTTGAATAACAAGGTCTCGACTTCAGACACAAGTTTGTTCCGGCACTCGTCGACGTGTTCCCGAGAAATATTCGCACGGCCTGTATATAGGGCATCAACCGTGCTGTCGTCTGCATAGCAATGAATGCTACTGATTTGTAGCATGTCGTTGATATGCAGAAGGAACAGAGTGGGAGATAGCACACAGCCTTGTGGAACACCAGCATTCACGGGTTTGGAGTCCGAGCATGCACCGCCGACAACAACCTTGATGCTCCGATCCGTGAGGAAGCTGGTGACCCAGTTGCACAATCTCTCAGGAACCCCGTAAGATGAAAGCTTTGAAAGAAGCGCTAAAGCCTCCCCCTTACACTCAACTGCTTCTGCCCATCGGTGAGTCAGGTAAACTAGAAGATCACCAGCTGATCGTCCGCGACGGAAACCGTACTGTCGGTTACTGATCAGCACACCAGGTACCTCAGGAGCTGGGTGTTGATGAGTGACTCCATTATTTTAGATAACAAGGGGGTGATGGCAATAGGCCTGTAGTTGGACGGATCAGAGCGGTCGCCTTTTTTGGGTATTGGATGCACAAATGCTGTCTTCCAAGATTCCGGGACGACGCCTGAAGAGTAGGAGTGCCGGAAAAGACGCGTGAGAACCGGTGCTAACTCAGGGGCACACATCCTCAGCACAAAGTCCAGGGAGCGGAGTGCCTTTCGCACTGAGCTCTGCAGAAACTGAATTTCCGGCATGAAGCACTTACACCACGGGATGGTAGGTGGAGAGTTTCCCCGGTCATCAAGAGTCGAGTTGGATGCAAAAAGAGAGCCCAAGAGATCGGCTTTCAATTTTGCAGTATGGGCCAGCGAATCATCCTCCTTGTGTAGAGATGGGAGAGATGGCTGACAGAAATTCACCTGGACAGCCTTGGCGAGAGACCAGAATGCGCGGGTTCCCGATGGGAGGCGAACTAGTCTCTCGCCAATTCTGCCAATGTGCTTTAACTTTGCCGCAGCGATAACTCTTTTGTAAGACCTGGAGGCAGAGTTGTACTCGTTTTTAAGAGCACTGGTTTTTGTATCCCGAGACGCCGATGCATCGGCCCAGGCCTGGTAGCACTTCCGCTTTCGGCGTGACGCTGTTCTGCAGGTGCGACCAAACCAAGGCTGGGATTTACCTCCGACAGGCACTGCAGAGAACGGAATAAAAAGTTCCATTCCCTGAAGTACCAAATCGGTGACAGAATCTGCAACGGTGTTGGGATCATCCAGCGAGAAGCAAAGCTGCCGCCATGGGTAGGAAGCAAAGAAAGACCGCATTCCATCCCAATCTGCCGACCTATAGTGCCACACACGGCGGAAGCCCGCAGATCGCGTTCGGGATCGGCGCGCGATAGGCACTATACTCCGGATCAGTCAGTGGTCCGACGAGCCAAGAGGGGCATCGACTGAGACCAAATATCCGTCCGGGTGTGAGGTCAGCAAAAGGTCCAACAGGGAACGTGTATGACCTTCCACGTCTGGGATCCGCGTCGGCGAGGTTACCAGTTGTGTCAGGCCATATGCTAATGCAAAGTCGTGAACAGATCTCCCGCATGATCGGTTATGCGAGAACCGAGCCAATCGGTGTGGTGGGCATTAAAATCGCCGAGAATCACGATCTCTGCGGATGGGATCTGTTGTAACATGGAATCTGTAGCCATTTGGATGTGGTCGATGAGTCGGTCAGTTACGGTATTACCGCTATGGGACCTGTAAAGGCACGCATAGACGCGCGGATGGTCGTCGCTTTCGATGCGCAGCCAAAGGGTAGATAGGTCCAAACCTTCAAGACTACCGAGGCGACGAGAACAGATATCATCTCTGACGTATACGCAAACTCCGGCACGGGGCACAAAGGAGTGTTCCAGTTTGTACCCCGGGTAATGGAGATAAGAGGTATCAGCCGGAGACGATATCTGAGTCTCGGTAAGAAAAAGCATGGCCGGCTTCGCCGTTTCAAGATGGCGCTAAGGTTCGAGTGGAGTCCCCTGATATTGTAGAAATCCACGGCGAGCGCGGTAGGGGATGCCATAGTTTCCTTGCTGCGTTTGCCTCGAGTAGGAAAGATAGAGAGCGGAATATTGCTCCCCAGAATACGCGGGGCAGACTGAGCATCCCCGATTAGGTAGCGTAGGAAAGCCTGAACGTGGATGCTCAGTGATTCTCCAGAACCGTCGCTAATGGTCCTGGGGTAGCTCAAAATTATATACGCTACCAAATTTGGGGAGGGGGGAGGGAGGAGAGGGCCTCCGGTTACCTCACTCACCGCACGAAACGCAGAAGCACAAGATGCCTCTACTTCACGCCGGTATTCTGCGAGGCCGTGGTACTTATCCGGACGAGCCGACCCATTCGAGCGGCAGCAAAAGCCGCCGCTTGGCTCTACCACGTCAGTAGCGAGTGTAGCTATCATACTGACTGATAAACGTCCGATATTTACATTGACGTTTATATTAAATTTAATTCGAAAGCCGCGCCGGTTCCACCGTCCGCGCTTCAAGTTTCGTTGACTCGCCGTCAATGTAATCATGCAAAGTTCCTGCTTCTTGATAAGTTAATAAACAAAACCGTTGCAAAAAGGCAAACAGCGTTTCATTTGTATTAGTAGGCTATTTAAATTGTTTTTTTTTCATTTCTTGGTGGTAGACTCCTCGTCCTAGCGGTCGTCTGAGTACGTACCAAGCTATTTCGGCCGCCAATCAGTAGTGCAACAATTGTTGAACTCCGGTTTGAAGTTAAAGAGAGTTGGTATATTTACTGGCAGTGAGGTATTCCATCTTGGTCTTCAGGAGTACAACTGCAACCTTCTTCGATTGAAGTTGTTTGCAGATATCCATGGGATGTCCAGTAGCCACTAACCATCGCTAAAACGGCAGTTAGCTCGTTTGTAACCCCAATATATTTAAAAGAAAATATTTAAATTACCATTTCAAAATTTAGTTAAGAGCACTGGTAATCGCGTTTTCATATTTGGATGTCGTATATACTTTGTACGTTAGTAAAAATCTGTTTAGAATACGGAAAGGCAAGTATGTACATGGGTTTTATTCAAGTAAATTTTAAAATATGCTGGATTTATTTTTTTACAGCATTTATATAAATTTATATATTTATTAGCTTTACATTTAATTTTTCTTTTTTTTTACAGAACGATACTTGGCTACATGATTTGCAACCAGTCTCTGACAATTTCTTGCCGAATTCGGAACAATATTTACCAATGTCAATATCGGATGCACTAACATCATCTAAAACAACTAATATTCAGCTTGATTTACTTATGGGTACTACTAATCTCGAAGCAATTAACTACAATGGTTTGTAGAAATCCAACAAAAATTTGACATATACAATAAGCCTAATTAATTTGTCGGGTCGGTAGTGCAACAGCTAAGCGATTGGCTGCAGCGCTTTGAGCGCGGGTGCGATTCCCGCACGGGACAATTATTTGAAATGACTACAAATAGTAGTTTCGGATCTGGGTGTTTGTCTATGTGTAATTTATGTATGTAGTGTGTAGCCTTTTATACGCGTTTTTTTATATATGAAAAAGAGAATTGAAAATTGAGAATATTTGTCTCTGTCGCTTTCCCCCGGAGAGGCGCAAGTAGCTACGCTGAATGTCTGGAAAAGGAACAGACGAATGCACCTTTTTTTACCACGCCTAACGCTTAGTGAAGCCCATTTTCGTTACAGTCAAACTTAAATCGGCTGATGAAGATGAATAGGTTAGGAAATTTCGATTGAAGGGTTGGTTGTGATATTATGTGAGTGTATTAAGAATGAAGAGCATAGACAAGGGTTTACCAGAGTTCTAACTTGATTACTTTGACTAACGGATGATTACTTTGTGTTATACCGGATGAAAGTACTATTATAGGGTTTGGTGGAAGCAGCCTCCGTTGTATGTGATATAAACAAGGGAAAGAATGACAGGAATGGTAACTCTTTGTGGTGGGATAATGAAACACGGAAGGAAGTTGAAGCAAAGAAAAAAGCGTTGCTACTCGTAGATTTACTAGCGGCTAATGCTGGTAATTAAGTTTGCATTTGTGATTAGATTGAAAGAAAATAGTCAATGTATCGCTGTCTAAAAGAAAGAAAAGAGAAAGATTAGTAGTAAAAACGAAAAGGCAAGAAAGGAAGGAAAAATAATAGTATACTATCTGATCACTTCGGGACAATAGAAAAATGTTCTAGAAATTCATCAGAACGTCCAGGGGAAAGTTAGAGAATTCCTGAATGAACGTGGTGCATCAAGTTTTTATTTTGTTTTTATTTTTTATTTTTTTTTATTTTTTATTTTGAAGAGACATCATTTTGAAATCATGTTTAATATAAGCAGGTATCTGTCAACCATATCCTCGCAATTTACAGCGGCGCAAAATCCCGCGCTATGTATGACCTCTCGAGACAAACGTTGCACAGCAGCTACTACATCACCTGTCGCGCTATCTGTAAATTTTTGCAATATCGGGGGACGCCACTCGTCGACCGGTCGTCGTTCATTACCATGTCGAAACAGCGCAGCCAACCTTGCTTTTACTTACCGAGACTCAGATATCTTTTCCGGCGTCCTCCTTAGGGCTTCCTACCTCCTCCTCCTATTGCTTACCTCTAATCTCCATTACCCAGGGTACAACCTGGAACACTCCTCTGTGCCTCCTCTCCGGGCGGGTTTACTTCTCGCAGGATGATCCCAACGCCGCTGCAGATTCTGTCACTGACTTGGTGCTTCAGGGAATTGAAATTTTCCTCCCCTTTATCTGCTGTGCCCGTCGAAGGTAATTCCCAGTTTGTATCGTATCTCTTGCAAAATAGGGTCACACCAAAAGCGGAAGTGTCACCAGGCCTGGGCCATTACATCGGCGTCACAGGATGCAAAAACCAGCACTCTTAAAAAAAGTACAATTCTGCCTACAGGTCTTTCGAAAAAGTTATCGCAGAAGCAAAGTCAGAGCACATTGGTAAAATTGGCAAGAAATTATTATTATTAAATTGGCAACTTCATAAGGCGCAAGTTAAGCCCCACATGGAATACTGTTCTAATCTATGGGCACCACACCAACTCCTTCTATTTGACCGCATCCAACGAAATGCGGAATTTTTCCAAATTAAAAAAAACTATCTTCAAGAAAAGAGACAATTATTTCCTTAAAGACCGGCAACCCACCTACAGCTTCTCTGGTGCTGCGGATATTCGTTGGCGTGGTAATTTACCATTAGGGCAAGCCGCTTGCTCGTTTGCCTCCATTATATATAAAATAATCCTCAAAGGAGTTAGCGAGATCAATATGGACGAAATCATGAGTGATGCAAAGCATGAATTTATGTAAACTGCCACTAGCTGAGCTCCGAATTTCCAGCAGTATCTTTTTAGGCAATTATTTTAGACTAGGAAAGGTTCTATGACAGAGTAGACAGAGAACTTATGGATGATTTATGCGATGGGCATAGTATAAGTATTTATAATCGCGGAGAGTTGTTCGGAAACTTTGCAAGTCGGAGACTAAAGACAGGTCTCTTGAGTGCCGACGATTTTCCCGATTTTCTAATTTTTACGTCATCGGAAGTTGTAAGTGAAAGTTATCTTAATGAACGACACAATAGAAGAAAGTTAACACGACCAATTTCTCAGTGATAGTTTTATAAGGATAAAAAAGTAAAACGATGTCAGGAATCAGAATAAAAGGTGATTTGTTTGAGCAAGTAGATGAAGTATATGTATTTAGGCTGTGTGTTTAGCAGGGATAGCAGACATGACATGGTCATAGACCTAGACTACGAAAAGTAAATGCAGGGAATAGAGTGAAAGGTCACTTGGCTCTCAGTCAAAATGTGTCAAAGATGTATGTTTGGCAATTCTCTATGCTGTGCAACGTAATGAAAATTGGGTATAACAGAAGAAGCAGAAGAGTAAAGCGAATGCCGTAGTTTTCCTCTAATGCTTCAACTCACCTACATTAGATGTGACTGAATGAGTGTGAAAAATTGCATGACAAATGTGGTGTGAAAGTCGATGATGTATTTTGAATTATGATCGATATGCTTCGCTGCTTTGGATGTAATTCATTCGACGAATGGACGTGTTGGGTACCCTAGACGGATCATGCTAAATAGAAATTCGGAATTTTACTTGGTCCTATAACCATATGTGGTATATATTATAATAACTAAATATTTATTATTACTGATAAAATGCAGATAATATTTATGAAGATTTGATGAAACAAGGAACTCAGCGCGTTCTTGAATATGCAAGAATGAAAGCTATACCTGATATATTGAGCATGTTATCGCTGCAGGGACATGAAACTGAAAAATTATCGTTGGTAATTAAGAAATCTAGTTTCTTAAGTATATCTTTAGGACTGCTATTGAACATCTTTTTTATTTTATTTCAAGCTAATGCAAGCAATACGATGGGAGTTTTGGGGTTCTAATATTCGAACAGATAGTGAAAATAACACGCTGGAAACTATGGAAGCTTTCGCACGTATGGAAAGTTCGGCGAAGTGGGGAGTCGGAGGAGCTCTCTTAGCAGCGAGGCTTGCACGTCATATAACGCGGCTTTATGTTTACCGCTTTACTCAACCTTCAGACATTGATATGCAAGGACGCCATTTTAATTTTAGTGGTGCGACACATTTTATTTAATCATAAGCATTAATGTTTCACCCTGCCGAATAATGGCTGCGACTCTGGCTTTACAGAACCCAAATTCCAGACTAGTGATGGGGATTACCATTTCTAGAATAAGCCGGTTCTGGTCTTGCGCTTACCAACTCGACTGCCAGCGTGAAGTGACAGACGAACTCTTTCATGTCAGTTTGCTTGCTTTAGCGCATTCATGAAAAGGCCCATGTTCAGCAACATGTTAAATTTCTCTTTGATGTCTGATTATTGCTGTTATTGAACGATATTAAAAAAATATATTAATTTAAACTTTTTAGTATAAATAAACAAACATTGTTCTTGTCGCTGCGGGCACGTCTGTGTATGGAAATACGCTATGAATAAATGGCTTTATAGAAAACCAGCTCTGCTGTTAATCCCTAGCACTCCATGCTGAGTGGAGTCCATTTTGACATCACAATAAATCGTAACTTAATATTGTATGTTTTTACAAAAAACATAATCACTATTTTGTATATCGTATTATTTTTAATATATTGCACATACATTTAATATAGTAGCAGACTAAACATGACAATTTAAAAAAAAAACACAATATACAAAATCATGGACGAAATTACCGATAAAAGGTTATCCCAACTGGGCGAGACGATAATACTGATTAGTGATTACTAATAGAAGACTATTTATTGGCGACCATTAAATTTAATACAAGTTCAAGTTTCTTCCTATTAGCAATTTTCTTGCTTCATATTTCTTCTGCGTTGAGAGCCGATATAGTGACGATACGTTTTCTTTTTAGTTTTACGTGGGGGAAAGGTGCTCGTCACTTAAACAGTTACCGGAGGCGGTGGCAGGTTATGTCGGAATCAGCATTAAATATGCTACCCAAATATGCGACCAACTAAAACCCTGATAGGAGATCCACTGTTGGCCCGGTGGCCTTTACAGCTTCTGCGGAAGAGACTCTCGAGCAGAAGGCCTACAAGTTAGATCAAGTGTTCTGACAATACGGTTTTTTTTCTTTTTGTTTCACTTGGGGGAAAAGTCCTTGCATCTACCAATCGCCGAAGGCAGTGACTGGTTATGCCGGGATCAACATTGTAGATGCCGAATTTCCGGATGTTTGATGATCACAAAAATGAAAGGATTCTATATAAACAAGTTACAGATGACTACGTATCTTAGATTTTACAATTATATGAGATTTTATAGTTTTATAGCGAAAATGTTGTATTACGTTTTACTTTCCCTAATACAGCGGTGTGTTTTTGGCGCCCTGCACCCCAGCAATATTTTCGTTCGTTGCCTTTTCACACATTTAGATACTACATTTAACCATTTTCTTTTTATATTGATCATCGGCAAAATTGTTATTAAACAAGATATACATCAGGCTACTACTATATTAAATGTCTGTGGGTTTGTGGGACGATAGTGTTTGTTGGAGAGCATTATTACCGACTTTTCAAGGTCACGAGATTTACTCAACTCTTAATTTTATTTTGCATTTATAGATAATCAATTTTCATTTGCAGGTGCCGTACATGGGGCTGATTTAATTGCGCTCCTGGGAGACTCTTTAATGCTTCAAATAGCTCGGAGGCCAGCTTCTAATAGAGAAAAACAAATTTCGTCTCTTTTTCGCAAATATATTGCCAACTTTGTTAGATTTGGGTAAATCTCTTTTGAACCCTTAAATTTTTTTGTGTGTATAACCTATTTAAATAAAAGTAAGCTACCTACTTTAGTTGCAGTATTAAGTCATTGTATTTAGTTTTGTTAGTTGGTAAATGTCCCACAGCTGGACAAAGGCCTTTAAAAATTGTAGCCTGCTTTTACTAATATTACAATAATTTGATATTTTAGATATCCGGGAGTAAATAGTGAGTGGCTACAATATAAAGTAGGTGATGCATTTGTTCAAGATATACAAAATGAAGGCCATATGAATTATAAATTATTTCCTGCATCTAGAGATGTTGCATTTTGGCTCAAGTATCTACCAAATCTGTCCAATTTGCTAAATACTAATCAGTATTCGGAACAAATAATTTTAGAAAAAGGTAAAAATTTTCTTATGAAATCTTTAGTTCATATTTATCATAAAGGCCAATGTCCTACTTTAATTAATAGAATTATTAAATAAAATATTACTTATTCGTCTAACCTATCTTGATGTGTTGAAACATAATTAAAAATCTATTGTTTTGATACTAGAATATTGTTTGTAATGTCTTGTTGTAATAGTTAATTCAATAGTAGTTCTTTGACTATGAATCGGATACTAATGGTCTAAGATTTTGGCTACCCATGAGTAAAACAGGGAATCGATGCGTACATTCTCCGGGAGAAAATCTAGCGACGATACTCGCCACCCGTCATTTATTATCTCCTGGAGAAGCTAAAAACTATGACTTTGCTTCGTACCCAATAGAAATACATAATCTCTGCCCACCGGTGTGACAGGCGTGAGTAATATATTATTACTTAAATTAAAAAAACTGCTTGGTATAAATACGAGTATGTATATTATCCTAGTTGCTGGTTGCTGCACTTAATGGCTAGGGAAGTACCACGCTCTCACAGAATATCGCATTGTAATTGAAGAAATACAAAGAATCAATTATTGCCTAACGCTTTTCGTCATAGTTCTCACACCTCATGGGTGACAATTTTCTTTCTATATGGACTACAATGGGCACTTTACAATCAGGAACTGTGTGCACTATACCTAAAACAAAGTAAAAATTATTGGGTAGTATTTTATACTACTACAGCGCAGCCTATTGTAGTACACTGCCGAACAAATGCTTTTCTAAACAGCGCCAGCCAAAGGCAGCATATTTTTGGGTAGGTTGTTCTTGGTTTTTTTTAGATCGTTACCCACTGTAGGAATTTCCACTAGTAAGACATACATAAATTGCACATAAAAAACACTTATCATATGATTCTTTACGTTATTTTCTGTGTACAGGTGAAAGTCGTCTCCGTGGTGGCGTATACGCAATGACGGGGGTGTCAGTAGTTCTACTGTTGTTTCTTTGTATGTCAGCGATCTTGTTGCATCGACGGCGAGCAAGTCGGGCTTCACTTGAAGTCATGGATCACCATTGAATAAAAAAAGTGTGTTTGTTCGCTGATTTTTTTCTTAGCATTGTATTTATTATCATAAAAATATAAGTGAAAACAATTTGCAAATATCTGTTTGAGTTTTAAAACTACTTATTATAAGCAATTTACTATTCCATAAATGGCTTAATTAATTTTGTATATAATTAATTTTTTAATGAGAAAGCGAAAGACAATATTTGTAACAGAATCTTTACACAATAAAAAACATTATATCAAGCGCAGTTTTGCATTTTACAGTGTATGATATGCATGTAGTTTTCACACCAGGCAAGCCTGTACGTTAGGGCCTGGATACGATTGACATTTTTTAAATACACCTTCAAGTCTATTGCAAAACAAAAATGAAATGAAATGAAAATACACTTTATTGTACACCAATAGCAAAAATAGGAAAAAATAAATAAATAAAAAGAAACACAAAGGTACAATTGGCGGCCTTATCGCTTAGAAGCGATCTCTACCAGGCAACCATTTTGCAGAGGAAATAATGACCAGTGAGCAAGGGTCAAGGGTGTACGCAAGTTACACAGAAGTGAAAATATAATGTAATAAATATATATTGATATATACACAAACATATATATATATATATAGACTAACATATACTGATATATCTAAATAAATACACAACATACATATACAGGAACATAAAGAGTAAAAAATAAATAATATAATATAAGAGCCATACGACGCAAGGAAAAGTAAGTGTTAAAGGATAAACAGATAACGAGAGATGAAGGAATAATTATTTAGGGAGGAAGGAAGTGCGCTTTGACCAGCCTTTTAAAAGTATCTAGGGATTGCGCACGCTTTATATGAAGTGGTAGGGAGTTCCAAAGCCTAACAGCTTCAATGGAAAAGGATTTAGAATAGAAGGAAGTGTTATGGGATGGAATTTTTAAAGTAAGGTTATTGTCAGAGCGAAGAGATCGACAGTGAGTATCCCTAAGAAACTCAAATCGCTCTTTAAGGTAAGGAGGGGTAGTGGGATTGAATAGAACACAGTATAAAAGAGAAAGAATGTGAGTATTTCTGCGAAGGCGGATCGGAAGCCACTTGAGTTTTTCGTGAAATTCTGATACATGGTCATATTTTCGGAGTCCAAACACGAACCGTATACAAAGATTCTGAATGCGCTCAAGCTTATTAAGTAACTCTTCGCTTAGATTGAGATAACACGTATCAGCATAATCGAGAATGGGTAACAGGAGAGACTGTGCAAGTGTAATTTTAGTTGGTATGGGTAGGAAATTGCTTAATCTTCGGAGAGACCCGACCGATGTAAACACCCTCCTGCTCACCTCGCTTACTTGTGGGGCCCAAGATAAAAATTTGTCAAGTGTAACTCCTAGATTTTTAACGGTGTCACTGTACGGCACAGATGTCCCGTCAAATATAATACTAGGTAAAGTAGGTATATTAATACGGGTAACCAATTTTTGACTGCCTATTATAATTGATTTGGTTTTTGATGGGTTCACTTTAAGACATATGACTTACTCCATTCCACAATTGAGTCTAGATCTTTATTTAATAGGTCTATAGTTTTAGGTAAGTCCACCAATTTAGCCTGAGCATATACTTGGAGATCATCAGCATACAGGTGGTAGCGAGAAGTTAAACGGAGCGTAATAGAGCTTATGAAAATTGAAAAAAGGAGAGGAGACAACACGCCACCTTGCGGTACTCCGGCCTTGATCGTGCACCAGTTAGAGAACGAATTGTCCACACGTGTCCGTTGCCGGCGACCAAACAAGTAACTATGAAACCAGTCAATCACTTCAGGAGATATGTTAAGAGAAGCTAAGATAGCTAATAAGAGATCAAAATCGACATTGTCGAATGCACTGGCAAAATCTAGTAAGGTCAACACCGTAACACATTGGTTATCCATACCAAGACGAATATCCTCAGTAATATTAACTAAGGCGGTAGTCGTACTATGACCAGAGCGGAAACCAGATTGGAATGGATTGAATAGATTCCACCTGGTTAGAAACAGGCTCAATTGACGATGAACTATACGCTCGAAAACTTTCGAGAGGAATGGAAGTATGGAAATGGGGCGATAGTCAGAAAGACTAGAGGGATTTGCTTTTTTGGGTATAGGAGTAATTTGGGCTTCTTTCCAGGAAGAGGGAAAATTTCCAGAACAAATAGAGTAATTAAAGATATTTTTAATTAAAGGAGTCAAGATATCGAAATATTGAATCACAAAATGCACTAGTGTGTTTCAAAATTTACAAGTACAAAAAGTGCGGTAAAAAGGGTTATATTTAGCCAGAATGTGTTATCATAAAAAAATTAAATTGATAGAGGAAAGTTTCGTGGATGAGAGTGACGATGGTAAGTGGCTTCACAATATTAAATGTTCGAGCGAAAAGCCCATTGGGTCGTCCATCTGACCATAGGTTGGGAAAGCGGTGCGCCTCTCCTCCGAAAAAGGGGGCCCGCGGGAGAAACGCCCTTACTCCTTCGGCTCCCACCAACACGACGGCTGCAGTCGCAGGTCTGAGTCAGTTGGACTCGGAAATGGAGATTGTCGAGGCATAGTATTCCCGCCCATAAAAGTCCTCCAGGGTAACCTGTATCACTCTCGCAATGCTCAGCATTTGCCGATGCAGACCATTGTGGAGTGGCGGGTTGCCTTAGCAGTAGTAGTGGAGCCCTACGTTGTCCCCGACCACCCCCGCTGGCTCGGCGTTGACTTGGGCTCCGTAGCCATCTACTGGGGGGGCGGAGAGGGTGTCCCACCCTGCACCCTATTGGGGGTGGGGGCAGGGCTTCGTTGCAGTGCAATGGGGCATCCTGGTCATTGTTGGCTGCTATGTCTCTCCCAACAGGTCGCTCGCCGACTACGAGTTGTACATAGACGGGGTGGCGGACTATGTTCGTAGGAGCCTACCTCGTCCGTTTATTGTCCTGGGGGACTTCAATGCCCACGCAAGGGCATGGGGGAATCCCGGGCTGGCGGGTGGCAGAAGAGGTGGTCACACTATCTGACCACCGCCACATCGTTTTCGAGGTGGCATCACGTCGCCCCGATATCGCCTACCGCCGCGACGGCAGCTCGCCGTGACGTTGGTGTCTCCAGCGGCTAGATCGAGACATGCTCGAAGCCGCCGCCACCGTTGCGGCATGGCCAAAAAACGCCGAAGAGGTTTCGCCCGCTCCGGAAGGGGAAGCGAACTGGTTTCGGGGCACACTGACGCAAATCTGCGGTGTGTCAATGCTCCGCATCAGACGCCCTCAGCGCAGGGCGGTGTACTGGTGGTCGGCAGAGATTTCACGACTCCGCGCAGTCTCTCTGGGCCTCTCAGAGCCCGAAGGAGGGGAAGGCGAGCTACAGCCGAGGAGGTAGCTAGGCTCTACAGGACATACCGAGCGGCTACCAAGGCATTGCAAATCGCAATCGCCAACGCCAAGTCTCGGTCCTGGGTTGAGCTCCCGGAGGGACACAACGGGGATCCTTGGGGGCGCCCATACAGGATGGTGCTGGGTAAGCTCCGGCCCTGGATGCCCCCTCTGACGGAAACCTTAGATCCGGACCTAATGGGACGAGTGACCAATTCACTTTTCCCGGAGGGCCGGTCAAGTCCATTCGTCCACCCCTAATTGCTACCCGCTTGGGAGTGACAAGATGAAATGGGGGTGACCGTACATGTGCTGGACCGAGCCGTTAGCCGCTTGAGAGCCCGAAACACTGCGCCTGGACCCGACGGAATACCGGGCCGGGTCTTCGCGCTGAGTCTGGGTGCCCTAGGGGACAGGTTGAGGCAGTTGTTTACCAGCTGTCTCCGTACCGCCACGTTCCCTACGGCCTGGAAGGAGACAAAATTGGTACTCTTGAAGAAGGAAGGCAGGGCTGCAGATTCTCCCTCTGCCTACCGTCCCATATGCCTGTTAGACGAGATTGGCAAACTTTTCGAAAGGATTCTTGCCGCCCGTCTTTACAGGCATCTGTCGCGTGTCGGTCCCGACCTGGCCGAAAGTCTGTTTGGCTTCCGACAGGACCGTTCGACCATAGACGCGATCATGCGCGTCCGCTCCCTGTCGGAACAGGCGGTGTCCCGGGGAGGTGTGGCATTGGCGATAAGTCTAGACATAGTCAATGCCTTTAATTCCCTACCCTGTGAGGCTATCAGGGGGGGACTAGCACATCACCAAGTGCCCCAATATCTGCAAGGCTTTATCGTGGACTACTTGCGCGACAGATACATTTTGTACGTGGACAAAGACGGCAGGAAATCCGGAGGGAAATAAAGTGCGGAATTCCACAGGGGTCGGTGCTGGGCCCGTTACTGTGGAACATCTCGTATGACGCAGTCCTGCGTGTCGATCTCCCCGCTACGGTAAATGTCGTCTGTTATGCAGACGACACAGTGGTGGTAGCTAGCGGGGACACCTTCGAGAGGGCCAAGGAGCTCGCCGAGCTTGGGGCGGAAATCGTCGTCGCTAAGATCCGCGAGTTGGGATTGGAAATAGCGCCGTATAAGACCGAGGCGCTATGGTTGCACAAAATGCCACAGGAGCAGGGAACCACCCGACTCGTGCGTCCGTGTATGGGAGTCTGAAGCCAGAGTGGGGCGGTACATGAAGTACCTGGGTCTCTCATCTGGATAGTCCCTGGAGCTTCGAAGAACACTTCGAACGCCTAGTACCCCGGATCGGGAGGGTAGCGGGTGCCTTGCACAGACTACTGCCTAATCTCGGGGGACCAAGGGAGGAAGTTCGCCGCCTCTATGCAGGGGTCGTACGATCCGTAGCCTTATATGGGGCGCCCGTATGGGCAAAAAGGCTTGCCATCCGACGCTGTAGATCTAAAATCTACAGTCTCCAGCGGCGGATGGCCATACGGATCGTACGAGGATATAGAACCATATCCTTTGAGGAGGCAACTGTCCTGCCTCGTTTTCCACCTCTGGACATACTGGCGGACATGGATGCACAAGTTTACAACCGGATCCACATCCTCCGCCAGAGCGGTGGCAGCGAAGCAGATGAGGTGTTCGAGTCGATTAAACGGCAGGAACGTCAGAACGCATTCGCGACATGGCGCGCTAGGCTCAGCGATGAGCGATATGCGCGCAAACGTGTCCTCGAAGCTTTCCTGCCGGTCTTCGAAGCCTGGATGCCGCGACGGGGAGGAAGACTCACCTACAGACTTACACAGATAATTACCGGACACGGGTGTTTAGGTGATTATCTGTGTAAGATCGGACGTGAGGCGACGGCGAACTGCTTTCACTGCGGTGGAAGGGACCAGGACATCGCACTCATTGATGGTGTGCCCAGCATGGGAGGCGGAGCGGAGAATCCTGGTGAACCATATTGGGCGAAACCTCTCCCTGCCAGTAGTCGTGTCGGCGATGCTGAGCGGGGATATGGCGTGGAGGGCCGTAGCCGCCTTCTGTGAGACTGTGATGGTCCAGAAGGAGGCTGCTGAGAGGGAACGCGAGAGGACAGATTCCTCTCGGAGACGGGGCCACAGAGGCTTACGTGCGTCTCGACATGGCCCTCCAAATATTGATGGTGTTCCCCTACCAGAAACGGGGCCCCTGGGGTCGTGGACAAGCGTTGTCTAGTAAAACGGCCTCGGGGTGGACGGTGACTCGAAGTGGTCTCGAGCCACTGTACATAGCACCGCGGGGTTAGCCAAGCGCAAGAGGGGCCACCGTTGTGTTCCGAACGGAGATCCCGTGACCCCTCGCCAGCGCTGGTGGCGACCACTGTGGGGTTTTAGTCGGTGGGAGTCCGACATAACCCGGCTACATCGCAGGGAGCTGGGTATCCATAAGGGATTTCCCTACGAAAAAAATAAATAAAAACAAAAATAAAAAAAGAAGGTCTGTTCCGACGGGTTAGAAAGGCCGATCTCGTACGCGTCCCGCACCCAAAGGTATCCCTGGGGTATCTGCCAACCGCCTCCAAGATACACAATTTTCTTATCGGCATACAATTATGAAATTTAATTCGTACGAAGTGCCGACTATTTATCCCGCACCACGTTAGAGCATGATCACAGGCGGGTGCGGAGGCTGCCGCACGGGAGGAGGTGCGCTGCTATAAGAAACGCGCCGCTTATATAAATTTCGTTTTAGACTGCTCGCTACCCATTTCTTCCACCCTTATCGATGGTAACATAACCCGAGGTATCGCACCTCCTTATGAGGGGCACTTGAGTTGCCGGAGGCCCCCAACGGACTAGTTGTCTGAAATCCTTCGTTAAATGGGGTCAGAGCATAGCACAGCAGCAGCCATCGTCGCGATGCTGAGCATTGCACCTATCTCACTCCCTGCCCTTACCCGCCACGCGCCTTTTACGTAGAATTTCTTGGTCCGTTCCGGGAAAAAATGTATCTAATTGTTGTGGACGCTTATTCCAAGTGGGTGGAATATTTTTACATGAATAATAATATTAGGTCAAAGTGGTATAAAAAGGCCTTAAGTCAATCTTACTATCACATAGCGGTAACTCTCTGCCGACAGACAAATTATTCAAATTCCTGTTTGATTATAGGAACTCCACGAACGGCACCACTTACAAATCTCCAGCGGAAATTCTGTTTGGCCATCCGTTAAGATACAGGCTTGATGTTTTGGGCCCTCAAACTAACAAGTCCCTTTCATTCACTGATCTTTCGCTAACCGTGCACCGTAAACATTCCTTACAGGCTAAATATTTCAAGTGTATAAATCGATCACATTTCAAAGTCAATGACTGTGTATGGGCAAAAGGAATTTTATTTAACAATAAATTCCATTGGTGTAAAGGAGTAATTAAAGAAGTGGTAGGCAACTCATTATTTAGTACGTATCCCTGAATTGGACTGTATGGTAAAGAAACATAAAAATCAACTTTGGTTCAGATCGGACGCGGATACACCTAGTCACTGGGATCTTGATTTATTAGACTCCAGGCCTCATAGTAATACATCACCCAATCCTATGGCGAACTCTGAATCTCTACCAACAACTATGATGGAGGAGGAGGAGAAGGGCGTAGAGAGTAACGTCACCCCGAGATCTTTGCGCCCACAACCACCGCAGCCCACCAGCGAGCTTGTCGCCGTCCCGGAGAGCCGCTTCGGCATGTCATCTCCGATTGTTCGGCACTTTCTAACTTTGAGTATCTGCACAGACACAACCTAGTTGCCAGGATTTTACACCAGGAGCTCGCTCTGAAATACGGTCTTGTAGATCGGAAACTGCCTTACTATAAATACTCGCCGGAAGCCGTGCATGAAAATGACCGCACTAGGCTCTATTGGAACCGGTCCATTATCACGGACAGGACAATTCATGCGAACAAGCCTGACATGGTGTTGATGGACCGCATGATAATCGAGGATATTTTTGGTCGAGATCACCATTCCATATGAAGAGAACCTCGTGAAAGCCGAAACAGACAAGAAGATAAAATATCTGGACCTGGCTCACGAGGTAACTGACATGTGTGGTGGTATGCCGACCGAAATTATTCCGATCGTCGTCTCTGCAAATGGATTAATCCCAGTCAGTCTCGGAACATCCGAGACGGCTGGGACTACGTGGCGGACGGAGCGGTGCTCAAATGCAGAAGGTGGTGCTACTCGATACCGCTCACATTGTCCGCCGGTTTCTTTCCCTTTCTCGCTAACCCTCGGCCGTCTGGTCGGCCGTCCCCTGCCGGAAGCTTCCACCTGGGTGGGTTTTAATTATCTATTTAATTTTATTATATGTATAATTTATTAAATATTATTTATTCTGTGGTATTATTTGTATCTGTTCGTATTTATATATGAGATGACAATATATAGAAATACCCCAAAAAAAAAATAACTTCTAGAAAGTGGTTTGTTATTTTGTGCAATAGACCCTAAAAGTGTACGATCGTTTTTTGAGACAAGGTCATACAAATTTACGTTTCTCTACAATTTTATATACAACAATAGTTTCTGTGTGATAAACTATAAACCGTCACATAAATCCCATCGCTTTAGACTACAATTCTAATTAAACTTATATGTATATGTTTATTAAAATCTATATGATTATGTAATTAAAAACAATGTTATTCAAAGTGCCCGCTTTTGGCTTTGACACAGGACTTTAAACTCTCAGGCCAAGAATCTATGGATTTACGAAATGTCTCCCTGAGGAATTTAGCCAGTCCTAGTTCTAAAGATTTCTTGAGAGACTGAATACCAGAGTAACTTTTTGAGCAAACCACAGACCCTGACCACAGTTTGTAGTTCAACGGGTTCAGATTCGGACTGTATGAGAGCCAGTCTTCCGCTCAGTTGTTATACGGTTGTCTGCATCTCCCAGGTTATATCACCAGGAAAATTCGCTTAACATAGGTGCAAGTTTTGGAGTCACTGGTACATATTTAAGACTCGTGGGATGCGAACAGAGCAATGTACCAAGCAGAAGAGGAGAGCGGTCCTACCGCGCGCAGACGTTCGTTCATAACCATATGCGATTGTGGCCGAGGTAGCACCTGACATTTTTCGATTCTAGGTATGTTCGGAGAAAATCTTAATGAGATCTTTAATAAACTTTGTAAAAATATGTTTAATAACAGAGGCTCCAAGTTAATAAGATGAATCTTAAATTAATATAAAAAACATCATGGAAAAATAACTCTACACAAGGAAGATATAAGAAACGTTAAGCAATCGTGACAAATACATACCTATACAAAACGAATGAATTTTCTGCGTGCGAGTTTCCGTTAACCAAAACTAACCCACTAACGTCACCGTATTTTGAGCACCTGATTTATAGTACAGACAGCTAACTATATGTACTACTTGCCTTCTGATGATTCATTCCCAACCAAATCAGTCCAAATTTAATCAGTATAGATATACTAAGTCAGATGATTAAATTTGGATATTTTTAAGCGCAATTACCGACGAGTCAAACGAGATAAAACTAAGCATATAAACGACTGTATATGGACGAGCGAAGTGAAGTTAGTCAAATACCATACTTTATTTTTTAAATTTTACGTGGGCGAAACGTGCTCGCGCATGAAGATGGACCGACAAAAACCCCTACTGCAGATACGCTGTTGGACCGGTGGCCTTTACTGCTTCGGCTATAGAGACTCGTGAGCGGAAAGGCCGCAAGTTAAAATACCATACTAATAAACCAAACCTAAGTAATATTGTACGTGGTGTTCGGATACGCATTGAATATAGAAATACAAAACCGGTATTTAGTTTTTTTAAAACCGGTGCATCACTAACTGCCATGTTTTTATTTTTAATTGTAAAATAGTTCGAAATTTATATATACATCTATATACAATACACATCAGGAAATATAATCAAACAAAGAAGTTACACTTTGCCACTAAATTAGAAATTGAAGTAAAAAACCGTGTAATAAACTTTAATTGTGAATATTTTGTTCTAATATGGCGTTAGCTCTGCAGAGACGTGCTAATGTAAGTAAATGGATTTTCCAATAAACTAAATGCAATTTTTTAAGAACATTTCTCACATGTTAATGATATAAAATAGGTCTTCGTTCCACAGGGCTCAATTCGCCGCCCATTTGTTTGTCTTACTCACATCCATATTACTTAGAAGGGGCTTAACATGATATAGTAATATTAACTGATGATGCTTCATTAATTTTGAAATAAAGTAACACCTCTGTGTAATAAAAGTTGAAATTTGAACATTGAAGTGAATATTCCTGTGACAAAATTAGAACATTGGTTTAATGCTAATAATTTGCTTCTTAATGGCTATATAACTTTAGAGGTTTAGGTACCTATGTACTTATTAAAGGGAAGAGTAAGACCTAGTGGATAACACTGTAAAAGACTTGAAAAAACTCTTGATTGATGCAAAGCCTCAATGGGGCCTCTATATATATCAAGTCATATACTTAGCTCCGCAGCATATGGTACAAGGAAAATAAGATATGTGACTAAATGTTTAAACAGCTAAAATAGTTTGTTTTAGTTATTTCCATAGCATAATATCATATAGTATTATTTTGCTGCAGGGAAAAGCTGTTGAAATTGGAAGTGTTTGTTAAAAAGGACCACAAAAGCTATTTATAATCGAAATTATTGAGGTTCTTGAGATAGATATTTGTATGTATCTTAAAATTTAAAAAAATTAATAAGAATAGTATGTAGAGGTTATTAAAATATAAAGCAATATGTGGATGATAATAACTCCTGGGTATGAGTTGATGAGGGAGCGCCCTAGCTATTAATAAATGTTTTATAGGTTTATTTACAAAAATGGTAAAAAAGCGGATATCTATGGAGTTTCTTCATCACCAGAAGAACCTCAATACAAAACTGTGATTGATTAAAAAAAAATGACATTTGACAATGGAATGTATGTTCCTGCAATCAAAAGTATCCAATATGGGTAGCATAATGATGAATTTTTTTTTAAAGGTGCGTCTACCTCCTGAAGTAAATAGAATATTGTATATTAGAAATTTGCCTTACAAAATATCTGCAGAAGAAATGTATGATATCTTTGGTAAATATGGCGCTATTCGACAAATTCGTGTGTGAGTACCCACCAATTTCTTGTTTCAATTTATTGGAACGATTGATTATTTACTTTTTAATAATGTTTTATGTCTAAAATATATTCAAATTGCATTTGGTTAAGATCAAAGTGCCACAAATATTTTAATAATCCCAATCATTGTTATATCAATGACTTTTTTTAGTAGTAGATAATTAATGGCAGTAGTTTAAACAGAAAGAGTTCTTGTCTCCTCAAAGATTGTATTTTTTTTTAAATTTTGTGTGTCACACTCATGTGATTCATTCTCTTACTATAACTTTTTTACTAGTCCAGAAATAGTATAGTACAATTGTATAATAGTAACAATATTGTGACTATCGTATAGTAAGTACAAGGTATTACATGTACATGTCATTGTGGACGAGGTTATGGACTATTTTCGCCCATAACCTTACCTTAACATTCTAGAAACAGTCCACTGCAGGACATAGGCCTCTCCCATAAGCAGGCTAGCCATAATCGCCACACACGCCTAGCGGATAGGCAATCGCAGTTCCAGACACCTCGGACCTGAGACGCTGCTGCCTGTCATCAGTCTGCTTCATTTTAGTCTGGTATTTTACTAGGTGGTTATCTCGCCTTGTATCGGTTGCCATTGCTATTTTCAAGGGATTGCCCTTAGTCGTCTCTTACGACATCCACGAGAAAAAAGGGGGTGGCAGATTCTTACGCTGATACCACACAGCAGCCGAAAATACAAAATACTATACTGTATTATACAGAAATAACTTCTAAGATAAATTACTAGTAAAAAAACTTTACTGAACTAAATTATAATTTGATACAGTTTACATCTTTGGTGATACATACAATCTTTACTAATGGAATATAACACTTGTATATTTCAATTCCTTTTTACGATCGCATAAGTAGCAGGTGCTGTGATGGTGGCTACATCAACTTCCTCACAGTAGCTGACATTTTAATCGTAACAAACAATTGTTTCTCGTAAGAAAACCGTTCATCAAAACCGTTGAAACTTTAAATTATAACATGACAGACGTCCTCCTTAAGAGGCTCTTACAAACGTATGTTTGATATGGAATTAAAACCTACATTGGCAAATGTGATTATGTGAATTTCATTTTCACCCCTAAGGATTGATGGAATACCTTTTACCCACTCTTCACTCCTGTGAAACGTAGCTGTGTTATGCTTATAAATATTATTCTCTCATTAACCTATCATATATATAACATGACCTATCCTTTGGCATCAAACGTAAAACTGTTTATCGTAGATAAATAGGAAACAATGCAGGTTATAATTGAAAACCATGTTTGTATTACAGTGGAAACACACCTGAAACGAGAGGAACTGCCTTTGTGGTCTATGAAGATATATTTGATGCAAAAAATGCTTGCGATCATTTATCTGGTTTTAATGTATGCAATAGATATCTAGTAGTATTATATTATAGATCAAACAAAGCATTCAAGGGCATGGATATAGAGAAGAAACAAGAAGAATTAGACACTCTGAAAAAGAAATATGGTATTACAAGTGAAGAACTTCGTAAATAATAAACGTAACACATACTTATTTCTTTTATTATTCCATAAACTTTGTAAGAACGTTAGTAAATCCGTTTTTTATCAAAAAGAAGTGTTCACAATCATATTATCAATAACCATTAATCAATCAATTAAGATCAGTAGGTAATTTGCATAATTTTTAAGATACCTTTAACAGGAAGTATGTTCTAGATTGCAACAGGCTGGTTTCCACCAACTGCACTTCTGAGGGTGTATATCTTATGTGAGATCAGTAAATTTGCCTATATTCAAAATAATTTGTATTGATAATTACATACTTATCTTATTTTCTTAGTTATAGATTATAGGCTGGGTGCAACGGTGCATCATTAAATACAACCTATTTTACTTATTAGTAGCTACTAATTTAATTTAATTTTCTCATGTATGATCAAGGCCTACAGTAAGGTTAATAACGTGATATTTTTTTTAGAGTTACTGTCAATTGCAATAGGTATCCCTCTACACATAGTTATTTATTTTACCAGGAGTGTACAAGTTTGATTGTGAATGTAGTCCCTCTTACATAGAGTAAATTAAAAGGTCATTTAAAACCAGCTTAAAATAAAACAACACATAGCTGATGTAAAATATAGATGCAGTAGGAAGTACGCAGTCTGTTATCATATTCTAGATCGCCTACATCAGATTTGATAAACCACAAAGTCTCGCAAAATAATGATTCGCCAGGCTATTGAAATAAAAATGCATTCTAATTTCAATAGCGAATATTTCTTGGTGCTACAACCTGCTGGGGAACCTTTTATATTGTAAAAAATTAATACCCATGCCATGCATAGAGGTATGCATGGTAATGCATGACCAGAGATAAATTAATTAAAAAACTGACGGTATCACAGGTTTACCATCACATCAAGTCGAAGTAGTGATTATATTCTCTGTTAAACACCATCTCCCTGTGACCAGGGCCGGATTAACCTTAAGTCAAAGTAGGCAACTGCTTACGGGCCCTATATCACTGTCGTCGCGATATCTGCAGCAGAACAAGTATAACCAACATAGCCTTAAGGATCAGCGAGCTGATGTGGCAAAGAGAGTTGGGTATGACAGGCATTTTTTTTTATTATACAACGTTCAGAAACAGCTTGTGAGCGATCTATTCACTCCCAGAGGAACGACTTTTCATAGTGTGTTTAATATATTTTTTACTCATTGGTAGGACAATATAGGACTCAAAAAAAAAGTTAAATATATAAAAATACCTTCGTCGGAAAAGAAAAAAAAGACGATTGATTATTAGCGAGACTTAAGCCTAAAGTTAAATAAACCTTAACCGTGTAGTTTAGCGCGAGCTACAACTTAAAAGAAATAACGGAAGGGCATCCTAGTTTCGGCGATGGTAACTACCTACTTGTGAACAATTGTTCTTGACGTTATTAAATAAATATATTCATAATACAGACAAATTATGGAAAGGACATTTTCGATTTGTTTGTTAAACAAGCGTAAACGCGTTGACGGAGAGAGAAGCACCATATTCTTTGCGTTTCTGAGGTTATTAATATACTTACATTTCCTATGTGGCATTCGTTAACAGTCCTCTCAACTCTATGGGTTTATGTACAAACTAAGAATACAGAACAAACCTGCTATGGGCGTAAGCGTTACTAAAGCATGTCGCTTTTAGTTAAAAAAATGCAATCTTGCGTGGTTCCTACATGTCGAAATGCTGCCGGGCTTAAAAAGATAAAAAATTAAATAATTTTAAATGGAACTATTATTTACGGATTTTGTCGCGTCTAATTGACTTTTTGGTTCCGATGTTTCGGGTGCTTTACAGTTTGCCCTTCGTCACAGGGGCTGATGGGTTTGACGTCTTGATGACATGGTGAAACTGGATAGCGATAGCTTTCTTATATTAATTTTTAGTCCGATCTATGCAGAATGAGGTCGTGCAGTGGTATGCTTGGTCTTGAATTCAATTTTATTTATTACAGGATCCCTAGCAGGAGGTAGCATTTTTTTTATTTTCAATAGCGTCTAGAATCGTTCTTGAAAGGAATCAGCGTCCTTTAGCGAGGAATTGTGCTGTCAAATCTAATGTTATGGTTGGGGCGATTCAGAATATGATAACAGACTATTTGTTCTTGGCGTGGGTTTTTATTGTTTTTTGTTTCCCCTTTATAAGAAAATGTGGTCTATTTACAATCAAGCTTGTACACTCCTGCATCTTATAGACAGATTAAACTTCACAGGTGGTAAAAACTGACCAATCTTTCTCGTGTGGGTCACTGTGACGAAGGAGCGGAACCCGAAGCTTGTTGTCGAGCAGTACTTGCTTGACATGAAAATTCTGCACCCCGCGTAACCTCGATTTTTTAAATAAACGGACGACATTCTCGTAATCAGGACCCCAAAAATCTTCGAAATGACACCCATATTGAGATTTTTCTAAAATGGCATGGCTGCCGTCTAAGATTTTAAAACGAATGCAATTTTCGTACACCCATAACAATATTTCTCAAAAATGATATGAATCTTGGATTTGGCCAAATAAATGTAGCTTTCATTGAAAAGACATAACATTCCATAAAAATACTCCTAAAAGTTGGTTAACAGTTTCAGAGATTGCATGCAACATTACGTGGGAGGTTATATCAACGGCGCGGGAGGTGCCGTATGTTTTAAAGACACTGCGTCTCGTAAAATATGCAACTTGGTTTGTTCTCTATTCAGTGTACAAAATAAAAAGATCCGGAGATTTTATCTAGGAATAACTTCCCACGGAATAGTTGTGAAATATTTTTATTGCATAGCGGGTAAGGCCCCTGGAGAAGTCTCGGTCTCACATTAACTTCACAATGAGAAGATTAAACTGTCTTGCAAACAAGTCGAAAATCTGTTTTTATAGTGAAAATTGTCGACGCTGACAGGTAAATGATTATCCTAAAAGAGATTAATAATGAAATTGAGATGTAAGAGAGAACATACAACTTTTTATTTAAAGTCGTTCTCACTGCACGCGGTGCATCGATAGACTCATGGCGGAAATTCCATCAGACTGTGCCGAATACATCTCACAGACTGGTGATAGAGATTGGCATCTCAGTGCGAAGGTACCGGTACTGCACTCAGTGTGATAAGGCAGCAATTTCTTGCATGGCATGCCTATTTTTGTTAGCACGTTCAAGGAGAGGCGTATGTCCAGCAATCGACTAATAGTCTGTAAAGATAATGGAATAAATAGCCCAGATTACCAGTTATCCAAATAAATATAGTGCTCCGGCGATATTAGATTTGTTTAAAATAATAACATTTCACGCAAGGTGCAACACAATTCCCTTAAAGGAATAGTAAAATATCACTGTAATTTATATACGTTTATTCAGCGTGTGCATACAGGTAAATTATACTGTAACTTTTTATGAAAAGCAGATAGCCGATGATTACATTATGTAATAACTACTTATTTAGATCTTGATTACGCATCATCCAGCAACTTGAAACTATATTTTGGTAGGGAAGCATAGGGAGTGAAGTTATCATAGTTACGTTTTCGTTTTCGTTTGGATTACCAAACTGGATTTACCTACATTCCATGCGTTGAAATATAGTTTTGTCACTTATTTCTATTAGCGTGGCTGGCATGTATCTAGAATCAGCCTAGTTAAAAAATATATTTATATTGATAAAAACCTTCCAGCAAATCTATATTGTTGAATAATTCACAAAATAAAACTTATATGCCCAATATCATAATAATCACAGCATTGATTTTACGTTGCTAACTCATTACAAAGACTCCTGCGGAGGGTCAGGTGTAAGTATTACACCTGCAGTACTTACAGTGCAACAAGTATCGATTCTAACATTTATGCTTCAGTTGCATGTTTGCATGCACAAATTTTCATTTTCAAAACAATCTCTTTTCATACGTTCTTTATTGGAATTTTACTCAAGGAAACCTGCATATATGAAAATTGATAAAAAAAAACTTTTAGAGGTCATCTGAAGTCTGCCAACCCGAACCGCCTCTTACCGACTCCAAAACCTTCCGTTAGTAATAGAACAGCTTTGTCCAGCAATGGAATATTTAAAGACTGGTAAGTTATTTTCTTGTTATTAAATTTTTTTTATTAAAATACTCGGTGATATTTGAGATAAATATAATAGTTCTGAACAGGTTACTATAATATTTTTAATAAATATTAATGGAATACCGTTACAACGCCTTTACCTTTTAGGGGAGTATGGAATACGGTTACAATACTTTATCGCCACAGACGAGCAATAATTCGAAGATCGACTGAATTAAAATAATAAACTAGAGGAACTGATACTTAAAATTCAACACTTGTAGAATAAATATGGAATTGACAAAAAGTGAGTATTCTGTGTTGTGTTGAACATAAGTTTCGCGCCATGCCTTAAACTGAACTTTACAAACTATAATCACTATGACCGCTTAACAATATAACAGTAACAAAAGACAAACATACATTCAGGGATATACATTAAGCTGCATTTAAATATTTTTAATAGCATTTTAAGCAAAAACTGTCACTAAAACAGGTGACCACTTTCGCTTAAATAGCTAGTAGTTACAATTATAAGAAAAACATAACAATGACTTGTTTGGTTAAACTATGCAATGAAAATTAAGAATCAGAAGCACGCCTGGCTCTGCCTTCGGCGACTAATTGTTTGTTAAGATATATATCCTCGTTTGTGGAAGTGTCAATAAGGTCAAGGGTAAGTAGGGGCTCGTTCGGGTTCAGCGGGTCCTTGCCCACTTCCTTGCATACACCCACAAACTGTTGCTCTACACATAACTCTTGGAATCGAACGCAGTCTTCTACAGCCCAGTCTTGATGAAGAGGCCACACATCTGTCAAAAACATTAACACTACAGGAGAAAAAATTATATGAGTATTTGACTAAAGTATTTGAAACTTTTGTTACTTTTTTTCACCCATTTTAATTAATAGTTGACCAATATGACTATTTAAAAATAACTTTAAAACTTTTTTAATTGTTTTACCCATTTGTCAACCGTTTAATAGTTGACCACGCTGTACGTTGGTTAATTTCAATATTAGATACTAATATTGATATTAAGTATTAACTTACTAACGAAATACTACTACGAATCGAGACTCAACAAACTCGGACAACCTCACCTGCTCAGGGCTCTGGCGGGCGCTGATGGCGGGATAATCTATTCGAGTATGCCCATCCCAAATTCCACAGACTAGTGATGGGGAACTGTATCTCCAATGGGGGACACCGGTACTGCGCTCACTAACTAGCCCGCTCAGCGAATTTGGGACAATCATCTTTACATGACATGCCAGCTTTTGTTGCCGTCTACATGGAAATACATCCAGTGGTCTTACACGAATTGATAAAGAAGACGACTACCGTTGGCGGGAGTCACATCTCATCAAGAGTTCGCTTCAGGCATAGAAACCGTCAAATCAATGCTTGTAGTTTCATTTGTGAGAGAGGTACTAATATTTATTTATTTACCAAATAGCCTGGCTTTTATTGCTTGTGGCGGAAAAGAGCGAGCCAAAGGCACACCCGGAGGCACTGGCCGCAAGTTCTTAGTCGCGAGTATCGCCAGGTCGCCGTAGTCACAAAAGTAAACGGAAACCTCCACCGACGATACTGTCCCTGCTATTTTCACCCTGAGGAAGGGCAATAACACAAATTATGCAATCGTATTAATATAAGTGACACACATTTCACATTATACACTACAATTATTTAAAAAAAAATGTTACAACTAAAATGAGATGACCTTATTGTCTGTCTGTCTGACGGTTTAGGCCTTTTTCTGAGAAATTATTTGACTACAACGAAAATTCGTATTAACCTAATACTATATCTATGACTTGATATTTAAGTAAATATTAATTTCTTAAAATATTTATTATATTCTTACCTGTACCATGAGGCATCCTTTTCATAATAAGCTGTGTAAAGTTCTCCGCTAACAGGATTGACAGGTGCATCGGCTTCTGAAAGCTTCGGACACTCCGTTTGCAATGTTGCCATCATAGTTTGCAATGTGTGCCTGGTGCCGTTAGGCTGGACCTTGTTTAAATAAACACACATAGGTACGGTAAAAATAACTTTTCCAATATGCAGAATATTAAAGTATAAATGTCAACTGTCAGACTGTATCTATGTAGGCAGAGATTACGAATCTAGCACGATCCTATACAGCGTAGCCTAACTTGCTTCTGCAACCCAATTTTCGTCTCTCCGGGAGTTCTAAGGTGGGCTTACCGCCGGGCTTGCTCCCAGAGACTGACATTTTTCCTTAGTCGTCTTTTCTTAAGACACCCACGTAAAGAAAGTGCGTGATATATTTTTACAACGCTACAACACAGCACCTTCTCGTATACGACACTAATTTACATAATCTATTCAACCCGTTCAATGCAATTATTACTATATATACCAGACATCTAAAAGGCAAAAGGATGCTCAATCTATGTTAAATAAATTAACCAAAAATACTAATGAAAACTGTACAGAAATGTGATTAAAATGTTGACCTGAGTGGAAAAAAGTAATTAGACTCTACGTCTGCAATGATACGGATCTGATAATTAATCGTACTCGTAGATTAGAACAGACCATTACCCGCGCTGCACATAGTTTCTCAAACCATTATATCAAATTGAATCTAACGGATAAAGTTTGGGAGTTCTTATACGCGGCCTAGCGTCACTAGAAAACAAAATATACTTTAAGACGTGTTGAAACAATGGAAGTATTATTACTGCCTCGTTAAGGATTAATATGGGGAAAAATATAGTCCCTTCTTATCTTCCTTACCAGCCTGTATTCCCGCCATTCATCAGTAGCCATTGCGATTCTCCAGGTTTTTCCCATAGTTGCTTCTTACGTCTTAGTCGATTCTTACGCCACACGATCAGTCTATTTAAATTTTATGTATTATCACTGTAAAATGAAAGCTTTCATTTTGAAAAATACAAATCACTTTAAAGTAATTTATATTTTTGTTTCATATTTTTGTTTAACCTTTATTTCAGTAATATAACCCACTAGGGCACTTTTATCGACATTTATTTATTATTTTATTCGACCATCCAGCGTTTCGGAAATAACGAAACACAATAAAATAAGGCGTAGAGTGCAAGCTGTATATACTAATATAACAATAAAACACACAACGTTAGCAACCCGTATTGAAGTAACGGTTAAAGCGGCGCTAATCTGTAGGTTAATAATAGACGCGTAATTTCGCTTCTAAGTAGTTTTTCTTATACTTATAGCCTAAAATAACTTTGTCTATTCTGTACAGTCCTAAATGGTTGGCTATAACTCAAATTAATAAATAATAGTCGTGCACTAACAATAAAGTTCCAGGGGTTAGCAGCCATAGCGATGTAGACGTCGAAGCACTTGCCAGGTGCGGGCAGCGACGGCGACGGCAACACATGAAGCGACTCGTCGCTCGCCGCGACGCACACAGGCCCCGCCGCGCCCGGCCCGCCCCTCGCACCAACCGCTCCACCCCCCACGCCCCCAGGCGTGTTGCGGAATATGCGCTCTTTTTTCTTGTTCAGTGCTTCCAAAGGGTTCGTAACCTCCTTCTTCTCTTCTTTTAATTTGTCGCTACATTGTACAAAGTTTATTTTTATGCTGCAATGTTGTTGTACTTTATTTAGTAAATATTAGGAAATATCTATTAAGGTATACAACCGCAAGACACAGAAGATTTGTCCACCCACACTCACCGCAGTGGCCAAGAGGGATGGTAAACGCAGTCCCTGTACCCTAGCACTAGCAATGCTGCTTCCCATCACTGGTCTGTGGGATTTGAGTTAAGCAGATTTGGATGGATTTTACCGTCATTATTCGATTGCCAATCTCGATTGTTAGCTAGAAGGGTTCATCAGGTGCAAATGAGTTGGGATTCATAGGCAAAAATGGTAAATTTCCCTTTACTTTTCATCTATTGTTTTATATTTTAATCTATTTTTAAGGTTTATTGAATATAAGTCTACCGCGCAAATTGAGTATAAATGCAACAGTGCGACCGTAGTTTAGTAGTGTTAACGCGGGGACAATGTAGCTCATCATCTGAATTTACCTTAATTAAACAATTATATATTACTAGGAATTAGTAATATACTAGTTAATTAATAATATCTATATACAGAATGAATGCGAAGTTACTACATTAAAGTTTAAGCTCCTACTCTACATGCTTATTTCAAGGCATACCCCGAATATTGATTTAATAAGAACAGTAATTTAGTTCTATATTATTATACTTTATACATTATTATACTATAGTAATATTTTGTTTCAAAGGTAAAAGAAAAAATACTGAATTAAAATATAGTGGTAAATTTTTATCATAGCTTTAGAATATCGTTTTGATTATCGACCTGGTAAGATTTCAGGTTATAATGCTCATTGTATAAAATGGGTTGACTCACTGCTGCAGACAGTCGTACTCCACGAGTATGGAGTTGTTGACGGTGGCGAGTAACCTCTGAGAGCCGTAACGCACGAAAAGCTCGACGTGCGGCGTGGCAGAGTGCGGCGCATGCGCGGTGGCCGGAAACGCGCGGCACAGCACCGGCTCGCCCAGTAACAGCGCGCGCAGCCGCCACGCCATGCTGCTCGCCACGCGGTCCGCCGGACCCAGCCGCACCTGGATCGCCTACACAGGCACGCACCGATCGTCGCGATTATTCTTTTCGATTCGATTTCCCATACTCACCATTTTAGTACTTAGAACCTATATGGTCAAACTATGTCTTACGGTACAGTACGGTGTCTGTACGTCACCACCGTTTCTCTCATATTTTACTAGAGTTGAAATTAGTCAAAGGTCTAAAAACCATTTACTCTCCCGAAAAATGTTATAGCATAATTAAATTCTATACGCGTGTTATTTTGTAATATAATCATGTTATTTAAACAATATGAAAAATATCACCATGATATAAAATGATTACAACTTCGCATCTTATATTAAAACATTTTGTTAGTCAACAAAGCCGATGGAATTCATTTAAATGATATTAATTTAAGACATACTGGAATAACAGAATGTAATCTTTACCTGCGGCGGGTAAGCATTGAGCGCGGGTGAAAAGGCCTGAAGCGGTACAAGCGAGGAGAGCGGCGCACGCAGGATGAGACCGCTGTCCACTAGCTGCGTGCGCACTGTGCCTTCGCCGTCCAATCCGCTGATGATGGAACAACGCACCCTGCGCAAACAAATTCAATGTCACTTGATAATGATAGAAAATACATTGCTATAATATGACGATAACTTAATGGCATGCGACGCCCGCGCACCCGTAGCGTACAGACAGCACTGTACTCGAGAGTACTTGTATCTGTCGCCGACGAGCGTGCGCACGACGAACAGCGCAGCGGGCAACGGGCGGTGATGCGGGCTGCTGGCCAGGCCAGGAGCGCCGCGCAGCGTACGGAGCTACAGTACTCGAGATACGTACCAGTCGCCGATGAGCGTACACACCATGAAGAGCGCGACGGGCATCGGGCGGCTAGACTGGCTGCTGGTCTGCAACGCCGCGGGTACCGGACGGAGCTATGTACCCGAGGCACGTACCAGTCCCCGGCGAGCGTCCGTACGATGAAGAGCGCAGCTTGAGGCGGCGGCGCGTGCGGCGCGGCGGGCAACGGGCGGCGGTACGGGCCGCTAGTGAGCAGCGCCAGCGCATTGCGCACCAGAGCGGCTCCACCCGCGCGCGAAATCCAGACGCGCCCCTCTTCCGTCACGCAGCCCACCTCCACTTCGCAGAGCTTCTGTTGTGTTAAGTAATACCTTTCTGTATCGTTCATGCAATTACTAAAATTAACGTCTACAACATCTTGACATATTTAACTGTCACATAGCAAACTGAAGAAGAATTTGAGACAGGCAGATGAGGCCGCTATTAAAATTACATCATGTTAGATTAATTTTTTTGTTTTGATAAGTAGGTAACTTTTGTTCTATATGCTTATATTATTTTCACGCGTGCAATAGATTTTTGAGTTGATTGCGAACATTGACAAAGCAGCGGTTCGGAACACTTTCTTGGGTCGAACGCGAACTATCGAAGAGCTGCGAAATGACTAGCATGCTTAGATGGACGATATTAATATGTTGATGAAAATTTGAACAGCCAACCTCTTACTGAGATCGACAATTAAATATACTGTATAATTAAGCATACTTTAGGTACACATAAGCTAGCTTGCTCCAGGTGTTCTGTTCCTGACCGTGTAAAATACATGGCCTATTAAGATACCTCGCATTAATCGTCCCTCCTTTAATACAGTTCCATTTGTCTATGAAACATTCAGGATTGGGTTTATCCATAATAAACGGTCGCCTACTGATTCGGATCTCATATATAAATATATTACGGAAGCGTATCGTTATGCACATTATCCTCTCGTCCTCTGGAAGCATCTCAGACCACCGAAATTTGGCCTACTACTAAAGTGCTGGGAGCAGGCCGCAGAGAACAGGACGTGACAGTTCGTTATCTCATTGACCCTGGCTCACAGAAACACCATGTGACCACGCGCTGTTAGTCAGGCCACAGTATAAATAATAATTCTGCCGGTACCGTTAAGAATACAAGAAGAACCGCACAACCAGTGAGGGGCTCTCTTTCTGCTCGAGATTCTCTGATCAACTTCCTCTTACATAAATCGATGTCACAAGTTTGCGTCATTTGAATAATCTTTGACTCGCCGAGGACTCCTGGGCTATTATAGGTGACGTTGATATTCTTTTAGGAGTCAACTTATTCGCATTGTAACAAATTTTTTTTTTCGCCTACATAACAGATATAAATAATATATTAATACTACTAAATTAGTTTCTGTAAATATTAACAAAGGCTACTGCCGAAACATGGTTGCATTTCAGGTGATCAGGATGGGATGGTGCACGACTCACTGTCAAAGGAAGTGCGTTTCATAACCGGACAGCCTGAACAGTAAAGGACGCGTTCATAAATTTACTAGTGTGTAGTGACATCTTCAACTCTGATGATTACAAGTTTCGCGAATGGGAATCATGGAGAAATTCGAACCGTTTCTTGAGGCAAGAAGCATAGAAATGTTTAAAAAGAATGCTATAGGAAGGATGAATAATTTGAGCATTTCAATGAAGGCAAATTGGCAACCACTTGTGCTTTGTGCAAAAAAGAGAGACATGATCATATTTACGTAAGCCAAACAATAAACCTTACACATAGATTCTAAACTCGCTCACGTTTATAAAGGTTCCAATGAAATCGAGATAGATTAAGATTAGGTTTGAAAAATGTGGGTATTGTTTTTTATTAAGATGAAATGGATGAAAAATTTCTTAAATTAATTTTTTTTAAACTATGTAACGGGGATTCGGGTTTTAAGAAACTATGCAGGTTTCAATATTGCGTACGCTTCTTGCTGAAAAATAAAGCCGGCTGTGACAACAGATGGAGCTTCAATATATATATTGAAGCTCCATCTGTTGTATATTTAAGCGTGGTAGAGCCAAGCGGCGGCTTTAGCTGCTGCTCGAATGGGCCGGCTCGACCGGATTGATACCACGGCCTCGCAGAATACCGGCGTGAAGTAGAGGCATCTTGTCCTTCTGCGTTTCGTTCGGTGAGTGAGGTAACCGGAGGCCCACATCCCCTCCCTATTCCCCTCCTCTTCCCTCCCATCTCCCAAATATCCTTAAAGACCGGCAACGCACCTGCAGCATCTATGGTGTTGCAGATGTATGTGGGCGACGGTAATCACTTACCATCAGGTGAACCGCTTGCTCGTTTGCCGTCTTTTCCATAAAAAAAAAAAAAAAAATATAATATAATTTTCACAATTATAATTTAAAATATATAGTTTTCAGTCGATTAATGTTAGGTTTTAATCATATTTGAAGTGGTCAATAACGATCACAGCGCAGTCTCACAATAAGACTTAATTTCACGAACAATTAAACAACCATAAATATGAAAAAAAATTGTAACAAAATAATAATTTTGAATGAATATGAAACAATACTTTTGAATTTAAGCATCTGTTAATTTGTTAGTGAACTCGGGCCTATAATTATCCGGAGGTTTTAATAGGTCTTGCAGTACCTGTGTGACAGTGAAGGCGCCGGCGATGCAGAAATCATGCACGATCTCCTTGTTGAGGTTGAGGTCGCGCTGGGTGGAGGTGTCGTAGAGCACGACGGCCACGGCGGGGTCGGAGGGATCGTGCCGCGGGCCCGGCGCCGCCACCAACACCTCGCCGGGCAGCCGCCGCTGCACCAGCTCCGCGCCCGCCTCGCTCGCCGCCAGCTCCTCCGCGCCCACCAGCCGGCAAAGGATGGCCTGCGCACGCGCACGCACACACCTACACTACGTACATACTGCGTACACACTGTCCGCCTACCGCTCAGCCATTATCTACCTTCTACTTGTTACTATTTAACTCTCTTGACGACTACGTGGTCCTTCCTCCAATATTGTCGCATAAGCGTCGGAAAAGACGAGTCGAGACGACGACTAAAACCTCTCCGCAATTGACAACTGCCGATAGTAGTCGGAAGTTGTATTCGTGGTCGAAACGCGTAGAAGGACATCACTTTTTTTAAGATTCCATTCCTAAAAGATTGGTTTTTCAAAGTAACCTTAAACTTTTGAAAAAGTCTGATATATTACTTGAAATATTAAAACAAATACCAGGCATAATGTATGTAATCCAAACAAACTTAAGTGTGTGAAGATTGAACTTCCACCGAGAAACAACAATTGCATCATGCTGTATAATAATATTTTTGAAATCAGCTTGTCCCTTTCTAGCTTTTGAGACCCATATTAGTATGATTGAAAGTAATTTTAATGAGCATAAACAATTAAATAACGTCTATTGGGCTGTCCTAATGTTTTGTTTTAAAGATAGTTGTTGATTGTAACAAACTCAACGTCAAGACGAATCTAACGATACCCCATTTATTACAATTAAATACAAGTATTATAATTGCACACACCTGTGCAGGCAATTTCCTAAACTGTGGCTCAAGTATTTTAATCCTATTTAAATGCACAGTATCGTCGTCTCCATGGTCGCATAAGAAGACGGTCACAGTATCATCCTCTATATCTAGAATTTTCGCTCGTTGCCAGCCACCGTCATCCAGATTTACAGCGTACCTATAAGGGTAGTTTATCTTAATTATATTCAACTGGTTTGTTACATGGTTATGTTAATTATTGTAAAAATATAGTGAACTATGATTTAAGCAAGATTTAAGCAATGATAAATGCTAATCAAATTATTGATAAGAAACTTACCAGGCATTTGTAACGATCATAGATTTGTCTACCGATGTCCCGGAATGTTCGTAATACTGTGCCATATCCGCTAACATCGCCTCAAAAATATCCTAAAAGAAAAATATTAGGTAAATCTTGAGAAATATCTTCTACTATCTACTACTGCGCCTAACATGCAATACTTACGCTGTACTCTGGTCCAATAATACGTAACCAAATCTCTAGAGTAGAGTTAGCCACGGTGATGTATACATTCCAAAAGTCTTCCTCTGGGAACTGAAGAGGTGGCAGACCACTGTCTATGGCGTCATCTATCACAATAGTTTTCATTAATGGTGATGACGGTTCCTTAAAAAAATAAAAATTTACTCGCTTTAATATCATATCTTGATTTAATTAATACAATTTAATAAACACATTAGCAAAAAGATTGAAACAACTCAAAAATATACAAAAACTATAAGTTCAAAATCTTTAATAAAAGAAATAATGGTGCACACAATTATGGCTTACGTAAGACAACACTTGACAATTTTTAATTGTTTCTTGTTTATTTATTACACTCACTGTTTTGCAATCACTGCAATGCACACAATTACGAAATATTATATGCTACAAATTATGAAGATGTGTAATACTTAAAACTTTGGAAGATAACTATGCTAATACAGATATTAATACTGATTTCTGCTAATACAGTGTACATTTAAATATATTTGTGGCGCCCTTTAGATATATTTGGGGATGGGGGTGGAGGTAGGAGGCAGGGGAGTAGGAAGTGGGCCTCCGGTTTCCTCACTCACAGAACGAAACGCTAAAGGACAAGATGCCTCTATTTCACGCCGGTAATCTGCGAGGACGTGGTGCTACCCTGGTCGTGCTGGTACAGCAGGTACGACGTATTTACTTTATTTACAATGTAACAGAATATTTTCAAAATTAAATAGAAAATTCTGTGTTATTCCCACTCACCTCATTGTTAGGCAGCAGAACTAAAAGACCGTTGACTACTCTATCTTTTAATATTCGAGGGCAATTTTCTACCAACTCTTGCCAGTTATTTGGTAAATTTTCGTTGTATTTTTGTCTTGAAAATAAAACATAATAAAATGTAGTGCAAAAATTATTAAATCATTATGTTACTTAAAACCAGAAACATGTTGAGTTAAAGTCGTTAAATTAAAGACAAAGTAGTTTTAGCCAATGAAAAAATATCTGTGACAACAGTGACAAACCTGTACAGGTGCGGCACAGTAGTAGCGAACAGACCGGCCTCGTGCTCGGAGACGAGATCGATGAGGCAGGCGACCGCCTTGCCGCCGGTCGAAGTGGACAGCCCGCCCGCTTCTGAGCTCTCGATTATGTTCAGCAGTTTCATGGCGCCAATCTCCTTTGCCAGCTGCTCGGATGGCGGGGAGTCCGGATACGATGATGCCGTGTATGCGTTACCTACCTGGAATCAACATCGTAAAAACTGCTGACACTAAGATTCATCATTATTTCCGCCTGTCACAATTCCAATGCCGAACGTAGACCTCCCCCACAGATTTACACAAAGCACGAGCCTGAGCAACCTGCATCCATCGACTTCACACAACACTGTGCAGGTCGTCACTCCATCTTGCCTTTCGGCGAGCTATATGGCCGGCCCATTGTCACTTTAGCTTCCTGATCCCTACAGTTACATGTAAGTCTCGTTGCAGATTCTATCAAACAAAGAAACACCCTGCATAGGCCTTTCCAAAGCCCGCTGAGCAACTTTAAGCTTCCTCATACGGCCTTCAGTGAAAGACGTCTCTGTTTCGTAAGTCATCACTGGCAACACGCACTGGTTGCATACTACACGTACGGTTAGTTTTGCAAACGAATGAAACGTCTATTAAACATGTTTGTCTACTATTTTAATATTTTTATATAGTAAGAAAGGAACCGACCGATTTTCGTACGCTGTCACCACTGCAATAATTACAAGACCAGAAGATCAAAATTAACACAAGCAAATTTAATTGTGCTGTCCTAAGCCTAGCGGTCAGGGTGCTCGTTTTAGTTTCATATAGCACGAGTGGCCCGGGTTCGATCCCCGGTGCCTGTACCACTAAAATTATTTATAGCAATTTTAAGTGCTGAATTTACCCCGTGCTCGGCGGTGAAGGAAAACATCGTAAGAAAATGTGAAGTACGCCAACACGCACTAGAACAGCGTGGTGAACCCTTCGCGGCTCCACAACCCTCTCAAATATTTGAGAAGGGGGTCTTTGCTCAGGACTTTTATTACTTTTATCAATTTAATTATTATACTCACTTTTACAGTGCAATCGTAGCTTACAGGGCCTTTTTTGGGCCGTATATCATACATCTTGTACACTGGCTGAGGAAGCCCCAGCTTCTTGCAAGTCCACTCGAGTTTATCGAAGGAAGAGGTCGAGTCAGGAGGCGGCTCTAAATTGTGAGCCGGGGCCACGTGTGTTACTGGATCGGTGCTTTCCTTGTTTTGTAATTATTAAAAAATATATTAAAAATAAAAGATTCAATATGAAAAAGGATTTTTATGCAAAATTCCAGTAAAAAGTTAATCGACAAGAATTATTTTTTTATTATTATTAAGTTGAAACAGAAATTCTATTGTTATGACATGTGAAGGGTTATAAGATACTAATTTGTACAACAAGCAATGAGCTTCTCTTAAAAATATAGGATGTACGACATTAATTGAAATAAAGGACCATAAACAAAAGTAATATAAAAAAAATCCAAATAAATAAATTCTTCTGTTGTTGAATGCTCATTGCATTTATCATGCAACAATAACTTCATTTATACTAATAAATCACATATTAATTTAAATAAAATACATATGCGTCTCACTGCCAAGTTATAGCAATTTTAAATGATTCTAATGGAACTCCTGTCAATATCAATTAAGTGTTTCACCACGCCACTTGCACTCCGGTGTTTTTCTATCAGTTTCATCTTTTTTAAAGTTGGTGTTTGTTATTGGTTGCTTTAACAAGCTGCTGCTGGGTTGCTACAAAGTCTTCAATGTTTTGGTTTAATTTAACACCATGCTTGTCAACATAGTGTTTAAATTAAATTGACAGATATTTTAAAAATCAAATCGCCGTACTTGATGGATTCTTCTGAGCTGCTGAGGCTTTCTACCGAAGACTCCTACTGATGCCTTTGCTGCTGGATGCTACCGTGCGCCTAGATTGCACCGTGGCTGATAACGAACTGATAAACCACGCGGTCGCGAAACGGGATCACTTGCACGTGTAAAGTCCAGTAAATTCGCGTTATTTGACCACCTTTGGTTCTTTAGTCGAAGGACCACGGTGTATGGAGATTAACCGTACAGACTGTTATTGCTTGCTATGATTTGATATTCATTGACAGAATTTTAATGCTAAGTATTACCATACGATGTTAATGATATGATATAATTGACGTGATTTTCGTAAGGTGTTTGGACATGAACTTTCTTTTATTTATTTCTCTAATTGCATACTAACTTAAGTGCCACAGTAGCGAAAACTGCTAACGAAACTAATGTACGGGTTTGACTCCAACGGCTATGCTTAGTTTACCTTTTCTTTATAATTAAATATTCTTCGTTTCCCTTGCGTTCATTCGTAGTTCCTTCGATGATTAAATTTATTGCATTATATTTATAAGTTCAACGCCGTATTAACTCAGAGTACATTCATATTATAATTTTTAGAAATGCTACAAACATAGATACACAGTTTATTTTAATTTTATTCATAAATCATTAAATAAAAGTTACGTTTTTATATTTCCCAGCACATATTTAAATCGTCATAACCAGAAGTATTTTCCACACCAACAACGTAATGAGCTTTATACATATGACATACGAGTACTTACATACTTACATACAACTATTGTCTTTTAATTTATGCTACTATTTTGGGAAATACACAAACCAGGTTTAAAGTTTTGCGAAGTTACTTGCTGTTTTATTCTCTGCAAAACTCATAGATTTAATTATTCCCGCGATAATCAAGTATTGTACACACTTAATATCACAAGGTACAATATTACATATTATGCGTAACTAAAACTAATAAAATCACCGAAGTAACGAATGAACGTACTTAAAATACCTGCTCAAACATAGAGGACCAAGAATTTTATGAAGCGATGGACGAATTTTGAATAAAGATCTTGAATCGATTTATTCGATTAGTTTCTTAATTAGAATTTATTGAAATAAATATCGCTATCGACCCTGAAAACTAACGATGTAGAGTTGATTTAAAGTTCTTAAGTGAATTGAACCAAGTTTTTTTGCAGGAATCGTAATTTTTTTTTGAGAATTTGTGATCTGTCAAATCTGATGTAATGATTAGGGCGATCTGGAATACGACGATGTTCCTTTACGCGGGTTTTAATTGATGTTTTAGTTTCCCCTATATAAGAGAAATAACATTCACAATTCATTTAACGTCGTCCGTCACATACATACACATATTTACATTTCGGTTATTTAGATATTTCATTAACAAAAACTAAGACCCAGCATCAATACATTATTTGGCAATAACTTAAACTGTTTTAAATTTAATGAATGCGGGCAAACAAGAAAGACACATCGGTGCAATTTCTTTGTGTAGTATTATTTAATAGACTACATAGATACATATCAGACATACCATTTTGTAACAATACTAAACAGCTATTAAGCATAAACCAGGATTTAAACAATTAAATTAATAATAATATAGTTACCAAAAAGTCATTGTGAACAGGTAGTTGCAATGGTATAAGATCAACTGTATTTAGGCGATCTCTTAGGTTTGAAAGCCTTTGTGATGCTGAAACTTTGCTGCCACCTCTAATATCAGTCTCTTTTTCGTTACGTGTGGAATGCTTAAACTGAAAAAAGTACGAATTCTTCCTCAATTGTAATAATCAACGTAGATCTCGACACAAAAAAAAACTAAAATTGATTACTAATGAAGATTTAAAAGACCTAACCAAACCATTTGAATTATTTTATTATTACATTTATTATATTTGGTAATAAGATTTCAGAGGACCTTAGACGAGGCAAATCTTTCGTGCTTGACCCATCCATACATATGATATAGATTTTGCAAATCTTTTTGACTTATAATGCAGTTGTAACTCTCGGTAATAATAAAATGTAAGTTCAGTCATCGTTACGTGATCTATGTAAACGTGAATCGTGCGTGCGCAAGGCCATAGAGCACCCTGATTCCGCATTATGTAAATATACATTGCAAATATTAATACAATATACTTATGTCAAATCAATTGCATAAATATTCAAATCTATCTATATCTCAATATCATAGCACGCGAGTGACCTGGGGGTTCGACCCTCGGTTACGGCACCACTAATATTATAAATAGAATAAAATTGCTGAATTTACCACGTGCTCGGTGGTGAGGGAAAAATCGAGAGATCGAGAAAAATATCTGAGAAGAGGTCTTGCACAGCAGTGGCAGTTACAAGCTGCTACTTTTTTGGTTTTACGTAAGAACAGTTTACTTTTGAACCACCAATTTAAAAAGAACTTACCTCATTACTCATTACTTCTTGTTGAGTTGAACCATAACCCTTTGAATTATTAGAGTCCTCTTTTTCAAGTTGATCAGGAGACTTCGTGTTGAATACCATATGCTTCGCATATTGTGGTACATTTTTCGTATCAGTCGTTTTGTTGTATTTATTACACTAGAAAAAAAATATTTGAGTGTGTTTGTGAAAATAAAACAAAATGATAGTATATCAATCTAACGGTTTAGATGTTCTCCAAGATGGAAATTAAATTGTTACATTTAACTTTTTAAATTTACAGCACAGTACTTTTTGTAAATTCTCATATTCGCGAAGGTGTTATGTTAAATCCTACTTAAATAAAAGTGTTTAAGTCTGAGTTTTTCAGCAAAATACCTACCTTGTTGTAATTATTGTTGTTTAATGGTGTGCTTGATTGGAGTCTATTGTACCGTTTTGAATCTTGATTATAGTAATTAGACGGATAACTAGACGACGGTGCAGGTTTTCGCCACGATCCTTGTTTTCTAGGGAATCGATTCTAAAAAAATATCAATACATATAAAATTATAATGACATACATAAAAAGCGCATGGTAATAACTTTTAAATCTCCAAACATCGGTAATAAAAGTTTTTCTAGCATGAAATATCATAGAAATTAAAAGAGTTATAGATTTTTAACGACAAAATTATTCGCTGTTAAAATTTGCTAAAGGTCCTTTCTTTTATTTTATTAGAATGTGCTGAGAGCGGGCTATATAGTGCAGATGGCTTTGGGAAGTGACACCTGTCATTTGTGCCTTCTTGTTTTGTTGCTGCTCGAAAGGGCAGGCTCGACCGGTAATGCCTCGCTGAATACCGGCGTGAAGTAAAGGTATCGTGGACTTCTGCGTTTCGTTCGGTGAGGGAAATAACCGGAGGCCCACTTCCCCTCTCCCCATTCTTCTCTGGTGTTGCAGATGTACTTGTTGTTAATCCATATTAATTTAGTATCATAATGATGATTGAGTAAATTTTTTATAATTGAATAATAACATTTATTTAAAAAAAATATACTGCACGTACTACTATGTTGTAGTCTGATTGTGCCTAGCAGTGGACATTTGAACCCTGCCACTTTGCATTTGTACTTTACTTTTGCATGTTTTAACAGGTGGTATATAAATAATGCAACCAGATATCATGGTCAATAAATACTCCACAGCTGTCAATGTTAAATTTGACAATTAAACTATTTAAAAATGGGTAACGACTTGGCGTGCATGTCCTCCACGTAGAAGAACATTTTGATTAACGATTATTGTTTTATACAAATTCGTACACAGGTCAACACGATTTAATTAATTTAGGCTGCATGCAACGCTTTTGCCATGACAACAATATCGTCGGCGAACTATAATTGTAAGATGTGTTCACCGTTGTCGTTGAAGTCGTGTTCTTTCAAGTATAGCGTTTCTAAAACATCACATTCGAAGATATATTCAGTGTGGATTTTATTATATTTATATAGTATTACAATGTCGTACGGGCCGGCCACATAGCTCGGAGAACTGAGAACCGTTGGGGAAAAAAGGTTCACGAGTGGCAGCCACGTACAGTCAAACGCAGTGTAGGATGACCCCCCACAAGATGGAGTTACGACGTGCACTGTGTTGCAGAAAGTCGATGGATGCAGGTGGCTCAGGACCGAGCTTCGTGGTAATCTTTGGGGAGGCCTTTGTTCAGCAGTGGACTTGTGATAGGCTGAAATGATGATGACAGTGACGTAAATGTAGTACAAAATCAATATATATACAGTGGTGGTCGTATAATTAGAAACACTACCAACGGTCCTTGACATTATGTAAGATTCTTCACCGCAATCGTTTTTATTTTGAAATTAAACAATAAATAGGACTACAATATGTTCAACGATTTATCATTTATTAGAAAAACAATATAAATCCCATTACACAAGAGCAGTTTCAATATTACATTACGAGCAAACATTTAAATAAGTTTTAAGGTATGAACAATACTGTTCAACTAATTAGAAACAACTACAAAAAAAGTATAAAAAACAATATTTTTTTAAGTATTAGTAATTAGTATTGTTATTTACGAAATAGCTACTATCCACAGCCTACCAATAGTTATAATTAATATTTAGTGGCGTATTCCTTATATTCAATAACAGCACTGCAACGACGTGGCATTGATTCAATCAATTTCATACATTTTTCTAGGGGGATTGAATTCCATGCTTCAACAAATGCTTGATATAGTTCGTTTAGACTGGTGTTACGTTTGTTTGAGACATTCTCTTTAACAATATACCTGATTTTTTATCGGGTTTAAATCCGGACTATTTGCTGGCCAGTCTAAAACGGATATACGCTGTTCGCTAAGGAAACACGTGACGGTATTGGCCGTGTGTTTAGGGTCATTGTCATGGTGAAAGATCCAGGTTACAGGCAAATGATCGTCCGAGTAGGGAATTATTGTGTGCTCTAAGATATTTTTGTATTGCCATTGATCCATTGTACCTTCAATCTTCCGAACGGGTCCAACTCCACATCCGGAAAACACCCCCAAACTTTAATGTTACCCCCACCGTGCTTGGCTTTACTCCTTCTGTATTTATAATTAAAAGCATTGTTTACAGGACGTCTTACATAGCGCTTTCCATCGGAATTTACCATATTTATTTTTGTTTCATCTGAAAATAACAATTTTTTCCATTCTCGTACCGTCCAATTAACATATTTTTTAGCGAATAATAATTGCTTCACTTAGTGTTGCTTGATAAGAAGCGGTACTTTTCGAGAGATTCTTCCAAACAATTTATCTTCCACTAATCTTCGGTGTATCAGTTTTGACGAGATATTTCTCGGGTCATCAGGCAAAGAAAACTTCATTTTTAATCTGGTTGGAGCCTTTACTTGGGTCTTTTTTAGCAACACGTACGATTAGCGTATCTTCTCTGGGAGAGGGTTTTCTTGGCCGAGCCTTTCTAAGAACATTTTCAACAGTTCCATGTGTTTTATAATGATCAATTGCATTAAAAACTTTCTTAACAGAACAATTTAAATGCTCAGCTATTCTTCTGTATGCCCACTTATGATCTATATGTAAATTACCAATTATTTGCCTAGTTGACGCGTCACAATTTTTCCCAATATTGAACAAAATAAAATTCAGATTAAATTTTGAATTGCCGCAAAAATAATAGAAAAAGCCTAGAAAGAAATGTTATTCTCCAATTTCAAAAATAGAACGAGCTAACTCTAAACTCCTACATGTGTAAGACTCATTTTGTAATTAAAAGTAAGATATGTTTTATATTTTGTGCATTAATTGAGTTTTTTATATTTTCATGGCTATATTATTGCATGATTATTAATTATTGAATGTATATACTTTTTTACGAACATTTGTACGTTGAAGTTATACTTTCTTTATTCATAACAAGTGTTTCTAATTATCTGACCACCACTGTATATATATAGTTGCTGAAAAAGCGCCAATAGCCTAATGGGTTAGGGTGCGGACTGAGAAACATGACGTCGCAGGTTCGAGCCCATCATTCGACTATTGTCGTGAACCACTCCAAATACAAGCTCTAATGCTTAGTTGGAGGGTTAACAGGAATATTAGTAATGTTAGTTAAATAGCATTGCTATGGATATGCTATTTAGTTAAAAAATCATCAGTTTTGTTTTTTTTGCTTATTTTTTATATGCAGCTTTAGCTACTAACTGTTATAATCCCCGCAAATTGCTCATGCGCGCGGCCGCCATTGATGTCAGCCACGGGGACGGACGCTTCGTAATTCGAACAACCAGAACGGTTAGCAACACTGTCGGGCGAGTGATGTTTGTTATTGCTGGATTGCCAAATTTAGGCTTGTTTATTTGTGTTTCGTATTTATTGAACCATTTGTTTTTGCTTTATTAGTAGTTTATTCTTTGTTATCCTGCTGCTTGGAAGCACACCAATAAACACGCATTGAGTGCTGCGTTACATTATTCAACCGTCACAATAATGAGGGAGTTTTTAATCGTATCGTTAATTGTGATGAAAAATGGATACTGTACGACAATCGGAAACGCAGTGGTTGAATCCTGGAGAACCGGCCAAATCCTGTCCCAAGCGAAAATTGACTCAGAAAAAGGTACTGGTGAATGTTTGGTGTACCATCAGGCCAGACGATTACGGCAGATCTGTGTTGTCAATAATTGCAAACCACGATGGAACTGCTAGCCGTTAAACAACCAAGACTGGTCAATTGCTCTAGACCACTGCTGCTTGATGAGAATGCTGGACCCCATACTTAACGAAAGATGGTCGGTAAATTAGATGAATTGCTCCGACACCCACCATACTCCCAGGACCTTGCTCCAACAAATTACCACTTATTTTGAAATATAGACAATTTCTTGCAAGAAAATAAATTCAATTCCAATGAGGCAGTCCAAACCGCTTTCAAAGATTTTATTGAACCTCACTCCCAAATTTTTTTTGCAGCAATGGAATCAATGAACTACCTATAAAATGGTGAAAGTGCAAAGATAATAATGGTTAATCTACCATTCGATAGATTAAATATATAATTTCATAAAAAAAAATCGTTTTTTACTTTTGCCTACCTTACTTTTTACACCTGCTTACCCTAAATTGCACACTTTTTTTTTATGAACAAATAGGCTTACGTTTGTCCCCAATCTTGCTTGATGGAAGACGAAGATGAGGCCTAGGATGGTACACGTTTGCCTAGAAGGTGTCTGTTCACTTTGGCCTTAAAGATGTCCAGATTATAGTGTTCCGGAAAAACTGACCTCGGCAGAGAGTTCCACTCCTTAGCCGCCCGCATAATTTAAGAAGAGGCAAACCGCTTGGTGCGTAATGGAGGAATTTCTACAACATAAGGGTGAAACTGCTCGCCTAGTCGTTCGGTGATGGAAAAGGGAAGGGGGTATCAGGTTATGCAAAACCTCCGCACACTCTCCGCAATGTATCCGATAAAAAACCGAGAGGCAGGCTACTCGTCTACACTGTAATATATGGGCGATTAGTTGATTTGAATAACCAGCTGAAGCCAAAACTTATGAAATACTCATATTTTCATATTTCAACTTAAACTCACTTGAAGTGAACGACCAAGATACTGCGAGTCCAGAGTTCGAATCCCAACCAGAGTCTAAATTTGTGCGATACAAATGATTGATTATTCTAATTCCCGAACTTTTGAGTTCGTAGTTTACTTTTCGGTTAAGTATCGAATGAGAATTTATACATATACGAAGAATCTACAAGAGCTTTCGACATATTTAGTCCCGTTGTATTTAGTTTGTATTGAGTAGTAGACTCTAGTTTTTCACAATTTTAAGGTTTACATTTCTGCAAATAAGTTGTCATATGATGTCCAAATTGTGGTTGTATATAGATAATATTAGAATTCAAAGTGCGTACTTTTTTAAGGTTTTTGTTAGCAAGTCCCTTAATAAAACCAAAAAAACTGATCGCTCAAACTGCATCCGACCTTTACTCAAATCTTATGGCTTAAAATCAAGGTCATCATTTTTGTGTAATCAGTACTTACCGGATAATTTAATTTTACATTTATTTTTTTACTCGATTTCTGGCGAGCAACCATTGTAGCAATATGTTGAGTTTGTTGACTTGCTATGGCATCAACATACCATTCACCGTTGATTTGTGTTAGTTTAAAACCAGGAACATCTTGGAAAAGATTTTCAAGAGATGGATAACCTAATTTTTTAAAAGGTATACATTCTCCTTGTAATTCTCTGTAGTCACCTGGAATAAAAAAAATACAACATTATTCTCTGAGTTACACTATCTTCACATTTTTAAATAAAATATAACTTACGATTACACTGCTTTATTGTAAGAGCTCCTTTTACTGATATCAGGGTTGCTCTAAGTGCTTGAATTACTTGATCTTTATCCGCCATTATGCAGGTTACACTGTTGAAAGTTATATTTAAAGTATTAAAATTGAATTGTTGTACCCATGTTAGAAGAAAAAATTTTGTTCGCAGTTGCAACACAATGAATATTACAAGAATATCAGTTAATAAAGGGGTTAAAGTATGAAGTTGCCGTTTTTATGAAGCTTGTATCTTCAATTTATTGGACTGTACCGATCAATCAAACCTGTCATAGGTTATATCATAGGCCATTTCATTTTATCATAAAGATCCTTATTTTAAATATTTCTCCTCAAAATGTGCGATGGAGACAACTGCGCCTTACGCTAATTATACCTAGTCAATCAAAATCAGGGTTTTGTTTTTTAATAATTAATCGACATATTCATACAGCGCAGGTCTGTAAACGTCATACAAACTATTATATAAAATATGTAGATCTAGTTATTTATAGTATATTATTATTTATATAGATATAAAAACATTCAGATATAGTGATTGTGTATAACTATCTACCACAGATAAATAAAATTATCGCTCTAAGCCAAAGTCTATGTAGGAAACAAGGGAAAACGTTTGTATGGGAAAAACAGCGGATTGTTTCGTCTTAACACCGATGATTAGATTCACTTATTTATATAGACATATTCACTTATTAAATAGAGTCATATCAAGTTTTTGTTTGGTAAACGCGTGAGTTCGTTGCATACTTATTACCTTTACCCAGAGCATAAATAATAGCTTTCAACATAACTTGGTAATATAAAAATTATAACTACAAAAATGAACTATCGCATTTTTAAGATCCTCTCTCCTTAAATACGCTAAGTAAAAACCAGAGATATGAATTACACGTTAAACTGCTACTGATTAATATTAAATTAATTAACATTCTACTTACAAAAAGTTTGGGGTAAATGGTAGAGCCGGTATGGTTGGGGTGTAGCACTCGCGGTCATAATATCTTTTTGGCACTAGGTCATGTCGCAGACGTTGAATTAATATGTTGTGTCTGATGTTGGGTGCAGTCTGTAAACTTTTCCTATCATATCCTTTCATACCCTCAGTTCATACAAAAACAACTACACTTGAAATGGACAAAAATAAAAAAAGTAGGTTTTCTTTTAAAAAATAACAGAGGACTAGTATTCAGTGTTAAATATCACAACTTACTAATAACGTCAAGTAAGAATTACGTAGAAGCAGTTGTATGGATTCATGTGATATTGATATACGTACATATATGTATATTCAGTAACAGCAGAAAATAATTCTGGAAATGTCATGAGCGTTGAAAATCTTCATTATATTTTTGTAGTTATGTACTAAAAAAACTAGCAGCTTGTCGCGACTTCACCCGCGTAGATAAAAGTTTTGTCCCAAGAAAACTTGAGATACAAAATATCCTTGTTATCCTTTCATCTATAAAAATGTTTCTAGGAAATCCGTGAAATAATTGTTAAATTAAATCCGTTCAAACATGCATAACTACGTACATACTAAGTTAAACAATTAAAAAACTAGTGAAGCGCGCCGGCTTCGCACGGACAGATCTATAATATTGAAACTAAATCTGAATGTATTATACGTAAAAGGGGTTAAAGTATGAAGATGCCGTTTTAATGAAATGGCCACTTTGAATTAATCCTTGGTTTGAGATTCGGAATAAAATTTTTTACACAATAATTATAACGTTCTATATTATAAAACATTAAAACTTTCTATTGCTTAACTTTAAATTGTTTTGCAATTCACTATTTGATGTAAACATGAAGGCCTCAAAAATTTGAGTAATTGGCAGATAGTTGTTCCGGCGTGGTTCTGAAGCAGCAGAGACATCTTGCAATATCAATGCTGCTTTTGAAGAGGATACGACTAAGAAACGCACTGTGCGATTTTGGTTTAATCGCTTTCGTAAAAGAAACTTCGACTTTTTTTATGGGATAGGGGTATAAACGAGAAAGCGGCTTTACTTAGTGCGGACTGCGAAACATGATGTCGTATGTTCGAACCCACCATTCGACTATTGTCATGAACCACTCCAGATAATAGCTGTAATACTTAGGAGGGACTTCTTACTTTTGGAGGGTTAATAGAAATATTAGTAAGGTTACTTAATAAATAGCAATGCTAGTATTCTTTTAAAAAAGAAAGTTAAAGCTGCAGGTGCATTACACGCCTATAGGGATATTTGGGGTATGGTTGGGATGATCGGGACGAGAGTTGGGAGCGAACCTCCGGTTACCTCACTCACCGAATGAAACGCAGAAGCACAAGGTGCCTCTACTTCACGCCGGAATTCTGCGAGATCGTGGTACTACCCCGGTCGAGCCGGCCCATTCGAGCAGCAGCAAAACCCGCCACTTGGCCACGTAAAATCTGACTTGTAATGAGTTAAAACTAATGTCGGAAGCCGATCGTCCTCAAACAACTAAGGTGATTAGCATTGGACAAACAGATATGCATTACATATTTATCTAAATTAGTTTTATATATAATATTCTATGGGCACCTAGACTATAGGCAAAAGGTTTCTCTGATGCTTTGGTGTCTAGCGTGAGGTCCTTCATTGACGTCCTTCCTAAAGACTAGAAAAACTCCCTACTTACGTAATGTAACTGCAAGACATTATGTAGCATGCAGTGCTTTCTTCGGTTTTGGATTGTTTTTTGACTTGCCACAACTAATTGCTAGGTTAGAAGTGGTCTAATGCTAGGCTCACCACTTATCACATTTTCCTCAAAAAAAGCTGTAGTGAAAAGTGACTAAAATAAATCTAGTCCTGTGACCAACCCGGTCTTGGGTATTTAGTTGTGAGATCTTGCATATTTTTTTAAATGCAAAACCTCAAAAAGAGAAATTGTTAATTACTATTTATAATTCAGCTAGCAAACCATGCCAGCATCACAAGAACAGATCTGTAACATATAAACTAAATGTGAATGTGTAATATTATACATATAAACCTCCCTCATGAAAGACCTTCGCTCCACCTTTCTCTTAGCGTCTAACATTAATTTTTGTAATGACACAGTATGTAAGTTTATGATTGTCTTTAATATCTCCTCATACCTTGGGTACAGTATTAATATTACTATCAGATGTCAGACTCATGTACTTACAATAGCAATGCTAGTATTCTTTTAAAAAAGTTAAAGTATGAAGATGCCGTTTTAATGAAATGGCCACTTTGAATTAATCCTTGGTTTGAGATTCGGAATAAAATTTTTTACACAATAATTATAACGTTCTATATTATAAAACATTAAAACTTTCTATTGCTTAACTTTAAATTGTTTTGCAATTCACTATTTGATGTAAACATGAAGGCCTCAAAAATTTGAGTAATTGGCAGATAGTTGTTCCGGCGTGGTTCTGAAGCAGCAGAGACATCTTGCAATATCAATGCTGCTTTTGAAGAGGATACGACTAAGAAACGCACTGTGCGATTTTGGTTTAATCGCTTTCGTAAAAGAAACTTCGACTTTTTTTATGGGATAGGGGTATAAACGAGAAAGCGGCTTACTTTACTTAGTGCGGACTGCGAAACATGATGTCGTATGTTAGAACCCACCATTCGACTATTGTCATGAACCACTCCAGATAATAGCTGTAATACTTAGGAGGGACTTCTTACTTTTGGAGGGTTAATAGAAATATTAGTAAGGTTACTTAATAAATAGCAATGCTAGTATTCTTTTAAAAAAGAAAGTTAAAGCTGCAGGTGCATTACACGCCTATAGGGATATTTGGGGTATGGTTGGGATGATCGGGACGAGAGTTGGGAGCGAACCTCCGGTTACCTCACTCACCGAATGAAACGCAGAAGCACAAGGTGCCTCTACTTCACGCCGGAATTCTGCGAGATCGTGGTACTACCCCGGTCGAGCCGGCCCATTCGAGCAGCAGCAAAACCCGCCACTTGGCCACGTAAAATCTGACTTGTAATGAGTTAAAACTAATGTCGGAAGCCGATCGTCCTCAAACAACTAAGGTGATTAGCATTGGACAAACAGATATGCATTACATATTTATCTAAATTAGTTTTATATATAATATTCTATGGGCACCTAGACTATAGGCAAAAGGTTTCTCTGATGCTTTGGTGTCTAGCGTGAGGTCCTTCATTGACGTCCTTCCTAAAGACTAGAAAAACTCCCTACTTACGTAATGTAACTGCAAGACATTATGTAGCATGCAGTGCTTTCTTCGGTTTTGGATTGTTTTTTGACTTGCCACAACTAATTGCTAGGTTAGAAGTGGTCTAATGCTAGGCTCACCACTTATCACATTTTCCTCAAAAAAAGCTGTAGTGAAAAGTGACTAAAATAAATCTAGTCCTGTGACCAACCCGGTCTTGGGTATTTAGTTGTGAGATCTTGCATATTTTTTTAAATGCAAAACCTCAAAAAGAGAAATTGTTAATTACTATTTATAATTCAGCTAGCAAACCATGCCAGCATCACAAGAACAGATCTGTAACATATAAACTAAATGTGAATGTGTAATATTATACATATAAACCTCCCTCATGAAAGACCTTCGTTCCACCTTTCTCTTAGCGTCTAACATTAATTTTTGTAATGACACAGTATGTAAGTTTATGATTGTCTTTAATATCTCCTCATACCTTGGGTACAGTATTAATATTACTATCAGATGTCAGACTCATGTACTTACAATTGCAATGAAGATTTACACTATTTTAGGCCGAAAAGCAAAATCTAGCTCTAATTGATAAAATACTGAATGACACGCACGTACAGGATATTTTATCTTTACCAGATAAAAATTCCGATGTTAAGCGTGTTTTCAGTTCTATGAACGGGATAAAAACAAAAAAAACTATTTAAACGTATCTGAAACGACTGTTGTTCTCACGAATTACCTTACGAGGTAATAAAAACCAGCCAAGTGCTCCACGGGTCCCACGCACCATAAACTACATAAATCTGTGTTATTTATGTACAAAAAATATTGTGCTATCTTTCACACAGTTCGGGATCCTTAGTGCGGGACGGAATCACACAGCCGGTTTTATTATTTGTAGTTTTACTTATAAGTTTGCACTAAGTAAGTTTGATGCTGGTATGTATTCCTGTTTGCTCCAGTGCAAAACCATAAAACTTCAAAACCTATCTATAATACTTTTACTTACTGCAAACTTGACACCTTGACAGCAACAAATAAGCAATTCTGTCACATTGACAGTTAGAGAAGGGCAAATGATGAATCTAGTGCTTTGCCATTATAACTTACATGTATATGTTCTTATCTTTGATGCAACTATGGAGTGAATAAGTAAGGAGCATTATTGCTATCTTAGCCATATTCGCGCTAGATCCAGCATAGTTTACGGTGGTTGAACTCGTTTTACACTATTTTAGGCCGAAAAGCAAAATCTAGCTCTAATTGATAAAATACTGAATGACACGCACGTACAGGATATTTTATCTTTACCAGATAAAAATTCCGATGTTAAGCGTGTTTTCAGTTCTATGAACGGGATAAAAACAAAAAAAACTATTTAAACGTATCTGAAACGACTGTTGTTCTCACGAATTACCTTACGAGGTAATAAAAACCAGCCAAGTGCTCCACGGGTCCCACGCACCATAAACTACATAAATCTGTGTTATTTATGTACAAAAAATATTGTGCTATCTTTCACACAGTTCGGGATCCTTAGTGCGGGACGGACTCACACAGCCGGTTTTTATTATTTGTAGTTTTACTTATAAGTTTGCACTAAGTAAGTTTGATGCTGGTATGTATTCCTGTTTGCTCCAGTGCAAAAACCATAAAACGCTGAAAAAAAACCTTTCTGTTGACCCCCTTCATTTTATATTTTTGGCTATTTTTATTACATCTATATAAGATACCTGCCATAATAACACTTATTATGTAATTTTGCCAATGGATCGTGCCTCACAGATATTCAACGGCAGGGTACTCCACAGCTTAACCGCATAAATCATAAACGATGTCTAGTGTCATGTGTGATCGAATAAGATAAGTTTAGTCTGTTAGTATATTAAATTTCATTGTTTAAAGTTATATTACGATAATGTTTTTACTCAAGTACCATGAGGGCTGTGATTTTAGTAGTCTTTGTTATGTGTAAATTTTTGTATGTAAATAAGTTCATCTGTTCCGGGGTAACTACTAAGCTTTGATTTTGTCGTTAGCTTTATTTAAATCCCCGAGTGTCCTAGGTTATGTGTTTACAACGTAACACACTTATTATCGTAGAATTAGCTTGAATATAAGCTTTTCAGTAGTCGAGTTTTAGTTATTTAAACGTGTAAGTACATAATCGTTCTTTACATTATTCAATTTATTATTCGACTAATATTGAAACTATTTTTTGCTTTTCGACTTCTAATTTAAATGTTATGAATTTTTCTGTTAAATATTCAAATTGTATTCATATTAACATACATTTGTAACGTATATCTTGCATAAGACTTTCTAGATATAATTACATAGTGTATGGGCGTTTTCTTCTAAATTAAAAATAAATAAGGTCGGTTAACTGCGATGAAGTCGATGGATGCAGGTGGCTCAGGACCGAGCTTCGTGGCAATCTTTGGGGGAGACCTATGTTCAGCAGTGGACTTGTGATAGGCTGAAATAATGATGATTATGCTGATGAACTGCGATGCTCTTACGTTGTTAAAGTCAACTAATAATGTATTGTTTGTTTTACATAACACCACCTTATAATACCGTATCGATACCTTAATCAAGCCTCAGATCCGTTACATATTTTTATAACAAGTAATGAGTGATAAAACATTGAGTAATATGTTTTATCACTCTGAACAATGAAGTATTTGCACATTTTCAAAAGTTATCACCGCAAAATAAACTATTATAGGACTAGCTTAAGAATAAATGTATATGATTAAGTATTATGCTAACAGCATTGCGCTTTGATTTTGTATGTGGTCACGTCACATAAATATTACAGCCACGATGGCCGATGGGTTAGGAGATGATCCTGAACTTATGTATGATTTGTATCGATGGCTTAAAGGACTAACGTGTCACTTACTTAGTGGATTAAGAGGACCTTTGACGACCCCAGTACAAGGTCGTGAGAGCTTATTTTTTTGAAGTTATGCTTCTTTTGGCGCGTTTGGAAAAATGTTGATTGAATTTTTCTGTCTCTTAAATTGTAGAGATGCGCGCGCACACTGACATCTAAAAATAACAGGATGAAGTTGATTTCTAAATGTCTCTTAAATTATCTTGGTAACTATTATAGAGACTATACAATATTATGGACTGTATAGCCTCCATAGTAACTATATTCAAAGTGGTTATTCAAAAATTTATGAATCTTTAATACACGTGCTTTACATCAGAGGAGATTAAAAAATATTTTCATACATAAATATACATGTGTATTTGTGTGTGATTTTAAATTATATATGGTGGTGAATGATAATTTATCGTGCGTATTCGTGATACATAAACATAAACTTTTTAAGTGGGTTTAAAGATTTGAGGTTAACTATCAGTATGAATTTTTTTTAAAGAGTATAACTTCTTACGTGCGTACATAAGTACACATACACGTTTTTTTTGTATGTCACTCGTCATCTATTTGTCACAAAATCCTTGCTATTTATTTAAATGTTTATATATATTAGATATATCAATGATCTCCATCCATTATTATATGGCATACAGAGTTTCTTTTACTTGTTTGTTCTTCGTTAGAGGAATTTCGTGAAATTCCTCCACGTGAAGTGGATTTTAAAAAAAGTGCTTGTTAATAAATTTTGATGTACTGGCAATGGCAATTATACCCTAATTCTGCTTAAAGAATGTAGAAAATTACTGTATGTTGCTACCTCAGAAATTGCATTGTTATAACATGATAAGGTATAACAATTATGAAATAAACTTCGAACTTTGTAGTCAATGCCACGCAAATTTTCTACTGCAACGTCCGATGTTACGTGTGAAAAGACCACAACGCTGCTCCAGTGCTGGTTGACAGATTCATGTCTTTGATACATATATATATTTATTATTTCTCAGATATGCAAGTTTCCTATTACATTATGTAGAAACCATAGATTTCGCATATACTATGCAAAAACAAAAGCTGGAGTTAATTAAAAAAAAACTTAATTTCTTTTGTCTTGGCCACAGAATAAGGACTTATATATCATATTATCCTCTTACTCTATGGCCTTGGCATTTTTTTTATTGAATGGCATCACCACAATTGCGCCATCTTGCTTTTTGTCTTTTACAAATCACAAATCACAAACGTCACCTTTCCTTTGGTGAGCAAGGTGTGTTCACGTGAGGTTGTGTGGTCCCTCAGAAATAGGTCACACAATCCTCATAATTTCGTGAAATATTCTTCTAAAATAAAAAAAAAAGCACAAAATTTATAAAAACCCAAAAAAATAGTAAAATATTAAATAATAAACGGGAATTCCTTGCTTATAAGTTAGTGTACGTAAGCGTGCAACGTGGTCTAAGGAATGCGATAGGTAATCATAAAGAGAAAGTGAATTTGATTTTTGCATACAGTTAATAATTGATGTTCAAAACAAAACGATCGCAGTGAAAATTTCAAAATGAATCCTGGTCCACCCAATTACCCAATGGCATCCTTGTATGTCGGAGACTTACACTCGGATATTACTGAAGCCATGTTGTTTGAAAAATTTTCAACCGCTGGCCCGGTTCTGTCTATTCGAGTTTGTCGAGATATGATAACTCGTAGATCTTTAGGCTACGCTTATGTAAATTTTCAGCAGCCTGGCGATGGTAAGTTGTAATATATATATTCTTGTGTATTTTTATTGTATTCCTGATAATGATAAACTAGCAAACTTTCATAACTTTAATAACTTGTTACTTATTTAAAGTAAGCAACAACTGCTTCGTAATTACATGCAATAGTTGAAACGGATGACATCACATTTATCATGCAACTTTCTAGATTCTTCTTATATTTTGTTTTGTATTTGAACTACTGTTTTTGTTTAAAATACAGTATCATTATTTTTCTTATTAAAGTTTTACTGCATTTTCCTTAATTTTAATGATTATATTTCTTAATATTTTTACTATTATAGTATAATCAGAAAATGGTTTCTGTTTTAGCTGAAAGAGCATTGGAAGGTATGAATTTTGATATATTAAAAGGAAGACCCATTAGAATCATGTGGTCACAACGTGATCCATCGCTTCGTAAGTCAGGTGTTGGTAATGTGTTCATAAAAAATTTAGACAAGACTATAGATAACAAAGCCATGTATGATACATTTTCGGCCTTTGGTAATATTCTGAGTTGTAAAGTAGCTCAAGATGAAACAGGTGCCTCTAAAGGTTATGGCTTTGTACATTTTGAAACTGAAGAAGCTGCCAATAAATCTATTGAAAAAGTAAATGGAATGCTTCTGAATGGTAAGAAAGTTTATGTTGGCCGATTTATTCCACGCAAAGAACGTGAAAAGGAACTTGGTGAAAAAGCTAAGCTGTTCACAAATGTTTATGTAAAGAATTTTGGAGAGGATTATACAGATGAAATGCTAAGGGACATGTTTGAAAAATATGGCCGCATCACAAGTCATAAAGTGATGTATAAAGAAGATGGGAGTTCAAGAGGTTTTGGTTTTGTTGCCTTTGAAGATCCTGATGCTGCTGAAAGGGCTTGTATGGAGCTAAATGGTAAAGAACTTGTAGAAGGCAAACCTCTTTATGTAGGACGTGCTCAAAAGAAAGCTGAGCGGCAAAAAGAACTGAAGCGTAAATTTGAACAATTGAAATCGGAACGCTTGACTCGTTATCAAGGTGTTAACTTATATGTTAAAAATTTGGATGACACAATTGACGATGAACGCCTCCGTAAAGAATTTGCACCTTTTGGTACAATTACTTCAGCAAAGGTATTATTTATTATCATTAATTAGTATTTTTTTGTAAATTATAATAATCATTACACAAATAATAAAAATCAAAAATTCATATCTCTCACCACAAATAGTTATAATCCCTTACCATATTTATTAAAAAGTAAGTCATCATGAAAATGGAATAACCTTGTGTATGGATAACAATATTACATTGTCATATATAAGTTATTCCAGGTTTTTTTTCAGGGTCAGAAAAACTGTTACTGTTCACATTTTGTTTATACTTAACATTCTGTGTTTTTGTGTTCAGGTAATGCTGGAGGATGGTCGCAGTAAAGGATTTGGGTTTGTTTGTTTTTCATCTCCCGAAGAAGCCACAAAAGCAGTAACAGAAATGAATGGACGTATTGTTGGAACAAAGCCTTTATATGTAGCATTGGCTCAGCGTAAAGAAGACCGCAAAGCTCATTTGACCTCTCAATATATGCAACGTATGGCAAGCATGCGTATGCAACAGATGGGTCAAATATTCCAACCAGGCAGTGCCGGAGGATATTTCGTACCAACTATTCCTCCAGCCCAACGTTTCTATGGCCCAGCCCAAATGACGCAAATAAGACCATCTCCTCGCTGGACTGCACAACCAGCAGTGAGACCCAGTTCTCAAACTGCTGCATCGGCATATCCCAACATGCAACCACCTTTCCGTCCTGCGCCACGAGGACCTACTCAAGCAGCAATGCGTTCATCAATGGGAGCTAGACCTATTACAGGTCAACAAGGAGTAGCTACTGCCACATCTATTCGTGCTCCAATTGTCCCTCAAGCTGGTCGGCCTGCAGGCTACAAGTATACTGCTAACATGCGAAATCCACCAGCGCCGCAACCTGCGGTGCACATTCAAGGTCAAGAGCCTTTAACTACTACTATGTTAGCTGCTGCACCACTTCAGGAACAGAAGCAGATGTTAGGTGAGAGGCTTTTCCCTCTCATTCAACGAATGCATCCTGATTTAGCAGGAAAAATAACAGGAATGCTCTTAGAGATTGATAATTCTGAATTGCTTCATATGTTAGAGCATGGTGAATCCCTCAAAGCGAAAGTTGATGAGGCTGTTGCTGTTTTGCAAGCTCACCAAGCTAAACAGCAAGCAACCAAAAAAGATTAAGTGGTTTTGAAAATTAACTTATAAGTTACAAGGTTTATTTCTGCTGTTTTCTTGTTTTTTTTACATACTTTGAACATCTATCATTTTATTTTAGTAACAGACCCGGTCATAAAAAATTTAAAAATAAAAATTGAAAAATAAAAAAGTGGAATGCACTTACCCAAGTTATATACCTTTTATTAGCATTATTGGAAGTGCATTTCTGCAAACAAAAACAATGCAACTATCAACATTTCTATACTTGAAAGTGTTGTGTATACTGGGTACTTTGACTTTCTATATTGACCAAGAAGTTGGATTTAAGTTTAGTATCTTATTCTTTTTTATTTCTCAGTAAATGGAGTTGGCTTTTGTTCTTGCAATTTTATTTCTTTTTTCTTCATCAGTTTTACATTGGATATTTGTCTACCTTGTATTGAAAACTTGGTCGCCAATGTAACTGATTGATTTATTATATATATTGTTACAATATATTTTATGGAATATTCAAAAATTATCGCTGGTTTTATTTATTTCTTCCCAGTTTATATGATTGAAGGACAATCAATTAATACTTCGATTCTTTTACCATATTTGTAACATATTAACTCTGACTTTCGGGTCCGCCCACCTATTTGTCTTACACGGGTAACGGCGAAGCGGCAAAAACCTTACGTATAATTTTTGCGGGCCACATGTACTGTCTGTCTACTGGACAATGTTGGAAATCATAGTTTTAAAAAAAAATATTAAAAACAATTATGATTTTACGACACATGTTTATTTCATAATTCATTAATTCAATTTTACACGCAAGTTTTTAACATCGGGTTGCTCCTTTTTTGAAGGAACAGTTTTGAGTGTAATTTTACCAATTGACCGAGAACAGTTTCTAATTAACAATGAAAAAAATTTGTTAACATAATTATGTACTGCCAAACAAAGTTATATTAGCTGTGAAAGTCTTTTTTAAGTATTTGTCAAAATGCAAATATGGAAATATATAAACATTTATTTTTATCTAAAAGTTAATTTTGGTGTCTTACCTTACCAGACGTTATTTACGGCCTACTGCAAGACAGGCCTCTACCATAAGGAAGATTTGCCATAATCAGTAAGTGACGTAGTCACGCACCTTAGACGTTGCTAAATTCGGTCATGTATTTTTCAAGATGGTTATCCCGCCATCTGTCGGTTGCCTTTGCGGTTTTCAGGGCTTCCCTTAGTCTCCTTACGGCACCCACGAAGAAAGGGGGCGGAAGACTGCGATACCTACCACACGATTTCAGTGTAGTATTATTTTCAAACATGTCACGGAGAAATGCAGCGTGATTAGTACGTTTTCGACATTCATTCGAGCTGCAAATTTAATTCTGCTATTGTATCTATGCAAAATAATAACCTATGTTTTTCAAATCAAAATTTATGCAAGCATTTTCTACCACTACTAATTAAGTATTTCATCGGTTCTTTCGATAAATATTCTTAGCTTTATTTCAAATGATTTAACTTCTGGGAAAATATTGCATATCAATTTGTTTTTCCTTATAAACTATCTTAACGAGTGTCGGGGTAGACATTTTGTGAACCTCGAGCCAGACTAAAACGACAAACAGGCCGCGGGTAGCTGATTACTGGTCTAAGATATAATTAATTCGTTTATAAAAACCTTAATAATTGAATTAATATTGATGACTGACAACACTTCTTACAAATACTGATTTCTCACTAAATTTATAGCGTATATGATATTTTATGGTTGTTTATTGTAACTATATAGAATAATGGTAGCCCTACCAGGAAAAGCGTATTATGACTTAAAATTGTGTCGACTGGTTGTAGTCCACAAAGAGGAAATAGAACCTCAAATTTATCTTCATAATAAAAGTTCTTTGAATATTTGTTAGTCCTGGAATTTGTAAAGATTTGAAAAAAAATATGTAATTGATATAATTTATTTATTTATGCATAACTAAGCCACCCTAGATTTCTGTTCATCCATAGGTTGCCTGGAAGAAATCGCTTTGAGCGATAACCCCGCCTATTATACGCACTACGAGTATTAGGAATTATTTACTCATGTTTATGTGCAAAAAGTGTATTATCTCTAAGTCTCTGAAAGTATTGTACTTCAGTCCTCGCACATGCACTTAAATGGTGAACCGACAAATGCGTGTTAATTTATCACTCAATTAATATGAATTGGTGTAATACAATATCAAAATTATTTGTATGTATGTTTAAACGAATTTAACTTAAAATCAATTTCACGAATACAAATGAAACTTTTTAAATGTGTTAATGTTTGTATGTCGTTGAATCAGAAGGATATGAACGAAATTTGGCAGAGAATGGCTGCCATAGAATAGGAGGTTAACACTAGATTTACTGGCACATTTTTTTACCGAAATCCGTCAATTTGCCGGGTATATTAAAATACAACTGTTTCAGAGATTTGGGATTTTTGCTTATTTTCACATTTTTATGTTTAGAACTGAGCAATAATACCTTTTGCTTTGCTATTGATTGGATATTGGATCGTATCCCTTTTAGTCATTTCTATTTGTAGGTAAAAGTCCCACAAAAGTTGTTTTGTTTTCAAGCAACTTTTTTCCAAGGGAAATACTTGTGAAAAAGTTGTCAGTAGTTATATTTCGGCCACGTCCTAACAATGGTTCAGCAAACTTGAGCACGACAAATTCGGCCAAAGGTATATCTGATGATCGTTATTCTTCTTTACCTAAATATGGCAAGCCATTTATTAGATATTTGTTTGTAACGTCCGATGCCAGCCAAAATTTTATGCCAAATTTATCTGACTTATTTGGCATATACTATGTAAAACGGTACCTCGCTTTGCTTGGGAACAATTGTTCATCAATTGTAAGATTCGCCCCATGCTTGTAACAAACTTGACTAATTTCGATAAATATGTCCCATATTCTAAAAATTAAAGCAAATTTGTCTGTATTTAATCTCTGACTTCGTTCGTTCTTTTTATAAAGGGTAGAGGTAAAGAGAACTGTCTCATATAGGGGAAAAGTTGAAAAACTGTTCAGCTATAAACAGTAAATAATAGTTCAAAAACCCTCCAAAATGGCGCTAGCGTAGGTAAATGGTGTGGTATGAATGTAGCAGTTGTTAACATATTGAAGTATGCCGTATTTTTGTTCTCTAATTTTGTACATGCCCTCATTTTATTACTTTTTAATATTATAAATATTAATCAGGCGTTAAAAATGATAAGCAAACGATTGATTACGAATATGTTTCTGTTTAAGAAGTATTTATATAAGAATATTAGAGAATAAGAAATATTTTGATAAGTGCGCCATAACGGAGCGGAAGTTCTTCCGTCCTTGTTTATTTCTCTATCCATTTCTAATAACTTTTAGCGCTCTTTTTAAAATTTGTTAATTTTTTTTATTTTTTGCCCTTACCTACTGTAGCTCTGTCTCGATTTAGTTCCGCCTTTTCGTGAACTTCATACAGGCGTTTAATAAAATTCTGTAGGTATGACGTGATCCAGGGAACGAAATTTTCTTTGGAAAGAATTGCCCTTAAATCACGCAGTGCCTCATAAGGGGTAGCATTTGCCGTGCAATCATCAGAAAGGCTTGCATATAGCCTGTGGTGGAGCACTTATCGGAATACATCCTAATCTCTGCCAGGAAGTGAGGTAATGTTCAAAAACAGTGATTGGTGTTCAGAGGTTTTCTCCGTTCGGGTTTTTCTCAGGATGGTATAGTAGATAAGTACAAGATTTTGCTAAATGCTGAGGAGGTGAATTGTTAATTACATAACCGCTGATATAAATTGCACCGCATTATCACAGCCTATTCTCCTAGGAAATCCTCATCTAAGGAAGTATTGCACAATAAGCATTGGTGCGGTTAAATCTGCTATAGATTTATTAAGAGTGAAAATTTCTACCCAGCGTGAGGCGGTGTCTCTTACAAGAAAGATTAATTTTTCTACAAATTTGGCAGATATTGCACCAAAAAGTCTATGGTCAATACCTCACCTCGTTGGTCGCTATCTCTCGGACTGCATTCTGCAACAGACAGTTTTGATTCGAAATGTTACGTATTTGACGTTCTTCACAGTTTTTGAGCTATTTTGTGTTACAGACACATTTTGACGTTGAAGTAAAATAATAATTTGGTTCCATACCTTGATGACCTGCTGTGGCTCCATCGTGTACCTCCTGAAGAACGTTCGTCCTCGTCGCAGCGGAAACAACTCAAAAAGTCGGATTCAAGACCTAAATGGTAGCGAATACTCTATGACATAAAGCATCCTCATTCAAGCCAAGCCAAAGGATATTATCAAGGACAATCAAGGAAACCAAAATGTCTGTATTTTCCAGATCCTGGATTATTTTCTCGATTTCGGAGTCAGCTAATTGGGAAGCATGTAATTCAATGGGGCTCACCGGGGGAACATATATGGTTATGGAACAGGCACTACAATCTTTGGAGTCATCGTAATGCCCCGTGCACCGCTGAGCCTATCTGCAATGACATTGGCCTTACCCGGAGTCAATACAAAACGAATATCGTAGAGCTGCAGTCTCAAAACCGTCTGACAAAATGACCACTAGGCGACTCAAGATATAGGAGCCATTTTAATTTTAATATATACGGTCGAATATTTTAACCACTAGACAACAGCTTAAGCCTCTCGTTCTGTGGTCGAGTATCGTTATTCTGCAAGAGTTAAGAGCCAGCCAGCGTAGTCTATTCCAAGTTTGCCTTGGACCTGCATCCAGAGCGTCATTGCAGACATCAGTACCTACGCACCAAAAACGAAAGACTGTATAGTTGACTTATATTAATATCAGTGAAGATGTTAGCTTTACCTTAAACCCATCGAAAGCCTTGCGCTGATCTTCACCCACACTGAGGGGCTGAGTAATTGCTGAGAAATTCTGGACAACCAAGCGCAAGTCTGAAGGGAAGTTTTGAACGGTTTGATATTGGTTGGTTCCATCAGAAGTTAGAAGATTACCAGGATACTTTACCACTTTACAAGCAAACTAGAATTTCTCTCACTACTCGGGGAGTCATAAAAGACGATTAAACAGTATTTTAAAAAAAGAAAAAACCAAGTTTATTTGCCTCTAAACAATACATTTTTGAGACTGTAGCGATATAAATATATATTAAATATAATTATTGGATTTCATCAACGAAATGGCACCCGACTCATCAATACGCATTTTAATTCTGTTCTTTGCCGATGACAAAATCCACGAGCGGTCTCCGAAATTATACAAATAGTAATTAACACCCATATAATTAATATAATACAACCTTTATAAAAAAAAGTATACTACTTTCTTCTAAATCTATACACTAAAGGCTAGACTGTAATATCTATATCTATATTTACCTCCGAGATCTAATACTAATTACTAGTAGGTCGTCTAATCGTGGTCAAAAATTTTTGTGGTCTTCAGAGTACCTCTGGTAAAATTCGATCTATCCATTAATAAAGTGGTGTAATTGACACCATATCCAATTACGGACCTCAGCATGCGCGAGTACAATAAGCGTAGAATACACACATCTTAAGAGGGAAAACTGAGATCTTATCCCACCCTCCTACATGCCGACGACAATCAAGACTGCACTTGCGCAACTAGTCACCATCGTCATGATGATCTTGGGCGACGCATTAACGGCGTTGACCCCGGAAACGGTCCCCTTAGTTTGAGTTAGACCCGCGACACAACTCTGATAATTCAAGAGTATTTAGAGGCTACCAAGCCACAGTAAGGGCTAAAGGCCCACCGAGGTACAGCTTGAGATAAGTGTGTCAAGGAAGGCCTTCGGACACCTAGCCTCACTACAACCGACTGAGCTGAAAGCTTTTACGAAAACCGCAGCCAGTTTACCCACAAGTGGACAGCGTGGGAATGAGGCACTATGGACCATCGGACCGAACGGAGAATCTGGCTCACCTTCTTGAGGGGCAATTATAGCTGCTGTCGCCACAGGATTGAACATAGAAGTCGAGCAACACGTAAGTGAGTTTATGTCCACACCGGCGCCGCCACTTAACGGGAATGATTTAATACCCCCCCGCCGAGAAAAGTGGTGCTTGCCTTTGCGCGAAGCTCCGGGACATGACAAGATCACCTAACTCACGCTACGTCAACTCCCGAGAAGACAGTACCTATCGGGTGCGTTGCTATCTTGGCTTCACAACGGGATTTTGCGCACAAACTACTTCCAAGAAACCTACAAAATTGGAAGGATAATCGTACTACCAAAGCCGGGCAAAGGTAGAAAGAAATCTGCACGCTTACGACCTATGCAGCGAAACGATTCGATAAACTACTACTGCGAAGAATCCACCCACACATAGACTTACGGGTGTAATACGGAATTCAGCGGCCACTCAAGTACAGCCATCTGTTTGTTCATCTTGTTAGATATGGAGAAGACCTTCGACAGGATGAGGCATACGGGCTTAATCAACAAATTATTAAGCACAATAATTACCGGCGCTCTTACTCTAGAGGGAAACGACGCTACTAATCGGCAAGGTAGATCTCGGAGCGGAGTTTCTACGTCGCTGTCGAGGGAGCTGAATCGGCAGTACGACAAGAAGAAGCAGGCGTGATACAGGGCTGTTGTTTCTCCGCACCTGTACACCAATGATATTCCCACTCTTAAGAGTCGCATCTAAGACTGAGAAGATGATGTTATAATTGCACTATACGTGGACGACGGCATGTATTTTATTATTATGTCGTCCCATAGGCCCAGTATCGCTGCACGGAAAATGCAGAAATTAAAGAAAAAAATATTATAGAGTTGTCTGATGAAATAACAGCTAATTAGTCTTACTACTACTACAGTATCTACTTTGCTTACTTCTACACTATCATCTCCTATGCTGTGTTACTCTGGGGATCTGCAGCCGGATTGGAAACAGCATTCATTTCGCAAAAGCAAGTGATACAGACAATATATAACTTCGGCCTCGCCCTCGTCCTTTTCAAGGGGACATATTGTGACACTTCCGTCATTGTTTATCTTTGAAAACATTATGTACGTATGGAAAAGTATAAAATTATTTAATAAAAAACGGACTTTGTCCAGTAGGTCGCGTCGAGGTAATACGCTAGAGGTTCCTAAATTTAGATTGGCTAAAACTAGAAAGTCTTTTCTAAGTAAAGGTATAAAATTTTACAACGAAATCACTAAAAATATAGTGCAAAAATTACAAATAAAATTTAATAAACTTGTTAAAGGAACTTAAAAAGGGCCTTCTATAAAATATCAATATATTGAGGATATATGTGGAAATAAATCTTAGTGTGCACTTGCCTTGGCAACTAATATGCAATAATACTTGACATTTAAAAAAATTATTTATATATATTTGACATTGTGTTGATTTTATTATAAAACACATTGTAACATATCATTAAAAACAAAAACCTAGAATTTCTTCTCTGAGAAAGACATGTGTTGCGAATCAATGTAGATTTGGACATTTTTAGGAGCTTCAAACAAGCAAATTGATAACCATTTTTTAAAGTCTGTTGATTAAAATACAGTTTAAAATTTGCTTGTATTTTCAAATAAGAAAAAGTCTGTTTGGTAATATAATGCAAATTACGAAGTACGTAGTCGCGAGTAACAACTAGTTTTAATTTTGTCTAGAGCAAAATTTATTTCTCTACTAGCTTCCGCCGGCGACTTAGTGGGGATTTTTTCCGGGATAATAGCTCTTGTTCTTCCCCAGTCTTCAAGGGATCTTCATCATATCATAAGGGTTTATGCAGGATAGAGTAACAAATAGCCAGCGTGTTCACAAAATGTAACTTCTTAATCTAGATAAAAAGGTTTCTTTGTTATTCTACTTATGCCAACACTTTTGTTCCTATACGCTCAATCCTTGCGTGATTAAACAACAACCGTTTCACGTTTGTTATTAGATGCATATATTTTTTTTTAATTACTACTAAAATTTAAAATGTAAGATTACCAAATTAAATCAGTTTATTGGAATTAGTGTATTCTAGTTATGTAGATGTCAGCCCTCAACATGTCATAAGAGTAGAACTTATTAAACATAACAGGCTCTTTAGCCTGTGTGGTACTTACTGATCGTGATGCTGACGAAATGTCGCGTGATTGACAGAGTAGTCAAAACACATTAGATCGCAACAAGGCAGGTCGTCGGTCATCTTTGGAGAACCAAGCTTACTCCACTCTTAGGTAGAGATATACCTAAACGAGTTAAAGTATACTCATTTGGGTACAGTGCTCTTGCCCAACTACTGTTTCTTCTTCATTTCAATTCTTCAGGTGCAGAAGTATCTGCACATTTGTTTTGCTATATCTACACTCTTGCGAGCTTAGGTTTTTTTTATGAGAAAGGCGGCAAACGAGCAAGCGGTTCACCGGATGGTAAGTGATTACCGTCGCCCACGTACATCTGCAACTCCAGAGGTGCTGCAGGTGCGTTGCCGGCCTCTAAGGGTATTTGGGAGATGAAAGGGAGAAAGAGGGGGAGTGGGCCTCCGGATATCTCACTTACCGAACGAAACGCAAGAAGCATAGGATGCCTCTATTTCACGCCGGTATTCTGCGAGGTAGTGGTACCAATCCGTTCGAGCCGGCCCATTCGAGTAGCAGCAAAAGCCGCCTCTAGGCTCTACCCCATTTAAAATTTGTGAACTGGAACAGAATCCAACCTAGATAAAATAGCAGGTATCCATTAGGTAGTCCTCCCCAAAGAGAACTATCCTCCTTTGCAGAATAGGTGCAAGAATTGCCCACAATAAGCTTGCTAGAATATCTATAGATGCAATATGAGTTGGTATATACACAATATCACAGAAAGTTAACCCAATCCTTACTCTTTAGTTGTCATATTGCTAAATATTTGTATTTAAGTGTAATTTTACTATGATAAGAAGAATTATGGAGAAATATATATGAGAAACACTTGAAAAAATAAGTTTGATACTAAGTCTATGGTATACAATTACATTATGTAATATGTGTGCAATTAATATGCCAAGCTCCTAAGTATAATTAGTAGTTGTAACTGCTAAGTAAAATACTGATTTTTTTTTCAGAATTGCATTTGTAAGCAAGAGTGCTTAAAGAATATATTTACCACATCTGCTTTTCTCATAGGGATGATTTGCCATTACTGCCATGTTTGGCAGGTGGATTACTGATTGCAGTACCAGATATTCCACCATCTATTGGAAGCCAGGTTTTTCTGGCAGTTCAGTCAGTCAACTATTACAACACTGGATGATATGGGTTGGTAAATTTTTCTACACCACTACCGCACAGCAAACTATATTTTATTTGTTTACTTTTAGAATAAAATAAAATCGTAGAAAAAAAAGAGAAGTTTACAACAGACATGTTGCAGTTGTCAAAAGAAATTAAAAATTTTCAGGAACATAATTTTTTAGTATTGACAATACAATTAGTAAAATTATATATATAATGATTACTTACTGCATAAAGGTAAAACCAAGATTATAGGCATATTGACATAATATGAAAAAAAAAGTTGTCAACCATAATTATATTTTGAATAAATCAATAAAAACATTACATATTTTAAGAAAACATATAAATGTATATGTAAATAAAAAGGAATTGCTAGCATACACAAAACTTTATAAACCATTATTGAAGGACTAATCCAATTTTATTTGGAGTTATACTTGGACATCTCCAGTTATACAAATAGTACTGCAAATTTCCATCACCAATGCCAAATTTAAGGGGTTCTAAAAACTCTTTATTATCCATAAGATCTAATGCATTAAAAACATCAAATCCAGAATTTTTAGCAGTTATCAATGTATCCAACATCAACTCGGTCCAAGAAGTTTTTGTAGACACATTGTAAAATGAATATGCGGCTTTCAATGTTTTGTGCACTGGATGGTACACTACAGTAGACGGAAGAGTGTAATAACTAACAAAATCAGTAATTACACCATCAAAAGCTTCCACAACAAAACTGTCAATAATACCATTTTGAGGCAAAAACCAATGCTTGAAATCATCTTCTGAAAATATTGGTGCCAAATCGAACTTCCTTAAATAATCATTTAGCAGTTTAAGAACTTTTTCACAATCTTGAGGTTCCAATTTGCGAAATCCATCAGTTTTTGGTAAGTCAGGAAGCTTAAATAACTTAAGAGTTCTTTGCATGGTCATATTCCTTGATAAATGACTAAACTTTATGTCAATTAGCTTTTTAGGGTTCAGTGATCTGTGCCAGTATCGGCATGTAGCAATAGGCTTAGGCAAAACAATCCCAGCAGTATAAACTCCTTGGAATATTCCTGTTAAATTTACTCTTCGTGTTATTTCCCTAATTAACACAGGAGCAACTCTCTTGGCACGAAGTTTCTTATGCACACACAAAAAGTTAATTTCAACAACAGATTGCACATGCTCATATATTCTCAACTGAGCTGGGATAGCAGATATAAATCCAACCAACCTGCCAGATTTTATAACACGAACGCCACAATGCCAATCCATTCTCCAACCAGGAGGTTGCAGAGCCCATTTCAAAAAATCAGTTTGATAATCAAATCTAAACATGCAATCATCATCTTCAACGTAATTTTCGTTAAGCAATGTATAAAGTTCTTTTAACACTAATGGTTCATTAAGATTTAATGTGTCCCACTGAAAACCTTCCGGTAGAGTATAAGGTTCCGAACGTATTTCTTCGGGAGCTTTTGGAGGTTCGATAGGCTCATTTGAAAGGATCTTTTCGTCCAATTTCGGTACAGGTTGAGTCGACCAAAATTTATAAGATTTATGTAAAGCCTCTTCAGTCGTCTTAGCTGGTTTCTGCTGGAGGTTCAATACTTCCATTGCCATTTTTAGATCTATTAAGGGAATGTTTTGATGAACATCGCTAGAGTTAGCAACGTCCGATGTTCCCGAGCCACTGTGATCCCCATCGCCACTGTTGCGCTTTTTCTTGTTTTTATTTTTCCTTTTTGAATGTTTTTCCTCTGTTATTTTTTGGTTTTCTTCCGCAACGTTCTTGGTGTCTTCCATTTTAGACAATCAAATTGAAGTTGAACGAGATTTAAAGCACTAGCAATTCGAAAAATTCAACCCTAAAACTATCTACTGACCATAACCCAAAGAGCTATAACCACAGACTGGACATCTGGGTGCCAGGCTCAGACCCAGACCCAGAAAGACAACTCCAAAAAGTATAGAGCACTGAAACGATAGATTCCATAGACGTATAAGAACTAATCTGATTTCGAAGAAAAATTTTAAACTTATTAAATAAGTTTTAAATTTTTCTGTGTTTTAAATGTTTAAAATGATGTTCTTCGGAAAACATTTCATGTTCTGCAACGCATATTGAGCTATCTTGAGCAAATGATATTTCGGAAAATGATAAATTATGTTCGTTGAAAATAGTTCTTATTTTTGATGTTTTATGTTAGCTGAAATTCTTTATAATTTTAAAAAGTCGGATATATTATTATACAACTTTCTGTAGTGTTAGTTAACACATAATGGTGAATCCGGAAGAATAGAATATATTTGGGTTTAATAGGAGTTGTGTATGTGTCAGCACTGACCAAGCGAAAAAACCAGGTCTGTTGGATTTTCTTTAGTCGGCATGTAACGCTTTTTTAATTGTTAAAATGTTAATTTTTAATTCTATTTCTAACGATTTTAAATGCTGTGATGATGCGGATAACCAACCTAATACAATAGTAGTTTCTGTCCAGAAAAAAGAGTTAGCAATTTGCTATGGTATGGTAATTGCCTTGATAATCTTTTTATATAGTCTTGATCAGGGCTCAGTACAGTTCAGACGTGAAATAGTAATTTTCTTTACAGGTGCAATTAAATTTTACAAGCTTTGACCTTACCTCCTGCCAAATAATCGCCCAGTTACAAATCATTCGTTTTTGCTCGTTAAACGTCTGGATTTATGCATTGCTCAGCAAGAGTTGCCAAGTAGGGGGCGAATGCAATATACTGTATTCAGTGTGTAAGTATAAAAGGGTTCTGAAGGATAAAACTTGAAAGTTTTTTTACTGTAGGTTACGCTGTAGTAGGGTACGCTGAGAAGGTTCTTCATTCATGGCTCACATTTGTGTTGACGTGCTCATATTAATGTGCAGCGATTTAAACCACTGCAGGGTGCATGGCCTCGAATCAGTTTTTCCGACACCCACAAGGCGCTCGAGAGAGTACACGACAGTCATTTGTATCATTCGTTTTCGAACTATTGACTGACTAAGCAACTCAATTTGGAAGAAAGCTTGGAAAATGGGGAAAATCGAGTATCACGCCGACATGAAGTTTCTTACCAAGTAAGAAAAATCTGTTCAAATCATACTGGAAGAGATGTAATTTTACTTTTATATTTTTTAAAAACTATCATTTTACTGTTTTACTTTGTTTAGGTTTACGGGGACCCTTTTGTTTTTACCTAATATAGCCGCCACAAACGGATTTCGGTGAGTTTTAAACGCTTGCGACTTCGCTCCGCGCATACGTGTGCTCGCCCCTGGTTTGAGCAGCCATAATACTGTGCCGGTGTGTTTCGTACCTGGGATATGTCGTGTCAGTTTTGTCAATGGGTCGTTGGTCTCCGAGCCACTATTGTCTTCCCGCGTGTTAATCCGCGTATCATTAATAGTTAGTCCCTGTCGCTACGGGCCTTCGCTCCCGCAAGTATCTACAGATAAAGCTGTAAAGGCCTCCGAGTCAACAGCAACAAGGATAGATTTAGTCGGTATGTTTCTCCTTCCGTGATTCGAGTACGACATAACCCATTTGGTGGCTTCCCGGCCAGCAACGGGGTATACGTAAAGCATTATCCATTCACGGGGAAAAAAAATATATATTTAATATTGGAGCAAACAAACTGTATAACTATTTATATGGTAAAGTTTAGTGAGTCGCGTATAATAAGACAGAACCGTTGTAGAAGAGAGGAAGGCTGGGCGGCCCCCTCTACTTGCTGGCTTGCATGCGAGGAGTGCTCAGACCAGATCCCACATGTACGGCACAGCATGGACAATTTTTGAAAGTATAATTACCTTACTGTTACTTAACCTTAATGTTATTTTAAATAATATAAGACAACTTTAAAGTAAAAGCAATGAAGTAACTCGATGATTTAAATGTATGGCATTGATTCTTATTCTGAATAGAATTTGTGTAAAGATTATCTATTGCCATTGGGAACGTGTCATATCAAGCCAAAACCGCTATTTTTCCGTTCGCTATAAATTTGTAATTTTACTTGATTCTAGTGAAATTGTATTAATTAACGCAGAAGCGTCATTAATTTGAATATTACATTTTGACTTTGACAATAACAAATATGTCATCTTAATGTACTCTGTGATGTCATCCAATCCAAACCATGTCCAAAACATTGTTGCCAGAATCAAAAAATACTGTACTTACTATTTATTTAATTATTATTTGTTTTATTTAATTATGAAAACAATTAACATAATATTAATAGAACGAGTGAGTAGAAGGGGCTTCAGAACCATTTTCAGACTTGGAAAAAATCAATTTGCAGATAAGGTACATTAACATTTCAGAAAATTTTGGTAATGTAGAAAAAATGGTCAATGGCGGAGTATAGCTTAGGAAAAATCTACTTCTACCAAGTGGTAGGTCCAATTTTGGACAGAAGTTCCGGGACCAAAGACTAATACAAAGATGCCGACAAGCTACCAAAAGAGTTTATACATTTAAATTGTTCAAACCAATTCCTTCAAAGACACAAGCAGGACCGGAAAGAAGAATTAGAAAATTCTCCGTCAGAAGGAGCGCTAGGAAATCTAATCGGTTTCTTAATGTGAACTGTATGTGACTAATAAATCTGTAGAAATGTGGAAAGTTGGTGAAAAAAATAAATGGTTTTTATTTTTTTATGCAATTTGAAAATTTTATTCCCTGACACGTTAATATTTTGGTAAAGTGCGTTGTCAACTTGTTCAGTTCATGTGTTGTTCTTCTTCTTAGTTTTATGGCGGTTTGTGTAACGCTCGCTGTTCGCTGTTCGCTAAGGAAACATTTTGACGCTATTGGCCGTGCGTTTAGAGTCATTGTCATGCTGAAAGATCCAGGTTACAGGCAAATGATCGTCCGATTAGGGAATCATTGTGTCCTCTAAGATATTTTTTATTGCCATTGATCCATTGTACCTTTAATCTTCCGAACGGGTCCAACTCCACATCCGGAAAAACACCCCCAAACTTTAATGTTACCGCCACCGTGCTTGACTATACTCCTTGTGGATTTCTGATTAAAAGCATTGTTTACAGGACGTATTACATAGCGCTTTCCATCGGAATTTACCATATTTATTTTTGTTTCATCTGAAAATAACAAATGTTTCCATTCTCGTACCGTCCAATTAACATATTTTTTAGCGAATAATAATTGCTTCACTTGGTGTTGCTTGGTAAGAAGCGGTACCTTTCGAGAGATTCTTCCAAACAATTTATCTTCCACTAATCTTCGGTGTATCAGTCTTGACGCCTTTACTTGGGTCTTTTTTTAGCAACACGAATGATTAGCGTATCTTCTCTGGGAGAGGTTTTTCTTGGCCGAGCTTTTCTAAGAACATTTTCAACAGTTCCATGTGTTTTATAATGATCAATTGCATAAAAAACTTTCTTAACAGAACAATTTAAATCCTCAGCTATTCTTCTGTACACCCACTTATGATCTATATGTAAATTAACAATTAGTTGACGCGTCACAACTTTGATTTTTGCCCATTTTGAACAAAATAAAATTCAGATTGAATTTTGCATTTCCGCCAAAATAATAGAAAAAGCCAAGAAAGAAATGTTATTCTCCAATTTCAAAAAAAGAACGAGCTATGGATGATTTTTGAAAATGTTTCTAATTCGGCGTCCAAGCGGCCAGTTACAGAAAATAAACTCCTACATGTGTAAGACTCATTTTGTAATTAAAAGTAAGTTATGTTTTACATTTTATGCATTTTATGAGTTTTTTATTTTAGTGGCTATATTATTGCATGATTATTAATTATTGAATGTGTATATTTTTTATGAACATTTGTACGTTGAAGTTATACTTTCTTTATTCATAACAAGTGTTTCTAATTATCTGACCACCAATGTATATATATATAAATATTTATACTGAGATAGTCTCTGTGTGTGTGTGAGTGTGCGTGTGTGTGTTTGTGTGTGTGTGTGTAATGAACGAACAACTACTTTGTGAACTACAAGTTTTTATTTATAAATTTCATTATTATTTATAAATTTAATTATTGTACAGTTATTTGTATTAGTTATTGAACAGGATAAATCTACTCACTGGATTAAGTCGTCTGTTTGCTCATAGTCTAATGTAAGAACCCATGTTCTCAAATTATAAACTGTAAGTGGATATATATTGAGTCTCCGATTTATTTTATTGTATGACCACGCTGCCGCCTTGCAGTTGCTGTGAGATACTTAAAAGGTGTGTGGATGTTAGGTATTGTGCGTTTTACGCTATATCTTTTTTCATTATACGGAGTGTTCTTATGTTCTTGACAGATTATTTGGAATATATACATTTGACAAACGGTAAAAACTTGGCATCTTTCATAAAGTGATCTAGTGAGAACTATATAGTGATTGAAGGTCATAACTTAGAACAACATCTTTGCGCTCGTTCAAGATGGATCAAAAATGGTTTTTATGTTCCTCCCCATATCCCGATACAGTACGCAATTATAGATTGAGCTAATGCAAAGAAGACCATGCGCATGAGATCAAAATCAGCGACTTGTCTTAAATTTTGAAAAGCCCATACAAGTCTTCTAAGTCGAGTTGTCAAAAGGTCTATGTGTGGACCCCAGCTTAGTTTTTCATCTAGCCGAACTTCTAAATACTTCACAGTAGGTGATTTGGAAATAGAAAAACAGGTACAATGTGCACCCAGTGAGTAGTTACACGAATGAACTTTGATGTCTATTAATTTTTGTTTAGTTTTAGCAAAAGAAAACTGAGTATATGTTGTTTTTGAGAGGTTAAGCGTGAGAAGATTCGTATGAAGCCAACGATTAACTTCAACAACAACAATCTCAGCAGACTAAGCAGAGTCTGATAAAAGTGGGAGTCTATTATACACAATTATATGTATATAAAATGTAAAAATAATATGTTACTGGCAACAGTGTCAGTGTTAACTGTCAAGTGTAGACAACTGTCAATGTCAACTATCATATCTCTTTTCTAGCGTATGTGCACTGTGGTTAGTGTATTTTGTTTTGCAAATCTCTAAAAATAATTTAAATCATAGTCTTTTTAATTGAAATATTTTATGAGATATTAATTTAAATAGGGATTTAGACTTGTAATCAATTATTTCATATATACAAATTATTTTTTTAGGTGAGGTAAGTTACTGTTCAATCATGGGGAAAGGAAATAATATGATCCCTAATGGCCATTTCCATAAGGATTGGCAGAGATTCGTGAAAACTTGGTTTAATCAACCAGCGAGGAGACATCGCAGAAAGCAAAACAGAATCAAGAAAGCTAAAGCTATAGCACCTCGTCCAGCAGCAGGTCCTCTGCGGCCTGTCGTTCGCTGCCCTACTGTTCGGTACCATACAAAGATCCGAGCCGGTCGTGGTTTTACTCTTCGTGAAATCCGGGTAATGTACTAATAAGTTTTCAAAGAAAGTTAAAAGGGTTATATCTTATTAGTTTTTTAAACACTTGTTTAATCTAAATTTTTAGGCTTCTGGACTAAACCCTGCCTTCGCCAGAACAATTGGAATCGCTGTAGACCCTCGAAGACGTAATAAGTCTGTTGAATCTTTGCAGACAAATGTACAAAGATTAAAAGAGTACAGAGCTCGTCTTATTTTGTTCCCTAAGGGTAAAAAGGTAAGTAGAAACGTTTAGTAAAATTATTTTTTTTCTTAAGTTAAAATATAATGTTAGATACAACATATAAATGGCTCAGCTTCAGATTTGGACTAAGTTAGTAATTCAGAAACATTTGAATGAGTACTGTTGTGTCATGTTTCTAGAGGAAATACAAATAGAGATGCCATAATCATTATAGCCCGCCATCTATCAATCTAGCCCTGACATCACACCATAGGTACCAATGACAGTAGAATATTGTTTATAGTATAAAAATATAGATTGACAATGTAAATGGCTTCTTTAAACCAAAACATTTAACCATTTTTTGCTCCTGACTGATATGTAAGAGGTTTTGTTTAAAAAGTGATAAAATATTGAAAATTATATCCTTTTAATCAATTCTGATTATGCATAGAAATCATACCTCAATGTTCTTGTTTTCGACAGCTTGTGTCGAGTGATTATCAAACTTCAAAAAATCTTTAATTTTTTTTTTATGGGAAGTGGACAAAATAGCAAGTGGCTCCTCTGATGGTAAGTGAATTCCCATTGTCCTCTAACATCTGAAACACCAGAGGAGTTGCACATGCATTGGTGACCTTAAGGATATTTTGGAGATGGGATGAGGGAGTGTTTCTCTGGTTCACTTCACACCAGTATTTTGTGCTTATAACGACACTACCTATAGGTAGTGGTTATAGATTACTAATAGATACTGCTCAGTGTACCTTAATGTATTTTCATAGCACAATTTTTTGCATACCTGGGAGTAGAATGTGATGGTTGAAGTTTTGCTCTACACACTGATATATTGCTATGAAATTTCAAAGGTTTTTCCCTTTGTTGTTTTGAGTGACATCTATGAAAACTAGTGGATGTGCCACCCTGTTTCATAAATGGCTAACACTTAAACAGAGAGCGCTGTAATATTAGTATTGAATATGAGATCTGGTATTTGTCATTACCTATACATTTTTAAATAAAATTTTACCTTGATAATTGTCGCTGATATCCTAGATGACTTTATTATTGGTCTGGACTTCTTGAGGACCCTTGTGCCATCAATTTGCTAGCAGCAATGTTAAGACGTGGAAGCAAAGAAATTCTGATAAAAGGTGTACTACCAGTAGGAAAAGTACCACCCATAGTCTGGTCAACTGACATTATGATTATGTAAAATGTAGCTAACATCTACGGATACATATCAGAACTGTCACACAGCACAGCTTAACTCTAATTGCCATGATCTGTATGTTTGACCTGGCTTTCTGATCTTAGAAACAAACATGGTTTTCTGTTTTCTTAAATTATTGTAGGTTGGGGAAAAAGTTTTTTCTTATTTTATATACAAATTCAAGATATTTTTATCATAGTTTATTTACAATTGATTATAATATATATATGTGCATTTGATAAGTTGTTGCCATTTTGTAGGTAGTGTGTCCCATTGCTGTAGAAATTATACAACTTGACAGTCCTCTCTTGATGTTAACCTAACACTACCAAAAGAGTTTAAATCTTCTGAGAAAGTCCCTGAGCCAGTACCTGAATCTGTTTTGGATCCATGAGCAAAAATTCTGAGCTTGTGTGGGTCCAGACCTTCTCTATGATGATCTTCATGTAGTTAAATTTTATACTTTTGTTGAAAATATTGTTTGGGGATTCTGTCATACTTTGCCTTCCTTGGCTTCCTTGGCTTCCTTGGCTTGGTCTTTCCAGAAATTGTTCTCAGCTTGATGGCAGCCAATGACGCTTCTTCCTGTATAAGAAGGGCCAGCGGCGGCAAATCCATGTCTTGTAGAGCTGCAGTAGGGTGGTTCTCATGCAGCCTATGGCAGCCATACAGGCCAGTCTCTAATAGTCCTGAAAATTGTTTGTAGTTTTGATGCATTTGGTTTTTGTCCATCATGAAGAAGGATGATCTTATACAGCCACAGGATGACAAGCCCCCAGTGCTTGCCAATCATCCTTTTACATTGCTGAAAAGTAATGCTGGCCTTGTTGATTTTGTGTTCTATGTGGTTGTTCCAGTTCAGTTTGCTGTCCAAAATAATACTAAGATATTTAACCTGTGGTGACAGCTTTAGTTCAGTACCAGACAGTCCGGGTAGATAATGTCTGTCCAGCACAGATTTGTGAGTGAAAATCACAATTTATGTTTTACTTGGATTTGCTGATAATCCATACTCTAACATTCTACAATGTGTAGTGCTGGTTGAGTAAAATCACATACCATATTAGTAGATTTACTTGTGATTAGTATTGCTAGATCATCTGCATAACCTATTGTATAGAAATGGTTTGCATTTAGCTTTTTAATGAGGTCATTTATGACCATGTTCCATAGAATCCACCCCCATGGGGGCAGCCTTTGGAAAGAATAGCAACTTTTGACTCACCTACAATCCTCTCTATTCTTATGTGATGCATATTGTTAATCCACTCCGACATGACCAGTTCCACGCCATGTCGAGGGCAGTGTCAATACTGGAAAGTTAGATTTGTCTTAAGCTCCATTCACATCTAGAAAGGTGCCTGGACTTATACTTTTGCTTTTATAGGCCTCTCCTATCGATTCGCCTGTGCTATATGCATCTTGTTTTGCATGCAGCAGTTTGTATACCTCCAACGATTCTCTCAGTTCTATTTTGTGCAGTTGGTATGCTTAACTTTTGATTTAATATTAATATTAAAATGGCATCCCAAGTTGGTGGTAGCACCCAGTCACTATTAAAATTAGAATGTTTATTATTTCAGTAACTTCGCTTATCATCTTTGGCAGGATTTGGTGTTCTGTTGTGAGGATCTGAGGTCTAGAAAATTTTATGTAATTGTTTGGAAATTTTCTTATATTTGATTGGTACTTTGCATTATCTCATAAAGGTGTAACATTAATTTGGCTATTATTTATTCCACTTTCTACTGCTACCGCTATTTCTGCAGTTGTGGATGGTGTTTCACTAGTTAAAAGATTACAATTCTCAATTATAGCAATGTTGACTACATTCTAAACTAGGGAATAATGGCTACATTTTTTTTATATAAATGACAAAAATATGTTATTGTAAAACTGCTTTTACATATTCTGCATTTTCCTTCTTTCGCGCGTAATCGATAATTCTGCTAATTTGTCCTTTCCGACTTAATGGGTAATTAAAAATTTACTGTTATTTTTAAGCTTATTGTGCGAAAATATTTACTCTTTAGTTTTTCAAAACCTGCTTCTAATTTAGTTTCAAATTACCGCAGTTATCTTACTTTGGGCATGTTCTATGGTTTTGTTTAAAACAATCTATTTTTAATACTTTGCTTTGGCAGCACAATATTTAAGAAAAATTTCAGTCACCAAACCACATGTCATGAGTGGCAGTTGCGGCAAAACCTCCTTATGGAAGAGGCCTATCTACTGCTGTGGACTGATTACAGCTTTTTATATAGCTATTATAGTTTAGTGGTCAGGGTGCCAACTTCAAATTTATTTAAGGCACTATGAGAATGTGTTTCACTAAATAGGATAATTTTGTAATGATCCCCTCACCCTGAACCAGGAAATTAGATGCCCCTGGAGAGAAGCAAAATTCGCGGCGGAAACGTAATTATAACAAATTCAATTTATATTTGTTTTCCGTTATTATAATTCAAAATAGACCTATAGTAAAAATAAACGAAAAGTATCTTTAATCTGTATGGAAGATTAAAATAATCTTAAATCAAACTAGTCTTCTTTGTGTGTGGTGTCATTTTTCGGTTGACTTTCAACAGCATTATATTAGCTAATAATTAATTTATGTTGTTGTCAGCAATTGACCTTAAAAATTAAACTTTATTCTATGCTATATTAAATAAATGTATAGTAATAAAAATGAGAAAAAAAGTAATGACTAAGTAACAGTGCCTTCTCTCGCAATTATCGCATACTTAGTAGCACTAAATATTGTGAAAGGCAGCATAGCAATAGCTATCAAAGTACTTTTGAGTAATATATATTGCAGATGATAGCAGGATAACACCATTTATCATATAGTAGATGACTTGATTTGATTCTTTGATGCTTTTTGGTTACCCTTTCCTTTCGTTTCTGCTAGTGCCCACAAACTCTTCCACCTTTCTTTTCACTCCATGGCCATGCATTGTCTATTATCTATTTATGTTGTCGGATGGAAGTATTAGCAGCGCTGGTTTACTGGCCAGGATAACACCATTTATCATATAGTAGATGACTTGATTTGATTCTTTGATGCTTTTTGGTTACCCTTTCCTTTCGGTTCTGCTAGTGCCCACAAACTCTTCCACCTTTCTTTTCACTCCATGGCCATGCATTGTCTATTATCTATTTATGTTGTCGGATGGAAGTATTAGCAGCGCTGGTTTACTGGCGTGAGTTGTAAATTAACAAGTATATTATGTACAAATTGTATTAACTTTAAAGGTTCTGAAGGGTGAGGCTAATGAGGAGGAGCGTAAGTTGGCTACTCAGTTGCGCGGTCCTCTGATGCCTGTCCAGCAACCAGCACCAAAGTCCATTGCCCGTGTTATCACTGAAGAGGAGAAAGACTTCAAGGCCTATCAATATCTAAGAGGGGTAAGTAAAGTGATATTTGACACTATTGTAATCACTACTTGGTTTGAAGGTTTTTATTAAAATTTAGATATCTAATATTTTTTTCACTTCTATAGATGAAATGTCAAATATTGTTTCCATAATCTTTATATCTATTATTAGCTCATAAATGATTTAGAATGAGTGAAATACCTATGCAAGTGCGACTACATTGCAGGATTACTTTGATTGTGTAGGCGACTTAAAGCTGATCAGATATTTGATCTGTTTCGTTGGCCTAGTGAACTTATAAGCAGCTCAAATACATCTTGTGCTAAAGTAACAAAAACTAAAATAGTATGTCTAAATTACTGTACTTATTCAAATTTACATTGGGAGTGTGACCTGTAGAATATTTTGAGGTTTAATTTAATGATACATTGCATCCATCATACTACATCATTCCAAATGGATATACCATAATTTGAATAAAGGACTTCATAAGATATATATCTCAATATTGTACAGTGTAGCTATATGACATCGGTAAGAGAATTTTCCACCCCATCTTATCCTATGGGTTCTTAAAACCGACTAGTAAAAAATCCCTAATAGATACAATGCCTAATCATCAAAGCGATATGGTGTTATTGTCCCTAAACCCCAGAGTGAAGAGACAAGTTATGAAAGTGTCATTTTAAATTTTATATGCATTATTTTCAGGCACGTTCTATTGCCAATCTTGTTGGTATTAGAGCCAAGAGATTAAAGGATGCTGCTGAAAATCCTGATGATGTTACTAAAGCTCCATCAGCCGTGAAAGAAGGAAAATCTAAAAAGTAACTTGTTGAGTAAACATCTTCAAACATATATTTGTGTATTATTTTGATGCCAAAGGTTCCCATCCAAATTTCTTCTAATTTACTCCTGTTTTTTTTGTTAATTTAGTCTGTTCTGCTGAAAGCAAATAGCTAATAATAAAACTGGTAGGGAAATAATTATTGAAGAAGAAATTATTTTAAAAACTATTTTAGAGAATTCATAATTAAATTATCCCAACATAAGTAAGATATACCTTGACAATTGTTTAATTATTGAGGTACATTTTATACTGGCTATGTAGGTTAAAACAATTAAATAATGAATTGCAAAGAAATGTTTATTATGAGAATTTTTCATTTAACTTAAAAATAAAGAAAACCACTCTTGAATGTAGCTGTAAAGCCTTCCTAAAAAAGTATTTTTAATCCCTTAAAAATAAAATAAATATTTGAGACCCATTTTCAAAATACTTATGTAGACACTAAAAGAGCTTAAGCAAAAATATAAAGTAGTGGACGTAGCATAGGCCGCCACCAGTTTTGCGACTGATTAAGTGCAGAGCCGCCGCAAGCGTCACGACCGGTCACTGCAGAATGTAATGTGTGAATCGAAGGTAATCAGCTCTTAAAAAAACCTTACTGAAAACAAATTTTACTTTTGCTATTGTGAAAATAGTTAAAGGAGACAAGTTATGATGGTCATGTCACTGTTACAAATAAAAAATCTCGACCTCATGGCTTAATGGTTATCGTACCTGAGTAACGAGCCTCGTTTAGAGCCGGACCGATTAACTGGTCCGGAAGGCCTAATACAATGAACAAAATTATTTGAAGGCGGCGTATATAATGTATTATTTTAGCTGTTATTTGTATGTAATTTACTGTTAGTTGAAATATTACAGCATACTTATTATCTATACTACAGGTGTTCGTTCGTTTGAAGTCTGGTATGTTTTTGCTTTTGCATTTAAATAAGCTTTTGTCTGTGGTCTTCAATACACTAATTACGATGAAAGGGCGATCTTTGGAGGACTTCCTTAATGTATCATTGAAGACCACAATAACACGTTTTTACGCGAAGTAGCTACATACAAGTTTTTATACTATTCATTAAACATTGATTTTTGACAAAATAAATTTAAATTTCCATTTTATGAACTCAATTATTAATTGAGTTCATAAAATGGAAAATACCAATCATCGAGCGGGATTGAAAACACTGCTGGATTGCAATTGCAGGCGTTGCCCGCCATCGAGATTCAGTATGTTCAAAATCGCGGCGCGAGGGCTGTATGCGTCGGTTTCTCGTTTATTGCGTTGTCGACCGCGTAACGTGAACACAATTAACAAAAACAGTGAACGTACTGTTATACGGTATTTACCGAAGGGCTTTTTAAAAAAAAAATTAAATTTAGTTAAAGTATTTAATTGAGCAAGAAATGGATGGCAAGTGTCACGCGCGGATGTTGGGATCGAACTGGCTTTCTCAAATGTACGCGAGAACAGTCAGAAATGCTGACAAGGCTAGTGTTAGGGCAGTACGTATTAATATATACACTGTGTATATATAACAGCCCCCAGGGTTAAGACTAAACTTACCCCGAAAGGGTTAAGACTAAACTTACCCCGAAAGGGTTAAGACTAAACTTACCCCGAAAGGGTTAAGACTAAACTTACCCCGAAAGGGTTAAGACTAAACTTACCCCGAAAGGGTTAAGACTAAACTTACCCCGAAAGGGTTAAGACCAAACTTACCCCGAAAGGTTAAGACTAAACTTACCCCGAAAGGGTTAAGACTAAACTTACCCCGAAAGGGTTAAGACTAAACTTACCTCGAAAGGGTTAAGACTAAACTTACCCCGAAAGGGTTAAGACTAAACTTACCCCGAAAGGGTTAAGTTTATGCAAAGGTTGTACGGATTTTGGGAGTAGGGGGTGGTCGTGACTCGGTAGCGACTTCTGAGAGTTCTTCCGAGTTATCAATGTTGCGTTTGGCTTTTCGTTTATTTATGAAACGGTGACACGAGCCTGATTTTACAAACTTATAAAATACAAACAAAATCGCAATAAACATAATTATAGAAATTACAATTGTAGTAGTGGAATAATAATTGCCATATAAAACAATATGAGGTTTTTCAATAATATCATCGAGGTCTTTAATATTATCATTTATATTTGTATATTGTGGCAATGCTATAGAGTCAAGGTTAATATGCGTTAAGTTAATAAAAGGAATTTGTGGTTTGGTTTTTAATAAAGTTTTAGTGCTACAACAAGAATCGTTCATTAAGTTAAAATCCACTTGAATTGGCTTTAACTTTATTATTTTTGAATATTTTGGTATTAACCTTAAATCTTTGTGAAAAGCTAAACAATTAATTGGTAGATTTAAAATACCTGTACCCGATATTTTTATTTCGGTGTTGGATAAATCTTTACAATCTATGGAGAATTTAGATGGATCTGTGATTACGTATATCCATTTGTTATTAGATAGCGGTTGCCAGATATTCAAATTTCCTCTAATGAATTTAGTGTTACATGTGCTCGGTACAGAAGAGAAGAAGACTAGAAATTATTTCCGATTCGCAGATCGGATTCGTAAAACTAGCATACACATTTAAATTGTTACAAATATAATCTAAATTATTTATTATCTTACAGTAGCTAAGGGAATCAAGCATACAATAATGCGCCCTATCTCTCGTAATAGCTATGTACTTAGTGGATGGTATTATAGTAGTATACGTATTTTTGTCTACCACAACTGGGTATGGGATATTATGATACATATAATAATTGTCAGAGCCTACTAGTGGGACTTTTAGAAAAAATACTATTTTTTTATCATTATAATATGTGGTTATCTCGGAAAAATTCAATATAACGTATATATTTTCTAAAGATAAACTCAAAGGCAATTGATGGTGATCAGCCATGGACCTATAATTTTCCGCTAGTTCTGTAAACAACTGTTTTGGGCTTATTATTGAAGGGTACAAAATATTAGTTTCCAATACATTAACAATTTCATTAATTTTAGTCCTTATTAATAGATGATTAGAGCTTACAGTAAGGGTTTGTAATGACATGGTTAAGGTATCAATAGCATTATTCAACTATTGTTCATGTACACTAATTTTATTCAAGCTGTCCGAAATGGTTGAAGTTGTGACAGGTGTGACAGGAAGGTTGATCCTTTTCTATGATTTGAATAGCGTTACTGTCACGGATAGCGTCATTCTCATCCATAGTCCCAAAAACATGTTTAAATATAGTACCAACTCCTGCGATCCAGGCTGACCTTTTAGTTCTCGATTCGATAAGATGTGAAATTGATTCGAAATCTTGAATTATATCGTCATATCTAATTGACAATGGTTGGAGTAAGTTAATACACTCGTCATTAGAGTACAAAACGCTTTGTTTGCTTTGCATAGGAACTTAAAGCTGCCTATCACACCGTTCAAGTTTTTAATGTGTGCCTCTATATAAGAAATGTCTACCGGGATAACTACACTAAGATATTTATTTATTAATTTAAGTGATCCAATGGGATCAAAATAGATACCTGTTGTATTCGACGATGTTTCGACGAAGGTCTCCTGTGCGGAGGACAGGGAACTGTAAATTAAATTAAATTTTACTTAATCTTTTAATGTAATTTTTTTTTGAACTTGTACTTATTAGGTATATGTTATTGATCATATGTATTTAGGAATCGCGGCGACGGGCTAATTTAACTTCGTCAAAGTGATGGATTACGTGTCGCCTATTTATTAGTAGCGTTAGGCTATTTCGACCATTTACTTTAATTATTTTATAAGGCCCTTTCCATATTTGGGATAAGGCTTTCAGCAAACGGAGGCGACTTTTTAGGAAAACAGTCACCAGCACTATAGTTCACAGGACGGCTCTGGGAGTCGTAGTAGGTTTTCGAGGTCTCTTTGGACTTATTTATGTGTTCAATAGCTTTACCACGTGTTAATTTTAGTCGGTGTTGCAACATTTTAATATAATCAGGGTAAGTAGCGTCGGATACGGATTCATAGATTGAATTAGGAAGGACAGGTTTATGGCCGAAAAGCAATTCATATGTATAGTTTGTTGTGGAATGAGTTGCTATATTGTATGCTGACATGGCCGTGTATACGTATTTTGGCCAGTCATCTTGATTTTCTGAAACATAGAATTTTAAATACTCTTTTAGCATAGAGTGACTACGAAATTTACACAGCTCTTTAAACATTGCTGCTGTGAAATTCGTGCCCTGGTCGGCAAGGATAGTCTTCGGTATTCCAAATAAGGAGATGAAATGGATCCAGCAATCTCCGGTTTCTTTGGCAGTAGTACTGCGAATGGGATAAGCTGTTAAAAATTTGGTAAGGTCATCCTGAAGGGTGAGTATGTATTTAAGTTTCGCAGCTCCGGATTCGGGTAGAGGACCAACTATATCTAAGGACAATCTTTGGAATGGGGCTGTTGAGGTGGTAGTTATTTGCGTTGGTGCTCTATTTACTTTCCTTAAGGCTTTATTGGTTTGGCAAGAATTACCATTTTTTACGTATTTTTCTATCTCGCTTCGTATATTTTTCCAATAGTATTGTTCACGAATTTTGTTTACAACATTCTATTGGAACCTAAATGACCGGCGACAGGGACATCATGATTTACGTGTAATATTTTTTTGACTTCTGAAGGGCTAGGGTAGTAAATTCGGTTTCGATAGATGTTGACTTAATACCAGTGTTGTGAAATAGGTATTGTAGTATATTGTAAATTTTAATATATGTATGTTTGTCGAATGGGTTCTTGAAATCAGTGATGCTTACTTTATTCACTGAATCTCGTTCTATTATCAAGTGGTTTCTGAGAATTTTTAGCGATTTTAAGATGTCACTATAAGAGCATGTATCGAAGTGATGTATTTTGGTAAACAGAAAGCAATATAATTTATTGTTTTGTGTGATGGACTTGTACGATAATATTGTTCTTTCTGAATTGATTAACGATTCGGAGTCTGTTATATTTGACATAATTTCCTCAACGTATCGGACAGATTCATCGAGGTCGAGAGACGTTGGGATTATGAGGATTCTGTCTTGACTTTTTAGTAAATTGTCACAGTATTCGTTGATTACCGTATTATATTTGGTATTTGGAGAGGTTTTTAAGAATTTACTGTAGTTTCATTGGAATTGAACGAATTTTGGCTTATAGGGTCAATTACAGGTGGAATCGGATTTTGGATTGTGACAGTAGAGGGTTGCGGTTCTATTCCTACTTCACTACTCGGATGTGGATTGAGGCTTTCAGTTGAGGGTTTCGTGAGAGGAATTAAATCTTGAATATCAGGTAAGGGGTTAGGAATCATCAGTGGATCAGGTAAGTCTTCTAATCCCGAAGGTGTTAACGGACTGATGTCGGGATTTTCAGAATTGAATGGACTAAACTCTAAAGGTCCTAGGTCTCTTAGTTCAGTTCTAGGGATGTTTTCTGGATGTACTGGGTACACCGGATTGACGGGATAGCGGAAAAGTGCATCAGCCGCTGAATTTAATCTACCTTTACGGTAAACTTTTTATATTCAAATTTCTGAAGTTGTAGACGCCAGCGTTGTAATTTGCTGCTGGGGTCAGTATGGTTGAACAGCCATTTTAATGGTCGGTGGTCTGTTACTACTATAAACTTACGGCCGAAAAGTATGGCCTGAAGTTTTTACAACCCCAAACTATAGCCAGCAATTCTTTTTCGGTTGTGCTATAGTTGGTTTCGCATTTATTGAGTGTTCGTGAGGCAAATGCTATAGGATGGTCTTTTCCTATAGGGCCTTGGGAAAGGATGGCGGATATAGCATGATTGGACGCGTCACAGGTGAGATTAAAAGGTTTGGTGAAATCTGGATATATGAGTACAGGGGCTGTGACCAATTTTTCTTTTAACATTTCAAATGCCAGTTGTTGTTCCTTTGTCCAGTTATAATAAGCCACGTCCTTTTTGAGAAGTGACGTAAGTGATTTAGACAGTTTTGAAAATTAGGGAACGAAACGTCGGTAATAGGATATAAGGCCAAGGAACGATTTTATATCTCTAGGACATTTTGGGATTGGTTAATTCTTGGACGGCTTTGATCTTGTTAGGATCTGGTTTCAATGCATTTTCAGTTATGATATGCCCCAAGTAACCGACTTCTTTGCGCAAGAATTCGCATTTGTCGGGCTGTAACTTGAGGTTAAATGAGCGGAGTCTTTCAAAGACTATTTAAATTAATAATATGTGTGGAGAGATCATGGGAATATATTACTATGTCGTCCAAGTACACGAAACAGCGTTCTCCCAGCAGGCCGGTGAGTACGTTGTTCATCAGCTGCCGGAAAGTTGCAGGGGCATTTTTGGCTCCGAACGGCATGCGCGTAAACTCAAACTGTCCTTGAGGAACAGTAAAAGCAGTTTTACATGCATCTTTACGAGACATTTTTATCTGATGGAAACCAGAAGCAACTTGGCAATGCAAAATACTTTTCGAAAAGTATTTTGCATTGCCAAAGTTGATCAAGGATTTCGACAATATTAGGAATGGGATAGGTTTCGCCAATGGTAATATCGTTAAATTTTCTATAATCTACGTCAACGCGCTATTTATTTTCGCCAGACGCGTCGATCTTCTTTGGGACAACCCATATTGGAGAGGACCAGGGGGATGCAGAGGGTTGAATGATGTTTTGTTCCAGAATTTTATTTATTTGGGAACTTACTTCCTGCTTGTGTACCTCAGGAAATCGGTAGGATTTGTCATTAACAGGTTGATCGGATGAGGTGCGAATTTCATGTTGAACAGCGTCGGTGGAGGAAAGTGCTTCATTCGGTAGGTGAAATATGTCAGAATATGTAGAACATGTATTAAGAAGAGCTTCTCGTTCTTCGAGGTTTATGTGATATCCGACTTTGTGGAATCAGCTGTCGCCAGCAGTATTTCCGAATAGTTACGACTTAGGGACCTTCAAGAAAAGAGCTTATTCCTTCCTTAAAGGCCGGCAGCGCATCTGTAGCTCCTCTGGTGTTGTGGATGTTCGTGGGCGTCGGTGATCACTTACCATCAGGTGAGCCGCACGCTCGTTTGCCCCCTTCTTCTATATAAAAAAAAAAAAAAAAAAAAAGAACTTCATTGGTTCTAGTCAAGCACGTTTTGTTCATATCATATACCTGATGTGACTCATAATCAACTGGGTGTAATGTAAGTTGGAGATTAGAATTAAGAGTGACGGGCGATTCTCCAGTGTTTAAAATTGTGAGACTCACACGCTTATTGTCTTTACCTTAACTAGACAATTAGCTATAAGTAGTGTATCACTTATTCGTTGGTCGAGGTCGATGCCTTCCTTCAGTTCAGGATTTGTAACAGTACACTCTACAATAAATTCGGAACGAGGTGGAATGTGGTAAATAGGATTAGAAAAGTTAAGTTTAATTTGATTATTTTTTAAGTTAAGGATCTGTCTGTTATAATCAAGAGAGCACTGGTAGAAGTTAAGTAGGTCATTTCCTATTATTCCATCATATGGTAAGTCTATGTTGTTAATAATGTGGAAGGTAAAGGGGATAGATTCTCTACCAAATAATAGATTTAGATTAAAGTTACCAAGAGTAGGCATGGCATTCTCATGGCTCTTTATACCTTTTACTTTAATTATATTGTTTTTGAGTTTCAGGTTAGAGTACGACATGATAGATGAATTATTTATGAGACATATGTAAGATCCAGTGTCAACGAGGAAATTCATTAGTTTATCGGTTATAGATGTTTTGATAAGGACATTAGGTAAGGCTATCTTACTCGGGATGCATGTTATCTCATATACCCGGTTTATTTCATTACGTACATCAATAATGCTTTTGTGGGTGTTAGCTTTATTATTCACACTTTTATTTTGAGTCTTGATAGGTTTTTCATTATTTTCGACCTTTGCTTGGGGCTGGTTACCCGTGTGGTCCTTGGATTTATGAAGGGTGCTTTTATATTTTAAGGGTGTGGCTAAAGGTGGAATTTTGGGCCCTACGAGACACCTGCGCGGACCCATATTCGTTTAAATGATCAGCGCTTACTCGTAGTAGTCCGTATTGTCCGCACTAGTAGATGGCTGTGGTTCGGTTTCGTATTTATCTGATTCATAACTGAGTATGCAATTAACGTGAGCTGGTTTACGCTCTTGATTTGATCTGTGTGGATACTGGGTCAGTTGAGCAACTCTAAACTTACAGTTATTGAACTCACGTTTTTAGGCACACTTCAATGGTGTGACCATGAATTTTGCAATATCTACAGAAAGGACTCTGATAATTTCAGTCTGGTTGTTTTATCATTTGATTTTTGTAATTGATGTTAGAACCAGAGGGCCTAAAGGAGTAATTAGGCTTTGGTGTTGGACGTTGTGTCGAAGGTGCGTGAATACTGCTTTTATGGAATATGTTTAAGATTTTTTCTTCGGAAACAGCTAAATTAATGGCTTCGTTAAGGTTAGCTGGATCATTGCTTCGGACTAGGTTGGAAATTTCGGGCTAAGGCCAAGTGAAAATGTATATAAGGCAAAGTCTTCCATAGCCGCCGTGCGCCCTGTTAATTCGGATTTCTTTTTGTTGGATAAAGTTACCTCTGTTAGCAATTTGGAAAGACAAGTTTCGACGCGTAAGGCAAATTGGTTCACCGGTTAATTGTTAGATTGTCGACAGTCTTGTAACTCAGACAAGAGATGGGCATAGTGCTTTCGCTCCCCGAATTGGGTGGTTAAGAAACTGCTTAGCTGTTCCCCAGATTCGAATTATTTTATAGAATAGGCAGTTTTAGCTTTTCCTTTCAATCGTGACACTATGGTGATATTTAAAACACGATTGATTTTTGAGTACCCGTTGCTAACTCAATCGCGTTATTACAATTTGTTAAAAATGAATTTAATTTTTCTCCAGTGCCATCGAAATGTTTAATGAATTTAAATAAATTACCTATGTCGACTTCATGTTTTTCCTGTTTTGTTTGAGAATCTTTGGACATTGTGTATTAAAATCAAGGTAGTAATAAAATAAAATTTGATTCGGTGTGATATATGGCTGCCAAGGTATTATTTATCTCTAAGCAGTATTCGACCCGTGAGCGATAAGCCGCTGTTTTGCTTCTAACAACTATTTTGTAATACAATATGACGTTTATTTCTGTGTGAAAGTTACAATAATATGTTACAACAAAAATGGGTGATAGTATGAATTATTTCTCTATTTTGAAATTATCTCTAAAAACACACACTCATATATAGTGAGATAGTCTTAGATGAACTTACAGGAGTACGAGGAATATACTCGAACATGGTCACTTTCGGTCAGCACTATGATTTTGCGTCGGCAGGCTTTGGCTACTTCTTAAGATACACGTAAGTAGATCAGGACGCAGTACAGGAGCAGGATTGAGACTTCAAGCACGACGGCTACTTTGATGTTGGATATTTTCAGGATTGTAAGTTGCTCGGACAATTTTCCTGCCTCGCAAGATGTGGTCTTCAGGATTGACACTCGCGGAGTTTATTTTTCACTTAATTCAATTTGCCCGGACGGAGACGTACCAGGGATACCTTCACCATCGGTATACCACCGCTGCCACCATTTTTTTTTAAAAAAACGGCTTTTTAAAAAAGAAATTATATTTAGTTAAAGTATTTAATTGGGCAAGAAATGGATGGCAAGTGTCACGCGCGGATGTTGGGATCGAACTGACTTTCTCAAATGTAATCATGAACGCGAGAACAATCAGAAATGCTGACAAGGCTAGTATTAGGGCAGTAAGCATTAATATATACAGTGTATATAACAGAACGAACATCGGATTTATTAAATTTTACGAAAATGTGAAAACTCATTTTAAATAGCAATCTGAATAAAACCATAGCGGCTCTGCACTATACTGCCATGGGCTCCGTATTAATTGACATACTTTACAGGCCGCTTCGGGCAGACTCGAGCCATGGTAACAGTACGGCACGGGGCGCGATTATTCATATTGGCGTGGGCCACAGTTTTAGATGACGCCCAATCCTTTGGTATTTGCGGCGTGGATTCTCGTGGTGCGTTAAGTTGGACGCGGTTTGCCTACTTTACGTTTAAGCAATGCGCCGCTGCAGCGTAAATAAATTAAATAAATTTTAGAGAAAGAGGGTTCCGAAATTTGGTAAGTATTAAAAGGGCACGAAAAACTTTTATCGAAGACCACGAAAGGAAGAAGAAAATTAATTTCTCAACGACTAGAGAAACGCGCCGACTTTGAATTAACAGATTTACAAAGAATATTTTAGAAAAGTACATGGTAAAAAAGTTGAAACTAATTCTTCAACGACACTTCCAACACATGTATCGAATATTCTAACAGATCCATTTTTTTTTATCAAATATAGCCAATGACCATGTGGAGGAAAGAATTGTTTAAATGAGTCCAGTTGGCTCAGGAGGTTACCTATCACACACATATTAGTAACTCTCACATTACTAGTATAGACTTTATCCAATTAATTTTAAAGTACCAGTTTAAATTGAGATTCCATAAATTGTGTAGATTTATTTCTTCCAGATTAACCTAAAAAACATAATTTTGACTTATAAATTAGTCAGAAATACTTTAGATAAAAAAAATTCTGTCCTAGAATATGTCTGCAATTTAATATTTAAAGTTTCGTCACAACAACATTAAGTGTACCAACATTAGACACAAGTAAAAACATAAATCATACAACTATTGTGGAACTATAAGTATATTTAATACATTATTATTGCTCAATAGTATAGCTAAATTACTAAGCCAAGTTGCCAAGTAGCTTAAGCTGTGGAATTTACTTCAACAATAGTTTTTTCTTTAGCATTCTCTTCTGCTTTGGCGTCACTTTCTTCACCATCGGCGCTTTTCGATTTTTTGTCGCTTTTCCGGAATTTATCGTACCTGTAACATGTTTTCTCTTTTAGTATAGCCTTCAGTTTTTCTTATAGCATATATTCAGAAAAAAATTGTTCAAACACATTTGCAGTTTTCTATTAAACCATTTCAAATTCTTAATGTTTTACAGCCTGGTATCAGTCACCTACGTTAGGAATGGCAATTTTGAGAAGGTTAAGGCTATATTATACCACCTGATGCCAATGTTGATAAAGTCGAGGGCACTCTATCTCAAAAAATTATATTAAAATGTAATCCCCCGTTTCCGCCGCCTTCGCTTCAATTATGAGCGTAGGAGGAGGCTCTCTCGGTCCTCTGGTTAAACCGGATAAGGACGTGGCGAGTGACCCAATTCCACAGATAACACACAGGTTTTGACTTTTAGTCACAAGGTACGAAATTCATCCTTCGTATGGCGGGTGCTTTAGGCCTAAGGATGTATATTTCTCCTTTTATAGTTATTATAGATCAATTTTAATTGTAATAGTGCCACCTACCTTCCAAGGTCTTCGTCATCATCACTGCCTTCATTGCCTTGTGGGTCTACCTCCCTCAACAACTCTCCTATGTCTTTGTCAACATCAGCCCACAGTTTATCTTCACTGCCTATAATTATATAATATCTGTACACAAGAAAAGAACAAATTCGAACATGCTTTTCCTAATGAGATTTCGACTATATAGACAGGAAACTGGACAATGTTATCCCCTTCTTTTCAACGTCCTTAATATATGAACTATCCAGTTCGGTGATATTGTTTGTTTAATGAAAACCTTTTATGAACTAAATCAATTAAGAATAAGATGAATTTTATTGGTTTAATGCTTACCTGAAGCGTTGGCGACTTCTGTACCGTTTTCTACATTTTTCTTTTCGTTATTTGAATCGGGTTTATCTGTCTTTACTTTGTCTTCAGCACTTTCTTCACCCGTAACAGTTTTTTCATCTTCTGCAATTTTTTGTATGATGTAAAAGAGTATTGTAAAAGTAAAGGTTAGCAAAATATGTGGATAAGTGATTTAACAATGTCAAATTCAAGTTCAATAAGATAATTCAAGCGTTAGCTTTAAATTTTTAAAAACTTTTCTTTACCTTTAAAATTTCAATGAGCAAGCAGCTGCAGCTCACCTGATGGTAGGTGATTACTGTTGCCCAAGTACATATGCAACACCAGAGGAGCTGCAGGCTTTTAAAGATATTTAGGAAATTTACATAGGAAAGGGAGGGTAGAATGGGCCTCCAGTTATCTTACATAGCAAACGAAACACAGAAGCACAAGACAATCTACTTCACGCCGCTATTCTACTACCCCGATCGAACCGGCCCATACGAGCAACAGCAAAGGCGCTGCTTGGCTCTATGTATTACGGTCAAGGCCATTTAAAATATTTTGGCATCTTGCATAGTAAAAACAGAATAGTATTTCAATTCCTGCGCCGTGCGAGACTATAATGTTGCATGGTAGACTCTATATATTTATCTTTTAGTTTTATAGGTAATAAAAACCGTATGCATTGTCATTGTTCATAATTTCTTTATTTTCTCTCAAAGAATCAAGGTTCACTGCCAATTCCTTACCAGGATCCGGTTGCAGCATAATTATCATACAAACATCTTAAGATCCCAGCTTTACAATGACACCAACTCCAAATAACTAAATTAAATTATCACTGAGTCTTGATACTTAAGTATAAACTGTCTTGTTCGGTGCGGGTCGGTGTCTTGATAACGTGAGATTTGAGTAAGCGCGACTGCGGTGCAGCCCTGACTTAGCGTCTTTCTGGCATGCAGAGATATTGCGGCTGTGTGCATGCTGTGGTTCGTGCGTACTGGCGCGCATACATATTAGCCGCGCTCGGTACTATTTTATAAAGATTAGAAGAGCTACTATTCTGTTTTTACACTATGCACCCAGAAGTAGATGTACAAGCTTATTATTTCTAATCGAATTGAATTATTTTAAATAGTTACTACAAAAAGTCTGTAAACAAAAAAAAATATTGGCGGCGGTTGTACGTCGCACAGTTTAATTGCTTGATAATGTAGTAAGGCGAAACACGTGCCGGTTATTTAATGTTGGTGGTAAATGTCGAGCCTAGTGTCAAAGAGGTGGTGCTTTTGTTCTCTTCAGATTGGGTAATATATGCCATTTTTTTTCATGCGGAATTGTGGAAAGTAATTTTCTCCAACCTCATACAAACAAAAATATTGCAAAATACTTATAAGAAAGCACTCCTTACATATTTATTGGCAAAGATGGATCTATCGCGATTTTTTTTTATACCAGACTGAAATAGCTAATAAAATGTCAGGAATAAAGAAAGAGCAGGGACACATACCCTTCTGTTGATGTAGCTGGCGGTGGATGCGCTCAGCATGCCGGCGAAGGGTGCGCGTGTCGCGATGTTGGACGTAACCTCCAAGGTGGATGCGTAAGCGGCAGTGGCGGCGCAGTGCTTCTGCCTCCTCTGCCCCCCCGGCCTCCGTGCGAGGCAGGTACACGCGGCACAGCTCGCACCACCACACCTGATAACATAAACATTATAGTCAGTCCAGCTTATGGTATACTTGGTGCTCACCTGTGTATTCAAATCCTCTCTGCTCTGCTTACTTGCGTATTAATCATTTGTGATCTCTGAACGGTAATAACCAATATTAATACTATAATTTTATAATTATTGTCTGTAGAGGAACAAAGCCTTTCTCAAAGACTTGTCATCTGCTCGGCAATGCCGTGCTTTATAGGCAGATTAGAAAGCGCGGATTTCCACTTGTTCCCGGCATTGAATCTAATGATACTTGGTGTTTGCGTAAGAAAATTGGGATTATGGTGCGACCTGTTTACTATGAAGTTTTTTTTAGTAAATGTTACCTTTAACTAGGAATTTCTCCAGTGTTGTGGAGGCAGTTAACATACATAAATTACACATGAACGTACACCCAGAACACATTCTTTTCATTACATGATACCACAAACAAAGCACTCAAGATTAATGTTATACATATTTTTAAAATAACCTCTCCTTTAACTAATATTTACTAATTTGATTTCTTATTATACGGGAGACACTAGTTATGCAAAATTTTAAAATAGTACACATTCAACCTTTCCACATCACTAATTATTACTTTTTTTTTTTATACCAGACTGAAATAGCTAATAAAATGTCAGGAATAAAGAAAGAGCAGGGACACATACCCTTCTGTTGATGTAGCTGGCGGTGGATGCGCTCAGCATGCCGGCGAAGGGTGCGCGTGTCGCGATGTTGGACGTAACCTCCAAGGTGGATGCGTAAGCGGCAGTGGCGGCGCAGTGCTTCTGCCTCCTCTGCCCCCCCGGCCTCCGTGCGAGGCAGGTACACGCGGCACAGCTCGCACCACCACACCTGATAACATAAACATTATAGTCAGTCCAGCTTATGGTATACTTGGTGCTCACCTGTGTATTCAAATCCTCTCTGCTCTGCTTACTTGCGTATTAATCATTTGTGATCTCTGAACGGTAATAACCAATATTAATACTATAATTTTATAATTATTGTCTGTAGAGGAACAAAGCCTTTCTCAAAGACTTGTCATCTGCTCGGCAATGCCGTGCTTTATAGGCAGATTAGAAAGCGCGGATTTCCACTTGTTCCCGGCATTGAATCTAATGATACTTGGTGTTTGCGTAAGAAAATTGGGATTATGGTGCGACCTGTTTACTATGAAGTTTTTTTTAGTAAATGTTACCTTTAACTAGGAATTTCTCCAGTGTTGTGGAGGCAGTTAACATACATAAATTACACATGAACGTACACCCAGAACACATTCTTTTCATTACATGATACCACAAACAAAGCACTCAAGATTAATGTTATACATATTTTTAAAATAACCCTCTCCTTTAACTAATATTTACTAATTTGATTTCTTATTATACGGGAGACACTAGTTATGCAAAATTTTAAAATAGTACACATTCAACCTTTCCACATCACTAATTATTACTTTTTTTTTTTATACCAGACTGAAATAGCTAATAAAATGTCAGGAATAAAGAAAGAGCAGGGACACATACCCTTCTGTTGATGTAGCTGGCGGTGGATGCGCTCAGCATGCCGGCGAAGGGTGCGCGTGTCGCGATGTTGGACGTAACCTCCAAGGTGGATGCGTAAGCGGCAGTGGCGGCGCAGTGCTTCTGCCTCCTCTGCCCCCCCCCGGCCTCCGTGCGAGGCAGGTACACGCGGCACAGCTCGCACCACCACACCTGATAACATAAACATTATAGTCAGTCCAGCTTATGGTATACTTGGTGCTCACCTGTGTATTCAAATCCTCTCTGCTCTGCTTACTTGCGTATTAATCATTTGTGATCTCTGAACGGTAATAACCAATATTAATACTATAATTTTATAATTATTGTCTGTAGAGGAACAAAGCCTTTCTCAAAGACTTGTCATCTGCTCGGCAATGCCGTGCTTTATAGGCAGATTAGAAAGCGCGGATTTCCACTTGTTCCCGGCATTGAATCTAATGATACTTGGTGTTTGCGTAAGAAAATTGGGATTATGGTGCGACTCGTTTACTATGAAGTTTTTTTTAGTAAATGTTACCTTTAACTAGGAATTTCTCCAGTGTTGTGGAGGCAGTTAACATACATAAATTACACATGAACGTACACCCAGAACACATTCTTTTCATTACATGATACCACAAACAAAGCACTCAAGATTAATGTTATACATATTTTTAAAATAACCCTCTCCTTTAACTAATATTTACTAATTTGATTTCTTATTATACGGGAGACACTAGTTATGCAAAATTTTAAAATAGTACACATTCAACCTTTCCACATCACTAATTATTACTTTTTTTTTATTTGGGGTATGTCACTCACCATACTAAGAGTACTGGGATATTTTAAATTTTTGAATATTAGTGATGATGATTTTCTAAAAGAAACCTTCACATCTTTCACCATGCTTATTATTGTCTAATAATGTATATATCTATAACATTTTATACAGTACTAACCTCCATTTTCTTAATGTGTTCACTGCCAATGTTTATTTCTACTTTTGGTTTCTTGGGTGAAGATTCATCTTTTTTTTCACCACCTGAGTCATCATCTTCAACCTCTGAAACAGTTAACATTGATCAAGATTTAAATAATATTGTGTTTATGGCAAATGGCTATTTTGTGGTACTTACCATCCACATCACCCACAGAGTCTAGAGTCATAAAATTGTCCAAATCAACATCCATGCCCTCATCACCACTTGCCTCGGCCTTGGGACTAGCTTGGCGAGCTGTCTGATTGGCTTTTCTCTGCAAATAGGTAAATATTGTATAATTTCGTAACATTATTTTTGGGTTCACGAAGCCCACACAAATTCGCAATCCGAGTTAGTCTGTCTTGTTTGCTTGTAACTTTATGTAGATTTCACTATCAATAAGAAAATTTCACATTAGTATAACATAAGTATAACACATTCACTAATGTTACAGATCTGTCTGTGTGAAGTCGGAGCGGTTCGCTAGTTATGCAGACTATCAGTACCATAATATATTTAATAAAATGGTTTTTAATAGTTAATCACCTTTAGATGCTCAAGCGAGCAAATATGATGCTCGTAGATCATCGGTGAGCGGAACTTAATGCGGCAGATACGACAGAAAGGCATTAAGAAACGCTTCATAGCGCGGTGCGTATCCGTGAGATTATGCGCGTGACTCGTGGTGCGGTGGTTGAGGCGACACACCATGCAGAAAGTAGTTCGCGGTGCCAGCTCGGCGCCCGCCGCCGCTTCCAGTTCGCGTTGTGCGCCGCGCTGCGCCACACGCATGCGAAGCAGTTGCGCCTTGTGGCGACGAGCCACGGCACTCATTGCCGCGCGGTGTTTGCCAGTCAGTAAATGCTTTGCATAACCCTGTGTAATCAAATTTAGCACCTTTAGAACAAGTTAAACCCCAGCAAAATACAAACGGGTATCAAGCAAAATTTACTTACAGCAAAAGTAGCACATTTTTCTTTACAATGAACACACGCAAGGTGGACAAAAGACCTTGAATCTGGCGCTTCTCCATCTGAAGCAGCATCAGGCTCTTTATCCGTATCTTCACCACCTTCACAAACTTCGCCCTCAGACCCTTCGGGTTCAACCTGGCCAGATAAAACGTAATTGAAAATGTAATTATCATCTATTGCAAATAATGTCGGCTCAATGAGATGCAATACCAAATGTAAACAAGCCGAATAAATCAAAAGCATCAGCAGGGACACAGTGGATATGAATGAGTGAGAGAATGTTTCATACATTCTTTAGAATTAAAATATGAATAACACTAAGTATACTTTTTATTTAACCACTTTTCACGTAGATCGTGATCAGGGCGCACGCTTTAGTTTCATGGCGCGCGAGTGAACAGGTTTCGTTTCCCAGTGTTATTACCACTAAAATTGGTTATAACAATTTCGAGAGCTGATTTACCACGTGCTAGGTGGGTGGACATGTCCAGTCGGCCAACCCGCACTGGAGTAGGATGGCGAAGTCTTACCGGCTCCTCAACCCTCGCAGATATTTGAGGTCTTGCCAGCAGTGGGCATTTACAGACTACTAATATATTTATAAGAATACTTAATTAAGAATATATGTTACAAATAAAACAAAAAAAGTAATAATTCCTAGAACTTCATATCCTAGGCAAACAACATTATAACAGAAACTACTCGTCACCTTCGCACTTACGGGAACGTCCTAACGTAAGAAAGAAACAATACTATTGTGTCATTTTATTATTTGAAGTCATGCTAATGAACTTTTGAAACGCTTTTTTTTTACTTTAAAATAATAATGAATGGAGGTAAAGATACAATCAATACCTTGGGAGATTTTATTTTAGTTTCTTTCTTATCTTCAATTGCTTCTTCTTTCTCATCAGCATCCCAATCTTCTTCTGTAGAAGAGGCATCTTCTTTTGATTTAATAGAGCTATTCAAAAGATTAAAGTATTGGGTATAGTTAATCCTTAATGTGTCATAACAATAGAATGTCTATTGTTGCAACACTAATGAGGTAATGAAGTACACTTATCAGTTAAAATAAAGTATTTGTTAATGGAAACGTAAACAACTAATAACTTACGAATTTATTCACAGAGATTATACACTGTTAAATAAAATTGTTATAATTATTAGCAAGTTTTCAATGCAGGACATGGCCTCTCCTAAATTGGATGAATTTGCCGTAATCACCAAGTATGATAGATGGGTTGGTCTCGCACCTCAGGACGCGGCTGCCAAATCCACAGGCTCTAGGTCTGACATCACATTGTATGAGGATTACGTCATCTATTGATTTGTTTACCTTAGTACACTTTTACGCCAATACAGAGCCGAAATAGGATGTTAATTTCTCTTTGATTATGTAAGATTTTCAAATTGTAGCAACAATGCCTGTTAAGTGGAATAATACTGAAAAAGACACATTTACAAACTTGTTAGACAAAGAGGTAATTTTAAAAACGAGGAAAACATCTCACTTGACATTTGGCAGAAAGTCGAAGATTTCTACATATATATTTTTTTATAAACTTTTATTTTCAATAAAATATGGTAATAATCATCTCCTCTGGTCCGGTGGTGATTAATGGTAAAATAATGACCAGGTTTTTTTTTATAAATAGGCATATGGAAATATGATCTACGTTTTTTTTTGCTTTTTCAATGTCCAGTCTTTTTCATCTTTACCACATGAGTAATATTATGCAACATTATACATTATTCTGTTTGTTTACCAATGTCAAAAGCTTGAATAAAATATATGTTTCTTTTTAATGTAATCAAAGGAGTCAGAATGTTTAGTACTCTACGCAAATTTCACCATTTTCAAATTAAACAATGTAGATCAGCTGTTAAAAAATGTGAGGTGCTCAAACTATTCTTCAAGAAAGTCTGTTGGTGTCTAGGAAAAAGCTGTTTTTACATGTCTCATGTCCAGCTTATAATTATAAACCAGCGAAAACCCTAAATTCATTGGCATTCAATAATAAACTTCTAGATGTTAAACACATCCAAGTTGAAGGAATATACAGTTCTGACTCAATACTTGTCATCTTAGTAAATTAGTGTGTGAACTTAGGTGGAAGTTCTCATTCTATATCAATTTTGGTTGACACACTCATCATTTTGTTACTGTAATTTTTTCATCTTTGTCTATATTCCTTATTTGCACATACAAATTCAATAAAGGTTTTATATTTATTGGTATGTCTCTACATGTTCAGCAACCAAATTAGTTTTTTTTTTTGGCATTGTGTAGGCCATAGCCAATCTAGACACGTCTGTTTTCAAACGCACAAACTAAGCGTAAACGTTATTCAACTGACTGAATTACCTTCGGCCTTTGATAGATCTGAATGCGCGGGTGTAACCCAGCGAGCGGTCGCCGAAGCGCCTAGAGGTAAAGGTGCCTCGAGAGCGCGGCGCGCCGCGGAAGGAGGCACGCGAGCGGAGTGTGCGGCCGCGGAACGACCGGCGGGGCGCGCGCGGCCGCAACGACACGCGCGACGGCTCTCGCGGCGGACCCATCCCGCTCGCCTTGCGGTAGCTATCTCGGTTCGGCGAACGTCTTCTATCCTCCCCGCCGAACGACCTTCTCTCCCCGCCATAATTATCTTGTCTACCGCTGTACGATCCGCCATAGTGGCCGCCGCCGTCATGGCTACGTCTATCGCTCGAAGAGCCCTGGACATAACTCTCTTTGGTTCCTCTATCATGCTTTACAAACCAAAGTTCACAAAAAGTACATTAAACACATACAAGTTTACTTTCTCTTCAATTTATTGAGTTTTAAATATTTGGTTTCACTAATCCAATAACCCACGAATTTTTCAAACTCATTTTGCTGAATTCATATGGTACTGTACCATAAACAATTATGTATTAATATTAGTAGAATTAGTGCTCTTAGCGAAATATTTAAGCTTTGTGAATGGGTATTCAAGTAGCAGCTGTGAGGTTTCAATGGAATACTTGTCTTAATTTAATTATTGAAAGGATTTGTATTGTATTCTTGTGTACTAAACTGTAATCAGAATTTAATCTGTAAACTATCTTAACCATATTCTGCATCAGAAACCATACATTCTAAAGATAAGATCCAGTGTCTTATTATATGCAATATAAATTGACAAGTACTATATACTCATTTCACGCTGCTGACTCTGTTACTCAACAAGTTGATTCCATATTCAGTGGAATACAATACAGAAGATGTTCTTATCTAAACATTCCTGTTATTTCAAATCACTGTCATAAGTAATCAAGTCCATTTCAAATTATCACAACAAAATGAAATAATTTTTGTTTCAATCCACTATAAATTACATCCATTTTCGATTGTTAAGAATGATAGTTATTCAGTATTCTAGGTTTCCTTGTGAGGGCCAGATGCATTCCGTGGTGCTTTCTGTTTTTATCAATTTCCTAAACTTTTTAAGGATAAATTTCCCCAAATAAATATAATTAACATAAGTTACTGTACTTACCTCAATTCTCATTCTTTTTCGATCAGGTGAACCTGAGCGGCCATAATCGCGAGTTGCATAGCTTGCATTAGTCTCCTTTAAAATTAATTTGGAAAACACAAAAAGATTAATTAACATGATTTGCACTTATTAACAATAGCTTTTATTTTATTATCACATTGAAGTACACTTACAGATCTATATGACTTTTTATATGAGTCATCAATTCTATCACGACCTGTAGAGTATCTATTGGAGTTACTACTATTGTAGCGGGAATCATTATTATACGATGAGTAACCTCCTCCCCTGCCTCCACGTCCGCTATCATAAGAGCCTCGACCGCTGCTCCCACGGTAAGACCCTCTATATCCACTGCCTCTGTTGTTATAACTACCTCTCCCACTGTAACCACCATATATTCTACCACGTGATGACATATTAACTGTAAATAAGATAACAATAAAATTATAAAAAACATTATTTTGTGTTGTGCACAGTAAAAGTTAGGAAGGGATGATGCTAGAAATTTTCTAGAAATACAAACATGGTAAAGTGAATTACAATACAATAAGCCTTTACTAGCAAGCATTTTCATTAAATTTCAACATGCAATAAATTCCAGGGAGTCACTAGAAATACCGTAATCCTTACTAAGAATTTCACTATTAAATTAACATTTGATGAAACTCATCTTAACTGCAAACAATGAAGTCTTTGTTATAATTAAAACAAATGATTTTGAATACTGATATGATGAAATTGAATACTAGTCCACCACACAATGGGAAGAAACACTAAGTTTACATATCATTATGCCTTTACATATCATACCAAAAGAATTTCTATATCTGCAACATGTCATATACAGTTAAACATGCTGGTTACAAAATAGTTTTTTAATAGAAATAAGGAGGTAACAAACAAGCACAGTCCACCCAATTCAATTTCCATCCCTGAGAACTTCAATCATTTACTATAGCAAACAAGATATTTTATTTCCAATTTTGATTTTTTTTTAAGTCGATGGCTACTCAGTTATTCTCTTTATAAGTATTAATAATATAATACAACATCTATAAGCATAGTAATATTATGAAAAAGATTTTAACTTTTCAAGGTAATTTCAGAATCTTCTATATAATTATGTTCAATGTAGTTAGTGCTGTAAGCCATTTACAGCTTCATCGGATGATGTACTTGTGTTCTTTGGGCCACACAATAAAATCGCTAAAAATATAGTGCAACAAACACAATATTTAAGAAGCTTATTAACTAAACAGGACTACTATAAAACATATCAATTTATTGTGGACAAAAATGTGTGGAAATAACTGTTACTCTGCACTTGCAAGCAATTAATATACATTGACATTGCATTGATTAAATTGTAAATGATAATGGCATTAAAAAAAATAAATAAAAACGTTTTGACTTTTATGTTTTCTCTGTGATGACGTAGCTTCTATATTTTACCATCAATGAATGGGATTCTGATTACTGACATATGGACAAAAAAAATATGTATAATGCACAAGCACATTCAGTGTTTACTTATTTACTAAAAAGGGTTCCCGGAAGATATAAGTAGGTAGTACAACACATGCAATGCCAGGGCAGATCAGAAGTTAAAAAAAATTTGAAAAGCTAAAAACAACTAACAATGCTACAATTATACATCAATTACACTTTATTTTTTTTTTTTTTTATGAAAAAATAGGCTTGCGTTTGACCTCAATCTTCCCCGATGGAAGCGAAGATGAGGCCTAGGATGGTACACGCTTGCCTAGATGTCTGTATATCCAGGTTATAGGTTTCCGGAAAAACTGACCTCGGCAGAGAATTCCACTCCTTAGCCGTCCGCATAAAGAAAGAAGAGGCAAACCGCTTCGTGCGTAATGAAGGAATGTCTACAACAAGGGTGGAACTGCTCGCCGCGTCTAGTCGTTCGGTGATGGAAAGGGGAAGGGGGTATTAGGTTATGCAAAAGTAGAGTAGAAAATGCTAGTATTTTTATGCTTAAAAAAAAAGAAAGTAAAGTAACAGCCTGTAAGTGCCCACTGCTGGGCAAAGGCCTCCTTCTCAAATACTAGTATCAGAGAGGGTTTAGGAGCCGGGAAGGGCCCGCCACGCTGCTCCAGTGCGGGTTGGCGGGCTTCACATATCCTCGATATAATATTTTTTTATTATTTCTCAGACATGCAGGTTTCCTCACGATGTTTTCCTTCACCGTTGAGCGCGTGGTAAATACAGCACTTAAAATTGTTAATAACAATTTTAGTGGTGCCGGCACCGGGGATCGAACCCAGGTCACTCGCGCTCTATGATACTAAAGTGAGCACCCTGACCACTAGGCTACCACGGCTCGTTTGCTTTATGCTTTATTATAACAATATTTTAAAGTCTTAAAAAATCTCAAATCAAATGAAATTCTTAGACATAGGAACATTAACTTCATGTGTCAAATGTCATTTGTTTTTTTTTAATTACCGCAGTCTCATACCAAGGTTCCTCTGACAGAGAAGAAACATCCAAAAGAAACTCCATAGGTTTATTATTACTCATGTATTCCTTTATATTATAATAACCCTTTTTATAAAGTCTTTGTTTAATAAAGTTTTTATATCTGTTGATAGTAAAACTTTGTGCAAGTTAGAAAGTCTATCGAGTTTAGTAACTGACATTACATGCTTATCTGTTCCTGGTATTCACATTATGTACATCTCTATTCTTATAAAAAAACATTTTAAGTATATAACATTACATTTACTTATAATATATATTGAGAGGCTAAGGTTAAAATTAATAAGTAACCGATTCTAAGGAGTGCAGTAGACAATTCTGGCTGGTATGATATATGTTGCAGAGCTCCATTGAAGCTTTAAATAAAACAATAGTATTCACATCAAACTCTTTACCATTAATAAGTACATTGGTACCTAAATATTTAATAGTGGTTGAGTATTTTATAGTAATTTTTATTGCCATTTAAATTCTTAGTGTTAAACCAATTAACACTAGTTTTTTACAGCATTATTAGCCTTGTTGTATGTGTAACAAGGCATAGCATGATTTTAAAAACTAGTGAAGTATCATCAGTAAATAATACTATATCATGTTTATCACCTACTAAGGTAAGTCATAAATAGGCTGAGAATAAAGCCCTGCAGAAATCTGATACTGTCGATCCTGTAGATCTAGCACCATTAATTACAACTTTTTGAATCCTATTAATCAAATACGAGATAATTAGTTGAAAGTGCTGTACTCATAATGATATAGTTTCATGACGAATACAATCGAAGGCTTTGTAGAGATCACAAAAGAAACCCGAAGTATAAGAGCATATATTATGAGACCTACACCACCATCGGTTATAGAGGCCGCTAGTAATACATAATTGATAATGGTGTATAAGTTAATTTAAATTAAAGTGACTTCAATTGTTTATAAAGTTAAATTCATTTAATTCATTGTAATTGTTGGTATTTGGTATAGAAATATATATTAGTGAGTACTTGGTACCAACTCCAGAAATTTTTAAATAATGTGCTGATGTAAATTCTCAAGTTTTATATTTATATTCCTGCCGAATAAAAATTTTAAGTATTGTATAAGTAAGTAATTACTTTTACATTAAAACCATATTTAATATAAGTAAAGGCAATCTCAATCAATTTCAATCCAAGCCGGTGCGAGCTGTGGATATTTAAAGATGGCGATGGCGTTATATTTAATCCAAGGAATGAATTGAATAGCAGAAAAGGTTAATCACTGGTTTTAAAATATGTAAAGAAATAATAAAGTTATACTCACGTGTCCTTAGAAAGTAGTAAGTATTTATTTTATTTAAAAGAAAATAATGAATCGCAAAATAATTCTCTAAACACGTTAGAGCTCTACGTGTTTCCTTAGGGATGCCCAACTTTTTACGATATGGAGAAAAGCGAAAGCGCTTATGCGATTTATCGGAAAACGATATGGCACTAAACGATACATCGATATTTCATATTCGTTTATGCATAAATCGATATTTCATATTGTATAAAACGATGTCGATTTTTATTTGCTTCTAATTATATTATGGATCACATAATACCGTGACATAATAATATAACAAAAAAGTAAAAATCAGTAACATTGAAAATCATATTAATTCCTAACTACGTGGTAAAGCCAACTGACTGCTTTTGCTGCTGCTCGAATGGAATGGAATGACTCTACCGAGTTAGTACCTCAGCCTCGCCATTTATGGCCTCGCAGAATACCGGCCAGAAGAAAAAGATTCTTGTGCTTCTGCGTTTCTTAAGATTGAGATTACTTTAGACAGATCTTTGTAGATATTGATAACGATTTAATAATGATTTTAGTTAGTAGTAGAGGTATGCGCCGAAGGCATTTTCGCTTTTTTTGCGACATATGGTCCATTGGTCGGTGGCGGCGGCGTGATCGGCGCGAATAACTAAATTATTGATATTGATACTATTGGAGATTATAGATGTTTCCCAAAATTTGTTTTTTTTACTGCCGTACAAGGATTTCCATCTTCCTTGCAGCAGTCTTCGCCTTAAACTCAATAAACCCAGAGTTTAAGTTTTACGAAATTTCTACTCCTAATAATTAGATGCGTTGCAGGATAAAAGTAAAATATTGCCACCCCTGATGGGAAGGCCCACAAATAATTTAAATAAAAGAGCAACGACGCTGCTGCCTGTTGGTGTGTCGTGCAGTGACCCAAACCTTTAACAACTGTCTTATCGTTAACTACTGCAATTATTATTCCGAAAATCGATAAACATTAAAAATGTACATGTTATCGGTAAATCTTGTCTTGTGTTTTATTCAAAAATAATAATAGAATTTAATTTTAATGCAACTAATTTACACAATATGAAATTTTCAATCTGTTCTGTAAGTAATAAAAAAAATATTATTAAAAAAACATCGTATGTATTCCAAGACATTCGATAATCGTGTATCGATTTGTACACATACGATACGATATAGTTGGCTTTTTTGAGCATTCAAAACCATTGGTCTCTCCATCCAAGTCCCAAGTCTCCAATCTCAAACACATTTCCTCCAAGTGTCATTATAATAATATCTTTAATTAATGTGTAAAATAAATACTTTCCGGAAGTTAGGTATTTTCTTTCGGATTGTTGTAAAGTACCCTAAAATTGTTCTAGGAAGTTAATTGTGTAAATTTTTGTCAATAAAGTTAAGTGAAAATTATGTAATTAATTATGCAGATATTTTAAATTAGTTAAAAACCACAAAATATTATTCGTCTCCAAAAACACTTATATAGTTTTATTTCCTCTATATTTATGAGGTTATATATGTTATTTATGGTAAAAGTGGTTGCGCATTATCTTATTAATTTTTTACCAGTATTAACTGGTAAAAAATTGCGAAATCGGTAGATGCTGATCCTAAAATTAGTATATTTGTACCCAAAATCGGTTTTATATTACATAATGAAGCAGATAGTATTTTATTGGTTTGAATAGTAATTTCCACACGAACAAATTTGTACAACATTAATATGATCTAAATAGCTTCTAAAATTCATTATTCAGCATTTAGATTTATGTTTACCATTACAATGCTCAATGCATCAAAATAAAGCTTTCGTATTAGAGAAAGGAAAGGTTAGTGTAGAGCGCGAAATACCTACCTAAGCCTAAAAGTGCATTTTTACAAAATTTTGTTCTTAACCAGAAAATAAACACGTTTGACTTCATTTTATGTAGTATTCCTGTTCAAACATGTTTTATGTAAAAGAAGGGGCGCCATTTTCCAGAGACAAAAGTAATTTTACACGACCGCGTACTGAAGCATAAGCCGAAGAGAGACATTACGTCACAGAATGTTGGACTGTCATAAAAATAGATGATGCTAGATCGCTTCATATCTCATGCCCTTATCGGCGTAACCCTTTCTCTTGTCTGCCAACCAGCATTTTTAAGTCGCAGTTGGCAGGCGAATTTACTCAAGGTAACATAACAAAAACTGAACAGAAATGACCCATTTCAACGGGAATTTTTGCATAAAATAACTAAAATTTTATTCTTAATAATGACATACTACGTCCATCTGAAAATTGCAAGTTATGTAAAAATATTTTTCTCTAAATTATGTTATTCTATTGTCATCATCGTTCCAGAATTTTGGTGAAACATAGCTGAAATTTTTAGTCTCCATCTTGCAACTTTACTAGGGTACCTATTATTAGGGAAATAAAACGCATATTACATTATTTGTGTAAATTTTTTGATACAAAAATTAACTGTTGTGTTGTATTATTGACTAGTAGACATTTGAACATTTCAATTTTAACATTAAATGTCACCTATTTTATTTCAGCATGTCTTCCATTGTGTTTTCGCAATTTTTATCACAAAAAGTGTTTTTTTTTTAATTCGTGATGCTGAAGGTATCTTGATAAATCGCCACAACAGATGTTTCTCGAGCCTTGTTCAACATCTACTGATTACATTGAATTAATGCGCTGCATTCGTAGTGAAAGGAATAACGTTCGTAAATATTTTATAAATTGAATTATTATTTCGTAATAGAAACCTCAACTCCTTCAGTTTATCCTCGCGTAGTAGGTTATGCAGACGATCAAGCAATACTAATCACAAGTAAATTCGCTGGTATGGTACGTGACCTATTTTTTTTTCTGTGTGGAAATGCCTAAACTCGCCCTCTCAGGGGCAAGGCCAGGTTATGTCGGGCTTGCACCGACTAAAACCCCACGGTGTTCCACCTTTGCCGAAAGTCGGCAGGGTGACGGGAATGCTTTCGCACTCAACCACCACCCCACCAGCGCCGGGCGCTTTCTGCGGCCCCTTCTCGGGAGAGAATATGTTCTCTCCCACTCCATCCTAGCTAGACACGCCAGAACACAGACGCGCCTTCCTTCTCGGTTTCTAAAATCACGAGGGCAACGGACCCCCCGAGTCCGCCACCAACATCTATCCGGCGCGGGCTCGCTAAGCCCACTCGGAGCGGCCACCTCGGGCCAGCCATCTCTGCAAAGATAGGCCGGCCATGTAGGTTTCTCTTGGTTCACCGTGGGAGACCAAGCCACGGTCACTAAGCCCCCCCACCACAACAAGATGGGAACCCATTAGGTGGGGGGGGGGGTATATGACCTAACTCGAGCAGCTCTACACATTGTAGAACATTGGCGCAGAAAGTATGGATTATCAGCAAGTCCAAGTAAACAGGTAAAATACTTAGCCATTATTTTGGACAGTAAACTGGAACTGGAACAGCCATATAGAATACAAGATCAATAAGGTCAGCATTATAGATGTAAAAAGATGATTGGCAAGCGCTGGGGCTTGTCACCCAAGATCATCCTGTGGCTGTTTAAGATGATCATTCGTCCAATTATTACATACGGCGCTTTAGTGTGGTGGACAAAAACCAAACGCACTATAACTACAAATAAACTTCAGCGATGTCAGAGACCGGCATACAGGCGGTCACAGGCTGCTTGCTAGATGCTAGATCACCCGCTGTTACACCTAATACAGCAGGAAACGTCGTTGGCTGCCATCAGGCGGTGGACTATGAATCTCTGGAAATATTGCAGGATACCACATACGACCATACTTGAAGGTCTGTTTACAGAGATGCCGATCCTTCAAGCCACGTATGACAGGACAGCACAATTTGTTTTTGACAAAAAATATAAAATTCAACTCCACGAAGACCATTGCACAGAAGGAATTTTTACTGATGGATCTAAAATGGATTCAGGTACTGGCTCCGGGGCTTTCTCGGAAGATTTAAACATTCAAATAGAAACACCGCTAGGAGGCTACAACACCGTATTTCAAGCTGAATGCTTGGGCATTATCAAGGCAGCTATAGCAATCGCCAGTAGGGAAGTAAAATATCAAAATATACTATCCGACAGCTTGGCGGTTATACAGGCCCTCTACAGCAATGTCATAACGTCAGGATTCATATACGAATGCTACCAACGCTTAAACAAGGTATGTCAACTCAATAATATAATCCTACAATGGTTAATAGGTTACAGCGGTTGACGAAGTAATGATGCGGCGGACGAGATTGCCAGGAGCGGGCCTGATCGGTGCCTTATTGGACCGGAACCGTTCGCTCACAAATACGAAATCGCACTAGTAACCACCATGCTCATCTATGGACAGGACCATGAAGAATGTAGACAGGCTAGGGAAGCCTTTCCAAAGGTTAATAATCGCATAACCAAAATACTACTATGCCTGAATAAGCCCCAAATTCGGATAGTAACTAGTACCATAACTGGACTTGGATCTTTTAACAAACATCTGTTAACTATAGGTCCAGACAGTCCTCTGTGCCGAGCGTGTATGGAGAACGAAGAAACGACGGCCCACGTCCATTTGAAAGAAAGAAAGTACTTTTATACATTGCCACGACTCAAGTAACAAATAATGAAAACTTAATTAACATAACAAAAAAAAAATTATATAAAAAAATAATAATAATATTTTATTGAGTTGCATCAACAAAACGGTGTCCGACTCGGCATAATGCTGTAGCAATGCTAAATAGTAAACCACGACTGCAGCGCTGGTATTCAGACAGAACCCTTTTCTTTCGCGAGCAGTCGTCAGGCTTTTTGTAATACATGAGGAATCAAAATATAAACAAGAACAAAAAAAATAATCATAATAATTACAATACAAATGACATTTATATGTAATATTTATATAAAATAATTAAAAGTAAGTTGTTGAGCTTAATTCCGCATCAGCATAGAATAATACACATCTAACCTCCAATGGACAACTGTAAACTGTACCTTAATTTCTTTAAATTGTCTATGTTTCCTTCGTATCTTACAACCAGGACTGACAAATTTTAACACAGGCTATACCACTATTAACCTAATTGCCTTGTAAAAGAAGTGACCTATACCTAATTTTAAAACTAGCCTTAGATTGGTACCCACGAAGAGGTGGTAGGTTGTTCCAACAATTGGTGGCTAAGTAACGAAAACTACCTCGAAAAGCGGCAGTGAAGTGTCCTGGAACAAATATATTAGCAAATATTTCGAGCCACGCGTATTATGGTGGTTATATTCATTAGACCAAGTAAGCTTTTTATATAAATAATCTGGTGCATTTTTTTATTACACCAAACAATAAGCATGCGAATTGTAACTCTATTCCCTGTGACATATTAAGTAGCTTGCCTTTGATTAGATATGTGGAAATATGTGTTCTTGGAGGAATATTAAAGCTAAAGCGAGCACCATAGACAGAGATGCAGTAATTAAATTTTGATAATACTAGACTTTCACAGAGGGTGACTCTAAGGTTTATATTAAGGAAACTACGAATTTTATATCTTCAATCGATAAAAAATAAAAAGCACGTGCAATATCTATGACAGCTCTCAAAGCGAAGTAAGCCATCAATTTTAAGGCTAAGTTTGCGGGCCTCATCAACCCGGTGAACCGCTTCACCTTGCAGAATGTATTTAGTTTTCGATAGGTTAAGATTGAGTGAATTAATCCACGACCACTCAGCAATGCGCTCCATGTTCATATTTATTTTATTTATTGCCTCTGTTATATCTTTGGATTGAAGAACAAGTATAATTGCATCATCAGCATACATATGATACTGGCCGGTTTTTATGACGCCAGTCAAGTCAGCACAAGTCAAGTATAAGTATAAACAATAGAGTAGAACTCTGAGGAACGCCTCTAGTAACAGGTAGAGAGTTCGACCTAATTACGCCCGACCCATCTCACTTACGCAGTTCAACAAGCTGATGTCAACCACTGAGGCAACTTTCAAACCACCTGATCGTACTATATTCAAAACCATAAAAAGACATTTTTGACAGAAGCATGCTTATGCTGATACTATCAAGGAGTAAGAGAACGGTCCTCCTGCCTTGATCCCTAGAGAAAAGTATGTTGTCTACAACATTTACTAATGCTGTGCAAGTGCTACGACCTCTTCGAAAACCGGACTGGTACTGTGGTAAAATGTTTTGTTTTTCTAGACACGTGTAAACTTGTTCAAATACTACTTTCTCCAAAATCTTAGATAGATAAGGCAAGAGGCTTATTGGTCTCAAATTCTTGACACTATCAAGGTTGCTTTTCTTAGGAATAGGCCGCTCTAATGCTGTCTTCCATTGACTGGAAAAAGAGGAGCTTATGATAGATTCATTAATTAAGTTAGTGATGGTATTAATAGTGTGAGGTAATGACAGGATTATCATGTCTCTGCTCACGCCATCAATACCCTGCGCATTAGATTTTATTGCCAGAATGATCTCACCTACCCTGTCGCTGCTCACTGGCGACAGTACAAAGGTACCATCATCATGTCTATGGAATACATAGTACGTAAGTTGTGACATTGATGAGTGGCAGACTTTAGGAATATTCAGAAAGTGAGAGTTAATGGCTTTAGGGTCATCAAAGGAAGATGGGAGCTCACCTACGTCCTTAAAATTCGGAAGTACTGAGTTTTTAAGATTCTTCAATAGAAACTTCAGAATGATACATGATTGTTAATTATAATGTTCAAAAAAGGCCTTTTTTCATGAAATATGGCTGAGGTAACCATCTTTTTCAACAACTTATAGTTTTCCTTGCGAGAATCAGTGCTATTGGTTTTATAGAAGCTATGAGCATCATTCCTAAGTTTTATCATATAGCGCACGTTACTAGTAAGCCAGGGTAATGTTTTGTCTTTTAGTTTAAACTTTTTCAATGGTGCATGCAAGTCGAAAAGTGTGTGTATATAACAATTAAAAGTCACAACCATTCCGTCAATTGATGGCGCCGTGCCTTCCCAATTCAATGAGAGCAAATCTTTATTATAATTGTCCATAATAATGTTCTTAAGTTGTCTACAAAAGATCCATCTCGATATACTTCTTTCTTTTTTAATTTTCATCTTGGCAGATACCAAAGCCTGGCCTCCATTTGCAGTGTCCGATGGGCGCGGAATACAGGGCTAAGCACCTCGGCTCGCCGACGTCGCTACCCGAGGTCACCGGCAACTTTAAGGGTTAACTGAGTTTCCTTCAGGAGCTCGGTTGGCTCGAATAGTTGATATTCCTGCCCACACGCAAAATATGCGCACAGTCGTGGATTTTCGGATACCAGCCCCAACCCATAACATAACATAACATAACATAAGACAACAGACATCCTCGCATAATCTAGTGTAAATTACCTTAGTAGGTAATAACCTAGTGGTTAATCTTAATATTTGTTTTTAGACACGTCTAGCTTGCTCCATAGGGTAAAGCTGAGAAACTAGTGGCTTAGTTATATTATATAACACGCAGGCCCTGTCTGCTTACATTTATGCACACATAAACTAGTTAATTTATGTTATACGGTCATAGCCTAGCAATATTGTGAAAAATGTCGCGTTTTGTTGCCCAAAGTAGAAAGAGGTTATTTCATGTAATCTTATCTAATCGCCCTGTTTACTTTTTAAGTGTGCGATAAAAGAACTTGTCCCTGAGTTTTTTTGTATTCATCACACCTTACCTAATGGTAGGTACGTTAGGTAGGTAATGTATTATTTTATCAAAAATCGCGCTGTTTTCAGTAGCAGAAATTCAGTAATTACAATTTTGAGTCTAAGTACTCATAAATACGTCCTGTCGCTATTAACAGTGGACAGAGATTATAAATTTATAAAAGAGATAACGTTGGTTTTTCAACTGATTCATTATTTATTAACCTCGCAGTTACGAATCTACGACGATTTTGTTTTGTGTTTAATTTATTTTTACACATTCGAATCTCATTTCGCATGAGACATGTTTTATAGCATCTTGTTTAGAGTTCCGCATTCGACACATCTTAAGGTATGACTATTTGAATATATTTTTGTATGAAGTTTTTATTTTTATAATTTATTTTCACTCACCATACCATTGTTTACCAACCACCGTGGTGAGTATAGGCAATTCTTACATGTATAATACAGAATCTTGTTCGCGCTCCATGGAAAGGCCTATTACCAGTATCGAAATTTTGCTTTCTGATAAAGCGCTGGTATCGGAGCGGAATCGGATAGTTTGATGTGATAATGTTAGCTTCTATAGTTGTATTATTGGTTATTTTTATGAATCGGGTACATTATGGATAAAGTGGAGCGATATTGCCGATACAAGAACCAATGGAATAGTCTGATTTTGCATAACGGCCTTAGTTGTTGCAAATGGGAATTGCAAAGAGAAGATAATATCATCTACATCTAAGTGCACCGCAGTCAAAGGTAAACGAGGTACTGAGAGCTTTTCTAGTCTAGCTAAGTCTTCTGCACGGACAATCTGTCCGGCAGGTCACGGGCCTCGAAGTTTCCCCTTATTACCCTGACATCATCTCGGGGGGCAACGGTTCCCCCCGTCTTGGATCCACTATTTCTGTGGGTTTTGGGTGTCCTTGTCCTTGTTCATCACGCCTGGGCGTAGTCGGGCTAACGCTCGTCCCTGGCCCCCCTTCGGCCAGGCGGCGTTGATAGTGGCAGGATTTCGCGTGGGAGTGGCCGTCCTTCCGGTGGACGCGCGTGGCCTCTCCAGTTGTGTAGATGTTGGTGTGGTCCGTTATCTGCTCTATCAAACGTCGTCGCGTTAAACGGACCATGAATTCTTCTAAGGGAGCCCACGCGGAGCCCGTTGGCTATTACGTCGTTTCTGACGTATCGGCCAGCTCCCACGATCATCCTGAGAGCCAGACTTTGCTGCGCCTGCAACCGTTTACGGTGAGTCGCCGATGTAAGCGCGTACCACGCCGGCGCTGCGTACGTTAAGCGCGAACGTATATATGTTTTGTAGATACCTATCTTGGTGCGCGTTGGTAATTTGTATGTTAAAATGGGTAAAGTTTCGCTCTCGCTGCCCTTGCATGCCTTACGACGTTGTCGACTTGGGGAGACATGCGAAGGGCGCGGTCTATCTTGCAACCAAGATAGGTAATGTTGTAATAATTAATGTAATTTAATAATAGGTGTTGTTCCACGTCACCTCTTTTCCTCTTAACTGGAGGGGGGGTGGTACGCGTACTCGGCGATTGATGGCTATGGCGGTCCTCTTCCCGACATTGACCGCCATTTTCCATTTGTCCAACCATTTTGGTAGCAGGACGAGCAGTCGCTGCATCCTCCTCGCAGCGATCTCTACCCGACGTGATGAAGTGAAATATGCGCTGTCATCAGCGTACAGTGCGAGCATTACGTCGTCCTCCCACTCCTGGACGCGACCTTCCAGTATGGGGATATCATTCGTAAATACCGCGTATAGGTGGGGTGAGAGGCAGCTACCCTGCGGGACTCCTGCTTCTATGCATCGTGTTGCCGACTCAGCTCCCTCGACCGATACATAGAACTTCCTGTCCTTTAGGAATGACGCTACCAACCGTACCAGCGATGGCGGCAAGGTGGTGTGAGAGCTTTTCACAATGAACCAGCGGGTGGATATTTGGCGAGACAGACGTTATTGAAAACAAAACGGACGCTTTGTTAGCTTCACTACAGTGATGACACCAATCTTCCACAGATTGGTGTCGAAAATGTGCATCAATCAAAGGACCTCCGATACGAAACAGAGGACCGCTAAAGTTTTATAATATTTGTAAGCTACATTAAATAAAAATACCATTAATAAAAAGATTTTTTAACATTATTTTTATTACTAGATAATCGCTCTATAATATTTTATCCGGGCTTTTATTTCTTGGTTATCTGCCATTTCTTACCTTTTTTTCAGAAAATATTTCGCTCTTATAGTTTACTAAGTTTGTCCATGAATCCTGAAAAATATAATAGGTACCACAAAATTTATAACAGAGAATACAGAAATTAACAAAAAAAAAGAATTTTTATTTCTGAGTGTTGAGTACCTTTCTTGCCTCTCGCCACTCAAGATTTCGAAGCCGAGCCAAACCTTTTAAATTTCTGTCGAGTATTTGTAATAATTCGGCTCTGGTTATTTTTGCCGCCTCAGTAGTTCCATTGGTGGTGGCATTAGGGCTTGGTGTTACAATCTGTGCAAAAAAAAAATTAAAAATCATTTCTATATTAAATTTAGGAAAATATGAGTACTTAGACGTGTATTTGTTACTGTATAAGGACATTAGATTAAAATACAATTGTTTATGTATAATATACATTAATAATATAAAATACGGTTGTGTCTATCTGCGTAAATATTATTTAAATTTTTATCAGTTACTTTTTCACTAAGGTTAGCGGAACTCATTCGACATCATAATCTAGTAAAAGTGGTTAATTCACACAATGCGTGTGAATTACAGATCATCGTGCAATGTTAATCGCCGTTATCTGCACTGATGCCCTAGTTCGATGTGTATCAACTGACACAATTGGTAGCAAATTGAGTAACCTTGCTTTTGTTATATGTGACATTAACTTCAAAAGGTTGTAAATACCACCAAAATGTTAATTATCGGCCTTTAAAGAATATTAATACTACATATATATATATATATATTTAGTATTAATATATATATCACTATCTCAAATATATTAACTGCTTAAAGTCTATGTGATTCTAGTTTAGACTCCCAGAAGGAAAACAAATAAGAAAGTGGATTAATTTCCGTTTAGTCGGATGAATGGGAATAGCTTTCTAGATTAGTGCTGTTTATCCCACTTAAGGTCAATAGCCAACCTTACCAGACATAAATATTTTTTATTCACGTTGAATTAAATTAAAGAAAAACATTAATATAACATGTACACTATCGGTTAACTCGGACGGGATGCCCCGAATAAAGTCTCGACAACAGATACATATATATATATATAAGAACTTCATAATTGATATAGGGTTCAAAATAGGGCATGTACGTTTTTATGAAAATGGGTATTCAGCCTTTCGCTTAAATATTAAAAATAGTAGGTAGGTGGCTTAAGAAATTTTGAAAATATTATGAAGATAAATAAAAAAAATTAGGAAAGATGTTTTTGAGCGTTTTTGGATAATCATCCGCTAAGAGGGTAAACTTGGGCATGTATTTTGTAAGAGGTCATTTTATAAGCTTCAACGGTTTCAGCTGAACTAGGGTAGTAAGTATTTTTTAGAAAACAAAACAAAACATTAGATGCCTGTGGACCAGTAAAACTTTCGTTACAAATCTTTTATTTGTCAGAATACGTAAAGGTCGTGGAGTCTCGGCATAGCCTGTTACCTCTTCAGACATTGCTGCTACGTTGACGGAAGGCGGTAAAACAACTCATTCTGATTTCAATCTATACTTGAGCTTAATGCGACCAGAGACACCTATATCGCATTAAGTTAGAGAGTGTAGAAGTTTATTTACTTATGTAATATCTAACTTAAAATATCATTATAGAATCATCAAATGCCATAGTGTACTAAGAAACGTAACCAATATTTGACGTTATCATGTTATAAATAACACAATACAAATAGTGTTTCCCTTTAGAAATTGCTCAAACCACAGGTGAAAATATTGATCCGTTCTACAAACTCATTGAGTGTGTAATGCACGCGTCGTTGGCGCCTTGTTCTACAAGTGTACAAGTGTTCGAGCGCGGCACAGCGAACAGCCGCGGTCGCCGTCGCTGTCCGAGTCCGTACTCGTACCTATCCCACACTTACATACACAAATATGTCAATGTTTGTGATTTGAAGAATTTAGCACTCCCTTCTTACAACCAAAAGTACAGCCCACCACCCGGAGGCCATGGAGATCAAGAAGGCGAGTTATCGAAAGCACCAGGCCTTCTGGGACCAAATGGCGGATCTGGTCTATGGCTTCGCCGTAGACGACATTTCGGCCGCGGAAGGTAGGGCCAGGTAGTGCATCATAATACCGATACTCTTGTCCTACCGTTGCTCTAACTCAGCAGTATCAGTGGTGCGGATCAGTACCAAAACTCCTCATCCCTCATTACTTCAGCAGTGCAAAGCAACGACGCAAACACAGGTTTTGTATCGCAGTCCTTGGCCACTAATCCGCATCTGAAGTGAGCTCGCCAAGCTCTCTCGGAGCGGCCACCTCGGACTATATCTCCTCGACACCAGACGACAAAGTTAGACCGGCCAATAACAGGACCTGTCCTTACTTTTTTCTACTCAAGTTGTTGAGCGAAACCACTACAAGTGCGAGGCCTCGGGCCATTTCTCGGCTCGCCTCTCCCTAAAACCGCCACTACTAATACTAATAAACCGATCAATCATACTTTACAAAAACATCAGCTTGGAAGTAGTTTTGTTTACTTACGTCATTATCTGCAAATTGATTATTCACCAAGCCTGAAACTTGGGTGTATGCGCTTTTGGTGTCATTTATTTGCTGAAAAAAAAATGATTTTAATTGATTATTATTTCCAAATACAAATTGATGCGAATGCTCGTTATAATGTGTAACGATATATAGGTTACACATTCTAAAGTTTTACTATATTATACGAGTACATAGCAGGTTCTTACAATATAATAAGGTTGGTAAAACCTTATTATATTGTAAGAACTGTTAGCAGTGGTTTATTTGAAATACAATATGTATTGAGAGAGAGACAGAGAGTGAATCGCCATAATTCTGATTTAGTGTTGAAGAATCTAGCCGTGCCATGCCTGTGTTATTGGGACATCGCCTATAAAATTAAAATATGTGTTGAGCTATTTTAAAATAGAAATAGAGATGTTTAAATTCGCCTTTGTCGCTTCCATGGAAAAACATGCTGGATGTTTTTCCATGGAAGCGACAACAAAATTTAGCATGCCATGGATACAAAATTACATTAATAACGTGTAATTATTCATAGTACTTTTGTAAATGAAGATAAATAAACAAGTGATTCTTACCTCTAAAATAAGATTAAATATGGTACCAAAAAATCCTCTTTGCGGCGTAGTAGCGACTGTTTTTCCAGCTTTTAATGTAACTAATCTTAAAGCACGATCTTTGCTGATTGACGCATCTGCAGTAGGCTAAAATAAAAAAAAAAGATATATTATAAATACAGTTACAAAATTATATAGGAAAGTGAAATTGGTGTTTTTATTAATAAAAAGTTCGGTATCATATGATATACGTATCATATTATATATTATAGCGTCGTACAAAAGGTAAAAAGTCGCATCCTCAATTATGTTTAAGCTTATGCATCCATAAGTCGTTAGCAAATTACCTACGAGACAGTTTCCTTTCGAGCACCACAAAAAGACTCAAAATGAAGTAAATTCGTATACTTTATGTTTAAACAAAAATATAAATCATAACCATCAAAAATAAAGTAGGATACGTTATAATTAACTAAGGTTGGCAAACCTAGCCGTATGCCATGTGAAACACGTTGAACCAAAACGATCCAGAGTGGGGTCGTTACCTTAAACAACTTTCAATCTGCTTTTTAAAACTTAAAGCTTCTGCTTCTCAAGCCTGTCGCCTCTAGGTCTATTTAGAGTTATTTATGTAAAAATAGGTAACCAATGACGCTGGAAAGAATAGATAAGAAATTTTGTTACTGTTGTTTTGTTTTTCCTTTCGGTGCACATTTTCTGTAATCATTGTGTGCAAAAGGAAGTAATTTGTGTTAGTATTACGTACGTATTATGTACCACAGAACTACTAACTGGTTGTGCCGCAACTCGAAGTGATACAACGGCGATGACCACATACGCGCAAAGTACAGCGCACCGGAATCTCTGCGACATAGTTCACATGCACGTTGTCCTCTTTTCTGAATCATAAAAGATCATTTAATTTTATAAAAATTTAAAGGAGTACTCATTAGCGAGAGTGCAAGAATACTGCAAAAAATATAATCTGCCATTTCCTTTCTTTCTGTGGGTGTCGCAAGAGGCAAGGGAAAAGCCTTGGAAATCGCAATGGCTACCGACCATTTCCAAATATAGCGGACCAAAATTACGAGCAGTTCGTAAACAGCAGTAACGAGCAGCAGCGTCTAAGGTGCAGTGTCTGATACTGCGATCGCCAATCCTTTAGCCGAGCGTGGCGATTATGGCAATTCCTCTATATGCGAGAGGCCTATGTCCTGCAGTTGACTATTTACAGGCTGTAAGGTAAACATCGATCTGTTTGTATCGAACGAATCTGTCCGTATATGCCGAACCCGAATCCCACAGACTAGTGACTAGGTGTATTTCTAGAGCTGCGCTCACCAACTCACTTGCTCATCATGGTGAATATAGTCAAATCTTCTATTCTAGGCATGCCAACAGTAGATTTCTACACGCCGATGGTATAGAAGATGAAAAAGAAAAGGGATATCAACAGCGAGTGTTGAGGACCCGCGGTGCAACTTACATCTATAATCTTAGTCTAGGTTACACGTTGGTTTCTGTGGATCACAGTGACCATTTTGTCACATTTACTTACAAAAAAAGTCTTAGTAATATAGGTTATAGATTGTTGAATAATAATAATTCTAGTGACTAATGTATGTGGTTTCTGTGAGCCCGTGTTTAGCAATTATTGGTTGGTTGTAGTAATATTATTCTTATGTAAGCGGAAAGTATTTACTAACCTTATTATTAAAAACTAACAATTTAATAACTTATGAAAATATATAATAAACTATCGTATCATTATACACATAATAAATATAGGTAGATAGTATAAAATTAATTAACTAGTTTCATAATTACTGATGAAACAATTTGAGCTATTAGTTCATTATACCTATCAATTAGTTTTTGGAATCGCATACACTGCATTACATTACATTAATTTATAGGAATACATTCTATTTTTATGAGATTTTAAATTCATTAGAAGTCATTACTACAAGTTTTTCGTCGTTGTCATTTGACGGTAATTTGATTCGTGTGCAAAATGAAGAAAATCAAACTTAGTGCGGTTATTAAATATTTCCGGTTAAATCAGTTTTTTTTACAAAATGTCTTTTTGAAGAATTGCAGTCTGTTTTGAGAGACAATGCACGGCCTTATTCTGCAGCAGCATACTGGTGCGCGGAATTACAACGCGGCAGAACGAACTGTATGTAAAGACGAACAACCCAAAACTCGCTCCGAACAGCAACAACCGCTACTGAAGAAAAGTTAAAAAAAAATTAAGAAATGGTTAAGCTTGGTCGACATGTGTATATTCGTTATTTAGTTGAGATTATAAAGCTTTCGTTCAGGACAATCCAATTAATTTTAACTCGTACCTTAAAATTTAGAAAGGTAGGTCGGGAGTTATTATACGTGGTAGAGCCAAGCGGCAGTTTACCGGCATGAAGTGTGCTTCTGCGTTTCGTTCGGTGAGTTAAGTAACCGGAGGCCCACTCCCCCTACCCCCTACAATTGTTGTTATACTTCATAATTCATAATTTAAAGGTCTGTCCAAATTTGGTAGTTGCGGTCCTAAGAATCATTGAATGGCAGGAGGATACTTCATTTAAATTTTTATTAATTTCTATAATTGTAATTTTTTTGTGCTTAGAAGTTAAATAGGTTAATGAACTAAGGAATAAAGTGTAGAAGTGGGTACGAGAGAAGAGGTCAAATTTAACTTAAGTATACGTAGTAGAGCCAAACGACGGATTTTGCTGCTGCTCAAATGGGCCGGCTCGATCGGGTTGGTTCCACGGCCTCGCAGAATACCGACGTGAAGTAGAGGCATCTTGTGCTTCTGGGTTTCGTTCGGTGAGTGAGGTAACCGGACGCCCGCTCCCCCTCCCCATCCCCCTTCTCAGGCCCTCGCCCTTCCATCTCCAAAATACCGTTAGAGGCCGGCAAAGACCTGCAGCACCTATGGTGTTGCAGATGTACGTGGGTGACGGTAATCACTTACCATCAGGTGAATCCCTTGCTCGTTTGCCGCTTTTCCCATAAAAAAAGTTATGTTAGAGGAGAGAATCCACAAAGATAAGCACTATGTATGAATAGTATAGATATGCACAAAGATATTATATACGATTCAAAATGAGCAAGTATCGTCTCGCTGCAGGCTGTATGAGGATAAATCAACTAAAGTAATTAAATATCTCTACAGAAGCACCAGCACAAGTCAAATAAAAGAGAAATTAAACTAGATTTAAAATTGGCCGTGTGGTGACAGCATAAGAGAAACTGCCATCCTATAGATGTCGTAAAGGTCGTCATAGGGAAATACCAGTATATAATTGTGGCATCCAGGAGATAGCAGAATAATCATTTCAAATATCGTCGTCAATTATAGTTATAGCCTGGGAACCGCTGAACCATCTTATCTGTGGCTGAACAGTAAACATGGAAATTGGATTCTCTTTATGTTGGTCTTCGTAAGGATATGAGTATTATAAACATTCATATTCATCATACAAGTGTTTGCCCCTTGTGGGATCGCAATTGCACCCCAGTTTTTATCTATCGACCCATTACTATAGAGCCAATACTATACTTATTCAAACAGTGCTATTGCTATAACAATGCAGCCCTGTAAATTATAATACATAATACGATTCGTTACCATTACACTAATGTACATGAAATGTAACGTACAAGTTTGAGATGCATCGCGACTAGTTACATATGACGAAGCTTTGCTTTATTAAATTACAATCTAGATCACTCATGATATTATGGATGGTACTACCGAAGTTTGCTATTATCAGACTGTGGTACTTATTATCAGCTTGTAATAAGCAGGTTAGCGCCGAACACAGCCCTTATCAATGATGGAAGGATTTGTCCATCACGCTTAATGTGAAAGAAAACGGTGACTTGGTGATCGCAACGCATCTTGGTCGCTGCTAGTTACCGGCGATCTGTTAATTTGTAATGGGAAACTTTCATTAATATTTGATTTATAAAAAGATCCTTGACATTTCAAATGTGAAAAGTTATTTAAATTACAGAAAAATTTAAATTACAATTGTAAATTGGTAGTTAAAATAAAATCATTAGGGTACACACTTATCAGATCTGTAGTGAGTAATATAACAACAATTCGTTAACCATTATTCGTCAATTTAAAATACCATTTATAATACCAACTTTTCCAAAAATAGGTAATTGTTTCGGCATTTTTATGGTTAGAATAGAATAGGGGGCATTTTTTAATTAATATTTTAAAAAATACGGAAAAGGTCCTCTAACAGTTTTATTACAGTAAGTATAGATTATGCCTACTGTCCAGCACCATTAATAGATAACATAAAATTATTATTTTTTTATTTAAAGCCACGCCTTAAAAAACTTTATTGTAAGTTGTATCACTATCAGTTAAGTTTATTGGTTTCTGTGTTAAGATGACGCATGATCATTGTTGGCTTTTTTTAGTTGATAGCGAGATGATATTTATTTATTGGATTCTTGAGTAACACAGCGTTGAAAGCGTCACCTTAATTTATCGAGAGGTTTCAACGTCATACTTATCATAACAATTAGGTCTATTGCCCAGCTCCTGTAATAGGTGTATAACGGTTCAATCCCTAAGTAAGGCTGTAGTCAGTCCCATTCAAATATGCCTTCAGATTTTTGCGTGATGCTCGTACAGACTGACAGACTGACAGATAACTTTGTTTTGGTATCTATAACGATGGCATAGTATAATACCCCAGTTAGTTATTATATTTAAGTTAAATGTTCAATGTACAGAAATAGTCTTCTTAGAGTTTTATAGAGATAGTAAATGACATGGTTTAGCATGGCGTTTAAACAGAAGAAGATCACCGAGTTTCTTGCGGGTTCTTCTTTGTGTAGGTCTTGTTTTGCGATCCGATGTAGATTTTGTCGTTCATAAGAGTTTCAAAAAAGCCTAAATTGAATGAAAAAATGTTGACTTTGACTACCGAAGTAGCCTTTAACGTCTGCTCCGGGGGTTACTTTTTTTGTTTTATTAACATATGGTAACAGGCTATTACGGAAGGAATGGCAAGCAAGTATACGGAGAAGAAATTGTGGCCAATAATTGATTGAATATGCACTCAAAAATAAACTATACTACTCCAAAACAATACTTCATCATCATCATCATTTCAGCCTATTACAAGACCACTGCTGAACATAGGCCTCCCCCAAAGATTGCCACGAAGCACGGTCCTGAGCCACCTGCATCCATGGACTTCCCGCAACACTGCGCAGGTCGTCACTCCATCTTGTGGGGGGTCGTCCTACACTGCGTTTGCCTGTACGCGGCTGCCATACAACTTACTTATAGTATACAATACTTATAGTATACAATACTTAAAGTATACACAATAATGAGGAACAAAATCCTGAAACGAAATCGACGTAAATATCACCCGACAATAAAAATAAAAAAATTGATTCATCAATCAAGTTTTTAATTTAATTAGATCCTTTAAAATATTCCTATAAATAAATGATGAACATAAGGAGGTATTTCATAATCTCAGCTATCGTCAATAGATTACTTTGGGAGACGAAAAAATTAGACTTTGCAGATCAAAACGTACCAATTTCCGTTTTCCAGTATTTACGTTTCTGAATAAATGAAAATGATGATGGTTACTATATATAATCTATATTTATATAATTGAAGTTATACTTCTTATAACCGTGTAGGTTTGTTCAAATCCACGCGCGCGCCTGCAATGATAAGGAAGATTCATTCCAATGACGCGCGCCTTCTCTGTAGTGTTTGTAGTGGTACTCGTAGATGATTCTTTTAAATAAAAGAACAGCAATTGCATAAATTGCGCTTATTGAAAATGGTTTTGCCTTTACCAACCCTGGCCGAGAAACATTACTCATTATATCAATTTGACCTCTGCGTAAATGTAACTGAAAAGTAAAATATGGAAACCTAAAACAGTTAATGGAAATATGACATAGTAGTAGTAGGGGATCTACCTACCCGAGCAAAACGTTACAGTCACAAGTTAAAAGAGTCTAGTCTGTAGACACACCTCGTGATAAGCATTTCATTGAGCAGACTTAATGCCATGTGGTAAGCTCTACCAGTCTACTCTGGTTGATCGATAGAATTAAATGATAGGTGTCAACAATTATTAAAACATATCTTATATATATATCATGCAAATAAACAGTATTAAATACACATACACTATACTTAATGCACATAATTTTAATAAAGTATAACATAAATACAATAAAATATAAGACAAAATGTATAACTATAAAATTTTATGTAAAGAAATTACTTGTTTAAAAGAATTTGAGAAAGATGTGGGTAATCACATATCTCACACACATCTGCATAATCAAGAAAGTTAACGTTGTAAATGGTAGCGTTTGGATTAAGTGATGTTTTTTTACTTACATTTTCATATTGATAAGTATGAACTCTTACTGTATCCATAATATATAAATACAATAACATGAGACTTAAGTACCTATGTATAGATATCGCCAATTTGCAGCCAAAACTTCCTATTAGCAAAAGTAATACGACAACTTTACAAAGAGAATTAACCAGGCAGGCAATTCCACCACATAATCAAATCAAAAAAAGATATTATCCTATTAAAAATGCTATTACTCGCCCCTGATAAGTAGATATGTGAGTGTTATATGAAACAAAAATAAATTAATTGTATTGACCCCCAAAGCATAATTGATAATAATCATAATGGCAAATACCATTGTACTTTTGCAATATGTACATTCTGTAGAAGTATTATCTATGCATATGTAAGACAAATACTACTTACTGACTGATCACGAAATCTTGAGAGTAGAAGTCTAGTAGAACAAACGCTGAGTAATGTTAAGATCTGTGGGTACAAAGGTATATTTTGAGCCCAAGAGGTTTGACACTTACACTAAAAAGGACAAGTACCTACAATATAAAATTCTGATGCGAAGCAATGGCAATATCTGCTTGTAAAATACGAATAGATATACCTAAATAATTAACAAAGTAAAAAACGTATACTCTTTATTTTTTAAGCTTAAACTTATATTTGTTAAGGTCATCCGTTCACTTCATGCGTAAGTAAATTTAGCCAATTCGTTTGTAGAATTTGTTTGACTTGTAAATATTTATTCATGGTCAGTTCATAGGTGTATTAAACAGTTTTTTTAAAATTGGTCTATATTTTAATATTTAATGTCAAAACACAAGATAATTGTGATGTCACTGTTTAATGATCTTTTAAATAATTAGTTCCTAAAATAAAAATATTGCACCCAATGCTTAAAATTATTTAAGCATGCATGTATATCAATGTAGAACCATATTAAATTAAGATATTAGATAACACCATTACAACTCGAAAAATATAATAATTAATTGTGAGTTCTCTCCTTATTTATATTTAAATAAACCTAATTTTCTACCTACACAAATTGCCTTGAGTATATTTTCTTAGCATGAGTTGGTAGGTAGTCTTTTTGGTTTTAAAATTTTAGTCCCGGACCTAAAATAAAATTTCACAATAATTTATTTACACATAAAAATTATGTATGTGAAAAATTAGTTAACCTTGTGCGACAACTTCGAAACAATAATAATATGTAGTTATAAAATATTGAACGTGTGAAAAAGCGTACATAAAAACTTATTCACGAGTAAGATTTTTATTTGGTTGTATTCACATAGTTTTTTTTAAAGAAAAGTCATTTATTAATATTTTTTTTGATATCACAGCCAATAAACTTCGCGACTTATGATCGGTTGCGGTAGACGGTTGTGCAGCCAACAGGTTCGACTACACCGATAATACTGTGGGGCACAGTGCTCCGCGGGCTCAGTGGACTGCCGAGACCATTAGGGCCAAGGCCGTCCAGCTGATTGCGAAGTTTTCGTTATGTCAGCTAGCGTTCTACTTATGCAACGCTTACAAATCCGATGCAGTTAGATGACCCCTTCTGGTATTCCAAAATGTTCCTATTGTTTTAAAAATCAATTTAGTTCAGAACAGTGACCGCGTTGCGAATAATTCTGTTATGGTTTCATACATTTTTTTTTAATGAAACAAAGTTTACTAGAAAACTAACTAGAAAAAATATTGCATTGTACCGAAAAATAACCGAACAGCAAAACTGATAACAGTTTGAGAAGAAAGGTCCTCGAGTATCAACCTCGTAAATATTAGTTATTAGCATAGTCATGCAGTTTAAGACGACAACATAATGACGAGAGAGAAAAACAAGATGAAGTGACGACACTGCAAAGTGTTGCGGGAAGTCGATAGATAGCAGGTGGCTAAAAACCGAGCTCTATGACAATCTTTGGGGAAAGCCTGTGTTTAGCAATGAACTTATGACAGGTAGTAATATAAATGAAGATGTACCAAAAAAAAACGATCTTTGAAATATTGTTCAGTATTTATAACATTTGTTATCTATTTTTGTCGTGGACTAATGATACTTTGCTTCATTAATTACGCCTTTGTTACAAAATCATTACTCATACTATGTTATAATTTAATAAAATGTTTTCGCCTCTTCAAGAGATGAACGTGCCCAGAGAACTTTTCTAATGTCACTCGAGGAAAGAAAGGGGTTGGCAGATCACAAGGCAAAATTTACCAATTTCCAAAATAATGTTTAATTTGAGGACTCGTTCCAATTTAAATTTAAATAAAGGTATTTCTTAAATTATTTTCCTAGAAATAAGTGTGCCAAAGTCTTCTGCAACATTGCAGTTTTAATTCAATGGCAATAGTAATTACAGAGAGAAATAGCAGTGACAAACACACAGACAGACAACAAGGTGTTTCCGTAAGGGTTATCTTTAATCCTACAAAACATTACCTAATTTGTAAATTGAAGCATTGATGCATTAGATCGTTTATGTCATCTTATCGTTCTAATCGTAAACTAAAAGTTAGCATAATTGACGGAGTGTCTTCAAAGACAAGAAAAACTAAATATGTGTACAGACATATAATAAATCATAGCAGGGACAGATCAGTAATATTTAGAATTTTGGTGTGTCTGTCAGTGTTCGCGTTTCACACAAAATCTACTGGACAGATTTTTTATGAATTTGATTACCTCAAGTAAATAGTAGACCCTGGTCTACATATGCTGTTTTATTTGTGACTGTTTGTACAGTACAATGTTGTCAAAGCCTTTAGAAACGACGATCAAGTATGATATTATATATCATAAAGCTTAGTAAATATACGACCAGTATTGTAGACTATCTACATAGTGATAGCGCTAATACGCGAAGTAAGCCCAACTTATGATGATTATTAAAAAAAAGTTTAGTATAGGTACAGACGTGTTAAACTCAGAGGAAGCAACACCAATCAAAAAACATAATTTTTTTACGCTATTGGAATTTATCTATCTAGTTTTATCAAATTGATTCCTTTTCTAAATCTATTATTATAAAACAAAGTCCACCGTTGTCTGTATTCTACTGTGTGCATGATATTCTCCGGAATCGCTGAACGGTTTTTATTCATATAAAAAAAAGACGTTTTGAAATACTTCAATTAAAGACTTCAATTTCGGTACAAAAATATAAATTCTTATCAAATTAAATACTTTCTTTGTTAAGAGCATATCACGAATATGATAAGTGACTTTTAGACGAATATCAGAAGGAGGTTTCTGAACACTACTTCGCCGATGCGACAGGCAGAACAGAGGAGAGCTCTCGCCTCTTCTCTTACACCGAAGCTGTTAAGGCCGCCGGGCCAAAAGCGTATCTCTTATCCGTGGGGTTTTAGCACTTAATGCAGTGGATAACCGGTCACTGCCTTCAGTGAAAATTATTTGCGTTAATTTCTCCACGAAACTGGCTGTTGCTATGGATGGACGCGTGCATTCGACCTTAGCTCTTTATATACCAATTTTATAAAGCTGAAAGGATTGTATGTTTTAATGTGCTAATTTTAGGAATGACCAGTCCGAGAAAAAACATTATTTTTGCGTTAGATAGAAGTCATAAATTTAGGAAGGTAAAAGGCTACCTAACATCGCTACGTCCATCAGAAGCGTAGTAATAACAACCATAACACTTATCTATACTATATACGTATAAATAAAATTGAGCATTGAAGTGTGATTTCGAAGTAACTGCTTTTTTTCTTGGTTCATATGACTATTTGTAAGGTATAAAAACTCAAAAACCCATTTTTAAAATTAACTTTTGCCTATAAAGCACTTAAAAAAGTCGTGAAATGTCATTAAATGCTTCAAATTTTCGCGTAGGAACCCTAAACATTTCCCGAATGCATAAAAGTAGTCTAAGTTGCTCCTTACAACATCCTTCTTCGCCCGTGTAATATACTGTACCTTTTAATTTAATATACTGTACCCTTTAGTAAAAGTCCTGTCTTTCTAGTAAAAGTCTCATCTTTCTAATGAAAATCTTTTTCAAGATTAGCCCGGACAAACAGGCAGAAAAACAAAATTTTCTAAAACTGGTTTTAGTTTCTTAAGTTTTAGTATCTTGCAAATAGTCATATTAACTTAAAGGTTTTGTTTTACCCGGGAAGATTTAGGGTTCTGCGAAAAAAATAAAAATATAAGAAGAGAAAACCTCTTCTTCTTGTCTATCTCGATATGCTCAATCCTAATGATTTAGCATATCGAGATTTAAGAAGATTTAGAGATAGATGCATACTTGCATATATCGATACATACCTTCATATATACGTAAATCTATTTATACATATATCTTGGTTGATTAACGGCTAGCTTTTCTATCATGGTTTGCAGTTTTTGACAATATAGATCTGCCGTAATCATCTTGCCCAGATCTTAGGAGGTTGTAGTGTGTGACACCAGCACTGGGCCACCAAACACTCACCAGTACCTTTTCTGAGGCAACTTTCGCTTGGGACAGGATTTCTACGGTTCTCCTGGGTTCAACCACTGTGATGAGCATTTCCGATTATCGTACAGTATCCATTTTTCATCACAAGTAACGATATGATTCAAAATTCCCGCGTAATTGTTGCAGTTGAGTAATGTAACGTAGCACTCAATGCGTGTTTGTGAGTGGGCTTTACTCAATTCATGCGGTACCTCTTTCTCGAGCTTTTTCACTTTTCCAATTTGTTTCAAGTAAATTAAAATTATTTTGTTACTCACACCGAAACCTGCCGCTAACTCTGACGTGGTTTGCGATGGATCCGCTTCCACGATCACCTTTAATTCTTCATTGTCAACTTGGGTTTCCGGTCGCGAGCGGGGTTTGTTTTGGATATCAAAATCTGAATGAAAACGTTGGAACCAAAAATGTAACGTGCTTTCTTTTACAATAGCTTCCCCATACACATCATTCATTCTTTGAGCTGTTTCTGCAACGCTGGTACAACGGTGGGAATGACATTCGTAAATAACGCGATATTTCAAGTTTTGCTTTTTGTTAACAGAAGAATGTAAAAGAAAAAACAAATGAATCACTAAATTCGAAACACAAACACACAAGCCTAAATTTAAAATACATTTGAATTTTGAATTCCTAACCAAACGCCAGATTATTTGAGATCTAAGTAGCCAGTTCATCAACGCCAATTTCATATGTAAGGACCTAATAGTCAACGAAATATTTTTTGTTTGTTGTTTTTGATACAGCATCAGCGAACAAAAAGGAGAATAAATCTGAGTAATGAAAACAGCATGTAATGTCATTAATAAATATATTGAAAAATAACGGACCCAATATTGATCCCTGAGGAACTCCGGAAAGCACTGAAAAGGATTTTGACTTACAGCTTTTGACCACCACGACCGAGTTTCTTCTGCTAAGGTATGAAGTACACCATTTTAAAAGGCATCCACCCACACCTAGAGCAGACAACTTTGTCAATAGAATGTCATGGTCCACCTTATCAAATGCCTTTGAAAAGTCAACAGAATATATCTGGATTATGTATCTTGGAATATGTATAGATTATGTCTACAGAAGACATGGACTTATCAATACAGTCTGATAGAGCCTGAGTATAGGAGACAAGATTATATGTAGTGGACCTAGATTTGACAAAACCATGCGGTCTCTCGGAAATAATATGTTTAAAGTGCCATGAAAAAAACAGAATGCATTCACGCTTCGAACAGCTTACCAAAAACCGAAAGTAAAGATATCGGTCTGTAGTTGTCGACGGAGCATCTATCTCCTGCATTAAAAATAGGCACTATGCAAGCTGTTTTCCAAATGCAAGGAAATGTACCAGCCTGAATAGACATGTTAAAAAATATAAAGAACGGAGCGCTTTACCAACTTCCTCAAAGGAAGAGGTCACAGTGTTGACGCAGTTTGTAAAAACATTCTTACATACATGATTTTTATTTTTAGATGTCAAAGAACTGGGAACATTGTATAATGAGAAGTTAGTAGCAAAAAGATTCACTATAGTGTCACCATCTTTGGCAGTTCTAGAGTTGAGATACATCTCTGAAAGATAATTACTCGTTCCTTTTCGCTTGTGCTTGACCTTGAATGACCAGAAACATTTCGAATTTTATTTGAACGAGGTCTCTAAACTTTCAATATAATTGCGGTAGCATTGCCTTCGCAATCGTTCACATCTCTCCCTCAACATCCGAAATGTCATGGCATCAAGAGTAATATATATATATATAAATCGATATATTTCAAAAATATATCGATTCATGTAAGTTAGACTCACAATAACTGACGAAGAATTAAAGAACTATTGGAGATAGAAAATCTCACCCCGAGGTCAAACAAAAATCTGTTATGGCATGGAGAATTACAGTCCAGCCAGTCGTTTTCGCACAGTTGTCACCGCAGAGGCAATAAAAATTTGGAAAACAATTACTTGTCTCTCAATCATTCAAGTCACGTACAACAACACAGGGAATAATTAAGGAAGCAGATACAAATTCATTATTCATGACAAAGCTTTGAAGAACCGATAATTGAATTAAAGTGTCTATATGCAAGCAGGAACCAAGTGATCACAAAATCATCGTTACCAATCATATTTAAATGAATAAAATGGAGAGACATTTTAAAATAATACGTGTTTATTATTACCAAATACAGGGACAATTATATTATGCAGAAAAGTTGCTATTAAATTTTCTATAAAATTTTAAAAGAGATTAAGAGGATGGGGAAGCTTATCAATTTCTATGAAGATTATTTTATAAATGCAGTGTTTGAAAAAAACATATAGGAATTAAAACTAAAAACAGTTGTATTATATTTGACCTAACTATCTAAAAATTGCATAGCATTATACATAATAAAATATTCTAGATGCGAGTGGTACATAGTATACATTTAAATTACTTTTTAACATGACAAAATCTTGTTTAATCCAATCAAACGTTCAATATAAACTTGTTGGCTAGCTAGGTGTCTATAATGTTTTACTCTTAACTCCTCTCAATTGTGATTTGTCTTTAAGAAAGGCAGGAATAATAAATCCAATATTCGTGTTTGCAAATAAATAAAACATTAAAACTCCTATCGGCCATTATGCTGTCACCACTATCATACCTTACTATCTGATGTGGAGTCCCTATAACCTTCTAAGCACTAAGTGAATAAACCTCCAGGTGTAGCACCAACTAAAAAATAATTGTATTTTTGTTTTGTAATGCTCTAAAAAAAAAGAATATATATCACAAGGAATTTCTGTTTTGAGATGAAGCGACGGAAAGGACCGTCTCAGCACAAGCCGCGCGGTAACGCAGCGCTGATTTTTGGCCTCCGGTGTCCGTGTGTAAGGGAAGGGCCATAAGCGAGTAGTTATTTTTTTATTTATTATTCTTTTACTGTTATCATCGAAGTTATTAACAAAGTTTAATAATGTCAAATTATGTACAGTGAGTACATAATTTGACATTAAGTAAGTAAGTTTTGTCCACAAATACCTGCTATATATACGAACGCGGTAAGCTGTTGAACAAACAATGAGTATGTACACAGTCAAAATGCTGGATTTGAATTATAACATCTGTATGGGACGTGAAGGAAACAGTGGTAAGCTAATGACTATATTAATGGTTTAAAAAAAATAATGCAGTAAAGAAATATTAAGAGATTATTATTTAATTAGATAAGATTTATTTTGAATAATTATTAATTAGCATAGGGTACATGAACTGGAAATAAATTAACGAACATGTGTTCGTTAATTTATTTCCTTCTTAAATTAAGATCATTCAATGGTGGAGGTAGATTATTCCAACAGTGGGAGGCTACATACTTATAACTACCTCTGAAAGCCGCAGAACTATGCGGAGGCACACTTAACAAGTAAAAAGAAGCGCAGGTGAGATACTTATTGTACTCCCGACGCCAGTCTATTTGGTGTAGAGATATTTACGGTTTTTTTTATTTTAATAACGCCAAAGAGAGCACAAGCACGGTGGAGTTTGCGTCTGGCACATAATTAAATTTAGATAAAATGAGTGTGTCCAAATAATCTCTTCCATAATTCTTTCGCATCTTGTGTGACTTTCAACCGGTAGAAACAGTTTTTGACAATTCATTTCGAATACGTGTGTTGTGAACACACACGTAACACACAATACCTTCATTATTATATATTTTTATGAGAATGTATATGTTAACATTATGTGATTTTACACATAAAATTAACTCAAGAAAAATAAAAAATATAATTTTTACAATTCTAATCCTACGCTCACTATTAAAAAAGCAAATATAATACAAATGCATATTTAAATAAGAAACTCTAAATTAACAAAAAAAACACGATTAAGGTCTATATCGGACCGAATGCGGATTACGGGCTTTCCATCTTCTTTTCTCACAAATAATCGACCGCCTTTCGTTCATGCGTAGCGCCAATTCACTTTCTTAGCTGCCTCACGTGTCTTACCGAATAGCTTTCTATTAACCGGAGTGAGCCGCTCATTCACATAGAGTCGACGCGGCTCTCCGGGCAGTCCCAGTTATTCAGTGGTTACGGAGCACCGCATATGCGCAGAACGTGGAAATTCGTCTCTCAACGCCCGTCGACTCATCCGTACCATAATTCTACGTGGTCCAGAGGGCGTACTATCTTGGGCGCTAGTACTATGACTATCTCACGGTGATCAATATAGAGACCTAACTTTTTAGCGCATAACATCATTGCATTTTCGCCCTTTTGCTCCGGTAATCCTGATATTTCCAGGTCGTTGGCTAGAAAATTCTGATCCCTCTCATTTAATTAGATCCTTAGTTCAATTTGTATCCTCGAATTCCTTGGTATCGCACTTATTCACGAGTTCTTCAAAACCATTTTCTAACTTGGTGACCCTTATATCAATTTCCTCCAAATTTTTGTTGCAACCGTAAGCAAAGTAACACTGTCCCTGACCTCTTTCAACTCATTCCGCACAGCACCAAACTCATATCGAAACAGGTGTATTTCCAAACCTATGTCTATGTTTTTATGGATGGGACTACTGTCTCCGACATCTTGAGCCTTTACCGATGTATTAGAGTTGACATCCATGAAGTTGATATCTTGCTCTTTTCAGACAGGTTAAGACAGTCCAGATCATATGCAAGATCACATTTGCCACATGTGATGCCATCTGTCGCCGACAGGTAGCGACCGCAAGCTCCACACTTTGCCATTTTATTGATATTGATCGATCTAATGTTATAAAATAATACGCGGCAAACCAACCAGTGGACAGTAGATGGCAAAAATACAGACACAGTATTTTTGGTTGTAACCAATTTTTCAATGTAAGTTAATTAAAACTTATTTTCCGCCATGTAAATTGTTTGCAAATTTATAGAAAGGTTTAAATAAGTTTATAAGTTCACTAAAACAAATGTAATGCTATTACAAACATAATTAAAGGGTAAATTTATGTACTGATAAAAGTCTTATTTTACAATGTTATTATCACTATTTACCTAAATTCCGCCACACTAATGTTCACTTACACCGAGTCCCGATACTAAGTGAACTACTAACTACACTTATATAAGGCAAAAGGGTTTTCAGTTCCATCAATAATTATCCTAGAGTAAGCGTGGTCCTTTTTAAACTGAAAAAACATGTAATAATAATCCAATTACCGTACAGGCTAAATATCAATTAATGGCCATAAATCATAGGTACAATTGAACTCAGATCATGAAAATATTTGATATCACAGGTTTACTGACTCCAAAATATTAGAAGATATCGAAATCAGTTACATAATTGTATTAATATTATTAAAAATGAGTCTTCAACTTCTATATTTATTACCTTTAACTTACCTTTTGTACTGTAATGATATGCCATAGGACACAAAGTGCTTAATACCAATTTGAACATCTTATATAAAAGAGATTCAGTATAAATTCTAAAAAACCAATTCATTATCCACTTCCTAAAAATTTTGGTGTTCGTGTCGCTTGGCTTGGTCTATTTTCAGGAGAACTGTGTTCATCTATTTTAACTTCCTCTTCTTTCAACGAAATTTCTACTTCTGGTATAAACTCTTCTTTGTTGTCGTCTGGACTTAATTCAGATCTAGTTGGCAGAGTTATTGCAGTGCTTGTTAATAAGCAACGCTTTAAAATTTTCTATAGTAAAATATGGAGGATAGTGCAGATTTCTATATAAATTTGCGTTGAGGTGGAAAACCTAAAAAACATGACCTGTAATGTTAAAACTTTGTAAATAATTATTTACAATAATTTTTATAATAAGAGACAAGTAACTATAGTCTGAATTTCCTATGAGAGGATGTGCCTTTGCCTTGCAGAGGAAAAAATCAGGCTGACTAATGTTAATAAGACATATATTTCCTTGTACAAACCTGACGTCTTAGAAGTGGTCTGTTTTCTTAAAAAGTTTCCCAGATAGCTTTGTAAAATCGAGATTTTGGGTTTTGGGGGGACTGAACAACGGCTGTTAATATACCTTTTTACATATAGTTGTACTAATGGCTCACTATTTTCTTAACGCAAACCAACTATAGACCTGCACAGAGTAAATAAAAAAACGATAGATAAAAGTAGGAAGGTAGTATCGTAGTATCCGAAGTCAGGTACCTACAACTAACTTCCAGCTCCTACCCCTAAATTAATATTATTCCTTATTAAAATATAATTCGCTCCTTTTCTCCTACGGGTGTACCTACGCGTCGGCGTATTATGTGGAGGCGCTTAAAACAAAGTTCTTTTAAACGAGAAGACTTAAAACTTTATTATTTATTATTAGACTTAATTAAATATATACAATGTTTTATAAATTACCAGTCGATGTTAACTCAACTCTTTGGTAGGTAAATAATATTTAATTCGGGACTACATAAGCAGTAAGTGGAAGAGGAAGATCAGGAAGAAACTTTTGCAACAATAATATAAAAAACTTTACTCCGTAGCTCGTAACAATAGTATAAAAACAGAAGTTGACTGATTTACATATCAACCAAAAATCGAAACTGTTGAAAAACTGGCGGTGGGTGACGAGCGAAGCGACCCACTCCCGCGCACTAGTGCCGATATATAGATATCCACAAATGACAATTCGTGGTTAGAAATTGTCAATATTTTCGTACTATACTTATAATTTTTAAAATGTTTGCCGTTTAACTTTACGTAGTCTTTATTTTGAAATTTCTTAATATAATGACCCTACTACTTAGAGATAATTTGTATTTACATGTTTAACAAATAAAACTAATCTGCTCAGAATTCGAGTAATTTTATGGTGAAAAATCAAACACCTTAAACCGTTAAGACTCAAAATGTTTAGGCAGCTGGGCAAATGCTTTCCATTCAGTTCTTTAGATGTGCCTACAATTGCTTTATATTGCTAACCCAAATTAAATGCAAGCGAAACCGTAGGGAGTAGCTAGTTATTTAAATAAATTGTTTAGTGATTTAAATATTTATTTAGATAGCGTGCATTTCATATTACGAAGACAGTAACTCCATTTTCCTATATTTTTTCCTTAATGTGGATACCGGATCTTTAAACAGTATTGGATCTAGGCGAAGTATGGACCGTACTAGTGGCATGTAACCCCACGCTGCAGCAAATGTGTTCAGACAGGACTGCCTCTGGACGAAGTGTTCGGGGTCGCTCCAAGATGATCTGAAATGATTTGTTTGTATTTTTATGATAATATTATGTAACTTAAGATACTATGCTATAGAAAACGCTGTTCAAATCTATCCTTTTTAGGGTTCCGTAGGGAGCCCTGTTACTAAATAAAGTCTATCTGTATAGGGTGGCCGGTTGAAATTTTCACAGAATTTGTTATAATAGAATATCTACTATTCTACCAAATTAAAAAAAAAGTAAAAATTATGGAGGAACCCCTTACTAGAAACGTGTTTTTTTCAAAGTTTTATTTGTTTTAGCTCTATTGTTAAAATAACACGGAACACGGTTGTACGGAATCCTCGCTGCGAGAGTCCGACTTGCACTTCACCATTTTTTTTTATTTTAGTTCGGCAAAATCCTAAAAGGCTCTCTATGATTATAGGTTCTGCAATGAAGTGACAAACGAGCTAACAGTTGGCAGTGCAGCGATTGAGCATAACAACTAAAATCGAAGAAGTTCCAGATCCGTTTTCACCCCTGAGGACTAAGATGGAATGCCTCTTCAGTCTATAATTATACTGGCTCTCTATACCCCTCAAACCGGAACACAATAGTCGTTGTACTGCAGATAGCGGCCGAAATAGGTAATAGTGTGGTCCCTACCCAGACAGTTCGTAAGCCTACCACCACTTACATCAGTACTTAAATTTTTAATATTATGATCACATTCTTAATTTTTATTATTAACAGCACTTCGCAGTTTCGAAGTTTCTTTTCTTTATAAATTCAACAGGACATATTAAACATGTTGCCCAGTAACAGGAAAGCTGTAGCCTACACTCTGAAAGTGACTGCGTAACAATATTTTGTTTGGTTATGGTTTAAAAAAGATTGAGTAAAGTAATTGATCGAATAAATGACAGAATTATTAAATATGGTAGCCTATAACAACCGTGTAGCCGTAACACGTCGTAAAAACCGAACTTTTGTAAAACACACCAAAATCAGCAATGCGTTGACCTTGGGACAGGAGAGGACGACGAGAGCGCCGCTAAGACCCCTCTCCCACTTGCCGCTAGGCATATTTCATGAAGGAAATGTAAGGAAACCGCGTGCACTATCAACCAGCACGGCGTCGCAGCGGCAGGCCTTCTTCTGTAAATGCTCACTAACAAATCAATAATTGTTATATTTATATTTTAAACAACCCCAGCGCATTCGTTCGACAGCGCGGACTCACGAAGGTCGCGTACGCTTACTCCTGGCACCAAACGCCTGGTATTATAAATCAGATTTTGTACACTATTATAGCGTAAGTAGTTTAGTTTTTGTATGGAAGTGAAGTATCTGTTGCGTAGTAACTATTATCTAATCTGTGGCAGCAGCAGACCGAGCTGCGGCGATCCTCTACCTTTTCGCACAGGCGACTACCGCGCGGTCATACAGTCCTATCTATAAACTATAAAATACTTTACTGGGCTAGTGTAATCTGTCCGCGGACGTATATTGTATTATCGTTCGGCTAACTGAACAAAGGGCGTGCCGCGCGGTCCTGCAGTCCTATCTATATACTATAAAATATTTTAAACTATGTCATTAAAATTTAAACCTGTTTAATTCAGTACAAATTCAGGCCCGCAGTTTATTAAGTTTTTATTTTGCATACAAGTAAATAGCTAGCTAGTCAAATCTCCGACGAACATATTAGGGAACGAAGGAACTGAAATGAGCAAACCTTGACTGGTTCACTGTCGACAATTGCATCGCGCCGCGTAACGTCTCGCGGCACAAGTCACAAGTGCGAAAGCGGGCTATGCAAAAGTCACACCGTACCTGTAACGGTGAAGTGCGGGTTTGTAGCGGCGGCGCTGCGCCAGTTTGAGCGGCGGGCGGCGCGTGAAATGCGCCACGAGACAGTTGAGTAGGATGTCCTCGCAGTTGTGCGCACGCCGCACGGCCAGACGCAGAGCGGGGGCGGCGGCGCCGTACAGCGCGAGCGCCGCGCGGTGCACTAACGCCGCGCCAGGTAGCACCATCGAGTACGCGCCGCCCCACTTGCTGCTGTAACCCCACGTGCCCTGCGGGCGACGTAAACTCTTATGACGGGCCACTTACAGACCCCCTACGCCCACGCCTTCCCACTTGAAGGGCCGGGTTTCGGAATAGAGAGATCGTCGCTGACCGAAATGGCCCTCTTCTGTTTAGGTTTTGTCACCTTGTTTTAGGGACGAGTGGGGTAGTTTTACGAGGGTGCGTTTTTAAGTTCGCGGAATGGCGGTGTTGGAGAGGGTAGGCTCTTTAAGGGCTTTACGTGTTCAATGACGCATAATTAGAACAAATATAAAGTTTTGTCACAATTGTTTTTTAGTTTCCGAACTATTGACGACTTAGCAACTCAAGAAAGTTTGGAAAATGGAGATAATCGAGTATCGCGCCGTCATTTTTCGCAACAAGTTTCTTACCAAACAAGGAAAATCTGTTCAAATCATACTGGAAGAGATGTCATCGGTTTACGGCGACTCTTGCCCTGGAAAACCCACGGTGTACAAGTGGCACAGCTTTTTAAGCAAGGCAGGGAATCATCAATCAAGTCGAAAAATTTTTATTAGAAGATGCTCGGATAAAGAAGAAACAGCTTGCAGAAATGGTTGAAGTATCCGATACAACAATTTTTTTAATTCTACACGAAAATCTAGGCATGACTAATTCAGCGCACGGTGGGTGCCGAGAATGCTCACGCCGCAGCAAAAACAACAGCGCGTCGAATGATCTCATGCAGTGAAGACAATGATGATGTACTGATCCGAGCTGTTACTGGGGAAACTTGGGTTCATCATTATGATCCTGAGTCTAAGCATGACTCTATGCAGTGGCACAAAAAGGATGCAGTTCCTCCTAAGAATTTTAAGGTGTCACAATCAGCCGAAAAACTAATAGCGACAGTTTTTTGGACTCAGAAGGAATCTTGTTGATCGATTATAAGGATAAAAGTGTCACTAAAACAAGAGAATACTACGCAATAACCGATCAAAAGAAGCTATTAAAGAAAAAAGAAGAGAAAAATTAAGCAGAAGTTTCCTGCTCTTGCACGACGATGCGCCCGTTTACAAGAGCCACGATCCACTGGCTACCCTGCACAAGGTGGGCTTCGATATTTTAAATCACCCACCCAATAGTCCAGACCTATCTCCTAGTGATTATTAGCTCTTTCAAAAAATTAAAAAAATCGTGGAAAGTAATTTTCGACCGATGAAGAAGTTAAAGAAGAAGTTTCCTCGTATTTTCCGCCAAATAAAAATACATTTTTAATGAGGGTATAAATAAACTAATCAAAAGATCTCAAAATGTATTCGTCTTGCAGGAGAATATATAGAAAAAGAAAAATAATTTATCTTTTATGTTCCCTCCTTGTCCACCATTCCGCGAACTTAAAAATGAGCCCCCTCGTATATCTTTTAAAGAAACTGATAAAACAACATATCAGTTTCTTTATCAGAGGGGGTTGCTCTGATACGTATTACATGACGACATATGACGGGTACTGTCGCGATAGATAATTCTTCCATCATCTGGTTTACGATACTATTCCTCAGTGAAGTACTAGTTTCCCTCATTCCAGTTTCAGTGTGAGCCAGCAAAATTAGCTACTCGGTGACCTTAGCCTTGGCTTGGAGGAAGTCGAAGTACGATTACTTAGCACATTACTTACAATAAATCATCATTTAACATTGCGAAAAATTACAGACTTGGAAACTAGCAATGTTTGAGCCACTTAATTATAAGTGAAACCATTTCAATTAAAGTTACCGATCTCGGTACTTCAGCTACGCTGAGATACGACTTTATCACTTAAATTGAACATGTATTTACGTAACATGGAAATAATAAAGTTTTGACGAAAAATTAAAAACTTAACTGCATTTTTTAAAATCAGCTATATCAGCCAACGTTCTTATAATGCGCATTAATTAAATGGACACATAAGCAATTTATAATTTCTTCTTTGTCAGAGGAACCTCTCCTCTGACAAAGAAGAAACAAGCTAAAGAAACATGTTGAAGCTAGCATTGTTGTGTGCATATATCTCATCGTATCATAATAAAAATAAAAGAGAAATCTTACTTTGGCCTCATCCCAGTAATGACTTCTAGCTGGGTAACCAACAATGCGTTCCGGGAAATGTTGCCATACCCGAAATGCAAAATCCAACTCTTCAGCTAGCAATGGAGCGTCTCCGTCTAGCGAGAATACAGCTGCAGTAGGAATGGCCCACAGGGGTTGCCACCTTGCTGATACACCTTCTCTGGAAAGTTTAATTGGATTACATTTTAGTAGTTCTAAACTATTAAATTAATGTTACGCTTGTATGTCCACTAACAAGTTCAATTTACTTTTAAATATTGGCTATATAAATTTCACTGAATATTCTCATAAAAGTGTTTATTTGTATTATGATCAAACGTCCAACTACCAAAAACGTCTATATAGCAATAAGTCTAATTAGCGAAATGTCTATAATGCACAACGCGCAAAGAGCAAATTATGAATTTTTGTTTGAGCGCTATAGTTTCAAATTGTGTAATTAGGCGCCACCCTGTCGAAATCTTTAATCTCCTGAAACCGGTTTCTAGGCATGACCCTATGGTCATAACTTTGAAACAATTGCAATTCTGTTGTTATAAATCACGTCAGAACTTATGACAAAGGAGCGTCCTATACTGGTCTCAGTACTAAGGGACCTATTTTAAAGGATTGGCATGTCGTAAAGTAAATATTATTTTTATATCATTTGTAATTGCCACTTTATTCATTGAATTAAATAAAATATTATTATATAATAAATATTGGGTTTCTCAATATAGTACACGATGTAAAGAGATGGTGATGTCAAATTATTAAACTTATATATATTACATAAATATATATGTATAAGCACTATTTCTGTATCATTATATTTCCGACACTATGGGGCGCAAACACATAATGTTGTTCATGGCGTTCCACGTAGACCGTGATTACGTAAACAAACTCAGAGCTAATTACTTCCAATATAAAATGACAGTATGAAGTTGTCTGGTGGTTTAATCGATTTCGTAGTGGAAACTTCGACATAAAGAATGAACCACGAGGAAGACCAGACACTAAGGTAAATAACGATGAGTTAAATGTAATACGCAGCAACATTTAAAGGTAATATACCACTACCACCTCGTTGTTTTTTATAATAATACATTATTATGTACCTGTTTTTGACCTTGAATTAATAAAGGTTTGTGTTGAATGTAGTTCTGCAAATTGTCAATGTTATAATTCGTTCCTCTTAGTAATTCATTGTTTAAAGCATCAAATAGATTTCGTTGAGGTGCTTGAACTCCCAGTTGTATTAGCGTTTGCCAATCAAACGCTAATACAACTACCATACAAACAACAAAAATATCGCTAAATATTTATCTTCCAGTAATATCAAAGATTGTTAAAAATTTCTTCACAAAAATTTATTTCTTAGTCCGGATTTTGTCGTCGTAGTTCAGCCAAAATATCGTCACTCATACTTTCTATATACTTCAACCATAATCAATTAGGATTTGATGGATTACATGTTGTTAATCACAAACAGTTCACGAATTTGATTTGCTGTTGCCGTTTCTACAGCTTCACTCATAGCTAATTCCCAGTGATTGTCATTTTCTGATAAAACCTAATCTTTGACATGCTTCACAATATGTTTCAAAAATGTAACCGTTCTTAAATCTTCAAAACATGTCGGTCCACGAATAGTGTGTAGTAGTAATAAACCTAATAGAAGCATACAGCGTTTTTTGGATGCACGTTGTAGACTCTCCCTATCTCATTACTCTGAAACTCTCCATCTTGTCCTTGCACTGGCATTCCACGTTTTCGAGGCATTAATCTTCCGAGTAAAGTTTTAGCAAATGAATCTTCTTGGCATAGCTCAAAAAACGCTGTCAATATTGTTCTCGTTGGTGGTTCTGTCGCAACTTTTGCTGCAGTTAATTTAGTAAAGAAGATCCGTTGTCCGTTTTCTAAGTGAACAGATAGATGGACTACTGCTAGATCGCGATCGTGTATTGTGAAACCCAAAATTCGCCAAATTGCTTTATTGGCATTGATGTATCGACCCATTTGGTACTGTATTGTCTCATCGTACTGGTTTTCTTGAGCACTGCAGAGACTGCCCTTGCTAATATGTTTGCATACGTATTTGATTTTGAGCCGTGGTAGCCTAGTGGTCAGGGCGCTCACTTTAGTGTCATAGAGCGCGAGTGACCTGGGTTCGATCCCCGGTACCGGCACCACTAAAACAATTTTAAGTGCTGTATTTACCACGTGCTCAACGGTGAAGGAAAACATCGTGAGGAAACCTGCATGTCTGAGAAATAATAAAAATATTATTTCGAGGATATGTGAAGCACGCCAACCCGCACTGGAGCAGCGTGGCGGGCCCTTCCCGGCTCCTAAACCCTCTCTGATACTAGTATTTGAGTAGGAGGCCTTTGCCCAGCAGTGGGCACTTACAGGCTGTTACTTTACTTTTTTTTTACGTATTTGATGGATTTAACAGAACTGCAGTATTCGACATTGATGTGAGCTTTGAACATTTTACATAGAAGTGGATTATATGGAACAACCCATTGATTGTTAATTTCAATTTCTTAATTTCCTGTATTTTAATTTTTGCTGTGAATCCGCCTTCTTCTCGTGATCGACGGCTATATTTGGATTTAGATAACGTTTTGTACATTTATCATCTTTCATGCACGGAGAACTTCTATTTAATCCACCGCAAGGACCACGGACCACTATAATTTCATAGAGTTCGGGATCTTCTTCCGGGTTTGGAAATTCATTCTGGATGATGAGACAACATCTTATCTGGTCGGATCTTATTTTTTAACCCAATTAAGTTTTGAGAGCGGGGCAGTCCTCGTTTTTGCGATTCAATCGAATACATCCCAGCTGAGAACATGACCAAATATTTGTTTTTTAACAATAGCGTCGATAAATTTGATTTGCTTTTGTCGAAAAACTCGAGCAACAATATCTTGTCGGTGGTTGGCCACCTACCCGTATTGTAATTTTTCTTTGATTTCCGATAAAGATTACATGTGAATGTTATAAATAAGTCAGGTCTACCTTATTTTCTGACATAGGTCATTGCATCTTGAGCGTATTCGTACATATGACGTGGACTTCCGGTAAATGTAAATGGTAAGGTGACCAATTTTCTCATGTTATTTCGATATATTTTCATCATATATTTTCGATGTTTCCATCATTCATCATTGCGTCTTTTAAATGAAAATATTTTTCCGAACGCAATATTTGTTGATTATGACGAATAAATTCCAATCTTTCCATCTCCATTTTGGCATACATGTCAACAATAAATTGCTGGAATAATTCCTGACAATTTAGAATATGATTATAATCACCATTTCTTACCATAATTCGATAAGCGTAGAAATGCATCGAAAATACTTTTTTGGTAGTTTAAGCACCTGTAGTTTGATTTACTTGTTGGATGTTAAAGTAGTAACCGTCTTCACCTTACCAAAATATTAACGGATAAAGCAGCGCCACATAACTGCGATGTGTTTCAGTAATACGTTGCAGTTGGTTACTTCGGCGGTGAACAATGATATCTCGATGACTATATTCATTATCAACGATTACTACAGAAACTTCATTCACTTGAGGTGCATTGAATCTTCGTTCATGTTCACCGGCTGGTCTTTTGTCTGCCCGAATCACGATCTTATTGTAGTCTGCAACCATTTGTTCTAAAAAAGTTGTGAACACATTAATCCGTTGATTGTGTTAATGAAGTAAACGTTGTAACTCTTGAATAATATCGTTCTTTAGCCCCTAAATGTGAGTGCAACGCTGATCTATTTCAAGCTGTTCAATTCCAATGAAATGTACTTGAAGCAATTTTAGTGTTTCATCTCGTAGAGGCATTAGCGAACCTATTTGCTGATAAATTTGTCCTTGGATTTTGTAAACCGGACTGAAATTACCTTCATTACATATTGATGAAGCCCCGAAAGAAGTCATTTGAAAGCAACAATTGTATCGTCATATATTTTGATTCTGGTGTCGCTCCGTCCATATAAGTAAAAAGTTGGGGTGGTGGTATTTGTAATGATGTAATTTGACTTAACCAATCATACAACACATACCGGCAGTTTCAGCCTTAAATTTATTTGATCACAATGGAACACTTGAAGTACTAAACTCTTGTCTGTAAGTAGTTTTTGGCGTATTGTTGCCATTTCTTCTCTACTTCGTTCCTTTTCTTGTTCCCTTCGATCAGCTGATTGATGACGTCGAATACATCTCATTCTAGTCCGCTTACTTTCGTTAGACATTGTTCTTTGACTTTCTCGATTTCTCGAAAGCTGTTGTTCTCGTTCTTCTTCTGTTTCATTTTTACGCGCTGCTTTTTTCTTCTGAGCGTTTACATGAGATTGTGTAAATAATCTTTCCGCTTGAGCATTTTTATTGCTCGATAGCCATTTTCCTAATCGTTGAATAGGACGAGGACCCATTCTGAATAGGACGTGGCCTGCGAGGAGTCCGGGCTTAACGCCGGTTGATTTCTAAGTCTGGGGTCACATGAAATCCCTACTTTATGATATCTCGCCTATGTCATCCGCGGCAGAACTCAAAACAAGAATTATAAACGGAGCATACGCGATGCGGAATAGTTTGACTACTTCGGTAGTTAGCTCAGAAAGAGAATGCGACTTTCTGTACGCAATAGGGGAAGTCACTTCGAGCAAGAACCTTAATTAGGCTAAATTACAAAATATCTTAGTTGTAACTTATTATTAATTGTTATAACTACTAAACTGTTACTAGTTCTAAATTTTATTTTAAATTTGTATTTTTTGTTTTATTTACTTATTGGGTATTGTTTTTAATTAATTTTAAAGAAATTTTAAAGTTAAGTCAAATTCGAATTTTAATTCCTTAAGTTTAGTTCGAATACGAATTTCCGCCTGCTTCCTTTGTGTTATATTTTTTTTCTAGTTTCTTTAAAATACTTAGTTGTTATACATTGTTGGAGAGCTAAGAAAACGGTTATTTTTAAAATAATCTGCAAGCCAAGTTTCATAAGGTTTTGTTTTGTTTTTAAGGCATTTTAGTAGAAAGAAATCTCTTTAAAATATTGAAATAATATCGTTTTTCGTCTCGCATTTTTAAATTTGGACCGATAGTTGTTGTTTTAATATTGATAAATGTGTTTAATCGTTTTTATAAATCAGTAGAAAAAAATTATTTAAATTGATACTTTTTTTTTAATAAATTTTTGAAACCATTTAGAACGTTCTAACGTGTCTAAAACTATTTTAAATAATATTGAACATTACAATATATTTTAGAGCTTTCTCGATCAATCTAGAAATATTTAGAATATTCTATATCGATGACAATTATTCTTGATTAATAATTTTCAGTGTTTGAATATATGATGGAATATGGAGATCAATTTAAAACATTCTGGATTAACTACAATCAGTGATTTTTCATAGTTCATTTAAAAATAGTAAAATATCCCGAGAACATTCTGGAAAAATATAAAATATTGTAGAAAAGTGATCGATATTTTCACGCACTAACGTAATTTACGCCAAAAAAAAAATAGGACCTTATTACACATTTTTACCACCCACATCCACCCACTGTTTTTTGATAAACAAGACCGTAACAACGCCCGGGATGATAGTATTAAACAGCATGTCAAGAACTACAAGCCTGATCTATTGCATTATCCGACGCAACTGACAGACTGATTTATTACTTCATAAATATAACTTACCCGGGGTAATGAGTAGTTGCATCTATAACGATAACTGGTAGAGGGTCACGAATATCGCCTGCCATGCGTGCTAGCGATTTCAGAGTAGGGGCCGCGCGTTCGCTGTCCCACACTAACACTACCTAACAAAAAAAAGTAATGAGTAAAAAGTAAATACGATGAGATGATGATTAAATACAATAACAATACTAAGCAAGATCATACCGGTTATCTGTTACAAAGTAGACAGTTTATTTACAGTTGGAGGACTCACTCCTTCAAAAATTGCATACATCAGCTGACGGCTACCCGCGGGCCGCAAGAGGCCCATTCTGGGTTTTGGAGTGGCCCGCGAGCGGTCAAGATCACAAGAAAGAATATTCGAAAAATAACTACTACAACACGCATTAAGATGGATAGTGTATATTGATTACAAAGAAAAATAATATACTATGGAACATCTGTATAAATGTTAAAACGTTGGAAATAAAGCTAAGAGTATTTATTTATACTTTATTGTGTATATACGAATGAGATGTGAAAAGTCGGACTTCATGCCTTTTGGCATTCTCTGCTAGTCAACCCAGGGCGTGGAAAAATATTGTGGTGCATCAAATTTCAGCAAAAAGAGTTATAGTGAAACTATAATTAAAACACTTTTAAATGTATAAGTATACGTATCTACACAAACACATCCATATATACATACATACAAATACATATATACATACATATGTATTAAATCAATATAAACACTAACATGTATCAAATGATTTTGAAAAGTGTATTATTTCTCAGGCAAGCGGGTTTATTCACTATGTTTTCCTCCACCTCAACCGAGCACGTGGTAAATTCAGCACATTAGTTGATATCACAATGTCAGCCGTGCGCCTCAGTTTAAGGATTACCAAAATGTACCTAAAAATATGTGTATTTCCAGCGATGACATGTAAAATATAGCCTCATGTTACAGAATTTCGCAAATATCAAAAAGTGACAACATCTCGAAAAATTTTGACACTTTTTCTTAGTTCATATTTGAACTGATTTTTAATGAAGTTGAAGCACAGTGAACGTAGGCATACACGAAACGAAATAGCAATGAGTCTAGCGCTGTTGCAAATAATTATAGCAATCGATTATATCGCCTATGATCGATTTATTGTCGTTGCATATTATATTAAATTTAATAATCATTAAAAAATAATTCTTTAGAAAAATTGTTTGAAACAATCTTTAACTAGTTATTGAAGCCATTTAAAATACGTTATAAAATAATCTAAACAATTATTTTTTACGGACGAGTGCACTTTAAATCAATTCAACGAACAGTCAACAACAACCCATAGTTATTCGAAAAAAATTTTATTAAGTAAATAATCGATTACCTTAATTCAAATTCGCCGATAAAATTCTTGCTTCTAAATGTTTAGTAAGAGCGGGTAAATTGTATAAGCGCAACTGGTGTTAAGGTTTATACGTAATTTCGGTGATTTATTTCAGTGTTTTGACCTAGTGACATTTAGTGTGACTAGGTCAAAACACTTGATTGACGAGTTATATAGCCGTAATTAGTAATAAGTTATATAAACATTTTATTTCTTGTAAGCCATTGAATATAAGATACGTAGTTCCTAAGAATGATCCCATTGTATTTAATAGTCGTAATGCAAACCTTGTCAACGAATAAATTTCAGTTCAGTTGTAGCATTATCTACAGGCGGCTCTCTCTAGTAATTACCTAATTAAGTATTTTTTTAAAAGACTCTATTTAAGGTTCCCAACATAACTCGCGAAAAAGTTAAAATAAAAACAAGGCAGCGCATAACTTCGCAAAACCTAGTCTGACTTGTGAATTTCCGAAAATAGTCATAATTACTTTAAAAGGCTTTAGTTGTCTCGATCACTGTACAAAACTCATTCGATTATTGATTGATCGGAATTTAACAAACAATATTGTTGGTGTTTTTTTGGAATACCTCTGGTTACTACGATTTACAATTTAAATAACTGCTGAGAATTTTTTAAACTTAACTAGTTTTTACATATTTATGTATAAAATAAAAATGAACAGTTTCGTCTTGCTTGGTAAAAGTTATAAAGAGTAATGCTAATGCTGGTACGCTGTTGATACGGATGGCGTCATATTCGTACATATAAATATAAGGCTTTCAATTTAATCAACGTAGTAACTACGGTTTAAAATTACACAAGTGTTGCAGTAGAAGGTTACGTAATATCAGTATACGTAGTATATTAGGTATATACTACGTATACTGATATTAGATATATACTACGTATACTGATACTCAACCTCGGTAGGTTGTAGACAGAAGGTAGTTTTAAATTAAATATTTACTCCTGCCTTGCTGTGCTTGCATTTTACATTCAGTTGAAAGTGCGAGTGAAAACTATACTAATTATAATTGTGAAAATCATATTTTAGTACAGCGCCATCTACATTACCACCGTTAGTTTTATTCTTTAGCAAGAAGCGTTCGCAATATTGAAACGTTTCCCTTTTACTTAATAAGTATAAGAAATTATTCGTTTAATGTACACCAAAAACCAATAAAAAAAATTGGAGTAAAAAATGAAGTCAGGTCTGCAACAATTTTTCCAAAAGACTATAATTATAAAATTAAAAGATATGATCATAACTCGACCATAAACTCTTAACGCATTATGTGGGAATCTATATTACTATAAAATCTAGTATTTTCAGAACACAAAGTATTTTATGTTAATACAACATAAAATAATTTGTTTTCTTAAAAATAACCTCCTTAAGAGAGAGATAAATATAATCTTAATCTACAGACGTAAATTCATGATGTTTCTAAGTAAATGATAAATTACCTTTTCGCAAAATTCACTACTGGCTATATTTGCAAGAAGTTTATGCAAGGCTGGAGAAGTTGCTTGAACATACAGCAACGCTGTAAAAGTTTCTCCAGGAGTGGGAGGCGGCGCAGTGGATGGTACAGATGGTACGGGAAGGGGGATTGGAGGAGGTGAAGGAGCTGGCGGAGCCACTGGCGCTGCTACTGACACAGGAAAATGCGCACGCGAGTCCCCATACGTGGCTAGAGTCCCCAGCGCCCCGGGAGAAGCATTCCATATGAGCGATTCGCGTCGTCTCGAGGATCGATGGGCTAATATACGCTCAAACAAAAGCTGAAATAAATATCAATATTTTAAGTACCTTAATTAATTTCATACAAAAACATCCCAAATAATACACAAGTATGTATTACCTCAATCGTAGTAAAAACTATTTTCTCTATAGAGGAAAAGTATTGCTCCCATAATAACTGTGTTTGTTGTCTTAAAGCAAGTATACGCTCAGGAGGAACTGAGCGTACAAGCTCTGGCACCTGCATATAAAAAGGACTTTATTCCTTACGAGTATATTTGGTACAAGGAGGAAACAATAATGTAATGTTTAATTATTATTGATTTTGTTCTCCTTGGATATTGAATTTACCTACTATTAATTTGTTTTAGTTTTATTATTATATTTTTTTATTAAAACACCTAGCCACACCACAAAAGACAAAAATCCAAACACGTAATGATTATTTGTAGTATTATACTACAAATACTTGTCCCATGCGGATATCAAACCCAAGACCCTCAGCGCCTCAGCTAAACGCTTAACCACTGCAATAATCGTATTTTGGATGTTCACGCACCTGTAATAAAAGACGCTCATCGGCCCAAATTACTGCACGACGCCAGTCTATCCGTTCATCAAAAGGTAATCTCCATCCATTACTCAAAAGAACTGGAATACAACCAGAGGCTAGTGCCTCAAGAAATCGATATGAGCCAAGACGTCTTCCTCGGGCAACTAAACAAAATGTCGAATTTGCCAATAACTGCTCGTAGTCAAATCTGAAATAATATTTAGAGTAAGTATATTTTCTTTACGATACAGATTAATTTTTATATTTCAAATTTGTAAAAGTATGTACTTTTTAATTGATCAGTGGCAAACGTTTGTTTGACGAATATAAACATTCGTACCCGAGTAACGAATGTTGTCAGTGTGAATATGTATTTGTATAAATGAGTGAATTAATATACTTGTGTTATACACCACAAATTAAAAGGAGACAGAAAACATAAAAAGAGCATGTCAATTAGTTGGTACAATGGCGACCTTATCGCTGCATAGCGATCTCTTCCTAGCAACTAAAGGCGGAAAGAAATACAACTCTACAGATACGAGGTAGGTGGTGCAAAATAAATATGCATACTATACAACTACTATAAATTATATATATACAATAAATTTTAATGATGATGATGCCCTCGGGCAATCTCTCGAGATTGAATCAAGTAATGTTCTTTGACAAACTTCTTAAAGGTGCCAATGAATCTTGCCTCGCGGATATTCAACGGTAGGGTATTCCAGAGTTTAACTGCCTGAATTGCTAACGATGAAAAACGAAGCCCTACAAATTTAAATTTCTCCATTAAGTAAGGAGTAGAAAGGTAAAACAAGACACAGCATAGAATAGAAAGGATGAGTAAGTTTCAGTGAAGTTGGATAAGTAAACACTAGAGACGAGAGCGAAATGGAGACATGAGGTCATATTTGCACAATCCAAACATAAACCCAATGCTAATAGTTTGAAATACACCAAGCTTTTTTCCTGGTCCTCAGTTATATCTAAATAGCATAATCAAGAACTGGAAGGCGGGGAGTCCGTGCGCCCATTTTTGTTGTTGGAATGGAAACAAATGATAGATAGATAGATAGAATACGCTTTATTGCACACCAAAAAGAGGAAAATAATGTAATAGTACAAAAACGTAATTAGATGAGAGGTGGAACAATGGGCGGTCTTATCGCTAAAAGCGATCTCTTCCAGACAACCTTTGGATGGACAGGATTGTTATAAATGAATTTGGAAGTTGCATAAAAGCAATTGATATAGAAATAAAACAGTACATAAAAAATAATATACACATATTATAGAAATACATACATGTTTTATAAATACCTATTATATATGTATACATATACATAAATAGACTAAATCAATAAAAATATAAAAGAACTGTCTAAATAACCGAAGTTACAAAGATAGATAGTAGGCCTTGACTTGATTTTTAAAAACTGGTAAGGATTGGGCGCGTCTTACCGATAGCGGTAGGGCATTCCATAGACGGACAGCTTGTACAGTGAATGATCTGTCAAAAAATTTAGTGCTATGAACTGGTATTCTTAATTTCAAATTCTCCGATGACGTCAAAAACCGTGAATGAGAACCATGAAGGAATTCAAAACGTTTCTTAAGATATGAAGGGCAAGAGGGGTTATACAACACATTATATAGAAGAAAAAGAATATGAGCATTCCGGCGAAGGCGAATAGGTAGCCACTTGAGCTTAGTACGAAAATGTGAAACATGATCATACTTGCGTAGACCAAATATGAATCTTATACAAAAATTTTGGAGTCGCTCAAGCTTATCAAGTTGCTTTTCGGTTAGATCTAGATAGCTGACATCTGCATAATCAACAGTTGGAAGGAGAAGAGACTGTGCAAGCGCAATCTTAGTGGCAGTAGGAAGAAAGTTTCGTAATCTTCTCAAAGATGCGGCAGAAGCAAAAAATTTACGACTTACTTCTTGCAATTAAGGTCCCCATGAAAATAATTTATCTATGATAATACCCAAGTTATTAACTTTATCACTAATGGGGATTACATTTCCATCAAAAATAACTTGGGGAGCCATAGCCAAATTAGATTTACCTATTAATTTCGAGCTGCCAATTATTATAACTTGGCTCTTTAATGGATTGACCTTAAGACCATACTCCTTGCTCCACTCTGAAATACGTGCGAGGTCTGCGTTCAAGGTATCAATACCTATAGCTAAATCATTAGGAGAAGCCTGGGTGTAGATTTGAAGATCATCTGCATAAAGGTGGTAGGAAGAACTTAATTTAGTTGATATAGAATTAATAAAAACAGCGAAAAGCAAAGGAGATAGTACGCCACCCTGTGGAACACCAGCAATGGTATTACACCAAGAAGAGAAAGTCTCTTCAATGCGGACACGTTGCCGGCGCCCAGACAGGTAACTTCGAAACCAATCAATTACTGTCGAAGATATGTTAAGCGAGCCGAGTATACCCAATAAGAATAATGATCAAAGATGACACAAAAAACCAAGACCGACAAAAGCTTTCCTACTAACTTTATAGTATGGCGTGCCCAACTTAAGGTGCTGAAAAGTAAGTTTTATCATTATCGGAGTAAGGGATTACAACTCTTTCGAATTTAAAACGCGGTGGTAGCCTGGAGGTCAGGGCGCTCACTTAGGTTTAAAAAAAAAGGCAAACTGGGACACACAATATTAATAATAATCTCCCAAGCGAATCTAACAACTTCTGTAACATGATATGATAGCTATCACATTGACTACTCCTTCAACTAAGCCTGGGAAGCACCCTGGTGGGGTTGCGAAGAAGAGTGCAAACGAAAGGAAGTCAGGAAAACCCTAAATAGGGCCATGAACACATCTACTCAAGAAGACTGGGACCTATAGAAAAAAAAGGAGAACGGAGAACCACAGGGTGGCGCATATTCTGTGGCAGCATAGAAACCTGTGATAAAGCAAACCGGACAAGGAGAGTGATAGCTCAGCAACCCACTTTAGGACCAAGCTCACTCCGCAAATCTGATAACACCGACACCTCTTCGCCAAACGAAACCAACTGCGTCCTATTAGAGACACATTTCCCGGGATGCAGTATGGTCAAATAAGTCGTATGGCAAGAAGAAAAAACTGCTCCTAACAGGCATGACTGGATACTTGCGCATAAGGTAGTGACTGTTAGTAGACTGCATTGGGCTATACACAGTTTCCAACCATGCAAGTCGGCCGGACTTGACGGTATATTCCCTGCTCTCCTACAGTGGGGGAGAACATATTATCGTCAATAAACTAGCCGTACTTTTTAGGGCATGCCTCACACGGGTAGTCAGCATTATCTTCATTGCTATACCGGCAAAACCGATTACACCGACGTTAAATCCTTCAGACCAATTAGCTTCTCTTCATTCATGCTGAAAATGATGGAGTCTTTGTGAAAGAGAACAGAGAGAGTCGGCGTTGGTATACAAACCGCTGCATGCAAACCAACATGCATAAAGCACGGGCAAATCAACAGAATCGGCACTTCATCTGTTTACCCAAATTGAAGAGGCCTATAAAAATAAAAGCATATGTCTGGGTACCTTTATAGATGTGGAGGGAGCTTTTGACAAAACAAAATTTTCCAGTATTGGCACTGCCCTCGCCAGACATAGCGTGGAACCGGCCTTGTCAGGCTGGATTAACAACATGCTTCGCACAAGAATAGCAAAGATTGAAGGTGAGTCACAAGTTGCTATTCTATCCAAAAGCTGTCCACGGGGGTGTGTATTATCACTGCTTCTACAGAACATGGTCATAAATGATCTCATTAAAGCTCAATGCAAACCACTTTTATAGGATAGGTTATGCAGATGATCTAGCAATACTAATCACAAGTAAATCTGCTAGTATGGTATGTGATCTTACTCACAAGCGTGCGCTGGACAGACATTATCCACCCAGACTGTCTGGTACTGAACTGAAGCTGTCACGGCGGTTATACAGGCCTTCGACAACAATGTCATGACGTCAGGGCTCATATACGAATGCTACCAGCACTAAAAAGAGGTATGTCAATTCAACAATGAACCCTATAATGAATAAAAGGTCACAGCGGTTCATGAGGTAATGATGCAGCGGACGAGCTTGCCCGGGGCTGGTCTGGTCGTTGCCTTATTGGACTACAACCCATGATGGGTTACCCTTTGGGCACAATCGCTCACAAATACGAAACCGCACTAGGAAACAGCATGTGCAACTATGGACAAACCAGGTAGAATGTAGACAGGCTAGGGAAGCCCTTCCTACGGTTTATAATCTCATAACTAAGATGCTACCACACCTGAATAAGCCCCAAATTAGAACAGTAACCAGCACCATAACTGGCCATCGATATTTTAACAAACATCTGTTTACTATAGATGTTACAGACAGCCCTCTAAGCATAGCGTGTATGGAGGAGGAAGAAACGACGGCCCACGCCCTGCAGTGTCCGACTGTCCCGGAATACAGGGCTAAGTACCTTGGCTCTCCTAAGTCGCTCCTCGAGGTCACCGGTAACTTTAAGGGTTTACTGAGTTTCCTTGAGAAGTACTGAGTTTCCTTGTTGGTTGGATTGAATAGTTCGTATTCCTGACCACACGCAAAATACGAGCAAAGTTGTGGATTTGTGGATACCAGCCCATCATAACAGCTTCTGTATATACAATATACTGCTGCCTACTACCAACCCTCAACCAAAAACTTAGATTGTATGGCCAAGGTGATGTTAAAATAGGATTAAGTTTATCCAAAAATACCAGCCTTGCAACCTTGCAGCCAGGCAGGTACACCAAAAATTTCTGTGTTCATTACATCTCTAATAGTTGAAATCTACCATCTACTTACTATTCAGACATATTGCTGAGCAGCATCGCTCAAAGCCACGCTGCTATTATTGTCATCAAGAACATACAGTAGCTAACTGCTCTGTTACTGGAAACAATGCAATTTGTTTGTTCTGTACAGATAATCATTTAGCCAATAATGTAAAGTGTCCAGTAAACACCACACTAAAACTACTACTAAATGTAAAAACTAAAAAGCTTCTTTTACAATGTATGGAGCAAGGGATTGCAGTGGAACTTATTTGGATCTTTGGTCACTGGGAATGCACAAGCAGATGCCTGGGTAAAATGGCTGTTGATACAGATTGTTCTTCACATTTGAAGAAATATCACTATGATCTTGTGCCTTTACTTGAATTAAATAAGTTATGGAATGACCCATGAAACATCTCTAGATATATCAAAAATGGTCACTAAGGCATACAACCCCAAACACCTAAAAACAACTACTGTTTTTTTATTCAATATTATAATATTGAATATAAATTATATTAGATAAAAGAAATGAATAGAAGTTGCATGTTTGATAATATTAAGATTAAGAAACATGCAACTTCTACCACATGTAGCCCATGTCTTGGACATGACTGTACTTCTGACCATCTACCAGAAATTAGAGTGAAGGACCCCTAGAATGTACTCTAGTCAAAGGTACCCTAGATCCCATAAGTTTTAACTGTCAATCCCATTCAATTTCTTTGTATGATGTTCTCCTAAAATATTAATTATTTCCAGCTCTTCAGCATTCACTCCCATAATTATTCTCAATGTTTGCGATGTATTGTGCAGTCCTTAACTATGTGTTTGATTTAGGTTTTAGCAGTCTTCACTTACTGTTTACCTCCCTTCTCACCAGAAACTCTCAAAATAAGGCATGATAGATTAACCAAAGAGTAGATTTTAGCAGAATTATTGTGCCAAAATTACAATAGGAAAGGCCGAAAAGGCTAAAAAAAACAGAACTTTCCTAAAGTGTATTTCAAGTTTTTCAAATATTCTCCTTTTAATTCTCCAGCAGACCACAATATTATTCCTATTTGTACTGATAATTTGGCAGAAAAACACAAAGGATTACCACTTATATTGCAATGCAACTCTCTGATATTTATTTGAAAAGCAGGCAGATTTGTTTTATTTATATACTTAATTTATCTTCCATGAAACTTTATTAGAGATGAGATTAGCTCAAACTAAAGCGCATAAAGCAAATTTTAGTGTAAAAGTTTGGAAAAAATTAAAAGATGGTGGCTTGGTGGAGACAAGGACTAGACCCACTTCTGAGGGTAAGGAGGGCTAAAGCTTACAAAAATTTTGAGTTTTGCTGTTGTGCAAATAATCAAACAAACAAATAAAAAAATCTATATGAAATACACACTTGAATTTTATATTTACATATATAGATGAACATTTAAAAAATATTTAAATTTTTTAACATAATCAAAACATTTTTTAACTTCAAATGATTGAAATAGTAACAATTACAAAATTTATAACTCCTACTATTGCCATGCTTAAGTGGATTTTTTTAAATACAAAAACATGAACATAAGATGTCTTGGGAAATAAGAATTATTATCAAAGTAGTAATCTAAATTCAATTGTCTTACTTGTCATATTCCCTGTTGTCTTCATCACACCTCTCATCCCTCAAGTCTTTCCAAGACTTTCCATGTCTACAAGTTGTCACTAGTATAAGATTATTACCATCATGTAAATGCCACAAAGAGTTTCTTGTTTCACTACCAATACCATGTACATAGCGTTTTCCTTTGAAAGCTAACAGATGTCTCTTTGGTGCTGGAAATGGATTAGCAGTAGCAGCAGGTGCAGTCCCACCTTTTTCTGGGTGTTCTTTATGAAACAATGGCAAGGAAATATCAAAACCGTCACGAAAAACAGTTTCCGATGCACTTGCTCTAGCCAATATAGCTTCTCCAGGATTAAAACCTAGAGCATTTTCTGTATAGTCAGGCCAGGTACCAGCGTATAAATTAAAAATGAGATGATTACGACCATTTTTCCATTGCGGTAATCTGGACAATCGTTGAGCCACATCAGGTATATGTTCAGGTGATAATGGGTCGGCATCCAATGTATCTACTGCAGGTAAGAATAAGCATGCCTCATTTGGGTCTCTGGTGGCATATCTTGATTCTCTAATAATAGATAGTACTTTGCGATATGTAGCACTCACTGGACCATCAGTCGGATAAACGTAAACTTTAGGATCATTACCACATTTAGAAAAATCAAAGCAGGTTTCCATGCGACATGATTTTTCTATCGATTGTGGGATTCTTTTTTTCCGAGAAGGTGCCTCATATAATTCATCAAGAGATGTAAAAGAAGGTAATTGATCTAGACGACTATTTTGTCTTAATTCTGATTTTATGTGAAATCCTTTAAAACAACCGTAAAGGATGAAACTACTTAACAACAAAAGAAGAATATAACGCTTTTTAGCCTGCATTACACGTATACTACAAATCAAAAGTTTTGCTGCATTTTAATTTAACGGCAATTAAATTGAATATGTAAAGGGCATTTAAATGAGATAAAATTTTAAATCATTAAGATAAATAAGAAATTAGGATTACAAACATTGAAATTACCAAAGACTACAAAATAGATATTAGTGGAATACGAGAGCGCTGTAAGTTATAACATAGACGCAACGTATCGCCTGTGCTATCTTATCACTCGTTTGGTGTTAAAATATAGCGTAACGAACTTTGATAGTAGAGAATACCTATACGCGAAAAGCGTCCAGAGAGCCAGCTGCCGGGCGGCCAGTCGCAGAGTCGTTTTAGGTTTTTGGTGAAACAAAACGAAACGGTTTTTTTATTCAAGAAAATTTTTATATCTTACCTTCGAAGACAAACGTCTAACTAAAAAGTCTACAATATTACGTCTAATATTTATGTTTTACTCTTTCTTATTCTATATAATTGAAACTTAATATTAATTATTGAAATAAGTTCTCTTCATATTTTTCAATTATAGTACAATAATTTACAAAGATAACACTTTTTACACATAAAAAACGAAAACCTTCAAACACATTTGGATATTAGTGACAGCGAACACTTTTATCTGGTATCAGCTAATTATTTTAAATTACAAAACCAGAACTGAATACATGACGAACCGAATTACTACACGAATCAAAGAAAGTTTTTATTTTCGTTTACCAGTTTACAACCATAATTGACATTTCTACAAATAAGATTCAATTAAGCTTATTAGTTACTTCGAAATTATAGTGGTTACCTTTACAGTTATTGACACTAACACACCGCTGTTGCGTCCACCGTTAGCGTTTGTCTTTTCGTACGTTTTGGCACCTAATATTTGGATAATCGAGACAAAGTCATTCGCTCTTAATAGAAAAACTGTTTTTTTTAAACAGTTATTATTATGTTATGGAACATAAAATAACCCTCAGCTGATTCATTAGAAAATGCTTCTGTAAAGGAATTATGTAACTTATTGAAGTCAATAGATTCGTATTTAACGCGTCGCGTTTGCGTCGAGTTTTTGGTTCTAGATATATTTGTCATATATCACGTGGTGAGGTAAACCAAATATTGCACAAACACAATTATAGCTCAAGCAGGGTAGCGGCTTGTTCCATTTAATTTCGAAGGACTAGCGGAATTACCTGGCAATGCCCCCTAATTATAGCGAATCCTGGCATGAAGACAAATAGTAATGGTGGCAGCGGAATATTGTATGTTATACCTGCATTACTATACCTAGGACTCGAAGTGTGAAGGGTAATTCAACTCCAACAGCAACAAGAGCCGCAGCGGTCCGGTGCGGCTCCCAGCGATATCACCAGGAATATGACGATTTATGTACGGGCACAGTGTCCAATGTTCTCTTGGGTTTACATACTCTTTTAACAAACGCGAGGGATGCACATAGAGGAATGCATCCAGCGGAAGCGGCGAGAAGTCCACTGCGCGTCGACGATAGCTCACAAGCATTCGCGATAGCACTGTGTAAGAGACTGGGCTGGGGGTGACCCCTGATCTTAGTCCCGATGCCAAGCGCAGATACAACTCCCGCTGCGTATCGAATCATTAGACATGACAAAGATAGCCACTCGGGCGTGTCCACTTAACATGTAGCTTATTGAATGTAACCCTAACCACTAGACTAATTTATAATAAATCAAAGATCTGTTATTTACAAAACAATATGTAATAAACCATACACAAATTCATTAAGAAACTAAATTAGCATTTAAATTAACATTATAGCGAACATTTTTAAAAATTTGTTAATGTAGTTTAAAGTTACAATTGAGATGCAGTCTTCAACAGGTAAGCATGTAAATAGTGACTGTAAATCAAAACTGTAGCTAATTGAGATGACAAAGACAATGTGTGTATATGCAATAATAATGAAGAACAAAAGAAATGCCAACCTGACAATTTTTTTATGCGAAGGGTATTTTTGCTCTCTTCTTGGGTACGTAGAAAGTATGAACACTTTCAGAAGTCATTTTTGAAAGCTCTTTAGCACCGTTGTGATTTGATAATTCGATGAAACGAAAAAGCGACAGTAAAAAGAGACAAATAAATTCATAAATAGGATTTAGCCTACGAGAGAATGAGGTAGATACTTGTAGTATACAGTGTTTTCTGTAATCTTCGTCTCCTCTTTGTTCGGGCTTTCGCTCCACTCTTGTCTTTACTAGAGTGTGGAGGCTATGAATAAGCGAACACAAGCACTCACATATACAATGCTATGTATATGTGTGTTGTGTGGGCCTTCGTATTGCCGAACCGAACCGAGAGAAAAGGCGTCGTATATGCCTAATCCTTGCTTCGGCCCAAGCGCTCTACTTATATATGTTTGTACGTATGCTCTCAAGTGTCTTTGCACCTGTCTACAACGAAGCCTTCGGAAAACGTGTCATAAACAACGTGATATATCATTCACATGTTTTATTTTTTTTTCATTTGCGGATTAAAATTCGCAGGATAATTAATTTATTTATAATTATTTAGCACATCTGTGTTAATTTGACAAATACTTTTGATTTGTATTGTACATGTATTGATTTTACACACAATAATTATTTGTGTGTATATTGTAGATTTTTTTTATTTATATATGACTCCGGAAACACAGATTTTACTATAGGTCTTTGGTAGACCTATAGTAAAATTACAAAAGGTACCTCATGTATTACAAAAAGCCTGACGACTGCTCGCGAAAGAAAAGGGTTCTGACTGAATACCAGCGCTGCAGTTGTGGTTTAATATTTAGCATTGCTACAGCATTATGCTGAGTCGGACACCGTTTTGTTGATGCAACTTAATAAAATATTATTATTTTTAAAATTTTTCTTTTTGTTATATTAAGTTTTCATTATGTGTTACTTGAATTGTGGCAATGAATAAAAGTACTTTCTTTCTTTCAAATGGACGTGGGTCGTCGTTTCTTCGTTCTCCATACACGCTCGGCACAGAGAACTGTCTGTAACACCTATAGTTAACAGTAGTTTCTTAAAAGATCCATGTCCAGTTATGGTACTATAGGTCTACCAGGATCTGATGGAAAAAAGGGAAAAAAGAAATTGACGCTAGCAATACTGGGGAAATTGGAGTAAAACGTTTTGATACTTTTTTTTCCCTATAGCGGCTGATTCTGTGTGATACATGCAAATATAAAAATTTATCCAATGATCAAGGATAATTTTTAAAAATCTTACTGTGGCGAATGTGGGCTTCGAAATTTAGATGAAAACTCCAATTACTCTATTCATGAGTTTATTAATTAATTATAGGCTATCAGAATTTGAAAATGGTTCCAAATACTGCACATCCATAAAAAAGTCTTCATCGGAAGAGGAAGACGAAGAAGACGCAGTATTTATGATAAACCTTTCCTCCTGCATCTCAATTAATCGATCTTGTTCTATGAACTGATTTCTAATTTTTATTACATATTCACAAGATTTTCGCCATTCATCGATCCCTATTTGAGAGAAAGCTTCTTCTGTTAAAGATTTTATATCACTTGCAGGTCTATTGACGTTTTTACCCGCAACTTTTTGTTTCATTATTCCCCGGATTAATTCTATGGGGTTTAACGTACAATGATGATGGTGGGAGCCTCAAGACTTCGTGGCCGTGTGATTTTAAAATCTCATCTATCCGATATTTAGGTTCAGACTTATGATTTTTCACTGCTTTCAGTAATTTACATTTACGCCAATTATCGTCGTAAGGGATATTGTTTGATTGAAGCCATTTTTTTATAACAGCAATACGGTCGGCTTGTGTAGGCGGTTTGTTTAATTGTACAGAATGGTACTTGGCGTTGTCCATGACAATTAGAGAAGGTTTTGTAAAGTTGGGAATCAACTTCTCCGTAACCCATTTTGTAAAGTTATTTTTATTCATATCATGGTGGTAGTCAGCAGATGTACTCTTCGACCTATACACCAAACAATAGTTTGGCACAAAACCATTTTCTTCACCAGCATGTACAATGATCCATCTAAGCCCTGCCGAAATACTTTTAGATGGGCCTGCAATATCTTTATTTTGCCCGCATTTTTTCACTGAACATGAACCGTGTATGTAGGTTTCATCTAAATAAACCACATCTAGCTTATCATCGGCTTCTCGATTCTTTTGCATACGCTCCAAATACTTGAATCTGTATCTCTATGTCATGTCGCTCCATTAAAATAGTCCTTTTTGATTGGCACTTCACGAACTCAATTCCGATGTCTTTCAAAATAAGATTGTAATTTTTAGATTACTATGTTTTTAGATTATATTCAAACTGAAAGAAAATGAAATTCATTTTTGTTACCTTAATGATTCTCTTCCTCCATTGAAATTGATTTCCTCCCGAAGAATTTGTAGCAATTTCATGACAGTGGGTATTTCTTTTCGTACAGTGTAAAACTCATTTATCTTGTTTCTGATCAATTCTAAATCAAAGCTATCCAAGTTTATTTTTTTTTGCCACCTTTCCTCTTTTTACCGGGCTTACTAAATACGCCTCTGTTAGATCTGCCTTCAGAAACAATTCGTCTTATGGTAGTATTAGAAACCCCTGAAAAAAACCAAAGTTTAGTATACATAATACAATACACTGAAATGCAATAAACCAAAGTATCAAGACATTCCTACTAACCAGTCAACGCTTGCACATGGCTCAATATCGATGATTGTGTTTGTTCTGCACCTTGTTCATCAAGTATTCTTTGATAAACTTTGAAAACAATATTTTTTGCTTGCGATCGAAGAGGTTTCTTCGACATTTTCACCACTTTTTCAAGGAAATTTGAAGCCAAACAAAAACAATTCCTCGAAATTTCAGTTAACAGGTGACATTTTTTTTGTTGCCATATGAAAATAGTTATTTTTTAAACTTTTTTTTGCCATCGGATCCTGGTAGACCAATACATTAGAAATGAATCGGTCCTTGCAGCTCTCCTTGACATTACTTCTGGTTACGGTAATGTTAGACTAAACATTTTAAAAAAAAAGAATGTATATGCTTAACATATCCAAAGAGTTATAAATTTCATTATCAATGTATTTCTCGACCGCTATATTCAGCTTAAAATTAATGATGATATAAAATTTTCTCGATGTGTATTCAAAGGCCTTCTGCAAGGCTCCATTTTAAGCCTAATTATTATACAATTTTTATCAGATTTAGACCAGCACATTTCAAAGTGTAGGATTTTACAATATGCACATGATCTTTTAGTTTATGTAAATGATAAATGCATATATTACTGCGTTAATGCAATAGTACACGATCTTTTGTCTATGATCACGTTGTTGGATGCTCATCAAGTAAAAGAAAATATTTAAATTTTTAGTACAATTAGTTTCATATTAATTCATTAGATCATAGTTATTATGATTTCGGCTTATAATCAGAATAACAGATTTTATTTGTTAATTATTTTAATGACTGGACGTTGGCAGTAATCATTAGGTAAGGATAAGGATGAATAACATAAGTAAACCCTAGAGGGAAACATTTAGCTATCGTATGTGATAACTACACTTTCGGAGCTTTCATTTCTAGTTTTGTCTTCCTTACGTACTCGATAGTTTAATCTTCTTGATTTTAAGGGTTTTTGGTACACCTTTTATTACTTATACGTGATATTAAATTTTTTTTTCTCAAAAAGTGGACAAATGAAATTGCGTTTAAAGGTTTATCTGAATTAGGAGATTCTACTTTTATTTGAATATGGATAATACCTAGGGACCTGTAACTGTAGAATCATGTGGACGAAGAGATGAAATCTTTGAATATCTACTTTTGTATGACCGTTATATACAAGAGATTTAGAAGGAAGTTGACTGTTGTAAGAATTTAGCATTTGTGATTTTGTGAAAGAGGAATTTCGGATGTTTGTGCACAAGCAATATTTAATGATAAAGACATAAGAGATTCATAAGCACATGGACCTGATAAAATTCCTTGGATAGAGTTTAAATCCGTTATTTTAATTTTAGGTATTAAAATATTACCAGTATTGCAGTCCGACTTTGAGAATGAGGAATTGGTGGAGCAAACTGAAATTATTCTATGTAATTCATATCAATATGCATGCTATTTCTTCGGTTCTTTTCTTTGTTGCCGCTTCTTTTTATAGGATTTTAAAATTATCGTCGTATACAGATGTCACTTCATTGAGTCTCCAGCTCACCAGCAGAGGTGAATGGTACTAGCAAAACAGCTTACTCAGTTTTACAAGTACGAGTACGTGTAACTACGTGTTCCAATGACTAGCTCCACGAGTCTTTAGAAGTACGCGTCTAGTTGTAGCCAAAGAAGAAACTTCCTACTGCCTACTTCCTAGATAGACGCTGGGAAGTTTCATGGTTATGTCTATGTCAGTGATCTGGCAGGAAGAATAACTGTTAACTTAATTACAATAATAAGTTATTCATCGAAAAATTCTACAATATCTAAAAACTACGAAAACAAATACTATTCACAAACAACCAATCAATTAACACACACAAACATCTTTTATTAATATTTTAATATAACGATGCTTGCCATAGTCATACAATCAAATTCATACCGAAAGGAAAACTTTCTTTGGATTGAAATTTAAACTCAAATTAGAGAACAAGGCAGAAGCAAGCAGCAGCGTTGCCTATGTATATTATAGTTGCACCTTTCATTATTTTTATTTGTGGGTCTTCTGTCCGGAGAGACAAGACAACCGGGCCAACAGAATATATCTAATTTCGTGGGGGTTTCAGTTGGCACGGCACTTATTGCTAATCCCGAAATGATTAGTCACTGCTTTTAGTGATAGGTAGGTGTTAACCTTTCCACACGAAACAAAAAAAAAGAGTTTTACCATAGACAAGTAGTTAGGCGAATGCACATAAGTTTTCTTCGCCTTAACGCTGTGTTTTAGAAAGATATAATTTATACAATTCATTTTAGTTTAGACTTAAATTCGTTCAGCATTCACAGACTACTAAGTACTCTTTGTTAGTGTTACAGTATTTGAAAAGAATGGAGGAAACCGAATTTAAAGCATCATTACCTAAATCAGCATTGAATTTATATGTTAAATTGTACTGCAGAGAAAGAAAACTTTCCGAGGCCAATGTTAAAAATGTACTTATATTACTTTAAAAGCTTTTTATAGGTATTTTAAATCTCGCATAAACTTTTAAGTGTGATATCTTACTGGCCGATTTCTGCCACGGCGACAACCGATAACTTCTGAATATAATCCAGATTCGAGTGGCAAACACAGGAACTAATTTTTTTTTTACATATGCAATGCAATTCTTATGTGAAAAAATCGGTCATTGACTTTGGGCACTGGACGCAACAACATGAAAACCAATAAGTTATTTAATTGGCTAGAACTTATGACACCGATCCAATAATCATAGTACTATAATGATACTTGGATTAGCAATTACAATTAATGTGTTCACTACCACAGCACTGTTCTCCCACTCAAGGAAAATGTGTCCAAGAGAACTGTTTTCATTGTATACAACAATGACAATATATTTATTTATATACCTTATTGCACAAACATACTTCACTAAGATACATTTAAATAGTGTTAGTTACTTAATATATAAGTAGACCGGCTTATGGCTTGACAGCAATCTCTTCCTGGCAAACCTTTGCTAAATGCAACCCATGAAATAATTTTAGTTTCAATTTATCTCAAACTGAAACAAATATCAAATGCAATGAACTTGAATATTATACATTTGACCATTAAAGCTCACAAAATATAAAGTAATAAATTTAATATTTCAATTGAATGTTTCTAGGGACATATGGCTCTAATGGAGGCTACTAAATCTTGGCTTTCCTTAAACAAAAGTGAAAAGGAAGTTTTTATAACAAAATATAATAATGCTGTAACAGAAAATAGAAAAAAAATAGCTGATGCTTTAAAAAATGCTAAACCATATTTAAAGAAGAGGGATCTAAAGCGGTTAGATTATTTTGTTGCTTATAGATTTACCATTCCAATTGTGCTGATGCTGTGTTGATGGCCTATGAAGTACATTTTGATAGGCCAATTAATGCCAATACTATTCCAACCAACCAGCTACTAACTTACTAATAAAGTTTGTTTTTTTTACCTCGGGAGTCTTGTAAAGGACTCCAAATCTATTTAGATTTGCTAAACCTAAATCCCACAAACAAGTTATGGGCAGCAGCACATACTGTTCCAACACTGCACTCACTAGGCTTGGGTAATGAAATATAATTCATATATATGTAAAGTCTCATAGAATAGTAGTATAAAAGCTATAAAAACCACGGTCTGTGGCATACATTAATGTTCCATACCAGTTGTATGGAACCCTCGTGCTGAGAGTTGTACTCATACTTGACTGATTTTTAAGCACCTAGCTTTCTATTATATTTCATAGCTGTTTTGTACAATTGTCTGAATATAATGCTTAAAATTAAAAATTTTCAGACCAAAAAAAAATCATTTTAGGTCAACTAATAACAATTGTGGACAATATCAAGAACACCCAGAAGGAAAACATTTTGATCCAAGAAGTTTTCAAACTATATTAGAAGACTCCAAACCAATAATTAATGAAATAAACCCAGATGATAAGTAAATAAATTCATATTGGTAGATTTATTTTGTTTATTAAGATTTTGTCATAATGAAAAGAAATAAAAATGTTTTTTACTATAATTTTAAAAAGTTCAGGTTTAAAAAGTTTTAAATTAACATTATTTTTTTACTTTTAAAGATGTGGCAAAATTGCAAAGATTTCATTGCTCCCAATAAGTTCACTTAAAATAAATAATGCTTTCAGGTCAGGCTTAAGTCTTACAGAAACTCAACAAATACCAGTTCATGCAAATGAATTGCATACTAATTACTATCTTGCAACAGATCATGTTTCTGAACCCAGTCCACCACGGTTAAAGTAAGTGTAACCTCAGAAAATTGGATATAATCATATAATTTATTTTTTACAATTTTACTAATGGTGTTAAATATGTGTTACTCTATATTCTCTATTACTCTATAAAGTATATATTATTAAATTTATGATAATTTGTATGTATGTTTAAATAAGCCCAAATTTCTATTAAAGAGAAATAAAAGCCTTCATAAAGTATTACAAATTATATAGTTGATGCCAACTAACAATTGACAATCACTAGTTGATTAAATAGTTAGCATGAAAATAATATCTGTAAAAAAAGTTATCGAACAATAGTTGTTGTTTTTACATTTTCATTCATGCCAAATACTTTTTAAATAGCCCTGTATATTCCTCACAAAGAGAATGATATATTTGCGAAATAAGTGTTGTTTTCACTGAAACACATTGTCTATGTGTGGTGTCTGTGGCCATTACTCTCCACTTCCAGATGACCTCGGACGCTATTCGCGCCGGACCTGTGGAACTTCTAGCCAGTCTTGCCGACTGTGCCCATTAAGATACTTCATCTTCATCTTTCCTGAGAAATCTGGGGCGTCCAACTGGGGATAACCTCCCCTCACTGCGTGTTGCTCATCCATCATGCTCATAATATTACTACAAGTCGTCTGACTCATGTACTTGCATGGGAATTTTTTGTGGAAGCGAGCGACAGTGTCAGTGGGGTCAAGCAATTTAATAGTATGCGTTTAAATTCGCAAGTGTATAGGAATGGGTTTAATTGTTTATGAATCATAAGCTATCAAAAATATATTAGTGGCACCAGAATCTTATACAGAACTTAGAAATGCTTAGATTTTGTAGTGACATTTTTTTTCAGTTGTTACACTTGTTTGTGTACCACAATCACTACATTTTTAAAAATGATTGTGATCAATATTGACGTTACTAGTACAACTTTAGTAATTTGTATCTTGGAAATGTGAAGTTTTAGGATACTTACATGACATGCCCTGTTCGCGTAAATACAAGAAATCAATTGTTTCAGATCAGGCAAGGAGCTATTTGAAATACTGAGAAATAAAGAAGAAAATTGCATATCTTGGGATTCTTTATCAACATCCGAGAAAAGGCGTTATCAAAACGCTATCCTTTCTATAAAAAGAAATTATATTAAATGTTATAGATCTTTCTTGGAAAGCTTAAGTCCCGAAAAACTATTTAACTATTATTTAAATAAAAAAAACGTCGATCAGAATTAAATAATTAAAAAGTACGGTAGTCTACTAGCCGACTATCCATCTATTCCTAAGAGCCGACTAGGTATGTACCGCCCTCTTACAAATTTTGGCCGCCAATCAGCAGTGCAACCACACTAGTGTTCCGGTTCTCAGCCAGTATAATTACAGGCTGTGTACAACACTAGGAACACTGGCGGCATTCAATGAGGGTAGCACATGTGCTAGCACACTAGTATCTATTCACTTTGATTAAAATCTAATGAGCATACCATGACAGATTTTAGTCGAATAATAACGACTAGGTATTACATTTTTTCAACCTTTTATATTATTGATCAGTAAGATGATTGAGAGTCATGGTTATCGCAGTTGTGAATTCTAATTCCGTAATGAGCATTAGCGTTGGGTTGATTTGCGAATGGAAAAAGCCATGTAATTAGTTTTCGAGATATAGAGCATAGGAGAATATTAATCCATATTCTATATCTAGATTGCAAAAACGTATATGTAAATTAGGATAAGTGTTGGACCACGAACAGTCCCTCGTGGTATGCCATAAGTAATCATATTAATATTATTGCTGATCTTTTTGAAATAACTCTTTTTTTTTGACGAATCAAAATAATTGTGTAAACGCTTTGATTTCAATATTTTCAAACTTGTGGATAAGAACGGATACTGAGCTGGTGCCAAATGTCTTTTTAAGATGCAAAAATATTGAACACTTTTTCCCTATATTCAGATTAATTTATTTATATTTAATTAATTAAACAATAAGCGAGGTAAGAGACGAAACAGAATCTTCTGTAGATAACTGATAACGGAAGCCATATTATGTTAAGGCGTGAATATTTTTAAACTATTCAAGGATCTTAGAGATTGACGTTAGGACAAATATTAGCCTATAGTTGTTTACATCGTCTTTGTCACAATTTTTGTAGAATTTTTATATATGAATATTATTCATAAGAAAGGACAAGTCATTTTAATATTTGATTAAAAACGACGCGGTAATTCGAAAAATATTTGGAGAGCCGGCGATAATAGTGAAACAAGAGGCTTGATTCTCTATTATCGCCGAACGAAGCCATCTTATGTTGCCATGGGTGTGTGATGACGCGGGGATGACTGAGGTGTCAGTGAGTTGGTTTGCTATCAATCTCGAATTCGTGTAAATTGTTTTTCTTGAGATGGTGAGATCAAGAATATTATATCAACAAAGCAGTCTTGTTCCAAATCAAGCTTGAACTTAATTTTGGGGTAAATTTTATTCAATTTATTAAAGAAAGGTCTATCTTATAGTGGCTGTCCAACACAATTATGTCATCTACATATCTATAGCAATATAATATGTTTTTATTTTATGTATATTGTCCATCAGTGTACTAAAGGGTTAACTGTTTATCAAACCGAAAATTATTTTTCATTATATTCATTCTGGTAGATGTTAAGTGAAGTAAGTCGTTTGTTCCCTCGTGTTGTACACGATATTTTGTGAAATGATCTGCGAGTATACTCGAAAATTCTAGGTAAGGAACATTAGTAAAAAGACTTTCGAAGTCTAAGGATAATAGAGAACATTTGGGTTTTTTATATGAAAGGTGGCAAACGAGTTAGCGGTTTACCTGATGGTAAGTGATTACCGTCGCCCACGTACATCAGAAGTTCTGCAAGTGCATTGCCCGTCATTAAGGGTATTCGGGAGATGGGAGGGAGGATGAGGAGGAGAATGGGAAGGGAAAGTGGGCCTCCAGTTACCACACATGATGCCTCTACTTCAAGTCGGTATTCTGCGAGGCCGTGGTATAAACCCGGTCGAGCCGGTCCATTCGAGCAGGACCAAAAGCCGCCGCTAGGCTCTTCCACTTTAAAAAACAGATATCGCTTTTATTTCTTAAGTCACCAAATTTTGAACGATGTTATTATTCCTTCAACCACAACAGCGTCAACTGCCATCGTCTCATAACGATTTCAATATAGTCTAGTCCACTCGGGAGTTGTACGTCACAGTCTAATCGCTTGACTTGCCTAACAAGGCAAAAGGAAAGCTAACTAAACAGCGAAGCGAAACTCGTGTCGCTTTTTAAATGTATAGTGTGTAAACAATGTATATTACTTAGTATCGAGTGAAGCGCTTGTGTGGGTGATTGTTTCCGTTAAGATGCATTGTGTGCTTGAAGTAATGTACGCATTTGTGAGAGGGAGGGTGGAGCTCTTCGTCTCTTCAACTATAGTAATATATGCCATTATATTGTTTTTGCATGTGTAAAGAAATTTTTTTCTGACCGATTTTTATTATAATAGAATTAAATAAATATCTTAAAATAATAAATATTTCAATTAACTAAATAAAAATAAGAGAAATGTTAATAAATCATAAATGTTACATTGATTTTTATTAAGTGAAAATAGATGTATGGTCGATCATCCAAAGATAGTAAAAAGATTCGGGTAGCAAAGCGTAGGGAGTACAAACAGACCCTGTTTGTAAAAGTATATATAATATCCTGTAATTTAACAGTAGACAGTAGATTTCTGATATAAACCTGACAATGTCACTATGGTCGTAATTAATACAACATTATTCAATAACAATTACTTTTTATATTATTGCACAAATAAGAATACTGAGACAAGAATACATACAATTGTACAATTTATAAATTCAATATTTTACTTACATATTTCTAAGAACATTTCTGAGATTAAGCAGATCTATTACTAAGTTATTTTAAGTATAGCCTACAAAATTACTGTTTGCCACAAATAAGTCCAACCGCTAAGCCAGCAACGAAAGATGCTAAGAAAATATGGGTTTCAGAAGCTTTGTAGTGATCATCTCCTGTAAAATTGTTGAACCACCTTTTTGCCTTTTTTTCCTTTTTCTTTAATAAATCTTCAGCTTTATCAATTTTACGATCCACAAATCTTTCTACCTGCAATATAAAAAAATTACACTGATAATTCATATTAAAAAGTTTAATAATACCATTATAATTCCTATGATATAATCCGTGTGCTAGCGGTTTAAGAGAATCTGACACCTTATTTGTGGTGGGTAACTTAAACGACGATAGAGAAAAATAACAGGTGATGGATGGATGGATAACCTGTATTAAACCACAAGACAAAAAATGCGGCTGTAAACCCGCTTGCCAGGCGTAGTAAGTTCTAGATAAGGTAATGGTCACGAGGCAGGTTGTGCGGAGAATTTCCGACTAAGATCTTGCTGCCAACCTTAAGGATTGGACCTGAAAACGTAAAATTTACGCAGTTTCTGGAGCTGGAAGAAGAGATCAACAAGTTACACTTGAGTATTATATTGCGTAAGTAAAGTATGCTCAGAATAACCAAACTATTCGCTAAACGTCATGCAGGTTTAAGCACCAACCTTGACACTTCCTGATAATGAAGTGGAGGCAATATATGAGACATTTCAAGAGTCATGCATTAGCCTAGGACGCAATACACGGTGTAAATTGGTAACTTTAATGTAAAACTAGGTATGAAAAAAGGCGATGAGCCTTCGGCGAATTTTGGAGTAGGGCAACCAACAGCTAGCTAACTTTATGGCGAAAAAGGGACCTTCATATTCCGAAAGTCACCACACGGAAAGTAGACATAGATGAGCCCGGATCGTAATACTAATGCAGGTGCGTTGCCGACCTAAAAGAATATTTGAGGGAGAGGGCCTCCGGTTACCTCCCTTGCCGAACGAAACGCAGAAGTACAAGATGTGTCTACTTCACGTCGCTATTCTGGGAGGTCGTGGTACTACATTAGGCCCATCTGAGCAGCAGTAAAATTCCCCACTTAGCTCTGTCACGTATAAAGAATGATCACTGGATAGAGGGAATGCATTAAACTGGACGATACGAATAGCATGCTTGTGGAAAATGTCCATGCGGTAGGAGCAAAGTTTTGCAGGACCTGCCGCACAAAAATAACCCAGAAGCTCTCAGATCACACTCCAAAACGAATGGAGGCTGCAACAGATAGGTCAGTTCTTCGGCAACAAAAAATACACATCCCCAAATCTATAAGGCTTGACATTTTAATACATCCCGTATTAAAGAAGCGATAGAGCGGAACCAAGGATCCAAAGTATTCGCCAGAGATCTGTTTATCAGAAAGAGCCAACTGACCTGATCTGACTTAAGTTCTTCAACTTCGATCGATAGAAATGCTGTTATTTTAGCTTGAGCTGAGGTTTTGATTTAGATCGAGATATTTTACGGATAGCTGTACACTACGTCGATGAAACCACACGCTTAAATAAAACTGCTTAATAATGGCAAGGCTTTGGCTTTTGGGGACGGAATTACAGCAGAGCTTTAGAAAGCGAGTGAAAAACCGGTACTTTTGTCTTTCAGGAGTTGTTTTATTCCGTCATTCATGGCAGTTTTCCGCCTAAAGCGTGGCGAAAAAGGCCTGGTTTCTATTCTACTACTACCTACTGTCTACTGTAAAACCATAGACCGATATCGCTACTAAACAGAGTTAACGTGCTGTTTTCGAGAGTCATAACTAATCTTCTAGCTAACAGACAACTTCTAGCCTCTCGAACAAGCCGTAAATGCTATACCATATATATATACACGTCGCCAAATTGTGGAGTACGATAAACCATTGTATGGGATATATACACTTTAACAAAGCTTTCGATTCAGTCGAAATTTAGGAGGTGTTACAGTCTCCTCAGCGGGCCAGATAAGACTTCTGGTAATCGAAGTGTTTTGAAGTATTTGTACAATAAGGCTAAGATTTATCAGAGTACGAAACCCGATCAATTGCAGAAAGGTGTAAGACAGGGTGATGGGGTTCACTCGTGAAGAGGCTGAAGGAGCTCAGTGTTTCTCTGCGTGATATAACGTACAACGAATTTATCCGCAGCAGAACTAGGATAATCGACATAGCCGTAAGGATCAGTAAGCTGAAGTGGAAATGGGTCGGCCACATAGCTCGCAGAACTGACAAACATAAGTCAGGGTTCTTGAGTGGCCACCTCGTACAGATAAACGCAGTGTGGGACGACTCCTCACAAGATGGAATGACGACCTCGGTGTTGCGGTAAGTCGATGTATGCAGGTGGCACAGGGTTTGTGGCAAACTTTGGGGGAGGCCTTTGTTCAGCATGGACTTGAGACAGGCGGAAATTATGCTGAATATAATCTCTAATAGACATGAATCCAGGCCCATCCACAGTTTAAAGAAAGAACACATGCTTCCTATAACATTAAATGAGAGGAATTACAAAATATTAAAAAATATGACAAGAAGAATAACTTATAACTCATTACTAGGCGAGTGTTGAAAAAGAAACATTTATTTTTACCGAATCGTTTTCTATTTACTACAAAACTAGTTGAACCAATCGCACGTTAAATTTAACAACAAAAACTCACCGTACAAACGCGAACGAATACCATCCAAAACGATTAAATGTCAACGTAAAGGGGGCCGGTGAACACGAGGTACGCGGGGCGCTTACGAGCGAACGAGACTCCGACAACATATATTATACAATAAAGAGCAATTTACTTTTAAATATGAGAAACTTATCCGCTCGATGGTCCGCCGATTAGACACTTAACACTCCCGACTGACCAAGAAGAACAGGTTTATTTATGTTTACTTAAGTTAGTTTGTTTGAGTGATAACTCAGAGAAGAACCGGCATGAATGTTTGGGATTTTTTTTATCTCATTAATGTAATTTATAATAAAATCAATACAGCCTAATGTTTGTTAATAATTTATTTACTGTCAATTTTTACGATACATCAGCAGCCAAGGGATTTGCAAGTGCATACAAGAGTAATTTCTACAATTTTCTCATCATTCTCCTCGATACATTGATATATTTTATAGCAATATAAGCCTTTTTTAAAAAGTTTCTTTAACGAGTTTTTTCATGTCAGATTGTTGCACTATATTTTCAGAGATTTTGTTGTGTAATTTTATGCCTTTACTTAGAAAATATTTTCTAGTTGTAAGTCAATCTAATTTAGGAACCTCTAGCAAATCACGACTACTATTTTGTTCTAACACCTCAGGGCTTCCTTGACCACGGGTGCTGTACAGTACAGGAAACGTCAAAAACATAAAAACAAAATTTAAAAGCGATGAAATCAGTAAATAATTCTTTCATTTCATATCTAGTATTTGGTTTGGGCGTTCCAATACAGGGTAGCAACACAGACGATATGTTTATGGTAACGCCGTAGGAAAAACCTAAATTATTTAAAGTTTAATAATCAAAACTATATTTAGGAAATATTTTTTATTAGGATTCCGATTTACTAAGACTTCTAGGAAAGCAGAAGAGTTAGTTGCCTCTAACTTCACTGTAAATTTAATTTTAGCATTTAAGTAGTATAAGCATACGCAAATTTGATACAGCCTGTATAGAAAACGTAATAGTGTGGAAAAAAGCGGAGCAAAGCCGCAAATCTGTCTAACAGAAAGAGCCAACTGATCAAGTTGGACACCGAAAGCAGCGCAGCTGTTATCGCCGGAGTTAAGATTTTGAGTCAGATCGATGAATTTTTCGGACGGCTGTACATTGTCGTTGAATAAAAACAATAGTGTGAGTAACGACCCAAGGATTGAAGCTTATCCAAGATTTTTCCGATGACGTCCCGGACGACCGTCTGAGCGAGAATAATGATGAGAAACACCATGTTTCTCTGTGCGATAGAATCTACAACAACAATATCCGCAGCAGAACACGGATAATAGACTCAGCAAGCTGAAGTGGCAAGGTCACAAACCTCGCAGAACTGACAACAAGTAGAGAAAGGTTCTCGAGTGCCATCAAGTACAGGCAAATGCAGTTTGGGACAACCCTCAACAAGATGGAGTGACGTGCCTATGTTCATCAGTGGACTCGTGACATGCTAAAATGATGATATCTTAACATAGCTACGATAAGAAGCTCCTCAGAGCTCCAGTTCAGTTTCTCGGCGTCAAGTGTAAGAAAAAACTCGATGATCACAAATCAGGTCGCATCAGTACCACTCGAAATAAAAAGTCTTTGCAATGAAAGAACTAGGGAAATATTAATAAGAAGACTTGTGGAAATCGTACAAGCTTCGAAATTGATAGTTTCACACGACATACAGCATTTTGTAATCCAGTTCTTTGCACAAATTACTTCACCCTTAGAATAATAATATTTAAGGGCTTAACCCCATTGACCTCTTTACGCCTGTAATGCCTTGCCGGATAGGCAGAGGTATTATTAAATCCATATATAACAACATACCGGAGTTGTCATTCGAGGATAATTTGAGCTGCCACAGGCAGATTCTCTTTTGCCGCCACACATTATCTCTAAAATCTAAAGTGTCGAACAGGTGAGTAGAAGGCATTAAAATTTTATGGCTAACCCGAACTCAATGCCAGTTAACCCATGCGAAAAAGCTATTATATGGGATATGGTTATAAATTACATATTACATAGATATGTTATAAAATAATTTTACTATAAACTATTAACTTGACCGGTTAAAGAAAATTAATTAACTCACTTATGTAAATTGAACAAAAATTTTGAATTTCATGAAGATGCAATACCAAAAAAGAATCCACCGGTAAACCCTGCCGAATAATAGGAATTATCTTTGACAAATGATAACACCTGCAACAGAAAGTAAGCACTTGTACAGATAAAAAAGTTTTGTTATATATACAATTATAATATGTTACAGATCCTGCCAACCACAGCTTATATCGATTATAATCGAAATTCAAAGAAAAATTTGTATAACAACCGGTCAAGTATGTACAGTAATGGTTAACTAATTTGGGACACAAGTACTAAATTAGTTTGTATAACCATGGTACTTTTATGCTTATGTGAGTGTGAATGTAGTCAATATACATGTCTTGGCCCACGCATAGAATTAGTCACATCATGTCATAAAATGGTGCAATATTGCACTGTCTATTGTCTATTATATTGGCTTGGTCTAATCAACGAATAGTCAATCGTTTACCGATATGATCACGTAAACGCACGGATTTTTCTTGATATGGTCAAACATAATATGATGAAATAACCAATCTAAAATTGTTACATTATCACCCGATCGAGGCAAGGACAGCCAAAGCCAAGTTTTTATCGAAGTATATGTCTACGAAAGGATGACCAAGTAACGAAGGTCGATGCACGCTAAATTATATTTAATGTCAACAACTAACACAATTATTTGTAAAAAAAATACACTCTGACTAGTGAGGCTACGTTAGAAGGCCAGAAAAAAGTAGTCAGAGCAATATTAAAGTTTTATAAAAATTGTCATTAACTCTTCACATGTTGGGATCGCTGAGATAGATATTAAAATTAAAACTAGTTAGGTTAGGGCAGGCTGAGGCAGTTGTTCGCCAGCTAGTTAGCTGTGTTACGGAGTTCCGTACCTTACGGCCTGGAAGGAGACAAAACCGGAGCTCTTGAAGAAGGAAGCAGGGCTGCAGATTCTCCCTCTGCCTACCGTCCCATATGCAAGTTAGACGAGATTGGCAAACTTTTCGAAAGGATTCTTGCCGCCCGTCTTAGCAGGCATCTGTCGCGTGTCTATCCCGCTCTGGCCGAAAGTCAGTTTGACTTTCGTTAGGAGCGTTCGACCGTAGACGCGATGATGCGCGTCCGCCCCCTGTCGCAGTAGACGGTGTCCCGATGAGGAGTGGCATTGGCGATAAGTCTTGACATCGTCAACACCTTTAATTCCCTACCCTGGGAGACTATCAGGGGGGGACTAGCACATCACAAAGTGCACCCCTATCTCCAAGGCGTTATCGTGGACTACTTGCGCGTCAGGTAGATTTTGTACATGAACAAAGACGACAAGCGGGAATACCTTAGAGGGTCAAAGAGCTCGCTGAGCTTGGGGCGGAAATCGTCGTCGTTAAGATCCCCGAGTTGGGATTGGAGATAGCGCATGGAATGGTGGCATTTCTTGAAATGGCACCATTCCATGAATTGAGAGATCACTTCATGACGTGGCTAATTCTATGTCGTGGGTCATGAATATTCAGTTTTTATATAATTTAATACAGGTGAATTTTTCAAATGTGTATGGATGGCTAAATCCGTCACATCACAGAACATAGTATTGTGAAAGTATGCGAAGTAAACTAATACGGCTGTTACTTCATCAGTCAACTGTCAGATCCTTTTAATAGCTAAAATTACAGTGCTTAATTTCGAAGCTATTTTATAGGGAGTTTGGAATCAATGGAGATTTAGAGAAATACTGCCGAACCTTCAAAATCAAGATTTGTGTTCTGTGAGTTAATCGCAGCATTCTGTGTCTAATTTGATAATGTAAACTGTTAACACTTTTTCTTCTGCGTTAAGAAGAAAATTATTTGCTGCAAACCATTCGGAAACAGTGTTTGGTAGGGCCGTTCGTGTGTACAGTTGTTTCTTTAAATTTTAAACAACATTGATGTATCATCGGCGAAAAAAACTACCTCAGAACTTTTTTGTAGACACCCATTTCTAGTACACTACACCTTTTGCACATGGCTTGAGAGATATGAAGATAAGAGATCAAGTGCGGCATCACGAATTAGATGTTATTTAAGTTTACAAGTTAAAATCTTATGGTCTACACAGACCTCAGAAAGATCACACAGTTTCATGAAAGTCTTCCCGAGCCTGAAGTAAATACGACATCAGTTTTATACCCGCATTTGTCGTTGATCTTCTTCGTGCAAAGCCGAATCGCTTGTAATTTCATTCAGAAATTCAATTCTATTGCTTAAATATACAAATACGCTAAAAATATTAAATACTTTTTTGTAAAGTAAAATAGATACGAATAGGTCAACGAAAATTTTTTCATATTTTATATACAATTTCAAGATTTTTTTTTACCCTTATTATAGATATTTTTTTCGATAACTTGTTGCCATTTTGTAGGTACTGACATCATCTAATTACTGTAGAAGTTTTGGGATCCTCTGATCAAAAAACTCGGTCAAGTAGTGTTGACCATCACTTGATGTTTAGGTTAACATCAACAGAGGACTGTCAAAACACCACCTAATGAATTCTGCATAAACCGAAACAGGTGAAAATCTGAGGGTGCAAGGTCAAGGCTATATGGTGGATGCATTAACACTTCCCAATCAAACTTTCTCAATATTTACAGAGTGGCTAATGATGTACGTGGTTTGGCATTATCATGATGAAAAGCCACACTTTTTCTGTTGATCAATTCCGGCCGATTTTTCTCAATTTCTTGCTCATCTCTTTGACCATGATCTTTTTCTCACGTTCTTTTCGTAGCTAATCCACAGTTCATAACCAGTGATTTCTTTTCGGTTTCTTTACATTTCGCAAATGAGTACACAATTTATTACGTTTCATCTGATGGTAAGTGATCACCGACGCCCACGAACATCCAAAACACCAGAGGAGCTACAGATGCTCTGCCACTCTCTTTTCTTGAAGGTCTCTAATTCGGAACTGTTCGAAAATACCGCTGGCAAAAGCTGATTCCCCAAAGTCGAAGTGCGTGGCAGAAAACTCCGAGATAAACGCACTGTGGTGGAAACATATAGGTGATATTGGTGGAAGCTTGGAATTCTGTCGCGATGTACGATGGTGAAACTCAGCAGCTAGGATCATTCCGAACATAAAATTTTGTAAAAAATGCAAAGAGAAGCAACATCCCTTCGCGAGGCTAAAGGGTCAAGCCGATCAGAGAGAGCTTGGTCGACGACAATTCAAGCCGCTCTACATTGGATGTGGTCAAATGGAAGGAATTGGTACTGGGGTGCTTCTGTCCTGAGATGAGAATAGTATTCTATATAGGGCTGACATGCACCTTATAAAGTTACATTCGGTGGACCGGCATGAAATACAGTCCCATACAGTCCCGCTCTGCAGAGCATACTAAGCTTTTTGGGACCCACATTTGGTCTTTCCCTTTAAGTAACCATAGAACTGAACGTCGCTCGATATATGGAGAAGGAACAGTGTGGGAGATAGCACACAGCCTTATGGAACACCAGCATTCACGGGTTTGGAGTCCGAACATGCACTGTCGACAACCTTGATGCTCCGGTCCGCGAGGAAGCTGGTGACCAAGTTGCACAATTTCTCAGGAACCCCATAAGAAGGAAGAAGCACTTAGTGCCAAACCCTATCAAAGTCCTTCGCTAACTCCAAACTAACCGCTAAAGCCTCCATTAGTTAATAACTGACTCCATTATTTTAGATAATAAGGGGGTGATAGCGATGACTTTTAGTTGGACTGATCTGAACAGACGCCTTTTTTGGTATTGGGTGTACAAAAGCTGTCTTCCAAGATTCAGGGACAACGGCTAAAGAGAACCGCCTATTAAGAACCAGTGCTAACTCAAGGGCACAAATGGAGGGATTCTATCAGGCCCACTTGACTTGTGGATGTCTAGTAAAAGGGGGTTCCTTTCGCACCAAGCTCTGCAGAAATCGGACATCCGGCATGGAGCTCTTACAACACGGGCGGAGTTTCCCTGGTCCTCAAGAGTAGAGTTGGATGCAAAAAGAGAGCCCAAGAGATTGGCTTTCTGCAAAACATGCAGTATGGGCCAGTGAATCATCCTCCTTGTGCCGAGATGGGAGAGATGGCTGACCTAAATTCTCCTGGACAGCCTTAGCAAGAGACCAGAATGTGCAGGTTACTGTAAATAATACAAAAGCATATGCTTCACCCATTGATATTGACAAAACTCGAGCTGGAAATATAGTTTCAGAATTTTCGGTAAATAATTTAATGAATATTTAGCATAAATTAAAAGATTCCAAAATTCTCAAATTTTCACATTGTTAACAGTGTATGACAAAATGTACTTTCTTATTTGGAATATTTTGGATTCTCTGATTCACACTGTTGCACAGGCAGATACATTCTCCCTCTCTTAGCTCATCACTAAATTATTATACATATTATGATTTAAAGCTTGTTAAAGCAAGAAGCAATATTTCTAACAGTAATTAGGACCGGACCATGTTTAATTTTATATTTTGATGACATAAAGACATGATCATACTAATTCAGAATTGCACAAAATGAAATAAGAATTAAGTTACAATGTAAGTGACCAATGACTTTATGAAGTGATTACTGAATCAAACTGCAGAATCGTTATGGTGAATTGGGAATAGTAAAGGTGGATTTATTTATTCAAGTGAATCGGAATAAGAGAATAACTTGAGATGAGTGAATTCAGATTACCCATGTCCAGCTCAGACTAATCTAGGCAAGCAGGTTGATGATCATAATGCTGTTACCCCCTTGCACTAATAATGCTACTCCCTATCACTAATCCGTGGAATTTAGGTCTGGCAAATTCGAGGCCAGAGGCTCTTTTGATAGCTAGCCAGGTGCACCACATACAGGTGAGATTAGCATTTGAAGAAATATGGTATATTCCCACTTACATTTATGTTATGTTACTACTTTTACGTACTTTTTCAAACCAATCAGCAGATTTTCCAGTAGCTTCCTTTTCAATTTTATCGCTAATTTTATCAACTTTCTTATTTATTTTGTCCCAATTAATATCTATGTATCCTTTTTGGCTAGCAATATGCAGTAAAATAACACCGCCACCGATCCCAACAGCAGCAAGTTTTCCGATTTTCATAGTCATAAAGCCGGTTATCCTGAAAATTTTATGGTTTATTAATGCATATAACTTAGATGTACCACTTATAATTGATTATAAATAGGATATGACTAAAATTAAAGGTGCAATAAATAGCAACATACCATCCTGATGCAGTTCCTAAAATTAGCTGCTTTGTTGCAGAAGTTTTTCCAATGTCCCCAATCGCTCTTTCAATAAAGTTTTTTGCGTCATCAACGATTTTTTTGGCCTCCTCAGACGCGTCTTCTGTTTTTGGTTTAGCCATTTTATTTTACGCAAAATATGACACAGAAAGTCTATTTCTTATCGTTTCGCAATCTCCGTCAAAGAGTATATTAGTCATACAGTTTTGTCTTGTGTAGTTCGCTGACACCCTAGGTCTAAAGAGCGTTCTTGCAGACGAACTATAAGAACTAGTTCACTGATTACTCTCTTAGTTCTTAATTACATATTTACAATAAAATAAAAATATTTATATATTATTCAAATATTACGTAATTTTGTTACGGCTTTTTACTTATATAAGTATTTTTACTTAGCAAATATGTAGTAATGTGCCGTTTTTAAAATATTATTTTAAGAACATCCAGATGTCGATATTTTTTAGAACAAATAGTTATTTACGTCAGATGATAAATAATTAATTATTGAGTTACGTAATTGTTAAATTATTGATATTTAGTTAATATTAAAAATAAATATTTCATTAACTTCCTCCTTACCAACCTGTTAATAGTTCACTGCAGGAAGTAGGCCTCTCCCATAAAAATTATTTGCCATAATTGCCACCCTTGATAAGAGGATTGGCGATTATAGTATCAGACACCTCGCACCTTAGACACTGCTGTATGTCATCGATTTGCTTGATTTCGGTATTTCTTAAGATGGTTATCCCGCAATCAAGTATATTCCCTTAGTCACCTTATACAATACCAACGATAAGAAAGAGGGTGGAATTTTCTTACGCAGATACCACACGGCCATTTCATGTACTTTATTTCATTTTATCGTTGAATAGTTTTATTCAATTAAATTTAAATAAATAATTTTGTTATTTGTATGAGCAGTTTAGAACTAGTGAACTGAAGGGGGAACTAGTTGACTGCGAACGGAATTAAGAGGGGAACTATATAATTGTGAATTAGATGCAAGCCACTGCTCATTTGACGCATAAATAACGATAGAATTGTTTCTTTGATAATAATGAGAACGCGTTACCCTTGTGATCGAATGTTAAATTTTGAGAGGTCTCGTGTAACTTTTGAGCAAAGAGAATTGATTACATTCTCTTTGCTCAAAAGTCTTTTGGCTATCGGGCACTGGCAACACTGGTTATGTCAGAGCTTTCGTAGTTTCTACATTGTAGGTATAGTTAATAATAAAAATTAATTCTTTGAAAAGATATCTGTTAATCAAGTCTTAAAATGTATTATTGTATTCTGTGTCTTAAAATATTGAATTAAGATGCTGCGTGGTAGTTTAATACATAGACACGTATCTTTTCATTTAAGTATTAAACATAAAAGTAGTCTTGGATTATGGGTAAAGAGAAATTTGTTAATTGTTAATTTATTTATTAAAGATTATATAAGAATTCAATGTAGGATTATACATGTTTTTACTGAAATTTTCCTATTTCAGCATGAAGACTTATCAACAAAAATCAAATTGAATATTGAAAAACATTGGCATGAAGAAGTACAAAGTAAAAATAATACTTTAGACGGCAAACCTTACTATATACTTCCGATGTTCCCATATCCTTCGGGAAATTTGCATATGGGACATGTTCGTGTATACTCAATATCAGATACTATAGCAAGATTCCATAAAATGGATGGTAAAAATGTTGTCCATCCCATTGGGTGGGATGCCTTTGGTTTACCTGCTGAAAATGCTGCCTTTGGGCATAATATTCCTCCGAAAAAATGGACAATATCTAATATTGACATAATGAAAAAGCAATTTTTGAATTTAGGCTATAATTTTGATTGGGACAAGGAAATAAGCACTTGTGACCCTCGTTACTATAAATGGACACAATACATTTTTCTAAAATTATTTGAGACAGGCTTGGCTTATCAAAGTAAGGTAAGCATGTATTCATTTTATATTTAATTATTTTCAAAGCTTGTAAGATAGGCATGTCTGCAAACTGTTCCAGTATACAGTCCTTTCAGAGAGTCCTCGGGCACTAGCATGCCCTCCAAGATTGCGGTAGAAGTGGCTTAATTGTGGTTGTGATGTTTTTGGTTTTGTCCACCACACTAGGGCACATTATATCATCATTGGGGGAATAATCATCTTATACAGCCATAGGATGATATTGGCTATCAAGCCTCAGCACTTGCCACTCATCCTTTTAAGTTTTGAATGCCTTGTTGATCTTATATTATACGTGGCTATTTTAGTTCAGTTTGTGGTCTAAAATAATGCCTATATATATTACCTGCGGTGACAACTCTTGCTTAATACCTGACACATCTGTTTAGATTGTGTCTTTCTAGCACTTGTTTGTTGGTAAACATCACTATTTCTGTTTTGCTTGGTTTTACTGATAATCCATATATCCATATTCTCTGCATCAATGTTCTACAACATGTAGTGCTGCCTGAGCGAGTTTGCAGACTATACTTGCAATAAGTTTAAGATTACTTAAGATTTACATGTAATAAGTATTGCCGATGGTCTGTATAACCTACTGTGTAGAAATGGTAAGCTTATGTAATAAGGTTGTTTATGACCATTATTATAGAAGTTGCTGTAGTGTTCACTTATTTTAGGTACACTTAGGTAACTATAACACTAGACAGATATCGGCTCACAGCAGCACACGCACTACGTCTTCATTCTGCAACGGCACAATCACGAATAACCCCTGCTCTTACTAACAGTGTTTCTAAGCTCTTTGGTTCCTACCACGGATCGCATAGTGCATTGCCTGAGACAACAGAATTATACATACTTTGATTTTCATTCCTTTATTAGTTTGTATTTAATAGGTATACTTTCACATACACTACAGTGGTGATAATACACCCGCTAATACAGCCTTTGGATAAAATAGCAGCTTGTGGCTCACCTGCGTTTCTTGCTATTCTTGTATGAAGCATATCAGTGAACCAGCCTGACAAAGCCGGTTCCACACTATGTTTAGGAAGGGCAGTGTCAATACACGAGAAGTTAGTTTTGTCAAATGCTCACTCCACATGGAAGAAGATGCCTAGACATGCTTTTACATTTAAGGGAAATTTCAATCTGGCTAACCACCAGATGAAGTGCCGATTCTGTCGATTTGCCTGTGCTATATGTATGTTAATTAGCATGCTGCATTTTGTATACTAATGCCGACTTTTCTTTCGCATAATCTCTCCACCGTTTAATGAGAGAGGGGGCAAACGAACAAGCGGGTCACCTGATGGCATATATGTCTCTGGAACTGAATTCAGATGTGCATATCTATGCTTCGTGGTGCTGCATTCGATTAAATATAACATACCCTTCAAATTAAAGAGGCCTGCTCTGACCCACGAATCTTATATCAGGGCTATGGCCGCGAATTGAACATCCACCCATTTCCGCATTTGGGCCGTTGCGGTTTCACTGTGGTGGAGGTTGGCCTTAATGGCCGAATGTTAATCTTGGACGAAGTACACTATCGCTAGGAGCGCCCCCTTCATTCTCTCCAATCTACAGCCCTTCTAGTATTCCCTGGTCCTCGTCGTCATTCATGATGGACATCGGAGATGGACGAGAGCATACACTATTTTGTATTCCACCGATAGTCTGATAGTCCTGGCTGGGTACTCGCGGGCTCTGCTGGTGCCTCATTGCCAGACAGATCTGTGGTATCTGCGGAATCACGGTTCAGAAGGGTCTCGACGAATTTACCGACTCTACCCTGAAACTTATGTACACCACATATACAAGCAAGACAACATCCTGCCTTTATAAGGGTCGGAATGTGATCTACCCTGGGGTTCCTGTGGGCCAATACTCGACCAAAGTCGCGCGCCTCCTTCCTGGCCTCCAGTTCATCAGGTATGTATGGATGCCGCAACTCACCTGTTGAGATAGTTCCGGTTGACGTTTGATCAGAAGTGAGTGTTCTACAGCCACAAATGTGTTTCCTGATTTTTACAAGTTTAAAGGTCCGTCCGTGTAGACGCTTACCTTACGTTTTATCTTAAACCAGCTCAAGTAATTGCGACGTTTTGCGATTAGGCGGCCGAAGTATAACTGCTTGAGACGAGCTTTTCTATGTTTGCCACGGGGCGAGTTTGACTATTCTAGAAGCCTTTTTGCTCTTCTCTCTTTTTTGCCAGGTGTTTTAGCGACCTTCCGCTTTTTGGACAGTATACACGGACAGACCTTTGGTTGGAGCTTGGCTAACACCAACTCCTACTTCAGTCGTCCACCAGTTTCAGCATAGGGTTTCTCTCTAGACGAGCCTTTTCCCGCTGTTTCTGATTAGGCAATCAGAAACAGCGGGAAAAGGAAGTGGGGAAGAAGCCTGTCTTCCCCGTTGTCCCGGTTTTGTTAAGAGGTTGGCGCCTTGCAGTCGCTTTGCCTTTACCCTTGCGACTGAAGACATGCCAGACGGCGAAGAAGGCGTCATCGGTATGCTAGGGGTCGAGCGGCCCTTTTTTTTATTCACGCATACTAGCCCTCGCGGGGGAATGGACGGGTTATGTCGGGCTTGTGCTAACCAAAACCCCACGGTTTTCCATCTCGGGAGGACCACGGTAACGCTTTCGCGTTTAACGTTTTCACGGGAGCCCCTTATCGGTAGAGAACACCTCCCCCTCTCCGTCCTCGCTAGACGCACTGGAACACAGAGGCTACCTGCTACCTACTCGAACTCCAAACCCAGGGCGTCTACAGCTCCGGTGCCGACCACATTTAAGCCGCGGAGGGAAGGGAGAACAGCTTATCGTTATACCGGCCTCACCACGGCCGTATCAATGGAGTATCGCAATATCAAAACTCCTCTTCCCCGCGACTCCACCTCGGCTGTGGAGGAGCAAAGCATCGATATAAACACTCTCCCCACAGTCCTCCAACCCGCTTCAGAAGCCCACTGGGGCTCGAACTCGTAAGTTTAGGGGAAGGGGAGTGGAAGGGCCCTAGTTTTACCCAGCACCTAGTTCACTTTCTGCGGACTGGTTGTCCTTACAGGATTACAGAGATGATTTACGATTGATGATTACGATGCAATTACTTCTACATTCGAAAATTAAGAATCAAGCAGATTCTCTGGCAAAAGAATTAGTAATTTAGTGTTGGCTGTTCAACTACCAATGATTAAAAAACATAAAATGGTTTATGAGTGTCTTAATCATTTAATAATTTCATATAATACTTTGCAGGCAAAAGTAAATTGGGATCCTGTAGACAAAACAGTATTAGCGGATGAACAAGTAGATGATAATGGCTGTTCTTGGCGGTCTGGTGCTAAAATTGAAAAAAGAGTGCTCACGCAATGGTTTATTAGAACTACAAAATACGCCAAACAATTATATGAAGGTCTTGATAGTAAAACTTTAGAAAATTGGCAAGATATTATTAACCTACAAAAGCATTGGATTGGCGAATGCAATGGTATATCTGTTACTTTTAAGATTAATCATGGTGATGAAATTAAAACCTTTAATGTATGGACAACCGAACCTTATAAACTATTACATGGTCAGTATTTAACTATGCATAAAAATAATGCAATTTTAGAGGAATTTATGAATGAAGAAACCACCACCATAAAATGTGTTAATCCCGTAACTAATTCTGAAATGATTATATATCTAATAGATGAAGTTAATTACCCTGAAGGTCAAGAAGTATATTTGGCATGTCCCACTGTTGATATTGAAGATAGAAAACTATCTAGTCAAATGGGAATCTCCTATAATAACAAATTTTCTAATATAAATATTGATATTGAAAATAAAAAAGCTATAGACATTGCTACAAGTAAAAACGTTGGAGGATATTTTGTTAGTTCTAAACTTAAAGATTGGCTGATATCTAGACAGAGGTATTGGGGTACACCAATACCGATAATACATTGTTCTAAATGTGGTATAGTTCCAGTACCATATGAAGATCTTCCCCTGAAGTTACCTGAAGTCAATTCCCCAGAATCTAGACTTCAGATATTAACAAAATTAACTGATTGGATATCATGTAAATGTCCAAAATGTTTGGGTAATGCTAAAAGGGAAACTGATACTATGGACACATTTGTAGACTCTTCTTGGTACTACTACCGATTTTTGGATGCTAATAATGAGAAAATGCCATTTGATATAAACAAAATTAAAGATTTTACCCCTGTTAATTGCTATATTGGCGGCAAGGAACATGCCGTTTTACACTTGTACTATGCTCGATTTATGAGCTATTTTCTGCATTCACTTGGGTGGACCCCTACACCAGAGCCATTTAAAAAACTCTTAGTTCAAGGAATGGTTATGGGGCAGAGCTTCAAGGTCAAATCTACAGGAAAATATTTACATGCAGAGGATGTTAAAAAAATAGGTAAAGAATATAAAGAAAAAAGTACAGGTGAGCCTGTGATAGTTCAGTGGGAAAAAATGAGTAAATCTAAATACAACGGTGAAAATCCTGAAAGGTTATTGAAGAATTATGGTTGTGATGCCACTCGGTTACTTATGCTGGCTGATGTTGCTCCAGCTACAAGTAGACACTGGTCTGATGCAAGTAAGACTATACATATTTTCAAATCAGAAATTGCGAAAAATAATGAAATTTAATACAAAACATAACAGAGACTACTTAGAAGAAACATTTCACTTTATGAAATGGCTAACCTATTCCAATGTTACAATTGCGTTAATTTCTAGCATCCTTGTGTTATGTATTGTTGTCTTCTTAATAGTTCATATTTATTGCAGCTCTCCCAGGTGTAATAAATTGGCAACATCGATTGTGGATTACAATACGCGATTTTCTTAGGCATAGAAACCATGCAGATTTAGTTAAAAGAAATATTTTTTTAAAAGATATGGAAATGTATGATACGAAAATTTGGAACTCCAGAAATTATTTTATTGCTACAACTACTTATCACTTTAAATACACACAAAAACTTAGTGTTGGTATATCACGGTTGCAGAGCTTGACTAATGTTTTAAGGGTATGTAATCGAAATTTTAAAAACTAAGCACAGAACCTAAATAATCCCGATACTCGAAAATAAACGCAAGTGATGTTAGCCAACACTTCCACTGCATGCACTGTTTGATTAATGGGGTTAGTATATGAATTCTGGTAGTGAGTTTCGGTACAGAGATTAAATACTGAATTAGTGGACGTAGACACTATTGTGGGAACAATACAGATAATATGCTATACTCTAAAATAAATCATATAGCTGTAAGCTTTTGTAATTTGCAATTACGTATTATGGTAACAACTATATTTGTTACCATAGTATACCACACACACTTCCTCTTTTGTGAAGCCCGCGAGAACAACACGCACGGGGCCACTTAATTATTAGAATGACAGATGGTGTATGCATAATAAGAAAGATAGTTCAGGCCATCAGGATTCGATATAATTACGAAAGACGCGGGTAATTTTGTTCACCTGTATCATCTGCGAATCATTTAATGGAAGGCGATTATCACTTCAACAACTGCTATACGGTCGTCTGCGGCTCCCCGATATCACGAGGAATATGCAAATAATTCACGTTCGCGCACGGTGCAAATTAAGGCCGCGAATTCCTTAGATTCACAGGTACAATAATTTAGTGGTAGAAAGGAAAGTCACCAGTTTGTTACGCACGCTGCGCGCATACGAGTAGATTTGTCCATCACGTGTTGTGCACAATGTGCCCGAGTTGTCCGACTGCTAAGGTGCACACGAAGATACCTCAAACGCTGTATGATGACGTCACATTATTTGACAAAATATGCAGACAGCTGTTTAGGCGTATCCTCTGTTAATTGTGATTATGAAAGTTGATTGTGTAAATCATCAGTATACATAATGAAACATTTTATAATGAAACTATCTTTAAGGTATTTATCACGATGATTTTTATTTCCCAAACGGTATTTTTTAAAGTTGTTAGAGTATTATGAATTGTATATACCATATAAATAATGAATGTTTTATTGCAGAATAATATATCTCCGGAAGTGATAGCCAATAGTACAGAGTATGAACTTGCCCTTGCACAATTAATTATAATGTTGACACCAGTGACACCACATTTCTGCTCAGAATTGTGGGAAGGTTTTTTATCGGCGCCTAACAGGTTATGCGACAATCCTACTTTGATAGACTGGGATAAGAGTGTTCTTGAACAAAAATGGCCCCGAGTGGATAATCATTATGAATTGTCATTTTTATGTAAAGTAAGTTGGTTTGTAATTTATGTTTATTTAATTAAGCATCCAGCAACTTACGTTACTCAATACTAAATTGGAAATATATAGTAATTATGGACAACTTTTTAAGCCACTATCCCGTTTGTATAATACTAATTCGTAATTTTTGCATTAGAATCGGGTGTAAGGAACTTTTTAAGGAGGTTACCTTTTTTAAAAAGATGGTACATTCCGTACCATCTTTTATAAAGTTAACCTCACCTGCACGTGGTTCGGATGACTGGGATCAGTAGCTAAGAAACAATGGGTTCCGAATGATGGCAATTTTCAAGTTCATCCAAGTTTTATCCCACGGACTTTCGAGAAATGCAAGTCGGATTCTGCTAGCGCTTTCTTGGAAAAGCTAATGTTCAGCAGTGGAATTAATAGGCTGCCGCAGAAACATATCTGTTACAATTTTGTTATGTAGGGCAACATAACATAACACATGCATAATTTTCTCACATTATTCGATCGTTCCATCGCTGTAAGTGAGACAAAACTTCTATAATTTACTTACCAAGGGGTACTTCCTGTGTATAAATAAGTCCCACAAGCATAACTTTGTGTGACCGAGTGCCAGTGTATGACATAGCACAAAATTTGCTTAAAGAGTCATCATCATCCACAAGCAACAACAAGTCCACTACTAGGCTTTTCTTAAAGATTCCACAAAGTACAGCCATGAGCCACCTGCTTACATCGACTTCACGTAACATTGTGCCCGTCGTCACTCCATCTTGTGGAGGGCCGTCGTACAAAGATCTTATCTCACTATCCGGCAAGTACACCAACCATTCCTTCAACAAAGATCATAAAACAGTGTGGCGACACCGTGCTTTTAACCAGACGGTCTGTGAACGTTGTCAAAGTCAGAATTAGACAAAACCATATAATACAAACAAGAAATATTCTTTGTTTTGAATCGTGGGAAATGAAGTTTTCCACTAGGACCCTGTCGCTAATTATTAAACAAGATCAAAAGCTAGGTGTTTACCGTCGATACACATGTTCTAAATAATCATCGCAGGTTAAGAGAGTGGATCGATCAAAACGCTTACTATCCTCTTCAGTGGTTATTAGATATATATCTAATAACCACTGAAGAGCACTACAACAAGCATATGACATAGTGTAAGCTCATAACTCAACACTGATCGAATTTTATTAATGTAAACACGGCTTAAGGTTACGTTTAGTTACTTGCGATGCTTTGGCAATTCTCCGCCGCCCAAGCCATGACTTTTTTTTATGTGAAAGCCGGCAAACGAGCAATAGGTTCACCTGATGGTAAGTGATTACCATCGCCCACATACATCTGTAACACCAGAGGCGCTACAGGTGCGTTGCCAGCCTTTAAGGGTATTTGGGAGATGGGAGGGAGGATAAGGAGTGGAATGGGGAGGGAGAGTGGGCCTCCGGTTACCTCACTAACCGAACGAAACGCAGAAGCCCAAGATGCCTCTACTTTACGCCGGTATTCTGCGAGGTCGTGGTATTAATCCGGTCGAGCCGGCCCATTCGAGCAGCAGCTAAAGCCGCCGCTTGGCTCTACCACGTTAAAAATTACTAATATAGACTGTATGATAGAGCAATACTATAACTATGATATCCGACCGATGTTCATTATAGCGTTGTTATTCAATTGTTTTAAAATCGAAAATTTAAAGAATGACTAAGTTAACGTTATTTTATAACATTTAACAATTTTATTGCATACTAACAGTATTACTTTTCATTAAAGCATACGAACCTTGCAACATTCTGTAATATTATTACAACAATATAGAGATATGTTTAATAAGCGTATTAAGATATGACTAATATTCTGACTAAGAATATATTCATATTATATACCTTTCACTGTGTGTGATATATGTCGTATGTCTAATTAACCCGTCCCTGGTTGTAATGTAAAGCTGGAATCTAAAAATGTTTGTATGAGAATTATTCTGTTACCGCGTTGTGGATAGTAACTATCTGGATTATTTGTGAGAAAATTAAAGAAATGATTAAAATTCATGATACGATTTTTTATATGACCTATTCAACTATATGGCATTGAGCCCAATTGATATACTATGTTTTATTATTGTTTAGAAAGTAGTTAGAGCAATTTTTATTCAATAATATTAATGTCACGTCAATTACGAACTCCACGCGTACAAAGTCGTGCCATATGCAAAAATACATTTCAATCTTTTTAGGTGGATGGAGCCGACAGATGTGAGCTTAAAATTAAGGCCGAAGAACTTATACAATTAGACCAAGAAAAGGCGTTACAAATGATGCTCAAGCAAGATCCAGTTGCTAAATATCTTACTAGGGATATAGTCAAAACGAAATATGAATTATTTCATCATTGTCGCGCAATATTACACATAAACACTAAAAGAAAAGTTGGACAAGGAAAAGTGGAGAAAAGAGGTTGAAAACACCGTTAATTTTAGCATTATATTTGTTTGTAGACTTGCTTGTCTTGTTGTTATAATAATGTTTAGAAGACATAATTACAGTGTATTTGTCATAGTAGGATATTCAAAGAGGATATTAAATACAGAGGAAATCAAAAGTTGTGTTGCAATTTTGAACAGCGCTCCTATCGACATTTGACAAACGGTACGTCAGCAATAGATAAAAATTGTCACTTTTATTTATAGTAACAATCAATAGGGAATCTTGTTTATTCCGCGAATATCGAAAAACATGGGAGTTATGAAGTTAGTAATAGTTGACGGTGTAGCGTTGTACGCTAAATTTAGTAAAATTAATTTTCGATCTAAATTATGAATAAAATAATAAAATTTTATAATATCTTTGATTGAGTACTATATTATACTTGACACCTCAAACTGCGATAATGTGTGGTCGTGATTAATTAAGAGGGTCTTCGTCTTCTTCTTTTCCTTTATGAAGTTTTGCTGTATTCGCCAATGACTTATGAGTATGCACCAGTTTACTAGCTTAGGTAGTCAAATACAACTTTGAATAGAAGAGACTGATAATACAAGTAAGAAATAAACATGAATTTTGGTAACAATACTCTGTTGAATTACCTAAAACGAGCCAAACAGAGTTGTTTAGACATTATTTAGTATAATTGCCCTAATAAAGAGAACAGAGTTCAATTGATGTACGATGTGGAGGGCTCCTAACTATTGCTTTGCCATTTGTTATTACCGTTGTACGTTTCTTACGGTTGGCCTGGTCGTTAGAAGGCGTCAGGCTCACCACCTTTCACGTTAGTTCCAAGAAGCTAAGATGTTTTATTTTTTTAGTAATAGTAAAGTATATGTAAATTGATAAATATACAATTACATGTAACGTTATTTATGTTAACAGTTGATACGTTGAAAGAGGGTAGTTATATACCCGGTATATAATCCTGGCAATGTAAGTTGATAGTGTGGGAGTTATCGGTCAACACCAGCGGATGAACTCAATGCATGTTTAAAGTCCTCCATTTTGTGGAAATACGTCAAGATACTAAATTTAAACACAAATATGCGTGTCGAATTTCAAAATGGTTAATCTGGCGAAATATTTTCAAAACCACTCTTGAATTGACATTGGTAATGGCAAAATCCCTGTGGATGATTCGACTGGCTGCATTACAATTCATGTCGATTTTTGTCAGTTTACTGAAACAGCAACCGAGCTCATACAAAAGGTGTTCCCAAACTTCGCTCAAAATTACAATCATCATTATTGTTTAAGCGAACGTGCTTTATTGGGTGCCAAAAACACTAGCTGAAATAAACTTCAAAATTCAAAATGAAATTGTGATGAAATGAAACGGTGAATTAAAGACATACAAATCCACCAAAATTTTTAAACTTATTGGATTTTCCAGGATTGCCACCCCATAATCTTCAATTGAAAGAAGAATCAGTAGTCATAATGTTACGAAATATTAACCCACCCCGTCTTTGTAACGGCTATCAGTGAAACATTTACTTAACAATGTAGTCGAAGCAACAATTCTTAAAGGAAAATATAAGGGAGAAGAAGTGTTGATACCCCGCATCCCAATGATACCAACTGACGTATCATTTAATTTTTTTTTTTTTTTTTTTTTTTTTTATGGAAAAGACGGCAAACGAGCAAGCGGTTCACCTGATGGTAAGTGATTACCGTCGCCCACATACATCTGCAACACCATAGATGCTGCAGGTGCGTTGCCGGTCTTTAAGGATATTTGGGAGATGGGAGGGAAGAGGAGGGGAAAAGGGAGGGGTTGTGGGCCTCCGGTTACCTCACTCACCGAACGAAACGCAGAAGGACAAGATGCCTCTACTTCACGCCGGTATTCTGCGAGGCCGTGGTATCAATCCGGTCGAGCCGGCCCATTCGAGCAGCAGCTAAAGCCGCCGCTTGGCTCTACCACGCTTAAAAATTTAAACGACTGTAATTTCCAGTGCGGCTTTTATTTGTTTACGCGCCAAGTAACGAAACAAAAAATATTGTATACCATAAAGCATTAGAATGCGTATCATCAAGTTTATAAAGTATTGCATTCTACAAAATTAAACACTTATTTTTGTAAGTAATCGTCGTTTATTTTTATGATATAAATAACGTAATCACTCGGAAAAACGTAATATTCATTTAATTTTTACTATTAACTTTTAACAGAACGAAGTCTGTCCGAGCAGCTAGTTAAATATAAACAACATCTCATATAACTAAATATAAACACTGTAATACAAATCAGAAATTTTGTATATTAGAATGCTTGTCGCTCAGTCATTTCTAAAAGATTAAATGGATTTAATAGAATTTTGACAGACACGTCGATTACGTCATGGGATAAGGCGTATGTTATCACAATCACAGGTTTTGAGACAAAATATAAGGTTGCAGTAACCTCGTAAACTAAAAAGTCATACTTTTACCTAGTTTAATAAATGACATGACTCCACATCGTACAAAATGAGTCTTAAGCATGTTTATTTTCTGTTACTGGCCGCTTGGACGCCTAATTAGAAACATTTTAAACAGCATCCATAGCTCGTTCTTTTTTTGAAATAACATTTCTTTCTTGGCTTTTTCTATTATTTTGGCGGCAATTCAAAATTTAAACTAGGCAAATAATTGTTAATTTACATATAGATCATAAGTGGGCGTACAGAAGAATAGCTGAGCATTTAAATTGTTCTGTTAATAAAGCAATTGATCATTATAAAACACATGGAGCGGTTGAAAATGTTCTTAGAAAGGATTGGATCGGGTTAGAAAAACATCTCCCAGAGAAGATACGCTAATCGTTCGTGTTGCTAAAAAAGATCCAAGTAAAGGCTCCAACCAGAATAAAAATGAAGTTTTTTCGCCTGATGAACTGAGAAACATCTCTTCAAGACTGATACGCCGAAGATTAGTGGAAGCTAAATGTTTGGAAGAATCTCTCGAAAGGTACCGCTTCTTACCAAGCAACACCGAGAGAAGCGATTATTATTCGCTAAAAAATATGATAATTGTACGGTACGAGAATTTTAGATGAAACAAAAATAAATATTGTAAATTCCGACGTAAAGCGCTATGTTAGACGTCCTGTAAACAATACTTTTAATTATAAATACACAAGGAGTGTAGTCAAGCACGGTGGCGGAAACATTAAAGTTTGAGGGTGTTTTTCCGGATGTGGAAATGATGTTGGACCCGTTCGGAAGATTGAAGGTACAATGGATCAATGGCAATACAAAAATATCTAAGAACACACAATAATTCCCTACTCGGACGATCATTTGCTTGTAACCTGGATCTTTCAGCATGACAATTACCCTAAACACACGGCCAATAGCGTCAAATGTTTCCTTAGCGAACAGCGTATATCCGTTTTAGACTGGCCAGCAAATAGTCCGGATTAAAACCCGATAGAAAATCTCTGGTATATTGTTAAAAAGAAAGTCTGAAACAAACGTAACACCAGTCAAAACGAACTATATGAAGTATTTGTTGAAGCATGGAATTCAATCCCCCTAGAAAAATGTATGAAATTGATTGAATCAATGCCACGTCGTTGCAGTGCTGTTATTGAAAATAAGGGATACGTCACTAAATATTAATTATAACTATTGGTAGGCTGTGGATAGTAGCTATTTCGTAAATAACAATACTAATTACTAATACTTAAAAAAATACTGTTTTTTATACTTTTTTGTTGTTGTTTCTAATTAGATGACCATTATTGTTCATACCTTAAAACTGATTTAAATGTTTGTCCGTAATGTGATATTGAAACTGCACTTGTGTAATGGGATTTATATTGTTTTTCTAATAAATGATAAATCGTTGAACATATTGTAGTCCTATTTATTGTTTAATTTCAAAATAAAAACGATTGCGGTGATGTATCTTACATAATGTCAAGGACCGTTGGTAGTGTTTTTAATTATAAGAACACCATTATATATTTTGGTATCTAAACCTTATAAGTTTTCACTCTTATTGTGTGCTATACATAATTTTGTTTTGTTTTAATTAAATAAATCACTCTGTTATATCAGTAGCTCACGAGCTACACAAGTTTATCCAGCACCACTCTTCCTAGATTTCGTTACAGTGTTGCCAATGCTACGGAAATTGGCGTGTTCTGCGGTTTTCAGGCCAAAAAATACACATTAGCCGGCCTGCGAGCTGCAAGGCTGTTTCCCATAAAAAAAGATATGTTTCTACTATTGAACTTGAATTATTTGAATTATTTAATTGAACTATTGAATTGAAGTGTAATGCCTTTATAAGAGTCCATAAAGTCACTAATAGGTTCATGGGGCAATGTTTACATTTCTACAAATTCCAGTAAGTGCGCAAAGTTTTCCTATCAATAGGCTTATAAAAAAATATTGAACGAAGGCCTTTATAAAAAGAGTTATTATAGTATAAAGCATGGAAAGAGTTATTATAGTGCACCTGGGAATGAGTTGTTCGCTCTCAAGCTATATTTAAAAATGTAATATATTTAAATATTGTACATTTTACTTAACTTTTTTTGCTTTGGAATAAAAATGACATAAGGGATATTCTTCTCCGTCAGAGGAACTTCATTACGAAACGGTGGTACCAGATTTAAATAATAACATTAGAAAAGTAAAGTTTATGTTTTTTATGTAGATGAATAAATGTTTTTTTTTATTTGATGATTATGTATCCCAATCCGACCTTGCACAGTTACCTGGATCGGAACATTGCATTCTAGTTTTTCATGTGGCATACGAAAGAAACAAAGACTTGCTATTAAGATGTCTAGTTAGAACAATAATTTGAAACAGTCCGATAAAATTGACGAACAATTAATTTTGCATAAAAAGAATTGAAAACAGCGGTATTTCTTTTAGTTACTTCCTTTTTGCAATGCTACGCAGTATAAACGTAAAAAAGTAAATGCGTGTCGTGGCACCCTCGGTTGGAACGAAGTTCCTTTCGTAGTATATTATTATTGATAAAAGTATTATGTTATTGAATAACAAATACAAATATATGAATTACATTACATGAATTCATAAACAGTTATTATCTTCTAAGCCACTATCACAATGCATTATTGATGTTTATTAAACAATAACAAGAGTTATTGCGAATTGCTTGAAGCAATAAGCGCACGCCTATGACTGGGCACAGCCAATAGCATACGCGCTATGGATAACCGTCTACAGTATAGAAAGGGCCGTGACGAAAGACTTCTTACACTTTGTTTCGCCTAGCCCCCATCCGTACCGTGCGATAAAGAACTTCGTTCCAATAACTAAGTCGTTGCTGACCGCTGACCTCTTTCGCTATAAACGGCTTTTTCTACCGAACGTACACGGCTAAGGAATCTTTGACCTGTTTAATGTAGAGGATATGTTACATTAGTCTATGGCGTTTAGTAGTTATGTTTATAACGTCCTCTTATGATCTCTAGAACCAAAATAGATAATATTTACTGCTTGTTACTTGCTTACCTACTGCTTGCATAGAAGAACGAGATGAATATATTCCTCATAACACCGTGGTTTGAAATGCAAATGTCAGTGACGATACGATTTGGCGAGAATATCGCCAATAACTATATTAGGAAGCAAGTTAATGACGTCTGTTGTTTTCCGGTTGATCAAATCTTGTTATCTCGACAGATATTTTTACTTGTTTTCATGATAAAAATTAATATACAAAGGCAACACTGCTATTTTGATTTGACATTTAAAAAAACTAAAACGATTGTGTCAAGAATCTAATAAATCTACTAAAAGTCACGACATAACGTATCTTTGAATTTCGTGATGACTAGTAACAAAAAGTACGTTATGGTGTATTTTAAATCATAATTAAATTGTTGACATACTCTCATATTAACTTTATTTTACAGATATGGCCTTATATTGTCAGAAAAAAAAGTTACACAACCTATGTTTCAAGCAACTCGCAATGTTTTTGGTAATGATTCAGACTCTGATGATGAACCGAACAAAAAACCCATTCTTCTTAGACCTAGTGATAACATAAATAGACAAGTAAGTTTATTTCATAATGTCTGCATTGTAGTTTTGTATTGTACATTGCTTTGAAAGCAAATGCAGAGTGTAACGAGGAATATACCATTTTTTTCGAAATTCCAACCAACTTGCACCCAGTACAGGGTCTGGCGGGGTCTTTGCGGAACTCAAAGAATCCAATGCCTAATCACACAGACTATAGATGTGAAACAATATCTATAGCAAGGGTTCCAGCACTATGCTTATCAACCTGTCTGACCACCAATGTGTGTATGAGCAAATCTCACATGCATGACATCCTAGCTGATCAACAGCTCTAGTATATATTTTATGTTTTCATATAGGGGCAATTTTCTTACCCCTATGTACATACAAAATAACAGTTTTGGTAAAATTTTATTTCTTTTCTTAAAAATGCAAACTGTATTTTAAGATACCTTAGTGTCGATAACATTCTATTTATTTTATTTAAAAAACTTTATTGCTTTCACCCCTTATAATTTGAGGTGACAAAGGGCGGACTTAATGCCTATTGGCATTCTCTGCCAGTCAACCCATGGTATGGTGAGATAGCCATAGCAGGTGTATTTATTTAGTAAATTAACTAAGTAATAAAATTATTTTAAAATACCTATAAACAAATATAAATAAATATAATAAAAAAAAGAAATAATATATATGATATACATAATAATATACTATTCTATTAATACATCTGCATTTGTATCAATATATACATGTCCATATATCTAAGTACTTGAGTAAATAAAAAAATTGTATGTACTAAGTATACATAATAAGTTTTACTTCAAAAATCTACAAGTAATACATAGAAGTTTTGTCTAAGTTGTTTGTGTCAAAACTCAAAGTTTCACACTGGTATGTATCTCCTTAATAATCTCCTTAGTAAAATAAACCTTTATGCTCAACTTGAAGGTTCTAATTGCCATGTGGCTAGAGATCTGGTCATCACCAGACCCTCAAATCTCCTGCAATCAATCTCTGTCTAGATATGTATTAGCCACAGCTGGACATATGCTCTTGAAACAAAACATATTCACTCTTATACACATTCATGCATAGAAAATGTAATGGGTAACAATTTTATTCTTTTCTTGGCCCAGGGAACATTCACTCCAAAAAAATGCAACTAAATTTTACAGTATTAAATTGTGATCATCTTTATTTCATGCTCCTGTAATAAAAATGTTATATGTTTATTTAACTTTAAGTATTTCTTGCCGTAATAATCACCACTGTAATAATAACAATAATCCATTCCCAACCAGACGAGTATATATCTAAATAACCCACAACCTATGTTATGTTATGACTGGTTGGTATTCGTAACTCCTCGACTGTGTGCGTATTGTGCGTGTGGGCAGGAATATCAACTATATACTATATAACTAGGAATACTAACTAAACAGTCGTGGATCTTACACCCACGCCATCGCTAGCAAACCCCTTGTCCTCGCCGACGATCAGCCCACCCAGTAGTCCACGGACCTCGACGTCATCCACCGAATAGTGTATTGACGAGAGCACATAGTCTGTGTAGTCCCCCGAAAAGTGACCGTTGGAAACGTGGTCTATGAGGCTCACTAGTACTTCTCCGGTTGCAGTAACCTTCTTCTCTGGCTGGGTGCTGACGGGCTGTATTGTTACCTCGCTGCTGCTTGGCTTCGAGGTAACCGCTTCATCCCTGTGGGGTCTCGACGAACCTGCAGCCTCGACCTTGGAACCTAATATGCACCGCCCGGCATATGCATGCAAGACGGCGTCCAGCCTTTATAAGGATCGAAATGTGATCCTCCGGTGATCGGAATGTGTATCACAAACCATCCTTCTTTTTGCTTATCATCCCTGAGCAGCATTCATTTATTTATATCTACTTCCTATCCTTGCCCGATTTGGCGGCCGTGCAGTAGCTGACAGCTGCAGTCCTCACCGACTGCTCGAGTCTCTTCTTTACGGTCTGCCTAGGGGAGAGGTTGACTCGTCAAGAAGCCATTTTTCCGCCCTCTCTTTCTTGCCAGGTCTTTTGGCGGCCTTCGGCTTCGACTTCCTGGTCAGCACTGCCGCCACCGGTCGGACCTTTGGCTGTAGCCTGGCTGACGCCAGTTCCTGCCTTCGGTCGCCTACCGGTTTCAGCTCCGGGTTCCTCTCTAGACGTAGTTCTTGTAGCTACCGCGCTGGCAGAGAGCATCCTTTTGGGCCCTCAGACGAGCCTTCCTTCTCTGTTTTTGATTAAGCTGTTCTTGTTTACCCCGGTTTTATCGTGGGGCTCGGCGCCTTCGCAGGCGCTTTGCCTTTGTCCTTGCCATTAACCATCTGCCAGGCATCGGAGAAGGCATCGTTTGTACGCAAAGATTCGTAAGGATCCTTTGCGTTCAAGTTTATCTTGGCGGTTTCACCATGCGCCAGCATTCTTCTTTTCGCAAGTTAGTGTCCCGGTGTTTCACCACGTGTGACGTGGATCTATGCCTCTGGTGACACCTGTGATGCCTCTGGTGTTAGTATTTGTGTTGAGCTTTATAATGTCCATTGCCTTGTGTATAAAAATTTCATTCCCTCAGCTTCCCACCCTCCAGGTAGCCCGCACCTTTAGGAATGTTCTATTACAATTTTTTATACAAATTTCGTTCATACCCAGTCCTTTAAGTGTGGTTGAACAACAAACATACAAACTTTCACATTTGTAACTTTAAGTAAGACAAAACATAGCTTATAGAACTTCTGGAATCATAAGGTACATTTTATATAAATCAAAATATTAATCAATGACTTTAGTTTTATGTTAAATACATTCAATTCGATTATTAAAATTCTACTAACTTATTGCCTTTTATGTCTTAACTCACAACTAACAACATCATTATTAACATTATATCATGAAAAATTTTGGACATAAAAATACAAAAATATTTTTAAATTATGTAAACATTCTCAGACAATAAAAGGCAAATTATATAAAAATTTTGTTTTATGTAACTTTTTTTCTTACTTTTATTTCCTACCGGCTGTTATGTCCTTCTATGCATACGTAGAGCCTTTATAGGGCTATGGACTCATTATGTTGGGTAACAATACTGATTATAACAGACCATTTGTCGCACAAAAAAAAATGCATTAGAACAATTTATGGGTGTTAATCGGTGTTTAAAAAACTTGGCTTATTACCACTACTTTCGCTTTACATCTACGAAATATGCATGTTTGTATGTAAACATAAGCAGCTATTCAAAACAGCCTCGGAGTTATATCCCTGTAATCGGTGGGACCCAAATAAGCTCTTAATAAATCATGTTCCTAAAATATGTAAGTATAATAAAAGCTGCTTATCGATGTGGGTACATTAATATAATAAGATACAAAATGACCTCAAAGTGTTAAACACAAGACAATTAAAATCAAAATTGCATGAATGGTTGACGATGAATAATTTCTATAGCATTAAGGACTAGCTATGATATATGCAAAAGTCATGCACTAAATATGTAGCAAATATTATGATCCATAAGTATTTGTATGTATTTGTATCCATAAGTATTATTTATGTATTTTATACAGTTTTTTTTGCAAATAAAAATTAAAAATCCTTTATTATAGAGTAAAATTACTCAACAAAAAGCTATCTCAGAAGATCCTACCGTCTATCAATATGATGAAATATACGACTCCATGACTAGTAAAAAAGAGGAGAAAAAAGAAAAAAATAGAGAGGACATGAAACCAAAATATATAGATCATTTGATGAAAGCTGCAAATAAGAGAAAAATGGAAAATGAACGCCGTTTGGAAAGACAGGTAGGTCTATGAATGCCCTCGCCGATTTCTACAGCAACAACTTCCGAATACTATCGGCAGTTATCCACTGGTCAGAATTTATCAGTACACAAATTATTGACTTTAGTTGGGCACCTAGGACTCATGCCCTAATAGTTGGGTATGCTACCCGTTATAGCTTGGCTTAATTCGCACTGTCACTGTATGAATGACTTTTTGCACTGTAAATCATTACAAGGGTTATCAAAACTACTGATTATTTTATACAATTGTAAGGTTGGAGATTTAACGAAACTGAATAATATCAAGTATTTGTTATCATTTTAAGTTACGAGGCACATTCTGTTTTTTTTTGTTTTGTTTATGATGTATAAACAATGAAATATGATGGCAACTTTGTTCTTTGTTAAATTTAGATACAAAAAGAAAGAGAAAAGGAAGGTGAAGAGTTTGCAGACAAGGAAGTTTTTGTAACTTCAGCTTATAAAAAGAAATTAGAAGAAATGAAAAATGAAGAAGAAAGGGAAAAGTATGAAGAATATTTGGAAAGTATTGGAGATGTAACAAAACAAAAAGATTTAGGTGAATTAATTTTTGCTCACATAATTAAACTACCTAAATTTATAAATAATATATTTACATATAAAATAAATTTTTATCAGCTTGTTAATAGTCCGCTATTTATAGCCTTTCCTAATGGCCTGTAAGTGCAGCCTGCAGAGGGTTTTGGAGCCAGAATGGGCCCGCTAGGCTGCTCCAGTGCGGGTTAGCGGGCTTCAAATATCCTCGAAATAATATATTTTTCTCAGACAGGTTTCCTCACGATATTTTCTTTCACCGTCGAGCACGTGGTAAATACAGCACTTGAAATTACTATTAACAATTTTAGTGGTGCTGGCACCGGGGATCGAATCCTCTTTGAATCTAATGTGAGCGCCCTGACCACTAGGCCACCACAGCATAAACTGGTTCTAAATCGTTAAGTTTAATATTTTTGATAGAACTACTTACTATATGGCAGTTCCATCAAATATTTAACTACAGTTGAGATCCTTTTCGACATCCGTACAATTGATCGTTAGTTATTTTAGCCTTCTGTTTTATAATGACCAGTAGTTACTCTTCTGTTATGTTGTCGATATTTTTTTTAGTAGCTTGACCCGGACAACATCTTTGTATAAACTGCAGAAGGTGCTCCAAATTTTCGAATTCATAATTACTAAAAACATCGAAAACAAAACTAAAGAAGCGTACGACTCGTGTCGCTAATCATCCGTAAACATACGTATGTTTCTAGGCGTGCTTGAGTCGGGAAATTGACATGTATTGCCAATAATATTTCATAGTCTAGATGTGTTATTGCTGAATCTCGACCTCGATAACGGGCGGTACTTGGGAATTTGTAGTATAATTAAACAACGTTCTTCCGGTAACAGACTAATTGTGACTAACTTACAATCGGACTTACGAAGTGGTAAGATGACGTGCACACCTGACCACTTAATCTAAAATTAACTATATTAAATACCAAAACGGCCAAGTCAATCTTTCCTAATAAGCAAGTGTTAATTTGCGGGACTTAACATTTCATTATGTATATGTTTGACTTACATGTATGTAATCTGACTACTGTATTCCAAATACGCTTAGGTGGGGACAGAGCCTGTTTAGAATCATCACTCAAACCCTGAAGTTCACAGTCCTCCCACTAATTACTTGAAATATTACTTACCTGGACAGTATTAGCTTTCGCAAGAATACTAGGTCTTTCCTCCTTACCGTTTGTATACAATCCAATCAATACTTGGATGTGAATCAGCTAAACTACAGTTTAAAAGAGGTATGTCAATTCAATATTATAATCCATCAATGGATAAAAGATTAGTTTTTCTAGAAGTAACGTCGCGGCGGGTGACCTTGCCTGAGATGGGCCTTATCAGTATCGTATAGGACCGAAACCTATTACCCACTACACTTTGGATTTGTTTGTACCCAAATACCGTACCGTACTAAGAACCAGCATGCTCTGGACAAACCGTGCAGAATGTAGACAGGCTAGGGATGCCCTGCCAACTGGACCGTTAAGCAAAATGCTACTACATCTGAATAAACCCTCACTAGCTGTCCGAGCGCGGGTTCCATCGCCTCACGCACATGGATACATTTCAGCCCACCGTTGAATCTCCTCATGCATTCAAACTGTAAATTACAGTATCCGAGTATGAAGTCCATTAAACTAAATTCCTTTTGCTTTATAGAGCTACAATTATTAACATATAAATCTATTTTTCCGTCATTATACTGAACTATTGTTTCAATTTCCCAAAGGTGTATCAATTTCGCCCGTATAATAATTTAATAAAAACTTTGTAGTTTTAAGATTTAGACTTCTGAAATATTTGTTACTTGACCAATACAGTAAATTACAGTCCGTGTGTCGCATGCCATTGTTAACTTAACACCTTGCGCTTATTATATTTACATTAACAGCCAGTAAATAGTCCACCGCAGGACTCGTAGTACTAGAGTAGAAATGCAAAGCGCGTATTTAAAAATTGGTTATAATGGATTGGATTTGGATTATCCAAATCAACCAACATTTTTTACTAGTTTATTTTTAGTATCAGGTATATTGCTTGATGTAGTCCTTTCTCAATAGATAAACATGCACGTTTTATAATATTCACTTTAATGTTATTTTGAAAGGAAACTTCTTGAAAAGGGTGAATCCTTCGTCATTTAAGTAACTCCTCGATTTTCACGTTCGTTTCACAAACGGTTAACGGATCAGGACTTACACCGGGAAAGCCACGACCTATGATCATCTCTAATCACACTTGTCTTGATTAAAAGGAGAGATCATCCTTATAACACACATTCCGACTCATTTTTGACGCTGAATTCAGTACAACGACCGAGTAAGAGTGCTTCTATTGGGGGGTGGAAATACTGAAGAAACCTACTGCGTTCGCGCTTGCTTTAGCTTCCGGGATGCCTCAGTGGGCGGGGTAGACCACGCAGGCTGTACTTTTTCTGCATTATCGTTGGTTAATAATTTTGTAGGCGGCTCGTTCACCGCTTATGTGAGTGTAAAGGACATTGATCGTAAATATTTTTTACTTCTGAATTTATTACTTACAGCAGAGCTTCGATTCTTTTTCTGCTATAATACGAAAAATAATGAATTTTGAAATAATTAAATAAAACATTAAATCTGTAACTGATACTACCAATATATTCTCTAAACAGTCTCTAAAAAAGTCACACGGTATAAATATTAAAAAAATATTTATGTATTATATACGATGTGACAAAAGAGGCACGTTATGTACATTTTTTAAATCCTGATGTACACTTTTTGTACCAGAGTTAACAACTCGACGACTTAGATAGCGTTCGCTAGATTGCTTCCTGCCAAGTCGACCATTGTTTTATCTCGTAAATCTTTTATAGTATTTTTTATTGAGTGTACAATTTTGTTCTTTTTTGATATCATATTAATTATCGTAGTCGATATTAAAAAGAGCAAAATGAAATATCGTGTTCGTATTTTAAGACTTGACGATGAATATATGTAATAGGTGTGATAAAAAGTTAAATCATATTTATTTCTATTATTGCATCAAAATATTTTAATATTGTATTAATGTCATTTAAAGTAACATTTGAAATTAATTATAATTTAAATTTCAGGTGGTTTCTATCGACATTTATATGATCAAAAGCTAGGGATTGATAAACCGGAGAATAAAGAGAAAGTAGTGGAAAGTAATGATGGTGACCCTCAGGGTCAAAAGGCTTTTAAAAAAAATGATGCAATGGATAAGTTACAAATAATGACAAAAAGAAATTACAGAAAAAGGAAATCTTCTGTTGAAAATAACAAAGTACTGTCCGAAGGTGAAATTGAAGATTCTGAAGAAGAAATCAACAGGTGTAATTTGGAAGAAATTAGATTGTCGAAAAAGGCCAAACAAGGGGAAGAGAACATTGATGCTGACTCTGACTTCTCCATTGATGAATCAAGTGATGATGAAAAGAATGTTAAAAGTAATGGTCATATTAAACAAACATCTTTGGATCATGATACCTTTAAAGAGCCAATCTCTACTGCTGCAGAAAATGAAAAAAATAAAACAGATAAAACTGACAATACGGAGGCTTTTCATATTGAAAGTAATTCGAAATTATTAGTTGTTAAGAAAATTGATATATGGAAAAAGCGAACAGTTGGTGAGATATTTGAGCAAGCTCTAAAAAGGTATTATGAGAGGAAGGCCTCTAGAGGGGGGTGAAGAAATAAAAAATATGACTAGATATTTTAATGTTTTTATTTATATGTTCATAAAACGGCTTATGTACCAACATAATGCGCCTTGCAGTGAACTGTAAAGGAAAATAAATCAATAAATTATTTTTGGTTACAACTAAATTATACACGAGATAAGGGTGATATTGTTACTATGGATTAAATTTTAGTCCATTTGTGTCAGAGCTGTGACTGTAGAAACTATACATAATCAGTTTTGTTCCTCTCATTTTATTAGTGACATAAATTGATTAATAACTGAAAGTAATAAAATCTTATGATAGAAATATAAAAAAATAAATAGGACACAGGACAGTATACATGTGGTTATACATATAAAACTTATCTAATTAGAACACCATTAGCAACCATTTATTTGTAAGATCATGATCTACCTATCCGAAGATCGGAGATATCACTTCTTTTATCCTAAATCCTTTGTAGAAAACAGTTAACTAACTTTTGAAGGTCATAGTCATCTATGGACGACAAATAAAAAAAGGATACTGGACGCTAACGACGGCATAGGCCGTCAAAAACACTTCAAGAAAGTACGAAATAAAGATATTTGGTGTCCAGGAAAGACAGCATGTGGTGGGAGGCAAGTAATTAATGCGGAATACTATAGCTGCCCCTCGGTAGAGAGGCTGATTAAATTATATGTACAGTAGGGGTTTTATGACAAAGGACTCCAGTCCTCTAACTCTCAATACAGAACGACATTTACCCTAGAGGGTTTCACCTGTCATTCGTTCTAAGAGCCCAGACTCCAGGGGCTGCATTGCGGTCGTCTTCGGTTCCGCGGCGATATTACCAGGAGGGATAGGATTTCACGATTAGCGTGCGCGCAGTGTCCAGCAGTTCGTGGGTTTAACCAGTGTATTTTTCAAATGCCTAGGATGCAAAATGAGCATTGCATTGCATCCAGTAGAAGAGGCGAGAAGTCCATCACGCGCCGACGACACACACCAGCGATACCTTTCACAAGTACACGGTTGCTGTTTCTTGTGCCGCCCGTTATGTTATGTTATGTTCTTATGTTCAGTTGAATATAAGAAGTTCACAAAACTTTTGTGCTCATGAAAATCTTAATTTTACTCTTTTTATACCGACGCCATTTGCGATCCGTCAAAAGAAAAGGGGCAAGGATGGATTCATTCTTTAGTTGCAAAAATAAAGCTTTTAGGTAATTTTTCATACTAAATAAATTCATTTCAAGAACTCGAAGAATTTGCGTGTTTCCGCAGCCTCCTGTTGAGGAAGGCGAAAAAGACCCCATCTAGACTCTGTGCCCAAGGTATTGCTCTTCCTCCGGACGTATTAAAGGATACCAGTAACAGACAAGTACCCAGCTGTCTAACCTAACCTTATGTTAATTTTTCATTTGTTGATTTACAGATAGAATATATCTTGCCTTGCGTACTTTAAAGCATTCTGAGTAACTAAATTTACAATTTTTGCTTCTGAAAGGTAGGATTAAAATAAGAAAGGTTTAAAGAATGGCATAATAGATATACCTATGAATTCCGAAACAGGATCATTTTCGCCCTCAGCTCGCATTGTTCCTGTGATTTCTTCGTTTTCCACCATTGGTAAAACTAACTGAACAAATTCTTGAGTGTATGGGGGCGCTATTGCGTCAAGTACCTAGGAATAGATATGGTTAGAGAATATCATAACATAACTAATTGGCAGCGGGATATATAAGTTCACATTGTTTTATAGCACAAAACCTCCGTTTACCTCTGTGATAAAATATCTTATGAGTGATATATCAGTATCGCCACGTTGCCAACATTGTTTAATGTATCGTAGTACCGGGACCACACAGCCCCTACTCAATAAATTAACCATTCGGTCAAGAAGCATTTTCTTTAACTCGAGCTGCAAAGAAATGGAGTATTATAACGAAATATAAAAAGTATTCATGATGTTACCATAATTTAATTATTACCTGTACTAATATTTCTAATTCATCCTGTGGGGATTCAAAAAGTTGTATGAGTAATCTCAAAAGTCTGTGGTGAAGTAACTGATGGCATGAAGCAACTTCATCCAATAGAGCCAAATGAACAGGACAATGCTCTGTGCATAGTTTGAAATATGAAGGTTCTGTTACGACACATTCTACCCATACTAGGACACCCATACCAACAACTGGAAACCTGAAAAAGAACAGATAAAACTATAATCAAATGTCTCGTACGTTTTGTTGCAGGGCATACATCGCGGTTCTGAAACGCTAATTTGTTACCCTAAGTGGTTAGGGCGCGGACTGCGAAACACGACGGCTAGACCCCGCCAATAGTCTATTGTCGTGAACTACTCCATAAACAAGCTCGATGGGAATCGAACCCAGGTCACGCGCGTACTATGGAATTAAATGAGCGTCCCGTCCACTAGGCTACCCCGGCTCTACGGTTACCTATAATAAAGCAGTAAAGCGGGTTGCGTTTATACATTTAAAAATAAAATAAAAAGTATTGGATGAAGTAGAAGCCATTGCTTAAATTTTCAGAATTTTTATGTTTTTTTGTATGTCTGCTCTCGCGCGCATCAGGTGAAAACGGCAGGACCGATTTCAATGTAATTATAAATAATTAATTTCGATGGTATGTGAAATCCGTGCAGGATGCACCGGAGCAGCGTGGCGGAGCCTTCTCGGTTCTAAAACTCCCAAATACTTGAGAGGAGGCCTTTGCCCATTTGTTGGGATTTACCGTAACCGTCGTACATGGCAGGGAAATCATGATCACATATCGCAAATGCATAGCTGACAGATAAGATATTACTTGAGACATTAGAAATTTGGGGAAAGAACTCGAGCGATCCAGTTTTAAATTGGATTGAGTAATTTCTAAGTAAAGGCACCCAAATTGTGGCGATAACTAGTTTTAAAGTAGGGAACCTATATTGCCTGACTTAGCACTTAGACTTGCTTTGCTACCGTATTAGGCCATGTAGTTTCTTCTTCATTCACCATGGGTAACAAAGCCACGATTACTAAGCCCGCCACGACAAGGAGAGAACCCATTCGGACGAAAAGGCAGACACTAGGAGAAGCATATTTAAAGGTAAACGTTGTTTTGTTCCCAAAATTTCTCTTAGTTAAATTTTATCTATGTCAAGGTTTTATCACTGATTTACTTCTACCGACATAATATTGATAATTGTTTTTTTGTAACTATGCTTGGATTTGTTAACTGTTTGCTACAATAAAAATATTATTATTACTATTAAAAAAATATATTTTTATATAAATTTTAATTAAGATACCTGATACAATGGTATAATGTTGGCAACTCTGCAATCAATTCACTAGAGCTAGCGGAACTGCTGCAAACGGCGTGTATTTTTTCAATTGCCTGTACTGTGGCCTTTAACTCATCTTTAACAGGTCTGCCTGGAGTTACTCCTTCACATACACTCGCAGCATACGCTAACAAATACATGTATTTAGATTTGTGTTCAGGATTTAATTTGCTTCCCAATTTGAATAAGGAATCCACTAGGAGTTCTGCAATAGTAGTTTAAAAAAAATAACTGAACATATTTCATTCTATAGTAGGTATATAGACATATTGTATAAAGATTAGCCCTGGTCAATAGATCTTATGAATAATATAAACAACAACCTGCCGTATTGTAATTGTTGATGGTTACATGTAATAGGGATATTGTCCCTATATGACAGTTATATAATAAGATAGAGAGAGATAAAAGACAGCAAACATAAGTCAATTTATGCAGGAGAATTTTGTTTCGGAATCGTCCGAATCATAAAAGTCGATTTTTCGATAGCAATAACAAAGTATTTTTTTTGTTGTGAGCTTTGTCGCTGGATATATTTGACCCATACGATACGATCAGTATGAAATTCTTACAACTTCATCTCAGCTCTCCACTCGACAACTAAAAAATCGGCAATACTTGAGCTTTCATCGACTCCTCACTCACGACTGTGTTCATACACTACGTGCTTTCCAAGTTTGAAATACTCCTCTGAACTTACATCTTAAGCCTGTATTATAAATTCAACTTGTAAAATAATTGTAGTAAACATGGAGAGTTCGTATAGTACCAACCATACAGAAAATAAGTAAAAATACGTTTTTGTATACTTCGTTGAATTTGATTCCAAATGTAAGTATTGAAAAGTAGGTACCTAAAAATTGTGGTATGCGCAAAAGGTGAACCGGTGGTGGTTCAGGTTGCATGTACGCGCGAAACAGCACAGAAATGTCGGCAGGATTAAGTGCACCACGTGACAACATGGCTGCTAGCGCAGTACGGGCGCTTCGCCATGATTCACCCGCTGTCAGTGCCAGTGTTATTGGAGTTACATCATGTCCACTGTAATGTAAAATAAGAAGTTTTTTTAGTGCTAATATATATCCATAAGCTCGACGGAGAAGTACGCAGCATAATTGGCGCATTTCGTATGTTAAGTTACGTGACACGGCCACAGGGACAATGCATAATTTATATCAGGTGAAATGTTTTTAGGGTAAACAAAGTTATATAATATTTAAGATAATGTACATAGGCGGTCCAGTAAATAGTGGATATTAAAGGTTTGGGGAAAAAGGTTTTCGTATATTATAACTACAAAGTTGCAGTAAAATGTCCTTAGATATACTGTTTGTATCTGACTGGTTTTGATTGACCATTAAATAGATGATATTTTAAAAACAAGAAAATAATAAGTAAAAAAGTTTACTCGAAATTTTTCTATTGTATTTCTTTCCGCCAAAATTAGTGAATCTAACGAGAAATTTGATAAATTTTGAAGTTTTATTGCAAAAAAGGGAAAAATGCGGCACAAACCGCGAAAAAAAAAAAGTGACGGTTGTGGACTTAACGCAGTATCAGTAAGAGTGGCACAAAATAGGTTCAAGCGTTTTTAGTCCGGGTCAGTCAATTTTGATGAAAAACAGTTTTGCACCATTTAAAAAAGTCTGGATTACCAAAAAAAGCTCGATATTTGGGGCACACGATCTTACTGAAAGAAACCTAATAAATCGTGAAGTCATTTGCGATTCTGTATTGAAACGTAATAAAACCGAACCGATGTTGAAAAGATTGATCACTGGTGATGAAAAGTGGATTACCTACGACTAAAATGTGCGGAAAAGATTATGGTCAAAAGGCAGTCAAGCACCACAGACTACAGCGAAACCCGGATTAACTTAGTGATGCTGTGTGTATGGTGCGATTGGAAAGGCATCGTTCATTATGAGCTTTTAACGCCGGGCAAAACCATCAATTTGGATTTCTCCTGCCAACAGCTGATGAGACTCAAGCAAGAAATAGAGCAAAAACGGCCGAAATTGATTAACAGAATGGGTGTGGTTTTTCATCATGATGACGCCAGACCACACACATCTTTAGCCACTAAGCAAATATTCAGAGAGCTTGCTGGGAAAGTGTTAATCCATCCAATATATAGCCATGACCTTGCACCCTCAGATTTTCACCTGTCTTGGTCTCTTCAGAATTCTTTAGGTAGTGTTAGGTTAACAACAAGAGAAGACCGTCAAAACTGCTTGTTGTAGTTTTTTTCCCAAAATTACTACAGCATTGGAATTATGTCACTGCCTACAAAATGACAACTAGTTATCGAACAAAATGGCACATATATCTTAAAATTAACTGTGATAAAAAATATCTTAAATTTGTATATAAAATACGAAAACTTTTTCCCGACCTACTGTAAAAAACGATACAAAAATATACACGTCTGAGAAAGTGACATTTTTGAGCACCATGACTACAAATTCAGGAATAACGAAAATTTTTTTCTGAGAATATTTTTAAATGTGGCTTGTGGTGGGCTTGGTAAACTAAATGTGGCTACTAAATATTTGGGTCATTGCTGTTGTCTTTTTGCATGTCTACTGCAGTTTTATTAAATCTTTAAAAAAAAAGGGTCCTAAATTTTTATTGACAAAGTTTGAGCATAGTCAGTGAAAAAAAACGATGGCCAACTTCTTAAACTTCTTTCTAAAATTACTATATTATTGCCATTACCATAGTATGAAACATGAGGTTAAAAAATCTTAATACGAAATATATGTTGTAAATACTTTCAATTATGACAGATGCACTTTTCTAACCTTTTGATTGATCAAATTGTGTTACTTACTCGGTTGTAACATAGTACGTAGTTTGATCCTCTAGATACGCGACATCGACACGCGGCTTATCATTGAACTTCTTGTTGAGTACATTACGATTGGATAATTTTTCGGGGATATTTACGACTCTGCATTTTACAGCACATTTGTTTTGTCCATTAAGACTGAATTCAGTCAGATGGTGCTACTCGAGACATGCTCCGATTACAGAACTCAGCGCAGGAGTATGCTAACATGCACTTTGTCTATGTAGAGTGTGGCGGCAACACCAAAGCATCCCTCTCAGTGAAATGACTCCGGGGAGACTGTGCTCAAAGAAATTTAGGAAAATGCTTCAGTCTCTACCCTCTCGGGTATAATTATGATTACTATATATTATTATAATTGCTATTTCTCTATAGCAAGGTAACAAAACGTCGACAGTACAGAACATTTAAAAAAAGTTCCAGTTCCATCCCTACCCCATGACTCGTGTACAAACTCTACAACCTAGAGACTATGCCGCAAGAATAATTACGTTTTTTTTTAATGTCTTAGTTCTCCGATACTACATAGGATACTTTTTATCCCATAACCTATTCGATGGCAAAATCTATACCTTAGCCAAATTTCGTTCATATTCGTATAGTTCTTCAAGTGCGATGTAATGATAAACATATAAACTTTCGTTTTCAATAATTTCATACAAATTTACGTTTTATGTTTCAATATTAGTATACATAAAAAATACGTAAGTAATGACTACTTACGTATTTTTTAAGTTAATTAAGTGTTGCAAAAGTACTCTAAAGTTATAAGTAATTGTAACCTTTGTTGAGCACAGCGAGTGATTTCTTGTCCAAGTCTCTTCATAATTGCCCCTCCCCTAGGCTCTTGTGATAAAATGTGAACAATTACTTGACTGTACACATATGTGTGAGCACCATGGCAAACCATTTTCTGAAAGAATTTAAAATGTTAAACTGAAGAACTGAGGGATAAACATCATTACTATCTCAGTGGCGAAGAATAGATATTAAAAAAAAAGTAAAGTAGCAGCCTATATATACTCTATACTCTACTCTGCCGGCCTAAGACCTCTCAATATTTGAGTTTTGGAACCGGAAAAAGCCCGCCACACTGCTCCAATGCGGGTTGGAATCTGCCTAGGTTGGTGCACGTGGTTTATGGTTGGCGAAGAGTTGTTATTGCTCGATAGCACCCAAGTCGGCGCTTAACACCAACGGCAAAAGCGACACTTGCGATTTTTTGTTTGTTAATGCACAAAATACACAAAGATGAAAAGGCAGCAACTCAAAAAGCAAGCAATCTTAAAAAAAATCAACAGCAACGAAATTATAAATACAAAAAATTGGTAATTCCGAAGGCCATGAGTTGACTCGTTATTGTGACACTACCATTCCGTCGTTCCGTGGAATGTCGGAATGGCAGATTCTCTTATGCCGCCACACGGCGATCCTCTTTTAGATTCTTATGTTTCCCCCAGAAAGACAATCCTCTGGGAATTTATATTGGTAACCCGAATTAAACGCGAACGAAGTCGCGGGGAAAAGCCAGTAAAATAATTTTAAAATGTTCAAAAGCCCGAATCCACATTTTTTCTAATCTTTAATAAAACCGGCCTTTAAAAACTGGAACAGCTGTTTATTGAAAACACTAGAAATAATGTCCTCTAGTTTTATTTTCATCATGTGTATAATTTTTATTTAAAAATAAAGATGTAGTAAGGTTACGGGCCGCACGGTAACACTTTATGCCATACGCAATAAACTTTTCATTGCAAAGAATAAAGCAAATTACAAATACAAGGTGCCAATATAAAAAAAATCTTACCGCACATTCGTTTACACTGTTCTGCCAGTCATCAGAACTTTGAAGAAATCCCACAATAGATGATTTAAGCACTCTTGAAAACACTTCAATTTGCTGCGCAGCTGTTGATATACTCGTGATTTCTCCTTGAAAACCAGCATCTGATATCAACTAAAACATAATTTAGTTACTTTTGTGTATACATCAGCGTATTGAAGTCATTGCTAAACATACGCCTCTCCAAGAAAGCGCCAGCAAAAGTCAGCATGCATTTCATGAAAGTTTTTCCCTTACTTACTACGCTGTGTATACCCCAACCCCAAGCTGGATGATAAACAAAGTGCCGATACCCTTGCCTTAGTGATGCTGCTCCCCGTCTGAGGGATTTGGGTTCGGAAAGTTCGGATGAATTTTTCGCCATCGGAGCTTATGATTCATTATAATTATTTACATGTTAGAATTAGAACAAGCTGTGTATAGTTGTAATATCACCCAGATGTTTTCCTATAATGGTTGGATATTATGAAATGGAAATATTATATAAATATATAATAAATATTAAGAAATGGAAATTAATTTTTTTCTTTCAAATTATTTAAGAATTTTGGCAAAATAACCTGTATAAACTCAGTGGTTGTCTTAGGTCGAATCTAATTGTCTTTTCATATTGATAATACATTATTCTGACTCGAAATAGGTGTCGTGTTTTTAAAAGATGTTAATTGTGTTTTACCTAGTGATAGTATTAGGTTGGGTTTCTGGTGTAAGCGGCGGATATTGCTTTGCTCTTCCAAAACAAGGTTTACCTTTACCACTTTAGTGGCAGCCTGTAAATGCTGCTGCAGCTGACAGAGACAAAGGCTTCTCAATATTTTGAGTGCTTTGATTTCAAAAATGGCAAATTAATATTTCTGATTTACTATGAGTAACACAACATACAGAAAGGATGCGCCAGTGTCACATTCAATTATACTTCAACTCTGTATTGTGATGTGTCACATTAAATAATTGTTTTTGTGGATACAGAAACCCATACCTTCACGTGTCATGACAGTAAAATTTCTATTCTTTCAACACGTCAAGAATTATTTAACTTTTTTGAAAAGAAAACGCACCTGTACAGCTCTTATTTTTTCTTGATGCGTTGAAGCAATAGAAATTCTATTTTTATGACACGTAAAGTGTTAAAAATTCAGTACTGAACGTGGAATTCCTAAGAAGATATTCGCAATATTACGTAGTTTTGGCAACGCTGGTGAATAATGCGATAGCAACTAACTAACCTACCTGTTTCTTTTCTTTTTACATATTTAATTTAAGAGTGACTCAGATTAGTCAAATTCCTCACTAAGTAGCGAAATGTTATTTGATAGTTCTTTAATCACTGTCAGCGATTCTTTCATCTCTACAGCGGCCACCACTTCGCAATCGTTTTAAAATTTCTTGCCTTTGTTCTCTTGATTCTTTAAGCCGAACAAAGAAATAAAAATCACAATCTGGAGAATAGGTCGGGTGTTCGAGCCGTTCGAATCCTGTCACGGTGGAAGCGCTGAGGGACTCTACTCCTGCATATACCTTAGTAGCAAGACGGTGCAGGAGTTTCAGCTGGGTAGAGCGTACACGGAAGATAAGCATCGTAACGTCGCCCTTAATGAGAGACATTAACCATAACATAAAAATTTGTTTTGTTGGCCGTCCGAAGATTGAGTGATAAGATATTTAGCTAAACTTACAGAAACCGCGCACGGTAGTTCTGTACTCAGTATTTTTTGCCTTTGCTTCTTACCAACTGACTACATAAAGAGTTAATCTTGGAAGGCATAAGGCTGTCGAGGGATTTGTTTGTAGCGATTTGTAACTAGTGACGAAACATGGATTTACAATTTTGATCTGAAGCCAATAGCAATAGATAGCTTGGAATAAGCCGTGGTCACCGATGTCATCAAAATTTATCATTTCGAGCTTGACAGGAAAGCTTATCACGTTCGATTTTGGGGTGGTGAGGAAATACTTACGATGAAACACTTGGAAAAATTAGTCACTATTACGTGCTACCATGCAGGCGAGATAAGATTGCTGGTCATTAAAGATAAGAGACAAACCGCGAGCAAGTTCTCACCAAGACAACACACAAGTCTAAATTTACAATGACTGACATCCGAGCTTTCATCTCACGCCTGGTTTTCCAAGAGGTTGATTGGAGAGCTTTAAGGGCTTGTTAGTGCGGCTGCCCCACAAAAAAAACTGTTATCATCAGTCAGACTTTATGAAAAATCACAAGTGTCTATTCTATAGCATGTGCATTCCCATGACTGCATAGCGTTAACATTGATTTTTGATACACAATAGAAAAACACCGGTAAGAGGACGGGAACATACGACGCCGGAGCAAGGCTCCTTATATAGAAACATGGCATCGGAGGCCGCATAAGGACTTGCGCTGGTTTTCATGCTGGAGCTAAAATTACTTAAGGATGTAATATTAGGCGCTTGATTATTAATATATTGAATTACTTAAGGATGAAATATTAGGCAGTTGATTTCAGTTGATCCGCAACGACTTGTCAGAATTACGGACCTTTCCTAACTACGTGTAATGATCGCATAAGTACTTTAGAGGAGAGGCTAAATATTTTAGAAGAGCGACAGAACACCCAGCCACGCCCAGCGATAGCCTCACAGCATGTCGGTGGGCTAGTCGCTCAACTGAGACGTGACGTAAATAATCGGGACCAGGAGCTGTTAGGGAACGACATTGAGGTCGCGAACCTGCCAGAAGTTAAAGGCGAGAACCCTTTGAATACGGTGATGTTAATCGCGACAAAGATCGGAGTAAAACTAGAATCGTGCGATATTGTGAGTGAAGAGCGCGCCGGGGAGCGGCGCATAAATACAACGGAGCCGAAGGGGGAGTCTTCTGCACAGCGCCCGCGGCTCCTGGTCGTTCGCCTCGCTCGTCGTGATCTCCGCGATGAGATGCTGCGTAGCGCACGGGTGCGTCGCGGTATCACCTCCTCTGATCTCGGTATGCCTGGGCCACCTACGTGCTTCTACATAAACGAGCGACTTCCTAAGTTAAATCGCCACTTGTTATGAAAGGCGCGAGGTCGGTATACGCCTTGGATGGCGGTTCATATGGACACAGAGAGGCCGTATCTTCGCGAGGAACAAACCCAGTGAATCTGGTCGTATCATCCGCTGCGAGGAAGATATTTTGCGTATATTTGGTACGGATCCCAACCCGAATATTAATTAAATAATATATAAAATTCCTAATGAATCTATACAATAACTTAGTACTGGTGAAATTATTAGTTAACCGTTATCACTTTTTGCATGTTTTAATTTTGATCCGCTTATTTTCTCCAATTATTTTTTTGTCCCATTTTTCAGACCTCAAATTAATCAGCATTTTTGAATGTTCCCGGAAACTCTGTTATTAGTATGTCGACTTTAACGTTTTATGAATTTCATAGGTATGAACGAGCCCGTTTTCATATTAACACCGGTGACTCCGGAGGATATTTCAAGTTATATCTTAAATCTCAAATCAAATGCCGAGGATTGCGATAATATAAGCCTAAACATGATTTTATTAACTTTACCTTGCACGCTCCAATCCATTACCCATATTATGAATGAAGCAATTCAAACGTCTACATTTCCCGATACCTGGAAATTGGCTACTCTTATGCCACTACTAAAAATGTGAACCCACTTGATATGAAGGATCTATGACCTATCAGTATCTTACCATGCCTGTCGAAAATCTTAGAAATAGCAGTGTGTAAGCAACTCTCCTACTTTTTCTAGGAAAATAACATGCTGCCAATGTTACAGTTACAGTCAGGCTGGCTCATGTCGTGGTACTGCGTCGCTTTCTGAAAGCCTCATTGGATACGACAGATAACATCTTGTCTGCTTAAGATAAGGTGCACACTGTTAGTATTGAAATATTTTTCCCGTGCTTTTGATTGTATTAATACTTCCCTTTTCTTATCTAAATGAGCTATTACGGATTTGATAACAAAACTCTGCAGTGGTTTCACAGTTACCTAAATAATCACCAACATCTGATTTTGTCACTGTAAACAGAGGAGTGCCTCAGGGATCTGTCTATCTTGGGTTCCATTTTTTTTTGTGTATTGCACCGATATTACGAAATGTTTGCAAATGTGTAAATTTCCTATAGGAAATTGCTGATGATACGCAAGCATACTTATCGTTTAAACCATCCGAGTACCAACTTGGCACTGCCGCGCTTAATGACGATTAAGGGAGATTTGTAGAAAAAAAAACAAAGTATATGCTATTTGGCACGAAAACGCAACTGAATTTTTTACCATTATTTAATATAAGTGTTATGGGAGAGTTAATTGATAGAGTAGAAGAATTACGCAACTTGGGTGTAATAATGGATTCTAGTCTTAAGTTCGAAAAACATATCGCTGAATCGGTCCGTAACTGTTTTTATCGCTTAAAAATACTATATCGTATGCGTCCCTTTCTGCCGGAGGAACTGAGTTTACGTTTGGTTGAGTCACTAGTATTGTCTAAACTTAACTATCCTGAGTCTGTTTATGGGCCACGCCTATTAGCTAGGATAGATAGACTGATACCGGGTGTTCAAAATGCATGTGGTCGTTTTTGTTATGTGATTCCGCCTAGATGCCACGTTGCCCCGTTCCTCAACAAACATTTTGTATTAAGGATGAAGTCAAGGCGTAAGCTGCATTTAGCTGGGTATCTAGTGAACGTGAATGCCGGAGTAGGCAGTGCTCACTCCAGATTTCTATTCCACCACACAAATCAGTTTCATACAGAGGTAGCTTCCGTTATGCAGCATCTAAGATATGGAATAACTTACCACTGCCTTTAAGATCAGAGAAACTACACGTTCCTTTAAACGAAACCTTCGGCGATATCGGACCGATGCACAACAGAAGCTAGATATAGCAAATATTAATTCGTCATTTATATGATATAATGTATGTATGTTTTTAGTTAGAATATATTTATATTGGATATACATGTATTAAATATATATATATTAGATAGAAGTATACATTCATTTATTTTTTATTTTAGGTTATGCTATTTTTTGGGTTACGTAATATGTTTTCAGTATGCTATAAATTTGACATCCGTGATAAACATAGGTTCTAGATAAAAACCAGCGTCAGGCTCTAAGGCTTGACAATAAACTGATCTGGAGACCTATTGGTCCAGCCATGAGACACGCACAAAGTACTATTTTTCTTTAATTGCGAATCTAACCTTACTTTTGATTTATTTTCTACCTTATGCTTTTTTTTTTATTATTTTTGATTAACATGTTCTGTGTGTGTTGTGTCTTTATGCTGTACCAATAAATATTTTTCTTTCTTTCTTTCTTATTCAGTGATTACTGCCGGTTTTCTCCATAGTAATCACAAGAGACATCACTGACCAACTGACGCTTAGTCGTCATGATGAAGTCAATTTCATTTTTTGTAGCAAAGAACCGGGATCATGCAGACCCACTTTCTGTGGGGCTGCTTCTAGAAATAGGAGCTTATCATAAAGAGTCCCTACTTTGCTATGAAGTTGGCCAGCTGTTGTCCACTTGCGTTCCGTTGCCCTACTCCAACATTTGCTCATGGCCTTTTCTCATCCGTAATCTCCCATCAACATCGTGTAGTGAGTTTTAGGAAAAACATTTAAAACTAAGTTTCACACATCAAAAAAGTTGGGGAAATAAACTTGTTTTTATTTGAAACAAGATTCAATTTAAAATTAATGTTCTTCCTCTTTAAAAAAGGCATTATGTTGTAGCTAGTACAAGAGTCAAACGTCAAAGAATGTGAGTAAATATTAATAATTTTAATTTATTAAATTAAATGTTTAAACTGTTTACCATCTGCATTAATACATGCATGGCATAGCTCTAAGAACGACATTTATTTTTTATGTATGGGAAAGGCGGCAAACGAGCAAGCGGTTCACTTGATGGTAAGTGATTACCGTCGCCCAAGCAACACCAAAGGTGCTGCAGGTGCGTTGCCGGCCTTTAAGTGTATTTAGGAAATGGGAGGGAGGATGAGGAGGGGCCTCAAGATGCCTCTACTTCACGTTGGTATTCTGCAAGGCCGTGGTACTAACCCGGTCGAGCAGGCCTATTCCAGCAGCAGCAATAATAAACTAATCGTCCATATGGGCGTGAATTCATTTATTCCACATCTTTCTGAAACTCTTCGACGCCGTTCGGCAATGTTTACTATAGGCTTTGTATATACTTTCTACTTCCGGCAACCCCAGAAAAAGAAATCTAGAGGGTTCAAATCTGGAGAACGGGGCTGCCACACAATTTGACTAAGGCGACAATCGTTCTGCATATTCTTCGTTAATGTATTCACGCACTGGACGAGCATAATGAGCTGGGCAGCTGTGCAGGACAACCGCAGCATCCGCCGCAGTCACTGGTTAGACGTGAATAAAAAATATTGCTATAGGTAATCAACTATAACATATATATATTAATATAGAATCGTCTCTTTTTTGCGATTTTTTTATGTATACATCATTTAAAATCAGTTTGTAATTGTAACATTTATTAAGTAAGCTTAATTATTCTTAATTAAGTATAATTATTATATTATTTATTAAGTAAGTAAGTAAGCCTAATGCACGAGTTTCCTGTTCACTTGTTATTTTGTTTTTTTGCAAATGCCAAACAGTGTCCTCACAATCTTCTAAACAAAACGAGAGTTTTACAGTTGTCGCATATGATGTGTAACATCTGACTTGTTATCCTACTATGAAATTGAGATGAAATATATGTGAAGTCAATTTATTCGTCATATTATTGGTCGAATATATGCTAAGTATGAAAATATATGTAATTCTACATTAAGGCCCACGCTTGCTCGCGCAAGTTTAATTCTAGTCGTGGTAAATACGCAATAGTAACTTATCCTGAAAAAAATTAATCGGGTATGATTGGAAATAATTTTTTATCGAATAATTATATCTTTAATGAAAATTTGATTTAATTAACACTAGGAGTAATACAAATTTTAGTCAAAAATAATTGTTCTATTTCAATTTGGGGAAGAGCGGAGACAATAGACTTATGATAACTAAATATGATAATGTAATATAATATTATATTGACAGCGACAGGAATTAACCTAAAAGTATGAAAAAGATCCGCACTAAAATATTTATTCGAATTATTCCATATTACATACTCGCATTTTTTTAAGAATGATGTTGACTTTGTCAGATGCTTAATAGTAAAGATAATTATTAATATAGTTTACACATATAAATATAACCTCAGATTTTATACAAAACACTGTATAACTGTTGCAGTGCACAGCTGATGCGTTCTCCTTCTCTATTTCCCTTTCTCTTTCTCGTCACACACACGCATACTCATTGGTCAAAACAAATAGCGCGCGCTTCCCCGATTTTCTGTAACACATTTCCGTCCCTTTTCCAAAATCACTTCTACAATAAATATCCAGCAACCGAAAGGAAAGGTGTTACACATCAAAAATTGTAAACAAGCCACAAGTAAAAGGTGGACCTCGCGCCGTTTCGTCAGATCGGCCACCCTGATAATAGCACCCTAAAGACCTGTCCGTATTGATGGGCGCCAGAGAAAACTACGTCGTCATTTCGTCACTCCCACATCGGCGCTTAAGAAGGAACTACAATAAGAAAAAGAAATAGCAAACAAGAAAAATGGTAGCTAGAAAGAAACTAGTACTTATTTATTATAAATTAAGTGATTGTCAATCGAATTCCACGTGTTACATCTTCATCACCACCCAACACCAACCCAGTATCACACACTTCAGCCGTCGTTCTGGTATCACATTTGACTCAAAATATAAAGTGGCACATGTTCTAAAAGACCTGGCAAGTTTTGGAGGAAACTTATTTAAGTTTCACCAGGAAAGTAGTCCAATAATTTTGCCGTCCAATATTTCAATCCACAAGTTAATTTTAAAAGGGTACTGAGAGTCCCCAGCACAAGATGCTGATTTTCAGTACTTCGACTATGAAAATTACGCATAAACCGTCTCGTTGTTACGTCGGTCCATAAAACTCTTTCAAAGAATTGTGGATTTTCATTGGTTTGTTGTACCATTATTCTAAAAAAATCGATTCGACTGGGATAGTCACCAGGTAAAAGAACACGTTGTACGTGGTATGGGTGAAATACGACAAGTTGCAAAAAACGATGTGCAACACTTTTGGGAACTTTATAGTTTATTTCAAAGGCACGCGGCATTTCTACGATCACCAGGTAGATGACCCACTGAGTATGCTCGGTGGTCATTCATGAAAACTCGATAATATGGATAACGTTCACCATTCCAATTTCGCTCGCAATACAATCTACAGTATGATAATACAATATATGAGCATTTCATCTGCACTCTCCATAAATTAAGTTAGCGTTGCTAACGCTGTGTAAGGAGACGGCATAGTTATAGCGCAAATTTAAAGTCTAAGAAAATCACAGGTCAGTTCAGTTTCCGAATAACAGGGTTATAAAGTCCAGAACACAGTACGAGGGTAACGTGAATACAGAAAGAGACAAAGGAACATCGTTATGTTTACTGTCGAACGGTTTTTTATTGGTTTGATTACTGTTCATATCGAAAGAATACCCCAATAAAATATGGTGTCACTATCGGTCTCACTTTTACTCTTCAAAAGCTATCTTTTTTCACTCTTACATTTCTAAGTATGTTTTTAGTTACTTTAAAAATATTTTCTTTGTATAATTTGATGAAAATCAAATTAAAGGGCAGCAGCGTCTAAGGTGTCTGTTAGTGCGTTAGTCGATCCGCTTGCCGAGCGCGGCGATAATGGCAAATCTTCCATTTAGGTGAGGCCTATGTCCTGCGGTGAACTATCATACTGGCAAGGAAAGGAATAAGATGACACGAATAACACATGCAGCTCCGAAAGCCATATGGGCTATTTTTTGTTTAATAAGACGATTATTAAACAAAATATTGCCCATATGATGTTAAACTTGTATATGTATAATTTTCTTACCTTAATCGTAAAATTCAACATGAGACAATCAGGGTATTCTTCAGCTAGCCTGTATATTAAGGATCTCCATGTTGGATGCTCAATCATTTCTGTTAACCATGCTGGTGTCTACAAAAATAAAATAGTTAGGGATATCCAAAAAGTATATAAAAACGCACATGTTAATTATTAAAATTAAATAAACATCAAAAAGGGTTTTTTTCTACATGAATCTGAAGCTCATGAAAAAATCGGTCGTCGCGTCCGCACATACTTACATCCGCAGGCAAACCAATTGATTACAACCAAAATTGTATTTCCATTACATTCTTTTATTATATTATAGATTAAATGTTTTTAAAAATGTATTTTAATTATACATAAAATGCAGTATAATATTCGTAGAAGCGGTTGAGAAAGTGTAAATCGCGTGACATATCCAAGGAGTAGTAACATTCAAGTATGTTTAATACTTACTTCTCCTTCTTCTGTGAATATTGTGTCAGCTTTTTTAGGATCAAATGTTTTCAGAATCATATCTTTTAGGTGATTTTCCACCATTGCCTGCACTTCTGTAACTTTAACTCCTGTATTGAAAAATATTAGATATATTAAGTGGGACATACATAGTAAGCTAAGCTGAGCAAATTTATGTTAACTAAAAGTCCAGTCAATTCATTAGGTACGATTAAATGTGGAAATATTAATACTATAGGACTTAGATGATGTATAACAGAAATTCTTGTTAGTGAAAGTTGATCTCCTCTAGGTATGAACCTTTTAATCTAAAATCCCGGACTGAAGTAGATTTCCACCCAGATGGGTGGTATTTTTTATCAATCAAAGTACTCATACCAACATACTATAAATGGGTTGCCTAATAGAATCACCCCCAATTAAATTACTTTAATTAACGGCTTGTTAATTACTCCGTTCATTAATTTAATATAATTAAAAACTTATCGAGTATGTTTCACAAAGGAACAAGTTAGGTTGCGTAACTTTTTCTGTTTCCTACTCATCGGACTTCTAATTAAAATGTCTTTAGTTTAAAATCTTAGGTTGTTTGCGTGAAAGCGGCTAAGACTAACGGTTGCCAGAATTAAAAAAATTAAAATTTGAGGAAACCGTTACGAGCCACGCGTTGCGAAATGAAGGGTCGAGTCAAGCTTCTTTTATTTACGATCTTATAGATGGTCCAATCTCGTCGCTAAAGGTAGGTCCTTTACTCATGTGTTGCTAGCTACCAGTGCTGGAAAAGGCCGATTGCGTCCTTCTTTTCCTGCATCTGTTGTCTTTTTTCATTTCACCTAGGAGCTCACAACAGAATTGCTCTCTTTTATGACAAAAATCACCATTAAACTCCAAATAAACAATTTAAGGTTTAATTAGGAATCTTAACAATTTTTTATCGTAGTAGAGCCAAGCGGCGGCTTTTGCTGCTGCGACCGGGTTGGCGTTACGCCCTCGCAGAATACTGGCGTGAAGTAGGGCATTTTGTGCTTTTGCGTTTCGTTCAGTTAATGAGGTAACCGGAGGCCCATTCCGCCTCCTCTACCTCCTTCCCATCTCCCAAATACCCCTAAAGGCCGCACTGGAGCACCTCTGGTGTTGCAGATGTACGTGGGCGACGGTAATCACTTACCATCAGGTAAACCGCATGCTCGTTTGCCGCCTTTCACATAAAAAAAAATTATTTCAATTATTTAAGGGTAAATTACTTGAATGATATACAGTGATTGCATAAAACAACCCATTTGCAGTATGCTCGTTTATGTATTACTATTAGTAAAAAACATTTTTCATCTGTTTGCCAGACGAGTGAAAGTCTTGAAGAGACACTTTGCCTGAATTTTAATTGAATTTATTTAGCTGGCAATTTTAACATCATATTTTATGCAATTTTTTATTGCGGATGTAACAGTGTTTACTTTAAAAATAGTTAAATTTTGTAAGAAACTCTGGTTTAGTGAATTGAAAAAAAAGGGAAAGTCGATAGCACTTTGGGTAATTCCCTCCGGAGTGAACAAAAAATACGCAACTGGCGACTGGTAAAAGAAGCCCAACACCAAGGAATGCACGTGAAGAATGCACAAGCGAGGCGGCCGGCCAAATAGTTTCAGTGCCCCGGACGTCGAAGATCGTCGCTTTGCGCCCCCAGAGGAAAGGGCACAGCAATGGAAAGAGGAGGAAAGGGGGAGGGCGTCTTTGCAGTGTGTTCTACCTCAGTCATGTGTTGCGGCTGTTGGAAGTGGGGGTTTGTTTTCCCACTTCTTTGCCTTTTCCTCGCGCCTTTTGTTATTTTGGCTGACTTTGCCGGAGCGATCAGGTGATGAAGTGCGCGTCTTCCACCACGTTCTTTTGTGGCTTCTTAGTTCCTGACCGGACTGTGAGGCTCACTGCACCGATAACCGATTGCGCAGTTCGCGCAAACAAACAGGGCGTTGTGGTTTGTTACGCGTGTATGCCTGTCTGCAGTTTGCGCATGTCGGCGGCTTTTTCACGGTGTGGGGCATTTCTTAACGTTCCTCCCCGTAGCAAATACACACTAGCGGGCGGGGCCCTTCACTCACCGCTATGCTTTTGAGCGTATTCCGGCCATGAAAAGCTACTCGAAAATATTGTAAATTTATTAAAGGATATCTAGTGTTTGATCGAATTGTGCCTAGTGTATGACGCCGGGGCATCCTGGCCTCGCATTAATACTTCTGAGATTGAAACGGAGATCTTCGGGGACTTTAACGCTTATTTCTACCGACAAGGAATATGTAAACCAGTCGATCATTTTGTCCAGTGTTTCCAGTTTGGATAGCATTTGGATCTCTGGAGGAATTTCATATCATTCCACAACGGATAGCTCGAGGATGACGACGAGCTGGCCCTCATCCGAATCTTGTCAACAAAGATTGTAGAAATATGCGTAAAGACCCGCCCAACTAGACGATACAGGAGTCCTGAAGAAGAGGAAGAAAGGAAAAGCATGGAAATTAACAATATGCCCTATAGTGTATTACTATGGCGATCTGCAGCCAAATTGGAAACAATATTCATTATGCAAAAGCAAGCAATATGGGCAATCAATACAGCCTTACAAGTCGCTACACACCCTCATCTAAGAGGCTAATATTTTGACAGTTCTGATTTTGTTAATTTTTTAAAACATTTTGTATGAAGTGTTTTCTGTAGAATGGATTGAGGTGATATACTAGAGGTTCCTAAATTTTGCATTGGTTAAAATTAGTCTTTTCTACATAAATACATAAAAATTTTACCATAAAATGTCTGAAAATATTGTGTGAAAAAAAGTAAAGTAAAGTAGCAACCTGTAAGTGCCCAGTGCTGGGAAAATGCCTCCTCAAATATCTTAGAGGGTTTTGGTGCCAGGAAGGGCGTCGAAATATTTTTTTTTTATTATTTCTCAGATATGCAGGTTTCTTCATGATGTTCACCTTTACCTCCGAGCATGTGGTAAATACAACACCTAAAATTCCTATTAAGAATTTTGGTGTTGCTCGCCACCGGGGATTGAATCAATCAGGTTATTTTTTTTACTACATTATTATAAAATAAATCAATATGTAAAATAGATATATTAAAAATATAAAAATGAAATTGTATTGATTTCATTATAATTGAAATTGAATTGATTTATTGTTAACTAGCTGCTGTTCTCATCATTGCCCAGGATAAAAACATTAACAGTGTGTGAAAATTAGTAATATTGAGCATCATTATCCAAACAGAAACTTTCACATTTACAATACTAAATAATATATAGTCGCATAAAAAGTATCAGGGTACAAATGTAAATAACATTAAAAAGTAGCAATAGCAAAAAAAAATTACTTTACATAATAACAATAGCCCAAAAATTCAAAGGGTTTTTAAAATAGCTTCTAAAATCAATTCTTGGCAGGGTAGCCACCAGCGATTAGGTCAGACTATGGGTAATAAAACTAATGGTTAGACAGATTTTTTTGACATTGATTTGTGTTAATTTGTAGTTTCTTTTGTACACAATTTTTTACTATGAAAATTGTTACTACTGTACATATGAAATAAAAGAAATAAGCAATTTAAGTTAAAATAAAAAATCGACAATATGACATGAATAATTATTATAAATAAGGTTTAAAATATTTACCACCAAGTATAAGCCATTCAGCTAATAAATTTGCCATTTGTGCAACAGCATTATAATTTATTGATAGCTGTTCTATAACTTGCTCTGGATTCCCGCCAGCTTGAAAGTATCGCTTTAACTGTCCAAATATACCAGGTTCCATGATGTAATCAGGCGTTTTGAACTTTTCCAAACATTCTTGTAACACTTCTTCTGGATTATCGATAACATCTTCACCGCCTTCCTAAAACATGTTTTTTTTTATTATTACTAATGAAATTATATTTTGAGCTCAACATCTGGTTTGAAATACATAGGTAAATTATTACTTCATATTGATTATGGCTAGCGCCTTCCCAAACTCGTTCTTCTTCGTATTGACTTGGCATCGTCAAATATTATATTATGTAAAATATAATTCCCCTATATATAACTTTTGTCTTTGAATATAATGTAATAATTTAATATAAATTTAATGTTACACATTAGCCAATAACTTTCTGTATTTAGAATATAACATAGTGATTACATTCTGCTAGTTTCAGAATAATTTCGATTAGTGATGTCAAACGGTTTTAAGAAACCCGAAAAAAAGCAGGTTTAAGTAAAAACCGATAAAAGTTGGTATAGCGTGAACGGCTGAATATGTCCGAGTGAAGTGAAGTTAGTCCAATACCATACGGGAATTCCTCGATTAAAGACAATACAACCTCGGGTTATATGGAACTTGGTGTTCTGATATTCTTCGAATATAAAAATACAAGTTAATATATCGAAAAGAAAAAAGTGATACGTATATCAGTGTCTACACGCGCAAGAAGTGTAATCTCTATGGTTTATACATACTTTTCTGAGTATTTTATTAAACTATACAGAAGAAATTAAGATATAAATATAATAATTATTAGAGAAGAATGTACATGCATGAAAATAGATGTAAAATTGCGCGTGGGTACAACTATAGGTCTTGAATACGTCTATGTGCACAAAAGCGTTCCTAGCCCATGTAGCGCCCGTGTGCAATCATTACCCTAGCACCCTCTAGTAAGCGCGTGGTCAAAATAAAATAGGTACAAATGTTAACATGTCTATATAAATGTTACGTCAATGTTAAAAAATGGAAATTGTAAAAAAAGAATTAACTCTCCATAAAAAATTATTGTTTTATGTATTTATTTTAAATATAGACTTGTTAACATGGGAACGTTTCGCCTTGTTAGGGTGTTTACCAAACACCTTATATTTACAACAGTTAATGGAGATCCAGGTAAAATGGTGCAAGAATTAATTTAATGATGTCGGGAAACAATAGCTACAATGGACCTCGTATCAAGTATTCCACATCTGTCAAATTTCTTCATTCTAATTTCGACCTCATGTCAAACAAACAGAGTTCAATATTAATTAGGATACATTTGACAGATTCGGGAAGCTTCATGCTAGGCCAATGTACACTGGTAAAAAGTATTTTTGGGAAGGAATGGGTGACAAAATAACAAAACACAACTTAGTGGTTATTTCAAAAATGTTTATTTTAAAAATTAGTTATTACAGTAATTACAAAAAAGGTACTTTTTTTGCTTTTGAATTAGTAAAATCTTTAATTATGTCAATGACTTTAATTTTGTTTTCATGTTCAATACTTAATAACGAAAAATTTGTCAATCGACTTAGATCAACATTGTCAAGCGACACAATATCTAAGATAGTTTTTAAATAAGAGCTGTAACTTCTCCACATCTGAAGAGCCAACATGGCACAGTTTATTTTCTAACGGAAGACGAACTATGTACGTAACGTAAGAACGTAGAGGAACTACGTTCTTTTTTTTGTATCTAAGTAATTAATTAACTAATCCAAATCCTTCCACTTTTTTAATTTTTGAAGAAATGAATAAATAACATTATTCTGATTCAAAAGGTCGAACCGTTCGTCGATCTTAGTAACTGCGGTATCTAATAGGTAGTAGTAAAAATTTACTAAAAAATATGTTTCTACGTCTGTTATCGGTTCATCCTCCGCCTCATTATTATAAAACCTCCTACGAACGCGAGGGCGGGGAGGTGCGAAAAATTCTGCTGTTGCCTCGACTTCTTCAGCTACTGTTTTTGCTCTATTAAGGAATTCACAAAAGTCGACTCATTACGAAATTCAGACAAACTTTTTGCATGTTCAATAATTTTCACTGCTTCCGACAATACTTGCAAAGATTCTTGCTAACTATATTTATCTTGCTTAAAATTTACAACCAAATAAGCAGAGAGCTGATGAATTTACACGACCCAATTTTTGCCAGTAATCAATTTGCCATATATATTGATTCCGCTCCTATCGGAATATATGGTAAACAAGCCATCATACACTTTCCCCAGATTAAAACGTAGATCCTTTTTCGCTTCAACTCGGTTTTCTCATCGAGTATTTGAGAGTAGTTTTAGACTTAAAGCTGGCACTTTTTTGGCAATTAGTTGCCAACGTGCTGTTGACGCAGCAAAAAAAAAACATAAATTACTTTCACGATTGAGAAGAAATTGACGATTTCTAATGAACTTTTGGCCACGCCATAGGCTGTATGCCGCACAAAGTACATACAATACACGCTGGCTTAAGTCTATTATTTCATATTTGCGTCATTATCGTAAACTTGACCGCGCATGTCTTGTACATCAACATCGTTTGAGATTAAAAAATCTAACAAAAATTGAGTTAAGGCCTGACCAGTAGCCTTTTTATTAATTACATTTAAAAGGACGTACCGTACGACAACCGATGTTTGTTCTTCGTCTGCAATATCTGGAGTGCAATCTAAAATAATTGAAAAATATTTGGATTGTTTCAATTCCAAAACAATAGTTTTTTTTTATTATTTCTCCTAATAATTGTGTTATCTCATTCTGAATATTATGGCCAAAATAATGAGTTAGGCGTGACTCAGATTTTTGAATAAGGGCAATGTGTGTTCTTCAAGTACATTATCGAAATTAGGGGTTATATTATATTACTCAAAAAGTTTATATTATTCAACCAGCTTTAAAAAAATACCATTATGAGAATCGTATATTTTGTCAGATTTTCCACGTAAAGCCAGACATTGCCTAGCTAAAAAATGAATTATGTTGATGATTCGTTCCAGTACTGCCACCCAACGTTTTTTTCCCGTTCAATTACAACCTGGTTCAAGAAATATACCGACTTTTCTTTTAAAATAACAGTTTCTTATGTAATTTGTTGCTTAACACCTGATAAGTGACCAACGCTCTTTTCATGGCGTTCTAAAGCTATAGACAAATGCTGCCAATCTTTGTAACTTATGTTACCATTAGGAGTGCTATCAGTATGAAAAATTTTACAATAAAAACAATGAACTGAATCAGTCGATTTAGAGCTAACCTGCCAGTTTCTAAAAACGGTTTCATTACTTAACATCTTTTTAGTATAATAACAATTTCAAAAAGATCTCTTCGAACTATTCAAAGGATAGGATCTCTGTTTTACCTGTACTGGTCCACGCTCAATCAAAATATCGTCTGTTTGTCGGATAACACCTGTGGCCATAACGCGAGATCCATATCTTCTCGAAGTATACTCTCTGGAGACGCTTCGGCACAAGGAGGTACTTCGTCTTCTTCAACTACCGATGACAAAGACGGAGAGAAGATTTTTGAGTTGCGCTGCTGGAACGTGTGCTTGCATTGGCTAAGCAACACTAAATACCTACTATTGCCGTAATATTTTATTTGATAATATTGAATATATTGAAATATATTGCACTAAAGTATTGATTCTGACGATAAGAAACGAAGAGGCCAGTGTGCCACAAGCTGCTATAATCTAGAAGGCGGCCGCTGATAAGCCATATCCCTATTTATTATCGTGGGCCTCGCTCTTCCAACGAGGAACGGACTGGCTCTACCCTTCTGTCTGCAACCGGTTTTCTTATTACCCGTTGCCTAGGCCAACGGATATAATATAACTTCGATAGTGACTGTGTTTTCGTGTGACTGTCGGAATTATAGAATAGCGCCAACTCTATCTGACCATGGTGTTGTAGAAGGCGACTAATGGTCAAAATGCTCAAGATCTATACTTAGTGCCATGTTTGTGGCGGTATAAAGAGATATCTCATCTCGTCCCGTAAACGCAGCCAGAAGGAAATAAAAATGTCAGAATATGGGCAGCAGCTTCATCCTATATAATACCATAACAAAAAATTGCGGTTCTCAACTCGCTCGCCTGTCTTGGCAACTATGGCATGTCCCTTTCTAAAATGACAGGTACAAAGCAATATCCCCCTATCCCCGGTGGCCTTGCTAGTTCTGGCAAGTCTGCGAAGAATCTCCGGTTGAGATCTTGTTGCCAGTCTAAACAACTGAATCTGTCAACGAACAACGCGCGCAAGCTGAGATCCTGGAGCTGGAAGAAGAGATGAGCAAGTTACACAGGAGTATTATAGGGTTGAATGAAGTCCGAAGACAAAGGAGGACTCGGTAATCCTCAAAACCTGTAACATGTTTTACTACCAAGAGGGCGACCAATTGTCGCAAGGAGGTATCAGGCTTATTTTCCACAGGTCTCAAACCAACAACGTGATTGAGATCGGGAGTGTGTCGAGTAGGGTTGCGTATCTTATACTCAGAATAACTAAACTTTATTCGCTGAAGGTCATACACATAAGCACCTACACACCTTGACACACCCAGATGATGAAGTGGAGGCAATGTATGAAGATATCTCAAGAGCCATGTATTGTTCTAGAACTTAGTGTACGGTGTTGATGGGAGACTTCAAAGTTAGGCATAGAAAAGGCGATGAGTTGATAGTTTTGGGGCAAGGCAGACTGTATTTGGAGTAAGGCAACGGAACCCAACGGGCCAACAGCGGCCAAATTTAAGAAGGAGCGACTCTTTATGATGAACACCTCCTCCTAAAGCTGACCTTAAAGTTGACCTGTATGAGCACGGATGATTTTACTAAAAATGAGATTGACTTCATCATGACAACCAAACGAAAAAACCAGTTTAGTGATGTCTCTGTGATCACAAGGGTGAAAACCAGCCGTAATCACCGAATGGTAAGAAGCCTTAACATTAAGCCGCCCCTCTCGTCGAATGAATTCCCCGCTCCATCCACCTCGTACCCTTATTCAAATCGCCGAGAGCTTTTAGCTCGAATTGCTAGGCTTTAAGTTGTCGACGAAAACATATATACATGTAAGACAGTCCAGGTTCGGCCCAGAGGTCAATTGACGTTTCTAAGGCGGCTGGGCAGCGTTCGGGAATATAGTTTCCCGAACGCATATGTTATGGTCATCATAACCTCAACCTTAACCAAACATCTGTCTGTATATCATGTGAAATAATGTGAATTAATTCAGTCTGACGTTTCTCTGTATGCACCTTGCGAATCAGAGAATCTCAGGTGATTCCGTCTCTCGGCTTCATTGCACATGATGAACCAGCGTCAGCGGTGGCTACGACCAGCCGCGGATATAATCCTTTAGGAATTGTACGTGTAACGGGACCTCACGGATCGATCGTCTCTCCGGCAAATGTCCCAAATACATAGTCTTACTTTGGAGACTAATATTTGCGCCACTTACCCAATTCTTCTGGTTCTGGTCAATGTACTCCGGATATAAGAGGCCGCTAATGTATTTACGCAAGTAGCCTTGCTTTGATCCTCTCTCAACGGACTCGATGAAATGAAGATGGGAGTAGAAACTGTAGCGTTATATTCGATAAAAAATAGTTTCACCATAGAATAGGATCTCATGTAAACTGCGATAACGGGATAGTTCATTTGGCGGTTTAGCTTAGCTTTAAATCCTATAGATAAGTGAAGAACAGAAGTGAAGTAGCAAATAAGTAACGGAAATTGGCAAGAAGGACACCGCAACGGCCGCTAAAGCTATGGTGGCATCAAAACAAATTAGATTACCATTTAATTTATTTAATATACCGAATAGAAACAATTTAGTAACTAAAATAATTAAATGCATTTAACAAATATGAAATGAATACACAATAATATTTATCTTTTCAATATTACAAAACAGCAATATATCTTATTGAAATAATAACAATATTCTAATGTGTTAAAATATAAAAGCGTTAATCATTTCATTATTTCTCACAACTTTGGCCTTACTGTTTAGTCTATACTTATGTTGCAGAATAAGTCATTCTTTCATATTATTAACTTAACGTTATACATTTTTGATGTACGTTGTATGCCTCAAACAATTACTTGGCTATGGTCAAACGTTCGTAGATATTATTTCTTAATGCATTCAATGCAAGCATATTATAAAAATATTTTAAATTGATCATCAATTGTAACGAGAAAACTTTAAATGGCGTTCAACACTTTAACATTTTAACAGATTAATCGAAGAATTCAGTAACTTATGTCATGCGATTGACTTGGGTTTTGAAATTATGATGTAATGGTAGGGTAAAGTACTCGTAGTAACATCATTTCTATTTTAATTATTCATTTCGTCTTTTTCATGTTGCAATTTTTTTTACTTTCATATATAATTAGGTACAAGTCATCCATAAACATTAAGGCGGTTATATGTTATGGCGGTTAAGTAAAAAATGAAACGGTATCTCATAAATTTTAATATTTATTTAAGTCTCTTCCTACTAGTATCGTAATATCTACATGAAATAGAAACAAATAAGCAAAACTTTGGTCACTCGATTGCGGAACTTCAAATCTACATAATAAGCATTATCGAAATGGAAAACTATTGCTCAATTTCTATATAGACAAATTGATCTTTATTAATATTAATACGTTATAAAACTTATTTTAGAAAACGATTTATATTTTTAAATTAAGGTGCTGATACAGTGACGAGAAATGAATAAGATACTTTGCAAACATTTTATGCTAATTTCATTACAGGAACTTTGTTTCATTCCATTTACATGAAAACATGTAGTCGCCACAGAAGAACTCCCCTGCTGTAGATTTGATAGCTATTGAAAACATTAAATGGGGAAAGGTTTAAGAAATGCTTCTATGCAAGTGTATTTAAGAGCGCTACCAGATTTAATTGTTTTACTATCATTATATGCTATTATATATAATCGAAAAAAAAACCTCTTTAGTTCCAGTAAAAGACTAACCAAGTAGTTTAGAATTAATTAATTGAAAATTTTGTAACGTTTAAGTTATTATCTAAGTAATATTAATTTTAACCTTGCGTATCATTACTATCAAATTTGCTTTCTTTGAACACGTGGTTGTTTTTATTGCTTAAAGTTTAAGTTATCCATTTTAAATTTGTTAATGTGTCTAATTTCTCTTTTAAATCTGGCAACGCTACTTTAGAACGGGTTCTCCAACATTGAAAGTCAAAAGCGCCTCCTTCACCGCCGTTGGATTCAAACATGACGATACCATAACATAATTTTTACTATTTAAAAATATGATGCAAACATCTTTAAATGTAGGTACTTCAAATTATTAATTATGGTTTATAAATCTTTACAGTTATTATTGTCCTAATTACTTTAACCGTAAAATGGGAATTGTCACTTAAAGAGGCGCATGACTAACAAGAATTGACAGTTTTAAACTTTGGTGTCCAATTAATATGAGACATTGATATAATGTAATTAAATCAAAGTTCTTATATAAGTTTTATGCGTACGTACATGACATATGCGACGAATTTATACATTTATTTAATTGTGAGTCTTACATTAACGCAGTTAATTTATAATTAATATTTTCGTGAGGCAAAACTAGGTCCCATTGTAACTATTATTTGCTGAACTAGGCAAAAGCCGTACAATTTAAATTATTAGTTTATTGACCAGTGTAAATCTGGTTGGAGTGTGAACTTCTATAAATATTTATATAAACATTAAAGTCTTAATTAATTTATTATTTTGAATGTCAGGCAAATCTGTACCCTGCTTATATAAGAAACGCGTACAAAACTTCCCTTTATAAATTGGTTCGAGAATAGGTTTATAAGTCAAGTCAGTAACAATAGATCTGCATCATACATAGTATAATATTAATTTATAAACCGCACTGATAACATACCGCGTAACCTTTTCGGCTTTAGTTACCCTTTTTAACTATATGTCATGTGGAAATTGTCGTGTAAGATATTTCCCGTATATTATACCAATGTCTTTTCCAATAGCCACCCTTGTCTGTACCCAGTGTAACTTGCTGATTGACCGACTAGGTTCTGGGGACGGCGAACGACTGATGGCGTAACAAAAGTGTATGGTTTGTTTTAGAGTAATTTATCTCTGTGCAATAATAATGTGGTTAAATAATAGTATAAATGTTGTTTGTCCGGGTAATAAATTTATATGACTGAAACAAAATGATGCAGATTTATTGAAGAGTAATTTATAGAAATGTTGTAGGTAAACTAGTTTTAGGGGTATAATTCCTATGTACAATAAATTTTTATGGTAAGTACAAAATTAGTGTGTAGTGTGGGTACTAGTTTTAAACTCAAAAGGCTTATCACAGTTCATTTGTAATTAAGAAAGTCTAATATTGAGAAATTTAAAGAATAACGTAACTGGATTATTTAACTAGTTTTTTTCGGAGATGTGGTTAGAAAATCTTTCATTTTACTTCTTTAAACTAAACATAGACGTGGCATTTTCTGATTTATATAATATGTTATAGCTTCGCTGTTATTTTGTGGCTTTCAGTTCATATTATCCTTATCCATATACCTTATGTACTATAAAATTAAGCTTTAATGTATGTACAAATATATTAAACAATTATGATGATGAATCAATAAGAATAAACTTAAAATCTCTATTTATCATATTTATTAATATATTATATTGTATTAAAAGTATCTAACATTTCATTAAAGCAAAATGATTTAATCAGATAAGCGTAATTACCTACAATATGTACTTTTATATAAAAGGTACCATGTCTACGTTTGAGTCTTTGGTCTTTTACATAGGTACAACTATAACGAGTGGAATTTGTGACATTAACTTTAACCACACTACCTACCTATATCGTTGTACAAATTGTCTATAAATAATCACTGCACAAAACTTATGTAGTAAATATTTTGTAGAAGCGTATAAGGACTATACTTTTGCATTTTAGATAAATCCTATGCTGAGGCATCTATGGTAAATATTTATTCTGATTGGGTAAAGATGTTGTGCGAATGAATTTAGATCATGTATTCACTGTACACACTTTGTAAGTTATTGGCATGGTTCATACGTCAGGTCTTAGAAGGTGTAAGTCTACGGAGACGTCTCTTCTTTGTGTGCGAAGTAATCTCGGAGGGTGTCCGGACTGACCGGCGCCCAATAATGCAGCGTCTTCAGCAACAGAGTCTCCTGATCCATAGCCACGCTCGTCAGCTACTTCTCCTTCACCCTCACACCAAGATGGAGACGCAGAGCTCCCTGATCGCGAACCACCTGCTTCCGCTTCTGTCTCTACTTCTACTGAACAGCTTGCGCAAACTTCTGAAATTACGTATTAAAATATCAGTGGGGTTCTGTTGAGATAGGATATAATTTCAACAACTTAACCTCTGTGGCTATTAGATAGCTAGTGGAGAAAATGTTGCAGATTTAATTTGATTACACAGATTCACTGGAAGTGGATTTCTAACGATAATCTATTACACGACACATTGCGAATAATGTATCTCAAATGAATTCTATAGAGGATAATCTAAAAAACACAAAATGACAATTTTAAATAACATGGTATATGATAATATGATAAAGGCGTATGAATTTTTGGAGTTCCAGTAATAAGAGCAGGCATGAAGAAAGTCCGTATAACTTACGTATTTTTAATACATGTTTATGTTTTTATTTTACCCATTTATTATCCACCTTTTTCTACAGTATTATATATCATTATTTAGAGAAGGTCAAATGCATTACAACATTTTTATTCTAAAAATTACTAGTAGAACAAGTGTTACAGTGACAGGAGAGGAAATAAGTTAACATACAGGGGTCGATGGTAGTATGTAACAAACTTAGTTTTTGAAGTATTACAAGTGACACCGTGAGGGTTCGTATCACTATAATATCTGTATACAATATGATCCTAAAGTTATAATAATAACACAACCACGAACCATTACATGGTTGTATGCAAAGTGAGCACTACTTATGGTAATTATTTTTTAATACTAGGGTTATATCTTTTTTAATACTATCCGGAAACTAGGGATTTTTTTTTCTTTTCTTATTGTATTTTACTTATATCGAATTCAAGATTCTAGGCAACGGAAACTGGCCTTTAATTTTTGAGTGAGTGTGAAAGTACTTATAAACTCGCTATACTGCTTATTTAATTGGAAGCTGATTGTTTGTTTGTATAAAGCTACAGAAATTAGTATTCACTGCTACTCTATAAGTCAATCGTTTTTAAAAGATTCTTGAGTGTCACCAAATATATCCTTAATTTTATCTTAAAATAATTTGACGTGTTTAAACATTAGAAGTTCTACTGTTATGACACGATATGGGATAAAAAATCTTTTTTGTTCAAAACCCATACTAAGTAATACACGCCTTTACTAATTTTACACGCGGATATTAAACTAACACTATTCTGGTTTCATTATTTTATAATTAGTTTCTCATAGTCTAGTTACACTCGTTTCTTTATCAAAGATTTCTTTAAATTAAATAGCAAAATTTTTCATCATTATTAGGCAGATCAGGTAGCAATCTACCTAAAATATCTTTAAATGTAGTTAAAAATATTCCTAATCTACTTTAATAAACTAAATAACAATAACATGCGAAAGTGTGAAATGTTGTGGGAAGAAATGCATATACGTTATCAATAGACATAATGTAATGTAATATTGTTTAGTTAAAATTTTCTTTTCAAGATGTATAACTTTGAGATAAGAAGGAACTTTGTTTTCAAAATCAAAAGACTACATAACACACATTTCTTACATAACAAATTATAGGTATATGGGAAAAGTGGGAAGATGTAGGTAGAAGATAAAATGAGAAATGCGGTAATTCTAAATACAACACCTTAATCATGTACATTCAAACGGAGCAAGAGGGAGGGTACAAAGATAAACTATTATACACATTCCACACATCGATAGGGGAAAGGCTAGAACTCACGCAGCCGGGGCTGGCCGTAAAGAAGGGGGCTCTCCCAAGATGGCGGTCAGAGAGAAGTCGACGACGAATAGTCTTCATAAGATGCTGCAATTTTGTAATATTCGCATATTTATACCTATGGCAACGATGTTTAATTGGTTAATTAATACTTCATGACATCATTTGTTACTTTAAAATCCAATATGGCATATCATTATAATTAACTAATTCATTTGTGCATGTTTATGCCTAAAATTAGGTAACAATTATTATATATATTAGCAATAAACAGCCACTAATGTAAAAACAATCTAGAATACATACTTTTAATAATAAAATAAGCACGTTAAGCTGTAAATATTCTACGCCTTCACGGACAGATGCCAAACTTATTTTAGCTGCTTCAGTCATAGCAGCAAGCATTGATCGATGTTTCGTAATTTACGAAATTGTATTTACAAAGCGTGTGCTGTTTTACTTAAAAAAAACCGGTTAATAATAAGTAATTTATAAGCTTAAATGATAACCAAACTACGATTTTCTTGCCGGTTATTTAAATGGTAAAATTCAACCTGTAGATTCTAAGATATTTCACCTGTTTTCGACTTTGAGCTTATAAATTATTACAGGTGTTCTATGCTTCTGGGATAAACTGTTTTGATTGCGAAGTAGAGCAGATAATGAATTATAAATAGGCACAGGAGGTGATAGTGTGTTTTATACTTACATTTACATCTTTTTTTTATTTCTATCTTCCAATTTTCCTTTAAATGTTAATCATTTCGTATTATTTTATCTTGTAGTATTTTAAAATAATTGTAAGGTAATTTAAATCATTAGATTAAATGAAAATCATAGCAAGATTTAGTACGTATTAAACTTTAATTTACAAAAATTCGAATTTATGTATTAAATTCCGATACTAATACCGTTTAGATTATACATTGGATTTAGTAGGCACACATACACGTGTACTTATTCCACCGTAGGTTTTAACTAACTGACTAGTTACGCCTTTTTAGGCATTGCCACAGGTTTGTAATATAAGTTTGAATATTGAGTATCTATTAAACCTTTGATAATGCCTTGAAAGGCGAAACCAGTAAGGGGTTAGGATATACGCAATAAATGATAAATGATGAGTGTTTATGTTCATACTAAATCTACTACAGAATTCCACCAAAAGACAACAATCGTAAGTATTAACTATGTTACATATTAGTTACAGAGGATTACTTAATTAGAGGTGGTAATGAGCACAAAATATAAAAGTTACCATAATGTATTCTTTTGTAAGTCATTATCCATTAACTTGTGCTTTTAAAACTGCAGATACTTCTAAGATAATATTTAAATTGCATAAAACTTTAGGCATATTTTGATCTCTGCATTTTTAAAGAAACAAATATCGTTGATGGAATTCGAGTAGTTATCCTAGAATTCATTTGTATGTCATGCTATCTAGTTCCTTCGAGAAAAATACATCTTTAACCCAAAGTAAGTCTTTTTGGAACTATTGTAGAACACTTTTTAAGTGAAAGGTAGCGCAATATGTTAAGATTATGTGATTAAAACGTACTATATACAATTAGATTTATTTTATCTACTAAAGATTACCTGAGCTGTCAGTAGCAAGGCGCGGTGGAGTATCCTCGCGATCGGTTGGCACTACTATTACCACTTCATCGTCACGTGGTGATTCCCCATTACGATTTGATGATGTCCTTGAACGATTGTAATGTTTGTAATAAAATTCAGATACGTCAAAACAATGATTTCCTTTCACGTAATACTAATTCTCTTGCTCTAGGCTCTTGCGACCCACTGATGGTGGAGAATACGCGGATACGCCGAAATCAATTACCATAGACTAGTGATGGGATCAACGTCTCTAGTGCGAGGGTACGGATCGAAGGTTCGAACCCGAATTAATAGATATTGGTATACCCTCTATATAATTATACAGTATGTGAATGTTTGTACAGCCTCAACACTCAAGTAACGACTTTTACGTTATTTTTATATTACAATATTTTGAACTGAGAGGATAGTGTATATGTGGGTAGAAATAACATGTTATCTAGCAGTATTGATCCACAATTTATTCAAAATGGCTAAGCTATGTTCATTGTTATAAAATTGTTAAAACGCTGACTTACTTCACTGGCCTGTAAACCCACTGCAGGCCTAAGGATGATTTGCCATAATCGCCACGCTCAGAAAGCAGATTGACTTTTGCAGTACCAGACACCTCGCAACTCGCTTCTGCCCGTCATGGGCATGGTCCGTTACTTTTGGTAGGGCAATTTTCGAGATGGTTATCCCGCTATCCCGGTTATCCGTGGGTAGCCTTTGCAATTATAAATACTTTTCCCTTAGTTAACCTCAGCTACAACTTCAGGAAGAAAGGGACAGACAGATTCTTATGCCGATAGCATACGTCTAAAGTGAAAACTTACTTCACAATTACTTTCTTGCGCATAAATCTTGTCCCTAAATCAGAGTATCCCCGATTCATGGGACGTTTGTGATGCGAAGCCGACACATTGGAACCAGCGCCTGGTTCGAATGTGCGGGAAACCGGCGAATTAGGCTCTGAACTCTGCTTGTCCGCGATAGCAGGTCGCGCTCGCAGCGACACCTCTCCAGATGCACCGCTATCTGCCCCACCATTGGTCCCGCTGCCAATTCTTCTGGCCGCCCGTCTATCTTCTTCGTACATTTCTAATAAATGATCTAACTTACTTTCTATGTCATCTACCTGTAAATAAACAGCGTCGAAGATATTACCGATCGTTATAATATCTTGAATGGTACAAATATTAGTTCTTAAATCATTTAAAATATAAATACAACTAAACCTCTCAAGTAAAAGAAAAGAGAAGTTGTTTTTGACTTTGTCGTAAGAGAAGTAAATTACCAGCCGAGTATATATCTAAATAACAATAATATGTCGAATGTGTGATTACACACGTCATCCAGTTCCTACTTAGGTTCCCTGTTTTCCTTATGGTGATAAGATAAACATATACCTACATAGGTAAATTATCATATATAGATATGTAAACATCCATGGATTGGTTACAAACATTTTATATTTATCATACAAATGTTTGCCCCTAGCGGGATTCGAACCCGCTTAATAATATATAATCCCTCAGCTTCAAGCAGGTTCTCTACTAACTAGGCTATAGGGTCGTAAGTCATAGGATAGATAGAAAGCGGCACCACCAGTCCGAAGGTGTCGGCACTTATGGGCTCGGCACTTTACATAGCCCACCTTCTGCATCTTGTATGGACATTCCTAACTTTGAAGAAAAGCCCAAACTTATGACGCTGGGCAGGCTTGTGGTAAGCTGCCCTGCGCGTAGAATACGATGTGAAGTACCTAAAAACTTTTAGGCATGTGTATGTAAAGTAAAATAAATTAGCAGCCTGTCAATGCTCCAATGTCGTCCAAATTCGTCGGTCACCCGCATACTAAGAATACTCTCGGAGCAGCCACTTCGGGCCAGCCCGCACCCCTAAGTCAGGCCGGCCATGTAGGTTCCTCTTCATGGGTGACAAAGCCACGACTACTGAGCTTCCCCGCCAGGGTAAGATGAGAACTCGTTCAGGGGGGAACTGTACGTATTCTCCCACGTATAAAAAAGACTACCAAGGCTTATGCGTGTATGGAAGTATTAATTATTCTTTAATAATTTGTTATATAACTTACCTGTCTTTCAATTTTAACTACTCTGGAAGCTAGGCTGATTTTAGATGCATAGACGTCTTTGGCCTTTGAGCCTTGCTTGCCAAGAATTTGATCTAACCTGTAGGTAGTTATATTAGTCAGGTCAATTTAAACTCATGAATATTTACTTAATGATAATATAATATTATGTGTGATTTATTATAGGCACGATCAAAAACATATATGGATCAATGCTCATTTTAAATTACATGTTTGAAATCTGACAACTGTTGCTTTGACGTGAAAATATGGGCATTATTAACAATTTGTTATGATTTTCAACCAGTACCCGTACTTTAGGAATGCTTTCGCATGCTGCAGCCAATATTATTTTTATATTTTATGTAGATTGTAAAAAAAAAATCTTTAACACTGAATTTAGCTACAGTTTTTGGAAGTACCAAAGATAAATATACAATATTCGTAATGACTTTCTGAAAATCTTTCTTTATTATTGCTTTTGATATTATGGCGCATCATTACATTATTATGAAACTAGCGTAGGTTCCTTCGTTTTTATTCTTTTTTTCTAAAAGTAATTCTCAGTTATTAGCAGTCAATTTCGAAGTTAAGCTTAAACCACTGGGCACGTGATCAGCAACGAACTCAACAGATTGAGCATCAATGATGTAAACAAGAAGAAACATTTTTGATGAACTTTTATTTAATGCGAAATTACACCGTGACTGAAAATGTGTTTTTGCCGTACTTTACGTTAGTTCCAGAATTTCATAGCAAAAACAATAACAAGGGCTGAAATAGAACTGTTTAGTGCTAGTTGGCATTGCGTTAGTTTAAATAATCAAATCTATTAAAGACAAGCTTTACACGTGGTCAGTAATTCGCAGTAACGTACAATAAAAACTGATTGTTAGTATATACAAAATTACTTTACCCACTCTGCGACTGATTCTAAAGACTTTAGAATGGCTTTTTTAATTACTTTAAAATGTAACGGCATGGCAAAATGATTTTAAAGATTTGATTACAATTATGAAGAGAATATGGAAACAGTGAAAATAAATGAAAAAATTAGAAACATACTTTATTAGATTTATTTATAGAGTTCATGGCTATTTCAGATATTAATATAAATAATTTAAAAGGAATAAACATTATTTAAATATTTTATTTTTGGGAAGGATATATCAGGTTTTTGATATTTTTTTCATTATATATTTTAAGACGCAATTTATATAAGCACTACAACTGTCACTTATTGGGTTAGGCAGAGGCTTACCAAAAATAGGTAACGCAAATGAAAGAATCTCTATTCTGGATTTACATCAACGTAACCTACTTTTTACCTCTGCGAGAGATAGAAAGAGAAATAGATTTGTTATTACTGCTAAATGCTTTTATATCATTCTACCAAGTAGAAGCAAAGCCAAGTGGTAGAGCCAAGCGGTGGTTTTTTCTGCTGCTCGAATGGGCCGGCTCGACCGGTGTGGTACCACGGCGTCGCAGAATACCGGCGTAAAGTAGAGGCATCTTGTTCTTCTGTTTACAAACTATAAGTGTATAACGCCTGCAAGATGTTTTACTCTCTCAGATGATAAGATTGGAGTAATTTATACAATTCGTACAATTTTATCTGAAGCTTTTAACGAGTACAATGTTCGTAATGCCCATGTGTTCACTTAAATTTATTTTTGTTTTGTTAATGTGTTACAAATGCTAATTGTATTATACACATGCATAGAAACCAGTTCTAATTATGATGATAGTGCTAGCATATACAAGCCGCATATAAAGCTCATATAATAATAAAGCTAGCCGTGCCGTGCAATAGCGTCATACTAAATGAAAGATACAAGAATAGAGTTAAGCAGTCAGAACCGAAGTATTTGAAACGTTTATTAAACAAGGACGTATATTTTTTTATTAACAACGGATTTATTTATATAACTAATTAAATAAAAAATAAACACGGTTATCTCTTTCTTAACAAGTAAATAAAAAAATAATAATAAATAAGTATCTTGTTCTTGGTCTTGAATTGAAATTAAAACTTTTCTATAAATTATTTCTGTTTGTTTTTTATGTTTAATTTAATTATACTGCATGTTAGCTTTTAAAAAGCTTGTTTAACGATTCCTCAATCTAGAGTTACTCTATCTATGTATGGCCCAAGTATATTAATAGTTCCAATAACTAGTGATATTAATTGATAATACAAGAGGGCTATCAATACTAGTATTGTAATTTTAAATATAATGAACCTTATTTTTTTTAATATTGTTTATTATGCTTCTTGGAACTTACTGATGCATGGTAATACTCGTACTTTAAAAAATAATTTCATTATAATACGAGTATATAGGTACGCCAAGTACTGAGCCATAACGTCAATATTTAGAAATTGAATTGGAAGTATCAGTATATTTGACATGTTTAATTTTTTTCTATAATTTCTTAGCATAAATACTCCTTTATCTTGTTTTGTTATTCTACCACATTATTTTTATATAATTATTGATCACATCATTTTCTATTATTATTTTTATATATTATTCCAGATTATTAGTCTAGTAAAATGAAAAGTGAATAAACGATTACCTGTTTAATTAAATTATTTGAACTTATCTTTCGTACAAAGGGTAGTAGCAAACACAAGAAGATTATTTTTATCACAGTAAGTCTCTTGATCTACGTCATATAAATACTCAGACACGATTATTTTATAAGCTAGTGAAATTATTTTAATATAAAAAATCCATAAGTACTTTTTAAATTCATTACCAAGGCAATGTTTGTTTTATAATTTTGTATTTTTAATATATCGAAATTAATAGTAAGTCGAACGAATTGATGGTTAGTGGTGAATGAAGCGGCTGCGACGAGGCCTGGTGGTGCTTGACACGCGTCCCTTACTCTATATGGGCACACCTCACCTGTACTGCAGGTTCTTGGTTCGATTTAGAAGATCAGCATGACCGGAGGAGTACTGTTCTATCACATCTTTCACGTCGTAAGGTTTCAATGCTTCTCTAAATCTCTTGCGCGCGACAAAGTACTTGAGCTACACGGAAATAAAATTTAACCAGATAGCGTACATCCTTGCATAGTTGCATTTTCTTACTAAATTAATTAAAGGGTTTGAATCAAGAAAACATTATCCGTGATAAATAACTAGTATGAAATAAAATATAGAGGACTTGATTAAATTTGTCATAGCCAAAACATGATAAATCAGAGATAATTCTTTAATATAATATTACCTTGAAATGTTGTATGAATTTAAATTATATTAACTAAAATTTTAACATTAAGTTACTCAACATGTTTATCTTTGTCAAACTATTACAAATACAAGCGCAATCAAGCACGTTTCAATAAATAAAGAATCCTTACAAATATAATACATATTACTTTTAGAATGAAGTAAATTACCGGAAAGCATCGGTTATACTCCATCTTCTTATTACAATTCATCATGGAAATTTCATACAATTTAATCGTTTTAAAATTAACCTACAGATGCCTATAGACGTTAATACTATAGATTACTTATAGATAACCTTGTCACAATTTACGCTGATTCGAAAACTTATCAAATATACAATGACGGGGTCTTTAGTGTATATCGTTCAGTCATCAGCATTTGGTATAGTAACGGGTTGCTGTTGTGTATTCGTAAGTGGAATGTATTCAATTCAGGTACTTTTTAGTTTAAACGTCACATTTATTGTTATTGTACGAACGATATTAACTAAGAAATGTCTTAAAGAGGGCTGACTACTTGAAAATAAATATGAAATGACATAGAGGATAGAGACACATTCTAAAATATTCTAAAATAATCGGTGTTAATGTATAATGAAAATTAAAGATAGCAAATACACACACTACGCTCAACTACTGAGAATTTGTGTATATGTAATCATGTATTAAATTTTGAAGCCAAACTCGACTACAGAGATAACAAGACAGTTAGGTGTGTGGACGAAACGAGAGAAATGTATGAAGGACGTAGAGTAGATAAATAATGATAAGTGCAAGGCATAGGTACAGATGTCTCTAGCTAGGTCTACCTAGTCTGGACGTTTTTCACTCGCCCCAACAGGTCCACGTGGCCCGCAGAATACTGCTCTATAACATCCTTTACGTCGTATGGCTTAAGCGCTTCTTTGAACTTACGACGCGCCACAAAATACTTCATCTGTGAGGATTTCACAAGACAATATTTCAGAGAAGTATGCGAATAGTATGCAGTATTGATAAAGTCTATGACTGTTTATTGAATTATATAATTTCACTATAAATGAAAAGTTTGTTGATATTAGTAAGCAGCATCACTTTTACCTTTAAGCTTCTCGGTGTACCTTTATCTGCATCTATACTAGCTTGTAAGTTGTAGAAATAATATATAGTACAACATAACAGTATGAAGATTTTGTTCAGAAAAAAGCTGATCAATTTTGATTTACGTAACTCATATTAATTTTCAGCCATTTCACCATTCTGTTATAACTCTTGAGTTGTAAATTATATGAAAAATGTTGTCGATAAAATTTTATGTTAGAAGAATATACCTAGGGACAACCTACGGGCGGACGGGTATGTATAGAAACAATATAACAGATACCATAAGTTGTAAAAACTTTAATTCTACAAACATTACGAGTGCAAATAACAATAGTAATCTAATATAGCATCGAATTAAACACTATATGATGATGTTAGATATGTCAGACTGTGCCAGATTTTGACTAGTGTCCTCAGACTACTACTCGAAATCTCCTGAAAATCGATATTGTGTAAGATTTATTCCAATCAATGAAATCAACCAAATGTTTATATAAAAACTTGGAATCTTAATTAAAATTAACGTTTTTAAGGGAATTATTCTGAGTAAGTATAAACTATTTTAGGATAGGTTATTTTAGGATAGGCCTCAAAATGTAAATGTTTCTATCTTATATTATTCTGGTATAATTACATACAATTCTCAATGCAAGTATTTATTCAAATACATAAAATTTAACACCAAATACATAGGAAACAATGAAATATATAATCTAAATAAGATAAATAAATATAATCCTACCAGACGGTAAACCTCAACAAGGGAGACCTGTCGACCGAGGGTTAGAGGGAACGGGAAAGACAAACCGGCGGAAGATGTAGGCGATGTTGAGGGCAACCGATGTCTGTATTTGTGCTACGACGGATCAGTAAAAAGTCAGGAAACCGTATTAGAAAACAAAGGACTATTTCCTAAGGTGATTGCTCCAAGCGGCAAAGAAGTACCGACGGTTGCGTTTAACCACTTTGCCAATGACAGCGCCGACGAGGGGTAGTTCCTTGGTCCTGCGACCACCGCCTTGATATTCACTCTGAGCACGCCATCACCCGATTAAGGTCAAGATCTAGTGTGCGTGTGAGAGATTCTCATGCTCAGAATGAACGTCAGTGTCTCATAAATGGTGGGTAGACACATGACGAGGGCAGTACTATCTTGGATATGCGGTAACATGATCTTTAGAAACCAAGTGAGTGGTCCTAGTGATGAAGAAACTCGGGAGTGCCTTCTGATCGAGAGCTTCTTGGATCTGCCGGGCGATCACAACTTGACACACCATGGACCTTTTTAACCAGTGGAGATGTTGGTCGATTCCCAGACTTTTTCAGTTCGGAGCTCTAGGAATCGCTTCAGCTCCGTCATCCGATTTTATGACGAAAATATTCTACATAGCTGGAGATTTTGCTACTGATCTTTTTAATTAATATTATGTTTATGTGAAAACATATATCTTCAGAATCTATGATGAATCATGAAACTATATAAGGTATTTATTTTTACGTAAAACTCTACACGTCCTTTGTTAAACAGTTAACGGCTTAATAAAATATGAAAAAATGCCTGACATTACAGTAATATTTCTGTACAGTGTGTGTATTCTACCACGTAAATAGGCTAAGTATACAATATAGGGTGAATAATATAGCAAAGCAATCGTCATCATTGCTTAACTTTATTACCACGGCTCCGGGAGCCGTACTTATTAGTAAGTTATTAGTAGTAGTAATCCTTTTAAAGTAAAACGTGATTATAAGACATGATAAATAAAAATAATTATGTAATAAAAATAAGCTCTCACGACCGTATACCCTATACGGAGGTGGTCAGAAGGTTAGATATTTTTAGCCCTTTCAACCCAACTGGAACAACAGGACAAGAGGTGAGCCTGTTGCTGTCTTTCATGTCCAAGTCAACGATAGAAATCTTACATAAGTTTCAATAATCTCATTGTTTATACTACCACTCCACATAGGGATAGAGGATCAAACTCGAGTCTTCTTATTCGTAGGTAGATCCTTAACCACTCAGTCTTCATGTCTCTAAACACATGATGAAGCTTTAAACGATATGTGACAGTGCTACTTGTAAATGTAGGTATAAAGTTAAGAAATGTTGGTAGTGTTGACCAATTCATTATTTAATCACATATTAAGAGATATGTTAGGTCACTAATATAAAGCATAGATATACAGTTAATATACAACATTATCACACATAAGTACACATACCTTTCTAATAAATCGGATTGCAGCTTTATGTCGTGGAGTTAGCGTCACGCAACGTGGCTCCTCATCCTCGTCTGCACAGAAATATAAACTTGACATCTAAGGAACCATATTTATTCCATAAATTAATATATTATACATACATTTGTAATTATATATTTTAAAGTAAATTTATGTTGAAACCATAATCAACAACCAGGGACTTGTACCGGGCCAAGTCTAACCGTGACTCATCAATTATGGAAAATAAATCCATATTTTAATACATTTTTAAAGTATGAAGTTGGATTTTTAGTCTTCTTTCAAACAGCTATTTCAAACTGCCTTTCATTGTGAGCTGTGAGCTCCTTTCAGGGAGCCAGTGGACCGTATCACTTACCTACGTCAAATACAACATGATAAGTGTTCACAATATGAGTGTGCTTGTTATAAAACTCAGATCTTACATTCACTACGCACCACTAGAGCTTTACATTCACACCGATGCGTTTTTTGATACTGCTGATTACATTTAAAAATTATTTCGATCTTGACTATTTATATATATAATGCAACGTTTGGCATAACATATCTACTGGTTTTCGTATACTTCCAGGGCTCCGAAGTAACTTACATGTTATGAATTTTTCAGGTAACTGTGAGGTTATCTAGCACATTAAACTAAAATATTTTCAAGCATTCAATAATTTTATTATACTATTGCACAAATATATTTAACAGTTGTGTTCTTTATAAAATGAAAAAAAAAACATCATAATCACTGTTTTAAAACGTCACATTTCTGCTTAGACACTTTTTGGATTATACGTGATTCATTAATAACTATCAAATCATAAAATATCTGTTAATAAGGTTTTAAATACATTTTTCGTTGCCATGGTGATAGTCTACTGGGCGATTTCGACCACGGCGACAACTCCCAAATATATATAACGAGCAAATACAGAGGCAGTAACTCATCATTACCTTCCCGTAACAGATGCAACGTGAGATATAAGTTATTAGAGGTAAGAGATCCTGTTCTTATTCTTAGGAAAAAACAATATCGAGAAACGAAACTGAATCTTCTCGATTGTCCGTGTGACACGAAAACAGAGGCTATATAGTATTGCGACAGTATAGTTAATGAGCCTAACCTGAAAGAAGTAGCAATTTATTTTTATCCACTAGTTTTTCCTTGCTTGTCTTAGCATGGTCATGGGAAAGTTCGTTTATAATTATACAATCTTTAATGATATATGATACTTACTTTCATTAATTCATAACGTTTACTACAGAGACACATCATCGTTATCGTCATTAAAATCATCACTCCTAGTCGTTTAGCCAAGAATTTAAAAACTTCATAGATAGTAAGACATTAGGCCATATCATTAGATATTTACTAGTGTAACCAGAGGACATTATTACAACTATGTATGGATAAGTAACTGCCTCACTTTGTGCAAACGTCTGCTGATATTCCCATGATTCGCCATGAAAATATACATTGTTTGTCTAAATTTTAAATCACTCAAAAACTAAATTTTAAAACTTCAAAGTTTTGCTCGATGTTTGCACTTAGTGTCTCTCAGTCTGAAGCTCTCAAGTTTTTTGAACCTAAATTTGGCTTTTTTATTTATATATGTATATTTTATACATATATTTATATGTATGAACGTATATATTATACATTTGATTGTTTTGAAAGGTTTTAATCCTCGTGTATCCTCCAAGAGCGTAAAATAAAGTGAAAGCCTAAAGTTGGAAGTAGAAGTCTTTAATTACCCCACTACTGGGCAAGGCCTCCTCATAGTTCTGAGAGAGTTTTGGAGTTAGGAAAGGTCCGCGTTAGCAAGCTTCATCTGACCTCCCCAATCTTTTATTATTTCGTAAACAGGCAGGTTTCCTCGCGATGTTTTCATGCACCGCCGAGCAGGAAGGAAATGAAGCGCCTAAAATTACGAAGATTTTTTTTGTGGTGCTGGTACCTGGAATCGGTCCCAGGTCACTCGCGTACTAAGAAATTTAAAGCTAGCGCCCGACCACTGAGCTATCTGGATTTAGTAACAAAAATTAAATAAAATCTCGGAAAAGAAATCCATAATTATGAAAAAGAAAAACCATGAATTGTATTTTCAGGAGCTCAAAGGAAATAAGCCAACACAACAACCGAAAAAATAATTACAGACTCACAGATAAAGAATTAGCATACAAATATAAGTGGCGGAACCGACTGCGGATGTCGAAGCGGGTCAAAAGGACACTCAGTGAACCAGTATTCATAATGAACTACGTAATAACAAAAAAAAACACTGTACTAAAATTCAATTTGAAGAAAAAATGGACGTAGTACATTTGTTTTGCTTAAACTTAAAAACGAAAATCAGATTCGTTGCCAGCTTTTCACAATACCACAAAGCAGAAATATTTACGGAAAACAAAATAGAATTTCGACTGTTTTTGAAATAAATTTCTTTAATAATCATTTTTGATTTTTTTTAGGCATCAGTGTTCATGTTTCCTTTGATTTTAGTATAAACCAAACTTTGTTATCTTTACTAATGCACAGTAAGAATTAAATCGCTTATATTTATGAGTTATTACGAAATACACTTTGGTTAGCATAAAAATGCTTCCTGTAAGTCGTAGTTGCACAAATCCACCCTTATCATCAGTAAACCAAGATGAGTTATCGTTCGTTCTTAGTTTGTTGCAAGCTTCCCTCTAGTTGTTGACGCTTGCCTTCGTAAACAGGGGTCAAAGGACACTCAGTGAACCAGTATTCATAATGAACTACGTAATAACAAAAAGAAACACTGTACTAAAATTCAATTTGAAGAAAAAATGGACGTAGTACATTTGTTTTGCTTAAACTTAAAAACGAAAATCAGATTCGTTGCCAGCTTTTCACAATACCACAAAGCAGAAATATTTACGGAAAACAAAATAGAATTTCGACTGTTTTTGAAATAAATTTCTTTAATAATCATTTTTGATTTTTTTTAGGCATCAGTGTTCATGTTTCCTTTGATTTTAGTATAAACCAAACTTTGTTATCTTTACTAATGCACAGTAAGAATTAAATCGATTATATTTATGAGTTATTACGAAATACACTTTGGTTAGCATAAAAATGCTTCCTGTAAGTCGTAGTTGCACAAATCCACCCTTATCGACAGTAAACCAAGATGAGTTATCGTTCGTTCTTAGTTTGTTGCAAGCTTCCCTCTAGTTGTTGACGCTTGCCTTCGTAAACAGGGGTCAAAGGACAGCAAGGCAGCAAACAAGCCTCTTCCGACAAAATTGTAAAGGCCGCTGGGTCAACAGTATACCTCCACTTTGTGTGGTTTCCGGTTTGCACTTCCTGCAGAGCCCGACATTCCGAAGCCCGACGAAGAAATAATTGAAAAAATTGAATATAAAAAGTAATGGGTTTCGTTCTCAACCGAATTTAGGCATTTCTTTTTACTTTTACCGGTCCACTATCTTAATGTCGTTTGGAGGATGTCCAAGAAAATGTATCATCTCGGTTTAACACTCTACCCACAAAAAACACATTATATTCGACAGAAGGCGGTATAGTCATTTGGAAGAATACCAAACGTATATCGAGGATGGACACCGTTTAAGGTGTGAGACGATTAGTACTCGATCGCAAATTCACCTGCTCAATGTAGTGCTTACGGCTTACGGAAAATAAAGCGAGACGCCTTAGTTCAGCAGTAGGCTATTTATGGATTAACTGCAAATTTCAACTTCAACTGAATTTAATCTGCTGACCAACTAACGAGGCGTTGATGGGGAGCAGCGTGTTTAGTACGAAGGTGCTGCCACTGTACTCACCAACTCACCTGTCTAGCCTGGTTAGTATGGGTTAATCTTCCTTGAAAATTTTTGTCTAGCAGTGACCAGACTGACAAAGAAGGAGATGAAGATGCTGATGATGATAGGCCCAACACTATACAGTGGTGGAATATAAAAATTAAATTTAAACTCCATTATCTTTGTACGTGGTTTTCTCGCACATAATAGAGCCTAGTGGTAGCATTTGCTGCTGCTCGAATGTGCCGGCTCGCCGGGATAGTGCCGCAGTCTTGCAGAATATCGGCGTAGAGTAGAGGCGCTTGTGCTTTTGCGTTTCTTTCGATGAGTGAGGTAACCGGAGGTCCACTCCGTGGGGAGTGGTGCCATCCACGAAAATATCCTTAATGGTCTACGTACGGCTACGTACGTGAAGCTCTCTGGTGTCGCAGATGTACGGGGGCGACGATAATCACTTACTACCAGGTGAGCCGTTTGTTCGTTTCGGCCCATAAAAAATTTTTTGGTTGAATTCCGGTTTTGCAATATTCGATATAATTTACGTCGTTTTAGTTTCAACAAAATCAAGTAACTCAGTGCTAATTGGCGCGGAATCAGTAAACCAGTTTTTAGAAAAATCTACAAGATCCTTATGATAGGTGAGAGTGTGTTTGTATCTTTTCATTGTTTATCTTAGTAACCAAGTCTTATCGAGAGCAGTGCCGGTGGCCTCGCATTAGTTTATGAAACTTGGGTTCAGCATATACAAATGGATTTTCTGGTATTAGTCGGTCGCCAGAGCCTCTTCCATTAGTCAGCAGGTGAGGTTGACTTTGGTACCCTAATAAAACAATTTTATTTAAACAAATAGGTGGCAAACTGAGAATTCGAAAATGTTAATGGGATCATTTGAAAGAACTTGCTTTAAGAATTCAACAAACATTCTAGGCCCACTAACCCGTAACATATCATAACAAGAGAATTTGACTTAATCCGCAAGAAATACTTTCCTCCATCGATGTTGACAAACCGAAAAAATTTAAAATTTTCAAAAAATTCTATTTATTTAAAGATTATATATAACAGAAGCAACAATATTAAATATAGTATAGAATTTATACGAGCAATTCGGCATGCGTGTCTGTCCCGCACTCAGTTTCTTTTGTTTGTTTACACAACGGCTAGACGTAGATATGGATTTCATATATCTGTATAATACAATGGTGTGTCCCGACCATTCGACATTATAATTGTTTTGTTCTGTTTGCGGTGTAAGGTGCCGATGGCAGTCGCTGAATGTCCAACCCTTTTGAAGTGTTTGTTTCAAACGCGTGACGAACGATGAGAGTATCGGTCTCGAATTTTTTTTCAGTACGTATTGTGTGTTACGGGACTATGCCTTAAGCAAGCGGTTTTAAATGTTTATTATATTAATGCACACAAACGATGGCATATCTGTACGTATATAATATGTCACGTTGATATATTGAAGTGCAACAATATTTTAATCCCACTTTAAATAAAATTTACAAAAGGAGAGTAACAGCTTTCGCGTGAATTTAAATATCAAAGTTTAATTTGGGTGTCATTCTCGTTAAAAATGTAGGCTAATTCTCGCCATGTTTGGATTTTTTTAATGAATCGTATATCCTGCCAGTTTTATTATCTCTAGCTTTTTAGATTAATGTTAGTAAAACGAACTTGTTTTTAAATTGTGTTCAAGAAAGCAAGTATAGGTCCACACATTGGAGTTCCATTTATAATTTGCATAAGCACTTATTTTTATCGGTCGTAACCATTTTAAACGGTAATCGGAAAGGTTAGATACTAAAATTCATTAATTTAGGTACTTGAATTATTATAAGGGTATATACCCTTTTACTAATTGTTATAGTTTAGTGTAACCATTACCAACAATGCTTTTTAATTTTATTTATATCTTTACTAGAAAATTTAGATTAGGTCAGTCAACGTTACCTGAACGTGGTGCTTTCTGCTAATTAACAAATGAGGCTCTATCGACCGATATCCGATCCATCATCCGAAAATTCCGAACCCAAATAGTGATGGGGAGCGAGGGGTGAGGGGGAGGAATTAGTGATGAGGAGCAGCATATGCATTGCGTAGAAATCCGCCTGCTCGGTATGGGCAAATTTTGGAAACAATGAAAAAAATACAGAAATATAGTTTACTGTCTGTTTATTCTATTCATTTATGTTTTTCATTATAAAAGTGTAAAAGTAGGCTGGACCTATGTAGCAATGATTGTTATTAAGGGACAATGTTTGTCTTATATCGAGCGACATCTATTTTTAACAAGACGAGTCGGGAGCCCGTCTGTTTCTTACCGTCGGAGTTTCTTTTGGAGAGCGCCGTTTCAGCTACCGAGTCCTCGCTGTGCCGAGGGTTGATGGGCCGAGAGCGCACTGACCGGCCGTTCGCTGCACGGCTTGCGCCTGCCAACCCACATACACTAACTTCAACAGTGCACCTATTGTGTGACCTTCCAGATCTATCTGTTTTTATCACATGGTTTTTACCGTGTTTTTTACATTTCAAATCACACGTTGAAGAACACTTAAGGAAAAAACAATATTTGACTACATTAAAATTTTCAGTGCATGTTTTTAATTATCGTGAACAAATCTGCCTATCCGCCTGTCAAAAAAGACGTTTATACGTATACGTGGAAAAGAAAATTATAAATATGTTTTAACTATATTACAATTTTCAGTGCATATATTTTTTATGGTGAACAAATCCGCCTGTCCGCCAGTCAAACCTTTATTTACGGTAAAAAATGAGGATTATAAATATGTTTTAAGATACTTATATGATGAATGGTGTTACTAAAAATTTAATTGCTTAAATTATTTATTTATAGATCTGTATATACGAATTAAAAATTAAATGTGATTTTGGTTTGGAGGAATATGTTTACTGAATCTTGTCCAGTATGGTGTTTCATATGCGTAACCTTACGTACAACGTACAACAACGTTACATACAATGAAAAAAAAAACAAACTAAAATGAAAATAACTTGTTTTCATTAATGTACGAAACATGTTTACCTGTTTAGGATTTTTCGAGAAGATTCTTTATCTTCAAATATTTTAAACGCTTTGGTAATTTATTAAATGACTAGTTGAAGTATTCTCTTTGTCGATATTTACGATATAAAATGAAATGAAAGTCAAATGTCAATTCTTATTACTTGTTTATAATTCTTCATAAGATTTATCTAATTGTAACGGAAAATAAAAAGCAGAAAGAAAATCCGTAGGTATCTTTCTTTTTTGTTTTTTTCTTAATAATTGTAAATAAAATAAAATAAAAGACATGGTCCTATAGGCAACTGAAAGCATGCTACTAGAACATAATGATCAAAACCATTAAAGTACAAGTGTACTACAAACTTGAGCAGACCAGCCTTCACAAGCAGCACCTGTTCACAAGTATGATGCATGTGATAGCTATTGCTTACGATAGCGATACGATGTGATAGCTCCTCAACGCTTCCTTATCATTAAAATTACCATTAAGACATTATAAGCTTTTAAGGTTAAACACTTTTTGATGCATCTTCCCAGAAAATAATTTTTAAACATTTAATAAAAAATAAAATACTACTTTATTTTATCAGTAATGTGGATTATGTATATATGTATGAGTTAAATGATTATTGGTGATCGCAGTGCCAAATATCTCATATACAAGACGCTGATGTCCGTTACTTGTTCTGTCAGTTCCGGTCTGGCATATTGTTATTCCGTTTTCAGTCATAAGCCACCAGATTCTACTCGCATTTCCCTAAGTCGGCTTTTACGACAATCACAACAGACGCGTGTCAGATTACGCTATCGCCTCCGCAGGGCCCGGTACATAGGTAATTAATTATAAACAATTAATAATTTAATACATGCACATGCGGCCGGTTATTATTAATACATTTAAAGACCGTGAGTTCAAATTTTAAAGCATATTTGTAATATAATAAATTTTGGAGATATTATTTTAAATAATAGGAAATAAAATATTAAACATATATAAAATTATACAAACAATAATTAATCAATACTTTTATATATTATGTACACTAGTATTGAAGTTCAGAAGGAAGGTAACGCACACACACCAAGCACAGCACATGGCTGAAGTGAACATTGTTATTTTTAATGTGGGTCTTTTTACTGCATTGGAGAAACACCTAAATAATGAGGTCAATGCAGTGGTTGCCGGTTAATGTCTAAGCAAACTATCGATCGATTTTGTATCTCTTTCTTACTAGTAGGGGTGCTAACGATCTTACAGCATTTATTCGTACCAATGCTCCTTCATATAAGTTAAATTAAAAAAGAGACCAGACTGAAATAAAAACGATTCAGTAATTATTTTAATAGAACTAAGCAAGATAGTCGTGTGGTAATGGTACTTGGCTCCAAATTAGGAGACCCTATTTAGATCCCTTGTGCTACACAGAGGCTTGTACCAATGAGTTTTCATGAGAAACATACGTGTATGTGCGATTTATATCGTTGGCCTGAACGCTAAGAAGCGATAGGCTAACCACCTGTCCTGATGTTCCAATTATATTCTGGTGAAAAGTGCGCTAAACCAACTAAAAAATATAAAGAATACGGTAGAGTGAGCTTATTTATTTATTTACTAATACTGTTTTAAGTAATACCCCAAAGAGTTAATTTTTAATTTTAATAAATTTTATAGAAGGGCAACTGCAAGTATTTTCGCTATAGCATTTTAATCTAGCGCTAAGGTTATCTTACTCCTAGTGGACGTTTATGAATAAAAGGATGCATACATAAAAATTAAATTACTTACATCGTTGGGGTATTTCCTCTTTGTAAACGTAGAATATAAATATTTAAAGAGTAGAGCGAGAAAGAAAACCTTGCAAGAAAACGGGAATGTCTAACTATTTTTATTGTTTAAAACTATCAAATTATAAAACTGTAATGCGAAAACGAAAATAGCAACGAACTAGATTTAATGACGATAAAATTTAATTATATTGTTTAGAAATTGATTCCTCCAGTTGTATTATACATTTTTATCGTTAGCAAAGAAAAAAATCACTTTAATTATTATTAATTTAAAAGTTTTTTTTTGGGATTTACTTTTTATAGTGATTAGATTTTGCCAATGATCTAGAGTCTAGTATCATAGGCAGGAAAAAGACACATACATACATTGGGATTCAAATCCAAAAGCACTACTTAGCAGTAGGTAGTCTGCCTGACCTTCATGCCTGAGCACATAGTTGAACTTATACATACGGTAAAGTAGCAGACTGTTGCCCATTGCTGGGTAAAGGCAGGAGGCCTTTACCCCAATATCTGTGGTAGTTTTGGAACCAAGAAGGGTCCGCCACACTGTTCCAGTGCGAATTAGCAGACTTCATAGATCCTAAAAATAGTAATTTTTATTATTTCTTAGGCATGAAAGTTTTCTCCGTATGTTTTCTTTCACCGGTGAGCACATGATAATTCCAGCACTTAATTTTAGGTCGGCATTACTAAAATTGTTAATAGCTATTTAGCTATTAATAGTGTTGCTAGCACCGGGGATCGGAGTCAGGTCGCACGCGCTTTATGAAACAAAAGCGAACACCCTGACCACAAGGACGCCTTGGCGAAACCACGGCTATATAATGTGATGGAGAGCAAAAGTAATGGGGTCAAAGGGGGAATATAATAACTATTTATCCTAATGACAAACATCACCTGCACGCGGTGCACCAGGCTGATTTACCAACAAAGTTCGGGTTAACCACTGATAGCGTAAAATCATCCTGAGTATACTGAACGATTAGCACGGAATTGTGATGGGAACCTGCATCACTGGTGCGACGTTACCTATACTAAGCTTATTAACCCACCGTAAGACATGGGAACATTATACACGAATGCTTTTTTTTGAGGCTTTTATGGAAAGAAATATGTCCAGCAGTGGAACGACGAAGACATGTTAGTGTTAGTTGTAACAAAGACAAGAAATATGATTTAAATGCAATGTTTTTTTTAATTAAAAAGTAATAGTTTTAAAAATGGACTTAAAAACAATCTTTATACTTTTTTACTGTTACGTAATATTTTACACTCAACTTAAAAAAATTATTTTAGAAAATTTAACTAAAAACTTACTAGCAATTTTACAACAAATGTTTTAAAGGTGTTTTATATTATATGTAGCAAGTTTTTAAAAATATTTCCCTGTAGATCTGTTTTTTTGTTAGTTTACCGTTTTACCTCTTTTGTATAAAGTTAAGTAAAAAAATCTGTGGTTGGCGATTGATTCTGTATAGCATTACGACTATATATCTACTCGTTGCTTGATGAAGTCAACCGAAAATAAACGAATGGCTAATAAAACATACAACCAAACTATACAAACCTAAGAATAGTTATCAGAATATTGACGTAGAATCAAATTTATGATGCACGTATTGGTAACGTTTCAGTTATTGATAAATAGGCAAGTTTAGTTGACAACTTGTTGAATCACTTGATGGTATTTATCGGACAGCCGCGTATATAGGCCATTTTGACTAAAACAAAATAAACGTAAATATTATTATTATTATAATAATATTATAAAAAATCAGCAACATGCACAGCACAACAACAACGTGATATTTGTGAGCCCATTGCTTCTCCGATTTTACCCAACTTAACTAATTGTTATTGAGGCTTTGACGAGTAAGAGCATTTTTATATTCTATAATTATGGTGTCCATTTAGCTGACACTGACAGGAGGGACATAATTACTCTAAAACAACTAATCATCTGTTTATGTTATAGTACTTTAATTAATAAACGATTATGTAACATCTTCATCATGCGAAAACCATGTAAAACCGTCTATGAAAGAGAAATATTGGCTCAAGAGAGAGAAAGATTGGCTTAAAAGAGACAAGATTTCATCGATAGGAAGCCTGATATGTTTTAATTGTATATATAAATATTTAAATAAAATCGTTATGGTACTAATATTTTAAGCGCATTGTAATAACTAGAAAATAAGGAAATTGGGCATTCCATTCGTCGTTCGTCTTTTTAATTCATTCACACACAGAAATTCCTGGTATCCATTTATTATCCGTTCTAAAACGTATAATACGCATGTACTATGAACGTCGAGTAGGCCCAGCGTCCATTACATTCTCTCCTGTGTCGGTTATTTGCCTGCTTGCTTTCAGAAAATATATATTTTTAATGGTTACTTTTTATTTTTTTACTTTTAATAATTGAAAATTTGACAATGATGCCCAAGGCTCGTGGCCTTACACGCCCTAGCCATGTAATAATGTTACAATTAAAGTTAATAATTTTTTTTTTAGAATTAAGTCTGGAAGGCGTTTATTATGTAAGATACGTCAATCAAGTTGCTGTGAAAAAAGAGTAAAGACTTCGGCGAAGGTTTACAGACTGTCATGTAGTAAAGCCTCACAGTACCGTGAACTTTAACTATGCACGCATAAGTTTTATCATTATTACACATTTTCTGCAAAAAAACTGATGTATTTTAATGTGAAACAGAACTTAAAATCTAGTATAGCCAACTAGGCACAAAGTCATACCCTTTCTTTGTAATAGTCTATACTAGCGAGTCTGACTGCACGCCCTGATCTATAACTAAACCGAATGGAACTTCTCAAATAAGATACAATTTTTTGTTGTAAATAGTTATTGGCTGCCAAAACACGACAAGAAAGTGCCAATGGCAACTAACGATTGACGACATCTTAACAAATATCGAATTTACTTATTGATTGGAAATGAAATAGCGTACCATCTGGCCCTCAGGGGTGACAACGTATTTATAACCTTTTTCGATTGAAGTTTTTGGCAAGTGCCTATGGACTTCTAAGTGACTTGGATCTTCAGCTACTTAACATGAGATGGAGTGTTAGTTCGTTAGTCAATCCAATAAAAAGAAAACATATAAATAAATTCAAACTAACATCCTATCCATGCAGTTTTATTTTATGAGTGATTACCGACGCCAACGTACATCTGCAATACCAGAAGAGATGCAGGTGCGTTACCGGCCTTGAAGGATATTTGGGGAAGGAAAAAGAGGAGTGGGGCCTCCGGTTACCTCACTCATCGAACAAAACGCATAAGCAAAAGATGTCTTTACTTGACGTCGGCATTTTGAAAGACCGTGTTAATAACCCGGACGAGCCGGCCCATTGGAACAGCAGCAGAAGCCTCCGCTTGGCTATACCACATACAAATACTACTGGTAAAGATTTTAGAACCGATAATTTATTAGGTTTTCGAATATGTAGATAGATTGTTATGTATATTTGTACGAGCTATGGGTTGCGGGATTGGAGTGAAAGGCCGGTATCTTAAGCTTCTATTTATTTGACCTGTTACCTGCAGAGTTTCTTTGCCAATGTAGTGTCCCTCGGACGTGATTTTGCACGGGTTTTCCTGCCAGTAACCAATTCTTTGTCTCTTCTTGCATTGGTTACCTTGCCTTAACTCCTAGTCCTTTTCGTCCTTTTCCTATTCGTTTCTTCCTTTTTCTCTTCCTTTTCTTCCGTACTCAGTACTCCTTATATAGTTTCGAATTTCGATGTTCTTTTTATTTTCGAATATTACCGAAATATTTTTTTATTTTTATTAAAAAAAAAGCTTTTTTGTGAGCGTAAAGTCACAGTGACTTTACACTCTTACCTACCAAAGTGCTTCGTTAACTTATTAGCCTAGCAATTTATAAAATATTTTTCATGACTTTGGAAGATGATGGTGACATGATTTTGGAGCATTCGTAAAACTATGACATCCTTGTCCCGAGCGTCGGTCTAGCCCATAATACCAAGCAAGCCTGCCTACGTGTACAACTTTCAAGGGTCCTCTACCTTTCCTGTCGTTGCTTTTTGTTACTATTCGGTAAGAACCTTCCCAGTTCGCCTGACGGTTTGGAGATCTTCCTTTTCGTTGTACAGGATTATGCAGCCATACCAGCTTTATTTTATTAAATCCTTGACAGTTAGCGTTGCAATCATATTGAGTTTTTATCCTGTTAAATTGTAATTCGTATGTGTGTCAAAGTTAGTGATTTGTTACTCTTATTGGCGAATATATTATATAATTACGTGGATCTTGGCGAACTGACTGTACCTTCAGTGGATGAGCAACGGTTTCTTTCATAGACAACTATTAGTCTATGAAAGCAACCGTTGCCGTACCCTAACCATACCGAAGTGCGTATTTCATTATCTTGTATTTCTTCCACAAAAGTATTAAGTATTTTAATGTAGGATTAGATCTTGAAATGAGATGGCCACTATTGATGATCCTTGCGTAGTAACTCAATCTCTAAGGTTTATTATTGCAGAGTTTCGGAACTAGATTGGTGCGGTCCTTAACTTGAGTTCTGTGAACATCTTCTAGGTGGCTGTCTCCGTATCTTGCTTCATGTACCTCTTTCAGTTGTTCGTAGGTAACTATTTGCCCTCTAACATCGAAAAAGTCTGATTATACAGGCCCAAAGTCAATGCCTTTTGCGCATGTTCAGGAGGTCGGCCAATTGCACGTGCCATAGCTTCAAATTGCATTCTGTAAATTGCCCACGATGTTTCGTCAAATTCAGACACTTCAGGTTGCAGAGGTTACCGTTGGTAAACCATTTAGTTATACCGAAAACATTTTGATTTTTCTATGTCCTCAATTATCGCCCTTATCTCACTTTCATGTTTGTCCACGCTCACTTTCAGGTTTTTTGTTCCTGTTTTTATTTTTGAACTGGCGCTGCATTGTAATAAATGACTCATAGGACCTCCTCATGCATGTGCTTGTTCCTCTTGGAGACATTCTTGTTCTAGTTGGCGGCGTTCTTGGTCTTTCTGCATGTCGCGGAGTTGTGCTAAAAGTACGTCGAGTTCACCGGTGATCGGAGATACACCCTGAGTAGCCTGTACTGAACCGCTAGTCGCAGAGTTATCTGATGCTGCTGCGTAACTGGAGCACGATAAGTCACACTTTCTTTGTTTCCTTAAACTTCTATTTATTTGATCTCTTACAAAAGGATCAGAGTTTCTTCGCCGATGCGGTATCTCTGACTTGTGACACCGCATCCCAGAGACACGGCATCTTTGCAGGGGTCTCCTTGCCAGTAACCAATTCTTTGTTTCTTCCCGCATTCTTGTTACTTTGCCTTAACGCCTTGTCTTCTTCATCCTTTTTATCTGTTTTTTTCCTTTTCTTCCTAATATTCCTCTTCCGTTTATTTCGGAACTCACCACTGAACTGTCCGATTGCGCGATCCAATCCAACTTATATAGTTCCGAATTTCAATAGACTTTTAATTTTGGAATATTCTTGAATATTTTTTTTATTATTATTTATAAAATCTAAGTTTATATTCAAGTCACCATTACCTACCATAAAATTTTTTTTTCATCAAAGTAGACAGGAAATTTATGAAATGTATACCTTTAGATTTTATATTCGAAGACGTAATAACTGATAAGACGTTATCGTGCATTCGTGACAAGAAGATAAGTACCTATGTATTATGTATTTATCAAATGAGACTATTCTATTTATCTTTTATTTTATATGATGTTCGATATTCAAAGCATCAAGGAATTATTTAAATTGGTGTTATGGAACTTGAATAGAGGTACTTGTATATCTTCGAAGTCAAAAGATATTAAACTTTATCTAGGTCAGCATCCTGGACCACACAGATATTTTCCGCCGTGTTGAATTAAGTTTAACCGAGTGTTTTGATATTAAAATTTCTCAAAAATTAAGAGTTCCTTAAACACTTTTCAGGGTGAAATGATGATGAATGATGATAACCATTTTAAAGCTTACCTATATTAATGGTCTAAATTTTAGTTCATTAACTCTTTTTGTGTCCTTGATCCTGATATGACCCATAACAATTATTTCAAAGTTATGAAACGAAAAGGGTTATAAATGATATGAAAAAAAACAACAGCAAAAAATTTACTTTTTTTGTAATGGGCAGACAAAGATTTTATCTAAACTTAACGAAAAGTTCACCTGAAGTGCAACCAACTTCTTACTTCTTTGTTTACGAACCAGTATTAAGCTAAAAAATAATTCGTTCATATTCACTGCGCATGACAAATTTATGTTTATATACTTACTTTAATGTTACTACTCGTACTTAGATGTTAGTCTTTATGTACTTTATATTGATTGAAAGTGAAGGTGGCTGCCTCTTGTTAACCCACAAACGTGACGAGGATAGCTATGTACACATTACAATATTGGTATTATGCAATATCAATTAATTGCTTTATAGACTGCTAGTAGTGCATTTATTCGCTATGATAGATTAACAGCCACTAACCGCGATATCATCGCCAATGTGACATACAATTTTTGGATCTCTTGATCGAGTTATAATGCATTCTATGTCTTGTTCTACTATAACCTACCGTTTTGAAATCTATTTAGTTAAATAGGTGTGATTGTGCGACGAACATTCATCTTCTCACATTTATGAATAGGCTTGGTTCAGAGGGATACTTCACTATTGTATTTAAAAATATGTTACTCGTAAATACAGACAAAAAATATCTGTTTGTGTAGTTTGAGGGATAGAGCACGCATCAAAGAAAGGACCGTGAACGTTAAAATTGATAAATAATTAAACCATGCTAGTTGCGAAGAAAAAAATGCTAGTTCCCGAACCTAGGTGCATACTTTATTGAGAAATTGTATAGGTCCCGTTTAATAAGTTATTTTCGAGCACCTCTACTTACATAAATTAAGGCTTTTGTACCCGCCTATCGTATTCAAATCACGCTATAGTTGTTCATTTACCTCGGAGGTCAACTCGGATTGCTCCATAACTAAAGTAAGCCATTGCTTGTGGCTTCAATTATCACGAAAAATTTCAATACCGTACCTTACCTTTAAAAGCCTGTAAAATAGTCCACTGCATGACATAGTCCTCTGACATAAAGAGGATTTGCTATAATAACCACGCCCGGCAAGCGGATTAGCAATCGCACTACCATACACTTTAGATGCTGCTGCCTGTCATCAATCTTGGTATTTTTTGAGATGTTTATCTCGCTATCTGTAGATAGTCATGACGTTTTTCACCCTTAGTCACCTCTTACGACATGAACGGGAAGAAAGGGAATGGAGTGGAGACTTAATTTCAAAAATTTTCATAACTCTTTCTTTTTATTAAATGCTGCCATATTACTCCGTCATTTTAACCATCGTTAATTTATGTGGTACGAGTTCTTTCTCATAATATCACCAAATTTTTGTATGTAGTATTTTGTATTATTTTATTGGATGTATCGTTTGAATGTATATTTTACTATCATTTGCTACTAACCTTTCCTCCAAAACAATCACCTAAGTATTATTAGTAAATGTGGTAATGTGAAATAGAGTAACTGCCAATGTGCTTGTGTGTTTGCGATCGAGAATCGATACGATTCTTCTCTACATCAGTATAATTGTTATATAGCTTTGCCACTAGCACTTACACGCTAGTTTTTAGTTACACATAAATGCGATAGCGAAACCTAGGCGACGGAGCTTCGCTTCTTCACTTTGCGTCTTCTGAATTTACATATTACGAAGTACCAGTTGAAGAGTTACTTAAGTTTATTGCAATTGGCATGTGGCTTAATGTCATTACTAACGAAGCGCCACACTATGAACTACTGTATTTGATAATGTACTTCGATATTCGATAAGGTGGCATTTTTATTAGATTTAATTAATAATTATTTTAATTATTGGTAATTTCCGAGAAACGAGTGTTTTTAATTGAATCATTTTAAAGTGCTTTAAGCGTTCATCGTGAGAACGGAGGTGGCGGCATTTACTTTTACTATACGTAAGGTAATAAAGGAATCGTTTTTGTACGCGCTCTATTCTTTCTGCGTAAATTGTGTAGCCAGTATTCCATACCACAATACAGTATTCTAGATGACTTCTAACAAGCGAGTTGTACATGTTAATCGATAATATACTGTTTTTAAACTTACTCATTTGGCTGGTAATGAAACCTGAATGTTGCGATGATATCTTGATTATAGCGAAAAGACATATAGTAAAATCAAAATAAAAGTAAAAGTAGTATAGTCAATTTTATATGATAACATTATTGATATTTAGTATCATATAGTTTTTACAACACCATTCATTAAGCTCATTGCTGTAAAACATTAATGTTATCGGTACTACAAACTGTTAGTTACAATAGATTTTAATATCGTCAGCATAAATTTTCAATCAGAGGCGTTACTAACAAAATTGGCTGTCTGGAAGAAGGCTTCTATAAAAACGTTTCTCAAGCAGGTGAAAAAGATAAGTCAATTTTTAATTTTTTTCTACAAGATTCAAGAGTATATAAGCTTCATTATGAATGTGGTCTCTCTTACATAAGGCAAACTAAAGGATCTGTAAGGATCTGCGTGAAAGAATACATAGCTGACGTAAAACACCGACGCTCTAGGAAATCTGCTGTCTGTGATCATATTCTTGATCGCCCCAACCATTACTTTAGAATTGATAGACCACAAATCTTCGCAAAAGAACACCGATTCCTGCCAAGGATGATTCGAGAGGCTACTGAAATCAAAAGCATCCTAACTTCAATAGAGAAGATGGCTGGGTGCTGCTACCACTGTACGACCGCAAGATATATTAGTATATACAGAATGTACAGAGTACATTCATCTGGACGACTAACACCTCAGTCCCCCCGTGACCACGGCTGCTGTAAAGCAATCAAAACGTCGGGAGTATAAAAACAAAATTAAACGTGGTGAAGTCCGTAAATAATTGTTTCATTTAAAAGATTAGATGTAGTTGATCTTTGAGGGATACTGGATTCATACTGATCAGGATTTATTTATTGTCTGACATGAGTTAGTAGCCTTCTATGCACACAGTGCCTCCAACACCTTTCCGCAAATTGGAAGAAGTGAAATGGGTCTGTATTGAGTTACATTATTACTATAACCAGACTTGAATTAATTATACTAGAAACTTTCTACAATTGAGGAATGATATAAGAAGAAAGTGACTTATTAAATATTATCGATAAAGGTTTACAAAGACACAGGACACACACCTGCACAGGACTTAAAAAATAGAGGAGGAAGAGAATCTGTACTTCAACTTTTATCAATATTAAGCGATTGCAGATATTCAAGTACATCAGATAGTGTTCAGATAAATAACAACAAGAAATGTTGTGTATGCGGAGTATAATTCAAAGCAATATTCATTAAAGTTTAATTAAATATATCATTAACGTGAATATGAGTTTTGCCATAAGTGATTCCAGTCTATAACATCCAATTCTTATTTTAAATTATATAAGAATAGTAATTTAGTCATAGGGATTTTTTTAGTGTTTGTTTTACCTCAAATGTTTTTGTTTTTGCCATACTAGTTAACTAGGTCAAAGACCCCCAATTCTAAGACCTTTTCGACCCAGCCAACTGGCGTCTGCTGCACGCATTTGAAATCGTCGACGTGTCGATTGTGAAATCTGGCAGGGTTGTCGTTCTAGCCCAGGTCATTAAACCATTAGTCAGAACGAATAGCGTCAGCATTTTATTTGAATAATTAGCCTATTCAATTTGTTTGAAAAACTCTCTCTGCCGAGGTCGGTTTTTCCGGAGGCCTATAACCTGGATATCTTCAAGGCCAAAGTGAACAGACATCTAGGCAAGCGTGTACCGTCCTAGGCCTCATCTTCGCTTTCCATCGGTCAAGATTGAGGTCAAACGCAGGCCTATTTTTTCATAAAAAAAAAAAAAAAACGTTTATTATTATTTCTGTCGAACAAAAAAAATCACTTTAAATACTTATGACGTAGTAGTAATATTTTTTTCATTTAATGTTCATAAGGTCGCATCCATCTTGTATACATGTAGTAAAGGGGCCATCAACAGTCAAGCTTACAACGTTAGCCGACATAGTTACATTTCCTATAAGCCACCTCCTTTTATTTATTCGTGGAGATATACCCAGCGTGTATACCTGCCCTCGCATGGGCAAGGACAGGTTTTCACCGATCAAAACTCCACGGTGTTCCGCCTTTGTCGCATTTCGGCAGGACCAGGGAACGCTCTCGTACACATTCGCGACCACACCTGTGCCAGCTGCCCTTAGCTGCCTCACTTCGGAGAAGGACGCGCTGGAACACAGACGGGCCTACCTTCTTGACCTTCAATCCCCCTTTAATTCCGGGCACAGTATATTGTGTTATTATTGTATTCCTTTCGTTTATATAGTAAAGTAGCCTGTAAGTGCCCACAGCTGGGCAAAGGCCTCCTTCTCAAATATCTGAGAGGGTTTTGGAACCGGGAAGGGCCACGCTGTTTCAGTAACGGTTGGCGGGTTTCACATATCCTCGATATAATATTTTTCATTATTTCTCAGACGTGCAGGTTTCACGATTTATAGGTTCGAATTCATTTAGGTGCCCTTTTTAAATTAGGTCGCGGGAAAAGATTTTTAATAAACTATAAGTAAAAAGTTGCAGTAAAATCTCTTTGATTGTATTATATGTCTCTGACTGGTTTTGATCTCATTAAATAGACGACATTTTAAAAACAGAAAAATAAAACTAAAAACATGTTCCCGCCATTTACCTATTATAATCCGTCCACCAAAATGAGTGAATCTAACGAAAAAATTCAATACATTTTGAAGTTTTATTACAAAATAGGGGAAAAAATTGGCTGACTCTGACCTATTACGGGTAAAGTCGATGCCATTTTTGAAAAAATGGAGTAAGAAAAAAGTCGGCATATTAGTAGTTACGACATAGATGGAGAGCTAGAGGTTGACCACAAAACAGTTTTGACCTATTTGAGAAGTCGGAAGATACAAAAAAGCTCGATATTTGGGTGCCTTGTGGGGCTCACTGAAAGAAACTTAATGAATCGTGTACTCATTTGCGATTCTCTATTGAAACGTAATGAAACCGAACTGTTTTTGATAAGATTGATCACTGGTGATGAAAATTGAATTACCTATGGCCAGAACGTGCGAAAGAGATCATGTTCAAAGGTCAAGCTCCACAGACTATAGCGAAACTCAGATTAACTCGCAATAAGGTGATGCTGTGTGTATGCTGGGATTGGAAGGGCATCGTTTATTATGATTTTACTGCTAGCAAAACCATTGATTTAGATCTATACTACCAACAGCTGATGAGACTCAAGCAAGATATAGAAAAAAAGGGCCGGAATTGATCAACAGAAAGGGTGTGATTTTTTAACATGAAACGCCAAGCCACTCACATCTTTAGCCACATAGTAAATATTGAGAGAGCTTGGTTGTATAAGTGTTTATTATACATATAGCACAAGCACCAAATAGCTCTGACCGTGCACCCTCAGATTTTCACCTGATTCGGTCTCTTCAGAATTCTTTAGGTAGGTTAACATCAAGAGAGTGCTGGAGGAGGAGGACTTTCTACAGCAATAGGATTATGTCACTATCTACAAAATGGAAAAAAATTATTGAACAAAATGGCACATATATATTATAATGAAATGAAAAAAAAAAACAAATATGATAAAAAAATATCTTGAATTTGTATACAAAATACGAAAATACTTTTTCTCTGACCTATTTATTATTTTAGGTGAAGTAACAGTTGTAAGTAGCCCATTTAAAGAAATACATACAGTGGTGTTTGTATAATTAGAAACACTACCAACGGTCCTTGACATTATGTAAGATACTTCACCCCAATCGTTTTTATTTTGAAATTAAACAATAAACAGGACAACAATATGTTCAACGATTTATCATTTATTAGAAAAACAATATAAATCCCATTACACAAGTGCAGTTTCAATATTACATTACGGACAGACATTTAAATCAGTTTTAAGGTATGAACAATAATGGTCAATTAATGAGAAACAACAACAAAAAAGTATAAAAAACAATATTATTTTAAGTATTAGTAATAAGTATTGTTATTTACGAAATAGCTACTATCCACAGCCAACCAATAGTTATAATTAATATTTAGTGGCGTATCCCTTATTTTCAATAACAGCACTGCAACGACGTGGCATTAATTCAATCAATTTCATACATTTTCTAGGGGGATTGAATTCCAAGCTTCAACAAATGATTCAAATAGTTCGTTTTGACTGGTGTTACGTTTGTTTGAGGCTTTCTTTTTAACAATATACCAGATATTTTCTGTCGGGTGTAAATCCGGACTATTTGCTGGCCAGTCTGAAACGGATGCGCTATGCGGATGCGGAACGCTGTTCGCTAAGGAAACATTTGACACTATTGGCCGTGTGTTTAGGGTCATTGTCATGCCGAAAGATCCAGTTTACAGGCTAATGATCGTCCGAGTAGGGAATCATTGTGTGCTCTAAGATATTTTTGTATTGCCATTGATCCATTGTACCTTCAATCTTCCGAACGGGTCCAACTCCACATCCGGAAAAACACCCCCAAACTTTAATGTTTTATTTTTAATTCATCTGAAAATAACACTTTTTTCCATTCTCGTACCGTCCAATTAACATATTTTTTAGCGAATAATAATCGCGTCTCTCGGTGTTGCTAGGTAAGAAGCGGTACCTTTCGAGAGATTCTCCCAAACAATTTAGCTTCCACTAATCTTCGGCGTCATCAGGCGAAAAAACTTCATTTTTAATTTGGTTGGAGCCTTTACTTGGGACTTTTTGCAACACGAACGATTAGTGTATCTTCTCTGGCAGAGGTTTTTCTTGGCCGAGCCTTTCTAAGAACATTTTCAACAGTTCCATGTGTTTTATAATGATCAATTGCATTAAAAACTTTCTTAACAGAACAATTTAAATGCGCAGCTATTCTGTACGCCAACTTATGATCTATATGTAAATTAACAATTATTTGGCTAGTTGATGCGTCACACTTTTATTTTTGCCCATTTTGAACAAAATAAATTCAGATTAAATTTTGTATTGCCGCCAAAATAATAGAAAAAGCCAAGAAAGAAATGTTATTCTCCAATTTCAAAAAAAGAACGAGCTATGGATGCTTTTTTAAAATGTTTCTAATTATGCGTCCAAGCGGCCAGTAACAGAAAATATACTCCTACATGAGTAAGACTCATTTTGTAATTAAAAGTAAAATATGTCTTATATTTTATGCATTTAATGAGTTTTTTATTTGAGTGGCTATATTATTGCATGATTATTAATTATTGAATGTGTATATTTTTTACGAATATTTGTACGTTGAAGTTATACTTTCTTTATTCACAAGAAGTGTTTCTAATTCATATAATTAGAAAAACCACCACTGTATATAGTGTGTTAGTATCACAGCCACTTGCCAACAGAATTCTTACGTTAATAATAATCTCAAACGTAACAATAAGTTAACAAGCTCAAGCTTCATGTGTCACTTTGTGAATATCAACTGCTAAGTGCGGTGCCGTCAAATTCGCAGACTATTCACATATTCATATTCTAGAACACACGCTGTGCTTCTGCATAATGGATCATCATAGTAAATTATTGTTCTAAAGTAAAATGTAACTAAAATGAAAGCAAATCTTAGTATGAGACTTCGGTGATAGCCTTTTAGTATGTTTGCTGTAATTTTTCTCAGTAAATACAATTGCAAGTTTTAAATTTGGTGCAGTCGTTAATGCCTTTTGCACCCAGCTATTTCCGGTGAAATATTTCCGAAATATTTTTGTTAATTCGTGGCGTATTACAAAATTGTAAATTCAATTATTATGCATACACGTTAAAGGTTAAATAAAGGGGGCAAGTTCGGAATTTTATAAAAATGGAGGACCAGCAACATCATTTACATATTTGCAATATTTGTTTTTTTTTGTAGCAACATGATGCAAACTAATGTAAAAGGCATATTAAACGTCCCTTAGCACGGTACAAGCCTGCTCTTGTAATAAGAGGGCTTAGAGCGTAGTCTGCCGTAATTCTTCATTGCCGGTTAGCGCGCTGCATGCATTTCAAATTATTTCAAGCATGTAGAATTTCTAAAGCTATTTTGTGTGTAGCTAAAGCTAAAGTGTTTGTATTATGATATTTTATTTTTGTTTAAAAATACATTTCCCTCACTGTAGAAATTTCTTCTGTATCTAGTAGGTTTTATATTGACTATGGATAGTTATAATACACGTTTAAACGAATAAGTAAGTGTAATCTTGTATTTGTATGTGAATCGAACCTATGTCCTGCAGCGCCGCTGAGCCGAAAACCATATCTTTAAAATGTTTGGCCTCACCTCTCTGACACGGATTTATCCATAGTAATGACGGGCAGCAGTGCCTAAGGTGCGTGCTGTCTGGTACTGCGATTCCCAACCCGCTTGACACGCGTTGACGATTGCAGGAAATCCTCCTATTGAGATAGGCTTATCCAGCTATTAAAAGGCGCTGAAGAAAAAATAAGATATGCAGTAGTTTAGGAAATAAAGCTGGAATGCCCCAATTTCGCATATTTTGTAGTATACAAACACATCATTTAAGTTAGTACATAATTTCTGCGTGGTATCGACGTATGAAATTGCCATCCCCTTTCTTCCCGTGGCTGTAGTAAGTCTAAAAGAAAAAGCTATGAATATCTATATAGCTACTGACAGGATGACTATCTCGAAATATATCAGACTTTTTTCCAACCATACAGTGGCGGCACTATGAAAGGCCGATTGCATTATGAAAGGCCTGGCCGATCATGACTATTACTTTTGTGTAGTGTGTGTACTACACAGTTGACAGACGCCGATAATTTTTGGAAGTTGTCACCGTAGTCAAGATCTGCCAGGAGCACATCATTATCATTATCAAGGAAAGTGCTACTCTAAAAACACTTAAAAGCTGTTGTTTAAATCCGGTGACACTACTTTACATTCTCTTTTCCTATTCAAATTCTATTTCATTTTATACGAGTATTGGTTTATATACTTAGTCTATTGCTTAATAGTTTTGATATTGTCTTTAATGCCCAATACCGTCTTGTCAACTCTTACGTCGTCGAATGACAAGTAAAAAGAAATAACATTTTATAAATTACCAGTCGATGTTAACGGTACTCTGAGGTAGGAAAATAGGAGTAGCTGTACATTGGTTGAAATATAAGCCTATTTTCTTCAATAAAAATAAAACGTCGTTTCGCGAATATTCTGGAATAATCTAAAATACAAAGACGGTTGAAACACGGGACTAGATGGACTGCAGCGTTATAAGGACAGTACAGTGGTGAGATCTGATGTGAGTGGAAGAGTAAGATCACTAAGAAAAAAAAGACAAAAGGAAGAAAAGAAGAGGAAAAGATAGAAAAAAACAAGAAGAGAAGGCAAAGTGACCAATTCAGTAAAATACAAATTGATTACTGGCAGGAAGAACCGTGAAAGATCACGTGCGAGGCATAGCACATCCAGGAAGAAACTATGTACCGCTTGTAGGTGATCAAATATAATTTAAGATACCGGTCCTTTACTCCAATCTCGCAACCCGTAGCTCGTGACAATATTAAATCCTTGTTTAGATCGTTGGTATCACATCCTCAGCAGTTTTTTCTTAAGAAAACTAATCTGAAGTATTAAACTACTTAATTAAATACTAAGAAAGTCTGGCTATCATTTAAAATATAAGCCTAAATACGAGTAGAAAAACAATAACTTTCGACTGATGTTCCTAGTGGACGGACAATTATTAATTGACAGCCCTTAAAGCCTTTGTAGCAAGCGTACTTGACGACACCCAGCCTCCCGACCAAGCCAATTCCAGTGTAAACGTACTCTTCTTCAGATTGTACAGAAGACCGAGGAGTTCCATTTACCATTATGTCGGGAGTAAATGGACTAGGAGAGTATGGAGGTATATGTGGATGGACGACTCAGTCTTAATTTGGGCGGTCATTTCAACAGTGCCAGATAGACTCCCGATACATCGAAGTGTTGAGGTGTTTGTACCATTGTACAATTTGTATCATTGTACATTGGGGCTACGATATCTGTCTGGGTAGAACCAGATAACGAAAACAATCAAATTGCAGAAAGATGTAAGACAGAGGGATGTGGTATCCCCGATACATTTCATCGGTGCATTGGCAGAAATTTGCAAGCTGCTGAACTGAAAAGGTTACGGTATCGACATCAATGGCGAATACATCATTCACCTTCGATTGCTGACGACATAGTCTCTGTGGCATGACTACTGGAGAAGTTTATGCTTCTTTATGAGGTTATTGCGTCCAGATCATATAGTATGGTATAGTATAGTATAGTTTAGTATTTGATAGCCTCTTCCAACAGGTTAGTCTAAAGATTAACATGGACAAGACGAAGATCATGTCTAACAAGGATAAATTGTCCGACTAGGTAAGTCCTACTTCGACTCTAGAGGTCATTCGACTAATTCTCCGAAAACTCGGCTGGACCGAGTTCGGGAGAGTACAAAGTCAGACCTTCTCATCGAGTATACCTCAAAACCTCAAGACTCAAGTGCACAAACAGTGGTGCTGCCAGTAACGGCTTATGGAACCGACACGACCAAAAATGCATAATTAAAAAGCTGTCGGTAGTCGGGTTTACTATGGCATCAGGACGTCAAACACCTCAATTCCCCCGTGATTACGGATGCTGTAAAACACCCGTAACATTAGGAATATTAAAAAGTAATTGAACGCGATAAAATCCGTAAATAATAATTTCATTTCAATTGCAAACATTTACTGCGTAATAATTTATATAATTGCTTTGAACAGTAACCGTTGTTACTACTTTTATGTTAGATGTTTTGTCTATATACCTGTTTGTTAACATCACACACGTGAAGCCGCGAGCTATCGCTTATATAACATTATATTACAATTAAATAGATAACATTTTTAAAATAGAATAATTACAAGTAAAAACGGTTCCCACCATTTTTTCATTGCTTTTCTGTCCGTCAAAATTTGTGAAGGTAACGAAGAAATTCGATAAATTTTGAAGTTTTATTACAAAAAAGGGATAAATGCGACATAAGCCGCCAAAAAATTTTGTGAAGTTTGTGGATAAGTCCACAAACACCACACGCAAAGGCCACATGAGTTCACTGATTGATCACTGGTGATGAAAAGTGGATAACCTACGATAAGAAGGTGCAAAAAAGATGATGGCAAAGGGCAGTGAAGCTCCACAGACTATAGCGAAACCCGGATTAACTCGCAATAAGGTGATGCTGTGTGTATGGAGGGATTGGAAGGGCATCGTTCATTATTAGCTTTTATCAGCCAAGTTATGAGCCAAGCAATTCATCGATTCTGATCGCTTCTACCAACAGCTGACGAGACTCAAGCAAGAAACAGAGAAAAAACGGACGAAGTTGATCAGATTCGGACTGAAAGGGTGTGTTTCCATCATGACAACGCCAGATGACACATAGCCACTCAAATATTGTGAGACCGTGGTTGGAAAGTGTTAATGCATCCACCAACCATATAGCCCGTACCCTGCACCCTCAGATTTTCACCTATCTTGGTCTTTTAGAATTTTTTAGGTAGTGTCTCAGTCTTCTCTTGATGTTAACCTAACATCAAGAGAAGACTGTCAAAACTGCTAATTGTAGTTTTTTGCTCAAAACTCCCAAAATTACTACAGCAGTGGAATTATGTCACTACCTACAAAATGGCAACAAGTTATCGAATAAAATGGCATATACAGCGGTGGTCATATAATTAGAAGCACTTCTCATGAATAAAGAAAGTATAACTTCAACGTACAATTGTTCGTAAAAAATATACACATTCAATAATTAATAATCATGCAATAATATATCCACTCAAATAAAAAACTCATTAAATGCATAAAATATAAAACATATCTTACTTTTAATTACAAAATGAGTCTTACACATGTAGGAGTATATTTTCTGTTACTGGCCGCTTGGACGACTAATTAGAAACATTTTAAAAAAGCATCCAAGCAACACCGCGAGACGCGATTATTATTCGCTAAAAAATATGTTAATTGAACGGTACGAGAATGGAAAAAAGGGTTATTTTCAGATGAAGTAAAAATAAAACATTAAAGTTTGGGGGTGTTTTTCCGGATGTTCGGAAGATTGAAGGTACAATGGATCAATGGCAATACAAAAATATCTTAGAGCAAACAATGATTCCCTACTCGGACGATCATTTGCCTGTAACCTGGATCTTTCAGCATGATAATGACGCTAAACACACGGCCAATGGCGTCAAATGTTTCCTTAGCAAACAGCGTATATCCGTTTTAGACTGGCCAGCAAATAGTCCGGATTTACACCCGATAGAAAATCTCTTGTATATTGTTAAAAAGAAAGTCTCAAACAAACGTAATACCAGTCAAAACGAACTATATGAAGCATTTGTTGAAGCATGGTATTCAATCCCCATAGAAAAATGTATGAAATTGATTGAATCAATGCCCCGTCGTTGGAGTGCTGTTATTGAAAATAAGGGATACGCCACTAAATATTAATTATAACTATTGGTAGGCTGTGGATAGTAGCTATTTCGTAAATAACAAAGTATTGTTAATTAATTAATTAGTAAATTACTAATACTTAAAAAGTATTGTTTTTTATACTTTTTTGTTGTTGTTTCTAATTAGTTGATCATTATTGTTCATACCTTAATACTGATTTAAATGTCTGTCCGTAATGTAATATTAAAACTGCACTTGTGTAATGGGTTTTTCTAATAAATGATAAATCGTTTAACAAATTGTTGTCCTGTTTATTGTTTAATTTCAAAATAAAAATGATTGCAGTGAAGTATCTTACATAATGTCAAGTAACGTTGGTAGTGTTTCTAATTATAAGACCACCTCTATATATATTTATTAAATGTAAATAAACTATGATAAAAAATATCTTAAATTTGTATCACTTGAACTATAAAACTTTTTCCCCGACCTATATTAAACAAGTCACTAATTATTTTACAACCAATAACAACCCCTTTATTGGCCTGCAGAGTTGTTTACTACACCAAACGTTGTAATATTTTGTTGATATTTCTTATTGATTTCATTGATTAGAAATATAGTACTAACAAGGTAGATGTGCCTAATAAGAATAAGTATCTAAAGTATAAACTCTACTAAAATTCAATACGTACAATCCTGCACAATCGATAATTTGTAGTAAATGTCAAAACACCCGTTTAACACTAGTTTCCGTACAGTTGAAACGATTGATCATGTATTAAATGTCAATTAATTTGTTGTACTCGAGCCTTGATCAGATTTTTAACTTTAACCCTTTTTTGTCGTTTGAATAAATAAAGACTTATTGTTTCAAAAAAATTCTGAAGATAATTTTAACTTTGCGTTTATTATAAAAACAGCATCTGACTGAGGACTTGTACTAACTTTAACTTTAACTAACTTTGCTGGTGCAAAGTCGTCGAATGCCTGCGTGCATTTTCTGTTTACACAATTTCATACGTCATTTTTATACGCAGGATAAGGGGGAATCCAGCATTATTCGTTTATACACAAATTCACTAACTGAATTGATTCGATTATTGTTAAATTTAAAATCGCATTTTTATGTACTCTTTTTATTTGACGAACATTACTGGAACAAGGCAAGGTTACGTTTAACTAGATTATTCGACACAAAAGAGCAACTAAAACAAAAAAAATCATTATAATTATATAATGTTAATAGTAATTACTAATTCACTAGTAGTGGTAACAAAATAGTAGCATAGGTTTTTTTTTATTTTTTTACTGGGTAATCAGTTTAATGTTCCTAAGATTTATTTTCAATGATTAAAATATTAATGTAAATATATCCCGTAGCTATTTTAGAAAAGAAAACATTGACTATAATTAATCTAATATAATAATTAATCGATGAAACGTTTCAAATTAAACTTTATGGGAACGATAAAGCGAGGACAGGCGGACATAATAAATTTTTAAGTTAAAAATATTTATGCATACAAGTAGATTGGTAAATAGTTTGTAAAATACTACATTATTAAACCTAGATATGAAGGAACTACCTATTTCATGAATGAAGTTCAATATTTTACAAAATTCCTATTAGCTATCTGGCATGCATAAATAAATGCAAAGCAGTGTAATCGTAGTTTCCGTTCAGTTGAAAGGATGTAACCGAACTTAGAAATACAAGCTTTTAATAAAGCCATTCCAATAATATTAAGAACGCTACTCGGATTGTTTAATCTGGAAATTCATTGTGTGAACCGCGCTCTAAATGCGCTGAATGAACGCAAGTCTTTCATTCTTTAAAAACCAATATAGTTTTGTTCATAGCTACCTTAGCTCTTACGCGAAGCGATTATAAACTTGGAAGCCACTCTTTCACTCAAGTATAGATATTTGAAGCTTCTGGTTGCAGTATCTGAAGTTTTTCTAAGCGGTATCTCATCTACGCGGGTGCATCTCTTTATTTAATAAAGTGAAAAAAGAAAGAAGTAGAAGGTTAGTAGGATATTAGCAATTGTGTCAGGAACTAAAAGACGTAGCCACTATCTCCGGAAGTCGAATAGTCAGTCCGGTCAATGGCTATACGTCAATGTATTCGCTTGTGTATTCACATTTCGGGAAAGTACTTACTAATAAGAATTATTAAGAAACGCAGCAAAGTTTATCGACTGTAACTGTCATGCCATAGTGCCGTTTAAAAATTAAGAATAGAACCTTGAAAGCAGCTTTTCCAACAATGGAGTAGACAACACGCATGGTCCCCGCCCGATGTACGAATATCTACGAAACAGTGCAATATCATATCACGCTCCATTTTACCAAAAAGCATTCACATTTCACAGCACTGTGTATGTGGCTTGATACCGCGTTGGAGACTGTTGCTTTTGTGTTTGTTCATTAACTCAAAATTATGTGCTTCGAGTGATCGTACTTTTGTTACGTAGAGCGGGTTTTTGAAACAATTCTACTATTATCTCTATTGACCATTGTTTTTTGACGTCCGCGTTGTAATATTTTAGTAAAATGTAATATGCTTGTCTGATTGTAGCGTTTATGTATAGCGTATTTTTGACTCTGTTTTCACGTTTAGTGTTAAACACGTTAACATTAAAATCATTTACAACTACTATTTAAACTACACGAATTTTGAGTATTCTATAGGTATAACTATAATTTACATGTCAACTCCTGCCTAATTACATCCAATACATAAAAAGCTAACTACAAAATAATCTATAACTAATTTAACACCGCGAAGTGTCTTCAAAGACGTGTTTTGTTCTGTAATTTATGCAATGAAAAGTAGGAGTAGGTACACTCTGTTGCATTGAAACATAAATAATTTTGCATTGCGACATACCTATTGTTGAAGATGGTCGTGGTTGGTTAGTCTCGTGTTGATGCATTTCATTTTGTTCGGGTTTAATAATGCATGAGTTTCGTATAGCAACTTACCGAGATTTTCAGCGCTGGCGTTGACATCGTATCGGTGCGCGGGCTTAGACTGCGGCGCTGGGGAGTGCAGCGAAGTACTTTTGTGTCGACGGATTGTCGGCAGCCGCGATACAAAGGACGCATTGTTCTTGAATGATGCGCTCATAACCCGACTGTCAAACATACACGCTTGTCATTCGTTTTCCACTCAAACTTTTGGCTAGCTTACTATGCTCATAAGCCGAACCAGGGCATGGGATTTATATCCTTGTAGTCCTTGAAAGTAAAAAGAAATAGACCAACACATTCTTGTTGGCCTATTACTTTATTCAGTAAATATGTTCGTATATTTAAATATTTTCTTTATTCCTTTTGCTATTAAACAAGGTTAACTTAAAGGCCACGATAAACGAATGGTTAGGGAATCTGCTTCTGAAACAAGACTCGAGTTCGATCTCCTTTGTGGATGGCTCACATCATACCAATGAGATTTTCTAAACTTAAGTACAATTTGTATCGTTGACCTGAATACTAAGACATATTCACATATCACGTTGTTTCAAATAAAATCTGGTGAAAAGTGGGGTTGAACTATATTTATTCACGCCCTGTTTCCAACAGGGTAGGTAGAGACAATCTTCTTCCACTTGCTACGGTCTTCTCCCACTTTCATCAATCTTCGCATGCATACTCGTTGGTTTAGAGTATTCTTGACCTGGCCTTTTTACAGAACGTGTCCGATTTGTTCATGAAATGTTCGCCTCCACATGACTAAACCAGCTCAGCATCCCTTTCTCAATTAGTGTCACTACATCGTCTTTCACGCCACAACGCTCTCTGATCACATTATTTCGAACCCTGTCAGTTATCTTCTAATCAATCATAATTCTATACGCTCTCATTTCTACTGCATTTATCCTGCTTTCATGCCTCTTCTGCCATACCCAGCTTTCGCTTCCATATGTCTGTGTTAGTACCAATACCAGTACTCTATACACAGCCAAACGAGCTTTGAGAGATATCGTCTGGCTGTTCATAAATGTATGCAATGCCCCATTCACCATATTACCTGGCGTCGCTCTAATTTCAATGTCACATTCGTACCTTCCATCTGTCGTAAACATTGTTCCCACGTAAACAAACTCATTCACTTGCTCTAAACTATCTTATCTAATCTTGATACATACTTCCGTCATCCTCTCCTCTCTTTCAAACACCATAACCTTTGTCTTATTAACGTTTACTTTCATTCGCTTTCTTTCCAGTGCCCCATTCCTTATTGTCCCCATTGCCTGCACTTCCTTAGCCGATGATGCAAGTAAGACTTGATCGTCGCCGTAGAGCAAACATTTAACAGGCAACTCATTCATTCTTAGTCCACAATCACTCTCCTTCAAATCTGTCAAACAAATATCCAAGAATAAATTGAACTGCCATGGGGATGGTACACAGCCCTGTCTAACACCTTTATGGACATTAAATCAGTCCGTGTACGCCCCGTTAATTCTGATACAAGCTTGGGAACCCTCATATAGGGATTTCAGTGCTCGTATCAGATCACTGATCACTCCATGCAAAGATAGTGCCGACCACAATTCATCCCTCACTACTTTGTCATAGGCCTCCAAATCTATGAAAGCGCAATAGACTTTTTGCTTCTTGGCCAAATACTTTTCATATATGCACCTTAAAGAATACCTGATCCGTGCATCCCATCCCCTTTCGAAATTCTGCTTGCACATCCCATATGTTTTCATCAGTTTCATCCATGACTCTATCTATCAAAACTTTAGCATACAATTTGCTGACGACACTGAGTAGGCTAATTCCTCTATAATTTTTACAATTTTGTTCTTTTCTCTCACAACTTTATGCACTTCTTCATCCACCGAAACATTCTTATCTCTTCTACCTTTTCTTCTTTTAGAAACACCACATTCCTCAATCGCTACATTTACCAATCCATCTTTAAATGGCTTTCAAAACTCTTCTGTCTCACATACCTCATCTAAATCAGTAAATCGCTCTTTCGACCGTTTTTCGTATTCACAATTCACTCCATCCTTTTGAAATTTCTCTACTTTCACTCGCTCTAGGCTCGTTTCCGGTACAACGGGCTTTTGTCACCACCGCTTAAATAGCCCAATTATTCGAGATACGACCAAAAAATTATCAGGATCAATACAAGCACCGCGATGCACCCGAGTATCTAGAATTTGCCTCTTCAATATTTCATCTACAATTACAAAATCAATCATACTTCTAGAACCACATTCTTCTTTTCTATACATATGAATTCTTTTGTGAGTAAACATAGTGTTTGTCACCAAAAGATTCCATTCCAAACAAACTTCAAGCAAACTTTTACCGTTTTCATTCACTCTTTCATTACCAAAAGTGCCAAATGTTGAAACTAGTAATACCTATATCGAGAGACCAATCCTTTGGTAAAATCAACCTCGTATGCACCCTGGTAGCTGACACAACAGAATCGGTTGATAAAGATATAAAAAAGGAATTCTTTTATTACACAAGTGTTAACAGCGGCTATTTACGTATAAACGTTTACTACAAGAATTACCTTGTTTGTGGACTGGGTAGGGGGATCTGATGTATTTTCCAGGTCGCAATGCTCATGGAATGTTCATCGGCAGCGTAGCATCGCCAAAGCGCTTGTATGAGGGTAGCAGCGGGTTGACGTCGTCTGATCATATGTTTCTGTCGTTGTTGCTGTTGCACTTTCAGAGCGAATCCTGAACCCAAAATGCCCTGGCAAAAGAAAAATAAAATTTATAATCTGTTAAAAAGTCTTAATTTTTGAAGGTTATCAGCACAAGCGGCAGAGATTTATAACATTATTTTACTTTATAATGAGATATATCTATCGATATATACGAGCGGCGGCTTAAAAGCACAGTCCACGGCTGGACAGTGGACACAGGTTGCTCTCAAATATGAAGGGAAATTAAAGTTGTCTTGGTTTGTTGTAAGCAGTGCATGACAATAATGGCCCGACCGCTCGTAACATAAACGCTGCTGCCCACTACCTGTCTTTAACTTGAAGTCCGTCATCAGTCCGATTACAAGAGATTCCTTAGGCGTTTCTTTTAGTTGACATTAAAAACGCACTCACGAGGGTTGATGGGGTAGTAAACTTAAATAATATATAACTAAATAAATTATATTTATCTGTAATTATTAATAATTAACTCAAATTATCTTAGTTAACTCACAGCGGGAAGAGCGAAGAATGATATTCCCAACAGCGCGCAGAAGGAGGCGATGAATTTCCCCTGCCAGGTTTGTGGCACCATGTCGCCATATCCCACCGTGCACAGCGTGATCTACACATTTCAAGGTTGTTGTTTAGTTCGGAATATTGAGTTACAAATGAATTCGATGTACAATGTTTTGCAGTGATAAAACAAACTGAGAAAACTGTATTAAGTACTACTTGTTAAAAAATATACCTTATTTTTGAATTAAAGAAATAAGTTAGATGTAAATAGCAGGAGTAATAATTGTTATAAAAATGTGTGGGAAGATACTTACTACACCCCACCAAAGCGCCTCGGCAAAGTTTTTAAACTTCGTGTCAGCGACGTCTTTTTCTGCCAAATAAACTAAAAATGATGCAAATATAAGCCCGAGAAATCCTATATAAAGTGTAGTTATCAATTCCTGAAACAAATATTACAATATCATTTAATTAAATTTTCTTACATTTTACACACAGTGATTTTTTTGGACCTCAACCTTTAATTTAATCTTAAGAAGATGCATGTTAACTAGGCCATTATAATGTATGTCCTTCGTTGACAAATGTTATAACAGACTAACTAGCATGCAAAAATTTATTGAAATAATATGCTTTCATGTACATAACTATAAGTTTCAAATTAATTTATTTACTAAAGCATGTGGACTTTCTACGATGTCTGAGAAAACTAATGAATTTACACATTTCCGTCTAGCGTTGGTGAAAATAGACTACAAGGAGAGGAATTCAGTAGCATATTTTCTGTATTAATAAAACAAAGAGATGTGGAGCACTACAGAGCGCAGAATTATAAAACAGAAGGAAAAATATGTAAATACATTTCGTATTCAATTTCCTTTCATAGATATATTATAACATTACTTTATACACTGCTCTTCTGTACTGAATAAGCATGATGATTTTAAGCAGATAACATACACTTGTTTTTTTTTTATTTAGGTAAAACTTGAAAGTCAATATTTTTTTGAAGTGTATCTTCGTAAAGAATTGAAATGAAAAGCTTCTTCTGTTTTAAATTACATAATATTCAAAATAACGTCTTATTTGTCAAGTAGCAATTCCATTTTAGGAAATAAATTTTGTAATCATTCTCTCTTTTTTGATTCTCTGTCGCCATGTTTAAATATTTATTCCCATCTCTTTTTTGTTTTCACAGACGCCATATTTAAATATTATACTTTATGTCACTCCCCAGTGAAATCTATTAAGCCATTTAGGCTACAGAGCGTGCCAAAGTAATATACATAAAAATTACCCTCCTTCTGGGGCAGTCGGGTAAAAATAGTGAAATACTGTCTCAAATTGAGAACGAGTGATGAATGAAGTGTCCATTTAAATCAAATGTTTTTTCAAGCTCTTTACTAGCAACAACAAACATAAACTTATTAAAAATAAAGTGATTAATAAATTAAAATGAGTTTCAATTCAAAATTCATCATTATTATCATCGAAGCCTGCCACAAGTCCACTGATGAACACAGGCCTCAAAGATTACTACACATTAATATTTACTACATTCGGTAGGGTATTGCCATAGTTACCACGCCAGGCGAGCGAGTTTACAACTGCAGTTTTTTCTATTTTTGATGGTATTATATAGGAAGATGCTGCTTAACATTTTCAGGTACATAATTATTTTTTATATCTTGATAATAATAGCGATTTATAATAAATATATTGTTCATCACTGTCATATTAATTTGCTATAGTACTATGCATATACATTTCCAACTTTACCATGCTTTTTAGACGTTACATAAGGTTTAATGAAAAATTAATCGCCCAGATCTTCGTCAAAGATAACAAACTAAGTGTCGAAACGGATTTTCAAATCGAGGTGTCATATATCATATTAAGCACCAATAGCCTAATGGTTAGAGTGCGGACTCCGAAACATGACGTCGCAGGTTCGAGCCCGCCATTCGACTATCGGTTAACAGGAATATTAGAAATGTTAGTTAAACAGCTATCGATTTAAAAAAAAATTACTAATCACCTTCAAAAATACTCAACTTTATATAAATATGTATTAGTAATATTTCTTATTTCCATATTTAGACATGAATATATTAAGTTAGGCTCTTTCAATGCTACGCTTAAAAGATCATTCGAAGCGGGAGCCTATTTGCCGAGTCAATATTGCAGGAAGGGCGAGAAATGTGGCTTGGACCCTCGCCTTATTAGCTCAGGAATGTGATCATGCAACTTTAACCAAAACCGATTGTTAGAGTATATTGAGTCTCACCGTGTTTTGTGTTTATATCGACCTACTTGGTAGACGAAGGAAATTGCCACCAGTTCCGTTCTGGTTTTTCGTCATGCTTACACAAGTGGTAGACTTCAATTGATGGTAGCCCTATTACTTATTATTGTGTTATGTTTGGCAATGTCACTATGATGTCGAATGACTCATTCAAAATGTAATGCATAACTGTTAGTACAAGAATGACCTCAATAATACACGTCTGTATGGGGTATCGAGTTAAACAAAACTGCCGCCTATATAAAATATTAATTTGATAAATCAGTCTCCACCTTGCACCTGTTTTAAATTACATACAAGATAATTAGTTTACCAACGAAGTTTCCATTTTGATAATTAATCTTTCTGCAGGTGTATTTCCTGTTAACATTTAAAGTCTATTTGCAGGGTTTCCAACACATGTGTTTTTAAGTAAATATCTCACGAGATATTACCTGCGAGTTCAGTATCTGCCATATTATTATGAATTGGCGAAACGTCCAGTCATTACATTTCGTGGTAAAAATAACGTCTATAAATAGGTTTTATGTTTTCACAAGAACATAAGCGTTATTAGATGCTTCTTTTAAAATATTTATTTGTTTTGTACTATAGGTAAATTTACCTGACGATGTGCATATACCACGGAGCCAAGTAGTTTCCATGTGCCGCCGCGCCGATCCATTCGCACCATGCGCAATATTTGGAAAAAGCGCAATCCACGTAGAGCAGAAGCTGCAAATACTTGCCCTGACGAACCCATTCCCAATACCACCAGCGACGCCATGATTGTTGTTACATCTAAGAAACATTTAATAATGTGTATTTCATAATAATGTTTACAGTGAAACGTTAACACATCACAACATATATTAAATATTATTTACGATGTTTGTTTAATTGAAAACAAAATATACAAAGCTTGGTTTCTGAAAAACTTAGGAAATTACTTTTTATTGAGTTTTTATCTTTCTTGTAATAAATCGCAAATAGGTCAGGACTGTAACAAACAATTACAGATAATTTGAATATAATGCATGTAGATGTCCAATAATTTAATTTTAAACGTAGTTTTATTTATCCCATGGATAAAGTAATTGAACTAACTGCGTAGGGCAGATTGAAATGTTCTTTTTAAATGCGATTATTAATTTTTTTTACTACTTCTTATTATTTTAATCATTATTTCATTTCAATTTATTACGGAACTCAACATTTTAAGTAAACGTAGTCTGGTAGCTAGGAAAAGTAAAGTTTGTACGTGGTACAGCCAAGCGGCTTTTGGTGCTGTTCAAATTGGCTGGCTAGACCGGGGTAGTACCATGACCTCGCAGAATACCGGCGTAAAGTAGCCTCTTCTAGTCTCTCCATCCCTCAAATACCCTTAAATGCCGTCAATGCATCTGCAGCTCCTTTGATGTTGCAAATGTACGTAAGCGACGGTAGTCACTTACAATCAGGTGAGCCTCTAACATCATAGCCCCCATTCCCATAGTAAAAACTCAAAGATGCAAAAAAATATTACGGACGCCGATTTTTTATTGTATTAATATTGATTTAACCAGGGCCTTTTGAATACGTTTGAATAGTAAGAAAAATTTAAATATTCGTTTTATAAGATTATTATATAATTAAGATATAATTAAGATAATTTCTTAATTGTCAAAAATTTTAAAAGGTATATCATCGCTAAATTCAAAGCCTTCTCAATTTATAAATTCTTCTCTTAAATTTTACATCAGAATTTGATATAACATTTTAATATTTTTTTTACTTACAGAACTTAAAATAATTTTTGATATGTACTACATTGTAAAAAAAAGTACAAATTATAAACTAGCACAGTAACTGTACAGATCATGAATTGTCCGACAGAACATTATCACGAATTCAGTTACCTACTTACATGATAAATTGTGAACAAAGACATTAATGTCTGAAACCTTATATAAATAGATATTATATAGATAGGTAAACTCATAAAGCCAAGTAGTGGAAACGTGGCAATTTTTGTCGGTTAGTGCAGTCTCAGGACGGGCCGGCTCCCCAGAGAGCGAAACATTGGTCGCAAGAAACTCGTGCTCGGGGAAAGGACGCCGAAATGTGAAGGTCGTAGCAGATTGGTCGCACCTGAAATAGGGTCACTTCGTCACGGTTTATAGACAAAACGTGACTCTCTCTTGGAAATGTCGCGTATAACATGCAATGAATTTCTTTTTTGCTGGTATCATATTCTTCGTTGGGTCTATTTATGTACGCCAAAAACACAAATATAACAGAAAATAGGTTTTACATACTTAGTTATTACTTACCTATTATACAAAAAGGCCGTTTCAAGAACTTTAGACGTCCTATTGACCCTTGATATCGAGACCTGCATCCTGATGACCAAAGCCTTTAGGAGAAAAAAAGAAGAAACTGTGATAAGGTTCCCATTCTATTTTAATAACAGGTTGATTACACGTGGGTACAAAAATAATTACACCTTAGAGAATAGTCACCTTATTAAAGTTTAGTTGTTCCTTCAGTTTACCTAGTCTCCCTTGTGTATTGCAAGTTGTACGTACCAAACACGCAAACTTGCGGTTTACATAATTAAAACTATACGCCTCAGACCGGCCTTTATGAAAAGACAATCCACAAGTTAGAAATATAACTGAGTTAGCAATGACATTTGCTTTTTAAAAGTAGGACAAATGTAAAAAAAATATGCAGAAAACAGCTGTACATCTTAACTGGATAATTTAGTTGACAAGGAAAACTCGCCGCATTTGAACAATTACGTCATTTTCTTTATTCAAAATAACCTGCTGCTAATTAACAAAGCTGGCGTGACAATATGTGGATATGCAATATAGCATAGTAGCGTAGTAGTTTGGAATAAAAAATGTATAGGTATAAAAATACGAGTAAAGCCTGTTTCAATTAATTATTGATCATGGTTTGATTTCATAAAATACACACATCAAAAAGGTCTAAGCAACATGTACTAATTTAAATTTTAGGATGGTTTTTCACATTATAAAGTTGTATTTTATTTTTAAAATAATATTTTTAGGGTCCTATGATGTAAAAATAACAGCAGTTCTTTTAATAACAGAAATTAACAATATTATAATATACTGCAGAAACTAAGGTACATAAACAACTAAACATTTTTTTTTAACAAAATGAAATTTCTAAAGAAAATGAATTTATTGTGAAAGAATAGGATAATTTAATACAAAGTATGGCCTCCTCTGCTGTTCAGAACTTGTCGGCAAAGATTATTCATTGAATTAATGAGACTGTTTATGTCATATTGCGGTATTCGCTCCCAATGGAATTGTAGCAAATCCTTCAGCAGCTGGGGTGTTGTCACTCCGTCCATGTCCTTCAAAACACGTCTCTGGAGCTTGTTCCATGCGTGCTCGATGGGGTTGAGGTCTTGCGATTGTGCAGGCCAGGGCAATACCCGTTTGTTCTCCGTTGCCAAGTATTGACTGTTTCGCCGAGCTGTATGTGAACGCGCATTGTCATGCATTAACGTAAAATCGGAGCCAAAAGTTTGTGCAAATAGATGGAAATAAGGTCTGAGAATATCCTCAACGTAAATTTCAGCGTTCATGTTTCCATTTACAAAAACGAGCTCAGTTCGCCTGTTCTTCATAATACCCGCCCGTACCATAACTGTTGAGCCGCTGTATGGATGAACTTCCTGAATGCACCTGAGCCTTTCAGTATTTCCGGGCCGACGGTACACTCCCACCCTTCTTTTATCAGGCCTAAACCCAAATCGCGACTTATCGGAAAACATAATTTTATCCCATTGTTCGTGGGTCCATGTTCTGCGTTCTCTACACCATTCATTTCGACGAGCGCGATTCCCATGACGTATCGGTGGGCACCTAATTGGGCGTCAAGCTCGTAGCCCGTACTGATGCAGTGAATTTTGTAGCCTCAAACTGATCTCTCGAGCGGTTAACATCGGCTGGCGTCTTGCAGTTAGTTGTATGTACCGGTCTTGCCGAGTGGTGGTACTCCTTTTACGGCCTGAATGCGGTTCAGCGGGTTCCCTTGTATTATTGTAGCGCTGCCAAAGACGACAAATAACACTTCTATGAATGCCAAAATGCCGAGATACCTGAGAGTGATTACTTGCCGTAAAATGACGTAAAGAATATCTAACAATTCAATTTTGTCGCTAACTTATTTAAATGGTTGGTAAAATTATAAAATCAAGACTAAACGTAGCAATAAAAACGCACTTAAATTCAAACAAATTCCCTTTCATTTAATTTTATGAAAAAAACAAAACATAATCGAATTTTTTTTTACAACCAGCCAGTATATTATCAATAACAAAAAAGTTTACATACCTACGCACTTTGAGTGAGTAAAGACTTAGAAATTAATTAATATAAATGGTAAATTTGTAATATCATGCATGTTGCTTAGACTCTTTTGAGGTGTGTAGTATCAATGATAGAGCTTTATTACTACAATGCTATAACAGTCTATAATAAATCCGCACCAGAGCTGCATGGTGGAACTTGCCGGCTCCAAAAACCTGTCATATATTGATAGGCGAGGCTTTTGCTTAGGGACATTTAGGGCTATTGTAAATATATATGTGGTATATATATATATATATATATATATATATATGTATATTTCTAGATGCACGATTACGAGGAGTTAACGTTTTATAGTTTTATAGCGATCTAAAGACACGATGAATAATTAAATTAGAATATAAAGAGCAAAACTATTTACTTTATTAAAACAAGAAGAGAAATAAAGTAACATTTAGCTATTAGTTGAATTAAGATTAAAAATTATATTTGTTTTGGCGTTTCAATTTCTATAAAATCGAGGGCACTCCCTACTTATAACGTATAAAATGTTGGTCTGGCTCGGTAAACAAAGATACATCAAGAGTTGACATATTGGCCTTGTTTCCCATGATATATAACGTGTTATTAGTAAATTTAATATTTTTATTTTTGACTATCATTGACTATCCCACAAATATTTACCTTAAAATAAACTCGATGGCGAACCAGACGACGACTACAGTCTCCATGTAGAACAGGACAATACCTGCTTTAGCTTCGTATTCTTCGATTGTAGAAAATACTGACAGCGATAGACACATGAACACCATCAGGAACCTGGGTAGGAAGAGACATAATTTTCAATGCTTGGTTATAGCTACATTCAAAAAATATTTTTATTTCTATAGGAATGAAGAACGATTCTCCAATATAACTACCGGCTGCTCAGGGTTTTGCCCGTGTGCTCACAAATATTGCGCCAAGAGAACTATTAATTGAGATAAAAAGTATTAGACACGCCCAAACGGCTGTCCGTATATGTTAAATAATTCGACTTCACCGTGGGCATTGTGTGTGACGTATATATCGAGAACGAACAGGTAGTGCCACTTCTCGGTGACCTCATATTACACTATCGTGAGTTTATGATCGAACGTCTGCGCGGCGGTACCGCTCCCATCTTCTGCTGGCTGCTCTTTTGTAATCCTACGCGTATGAATAATTTACCAGTTAACCTGTGACTTGCTGTCCTGCTGGCACACGTCCGAATCGCAACTGTTGGAATGAGGATCGTCCTTCATTCGTTGATCTGCAGGTGATACATGTAAGTTCAAACACGCAATTAGGGTAAGGTGGCCACTATAGAACCACTAAACTTTGAACCAGCATAAAACCTTAAATAGTATTTATAGAACAAAAATATTTATTTGGAATAACTGCACCTAGCATTCATGAACTCTCAGCTGTCATTTAATTTGTTTTCCTTCATGTGCTGCATGCCCATGTTACTTTGAATTGAACCATCGTGACTTTGATTGGATCACTTTGTTAATGTTATTGAACTTAGAGAATTTGCTCTCCTTGTCTTTTTTTTTATGGGAAAGGCAGCAAACGAGCAAGCGATTCAACTGATGGTAAGTGATTACCGTCGCCTATGTATATCTGCAAAACTAGAGGTACTGCGGGTGCGTTGCCGGCCTTTAAGGGTATTTGGGAGATGGCAGGGAGGATAAGGAGGCGGAGGGGGCCTCCGGTTACCTCACTCACCGAAAGAAACGCAGCAGCACAAGATGCCTCTACTTCACTCCGATATTCTGCGAGGCCGTGTTATCAACCCGGTCGCGCCGGCCCATTCGAGCAGCAGCAAAAGCCCCCGCTTGGGTCTACCACGTTTAATACTTACTACTACTTTAATACCTTTCAAAGCACCCCGTGAATAATTTACAATTAAATAAATAAAATACTATGAAAAAACTTAAATTAAAAACCAGGAGCTGTTTAAATAGATAAACATTAGTTTTAACATAATATTAAACACCAATCAGTTTTACTTTGTCGCCTACCTATAAAATTCTTTCGTGTTAATAATGTTTATGCCATAAAAAATTAGACGAAAGTAATTGAAGAAAACAATCAAATAACAATGTTTTCTTTTTGCCAAGTTATATTTACCGTATAAGAAAAATGTATAAAAGATAGTTTAAAAAACTATAAGCACACTTTTCTCTTCCCCCTTTCATCAGGTTCTCGTTATCGTCTCGCCTAAAATAAATCTAATTAGCGCAAACACGATGAGTATACTACTAGTAGCCATTCAAAGGTTTCCAGCCAGCCATTACCAGTTTCATCATTACACCAGCTCGATGGTATATATTATTGTAAAGTTACTAATGTAAACAACGATGTTGACACTAGAAGTGGGTGAAATTTTAACGCAAAATTCTTTCGACCTTAGTAAGTGTAATACTACTAAACACGGAGATTTATTAAAAAAGAATTAAGCGTATTAAAAAGGATCCTGCTTCGTTCAAGCCAACTTTTTATAATATGTAGTGCTAATTTAATACTGCTTTCTTCCTTTTCCTTTTTTGCTATGCTAAAATAAATAATAAAATGCTGAAAATAGTATTTTGAGAAGTTTTAATTATAGGACCGGTCTAATTGAAGAATCTTGCGCCGGTGCAGTGTTGGCAATTGAATGCTTAGTTATTACAATAGTAATTGGAAAATGTACGGCCACGTACGAGTACGATTTTAGTTTATATTTTTTTATTACTTGTCAGAATATTCGCCGTAATACCACATATTCAGTGAAAATTTCAATCGGCTACCTATTACCGTTCAACAGATCAAGAGACAGAACCCTTTAAAAGTAGGACCGATGGACGGACGGACAGACGGTGAAGGTAATAGAGCTACCTTTGGAACCCATACTGCTAATAACTGAGCTTAAACTTTACATTTCAGCTCTTATTTTCTTAACGCTGTCCGGACGAGAAGACAGACGGCTTATTGTATTTGTGGGCTATGTATATCTTTTCTTTAGCTTATAGTTAGATATGATTTATTTTGTATTACATTAAGGCTTAAATATTTCATCATTACCTCTTGCCTTGATTAAATTAAGGAAGCTTTGATTCATTCACCGCTCTGCCTACATGAACACAACAAAAATATAAGAATTTGTAATAAAGTGTACCGTGTCGAGTCCTTGCTGTGGGTATTGTACAAATCGACTGTGGGAAAAGCCATGGAAATGTTTTGGGTTCAGACTGACAGATGAAAGTACCACACTTTCACTAAAATGCCGAATCAAAAATACTAAGACAGATGACCGGAAGGAGCGTCTATGATGCAAGTCGTCTGCTACTACTTGTAATTGCGAATCGGCTGGATCAACTTGATGATTATGGTAAATTCTCCTACTGAGGGAGGCATAATATGTAGAGATTGATTATGTAGAGGATCATAGACAGGCTGATGTAGATAAATAATTTAAAAAGTATAAAGGTTATCGAGCAGGCAAGAGCAGTATGGGAAGGCCCGCCACTAAATGGCGCACCAATCTCCCTAAATGTAGGGCTGTATATTGATGGATGCAGGTGACAAGATACCCGCCCTTCTTTCTAGCCATCCGTGGGTGGGACTTATATTCAGGAGTAAAGATGTTCAGCTGTAATGATGATGCTATCATAAAGACCACGTGACTACGCTAGCGTACGCTAATCTCTGCTACGCCATCAATTTTACTATTTAGCTACGTAATATTTTAAATAGTTTTTTAAATAAAAATAAACTTAATACTTCTTTGACAGACTCCAACCGTTTTATTTGTACACTATACTACATCAGCCTATTTGAATCCACTGCTAAACAGAATATGTTTAGCAGTGGATTCTCTAGCTACTCTAGCAAGAAAATCCCCAGATAATGGTGGCCGTTGAAAAAAAAGGTGTGGAGAATCAAGAAAAAGATGAGATTAAAAGTTCAATGGAAGTTCCAAGTAATAAGATCTGAAAAAAACTACTACTATTTACGGATTTCATCGCGTTAAATTATTAACTTTTTATTCTTGACGTTTTGGGTGCTCTAAAGCAGTCGCGAGGGGACTGAGGTGTTTGATATCCTGATGTCATAGTTAACCCGGCAACCGTCAGTTTTCTAATTATAAATTTTTGGTCTCATCTACGCAATCTGAGCTCACAGTATCTTGAAATCGTCCAACGGTGTGCTTCATCTAGGATTTAATTTATATCAGGATCCCAAGCAGGTATTGCAAAAAAAGATGTTTTTTTATTTCAATAGCCTCGTGGATCATCATCATCATCTTAGGCAGAAATCGGTGTCCTTTTGCGAGGATATGTGGTCAGTCAAATCTAATGTAATATTTGGGGTGATCTAGGATATTATGATTACAGATTGCAGACTTCCTAGAGCGTCTTTTATTTTTTATATCAGCTATTCCTTACCGCGGGGGAAAATCCGTAAATAATAATTTAATTTTAATGTATTTGCGTAAATACAAGAAATCATTAAGTAAAATATTTTTTCAATCATCAAATACTAAGATAGTTGCTATATAAAAATCACGCCTGAAAAACTTTCTGCATTAATAATAATAAGATATTATGAATTTATTATTCATTTACATTTATTAATCATATTTGTAATGCTATGTATTAAAAATATGATAGCTGATGATGAAGTAAATATATATAGTACCATATTTTATGAAAGTATTAGTAAATTTAAAACACTTCGAAAAATCTCTACGTACTGGCATTTTGTATTCAATGTGGAAAGAAACAAATATAATGCCGATTTATATAATAGTGGGATTAACGGTTTCACTACTACGGTGGTTTGAATCGTACTTAAAAAAAACATAATTAAATGGTCTCAGATCTAATTCCTCTGTTTCCTATTTTGGAGTACCACGTTGTCTAAATCTTGGTCCAGTTCTGTTTCTAGTATTAATAAACAATATACATAGTTCAATAAGTGATAGTAAGCATTCAATATATGCCGATGACTTAACACTCTACAGCAGGTTTGGCAGATGACGAGGTCCTTCAAGCGGACTTAATTGACGTTGAGCAATATTGTAAATATTACCACATGATATTAAATATTAGTAAATGTGGTTATACCGGGAGACTATTTGGTGCCGCTGGAGAGACTGTAGATCCGCCCAAATTTATATTGAATAGAAGGCTATCTCAAACTCCAGAGATAACGGTAAATTCTACTCTTCGGTCTTCTGTACAATCTGGCGAAGAGTATATATTTGGTCTATGATACTATAGCCTTTTCGTAATCCAGCTTATTCGCGAGGCTGGAAAACGTTGACTCTGTTTACTAGACGCTTTGAGATGACCCTCGAAAACAGCACGTAGACGTGGCTTAGAAGATATCGGTCTATAATTCTTCAATAGACAGTTATCTCCTTTCTTGACGAATAGGACAACCACCCTTCTACTCCACGCTTTCGGCGTAACACCGCCATAAATGACGGAATTAAACAACTTCTCAAGGACTACAAGAATCGGTTTTCCACCCGCTTTCAGAACCTCAACTGTAATTCCGTCGTCACCCGGGCCCTTGCTGTTATTAAGCTGTTTGAGAGCCATCGTAATCTCAGACTGACGTCTGGGATGTCGGATATGCTTGGCTCTTGGGTTGTGTGTGACTTCAACTACGTTGTGTACAGCTGTCCATAAAATCTCTCGATCAATTAAAAATCTTTGCTTCACCGGAAATAACTGCGCCGCTTCTGGTCTTCAACTTGGTCAATCGGCTGTTTCCGATAGGCGAAGAGAAGATCTGCCGAAGACTTTGGAGCCTTTGTTACGCTCTATCGCATTTTCAATACAGGCTGTATTAAATTTGCGAATGTCTTACCTCATACATTTGGAGTACTGTCTATACGAAACCAATCCAACTGCAGAAAGTTGAAAGACATGGGGATGTCATATCCCGAAACTCTTCACTGCTGCATTGGAAGATGTTTTCAAGCAGCTGAACTGGAAAGGATACAGTATCAACATCAATGGCGAATATATCACTCACCTTCGATTTGCCGACGACATAGTTCTTATGGCAGCATCGCTGGGGGAGCTTAGCACTGCACAATTACCTCAATAGTCACCCAACAGGTTGGTCCTAAGATCTACATGGACAAGACGAAGATCATGTCTAACGTCCATGTCACATCAATATCGGTTGTTGTTGAGAACAATAGGCTCGAAGTTGTAGACGAGTACGTATACCTGGGACAAATTTTCCGATTAGGTAAGTCCAACTTCGACCCAGAGGTCAATCGACGAATCTAACTCGGCTGGCTTGCGTTCGGGAAACTACGTATCTTCTCGTCGAGGATACCTTATAGCAAAACCATAACCTAAAGAGCAAAGTATACAACCAGTGCGTGTTGCCAGTGATGACTTACGGAACTGAGACTTGGTCCTTTACTGCAGGCCGTATGAGGAAGCTCAAAATTTGCCCAGCGCGCTGTGGAACGCGCTATGTTCGGCATTAGTCTGCGCGATAGAGTCTGCAACGATGACATCCGCAGCAGAACTAGGGTAACCGACATAGCTTTAAGGATCAGCAAGCTGAAGTGGCAATGGGCCCGCCAGATAGCTCGCAGGACTGACAATCGTTAGGGAAAAAAGATCCTCGAGTGGCAGCCACGTACAGGCAAGCGCAGTGTGGGGTCGTCCCCCTCCACAAAATGGAGTGACCATCTGTGCAGTGTTGCGGGAAGTCGATGGTGCGCAGTGTAGGCCTATGTTCAGCAGTGGACTTGTAATAGGCTGAAATGATGATGATGAAATGTGGTTAAATTGGTTACTCTTTCTGGTGATCTAAGAGGTGGCACATACTTAGGTCAGTAGCGTGTCAATAAACGGCAACGATTTGGCCAGCATTTTTTAACTAAGTTTTGTAAATATTAATTTCATTTTAATTTAGAACAAAGTAATTTTTGTAAGATTTAATTTAAAAATTTGTGTAAATAAAATTTATTAAAAATAACAATGGTAATACCCTCTAAATGGTTTATAGACCAGTTAGTGCAAAGAAGTTTGTGATCTGGGTGTCACTTCAACCTTACCTTAACAGCCTGTAAAAAAATTAATATAATTTGTGTATGTAAGCTTCCTGCTGATGACAAATAAATTAAAATAACATTTTCTACAAACATCTTTTGATTATATCTGTAAGCATATTTTTAAGTAAATATTTTCGGCGACAGCCTACGAATAACATTTTCCAAACGTTTCGCTATAGACTGTTATGATGTCAGAATGATAATAATGCTCATTTACAAATACAATTAGCCTGATTTATTTTTAGATGATTTTTGGTTAAGATGTACGTGCTAGAAGTGTTTACTGCATGGGAGTTTGTTATTTCTAAAAGGATTACCTGACAGCTTAACGTTTCACAGTTTTAAAATAATTTATAAGTTAAAAATAAATATTCGCCAACATTCGAATCATTCAGAAAAATAAAAAAAAGGTTTATTTTTTTCTACCTTTGATTGGAAATAGTAATATAATTATATTGATGTCAGTTTTTACTGTACCCCAATTATCTTTTATTTAACGACTTAACATAAAAAAAGATAAAATATTAATTAGAAAACATATTTTATGTTCGCCATAACAAAAAAAACTATTATTTCAACACGTCAAGAAATAGTAGATATCATTTTACTACTTAGAACTCTTAAAAAACAGTATTGCACCAAAGACATTCTCCTCATTTTCAGGTTAAATCAAAATATAATATGATAAAATAAAACTACATTAATACGTTCAAAGTCTTACACAATCATATGATATAGGACGGCCTTCACACCCCTCGGCCGTTCAAGGAAGTTGTAGAATTTTGATTGCAGGCGTCGGTATCGCGCGTCGCGTCGCGTTGCGCGGTAGCTGAGCGGCTTGCCCAGCAGCGACATCCGCGGCGTCGCCAGCCGGTCGCCGCCACGCTTACACTCACTGCAACCAATGAAAATACCATACTACTCAGGTTTGGTGCTATAAAAAGGGGACGGCCTTGACCGCGACTGCGTAAAACAATATCGTAAGTATCTATATCACTTATTAGTATTAGTACATATATGATACATAACGAATTAAAAGAGCCAGCCTAAAACATTTAACTTTAGCATATTCTATCAACAGCGTTTAACAATAATTTCATTAGTCGCGGCACAATCATCTGGTACGGCCAAATCCAAACGCGTGCAGCGCGGTACATAAACAAATACCGTTGACGGACTAGTTTCCGCATCTGTTCACAGTATTATTGTTTAACGTTCGCGGTTGAAACTAGGAAAAAATTTTTAACTTTTCGACATTGGCTGTGAACGAATTGAAATGGCTTAATAGTATTCTTATGATTTGAATGCAAACCTATGCAATACGCACTCTTGGATTGAATGACAGAATATTAGAGAGATCCAGACTGTAAAATTCACTCTCTGATTGTCCTTAGGTGCCGTATTGTTTCCAGAATTGAAGACTTAAAGAGGCAATCCAATTTTGTTGATGGAATGGAATTGGAATAAATTTTGTAATGATTAGCCTTTGCCATGGATCCAAAATAAAATATGGCTGGTTTTGTTTTCGTCTGTTATATTGATACATACAATTTCTGTTTGCTATTAAATATTATAATTTTATAAATAATACACCAAACAGCCCGGCTTGAAAGGTATGGAGAGCCTCTATAATTACGAGCTGTGAGGCATTCCACCTTAGTCTTCAAGGGTGTTAACGCACCTGTGACTTTCTTCGATTGAGGTTGTTTGCAGGTGTCCATTGACTGCAGTAGCTACTTACTTACATGGGCTGTTAGCTAGTTTTTACCTAATTAAAAAAAAACTATTACCGCAGCAAATAAAATAACGTACATCACTTCATTGGCACACAATACTTAGCCACAATAGGACGATTACGAAAATTATTACCATAGCTAGGTATTGCACTGTACCAACCAACGTATTGTGAGAAGAGGTTGTAGATTGTACAAAAGCTATATAAAATACCTTTACGTAATAAACTTTTAAAGATAAATTGATACATAAATATGTTGAACGATATATTTACAAATTATTAAATAAGAAGATTCGTTTTACATAATGTGTTATTTCAACTTTAATATGTAATGATACGAAAGTCTTATCAAATTAATTAGAAGGGTTAATAAAGGCACGACTTTCAGGAAATGAATACAAACCTTATCAGCACGCTTAGTAAGTATAAAAACCCGCTATCATGGCCCTAATGTTTATTCGAAAGTATAAATGATAATAAATAGTGAAATCTGTGATTAAAATTATAACATAGTTATTTGAATCTGTTGGGGTTCAAAGAAGGCTTTGGAGATTCTGTGTGGTTAACGGAGTTTAAGAATCGCACTACTCCAATCGAGAGCCGTGGTAGCCTAGAAACATGTTTGTTTGTATTCTCGTGGATAGTTTCTAACTATAGAAAAATTAAGACGGCTTATAGTGACCTTCTTGACTGTTCTACATCTTCCCGTATCTGAAGTAACGATTGTGTCTAGAAGAAAGATGGCATGGCAGAGAGATTGGCCAATTTTAATAGCATGATCCTAACCGTAAAGCCAATTCTGGTTTGAACAAAGGACCACATCACTTAGTAATACGACTGCTCAAGTTGTCGTTGCTGGATAGAATAGTACGTGAGACTCAATACCTCAATAGAAAGATCGTTTTCACAGACAATGGCTTCCACAGGTTTGTCAATTCAAAAGCCACTACTACGTGTGCAAATACGCTCACAACTGAGCTATTCGATTGTTTTACATATATTTGAACCAAAAAATCGTAAAATTAACTAACATCAAAGTCTCACCCGGTTTCGTCTTAATTATTCTTAAACTTATGAATATATATAATGTACCTAAGCAAGTTAATTTTCCTCGGGATGAAATTCTACCAAGCTTGTTAATGAGTTTCAGGGTGATTTTGCTTGAACTTATTGTGTATGAACTTAAATGTTAAGAAACGATATATAAATGTATATCTGGATGGAAAGTGGTATACGTTTACTTTATATTGTGATTTTATGTCCCAATGAGTTATAGACCATAGAGACATAAAAACAGGTCAAAATAGGAACGAAGGCAATTTATGAATGATCAATAAATCAACAAAAAGTCTTTAACTTTTTCCTTCTTTTAATAAAAAATATTTAAAAAAAAATCCTCAATTAGCAATCGTCGCTTTATTCAAAAATCCGCTATCTTTAACATTTTACATAATTTACTTAACTCTCTAAATATGTAAATACGGAAGGTTAAAACATAAAGTTTTGTTACTTATTACTTAAATTATTATGAAGTTGTCAAAATTCCAGCTTTGTACTGTAGGACGACTTGCGGTTGCGGTCGGCGAACATAAGTAATATATTTCATGGGTTTCTTTCTGTTATAGATAAAAGGTAATAAAATCACAAACTAGCAATTGTGGTCGTAGTATCAGTTCATAAAATAAATAAAATAATTTACTTAGAGGTGTAAGGATATACCATCTCCTTCTGTAAATGCTAACCTCACCGCACGTGGTGCATCCTGCTAGCCAACACATCGGACTTTGTGTCGAGTACCGAAATAGAAAAAGGCAGTTTTAAATTAATAAAGTCATTACCAAAGGCCCATTATCTAAAAAATAATCCTGGCACCTCTTAGGTCTGAATCAACATTATCATTGGCGAGACCGCGTCTGGTTGCTTGTCACTAGTCACTTGGCTACTAGCTTTGCCATCAAATGTTCCTTGGTACGTTACATAACCACGAAAAATTAAGGCATAGCCGTAGGAATCCCACTAATAGCGCACCACATTCATGTCCTTAGGATAGCGATGTTGGCGAGTTGGACCTCAATGCGTTTATTTACCTAAAAGTGCCGACAGATAGTTTACGGTTCATTAAATAACGTTGTCTCCGTAAATATTTGTCCAGTTTTAGAGCCTTGTGAAGTTTGGTTTGGACTTTTACGGAAGATGACAAAAGACGACACCACGATTTTGGTTCCTAGAGAGAGAGAGAGAGAGAGAGAGGAGCAAAGTAAGGGGTGAAATTATGAGACTCTCTAAGGGAAGTCTTTGGCGGTTCAATTTCTAAAGCAATTATATCTGTTGTGCACCCTGCTTGCTAATAAACTGTCAACCGAATGATTGCGGAAAATCTATCGGAATTTGCCGAACCCAAATCCTACTGACTATGGGAAGCAGCATCACTAGTGCTAGGATATACACTAGTATAGGTACCGGCACTGCGGAGCTTTCTTGGAGAGGCCAATGGATTTAAATAGGCTGAAGAAAAAGAAGAAGTAATTGTAAATAAACACAATAATACTTTCTTAAAAGAAAATGTTTGTAAAAAGTCGTGATACTAATGATGCTCCTTGTATTTAGCATTTTAATGATAATGCAAATCTAAGAGGAAACTGGAACTTTTAAAGCAACCTTCTGTAATAGGCATATTACTTTTAAGTGTATTTAAGGGTTTGTGAGAATAAACGCTTGGAATATCACTAGCAATCTTATTCTCTCGTTCTTTTTCGTAATTGCAAAATTTATTATTCAGCGGTAACTGCGAAAACTTTCGAAGCGAGAATTTTAAATTTTAAAATATTTATTAAATTTTGCAAATTAAGTTGCATAAAAGTATCACTTCACTCTGTTTCGGGGAAAAAAGATAATAACAGTACATTAAATTGAACGTGTTTTCCAGTGCCTCGTAATTTGTTTTCCCGTAAAACGTGCGAAAATTCTCTGAGTACGCGAGCCTTTAATTATGTTATCGTCGCATTTGGGTTTTACGTGGTTTTGAATATAAAGGTTACAAATTCGTACAAATTCTGTTGTTTATAATTTTTTAAAACATATAAAATGTAATGAACATATAAATGTATGTTTCCGGCAAGGCTTAACCGGAATATGACTTCACACGTATAATATTTAATGTCTCAATTAGCGTTAGAAAAGTGAAATAATATTCACAAGTAGACGTGTGCAAGCGTAACGCATTATACCGACGAGTACGAATAAAAATGGCTCTGAGTAACGACTGTTAGTTTCAGAATCACATCGAAGAAGATCCCGAAAAACTGGTATTTTAACATTATTTTATGTGATTTTGTTTAGTCATGCAATGTATATGTATACAACATATAAAAAGGTTGTATGAACAAAAAATATGCCGTTGTCGTACAATTTAACTGATACCAATTTCCGAATGGTGGAATCAGATACGATTTAGAACTTCGCTAAGTTACGTCATTTGCAAACATTGACGCGAACGACTTTTACGTTATCGTTTCTTGTTATGAGACCATCGCTATTATTATTATCGTATAATAGTGGCCATGGTCAAACATTTTGTTTAGATAGTAAAAACAAAATGCACGTTCAGTTTTTTAAATTATCGTCAATCGTCGTAATCACCTAATATTAAAGAGGGATGATATCACTCTTAAACAAAACTTTCTGGAGAAGTATTTCAGTTTAATATAGAAGTAAAAACTAATTTTAAATATTAGTTTCACATCTTTTAAAATTTATTTTGGTCTTTCTATTTTAAGATAATATGGACAATAATGGTGACCATTAATGGTTACCTGGAGGCTAATAGTGAAATGAGTAAGTGCTATGGGCTTAAAGTTAATCCTACTATTATTGGTGGCGCTGGCATGATTTCAAGGTTTGACTGGAATAACCTTCCCTCGGTGGTCTTAAATGGCGCTGTGATACCACACAGTACCACTGTTAAAAATTTTGGTGTTTACTTTGATAATACTTTCACGTGGCCTAATCAATTGAAGGAAGTTAGCAGAAAGACATTTGCTGCCATGGCTTTTCTGTGCTTATATTCTTTTCTCCCTATTCCTATTAAGATTATGTTAGTCCTTACTCCTCTCTATTATCGATTATGCGGACTTAAGCTATCTTGAGTTAACTGAGGACCAACTAAACAAACTTGAGCGAATTCAAAATCTAGTTATTACGTTCGTATTTGGTTTGCGCAAATACGACCATGTCTGCGAATTTAATTCAAAGCTGAAGTGGTTACTCATTCGTCTTCGCCGGAATCTTACTGTTTCTCTTCTGTATTGTTCGATCCTATGGCTCCAAGCTGTTTGAAGGAAAACTTAAAGTTTCTGGGTCATGACAGACCAGACAGAGTTCTAAGGTTAGTCGGCGAACTTATTCTCGCATCACACACTTACCGAACCAAATATTTTGAGATTTTCTTCACCGTCAAGGTCAAGCTTACGGAACGAACTTCCTCCGCAAATTCATCGTGCGAAAACACTAGATAAGCTTAAAACTGATGTCAAAAATCATTACCTGACATTATGTAATCACTAATCATCATCAGCGACAAGTGAAATGGTTTTTCTTCTCTTTTATTTATTTATGTAATTTTAATTACGTATTTATGCCTATTTAATCTTATGTATGTCTAATGTATTTTTTTTTATTTTGTTGCTTATATTAGTGTATTATTATGTGATTTTAATATAAAATATTATTTAGTTTATTTAGGTATTAATGTAAGTTTATTATTTACACCACCTCCCTCCGTTTAATAGGTTTTTTTTCCTTAGGCTTAAGTTTGTCTGGAAGAGATCGCTCTTTACCGATAAGACCGCCTTATTGTACCTACCTCTTAAGTTAATTTTTCTGTAATTTGTTTATTTTGTGTTTTTGTGGTGTACAATAAAGTATACACATACAATAACTAAGAAAAAAAAAGAGAATTAGTGAGAGCTAATAGACGGAGGACACTCAGGTCTAGTATAAGGTCAATCGGTTTTTTCGTGCGCGCCTTGGTATGAAAAAAGAATTTGAGAGCACCACTAAAACGATTAGAGGCCTGTTATGAGCCATCGCTGTAGGGCCTGCAGTAGTGAGCGATAACATTCCCAGAGGCTCAAGAAATAACGACGAGAGGAACTCCGTGAAGTTTTAGGCGGCAGAACATTGGCATAGCCCATCTCTTGCCTCCGAGGATGTGGCGAGCCAATACTTCTGGACATGAAAACCAATAATTTACCTGTAGAACGAATATTGATCTCTACTAAAATTCGAACCCAGGACCCATGCCTCTGTAAAAAGGCATGCTGCCCACTGAATCACGGTCGTCAATTATAAACTTGTGTGATGTAATGTAATTACAATTTTCGAAAAATGTATCTTATTATTTAAGATACATTTTTAGAAAATCACAGTGTGTAAATTAAGGTCTTCACGATACAGCATAGTTTATCATGTAAGTTTAAATTTTTCTACAATAATAGTTATAAAGGATTGGTTTAGCATATTATATTACAATGAAGTATTATGGTTGCAAATAAAAATATTTTTTCATTTTTCTTCTTTTAAGCATTTTTATTAGGCTAAAAAATATTTTGGATAGGTCTGGTAAATTAGACAGTACGTGGTAAGAAAATATCGCGTTAACAATTTTTTGACAGCCCTTCGAACAAATATCGGATTTTCTCATGGAATCCATTTTTTATATCACAGGCATATGTGCTCCCGATGTGCATATATTATGCACATCGGGAGTGATCTAGTTTTTAAACAGTGAAAACCTTTTTAAGATTGGTCCAAAAATTTCGCAATAAACCCCACACATAAGTATTATACAATCTCACACTCTTTTTATAATATTTGTATAGGCTAGCGAGCCGTGCACTGCCAGATCAATACAAAATATTTTGATAGTCTGGTAAATTTATCACCCCACGGTGCTCCAATGCGGTTTGGCTGACTTCGCATGCCCTCGAATTATTTTATATTTCACAGATCTGCATATTTTTCCAAATACTAAATGTGAAACACATGTTGGTTTTTGCTTTTGACCCAAAACCTGATCTACCACAACTCTTATATTATTTTTTTTTATTCTCAAATTAAAAATACTGCTATACTTATTATTATTTACACCACCTCCCTCCGTTTAATAGGTTTTTTCCTTAGGCTTAAGTTTGTCTGGAAGAGATCGCTCTTTACCGATAAGACCGCCTTATTGTACCTACCTCTTAAGTTAATTTTTCTGTAATTTGTTTATTTTGTGTTTTGTGGTGTACAATAAAGTATACACATACAATAACTAAGAAAAAAAAGAGAATTAGTGAGAGCTAATAGACGGAGGACACTCAGGTCTAGTATAAGGTCAATCGGTTTTTTTTTTCCTTAGGCTTAAGTTTGTCTGGAAGAGATCGCTCTTTACCGATAAGACCGCCTTATTGTACCTACCTCTTAAGTTAATTTTTCTGTAATTTGTTTATTTTGTGTTTTTGTGGTGTACAATAAAGTATACACATACAATAACTAAGAAAAAAAAAAGAGAATTAGTGAGAGCTAATAGACGGAGGACACTCAGGTCTAGTATAAGGTCAATCGGTTTTTTCGTGCGCGCCTTGGTATGAAAAAAGAATTTGAGAGCACCACTAAAACGATTAGAGGCCTGTTATGAGCCATCGCTGTAGGGCCTGCAGTAGTGAGCGATAACATTCCCAGAGGCTCAAGAAATAACGACGAGAGGAACTCCGTGAAGTTTTAGGCGGCAGAACATTGGCATAGCCCATCTCTTGCCTCCGAGGATGTGGCGAGCCAATACTTCTGGACATGAAAACCAATAATTTACCTGTAGAACGAATATTGATCTCTACTAAAATTCGAACCCAGGACCCATGCCTCTGTAAAAAGGCATGCTGCCCACTGAATCACGGTCGTCAATTATAAACTTGTGTGATGTAATGTAATTACAATTTTCGAAAAATGTATCTTATTATTTAAGATACATTTTTAGAAAATCACAGTGTGTAAATTAAGGTCTTCACGATACAGCATAGTTTATCATGTAAGTTTAAATTTTTCTACAATAATAGTTATAAAGGATTGGTTTAGCATATTATATTACAATGAAGTATTATGGTTGCAAATAAAAATATTTTTTCATTTTTCTTCTTTTAAGCATTTTTATTAGGCTAAAAAATATTTTGGATAGGTCTGGTAAATTAGACAGTACGTGGTAAGAAAATATCGCGTTAACAATTTTTTGACAGCCCTTCGAACAAATATCGGATTTTCTCATGGAATCCATTTTTTATATCACAGGCATATGTGCTCCCGATGTGCATATATTATGCACATCGGGAGTGATCTAGTTTTTAAACAGTGAAAACCTTTTTAAGATTGGTCCAAAAATTTCGCAATAAACCCCACACATAAGTATTATACAATCTCACACTCTTTTTATAATATTTGTATAGGCTAGCGAGCCGTGCACTGCCAGATCAATACAAAATATTTTGATAGTCTGGTAAATTTATCACCCCACGGTGCTCCAATGCGGTTTGGCTGACTTCGCATGCCCTCGAATTATTTTATATTTCACAGATCTGCATATTTTTCCAAATACTAAATGTGAAACACATGTTGGTTTTTGCTTTTGACCCAAAACCTGATCTACCACAACTCTTATATTATTTTTTTTTATTCTCAAATTAAAAATACTGCTATACTTATTATTATTTTATATGATTGTGTGGGATTCACATGCACATATACATTGTTGCAATCTTTAAAATTAGTAGTAGTAAAAGTATGTCCATGTTGCGGACTTGAGTGGGGTAGAGTATAAAATTATAGGTATTATATAATTTATCTACAAATTTGTATGAAAATCTCGATTTTATATCAACGAAAACAGCTAGAGACATGAAAATATAGATATAATTGTTTTGAACTGAACTTACTACTAGTAAATTCTGGTAAAATGAACAGTTGTAGCATGGCGACAGGTCGCCTAAATTTCATAGTTATCTGGGCACCCTGGGTTCAATCCCAGGTTCCGGTACCACTGAAATTATTAAATATCGATTTAAGTGCTAAATTTACCACGTGCTCGACATAAAACAATAAAAAAAAATACAATTTCGAGGTCATGTGAAGTCCAATCCGTACTGGAGCAGCGTGGCGAACCTTTCCAACTCCAAAACTCTCTCAAATATTTGAGAGGAGGGCTTTGCCCAACGGTGGACATTTATAGGTTGCTACTTTTAACTAGTAAATTGTGCGGTCAAACATGTGGATGAATCAGTAAACAGTAGTACCATGTAAATTATATTTATTATTTGTTGTAGACGTTCAAACAGTAACTTATCGGTAATTCACCTCTTCTTTTTCTAGAGAAACATATGCTTTTCTAACTTCTTCATTCATTCATGTAAAATATGCGCTTCTAAGACCATGTTCCTCAATTTAATATATATTCTATAAGCAGGTCACAAGGGATACTGTTAAATGTTATTATTATTACCAAAGACACTAAGCTGGTGAGAGTGAATAAAATTTAAGATATTCAATTAATTGTTCTGGTCTTATACAGATAATATTTTGATATAAATTCACAATTTTTCTTTCTATACCCGTACAATACAAGAACTTAGTATGTAATTTTATTATTTAAATATTTCATTATCACGCAACCTAACATGTAACTGTAAGGACAGTTTAGGTCAATGTTTTGAAAGTACTCGTGTTGTTAGTGTGATACTAATATTATAATGAGGAAACAAGTGCATATTTCTTTGTTTGTTATTTTAAAACTCAAAAATTGTTGAACCTACCTCATTTAAAATTTTTACCTGCATTAGTTTCATATAGTTTCCGGACTTGACTATTACAGGTTGTTCATAAATCGTCTTGTTAAAAATAGCCATTGATTACAATACAGCAATACGCATCTATAATTTTGTATCATCGCTGTATAGAAGCAGTATAAAAATCTGCCAGTCTCTCACCTCTCGTGAATGTTGTAAAAGGCGATTAAAGAAAAAACACCATAGCGGTCTTCGGGAGAAATGCGATATGCAGGCTCGCCGCTCGTCACTATTTATCCCTAGAAAAAGGCTGCGGAAGACCGTTCAGTATTTCGTACTTAGTACTAAATGAAAATCTGTCATACCTGCCAACCTATATGATTAAGTGCACCTGAGTGCTCACATATTTTAATCAATATTAAGTCAAAATAGTTTACGGGAGGGCACAAGTCTTTCCACGGTATATGGGTGATATGATGTAATCCTCCGCTTGACTAATTATCTACTGACAGGCGAATCAAGATCGTAGTAGCAGTTATACTATATACTATATCGACATATATAATACTATATCGCAGTAATAAAACTCGCACTTAACGTATGTTTATGATTGTGAAATAAAAGAGTAAAATACAGCAATTAAAAATGTAAATGCAAGGATCTTTTATTTTTGAAAGAGGGTTGGAGCAGCCGGGAGTCGGCCATGCCGCTTTATTGCAGATTGTCAGATTCTGGAAGTTCTCGATTTCTTTTAACTTTCAGATTATTAGAAATTTTTTGTCAGAGGTATCGACCCCGAGGATCGAGGTCACCATTTAATTAAAGGACTTTGACCATCTATTCTTCTCTTAACGTAGTTAAATGGTTGCTTATGATAATACGTTATAAATCTGGTTAAATATGCATGTACCTATGCAGTGTTTAATACTTTTTAAGTGTAAATTCGTTTATAATTAAAATTACAAATATTTAATAAGAAAAAGATAAGACGATGGATGGGTTCCTGCAGATAGCAATGAGATTATCAAGGTTACCAAAATCAAAGTAATATAATAAAAATCATAAGAAACAACAGTATTTTTCGAATGTTCGAGTATTAGTCGGAACAGGAGATTTCATTATGTTATAATACGAGTACGGCAGATTCCTATTCAGATGTATTTATAACAGACTTCTGTACGTTATTTTTACTATTATTTACCTTATATACCTTGTTACCTATCTGAGTTTATACCTTTAAGATCAAGATAAATTTAGTGTTTTTGTGAATGGAATTCAAAAGTTTTTGATCCGTTCTGTACCTTTGAAGATTGAGGATATCTATATTTAAACATTCTAAGCTAATAAAATTATATTTCTACATAATCAGTATACCTACTATATCAAACAGTATCGATGTGTGGAATTCAATTATAATCAATTTGGTTATAATATCTATAGAATCTATAATATCTATAGGAGTGTAGGTAAAAAAACTCTGGCTTTAAATTACAATTAGTATTAAAAAAGACATTTTTTAAATTAAAGTCATAAGGCACAGGATCGAGCTCGTCACATAGGTAAAGGGCTCGTTCCAATAACTTTTTTTCAGGAGACCCAAGTTTGATCACAAACGCATCAAACTTGGGTCTCCGGATTCGTTATAAGTAGCAGCCTGTAAGTGCCCACAGCTGGGTATAGACCTCCTTTTCAAATATTTTGAGAGGGTTTTGGAGTTGGATGGATGTAGGTGACTCAGGACCGAGCTTCGTGGCAATCTTTGGGGGAGGCCTATGTTCAGCAATGGACTTCTGATAGGGTGAAATGATGATGATGATGATGAAGAGCCGCCACGCTGCTCCAGTGCGAGTTGGCTTCACATATCCTCGAAATACTATTTTTTATAATTTCTCAGACATGCAGGTTTCCTCAGGATGTTTTCTTTCACCGCCGAGCATGTGGTAAATATAGTACGTTAAATTGCTATTAACAATTTTAGTGGTGCCGGCATCGGGATCGAACCCAGGTCACTCGCGCTCTTAGAAAATAAAGTGAGCGCCCTGACCACAAGGCTACCACGATACTTTGGCCCGACTTGATTCGTTGGCAGATCCGTTATTCACTCGACTATTGTGGCTTAATTAATAAATAATAAAAATGTTGATATATTTATATAACAAGCCTGCTAATAACATAATGGTAGAAAAACGTAAACATTAGACTAACAACATAAACTGATAGAACTATTCAATCCGATATCCAGGTTTAAAGAAACAACTATAAGGATTCAGCAGCTGCCAGAGACATCTACACGTAGGTAACCGCATTATAACTGCTAACAGACTTACGAGATTTAAAACTTATGTAACAATCATTGTCACGTTCGAAAATTCTTTGTGAATAACTGTCGTTCTTCAAAATTATCCATGCCTGTAAGATTTGTACGTGATATTTTTTTAGTTTAACGTAGAGTCTAGCGTGTTCGGCCGTGCTAAACTGTTTAAGATAGTGTGGACTACTTTACGAATATTCATAATTTTAAAAAAGTTGATAAAATTACTTCGCACAATTCCGCATGGAAAAATACAATAAAATGGGATATGTAACGAAGAGAACTCTGTCCGAAAAGAAGACGAGCACCACGACTATCACCCACACAAGTTAATATATCCCACCAACATTTAAAACGTGACACTTGTTTCATATTGCAACAAGCTGTCGCTTAAACCCGATTGAATCAAAATTCAAAATTTGTCAGGGTTAAAACTACAGATCAGTGTATACAATATATCGGCAATCGCTACACTTACGGAATGGCATTCAATATACCTAGCCGAATTGATTTAATATTATATGCCAATGGTTCAAGCATTAAGTCATAGAAATGTATGTTGCGGGTCGATGGATGTATTTTGTATTTAGAACCTTCTTTTTTTGCCTTTTTATATATCAATTCCATATGACCATTTTAGACTGGGAGACTCATGTTGACGGACTACAATGATTATTTAATTATTTTTATTGAAAAAACTTTATTGTTTACACCTTATAGTATGAGGTGACAGAGGGCGGACTTAATGCCTGTTGGCATTCTCTGCCAGTCAACCCATTCGTTGGTGAGATAGTAGGAGTATTTAATGAACTAAAAAAAATACTTAGGTAATGAAAATAAATTTGAAAACAACTATTAACTAATATAAATAAATATATGAAATGATATATAATAATATATTATTAGATATGTAGATAGATAAATAAATATAAATAAGATACACAATAATCACTAAATAAGTCCTCATACATAGCCGTAAAGATCAGCAAGCTGAAGTGGCATTGGGCCGGCCACATAGCTCGCAGAACTGACAACCGTTGGGGAAAAAAGGTTCTCGAGTGGCAGCCACGTACAGGCAAACGCAGTGTAGGACGACCCCCCACAAGATGGAGTGACGACCTGCGCAGTGTTGCGGGAAGTCGATGGATGCAGGTGGCTCAGGACCGAGCTTCGTGGCAAAATTTGGGGGAGGCCTATGTTCAGCAGTAGACTTCTGATAGGCTGAAATGATGATGATGATGATGAAGTCCACACTTGTAAATAAAATAAATTTCAAAATTACCAACCATTTTAATTATTATGTATACCACATGATTTTAAAAAAAATGGAAAATCCAAAAGTGTGCTTATACTATAAAACGGAACGGATTTAACTAAAAATTTATTTCACGAATTTAGATGGAACTCTTTATATGTTTTTTAAGAATCCGGAATCGAAATGAATCCAGAAGGCTAAGTATTATTCTACTTAATATTACAAATGGGAGAGTTTGTCGTTATAGATTATAACATATCGTTATATCGGATTACAAGGCTCACTCTCTCAAGCTTTTGCGTACGAGGTGTGCAATGAGAAAATATTTATTATATTAATGGCTTTAGGAGTTCTGTGTAATCGTTGTAAAATTAAGCTTATGGTTGTCCATAATGATAACGTATGGAAGACCTAAGCAGATGTGTGAGCTCAGCAACTACTAATCGTATGATTTATACACGGTATTGCGAATATTCAAGGCCTATGTTCAGCAGTGGATATGTGATAGGCTGAAATGATGATGATGATGGTGACGATGATTGCGAATATTTATTTAAAGTCTTATGAAATTTGTATAAGAAAAAGTGGCACTATTTTACTATGCCACTTCCATCTGTAATAGATCCAAAAACTTACTATCAGGTGGACTGTTATGAAAAAAATCTAATGCGTTAAAATTCAAAATGGTGTCTTAATTGCAAAACGCTTTATTCACTTCAAAATAATTCTTTATCAGTTCAACGCTTTTATACCTAAAACTGGCCTTCGTTGGACACGGTCAAATCGGCTCCGTTTAGTTTCAATTCACGTTAAAGTGTGAAATGCTTATCTGTTTGTTTTTGAAACTATTATATTAAAAAGCATGTTCATTCTTCCTCTGTCGAAGACCATAAAATATCGGTGCGACCTCATGCGACCTCATGTTAGGACCAGACGAGCTGTGAACGCTATCAAAATCAGAATTCGACGAAACCCTAGAAGATCTAAATCGGTACCTGCAGCTTCAGATGTAGAACGATTAAAAATCAATCAAAATATATCGTTCCCGATACACTGGTGGAAGATATAGAAATGTGCTCTTGACAGATGCAAACATTATTACGATTGGAGAGTACTAGAACAAGCAAAATGACAATGTGTAAGTTCACTTCTATGCTCAAAAAGTTTTTCCCTTTGGAAAAGTTCAACGTGATCATCATTCTACATCAATCATGGTTTAGAGGAAGGCGTCCTTCCAAGAAGTGACCAAGCTTAATTTTGGTGATAAATTAGTGAATTTATCACCAAAGTTTATCAAGAGACTGTTTTGGATAGTGTAGTAAATCCTCTAAGTAATACACTCTTCAAAATAAACTATATTTCAAAATACTGTAGACATTACTGGAAGTCTCTGTTGCTAGTCAGATTTCATTGAAATGAAAAGTGAAACATCGTCGCTCTAAGCCTCCAGTCTGTGATCATATTCAATATTGCCCCTACCGGATTGCACTGGATTTTATACACCACTAACACTCGCAATGGAGTAACGATCCCGGTGAAGAGTGCTTCCGGAGGCTATTGTAATTACAATTTTGATACATGGTAGAGCCAAGCGGCGGCTTTTAGTGCTGCTCCACTGGGCCGGCTTGAGCGGGTTGGTACCACGGCCTCGCAGAACGGCATCTTGTGCCTCTGCGTTTCTTTCGGCGAGTGAGGTAACCGGAGGCTATATCCCCGCCCCCATCCCCCACCTCTTCTTCCCTCTCGTCTCCTAAATACCCTTAAAGGCCGGCAACGAACCAGCTCCTCTCAAAATTTAACTTAGGGAAACGTCCTGACGTCATCGTCAGGACGTCTAACACCTCAGTCTCCCGTGACCACTTAACGTTTCGGGCGCTGTAAGGTGCGGCAAGTAAAAAGTTAAAATTAAACATGGTAAATTCCTTATTTTTTTTTTATTTTATAGTCTGTTACGTGAAAACAATAAGTATTCGCGTAATAATAATGTTGGGATACTTATGGGTATCAGGAGTTCGACTCCTTTGCATGCGCCACTAACCTACGATAAGTATCCTTGGCGATACCTAAGCACAGGAACTCACTCGAGAGACCAGGTTGTCACAAAGAATCTAAAAGAATATTTTAATTTTTATTTTACCTAATTATATATTTTCACCGTGTACTTAACAAAAAGGTTTTAAAGATTATTGGTTTTCCTAATGTACTGCCATTATATGATAATTACAAACATTTTAAAACCGAATTGTTGACATTAACATAAACATCGTGTCAGGTAACAAAGTCTTGCAAAACGTCACGTTTTCACTTGGAAACATTACAAATTACCAATGTTGTACTAGTAGCGTCATAATTGATTATAATAAATTTATCAATGTCTTGATCATCGCTATAAACAAGCAATATCATATACCAAATAAAATGTCATATAAAACATAAATTGGAATATAAAATGTCATATAAAACATAAATTTAAACGCAATTTTGCTAGTAAACCACCAACAACCGACTTTTTAATAAATAATTAAGTGCACGACTAGACGGTTTTTTCAAATACAAATCCAACGGAAATTTGGCATTTAACATCGGAGTAATTTTACCGAATTTTCAAAGTCACACGATTTACCTGTCAACCCAACTTAAATAGCTTCTTTGAATTTTATACTGCATTTATATATAACAAAACTAGACCATTATTAAGAGAACACTATAATCAACACATGTTTTTAAAATCATTTATTTCAAATTTAAATAAATAAAAAAAACGAGTTATTAAAATTTTAGCTGTCTGAGTGGATGTACGTAGTACGTACTTATATGACTGAAAAACATAATTCTCAAAACCAAAAACATAAATCAAAAAAATAAGTAAAAATTATTTCAACAACTTAATAGTGGTGTCACCCGGCAGTTATGTACAGAGTTTTAAAACAATACAAAAACAAACATTTGAAAAAGGCTTTAAATAATATTACGTAAAATATTACAAATAAAAGGGGGGTCATGAATGAATATAAAAGTAAAACAAAAATTTGAATAAAAATAAATATAAATTAAATAAACCTGCGTGGTTCAATATTCATGACTCAAAGTTTTTTTACACATTCTAATCATAACTAACATTCTATCTTCGTTTCTATCGTTTGACTTTTAACTGATTTAACATTCAGTATTTGAGATAAACATGGAGATCTAACTTTTGTAGAGTAATTTGTGTTGTTTCGACGTGGTTCTAACGCAGCAGAGACAGCTCACAATATCAAAGCTGCGTTTGGAGAGGATTCAACTAACGAACACGAAGAAATGGGTGCCTCATGAATTAGTTGATATGCACAGAGGCGCACTTGATTTGATGAGAAGGTATGGGGCGTATGGGGTTTTCGAAATTATTGTGACGTGTTATGAAAAGTAGATTTTCTACGATAATCGCAAATGAAAAACGCATTGGTTGAACCCAGGTCAAATACCGGAACATACGCTGCGAAGCGAACCCTAACTCAAAAAGCTAATTAATTTTAGGTTTTTGAGTTAGGGTGTATCAATAACAGCAGATCTCTATTGTGAAAAACTTCGAACAATGATGGCGCAACTCTCAGTGAAACAACCCTGACTCGCCAATCGATCTTCGCCAGTTTTGCTACATGATAACGCAAGACCTCACACTGCGCGACAAAACAACACATTCAGTTAGAAACCATACGCCATCCTCCGTACTCGCCAAAGCTAGCCTCAATTAAATACATTTTTTTCCGCAAAGTGCAAAATGCCTTTATAGACTTTGTAAAGTCCAAATCCCAAGAGTTCTATCGCAAAGCCATAAATTATCTTTCCTCGAGATGTGTAGAAATGTATAGTAATGAGGGTAAATACTTCGATTAAAGAAATAAATCATTTCTTTGAAAAAAAGCTGATTGAATTTTTCTATATAAAACGTCAATTTCATACTTAAACCTCTAATATTTTCAATTATAACACGTGCACTTTTCATACCTTTTGTGCGATCAAATCGTGTTATTTGCTCTGTTTTTTTTTTATATAGGAAAGGCGGCAATATGCGAAAACGAGCAAGCGGCTCTGCTGACTTGGGCGACGGTAATGAGCTGCAAGTCATTACCGACGCCCACTCAGCGCAGGAGTATGATAAAATGCACTTGGCTGTGGCAAGGCGCGAGGGTATTGAAAAGTCGACAGTACACCACATTTTCAAAAAGGACCAGTTCCATTCCTACTACGTGACTCGTGTACAAACTACAACCAAGAGACTATGCCGCAAGAATGTTTTGTTGTCGTGCTAAATAAAATTGAAGAAAATTCGGGGTTTCATTCAAAAGAGACGGTTTCTACAACCCACACCTCATTTATGTGGATAGATCTTAATACCAGAACAAAATAAATTCATAAATGTACCTGACATCGAATATAAAAAATTCCGAACTGAAGAATCGAACAATTTTTAGAAAATGATTTACCTGGATTATTAAAAGACAAGCCTTTAGCGATCCGAGGAAGAATGTGGTTGCAGCATGATGGGTATTCTGCACAATACGCTACGGTAGTAAGAAAATACCTAGATGAATAATATCCTATCTATTTTGTGGTCATCACATCAGGCTCAAGAGATAGAACAGCGCAGATATACGAAGTTCCTCAAAAAACCTTTTATTAGAAGGCGTAGAGCATCATCATCAGTAAAAAAAAGTGAATTGTTTGTTTATTTATTTTGAATGAGTAAATTTAATTTGTTAAAATTTACTATCACATAGTAACACACAAATAAGTATATTTTATAAAAAATATGCAAAAGTTAGACGCAAATTATTATGTGGGTTAAGACCCAACATTCTCTTGACGAATATTCTCAAAAAAAAATGGTTATTCTTCAATTTGTAGTTATGGTGATCAATAATATAAATAAAGTCACTAAAATTGTTTTTTTTTATTTACTCTTCTCCGAGTTTAAAATTTTAAGTGTTCTATTTATTTTAAATGTGGCAATGGTGACCCTGGACGTATCTGCCGGGAGATCCACTGTCTACTGGACACCCGTGTTGCGTGGACAATTGTTTGGAATATTACTTAACTTTCACTATAGGTTATTGATATGTGCTATTTTGTTAGTTTCTTTGCAGTTATATCTAGATTATAATAATATATTGATCAATCACGTACGTTATTCAGCCTTAAACTAGGTAACTGGATGGTGATAAGATAGATATACATATACCTACATAGATAAATAATCATACATCACGCGGTAACATATGAATTCATCATACAAATGTTTGCCCCTAGCGGGTTTCGAACTATCAACCCACAGCTTCGAAGCCAAGGTGACCAACTATGCTATCAGGACGTTACTTGAGGGTTATTAGTTATAGTGAGTGTAAAAGCAACTAATTTATATGATTTTTGTCTAATTCGTTATAAACATACGCTGATTGTCTCATGTTCTGCCGTTGGGCAAACTTAATTTTGTCAATTTTTTATTTCAGCTTTAGCTTTTCTCCCCCTAGTAGTTCGTCTAGGATTAAACGTTCGGCATTTATGTAATCGTAAATGCATAAATGTAGTACTTTTGATAATATGTAAAGTTGTCCACAAAGTTCTTCAGTATTAAATCTCAATGGTTTTTACTTAGTTGCAACTCCCCAAACGGTACCTAATACAGATGGTGCTAAGACAACGTAAAATTAGTTAATAAAATTTTAGTAGTAGTATTCACATGACTTAACTTACTGAAGTTCCAAACAAATTTTCATATTTGGTTACCAGCCACCACCACCATTTGAGGGTGTCAAGATAAGCGTTGGTCCAATACCACCCCCGACACTATACAAACGTCAATCTATCAATAACATTACACGTGCAGGATTATCACAGTTGCCTATCTTGAGAGTAATATTATTGCTTGACTGCGTTCTGTTATTGGCAAATCAAAATTGTTTAAGTTTTGCAGTGTTTAAAGAAAGGAAATTTGCTTGGAGCTATAGTGATACTTTTGTAAGTCTAGATTGGGGTCTTCTAAAAAAAAAAAGCTATTGTTGCATCATTAGCTTAGAAAAAAAATGCCAATTTTAGAGTTTATTAAATCTTTTACAGAATTTGTATATTAGAATCAAGCTGGGGCCTACCGCGCGTCCCCGGGGAATGTCAACGGAGACCCCTGTTTATAATTCGCTGATTACCAACAAATAATCTTCAAACAATTTAATTGAACGCTTCCAATCATAATTATTATATTTTTTTCTCACAATAGAAATTCAATATCTTTGAACACGTGGCTGTATAACTATATATAGTTATTCCGCGACGTAATCTATTACAGTTTATGTAATCTATAAAAATGTATCCAATGTATAGATTCAGATTGATGAAGAATAGAAGCCTTTTGAATATTACTACTCTAATCTAAGTTTGTTTATAATAATTATAGTTTTTTTTTAATAATAATGCATTTTTCATCAATGTTTTTACTTATTTGAAGTAATAATGCAGTTTGTCGTTGCTATGGGCGCAAACCTAGAGCAAACAATGGTAACAAAGGAGTTGTCAATGGTTTCCAGTAAACAGAGGTTAATATGTATGTACCTAACTGATCAGTGAATATCCAAGAGCTGTTAAAATTATTCGTTATTCATTATTTATGTATTATAACGTAAATTAATTTTTAGTTATTTCTATCAATCTAAAATTACGAGTAAATTAATAATTAACATGAGAGTTTGAGACGTGCAATTACGGAAAACATGTTTTAAAAATATAACAAATATTATATTTTTACAGCTTTTTCGTCAATTATATTGATCAATAATCACATTGAAATGCAACATTTCCCCATTATACCATAGTTAGTAGTGTTGTAGTGGTACTACAATTAAAAAGTATTAAATGAAATTAATTAAAAAAATCATTTCATTCAATACTTTGTGTTGTTCATAAAAATACTAATTTGATCGTGACATAAAAATTGCTGTTATGAAAATCACAAAAAAATTACGTGACGTCTATTGAGCAATCCTTGTTATAGTCCAAATATAAAGGCATTTAACGTTTAACCTTCAGATTATTAGTGATTAAATTATACAGCTAATAAATAATGCTGGAAGCCAATTTAGCGTTAGTATCACAACGTTATCTGATTAGATCAATGAGATTGTATGTTCTTCGTACCATAGAAAAGACCGCATAACAAACAATGCGCCAAACATACATAGTTCAAAGCGCACCTGCACCTGTCTCATTTGCATCTTAGCGCTTCCCTGAAAATGCAGTGTTTCCACGAGGTATTTAAATTTTAAATTGTGTCACAATATATACTTCCGTGTAGTTTTCTGGTTGTGAAGTTTTAATTTACGATGATGTATGTGAAATATCCGCCTTATAGGTTTTTCTTATGGAAATATAAATAAAAGTGATGAAAATCAAATTAGAATCTTGATATCAGCCATTGCAACTCACGTCGGATATCCACTATATCCCCAATAACCGAGACGTCAGGAGATCTACCTTCGAATTAGAAGGTTCGAGCTCTATCCTGATTCTGAAATGTGCAGACCTCTTATACCGCCAATCCACTTGCCGAGCGTGGCTATTATGGCAATTCCTCCTTATTGGAGGACTATGTCTTGCAGTGGACAGTTTCTAGGCTGTTAAGGTACCTAAGTTAAGTAATACCCAGATCACAAAATTCTTTGGACTAACTTGTACATAAAATATTTGGAGGAGGATTACATTTCTCATTTTTTATAAATTAAATATGCACATATTTACTATATTTGTTAAAGTAAGGTAAATAAAAAAGATAAAGGGATACTATTTACTAGGAGTTCGATTAATGGTTCTGGGTAAGCTGGAATATTGGGGTGACAAACGCGCGAACAGATGGATTGGTAAGTGGCTACTGCAAACGACTTCAATCGAAAAAAAATACGCCTCCATTGAGGACTGAAATGGACTCCAAGCCCGTAATAATTACTTTCACGTACATTAATGGTACATGATGCACTTGTGATCTATAACAGTTTGACGTCCTGATGTCAACGGACGTCGAAAGTAAGGAATATTCGTAATTCAATAGAGACACTGGGATTCTGTGATAAATAAAAAGAAATCCCAAATCAAGCAGTTACTTAGCAATGGTACGACACGATCTCAAAATACTATAGGTTCTTTCTAAGAAAATTGGACCAAAATTAACAATTCAAAAGCTGTCGGTAGCCGGGGTTAACTGTGACATTTTTGTAAACAATTTGTGCCATAGCGGATAAGGTCTCAAACCGTCGGACACTTTAGGGCTCCGGTGACCAGGAGTGCTGTAAAGCACCCAAAACGTCCGGAGCAAAAATGTAAAAGTGAAAGATGAAATCCGTAATATTCGTTTAATTTCAAAACGGCTAATAAAGCAAAAAATTATTCTTTGACGAATATTAATTTATTCATCAGATTAAAATTAATTATTAAAATAAATTTTATCAAGAATCATACATTTGAAATGTAAAAGGTACAATACTGGTTCGTCTTTTTAACGAAACTCATTACTTACTTAAATTACAAAGGTTCTAAGTGTTTTGCTACGTGGCTCTAAAAGAAAAAATTTACTCAATATTTTTTACTTTTAGATATTTTAACATAAAAAATACCCGTGAATCTATTTGATGTTAAAGTATTTTGCAGAAAGATTCGGAAGGAATTATGTTACTTTTTAAATATATTTGAATTTTATTTCAATCTATACTAATTACAAACATTTTTTGTCTTTAAGAGGTGTATGTATACACCAAATATAGCCATATAAATGTTTGGGCGTATTTAACTTAAAAGCTATTTGACGGATTTTGATGAAACGTTTTTTAAAATGTTCTATATGATTCCAGAAGGGCTATAAGCAGTTTTAATGCAATGTTTGTCTGTCATTCAATTACACTTAAAGGATTGTACGGATATGAACGAAATTTAGCAGAGATGTATATTATGGAATGGAATGGGTATAGGATAATTTTTATCTCAATTAACAACGATTCTTAGGACAAAATATGCTACCACGCGAAGCTGCAGGCAGGGCAGTTGCTAATGTTGCTAAAATGACTAAATGAATATCTTGCGGGTGAACTTTACTTATTGACTTGCGTATTTGATATTGTCTCATACCTAATAATGTTTCCGTCAGAACCGGAAAAGCGGGAACATATTCACACAAATACAGAACTATAATAGATCCCACGTAGAAAACAACTCAAAGCTCATCTTTCCCGTTTATTGGGAAAAATTATCTCCTATTTTCAATTGCAAATGGTTTTCAAATATTGCACCACAATGACTGGTTAATAGTAAGCAATAGATGTGCTGGACATTAAAACATTTTAATTTTGCATATTTAAATATGATTCAGTCAGTCATTTCTTAAGAGTATTAAATTATTTTGAGTAATTAAACTAATGCTACCGAAGGGTGAAAATTATTTTATTGGTCGATGTGATACAAAAACATTTTTAAAGGAATCCCAATGCATACTTATCTGGAACGAAATTTAAAAACTATGTCTAATAGCGGTTTTGGTTTAAAACCTTAGCAATATTTAGGGGACGCAGTGGACCAGTGACCGGCTGTAATCATAATGATGAGATGAAGTTAAGTCCTAAATTGTATATGAATAATTAATAAACTTCCGTAGAAAACTACAAACTACGTCTTTCATCTTTGTTAGTGGTAGACTGGGATTCGAACCTAGGACGGATATGAATTCAACTGAAAGGAAGGCTGACTGATGATGGCCCAAGCGGAGTTAATATGACAATAATCATTAAATTATGAATTGAAAGGGCTTAATCATTTTCTTCTTTTGCTGGTTTTGCCTTTCTTATAAGTGTACGTCATGATGTCTAAAGGAAAGCATAAAGGTGAATTTAAGTTATGAACGAGTATGTTGTGTAATAATATTAATGAGTATTTCATAAAAATAATATTTTGTTTTCATTATAATAACAATACGGATTTTTTTAATATTTGTTATTTGTTTAACGACACAAAAACAACTTAATTTGGTTGTTTTTCCAAGTAACAACTGTTTGATTCTCTATGTTTTGTATTAGATTAGCTAAAGAAATAAACAATACAATACGTAGGACTAATCTCTATCTTCCTATCAATAACACCTCTACTTCGATTAAAACGAATTATTATACTGCCGTCCGGTGGTAGCGTTTGAAAATATGCAATCTATATGATGAGACACATCATGTGGATATCTTAAAATGAACTAAAAAAGCCAGAATATTGTATAATCAGGAAGTATTTTAAAGGATAGGAATAGTACATGTCCAGTAGTGAAGGAATTTACAGGCTTTAAAAAAAAAAATTAAAATCAAAGAGCAAAATAATATTTCAAGAAAAATTCTTCGTCGGTGGTCGGTTAGTGAATCCTGAAAATAGACTAAGTACAGTGCTTAAGTATGCGAGTCCAAGTTGCACTTAACCGCTTTTTCTCAGACGGTGGTACCACTTAGGGTGAATGTTTATTACATAAGGTAATACATGACTGCATATTAGAGGGTCTTTTATATCCTAAATCGCGCAAATGGATAGGTGACGTGTACCGAATAAAATACATACATATTCAAACCCACTCAAAATCTATTCGTATCAAAAGAAATCAATTATTTTAAAAGAGAGCATCGGATATATTAAAAATAATAATATATATAACTATTTACAGTTATGGTATATTAGTGATCAATGGGTACTCATACTTTACTGGTACACCTAGTTGTTTCCATTTCTTCTCTGCCTAGGAGTCGTCTGGGTAGGTACCACCTTCTTGTATATTTCTGCCACCAATTAATGAAACCCCTAATACGAGGAGCTGTGGCAGATTTTCTTTAGCTGTGGCAGCTTAAGAAACTAAACTTCTTACAATTACTCTAAATGTCGTGTGCAGTTTAATTCCTTTACATGTCCTATTGCTGAATCTAGGTTCTCATTATCTTTGGGGCTTTAAGATTAAGACCAACTAGTGCGAGTTGGCGAAAGTAATTTTCCAAAAATTGTCTTACTATACCCATGGACATTATGTAGCTCACCAATAGTTTTTATAATCGAAGAAATGCAGAGTCCAAGTAATTCACTAAAACTTAAAACGATTAAATCCTCAGCCAACGTTTAATTCGCTTAAATCTTTAATATTAATATTAATATTTAATCCTTGCCTACGCTTATAAATTCCTTGTCTGAGTTGAGATAATATGTACTCAGTGGTTGATAATTTTGGAAATGTGTTTTGAAATTTCCCTCAGATGTAGGTGATATTATATTGCTTTCAACTAGGTGAAATACTCAATAAAAACAATAATAATAAAAACAAACTTTAAAGATTTCATTATCTCAGAGTGAAGTTAGCACTGGTTATAATTTACGTCAATGAAACACGGGATTATATTGGCGTGGATAGGTTTCAAATGATATTCATACCCAGAAGGTTAAAATAATAGTATACCAAAAAAAATGGTTACGATTAGTCTACTTAAACCACGATTACGATTAGCCTCCTTAAAGTAATTTCTTTAATAAAAATAAATATTTTTATTTTACTTTAAAAACGAAGAATGGCATTTTGTGAAAATAGTAATTAAATATCTACGACCGCGTGAGTCAAACAGCGATTAGCCTGATGATAACCGAAAACTATGCCAGTTATCAAGTGATCAGGAAATACTATAATACTTAAAAATATTTGTTAGTACCATTGAGCCGTAGGTCCACGCATATAGTTCTCGGAAACGTTACGTACGTTTAGAGCAATCAGGAGGAATATATAAAATATAAAGAATAATTTTGAAAATATTAAAATATAATAAAGAACAACCTGGCATATCGCTTCGTGAGTAAAGTCAATATTCCTGAAAACCGTGTAGCTTCTGACAGATAACGGAATGTTTTTTTTTTATAGAAGAACGGGCAAACGAGCATGCGGCTCCCCTGATGGTAAGTGACCACCAACGCCCACGAACATCCACAAAACCAAAGGAGCTAAAGAATATAAGAATCATCTGAAATAAGCTAGACCATAGCTATTCACACGGCTTTCTATTATTAAGTTCGCTAATCCTTTGTCTTGTGTAACAATTAACTATTTACAGTTATGGTATATTAGTGATCAATGGGTACTCATACTTTACTGGTACACCTAGTTGTTTCCATTTCTTCTCTGCCTAGGAGTCGTCTGGGTAGGTACCACCTTCTTGTATATTTCTGCCACCAATTAATGAAACCCTAATACGAGGAGCTGTGGCAGATTTTCTTTAGCTGTGGCAGCTTAAGAAACTAAACTTCTTACAATTACTCTAAATGTCGTGTGCAGTTTAATTCCTTTACATGTCCTATTGCTGAATCTAGGTTCTCATTATCTTTGGGGCTTTAAGATTAAGACCAACTAGTGCGAGTTGGCGAAAGTAATTTTCCAAAAATTGTCTTACTATACCCATGGACATTATGTAGCTCACCAATAGTTTTTATAATCGAAGAAATGCAGAGTCCAAGTAATTCACTAAAACTTAAAACGATTAAATCCTCAGCCAACGTTTAATTCGCTTAAATCTTTAATATTAATATTTAATCCTTGCCTACGCTTATAAATTCCTTGTCTGAGTTGAGATAATATGTACTCAGTGGTTGATAATTTTGGAAATGTGTTTTGAAATTTCCCTCAGATGTAGGTGATATTATATTGCTTTCAACTAGGTGAAATACTCAATAAAAACAATAATAATAAAAACAAACTTTAAAGATTTCATTATCTCAGAGTGAAGTTAGCACTGGTTATAATTTACGTCAATGAAACACGGGATTATATTGGCGTGGATAGGTTTCAAATGATATTCATACCCAGAAGGTTAAAATAATAGTATACCAAAAAAAATTATTACGATTAGTCTACTTAAACCACGATTACGATTAGCCTCCTTAAAGTAATTTCTTTAATAAAAATAAATATTTTTATTTTACTTTAAAAACGAAGAATAGCATTTTGTGAAAATAGTAATTAAATATCTACGACCGCGTGAGTCAAACAGCGATTAGCCTGATGATAACCGAAAACTATGCCAGTTATCAAGTGATCAGGAAATACTATAATACTTAAAATATTTGTTAGTACCATTGAGCCGTAGGTCCACGCATATAGTTCTCGGGAACGTTACGTACGTTTAGAGAAATCAGGAGGAATATATAAAATATAAAGAATAATTTTGAAAATATTAAAATATAATAAAGAACAACCTGGCATATCGCTTCGTGAGTAAAGTCAATATTCCTGAAAACCGTGTAGCTTCTGACAGATAACGGAATGTTTTTTTTTTATAGAAGAACGGGCAAACGAGCATGCGGCTCCCCTGATGGTAAGTGACCACCAACGCCCACGAACATCCACAAAACCAAAGGAGCTAAAGAATATAAGAATCATCTGAAATAAGCTAGACCATAGCTATTCACACGGCTTTCTATTATTAAGTTCGCTAATCCTTTGTCTTGTGTAACAATTAACTATTTAGAGGCAGATAAAAATAAGAATACGGCAGTAAAGATTACTTAAAACGGAAAATTTAATTTTTAAGGGAATATAAAAAATTATTGAATGTATATATTTCCTATCTAAAATTTAGCATTGATTAGCAAAGGAAACTGCGAACAAAACATTCAAAGCTATGACAGACACTTCGCTATTTGAAAAGAAAATCTTTCAGAAACATGAAAGCGTGTGTCACGAAAAACTGACGAAACCATTAGGAATTGTTTTAAGTGGATGTAGACATTCACTGTTATATCTGAGCCGGAAATTGCATCTACTGAAAGTGGAAACATCTTAGTCCGCTTCGATAACCGAGATGAAGATTTAAATTGGTGTTACAAAAAGTTTCTTACGGATTCTTATTATCCATTATTTACTTACCATTTTAACAACTTTTCCTTTCCAGTCTTAAGCAAAAGGCAGGTTAGTAACCATGTTTTTTTTTAATCAATCAATTTTAAAATGAGAGGTATTAATTATAGAAATTAAAATAAATAATCCATACTAACTAAAACTAATTTATTCAGAGAAGTTGGAAACACAACCTAACAATCAGCTAATTCTGATCAAAGTTGAGGTTCGTTGTGGAGTTAATTGATATTTAAATGCTTGTTACGGTTTGTACATAAACCGCCTGCGGGTTGAATAATGTTTAGTCCTCAAAATAATTGTGATCAAAAATATTCACTAAATTATTTTAACTTGTATAAAGTGTTGGTTACTCCGAGACGGTTTGTTAATCTGTAAGAAACGTTAGATTTATCAGATCATACGCACTTAAAATAAGCTTGTCAAGTCATGTAGTTTTATCTGACTAGTGAATTTAATATGTATTAGACTATGTTTGCAGTGTTTATACATGTGTTGTTTAAATCTAGATCTATAAAACTAAAATTGAGTTAGAAATAAATTAGTTGTTACAACCTACCTGAGTACAGGTACTTATTTATTGTAAAATAAAATACTAAGTAGTTATGGTATTTATAAACTAACTACTATAGCAAACCAAATTTAAAACAGGGGAAGGTTAAGTTAGGATTTGGTTGTCAAAAGAAAAGTTATGTAAATAAAACTACTCAAATCTACGAACTCATTAATATCTATTAAATAAAAATACTGTAAAATATTACCTATGACGTATAGCATCTTCATGCACTCGAACACGCCTTGTTGATTTCATTTTCACCTAAACATTTATTCCAATCAATGTTATGTATACGACGTAATTAAATCAGACACCTACGTTTGCAAGATTTAATTTCAAATTAATTATTAAAAAAGGGTTTACAAAAAGCATGATATTTTTTTTGTTATTAACTAACAACTCAAATGTACGATTCTTAAATTTTGAAGTGTACTTTATGTTAATATTTTATAAAAAGTGCGTTTTTATTTTGTCACACTATTTTTAATTGTTATTGCTGCACGTGTGTATAATTTGTGGTAAATGTGTAGAAAATAAAATTGGAAAGTATTTAATGAGCGGTCGTAAATTTCATATGTTGCGGCAGTGCGCGACCCGGCGCAATATCGACAACGCCTGCCACCGTCATATTTTAATCACGTAATATATAATGCGATAAATCTGTTAAACCTAGTACTGACCACGTTAAATGGTAAACTATCGATCCAAATATAGAAGGGCATTCGGCGCGCCATTAATCGAAGTCATTGTCGTCAATTACTCATGTTATAGACACAAAACACGAAACAAGAAAACAAAAAGTACATTAAAGTGCCATAGAATTTATTCCGTTTGGAACTAACGGCGCGTTAAAACGCTACAAACCGACATAAACAGTTTTGAAAAAAAAATAAAAAATAAGAGACATTACTTACGTACCTTGAATTTCACAGCCAATCTAAACAACTCAAAACTGACATCCATAAATATTTACATTCCGGCGTAAAGAGTAGAAACGTGCGATTTCGCGTGCACCAGGGCGCACAGGCCGGGCGGACGAGCGGACGTCGTCGGCGCGGGCGCGCGGTTGGCGCGCGGGCGGGCGCGTCGACAGCTGACTCTCAGTACCGTCATACTACGGCGCGTCTACCGCGGCGTCTGGCCCGACGGCACTGCGGCGGCGCGCGGGGCGACTGACGCCCGCCCGCCCAACGCGCCGCCCGCCGCCCGCACACCTCTAATTCTAATTGCTGGCCATCTCTGAACATTCAGGTCATCGTGCCCGAACTCGAATTCTTTCCTGAACCCATCTTCCCATTGTAATTTTAATATTTAACGTATACATGTTTCAGTTTTTGCCAGGCTTGCAATTCCATAAAAAGTAATAAGCGTATAACTTTCATTTATGGAAAGTAAAGCGGATACTACGCTCGTTTATACGAGCGAAACGGAATATATTCTTTGTTTTTATTTAACCCCAGCCTGTATTGCGCGCGAAGATTGCTCTACTATATTGGTAAGGGTCTAACTAAAGAATACTATAAGGAAGTACATGTAGTTGTACAGTACGAGTATTTCTAAGAAAATTGATTATACGAAAAAACCTCGAGGGATTGTACCTTTTCTAGACAATCCCTAAAAGATATACAACTATGCTTTATTTTGTTCAAAAAGAAATAAACGTAACGAGTATTGCATCCATACAATTTAATAATAAAACAGATTTTCCTTTACTTTTTCTTTTCGTTTCCGTTGTTTTCTATTCCAATTTCGCCAAGGTACAAGTTACAAGTTAATGGATGAACTACAGAATTAGTATTATCATGAAATCAATCATAACAGTGATTTTAACACCGTTAAGATATATTACAATTATAAGATTACAATTTTAAGATTACCATTTAAACATAAAGTATTTATGTAAATCGAAGACGCTATAGCTCCTCTCTTTGGGGGAGGCCTATGTTCAGCAGTGGACTTGTAGTAGGCTGAAATGATGATGATGATAGCTTCTCATATTTCATGATTACGATATATAATATCCGGTATTAATCCGGTAACATCATGGTTTTATTTATTTTAGAGTGAAGTACTCATTATATTATGATAAGATGTTAGATCGCAGTACGTCACGCTGTTCTTTCGCGGTTTTAGTGGACTTCAATTATCTTAGAATTATCTTAGAAGGAAATAACACATATACATATACATTATAATATATATTAATATAATAAATAGCACCTAGCCGAATAGTTTTTCTCTAGATATTTTACTCCACTACAAAGTTCGTGGCGTTATATTAATTTTTAATTTGAATTTGGGAAATATATCTGTAGCATTTCGATAGCGAATGGTTAGGGGATCTGCCTCCGAATCAGGAGACCCGAGATCGATCGCCTTTGAGGGCTTGTATCAATGAGTTTTCCAAAACCTATGTACGATTTGTATCGTTGGGCTGTATAACAAGGCAGCGGGGGTTCTTCACCTGTCACGTTATTTCATGTAAGTTCTGGTAAAAAGTACCTTTAACCACCCCGATATTGGGTTAACGGTTGTGAACGCTTTTCTTATTTTTATTTGCGTTTGGTTGGGATAGATATCTAAACGCATAGTGATCGATCGAAATTCGACTAATTGCTTGTAAATTAACGAAATTCAACTAGTTTTCAGATACAGATATTTGTTATGCTTTCATTTAAATGTTCGTAGCTTTTTGTCCGGATAAATCATGATCATGTTCACTTTACTTTACATGTCTTAACGGCAACATTTAACAATATTTATTTTTGTGAACATCTAATGGCACAGTACCTTTCGAATGATATAAGTTTCATTATAAAAGGTAATAAATACTAAAAAAGGGTCTTAAATTTTCAACTATTATGAGAATTTTTTTTTTCTAGCAACGTCTTTCAATGTAGGATACTTCACCTCTTCTTACATGTTTAGGTGGCACGTATTTTATTGGTCCACTCTTTATTTTTGCTTGAAATTCGTTTTCTAAGCAGCTAGTTGACTGTCTATATTTCCATTCTGTCTTTTCAATTTGCATAAATATTTGCCCAATTCTGATCAATACTCTTCTAGGTTTTTTACCTTCATATTCCCTAATCTTTCATTCAGCTTTTTGTATAAAATCCATTTCCATTTTATTGGAACACATTTGATAGTGTGATCATCCTTTGTTCTAAAGGTGATAGAAAACAAATAGTTGAGGTGATCTATAATTGGCCTTATTTTATGGATACGATCGTATTCTGTGTGTGTTGGTTTGTGTAAAGAAGTTTCCCGGGGGTTGATATAAACGAAAACTGATTTTGGTCGACGAGGTCTAAAAATCGACCTCTATTAATTAACACAAGTTCTTATCTGAAATTTTCAAGATACTGTATAAGTTGTGTTACGTGTACCAACTTGTTATAAGAATGACTAATATTTTAGTAGGAAGTATCATTGTTGTACTTTTAAAAAACTCAACAAGTCGATAAGCGTGCACAAGTTCGTACAAGATGAAAACTCGGCAAGTCTTTCGGGCTCGTTTTGACTTGCTCTCTATTTGACGCATATACGCGATTTAACACGAACGAAATCGTGATTAAGTTCAAGTCCGAATATGCTCCTGATATTTTACTATATAACAAGCTTGCACTTAGGTTGGAAGTTCATTTGCGTCATGAAAATTCGTTAGAGCTTGAATAATAATACACTCATCTAAAAATTTATTTCAAGAAATTACAAAGTGATTACATACCTAAATAAAGTGAATTAAAATAAAGTGATTGTAAAATAATTTCTAAATTCTTAGTTACCTACGCGCGTTAATAGCGTAACCATATATTCCTGCAGGTTATGAAAATGTAACAGGGTAAGACCTAAAAAAAAGTTTCCTTCAAAACAATTACTTTTGTATTTTTACGTAATTTGTTTTAATAATTATTACTTTTTACGTAATTTTAAGCGTGGTAGAGCCAAGCGGCGGCTTATGCTGCTGCTCGAATGGGCTGGCTCGACCGGATTGATACCACGGCTTTGAAATATCATGCCGATAGACGAGGGATTAACCATAAGTAAAAATCAGACTAAAATTACTAAACCTGTGACGTTTTAAAAGCGAGGTGACTGGTATTACGATCGTTAACTAGGCTGCTTTCCGTTATGGAAAATTCTTCCATAGGGCGTTGGTCGCGCCCTATGGAGTCCAGACCGGCCCGCGAGGAGAATCTATCCAGCCCCGAACGCTAAGTTTACTTTAAAATACTATAGAAACAATAATTGATTTGATTTATAGTAAAAAATAGAATGAATATTGAAATATATATAGGTAGCTTTGAATTTCCTGTTTCCACTTAGCATTCTTTGCAGTTATTGACCAACATTTGTGCCTAAAGCGACTTAAGATGATTAAATGTTTACTTGCATTTATAGATATTTTTTGCAATAATAAATATGTTATTAGATGTAAAAACGAAAAAGCCATGTGACAATTTATAGAACAGATATTTTCGTATTTTTATTTAAAATACTGCGCAAATCTACTAACTTGAATATTTTCTATTGACTATTTGCGGCAGAATTTTCCCCCCACTAAACACTTTTAAAAATGAGAGGTGGCATGGAGGGAAACCTCTAACGCCTATGTCATATTTTGAATAATTAATTTACTTTTAATAATTATCGATGATATCAGGTGGCTCAGGACCGAGCTTCGTGGCAATCTTTGGGGGAGGCCTATGTTCAGCAGTGGACTTATAGGCTGAAATGATGAATTATCGATTCGTGTAATTCTTTAAAAAAAACGAAATAGTGTTATCTAAATAGATAATTTATTGGTGGTACGATAACCGTTATTGTTTTTAACTTATCGAAAAACAAATTAAATTAGTTTGAATGTCACATTAAATGTGAACAGTTCCCAACAGTAAAAAAAACTTTACTGATGGCCGATGCCACAAAAAAATAAGCGTTGGCGAAGAGTACAATTGTGATTAGTATAACATATAAATATATTTGTGGAGAAAAATAGCGGATTTATTATTAGTTGAAAAGTTGAAACCAAACCATCAGTTATGGGTTTTTATTATATTATCAAAGAACGTGATGGATTATAGTAGAGATATTTGGAAAGGGAAGCAAAAAAGTAAAAAAATAGATTCATAAAGTTTTTCAAGACATTTCGTGCTCAGGTATAGACCGAATGACGTCCAAGAAAAAATTATTCAATTACTTAACTTTTGTTTAATAATAGTCTCAATAAATGAACCTATAACGATATCAGAACTGTTTGCTGGAATGTTCTCTTGGCATTAGTGTACTTTTTACAATATAAAGTTTGTGAAAATAATGATTTCATGTTATTGTCATTGTCATTTACATTGAAATATACCTTTTATTTAGGGATTATAAACATGATGATAACAAAGCGAGGTTGTGCTCTTTGCTTCACAGTCCAGCTGTGCAATATTGGCCATTAGTTGGTTCAGAACCCAAAAGAGACATATCATTGTCATAATAATAGCGTCATCGATTTAGGAAATATGACAGCATTTGTTTAGTACGCAAGGCGTGTTCTGGCATGTTATCGATATACGTTGTAAACGATTTACATGACTCTTGACGAAAGCCACGACTAACACGTTCAAGACCGCTTTATTTTTAGCGAAGTGAAGTTATAGTTAACAGACTTTTTTCTTATGAAAATGTCATTAAATACTTAATCACTCCCAGGAGTGTAGTTGGAGACGTGGAACAGAGTAGACGTGCATCAGACCTGGCTGTATGGGCTAAAGTCCTTTGCCTTTCCCATTAGTGATAAATTAATATCATCATTAATCACTCCCAAGCTGTTTCATATTTCAGAAAGCCTGCTTAGCCTACTTTTGATTTTTATTCTGGGATGTGTTCAGTGAGCTGACGAGACTAAAAGTCTATTTACTAAAAGTTAAGTTTAATGTTGGATAACCTAAAATTATAAGATTCGTTATCTATTTAATTATATTCGATATTTTTAAATAATTTTACTAAGAAAAATGGGCATGAGTGATGCATGTCGTAAGACCATTGTTACTTACAAATCAATCTCCTGTAATGTATACCCCAACACATACGACTCGTCCTGTGTCAGTATAACAAAGTGTAGTTTAAAGAACTCACAAAGGATGCCAGACTAAATTGAATATGTCCTGAATATAAGGCAAATACACGCTGAGCAGGTAATAATTCGGAAACTCCAGTCAGGGTCAGTAAGGCAGATTATGTGATTAGTGAAGCGAATTCGTCGTCGTTCTATAGAAGAATTGAGTTAGTAATGTAGTCAAGAGATAAAGGCCGAATTCATGATATTATAGCAACTGAGCTAAAGCCACTTCGTGCAGAGGTAAATTTATTAATCACATCCTTAAGTTTCTCTGACTAAAACTATGTGTTTTTTCTTGTGGAAATACTTTGCATATACCTGCCCTAGCGAGGGTAAGGGCGGGATATGTCGGGCTTGCACAGACCATAACCCAACGGTGTTCCACCTTTGCAGCGTGACGGCAGGGCTACGGGAACTCTTTCCGAAACATCCGCAACACCACCAGTGCTGGTCCCTCCTCGGGAGAGAACTCCTCCTCATCCTCTCTTTCCTGGCTAGACTGCTAGAACCCAAATACGCCTACCAGCACGGTCTTCAAACCCACGTGTTATTGTTGTATAAAGAAGTATAACTTACGTGCGTACATAAGTACACACACGGTTTTTTTATTATACAAATTCCGGACGTAGATTATCAACAAAATAATGTGAACGGTGGCATATGCAGAAAAAAATATTCAATACTTTTGGAAGAGTTGGCAATCAGAATACCTTAATACAATGCAACAAAGACATAAATGACTAAACACTATAATGCCACCGAGCTACATCCTGGCCCTGAAAACCTGGTGTGTGTAATCTTTGTGTTATGCAATGGCAATCATGTTATTCGAAGATCTTTATCAAAACTTGTTATACTGCCAAGGACATCTGAGATAAAAACTTTAAATTTATCATCAGCCGGGGACTGGGTGCCATTGTTTTGTATCTCTCATCATTTTGACATAGTTCCCGTCTGGCGAGCTGATTGGCGCAACCGCATTCTTTTTTGTTTCTTTTTTGCATTTGCATTTGCGTAATTGATTTCTTGCTTTCTGCCTCTAGAAGATTGTATTACATTGGATATTACGAATAGCAGGCTAGTGGAAACTGTCCATGTGGTAAGAGCTAAGTTTTGCAGGACCCACCGCACGAACATGCCCCAAAAGCTCTCCGACCACATTCTTAAACTTATGGAAGCCAAACGATAGATGTGGCCTCAGTCTACAATTGATGCGTCAGCGTATCGGCAACTGAATAGACAATTTTCCAATTCTATGAGACTAGACATACGCAAATTTAATAAAGCCTGTATTGAAAATAATATCTGTCTATTGGAAAGAGCCAACTCACCAAGAAGAAGCAAGCAAGTAAAAACTTTAAAGCATAAGATAAATAAAGTGATTGTGGTAGTGTTAACTAAATTAAGTGTCCTTTTGTGGTGTTTCAAGTACAACTTCATCCGTTTATAAATGATTTTACGCTGCATAAAATTTGTATGAATTTGAATCCGTTAATTTTTTTTTAATTTAAAGTCTTCTAATATAAGTTATTGTACAAATTCTAAACGCTTGAAGATATATTTATTTGGTGTAATCTGGCTACCTTACACATCATTTATTCATGTTAAATAATTAGAAAAAAATAAGAAATGTCAAAACATTCCTTTTTACATCAGATGAAAAGTACGAAGATAAGAAGTAAAGAATGGAAGTAGAAAAAACTATATGTTGACCAGAGTCATCAACCACCTGCATACCAAATTTCATGTAAATCGGTCCAGTAGATTTGCGTGAAACACGAACACACAAACAGGCAGACAAAAATTAAAAAAATCACGGTTTTGGCTTCGGTATCACTCATATAGCTAGCTGCACTTGTTTTTATCCATAAATATTATAATTACTGAAATCACTTTTCTGTAGAGTTATAATGAGATTTATTTGATACTCTGGTTCTATACCAATGGGCGACAGCCACTGTTCATTGCGTTAAAACAAAGCTATAAAGAAAAATATATGTAACGTTTAAAAAACTTAGATAATAGATGCTGTATCATAAATTATGAATGTACTACATTTTAATGCGCATATGGAGATAGAAAATAATGGCGAAAGTATATTAACTACTTTTATGTAAAATTAACACAATTATTTGAATCAAATTTAATATTGATATTTTAAGAATAGGTCAAAAACACACACATCAAAAAAGTCTAAGCAACATGCATGATATTTCAAATTTACCATTTATATTAATTAATTTCTAAGTCTGTACTCACTCAAAGTGCGTAGGTATGTAAACTTTTTTGTTATTGATGACATACTGGCTGGTTGTAAAAAAAATTTCGATTTAGTTTTGTTTTTTTCATAAAATTAAATGAAGGGGAATTTGTTTGAATTTAAGTGCGTTTTTATTGCTTCGTTTAGTCTTGATTTTATAATTTTACCAACCATTTAAATAAAGTTAGGTACAAAATTGAATTGTTATATATTCTTTACGTCATGGAGCGACGTCATTTGACGGCAAATGAAATGCAAAGAGCTGTAGGGATGTTGCAAGCGGGAAGTAATCAATCTCAGATATCTCGGCATTTTGGCATTCATAGAAGTATTATTTGTCGTCTTTGGCAGCGCTACAATAATACAAGAGAACCCGCTGAACAGCATTCAGGCCGTAAAAGGAGTACCACCACTTGGCAAGACCGGTACATACAACTGACTGCAAGACGCCAGCCGATGTTAACCGCCCGAGAGATCAGTTTGAGGCTACAAAATTCAAACGGTGTTGATGTAACTCCCCAAACTGCGCGAAATCTACTGCATGAGTACGGCCTACGAGCTCGACGCCTATTTAGCTGCCCACCGATACGTCACGGGAATCGCCCTCGTCGAAATGAATGGTGTAGAGAAATCAGAACATGGACCCAGGAACAATGGGATAAAATTATGTTTTCCGATGAGTCGAGATTCGGGTTTAGGCCTGATACAAGGAGGGTGCGAGTGTACCGTCGGCCCGGAAATACTGAAAGGCTCAGGTGCATTCAGGAAGTTCATCCATACAGCGGCCCAACAGCTATGGTATGGGCGGGTATTATGAAGAACAGGCGAACCTAGCTCGTTTTTGTAAATGGAAACATGAACGCTAAAAATTAGGTTGAGGATATTCTCAGACCTTATGTCCATCCATTTGCACAAACCTTTGGCTCCGATTTTACGTTAATGCATGACAATTCGCGTTCACATACAGCTCGCCGAACCAGTCAATACTTGGCAACGGAGAACATACGGGTATTGCCCTGGCCTGCACAATCGCCAGACCTCAACCCCATCGAGCACGCATGGGACATGCTCCAGAGACGTGTTTTGATGGACTTGGACCGAGTGACAACAACCCAGCAGCTGAAGGATTTGCTACAATTCCATTGGGAGCGAATACCGCAAGATGACATAAATCTCATTAATTCAATGAATAATCGTTGCCGATAAGTTCTGAATAGCAGAGGAGGCCATACTTTGTATTAAATTATCCTATTCTTTCACAATAAATTCATTTTCTTTAGAAACTTCATTTTGTTAAAAAAAATTTTTAGTTGCTTATGTACCTTAGTTTTTTTTTTTATGAAAAAATAGGCCTGCGTTTGACCTCAATCTTGCCCGATGGAAAGCGAAGATGAGGCCCAGGATGTTACACGCTTGCCTAGATGTCTGTTCACTTTGGCCTTGAAGAGGTCCAGGTTATAGGTTTCCGGAAAAACTGACCTCGGCAGAGAGTTCCACTCCTTAGCCTAGCATAAAGAAAGAAGAGGCAAACCGCTTCGTGCGTAATGGAGGAATGTCTACAACATAAGGGTGGAACTGTTCGCTGCGTCTAGTCGTTCGGTGATGGAAAGGGGAAGGGGGTATTAGGTTATGCAATACCTCCGCACACTCTCCGAAATGAATCCGATAAAAAACCGAGAGGCAGGCCACTCGTCTACGGTGTTCGAGGCTTTGAAGTTTTGCCTCTACTAGTGAGTCACTGCCTATGATCCTCTTCGCTCGGCGCTCCAACGAGTCCAAAGCATCGAGCTGATGTTTTGCCGAACCATCCCAGAGGTGGGAACAGTATTCCATGCGAGAGCGGACTTGAGCTTAGTATAAATTTAAGAGCTGCTCCGATGTGAAGTACCGTCTTACCCCCGAGAGGATACTAAGTTTTTTGGCAGCAGTGTTTGCTATGGACTCGATGTAACGACCGAAATTTAGATTAGAAGAGAGATCTAGACCTAAGAGCTCAAGACGGTCATTTACCGGAACGGGGACATTCCGGAAATTCGGAGTCAGTTGGAATGGACTCCGTTTCGCCGAAAAAAGACAAGCCTGTGTTTTAGAGGGGTTAAACCCGACCAAATTGGCATCACCCCATTGGGAAACTGCCTCCAAAGTCGAGTTCACCCCCTCAATCATCGATTCCCTGAAAGACTGGACTTTTGCCCCAGACTTCGCATCGGACAAGTATCTCCCCGAGACTGTGCTGTCATCTGCATACCCAAAGATATCGGGTGTTACCAGCAGGTCGTTGATATGCAGCAAAAAAAGAGTCGCGGAGAGCACAGACCCCTGAGGCACACTGGCATTAATATCATGGAGATCGGACGAGGCGCCATTAACGACAACCCGAATCGATCTGTTCCTCAGGAAATCCTCGATCCAGATGCAAAACTCGGGAGCAATACCATATGCCGGAAGCTTGCCAATGAGACTTGCGTGCCAGACCCTGTCGAAAGCCTTAGAGATATCAAGAGACACGGCAAGAGCTTCACCGTGTCTCTCAATGGCTTCGCTTCAGAGGTGAATAGCATACACAAGAAGATCCCCAGTAGATCGGCCTCGACGAAACCCGAATTGACGGTCACTGAGGAGGTCGTTGTCCTCCAGGTATGCGAGGAGGCGGTTGTTTAAAACACGCTCCATAACCTTATAGAGTATGGAGGTGATTGCGATAGGTGGGTAGTTGGCAGGGTCGGCACGACTTCCTTTCTTAGGTACAGGTTGGACATTGGCAATCTTCCAGGACTTCGGAACTTGACCAGTCCTCAGGGACAAGCGATAGAGGCGAGTCAGAACAGGAGATAACTCAGGCGCACATGACCGCAAGACAATGGCAGAAATGCCGTCAGGCCCACTAGCCTTATTCACATCTAGAGTTCTGAGTATTTTGAGTGCCTCTTTTTGCCGAATGTGTACCTCAGGCATTGCAGAGTCACAACGAGGTAGGAAAAGTGGGCAGTTATCAGCTGCATCTAGTTGTGAATTCTTCGCAAATAGAGAGGCAAACATGTCTGCTTTCTCTTTGGCGGTGTTAGCTAATGAGCCATCAGATTTCTACAAAGGCGGGAAAGAAGACCGGCAGAAATTGGCTTCGACCGATTTGGCAAGAGACCAGAAAGCTTTACTCCCGGATGGGTAAGACGCTAGTTTGGCTCCAATACAGCCAATATGGTCGAAGCGGGCCTTGCGGAGGGCACGTTTGCTGGACTTGGCCGCACTATTGAAGGCTCTTTTCAGTTTCGGGACATTCGGCGCTTTGCGGGCTCGAGCATCCACCCACTCTTGGTAAGCTAAGTGCTTAAGTGCTTCGGCACTATCAGACTCAGAGTTGAACCAAGGGCGGGCTCTCACATGGAGTGAGATATCAGAATATGGAACAAAATATTCCATAGCCTGATATATCACTCCAGAAACAGCATCCGCGCAGCACGCCGGGTCGTCTGAAGAGAAGCATAAGCGCTGCCAAGGGTAGGACGCAAAGAAATGCCGCATCTCATCCCAAATCAGCTGACTAGTATCGCCATACACGCCTAGTCCCCATGTGTTCGGGTTCAGGTGGCGAGTAGACAGACACAGATTTCACCAGACAGTGGTCGGAGCTACCTAACGGGGAGGAGACTGCAACTTGATATCGGTCTGGATCAGTTGTCAACAGAAGGTCCAAGCAATTGGCCGTGTGGCCATCAATATCAGGTATCCGAGTAGCGCCAGCTACCACTTGGGAGAGACCTAGCGGTAGAGCAAATGCATATGCTAATCTCCCGGCATGGTCAGTGTTTAGGTATGGGTACACCCTCTCCTGGTGGTGGGCGTTGAAGTCTCCCAGAACAACTAGCTGCGCTGACTGAGCCGAGCTTTTTCCGCAGAGTCAGTTAGATACTGAAAGAGCCTGGTCGTCTCCATGTTGTCGGTATGCGACCGATAAACACTGGCATAGAGTATCTGCTCCAAGCCAGTGTTCACCAGAACCCACAATACGGAAAAACTGGAATCCTCTAGGTTACAGAGACGTTGACAGCAGATGTCATCGCGAGCATACACGCAGGTGCCAGCGCGAGATTTGAAGTTGTGTTCCAGGATGTAACCTGGGTAGTGCAAGTATGCTGCATCAGCTGGACATCTGATTTGCGTCTCCGTGAGGAACAGCAGATGTGGTTTTTCAGTCTCAAGGTGGTGATGGACTGGAACGAGATTGGAGTGCAGACCCGGATGTTGGAGAGTAGCACTTTTAGTGCAAGGGAGTGCAACCGCTGTTTAACCAGTTTCTTATTTTTAACTTTTTTCATTGTAATTTTTGGTGAACAGACAGACAGAAAGGGGACAGTTAGGCGAAGCATAGCTAAAACGAATACCAAGCGGTACAATCATAGTGCTGCACTGATGGGAGACTGGTCTGGAGCGCGCGGGGACGCCCTAACCCCCCCCAAAGATGTTCACCGGGCCCTCGCATCTGGTCGCCAACCAGCACGATGACGCATCCTGGGATTTTTCGCGAGTTGGCGGGGCAGCCTTTCATAGGTGGCTAACCTACTAGTTGGGACCCCTACTACCTACGGTCGGCCAGCGGAAGACCGTGCTTAGGATCCCGCTACCCTCCGCGAACAGTCACCCAGTACAGACACCACGCAGTACCGGAACCGGTTCGCTCCACCATGCAACTGCCTAGACTCCCCTTCCAAGATGGCTACTCATGGCATCATGCCGAAACGCGATAAAAATCACTTGCCAAGAGGATGGTAACAAACCGCGGCCGAAACCTACCACCAGATGGTGCCGTTCATTTGGCGCTACCCAAGGGACACGTGTGGGTATCTAGAGCTATAGCCCACGGACGCGAACAGCATTATCCGTTTCTGCAGTATATTCTAATATTGTTAATTTCCGGTATTAAAAGAATTATAAAGACAACAGCTGTTATTTTTACATCATAGGACCCTAAAAATATTATTTTGAAAATAAAATACAACGTTATAATGAGAAAAACCATCCTAAAATTTAAATTAGTACATGTTGCTTAGACTTTTTTGATGTCTGTATATCGTAATCTTTCAAACTGCAGATTCTAATGATTCAGCACACTGAAATTTTAAATTTTATTTTCGGTTCCGGATTAAAAAATAGGTCATTATAATAACTACGCAGCAGTAGTCGTTGTGGTATGAGATGATACTTGTTACAAGAACTCACGGGTTAAGAGGGTCGTTTCATTAAGATTTACCCTTGACAAAAAATCAAAGCCAAAGTTATTGTCTTCATTTCAAAACTAACTTTGAAACGATATGTCATTGTTAGAACCATAATGACATATCGTACAGTATTTTTTCCTAAATTTCAGTTAATTCCAAAATTATTACAAAATATTAAAACCAGTTTTAGGCGAATTAACCGTTGAATAAAGGATTCAGCAGTATCACAGGTAACGCTATCTGTATATGATAAGCTGTTAAAAGTCGTAGGCTACCACGACTTCGAGCATCCTTGGTTTGGAATCCTTTCAACGTAGTAACGTAGGAAACGGTCCGACAAACTGATCCATTCAACATGTCCACTTTGCAGCTCTCTTAGAAACCATTCTCTTATCTAAAATGCTTGTGTCAAACTTGATATTTTCTGTAAGAATTTTTGTTGCTTGTGAAGGAAAATTCAAAGCCAACGTAACGCTGAGTTCGCATTCTGAAAACAGTTATACATAATATATATCGCTGGTTTACACAATAGCATCTGGAAGAATAACTTCTGACCTGATCTCAACACCTGCCCCCTGGGTAGTGCATCACCGCAACACTGTTTCCCGTTGGTTGGCTGCGCCGCTTAGTTTCAGGCCACCCATCAAACTAAGCCATGCCGCCAATTGGCTTGTCGCACTCTGGCACGATGTCTGATGTGGCCACCAATGACTCAACCAGGTACAACGCGTCAGTTTTTTGCTGTGTAGGAAGCTTTATCGCGGAGAGTAATAAGAACCAAGGAGGAGGAGGAACTCGGGGCAAGGCCCACGATTCTCCGGAGGCCGACAGCAGGTTAGTAGGGGCCCAGTATAAGACCTTCCCTGGGTTCACTTTGAGGAACGTCTACTTTTACGCTGGTCTGTGTGTTCGTCCGTAATTAATATCCGATGCCAGTGTTTCTGTTACTTTGAAGATCCCACTTTGTCGATAATTTTGTTACTTACAGGTGTTTACAGCTATAGATAAGATTCTATATTTCCCGACCACAGAGCGGTGGCCAGCTCGGTTATTTGACCACCTTAGTGAAGTCTCCGATAGGGCCATACATCAGACTCGACACGACACAACCTTTGTTCAAGAATTTTGGTCACTCTTCACCGCTTCCGCTGGTAAAACTTGGTGAAACACTGATCTATACTCCAAAAGAATACAGCACTGAATGTCTGGACATTGCACATATTGTACGACCATGTATATTGTATCGAACCAGCGAAATCCGTCTCGTCACCGGCTACCGTTACTCCAAGCCCCCTGCTGCACCATCCCGCCTGCCTTTACCGCGTCCCTTGTTACAGAGTCGCCATTAAATGTTAACCTATCATCGCGACGTGCTTACTCAGTTAGGCAAGCTCCCGCCAAACAACAGCGGTAACACAAAATTATGCCTAAGGCCCCTGCACCTGTACAAAGGTTTCCTTCCGGCAACATTCCAAGGACAGGCCGACCGAGGCGGCTTCATTAAAGTAAAGAGGAAGAAGAAGCCGTCCAGCCGTAACCAACAATGCGGTAGCGCAATGATAGGTGCAAACTCGTTGCTGCGTCCAGCTACACCTACGGCGATACCTGTCGCGACCACGAAGGCTAAGGAGATCGTAGAGTAGATAAGCTTGAAGATGACATAGGCATTAAGGGTCGAAATGTTCGAGTCACGACACAAAATTAACTAATTAGTAATTAAAGGAAGGGTTTTCGCAAAATGGTGCGTGTTTCTAGGTTTATGCGCAAGATTACGCGACGACACGATTCAACGAGTGGACAATAAAGTTTGTATATTCTTTTATTTTAAAGCTACGAATAAGTTTAAAAGATACTAGTATTGTAATGTTTTGTATCTTTTGTATTTCCTAAGGCTCCTAGTTATCTGAAATAAATAAATAAATAAATGAAATAGCGCAGTACCTGTACGATGAAAGCTGCTGCTGGAAGACTTGGAATCCTTGCAAAAAGTCCTCTGTTATCATGTCGACAAGAATTCATCAAATTTTCTCAGGTGGATGACTGAAAAATGTATACCAAATCTGCCAGAGAGACCTCTATTGTACACAAATAAAGAAACTACCAACCATGTCGAGCTTAACGGCTCAAATGCAAGAAAATAGCATTTATTTTGCAGAACATTAGACAACGTGTTGTTTTGGTTTAATTAATTATAATTACCTGTACTCTGGATCAACACTTAAAATGGCACAACCACGAATCTTTTAAAACTGCTGCCTTATCGTAGAGATCGGAACCTTATCGAAAAATATGGAGTATGGAGTAATGTTGCCCAGAACTCGAATGAAGTTGTGAAATTGACGGAAGACGCGCTTGCACACTAAAGGATTGGTCAGAACAATTCAAGCACGTGGAGTATATTTTAGAAACGATGATCTGATGATAACAGTAACAGCAAAATAGATCCGATCACTCTAGTGATATAAATAATTTAGATCGGAATTTTAGTAGTATTTCGAAAATTTTAAAAGCTATTTTTTGTTTTTTTTTATTTATTTAGTAGTATTTCCCAAGCAACTTCGTTCGCTTTAATATAGATATACCAATTACAACACAATAATTAGCTACTACTAGGTATTTGTGATTGATCCAACAAAAAAATATATAAAATTGCATTTTTTTTCTAGAGCGTTAGCGTTGAGTGTCAAAAACAATAAATACAGGTAACATTCCACCGCGCGACTACAGCGTTACGTCAAAGAGACCAATTTCGTGAAAATTACTGTATATAATATGTTCTTTATTATAAAATAATACGTATTGGCATAATCGTATTGCTGTAGAAATTTTAGGAGTTCTGATCAAAAACTGTGACAAGTAGTTATGACAGTCTTCTCTTGTAGTTAACCTGACACTACCTAAAGAATTTTGAAGAGACCGAAACTGGTGAATCTCTGAGGGTGCAAGGTCAGGGCTATATGGTGGAAGCATTAAGTAACAAAAATTAAGTACCAAATTAATTAAAATTTCCCAAACAAGCTCTCTCAATATTTGCTGAGTGGCTAAAAATGTGCGTGATCTGGCTTTATGGTTGTCTAAAGTGCGAAGACAGGTGGTGGACTCGATAATCCTCAAATCCAGTAACTAGTTTTATTAAGAGGAGGGTGACCATCTGTCCCAAGGAGGTGTCGAGTTTATCGTCCACAGGTTTATTACATATTTAAACAATTATTTATAACGAACAATCGAAAACAAACAAAAATTGTGGGGAGCAAAATTGGTGAACCCGTCTATACCTCTTTGCTTTGTCTACGTTTACTCGGTGCTCCGTGACGTCATGCATCGGCAACCAGATTTTTGTAGGATTGCAAAAACATTGATTTAAAATCGATATTTTAAACAAATTTAAAAATGTGTTGATATTTGTATTATCGATCAATTGTAAGATTGTTTCAGTAAACCAGAAACCACTGACAACAACAGACTGGTTCGTTCTTATATGAAATATGAATACACTTTTAAAATTATCATATATATAATTCTTTATTTTTTGCCATAACAAATCAAAGTAGTATTGCTTTGTAATTTTTTACAACCTACGGCTGTTGTAATCACAATGTTGATTTTATTTATCATGTTAATTGCGTGTGGTAGCGATGTAATAATTTGCCATCCTCTAACTAATGGACTCTTTCATCAGCAAAGGGTCCATTAGTTAGAGGAGGACTCTTTCATCGGACAAAATCTTTTAGCAAGCTCCGGCAGCAAGTCTAATAACGAGGCGAGGAGGAACACCAAAAAGTGATCTGTGCATCACTTTTTGGTCTATTGTGTATACTCAAAAACATTTATTTCCTCCATGTTTTGTGTTCCTTAATTTCTTTACAATTTGTCTGACTTTTTGTTTAAATACATCATCTACCACGTTTTGTATAACTGCCAAAAGACGTCGATAATTAACAGACAGGGGTATTTACTTTAGTTCTCTACAAATTTACTTTCAGTAATACATATATTATCTAGTTTGTATGCAACTTGTTTGCTTATAAGTATCGATATATCGATATATATAATATACGTCAAATAATGTTTTGTTCGCTTTCTTACGTGACACAAAAAATGACACAATTGAGACGTCATGTCAGGTCATTGTCATAATACTAAAACTAAATCGTAAACAGTATCAAAGCAAATTGTGAGATTATTTATCGTATTACTTCTTAAGCTTTGATTATGTATTTTTCAGATAAAGTTTTTCTGTAATACTTCTTTAAGTTTTTTTTAATAAAAAATGGATCGAAATAATCACTCCAGACGAGACTTAGACATAAATAGTTTTAGGAATGATGAACCAGGGTACGATAGAGCACGTATGAGACGACAGTCCGGAGGTTTCGTTGACTTAGGAAATGAGTCACAATATGGTACAGGTGGACACCAAGCCTCTGGGGCCAACGAAATTTTCGCAGATATTCAGGTAACTATCTGTTACCTGTATATATGTATATATATTGATAATCTTTATTAACGTTTACGTTGACTATTTAACATACTAGTATTTGAATTGTTAATTTATACTTATTATTCAGATATACATGTAAATCATATAATGGAATAATTATATATTTTGTATTATCGGTAACTAAGTAATATTTGTTGGATAAATTTTTATTTTCAGGGAGATGTACCATGGTGGAAATCAAATTTTTTCTTATCACAACCAGTGCTTTTTGGAACATGGGATGGTGTATTTACTTCTTGTCTGATCAATATTTTTGGAGTGATTGTATTTCTGAGGTCTGGATGGATAGTCGGACAAGCTGGTTTAGTCAATGCGGTATTTATAGTGATATTTACAGGTATTTATTTCTATACTTTAGATTGTAGTATTGGATATTTAAAGAAAAACCACAAAAGCTTCTCTAACTTTTTTAAACAAGTACTATGTTTCTGTATCCAGTCAAGTCAAATTTTTTATGTTTTTATATTAGCTTAATAAATATAATAATTATTACGCTGGTTCATACTGAAGAACTAACATGCTGATTTTAAAATACATAACATAATGTATTCATTATGCACATATCTATACAATACCATGACGATTTTAAGTTTACAATACCATAATTCTTTTTTTTCAGTTTTTGTAGCACTGATCTCTGTTCTCTCAGCAGTTGGAATATGTGAAAGATGTAGAATAGAAAGTGGTGGGGTTTATTTTTTATTGGGACACACACTGGGCTCGAGAATGGGTGGCACATTGGGCATGATATATTGTTTTGGACAAGTAAGTAGTAATAAAGTATTAATATATAATAAAGTATAATTCTTCAGTTTTATATGGTTTGTAATAAAATTTTTTTTTTAGGCAGTAGGATGTGCTCTTAATGTGTTTGGTTTTGGTGAGTCTATGGCAAATTTGGTCGGCTCTGATAACACATGGGCAGCTCGAGGCTTTGCTATAGCTGCTGTGCTTTTATTGGGAATTATTAATGTTGCTGGTGTCAAATGGGTCATAAAATTACAATTTGTTTTACTTCTAATAATCTTATTAGCTGCCCTAGACTTTTTTGTTGGTTCCCTTACAACTGTACCAAGTAAGTAATGAGGTTTATGTATGTCATTTAAGTTAATAATAACACAGTGCCATTTTTTTTATTTAAATGGGGTGAAAAACGAGCTAACAGTCCACCTGATATTAATTGCCTACTGCTGTCCATGTACATGTGCAAACAAACTAAATAAAACCCCAGAGGACTAAAATGGAATGCCTCAAAGCCATTTACACTGGCTCTTTATACCTTTAAATCTTGAACACAACTGTACTTGCACTGCTATTTGGTTCCCTTGCGAACACATCTCGTATGGTTCCTTTCTTGAATAATGCATAGTATTCCACTAACAATCAGGAACAAAGTCTAGGATTCCACTGCAGAACAAAAACTTATTAGGTTATTGTTCCTGACACCAAGTGTAATGTTTTTGTTGATCATTGAATATATAATTAGATAGATTGGAATATATATTGATATACATTTTTTGTAGACAATCTTCTTTAGCATATAGTGAATAAATAATCCATTACTGGAGATAGGTCGCTCCCACAGAGAGGATTTGCTGTAATTGTCACAATGGGCAGTTGGATTTGCGACTGCAGTTTTCACACTTAGCACTGCGGCCCATCAATGATATGTTTATATTTGATTGAGTAATTTTCGAGATTGTTATCCTGCCATCTTTCAATAATCCTTAGTTCGTTTTTGCAATATCTATGGGACGGGATATGGTGTTTCTGATATCCACATAACTTACTACTTTGTTTTGACTGATATTATTATGTCCTTATTTCAGCTACTGAATTCAAAGGCTGGCTGGGTGGTACAATAGCTAACAATACCTGGTCAAATTATCAAGATGACTATACATGGTTTAAATGTTTTGGTGTTTTCTTCCCAACAATTACTGGTATTTTGGCTGGAATAAATATGAGTGGGGATTTGAGAAATCCATCAATCAATATTCCCAATGGTTCTCTGGCAGCTATTGGTACTGGGTAAGTAATAGTTCTGCTGTATTTTGCCTTGCGTCTTTGAAGAAAGAATTTACAATATTTTCCATCTTCATTATTTTATAATCTTTGCCATTGTTCTGATTATATTGGGTTGGCTGCTACACTGTAGCATTTTGACTTCTAAGACTAGTACTTATTTTGTCATTCATTACAGAGTGTCATACCTATTCAAACAAAAAGTTCTATATAATGAATACTACATGATAAAAACCGTTAATAATAGTTTGAATTTTTATAAAATAATCATAATATATTGCTTTTTCTTTGCTAAGTAATCTAATTAATTACTAATATAATCAAGAGACGTCTAATCAATAGAACTACTGGACAGATTTATTATTAATTGTTTTTCCTGTACCCTATTATAACTAAAGCATATGAATTGGTTTGTTAATATACTTATCGCAAACTTTGATTTTTCTACTATAAAACAATGTTTTTGTTGATCATTGAATATATAATTAGATAGATTGGAATATATATTGATATACATTTTTGTAGACATTCTTCTTTAGCATATAGTGAATAAATAATCCATTACTGGAGATAGGTCGCCCCACAGAGAGGATTTGCTGTAATTGTCACAATGGGCAGTTGGATTTGCGACTGCAGTTTTCACACTTAGCACTGCGGCCCATCAATGATATGTTTATATTTGATTGAGTAATTTTCGAGATTGTTATCCTGCCATCTTTCAATAATCCTTAGTTCGTTTTGCAATATCTATGGGACGGATATGGTGTTTCTGATATCCACATAACTTACTACTTTGTTTTGACTGATATTATTATGTCCTTATTTCAGCTACTGAATTCAAAGGCTGGCTGGGTGGTACAATAGCTAACAATACCTGGTCAAATTATCAAGATGACTATACATGGTTTAAATGTTTTGGTGTTTTCTTCCCAACAATTACTGGTATTTTGGCTGGAATAAATATGAGTGGGGATTTGAGAAATCCATCAATCAATATTCCCAATGGTTCTCTGGCAGCTATTGGTACTGGGTAAGTAATAGTTCTGCTGTCTTTTGCCTTGCGTCTTTGAAGAAAGAATTTACAATATTTTCCATCTTCATTATTTTATAATCTTTGCCATTGTTCTGATTATATTGGGTTGGCTGCTACACTGTAGCATTTTGACTTCTAAGACTAGTACTTATTTTGTCATTCATTACAGAGTGTCATACCTATTCAAACAAAAAGTTCTATATAATGAATACTACATGATAAAAACCGTTAATAATAGTTTGAATTTTTATAAAATAATCATAATATATTACTTTTTCTTTGCTAAGTAATCTAATTAATTACTAATATAATCAAGAGACGTCTAATCAATAGAACTACTGGACAGATTTATTATTAATTGTTTTTCCTGTACCCTATTATAACTAAAGCATATGAATTGGTTTGTTAATATACTTATCGCAAACTTTGATTTTTTCTACTATAAAACAATGTTTTCATATTCGCCATGGTCAACCAAATGTTAATGGAATAACATTAATATTTTTATATTTCCAGAACCTTCTTGTATCTTATGTTTATCATTACATTGGCAGCGACGGTAACCCGCGAAGCTCTGCTTAAAAACTTCTCAATAACAGCTGACATATCAGCAGTTACAATTCTTCTTCTTGCTGGATTGTATGTTAGCTCTATGAGTTCATGTCTGGGAGCTATGTATGGAACACCTAGAGTCCTGCAGAGTATTGCCAATGAGAAAGTCATACCTGGATTAGATGTACTTGGACATGGGGTAATTATTTCATATCTAAACATGACTTTTTAGAAAAAATTTTAAGCGGCGAATATTTTAATTTTTACTCTAAATGTCAATCTCACCTGCAAATGTTGCAATTAACGTAAAAAACTAATGACCGACCAATAGCGGAAAAACAGCCGAATATAGCGAGCCGAAATACCAATTTTGATACTGACACTGCGCCCGACCAGCAAGGTATGTGAGGGTAAATCTTCTATGTGTAGTATGTCGGCTTTTGTTGGTACTTTCATGTATACGCCTAAATCAGCCGTGGGTATTTACAGGCTGATAAAGTATTGAATATCCTGTGAGAATAGTAGTCTACTTGTAACTTTTACTATATTTATGATATGATGCTTTCTAGAGTAAAATTAAGTTATAACAATATATGTAAAAAAGTTGTTAGTTTAAATAATATTAATAAATTATTATAATATTAACAACTAAATACTTAAATTAAAGATATAAAATATTGAGGGTAGACAAAACTTCGATTAACTCATAAAAATTACCTTGTTTTAGATCATGACATAACACTAGAGTTACAATTTCAATGTAAATTCAGAGAGATATTTTAAATTGTTACTTTGTTATTTTAATGCTTTATTTTTCTTTTACAGAGGGGTGCAAACAAGGTGCCTATATACTCAATGGTAGTAGTCGCCGTAGTCACCGTAACATTCATCATTATTGGCGACATCAACAAACTCGCACCCATTGTCACTATGCCTTTTCTTATTACTTATGCTAGTATTGATTATTCTTATTTTGCTCTCGCCCAGACTTTTGATTTGCAGCACAAACGTGAAATGAGGTATGTTTTATTATTCAATTTGATAAGTATTCTACAGAACATGAATAAAGGAAAAAAGAGAAAAAATATATGTTTTGACATTTTAAGCTCTTATAATTCTCTGTCTATCAAAGGTGTTTTCTCGTTTTCTTTCTTATATATCTAGCTTTGAAATTATTATGATGTTTTGTTGTTTTCTTTACAATAATAGTCGCTTTATTAATAATATTTTCAACACTAAAATAATAATGGACCTCAGTAATTATATAAATATCTGCATACAGTAAAAATCTAGATATGAATTGCTCAAAATGTTTGTTGCTAGAAACATAAACAGGTACAGAAACCTGTGAATCAAATTATTGTTATTTATTATTTAGCAATTATATTTAAACTTTTATTACAAGCTAAACTTACTTTTAATTCTAACTACATTTTTTGTTAGTCTAACCATTCACTCATGTTCTAGCCATAATATCAAATTAGATCGTGCAGTCGAAGATTAATTTTAATGTCATTGATTTTAATGTGTCTTTTACTACAAAATTTGATATAACTCTCTTCAGTATTTGTAAGCAAGATATCTATAAAATTATTAATGTCCTCGAACACGTTTGATAACTCCAAAACAGATCATATATCCACATTTACACAATTCATTTATGAACTTCTAGGGTTCACCATACACGGTGTTTTTTTTAGATTTCAGGGTCACTCTCAAAGGGATCCTCATGTTTATGGTGCAACAGGTAGCGATCTTGACCTCTTGTTTCCCGAAAGAATACGTCATAAAAATGTCGGCGTAAGTTAAATGGCGTAATGCTATTATATTTTTTTTTCATAAACACTGTTATAATTATTTTAGAAAACCTTCAGTGGAATTTAGTTGGAAAGTCAAATTACAATTATTTATAATAAACTATGTAGATCAAACATAAAATACCAGACTTAAAATTGTATGGACATTGTCAGTGTAAAATACGCTAGCACATACAAATGTAATCAAAGAAACTATTGCAGGCATTGTCTTCTAATCTTTATAAAAAATATTTGAATGATATTTAATTTTTAGGATTTCACGCCGTCTCCAACTGATCCGGCTATAATGAATGGACGTATGTCGAATGGCGACGTACGTCGACCCAGTGTCAGTGTACATTCGAAAAACAAAAATTGGTATTCTCATCTCTGCAATCGGTGGTTATCTCTTGCGGGAGTAAGAACTTATTTATTATTATTTTGTTTCTAAAATATATTTACCACGCATTGAAGTTAATAGGCAGTTGAAACCATGGTAGCATCTTCACGTGTCATAAGGCTGAAGTCCTGAGATGGGTTATTTTAATTGCATAGTATCTAAAGAGCATTGACATAACATTATGATGGATCTCCTCTTAGGCTATCTTATCAAAGACCTATGCGTAATGCTGCTAGACTCTTCGAAAAGGTGTCATCAAAAGCGGGCACTCCATTGAATAAGATTGGCCCGAACTGTACCCAAATCTTCCTGATGGGTAGTGATTTAATGAAATGAACGGATGAAAATAAGTAAGAAAGATAATTAATTTGTGAAATGTGCGAGTTTTTTTGCTCTAATAACTTTATGGGTTAAAACATAAAATGTTTCATAATGAGGTTCCTCTGATGGAGAAGAAATAGGCGAAAGAATATCAGTATCCCCTTTTTTTACATATCTTGTAATGCGTATCATAAAATAAAAGGAATGGTATAGGCAATTGAAAGCATGCTAAACGAATATAGTGATCCACAAGCAGCACCAGTTCACAGGTACGCCGCATGCAGCTGCTATCACCCCTCGCTATAGCTATACCCTCCTCGACCATATTAAAGGGAAGTGGTCGCCTCGCCACACGTCGCTACCTGCACTTGTGACACTGCTCCTCATCACTAGTACAGTTTTTCGCCATCAATCAATCACCAAAAACTAGTTTATAAGTGCAGCGTGCGTATTACGTTGATATTTTGAGAAAAGTCGCTGTGCTAATTTGAAGTCAATGGCGGCTGTGGTTTTCTATTTGACGGTTGTGCTTTAACTAGAATTCTTTATTTTTCAGGTGGCGATTAAACTTTTGTTAATGTTTCTGGTACATTGGGTGTACGCACTCGGTTGTTTATCAATTTTGTGGCTTATTTGGTTATACATCGGAGCTGCGAACCCTGCAGTAAAACCCGGCAGGGCATCGGAATTCCGATTTTTCCATTGGCTAAAAATATCGTTTCTACATGCTATTGGGTAATACTTTTTTTGTGTTTTACACTTCACTTCAATTGCATTAAATATTTCACCCACACCCACTTTTTGCTTCTCCGAATGATTGCGTTTGGAGATTGCAAATAGATTTGATTGCATCATGGCTTTTCCCTTAGTCGTTGTGTGAAGTGAAAAAAGGGGATGGCAATTTTCTGTCGCCGCTACTACACGACTACTTACGAAATTATGGCGATAAAAGACCGCGAGAAAACCATCACCACTAGCGGCGTGGTTGACTAAAGTATATTTCCTGGCTTGCGACTGATAGCGAACACCAATAAAGGGAAGTAGATTCTAAGATACATGATGTCTGATACGACAATTAACTGACAACCAAAATATGACGTCGAGGGAGTCAGCCAATTGTCCTATAAACTGGGGTCCTTTTCCCCGCAGTACGTACTGATAATGATTTATTCAAAATGTCACAGATAAACCTTTTTTTTATGCATTAAACAGAAAACGGCCACTAGAATATGAGCAATTAGTGGTAACCCCAGTGCACTCTGACATTACCATGGAACAAGAGAGGCTGAACGATGACAACGAAGATTTCGCATCGCGCCGCCGGTACCATCAGTCAACCGCGTTGCAAAGTCATCTTGTTAGCGTCGATACTTAAGTGTTTCATAATTGTTAAATCTAGACTGATATCTAAATTATGACACGAGAAGACTAGACTAGCGCTTCAATGAAGTTTTATTTTTATATAATGTTTTTATAATAAGCTACATACTTGTAACATACTCCACCACTATGTGATTGATTACAGCATTGTTCAATTTTATTATTCTTCTACGAAAACGTAAAATGAAATGTTAAAAACTCTCAAAAGGTTTCCGCTGGGCAAGAAAAAACATGCAAGGATGGTATGGGTATTTACACCCACCTTATTTTCTTATCACTATTGTTTATATTTCATCTTACACGGTTTTTGTTACTATCAGTAAGATATTATTATTGTCATTCACCTGGCGACAAGTTTCAGCAGGCAAGTAATATTTCACTAGTAGACTAAATATTTCATGTGACCAGATTTCGAAGTGATACTATAATGTTAATAATGTTTTCATTATACAACGAATATAATAAAAAGTATTAATAGTTAATCATTGAATTACTAAAAATTCGAAAATGCTGCTATAATAAATTAAGTACTAACGAAAATATTTTGTAACTTTTTCTGTAAAAAATTACAAATTATGTATTTAACTTTTAATACTCTTATCATATAATATTAATGTTATAATTGACGCCACATTATATATTTTTTTTTAATGTGATATCAAACATGACGAGAAATTAAAATCTAGAAACAAAAGAATGTTTCGTAAGTAAGAAATCGTAACTGTCGATTATTTGCTTGCACCAATTTTTTATAATTTTTTTTAATAATTATTAAAGAAATACACAATCGGTTTACAGTGATTATGTAACTTTATGGGTCAAAACATAATATAAATTTTATAAATTATTTTATTTATTTATTTACGCTAGTCTCTGTTTTTTTTATCAGATAATTAAAAATAATAACAATATGTTCATGAAATCATTTCATTAACCTATGCGATAAGTTATATTTTCTAAAATAACCTTATGGGTCTTAAATCATTATATGTATCCCTAACGAAAATTTACCTATTACTTGAAACGCAGTAAAACTTCTGAAGTTTTTGACGTATCAAAATGAAAATTAACTGTCATTTGTCAAACGTTAACTATTCAATTTAACCAGAAATAAATGACTGCACTATACACTCGAGTAGGACCAGCGTCTGTCTGTTCACAATACATAATAAATCGACAATTAACTATCTCTAACGTAACGAATGCATAACGACGACAACAAATCGGATACCTATTGTTATGCGTTTATATTGTTTTATATCCCGCGCAATTTACAACAATCATCGTATTTTTTTTGTAATTCAAATAATTTCTTTTTATATTTTTCAAAACGTCAAGAATCAAAGAGTATTATTAAAACAACAATAAATACTTAGACATGTACATATCATAAGAAAATATTAAATAGTTCGTTATTGAGAAATTTCAAAGAAAATAAACAATAAATACTGCTTCCCTAAAAATGTGGTATTTATATGTGTGGAATACAAGTACCTAGCAAAAGCAAATGCATTTTGCTATTGTTTCCTCAGAGTTAAATATAGGATATAGTTGACCGTATATTTAAACTAACTCAATTATTGATATTGATTGTAAAATATTAACAAAAAATATAGACATACAAATTAGTCTAACCAAAAAGAAAGAAATACAAAAAATTCAACTAAGAAACGCTAACAACCTAGTTCTAAAAGCACCACAAACTAATTATGGTAAAAAGAACCTTATGTATGAAGCCGTCCAGTTTTAGCTTCCTAAAGATATTAAAGAATCGCAATCGATTTTTACTTTTAAAAAATTAGTCAATAATCATATAATAAATAACTTGTACGATGAATGTATGTATGTATATACTTATGCTGTATTTTAATTTTTATATGCATATAAATATTCGGTTTTGGGTATGTGTTTATCTGCATATATGTGTCTGTGCGTAGATGTATGTATACCTGTTTAATTAGAAACTATTAAAAATAATAACGGCAGTTTTATAAAGGTACACACAGAAATAAAAATTAAAAATAACAACAAGTATTAGGAACGTCATGCTAAAAAAGTCACATCTAGTCGAGCAGACTAGTGCTTTATATCTGTGGAGTGTGATGTCCATCTATGCTCGAGATTGTGACAGTCCGGGTAGTAGTTAGCAACGTGTTACAAATTATTATTGTACTACCGCTCTCAAGTAATGATTATGTAGTAGTATAAATTATGTTCTCATGTTAAGTGAATTGTACTGTAATTCTTTAATGAGAATAAATGTCAAAAACCAGAAAAGCAATTTTTATATAAATTTTCAATTTATTTAAAAAAATGCGGAATACTCTTTCAAATATTATTTAATAACAATGATAAAAATATCCAATACGTTATTGACTGCTACCTACTTTTATAACTATTTAATTAATATGTCCGACGTATGCATCTTCAAACAACTCGATACGCTGAAATGGTGCAGTTTTAACATCACTCAGAATTCATTATTGTACTAGGGGATACGAAGGGCCATGTAAAATGTATGAGTATAGTTCGCCCTTCTCGTATCAAAAGGTATATAGGTTTCTATAAACTGGTTATATGATGATGTCTTCTTGGCCGATTTCGACTACGACAACTTTCGAATATTATCGACAGTTGTCAACGCGCAGAAGATATTATAGTACTCGTCTTTGCCTTCCCGTATTCAATGAGGCGCATATGCGAAAAAATCGGGTGCAGTAACAGAGACACGGGGCACAACACGGCCAGACCCGAAAGCCAATAATATGTTTTTATACAAATATTGTCTTCGGCTGGGATTCGAACCCAACATTCTATGACTGCAATTAAATAAGATAACCACTAAACCACGCACGGTAAACAGATCGTCAGGTATACGAGAGTAATCTGAAAAGTAGTACTCTGAGTCTTTCTCTGCAAAATAATTGTTTACGAAGGTGATGGTCAACCCATTTAACGAACATCTCTGTTCTCTGATTACAGTTTTTAAATTAACGAAGAAAAAGTCTCTAGGCTAGATCTAGTGAGTAAGGAGTTTAAACCATTATTCGTGGATTTTCACTATGGCGACTGCTGAGGTGTGAAACAACGCATTGTTTTGGTGAAACCGATTTTTTTTTCTGCAAATGTGGCCGTTTTTCCACAAATTCTGTCTTTAGCTTGTCAAGTAGTGATGCGTAGTATGCTCCTGTAATGGTTTTTCCTGTTTGAAGATAATCGATTAAACACGACCATCACTTTCCCAGCCGAAAAATCAGTTTCGCTTTTTTGTGCCAATTCCCTCTTCGTTGTCTACTATTTTCACTGTATTTTTATTTCGGGCGTACAATATATCAAAGTTTCATCTACAGTAATTAATCGGCGTCAAAACTGATTGCGCCTAAACTGCGCCAACAGAACATTGGAAATGTTCATTCGAACACGTTTTTGGTGTAACGTGAGCAAACGCGGCACCCAAAGCACTGCTTTCTCCTGCCTAAATCTTGATTCAATATGTGACAAACACGTCCTTAGGACATATTCACGGCCTCTGTCATCTCTCTCACTTTAATTTGACGGTCGTTTAGCACCATTTGGTGATCTTCAGCGACGTTATCGTCAGTGGTGACAGTTTTTGGCCGACCCGAACGTTCATCATCTCCAAAGCTAGTACGGCGTCGTATTTTAATCGTAATTCACCTGCCCAGATTTTCACGGAGGTAAACCTTTCGGTTTTCCATTTTCTCAAAACACACAAACGATTGTCCAACAACAACTGCGCGTCCAAAATGGATGAAATTTTGGTAAGTACCTGTCAAACGATGAGCAATAACATTCTCTGGCTTTTATTGATTTCCCATTAACGTCGGAAACTTTTCAGACCACCGTCGTATAAACGAGAGAGCAGCAGTTAGGCCCGTGCACACATGGCGCCGGAATAATAGCACTCAGTTGGGTCTTGCTGTAAAGCTTCATATTAGAAACACTACGGAATGAATGAGGGCGAGCTAGGGTCTGTCGGTAAACAGCCATTATCAAAGCGCCTCAGTGCAAGCAGTGTGTTACGTGTGTTTGTGTCTATCTCGCTGCATATTTTCGTGCGCAAAATAGACGACAATGAGGAATAACATTGAAAGTAATCGATAATTATGCTATCCATATGATTCTTATTATTGTAATTACAACCCGATCACGGATCACCTGGTGTTTTATTGATTACGTCTCGCGGAGCCTTAGGGGCTGAAGGCTGTGGACTTAATCTAATCTAATTGAATAGCTAACGGGATATGTTAGGTTAGGTTAGACTTAACCCGTCCTTGCCCCCGAGGGGGCGGGTATGCGTGAGGCATTTCATGTATAAAAAAAAAAGGTTAGGTTAGACTTCTATCTATAAAAATTACCTGAATTCAAACAATGAAATCGCCATGAGGAACTGAACTGGATATGTTAGGTTAGGAGGCCTTATGGCCAATACCACAGTAAATTAAAAAAAAAGTTGGTTTTGCGATTTTTGGCGCAAACTCGATAGTGATGGATGTGTTTTTTAATTTGTTATTTCTGTTTGTTTCTAGTTTTGGTATACTATTGATAGTGCTGCAAGTGTTTATTAAGGCGAACAGTAATTGGAAAGTTCATTTTACAACAACCAATTTTCAGTTTGTTCTATCAGTCCTACAAATCTTCAGTAAAAGGAGACTATAAATTTATTGTTTTTTTATTAAGACTTATATCTGAAAAATATAATAAATTTGAGCTTCCATTTTGGCTGAAAGCCACAATATTAAAAAAAAAACTAGTTTTGTTTTGTGTAGTATCCACTCCTCTCTGGTAGTCTGTAGGTCTGTGGCACAGAGTACATTAATTAATCTGTGGTTTTTGTTTATGAAAAGTGGAACTGAGTGATGTTGATAGAATTTATCTTCATGTAATAAAATTTCATTTAAATTTAAGTTTTTTCAAAAATATCTATTTAGTATCATACATAGGGAGACATTGGATTTAACCGACAGCAACAAAGATTAATTTATATGAAATTATATAAACAATGGCAGAAGACTTAAGGAATTACAAATTGCAGTTACAGCAGGTAACTATGGCAGTTTATAGTTAATTTAGATGTAGCCAACTTAAAATTATTAGTATGAGGAAGTTCATTAAATTATTGCGATATATTTAGGTGGAAGCAGCGCTGCTGACTGATCCAGATAATGAAGAACTTCTCAAATTGAAAACGGATTTAGAAGAAGTAATTGAGTTGACACAAGATCTAATAAAAACTCAAGAGGGTGACAACAAAGTTCATGATAGTCGTAGTTCTAGTAATAATGATAATGTTACAGCTTCGCCGCTGCCGGACGAGGATGATGGCGCTTTGTGTTCTCCTGTTTCCAAATGGCATATTGGTGAGAAGTGCCTTGCTAAGTGGAGAGCTGATGGCATGTTAGTATATCTTGAATTTTTGTTACATTTTGTTTAATTATTAATATACAGATAACTTCTTTTTCAATTATTGGACATAACAATTCACTTCATTTAAATGCTATGTTTTCATATTGAAGAATTAAACCTTTAGAGAATATGGGTTATTATGACGGATATCCTAACTAAAAGTAAATATGAAGTTGAATCCCCATACAAAAAACATTGTATTTTTTTAAATTGTTCCACCAAAAACTGGTATACAATGGGTGGACTTAATGCCTTTTAGCATTGTCTACCTGTCAACCCTGGGTAAGAAAGAAATACTTGTTGGCATGGTTCAAATAAACAATAAATGTAAATTAAATATTGATATAAAAATACATAATCCTTATAATAATATTAACCTAATATTTACTTACTTAATACACTATACATAAACAAATAATACATAGTGACAATGGAGTAGGGCTTAAAAAGAGTTTTTGTTTGGTGCTTTCTTGATATCATCATAGTGAGTGTCCCCAAAAAGAGTAGCTTATATGGAAAAAGAAGAAGTAAAGAAATTAGTACTATGTTGTGGAACACTAACCTGCAGGCTGTTTGAAGTTCATGGCACTTGGTTATGATTGAAATAAAGAAAATTTAAGTTAGCCTTAAGATATGAAGGAGAGTCTGGATCATTTAAATTGGAATAAAGTACTGATAAGATTCTGGATCTACGCCTTTGTTGAATTAAGCAGAAGAAAGCCATTTGAGCTTTGAACGATAGAATGAAATGTGGTGATAGTTATCCAAACCGAAAATAAATCTTATGCAGTTAATGAGAAGTTGTTAAAAAACATGTTTTTTTTTCAACTTTTTTTGTTCTATTGTAAAAGTCATGATATATACACAAGGACTACACATTTTTTTGGAAAATAATTTACACAACTATAACTACACAGATTACAAATATCTTACACAAATATTTTAAAGCAACAAAAAAACAAAAAGTAAATTGTGCGGCCATTAAAATCTGACTGAGAAAAATAAAATTATATTTCCTAATAGCTTTTGGCATATAAAGCATTTATTTTTTGTGAAATTTTAATATAAAATGTTTGCATGTCTTTGCAGACAGAATAAGTGAAACTTAATATATGTAACGACTGTTGTGAAACCTCATTTTAGCAAATAAATAAAACTTGTTTGTTTGCACTTGGCCGTTTTTTACCTTATTCTCATTTTATTCAGCAAAATTGTATGAACATTTTTTATATTTATGTATGCTTTGGACAATGACTCCGAAGAACCAACCACAGATAAACACTTAACAACCTAAATCGCCTAATCTGAAATATCTTTATCAGTTATACTGGTGCACTAATAGTTAACTGTGAACAGCCAACTTATCTATTGAGCTGCAGGTACTGCGATCGCCAATCTACTTGCTATGCGGTCAAAACGAATGAAATATATGTACATGTTTAACATCAATTTTTGAATAAAAGGGCTGATTTCAAGTTTAATACCAACAGGAAATATATACTTTAATTTATGTAAAAGTTGCAGCTTGTAAGTGCCCACTGCTGGGCAAAGGCCTCCTCGAATATCTGACAGCGTTTTTGAGCCAGGAAGGGCCCGTTACGCTGCTCTTATGCGGCTTTACATATCCTCGAAATAATATATTTTATTATTTCTCAGACACGCAGGTCACGATATTTTCCTTCACCGCTGCGCATGTGGTAAAAAGAGCACTTAAAATAGCTATTAACAATTTTAGTGGTGCTGACACCGGGAATCGAACCCAGGTCACTCGCGTTCTATGAAACTAAGGGGAGCTGACCACTAGGCTACCACGGCTCTTAGGATACCATTGGGCCTTGGGTAGTAAAAATTTTATTTACTCAAAAAAAGTTGTCTACCCTGGCTGGAAGAGAAGTTGAATTTAAGTTTCATAGTGTGCAAGTATCGCAACCCTTCTCAAAACAATTCAATTTGGATTTGTATTCTTTTTTAGACACAAAAATTAATGTGTATCTTATCATTGTTAATCCTGTGTATCATTACTACTTCCATAACTACTTCTATTTTTATATTATATTAGCCTAATTATATATATATATATATTCAGTCCTTTAAGCATGGTTGAACAACACACATACAAACTTTTTAAGTAGGATATAATGTAGTGGATGTTACTTCAGGAACCATAAAAACATTTTAAAAAGGTTTGAAAATTCAAACCAACATGCAAAGAATATTATAGTTATTGAGTAATATAGACATGAACTTGAGGGATATTGCAATGTTACTTTTATTTCCTTAAATATATGCAAGCAAGATAAGTCAATATAATTTTGTAGCTTTTTATTAACAGTGTTTTTCTTTATGAAATTGCTATAGTACATAATTTATATGATTTTCAGGTTCTACGAAGCTACTATTGAAGAAATGGCTACTGACAGTTTGAAAGTAAAGTTTAATGGATATACAACTTTAGAGGTTGTGTCTATACATGATATTAAATCTTTAGGTTCTGGTACTAAAAGGTTACTTAGTGGGGATGAAAGCAAGTAAGTTATTTAGTTAAGATAAGAATAAAATGTTACTTAACTTAAATTAAAACAGATAGCTAACGTTATAACAAATGAACAAACAATGCATACTTATCTCATATTCATCTGAAGATGAGATGAGACTAGATGGTTGTGAGTGAAACATAACTGTCATAAACAAAAGTAAGAATCCATTTTTTTTTGCTAATTGTTAAAATATTCATCCAATTACAGTAAAATAAAGGTAATAAATTCTTTTCTTGGGTGACGGGAATATTACTCTTTTTTTTTATCACACCTTTTTTAATATTCATAATTCAAATACTATTCTTAATAATAATATTCAATTCATTAAATAATATTCTATATACCCATATCTAATATACCCAAATGTTAGGTGTTTAAACAACAACAAAATAAAATGGTTGGAATGATTACATGGTGGCTTTTGACAAAATTTACTTATGTCAAATACTTCTAATAATTTAGAGCTGTAATTAATGTCTGTTATTGTTCTACAATATAAAATACAAATATGCATCCTTTTAAAATTTTAATCATTTGCAGGCATGTAAAAGGTTATAATAGAGAATACCTTAAGAAGAAAAAACAGAAAAAGCAACAGAGGTTTAAACAGATTGAGGAAGAAAGAGAAAGTGAAAAAAACAAATGGCTTTCATTTCATACAAAAGCATCTAAAAAACCAGGTGTGCGGTCGAAAAGTATTTTTGCATCACCTGATAATTTGTCTGGCAGAGTAGGAATTGGAACATGTGGTATATCTGGAAAACCAATGACTGAGTATACCCCTGGAGAAAAGTGGAAAAAGGGGGGATAAGAACTTAATAGTAACAACAATAGTGTAATTTTATTTTAAGTTAGGTATTCTTATTAAACAAAATAAAACAAAATTTTTCGTACTGCTATTGTTATTAAGGTAAAGAACATGTTCATGATGGATCAGTTTCAGCTTTTTTGTTTAAAAACTTGGTAATTTTGCATTGGCGCATTGTGACAAGTAATGAAGTACAGTGTTGTGGGAAATCAATAGATGGCGGTGGCTCTGGACCATGCATTATGGCAATCTTTGGGGAAAGCCTAAGTTCAGCAGTGAATGTGAGACAGGCTGAAAGGATGATGATGCTGAATGGTGAAAATAATTTTCCCAAAAGAAATTAAAAAGGGTTTTAACAACTTCAATAGCCTAACCTATACATTACAATAGTTGTTATAAAGAAAAATTGATAGAATGGATTTTGAAGCTCTTTGGAATTCTTGTCTGTTCATCCGTCTGTCTGTTTGTTTGCTCATATTTCACGTAAAAACGACAAACCCCATAAACCTCATTTGGATGTAGTTATTAGAAAAACGCAGAGCACTAGTTGTAGTAACATTTAGTCTTTATTTCATCGTAATCGGCTCACTCAATCGATATTTTCATACTTATGAGTAAATAAGTTACATACATACTAGATAAACGATTGTGGTATAAGTCTTACTGAAACTTTATTTATAAAAGGTACTGAGTAAAATACTCATCTAAAAATTATCGGCGCCTTTCGGCAGGTATTCAAAACGTGGTAGCTCTTGTATTTTAACAAAACGTGAAAAGTATTAAGCCGAAGCCAACATTTGTGCAATGCGCAAATTATTGTATTTCGGGTCTATTTGTGTTGTGTTGCGTTACATCGAATATGTGAAAGTAAAGCCGGCCGCATATACTTACGGCATTATTATGTTTCCTGTGCAGTTAAACTGTCGAAAGTTGTCACCGTAGTTGTAATGGTTAGGAGAAAATTTGATAATCAGAATATACTTCTCAAGTGCATGCATTTCACCTACATACATTGAACTTTTTTTTTGCAAAAGTATATAAAATAATAATTGGTGGGATGTGAAACAATGCATTATGATCATTTTTGAAATATTCGCCTAACTACAGTCCCATGTGGTTGTGGTGGTAATGAAGTCCTAGGTCCTAGAATCTATAAAAACTTATTCACTTTACGCTTGATGTATGTTCACATAATGGAGTCATTGAATGACGAAGCATAACGCTTCATGTAAATTCAAGGTACATCAACAATAAAAAGTTGTAAATCCGCAGTCTTTCCAAATATCCGATTGAAGAAAGGGGATAGAGGAATTTAATTCCTGCATACATACTCTTCAGAAAATATCATTTAAATCACTGTCTAACCACCCTACGCCTGTGCTCCAGGTTTATTAGGTAAGTATAGCAACCAGATCTGGATCGCCAATTAGATTCTAAGCACGCATTGGCAGCATCGTCTACCCAAATATCATACAACAGTACATACGACTTTACCTGAACATTGAATATGGTTAGAAGCTGCTTCAGTGTGAAATACTGCCGCACCTTTTTTTTTGCAAATATTCCTAGTTTCCTTACAACAGTCATCGTCTTAGACCAATGGACTGCAAAGTTGAGGCTTGACATTTGGACACATAAAAACTAAAGACGGTCGATTTATGCTAAAGTATTAGCTACGGTGACCTGGCTCCTGTTAGCAGTAAATAGAAACGTTTGTCTATTGATGGAACTGAATGTCACAAGATTGGCAGCACTCCTGTTGGAGACTCCCAGTTAAGTGAAGTTCACATGCTTTGCTTTCAGACTACTTGATTCCGACCAGCCCTTGTTCTCGACAAAATCTCTTCAACTGTGCAGTCATCTGCGTATTTTAAGATGGCGGACCTAGATAGGGTGAGAGACTAAAATTCAGACAAAAAATATTAATAAGCATGTAAACAACCATGAACACTACTAAGTGGGAACAGTAGTGTGAAATTGTGATGTAGAATTTGCGCACAAAGAAACGTCTTGTCCATATTATACCCAGGGTATCGGCGCTCCCATCGGCAAATAGCAAAATTCTTTGACAAATGGTACTCCGACAATTGATAAGGATTATCTCTACTCTGTAATGATAATCAAAAGGGGATCTTTTTTTAATTTTTTTTATTTGATTTACTGAGACACCATCTTTACAACCAGTCTCTGATAGCTTCCATTTCAGTTTAGTTTTCTTATAGCTCTGTTGAGATCATTGATACCAGATTTACTTACAGCTGTAGATCATTCGCATACGAAATACGCATATTAAGAACTGAGGCAATGGAGTTAATAAATAAAGAAAACCATAACAGTATACCACTTAGCGGCACTCCAGATTCAATGTTAGCCCATGCAGAATACTACTAACCTATGCGTACTGACTGTTGCCGGCCGCGAAGATGAAAATCACTAAAGCTAGGTTTGGAAAACTTAGGTAGGTAAGGAGAGAGATGAGGATATCGTGATCGTCGTGGTGTTAAAAGCGTTGGAAAAGTTAACCAGCGCCACCACTTAGTTTTTGATCGTCTATTCCTTTCCTTATATCATCGTTGACGTTGATCAATGCAGTGGTGGTACTGTGACCAGAACGAAACCCCCATTGAAAAACATTCCGCAGGTTATGTTTTGTAACTAAAATAGGGATTAGCTTGCAAACCCAGGCCTCCAGAACTTTAGAGAAAAACGGAAGAATTGATATTGAACGGAAATTATTAGGTATTAGGAATGGGCTATATGAAAGTTTTTTTTCCTATAAATTGGGTACTGAGTTTAGTGAATATTTAATAATGTGTGTAATAGCAGGTAGCCGGCACTAAAGTATCATGGACATCATAAGCTTGTTAACATTATCTCAACCCACAGCCTGGGATTTGATTGCAAACATAGTTTTCACAATTTGCTCCATAATAAATATGAAATAGAACGAGGTTGCCATGAAGCAATGAAAGCTATTGTTTGAGAACGGACTATAGGATCTAAAGGAGGAATTAAATAAAGTGCCGATTTATGTCATTCAAATTAATATCAAGAACACTAATGAGTGGAGTTACAAATTTCCACACATCGGAGGTCGAAGAGCCGATAATATTATCATGAATCTACAGCGTTTTGCATTTCGCAACATCTGATTGTTTCTTAGCACTTTAAAGTTCCAATTCTCCTCAGAGTATTCCTTTAAAATTTTTGGAATGCCCGATCCCGCTTTAACATTGTCACCCGTAAGTCTTTAGTCATCTAAGGAGAAAGGTAGACGCTTAGCCCTTACTCTTTGTATCGGAGCTTGCGCACATCAAGAATTGTCTTGTTACGAAATTTTATTTTCATCAACCGTGAAAGCTGCCGCCAAAAGGGCAGCGATCTATGTGGGTAGTGTCACGGGGTTTTTAACAGTTAGTCCCGAGAAAATTCGTAAATTCAGAATGGTAGGATTGTGTTCAGGAGACTTCAGTTTATATGAAGTGTAAATCAGGTAGTGACGTGAAAAACTAGGAGCAGGAAACTGTCCGTGACTTATAACAGGGTCAAGTCAAGAAGAAGAGGTTAATTCAAGAGTCATCAGTGTCTATATTGTGATGAGTAGCCGTTAGTACTGTTAATACCGGGAGAATACGTAGATTGACTGCGATGATGAAACGAACGTGAGACCGGGGAGTATTTCTTAATAAATCTGTATTGAAAACACCTCGTATTATCATGTATCAAGAGTAGGAAAATAATCAACAAAAAGACATTAAAAAAGCCAAGGCGTCTTCATTTGATTTGTAAAAACGTGATTAAAATCTCCGAAAATAGCCTCCATGATTGCGAAGAATTTAAAAAAATCTATTTATTTACCGTTACTATATATAGGAACTATAGGAACTTTTATATTATATTATAATGACTTTCATAGAAAAATCATATTTGGCACAAAGGTAGGTCTCGCAGATTACTACTACATATCCACCTACTGGCTTATAGTGTAATTAAAGTGAAAAATATGAAAATTATACTTTTCTCAAAATGAGTGCTGCTTTAGGATTTAAAATTAGGAATACTAACAAAAAATACATGTACTGTCCCACGCTTCCTTAAATTATGTCTGCTAATAAACTTCAAACAGTGGTTTAATGCCATTTTCAGGAAACTAACAACAACGATATATGTACTACTTTGCTATCATCAATTCAAATAAGAATCCTAAAATGTAGATACTAACAGAAAGAAAGAATAAAGAAAAGTACTTTATTCATTGCCACAACTCAAGACCTTATATAACACAATGAAACTTAATTTTCTTGTATTTACGCGAACACTACATATTTGAAATGAAACTATTATTTACGGCGTTTTATCGCGTTTAATTTTGTTTTTATATTCCCGACGTTTCGAAGACATCTGGACGTCTAATACCTCAGTCTCCCCGTGACCACGGCTGCTATAGAACAATGAGACTTAATTAACAACATGGATTTATAGTGTTGCAGCTACAAAACAGCATCCAACTAAGCATCATGCTATAGTAGTGTTACCATAACCACAGCGCTGTTATTATCTGTCCGTACCATTGATAAATTCGCGAGCAGTCAACTTTACCTTATTGTAATTTATGAAGAAACTAAATAAAAATAATAAAAAGGACAAATGACATTAATAACAAATCTGAATATGAAAATAATTAAAAGTAAGTTGTTATACTGTATTGTTATTATGTACTACGAAGCACTTTCGAGTTCCAAAATGATGATTGTATAACTTAACATTCCCTGTAACATTTAAAACTGTATTATCCACCACTGAGCTTAACTTCGTCAGCAAAGTAATACTACATACGCATATAGTCTAATCTCCAATGGCCAACTATTGTACCTAAATTTCTTTAAAAAAATCTTTGTATCTTACAACTAAGACTAACAAATTTTAACATAGGCCATATAACTATTATTCTAATTACCATGTGAAAGAAGTGACTCACTTTGAAACTTTAGACCGACTTTACTGAAATAGACGTATTTTTGACTTTTTATTAATACCGAGGGACGAAATGCGCAATTGCAGTTTACTTGTGAGCGGAACTGTAGGTCAGTCGCAAAAGGATAGGTGGTAACTCGTGATGAATAACTGGGCTGATAGAGCGAGGCGTTGGCCTTCCCAAGGTGGCAGCTTAGATGCGAGTTGGCGGACTATTGTGGGGTAATGAAAGACGATGTAGTGACTCGAGAAAGGGATGCTGAGCTGGTTTGGACATGTGGAGAGGATGAATGAAAGTAGGTTGACGAAACAAATATATGAGGCGAGTGTAAATGGTAGAGTCGGGAGAGGAAGACCTAGGCGAACATTTCACAATGAAATCGCAGACTTCCTGGAAAAAGGCCAGGTCAAGAGTACTCTAAACCAACGAGTATGCATGCGAAGATTGATGAAAGTGGAAGAAGCGAAAGACGTATGTCAGGACCGTAGCAAGTGGAAGAAGATTGTCTGCCTACCCCGTAGGGAACAAGGTGTGAATATATGTATGTATGTATGTATAATTCGACTACACCGCGTACATTGTGTGTGACGTATCTCCGTATTCAAACAGACAGAAAGAGAGTCATTCAAACAAAAAACCTTCATGCATGTTAATTCCTTCGTAAATCTTCACCTTTAATACGTAGTAATTCTTTGTTAGTAATTTTATTTATTTGTACTTGTATAAAGACTCAAGCCTTTATAAAAACTTATCACAGATTTTTCTTTAACGTACATAACGTGTTCGGTATATTGTATGATATCACTGCATCCATAGTGAAAGGAAAAATTTGTAAGGGTGGTTTTTTTTTAAGTTAAGAAGTCATTCGCTGTTTCCAAATACCCATCGTTACAATCTATGGAGGCCTCTGTTTGAGGACTCATTTCATATGGCTTATCACTGAAGGATGGTAGAAATGTACACGCCTGAACGGCTGTCCGTATATTATATTACATAATTCCACATCACCACGGGCATTACGTGTAACGTATCTCTGTATTCACCTGGCGAATCGGAGAACGTATAGGTAGTAAGGAACGTAACCACCTCCCGACCACATCACAGTGGACAATCGTGTGTAGTTATGAATGAACGTATGCCCGGGGCGTTTTCTGATGGGTTTATTGCTCTTTTTTCATCCCAGGCGTGTGAACAAATGTACCAGCGAACCCAAGACTTGCTGGACATCGTGCACGCAGGTGAGGTCATTCGCATATTCCAGGCAATATCGCTGGGGAGCCGCAAAAGACAGCATCGTAGCTGTTAGAGTGAGGATCGCCGTCTATTCAATAATTTCGATATTAATAAAATGGTTGATCACTTATTTTGATTTCCTGTTGCGGTGGATAAAGTGTGTATTACATCTGGCATATCGTAGAGATTTTAGATTTGAGTACTGGGTTGCTATGCCAATTATACCTTTCCTGCTTGTGACCATATTTTTTATTATATTAACTATATATTCAATCTCTACCGGAATCTTCTTATTGGATTTTAGTAATGTGTGTCTGGTATTCAACACTTCTTTTTTATTTTTAATCTACATTGTAGTTTTTTCTTGTAAATCTATATAATTTAATCAATAGTTTACGTTTACTTTTTTTCCGTTCTAAGATTTATCAAATCCCTTTAGTCGTATTTATTACAGTATACTGTTCAATGTTTGTTTACTTCGGCAATATATTTATATTAGTTTCCATACTATTTTTATAATATTTGTGTATCTTTGTAATATACTTGGATTATCTTAAAAGTAGTTAACTGTCTCTGAATAAATGTTTTTAACGACTCTTTCTCTAATTATATCTTTGTTCGAATATTCTCCTTCTATATGATCTTCTATTCTTATTTTTTAATTAAAATTCAGAGTAGCGCCTAGTAGTCTATGGTGTGATGTATATGAGAAGTATATTATTTCAATGTTTTGTATCTGTTTTATTTTTTTGTTAATATAAAATCAATTCGACCTTTGTCCTTCCATCTGGAGGTAACCATGACCTTTTCTGTCGTTTGTTTATCTTATAATTATTATTTGCTGTCCTTGGTACCTATTACATGTATATATAATTATATAGTAAGGACAGCGATAGACATATATGATGATAATAACAGGTAGACAGACGTATATGTGTGTCTGCGTCTATACATATATATACACATATATTCGTATATGTATAGAAACTACATATAGATATGCCTAATACCAAATGGCTCTATTACATTTTTATTATAATATAATAATATCAATTTCTAACCCAAGAGACCGAAGCCGCGGGCATGCTCTGTTGTAAGAATAATTTATTGTCGATGAATGGATATGATTTAATTTACTTATTAAAAAAAAAATTCTCTTCTCACATTTTTGCCATTAGAATCAAATCCGTAAAGTAAATATAACCAAATTTTAGTTTTTCTTTTGTCACTGTCATCTCTGTTGCACCATCGGCTGTAGATCTGTAGATTTATGTGCAGTCTTATGCACCTGGGCAGCAAGAGAGTGAGAGAGTTCTTTGATTACAGTAGTCACACAGAATCGCCAGTCTTGTTTGTCACCATTACTACAGTACACTTTTGACAGTACAACTGTGTAATATTACCAGCAGTTGTCAAAAACGCAGGAGCTTATATTACATAAACTCCTTCCTACCACAATTGTACGGGTAAATTCCTACAGAGGCTCTCACTCGTCTTTACTTTCCCGTATGTAACGGTTATAAGATCGGAAAAAGGGTCAGAAATATTATCAGAGACACGGGACGCAACACAACATAACCAAACCTGAAAACCAAATATTTGGGTGTTATGGAGGAATATTGACTTAGTCAGTTACGCTAGTCGTTAAGCAGTCGTCATAGCAACTGACATTAGTCCCATTATCGTTCTGAAACATGACTTCCTTAATAGTGTCTGTTCATTAATAACTAGTTCTGTGATGACGGTTTAAGAGGATATGGCCCCCAATCTCGTCCCGTGAGTGTCGCAAAAGTCGACTACATGAAATGTTAACAATTTCACAAATATCAGTACTAAATTAACTAACTCGATGACTGACAGCTTCGTGTAAGGTGCGAAGCGCATAATTTTGCGATCAGCAACCCGCTTGGCAAGAGTGGCAACTAAAAAAATTTAACAGGCTGTTATGGAAAGAAAATGTAATTGTATTTGTATATGTATAATAAGGGAGTTAAAAGTTTTTACTCAGAGCCACTTTATTCCGTCAAATGGCAGAACATTACCGTAAGTAAGGAGGGTTATTGGCACGTAGCGGAGAAAGTTAAGAAAAGAAATGTTACCATCCCACCATTTAGTTTATCTCCCTCCCCTTTCAGCCGATTCGTTTCATTTAAATTTTAATAATCGTTACGTAAATGGATCATGGGTAACAGGATCGGCTAATGATAAGATGGGCGTGAGCGGCTCCTGGCGCTATCTTAATCGTTTAGCGTTTTAAGCGTATTTATGTGGCCAGTAATAAGTTATCAGAAGCGTAATTACGGCCGCGAAACCACCTGTCCGCTATCATCACTGTACATAGCCTTCGCATATACTTCCGTGCGTCTTACGCGCGGTCCCACCTCCGCGCCGCTATTGGTCCGCGAAGAGGGTGCGCGCGCAGCGGCCCTCCTCGATGCCGGTGTGAGACGGTGAGACTCCAGAGGAGCCGGTCGTCGCAATGTGCAACCGCCGACAGTGCCGCCGCGACTTCGCCGCCATATCGTCGTTTGTGGATACGTCGATGCGACCGCGCTCGAACTATACACGCATCCGACTGCTCGGCAAATGTTACTGTAAATTTTAATTTTATTAAGTTTTTAAAAGTTATGTTGAACTTTACACCTTTGGCAATTTAATTTTGGTTTTTATCAGTGGTTTGTAGAATAACAAACTGAAGTTGTAGTTGGTGATGTGCGATGGGTAAGCGCGACGAGGCAAGACAGGCGCTGGCGGCTTGCGCGTGGGCATGCGTGCTATTAGCTGTCGCAGCAGCAGCAGACGCGCACGCCGACGTGGACACGTCAACCGGCCTCGGAGACAATACACTAACTAATTCAGGTACCTACATGTGAGCTCGGTGATACGCATGCTTTTAAAAGAACTGTGAATTTCAAATAATTATTTTGTGATCATTTATTATTACAGCACACAGAACTGCGATATTTTTCATTCCTCTATTAGACTTTGATACGATGGCGTAGTTTTGTTTACGTCACCACCATAAATCATCATTGATTTATCATGATGTCCTTGTCGATTTCAACCACTACGATATTATTCAGTTAATAAATAGAAGTTATGGCCAGCGCGGGATCTATAGAGCGGTAAGTGTTAGCGGAAAAAAGAAAAAGCACTCGTTTGCAATCACCTTCTCAAAGCTAATTAAATTTTTGCTCATATAACATTGAATAAAGCGCCACCTGCAGTATCATAGAGATGAGACAATCACTATACAAACCTGAATACATATACAAACAAAATAAAATATACAAACCAATAATATGGTCGGGAATGCTAACTACTGAACCATTCGGTCTTCTGTGGAATTGAAATTTGTAGAAAAATTAACATTTCTTCTTTTTTTGTTTACATTGGGTAAAATTAATATATTAATATATTCATTAAAATTGTAAAAATTGTTTTACATCGTGAAACACGTTCAATGACGAATAACGTACACTAACAATTAAATCTAATAAAAATACTTTTTTTAATAATTTGTTTGACGTGACAAATTACTGTCGGGATAAAAGAAAAAATAAATTCAGGGTCAGGATTTTAATATCTATTTTAGACGCTGATTATTGTCATACTAAGTACTACAATAATAAAACTTGTAGTAGCTCTATAATATGTCGTAATTACGACGTTAGTACGTGATCTTAAATTTTATAGTATACGCGATTAACGTTGGTATAATCCCGTTACAAGCAACACTAAAATTGTAAACTTAAATTTTAAGACCCAGCTCAGTGCTAAAGAAAGAACCTATCTATATGTTTGAGAAATAGAAGATATTTAGTGGAAGTATAACATCCGCCATTCTACACGGAAGCGGGGCAGTGGGTCATTCCCTAAACCGTGGTGGGCTCCTGAACCTATCAAAAGATAAGAAAAGTCCAGTTAGAGACCCATATTGTTATCATATATTTTTTTTATTTATTGCATTAGTCAGACACTTAAAAATCGTAGACAGTAAACTTAAAAACATTATTTTATTTAAAAGTCTTTTACAATTACACATTTTCACATTTATTGTCGTACTATGTGCTCCAGTGCGCTAAATCTTGTAGGTGTTGTTTATTTTCCATAAATTGCCTTCTTCGAACCGACGGCGGTGAGCGCTGCATTTAGATTTACGACGGCTTTTAAAATTCAAAGTAGACTAGTGATTTATTGTACTTAGATCTTGTATAAAATTTTTGGAATACCTAATTTTTAAATAGAATTAAATAATGCTACTTTCTTTTGACATGAAAACTTGTGTAACTTCAAGTTTTCATATAAGGCTTGTTGTAGATCCGTTTATGGTTTATCTTAATATCATTTTTATTAAGCGACAAAGCTGTTAACCGACAACGCCAAATTATACGATCATGCATTAGTTTTTTTGGTTGTTATAATTCCGTACCTCAAACGGATAAAACTCGAATATAACTCGAGCCTGTATGTCAGTCGTTTCATTCGTCACGTTATTTTCTTAGAAATTCTGTGACATCGAAAATTTACTGTTTTATTGCACATATTTCCCAATAGCTAACTCCTAACTATCTATTTAGCTGTCAGAAATATTTAGTATTTTTTATATTTTGAAATAGCATGTTGAAATTGTGCTACAATAAAAAAATATGCAATATAACGCCTCTTTTAACACTAATGAATTTGTAACAGAAACAGAACCTACTGTGCGCCAGCAGAGTTCACACAGGGTTTTGTTTTCTTTCTATTGAAAAGTCTCGTTCGATTCTCGAGACTTCCAATATTTTTTAAAAAAAATACCGATACAGGACCGATATCATAACATTATGGACGCTTTAAAGTAGAAGCAAATCATTTATTCTTCGAGATATAATACATAAATTTTACTTAGAAACGGGTGTCTGTTCTTTGTATTTACATTATAAACATTTATTCTATTCGTATTAAATGTATTTATGTTTTTATGTACTTACACTTTCGTATGAATATTGTGAAGCTACAATTAAAATATTTATTTCTTTAAATTTTTCTCTAAAAGATTCTCTAGAATCTAGGTTATAAAAATAAATAACTAAGATAAGCTATTCCAGCTGTTTTGACTTTAGTCAAATATCTTTTTTCTCTTACAGCATATGCTGCAGAGCTAAGTCTGCTAACAAGTTTGGATATATGGGGCCCCATTGAAGCATTGCATCAAGAGTTATTTCAAGAAAAACTCTGGTATCCACAAGGTCTCACTCTTCCCCATTTATGAATAGATTGGTACCTGAATGTTAATATTAGATGTTCACAATTTTTATACATTTACTATATCCAATCCATAATGCTATATCCAAATTATCGCCTGAATTATGTTACTTAAAAAATAATTAAACAAAAACTTCGTTTAATCATTTCCAAAATAACTCCTCGGCTTAGTAATACAGGGAATGGAAATAAGAAGACTTTTCTTGTATATTTAGTTGGATTTAGGTTTCAAAAGAGCAGCGAGGGGTGCTCCACGCTGCTCTAGTGCGGGTAGGCGTATGTATTTTCTGTATCTATGATTATTTATGTTTTCCTAATTTGGGACTGAATGAAGTATAATTACATTGCAATACATTAAATTATAACTAATATAAATAATAATTTCTAAGACAAAAAATAAATAAATAATTTATAAACAGATTACTATATTATTAACTGTTTATTTTAAATACATCTGTAAATGTGGCGATAAAACAGACAAACGGATTTTATGTATAACATTAGGAACACATGGGAGAAAAGCTCAGTAATAATAAGTGATCAAGAAATCTCCAAATTTAAAAGGCCATAAGCATTATGAAAGGATTTTTTAAATTTCTACGGAATGGATGATAAATAACCTCTTCAACCAGCTTTAACAGGCTCACTCATACAGGAACGCGGGAACAGCGGTCTATGTCCGACAGTGGTCCTACCACTGTGGGACATAGACCTCACGGGGAGAAATAGCCACGTTTGTTAGGCAGGTTGGCGAGCGCAATAGCCTCGCATCTTTATCATAGTTTCGGTCTGGCACTCTTTGAGATGGTCAATCCATCTCACGTCTGTTCGGTCAGAACTATTAGTCACCTTTACGACATCTCCTCTTATACGACACATTCTCTTAAACTGCCGGTACAAGGCAATGTAAAATTGTTTTTACAATCTCCGGGAACAAAACCGGCCATGAAGCTCGCCCCCGTCACGTTGTATCTTGTAAATCCTTAATATCTGTTTATCCAGGATAACAGGCGTGGTTGGGATGTATATTTATATTTATATACATATACAAGATACCTAAGCGTTTTTTTTCCACAGCCATTCTCGACAACCGCCCAATTCTCCGGCCGGCAAAATTCTCGAGATAGTCATGAAATTTGATATAAGTACTACTGAACCCATGAAATTGATGACTTAACACTAATTTGTGTACATTTATATAAATATAAATGTAGTAGTGGTGCAGGCAGCGAGCATCGAACCTAGGTCACGCTCGTAAAATTAAAGTAACAGTCTGTAAATAAAACAAAAATGAATATAAATTTTACTCCTCACGATGTTTTTCTTCATCGCCAAGCGTATAGCAAATTCAACACTTAATATTGCAATTAATACGTTAGAGACGTCGCTACTGGAAATCGAACTCATGTCACTCACGTATTACGTAATTTAGCGAGCGCCTTACTTTGCATAGCAGAGGCAATTCAGGGTCAGTTCAGGGTAGTTCAGGACTAACCCTGAACTACCTCTGCCGTGCGGAACACTACAATACAATAACAATTACAAGTTATCTTTTATTGGTACGGCTTATATTAGATAGCCAGACATAGTCATGCGAGTAATTTGGCTAGTCATAAATTACACGTTTAACTGAATTACGCGCGCTGAAAGCATTCCGCCACTGGCGATGCGAACCATTTTCATTCCCCTGCAACTCTCGCGCGGCCACTGATATGTAGGCATCCGACGCACTTCGCAAATGAGCTTTGAATCATTGAAATTTAATTACCGGGTCGTTTGCCATGAATATAATGTCATTTGATCGCTACGTTTGTACTATAACCAGATTGTTCAACTGGATACAGAGAATTCCATTGCATTCGCCTAAATGTTTTTCTAACACTTTAGTGTAACCCTAGTTCTCTTCCGAAGTTGTCACTTTTGTGACAAATGTCGTCCATCGCCATATACGCTTAATAATCCCTCAATGTGACTTGTTAACAGCGATAACTTATTTTGTACCTTTCCTTCCTTGTCCGATGAAATGCTTATGCGATGAACTTGGAAGAATGGTCAGATGCAGTGTCTGAAGACGATCACAATAATATCTATACCCAACAACCAATAATGAGCGTCTTTCACAAATCATATTTAGGATTTAACTGGGATTCGATCTTGAGTTCCACGAGTCAGCAGACACCATACTGACCTCTGGGCCACGCGCTCTACGTCTAACTGAACTGATTCCTAGAGCTAAGTTAACCATTTTGGTTCTACCATATCAAAATAAATAGTTCAGCAATCACACTACTATATTACCCTCTTTATAACTTATTCAGAACAGTCTTAATGAGCAAACACACATGGATTGTGTAATTTTTATATATACATAAAATTATTTGTCCATTAAGTAGTACACTATTTACATACAACCGCTGGTGTTATGCTGTCACAAAATCAGAGTAATTCCAATTTATTTCCATTTTGTGGACCATTAACCTCGGATAATAACACGGTAACGGAGCACCCGAGTCAAATGAATGCTGGACGAAATAGTTCCAAACTGGTATCATCGTTGCAAATGTAAATGAACAATTAAAGCGTTCGCCGTGGCCAGAGACAATGATGATAATTATTTTAGTTTGTGTCGACGCGGCTGTCAGTCGGCGCTGGCCCGCCCGCCCGCTCACCCGTTGGAATGCTTCACGAACCCCTATTTTCACCATTATACAACGACACTTCTGCTATTCGTAAATTATTATCCAGCGCTTTCATTACTTGGTTTTGTAACAAAGGAGCTCTACAGTCGTAGGCACGTAGTGATTCAACTTCAGCAACTTTGAATCCGCCGCGGCACCAACTCCATTGTTCCCAACGAGTAATCAAGACTCATATTAGAGTCAAGATGAAATTTTGATTAATTCGTTACGACGTTATCGCCAGTTAGTTCGGCCGAAGAACTTCTATGAAAAGCTAACTATTGAATAATTGCAGGCGAGCATTTACAAATTCTTATGCGCTGTCAGCCCGTAGATAATAATAATTGATATTTCGAATAGGATAGATGCAGAATATAGAAGAATTGTTATAACTGGTATAAATGTTATTGAAAAATATAAATACCTATCCAATTTGAACATTGACAATGATAATAAACTATTAATAAGTAGTGGTAGTATTAAGAGAGCTGTAAGAGGGATTATAAAATCTATTTCTCCAAATGCCTCCCTCATTCATGCACGTGATGAACCCTGATGCAATGATAAGTATATAAATGATAGTAAACGAGGCTACGCTAGTCGACTTATGGCGTAAATTGCATTGTATTTTTTTGAAAACAAACCCGCGAGACATGTGATAGGGAGCAGCATCTATAGTACGAGTGATTACTGCACCCAGCGGCCAGCTGGCCGACCGTATCGAGTATCAGGAAAACCTCTATCAAATGCATTTCGATATTTGTTGACGCTTTCCTAGAGAACAGGCCTAGTTCAACAGTTGTAAAACCTGGTCATAAAGGAAAGTATTCTTTTTACGAGTATTCAACGACCAACAAAGCGGTCTATCAATGAATGGCCCAGCATCTTTTCTCTTATTCTTAACAGACCGTACTCCATAAATAGTCCACTGCAGTACGGAGGCCTCTCCTATAAGGGTTTTTCATATTCGCCATGGATATCACGCCAGCTGTCAGTAGCCATTGCGATCTTTAAGGACCTTAGTCGACACCCACGGGAAAAAAGGGGATGGCAGATCTTACGCCGATAACAACATCTCGGTTAATATTAAATCTACGGGGAAGTCATTGATTGTTGCAGTGAACCTTAAATTAGCTGCAATATACAATAAAAATGTTTGCAATACAAATAATATACATTTATTTATTTTTCTATTTTCTTTTTATTTCTTTCAAAAGACTTATAAACGAAGTTCTATCACTATTATCTGAATTGAATCATCCGAAGAGATTAGTAACTTGAAGGAACTACTTAAATGGTGAAGCACTTTAATGTCACTTAGATCGTGGCAACATGTTGGTGTTGGCACCTACGTATATTTTATTCTTTAATCTCGAGGATTATCCACGGGTATAATTTTAAATTTAGTCTTTTTTTCAAATAACTATACCAAAAGCTAAATTACAGAAGGTAACTTTTGGGCACGATTGTTTAATGAAACCGCTATTTTCGTAACATTCGAGCTATTGGTTAATATTATTATAAGTACTGCTAAGGCGTTTCATAACATATGGGAAAGTAAACATGTCTTAGTAAATTAACTGTGTTGTACCGTTACCGGAATTAAAATACATAATACCGAGCAAAATGTGTATTATTCTTCTTTTTTTATTACCTGGATAAGTACACTGCCTTAAAAATCACCATGGTAATTTTTGACCGATGATATAGCGATAGACTTATCCATATTACTGTTATTCTTCTAAGCTTCTAAGCAGTCCACTGCTGGATAAAAGCCTCTACAAATGGGAAGATTCGCCATAAGCGCAACACTTGGCAGGCCGGTAGGTGATCGCAGTACCAAACTCGTCGTAGATTAAGGCCTATTACCCACCACCGATCTTGATGACTTATATTACCTTATTTATATGTACCTAACATGATTAAGGTACCACCTGACAAGCGCTTTATCTGTTTTTTTTAAGCGTATTGGGGGCAAGTGGGCTTGCTGCTCCCTCGATGGTAAGTGATTACCGACGCTCACGTAGATGTGCAACACCAGATGAGGCTCAGGTGTGTTGCCGGTTTTTAAAGATATTTGGTAATAGGGTAAGGGGGAGTGGCCATCCTGTTACCTCACTCATGGAACGAAACGCATAAGATGCCTCTACTTCACGCCGACATTCTGCGAGGCCGTGGTACTACGCCGGTCGAGCCGATAGATTTGACCAGGTGCAAGCCGCCACTTGGCGTTGTTGGCGGCGTACGAAATTCATTATACTTTGACTCTTGACTTTTACGATACCTACGAAATGAAATGGGGTGGCAGAATCTCTTACGACAATTACCTACGTATATGAATGTAATGTAACGTAATGTACGAAAATTCTTAATTCTTCGACGTAAGAACGGTAATATCGACTGTCAAAATGTCAATGATCATTATTTTTCATGGTAGCCATCGCCCACATCAACCATATCATGGGGAAGTAGACGGCCCGCGAGAACGCCACAAGCAGAAATCACTTATAAACAAAATATAAAGTAACAAAATAGGTTTAGAAGAAAATGATAATTAATGTTCAGTATTGTTAAAAACAGAGTGTATTTATATATATGTGTAGGGTAATCTAAGGAAGTATTAGACCGATTTTAAAAGTTATTTTACAGATTGAGAGGAAATCTAGATAAACTTTATTTAGGATCACGGTACGTAAACTTCATCCTAGTTTTATAACATTTTTCTTAATATATTTCTAGTGCAAACCTAATTGTATGCGACCACTGATTATACTTTAATCAAATCGGCTTACACACTAACAAAAATACATATAAGTATCAAGTGTCATATAATACAATTAAATATATGTATATTCTACTCTCTAGCTCTACTCTCATAGGCTTGAAAACTAAACATTAGCTAAAAAAAAATTGATGCTAAGATTTAGTTTACGATGTACTGACAAACTTAAAAGACATATCTTAAATGTCGTTTATATTTTCTTTTCGTGCGAAGCCGGCACGGTTCAATAGTACCCCTATTCTAAATTCGCCTGAAATGGAATTCTGTAATTTCCACTTGCTACTGCCCTTGTTGGTAACAGGCGCCAAGGCGCACATTCAGTAATGCTCAGAGTTCAAGACATTTTACTGCTTGACCTAATCCCCTTTTTCGAAAGGATATTTGGAAAATCTTGTCAGATGATTAGCCTGTCGCCGTTGTAGTGTCCCGGTTGATCTGTGATCGGTGAATGTCAATACAAATCGTACACAAGTATCAAAAACTAATTGGTACGAGTCCTCCACGTAGACGATCGAAATCTGTGGCTGACGTTTTTCATAGGGTTTCTATACAATATATAGCTAACTAGGTTAATATGCCACGACTTATTCCTACAAATGCAATTAATCCAATTGAATGTAAATCACAAGCACAAGACACAATTCTACAACATTGCATTGTGACCAAATTTTTAGTCTTGTGTAATTTACTTATATATAACGTAGGCTCAACTTACAGTGCTCTTCGTTGTTTTTACTCCAGGATTATAAATTCGGAGACCTTCAAAGAGGGAATTTTCTCCAAATCCCAACATCACCTGCATGTGGCTATCAGCTGGAAACACGACAACCCAACTGGCAAACGAGGTTCAAATTATTCCGTGAGACATTGAACATTATTTTCCCCGTTTATTGGAACTCTGCATTCTTCAATACAATTCTTTTCTCTTGTTTTGATTTCGGTTTTCGGTATACGGAACCACTTTCATTATATACACGACTGTTTGTTTGACCCTTCACTTCAAAAGTTCCTTCCTGAAGAACCATCTTAATGTTATATACTGGTGTGCCATGGTTTTTTGCTACTTTGTTACTACGAGATAATGGTCGGACATTTTTTTAACCTTTTGTTATAGTCCTTTTATAATACTCGTCCACCCCTACATAAACGATAAAGAATAAAATAATATTAATTACATACAGAAGCGTCTAACCACACTAAATGCATTTTAGTGACATAGTTGCCATTTACTCAATGTTTACACGAGTTACTATTCTTATAGTGTAAATCTTTTAAGACTATTGTGCAGTGAGTGATTTGCAATTACACGATTACACGTAGTCATGTAGTGTAAATCCCGTAAGACTACTTTGTTACTTAAGCATAAATGGATGTAGACAGACGGTGACCACTCAATATTAAGTAGACTAGGTACTCGTTTACTACGCCTGTGAAAAGCTAGATTAGCCAATGCCCAAAAAAAGAAACTGCTATTTGACAAAATTATATATCATATACTGAGATACCTATTATCTCAAATACCTTCACGTATTGTAATGTCGCCCGTAGGGGCGCGATGGTATTACAAAATGAAATTACAAGAGACGCTCGTGGAGTCCTCGCGCGGCATTAATTTGTATCAAGGAATTTGTAGAGATTTAGCTTGAGCCGGGACGGAGTGTTCATCGCAGCCGGCGAGCGTTAACACTTATTAAGGGGGTGCATCCCTGCGACAGATGTAGGGGAGGACCCGCCATTTGCGTAATGTCAGGAATGGTTACACTCGATTTAATAAAACTCCAACAACATTTTATTCTGAAGAATTTAAGAGTCAATTCATTTTAAACGCTACTGTGGCATAGCAAAAAAAAAAATCGTGAGCCGAAACGTGCCTGGAATACATTGCTTGGGCTTGGATTTCTTATCGATGGCAATTGAGATGAGTAGGTACTTATGGCTTTTCGACTGGCGCGGCTTCGTTTAATTTGTTGTTTCAACGCGGAATTTTTATTAACGTCTCCCTCGCTTTACATTATGAGATGCGACTCAGTCAGAAATAAAGGTGAGGAGTTTTTGAATCGCCTTGTTAAATATCCGGCGATTCTTGAATGACGCAATGTATAGCCATGCATAAGTGATCTGTTCTCTTCTGTTTGCATTCCGCGGTCGCTACCTTAGATAGTTGAGGTTAAGGCGGTGGTCTGATCTACTTAATTACAAGGAATATAAAGTAGTTTACATATTTAAAACATTCAATTCATTTCAATTATAGAATATCTAATTGACAATGCTTTTAGCACAGTAACAATCAAATTATACCTATAAATTAGGTGTTGTTAAAGGAGAACACGGAACTTTATTGGGTTCTTTCTTTTAAGAATATTTTGGTGCCAGCATGTCTGTACTTTGCGTGCGTTTTTCTCAGTAAGTACTAATATTATCTATGACCATTCATTTCTCATTAAATACTCGAAGTTAGCCAGTAAAAAATATTAACGATTCGTACTAAAAGAGGTTCTTATATAAGTTACTTACGTGAAGAAGTCCAGACCTTTATAGTTTCCGAAGAAAATAAAAGTAGTAAGAAAATAAATCTATAATTTTTTACCCCTCTTTAAAACTAAAATCTTTATCATATACGTATAAATTACGAGTAGAAAGAGTGAATTAAATAACCTAAATATTTTTTTTTGTTACAATAAAATTGAAGTTCTTTTTCAATAAAGTTAACGTTTATAGCAAACGCTACAATTTTTTAAAGTGATAGGCTTAAGCAAAAATTTATTGAATTTTTTTTTATTCTAATTACATTAAAGAGTATAAAAATTATGTTTGTGAGTTTCTGATTAGTACTTACCTTGTACTAAAAGGTTTCTACTACTCGATAATTTTGTTTACAAAAGGCCGATGTTGTTTTATTTGGCAATTATTACGTGATAATTTTATGTAAATATTTTTATTCAACAGAAAGCTCTGTTTTATGTAATAAATAATTTTATGGATACTCGTATTTCCCAAAAGAATGATGTAGTTAAAATACAAAAAAGTTCAAGATGTAATGAATATCAAGATATTCCACGCATAGCGGTATCACGAGTGTGACGCACAGTATTAGGTACTGCGACGGTGCTATATCACAAGGCACGCGGCGGGCCGCACTCAAGTGTTAGTAATTAAAGAGTACCTATACTATACTGCTATATCACTGGAAAGTAGAATTATATATATAAATTGTTAATTTGCATTGTTTTTTACTTAGTTAAGTAATTCTAAACTATAGCTTACGTATTTTTTTTTTAATTTGTTTAGTTAATTAGACTGAATATATCTAGAGATCTGAGTATTGTCACTTTGAAGACTTTGTTGTCAAAAGAAGCAAGCTGTACTCAGTAGCGAAGTGGTAAACTTCTTCTAGCGATTTTCCTGGCATTCATTACGGGAGATACAAGTAGATATTCTTACGCCGCCTATAATAATACTAGCATATCGGCTCCGGCTCCAAAACTAGAAACAAATAATTGCTTAAACAATAAAAAAACGATTTTGAATATTTGCTTAAATTAACTGCATGGGCTAAGAAAATACACAAGCAAATTTCAATGAGATAGAGTCGTCGTGGCGGCGGGGCTGAATGACCGTGGTTTGGTCACCCACGGAGAAGCGACGAAGAACCTACATGGACCGGTTGACATAGCGGGGCGAACTGGCGCGATGCGGCCTCTCTGAGTGGGCTGGGCTTATTAAGCCCACTTCGGATGCGAGTTGGTGGAATGTGGGGGGCACCATTGTGTTGTCGTTGTTTTGCACCATCCTCCCCACTTGCCGTAGCCGAGGTGGAGTTACGGGGGAGAGGAGTGATAGTATTGCATTAGGCCACTCCGCCTGCCCTCTTCGGCAGGGCCGCACCGCAGACAGGAGCTGGTGCTTCCGAGTGCTTGGCTTCCTAACCCCGATGTACACAAATGTATTATGTAAAATATTTCATTTTATATTAACGACAAGTAAATTTTTTGATGGAGTGGAACCTTAAAAATTACAATTGTTATCCCATTGAGCGTCAATCAGGGCACTCGCTTAAATTTTATTGCACGCAAGTGACATGAACTGGGGCTCATTAAAATTGCAATTTTAGGTTTAGAATTCACCACGTGCACGACGGTGAAAGAATTCATCGAGAGACCTGCATGCCAGATAAATAATTAAAAAAAATGTATTTATATTAATTGAAGTCAGCCGGCCTACACTGGAGCAGCGAAGCAGACTCTTCCCAGCTTTGAAACCTCACTAATATTGTCAGGAAGCCTAGCGGTGGGACTTTTCTGGCATCTTCTTTACTTTACTACATTAAATAACTTGAATGTTGGAGATGTGAAATTCGAAAAGTTACTGTAAGAGGGCACAGTGCAAATTGCATTTGAATATTACGATAAAAATCGTTTAAAGACTATGATAACCGAGTGGATAGGGGGTTACCTTCGAATCTGGACATTCGAGTTCGAACCCCTAATGGAGGACAGTGCAAATCCATGAGTTTTTCAAAAGTTTTGTATGATTTGTATCGATGGCCTGGATACTAAAATGGCTCACTACCTGTCCCAAATAAGCTCTGGTGAAAAGAGGGTTGAAAACGATCGTGTGAGCTAAATCTTGGTTTGATTTAAAATGACGCAAAGTGAATAGTTAGCTTATCCTAGACTTAGAAATATTTCGTTACTATATAGCAACAAACGCTGAGAAATTATTTCCAATCCATAAAATGTTAAAGTTAAGTCTACATGCGCTGCAACTAAAAACATCAAAAGCGAAAAAATATTCCTTTAATAATAATTTATGAATTCGTAATACCTGCTAGGTTAACGGCACTCTACTGTCCTACCCGTATATCTATGTAAGCACAGTCTCATAAAATAAGTAAGCCCATCAAAGCTCCGAATCCTTTTTGCCGAATGTAGCGATTTATTGGCTAGGTACACATTTTACTTGCAAATATAACCACATTATGTCCAAGTCTCCGTATTAACTTTGTGACGGGGTTCAGAAATTAATAGCAACACAGAGTGAGTGCCGATCGCAGAGAACGAGGGGACCATTCAGCAGATGCTTATCTACACACACGCTCGCAAACGTTTCGTCTTCAGCTCTCACTCGCAACAATTCGGTTCTCTTAGTTATTGTTGTTTGTTAACTGTCATCACTGCTAATTTAATAACAAAGTAAAAAAAAATCTTTTTTTATTATCGTATGGAACATATTCGGCGTACTTAATTAGTTTTAAAGTTTATTTTACTTAGTACAAATGGAATATGATTACAACAAGACTTCAAGAAAAGTAAACATGTTCCACGTTGAATAATGGTGACACTAGTGCGAGGTGATTTGCGGTCAAGTGCATATCAGGTTGATCTTTGTACAAAATAGTGTTAAATTCTCTCCTATTCATACTTACATGGGTTATCTAATCTATTTGAATAAATGTTTAACTGGATAGTATGACTCCTTTTCTGTTATTACTCTCTTACTGTGGTAATCCGATTTGTACCTAGTAGGGCCATGAGTTAAGTTACAAATTAAAATGCGTATTTTTTTTTAAGATACTGTGTAGATAACAATAAAGTTTACATGTACTTATGTGTATTCGTCGAAGTCTATGCGATTAATTAAAAACACTGTAATCTCCTATACTATCTCTAAAATCTTTCCTTTAATCTCTTAACCCATGAATCTATGGATTTACGTAATGCCTCCATGAGAAATTTAGCCACTGCTACCGCTAAAGATTTCTTGAGAGACTCTTTTACTTACCATAATTTGTAGTCCAGGGGTTCATATCTGTACTGAACGAGGACCAGTTTTCTCTGTCTTGTTGGAAAGTCCACAGTAAATTAATTTAAATTAAAACAATCTCTCTAAACTTAGCAGCAGTTTTTACTCCTTCAAAAATTAAGCTTCTCGAATCCTCGGTAGAACACCCTCTCCTTCCATTTAAACTTTATTGTTGGTGTACCTGTAGCTCAATCTTTTTAACTGCAACGGTGAAAACTAGTATTTTAAATGACGGTTAATCGAAACTTCTAAGGTGATAAACATATGTTTATCACCAAATTTGAATTCAGAAAAAGCAAAAGAAGAACTTTTTAAATGGTAACATTATTTATGGCCAGACTAGTAAGGGTAGGGAGAGCCAGGATAGTAACAGGCTTTGAGGCATTCCAACTTTGTCACCGCATCTGTAACCGTCTTCGATAATAGTTGTTTTCAAGTATCTACTAAGGTAGTTTTTTTAAGCTTACTTAGCTTGTTTTGTCATTCTAATCTAATGTGTATATGTAACATGGGTTAATTGAAAAACATTATTCCTTCTATTCAAGCTGTTTAAAAACTATAAAACACAAATAACAAAAGGTTTTTTGAAAACGTCTACGCCATTTCGTTAATTATTGCTAACATCAATCGGTTTACGTAATATGATTTATGTACCAATAGTACGTTTTGTTATAAGCATGGCACATGTGGTGCGTAAATATTACACACGTAATGTAATTAATGATCGATTGTAGCTTGTCAGCCATAGAAAACGGACGGCAGAACCCTCCCCAAATCTTTACCGACGCAAAATCGGAGTCCCCTGAGAGTACCGCGCCTTTTAATTTGCAAGCGTTGGGGTGCGCTCCCGGCCGTTTCGCCATTAATAATATTTTTTAAATTTAGTATTGTTATTTTGAATCAATACATTTATTTTGTGTTTTTAGATATTTTACATTTGCTTTGTGATTACATAGATAAACCAACTTTATTGTCATCTACTACTACTACTACATCAGCCTATGTTAGCCCACTACTGTACATAGGCCTCTCCAAGAAAGCGCCAGCCAAAGACGGCATTCATTTCTTGAATGGTTTGCCCATATTCACCTCGCTGGGAAAGCTGGTTGGTCAGTGCCGGTACCCTCTCAGTAGTAATGCTGTTCATTGCCATCCTTTTCGTAAAGATCTTGGCGTATAGTATTATAATATTAATATATACAAGAAAATTTTAAAATACCGGCATCTCTTCTATTTAAAATAATATCAGTAAACAAGTTTTAACTTTTGATCAACGATTATTTAAAATTAGACATTATGTTTTTCATTACAATTTGAGATGAAACTATAATTTATGTTCATGAGGTATGAAGTATGCCGTTTTTTTAAATTATTTCATTTCAGATCTAGTACTGGTGTCTTTAAATAACCCTGTAACAATTTATATGTACAATGGGCGGCCTTATCGCAGAGAGCGTACGCTTCCAAGCAACAACATTAAGACGGCGATGTACATAAAAATGTATAAAAATTAAACAAAAAACTACATAAATTAAAGTTAAATATATATACATAGGTAAAATATCCTACATACAAAATAGAATATAATATTTACACATACGCGTATATAATGTGATACAAAAAGGATAAATACATATAAATACAAAAACTATCATAATTAATAATTAAGACGATGATTAGACGAAGTTCTAGCTAGTCATAATAGATAGTGGTCAGTAACTAGGATGCTAAAAATAGGTAGAGATTTGGCATGTCGGATAGAGATAGGAAGAGCATTTTACAGTTTTGTAGCATAAAGCGTGAAAGAATTACTGTAAAAAACTGTGGAATGAACAGGAGTCTTTAATCGGAGGGTTTCAGATGAGCGTAAGGACCCGATTCCTACGTTGGAGGTTGGAAACATGGAAGAACTCAAAGGTTTCTTAAGGTAAATCGGGGTGGAGGGAATAAAAAGAATGGTGTAGAGAAATTAAAAAAAGATGTAAGCGTTCCGGCGAAGGCGAATAGGTAACCACTTGAGCGTATTGTGATATTCTGAAACATGATCTCATTTGCGTAGGCCAAATATGAAATGGATGGAGAAATTTTGGAGCCGCTCAAGCTTCTTAAGTTGGTATTCAGCTAAATCGGGATAACAGGCGTCAGCGTAGTCAAGAATAGAAAGCAACAGCGATTGTCCGAGCATAATTTTAGAGGAAGTTGGAATGAAGTTTCACAGCCGTTTCAGAGAGGCTGATGCAGCTACGGTCTTTCGGCTTACAGCTATCAATTGAGGTCCCCGCGATAGCTACATATCCATAACACCCAAGTTTTTAACTGTTTCACTTATTTCTATGACTATAGAGTATAGATTTGTAGATGTATATTATCATTAAACTCTTATATCACATTGTTTCGGTTTCGTACAAAGTCTGTAGAATCTTGTTGAGGCTTAAGAGTACTTTTCTTTCCGTCTGTGTATCTGTTGTCTATCACCTACTTTGAGGATATAGTTTTTAAATTATGTCCGCATTAGCTTTGATATTTTAAAAATATCATATCATTTCAGTCTTAAGTAACTCTACCGAGGTGGCCAGAGGCCTCCCAGTGACCTCACGTATGACCTGACCATATTGATGTGTATTGTCCAAATATATCATTGCAATGCTTTTCTATGCTAAGCTTACGGGATATTTGGCAAAGTGGCCGTGTAAGAATGTGGAAGTCTTCACGATTTTGGGTGTCATCCTGGCGCATTATGCTATTCTAATCGCTACGTGGCCTTTTCGAGGAGACTAATATTTTGACAATTCCGGCCTTATTTATCTTTGAAAATATTATGTACGTACGGTAAAATATAAATTTATTTAATAAAAAGTGGACTGTGTCGTGGCGAGGAGATATGAAATGAAATTTTTTTATTCTTCGACATAAGAAAGATAATTTTGTTCGTCAAATATCAAATCTTATTATTACTCTACATACACTAGAGGTTCCTAAATTTAGATTGACTAAAACTTTAAAATCTTTTCTAAGTAAAGGCATAAAATTTTACAATAAAATCAATAATAATCTGACATCAAACAAAATAATCAATTACAATGAATATTGTTCCTTTCTCATTTATTTTGATTACTGATTTTTTAACAATAAGATAGATTTCGATATATTAAATACGGTTAAAAATAAATAATTTATTAAGAAGGTGTGTCTGTGTTAAAATAACTAAATAATACAGTCAGTTGTATAACTGATGATAACGATGTCCTCCTGCCTGATTTCGACCACGGCAACAGCTTGCCGCTAGTGAACGCGCCAACACCGAGGCACTCACTCGTCCTTACCTTCTCGTAGCCGACGTAACGTTAACGCTAACATAAGAGGAAAGAAAGCTATGATGCAGTGCCAGAAAGACGGGACGCAAAGTAATACAATCAGACCAGAAATTCTGGGAAATAATGTCCAGTTAATAACCCGTCTCCGTAGTCAGTTACGCTAACCACTCGGCCACGCGGTCGCGATTTTATACATACGTTTGGAGCAACATGTTTTAAGAGAAACGATGTTAAAAACATTTAGGTCGTTGTGTGAAGTTTCCTATAACAGTTTGAAATTCAAAGCCTTGACGTAATTTACGCGTAGAAAGAATAATGTTTATTTGGTACAAGTGGCCACAGGATGATGTATTGGAGAAACAAGCATCGTCGTTTCTCACATGAAAGTCACTGTCCACTCGCTGCTAGGTTAAGGTTTATGAAGATTAGTCTTGCCAAATGATGATTTATTACAGGATTAGACCGAGCACCCGGTCAATTTCGAGGGGAGATTAGCTTTATTTGTATTACAATGCCAAAGATATTATCGTTCAACCAAACAGTAATATGGATTAGGTGTAAATAAATTAAGGAATTAAACGAACAAACATTAGCCTCACAATAGTATCGGTGATTTATTAACATTCACCAAGTTTTTATTGGCGTAGTCAAATTCGATATTTATCTCCGAAAACATCTATGAGATTTGAGATTTGATTTCATTATTACAGTATTTAAAAAAAGCAATATAGAAATAAATTATCGGACCGTTTAATGCAAAAATTGTTACTCAGTGCGACATTTCACCTTCCAATATTTTTGTAGCAGTAGCAACCCCTAAACCATCAACTGCTGAACGCAAACCACTAAAAAGGCTCTCAATTACTAGCATTTGCTAGCATCTACGCAGAAAATGCTCACAGTATCTTTAGGTCGTGCAGTGGTATGCTAGGTTTTTGCTTTAATTTATTTATAACTGGGTCCCAAGTCAGTGGTAGCATTACCAGTCACCATCACCCAATCATCTTCTTTATTGAAATTATGCTGTCTTTTGATTTCTATTGTCTCACGAATCATCCTTGGCAGGAATCGCTGTACTATTGCGAGAATTTGTGGTCGGTCGAATATGTTTTTATGATTGGGGCAATCTAGAATATAATAACAGACTTCAGACTTCCTAGACCGTCGATATTGCAGTTGTTCTTTTACGCGGGTCCTTCAAGCATGATTATCAAGCTTGTATACTCCTGCATCTTGAAGAGAGATATTGCACTTGACAGATCGTCAGCCTCAATTTTTTTTTACAGAAGCCCTCTCAACTCGAACAACTCAAGATATAGCCAATATTGTCCGTAACGCCTCTTACATATACAGCAAGCACTCGGTCACTACGATGTAGGCGCGGATCCCGAAGCTTGATGTCGTGCAGCACTGGTTTGACAACACAGTAGCTAAGTGAGATGGATGATGGTGACATTCACTGTTTAAATATCTATTTATATGGGTCTTTTCTTTTGTACATAGTGTGGCTTACGGTACATTATATTAGAATTACTAATACAACAAATGTAAATCATAAAACAAGCTGAGATATTACTTTACTTTTTAATTTAATGGTTGAACAATCACTTAAAATTTGGCAGACATCAAAACCTAGACCGATGATATCATACCTAGACGTCTACCTCGACTGATGGCAATATCGGACGTCCTCTTGCTCAATATAGTCCAGTGCTTGACTTTAGAGTGATAACAATGTGGAATTTAATTTTATTCATTGAAGAGTTTTGCTGTGAAATTAAACATTTCTTAAGACATTATTTTTGGTAGCAGCTTGTTTCTGTAAATGGATGGTTTTTATTTCATAATCAAAGTAATTTGAAAAACATCAGAGAATATAATTATTTTTCAAACCCTGCCTAGGCTACGTAAGACAAATCTAATCAAATTATAATTTGAAATGCCTCGACCTGTAGGCGTTTTTACAAAACAAATACAATTTTAATCTGTTTAAAAAGTCTGTTATTGTTCTGTTGGTGTATTTTTCTGGACTTCCTGTATTTTATTAATATATTATGGCACGTAGTCGTCGCGTGGTGACGGCGTAAGGAAATATGTCACCACTTTCCTTCGCATGAGTACCGTAACTAAAGGAAAAGCCACGAAAATGACTAGGCGTCTGAGCGATGGCGGATGTGGCTCTAAAATGATTCAAATGACGGGCAGATACGTCTATGGAGCAGCTTCTGGTACTGCGATCGCCAACGCGTCTTCCAAACGTGACGATTATAGCAAATCCTACTGAGAGAGGCCAATGCCCAGCAGTGTACAAATGACAGTTTGGTGAAGATGAAGAAGGTGAAAACTCAGCCGCTTTTTAATTTTGACCACTATTTCTGAAAGTTATTGGATTATTTAAACGTTATTAAGTTCTGTAAAAATTGTTACGAGATTTCTATAGTTTAATTATGTCAAACTTGTTATTGCCCGCGGGTTCAACCGCGTTATTTAAAATATTGTTTCAATGGGACTTTTAATCGTGAAAAAAAAAATTTATGATGTAGTGTAGGTACGTCTCTGCTTTAATTCAGTGTTTCAGGTGTGATTGATTGAGAAACAATATATTCACATTAATTATATTAGTAGGAGTTGGATTTATAGATATAAAAATAAAAAACTATATAATTTAATTAAATATAATATGTGAACCTAGTAAAAATTTTATTTTAAAATGGTTTGTTGAATCAGCTGAACTGTTTTGTTTCTCTCCAAGAAATCGCCAGCAAGCCGGTAAACAGTGCTTTCATAATTTGCCCATACGATTTTCCGCCATCGGTCGGGCACCAGAGCCTTGTTTGTTAGCTAACAGGGTGCAATACGTGCTGGTAAGGTTGGCGTTTCACATTTGAGAAAAAAAGGTACATTTTCCCTTACACTTGATTATTATCCCTTATTATATAGTAGTTAGTAATATAGTTATAGATAAACTCTATTTCTTCAGACATCACAGATCCTTTCAAATTCATGAAGACTTCGTTACTTAACTCCTGTGCGGTACTTTAGGCCTCCAATGGGATGCCGATCGCAGAACTACCCTCGCACTGTAGATGCTGCAGCCAATCATTGACACTTTAGATACAGTACCTATATCTTAGATTCTTATTCCGCTACTTGTCGTATGCCATCAGTTTTTTGAAAATTTTCTTTGTCTGCTTAATTTTTTTACCTCACTCCGACCTATTGAGTTAATAACATTCTAATATTATAAACACATTAGGTTTTTAAAATCTTTTTATTATTACTTTTAACTATTTAAATATTTATATATATTGCTGGTATTGTTTTTAATTTTAGAGAAACAAATCATATTCCATTTTTACGTAGGGGATTCGACATAAAATATAATTAACGTCATTCATATAATAGTCACAAGGATAACGTCGTTTAGTGCTAATGAAAGATTTATCTAAGAGTCTAATTTCACTTAAGCTTATCTTATTATTTGTTTTGCATAGCCCACTTGTATAATAAAATATTTTATTTCTAACTTGGGACAAAGAATAACAAAGACTCAATTCAAATTGCTTTAATAATAAGTTTGTTTATGTAATCGCAACGTCGGTAAGTATTTTTGGAATTCACATTAAAGCGTTTCGTGTAAAATATCTTCCATGGTACTCCTGTAACTTCAGAGAGAAAAAATAAAGTTTTGAAACACCACTTCCAATTTTAATTAGTTTGATTGTATATTTTTTAAACTATATGCAATAGGACTCGCAGCAACCTAAATGATATCTGTCATTGTATTTTGTAAGTTATACCAAAAGAAAAAGCTTTTTGTGTTTTGATGCAGTTACTACTCTGACTTCACCTCCCCTAATTCAATTGTATGAGCACATCGGAGTATAATATACACCTACACAGTGCCATGTAGTAGCGACGTAAGAATTTTCCGTTGCCTTTCTTGCCATTGGTGTTATAAAAGGACATAAAAAAACCTGAAAAACAAAGCTCCGGTGACTAGACTCCCCATTCGTTACGTTCTGTCTTACCAAAGAATAAAAAGTATAGAGAGCCAGTATAATTACGGATAGTGAGACATTCCGTCTTAGTCCTCAGGGGTAACGTAACTGTAACTTTCAATAAGCTGCAGTAGCCTCTTACCAGGTGGACTGTTAGCTAATTTCTCACTCAGATTACAATATTTAATACAGAAGAAAGAGAGCTATTTCTTAAAGTAGGTATCGTAAGATTCGACCATGAGAAAAGTCTTGAATATGCATATCATGGCGTCCGACAGATAGTAGATTAACCATTTCAAATAATGCTTGACCCAAAACACATAGACCGTAAGGACAGGAGCGTCTGAGGCGCTATGCATCTGGCATTACGCTTGCGTAGCGAGTATGGAAATAAGCTGACGTCTAACAGCAGACTAGCTGATAACAGGCTACAGAAGATAAACAACTTATTTTTACTGTAACTTTTGACATTCGTCGAAGCCTAATAGCCTAATAATTTCAGGGCATAAAATAATAACAAACGACAGTTGATATAAGGAAGTACGTAAATATCGGTTAATTATATAATCTTACTATATTCAAGACTACCACAAATATACAATTTTAATATGCTATACTATTTACAAGTATATATTGCTTATCTGAATATTGCTTTAAATCTTGACCCAACATTGTTCTTAGTTACTATACTATAGTGACATCTTCGTTTCACATTTATGTATGCGTTCTGATTTATAATGTAGGTATTACATTACAATAATAAATGTATATTCTTCAACGGGTATTTTTAGTAATTTATCTAGTAATAGTAAATTTTAGTAATACATGTTATAAAATTTTTTTGGTTTTTTTTTGTTTTTTCTTAGTACTTTGTTGCGTTTACCAAAAAAATTCAGTTTCACATTTATCTTGGTATATAGCATGCTATATATCTTGTGCTTCTGCATTTCGTTCGTGAGTGAGGTATCGGTGGGGCTCGCCCTCCTCCTCTACCCTCCTAAAATATGTACGTGGGCGTCGGTAATCACTTATCATCAGGTTATCCACTTCCTCGTTTGCACCTTTTCCATAAAACAATTCAACCGGTTTCCTAATACGATTTCTTAAAGGTAGGACGGACGAACGTACAAACAGACGTATAGACCGCGTAGGCTTAGAAATTGACAAACTAAATTTTAATTTCTTTCGTCAATTAAAGAATTTATAATAATAATTTCATTATATTTTTCATTGTATTTTTGTTATTATAACATTGTGTTGCATATGACAAGTCTAAAGGTACGTACGTATACAAAGGCGATGTCTCTAAGTATGTACGTATCCATGAAGGGCCAGTAGATAGAACTCATGCTGCATCGCTCCGTAAAATAACACGTCTCGCCCGTGATCACTGATTCAAAGGAAAGACAAGTAAAAAGTTTTTGCCGAAGATACGAAATCATAGAGCGATTTCTTTTACGACTTCGATTTCAACTTCATAGCGATGAATTATGCAGAAAGGAGAGAGATTTCCTACGATAAAAGTCGTAACACCCAAGAGTGACCTAAAAGGAACTCTTACAATATCGCTGAAAAGAAAGGTTAGCATTTCTTATACATATACTATTTTATATCTTTAGCGTGTCGAAGTAGTTTGAATGCATTTGGTGCAAAGTTTGTTAACCAAATGCATTCGGTAATGACAGTCAAACAGTTAAAGTGCAGATTATCTAGGCAAGGGCGTTAATTATATCGATGACAGATATCTATATTCGATGTATAGAAATATAAATTATTAAATCTAGTCATAAGTAGATTTACAAGGCTTGTAATGGAGTTTTTGCCAAATATCTATCTTTATTAAGCAAAACCGGATGATAGATTTATATTACATAATCTAAAATAAAAAAAATACCGGCCGAGTGCGAGTCGGACTCGCACACAGAGGGGTTCCGCCCAGCCACACTATATATAAGTGTTATGTATTTACACAAAAAAATGTGATTTCTTTCAATCCAAACCTTAGCGCGAGTCTAACTTACACCGGCGGGTTAATATAATTTTTTGTTTTACTTTAGAGTTTTCACTATAGTCACATTAAATTTAATGCATGTACGTTTTGTATTTACGATAGGGTAAAAACAAAAAAGAATCAGCCACACGACACAAAAGCCCACAGGGAAGCATGGAAAATTGCTTTGCTGGATGTCAAAAAAATCGTCCTCAGGAACATCTTTTTAAAATATATTTTATTAATAAAACTGAGATACGGCATATTTATACTTTTCTTTGAAATGTTATAAATATGTTTCTATAAAAAATATGTACCCTGTTTATAAAAATATGTATGTTTTTATAAACGTTTGTCTTTTTTACAATGAACCAAGTGCGAGATTGTTGAACTGCGGTGACAAGGCGATTACGGATTTGTTTCGCTCTCATCGATATGTATTCGCATCAGGGTTCGTAAAAAGTGATGATGGCTACTATTGTTTGTTTTAAGAGGTTAACGAGCAAGCGGCTCGCCTGATGGTAAGTGATTACCTACGCCCACGTACATAGGCAACACTAGACGAGCTCCGGTTGCCTCACTCATCGAACGAATCGCAGAAGCACAAGATACCTCATTTTCACGCTGGTATTCTGCGAGGCCGTGGTACTACCCCGGACAAGCCTTTTGAACAGCAGCAAAAGGCGCCGATGGGCTCTACCACATACAAAAGTAAATTTCAAAGTTACGCTGCATAGTTGAAGTGCACATTATCATATTTCTGCCCCACGACTTTATTCACATGACGAAGACTAAAGATATATCAATTATTTTAAACGTAGGAATACATATTAAGTAGTGGAAGTAACAAAAAATATATGTTCAAATAAAACAATTTAAACATTGTATCAAACAACACGACCTTGTACGTGATAATATAACCGCGACGTTATTTGGTTGCTTTTGATAGTTTGGCAATGCACCGTCTACGAGACTACATTACAGACCTTCGTACAGCGGAAGCGTGTGTAGGCCGCCGTCTACAGACGTAGCGCGCGGGGTGTGCGGAGCGCGCCCTGAATACCTAATTGACTAATATTAGTTGCTGTGAAGGAAACTTCCTTAAAGGTGAACGCAAAACTTGAGACAAAGAACACGTACAAAGCTTGCAAGGGCTACTTTCTGAACTAAACTTGTACCGATGGACCTTCTTTTACCGATGCACCTAATAACTTTTAGGATCATAACCACTGGAATTGTGCTAAAACTTTAATATTATCTTACTTTAATTTTAGAATATATTACGAACACGAGTTCGTATAAATAATTTTTCTATATTTATAAAGTAGTCGTGGTCATTTATTCATAAATACTGTAGCACCTGGCACCCGGCTTTTAATCATCACCGAGGGTTCTGGGCTCTATTTAAGTTATCACTGCTACTATGTGTGGAAAATAAAAGTCCGTGAAACCTTTCCTCGTTAATAACTCCCGGGTTTCATATACTATTACTTTTTTAATAAATATTCTAGTACGTATTGTCATATCACGGAAATGTACATGACCTTAAGATTCATTGTTTCTGTGGATATGTGCAGTATTCTTTATTAGCATATTTAAGTCCACTGATGAACAAAAGAAAACGCCAGCAAAAACCGGGGTAAATTTCTTGAAAGGTTTGCCTATTTATCACTCATTACATTACACTGAGCGTTTACTACATTACTACACAAAATGATGGTGTGTTCCATCTTACCATCAAGTTCTACCGACCCATAAGTACGTTCGTTTGTTACTTGGTTTGTGAAGTGCCAAAAAGTACCAGTAATTAAATATGAATTAACTATTACAATTTTGAAATTATAATTCCATGACACGATGTTTAAAATACAATGAAATCGTTATTATGGTTTTAAAATTTAGTTTGAGAGTTGAAATTTAAGACACACCTTTATACTTATTTAACAAAACCGTTCTGGGTTCGAAACCTAGCCGGAGTCAATATTTGTTCAACACATAAATAATTAGCGGTTCGTTTACCAGTGCCAGCATCACTAAAAATGTTGACTTTAAGTGCTGATTTTACCACGAAATTGGTGGTGAAGAAATACATCGTAAGGAAACCTGCATGTCTGAGTAATAAAAAAAATACCTTGTAAGAGACATTTGTATGTCCTAGGTTCGTTAATCCGTATATAAATATAAAATACCAATCTGTTGTTTTCCGCTACTCTTATCGGAGCGAGACAGAGGCTTTAAATTAGATATGTTCATTTCTGAACCTATTTAGTTGATGACAAAAATGCCAATAACTTATTTTAGTTGTTTGAACAATTGCTTGTTTCTATGTGATAGAATAAGAACTTATATATCTATCGGCTGAGTGTTACTAAAAAAATTAATTTTAATTTTACAATATACTTTCATGTTTTTTTACAGAATAAACATACGAAACACTGCAGCACTGTAAGATTGGAATAATGCGATGAAGAATTGCACTCTTTCGTGCTGCAACTGTATTTATTTGTATATTATAAGAATTAACAAATTCAAAATAGTTATCGTTTTAGATTTTTTTTATGTTTAAAACCTTCGTATAATAATAATGTTAATAGAACCTACGTCGAAGTACTCATACGAGTACTTCGACTTAGGTTCTCAATAGGTATGTTAGAATGCATTATACGACCACTCGAAGTGCATCGTAGGCCGGAGAGGAAGCACGAGTTCGAAATGAAATAAATTCCATTAGCGTAAATTGTTAGTAGAAGCTAGTGACCGAGCCGGCGACGCTCCATCTCGATACGCCTGCAGCAATTCAATGCCCCACTCGAAAGTTACTAGGGGTCAACAGATGTTAGAATTATGTTGTTACCTAAAATGTAAAATCATCGCTGCGAGACAGATTGCTTCTTTTAAAAGTAAATAAATCTATTCAACATTAGTACGCCGTAAAAGGCGTCGCATCTACTGAATACAGTTTCAGCTTACTTTGTTATGCTAATCTTCATAATTCTTTAGGCGGAGGAAGTTTAGTCCAAGTTACTTTTTTGGGAATAACTTGTAATTTCGTTGTAATTTGTTACTGCGTGCTGAGAATCCTGCCATAAATAAAGCACAGAATCTGAAAAGATATAATTGTACAATATTTTTATTTTAGAGTTCGAAGCAATACAAAGTTTTACGAAGCAAAGTGTTTATAAAATTTTGAATGACGTTCTTGTTTTTATAAACCGAGGACGATAATTATCAAATCGAAGTTGTTCCCCATAACTTGTTTGACAGTTTTGTGAACCTTTAGCTTGTTCAAATTAGCGAAGAAAACTTAACGATCAAGTCCGTCTACCTGAAAACACAAAGTAAACTCCGTTCCTTCGTAACTTATCCATTAACTTAAGTAGAATCTGTAGACAGAACAGAAGAGTATAGTGCCCCTTTACGTTCTCGTCGCGTTCGATAATAGTTTGTATGTAAAACCAGATTTATGACGTTAGATTGATGCGTAAAAGTGTTATCCAACGATTTCTCCTGGAAATTTTGTGCGTTACAAAGTGGTATATTTTACGTTGACTCGCAATTTATCACGAAGTTTGAGTGAAAGGAATGCGATTTTCCGTCAACAACACACCAAATAATGTCGAGTCACCTTCTATATCAAGCAACTGTAACAAATGTTTCGAACATGCGGAACATGTATTCAAATATTCATGCGTCTATGCTATCTCTATCTAACATAACATTTTATTTCATTAAAAAAACGTTTAACCGTTCAAATGTTTTTAAATTGGGTATACTAGAGTCGCCTTTGTGAATTCTTCATTAATTTTGAAAATCCGAAAATGAAAAATAATTTCTTGAATTTTTACTCCGTTTTAAATCTGCACAATGTTATAGTCGTCGACCGCTTTATTATTTATGACAAGGAACACGAAACTCATCTCGAGTTATAAACTTCTTGGAATTTCTCCTGAAGTAATACAGAGCTATTATTATGATGTCCCCACAAAAAATATTCGCCGTACAGCGGCGTAAGGGTCGGGCACGGGGGCACCGCGTGGACAAATACAGTCGGGTTGTGGAGTTTACAAGGGACAGACGTCTCCGGCAGGGTTTAACTAGCTGCCGTCGCTTCCCCGAGGTAGATGCATTCAGAATTGCATCCGTCGATAGAGTTTCACGTAGGAAGTTTATCCCAAGTTACAGCGATGTTTTCGTTTGACATAAATTAGATTTTTTTAAAACTTTTGTGTCTTATTTTAAAAAAGATGATTAAATTCTGCTCAATCGTATAATGGTGTGACCATTATACGATTGAGCATATGATGATAAATTGTTAAATTTACGTTTACTAATGATCATTATTAAAGTCTTTCCTGTTAAAAAAAAGATTAGAATTTACTATTAGACGTACTCGTAGGTCCCTAACCAGCTTCCCTTAACTTTCGGTAGCCACGGCTAGCAGGCTACTGCAATAACATATGCCTTGCACTTTAGACGCTTATCGGCCCAAATTGGAATATTTTAAGTATGCCAGATATTTAAGTTGGTATCGCAATACGTTGAAGGCCACGAGATTCATCTGGCATTTCCTTTAGTCGAATTACTCTTAATCCACGCCAATACGGAGAATATGTTTATATATCACTTGAAATACATTTTATTTACTGTTATTTTTTTTTAACATTATAACACTAAATTCTTAACAAAATTTTAATATGTAGTGTTTTCAAGTAAATCTGTTTTTTTTAATAAAAAAATCATCTTTATGATGTTTTACGAACGAAAATTATTTAAGTGAAGATTTGTATTAAAAATAACTTGAAAGTAAAGCAGTATTTCATAACGCAACAACAATGTCGGTAAATTTGGTTTTTAAGATTTAAAAATGTTATTATTACGAATTCTCAAAGATAGAAAAAATCAAAGAGGGCGTTTTTCAATTTGATAACTACTTGACGTGAGGAAGTAATTGGTGCCACGTATAGTACAAAATTCGCATTTCCTTTTATGTTTATGTATAGTCAAAGAGATAGAAGGTAGCTTCTATCTCTTTGCGCCTACCTACCTGCCTACCATCTAGTAAAATTATTAAGATTCAATGAGAAGACCATTTTAATAGAGCTGAAAAGATTATACAACGAACCCGTGTTACTTCAGACGTTATTAAAATGTGTAAGCTTTGTTAATTAAAATAATATGATTTTGTTTGTAAAACATTATACAATGACTAAATTTGTTCAAATAATAGTAAAAACAAGTTTTGCTTTTATGGTTGTGCCTTTATCCTGTTATTGAAAACATTTATCTCGTTAAGGCGACGACATAAATCGTGTACCTATAGGCTACGTACCCCTTAAATGGGCTACGACAATAAGAAAAGTTTTTCTGATGTTTTTCTTCCAAACCACTTAACAAGCTTGGCGCAAGTAGACATGTTTGTGTCGTGCTTGCATTATGACACCGTGTTGCTGTGAGATTTAGAGGGAGCAAAAGTGAGGAGACTCGATGGCGCCAGTGGCGCTGCTTATTTTGTCATAAGCACCAGTTTGATAAAATGCTTTTGTGGGAATTTACAATGTACGAGTAGTTGATGTATTCTGAATCTAAGCATACTACCTAGGCAATGATTATAATTTCTGAAAATGTATGAAAATTAAAGAAGAATTTAAAATGCAAAATTAAAAATGATTAAAAATATTCAAATACCTAATTTAATGCATTTAGTATAAAATTAGGTATTTTAATATTTTTTATTTAATATAGGTATATAAAGTACGTCTACAATAACATGGGTTCGTAGTATAACATTTTCCGCTCTATTAACAGTTGGACATTTTAATATAATTTTCACGATTTTACATGAAAGACCAGATGACCAGATGAGACATGACTTCTTCTTTCTTTCTTCTTTCTGAACTTGTCCACTGCTGTGACATAGGACTTTTTACGAAAGCGCCAACAAAAGCCGGTCTGACCACACTGGGCAGGTGGGTTGATAAAGGCAGTTTAAAACCTACGCAATTGAGATGTCCCCCATTGTGATGGGATGTGTGTGAGATTCGAGTTAAGAAACTTCAGAAGGATTTTCCGCCATTATTCGGTCACCGGGTTTGTTAGCAGCTACTAAATAAAAAGTGTCGTTTCTTATTTTGGTTAATACCTATTTTACAGCAAATTTTCGCGCAACCTAGGTTATTAAGACACGAACTGACGCTTCGCTGTTTACTCTTGCTACGTTGGACTTCGTTGTAAATTATTCATACTAGTCTTGCGAAAAGGCATTGTTGATGTTACCTTAAATATCATTAGTGTACAGTTCAGTGAAGCGTGAAGTATACGACTAACATTATAATTTTACCGGCTTAAAACTGACAAGTGCAACTAAAAATAACTCGACATATTTTATCGACGTTGTTGTGCGTTCAGGGCATCCAATAAGTTTTATGCACGTTACAACTTTCTCTAGTTATCGGAAGAAGTTGCTTCTATGCACTAGTCAAGATCAAGAATACCGATTGCCGAATAAGAAAGTATAAGAAAGTTGAAAGACATACCGGGAATATAATAAATGTTTTTTTAGACATGTAAGTTTCCAATATCAGTCTTTTCATAATGATTGTTATATGAAAAGATCGGGATATACAACATCTCTGCTACAAATATGTACTATTCTTCCCTGGTTTTTAATATGACAGCATAAAAAAGGTATCATAAATACCACTTAAAACTATACTATCTTTTTTCTTTAGAAATTACCTCAAATACTTGGTGAAGGACAGGTGAGACTAGGTTGCCCCTGTATTTGTGTTCGAATAATAAGCTAGTTTTTGTGATAAAATAAATGAGATTATATAAGTACGCAACTAATTTTTATAAGATGAAAAAGTTTAATACCTTAATGTAAGAGACGCGAAGTTAAGAAGCGCCCAGCGGGTGATGTCTCGGCGCTGCGCAATATACGTTAACGGGCCGGGACAAGACAAATGTGTTTTCTCTCGGCGGCTATTAGACGCGGCGTGCCCGCTAGCACCCTCTCCCTAGTGCCCGCTACTGATTAAAATCAATAGCTTATTATAATATAAGGTTTTCGTAATAGGGTAATTAAGAAAAAATGTCGCGATGCGAATAGTGTGTCTTACCTGTCACATCAGTTGTCTGCTAATCTTTATGTTCTAAATATGAATACCAGCCGAAGTCAATATTTCTAGCTATCGACATTTTAGCTTAAGGTGGTAGAGGCAAGCGGCGGCTTTTGATGGCTTCTCGAATGGGTCGGCTTGACCGGGCTAGTACCGCGGCCTCGTAGAATACCGGCGTGAAGTAGAGGCATCATCTGCTTCTCCGTTACGTTCAATGAGTGAGGTAACCGGGTTAAAATAGTTGAATACCTCAAAGTTGGCTAGCCTGTAAATTATAATAACCTATACATTTCCTGCAGAGTACATGCCTCCTCCCTTTATGAAAAGGTCATGGGTCGTGCTCCGTTGGTGGGTCACACTAGTCTGTTAATAATATAGGCAATCCTATGCTATATCTCCTGTATGGTAAATACTGAGATAATTTATGTTTAACCCTAACCCGGGAAACCGCGTGGCTTAGAGGTTAACGTACTCTACTGCTTAGTCAATATTTGTGCAAAACATCTCGTGTTTTTGACACTCCATCTGAACCTTCCTCCGATCTTAACATTTCGTTACATAAATAAATAGTATGTAGTGTTTACAAAATAGACGCAACTCGAATCTCAATAATATTCGCAAAGGAATATGAGTGGCTGGCGATGAATAGGAGGAACAGAAGGTGTATGCTAGGAAGAATAGTCGCCGAACGGCGATCTGCGCGGTTCCGGAACAAGGCGCTCGAGACAAATTCAATTTGCGCGAACGCCGACGATGAGACCGTTTGCGCTACTAACTAGATACGACGTGAACATTGCTACCCCTGTCTTTTAGTCATACCTAACTATTTTGGACTTCGCACACATTACTACGTATCACAGCTCGGGTAACAACTAATAATTTTTTTTTCTAATATGTAACTGGATTCTGTTACTAAGCGATAATAACTTTCTCTTTCATTACTTGGCCTCAGAAAAAATTGCATTAATGTGACAGTAAACATTGATAACTTAATAAAAATATTTTTTTTCTTCTGTAACAGGCTAAACATAAGGATCTGTCATACGAAGGATTTGTCATAATCGGTTGGCCGGCGAAAAACTTAATGTATAAACATTCAACAAAACATTCAATTTACAGAGGTAATAATTAATAAGGCTTTTTTTTTTGCTGAAGGTAACATTTTCGAGAACAGGAAAACTTAGTACTTTCTATCAACAGATTCAAAAACATTATTAAACTAAGATTGATTTAAAAGTTTTATTGATTTTCAAAGTTGTTATTATAACATTAAGGAGTCGTGGTATCCTACGACCAGGGCGCTCGTTTTAGTGTCATAGCACGCGAGTGATCTGACTCTGAATTATTTCCAGGACATGTGAAGTCCGCCAACCCGCACTGGAGCAGCGTGGCGGACCCTTTCCGGCACTAAAACTTGGGAGGGTTATATTTGAGAAAGAGGCCTTTGCCCAGCTGAGGACATTTACCTTAATTTTTATAATATTAAGAGTGAGTTGATCGTTAGAAAGCTTTTTCTAAAAATTCTATTATACTTTTGTGTTATACTGAAAGTGTTATGAAAAAAGGAGGATATTGCGGAGTTTCTTTCGTCTGCTTCTTCTTGGTTAGAGAAACAAAACGGTATTAGATTTAAAAAAAAATAACAGTTGACAAGTAAAATTTGTATTTATGTCGAAATAAAATATTTGATTTGATTTGAACATACTGCATTATTTACTAGTTATATTTTAATGAAAATTTATTTAATTTTATAATTTCTAGGGTAATATAAATAATAACTATACGTAGATATGTTATATGTCGTAAATTGTAAACATTTTCAATTTAATAGCTAGAGACAGCTATTATTGTTGCAAAACAATATAACACGGGAAGCTTTGTATGCGCCACAAACGATTACATGAAATTTCACTTTCAAAGTCAAGTTAGTATGGGTATTATATTGTAGCGTGAGTTGCGTTTTATCGAGTGTTAGCGAGATTAATGGCGGTTCGTCGCGCTCTCGGCAATTACACGCGCGATGTGGCGCCATCATGGTTTTGTTGCGCTCACCAACCGAACGTTCATATGTTAGGGAAATGACACGCGTGAAACTCGCCTCGGCATATATTTGCTCCCAGTGTTTACCATCGCTTTTTAAATTTAAAATATGTTCAACAAGTTCAGGCAACGAGATACGACACGCAGTGACTTCCGGCTACAATAAATGACGTCAACACATGTTAAATTATTTATACATTTAAAATTATTTATTTTTTAGCATTATTTCTGAAGTAACATACATTTTTGATGATGACATCACTGGTCTTTGCTGGACAAGGCTTCTCTAAAGAAATTTCCAACCGTTTAATTTTTAATTTCCTATAAACAGAACTGTTTTTGGTGGCGTATTAGTGATCGGATGTTTCCCTCCTTTAACCATGCTCCCCGGCACTGTCACAAAGTTTTGGATCAAGCATACTTGTGATGGTTGTAGAGGTGACATGTTTTTGCTAGAATTTCAAAATTAAAAAACAATGGAGGAATCAAAAAGATCCAATATCTTTTTTAAATAGGTTTTTTAGTCGTACATTTCTGATTAATGTGCGAAACATATTCATCAGATATGCAAATTTATATAATTTCCCTCTAGTAGCCACGTGCTCATACATATGAAATACTTCATTCATAAAATATTCAAAACGGTTTCATGCTTCTTAATTATGTGTTTGTACGACGGTACAAAGTTTTAGATGTCGTTTCAAATTTGGAATCTGTTTGACTTTCATTTATTAAGAGATACACAAAATAAATAAATTTGTACTTTTTGTGGGTTTAGAGTTATATTTTTAACACATTAAATACATACTAAATAATGCAGACCTCATGTGTACTTGAATTTTTAATTAATAATTTTTAATAAAAACAGGAGAGCCACCTTTCAAGTATACGTCAATATATAGTCGTATTTTCTCAAACAAAACCAGCCGATAAAATCGCAGACTTATTGTAAATCATTCAAATCTGCTAATCCTTTCTTCCATGGGAATAATTTAATGGCAATCCCCGGGAGCAAACTCTGTAACGATGCTGGCCAGCCATTACATTCTTTCTCACGGAGAGGTGAAAAGCGGGTCACGCTAGCCTGTTTAGATATCCTGAGTCGTCTTAAATGGAATACGTAGTTTTTGCTGAGTGCTGATATATAAATGTTGTGTGCTAGCGATATTAGAATATCTGCCACACCTTTTCTTCTCCGTCATGACAATCTCCGGGAGGAAACAAGGCGTCGAGGCTCGCCACTCGATGATTCGCCACTCACTAGGCGCATGGTACATATATATTCTCTATCAATAATCTTTACAATGAATGAGCAACGTTGTTAAATTCTTGTTATACCCACAGTACCCGCCTAGGTACGGATATTGACAATAGTGTCGTAGCTCATAACCCGTAGCTCGTAGCCGCGTCGCCGCGTAGCACGTGTCGGCCGTCAGTTGGGCGTCGCAATTACATGTCAAATGACGAACAACTAGCAATTCGATTGGTGTGTATATTTAGCAAGGGTACTTCAGCCATATTATACTGGATGTATATGGTTAAATGTACTCTTTTCTACAGTAAAATTGCTCCGTGTTACTTTAATTAAAAGGTTTGTTATGTTTTAATGTTAAGTCGTTATATAACATAATGACATTGTAAGATTCATTTACACAATGTTATCTAAAATCATTGTTTAAGAAATAGATAGCTAGAGTCTGAACAAACATTAAGTAAATCTGCAAAGAGGCCTATCTCGTCGGAACGTGACCGATTCGAAAAGAATTTGTCCGGCTAAAGCCGCAGATTTTTCTTACATTCGATGGTCCAGATAGATATAGGAGTCTGTCCGTACGAATGACCCGACTAAATCCTTAACACTTAACTAGAGTGGTAACTCGTGGCTCTTTTTATATTATGTCTTCTCTATATTTTATCACCCTAAGTATTAAATTCGTGAATAGTATAATATAATAAACTTACAATTTGTTGAAAATTACACGCCAAATTCGGATAAAATTAATGATGGCATTTTAGTTTGATATTTATACATTACGGTTTTATCAATGTCAAGACGCGTCGTGGTAATTACATTTATAGTATTCATATTTAAGCTTTTAAAGAAGTAAAAGCAATATCTAAAAAATCGTAGTAAAAATAATTGGCTGTCAAATAATTCGTTACTCGGTTTTGAACTAATCTTAAATGCAAAAAAAGGTAATAAAAAAAATAGGAATTTATATATTCTAAATTCACTTTGGTATGGTCAAAGGTAAAAATAAATTTAAAGTTAAATATTAAAATCAAATGCGACGCCTGCCAACGATAAAATCAAAGAGAATAATGAAAACGAAGCGTCAGTCAGTGCGAGGCAATCGCCTTGCGCCGCTCCCAGCAGGTGCAGAGATGTTCCATGATTTAATTTGGGACTTAGGGATCTGCTCTATTGAATCTATTGAATCGTACAATCTTTTCACCTCGCCGTGTTCAACCAATATTCGCTTCACGTTCTCCACTCACGTAAATTATATTAAGCACTGTTCTGTCTAGTCATCGGGTATTAACGAGCGACAAAATGTTATTGTTTCAGACTTCGATACGATCAAACAATTGTAATAAGTACCTATAACAACCTTACAGTAATTTGTCAATCGAATATCAGCATATGTACTGTGTTATTTAACGATCAATGCGATTCGAAATAACAAAATAACCACAGGAAAGCGCCCAGACACTGAACAAATGCACAAAAACAAAATCACGCATGGTTGAGCGCGCTGCGTGCTGCCAGAAAAATGAATGGTTATTTTGCAATAATTGCGACCCCCAGTCAAACAATGCACGGCTTTTATTGATACATTCCGGCTTAGAAGTAGGCTAGCATGACTGTGACAATAGTTGTTATATAAAGAAATGTACAATGTATTTTAATTATTAGAGTGCAAATTTATAAAACAGTTAAAAAAAATGGGATACTCTCAAAAACACAAAATTCATTAAAATGACATATCAATAATGAAATTACATTTAATACTTTATTTCCTTACATAACAGCCAATGTTAGGCTAGTGGTAGTCGCGGAGCCATCGCCGGCCGGACAGGCCTCCGTGAAACGAATATCAAACAGGCTCCAGCAGCAGGCTTGGCTAATATTGTGCTGAGTCACATACCTTGGCTAATGTGCCCCTTTATCGCTTTCTACGTTGCTGTGGAAAGTTTTTTAATTAAAAACGTTCATATTAATAGGAAGGTTGTTATTATAATTAAATAAAATAATTTGACGTTAAACGTTATATTCTTATACTTTGTATTGAAAAATACCATATACATAGAGTAAAAGATATTACTTTAGCCAGTACTTAAAGAAATACCTATTTAATTATATATTTCGATATACAGAGCCAGTACAGCATTCCAGGCATTGCATTGGAATAAAATTAAAATTCTTTGGAACATCATCGCTAAGGAACAAAAATATTACTTATCTTTTTCTATATCTTTTTTGTTATGGCTGCGCTATTGCTGATTTTTAATATTTACAATTCAATTCCAGTTGTCTTAAATATAGTAAATACTTAAATATATATAGTTGTCTATAATATCTGTACCTTAAATATCAAACTTTAAACTACAATATTTTAGTCATATTTTAGTTGTTCCTGTTAATTATGCGTTCAAATTGAAACACAATAATAGTTTATCTCTGGGAGGATGGAAACTAGCTCCCCTGTCTAATTTATAAACATAATACAAACCGAACGTTCTATCATGTTCATCGCCGTCATTTGAATTGCATTCAAGTATGATCTAATTTGTGATCGAATAATGTGTTATGATATTCAAATCATGTGATCATAACCGAATGCAATCGACAACACTTGATATGTATATAGATATAGACTAAAAATTATGTCCGGTAAGACGATCCGAGTATCAATAGTTAAACTCAATCAATCAGTCAATAGTAATACACATCCAACCAGATATGCTTCAATAAAATTTATGAGGCACTTGCTAAATTAATAACTACTAAGAAGTAAGTGTAAAGTATTTAATTTAGGTAATTATAGGAAGAATAGTTTTTATTTTATTGGACAGGGGTTACCGTTAGTAGGTGATTACCATCGCCCCGGTACATATGCAACACCAGTGGGGCTACAGGTGCGTTGCAGGCCTTTAAGGATTTTTGGGAGATGGGAGGATGGAGGATGGAGAAGGGGAGTGGGCCTCCGGCTACCACACTCACCGAATGAAACGCAGAAGTACATATTGCGTTTACTTCACGCCGGTATTCTGCGAGGTCGTGATACTAGAAGTATTCAATAAAAAGTGAGAATGAGTAATTTGCAGGTAACTTATATTATGTTATTTTATTTTCGGTATAGTCACATTTTAGTAAAAAACAATTGAAGTTTTTTTTTTCTAAGCATAAAAAGTGGGGGTCAACTTTGATGGATGTTCTTCCACGTTTAAATTCGAACCATGGTGAAATTGTAGAATACGAAGGAGTATTGACATTTTTCCTATTCCGTAAGTCAAATTTTTCAAGAACAGATATTGAATACCAGCACGTAGTTTTTCGCCAACACGCTACAACAAACTGCAAAGAAATAACTTCTATTGTTTGAAATCGAAAGATAATCAATACATTTTTTATCTTATAATTTATTTGGTTTCTTACAGATACCTTTCTAAAAAATTTAATACTAGGTTTACCAGCCTACATTTACTTTTTTAAATTCACACGGGTTTGTAGTTGTACCGCGTTCCCACTTTTTTCGAACGCCCCTCGTCAATTGCGTTTCCTAAAGCACAACTCAGTATACTTCAAGCCAATGACAGAGCAGTGCGTTGAAGTAATTTTAATTTATTTTGCTACTTTTCTCGTACAAATTGGGCTAAAAATTATTTACGAAAATACTGTCAATAGAAAAATATGCTAAATCTTGACTAATGTAATATAATCTTGTTTTAAATTTCAATAAAAGAATTTGACTCCAATTAAATATATTATAAATTAAAATAACTTCAAACTTAAATAGCTGCTCCGTCTTGTGTTCGTCACTAGTTGTTGATGCATTATAAAAAGTGTGAAAATCCGTTGTCGTCATAGTCGTAAATGTCAACTTAAATGTTTTTCAAAATTATTGAAATGTAAGTACAATTACTTTTATAACTAGAAAGAAACTACTCACAGTAATAAACATTCTTACGACCGAGAAGAATTTATTGTCGTTAATTTTGTATGAAAATTTTAAATAATGAGTCATAATTCTTACGTATTATACGGGATTTTTAATAATAAAAAAATTAATCGCCCGACGCGTGAACTCATAGCCACTTAAGGGAAGAACCCTCCATAAGTACACGGAAAGAACAAAGAAAAAATTAAAAAGGAAAATGGCTGGTGGCGATAGAACCGTTTAACATTATATTCGGCATTTTATTTGATTGAATATTTATCATAACTATTGCATTTACTGTGTATTATTGTTTCAGTCTATGTTAAAATTTTGTACGGAACCACTTTCAGCATTATGATCTTTTTGCTTGATCCTTTAGTTACAACAAGTTGTTTCTTAAGAATGCCTATGTACATTTTTTCCACTTTTCTGAAGGATTGTCACCATTTTTAAGAGGTGTTATTTTGTACAGCCTTTTTAAATTATTGTTTATTGAAACAATAAAAAATAATATATTATACATCATGTAACTGCGGTCTACAAAGCTGAGAAAAGTCATATGTAAGAAGCTTATACTTTCAATATCATAAACGATGCTAAAATTTACCAGTAGTTGACTATTATGTCAGACAGTTGATATTCATATTTCATAAGTAGCCAATTTTTACAAGACTAATACATCAAATATAATAAATATTACATACTATAATGAAATGTCTGGCAAGCTACAATTTATACAAAAGTTTTATAAATAGCCAATTCACATGTGAATTTGATATCTTATGTTTTCGTGATATAAGTTACTCGAATGGGCCTGCTTGCCCGGTAGAACCTCTGCGAGGCCGTGGTACTAACAACTCCCAAACATCCTCTAAGGCCGACAACGCACCTGCAGCCCCCTTGGTGGGGCGACGGTAATCACGTACCATCAGATGAGCCGCTTGCTCGTTTGCCCTCTATACCATTAAAAAAAATATTAACCAGTTCTAAGTAGCCATTTCTTAAAATGTCTAAGTCGAAATATAATGTAGTCGTAGCAATATTAGTTCCTTATGACTAAAATGCATTTGTTGAAGTTAGATGCTTTATTGTGATCATGAAATTCTATATATATTGTGATATAATTTGCATTTTAATTTTTTTTATGACTAATTCGACCGATGTAGACGATGTATATTAGGAATCATTTGTATCACGTCTATAACGTGTATATTCTTAAATGACCAAACTATATATGACACTTTACACACTTTATTTTTCGTAGCATAAGCGTTTTATCATCTTCAGTTTATGACTAAATAGCATTTTACAAAGATGCCTTCTTTTATATGATATAGTGATATAATTTGCATTAATACGAGATTTACCTGAGTTATTAGTTTTATAGTATGAATCTTATAATACTACTTTAGATGGAGTTATATAATTTTCATTTACACGACCTTTTAGTCGTATAGTGTAAATCTTATAAGACTACTTTGATACTTTGTTTCATTATTGAGAAATACTGCTTCTCAAACCCATTTTAAATTTATGAGTGAAACAACAATGAAAATTACAATATAAAATTAATCGTAGGATGTATTTCGTCATACGTATACATTAGATGGTGCTATCGATTTTATGTATACTATAGATCTGCATAAGTACCGCAAAGTATATACTGTAATCTTAATCTTAACCTTGACTCGTTTTAGTATATTAAATATTATAATTGCCAAAGTTTGGTTGTTTGTTTACTTGTCTTTTTTACGCAGAGAGCACCCATAGACGGCATTGGTTTCCTTTTAAACCGGGAAAACATCCAATTTTCACGGGAATATTCTTATTGGAATTAATTTATCGGTTGGACGAACAATCGCAATAGAAGTTTTTTATGACAACTTTTCATATTCAAACAAGGCATTCAATTGGGGCACGATTGGAAACGCGGTTATAAGCATAACACTCGTCATTTTATACTCATTATTTATATTATGTAAATGGATATTATGTCGTATAACGTCGTAAGTCACGAGAAGGATGTGTCGTTGGAGTAAAATATTCGCATCCGCCCGTAACAAAGCAAAAATCTATTGTCAGAACGCAGGATGCAGCCAATATATGAAGAAAATCTTTTGGACACGTCAGACTTGATTTTCAAAGCGTTCAGAGGTTAGTTTAATGGACTCAAATACCATTTTTTTGTGCTGTTTTAGTCGTAATTGTTGTTTCTGCTTATGTGTTAAATAAGTTAAAATGTCATAGATATACATTGTGTGTACTTATTCTGATAAACGTAATTTTACGATTTGTTTTGACTAACGAAATATCCATAAGTTTGCACGTTTACGTATAATTCACGCAAGCTGCGGTTTTGGACGAAAGGCGTGTCAGCTGTCAGCAACTACAGTACCACGATTTTTATTCTACCTAACTCGGCAGTATAAACAAATTAAGTTTAGGTTTCAGCTATAAAAACATTTTGCACTAAAAGAAAGTAAACAGAAAAGGAATATTGAAGGTTTTCAACCATGTCCGGTTTTTTGTTCTCGTTATGTTAGTTATTGGCCTCTTGCCTATGTCCAATCGAAAATTAAGACAGGCCGAAAAAGGAAGACGAAAACCAAAAGGAACACGAACAAATGAAGAGTCAATATTATCTCCATAACATAACAAAATGAATGTGTTAACCGTGCGTTAATCTCGAAGAAAATAAATCCAGCGCGTTACTTCTCGCTTCTTTATCGCACCGCTGAAATCGTACTTCTTTGTGAGTAATCCCTCCACGTTCCGAGCATGTCGCCGACGAAGATAGAGCACGATCTTCACAAATAATGTCACATGCGATTCGTTTCAGGCGACGTGACTCGCATCACCGCGGTAGTCGCCGTGCCGTGCATAATGGGATAAATATGCTGTGGTTATGCCCGCGCATGCCCCTCAAATTAAGTGAGCGCTATTTACTGCACGCGGCGAAACTTCTTTAGCCGCCGCTTGATTAACTAGATTGTGTTTACCTATACACTCTCCGTATTAAATGGATCATGTTTGCCTGCGCTCACACGCGACACCCTGGCTCAGCGTCTACTAACTTTGTTCTAACAATGAGAGTAATTTTATTGTAGTTTCTCTCAGTAAACATTTAAATAATTGAGCCGATAATCAACATAATAATAAAGACGTTTTTGTTTAATTTGGGTACAGTATTCTCTCAAAAATATGTAAATAAAATGTATGTAAGTAATAAAAATGATTTCACTGATTAGACATTATAGATAACAAGTCTACATGATATATATTCTCGTACATAATATGTATAATGAAACACGGAAGCTGATAAAAAATCGATGGCTGTTAAGATATAGTACCCTAAGTAGCTGAAACCTTTATTTAAAACTCCTTATACTAATATATCGAAAAACGTTTGCGATTTGGGAGCGTATCAAGTAAAATATGTAATTTAAGATAAAGCGGCATCCCATTCCAGATAAGAGGCAGCACGACCCACGTCGTGAACCATCCAACTCGTTACGCGCCGCCCGAAGCGAGGTGTGATACAAAATCATCAATCTTGCCTGGGATTGTACTATTAAATGCCTCCTCGCTCTTTTCCTTCGAACTCGGGACCAGAAACAAATGTAAAAAGTTGTGTGATAAGTTCAATTTGAATTTGTAAAGCCCCTTTCAACGTTCCTCGGCTGTATATCTCGACGAAGAGAGAACGAAAAATACAAAAGTAAGAGATAGGAAATGAAGAGGCGGAAAAAAGTGTCGGGTGCGGAACAAACGCGGAAAAGTTGGCGTTATCCGGGAGACAAGTTAAATCGCAATTTATTAGGGCGTACTAGCAGGCTTAGCCGCGCAGCCGGGACATCCCGCGGTCGTGGCGCCCTGTCGTTTGCTCGCACTTGGCTTTGCCTGACACCTTTGCTGCCGATTTATAGGATTTAAAGCGTTAATTTGACGATAATTTTTTGTAACGTGATATAAAGCATAGAAATATTTAATATGTGCTTATTGTAATATTATTTAAGTAATTTACTATTATTCCTTTTTTATATTGCAAAATGAAACAATATGAATAAATGAATATTATGAATATAAAAATTTGACTATGAAGTAAACAAAACTTAAATAAATTATCTCAATAACGTTAAAATTATCATATTAGACTTATTAGAGGCTACAAAATAAAAAACAGTAACATGACTTTTGATAGATAGTGGAATAAACATCTTAAATATACGAGACTGAAATTATTTAGAGTGGTGACGAGCAGTTCGGTCTAAGGTGCGACACGTCTGGCTCTACAACCACTAACCTGCCGACCGAGATTTGAGGTAACAGTAAATGCTCCCTATGGGCTCCCTATGTCTAGAAGTGGTTTGTTGATTGGCTTTTTTTTTTTTTTTTATAGAAGAAGGGGGCAAACGAGCGTGCGGCTCACCTGATGGTAAGTGATCACCGACGCCCACGAACATCCACAACACCAGAGGAGCTACAGATGCGCTGCCGGCCTTTAAGGAAGGAATAAGCTCTTTTCTTGAAGTTTCCTAAGTCGTAACTGTTCGGAAATACTGCTGGCGACAGCTGATTCCACAAAGTCGAAGTGCGTGGCAGAAAACTTCGATTAAAACGCACTGTGGTGGAATGCCAACCATCTAGGTGGTATCGATGGAAGCAGCTGGGATCAATCCGAACAGTTCCTCAGAACATTCCCCGTGGAAAATTTTGTAAAAAATGCAAAGAGAAGCAACATCTCTTCGCAAGGCCAAAGGATCAAGCCGATCAGAGAGAGCTTGGTCGCCGACAATTCGAGCCGCTCGACGTTGGATACGGTCAAATGGAAGGAGTTGGTACTGGGGTGCCCCTGCCCAGAGATGAGAACAGTATTCCATGTGGGGCCGAACTTGCGCCTTATAAAGTTGCAAACGGCGGACCGGCATGAAATTCTGTCCCGCTCTACAGAGCACACCAAGCTTTTTGGAGGCCAATTTGGCCTTTCCCTCCAAGTGACCACGGAACTGAACGTCGCTCGATATGTCAACGCCAAGGATTCTGATACTGGCTGAGGCAATAAGGGGAATGTTCTCAAAAAGAGGAGAAACGACAAAGGGATTCTTTTTAGCGGTGAACGCGCAAACCTGTGTCTTTTTGGGGTTGAATAGGACCAAATTACGTCGACCCCAATCCGAGACTTTGAATAACAAGGTCTCGACTTCAGACACAAGTTTGTTCCGGCACTCGTCGACGTGTTCCTGTTGTCGGCTTCTAATCTTCTTTCTTTAATATACTTATCGTTAAAGACATATTTCAAAGAACATCCTTTTACGCAGGTGTTATTTGAAAACATCATAGCAGGAAGTAAAAAGATGTGTTTAAACTATTTTAAACATTTTTCAACATACAAATAGCAAATTTGAAACGAAGACATTAATTTTCTAATATTATAACGGCGTTTTCACAGCGCCAACAGCCGCCGGCTACCGCAACCGCTTTCCTTGTAACCGCCCACCAACCGTGTAAACAACTTCAATCATTTACGTCAATACGTTCGCCGGCTGGCGTGATTTACTTTAATTACAACATTAAGGAGATGAATACTCAACGGATATCATGTGATTTATAAATGCATTTATATATCAATACATCAACTATTCAACTATTCACATATTTATATCAACGAAATCATAACTCTGTCTGTTGACAGCTGGAATTATTGATATAGCCTGGGTTGGAGATATTTTTATTCCCTAGGAGATACCTGGATACCACGCTCTTGTCTATTTCTTCCACCAAGTATCACTGCAACCACTCGTTTTCCGGTTTTAAGGATGTGGAGGACCAGTATTATTACAAGCTGTGAGGCATTGCATCTTAGTCCACAGAGTGACCTCTGTCAATTAAAGATTTTTTTGAAGATTCTCCAGTCCATTGGATATTTTAGCTGGAATAAGCACTCACTATCTGGTGGACTGTTAAATCGACAGTTACTGCTATATTATTTAAAAATTACAGTAATAAATTAATGCAACCAGGAAATTAAACGGCAGAACACTGCGTTTAAATCTTTGAACAAAAAATAGTTTTCGGTAATTTTCCGGTAGAACTACTCTGCAGCGTATGGGGTAGTGCCATATAGAAGCATGTATAGCACTGATGGGTCGGTTCGACCAGATTACGATTCTTGTAATTTTAAGATTTTCTGCGTATATGTTTTAAGCTTGAAAAGAAATAAAGCATTGTGTTGTAATTGTTAACATTTTTATAATTTTCTTACTTTTAGTAATAAAAAATAGCGTCGTATAAGTTAGTACATTTGCGTGCTTATGGCTAAATTCTATTATCACGTATCTTCAGGTTCGCTCACAATTTAGCAATCTTTATTCGTGTACTGAGTTTACTTCCAGAGCGCTGTGGGACGCCTTAACTGTGTTTGTACAAACTTATAATTTTAATAAAAAAAACTTCTGTTATTTGATTAGGTCCGTGTGTTATTCGTTGCTAATCTATAAGGACAATAAGATTTTTTATATTTGTTGCCGGTCGAACTTCGTTCAAATCTAATGCGATCGAAAATGTTGGCGATTAATCAAAATTGGTGTCCAATTTAAGCCTGGGCACATAACAGCAATCTTTACCTTCATCAGCCTATTTAAGTCCACATAGACCTCTCCAAAAAAAGCAAAATCCAATATACATTTCTTAAAAGGTTTGCCCACACCACGATAAACAAGCAGGTTGGTGAGCACAGTGCCGATACCCTTATACTATTGATACAGCTCCCCATCACTAGTCTGTGGGATTTGAGTTCGACAAATTTGCATAGATTTTTCGCCCTCACACGGTGGCCCGAGCCTCGCTTGATAGCTAGTTGGTTGCATTATTGAGGTTGGCATTTTGAGTAAACGATGATGGTGACCACCCCCCTTTAAACCTCTAATTAGCAATACATATATGTATAGAAACTTTTGTAAAGAAAATAAAAATAAAAAAGTGGAAAATATGCTTTTAACATTACTAATATATCTGTTAACCATTTCTACTAGACCTATGTTCTTGTATCTGGAGTTAGACTTGGCGGGCTTGAACCTGCGTCGTCATGTTTTGCAGTCGGCACTCTTTCCCATTAGGCTATTGCCGGTTTAGAAACTATCGTTAAACAAAATTAAAGTGGTATTACACGAAATATACTAAAAATACGTTTTCCTAATTGTAGCTAAGACTAATCTAGTCTACTGTCTGAATATTCCATTATCTGCGGGATCGTGCCAATCCACCCATAAATATTCATGTGATGTTCGATGAATCGGATGCTCAATATGCTCACTGGTTTTCTCAATGCAGAAATGTATTTTTTGCACAAGTAGGAATGGAACTATTTAGGCGAATAAAACAGGCTGTAATCTATATTTATTATTCTATCGAATCGGTCCCGGCTCTAGTAAGACGCCACTTCCACTGGAAAGTTCTGAAAACAAACTTTTTAATTAGTCTGACAGGACAAACAATCTGTGTCTTCTTAGTTCCTCCGATATATTTGTACTCTCTTGTCTCTATCTAAATAGAATAGAATAATTTGCTCTGCTGACATAATAAATTAAATTGATTAGGAATATACTGTTACAATTTAGTACTTAAACAAAATTCGCTGTTGGGGAAAAAACAAAAAATTTGCTTTGGCAGCCTCTAAACCGTCTACTGCTTAAGCAAATCGAAAGAGAGCGTCAGTTGGTAAATTGGTTGGCGATTGCAGTACCAGACATCTCGTACATTAGAAGCTGCTGCCTATCACCACATTTAAGATCGGATATATTTGAGATGAGTCGTGGTAGCATAGTGATCAGGTTACTCATGATGTTTTATGATGGTGATGTTTTCCTTCTTACGCCTGAGAAGGAATAAAAAAAAATCGAGGACATGTGTGAACTACACAAGCCCCATTTGTGTAGCGTAGCGGACCCTTACGGCGGATTAAGTACTGAGAGCAGGCCTTTGCCCAGCATCGGGACATTCTATGCTCGATTTTTACAAGTCTCACAGGAAGAGTTGGGGTGGAAGATTCTCTTATGCCTTTCGCTTACGTACTGAATATACTATGGTGAATAACAAAACATTACCAAGCCTATACCAATACCAATGTTTGTTTTAAAGCAAGATGTAATAATGAATAACCAAAATGCCTGCTGGATCGTCCCGGTACTTAATCACAGCGAGCTGATCTTCAATGGTTTATTATCCCAATCGTCGTCTATTATCGCCATTCGAACTCTGTTCTGGAATATTTTAGCTTAATGTACGGCTAAGCCAAAATTAATCGTGAATTAAGCAATGTTTGTGAGGTTGATCTTATATATGCATATTATTCTAGTCAGAGTCAACAGGATTACATTGTGTTCTGTTATATTACATTTTATAAGACAGATCGTTATCTTCAGAAACTATTTAGAAATTGTATAAGAATCAGAAAGAATTGTTTAATTTAGGTATATGAGATAGAGGTGTCAGTAAGTGCGGTGCGTTGCGTAGGCGAGGCCCGTCTGCCAGGCGCCACAATTATGCAAGCATCCGTAAATCATAAACATTAACCCTCCATTTATTCCAAATAGTCCATCGTTAGCGAGCAGTCTGCGTCTAATTTGTTTCCCGAACTGGATATTAATTTAGCTACAATTATTACATGATAATCATTATCAAACTTTTAGATTCCTTGTTTAATTATTTCTTGACATCTAACTTAAAGGCATGATGTACAAAAACTGGATCGTTTCATGTTTCTATATTATTAATTTTCGTTGGCAATATGGTGCACCGGTTTCCTAAACTACATTGGCCTGGATGAAACTAAATTGAGCATAACTTTTTATGGATGTTTTGTTTCGTCTAATTTTACTTATTACATAAGTTGGCTTGGATAATATAATAAAGTTAGTAATTTTGATGAAATATCTGTCTAGCCTTTACATGAAAAGTACTTGTCGAATTTATTTTCTCAAGATCACTGTTTGTTGTCTTAAAAGTGAAAGCGCAAATTAACATTACAGACTTTTGAATATAGCTTTTATAAAGTTTTTTTGGATATGATTTAGGTTGCGTGATTGCATTTTGAACTAATCTTACTCTCATTTATGCACGACATTATTTGTTTCTTTAGTTCATTACTTACTTTCCCGTAGTATTGTAAAATTAACGCGTTTTATATAAAAGAATAATCTAAATATGAAAAAGGGTTGGACATACTAATGAATTAAATAATACCTATGAAGTGGATATCGAACACGGCTCGCTTTGATGCAAAAAATATTTCCAAAGTGCTATCAATAAATTCAGTTCAATTTGTATTAATTTCAGTCTACTGCGGAGAGCGACTGTTTTGTCCATTTTTATTGGAACATATTAGTTTCTGCGGTTTCGTTTGGTTTATATAGATATACATAACAAAAAAAAAATTAATCTCTAGTTTGTTTTTAATGGTGTTTACCACTGTGGCTGTTGTTTTATTCGTTTATTCATATCCATGCACATATGGATGATAAGTTAAGATTGCATCACCCACAACAGCTCGCAATGAACACCTGCATTTTTTATTTGTACAAGTGCTGTCTGTCGTTTCGAATTTAGCGTTTCGTTCCTTTCCAAAGAAAGGGTTGTACGGTGCTGACGGTTGTTTGGAAAATTGCGGAAAATCGCCTGCGGAAAAATTACGTGGAGAAGCGGTCGCCGGCCACATGGCGCGCGACGATACGCCCTACATAACTGATCACTTTTCGATGGCTATTCATTCATGGTCACATCGTCGCTCGTCGAACCAACACTCGTTTGTTCTATTAAATAAAAAATAATACTTGTATGTTAACGTTAATATGTCATCGAAATCATTCATCTTTCATGATTAAATATCAAATAAGGATATTTTTTTAGCCTAAGTTTAATTATACTTTATTGATATTTTGCCATACTATTCTGTTCGAAAAAAAAGATTCCTTTGTTTAAGGAAATAATATTATTTAATTCAATTCATGCATAATATTATTTAATTGTGAGCAATTGGAAATTTAAATATATAAAAATGTATAGACGTGGGGTAACGACTCAAAGTAAATAAAAAAAATCTTTTATTTTTTTTATTAATGTTTTTAATATGTCACCGGCTATGTTACTTGTCGCTAATTCCCTTTGAAAGTTCATTACACACAACTTACTTAAGTGGCAGGATTCTATTCGACACTACTCGTACCATTTGACGATGTAATCGGTGTTAGTTTGTTTTTAAATAGAGCTTGCAGTATCTTGTAAACGATAATAAGACGAAGTTGTGGCCGAAGTGAATTTTAAGTAACAAGACAGTCTTTTATTATTGTTGTTAAACTAATTAAAAAGTTGGGGATTGATCGCTGAGTGGATGAGCAGCCCTCGTGACATTCGGTACATGAAGCTGTGAAATTTGGATATTCTTCTACTTACTAATTTATTATTTATTATTTATTACCCGACTGCTTCATAAGGAAGGAAATGTTTTTCGTTATAAAATCTGTAGGTATGTATGTAGGGAAATACTGCTGGCGACAGCTGATTCCACAAAGTCGAAGTGCGTGGCAGAAAACTTCGATTAAAACGCACTGTGGTGGAATGCCAACCATCTAGGTGGTATCGATGGAAGCAGCTGGGATCAATCCGAACAGTTACTCAGAACATTCCCCGTGGAAAATTTTGTAAAAAATGCAAAGAGAAGCAACATCTCTTCGCAAGGCCAAAGGATCAAGCCGATCAGAGAGAGCTTGATCGCCGACAATTCGAGCCGCTCGACGTTGGATGCGGTCAAATGGAAGGAGTTGGTACTGGGGTGCCCCTGCCCAGAGATGAGAACAGTATTCCTTGTGGGGTCGAACTTGCGCCTTATAAAGTTGCAAACGGTGGACCGGCATGAAATACTGTCCCGCTCTACAGAGCACACCAAGCTTATTGGAGGCCAATTTGGCCTTTCCCTCCAAGTGACCACGGAACTGAACGTCGCTCGATATGTCAACGCCAAGGATTCTGATACTGGCTGAGGCAATAAGGGGAATGTTCTCAAAAAGAGGAGAAACGACAAAGGGATTCTTTTTAGCGGTGAACGCGCAAACCTGTGTCTTTTTGGGGTTGAATAGGACCAAATTACGTCGACCCCAATCCGAGACTTTGAATAACAAGGTCTCGACTTCAGACACAAGTTTGTTCCGGCACTCGTCGACGTGTTCCCGAGAAATATTCGCACGGCCTGTATATAGGGCATCACCCGTGCTGTCGTCTGCATAGCAATGAATGCTACTGATTTGTAGCATGTCGTTGATATGCAGAAGGAACAGAGTGGGAGATAGCACACAGCCTTGTGGAACACCAGCATTCACGGGTTTGGGGTCCGAGCATGCACCGTCGACAACAACCTTGATGCTCCGATCCGTGAGGAAGCTGGTGACCCAGTTGCATAATCTCTCAGGAACCCCGTAAGATGAAAGCTTTGAAAGAAGCGCTTTATGCCAAACCCTATCAAATGCTTTCGCTACGTCCAGACTAACCGCCAAAGCCTCCCCCTTAGACTCAACTGCTTCTGCCCATCGGTGAGTCAGGTAACCAGAAGATCACCAGCTGATCGTCCGCGACGGAAACCGTACTGTCGGTCACTGATGAGCTGGTGTTCCTCCAGGTACCTCAGGAGCTGGGTGTTGATGAGTGACTCCATTATTTTAGATAACAAGGGGGTGATGGCAATAGGCCTGTAGTTGGACGGATCAGAGCGGTCGCCTTTTTCGGTATTGATGCACAAATGCTGTCTTCCAAGATTCCGGGACGACGCCTGAAGAGTAGGAGTGCCGGAAAAGACGCGTGAGAACCGGTGCCAACTCAGGGCACACATCCTCAGCACAATTGAGGGATTCCGTCCGGCCCACTCGACTTATGAATGTCCAGGAGCGGAGTGCCTTTCGCACTGAGCTCTGCAGAAACTGAATTTCCGGCATGGAGCACTTACACCACGGGATGGTAGGTGGAGAGTTTCCCCGGTCATCAAGAGTCGAGTTGGATGCAAAAGAGAGCCCAAGAGATTCTCTTTTGCAGTATGGGCCAGCGAATCATCCTCCTTGTGTAGAGATGGGAGAGATGGCTGACAGAAATTCCCTGGACAGCCTTGGCGAGAGACCAGAATGCGCGGGATCCCGATGGGAGGCGAACTAGTCTCTCGCCAATTCTGCCAATGTGCTTTAACTTTGCCGCAGCGATAACTCTTTGAAGGACCTGGAGGCAGAGTTGTACTCGTTTTTAAGAGCACTGGTTTTTGCATCCCGAGACGCCGATGCATCGGCCCAGGCCTGGTAGCACTTCCGCTTTCGGCGTGACGCTATTTTGCAGGTGCGACCAAACCAAGGCTGGGATTTACCTCCGACAGGCACTGCAGAGAACGGAATAAAAGTTCCATTCCTGAAGTACCAAATCGGTGACAGAATCTGCAACGGTGTTGGGATCATCCAGCGAGAAGCAAAGCTGCCGCCATGGGTAGGAAGCAAAGAAAGACCGCATTCCATCCCAATCTGCCGACCTATAGTGCCACACACGGCGGAAGCCCGCAGATCGCGTTCGGGATCGGCGCGCGATAGGCACTACACTCCGGATCAGACAGTGGTCCGACGAGCCAAGAGGGGCATCGACTGAGACCAAACATCCGTCCGGGTGTGAGGTCAGCAAAAGGTCCAACAGGGAAGGTGTATGACCTTCCACGTCTGGGATCCGCGTCGGCGAGGTTACCAGTTGTGTCAGGCCATATGCTAATGCAAAGTCGTGAACAGATCTCCCCGCATGATCGGTTATGCGAGAACCGAGCCAATCGGTGTGGTGGGCATTAAAATCGCCGAGAATCACGATCTCTGCGGATGGGATCTGTTGTAGCACGGAATCTGTAGCCATTTGGATGTGGTCGATGAGTCGGTCAGTTACGGTATTACCGCTATGGGACCTGTAAAGGCACGCATAGACGCGCGGATGGTCGTCGCTGTCGATGCGCAGCCAAAGGGTAGAAAGGTCCAAACCTTCAAGACTACCGAGGCGTCGAGAACAGATATCATCTCTGACGTATACGCAAACTCCGGCACGGGGCACAAAGGAGTGTTCCAGTTTGTTCCCCGGGTAATGGAGATAAGAGGTATCAGCCGGAGACGATATCTGAGTCTCTGTAAGAAAATGCAAGGCCGGCTTCGCCGTTTCAAGATGGTAATGAACGGCGCTAAGGTTCGAGTGGAGTCCCCTGATATTGCAGAAATCCACGGCGAGCGCGGTAGGGGATGCCATAGTTTCTTTGCTGCGTTTGCCTCGAGTAGGAAAGAAAGAGAGCGGAATATTGCCCCCCCCAGAATACGCGGGGCAGACTGAGCATCCACGATTAGGTAGCGTAGGAAATCCTGAACGTGGATGCTCAGTGAGGGATTCTCCAGAACCGTAGGTACTGGTACCCTCCTGGGGTAGCTCAAAATTATATACCGCTACCATATTTGGGGAGGGGGGAGGGGGGAGAGGGCCTCCGGTTACCTCACTCACCGCACGAAACGCAGAAGCACAAGATGCCTCTACTTCACGCCGGTATTCTGCGAGGCCGTGGTACTTATCCGGACGAGCCGGCCCATTCCTGCGACAGCAAAAGCCGCCGCTTGGCTCTACCACGTTAAAAATGAAATGTCTATTTCAAGCTTAGGCAAGCTCTGAATCCTAAACTGCTTGATAGATTTCAACATATGAGGTGTTATTACAATTGTAGGAGTTCTTAAAATGTTTAATTATAGCGTTTGTGAATGAAAATGAGAGGTGTAATAATTTTTTTAAGGAATTGGGTTGTTTTTCTAATAATTGATTTGCTTCATACTAAATAATTTGTCATTATCTTGAATTCTATCTCACAACATCGCGACGCTTGCTAGGCCGATTGCGCACTACCAGATACCTCGCAATTTTAATGCTACTGTCTATCACCGGTCTGAGTACAGTCCTACTTCGTGCCTTCCCGCGCCTTGGACTTGAGGTAAATATCCTGAATCAGGAAATTTACTTCTGTGGAGATAGAACGAAAAAGACATCGTATAGATACATATGGACCCTAAATGCCATCGCCAGTTTCTTAAATGTTTCTGCTCGATGTGTCTTGTAAGATTTAATTTTAAAAAAAAGTTAACTTCTGCTATTTTCTGTATTGTAGAGGCAGTTTGCATACATACATTACACATGGATACCCAGACACGGAACAATTAATTATAGTTCATACAAATACTTGTCCCGTGCGAGTCAACCCACAGTGCCGCGGCCAAACGCTTACTCACCTGGAATTGGGTTGTTTTTCTAATAATTGATTTGCTTCATACTAAATAATTTGTCATTATCTTGAATTCTATCTCACAACATCGCGACGCTTGCTAGGCCGATTGCGCACTACCAGATACCTCGCAATTTTAATGCTACTGTCTATCACCGGTCTGAGTACAGTCCTACTTCGTGCCTTCCCGCGCCTTGGACTTGAGGTAAATATCCTGAATCAGGAAATTTACTTCTGTGGAGATAGAACGAAAAAGACATCGTATAGATACATATGGACCCTAAATGCCATCGCCAGTTTCTTAAATGTTTCTGCTCGATGTGTCTTGTAAGATTTAATTTTAAAAAAAAGTTAACTTCTGCTATTTTCTGTATTGTAGAGGCAGTTTGCATACATACATTACACATGGATACCCAGACACGGAACAATTAATTATAGTTCATACAAATACTTGTCCCGTGCGAGTCAACCCACAGTGCCGCGGCCAAACGCTTACTCACCTGGAATTGGGTTGTTTTTCTAATAATTGATTTGCTTCATACTAAATAATTTGTCATTATCTTGAATTCTATCTCACTACATCGCGACGCTTGCTAGGCCGATTGCGCACTACCAGATACCTCGCAATTTTAATGCTACTGTCTATCACCGGTCTGAGTACAGTCCAACTTCGTGCCTTCCCGCGCCTTGGACTTGAGGTAAATATCCTGAATCAGGAAATTTACTTCTGTGGAGATAGAAAGAAAAAGACATCGTATAGATACATATGGACCCTAAATGCCATCGCCAGTTTCTTAAATGTTTCTGCTCGATGTGTCTTGTAAGATTTAATTTTAAAAAAAAGTTAACTTCTGCTATTTTCTGTATTGTAGAGGCAGTTTGCATACATACATTACACATGGATACCCAGACACGGAACAATTAATTATAGTTCATACAAATACTTGTCCCGTGCTAGTCAACCCACAGTGCCGCGGCCAAACGCATACTCACTACTCCACCGAGTACACTACTACAATACCTCGAATTTTAAGGTTAACAACGTTGAATTTTCAGTTACTACGCATCATGCTAACTATAAATATTCTCCACAAGATCCGAAAGTATTGTGGTCGTGTTTTAAAATTGATCAAGTACAAGTAAGTGGAATAATAAAATTATAAAATTCAATTAAAGCGCTGTATCCAAAAGAGAAATTTATTCTTAGTCGTCAGAACAGATAAGCACCGAAGCACTCAGTGGCAAACTTGAACGTTGAGTCGTCGCACAATAACTTTTGTTAGCAGTGCATCTTCGAAGTATATTTCTGGCTGGAATTCAGTTTGAGCTTCTTTTGCGTTTGTTTATTTCAAATACTAATATGTATCTTTATCAGTCGCCAATAGAAATAAGGCTTAAGTCGAGCTTAAAAGTGTAAATACATATGTAAGTACATAGCTTTTAGGTATTTAAAAATAAAAAATAGCTTACTTATAGGTACCTAAGTAAGTAGTAGTAAGTGCATACCGTGTGTGGATGACGGATAATCCGCAATATCATAAAATAAGAGACATGGTCCCATAGGCGAATGATAGCATTTGTGGCGCCTGATGGCATTGATATGTCTACCTTGCAACCCAGCTTCGCGCTTTCGCAATACAGTTTTAGCCAGCATTACAATGGAGCATTACATTGCCCTGCAGCGGAACACCTTATAATCTAAAACAAAAGTTGAAGCATGTAGCTGTATGATAATATCTGCGCGTTCGTCATCCCGTCGGTGTCCTCACATGGCCTCCAGAGTAACCATCTCAAATTATGTCTAAAATAAATTGTCCGGACCAATTATGGAATCCGAAAAACGTCAACTAATACATAATACATCATTACAACGACGACCTACATGATAAAGGCGATTGATAAACTTTGTGGAGTTTGACCACGGCAACTTTCTACCCTTCATTACATATTATTCTCACTAAATATGAATATTTTTATTATGTAAACTACAGCAGAACTAAATTCGTTATCAGTAATTTTATAAACAGATTACCTGCAATGATGTATAATTTAATTTAGTTGAATAAAGACCGAGAAATCTCAGTCTTCTTCCTCATTTACGATGGAAAACAAATGCACATTACACATACGTGGTTTATGAATAAAACTATAATAAATCACATATTTAACACGCATGCGATAAAAATTAAACTCAGGTTTATATAACAGGACAATATAATATTTTTAATTCAAAGAATAACGGAATTGAAATGTACCAATGTGAGGGGAAAGCATAGACGTAGCAAGACCCTCCCGAGAGACATGCTCTCGGAAGTCCTTTGATAAATATTTTATGTTCTTCACAAGTCTACTTCGCATACCGCGATGTGATTGCAACACTATCCGCAAAGAGCACAAACATTAATACATTTGTGTAGATTTTGTTTTCAATAACTATTGAAAATATAGACATAAAATATGAGAAACTTATTACAGTCTAGATAAATGTTCAATACGGTCTTATCCGTAGAAAACATATGGTTTATACAGTAATTAAACAAAATTATAAAATGTGTACGATCCTTCAAGAAGCTACTTTAAATAAATCAAACCGAGATGGGGATTGCTGGGGATGCCGATTACGCTGTAGCGCTAACTAAAGAAACTTTAGAAACTACTACTGACCACGTTGTCCATTATGGAGCATTCCCCGTATTCGTTTCGTTTCGTGAGCGTTTCCCCGGAGCCGCCCCAAACAATCTCATCATCAATACCATCATTGTTTAGTCGGCGGGTTGGATACCACTACTTGAATGTTATCTAATTCCACGGCGTGTATTTCTCTGATTTTCTTAGTCGCTTTTTAGACACCCAAGGGAAATGAAGATGTTAATTGATTATATGTTGTCATATGAAAAAAACAGAATTGTATTGGCGGCTTTTCTCGTTTTGTGCTGGGTCATATATGAAATAAATTCTTAACAATAATTCGCACCTGAACTTTTCCGTAAACGCAAGAGAGAGAAATTTTTCTAGAGAAAGTTTTCCCTGATAATTAAGTATTCGAATCTAAAACAGTGTATATATGTTCCATTGGGACGGAATATTGAGCAGACTTTATGCGAAATTTTTACCACGACCGAGATGGCTTTCTAGATACTTCGATAAAGAAGTCTATTTACCGACTGCCAGCTTTATTATCAATAGATATAATATTAGGACACTACTAGACCGTGATATGTCCAGTGATCTTAGAACTTTGGTGGCTTTTGTGGTAGTCGCATTTCCTTGCACATACATACATACATCGTATAATACAGCGCATAAATAATGTTACAATTTAAAAAGTATTTTTTTTTATATTCAAATTGAGAAAGCGTTAATTATATTAGACTCTTCGATCGTGTTTCCGCCATTTCACATATAATTTTTCAACATGCTTGTTAAATTACATTATGGCGTGGGGTGAAATAGAATAATTGCAGTGATTACTTTGCATAAAAATGGTATAGTATGGCAGAAAATTATGTTTGTGCATTGCACTAACGATAGGTTTTATAGAGGATAATTAGGAACAGGACGGGAAAATGACTTTTGACCAAACTTTACCGGACGAAAACACATTTTCAATTGGTCGCTACTAATGCTCACAATATGACATGTTATTTTGTCCCTTAAAGGTTAGTGAAGAAATTCAGCCTGCGTAAGAATATTTTCAGGCTAATACTGTTTACAAAAAACGTCATGGACGACTGTAATCACTTAACATCAGGTGAGCCACATGCCCGTTTGCCCCCTTTCCCATAAAAAAATATTTGCAATACTTTTTTTCTAGTGTAATAAGAAAGCGCTCAAAAATCCCTAAAAACTTTTTTGGTTATTTCATAGACTTAGAACCAATCAGCAACAGAAAGTAAACGCGACGGTTGTTTTCGACGCAGTCGCACTAACGATTATAATATATTATATAAATCGCAACACATGCTGAGAGTGAACGTAGAAGTAACTTTTTCCAATGTCCACACTTTATCTTTTTTGTAGTCGTACTACTAAGTTTGTTCCATCTGATTATATCTACAATCTTTCCGTAACAATACAAAACACTTAGGTCGCAGTAGTTTACGTTATAGAACATTTACATTATAACTATTAGACCTATGCAGCTATAGCTTACCTTAATATGTGTTCTGCATATAAAGATAAACATGTATTATACAAAAATAGCGTTAGTGAACGTAAGATAATATATTACAATTCATTCCTGATTTCTTTTTCCATTGACATTTTGTTTTATTCGCAACTGCAATAGATACTTCATTATAATAGGGTAACCCATTCCTTTATATCTATATGAGAAAATTTTAAATTACATGACAATCTATGATCTTCACACTAAGCGCTCCTTTATCGGGAAAAATAACTACGATTTACATAATAAATATTTTACTGATACTTGATCCGTATTATTAAACTATACTATGGTTTATGCCCACGTAACATAGTAGTAAACATAACGAAGCCGCGATATTTGGTTCATAATTTTAATTCAAAAAAATGTATGTAATTTTGCACATGAAACACATGTCATAAATAAACAAGGTCTGCCCAAAAATCCAGCAATAAATAACCTAATGTATACTTCCAAAAAGAAAAAGGAAGTTATACATAAAATATTATTACACAAAGAATATACATAATTAAAGTTGCGTTTATATAGTTCGCTTGTCTTAAATTATGTAATATATATATAATATAACAAAATTGTTTCCTCAACGCGTAATTTTCATTGATAAGAACTCTAAGATATTTGACTATGTTGGTTTTACTTAGGGTTCACAAACAGAAGAAACCATGTCGCATTTAATTTTATGAATTTTAAACTCTGTGTGAATAGCCAATGCTGAGGCAGCCGTTTTATGAAAACTAATATGGACGGTCTTCTTAGTATTAAGCGTTGTAAGGTTGCTGTGTATAACAGTACGTGAACTATTCTACGCTTAGCATAAGACGGCGCTACTTGCCATGTGGATCCGTGAAAAAATATTGTATTATCATCAGCGTAGCTAACAATTTTAGCATTTTCTGATAGGTGGGTCATGCATATCATTGATATACATTGTAAACTGCGGCCATGTGAAACCCCAAATTGCGTGATTTGAAATTACACGACATTTGGCCTATCTTTGTCTCTTCTCTTCCGCTCTTCTAGGTAAATTCTGAATCAACCGAAGGCTGTACCCGTATCCAAACTATTTAATTTTCTTAAAGTACATCGAGATAGGTCGATAATGTCGAAGGACTTAGCCAGGTCTAGAAAGTCTTTCTGCAACCTCATAGCCCAAATATTCATCAAATTTGGATAAAACAGTTGATGTCAAAGAATGTCGGTTATACATCTTCAATGCCAGGAGCACCACGAAAACCGAATTGTCTGTGTGATCTCAAATTACGAGATTCTAAGAAGTTCACCAGACGTTTATTAACCAGCTTTTCTAGCATTTTTGAGAAAGCACCAAGGTAAGAAATAGGCCTATAGTTTTCAATACAATCCTATTTGCCTCCTTTGTGAATGGGACTTAGAGATGCCAGTTTCTATTCATCTGGTAGAATTCCATTTGTAAGACTTAGGTTATAGATGTGTAAGCGCATAATAATTGTGTCTTTAATGTGCTTAATCAAAAAAATATTCAATTCATCAGCACCTAGAGCTCTGTCATTCTGTAGATTAATAATTACCCTCACAACTTCCACGTAACCCGTGGGAGTCATAAGATATCACTGCGAGAGCACGAAATTTGCTCTTAGTTTGTTAACAAAGTCAGTTTCTGTTTTTTGATCATTTGAGACAATTGGATTTGCTAGTCGTTGCCTGACAGTAGAAAAATGGGCATTGTACTAGTCAGCAGGGTGCTGAAATCTTACAGCATATTTTCTTGATAGCAACTCAATTAGTTGATTCATGGGTTCATTTTTTTTATGGGAAAGGTGTCGCCAGCCTTGTAAGACATTTGGGAGAACGGAGGGGGGAAGAGGAGAGGGGATGGGGAGAGGGAATGGGCTTCTGGTTACTGCATCAATCGAACGAAACGCAGAAGCACAAGATGCCTCTACTTCACGTTGATATTTTACGACGTCGTGATAATACCCCGGTTGGGGCAGCCTATTCGAGCAACATCTGTCATCTAGGTTAGCAAGCTTTTGAATTTAATGGTTTTTGGGGATTCTTTTTATTCTTTCTGATTTCCTTACGTTCATATTTGAACTTTAATTTCCGAAAGAGGTTTACAAAAAAGTTCGATATTTCGTGTAAGATACTTACGCTAGTTTGCCATTCGGAGCTACAACTATTATAACGTGGTTGAAGTTGATACTGATCTCTTATACACCGCATGAGGTCTAGTGTAATCATTGGCTTTAGATTGTGTTGAGTTCGGCTTAGTCGAATTTCAGCTGTAGGTTTTGTCACTGTGTCCTTTACAAGTTTTGTAATGCAATTGTAATTGGTAGAAATGTTTATATCACTTTGCACAGTAATGAAAGCCCAATCAGTTTCCATAAGCTCTTTCTTAATGGACTCATAATTTATTATTAATATTACACGGCCTAGTCGCGTAGGCTTTAACCTACTTAAATTAAATCCAATCATCACCTGGTAGATATCAGTGATATTGCTGTAGCATATGTTTTATTGAGCAACGAATTTTAAACGTAGATGTGGTCAAGGCATGTTTTATCTCTGGTAGGCTTCATAAGAGCCGAATAGTTCATGTTCAGACCTAAAACATTCATACTCTAAAGTTTGAGTATCACATAATCCTACTATATTTACATTTATGTTGCCAGCAAATACAAAAGGTAACATAAATATACGTTTCCAGTGAAGTCAAAAAGGTTCTAGATATTTACAAGATGGTGAGCGGTATATAGCCAGAACGTAGACCGCATTCTTAATTTGCACAATCAAACAGTTTGCATCATCAACTTCACTCTGTAATGCCTCTGGCCTTCTCGCCGAGGAAGATGTACTCAAAGGTCTCTGACATAAACTACAACGCTACTTTTTAAGTAAATGTTAAAAATGCGAATACTGTGATTTGCAGTAGCAAAATAAAAAAAAATACAAATTACATCAAAGCGATGAAATAATGAGGTAAAATTGTTAAAATAATATGGTATTGCCAAAAATATGAGAAAGTTCGGCTCCTTGAATTATAATATTAACATATGTATGAATTAATGAAATGAAGAAAATTCTTTATTATTGGTGGAAAAAAAGATCCACGTAATTAAATTTTGTTTTACAAATGTCATCTGATTATTATTTTTAACAATCTAGCGCCGTTTCGTAATGGGTCTGCCAGAGAAGAAACAGCCAAAAGAACTCGGTAACCTCTTTTTTTTTCAAGCAGTGTTTTTGTTCCAATACGCAACGATTTAAGGTTGCGCTAAACCATTTTTGCTAATTGTAAATGTTCAGGACATTCAATTTTTTGAAGATTTCTTTTTCTTATGTTTTATTTTTTGAATATTTATTTGTTGTATAAATATTTTTTTTTAATTTTTTAAATAATATAATACAGAATATTTTTTTTTAATTACTCATCTCACCGCACATTTTTCGTATTTATCATACTGGTGGTGCAAAAAAACGCTTGTACACACTCTTATAAAATTGAACAGTTAATATGTCGCCACGCGTATGATACGAATATGATTACGATTAAATAAAACATCCCGAACACAAAGCTATCAGATGGGACGGTAAAGCGGATACAAATTACTGTATGCTTGTTTCGCGTTTTAAACTTGGCCGCTTCATTTAATCAAGAGTTCGTTCTTGGAGTGTTTATTTCTCATCAAAATATGTATCTGCAGACGCTTTCAATTAAATATTTTTTTAAATTATGCGCAGAACTTACCTGCTATCTTAAAATAAGCCAAATACTTTTTCAGATAGCAGAGAACTTTGCTTTGAACCGGCAAAAAGCAGAGTAATAAGATTTAAACTATGTGGAAAAGAGAAACAAGGGAAATAAAATATGTTTACTGAAATGTTATCAAATGAAGATCTATAACAAAAATATTTTGCTTTAGAAATGATTTATTTATACAAAAGAATACAATTGTAAACTTTATTACAGTTATATGGAAATACTAAATTTTCAGAGAAGATAAGTCCCGTATGGTAATTTTACTTTTATCAATGACAGACCGCGAAGTCGGTTACAAGAAGTTTTAATATCTATTCCGATTAGATCCAGTGTCAGGAAGGAACGCAGATAGCGTCGGCAGAGTTGGAAGGAAATATTACAAGGATTTGGCTTCGAATACAAATATGTAGAGATAGGAAAATCAGATTTGCCTATAGTCCTAGACGTGTTGTAGTTTCGGTCTTTTTTTATTATATTATATTTTCTATACGATGTATTATATTTTCTTAAGAGACACCAATAAATAGGATATTCTAGGTATAACACAATAATTCTCTATTAGGTTGGTACTACTGTGGTAGGTGTACAACAATGTATTTACTTACTATATTTATTAATTATATTAACACTTTATGATATGATTATGATTATTATGGGTAAAGAAACAACCTTTAAACGGCCCACTTCTGGGGTTTGGGTTACCGCTAGTAGTGCGTGAAAAAAAAATGTGTTATATAAAGTGTATATCTACAAAATCTCCGGGTAAAATCGTCTAACCGTTATTAGAAATGGTATATCACCATTATTTTGAATAGCTTTCTGTGATGATGATTGGAATAAAAATTTAAGTGGTACCGGGTTCGGGATTCGTATCCAGGTCAGTGCCGTACTATGAAATTAAAGCAAATGTCCTGACCCTTTTTTTTACATGGGGAAATGCTTAACGCGTACCCGCCCACTGGGGGGCTTGCACCGAATAAACCCCACGGTGTTCCACCTACGCGGCATTGCACTTGGCGCTCTTAAGCACCAGCCTTCCTGACAATTCTCTCCCTCCGCGACTCCACTACGGCCGCATCAGCAGTGAGGCCCTCGCCAGAGCCGTGGGAAGATAGGGAGAATGGCGAAACGTAATACCAAAACTCGCGACTCCACTTCGGCTGTAGAGGGTCAGAATAGTGGTGCTAAGGTCCACAGTCCACCAACATGCATCCGAAGTGGCCTCGCCAAGCCCACTCGGAGCGACTACCTCCGTGTCTTGACCCTTGTGCTAATACGGCACTCAGTACATAAGTTATTTGTATTCTATGATCCTTACCTTACAACGGTAGTTTGAAGAAAATTCAGTAACAAATCAGGGATTTAGGTGCAAAGGATGTTAGAAGCAAGGCAATGACGCTACGGGACCGTTCTCTCACTAATTAAATCTCGTCGACGCGGACGGCGCGGTTACAAACCGACAGCCTCTTAATTATTGTTCCGGCTCTTAACATCTGTCTTAATGTCACCTCCATTTTAATTCAAAAATTCTTCAGAAATAAGAAATGTTAATTACCACAGTCAAAATAAAACGTTGTTATGTTTAGGAAAACGAAGAAAAAAATTTCATTAATCAAATTTATAAAAGTATCTAAAATGAAATCTATTTTTATTGAATAATTAGTTGTACAAACTACTGTTAAAGTAATTTAAATTTTTCAAGGCTTATTTGTCCAAAATGTATATCTAATTGTATTTTTATTTGTAACTTAAAACTGAAATTAATTTTTTGTTGATAGTATAGATTTTATATTATTGATTTAAAATGTAAGTCAATTTCTATGAGGGCAGAGCTTTTAATTTATATAAATGCCCGGAAGTTTTTAATTTTCTTGCCGGTATACAAATTGGTTTCAGAAGCTAGAAAGAAGCGCTCGCTTCCGCATTTCGGCCAGACTTGGAGTCGAATACAAATGAACAGGCAGATTTCCTTCTCGGAAAACTAGTCGATAATGTGCAACTTCTTGCCTCGAGATCATTCCTATCAAAGTTCTAATAAAAGTGTAGAGAACATGGATGTTTAAAAAAACTTCTAATAAAAGTAGCGAAGGCTAAAGTAATCAATTTTTTTAATTAAGTTTCAAACATCTACTCTGGTTATTCACAATTTATGTAGCACTACACTTTTTATTCATTAAAATAAAACAATTTGTGTATTACAAAGTAGATAGGGTTAAGACGGTAGTTCTAATTAGTAGTAACTTGGGCTGAGTCGGAGTGGACTGCGTCGAACTCCTTAATTATTTATGCGCTGCAGGCTGAATAAGGAACACACTCTTGGTTCACTGCGCCAAATTAAAAGTAACTGTTGAAAGTCCATGCTTCGGCGGAATCAATTTATGATCTACGTATCTAAAAACGCAAAATAATTTACAATATTTTATATTTCAAAGAATACCTCAATAGCGTATCCGATTAAAATGTTCTTCTATTTCGATTTAACTTTAAAGCTTTTAGGATTCTGACGAAACTTTTTAAAATATTCTATATGAATCCATATGTGGTTGCTCTGTATTAATGTAAGATTTTATATGTTTGTTAATCCATCAATGTCGATTAATTCGGGTCTCCTGATTCGGATGTAGATTCCCTTACCACACAGCTATTGTGATATTTGTTTCTAATAGTTTAATATTACTAGTTATAAATGAGTCTTATGTTCTTCCGTCCGTTTATAAAATAAATCATCCTCATTAATTTTATAACGCATTCACGTTTGATCTATTTTAGTAATTTCGTTGGGCTTCAGATTACGACGTCAAGTTTTTTGCTCAATATTGCTCATTTAAAAAGTCAAATTAACTTGGAGCATCTTTAAAAAGAACGCAAACATATCGGGCCCGACGAGCAGGCCGGGGGCGCGCCAGTCAGTACAAAGGGCCCAGAGCAGAGAGGACGGAAAGTTTTAATATCCCTCCGATTAGATTCAGCCGCAGCCAGGGACGAAGGTACGGCTGAGGGATTGCAGGGAAATATTTCGCTATTGAACACGAATACGAATATCTAAAGATAACGAAATCTTAAGTCTCAATGGAATTCTACGTAGTTTATATTTTTCTGTATTTTATCGTTTTTGACGTAGGTATTTACATATTAAATATTTGATTTATTAAAAAAAATGTAATTGCAAGTTAATGAAAAATTATTTAAAAAAATATGAATTTTTTGGGTGGTAACAAAAATGAGGATATCTTCCTATCTATCCTTATTAACTTTAAAAAATGTATATATAAAAAAAAATAATTTGTCGTATTACAATGTATTAAAAAGTAACCTAGACTATTTATAAAAGACATAAACACATTCATTAAGATAAAGTAATCAACCAAATCTTTTCACTATGTTTCTGATCTAATCAAATATCTATCTACACTATTTAAAAACGTTGAATATATTTTGTCTAGAAAGATACATCCGTTCTAGACAAAATGTATTATTATTAAATCCTGGAATATGTAGTATGGGAGTTTTCATCTTGTTATTACCTGCAGATTATTTTTCGGTTGTCCGAACGCGTCGATAGGGCACGGGGGTGCGCTTGTAGGCGAATGAAATGGGGAAGACTCTAAATCCATATTCGATCGACGGGATCCTTACTGAGCCGATCTGACAAGCTGCCGATCTGTTTTGCATTTATATAAACAGCCCTTTCCTACCTTTAATGTGCGTGTTATCTTCACCGTTAAGCTCCTTCCACGATTAACATTTCTTTTCGACTTTTTTTTATTCGAAGCAGTATTATGCGTGACTAAAATATTTAGTATAAGTTTTAATAGGTTTTCAATAACAGTAGTAGAAAAACAACGCAGAATAACAGATAAATCCCTCTGAGTAGGCAGGGGGGCCAATGCTTGCAACTATCACGAATATGTCGTTTTGTACACCATAATATCTCCAATACCCAATCTCACTTCCACGTGTGCACCCGTGCTTACAAACAAGGCTCTGGGAACCTCATGTAATTGTTTCCAGCTTACCCTACATTAGATTAGTCACAAGATTTTTTTAGTTTTTGTTGATTTGACCCAAGATATATTTACGCTAATAGCCTATACCAAAGACACCCATATCTTATCGACCTTCCGCGCCGGCTTCCGCTGCTCGCGTTTGTCTCCTACATGAAATCATGCGTAGTCGTCGCTCTCGTCGAAGTCACTTAACTATTAGTTTGCGTTTTATTTGAACTATAAGGCTATGTTATTTGTTTGCAAATTGCTTTTTTTAATCCATTCCTAAATCTTTTATTCATTATGATGAATAAAAGATGATGACCTGATGATAACAATGAGATAGATATTAGTACTAAAAACCTTTCACTAAATGTCAATAAGGTTTCATACTCGTACATCGTGTTTAATAGATATTTGGTGTGTTTGGCTGAGGTAATAGTCAGTAGAATGTGGGGTTAAATTAAATATCTTAACGTTGCATCCCGCCTGTATATGATTATTTGTCTATGTAGATACGTATATATGTCTCATCACTATTCAGTTACCAAGGCACAGTGAATTCTAATTTGGAACTGGATAACGTGTGTGTACGTTCGATATAGTACATATAATTGTACGGTAAAGATTTTACTTACTCTACGTACATAAAGATTATATTTATTCGTTATAATGTGAATATTATGTGGTATGGTGAAAGTTTAAGGGGCAGTATCCTGCTGACAAGAATTGGTGCGAGAGGCGAGTGCGGGCGGGACCTTCATCAAGTGGTTGACTGGTATTAGGGTCTGCAATTGTTCCCCGCGCCGCATTCTGCGTTCAACGCAACACATATTTCACCCACAGATTTTACAAATTAGCACTCCGCTTCTAATATTAGTTAGAAGGCGCGCGTTTTCATTTCGATTAGGTCTTTGTTTCTCAGTGTGATTTTATTCGGTATGCGTGCATCTATATTCGCGGTTCGCTAGTATATACTGCCGACTTCACACGGACAGATTTATATAAATATGAAACCATTTTTATTTAAATGAAATTTCTATAATTTATTTTCGACTTCTCTATCAATATCACAATTTCTTACTTTTTTTGGTACATAAATGTAGTTGCTGGCTTCCTGGAACTACCTAAAGGCTATCGTTCAGTAAAATTATATTTTAGTTTGGCCTGGTTATGTCTCAGCACTGTTTAAGCGACTTGATTATAAATGTTTATTTGGCTCCTAATTTTTTTTAATTTCAATAATTTGTTATGCACAAATATTAACAGACGGGAACACTTACCACTTACTGCCGTGGTAAATATCCCCATAAGTCCTGTTGTAGCTTAGGTGTCAGGGCGCACACTTTAAATTTATAGTACGCGAGTGACCTGGGTTTGGTACGTAAATAACCTAAATTTTAGTGCTGAATTTATCACGTCCTCGGCGATAAAAGAAAACGTCGTGTCAATAATGTTAACCTAAATTAGTTTTTAATTTACTATTATGATAAAAGTGGTGAAAACCACATTTTTCGGATATCCAACCTTGCAAAAAATTTAAATATACAGTTTCATCAATAAAAATAGTAAAATTAAGTGGTAATGATAAATAGTTTTTTAATTTACAGTCTTTGTCTAATGGATACATTTTACGTTATAAATGTAACTGTAACGAACCTACGCTTAATTAAAAATTAAATTCATTATATACCTCAAGCGTCTAGGATAATTGAATTCAGAGTTTAAACGTCTAAAATGCAAAATTCCACTTACATTTCACATCAAAGAATAAAAAGTGTTTGCACAAGAGGTGTAATTACAAAATCCCTCGCGCACCAAATTTTCCAATGTTTTCGCGCGGCGCGAGTACGTGCCGTAAAAATAATTCGACGCTCCTCCGGGATCGTTTGTAAAACGTCACGCGTAAAACATATTATAAAGCCAATAAAACGTGTTTACAAGGGTGAGTAGAACTCGCCGTCCTCGGGGCGTTCCGTTCCCGCGATATCCGTAAACATTTTAGCGCTGCAATAAATTTAACATTATCCAACTCACGAGACATTCTGTTTTCTTCCGTGCCGGGATCAGTTGGTTAACGGAAGTAATCTCGGTTAACTCGGATACACTGTTCTCCGTGATCAAGAATCATACAATATGTGCATTGCTTGTATTTAACATGGGTTTTATTTTTTTGATTAAAATATTTAATAGTTTAAATACAAAATAACATTTTAAAATATTCAGATTATTACAATAAATAAACAGAAGAATTTTGTGAACCAAAAATAATTATAACCATAAAAATAATACGCGAGAATGTTAACAGTAGATCACAGCTAAGAAGCTATTTAATAAAAGACACTATGACCCCGGAATTCCGGCGGCGTCAGTCAAACACTAACTTCAAACAAACCTGAGAAAATAAGAGCCCTTGTTTTCTCGGCTACCGACAGGGGTGAAAGTGGAGTGTCGACACTCGTGAAAGTGTGTGGGTCAATCACTGTGTTTTTTTACTTTTAGCCTTTTAACATTTTGTCATTTTCTTTGTAAATCGTATGTTGGCATTAACAATAGTGTTTGAAATAAACTAACACCATATTACTGGGGATATATCCGCAAAACCAAGTTTTAATGTTATATTGAATGACTGAATATTACACAGAGTAATATTTTTTAATTATTTAATTTATGTTTTTTCATTGTGTTGTAAATGCATAACAAATAGGTCAGAAATTGGAAAATCTTGAATAAGTACATTAACTATTAAAAAAATATAATATTTAGCAGGTACCTATATACTCGTATTATCACCAGTTCATGGTGATTTGAAGGGTAGAAATGCTCTACGGTGCATTTTAATCAGAGTTGATATTGTTTTATGCAAATAAAATGTTAGTGGTACCAAAACTCGATTACGTATGTATCGAGACGCTCTGGGAGCTGCGAGCGCGTGACATACCTAACTTATTGCGTATTCGGTTAGAGAAACTTGTTCACCCAGTAGGTTTTTATTTTTTTTCAGCGAACATTTATTCTCTTATTACCCTTCTTATTTATTCGAACATTCCGTACAGTTATATTATTTATTTCATAAAATAAATGGTTAATGGCTGCACCAAAAATTTTAAAGACTTTTTAATTCAGAACATACTAATGTCGAGCAAAGGGGTAAAGTATAATAATACATTAATCAGAGAAGAGTCTACTGCAATGGCCTTTTGCAACGCTGATCCACTTTTCTACGGATGCGGGATTAAAGGGGAGAGTAACAAAATGAGAAATGTAACGATTTCAGGACGCATTGTTAGACGACTGGCCGTTGTCGGATTTATGACAAAGAACAGCCGGATGATTCAATCAGGCCAGTTCTTTAGTTTGTTACATTCATGTTACAGTCGGCATCCATGAGACTTTTTGTTACTAACATGTTGCTTTTTTCTTATTCTGCCTGTGTCGGAGCATTAACATTTAAAATTAGTATCGGGTTAGACATAGTATTATACTGGCAAGCGTTGAAATATTTGATTTAAATTATTTTTATGTTATCGCTGTGATATTCTTGTTCATTTTTCTTTAACAACCTGGAGACCCTTTACCAACCCTTCTGGCATTACACAACTTATAAGACTAGAATTTCAATTGCTTCAAAGTTATGACGTGAGGAGGGTTAAGGAGGATTGGGCGCAATCGCCATGCTTCACACCTTGGAAGCGGCTGTCTGTTATCGGTTACATGGTTTTTCAATCTACCACCATTACGCTCTGACGGAGAAGAAACAGATGACAGAAAATCCAAAAAGTATCCTCTTTTTTTCCAATAGTTGTAATGCATATTATAAAATAAAAGATATGGTCCCATAGGCAAATGAAAGCGTGCTATAAGAATACAGTTATCCACAAAAATAAAGCAAAAATGGACTGCAAATTCGAACAGACCGGCCTCCACAAGCAAAACCTTTTCACAAGTATATTAAATGGAAATGGACGACCCGCGACTCGACGCCGCCACAAGCAGAGGCCTCTGAGTGAAAATAACATACTCAAGTCTACAGTACACACTAATACGACAACTATACTATATAACACCATCAAATTCCCTAAGAGCTTTCCTATAATGTTCTACGATACTATTTACAATATCATGAATGTACAAAATAAATACCAGCCCTTTTCAAAATAGTGTTAAGTTCCAAGATAACATATTAAACTTTACTGTAACTGCTATACATTTGGCAATACAAATTTAATACATTTAGTTTTTGTTACATTGAGGGCTAAATTATTTGTTCCGTTCCAAAATCTTACTTTTGGCATTCTCGAAGAAATTCAGAGTTCGAACCCCTATGTGAAGTGTTTATGTACGATTTGCATCGATTGTGTGGGCACTAAGATGGTGACAGGCTCCACCACCTCTGGTCATCCCAGTATTGGGTTTACGGTCGTGAGAGCCTTTTTAATGATAAAAGCTCAGGGTCAGGACGAGTCACCTAATATCATAGAATAATACCAAACCTACAACATTTCGAAGACTTGTGAAATGACTTATAATAAATATATAAATAATCGAGTGTAACCATAACGTGTACGCATAACGTCGTTATTTCTATATATTTTGTTATATTTCTAAGTTATATTTCTGTACATGTTTAGATATATTTATGTATATGTACGTATGGTTAAATAATACATGTAGTCTATTATAAATAGATATTTAACATTATATTAATATAGGTAATGTAACCTTCCTTTCGCTTGCCTACCTTAACTGCCCCAAAACACACTCTCTGTTTAACCCAAGGTGAGCTGCTAGAGAATGCCATATAGAATTAAGCTTTTTGTAATATTTTTGTAATAAAGCGCCTTTTCTACAGTTTTTTGGTGCAATAAAGAATAAAATAAATAAATTAACAAATAACCAGAAGTAAACTATTATACTAACAATAAGTATTAAAGTGCATTCCTTCAATACTTTAAAAACTTTATCCATTTATTATACCATTTTGGGAGTTTAAATCACCAAGAATATAGACCGTTAACACTTTGCCGTCGGGCGCTAGGACCATTGTAAAAAGGGCAAACTTTCAGCAAATAGGTATTCAGTACAGGGGTGCAATTTACAATTTAAATATTCTTAATGTCTCCGAGTTGTCGCCTCGGGAGCGAGGGGGGGAGGGGGGGCACGTGGCCACGGGATGAGGTACAAGTAGACTTCCACTACATCAATCACTCGCGGACTCTGCACTTGAACAATTCTAATTATTCGACTGGCTTTGAACCGTTAAAGCGTTCGCTATTGTAACCTTTACTTTGCGGTAGTATATTCTTAAATATATTTTCAATTTAAAATTTATTCACTATTTTATATAGTTCAAATTAATATATTATATATATTTCTTTGTCAATATAAACTACGGCCAGCGGTTGGGATTCGAACCTACCTTTGGTCATTGCCCCCAGTCAGCTACGCTAACCTCTAAGCAACATTGTCGCCCATATGTTAAAATAAAAAAGTTACGTATGAGACTGTTATCATTATAAAAACATTATAAAGTGAACATCGAGTGTGTTACTTAACTTACCTTTACCCATTAAACTTAGTTTGAGAGCGTTGTACTGCATATTTTGTCACGGTCCTGTTTGCTCACAAATGTCGTAGGAAGGGGCGACTCGTCTCGAGGACCTCTCCTCTTCGACAAGAGCCCACACCCGAGGTGGCAGCCACTGTCTAATCTCCACAGCCTAATGCGTTCCTCAAATGCGTGTTTGTGTGTGCTGCAATTTTCTTTCAGCGCCTCTTAACTAATCTATTCTGCTCTTATGTAATATATAATCGTTGTGTCAATCAATATTCCAAAGGAAGTTGTATATTATATATAATGCGAATTTATTAATTACCACTTTCCATCCGGGGTCGTATACATCTTTCTATTTAATTTCTCATCTAAAAAGTTCGGTTGGTTTATTTATCAAATGAATTACTATTAGATTACTTCGCTACGTAATTGTGCATTGCATACGGCCATGAACAGTTTAGGATAACTGTAAAGCGATTTTTCAAAAAAAGTTGTTGTTGCATACACAGTACACATATACCATATAAATATATATAGCCCTACTGTAAAAATTAAGCATATAAATAAAGGATCTTATTCATTACACATTATTAACGATTGAACGTTTTACTTTTATTAATACCAAAATCTGTCCATCTTATTAATTTGCGGTGTTTGTAAACGAAATTTGTTAATAAAATCTTGTTCAACCATTCGTAAATGTAACAAAAAATGTATGCGTAACATTTACGTACATTAAGGGAATGAGAGCTGCCAACACGTCGAGGATACAATGGACGAGTTTACAGGAAATCAGAGTCAACGCCTTCACGCCGGGCCCGCCGCATACGCAAACATTCCCTTTATACGATAAATTTGTCAAAGTACGCAACTTCAGGATCGTTTCTGTATCGACATTTTAAACCGCTGATATTGAATTTGGTACCTACTAGGTTGAGCAATAAGTTTTTGGCATTGTATACTTTATCCATAAACAGCCATAAACAAAATGCAACCAATTTTTTTTTCATTGTTAATTTTTGGCGGGAGCTTGATTCATGTTTATAATGGAAAGAATGATGAAAGAAAATATGCGAAGTTCGTGCGGTTTTGGAAATTTATGCAATATGTTTTTGAAGAAGCAATTCTTCAAAAACATATTGCATAAAAGTCTACTTTGGGAGACAATACTCCTTCTTATTTTGCAGTAGCATACTGATGCGCGAAATTTAAACGCGACGAGACTCGCTCCGAGCGGCCAACAATCGGCTCTACTGAAGGAAACAAAAAATATTAAGAAATTGTTAAGATACATCGACGACTCTTTTCGTTATTTAGTTTAGTTGATACTCAAAAGCTTTCGTTTGGAACCATTCAGTTAATTTTAACTCATACCCTAAAACACCACCCAAAATGGCGGGCGCGCGTTGAATTATACTTATGTCAACAGATGCACACGCAATATTTGGCAATTATGATGAAGACCCAGAATCTTTTCGAGTCCGTTTCTTGATTTTTGATGAAAAATGGGTTCACCGTTTTAATCCCGTAGATTAAAAACCAAAGTAAGTTCTTAAAAGATCGTCGTTCCTAGGTTTCTATAATAATGTTATGTGGTAATACTCAAATTAGCTCAGAAAATAAGCTAACAGTAAAATTAATTGACATATAAATGAGCTCTCCAATAAATATCATAATATGCAAACTTTTGCAATCGTTCAACTTTAATTCAGTTTTTATGCTTAAATATTGTTTGAAGGGTTTCGTTCTCCCGATGGCTACATGGACGCGTAAGCGATAGCTGGTATCTGTATTCAGACGCGGTTCGGTGCCGTTATGAATACCTATGGCATGTCGCTAGCATTATCTGCGTGTTCGGTAATATATTCAAATATGTATCAAGCTCCATCCGCACCATGTTGTCGTTGTTATTTTATTTCATACGCGTGACGCCGCATCGGGTTTATTTTTCTGCGATATAAGAATATCATATTGTGTTCACTAAATTTTTACACCTTAACTTGGATTAACGTAAATGTATTTCTTTGACTGTATATTTACAACTAAATAAATTTAATATAGTTATAAATATTGTGTTATGGAAGAAACTTCTTGAAAGTAACGAACCTCAAAAAAAAATGTTTCACTTTACATAGTAAAAAATAATAATAACTAATCATAATATTTCTATAACTTTTACTATCTCGAGGTTGCATAACATAATTTAGTTAAAGCTTTATACGTAGATGGTATTAATTAAGTACTGTGCAGAAGACCCAGTCTTACGTAATGCGCTCGCGCACGTACGTTCAGAAAAATTGCTGCCCATAGGAGACACCCCTGTCCGCGCTCTCGGCGTTCAAACGGATATTGATTACTTGTCTGTAAGGAATACAAATGTATCAGGAAACTGTGTTCCAGCGCTCGTCTGTGCGCCATCCTTTGTTCTGACATCTAACATTAAACTTCATAGACGGCCCTATGCTTCGTTCATCGTAGATGAAATACGTCGCTTCGTTGTAATTTATTACATCAAAATATGATAAATATAATTTTATAACAAGACGGTTTAGGGAAAATGTAAGTATTAATTTTAGATTCTTCACGATATGAAACGTAGAGGTAACGGTGGAAGCAATGAGAGCCCGCGGCAGCTAACTAGCAGGTGCACGTTAGCAAAGAAAAATGAAATAACGCAAAAACGAGAAGTCGCGTCGGGTGGGGGGTGGCGGAACCGTCGGGTGGTTCTTTCGTAGAAAAGCCAGTTTCCTTTAGTGGAAACAGATAACGATCCGCTGCCGACGACAGAATACGTAACTGCATTCGCTAAGCATAGATCTACATACTAACAGCACATTGGCCTGTCAAAGGTATCTAACACAACAGATTGCTTTAGTAGAGTGAATGAGCTTAGCTACTTTCGCTCTTGCATTAGGTTTCATTAAGTATATCAGTTAAAAAAAGTAGTCAATGTTATTGTCCTTATAATAAATCAATGGCCTAGATTAGAGTTGCGCTAAACGCGTTCATTCATTCAAATATCTTTAAAACGAGTTGTTATATACAATATGACAATATAAATGAAACAATAACTATTTTTCCCTCCTTACCCAAAGATGAACTAAGATTTTTATTATGCTTTTAATTCACGTGTCTTACTATAATATAATAATATAATATAAAATAATATAATATAATAACTATAATATCACTTAACTTCTACCTTCTTGCACCAGACTATAACCAGATATTACAGTAGCACATAATTTCTTTTAACCTTTAAGCTCAATTACTGGTAAAAGACATTCCAACATAGTCCTCAGAGTTCTCAACGTACTTTCGTCTTGATTCTGTCGCAGGACCTGAAGGCTAGTGATTATACCACCAGGTGAGCTATGTGTTCATCTTAATCGGTACGCAGATTTCATGGCCAGAGAGTATGCTGTGTATTATCATTCATCAGTGTACAGGCAACAGCATCTAAGGTTCGTGCCAGTTTTCACTCAAGCTTATTTGGGACAACGGGGCAGGTGTTCAGCCTGTTGCCGTCTTCGCGTCCAAGCCAATGATACAAACTGTAATTAAGTTTCCTAAAGCTCATTGGTAAGAAACCTCAACATGGGCTATTATATAATTATAAGAGCGTTTGTACAATTACACTAATTATTAATCACAACATTTCTAGATCCAGAAAACGGAATGAAATTTCCCACAAAATTTTGAATCCCAGAGGTGACCTGAGAATTTTTTTTAAAGAATGTTTCTTATGAGCTTTATAAACCTGGCCTCAGCAATAAAATATATAGAATTCCATAGTGAAGCATGGGTATGGTATGTCAGCTAACATTATACGTATAATTAAACATTAAAGGAATGTCAACGATCGTATTTACGTTTGAATGTCCGCGATAGAATAAGGGATGTGGGTTTTACTGGTATGTGGATTCTGTACAACTATTCGACGTGCGTGAGCCTCGGGCGTCGATGCTCGTGACCTGCATCTATTGCAGCGATATGCGATGCTACGTGATCGGTATTGATATTATATCACTAGTACACATTGATTTCCCTCGAAAGGAAATTCTTAACGCTACTAGTAACAGTAGTATACCCTGTAATTAAGATTTTTTTGTTTTGTTTTTATATAATCAAATGAAATCCTAAAAAAAACATAAGATTGCAGAAGAAGCAAGGGAAACATACCAATTTTTCCTCCAAATGCCTACCTCGACCGCACCCTGCTAGTTAACAGACGCGGCTCTATAAAACTATACTCACACTACAAATACTAGCGGACACACCGTGTAACCGAGAGATGGATGACACGTTTTGCAACGCATCTAACAAGCCATATCGTCTTTCATGATATACAATTTCTTTTTATTTAACTTTCTAAAAAATGTAATGGAAAATGTAGTAGAAAATATAAAAAAAAAATACCGTAGATTTTGTGAATCTAAACATATCTGATACAAATACTTAAATTAAATTTTCACCATCAATATTTGGATAACTGACTTCTCAACCCATTATAAAATTCAATTCATCTCGCAACGTTTTAAACAAGTATTTATATTATATTCCAAATATTGAAGGGATAATACTTGGTTTGAAATATCAATAAAATAAGACTACCTTAAATGGATTTAGTCTCAATGCTACAACATTCATCTGCGGTACTAAGTCTCATCGTCATCATCATCATTACTATTAGCCTATTACAAGTCCATTGCTGAACATAGGCCTCTCCGAAAGATTGTTACAAAGCTCGGTCCTGAGCCACCTGCATCCATCGACTTCCTGCAACACTGGGCTGGTCGTCACTCCATCTTGTGGGGGGTAGTCCCACTGCCAGTGCGCCACTCGAGAACTAAGTCTACTAAGTCTATATGAAATATAATATTCTGTCAAACCTCAATTTTTATAATGGTTACATTAAGTTTGAAAAAACGTTCGACAGTTAATTTATTCAAATTATTATTAAATAATACATACGAAGTAAAGTTTTAATTAATATTGTTTTTAAATTACCAAAAAATGTTAATTATTTTAAATCCACTTGAAATATTTAATGTCTTTGTGGGAATAGGTCTCGGAATTAAAAGCACATGAAAGTGGTGGAATTAAATTTCTAAACTGATTAACCACGTGATTTAATTATGAATATACGTGATGAATTAAATTTCTAAACTGATTAACCACATCGGTGGCGAAAAAGTTTTCTATTACCTGTGAAGTCTACAAATCCGCAACGCAGCTGCGTGGAAGACCCTTCTCGACTGCTTAATATTCTCAGAAAGCAATAGTACATCTAAAGGCTCTCTACACAGATTGTAACAAAGAATGTTTGAAATGTACCTCCGAAAATTTTATATTATTGCATACTTTTAAATTATATGAAAAGTGGGTATAAAAGGATAATGATACAAAATTTAAAATGCAAAGTGCAATTGCGAAACCACAGCCATATAACAATTTTGAAACGCGTGACGATAGCTGTAATATGGTTCATCATTTACGTTGCGAAATTAAGTAATTAGTTTAAATTTTGCCAAGTCGCACTGAGTCGGGAGCGCAGCTAATGGCGGCATTACGATTCCGAGTTGGTAGGTGCGCGGTAACCCGCCCGACCGCCTTGTGAATATGCAAAGTGAGCTATGTTAAATATTGAACTGCCTTATTGTGTCTAAATGTGCCTTTAAAATCCCCAGCTTTTTAACTTTGAACTTTTGGGGACATTTTCTATAACGATTACAATTGACTGCAAATTTAAATATTTTATTCGCAATTCAAAATAATGAAGATCACTCATATGTTCAGAGTAAATGTTTACAACGTCATCGAGATAGACACAATTTTATAAACCATGTCATTTTCAGTGTGCGAAAGCTCTTTTGGCTACGCTGAGTCGTGCGAACTGGAGATCCGCAATCTGCCTACCCCTTTGGCAGGCGCCCGAGCATGTATTAGTACTTTGACTACATATTTAAGTAAAAGTCGTAATTATGAATAGGTAAATGTCACTAAATTGTGGTTAATTATTAACAAAGAAATATAATAGCCGTAGCATAGGGGCCGGACGCTCGATTCTGTGTGATCTGAGTAACCTGGGGTGGATCACCGGCACCTCTAAAGTGGTTATTGCAATTTTATGTGCTGAATAGTGCTCGGCGATGAACGATAACATCATGATGTTTTGAAATGTGCATGTCTGACAAACAGGAAACACATCGATCACTTATGAAGTCTGCTAGCCGGCACTGGAGCACCGTGGTAGTTCAAATAACAAGTGAAGTCTGTAAATTTGTACTGAAGCAGCGTGGTGGTTCATCAAGCATAACAAAAATGAGAAAAGTGCTACCATTTATATGCTATTACTTATTAAAGATAATCTTAATTTTGATATATTTTATCCAATCATTTCAAACGCTAAAAAAATCTGCAACTTTATATGTAGCAACATTCACACGTATGGTTTATATCGCGATTAAAGCTACCTATAAATATCGGTTCGTACACGGCGGCTCAGCGGTTAGCATACAAATGTCAACCGAAGTCAAGATACTGATACAGTGAGCACTATACATGAAAGATCAGCCATTCTTAGAAACTTATAGAAAGTTAATATTATTCCAAATAGTTCGTTATAACCCGGTCGACAGTCAGTAACAAAACGACGGGGCACGTTCGCGAACATTCCGCCGGTGAACGACGCGTGCCTCTCAGCGTTGCCGACCACTCGAATTGGAAATGAGACTGCTCGCGGCGACTGCTCGCGACGAATGCTAAAATCATGACTAACATAAAAATCCCACGTTTATACGTGCCATATAATATTACAAGTTCTCTTGAACACATCAGTAAAATTTATTTATATGCCGTAAACGAAATCAGCCTGCAAATGTCTACGGATGTATAAGTATTTTCCTTACTGGATATATTGAGTTTTCCATGAGCTTTGTGTAATTCGTCAATTATTTGTTTGTCGTAAAGTTGTTCCTAAATGCAGAAATTGTAGATGGACAATGTTTATATTGAATCTGGATGGAGTTCTTTTTTGTCACGTCACCTACATGACCCTAAAATTGTTAATAACAATTTTAAGTGCTTTATTTACCACGTGCTCAGCGGTGAAGGAAAACATTGTGAGGAAACCTGAGAAATAATAAAAAAATATTCTTTCGAGGACATGTGAAGCCCGCCAACCCGCACTGGAGCAGCGTGGCGGGCCCTTCCCGGGTCCTAAATCCTCTCTGATACTCGTATTTGAGAAGGAGAGCTTTGCCCAGCAGTGGGCACTTACAGGCTGCTACTTTACTACATGACCTCCCTAATGCAATTTTCGCCACTGCAGAGGCATGATTGTGGCTGTTGGTGAACCTAGTCGCCGGGGTTACCCCTGAGATTTACAAGAAAATTTTAACGTATTTTCCTTAGTCGCTTTCTACGATACCCAGACAGAGAAAGAGGGTGGCAGATATTCTAACGCCGCTATCACATGCTGGTGGTTAATGAATGTAAGTTAAACGAAATATACATTGTTAGTAAAATGACTAAAGTCTCTCGCCGTCATTCTTGCACAATATAATTTCAAGAAATAAAATAAGTGCGACGAAAGTATGTTCACGGTAGAATTGAATATACGAGAAACGTGATAGAGCTATATTCACACCAAATACTTCTCGATATACTGATAAAAACGCACGCTGATGTGTCACATCAAAAATTGCACGACGTAGCGTCCCTAGCCAAACGGCATTGTGCCCGAAATGACACGTGAAAGGCGTTAAGAGCGTCGCGCTTCGCCTTCACAAAAGGCTTACGGATGCGCGCACCAGAACATTTTAATGAGGCAACGACTCTGTGTGATTTTATCGTGTGTGCCTTAATGAGAAATAACCAAGCGCATCCCCTTTGACTACACTCGCACGCATCTGCTATCAAAAATGGTACAAGTGACGTCATCGCTCGACGAACACCGCGCTTTCAAATAGCGAAACTAGTGCACCTAGATATTCTAGATAATTATTCTCTCAACTTTTTTATTAAAAGTAGAATTATGATAATTTTAAGTTATCAATTTTATGCCTTTGACATTATTTTATTTCGTCAAGTGGGTGAAAATTATGTTTTATCAACAGTAATATCGGAGGTATAATGGTGGTTACAGAAGTAATGAAACAAATTAACCGACAATAAAGTTAAGGAAGCGGAGTATACATCTCGCCAATACTCATCAATGCAAATCACGTTGTCTACTCGTCAACCCAATTACGAAGAAGTGAATTTAAATAAAGATAAGTATCGCCCTCAAGGAGACAATGCTAATAGGAGGTGGAGGCGTGATAATGGGCCCGACTGGGGTTCGAAGCGCACCGCAGTAGGTGCCTTAATTAGATCTCTCGACTTACGCCCGTGAGCCTCAAAACACTTGTTCAATTAGTGATCAGTCTTAAGAAAATGTATTATGTAAACGTCGGTTCTCTTAAGCGCATATACGAGTATTTCGCTGCAGAGGAACCTGATACGGTAATAAACATGTTTCAGTTTCCTTGTTTTTATTTCAACATAGATACAGTGCATTGTATTTACGAAGTGCATAACTTTAAAGTGAGTGTTATAAGCACACACTCAGCAATAATCCTGATTGCATCATTTGTAAAAACGAGCAAGTTGCTACAATTTACGACGCCAACTCGGCGCGGCAATTTCACGCAATGAAAACATTATTTGGGTGGTCACGTAAACGTAGCGAGGGCGAAATCTTTTCAAGCATTTTAGGCACTTTTTCTGGCATAGACACGTACTTAGAAGTAAATGTATTGACTAATATGTGGATAACGTTTTATATAGGAAATTTGTTAATGTATCAATTATACTTGTTAAACTATGTAGAAGGTTTCAAATGTTGGAGGCAACTCCTCTCTCAATAAATTTACGTAGTAATGATAAGTATAAAAATAACGTTGATTTACTTATTGAAAAAGTTTCCTTTTAATGTACTCTCTCTGATTGGATGTCCAGGATTTAAATTTCAGATAGTTCAAACATATAATTATTTATATTTATTTGCAAAACGTAATCTATAAAACTCACAAACATTGAAAACATATTACACAGATACGTATACGCGATTGTATTTCTTTCAAACAACTACAGTATATTGAATGAGCGTTCAGACGATTGTTCGTAAGCAGGGGTGACAGCAGCCAGGCGGCGGCGGCAGGGCGGAGGCGCTGTCAACATCTGCTTCCGCACTTCCGACTAACTGACCGCGACGTCCCGCGCCCATCACTCCACCGGAAATAATCTTTACAGCTAGGATATCATCATAAAAATTAATTCTAAAATTTGTACGAAAAAAATGTTTATTACTTTATTTCTTTGTTTTCACTTCATTATTTCGATAACTTACAAACATGCTTGAAATGTGTGCGTTAGTTATTGAGTGTCAACATTAAGAATTAGGTAAATCTTGATCGTTTAGTTAACTAAATAATAATAAAAAATGTCTCTTATTTTGCATTTATTTTTTTGACGAGATGAAATTCTGTTTTTAGGCCATGTAAAGGATTAATATTATTCATTGAAAAACTAGATAAGTGATTTTAAATTATGATAAACTATGGAACCCATCTGGGGAGAGTTAAGCCTTTTTCTCTACTAATGTCAACCTTACCGTGTTGTACTCTGATAACTGACAGAAGTGGCTCTGGCGATCATGTGATGGCACCTATGGTATCAGTGATCATCTCAAGTGTGAGAGTATCGATACTGTGGTCAACAGTTGATGAGTATGGGCGAATTTTCTTTGTCAAACCGACTGTCAAGCGCCCCTAGGTGGACTCGATCAGGTTGATAAATAATAAGAAAATATTAAATATAGAAAAATATATATCTCGTAAGTTAATTTCTGGAACCAAATACTTCGATTTGTTTACTCGAAACGCGGGGTAAACTTTGATTTTAAAATTCTTTCCCCTTTTTTGCTATGCCAGTATTTGTCATCTCATAAAAAACAGTAATGTGAGCAGATATAAAACAAATGTGTATTATTTTCTCAATCCGTCCACTAAAAGATAATATGATACTTTATTTCTATTTTCTGTATTCACTCAGGGTTTATGTATCTCGAATAGTCACGTTCAGTCCCCGCGTAGGGTAAAGCATACAAATAAGTGAAAGTCCGAACCGACCAAACACCCGACGCCATGTTCTTTATCTACGGATATCTTAAAAGAATTTGATCGTGTATGAGAATATTACAAGCAACATCTGTGACAAGGGACGAATAAACTTAAATGTTTGGCTTCATGGCCCTATTTTGATAAACTGAATCACTTGTGGGAAGAAACGTCTATTACCCCATTGTAAATTTAATATAAAGTATGATTTTATCACCGTGATGTGTTTTATTATGAAATTAAGGATGAGAAACGAGCAAACATTCTACTCAGTTGTGTAAAACCTCAGCTCGGGTAGCAGAGAACACAGGACATGTCTTGCAAACGATTATATTTCGTGATCGGTGTAAACCTGTGACCGCGCGATCGACGATGAACGTCGCGGTCACACATTGTATTGTTGTATTGACACGCGGGAGTATGTTTTTTTGAGGGGGCAAGGACGGGTTATGTTATCTCGACTTACACCGACTAAAATCCCACGGTGTTCCACCTTCGCCGCATATCGGCTGGACTACGGGAAACGTTTCGTACATATCCGCGTACGTACCTGCGAATACATCCTCACTCCTGGCTAGACGCGCCGGAACACGCACTTGTCTACCATACCACAACTACCATATATCTTACTTTTGTTTATAAAAAACAAAATAAAAACTAAAATTAATTTATGAACAAAGGCGATGGTACAAAGTAAATTATTATCCAATGGTCCCACACTAGGTAAGGCTTTTCTCAAGGGGTGCTTGAACCTTAGTTGCTAAGGAAATGTTGAGACTAGAGAATGGACAATAGAATATCTCTGGACTAATGCATGATAGATTGTTGTATAGTCCATAATATTTAGTCTAAGTAATACAACTTAAAGAAAGGCACTTGATTTACCAGTATATAAAGATTTTCCATATTTTAAAAACATCTTTTAAATTTTGAAAGAATAAAGTTGTGTAAAAAGAAAAAACAAGAGTCCGATGTTGTATATTCACCGAAACGGAACAAGCACTATTATAATGATCAAAACATTACTACTATCTCCTACCATTTTTTTTATAACAAAGTCAAAATGCGAATGTTTAAACCGAAAACCCTTTGCTAACTTACGTACATGGTTGTAACATTCCTGTGGACGTTTAATAGCTATTTAGCAGCCGCACTTCGACAGGCTTACACCTAAAGGAATTTAATTCGATGTTTCCACCTAATACGATTGGGAACAAAATTATTTTGCTGATACGTGGAAGGATATTATTATATTTATCGATGTGGGAAACGTTTGTAATTATTTTTGATAACGTATTTATAAATATTGACGTATTATACGCGTTTTATTATGATTTGAATGTAGTTGATCGATGTGAAAATCGCTGCGAACATTAACTAAGGACTACTAATTTAATAAAATTGACTTAGGAAACAAACTAACCATTGGATCTATGCCTATAAATTAGACAGTGAAAACCGTGTAAGTATAATTATTCAGTGTTTCTGCTCACTGACTATCACACATGACCATCGAGGGTTCTATCCCCCACAATACACAAAATATTGTTTTTATTCTGGCTTGTGGGATCAACTTACTTGAGTGTAAGGGGGAATATACCACCTTCTGTTTGTTTTAATTTTGAACATAAAAAGTAAAAGAATAATAGCCTGCCTTTAATTGCGGGGCGAATGCCGTATCGCTAGCTGTGGAGAGTTATCTAATGCGGATTAGCGAATGTATTTATTTATCAGACACGCATTTCCTTATGTAGTATATACCGTCATCTCTCTAGATTACCGAGTCCTCGAACGTTGAAAAAGGAATCAATAAGAATTTTGTTAACTGTGACTGCAGAATTGCACGCAGACATAAAAATTATTTTTAGTTGTTCTATGTTTTGGTGAAACTTATGCTACTAAAACACAAAACCAGCATGGTATCATCTATATGTAGATACTTTTAATACATATCATCTTCCGGTAATTTTTTCCTTGATTATTTAAAATGAACACACTGTAAGAAACATTTAGGGATTTTTAGCTGAGATTTATTTTTTTAAATATTTTTATTTTAAGTCAAGTGAAATATATTATGTGAAGATTTTTTTTAGAGAATAACGTATTTACATTTTTCTCTGAGTGTGTTTAATTTGTTGTTTATTTATCAGTTTGCAATGTCTAAAACGTCAAAAATAAAGCGATTTCTGTACTGTTGGTATCTTACATTTCACCTCTTAAGAGTTGATTTTCCAAACAACATGAAAGCGATATTATTTCTATGAGACAACTTCAATACTAAGTTCCAAGTCCAACTTAAACGGTTTAAAACTTTCATATATATCTATATATATTATAGGTTTATCAGCGAACCCAATTGTTCACTGACAACTGAAACATACAAAACGTGCCAAAATGTTAAACATATTTGATGGTGCAGGTGAGGTTGACTTTCGGAGAGTATTTTCATTTTGGTATAAGTAGCAGCCTGTGAATGCTTACTGCTGGGCAAAGGCCTCTTATCAAATATTTTAGAGGAAGCTGAAGAGTCACTCATCAATAAATGTTATGTATCAATTACAAAGCCATCAATACTTAGAATACTTTAAAGCTACAGGCTGGGAGCACTATTTATCAACGACACGTCATTGCAACGATAACGATGTGCCCGTGAAGCCACAATCAATTTGGCGGCGCGGACGGCTGTCAATTTGCGGCGGGTCGGATCGCGCTCCTGATGACTTCCGAGTGACCGACTCCGATTTGCATAAGGGCTCAGTTTGATTATCGGATTATTTCCGAATTAACGTTTGGCTGTGCGACGCTGCCTTCCTTTCGAGTATTAACTAGATTTCAACCTATTTTTATTTTATAGCGTTAGGGTGACAAACGGTCTAATAGTTGACCTAATTTCCAAAGCAAGTGGCTATTGCAGCCCTTAGACACCTGTAAACAACTTAAATCAAAAAAGGTTACAGATACGTCACACTCATTTTGTAGAATAACATTTCTAGAAATTTTTGAATGTATTGGAATAAATTTCCTTACAATTTTAAGTAATATATATTCTTTCATATTTTTTGAGCTTAAGGAGGAGTTTTGAAAATAGATGTCACTTTTTCGAATATTTTTTAAACTACCTTCTTAAAAATTATATTATAAAATCTTATATTCCTGTAGTATGGTTTTTAAGAAAATCGACTGTGACATACGCGGGTCTAGCCAAAGGATTCATGGAAAAGACGGACTGACAGACGCGAGTGATCATTAAGGATTCTACACATGTCATGAATCATCTAAAAGCACAAGCTTTCATCTAAAATTTATAAACGGAAACATTAAACATATTTCAAAAAGTTAAAAGCGTTACTCTATTCTATTTATCAAGTCCTCTGCAGAAGACATATGCCTCCTTCTCATACTGCAACACAGCACGGTCCTACATAACCTGCATACATCGACTTTCCGCAACACTGTGCAGGTCATCTCTCCATCTAGTGGGGGTCGTCTTACACTGCATTTTCCTGTGTCTTCTTAATTAATAAAGTGACCTGTACAAAATTTAACTTGGTTTCGGGACAAACATCATCGTGTGTTGGTGAAAGAAAATCGACCAGTACGCTTAATTATCGTAAGACGTCGATAAATGACAGAAGTTATAAAAAAAATGTGTATCGACGAAAATCCGTGAAGAAAGCGTGTCGTGGAGTCTGGTAGCAGATGGATGGATAGATAAAATAAAACGTAATATGGAAAACAAAATATGTTAACTTCTGATTACATCTACGTAAACGGAACACATACAAAACAATAAAATACGTAACATATTTGTAGTCAGACGAGCCAACATCTTGCGACCGGTGACAAAGGGAATTATACCCTTCCCTGGTCCCCCTCCCGCGTGCCACTGTCTGCGGTTTCTTAATTAACCCCTAAATACCCTGCATGCGCCGCACTGCCTCATGCGGTGTGTAAGATTATTGCCAACGTTACCCCGCTTAATTTTAATGTACGCTATTATTGAAACAAATAGAACGGCTCGTCTCGTCTCGCCGAGCTCATTAGCTTTATTGCATGTTTGCTCGTACTCATCGCGTCACTTTCAGGCTTATTAAGTATCTACATTTCATAACTTCATTTAATTGACGATAGGCGCATACAAAACGCCTGGTATCGCTTCATCTGGTGACATTAAGTGAAGGATGAGTTATTTTTGTTTAAGTTAATTCTGCTAAGTGGCCAATCATAAATGTTGTTAGTTAAACTTGTTGGACTAAAATATTTTTTTAAACTACGGTTTTTAATTAATTTTACATGACCATGTCTAATGCATAAAACTCTGTCCGTTATCTGTTCTCTGAGGTAAATACCTGTCTAGTTATTAAATTAAACACCATATGTTTTAAAATTCTTAGTTTACAGTTACGAGAACAATATTTCTGTTTCTTTTTTATTTAAAATGATAATTACCTTAAAAAAACTTAAACAATATTCTCTACGATTCGTTTCGAGCTACAAATTCGTTTATTTCATGTCAATGTCCTGAAGCAAGAATTAATCAATAGCCATGTTTGTCGACTAAGAAAAGCATGCACGGCTAAAAGGGTGCGTTATGGTTGGTAATGCGCGATTTACATCAGTTGAGTCAGGGGCAGCGGCGTAGAAAATGGAGCATCATGCTTAGAGCTAATACGATCAAGTGAGCAAACACGTAACGTGAAGCTTTCATCTTCAGTCGGGTATCTGTTAGTAATGCGCTACTTCACACAAACAGATGGAGACAAACATAAATAACTCTACAATAAATATGCATTTTTGTACATAACTCATGTACATCCTGTGTAACTGGCAACTAAGGTCAAGCTCGCCAACCTTCACTTTTATCTCCCGGAAAGGTAAAAGTTGCTTGCGGAAAGCCACAATTAAAGAAGATTATATTATTCACCTAACATTTTACTATAGGGGTTATGACTGGCTGTGAACATGCTCTTCGAAAACCATAGCATGAAAACGAAAAAAAGATTTAATCATAATTGAATTCAGACACTAACTTTTATTTTTAAAGCAAATATTGGACCAAATTTCCATAATATCTAAGGCGGAATAGATGGTAAACAGCGTTGCCAGTTCGAAAAACTGTAAAATGTTTACGTATAAAGAGTCGGACCTACTACACGCTGTGCAAGTTTAACTTTTTAACAACGCGGTATGCTCGAACCCGCGCCGAGCAAACTACGACCGACGCGTCTGCCTACCGACCGCCTTCGTTTGCTAAATCACAAATATCTACTTAGACAATCCATGAACGTCTCTGCTATCAAAGCACTGCAACAAAACTATCGCTGTTATTTCTGCAGCCAACCCAATTCATATAGCACCCTGAAGCACCTTTTATTGCTTACCTTGACACGTTAAAGTGAACTCGCAGAGGAAACAAAGGGAGCCCATTTGGCAAGTCGAAGACAAACGTATTTAAAATGGGCAGAGTGGAACAGCAGCCATCTATCTTAGAGCTTGATAAACGACGACATTATTCCTTATCGCCCACTCAATTTGTTTAAAAGCGTTCTGCTTTGATAATTTGAAAATTACAAATCGTATCTTCTGACACAAAAATGTCCTTATAATAGCGAAATCTCGCCAGCTACTAGATAAGACGAAGGGGAGACAAGATTGCCTCGATTTATCTAAATTTAATATCTTTTACATTCCTCTTTTTCACTATCATAAAATACATAAGTTAGTACAGTAAGTCGATGCCATCGATATACCTAAAAACGTTTTTCTTTCTTTACAGTCATGGAGGAGCCCGAGTTCACAGACGTTATACAAAACGTGACAGTGCCCGCCGGTAGGAGCGTACGCCTTGCATGCTCTGTTAAAAATCTCGGATCCTACAAGGTACTTACTAATTATTTCTCTCATTCGAGTTTATAATAATAACAATATTATTATAAACTCGAATGAGATATTTGTATAACATGTTATAAAGAGTAAAATATGATGGGCCTGCCAACCTGCACAGGAGCAGCGTGGCGGGCCCTTTCCAGGTTCCAAACACTTACAGGCTGCTACTTTACTTTACTTTAAACGGTATGATGAAGAAGAAATGGAAGAACTCCAAATTCTTTAGCCTGTTTAAGCCCCCTAGACACGAACTATATAAGTGTATAAATACTTGATAAACGAAGCTTATGGCGGATGGATTTTCGACATTCAGTTTTCCGGCAAAGCTTAAATTGTAAGCTAAGCATGTAACTGAGGTAGACATTTAGAAAAGTAAACGGTATGTTCATTATGATTGAAATTACATTAATGAAATGACAAACTAAATGTTTATTTATACGTATTTAACCACACAAAATAACAAAATTTAGCGTAAACCATTACTATATGAGAGGATCGTTCAAAGAAAACATGAAATAAGAAGCTTTTTATTATTTGATTTAGAACGCGCCGTCGTAATAAAGTGTCCATATAAATGGAAGCAGATATGATTTACAACCTGTACGCTGAGTTTGCACCACGCGTTGGTTGTTCAGATGACTCAAAAATAAATGTTATTACAGTAAATGTATCTAAGCTTTATTGTAAAAATTCTAATTTACTCTCCGATACTACAGCGTACTCATATATCCATGACATTCTGTGATGACCATGTGGCCTTCCTGACTGTTGAGCAGACGTTTCCTCTGATTTTGTACCATTTTTGAGTTTACGGTAATTTTCGTAACTGTAAATTAAACAATATTAAGTAGTGTAATTGCCGTGTGGTTATAGTGTAAGAATCTACCACGTGGATGTTATTAGAGACAACTAAGGGAAAACCTTTGAAAATCCTCACGATTACCGTCAGATGGTGAAATAACGATACCAGAAAAATACCAGACCAAAAAGAACCAGATTGCTGATGGGCAACAGCGTCTAAGGTGTGAGGCATTGAGTACTGCGATCGCCAATCCGCTTGCCGAGCGTCGCGATTATGACAAATTCTCCATATGGGAGAGGCCTATGTTCTGCAGTGCACTATTCTATTAAGTTAAGGTAAGGTTAATTTAACCTAATGAGCTAAAATTACATTTTTTTTTAATTGATGTTCGAGTTAGCATTCGGAACCATTTACAATAAACTTTGAATAAATAGTGGTTATGGAATAAAGGTCACGCGCGGTAGCCGAGTCGTTAGTGACGAGGTCCGAGTTTGATCCCCTATGTGGCTGACTATTACTAATGACTTTTTCGCAACGTTTGTACGATTTGTATTGTTGGTCTGGACACTAAACGACAGTCTAACCACCTATCACGTTGGTCTTGAATGAGTCCTGGTAAAAAGTGCGTTGAAAGGATTAAAATGTCGCGTTGAATGGATATACGGTCGTAAGGGCATACATTTTTTTAATTTATAAGTTATCGCCAGTTTATTAAAATAAACTTAGAAGTTGTAAAATGTAGCAGTCACACTATAATAAGATCCCAACTTCGTGATGAGTGACGTGAACAAAAAAATAGAAAGACAGAAAAAAATTTCAAATGATGTTTAAGGTTATTTTTGAAATAACCCAAGTGATATAAATTACTTTCAGCCTTTATATTCCATTGCTAAACATAAGCCTCTTTAGAAGTTGCAATGTTGACAATGTCTTACCTGACACTTGATTCCTGAGACACTGCTGCGTAATTAAGATCTGGCATTCTATCATCTGTCATATTGACAATTCCCAAGGACTACTAATTCGATAAGTTTATATGTTAAAACATAAATGGTACAGAGTTTATATACCCGTATCAGACAGGAATCTATGAAAAGGGTCCTTTCGAAAACCAGTGATCATGAAATGGAACGCCAGCAATTAGATGCTTGAATATTAATATGCCTGCGGTAATGAACTGAGCGTTCGGCGGGTTCGGACAAGTTGTAGTAACGGCAACAGCCGGCGTGACCGGACGACCGATAAGCCGCAAGGTGACGCCAAACTGCCGCCGCCATCCTCCCCACTCAACTTCGGGGTTACCCCTCCCCATTTGGTTGCACCCGCTGCTCTCCGGAACATAGATTAGCTTCGACATTCTTATTTAACTTATTTATAATCTGACAGACTTCAAAAGAAGAAATACATTTTTTTATATGAATATGCTTTAGTTTCTTCTACCTGTGTTACAAATTTTGAGAGTACCTAATGTTATAGAATGCAAATGTGATATGTTTTGACAAGTCAAAATTCTATCACAAGCAATTACAAGTCTATAGCCGAACATAGACCTACCACAAAGCACGGCTTCATCACCTGGACCCATCTTGCTCCTGTAAAAATGCCTGCATTTGCCGGTTTGAGACTGTTCCCTTAGTTCCAAGCGGTTTCTGGTACCAAGTTTGTGAAAAATAATAATTAATGGACTTATTATTATTGTAGTTTTATAAAAAATTACAGTGATTCAATTAAGCAATTTTAAGAGAAACAATCTATCAACTTCCTTTTAGTTCTCTTGTAAAGATCAATGTGTCTCGTTGGATACTTTTTGCCTTTCTAGCGTCGATATGATTAGGTCACGTTGGTGCTATCGTTAGAATCTTGGAAACTGTCCAATGAAATCACAACCATTCATTACTGTTCAATGAATGATTAGAGCTCACTATCTATCACCATTTCGCATATTACATTTCTTCCCACTCTTCTTATTTTTCCACTTTATGTAGAAATGACGAGACAACCCTATTGGTGTTATAAGAGGCAACCAATTATAAAATGTTAAGATATTGTTTTTAAAGTTGAGTTTCATCAACACATACTCGTAAGTATAATATTATACCAGTATTTGTTAAAACTTCGCGTATTTTTTTTTATTCGCTTCGTTGCATTAAATACTTTGCGTCTATACCTATCTGTAATGTGGGCACAATAAAAGACGAGATAGTGTTCTCTTACTTCTGAAATAAAGGCTTAACGGAGCAAGCCATCACGGTTGCCCTGTATTGACAACAAGAAGCGGATTTTCCCGAAAGCCTCGCCTGTGCCATTAGTTTTCCGCCTCGGTTAAAAAGATTTGCCTCTTCGTCCGTCTTTTTAGAATTATTGAGTCACGTGAAATATTGCGATGAAATGACAAAACATACTCTCCGTTTCTATTTTGCTTACTGCTTACTTACTATAATAAAATACAATTGATTTACGTTTTGTGTAACAGACTTCATTAGGTAGTTTTAGATTTAATGTTAGTTATTGCTTTTCTATCTTATTTTATTTGTTAACAAACTATAATTAAAATCACCTATTTTAAATGTTATTATTATTTTTGGGGTATTTCTATATATTCTCATCTGGTTGTGGTGTATACAAATACGTATAGATACAAATAATACCATAAAATAAATATTATTTAATAAATTATATATATGATAAACTTAAATAGATAATTATCTAATATATAAATATTTAATAGATATTTCATCAGGTTGGGTTTTAAACCCAACCTGATGAAAGCCCCCGGCAGAGGAAACCAGACGGCCGAGGGTTATTCATTTCGGTCGGCATACCACCCCACATGTCGGTTACCCTGTGAGCCAGGTCCAGATATTTTGTCTTGTCTGTTTCGGCTTTCACAAGGTTCTCGTCATATGGAATGGTGATGTCGACCAAAAATATCCTCAACTATGCCCGGTCCATCAACACGATGTCAGGCTTGTTCACATGAATCGTCCTATCCGTGATAATAGAGCCTAGCGCGGTCATTGTCGAGTACGGCTTCCAGCAAGTATTTAAGGTAAGGCAGTCTCCGATCCACGAGACCGTATTTCAGAGCGAGCTCCTGGTGCAGAATCCTGGCTACTAGGTTGTGTCTGTGCAGATACTCAAAGTTAGAAAGCGCCGAACAACCGGAGATGACATGCCGAAGCGACTCCCAGGGACGGCGACAGGCTCGACAGATGTCGACGGTGCTATGCCTTAGGTTGTATCTCCGATAGTTGTTCATCTTAATAACCTGATCCTGTATCGCACAGACAAAACCCTCAGTTTCCCCGAAGAGGTCACCGAAACGCAGACAGTTTAGGGAGCCGACGGTATCTAAAAAGGCACATGTAGAGCCTTGTAGGACCTCCCGCGGTGCTCTTGCTCCTTCCCTACAGTCTCTCGGTCGGAGACGCTCTGTACTGCCAGGTCCTACCATTACTCGTTGGCCAAGAATAGAGGGGTAAGCCCTTTACACAACTAATGACGTCCGAATAGCATGACTCATCCGATCTCGTCAGGAAGTAACTACGGAGGCTCCACACTTCACGATTGTGCACGGCAAGAGCGCACAAGAAGGTCCGCCCGCCTTGCATCCGCGGAAGGTACAGCCTCATCACCGACAATCTCGGATGATGCATTCTGTTGGATGTCATAATGATGCGGACTTTATGGTCCAGGGTGTTAAGGTTGGTTTGAGTCCATGTGAGTATTCCTAAGGTTTACATGAGCACCGGTACGACCTAGCCGTTATACGCCCGAGAATTTTTCCCGCCCGACAAAAGGCTGTATAACACTTTTCTCATGCGTGCAAAAAACAATTCGCGAACCGATTGTTTCATGCCAGCCTCATCGATACCGTTTTTTTTTAAGGGGCAAACGAGCGTGCGGCTCACCTCATGATAAGTGATCACCGACGCCCACGAACATCCACAACACCAGAGGAGCCACAGATGCGCTGCCGGCCTTTAAGGAAGGAATAAGCTCTTTTCTTGAAGGTTCCTAAGTCGTAACTGTTCGGAAATACTGCTGATTCCACAAAGTCGAGGTGCGTGGCAGAAAACTTCGATTGAAACGCACTGTGGTGGAATGCCAACCATCTAGGTGGTATCGATGGAACTTCGAATTCTGTCGCGATGTACGATGGTGAAACTCAGCAGCTGGGATCAATCCGAACAGTTCCTCAGAACATTCCCCGTGGAAAATTTTGTAAAAAATGCAAAAAGGCCTTGCGAAGAGATGTTGCTTCCATCTCTTCGCAAGGCCAAAGGATCAAGCCGATCAGAGAGAGCTTGGTCGCCGACAATTCGAGCCGCTCGACGTTGGATGCGGTCAAATGGAAGGAGTTGGTACTGGGGTGCCCCTGCCCAGAGATGAGAACAGTATTCCATGTGGGGCCGAACTTGCGCCTTATAAAGTTGCAAACGGTGGACCGGCATGAAATACTGTACCGCTCTACAGAGCACACCAAAGCTTTTTGGAGGCCAATTTGGCCTTTCCCTCCAAGTGACCACGGAACTGAACGTCGCTCGATATGTCAACGCCAAGGATTCTGATACTGGCTGAGGCAATAAGGGTAATGTTCTCAAAAAGAGGAGAAACGACAAAGGGATTCTTTTTAGCGGTGAACGCCCAAATCTGTGTCTTTTTGGGGTTGAATAGGACCAAATTACGTCGATCCCAATCCGAGACTTTGAATAACAAGGTCTCGACTTTAGACACAAGTTTGTTCCGGCACTCGTCGACGTGTTCCCGAGAAATATTCGCACGGCATAGGGCATCACCCGTACTGTCGTCTGCATAGCAATGAATGCTACTGATTTGTAGCATGTCGTTGATATGCAGAAGGAACAGAGTGGGAGATAGCACACAGCCTTGTGGAACACCAGCATTCACTATGGAGATCCGTACACTTATCCGTCCCGAGCTCCATTCTGATTGAATCGCTAAAATCACAAGTGATTTTCAGCAACTCCATCATATCACGTCTGATGCCACGTTGGTCATGCCGAAACGGCAGTTCCTATATTATGTCAAACAATCTCCGCGGGTATTGTGTGAGACGTATCACTCTATTCACCTTGCGAGTCAGAGACTGTCAGGTGGCTCGGCGTACACAATAGTGTGTGTATTTGAACGAACGCCTGTGCGCTGCGGTAACGCTCGCCTTTTCTGCTGGATGAATTGCTCTTTTTGCATCCCATTCGTGTAAAAAATTTACGCATGAGTTACGCTTTACATTCGATGATTCGCAGGTGATACAGGTATGGTTTTAGAACACGCAATTACCCGCTGGTCCTGTCTAATTATTGAATCAGCCTCTACAGGAAGCCTGGGCTTTCTTTCGTAGTTTGCCTACAAGATACTGTTTGTTTTGTACGTACAAGGATATTTTATTTTTAGCAATGACATATAATAAAGTAGCAAAATTCAGTCTTCTTCGGTTCTCCTTAATATTAGAATTATTAAGAAAATGAGTAACGTAATAGTGAGGTAGTAGCGAGATGGATATGAAAATAAAATCAAGCACATATATGGCGGGCATGTACCAGTAACTACGAGTAGATCCGCATAATTTTCCCTGTTTATTAATATTTTTTTTATTGGGGTGACAAACGATACTTTCGGTCTACCTAATGATAAGTGCCTACTGAAGGCCATGGGCACCTGCAAACAACTTCAGTCGAAGGAGGCTACAGATGGGTTATCACCCCTGAAGACTAAGATGGAATGCCTCACAGCCCGTAATTATACTGGTGTAACCTGCAAACCGTAACTCAACAAGTTGCACTGCTGATTGGTAGCAGAAAAATGTAAGAGGTTAGTGGTTACCCAGACGATCCCCAGACAGAGAAGGAGCCTACCATCTAGTAATAATATAGGTACAAGACTAAAAAAAGTTCTGGAATTTTTAAAAATAATGTAGGTGAATACGCAACAAAATATGTGCACATAGTCGGTTCATTGGCATGAAATGTCAATAGGCGGCAGCGCCGTGTACGTATGTAGGTTTGCAATAACATGCCGCAATGAGTCGCAGCTATGTTGCGCCCGCTCCGCATACGAGCGCCGGCTGCTCACATTCTGGGGTATTTCTGCTGCCCTAATATCATCTGGCTTAAGTTTACATATAATATTATGAACATTAATCTAAATATAGGCTGCCAGAAATTTTATATTATAGTACGTTATTTGTCTTTCGTTTAACTGGATCACTGTTAGTTATTCAAACTTACAAGATACGTATGTTTAAAATATCAGTGGATATGTAAACATATTATTTTATTCTCATCACATCACTATGCAACTGCTGAGGTGTGAGACGACGCATTGTCTTGATGAAACAGAATTTCTTTTCTGGAAATGTGACCGTTTTCCTGCAAAGTACATATCCCGAGTCCCGTACATATCGTCCAACTCTTCTTTGGTTTGTGAAGGCGTATTGCGTTTCAAAAACAGACAGCTCGATATTGCTGCAGTGCGATGATTTTTGACAGTGTTTTGACACTAACGTCATCCAGTCTCATACTTTTGAACCTTTCTTTTGAACACAACATAAATAAATAACTATTTATAGCATATTTATAACTACACATAATGATAAATACACATAATCCATAAGTCAGGTGAGCGTACCTGAAGATACATATTCATTATACAACGTGCCTATTGTGATTCAAACCAGCAACTCTTCGGTTTGAAGGTACTTTAGAAGGCTCTCGTTTTAAGTAAAATTTGGTTATCGTAATTGTTGTATTATTTATTATACAATAATATTACAATGTATCGATTATCGAACAACAACACTATTCACACGAATCCACAAATAACTTATTGGTCAGAGATTTGCCGAAAGGGTCCCTCGGTGCAACTACAAATCCGCACCAAAGAGAGCTCTAAGTGGGCTTTTAGCGGAAATAAGCTAAGCCGTCCCGTGCAAGATGTTACTCATTTATGTCTGCGCCATTGCATTACTTACTGCGTCGTCTACTTGCCACATTAGATTGCATTATCTCGACTCTTGCACAAACTCTTTAACATTGAAAGTTTACACAGTTTTTTGAAGAATATTGTATGTATAATAATGAGCAAACTATTACAACTAAATTACTGAACAGGTTAGAATTAAATTTGGATGAGAGGTAGATTATATAATGAATTAAGTCATTCCTATGTTAATATTCTATGTTGAATTTCACTCATTTAAAATCTTACATCTCCGAGCATCATATTGATCATGACTCCCAGCTATAAGATCGAAATCGGCCACAGCCAACTGAGCGTAGTATAAAGTGAGTAAAATTTATAAAGACGGTGTGGAGATATATTTGATTTTTCACTTTCATCTATTTACATAAACTTTCTGACTATCCTGCAGGTAGTGGAAACGCCAGATTTTTGTGAAGTAATACAGAAATTCATTCAGATCTGTTAATTTTAAAACTGATGATTAGGTATAACTCCCGTGGTAGAGAGGACTATGAGTACTATATATACTTTCTTTTGCATCGAGATTCTTATTATTTCTTCCCCGAGGTCTGCATATTTGCAGATTTTATTAGATTTTTCGTTAATAATTTATGTGTACATACAGTTTTACGTTATCGTAAAGTACTGCAATATCTATCGTTTTTTTTTATGAGAAAATAGGCTTGCGTTTGACCTCAATCTTGCCCGATGGAAAGCGAAGATGAGGCCTAGGATGGTACACGCTTGCATAGGTGTCTGTTCACTTTGGCCTTGAAGATATCCAGGTTATAGGTTTCCGGAAAAACTGACCTCGGCAGAGAGTTCCACTCCTTAGCCGTCCGCATAAAGAAAGAAGAGGCAAACCGCTTCGTGCGTAATGGTTCCTCCATTGTCTACAACATAAGGGTGGAACTGCTCGCCGCGTCTAGACGTTCGGTGATGGAAAGGGGAAGGTGGTATCAGGTTATGCAAAACCTCCGAAATGAATCCGATAAAAAACCGAGAGGCAGGCCACTCGTCTACGGTGTTCGAGGCTTAGAAGTTTTGCCTCTACTAGTGAGTCACTGCCTATGATCCTCTTCGCTCGGCGCTCCAACGAGTCCAAAGCATCAAGCTGATGTTTAGCAGAACCATCCCAGAGGTGGGAAAAGTATTCCATGCAAGAGCGGACTTGAGCTTTGTATAGGTTTAAGAGCTGCTCCGATGTGAAGTACTGGTGACACACCGGCATTAATATCACGGAGATCGGACGAGGCGCCATTAGCGACAACCCGAATCGATCTGTTCCTCAGGAAATCCTCGATCCAGATGCAAAGCTCGGGAGCAATACCATATGCCGGAATCTTGCCAATGAGACTTGCGTGCCAGACCCTGTCGAAAGCCAAGATATCAAGAGACACGGCAAGAGCTTCACCGTGTCTCTCAATGGCTTCGCTTCAGAGGTGAATAGCATACACAAGAAGATCCCCAGTAGATTGGCCTCGACGAAACCCGAATTGACGGTCACTGAGGAGGTCGTTGTCTTCCAGGTATGCAAGGAGGTGGTTGTTTAAAACACGCTCCATAACCTTACAAAGTATGGAGGTGATTGCGATAGGTCGGTAGTTGGCAGGGTCGGGACGACTTCCTTTCTTAGGTACAGGTTGGACATTGGAAATCTTCCAAGACTTCGGAACTTGACCAGTCCTCAGGGACAAGCGATAGAGGCGAGTCAGAACAGGAGACAACTCAGGCGCACATGACTGCAAGACAATGGCAGGAATGCCGTCAGGCCCACTAGCCTTATTCACATCTAGAGTTCTGAGAATTTTGAGTACCTCTTTTTGCCGAATGTGTACCTCAGGCATTGCAGAGTCACAACGAGGTAGCAAAGGTGGGCAGTTATCAGCTGCATCTAGTTGTGAATTCTTCCCAAATAGAGAGGCAAACATGTCTGCTTTCTCTTTGGCGGTGTGAAATATCGTGTGAATAGGTTTTGTAAGTTTGTCCTGTAGAGTTATATCCGGTATATTGTAGTGAATGGTTCTGTCCGTAAGAACTACTCGGTCATATTTATACCCCATATAGGACAAGGAAATATATACACTTCATTTGTAGTACGGAGTTTGTGTGTTTTGTATAAGTTAAAGTTTGAGTGCTAGCTTTTGAAGAATGATAATACTATTTGGTTATGTCTATGTAAGTGGTGTGTATGCTCCAGTTATATGGTGAATGGTCTCTTGTTGAGTGTAACATCTGCATTGGTTACGGTAGTGTCTTATTGAATTGCTTTAACAAATCCTTAGTTTTTTTGGAAAAAGGTTACGTATTTTAGCCATTAGTTTGAGGCTATTGCGTCGATATGTGTTACCTCTAAGTCATGGAGATGTCTACCGTGAAGAATTTTCTTTTTCCAATTTTCTATTTTTTATATATCTGATATTGTATTGATAGGTTCTTGTTGTGTTGTGTGGCTCTTTCTGTAGTTATATTGGAATGTAACGTCACTAGTGCGAGACTTTGTTTTAAAGAATGATTTCAATAAGGCGATTTATTTCTGCCATAGATGATGGATGTCTATTAGGCCTTTACTTCTATTTCCTCTTTTTATAGTAAGTATAGAAATACTGCACATTAAACCTACAATAGAAATAGTGAAGGGTATGGGAATAGGAGAAGGTAATAGTGTTTTGTAAGTATAGTATGTGTGATTCGTTCGATTAACTCAAGGTCATATTTTAAGTCTTATAATGTGTACATTTATAAAATCCAAATTTCATATCAAATTTTATTACTAAAAATGTAGTAGTTTCAATTAACTTTGTGATTTCTTTTATCGACTTTGCATAAACTTTAATAATATACATATATATAAGATGTGGTATATTTGTTAGTTAGTATAGCCCGGTAGCAATGCAGCAAGTACGATATGGTTTAAACCAAGACTGGACCACTCGAGGAATCACCTAAAAGAAAATGAATTGCAATTTATTTATTTCATTTTAGGGTAGTTTTCCAAAGACTCAAGATATTGCGTAAAAAGTCGGTAATTTTAGGATATTAGATGTGCTTTACGGTTAATACAAACCAAGAATGAGCATAAGAAGTCTATTATCGAATACTTTTATATAATCATAATATAATGAATATATGTGCAGTGTAAATTTTTGGTTTTGTGGTTACATGTTTGTGAATAATGAAATATAATTCATTGTTTCTAGCCTACCATGTGATAACGTTTGCACCCTCACTGTTCTTCAGCTATTATATTGTGCTATTCAGCGTGTGTGGATTTTAGATGCAATTAATGTATGGGTTTTATAAAATATTGTAGGAAAGCACGTGAGTAGTCTGTATTGTGAAGGCTATTGTGAATATTGAGTATTTGCATGTATATTATTCCAGCTGTGATGATATTCTGTTTCCCTAAGAATTATGTACTTTATCTTTTCTCAGTGGTATCTTTTTATGTAATCTAGTTATGATATCTACTTTTACAGCGATTTCAGATATGCCATATCTCCTATTGTATTCCATTTCGCTTTTTTTTCTGCTATCTTGTCTTTTGACACAAGAATGTTTCAAGTTCTTGTTGTTTAATTATGTATTTTATATAATTTCTATAACATAATTTTTCGTTTGTAACGAAAGTAGAGATACCATTTCTCCGCTGTTGTACTCTTTGTATCCTTTGACCATATGTACGTCAAGTGATAACTTAAGTAAGAATTCTTCTGGTTCTTAATTGTTGCTTTCATGTTTTGTGTGTGTGATCCTTCTTTTAAATATTGTTTCAACTCTCTAAACAACGTTGTTTGATCTATTGTTGTTGATATATCGCAACAATAGAGTAGATACTCTAAGTTTTTCTTTATCCTTTTCAAGTCTCTGTTGCCATATATCTAATTATTGTGTGTCCTCAGATATAAATTATTTTATTTTTGGCAATGTGGGTCAAGTTTCAGGATCTATTTCTAAGTATTGGGTTAAAGCTGGTCTCTATTTAAATACATAGAGAATACATTCACATTGGGTATCAACACATTCTTAGTAGTGACAAGGTTGGTATCAGTGTTATTAGCTATCTCATTTTGTATTTATATTTATACTTCTCCTTGCAATCGGTTCAGTACTTCTTGAGTCAATAGTTTTGTATGAAAAATTTCAAGAAAAATTTATACCATAATATGTAAGTGACTTATCTGTAATAGTCATAACATGTTTCAGTGGCAAATACATGAGGAGGTAAACCAAGTGACGTCATATGTACAAAAATATGTTATTATGTTAATCATCGTTGTTTGTCCTGTTATATACATAAATAAATAGCAACATCGTTCTTCTAATACATACCATATGTAAAAAGATTAAGTATATTTGACATTTGACTTTTACGATAACAATTCTGATTGCCTCACTAAATTGCCAGCATTATGGGAATTTTGCTGCTGCATTAATACACTGATAAGTCTCTATATATGATGCAAGTAGCGACTGTGGTCGTTTCAAAGTTTTGCTTTCATGAAAAATATATATATAACCTGACCAATTAAACTAATCATTTACAATGCGTTCACATCAATACAATTTACGAGAGTTAACACAATGATAACTATAACGTATGGTAAAAATAAACTTTATCTACTGAATAAATGGAAGTGGTTTGTAAGAACACTTCACAATGTCTCGCTCCACAGATGCTCCAAAGATACAGACGAATGATATTACTGGCCAAAAATGTAATAAACAACTTGTTTGTGAACATGTTTTTGCACTTCGAAGCATTTTGTATTTCCCGCGAAAATATCTTATATCACAACAGAGTAGTGTTTTCTGTTCTAAATATACTTTGTGTTTTATATTTAACACCGTTAGATTAATTCAGTCACGTTTAAAGGGCAGAATATTATGATATTTTGAAAACCATCATCTCTACATCTACATCCCGCTATTCGCTTTCATCAAAAATTTTTAAATGCCCAAATATATTTTGTTAAATATAAATATATGTAATACATGTCGCACATATGGAATAAGTGGCGTCCACAAGAATACAATACTCTTGCGAAAGCAAAACTTGTACTCGAGAAACATGTTGTTTATAGAGAACTCAAAAGCTAACTCCAAATAAACGAAGTAAAGATAATAGAGTAAGTTGAAGTGCCTTAAACGTTCCATAATTAAATCTGTCGTAATATTATTAAACACGTCTAGGAATCATCTCCTGCGGCGATGGGGCCCGTCGTTAAGGAGGTTCGGTGTGGTTCGCGGTAGAATGGCTAAAGTTTGCAACGAGTCCATTATAAATCAAACGACGCCTCCGAGGCATGTCCTGAGGGACGCGAGCGTCTCCCGCCGTGCTTCAAAGTTCAAATTCGCCTCCTTAATGCCCCAACAATTAAGATAAAAAGAAAGAAGGGTCTAAATTAAAGGTGGTTAAAAGATAACGAGTTAATAGGCCTCTATCTAACTTCAACACTAAAACTTTGAAAGGCGTGACCTAAAGGTGAAGAAAATTAGTTTTCAAATCAAAAAAAAAATGTCGGTATAAACATTTTTTTAAGCTCCTTAGAAATTCCGGAATGAATACAATAAAGACTGATAACTTTTCTTTTAGACTAAACTTCACTCCCTTATTCCACCTTACGCTTATATCAGCTGTAAACCTTACAGAGTACTATATTTTATAATCTGTAATGCAAAACTATTTATGTCATCTTATTCATGGATTTTCCTTTATAACACATTAGTAAGAAGTATTCTGGAGTATTGTTCGTCTTTGTGGTTTGCATATTTACGAATTGCTCAGGGGTGCTAAAGGATCGGATTTATGTGAGCTTTGTGCTGATGTTGTTGTGTTTCTGTGATTTGGGGTACGTTGAAGAATTCTAGAATACAATTTCTGGTTAATAAAATTGAATATGCACAGTTTGGATAAACTTGGAGGGCTGTCTGATCTTTGCTCTTCACAGAGTTATAAAGGGGAGATTTGGTGGTGAGCTACTCGAACAGATATAACAACAGTGCAAGTGCATTTTTAATTGTACATAAGGGACAATTAACCTCCATAATGCTCTCTAGCATCAATATCGGATTCCTCCTCCTCGACCGACCTCGGATTTCTATTTATGTCTTTGATATGTTGTCTGTAAATTTTACCTATCTAAAAAAATAAATTAAAATTAACTTTTGTTCCACTAAAGACGTAAAGGCAGTGTTTTTTTTTATATTTGAAATGTACTTTTATAATAATGTAATTTCAATACATCTAGAGTTAATAACAAACTTTTCTAATTTTATTTGTACCCTCTTTTTATTTTTTTTTCTTAATTCTATTATTACGGTTATTTAATTCTACTTACAAGAAATGACAGAAAAAATAACGTTTCGGTTTTTTTCGGATCGTTGAAGCGCAGCATAAAGTATAGAAAAACTATTCGTGTCAAAATTTAGAAAAAATAGGAAGCTTATAAAATGCTTGTTAGACGACTCTTAAAAGTTGTCATTTATATATTGTTAATTGTGAGAATTCACAAATCTCATATCCAAAACGAAAACGAATGAAGCAGACAGTATAAATAAATGTCTATAATAAAAATACTTGAAGAGATGGATTACATCAGTAATCAGTTATTTTTACCTTGCATTGGTCAGCTACATATTCGTTACTCTTTATATTTTTAATATATAATTTTTTTCATAAAATTCTTGATAACTGGCACCATATAGAAAAGTGACATTACGGTGGCACCATAACTCGTTTAAGTTCCGCAGACGAATTAAATTAGTTGGCTGCTGCCGTCATTTCAAATATCATATTTGCATCTGCCGGCTTCATTACTCACTTGCCGGACTTAGGAATAACTTTTTCAGAAAAAGTATTTGCTAATTTAGATATAAATTTTGCGGTCTTTGTAGGAATGTAGATTTAATAATTCATTTATTTTTTTCTTTCTAAGCTTCATTCTGAGATTTTTTGTCCATATTCCGAAATAGTGATAAGTTTAAATGTGTAATTTTTATTTGCTGCTGAAAATTTTATTGTTTAAAAAAGTCTCGATAGCTGAGTGGTTAAGGGAGGGCCTCCAAATCAGGGGACTCGAGATCGATCGCCGATGTGGAGGGCTTGTACCAATGAGTTTTCGTAACATTGAGAAAAAAACTTAAGTACGATTTGTAATGTTAGGTTGGCCACAGGCGCATCATTAATATTATGTTATTCCAAATAATCTCTGGTGAAAAGTGGTTTGAAAGGACTAACTACTCCAGTATTGGGTATACGGTGACAGCTATTTATTTTAATTTACTGACTGTCACAGTTCAGCAGAACCGAACCTGATCTGTTAGCTCGTTTTTCTCCTCATTCCAATAAAAATATTTATCATAAATAAGACGTATCAATAGAAAAGCATGTGTAAATTTAATTATACAAAGTTCAAATACAAGTACAATTGTATCATATGTCTCAACTATAATTCGTTAACATTCCACAATTTAACTCTTTCAGTTTTGCATTTTATTATCCAGATTCCACTCAACTAGGGACGTTTCAAAATATTTCGTTCCGACCCCACCGACCGCGAGATACGAAACTCTTGAACTTCAACACTCAAAAGCTTATCTTTCAAGTAGTTGCAAGTTTTGATTCCTTCACAATTTTATCTTAATTGTTTGAGCAATAAATAATAATTCGTTAGATATCCGATTCAAGGTGTCTTAAAAGTAACTCGATTTAAACTTTCAATAACTTGAATAGCTCAATATAATGTTTTCAAAAGTCATTAATAATGCCGAATATTTGATGAAAATATATATATATATATATATATATATATATATATATAGATATTTGAGAAACTATTTTATTAAATATTTGTCTTAGAAATTCCACAACTACTACTTACAAGTTTGGAAAAAAAAATGTGGCTATCAACCACGGTATAACTTTTTTATGTAAAGTAGTTTAACTATGAGTCTCTGATTGAAAAAAAAATTAAATAATATTATCATTACTAATAAAAATTTCAATAGAAAAATGTTTTATGTTCGACTAAAGTTGTTTTCAGTGGCACATAACACAACAGACACCACAACGCTTATAAAAACCAAAATATAGTTTATCTTTACGTAACATAAGCAAGTTCTTGACTACAATCCCAGTTGGTGTTAAATGGCAATGAAATCCTAGTAAAATCAGTAACAAACTTTTCACTCTCCCGTTGAAGAATCCCACGTCGACATTGGAAGGAAACACTGACACAGACAAATTATTCGAATGCATGGATGGGGATGTCTACAATAAAATTACGAAAACCCGCCGTGTTTCTAGATGCTTGATTTAAGAAAGAGGATGGTGGAAGGGGTGGTATTGCAACATATAATTTCTACGCATACTCTTCAAAATATATCCTGCGCTTTGACTATATTATACAGCTTATGTACGATATTAAATTAATAATCAAAATATTGAACTAATGATAATAAGGCTATACATCGAGGTATGCTACGCGGCGCGGCGGCTGGGGCTCGTAATTCAATCAGCACCAACAGACGGACACAGCGCCCTGATTAGATTAGACGGCGACCACAATTACGCATATCAGATTTACATCTGCCGCCCGCTAAAGTTGCTCGCTTTCTACGCCAACACCACCAAACCAGTTAATATTCTTTTAGTTCACATACTATACACAAAATATAAATTATCAAGTTTAAACCAAAGTGATCGTAGTATTTTGCTCTTTTAATTTAAATCTTTGACTATTAACGATACAAAAATTGGAATATAAATCGTTGTTTAATATCCTAAAAGGTAGAGGTTTCGCCGACAAGTCAGGTCACTGTCATTAGAGGGGTTACCGTCCCATTGCATAATAAAATGGGCGAAGTTTCCTCAAGTCCATTATAAATTAGAACAGCGGCAGAGAACCGCATCACTTAAGATAGGTAAGATGTGACCCGGCACGAGCCAGCTAACAAACTTCCTTCTATATTGCCTCCGCAATCTTGATAAAAAGAACTACCCGTGATTCAAACTTATCGCTGGATTTAAAGATGAAGAATGTTCTCTAACTTTTAAATTCTAAAAATTGGTTTTCTTTACTCGCTTTATTTGTTCAATGTTTGCCACAATAAACAGCGAGTACAGTTCTATATTGTCATGACCAACACTTTATATTGTACACATGTAGGTAAAATTTTCAAAGTAAAGCAAGAGTGATATTTGCTTTATCAAGTGAAAGTTGTAGGAAATACCTTTTTTAAATTGAACGTCTCAGAGTCGAGATTAAAAGTAGCGGGCTTGTTTCAACTGTAACAATCTCTGTAAAATGCATTTTAAGCGGTTAATGCCGTGGAAATTGGTGCAACGCGAGGACGCGATGGCAGCTACTTTCAATTACACAGATGTCGCACTGAGTTCCGTATGACTGTCTAATGGCGACCTCCGAAACGTTTAATTTTGCTAGGTATGTATGTAGCTGCATCTGTTCGACACGATACCGTGACTATACAAAATAACGTCTCACATCAAGGTACATGTTACAAAATACGAAAAGACAAAAAATATTTCTTAAACCTTTCGTAGTACTCTTTTTGAAATGTTACTTAAGTAAGAAACAGAAGAAACTTTGCAAGAAAAATGTTAAAGACTTGGGGAAGGGGGGGCGACTTTTTAATTTCCGTTACGTCAATCTTCAATTTTAATGGATGTTCGAATATTATTTACGCAATGTAACCATTTTGTATTCTTTGTAAGTTACTCGTATTATATTTACATTTAAGCTATTTCACAAAAACAATATTACCATTTCATTAAAAGTACAGTAGTAACAGTAAAAATCTGTAGACAACTCTTTGCCGTGCAGTTTTGCCTCAATGACTCGGAAAAGTTTTAATCACAGGACACCCGAAATAATTTTCACCGAGCGTTCCCACTATGACCCTATTACATGGATGATTACAAGATTATAGAATTACAAAGGGAGAGAAGTGAGCTAATAGCCTGAGTGCTGGACATTTAGCCTCTCCATGATTTTCTGTCTTTCGTAGAGCCTCATTTGGTGGTCAGCAGTTTGGATCGCGTGCAAGTGAAGTTGACTTTTGGAGAAAAAGTTGGAAGATTCCCCCTTTTTTTGTCGCGTGAGGGAAATTTTCAAACAATCTTTGGCGGTAGAGACTGATGAGCAGCCCGCAAGCACAGTGTGGAGAGTATCTTGTAACGTATTACGAAAATTACTTTGCAACCATTATTTATAGTTGTCCTATATAATATAAAAGATATAAGTCCAACCGATGGCGTGATGATTATGCAGATGTTACCAATTTCTCTATAAAATAGAATTCTATAATAATAGCACATTTTACCTAGGTGGCATGGATGCATTTCGAACAATCGGCGATCCTGACAGTGCACAACCACGTAATCACACGGAATCCAAGGGTTAGCGTGACCCACGACAAGCACCGCACCTGGTTCCTTCACATCTCGGACGTGCGCGAGGAGGACCGCGGCCGTTACATGTGCCAAATCAACACAGTCACCGCCAAAACTCAGTTTGGATATCTGCACGTAGTTGGTAAGATTTTCACGTAACTGTCAAAAATAAAGCAATATTCAACGAAAGGTTGACCAACAAAATAATGTTCTCCTAGATTTTCTCCTAGATTTACAATATCGTATAGCTAATTTGTAAAGAAATATTGAAAAAAATTATAAAGTCCATGACCATTAAACGCTGTAGTGAAGTGAATAAACGTGAAGTTCAAAAGAAAGCATTCTTGGCAATCACGCACCCTAAGACTCACTCAAACTTATTAAAATCTTAGGGATTTTATTTGCTACGAAATCGTTATAGCTTGTCTTATTGTGTATGTCTTTGTGTTGTGTAATTGTAACGACACAAAATTCACCTTATAATAAAGGTATAATTATGTTACTTAGTACACAGAATACTCTTCTTTTTTATCAGTCTATTTAGGTCCCTTGCTAACCTCTCCTAGAAATAGCAACTAACAGCTGGTAAATATTTCTTGAAGGGTGTGCATATACTCACCATGGTGGGAAGATGCTAGCTAGCAGAGTGAACTACGAGCAGATAAAGTTGAGATTTAGAAAAAACATGATATATTTCTCATTATTTTTTTATTAAATATTTCTGCACTATAAATAAAACTTTCTATAAATTGCTTTAAAGAAAACTCACATGTTGGATATCCGTAAGAATTCCAAACTAGAATATATAAGAAAATTTCAATGCATCTTAAGTCATAGAGATATGTGCGAAACGAGATGTGTAATTTCAAAAGTTGACTTATCCTCAATTACAGTGCCACCTTCAATCGACGACTCGTTGAGCTCGAGCGACGTTATCGTCCGAGAGGGAGCCAACGTCACTCTGACGTGTCGCGCTAATGGCTCTCCTAAGCCTACCATCAAGTGGAAACGGGATGACAGCTCAAAAATCTCCATCAGCAAAGGGCATTCCGGTTCGTTCTTATTAAAGACAAAATAAGTCGTCTAAAACCATCAGTATGGGTATTAATATTTGTCTAATTTTTACAGTTTCTGAATGGGAAGGGGAAGTCTTGGAAATGGCCAGAATTTCCCGATTAGATATGGGTGCTTATTTATGTATTGCTAGTAACGGTGTTCCGCCAACTGTTTCTAAGCGAGTTAAAGTGAGCGTTGATTGTAAGTGTATTTTTTTAATAATTCTTTTACAGAATTTATGAAAGACAAAATGTGAGTTTATTGTTAACTGTATATTTCTAGTTCCGCCCATGTTATGGATCCCTCATCAACTCGTGGGTGCCCCTATCTACTACAACGTGACCTTAGAATGTTTCACTGAAGCTCACCCTACATCATTAAATTATTGGACTAGAGATGATGGGCATATGATACATGAAAGCCCCAAATATCACATGGAGAACATAATTGGAAGCCCTGCTTATAAGACCCATATGAAATTACTGATAAGGCATATTGTGACTGAAGACTATGGTACATATAAATGTGTTGCAAAAAATCCTAGAGGCGAATCAGACGGAACAATACGATTATATAGTAAGTTGTCTTTATAAGTGGGATATAAACACCGTTAATGCTAGTTAAATATGCCTTCATAATATTAAATAAAAATTATATTTAGCTTCTTCGCCACCGACAACAACTCCTGATCCTCGAGCGATGACCATTCCACCACCTTCTCGACCACCACGGCGAGATACCCCACTAACGGACAAAGGTTGTTAATTGTGTAATAATTTTGATATCTAAGATTTTATTCATAGTACAAATTTATAAAGATTTGAATTTTGATACTAATGTGCAAATTATAATTATTAATTACTTCACAGGTAATGGATTCAAACTCAGGATTCAATGTTTTGCAGATAGGTATATCAACCACTGAGCCACACGGACTTAGAATGAGAGTAAAGGCAATGTGGAGCAGACAGGTTTTTGTTTTATTTCGTACATGTGTACATCACCTTAGTCATTTACTTTTTTGAAGTTTGAAATTGGGAAAGATATTAAAAATATTCAGTTAATAGTTAGTATTCAGTTAAAATTTGTCACTACGTGGGCATGTGCAATTTGTTTGATATTTTCGTTTGGCAATTAAGTTGATCTGCTTAACTCTTGCTTTACAATATGTGTTTTGACATAAACATTTCACAACTGTATTATAAGCAAATTACCATGAATTTTGCAGAAAAATAAGTTCCTTAATTTCTGATGTCGCTACCGATAAAATGCATCGAAACAGGACTTTTATGTTGACGATTTCGTTTATTAAGAGATAATATTACCTTTACGAGTTGTATCCCTTCAGAACGTTCAGTTTATTTTCATTGTTTGTTGCCGTTTCAGTTATTATTAGTGGTCGTTATATTTGTTTATAGATCGTAAACTATTACGGCTCCCTGCTTGTCGCCAGTCGGTATGTTGTTAACTAGCTACGAATGTTATGTTGATCGTAAAATTCAAACAAATGGTTTATAAACGAAAGGTTTACGAAGTGGTTTGAGCTGTATGCTTATATTATACCAACATTAGTAGATAGAAATATAAACAGTTCTATGACTTTTAATCCCCGACATGAAATATTAACGGTAGGCATTCAAAAGCGATAACGTACAAACGCCTGTTCCAGATTTTACCACAGAAGTTTATCAGCAGAACATAATTGTACATATGATAACAATATTACTACAGTTCCTTAGCAGCGAACGATTCTGCTATCACTTTTCAACCCGTAGGCATCATAAATATGTACTACGGAAATGTCACAAAATCTTTAATGACGGAATAACCATCTTCAGAACGTTGCTATTGCCTGCCTACCTTGACAGTTACAATATATTCAATAAATATTATGTCCTGAGTACTAGAGCATTTGCTGATTGTTAAAGAAAGAAAGAACCATTACTTAAAGAATTAATAAAATAATAATATTAACGACCGCTTCGCTTTGCGGTCTTGCTGCGAAGCACAAACATTATTTTAAAGACGGGAAAGGAAGTTATGTTTCACAATGTAAAAAAAATCGTAAAGAAATTACTGAACATTTTCGATTGATCATCGCAGAGTTTACATGCTTGATAATGCATTTTTGCGAGGCAAAACACGGGACGCGACTTCGACTTTGATGATATTTACTTAGTGTGTGGTTGCGCTGGTGTATGGCGTACAGGAGCTATGTACATGAGGCAGTTAATATCATACACTTTTTTAATTAGTACTTTCATTGTGTGTATTTTAAACAGTATTCTCATCTATCGTTGAAATAATGGATTTCGACAAAATAATACCTAACTTCATTAGCTAATATAACTTTTTTTTGCATTATGTAAGGTTTACATTAGAGCATAAAGTCTCCCGGAATGTAAGTGATACCTCTGGTGTTATGAACTTGTTATTGTATTACAAGATAAAGAAAAAGCACTTCATTTAAAATTATAGTTAAAAATGCCATAACGCGTTGAAAACAGCGTGGCTTATAAGTTGCTTGTTGCGCGTCATTAGTCCGCCGTTGTAGTAAAGTTGGGCGTTTCCCTGTCGCGTCGCCGCCGGACAGCGTCATCTTGCACGACAACCTATTACAACAAAGCGTCAACTTCCGGCTTCCCGACGTCTAACTTATAAGATTTTCTTTATAACTTTCTATTATTCTGCTAAAAAAAAACACGCAAAAGTTAGCTTTGTACATTTGACAGTTAATTAATTATTTCTTTTCAGTTATTTTAATCAGTATTTACAGAAAACATTTAAACAGCGTTTTTTTGCCAGTCACAGGGTTTTCCCCGGAGATTGTCATGCTTTTAAAGGGTTTTTCTATAGTCGCCTCTAATAACACCCACGGGAAGGAAGGGAGATGCAGATTTTGTAACTGGTAGAGTCAAGTGTGGGATTTTGCTGTAGCTCAAATGGGCCGGCTCGATCAGGGTAACTCCACGGCCTTCAAGAATACCTGCTTGAAGTAAAGGCATCTTGTGCTTCTGCGTTTCGTTCGGTGAGTGAGGTAACCGAACGCCCACTTCCCCTTCCACTTCGCCAAATATCTATAAAGGACATCAAAGCACTAACCACTTACCAGCAGGTGAGTCGCTTGCTCCTATGCCGCCTTAAACAAAAAATTTAAGTCGCTTCCACGCAGCCTTTCTACTTGCTGGACAAAAAAACTGAATTAAAGCTTTCGTATACGTTTCGGGAAACCTGATACTGATTTTACTGCTGTTAAACTGTAACTGTTAAATAGTAATTAAAATGTTAAATGCTCAATTTGACGACATGCTTGGCTTCGAAGGAAAACATCGTGAGGAAAGCTGTATGTCTGAGAAATAATAAAAAAAATATTTTGAGGACTTGAAGCAACATTTGCGAACACTTTCCGGCTCCTAATCTCTAAAGCCGGCTCAAATTTTGAGAGGAGGCCTTTGCCCAGCTGTGGGACATTTGAAGGGTGCCTACTACTTTACTTTTTTGTTCATTCATATTTCGTAATAGGTTTTGGTGTGAGCAAAAAGGTAACTACGACTTAAGATTTAGGATTACAATCTTAAAATAGAACAGGGTTACATGTGCGATAAGGAGGTACGACAGTTGTCTTAAAGTAGAAAAATAGACGGAACGATAACGAGCGCATTCCTAAGTTTCGCGGCAGTTTTTGCGCAGCGCGGTGAAAGCCCGCCGAGGACATCGACCGTCCTCCATGTTTTACTTTTTGTGTCCATTACGAATTTACGGCCAGCCAGGCCACTCGACAATATTGCACGACTTTTCAATAACTGCCGACCGCCCGCCCCGGCCTTTGCCATATTGAATCTTTTACCTAATGAGTTCTCCCTATTTTGATAAAGGTTGTCCGTGTAACTTTATTATTGTATCTTCGACGTCTCTGAAAATGCATCCTATAAATTAGAATTGATTTTCACGCTTTTACTCTTATCTAATACTACTGAATGAGTTTGAATGAAGCTTTCACTTACAGATAGCTTGATTCTTCGAAGTTTTAGGTTGTATTTACGAGAGATGTAATAAAATCAATTAGCAACATATCAACCTGCGCATTATTTTATGTATGGCGAAATAATTAACGAGGATAACCATTATTTTAATATTAATAAAAAATGTTAAATCCTGAGTGAATCGCCTGTAGCATATAAATTAAATAAAATAATTATAAGCAGGTCAATAAGTAATAGATAGCTAATGAATGTTAATGTAGAAGTTATACTTTTTTTGTAAGGTACGAAAATAGGTTTATACGGAATACGGAAATATAGAGAATTCTTAATATCTGTAATGAATAGTAAGCCGTGTGGTATCGCTGATTCATCAGCCCTCTTCGCAGAAAACAGCCCGCAGAACAAAGAGGGTGAGAAAGTCATGGTGTTCTCCAGGTGTAAATCTGGAGACGAGACTCGCCCCCCACTATGCCTTATCTCCCGATGAAAAATGTCATCTCAGGGACAAATGGATGAGTCATGCCAAATGAAATCTGCAATGTTTACTTACTCCTTTGAATGATCGGATGCGAGAGAGAGAGTATGTTACATACATGTTACATATCATTATTTACACATAAACAGAAAAGTGTAAACAGTACTGCACAAACTTTTAGGTTTTTAAGTAAACTGTGTTGAGTGTAAAATTTACTATTTACATTTGCACATATCATCATTATTTACCTTTAACAACGATTGATTTCTTTAAAAAATATGTGATTTTAGGAAACAAATATCAATCAAATCTGAACGAGATTGATAGACGAGAATCGGGGAAGCAGAAAACAGATGAGGGTGGCGGGAAGACACATCTCAACTGGGTGGGCGGTGCATCGCAAGTCACAGGTACATCAGTAACTTTAGCACCCCACTTTATTATACCTTGATTTGTAGGAGACGTGTAGAATGAGGTGTTATAGGGTACTATAATGCGTAACTTAACAAAAAAATTAAAATCCATAAAGTGTATTATTCTAAAAATTTATAATCAAAAGATAAAATTACTATTTTGGACCATAAGAAATCGACTACATTTAAAATTTAGTTTTAATCATATAGATACAACTAATGACATAACTTACGTCCAATATGTATTTTACTTCTTACAGGCGACGCAGATTGGAGAAGAAGCCAGCCGTGGATATTGCTTTCATTGTATTTAATTTATATTTTTAAGTAACTTCTATATAATTCTTATGTAACTTGTTTCTGACCGTATAATTATTGGTTTTATATTTTTTATATAATTTACTTTAAAATATAATATTTCATAAATTAAAATATATCATCATCTTAAAAAAACACAGAATGTGGTTTCTTGCAATTATCTAATACATGTTATAGCTAAACTATACCTTAAAAGTATTATAACAATTGAATTTACATTGTTGCAACAAGTCATAAGTTAAGCTTGTGACTAGCTAGAGGTTACATAAAAATATTACGTTTAATTTTTCAAAGTTATGTCCTCATTTTGTTTTATAAGAACAATTCTCAATGTCTCTGAAAACAGGTATTTAGATTAAACTTAGTATAATAAATATAGCACTAAGCATATTGTCACAAATTTAACTCTTTGTTAATTTTTAACCTTTTTGGTTTATACGTATTATATAATTAATTATAAATTTATAAATATGTATAAATATTGTTATTGTATTTATTATAACATAGTGTATCACAGTTCCTCGGAAATTAATTATAATATCACGATGAAGCAGACTTTGAAAATAATTTACATCTGATTATTTCCTAATAGAACTTAATTTTGCGCTTCAATTCTGTTTATTTATGAAATCTGCTAAGCCTTAAAGGATGAATTCGGATCGCACATCTATTAATACAATATAAAGTGCACACAAATCGTAATGGTTAGTTAAATATATAGCGTAAGACTGAAAAAAAAATGTATAACTTCTAAACAATATACTTTATGAGCTTCTCTAAGCATCATGTTCGCTGTGATAAATGATTTGAGTTGGCAACACTTTAAAAACTTCTTTAATAATTATTTAGACATATTTTAACACAATGTGCTTATGAAATCTTATCTTAAATCTAAAATTAAATTAACATATTTTATTTATTCCATTCTAATGTTTTTCAATATCTGATAATTTTGTAAAGCATTATTATATTAATTGTTCAAATCTAATTTAGTTACTAAGAACGCAGTATTTAAAGTGTTGTTAAAGTCAGATTGTTCTAGTAATGCATTATCTCTCCAGACCATAATTATTTGCAAACAAATAAACAGAAGTAGCTTTTTTGGCATAACAACAGTATAAGTACGAGAACTCTTAATGTCAACAAGCTTTTCCTTGACACAGAACCTGGTAATTTTTTCTCATTAATTACTTATAGGTCCCGACTTTCTTCTGTCAATTAAAGTTTTTTAAATGAGTATTGTATCTGCTCTAATGTTACACTTAACATGTTGCCAAATCGCTAAGTATAAGATAAAGATGCATAGTAAAAATTGATGTAAATATATTCTTTAAGCCAAATTAATGGAATGTGTTTTTAACAGAGTGTATAAACTGTTTAAAATGTGCACTGTAATACGATATATTAATATTTGTAAGCCTTCTTACGTAACAATACGTAATGATATTAAGAATGAATAGGTTATAAATAAAATAAAGCTTGTTTTAAAAAACTTTTTTTATTCGATCCTACCATCGAAACATAATTATATTATCTCGCGCAAGCTCCACCACAAGTAAAGCTACTCGTATACCTTCCAAGGAACACACAACAACAGGACAGGTGAGTGAACGCAGAGGGAGTACCCGCACTAGTGGTGGTGCTGCCCGTCTCGACATTCTTCATTACACTATTTTAATATTATTTATTATAAGTGGTTACAGATGCTTTGTGACTACAGAGGAATAAGATGAAATGCCTGGCTGTGTCCTGTAATTCTACTAATAATCTTTCAAACCGAAAGGCAACAGAGGTTGCACTACTGATTGACGGTTGAAAAAGATGAGAGTGTGGTACCCATACGGTTCCAAATATAATACTGCTATTAATTATTACATTATATACTCGTACGTACATATTTTAGTTTTGAGTATAATTTAATAGAAGTAATAATTTTAAAGCCAAAATTAGGATTAAAATCTCGAGCTGTCTTGTCCCACAAATATAATTTATGCAGGGAAAGTTTCCATCCATCACATTTTGATGGACCGAAATGCTTGCAAACAATATGCGGCGGATCTTTGAAGATTAGGGCAGGCTTTTGGGGCGCCGAAGAGGCTCCAACTATGTATGGCCGCTCGCCAACTCCCGTAAGCCAATCTAACTTCTTTTAAATGTGTTTTTGATGTAAAGAACACATTATGGTACGCATCGCTTGCTTCAAATCTCGTACCAAATTAGCTTTTGATTTACTGGATCCTAAGTTTATAACTGCCTAATATAGAGAGCGTAATATAAATCATTAACTTATTCTTGCACGGCACGAAAAAAATGATTAACAATGATTATAGCAAATCATAATAAAATTAGATCTACAAAAATGTTTTTTTAACTTTTATAGGAAACTATAAGACATTACAATTTTGGTTTTGATATCTCCATCGCAAACATCTTAAAATATACAAAACAGTGTTTCTGGATAGATCATTGTAACTTATTATTAAATGCCAAATTGGCAGGTACATTTTCACCTTATCGAATGTTAGTCGCTAACTGCTTTGTAAACATGTATGTAACTGACCCGTAGTGAAATAAAGAATACAAAACCTTCCACATCTGATAATAAGGTTAAAAGTTCACCGAAAAATTATCAACATCATGTAACGTTTTATCATAATTGTCACGTTTGTAGCAGCAAGCTCATTACTTAGCCGCAACACGGTAGGCGTGGACTTACTTCCGTCGAAACCGGACACGACGGGGAGACCAAATAAAATTAACGCTTATTGCCTTCCGTTGAAATCACCCTTAAATTACGGGGTTGACTTTTACAAAGGTTATTTTTTATATTCTGTTTTATAAAACTACTTAATAAAACGTTGAATATGTTCCGGTTCTAGTTACTTAATTTATTTGTCATATCTAATTAATAAATTAATAATTATTATGAGTTTTAATAAAATTATATATTATTATATTAAAAATTAAGGTACGTACATTACAAAATCATTATATTGGATGACTACTTGATCTGTATCTTTTGGGCAGTTCACGAATATTGTGTTATGTAAAACATTATGTTGAATATTCGTGCTCAGATAAACTCCTTAAGTGAATGATGAACTGTTCCCTTTTCTTATACAAGTCCTGTCATCGGTCAACTTCCTCGTCAAACAAGAAACAATATTAAAAGTAGATCAATCTAAGTATGATCTTAAGAACAGTTCTTTAAATAAATTTATTAATAAATTTTTGACGCTTTCTCCCTAAATATTTTGTTAAATAAAGTCTTTAAAAAGTGATTTGAAAAAAAATTATTAACAATGATTATAGCAAATCATAATAAAATTAGGAAACTTTAATATAATTTGTAAAAACTCTCTTAAAATTTGTTAAAACTTTAAAATTAGTTATGAGATGTTATACAATGTTGTATAAATGATTTACAAGTTACAAATCAATTAAAAGTTTTTGACGACTAATTTCCAAGTCAACTCTCCTTAATATTCAAACCATCTTACTTAAAAAATAAAAAGGTACACAAAAATAAGCAAATGGCAATAACATTTCTTCAGGATGTAGTAAGTGCATCGTAAGAGTAAGCACTATAATATGTAGATTAGAATAAGCATAAAATAGAGCCAAAAAATAGTCCTTTATTTCCACATAAACATTTGTTGAACTCTTAATACACAGCATTCAATAAACTACGGAGTATGGACATGTAAAGGTTAATAATATTATTTACAAAAATCAATTGTGAGCTTCAAATATCTCTTCAATACATTAACTATTATAGTAAATTAATAATTATTATTTAATATTATAATTTTATAAATACCGTACAGAATATACAGGAAACGTATCAATTCAGGAACAGAGGGGCACGGTAATGTACACAAAGCGCTGTAACTTATAGATAAACCATCTTCATAGTAGTATCGGACTAAGATAAATTGGCTGTGCAAGTGCCGGTGAAAACAAAGCAATATTATCCGGACTAGTGAATACGAGCGTCTGCTTACGCTCCTCATAGAGTCCCCCAATAATTTCCAGGAGGCAAATTAATCCGGGCACGGGCAGGCCGATCGGCGCCGGGCAACGCGTCCCCGCATACTAATGCTATTGTTTATCGAAGGGGCTAATCTGTGCGTAGCAGCCGTTACTGCCCACTATAGAAATAATAACGGATCACTTTCGGCCTCGTCTAATCCGTAGCCATCAAGTCAGACGTGCCCGTCTTCTTGTTTTTCTGCTGATTGTTCATTATTCAAACCTTGTTGCAAACGATTCTTCATTAGTTTTCGGAAACTTCAAAAGACAAACTATTTAAGAAACTGATTTCGTAGATGCAGATCTGCCACACGCCTTTTATCATTTTTGTCAACTAAGAGCATCAGTAATCAATATGTGTTCAAACATTTCGCTCTTTGGTTTTTTGCAAAAAAGAACGAAATTCCTATGACAGCTTATATTATAGCATTGCATTATTTTTAAAACAATAAGAGAAATAAGAAGTTTTGCTTCATGGCGCAAATAAATATGAAATGTTGACTACTTAGATTTTGATCACGATTTAGAAACTTACCTCGATGAATCATCATCATCATCATCATCATTTCAGCCTATCAGAAGTCCACTTCTGAACATAGACCTCCCCCAAAGATTGCCACAAAGCTCGGTCCTGAGCCACCTGCATCCATCGACTTCCCGCAACACTGCGCAGGTCGTCACTCCAACTTGTGGGGGGTCGTCCTACACTGCGTTTGCCTGTACGTGGCAGCCACTCGAGAACCTTTTTCCCCAGCGGTTGTCAGTTCTGCGAGCTATGTGGCCGGCCCATTGCCACTTCAGCTTGCTGATCTTTACGGCTATGTCGGTTACCTTAGTTCTGCTGCGGATATCATCGTTGCAGACTCTATCACGCAGAGAAACACCGAGCATAGCCCTTTCCATAGCGCGCTGAGCAACTTTGAGCTTCCTCATACGGGCTGCAGTGAAGGACCAAGTCTCGGATCCGTATGTCATCACTGGCAACACGCACTGGTTGTATACTTTCGTCTTGAGGCTTTGCGATATACTCGACGAGAAGATATGGAATAAATGTATGAAATACATTCCTATACAAATTAATAAAAAATTAAGAAAATTCTTCTACATTCTTCTTCGTCAGCCCATTTAAGCTCATTGCTGAATGTAGGCCAAGAAAGTGCTAAACCAAAGAACCATCTTCAGAGCGATATAAGATCGTAAAGTGAACGATCGTAACGTAACTGCCTATAAATTCCCACAACTGGGCAAAAACCTCCACTCAATTAGTTGACAGTATTTTGGAGCCGTAATAGGTCCGCCACACTGCTTTTTAGAAGTGTTATGGAACACGTGTTGGCGAACATCTCATGTCCTAGAATTTTTTTTCATAGTCATAAAATTCTACTTTTAACGGGGAGGCATGATAAATGAAGCTATAATAATATAAGCTATAATCATGAGCTCTCGACCGCATACCCAATACTGGGGTGATCAGAGGCCTTGACACTTATTTTAGACATTTCATATAACCCACTTGTCACTACAGCTTACTTGGACCAACCTATCGTGGTATTAGTGTTCAGGCCAAAGATTTAAATCGTACATGAGTTTCGGTACTTTATTAGAGCGAGTCTTCTACGTAGGAAAGCGATCTCGGGTCTTCTGATTCGGCTATCGTGGCTCATTGCAACACGTAATATTATTGGTGCGGGCGTCGACCTCGCGCTGACCGCGTATAATATGAAACTTTAGATACATAGTGCCCTTGAGTCTCATTTTTCTTCAATACATCAGTGTAGATTAGTAAATGTAACCCAATCAATCACTCACATAACGATTTACTTGTGGCTGCAATCGCATTTACATCTAGCTCACAATTATAACCATATAACTCAACTTTGCTACAATGTAAATTTATTTATACCGTTATGAGACACCCATGTATAGTCGAAGAAAAATCAAAAAGTCCCGTTTCAAACCCAACAAATTACAGTAGCATGTGTAAAGCTGTAAAAGCACCGTCCTTCACTGAGTGATAATAAAGGTAACCCTCTGCCTCTCGTCTGCGGCGCCTTTATTGTTATCGAATAAAAATAATCCCCGGGATTTTTTGGGATGATCGTAAATTATGGCGAATACCGCAGGGGTGCGAGACTCGCGCGAATATAGCTATGGTTAACGGTTTTTGCATCTTAAGTACTCGCTCCTATATGTTCTCATAAAATTAAGTGTCTAGGAGATTTATCGTTACAACTGAAAAAGTATAGATCTGAAAAATTTTACTACATAAGGAAAAATTTACGTTTATATCTTGAGGTAAGAAAAATCTAATAAAGCGTGTAGAACCAATCTGCAAATAGTAATTGGCTGTACAATAAATAAGTCCGTTCGATCGAGGAATGACACGCTCTCACAGAAGATCATCGTAAAATATCAGTCTAAAACTGCTGTATTACGTTTGGTGAGTGATAGAACGGAGACCAAAATGGTGGTCACGAGGCTTCCCCGTCACGGGTTACAACGTTCTGCATCTTGATACTTCGTTGTGGTGTGATTCAGGTATCCATGGGCCGCAGTGGTCGAACTATCAGGTTGACTGGTCTGTCACTCTAATTTGTAGATATAACGACCACCAACGCGTGGCTTAGTGGTCAGCGTACCTTACTGAGCCATAGAAAACCCAGCCGAATTTAACATTTGTGGAAAAACAATATTGGTTATCTAGTCTGGTTGTGGTGTGTTCATCCCGTGTCACTGACACTGCAGCTGACCCTTCCTCCGATCTTTTCGAATCCCCCAACACCATCGGATTTGGGAAGGTAAAGACGAGTGAGTGAGTGCTTCTGTGTTTGCGTACATTTTAAGTTGTCAGCGTGGGTAATAACGGCCAAAAAAAGATCATACAAAGGAAAGAATTTAATAAAAATAGAATGGTATTATTCATCGTCGTCATAAGTTCATTGCTGGAAAGTCTTGCTTAATAAGTGCCGGTAAAAGCTACCATTTATTTTATGGAATGTTTGTATATTCTCACCATTCTATGCAGACTGATTGGTTTGCGGTGCTAGAACTCTCGTAATAATGATGATAGAAACACCCTTTGCAGATCTTAGAGATCAAGTCCATCATTCCGTCATATCACATGTCGTATTAGTCGATCACAAAACCCTAGTTGCCAGCCAGCAGATTGCATCATGTGCAGAAGGGGTAAAATTTTGTGGAAAAAGCTGAATGAACATAAAATGCTCGCATTATTGTGCATTTTTTGGGCTGCAGGTTTCGTAATAACATTATCCTTCACTGTTGAGCCTGTGGTACAATCATTAGGTATTTTAAATAGCAGGTTTGAAATCAACCTGACCTCGCATATTTTATACATTAACGGGGAGTGTGAGAAGCGAAAAATAAGCAACGTTGATATCTGTTCGGCAAAAGTATGAAGTTACGTTAATTGCTTTAAAACAAATACAAAACTGTCTAACCACCTTACTTAAATAGACAATGAGAATAAAAGAAGAAAGACTTTCAAATTAACAAGACTTCGGTGTGAGTGCTGTTGAAATAACGGGGCACGGTACGCACATTTTAGTCGGTGTGAAGCGCTGAAAAGCCACCGATACCAACAAAAGTGGCAACTGAAACTAATGAATTATTCATAGAGGCGGTGCGGTGCATGTTCTATCACTGTTTTATCTATTGCGGGCCCGCCGCGGCCGCGACCCGATCTCCCCCACTTCGTACGCCGCCCGCAAGGGTTAACTACCTTCTAGCCAACAATTTTAGTACCGTTTGAGAAGACTAGATAAGCATGGCGCAAATAAACATTACCTTAATGCGACCGCTAACACAATTACCGCCTAAGCACCGTTCATTTATTAATTTTAGATTGTTTCGACATCGTTCGCAGCTAATTATGTTTGTTTTGAATTTGTATACTACTTATTAGCAGTACCATGTATCAAATTTTTTTTTAATTTGAAAATATATGTATATAAAGAATGTAATTGTCATTTTGTCACAAAATGCACGGAGAAATAATACGATATTAATCAGATTTGCAAATTTATATAATAATAAACCTTAATTAATGTACGGGGGAATATTTCTTCACCTGTATGTGTTGCACTTAGCTAACAAACGAAGCTCTGGCGACTGACTGATACCGAAATATCCTTCCTAATAATGGGAAGCGAGATGTTGCTAATATTATATAATTATAAGTATTGGTATAAATTCCGTTTACCAACCCAGCCTGTTAAGTATGGTCTCATCTTTCATTCATAGCATACCTCCTTTTGTTGGTGCATCCAAGGAAAGGCCAGCAGTGGACTCATTCAGGCTAAGAAAGAAGCAGAACGAAAGAAATAAATAATATTATTAACATCTGGACGAAAACTTCATTTTGTGTTACCAACTTACCACCATATTAGTCTAAATATGATGAGAGTTTTGAGAATTTTCTATAATGATTGAACTGCAACATTCATCACATAAAACCTACAAATGTTTTCTACATACACCAAATCATCGAATAATTTTTACGATAATATGTAAATATAACTAATAAACTATATGTAGCTTCCAAACAATATTTTATTAAAACAAAGAAAAGTAGCAATCTCATTTAAAAGCTTTCCGTATTGTTAAACTATGACAATATCTTTTTGTCAAACGTATTAAGTATCCATGAAGGGTATTGGAAAATACAGGATAATTTTATGTAAAAAAAAATGTATAAAAATGATATAGCGAAATAATGAGTTATGCAACGTCGACTTTACCAGACCACCTTGCCTATGCGTGGCTAAGGTGGCAATAAAGTTGTAGCCTAGAAAGAAAATTCTGAAACCTTCTATGCCCGTAAACGTATACTATATATTTTTATTTATTTACGTATAATATATATATATATAGTATATTATTTTATTTATTTATTATTTTATTTATACATCCATCTCAAAAACTAAAACGGATGAGCGGGACTGTCCACTTTGAACATGGGCATCTGGTAACATTATAGTCCACTAGTCCAGCAGACACGCCGACGCCACGATCCGGACGCGTTGCCGTAAACAAGATAAAGCTGCCCGCTTGCCGCCGGTAACGCACGACACATAAATCTGAGCAGATTTCATTGCCCGCTCCCACTTGATCCACGATCTCCCAGGTAATCTTTTCCCGGCACATTTGTGTTACTTTTCTTTTATGAAGTGTCGTAAGTTGACGATAAATAAACCCTGTGTAGCCTTATCTTTTACACACCTGAGAAGAAGACTGAATGAAAGATAATTTGCCGTAGTAACTGATAAATATATTTGCTATGCTGTCTGATTGATGCTATGCGAGTTACACATACGCGACACGTGGCCATATTGCATCTACTCAGTTAAAATATATATGCTGTGAACTATATTATTGATCACGACTAAGAACTTGCTATGTCCGGTATCACCGTACATGCACCCGGGTGAGATGATGTAGTATGGAAGATGCTTGAGATGATCTTGCCTATTTACAAGGCGATAAACATTTTTTTAAACTATATTCAAATAACCACGACAATTTAATACAACTTAAAATTACACTTAAGTAAAACCGGCGAAGTGTTTTCATTAACCGATTTGCTAGTCGAACACTTAACGCTTTACTCATCTCTCTTGGCTCTAATTTAACACTGTCACTCATACACTGTACACTTTACTCTGCTTTTAGGCCGAGGCGCGGCTCACCTTCGCTAGCACATACAGAATCGACGGAAGGATCTCCCATGTAAGTTAACCAGCAGTATTTTTTTTACTTATCCCTTATCCCTTATCGGGAATAACTCTCCTTTTCCGACATGGAAAATCTCGTAGCAATCCAATACCAAATCATGGAAGCCATGGATCAACTCGTAGACAATTTTAAAAAAGACGTTGCCGTACGCCGGCACATATTGTAAAGCGACTCTGCACATTGAAAACCTATTTTTTCCTACATCATTACAATGTATATTTATTAAACTTTGCGAATTCGAAGATAAAACTTTGAATTTCTGTAATGAAGACATTACAATCTCTTTGGTCAATAATCGACACATTGCATTGAGAGATAGACTGTGAGGTCTACAAAGAAAATGTGCAATACGAATTTACAGCAAGATGAGGCCAGAGAATCGTGAGAAGACGAATCCACAAATAGAATTACCAATTCATCAAAATAAATCCCCGAAAAACACAATTTTTAAAAAGCAAATTGAAGGGTACAGCAAAAGTTCTGAAATTTATAGTTTGTTCGGAGATTCTAAATCAGCGGTACAATAATAAATGCAAATTTTTAATGCTCAATGGAATCTTATTATGAGCCTACTATAGCTCAGGGATCACCTATTAAAAAATACATGACACAACCAACGAATATCTAAACGCCGTCAAGAATCAGGGATTAATATAAAACCAGGGACCTTATGGTCGTTTAAATTGTATCACATAAATTAGACCCGGACGATTACATAGAATCACTGAAAAATCCGAGATATTTTTTATTATTTATTTGATTATTTACCTTACAGGCAAAAGCCCAATTTGCAATAAAAATCACGACGTACTATATTGCACTATATTTATACAGTATAAACCGGACGTTCAACGTCAAAACAAATCAAAGTTATAGTTGTGCCAAAACTGTCTTTATAACAACCAAGGTAAGGACTGTTTTTCCAACAAAAGGTGCCATAAATGTCATGAGAAGCATCATAATTATGTTAGTCCACGTATACTTTACCGTCAACTCCGCAAAGTAGTCGCAATGCCAACAACTTCTAACTGCAAGCAACTTAAAAGTAGACCGCACTGTCATACACAGTGTCGCTTGAAGACACGCAGAAAATACTCTTGGCGACAACACAAATCTGTCTTATCTGATCATGCACGCTCTCAACAGCTAAGCATCGAAGACATCGAGAAGATATTCAAGCAGATTTTAGTGCATGACGACTTTCTCTGTCAACAAATGTTATGGCGCAAACATTCCACCGAACTTCTGAAGGATATATCTTATCAACCGTCACTTATGGTACAAAAGCCGCAACTTATTTAGCCACAATGATACTTAAACAGTGAGCTATAGTTGAGCACAGCTGCTATCCTACAGCAGCCAAGGTGCTAAAGGAACAATTCTATATGGGATCAGCTAAACAAATACAGGAAGAGCTCATGGATCTTCTCAAGTCCTAGGATTTAACCTTCGTTAGAACCCACAAAGGTAATGTCATTCTGAGAGCACATTGGCAAAGAACAGAGCCTACACCAATACATATAATTTTAAACACCAAGCTCCTCCCCTGGTATGCTAATGTTCAAATTTCTATGCAAAATTACTACGCACCTCACCACAAAGCCAACCCAAAAGAAATCTTTCAGGAGAAATATTAAAAATATTCGATCCTCTGGGATCGGAAGAATTTGGGAAGCACAAGTAAACAGCTTAAAACATCACTTACTTGCTCATTGCTATAATATTTTCCGTATACTGTCTTAATACTCAATAATCCCAATTGCACGTGGCGCCCTACTGGCTAACAAAGAAAGCTCAGGCGAACGACTGGTAATGAAAAATCCATCGGAATATGTCCAACATTGCTAGGACTCCTTTCCTACCCAGGAGCGGTCTGGATAGGTGCCTCCCTCTTCCCTATTTCTGCCGATTATCAACAGTGCAATAAATGGTGTCTTCCGGTTTGAAGGGTACAGAAAGCCTGTTAACAGTTTAATAGGCCTGGGCATCAAAGATCACATAGTTATTACAGAACCACATAATAAATAAATTCTGGTGTACAATATTACTGGGAAAAACCGTAGTAATTCCCGACATCTATCGGGAACTTTTGACACCTCACTCGAGGTGGCGCTAATGTCTTGTTTCCTTTAACTAATTACGAGACGTTATAATTACAATTTGAGTACCACGTTATAATTTTGAGTGAAATTATTGATTGCTTAAGTTTGTTAACAATAATCCGATTTACTTATTTTCTAATGGGGAATTACAATTTAATTAAGATTTGTGTTCAGTACTGTAAATATCTTAAGTAATTTTTTGTTATTGAGTGAACACCGGCAGAGGGACACGTGAGTTTTGGGGTTGGACGGTGTAGGTCGTCAATTCTTTCACTGTTGTGTTAATCAATTTTTAAAGAGTAATCTGTGATTTAAAATTGTTAAAAATGTAAAGTAAAGAAATAAATAAGTAATAAATGAGTTCCTTATTTGTAATGGATCAAGAAAAGGACACAGCACTGCTGAGCTGTCGCATAGGGACAGCAGTGCTGCTCCTCCAATAAATAATAATCTATATCGCATATAATCTAAAACAAAATCACAGAAAAATCCTGAAACATTTTCCACTTTCTAATTAAATAATAAATGTGGCACCGCTATACCCATCAACCAATATTATACCAAAAACCTATAAGTATCACCTGTCTAGTGACACAATAATTATAGAATTATGTGTTACAGCTGTTACATACCTGCATTTAAACATTAAAAGAGTGTGTCTGTGTGCATGTGTGGGTATTTGTGTGTGTGTGGTCGTTACGTTGTTTTATATTATTGGATGAAGGAGATCCTGAATTCCAATGATAATTTGAACGATGAAGAGTAGTTATAGCGCGGTTAACAGTGCGCCAGCTAACTGCGCAATACTTTAATATGTTCTAACGAACCTCTCAGTATTCGCACACACCTTTTATAGGGTAGAGAAAAGGTTTAAAAGTGCATACTTTCAGTACCGCTTTCTGGGCGCGTTCAAGGCGCAGAGCCGTGGTAGTCTAGTGGCCAGGCAGGTCCGAGCGCTCACTTTAGTTTCATAGAGACCTGGGTTCGAACCCCAGTGCCGGCACCACTAATATTGTTAATAGCAATTTTAAGTTCCGTATTTGCCACGTGCTCTGCGGTGAAAGAAAACAGTGAGGAAACCTGAACCTGAAATGATAAAAAAAATCTTTAAAAGGCCGTAAATCCACACTGGAGCAGCTTGGCGAGCCCTTCCCGGATCCAAAACCCTCTCAGATATTTGAGAAGGAGGCCTTTGTCCAACTGTGGACACTTAGAGACTGCTACTTTACTGTGCGCGATCAAGTCTTCTTAAATTAGTTTTACATGCACCATCCCATGACAACAATAACCTATGGAGGATTTACAAAGGGCGTAATAGACTTTTTTTAGTATCTTAGGTTCTGCAATATATCCTTAATAAGTTGTCGGTTTCTCCCTATCAGAAGTACAATGTGAAGCACAAAACTTAATCTCTCGTCTTAAATCACACAAACCGCACGCTATGATGGCCAAATGATATTACCAATATACATATATATATATATATATATATTATAGGAATAAAACCTTATTCCACTGTGACTAGAGTCTGCCAGAGGTTTCATCTGCGTGATCTTACATTTTATCCCTAGTCTTATCATTGGGGTATTGCGCTATACAATCTACCTCTCTGCAAAAGTTATTTAAATTAGATCTGTCTTTTAGACAACAAACATTTAAATATAAAACGTTTTACATTAATTTTATCAATAGTTACAATAATGATAAACAAATATCAATAGTTACAATTATGAGACAAACTTATTACTTTCATGATTATTATCCAATTCAAGTCACATATTTCAATGCCTAGTTTCTTAACTTACTTTTTCTAGCAAGACATTTTGTGATAGCCGACTGAAATAAAAAAGATATCGAGAATATTGCTATCGACAAAATAATAAAAACTTTTAATTAATTTCCGTTTTATACAGCAGCATATTTTTAAGTCCATAGTTTCAAGTGTTATTGATAAAGTTTTCGCATTAAGTTTTTACGTTCATGAGAATATGCTTAGCAAACAGCGGGGTTGTTTACATAGAATCCAGATCGCGTTTTAGTTTAAATTATACAGTCGTGAATCCTGCCAACTGAATTTCGTATACCAATGTTTTTGTAATGTACATAATAATGTAAAATTTTTGATCCTCATTTCTGTTTTGCTGGAAAACTTTGAACATTGAACTTAATAATGGGAATCTGTTTGAATCTTTTCTGCTATAATATCATGGATCTTTTTAATACATTCGGCCGAGCAAACAAAATGTACTACGTATGAAATCGAATATCATTATACGTTATAAAGTAATTTTTCATTTTGCTCGTGACCATGAACCGAAAAATTAAATCGAAAAATGCGCAACAAATCCACAGGACATTTAAGAGTAAGAGGATTTTTTAAATTTTGATTATAAACAACCGAAGATATTATAATAGAAAATCAATATTTACATACTAGAAAATAGAAAAAACTGTGGTGCCTGTATTAGTGTGTAGAAGTTTTTTCTTAGTTACTTCAGACAAATCTCAAAGTTCCGCATCGCCATGATGTTTGGGAACCCGATAATAAGGACCTAACATCAATCCTTCAAGTTCGTAGGAGTAATATATTCTTCACAATACTAAATATATGAAACCAATTAACTTAGATCAAGAAGAGCTTTACTATGATGATAATAGAATAAGTGTTATTAATAAATGTGCCTATATAATGTTCACACGCAAAAGGAATAAAATTTGCTTCACATATAATTTTAGAGATACCGCCCTAAATGAAGTTGAATTAGTAAAAGACCTAGAAATTCTTATAAACTCTAAATTAATCTTTTCAGAACACATTCCATTAGAGCTATTACCTTTATAATACATAAAGACTTATGGTCAAGACACTATACACAATACCCACACACTCACTACACACTCACCACATTTACATTTAAATAACCTCATCGCCACAATAGCATAAGAACCTACTCATTTGTTGTTTCCCTTTTTTTATCTTTTCTAGAAATGTATTTTTAATTTTTTAATATTCTTTTCTAAATTGCATAATGTTGCTCTCTTTATTTGTTACTTAGTATAATCACCTGTAACTGTACATGTAATCACGTTCTTTTAATTGCAAATAATGAAGTCTAATATTGGCATTAAGTTGTATTTTACCTAATCTGTATCATTTTCTCTAAGTGCTGCGTGACTTTGTTTTTAATAAATAAAAAACCATTGATAACCAGGTCCCCAGGATAACCGGGGTCCTGGTTATCACAAGAACCTTCTTAATCTCCTTCGCACAACTATCCATTCAAGTCCATAATCGATGTTTGTCACCACTATGGTACCTGTGATGCAGTTGCCGAAGATCTAGTTTTTTTCCAATTATTTGGCTGTGAAACTCTTTCACAAAACCAAACATTTAGGCACAAACTATATATGATATACGACAGTACCATGGTGGCTGTGATCCAGTTACCCATATGCCATATCTGGTCATCATCCTGCTCTCAAATATTTGGCTATGTGATCTCTTTCACTCTACCTACATAAACAATCAAAGATTTACTAAGATGTAAGACTTATTTTGTTGCATAAAATACTTAATAATAAATTCAGAATGTAACCGTATTTTGCCTGTCTAGGTGTGAAAACATTATATTAAACTTTAATTAAATGTATATATTACAAAATAACTCAAAATTTTGATTGCCAGTTATACATAAGTCTGATCATGTTAATATTATCAGCTCCGTTTACATTCTTATTATATGATTGATGTTTAGGAAGTTTCTTACATATTACTAAAGTCAGTCATACAATATGATTGGCTAACGGCACTACTTATAATAATACTGATAACGTAACGTAGTAACTAAAGTATCTAGAAAAAGTACAAGACCCGATTTAAAATATAAAGCAAAAATAGGCTTTATATGTTTATAAAGCGTATTTTAAAATTTTAAGATCGCTGCAAAATTCACTCAGATTTATTAGACCGCTATGAAAAACACAATGATTTCAACTAACAAATCTAGACACGGGTTACCAATTGATTTATTTGCGTTGATTCCAGAAAGCAAAGGCTTTCCCATTACAAACTACGACTTGGGGCTTTACTAGGGCTACAGCTACGAGATGTAGCACGCTACGGCTGTCCTCCAATAAATCTTACTAGCAATATGAGACGCCTCGATATCACAATAACCCGCTCCCACAACGATGCCACCGCTTCACTTCCCACTGCCAACTAGGAGACCCGCATAAATTGAAATTATTATAATATATTCTGAGAGTTTTACTGAACCGTAGCAAAGGACATATTTATAAGACAGTCTAATATTTTTTCAGGCGCGTAAGATTTTATTACCTTGAAAAATAAAAAGTAGATTTTTTTCTTCCTTATTTAAATAGTTCGCTAGTAGACACTTTAAAGGTTAATTTTCGTAGTTTGTCACATAATAAATCAATGTAGAAATGTGATTAATTCAGATTCCTCGAATCATCTTTTACCTAATAAATCCTGCGATAACACATTTCACAACTGATTAAATTTGTACGTAGATAGATATCTAAATGCCGAATAGAGGAACGAAGCGAAACACGATCTCATTATTCAAATGCATCGAAGCAAATTATGGTAATCTGGGAAACCTGTTCTGTTTCAGTAATATTAATACACAACCGTCGGCGAGCCGGTTCGTCATCACTACTGCTTTGCTCATTCGACGCACACATTTTCACTCGCTATGACCTTTATAATGTCCTAAAAGATAAAACCGATGTTTGCCGACAATATTGTATTTTGGAGATTAGAAAAAAGATTTATTTAAAAACAAATTGCTTTAAAATAACAATGATATTAATTTAAAAAGGGTTTGTATAAATAAAATAATCTGAAAATTGTTTGGTACATGGACCAGAATTTAATAAAGCAACTCTATTTCCCCACGTCACTGTGCATTGTGACATGTTCGGCGACATGAAATGCGGAAAACGCGCCATTATATAGCGCGCAGCCAGCCGAGTCGCGGTCTACTTTAGCTATGTTGGCGACTAATGAATAAGCAAATACTTTTCATATTACAACTACTTATTTTATTTTTATTTCAAATAAAGGACAGATCATGCTACGCTGAACTTAAATGTAGATTCAAAATAATATTCTGTACATACTTTGCCATACGGTATTTGTATATTAGCGGGATAAATAAAAACCTAAAGCATTTAAACCATCTTACTAACTAACTTAAAATCTATTGAATAATGAAATTATAAACACAGATTTTTGAATATATAAATCACCGTAGTCAAACGAAGCTATTTAAGCTGATTTTATTACGACAATAATTTGAGAGTTTAAAACTTCTTTGCGTATTACCCGAATTCCTATGAATATTTTTATTTCTACGCCATCGGAAATTTAATGGGAACCAAAGTAATTTTCCACGAGCGTAGAGCGGAAATTACCACATAGTGTAGTGACGTGTTCGACAAACGTCACGTAGCCGGATCCGAGCGCGGAGATCCTTATATCCAATTTCCGGCAGTTTTTTTGTTGAAAATGAGAATTAGCTGACGTGACGTGACGGAAGGCTAAATATCATTGTCAATCTTGACGAGCAATCGCCGCCGGACGCAAATGGCTTCGGACGGCATCGGTGATTAGCGATCGCTTCTAGTCGCCTTTTTAACTGTCATAATCATCTCATCTCAGCCTAATCAAATGAAAAATATTTTAAAAAACCGTAGAAAATATACATTAAATAAGTATTCTCAACAATATATTAAATAAGTAAGCCACAATAGCCAAGTGGTTAAGGGATCTGCTTCCGAATCAAGAAACTCGACTTCGATTCCTTATGTTGAGGGCTCAAGGCCAAAGAATTTTTCAAAACTTATATGCGATTGGATACTAAGAAGGCGACAGGTTTACCATCTGTAACGTTGTCCCAAATAAGCTGCAGTAAAAAGAGGACGGAAACATTCTATATCCTCTGACTATCACAGTATAGTATAAAGTAGTGTGAGCTTATTTTTTTTACATAGATTACGTAAATTATGCTTCTGTGATTGCTACCATGAATTGTTTTTTTTTAAACAAATCCGAGTGAAGCTAATGCATTGTTCTTAATTATACATGCATGCATTTTAAAAGGTTTTCAATAGACTTAACATATAATTTGTTCATTAAACTCTTTAGCGTAGGTGTCATAAATGGCGACTAAGGGAAAATCCTTGAAACTCTCTAGGCCAACGTCAGATAGGGGATAAATTATAACAATACACACATTTTTTTGAGTAAACGAATTTTCTCAAGGATGACACTAATTTACCTTAAAAAAAATCTGAATACAATATTACATCCAAATCGTTCGAGCCTTTTCCGAGAAATCAATTACTCGTACGTATAAATGTTCGCATATAGTATTAAGATGTTATATTTTTAATTGCATTTGTCGCTGTAATATCTCAAGATTCCTAGCACAAAAATATGGTATAAAACGTAGTATCAAAATTTGTAAAATTTAAATAAATTTTTAAAATAACTTAAAAATCATCAGACAAATTTATTATTTTTGAAACGGAAACTACCCTCAACTTTATGACGTTATTCTGTCCACTCGAAAGTCGTCGAGAGAGTTGAAAAGGTGTATTTTTTTTATTTTATATACTTTGGCGGGTGAGATTTGGTCGTGGAGAGGTTCGTCGGTGTCACTCGCGGAGTCAGCGGTGCGCACGTAACGATCCCGCTGCCTGCTCCTCCGAGCTTCACGCCATTGCCGAGGGCCGCACTCGACACACCGATATTTTACATTCTATCTCCACTTCGAAACTCATCTTGTGTTTCAAAATGAAACTGTAAACAAAATATATTTTACAAATGATACAAATCAATTTATAAGGACATGGAATTATTAATAATTTCTCAGATCCTATGTCTATTTTTTTCCTCACCAACATTTCTAAATCTATTGCCGGATATCGATCTTTTCTGGAAAGAGCATGTATAATATTTAATCAAATGCATTTCATGAAAGTACGACCGTACATGTTATCAAGGACAGGCTTAGTGAGCGTAGTGCCTGCATCCTCGAACTAGTAATGTTGCACAAGTAACCCCTTTGTAGACTTGGTTCGTCATATTGTCAATTGGTCACTAGAGCCGCAACTTGCCTTATCAATCATTAGGGTGTCAGGACGTTATGTTTTGGCGACACGCATTCTAATGCGTTAAGAGAAAATTTCTTCTCATGCTTTCATTCTTTTCCTTCCATAACCTCTTTTATTAAAAAATCGTAGGATAGATTCCTGAATAAATTGTAAAGCAATAAATAAGTTTATTTTATTACAGAACTTTCATAACCATTACTTTGACGAACACTAAAACTGTCTACAAATACAGAAAAAGGTTTATCAGTTGATGTTCGACTATGAAATATTTCGATGCAGGAATTCTTACCTGCTTTAACACTCACTTGGCGTGCTATTGAAAATCTACCGCGGTGCTCATAAAAAATTACTTTTTCGTATCATAATGTGTTCGTCGGTCCCCTTTCATTTCAATCCACGCTCGGATGCAAATACGAGATTCTTTTGCTGGTATACAATAAAACTAGTTGCGGTCTTTTGAATGTTATACCTATCATTCAAAGAAAATATCCTTGTTTCTGGTTGGTTCTAATTAAGTATTTTATCATTTTTCATTAAAGTATGCGATGATATTATGTGTATTGAGATAAACATACTCAGTCAAGCCAACATCACTAATCCATACAAACCTCGTGAAAGCCAAGACAAATACAGAAAAGAAGACAAAATATCTGGACCTGGCTCACGAGGTGCCCGACATGTGGGGTGGTATGCCGACCGAAATTATTCCCATTGATGTCTCTCCGAATGGATTAATCCCAGATAGCCTCTCGGAACATCTGCGCCGGCGACTCCGTGTCAGACCGCTCCGAGCTCAAATACAGAAGCCGGTGATCCTCGATACTGCCCGCACCGTCCGTTGGTTTCTTTCTCTTTCTCTCGAACCTAACCTCGGCCTGGGAGACAAGACGGCCATAGGTATTCGTCTGGTAATTTATATCTATAGTTTTATTAATAATATATTTCATTGAATCTTATTTATCTCATGGCATTCTGTATGTATACATATTTATATATACAACCCAACCACGTGATAATATACATACATATACCAAAAAAATAAGGCGATGGGAAGGGGTGACTCTACCACACCGGCATAACAGTTTAAGTGACAAAAGTGTTGCGTCTGCGTCATCCGCCAGCACCTTGTCAAGAAATGTGAGGTGAAACATCGTGTTAGGCAAAAATGAGGGTAAGTAGCCCATCCGCACCTATGACCACGTCATGTAAAACGGTGCCGGGTCTGGGTGTCTCCTGTTGATAGAATTATCTTTTATGGATGATGGAAAATAAAAAGCGCATATGGGGCCACCATGGCGCGTCCAGCTCCAGACGCGTCATCGGACGCGGCGACATACGGACCACCAGCCGAACGAGATGTGCATGACTACCTAGCAATACCTCTCATCAGCTGTATCGGCAAGTGCTTCTATCAGTTTCTGCCACTGATGGAGTACTCCACATACGCTGGACGGCATAGGTAAATCCGAACGCATTGAGGGTATATTATGGGGCGAAATAGGATGAAACTGATGTGGAAAGAAGATGAGGCATCGTTCTATCCAACTTAAGATTCGCATTCCACAACATAATATAGGATACTATAACTCTTCTTTAACTGTTCAAACTACACTCCTCTGGAACGTCATGCCTAGTTCGTGAATACCTAATGAATCATCGACAATATTCGGTTTCTCGATTTTCGGTTTTTAATTTTATATATTTATCTGTGTATCGTTTTATATATTTGTATATCTATCTCTGTATTTAAATTATAAATGTTTATTTATTATTTAATTACATAATCCGTGTATTATATTTTTTTATATTTTGTTTTGCACCTGCCATCTACTTTTCACTATTACATGGGTTGAATGGTAATGAATGCCACTTAGCAGTACGTCCCCCATTGTAACCTTTAGCACAAGGTTAACAATAAAGAAACAAAACAAAAAATGCTAAAAGTCTTGTACTTTTAGAAATTCTATCAGAATTGAGGAACGGATACGTGTGCGGCTCTTCGTGTCGAAATGGGTAACGTGACGTTAAACTCCGAGGGCATAGATTAGACTGAACAACCTGGGAATGTCACAAAACCTCGGTATCGATGAGTCTGACATGAAACAATCGGTTCGCGATTTGTTTTGTGCATGCCTGTCAAAAGTATTTAACAGTCATTTGTCAGGTGTAAATAAAGCTCACGCGTATAAAGGCTGGATCCCGCTAGTCCTCATTTATACCTTTGCCATACTCAGATGGACTCGAACCGAAGAACTTAACACCCTGGTCAGAAAAATCCGCAACATTATGACATTCCACAGGATGCATCATCCAAAGAAAACTTTATCTTTAAAATTTATTGCTCTAAAGTTATCATAAGCTAGTTATTTTTCAGAGAATTTTCTTTCTCTTTTCCATAATCTTTTGAGGAAATACATACGAGTTAAAGCAGATATAAAAATAATACCAAATCAATTCTAACAGAAACAATTCAATGTTTCCTGCAACTACGTATTATTACAAAAGACAAATATATCCGGTACAACATCCTTTAATACTCTACAGAGTATTGAGCTCATCTGAATGGCTAGGTTATGTCTACAACTTTATTTTTTTATAAAATATTCTTAAAAATATAATTTCACTACAAATTCTTCCGGTTAACTAGACACAAAATAAGACTTTATCAATCATAATTAACATAAGCCCAAATTTTTTTAGTTTGTTTTTTATTTATTACGTCAATATTATCATGTAAACATCACCCTTAGTTAATCTTAATATTTTTTAACAAAAACATTAAAAATTTAATAAACTAATATCTTTTTAAATTTCAATTTCTCAGAATATAGGCCATCAAATAATGCCTCAAAGCACGATCTTACCCCACTTACATCTATGGACTTCCCGGAAGACTGTACAGGTCGTCACACAATTTGTCCGTCACTGCTTTTGCCAATACGAAGTTGCCACTTCAAAATATTTCTTCCGTTGTCATTTCTACGAGTTATGGGTCCGGCCTATTGCCACTCCAGCTACTGATCCTTATGTTGTTTATCCTAGTTCCGAGAATAGCGTTGCTGCGTTCTGCGTTATTTTATGCATTTAATGAGTTTTTTATTTGAGTGGCTATATTATTGCATGATTATTAATTATTGAGTGTATAATTTTTACGAATATTTGTACGTTGAAGTTACACTTTCTTTATTCATAAGAAATGTTTCTAATTATATGACCACCACTGTATATATCAAGTAATTATTTTATTAATTAACCCATTTTTTATAATTATTCCATATTCATCGCGACCTAGACGTAGCCTCATTATTCTCCCGCAGATATTCAAAATTTATTGTGAGTTGTGGAGGAATTCAATGACCTTTGGCGATGCGGTGAGCATGTTGCAGAGGCGAAGAGTGGCCACACTGGAGTGTTGCCTCGGACAGTTGCGTAGTATAGTAAACCGTGCCCAGATGCTTTACTTTGGGTGCTCTATGTCTGCGATGGTTGCCTGTGATGAAGATGCTGTTAGACTTCTTCGGTAGTCACCCTCGGAAGGCGGTGCAATCACGTCGTGGGGTGTTATCAAAGATAGTGTGAGAGAGAAGGGTACCCGTCAGGTCGGGTGTTAGTGATCTGGGGTGGACGGCTCCTCCTTAATGAATATCTGCCATTCTTGAGATTCGCATGTAGTGACATACACGCTGCCACACCCTTCTCAATAACCTTTGATTCTCATTTTGAATAATTGAATATATGTGTAAGTTTCTGCATAAAGCCATTAGTGTTTAAAATTTAATATAAATTTGTTACAAGTTTCCTGTTATAATATTTGCATATCATATGTATTAGTATAAGAAGCATTAAGAAGCTCTTAAGTCCGTTACGGTAAAAGCATCTTTTCTAAACATGTTTCGGAAGTATTTATACCAATAACCAATAGGTAGGTATTGGTATAAAAGCAATATTTATGTATGCATTTATGGTAGAGTCAGGAGAGGAAGACCTAGGCGAACATTTCACGATCAAATTGGAGACGTTCTGAAAAAAGGTCAGGTCAAGAGTACTCTAAACCAACGAGTATGCATGCGAAGATTGATAAAAGTGGGAGAAGCGAAAGACATGTAAGGACCGTAGCAAGTGGAAGAAGATTATCTCTGCCTTCCACGTTGGGAACAAGGCGTGAATATATACATACATACATTTATGTATGTTTGTATAAAGATGAATTATGGCTTTTCGTGGAGTTTCATTTAATTATTATCCTTACTTATAATTCTAACTAATACGTATAACGGACAGATCACATAAATCAAATGTGAATGTGTACTACACAGAAATAATTTGTATTATAATTATTATTTATATTAAAAAAGTATATTATTATTTATTACATAAATTTATATAATATGTATCAACTAAGTAGGGCTAAAATACCTGGACCAGTGCCTGGGAGCAATCTTAGGATTAGCTAAGATTTGTAAGATACAGGACCGTGAAGTCAAATAAGTACCTGCACTTCGCAACTAGAAAAATGTAATTTAATCTGGAAGTTATCAGCTTACTCGAAATCGGCAGGAGTTCATCAACATTATTAAATTAAGGATAAGAAGTGAACTACTAATTATACTCATAGTTAAATACGGTAAAAACTTAAATATAAGGAAAGCTACGATAAAATTATTTCAAAATAAAATACGTGAGGAGCAATACACATCCAACTAGGACAAGTCGTCTTGATACAGAGAGAATTTGTGAAGTTCTATGGGGTCGGTTAAAGTCGACATCGGTTGTTTAATGTGCTAAGGGTAGAAAAGTTTCAGGTAAGCGTCTTCTTTTGAGACGTGAGAAGTTTACCTTATGTCAGTTGCGCTACGCTACGCGTGCTATGTTCACACTGAAAATAGCTAAGCATGAGCGATGTAATTGCCCACATATAAAAGAAGAATGAAAAATTTTCAATTACTTACTTGTTTGCTTTGGCAGAACTTTGCAAAAAAAATACTTACAATATCAGAAGATTCTAGAAGTGATTTATATACGAGTATATCATATACAAAAAATTAGTAAATCAAATTAATCAAAGTATTTTTGTTCATCGTAGCTAATAGTTTTTTTTAATATGCACTAGAGGATATTTAATTTTGCTTAAGTTTTAAAAGGCACTGGAGTAGTCTCCTGAACGTTTTTGTATTCATCTTGCAAGGACCAGCTGCGATGTAGACTTCAATTTATACCTGTTTATAATTTAAATATTTAAAATAACAAATGAAATCTTTTTAATAAAATTACATTTTTTTTATATTATTTTATAGAATCACTATTAACAGCAAAAACGACACAACGTCCGTCAAATCCTATTTTAAACATGACAGAAGGAATTATCGATGATCTACGTCGTGTACGAATATTATTTACGCGCCGCAACTCCCAGTCGTGGGACCTACTGGAGATGAAAATATAATAATAGAGGCGCATCAAACGTGATGTTATTAAGGGGTTCCGTGACCAGGGTTGCGATGGCGAGGCGGGGGCGGGCGATGGCGGGCGTGGGCGGGCGGCGGCGGGCGGCGCGCACGCACCACGCGTGCATAGAATACCGTCCCATTCATATTCAAAATCGACTGTTTACGACACTCTTTGCCACATTCCGCAAGTATCAGTAAATATGGTGGAACGGAGATTTCTTTTCAAACTCCAATTTCGAATTATTGAGGTAATTTTCTCAGATGAATCTGTTAGATGGTGTGAAGTGCTTTTACCTAAATGTGTTAAAGTTAAATAATTTGTGAAGTTCTATGGGGTCGGTTAAAGTCGACATCGGTTGTTTAATGTGCTAAGGGTAGAAAAGTTTCAGGTAAGCGTCTTCTTTTGAGACGTGAGAAGTTTACCTTATGTCAGTTGCGCTACGCTACGCGTGCTATGTTCACACTGAAAATAGCTAAGCATGAGCGATGTAATTGCCCACATATAAAAGAAGAATGAAAATTTTCAATTACTTACTTGTTTGCTTTGGCAGAACTTTGCAAAAAAAATACTTACAATATCAGAAGATTCTAGAAGTGATTTATATACGAGTATATCATATACAAAAAATTAGTAAATCAAATTAATCAAAGTATTTTTGTTCATCGTAGCTAATAGTTTTTTTTAATATGCACTAGAGGATATTTAATTTTGCTTAAGTTTTAAAAGGCACTGGAGTAGTCTCCTGAACGTTTTTGTATTCATCTTGCAAGGACCAGCTGCGATGTAGACTTCAATTTATACCTGTTTATAATTTAAATATTTAAAATAACAAATGAAATCTTTTTAATAAAATTACATTTTTTTTATATTATTTTATAGAATCACTATTAACAGCAAAAACGACACAACGTCCGTCAAATCCTATTTTAAACATGACAGAAGGAATTATCGATGATCTACGTCGTGTACGAATATTATTTACGCGCCGCAACTCCCAGTCGTGGGACCTACTGGAGATGAAAATATAATAATAGAGGCGCATCAAACGTGATGTTATTAAGGGGTTCCGTGACCAGGGTTGCGATGGCGAGGCGGGGGCGGGCGATGGCGGGCGTGGGCGGGCGTGGGCGGGCGGCGGCGGGCGGCGCGCACGCACCACGCGTGCATAGAATACCGTCCCATTCATATTCAAAATCGACTGTTTACGACACTCTTTGCCACATTCCGCAAGTATCAGTAAATATGGTGGAACGGAGATTTCTTTTCAAACTCCAATTTCGAATTATTGAGGTAATTTTCTCAGATGAATCTGTTAGATGGTGTGAAGTGCTTTTACCTAAATGTGTTAAAGTTAAATAATTTGTAAAGTTAATTTATTACATATATGGTACAGTGAAGATACAAAATGAATTCATGACCACATTTAAAACATATTTTAATTAAATTATATTCCAAAAATTGTGTTGCGAGTAGCTTAGTAGTATGACATTCGTTTCATCAAATTTCATAAGTCGAATCCTGCGATTACTGCGATTGCCAAACCAATAGTCACGATTACGACAAATCTAGTTAATGTTGTTATACGTAACCGCTTACCCTCCTACTACCTAATGTAAAAAGTAAATGTGTTAATTTTTCTACAAATTTTTATAATTTTTTTTTACTATGTCATTTTCGTTATTATTCTTTTGCCAAAATGTTTAAACAATTTTTTGGCAAAATGATTTACTCATTCACTAAACTTACGTATCTAAATAAAAGTAAGGTTATTAATATTATCTATTAGTCCTATCCCTTAATTAGGTCACCGAACGAAATAATCAATCAAAAAATCTGGCGTTTGGTTAGGAATTCCAAATTCAAATGTATTTCAAATTTAGGCTTACACAAGCCTACATTTGTGTTTCGAATTTAGTGAGCTTTTTTTTTCTTTGACATCCTTCTGTTAACGAGTTGGAAAACTTGAAATATCGTGTTATTTACGGCAGGCTTCAGTGTGAGTGACAAAACAATTATAATTCACTTGAAACATATTGGAAAAACGAAAAAACTCGAGATATGGGTACCCCATGAATTGAGTGAAGCACACCAACAAACACGCATTGATTGGTGCGGCACATATTTCTTGGAAGGTTTGCCCATACTCGCCACGCAGGGCAAGCGGGTTGGTGTGCGCAGTGCTGGGTGCCAGGTAGTCGCACTAGTAATGCTGCTCCCCATCATTAGTTCAGCAAATTCGGATGGATATTCCGTTAACATTCGGTCGCCAGAGCCTCGTTTGTTTGCTACTAGCATGCACCACTTTGAATTGAGGTTGGAATATGGAGAAAGAGATGATATATTTCCTATTACACAGACACACATACATTTAATATTAATTATTTCTCATCAGTTTATCTTTTGTAATAAAAACGATAGGAGAAATTAATCTTACTGACCTTATCATATATATATCATAATTATCATATAATTGAGAATCTGTACATCTACATTGGGAGTGTCGGAGTGTCAGAGCCTCAGGCTGATAGGTAGCGATTGCCAAACCAATAGTCACGATTACGACAAATCTAGTTAATGTTGTTATACGTAACCGCTTACCCTCCTACTACCTAATGTAAAAAGTAAATGTGTTAATTTTTCTACAAATTTTTATAATTTTTTTTTACTTTGTCATTTTCGTTATTATTCTTTTGCCAAAATGTTTAAACAATTTTTTGGCAAAATGATTTACTCATTCACTAAACTTACGTATCTAAATAAAAGTAAGGTTATTAATATTATCTATTAGTCCTATCCCTTAATTAGGTCACCGAACGAAATAATCAATCAAAAAATCTGGCGTTTGGTTAGGAATTCCAAATTCAAATGTATTTCAAATTTAGGCTTACACAAGCCTACATTTGTGTTTCGAATTTAGTGAGCTTTTTTTTTCTTTGACATCCTTCTGTTAACGAGTTGGAAAACTTGAAATATCGTGTTATTTACGGCAGGCTTCAGTGTGAGTGACAAAACAATTATAATTCACTTGAAACATATTGGAAAAACGAAAAACTCGAGATATGGGTACCCCATGAATTGAGTGAAGCACACCAACAAACACGCATTGATTGGTGCGGCACATATTTCTTGGAAGGTTTGCCCATACTCGCCACGCAGGGCAAGCGGGTTGGTGTGCGCAGTGCTGGGTGCCAGGTAGTCGCACTAGTAATGCTGCTCCCCATCATTAGTTCGGCAAATTCGGATGGATATTCCGTTAACATTCGGTCGCCAGAGCCTCGTTTGTTTGCTACTAGCATGCACCACTTTGAATTGAGGTTGGAATATGGAGAAAGAGATGATATATTTCCTATTACACAGACACACATACATTTAATATTAATTATTTCTCATCAGTTTATCTTTTGTAATAAAAACGATAGGAGAAATTAATCTTACTGACCTTATCATATATATATCATAATTATCATATAATTGAGAATCTGTACATCTACATTGGGAGTGTCGGAGTGTCAGAGCCTCGGGCTGATAGGTAGAGAATGCCAAAAAATATATTAAAAATACAGGCTGTATTTGTATAATATTTTTGTCTGTCAGACTTTATAATAATTTAAATAAAAAAATAAATTTGTATCTCAATAATGCCATGTCTTTTTCTCTTTAGTAAGTATTAAAAATTAGTTAGAAAAAATTCTTTCAAAACAAACAAATATGTGCATCAGATAGAATTGTTCCTTTTTTAATAATAATATGGAAAACAATTGCTTTTTGTAGTTTAATAACCAACATTTCGTATTTGAAAACTGTAATCCAATTTATACAGTGTAATATAGTAAGGCATTCGCGCTTGTTCTTGATCTCGAGAAGATTTCTTCAGTTGGTCGTAAAGAATGTAATACTTTTATTTGTTGCAGAAGAGTAGCAACGCCCGTCGGCGCCTAATCAAGGAGTTGGCCGGGACACGCGCCGCTAACGAACAGGTGTACCTATAAATACTTTCCGGGACGATTGCTCCAGGCTTTAATCAGCGCCGCGGCACCACTTTACCGCTGTTCATTGACTCCCGACTGACCTGCCAACGCCGATTGGAAATCTATACTCGAGGGATACGGAAGAAATTCTTTGTTCATTTTCGAATATTCTTCACGACTATTTTAAAAGAGACATAATATAAAATTATTTAATTTCCAGGTACAACGTTTTTATTACGACAATTTCATCCAAAAATGATGTCTATTTAATTGTACTTTAATATCTTTATGGTATATTGTGAAAAAGCAGCTTAACATTTTCTAGGACAATGATGCTTCGAATATTTAAACTGAACTTCTAAAATTTGCACTATTGAGCCCTGAATAAGATGTAAGTTAAATTATGAACAAGTATGACTATTCCCTGCACGTCGTAGGCGCACACGCTTTGTGCCAAACTTTGACTGGATCAAATTAAAAATGAATGCAATGAGCAACGTACGTAGGGCTGCAAAGTAAAATAAATTACTGGCCCCTAAATTGTTATACTTGTACATTTATCTAGTAATTCTCGTTGTATAAACAACGTTTATATATTAGTGTTTATAATAATTTAAATGGATGTTATTAATATTTTAAAATACTATTGTAGTACCATTACCTATCGGTAACATTCTTTTGTATGCTTATTTTATACACGTGCATTCGTTAAAAGTTGTCAACAATAACGAAGGCTGCAATAATATTTATTTTAATGGAAGCATATTCATTATAAATTTTTTTACTCAAGTAAAATATTAATACTGCTGTTCAATGGCGACCTACGAAATTCTACAACCCAGTCTCATTCCAAGAGCTGTTAGTATCGTTAGAGTCAACCAAAGAAAGTCTCGTGTCTTCAAAATATTGCAGACCAAAAGCTAACTTTTTTAAAAGAAGGAGCGCCTAATACGTTCGGTATCTGGAAATAACAATATAACTTTTAAAAAGTTATATTAAACCTTAAGCTTACTTGCTTATTATTTCGAGGATATGTGAAACTCGTGTTGGCGTTGGCGCAGCGTGGCGGGCTCGTCCCGGCTCCAAAAAGCGTTACTTTTTACATGGTACTAAAATTGTACATTCACCAATTTCACTGATTAATATATATAGAAAAGAAACTCTTTGTTTTAAATGAGAAATATCTATCGCTAGCAGAACATCAATTTAAGCAGGAAGCGACAATCCAAATCTCGCGCTGAAGCTTAATTTTCAATAATATATATTTTATGCCATTTTGGATAAATATACGTATCCTATATAAATATATATATCCTTTATCGGTTGCAACTAAATGATTAATAATTTCTCGTTAAACGTCAGTATTAACATGTAGTTAATAAATAACTATCAGCTGATAATGGTTTTTAAGTTTGTTTTTAGGTTAAACTGGCAACCCTGTACAACGATGCACCACAGACGTAACATACTGTACGAGTACGTGCTAAATCTACTATAGGTACGCCACGACTTTTCAATACACTGTAGACTCTGTAGCTTTTAATTGGGTCCCCGTCGCTTCTCGCGATTTGTCGCTGCGATTCATCCACAAAAATGAACAACCCTACGTAACTACTTCCAGTAATTAAATTTTCTAATATCCATTTTAATTAGTGGTGTCTAATTTGGTAATATATGCAACAATAATACACATGATTTTTAAAACAATTCATTTGTATTCATCATTGTAAGTCTATTGTATTCTTTACAAAATTCTATAATTTTGATCTTACATATTTGATATGGTTATTGCGCAATCAATCGAAAACCACGAGATATTTCTGGAATCTCCCTACGATCTCTTTTTCGATTTGATCGTCTCTCTATTGCCGCCATAAAATTTTACAATTACATTTATAAGAATCCATCGTTTTATAATTTCAACTTGATAATGTATCGCCTGTAATGAATAACTATAAATCAGTAAGAGCAATCCTAAACTTCTCAAGTAAATTAATATAAAGTTGTGCAATCCTACGTGCATTGGTATTCAGAGGGTACGTTCATATAACAGGGAAACGAAAGATTTTAATGAAAGCCTGCCATCTTGGGATTTACACCGAGCTGAAAATATTTTTAAATGTGTAGCGTTTATTTCACTCTGAACTTTTTTTGTTGACGCATCTAACAAAATTACTAATTGTATTAATTTTCGTATTTAATTAAGAAGTTTAAATTTTTTTGTTTATTTTAGCAGTAAGAAAAAATATAAATATTCTCGAAAAGAAAACATTAAGGAAAGAAATCTATTTTTATTCATATAATGGTCCTCTACTGCTTGTACTATTTTAGTCTACAGCTAAACATATGCTTTTCTAAGAAAGCGCCAGCAAAAGCCGACATATATTTCTTGGAAGCCACCTTAGCCGAGTGGACCTGGATTGGGCTCGTACCAATGAGTTTTCGAAACTAACGTACGATTTGTAGCGTTGGCTTGGGCAGTAAGTCTGAGAGTAGCTCTACCTGTCTCATTGTCCCAAATAAGCTCTGGTGAAAAGTGGGTACAAAGAACTAAAATGACTAGACCTCTGACCAGCCCAGTATTGGAGAGCTCATATTAAATATTTTTTTTTATACCTTCAATACTTTTCAGAGACTACTATTTATTCAGAAAACTTATCGACGCGGATGATATTGCGCACAAACCCTAGTACCCTACAATAAAATGTATATTTACATTCAATTTTAGCTGTTGCTCCAATGGATCGACTCGACGGGTGTAATACTATGGCCTCACAGAAATCCGGCGTGAAGTAGAGGCATCTTGTGCTTCTGCGTTTCGTTAGGTGAGTGAGGTTACCGGTTCATATATTTTTTTTTTTTATTATAGATTTATCGTCATTAAATATAATATAAAATATCAACTCTATAAATATGCGCACCGCAGCACACTTGCGCTCGCAACGGCCGCAACAGCTGGTTCCTTTAAGTACTTCTACTTGTGCGGCCGACCGCTCTCGCGCTCCTTAATTATTTGCCCTGCCCCTATTTCATTACAAATTGGTAGCCATCTTCCGCAAATGCAATGTTGATTTTATATATGATAAGAGCAAGAGAGTGAAAGGTGAAATATAATAACATTCCTATCCTGCACACAGTGCATCAAACGCGACGGTACTCTGGCGACCGAATGATGGTAGAAAATATGCTGCCAACTATGCTGAACCGCAAATCCTATAGACATAGCAATGAGGAACAGAACCGTACAGCACTGCCTGCCCAGTCAGGTCATTACGGACAAAATTTCTATGTAAGCCATGTTAGCTTTTGTTCTCGCTTTCTTAACTTGCAAAGGGTTTACTGTACAATTATTTTGAATAAAGCTAAGATTTATTTCGATTTGATTATCTCAAGTAAATGTAGTTGCCTATCCAACACTAAAACCATAAGTACTTTTTTTAAGCACGCTTCACTAGAGTTAATAAATACAAAACACAATCGATGCAACAAAATAAGGTAGGTGTACTTAAAAAATTAATGAGTAGTTGTTCCATTGTTATTCTTTGGTAAATCAACCGAGAAAAATATAGCTGAAGCAAATTTAATGTTTATTAAAGTTGACGAAGCCCGTTTACGTATTAATAAGTGTCCGACTAAAAACCTGGATGTTGTTACTGCATAAAATATTTTAAATTCGATAGCTATACAATATCAAAGCATTTTCCCAGAATCCGTTAACAGCCGTTCTCTGGACTCATTAAATCCGCCTATTTATTTAGGACCGCAGCCCAAACACCATCACTCCAGGTATTATGGATTTTACGGTTTAAAATATTAAGGAAGTTAATTTGGCTCGCCGCATTTATAACAACAAACATCGTTATTATAACGATCTTCGGTGTTGTTTGAGTTGAAAAATATATTTTTGAATGCACATGTTTTTAGAAAAATATGATACTAATAAATAAATAAAAAGACACGTTAAAATTAATGTTATGAGTCACAACAATTATCCGATCTAGAAAGATGCATGCGTAAAATCTTCGTCGTCAGCTGTGAGTATATGTAGTTTGACGAAGATCTTTTGGCAGGCAGATTGGCAATCACAGTGTCAGATGCTCTTCACCTCAGATTGCGTTACCCGTTATCGGTCTGAATATGTGCATCCGATTTAATCTACTACTATGCCTATTTTAATCCACTACTGAACATAGGCCTTGTGAGAAAGCGCGAGCAAAATCCGGTATACATTAAATGTTAGAGACACGTTGGACAAGCGGTTTGGTGAGCGCAGTGCCGATATTTTCGTACTGGTGATGCTTGATTTAGGTTTTCAGTACATTAAAATGGATATTCTGCCATCATTCGGTTGAGAAGGTTCGATTTTCTGCTAGTGCACGAACTGCACTGCCAACCTTTGGCGTAGACATTAATGAAATCTTTGGAATGGTGATGGTCTAACTATGTAGATTTCCGTCAAAAACTTAAGAATTATTATTTTTCAAAGTAATAAAAATTTCTTATTTCAAATTACCGTTTGTTCTCGTGAGTGTCGTCAGAGGCGTCTAAAGGTAAAGCCTTTCATCTCATTGCAATATCTGTCATCATACCCGGCGACGAAGCTCACCACCTCTATCTATCAGAGAGTTGAAAAGTGGGTTACGGAGAGACGTTTGGCTACGCTGAGTTATGCCAAAAAATACTATAATACATGTGCAATGCAGATATATTATTAATTACCCCTTCACATTACCTACGTAGTAGAATCAAGCGGCGACTTTTGCTACTTCTCCAATGGGCTACCGGCTCGACCGGTGAAGCACCACGGCTTCGCAGAAAGCCGACGTAAAATAGCATATTGAGCTTTTCCGTTTCGTTCGGTGAATGAGGTAACCGTAGGCCCTCTCCTCCCCAAATATCCTTAAAGGTCAGCAACGCACCTGCAGCTCCTTTAGTGTTTCAGACTTACGTGGGCGTCAGTAATCACTTACCATTAGACGAGCAGCTTCCTTATTTGCAAAAAAAAAAACATCGGGAATTTATTAATACTTTAATAAAGTATACAAAAATAATATTCAATAGATACTATCACTTGCATTTAATCTATAAACATAGAATTAAAAAAACAATTTAGAACTTTTTAAATTCTAACATTATTTGTAGCCAGACTAGTTATATTCGGCATACCTGTTGTACGAATAAATATTGAGAATATGCGTTTATAATTATATCAATTTCAATTGCGGATATGGAAAATGAATCCAATGGATTCGAACAGTTTCAAGCGAAACCTCAGATCACAATTGCAATGCACGTTGACTCGGGAAATTTTCATTGCAAATTCTGTCATCGTGCACTATACACGGCAGAGCAGCTCCACAAACATTCGAGTTATGGATGTCAAACTTAAACGAACCGAAATCGACCCCCACTGTGAACTGAACGCACATATATTGAACACAGGGATGTATCAGACACTATCATATCTTTGAAAAATAAATCTTATTATCATATCTTTGAAAAATTTATTTCAACACCTATTAGTTGTGATAAAATTTCAAATAATGATACTTACTCACCTATATACATGTTGAAACAAAAAAACTATTAGTCATAATTAAATTCATTTTCGTGATACACTGGAATAAAAAGTACATTATTATACAATGTCAAAGAGCACGGCAATCAGTTGTGCATTATAAAAAATCAAAACAATGGCATTAACACAGCCCTGTGTAGTCCAACAGTGATTCTCCAACACTAACGAAGCTCACAGAACACGTCCTTTGTAAGAAACTGTTGATCTTTGATCAGTTTACAGAAATCAGGGAAGTCTTTACCTGATTTACGTACATAAATGTAAATTTTTCTTACCATAAAAATCCCCTTGTTGATGATCTAATCTAATCTAAATCTAAAAATAATAAAAGTAATCTAATGCACGAGTAGACGTATTTTTACAATAACATTTAGATTAGATTGTTGAAAGATAAATTAAACCACCATATTGAAAACTGTCTATCTTAATATAATCGGTATAAGGTTATCGAATGATTGTTATTTAATTTGTTGAACAACGCAATATAGCCGCGATCTAAAATAGCAGCGTAGTAGCCAAATAGATCTAGCAAAGTAAAATAAAAGAGACTCTGAAGGCGGATACATTATTATTAAGGTATAAAATATCAACTTCCTTCCTATCGAACACATGTTATCAACTTAAATTGTAAAACTCAATCTACAAAGAGCATGCTAAGAAGATTGGCCAACGTATCCGTTAATATAAATTGCATGACGCATGACCTAACCCCTTTTCGTAGTTTTCGTAACTTGCTTACCAAATTCATTTAAATATTCTCCATGTGTTTTAAGCAAATGAATATCGTTTCTTTCCGTTCACGAAATATGAAACTATTTGTTTTAGGGTAAAACTTTATTAATTACTTCTATTTAAATTTTTCATCGTAATCATGGGCTTGTCAGTACTAAGCAAGATCTTCTTCTTCTTCATTTATTTAACTCCACTGCTAAACATAGGCCTCTCCAAAAAAGCGGCAGTTATTCAGCTCTCAAGAAGTAGATCTAAGTTCATTAGTGGCCATGTTCTGAGATTTTGCCTATAACCACCCCATTAGGCAACCGGATTGACTAATGGGGTGGTCATCTGAGTACGCTACTGTCCGTGTCCAGTCAATTGTATGATTGTTATTCCACTCTCTATTCGGAAGTCACAATTCTGTGTTGACATTTTTTTTAATGGGCTCTTACACCCAAGTTAAGAGAGGGGATAGCAGAATTCTTAGAGCGCTTACTAAGAAAAACGACTGTTTTCTCTAATCCACTTGTAATTTGGCACTATAGTACACACACACAGCACTTTCACATCATTTGTTATGTCACGTGAAAGGATAAGATGATTTGCCACTCGCTGGGCTTACAGACAACAGCATGACGAGACACTTCGACGCTAGTTAGGTAGATTTGGCACATTTGGGGTAGTTATTCTTTCATTGGTCATAAAGAAAGACAAAGCAGCTACGAGTTTTCAGTTTTTGCATTTCCCTTATATGCCTTTTGCGACTCTCACTCCACTTCAGGATAGAGTGACAGATTTTTTAACAACACCACTGCTACTAAACTACTTATAATCAGATATTATAAAATATTGCGTAAATGTTGTGTTAATAGTTATCGCAATCGGGTTTATTTCGACAGGGGGACTAATCGTATCGTAGGAGTCTAGTTTAAAACAAAAACCACGAAATGGATAGTAAATACTTTTTTTAATTATATTTAAAAGCGAAGAAATCAATCTTCAACAAATGATACTAACAAGAACGATTTCTTTGCTTTTATATTTAAATTTTCTTAACTAATTGTTTTAATTTCAATAGCCATAACAAAAACTAAATTTAATAAAATACTTATACGGCATTCTTAGACATTCACACAAACCGAGACAGGCAATAAGCATATACAAAATCAGCAAGCAATACAGTATGGATATAGCATATTGATCGAGTCATCGATGCGACAACAATTTGCCGATGTGCCCGCTTCCAGTGTCGCTATGCAAATGCTCAACTTCATTTTCCGCTGGGTCGCCGACTGCGGAGAGCTTCGCGGGGAATGAGTTAAAGGGGAGGGGGGAGTGCATGCCGGATGCTCGCTGTCGTCGCAGGAAATTGAGAGCAATGCATAAATCCTTCCTGCAAACCAAATTTGATTCTACCTAATCCGGATATTGATATGAAACTAACACCGTCGACTGACATTTTAATTATTCATTTTCATCATCATCATCATCATCATTTCAGCCTATTAGAAGTCCACTGCTGAACATAGGCCTCCCCCAAAGATTGCCACGAAGCTCGGTCCTGAGCCACCTGCATCCATCGACTTCCCGCAACACTGCGCAGGTCGTCACTCCATCTTGTGGGGGGTCGTCCTACACTGCGTTTGCCCGTACGTGGCTGCCACTCGAGAACCTTTTTTCCCCATTTTCACATCTTTATAATCGATATCCTGTAGTAATCCAATTATTAACTACAATGTGTTCGACTCTGAGCACTTACGGTGACCTCAGCCAACGAAGTATAGAAGCGGACCGTGAAATATCGTCGGGTGAATTGAATACGTGCAAGTATTCGCAGTTACTACGCTGTCCTTTACGACGTTACGTAATAAAAGGTACCTGTGTAAAATATTATTTCTGATAGCCAATAGATATAATAATTATAGATTTTAAATTACGTTAATTCATTTTCTTCTTCTTTATCAGTTTATGTTCCTTATGGTCCCTTGAAGAAAGCGCAAGCAAAAGCATTTCTTATTAATTTTGTTTATTACGGCACTACCAGATTTAATTTAATTTCCGAGTAGCTCAGTCAAATGCGCATCTAATATTCGTAAGTTTATTTAACTTATAAATTATAGTTTTGTAAATTGTAATACACTAGTAAGTGCGGTTTAAAAATGCCAATCGTGTGAAGGCCCTTACGATGCAGCCAAGGAAACAGTCATATCACATTATATATATATCTCACTGTAAAATGTGAAACTGCATTTGATATGATATGTTTATTGTGTACAGATTTTGTTTTCCAAATTATATCTTTTGCTATCTTAATAAATAGTTTCTTTTGTGTAAATTATCCGACAACCGTCTAACATCTTTTCGAGAAAAAGTAATTTTATAATAAAATCCAATTCGAAAATTGCTCATCGGTTCTTTCCACCTGTTCTCCATGATTAAAGTTCGTTCTCACAAACACTCCGACTGAAGCACAGCGGCGGCGCGCCGCGACTCTAATGTAAATGTTAGCCGAAGGAAACCTTTTGCGGCAGAGCCAAAGAAAATTTACACGTTAGCTGCCTTAAGTTCGTATTTTATTTACATGTTTAACGTTTGATGTATAGAAATGTCAACATAATTTTTTGTGAAAAAATTAAACATGATTTGATCAACTTAACTCACAATGTTGAACATACAAAATAAGGAAAAGCTAACATAGGTATGTGAAGTCACAATTTTATTTTTTACCAAATGAACAAAATGTACATTCTACTTTTCTTAATCTCTGCATTTATTATAATTCTAATATATTTTTTGATAAGGATGACAAATGAGTTAACAGTCCACCTGGTGATAAGTACCTACTGAAGCCGATGGACAGCTGCAAACAACTTCAATCGAGATTACAGATGCATAGGACTAAAATAGAATGAGAGTAATTATACTGGTTCAGTACACTTTTCAAACCGGAATACAACAAAGGTCACACTACTGATTGGCTGCAAAAATAGTTAACGTATTATTTATTGCTATGCCACACATTAACACAAACAGTAAGGTCCAAATCCGAGTGATTCTATCGACGCGACGTACGAGTAGAATCGGGTAGGGCAGGGGGTACATTAAATTCAATAACACGAGTTAGGGAGTTCGACGCTCGCTTCGACCGTCCTCAAATAAGTAAAGAAAACTTTTGAAAAACTCGACTCAACTTGTATGTATGAAATTTTACAAGGCGTATGCCTAAAATAAGCATTCGTATGTACGAATTGTGTTCTAAAATCTTTCATAAGAAAGTTTTATTGTTTAATGTAGCGAATAGAAACAATTCGTAAGTATCTACTGCACGATTATTTTGTCATTCTTAAAGATAACAGAATGAGAAGTAATTAAAAAAAGAAACATGAGAATTGAGAAAGCCGAAAAGAAACACAAAAAAGTTACTGGCTTTAATTATTTTTTTTCTTTTAAAATTGGATCGTTTATAGATTACTTACAGTTAATTATTTAACTACTGAGCTATAATTAACTGTGAATTTCTCTTATGGGTAGAAGGCAAATTAACGAAGCCAGTGATAGTTAGCAGCGTCTTAAGTGTATAGGGTCTGGTTCTGCGTTCGTCAATCCGCTTACCAAGCGTGCATTAAGATAGGTAAATATACGCAATAAGGCAATATACATACAGCAGTGTGTTTAAAGGCTGTTGTTGAAAAAGAAGAAGTAGAGTCCTTTCTGGTTTAATTTCCGATGGGAAGATTTTTATATATCTCTGTGTATACTCGTTATGATTCTCCTCCGTTCTGACCACTACATTTTCACAAATGCCAGTACAAATATAAAAACCGAAAGTTTCTTTCGATTTTAAATAATCAACTGACAATTGTGGTGATTGAACAGTACAATAGATAGTAGACTCCTTCCCTTAGCTGCCAAGTAGCCAACCTCTTACCCATATATGCCAATCACCAATGTAAACACTATTGACGTCTATAACCTTCTTCGATTGAGTTTACTTGCTTATGTGTCCATGGGGTGCAGTAGCCACTGACCATCAGGTGGACTGTTAGGTATTTTGTCTCCACAAAACAAATAAAACCCCACGACGATTATCACTAATAACCATTGCGCCGACCTAGGTGCCATTTGCCAATAGTTTACTACTAAACATCAATCCGTCGAAGTTTCTTACTCTATTACACTGTGCACCAAGAATCGCATATGAATATATCTGAGATATAAAAAAATAAATGGGTCCTGAATTTGGATCACAGTCGTAGTCAGTATTTGTGTAAAACACAAGATACTAGTATTCGAGTCTCGTTGTGTTGCGTCCCGCCTCACTGACACAACTTCTGACTCTTCCTACGACCTTATCGCTTGTAGATCAGCATCAGATATAGGAAGGTAAAGACGAATGAGTGACTCTGTGTTTACGCATACTCTTACGGCACTATAATATCTCCTGTATAGTTAATAACAAACGATAATATTCGGAAGTCAAAGGACAAACTTTGTGGACAGCGCTTGCAACAGCAGACTTGCGCTGCAATAATAATGGCAGAGACAAAACATTTTTACGTATTGACCACATTGCAATTCTAGTGTAGATTAATTATTGCCTGCGGTTTAGCATAAAACAGAAGTTTCTGCTACGAGTATTACTTGTTCAAAGATATCGAAGGAAGTTCCGAGAGTCGTTACTGTTAGCAAAGGCGCTGTCGTCGGAGTAGCATTTTGTACATTATTATTCGCTACGAGTCGGGGACAGTTTACTTGTTAGGACATTCTCAACTCGCGCCGCCTCGCCGCCTCGCCACAGTTAGTGCCTATGACTAAACTGGTAAGTATCCACAAGTTTGCTTTCTATTTTCCCTCGAACGTTTCCGTCTTAATGAAACACAGCTGATGTATATATATTTTGAAATGAAACTGTTATTTACAGATTTCATCGCTGTTAATTTTAGTTCATTTTTATACATTTTATTCGATTATATTTATAAAATTAAACGCGATGAAATCCATAAATAATATTTTTGTTCAAATGTGTAGTGTTCGCGTAAATACAATAAATCATTATGATATATATCGTAGAGAATACGTCGTACCTTGTCTCGTATATAAAGTGAAGAAACTAAACTTATTCGAAGCCTCTATAAGCATAAAGCCTACGAAGCCGAAAACCCGAGTTAGATGCGCTTTAAATGGAGGGCTCGTACCAATGAGTATTTCAACTTATATATAATGTTTTTCGATTTGTTTGTCAAAAAGTGAGACCACATTTACTAGGTTGTATGTGCCTTCTCTGCCTATCAATCGTCTTAGTATCGGTACCACTCCCCTAGCTATTTCAGCCCCCAAGCAGCAGTGCAAACACTGTTTTGTTCCAGTTTTGAGGGTATACTACGCCAGTATAGTGACAGGCTGTGAGGTATTTCATCTTCAGCCTCAGGGATAACATCGCATCTGTAACCTTCTTCCATTGAAGTTATTTGCTAGTGCCATGGTCCACGTACCATCAGGTAGCCTGTGTATTTTTTCTGTTATTTATAAAATAAATGATTTAACTAAAGATTTAAAAATTACATTGTCTAACATAGCTTAACGTTTTAAAAAAGGTGTAAACATCATTATTATCCATCGAACTGCAAAGAATTAATATTACCTCAGCTTACACTAACAGTTGAGATGAAGGTAAGTGACGAGACGAGCCGTTAAGTGACAGAATAGTGTTTAGGATATATAAACCCCTGGACACAGGCAAGGGTATAGTTTTTTTTTAAATAATTTACAAATTTACATTTGATTCTATTATTTCTTAGCCTTTAGACTTCGCTCGATGGGGGCTCCTCCTTGCTCTGCAAGGGTATACTTTAGAATCTTAAAAGAACCTTTCGCCGTATACATAAGATCATCTGCCACTTTGTTATCTCATGAGTGTCTCATCTCACCTTCGAAATTAATTTAATCTCATGTACTCCTTGAGTTCTTAGTCATACATTTTCTAGACCAGTAACTGGTAGCAGTGCTTAAAGTGCGACGTAACCATTATTGTTGGCACGCTTGGCAGGCGGGTTGGTGGTTACTATAAATGTCCAGTTGTGGAGTGAACTACTTAAGCTGAACTTACGTACTTGAACTGCTAAAACAGAAGATATTCTAAGATGTAAACCAAAATATCTCTCTATATTGAAACTCATACCGATTTAATATCTCTTTATATTGTACATTCATTTTTAATAGGGTCCGTGTATATATATTATACATACATTTTTAATCCACGTGACTGGTGGAATTAATAATTGCGTCGAGGTGTGATCATGCATGTCGTAAAAGCTAATTAAAATCGTCTAAATCTTTAACGTTTTAGTACCATGCCATCCTGGCCGATTTAGACCACAGCGACAACTTTGAAAATTCTTCGGCAGTTATCAACTGCGCGCGATAAATGATCGAGCCGCAAGTGTATGCTTGAACACAGAGGCAATCAGTCACCTTTACCTACCGTATCTGATAACATAACAACTATGCATTTATATTGGAAGAAAGGTCGGTTGCAGTGTTAGAGACACAGTACAAAACAAAACTAGCAACCGAAAACCAATTATTTATGTGCTGAGGTTCGCTAACCGCTATCCACATGGTTACCTATATATAATCTCTCTGAAAAATCCAAATATGTGGTCTATCATAAAAGCATCGGTGTCACATATTACGAGTGTAAGAGCTCCAAAGTTGTAATTAACAAATAACATCTCTATTTATTGACACTGATAAAGTTAATGACAGTAGCTACCCACAGCCTACCCTGTGAGGGATTTCAGATGTGGTGCGTGGTTTGTTTTTGCGGTAGACCTTTTTTCGAAATATCAAGATGCCAGGTCACTAGGGTGGAGTAATTCTATTGGTCCAACAGTCACATGGAATCACAGGGCACCACATGTAGATGAGGTTGGCATTTGGATATGTATGTTCCCTAAATGAAATTGCAGATACTTATTTTATTTCTGTGCGTTATTATTCTAAGCAATGTATGTCACCCAATCAATTATCAAAAGTCATGCAGTAGTTACTAAAAAAACAAAACCCATAACCCTCCATTTTACATCGGTGTAATCGCATAAAAAGTAACCTACACGTTGACCTGGGTCATGAACTACATGCATGCCAAATTTCAAGTTAATCGAATTTGTGTAAAACACTAACATGGACAGACAGACAGACAAAGATTCTAAGAATCACTCAATTGGCTTCAGTATCACTAATATAAACCCTCTCAGATATTTGAGAAGGATGCCTTTGCCCAGCTGTGGGCACTTACAAGCTGCTACTTTACTTTTACCACTAATATAGACGCCGGAAACAACATGTTTTGCCAAAAATACTACAATTACTGAAACCGCTTTTCTACAGACAGCTTATTATATCTACAAGTTTAATACATTAGCATTCAATGCCATTTGAACCAACACATTCTAACGCTTGTATGCCGTGCATAAAATAACTGCCCATACTCAATACGCTCACGTACAGCACATACTAGTGTCTAGCCATCACTAGTCTGTGAAACTTTGATTCGGCATAGTCGGATAGACTTTGGTTCAACGGTCACCAGAGCGTCGATCGTTAATGTAGACGGCAGGCTGCCCCGCGTACAGTTGTAGAAAAAGTTTATACATTCTTATACACCCGTTTATTACACTCTCGTATATACTCGTAGTATCAGTTGCAGAAAGGTGATGTGGTATCCTCGACACTCTTCTCCGCTTCATTGTAAAATGTTTTCAAGTTGAACTGGAAAGAATACGCTATCAACATCAATGGCGAATACAACACTCACCTTTAATTTTTCATCGTCATGGTCCTTATGACTGTATCACTGGATGAGTTCCCAACAGGTTGCTATTAAGCTGAGCATAGACAAGACAGTAACAGACCTCAAAACATCTGCAGAACCAGAATAACCGGCATAGCCATAAGGATCAGCAAGCTAAAGTGGCAATGGGCCGGCCAAATAGCTGGCAGAACTGACAACCGTAAGGGAAGAAAGGTTCTCAAGTGGCAACCTCGAGTGGCAAACAGTATAATAATAAGAAGTCGATCGAGACCTTTTAGTCCTTTCAACCTAGGGATTATTTGGGACAATGTGACAACTGGTGAGCCTGTCGCCGTCTTAGTATCCCAGACAACGTTACAAATCTTACATAAATTTCCAATAACCCATTGGTTCGAGCCTTACACATTTGCCTCTGAATCTCCTATCCACTCGGCTATCGAGGCCGAAAAAAGTAAATTTTTAACATACTAGTATAATATTCTTGCCCTTTCTTCTGCATATTTTGAGCGTAACGTTCATTCTATTGAACTTTGTATAGCTAGATGCTATAATTTTTACTCGAAGGTGTTCAAGAAAGTTTAAGTGAACTAACTGATGGCACAAAAGAGGCTCAAGAGCTAATTAATTTAGTAATACAATAGGTCGCTTGCGGAGTCCCTCAGTTCCGACACCCGGCTTTCTCTTGTACCTTGACTTACTAGTTTTTTATTTAACTGATTCTACCTTGTTTTGTCACTTTTATTTTTCATAAGACGACTTAATCATTATGCCGTGATGGTAAAATTATTCTTGATTAAGTTAGATTATAACAATTTTGATTAAGGCCTCTAGCTTTACCTTTCTGTCTTTGGATAAAAAATTACTAATGTATTGCTAATCATAGAACATACAAGACCTGTATTTTGAATGCTGAATAATCATTTTCTTAGTTTATTGTGTCTTATTAATGAATAGTCCAAATATATGGATAAAATTACGTTGTCCTAATCCTAATTTGTAGAGAAAGAATATCTCTTAAAATAAATGTGCACCTCTAAGAAGTAAAAAATAATTTGTTAATATTAATAGGAGTGAATGTTTGCAATATCCAGTGCGAAGCGTAATAAAGCGAAGCAATAATAATAAATATAATAAAATAAAAAAATGAATACAATCAGGATTGGCAATGAGCGAATTGAATATATAGTACTTACTATTTATGTGAACTTATAAAGCGAATTAACAAATTTTAACTGGCATAAAATTTTAAACTAATTAAAGTGCGAATTTTAATGGCAGCTAGAGAGCGAGCAATATAGTACTTGACGCGTCTCTCACCAAGTAGTCATTATAACCGCACCATGTTTTTCAAATAGCTCCAACAGCGCGTGGCTTCCTGGTTCAAATTAATCCCCTACTGCAATAATATTTGGTAAAGTTGAGAAATTCAGTTTTGTGTAGGATGCAGCTAGTTGTTAAAAACAGAACTTGCACATCCCGGTGGCTGTAACATTAATTATTCCTCCCCTGTACCTCTACGTTGGTTCGTGACTTCCGCCGTGATTTTGCATATAATTTTCTACTCAATGAAAGCTGCCTACCGTGTTGATATGAAAAATGTCGTTCTCCCTTTATGACTGACTAACGAGATTTCCATTGAAATCAACGCGAAAAGTACTGTACATTTGTAATTATTTACGTTAAATAACGCGGCTCAATATATTGAATATTAATTTAAACATTACGTATATGGGTATATATATACACGGAATGTAATAATTTTGTACTATTTTCAATAATGATTTAAAAAAAAATTAAATTATGCCAAATTTTTTTCAAGCAACAAAACATAACAACTAAGTTAATTGTTTTCTTAAAACTAGTGGTCGTAGCGTTAAAGAACCTACGAATGTTGCAACAATGAATCATTTCGAATGAAATTGGGTGCAATCTAGTCCAAAAAGTTAAGAAAATTCTTCGATTTCGAGAGAGTCCTATTACCAGTAGTAAAGTGTTAAGATTTGCATAGAAATGTTATTAAGTGTGAAATTATTAATACCTAATTATACTAAAACTAAAACAGTCTAACGCCCATCTACATGAACTGAACTTTATAATATCAGGATAAATATAATTTTTATAACCACAATACCAGTCATCCCACGCAATATGATATTATGACAATATTAGTGTTATGTTCAAAGCAAACAAAGTAAAAAGATTTTAAGTGTACGTTGTTAAGACCAACCTCGATTGCTAATGTGCATTTTTATTAGTGGGATATATAGAAACTACCAGAAGCAGCAGAGGGTGCAACCAACTAGTAATGACAAAAATCTTTATGTATGCGTTTAACGAGCTAGCCCCTGTACTTCAATGTGATTCAGAAAAAGATTGTATGGGAACTCCGTTAGTATCAAGAGGGTCGTGATAAGACACACCTGTGCTTCTGAGGCCTCGTCGCCGAATAACATGTTCTTTGGTATTAGCTTTATTAGCTTAACAATCCAACAGGTTTCCCTTATAATGAAAATGTTAGTGTTATTTCAATAAGTAAGTTTATGTTATTAAACGTTTATCTTGGTGAAATAAACGAATGAGACGAACAGATTTTCGTATTTATAAAGTATATACAGTATGCTACACATGTGTAATTTCTATAGTGTGTTGTTGGAATCGCAGTGAGAGAGACAATGCGATCCGTCCGGTATCGGGATTCGAGCGCCCCCTACCGGTGGGCGGCAATAAACCGCATATTCCACTTGCAAGTCACGGACTAGATTACCGCGGCGGCCTCCACATCCTTTCGATCGAGACACCGGACATATGTTTGATTACTCGTCGTCCCTTCCCAATACCCGCTATTAATTGTCTTTTTGTTATAGAAATGGTAGACCTTTCAACGTTTCTTTCTCATTTTATCATTGAAAGTTTTTTTTAAAGTAAACACGTTTTATATTTTATATGATATATGAGGTTGTTATATATAATTGGTTCTTCTGTCTCACAATTTTACTGATATATACCCTTTGGACAATGGCAAATGTTTGAAATTAACTGTTCCAATTCTAGTAAATACTAATATATTTTTACAACTTCACTGAAAACGTTACATCTTCTGGAGGCAAAATATGATCTACCGTTGGATGTCGTAAAAGTAAACCAAGAGAAATTCCAAAACATCTGATGAATTCCTACACATGTGTATGGTATTGTAATCTCCAATCTGGCTATTAAACGTGTCGATACAGTTTTTACTGACACCTATGTCGTAATATATTGTCATTGTAAAATATATAACATTGGACAAATGAAGCTAGTTGTAAAGTAGTAAACAAGTCTGTAATAGCTAATAAAATATATCATGTATGTATGTATATATTCACGCCTTGTTCCCCACGGGGTAGGCAGAGAAAATCTTCTTCTACTTGCTACGGTCCTGACATACGTCTATCGCTTCTCCCACTTTCATCAATCTTCGCATGCATACTCGTTGGTTTAGATTACTCTTGACCTGGCCTTTTTTCAGAACGTCTCCGATTTGATCGTAAAATGTTCGCCTAGGTCTTCCTCTCCCGACTCTACCATTTACACTTGCTTCATATATTTGTTTCGTCAACCTACTTTCATTCATCCTCTCCACGTGTGCAAACCAGCTCAGCGTCTCTTTCTCAATTCGTGTCACTACATCGTCTTATACGCCACAACGCTCTCTGATCACATTATTTCGAACCCTGTCAGTTATCATCACATTAATTTCCCTCTTAACCCTCTCATTTCTACTGCATTTATCCTGCTTTCATGCCTCTTCTGCCATACCATGCTTTCACTTCCATATTTTAGTGTCGGTACCTATACCCCTCTATGCACAGCCAAACGAGCTTTGTGAGATATCGTCTGGCTGTTCATAAATGTATGCAATGCAAATAAGTATGGAGTTAAGGTCGACGACAAAAAATGGATATCGGAGAGTGACGTTTGGGAATTGAGATCGTGGAGACACGATTGGGACTAGCAAGGCTTCTACGATTTCTAAAGTACTTGCCATTGCCACACGCCTACTAAATGCTACACGCTGCAACTGCAACTTTGGAGGCAGCCCCTGAAAAGCGGCCTCCACTGTTTTATTTACCGTTGACGGCACCCTGTCCCTGAGCCGCTGCCCGTGTTCAACTTCTGATCACGGAGGCCTGTTCTTAGCCTTGCCTAGAACAACTGGTTATGCTGTCATGGAACTTGTGCGGTGGAGTAATAGTGATCTTAATATTTATATTTGTGAACTTCATATTTATTTTATGGTGTTATTAAATAGTATATTCCTCCTTTTTAATGACCGTAATCTAGGTTACGTAACAATGGGCGATAAACGAGAAATTCCCCTGATAGAAAGTAATCAATTTGGTGGATAAAGACTTACATCCTTCCTCATTGAAGACTTGAAGGATATTAGCGTGTACCTCATACGAAACACAAGAATGCTACACTGCAACTTTTGCTAGTATTCTGTGAGACCGTAGTAGTGTCCTACTCACGGCAATCTATTTACATATTATCACCAGTTGCTTAGCACTCCAACCTTAACATCGATCAAAGAGTGTAAATTTATGCTAATTTGGATGGTATGATGAAACATACGTAAGTTTTACTAAGCTTTCTTGGACGAAACTTCCTTGTAACAAAAAAACCCACGTATACATACACATCACGCCGCATTTTCCAGAATATTTCTAGTCTGATAAGTCTTTGCACGTCTCGCTTGCCACATCATGAATGCACTCCTACTCGTACTGCGCGTGCTGTGTACAAAGTCAAAAGGCAATATAATTAAATTATTGCGAAATTGTCACTTTTTCTGCATAAAATAGATGAACGTTGGCTTAGTTATAAATGTAACCTATTGCTATTTCATTAAAAAAGTTAGATATATTAAAAATAGTTAAGAGAGTCATGTCCTATCAATAAGTAGCAGTGAAGTTGGCAAATTGAATTGAATAAAACACACAACTCCGCTAACGAGCTGGTGTTTACCCAAGTGGACACTAATTGGCTTAGCCAGCGGTCGCCGTCGTTGTAGCACCGCAACAAAATTTCTAACCATAAAATGGATAGGGCACTTAGAATATAATTTAAATATTACTTTTTACTTACACATTATTTTTGATATGGAAAAAACTTATTTTTACGGAGGTTATCGCGTTTAATTTTAACTTTTAATCACCGACGCTACGGGTGATTTGCCGGGATAATCCGGGCGCGAATTTATTCGAAACGCTTGAAAATATTTTAAATTAGAATAACGATATACTACTACTACTACATCAGCCTATTTTAGCCCACACTGAACATAGTCGACAGCAACATTAACCATAGTTCTCCAAGAAAGCACCAAAAAACCGGCACATATTTCTTGGAAGGTTTGCCCATACTCGCCAAGCAGGGCAAGTGGATTGCTGATGGGGAGTACTAGTGGTGCTGCTCCCAATCATTAGATGTGAGATTAGGGTTCGGCAAATTCGGATAGAAACCGCCATCATGAGCGCGCCAGAACCTCCTTTGTTGCCTCGCACCACGTGCAATAGAAGTTGAGACTTGAAGAAACAGATGGTATAATGTGATTTGAAGAAGCGCCATTAGCCGAATGGGTTAGGGTGCTGACTACGAAACAAGATGTCGTAAGTTCGACCCCGCCATTCGACTATTGTCGTGAACTACTCCAAATACAACCTGTAATGCTTAGTTGGAGGGTTAACAGGAATATTAGTAATGTTACATAATAAATAGCATTGCTAGTATTCTTTTTCAAAATAAAAATAAAATATTCACTCTTACACCCTCTTACTTTGGCTGTAAGAGGGAAAGACATAAAAATGCTACGTATAGTCCACCCACAATGAATTATTAACAAACTTATTAAGACGAATACTTAATAACTTAATTTTAACATTTAATACCGCATCCAATGCTATCGTAATCAAATGAACAATGTTCAAAAGCATTTTGGTCAAGGCGACTTCTGAATGAAGATGCAATCACTGTAACTAGTCCCGTGACTTACTTTTTTATTTATTTAATGGTACGCCAACAGTTAAAACTTTATTAAATATCAGTGAAAAATACTTAAAATCTTGAAAGAGAAAAAGAAAAAAACTAGAGAAAAATAGAGCTGTAAAGTGGTTACATTACTCAATGACATACGTTGAAGCTTCGGTCCTACGATTTTACATACAATGACAAATCAAATTATTAAAAAATTTAAACCAATATACGTATTAAATATACTGTTACTCGTAATTTTGAATATTTATTATATATTATTATTTTTTTGCATATTTGTAAAATATTTATTACTTGAATGTTATTATTTGCAAAATACACAAACTTCAAAAATAAATGTTATATTAGTTGTTATGTTGTACTACTATTTTATGGTATACAGAAGTAAAGAACACAATGTGGATTATATTATTATAATAAATATAATAAAAGTTTATCAGAAGGAACGTAGAAGCACTTACGAAGTCCACACGTTTTAGCTAATGGCTAAAGGAATTCTGAAGAAAGTTCTGTGAACCAAATATGATCCCGCATATATATAAAAATAAAGGATTTCTACTGGAAAACGATATAACGAACCATGACTAAGTAGATTGATGCTCTGACTGTCCACTATTATCCGCGGCTAGATTCGAAGCAATAGCTTTCAAAAGCGGCCTCATGAGTTATTTATCATATTACATTAAACAAGTTTTTCTCAAAACGTTTACATAATAAAAAGAAAATAAAAGACCTCAATTGAGGGCGAGTAATTTTGAAATCGCCGCAAGGTGAACGCTAACACAGCCTTACTTTTATTATTTACCCTTCGGAGCAAAGACCGCAAAGGAAAAATTTAAATAAACAGTTGGTGGGTTACTGTGTTGCTATGGCCTTTAGTATATATCTAGTTTTTATTAGGAAGAAATACCACTTTTTACTTTTAGCTTTTATCAAAAGCTAATGGATTTTATAAGTAACGTCTGGACTAAATTAACTTTATTTAATAATAAATACATTTCAAAATGAATCTAGATATTTAATTTAGGCGTATCACCACACTATTCACCAGAGTTGAACAACCTAACAGCTGATGAGCTTGACGCCGTTTTAGCGTTCGGACCCACGACAATAATAGTATAAATGTTTGGGAAAAACTCATTGGTAACTACACTATCTAACAACTAACACTATCGCGGCATTTTAAAACAACATAATATTTATTCTTCGTTTAGTGCCACAACTTCCCTGAACTCTGCATATAACACATATTCGGATAAGAAAAACAAATATTTTGCAATCATTTATTTCTCGTCAACTAAATCAAAAGATATTCCGCAATTTTCTCGGAGTCTTCAACTTGAAGTCAAAAGAAACATACGACAAACAATATGTACGGTATTCAGTGTGCGAAAGTAATTTTAGAAGTGTTAATACAAACGGGGTGCGTCGCTCTCAACTGGCGACGGGTGGCGGTATCATTGGCTTGTATCTTGTGTTCAATTTGCATATAAATTGTGTCTTCCGAACTCGCCAAGATGACACACGTCGGCGATGTGTCCGCAACCAAAGGTCCATTATTGCATACTCGGATTTTCGAACGTAATAATTCTGTACAACATAATATACCTAAAAGCAGCCTGTAAATGCCCACAGCTGCACAAAGGCTACCTTCTCATATATTTGAGAGGGTTTTAGAGCCGGGAAGGGTCCATCACGCTGTGCGGGTTAGCGAACTTCGTACGTCCTCAATCCTCACTATGTTTTAATCCACCGTCGAGTACGTTGCGTACGTTGGGTTCGAACCCAGATCACTCGCGCGCTATAATTAAATAATATATGCATGTAGTTTGTAGTTTTATATGGTGTTTTACAAATATGTATCTAAAAAGTTTACAGTTTAATTGAATGCGTATATTATAAATACCAATTAAAAGAAATTCCTTAAAAATTTAATGGCGTTCCTATTTACTATCGAGCCGGCGATGGGAAGCAGATTTGAGGAGTCTATTCCTGCGAGCGCCAACCTACCCGCCGGGGAATTACAGCAAAGCAACCTATAAACGCCTATGTGTAGCAATAGAAATTATAGATGTTATTAAACATATAGGATAATTTTAAGTATTAAATTAATATTAAGGCCTTTATTATTTAATTTAGTTAATATTCCATGTTATTAATATCTAACAACAAAATGTATTTTATGTTATTACATAATGCTCAATTAGTATATAATGCTCAAAAATCTTTCACTTTCATTATGTCTACAACTTAATAGCTGTAATAAATCTATCCTTTTATCATCACTAAGTATAATTAACGCCTATATTAGTCTTCATCGCCGTCGTTTCCAACGCGAACGTCATGAAGCAATAAAACGATGAAAAGAAGCTAATTTTTTAGCGAATCATCTCCGGCCCCCGTAAAGTCATCAATATTCATTTTGCGGCGCGCCTCCGAAACAAACACCTTTCCGAAGTAGCAACACGGTGCCTTTGAAGGGAACTATGAAGCGGGTGACTGTGACGGGCACCGGCAGACGCTAACTCAATTTATTTGGATAATTGGCTTGTTTCACGAACGTGCCCCACACCAATAAATTGTTTCGTTTTAACGAATAAATTATAGAGATACCATAACTAGTTGTGTACTCATTGTACGGAGTTATAATCAATATCGAGACAGTCAGCCCACATGCCACATCTGTTACATCATCGTTTATTCAATATGTATTTTCTACTTTGACACCCCACTCCCTGGACATAGGCTGGAGCCTATTGGAATAGGAGTGGTCGCCACGCCTGACGATCGCAGTATCAGACACATCGCACCATAGACGCCGCTTTCTATCAATGATCATTTCGATACTTTAAATGGTTTTTCCGCCATCTACTTGAGGCCACAAGATTTCCTAGCATTTCCTTCAGTATTTTTCACGAGACTAATATCAGATTGTCTTACATTTTGACCACGCTTGTACATAACATTTGATGAGTAGTTAATAAAATATATGTCTAGAACACGTTTCCAAATTATCATTATCGAGTTCGTACTCCTTTTCCTAACACCAAAATATAACACATTGATTTATTTATTGATTTGTTGTATTTACGCGAACACCACACAATTTAAATGAAACTATTATTTACAGACTTCATCGCGTTTAATTTCGTTTTTATATTCCCGACGTTTCGATTACCCGGAACCCGAAGATAGTTGTCGTGCAGGACTTGCTTGACATGTTGAAGCTCGGTGGCCAAGTGTTTACGCTCACAGATCCCTCGTGCTCTCTGAAACAAAGATTTACCAACAGTAGCTAACTAAAATGGATGGTGTATACACAGTGTGGCTTATGGTGTTATTAGGATTTAGAATACAGTGTAGGAAAAAGACCCATACAAACAGATATTTAAATGGTGAATCTCACCACCATCCATGTATCGTCGTCACAGTGACCGAGTGAAGCCGGCCACAGTCGAGCGAGTACCTGCAGTATTCATCAGAGGCGTTACTGAGAAGATTGGCTATATCTTGAAGAGGGCTTCTATAAAAACGTTTTTCCAGCCGGCGAAAAAGATAAATAATTTTTTATCATCTGTCAAGTGCAATATCCTTGTACAAGATCCAGAAGCTTGATTGTGAATGTGGTCTCTCTTACATAGGGCAAACTAAAAGATCTGTAAGGACCCGCGTGAAAGAATCCAGCTGACGTGAAAGCCTTGATCGCCCCCACCCATTACCTCAGATTTGATAAACCACAAATCCTCGCAAAAGAACACCGATTCCTGCCAAGGATGATTCGCGAGGCTATTGAAATCAAAAAAGATCCTAATTTCAATAGAGAAGGTGCTACTACCGGCTTGGTATCCAGTTAAAAACAAAATTAAATCTTAAACCAAGCATACGTCTCCACGACCTCAAGATACTGGGAGCAAATTCGGCGCAGATCCACATTAATAAATAAAGGCTGAAGGTAGCCCGAGTTAATTATGATATCTGGACGTCTAACACCTCAGTCCCCCCGTGACCACGGCTGCTGTAAAGCAATCGAAACGTCGGGAATACAAACAACAAAATTGAACGCTATAAAATCCGTAAATAATATTTTCATTTAAAACATCGTTTTATTCTTTGACTTCTCAGGTAGGTTTAATAGCGCGCAACGCTCAATTTTATAATTTAAAAAAAAATATGGGATCACGTGAAAGCTTTTCTGTAACTTACGATGTATTAAATATTTAAATATTTTAGCTATTATTAAAAATACCCGGTAATCAAGACCAAACCAAAATAACTCACTGCTACTAAAACCATTTACGATACTCAAAGCAATTAGATTTAGAAGTCAGTCTCAATAAGGTAACGTATAATTTACAGGAGGGTCCGGTAACTGCACAACTCCGTAGTCCGGCGCCCATCTACTACAAGCTACAAGTACTCTCCGTAGCCGCGTTGTAGCGCCCATTTCCGAATTTACATATAAATCGTGTCTGAAATTAAATTATAAGATAGTTATTAAGGGACCATACATGAGCTTATTATTTTATTTGCTGAATATCAAAGTTAATATATAGTACAATAGCTTCAATGATCAATTGTCTAAACACAGCTCTCAAAAACATAAAACATCAATAACTATAATTGCTTGTTGTGTATTTTTGACAATAAAAATATAATACTTCGAAAGATTGTTTAATTTAGTTTGTAAATGTTTCAACTGCGTATATAATATTGCGTATATTTAAGTGACTGAGGATACAATACAGACTACCATAGCGTTTTATTGACTAAATTATTATATTTGAAACGAGGGCAGTGGACGAGAGGACTTGGCGTAGCCAATGCACGTACGTAGCCGTCCAGCCAGCCACGAGTTCGACGTCATTACTGCGGCTTGGCGCCAAATTGCGACATCCGCAGCCAGCTTTTAGACTACCTCCCAGGTAGTTAATTTAAACTATTTCTATTTGTGATTATTTGCTGGTTTTAACCCAGACTCAATGCTGTATTTTTATCGTCAGAGCCAATTTAATTAGTATATTTATATATAAGTACAAGTATAATATAAGTTATGCTAGAAAAAATAGTGCAGTATCCTTAGGCATCACAATTGACTGTAAGCTTCAGTGGGGTCCTCATATAGAAACTTGAGCCGACAAACTCAGTTCAACTGCTTATGCTGTTAGGATAATATGTAATCTGACTGGTGTGTCCACTGCCCGAATGGCTTACTTTAGTTACTTTCACAGTATAATGTCTTATAGTATTTTACTATGAGGACACGAGCTGATGCTAATAGTATTTTATACTGCAAATAAACCATGCGTGCTATTAACAATTAGCGCACTCCTGATTCGATTAGAGAATAATGTAAAGAAATCATCAGTTTAACTTTTCTCTGTCAATAATTTTACTAAAATACTATTTATGTCCTCAAAAATTAATATCTAGTTTAAAATTCTGATGAAAGTCGTGATTTTCAATTAAGGAACAAATTTAAACTAGATAAAAATGTACTTGATCTTACGGAATCTACATTTCAAAATTACGTAAAAAAACATTTGTACTGCAAAGATTACCATAGTTTGAACGACTATTTTAATGAGATGCGATGGTAGATTGTAAAAAAAATAACACAATTGACATACTAAATTTGAATTTTTACGTCTACGAAACAATTATCATTAATTCAATTCAAATAAGATAGGAGTAAGTACTTACTTGCTATCTTACTTTCTTGCTTTGCTTTTATTATATTTGGTCGGGTATCTGCACACAGCTGGCAGTCATAGCATATGTTCAAGTGTAGGAGGTGGTAGTACTACGCAAACTAATGGAGTATTTTCATTCGTTAACCCACCACTGATCTTCTGATACTGCACATAGAAGTTATCTGCGTAGTAGCCTAGTGGGTAGGGAGAGTCGATATTGGAGTGGGCAGACCGCTCAGTTTAATTAATAGAAGGAATAACAAATATTGGAAACTTGCATATTCAAGAAATTATAATAAAAAAGTGCGAGGATCTGTGAAGTCCACCAATCCACACTGGATCCACACAATGTGGCAAACCCATCGCGGCTCCAAAACTCTATCAAATATTTAAGTGGAGGCCTTTTCACAGCAGTGAGTATTTGCGGACTGCTACTTTTATATTTTTAAATTTACTAGGTGGTAGACTCCTTCTCGGTCTGGGAGTCGTTTGGGTAGGCAGCAGTGCATAGTTGCACAGTAGTCTGTTATGTTCCGCTTTAAACGGTATAGAGAGAAATTATAATTACGTGCTATGAGGCATTCCATTTTAGTTCATAGGGGTGACGACGGGCTTCATGTGCCAAAGTAGCTACTTACCATCAGGTGGACTGGTAGCTCGTTTGTAGAAAATATCTGCTCTTTGCACCTTCTGTGACACCTTTGGCAAGGTATGAAATCCCCAACTATCATAGAAACTGAAATATAGAAACCAGAGGAAGAAGAAGAGAAAAAGGAAAAACAAAGCATTTTGAATGCTTAGCTTAGAAGATGATGATAATAGCTAGGATAGTTTCTTAGACATACACTAAAAGTATGAACTCTTTGCTTATATAATTATTAGTTAAAAAGTAATTATAAAATCTTAAGACATCGTCATCAAATCATCAGAGTTCAGTAGGTTACGTACCTGCGCACAATTACTTGGGGATACAGCTCCCGCTTCTTCCGTCTCGGTGCGCTAAATGTCCACAGTAACAAGCCACTCCTGTTTATTTTACCGCAATGAATTCCTTGCAAAATTTTCTTCGTTTTTTTCTTTAAAAAAATTTGAATACATTGAGTACAATTCTCGGTGGCGGTTGCGCGCCCCTGGCAATCTCCAAATTGCCTCTTTATGTGCAGATGTTCCAACCCTCGGATTTTCCGTCTTTTGAATGTCATTTTGCTGTTAAATAACGTGCTTTTCTATTGTAATTTGAGTCTTTAAGTTCATATCCTGCCAACATCAGGATTTGTTGTACCTTTTTCAGTATTTATTCAGCCTATGAATGTCCCACTGCAGGGCAAAGGCCTCCTTTTAAAAATGAATGTATAGTTTTTTCCTATATTTATACGGGATTTTTTACAATAAGAAATTAAAAATGGTTCGCTGATTTATATAAAATTCAAATAAAAGAAACATCCAAGTTCTAACAAGCAGTCACAATAATTTATAAACTAATAATGGTCAGAATTTGCTCACCATTTATCATATTACGAAGACAAAAGAGTCCATCGTGATTTTCAAATTTTAGTGAAGTATGTATATTAATTTCCAACTTCAATATTGTAACTCTCTTAAGTATCCACTCAAGTTACAAAGCAAACAAAAACTGGATTTTTAAAATTACTTCTCGGGAGGGAGTTTCTTTGAATTTCATTTCACTAAAGATCACAATTACACGTTTTACAACATTCGAACTCATTTATTTTTCTAAAAGAAATTATTTCTTGTGAAGGAAATTAATTCCTCAGCATTATACTTCTTTCAAAATCTGTATAAACTTGAGCAAGATTTCATAAAAAATAGACGAGCCGAGGGCCCGCGGCTAACGCCAAATTACGTCGTTATTTACAAGTACTTACTTTTACTCAAGGTACGTAAAATATCATCAAGTGATTATACTAAGAAACTCTATTAAAATTAAAATGTTGCTACAATAATATTCATTATTTTCGTAATACTTATTGAAATAATTTTCCCTAAGGTGTGCATTGCAAAGTTAAAGTAAATTATAAATAGTTTAGCAGCGATCACATCATTCTCGGGTATTAATATATTTTTTTTAAATAACAGAATATATTTTAAATAAAATCAACGTTTAATAAAATTAAAAAAAAAGATTATAACCGGTTTTAGACATTCTTGCAAAGACTATAACAATGAATACTGCCCCAGAATAACAGTATGTAGTCATGAGACTAGTTTTATTACAGGTGATTATTCCTTTGTACTACTAATTACACTAATTAGGAAGCGACTACATTCAAGATCTAGGTAGCAGTAATACTCCTTTAAAAAACAATAATCATTTCTACTTCAGACGCAATATCTTATTGCAAAATATTACTTAATACTTAATAATATTCCTTTTGTAATTAATACAACGACGTTATGGCATTATGAAAGTACTAAAATAAACTAATATAACTGTGTATCGAGTGTATCGAATGGGCCGGCTCGACCGGATTGGTACCACGGCCTCGGAGAATACCGGCGTGAAGTCGAAGCTTCTTGTGCTTCTGTGTTTCGTTCGGTGAGTGAGGTAACTGGAGGCCCACTCTTCTCCCCATCCCCCTCCTCATCCTCCATCCCATCCCTTAAATACCGGCAGCACCAGAGGTGTTGCAGATGTACGTGGGTAACGGTAATCACTTAGAATCAAGTGAACCGATTGCTCGTTTGCCGCCTTTCCCTTTAAAAATAACGTCTTCGTATGTTTATATAGTGTCTTAAATAAAAGTCACGGACTTTGCTTAAAAATATGTTTATTATGTTACTCTTCTCCCATCGTCAGCTATGTTCTAGTCTTAGAATAAGAAATAAAACTGGAACAAAAATTATACATTTTTATAAATAGTACCTCTGAATCACTATTAAATTTAACATGAACCTTATTACTTATAAAAGAAACCTTAGCTAATTATTAGTAAATTAATTTCATAAGTTTAAAGTATTTGTTCCATTTAAAAACAAAACTTTAAATTCCTTATACGTCAATATTTCTATTCATATCTAATTTAAATCTTACCAATCAAAACGCTAAAACGCGTATAACAATTATCGTCTGATTTATAGTCTGTTTGTTCATACATCAAAGGATAGCAGCATGAAATTTTCTATGCAGATATTACCACAACAAAAACCTAAGCCGTGTATCATCTCAGCCAGTTGAGTAGAACCGGATATATAGCGCGATGAAAACATTTTTTGATGAAATTTCATAATTATTCGCACACAGTAGGAAGTTTTAGAATATTGACATTTATTCTTTGCAAGCTAAATATATAATATTATATTACAAAAGTTGATATATTATAAATTTCACAGTACTGACGATGTCACAATCAATTTACCAGCATTTTGCCTTAAGTGATTCCTTTTGAATCAGACTGAATAAATTTCAAGTTTACGTGGTATGTTTACTGAAAATAATCATCTAATGTCGAAATTCCACGTGCTATTTACTATAACAGAGAGCGTAATATTTTTTTGTACAGTTTTCGAGATTTAGTATTATACAATCGATATGAAAATTTGTTATATATTTTATTAGTAGACTTTATGGATCTAATAGAGTCGGTTACTAAAGCAAAAAGTAAAGTAGCAGCCTTAAGTGCCCACAGCTGGGCAAAGGCCTCCTTCTCAAATAAGAGTATCAGAGAGGGTTTAGGAGCCGGGAAGGGTCCAGTGCGGATATCTTCGAAGTAATATTTGTTATTATTTCTCAGATATGCCGGTTTCCTCACGATGTTTTCCTTCACCGCTGAGCCCGTGGTAAATACAGCACTTAAAATTGCTATTATCAATTGTAGTGGTGCCGGTACTGGGGATCGAACCCAGGTCACTTGTGCTCTATGAAGCTAAAGTGAGCGCCCTGACCACTAGGCTCCGCATTGGTCACTGCAGATGACAAAATATTTGGTGAGTTAAGTTTTAAAACAACAGTGCAACGTTGAACTAATAAACGAATGCAATAATTCTGCATCATTTAAGATATTGCTTTAAAATATATAACTAAGTTTGCACCATTTTGCTTATTACTTTTTAATTATAAGATTACTTACATTCATATGTAATTACACATTTTTCATTATTTTTTTAAGACATGAAATAAGTTTTCTTTATGAAAATAATTGTACATAAGTCATTGTAAACAATTCAAAACACAACAATGGACACATACAACTAACGTATTAATGAACATCGTTGGAAGTTCCCCATTCAATTTTCGCGTCCAGCAAACCATGCTGTGTATTATTCGGATAACTGAATCATAATAATAACCAATTAAAAATACACAATAGTCCCATGAAATGTGACTAAATAGAGAATGATTTTAATGTATTTACAGACCGAATACACAGAAGGGCCAAAGCAAATTATTCATGTTTGGTAAATAAGCATTAATTAAGAGATTGTTATTATGTCGATGATATAGGGAAAATATATACAAATTCTCCAAATGCCATCCTCATCTGCACGCGATGCACCCAGCTAGCTAACAAACGGGGATGTGGTGGCTGAATGATGACGCAATATCCTTCCGAACTTCCCGAACCCAAATTCCACAGACTAGTGACGGCAAGCAGCATCACTAGTGCGAGGGTACCGGCACTGCACCCAGTGTTGTAAGTAATATTATCGAAATATTTTAGTCAAGTTCGTTTGGAAATGTTAAATATCGAGATCACCAGGTACGCCAGACATTGAAGTCTTGCATAGTGCATGCGTGGAGGCAAGATGCCAGTACACCAATCATAGCAAAAGACAACTCATATCCAGGATATCGTCGTGGAGCTGTACGTGTCATATAAGGCGAGTTAAAGCACAAGAGCCCTCCATCAGAAAAGCCAAGACTCGCTCCAGAGAGTAGCTTTAGGGAACCCTTTTCCGAGATTCGTAGATGCACTCATATAAGTTGTAAGCGTGAAATTTCAACACTAGGCACCCGTTTTTCGGGACTTGCTAGAGTACGTAGCCACTTCTATATTAAAGTCCCACTCAAAAAATACCCTATCACGGAGTAGGGCCATCACAAATATCACCAACGCTTGTCGTGGATCAGGGAGAAGCTAAAATTTCATAAAACGTTCAACTTTTTAACTCTCGGAGAGATACATTTCGAATACGGAACGTATAATACTACAGAGTGAAATGTCGTGCGAAAATGCCGGAGCTTGTTGCCGGTCATCCAAAACTTCTGTATAGCCTTCTGGAAGATCGGCAACAACCAGCAGTTACAGCACGATCTCCTACTAGACGTTAACTTAATGTGCTAACGAGATAACACGTAGTATCGTCAATAAGTAGTACGATAAGGATGTTTGAAAAAATTGATCATATTTCTGAGTTCAAAGATAACGATGGCGGTATGGACCATACACAGGTATGGCACCATCTCTTACGAGATGCTATGCGCACGAGTGGATCACCTCTTTGTCATTTAGTGGTAGAAAGTCTCGCTTCTATATAAAGGAGGTGCCCAAAACACCGACTTTAAGGAGATTGTCTCTCACCCAAAGAAAGAAAAATCCGAGGAAACCACGCTCAGGAGTATGGCTGCACTAGAAAGTTTAGAAGAATTACTGGCCCGTCCTAGAGCAGGCTGCGTGCCTCTTGAGGCTCTTAAGGTTCATCCAGTCCTAGATGACTTTGGGAAGTGCCTGCATGAGCTTGAGAAATAAGTGCAACCATTGTGACAGTGACGAGGACACGGTGCTAACGCTACAGGAATGACAACAACTAAAGACGAAAAAAATTACGAAAAACCTTAAGTATGGAATATGCTTTGCCCACACCTCGAATAAATCGAAGTCGACACATACAATCTCGGCGGCAAATTGTAAATTAGTATCGCCATTGGCGAAATATATCAGTAGGAAATCAAATTATCTTCGATGTAAGGCACTTGATATTTTCAAATATTTATTAGTAATATAACAATGATCTACAGTAAGTTTTTATATGTTGCCGTGTGGAATGCCGGAGTTAGAATCTGACAGCCCTTTCTTCTCGTGGATGTCGTAAGAGGCGACTAGGATAAAGCTTTCAATACCTTATAGTAATCTCCGGGAATATACCCAGTTGTACGCTTCGCCACCCGTCACGTTTTATCTTTCCGAGAGGCAAAAAGAAATTCAAACTTACATCAGGATCCTTTTGGTACGAGCATTTGTGAACGTCAAATACTCTTTGACATTTATCTTTATCTGGTGTATCTGTTAAACAAATTTCCAATAAAAGCATAATATCGAGGGAAACATTTTTCGTTCAAAAGTTGCACCCAAACATCGAGCTTTTTTGTATATACAAACATTTTCAAATGGGTTTAAAATTTTTGTGGTCAACTCCTTGCTCCGCTTCCTTCCGCTTTCGTAACTACTAATATGCTGATCTTGCTCCACTTTTTCAACATTGGCATCGTTTTTATACGTAATAGGTCGGACCAGAGCGAGCTTCATCTTTGACAAACGCTTGAACCAATTTTGCTACTTTACTGACGACATATAAACGACACATTTTTTTGCGGCATGAGAGGCCTCCTTTTTGTAATAAAACTTAAAAATGCATCGAATTTCTTCGTTAGATTCACTCATTCTGGCGGTTAGAAAAACAATAGAAAAATGGCGGGAAACCGTTTTGTTTTTATTTTTCTGTTTTTAAAATATTTAATTATATCAAAACCCGCCAAATGCAAATAGTACAACTAAAGAGATTTTACTCCAACTGTTTGCTTACAAAATACGATAAAACTTTTTCCCGACCTAATAATTAGGTGTTTTTATCCCTTTTTGCGATCCATTTTTAATGCTACTCGTATATCCGAAACTAATTATCCGATTTTGATTAATATAAAAATCAAGATTTCATATACATTTGAAACGAAACTATTATTTTGGCTGCTGTAAAGCACTCGAAACGTCGGGAATATAAAAACAAAATTAAACGCGATAAAATCCGTAAATAATAGTTTCATTTCAAATGTGTTCGTGTTAATAACCGAAATCATTATTTTATATAAAAATACATTTGTATGTAAATTATGTATTAAATTTAATCCGTAGTTTTGCCCACTGCTTTACTCGCGTAAAATTCAGGCTAGCAATATAATTAGCATCCCCGACTCTGAATCAATTCTTTTATTAGTTAAATCATCAAATAAAAACGAAGAGTCCTAATCCTCCTTTTTACATCCACGTAGTCACATAAAAAATATAGTCTATATGTTGACCAGGCTCATTAACTACATGGACGTCTAATTTCATGTAAATACGTCGAGTAGATTTTTTGTGAAACGAGAACACACAGATTCACAGATTCGACTTCAGTATCACTCATATTAGCCAGTCCGCTGCACTTATATTTTCCCAAAAATTTTAGAATTACGGAAATCACTTTTCTACAGATTTATTATATGTACAGACTATTAACTTTCGTAATAAAGCAATACAACTCACCTAAGTGCTTGCACGCAAATATCATTTTACATACTCGGTCGTAATACTGGTCTGGTATTAGGCTGACCATCATATCGTAGTCTACATTGCCGTCATCATCTATCTATTGAAAATATAATTTAAATTACACTCAATATATGGAAAGGAAACGTGCGTGCAACAATGTGCGTGCCAGGACGTCCGACTCTCATTATAGAATATGTTAACGTTCTTATAATTTTCATTAAATTAAACAATCGGAATATTTTTCCGTATTATTTATAATATTTATGATTATATATTTTTGATACTTATTTTGACTATTAAATTTAACTTGTATTTGTTACATCACATTACACTCGGAACGGGACTGGCGAGAGCCTAAAATCTACATAGTTGACTCCTAGGCAGAAAAGGAGCCTACCACATATTCACATAAAAAGAGAAATACACATAGATAAATAAAGCACACACGTATTTTATTTATCTATCCGTATAACCATAATGTAATGAAAGTAGAAGACTTCTTAGATTCCTTAGATAAAAACCTAAAATAAACGAATGACTTTTTGACTACTTACGAGGCTCGCCTCCTCCAGTAAACAATACATATAGCACTTCAATTTTGTGTCCTCCTTAAATATGCCGTTTTCGCAATTCGTTATATCCTCTGGGGGCAAGTAAGAATAAAGACTCTTAAATGTACGCAAACATGAGACATGTTTTTATAAACAATGGTACATAAAACGCGTAGAAGTGACGAAAAGTTATTTTATTAAATTTGAAATATAAATCGAATGAATAGTAAAAAAAATATTTTATAAACTCGTTACATTTTAGATAATAAGATTCAAGATAGTGGGTCCTGCAAAGGACAATTGTGATATTTAATTATGAATTATCATTTATAAGTCAAATAATTAATAGCAACATTAAAATGGTAGTATTTAAAATAAAATAAAGTTACGTTGGAACTGCACGGAATTTTAAACGTCACATTTTTTTTCCAAAGAAAACTCATCAGGAAAAGATAGCACCGGTGGAGGACCACGCTCTTACTAAATACTAAGGAAACATAGCAACATAACACTGTGATAATAACGCATTTTACATCTTGATTCTTCATCTCCTTGTGATTACGAACCACGGTGACCACGATCAGATGGTCAGTGCTTTTGTAACAATAACCTACATTAAAAAATTATAAATAATTATCTACTTAAAGTGAATTAGTAGCTGAAGTTTAAAGACGAAAACTTTTTTATCCAAATTCCGACCTCACATGTACGCGGTACACCATTCGAATTTGCGAGTTTAGTATGAGGAAACCTTTCAGGAAATGCATCCTGCCATTGGCATTTCCTGAAAGGTCCTCCGTCAGGTTCTTGTGTTGCCACCAATGTGGCATTTATGTTTAGCAGTATACTTAAATAGGCTGATAAAGGCAAGAATTATAAGCTAGCTCAGTTTAACTTAAAAATTTCTAGTTAAAATCAGCGATTTTACTACGAGAATTATAGCACTACAGTGCGAAGCTTAGCCGCGCCGAATATTTTACGTCATTCGCATGCGAGCGTAGAACAAAGGTAAACGGAAATAAAATTTTCTTTGACGAACTTACCCTCAGCGACCTCCGTCTTACTGACGCACTCGTTGTGAACATGTTGGATTATTTCTTTGATTTCATCACTAAGTTCCTGTAAATGTGATTTAGCGTGTTACTAGTTTCATCAGATTCTTTGATCTGTTTCATAAACAAAATATAATGTAGGTATATATCCACGGCTTGTTCCCAACGCGGTAGGCAATCATAAAGACAATCTTCTTCCACTTGCTACGGTCCTGACATACGTCTTTCGCTTCTCCCACTTTCATCAATCTTCGCATGCATGCTCGGCACTCTTGACCTAGCCTTTTTTCAGAACGTCTCCGATTTCATCATGAAATGTTCGTCTAGGTCTTCCTCTACCGACTCTACCATTTACACTCGCCTCATATATTTGTTTCGTCAACCTACTTTCATAAATTTTTTCCACATGTCCAAACCAGCTCAGCATTCCTTTCCCAATTCGTGTCACTACATCGTCTTTCACGCCATAACGCTCTCTGATCACATTATTTCGAACCCTGTCAGTTATCTTCACATCAAAATATAATGATGTTTCATAATGACGTAAATTATTCGATTCCATCATTATAATGAAAATTAATGGCTTCTGTCACGTTACATGCCACAATTCAGCACGATGTAGTAGAGAACTCTGACAAATTAAAAATGCACAAGCAAAGATATGCGAAAAAAAAAATAAGAAGCCAAGTAATAAACATAGGCTTCTCTCAACAACAGTCTTTGTTTTAATAGTCACGTTCGTTAAGAATATTGGCATACGAGTATCTCTCCATAAATGCTGCTACACGTTACCGACCATGGCCTCTCAAATATACCAGAATTAAAATTTCTCTTTTATTTGAGAATATTGCTTCTCCTATGATAGCACGAATATTATTCAGCATTTCGGTAAGTCTAGTTTTATGACTGAATAAGTGAAAGAGATGATATATCTCATACTACTACCAAACGGCTACGGAGTATTCGTTTCGATCACTTTTCACAAATTATGTTCATAAATAAAGGTAGCAAAAATATTCTCAAAATGTCTTAAAATATATGTGTAATGTAACATAAAGTGAACGAGATACTGAGATTAGACCCGCTTAGAGCCCCTAAAAATGATTTATACACCTATTCAATGTAGTTTCATTATTCAGTCCCTTAGTCTGTCTAACTGTGATCTACATACGTTACCTTTGTGAACAGCGCGAGGGGAAGTCGCTGCTTCAATATTAAAAATGAGATAACATCCTCAAAGAAAAATTATTAAGCCGAGATTCCATGGGGACCAACCCAATGCGCATCAAGTTGTATCATAACGTAAAATATTAATTTAAACGGTGTGAGCTTATTTCCATTGTCGTCAGAGAATATTTCTCGAACATCATAATATTTAGAAGTGTGGAGCTAGAAAATCTTTATACGTTTTAATATCATTGCGTTATAATACGCCATCAAGCATACAGAAATAAGTAATATCTTACGTTAAATATTAATATGAAATAAAGTAATAAAGAGTTATTCAAATATAAAAACCATGTCATTTACGTAAACATTTTATTATCTTGATGACAAACAGTTCAGATTGTAGTAAAATAACTATCGCGTATCATTGGAACCCAGCGTCAATATCATCGAGGATCCCATGCCTCTTGCATTTATTATTTGGAGAGGCTGTTGAGCAATAATGTCTCGCTTGTGTTCCCATGCCGTCACTCATCCATCAACCCTCACCCACACTACGCACTAAAACATTTCATAAAGTACGCGGCACGTCCGCTTTTCGTGAAAAATTGACTTTGTTGAAGTGTCTCTGAATGTCTTTGGGGGTTTACTACGCGGTTCATTTTAGTGTCGCCAAAACAGCTTTTTGCGGTAATATCATTTATTCTTTTTGAGATGTAAGGAGGGATATAGGGTACCTTTCTCAAAATGGCAACCTAAAGTGGTGCACCCTGCTAATAAACAAGCCAGGTTCTGACGATCGAATGATAGCGCAATAACCATACCAGGAATTAGTAATGAGAAGCAGACACTGCGCTCACCAATCCGTTCGTCCGCTTGTGGTAAGTATTAGAAAAATTACAAGAAATTTATGAAAAGGAAAGGGTCATATCCAATAGTGAAGTTATAATTGTGTTTATTTATGTATACCAAAACGTATGACATTTGTGTATGTTTTCGTAAACCACTTGCCATTCGTATAACATTAGACAAATCCCAACAAGCGTGATCTTGCAAGGAAGAACTTTACTGTACTGTACTGCAGACGATATCACTAATCAGTGATTATATTTGTGGTTGTTTCATAAGTTATTTGTTATAAGTAGGCAGAGTTTACGGCTTTCCATTTACCAACATTGAGCGTAGTTAAAAGACTCACTTTTCGCTTCTCTGGGAGAATAAAAAAAGTGAGATGAAATGAATGAAAGCGATTCTTCATCGTTATCACACGTCCAAAAAAGGAACCGATTTAATTTGATTTGTGTTACTTTTATTAAACTTATATCTTCTATTTTAAAGTCTTAGACTTTGATTTTGAATAATTACTTACCGGTTTTTCCTTAGCGCCGTGTCCAAAAACGATTAACATAAAGAACACTGGCAGCGACGCTGCGGACATGGCCACAAGCTGCCTATGCTCTTGTGGGAACTGGCGACAAACGATCATCTTATCTTATCTGACATCGTAACTCGATATAAACGCTGTTAAATGGTGTAGTTGCCTAAAGGTAACAATTAAAACATTAACGGCGTGCAGCGGTTTTGTAGCACCACAAGCTGTAATCATGAGGCGGGAAGTTTCCAACATGCATGAATTAACAGGAAACTACAATATCATAGACCACAATTAGTAATTACTGTTAGACGTTGGAAACAATAATGACGAAAATCATTCTTAATATTTTAGTTTAGTACTAGCTATTTTTGCTACAGACAGACAGATAGACAATATTTACAAAGAGGTTTTTAAGTTTTGACAACGTGCAAATAATATGTTTTTCAATTTAATTTATACATGTATACGAGTAGATCGTAAATCTGTTAATGTATAAATAATAATATTTTCTCGGTTTCAATAGCAACAACACTTATCCTCCTACTTTCATCTAACTCACCTTACGGCATTTGATAGGACTACTGAGCAATCGAAGTAATTGTGGAGGAGGACTTTTGGTGTCAAATCAAAAAGTGAAGGTTCTGTATTTTTGAATTAGCTCTATTAATTCTAACTTTTGATACTTAATAGTAATAGTGTATCAAGCCACAAGTACTTGTGCGTATAAAATTTAAAACCTGAGATGCATGCTCTTTGTTTTATCAATCCAAAAAATCCTTTCTTGTTTTAAACCAAAAGCTTTGTAGCCAATACATATAGAAAAATAAACAATCGGAGGAAGTCATGAGTGGCTCCTAAGTCCGACTCTGGTTAATACATCTATGACCGAAAACTAACATCGCAGTCGTGGAAAAATTTTGGCTTCCATTGGAATTGGAAACAAGAACTACGCCTAAAAAGGTAAAAATGACAAACGCTTTGTCAGGCGGTTAGAAAAACGATTATAATACACACTCGAAATAATTACGTAGTAATCATAATTTATGAACTTATAGAAATGGATTTGGTAACTAAGTTTGTATTGTTGTAAATGCTCGTAAGTTAATTCTGTTACCAGTGGGTGAATCGTATAGATAGTTATGCTCGTACCATAACAATAACGAATACCATACTACATAGATTTTCGTCAGAGCAGAGAAAAGAAATCAGTTTTAAAGTTTTTGTGCTCCTCCATATTTAAAGCATCTTTCACAGCTCATATCAGGCATACTCATACATTTTGGACCCGCTATATCCCTTTTGCGGTTTTTTAAATAAATACTTATACCATACACAAAGTTTCAATAAAGTGTGACAGAACTTAGGTTTTATACATCTGATCATTCAATTTTTCATCTTGTATAAATTCCTGATTAAGTCGTGTGGCAGCGACGTAAGAATATCGGCACCCATTTTCCTCTTGTAAGTGTAGTAAAAAGCAAAAGATCTTGGAAATCTTATGCCAATCTCCGAGATCATGTCCGGTGACGAGGCTCACTGTCACCTTCTATCTCCCGGAGAGGTAAGAGTGCTCGGCTGCGGAGGCCAGGTTTGGCTACACTGAGTGTGTCAAAAAATATCCGTTGCATACTCACTTATGTTCATCATCCTTGGAGGTTGGTTGGCTGACAATATCTATTATTGTTTAAAGCAGACAGTTTACAAATTTTTTGATAGCCATGCTCTTGCAAAAACAAAGTTTCTTTGATCATAAGTTGTAAATTCCGAACGCAGTTTTAGTAATGAACCTTACCTATTTATAAAACACTGTTTTAAAATAACACATTTAAGATGGTTTGTACCACAAATAGAAGTGCTTTTGGATTAAGTACAGTGGAGTTTGGACCACACATCAATAGTGCCTCGATCGCTATTTAATTCGGCAAAAGCTGTCGATACGCCAACTGATAGCGGCGTATGAATATAAAGATAACCCTTTTCGTGTCATAACAATAAAATTAAAATATTTCTACTCGTCAAGAATTAAGTTTTGCTAGCATAAATTTTAAAATGGAAAATTGATTGTCCTTACATAGAAGAACATACTAGAACATAGAAGTACATAGTTTCTAAGTACCTACCTATAGAGGATAATGTACAATCAGCGTAGCTATGTACAAACATTTCTTAATTCCAAGCATCGCTTAAACGTTGTTTACTTTTGTAGGAACTGTGCTATTGTTATCCAAAACGTAATTAGTTATTTCATATATGTCAAAATTTTACTGAGCCTCAACATATAATACGTCAGGAACCCATATCAGCTTTAACGATAATTAATAGTTAACTGACAGCGTATGAATCAACTGTTCTCGTATCCGATGCCAAATTATAAAATACAGATATTCCACATCAACGCCCAAAATACAGAAATACTGGCAAAAATATAATCGGGTTTATTGGATCAAAAATAATTCCATTGTCTAGCCAAATACTATGGTAGCGATGCGAAGGCAAAAATGCCTATGATATCGGATGAATTGAGATTTATATTTATGAAAAATCTATTAAACGTTTCAGTAATCTCGCACGCATACCTATGCCGTGTTCAATCGACATGAAAAATCCATTAGGGTCTTTTGCGTCGGCAAACGGGCTGGAGTAGGCAGCGTCAGTGACCGTGCTAAGCGGATTTGCTGCGTCCCTGTCTGATGCATCGCATATCCATTCCCTAGATGGAATTCATATCCGCATTCAAGTATTTAATTTAATAAAGTAAAGAGAAAACATGGAACCCTCGTCAAGTTCAGTCATACCTACACAAACCATGAAAAATTAAAAATCTTCACCAATCGAATCGAATAAACCCAGTCAATATGTACGGAACGAGCATAAAAAGAAATGATTTATTAACGTAGTGTTGTTGAAAGTCTACAAACTTTGTCCAACATCTCACAGCTATTCATTAACTATCTTTTACCACACAGGAACGGCCTGCGGTAGTGGCTTATCGCAGGCTGAAGCTTAAGAACGGCTTCGGGCTTTATCACTGTAGCCACTTCGTAGTTTTGTCTTGGTCATCCACGGCGAATTAAAAGGAGCCTACATGGTCAGCCTAAAGCAGCGGGCCGGCTCCGCGTGCCCCTTCGCTCCCCACTCTCCCTTTCCTCTAAGACTCTGCTTTCCTCTGACAACGCATCGCTGATGCGGCTGTGGAGTGCCGATGTACAATGCGTCATTGCCTTCTACGGACTTGGTGTCTGTTGTCTACGTGGGATCACAGACTATGCAGGAAGTTGCCAGTAAAGCGCCAACAGAAGCTGACATGCCTAACATTGAAGCCTTACTCATACTCACAACGCTTGAGAGACGGGCTGGTGAACGTAGTGCCTGTACACGTCTTTGTGGAATTTAGGCTCAGCTACGTTGGATGACTTCTATCGCCATAGCTTCGTCTGTTAGCAGGGTGCGCCGCATGAGGTTGACATTTAGAGAAAAAGTTCTTACACTCCAAAAGGTTACTAAGTAGATATATTCAAAAATAGTAAGGCTACCTTGGTATCTACTAGCACTACTTACTATAACAGCCTGCAAATATTTTACTGTAGGACATAGGTCTCTCCCATAAGCAAGATTTAGCATAATCGCCATGCTTGGCAAGTGGGTTGGTGATCGCAGTAACAGACACCTCGTACCAGTTGGCACACTAAGTTACTAAAGCTGTTTAATGCTATTTTAAGCGCTAAATTTACCATGTGAGAAATATCCTATCGAAACTTGCATGTCCAAGGGTAAAAGGAAAAAAAGGGTTCAATGCTACGAAACCCTCCAAAAATGGGGGACCTTTGACCAGCAGTGGGTCATTTCTAGACTGCTATTTTAATTTTAAAGGGTTTCCTTACATCCTTTATGAAAGGATTAAGGAAGGAATGGTCTTACACCCTTTTTTCCCAATATTTCGGAATGCAACACCTTGCTAGTTAACAAACGACGTTCTCGTGACCGACTGTGGAATATCCATCAGAATATGGCGAACTTAAATTAATGAAGCTCAGATGAATCATGGGTACTCTCCATCACTCCTCATTGTAAGAGAATACCAACACTACCTGCCTACCCAGCGTGGTGAATAAGGCCTAGCCTAGCCTTCTGCGTCATCGAGCTTACGTTGGCGCTTGCTTGAAAAGGCAAAAGTCTAGCGGTGTTCATTAATACCCTGAAAATGATATTCAATCGCGCGATGATATTCAGCTATAGCGTTTAGTGCTGCGGGTCCCGGGTTCGATTCCCGCACCGCCTGTGCATGATATAAGACAAATATTTGACCTACAAATAATTTTACAGGGTCTGGGTGTTTTTCCATGTGCAATTTATGTACTTAAACTGCGTCCAGTACAGAAGATCTAGTTTTAAATTTCATATATCAAAAACTATAGTTAATGAGAACCGATTTGTGGCGGCAAAACACAGTAACATCGACCAATATTTAATAGGCGTGGAAAGTCTCATGAATAGTCTAGTGGTAGTAGTCTTATGGCTTTTAAAAAAAGGGCAGAATAACCACTTCAAATATACCTGACCTTTTTGAATATTTCATTCGAATAATATTAACAGAAATGATTATGTAAAAATAATTAAATGTTTACTCATTTAAAATAAAACTTTCTCTCTGGCTACCAAACTCTGACATTAAAAAGTAAATATTTTTAAAGTGTAGTCTAAAATTACGGTCTTCTACTTTCATGCCTGCCTTTCATTTCAGAGTGTCTGTCAGTGTAAGTTATTTAACGTCACAAGTATTTCGTAGAAAACATGACTCAAAATCATGTAATTAAAAAGATACGCATTAATTTGTAAAGAAATAATTATTCGAAGATAGTGAGTAGAAAGGAGTGGAGAGGCAAGCGGGACTGAGAGACGTCATTACCGCAATCAAAGCATCCGAAGCCGCAGAGCCCCAGCGCCGCGCATCGCTCGCCTCCACTAACGACGAGTGCTCTCGATAAAAATTAAAAACACGTGCAAGCCCAGCCTGAGGAAAGTTTTAATGAGAGTACACGGCTCGCGCTCCACCGACAGACAGTATATCTATAGGTGACTTGTTATGTGCGAACACTTTTTCCAAATTAGATATTAACTCCGCTCCCTGCGCTCTCCCGAATAACGATCGGCTTTTAATTTTCCTGGAAAAACACTCATACTCGGCTACGGTTAAAACGTTTCGTGAATAATAGCAAATTATAATTAAAATGACAGAATAAAAATTTTATAAGTATACTATTATATATATATATATATATATATATATATATATATATATAAATTTAGAATTTAAATCTTATTCTCGTATTTTTAAAATATATTTTTCTAACCTTATACTCCTAACATCGTATTGTCTGTACCAAAATTAAAAATGGACGAAAGCATAAAAAGCATTCAAGACTATCATCTATCTAGTATCAAGCGATGGCCTCTCAGTTTAATGAAATATATACATAAAAATATATTATATAAATATTTTATTCCAGCAGTTATTAATAAGTTATTCTACTAACCTATATTTTCTGAGATGTAATGTATATTAGAGTAGATGAAGAATATTCTCTATAGAAGAAACTTCATTCATGTGAAAAGTATCATGATGAAAAGGTATGTGATTATGTTAGTAAACTAAACGCAATCTGCATCTCCTACACTTAGGTGATAAAGTACATTGTATAAAAAAAGACAACACTTGCTTCTAAATAGTCGACTGGTGGAGAACAATAATCATAAGCGTCTCTCTAGTTGGGCATAGCATTTGCATTACGACGTTTAATAGCCGGGTTGGCAGACCTTTTACTTGCGACGTTAAAACACATATACGTTAACATTCACATCCTGCAGAACCTGACATTTTCGTGGGAACGAGGCCTTCTTCCCGACGCCGTTCTGTGTATACTTGAGGTGAGTTATATAATTTGAACTGATTATTTTGTTGTCGAATTTTCCGATGATTCGTAATAACAAACTGGCAACATTCCTTAAATATATGTCTAAAATAAAAATTTATAACAAATTTTTAATTTTAAGATAGTGAATCACCTTGAAGGTTTCTGTCTTTTCAAGAGTTTCTTGCTTTCACCGTTCACAGCTTACTGTAACAGACTACTGTAAATACAGTAATCACAACACTTGGCAGACGGGTTGGTGATCACCATGCCAGACACCTCGCACCTTAAACGCTGCTCCCCGACACCGGCTTGAAAAAGGCCTACCATATGTGAGATGGTTATTCCGCTATCTGAAAACCCACGATTTTTCATTTCAGTCATTAGTTTAACGACATCTGCGAGATTCTATTACGCCAACCTACGGGCAGATTTAAAAATTGAATTAATCTTTATCGAAAATGAAAAGTGAAGTAGAGGCATCGTGTGCTTCTGCGTTTCATTCGGCGAGTGAGGTAACTTGATGCCCATTCCCCTCTCCCCTCCACCCTTGCCCCCTCCCTTATCCCTCTCCCTTCCCCTCTCCCCTGAAATCTTCTTGAGAATTGGTAACGCACCTGCAGCTCCTCTGATGTTGCTGATGTACTTGGGCGTTGGTAATCACTTAATTATATTAGGTGTAGAATTAAATGTTGTAGAACACGTGCTAATAGAAAATAGGGAAAATGAGCATGCTTTATTAAAATGATTAAAATAAACTGCAAGGTTAAGAAAAATAAATAATAGAAATAATTTTCTAACGTTTTGTACACACGAGTTAGCACTGCGACAACAGGCTTCATTTTTTTCAATGTGTCAGATGTTATAACGATTCTAGAAAATCACATTTAATATCGAAGCCACATTCTTATAAACAAAGTCGAAACTGTTTGAAACAAATGTAATAACGGTAGTAATAATATTCCGTTAATATTCTAAACTTAAGTCCATTTAAAAAAATAAAAGGGGTAAAATTCTACAATGCCTAAACTATCTCTAACAGTTGATTATGAACAGTAGGATAATTTATCTCCGACTTATTCAATGCGTAAGCTACATGCTAATTATTAATTCTACATCTTTCTTTAATAATCTATTCATAGCTTCATAATTTTCATCAATAAAATAATTTGTTTCTGCGAAGCTTCTAACAATATTCCTATAGTAGTTCCCAAAACCAAAACGTCGTAGTTCATCAACCGATCTCGGAACTAGGTAGTTTTCTACTACCTCTATCTTATTTTTATCAGGTAATAAGAATATTACCAAATATATAGAAATTAAACACATAAATAGAAATTTGCAGTAATTATATGACCTAGGATGCACTTAGAACCTTTAATTTACGTTCCTAATCCTTTCGAAAACTTCTTACAAATTTTTGTTATGATTATTAAGGCTTTTCCCTAACACTATATGGTCATCTAAGTACACATTCATAATTTTTTCATAAAAAAAAAACAAGCTTCGTTAACATACTAGGGCTTTACTACAGTCCCTTAGAAAGTCTTTCAAACTGTTACTACCTGTCGACGGTAAGTGTTGTAAATTGCCTACAGTATTCTATTAACTTCTGCTGAAAATATCCTGATGGAAGACCTCGATGGGAAAAATTAATAGATAATGAACCCAAAATAGCAGTTATGTTTTCAAAAGATCATTTTTAATCTACTATTTGTTTATTTGATAACCGATAGTCAATTATCCTATTTCTGTCGCCACTACCATCGAGTTTTTTGGGAACTAAAAACAGACAAAGAAGATGGCCATTCATATTGATACATAATATTGAACAATTGTACATTGTTCAATAATATCCTCTTCCAATAACTTATGAAATTGCCTAGACAACTCTTGTTTTTGAGCTTAAGGTATTCTATATGGCTTAACAGAAATTGGAATAGAGTAATATTTTAATTTTTAACTTATCACCAGAGAGATGTAAAATATCAGCATACTTCGCACATAATTTCTGAATAATAAAAATATCTTCCTAATTTAAATAATTCGATAACTTTCAAATAATTTCGTTAATCTATTTATTATATTAAATTCTATTTGACGTTCGACGTTAAATTCTATATTTAAAATTTCATTGTATCAATGGTATTGGAACTCTACTGTGCGATGATCTCCCTATAGCGCTACCAATAAAAATACCTAATAATATCGCAACGCAAATAATAAAGCAATACCTTTTACCGATGAGCGCATCGTCACCATTAAATTTCTATCGATTAATACTTATTCGCTTATGTTCATGATTAACATTTAATTTAAAAAATATCGTTGTTATGTCCTAAAACCATAAATTTGTGGCCAAAGATTAAAGGCATGCATTTAAGGCAAACAGCAACTTTGAATATATTGTTTTTAATTAATCGCTTAAACTTCAAAAATATATGCATTACAATGATTTTTGATATATATGGGCGAAACTGTGGCGCGATCTAGTATTTGTTTCAGCGATATTAAAGTAGTAATTGTTGTTTAATCTTGTTTGATTTTATAACATGTAACTTTTATGATTATTTTAATTGTTTCTCGCCTTTACTATTGATTAACAGTTAAATTGAGTACTTTCATTAACACACATTCTACCTAACGTCAAATGGAGTCGAATATTTTATTTGAGGAGATAAATAAAGATGTAAAGAAGTATTATATTTTTTTGTGATTTAATAATTTATTTATAATTTTAATAAGGTATGTCACATGATTTGATTTATTCAATCCCTATTTAAGTTTTGACGGTTTAGAGCTAAACCTTTGTCCGGTATGCTTAAATAGGATGTTTAATTAAACTATATATTAGTTTGTTGAAATCAAAGTTATTTAAAAGTAGTATTGTAAGCCATAATTGTAATTTAAGAACTTGATTTTAGTTAGTAGTTTTATTCATTTTTTATTATTAGTACTAAGTATTACGCATAGTTGTTTTGACTGATAAACTAATATAATAGGCAGCGCTGTGATCTGTGGAGCTACCACCTAACTTGCGAGCCTTTTGCACGTGAGTCTCTTCCGTCGAAGTTGTCAAGGTCACCGGGCTAACAGCGTAATAATTATCTTTTAAGACAGAATTGATAGAACTTGTTGCGGGACAGTAACTCTTTGCAGAAGGGTTAAACGATAATCGTAAAAAGATTCCTGAGACATATCGAATTATTAAAATATTATTGAAAAAAGTCTCTCTCGCACGGGCCAAAAATCTCATGAATTGAACCTTGCCAGATTAATAAGCATCGGTGTAGTCCTGCCATCCAGGAGCTCTCTCCTTCCACCTCTTGTCAGTTTCTGTTGAGATTTCTTTTTACTGCGAGCATCCGTTGACTTTGTATTTAGTTCATGCCTGTGTCTTTTAACTAGAGCCTTATCCGATGCGTCGAACCAACCTTGGTTATCCTTTCACCCTTTCCTATAATGTTTACAATACAGTCATTATTTACTCTCGTCATCTATGGAACAATAGTCAGTGCGAGGGAATTTGTCCTTGTCTGCATATGCACTTACACTCTCCAACATTTCTACCGCCAAACAGCAGTGTAATTACTCTTGTGTTCCGGTTTGAAAGGTATAAAGAACCTGTATAATTACAGCTGTTGTACATTCCTTATTAGTCCTCAGTCCTGACAACGCATCTTTAACCTTCTTCGAGTCAGGTCTCCATAGGCTGCAGTAGCTAATTACCATTCACTGTTTTATCTGATCAGGAAATACTCATTACGCTGCCCATTTTTATTACTTTCTATAATCAAGGCAAAGTTTGACACGGGTGAATTATTTCGTACGACAGACGCTTGTTTAGGAATTTTGGTATTTATGTATGGATCATACCATTATAGTCTAGGTAAGTACTCTTTTTTTGCGTAGGAGCTAGGGTAGGTAGCGCCCTCTTACCTATTTCTGCCACTAATTAGCAGTGTAACTACTGTTGTGTTCCGGTTCGAAGGGTATAGAAAGCTAGTATAATTACCAGCTGTGAGACATTCCATCTCATACCTTAGGGGTGCCAACGATTAGAGTTGTATGTCCGTGGGTTGCAGTAGCAACTTGCATACCACCAGGTAAACTATTAGCTCGTTGCAACGTTTACGTTAACTTATCTTTAAATTTTTAGTAAATTGAAACGCATGTCATCCCTCCCAATTTGTGTACAAAAAAAAATCTCATTTGCTTAATTATGACAAATAACACAATTCACTCTGACATGATTTAATTTAATAATAACAGTGAACAAACCCTAATTCTTCTGCTTCAGAATTCTAAAGAACACAAAAGCCTTTCATTTCAGCACAACCAAAAAAAAGCAGATGCTTTATTGTTCTCAATAACCTTGCCGGCGCGATGCAGTCGTGTAAAAATGGGAATAAATTGTGAGGATCTTTGCAAAACAATAGTTGGAAATGGTCTACGCGAGAAAAAGCCGGATGCAAATGCCATTCATATTAATTAGCAAAGCGAGACGGGGCTTTTACGAAATTAGACCGTGATTTCAGTGAAGATTTATTGTCGTGTTTGAAACGGTTTTTAGAGCAAAGGTAGCCATTTAGACGGAAGCAAATTGGTGTTGTCTAACCGGGCTTTAAATTGAATTGACTAAAGTCTTTTGTTTACTTTGTTTGATCAGTTTGAAAAGAGATAGGTGCTAATTTTGGTTCTTATTTACGACGCAACGATTGGGGTGCGATGTTCTCTGTGATTAATGAACCACTTAGCAAGAGTAATCGCCTAATAGATACAAGGAAATTTTATAAATGATCTATCTCAAATACTGAAATGTCTGATATATGAGTACACGAGAATTTCAACAGGCAAGCAAGACAAGAATTTTCTGAGAATACTTACACTTATTTTTGCACGTAGTAAAGCCAAGGGGCAATTTTTGCTGCTGCTCCAATGGGTCTGCTCGACTGGGGTAGTACAACGACCTCGACCACAGTCGAGCCATCTTGTGCTTCTGCGTTTCGTCCGGTGAGGTAAACGAAGGCGCACTCCTCCCTTTCCCATTCCCCCTCCTCATCTTTCCTCCTATCCCCCAAATATCCTTTAAGTCAGGCACACACCGAGGAGCTGTACCTCTGGTGTTGCAGATGTAAGTGGGCGACTGTAATCATTTACCATCAGATGAACCCCTTGCTTGTTTGCCCCCTTTCCCATAAAGAAAAATTTACCATAGGTAATAAACCAACATATAGGTACACATACTTTTTTTTATCTTAAAGACGGCCCATGGCTTCCCACGACCTTCAGTATATAAAACTCGAGCTGTAGCGTTGTTTTGTTTATAAGTGAGACTATAAGCCATACAATTAACATAATCATTATATTAATAACGTCGAAAATTGAAGTGCCTTTATTTAGTAAAGGAGAAGAATGAAACTTATATCATTCGGAAGGTAATGGGCCATACATGTGTACAAAAAAGAAATCGTGTGTATGTTTCCGTTAGCTATGTATGGTATGGGTAAAATATAGTGAACATATGATTTTTCTAAAACGCCAATTAAATGAAAGCTTCTGACTACTTGAAAACGAGTTGAGTTTCGTTACTTTACAAACACAATTGGTCTAATTTCGATCACAAACGATGCTAGTTAATTAAATCGTCCTTGCCGTTTTCAAGTGATAGGCACGCAAATAGACAAACATGAACACTTCGTCATCATTACAGACATCACAAGCAAGTCCACTGCTGAACATGGCCTGTGTTCCCTCGAAGATTGCCACTGCTCACGGTCTTAAGCTACCTCCATCCATCGACTTCCCGCAATACTCTGTAGGTCTAACAAGACAATAATATGGCCTACATTTTTTGGCCTTGATTAGCTGATACTCACCATGCTGGGCGAATGGTTTAGTGCGCGCAATGCCGGCCCTCGCACTATAGTTTGTTTACAGAAATGAGCTAATAAAGAAATAAGGAACCGCAAGTCATTGGCGCAGATAACATACATGGGGCGTTCACGTTGCGGCTGCGACAAATATATCAGTCTCATCTGACATCGTGTCGTATGTAGCAACTTACTCCAATTTTATTTTATTACGCCAATGCCGCCTGGACTATACCCATACATTATCTGTTTATCTCTCCTTTGACACTTACTTTTCCTTGCATCGTATGGCTCTTATTTTATTTATTCTTTACTTTTTATGTTCTGTATATGTATGGGTATATTAGTATATATTAGAGAGAATATATATATATATATATATATATGTTTATGTATATATCAATGTATATTTATTACATTAAATTTTTACTTCTTAGTAACGCGTACACCCTTAACCCTTGCTCACTGGTCTTTATTTCTTCTGCAAAGTGTTCGCTTCTAATTGATAAGGCCGCCAGTTGTACATTTTGCTTCTTTTTATTTATTTTTTTCCTATTTTTGCTAATTGGTGTACAATAAAGTGTATTTCATACATTCAGCCTTAAGTAAGGTATTATGGGCACGTAACTGTGTTTGTATTTTAATGTTTATGTATTGCAAGGTCCTGGAACCAGAACCAGTTACTGTGTTGGATCCACATGTAAAGAGTATACGGTCAAATGCAGATCCAGATCCTCTATACGGTGGTACTCGCGCAATTGGATTTTATATTTCTTGTCAAATAGAGATTGTTCCAAGATCCTGTCATACATACGTAACTTGTAAGATCGGCCTCTCTGCAAGCAGGTCTTCTAGTGTGATTGAGTACGGAATCCTGCAATCCTGGCAGTAATTCATAGTCCTTAGCGTTATGGCAGCCATCGTCGCTTCCTGTTGTACAAACAGAACAGAACAGCAGCAGAAACAAACGTATGAGCTCATTGGTTGAATAATCATTTTATATAGCCAAAGGATGATCTTGGATAATGTGGTGATTAGTATCTGTTTCGACTTACGAGGTTTTCATCATATCACATCATATATAATGGTTATGACGACCACAAATATCTTTGACGTTGCCAGGTCCATGACAAAGATATCATATGAGTTTTGTAACACTAATAGCCATGAAGAAAGGATTAATGAAAATTCCATCTTAAGGGTATATAATAGGAGATGCAGGTTTCTATGTGCTGCTATTTTCGAAGAAACATCGCGGAAAGACGGACTCTGAAAATTCCATAATACCCGAGTGGCCTGGGTTTGAGTTCCTATGCGATATCTAAAATATAATAGAAATACAAAAATAATTCCCGTACATCATGAGAATTCCGGCAATCGGCACAAAATAAGAGCATTCTGCAACTTTGCTTTGTTATACAGCATCAGATGATATTTAATATCGAAATGTATACCAATACAGAACAGAAATTTGGAAAAGCAAAAAATCCATTTCTATTACTATGGCAGTAAGGAAGCTATGCTTATTTTACCCATTCACCTTCAACTTAATACTCTGCCTTTGTGCCTAAGAAAAAGTGTTACTTCTTGGACTATATGAAGGAGAAAAAGAAACATCTGTTTGCGCTTCATATTAATTTGTTTATTATTTAGTTTCATCAAAATGTACAACAGTGTACATATTGACTTATCGTTATTAGAGATCTATTGATCTTACTATACATCATACAAAGGTTAGTTATAGATTTTGGTGATTGTGGCAAGATTTGTAACAAATTTTTTAAGACACTTTTATATTCGATTTATATTTGGACCTTAAAAAAGTTGTATGATGATTAGGGCTAAATTCAGCGCTATCATGGTTCTTGATACTGTTAGACAGTAAAAAATCATAGATATGCACTAACATAAGAAGTGTCCTTATATGAAGAAGCTATATATATACACTATATACTCAAAAAATCATAGATTCAAACATCTTTAATAAAATTACTTTAATAGACATTTTATTTTCCTGTCGTTAATTATCTCATAAAAAAACACATTACCTATGTAATAACATAGGAAAATCTAATTACTGATAATGAGACAGAATATTAGTTTTTTTTTCAGTATTTAATTCTTAAGATAATAGTCTGATCACATTAATCTTAAAATGCCGCCGCATTTTCTATTTCATTACTAGAATACATCATATACAATTTCTACAAGATTAAGTTTTTACTAATCGGGTTTCTGAAACTTACTCATATTCTCGATTAATATCTTGAGTTATACTGACATGTATAAAAACATATAGTACATGCTCGATTAGTCCAGTGGCGACATTGGTTTCAACTTATTAAACACTACGGATTTAATCTCGCACAAAACAAATTTTCACTTCTGAGTGTTTTAAGAGTGAAATTTATATCTGTAAACTCTTGTGGTCGCAAGTACAAGAGATATTCTAAACAATTTTAAAGGTTAAAAATAAAGTTATTGAATTGATAATAATCATTAAAAATGATTACCTACATTGAGCCACCTACATTACATTATTTTATTTTTACAGGCACTTGTAAGTAAAAGTAAAATTAAACGCAAAAAATCGTCAATAATAGTTTCACTTCTATTACTTTTAGTTTCAGCAATTGATGTATTAAAAATTATCAGAAAATACTATTACCGAAGTAATGTTTTTGGAAGATACTGAAAGAATTGCATTTTCATTTTTTCATTTTCAGCATTTCCATTCAAGTTTGATCAATTTCTGTCAAGTCTGAACTTATTGTTAAAATAATCAGAATTGACAGAAACTTTTAATACATAATATAATTGTTTAAAACTAAAATAACCTAATTTATTAAATGCATTTCACAACACACAAAGGTAATAAGAATAAGCAGCCTCAAAAATTATTTAAAGTAAATATTAAAATCTCGATACTTTTGACAGATTAGGGAATACCCATCCGAAATATTGCCATATTGAAAACACACAGACCAGAGAGTAGCAGCAGCATCAAATGCTCCCGTCAATAAAGGTACTGCCGTCGATAATGCGGCTGCCAATCGTGGCGATGCCAAATTCTACCTGTGGAAGTTGCCTATGTCCAGTAGTAGGTAGTTTAAATTGGGAGAGGTGGAAAGCTCGTACCATAAAGCTTTTCGAAATAGGCTTGGACACAAAGATGGCTACAGGCTCACCTTTTCAACGGAGCCTATTTGGGACAACCTGTCACGTGTGTCCCAAATAGGCTCAACAAAGACTAAAACATGTAAGATCGCTTACCACCCCAGGAGTATTATTATTTACAGTCATGAGGTAAAATAAAGGCTATTAGTTTCCTAAGGACCATGAACAAACTCATTTTATGCCTATGGACTCTATCTTTATATGTACAAAACTGTGATTGTGGAATTTACTAATTTTTTTTTATTTATAGTGGAATTTAATCCGTAATCTATGCCTTACCAGGCGTAAGGTCTTAATATTAAAAATAAATGGCTACATCAACAATAAAATTTTATGGTTTTTATTAACACACAAGATAAGAATAAGGACTAAAACATTTTTATATAGACATTCTGTAAAAATTTTAGATACAGGAGGTATAACTCACTTTAAAATTAAAGACAGGAGAGCCTTCTGTGACTAGTGATCTTGTCTTCAAAGTAGAGGGTTACAGGTTCTTACCCAGCAAGGAACGAACATTTACATGGTAAATAATGTATCTACCTCAGTTGTTTCTTTGTTAACCCCATTAAAATATGAAATAATTAGGTTGTCTTACCACAGACAACCTTTAGTAACCTAAATTAACCTAGTGGGTAGTAAGATGGTTCTTGTAAGATGGTTGTTACCAGTGTAAAATGTAACAGTATTAATTGATATGTCTGATAACCTATATTATCATATCACCATACAGATACAGGAAACACTAGTTTGGGACTGTATGAAGAGGGATGATTATCTCTTATTATTACCATTATCCATCCTCATGTCATAATACAATTTCAATTGTTTCAACGACTTGTTTAAGGTTTCAATGACTTATTAAAAACATATCTACTTAATACTTATAACTAGCCTTTTTTAATTACAACCAATATTTATTACAACAATTTTATGAATTACTTACTATAATACCTAAAAAAATATGTACTTGTGACACACAATCATAGATAACTTTATTTCATAAGCTAGAATTACAATCAATCCTGATATACCAAAGTAAATGATAAGATAACATGTGTATAAGATTATTAAAATAATTGATAATGCTTATGTGGAAGTATAAAATAAGCACATTAAATTTCTCTGTTATAACTACATTGAGCATTTGTTACTATATATTTATGATAATTAAGTCTAAGTACAACGTTCAACTACTCTAAACTTCTATTTGGTAATATCTAATTAGCAAAACTTCTTTATTTCAAAAGTCCAAAGCGCATATCAGCCAATCCTCATAATGTCTGGACAATCACGATAAGAAATTTCTGTATCATGTAAAAGTACAAAAGAGAGCTGATAATTCTGATGAGAAGAAATTAGTTCAACAGATTTTCTGAAAAAAATTGTTACTATATAATATAATAAAATTGTAAAAAGGTTGGATATTTTTTGAAAATGTTGAGTTGATTGACTTACTATCCTATAAAAGGTAGAGGTTACGATTGTCTGGTTAACTGCAACGATACTTTTGCAAGCTATCAATTTTAAGATATTTAACCAAAAATATATGCTCTCTCTCGTTTGAACCATACAGGTACTTCACATGTTCTCAAAATATATTTTTTTTTTACTTCTTAGACATGCCGGTTTTCTCACGACGTTTTCTTTGACTGCCAAGCATGTGGTAAATACAGCAGTTTAAATTGCTACTGCTACTAACAATTTGAGTTGTGCCAACACCGGGAATCGAACTCAGGTCACTCGCGCCAATAGTAGCCTAGGCTAGCCACGGCACTTTTACTCAAGATTCATTGTCAAATTCACAAACAGACAAAAAATTTAAAGAAAATGTTAAAAATTATCCTGTCCTACACACTCAATTTTCTACAAATATTCTATTCTTTTGCAATTTTAATTATACATGTGTAAAAGTAAATTTCTAAGAAACCAATACAAATATCAACTTCATATATCACACTAGCGTAGGCACAGGCTTCTATATAATAAAATAAAATATTCATTATATTTCAAAAATATTAACAATTAATTTCTTTTAAATAAATATTATAATTGGTTTTGGTTTAAATATCTGTTAACAAATTACATTTATGACTGTACTCCAAAAAATTAATACAATTTGGTATTTGGTCATTCTACTATATAGATGTTTTGTGTAGTTGGACATTTTGCTACTTAGACATATTGATCATAACCCTTAAATTTTCGGTCTATAACTCAACACCTACTGGAAGTTAACATAAAATAGCATTAATAATTCAGCTGTAACCTTTTCTTTAAATTTATTTTTGTTCTAATGGTAATGGAGTAATGTGTTTTGTTAGTTAAGCTGATAGCATAAGTTAGCTTCCCTAACACATTCAGAGATGTTTAACAGTAACATAGGCATCACCTTTGGTATATATTTAATGTGATTATGCTATTTAAAATCAAAACAAAGGAGTCACTCTTACAGCCACTAATAAAATTTGTAGTCTTTTTAATTTTAAACTTTACTTAGTTGAAACTGGTTTGAATAGAGTAATAAGATTTGATACACATTTTTATTGTGCATGACTTGGTGTCACAAGCACGGAGGAGGTAAAGGCATATCAATTAACTTACAGACTTCCAAAAGAAAGTTTTTTAATACAGCTGCCTGATTACCTCTAGAACCATTTAATGTTATAGTAGGAATAAAACTAGGTTTAAGAATGTTTGTGTCTTCACCATGTTTCTTCAGTAATGCTGAACCATGTTCATTTAAAGCACAATTACTTATTGGTTCTGGATCAATTTTCATTTGCTTTGCACACTGAGGAAAAGGAAAATATAAGGTAGTCAAAGTTAGAGAATACAAACAAGATCATTTCAAATTTTTAAAAAGTTATTTCCATTAACCCTGCATGTGCCATTCAGTTTCTTCCTCACATAACTTTGAAATAATTTAAATTCCAGTTATGAGTTATGTTTCATATCAGGACTTGACATTATGAGGATTAATGTTAAAATAATCCTTATATATAGCCTATTTGGTAGTGAAGTGACCCGGTCTTCAAAGCTGAGGGTTCCGAATTTAAATCCCAATAGAGGTAATTATTTGTATGATAAATATAAATGTTTGCAACTGAGTCATGGATGTTTATATATTTATATATGATAATCATTTGTCTATGTAGGTATATCTACTTATCACCATCAAGTTACCAAGACAGAGAATCCTAGTTTAGGACTGGATTATGTGTGTGAATTTCTTCAATATATCATTATTATCATAGAGACATTACCCTTTCAAGAGCCTTGTCAGCATCCATATTGTCCACAATCATACACTCGGTGAACTTCACAGACATGCTCATATTTGCCAATGCTTCAATAGAACAAGAGTGTATTTTGTTTGCATAGCACTCTTCTTCACCATGTTGGCACATAAAATAATATTGTCCATTTTCCTCTCTTGTCTGAAATGTTTTAAGTACAAAAATTACTAAGTACCTAATAACAATTTCGGTACACAATGTAGTAAATAGATTTAATGTATCTAGAGTGCACTTACACTAGCTTTTCCATAAGGAACTAAAGTAACAACTATAAATTCTGATAATTGCTCTGTTACTGGGCTTAAGTGTTTGATAAAGAAATGCTTGGAATCTGGGCATAATGCTTCATAGTATACCCGCACTTTCACTCTGTCTTGTTTGTGCTTATTATAGTTATCATCTTCTAATACCACAATATCTTCCTGAAATTTAAATCTTGTTAATACATTCTGAAAGAAGGATATCGATTAAAATATCCATGTTTCCATTTTACCCCAGATAATTGAGTTGCCGGTTTTTCAGGAAGCAGCCTCATAATTTGCCACATAATTAATACAAACATTAAGAATACAATTAATCGGTAACGAGTACAGGGATAAAAAACCATTGTCACAGTATTACACAAATTATAATAAGAGAGGGGCTATACCATATATTTTTTTAAACAAACATTTTATAAAATTATGCTACATTAAAACACTATAATAATAAAAAGATTTCTACATTATTTTTTTCTTTAATTGTATTCACAGAGACATGACGTGTAATTTGTTTAATATTTATTGTGACATTGGCTACAAGGCCTCTAGCCAAAAAGAATTATTTAAATGGATTTAGTAAGGTAACGTGTAAAAATATACAAGTACTCTTCTCTTCTTATCCTCTTCAAGTCTTGAGCATAATTGCTGTTCACAAGGCTGTGTTCTTTATTTACTTTCTTGCTTTACATTAACGACCTGCCATGATTTAAGACCATATAAACAATAAAATCAGAAATATCATCCGCTGCATATTCGCGGTTCGATGGTTTTTTGCAGTATTCAAGAATGCATGTTCAATAAAGTTTTCTTATTGAATAATTTAATTATCTCCTGAATGTGGCCATTAGCATAATATTTTTTAAAAAGCTTTTTTTGTATATTATAAGTAAAAAGTTGTAGTATAATATTTTTGGATGTACTATTTGAATCTGGCAGGTTTGGATACCATTAAAAAGATTTAATAAGAGCAAAAACATTTAAAAATAATTAAAAATTTCAATATATCTATGAATTAAATCTTTAACTACTAATATTAAATACCACCACATTTAACAAGAAAATCATTCCCTCAAAAATGCACAAGTTTTTATATTTACAAAAATCATAATTATGATTTAATATATAAAAGTTTATTAAACTAAAATAGAAAATATCTTCGCGTTAAATGACTACGCTTCGTGGCCTTACTTTTGCCGCCCCTCCCCTCCCCTCCCCCGATACAGGCAATTACCAAATTATAAAATAGGCACCTGCCTATTTTATAATTTGTTATTGAAATTATAAATAATAAGAATCAAGAAATATTATTTATAACTTTAAAATTTCGAAACTTTTCTAAAGATTAGCATAACATAAGAAGTAGCATTGTTTATTGGCCCCTGTGTATCCGTGTCGCGACGCTATGTAGTAATCTTTTGTATCTTTTAACCGATGTTCCAAGTGAAACATATCAGTATTTTGTAGACGCGTGTACACACGTCTTCCAGTTCCAGTGTTCGAAATATTAAGATTATTATTTATTTACGCTACATAGATGTAAATAGAAGTATTACTTGAAAAAGGGGACACTTAAAATGTAGGAGAGCCTAACTCGAGGAAGAAATTGAGAAATTGTTGTAAAAGGAAATGGAGTGTTCTTGTGCTTCGGAGGCCCACTCCGTCTCCCCCCTTCTCCCAAATATCCCTAAAGGCTAGCAACTCATCTGCAGCTCCTCAAGTGTTGCAGATGTTGTACATAGTTCGTGGGCGAGGGTAGTCACTTACCATACCATATATGCCACTTGCTCGTTTGCACCCTTACTCATTAAAAAAATATTACTTCTCGGCTTTTTGAATAACAACTCACTTAAAAGTACACTATGACGAGAACATGAGCAAAACATAACGACTAAAATAACTCGTGGGACTATAGACGGCAGATTTCGAAAAAACGGCAACGTATGCAGAAAAAAACAGTGTGTTTCACCAAGACAATGCGCCATCTCACACCTCAGTGGTTGCCATGGCGAACCGGAATTACGTTTTGAACTTTTTTTTTTGTTCCCTAATCTGAAAATTGCGCACGGGGGACAGAGATTTTAATCAAATGAGGAAACCATCACCTTCGTAAACAATTAGTTTGCAGAGAAATAGGGCGAGTGCTATCTGGACGGCTTAAAGAGATGGGAGAACTGTGTAGACTTACAAGCTATGTTGAAAAATAAAAATAAACTTAAATAAAAAATATCTTGTATCTTTGTTAGGTCCGTAACTTTTCAGACAACCCTCGTATGTGAACCGAGTACCCCGCTGTGGGCACTGTCTCGCCACTTTTCAAAACTGGTTTTGTTACAGATTTGTTTTTCAAATTTATAACCCTCTCTTTGTCAATGTCATTATACATATTTTCTAATAAATATCTTCATCATATACAATCTGGGAATTGTCGGAGACGGTTTTAACGCTACGCGAAGTTAGCTATCAAACATGCTGGTATAGCTGATAAGAGTACCGTGACTATATGACGAAGCTAACAGTCCACAAAAAAAAAACTTACCTTTCACTGTAGGAATTTTTCCTGTGTCGCAGAAACAGTTTACATACATGAATTGGACAAGGACAAACACCCAGACCGGGAACTATTAATTGTAGGCCATACAAATACTAGTCCTGTGCGGGAATCGAACCCGCGAACCACAGCGCCGGAGCTAAACGATTAGCCACTATGCCACCTAGCCGTCAAAGTTGGGTTGGTAGACAACGATGCTTGCACAGACTCTCACACATTCTCTGAATTGAAGAGATAGGGTTGTACTTGAACAATTCTCTAGTGTTTGTCCACACTGTGGTAATTCCTAAGATAAACGGTATCGTCACACCGAAGACGTATGTAATAAATACGAATAAATGCTGACCTGAATTTATTCTGTATAAATTTGGTCAACTTACTTTCTATATATTGTATCTATAAATAAATAGGCCTCTAAATAGTTCCTTCTCTGAAGTTATTTCGTGATAATATAAGTTTAGTCAGATTTAGAATACTGCATTCATTTATTTCTAAATTAGTGGTATGATATGCTAAATAATAATGCTGTTCCTTGTATTTTTTGTATAATGAGATTTATTTCAAACCCAGCTATACGTGAAACAGTAGTAGTAACATTTTTTTACACCTATAGATACATCATTTATATTTGGTTATACAGTAGTGAGAGCTTATATTCTAATTATAAAAATAAAAAAACAATAGTTATTTAAATCTTAACTTTAATAAATTACATTAGTTTTATTCAGTTAATTGCAAAGTATTAAACTTCTCTACATCATAAAAGCCTGCTTTCACTTGTCTACCACCAAAGAATCTACCATTTAAGTCTACCACCGCCTTAATTGCACTTTCGATTCTTTTGAATTCCACAAAAATTCTGACTGCTTCTTCATTTGGAGCATTTGGCATTTCAAAAATCAATACTTTGATTACATCACCATATTTAGTGTTGCATTCATCTTTTACTTCTGGTTCAAGTTCATCATCAACATCTCCAGGTCCGACCATGTTCTGGAAAGATATTAATATTTGCTAAAATTTAAACTACTTTGAAAATTGGTAAATAGTTAAATTTTGTTCTAAAGGGGACCCTCCCCTTGATCTTTTTGATTGATTACTTATTCTATAACACAATCTACCTTTCAGCCAAATTTGATTTGAATCTGTTCCATCTTTTAGTTGTGATTGACTACATTTAATAATAGTAAGAAGCGAGATAGATTATTGTATGATTAAACATACTCACTCTTAATAACACAACCTTACTAGGCGATTTCATAATTTCTGTAATTGAGGGCTCCGATTTCGACATTTGAGGGGAATTTGACGAAGCGTTTGGTGATCCTGTAAAAAGTAATATTTCTCTTATATGTGAATCCTTTCTTATTCGATAATCGAATCAAATATATTTTGAAGAGTATTTTTATAAAGTTTTAAGTAAATAACAGAAAATAATTTTATTCTATAAAAACATCCAACCCTGTAGTTTTTGTTCAAAAAGTCCTTTAATGGAATTTAATGTGTATAAGTATGAATCTAAATGCATTTTAATGTGTATATATACAGTACCTGTACCAGTAACCATTGTCAGAATAACTTGAATATATATTGAAAAATTCACTTATTATAAACGAAAACAAATAACAAGATATAACAGTAAAAGTCCACCGAGGTAAAATGAAATTAGGAATAGAAATAAAATTTTGAAAATATTCTCCACCATAGTCCAGACAAACACAGACTGACTTTTATCTGTAGAGTAAGAGATTAGGTCTGCAACATCAATTGAGGTTTTTAAGAACTAAATACTCACATACTTTGTCTACAAAAAAAACATAGTATTGTAAACATGAAATTCATGTCGGTTTAACTGTGCCTCCTCTGGTAGCTACAATGTTGTCATTAGGCATGTTACCATAGAGTTGTGACAGTTTGAAACCATTTATTAACCAAGCATGATTGATTAACCGATTTTTCGATCGACAATCGACCCTAAGAAATACCGGTCATGTAATATTTACACATTTTTTTTTATAGAAGAAGGGGGCAAACGAACTTGCGGCACACCTGATGGTAAGTGATCACCGACGCCCACGAACATCCGCAACACCAGAGGAGCTACAGATGCGCTGCCAGCCTTTAAGGAAGTAATGGGCTCTTTTTTTGAAGGTCCCTAAGTCGTAACTGTACAGAAATACCGCTGGCGACAGCTGATTCCACAAAGTCGAAGTGCGTGGCAGAAAACTTCGAGAAAAACTCACTGTGGTGGAATGCCAACCATCTAGGTGGTATTGATGGAACTTGGAATTCTGTCCCGATGTACGATGGTGAAACTCAGCGTCTGGGATCAATCCGAACAGTTCCTCAGAACATTCCCCGTGGTAAATTTTGTAAAAAATGCAAAGAGAAGCAACGTCTCTTCGCAACGCCAAAGGAGCGAGCCGGTTAGAGATAGCTTGGTCACTGACAATTCAACCCGCTCGACGTTGGATGCGTTCAAATGGAAAGAGTTGGTACTGGGGTGTCACTGCCCAGAGATGAAAACAGTATTCCATTGGGGCCGAACTTACACCTTATAAAGTTGGAATCGATGGACCGGCATGAAATACTGTACGCTCTGCAGGGCACACCAAGCTTTTTGGCGGCCAATTTGACCACAGATAAGTTTACAAAAACATTTATAATCTTTTCTACAATACATCGAAAATAAAAAGAATGTATTAAGGTCTCACAGACTTCTTAGTCGTTTCAATCCACTTTTTACCAGAGTTTGATACCTTAGACCCCCTGTTGTGTTGGTGACTAGGTACGTATATACCAACGTGACAGGTGGTGAGTTTGTCGCCTTTTTAATGTTACGACCAACGAGAAAATATATCGTACAACATTTTCAAAAAACTCATTGGTACGAGCCCTGTGAGATCGAAATATACCATAGGAGATCGAACTCTGGATTCGGAGGCAGATTTACTAACCACTTGGCTATCGCGGCCTAAAATAATAATTAAATTAATTACAATTGGTAATTAATTTAAAATTTTGAACAAATAATTTTAGTAATTTTCACGACTGGCACATACCTCTGTAAAAGCGTATTTAAAATCATGACGTCTTCAGGCAATAACATTGACTAGACATAATTTACCAGTGGTATTTAAACTGGATGAAAATTAATCGCATCAAAATTATTCCCGGTTTTCATGGTTTGTTTATCATGGGCATTACACGACACATTAAAATACTTAATCTCGAGAATATTTTGCAAATTTTCAAGTTATTAATAAAAATGAATTGTCATATCAAAAGGATGTCATGTACACAATTTAGAAAAAAGGTGAACAGAAATCGACCCTATGATTTTGCAATGACTGTAGTTAAAATAACCTGGCTCTGGTGGGGGTAGCATAGTAAAACCAGGGTGAAGCATGGTACTTCCATCTTTTTCATGAATAATGCGACCACCCCTTTTGGATGTCTTCTCCACTTGCAATGCTACAGACATTCCTTGTTCTTTCTTTCCCAAGCCCTGGCCCTCCTGAAATTTATGAATAAACATGTAATTAAAACAATATTCTGTAAGTACATAAAAGTAACCAATTGCTATGAATTAAAAGAACAATGTTTAATTACATAAAATTGGTAAAGGGGTTAAAGTATAAAGTGGTAATTTTAATGGAGAGGACACTTTGAATTAATATTTAACCTGTATGGACCAAGATTCATGATTAAAACATTACTTACACAAAAACTATAACATTCCAAATTAAAAAACTTTATGACATTCTATGAGGCCTATGTTCAGCAGTGGACTTCTGATAGGCTGAAATGATGATGATGATGATGATGACATTCTATTGTTTCACTTTTAGTTGTTTAACCTTCAGTGTTTGAGTTAAACATCGAGAGGTCAAAATTTAGAGTAATTATCGAATACGAGTTCCGACGTGGTTCTGACGCAATATCAATGCTGCGTTAGGAGAGGATACGACTAACGAACGCACTGCGCGTTTTGGTTTAATAGACACAGACACTGAGGGTAATAAACTAAATGTAATGGCGGAAGACGATCCTTATTAGAAAACCATGGAATTAGCGTCATAATTTGTTCGTTAACCCACAATATTGTAATCAATATTGTGGGTTAATATTTGCACCAAATTGGTCAAATAAAACTCGTGACTTGGTTGCCTTATGAATTAACTGATGTGCTCATCACGCGTTGAAACCTGTCTTGCTTTTATGAGTAGGTAGGAAATATAAAGGGATTTTGGACTGAATTGTGACGTGAGATGTAAAGTGAATTCGTACGAAAATCGCAAGCGCAAAATACAATGAGTGAATCGAATACCGGAAGAATGCCTTAAAGAGAAGCAAACCCATAGAAAAGTAATGGTAACTGTTAGGTGGTCACTCGCATGATGCAATCCACTATAAATTTTTGAGATCCGGTGTATCAATAACAGCAGATGTCAATTCTGAAGAACTTTCAGAGAAACAATCCCAGATCGTAAATTGATCTTCGCCATTATTGCTCCATGATAAAGCAAGACCTCACACATAACTAGACCTGTAGTTAGAAACCATACGTCATTCTCCGTACTCGCCAGACCTAGCTTCGACCGATTATATTTTTTGTCAGAAAGCGGTACAAAATGCTTGCATAGACTGTCCTTCGAGGTTGCAGAAATGTATATATAATAAGAGTAAATACTACGATTTAATAAAGATATTTTTGTAAGAAAAAAACCTATTTAAATGGTTCTAATAAATGAATAAGCTTAAGTTTACTAAACCTACTAATATGAAATTCGGAAAGAAAGATTCAGATATTTTATTTTTAACTTGATTGTTAATTTTTTTTCTCTAAATTTTAATTGATGTAATTGCATTTAAATAATGGCAATAATACTCAAAGTTGTACCTATTTTTAAAACTGGCTTTTGTCCACGATTTCATCAGCGAATAATCTATGAGTACGTCTTAGTTTTATTTTGTAGTGTGGTTTCTTAATAAAAATATACGTTAATTTATAACCTCTTCTGCACAGTGAATGTAACATTTAAATCATTCTGTTGTTTAGGTATGGATACCGTTCTGGGCGATCCCGGAATTTTGAATTAGTTTGATCGCATTATTTTAACTTCGAAAGTCACCTCTCTACTCCACAGTAGTATAGGTTCATTACTTTTTGCGTGTAAATCCCATTCTAGTCAATCCCTGTATTTTCCGGATCGTAAAAGAATCGGAGTTTAAAAATTTGAGTCACAAGGTTTCGAAGTGTTTAAACCATTCTCCAATTGTACCAATTGTTGTGGTTACGTAAGAATTCCAATATTTTTTCGGGATTTAAAGCATTGCAGTTTTTAAATTTATAAAAATTTAAAACCGCATCAAGTGCTTTTCCGTAGTTTTTGGGTGATGCATGAACAAAGAGATTAACAGAAAAAAAATCGAAAAATAATTTTAAGTTCGGAGTTCGTGTCAGTTATCCAAAGATGATTTTTTTAAATATTAAATTTATAAAGATACCAACCACTACCCCGCTGTTTTAGCCGCGTAGTCACAAATTTTGTTCCCAAGAGAAATCTGAAGATAAAAAGCTTCCAATTCCCTGGCATAATGTAGATCTGCTAAATTTCGTTCATTCCCTCAGTATTTTAAAGTGATTGAACAACAAACATGCAAACTATCAAATAAAAATATGTTTTAATGTGTTTTACACATTAAACATATTTTAAAAATTTGTAAAAATAAAAATATAATGGAATTATTACTTATATCGTCAAATCGAAAAGTATTGTCCCCCACCAGACGGTCGATGGTCTTAAAGCAAGAGCAATTAATGTTAGCATATCAAACCCATCAAATACAATCATTTCGCATACACTGAACTTATACCGCCCACTTGCGACTTCCACACGTTTTTTTTAGTACTGAGTTATGTGGATCATATCAAATAATTTTGTTTCTCCTGCCCCATAATTTAAATTTACAAGCCACAAGTAACCTACATACCATTTTACATAAAAAAAGACTTACCTTGAATCCATACTTTGCCATAATTTTAGCAGCTACTGAACTTGCACCATAGCCACCAATAGTGAAGCCAACTGAAGGTGACGTTACTGGTGCAGTAGGTAGAGGTGGCGGAGAAGCAGTTTCAACCGTCAAAGATGGTGGAGGGGCAATAGCAGCGCCAGCAGCACGTTTTGATATTTCTTCAGCCTCTTCTTCTTCTGGTTGCTGGAACAGTTACAGAAGAAAACATAAAATTTACCATTGCAATCTAGTATGGTCCAATTATTTTAGCAATACAGATTTAAAATGTTTGATTAAACATTGATCATGTTGAGAAGCATATATCTTTGAATAGTTGTAACCATGCTGAAACCTAGACTGACGGTTTAACAAAAATAGATATGATGTAAAATTGACACCATAATAAAGCCTTTATTAAACCATTCCATCTCGGGTATCACATTACTGGTGATTAGTCAGTGTCATACACTGTCTGAAATTTGAATAATGAAGAGTTAATAATGCATTTACTGTAATGTATGTATGTATATATTCACGGCTTGTTCCCAACGGGGTAGGCAGAGACAATGTTCTTCCACTTGCTACGGTCCTGACATAGGTCTTTCTCCCACTTTCATCAATCTTCGCATGCATACTCGTTGGTTTAGAGTACTCTTGACCTGGCCTTTTTTCAGAACGTCTCCGATTTGATCGTGAAATGTTCGCCGAGGTCTTCCTCTCCCGACTCTACCATTTACACTCGCCTCATATATTTGTTTCGTCAACCTACTTTCATTCATCCTCTCCACATGTCCAAACCGTGTTCGTGTCACTACATCGTCTTTCACGCCACAACGCTCTCTGATCTGATCATAAATGTATGCAATGCCCCATTCACCATTTTACCTCGCTCTCCTTTCAATGTCACATTCGTACCTTCCATCTAAATATATTAATTATACTTTATTACGAATCTAATAAAGCGTAAATCATGTAAATATTTTTCTTAAAGAAAATATAGCGTACGTATATACGTAATATGCTATATCATGACCTTTTGCCACGGCTGCCACAGATGAAAGCAACGAAGGTGTTCAGGAAAAATTGTAGGTTCTAATGGTAAGTAGTGATCACTGTGATGAATTTTTTTAAGTAAGGACTTTTTGGTTCTTAGCCAAATACTTTTCAACTATGCACCTTAAGGAGAATACCTGATCCATGCATCACATCCTCGAATTCCTGCTTGCACATCCCATATATTTTCATCAGTTTCATTCATAGTTACATTTACTGTAATTTCCTTATAATTATTTTCTTTATTACCACTGGGGAGGTAATCAATATAAATTTTAAGCTATAGTCTATTGGAAACACAATATCTGCATCTTAGCCTTTGAAAGTCTACAGCTGACTTTCAGACCATTGAAGTTTTGCTCTACTCACCATGGTATCATATGCTAGATTTTGCCCATTTATCCTACCAGTTAATTACCAAAACCTTGTGAGTATTACCAGCATAGCATCACTTGGGAGGTAATCAACCCTAGCAGGTGAGTTTGACATTTGTAGAATGTTGGTGTTTTACACCCCCATTGTTTTATTATTTTTGTTGAAAACATTTAAGTCATATTTTAAATTAAGTTTTGTGTATAACATTATACCATTGGAATAAGAGTTTTTTCAGGTATAATATCTTCATCATCACCAAATCTTGATTTTCTTTTTCTTTCTGATCTCTCACTTCTATCACCACCATCCAGTTGTAATCTTTTAGCTTGAAGTTCTAGAAGGACAATTAAAAAATTATAAGGTTATTAAAGATAGGAAAAAGAATGTAATAAATATTACGTTTTTAACAGGAAATAGAGCTTACGGCTCACCTGATAACCGAACCGTAAGTGATTACCGATCGGGGGCACTAAAGCTGTCATCCAGTCTGTTCAGGACGATGCCTATAGATTAACAATGCCGGAAAAAACACATGAGAACCGGCAATAACTCTAGGGCACAGGTCCTCAGTACAATTGGAGGCATTTCGTCAGGCCTACTCGACATATTAAAGGAGAAGAGTGCTTTTTGTTTTGAGTTTTTAACGTGGTAGAGCCAAGCGGCGGCTTTTGCTGCCGCAGGAATGGGCCGGCTCGTCCGGATAAGTACCACGGCCTCGCAGAATACCGGCGTGAAGTAGAGGCATCTTGTGCTTCTGCGTTTCGTGCGGTGAGTGAGGTAACCGGAGGCCCTCTCCCCCCTCCCCAAATATGGTAGCGGTATATAATTTTGAGCTACCCCAGGAGGGTACCAGTACCTACGGTTCTGGAGAATCCCTCACTGAGCATCCACGTTCAGGCTTTCCTACGCTACCTAATCGTGGATGCTCAGTCTGCCCCGCGTATTCTGGGGCAATATTCCGCTCTCTTTCTTTCCTACTCGAGGCAAACGCAGCAAGGAAACTATGGCATCCCCTACCGCGCTCGCCGTGGATTTCTGCAATATCAGGGGACTCCACTCGAATCTTAGCGCCGTTCATTACCATCTTGAAACGGCGAAGCCAGCCTTGCTTTTTCTTACAGAGACTCAGATATCGTCTCCGGCTGATACCTCTTATCTCCATTACCCGGGGTACAAACTAGAACACTCCTTTGTGCCCCGTGCCGGAGTTTGCGTATACGTCAGAGATGATATCTGTTCTCAACGCCTCGGTAGTCTTGAAGGTTTGGACCTATCTACCGTTTGGCTGCGCATCGACAGCGACGACCATCCGCGCGTCTATGCGTGCCTTTACAGGTCCCATAGCGGTAATACCGTAACTGACCGACTCATCGACCACATCCAAATGGCTACAGATTCCGTGCTACAACAGATCCCATCCGCAGAGATCGTGATTCTCGGCGATTTTAATACCCACCACACCGATTGGCTCGGTTCTCGCATAACCGATCATGCGGGGAGATCTGTTCACGACTTTGCATTAGCATATGGCCTGACACAACTGGTAACCTCGCCGACACGGATCCCAGACGTGGAAGGTCATACACCTTCCCTGTTGGACCTTTTGCTGACCTCACACCCGGACGGATATTTGGTCTCAGTCGATGCCCCTCTTGGCTCGTCGGACCACTTTCTGATCCGGAGTGTAGTGCCTATCGCGCGCCGATCCCGAACGCGATCTGCGGGCTTCCGCCGTGTGTGGCACTATAGGTCGGCAGATTGGGATGGAATGCGGTCTTTCTTTGCTTCCTACCCATGGGGGCAGGTTTGCTTCTCGCTGGATGATCCCAACGCCGTTGCAGATTCTGTCACCGATGTGGTACTTCAGGAATGGAACTTTTATTCCGTTCTCTGCAGTGCCTGTCGGAGGTAAATCCCAGCCTTGGTTTGGTCGCACCTGCAAAATAGCGTCACGCCGAAAGCGGAAGTGCTACCAGGCCTGGGCCCATGCATCGGCGTCTCGGGATGCAAAACCAGTGCTCTTAAAACGAGTACAACTCTGCCTCCAGGTCCTTCAAAGAGTTATCGCTGCGGCAAAGTTAAAGCACATTGGCAGAATTGGCGCGAGACTAGTTCGCCTCCCATCGGGATCCCGCGCATTCTGGTCTCTCGCCAAGGCTGTCCAGGGAACTTCTGTCAGCCATCTCTCCCATCTCTACACAAGGAGGATGATTCGCTGGCCCATACTGCAAAAGAGAAAGCCGATCTCTTGGGCTCTCTTTTGCATCCAACTCGACTCTTGATGACCGGGGAAACTCTCCACCTACCATCCCGTGGTGTAAGTGCTCCATGCCGGAAATTCAGTTTCTGCAGAGCTCAGTGCGAAAGGTACTCCGCTCCTGGACATTCATAAGTCGAGTGGGCCGGACGGAATCCTCCAATTGTGCTGAAGATGTGTGCCCCTGAGTTGGCACCGGTTCTCACGCGTCTTTTCCGGCACTCCTACTCTTCAGGCGTCGTCCCGGAATCTTGGAAGACATCATTTGTGCATCCAATATCCAAAAAAGGCGACCGCTCTGATCCGTCCAACTACAGGCCTATTGCCATCACCCCCTTGTTATCTAAAATAATGGAGTCACTCATCAACACCCAGCTCCTGAGGTACCTGGAGGAACACCAGCTCATCAGTGACCGACAGTACGGTTTCCGTCACGGACGATCAGCTGGTGATCTTCTAGTTTACCTGACTCACCGATGGGCAGAAGCAGTTGAGTCTAAGGGGGAGGCTTTGGCGGTTAGTCTGGACGTAGCGAAAGCATTTGATAGGGTTTGGCATAAAGCGCTTCTTTCAAAGCTTTCATCTTACGGGGTTCCTGAGAGATTGTGCAATTGGGTCACCAGCTTCCTCACGGATCGGAGCATCAAGGTTGTTGTCGACGGTGCATGCTCGGACCCCAAACCCGTGAATGCTGGTGTTCCACAAGGCTGTGTGCTATCTCCCACTCTGTTCCTTCTGCATATCAACGACATGCTACAAATCAGTAGCATTCTTTGCGATGCAGACGACAGCACGGGTGATGCCCTATATACAGGCCGTGCGAATATTTCTCGGGAACACGTCGACGAGTGCCGGAACAAACTTGTGTCTGAAGTCGAGACCTTGTTATTCAAAGTCTCGGATTGGGGTCGACGTAATTTGGTCCTATTCAACCCCAAAAGACACAGGTTTGCGCGTTCACCGCTAAAAGAATCCCTTTGTCGTTTCTCCTCTTTTGAGAACATTCCCTTATTGCCACAGCCAGTATCAGAATCCTTGGCGTTGACATATCGAGCGACGTTCAGTTCCGTGGTCACTTGGAGGGAAAGGCCAAATTGGCCTCCAAAAAGCTTGGTGTGCTCTGTAGAGCGGGACAGTATTTCATGCCGGTCCACCGTTTGCAACTTTATATGGCGCAAGTTCGGCCCCACATGGAATACTGTTCTCATCTCTGGGCAGGGGCACCCCAGTACCAACTCCTTCCATTTGACCGTATCCAACGTCGAGCGGCTCGAATTGTCGGCGACCAAGCTCTATCTGATCGGCTTGATCCTTTGGCCTTGCGAAGAGATGTTGCTTCTCTTTGCATTTTTTACAAAATTTTCCACGGGGAATGTTCTGAGGAATTGTTCGGATTGATCCCAGCTGCTGAGTTTCACCATCGTACATCGCGACAGAATTCGAAGTTCCATCGATACCACCTAGATGGTTGGCATTCCACCACAATGCGTTTTAATCGAAGTTTTCTGCCACGCACTTCGATTTTGTGGAATCAGCTGTCGCCAGCAGTATTTCCGAACAGTTACGACTTAGGGACCTTCAAGAAAAGAGCTTATTCCTTCCTTAAAGGCCGGCAGCGCATCTGTAGCTCCTCTGGTGTTGTGGATGTTCGTGGGCGTCGGTGATCACTTACCATCAGGTGAGCCGCACGCTCGTTTGCCCCCTTCTTCTATAAAAAAAAATAAAAAAAACCGGACGTCCACAGACAGGATAGTCGACGGTCGGACGGTCACAGAAATTCTCTTGGATAGCCTTAGATATTCCAACCTACTCTACTGACCTGTAGTCGCAGCATAAGCCCTCAGATCACGTTCGAAATAAGCACCATGCTCTGCATCAGACAGTGGTCCGACTAGCCAAAAAGGATATCGACAGAGATCTGATAAGCCAACTCAAGCCATTCAGAGTGCTGGGTATTGAAGATGCAGACAACCACAATCTCTGCGGATGGAATTTGTTGTAGCACAAAATCTGAAGCCTAGTGGTCGATGAGTAGGTCAATGTCGTCGTTGAACGTTGTTAAGAGTAGAGTCCCCTTGTGTTACAGAAATTCACAATTGTTCTAACCCACATGGTTCTCAAGTGATGAAGCGGAGATCTGGTCTTTGGTTCTGCTGCCGACCACATAACGGCGCATCATAATAACAATACTCTTCTTCCCTGCAACCCTACTTCAGCTACATCAGACATTGAGGTTAGAAAAATGGCATATCCCAATACTAAAACTGCAGGAGTTTAGTGTAAAGCAACTAACCAAAAACACTTCCCCCACAGTTGTTGAACTGGGATCTGAAATAGGCTTGTCAAGCCCACTCACCTACCACCAGCCCAGTGGCCACCTCTACTAAGTTAGACCAGCAATGTAGGTTCTTCTTGATTCACAATGGGAAACCAAGCCATGGTTACTAAAGCGGAAACGAATTCGGGGGGGACTGAACTAACACTCTTTGTACACTTTTATCCCATTTTTGCTGATGACAAAGAAGCTACTAAGACTTGCACATGCATGATTGCTTACATAGGTAAAAAAAATATAAAAGCATGACACCCCTGTCATCCATAGCTGTAGGTAAAGATTCAGCATAGCCATTTGGGATTTCTCAAACCACTTTTGCTTAACAGGGAGACAGAGAAACCCACAGATTTTTGAGGACCTTCTTAATAAATATTATCATGGCACTGCTCCTTAAACTACATAAAAGTATAAATAAAAACAAAGACAATTTTTTGGACTCCATACTGATCCATTATAATATAAAGTTTTAAGAAATTTTGTGTTTTGGTGCATTTTTTACAGCAATTGCAATAAAGTTTTCATTCCTACATAATATTTAAATATGAAAATATTTTGATAAATAATTCTTTGAACATATAGAAATGGTTATAGAAACTACACTATATATACACTAATATAGTATAACTATAGAAATTACCTATTTGGAATAGGAGCTCCCTCAAGAGTAATAATAAGTATTAAATTATGTTAGATTATCTTCTGTTTAGTAAGCAGTAGTTTAACATATTTCCAGATAGTATAACAAACAAACTAACCTTTAGCAATTTTTTCATAATCATTTGGCCACATTGGATCATACTCATTTGCCACATTCCAATCAAAATCAGAAACGTTTAATGAAGGTGGAAAAGACTTAGTTTGTAAATTAGGACTATTTGAATTAGACTCATCTTCATCTTTTTGTTTACTTTTTAAGTCTATTACTGGAGTCAGCACCTATTAAATATGGAAAAAATAAAGATACATATCTTTTTTGTAGTATTAAAACACGAACCTACATAACTCGTTAATTAATACCTGTGTCGAACGCCGTAAAGCTTCTCTTTTCGGTTGAGTTACAGCAGCTTTTTTTAACTGTAACTGTGATTGTAATAACTTTATACCCGAGGACCATCCTGCTACCTTTTCCGCTGTTCGGGCTTTAATAGTATCTAAATCATCATATAAAGACATCTTGTCAAAAATGTAACTGCAAAAAAGAAGTATTGATGGAATAAATAAACAATGTCGACTAAATACAAACAGAGATGTAACATTAAAAATTGACCATTACCGTTTTTTTTATAAATGATTAAAAAAACATAATAATTTCTGAAAAATAACAGGAAAATGATAATCCATTTGAGCTTTGTGTTTAGCTATGGAAGGCTAGAGGTTATATTCTCTTTGAGAAAACTTTACTATAAGTAAAATTGACATAAGAATTGACAATTGTTCTCTTTATCCCAAAGAGAAAGGCGATGAATTATAATCCACGCAGCCGAACTAGAATAACAGTCAACTTCTACTGAAAATTTGTTGGATTCGACTGGTAGCACAAACAAAAATCGTCGATTTCCAGCCTTCAAATTAATTTTCCAAATATTATACATATTAACTAAAACTTACGGCAAAATACACTATTAGTATTAAAAAATATCAAAATGTAAATAAATAACAATATTCAACTTAAGACACTACCATCCTTGAACCAATTATTGAAATAAACGGAGTGATGCGCCTCAAATGCGTGTCATTTTTTTTTAATTGCAAATAAAATTTGCGATTTTTATGAATATAAAATTTAACTTTTCATGTTTAATATTTAACGATTTTCGGAATAACAATCACAGCGTTAACAATAAAATCGGTGTTTAAACAGACTTGTATGAAATCATTACAATTTTTTACGCTTGCTTTCGTTGTTCTGGAGGAACTAACCACAGGGTCTAGCGACATACATTAGACAGACAGACACATAAATACATTTAATAACAATGGTGATATTCATAATGTAAATACTAGGAACAGACACAAGCTTGTGATGCCAGTTAATAGAATCTATGGAGTCAGTAACTCGTCCATAGGGCAATGTATCTCATTTGTCGGGGTAGAAATATAGTGAAAAGTAAAATATGTCGCTGCGGAGCTAAGTCAGTTAGTAGCTGCAGGGGGCCCCCATATATCCAAACTTGCTAGCAGACTTTGCATCTAGAGTTGTTCCATAACGTTAAACTCTTAGTAAATTTTAAACATTTAGTTTTATCGCCGTTAAAAAGCAAATTATTAACGCTAAACTAATGAACTATTTTCGACATTGCATTATTCACCGCGTCGTGTGTTACAAGTACTCGTTTAATTTAAAAATTTAGTGAATTATCATCAGCAAATAGTACTATATCATATTTATACCCTACAAAGTAAAGTAAGTTATTTATGTAAGTAAGAAATAGGAGGCCGTAAATCGAGTTTCCTGATCAGAGTTTCATGGTGCTCATAATCGAAGAGATCACAAAAGACATCCAATGCAACCTGTGAATTCTCCCTGGCCTCAAATACATGCTTAATCACCTCTACGCCAGCATCGTTTGTACAGCGACTCCTTGTAAAACCAAATTGATTATGGTGTAACAGTTTATTTTAATTATTTTTTCAAAAAGTTTACTAAGTATTGATTGTACAGAATTTGGTCTAAAGTAAAGTTAGGGAGGTCCAATGTACTACCAGATTTAAACAAAGGTATGGCTTTGCTATGTTTCATTAGATCAGGAAATATAACAGATTCTACACTCCTATTAAAAATAATGGCCAAATGAGGTGCAATTATGTATATTATTGAGGGAGTCACTTTAACAGATATCCTCCATAAATCCGAGTATAGGCGGTATAATATGTAATTATAAGCTGTGTGGCATTACATCTTAGTTCTCAAGGGTGATCAGTCATCGTTAACCTTCGCGTATTGATTTTATTTGCAGGTGTCTATAGATTCCAGTATCGTCTGACCATCAAGTGGTCTTTTAGCCAGTTTGGCACTCCATTCCAATAAAAAAGACGTGTAGAGTTTAAAAGACTAAGTAAAAATGAACTCGACAAATCGTAATTTATTTGTCTGTGAAACTTTGGGTTTAATTATGGCCACCCAAGAGCCGAGAGAGCAAGGCGCCAAGAGCTTTAGGTACGACACAGTTAACTACTTATTCGTTGTATATATATTATATATGTATCATTATTGATTATTAGAAAATCATATGCTCAAAAAGTGTAAATAAATGTAGAAAGTATTCAAAGAGGAGATAGGTAAGGATTTAAACAAAGAGAATGGGTTATATACTCTTTGACCATTAATTTGAACATACACAAAATGACATGATAACAGTTCGCATGAAATTGGTCGTAATTTTTTTAAACATTTTATTTAAAACTATTTAAATTTTGACTACCAAGGTTTTTAAAATAAATTGAATGTATTCAATAAGAGACTAATTTCAAATATAATATAATAGTTGTTCTGAAAGCGCAATGGGAATTGTAATAGGCAAAGATACAAGAAGGATTACTTTTGATAATACTTTTGAAATAAATTCAGCGTTAGTAATTGAAAAATCTATTGAAGACAAAAATTCATTTGTAATTAATAATTTAGAAAGTGTAAGTATTTATAGAATATAATATAAATAAAAAATAATTATTCGTACGATAATCGTATGAATAAAAAATAATTAGTAGTCCGGATAATCTGAAGAATAAAAAGCAAGCAAAAACAACGATTTGAAGCGGCATTAGGGGCGGAAGAAGAGAGAGGAAAAGGCGGGGATAAGGTGATGCAGGGACGAAGGGTAGTCCCCTAAACCGGTGGAATCATAGTGTGGCGATGCACTATTTTGGAAAAAACAAATTTATTTGAGTCTACATTTAAAAAAAAAATATTGTATTTAAATTACTACCTTACCCGGGATTAATTTTTGACTTAATTATTTCGTTATACAATTAAAATTTCAATTGTTCCGCTCTTGCGTAACAAAGCTCGCGCACTTATGCTCATCTCGATAGTGCTCCCTCCGCGCTTCCGGGTTTATAAAAACACTCTAGACTAGAAAGGCAGACAAGTTAGCGTGAAGTTGGGATTGGTCAATTTGGTTTTGTAAAAAAACTTTTAAGCCTAAACCATTTCATTTCAGCCATAAAAAATCATTGTCCGATTGTCGGAAGGATATACACACCGTATATTTCAAAGTATCTCCTCCAATTTCACGATATAGTAAAGAATACTCTAATGTACTCTTTGCTATGTCCTAATTAAAAGCACTGGCGTAAGACTATATGTAAAAAAATTAATTGAGAAGTGTTTATTACCCTTCCAGTGGCTATTAGTCCTGTTATAACTAATAATTAAAACAATAGAATTTCAATTGTTTCAAAGTTATGACACGTGAAGGGATAGTATTGCTCGTAGTATTAGAAGTCAACAAGTGTAGATACCCTTTAAAATCTGCCATTGTATGGTCGTACCCACTACGGGTAAAGGACATAACTTAAAGATACATTCAAATTTAAATGATATGTGTTTTGCACGAAGATTAACTTTTGTCATTATGGAAATATATGTAGCTATATTTATAGGAATGCACAAGTGAGCCAATACTTGAGGAAAGTACAATATGCAATGAAGTATACGACGAAGATCATAAATATTGGTCAGGTAGAATTGAAAGCTTAAGGAATGAACACCAAATGATTACTAAGATAATTGAAACGGAATATGAAAAGACAATTGAAAATGCAAATAAACTGTATGACCAACCAAAAATAACTGATGACCAATCAAGTAAAATTAAACCATGTTATAACTGGCGAGCCAAGGTACTCAGTTGTATATTTTACCGTATAGATATTTATTTCTGTGGACTATATAGTTAACTATACTAGGATTTTAATTTTTTTTATGATTTCAGATATTGCAATGCTATGAAAATAATCCACACCAAACCCTGGTATGTTCGCCAGTGGTGCAAGCATTTAACCAATATATTGAGTCTTGCAGAGTCGATGAATAAGATAAATACGTAATAATATAACAATATTGTTTATTTACTCCTTTACCTCTTGAACTGATAGGAAGGGAAAAGTACAGAATCGTTAACGGACATCACATCGACCCGAGACCACCTTTTAATAATAAACCAGCATGGTCGACTGGCTTCTCTTTAGGCTGAGGCTAAGGTTTCAAGATATTATATTATGAAGATCTGTAAAATCACCTTACTTTATAAGTTTACAATTGCTGTACATGCTTTATGTAAAACATGAAACAAGTTATGTTTAAAATGAATATTTACTTTTATGCCAATTATTTTAAATAAGCTCAATTAAATGAACTCATGACGAGTTGCAATAAGTAGGACCGGTATTTCAATCTCTCCATATCAATGTTAAAAGGGGATACCATAAAATAAGAACATTGCCTATAATAGAGGGGTATAAAAGCAAAACCCCTTTAGTCCAAAATTTCCATTTTTTAAACTAAATTAAAATAAAAGTTCCATGAGGCTGTCGGAAGTAAAGAATAGCGCCAACCCTGTCTGACCACGGGTGTCGTAAACCGCGACTAGTGGTCAAAAAGTCTACCATGTGTACGATATTACAAGAATCTGCCATCCCGTGTCATCCCGTGGGTGTGGTAAAAGTCGACAAAGGGAAATACTTATATTAGGAGATGGGAAGCAGCATCTTCCTGCATCAGATCATAAAAAGAAACTGCGGTTGCCAACTCACTCTCCAGGTGCGGCAACTATGTGTGGCAATTACACTAGAGTATTATAGGGTTGTCTGAAGTCCGAAGACTGGGGGATAACTTAATAATTCTCAAATCCTCAATTTACTACCGAAAAGATGACTCAAGGAGGTGTCGGGTTTATCGTCTACAGGTCTTTCATCAACAACGTGATCAAGATCGGAAGTATGTCGAGTAGGGCCGCGTACCTTATACTCAGGACTCGCTGAAGGTCATAAGGTATACGCACCAACACACGCTGATGATGAAGTAGAGGCAAAGTATGAGGATATTTCAAGAGCCATGCATTGCTCTAAGACTGTGTTGATGGGAGACTAACGCAAAACGAGGTACGAAAAAGTCGATGAGCTGATAGTGGGCGCCGCACAAACAAGCCCCAAAAGCTCACACATTTAAACTCATGAAAGCCAGATGTGAGATGAAGCTGCAGTCTACAACTTATGCGTCAGCATATCGGCAACTGAATACACAGATCTCCAAATGTATGAGGCAAGACATACGCAATTTTATACAGCCTGTATTGAAAACAAGGATGCAAAGTCTTCGCCAGAGATTTTACGGACCTCGTTGAAACCTCACACTGGTGTGAGTTACGACCCAAGAGCCAAGATTATCCGATATTATTCCGATGACATTCCGGGCGTCACACTGAGATTAGGATGGCTCTCAAACAGCATAAAAATGACAAAGCCCCGGGGGAGGACGGAATTACAGCTGAGCTTCTGAAAGCGGATGGAAAACCGATACTGAAGTCCTTCAGAAGCTTTTTAATGCCGTCATTCATGGCGGTGTTATGCCAAAAGCGTGGAGTAGAAGCGTGGTTGTTCTATTCTTCAAGAAAGGGGATAACTGTTTATTATATTAACCGATATTCATTCTAAGCCGCGTCTACGTGCTGTTTTCGAGAGTCATCACAAATCGTCTAGTAAACAGACTTTACGACTTCCAGCCTCCCAAACAAGCCGGATTCCGAAATGGCCATAGACCACATACATACTCTTCAGACCGAGAAGTACAATTTGCTCTTATGTCTGGCGTATACGAGAAAGCCTTCGATTCAGTCGAAATTTGGACCGTTTGGTCTTTTTACTTTGTATTTTGGTTTGGTTTTGGACTGAAATAGCAATGGGCCAGCTACATAGCTCGCAGAACTGATAGATATTGGGGCAAAAAGGTTCTCGAGTGGCAGCCATGTACGTGCTGTGCAGTATTGCGATCGATGAAGCCGATGGATGCAGGTGGCTCAAGATCTAGCTTTGTGGCAATCTTTAGGGATGCCTATGTACAGCAGTGGACGCGTGGTAGTTTGAAATGAAATGCAAAACTAAACTAAACGTTCTAAATTTCAGTGTTCGAAAGCTGCAACGCTATATCATAAATATAAAAGTACAAATCGACCTTCATCCACGGTAAAATACACTTTGAATCAAGCGTACAAATACTAAACAAAAAGCATCGATCCAAAAGTTAGTAGCCAATCAGCCTCTTTAACAATCAACCAATACTCGATATATTTAACCATGTGAATTGGTTGACTTTTGGTAGACCATAGATATTATACAATGGTTTCATAAGTGGGCTCTTTAGGCGTAACAAAATAAAGGAGAAAGAGCTAGGTTAGATACAACCAATTGAAGAATTCACATTTCACAAAATTTCAATTTGTATTGAAGTAGATGTGAAATGATATGTTTCTCAATATTACGAGATTTTTTTTCCAATTTAAGTATTACAGGATAAGATATATTTTTGATTGTTAAATTATCTTCAGTTGTTGTGTAATTCTAGTTTTTAAATTCTTAATAGTTAAATATTAAATGTTTATCAATTTAATCGTCAATTACATCATAGGCAGTGACTCACTAGTAGAGGCAAAACTTCAAAGCCTCGAACACCGTAGACGAGTGGCCTGCCTCTCGGTTTTTTATCGAATTCATTCCGGAGAGTGTGCGGAGGTTTTGCATAACCTAATACCCTCTTCCCCTTTCCATCACCGAACGACTAGACGCGGCGAGAAGTTCCACCCTTATGTTGTAGACATTCCTCCATTACGCACGAGGCGGTTTGCCTCTTCTTTCTTTGTGCGGACGGCTAAGGAGTGGAACTCTCTGCCGAGGTCGGTTTTTCCGGTGGCCTATAACCTGGATATCTTCAAGGCCAAAGTGAACAGACATCTAGGCAAGCGTGTACCATCCTAGGCCTCATCTTCGCTTTCCATCGGGCAAGATACAGGTCAAACGCAGGCCTATTTTTTCATAAAAAAAAAAAAAACCATTATTGTTTATAGTATCGTTAGTTAAGAACAATATTGCCTGATTTATAATTGTGTCTTTTTCTATTTTTCTATGAATAAATCATACAAAAAGAGGAAATTGTAATCGCAAATATCTTCTCTGGCTTCATAAAAAAATACATCAGAGAGGACACTACTCTCTCTTAAAAGCCGACAACACACCTGCAACAACTGGTGTATCGGCGCGCAACTCCTCTGATCTTATGGATATTCGCGAGCGTCGGTAATCTCTTACCGATAAAACGATCATGCAGTTCACCTGAACTGCATGATCGTTTTACCCTACTTCTATAAAACATCATCATCATCATCATCATCATTTCAGCCTACTAGAAGTCCACTGCTGAACATAGGCCTCCCCCAAAGATTGCCACGAAGCACGGTCCTGAGCCACCTGCATCCATCGACTTCCCGCAACACTGCGCAGGTCGTCACTCCATCTTGTGGGGGGTCGTCCTACACTGCGTTTGCCCGTACGTGGCTGCCACTCGAGAACCTTTTTTCCCCAGCGGTTGTCAGTTCTGCGAGCTATGTGGCCGGCCCATTGCCACTTCAGCTTGCTGATCTTTACGGCTATGTCGGTTACCTTAGTTCTGCTGCGGATATTATCGTTGCAGACTCTATCACGCAGAGAAACACCGAGGATAGCCCTTTCCATAGCGCGCTGAGCAACTTTGAGCTTCCTCATACGGGCTGCAGTGAAGGACCAAGTCTCGGATCCGTATGTCATCACTGGCAACACGCACTGATTGTATACTTTCGTCTTGAGGCTTTGCGGTATACTCGACGAGAAGATATGACGTAGTTTCCCGAACGCAGCCCAGCCGAGCTGGATTCGTCGATTGACCTCTGAGTCGAAGTTGGACTTACCTAATCGGACAATTTGTCCCAGGTATATGTACTCGTCTACAACTTCGAGCCTATTGTTCCCAACAACAACCGGTATTGGTGTGACATGGACGTTTGACATGAACTTCGTCTTGTCCATGTTCATCTTAAGACCAACCTGTTGGGAGACGTTATTGAGGTCATTGAGCATTGTACTGAGCTCCTCCAGCGATCCTGCCATAAGAACTATGTCGTCGGCAAATCGAAGGTGAGTGATGTATTCGCCATTGATGTTGATACCGTATCCTTTCCAGTTCAGCTGCTTGAAAACATCTTCCAATGCAGCGGTGAAGAGTTTCGGGGATGTGACATCACCCTGTCTTACACCTTTCTGCAGTTGGATTGGTTTCGTACTCTGATTCTGTACTCGGATAGACATCGTAGCCTCATTGTACAAACACCTCAGCACTTCGATATACCGAGAGTCTATCTGGCACCGCTGGAGAGACTGTAGCACCGCCCAAATTTCGACTGAATCGAAGGCTTTCTCATAGTCCACATACGCCAGACATAATGGCAAGTTGTACTCCTCGGCCTTCTGTACAATCTGGCGAAGAGTATGTATGTGGTCTATGGTACTATAGCCTTTTCGGAATCCGGCTTGTTCGGGAGGCTGGAAGTCGTCAAGTCTGTTCACTAGACGATTTGAGATGACTCTCGAAAACAGCACGTAGACGCGGCTTAGAAGCGATATCGGTCTATAATTCTTCAAAAGGCAGTTATCCCTTTCTTGAAGAATAGGACAACCACGCTTCTACTCCACGGTTTCGGCGTAACACCGCCATGAATGACGGAATTAAACAGCTTCTGAAGGACAACAAGTATTCCACCCGCTTTCAGAAGCTCAGCTGTAATTCCGTCCTCACCCGGCGCCTTGCCGTTTTTAAGCTGTTTGAGAGCCATCCTAATCTCGCTCAGACTGACGTCCGGGATGTTATCGGAGTAATGTCGGATAAGCTTGGCTCTTGGGTCGTTACTCACATCAGTGTGTGGTTTCAACGACGTTGTGTACAGCTGTCCGTAAAATCTCTCGATCTCACTCAAAATCTCGGCTCCAGCGGAAATGACTGCTCCGCTTTCGGTCTTCAGCTTGGTCAGTTGGCTCTTTCCGATAGACAGATCTCTGGCGAAGACTTTGGAGCCTTGGTTCCGCTCTATCGCTTTTTCAATACAGGCTGTATTGAATTTGCGTAAGTCTTGCCCCATACATTTGGAGATCTGTCTATTCAGTAGCCGATACGCTGACGCATCCGTTGTAGACTGCAGCTTTATCTCACGCCTGGCTTTTATGAGTTTAAGAGTGTGATCAGAGAGCTTTTGGGGCTTGTTCGTGCGGCGGGTCCTGCAAAACTTAGCTCCTACCGCATGGACAGTTTCCACTAGCCTGCTATTCGTATCGTCCACTGTAACGCAATCGTCTAGGCACTGAAAGCGATTATGCAATTCGAGCTGAAAGCTCTCGGGGTTCTGGATAAGGGCACGTGGTGGGCGGAGCGTAGACTTCACCAGACGAGACCGCTCGAGCCTAATGTTAAGGTTCAGTGTGCCTCTTACCATTCGGTGATCACTGCCGGTTTTACCCTAGTGATCACAGAGACATCACTGAACAGCTGACGCTTGGTCGTCATGATGAAGTCGATATCATTTTTAGTGGTACCGTCCGGGCTCATCCATGTCCACTTTCTGTGGGGCCGCTTCTGGAAATAGGAGTTCATCATAAAGAATCCCTCCTTTGCCATGAAGTCAGCCAGCTGTTGCCCTCTTGGGTTCCGTTGCCCTACTCCAAAGTTCCCCACTATCAGCTCATCGCCTTTTTCGTACCTAGTTTTGCGTTAAAGTCTCCCATCAACACCGTGTAGTGAGTCTTAGAGCAATGCATGGCTCTTGAAATATCCTCATACATTGCCTCCACTTCATCATCAGGGTGTGTCGAGGTTGGTGCGTATACCTGTATGACCTTCAGCGAATACCTTTTGGTTATTCTGAGTATAAGGTACGCGACCCTACTCGACACACTTCCGATCTCGATCACGTTGTTGATGAGAGACCTGTGGACGATAAACCCGACACCTCCTTGGGACAGATGGTCACCCTGCCGGTAGTAGAACAAGTTACCGGATTTTAGGATTATAGAGTCCTCTCTCTGTCTTCGGACTTCAGACAACCCCATAATACTCCAGTGTAACTTGCTTACTTCTTCTTCCAGTTCTAGTATCTTCTCGTCGGTCCTCAATGTGCGTGCGTTATATGTTGCCAGGTCCAGTCGTTTGGGTTGGCAGCTAGAAATCAGCCGGTGATTCTTCGCACCCCCTGCCTCGCCGTTACCATGGCTGCCACCATAGCCAGGACTAGCGAGGCCGCCGGGGACTGGGGGCCATTGCTTTTTTCTACCTCTCATCATGGGGGGGTTTGCCTTAGTTGCCACGCCTGGCGAGCGGGTTGGCAACCGCAGTTTTTTTTTTTGTTCTAGTGCAGGAAGATGCTGCTGCCCATCTCCTAATATAATTTTTTCCATTAGTCGCCTTTTACGACACCCATGGTTAGACAGGGTTGGCGCTATTCTTTACTTCCGACAGCCACACGGAAGGGAACACACTATAAAACAAAAGAGAAAATATAGTTCATCGACTCCTTCTACATTTCACGCCTCTATTTCCACCAACTACTCGTGATTCTTTAGATGCTTATTCATAGTTTTTCAGAATTATAATAATTCTATGTATTCTCATCTGGTTGGGTTGTATATATAAATACGTATAGATACAAATAACACCATAAAATAAATAATATTTAATAAATTATATATTTAATAAAATTAAACAGATAATTAAAACCCAACCAGATGGAAGCCCCCGGGAGGGTAGACCAGACGACCGAGGAGGGAGGAGGGAGAAAGGGAAAGAAACCGGCGGACAATGCGAGCGGTGCCTTCTGCATTTGAGCTCGGAGCGGTCCGCCACGGAGTCATCAGGGGATTTATTATTTTATTATTATACCAGAGGCCGACTCCTTCTACCCATCCTGTTGCTCATCCTGCCAACGCACTTAAGACACCCACCCACCCTTATCGATGGTAACCTAAGGTGAGGTCTCGCACCTCCTTGGTTTGCCTCGAGCCCCTCTAGTTGTCGGAAATCCTTCGTTAACAGGGGTCAGAGCATAGCACAATAGCAGCCAGCATCGAACCAACAAACTTGTATGTCACCAGTGTAGTTGCTCTTCTAAATTTTCATTTAGTCACAATCCTCCTGCCCGCGAGTCTTACCGCCGTATAAGATGTAAAGGTCACCGGGCCAACAGCCTAATTATCTAAACCGTGGGGGTCATAGTCGGTCCGGCATCTTTAATGCTGATCCCGACATAACCAGTCACCGCCTCGGTTACTTGTCTCCGCCTCGGTGACTGGTAGGTGTGAGCAGCTTTCCCCCCAAGTAATCTAAAAAAACGGTTAATCACTTACCATCAGGTGAACCGCTTGGTCGTTTGCCGCCTTTCTCATAAAATAAAGCAGCAGCAAAATTAATAGTGTTGTGTTTCTAGGTATCCGTTTGCTTCGTAATTCGTATTATTGGATTAATTGATTACTTTACCTTTATTTTATTGTATCGTAGCCCCTCGTTAGTAATTTACTAATTAATTATAAACTATAAGTTAATAAAAATGTAACAAATGGCAAAATTTTGATAAAACTCATGACAAAATAAACTTTTTTAAACTTCCGTAATTTTAATCCACTACTGCATAGCCATATACAACTTATTTATTTATTCTTTATTGAACCATATACGAGTACAATATATGTTCAGAAGGCGGACATAAAGTATTCTCTGTCTGTCAACCTTCGGGAGTGATAAAACATCGAAGGCGATTAGAGAATAGCCAAAACAAAATAAAGATTTAATGCATAGGATAACATAATAATACGCTGTATATATAAAATGCATACGTTAATTATACACGAATACAATATATACATAAATATACAGTGGTGGTCATATAACTAGAAACACTTCTTTTGAATAAAGTAAGTATAACTTCTACGTACAAATTTTAGTGAAAAATATACACGTTCAATAATTAATAATCATGCAATAATATAGCCACTCAAATTAAACTCATTAAATGCATAAAATACAAAATATATCTTTCATTTAATTACAAAATGAGTCTTACACATGTAGGAGTTTATTTTCTGTTACTGGCCGCTTGGACGCCTAATTACAAACATTTTAAAAAAGCATCCATAGCACGTTCTTTTTTTGAAATTGGAGAATAACATTTCTTTCTTGGCTTTTTCTATTATTTTGGCGGCAATTGAAAATTCAATCTGAATATAATTTTTTTGAATAAAAGTTGACGACGCGTCAACTAGCCAAATAATTGTTAATTTACATATAGATCATAAGTGGGCGTACAGGACAACAGCTGAGCATTTAAATTGTTCTGTTAAGAAAGTTTTTATTGCAAATAAAACACATGGAACTGTTGAAAATGTTCTTAGAAAGGCTCAGCCAAGAAACCTCCTCTCCCAGAGAAGATACGCTAATCGTTCGTGTTGCTAAAAAAGACCTTAGCAAAGGCTCCAACCAGATTAAAAATGAAGTTTTTTCGCCTGATGACCCGAGAAACGTCTCTTCAAGACTGATACGCCGAAGATTAGTGGAAGGTAAATTGTTTGGAAGAATCTCTCGAAAGGTACCGCTTCTTACCAAGCAACACCGAGAGAAGCGATTATTATTCGCTAAAAAATATGTTAATTGGACGGTACGATAATGGAAAAAAGTGTTTTCAGATGAAACAAAAATAAATATGGTAAATTCCGATGGAAAGCGCTAGGTTAGACGTCCTATAAACAATGCTTTTAATTATAAATACACAAGGAGTATAGTCAAGCACGGTGGCGGTAACATTAAAGTTTGGGGGTGTATTTTGGACTGGCCAGAAAATAGTCGGGATTTAAACCCGATAGAAAATCTCTAGTATATTATTAAAAAGAAAGTCTCAAACAAACGTAACACCAGTCAAAACGAAGTATATGAAGCATTTGTTGAAGCATGGAATTCTATCCCCCTAGAAAAATGTATGAAATTGATTGAATCAATGCCACGTCGTTGCAGTGCTGTTATTGAAAATAAGGGATACGCCACTAAATATTAATTATAACTATTGGTAGGCTGTGGATAGTAGTTATTTCGTAAATAACAATACTAATTACTAATACTTAAAAAAATATTGTTTTTTATACTTTTTTGTTGTTGTTTCTAATTAGTTGACCATTATTGTTCATACCTTAAAACTAACTTAAATGTTTATCCGTAATGTAATATTGAAACTGCATATGTGTAATGGGGTTTATATTGTTTTTCTAATAAATGATAAATCGTTGAACATATTGTTGTCCTATTTATTGTTTAATTTCAAAATAGAAACGATTGCGGTGAAGTATCTTACATAATGTCAAGGGCCGTTGGTAGTGTTTCTTTTCACGACCACCACTGTATATATGACATTATGATGACAACTCAGTAATTATGAGCAATTTGTAAGCAATTCTACCTTACGTTAGTTTAGAATGTGTGTTTACTGGAGGGTTGTCTTAACTTTTCAGGCAGTGCATTCCACAGACACGCGGCTTGTACAGCAAACTACGAAGAAGAGAAACCAGAACGGTGAAGTGGAATAGAGACAGTCCAAGTCTCTTTAGAACGAAGTTGTCGGTTATGAGTATCACGGAGGAATTGAAACTTACGTTTCAGATAATCCGGATAACGGTTATCGAATAAAACTGTCAAAGGTGTCTTCGTCGACGAATAGGAACCCATTTCAACTGAGAGCGGAATGAGGAAACATGGTCAAACTTGCGAAGACACAAAATTAAGCGGATACAGTTATTAACGAGACGAGCTTGTCTAGCAGATTTTCATTAAGATCAGGATAACACACACATAATCAATAATGGGCAAAATTAGAGATTGCACCAAAGTTATCTTTACCTTGACCGGAAGAAAGTTTTTAAGGTAATTCAGAGCACTCAACTTGACTATAACTGAACCACTTATTATATAGAATATGTATATATTTATCTCTGTAATTCTGGCATATATGAATTATTATTAATTCATTAATCATTGTTTATATACTTAATAGTTATTTTGAAGGTGTGTAGAGGTTTCATTTCTGCCATGTGTACTGAGTTATGCGTTACGCGCTCTTTTTTATTGCACAGTAAAATATTTAGGTTTTTCTTTGTTTAAAATTGGTTTGATTATATTATAATCGCTTATGTAACTTAAAATTTTGCTAACTGACGTCAGAGAATAAAATTTAAGTGCCCGCATGCCTACTATTCCTCGAAATGTAATTTAGTGAGTTTTCGATTCACGTTTAGGGGGAAAAATGTTTGATGTTGGCAATGCTGCTTTTGCTGTCAAGTTCATTGTTGTCATAATAAATCTAACCACCTTTTACTCTCAACTGCCAACTAAAATTTTAATTATAAAACTAACTTTAGTTTTCTACAATGTTATCAGATTATAGCTGATAAATATAAAAAACCATTATGCCTTCAAATGATTCAAATGCAGATGTAAATAATTCTGTTCGTCACACAATTTTAGAAAAGATCAATGCTAATAATCAGGATACAAATACAAATAAGGTGGTATATAACAAGTATTTCCTATTAATTTCAGTTTTTTAATCATATATTCAAATGAGTAATTCGAAAAATTCAGTCATTATCTAACTTTTTGTATTTGTTCAGGCACCTGATATCAATGATTTCACCATAATCAAGCCCATCAGCCGCGGTGCTTTTGGCAAAGTATTTCTTGCTCATAAAAAAAGCAACAAAGAACAAATGTTTGCAATAAAAGTAATGAAGAAATCGGACATGATAAATAAAAATATGGTAACTCAGGTGGTTACAGAGAGAAATGCATTGGCCTTATCAAGGAGTCCATTTTGTGTTCATTTATTTTATTCTTTACAATCCGCATCATCTATTTACTTGGTGAGTATTTATTCGTAATTAAGGCATATCAATCAGGGTCCATCTGGTCGCAGCACCACCACTGTTTTGATGAAGATAACTGATGACATTAGAAAAATTATGGATGAGCAGAAACTTACAGTAGTGGCGCTTGTTGATTTTCAAATGGTTTTAACACAGTCAACCATAATATCCTTATCTCCTTCCTAATTTACCTTAGATTTTCGCTCCCAGTTTTGGAATGGTTTTCATCCATTCTTCGCAGCCACCATCAGTCAGTTTGCATAGGACAACAGTTCTCTGATTAGGTTGATATATTTGGTATATTAACACCAGATAAATTATTTATTCATTATCTCCAACTTTTCCTTATACATACTTGTTACATTTAATACAAATATTGCTACCTATTTTTCTTAAATAGTCCAATTTGGCATAAAACATTTGGGTTTTGTGCATAAGCCAATGAATTTAAACAATTTTGATCACTGTTATAATCTGTTTTTAATCTCTGACTTGGTTCACTCTTTTTGTCGGAAGCATATGAATCGAAGAATTTCCATGAACTTGTCTCTGGACATTGTTAGGGAAACGAAACTTGGTCCCTATTTATTACACTATAAATATGACGCTTTCAAGGCCTTTGCTTCATATGCACTTTGAACATACAATATCATTAGAAAAGCTCGTAACTGTGCCTTTGCAACTGACCAATTATTTAATTTTTTCAAAACTTTACGTGCCTCTGTTTCAGTACATATTTTTATATGTTCAATCATATGGTCATCAATTATCAGATAAAAAGCTCTTCTTACATTCCCAAGCATGTTTGCTTTGCATACATAGTTGGTTCTGACACATCTTAGAATACACTTTAAGCTGGTATTCTACCACAGCCTCCACCTTCCTTTAGTGGTTTCTATAAGGTTCCCTCAACACAACTTTCAATCGAATTTTCTTCATTCTCAGCATCTGTTATTTGATTTAAGTTTTCATTACCTGAAATAATATGCAAATAAATTTTTGCTAAGATTCCAAATATCACTTTTCTTTTTACAAAATGCACTGTTGAAATAATCTTTCACATTGCTCCATATTTTTTAGAAAATAATGAGGACAGATTCACTTCCAAAAGTAACCGTTCACAAAGTTCACCATTGTAGTGACTATTTGTGATATGATAAGGTTTGGCTCTTATCGTAAACAGCAACTTCTGTTTGTAGTGTATTTACGTGGAAATGTCTGGCATTTGCTTTCTTTCTTGCATTATTATTTCATTTTCATTATTACTAGATGTTGTACACTTATATAATTTTATATAATTTTACCTGTCAAATTGTCGTATTTTCGTAAAAAATAGGCATACAACATCTAGTAATAATAAAATAAAGGAGTTCCAGAAAAAATGAAAAGAGATATATATTCACTACATTTTAAAATTAATACTTAATATCTAAAGAATAATATCGGCATGTTCAGAATTTTTAAGCAAAAAATCTAAAACCCGTCGAATTGACGTTCCGTAAATCTAGTATTTATAAACTCAATATCTTCAGTTGTTACTGAAATATTGCATGTAACTTGTAGCTTTATGTGGAAACAGGTATTAAACTCAGCTATGATAATATAACTCAATGATCTTAATGCCATTAGAGATTGGTCCCAAAAATATGAAGTTGCAGTAAATCAAACCAATTGTAAAGTAATAATTGTGGGTAGTCCAAAAATGCTGGCTGAGGTGGATTATGTTAACCTGTCTCCTGTTTTTTTTATAATGGGACCTTGACCCTATTTAGTAGTTCTGTAAAAAATATTGTTCTGCAAATTGATCAAACCATGAATTGGGGAATTCCCAAAACTAGAGTTACTAAAACCAACTGTAAATTTATTGTCACATTGCATTTAATTTAATTTAATCACTTAATTTTGACATAAAAATTTCGTACCACACAAAACAGCTTAAGTTGTTCATTCTATAATTCTACCCATTCTTAATTGTGGAGTTGGAGCATCTTATCAATATTTGTATAATTTATATTCAGTCTACATAAGTACAACCATGTCTCCTTTATGATACTAAACTTAAATAATACTTAAAGAAAGAAAGCCTGACTGTCAAAGGCACAACTCCAGAGTACTCCTTGTACTGTATTCTATTTTAAATGATCTATCTTCTCCGCCTTACCTAAGGAATAACTTTCAGTGTCTTAATACCTAAGGGATAACTCATGACTGGGGTTCAGCCTTTGCACATGCTCATGATTTGTATTCCCATTACATTCTAGAATTCTCGCTTTAACACTGGTTTCTTTGGTTCTTCCTTCACAGTTCAAGGTATACTTTTTGGATGCCCTTCCTGATGATGTCAAGTAAGCACCAAATAAAACACCTTTAAAATAATGATACAAGAGTATTTTTTGAAGAAAAGTTCCACATTAATATTCAGACTATGTATCATTGTATTCAAAACTTGTGTCATTTTTTTAAGGTCATGGAATACATGGTGGGTGGTGATTTGAAGTCTCTCTTGGGTGTTTATGGTTTTTTAGAAGAATCAATGGCAGTTTTTTATGCAGCTGAAGTAACTCTTGCATTGGACTATTTGCACAAACATAATATCATTCATCGAGATTTAAAACCTGATAATATGTTAATATCTAAGAGTGGACATGTAAAACTTACAGACTTTGGATTATCAAACATCGAAATTCACAGAGGTACTCAATAAACAAGTTTACAATATGATCTTAGTTGGCTAACTATCATAATTGATTTGTAAAATTATTATTTGTTTTCAGACTTGGAGATTTCTGATTTTATCAATCATACACCAAGTTTGAATATGAGAACACCTGGTCAACTGCTCTCATTAACATCACATCTGTCTTTTGGTTCTGGGGGAGGAGACAGCATGCATAGCTCTATTGTAGATGCCTGTGAGAACCTTCTTGATGAACTTAGGGAGACTAGTATGATATTATTGCTTAAGTTTTTCAAAAAATTTGTAACATATCCCTAGTTACTAATTTGCTTCTTTCACAGGTAAATTGAAAGATATGTTTGAAGGGGTCAGTGGATTGGAAAATTCACCACTAGTGGATCATTCGCAGTTATCTGGAATCCATCCTTTCTTGAGCGCAGAAAGTATTAACTTAGATGAAATAGCTGCAAGTATTTAATATTTTGCATTGTTAAACAACATTTTTGCAGACTCATAACTTTATTAGTGTACTCACGCGCGCACACACACACGCACACACGCACGTACACTCACGCACCCACACACACATTCACACACACACGCTTTAAGAATTCGATTTTCATTCTAACTAGAAACATGCATAAAGAATATGAATGATAATTATTTAATTATTATTAATGCTAGACTAGTCCTTGTTGTCCATTTGGCTATATTCTTGACAGATGTGTACATGTACATTATTTTAGTGACTGGAGTGCTGATTCATGATTTACGTTTTCACACAGATGTGTCACGTGTACATGTCACTACTGCAACCATGGCCAGTCGGACTTTGAGAGATGAGAGAAACTATAACCATAATTTTGTTTTTGATAATCTTGTGCTGTAATTCTATTTCATTTTATTATTGTATTTTGTTAATGATATGGCAGCCTACATTTTACATTTGCAAAACTAGTTGTGCTTTCACTTAATTTTTATTTTTATAATTTGTTTGATGCATTAATCCGGATTATTCTGATTTTTTTCCATAACAATTGTTTTTACATTATTATATTGACTAGTTAATCAGCTTAAATATTTGAAATTAGCCACTTAGCTACCCTCCCGTTCATTGTTTGCATACTTAAATAAATAGTAAAAGAGAGGGTTGGTGTATTATAGTTTGTAATTCCTATTTTTAGGTAATTTTTTTTATATTATTGATGGGACTAAAAAATATAGCAGAAATACTAATGAGACTAAATATATGCTATGTTTTTAGATTAATATTTTATTTAATTATTATTCTTACTAGTTATACTTCATTATGACTGAAAAAATCAATTGATTTAGATAATTCAGACCTTTCATTTGTTTCTTGTGATGATCAGTTAGTCAATAGCATGCATACCTTCCTTAAATCTAAGGATAACAAAATATTCATAGTGTCCAAAAAATTCTACATTATTTTCTTTACCAGGTTTCTTACTTATTTAAAAGGAATAAAGCGGGAGATGGAGTTGCTATTTACCTACATAACTACAGGTTCATATTATTCGCATCTCCTCTTCCCTTCTCTGCTATGGTAGAATATTTGTTTCAAGAGCTCAATGTCAAGGGTATAAGGATATTTCTTGAAGTAGTGTATTGTCCTCCTTTCAATGAATACTTCGCCAATTTAGGGTTATTAATTTAGGGCTTTTGAAAACATCAGCTGAGTGAGTGGAACATTGGATAATCATGGGAGATTTTAACACAGACTTTCTGAGGAATTTTCACCATTCAAAACAATTCATCAATACATAAACATTGTACTTATTAACAGTATTATATAAACTTAAACAGTCAAAATATAAAATCCCTCTGACTATTATAATAACACTAAGATGATACAAAACCAGAGAACGGTTTTGTAAGGACCTTTGGTTTTATATTGATAATACTATGAACTGATGAAAACATGTTACAGAAGTTAGGCATAAGATCTCCACTATGCTGCGAGTACTCCATCGTCTTCAGAATTTTCTTCCGTTTAGGACTAAGCTTATGCTTGTCCATCTACTCGTTCTTCCTACCATTATTGATTATGCAGAGGAGTGCTACTCGGACCTGAGTGAAGATTTCCTTAACAAGCTAAAGCGTTTTGTCAACAACTGCATAACATATATATTCAGCCTTCGAAAATATGGCTATTTACTATCACATATCTGTACGCATATATGTTCTCGCCATAAATGGCTCACGATTCATCAGTGATAAAAGTAGATCTCTTCTTAATTTTAAACGATTCCACTTCTTTATCTTAAGGATACATTTTAGTATCTCTCTTCAACCCTTGACCGGGTTTCTCATTTCTCTTCTAATCATAAGATTAACATTCCACATTTCATCGACTTAGTCGGAAGAACTTTTACCGTTCAGGCTACTCTTCTCTGGGTGTCCTTGCCCGAAGACGAAGACAAAGAAAGTATCTAATAAATTTTATTCAAACGATTATTACATGTACCTTTTTATTACTACTGCATCTGTTAGTATTGACAATTGCAGCATTGGTCATTGCAGTAATATGTATATTTTATATGATATGTCTGATTTAAGAATGTATACTAAATATTAAATGTAAGATGTATGTATGAAAGTTATCATATATTTATAAGTTAAATATCTATTTATTTGTATATATGAATATCTTTTAAGATCTAATTATTTTAGTAAAATCTTAACTTTTTTTTATGCAAGTATTACGTTGTTTCTCCTTACTCCGGGTTGGGCGACTGAGAATGCTAAAATGCACTAAGTCCGCCATTTGTAATAGTTTTCTAATGGTGAATGCAAAAAAGTTTAAATAAATAAACTATGGTTAAGGCCCTCAGTTCTCGCTGTTCACAATACAAAACGCAGCAGTTATTGATGATACTTTACTTCATTTGAATGAATTAAATATACTCCATTGGCCAATAGCCTAATGGGTGAGAGTGCGGACTGTATGTATTCGATGAAGTTATTGCTGTTAGCCGCTTTGGCTTTTACAGAGAATGGGTAAAAGGAGTGTGCACGCGCAATTTTAGTTGGTATGGGTAGGAAATCTAATTTAATTTACGGAGAGATCCAACCGATTTAAACATCCTCCTACTCACCTCTCTTACTTGTGGAACCCATGACAAAAATTCACGAACGTAACTTCTAAATTAAACGGTTTTTCTGTAGGGTACAGATGTCCTGTCAAATATAATACCAGATAAAGTAGGAAAATAACACTACAATTACAATTACTTTGGTTTTTGATGTATTCACTTTAAAACTACATGACTTACTCCGTTCCACAATCGAGTCAATATATTTATTTAATAAGTATTTTTTTGAATAAATCCACCAATTTAGAACCCTTCCTCAACATATACTTGAAGATCATCAGCATACAATTGATAGCGAGAAGATAAACGGATCGTAATAGAAATTGTGTAAATTGAAATAAGAAGAGGAGACAACACGCTGAGACTGACTAATGCGGTACTCCGGCATCGATAATGCACTAATTATAATTAATCATCCACACGTATCCGTTGTGCAATGTCCGGTGACAACTACCGGTCAATCTCTTCGGGAGATATGTTGAGAAGCTAAGATAGCTAATAAGAGATCAAAATCGACATTGTTGAATCGGCGTTGGTAAAGTCAAGTAAGGTCAACACTGGTTCACTCTCTTTATCTGGACTAAGGCAGTAGTCGTACTATGACCAGTATGGAAACCGGATTAGAATGGATAGGAAGAGTCTCAATAGTCGATAAACTGTACTTTCGATAACTTTCGAAAGGAACGGTAGAATGGAAATGGGGTGGTTGTCAGAATATGGTTCATTAGATAGCATTTAGTACAGTGTGACTCGACCATGAGGTAAATTTCAGGATTGTGTATGTAGTTGCAGAATTAGAAGTAAAAAACAAGAACGATTTATATCCTTGTCATTATTATCGGCACATAAACAGCTGTCTTTGGGTCTGAGACTAAAATTTGTATCGAATATGTGTATATGATTTGTCTTACAACCTCTCATATGTCACAACAAAGGAATTCAATCGAACATAAGTTGAGCATTATAGAATGTCAGAACTTTTAACGAGTAGAGCAATTTTGTTTTTTATTTTTTCTTCCACATGGAACCTCTAAACCCTTATTTGTCAAAGAGTATGGAAATCCACATAGACGAATCACTGACGCGTCGTTCTGCACGGCTTCCAACCCCACCTGGGCAACGGACCCCTTCGCGTCCAACATACGGAGGTTAGCAGGCAAGCACTCAGAAGTACCAACTGGCCCTTGGCTTGTAGCGGTCACCTCGGGCTGTCTCTCCCCGCTAAGTTAGGCTGACCTAGATGATCCTCTTAATTTCTCGCGTGTGACTAAGCCACGGCTTCGCCGCCACGATAAGGTAGACCGCCATTGAAGGGGGTTTCCTTTACAACTATATGACAATATACTAACATTCGGAAGTGCTTAATTACAACGGCTAGACAATAATGCATGTCGCGATTGCGTCCGCCTCATGTCATTCCTATATCTAATAAAATTCTTTGTTTCACACCGATCATATCTAGAGCATGATTTGGTATGTCTGAAACTTCAGCCCATCAAAGCATATTCTAGTGTGGTAATGTATATACTGGTAATGTGGTACTCAGACTGACATATTTAAAAAAAATCACAAGCTCATGACAGTTTTTTTTTTTGCAACAGCAACATATTGATCAGTTGATTACAAATATATCTTATTGGCATTCAACATCTCGTAAAATAAATTGTAATTAACACCCAAACGTGTTAATCTCTATGAAATTGTTAATTGGTATTTTTTATTTGAATACTTTCACTTTTTTATTACTACTTTTTATATCAATGTCTTTTACAGTGCCCAGATTCAGGCTCAGAGTCGATAAGCTCCTATCATACTTGTGAAAGCTCTAAAAACAGCACTAACTCAAAAAGTAACAAGTCAACCGACATTAGCAGCAACAATGGGTCTTCTTCAGTAGAATCAACAGTGTTAACTGATACTCAGCATGATCAATCAACTTCTCCAATTTGCAGAGGCCAGTCTTTAAAGAGGATACCAAGGTAAATACATTTTGGTTATTACTACTATAATTCGCAAAAAAAAAAAACAAAGAAAATGTATATTTATTTATTTATTTGTATACAAGTACAAAACAAGAAAATTATGTCTAAATGTCTAGCATTTTTAAATTAAAAAAATATATTGTGAGGGACTAGAACCTAAACTGTGGCAAGTCTGTATTATATATTTCCAGGGACGGTACGTGCCTGTCTCAATAATGACAACAGTAATATACTTAATCGTCCGTCCGTCCGTCGTTTAAATTTTAATTGGTATCAAACAAAATTAAAATAAGTAGAAGAAAATATAGAGTGCATACATTAAATGCATCGTGTCTTGAAAGTGTGTACGCTCAAATGTGTAGAAACACAGACGTGTGTGCGTGTGTGGCTGTATCGACGTCGGCGTGGGTTTTATAGAGATATGTTTCAAGTTGTATATAAATCTATCTATTGTATACATGAAATAAATCGGAGTAAAACAGTGGCATCATAGAGTCGTAAAAAATTTAATAACTTCATATTTACATTTATGTCTTGAAGTGAATATTAGGGATGTTTCACTGATCTTGTTATACAGATTTGTGACAATTATATGAACTGATTTAAATGTGACAACTAAATGCTGATCTTGCCATGTATGGTTGCACTATAAAAATGTAAATATAACGATCGAACATAAAGTAGGTGAATGAGAAAACGGAGGCGTAACTACATCTCCCTCTTTCTTCCCGTGCCTAATTTATTTCAATAGAAATTAAGAATTGCCAATAACTTTTTTGCAATATTTTGCTAAATCAACCAAAACATCCTATTTTTTTACACCGGGTTTGTTTGATATGTGATATGTGAAAATAAACATAAGCAATAAATTCGAAATCATTAAACCCCCTTTTTTTTAAATTATATGTGACCTATAAGTTTCCGAGCAAAGAAAAGGAAGAGAATATTGGATTGTGATGGAGATACGCCTACTGGTGTAACAAGTCTGCTCGAATGTAAAGAAAACCACAGTGGTCTTACACAGGAGATTATGGCACTAGAAGTTAGCCAAAATACACCAAAGCGAAAAGCCATACATCCCACACCTGAACGACGTAAAAATCCCATAAAAGGTGTATTAAAGAAAAGGTAAGTTTGGCAAAAACAAAAGTACTTTGTCGGCCTTTAAATACACAATTTCTTTCGTTTTATTTTATGTAAATTCAACATTTACCACGTGCTCGGTGGCGATGGAAAACTTCGTGAGGAAATCTGCATGTCTGAGAAATAATTCAAAAATATTATTTCGGGGACATATGACGTGCCCCTACCCACACTAGAGCAGCGTTGCGGGGCCTTCCCGGTTCTAAATCCCTCTCAGATATTTGAGGAGGCTTTTACGTGACAGTGGCCGTTTACATGCTGCTACTTTACTCTTTTTTTATTTATGATAGATTATATAGATTATTTTTTATAGATTATGATTAGTTTAAATGTGCGAAAGAAGTTAAATAAGTTCGAGGAATCGAGGAAAGCTATAAGATTATACTCAAAATAATTTTAACATTGGTTAATTAAAATGTTTACATGGTCAATAAAATTTAATGTTTACATTTTCGAAAATAAATAATATAGCTAGGGGCTAAAAAAGGATGCGTGTTCCAAAATTGCAAAGCCCATTCTTTGTACAGCATCCATTGCAACATGCGCCATGTAGCATAAGCGCGTTGTCGTATAAATGCTACACGCTTTTGCTCAATTTTCCCACACATCATCTTTCTACCTTCCAATTATTTCAGGGCAGTATTCACCCGTCATGGCAACACTTTTTATTTGTATTCAATTATATATCAATCACAACGATTCCTTCTGAATTCCAGAAAACCGTTACTGTTGAGTTTTCCGGCGTACATCATTTCACTCTGTAAATTGTAATTATGTAAAATAAAAAATTAAATATTAAAGTACGTTTTTTTTAATTTTTATGTCCACTCAGACTCTCTAGCGATCCAGTGTATATGTATAAGCGGCGGCATTCTAGAACGATGGAGTTGAACTAATGATAGGACATATATATATTAACATTGTGCCTAACTTTGTCCCATTCCACGAACTTATGCCCTCGTATAACGTAATAATTTTGAATATTATTTGCGTAGATGGGCTTCTCAAGACGACAGTCATCATTTTAACGTGGGTGTAATATTTTCAACGCCAGTGTCTAATAGTAAATCGCCTGTTAATAAAAAACGGCAGAAAGCGACTCGTTTCAATCTCCCCATTGATGAACCATTGTCGGGTACAAAGGAAACATCCTTTACATTTAGCAAACATGTTTCCACCAGTTTGGAAATTTTTCCTACAAGGAGATTAAGCAAGGTAAATTTATAATGTCTTTTAATAGTCAATGTTCATTGGATTCTTTGTCCACTAAGTATGACTCGGCCATACTGCAACATTGTACATGTAGTCTGTGTTATTTTCATTTTAATATGTTAATTCTATTGAATGCATGTAAATACTATGAATCTTTGTTACTTATAATAAATAAAAATAATTAATGAAGTACACTACTAAATTTGTTTGTCATTACTTTGCAGGGAGAGTCCAGTAATAGATCCCCGACAGATTTATGTAAAACCCCTTTAGCGACTGCAAATACTCCATACCGAACACCTAAAAGTGTAAGACGAGGTAATCAAGTATCAGACCAAAGAATCTTAGGCACTCCTGACTATTTAGCACCAGAATTACTTTTGAAGTAAGTAATTCTACAACTATACCAATCACTGACATCATGATACCTCCAAACAGAAAAATGGCCAAAGGAGTATCGGTGCCTATTTTGATAAAAGCAAAAACTGTAATGGCCATAATTTTGAACAATAATTGATAAGTTATAGTAAATAAATATAAATAAAAAAAAAATGTATTTTCTTTAAAAAATTAATCCTTACAAGCGATCATTATATCTACTATATGATGTCGCAATAAGGTAAGATGGGGTTTTTTCAAATCAACGGGTAAGATCTCCTTTAGGAAAATTTATTTTAGTACAGTTTTAGTTTTTTATCAAAATCGGCAAATTGATTGCGTGTATGACATATTAAAAATGGAATGGTTTTCAAGATCAAGTGGTTTTCAGGAAAGGGCACGGTCCTCAGGTAGATTGGTGGGCACTGGGCGTGTGCCTCTATGAATTCATGACGGGAGTACCTCCTTTTAATGATGAAACACCTCAAGCAGTTTTTAAAAATATATTGTCTAGAAGTAAGTTTTTTTTACCTTTATTGTTATATTATTATTGTGTCTTTTTAAAGCTTTGCCTTCGTTTCAATCTGTCATAATTTTTTGTTAAGTGCCAAATTTTAAAATATATAAAAATTTTGACTCCTTGTTTATAACAAAACGCAAATCAAGGCGTACGTAACATCAGATGTGGAGAGAAGTGCCAAATGAAATGACACCTCATTTGTTCCTAGTTTAGGACCTATGAGGAACAGATGTTGAGACTTCGCTGTACTCGGGTTACTACCGGAATATTGAGATAACAGTTAAGTCTTATGTAAATATCTCAATTAGTAACTTAAAAATTATTTTTTATTACAGACATAGAATGGCCAGAGGCAGATGAGGCACTATCACATGAAGCAGTATGTGCCATAGAAGCTCTTCTCACCATGGAACCATCAGAGCGACCCGCGGCATCAGAAGTGCGAGTGATGCCTTTGTTTCGTCACGTCGACTGGGAAAATCAGCTCAATACACAGCCACCGTTTGTACCCACTCCAGATGATCTGCATGATACGGGATACTTCCAGGGTACGGAAACACATGTCAATACATTGTTACCAATTATAGATAAGTAGGACATTCCTCCCCCTAAAGATCTAAAATATTTTTTTTATTCACTTCTGCGCTTCCACAACTTATTGTAGATGTTTTTTCATTTTCTGATTGAAAAATATTTCGATATTTCTATGTTGCTTGTGATGTTGGTTCGTGCAAATACAGAACAAGATTGATAGAAGAAGATTAGATAAATATTAATAAATTATTTTGCAGTTTTGTGTATTGTTGATAAAACATTAACAACTGCCTTTTTTATTTCCAGCCCGTAACATTTTGCAGCAATTACATGTATCTAATTTTGACATGTAAAAATTAGAGGTAATGGAAATTTTCAATAGTTTTTATATGTTAGCAAAATATGTTTTATATATTATCCCATTAGCTTATAAAATATTTAAATAATGTTTAAGGTTAAAATCGTAACTTTCGATTATAGCATTGTAGTTGTTTTGTCACTTTCGATCTCCCTGCTTTCGTAAAAAGAAAGAAACAACATTTTTTAACTTAAACATTGTTTAAATGTTTTATTAGTAAATGGGTTGTCATGTTTATTAAATTAATATCAACACATAAAATATTTAAAATGTATTTCTTCGATTATCATTAACATATTTTTAATCAATTACTGTAAAGATTTAACCATTAATTATGCTTTTTTACTTTTATCACGTAACCATAATGTAGAACTGAAGTAATTATGAATGTGTGAGTAATAATTGTTAAATAAAAAATAATGCTTATGATAATTATTTATTTAAAACCCTTAAACTATTTGGCACATGTTCAGGAATTATTATTTCTATGCCTTTTTGCAGATCGTGTTCGTCCAATTTATTAAGAAAGGCAAGATACCAGTATCGCCTTTCTCAAAAGAATTGATTATTTAAATGTTTACGTGATTACTATTGGTACAGAGATTTTAATAGTAAAATAATGATGAATGTATTATCTTTTAGTCGTTTTAATTCTTAGAATTCTTCTGTATCCAGGGCAGGAACGAAGTTACACGTGTATATACACCGGGGTACTGTCCTTTTCCACAACCTATGCCCCAGGAGACTACTCCGACTTGAGTCCAGCGGCCGCCCTCGTTCACCATTAAGGGACCACCACTGTCGCCCTGAAAATAAGTTTTTCTTTAATAAATCTTCGATTCTAGAGCTAAATCATGCTTGAGCGCTTCAGTCAAATTGTTGAAACATTTGCGAAAATTTACGAGAAGGATTTTATTACGAAGGTTGACCCAAAATTAATGATGAGTAAGATGATATTTGTAATAGTCACAATTATCAAAGTTGATAAGCTTCTTCCTTCTCAGCAGGCGGTGTGAGGAAGCTCAAAGTTGCTCAGTACGCCTTTTAATTGTGCTACAGGCTGTATCAACTGTATTAAGTTTGATTCGTTCACGTCGAATTAGCGGCGGAAGCGGCAGATAAACTGTTTGGGATCTGTCACTAGAACTTTATTCAACAAACTTGGGGGAATGGGCACTACTTTTTTTTTTCAGAGAATATACCTACTTCATCAGTTACAAATGGGACTGGAATATCGTGATAGGATAAATTCTATTGTATAGAATTAGTAGTAGTATATAATAAGATTAAACAACGCAGGATGAAATTCAAAGTCGCTCGTGTATTCAACTTTTATTAAGAATATACTATTCTACAACGTAGTACCCTACGGCTGTTGCTGCTGCTCGTTGGCCGGCTCGTGCTGACGTTTTGTATCTCATTTGTGTGAACATTAAACATTCTCAATTATGGACGAATTTAATTGTGATTCATTTTACATCATTACTGTTCATTTAAGGAGTACGACACTGCTGGTGAGCACTTAAAATACAAAACATTGTTCTCTTATCAGCCTGTTTACAAGGAGATCTTATAGTAATGATAATAAAATATTTGTCTTAATCCTCTAAAAATGTCTACTGCTACAGCAACTATCACCTAGCCCTTTCTCTATACTTTGAGCCGAGACAAGAGATAATTATCACTTCCAGCTAGATCTAAAAAATCAGCGGGCAGCCATCGCGACAGCGGCTTTGTGTAGAGGAAAGCCTTCAATCTTTTTATTAGGACTGCTTGATACGAGCCCGTAATCGAGGGTCCCTTTTGTAAATATTCCACCATAATCAGGCTCCCATGAAACAGACGACATAACCTTATCAATAAATTCAGATTCGACGTCGGTAAAAAAACAGTTTTTTTAGCAGTTGAAGTTGACAATTGGAGAATAGGTTGGAATGTAACACAAATAATATTGTGTTAGACTAACTACTAGAAGCTACTTCTATGAATATTTAAAATCTATCAATACGTTTGCTATAGAAAAGATCCGGAAAGAAACTCGCATCATCATTTCCATTTAACTTATAAATTATCTTCAAAGGAAACAGAAACTTTCAGCGCGGGAATTTTTTAATTTAATATACAGAAAGATCAGAAACAATTTTATACATACACTGCAAGAGTCCATGCTAGCCTTGCCCGCGCAAATCATGTGGTCCACAATGCCTCCGGGAGCCGCAGAGCCGTACTTCAATCGACAATCGGAGTTTTGCCAAATTGGAATCGAAACTTCTTGCAACACTGATGGCTGAGGTCCACCTAGAAAATAGTTTTTTTTTTAATAATTCTAATACAGGAATTTTTATACACTTCCAATCATAACACGTGATGCACGTACACTACCGCACTAGCATCGTAAATAGCGACGACTCGCTGACGTAGTGGTTAACTATTTGCCAGGGGCATTGCAGGTCGCGGGTTCGATTCCCGCATTAATTTGTAAGGGCTACAAATAATTCTGCCGGGCCCGGTTGTTTATGTATATGATGTGCTATTTATATATGTGCCTTTGCGACACAGAAGAAACTTAACTTTTTTTAATTAAAGAAAAAAACTAAACCAGAAAACAGCACTTGACGTAGGACTTTATTCTATGTCTAGTTAAATCTAGTTCTCGTTAATCTAGTTCTATAATGATAGAGAAAAGGAGACGGTCAATACAGTATTATCAATTATTGATGAGAGTTTCTTACATTACCATTCTTCAATTAGCGAGATACCTTAAATTATTGTCTGACTGGAGACAACTCTGAGTACTAAGCTTTGGCATTTTGTAGATGATCCGTTGAGAGGTAGTCTATTAAACAAGTCCACGGGACATACGATGGATTTTCTACCCAAGGCTAAAATGGCTATCGTTGAGGCAAAATCGCAGGTAATCTTAATTTATTGAAGTAAATAATACTTACTTTCTCGTAAACTTCCCCATCCGATGACAGTTGCGGATAGACCAGCGTAAGCTCGGCTGCCACTGGGTAAACATATTGGTCGGATAGTTTTTGAGAACGTCACTGGTTGGTCTAACGTAAGTATCGCAACGTCATTGTACTAAAAATAAATTAAATTGCGGGTTTATAAAAGAATTTGTATTGAACAGAGTTTAAAATCAGGTAAATATTTTATTATATTTATAGATAAATATTTATAAAGGCAAAATTAAAGACATTGACACTACTAGAACACAGTTTAGAGTCCTGCGTGTGCGTGAGTTGAAGAACTATTTCTTGTAGGAGGTTTTGTATAAAGTTAATAGCAGCCTATAAATGGGCCTCCTCTAATTTTTGTGAGAGTTGGAGTCTTAAAGAGTTCGCCACGCTGCTGCGACACTGGATAAGGAATCTTCCTCCGAATAAGGAGACTCGATTCCCTGTGTTGAGGGCTCGTACCAATGAGATTTTCGAACCTTATCTACGGTTGGTCTGGATACTACAACAACGACAGGCTCCTGTCACGTTCCCGAAACAAGATCTATTGATTAGTGAGTAAAAACTAATAAAATATCAATGTCGCACCATTATTGGGTATGTACTGAGAGCACGAAGAATAATAATTGTTGATAGAATTAACTGTTAAATTAACTTATAAAAACCAACAATATCTGTAGGTAGCCAATTGTTGATTTCAATTTAGATATAATCATTTGTACACTTAGAACCATTTACCAATGTCTGCATGTTAAAACCTCTGTGTCTGACTACTCTCTTGATTTTCCTCTCCGTGTGTAGTGTTTCAGAATTGGTGCGAATGTTATGATCGCCCAATCGTGCAGTTAAACGAGCCACATCCCATGAGGTCATGCTGAAATAATATCAAAGGATTTTTTATCTTGTAGAATACTTAAATTAAGGTAACACATTTTTAAAAGTGGTGACGATGCCACTTTAGCTCTTAATAAGCTGCGAAGCTCGTTGCTAGTTGCTAAAATTGGCTTCATTTCCTCACTACGCTACGCTACGGATATCCTCTGGGCGATTTCTACCACGGCGACAACTTTCGAATGCTGTCGGTAGTTGCAAACTGCGCAGAACCATGAAGTATGAAGTTGCCTTCATAATGGAGTGGCCACTTTAACTTTTAAACTTGCATGGTCCAAGGCTCGTGATTAAAACTTTATTTACACAAAACTAACATTCTAAATTCGAAAATATTTATTCTTTTGTTTGACTTTCAATTGTTTTTATTTCAGTATTTTAGTTAAACATGGAGAAGTCCAAAGTAATTTTCGAATAAGAGTTCCGACGTGTTTTTAACGCAGTAGAGACAGCATCCAAAATCAATGCTGCGTTAGGAGAGTATACGACTAACGAATGCACTGTGCATTTTGGTTTTTTGGTAGGTAGTGGTAAAATATTAGTAGTGGAAACTCCGACTTAAAGAATGAACCACGAGGAAGACCAGACACTAAGGAATTAGCATCATGGTTTGTCTTTAATTAACCTCAATACTGACTCATTTGCACCAAATTGGTAAAATCAAAAAAAAAATTTGGACAGAATTGTGACATGTGATGAAAAGTGGATTCTCTATGATAATCGGAGGTGAAAAACTGAACCCAGGACAAATTAGTTTGGGTTCAGTTGAAAGAGTTGGAACAATTTCATACTTTAACTACTTTTTACTATTTTATAATGCACACACAGAGGCTATAGCTCGTCTTCCTACTAATATATAGGATATAAGCAAAATAGTATACATGTGTAATGTATACTATGTAGGTAGTGAGTATACGCTTATTCTATAAATTCCTTCGGTAAGACGAAGTGTCAGCATGCACGGTACAAAATACAATATGGCTAAGCCAATAAATTCGACTGGAATTGAAACCGAGAAATCATGACTCAGAAGTCAGGTACGCTGACTATTAATCCATTATTATTAAGACAATATATTTCAATGCTAATGGTACTGTTAAATATTTTGTGCCGCAAGTGTGCGCACGCACAAAGAGGTACACTCATTTTACCTACCCGTATCCGACGTAAGTCGTTTGCAATAAGACGGAAGGAAGTGTTAGACGCGGTTTTAGGAATACGGGACGCAACATAACACAGCCAGGGCCCGACATATTTGTTAGTAATACGTTCTATTTTGGGATTCGTACGCAGGACTCATGGTTAAATAGGTAGGTCCGCTACTAAGCTACGTGGTCGGTGTATACATATATATACTTTTTTAATAGCGAACAATTATTATCTACCTACTATCAGACAACAATATTAATTACCAATGCTGATTTGCAAGCAGAAGTAAACTTATCTTTTGGTTGGTCTGTACACTCTGTGGAAAAATCCCGGTTAAGCCTTAACAAGTCCTTTATTCTAACGATAAAATTCTGTTTCTTTATAAATATACAACATATTAAAATTAACCTTTGTATTTACGTGAAATCTTCGCATTTCAAATGAAACTATTATTTATGGGTTTTACCGCGTTTAATTTTATCTTAATATTTTGACGTTTCGGGTGCTTTACAGCAACCGTGGTCACGGAGGTACTGATGTGTTGAACGTTCTGATGTCATAGTTAACTCGGCCCAGCGTCGGCTTTTAATTATCACTTTTGTTCCAATCTACGCAGAAGGCGATCACAGTATGTTTAGGGTGTGCAGTTGTATACTTGATTTTGGATTTAATATTATTTATTAAGAGATCCCAACAAAGTCAGTCTTAACACTCAGCCATCTTCTCTATTGTAATTAAGATATATTTTGATTTCAATAGCCTCACAAATCAGTCTTGGCAGGAATTTTATGTTCTTTTGCGCGGCTTTGTGGTCTATTAAATCGGATGTAATAGTTGGGGTTACAGAGATTTGTCACGATTTCAGCATAGCAAAACGGGCTCACGCAACTCACTTGTTACATTTGCGGGAGATAGGCCGTGATCGATGGGGCGCATCGGAGACCAGGCGAGACGAGTTCTTTTGGTTAAAAACAAACAGAGACTGGATAATTGCAGATGGAGGGCACAAACAGACGACGCAATTGTGAAAAGTAAGGTGGCTACGGAACGAAAGACAGTTTCTTTAAAGGTAACTTCACAGCGATGAAGTAAAAGGTTTACAAGGGCATTTTAGATGCAATACCTACTTACTTAACTTAATATCATCCGGTTTTTATAACTATATCTGAAAAAAGTACAGGTTTTTCAACCTGTTATTTATCGAGAAAAAAAAACGCTTACATTTAATCGCCATGAAAACCATCATTGACCTACCGTTAGTTTAAGTGCACCGCTGATTATTTTATACCAATGCAACTGTAATGTAGGAATTACGCTAATTTGAAAATAAAAAAAGCAAAGGGGTAACACTTACTGAGCTACACAATGCGCTGCGGTGAGAACGTGTTTGTCATCTGTGATTGAACCACCGCAGAACTGCCGTCCGCCGTTAAAGAGCGCCACGATCCATGGCCACTCGTTCAATTCTGCATTGTGACCACCCACAATCCTTTCTTCGTCTTGCAACTCGTGAGTACTTTCATAAGTCTAAATCTCAAAGGAAATGTTATTTAAATACGTTTATCATAGGCCTTTCTATTTGCTCTTCGCCTTTCTTTTGATGCGAATTTCGAGTTCATTCTTATACAGTAATAAATTTTGAAATAACCTATTATCGACATAAAATAGGACTTTTAATCACGACTATAATTTCACAGGGAAAAAGGAAAACATGTGCAATAAACCTATGTTCCTAATCGGTACTCGAGCCCAAAACTGCGAACAACTTGCAACATCAAACAAAGAAGTCCGTTAATAAATTATTAGTAATATAATTATAATTATACTATTAATAATTATCATACAACTACAAAAATTTAATATTAAAAGTTATACTGGCTCTTCATAAATTTCAAACCAGACCACAATAGTGGTGCACTGTGCTGCTCAGCTGAAATAGGCTAGAAGGAGTACCTTTGTTGAGTTATATAACTTTTCTTGTCCAGGGGCAAGAAAGGAATTCCCTCCGCTCATTTAAATACATACTAAAAAAATCTGTTTAAAGTAACAGCATGAAAACGTCATATTACTGGGCTGCAATGGATATTGCATGGCCTGGCTTTTAATTTGGAGGGAATGGACTACAGTTCAATTTTCGTTTTTTAAATTTTACTGAGGTCACGTTTTTTCTTAGGATATTTCGGAGAATTTTTGTAGTGCCCTGAAATAATATTGAAATATCGCGGTAACAATATCCATTTAAATTTGGCCATCTTCTAACTGGACGCCGACGTTAAAAACTATCCTTAATGTATTATTAAATAAATTTTGAAAGGTGAACAACACAACATCTGTTTATTTAAAAATAAAGGAATTTATGTTGAATCTGTTACCTGAGGACCATTTTTTATGCCGCAAGAACCATCCACGGATGGTTGGCCTGTTGGCTTTGTTGGTTGCGTTGGATAAGCAGGGGGCCATGTCTGGATGATGAAAATAAAACATATTTGCATTTTATCAAACATACAAATATTATAAAAATTTAAGATTGCACATTTTGTTATTTTGTAAGCGTGGCTTTATTATGTATTCAGTTTTGTATCTAATTAAAAAATATCCGTCTATCTTATATTATCTTTATTCAATATTCGAGCAACCTGATGTTATTTATTATGAGAAATTTCAATGTGTTAAAATAATACAAATTAACATCATGTTACTAGTACCTATTATGCTTGATTACGAGATATGTTACTTTATAAGAAAATACATAGATAATAAATATTTGAAAGCACAGAGTACATTGGTTGTTAAGATGTTGGTTAATTGGTAGAACTTTTGAAATGTAATTTTTTTGATTAATTAAATTTAACCTGTTTCGTTGTACTTGCTGGAGGTTTTGTCCCCCAAGTGGTTGTCGGTGTGCTCGGGTAGCCGGGCCTGCTCGTGATAGGCTGACCCGCAACTAAACAAATTTATAAACATATATTATATAAGATCTCATGCCTGTCAGTCACAGGGTAGTAAAATACGCTTCCCCAAACTACTTTTCGCATCTCCTAGAGATATAACATTACGGGTCATCCGTATCGTGGATTGATCTTTGATGTATGTTAATAGTTTCAGGATATCTTCGAGCTCCAAAAATTTCTATTTCAAAAAGAAAAAGAATAGAATTTATTATTAATATTATAAATTCAAAATCATGTAAGCCGCTTTTATAGGCCTCTGTAAAAAATGATATAGATTGATAAATAAAAAAAACTCGAGAAATTTCTTTTGGATCATAGTAGCGTTTTTCGGACATTACTATATATTTATTAGTATAGTATTACATTGTACTTACTTTTTGTTACTTATTTCTAGACTATATTGTCACTTACGGAAGTAGAACCTGTCACCCGCAGTGCTTAAGTAAAACATAGCATAAACAGGTTTGTAAGTGATTCTCTTCCTTCTTCAGGAGGAAGTACATAATGTTTGTTATGCTATGTAACATATGATTATTTACCAAACAGCATAAGTATTTACCAATGGAAGGTGGATGTGTGGGTGCAGAATGGTCCGGTGGGTGAGTTGGTAGCGGCGGGATGGTTGGCGGCCAATTCGCAGGTATTTGTCGCACACGGTTTGCATCACCGAATGACCACTGCTGCGATAGCGCGGATACGTCACGTCCAGGAGACCTATTGAAGAATAGTAATGATCGGACCTTTCCAGTAATATAATAATGAAATATTTCATTACTTTAAGACAGTACGTGAAATATATATAGGAATAGATGAATAACGATGACCGCGAAAGGCCACTCATAAGTATCCATTTTCGAATAGAAATCCAAATTAGTTAGAAAAATGTCCGTTTAATTGGCAAAATACGATAAACATATTAATAATCACCTTCCTTTTGGAAGTTGGTTAAACTTACTCTGTTTATGGCTTGGGTTAAAAACATCAATTGATTTTGACTTTGCAGTATATTTAAATAATCGTTATGTAGAAGGTTAATATAAGTTTAGTTTAGTTGTGCTGTTTTCCACTAATTAAAGAAAGATTATGTTTTAATTTACTTACCTGGCAAACTGCGTTGACGGCGGTTGCGCAGGTATCACTTGAGGTAGTATACCGAGTCGTTGAACATCAGGCTCTTGCTGTGGGGGCGTGCCCACCGGTTCCGTACAACATACTCCGAAAACCTAGCGTTATATATTAATAAGTTCGAATTCTTAAATTATAGTTATACTACAGCAAAATGGTTCAAAAGACTCGCCAGACTAGGTATGTAATTGTTGTTTCAAGATGTCCATACAAGGTAAGCAAGTTGTCATGTAATGCAATAGCAGTCCTTCTTGCTCCATATTTATTGTTTTATTTTAAAGTTCAGAGACTCTTTTTTTATTTATGCTTGTTTTATGTTTAAAAATGTAAGATAAGAATTTAATTAATATACGTATTTAAAGTTCTAATTAGTATAAAGGATTTATTTATTAATTATGTAACTGGTAACGTAGCGACATACAATTGTTAACAACTAAAAGCATACGTTTAGTTGCAAACACACAGCCGTTTAGTTTTCTATATAATTCGGGATCCGATGTAACGAATATGAAATTACACGGATGATGTATCAGAAATAAGGGACAATCATAACGATTCGACCAAAGTTTCTTTAGTCATATTAAAGTGAAATTATAATATTTAATTTCTAAAGTAAAATTATTAATATGTATTATTTTTCTGGGAACGTTTTAGGATAAATAATTTTAAAAATCTGTTTCCTTTTAATGCAAACTAATTCATATCTAAAAATCTGTTGATATTTTAAATAAACCTCTATAGTAAAATTTCACTATAATATATTTATAATTTGAGTAAAAAAATGTTAATCAAAAAAACAAATATAAACAAAAATGGCATAACACTTTGATAATATCTCACCTCCATGTAGTTAGAATTGATGTAACTGCATGTATCGTAGTGGCCCATCACCCATCCATCCCACCCTGACAGATCAACTACCTTGAAAAGTGGGTAACAATCGCGAAAAGTCTTACAGGTTCCCTTTTTGCCTGCTGTTGTTTCACAATCCAACCCAAACGCACCATCTTCTGCCGTTTGCACCTAATGTTTGGAATATGTTATTAGAATATTTTTGTTATCACATATATGTTGTGATAGCAAAAACTCAAATAAATTGTTGGGGGAAAGGCCTTCGAGGATATAAAACCAAACTAAAACATACAATAAATCTCGGTTTTGACTTACAACTGCATTAGTTAACCTACACCTATCTACGAGTTTATTAAGAAACTACTTTAATTAAATTTTATTTTTTAGAAAGTTTAATTAAAACAAAAAACTAGGTGGTCAACCTTTCCCGGCTCCAAAACCCTTCTAAAAATATATTGAAAGGAGACGTTTGCCTAGCAGGGGGATATTTAAAGCCTGCTAATTTATTTTTATAAACACATATTCTCATGTACTTGTAAGATTTTTTGTCTATACCTATGTATTATTATATACCTATATATATGTATTACGCTTTACATTATAAGAAAAAATTAAAAAGGAAAGTAACGAAACGATTTAACCAATAACAACACCAATACACGGACATAATATAATTTTTTTTCCAGAAGTGGTATGATGCCAAAATAAAAAACAAGTCTGCTAATAAGTAACGCTTGAGAAAATTTTATGAGCAGCAATACTTTTTAAGGTTGTGTTATATGTACCCATGGCAGTGGTTGGGTAGGAGTGCCAGTCTCCGAGGTCTAAGTGTGGTCAGCGACGGGGTCATAGACAAAACATACCGCCGACTGGTAAGGTTAGGTTTCCAGATGTTCGATTTCCTAATCTCTATGAATTTGCTGTGGTGGACTCAAGAAGGCCCGATGCTTACGTGGAGGTGGATGCCGTGTAGGAAGGTGTGCACCCTTTGCGATAACAGAGACGATTTCCTTAGTCTAAAATTAACTATTGAACAATAAATATTTTGGACAATTAAATCGACGCTGACCACAGGGTGACTGGGTTTACCAAAGCACCCATTATATCCTCATAAATACTAACGAAATCTACTAGTTCCCGTGTTATTTTTTGGAGTTGATTGGAAAAATTAAAAGATTTAAATAAATTAGAATTTAAATAAATTCACTAAGTAATTACTCTTTATGTTCTTTGTCTTGCTATGCTAGTGGTATTTCAGCGCTTTCTGTAATTGTACCAGAAACACGAGTACTGCAAAACATAAAACTGACTGATATAGACATAGCGCGGGGGTCAATCAATCAAGTAAAAAGCCCCAAGTCCCATCCAACGCTTATTCGTCTAGCTCCATTTACTGAACAAGTAAAAATCTCTAAGACCGATCCAACGCTTATCTATTTACAGAGCAAGACGATTAAATGTTGGATAGGAATTTGTAAATGTCCCTTTGCAGGGCAAAGGCCTCCTCAATATTTGAAAGGGTTTTGTTGCTAGTTCCACCACGATGATCCAATGGATTTATTTGCATATTATGTATATGTAAGCATGTGTACGTATAAATGTGGTTTATTTATATATTATGAGTATAAGTATTATCTATGTGCTTACCTGTCTAGGTCGCAACACTCGCAATTGTTTGGCGTTGCGAGTAGTGTTCAGTGCTTGACGGCGCACACGCGATACTGCTGCTGAAATAAAGTTAAAAATAATTTAAACAAGCTTATCCGAAAATAGAGTCGTAAAACTGATATTGTCTTATACTTATCAATATTTTTTTATTTATCGATCGTCGACAATAGTTTTATTGATATGTGCATTTATTAATTTAGGAATGTGCAAGGTTAGATTAATGGAAGAGATTAAAAATATGTTAAAAATTAAAACATTGTTAATTTAAATAGGCATATACATCTTCATCAACAAAACATACACTACGTAAATTATAAAATTAAGAGCTTTAAAATGTCTTTTGCCGATAAATTCCCAAAACTATAAACAAAGTCATTAAATGTGGCTAATCAAAATCAAATACAATAAAAATTCAATAATACTAAAACAATTCTAAAGCTTAATTTAAGGACGTATCTTGTTTTTAATTTAAATGTCAGTGACCTAGCGAGTTATTGTGATTGTGATTCACGAAACAGTTCGCATACAGGTACAGTTTTTTTTTTACTAAAATCGAATAAGAATGACAGTAGGCGTTTATTTATATCAAACAAATTGAGTCAAAAAGAAACATTCGTACCTTTGCAATTAGAAATTATAGTGGCATGATTGTATTTGCACCGAATTCCTGCATACACCTTGGGTAAACCATTCTTGCTTATTCTTTACGAGCATATCTCCTAGTGTGGTGTGAAGAACGTGTAAGCGCTATATATTCTATACGCGTCCAAAAAGCAATGGTCCCAACATGCATACAAGTTATTTTGATCGGAGTATAACGGTTTCTGTATTGTGTAATATGAACGGATTGGCACCCAGTGCCGATTTAAACTGTCTTTGCAGTCTTTGTGAATGGTAAGTGTAATGTCATACATGATTGACATAAATCACAGAGCAAGAAACACCGAAGATTTGAGACCAAGACAAAGTTCGATTAGCCATGGTTTTCTACTAAACTGTGTGTACACTAGCGTAATTATGTGATATTTTTCTGGTGAGGTGCCCATTCTTAGTATTTCTCACGATATTTTACTTCATTGACGAGCACATCTGCACTCAAAAGTACAAATAATTGTTTTTGTGGTGCCAGCATCAGGGATCGGACTTGCACGTTAACTATAAATTTTACCACGCTTGCCGAGATTTTAGTATGAAGTTGTATAAATTGCATCAATTATTAGATTTATTAAATTTTAAAGAGACAAGAACCTTTCAAATAAATTTAGAAGGTATTTATAAAATATCTTTCGGCTAATAACATGTTAAGACCGTAAATGTTAGCGCCACGAATGCAGCCTCGTTTACTAACCTGCGTATCTTCTTTATGCGAAGAGTTCGGCGGAAGAATTAGACGCATTGTGTCACAAGACAATTCACATTACAAAAAAACCCAAAAACCAGTAATTTGTTTTGCACACATATTGTCTCGGATTCAAATCTAGTATTAACAACTGATACACGTGCGTACGCACGTCATGCGATCGTCAAATTGATTATACAGCATAATATCACCGCCCTATTAAAGATTTTAAGTCGATAACAGTACTATTTGTAGGGAGTGTAAGCGGGAATATGCCATCTCTTGATCCAAATGGCAACCTCACCTACACACGGTACCCACTGCTAGCAAACAAACGGGGCTCTGGCAACCGAATGGTGTCAGAATATCTATCCCAATTTGTAGAGCCTAAATCCCACAGCACATGGGGAGCAGCATTACTAGTGCGAGGGTACCGGCACTGCGCTCTCCAACCCGCATTCTCGGCGTGGTGAGTACGGGCAAACATTCCAAGAAATTTATGCTGGCTTTTACTGGCGAATGGCTTTTTTAAATAGAGATCTATATTCAATAGTGGACTAAAATAGGCTGAAGTAGTACGAACAGTAGAACGCATGATGTATAGATATTTCTTGAATTACAGAATTCAATAAGTGGATGAAAACAGGAAATCACAAAAGAAACATAAATTGTTCTGCGCTTTTTTAGTGTCACAGCACTTACGCCTAAAAAATTCGTTCGTATTATACTCGTATGTATGACTAATCTTTAGGCGTTAAGTTTAATGCTATGCTTTCCTGTTATTTTTTTATTTAAATAATATTGTATATTTTATTCTCAATCTATCAACGAATGTTTAAGAACATTGGTGATAATGTCATATATTGATGTAGGCATAATGTCATCAGAACAATTGCAAAAATAACTGAACACAACAGAAAAAGGAATATGCGTAAATAACCGGCCTTGGAGATTGAGTCAGTATGTAGGTATACAAGTTGCGACCAAATCTTCTCAGTGATTAAATCCGATTTCAGACGACACTAATAAGAATGTACTGGCAATAAAAATTCCTAGGCACAACATTCAAAGTGCATTTCGAACTATGAAATATGTAGAAAATTGAACTTTAGTGCCATATCACAAAGTGTTGTGTTGTTGTACATTAAAATGGACGGGACGCATCATTTATATTCATAATGGCATCGGATGACACGCAAACATGGCATATTTTTGAACAGAAGCGAATTTCGATATTGTTTAATTTTTAGTGGTATTGCGGTTAGTGACAGTTATGGATAAGATGTTTAATTGAATCACTATGCTAAAAATATGGGCTTGGGCCCAGAACATGGTATTTAAGGACGACTCTTACTTAATATCTGAATGCAAGATTGATGATATTTTTATGTATCCAATGTGTAGTTAACAAAGTTAAGGTTAAAACTTAAAACTATCTGCAAGTGTGAATAATCATAACATAACTCAAAGATTGCATATTATTTTTATTTATTTATTTTGGCACCCTATACCAAAGGGTTACTCTCTTGTGCCATTCTCTACCGGTCAATTTTGTGCGATAGAGTAAAATATGCAGCAGGTGCTAATTATTATTTTATAGATATTTTCACTTTAACAGTGTAAGTCCACTTAAGAAAACATAGACCTTTCCATGAAAGCGCGAACAGAAGCTGGCATGCAATGTATGGAAAACATTTCAAGTTATTTTAAATATATCACACTTAATAAAAGAAATTCAACTACTTCAACTGCAACCTTTAACGGCAGTCTTATGCCTGGTATTGAAGCTTTGATGGTTATGTTTTCCCACCATAACTAAAATAAATGATTTGAAAAAGATTCCTCTAATGACCATCATTATTACTTCTTTAGCAGCTACAAAACAATTTACTGCTGACCAATAGCTGGGTATCGTGAGAGCTACGCTTGGCAGGCGTCGATTGGCTAACACAGCATCAGGTGCTTGACATGTAAGTCTGGAATATTCGAAATGACCATTCATTTGATTCACCATCTGTCGAAGGCCTCGGAATTTACTGGCGTCTTACCCAATCGATAATTACCAAAAAATCCATTGTAATTTCTCACTAAAATAAATATATATATAACCAAAAATTCTAAATAATGTATTCATAACAATTCATAAACTCACAAATTATGACAAAAGTTGTACTGTGTGGGTAACAATTAATGTAACTATGCGTACGTATGTTGCGGCCGTAGAAGCCTAGTGGTAATGGCGGCGCATTAAATTCAAGGACCGCAAGTTATCTGGGGTCGAGCCTCGGTGCCGGCACCACTAAAATTGTTTATAGCAATTTTACGTGCTGAATTTACCACGCGCTCGACGGTGAAGGAAACATTCTGCATTACTGAGAACTGCACAACTGCTACCCAGCGATCTTATAACAACGGTATTTTTATTACATAATTATTTAATTTTCTCTTATTTATTTTTTATTCATTGTTCACCTTTCACTAAAGGGTTACAATGAGCGAACTAAATGCCTCGTTGCTTTCTCAACCAGTTAACCCTGCGTGTTGGAAAAAATACGTTGTAGGTGCTCACTATTGCGATAAAATCAAAACATTTTGTGATAATATAAATCATAAATTAACAAATATTAATATATAATTATAATAATTTTACGAAATACTACACAAAATAATAGAGAAAAAAATACACAATATACGTAATATTATGTTTACCTCAAAAAAAAAATGAGGAATATAATAAATTCGTCAGATGGTGTTTATTAAATAATTATGTATCTTATAATAATATTCTGCAACCAACATTTTTAATTTCATAATAATCTTTTAAATGCTCCCTATATATTATTTGATAACTTATTTAAAAAATATAAAATATGTAACAACAACAATACAACCCATGCCTTAATTAAATCGTGAGTTACCCTCACCGATCCGGCCACTACGTCATCTGAGTCGTCTACTGTCGTCTATGTATTACACGAGTATGTACACAAAATTAGATTCAATTAATCCACTTTCATAGTTCGATACCTAGATCAGTAAGCTGCCAGTATTTATGCTTTTCATCGTAAACAAGTTGAGTTGGTGATAAATACAATTAATTGTCTTCTGGATTCCGGGTTCAGACTTCGATGTAAGGAAATGTCAGCGCAGTCGAGTACGCTTTCGGTTCGATCTAATTAAAGCTACCAATAAAGCAAAAAAATGTAATAAGCTGGTACTATTAGATACAGTGATCTCAACCGAGGGGACAATACTTGATTGATGTGGCTTGCGGTGGCGTGTGGGTGTTTGAACATTTGCATTGAATTGATCTTGTCGACATCATCCGAATAATTGTATGGCCGGGTTGACGACCATGTCCTTTGCCAAATGTTTTTATGGGTTTTATATATTTAACACTCCTTTGTATTAGATATTTAGAAAAGTGAACGCGTTTTCGTCAAGACTAAATTTAATACATAAGATTTTGGATGCCAGCTATGCCTTTTTCGGACATCTCAAAGCAAAATAGCTTTCTCTAACCTCAAAACCTCATATTCACTAGTCGTCCATTGTTTTGAGACCGCACAGTAGGAATGCTAGATGGATACATATGTATCTGGTTAGTGTACGAATACTATATTTAAGTATATTTCATGACAGCAATTAAAAAAATATTAAACAAAGTGGAATATACATAAATATATTGTTTCAGATTATCTAACTTTTTAATTTAAAAATTCTAAATTTAAAATTTTTTAAAAATTCATTATCTTTTAAGAAATTCTAATTAAAAGAATGTAATGTTTATTATTTCTTACCGTTAATAATAACAGCATCATCAGTGTAAAACGCACCATTTGTTTCAGAAAAATCATTTGTCTTTTCAATACCACTACCGCAAACTGTAGCCATAAACCCTAGCCAAAGTACTATGAATTTATTCCTTATACGCATCGTTATTTATAAATAGAAATGCATTCACAAATAATTAAACAAATTTAAAATAAATATAGAAAAGGCCGGTTGGTCGCGGCGCGAGGATGTACGTCCTGCAAGGAGTCTCTTCGCAAAATGTTTCTGTAAGTTGATTACGCGCCTTTATAATATATTGTCAAAGACGCTCTACATTAGGTCCAAAAGATAACAGAGCTTTTCTTCTTTTGTATAAAGCTGACATTTGCAACCCATTATAATCATATACCAAGAAATATGACATTTAGTATGACCGACCGACATCCTAAAAATTGATCACAGATTGATAGCATTAAATTTTGAAACGCTCACACGCCGTCTTAAGATTAAAACGGAGATATCATTACTCGTTTTAGGGAGCAATGAACCATTTACAAATTCCTTCATTAAGGATGGAGCAATAATCAAAAACCCAAATTGGTTCCCGACTCAATAAATTATTGGAATAAGAACCTGAACAATATAAAATTTCGTACCTTCAACGAATGAAGCAAGCTAAGTAATCATTCGGTGCTTTAGGCTATTAACGAACTAATAACTATTTTCGGTAATAAAAAATATTTTGCATATATTTTTTTATAGTGTGTTGGTAGCGTAAGGGAATTTACCACAACGTCTTAAACTCGTAGCTTTCGTAAAAGTGGACTAAGCGAAATACCAGAAAAATCACATGGTTTCTGACTGTCAGCACCATTTAAAATATTAATTGAACTGAAAAAAGTATACCAGAGTTAAATTATCCGATATTGTTTAAAAATTACAAGCATAAGTATTTTAAAAAAAATTACAATAAGAGGCATGGTAGCACAGGGGCTAGAGCGCTTGCTTTAAGTTTCATAGTACGCGAGTGACCTAGGTTCGATCACTGGTCACTGGTAACAAGAGCAATTTTAAGTGCTTAATTTACCAAGTGCTCGACGTTGAAGGAAAGCATCGTGTGAAATGTGTGAGAAAAATAAACAAAATATTTCAAGGGGAATGTAAGTCCACCAACACGTGTTGTAGTAGCGTCAAACCCCTAAAAACCTAACAAAACTTTGCCCAGCACTGGGACATTCATAAGCTACTACTTACTACTACTACTATTATTAATAAGAGATATGTTTTTACATAATAGTGATTGGCCACGATAGCCGAGTGTTTAGGGAATCTACTTCCGACTTAGTCTCGAGTTTTTTGAAACCGATGTACCATTTGTATCGTTGGTTTGGACACTTAGTCGGCGTCAGGCTCACCACCTCTTACGTTGTCCCAATATGCTCTGGTGAAAGATGGTTTGAAAGGACTAAAATGTCTAGACAATTTATAATATTTTTTTATTTTTATGTTTGGTGGTGATTATCATATTACATTAAAAAAAAGGACTTTAATTCTGTTTTCTTTATAAAAAGATGACATTTTATTTTATTTATTTATTTTTAATGGCATACGAGTATATAATAATATATTAGCATGAATGTTTACAAATGTTTACATATTAACTTTTTCTCTTAATGTCAACCTCACCTGCGTGTGGTGTGCCCTGCTTAATGACGCACGCATAGACGAGTCCCTGACGAACAACGGACGGAGTTTTATTTATTGACAGTTGTCCCCCAACTTCTGTTTGCAAATGTATAAATATGTAAGAATGATTGCTTACGCCATCACCTAAGCGTGGTAAGACCAAGTGGCGGCTTTTGCTGCTCCTCGAATGGGCCGTCTCGACCGGGGTGGTACCACGGGCTCGCAGAATACCGGCGTGAAGTAGAGGTATATTGTGCTTCTGCGTTTCTTTCGGTGAGTGAGGTAACCGGAGGCTCACTCCCGCTCCCCATCCCTCTCCTCTTCCTCTCTCCCATCTTCTAAATATCCTTATAGGGCGGCAACGCACCTGCAGCACCTATGGTGAACCGCTGGCTCGTTTACTGCCTTTCCAATAAAAAAAACCTATGGTGGCATAGAATTCGGATTTCCATATGGTTCAACTATGAGTAACCAAACAAACTTCTACAGTTAATTTTTCGCCTCTCCGTGAGATAGTCCTTCTTCGTGATAGAAGTTTTTAAGGCTTTTTCTTTAGCCGCATTTTACGATACGCACGGGAAGAATGGGGGTGGCAGATTCTCACGGTACTACCACGCGGCTTGCACATACATACATATTTGTATCATGCATCTAACGTGACACGTTGTCAATCCATTGACGCTAACAGCAGACAGTGCTCACAACATCAGCAAACTTTTTAGCATGTATATCTTTTGCCGTTTTCTACGACACTCACGGTCTGATAGCCATACGAATATTCATAGCTCTACTTACCTCTACTATCCTTGCTCTGTGACTCTGCCGTACCGTTCGGTAACGTACGACTTCTTTCTTTCTAAACAAATTCAACTATCATTTAGGCGACGGCAGCTCTTCATGCTGTGACGGAATATAGAATCCCCTGCGGATGTTAGTTCTTCGTGCTATACAAACAAATACCACTTCCTTTAATTCCTGTCTAGTTCCTCGCTACTTTAGTCCAGCTATGCGTCAACATACCATCAAATCAATATTATCTTTATAGCTCTTAGTTGTTTAGTACTACGAACCAAATAAAGTAGAAACCGAATTTTCTTCATTTTGTTCATCATCAGTCTTGTAATACGTCTGAATCAGGTTTAATCGATACACACGGCTAGTGAGTCGGATCAGAGAACTGGTACCTAAGACGCTGGTGCCCGTCACCGGTCAGTCGGAAGCCATAATATTTTTCAGGGATTTCTCTTAGTCGACTTTTCCGACACACGGAATCAAGAGCGATGCCAGATTCTCTAATACAGGGAAGCCACTACTACAGAGAAGAAGGTTCAAAAAAGTTTTGTTATATGGGACCCTAAAATTGTCGTTTACAAAATAAGAACAAATATTTATAATAATGGAATACATTTGGGTTTTTCACAATATCATATTAAAAGATTACGTTTCAATTCAATACAAGAAGTTAGCAAATTAGGAAGCATTAAGTCAATTAAAAGAAATAAATTCGGTATTAGGATGTCAAGATAATTGGTGTGATATTGAGTGAGGGATAGAAATAAAAATATTAAGCAAGTATGCAAAACATTATAAAGGTTGACCTTGATTAAATTAACTGATGGAGCGGATATACTGCAGGTTTTGTAATGGATACAAATCATACGTTACCTACATATTTTAACATTAAGCGCAGTAATTGCATATTTGGATAAATTGATAAAACCGAATAAATGTCACTATCGTTGATTAATCTAAAAAGCATATAATTGGTGAGCACCTAGCCAAACTAGATTTTTATAAAGGTGATTTCTTTTAAAACTAGATTTGATTCAGCCGCTGTGTGATAATAATAATTATTAATAACATATTAAATGCGATCTTTTTTTTGCTATTGGGTTAAGGGTATTATGGTAAAAGTATTTACCTAATAATATACGACCACCAGATTACACCAGTATTATGTAAATATAATTTAATTGAAATTAGCATTTTTTCCATTTATAAATAATTTCAAACCTAATTTCTCATCCAAAAGTGAAACCGTGAACGTAAATCTTACAAAGTTCCATTCGAAAAGACTAAGAGGTAAGTTTATTACAAATCTTTATTGAGAATATGCACATCAACTACCAGACACAGTAACACCTTAAAGTCGACAATGTAAATAAAAAAATGCCAACCGCTCGCAGTTTTTATTTCGGTATAAAGCTTAATGGCTTCTTGGAATAGTTTAGACTTGCTTGATATTTTATTCTGAACTATCGATAATATACACGATGATTAATCACTACTTCGATGTCCTTTTTAAATTTCGTCTTGTTGTAACTGCAGAAAACTTAAGTTAGATACAATTTTAATAATATAAATTGTATATCTAAACATACGAGTAACTACATAGAAAAAAAACTTTAAATTAATAGTTTACAATTTAACTCTACGTATTAAATTTGGATTTTGTACGGCCATAGGCCAGTTGTCAGCATATCCTAACACTAAGCCGAAAGAAGCTTTACTCTGAAATTCCTACCTAACAGACAAAATTAGTATAAGCTACGAACTGTTGTTTCTAGAATATAACATTTTCTGTAACAGTCGCGTATTAGATTACGGCACTCAAACCGTTGTTTCATCTCTTGATAAAGATCTTGAGAAAAAGTAAGATAATGTCATCGTAATTATTCCATCGGATTTGAGATAGCTATCGTAATAGTCGACTACTGCCAAATACGCTTCTTATGTTATACTCGTTCGTTTTGTGTGCAGTATCAAAATAAACGGCAATGGTTTAAATAATCTGTCACTTTTAGAAGCTATATCCGTTAGCCGATCTTATCTCTACCTACGACGTAAGGGGTTTCGCCTGTATGTGCGTGTTTGTGTGTGGGTGTGCGCAGATTTGTGTATGTGTAATGATGAGAAGCTATACTATAAAGCACTTTAGGAAAACGTTGCGAGAAAATTAGTATTTAGGGACCTCTGAAGTCTATTAACACGCACTGAAGCAGCGTGGTTGGGCTTCTCTTAGTAGTGGACTGTTCACTAGTCGAAGTATTACCTCATCTTTTAAATTTGTACATAAACTATGTTATCGGCCCAAAATAGTCTACGGCTGAACGTAGCTTCTTTTATAAATAAAATAAAGAAAACGTAACTTTTTTCTTTACATAAATTCCGTAAGTATTATATTTGATAAACGAATTGACGATTGGAATGTGATTGTAATGTTGGTTACATTTATATTATTGCGAGTTAGTGTTGAAGACAGGGAACAGTAACATATTAAAAACTTTCCTTGTTAATTAGTAAGTATCCATTTGTTTGAACCCACGCAGGTAAGCGCTGAGAGCAATAAAGAGCTTATTGCTCTTTCGCGACACAAAAAGACTATGACAACTTCATTTGTTTATCTAATAGTTTGTGGTTTGTGCTTATGTTTTGTTGTTAGTTTGTTAGATATTGCGGTCACAGACAGATGCGAATAAGATTGATAAAGTACCGCAATGACAGTCATACGGAATGGACCAAATAGTCACCTAACATGAGGTTGAAGACCTTTTGAAAATAAAGAAACCCATTAATTGTAATAGTTGTAAGCGTAGCGTTTAATTTAACGCATCTATGATTTATGAAACTGAAATAGTCTGCCATCTCGAAGGAAGATACTTTTATACCTATCAAAATAAGGCAAGCTTCAACGTATGCACATCGGTTAAGTCAAGAGTCTCACATTTCTCTATTTTTATATTTCACAATTTGGCGCAAATGAGTCAATATGGTTATGACTGATTCCTCGGTTGTTTGATAAGGATCTACTTCCACCATTGCTTTTGATTCATCGTTATTTATCTTAGTGTCTAGTCTTCCTCCTCATTCTACAATTCGAAGCTTCGACTACGAAACCGATTAAACTAAAAACGCACAGTGTGTTCGTAAGTCCCGATCTTTTATGGACTTTCAGAGTGGAATTGTTGGTGTTAAATTTGAAAGAGCGATACACAAACATACTGGTAATACGCAGCTATTGAAGCGTCTTAAAAGTGACTGACGTCTTCATGTGCAAAGCAATCACTTCAATTATGTTTTCTTCAACGTCTCGCATCGTAATGTAATTTAACGATCGGGATGAAAAATAATATGTGAAATGGCGGCAAATTGACCGAAGTTTTTTACACAATAAATTAATTAGAAAGTAGAACTTTTGTAGTTGTAACATTACTTATGACAGTCTCGTTATTTTAAGTCCGCTCTATTCGATTTATGTTGTTACGGTAACAGTAGTTTAAAATTGTTCTTTTTACATAAAACGTTTTTATTTTATGTTATGATTTTCTTTTACTTTTTTTTCTAACAACTGCATGGCTATTGATAAATGATTCGGTTTCATAAAAATAAAATCCGAACAGAAATCAAATACCCATTTGCAATTTTAAAGAAACTAAATAAGAAACAATTAATGTTATAATTACAATTTCAAAGGTATGATATATTGGTGTCTTAAAGCCTTTTAAATAACAAGCGTAAGTAGGCATCGTCCCAAGAGGTTTCCGTATTATAATATCATGACATTTCATAATGCTTACCAAAGAAAACATAAATAGCTGTACCTGTATGTAGGTCTACATATTGACCGCGCTTATACGCAAAGCCAGCTTAATTTCATCGTCATGGTGATTTGTACATTAGGATTATAAATACGGAGACCTTGAAAAGAGGAAACTACTACCGTTTAATGCTAACCTCACTTACATGTGGTAACCCCTTGCTGGCTGACCAACGATATTCTGGCGGTACCGCGTGGATGTCGAAATAATGGAACTGCTCTATTGACCTAGAATAATAGAATCTTGATCTTCATACCAAATTGGTATGAAGATCTCGTAGGTCTGCGGCCAGGATGACAGTATACAAAGACGTTAAATATATTTCTACGTCACCCATGATCACCCCTATGATGCAATTCTTTAATTCGGCGGGCTATCCAGAATGGTTTTATGGGACATTACGATGCTACTTAAAAATGTCAAAATTTATATTGGATCACACAACCTCACAAATAGAATTAAAACACGACATGCCACATAGGACACATGATGCTACAGGAAAGTTTCTACTTTACTTCCGAAATCTTAAAGAGTTTGACGAAAAGTGGCAAATACTGAAAAGGTTTTCTTATTAGATTTAGTTCATAGTTGGTATTAATTTCAAAGAGTAATCTCATAATAGATTTATGAGATTCATTATCTTTAGGTATCTTTACGTACTTGTTTTTATTTTTTACTAAATTATCTACTACTACTATACTATGTATCTTTAGCTGTTCTTAAAACTTATAAAGATACAGAGCTTCAAAGACTCGATATTAACATAAATGTTTTTTGGTCTTAATTATCATGAGTTCCTTTGAAACCAAAACATTACTTGATATTTATTTCTTCGAATTATTATTTGTATTCTCTTTAATTATTACATTAATATAAAATATCACCTTTTTGGTATGCGGAAATGTATTGCTTTCTCTCTGTAGCCATGATTTATTTTCCGAATAGGCTCATAATCGTACATATTTAATGATTATCCAATTTCTATCGAATACAGTGCCAGAGACATGGAATCAAGCACCACCAAGAATTAGTATTTAATGAGAAAAGTTTAAAAATAAGAATTAATAATATTGATACGATAAGTGTCCTGGATAAATTACATGTTTCACAGTCACATTACTGACTTAACAAGATAACACATACATACTAATTTATTGTTCACAAGCAATACGGGTAAGACGAAGTATGTGTCGCACAAAAACGGGATTGGAATGCTGAATTTAAATATCGCTACGTGAGCATAACAAGTCAGAAGATTAGACTTAAACGCGTACGTTATTAGCCTCATTAATCTTCGGATATCCCGTTATGTCAATATAACAATTTCTATCAGGCGAGCCAACTTAAAAATTTGGATCACATGTATGGAACTAATGTGATTAAGAGTAACAGTACCTAATGCTTATAATATTCTCCGTTTATACACATAAATACTGTACACAAGTATCGTACTGTGTGTATATTTTGAGTGTTATCATTTAAAACTTTTGTACCTTTACATACTACATGCTATGATTATCCAAAGAATTCATGGTACGTAGTTTATACATAAATTTTAGTGCTTTCGTTAATGTTTATTTTTGTTCAGGTTTTTCTATTGACTCTACCTATTTTTATTGAATAATCAATCCGATAACCATATCAAGTGAATATCGATGAGCTTTTTCTTCGAAAGGTGTTTTATTTTTATGGATGTCAATTATACATGAACAAACACCCAGACCAGGAATAATTAATTGAAGAATATTTATTCCGTAATGGAATTGAACCTGGAACCGGCAGAGTCGCGACCATTTGCTTAGTTATTTTTTATTCGAGGGGAAACGCTTACTAACCCTTTTGCCAAGAGTAGCGGGGATATGGGCAAACCCTCCAAGAAATGTCTGGTGCCTTCTTTGCGAACTTTAGGTTCAACAATGGATACAGGTACTAGTAAGGCGCACGGGATCACGGGCACTAATTCATCTTGGGCGTCGGATAACCCCAAGTTCTGAATCTTGAGTCCGCGGCCATGCAAGCCCTAAAGCGAATCTGGTCCACATTTTAGCCGGCCGTAAGGTAAATGGAACAGCACATCACAATACCGATACTCCTCTGCCTTCGCAGGCCCACCACTGTCGCATAGGATAAAAGGAGTGGTGCAACTCAATACCGACACTCTTCTTCCTCCCCGACTGAACCCTGGCTAGGGAGGTAACGGTGAGCTAATACGTAGGATTAGCATTTAGCATTACTCCATAGTCTACCAACTCGCATACGAAATATGCTCCCCAAGCTCACTAAGAACGGTCACGACGTGCCAGCCCGCGATTTTGGACAAACGTAGTACGTCTTGGTTGACCGTGGGTGACCAAATCGCAGTTACTAAGCTCCTCTGCCACGTCAAGGCGGGAACCCGTTCAGAGGGAAATCACTTAGCTAATGGACCAACCGACCCGTCTCTTCTAACATACGCGTATCACAAACTGTTCGAAAACCAAAATTAACTGAATCAACAATAATAGACATTAAAAAATATAAGCCTGGAGCCTGTTTTATTAACCGTATAAGTTTTAGTAACTCAGCAAAGCTCTCCTCTTAATGTTTTCCTTGCCAGCAACTTGAAAGGTATATGGTGCCGGTATGCCACCGGGATTTGCACCCAGGTCACTCGCATGTTATGAAATTTTATCTGACTTTTGAATCGAAAATCTTGCTAATGTTTGTTTATAATTACAAACATTCACAAGATATTCGATTCAAAGCCGGGCTAACAGTATTAATTTTGATCCAAAAAGAAAACGATATTCATGCTAATTTGAAAAGTTTATGAAAAAAATGTACACTTACTACATTCCTTCATGTTTTTTTGCGTGATTTCTGCGCGAACCAGACCGGCTATATTTAATGATAAGGGCAATTACCTCGCATGGCGAGGCCATGGTCATGGGGTGTCGACGATATAATAAATATGGTTCTAAAAAAATTTCGCAGACCTCTTTTAGATTCGATAAATTTTAAGAAAATAGTCAATTAACGCTCATTCATAAAAATCGATAAACTTAGCTTAGAAAATAATTGTTTTTAAGTCTACAATTGTATTTTGTTTTAAATAATGTACAAGTATTGAAAATATTTAAGTAAGTCACAAGTAAATGCTAGTCAAACTATTTATAACTCCGTTATAAATATACTCCATTTGATGCACTTACAAGAACGTATCTATCTGACACCTCGTATTAAGGCGCGTATAGTCAGTCTCCTACGGCCTTAGGCATCGAGGCGTGGCCAAAAGTTTAACTTGCAGTTCCCCGTATCAATACATCCCGTTTAAGACGGGTAAAGAAGAAAGTTTGTGGATAGTATTTTTTGCAGGCATGAGAAAGGAATTTCTCCGGAATGTTCTGGATCAGAAGGTGGGCCGACGAGCCAAGAGAGACCTGATCTATCAGGTCTCTGTCGATGCCCCTCTTGGCAGATCCGGGTGGAAGGTCAGCAAAAGGGTACAAAGAAAACTTCTTTCAGAGAAAGAAGAAAAGCGAGGTGTATGGCCTTTCGCGTCTGGAATCCGCATTGACAAAGTATTATTTATGCAAAGGTAATATTAAGTATGATGGGTTATACGTAAACCGAGACAATCGCGTGGTGGGCTTTGAAATCGCCGAGAATCACGATCTCTTCAGGTGGAATCTGTTGTAGCACAGAATCTGTTGTCACTTAGATGTAGTCAACGAGTTGGTCATTACCAGTATTACTGCTAAGGGACCTGTAAAGACACAAGGATGGTAGGCGCTATCTTTGCGCAGCCAAAGGGTCGAAAGTTTAGCTCAGCAGGCGGTGCTGAAGTTTTTTCGCTGCGTTAACTTCTATTAAGATGTGCTCAGAGCGGGAGTTCTAAGATTTTTTGCAAGACGATACGCATATCCAGTTTTTCAAGATATCTTATAAATATCCACCATCTTGCATCTAAAAATGGATGTAATTTTCGTAATCAGCACCCTGAGAAACCTCAAAAATGAGACAATGTTTAACAAAAATTTCATATCAGGCATCTTGGATATTAAAATTATACATTCTCGTAATACTAGTTACCCTTAATTACCCCCCTTACTCTTTACTCTATTATGCATGAAACATAAAATTCATGCATAGAAAACGTAACTCGTAATCTCAACCGTGGCTGAAACATTTTTTTCCCTGCCGTGCCCTTAAAAGTTTGATTTAAAAAAAATAGGGGTAAAATAATCTAATATGGCAAAATTTACTCGAAACCGACTATTATTTTATACACGGTCAAAATGAAATAAAAGGTCTTAGTTGGAAAGGAAAAGGTTTAAACTAAAAGTTATATTGACCAGTGATGCGATATCAAAACACAAACAACTGTATCAAATGTTTCTAAAGTCTAAGTTAAATATATAAATAAGTGTTTTTTAAATCAAAGAGTAAGCTTATAACTTATAATGTACTACCTATGTTATTATTCATTATTTCAAATTGAGATATTTATTATTTTTGTTTTTCAGCTGGATTCTGTCAGAAATATAGAAAGTGCAACATGCATGTAAGGCTGGTTTGTTCGGAGAGTACAAACATTTATATGTCATACATTTCGTTAACTCGTCTGATTGTGCCACTTTAAAAGCATTATTAAAAAAACTAAATTTCGAGCAAAAAGCAGAGAAATAACAACAGAGATATTTATGATTATATCTGGAAATCTGGAAGCATTACTTATTCTTGTACAGCAATATAAACTTATACCACTGAACACGAAATATATTGCTCTGAGTTCAAAACATATTATGTTGTATACACTACAACATAATATGTTTTTCTGCTTTGGAAATTAATGTGGAAACAACTAACGAAGTTGCAGTGAGAAATATCGGAGACACGGAACGAACACGACACAAATATTGGCTACGGCTAGGATTCAAACCCAGGCTGAGCAAACAAGCTCACTAACCAGAAAGCCACGTCGTCGTTAAATAACAAGGATAATACTGTGTATAAACAGAACTAAAAATTCAAAACAACAGAATTTCAATGACGCATGAAATCGACATATTTTCCAAGAACTCTCTTGAATTTAAGTGCAGTGCCGGTATCTTCACGCCAGTGATCAACTCCCTAATGTATTGTAATCGGTATATTCGGATAGATTTTCCGCCACCACTCGTCCATTAGCAGTGTGCACCGGTTGCAGAAGAGGTTGACATTTGGAGGAAAAGATAGAAATTATATTCCACCTTATTCCCCTTTGTTGACTTCTTACATTACATTTATGCTAAACGCTAATTTAAAGTCATGGTGTCCCATAGACAAGGTAGCACTAGGTTTATGTAGTCTAAGCATTTTACCTATTTGTTATTTTTATAGTTTCCCTAACAACATATAACAAAATATGATTTATGCCCATGATGCTTTTCTCAGTTTTGATCGCTGTTGTCTAAAACCGATTACATTTAACCGATTATTGGTATAAGATAAGTAAATATAAGATAAAAGAACTTCGTTAGTAATCTTCCGTTTGATTTCAGTAATATTAGCAGCGTGACCTGAGTTCACTGCTAAACATTTGTTATTTTTAATTTTTCTAGTCTTGGACCCTTTTGAGTGAAACAAAATTGTATGTTTAGTAACAGTTTTGAAGTCTAGAAATCCTAAGCCTTGTATGGTTCCTAAATATATTACACGTTAATAAAATAATATAACGTGTAATTGTTAAATTACACATTTTCGATTAAATTATTACTATTCAATATTTTTACATACACTTTGTAAAAATTACAATGCGGGGCCTGAAACTATCCACAACTGTAGATAGGTTACCGACTGAGCTCAGAGGCCGGTGCTCGCCTATTTATATAGCCTGGGTTGCCCGGCGATGGAGGAAAATGTAATGAGGAAATTTGAATGGTCTGTGAATTGATAAATAGTTTTTCGAGGGCATGTGAGTTTGCCAATTCACACCGGGGGTGCGGGGCGGACTCTTCGCGGCTCTAAAACAATATCAAAATAAGAGGAGGCCGTTTCCCAGCACCGGGATATGTATAGGCTGCTACCTTACTTTTTACTTTTTTACTGTAACTAAAAAAAAAATTATGTTTACGGTAAAAGACTTTCCTTCTGTTTCATTAAATGCTATTAGTTTTCATCAGGCTCTACACAATATAGATTGAATACATATCTAAAGTAACATTAAAATACAAATTTTAAAAATTTATTTAATTGTAGTGGCATTAATATCATAACTTGAAGTCTTTATAAAAATGAATTACAGACTTCAATCAAATGCCCTTGGATGTAAGTAGTAGAGCAACACTAGAGCTAGTAAATGAATGAAGTATAAAAGGGAGACCTCGGCTGGGACAGGACCACACTTTCACAGAAAACCAGCGTAAAATAGCAGCGCTGACGTTGGATATATGTGTACATGCACCAAATATGTCATATATTACCAGTAATGTCGTAGAAAAATGTACCTACTTTTGTTGCACGACGTTAAATGTTAAAGTTAAGAAAAATATAATAACTCTTTATAGTCATTATATAGTTCATAGGCATATCTTCCCGCCGTCATCGGTTCTTTATTTAGGTCCGACATTTATGAGATGATTATGGGTGTATGTACTAGGAGATTTGACTTAGTTGTAAAGTAACAGCCTGTAAGTGCCCACGGCTGGGCAAAGGCCTCCTTCTCAAATACTAGTATCGGAGAGGGTTTAGGAGCCGGGAAGGGCCCCGCCACGCTGCTCCAGTGTGGGTTGGCGAGCTTCACATATCCTCGAAATAATATTTTTATTATTTCTCAGACATGCAGGTTTCCTCACGATGTTTTCCTTCACCGTTGAGCACGTGGTAAATACAGCACTTAAAATTGTTAATCACAATTTTAGTGGTGCCGGCACTGGGGATCGAACCCAGGTCACTCGCGCTCTATAACACTAAAGTCAGCGCCCTGACCACTAGGCTACCACAGCTCTGACTTAGTTGACTTAACGATAATGCGGGAGTGATATGAATGATAAATTCCTATATAGCCACCACACACCTAACTCTACACATGTACTCCGCGGCGATGATGAATTTTGTACTAACGCTGTATAGATTCTTAAGAAATCTGATAAAACCATATTACTTGGCTCTACGCCAAGCGGCAGTTTTCGTTGTTTCTCGAATGGGCTGCACTAGATGGCGCTGCAGCACATTAACTTCTATACCGTTCAACCGATCGTCATGAAAACAAGTATACATAGGCATTTAAGCACGGATAATATTTTCAGGCTATCCACTTCTGTGAAAGTTCCCACGAGATGGCGCTACAGCACTACTAAATACTTGAACCGATCGTTATGAACATTGTTACACATAGGTATTAGAGCCCAGAGAATATTTTTAACTATGTACCGAATGGAATAGTCAAAAATATTGTTCATTGTCGTGATCTATTAATAAGTTTTATAGTATATGAGCCGTCTTTAATTTTTCCTGATTTTTCTCTTTTCTTTCAACATTCAGATCACTATTTTTTTTATATTCAGAGATTAATTAATATACACACAGGAGAGGCAGGCATCATCATCGGGTATTACAAGTGTAATTTAAGTTTGAATTTCAATTAGCGAGTGGAAGTTCAAAGCAAAATGAAAATGAAAATTTTTCATAATACAAATGGTCACTTCGCCTACTGAAGTTTCACTAATAAATAGTAAACTTTGTGTAAATAATGAAGTAAGAATGAAGCAGCAAGCGGTGTCTACGATAATTAACAAAAAAAAATTATTTCCTAAATATGTTGCAAAATAAGGAAAAATAATTATTATAATGGTAACAAAAATAACAAACCTTGTGCTCTTTTTAATAATTAAGTGGGTATCGAATGAATAAAAAAATATAATTAAAAGAGGTTTGGTCTTTCTAATAATTATTCAGGGACATTTGCATATAATATTTGCTCTATATTTCCTTTAATAAATTATGAATTGAACAATTCTAATAGAACTAAGTCAAGACAGTAAAAAATAACCATGAAATATTATATCGGATGCCTCCCGTATTAATTTGGATCGATTCGAGAACAGTTATTTCGATAACTTTAGCAGAATTCTATCAAGGGAAGCCATTAAGAATGAATGAATTAAGAAAAGAGAAGTAGTTTCGATTACGATCCGTATTTATCCTAAGGTTTTTGTACAATTGGATGTTATTATGGTTCCTAATTAACATTAAATGTAAGATTACTAAAAAAAATGTTTATAGTTTTTAAAATGGTAAAGGTAATGAACATATAAGTATTCCGTATAACTAGTGGATGACATTGAAAGTGACTTGTATTTATGCAATCTCAGGTCCGTTGACGACCCACAATTCTTGCTGGTAGACTGCGATGTTTCTTGCAATCGGCATCAAAGACTGTGACGAACTAGTCGTCTAAGTTCACAACAAAAAATTTAAAACTTTAAATAAAGTAATTTCTCGCTAAACTAAAAATGTTTAAGGCAAATATACATGAATTTTGTTTATTTCTCGCAATTTTTCGAAATTGTTACGGAGCGATTGATATAGGTAAGTAATTTTTGTGTTTAATTAGTCTAAATAATCGTAGTATTATTTATTTTTATTCTACAATTAATTAGTACTTTAAAATTTAATGTAATTAATATAATATGATGTAGAAATTTAATGTAGAAATGTTATATTAAAAAATATTATATATTGATATGAAAACATACAAGTTAAATAAACTATATCAAATTTAACTATTTATATATATGTATATATATTATACATATATGCCATGTTGTCAAAAAATGGAAATAGATTTTGAGCTAGGTTTTTAAATATAAGTATAAACTTAAACTTCTATAAATAAATATCTTTATTTTTTTTTGGCTCGAACGGATTATTTCTGTAATACCCAGTAGACAGGTACACAATAATAAAAAAAAAACATTAAGTGTAGTGAGAAATAAGTTTATTCCACCGCTCTGTAAACTAAAATTATACAAATTGGAAATGCGATGTTGGTTAAGTACCTGCTTCTGAACCCATGTAGATGATAACAAAATTATCTTGTCTTAGGATTATATTCTTATTATTTCTCAGAGATGGGTTATCTTACGATGTTTTTCTTCGCCACCTACCACACAGTAAATTCATTCATTAAAAATTCCAATTAACAAATTTATTGATGGCGAAATGTGTACCTTGGGTACTCGCATAGCTCGTACTATGAAATGAAAGAAAGAGTGCTAAACCCTGAGCTATCACGACTATGCTAGTAATAGAACAAGACTTAATTTTTATTTTTGAGATAAAATGTAAAATATTTACCAACGTTGTTTAGTTACGATTTTTTGATAATTAAGTAATACATAGATAATGCATATATTTATTTCGCTTTTTGCCAATGTATTGAAAGGTACGCAAAGAAAATAAAAATTTTCCTTTTTTTCAACATTATATCTTATTTTATTCATACACTTCATTGCACATGTACAATAAGGCAACATATAAATTGACTTATTTTACTTAATGTACAAATAGGCGACCTTGTCGTTAAAAAGCGATCTCTTCCAGACAAACCTTTGCGAAAAGAGATTCATTCATAAAATTTGAATCTATTTATAATTTACTTAAAAATAATATATAGTATAAATTTTACAAAATATTCTTAAAAATAATATTCTTTTAGATCTATTTAAGCTTTTTAGCTATATCGGCTCCAAATAGTTTTCTTTCATTTGTTTTTTGAATGTCTTAACATTTGAGTTTTCCTTATATTCAAAAGAAGCGAATTTCGTAAAGTTTAGTAATAGCCCAAAGTAAGGATAGTAGATTATAATCTAATTAAATATTATTAAAAATCTAATCTAGAGCTATAGCTTTAACATCAAAAGAGGAGTGGGAAAAATTTCGAGTAGATACCCATGATACAAAGGCTGTCAGCCAGCCAAGAATTATCATGATCGTGCCCCAAAAACTGTAACTTATCTTTCAGGTAATACGGTATTTTCCGATCAAATAGTACACAGTACAGTAAATAAGCGATGTGAGAATTCCGGCGAATTCTGATTGAAAGCCACTTGAGCTTGGCGAGAAACTCAGAAACAGGATCATATTTGCAAATACCAAATATGAATCTTATAGCAAAATTTTGGTGACACTCAAGCTTATTTAAGCTTTAAGCTTAAGATCCTTAGAAAGATTTCAATAGCATCCATTAGTATAATCAAGGATAGAGTATTCTCTAAGCAAAGAGCTAACAAAATCCTAGATTGGAAGTGAATTACGAATGTGAGGTAAAGAAGGTGCAGTCGCGAACAGAATTATATCTTCAAGAAATAGATGCGACATAAATAGAGAATTAATAAGAAATTACCAAAGAAACGCATTGATATAACTTTAAAATTAAAAACCATTTTTAAATCAAGCGGGAAACAGCGAAAATTCTAGTTTTACAGAGCATTTAACATGCAAATCAATACAGTAATATATAAAATAATAGAAATAAATTCGTATTAGATACAATTCTTAATTATAATTAAGCCTAAGGTCAAAATGTGAAATTATAGGTAGGCATCGTCAGTTACCATTAAATAAAAAATCAGAGCTGGTATTTTAATGTAACCACACTGTGCGGGAGTTACGAACCGGCCTTAACCATAGCCTCGTAGGTTGATTTGCGTCATGCGATCATACTAAATGCTAACCTCTTGTCAGCATTAATTGGAGTAAAAATCGATTATTCCCTCGTAAATCCATCGACGAAAGTAATAACCGTGTTAAATAATTATCTACCACTCAATTCACCTTAGATTTTTTGTAGTTACAGGACATAGTCTTTTTATGAAAGCGCATGGGATGTATGATAAATTTGTCCATTGTCACCACGCAGGGCAGGCGGTGAGTGCAATGCCGGCACGCTCGCAACAAGAGATGCTGCTCCCTTTCATTAATCTCTTCGGCATAGTCTGATAGATTTTCAGTTCATCAATCGGTGCCGTGCCCATTTGTCAACAGGGTGCACTGACTACTGGAGAGGTTGAGATGTATATATTCAACCTTATAAAACTAAAGATGGTATTAAAGGGTACTTAATAAGGCCTACTTATCAAGAGGTAAAATACCAAATATTGTTGTATAATTGTAATTCACATTCGCATTTGGAATTTTAGGTTTCATAAATGTTATTGAATTCAGTTACTAAGGTAAATAAATATAAATGTTAAATTATCATGTTAACCTTTGTATTATAAAATCATTGGTTAACCTTAGTCCACTTTCTCGCGATTTTTATTTTATATGTAAACTTGACCCAATTTCTGCTAACTACCTTTGTTAGATTCGTACTACTAGATTTTACTTGTGGATTTGACTTTAGTTAGGTAAGGTCTTAGGTAATTTGTGCTTTCAAAAAGAACTTCAAATTCAAAAGAAAAATTAATGTGAAAGATTTTCCAATTTTTAAGTAAGAACCTAAATTACCACTAACAAAGACCCTTAGTTCCCGTGAAAGTTCCATAAAAATATAATGAAAATTGATAATATAAATTGTTCCATTCATAATATTAACATCTTCTTCTATTATAAATCTACTTCTCTCTTCCGTTAATATTCGCTCAGTCCCGCTGAAGCCCACTTTGTCGTCTATTATTATGTTTTCATGTTATTCTTGATTTTGATATTATTACGCAATTGTCGTACAAAAGGAGGAATAGATTAAATGGAGGTATCAGTTTACTTGAGTAGTGGTATTTCCTACAAAATTTTATGGACCTTCTTTGTTTTTATCAGAAACAGAAGGATACGTATTTATAGATCTCATACGTGATAGAGTCAAGGGGTGAGCTTTTGCTGCTGCTCGAATGGGCCGGCTCGACCGAGTTGGCACCACAGTCTCACAAAATACCGGCGTCAAGTAGAGGCATCTTATGCTTCTGAGTTTCGTTCGGTGAGTGAGGTAGCTGAAGGCCTCCGTCCCCTCCTCATCATCCCTCAAATCTCCCAAGTACCCTTAAAGCCGGCAACGCACCTAAAGCACCTCTGGTGTGGCAAATGTATGTGGGCGACGGTAATAATTTATGCTCGTTTGCCGCCATTCCCATTAATAAAAGGTCATCAACAGAGGCACTAAACACGTCCTTGGCACAAAACTGGGAGTCATTCTTAGCAGGAATCGGTGTTCTTTTGCGAGAATTTGTGGTCTATCAAATCTGATGTAATGGTTGGGGCGATTTGTCAGCAATGTGTTCTTTTACGTGGGTTTTAAAGGGATTTTGGGTTTGCCCTATGTAAGAGAGACCACATTTACATCAAGATTGTCGACTTCACTCGGTCACTATGACGTAGGCGCGGGACTCAAAGCTTGTTGTCGTGCAGCACTTGCTTGACACGCTGAAGCTAGGTGGCCAAGTGTTTAGTGCTACAGATACCTACTGCTCTCTGAAACAAAGATTTTGCCCGCGGTTGCTAGCTGAGATTCACAGTTTAAATAACTGTTTTTATGGTTCTTTTTCCTATACGCATTATGACTTAAGGTGTTATTAGGATTCCGAATTAGTAATACTCCTAGAAAATTTAATTTTGGGGTTTATGGGTTTAAAGTTAATTTATAGTATAACTTAATAATTATTAGTCTAAAAATGTCTAAAATGTTGTCTAATGGTAAAATTAAGAAAGTGGCATCTACATACGGTTTGTAGAATCTTTGATTTACGGGAGAAGACAACGATGAAGACTGCCCGATAGCCTAGTTGGTAGCTACCTTCGAAGCTGTGGGTTGTGGGTTCGATCCCACTAGAGACAAACATTTGTATGATGACAATAAATATTTGTCACCGTGTTATGTACACATTTATGATTATTTAGCTATATAGGTATATGTATATGTATCTTATCACACCATCCCGTTACCAAGACACAGAGAGAATACTAGTTAGGGAGTGGATGACTAGTGTGTTTTAAAGAAGAAAAGAAAAATAATGAACTACGACAGGATGCCAAAGGGGAGACAGAATAGATGGACAATGCATCCTCATTGTCCATCTATTATTTTATTTAAACACTGCCTATGAGTATTTATTACAGAATCACGTTAATTATTATTAAAACGTAGAAAGTCAATAGTTTAAGAATGCCTCTCGTTTGTTTTTCTATAAATAACGATTATGTTTCTTGATTCGCATCATAACTAGTATTGATTTCCTTTTGTTTGCTTATGCTAGGAAGTCTTACCCGTGTTTATGCTTCCATCTTCAGTTATTTATCGTATAGGATGTGCATTACTACATTAATAGATAAAAAAATTACAGCCTGCATATCGTCCTCTTGTCTTCTCATTTATTACATTCTACCAACCATTAACCGACGACTTTCGATTAATCTGGCCCTGGAGATCGATTAACGACGGAAAATTCATTTGATTAATTGTACCGAATGCAAATTGTACAGACAAGTGATGGGGCATTACTAGTGCGGGATCAGCTCTGCCCGCAGTGACACGCCTGGCTTGCGTGATGTTGGACTGAAATCTAATAAGACCACTGCCAAAAGACTGATTTATAGTAAATGTTAAAAAATTCTCTATGTTTACAACGAGAGTTTGTTAACTGCATTAAGTGAAGTTTTAACGTATGGTGCTTTCCAAATTTTCGTTTAACAATTTAAGTAGAAACTTGAACTTTTAATTAGAATAGTTATTAGTTAGATTAGTACTTAGTTAGAATAGAGTATTCTCACGGAATACTTGCTTAACAGCTTAACGCATATTATGAGGTTTTTTTTTTTTTGTAATGTAGGTAGATATATATTAATAATTATATATATATATTATTACGTATTTAATAATTAATAGCAACACCTGTATAGTGTAGGTAATTGCAAATAAGCCCTTACGTATTCTAAGCATTATACACATATGTGGAGAACAGTCTCCAACAAATCCGTCAACCCAATTACCTGTGCACAATTTATGTCTCCTACTACAGTAACAAATAATAGTTATTGTCCAAAGACCGAAAATTGGATTGTCATTTAACTTGAGTAAACGAATGACACAGAATCTGATACTCGAATACACAATTATAAAGTCAAAACTGACAGCCATATACGTCTCACGGCTGGGCACCAACAGCTACAGGTACAAGTACGAATAAGTCCGCCAGATGGATCCATTAAGAGTTGGCGGATTGCCTATTACCCATTTTTATGACATAGGTTTGGAAGAAAAATGTAATCGCGGAGTTTTCTTACAAAGCTAGTTTCAATAATATATGTAAATAATAAAAACCTTTTAATAACCGCGAAGCGACTGACCAGTCCTCATGCCGGCACCACTAAAACTCTTAATAGCAATTTTAAGTGCTGCATTTACCACGTGGTCGGTGTTAAAGGAAAACATCGTGAGCGAACCTGCATGACTGAGAAAAAATAAAAATATTATCTGGAGTCCGCCAACCCACACAATGAAGCAGTATGGCGAACCCCCACCGGTTCCAAAACTTACACTTAAACAGATATTTGTAAAGGAGGCATTTGCTAATTTACTTCACTTTATACGCAAATTTACGATCCCTACCCGGCCAGCCACATATTAAATAATAGTTACTTTTGACCCGGGCTACCACTGCCATTATATCAAAACATATATGCCATTATATCAAAACATTAAGAGACATTTCTCATTTGTGGTAGGTATACTTACAAGGCTCATTTTTTCTTATACAAATGGTCTTGCTTGTTTAAGTTCATAGTGGCCAGAAAAACTACACCAGAATTTTTTACATAAGCTTTAAAATTATATAGGTAGCAGTGGTGTAAAAATATTCTCATAACATTATTACCTTATTTAACTACTTAGTTTCATTTTTATGACTACAAGACATTTTTACTTAAATTACATTTAATGACTTTGATCGATTTTAATGGCGGCTAGTCATCAAAGACATTTGAAAAAGCGTCCTCGTTCTCTTTGCCTTACAAAAATACAATATAAGTATTGTAATTTTGTAATCATATTATTTTTTTCTTCTTGTCATGTGTAATTTGTTATTAAAAGGAATGTAATGAAACTTTCTTATGAGACTACATTTCGCTATTGTTCCATAAGTTACTATATATATTAAAGTTTTAAAGTTGCTGTTTTGGTAACTTATTCTCAAATTACGCATCATACATACATAATATTTCATTCAAAAAGAGCATGATGGATATCTATCCACATTCTTTAAACATCTTCGTCTTCCTTGTTAGCATAACATTGTACACTTCCTCTTACCTGACACGCAAGGTGATAAATTATGTATTTTTTCTGGTCATTATTACTTTGTTTTTGACTAGACTAAAAACTAAGTGCCATGGACAAGCACATTATCGTTCCAATCTGGAAAGGCGAGTTAAATGAATATGTGTAACATAAACACTTTTGTAACATAAACAATTGTAAAATTATAATATTATTCTAAACTATCGCCTCTTGTGCCGCCGGGCTATGTCCGCCTAAGAATTTACCACCTTTGATGTAAAACATCTATCGGTGCGCTAGAGGGGTAAAAACACCGTTTGATAAAACGACGGGACGCGATGGAACGACGCTTGCTTCGGCCAGCCTCCGAACTCATAGGCTCTTTTCGCCTCGACTCTACGGCCCCTTTTTCCCGTATTGGTAATATTACTTCGTAATGTCTAATTATGTATCCATATATTGCTTATGCATGTATTTTTATTGTATGAAGTTAATATGAAAATTAATTTCGATTGTTTCAGATAAATACATTCCCGTTTGCGATAGAAATTCACCAGAAGTCAACGAGTGCTTAGTAGACGCAGTAAGAAAAGGTCTTGTAGCCATGACTAACGGGATTAAGGATTTGGGAGTGCCACCTATTGACCCGTACCATCAAAAGGAGTTAAAAGTGGAATACAATAACAATCAGGTGAGTTACATTTTTACAAAAATATTCTTAATAGTATGCATAAAAGTAGCCTTCAAGTTCAACTGTGTGTTCAACGATGCAGTAAGCACATTTTACATTTTGTTATTTTGTAGGTTTAAATAAATTGCTTAAACAGCGTTAAGAGAAGAAAATGTGACTTAGTTTTACATTAATGTTGCTTAATTTCCGTTGCTATGATTTCATATGACATTTGAAAATGACAAAACTTAAACAACCAAAATGTTGTTTTACTTATTTTTGATCAAGAAATCATCGCTTACTGGTTGTGCGTTGCCACCATGACATCTATAACATAATATAATAAATAACTTTCGTTCGCCTTCGATATTATTTTACCATAGCATGTTAAATAATACAAAATGATATGCGGATATACTTTAATCTATTTCAATATTTGCTATTTATCCGTATTTTATTTTGTTTCTTTTGTCTTAAGAAGTATCTATAAACAACATGTTTTGTCACCCATGAGAACTAATATGATAACTCATTGTCAGTACCAAGTGTAATCAATGACACGCTATAATACAGCTGCACCGTAGTTCTACCATACGCTGAGTTAAAAAAAATATGCTCTCTCGACCATATACCCAACCACAGATCTAGACAATTTTAGTCGTTTCAACCCACTTTTCACCAGGGCTTATTTAGGACAACGAGATAGGTAGTAAGCCTGTTTTGGTGTTCTAGCCAACGATACAAGTCGTACATAATCTAAAAATCTTATTGGTACGAGCCCTCCACATGGGGGATCGTATTTAATAATGTTAATAACAGTTGGATCTGGTGTGGATGAACAAACATTTTGTTGCTGATACTGGGCTAAATTGTAACGGAATAGCCAACATATTAAATTCGAATATATCGAAAAAACTGTTTAATTATAATATGGGTTTGAAGAGTTCTTAAATATGCCAACTCAAGAAAAATAAACATTGTGATTTAAGAATTATCTTACTAAGAAAACTTGCTACAAAGAATAACATTTTATTTAAAGTCTTTATTTGCCAAACATCTGACCAAATTATGTGACTGCAAATACAATGCATTCGGTGTAACCTTTGAACAATGCCTTTCCGAATAGTATGACGATAACTAATTAAAGTTTCCTGATATTTACAATATTAAAATACAAAACTTATTTAAAATATCTTGGAACACATTAGGAAAGAACATTGAACAATGTACAGTTACTTCATAAAAAAAATGATTATCGCATTATTAAGATTCTTACTAATTAGTGATACGCTTGTACGATAATCTAGTTAGACATTTCTGCATGACAAGCTGTTTCCTGATTACGTGAAAAATGATTACTTTTATTACACGTTTGTTCCTTTACATAAGAATTGATACTTCATATGTGTTTTTAGATCTGTGTAGTTTTAGTATAGTTACTTAAGTGCATTTGCCTACTGTTTCAAGATTCGAATCCGTGTCAATGTTGTTTGTAATATACACATTATAGAATTCGGGGTCTCAGTTTATTTATACTGACCGCTGTGCACGACGCTTGTTTTGATTAATACAAAGGTGTATGAAACTGAAAATTGTCTAATTTTTATTTCTAATATAAATAAACACATGCCTCCTCACACCCTTTCTTGTACGCAGTTTACAATTCTACATCCGGCATCGAGTTAAAAAGTCAAACATTTTTCTACTAAGCTCAGTTCTCACATACTGAACAGAGTAATTTAAAAGCAGGTTCGTTCAACAAAAGGTATACGTTGGCAGGTTAATTAACAAGTGTAATGCTTCAGACAATAGCCGGCGTTTTACCTGGTAACTACATAGTCGTGTTAATATCAGCCGGTAAACAACCACGTTCTCTCACATAATTTGATTCAGTTATTTGTACTAAACAGTCTTACCGTAGTCTGCCGTAGTATGCCCTGTCTGTCATGTTAAGTTCTATTAAAGTATTAAACCATGTACTCTATAACATTATTAACAGTTTTAAGCAGCTTTGTGAAAAAGATATAAATAAAATCGTATTACTTAGTGTTACATTATTAAAAAAAAGAAATTGTACAATGTTTATGTAGATCTTGATGATATAGATGTAGGTATTATATTTTTAATAAAGACACATGCCTCAGAATGTTTTCCTTAAGTATGATTCTTTGGGTTTTTACGAAGTGTGTTAGAACTATTCATTCGCTTTACCACCACGGCTGAATTTAGTTTTTTTTGGCCGGACATAACGCCATGAGATGTTATCATTCCCTTTAATCGGTTCCAAATTATTTTACGCCGCCATCGCGTGAATAACTCTAATATTGGGAGGCCTTAGCTCTGCTGTGGCTTTTACTACCTGCTACTTTAAAGCCATGAGATGGCGGAATAAGAAAATCGGCCACTCCCTTACTTGCCATGGGTACCTTAGGGAGAGGCCTATTTCCAGTAGTGGACTATTAATAGACTGATGAAGAAATCAATCACCTATATCAATTAACCACGATGACACTTTCCTGAAGGGAATCCTAAAATGGTAGGAAACCACTGCGTGAATTGCGAGTAACTTGTCTTAAAAATATATATTGTTATATACTTCTATGCAAGTTTACCTCTGTTGTAAACTATATCTTTTAACCAAATCGTGAGAACCATTGTCAAGTTAATCTCTTTAACTAATAACAATGCGTAAGTGAGCTATCATTAATTAACTTTAGCATGGAATTAACCTCTGATATAAAGACAATAGTGCAACCTTCAATAAATATGTATCGTAACTATAATATTGTTGATATATGAAACATTAATCGCATTTTTTGTTTCTGATTTTATATCGAAATGAAGTTTAGTTTACGGCGACGTAAACTTTACAAGTGGTTTTTATAGTATCATTAATCAAAATGATAGGAAAATAATTACATATCTTATAACAAATTGTTTACAGTTTCAACGCTAAAAGTTTGAGAAAATTAGTTATTCTGTAACTTATTAGTTGCAAAATAATCTTTCAAGAAAAATTAACGTTTTTATCGTGATTAATTTGAACTTTTAACTCTGCACGTTTCGAGTGCTTTGCGTGCTGCCAGTCAGGTGTTTTCTTTCATGGGAAAGGCAGCAAACGAGCATGCGGCTCACCCAATGGTAAGTGACTACCAACGCACAAGTATATCTGCTCCACCCAGAGGAGCTGCGGAAGGGTAAAGGGGTGGATGTAAGAGAAGAGGATGTCCGGTTACCTCACTCACCGACGGAACGCAAAAGTACAATACTAACAAAAGTCCCGGTTACGTGATATTTGAATTTCTAATATTTAGGATAGAAGACCTTTAATTTTTTTTTTTTTCTGTGTATTTGTTCGTAAATCTCACAAAATATAACCAACGTATCACAACAAAATTTTGCTGATTTAAAACTGTTAAACAAAAACAGACAGAGAAACAAACAAAAAATCTACAAATTATTGAATTAGCAGAAGCCATTCCAAACACTCCCAATACAACATTTCGTAGAAATATTAAATATTCTGTGTGTGTTCATCCCCCTTTAAAGGTTTAATAGCTATATTATAGATAATAACAATAATAATAAGTAATTTGTTAAGATTAACTATCTCTAATTTTGTTACAACGACCGCGTAACTTAGTGATCGGCATACCATCCCCGATGATTCGTGAGTGTCGTGAATTTTAGGTTCGAATGCCGGTCGAAGCCAATTTCGCGCAACACAAACCTATAAATAGTCATAGAATTGTTACGTTTTAGTTCAAGATGTAATTGTGTTTGTCTCATATCTACATCTGGTCATCGTGTAAGGGAGACAACAAGTACAAGAGAAAGCCTCCGTATTCACATTAATACTTATGGCGTTAATCAGAGGATGTTACCTGTGTAAAAATATGAAGCCAGAAAGGCATAATTATCTCACTGTTTTTGGTCTGAAAGAGTAATACTCATGTTTGCTAAAAATAGTACTATTATCTAACGTTTTTACAAATGGAACTCTGATTGTAATTGCTGACGTGTTCATTCGCATTGTGAAGTTAATTTAACATCGATATTGAACAATTTAACACTTTTATTTCCAGATAACAGCAAAAATGGTTGTAAGTGATATTTACGTAGAAGGCGTCACAAAATCGACCGTGAAAGACGTACGGTAAGAGTTCTAAAATATATATTCTGGTCGATTAAGTGTTTGAGTCCTTGTTATGTTTCATAATGTCTATATTTTAATTTTATAAAACTTTAAGAAACTAAAACACGAAACGTGCCACTCTTTTAGTCAAAACAGGTTTTCATGACAAAGTAAATTTTCATTTTATGTTTTTTAAATCATTACAATTTTTTTATTTTGTCTTGAATTCGAAACAAACGACTATTCTCCATATTTTACTCAGATTAAGAACTACTAATCTGTGATATTTTATATCCCTATAAATGAAATTAATGTGAATGGAAAAGGGAACATACCATCTCCAATTGCAATTGTGGTGCAATTTGTTGATTAACAAACGAGGGTTTGTTGATTCCGACCATGGGTGCCTTTATGCATAATATGCATAATATTGGGTGCTGCTTCACTTAATTCTTGTAAAGAGAACCTCTCTGTTCGTTAACAATCGAAGTATTGGTTGCATTAAAATTCTTATTTAGAGCATTAAGAGAGCCCAAAGTTCATGTTATCGTTGATAAGTAAATATTTTATAAATGTAATTCAACAGAGTTTACCTTTGTATTATTTTCAGACTACGGGCCGAAGATGATAATTTCCATTTGGAAATAGATATGTTCACGCCACAAATACTTTGCAGAGGTCGCTACAGTGGTGGAGGAAACTACAACGCCTTACGAGTCAATGCTTCTGGAGAATTTAACACAACCATGAGTTAGTAAATTAATCTACAGATACACGCCGATAAAAACTTGGTACTTGGTATGAAGAAAAACAGAACACCATCTTTTTTATCCAAATGCCAATCTCACACGCCCGCACACACACTGCTGGCAAACAAACGCAACTCCGTGTCGATGTCGTCCGGAATATAAGAATCCTACAAATTGCAGTATACTTAATATCTTTATAGAAATATCAGAAGAGAAGAAATAGATTAACAGTCTATGTCCTATTAATGTTTGACATAATTTTTAGAGATTCCGTATCTCTGACAGTGCATTTGCTCCTTCTTCCAATACTTCTTCCTCCAGCGGATCCCGCGACAATCTTGTGCACAGCATACAAAATTTTAAAAATATATCTGTATCATTTGAAATCAGAATTCATATCACTAAGAATCCTTAATAAGCCACGATAGGCCAGTGGTTAGAGGATCTGCCTCCGAATTAGGAGACTCAAGTTCGATCACCTATGTGGAGGGCCAAATGGCCAAAGAGGTACCAATAAGTTTTTCGAAACTTATGTACGATTTGTATCGATAGCTTATCACGCTGTGGCAAATAAACTCTGGTGAAAAGTGGGTTGAAAGGCCTCAAAATGTTCCTCCCAACCTCTGACCCGTCCCAAATATAATATGACTCCGTTTATTTTTACACTATTGCATTAATTGATGTCATGGCACTTCTATAAATGCTACCAACTTAAAACAAATATGGCTAAACGTGCGTTTTCACCACTGAGGCCTAAGAAGAAAAGCCTCACTGCCATAATCAGCATTTGTACTGACCGTATAAACAATTCAAACCGAAACACATCAGTAGATGCATTCCTGCTTGGCGGCAGAAAAGAAATCCCACCTAGCAAACATATTAAAAGCTGTAAATTTAAAAAACAACTACAGATGTTTTCTGAAAAAGTTATTTCCTTTTGCAACTACAATTCGGGTGATAATTTTTATCTATTAGTTTGATTCCGAGCACCTCCACCGTTATGTAGAGATTTTATTGTAAATACTTATAAAAAATGCTGAAAATAGTACACTACCTAAATTTAGAAACATAAATTATTACTAAACTTAAAAAAACTACTTTATAAAGACTGTGTGGTTAATTAGAAGCCCGCTTAGGCTCAAATTCCATCCGAAGTAAACATTTGTGTAACAAAAAATACTTTGGTTCTCTGGTCTAGTCGCATTCACCCATAACTTTTTTATTGCAGATGACTTGTCATATACATGGAAATTAGATGGAACTCCTGAAAAAATCGACGGCGAAACGTATATTAGAATTACAGAGTTCTACATGCGACCTGATGTCGGCAACATGGTAACATCTTTAACCAATGAAAATCCTGACAGCCGGGAACTAAGTAATTTTTTTTCTCATAATGTTTTACTAACAAAAACCTTTGTGTAGAGTTTGTATGGCGCCAATAGAAAAATTAAACTTCAAGGTTTTTGTAAGCTCTTTTTGATACAACATTTTTGATATTACTATTATCTTATTATAAAACTTTGATTATATGAAAATTAAATGTAATTTGTGGTAAAATTAAAATTAAACAGAATTAATCTAGATAAGCACAAACACGCCAATAAATAGAAATCGTTTATTGATTATGTACCTATTATGAAAACTGTCTTCCACGGTAAACCACAATGAACCTACACGATCGGCTAAACAATACTCTCTTGCGCCGATCTCCTTGCCCGCCTTGGTTCTTTTGGTATTGCGATACGCCATTCTACCTATACATCGCGACTCTGGCGGGGCCCGCTGGAGAGAGGAGTGTCAGTATTCTGATGCGCCGCTTTCCAGACTCTCCACTGCTGAAATGTGATTGACGGCAGAGCCAGAAACTAGGTCCGCCGCGGAGTCCCTTCGGATAGGTTAGGGTTGGTCCTTCATTGCACTCTCCTTTCTGATCTCTATGGCCGTTACCCACGTGGAATTAGGACCAGAATAGGAAGGCGCGTCCGTGTTACAGCGCACCGTACAAGGAGGGAGAGAGAGAGGAAGTGTCCTTTCTCGAGATGGGGCTGTTTAGGGTGGCCGGCGCTGATGGGATCGCGGAAGTGTACGAAAGAGTTCCCGTGGCCCTGTCTACATGTGGCGTAGACCTTATGGGTTTTGGTCGGTGCAAGCCCGACATAACATCTCCTCTCTACTCTACGAGTAGCGTCGGGTAGACATTGGGTATTTCCTCAAGTATATAAAGTGCCAGAAAAAACGTGTCCAAGCAATGTTAAATTTTGGTAAAAAGTTCATATAAACAGTGCAAATCATTATTAACCTTTCACGTGTCATAATTTTGAAAGAAATGAAATAATTTTATTATGCGTCATATTAGGACTTCCAGTACTAAAAGTTTTATGAGTAAATAACCAATACCTCATTTGTTACAAAGTCCTTATTTTTGTACTAACGAGGATAATTAAAAATATGGTCAAACGTGGATGGACAAATCAACAAACGTTGAGGATTATACAATATAGCCAGTTGGCCATTTTATGGAATGACCTTCTCTTTTACGATGTGGCCAATTCTACTATCGGGCCAGGACATATACGCGTAGATAGATCTAACGTAAGAAAGGCTCCAATCCTAGTCTAATTAACATAGCAGCCTGACAACATGTACAATATATTTAATAACATGCATTTGTATATTTTGTTTCAGCTGAACTGGCGATTCGAATAACAAACGAAAATTGGCGGTTATTATACCGCGAACTGTTACCGTTTGCCCAAAGCAACTGGAACAAAATCGGAACTCGCGTTGCCAACAAAATTTTCCTCAAAGTACCATACGATCAGTTGTTCACAGTAAAATCATGATTTGGCACTTAAACATGTTGTTGTCATCTAGGTATTATTTCAGTGTTGGTAGGTGGGATGAAAATAGCTTCTGTTGTTTAGTAGATTTAATTGTGATAGTAGATTTAAGGGTTTTAGGGGTTAATAAGTTAACTTATAATAACTAATTTCTGTTGAACATAAGGCTAGTTTAAGGCCAGTTCAGTAAGACTCACTGGCTTGCTATTTGCTATAGTTCATACAATATCGCTCGAGTTGTCAAAGCAACATGCATAGGGCTGAGGCGACAATGAAAATCTATTATAATTATTGATTATTGTTACTATTATCATTGATATTTCTTTCATTTGTTTTTGAATATATTATTATGAAAAAAAACAAGGGGAATAGGACGTTACAACAACCCTAACCACTACCTATCTTCTCCACAACCATAAGTACAACTTTTTTTACGAGTTTAAGTTGTGATAAGTATGTTATGTAAATAACTTTAATTAAATGCAAAATAGATTTAAAATTTAGAAAGTAAGGCTTTTGTTTGTTTTATTTTATTCGCAAAATCGATACCTTGACAAGATGACGGGGGGACGACACTATTCGTATTTGTGTACTCCCACCGATAAAGTATATCTCATACTACTTGAGTACATTTTCTTTAGAGATTTAACCGTCACAAAATATGGAACGTGATAGGCGTGATTTCAATTACAGCTGTCACAGAACTCTAGCTACATTTTATTCACTTTTTCTGAACTATCTCCAAATATGTACTACACGAGACCAGTAAAAAGTCTGCTACATGACTGAACTGGCTAACATATTGGCTTCGTGTCCGACCACCATTAAATATAGGTAGTGTAAGGTAAGATACCAATAAAGATTATAGTATTTTTTTTTATTTAATACGTTTGCATTAATTTAATGTTATTAGTGACATAATTTGTTTTATTACATTTTAATTATTTATTCATTATTCATTATTCATTGTATATTCATTATTAAGTGGATTTATAAATTAGAGGTGTCATACACGACGAAGATAATATTATTAAGTATAGCGTGTAATGTATACGACTTATTATATATGACCACACACGGCTAAGATTCTATAATATATAGCAGGAGGTATATTCAGACGAAAGTCGTCGCAGGAACCTCCGGTCATGTTCGTATAAGTTCCATATACAGACTGTCACAGTTCGTGTCTTTGCAAAAGCATATTTGCATTACTAGACCTACTTGACAACTCCTCAGTTAATGATTGGGACTGTGAATTTGATATTGATGTTACTTTGGCTAAAAGTCAAAATATCAGAATCTGTATATAGCACCATATAAAAAGCAGAAAACAACAAGATGAATTTAATCTTTATAAGATTCTTTAGAATAATATCAAAAAAAACATTAAACAAAAAAAATTGGACCTATAGTAGCTAGGGAAGTAAAGCGATTATTATGATACTAAATAGATATCTAATAATACGAAACTTATGACAGCAGCCAGTGTTTTATATTAAGATATATATTACAGTATCTTAAAGTATCTTATGGTATCTTAATGTTTCTGACGCATATCGCTAGGATCTTAAGATATTCTATTATAAAATATTATAGTATAGTATATCTTCATCGTGTGTAATGAGCAGTTGAATTGTACAGTGAGGGATATGTATATATTTCATTTATAATGTGCTCTATAATAATATGTATTTTAATTATTGTTGAACTCTATTTCTTACATTTTACTATTTTAATGTTTGTTTATGCGTGAGATAATCAAATTTACCACTTCTAAATATGTTTGACTTTTATGTTTATTCATTATTTATCGAATTAACTATGTAATATGTATAAACAAACGTAAATTTATATACTACTATTTATACAAATTGTACTTACGTCTATTCTATTCTATTTAAACTCCTTTACAGGGTAGGTTTCAAAAAAATTTAATGAAAAAGTATGTTTGTCGTTTTCATAATCCACCTTTTCCTATTGTTGGGCTTGTGATGTGAAGTTAGATTTAGGGATTAGTACAAGGTACCGCTCTGCGCTAAATAAACGCCCCTCTCCTCCTCCCAACGTGGTGAGAATGGGCAAATATTCCAAGGATGGCATGCCGGATTTTGTTGGCGCTTTCATGAAAAGGCCTATGTCCAGCTGTGGCCTTTTAAGCAAAAACTAAATTAAGTTTAATTACATGAGGGGTTACTTAATTAACAAATATACATAATACATACATAATTAACAATTTATAATATAAGTTTTACAATATAGATATAGTATTACCATAAGTCCATAGTGCGTGCCCCAAACACTGGGTTATAATATATATAAACACCTATTTTCCCACTCAACCCGCAACGCTCCGTCGATTTACGTATGCCACCAGGGCTGTTGTTATCTATATAATATTTTTTACGTTATCTCAAATCAGAAATGTGTAAAAATATACGTACCAAACCTTTCCGTAACAGCCTCTAAATAGGATTTAGGCCTCTCTCATAAGAAGGATATGCCATAATAGCCGGCAAACGGTTTGACGATCGCTGTACCAAACGACTGTGTGCTATTTTATGGTGTTTGGCGTGTTGCTATTCAATCACATCTTTCTGAACTTGATCGGGCATCTTGGAAATGTTAACAAGTAAAAGATAAAAAGTACCAGTTGCTTAGGAAAATACTGATGACTAACAATCTTTTATCTGTATAATTGACAATTCATAAATCTGGTTCTTTTTGGTTAAAGACCTCATAGCCACTGCCACAATAATTATAATTGAAGTAATACAAATTCTATACTTTGTGGCGTATAATCTATGGAATTGGTTTCCTTTTGCGGGGATTTAAGGATTTAAATTTAAAAAAATGTAAATATTGTGCAGGCTATTCCACGTGTGATATTGACAAGAGTATAAAACATCCAATGGCTCTAATATTTAAATATTTCATTGCCGGTTTGGTGAGGTATTGGCTTATTCACATAGATTATTGGCAAACAATAGCTAACAGAGTTGAAATAGCAACTCCTTTAAACTCCTGGAAGAGATTAATTGAGGGTGTATATTTGTACGATAATGACATCAACCCTTACGAAGGTGATTCTTTTCATGAATCACCATTGATGCTGCTTTTCTTCCACTTCCTGATGAAGAAATTTCCGTACATTCTGCCCCTTCTGTTTACTATTTTTGACTTGACCACTGGTTTGCTATTATACAAGACTGCAAAATCGTTTGCACGGATGTTCAAGGATTCACAGGATAAAAAAATAGATGATATAAATGAAGATTCGAAATACATGCTTTTAAGTAACTCAAGATTAAATGAAGCACCTGAATATGTTTTGTCGGTATACCTGTTTAACCCTTACTCTGTACTGAACTGTGCTGGTATGACAACCACAGTTATTCAAAATGTATTGATCGCAGCATCTTTATGGGGTTCTACTAGTGGACACAGAATTCTGGCTTGTGCATTCATTGCCCTTGCTACACACCAAGCCTTGTACCCTGTTCTGCTAATAGTTCCTGTTGCTATTTTATTAGCAGACATTAATGAAGGATGTAATAAATGTTCATACATTAAAACATTATTAGTCTTTGTGCTCTGTTGGGGCTTCTTGATATATGTTTCAGCATATATAATGGATGGATCATATAATTATGTCTACAATACATATGGATTTATGTAAGAATTTTTTTAAATATGTAAACATTTTACTCAGGCTAAAACTCCAAATTGTATAATTATTTACAGTTGTACTAATATATAATGAGGAAATTATTATAAGTAGAAGGTTGAGGTATGCTGATTGCCTCAGTGTTCACAAATACTTGCTCCTCTATATTGCCAGTGCAGTTAAAAAAATCTGGTAGTAACTTAAAATTATCATGGTTGAATTTGATTTAGAGAACACTATATTTAATACAGTCACTGTATATAGATACTTCAGTTTCATATAAATGAAATTCCTTTGGTAAGATCACACACTATAGCAATGCACAGAAGCAGCATTATGTTGCTATGTTTCTTATCTCTCTCAAAAGATCTCAAAATCTGAAATATAGAATGAAGAAATTTAGTTAGAAATAGCACCTAGTTTTATTTACATACTCTTTTTCACAATTCATCCCTATTCTTTAATTAGATAACAATTAGAATATTTATATATTTCATCAGCCTAGTTTTGTGCAATGTTGAACATAGGCCTCTCTAAGAGCGCCAGCAAAAACCATTGTATATATCTTGGAAGGATTACACATACTCTCCATGCTGTGCAAGCAGATTGGTGAGCGCCTCTAGTTATACTACTCCCCATTACTAGTCCATGGGATATGGGTTGGCTGGATGCACCATGTGCATTTGAAGAAAGAGTTAGTATATTCCTCATTACAGCCTGGATGTTATATTCATTTCCATGCATATTCAAATATGTCAAAGTAATGATATGCACATTTTCAAGATTATTTTTATTTTCAGATTAGCAGTGCCAGATTTAAAGCCTAATATTGGATTATTTTGGTATTTCTTCACTGAAATGTTTGAACATTTCAGGCTACTGTTTGTATGTGCATTCCAGATAAACGCTTTAGTACTTTACATTGTTCCTCTCACTTTGAGATTTAAAAAAGAGCCTGTTCTCCTGGCTACAGTTTTAATTGCATTGTCTGCCATATTTAGATCATACCCTTGTATAGGTGATGTTGGATTTTATTTATCTCTACTACCTATGTGGAAGCATCTATTTACATGTAAGTATTTTTTAATTAATATATATGTTTTTATTTACTTTTTGTCTAATCTATGTTTTATTTTTTCAGTTATGCAACAGAAGTTTATTGTAGGATGTGCATTTATTATAACATCAGCACTTGGACCCACAGTATGGCATCTATGGATCTATTCTGGTTCAGCAAATGCTAACTTTTTCTTCGGTGTAACCCTTTCATTTGCAACAGCACAAATATTCCTGATAACCGATTTATTGTTTGCTTATATAAAAAGAGAATTTACTCTTAAGAATGGATCATCTCGCCAGATTGATGGAAACCCTGCAAAATTGGTATTACGATAATCTTTAGTCTTAGCTTTTACACTATTAATGCATTTAACATTGAACAATGACATTTTATTTTAACTTCACTTGTAAGACAAATAAATTGGCTGGCCCTCAATCTGTAATGCTTAATGGGTTGGCAATTGCAAAACCAGACACCCTGCACTGTAGATGTTGCTTTCTGTCACCACTAATCTATAATTTAGGTCAGGTATATTTGAGATGGTTATTCCGCCCTCTGTCAGAGACCATAAGATATTTCTGGTAACAAGTAGTAGTTGAATTATATATAGCTATGGGCTGAGATGTGATAATGAGCTGCTACTCTGTAGCAGTTTTTTAAATTAGCTCTATTTAATGACCTGTATTGTGTGTAACATATCTATCTATACATAGTTATTTTGTAAAACATATTTCTTAAGATTGTTAATTTTCATATTTAGCATTTATAACATATTGTGGCTGCATGAATTGTATCCTTTAGATGCAGACTGTCCAATTACTATGTCCAAATTGCAGAATGTCCAACTTTCATATTCTTCAATATTTGTATGAAAACAAAGATAATAACGCAATTACGATAGGATGAGGTAGGAGGTGGTAGGTAGAGGTACCAAATGTATGTAGTAGTAATAGTACTAAATGTCCACAAAAATTTTTACTCTTACTTTGTACATAGATAGTTTGAGCATCCACCCTTGATGACTTTTTTCGTCATTCATTGTTTGGTAAGCATTTTTTAACATGCTAAAATTAGCTATATCTGTACTCTATACAAAGAGTACTATAGAAGGCTTTGATTGTACCTGTTTGTTAACAAAATGTTGATTTTCACCCCCCTTGTAACTATCACATAGAATTAAATCTGCAAGTATATATCATCTGATGACAATAAATTAATATAGTACTGTCGAGTTGGTCTCATGATGCAAGTTGTGAGATGTCTAGTATTTAGCAAAACTTACTAGTAGACATACAGAGTTTCTCTGTTTAAAGGGATTGTTTCATTTATTTTGTTCTATACTGGTCTGATTGGTGCCATGCATTCCACATTGGCAAAAATACAATGCCGACTCTAGCTAATATCATAAGAAAGGTAACTTAGTACAAATACTTTTCTTTTTCTTCTACTACTTAGGGCCAAAATGCTATTCAGTATGCTTGCCACTGGGTGGTAAGAGCATGTTTTATAGTTATCTCAAAACGATATAATTATTAACAGGAATTATTTATAAGTTCTTTTTCTATTTATGATTATATACAAAAGAACTAATTTTGAAGTTAGTCATTCTATGAATTGGATGTGATGTTAATATAATATTTTGCGAAATGGACTTTCTGCAAACTTAGCTAACCTTACATTTCTAATGTCACTAGTCCTGGTATGACATAAAACAATATAAATTCAATAGTTTCAAAGTAACAACGCATTAAGGGATAGGTAAATATTCTTAAAGTTTTCTATGAATTAGTGTGTAGCGTTTATTATGCCTTCTATTGTTTATAAGTCCTGACAATAGAATTTCAGCAGTTTAATTTCAATATTTCAAAATTAGGACATGTCTAAGGATATTAAGAATATAGTCTAATTACTTATTTCAACAAAATAAGTCTGTTTTATTATAATAGCTACTAAACTCATATTCAATACGAAATTATAGACAATATTTATAAATTATAAAAATGTGTTGTTGATTAGATAAAGACAATTCTGTTAATATCTTTAATACATTTATTAATTAAAATTGCTGCTGCTGTATTGTATATTTAAATATGTTTTTAATAGTGTTTTAATTGAAATATGAAATTATTGATGTAATATAGGTGCTTCATTATAATTGGCCAGTTATTTTTACACTGGAGTGCTTTAAAGCAGACCCTTGAGACAAAACCAAAAGCAGTTCAAAATATAAGTTCTTTTTTTAACTTCACTTTCAACTTCATCAGCAGATTTTTTTTCAATCAAAAACTAATAAAGTACAATATTATCATATTAATTATTTGTAAACATCGTCGACAGAATAAGTATAGCCTAGAGTTGTGAAATGTAAATTAAAGCGATTTATTGTCAATAAATATAATTTATTTTTATACTGTGTACATATCATTTCATTCTATAGTTATTTATTAAAATAAGTATCTAAAAAATAGGTTTTATGCATAGATTCAAGTTGAAATTATCGGCAAGGTCGGAGTAGTTTTAAACTTACTTAAATTTAATAAATATATGTTATAAACATCAAAGATTAGCTACAAATATTAACGATTCGAACTCTTAACCCATAGATACAGAGGCAGCATTGCAATAAACTGTGCTCTGAGACCGGCAATCTCTTTAGCGTACACGCCACTGAATCGGGAAATAAAGTATAGAGCTGAAATTTACGTAGTGTAGATAAGTGAAGCAAGTTATCAAAGTCAAAGCATTTTCATGATAATATACTCAAGTTTTACCTTGCATACGGCATAGAAATAACTGCATCTGTTGCATTCTTTCAAAAGAATGTAGGTCGAAATAAACATACCTTTATTAATTAAATGAGCGTAAGCATACGCCCTACTTAAAAAATGTTTCATTATCTTATCTATAGCTAGCTATCAAACACTCCCTGGTGCGCTAGAATACACACTGTTGTTTCAACTATACAATACACCTGTTCAATCGTAGATTAGTTATAACAAAGATGAAGAATCTGTTATTATTTGTTTTAATAGTATATTGTGAGTAAAACAACTTATAATTTGTTTAAGTTTAAGGAAGTTTAAGTTATTTTATGTGATTATTACGAATAGTGATTCTTGATGGATACCACGTAAGATTAAATTAGTTTCTTAAACTTATTACTTACGTTATTTTCAAACCGTTATAGGTTCCGATTATTGCGCACTTTGCAAATATAAATTGTCAATACTATAAATGAATAAAATACATAATATGATTAAAATACAATTACAGTACATAAAACATTTTCAGTATTACAGAAAAGAAACTCAATTTTATGGAAAGCATTTATTAATTCTTTTTAATTTAATGAAATATTCCAGAAATTAATTGTTGTTCACAACTAAACATCAATAGGAAAAAATATTAATTATATAAGTAATCATTTAAGTAAGTGGTAATGTAATGATTGATTGATAAATGTAATGATTTACAAACTTACAAGTTAAATATATGAAATAAAATTTCCTTACTTTCTGTTAAATGTGTCAATCAAAGTAGCTGTGGGGGATACAAGTTGGAGGACTGCGAAGAGAAGTAGCGCTGATGTGGTAAATAACATTGCATACACTGTTCTCTCCACCCTTATTCCACCACATGCTCGGCGGTGAAGTAAAACTTCGCAAGGAACTGCGTATCCAAAAAAAAAATGGAAGGCGTAAAGTCTGCCAAACTGTACTGCAGCGTGGTTAACTCTTTCCGGCTCTAAAATCCTCTCAAATATTTTTTTTTATTTGGACCCATGGACAAAGGTCCAAACTGTTTTTTAAACTGACATTTATAAATTGACATTTATGAACTGCTACTAATACAATTACATTAACACGTCGCCGCCCCCTTCATTACCTTATCGCACCGATTTTCCTACCCACAACCATCCACCACAGTCTCTCATGAAAGGCTTCGGCGTACATTCGAATTTATCTAGACACTGAGGATGCCGTTGGGTCTAGATAATCAGTTCAGTCTCTTACAAAGCACAAGAGACAAATAGAAAAATACCGTTACATTGTGAGATGCTTCAAAGAAATAGAGCACGCCGTTGTCAATGGGTCGGGTGGGAGAAATGGCACACTCATAGAATACAAGCGTAAGGTTTTAGCTTAGCACTGCAGCGTTAAATATGGACGGTGTTGAGTATCCCAACGACACATTTAAATTTTTGACTAAATGTTTTTCGCTACCAAAAAGTATTGAGGATAAATGTTGGTGTCAATAGTTCACAGTGCAGGCAATAACTTACCCCATCAGGTGAACAGTGTCTGTTTATCACCTAAGGTTTCATAAAAAGGTAGCACAGCACCAATTTAGACTAGCTTATTTCAAATATCGTTACCAGTTTAAGTTTTCGTGTAATGTTATTTTACGTCATAGCAATAAATATTAATTTTACGAATATTTTCGAATAATGCGTAGCCGCGAAAGCCGAAATATTATCAAGCATACCAACCCAACTGATACCATGCTACCGTAATGGAGGTCCGATTTTAAATACACCACGACGTCTTGATGTGTTCCTGTCATTCTTAAGGCGTTTGGAAAGGTTTGCTCGACTTGATATGAGACTCTTCAGCGGTTCTTTATTGCGAAGGTGTGTTTTGTTTAATTTTTGGTTTGGGTAAGCATAATGTTTAATTTTTGGGAGTAGTAAAATGTCACGGTCCATCAATATTTTAATGAACGACTTTTTTTTGTGGGAAAGGGGACCAACGACCTAGCTGCTCACCTGATGGTAAGTGATTACTGACTCCCAAGATTACATCAGTAACACCAGAGGTGCTTTCGCGGCGTTGCTGGACTTTATTTTATAATTGGGGCCTCCGGTTACCTCACTGACTGAACAAAACGCAGACGCAAAAGATGCCTCTACTTTACGCCGGTATTCTGCGAGGCCGTGGTACTACCCTGGTCGTGCCAGCCCATTCGAGCAGCAGCAAAAGCCGCCACTTGACTCCGCTACGTTAAAAATATCCATTTGCATTTGCCGAACTGAAATCCCATAGACTAGGGAAGTAGCATCACTGGATGTTTTGATGTGTACATAGCTGGACCTTTTGAGTGTGTTGGTACCTTTTTTGTGCAATGTAATAATTAATAAAGATAACGAGGGTGTACATGTCAGATTACTCGACCGCTGAGTACTGAAAATTTAAATTTTAATTGCAATTTTAGTACCATAGTTTTCTTTGGTTAATTATTCACATTCAATTAATGATTTCAGTGTGGTGATTATATATTTTAAACTTATATCGTAAAGCAGAAATTTTCAGTTTGTTCTTATTCATTAGATTTCGTTTGGACGGCATTGAACAAGCATCGAATCCAGTTGAAACAGAATTTGTACTGCCATACAGAGCATCTGCCTTTCAATTTCACAAGTACAAGCTCCTTATGGATCTGTTTCTTCCGAGTCAAAATCTTTTGGAAATGGATGAAAGTCTTTCACTGACAGAAATGTGTTTACTACATAAAATGCTAAGTTCTGCGGTGCAACCGTGGGAAAGAGGTGATGAAAATCTGACCTGTCCAATTTCTACAGAACTAAGGCAGAACATGATGACGCAGGGCTCTACCAGGTATTTTAAATAAAACTATTATTTTCTCTTACTTGCATGTTTGCTACTTATTCTCTAACAGATACGTTTGTGTTTATTCGTCTTTTATATGGAATTAGTAAATACCACATTTTAAAAAAAGAAACACAACTTGAGATGTCCTTATTACTGTCATTAATCTGCTACTGGACATTGGCTTCTGCCAATGTTCGGACGATTTGCCTTTATTAGATTTGCGATTACAGTGACAGGCGCCTTACACGCTGCTGCCTATCAGGCCTGGGTCGGTTATACTGCGAAGCGGAGACAGTTATGCTGCTAATATGGGATGACACGAGATTTTTGGCACCTAGCTTTGTTTACTTTAACTGTACATAACCTTTATGTTATTATTAGGAAGATGCGTAGAGTTATTGAAAAAACTATAACAATCGCGTAACCGATATGGAAATATTTTCAATAATCATCAATCTTGACGATGATGATGATATTCGTCGTCAATTAAAGCACAAAGGTGTAATATTTAGGCACTTTAAAAAATGTTGGAAGACAGAAATACACGTATTCATGGTTTAAACACATAGTTTAAAAGAATACTAACCATTTATATACCCCGGGGTTTATAAAATAAACTAAGTAGTTACTATTTTCAGAATATACAGCAGATGCCCAATAGAAGACGGAGTAATCCAAACAGATTGGGGCCCCATAGCACCGGGTACCGTTGTAGGGGCAATAACAGCTGCATTAGAAGCGCAACGGGTGTCGATAAAGGACATATTTAACGCCAATGTGTATAAATCGGAAGTGTCACAGCCTTTGATCGAATTAGCTATACAAGACTGGGATAAAACAGTAGAGCAAACTTCAGTTAACAATGATGTAAACGTTGAAAGATTAGGAACAGTGAATGAGCACCTAGATATCAGCAATATATGGGTAGCGACTCTTGCTGGTACGTACTTACTTATTGGCATAGAACTGTGATTGGCTCGTAACCGAGAAAAATAGACACATTCCTCACCTTCTTAAATGACGTAATCCAATTCAAATCCAGTTTCCGGACATTGTCAACACAAAAACTTAGTTTACTTATAATGTCAAATAACCAACTAAGGATGAATTAGACATTAATTTTATTATATGGATCTAAGCATATTTAACAGTCTTCTGCTAAACTTAACAGCAGAAGAAATTTTTTTTTTCATATTTAAACAAAGTAAAATTTTACTCGGTCACATTGAAGATGTTCATGGACTGCAATAGTCACTTACTGTAACTTTAAAAAAAAACCTGAACTGTTGCAAGTATTTGTTAAACGGGTTATTTGCAAATATATTTCCATGAATAATCTTTTGGATATTATTGTAGGTGATTTAGCTGAAGTAGTTGTTAACCAAGGGCCAAAGGTGGGCGCATCGCCGCAGCATATGGTGGTAGGCAGCAACAATAGATGGAATGATACACTTTTGCCTCGCCGTTTTTATCTCTTGCCTCAGAATAGCAGCATCATTGACTGGCATTTTACAGACGCGGAAATTCTTACGGGAGTTGACGGTAGGTTATGACGTTTTACAGAATTTATATAAGTGTATACATGTGTATACATGTGAGTGTCCGATATGTCTGCATATTATTTGTTATTATTTTAAAACTTCATAACAAATCACATTCGTACAGAAACTATAACTTCAAGCTAGAACTTAGGCACGAGAGGCTATCGGCTTTTACTTTCCACCATCACATTAACTATTAATATACTTCTAAAATCTAATGAGATGTCATAATAAAACAAGAGCCAGTAAAAGAGACAGAAATTGGCCCTATGGTTCATCTTTAAACTGTGTAAAAATCCATGGTTCAATAAGTTTCCCGTTATGATGATCCGACAGACAAACGCAAAGTAGTAGGATCTGCACATGTATGTATGTCATTGTTTACATTTTAGGACTAATATTAGCGAGTTACATACCTTCGTGGATCGAACAGCGCAGGTCCCTACGATTGTCACAAGTGATTGAGATGTACTATTCAAACGAGGGGGTGTCGTTCGAGCCCACAGTGCGCGCCTGCAACAGGCTCGCTGCATTCTCGAATGTTAACAGGTCGCTTTTGATGACACAGACTTCAATATTCGCGCATATTTTGTCTCTGACACAGATAACCGTTTACATACCTTTAGAGGAAATGCAGAGAATGAGCGAAGCTGCTGTGACCGCTTTTATGGAATATGCCCGTGAGTCTTTTTTATATGTACTTAGTTTAAAATAATAAATTCAAAGTCAGAATTAATTAATGTCTTGGCGTGTTGAAACAATTGAAATTCTATTAGAACGACACGAGAAGGATTATTCAATCCACGCTTTTTCGAAATCTTATGATCTTATGATCTTTAAGAATTCTACACCGATTTGCATAATTAGGATCTCTTCCAACGAAAACCGGAAAAACTCTGGAATTATTTCTATTTTAGGTTACATGTAGTAACATGTATTACATGAACTTGATGGCATGTGGTTAATTAGGTATATCTTGGCTTCCTCTAGAACAATATGCGTGTTATATTGTTCTAGAAGAAGTCTCTATGCGTCCTCTTCTACGTGAGCTGTAGTTGTATAGGTTGCCAGTCTGGTAGTTCTCCATACGAATCAGCTGTGTCATGCTGCTATTTTCCACAAGTATTTCATTAGAGTGTGGACCTTGGCCCGCAAGCATTAAGACTGCAATGTATAAAATACCTTCTTTATATTGGTATAAGTATTTTAAATAACATTTGAACATCACCTTTTTTCAAAAGATTAATCAAAATGTAGGGACCTCATTCTTAAAAACATTACAGGATTTCATTTTCAATTTATCATTTGTTATTATTAATAATAAGCGTCCTCGTACATGCGGGCGTATAACTATGGATTTTTATTGAATAAAATAGTTTCTTCAATATTATAAAAACACATAGAGGAATACTTTATGTAGACGAAGCGTTATTAATTACATAATGCATTATGATATTAATATTTTAATATTTTATGTAAAATATGGAATTATATGTACAGATTAAATATTATTCCTTATTTTACATTCCAGTATATTCTTTTATAATATTTTTAGCCTCCGTTATAAGAAGATATCATCGTGACTGTCAGTCAAACCATAACGCTCCTGTTATGGACTTAATTGTAGCCACAGATAGTTCCTGGAAAGGATATGACGTCGAACAATTCATGTCGTAAGTTATTTTTCTATCTTCTATTGGTAAAATGTAAGAAAGCTAAATATGTGGATGTCAAATAAGCGTCATGCAGGATGTATGTAGGAATGCTATATATAGGAATATCTTAGTCCCTGTCCGTGATTTTCAAACCTTAGATTTCAAGTACAGAATAATAAGCACTGCTACCTATATTTTGTTCAAAGCAGATTACTGCTTGGAAGTGTGGGTGTTTGACCTGGAATTTCTATTGTTTATTCCTTTATCTGTTCCAAGCTCTAAGGAGTTTTTTGGCATATAATATTCTAGGAAACTGTTGCAGCCTGACACTAACAGATCTATAGGTAATATATATATAGGTGTTATATACCGAACCATTTTGAAATTAAACATAACCTATGACTATCTGGAGTAAATTTCCTACTTACTGAACATTTTTAAAAGATTTTTTAATCCGGAGATAACCTCAGATCTAAATTTCATCGGTTAAAACTACCGAACTAGAGGCCAATTTATTAGGTTATTAAGAGAGAAAGAGAACGAAAATTATACAAACTTACATTCTTTCTTTATAATATATATTTAAAGTTTAGTTTTATAAACCACCTTTGTATCTTGTACTTGTGTGGGTATAGGAGTAGATTATGCAGATATTCCGAATTCCCGTTTGGCAAATGCGTGGCGCCAAACTTGCTTCGCTTTAAAAGGTCCGACCTTCACCGTTATATTTCCACGCCATGTTTGTATTAATTGTTATTCTAAAATCTTCTGGAGGTGACGTACATTTTCTGAAATTTCTCTTTTATGTGACTGTTATGACATAGAATGACAGGATTAGAATTAGTGACTAACAAATAGTGAGATGAACAATTAGAATTATTGTAATAATTATAATATAACATAATAATTCTGACGGAATTCATTCTACTATGGCACTCGACCTTGTGTGGTAATCAAAATTGCCTTAGACGAGCAGTCGCCAATAACGACTCGTAGAGACAGTTCCTTCATGAACATGTGTTTCACGGCGATCAGTTGAGGGAATATGCCATAGTAACGAAATCAGACGAAGTCAAAAGCCTTCGAGATATTAAGCAACGCAGCAAGTGCTTTTCCGTTGTTCTCGGTGGACTCGCTCATTGATGTGTAGCATAACCAAGCGACCGATGTCGGCGAAACATAAACTGGCCTTACATTGAGGCGGTGATTATGCTCTAGGTATGGCATGAGACGTTTGTCAGAATATCCTGCATAACCTAACAGGGAATTGATATGGTTCGATAATTGGCAAGATCGGTACGTCCACCTTTTATGGGCACAGGCTGCAAGGAAGAAAGAAGCAAACTTCCAGAATTTTAGCACTACACCTGTTAGCAAGGAGAGGCGGTAAAAATGTGTTAATATACCGAACAACTCGTGTACACAGGTTTTTAGAACTATGGGTGGTCTGTCATCCGTCATATCGACATAGGGAAAAGCCTCTGATCTGATGGTAATCTCGGCGTCTAGGCTCGTCACCTGCCACGTTCTATTTCCTGCTGGTGTTATCCTCGCCCCGGCCGACCCTCGGCACGCGGGCATTGTAATATACTTATGTGACGCTAGTGCCATATGATATCGTCGCCCCGGGGACCCACTACGTAAGTGTAAGCAGTAAAGTATACCCATATCGAGTGAGATCGCCGGGGAGCCGCACTCACATTAATATAATATCCTTCTACGACTCTTTACTTCTCCATGCAGTTGGATCGTTGGAAAACTAGAAGTAGACCCACAGAGAAGTACGGTGGGCTTGCTCCACGGGAACACGGGGCTATGGATCGCACCTCCTTCCGAAAACATGACTGCGTTTTTCAACCACATCGCAAATTTCCACGACGAATGTATGTACACTGTAACACACCATAAGACTATGATATACCTATAAAATTAAAAAAATATAACTAATAGCAGGTAGCAGATGATATAGTCCTGATCAATTACACGCCTACGTCACCCTAACATATTACTAGAATTTATAGTGCCGTATATAATCTTCGTCAAAAATTTTAGTAATAGTTTCTTGTTCTCATTGTACCGTATCCGAAAGATTAACATCACGTGACAACTCTATAGTTGTTCCCGATATATTGTATAGTTCGAGACTTACCATTCTTACCATAACCGTGGGATACAGTCTCGAAAAAAAAAGGAAATTGTATCTTTCACAAATGGGATTCGAGTCCATTTGGGTTCGTCAACATATTCTGATAAATTCAATAGGAACTATGATATTTATTCATGGGTGTTCCGTCATCGGTCGCTCGCCACGGTCGTTTGTCTTCATCCGAGTAAAAAACTCATCCGCATGCAGATAAGTTTAACATTTGGGGGAAAGTTATGACAACGGATTGTAGCAATCTATAGCAAAGGCACAGTCTTCTAATACTATATTTTATTACTGTGGCGAAGACCTGTTTACAGCATTGGTCTTACGATGGGCTGTAAAGAAGTCAATGTAATCTAAAGGGGAAAATAATCATCAAATTATAGAAATGTCGGAGATATGTACCAACATACACTAACAATAGAGGCGAGTTAAAAATATCAAGACAATTCTAAAATATTACTATTAAAACGTATTACCTCTTCGCATAATGAAATATTTTACATCGCGCAGGGCCTAATCGTCTAAATCTACCAAACGTAATATCAAGAATAACTCAGCACCTACAAAACAAACACTACAAGAAATTGATGACAAAGCTGGTGCTGGACGAAATACAGTTGTTCTAGTTATTAGTGCAAGCGACCAGCCCTCCGGAAATGAACTAGATAGGTCTAGAGAACTTATGTATTCACTTAGGTCCGCTTACTTCGATGCCTACTTCGTCTATGCAGCACAGGATTTAATGAACTATAAAAATATAAACAACGAATACCTGGATTACTCAGAGATTTTTATTACGGTAACATTCTTTTTGATTTGATGATTTCCCATTTTTTGAAAGTTAATATTTTTATAAAAATACTAAACGTATAATTTTCCTTTTCTTTGTTTAGTTGTCTTCTACGTGCGTGCAGGATGTTACTGCAGCAATTGATACATTTCTGATTAAAAGTGACATTCCGAAGAGAATAATTGGAGCTCAGTGTCCTTTTAATGGAACAGTCTTTGATCAAATTCCTCTTGAAGATACTGTATTACCTGGTCGAAAACAAAATTATCGTATTCATCCTTTTTATTTAAGACTGCAAACACATATTTATGTTCAGGTAATAGCACCATCTATTAGTATATGATGTGATACTTTCTTTCATACATATATTATGTCATTTAGTTCATACTAATATATAAAAGAGGGCACTGTCACATGATATTCTTCGCTGGATTAAATTAAATATTTTTTTCCTGTGTTGAATAAATATTTTTTATATTCTGAATATTTATATATATAAACATATTTTTATTTAATCCAGCAATGTGAACCAATGAAAATTTATATAGTTATATTTTGCAATATGTGGCCTTTTATTTCTTTTATTGGGTTGATATCACTGAAAAATCTTTTTATTGGCAGTGTGACATCACTGAATTTTGTGTTCATTTATAACATTTTCAGTTTCGTAACGATGGCCATGGAAGAATATTGGTATGCATGTGGCGCGGAGCTGAGGCATCACAAGGCTGTCAAACGATAAGCGAGCGTGATGTTTACACATTTAACTTCACCACACCCTGCCCTTCACCGGACTTTTGTCTGCCCGCACATTTCGCTGTATCGGCACTTTCTTCGTTTAATACTTGTGCTCGTAAGATAAAAAATATTATAAAATTGTAAAAACATACATATACCCTCTAGGCCCCGGGGGGATTCGAACCCCCGATCTCCTGTTTACTAGACAGGCGCTTTAACCAACTAAGCCACGGCGCCGTTGTTCCTGAAGCTGAAATTAAAAAATGTATCGAAAATTATGAATAACAGATTAATGTAAAATAATTTAAATGAAACAATATTTTAAAACACTTCAGCTGAAGATATATCATCGAAACAGTATTTTGAATAAACAATTATCGTTGGGGAACAAAGGAGAATTTCACATAGTGTTAAGACTAAGTAGGTTAGTACCTTTACTCAGGACAGGTCAGGACTCATAAAACCTATATGGAACCTATATTTACCTATATGGAATTCATTGCTAACCATAAAGGAACGATGATTGGTTAAATACGGATGTATAAAAATATTATGATGATGAGTAAAATTTAATTAAAAGTCGACTACATTTCACAAACTATTAAACTCTTTTCTGTCTCCACAAGAGTAATATGACAAGCAGGCAGAGCAGTATATTACTGTTTTGTGTAATAAGAGTTACGTATAAAATTAGAAGGCTGTTATCCTAAATTTAATTTTTAAAACTGGAAGCTGAGGTGAATGTTTTTTGAAATTTCTTTATAGTGAAGGCTTTATTAAATTTTTTTATAGTACATAAGAGGCTTAGGTTCGGATCCCGGAAACGACAATTCTACAATTGTTAATTTGTTTAATTCCAATTTAGGACTGCTATAAACTATACCCACAGGTTCCTGTAACATACAATTGACTAATAATTATTTTAAATTTTACAATGAAATAGAAATTGAATATAAAAATATGTATGATAATAGTTTATTCCGTTTTAAGGCGTAAATAGTTATATCAATCGCTGGGCTTCCTTTTTAAATATTTTTTCAGGATGCCCGACTCTTACAGACATATCTATAAAATAAACTTCAACCATTATTAGATACAATATGGGGAAGTTCGGATTGCGGACGCTAGAATAGATTAAAATTTTTTTTATTCCATTTTTATTATAATTTAAGTCATCGAGTAGTGTTTAGAATTAAATGAATAGTGTTGATTTTTTCCCTCATTCCAATTATGTATATTGTAAATGTTTCAGATTCGGATTGTCGCCTGCCCAATCAAGTGGGCTACTACATTCGACATTCGGGTTTACGTTGCTTGCCGCTGCTTGGGGATGGAGCCGCAATGTCGCCGTTTTGGAAAGTGCATTTAGGACTTTCTCTTATGATCTCAATTTTGTATTTGAATCAATAAACGTAAATATAAAAGTAAACTGTTTTGTGTTTATCGGTCGAAAGTAATTTGTGATATTACAGTTTCTACAGTTTGAATTATACAGTCGCAAATTTTATCATTAGTATAGTTTTAAATAGATTCGGTATTTTCGCAATATTGAAATAAACAACATAAATTTTATAGAATCAATTATCTTTTTCAAATTCTTCGTATTATTTTATTCAGACAAAATAGGCAACAATAGTTTTTGGTCAAAATAACTAATTGGTTTTACACGTTAATGTTATTTTGTGAAAGGTACCTTGGTATTGGTGGTTGGTGCTATCAGGTGCTAAGTTGGTGGTAAGTCAAGTTAATTAGTGGAAAGTACGAATCATCATATAAAAAGTGTTTGATTTGTATTTTTGACAACAGTAAACAGTTATTGTTATTTGGAACGATGCGTGACATTTTGTACCTATAGGAAATTGTTTTCTTTCAATGATATACTTTGGAAACTAAGTTTAAATTGTAATACATTTTTTTTTGTACAAATTTGGCTTACAGCTGTAAATTGTGCAGCACAATTACTAAACACAATTTTGTTTATAGAGCATTTGAGGTTATAGGAATTCCATTCTCGAATGCTAAAAGGTAATGAATTGTAATGTACGTAACCAAAAAGCGATCCCATACCCCTGGTGGGACTCGAACCCACAATCCCCGGCTTAGGAGGCCGATGCCTTATCCATTAGGCCACAGGGGCGCTGTATAGAATTTTATATTTATTGTACTATTTTAACACAAACAAATTTATATAATCACTAACTACAGATAACATTCATTGCTACTCTGCTCTCCTCGACGCCATTTGATATATTTGCGGCCATAGAATAAGAACTTATATTTACAACATAATGTATGGCATTTTACACATTGTCAGTTTTATTATACATTTATCATTAGCAATTCAATAATTATATATATATATATATAACAATAATATTACATAATTATGACAATTATTATTATCCATTTATTAACATGTTTATTTTTTTAAAGTGTATCTTTATCTAGTCTAGTGGAGATATCTAGAACGTGGAAAACTGTAGTTCAAAAATTTGTTTTTAATTATTAACGCTTCATGCTCCGACCAATAGACAATAACGCCGTTTTCTTTTGGAGACATGGCATTATCATATTTTAAGTTTTTTTATGTCTATTTAAATAATCAGGACAAAAGGACGAAACGTTAAACGTTGGGCGGCTCTACCGGTATCACGCTTAGACTCTTTTCAAGCGTTTTCATATTCACCATCCTCCCTAAGCCTTAGAGTATTAATCTAAGACAATTTATAAAACACAACAACAAATTGAAATCATCATCATTAGCCTGTCAACAGTCCACTGTAGGACAGGCTTGTCACAAGAAGCAAGCCATAAAATAGAGTAAAGAATAAGAAAGTAGTAGGAAGGATTTGATTTGATTTTAGCCGCATGGAAATGTAAATGGGTACCTACCATACATTCAACTTTGCCACTTTTGACTATTATTAGAGATGGTTATTCTGCCATCTGTCGGAGACCGTAAGAATTTTCTGTCATGAAATGTCTCTATATCCTTTTACGACATTCTATCAACCGTTGCACTTCTAACATGACGTAAAAACATGAATATATTTAATAATATACAAATGTACAAACTAACGACATAGACGTCTGTTTTATTTTGGAATGGAAAGCAACTTCTGTACTTCAAAATATACTTATGTACAACCTTAAAGTTACATACACTTTATTTATTTGAATATTTTATTTATGTATGTTACGATAATAGGTGAATTTTAGTTTCTAATTTTAAAACTTAATCGTGTTTTGATGTTCCATCTATCTATGTGAATAGGTAAAAGCACATGTTATTAATTCATTATAAGAATTATAGGTGGCGTTGTATCATAGGTTTTTGCAAATCTATTTAAGATTATTATTTATATTTAAATACATTATTTGCTTTGAATTTTTGCAAAGTTTTATACATATATGTTAATAATTATTAATATTTAAACAAAACTATAATTATTATAATTTCGAGTGATAAAGAAACGACTCCGTGGCGCAACGGTAGCGCGTCTGACTCCAGATCAGAAGGTTGCGTGTTCAAATCACGTCGGGGTCATTGTGTGATATTTTGCCCCATATTATTTGTATTATTTGCTGTAAAATTAGCCCTTGCTTCTTTATTATTTATTATTCCTTGGTTACTGCATACAAAATCAAAGTTATTAGGTAATTTTAATTTGAGATCCAATAGTTAGGCAACACTAAGTACCTACAAGATATTAAAAGCTTTACGTAGTAAATTCCTTATCCTATACTGCCTTTGTACACATGACATAAGCATTTAGATTCTGTGACGTGATAATTTATTACTGGAATAACTCCAATGCTAACTGAACTGGGCCGCTTTAAGGCGGACGATGACAGATCTGCGTATTTCTAAGAAACGGTTGACAAATATTTACTCGAATTTTGGCAGTTTTGTGTAAAACTTATGGATTTTAAAATGATAACTTCTAATCAAGAATCGATGTAGATAAGAACCACATTTCAGACCTAAATTTAGTTTTAAGGTAATATAATTAAAGTTTATTTTAAACTGATTGGAGTGTTACAAACGACGTTTCGTTTGTAAGGTAATCGGACGAGACGGTCACTGTTTCTGGCGCCTTTTCAAATGAATCGCATTCTTGATCATACACACATATGCGCAATGCGCTTGTATTGCTTTCTGCATAAGCATTACCGGTTATGTGCATATACGCGAACACGCCTTCTATCGTTGGATGTGTGCAAGACTGAAGGCTTGCTTGTGTTTAACCTGGAGGTCATAATGGTGATTGGAGAACGAAAACATTTTTTTGACGTACATAGTACGTGTTCATTTGGTTAACACTTATTAGGGTCTTATGAGTTATACGTGATGATTGTGATAATTGATTTTCAGCGATACCTATTCTCATTGCTGTCGGTAAACTTTACAGAAAAATCCCCGGTTTTTTTTCAAGGAAACTTTTGTCATTTTATATTGTTTTTTATTTCTTTAAATTGGAAATAGCAATAGTATGGTAAATATAGACAGGTACCTACGTAAGTTCTTTTCTTTCATTCGTTCATAACATCCTATTACAAGTCCACAAAGCACGATCCTGAGCCACCTGACAGACCTGACTGACATCCATTAATTGACTTCCCATAACACAGCGCAGGTCGCCACTTTATCTTGTGGGAGGTAGTCCTCCAGTGCGTTTGTTTCTAATTAGATCGCGTGGTTTAGTGTTTAGCGTACCTGACTGCTGAATGCCTGGTGCCGGGTTCGAATCCAAATCGTAGTTAATGTTTATGCAAAAATACACATTATTGGTTTCCGATTTCCTATGGTTTTGTACGCATACCCTATATCTATATCTATTCAAAAGCATAAAATTTAAATGTTACTTCGATAACATACAGGTAATTAAAGGAACACATACATATACACACAGGAAATCCGGTCTGTTCAAAATTAAACACTGCCCCTCTCGTTCGCTTCATTTTGGCAGGCACTGTTTACTTTTAAAACTGCTAAAGCATAGATTGACTGCCGCTTCATTTCTACATCATATTGGTAGATGCGGGATCCAAAATCGCTTAACGGGCCTGTTTAAAATGTGGCAATTATGTCGTAGCCGAATTCCACATAAATGTAGTTCCGATCTGAGCCGTGGTAGCCCTGTGGTCAGGGCGCTCACCATAGTTTCATAGAGCACGAGTGAGAGTGACCTGGGTTTGAAGCTCGGTGCCGGCACTACTAAAATTGTTAATAGCAATTTTAAGTGCTGTATTTACCACTTACTCGGAGGTGAAGGAAATTACCGTGAGGAAACCTGCATGTCTGAAAAATAACCAAAAAAAATATTTCGTGAATATGTGAAGCCCGCCAACCCGCACTGGAGCAGTGTGGCGGGCGCTTCCCAGCTCCAAAAACCCGCCTAGATATTTGAGAAGGAGGCCTCTGCCCAGCAGTGGGCACTTACAGACTGCCACTTTAATTTACTGGTTCCGACTCTTGGCAAAATTAGTATGATTTAAAAATGTTTTTTTTTTATATCATTCAGGAACCCCACAACTTTTTTAGTAATCACAGCATTATTTTTATTCAGCTTTTAAAACATTGTAGAGTCAAATCTTAAAAAGCCGCAATAAACTTGGTAACTGTTGGTTTATCACAGATGGTTATTGATGTACTTCCAGAAACATCCATGCTCCGATGTAATTTCGTAATGCATTCTTAAAGAATACTATTGAGATTCGAAGTATTCAAAGAATGGAAGTGTGATTGATCGTAGTAAATATATTCCTGACTCTACATGAGATTCTATACATTATTAATTGTGGATGAATTTCGTGGACAATTATGTTTATGTTTAATATTTACATGAAATGTTTTTGATACGATCTATTTGCCGTAATGTCCTTTACTCTTCGACAATTTAACCTAGGCGCACTCTGAAACTGAGATTTATTTATAAAAATTATTAATTTAAATCCGCTAATCGCGATTAAACGACATCCATCTACACATGTAACCCTGAACATTTATATTAATCGGAAATTATGACAACAGACATAACATACAATGGAAGTATTTCCAAATAAAATCTCGTTAACCAAAAATCCTCGTAGAAAGCTTAATATTTTTTTATAGAATTAAGAAATTAATATTATAATACACACAAATGCGAAGGCGGAACCATTCGGGCTATCTGTCAAGTAATCACTGACATGTCGGTTTTGCGTTGCGTTTGATTTTTTTTGACCTTCATAGACTTGCACAATTAGGTAGCAACTGGTTCGATGACGCTAATACAAATGTTGACGCAAATCATCAAACACTCACCCAATATATCTTGATTATTGTCAATTAAGTTTTTTGTGAACTTTTCGGTCCAATTGACCCTCATTCTAGTCGGCGTGCGTGCGCTGTATCACACAACATAAAACGTTGTCACACAACATTCAAATACTAGACGTTATTGATCATATTGACGAGAGTTTCATATTCGCGTTAAACAAACTAATTACCTAGTTTCGCTAGCAACGTCGTATTCTGGAAAAACGAACACGTCAGAGTAGTAAATAAAATGTAAGTTGTTAAAAATAACACTAGGCCAATTCAGTCTGGCTTTACTGGAGTAAATTAATAATATTAAAAGTGTGGAGGATACCTAGGTAGGTAGCATATAGATGCTACTACCTACTAATTAGATATTATTGCGCAGATACAATAGAACGAGAATTTATTTAATTGTTGGATGTTGTTTTGTATTTATAATGTGACAAATAAATGTTTTATCACAATTAATTTTATTTTCTAGGTAGGATTTGTAATTCAATGTAAGGCAATTATATAAGTAATTTTCAAATACAATAATTATCTTTATTACAAATAATTTATTTGCCTTAGTAGGTTAATATAACATACATTGAATATAACAATATAAAATTCAATGTGTAACAATTTTCATTGGCACATGTTAGGATTGGAAGATACCTTTTATAAGTAAAAGATGTGCGTGTACTAGAATGTTTTTTTTTGCTTCCTTTACTCTTAGCCTAACTTTCAATGAGGAAGTCAATGATAGCGCAGTGAGTTTTCCAATAGATTATTATTCTAAAACAGCAAATAAATCTCAATTTAACGAATATTACCAAATCATTTAAACAATTTGACATTGATACCTTAATATACCTTCCGCTCTAGGCGTATCATTTTCAAGTTAATATCCCAGAAATACTCATTGACTTCTTACAATTTTCCTACGTAAGAATCCAGAAAAACCCCTTTTTTTCCGTGCGACTAAGGAATAATCTCAAGAAATCTCTGTCAACAAATCCGGCGACGAGACTCACCACTCGTCAACCGAAACGCAGAAGCACAAGATGCCTCTACTTCACGTCGGTATTACTCACTCACGGTCGGTCGGTAGCCGGACCATTCGAGCAGCAGCAAAAGCCGCCGCTTGGCTCCTCCACGTACAAGTATATTTTAAAGAAGATAATATGCCTTATACGTCAAGTATAAAATTAAGTTTTTTTATAGGAAGAAGACCTTATATGACCAAATAAAAAAATCCTAGTTAAAGTCTACAGCGGCGTATTGTTTGCTGTTTAAAAAATATGCGATAATTCACAGAATATTCTTAAACTAAATTACGGTTAGTAATATTAAGATGTATAAAATGCCTATTCCAAGCTATAAGCTTGAAAATAACGCGTAGAAAAATAAATTACTTACATAAATAATATATTTCAATAAGCTAGTTAACCTTAACTTTTGACGCTATTGGTTTGGTAACGAACACAGTTTTACAGAAACAACGCGAGTGATCCCGTCTTTACCCGGGTGTGTTTGTACAATTACAACTAAAGGCCAATGTCAGTGAATTACGTTGTCTTGAAGTGAATCGACAACCATTGCTGTCTTTATGGAATTGGCTGGCTCATTCCTTTTCTAACTTAGCTGGAGGGTGTGCAAGTATTCACTGCACCACTTCTTTCAGATCGACTAGACCAAATTGTCCAGAAGCTCAGAGGGCGAAAGAAAATTAATATTTGCATATATTTCTGGAGCGGGTAAATGTTTAGAAAATGCGCCGGCGTCAGCCGTAGGATCAGAAGGATCAGGAAGAAAATATAACGGCCGCGAATTGAGTAACGCTTCAATCTGCGTTAACAAAGTATTAAGTTCATCGTAAGTGAGAACTTATAATCATAATAATAATAATAATAATAATAGGGAGGTTCTACAAGGCTCTACATGGCCCGCCTTTCGAAGATACCGTCGCCTCCCTAAACTGCCTGGGTTTTGGTGACCTCTTTGGGGAAACCGAGGGTTTTGTCTGTGCGATACAGGATCAGGTTATTAAGACGAACAACTATCGGAGATAAATCCTAAGGGATGGCATCGTCAACATCTGTCGAGCCTGTCGCCGTCCTGGGGAGTCGCTTCGGCATGTCATCTCCGGTTGTTCAGCGCTTTCTAACTCTGTGTATCTGCACAGACACAACCTAGTAGCCAGAATCCTACACCAGGAGCTCGCGGTGAAATACGGTCTCGTGGATCGGAGACAATCGGAGAAAAAATAATAATAGCTTTATTCATCCTTACACTGTTAAAATTACATAAGAAAAACGAAATGGAAAGTATATATTTACACATTTTTCATTTTTACTTTTCTAGTTAATCAGATACGGTGTAAGGGCCGCCGATGGCGGTAAAAGCCTCCTGCAAAGCCTACCATGTTTTCCTGTCCCGCGCCGATCTCATAAATAATTTTCCTGCAGTCTTTGCTATATCCTCACTCCATCCTTTTTGTGGTTTTCCTACTTTTCTTTTACAATCAATGGGGTACCAGTTAGTTGTTACTTTTGTCCATCTTTCGTTTATCGTAAGTGGGAACTTGTTGACCAATAACATTAGTCAAATGATTTTTGCCACATTTAATTGTGCTTTCCTAGCATCATCCAAAGTAACGAGCGCAGGCTGGAATACATTTCCAATTATTCCTGCTCTAGAAAGGTCATATCACCAACAAAATTGGTTGCGCTGTCGGAATAAAGGCATTAAACAGGACGCGATAGAAATCTTTTTCATGCGGCGATAACACTTGCGGTACTTAAGTCATTAGCAAGTTAATATGAACTGTGCGTCTTGTCAAACATGTAATAAGGTAAATGTAAGTCTTGTGGGCCCTTGCCTACGCAAGGTAGTAAGCATAATAATGCCCTTACATAGGTATTTTCCAAGGGAGTAAACATGCATAGTTGCAACCCGTATGCGAGAAAGCTTTAATCGTCGGAGTTTCGTGGTAGAGCCAAGCGGCGGCTTTAGCTGCTTCTCGAATGGGCCGCGCTCGACTGGGTTAGTACCACGACCTCTTAAAATACCGGCGTAAAGTAGAGGCATCTTGTGCTTCTGCGTTTCGTTCGGTGAGCGAGGTAACCGAAGGCCCACTCCCCCTCCCCATTCCTTGGAGCTATTATTCCAATTTTTGTCTTAGAAGTTCCAAGAGCAAACCTATGATGAAATAATAAAAAAAATTCAGAGACCCACCATTTTAGCAAATGTAATTATAGGTGACATGAGTATGACCAAGTTGGTAAAACCATGATAGATGCTAAATCAATACTGAATAATAAACCGAATCATTTACGCTGGCACAAATCAGCAACACGCCATCATTTATGCTGAATTATAACCATAACATAACAGTACATACTAGGTTCATTCACGTGTAAAGTTCACTGTAGTTAACGAGGCGCCAATCGACGTTGGCAATTGAACGCACGTGCCTTGTATTATAGGAGATGTGTGTATTAACTAATTACATATGTCTTCCAAACTTGTTATCCCTAACCATAGAACACCGTAAAACTTATGAAGCTGTCCTTCTAAAAGGTTCGGTTTCTGTTTTTTAAACAGAAACAGAATGTTCTACTATTTGTTAACACTTAAGAACGATAAGATAGAAGAGGCCCCTTGTCGTGCTACTTGTAGCTATCGTAGACGAAGTCTGAGGCTCACTCGAAGCGAAAAATACAAAAAAGCGCTATCTTCATTTTAAAAGAAAATCTTTCGAATATTAGTATGATCATCGATGATCATGATGATTATTAATGGTGAAAACTATTTAAAGGGCCCATTGTTCACGCGATGAGGAAAGAACACCGAATAAATGATGGTAAAATTCAAATCCTCTGTGAAGAATACATGTGCCATTAATATAATCCTTTCTTGTAGAACTCGAGGGCCATCAATAAAGATGTCCGCTGAATTTAGGAGTTCTGATAAGATTTAAGTAATTTATTCTCGTGACTGTGTAATAAAAGTAATGGACAAAGTGCAGAAATTTATTTCCGCTTGTTGCTAAGCGCAACGTCACGTATCCTTACTTTACCTACGGTTCGATGGGCGCAGTGGCTATTGGCTTTAACGCTACGGGTAACGGGTTTGATTTTCACACTGATCTTATATATGTATGGCTTAGGGATAAGTATTCCGGGTCTTGGTATTTGCACATGATCAGTTTGTAAACGAACCAACATTGTAGGAGAAATCCAACTGCATTAATACTTGCGAATACCAACACGTGATTCCGCCTTCAGTACTTAATTGAGATCCAGAAGGTAACATGTATGCAAAACTCGAATTATAAGTATCAGACATGTATTGTGATTAACTCCGTCTGGCTGTCACCGTATTCGAACCTTTCTTCGCGAATGAATTCTAGAAAATTCTACGTAAAGAATAAGGTATTGTTCGTTTTTTACTCAAAGCATTTTGTCATGTAGTTACTTGCGTTATACAGTTTATAATAACACAGGTATATTATTTCTGTCGATTTGAAGGAAAATCGGGTTGAAATCTGACTCATCACCATGACTATTTAGGTGGGTGTGTCTATATTAATAAGAATTGTTGTTTTGTAGAGATAAATGTGACTGAAGTCACGAGTCACTGCGGCTACGTGATATCGCATGACGCAAAGGGGCTTGGTAGAGCCAGCCAATGGGGAGCTGCCAACAGTCTGTTGCGTCAGTAACAGCAAATAGTGTAATTATCATACAATATTTTTCATGCTAAAATTATTACTGTAAGCACTGGCACGGGAATACCTAATTTGTGATTGAGACAAGTGTACACTTGTACGGATATTACTTTAGTAACCTAATAATAATGTTGGTTCAGCTTGTAATACCTACATAATATAAATATAATGTGCGTAGAAAATTTCGATGTAGTTTCGTAATTTTGCCTAAGAATTGGGCAATAGACAATTCTTGGCTTCTATTTCAGTTTTCATTATGAGAAGATAGCTATAGAGCATTAGAGACATTGTGAAAAAATTGGGAATTTAAAATGTCATAGACATTTAAAGTGATGAAACGTTACGTGGATGTTGCCAACTCGCATGACTGAATTAGACGTCGTCGGCGAGTCACCGGAGCGCGGTGCGAAGTGTGCGTTCCGAGTTGTGCGATGCGCACCGGTCGCGCCACACCCCCGCGCCGGCCACTGCATAGCGCAACGACTTTCTAATCGTTGACGTCACTGACCTCAAGAGTCTGGGACTGTGGCTAAATATAGACTGCCCTTTAACAGTTAAAAAATACTGAATGTTCACAAAATACGAGTAGCATAGTTCGTCTAATATAAATTACTGCTTTCATACTAGAAGTTCCTGATTAGTTGTCATCACATTAAATACATTTTTAAGAACAATGACCTAGAAAGACATCAATGTCGACAAAAAAAGCGATAATGTAATGAAAAATGAAACCAACTGTTTAACGAAATTTATATTCTGACACCACGTATAGCATACTGCATAATGCTTAAGCTTACTTTTTCTTATCGCGGATTAAAACTAATGTCAAAACACGTGCTCGCTTCAATATTAAAAGAAATATACTTATGTAGCTATTCACGTACCTATATTGGTAGGTAGAGTAGTAGGTAGTCTAAAAATAACAACTTTGTTTGCTAGTTATTTTTGGACAAGGTTACAAGGTACAATTACAAGGTTATTATTGGAAGCTGTGTAGAGAGACTACACTAGATGAAGCGATGACTGATTAACATATGCCCTAAGTCGATGAATATGGATGCATCCGCTATGGAAGCGGTAGAACCAATGGGTCGGATCGACCCGAGAAGTACCACGACCTCGCTGAATACCACCATGAAGTAGAGGCATCTTGTGCTTCTGGGTTCGGTTCGCTCGGTAACCGGAAGCCTACTCCCTCTCCGCATCTCCCTTCCTTATCCTCCGTCCCATCTCCTAAATATAGTCGCACCTAGAACTTAATTTTTGTCTGGTAATTTTCGAGATGGTTATCCAGCCATCTGTCGGTAGCCTTTACGATTTTCAAGGTTTTTCCCTTAACCGGTTACTACACCCGCGGGAAGAAAGGGAGTGGTAGATTCTTACGCCGATACCACACGGCTATGGATTTATCATTGTTAATCAATTAATAAAAAAAAATGTTTAATATGTCATGAATCTAAAAATTTCTATATTCGTGTGCAATTCCTCGATTATTTTGCTGTTTTGATTTAAGAACAAGTACGAGCCAATGACAACAATATAGACTGATCAATCTTATTGACGTTGAACGAAAGCGGAATTTTCCAATTGCTTTGCCATTGCAAAAGGTAGGATAATTTCTCTTTTGTTGTTTAAAAATAGTTAAGTTGTTTAAAAAATACTTCATTTTCCTTTTAACTAGATTATAGAATTTATAATGTATGTAAAACATAAAAATTAAACAATTTTCCATCAACACAAGTTTCTTCTTTTTTTTAGATGTATGTAGTAAGGGGCCAGCATCATTTAAAATGCAAATTTAGTGTAGTATAGAAGCAACGTGCCGAACGTTAACTCCCGGGTTCTTCCTTTCAACAGTTATTTTATTTTTTTCCTGTTACTTGTGTATTTTAATTGTATGTACTTACCATTCATGATTATTCATTTCAAACTTCAAACTTTGGAGTTCTTTTGGACTTGTACGTGTTACCTAATCTGTGGTATAGTTTCTAATTCAACGCAGACACTCAATTACAAAGTGGACGATATGATAAAATGGCAACTTCATAGAAAATATTATCAATTATCTCTTATTGAGGATCTAGCAATCCCATCTTATCGCGTAAGTGTTGTATGTCATTTTTATTAATAAATTTGCCGACCAAACTTGCTAAGTTTTCCAAAGTCAATATTTCTGAGTTCTTTAAAACTTCAAAATGTAATAATAAAAGTATAAATAAAATAAAAGTAAAAAGACTTTTCAATTACGTGATGGCATATCGCGACTTTGGGGGAGGCCTATATTCAGCAGTGGACTTGTAGACTGAAATGATGGTGAAATATGATATCGCTTTTCCGCTGCAGCTAAAACCACCCAATACGATTTATTTTTATTTAAGTGATTCTTTAACACTTCTTTATAAGAGAGGTCGCCGCACAACTGAACGAGACCCGAAAGTGTACATAACCGCACACATGATACAGGCGAGATACTTTAGGACGGAAAAAACCAGGACGCTACCCGCGTTCCGAGCTGCAGAGGCGGCGAGACGTACGACGTATCTCTTCACAACCTCGCGCTCGACCTGTATCATATACATATGTACATGATACAGGTGCACATATACATGGTGCCTTGCCGAGAGTGTGTACAATGTACAGTCGGAATCTGAAGCCCGAAATTCACCGAGTTCCAATGTTCAAGTGTCGGGTGTATCGGTAAAATAATAATCGATTACAAATTTTAAGAAATGAAAATGTTTATGTTTCCTTCCATTGAAGAAATTAAAAGTGGACGCGTGAGGAGGGGTTCTATTGAAATCAAAAAACATACTTATTTCAATAGAGAAGGCTGGGTAAAACCACCTGCTTGGGATCCAGTAATAAACGAAATTAAATCTAAAGCCAACCATAACAATGCACAACCTCAAGATACTGTGAGCACATTCTGCGTAGATACGACCAAAATTAGTAAATTAAAGCTGAAGGTAGCCCAAGTTAACTATGGCATTTGGACGTCTAACACCTCAGACCCCCCGTGACCACGACTGCTGTAAAGCAATCGAAACGTTTCAAATGTGTAGTGTTCGCGTAAATACAAGAAATCTTTATAAATATACATCCATAATCTAAGATGGTGGTCATTTTATTTTCGAAACTTTATGTTGATTAATACCATCAAATAAGCTTTGTTTGTAGATAAATGTATATAAAGACATGTATTTAGATCGCTATCAACAAAGATAAAACACTGTGTCTGCCTTTTGGCTGTTTAAGACTAGTCCTATCAGAAAATGCGATACCAATTTTCTAGTAAGCCTATAAAATGTATATAACCTTATAAAAAAAAGAACATATAAAGCCGATACATATTGCCGTCCTCGATGGAAGATGGTATAATCCCCTGCTTAGCAGGTAGATACCCTACATCTTTGTAACTGTAACTGAACATTTCGCTATTAGTCGGAGACTATTTAATCTTTCTGACATTTGCCTCGGGCGACATTTCCAGGATAAGATAGGGTGGTAGATTGTCTAAAAATGCCACTACACGGCTATTGTTTACAATAAAAGCAAATATTAATAAGCTAAAAATGACATAATTTCACACTATTACAGCCCAGTAGTATTGGTTCTTCCTAATTACTTTATTAAAATTATAGGTTTCGTCAATGCAGTTTAAAGGCTTATGGCTTTCAATAAATGTTGCATCACTACGAGGAACAACGTTGTATCAGTTGTGTGTGTAAACGCTCTTCGGTGTATAGTTTCATAAACATAGCTTTGTTATGATTGGGCAAGTGGACACTTACGTCTAATGATAACCACGGCCGTATTCAAAGTTACACACATAGATAAAGTTACTTCGTAGTTTGTTTGCTGCTAAAACATTCTGTTAAGCCTTGAGATTCATCTTCGTTCCTTAAAACCATAGTTACCTGTTATCATTATACAAAATGCAAATAAATTGTCAAAATGTTAAATTATTTTACATTACTATTTAATAGCTGCGTAATGTAACATGAAATTCCAGAAATTTAACAATGCTTTACGCCTCCGAGTGATAGAACGAGGCGAGCCATGTCTCCGGTGAACTATGTTCCCGCAGAACTTTCTATTAAATATGTACTTTCAAGCTTTGCCCTTTAAGCAAATAAATTTCTGTGCACTTGTATATATGACATTTTCGTCAATATTTATGGTTTGTATCAAAAGAGTGCATACTAGTTGAGAATAAGTATAATTGGTGTAATTAGTGATTATATGACCCATGTTACATGTAGCGCAATTATTTTACATATTTTTCTATGAAAATGATATTGATAACTATAATACACATGAAACCACTAATGTATTTAATGATGATTAGCAAAAAATGATCGTTGGCTGACGCAATGATTGTTCCATCCAAGGTTGAACAAAGGCCAACGTATCGAAAGTACTGATTACAGTACTCTGTGGAGGCTTGTGATTGGTTGCTTCGGGAGGCCTGGCCGGGTGTGGCGAAACGTGTTATGCCCCGTTCTGTTGGAAATGTCAGTTGCTTTTCAAGCTATGTTTAAACAAAAAACAGAACACCAGGAACTGAAAACGATAAGTATACATAAATAAAGTTTTTTACCTATACAAAATGTTGATTACATGTTACTTATTCTGAATACCTGGCAACAATAGTAGAGTAAATTAGTTTTTTCTCCAGCAATTGTTTAGTAGTCTCTTAGTAATTGTTTTCTAACGGTATAAAAAAACTTGATACTAATTTGATGATGCTTTTTTACTTAAAAGGTTTCAAAATCCCGGTTTGCCCGAAAAAAATCTGGCAACACTGCTTTGTACCTAGTGTACTCGTATATCTTGTACAGAGATAAAATGCGACCAACATTGGAAAAGTAATTAAATGGAAAATCATAAGCTCATTTGTCCGTTGGCCTTAATTTATGGCTAAGTAACCTTTGATTCCAGCTAATAAGTCTGGCGTCGCAAATCGCTGCTACAGATGTGGCCTGGATCTTTAACAATTATTGTCTATTTAAGTAGACCTAGTTTGTAACCATTAGTTATGCCTGTCTAGTAGTTTGAATACTAAATATTTATTTTTTTGTAAATACAATACAAACATGCAGAGTTGAAATGTAGCTTTGGCGCAAAAAACATGTTTGCGTCTGAAAAGGAGAGTCATATCGCATATTGATAAAGATAAGATAAAAATCAAATATCTATTGATCATTTCTTAATGCGCAATAAAATCATAATGTATTAAGTAATTATTCTGTGAAAATCTTTAAATACCATAAAAGTCTTGATAATTTCATTGTAAGACATATCATATTCACACTCACACAGAGTGTGAATATGATATGTATGTATAATTTACCATAAAATAAAATTGCAGCTACCATCTAATGTACTATCTAATGCTTTCTCCTATGGTGATATCTAAAATTTGTAATTACATAGAATTAACAATTTTTTTTTCATAAGAGGGAATTGACTGCTGCAGACCTGTTGACGACAGAGAAAATTGGTGCTAGTAACCAAAAGACGAGGCTCCGGAGGCCAACTAAAACCGGGAATCCTATCCGAATACTGCCATAAAAATTACTTGAAACTTGAAAAGTGATTTTAGTGCGATGGTGCCAGTACTGCGGTTACCAACCAGTTTATCCATCGTGGAGAGTATGGGCAAGTTTTTCGTAAATGGCATGCCTTTCGTTGATCCTTTAAAGGTAAAGCTTATGTTCAGCAGTGGACATACACAGACAGATGTAGTAGTAATTAGTAGGGTCAGATCGGCGGAAGAAAAAGAAAAAGTATACAATTATATTATCGAATACAAACATTGTTCTAAATCACTGCAGACAGAGTATAATTATAGTCTCGCAAATATTGAGATTGCCACGGTGGCAATCTCTCGGTCTTATATCTTATATATTATATACACACTGCATTATGGATATTTAAACAAAATAACATAATACGCGAGTATTAGCTAAGTTACCGGATGCGTGAAATTCGATAAAATTTAAATCAGCATAGTTGGTGCTATGTTTAGAATTTTAATTAGGTTCAACCGTCAGACAACCTCATTAAACCCAAGTTGTTATTAAAAATAATATAACTACAATAATGGCCAATATATATAAGTGTCCATTTTTTTTAATAGTTAAAGAGCCATGCACCGCGATTGAAAAGGCTTCGAATATCGTTGCCGGTATAAAATTGTTAGATATAATTTTAGGAAAGATCTGATTTCCAACTTGCTTGGCGGTGAAGAAAACTGTCGTGTGGAAACCGGCATGTCTGAGAAATAATAATAATACATATTTACAGTGTGTGTGTTTTAGACATGTGTTTGCCATACACACACTGAAGTAGCGGGTCGAATTCTTTCTCAGCTCCAAAACCTCGTGAAATTTTAAGAATTGATCGTTGTCCAGCAATGGATATTTACAAGAATCTTATGTAACGCGGTCTCCTTTGGTCTTAATCTCTCTGGCCTCGAATATATGGATTTACCTCCATGGGTAATTTAGCCACAGCTAGCTCTAAAGATTTCTTGAGACTCTTGGTCGGGGTAACCTTTTGAGCAGACTGGAGTCCTCCAGTATTTTTTTGTGAATAGGACGAGAGTGTTGCCACTGAGAGGCCTTATTACACGATCCAAGACAGTCTCTTGATAATCTATGGTTGAAGCCTTTACTCGTTTTTCACAAAAAAAAATTTAAAGTGCACATTTCTTCTTCACCAGCTTATTTGGACAGCAAGCGTTTTGATCGAACCACTGCCTTAAACTGCAGGTTCTGTGTAAAAACGGTAAGCACCTCTTTGTTTCACGAGATAATATTTAAGAGACTGAGGAATTGTTGGTGTACCTGTGTTGACAGTGACACGAACATGCCTAGACTGATGCCTAGCTTTTGAAGCGTCTTAAAAACTATTGACGGCTCCATACCCACTTTGTGCACCTCCCTCTTTCGTTAGGAATTTTTAACAGGGGCGTTCCCTATTTCATAATGCAATTTAACAAACACCGTGGTAAATAATATGTAAAACACCAGCAAATCGATCAAGGTTTCTTAAATAATAAACCTATTGTAAGTTTTTTTTCGCAAGAAACGCGACCTTATTTATGTATTAGTTACAATAATTAATATAGGTGTGATGGCGGTGAAAAAATACCTGTCACGCCGCTGTTTGTGTGGTCTGCCATTCCTTTCTTCCCGCGGGTGTCCCGGACCAGATCAAAAATGATGGCAGCGTCTAAGGTACGAGACATCTGGTACTGCAATCGCCAACTTCTCCGATTTTGAGAGCTCTATGTCCAACAATGACTGATGAAGAAGAACAAGATGAATATCAAATTAGTAATAAATAGTTCACTACCGATACTTTGATTTTAGAAACTGTACAGGCTTAATACATTGGTATTTTACGCAAGGGTGACAAAAGAACACAAAATCACTATGGTTTATTAGATTAACTCATACTTCTTTAAGTTGTAATATGTAGGTTTCGTTGTCACCTCTGAAACCAGATAAATTGCCAGTGATGGTTTTAGTCTCTACATAATCGTAGAAAATAGCAGCAAATGTACTTTTGTCCGGTATTGAACAAGAGCCTGTTTTTTCCGATATTGAAACTTCTCATTTACATACGGTAGTTACCATTATTATGGATGCACTGTTGATGATTATCAACCTCATGCATCTGGTTTATTCTACGCAATATTGTACTGCGCAGTTATCTTATATGAATTTGATCGAGTTATTTCGTACTGATGTATGTAAATGCAGTTAATTAACATCAGAATACCTGACAAGCGCCATGCATACATGGGTGTACTTTGTAATTACCCAGTGCACATTGTCCATATAGTGTGCATAATTCATTAAATACACATACAATGTGCGATTATACTGTTTGCACATCGTATTGAAATGACATTAATAGGTATGTTATTACATATGTTTATCGTAAATACGCATTTACCTTGAGAGTTACCACTTTATGAGTAATTTTCCATTAAACACATACTAATTAATTTACGAAAATTACTTCTCTTCTATTGTGCGTATTAAGGTACGAAATGTCAAAACGTTCATTTTCTGTTTCTTTTTTTATGGAACGACGCAAGGAATGTAATTAAAATATTGTTAATTATAATAAAAATATTTTGCTATCTAGCACGTCACAGAAGGGGGTAGTGTCGATGCATTATCATAGAATTCTAAGCATTGGCCTGCAAATTTTAGACGTATTTGCTGTAATCACCACCTATTGAATAAATAGGCTGTTAAATAAAGAAAATAGCTACTATATATGGACCGTTTATTTTGAAAGTGGTGTAAGTCCATTTTTGAGAAAAATGAGCTATCACGTAATTCATGCTTAATTTAAGGTAAATTTTTTATATATAACTAGTCCGTGTTTAATTTCTCAAAAAAATCCCATGTTTTGTACAACTTAAAATCGGTCGGTAAATGAAATTGCATAATCATCGATTATGAAAGTGGTGTAAGTCCAATTGACAGAGGTAGGTGGCATAGCAGATGGATGCCGATCAGTGTTTTGTTATTTTTCATTTATTTTATACTAGCTGTGTCCCGCGGTTTCACCCGGGGACGACTTGCATTGTTTCCCCTCCGTGTTTTCACTACTCGAAAGTTAAAAAACAGATAAAAAAAATACTAATGGGGAACAGGTCAATTGGTTGCAAATATGTTGGTTGAGGTTCCTCAAAATTGCACCATATACCATTTTTTATAAAACAACGATGACGGACGCAGAATTTAAAATTATCAATTTATTACCTCTACGTCCTGGAAGACCGTTAAAATTTGAAAAAATCGCCCTGGAGCCTTTGTACCAAAATGCCAGACCTATTACGTACGAAAAATATAAAGACATGAAGCAGCTACTACCCTATATACCTCCGGTGCATCATGCATATTTTGAAACACTACCACATGCAGAGAATAAGTAAATTCTTGTAATCAGTATCTTGTAATGACAATGTAATTGCCGTCTAAAATAAAATGTTATGTGTTGTTATGCGTATTTGTAAACAAAATTATATTAAAATGAAGTATATTTTAAGCGATATTTGATTTTTCAAAATTGATATTAAACGATTTTTACAATTGTCTTATTTTGAAAGTGGTGTAAGTCCATTTATAGCACATAAATATGTGTTATCGTAGTCTAATTAGCCAAAAACAAATTTATATAAACAAATTAAATGTTGATAAAATAATAGAAACAATGCCAGACCTCATATGATTTGCCTGCATTTTTAAATCAACAAATATAGTAACCTTTAATTTTCTCGAAACAAAAGAAAAAGGACTTCCACCACTTTCAAAATAAACGGTCCATATTTAAGATGTAGCATTTTTTGATATAGTTTTTCTGCGTTCAATCGGGCGCCATGAGAATTTCGAAACTTTTTCTTTGTGAGTCTATATTATGACACCCACGGGTAGAGAAAGAAAAGAGGTGACAGATTTTCGTACGCCGCCACAACACGACCTTAATTTGAAATGATTCACCGGCTTGGATTAATTTTTTTTAAGGAAAAGACGACGAAAGAGCAATCGATTCGATGAAATTGTGTTGCCGGCCTTTAAGTGTATTTGGGAGATGGGAAGGAGGATGAGAATAGGGATGGGGAGAAGGAGCGGGCCTCCGGTTACTTCACTCACCCAACGAAACCACCTGCATAGGCCGCCGCTGGGCTCTACCACGTGTTTTGCCTTAGATATGAAATTGGCGCTTTGTCGAATTGGCCACTTTGATCTCAAATAATCTGGCGTTTGGTTAGGAACTGCTAATGCTAAAATTTAGGCTTGTGTATTTGTGTTTTTGACATTCTTTCGTTAACAAAATGGAAAACTTCAAATTTCTCGCGTTATTTACGAATATGGGTTTCACCGTCGCACCAGCGCTGTAGAAACAGCTCGAAGGATTAATGATGTGTATGTGGAAGCTACTGTAAATAGGTACCGTATCAGACTGCTTATTTTTGCACTGGTATTTTTTGAAATGTTCATCCCGCCATCTATCGGTAGCCATTTCGATTTTCACGGCTTTTCCCATCGACGCCTCTTACGACACCCAAAGGAAGGAAAGGGGGTAACAGATTCTTACTCTGATAATAGAATAGAAAAAACTAATTAAACAAACTAAAACATTACAAATAATGTAATAAAGCACACACCGAGAAAAAATGTTAAGAAAATTATAAAAACCCCACGAACAAAAAAAATAAAATAAAAAACTACTTTCAGTTTATGCTAATAGTAACATAATGTATACAAAAGAAATAAAAAAAAAACTGTAAATGTGTAAAATGTATGTGATAACTATCATTTGTTATTTGGGCAGTTGTCCAAATAATACTTTGATTAATCAATCAATCACTAGGTAGTGTGCTGAAAGTTGAAGTGATACCTCACGGCACACTGGTAAAGCTCGCTCTGAGACCTTGAAATTAAATGAAGACCCGGTTCGAACTCGGTACGCATTCGGCCCCATACCAAGTATATTTGCCGGACGACCGCGTGGCTTAGAGGTTAACATACCTGACTGCTGTTTCATGGGTTCCGGGTTCGATTTCCAGCCGAAGCCTATATTTGTGCAAAACATAAATTATTATGTAAAGACGAGTGCCTCTCTATTGGCACAATGGTCTGGGTACACTTACGACAATAAAACATTTCTCCTGCGCATTCGACAACTGCTGACAGTATTCAGAAGTTAACGCTGTGGTCGAAATCGTCCTCCTTCTCCTTTATTTCAGCCTCTTTCTCCTTTCTGTCGTTGTCGTAAGAGCAGACTTGAAAATCTCACGGATATTTTCTGAAGTTAACCCAACGACAGAACTCACCACATGTCACGTATTATCTCCAGTAGCGATAAACGCTTTTCCGCCCACCAAGTTTGGCTACAATGAATGTGCCCAATGGAAATCCACGTACATTACGCCTAAGTCTATAGTCACACTCGTCGCAAATATAGGGCATGTTGACGTGTCGCTGAGCATGTAGTTGCGTACAACAAGGCAAACGTGATGAATGTCTCTAATAGCGTTACCACCAGCGGGTAACTTTGCCGGGTAATCGCGTACCCAACGGTATAACTAATATCCGGTGCATCACTGCTTTAAACAATTTCTAGGCTACCCTATCTCGTGCTTCTACTTGAGCTCGTGCATGTTTGTAAGACTTTATTTCCATTATATCTGATTTACAAGATTCGTAGTTAATCTCATCTCATAAGCAGCCCACTAACCAATGTTAATTCGATACACTTAGATTAGTTGTCACTGAATTTATGAAAACTGACTCGAAGGGTGATTTAAAAAACAATCTAACGAGTAGGTAGCTCTTAATTGCGTCGCCGAATCTTATATAACAACGTCTTAAGCTTGTATGGTTCTTTATAATGATATGAAATTTTTTTCTGTAGATTCTTACTGGAAATAGCACAGGGTCCGCTATATATGTATTAGCCAAGTATAGTTTTAATATTAAGATTTATTACCAAATTGTGAAATGGCACCTTCGTCCGGACTAAAAAATAAATACACACACATACGTCAACAGAGAGTGTATGCAAACGAAGGTAATCAAGCTATACTTGTATTAAATGCTCCTTCAAATAGTTGGTTCATGCGTAAATTCATTAAATCATCCTTGATAATACCAACATTATTTATCTATGAAAGTATTTACATTTTTTTAAGACGTGCAATAAAGGCTAAATAGAAAAATTAATGTCTAATCTATATATAAAATTCCTGAGTTTTTTTTCTCACTGGTCTCATGAGATAGAGACTGACAACATGGCCTATATACTAATTCTGAACCTACGCGATTACTAATACAAATGTAAATAAATATTTTAGAATAGTTAAAGTTTAAGTTAAAAGTAGTTAAAGTAATTTTTTGTTTAAGATTTTTTCCCGTCACTAATTACGCTATTTATTTTTACAAAAAAAATACTTAAGACTCTTATACCTATTACTTCCAATATCTAAGAATAGCGTTTTGTATAACATATCTTTAAACAAGCATAAAATCGTCGGTAAAAACTTTTCACCCTGTTATATGGTGATGAGATAAGATGAATACAGACTTGGGCAGATATTTGTTTAAATAATAATTTGGTTCTGGTATCTACAAATACATACCCGACGGAGACAGACTATACGAGTCTACTAAGTTATGACCTAAGGTAAATAACATGGTTACTACGTCCCTAGGTAAAATGTAGCTAATTTTAATCGTTAGCGGACGGTGGGCTATAACATGAGGTGTAATAAACGGGTATGGGTCCGGTCGCTATATTTAGCGAGCGCCAGAACAGAAAAAGCGACTATTCTGCTGGTAAGGGCTTGCATAGTGTGCATTGCATTAGGGAACCGGTCCACTGAAGTTCTTAATAGCATTATGTAGAGGCAATTCATAAAAATAAAACAAACAAGGAATAGCAAACTGTTGGAAGGATGGAGTCAAATGATGCATCATCATTCGTTTAATATTCCCAATTGGTTTGACATTGGCATCGTAGATGTATGAATTAATGTATTTAGGATAGATCTTATTTAAAAAGTATGTAATTTGATTTGAAAGTCGAAAACTTAAGTGAATAAATAAGTTATCACGACCGAATACACAATAATGCAGGGATAGCCCCAACTTTTGACCAAAGCTTATGTGGACTAACGTGACTGGCGGCGAGCCTGTCGCCGTCTCAGTGTCCAAACCAACAACTATTGGTCTGGACAACATATGACGATGGCCTACATAAAGTACGATTTTGGTTATTATATATACTTATTGGGGTGTCAAAGTCGGGTGTTTTGCTTCGGAGATCGGAGAGATACCGTAACCTTAAAAACAGGCACTAGAACTAGGTTCTGCTGTCTTGTTACTCAAAAGAGTAGACAGCGAATTGACGAGTGTACAGTATTTGTCCAATGGTGTGTAGTAGGCTTGGATAAGTACAATATCTATTTTGCACAAAATATAACATGAGATAAGCAAATGCATGAATCATGTGATTTAGGCAATTTTTTACTACTTATATTATACGACGATGACTTGGATCGTCACTTGGTCTCACGTGAACTGTTCAAGTAAATAAATATTTCAACACATACATCGCTTAATATATTTGAACATGCGAGTACATTACACGCGCAGATACTTGTTCAATTGTTTGGCAAAAAATTACTACATCATGCATGAGGCGCAATGAAAAATTAGAGAGATTTTGCCGATCTAAACGTAATAGTATTCAGTGTATGATCCTTCAGGCCGATTTCGACCACGTCGATAACTTCTGAATCACTGTAATATGTTTATATACACACACATATAAAAATATATATAGTTGATAACTGCGCAAGAGATATAATAGTGCCGTAAGTGTACACGCGTACACTGAGGCTAAAGTTGATTACTTTATCTTTTAACACACCCAAAAATGAATAATTTCGTTTTGTATAAATATATAGGCATCGGTTGGGTTTCGAACCCAGGACACATGGCTCACCAGTAGCGGATATGCTAACCATTAAGCCACGTGGTCGGTCGGTCGCGGTTGGCGGTTAGTGTATTTCTATACTATCAGTGCAAAATATTTATTTTTTCAAAGCATAGAGCAACAAAGGCTTAAAAAAACTTTTAAGGATTGAGAAAAATTATTCTCTGTAATAAAACTACATTATTCCAAAAGGTTGGTTTTTAGTAATAAAAAAATTGTTTCCATAAATATACATTTGTGCAGAACTGTGACGGATCGAGAGAATTTAATACTGTGGTGGCTAAACTACATAATCATGTGTAACATTTTGAAGTGTCTTTGCGAAGGCAAATTATAAAAAATTATAGAGCATTAGAAGTAATGCTCTATAATTTAAAACAAAAAAAGACATTATTATTCAGAATGCATTGTGTACACAATCAATAAAGAATAGTAATTTGTATAATTCGGCGTAAAAATCGTAACTATGCGGAAATCAACTTAAGATAATTAATAAAAGAAACAGCAAAATTCAACTGCTTTCATTTTACCACGTTACTTGATTTCGTATCTTGATACGAAATAAAACCTCAGTGCAAATTTTGTATAATATTTAAACGTACTACCGAGTAAAGAGTCATGGGTTTAATTGTCATCCAATTTTTAAATAAATTAATGCAGCATCTATTTTACCTTTTCTATGATAACTTCTCGAAGTTACCGCTCATCATTCATCATGATAAAGTTCTCTTGCTTTTACATTTCCATCACGCTGTTGGTTATGAAGTTCCCTTTGCAATACTTTTTCACTAAGACTTTTACTTGTCTTAGCGGAGTGGTGAATTTTTTATTGTAGGCATCAGCAGGCGCTTCGTCCTGGTGGACATTGTCTGTAGGAATTCCTCGGGGCAAAATGTTCTTTCGTTTTTTCTCAGTTTATATTAACCTCATTACGTCCCAAATAAGCAACTTTTATCTACAGATTGTTGATGACTTACAAATTTATGTTCAGACTAAAGATATAACGTGTGTTGGTGAGGGCACCAATGATGCTGCTCCCCGACACTAGTCTGATGGGATTTGGGTCCGTTAATTTTTCGCCATCATTCGCCAGATTGTTATTTAGCAGTGTGCAACAATCACGTGCAGGTGTGGTTGGAATAAATAAAATTGTTAGTTGTTGTTCCCCCTTTCACCCCTACATTTCGCTTCATTACTATGCAGTGCTTTATCGGCATTAATTCCCCCTTTGTATAGAACAGTTCGAAATTATTATTGTTAAGTATAACAAAACTCGAAAAGTGTCGAGTTGAATGTCTGCCCCAAAATAAAACCTGTTCTTGAAGTTTTTGTAAGAGGCCGCACTGTTCCTGTTATCCAAGGTTAATAAAATTTTAAAAACTAAGAAGCTTCGTAAACATGATTGAAGACGAATCCCACGTTAACATATATACGCTATATTAAGGCCTGCATTCCACGACGAGATATTTATAGAGAAATTAGTTATTTTAAATCCGATGGTACACAGCAACAAGAACTAAGAACAAGTTTTTTAGCTCAGTCAGTTTATCCGCAGATGTTAGGTTTGCATTCTTATGCAATAAACATCGCTAAAATTATGAAAATAGATCTTTATTCCTTCTTTGATCTTACTACACTTTATGTAACTGGAGGTTATGTTTACGTATTAAAAAGACAAAAACAGTAGTAGATTTGGATCATCAAATGCGCAATATTTTATTAAATGAAAAATATAAACATTTAAAAATAAACCTTCAAGCGACAACAATAGAATTTCAATATACAAGAATAATACAAGAAATAAAAAAATATTAAAAATTCTAATTTCTATAATATGGCAGAAATTCTTCTTGCCTTGTGATTATTGACAATAATTGCCTAAATATGACAAAAATAGTTAATTTAAGCTTAACAATGTGTTCATTATCAACGATGTAAGAACATAAAATAAAAGCTAAGCGACCCTCAGCAGACCGCAGTTTATAATATGGACAGATAAAATCACAGGTTAAGCATAATGTAGTTTTTGTTAAGCAGTTTTACCATCTTTTTGCTTTACTTATGATTTAAAATTTGGAAATTTCAACCTATAAGATAAACTCGGCTGACGATTCACATCTAAGTTGGTCGCTGATCCATGTCTAATTACATCAGAGTTAATGGCAGGATTTGATATTAGTGATAAAAATGATGTTGGCACATTTGCAATCGGCCAAATATAGATCTAGGAAAGATAGTTTAATATCTACCTGTCAATCAGGCAAGGCAATATCAATACAATCTGTTTGTCTAGTGGCTACAACTGCTTATTTCACGGAATTCACTAACATCTATTAAATTGATCCGTTAGTTGTTAATGTCCAAATTATGGAATAGTAAAAAAAATTGATTGTAGACAATAACTGATTTAGATTTAAAAATACAAAAAAATAATGCATTTGTATCTTGACACGAAGAAATTTGTCAGTGAACGGCTATGATTAAGGCGAATTGATTAGTTCTTTTCAACGAAAATCTTACTTTGTAAATTCCAAGAAGCGATATATATCAAACATGAAAAAATACATTATTCTGACTTAACCTCATTATTGTAGGCGAGTGTTATTATCTCGTATATCTCACTTTTTTCACATCTTCATTCGATTTTGCTAAATTAAACGTACAGGAATTAGCTGTACTTGTTAGTTAATTTAGAGATATCTGAGCACACTATACAGAGATATAAAATAATTTGTCAGGGTAAATTTCCATGACCGTACCGCTATAAGAGTGTGTTGAAATGTATTCTTCATCTTCATCTTAACAGCCTGTACATAGTCCACTGCAGGGCATAGGCCTCTCCCATAGGGAGGATCTGCCATAATCGTCAGGCTCGGCAAGCGGATTGACTAACGCAGTACCAGACACTTCGCATCTTAGACGCTGCTGCCAGTCACCGTTGTGCTTAACTTTTGTTCTGGTAATAATCGAAATGGTTATCCCGCCATCTGTCGGTAGTCATTGCGATTTTCAAGGCTTTTCCCTTAGTCCCCTTAATAAACTTACATACGATTTGTCAGGCTCACTACCAATCACGTTGTCCCAAATAAGCTCTGGTTATAATTGGGTTGTAAGAACTAAAAATATCTAGAACTCTGACCATCCCAGTATTATTAGGTATATGTTGGTGAATGCTTTGGATTGCGGTTTCGGATTGTCGACTCTCACTACAATGGGCAGGCGGGCAGGGGTAGTGCTAGTAAAGTGTAAAAAAGGCGAACATTTAAGGCAAAACCATTTTCAATTAAATTTTTTATAAGTCATCATTGCAACGTTCGCCCTGGCACATTATTTAACGGTTTAGTAGTTGTTAAGAGGCCTTCATTACTAACTTTGTTTTGGTATTTCAAATTAAGAAACTGTCAACATGCAAATATAGCATAATAGTAAAATGTATCATATTATTTTTTAATTTATCAATAAATATTTTTCTTTTAGTTTCGTTAACAAATTGATTAGGTCGTTTTCGAACTCTGCACCAATGACTTATTCTCTGCTCTAACCAAAGGTAAGGTAGACTGGTAGAGTATGTCTTTTCCAATTGGACCTTTCCGTAAAATTTATGATCAATCTCTAAGCATTAGCAACAACACATTTATACATTGTAAGTATTATTATCATTATTAGTCTCTAGCAAGCAGCTGCTCCCCCCCCCCCCCCAAAAGTAAATAATTCAACCCGAGCCTTAGCTTCGTGCGTACAGCTGCAACTAACCTTGCGCAGATCGCTCTATCTAGCTAGTCCAACAGGGTATCAAACATTAATTTATCTAATCTTTATACACGCTGTCCTCCACTCAACCTGTAGAATGCACTTACTTAAGTAGTGGTCAAGTCCCTAGGTTACGTCGACTAATGTGACTAGCTACCATATTACAGACTATTTCAGTTTGGCGCTTTTATTAATTGCAAATCATATTTTTTTATGGGAAAAGGGGCAAACGGGTAACCGGCTCACCTGAAGGTAAGTCATTAGTCATTACCGACGCCCATGTATATCTGCAACACTAGAAGGGCTGCAGATGCGTTGCCTGTAAAGTAAAGTAGCAGTCTGTATGAGCCCAGGCCTCCTTCTCAAATATCTGAGACGGTTTTAGGACGGGAAGCGCGATTAATCTGGATCGAATCCAGGTCACTCGCGCGCTATCAAACTAAAGTAAGCGTCCTGATCACTAAGCTACTACGGCTCTGCATTGCCTGCCTTTGTTGATCATTAGGGATGGGAAGGAGAGTGGAAAGTGTGCCTTCGGATACCTCACTCACAGAACGAAACAGAAGCACAAGATTCCTCTACTTCACACAGGTATACTGTGAGTCTCTCAGAGGTGGTACTACTCTGGTCGAGCCGGACCGTTCGAGCAGCAGCAAAAGCCGTCCTTACAGTTTTTAATTGGTAAAAGGGTTTCAGTAACCGTAAATATAGGTATATTTATTATAAATAATATAATTATTAACTTTAGTAGAATAGCTAATGTGTAAGTATCTATAGTGGAATCATGCGTACAAGCACATTAAATCCCGCTTACTATTTTTAAAGCCAGAATTATAAATGCAGTGGATATTGTTTTTTTATTTTTTATGCTACAAAGCCTTTAGTTTCAAATTTCAAGATTCTGGGTCAATGAAAATATCCTAGTGGGTTTGAAGTGTATCAGTGTCAAAGAAACAATGCGTCTGTAATATAGAATATAAAGGTGTTCTTTGTTATAGTTTGCATTTAGTTCGAAATTACATTGTACAGGAAAATTAGACCGTAGTCTATTTATAATGAATTTAAATTTTGGTTCAATAGTTTCGACTGATGGACTTACAGGAAAGATCCATTAAGGGTTCCTTTTTTGTTCATTACTATTAAAATTCAGATGAATAGTAGTATTATTTACATATATCGCATAAACAAAGATTTAACTCTTTGATTCGTACTTTATCATCCCTTACCAAAAATCAATGAAAATTAACTACATAGTTTTTTTGCAGTTATAAGAATTAAGATAATGATTAATGTTCTAATTGATGATGTCAAGTTTAACAGCCTTCTATTACGCGTAAACAAACAAAAGGAGACAAGAGGCGTTATTTATTTCGAACTAATCATGATGTACGACTATTTGAAGTTCCGTGATTTATTACAGCCATCTGGTCGTTGGCATTAGCTATATATGAAGTGAATATAAGACTTCACCATCGGTTGTGAGTTATCAACTTGTCAACATACTTATATACAGTGTGACCATAATACCTAGAGTTGTATCTATGAAGCCATACAATCAGGTCAAAAGTCTTTACAACCCTCTGCATTATAAACGGATATTTTACGTGGTTTCTAATATAACAATTAAAAAAAACATACGGTAGCTTTAAACTATTCGCTAAAATGTTATCGACATTTCTATGTATATAAACTTAGGCATTCCTATGTTTCTCACCTTTTCTTTTCCTTAATCTTGTGATTTTCATGCTTAATTTTTAAAAGGCGAATAATCCGGAGTTGGTAGAGATGAAAGATAATTTAGAGTGTTTATTTTTGAACCCCTATTAGAGTTGTACGAAGCATAGAAGTGATGATTTAAGGAATATTTAAATCTCTAGAGAGTTTATCACTACGTGACTTTCCAACCCCTAGTGATTTCAGAATGTTCCAGACATTTGCTGAGTCTCTATTTTCTGCCGTCATGTTTTCACCTATAAAATGTGTGTTAGACAATAGTCTACAAGCTCTGTCCGTTGATAGTCGCAAGTATTAGCACCTCAGCCGGTTCCAAAAAAATATACTACTTATAGTTACATTTGTGTCTAACATAAGGTAAAAAGCAAGAACGATTTTTTTATTTAAAGATTATGAAGCATTTATGGACAAACAACACGATGCAATTAAATAATTCGCTTTTTGTCTATTAACCCTGAAGATAAAACGTTTTGACTTTCAAGACATCTACCTTGTTCTTGTACAAAAGAAAAAAAAATTTCCGTGAATTACATCAGATCATCAAGCTAGGTTTAAAAACATTTTCTTTGAAAATTTATTAAAAATAATATAGTATTTTAGTCCATTTGCCGACAAACACGACATAAGCGCTTTAAAAATAAACGACGTTATTTCTTTTTATTGGTTTATACTTTATTGAACCATATAAGAGTACAATATATGATCAAAAGGCGGACATAATGCTAAAAGCATTCTCTGCCTGTCAACCTTTGGGAGTGACAAAACATCGAAGGCGGTTACAGAATAGAAAAAACAAAATAAAACATTAATACGCTATGTATAAAATACATAAATTAATTATATACGAATATAATAGACTACGAATACAATATGTATATACATATACATACATACTTATATACATTATTATATATATTTATGTGTGATATTATGATGACAACTCAGCAATTATGACCAATTTTTAAGAAATGAGCCTTAACGTTCTTTTTGAATGTTTGTTTACTGGAGGGTTGTCTCAACTTTTCAGGCAGTGCATTCCACAGGCGCGCGGTTTGAACAGCAGACTACGAAGAAGAGAAACCAGAACGGTGAAGTGGAATAGAGAGTCCAAGTCTCCGTAGAACGAAGTTGTCGGTTATGAGTATTACGCAGCAATTGAAACTTTCGTTTATAATCCGGATAGCGGTTATCGAATAAAACTGAAAAAACTGTGAAAAGTATACTGGTGTGTCTTCGTTGACAAATAGGAAGCCATTTGAGCTGAGAGAGGAATGAGGAAGGAAAGATGGTCAAACTTGCGGAGACAAAAAATGAAGCGGATACAGTTATTAACGAGACGATCCAGCTTATCTAGTAGATTCTCATTAGGATCTGGATAACACACATGAACACAATCAATGAATGAAATCTTTTTCGTTTAGTTAATGTTACGTTCGGTTATTTATTTCTACGCTCGTTTACTTTGAAGATATCTGTTTGGTAGGCTAAACAGCCTATATTATATTGGTCATTCTTCAGACACTTTAAATTCGAGAATTCTTAAATATTGCCATTATCCAAGATTGTCATTTTTGTTGGGAAGTTTTTCCAGCTTAAATTGGAAAAATTCGCAACTGAAAGTGTTTCTATATGAACATAACCATGGGCGTAAAAGTACAAATTCTACCATTTTATTGTATTATTGCTACAAAGTTTTTATAACTTACGCCACAGAATTCATGACAGTACAGGCGACGAAGGTAACTCGTCGTAATCAGTAATTAGTATATAATATGGAAGTCGTCAAACGCAGGTGGCCCAAGACTGTCCTTTGTAACACTATACATCTATATAGCGAAGGTTTTTCTAGGCTGTAATAATGATGATGATCAATTAGTTATCTAAGCATTTTTAATGGCGGCGTATAACTCTGAAACTCCATTACTGACCGTTGGTGTAATAAGTGTCGACCAAGGAAAAATTATTAATAATGTCATAAATAGCTAAGCGATTTTTTGTTACTTACAAACAGTATATCTTTACACTTGGATGCATTTAACTGTTGCTGCTGAGGCGTATTTATAAGATGTTTGTATTTAGCCACATATGAGTATATAGATTGTATAGAATCAAGTTTATAATGAAAAAACTCATTGGGTATACGCAATAATTTGAGACTTGAAATAAATTTAATTAAGAGTTTATTGAGACCTGTAGATACATGTAAAACAAAAATTACTATAGGTTCACTGATGTAACACGTTCCTAGACTCTACTTTCCCATTCTTTGAATAGACCACTCTTGTTGACAGAGAGGGCATCGGTTATTCTGTTTTACCCAAAGTGACATGCAGCAAAAGTGAAAACTATGGTTGCACTCTCCCCATACAACAACGCAGTCCTGCTTTCCGTATGAGTCTTTCTTGCTTTCACCTTGACATCTCAGACAGGCATCTGCAAATAAAGAAAGAAAATTTAAAATAAGTACAACAGCGCCAGTAACAATATTCTATAGCGCAATTGTGAATGAAACAGACAAACACTTAACTAAAGTCGAGTGTAGTAAATTTTTTTTAAACCAACATCGTCTTTATTATTGCATTATCTACAACTGATAAGGTAATCAGCGGCTATCATGAAAGTCACGTAGAAATAGACGATTATATTTTCTCCAGTAAAATTTCCACTTCCATACGAATAATGACGTGTTTTGAATCGAATTGCGCTTAGTATTAGCAAATATTACGTACCTATCTAGAATGATCATCTGGAATATTTCCTTTACTTTTTCTACCGCAGATTTATTAGAAAAATTTGTTTCTTTGTGACAATTAAATCATTAATCTGTGATCTAAATAAATTAAAGTACGCTTACAATCAACTCTATTTTACTTATTGTTGTCTTTAGATATTTTACTATTTGTTGTTCGTCTTTAGAACATACGTAATTTCAAAACCTTTTAAGATGTTCATTGGGTGGTAGTTCCTTCCTAGGTATCAACCTCATACCCATTTCTACCGATAAACAGCAGCGCAACTACCATTATGTTCCGGTTTGAAAGGTATAGAGCAGCGGTGGCCAATCTTTTTCAAAGCAAGTGTGAAATGAGAAATGTTTACAGCGTGGTGGGCGTATGTTTTTTTTAGGCTTTAGGAGAATTAAAATAAACACGTTACAATAATATAATAAAATGATTATAGTACATGGTAAATGGTAATAATAATGATGGATTGGTCGTCCAGGAAACGGAGCAGATGAGGAGCTTGTTAAAGGAGGCGATTCTGAAAATTGAAGATGTTTGCCGCTGTCCATGGACTGCAGTAGATACTTACCATCAGGCGCAATTTTAGCTTGCTTTTATAAAAAAAATCATAATAGGGACAAACTCATTGAATGTCAAGATCTTATTCTCATTATAGTAGTAAAGACAACATGTTTTTACCGCCAATGCCATCAGGGCTGCAGGTGACTCGGGGACATAACACCTAGTTCGTTATAGCAATTACATTACAATTGTAGTTTATCCCCTGCTCTTGACCTAGAGAGACACGCAATGTAAGAGCCTACTATTTCTTTCGAAAGGAAATGTACTTTCATATTTTTCGCTACTGGCAGCTGTTAACATTGATAAGTAAATAAAATTACGTCGATATTAACATGTGGAACATAAACTTTCCAAGCTTAGAAAGCAAGAAACATCTTTTCTAAATCTTACGAGTGCCTTGATAGCGCACGTTGAGAACTGTGAATATTTATGTGACGTTGTCAGCTGTTTGTCAAGCCCTCCCAGTATTTGACTGACCACCCTTTTGCAGCCTCTTGCAGATGGAAAAGCACATAATTTTTTAACTGTTCCTTTCGATTTGCCTACTTGAATTCGAAACCACTTTAATGTTTTTAGAATAATAATATCTTTGCATTTTAATTATTTCCAGCCCTCCGTATATCGCCTCGATTATGTCGTCGGCAAATCGAAGACCTGTGATGTATTCGCTACTGATTTTGATACCGTATCCTTTCCACTTGAGCAGCTTGAAAACATCTTCCAATACAGCGGTGAAGAGTTTTTGGGAATATCACATCACCCTGTCTTCCACATTTCTGCAATTGGGTGGGTGTCTTACTCTGGTTCTATACTCCGATAGACATCGAAACCTCTTTGTACAAACATCTATATACTTCAATATACCGGAAGTCTATCTAATTCTAAGTCTGCTAATTATGTAGAAACTACGGGCGGTGACGGCTCCTTGTTTCATGTCCACTGTTTAATTTACAACCTTTTTTTTACTACTTATCTCTTATATTATAGTACCTTATTAACCATAACAGATTAAAAAAAACGTAAAAATATAAATACAACCGAACAATAATTTTAACTGCTATTAGAAAATGAAGTAAAACATTGTGAGTACAAGAGAACCGATTAGACAAAATCATACTGCTAATAAGAGTTAACATAACTTTGAAACTGTTCATATTCTATATTTATGGGTTACATTAGGACTTATGATACTAGAATAGAACACTTTATGGATAGTTATAGTATTAAATAATCAATCTCTAACATAAACCTTATAGGAATAAACGAATAAACTGATAAATTATCCAAAGGTCAAATTGCGCTACACGTATTGCACCCGGCTGACCAAGGGGACGACTATGGCGCCCGACTTATTCACCACAGGCTAGTGCAATGGAGCAGCCTCTCTAGTATCAGTGTAGCGGCACAGCGCTTATCAACCTGTCTACCCAGAGTGCTGCTCCATATCACTAGTCTGTTCGATTTTGGTTTGGATGGTTTTGGTATATGTATATGTATTCGATGAAGTTATTGCTGTTCGCCGTTTTGGCTTTTACAGCTTCATAGGTTTGCGCCTGCGTCCTTGAGGCCGCAGGCGTTTATGCTTTAGGTAGATGATGGTTTTGGGTGATTTTGTCGACATTACTCTGTCGCCGTTTCTTAGCTAGTAAGATAAACCATGTACAGGTGAGGTTGGGGTTTGGAGAAAAAGATGGAACTTACATTCCCTATTACACTGTTTTAATTTTGTAGACAAAACCAAATTACTGAACGAGTTTATGCGGGTGTTCAACGTTCACTTGTATTTTAAAAAGGTTATTTAAAAAAAATAACCCACACAGGTGTACAAAAATAACCCACATAGATTTAAATTAAAGTAAAAAGAAAGTTCCAGCCTATGAATAAGTCACTGCTGGGCAATGGCGTCCTATCATTTCTAAGAGGGTTTGTTCTAGCCGAGAAAAGTCCGTCACGCTAGACTTGTGGGAGCTAAGCAGTCAGGGCGCTCGCTTTTATTTAATAGTATGCAAGACAAACCAGTGTTCGTAACCCGTAATTGAAAATTCAAAAAAATTATTAAAAAAATGATTTAAAGAAAACATCATGAGTGGTACTACGTTTTGGACTGTTATTAACGTTATTAGCGAATCATCTGCATATTATCAGATCCACATGTATATTCACATATAATATAAATTAACATATGTTCTGTAGCCTAGTGGTTAGGGCGCTTGCTAGAGTTTCAGAGAGCGCCTGTGACCTGGGTTCGATCCCGGTCCCGGCACTTCTAAAAGCAATTTAAACACAAATCCCTCAAACTGGTGATGGTTAGCAGCATTATTAGCGCGATTGTATCAGCATCCAGCACTGAATTCATCAACCTGTCTGCTAAGCACGGTGAATATGAACAAGTACTCCGTGAAATTCAGTCACTTTTGCTGACGCTTTCTAGCAAAGGCTTAACGGCAGCAGTGCTCTTGTAAATGTTTGTAATGATAATAAAGATGAATATAAGTGTCCATTTATATTAGTAATCGTGCTTGTTTTGATCGACTAAGAATGTCGGTAAGTAATCGAGACATCGTTACGTTGTGCGGTCACCAAAGGCTTGTTAACCAGATAGTCAAGAAAATGGAACTGTCGGTACAGTTTGTTAATAAATTAATACATTTATCAATTTCATGAACAGTATTTGCATAAACTCTACAAGTATTTCAAGGTTCGTGTATTTTGTACCTTTTATGACAAATTAAAGTAAACAAGGATATCACCGTAGTCAATGGTTACACAGCAGCATGAGGGAATATTTAATTAGCAAAATAGCTTTAGTATTCTCTTTGAAATACCTAAGGAAAATTCAATTAGAAACTGGTTACGATAACAACTATAGATGTACTTATTGAATCATAATATTAACATAGTTAATACTTGTTTGTGTTAACGTAAGAGAAATGCCAAAAAATATCTCGAAATGTCTGATCGCATTCCTGCCTACTAACTGTAGCGATTACTCTAAAGCCTACTAAATGACAGTGAAGAGACTAAGAGACCTCTTGTTCAAAGCCAAAACAATAATGCAACACTAAATTTTGCCTAGGTCATTATTTTTATAATAAAAACGGTTTGTTAATATTTTTGTACACTTTCCAAGAAGATTAACACATCGTACGTCCCAGAGCACATCCTATTAACTTCGTAAATTGTTTAAACGGTTTTTGTTTGTCTATCTATACCAATATGTTCTATGTTCCATTCCAACATACATTTATACATACATATTTATATGTATGAGGGACTTTTCCTAAAATGGTCCTTATGATGCCACAAGTACTATGTTTTAACGTGAAAGTTTCTATGTCTGTTCTTTAATAGCACATGCGGTTTACCGCGAGGCCGTACGCCGCGCACTGCTCGGGCGAGAGGATTCTTGGTGAAGGAATTGTAGGCAAACCGAGTGTCAAACCTTTATGCACTTGACCGCTGCGTTTTTCGAAACACAAGGTTGCCATCACCCAGCACGGTGAGGTAGCGGCCATTCGCGCATTGCCCTACCTTATCGCGGTCGAGCAGTCCATAGAATCTAACCATAAAATAGTACACTGAGCATGTGTAGTCTGATCGTATGCCATATGCACGATTACTATTGGTTTTCCCAGTAAGAAAATCTTGTAAGTACAACGTACATATGTAAAACAGTACAACGTACATACACCTATGTGTATTTTCACCTGCGTATGGCTCTATAGCCAAGCGATGGCTTTAGCTGCTGCTCGAATGGGCCGGCTCAACCGGGGTAGTACTACGACCTCGTGGAATAGCGGCGTAAAGTAGAGTCATCTTGAGCTCCTGCGTTTCGTTCGGTGAGTGTGAAGCCGGAGGTCCCCCTCCCTAAATATCTTTAAAGACCGACAACGCACCTGCAGCGCTACTGATTGCAATTGTACGTGGGCGTCGTTAGTCACTTAGCGCCGGAGCCGGTTGCTCGTTTGCTCCTTTCCCATTAAAAAAAAGTGCGAAAGGAGTCTTTAAGAACCAGGGGGCTGTGAACGGGTATGAACGAAATTAGACAGAGATGTATATTATGCCATGGAATCGAATGCTTTTGATCACATATATATATATATTTAAGAGTTCTCTTGAGATAAAAATTGTGGATTGTGGTAGCCGCGGACAGTCGCTAGATTTATATAATAGACAAATACTAGGTGCAACACTGGTAAGACAGAATCAAAAAAAAATCAGTTTAACTTCGTATTTGTCGTGTTCAATGTAGGAAACCATAGCGAAGCTCTAATACAGTATACCAGCCAGCTAGGTATATTATAATATTATGAAATCTCAAAAGTTACACGTGAAGCGAATCTATAGCAGTTTTTTTAAGGTCATTACCGAATACATTCGCAGATAATTTAAAGCAAATTAAAAAAAAAGTTGCTTTAGCCATCTGTGACAACTATTCAAATGTTAATATTAGTCAACCGTTCGCAAAAGGTGACTGTAAAAAATACGATTCAGAGAATAGTCACATTTTTTATGCAGCAGTTAAAATATAATGCGGAACTGAATTCAATGACACTAAATTATTACAATAAAAACAACTTAATCATGAATTCAAAGCTTTTATTCTAATGAAAACGAAATTATAATTACTTAGTCAGTTTTCGGAAAATTTATTTAGTTAGTACTAGTCGTGAATCTGAGAATCATCCAACCAGGCTCATGCATAACGGGCCTCTGTGATATTCTAGGGTTTTGTTTTTATGGGAAATGGGCAAACGAGCAAGCGGCTCTTCCGATGGTAAATGCTTACCGACTACTAACTACATGTGCATCATAATTATATATTTGCGTTATTTCGCTGAGAGTTTCGTCATCATAGTTCGAAGTTCTTCACAATAGACATCTGCTGTTATTGATACACCGGATCTGAAAAAGATATTGTGAATTACACCATGAAGTGACTACCACTAAACAGTTACCATTACTTCTCTATGAATGTGCTTCGCTTCAGGGCATTGTTTCGGTATTAGACCTGGGCCCACTGCCATTGCGTTTTTCGCTTCCAATTGTCGTCACCCACTTCTCATCACACGTCACACTTCAGTCCAATCTCCTTTAACTTTTGTACCTACTGAGCAAAGCAAGGCAATCATCTTCAACGCGACTTCTTCTTCTGTGCACATTAGCTAATTCATGAGGCGACCATTTCTCGAGTTAATTTTATTTTATCAATTAGGTGCAAATGTGTTAATATTTCGGGTGAAATAAAGTCAAACCATGGCGTTAAGCCCTTAGTTGTTTGATAAGGATCGACTTTCACCATTACTTTTAATTCATCATTAGTATTTTAGTAAACGCAATGCCGATACACTTGCACAAGTGATGCTGCTCCCCATAACTAGTATGTGGGATTAGGGTTCAACAAATTTTGATGGATTTTCCGCCATTATTCGAAATAACCTGATATATTAGCTATCACACACACCGTAGTACGTGGTACACCCACCACGTGCAGGTGAGGTTGCCATTTGAAGAAAAAGATGGTATATTCCTCCTTATACCAGGGACATGAACTAGGATTATAAATCCGGAGTTTTCCTATTTTTTTAATCTTTTTTATTTCAAGGTTTGAGTTCTACCAGAACATCTCTGTAGGTTTTAATGATTTAGTTAATTTCATTTCATTGAGACGCAAAAAAAGGCCGCAACTCTTAATTTTTACAGAGCTTTCCTCATGGCTATATTGGTCTTAAAAATCTCAACATTATAGGATATCAACATTATAGGTTAAGTCTTTCCTGAGAAAAAAGTGTTGACGAATAGTCAGGCAAATAGATGAGCAATATTGTCTGACTGTCGTCTGCATACTTGTTGGCATAACGCAGCGTAGCCAAATAGGCTTTCGCAACCCACTTTTATCCTCTCCGGGAGATAAATCGTGCTGAATGGCGGCAACAACAACAACATCATTGTTAAAAATCGTTTTATAAACTTCGTCTTACGCCTATCAAACACTGGTACTTATAGCGAAGAAATAAGAGGTTATATTACCAATTCTCTTTAGAGACATGCGCGATTACGTACATGATTTCAGAATGAGTAGGCAACTTCAGGAAGTAAAATAGACGGAAGTAACATGTATATTTTGTTGATATATCGCAATCGTGATTGTAACGCGGTGGCAGACGAATAATTTTTGACGACTCGTAGCCTATTTTTCATAATTATACCCAGATATAACGTGGCGCGGTGAAGTGTTTTCTATCGTATTCTAGTTATTTTATATAAATATGTCGTCTCGACGAACTATGTGGCCGTCCCATTACTACTTCAGCAAGCTAATCTTTAAGGCTATGTTGATTTACCCCAGCTCTGTTACAGATATCTGCGTTGATGATTATACCTCGAAAAGAAACGTCAAGCATAGACCTTTTGATGGCACGGTAGCGACCTTCACCTTCCTCATACTTATACTGAGATTCTAATAGTTTCGTCTCGAGGTAAACATATTTTTTGCAATTTATTTTTTTATAAAAACGTAGTTCCACTGTAGGAATCTCTCCTGTGTCGCGGAGGCAGTTTACATACATGAATTCCAAATGGACAAACACCCAGACCGTGAACTATTATTTGTAGTCCATACAAATACTAGTCCCGTGCGGGAATCGAACCCGCGACCCACATCGCAGCAGCTAAACGCTTAGCCACTACGCCACCAAGCCGTCAACATAGCAGGACCTTATACGAACAACCGAACACAAAATCACAGTGTAGAACGGCGTCCCCCATAGATAAAGCGACACCGTGTACACTTTTCGTAATCGCTGCGTACAGATAACGCAGGACCTTGTATGACAATTTTTAGAAAGGCTTATGATTACAAGATTTGTGATAGAATTAAATAATGCTAATAACCCTATGCTTAAAGTAGTCATAAAGTGATGAATTTAAAGAATCCAGCATCCCATTGCCCCATGTCGTAAGAGGTGACACAGAAAACAATTAAGTTGGAAGATGAACTTAAGCAGTCTTTTGTACTACTACTTGTAACCAATATAAATGTATTACGATTGGAAACACGCCTGCAAATCGAGGGTAACATACATCATTATATTTCTATATCTTTTTCAGCCTGTTTTAATAAGCCTCTCCAAGAAAGCGTCAGCAAAAGCCGGCCTACATTACTTGGAAGGTTTGGTGTCTTTAGGTTAAACGGTCTACCCATACGACGTTGGGTAAGCGGGTTAGTGAGCACAGTACCGTTACTTCGCCATCACTTGGTCGCCAGGACCTCGTTTGTTAGCTAGCAGGCTATACTACGTGCAGCTGAGGATGGCAAAATTTGGAGAAAGAGATGGTGTAAGTGTAAGTGTCCACTTATATATTGTTATATTTACTGCAAACAAAATAATTTGTGTTTTTATTTTTAACTATATACCAAACAAACATTCTTATTGGTAGCAACAACGTCATAGTCGTGTAAAACCACATTTGCACTTCTCAGGTGGTTTTTTATATTAAGTGTATATATAAAGTGCTAACAAGTGTATTTTCGTGACTATTTCAGTATTTGCTCAAACATATTAACTCATGTACACCAGAGCGTTTTTTTTTACCTTGAAGCTAATAAAAATATCGTGTTGAACTTTATCGCAGGCTCTGCTTATTCTAGATAAAAAAGGAATGACCATCGAAAAAATAAGACGATGATTGTCATAATAATGAAAATACTAATCATCACTGGTATTATGGCATTTCAACTGCTAGGGAGCAGTTTCAACTTAATAGCTTAAAAATAAGACTTGTTCAATTAGTTTTTTATTCTATAACCATTCCCGATCATACAAAATTGTATGATCGGGAACGGTAATAGAATGAAAAACCATCGATAAAATTAATTAAAAGTTTGTTAAAACGATCCATAAAACTTTTTAACTTTTTACAGGGTTAAGGAGCCAAAGAGAGTCCGCTCTAGTGGAAGATGACGGAATTCACGTCTTTGATGTTTTGATCCTTAAATATAATACTGTACAGTAGGTACAGAAGGCGATCTTATCGCTCTAAAAGCTTTCCAAGTTTAAATTGGATAGACATGATGATAACTATCTGTAAATAAAAGAAGAAGCCATGAGAGCCTAGTGGTTAAGGGATTTGCCTCCAAATCAGGAGACCTGAATTCGTCTCCCTATATCCTCTATATAGCATATTGCTCTTAGCAACGAAATTTTCGAAACTTATCTACAATTCATATTGATAGTCTGTACACTAAAACGACATCAGACTCACCACCTGTCACGTTGTTCCAAATATGCTCTGGTTGGTTGAAATGATTAAAATAAATCTTATACGTTAGACCTGTATTGGAAATACAGTAGTGAGAATACTAAATACTACTTTTGTTACCTAAATAATACAACAAAGTACTGCTTCTCATATTAATCTTACGTATTCTGTCCTACCTAGACGGGATATATACCTCAGGAGAAAGAAGATTTGTAATGGAAAAAAGTTCACGGAAACAAATAACGTCAGACAAATTGTAGAGAAGCTAAGAATTTCGATTTAGGTGATCGAATGACTATGGTAAGGTGTCAATAGATGTTTAAGGAAAGATTTAATGTAACTGAGCTTGTACCTTGGCACTTAATAGTGTTACAGATTTCCATATATCCTCTGACTACTTCTTGTCTGCTACAAGAAACAGTTTCGATAGGATATTATAAGATACTTAAAATTTTAATAAATATAATAATTCTATATAACAAAGTGATCCAAGTGTTTCCTTCTTTTTTTTTGTTTTGAATTCTTAACAAGGACTGCACTGATAGAAAAGTTGAGGCTCATAAGAGTCACAAATTTTACATCACTTTTTCTATTAGATAAATTTCTGTGCATTTTAGAATGTTTGTTGGCTGCGAGAAGTGCGTGATCGGAGCATGGGACGCCGAGGTGATTGATCTCTCCACGAATATTTTAATATCTTCTATTTTTATACCTACTACGTACGTACAGATCCTCTGTAGTAGTAAGGGAATTTACTACCCCTTCTTATTCCGAAAGTGTTGTAATAGTTTGCCAAAGAAAATAAAAAAAACCTAGAAGTCACTGACCGATGGCGTGAAAATCATCATAAATAGTCACAATTAAACTATCTAAACCGGTATTGGGTAGTTTGAGGTGCGAGCTAACTGATACTCCCAAGGCCAATAACAGCGAAAACGGAATTTAACTAATTTGGTAGAGGCAAGACGACTACGCTAAGTATGGACGTGTTAGCCGACATAGTTCATGGTAACTATGAAGGGAATAATTATAACATTCAAAATGATTGTATATAGGATACTGCATCGTAATAAATCAACTATGCTCATTCACTACGTATCGTGTTGATTTATGAATTAATTCTGAACTGTTAATTTGCAAATTCTTTTTTGATTTTGCTTGACCTAATATTATGATATTTAATTATTTAAAAATAAAACCAATTATGTAAAACCGACTAGATCAGAATAAATACCACTTTGTTACCTAAATAATACAACAAGTACTGCTTCTCATATTAATCTTACGTATTCTGTCCTACCTAGACGGGATATATACCTCAGGAGAAAGAAGATTTGTAATGGAAAAAGTTCACGGAAACAAATAACGTCAGACAAATTGTAGAGAAGCTAAGAATTTCGATTTAGGTGATCGAATGACTATGGTAAGGTGTCAATAGATGTTTAAGGAAAGAAGATTTGTAATGGAAAAAGTTCACGGAAACAAATAACGTCAGACAAATTGTAGAGAAGCTAAGAATTTCGATTTAGGTGATCGAATGACTATGGTAAGGTGTCAATAGATGTTTAAGGAAAGAAGATTTGTAATGGAAAAGTTCACGGAAACAAATAACGTCAGACAAATTGTAGAGAAGCTAAGAATTTCGATTTAGGTGATCGAATGACTATGGTAAGGTGTCAATAGATGTTTAAGGAAAGAAGATTTGTAATGGAAAAAAGTTCACGGAAACAAATAACGTCAGACAAATTGTAGAGAAGCTAAGAATTTCGATTTAGGTGATCGAATGACTATGGTAAGGTGTCAATAGATGTTTAAGGAAAGATTTAATGTAACTGAGCTTGTACCTTGGCACTTAATAGTGTTACAGATTTCCATATATCCTCTGACTACTTCTTGTCTGCTACAAGAAACAGTTTCGATAGGATATTATAAGATACTTAAAATTTTAATAAATATAATAATTCTATATAACAAAGTGATCCAAGTGTTTCCTTCTTTTTTTTTTTGTTTTGAATTCTTAACAAGGACTGCACTGATAGAAAAGTTGAGGCTCATAAGAGTCACAAATTTTACATCACTTTTTCTATTAGATAAATTTCTGTGCATTTTAGAATGTTTGTTGGCTGCGAGAAGTGCGTGATCGGAGCATGGGACGCCGAGGTGATTGATCTCTCCACGAATATTTTAATATCTTCTATTTTTATACCTACTACGTACGTACAGATCCTCTGTAGTAGTAAGGGAATTTACTACCCCTTCTTATTCCGAAAGTGTTGTAATAGTTTGCCAAAGAAAATAAAAAAAAAAACCTAGAAGTCACTGACCGATGGCGTGAAAATCATCATAAATAGTCACAATTAAACTATCTAAACCGGTATTGGGTAGTTTGAGGTGCGAGCTAACTGATACTCCCAAGGCCAATAACAGCGAAAACGGAATTTAACTAATTTGGTAGAGGCAAGACGACTACGCTAAGTATGGACGTGTTAGCCGACATAGTTCATGGTAACTATGAAGGGAATAATTATAACATTCAAAATGATTGTATATAGGATACTGCATCGTAATAAATCAACTATGCTCATTCACTACGTATCGTGTTGATTTATGAATTAATTCTGAACTGTTAATTTGCAAATTCTTTTTTGATTTTGCTTGACCTAATATTATGATATTTAATTATTTAAAAAATAAAACCAATTATGTAAAACCGACTAGATCAGAATAAGCCTGCACAAGTTAATAATATATTGAAGGCGCCTCGATTTACACTTTCACACAGACGCACATTTGTATTCGTATATAATGTCGAGGTTTGAGTGTCGTGTTAATATAACAAAACATTGAGAGAGTGTGGCCACTTTACATTTGTAGTTGCTACTTATTCAGGTTCGTCAGTGGTATCCAATCTTTCTGAAAATATTTTAGAGGTTACTGTTATCGTACGACTCACATTAGACGTGTATCCGAAATTTTATAATAAATATCATATTGGAAAATTTACGCTGCAAGAAAAATACTAGATGCAACATTGCATCTAGTATTTTTCTTATTATCTATGAGCATTAGATAGATATGGCTACCACTTGACAATAAACAAGTAGTAAAAGAAACTTCCAAAATTGTTATAAATATTTATTTATATAGTGCAAATATAAAAAGCAACACACATTTTTTTGCCTGAAAAGCTAAAACCAAAAGGCAAAATTAAAAAAAAACACAGTTATGCCGACATTTAAATGTTTGTTTTGATAAAAAATCACGATAAATTTTCATTGTCATCATCATTATAGCATGTCACAAGTTCATTGGTGAACCAAGGCCTCTTCCATAGATTGCTACAAAGGACACTGTGCAAGTCGTCGTTTATTTCAAGTTATTACTTTTTAGATGGGGAGATTTATTATAATAATATTATTAAGTATTACATCACACATAATTACATACCCTATAACACTTTTTCAATGTATGTAACGATATCCCATTTTCTAAAATATTACGTATCATCTTCTTTTTTGTCTTCTTTGTCAGCCTGTTTTAAAAGTTCAGTACTGGGTATAGGCCTCTCCATTAAAATGCCAGCAAACTATCATTTACACATTATATTCCTCCTTACATCCAGTTACATACATCTACTAAAAAGTACGCAGTATGCAGAATAATATGATTCAACTTAGCGAAAAAAATTGTGCACTATCTCGATACTGCCTCCCGTGATAACTTATACAAGCCTAACTGACTAGTATTTATATTTCAGGCAAAGGTGAAACTGGTGGGTAAAGCAGTTTTATGGTCCCTATAATAATAATAAAAAAAATTAAACATTACTTCTGAATTCTAGAAATAAATAGGAATGCAATTCCATTTCATAACACCAGGAAAACAATACGTTATTTTAGGTATATTTTTAGAATGTGAAGTAGCAAATGAAAAGGTATTCATAACGCAATATCTCGATGGTTATTACCGGAATTGGCTCGTCTATTAATTGCCATCCGTGTAAATACTACAGTTACGGACTAGACATTGGTAAATGACAGCGGAAAAACTTCGACGAACAAAAGAAATTCTTTAGTACATGTTCTTAGTATAAATACGTTTTATATGTTTTATGATGTTCTAACGATTGCGTAGCTGGGGTACTGCGTGAGTGCTGAGTCAGAGGATCGGGACTCTAATCTCATTCGTAGCAATATTTGAAAAACAAATAATTAAACAATAATAACTCATTGCATTCAAATTTAACAATTACATTAAAATGTAGTGTAAATGTAAAAAAGTGATGTAGCAGGCTTTAAATGACCACTGAAGCGTAAAGGCTTTTCAATATTTCTTCACGATGTTTTCCTTCCGAGAACGTGGTAAATTTGTTATTTATATATTATATTAGCATATCAGACTGCACTAGGCACTTACCGTTCGTTTAAAATGAAATACATTTATTGTTATAAAACTAATACAGAATATCTAAGACTTATTTATAAATTTATTGCGACAAGGGGGATAAGGCAGTGTGTGCTTAAAATAACCTAGAGTATTGTATGTACCACAAATAGAATCAGTCGTCCGGTGCATTCCGGTTAAATAATCTTTTTTTAGCAGTGCGCATCACGGGCAACATCTACACTGCTTTTAAAAGAATGCTCTTCTTGCTAAACACGGTAAGATATATTTTAATTATAATCGTTTTTTTTAAATAATAAGACTTTTCTGTTTTATAAGTTACGATATGTATGACCTCGGATTACTCCAGTATTTGATGTACGGTTGAGACCATTTTTTTTAACTAATAATTGATTTTTGGGTCCGTTTGTATAGTGTTGCGTTCCGTGTAACTCTAACACTGATCCCATCGCATAAGGATTACATTGAATACGAAAAAGCAAAGACCACCGAGTGGTTCTGTGTTTCCGTTTTGGGTTGGGATAATGTAATATACCCTGCCCAGTTAACAACTACTGATAGTACAAGCACAGGTACTAATGCCTTGGTCGAATCGGCTAGGACATAATAAATTTCAACCACCTTTCACCATAACAAGGGTTGACTGGTAGACAATTCCACTTGGCATTAAGTCCGCCCATTGTAACCTTAAGCTTAAGGCTAACAATAAAGAATAAATAAATAAATAAAATAAATTTCTTTTTGGCTAAAATGTAAATGAGTTTTTGAAGACTAAAAATATCTTGGTGAAAAACTTGGTCTTGGTCAAAACCAAGGTGAAGACTCTTCGTAATGCTTAATTGAGAATTTTGTTGTAGCAGGCTGCCCTTAAAATACAAAAAGAACAAAAAATGCCGCGAAAACGATAACGAGATATCGATAGACGCTATGTTGCTATCTATTTATAAATAAAAGTAAAAGTACCAGTCGACACGAGTCTGTTACGTCAATATTTTATTAATTTGTAGCTAAGTATTATTAACGACGAAGGTGTACTTTCTAACATCCAACATTTTATTATCTTGCAACTACTATGAATCATTATTTTTAAATATTTTATAAACAGATTGTATATAATTGGTAACACAATTTAAACGGTCATTAGTAAAAAGTACGGTAGTTAATAATTTACATGATGATATTAACAGCTGGAATAGCTGGTGCAAAATAGTTGTACTACTCTGTAGTACTCTGACTACTCAGTAGTACTCTGAAAATAAATAAAAACAACTAATGCACTTCCGCCGTTATATAATTATTGAAGAGAAATACAAACACAAAGGAACTGACGATTTTGTGTGGGGGGCTTGGCTTGCTTGACCTTCGCATTTACGCAACAGCAGTTAAGGCAAGGACGGCCGTTGCCACTCGCTTAATCTTGGCATCTAGTTCTGCAAGTCTAGCCTTCGTTGTATATTATACAAGAAAGTTATGAAAGATATCTTTAATGATAAGCAACACATAATCGGAAGTTCTACCGTATATATTTTGCATTTAACAATTATTCAATTTTATTATCTAACTTTACAAAGAACGGACTGGGTGTCCTCGGTGATTCTATCAACCCGAGGCGTGAAGAAATATTGTGATAAGTGTATAACATTAATTAAGACATGTGAAATTAAATAAATGTAGATATGTAGTTTATAGTTATTCATTTCAGCAACTTTTCTCTCTATTCATTTTAAACATTATTTGATATTTTTGCTATTAAAGCCTTTGCATTTAAAGCTGCTCGCAAGTTCGTCAGGTCGTAGACGTGTCGTGTAAATCACCATTTAATTAAACGCGTGGCCTAGGTTTATGGCACCATTTATTAGGACTTGTCTTATAGTACTGTCACGAATGCCCGATAACAGCTTGTCAACTCTTACATCTTCTAATGACAAGTCACAAGGAATAATGTTTTATAAATTACCAATCCATGTTAACGAAAGTCTTTGGTGTGTAAATAAATAGGGTTATTTTGTTCAAAAATATAAAACGTTTCGGGAATGTTCTGGAATAATAGAAAATAAAAAGCCAATTGAAATCCGGGACTACATAAGGCGCACTAAGGACAGTTCAGCTGTGAATCCCGAAGTGGAAGAGGAAGATCACACCAGTGCAGGAAAAGACAGAGAATTGGTTACAGGCAGGAAGCCCCGGAAAAGCTCTGCACCCTTTGTAAGTGGTCAAATAAATAGAAGTTTAAGATATCGGCCTTTTTGTTTCAGTTGTTTGTAGCATGACGTTCGGTGCCAATAATTACCGAATCGAAAAACATTCCATTTTTATTCCAGCGATACTTTGTTATAAATTCGCCTAGCCTAAACAAGTGATGCAATTCAAAAGTGTATAAAAACTGTACGTTATTAACCTATAAAGTTATAAACAAATAAAAATTAATTTAGAAATACTCGTACGTATAGATTAATTAAATATCAAATACTGTGCGGTAAATAATATATACGTATTATGAATAAATCACGTCTCGTCGATTTAGGGAAATAGCAAGTATATCTGGTAGTTTCTGATAAATCATATTATATATTTTATAATGCTGAACGTAAATAGTAGGTGTTAGGATTTCTTTTCGGCCAAGGAGCCGTTGGAGTAGATAACATCATAAGAATGTTTAATTTTACTTTTTAGCACGCAGTTTAGTTCGATTCCTTATATTTTTGTCGTATGTTTTTCGAAACCTAGGTGAGATTTGTATCAATTGCTTGGACACTAAGACAGCGACAGGTTTACCACCTGCTCCTGCAACTGGCTCACGTTGTTCTAAATAGGCTCTGGTGAGAAATGTTTTTCTTATTTTTTAGTAATCCTCGAAGTTTTGGTTGCTTTACAGCCCCTGTGGTCACGAGGGACTGATGTTTTTGAAGTCTTCTTGATGACATAGTTGATCTACGGGAGGTCAGTATTTTAATTATATAGATATAGCGGACAACTTATACAGCCCCTAGCTTACTTTTAGGTACTACTGGTAACCGTATAACGAAAACACCAAAAATAATTTCACATTTTTGGTAAGCAAAACAAATTGGGTATATTTAAAGATTATTTGATTATTACAACATAATTTTAAAACATTTAATTATTATCAAAACCGGATGCCAAGCCGATATTTTTTTTAACATCTTCCAGTACCTTTGCGTTAGGTTCTAAGTTAGATGAGTCGATAAATAAACTTTTGCAGTTAGACATAATTGAGCCAGTAGACCACTCCGAATTTGCAACTCCCATTATCCCGACGTTTAAACCTAATGTGTGGAGATTACTCGGTGACGTTAAACAAAGCGCTTTGAATAGATAAATATCCACTACCTAGAATTGAGGGACTATTTTGACGATTACATAATGGGTAAGCGTTTACTAAATTTATTTATTAATGACTTTATTGCAATTATGTCCTACTAGTAAAGATTCACTACTCCTTACCACAATTAATACTCACTGAAAATGGTTTGAAAACAATCGGCTTGTTTTTGGGGTCGTTATTCACTTACCATCAGTTGAGACGCTAACTCGCTTGCCTCCATTCCCATATTTTTTTTTAATAACTTTTTGATAATTCATTCCTATAATTCTGTATTGCAGCCCTGGGGTATCACCGGCACAAGATGACCAAGTGGTATCTACAGTACAAAGGAGTTTATGAGAAGTCAACGCAGGTGCAGCCAATAAATACGGGTTTTAGAAACTCGGAACTCTGATTTTAGAATTATAGGTATTTCTGGAGAAGAAGAAAACGAGGAGAACACCTGTTTTCCCCATATCAAATACATGTCATTACATATTAATGGTTCAAGAATGAAATATCCGTTCTATATTAAAAAAAAAACACCCTTTTCTGAGACAAAATACATTTATTTAATCCATGTATTTAATCTAAATATTTCTCCCATTTCGAGGGAAGATCATTTATGTCTTTGCGGAAGAACCTGTGGGATCTAGACTACAAAGTCTATGAAGGAATTTTGTACCACTTCCTGAGAACAACATGTTTTCCTTGCAGGAAATTGTCAAAATTGCGGGAATAAATAGTAATAGTTTGTGACTAGGTCTGGCAACAGTTTGTCGAGCAGAATCTTACGTTATCAGGGAGTAATAATGGCGAAGATAGATAGATAGACGAGAAGATTGATTTTTGTATCGCACTTATACGCTTAATTATCGGTGACAGATAAAATAGCAAATCATACAAAGATCTGTAAAGAAGTAAGAATAAATATTTGAACATAGTGGAAAGTGCTGGAAACTTGAGCTTCGAATGTAAAAAAACGAATGTAGCTCGGCAGTCGAGATGTAAACAATAACACTGTCATAGCGAGAACATGAAATTGCAACACGAATTATTGCATTAACAAATAAGAACTTCAGAAACATTAGAATTTTTATATTATAGTCAAAGTTTTTTTTTTTTCTTTACAAAGTTTGCAAACTTTGTAAAGTGTTGAAAGAGTTAGTTATCTTTAATTGTTCATTACAGGGCTGAATACAATTTACAGCATAACATTTTGTATATAAGCGAAAATATTTGTTTTTATTAATAAGTATAATTTTTAAAGAGAAACTTCTTTGGGCGCGACGTAAGTAAAAATGTTTTGATCCATAACTACTCAGTAAGCGAAAATCTCTTTGTTTTTAATGAAATTTCTTAAAAGTACGCTTGTTACACGTATGAAGACAACATATATCATATTAACTTTATAAATAATTCTTTGTTATTGCAAAGCTTTTGATATTAAATTTATTTATAATTACTTCTCTTTCGTATTTTCCAAGTTTTTTTTTATCTTGCATGTGTCGCAACTGTGCGTATCAAATTTCTTTGCGGTTATTTATTCTTGGATGTCCTTGATTTAAGGTTTGAATTCTACGGGTCTTTGTAGATAGCTAAGCACGAACGTTAGGGAAAAATAAAAAAAAAATAAACGTTCAAAGATTGACCTTTTCAGAATTTTGAACGGCTGAAATCAAAGGGATTTGTGTTCGTATACCGCTAAAGGCAAGTATTCGTAACACCAATATGAATAATAATAATACATTACTTGAGTTCATTACTTAAGTAATGGATTATTTAGTTAGTAATAGATTAAGTAATGAACTCTAGTAATGGATTATTTACATTATTGTGTAATGTAATGTTTAATATATTTGTGTTTTCTTATGTATGTAAGTATATTTACCATATTAGCTATGCGCAAGTTACGGGGAAACCTAATTCGGGAGATAACGTGTTTGAGTTGTTATTCTAAAGGCACTATTTAATTATTTAAACCTTTGTCATTTGTCAGTTGTCTAGGCTCTTGTTCAAAAGAGGAAGCTATGATTATTTGCATGTTAACCTTTCCATTGCGATTGAGTTCAGCAGTTTTACTGCGCAGATATTTGTATAGTTTAAGTTTGGGAAATGAACATATTATCCGATTTTATATTAATAAGAATTTTATATTTTCGCATTGCCAACCTACTCCAAAACCCTTTCAAATATACTAGGCAGTGGAACATTTACAAGATGCTTTTTACAATACTTTATTTAATAACTGATATATTAATAAAGAAGATACCTATTCTCTGACGTGACAATATTTTCTGCCGTATGTAAATGTCAATGTGGAAGTTGTTTTCGTTTCCGCTTAATAGAAAATAACTTTTAAATATATAAAACTTTTCCATTTGGCTTTTGCACGCGGTATTAAAGTGTATGACAAGCGGTCATAGACAAGTGTTGCAACTTTTACCAAGACCACAGCGGAAAACTTTTAATCACTCTTATCTAAATTTATTGATAAGATAAAACTCTCCTGTCGAGGCGAGACGCGGAACACGAATCTCTGTGTTATGATTATAAATTATCTTTATCTTATTGTCTTGGAAAGGCACTAAAATAACGATGTTATAATAATTGTTACAACCTAAGATTGCAAGGAAACGAGGAAAATAATTTCCAATGTCTCGTGTACCAACTTGCGGATTAAATATTATAAAGTTTTTAAAATAGGTGTAATTTTTTGAAAGTTTGAAAGAAATTGTGTTTGATTGAATGTCTCTTTTTCACTTAGTTCGTATGTATACGTATCGATACGACTTATTTTGAAATGGTAAAAATAGTAATCTTCATTGTTTTGGTTGTTTAGACTGATTTAAAAATATTCAGCACGTGATAATGATATCATAGTAATATTAGCATAATCACAAAACGTTATTCATTCGTCACATTAATATTGAGGGTTATGAAACTTTCCCGTCTGCGCCGGGTTTTCTTCAGTGCAAGCGCGGAGTGCGGGTGGCAAATGTGGATGTACATTCCATTCAAGAACGTTCGAGAAACCGCGGTACCCGCTCAGTCTCTGTGCGACCGCTAGTAATATTCCACTGACTTTTTGAAATCATGACGTACTCGTATTTGTGCGAAATATGATTGATGTGTGAGTGCGGCAGCATGCAATGTAGTCGACATCGCTTCCCGCGCTTTTTAGTGAATTTTGTATAAGTAATGAAAAAAATTAACCACAACTAAGTGTCAATCTGTAATCTCTGCCTACCTCTTTAGAGAAATATATATCAAACACAAGTTGCATATATTTCTATTTACGCATTCCAAAACATCATATAAATCATAATGAAATGATTTTAAATAAGTTCGACGAGCCAGAGTGGCTTTCGTCTACACATTAATGACGCTGTGTACAGGTATAGAAGCAAAACTTAGGACATTATAAGTAAGAAAACGACTATACTACTTACTTCACTATATCGCTTCTGTGTAGATAGTTCAGATGATAAAATTTTTAAAAATCATCACACATCTTGTGTAAGGAACTAGGACCTCGCTATACAAACTATAGTCGTAAGATGGTTTACGTGATCGCTTTTTGGCTGTCTTCGCGCGTCATATGGCTTGTCTGACGCACGAGTCCGAGCTTTTGTGCATATGTGTGAGTTACTAGAGGGCGTGGCACACCCGCATACAATTTTTGGACGATGTTCAACACTCCGCAACCGTCACGTATCTAACCTCAACTTTAACGAATGATTCCTTGCGCACGTGATGTGTTGCACGCATGCGTTACCAACGCATACGTAGTGAAATAACAACATATTAATAGAATTCGGGGTAATAGATACAATTAACCAAAAGTTTTTAAGCGCTAGAACTCTATACTCTACACCTGTCTTTTGCTCTATATAACTTAATATGTACGGCTAATTAAGAGGAATTAAAATGGGTAATGTGTTAATCCCAAATCTTAAATGAAATGATCGGAAAATTTTGAAAGAATTTTAGAAGAATTAGAAACAATAAGAAAATTACAGTTACTTTTACGTATGAATTTGCGGGTAGTACTTATTGCCCGTGTCAACGAAGTTGCCCGGCCTTAAACGAAAGGCATACCACAATACGTTTAATGAAGCGTCGGTCTGAGTGCGGATTTAACAGGCCACGCGAGCGCCGGCGTGACGTATGAGCTCCGCCTTCATTCCTACATAAGCATACCTACTGATAACGCGAAACAAAATGACGTGTAACTAGGTAGTATTATTAATAAAATAATTATACTATTCGGTAAGGAAATCTCTACATGCATCTTTATCTGATTCGATATTAATATGTTGATATTCTTGAACAATCTCGATGTCCTTGTGTTGATTTTACGAGGGAAAACGAATGAGTGTATAGGTAGATACTATGGTTACATATTTTAGGCAGTAAATTTCCAAAGAATCGGTTACTCGGTATTGCCACATAATTTTTTAAGCAAATCAATACGGTTTTACCTCCAAAAGCATCCTTCAAATCTATTCGAGGTCTATGATAGTGATTTGAATTATTGACGGTAAATACGTAGGTTAGATATGTTACAGGTAAAAAGCCTGATTTTTATTGTGGTGGAATACCTAACGAAACTGTATGTATTGAGACATGCAACAGAGTATTAACTTTTATACAACCCCAACAAACATAAATAAACAGCACAAAAACGATCAAATGGCTAATAAAAATACTAACTACACCATAAGAAATGCGCTTGTACATATAGGTACCTAAAATAAAATATGACGTGGGCACACACACTTTATTATGGTGTATTTTTTACAGAACAAAACTTTTGGCGCACTTTCTCAGTTTTTTATAAAACTATTAATTTTTTTTATATATATTTTAGGCCGTATCGTCGCGTAGCGTAGCGTCCTATCAATGCAAGTTTACAGACAAAGTCTGATTCTAACATATTATGCAAAAATTCAATTCAGGTGTACATTCAGTCGATCCGTCTTTGTGTGAGTGTTCGCACACAAATCCAACTAACTTCACACCAACAGCGTTGTATTGCATTCACGTAAGGGGGAAGAAGGAGGGTGCGCGGAGAGAGCGTCGTCGCCGACGACTGCCAACCTTCCTATAAAACACTGCGCTGCCATCTGCAAGTTTCAATAGATAACTTGAGCTCTGAAGAAATAGATACGCGCTGCCAACATTTTCGTGTGTGCAGACCTGAAAAATATTTGAATGTTGCACCCCTACAGAATAGAGGCGCAAAATGAAAAAAATCACTGAATGAAAACGAACAAGTTTTCAAATATATTGCTATTCGGCGATAAAATAAACTGTGTCAAGTTGCGACTCCAGTGTATGAACGTTCGCTTTCCGGTTGCTGCTAATCTGAAGTTACACATACTCCAGCAAAAAACGTGCGAGTGATGTGTATTGTTTAATTTGTGATTTCTCGCGAATCTGGATTATACAGAACTTTTACATTTGAGCGAAGAAACTGTTGTTCCTAGTGTTGTATGTTATAGACATTATCATTTTGACGTTCCCTGATATACTTTAAGACTTTTGTACTCTAACTGTAGTGTTCAAGATGAGCTTCAATCAAAACAACCCCAACGCGATGGGGAAAATCATGGGATATCTGAAGCAGCTTTCCACCGAAATGGTAAGTCTATGATGTAATTAATACACAGTATTTTATAACATAGGTCTTCGATGCAGACGAAGAAAGTATATTCCTGAAAATTATAAAACTTTAATTAAATTGCCTAATGCGTATCGGAATACGCGTGGCGCGCAAGGCGACTGGCACGTCAGGCGGTCGATGCCGTCTGTTGCTCGGCAACCAACAATTCAGTTCTACATGCTTTATTCCTTTTTAAGCATATTTAACGGTACAACATAAACTTGTGTTTATCTGAGTCAAATTATTTACATTTGTGCTATGATTTGTAGCTAAAGCGGCCTTGCAAGGTCGGCGAGTTTCCAACTACTGGCTAATATTGCCCTCCTACTGTCTGTGGAATGTTAACTTTCATTTTTAACGTGCGTTGTAATTCCAATCTCCAATTAAAACTATGTAATAAAATGTTGCAATAAAAGAATTTTACTATTAATACTAATACATACAAAATAAAGTGAAGTATAACGTATTTAAAAACGCAATTCTCGATCGAATGTTTAAAACAACAACGAAATATAACATCTATAAGCTAAAGTGCACATTCACTAGAAGTTTCGTTCATTATTTTTTGTGAATATATTTATTTAACACTTTCTACGTGCAACGCCATCTATATGCAAACTTAAACTTCACAACAACTTGTACATAAATGAACAACCTTTAGGTATCAACATGATGTTAAATCTGTTTTGTGTGTTATACGATAGATGGCAGTCTCTGTATGTTACAAAGCCGTTCCCATTTTAATTTATTTTACAAGCTCTTTGAAGTATTTGACATTTGGATCATAAGACTTAAACAACATGGACTTATTAAGAAGTGGAACGACAAACTGGCTATATTATGAGTGGGGCGAAGGGTTTAAACTGGGGGTTCAACTGTTCAACGCACATCAAATGTATTTTAACGCTCGTGAACAATTTGTGGACGATTGTCAACCCATGATCACTTCTCTGAGGCTATACAAAACGTGTAAAGATAACTCATCTAATGTATCTTAACAATTCAATATTATTAAGACATGCCAAGGGAATTGTCCATTTTATATTATGACTTTTACAAAAATATTATGCATTGAAATGAAAGTAATATTTGCTTATTTTACTATCTTTAATTTATTTTTTATGCTTGGAACAAACACACCTTCGACCATAGGTGCTGTAAAAGAATGGAAATAATAAAATTAAACACGGCGAAAAATCGGCGTAATTACCTATTAGCTTTATTTCAACGTAAAGATGAAATTGTTCATTTGTGGCAGCCACACAGAAAAGTAGATAATAATTATAAAGTGAAGTAAAGTAAAGGATGTTCTGCTGACCAATTGACCAAGGCGACATCTTAAAGTTACTATCGTATACACGAAAAATATATTATGGTGCCGCAAGTATACATTCATCTTGATCTTTTCTACGCCTAAACGATAAGATCGGAGGAAACGTCACAGGTAGTGCCTGAAACAGAAACCAACACAAGCCTAACAGTGTTAAAAATTGTGTTGAACAAATATTGACTTCGATTGGGATTAGAATTCAGAACTTATAACTCAGCAGTCAAGATTACACCATCATCGAGACACCCCGTGCTGCAATAACATTAACTTCCATAGTTATTTTTATATTTACGCAAATAATACATTAAACAAAAGATCTTTAAAAATTCATGAAAACATAAAAACATTACATGATCATTTCTACTGTTACACGAGCAGGGGTAAAATAAATGCCAATGTTTTAAGAGCAGATGCGTTTTTATTACATGCTGTATGTAGACATGCTACTGGACGTAGGTACACATGTTCGTGAACCTACATCTACAGAGAATAAACATGCCTTTGTCATCTCAAACGAAACTTAAAAGACAATTTGAGCTTATATTTAAAAATATTAAATCTCAATAACTACCCCTTTACAATAAAAGTTCTCAAATAATATTTCTTTTTTAATAATGGTTTTAAAAAAATACTGAGTGTGTCAACCTCATTTAACACAAAAAATCTAATAAATATAGGGTTCTTTCTTTAGTTTTCTTCTAGTTCTTTCTTTCGTTAAGTTATATTGGGTCTGATGATTGTGAAATAGTTATTTGTCAACTTTATCTTTGGATAAAAACAAAAAAACTCAACAAAACATTCGCCCTTAAACTTTTGACAGAACCGCGCTTCTGCGAATTAATTTTTATTTTACATTCACTAACGGGTTATGAAACGGTAAATGTATACGAAAGCGTCAATTTATGCAATTGTCAGTAACTGAAGTAAAAATAGTATAATAAGTACAGAAGTTTGAGAGTTTTAAAACATAATTAATTTAAGCTGATTTAGAAAGATATAGGTTAACATTGTTATATAGATTAACATTGCGATGTGACTTAGTAAACGATAAAATCAGAGAAAAATATTTCTCAACATAAGGTGGTTGCATCTTTATCCTATACTTTATGCGAGCAATTCTTGTATATATGTATGTTTGTGTATGAATATGTATGAATATGTATGAATATGCATGAATATGCATAAATCGGCTATAATGATTTGGTAAATATTTGGTATTCAGATAATGGAAAATAGATAGGCTGAGAAAATTCGTGTTCACACAAATAATAAAAATATTTTTATCGTTTTTACGCCATCTCATAGAATATTTAGATATGTTAGCTACAGCTGCAGTTAGTAAGGGAAATTAGCACGTAATCGTTGGTGCGTCTGAAACTGATGACACCATCAGAAGTTACACAACTTCTGAACGACTTGATCGATTGAGGTCATATTCACATAATATATTTGTATTGTCGAGACTATGGTTTATAGCTTTGCTATGATCCGATAGATCGCCATCTATCTGTAGTCAAATTATTAAGGAATTATATTTGTACAAAAATTACACATAATGATTTCTTGTATTTACGCGAACACTACACATTTGAAATATCAAAACGTTGGAAATATTAAAACAAAGTTAAACGCGATAAAATTCGTAAACGGTAGTTTAATTTCTATGATTTTTAGACCTCGTCGACCCCCAAAATCAGTTTTCGTTTATGTCGACGCCGAACTATATGGAAACGGAGATTTTAACCAAACATTCTAACAAACAAACTTTCACATTTATTATAAATAAGAGTAAGTCATATAATAAACATATATATAATATATAAAATATTATAAAGGAACAACGTTTGAAACTTTGTATTACTCATCACGAGTAAACATAATGTCAACTGTTTACGTAACATTAATTCCACGCGTACAAACAAAATGTAAATAATATTATCAACGCATTGATAAATAATTCTATAATTTTATATTTTTTTCAAAATTTTACGGTATGTAAATATATTACATACGTCATTACCGGCCCTCACTCAAACACAACAGCAGCTCTTACAATTATCGTGGACTTGTCTTAATTATTGCGCTAATATAAGTAAAAGAAGTAAATTTGCAGTTTTATTTTAAAATGGTTCGCACTATCCGGCACGTGAAGCATGACCCGTTAAAAGATCACAAGAGATAACAGAAGAAAACTGTTGGAATAGATATAAAACTAAATAATTCACTTTAATTGCCATTGAACTGGTTAACCTATATAGATTCTTATTCCATGGGATTACCTATGTAGCAAGTATATAGTAAAAAAAGTGACTTTGTCATGCATGACAAGACAGGAGTTGTCAAAAATTAAATTTTGTTATAACTTTAATCGAAATTTTATAGTAAAATGAATAAAAACAATAATAAAATTCCAAATATAGGCATAAATTATCATACATTTAGAAATGATTTCGAGGTAATTTCGATGCACTAAACTTGTAACAAACATTTATGTCTAATTATTTCGTTTAATCATAACGTAACATAAATTTATATATGTGATGAAGCAATGGCCATTAACGAAAGTAAATATCGTAGAACATTCGAAGAACCGCTTAACAGGTACGACAACTGAAGAAAAGTTTATATTTTATATTTCATAAACATCATTATAGTCGGACAGCCGTCTGATAATATCAATGATCGATATAAACAATGGCCTGGCACTAGTTCGTTATTCGTGAATAGTTGGTTCTGGAAAGAGTACACACGTTCGAATTATCAACGCTTCAGTGTAAAGGATAATAAAAGATTCTTAATCCTGTGTGATGCCTGCGCCAGGAATTGACGTAGCGATCAGGTCAGGGTGGACGTTTTATGTATCATTAGGTTATCTTGTACATGCTGCGATCATATGGACTGTGATCAATAAGCAATGTTTTCTTTAGTCTGACCTCAGACTCAGTTCATAACTCCTTATCTTTATACGACTGACTTACGCACATAAGATAGTGGATACAATAAATGGGGTATGTTTGCGGATATTAACATCAGTATTGACCGTTAAGTGATCACGACAAACCAAATAAATTTAGAAGCTTGCAATTGAGGGTAAATATTCTCTCTATGACAGAAGTTGCAACGGTTTCACTTATATAAAACTGTATTAAAATTAGAATTTATATTTACAGGGAGGGAGCGAACAAACTCGCCGTGGAAAAGGCGACGAAGAACGTCTATATCGGGCCAGAGGACCTAAATACGCAAGAGTGCCATCACGGACGACTTTGTCAGCTTCTACCACCTCCACCTCGTTAGCAACTTCCTGTGGTTCACAAGGAACCCTTGCGCCCAACTACGCTGCGATCCCTGAAAACGTTTCCACAGAGAGCAGTAGCGAAGACGAGCAGGATTCCTTCGAGAAAACCCGACGCCATTTCCAACAATTACGGCAGATCAGCTTAGGGAGCCAGTTCAAATACAAAATGGAAATGGAGATCAAGGACGAGAATCTGCGCAATTCTGTGCCATACGTGGAACAATTAAGCACAACTAGCAATAAAGTTAAAACTGACTATACAATCAACGGAGACAGCCAGCCTTACAATGCCCCGACTACGCAGCGATTGTTTCTTTGGACACAGGTAAGATTAATTTTATCATAACACTGAAGTTATTTTATTTATGCCAAAGCGGGAAGAGTATTTAAGAAAGTATTGATTAAAGTTTTACGTCTATTTTTATTAGTGATTGTATTATGCGGTATATTCCCTTTGTCGAATTATAACCAAGAAGTATATTTAACACGTAAAATGCATATACGATAAGGGAGCAATAAAGCGATATTAATTGTTTTTCCTCATTCAAGTTTTTCTTACTTGATACTATTAGCTTTTATTCTTTCAACCCTTCAGCGTATTTGATCGAAATGCAGTCTCTTAAATTTTTTTTTTACCATAATTCATTATAACTTTAATAAGCAGGTAACGTCGATTTTAACAATAAATTCAAATGTTTATTCTGGAATGAAATCCTTATTAAAATAAACTACTTTGAACAACATACAAGCATCAAGCTCGAAATAGCATTTGTTTGTCGCCCATGTGTGTACTAAGGGGTTAAGGTAAAAATCCATATTTATGAGAAGATCAACAGGCGTAGTAAGGTACATATAAGGCCGAACCGCCCACTGAACTTCAGAGAATATTAAGTAGACTTTCCGTAACTACGTCTTGTTGAAATTTGGATAAACAGCGCAGTATGTATTTATTTTTATATCTTTCGCACGTATAATACTGTTTATCAAAATTCGCAATAAAAAAATGTTAGCTGGTTTAGAGCAGGTAACTTAGTTTACCTTCGATTAGGTTGGTCACCAATGAGCAAAAAATGACTGATTGATAATATGAATTAATTTATTGTTTCAGGTGTTTGCGGCATTCGCTGTGTCTATGGGATCAATGATAGTTGGGTTTTCTTCAGGCTATACATCGCCTGCACTTCCCAGCATGAACGCAACTTTAATTATTGGAAAAGAAGAGGTAAATATTAATACCGATTTTTTTAATTAAGTCATTTTGAATATGTCCCAGAAAATACATATGATTTGAACATGATATGATACTACAAAGAAATGTACGTAGTGTAATTATATATTATCGTTTTCTCCAAATGCCATTCTCGCTTGCAAACTAATGGGGCTTTGACGACTGACTAACGGCGTAAAATTTATCCGAATCTGCCGCATCCAAATATCATCTCTTCGTGATGATAATGACATGTAAATAGTAATATAAATCATTTGAGAAAATAACCCGACTGTTCAGCGTGGTGAGTATGGGCAAACCATCCAAGATATTTGTACCAGCACTTTAGGCCTATGTTCAACAGAGGACTTAAATATTCTTAAGATGATAATGATATAGGGTTATTATAACGGAACTTGGTAATATGAATAATAATAGAAATAATTTCAATAATTTAAGTATAATGCCTATATATTGAATGCTTTTAATTTTTTTTTACAGAATAGTTGGATTGGTGGTATAATGCCTTTGGCGGCATTGGTCGGCGGTGTCTTGGGTGGTCCACTCATAGAAGCTATTGGAAGAAGACTCACAATAATGGGCACTGCAGTACCATTTTTCATAGGATGGATGTTAATTGCTAACGCAAATGGAGTCAGTATGGTGTTGGCTGGGCGAGCTTTCTGCGGATTGTGCGTGGGAGTTGGAAGTCTCGCTTTCCCTGTTTATCTTGGAGAAACGATACAGCCGGAAGTTCGAGGTACTCTTGGACTACTGCCAACTGCCTTTGGTAATACAGGAATTTTGCTGGCTTTTCTCATCGGTGCGTACATTGATTGGTCGAGTTTAGCATTTTTCGGTGCTGCACTTTCTGTCCCATTCTTCCTGTTAATGATTATAACGCCGGAAACTCCTCGCTGGTACATTTCAAAGGGACGCGCTGAAGATGCCCGTAAAGCTCTCCAATGGCTTAGAGGCAAAAATATCAATATCGAGAAAGAAATGCGAGACCTTACACGATCTCAAGCTGAATCAGACCTCGTCGGTGGTAGCCTCTTCAGACAACTATTTACGAAGAAATATGTACCTGCAGTTCTCATCTCTTTGGGATTAATGTTTTTCCAACAACTAAGTGGTATTAACGCAGTCATATTCTACGCTTCCACTATATTCAAGTCTGCAGGCAGCACTATCGACGAAAATGTGTCATCTGTCATTATCGGAGTCGTCAACTTTGTGTCGACATTCATCGCAACAGTTCTCATCGACAGACTTGGAAGGAAAATGTTATTATACGTTTCTTCCGTATCAATGATTGTAACTTTGGTGACATTGGGATCTTATTACTACGTACAAAAAGTTGGAGTAGATGTTAGTTCCTATGGGTGGTTGCCACTTGCTTGTCTTATGATCTACGTACTAGGATTCTCGATTGGCTTCGGGCCCATCCCTTGGCTGATGCTTGGGGAGATTCTACCATCAAAGATCCGTGGTACAGCAGCGTCGTTAGCGACTGGCTTCAACTGGACCTGCACTTTTATCGTAACCAAAACATTCCTTAATATAACTGAAGCTATTCACATGCACGGCACTGTTTGGTTATTTTCTGTGATATGCCTCATCGGCTTATTTTTCGTTATCTTCTGCGTACCAGAAACACGTGGAAAAAGTTTAGAGGAGATAGAGAAAAAAATGACGGGTGGATCGCGTAAAATACGGAATATTAACAAACAAATTCAAAATGGCTGTTAACTTTTATCTATAGGTACTAAACTGGTTATGGTGAAAGTTATAAGATAGGGGACAGGAGGCCCCGTTGCCGTTTCGTAAGTTTGAATGTGATTTAGGTACAAAGGAAGAGGAAAGAGGTGCTACACGCCTACTGTGTATGCAGAAGACTGAATTGGATTGTAATCATATATTTTGTACAGTATATAATAGTAATGCACTGGCACTTTAGTGATAAGTAAATTATAGTTCCTTTAGGTTTAATTTGTGGCGAAACTAATCCAATTTTAAGAATACAACAAATTGAAAGTGATATATAAAAGTTATATAGTGATATATTTATCTCAGAATCTCCATGTGGTCCCGTCAAAAAGCCCAGTAAATTTAAAAGGAATTGTACAAACTATATAAATGTGTAAATATTTTATATTTTTAATGCCATGTTCAAATTCTGTAATACTTATTACTTCAGAATAATCTTAAATTAACATGACACTATAGTTAACTAATATAACCAAATTAATGTATTTACTTTAAACGTCGATTGAAATTTATAGTAATGGCGCATAGTTATTTTAAGCATAGAATGTTACGAATGTGTTTTCGTATATTACGGAGGCATTATTTATTATATTTGTTATTATTTTTCATATAAAAGTAAGAAATAGCACGTGTATTTTATTTATTAATAATTTTAATTTTATTAAAACAGAGAGATTTAAAATCACTCTTCTTCTTTTGTTAAGGATCCATTGTTGAATACATGTCTCTCTTAATGGGTGGATTTTCCATAATCACTCACGTTTGATAGGCGGGATGTCGATAGCAGTACCAGACTCCTTGCACCTAAAACACGCCTGTCCGTCCTCAGTATATGTATTTTTGGTCTGCTCTCGGTAAATCTAATTATGGTGAATCGGTCATGAATCAATGTGTCTGATGCCATGAAATTTTCAAGACTTTCCTCTTAGTCGACTCCTGCCACAGTCACGAAAAGAAAAGCTTAGTTTGAAACGTAAAAAAAGGGTAAAAATATTTTTATCATATCATAATATATCCATGAGTGTATTTTTTTAAATGAAAGAAAACCGGACGTTGGCATTTGGAGATCTTTCTTATATTTTATTTCATGGTTATTAAAATTGCACGTGCACGTGTTGCACCCTGCTACTACAACAAACACACGAAACTGGCGACCGAATCTAGCCGAAATTGCCGAACTCATACTACTTATGGGGAGCAGTATCGCTAGTGCCAAGTACACCATTTCGCTATCCCAGCGTCGCAAGTATAAATAAGTATGGCAGCTTTGGCTGACGCTTTTTTGAAGAGGCCTATGTTCAGCAGTGGACTAATATAGTAATATAGGCTAATATATGATGGAGTAGGAGATGTAGAATTCTATGATTCACAAGAATAAGTCGCTGGTATAGCTTACATAATGTTCATATAGTAGTAAAACAAGTTTTTTTTTTGCTCGAACTTTCAAGATAAACTTATCTGCTTTAGTTATAACGGTAAAGCGAATAATTACTGGAGTCAGTCATTTGTACAAGATTTATTATTATGCCATAATTTATTCGTCGAAGAAAAACTTCGTCATCCAACCTTCCCACTTTGATAGAGGGACTGACCGATAAGAACAGAGGCTATAACATGATGAACTTTCAAGGTTAAGGCGCTTGTACTATTAAACGTGATTGAAGTATGTCCAAACTAATAATAAACTAATTATTAAAAAAAAAAACAGTTTTTAACTTCAAATTCGCTAAGTAATATTTTTAGGATTCTTCCAGGAATATATTAATTCATTTATCGAAAATTGTGCAATACAGAATATCACTTGTACTACAAACAGCCGCGTGCGGTTCAATGTGCGGGCAACGAGCGTCAGTGATGCTGTGACGCTGGCATTCGAAGAGGGATGAACGCTACTTGGCTGCCGTCAGATACATTACAAGATTTTATGATGCTTTTTGGATAAATTTACGGCATTAAATTACTGTTTCGATGTTAAAACGCTTGTTAAAAACGATAAGAACGATGTATTTTTTTAAACAGTTTTACTTAGTAAACTAAATTTCTAAAATAAAAAAACTATATATTTTTCTTAATGAACGCCAACATAATGTACACTATTGAATGTATATATCAATGTTATTAGCTTAGCGCCACTACAGTTACAGACGAAGACTACATGCAGAATGTAATGAGCGAAAAATTATTTTTCAACTTAACACAAACCAATCATAGAAAAAATAGCAATGCCTTATGGTAATTAAGATTACTTGTTATTTTTTAAATTAAGAAGTGTAAATATTTTTTGAGTGCAATCACTCAAAAAATTACAAAAAAAACAAAGTTATTATGAATGAATGAATGAAATACACTTTATTGTACACAAATTAGCAAATAGTAAAAATAATAAATAAAAAGAAATATAAAATACACAAAGGTAAAATCGGCGGCCCTATCGCTTGGAAGCCATCTCTACCAGGCAACCACTTTGCAGCGGAAATAATGACCAGTGAGCAAGGGTTAAGGGTGTACGCAAGTTACTAAGAAGTGAAAATATAATACAATAAATATATTTTGATATATATATATATACTCTCACATGTAATGACATATCTAAATAAATACACGACGCAAGGAAAAGTAAGTGTTAAAGAAGAGATAAACAGATAATGAGAGATGAAGGAATAATAGTGAGGGAGGAAGGAAGTGCGCTTTGACCAGCCTTTGAAAAGTATCTAGGGATTGCGCACGCTTTATATGAAGAGGTAGGAAGTTCCAAAGCCGAAAAGCTTCAATGGAAAAGGATTTAGAATAGAAGGAAGTGTAATGGGATGGAATTTTTAATAGAACACAGTATAAAAGAGAAAGAATGTGAGTATTTCTGCGAAGGCCGATCGTAAGCCACTTGAGTTTTTCGCGAAATTCTGATACATGGTCATATTTTCGGAGTCCAAACACGAACCGTATACAAAGATTCTGAATGCGCTCAAGTTAATTAAGTAACTCTTCGTTTAGATTGAGATAACACGTATCAGCATAATCGAGAATGGGTAAGAGGACAGACTGTGCAAGCGTAATTTTAGTTGGTATGGGTGGGAAATTGCTTAATCTACGGAGAGACCCAACCGATGCAAACACCCTCCTACTTACCTCCCTTACATGTGGGTAACGGTGTCACAGTAAGGCACAGATGTTCCGTCAAATATAATACCAGGTATAGTAGGAATATTAATATTTGTAAGAAATTTTTGACTGCCTATTATAATTGCTTTGGTTTTTGATGGGTTCACTTTAAGACTGTATGGCTTACTCCATTCCACAATTGAGTCTAGATCTTTATTTAATAGGTCTATAGTTTTAGGTAAATACACCAATTTAGCCTGAGCATATACTTGGAGATCATCAGCATACAGATGATACGCTTTCGCAACTCCAAGAGATTTCAGAAATTTCCATACTCTGCCTGAATCATTTTCTTCAAGTATGGACTTATGAATATGGCGTCGTTGTTTATCCCTACACAACCTGTTGCAATGATTCCGAATGTATTTATATTTATATGTGAGTTATTAATAAACAGTATCAATAAATAAACAAGACTAAATTTGTGAAGATAATAGTAATTTACTCTTAAGCCCGCCAATGGCATCTGAGAACAAGTCTAACTCTAAAGTATTCGAGAGATTGTTATATTTCTTGACTACGAGTATTCGGTTAAGAGGCGCGTGCTGTCCAAGATTCGATTTACTTAAACGATCTGTAAAAGTGTTAAGTCTCGTGAGTCTTGGCAACCTCGAGGGAACACAAAAGTTTATAAGGGATAACAAGTTAGGGGTCGAGTCGACAATGCCACTTGCGAGCTAATAAGAGAATACACACAAAGATCTCTATTACATTTATTGTAATATTAAACCCAAAAAGAAATATTTCGCGAAAAGTTTTTTTCGTTTTTAGGGTAGGAACTGTGTATAATTAATAAATTTAATTTTACGAATTGTGTACGTTTTTATACCGTTTACGAGTAAGCTAAGATATCACGAAATAATAAAGCTTAAAATAGTGATACTAAACAGGCTATAACAATGCACACAGCATTGTAAGTAAAATACGAAACACTCATGTTCACTTTAAAAAAACAAGCATGATTTTATCTCCTATTAAATAATAGATTTCCAAGTAATTTTTCAGGGTTGAAGAAGATTTGTGTGGTCTGCAGTAACATTCAGTCCATACTTACTTCATATATTTACGTGAATACATCCTTTACTTTAAGCGAGCAATTCGATTTCGATTTTTTTTGTTTTAAAATATAATGTTATAAATAAGATAATGCTATACTTTCCAAGTTTATCTAGATAGGATATTAATTATTAATTCAAATTGATAAAAACGCCATCTCATAGAATATTCACGGACCAGAATGTTTAAAGTGTGGCGCTACATTAGTCATGTCACTATGTCCTATTACACTAAAAGTAACCGAGTAAAGCTCGATCGCCTAGGTACTAGACACTGAAATTAAAGTAATTTTAACTAATTTCATCACGTCTAATTTTTTTTATATTTTTAACCCGAAATTTCGAGTGCTTTGCAGCGCAGCATCTTTAACCTAGGGAGGCTGAGAATTTAACATTCTGGTGTTATAATTAACTCGGGCTACCATCAGCTTTTATCGTCGTCATGCTCTCGAGGTACATAGTTATAATTTAGTACAATTTGCTGGTATATTTCGGAGGCGTACTTCAGATTGCTATAAAATTATAACTAGTTTGGCTATAAGTAATGTTACAATTTTTTTCTTCTCTTTTGAATTAAAATTTGGAATGCGTTTATCATGTAAGAAACTCCGATCGATTTACCGCCAATTGACCGTCATGATTAAAATACATTATAGAGTAAGGCGTTAAAACAGAATTGTTACACTGTACACAATACAGAAGTGAAAATAAGTGCACCAACAATTCCCCTGCCGAAGACCATACAAGATCGGGATGACTCCGCGCTGTTAGCGCCAGACGGACTGTGAATGCTGTCAAAGCCAGAGTTTGACGAAACCCTATGAGCAAATCAAAAATATTATCGAGTGAAATGAAGATTCCCGCTCTGATCGGGTCGCGAAATATTAAAAAAGACGTGAATCTAGATATACAGGACCCTTGTATATGTATACAGGATATGTATACCCTTGATATACAGGACATGCCCTTAATCAGTCCTCGGAGCATTAGTAAGGGAATCGATAATAATGCTTACTGTTTTCATACGCTGGTGGTAGAGACAGTAAATTAAAATTGAAGAGCACTACTATAAGCAAAATCACAAAATGTACTAAAACAGACTTTGCAGCTTAAGAGAGTGGATCGATCATTACGCTTGCTGTCTCGATACCCTGGTGGTAGACATTGAAATGTGCTCTTTACAGATAAAATAATATTACGATTGTAGAGTACTGCAATTGACAAAATTTACGCACACAGCTCGCAAGAAGCCTCGCAGCTTGTTGTAAAACTTTAATGTGGTCATCATCCTGCATCAATCATGGCTTTATGGAAGGTATCCTACCTAGGAGACAAAACGCTTATTTTTTGTAAAAAAAGAAAAGAGTAAAGACTTCAGCCAAAGTTTATCAAGAGACTGTCTTGGATAGTGTAATGAATGCCTAACAGTGATACAATTTTTAAAAATGTACCGTGAACTTTCCAGCAAGACTGGTCCTGGTCATGAACAACTCAAACCCAGATTGAGAATAATGTATCATATCAATTGAACTTTTATTGATCCAACACGTCATTAGTTAATGTATTGAAAATTATTTATTTTTCGTATGTAAATTATAATTAGTTAGCCAAATATAATTTTTTTATAAATTCTGAAAATAATGTCAGTAGATACACTTTTATAATTTTTTCCTATTTTTAATTTATGCAATGGAAAAGAAAATAAATTACAGGGCATAGTCCCTTAACAAAACATAAATACAATGCAATGCAATTTCGAGCCGATCAGCCTTCACAAGCAGCATCTTTTTCACAATTGTGGCGCATGTGACAGCCATTGCCTTCCACAACCATGAAATTGTTATGAACGAGCACTGTGCGTTCTTTTAAAAAAATGTCTGACGAATTATGGAAGTAAATAAATTCCATAGAGCATGTACAGACAAGGATTAGGAATTCGTTCTGTACAACCTAAGTATAGAAGAAATATACATAAGAATAATTTAAAGGAATTGAAACATGTGAATCCATCTCGAAGTTATATCTTTTATTGGATTGGGGAGAAAAAAAAACTGTCAGTCCACCTCATGTCCATCCATGATAAGTGGCTACTGCAGCCAGGACACCTGCAAACAACTTCTATGTTAAAATGTTGGTGGTGCCAACACCAGGTTACTGGAACTATGACATTAAATCGGCCTGTATAATCTGGAATCGGCAGGATGCGAGGCGAGTATAGGCTAAGAAATAAGATGCAAGAACTGTTGTACTTCGCTTTTAAGGGCACCGAAACTAGTAAAATGATTTTGCTTATTATGAATATTAGACTACCTGCCAGCCTCCTGTCTAATCAGCTCATCCATTAGGTTATCCATTCCATTGTGCCAACCTATAAATATATATAATGGAAGTGTAATTTTGAAAGGTAAATTATTTAAAAATTACATAATGCACTGATTACTTGTAACCATAGAATATGAAATAGGTAATATATAGGTAGGTACATATTATGATGTTGTCAACGGATGTTTATAACTTTTTATTATACTCGTTTATTATATTAGTATTTAAATAAATTCAAAAGAAGGTTAGTACTATAATATACATACACAAGGTTCTGCTGGTCATACAGAATACCGAGGAAGACTGCAGACTATGGTAAAATCGTTTTTAAATTCAACAGAAATTTTAATGATGTTGATTTCATTTCCACCGATGTCCTCTGTATCAAAGTGCCGACATGATTTACAGCAAGGCTACCCAACCCACTCAAGTACAGAAAAAATATATGTAAGCTCTCCAATGCTGCCAAAATGTTTGTTTATCAAACATATAGAACGAACAAAAAAGAGTGAATGACTTGGTTATGTCAGAGGCGATACGGACAAGATTGATCTTGAATAGGGCTTTCATAAAATGTTTTTACAAGCCGATGAAAATCATAAGTCAATTTTTACCATCTGTCAAGTGCATTATCCATCTGCAAGAAGCAGGAGTGTACAACCTTGATTGTGAATGTGGTCTCCTATATTGGGCAAACCACTAAAAAATCTGTAAGGACCTGCGTAAAATAACACATAGATAAATTGATGTGAAACATCGTCGCTCTAGGAAATCTGCAATCTGTGATCATATTCTAGACCACCCTAACAATTACATCAGATTGGATAGGCCACCAGTGCCAGTGATGACATACGGATCCGAGACTTGGTCCTTCACTGCAGGCCGTATGAGGAAGCTCAAAGTTGCTCAGCGCGCTATGGAAAGGGCTATGCTCGGTGTTTCTCGGCGTGATAGAGTCTGCAACGATGATATCCGCAGCAGAACTAAGGTAACCGACATAGCCGTAAAGATCAGCAAGCTGAAGTGGCAATGGGCCGGCCACATAGCTCGCAGAACTGACAACCGTTGGGGAAAAAGGTTCTCGAGTGACAGCCACGTACAGGCAAACGCAGTGTAGGACGATCCCCCACAAGAGGGAGTGACGACCTGCGCAGTATTGCGGGAAGTCGATGGATGCAGGTGGCTCAGGACCGAGCTTCGTGGCAATCTTTGGGGGAGGCCTATGTTCAGCAGTGGACTTCTGATAGGCTGAAATGATGATGATGAATGATGATGGATAGGCCACAAAGACTCGATATGTTCATGAGTACATATACAATGTAATAGTAAATAACAAAGTACCGTAACTTTTTTTGACAGCTAGTTATGCCCAATGAGATTTTGATCTAGACGCCATTTTCCAATCAAATTGATGATGCTTTCGACTGTTATTAGGAACTTTTCTTATATATATATGTATATTCGTTCACGTCCCATACCAATAGAATTGCAACACGTCAAGAACTTTATCAACTTACAGTCATAGGAGGATTTGCCCATACACACTCACCAAGCTCGGCAAGTGGGTTGATAAACGTAGTTCCGATACTCTTAAAACTGGATAAGCTGCTTCCTAACTAGTGTACGGAATTTGAGTTCGGCATGGTCCACTAGATTTTTGGTTAGTCGGTCATCACAGCCCTGTACGATATCTCCACCGTGTGCATGTGAGGTTGACCTTCTGAAAGCTGACCTACTTCTTACACGAATATCACACAGAATATATTATTGTGCCGCAACTAAGTCGTCTTCACCTTACAAATTCTACGTAACTTATATGATAAGATCGTATGAAGGATTCAAAGAAAGTTTAGAGGGAGTGCCATAGACGGCCGACATCAGCACCAGGCCTGAAAATTTGTGTGCGTTGTACAAATATTGGCTTCAACTGGCGTTTGAACTAAATTCCGCAGCAAAATACAACTCAATATACAAATAAAATACAGGTGGCATTGACAATAAGGGTATTTGAGGATAATAAGTTCTGTGGCCTGCAGTCTCCGGTGCTGGTTATTGTTTTAAAAGGATTTTATAAAACTTTTCAATTTAAGTATGTATTCTCAACGTAAGTATATTTGTGTAAATCAAATCTATAGCTCAATGGGTGTTACTAGCGTGTATGTCTCTGGAAGGTGTGTCACTGGTCAATCCGTGCGCGCATCACACATGATGCGTCGTAAATAGGCAAAACATAGATACATGCACAATCGTTTATAACATCTTTGATTACATTCATAAATTTTGTTTATCGAACGACCGTCGCAAAACGCGCAATTACGAATATCACACAGAATATATTATTGTGCCGCAACTAAGTCGTCTTCACCTTACAAATTCTACGTAACTTATATGATAAGATCGTATGAAGGATTCAAAGAAAGTTTAGAGGGAGTGCCATAGACGGCCGACATCAGCACCAGGCCTGAAAATTTGTGTGCGTTGTACAAATATTGGCTTCAACTGGCGTTTGAACTAAATTCCGCAGCAAAATACAACTCAATATACAAATAAAATACAGGTGGCATTGACAATAAGGGTATTTGAGGATAATAAGTTCTGTGGCCTGCAGTCTCCGGTGCTGGTTATTGTTTTAAAAGGATTTTATAAAACTTTTCAATTTAAGTATGTATTCTCAACGTAAGTATATTTGTGTAAATCAAATCTATAGCTCAATGGGTGTTACTAGCGTGTATGTCTCTGGAAGGTGTGTCACTGGTCAATCCGTGCGCGCATCACACATGATGCGTCGTAAATAGGCAAAACATAGATACATGCACAATCGTTTATAACATCTTTGATTACATTCATAAATTTTGTTTATCGAACGACCGTCGCAAAACGCGCAATTACGAATATCACACAGAATATATTATTGTGCCGCAACTAAGTCGTCTTCACCTTACAAATTCTACGTAACTTATATGATAAGATCGTATGAAGGATTCAAAGAAAGTTTAGAGGGAGTGCCATAGACGGCCGACATCAGCACCAGGCCTGAAAATTTGTGTGCGTTGTACAAATATTGGCTTCAACTGGCGTTTGAACTAAATTCCGCAGCAAAATACAACTCAATATACAAATAAAATACAGGTGGCATTGACAATAAGGGTATTTGAGGATAATAAGTTCTGTGGCCTGCAGTCTCCGGTGCTGGTTATTGTTTTAAAAGGATTTTATAAAACTTTTCAATTTAAGTATGTATTCTCAACGTAAGTATATTTGTGTAAATCAAATCTATAGCTCAATGGGTGTTACTAGCGTGTATGTCTCTGGAAGGTGTGTCACTGGTCAATCCGTGCGCGCATCACACATGATGCGTCGTAAATAGGCAAAACATAGATACATGCACAATCGTTTATAACATCTTTGATTACATTCATAAATTTTGTTTATCGAACGACCGTCGCAAAACGCGCAATTACGAATATCACGTGTGGAAATGAACTGCAGGATATTTTGCATTCACTCATAACTGTGGTCCTTGCTGTTTCTTACATTTGCTGTTGCTACGGTTTCGAAATTTACAAAGCAATGTTCAAAAAGAGAAGTAACGGAGCCGACGCGAGTCCATTCTCTCTTGTCTTCCATCTTTTTTTCATTCTTATACATGCAAATTTCCTCACTATGTTTCCTTCGCCGTTTAACGCTTCGTGATTTATCAGCTCTTACTACAAATTACCAGCAGGTACCAGTTACCTATTTAATTGGTAATGACCAATTTTTCATTGGTGCTGACCAATTAAATTGGTTCAAGCTGTTTTTATGTTAATTCCGATGGTAAACGGTTCCACATCTTTATCATTTAAATCCTGCAGAATACAGATATTCCAAGAAAGCGCCTGCAAAAGCTGACAAGCATTTTTTCATATATTTGCTCAGTTTCACCACACGCGGGGCTGGCGTGTTGGTTGGTGAGTGCAGTGCCGGTACCCTCGCGTTTGTAATGCTAATCTCGTACGGAAAATACGGATAGATTTTTAGTCATTGTTCGTCGCTTTTATAAATTAACAGGGTGAACCACGTACAGGTGTGGTTCGCATTAGAAAAATAAGATACATTCCTCTAACGTTGGGGTTTAATTTTTAAGTTTCACTATTTTCGAGATATCGTATTAAAATTTATCTAAAGAAAACAAATTTAATTCATAGCCTGTTGCGACAATAGAAATGCTATTGTTTGTTAAGGCTTGAATATTATATTTTAACCTATATTTTAATCTGAATGAATTTTTACTGAAATACGAGTATGTATAGATTGCAATTAAGATTAAAATGATATGATAGTTTAAGTATTGAGTTAAAAAATACATTATCTAACATCAACATTTCACGTTTATGTGAAGAACGTCTGCAATGCAGTCGGTTGTTTTAGTAATATTATAAAAGTATAAGGAATGTTCCACAAGCAGAGGGTTCTATGTTTTGTGTAAAAAAATTCATATTTGTTTTTAAAAACATGAATATTACACCTATCACATAAAACTAGAACTACACAGTAGTGAACCAGAAAATATTTATCTGTAGCTTTTCACAACTTTGGATATGTATCATAATTTTACACGACGTTATGCACAAATCTAGTATAACATTTATTAAACCTTCTAGTGTTCATTAGTCCTGATATGACACATAGAAATAGAATGTTACTTGTTTTAAAGTGAAGAACGTAGAGGGATATCATAATATATTAAGCTATAAGGACAATTTAAATTACAATAATATTTACGGACCGTGCATTGTACATAATCGTAGGCAAAATTCATTTTCTACTTTAATATGGATATCATTCACCTAATTCTCCATGCATTGAGCATTCGTTATTAAAAACGATAAATTGTAAAGAAGTATAGACAACGAAATCATAGCTTTCCGACATCGAATTAACAAGCCGCATTGTTTGGAATCCCATAGCCTCGAAAGCCAATCAGTTTTGTCAATCAATTTGTGTTCATATGAATCGCGGCGACAGTAAGGAGACGCTTATTTCTTCAGTCGCGGATGCCGGACGCGTGCAGTGCGTTTTCAGACGCCGTCTAGTGCAGATCTTTTGTATGAAAAGTGAATACAAATAAGAGACATGAAGATATTAATGAGAGCCGACACGCATTACAGTATAGTGGTTAGGGACAGTGAATATGAAGAACCGAAATATACTTTCTCGCAGGTGTGTACTATGTATAAATGATTTTGTACAGACGTCCTAAATGTTATTAAAAACTTATTAAAATCTGAAATATTCTTCTTTTCAACTAAATACATTCCATGCGTTAAATGATTTTGCTTGACGATTTTTATTTCTCAATAAAAAATAGGCTAACTCGAGATATTCAATCGTTTTCGTAAAAACAATTGACCTGGCTGGTTACTGGCATTGTTTTAACAAAGCGGCGAGATTTCTTGGAACAATCATTTATTTACTTATCTAAAAATTACATTTTGTTAAATTATCAACTGACACATTCATTTCAGTCGGTTACAGTTTAACTTTAGACCACCTAAAACCAATTCATACGAGTACCTATTACGTGGCTAAATTATAAGTACCTTTCAGTTGAGCCATGGGTCATGGGTTTGAATCTAAGCATGAATTAATATTAGTTCAATACAAAAATTCGGGTCTGGCTGTGTTCCTAACACTGCATTTGGCCCTTCCTCCGATTTTATCCCATTACTACGGCACGGGAAGGTTCAAGATGAGTGAGTGCCACTGTGTTTGTGTTTGCACGTACACGTGCGACACTATAATATCTTCTGCGCAGTTGACAGTATTCGCATATTGTCGCCGTGGTCGCACGTTGAATGTTACAATATACAGTACATAAACGTCAGTCTCGTGCATTTTTACGTTTCCACGCTAAATTACGTTATCGATTTATGAAATAACATACCCATGATTGTTTTCTTGATGGTCATGATAGGTATCAAGGTATGCAGATTCCTAGATTAAAAAAAATTACCTTAACAGTAAACGAAAATTACTATATACCATTAATAAATATTTCACTATGCTGTATAAAATCGGAACGTTCCTATATCTACGACGTTATTTACTATTAGAATGTGTAAGTGGGAACAATCAGGGCTGATGATTGCTTAAATTGGTCGTAGGCGGATCGCACACACCTTCATCTTTAACGTTATACAGCATTCGATAACAACACAATAACAATATAGTTCATATAATTATGTATATGTAAATCTCATGTTCATGTAAGTACATAATTGCCTAACTTGCTTTGAACAAATTAATATTTCATTTAAGAATAATGTTAATCTAAAATGAACACTGAATACACACAACAAATAGGATGGAATCAACAACAAATGAGAAACCTATTAAGTTATCCTTAATGAATATTATTAAGACGAGTCTTGTATAGGTACTTCAGCAATTATTACAGTTTTGTGGTACACGTTATGAAAAAATTGCGCAACCAATTTCTCTAAATTTTTACGTACGAGTATCATTGCCTTTTGGCTTGAAGAAGTGTCATCAATTAATCACTTTTGCAAAAAAGTTGATTTGAAAAATATCGTTGATCTTTCGAAGCTCTACCCACCAAACTTACTTATTTATATTTGATTATAAACGCACTTACGACTACTATTACAGGATTAACTTTATGCGATAGTGAAGTTAAACATTGGTTATAGTACCTACCCAACTAACCAAATGGTACCAATTCAACTACATCTTATACTGGCACATTTTTTTTTGACGTTGCCTTTTTTTCTATAATATAGTATACTTTTGGTATTATTATATCAAATCATACTTTATATCTTTTAACTATAACTTTTTGAAATCTGAAATTATTAATTTATAAAAATATTTCATTAAATTAAAATAGACATTGCGGATTCGTAATGGCCCTCACAAAGTTGACCAATGTATTTCAGAAACGAATGTGTATTTACTGTCGAAGAAAACAATCGTTGGATCGTCGTAATCGTTGGACAAATATTAGGGAAAATCTATTCAATTTTCCTTAATAAGTTATGATTAATTGGCAGTTGGTACGTAGGTACGCTGGTACACGGGTAGTCATCGCGGGCTTATAATACTAATAGGTTTTACTAGACTTTGATGTACCGTAATATAATTCTAAAAGACCTCATTAGCAGTGTACCATCTGTTGAATAAGGGAAAAAAATTTCGATCGATTTGACACCATTTTACATGTTATTTTTCACTATGATTATTAAATTATATCTTACTGTATCGCATTATAGGCGACCGCGTGCTGTTAGGACCAGATGGTGAATTCGACAAAACTCTATAAGGAAACAAAAATATTATCGCGTGAAATGATGATTCCCACAAGGTCCCGACGCGAATTATTAAACAAGTCCTGAAGCTGTGTGCTTCCCGGCGAAACACAGGACTTGCCCTAAATAAATTCCGGCAGCTTAAGAGAATGGATCGATCAAAATTTTTGCTGTCCCGATACGCTGGTGGAAGACAGAAATGTGCTTCAGACATATATTTTTCTTTACAATTGAAGAGTACTACAACATGCAAAAGAAGCGTCGCAACTTGTTAGAAAAGTACAACGATCATCCTGCATCATCATCATAAATAAATTTCTATAATATCATAATTTTCTTTAAAAATATATATGACAAAGCAGATGTTCCAGGGGTAGTTTTTGGGGGAGCAGCACTGCTATCAGCAGTGCTGTCCTTTTCTTGATCCACTACAAATAAGAGACTCATTTTTCACTTATTAATTTATTTACTTTACGCTTTTAACAATTTTAAATCAAAGATCACTCTTTAAAAATTGATTAACACAACTGTGAAAGTATTCTTTCGACTATTGACGACCTACACCGACCGATGCCACAACTCAAGTGTCCCTCTGCCGGTGTTCACTCAATAACGAAAACTTACTTAAGAATTTTACAGTAGTGAACACAAATCTTAATTAAAGTTTAATTCACTATTAGAAAATAAGTAAATCGGATTATTACTAACAAATTTAGGCAATCAATAATTTCACTCTAAATTATAACGTGGTAATCAAATTATAATTATAACGTCTCGTAATTAATTAAAGGAAAACATGACATTAGCGCCACCTCGAGTGAGGTGTCTAAAGTTCCCGATAGATGGCGGGAATTTCTACCCGATAAATCTTTAAAAGAGAAAACTATAAATCTATTACAAATTAGGTAATCAATACACTGCAATCATTATAAAAATAATTTAAAGGCGTCTGATAAACTAGACTATTTAAATAGAAGAGGCTCTTGCGGCGACATATACTAGGAATATATTATACATCAATTATACAAAAATTTCAGGTGTTAGCTGCAGTAGCCGTGTCAATGGGCTCCATGATAGTCGGCTTTTCCTCGGCTTATACATCACCCGCTCTGGTTACGATGGAAAACAGCACCTACATTTCAGTTTCAGAAGAAGAGGTAAGAAAAACGCGATATTCTTTCTTATACCCTTAATGGTAATAATAAGCACCCACGACTATTGCAGGGTGTGCAGAGGTTACAGATTTCTATCTGTCGTTACACTCAGACTTTTCGAACCAGCATACGCCATTAAGTTTCGAAAGCCTCATTGCCCGACTTGTTGATTTTCAAGGCTTTCCCTTAGTTGCTTCGTACAATACCTACGGGAAAGAAGGTGGCAGATTTTTAAGCCGTTACTACACGGATAATTTTGAAAAAAAAAACAAACAATGTTTTGATACATAATTATAACAGATTTCGTAACAGCGTGGTGGTTAAATATGACACTAAAAATCACAATGTTAAGTCATAAGGAAGATGCTGGATAACCGAAATTAAATAAAAAAAAATTATATTTTTCATAATCTTCCCTTCATAACATTATTTCGCAATCATTAACATTGTTTATAACTTCTGAAGTCAAAACTTTTTTTAATTATCAAATAAAGTATCTTTAATACAACGTCCGTTTGGTCACCGGCTTTACCAAAATGATTAGGAATTTGTTTTAGTGTAAAATTTTACTTGGCTACTTCGATACTTTGATTTTATTTCTCAAATCAATTACATTAAATATATTGTTACATACTCATACTCTACATTACTTTTCAGAGATTTTGAGATTTTCAAGACTTTTTCATTAAGTCTGTCACATATGTTTTTCATTACGTGTTATTTAGCCCATTCGGATTCCTATTTTATCTATGATCGTAGATAGAATTTGACATAATTTGTGGAGTTTTTATCAAGAATTTAGCAAACAAAATCGAGAAAAGTCGCGGACCGACTTTCTTAAATGCACTATGCAGATTTTCTTAAACCTCTCTTCCAATATATTAAAATGTGATACCATTTTTATGAACTCCTTAATTCTGAACTTAACTTTAAAAGTCTAGACTCTTCAGAATATTGATTTATAACTGACGCATAATTCTGACGCATGCATATTACCTAATTTATTGATTAACTAAAAGCTATTAAAACACTTTCAGGCAAGCTGGGTCGGCGGATTAATGCCATTAGCGGCACTCGCGGGAGGAGTATTAGGTGGCCCTTTAGTGGACTACATTGGCCGCAGAAGAACTATTTTGTTCACAGCACTACCTTTCTTCATAGGGTGGATGCTAATTGCCACGGCGAAGATTGTACACCTAGTCTTAGCGGGACGTGCTATATGCGGATTGTGTGTAGGCATTGGATCTTTGGCTTTTCCTGTATACCTTGGAGAAACCATACAACCAGAAGTGCGCGGTACTCTAGGTCTGTTCCCAACTGCTATTGGTAATATTGGTATTTTGATATGTTACGTTGCCGGAAAATATCTTGACTGGTCGCAACTTGCTTATCTCGGAGCTTCGCTGGCCATTCCATTTCTAATACTTATGTTCATGATCCCAGAAACACCACGATGGTATATAACGCAAGGGCGCACCGAAGAAGCACGAAAAGCATTACAATGGCTTCGTGGTTCCCACACCAATATCGACAACGAAATTCGAGAGATTGCTCTATCAGACGCAGAGATTGGTAAAGAATCGTCCATTGCTGAAATTTTAAATATGAAATACATGAAGTCTATATTAATTTGTTTAGGACTAATGGCTTTTCAACAGTTATCAGGAATAAACGCAGTTATATTTTACACTGTTAAAATCTTCAAAATGTCCGGGAGCTCGATAGATGAAAACTTATGTACGATCATAGTTGGTGTAGTCAATTTTATATCGACATTCATTGCCACAGCTTTGATCGATCGGGCTGGTCGTAAGATGCTCTTATACATATCTTCTGTAACTATGACGGTAACGTTAGTTGTGTTGGGATCATTTTTCTACGTACGTGACAGTCTTAATTTGGACGTGTCAACATTAGGATGGCTTCCGCTTACTAGTGTTATGATTTATTTGCTAGGATTCTCTCTAGCGTTTGGCCCTATTCCATGGCTCATGATGGGCGAGATATTACCGGCCAAAATCAGAGGCGCTGCAGCGTCCATATGCACTGCCTTTAATTGGCTGTGTACATTTACTGTTACTAAAACATTTCACAATATTGTAGTGGGTATAGGCCCTTCAGGCACATTTTGGTTATTTGGTTCCATATGCTTCGTTAGTTTATTTTTCGTGATTGTTTGTGTGCCAGAGACTCGTGGTAAGAGTCTTGAACAAATAGAAAATAAAATGACAGGCAGGATAAAGCCTAGAACACGACGATTGAGCTCCATTGCTAATATTAAACCATTACCAAATGGTTGTTGATAAACAAATAAAAAATACTTACATTGCATGTTCTAGAAACTGCTTTGATTAAGTCGCGCTTTGGCGTTTGGCAACCGTTTGGCACGAAAACCAAGATTTACGTGTAAGAAAATTCGCCGCACTTAAAATGCATTGAAGAAGTATACTTAGAAATTGATACTTAAATTTAACTAAGCCTTTTCTTAGTGTTAATTACTAATTATTGGTTACTTAATATTATACTATAAATTTAGATGTCAAAGTTTTAAAAAATCTAGGTTTTCTAAACACGAGTCAAAAATCAATCTTTTTTCATATATAACATTTCCAATAAAGGTAGTCGAATGACTTGGGTTCGAAGTTAAATTTCTATAAATAATAAAAATAAAGGAAATTTGAATTTCTGACATAATAATTATATTATGATGATAATATAGCATATTCGATCATATGTGAAGTCCCGCCGCACTGGAGCAGCGTGACATCACTTTCCATCAACCTTTACAAAAAATGAGAGGCCTTTAAGCAGCAATTAGACGATCACTTTAATATCTTTATTTTCAATAATAGGTATCTTATCTTCGTACAATGTTCTTCTAATCGTTTTACACAGGAATAATATCAACATTGGTGAGAATGTTGATATTATTCTTCTGTAATGAGTTCGCTGTAAATATTAAATGTATTTAGGACAATGCACTTCTTGTGACTGGGGTTGCCAACTTCTTTTAGAGACAAATAACGTACGATCATCACAGGAAAAAGTGTATCAAAATTCGAAATTTCTTCATTATTTTCTGTTATTGATTTACGTACTATCAGTGATATATTTGGCTTATATTTTAAAAGGGGTGGGAGGAGATGTGCACTATTAATTTCAGCTTTTCACAAGTTCAATTCTGAACATAGGCTTCCCCCTAAGACGTTCTCAGCCACCTGAATCCACCGACTTTCAGGTTCCTTACCTTACCTTACCGTACCTTCCAGGTAGCACTGTGCAGGTTTTTCAATCTATCTTGTTAGAGGTCGTCCAACACTGCGTTTGCCTATACGAGGTTGACACTCGAGAACCATTCTTCCCCAACGGTTGTCAGTTTTGCATGCTCCACTTCAGCTTCCTGACCCTTAAGGCTATGATGGTTATACTCTTTTTATTGTAGATATCGACGTTGCTGATTCTAACGCGCAGAGAAACACCAAGCATAGCTCTTTCCATAGCCAGGTGCGCATCTTTGAGCTTCCTCATACGACCTGTAGTGAAAGGTCACGCCTCGGTTCCGTGAGTCAGCACTGGCAACATGGACTAGTTGTTTGCTCTTAAGATTTTGAGGTATAGATCGAATACATCGCCCAAATTTCTATTGAAACGAAGACTTTCTCATGGTCCAGATACGCCAGACATAATAGTAAATTATACCCCTCGGTCTTCTGTACAATCTGGCGAGGAGTATGTTTGTAGCCTATAGTGCCATAGATTTTTCGGAAACCGACTTTATGGGAAGGCTGGAAGTCGTTAAGTATGTTTGCTAGATGATTCGTGATGAAAACAGTGCGTAAACGCGGCTTACAACCGACATCGATTTATAGTTATTCCCTTTTTTGAAGAGCAGGACAAACAAAACGCTTCTACTTCATGCTTTCGGCGTAACTCTGCCATTAATGACAGAATCAAACAGCTTCTTAAGGACTACATATACCGATTTTGCGACCGCTTTTAGAAGCTTAGCAGCAATTCCGTCCACACCCGGCCTGTTTGAGCCAACAAAATCTCTCGATCTCACTCAAAACCTCAGCTCCAGCGGGAATATCAGCACCAGATCTATCCGATAAACAAATTTCTAGTGAAAACTTTGGCGCCTTTGTTCCACTCTCGTTTCATTTTCAATATAGGCTGTATTCTATTTACGTATGTCTTGCCTCATAGATTTCGAGATCGGTCTATTCAGTTGTGGATATGCTATCGCAACGAGAGCTTTTGGATCTTTTTCTGAGACAGGTCCTGCGAAACTTAACTTAGCATGGATGTATTCCACTAGCCTGCTATTCGTATCGTCCACTGTAACACAATCATCCAGGCACTGAAAACGATTGTCCAATTTTATCTGAAAGGTTTCGGGGTTTTGGTTAATAATCTCGAATAATCGAAAGCGGACCATATTTAGCAGTTGACTAAAATAGGGTGATGTAGATGCAGTAAACTAATAACGATGCGAAATAATTTCCATGATAATTTCACCCCATCATCCTCAGTCATAACTGCGTCGTAGACGACTTGCTTGTTACAAAAAATACCGCCGTCCATTTCATTTAGTACCTGACTTCTTTATTCTCCCCCTTAATGGCCTCTTACGACACCGACTGGACCAACAACAAGATATTTAATTTATAAATTCTCCTTAGCTTCTGAGCTTCAGACTATGAACAATTCAAACTATGAACGAAAAATCATAATTTTTGCAAATTACACTTATAATAAGATCATCTTTTATTCATGTAATAGATGTCTTTGAGTAACCTTATTACTTCCAGATTTTTAGTGATACCAAGTAGGTAGTAATACATAATTGAAATGTATGTATTGTGCCAATTGTTTAAACGAAAAACCTAGAAATTAAACCAAACATATAAAATATAAGATCCATGAATTTTATTACGTGTTCATAGTTTCGTAACTTGCTCAGCAGATAAATCACATGTAACGAAGTTAATCGGATACCGTTAAGTGACATACGTAGCAAACCTTTTCACCAGTGTAATGGCAAAGTTTTTGTCAATCAGGTTTAGCGCGAACACATATGTCACTATAAAACATCATATACACAGTGGCATCTGATAGCACAAATAAGCATCATAGGCACAGCTAAGCATAAGCTTAAAAAAATGTATTTTAATATACTACTGTACTTGTAATTTTGTGTATTAAAATAAATTTTGTTAAAAAAAAAACACTGATATAATTTGTCTAGGTCTACTCTTGTCATGAGAATACATACTTAAAGATATGAGTGTACCGTTCATATGTATATGGTGCATACATGAATGTATGTATGTATGCATGCAAGTATGCACCTCATGAATCTATAGTATCAATAATTTATTTAAATAAAATGTATTGACTAATTAAGGTGAGGTGTTATTTATATATAACTAACTGTTACCCATGATATTGTCCTTGCTAAAGGAGGGGGCCAAAATCCCAAGGTGTAAAGAAATCTAAATCCATTCTACAAAGTTCTCTACCATTGCAGGCAAGTTCCATCAATTATTTTTTAATTATTTCCTAGATTTTCCCAGACAGATATATATAGACAAACACATAGACTCATAGTTATACATAAATTAAAAAAAAACGGGTTTTTTATCTTAGGAGAGAGTAGTTATTTGAAAATCCTAGACAGAAACTGCAATTGAACTCCATCCTAAGATGTATCATAAACACAGTTAACTCACTATTTTTTCAATGTAATAAACAGCTTTTAATTCTGAATAGACATATTTTTTTGAATTTTTGAAATATTGTAAGATTTCACTTAATTAATTTTTTAAATAGTTACAATTTATAAAATTATAAACATTAGTATAGATTTAATTACAATCATCATGTAAAATGATACAGCATTAACATGATGTAATAAATTAAGTATTATTAAGTGTAAAAGAAATAAAAGAGTTTAATTTGCTTTGGATTATCCTTTCTTTTCTTAAACACAAAATACCCACTATTGAAACATTTGTTGTTATGACACAAGAAATGTAAATAAATTAATATTTACCCCCACTAATTATTAATAAATTACAAGTAATAAATTGAAGACTAGATTTTTACTAAAATATAACTATTACCCTGTATGGTGGAAGCTTAAAATAATACATCACTCCATTTTGTTGTGTCATGACTACAGGAAATGCAAAGAAAATATGCACATCAAGTGACCAGAAGCTGTATCCCAAATATAGCTGAGAATAATGGCATATCCTCCCTACTAGGAAATGACCTACATCAAGCAGTGATAAAGATAGTGATACTATGAATACTCAGTAAGTTCAATTATTTACTAGCTGAAGTTCCCAGCATTGCCTTGATCATACAATATGCACTCATAAATACAGCTTCACATAAGATTCCCGCTCAAATGTGAAGGCCTGCAGAATAAACATCAATAGAGATATAGCTGTTCTAAAGCCAGTAATTACTATGCACCCTCCTGCCAATAACCTTTTCTATGTGTATATGTAGGTACACAGTGGGGCAGTGATTCTAAACAGCAGCTCAAGAAGAAATAGCCTACAAAAACATACTTAAAAGTTAATCAAAAATGTAATTGCCTAAAGCACTTTAAGAAAAAAAGGTTCTCGAGTGGCAGCCACGTACAGGCAAACGCAGTGTAGGACGACCCCCCATAAGATGGAGTGACGACCTGCGCAGTGTTGCGAGAAGTCGATGGATGCAGGTGGCTCAGGACCGAGCTTCGTGGCAATCTTTGGGGGAGGCCTATGTTCAGCAGTGGACTTCTGATAGGCTGAAATGATGATGATGATGATGAAAGCACTTTTCAATGGCTAATATATATTGTAGTAATGCATTAGGAGAGGATAGGAATGCACTGTGCTTTTAGTTTACTCAAAGGAAAATAACAACAAATTAAAAGTAATGGAGGAACAATGCCCTAAAGGAATGCTCCCCTACAGAAAAGTAGCTTTTTGGTGGTCAAGTCATGGTGTAATTCACTGTAGCTTTTTGCAATCTAGTGTTTCAATAACAGGAGATTGTAAAGACCTTTGAACAAAACAAAAACAAGGCAAAACTCTCAGAGGAACAACCCCCCACTTGTCAATTGATCTTCACCATTATTGCTCCATAATAACACAAAACCTAACACTGCATGACTAACCATTTTAATATTACAAAAGTAGCAGTTAAAAACCATACATCATCCTCCCTACTCACCGATCTAGGTTCAACAGATTATAATTTTTTCCACAATTTGGACAATTTACTACAAGGAAACATATTGTTCTCAGAATATGCATTCATAGACTTTGTAGTATAAGAGTTTTATTGTATAAATGATTTTTCCTTGGTTTGGCAGAAATGTATAGTTTATGTGGGTAGATACTTTGATTAAATAAATATTTTTTTTTTTAAATAAATGTCAGAATTTTTCAATATATAAAATGAGGAATTTATATGTAATTATAGATATATTTGACCAATTGTCACTCACAACTTCATGAAGTGTCTGTCATGTTTTCAAATGACGAAGTCACATTCATCATCATTTACATACCTATTTTATTATTTTCAAAAATAAAACCTGTCTTGTGAGAAAATATAAACAAATATATTATATTAATACATACATTATCAAAACCTGACAAAAGTGGGGTCTATTTTATGTTTTAAGGTGGGGTGGGTTAAAAGAAAGTGCTCACACCAAACACACTGGAAGAATACTACACTATTAATGACATATAAATTAAATCTGCGCCAACAAGTACCCTCTTAATGAACCTACACTTAATCACTATTTTTTTATAGGTATGTTTCATGTTTAGGAAGGTCAAGTGGTGTTTGTTCACACCTTTGTTAGACCTTGATCTACAGTAGTTAGGGCTCACCTCAAATTTCATTTAACGTCTATTCTGGGGAAACAGGTTGGAAAGAGCAGTACTAATATCATCGGGCCTTGGCAATTGTAATGCTGCTCCTTACCACTAGTCGTCGGCTGCCAAAGTAGAGGGTCCACCACCAGGTTGGCATTTGGAGGAAAGATAGTATATTCGCCTGATATATTCTTATTAACTAAATAATTGATTAACGACGTAACCGAAAATTAAAAAAATTGTTTACATTTTATTAGAGTAACAGTTCAACAATTTTTTTTAGATGGATATATTGGCAGTAACAACTATACTTAAAATCACTTACCCATCACCTGCACTCGGCAAATAGCACAAGTATCGCACTCTACATCCCAGCTCCACATGGCAACTGCATTCCACTTTTTAAGTGTAAACATTTTATCAGATTTTGGACCATCTCCTTCACCACGATCTAACGCTTCGCAATCTTCTACTGACATTTTCCACTAACAACTTTACAGGGATTTTCGATAGTCTAAAATTTAAGTGATTTTCCTCGTTTGTTTATTTACACTACACACATCTGCTAATGTTTACGGAGGTGGTTTCACTTCAACTATTGAAGGTTTAACTATCACCTTTATCTCGTATAAAGAAAATATTATTCAAGTCATATCAAGTATTCTTAATATAAAAGAAACGATAAACATAATTTTATTTTGTCATTAACAACTTAAAAGATAAATTGACATGAGATGAGATTGAGATGGACATAACATAATCCATAAACACAAAATGTAACGTCAGTGTCACTGCCATACGTCATCTTTTTTTGGGTTCAAAGTTCTATATGGCAATAATATTTAATTATTTTCCAGTGTCAAAGTGATATTATTGATATTATAATTATATGATATTATAATTCAAATTCTTCACAGTCACGCCACACGTCATTTAACTACTCTCGTGTCATAACTTTAAAACGGTTGTAATTCTGTTGTTATACTTATAAGATAAATCAGCACTAAGGACACTAGAACGGAGACATAATATCCCCTATTTTAGGCCCATGCTCTCGGTAGAGAATATTATTGTTCTGTGGTTCCAAGTCTGTAGTAACATCAATTAGTACTCATGCTTTACTGTCAGTAATTGAAACTCAAATGTGGGTCTCTACTCTTTCCTACTCTGTACAAATCTCCATTTATGTTCTACGGACGTCAACGCAAAACGTTCGTTTCTTTATTAGCAGGAAGGTATATGATGCTTGATAGTTTTTTTTATAATATTATGTTCACCAAGTACATATCTGTACATGCCACTAAGTAGCAGTCTGTTAATGTTTTACCGCTGCGCAAAGGTCTCCTCACAATCTTGTAGAGGGTTTAGGAGCCAGTTAGGGTTCGCCGCCACGCTACTACAGTGAGTTGGTGGACTTCATATTTCAAATTATATTTATTTATTATATCACAGACATGGCGGTTTCCCAATGATTTCCTTCATCGACCAGCACGTCTTTGTTTCCTGTTCCTTGACGTTGTTGACTTGTATCTCTGTAATAGTAAGTACGTGTATATGTATTTCATATATTCATATTATGTATATTTTTTGTATTTATTGTATTTGCATATTATGTGTATGTACTAAATGTTCACTTTAGTGTGAACCCGAACCTGATACTTATGTTCATATTTTCTTTTTCTTTCTGGGTTGCCTGGAAGAAATCGCTTCTTAGCGAAAAGGCCGCCTATTGTACTTTTTTTTTGTGTATGTTATATTGTACTATGCTAAATCTTTGTGTTTATAATAACGTATATTTCATTCATTCATTCACATGGTAAAGTCTGTAAAATTGCAATTAACAAATTCTTAGAGGTACCCGTATCGAGTACGTACCTACAGTATGCGAGTGACCTTCTGGCGTACCATGAAATTAAACCAAGCGATCTGGCGTCTTATGGTACTATTAACATGTATTTACAGTGTATGTATGCGCTTTTCTATTTGATAATAATGAGAAAAAATATGAATTAACTTATCTCGCTTAGCAATCCTGATCAATTGTGTCACACTTCCAGGCAGTCTCCCACATCTCTTGTGCCTATAATATTTTATGTCGAATTCTTCAGTCAAAAGTTTGCTTTTGCCAAGTTTACATAGATATTATATATACTAGTCTGGCCATGAATATTATTACAATCAAGATGCTTAGTTATAATTTAACAGGTAATTTTTTTCTTTTTTCTGAATTCAATACTGGAATGTTTTTATTATGTAGGAAACTTGGAATGAAGCTATGTCGATACACAGGACGTGGCCAAAATCAGCCCCGACCGCTTTAAAGAATGGATCGATCAAAATGCTTGCTGTCCCGATACGTTGGTGGAAAAGACACACATGTATTCCTTGTAAACAATTTTTTTACGTATAAAATAGCACTACTACATGCAAAGTGATAAAGCGTATGCTCAAACCTCTAAATAAGCCTCGCAATTTGTTACAAAATTCCAATGTGGTCTGTACCAATCATGGTTTAGTGGTGGGTGGGTGGAGACACTAAGGAATTATGTGTGCGCGCCGAACAGATTTGAACAAACACACAAATTGAAGCAAGTACTAGATGACATGGCCTGTTCAAGAATCTTACTCCGACGTTGAGTCTCTCAAGAAATCTTTAAAGCTAATATGTCTGAGTAATAGCCATTACCCAGACCATAAATCCACAGATTCGAAGCCAGAGCCGAAGCCGGCCACTTTTAAAACAAAAATATTTTTAATTAATCGCTAAGACTTCGATAAATATGTACACTTAAGTTTTATTATTTTTACATTTTTTTCTTAAAAAAACATATTAGCTAGATATAAACCACTCATGAACGTCATCCATTTAGGGGAAGGCAGAAGCCACGGATATCAATTGCCTAGATTCAGCTTAGGAAAACGGGTCTATGCAACTCACTTTCCACCTGGCTGTTACATATAAACGGCCGGCGAGCCTCGGGTCAGAATTACTCTTGGATTTTGATTTACAAGGGAATTACGCCACCTGCGGCATCCACGGGAAGAAAAGAGGTGGTAAATGGTTATCACATGGATTTAAATAGATTAGTACTACTATGATATTAGATATTTGACCAATAAATCGAGATTAAAAGAAAATATTAATTTTAATGTCTGTATACAATCAAAAACGTTTATAAGTAAATAAATCTAAGCTATGTTTTCACACATTTTTAAAATTCAATATTAATATGGAAGGCTTACCCTGTTCAGAACTCTTCACATTATTTTAGATAAGAGTTTTCAATAACGAATATGTAAATATTTATTAAGGTCTTTCATCATCTAATTACATTAAATTAGCATATATTCTAATATTTTCTTATATTCTAATATTAATACAATTTCACCAAAATACAGAAAGACTTAATTTATACGGAAATACACTTTGATATCGATTAAAAATTACGGCATCTTTGTTCTTTGCCCATTATTCTTTTAAGTATCCGTAAATATCTACGTATTTATCTAAAAACCAATGCATTGTTATCAATTTGTATCACGAGTAAATAAGCTGTTATGGTATTTAATCTTGGTATTAGTTAGAATTAATATGTCAAAGGTTAGGACTATAATTATTGACTGTTTGAATTAATGTTACATTGGGTACATATCTAAATCAATTAATAACTATACGAAACCGTCGTATTCATTATATACAAGTTACTAAGTATTACATATCTTTAACTAAATGGTATTCGTAGAAGTGATGGTTTTGATGTGTATGAAATTATGGAATAAAAAAAATCAGGTGGTTCATATGTTATTATATCAAAAAAAAATATATTTTATTTTATTTTTAAATAACGTTTGACAAACATTCTATCCTAACCTACTACGAAACCTGCACTGTGATATGCACTTTTTAAAATGTACATATAATAGACATTAGTAGGTAGACAAAGTTAATGCCAACTAAGCATATTAAAGAAAAATGCGGATATCAAAAATACAAAACTGACTCCGATTGTGCCCGCACTACTGAAGCATCCCAATTCTTCAACTTGTACCTGGTATCTTATGTTGTAAGGAAATCTGCAAGCGTTTTCTGAAAAAACAGTAATAAATTTGTAACTTATTTTTATTTGTTTGGGATATTTGTAGTGTTGATGACACATTTCAGTTGAAATCAAACGCAATGTTGCAGTAAAGTCAGAAAATCAGAACATGAAATTTGTGAAAATAAACAGTTTTAATTAGTTTCCTTTGATATTTTCCATTACTTTTTTAATTCCCGACATTTTTCGTGCTTTGGTGCAGGAACCTTGGTAACGGGTGACCAAGGGGTTTGACGTCTTGATCGCATAGTTAACCTGCTTTTTAATTATAAACTTTGGTCCCATATACGAAGAAAGAGCTTACGGTACCTATTGGTATTTTTTTTTATAGAAGAAGGGGGCAAACGAGCGTGCGGCTCACCTGATGGTAAGTGATCACCGACGCCCACGAACATCCACAACACCAGAGGAGCTACAGATGCGCTGCCGGCCTTTAAGGAAGGAATAAGCTCTTTTCTTGAAGGTCGCTAAGTCGTAACTGTTCGGAAATACTGCTGGCGACAGCTGATTCCACAAAGTCGAAGTGCGTGGCAGAAAACTTCGTTTGAAACGCACTGTGAATGCCAACCATCTAGGTGGTATCGATGGAACTTCGAATTCTGTCGCGATGTACGATGTTGAAACTCAGCGGTATATGGCATATGGCAGATTTCCTAAAACGTCGATATTGTCATGTTCAATATAATAAGATAATAGCTTGGTGTTACCACCGCACGGGATCCTATAATAAATAAAATTAAATCCCAAGTCAAGCATGCTGCATAACTGCAAGGTACTGCAAAGTAAGCTCTCTCTGCGTGGATCGGACCAAAATTAATAAAGAGAAAGCTTACTGTCGCCGGTTTAACTATCACATCAGGACGTTGAATACCTTGACCATGGATGCTAAATACCTGAAACGTAGAGAATCAAAAAAGTACAATTAGACGCGATATAATCTTTGAATAATAACTTAATTTCAATGTATTTTATACGCGTAAATACAAGAAACCATACATCATTGTTTGCAGTATCTTCACCAGAAATGAGTAATTAGTAGGTATATATTATTCTAAATTCGATGCATATTTATTTTTATACAAATCAAGAGCTATTAAAATATTTACCAGTACAAACTGCACTTAAAGATGAAGAAGCTGTTGCTGCTGATTGTACGGAAATGTAAAAGAATGGACAAGAATTAATTGTCCAATAGCCATTACAAGCATTTTGAAGACTAATTTCTACATTTCCGCTAGATGCCAAAGTCTGACATGTAACAGCGCCCTCGTCGAAACCCGAAAGAGAAGCATTTTGCCTGTAATTAGGTGAATTAAGGTGGTAAATGCATTATTGATTTACCAAAACAAAAAACATCTACTGAATGCTTGACCAAGAATAGTGTAGTAGTATTCCATAGATCCCGCAGTTTTACTACCATTCCTAGAAATATTTCTATTCCTAAAATATTTTTCTTAAAACACTATAGTCCACCAGAAGGAATCGAAGAAGGCTCCAGATCACCTTTTATACGTGGCATAGTCAAGCGGCAGCTTTTGGTGGTGCTTGAATTGGCCAGTTCGACCGGGGAAGTACTACGCCCTCGGAGAATACCGGCATGAAGTAGAGTCATCCTGTGCTTCTGCGTTTTGTTTGGTGAATGAGATAACCGGAGGCCGACGCCCCCTTCCCCTCCCTTTCCCCGCCCAAACATTCTTAAAGGCCGGCAACGCATCTGCAGCTACTCTAGTGTTGCAGATGTCCGTGGACATCGGTAATTTTGCCACCGAGTGAGATGTTTGGCCACTTTCCTACACTAAAAAAGATAGGACTATGATGGAATGTCTCCTGGCCTGTAATTATATTATTGACGATCCTCTGGCCTAGTGGTTAACGCACCAGACTGTTGGGATAGACCCGGAGCCAATATTTGTTCAAACACACAAATTACTGGATTTTGGATCAGCTTGTATTGTGATGCGCCCCGTTTCCTTGTTATTGCATGTGACCCAACGGAATCTTATCGAATAAGAAAATCTAATACTGTTTAGTTAACAAAAAGAGATTATGGGTGGATTATATAATCTTTACCGGGAACGATGTATACGCGTTGTAAGACTTACGGTGATACGATTTATTATTAAACAAATTTGATTTAAATGAAATTTGGCGGAGTAGTCGATTATTGTCAAGATGAATTTTTTAACTCAATAAGAAGATCTGTTCGGACGAACATGTTACGCATATTAATGAAATTTATTAATTTGTCATAATGTTTATAAAATTTCCTTGTAAAACTTTCACTTTGTTTTCTCACCTGGGTTGGGTAGCAAAGCGTGAGAAGCAAATAACTAAACTTCCTACACCGGCACCGCTGCGTGAGATACGTATTCTTCTGTTATCATTGTTAATATAGAAATAATTGGGGCTCATCGCGTAGAAGTTGATGTAGCCGGGTTCCACAAAATCTTCAAACTGTCTGGTACCTGAAGACGAGTCCGCCGGGTACACCGATCCGCAGGTCGGATTGATAATCCTTCTTCCTACTGTGTTTGGTGAATAAAATTGTTTTAAAAGTATATAGTATATATAATTCTTCTTCTAAATTGTGATGATACTGTTGCCAGAAGAAAAACTTTTGCGAAAACAATTGTTTAATTCTTTTAAAAAATATTTAATACTTTTGTATGCATTAGACATAATGTTTCGAGTATATACATCAAAAATATGCGCAAATCCTAATTTATATAAGGAAAAAAGGTTAAAATTGTAATTGATGCCCATGTTTACAAAATAATTAAGATTAAGATGTTCTTCCGTATGGCTTGTACTACAATTATTGCATATTGGGTATTTTACTTATTCATGTACACTCAAAAAGGCAAATAAATATTTAATAAATATGCCGTAGGCTTAGAGCAAGGCAAGGACACATATTCCATACTTAAATATCTTTCGAATGCAAAATTAATTCAGAAGGGAATCTTGGTTTAAGTAGTCTATTTTTCATTGTTATTTTGGCAATTATAAGACTCGACAAACCAAAAACTCGTTTTTTCCCATTTATAATAAAAAAAAAATATTTTTATTATGAATTAGTGCAGTATGGTCAAGTGAATCAACAATCATTTAACTCATTTGTTTGGTGAATTGATCTTAATTATACAGATTGGCTTTTCTAAATCAACAATTAGTACCTTGTGCGATTCTTTCCAGTATTGGATTCATAGTGATTTCAACATTCGTTCCTTCTGTATTTAGTGAAATTGTTTTAATGTCATTGTGTACATCTCGTACCAAGTTCCACAGGTTTTCGAATTGATTTGTTGCAGTTGCGTAAAGTATTCTTAGATCTGTAGCAAAAAGTTACTTACTTGAGCTTTTAGGATCTTTTACTATGGTATAATATATAACAATAGACGAAATACCAACCAGGTACAGTCTCGTTAAGAATCCTGGCCTGCTCCCAAACAGATGGCGTGCTTTGTATATTACCACTGTTAAGTAGGAATAGTAGTACAGTGGCGTTGCCGCCCACGTAGTTTGTTGTTTTCTCATTTTCCAGTTCGTTTTGCATCATTATACGAATGTTCGTTAAAGTTGATTCAAGATTCACTCCCGTTAGCACTGAAAAATAAATATGTAAGACGATAAATATTTTTTTCTTTTTTAGTTAGTTGCTATTATTAAGTAGGAAATATTTTTCTTTAAGTCCATGTCGTTATGAAATCAACGACAACTCCATTTAAATCTTAACAAAAGCAACAAAATTTTTATGGCGCTTTTTAAAGATTTCATCCTTTTCATCAGCATCTTAATAATGAATATATATATGTAAAATATTATCATCTATTAATTTATATCATGGGGTTGTTCCATGAGATAAATATTTATTCCTTTCCTTTTGAAGTACGATACCTACAGATGTGATAGGTTGAAAGATTATCTTATGCTACAACCGTATTGTGGCATAGGCCATTACGTAGTTTGTATTGTGGCCACAATAAGTAATTCTTGGTTTGAAATAAAATGCAAGTACAAAGTACTCTAGATAATCCTTACTCTCATAATGCCTCACATTAAGCAACAAGGAAGATAAGGACCACTTGAAACATGCACAGCTAAAGATAAGTTAAAATCAAATTCACCAACATTTCATAAGTAAAGCCTCAAAAGTTTTTGAGTTCTATGTTTGAATTCTATAACATGTAGTTACTTCATATAACATGCACGGTAGATAAGACATATATCGTCCATCCATATATCCTGGGACTCATAACACGATCTATACTATTTTTTTACATTAATTAGAAAATAACGTTGACTATATATTTACAAAATAGATGAATTACATAAATAGTATACTTACACGTCTGATGCCTATTTATAGTGTATTCTGTATGGAAGTCCGAGATCGAGAATGTTTTGTTTAAGATTATATTCCCATCGAAGGCGCTTAAAAGCGTTATACTTGATCCGTACTTGCTGACTTCTATATTATCCAGAAGGTAAGATATTGCAGGGTATACAGCCTGATACTGCCATGCTGAATCTAGTACTATGTATAAGTTTGTTTTGAACCGATAATCTACTGTAGTCGCTTCCGTTGTAATGCAGTTCATGTCATTCATGTTGTTTGCTAGAAGTAAGTACTGTTTAAAGTTTGCAAATGTTTAATTCTCGCTACAAAAATTTATAATAAAATAAATATTCGTATCGTCGGTGATAGTCCGGAACCGCGCAAGTACTCGTACCAGTGTCTAAAACCGCGTATGATTTATTTTGTAATTTTACAGGATAACAAATGACTGAATATCTTTTTTAATTTTGTACCTAGCCTTGTCTGAACTAAACATTATTATTAAAGGCATAACAACAAAACGTATATGAAAAATAAAAAAAAATATTCTGATTGCATTTGAGCTTACAATAAACAATAACCTTTTCTTTAATATTTAAATCTAGCCATGTACAAATCTAATATTACATTTTAACAATTTAACAAACGAATTGTTAATGATTACATAAGATGAAATCAGCTATTTCTAAAATCAACTATCCTTGCTAAAATAAACTATCCATTTCTTTCAAGTTTAGATAAATATTTTATTTTTCATTTGTCAGCAAGTGTGGATATATGGCGACCCCATTATACAGCTTTGCATCAAGAATAACAGTGGTATCCACAAGGCCTAATTCTCCGCCATTTATGTGTATTTTACATTTATAAGTATCTGAATATTTACCAATTTTAATTTTATTGTTAAAATTCATTTGGTAGTCGATCTACGCGACTTTTCCTTCGGTCGGGCACTTCATGATGTATTAAATTCTGCGATTAGGAATATTATAATAATACGCTTTAAATATTGTTTAAATGGCCTATGTTCAGCAGTGGACTTCTGATAGGCTGAAATGATGATGATGATGATGATGATGACGCTTTAAATATAACATATTAACAACCATTAGAATATCGTTATAGAACGATTGGTTAGTATTATCTCTTCCGTAGGTAAACATTGTTAACAGACAAAATATGTCAAGAGAATAAGTCAGATCTTAGGGTCTTTATACCAACTTACTTGTGTATGTTTGGAAGTTGGTGACGGCACTATTAACGAGATCTTCAAGGCCTCCAGTGATCGTTCCTCTTAAAGGCATATTCGTGTCTAAAGCTGCTGCAAACGTGTAGGTTTCTGGCACTAAATTAGTGCTGGTTATATACTGCTGACTTAATCCTTGACGGTTACACGCTCTTAGAGTTGGGTTATACACTCCATTCTGAAACACAAACGATGAAATTGAAAACATTACTTCGCAATGTGGTAGCGGCGTAAGATAATCTGCCACCCCGGCCTATTCCGTAGATATCGAGAAAGGTCTGGGAAATCTTATAGTATAGTAGTTATTAATTACTCTTTTATAATTGAAACGTACTCCTGTCATCAGACAGTAGGATTAGTAGATTAGTAGCTCCTCAAAATTGTTTACAGTATGAAAATAGTCAAAACTATCAACTCATCACCGTCAACATTAATAACTCATCGTTATCATCAACTCACTCTTTTCGAATCAAGAGAAATGTTGTTATTTTACGCAAATTGCCCCACAAAATCACAATAATGGATCAGAATCTACAGGCATTGCCCAAAAAACATATACAAGTGTTAAATATATGTCTTCATCTTATTTTCGACAGTCACACGGAATCGCCAGTCACGTACTGGCGAGATTGGCGGATATGCTAACTAAAAATATTTACAATATTTAAACATTTTGTTTCTACGAGATATAAATATATCACTTACCCTTGCAGAATAATACATATCTAGTAGCTGTGATAACTTAAGGGTACTAGATATGCCTAATACAGATGATAAAGTAGTACCAAGGACAAATCCATCGATATCACCGCGTATTTCTGGATCGGTCATCTCGATATCAACACGACTATGAAGCATGTAGAATCTCGTTGCCTGCGAACTATTCCAATTTCCTGCCGTGCCAATAGAGATTGAAGGGTTACCTCTTTCTGTTCCCTGAATCAGTACCGCCTCCGCTAAATCACCTGTTAAAAAAAATTTTGATAGTTATTTGTTTGGAAAATATAGTTTTGGTTGATAATTTAATTTTCATTACTTTTCGAAACGTATCTTTGTCCATTTGAAGAGATTTTTGATGCTCGTATAAACAGAGGCTAACGGAAAATCAATAAAATATATTTTTTTTACATCGTGTATATACTTAATTAATTTATGGTTCCAGCGTCCTTCACTCCATGTCATGTTGTAGAAGTAAATAAGGGAAAGGCCAAAGAAATGTAGAGGTTCCCAACAGATGGCGGAATACATATACAATACATCTCACTATTAAACCAGTTCTTTTTTCAAATGTTAAATATTTCGGTATGGAATTCATTCCATTACGTACATTCAAAAAGAGTTACGCGAAATGAGAACCTCTCTTTTTTTTTAAAGTTGCTAAAGGCCATTCTTGGTATTCAAATTAGCATTAAACTACTTACCAGATAATGTCGCTGGATAAATGGAAGTGACACTCTGCTGCACGTTGTTGTAATTTAGAACTGAGCTCTTAGTCAGTTCTAGAATTGGCACTCTTTGCAATTCCGCTCCAGCTGCGATTCCTGCTATAAGGTTACCAGCGGAGACAGCGCCCCAGCGGGTATGTACTACGCCATTGAGTAATGGGCATGTACTCTGCCCTAACACCTGACGTTCAGACTTCAAATTTCCAACGTTTGTATATTCAACGTCGTCTTTTGGATTGTAGTGTCTCATTTGACCGTTTTTATTTGCTGTGTTTCTACAATTACAATCATTTATAAGGAAGTTGGTTTAAAATGAAATATTAATTGAGAATAAGTAATCTCGAAGGGATCAAAACATGTTATTTATTATTTTTCTGTAAATGTTACAAATCGTGATACAGAAAGGATGTTTTTGTATTACATTGTTTGAAATTGAGTAAAGGGAAAGTACATGGGGTACTGAACATCTTTCTACGTCATGCACACTACATTTGAATTTTTTTTGCCATTAACACGAAAAGATAAACCTATGACGGTCGGACACGTTCAGGAAGACAGCTCATGTTAGCCAGTCAATAGCAGTGCTGGTTCTCACTGTCTTGCTCACTGACCTGAATTTAAATGTATTCACGCGGCCAGTCAGAAGCAAGTTACTGGTTTCTTGACTGAACTGATTAGCGTGCTGGCCTAGTATTGGACCGTTATAAATGCAGCTACGTCGAGGTCTGCAATAGGCTTAAGCTGAAAAATATGACTAAAGTATGGTCTTTGGATTTGGATTAGTCATGACTTGAATAGTGATGAAGCGTAAATACTTACAACATCGATAGATCCAGTATTTCAACATCATCATTAACGAGGGTGATGTCTCTCGCGGTTCTCAAGGCTCGGTACTGAGACAGTTGGTTGCAGCTATTTTCATTACCGCGTACTCGAGCATCAACCGTGGTAGAGAGCATTTGATGAAGAGCACACTGTCGTACGAGTATAATGGATAACTAATATGATATAATTTAAACTATTTGTACTTAGAAACTATATTCTATCGTAATTTAACACAAACTACGATTTAAAAGACAATAGTCAATGCTATTATTTCGTAATCTAAGGATAAAAGAATAATAATTTTTAACTCGAATCGAATAATATTTTTCACATTTACCTTTAACTTTGAGGTCACTGTAGTATTGCTTAGTACTTGCAAATTCCCAGGAATCAGTCTTGTTACCAGTAATCTGTGACGATAAAATGAATGGAAGGTGGGTGCAAAAGGCAGAATTGTGGATGAAGCCCCTAAATTGACTTCCGGTTGATGATATTCGATGCCATCTTGTCTATACCTATATAAAATGGAAATAATATTAATAAAATAATGTTTCGTTTTAAAACATTCTATCGAAGCTATCGTGTCCAGTGATTCTATACAAACAGAATTCAACAGCAGTAAAAACAGCAGCAAAACGCAATTGATTTCAATAATTGTTTTATAATATAATTTTTGAGATGGTTAACCCGCCATCTCCGCTCATCGGACGTCATAATTAAGGCTTTACCACTAGTCGACTCATGCAACACCCACGGGAAGAATAGGTTGTCAGATATTTTTTCGCTACTTCTACACGGGAATAATTTAATTAAATAATGTATATTGTATATTCTGATGATTTTATTTAAGCTGTACTTACGTGTGAAGTAATAGTACTGCAAGTTGTCTTAAATCAACGTTAACATTGGGGTTGTCCTCGATCTTGCGGATAATATCGATGAGCACCGGCATTGTAGTGGGTGGCAAGTTGTTTCTGTCGGTTAGCGTAGTATTTATGTAACATTCTCTTAAATCTGGCGCTAAACTAGACTGAGCCGTCAACTGTGCTTGGGCGCCCGATACCGCTACTAGGACCACTGCCAACCAATACATTTTGATATATCTGAGGGAAGACGTATAAAAAGTTAATTAAATCGTGTTAGTTAGTCTATTTCTTATCACAGCGTAGTGTGTTAGGTAATCTGCCTCTGAATCAGGAGACTCGAGTTCGAGTTCTAAGAGTGGAGGGCTCGTACCAAAGAGTTTTTCGAAACGTATGAACTATTTATTACATGTATAGATTTGTATCGTCACCTGCCACATTCTCCTAAATAAAGAAATATATAAATATCCGGTCACTCCCGAATGGTTATAATATCGTGAGACTTTATATATTTTTTATATTTTGTTCTGTAAGATGCTGTAATTTTTTTTCTAATAATAGTATCTCCTGACGTGTTGCAACCATAGAAATTCTATTGCTTTTACAAGCGAAGGGCTTAAAAATAGAAGTATTAGTTCTGGATGCATACATTTCTCCTATAGATATATTTCACTTTTTCACCTTCTTTATCTGACTTTGTTAGTCTACTGGCCCACGTACTTCTCTCCTAGATATCGACAGTAGAATGTATTTCATTGAGTACTATTACATGTATTCTTTTTTGGCTAAGATCCGGTTAATTCAGATGGACTTCTTGCTGTGTGCAACACATGCCGGTGATGTTGACCTTTGGAGAAAATAAGGATATGATCCTCTCACACTGGATCTCGTAACATCAATTAATGTGTTGAATAAGTATTGTCTCCAGAACTTGTAAGTAATAATTAAACGTGAATTTTGATGATATCTGCTTAGCAAAGTTTATTATCTTTAGATAAGTAGACATTATTGCATTCATAAGATAGACGTTATTGGATGGTAAGTGTACGTTTATCCAGTTGCAGCAGTTTTTGCATACTAATAGTGAAAGGAAATGCGACCGACCCGCCCCAGTGATTACCAAAGGCTCCACATTCAAAAAGTTTAATAGTGTTTACAGAGAACCAACAACGTTTTGTGTGGAAAAACAACGCATGAATATTGGACCGAATCATTTTCTAGATTGCGAAGGCAGACGCTTCTCTTATAAATTCCCTTGCCCGAAAGTTGGGCCGTCGATCACAGGTCATTACAATCTTGAGCTTGTAACCCATCCACTGCTAGACTAGGCCTCTCACCATTGGAATACTTGGCGTAATTTCTATGCTTGATCACACCACCAGATATCTTGCACATTCGACGCTGCTGCTCCCCGATCATTTGCTTAATTTAAGTTAAGTATATTTAAAACGGTATCACCCTCTTCTGTCGGAGGCGTTTCAATTCTTTATTTTTCATTTTACATACATACATTTTACAATTGTTCAGCGTAATACATATCATGCCATTGGGAATTAGCTATGCGTTAGTGACATTAATATTATTATTATTTAGCCCCATCATAAGAAAAGTAAGAATTGAATATAATATACGAATAGTGTTTCCACAGGAGCTTTTGAGGCACTCCGAGAGTACATAGTGAATTTATTATGTGATTAATACTATTACATGAATTTATTTGTCTTACACGTTAATCTTGCAAACAAAGGTAAAAGATAAGATACAAGTAGTAGTATCGATGACGAAGTTTCGATGGTATTTGTTACTATAATAATAATATACATAGCGTTATCAATAAGAACAAGGAGTGCCTGAGGAATTGCGGACATTCATAATTTAAATCGTAATTTTTTTATTATTAAAAAATCATAGTGGGTATTTTATGAGATTACATTAAAAATGCCATATTTTGACACAATTTCCAAATATACGTATATCTTTAATTTTTTTTAACATCTCGTCTTCATTCTGAATGTGAAAACTTAAAAAACTGTCGGTTACTCAATTCTACTCGACAAGTAATTATAGTTCTTGGAATGTCGTAACTTAGAGTCGTCAGAGAATATTTTAATCCAGATGTCTTTCAGATTCCGCCACATATTTTGAAAAAAATACTCGGTTTGCACCCCCATACACAAGAAAAAAATAGAGTAAACTTGTGCAACCCAAATTTCGCCCCTTTGAGAGATGAAACTTGACGGGTGGCGAGCTTCGTTGCCAGGTTTACTCGCGTAGATTGTCATAAAATTTTTAGGTCTGACCTCAGTCTTGCGATAGCCACATGAACAAAGGGTATCCTCTATCTTTCATTTCCTCCAGCTGATTTTCTTACGCCGCCAACACTAATATCTAATATCTTTTATATTTATGGTAAATAAAGATAATAATATTAAAAAGCTATATGGAGAGATGAAACGTAACCCTTATTCCACAGTTATAAAGTTTCATTTTCATGGATTTGGTATTAGCTATGTTTGATTTAATATGAACAATATTTGAAGGTATATTAATTTAGATCATATCAGTATTAGATAGACGTAGCTATCTAATTATTTTCAGTTTTTAAATTTTTTTAACCTAATCTTCTTAACGTCTTAAATATAACCAACACGCTCCGTATCGCTGTCACTGGAGTCAAACATTCAAACGAAAGTTTATAATGGAAATTATTAGTTTCGTCGTTTGGTTCCACATCATAAAACTCCAAGTCAATTTATTTTTGACATGAAACAATAGATATTTATAATAAGACGTAAAAGGTCAAAAGAGAAAAAAATGTTAAAAAAAGAATCACTGAGATAATTAGATTAATTTAATTAATTAATCGAGACAGTAGATGAATAATTTTCATTAAAATAATTGGAATAGGTGCTTTTCTACCTCTACTCTTTCTGTTCTTTCTTTCGTAAAAATCTTTTCTCTCATGAACTGTTCTGTATAAATAAATGGAAATTCGTATTTAATAGCATTAGTAAAAAACGTAATTAAATATGTGGTAGGAAGAAAATAAAAAGAAATTAAAAACTCAGTACCCTTGCATAGGAACGAGGAAATTACTTTTTAAGTTTCATTAAAAATCTCGGTGGTGTTTCTTAGATTCGCGAACACTGCACGATTAAAGGGTATGAGAAGGGTGATGAGCTTACTGCCTTATAGTGACATAAGTCCTGATATGAGTCAAGCAATATAATTTCAATTGTTTTAAAGTTATGACACATGATTACTCTACAATTATTTAATATTATTATTATTTATTGCATAAATATAGTGGTTTTTGCGATTAAATCCGATAACCGACAGAGATAGAATATTTATAAAGACTAATTTTATTTTCGTTTTCCTAGTCAATTAATACTATTACTTACATGAAACATATTCAAAACATAAATGTTAAAAATTCGCAGATTGACTATATTATCATTAACAATCAAAAGGTAATATTAATCAATATTGGGTGTTGATTAATGTGAAAAAATATTGTTAAAAATTAGCTTCGTAAAACAGTGACTTGTTATTGTAATAAAATTGCAATTTAAAAATATTTTGAGCGTGGATTTTTTAAGAATTATCACAAACTTTGGTCGAATCGGCCCTTAGATAGTAAGATAGCACTTACGCAGCGCTTAGTATTTCTAGTCATTTCTTATTTTGTAACTCTACAATATTTATTGTTAGGTACGAATGTAGTATATCGTTGAAATAGTATAAACACATTCGTTTTCTTTTGTTGAAGGAGGCATTTTGTTTACCTAGATAAGGGTCACCTAGTTAAATAAAACTGATAGTGAATTAGGCACCGAAAGTGTGTCATCTACGAAATCATTTACAGGTAGTCATATTCTATTCTAGATACCGGCTAACCCATTGAGTTTCATAAATGTTAGATAGTATGCAAAACATGGGAAAGGGGATGGGGAGCATCAGATGCCTCTACTTCACGCCAGTATTCTGGGAGGTAGTGGTACCAACCGGGTCGAGCCGGGCCTTTCCACAACCCACTTTTCGCCTGCCCGGGAGATAGAACGTGACGGCCTCTTCGCCGTGATTATATTATATTTCTTTATTACAGACTTAGAATTATTATTGTAAACTAACAATAAACACACGGTAGAAAATAAAAAAATTCAACAGATTCTTGTCAAAATTCGAATTCGACGATCAACAAATTGATTGCGTTATCGCTACGGGTCCGGTTGCGGGCTTTTTTTCCGTTAATATTGGTCGAGCCTATAGATAATTACTGCGGGTGTTTCTGTTTAAGAAATGCAAAGTCTATAAAAGCACTTACGGCATAAAACAGCATAGCGAGCCAACGTTTTTATAAAAATTAACTAACCAACGATATGGAATCATCAATTAGTCATTATTATCATTAGGAAAAGTGATGGTAATGTTTAATTAATTTATGACTTATATTAGTGATGACCAACCGACATCCCCTGGAGCCCCGTTTGTTACTAAGCAGGGTAAGTTAATATATGGTAAAAAGGAGATCGATAATTTGATAAAGAATATAAAGGCCGATCTCAAAAGATAGGATACTAATAATTATATGTCATACAAAGATTCACTCACTCGTTGACTGGTTCTATTATTCGTTTTGACTATACTATTCAAATTCTTAGCTTCGATGAAATACGGATTATTGTAAAACCAACTTTTAATTCATGTATGTAATAGACAAGTACTTTTTTTAAATGCGTATTATTTGATAACCTTTTTACTCGAGACTAGAATCCAATATTAAGAAGCTTCCACTTTTTTATCATTTGGCACTGCACTAATACACGTTCATGAGCATGTCCAGCCACATAACGTTAATAGTTTTTTTTAAATGCAAAAAAATTAACAAAGCGCAATAAAATTCGGACGCGCCCAACGTATTCCTAGCTCAGACTTGTAAAATAAAGGGCAACAGTTTCCACGATAAGATAATAAAAGCAGGTCTAGATAAATTCGTACCGGGCGATAGCCATGCGTTGTTCACCGTTATCTTGGCCATATCTGTTTTTTACTCGCGATTATGGCGATAGTGTTCATTATGGTGAAATCAACCGCTCTTATATGTAGGTTTGTTTTTGAAAGTCTTATTATAATTGGGGACTTACATATTATGTATGACTACCTATATAATAGGTATTAGTACATATTATATTGGAGTGTCGAAAATTAAAGTGTAAGTAAAGTGGTGGGAGAAGGCCTCGTCCCAATATTAGTAGGTAGTTTGTTAGTTGGGCTTATTTCACGTTACCAAGCAAATTTACTGGTTTAAGACGCTAAGATATACACTCCCTTCCCCCAACTCCCATCCGTTTCGCTATCATCTACCTATTTCTCCTTTTAATTTTTCCTCCCTTCCAAATATCCTTAAGGGCCAGTAACAGCATTGGCCACGAACTCAGAAATATATAATAAAGCACCAAGTACGGATAGTTCGGCTGTTTTAGGTGTTACTTATTAATTTGACAGTAACAATTTTTAACGCTTTAATTTTAAAGTACTTAGGAATTACGGCAAGAATTTAGAAAGGCCTCGAGTACTTTCTAACCGTCTAGTTGAAAGGGTAAATAAAACGTTTAAGAAATCATTATAATATAATAATATCAAAAGAATCGACGAGGATGGGATTCGAACCCACGCGTGCAGAGCACATTGGATTAGCAGTCCAACGCCTTAACCACTCGGCCACCTCGTCAAGTGAGTAAGATGCTCTATTTTTTAATTAAGTTCGTATTGTCATTGCTATATTAATTTATTTGTAAATCTGTTTCGATTTAACTATTTTACTGGTTAAATAAAGTTCAAATATTTTTAAATGAAACAGCTACTACACAATTGACAATTGTCTAAATAATTAGGTCAAATGTGTATTATTAAATAAATAAAATAAATTTTATTGAAAGAAGAGAAAGGAAATTCAGGATTTCGAAACACAATAATCTTAAAAATTTAGATTTTCATTACTTACGGTAACAACGGTACGATACCTTATCAGAAAGTTATTTGATATGAGCGCCATCTATCAAAGACTATGTAATAAACATTATTATAGCGACTTCAAGTGACGACTCCTTACGGTAAGTTCTTTATGTATTCAATAGATGTCGCTAAAGTGTAGATGTCACTTTATTAAAATAATTACTATTTTAATAAAGTGACATTTACACGTGAATTTAGGAAACCATCGTTAAAATAATTGGACTCAATGATTATAAATTTGTTTTTTTAAGATAATGAACCTTATTTACATACATTAGAATGTAGTTTACTCACCCTATTAAATTAACTTTAATAGGCAGAGGAAGTACCAGCTAAAGACGCAATTAAGTTCTTGGAAGGTTTGCCACGCAGGGTTAGCGGGTTTGTGAGCGCAGTGCAGCATCACCGGGGAGGATACCGCACACACTGCTCGCAGTTTCGTTCGTCTATAATTTCATAAAAAATATTAAAATGTATGAAGACGTGTAATGGCGCCATAAGTAGATCCGTAGCCCTAAGTCATAGTCAGCCCAAAAAAATCGACTCTAAAAAATGTCTACAAAAACTGGTGTTCTTGGCTAGAATAACCAGTTCAAATAATAAAACTGGTCTAGTCATGTATGGTCCTACGGTGATCGCAAATGTGCTCGTTTATATCAATGACATTGTGTTATTCTTTTATTAAATTCATCATCATCATTTCAGCCCGTCACAAGTCCATTGCTGACCATAGGTCCAAAGATTGCACAAAGCATGGTCCTGAGTAACCGTTAAGAAGCACAACTGGGCACTTTGCTAAAGGATCACACGCGCCGCCAAGAAGAAAACGTGCCTACCATGTAAAAGGAGGTCCTACAAGCCATTGATTACAATGCAGAGATATAAATATTAACAAAAACGCGAACACTACACATTTGAAATGAAACTATTATTTCGAAACTATTATCGCGAATTTTCTTCAGCAAAAATTAAATACCGATTCGGGAATATTCGAAAATAAAAAGACTACCGAAATTAGGGGCTATATATGGTGCAGTGGAGCGCGGTATATATGGTGCAAGGACAGTTCGGTAGTGAGTTCTAAAGTAAGTAGAAGAGGAAGATCATGAAGAAAAGGAAGAGAAAAGGAAGAAAAGAATTGATTACTGTCAGGAAGACTCGTGGAAGACCACGTGCGAGGGATAGCGCGTCAAGAAGAAATTTTGCAAGTTTTTTAGTATAAGTGGTATATTACCATTATTAGTGTTAAAAAAAATGAACAGAAGTTTAAGATACCGGCTTTTTATTCCAATCTCGTAACCTCGTGGCCGTATGATTATTATACCGTACCCATGGTAATAATATTTAACAAACGAAGTTTAGACATATATAGACTAAAGGTATTATGTTTTACACATGATAAACCTTCCTCGTGATATTTTTTAGATGATGGTGAAAACCGCATTGAAATTCACTTAAAAGTTTCGAATCTATTAGCTAATACACAGACCATTAAAAAAGACAGAGCACATTAGCATGTTGCTTATTTGTTTTGTTTAGATTGTTTATTGTTGCGTGATTACACTTTTTTAGTTTCACAGAGCGCGAGTGACCAGGCTTGGATCCCCGAAACCTGCACCACCAATTGTTAATAGCACTTGTAAGTGCTCTTACGGGGCGTTGAAAGAAAAAATCGTGAGCAACCTGCATGTCTGAGAAATTATAAAAAAACATGTGTGTATACTTACGAACGCATGTAACAAGTTATACTTCTTTAGCGTAACAAAACAAAAATAACTAAACGTATTATCCCGTGTGTCTTCTCTTTACTCTTTCTTTGTGAAAAAAGGACATTAAATGCAATGGATAACAGTTTAATTCAAAAATTAATTATATACTGAACATTAAGAAAACATCAAAAGATTAATTAATTTTCTATTTTTTTTTTTATTAGTATACAGATAATACGGAATGAAGTAAGATACCAAAAATAAATACAATAAACTATTTCTCTATAAATATTCTATAGTAAATTCTCTAGTAATAAAAACATATAAAAAGCATATATACCAATAGTTAACCTCATATCTACAAACTCGCTTAAAAAGTTTATAATGTAAAAAACCACTTTTATCTCGAATACTTACAAATAAATTATTATTCATATAATTTAATTTCATACATGTATATTTATGAGTATATTTTTTTATCTCCACTTATATAAAACACGTGTTGTAGATTCATATATATTTGAATAACTTGATGTAGTTATCAGTTCTCACGAAAACTTGAGAGACGATTACCAATGAACTTCATGGTGTCTCTTTTAGGTGTCGGTGTGCGCGCATCGTAAAAATTCACTCTCATAATTTTTCCCATATGCGCTATAAGAAGTATAACTTCATAAATTATAATTTTGGGGAAATATGAAGGTCGCTAATCCGCATTGGAGCAGTGTGGCGGACCCTTCTCGGCTCCAAAACTCTTTGTCCGGCTCTAGGCATTTACAGGCTAAATTCACGTTACTACTTTATCTTGTCTTGTCTTTATTTTTGTTATTAATCATTCTTTGTTTGTATTGTTTCGTATAATATTGTTATCAAGTTGTAGTTTCTTTAACTCACCATAGTGTTACTTTAGATAAGCAATAGATCTGAATAATATTAATAGCCGTTTAACTATACTAGACTGTATCTACTGGCTTTCCGTGGTTGCCTTTAAGTAAGGTGGCTTATGCCATTTTTATTAAAAAAAAAATTATATAAAAAAAAATTGTTATGTGTTAACCTTGTTGGTAATCCTTAATAAAATAAATAAAAACATCAGCTTGCATCTACTGCACTTCATTTTATTTGTTTCATTAGTTTCATTAATTTCGTTAATTTTGTTCATTTCGTTTATTTCGTTCATTTCGTTCTTTTCGTTCATTTCGTTACCAAACAACCAAGGAATTAGCGTCATGGCTTGACCTTTACTTTACACTAAAATTGGTGAAATGAATCGAAGATATTGGTTTGTGTTTTGGTTGTCACTTCATGGTATAATTATCTATAGCTTTTTGAAATGCTGGTCATCATAGTGAAGAAATTTGAACAATGATGGCAAAACTCTCCGAGACTCCCGACTCGTTAATCGATCTTTACCATTATTCTTCCTTGATAACGCAAGACCTCACACAAATCTGCAGTCGCCAGATCCAGCCCCAACCTTTTTTCCGCAATTTAGATAATTTCAGAGGAACAAAAACTCAGGTAGCGGTAAAAAATTTCATAGATTTTCCTGATCCCCAGAGTTTTATCGCAAAAGCATACATGATGTTTCCTTGAGATGGCAGAAATTAATAGATAATGAGGATAAGTACTTCGAATAAATACATAATTTTGTGTTTGAAATTTTTAATATAAAACGGATTTTACATACGTTGACCAACAATATTTAGTATAATTGCATCTATTAAAGTATACATAATATGTTCCGTATACACTACGCAAATTACATTTTAATTAATTATTGCCGAGTAAGGTTTATCAATTAAAACAAACTGGGAACGGGCCCAATCCTTAACCTGTCTGGTGAAATCATGCAACGTAAATTAATTGCAGCGGAGGCTGCACTCAATTAACCGCTCTTTGGTTGACAAATTTCCGTGTATATAACTAAATTATTTCATAATTTTAATTGTTTACTTGTAAAAATTAATGAATTGGTAATTTTAATTTTCTTCTATCTGAGATCACACATCGTAGTCGTGTGAATATCTGTCCTCTAATCTACTTGACTTGTCGAAAACTACTTGACATGTCTTGGGCTGCACACCCCACCATAGTCAAGTAATTATTGACAAATTGAGTGCTAACATGAAGTAGGTTGTGACCGAATTAGACGTTACATTTTATATGTATGCATTGGCATAATGGAAAAAATGGTTTAGTAGCGGAACTAAAATATACTGTACATCGTGTGATTGGCGTGTAAGAAAATCTGCTACGCCGTCTGATCACTTGATTTTCATAAATATTGACGAAAGGAAATGCTTAAAAAATCGTATGGACTCCTGATGAACAGTTGACGGAATAACTATCTCAATTATACAAGCCCCAAATTGAATGGGGTGCGATTATTGTCAATACCATTACCAACAGACCTGCCGAGCAGAGCACCTTATATTTTTCCACCAGAGGATTGGGACCTAATTTATTACCTGAACATCGCAAATAAAAAAAAACCAGACCAAAATTTCATAACCCGTGACGGACAATAGCGACTAAGGCGCTGGGTGCCTGGTATTGCTATCACCATTCCGTCAGCCATGCGTGTCTATAACGTAGGAAAATACCAATTTTTTTCCGGGAAAGGCGGCAAACAAGCAAGCGGTTCACCTGATGGTTAGTGATTACCGTCGCCGACGTACAAGTGTAACACAAGATGTGCTGCAGGTGAGTTGCCGGCCTTTAAGGGTAAATGGGGGGTGGGAGGGAGGACGAGGAGGGATGGGGAGGGGTGGGCCTCCGCCTACTCACCGAACGAAACGCAGAAGCCTCTACTTCCTGCGAGGCCGTGGTAACGAACCGGTCGAGCCAGCCTTTTCGAGCTTGACTCTACCATGTATGAGCCGCCGCTTGTCTCTCTAAACTAAGCTAACGTATATCCACTCTCTCGAGCTCTCGGAGCTCAGGTGTCGAAAGAAGATGTCGGAGTTGCATCAATCTAAATCCCTCTGTGTTCCACTCTCGCAGCATATCTGGACAACGGGAACTTATCCTTCTAGCGCCGACCGGCCAGCGGTGCGGCCCTAGCTAGAGCCGCGGAGGATAGACAAAATAGCGTGTCGCCATACAATAACTCCTTTTCGCTTGTGACTCCAACGCAGCTGTAGAGGCCAAGTAGGACGGTGAAAAGCAACAGTACTATAGTGCGATCGCTAAGCTGACTACCAAACAATCGCGTATCCTTTTAATTAGAGAGGTCTATATCCACCAGTAGACTGTTTGGAAGCCGCTGAACAAGAAATTTCAAAACATTCATAGGTAAGCGGCTCAAGTTGCTTCAAATGAGATCTCATTGCAACAAACCGCTGAATCTCATTTAAATTGTAACAACAGCTGAAAGCAGTTTCCCGAAAATTGCTTTATGATAACAGGTGTAAATTTTCAGGGCACTTACATTAAAGGTGATAAAATTGTAAATATTTAGTAAGTAATATTTTTACGCGTAATTTATATTCTGTAATATTCATCGAATAATTTTATTATTGATAATATTATTTGACTAACATAATTCATTATGTTTTTGAAATTGAAATGTCTTTGTGACATCAAAAATCATAATGACAAAAAATAACAAAAAAAAACTACTTATGTCACGAGCGCCGGGTGGAGACAGGCTTTGTTGACAAATATACTATATAATAACGTAGTTGTACTATATAATAACAGGCTTGTTGACACATATATTATATAATAACGTAGTTGTACTATATAATAACAATAACGTGACGATCACAGCCATCCGCTGCCCAAATTTAAAGTCGCCGACGCGCCGATAAAAATTTCTTCCGAGGCCGCCGCTCTTGCACAGGATAGTAAATAGTTATTCATAACTTTTTAATTAGCTAGCAAAATTGTACATTATGATAACATTTATAAAACTACAGAACATGTTTCCTCCATAGCTGACGTGCAAATATAAACATTTCATTTAATTGAAATGAATTAAACAATGATTATTGCTTTAAATACCCACACAGTAATAATTTAAAACAGTACGTACATGGCGACTATAATGAATAATTACATAAATAATAACTGATCAAAAAGTGACAAAAATAGAGATTTTCTGATATTATTTGGAACTAATATAAAATTCGCAATAGTTATTAGACTAATTTATGTTAGATTTTTTTAACCGATGTCTAGAATCAACCGCCTGAGATTCATTCATTCAGTTTTCGCTTAAATGCCTTTGATGGTAATTTCTTTAAATATTCAGGCAATCTATTTTTATATTTCAACGGACATACCGTAAAAGTTTCGGTTCAAAGCTCTTTTCTAGACAAAGGCACCAAAAGCCTCGAATTAAGATTAAATTTATCTCTTTTTTTACATAACTTAGTACTTCAATGATAAGACAACAAACAGATGGTACGCTGATTAGGACTGCAGATTGAGACAAGCGTCTAAGGAGATATTGCCAAATTTGTTTGCTGACTGTATTCACATCACATTAACTTCCGAGATATGATTACAGTAACGTAAAGTCGACAAATTTTATGGATTTTATTCTTATATTCATAATAATTAATATTAAGATAGTAAATAGAATCAGGTTTTAGTTTGCGGAAATCCATAATTTCAAAGAAATACGAAAAAAATAATTTTCGCAATTCCGCACCAAAAAAAAACTTACTTGGCGATTCAACGACGCAGTTTAATCGCTTGACAATATCTTGTCGTTGACATTTAATATGCGTCACGTGTTTGCGACGCGAAACACGTGTCGCATATTAAATGTTGGTGGTATATATTACCTCGTGTGGAAGATAGTTGTGGTGACGGAGGTGGTGCTATTTTTTATTCGAACTGGGTAATATTGACATTTTATTGTTTTTTTCGTGCGGAATTGTGCGAAGTAATTTTTTTGCTACTTCGAACAACCTGTTCACCTGATGATAAGTGATTACCGTCACCCACGTGCACATGCAACGCCAGAGGTGCTGCAGGTGCGTTGCAGGCCTTTAAGGGTATTTGGGAGATGGGCGTTAGAATGAGAAAGGCGATGAGGCGAGTTGGCCTCCGGTTACCTCACTCACTTAATTTTGATGTTATTCTTTTTACGATTTTATCGTAATCTTGTATGTACATAATCATTGAATTATGTCATTAACAAAAGTTACTTTTGAGCCAATCATTTCCCTGACCTCGGATACCATACTAGTTTTTCGTGACAGACATGGTCAAAAACCTTATTCACGTTAAAAAACATAGCTGTTACAGGACTTTTTCTAAAAATGCATTCGGAGATTTCAGTTGGTCCTCACATAAATCAACGACTTACGTCCACAAAATCTAAAATGGAAAGGTGTAAGGAATGCCATACTATTATAATCTTAGTAGTAAGGAGGTAAACACCACAGAGAACCCAAGACTAGAAATGTTTTTTTGCTAGCCTTCGTTAATTGATGTGAGTACGAGAAAGTATTATCGAAATGGTCATCAAATATTTAGCGGTGGTGCTGTACGGGATCACAACGCCATTTGATGCCACTGATGGAAGGATATTCCAGTCTGCTTGAAATCATGTCAGCACCGCCAATAGCTATAGCCTAGAGGGGCTCTCTATGCTACATTTTAAGGGGTAAAACATTACGTGGTACATAAAGATTGTGTGGGAGTGTGTCTTTGCACAAAGTAATGCTGCATTCATGTAAGTTAAAACACACATATACTTATTATTTTTTTAAATTTTTTTTTATGAAAAAAATAGGCCTGCGTTTGACCTCAATCTTGCCCGATGGAAAGCGAAGATGAGGCCTAGGATGGTACACGCTTGCCTAGATGTCTGTTCACTTTGGCCTTGAAGATATCCAAGTTATAGGCCTCCGGAAAACCGACCTCGGCAGAGAGTTCCACTCCTTAGCCGTCCGCACAAAGAAAGAAGAGGCAAACCGCCTCGTGCGTAATGGAGGAATGTCTACAACATAAGGGTGGAACTTCTCGCCGCGTCTAGTCGTTCGGTGATGGAAAGGGGAAGAGGGTATTAGGTTATGCAACAGAATTAATTAGTTTTTTAAGTTGTTTAATATTAATTAATTAATATTAAACAACTTAAAAAACTAGCCCAACTTTGCATTGCGTGAAATGGGGACTCCATTTTGAATAACTACCAATAAATTTTATTAGTGTTTTTTCGGGACTGATTGCGTAGGTAAGTTGAACAGAGTAGTACTACGGCTTCGCAGAATACCGGCGTGAAGTAGACATCATGAACCAAATAAAAAAAAATTGAAGTAGTTAGTTAACTTTTTTAAATACGCCATAATAAAGAAAGAATTTGGTTTGTATCGTTGAAATGTAAAATATTTAAAAAATTCATACAAACCTAGGTTAGGTCTCCACCCCCATACCCCTAACCTAACCTACCCAAACAACTGCCTAGGGCAGAGAAGGTATCTAATGCCATACTACATACATGATATTATGCTGGAAATAACTGTAACAAACTGCTGAAAAAACAAGCTGTTTCAACATCAGTCAGTTCTTATTTTTCATAGCATATGCAGCAGTGGTTAGTTTGCAAGCAAGTTTGAATTTCAAAGACTCCTTATATATATATATATATATATATGTATATATGTATGTATAAACGTATATAACTGAGCGCAATGGCAGTACCATCGTACTTAAATTGCTCCTAGTCACACTAGTGTCTGTGGGATTTTGGGTCGGCATAGTCGTAAGGATTTGCCGCCATCAATCGGTTGCCATGCTTGTTCTTCTGTTATTCAGCAGGATACACCACGTTGGTGGTGAGGTTGATATTGCGACACTGGTTGTTGTAAGCCCCTTTACACATCATATACCTTATCTTACATACACCGTAACATGATCTTTATGTGAATTTATTAGATCTTGAACAAACATTATTGAAATCACAAATTACAACTAATTTCTACAAAGTATTAAAATAATAATAATAAACGTTTATTTTTTAAAATGGTAGTCGATTAGAGAAAATTGTTACGGTTACCAATACCGCTAGGGTTGGTCGATAAAAAAGTAGCGGATAATAAATTTCCTTGGCAATACTATACCGCATTTTTTCTATTATGACCGCGTTGCAGCATGCGGCTAAGCCAAGTTCAAATTGTAAAATTGAAATGAAATTGTGAGAACTTGCATTTTTAGATGCCTGCTTTCTGATTAAGAGATAATTTTTCTGATTTACAGCGAATTAGTGGGTCGAGGTGATAATCAAAAGTAAACATCATCGGAGCCCATCACATGTATCATCATCACGATACTTACTCGTATGCTTTTCTATTGAGGTGATGTTTACATATAAAATAAAAAGTGAAAATTCTGTTTAATACCGACTTCGCTTGTTATACTTCATCTAATTAAGAAAATCCTAAGGAAATTTTGTCATACATAAAGAAATTCAATCTTACAATTGGGTTTTGGAACTAAGTGTTGAAGCATGGTATTCAATCCCCATAGAAAATGTATGAAATTGATTGAATCAATGCCACGTCGTTGCAGTGCTGTTATGGAAAATAAGGGATACACCACTAAATATTAATTATAATTATTGGTAGGCTGTGGATAGTAGCTATTTCGTAAATAACAATACTAATTACTAATACTTAAAAAAATATTGTTTTTTATATTTTTTTGTTGTTGTTTCTAATTAGTTGACTATTATTGTTCATACCTTAAAACTGATTTAAATGTTTGTCCGTAATGTAATATTGAAACTGCACTTGTGTAATGGGATTTATATTGTTTTTCTAATAAATGATAAATCGTAGAAAATATTGATGTCCTATAAATTTTTTAATTTCAAAATAAAAACGATTGCGGTGAAGTATCTTACATAATGTCAAGGACCGTTGGTAGTGTTTCTTATTATACGACCACCACTGTATAGTATGACAAATGTATGACAAAATTTCTTAAGAAGGGTTTTCCTTTTTGTAACTACTGCATGACTTTTGATACATGATTTGATTACACCAATTATATAAAATATATGTCAATAATAAATGATAATATATAAACGTTGCACGAAAACATTTCACGAAAACGACTCAAATTCGACTTGGCAATTTTACTTTCATCTCGTCCAAAGAAGTAGATTTGGTCGGGGATTCCTCCAGAATCGTCGTTGATTTTTAATCTTTTTAGGACGGATATCACCCTTAACGGGCTGCGATTACGTCACACGTAATGGAATTTATCAAATACATTTGTGTCAAAACTCCATCAGTAGCCTAGATTATCAGGGACACCCAACCAAATGTTAATCAAACGAAAGAAATAACGTTACTTAAGTACTATAACAAAGAAAGATTGTAGAAATCTATATCAAATCCGGTCAAAATCGGTCGAGGTCCAACATCATACAATGACATTAAGCATATTTGCCTTTAATCCACTTCTGCGACTATATGGTTTCGGTTACATACATAAAAATCTACCTGCAACGAGAAATAGTTTATTCATCGTTTTATTTGTATTGTAAGATTATCTTCTTTCTTCTTTAGTAGTATTTAAGTAGTCCACTTCTAGATATGACGCCTCGCCACTCTTGTCAGTCAGATTGGCATTACCAGACACGTCGCACCTTAAACGTTGATAATAACCTGTTAATTTTCTAGAAAATCAATTTCTGTCACATGTGAGATAATCCTTCTGAAAGCCGTGAGATAATACTCATGGAATGACAAGGTGGCACATTTTATTATGCTACCACTCGGCGAAACTTACTTTTAGATTCAGAAGTATGTCACAGAATTAATAAAAAAATTCAAACTTTCTATGGCATTGACCACAAAATTAACGGCACTCTGTGATAGCCAAGATTCTTAGGCTAAACCTTGGCACTAGCTTTCAGTCCAGCCCGCTCTTCGAGACAAATTGTCACATATGCTCTTTAAAATCCTATTTAGGTATACTAACGAACTAACAAATTTCAACTTATTTTTCTGATGATTAGATACTTTCATTTATTTGGTTAAAGCGTTCAGTATGGAAAAATCGTGTGTGTATGTTCACTTTATTTTACCTGCCTTTACGGCAAAATACAACACATGATTTTCTTCTGTACGTCTATGGCTCAGTAGCTTTCGTATGACATAAGTTTCATTCCTCTCCTTTTACAATAAATACTAAAAAACAGGTACTATAATTTTCGGTGTTTACGTTTTATGTTAACAATGATTTCACCACAAATCACTTTCGGATTAGCATTTTAAACTAATATTAATTCTAAAGCTAATAGAACACTGATATTGGCATAGCATCATACTGAAATTTCCCTTAGCTACACACCCAAAGGATGATAAGGGGTAGCAGATTCTTTTACGCCGCCACCAAGACTTAAAAAAGGTAAGTGTTTTCAAATCATCTCGTATTGTCTATATTTGCATTGCTTCTCATTAATTTAAGTGTTGTGATAGAAGATTTTGGTCAGTGACGTGTCGGTACTCGTACGAGCTAGACGACGCGCTATTTACGGTATTAATATTGTTTGCCTGCGCTTTGAGATACTGGGACCGAGAACCGGTTTTGGCTATTGTTCTCGCGCGTTGGACGAGCGCAAATTTATGCAATTACACCTTTTAACATATTTGTGTTCGTTAATGTCGTTCTTATTACAATATGACCGAAGAAACACCTAATCAAGATGATATAATTCCGAGGAAAGAATCAATAGAAGTCGAGATAGAGGAGGAAACAAGTGAAGAGAAGAATTTGAATAGTGAGAATACGAATAAGAGGAATATTTGTAGCAGTGAAGAAGATGATGAATGGATTGAATTCCAGGAAAGAAAGAAAAGGAGAAATAAAATTAATTTATGTGGTGCTGTGAATAAGGAAGATATGGTTTATTTACAAGTCTACATGACATCCAAAAATACTCTGCCTAAGCAATTCGCTATGGCACGTTTTTTGAAAGAGAATAATATAACAGACGTAAGGGAAGTGAAATATATTAACCCATACAAGGTGCGACTCCAGTTTGAAAATGACAAAGGAATCAAAAGTATTTTTGAATGTGAGAGACTTTTAGAAAATGGATGGAAATTATACAAAGCCATGGAAGTAACATACTGTTATGGTGTAATTAAAGATATTGAACATGACTTAGCAGAAGAACAGATTATAGCAAACATTACTTGTCCTTTTTCGATTAGACTAATTAATGTGAAGAGGCTTAATCGTCGGGACAGAGATGAAGGAGGCTGGTGTCCAAGTGAGTCTGTGCGTCTATGTTTCAACGGGTCTTGCTTACCTCCGTATGTTTACATATACGGAATGAGAATTAAAGTGGAAAAATTTGTATACCCGGTGACGCAATGTTCTCGGTGCTGGAAGATGGGTCATAACCGAAAAACATGCCCTTACAATAAAGTTGTCTGCCCTAAATGTGGCAATAACCACGAAAACTGTGATAGTAAAGTATTTAAATGTATAAATTGCGGAGGACAACATATGGCCTTGGCTAAAATCTGCCCCATTTATTTAAAAGAAAAAAGACTTAGAGAAATAATGGCTGAATTTAACTGCACCTACAGAAAGGCTCTGACTATATACGTACCACCTACACCCCCTAAACTTGTTGTAAATATAAATCGTACTTCACCAACTACTATATCTCATAGCGAAAACACTCCATCCTTTGCAGACGTCGTTAAAGTTTCCGCTGCTATTGATGAAGAAAATAATATACCCATCAGAAACAGGCGCACACCAGTGTATAGAGTTCGGGAACAAAAAAAGAAAAAACAGGAAGATTATGACGAATGGATAGACGGGCAACAATCCACCGCCGGCATAAGAGATAACGGTGAAGAAACAGGAAACAAGCTTAAAACATCATTCAATGAGCTTTTGCGAAGGCTAAAGGAGGTGATATTTCTCAAAACTTCTGGGGACGAATCTAAAACATTCCGTGTTATAAAATTGTGCGTGGAGTGGTTAGTAATAGTTGTGGTTGAGCATATTTCGGACTGGTCTATTTTAAAGAAGTTATTTGAATTAATTAATGGCTCTTAACAAAGGTAAAGTTAATATAATTCAATGGAATGCCCAAAGTATACGTTATAAACTAGATTCATTCGCAGAGGTGTTACGACAAGAAAAAATCCATATTTCCGTTATAAGCGAAACTTGGTTAGAACCTATTAGTACTTTAAAGGTAAGAGATTATAATATTTACAGGCGGGATAGAACAGACGCTTATGGAGGAGTAGCAATTCTCTTACATAAGTCTTTAAAATCGCAACCTATAAACTTGCAGATTGATAATTGTGGGATCGAAGTTGTCGGTGTGACATTACTGAACTGCCAACCTATTGAGAATATTATTTCGATATACTGTCCATCCAGAGTTAGTACTACCCAAAAAGACTGGGAGTCACTCTTTTCATTGCTACCAAATAAAACGTTAATATTAGGAGATTTTAATGCACATCACTCCACTTGGTCTAACAAAACAGATCGAAGAGGTTCTTATATTTTTAATGCTCTCGTCGATAGTAACTTTATGGTGCTCAATGATGGTAATAACACCAGAGTAAGACTTGTGGATGGCAATCTGCAAGAATCGTCACCGGATATTTCCTTTATATCTCTTGATATTTCGATGCGTTTCAGTTGGCTTGTTCTTAATGAGACACTCGGTAGTGACCATTTAATGATTAAGATGACTACTTCACACTTTTTAAACTCTTCTCCTACATTTAAGAGAAATTTCCGGAAGGCTGACTGGGAGGCGTATAAAGTGTATCTGGAGGACGTTTTTAAATCTTTACAAATGCCAGAAAACCTACAGCTGGCTTATGACTTATTGCTATATAATATTAATGAAGCAGCCAACAAGTTTATACCTACAATTAAGTTAAGTAAAATTAACATTGCACAAAAGTTAATACGACAAGGTAAAGCGAAAGAATGGCAGAAATTTTGTTCCTCAGTTGACGAAAATACTTCTGCTTCTGAACTATGGCGAAAAATGAAGTGGATTAAAGGTCATAGAGTAAAAAGGGATTACGTAGATTCAAACAGCTCTGAACAGCTCTTACGATCTCTTACACCTGATTATGTTTCGCCTTTGAAACCTAAGTTCTCGCAATATCTTTCTGAAATAGAAGTTGATATCTCCATGCAGGAGCTTGACAAATGTATTAAATCAAAGGATACATCTCCTGGTTGTGACGATATTTCATATTCTATGATTAAAAATCTACCTACGATTGGCAAACAAATTTTATTAAAACTGTATAACAGATTTTTAAAGGAAAGTTTTGTTCCGAGTCAGTGGAGAGATATAATGATTATTCCTATTCCAAAACCAAACCATAATTCAGGCGACATAACTTCATTACGGCCCATCTCTTTAATATCATGTGTATGTAAAATCTTTCATCATTTAATTAATAGGAGATTAGAATGGTTTTTAGAAAAAAGACATACGTTTTCTAATAATACTACAGGGTTTAGAAAAAATAGGTCGTGTTTGGATAACCTAAGCTCCTTAGTCGTCAGAATTCAAATCGGATTTTCACAAAGTTTGTCGACTATAGGGTGTTTTATAGACATTAAAAATGCATATAACAACTTGGACAATGTAGCATTATTAAAAATTTTAAATGACCTTCAAGTTGGTGAAAAAATCTGTGGATACTTGTGGAACTTTCTACACAAAAGATATCTTAAGATTAAACTTAATAATGGATATATTACTAGAACTGCTTGTAGAGGCTTAGCCCAAGGTATAAAAGGGATGTGATACATGTCAATGAAACTATCTAGAAATAGTAGATAATTTCAAATATCTAGGTTTATGGTTAGACAAAGGCTTACGATGGAACAAACATATAAATGAAATTACAAGAAAATTACATAAAAACCTAAATATTTTCAAGGTGCTAATTGGCCCTGGCTGGGGAATACGTACCAAGCATTTAAGAAGATTATATATAACACTCATTAGAAGCTGTATGGATTATGCAAGTTGTATGATAACAGTTGCGCTTCACATTTGTGTAAATTGGACAAAATACAAAATGTATTTATGCGTTTAATAGGAGGCTTTATTAAATCTACACCTGTACATGTTATGGAGTCGGAACTACTACTGCAACCTCTTTTTATCCGTAGACATTATTTGGCTAGTAAATTTTGGTTGAAATCAAAATCGTTAGGTGAAAATGTTTTAATAAAAATTTTAGAGAAATTGCAAAATTTATCTGGTAATATATATTGGAGACGTAAAAGAAAACCGTTACTAATAACCGTACATGAACATTTAAAATCAAGTCCTATACATATTAGTCAGCATTTAGAAATGTTCTCCTTAGATACATGGCTGGGAAATATGGATTTATCTGAAGTCGTGAAACCTCATATAAATACTGTTCAACTTTCTAAGCGTTGTTACAACTTTAATGAACTAAGACTGATTTGTTGTAAGTTTCTAAATGAATTTTTCTGTGGTTATTATAGAATTTTTACAGACGGAACCATTTGTGATAAAGGCAGGGGAGCAGCATTCTTGGATTGCCAAACGGGAGACCATGTTAAATTGAGCATCAGTAATAAAATTTCAATAATGCATGTGGAGCTCATAGCGATTGCAGAAGCATTGTCTTATATTTCCTCTGTCAATCATGACAGATTTTTGATTTTGACAGATTCAAAAAGTGCTTTGTATCATTTGATCCGTTGTACGTCTAATTTTAGGGGGGTACCATTGGCATATACTGTGTTAAATAGTATTTACAAGCTTAAATCCTGCAACAAAAGTGTTGTTATTCAGTGGGTGCCTTCGCATGTAGGTATTACAGGGAACGAGGAGGTGGATCGGCTCGCTAAGTTAGCCTCCTCTGAAGGTATTGAAGTCAATTGTTAACCGTGGATAACAGATGTTTTGAGTAAAGTTAGAGAAAAATGTTTTAAAATTTGGTCCGAATATTTCGATGAGAGATCTTTAACGAAAGGTGTCTGGTACAAAACAATTCAACCAACCCTTCCACGTTCCCTTTGGTTCGAAAAGAGGCAAATGAAAAGACGTGATTTGATCACAGCCTTAAGACTTCGATCAGGTCACATTCCGTTGAACAATTTTGGATTTATGATGGGCAAAACTAATTCTCAATATTGCAGTCAGTGTAACATCATAGAAGACGTACTTCACATTACCATGGAGTGCATACGGAATGAGACTCAGAGACGTACTGCCTTATCACGGGACTATAATGTCGGTATTTGTAACAGTATTCTGGTATTCCCTGAATCCGAGAGTGCTAGAATTAAGTTAATTTAATTATGTATCCATAAGATGTAAAATGTATGTATGGCTGATCCGAATAGTGTATTCAACAATGAGGGTGACATGTTCGGTACATACGAACAAACCCTCCATTAAATAAAGAAAAAAAAAAGAAAAGAAGATTTTGGTGCATATTGAATGACGTATTATAAGATTGTTTATTGATAGTAAAGGTTTTTCTATTTCCAGTATAAAAGAAAGAACTTGTTCCAAACAAATAAATAATACAATTTATTATCCACGTGTATAGTTTGTCAAGAATTCATTATTACGCTTCGCGCACGTGCATTTACCCGCCGTCAAGAAATGGAATTTTGATATTAATATCGCATAGGACGTCTTGCAAAAACTTAGTTTTATTAAAAACATTTTTCTACTACATATAATGCATTTTAGTTGCTGTACATTATGTGTGGTACGTTTTCAGTCACATTGAATTTAATTTTTATATTTATTTTGGTTCTTATTTGCATGTTTGTGAACATAGATCGTGGATGGTATTTGTTCATGATTAATTACGATTTTTTATTAATTATTAGCAGATTATTTAGCAGAACTTTCGTTCTGCTATTTTTAGACTACTTGTACTTCTTTGTAAAATAGCGCCACTTACCGCACACAGATGGCAAAGTTTAAAAAAATAGAGGTAGTAAACTAAGTTGATACTAACATTGGAGTAAACAATGAAATTTGTAGACTTTTTATGTAATTTTATTTTGGTAACCTTACCTACTTATACCTAATTAATTTTTAGAATAATTGGTGCTTAGCTGGTATTTTTTGCTATTCTTCAAATATTGAAGCATCTTGCTTCACAAAGCGCCGCAAGGCTTGAATGAAATATATATAATATATAAGCCATCTGCGTACATGTCATACTTACAATTTTTTAAATTGCAGATTACATCCGTGCTGTATAGTAAAAAAGCAATGGGCCAATCTAGACTCCTACGGCACTCTCCGTTGACGTCAATTTTTGGAAAAAAATTGATTGTTGCCGTTTTGTAGCAGTTCGTCTCGCTGTGAACGGTTTTCAAAATAACTTGCAAATTATTTAACAGAACTTGAAATATTTAAAAAAATTATAATTTGGAAATAAATAAAAAACATTGAGGGAATCGAACGCGCGTGAAAAGTTCAACATGGTAAAAATAGTGCCCTCTCCTTTGGTCTGTACCGTGTGTATATAAAAGACATAAAGACATTTATTCCTGGACAAATTACTTAATATTGAGATGCAAATGCTTATAAAAAAAGTAAGAACATAAAAGTCAAGGAAGAAAGTAAAAGTAAGTAAAGCAATAATTATATCGTCTACTTCCTCATTTACAACAGTGGTAACTCTGGACTTCTGAAATGAGACTGTAGTATTGGGAGGTTATTATTTAATACGAGATTCTCAGTTAACTGCTTTTTCTATTACCATGGATGATGAAATTCTGGTTGACAGCAGGTCGGACGAAGATTATTTGTTGTGGGTATTGGCTTCACGAGGGCTTGTTCCCACAAAACGGAATTAGTTTATATACTAATATGTCATTTACTATATATGTTATTGGTGTATGATAATCAGGGAGTAACAGCTGTAGCATGTTTAGGGATATCCGATCACTTAGTTTCCAAAGAATTTAAAATTATTGCTGTCTTAATTTCTGATATCTTTAAATTAAAATAAATTATTAGAAGCATAATGTAATTGAAAATAAGTGAGAATGGACATATAGACATTATTTTACCTGGGGATATTAAGAAAATTCTCAATTACAGCGTCGGGGTCATTAAAATGAGTCAGTAACAGGAATGAATGCGAAGTTGTTAACGTTTAATAGAATCGTCATGAATAATTTTACAAAAAATTCATGACTAATAACTAGATTCTAACGCTAATACCGCAAGGCTATATTGCGGTACTGAAGTTGCGTAAGAATCAGGTAACAGCACAACCCGATTAATTCACACTATTTTATTAAAAAGTGTGTTAAAAAGTAAATTAAAGTCATTCAGTGTATAATGCCCCACTACTGTCCGAAGTATTTTTATTTGAACGGGATTAGAAGCCGGGAAAGATCAACCACGCTGTTCCAGTATGAGTTAGCGGACTACGGGTATGTTTAAATAGCAGATCTCTATTTCTTTTTCTCTACATTCGGAATTCACCAAAAGCAGGTTCCAAAAAAAAAATATTTGGCACTGTACTGCTTCCAATTTCAGCTCCGATCAAAGCCTCTGTGCAAGACCCTTTCGCTGAAAGCTTTCTAACACCACTTGAAACTTAGTAGGTACTTTCTATGCATCGAAGCTTTTATGTCCAATTTACTGTGCTACCGTAAGTATGTTTGCACAAATAGTTTAACAAAATCATACGTACTTACATACATCTTTCCTATAATTAAGTGGAATGTAGTGGTTATTCATTTATTCTATGTACATCATAATATCATACGGGATTATTTAGTAATTCTTTCACGAATTTGTGTTTCCTCCTCATTTATTTCTGGTAAACATAATATTATATTGTCCAGTTCATCTGATTTATATTTTTCTGATCATGGTAAAAGTATGTATGTAAAATTATAAAAAGTATAATTTTTCACTTATTAACTTTACATCGCATTAGTGCACCTAGAACGAATTTCTCTCCATCACTCAGGGTTTCTGACAGGTAGGAAGGTGGGCAATAAAGAATAAATAAATAAATCAAATATCAATGTAAGTATATAATGTAGTTAACACGTGAATATTTTACACAATGTAAGGTAGCTTTTTTACCACGTCTTAATTAAGTAGCTTTCTTGTCTGTCGGTCTATCTGATCGGTATATATTTTTTTGATGACAAAGGATCGTACTACATTACTCCATGTACGAGGCACCGAGTCGAATGCCTTTTTATAGTCAATCCAGGCGACAGAGAAGTTCCGAGGGTTGCGTTTAACTTCTTATCTAATCTTGCCAATGACCACATCGATGAGGAGTGGTTCCTTGGTCCCAAGACCACGTCTATTCTGTGCATGCGACGTGACTCGATTCAAGTTAAGATGTCATGTGGTTTTTGAGTGTGGATATCAGTGTCATAAATAGTGGTTAAAAACGTAATGGGGCGGTATTTACTCGGGCCTGCGGTAACCTGGTATTAAGGAACTAAATGAGAGACCCCAGTAGTGAAGAGATACGTGTTAGAGCCAAACGGCGATTTTTACTACTGCTCGTAAGGGCCGGTTCGACCGGATTGGTACCATGCCCTCGCAGAATACCTGCTTGAAGTAGACGCATCTCGTGCTTCTGCTTTTCGTTCAGTGATTGAGGTAACCAGAGGCCCAAATACCTTTAAAGGCCGGCAATGCTCCTGCAGCACCTCTGGTGTTGCAGATTTACGTGGGCGACGGTAATCACTAACCATCAGGTGAACCACTGCTCATTTGCTGCCTTTCTCATAAAAAAGAGCGACTTCTAGTCAAGAGCCTCTTGGAACTGCCGGGCGAGTACAGTGTGACTCTCCATGTACCCCTTTAGCTAGTAGTCGAGGTTGCTAATCCTGCGGCGTTTCGGGCATTTTTAGAATTGCCTCCTCCAACAAGCTCCTTATCTGCTCCGTTTCCTGAGCGACTATTACATCATCTTATAAATTCACCGAAACAGGGACGTTTTCGACCGCAACTACATCTGGCCTACATCTCCAGCCACAGTATCTTCAGACGATGCGGGAATAGTCTCACGTCGTAGTCTTTCGAGTTCGGCGTCATCAAATATTTTCGAGCGCATGATGTACCGAACTCGATCTGTCAGCTTTTGCTCAGTGACGGCAATGGATGACTCCAGCTCAGCAAAACAGCGATAAGTCCTATTCCGGTACGAAAATCCTTCAGTTTCATTCCCTCACGCACTAAAATATGCCCGATATGCGTTCTGATTCATATCAATCGTCCAGGGCACGCGGCGTAATCCATCAGAGGTGGATGCCGATTGCTGGATCCGAGAGGGCTCTACCGACACCATGTCAACTGATGGTGATGATGGATGTGAGGTGGTACAAGGTGATCGTGCAGCACCTAGCGTTTGACTGCTGCGCCCGGACGCGGTACCGTTTTACATTACGGGGCCATATGCACAGACAGGCCTACGCACCCTATTTTTTGCCAAGGCACAGTGCTTGTGATTCGAATTCATTCGACCAATTTCGATCATCTTAAAATAATGGTAGAGGTATGCTATAAAATTAAATATTGTCTGTATTTAGGATAAACCGGAATTGTTGTTAACATTCTTGTGGAATAGGCTACTGGCTGAGGTTTAATTTGGAAATTAATGAAAGAAGTATAGTTCTGCATAGTATATATAGCTTTAGCTTACGATTGAAGACTTAAATGAAGGATAGAAACAAAGAGGAATGAACACAATGCTTGATCAGACTCAGTATTAAAAGTGGAGCACAAAATGAAAGCAGAATGATGAATTCTGTAAAATCTGTAAGCTTTTAGCAAAATTGCAATATGAAAGAAAAAATCCGCTTATTCCATTCGCTGAACGTATTTATTAAAAATATTTCCAATCGGTACAGCAGATTTTACAAATAAAAGGATTCTGTGATTGTAGCGTTCATTGGTTACAAAATTTTAAATGACGTTTTATTTGAATACAAACATGGATATTAATAATATCTGGAAAGAACGAAGCGTTGGTCGCATTGGCATACAGGAACAAAATGTTAAGGAAATGTTAGCTAGGTTTTCTTAGATATTTTATTATATTATTAGACACAATATTTTTGCTTGAATTTTTATATGACAAAGAGACTATAAAATATACATTTTATAATACAAAATATCGCTTTCCCGATTCCAGGCACTTGACATTTTCTATTCGTTAATAATATATCAATGAAAAGAAACTGTTCATAATCATTTATTTACGAAATATGGGTCCAATAGAAATTCATTAACATTAAGTTAAGTAACAGAATGTAAGTGCCCACAGCTGGGAAAAGGCCTCCTTCTCAAATACTAGTAATCAGAGAGGGTTTTGGAGCCGGGAAGGACCCGCCACGCTGCTCCAGTGCGGGTTGGCGGGCTTCACATATCCTCGAAATAATATTTATTATTAATATTTTTTTTTCTCAGACATGCAAGTTTACTCACGATGTTTTTCATTTACCGTTGACCCCGTGGTAAATACAGCACTTAAAATTGTTAAACAATTTTGGTGGTGCCGGCACCGGGGATCGAACCCAGGTCACTCACGCTCTATGACACTAAAGTGAGCGCCCTGACCACTAGGCTACCCACGGCTCTACTTTAGTTAAATTTTTCATTAACATTAGTTAAATTTTTCGAGTATTATATGTTGCGCAATCTTTTTTTAAATAAAATTAAATTTAATTCCTTTAATTTTATTATAAAGCTTTATTATAAATGTAAATAATTTATTAAAAGACAAAATTTGGTTAACAGAGCAGGATCCAGTACACCATTACGTAAAAACGTTGTAACAAGATAGTTATAATAAAAAATTGGCATTGAAGTTTATATAAGAATTTTCAAAAAATCATCATATTCTGTCAGCAATATCTCGGAAACCTAACATTGATCAAGTATGTCTCCGATCATACTCCCAATCTGGAGGTGGTGCGGCCGCTGCGTCGCTACCAACCTGATGGGTTCACAAAATTTCATTTGTTTCAAAACTTACCGGTTCTCGATTTAATAATGCATCAGCAATATTAGCATATAGTAAAACATTTCCATGAGCAGTTTTAGCATCAGTGCTAATGTATCCACAATATACAATGCCAATATCGACGATTACGGATAAGGGTAAAGGTAAAACCAGTATGAACGCTACACCCACCACGAAAACTTGTTCACAACAGTATAATTTCTAGACACCGTGTTTAAAAGGCCCAAAAATATCCGTAAACACAGCATTTGCTACAGCATCGCACTGAACATTTACTTCAATCTTTTATATTAAACTATTAGGCAATACTTAAACTTAAACAAAGGACTTATTTATTTATTACATACATACATACATATATTCACGCCTTGTTCCCAACGGGGTAGGCAGAGACAATCTCCTTCCACTTGCTACGGTCCTAACATACGTCTTTCGCTTCTTCCACTTTCATCAATCTTCGCATGCATGCTCGTTGGTTTACTCCTCTTGACCTGGTCATTTTTTCAGAACGTCTCCGATTTGATCGTGAAATGTTCGCCTAGGTCTTCCTCTCCCGACTCTACCATTTATTACATGTATGGTTTTGTCTATTTTATGTATTGTACGGATTCCATTTATATTTTTATTTAAATTTGTTATTCCTTAATACTATTATGATTCATCGTAATATCGTTTCAACCATGGCGCCATGGAGGCTCTTAAACTTAACGATAATCATAGGTATCCACGATACAGATTATTATCTAGCTTGGGCATCATAGTAAAACTAAACATAACTCATCCGATATATAAGTATATTATTTATTTATTTATTATATGTTTATGTAGTAGATAGATTTGCAACACATTATGTCTTATTTTAATGTCTTTTGAAATAATTAGTATACTAACTTTAAGGTGACAATATTTAAATACACATGTATGTATATATATATAAATATATATCTAATATTTATATTCTAAAATTATTCTAAAATTCATTTTTGATTTTTTTTTTCAATACCTTGCACTTGAAAGAGTTGAAAGGCACACGATTTGCAACAACCGTTTCAGCAACAGCGTTAATGTCTCGCTGCAGTGTCGGTGTCAGCGACGATGCTCACACCCAGATCACAGCTTGAAGTCACCCATGGGGCACATAGCACCTCGCGACACTCGGTAGGTCATTCATCGTCGGAAAAAAACAATGTGGGACCTAAATTACTTCCCTGATTAACTCCAGACAAGGAGTAGTAGTCATCTGACTGAGCGTAAATAGAGGTTTTATGAGTAAATTGTATCATAGCCATGTTCCCAAGTAGAATGTCGTTGTTTACTATTTCGAAGACTTCGTCTGGGAGGGAGAGGGGAGCAGAAAAGGGAATAAGGCGGGGGAGGGAGAAGGATGGGGAGAAGGGTTAAGGAGGGGAGGAGGCGAAGGATGGAGTGGAGGGTGAGGGGGAAAGGAGGAGAGGGGGAGGGAAGAGGACGTGGAGTGGGCGAAAAAAAAGCGAATAATCCATCTATTAGGTATCTACTTTTCACCATTACCAGAGTAGAGACTGCCAGATTCTCGGTTAGTTTTATTGCTTAAACATCATCATGATCCCAGAATCTTAGGTTATTCCACTAAGTCCAAAGACATGCAGCTGATAAATAAGCATATTATTACAAATATGCAATTAAAAATATCTGAATACAAATGCTCTCAAATTAATAGTTTTCAAATTGTGTATCGACTAATGGATGAAACCTATTTTATCCTGTGATGCTAATTGCTAGTAATGCTCTTACATTTACTTCTTGTGCGCCGCATTAATCAATATTTCTACGATATCGCTATCGTTACTTTCATTCTGCTAAATGTTTCTCTACTACTGTAGGAAAAAGTTAGGACTTATATTATGTTTTATCTCTTTTTTGACAACATACAAATTGTTGGTTTGACGAGCTAGTACTTCTTTATTTGAGCTAATTTAATATCTCCTGTGCAAATGAAAGCTTCAGAAATATTATCAAACGTTTGCAAATGTCAAACAGCTGAGCATTCATTACAAACGTGGAGTGCTCTTTACGTCCACATATATAATACATTTTTTTATTTTACAATTATTAACAAATAATACACACATTTTATTTATGACACAATCAAATTAGTTAAGAAGAGGATCTTGTAACTCCAGTTGCTCTTCTAAATTGCTGTTTACCTTAAACTTGTCTTTGATATTCAAAACCTCGAATAAAAACATTCAAATTGAAACGAATAAATAGCGGACTCTTAAATTGTAAACGTGATCTATCGCCTGTTAGATCGAAGTGTGTTCGGAGCGAGAAAGACCTTTGTTTGTGTTTCGATATCATACTGTACTCGGCAATACGCTTTGAAAACCTTTTTAAATATTTTCTGAATGTAGTTGGCGGTTAAGTATTGGCTAAGTTGTCGGCTGGATGGACAGTTGGACAAATGCCTCACTTAACAGGACGATTTCGCGAAAGTATTAGCGTAAAGAGAAAAGAGGTCGTCATGCTTGTATTGATGATCGAAGTACTTACCACCAAACGCACCTGCCCAGCACTCCTTTCTCATACTTGAGATGGTTATTCCGCAATCTGTCGGAGGCCATGAGACTGCTAAGGCATTTCTTTTACGACATTACATAGAAGTAGACTTTAAGGACATTGTGGGATGAGATGAGTTGAAAGATTACCTTGCGACGCCACAACCGATTATTTATTGTTGCATGTAGTGCAACCTCTATCGTTTATGGATCGATTACAGGTTCGTCTACTTAGTTCGATTGCATTTTGTTATTTTTTTTGTATATTCTCTCCAATACAAATATAAGCGAACAGAAAATAAAATTGGGCCTAATTAAGAATGGACGAGTAATAATAATAATATACTAGTATATACAATAATACTTGTAAACCTTAAACTATGTTCCATCTAGAATTTTTAACAATTTTTCCGAGTAACAATAACATTTTTGCAACAAAAAATTCACTGCTTGTGATAATTTTCAATACACGAAATATATTATGGACAGCATTTTGTAAAATCGGAAAAATATCTTAATACTTTAGAAAAATATCCTTACTTTCTTTCATCCGACAGATCCTTAATTTCATATCAATCAATATTAACTTTTTCAATAATGGTTACAGAAAAAATTGCAGTAACTAAATAATACTTGTGTTTATATTCCCAGATTGGGTTAGTATTCGTAGAATTTAACAAACTAGATTTTTAATAAAATTAATTTATTTTTAATAAAATATAGTTTGTTTATGTTAAAGTAAAGAATCGACGAAACTGCCTGATAGCAAACAAGTGAAAATTAATTTCCTGTCATGGAACTGCTTTAATTGGATGCGATTTTCACTACGATTAATTAATCCGACACAAGCGTACTCGAGCCTGCAATGTTTTATATGTATGTAATGGAAAATGAACGTATACAACTCACCTGATTTTCAACCATTTAATATTTAAGTGCTCTCACCTGTCACCCGGCAAAGATTTCGAATTTCCACTTGACACGACTCTGCGCAGCCAAACAGTTTTCCGCAACCTTAGAGTGTAGATAAAGCTAACCTTTTCGTCGGGTCTATGTAAATATCACGCTGACGGACTGACTGCTGATGTCCGCGAAGATTTACATTTACCCCGCTTATTATATTTACTTTGCTGTTGGCGTCACGCAATTAGCGTTCGAACTTTGTATCGGGTCACACAGCGACCGACCTCTGGCATAAAATATTTAGCACACGCTATATTAGAAGGCTACATTAGCACGCTACTCATGGCTTCAAGATAACTCCTAGTTATATTTTTCAAATAAACTAAGGTATTATATATATTCCATTATCAGTTTTATGCATTAAAAAAGGAAATAGCCTGATATATGCGATGTAAAACGACGTAAACTTAAGTGACAATAACCATTTCCTGAAAATGTCTGAAAACTTCAATCAAGAAGAAAGTCACTCAAAGGCAGCTGCTGCCGGTGCTACGGCAGAGACAAGGCTGGTTACTATACTCATAAGCAACCCTCGGAGAAGGCTAGATGTTAGTGTTGTTCGGTGTGGTGACACTAAACTGTGAGAACCTGACGCGTAACGTTTAGTTAAAGAGAGACAACGTCTCTGGTGATACTAGGGCCAGCACAAACTTTGGTCAACGTATGAACCTTGTAGTTGCCAGCCTGTCAGACATGTTACCTAAAGACTGTTGTTGACCTGCTTTGTAGTTGATAATTATAGCAGTAAAAGTTATCTAGATTGTGATTACTAATTGCAGCCGAGGCTTACCGAAATAAAACGCTTACTTGGCGAAGCTATATAAACTCATAGTTCGTAAATATAGCCCAAATGTGCTACGTAATCCCAAAAAAAATTCTTTTCAAACGATACAAAATGACATTAGGGTAAATGTCATTTTGTATCGTTCCGTTTGTCAAGATTCCTTGGAAAAAACGTAAGCGCTAAACGTCACGTATTCAGGTACTTTAAGTACACACTCGTACGCAACGTAGTGGGCACTGAGTCTGTAACGAAAATAAGCAAGATACTGCAAAAGTCCCTAACCCATAAACTCTAGTACTTATCTAATTTGTTAGCCTATTAATCTATACCATATCAGTGGACTATTTACCGGCTGTCAAGGTAAGGTGAAGTTAAATAATTAAAGGCTGTAAGCCTATAAACGTGCCACTGACTTTTGCGTTCACTCATTTCTAAGAGGTATTATCTTAATATAATTTTAAAATGATTTTCATTCATAGCTATATTTTCACTATTATTGTAACTTAGATACGATAATATGGCTAGGTTAAAATATTCTCAAAACTACTCAGTCCAAGAAAATCAGATATCGAGTTAAGCACATAGCTACTACACCGAGCAAAAATTTCTTCGAATCGCTTGCAGTAGAGGATAAAAAAATATAGTACTGAGGCACTCAAACATGTGAACAAAAGTTGATCCGATGAAAGAATAGAGTCTCAAAAAAAAGACATGGAATATTCGTTTAAGAAGTTGGATAAAAGAATGTCTTTATATGTCTCCTTCTCAAACATCTGAGAGGGTTTTGGAGCCGGAAAGGGTCCAACACGCTGCTCCAGCGCGGGTTGGAAGACTTCATAAATCCTCGAAATAATATTTTTTATTATTTCTCAGACATGCTGATTTCCTCACAATATTTCCCTTTACCGCCGAGAACGTGGTAAATTCAGCACTTAACAATTTTAGAGGCACCGGAGATCAAACCCTGGTCACTAGAGCACTATGTGACTAAAGCCTTTTATTACCTTTTCTTAGCGCGCCACAGAAAGCTTCGATCTTCATCTAATCTTAAGATTAGTATTCCACAACACTTCACCGGTTTTGTGGGCAACTCTTTTAGGGTTCAGGCTATACTGCTCTAGAACTCCCTGCCCGATGAAGTTAAGAAATCGCTGAGCAGGAACTCGTTTAAAAAATTAGTTACAGAACATTTTTAAATTTAAATGGACTTATTTAGTTATTATTATGTTTTTAATTTATATTTATTAATCTATCTACATATATAATTGTATATTATTAAGTATATCATGTATATTATTTTATATTTTTATATATTTCTTTATAGTTATTTTAAAATAATTTTTGTTAGTTAGTTAATTTACTAAGTTAAATAAATACACCTGCTAGGGCTATCTCACCAGCCCATGGGTTGACAGACCGGCAATGCCAATAGGCATTTAGTCCGCCCTTTGTCACCTCAAATTATAAGGGTGTAAGCAATAAAGTTTTTTCAATAAATAAATAAAAAAAAATAAAGTGAGCGCCTTGACCGCTGCCACGGATAAATAATACCATATAACGGATATTAACATTGTTTTGTGCTTTCGACCTAGTTACCCTTTTCAGGTGCTGCAAATAATTTCAGAGGGGTATGCTTGCCTATGAGATAGTAACACTTTTTTAAATTAATGAAAAATTTTTACTATCTTCATCAAATTACATTACGCGCTTTATTAAATTAACTACATTATACAAAATGTATTAAAATGTTCATTTATTTGGATTATTAATGTTGTATTTAGTGTTGGGTGCTTAAATTGTATGTTTGAATTGCAAAGAATTCATCTGTAAAAAGCAAATATTTGTGTACACGAGTACACAAATATTTGCTTTTTACAGCCATGTAATATTGACTGCAGTTGAGCATTTTAATCCTGGAGGTATATAAAGTATATCTTTGTTCCGAGTGTTCATGTGATGTCAATAATTTGTGCATTATTCTTTCATCGACTATTCGTTGTCAAAATAGTTCATCAGCTTTTGCGCTATTTCCCCATAGCATTATCCGATATTTTAGCCAGGAATGTGCAAAAGCATAAGCATAGCCGAAAGTGCAGCTTCTGTGTTAATGTTACATTTAAGTTCAAAATGTGTGTAAGTAAATTTTGATATTTTTGATTTTAAGTGTTCAAGCCTGATTTCCGGATTAATATAAAAGTGTCAATGTTTAGTCTGAGCAGGCTAAAAGTAATAAATGAAATGGATTGGAAATAATTTTATTACGTCGTAAAATTCTAGTCGCCTCCTATATGTGTAATTTCAAATATGTCACTCACACACACACTCGTAATATGTAATACCTGGAATGGCCGTATTCCATTGACCGGCTACTCCTCTCTACGATTGTCGTGTGGTCAGCAATAGTTAGCCAAAATTCACGAGTGGTTAGGTGATCAGCCTCTGAATCAGGAAACACGAGCTCGATCCTTTTTTTTGAAATTTGAACCAATTAGTTTTTCAAAACTTTTATTCGATTTGTATCGATGGCCTAGACACTAAGATAGAAAGCCTTACCACTTGTCACGTTGTCCCCAATAATGTATTGAAACGACTGAAATGTCTTGACTTCTGACCACCCAAGTACTGAGAACACGGTCTCTACATACAATATATACAAGATCCAAATACCACCCTCACGAGGAAGACTTCCTTCCCAGGTCACGAACACCCAACCTGGAGGAGGATACCTACCCTTTTCCTTAGCACCTTCATCTGGCACACTACACAATGACGTATATTAATGAAGTAAAATAAATTAAACACTTTCACGCGCTGGTTTTATTACGAACTACAGATATTGATGGCAGAGTTTTTACACTCTAAAACTAATTTTTCTTTAACAGAATGTGGTTATCATGCAAAAAAAATTAAATAATGTTTTAAAAACGTAATTAAGAAACCATTAAAATGTATTTAGGTCACCATCTGCGTGTTTCTTAGTTGTAAATCTTGCCCAACTTATGCTTACCGTTCACGCACTGGCTAATACTAACTCCGTAATTTACTCTATTCTTATAATATTTTCGATAGATAGCATTAAAAACTTAACTAAATAGTAATGTTTAGTTTCTTCTCTATTATTATAAGCCTGCTAGTACACACTTTTGACACCCACGAGAAGAAAGGGTTATTTTTTTATGTCACCATCACACGATACAAACACAAATACGCTTCAGTAGTATCATTATTAGGACCTGTCACCAGTTCACTGATGAACATAGGCCTCCCCCAAACATTGTCACGAATGATCCTGAGCCTGCCTGCATCCATAGACTTACCGAAACACTGTGCAGACGATCGATTGTTTGACAATCGTCGTAAAATGCATTAACTTGTGCGAGCTTGCCATTCGAGTACCTTTCTTTTAGGTTATTTATTTTATTTATAGTATAACATAGTTATCAACGGAGTTGTGGTAGCCTAGTGGTCAGGGCGCTCACTTTATTTTATCCTCACTAAAATTGTTAATAGCAATTTTAAGTACAATATATACTATGTGGTCGGCGGTGAAGGAAACATCTTGAGGAAAAAGTCTTATGTAATGTGGACACTAGGAACAGAATATTATCAAATAATATTTTATGTAATCATATATTATTTGAATGTGTATCGTAAGATGTGAATTTACTTGTCCGAAGTCAGCGTTGGGGCTAAACCAACTCTTAAAGCTGTTCAGTTTTAGGCTGTTGACAGAAATACCTTGCGATTTCGTACTACGAACGCGTCTTGTTACAGTCCAGCATGCAATAACGTACATAACAAAATATTTCAGTTGTCGGCAGTCTAGCTCTATATTTTATTCGGTACTACGAACTCAATTTTGACGTTTGTTTCGTGTATTGAACGGTACAGATTTCAAATAAACCATTTCAATTATAGCTAGTCGGAGGGATCTTTTCACAATATTTTGGATATAAGTAAGTAAATCTTGAAGTTACGTGCATATATATAGGCTATGGAAAATAAAAAAAATTACATTACTAGTTGTAGACGGACATGATTCCTAATTTTTATATATTAATTTTAGTGTCTGACGAATAAGAAATTACTTAAGTTTGTCGAAGAAGGGAATAAAAGCCAAATTATGAGAGATACATTTGAAAAGACCGTAGTACGGAGCCATATCGACCCTTTTGGGTCGACGACAATCAATTAAATATCGTATAAGCAAAAAATTTGGCACTATTACTACTTACTCAATACCGCAACCGTACTATTCAATCTGCTGAAAATAAAATCATAAATCATATAAAAGAATTATGTAAAATATTCAATAAATAAAAAAAATATTGAAACAGTCTGGAAAGTAATACATAAGAAAAAACCGGGAAAAATAGGATTTATGATAATAAATTTGTATTAAATACAGACCACGGACCAATTGAATAAGTAGTAATCTAGTGAAATGTGAAATTTTGGGGGAGGCCTTTGTTCAGCAGTGGTCTTGTGATAGGCAGAAATGATGATGATAATGATGATGATATATAAATATTTCTTCAATGTACCTATTAAAACTGCAGCGACTCTTATTTTTATTTTTTAATATTAACATGTTCTTTCATGATCATCAGTTTTCTTTTACAAAGGGGCACTCCGTAACTGATGCAGGATTTTTTTTTTGTTGAACGTGGGGGAAAGGTGCTCGCACCTACCCGTCACCGTCTCCGGTGACTGGTTGTGTCGGGATCAGCACTAAACCCCCACGGTAGATATGCTGTTAGCCTAGTGGCCGTTACAGCTTCATCGAAAGAGACTCGCGAGCAGGAGGCCCGCAAGTTAAGATGCAGGAATAAGTTTAAGTAAACTTATTTATAGTGCCTGAGCATATAATAAGGTACTTACGGCGGACCATCGTTTTCCATCCATGGGCTTTTAATGAATTAAGATTTTGGTTTTTAGGTTATTAAGGTGAGTTAAATATTAATATAGTGGGTATACTTACCTTTAATATAGATTTAATTCCTTCATGAATTATGCCATTTATTTATTTAAAGATCAGTCAGACCTGTCAGTTATCCAGTCGACCAGTGACCTGGATTAATAATTGAGATCAACGCTGTCATTTGAATTCAAGGTTCCTTTTTATGTATATTCGCAACTCAATCTAAAAATAAATATCGAGCACCTAAACAAAAACGTCTTTTCTTTTTTTTTTTAAACATTTGCTATGTTACTCATCTCTTTTGTGCTTAAAACGGTTTCGGAAACATTTTAATATTAATAGGTAGTTGTGTTATGACGCTGACGAAAAAAACTATGCCTTAAAATAATGATTGGCTGTGTATGAGTTTATAATTCAATTACGCGTTAAGACTGTACACATTCGTGTGCGAAACGCGAAATAGGCATATATGTAATATATTATTTGAAGACATAAATGAGTCTCTTATTTAAACCATTAACAAAACACACTGCGTTATTCTAGATTTCCAAAATGGTTTAATGAAAGGTTGGTTGAGGTTGTGACTATTGTCATTTATTTTGAATTTATATTTGATACGAATTACATACCTTAAGAAAGTTTTTATATTTATTTACTTTACTTCAGGGTTTGTAAAAAAGTTACACAATCTTTTAAATTAAGACAAAAACAAAAATTACAACGGTATGGATCTTTACAGTTCTTAAGATTTCAATAAGTATTTATGAAAAAATAGGCCAGAGAGTTTATTTATCTACCGGTAGATTTTATCTACCGCATATGTTATAAATAGTAATAAAAAATGTAATAAATAGTAAAACAATTACTCACGTTACCTATTTCAAAACTGGGTCTCTGTATCTTAGGCACTAGATGTTAGAATGATCGGATACTAATATATTTATATATAAATGTATTTATATACATATTTTTATATCAGAAACCGCAACCCCGGATTTAAAGGCGGATCTCTATCGACTCGATATCGGGCCGTCAAATATATGTTTTATACAGGTTTACGCGTTTACCACTAAAAGTATCCCTTTGTCGCTTCTCGTTTTTTTAAGAACACTCCCTTTGTCGCCTCAGCTTGTATAATAATCTATTCCATTACACCGTTGTTAGAAAAAAAAATTACCCTATTGCGTTGCGTCATTGTTGTAAATAACAACTAAAAGAATCTCCAAGCGTCTCATAACAGAAAACATCTCAATTATACCAGACCTAAAATACACACACCAGTCATGGAAAATCTGCATTAGACTCCTCCATCCCTTTCTAGGCTCATCGACACCTACATTACCGATTCATAGAAGTTGTTTGTGGGTGTCCATGTGATGCAAGTAGCCACTTATCGTCATGTGAACTATTAGCCCATTTGTCATTCTTGTGTACAAAAAAAATAATTAAGATGTGATGCCACTCTAAAGGACTATGGTGGATTATGACCACCAATAAATGGTCCCTCTACCACCAGTTTTCGTCAGTGACAATGCGAAACAGCTTTATGCTGCTATTATACACTAGTATTCTGTGGAATATGGTGCTTCCCCAGTCGAGCAAACCCTACAAGGGTTTGAACTTGAACTTGAACGTAACTCTACAACTACAAATATTTATAAACGTTTAAAAAATAATGAATAAGAAACTGTTGTAGTATTATGACCAATTTATTATAACGTTAAATAGACGCGGCTATCGAACTCCACTAGTTCATTTACCTTATTACTTGTCTTGTCTGGACTTTGGTGCAATAAACTTTAATAATGTAGACGCCATATAACAGCAGAATCACTAAAAATATAACGATTTACGTATAGACGTGAATTTAATTGTTAAGCGCTATAATACAACATAAGCATACATAAATTGCAGTCCATGTGTCTATTTGGATGACTTTGGCCTCAGAACTGAAGTCAATCTATACTCCTGGATCAGAGAATATAGAAATTAATTAAAATATTGTAATACTTATTAACAGATTTTTCGCAAAATATACGTCTCGACTTATAAGTTCATTGAACATATATACCACTCAGAGGGTACGCCCAGGATAAGGATATTGGCGTGTCCTTGTGTGATAAGATTCGAGAAATTACTACAAAGAGAAGACGGCTACTATGCTCAAAAAAAATGCACATACATTTTAAACGTAGGTATTAGTTTTTCTTGTCGATTTTATTTAATGGTGCTAGTTTGCGAAAGCTTCGGAAAATATTCTACCTGTTTCTCTAAATGCCTGCATCACGCGATATAAAGTAATCTCTTACCAAGGCATTGGGATTTCATGTGATTCCAAGAATTAAACACAACAACCGTTTTCGTATAAAGTGATAAATGGAAAACTTATTCTTTGTACTGTGAACAAATTATTTGTTCAAATTATAAATTTGGTTGCTGTAACTGTCAGCATTCTGATTCATACTAAGTAAAACAATGCAAAACTTATAAAGAATACTTACTTATCAGAACTATCTCCGCTACGTTGTCCTAGACTTTTGACAATGAACATCGAGGTAAGTGACCGTCTAGATTGCATTAACCTCTTGAAAGACCCTGCGAGATCTAAAATAAAAAAATATTCAAAGTAATATTTGTATAGTAAGATTTCAACGGGGATCATCGTATTCAATTACCTCGACCGACCCCGCATTTTAAAAACTCTTTTTCCATAGACAAGGTAACGTAGGTAATGATTGCACTTTCTAGTTACATGTCTAGGAGGATTTCGTCATACTCGCCACGCTGGGCAAACGGGTTGTTAAGAGAAAAACAGAACCCTCGCACTAAAATACTGTTTCCCATCACTAGTATGTAGGTTTGGTAAATTCGGTTGGGTTTTCTGTATTAAGGCGGTGGTCACTAACCACTAAGCCACGCAGACGTTTAGATATGAGAATAAAATGCGATATATACGACAGCCTATTGCCGTCGTTTTTCTTTTTTTAATGGTGATAGGCATACATTCTACAGCATACGATATCTCTGTCCATCACCAAGTTTCATCAGTATATGGCTCACTTAAATACCTAAATGAGACCAAAATCGTGGAGCGTGACTCTATGAGTAGTGGCAGACTTTCCATTTTCGTAATAATGTTTTAAAATATACTCCTCTTTTTTTAACAAAAGAGTATAGACCAATCAACTTCGAAAATCAGTGTTCAAGCAACATACGATGTTACTAGTGGATGTTACTCACACTCTGTCTAGATTCAATATTTGAAAAAAGAATTCTATTGAATCTTGTTTAAGTTTCATGTTATACGACATTGTTAAATTTTACCAAAAGAACGACCGATTCTCGACAAAGGTTGACAAATATTATCTTTTGCAATTTGTCTTTATTAACAAATGTATTAGTTGTATATTTGTGCTGTGAGTGAAATTGAAATTGATATTGAAATTATACTTAGATATTTTAAGGTACACTTACGTTAAATTTATTATTGAATAAACATTATAAAACAGTTTTTCCACATTTTTGTTATCAACTTGCTTAGGTTCAGAATCAATGTACATTTTTAATCCCGGACATCTTTTTTCATAATTGTAGAATTACAAACATTTAAGATTAGACAATGTGATTGACAAAAGCCCAGAAAAAAATATTTTAGCTTGCTTGGCACCGCGAGAGATTCCGATGTATGTATGATCTTCCTACATTTCGAAAAAGCTTTAATAATGAAACATTTAAATACTAAACTCAATTATTATTAATTACAATGAGGTCATCATTTAAAAAGGTAAATTGTCCCAGAGAAGTCTACACAAAGTCTATTACAAAGAAGACATAAAACTGCAAGGACTGTACTTGCAAATATCGGAATTAGCGAAGCGAGCAAAGATGCAAACAGCGTTTGTCTATGTATTTGCTTATAACTTCTTATTTTCAATACGGTTTTCACCTTTGAGACGTTTCAAGAGGAACGTACGAGTATTGTAGAAAATACATACTGTGTGTAATGTTTAATTTTGTTAAATAAAGCCTTAATTCTACGGGTTCCAAAATGAATATGTTTTTGGAATCGGATACTTTACATATAGTTAGATATCTATTAAATGTTTGCGGAGATACTTTGCCGTCTACTTTGGGAGACAATGCTCCGTCTTATTCTGTAGCAGCATACTGGTGCGCGGAATTTAAACGCGGCAGAACCGTCTGTAACATCTAGCCTCGCTCCGGGCGGTCAACAACCGCCGCTACTGAAGTTAAGATAGATTGGCATGTTAAGTGTATTTAGTTGAGATTCTAAAGCTTTCGTTTGAGAAAATTTATTTAATTTAAATTAATTAACTTATGCCTCAAAATTAAAATAGCTGGCCGCGCGTTGGGTTCTTCGAATTTTAGAAGACGCACAAAAGAAAGCAAGAGTTCTAAGCAAAATTTGGCAATTCTTGATGAAAACGTAGAATCTTCTAAAAGCGTGGGCTCACCATTTTGACCTGAAGACGAAATACTAAAAAAAGGTTGTCCTCCCCGCCAGTCAAGAGATTCAGGGTACTTGCGTCCGCTGGCAAGATAATGGCCTCTGTCTTCTGGGATGCGAAAGTATCAATATGCTCGATTATTTAACTAAAGGATAGTCAATAACCGCAGAGTATTACGTATTGATAAACAAAACAACGAAATCAAAAATAAACGACGAGGAAAGGGCCGGAAAGCTTCATCATGACGGCTGCAGGTGCATAACTGCAGCCGTCATGATGACCTGTCATGATGACCGTCATGAAAACCTGTTGCGTGGTATTCAATTTGACGGAAATGATGAGGCGCTTCGGAAATGATGAGGCGCTTCCAGATGACTGACAAACGAGATTCTGGTGGTTATGCGTGACTGTTGGAATAAGGGAATTGCTTCACTCAAATTTGCTTGTATTTCACGCCTGTTATTTTCGCCTGGTATGTAGAATTATTATTATTCAATAGACGAAATGGTTTTACAGTACATTACGAGGTTACTTAGAAATTTTCATACATTAAGAGATGGAACTTACTATGATAGTTGTAATATGTCTAGTAGTCTATCACATGGTGAAACTTTCTTTTCTACTCTACATTGTCCAGCTACTTGGGAAGTGCAGTTTTTTAACAGGAGCAATTAAAAATATACTGCCTTCACCATTACAACGCGTGTGAAGCCGCGAGGAAAAGCTAGTATTTACATAAATATAGAATTCCTGACTATTTTTTTTCTATGAAGCACGAAAGGTAAAAATGGCGCTAACATTTCCAGTTCATTTTTATTCCATCCGTTATAGCGCTCTTGAGACAGTGAGTGGTAGCACAAACAATAAACACGTTTCCTTAGAACTTTAGCAGACTGTCGCTTTGAGAATAAGGGAGCGTCACGTATTCAGTTGCTTTAAGCACATACTCGTGTAGGACGTGTAGATGGCAGGTTGACATTGAGTGTATTAGAAACGTAAAACTTGCATTTGTACGTTTATTAATAGTAATTCACTATTACTAGAATTTACTTTCTTTTATAATGGATTCTATGATATATTAGGTATTCATTGATAAGGGAAATCGGAAAAATTTAAGAGCATGATATTAGTTTGTCAAAATTTTCTACCTCAGAAATTTCAAATAGAGTTTCTTCCATTTTAGATAAATTAGTCACGATGTGATCTATTGTTGATAGGTACACTTACACAAACTGATCCCTGTTTCCAATGCAGTTACTTTTACGTTTAATACTATTATTATTTGAAAAAAAAACTTTTTGAAAAGAGTAGTTACGAATTATTTTTATTTTCGATTTTAATTTGTTATATTCACTTCAGCTTTATTTAGTACAGACTGTTGTTGGTACTGTGTATTAGATCTGGTTTATTTTGAATGTTATTCTGCAACCAATCGGAGGTAACTTGTAATATTTATACCTATATCCTTTTTATTGGATCGTATATTCACTGCTGAAAAAAGGGGACATATGTAGATCAAACCCAAGCCACCTAACAGCAGGTCTCAGCTCTGAGACATGCACTGTTGTAGCTTCTTTCCTTTTTAGATACTTGAAAACAGTGTGTAATGCTGGGGTAAACGCTGTTGTACATATAATCTAACAATAATACAATTTATAATTTTGTTTTATCTTCTTTATGACTTATCATCTTTCATAAAAAAGTACTACTCAGAACATTAATATACATACCATTTTGTAATATATTTCCGCCAACACGGACCAACAGCTACCTTCATAGTAACATTAAGGGTATTTTTCGCAATGAGTTCTAGAAGCCACCGGAAAAAAATTGTTGCTCAATTCATTTACCATAGTGAAGACTTTTATCAAACACCATACCGTTTTGTTGAGACATCGCCTTACTCTTACTTACTCGTACTTCATGCTCAAGTATACCTGTAATACCTTCTTAGGCGGATTATAGAAAGGCGCTTTCACACATTCCTGGATGAGTTGGCGTCCTCGATTTTCCATACCTTTATGAATCCACTAGCTCTTACATAAATTAATATGCATATTCATATTTAATGGCAGCTCCACTTCAATAGTTATTGTTTTGCTAATTATTTATTATTTTAATCACTATAGTATTTCCAAGTTTACATGTTTAGTAAAGAAGGTTTTCTTATATATAACATATGTTAGAGAAATTGATATATATGTAAAATAGTAAAATAATCACTAAAATACTTTTTGTACTATATGGTTACTTTCTTAACATGAATAGTTATATAATATAATATATTGATAATTACTACATTTACCTATTTTAGTCCACTGCTGAACTATGTTCAAGCTTCCCCAAGAAAGCGCCTGGATCCATTTATCGGAAGGTTTGCCGATACTCACCAGTGACAATCGCTGGGCAAACGGGTTTGTTTGTTATTCCGTAACAATTCAGAAGTCTTTATCTAATTTTTCGCAGAGAGTGAGTATTATATTAAGTACACCTTGTTAGTATTAGTCTAAAGAAACACACTTTTATCATGTCCAGTATCAACTTTATACGTTTCGAAGCATTTTAAAAAATAACCTCTCTTAACTGAAATACAGCCTCAATCTCTTTACATTGCGTAATTTCCTGCAAGAAGACGCTGTAAAATCTTTTCGTGGCTCGTAATGAGTAGTAGTCAAGAATGAATTTACTTTCAGAAACTTAAATTTACAGTTTCAGTATCGTAAAATGAAATATACCATATTTAACATTTTACTGGAGACAGATTTGGGCTTATTAAAAATTCAGTTATCAAAGTAAAATAATACTTCGGATATGAGGACCAGCAAGATGAAACTGATCTGAAGTTGCAGTCGATAAAAAATAATATTCAATTATTACAACTTCCCAAATTTTAATGTCGTCAACTTTCCCATGTAAATGGTTCTTATTTGATATAAGGCTACTACTGGTTAAGGTTTTGCTGATATCTTGCGCAGATGGCATCTTCCTAAAATAATCGGATGTCGCCATGGTCGAAATCTACCACGATTCTAATCTACTATGAACATCGAGATCAATATTTTATTGACAATCTACATTGCACAACTTTTTATATTAGATTCTGTATACTTTAAGTGTTCCGTACCTTAATATTCTTAGAAATAAATTTCGAACCCAAACATTTAAATGACACGTTTAAAACAACACACTTCTGTAATCCCCACCGGAGTAAGCTGAGACTTACTCGTAACTGCAATAAGCAAATATTTGATTAAGAATTTTGTAATTTATTCCCATCTCGGACTCTCAAATATATTTTACGTTACGTTAACGTCTTTAAAATAATGGATTTCCGTAAAATATCACCTCATTCTATTTGCTAATAAACAAAATAAACCACTTTTATGTTTTCTTTTGTGCAAACCATAGCACAAAAGAAAACATAAAACTGTTTTGACTTAACTAACGCAAACATTTTCAGACCGAGACGAAGGGCTTCAAATTCATATAACTTTGAAATGGAAAAGGGCTAACATATGAAAAGTAAATATAAGATGGCAGCGTTTCGATTGTGTAAAAGCATTTTATTATATATTTAGTTTATTTATATTTTGCACCCTTAGAGCACAGACAGCAAATATATTTTAAAAAATTAAAGAAAATCGCTGTCTTCAACTGCATAGCTTCAGAAATATACGTATCAAATTCCTAGCTCTTTTATTTATTTGAATATTTTATTCGCGCTTAATCTCATTTGGTTATTAGATACTTTAACTTTGACTTTTTCTTAATTGTTTATAGATTTGACACTTAAAATGATTTCATGGATATAAAAAGTAATATGTTATGTTGACTTTAGTAATTTTTTAAAAAAAACAATTCATACAATGTCCAAAGTCCAACATTTTTTGTTCTGTAGTGGACTTAAATATAACGATTAAGAAGAAAAATTGTAGAAATGATTGGAAAATATTATTTACGTATTTTGAACAGCAGCCGCATGAGTTATGAACTACACATATCAAATTAATTTAATGTTTCAGTTTTAGCTAAAGCGTTACAGCTAAAGCGCGTTTATCATAGTGTTATGAGATTAGAGCATCCCATTAGGATTGATAATTTTCATTACATGGAACAATCCCAGCTGCAACGGATTTGGAATTACCAATTAAGTGATTTAATGAGTAATGAAAGGGTTCCGAAGCGTTGCAATTCTATCATACAGAGAAACACCAATAATAGTCACCTCCATAGCCCGCTGGGCAACTTTGAGTTTCCTCAAACGTCCTCCAGTGAAAAACCACGTCTCGGTTCTGTAAGTCATCATTGGGAACACACACAGGTTGTACAGTTTAATGTTAAGGTATTGAGATATACACGACGAGAAGATGCAGCGTAGTTTCCAGAACTTGTGTATATGGTATAAAACATTACAAAGTCCGCCACCTCGTATTCCCTGGTTTCTTTGAATGAGTTGGTACGTTATTGTTTTTTTTTTTGTTGTTTTTGTTGTTGTTGCACAGACTTCGCTTTAGATATTGTACATCAAGTAAAGGATATCTTATGACCACAGTCTGATACCCCTATCTGTGAAGTGTGTACCGTCATTGATGATGTCCAACATTTCTTGAAGGAGTCTGTAAAAAATAGTAGAAAGATACAATAATTGTTATCTTAATTTAGGATTAATATAAACCAATTTGATTAAACCATGCTTCGACATAGCATGAATGTATCTACTATGTAGCATTAATATATCATTTTAGTTATAATTTAAAACTGATATATTTTAGTTAATTACGACTAGGGTATGCGCCGGCACATCTGTAGTAAAAAAGGACGCTCGCTTTAGTTTGATAGAACGCAAGTGACCTGGGTTCGGTCCCCGGTGCCGGCAGTGCTAAAATTGTTTTAGGCACTACTACTTATTTTAAGCGCTGATATTCAGTAAGCAGCACCACGTGCTCGGCGGTGAAGGAAAATATGGGAGAAAACCTGAATGTGAAGTGCGCCAATCCGCATTGAAGCAGCGCAGTAACGACGTAGAAGGACGTTAGCCGTTAGGTAAAAGTGTGCATTTATTACACTTTACTATATTTTTGTCAATTTATTGAATTTTAATAATTATGTTATAGCAGTAGCCTGGGGATTTGCAAATACAGAGTAAGAACTACTTTCATACATCTTTGTCGATCTATTTATTGATCTATTTTATACATTTTATTGATATAGACAGACAATGTTCTTCGAAGGTCCAAATATGAAGATAGCAAAAACTAATTAACAACGTAGTTTTTATTTAATATTTTACAGGTTGTAAGCAATAATTTCTAATATATATTTGTTTATTTTAAACATCTTGTTTACGTATTTATTTATGAAAACTAAAGATCTAAGAGGTGTAGAACCTTGTTTTGTGGTTATCAGAATGCTTATGATCTGTACTGTGGGCTATCGAATAGGACTTAACAACGAGCCTGTGGGACTTTTCTCATTTTTCATATGTGGGGTTTTTGTAGCAGAGAAGACTCCACTGCACAACTAAAATGCGGGTCGAAGGAATTCAAATGTCATCAAAATGTAAATAGAGGCATGTAAATAATTGTCTTTACACTCTTCCATAATAAATCTGAGGGACAAAAAGTGTCACACGATTCATGTCATGTAGCTCGGAACGGGTGTTTTTAGAGAATTACACAATATCACACACACTTTACTGAGTGAATCGTCATTCACAGGATCCGGCTGCAGGCTTATGAATGCCTCCGGGAAGTTTTGTATATTCATTAATTCGTAGTTTCATCTTTTGAAGAGGCATGTCTGAATATTTTGTTTTTTATTTGCATAATGCTTAACTAACTCTCAATTTACGTATTATGCTTCTTTCCTTACAAACACATGACATGACAACTAAAGAAGGGTCTACATTGTGTTACCTAAGAGCTTAAGTCTAAGCTCCTCTAAACTATTACTACTAGATACGTCTACATGTATAGCACATCTGAACAGAGGCTGCAGTAGCTGAAGATAGCACCAGCCAAAGCCGGCATAATTTCTTGGAAGGTTCGTTACTCACCGTAGGGTAAGTGGGTAGTTGAGCGCAGTGTCGGTACTCCAGCATATGTGATGCTGATTGGCATCACTGCTCTGTGGGTTTTGGAGTCGGCAAATTTGGATGGATATTCCGCCACCATTCAACAATCGCCAGAGGCTCTTTTTGCTAGCAGGCTTGTTGCACCACGCGCATTATTCGTATTTGGAGAAAGTGATAGTATATTCCCCCCTAAATTTAACTACATCAATCGAAAACTACATCATCCTATTTTATTCCACTGTTTATCATAGGTATCTCCAAAGAATCGCCAGCAAAATATCAACAAAAAATCTTGGAAGATTTTGCCATTCTCACCACGCTGTGCAAGGGTTGTTGAGCATAGCGCCGGTACTCTCGTATTAGTGATCTCTACACATTCACGGCTAAACAAGTCTCTCCCAATGGGCGGATTTAAGGTGGCCATCACGAAGAACAAAACACCTCTCTCTTTAGACGCTGCTTGATTTAGTTCTCTCATGTGGTTATTCTGCCCCACCCGTTGAATGCATTTTTTTCTGGCATTTTAACTTCTAATTATAATTTCAACTTCTACGACACCCACGAGTTAGAAATATTACCTGATTCATTCACACAGTGGATATTTTGAAAAAATTCAAATATTTAACATCATCATCATCATCATCATTTCAGCCTATCAGAAGTCCACTGCTGAACATAGGCCTCCCCCAAAGATTGCCACGAAGCTCGGTCCTGAGCCACCTGCATCCATCGACTTCCCGCAACACTGCGCACGTCGTCACTCCATCTTGTGGGGGGTCGTCCTACACTGCGTTTGCCCGTACGTGGCTGCCACTCGAGAACCTTTTTTCCCCAACGGTTGTCACTTCTGCGAGCTATGTGGCCGGCCCATTGCCACTTCAGCTTGCTGATCTTAACGGCTATGTCGGTTACCTTAGTTCTGCTGCGGATGTCATCGTTGCAGACTCTGTCACGCAGAGAAACACCGAGCATAGCTCTTTCCATAGCGCGCTGAGCAACTTTGAGCTTCCTCATACGGCTTGCAGTGAAGGACCAAGTCTCGGATCCGTATGTCATCACTGGCAACACGCACTGGTTGTATACTTTGGTCTTGAGGCTTTGCGGTATACTCGACGAGAAGATATGACGTAGTTTCCCGAACGCAGCCCAGCCGAGTTGGATTCGTCGATTGACCTCTGAGTCGAAGTTGGACTTACCTAATCGGACAATTTATCCCAGGTATACGTACTCGTCTACAACTTCGAGCCTATTTTTCCCAACAACAACCGGTATTGGTGTGACATGGACGTTTGACATGAACTTCGTCTTGCCCATGTTCATCTTAAGACCAACCTGTTGGGAGACGTTATTGAGGTCATTGAGCATTGTACTAAGCTCCTCCAGCGATCCTGCCATAAGAACTATGTCGTCGGCAAATCGAAGGTGAGTGATGTATTCGCCATTGATGTTGATACCGTATCCTTTCCAGTTCAGCTGCTTGAAAACATCTTCCAATGCAGCGGTGAAGAGTTTCGGGGATATGACATAACCTTGTCTTACACCTTTCTGCAGTTGGATTGGTTTCGTACTCTGATTCTGTACTCGGATAGACATCGTAGCCTCATTGTACAAACACCTCAGCACTTCGATATACCGAGAGTCTATCTGGCACCGCTGGAGAGACTGGAGCACCGCCCAAATTTCGACTGAATCGAAGGCTTTCTCATAGTCCACATACGCCAGACATAATGACAATTGTACTCCTCGGTCTTTTGTACAATCTGGCGAAGAGTATGTATGTGGTCTATGGTACTATAGCCTTTTCGGAATCCGGCTTGTTCGGGAGGCTGGAAGTCGTCAAGTCTGTTCACTAGACGATTTGACTTTCGAAAACAGCAAGTAGACGCGGCTTAGAAGCGATATCGGTCTATAATTCTTCAAAAGGCAGTTATCCCCTTTCTTGAAGAATAGGACAACCACAATATGTAACAATCGTCTCTATAATCAGCCCTCTGATGAACTTTCTGGAATAAACCTCATTGGCGGTTTGATGCTCGTAGAAGCAGATGCTCGCACCTTAGACATGTGTATGTGTATTTTCTGTCTGACGTTTTTTAAAATAATGATTAAAGTGTATATATAATAATATAAATATAAGCAGAAATGGAGTTATTGACGCCCTTTCGATGGAAGATTCAATCAGAAAAATGTTTTACCTTATAGTACCTTATGTTATATTGGAAAAAGAGGAATTATAAAACGACTGAATCAATTATTTTACTGCTTCAAAATCACGCTCAACAAAATGACCAACTGAATTTAGACAGAAAACAATTAGTCCGTTTCTCTTTGTAATAAACGAGAAGCACATTCATTACAAAACTAAAATTAAATCAATCAAATAAAAAGCATCTCTTATGCGAGAATAACGTCACTGCGCTGCCCAGCGTGGTGAATAGGGGCAAATCTACCATGCATTTTTGGCCAGCTATTGTCAGCGCTTTCGTAGAAAGGCCTGTGTACAGCTAAGTCATAGAGCCATACACAGGCTGAAGAATAACAAGGCACAATAGAAGCAAAAATATTAATAAAATATTTTAACTTGTGACAACACTTTTATTAATCATCTGTACAATATTTATTAAAGACCATTTGACATGTTAAAATACAAGTCACTTAATTATATCTGATATGACATTATAAATCAAAGTCGTTTTATATAATATTTTGCTAAATGTAAATATCTTTTGAACAAAGGGTTTTATAAACCACATGTTGATGCCAGACGGAGGGTCAGTGACCCCGCGACTACATACTACGCGTATGTCTATTGCAAAACGCGATACTAAATTACTGATTCTATTATAGAGCAGCGACTTCCTTTGTTAATTAGGGTATATTATGTTTGACGAACGATAGTAATAGCATGGTAAAAAAGCATCAAATGTTAAAGACTTCAAATGTCCAATTAGCACAGGCCTCTTCATATTGTTATAAAGGTTTCAGGGAATAAATACTTCGCCACTCTGCTGCACTATAAGTTGCCAAACTTGATATGTCTGTCTTTAATTTCTCATACATGCAGGTTTGCATGCGGTTCTAACGTAATTCCAATTCTAGAGAAAGTAACAATAAAGAAACATTGGTAAACACTATTAACTATTTTCTGTACTCTTAGTAGTATTTTATGATAGCACAAGACGTATTGCAACATTTAACATTTTAAGGGTTAAGGGGTTAAGTTCGTTTAACCTTCAATGTACACATAATTTAAGTATTTTATGGTGTAATTAGTCTGTCATTTAGTCATCCACAATTAATCTTGGCTTTTAATATTGTAAAATAAAATATCGTGTGTATTTAATAATTTTCAATTTTACTCATTTATTAAGTCATAAAATATGTAATATAGTATGATACTTAAGTTACAGATGTTCCCAAACTATTAAAATTTACCTACACACTTAAAAAAAATATTTAGTACACAGTGTATTAATATTTCGAAACATAAAATTATTAAATATTTGTGTTTAAAACAGTGAAATAATTACAAAAAGTGGAAAAAAGTACCACCTTTGACATAGACCGAATTCAATTTACTACTGAAACTAGCTGATATTAACATCTTTTTTCGCTTTTAACGCATTCAATTATGTAGACTTCATATGTTTAATACAAGTAGTAGAAAAGTAGTGGCCACCATTATTTAGACTTCTTTTGTAACCCGCTGTAATTAAAACGTAAATGGTGCGAATGACTGCAGCCGTTGTATTCGCTCAAGTGACTTTAAGGGTGCAATTTAAATATAATCTAATTGCTCTTAAAGTGCAAGAACAAGGTCCTTGGCGTGCAGAAATAATAGCCGTTAAAAGAATAATTGGTATTCGATTTCGTTATCTTATGAATTTTAGAAAATACTTTTCGATAAAAAAAAATACCAGTGTAAAGCTGCTATCAATTGCGATTCGATTGAGTGACCTCGGCTGCTGTAGAGCAATCGAAACGTCGGGAATATAAAAACATAATTAAATACGATGCAATCCGTAAATAACAGTTTAATTTCAAATGCGCAGTGTTCGCTCAAATACAAGAAATCATAACATACAGTTATGTGATTTCTGATTATGTAATTAATATTTTAAGTAAAACCGAAAGCGTGGCCGGAAGTTGTTACAATACATCTAAATACTTAACCAAGATATTCAAAAAAGTATTCATAGCATTTAATATAAATAATAAAAGAATAATAACCCAACATAATTGCTTATTATAATATATTAACTATATAATCAATGTATTCTTACAAATTTTAAATGAAATTTAATAATTTTACGCATTTTAACACATTTAATAATATTTAAGTCTCGACGTATATTAAATTTTTTTATAAATATATAATCAATGTTCTCTGGGATGCCCGAACTGTAAAAACGGAAGTTACACTATGTTGAGCACCGATTCTATCCAGTATATGCGTTTATGTACATTTGAAAGTATTACAAAATGTTCTGATTTAATATGATTTCTCAAATCAATGCAAACAAAATGCCGAGCATTCCTCGTATCTGATAATTCGCTTAGCAATCAGGCACCTAGTTACCCGTGACCTCCCAGAGAGCAAGCATAGTCGCCGAAGTTTTATTAAATGAATGAAAATTATGTCTTGGCCGATTCTACCAAGAATAGTAGCGAAAAAAATTTCCTCTTTTTAATTATTTTACCATTATGCTCTGGTGGAGAATCTCCATTATCCGAAATAATTTCGAAGTGAAATGTAAACGCGCTCACATGTGGAGAGCACCATCTAACAGTATGTTAACTACTACTAACATCTAGGTTACAGATAAGGTATCTGGTCTGGCTAGACAGAAATTTGACAGAAGTAATATTCATACAATAACATCACACGTCTACCAGGGTAAATCGTAGGTAGACAGGTTAATGAAAACTTCCGTTCAAAACTGATCATAATCACATTACTGAATGTTAAACAAAAGTAATGTATTCGTAATACGCAAATTCTACCTTTCCTATATGCTTATATGATGATGTCGCTTTTCTTATTTTAACTACCTTCTAATTTAAAAATAAATAACTCAATTTGGAAGACTAAACACATTTTCCATAAAAATATTTCATTCAAGTTAAGCAATGTATCACGACGCTGTCGCTATGCTTGATCATTTTTGCTGCTTTTGCAAAACGGATCGTATTTTCAATTTTGCGAAACAAGAATAAATTCTTTTTCAGAGTTTTGAAGAGCTCTTGGCTCAAATTGCATTTAATATTTCTTTTCATTTATTTTCATTAGGGCTTCGTAATCAAATGGAAAAAGTGAAATGTAAATAATGACTCGTTTAAATAAGCGTGTCTATCTCTCAACATCACTTTAACATGGCTCAATGTTATAACACCTCTTCTTTATCAATCTGTATAAGCCCACTGCTGGACAGGGGTATCTCCATGAAAGCGCCGATAAAAGATGGCTTGTCTTGTCTTGTCTTGTGCCTTGATACATGAAATATTTGCTCATACTCATAACTTATTTATTTATTTATTTAAACTTTATTTGCACATTACAGAACAAAAAGGCGGACTTAATGTCAAGAGGCATTCTCTACCATTCTACCATTAGATTGAACAGAGAAAATGTAAAAGGGTGCACAAAGATATTATGTTTATACTACAATATAATACTTATAAATGACGGTACTTAGACATACATGTAATTGAAGTTGTACATTATATAAAACACTTTACACACTATACATATATATTTATATAACTATATATATAGTATTATAACTCACCACGCAGGGCGGGCAGTAAATACTGTTAAACAGTCATACAACAACTATCTGGATTATACTACCACCTTAAAAGATGAAGTCACAGTAGATACATGTCTATATGTATATGTCGAGATAAACACTAAGTAAAATAATATATACGTTCTGACGACCGAATACCAGATAAATGGATGGTCTTCACATTAATATTAACCGTTTTAACCTACTTTATCCCCCTGCCTGTCGATGCCTTAATGTTTTGGCCGTCGATGTAATTGGTATGTATACTCGTTAGTTCCGAAAAACTCATAGGTAAAAGAATGTAGAGTACATAGGGAAACGAACTCTGGTCTCCTGATACGAAAGTCCATTCGGCTATCGCTCCCTAAAATGTATAATCAACGAAATAATTTAACATTTGCCAATAAAAGTATAATACATAAAACATATATTTTAGAATAGAGCATTACAGTCGCCGGAGGCACTCAACTAGCGCTTCGCTGCCGTCCTGTCTCCCGCCACAACACTCTGTTTTCTACTTTCTGCTTTAAAGCTTATGCATAGGGTACGTCTACAATTTCTATTTGAATTGAAATATAGTTAAAGGCCTATCTATTACTTAAACATTCCACTACTGGGTACAGACCTCATCTGTTCTTTAAAGAGTTGAAGCCGAAGCGATTATTTTATAACGGTTTGCAAACTTCACAAATACTTATAATATACATATATTTTTGACCAACATTTCCATTTCATATGACAAGAACCTTGTCTAAGGCGAAACAGACAAAACATCTGAACCTGACTCACAAGGTGACATGTGGGGTGGTATCCCGACTGAAATAATTTCGATAGTTGTCTCTGCGAATGGCCCAGTCAGCTTCTCGTAACAGCCTCCTCTGCTGAACGCTTCGGTCGGGTTAAGTTAGAGTAAGAATAAAATCCTTAATTTCATAGAGCGCGAGAGACCTGGGTTCGTTCCCCGGTGCCGGCATCACTAAAATTGTGAATGGAAATTTTAAGTGCCTTATTTACCACCTGCTCGGCGGTGATGGAGTACTTCGTGAGGAAACCAGCATGTTTGAGAAATAATAAAAAATATATTATTTCGGGGAGTGTCATGTAAGGTACGCCAACCCGCACTGGAGCAGCGTGGCGGGCCCTTCCCGGCTCCAAAAACCCTCTTAGATATTTGGGAAGGAGGCCTTTGCGCACCAGTGGGAGTGTCCACAGGCTGCCACTTTTATAGCTAATAATATTGATAATAACGAATGTTATGTGTACATGTCGAAGTATAAGCGATTAATTAAAAAAAAACATTAAAATTGGCCGCTTTTGGCTTTGATACAGGTTTTTAATCTCTCTGGTCCACCACTAATCTATGGCTTTTAGCACTGTCTACGAGGGGTATTCAGCCATTGCTAGCTCTAAATATTTCTCGATGAAGTCAATATCAAAGTAACGTTTTGAACAGGCCATATGCTCTAGTACTGACCACAATTTATAGACCAACGGCTTCACATTTGGACTATACTCGAGCAAGTCTTCAGCGCTTATGATGTCCGGAACATTGTTCTCGAGTCAGGTTTCAGTTATGCCTTGCGAATAGAAGATGAGTAGAATCTTGCTGGAAATCCAGATCCGGTAGATTTTTGAAATCTATGTCGCTGACAGGCTTTGCTACACGATTTTTGTTTTTCCTATTACGTGGGAAAATGGTGCTAACACCTACTAATCACCGTCTTCTGTAACTGACTAAAACCCCCACGGTAGATACGCTGTTGCCCGGAAGGCCTTGACAGCTTCGGCGGAAGAGATTCGCGAATGGAAGGCCCTGAAGTTAGGTGGAAAAATAAACAACAACGCTGCTGGTCGTGCTCTGCGTCGCGACGCTGATGCCTGAAGATGTTTCGCGCTCGGATCCCTGCTAAACGAAAGAAAGAAATCCGACAAAAACTACGGGGGTATTTAACATCTGCCACCCGTGGAACAGATCTTTCGAACAGGGTAATATTTACGAATTTGCTTATTAATTTGCTTACGTAGTATCTAGTGAAGAGGACTGCCTTGGTTTTTCAGGGTTCACATCAATTCTCCATGTCCTAAACCAATTAGTGCAATGGCTGCGGTTTGGAGGCGAATGTAGACACGTGATACGTTAGCATGGGAAGCGTATAGAGTGGCGAAAAGTGACCATTCGACTTTAGGGATTTTCGGCATAACGCACGGGTGAAGCGTGTAGAGAGGGTTGGTGCGAGAATCGAGCCCTGCGGAACGCCAGCCCTTAAAGGCCCGCTTTCAGAGAGTGTCTCTTCGAGTAACGAAAGGTTACAGGTTAAAGGTTAAAGGTTAGGTAGAGGTGCCTAGAGTGTACAACTTGTATAACAAGCCGTTGTGCCTGACTTTGTCAAAAAACCTTCGCCACATCGAAGAAGAGACCTCCCTCCCGGTTTTTCTGGTTTTCTTGAAAGTGTCCAAGTACGTGCTCAGTGAAGCGGTGCGCTTGCAGAACACACCGAGTGTTTAGCCCAAAAGCCGAACTGTTCTTTAGGAAGCAAATTTAGGGACTGGATTTTGGAATGCGCTTCGTAAATACTTAACGACAAGTGAAAATATTGTGTGACAATATTATTACCCTGGAGTAGTTCAACGAAAAAGTCCATAATAACATATCTATTCTACGAGTCCAGTTAGTCAGTAAATAGACATTTTGAAATACTTTGTGTAATACTACTGGGACAAAATAGACGTAGTAAGTCAAGACGATGGCAGAGCCGATGTCTCTGGTTACGTCACTCACCGATCGAAACGCAGAAGCGTAAGATGCCTCCCGTTCGAGCAGCACCAAAAGCCACCCCTTGGCCCTACCACCTAACAAATTTATTATATTGAATATTCAACAGAAAAAACTAAATGAACGAATTGACTTGTGACTTATCTACATAGTAATATGTACTTTGTATATGATATTATGAATTTATATTCAGTTAACTTTTTTCGCGTTGACGCAGCTGACAAGTCTGTTGTAAAATTGAAATGTAATTGAGAGAAATTGCATTTACCGACATCGACAACGGCTGTTGTGAATTAAATGTTCGATTAACATGCAAGTAGGAACATAATACTCGTAAACTATTTACGTTATTTACATTTTTTAATAAATAAATACCACCGGCGAATCTGGTCTAGTGCGTCGTAACACTGATCAATCCCTTCAGCAAAATCATTAGAATCTCAAAAATCATTAAAGTTTTGAGCACTAAGGGCGGCTTGCACCAAACCTTTCTTAATAGAATTAGCCCTAAACATAATTGAAAACATAATTCAATTTCTGTCAATTGTTAAAAACTGAAACACTAAACAGATGGATGATTTAAACATGTTTAATTTTAATAGAATGTTAAAAATGAGGTTTGTGGCAAGTCACACTAAGTTAATCTATTCGTAATTTTGTTAATATATAATATTTATGTACACGCTGCATGTTTAAATAAAAATCATATCGATCGTAATATGCTGGTCCGAATTAACGATTGGAAAAGAGAATGAAAGATTAATGAAAAAGAACTATTACTTTGCTAGGGATCATCGTAAGAGTTTTGTCAGTTTATTTTCGACATAAATATATGTGTGACTCGCACGAAAAGATTAGAACACTTTGTTGGGGCAGTCTTTTTATTTCGACGTGACATGGATTTTCAAAGTTAGATTGAATAGCCATTTTTTTCTAACACGTGCCGTGGATGAACTGGATCAATTTCGAAGAAATATAGTGTAATCGCACATAAGTGATTAGATGCAATATTAGTATACTGAAAAAGAAAATTTTGGTTGTAAAATATCGTCTACATGAATTATAAATGAACGGAAATAAAAATCGCATGTTTAGAATACTTCACTTTATTTCGTCAGTCTATGACAGTTCATATATGTATGAACATAAACAAACCTCTTCAATAAAACGCCAAAATAAGCTAGCTTGTATTTCTTGATAGGTTTGTACCTACCTACAATATACTTATATACTGGTGGTGAGTATAGTCATCACTGGGAAGTAGGATTTCGGCCCGGTGATAAGTCTCTGTCTATTAGCTGGCGGGCTGCACCACGTGCAGGTAAGATTGCCATTTGAAGAAAAATATGGTATATGACACCAATTATAAAAACAGAAATAAATTTCTGCTTTATCCAGCTAGACGAAGGGTGAATAGAAATGACAACACAATAGCTTTTACCATTAGATATGTCTCGTCACATATTAGATTCCCCTCTTTTCAAAGAAGCTTATAGCAATAACAAGAAGGGTATTTCAAAGTTAACAATAGCGTATGGTTATCGAATACAATAGAGATTTTTTCTCGGTAGTTAAAATTATATATTACATACTTTGGAACTAAAGTATGTACAGATTCAACGTTTTATTTAGTCTTATAATATTATTTTAAGTATTTTTAATTAATTTTAGGTAGTGAAAACAGGTTGAAAGGTTTTGGTGCACTCGTATTATTTTTTTATATAATTTTTTTTTGGTTTTAATTGTTGTTTTTTTATATGATGTGATCCTCCTGTCCGATTTCAGCTACGACGAAAACCTCCGTATCTATCAATAGTTTGTTTACTGAACAGGAGTTATTAAACTGATTGTTTAGTGCCGTAAATGTATGCGTAAACACAGAAGCAATCGCTCGTCTTTACCTTTCCATGTCCGAAATAACGTTGATCCGATAGAATCGGAGGAAGGGTCAGATTCAGTGTCAGAAACACGGCGACGAGCACAACACAACCAGACCCAAAAACGAAATCATTTGTGTTTTTGCACAAATATTGATTTTGGCTAGGTTTCGAACTAAAGACAGCAGTCAAATGCTGGAGCTGACCACTAAGGTACTCGGCCTGTTGTAATATAGAGTATTAGCACGTGTGTAAGACTACCATATCCTGTTAACCACTCCAACTAAGCTTAACATGACAATATTAAAATGACGGTCTTGAACCAGTAATGTAATGATTTGCAGTACGCGCTCTGAGTTTGTTTGTTTGTAACGTTATTGACAGTTTATTGAAATATTACTGAGTTACTTTTGTGTAGTCTTTACATTTATGTTTTAATGTCGAAGTATTACTAACTTAGACTTATAAAAAAAGTCCTGTAATTCTAATTTCATTGTATGGTATACTAAAACCACAATAATACTGGCCGATGTATTTATAGCTAATTTAGTATGTCTCGACGTGTTGAAACTTCTGAAATTAATTTGTTATGACACGAGAAAAGTTATTGATATATCGCCTCTTTCTAAAGCTGACGTTAATTAGGAAAGTTCACATTTTAGTTTTAGTTTTAAAAATCCTTTCCTAACGCTCTTCAGTAAAAATCCTTTGTTTTTTCAATGGTTGTTGTATCTTTGGCCTTTTCAATATGTCCTGCAGTTAACTTTCAAATGATGGTATATATTAATGACGATAATGAATATTATATTATAGGTCTGTTAATACAATATTAAGGTACACTGACATTTTATGACAAAATCTTAATCTAGGATTTTTTTTACACGTTATAGTTAGTGGTGCAGCAGACTACTTAAAGAAAATTTGTTTTCTTTGTTTTATAAGTCTGATGAGTTTCGCAATTTGCAGACTCCGCCGTAAACACAATAGTAGCGCCCGACTTATTGCGGCTTTGTTATTTTGTTTTTCCCTACATCATGTAGCACGTTACAGCAGGAAATTAAGTTATAATAGCATAGGGATCGCAAGTATGGATTATATACCTTTACGTATTCTCCTAAAATATTTTCAATATGCACCAAACGTCGTCTCAGACCAATATATTAATATAAATGTTTTACCTATATGAACATCGCAATGCTCATGATAGATTTAGTAAGTTGTGTCGTGGGCCTTGAGTTTGAGTTCCATCCGAAGCCATTAATTGTTCAACGTGCAAATTTTTAATCTTTGTGATACCAATGCATAAGCTTTCAATGAAAAGATGACATCGGGTGATTAAAGTATTAAAAGACAATCAAAGATTCCATTTACCCAGTGTAACAGGATTATAAATATAAGCGACAAAATAATACATCTTATGGAACGCCTTATGACGCGAAAGTGTTAGAGGAAGTGCATTATTGCGATTTACCCAATAAAATCGCTTCCACGAATTTTATACTGCATTATTAATAGAAAACAATATCCGTCTGTACGGATGTACGTATGTTAAACTTAACGTATCGACCCCTTTTTTCCATCAGCTTAGAAGAGAGGCTTTCAAATAACGCTACTCTGTTTCTTGTAAATTGTTTATAATTACCATATTATTCATCAATAACAATAATTAAATCAATGAGAAGAATTTATAAGTAGAGTATACTTATAAATAAAATTTTCGTAATTCTAATACTTATTAGCAATATTATTTTACATACAATTTAACTCACTTATAATACTTGTTGTTATCAATATTCTTATTGTTAATTATTGAAATTATTTTATATCTAATATAGATCTATTACAGAAAAATGTAAGGTTGAAGCTGCACTTTCGGATCCAAACTAGTTTATACCAGCAGCTATGTTTATTGCCCGGGCTATGCATCTTTTCGCTCATAATTCAGCTGACGCTGCTACACTTTGCGGGCTAAAGCTTATTCGCCGTACCTCTCTTCTTCAAACGTTAGTGTTATGTAAATCCACAAAAGCCACTAACGATTCAAATTTATTAAATCAATATCGAATTTTGCTACTCCTGGAGCCCTGCCGGGTATCAGTTGATGTATGTTATACATACGTAAACATACGAGTATGTTTACGGTATCTTCTGGTATGAAGACTGAGCAGAAAATAAAAATAATTAAAGTTTATCAAGTTAAATTTCTTGAAGCTATTGAAATTAAAGATATATATATACATATATAGTCACTAACTATACGTGAATTTAATATATTTTGTCTATAGTTAAATTATTTTCTTTTTTTAAATTTCTAATGCATAATTGTCTTCAATACTTAAGATTTCAACCTTAAAATTTTAAGTATTGCTATTGTTGTAGCTTCTGTAATTTTTTTGAGGGATAATGCTGTTCGCGTCCGTGGGCTATAGCTCTAGATACCCACACGTGTCCCTTGGGTAGCGCCAAATGAACGGCACCATCTGGTGGTAGGTTTCGGCCGCGGCTTGTCACCACCCTCTTGGCAAAGCCTTGCCGCCAAGTGATTTTTATCGCGTTTCGGCATGATGCCATGAGTAGCCATCTTGGAAGGGGAGTCTAGGCAGTTGCATGGTGGAGCGAACCGGTTCCGGTACTGCGTGGTGTCTGTACTGGGTGACTGTTCGAGGAGGGTAGCGGGATCCTAACCACGGTCTTCCGCTGGCCGACCGCAGGTAGTAGGGGCCCAACTAGTAGGTTAGCCACCTATGAAAGGCTGCCCGCCAACTCGCGAAAAATCCCAGGATGCGTCATCGTGCTGGTTGGCGACCAGATGCAAGGGCCCGGTGAACATCTTTGGGGGGGTTAGGGCGTCCCCGCGCGCTCCAGACCAGTCTCCCATCAGTGCAGCACTATGATTGTACCGCTTGGTATTCGTTTTAGCTATGCCTCGCCTAACTGTCCCTTTCTGTCTGTCTGTTCACCAAAAATAACAATGGAAAAAGTTAAAAATAAGAAACTGGTTAAACAGCGGTTGCACTCCCTTGCACTAAAAGTGCACCTCTCTAACATCCGAGGTCTGCACTCCAATCTCGTTCCAGTCCATCACCACGTTGAGACTGAAAAACCACATCTGCTGTTCCTCACGGAGACGCAAATCAGATGTCCAGCTGATGCAGCATACTTGCACTACCCAGGTTACACCCTGGAACACAACTTCAAATCTCGCGCTGGCACCTGCGTGTATGCTCGCGATGACATCTGCTGTCGACGTCTCCGTAACCTTGAGGATTCCAGTTTTTCCGTATTGTGGGTTCTGGTGAACACTGGCTTGGAGCAGATACTCTATGCCAGTGTTTATCGGTCGCATACCGACAACATGGAGACGACCAGGCTCTTTCAGTATCTAACTGACTCTGCGGAAAAAGCTCAGCTCAGGTACCCGTCAGCGCAGCTAGTTGTTCTGGGGGACTTCAACGCCCACCACCAGGAGTGGCTGTACCCATACCTAAACACTGACCATGCCGGGAAATTAGCATACGCATTTGCTCTACCGCTAGGTCTCTCCCAAGTGGTAGCTGGCGCTACTCGGATACCTAAAATTGAAGGCCAATTGCTTGGACCTTCTGATGACAACTGATCCAGACCGATATCAAGTTGCAGTCTCCTCCCCGTTAGGTAGCTCCGACCACTGTCTGGTGAAATCTGTGTCTGTCTACTCGCCACCTGAACCCGAACACATGGGGACTAGGCGTGTATGGCGATACAAGTCAGCTGATTGGGATGAGATGCGGCATTTCTTTGCATCCTACCCATGGCAGCACTTATGCTTCTCTTCAGACGACCCGGCGTGCTGCGCGGATGCTGTTTCTGGAGTGATAAATCAGGCTATGGAATATTTTGTTCCATATTCTGATATCTCACTCCATGTGAGAGCCCGCCCTTGGTTCAACTCTGAGTGTGATAGTGCCGAAGCACTTAAACACTTAGCTTACCAAGAGTGGGCGGATGCTCGAGCCCGCAAAGCACCGAATGTCCCGAAACTGAAAAGAGCCTACAATAGTGCTGCTAAGTCCTGCAAACGTGCTCTCCACAAGGCCCGCTTCGACCATATTGGCCGTATTGGAGCCAAACTAGCGTCTTACCCATCCGGAAGTAAAGCTTTCTGGTCTCTTGCCAAATCGGTCGAAGCCAATTTCTGCCGGTCTTCTTTCCCGCCATTGCAGAAGTCTGATGGCTCATTAGCTCACACCGCCAAAGAGAAAGCAGACATGTTTGCCTCTCTATTTGCGAAGAATTCACAACTAGATGCAGCTGATAACTGCCCACCTTTGCTACCTCGTTGTGACTCTGCAATGCCTGAGGTACACATTCGGCAAAAAGAGGTACTCAAAATACTCAGAACTCTAGATGTGAATAAGGCTAGTGGGCCTGACGGCATTCCTGCCATTGTCTTGCGGTCATGTGCGCCTGAGTTGTCTCCTGTTCTGACTCGCCTCTATCGCTTGTCCCTGAGGACTGGTCAAGTTCCGAAGTCCTGGAAGATTGCCAATGTCCAACCTGTACCTAAGAAAGGAAGTCGTGCCGACCCTGCCAACTACCGACCTATCGCAATCACCTCCATACTCTGTAAGGTTATGGAGCGCGTTTTAAACAACCGCCTCCTTGCATACCTGGAGGACAACGACCTCCTCAGTGACCGTCAATTCGGGTTTCGTCGAGGCCGATCTACTGGGGATCTTCTTGTGTATGCTATTCACCACTGGAGCGAAGCCATTGAGAGACACGGTGAAGCTCTTGCCGTGTCTCTTGATATCTCTAAGGCTTTCGACAGGGTCTGGCACGCAAGTCTCATTGGCAAGCTTCCGGCATATGGTATTGCTCCCGAGCTTTGCATCTGGATCGAGGATTTCCTGAGGAACAGATCGATTCGGGTTGTCGTTAATGGCGCCTCGTCCGATCTCCATGATATTAATGCCGGTGTGCCTCAGGGGTCTGTGCTCTCCGCGACTCTTTTTTTGCTGCACATCAACGACCTGCTGGTAACACCCGATATCTTTGGGTATGAAGATGACAGCACAGTCTCGGGGAGATATTTGTCCGATGCGAAGTCTGGGGCAAAAGTCCAGTCTTTCAGAGAATCGATGATTGAGGGGGTGAACTCGACTTTGGAGGCTGTTTCCCAATGGGGTGATGCCAATTTGTTCGAGTTTAACCCCTCTAAAACACAGGCTTGTCTTTTTTCGGCGAAACAGAGTCCATTCCAACTGACTCCGACTTTCCGGAATGTCTCCGTTCCGGTAAATGACCGTCTTGCGCTCTTAGGTCTAGATCTCTCTTCTAACCTAAATTTCGGTCGTTACATCGAGTCCATAGCAAACACTGCCGCCAAAAAACTTAGTATCCTCTCGGGGGTGAGACGGTACTTTACATCGGAGCAGCTCTTAAATCTATACAAAGCTCAAGTCCGCTCTTGCATGGAATACTGTTCCCACCTCTGGGATGGTTCGGCTAAACATCAGCTTGATGCTTTGGACTCGTTGGAGCGCCGAGCGAAGAGGATCATAGGCAGTGACTCACTAGTAGAGGCAAAACTTCAAAGCCTCGAACACCGTAGACGAGTGGCCTGCCTCTCGGTTTTTTATCGAATTCATTTCGGAGAGTGTGCGGAGGTTTTGCATAACCTAATACCCTCTTCCCTTTCCATCACCGAACGACTAGACGCGGCGAGAAGTTCCACCCTTATGTTGTAGACATTCCTCCATTACGCACGAGGCGGTTTGCCTCTTCTTTCTTTGTGCGGACGGCTAAGGAGTGGAACTCTCTGCCGAGGTCGGTTTTTCCGGAGGCCTATAACCTGGATATCTTCAAGGCCAAAGTGAACAGACATCTAGGCAAGCGTGTACCATCCTAGGTCTCATCTTCGCTTTCCATCGGGCAAGATTGAGGTCAAACGCAGGCCTATTTTTTCATAAAAAAAAAAAAAAAATTAGCTGCTGAAATAATAAGACGATGAAAGCATAAAAGTACTTTCAAATTATATGCTGTCCCGTACATCTAAATCAACATAACTCTGAACGACGCGGAGCCTTCACGACCTATACTAATCCTTTCCCAACGTAAACTCGTATATTGCTAAAATAATATTGTGCTGTAGAAAATAAATTCTTTTACATTATTATTGATCATCTAAACTCTAAAATTTACCGAACAGACGCCAAGATTGTAAGATTTATACTAGATAGTGATCAACAAAGTTGTAACTAAAAACATGTGCCACCACATCTCGTCCCGTGGTTATCGAAAGAATAATCTAAGGAAAAAACTGGAAAATCTTGTGACTACCGACTTATGGCGGAATATACTATAATATGATATCAAGAAATCCCAAACCTGAAATATACCCTCGAACACCATAACTAATATGCCAAGGTGTTTAAGCATATTTTTCATTAGTCGCCTCTATATAAAATATTTAATACTTGACGTGTTGCAACAATAGAAATTCTATTATTATGATACGTGAAAAGTTAATGCTACTTGCAGAGGAAGCACCGAGGCCTCGTCATTCAGCCAGTTAGGTGTATGAGTGCAGGCGAGGTTAGCTTTGGGATACGAAGACGGTACATTCCCTCTTATGAAAGATTTTGTTACGGTTGCGAGCCGTACAATAGTTACCTGGTGGAGATCAACCCTAATTACGCTCGTAAAATATAATATTCAAAGTAATACGAACGCAGTGTCATATAAAATGGTTACTTTATAATTAAAAATAAAGAAATTTACGTAAAATATGTTGAATCTAATGTCGATTTTATCGTGGAGGTTTTCGGTATCATCGTAAATTATTATAATTTTTTTCTCAACTCTGATTAAATAATACCTTATTTCATGTATTCTGTCATCCTTATCTTTTACTTAATATACTTATTAATTTTTCTCACCTTCTTCTTCAGCAGTATCTAATCAGTCCACTGGGAACAGTCGCAACGCGCGACAGATGGCTTGGCGACCTCAAAACCAAATATATGCAACTAAGACGCTGCTTTCCATCAGTGGACTTGTTTGTTTGTAATTGTACATTTAGGTCTTTGAAATGTAAGGTGGTTATTTCGTCATATTTCGAAAGCAGATTCCTTTAATTAACACCCATGGGATGAGAAGACAGAGATGATCATTACGTTTATTCAAGACATAAAGTGTACTCCTATAACCGACGGACGGACAGATAAACATTAAAAGACATAAACTTCATACTTACTCTCTCTCTCTTATATTAATTTAACAGTCTATTCAAAAAGTTCACACCCACGTTAAGCACGCATGAACAGATAAAGTAGCGGATAGATTTTTTCATGTTTCTAAACATGACTGTCGAGACGGTGTTTAAAATAATAATCATGTCTGAATACTACCTACTAGTATTTGCATAATCGGCATATGACGGGTAACCGTTTCATTGACTTTGGCATCACAGTGTACCTACTTTTGCCTACAATGTGATTACAAAATCGTAGCATCGACATAGCTGATAGCTAATTACTAACAAATTATTTTAACTAGTGAATTGCTTAAAACAAACTATAGAAGCAAGAAAGACGAATCGATCGGAAAATTAAGACTTTATCTTCACTAATTTTTAATTAAAATTTAAGTATGTATCATTACTGTGCATGAAAGATAGATATTAACTGTCGCCTTGGTATTTTTAAGGATGGTAATTAACTTTATAAAACTTTGTTTTATATACGTCATATTAATGTCGACCAGTCATGTCACAGCTCTTCGATTATTCGCGTTTAAACCAAGAAAGTATTTTCTGCCAATTTTGTCATTCATACATTAGTTTCAGCCTGTCACAAGCCCACTTCTGAACATAGGCCTCCTCCGAAGATTACCACAAAGCACGGTCCTGAGTCACCTGCATCCATCGACTTTCCGCAACACTGTGCAGGTCTTCTCTCCATCTGAGTCGACCCACACAGCGTTTGCCTGTACGTAGTTGCCACTTGAGAACCTTTCTTTTATATATAGCCCCATAGCCCGCTGAGAAATTTTGATCTTCCCCATACGGCTTACAGTAAAAGATCACGTCAGGGTTCCATAAATAGTCGCTAGCACCACGTATCTGTTGTATTATGCTCTTGAGGCTTTGAGGTAAAGTTAACAAGAAGATATGGCGTAATGTCCAGAACGCAGCCCGGTCGAGTTGGAATTAAGCACTGGACTTACTTCGATTAAGCACTGGATCGAAGTTGGACTTACCTAATCGGACAATTAGTACACACTCGTCAACAACTTCGAGCGTAGTGTTCCGATCAACAACCAGTATTGGCGTGACATGAACGTTAGACATGATCTTCGTCTTGTCTATGTTCGTTTTAAAACGAACCTATTGGGAGACACTGTTGAGGTCATGGAACATAGAGCTAAGCTCCTCCAGCGATTCTGCTATAAGAAATATGTCATCGGAAAGTTAAAGGTGTGAGCTGGATTCCCCATTGATGTTGATACCGTATCCTTTCCAGTTCAGCAGATAGAACACATCTTGCAATGCAGCGGCAAAATGAAAAAAGTTTCAGGGATATAATGTCACATTGTCTTACACCTTTCTGCAATTGGATTTGGATTGATTTCGTACTTTGTTTCTATACTCGGACAGACATCGTAGCTTTTTTGTACATACACCTCAGCACTTCTGAGGGAGTCTGCACTGGTGTTGAGACTGAAGCACCGCCAAATTTTGGTAAATTATACTGGATGGTTTTCTGTATAATCTGGCGAAATTAATGTATGTGGTCAATGTACTTGCTGCTAGTATTTTTGGAAGTCGGCTTGTACGGGAGGCTGGAATTCGTCTAGTCGGTTTTCTAAACGATTTTTGTTAAACAAGCTGTTTAACTCCGTGATTAAACAGCTTCTGAAAGTACCGGTTTTCGACCCGCTTTCAGAATCTAAACCTATAACCTGGATGTCTTCAAGGCCAAAGTGAACAGACATCTAGGCAAGCGTGTACCATCTTAGGCCTCATCTTCGCTTTCCATCGGGCAAGATTGAGGTCAAACGCAAGCCTATTTTTCATAAAAAAAAAAATCTCAGCTGTAATTCCGTCCTCACCCTGCGCTTTGCGTCTTTTAAGTTGCTGGAGAACCATCCTAATCTTGCTCAGCCTGACATCTGGGATGTTATCGGAACAATGACGGCTAAGCTTGGCCCTGGGGTCGTTACTCACTTGCAATCAACTCGAACAGCGATTATAAAAATATTATAGCGCGTTTGCGCTCCTTTAAATTAATGTTACATTCTGACTGTTTACCAATTTTTGACATTGGTTCATCTGAATATAGACATCGCGACGTATTAATATAATAAATAATACCGACCAGAAGGTAATCTGCCCAATGACTACAAAAAATATTACCTAAACATATGAAATGTGAAACCTATTTTGTTGGTTGTCACTTTTCGTCCATATTTATTTTAAAAATATTTCACTTTTTATGACACAAAAGTAGGTTTATTTTTTGCTTAATTTATTTACATGATTCTTATTTGAGTACAATGCAAATAATACATTAGCTTAATCCATGTTTTACACTTTTATTTGATGTATTTAATTTATCTATTAGGATCTGAGGGATGTAAAAAGGGCGATTTATTTAGTCTTGCATTGTTCAAACTAAAGAGTACCAAAATTATCGATAATTATTAAGTAACGAAGTAAAAAGTAAAATCAAAGGCTCAAAATCGAAACATAATAGTGCCATTTTAATGTTTTGTTTTCAATTCATCCATCAACGATTTTTTTTTAAATACACCACAAAATTAAAATTATACAAAAAATAATAGAACAGCACTCTCAAGCGTTCCGACACGCATGAGCATCATCATCATCATTTCAGCCTATCACAAGTCCACTGCTGAACATAGGCCTCCCCCAAAGATTGCCACGAAGCTCGGTCCTGAGCCACCTGCATCCATCGACTTTCCGCAACATTGCGCAGGTCGTCACTCCATCTTGTGGGGGGTCGTCCTTCACTGCGTTTGCCTGTACGTGGCTGCCACTTGAGAAACTTTTTCCCCAACGGTTGTCAGCTCTGCGAGCTATGTAGCCGGCCCATTGCCACTTCAGCTTGCCTTGCGGCTATGTCGGTTACCTTAGTTCTTCTGCGGATATCATCGTTGCAGACTCTATCACGCAGAGAAATACCGAGCATAGCCCTTTCTATAGCGCATGAGCATGTCATTGCAAAATGATGTGTCGTGTAGTCTCGTCCGTGAGCGGGTAGGTGAGTGCTGCGCAATACACACAATAACCGTGTACCTACGAATTATCATATTTAAATAATACATATTTAAGTATATACTCGCACATATAACATAAAGAACAATTTCTTTCACTATTCAGTAATAAATTAAATAGGGCGGTTAGATAAGATTATATGAAATAATCTCTGTCTACTTTGGGTAACAAACAAGATGCGACATTTACAACTAGATTGCGAGGCTATGATCGTATAATAGACTAATGACGGAGGGAAATATAAAAACTAAACACGATAATATCCGTAAACAATAGTTTTATTTCAATTTAATAAACTAGTTTCTGTCCGATAAGTAAACAGGACGTGAGGGCTATATATGATAACTAAAACACTAGTTTCTCTGCTTAATCCTTCGGAACAAGCAAGGCGTTAAGATTAACCTAAAACGTAATTTACACTGTATTATGCGAATATAAACTGTTGAAGTTGAAGTTTTTATTACGAAATAATAATTTAAGTATTTATAAAATGTTGACGAACGTTATTCCTTTTACTATGATTGCTGTGCTATCATACAATGAAACTAGGTACGAGCAATCGCGTACCGTCAGATTGATTAAGGTTCGAGAAACATCTGTGATGAGTTTTTTACAAAGATATTTAAAACAATACAAATTAAGAAATATTACTAATAACAATTGAATTTTCACTTTCTCGTAAAAGACCGGAAAAAAAGACTAGGTATCATTCAAAAACCAGAGAACGGATTTCGATGAGACGTTCATTGTCGAGTTACTGTAAGGACTATGCAACATCTATGATATATATTCTCATGGTATCTATTATACAAGCTAGGCTTTAGGCGGAATTGGCGTGATACATATAACCTAGAAGCCTTACGACAAATTTGAATGGAGCTTTTAACGCAGCAGTTTTAACGCTTTTAATACCTTCATCGGCAGCCAATGTAGAAAATAAATATCTTCACGCTATCTTCTAAAGTATTATTTAATTGCATTAGGCATGAACAATCATAACATAGAAATCAACACACTAAAAGTTATGCAACTTACATTAGTGTAAGTTTAAATTATATACGTTTCTAGGCGTCGAACGTCCAATAGGAAATATTCGAGTACATTTAAAAACCGTAAATTTACAAAACAATGATACATTTCATGAAAAAGATTTTTTTATTTATCATTTAGATTTGGAGGACCATCTCCGTTGTATGTTTAGAAAAAAAAATAAAACTATGTATCTGTGCTATATATTAACCAAAAAATGTGTTTTGTTTCATTCAGCTCGGGATCCTGAGCCCGAGTCATACATAGTTTTTGTGTTTTTTTAGAACTTGGACTATAATCACTCCTAATTTGACGCTTGTATGTATTACTGTTTTTACGATAGAGTATATACAAAAACCCACGTTTCGTGTATGGGCACTACCTTTAATTTTTACTTCATGTTTTTTTTCACCATAATAACACATACTCTGTGAAAATGTCAACCGGTCACTTGTAACAGCCCTTTAAAGGTAGGACTGACAGACGGAACGACAGACGAACACACAGACAAATAAACACACTTTATAATTAGTCTACTGTTGGACAACACGGGAGAGCCATAAGCGTGTCACAACTTTAAAGTAATTAATTTTTTAAATTATTGTTTTGAGTCATAATAAGACTTATGTCACTAGAAGGGTATGGAAGGCAATCGCCAAATTTGCGGTAATCGCCACAGTTAACATGCTGGTAGGCGTTCGCAGAACCAGACTTCCAGGCTGCTACCCGTCATTGGTCTATGTATTTTCCATCTGGCATTTTTGAGATGGTTAAACCGGCATCTACCGGACGCCATGAAATGTTCAATGCTTTTCCATTAGTAGTTTCTCCGGATACTAACGGAAAGAAGGAGGGAGGCAGATTCCCTTACCGTCAAGCCAAATTAATAAATTCGACTGAACATTCATGGAATATGACAACCTAAAGCATAGGATAGCAACATCCCACATTTCTGAACGTATTGTGGACATCAGTCAGAGAGACATTAAGATGTCTCTTAAACTACAAAAATGGCAAAGCACTGAGTCATGGGCGAATAACAGAATATTTTTTTATGATGGTACAGCATAAATTCATCCGGAAGCGTGGTACAGAAGTTTAGTGTTGTATTCTCTCCACGAAAGAAGAAAGTTCTACTAAAAAGCTTATCGACCGATAGCGCTTTTGAGCCACATCTATATCTTGGATTGCAAAATAGAGATTATCTCGGACATAGACTTGATGATTACGAGCTAACCAGATACGCTAGGCTTTAATATAATCATAGCCTTGCCGAAGATATAAATTACCTGGAAGTATAATTTTCCTTTAACTTCCGTTGAGAATGTTAAAATTTACGAGACAATCGATCGCTTTGGGCGGTGTTCAAATAACTGAAACTTCCGCCGAAAATTCATTCTGTTCTTGCGATTATTTATTCTGTTATTTATGCCTCCATATTCGAGAAGGCAAATGAAATAAACTAAAATTGTTGTAACCTATTGATTTAAATAATACTATTTCACAATTACACACATACGTTTTTGCCTCTCAACTCAACTGCAAAAGATAAAAGGTTTGAGATAAATTTGCATATTTTGAGTTCTTACCCCTTGCGGCTGTTTCAGCAGCAGCTCCCCCAACTGGAATGTGCAGCAGCAAAACCCTACTTTTGCTGCTGCACATCCCACACCTAACATTGTCTCTTTTCTCAAGGAATCTGTATCCTGGTGGTTCTTCGTCGCAAGGAACGTAGTATGGAGACCACTAAGGTATGGGATCACGTCATGAGATATTGATGAGTCTACATTCCCACACAACGATGTTTTGCCAAATCATAATCCCTAGGAGACCATGAAAGACGTGGCGTTGTTTCCGAACCCATCTGAAAATCACTCTCGGTTTAGCATCGCCGAAGTCAACACCTAAATATCAACATCAGTCCGTTATGGTTTAAATTATGTTTTAAAGCTTTTTAAAAAGTACGTAAATTGTCGCTCCCGAAAACTTGACTACATTTGCAGATATAAGGGTTCGATGAATAATTTCATTGCGCGAACTATGTATGACCAGCTAATCTGCCGGCACATTTTACACAGCAGAGAGCGTATGTAACCATCAGCTTCCACCTTTATACCACAAATGCACTTGTGGACCATTTTATTTCACAATTATCTTTTTATTTCTGTATTACAAATATGTTGTACAAAGTGGAATATTTTCTACAATAGAGCAAATAGATAACAATACTTTTTATGTAAAAAATGTGAGACAGTAAAACTAGAACATGTACAAAAAAAAACTAAATAATATTGCAGCATATAACAGTGAATCCAAAAATATCTAGCCGCTGACCGAAATATGCATCCATTTAAAAATTGAAACCTATAACATGAGTCACATTTTAAATATTTAATTTTATTTGCTGTAAATGTAATAAAAATTAGAAAAATGTAGAACGAATGCTAATTTATCTGCGACGCACAACTTGAATTATCATAAGAATGTTTAGCATTGCCCGCAGACCTGTAGTTGATAGCACACTTCATATTGTTATTTATTAGTTAACAACAAGCACTCGTAGACAAAACATTTCTATCACATTAACATGTCGCTCCGATATTTATTCTTTTATTTCATTATTTACAATCTAGCCTATGCAAAAGAAAAAAAAATGCGTGAGTTAACTTTGTTACGTTATTTCTTACGACACTGTGTGCTTTGATTTTTGTCATTAAATATGTTTATTTACAGAAATCGTTACATCAAATCATTTAAATGAAAACGAAGAGTCAATTAAATTTATAGAGCAAGACCTAAATATTAGCCCAGGAAAGGTAATCATGTTTTTTACAGCTTAATTTAAGCACACCTATTCTTGTATGCTACAATTTAATGAAATAAAACAGGGTTCAACACAACACATCCATATGTAATTATTTCTTTTTTATGAGAAAGAGGGCAAACGAGCTAGCGACTCTCCTGGTGGTGAGTGATGCCCACGTACGTCTGCAAAACAAGACGAGCTGGAGGTACGTTGCCGGTCTTCAAGGATATTTGGGAAGGGGGAGAGAGCCTCCGGTTACCTCACTCACCGAACAAAACGCAGAACCACAAAATGCCTATGCTTCACGTCGCTATTCTGCCAGGCTGTGGTACTACCCTGGTCTAGCCAGCCCATCCAAGCAGTAGCAAAAACCGCAGCTAGGTTCTGCCACATATTATTAAATATTGCATTATGTGTGAATTCATATGATTATATGCTGATTTGTCTCCAAGACGAACCAACTATGATCATTTTTTCACTAAAGAAATATTTTACTTACAATCTTAATAAAGTATAAATGTTCCTCCTTTATGTGCCACGTTCTATGCCTTACGGCAAGTCTCACAGCGTCATACATAGCAGATAAAATAAAAACACAATTAGGTAAAACAATCTGACAAACTAAAAAAACGTAATAATTTATACTTTTCAGACTAATGCCGCTGAACAAGAAAAAGTTACAATACAATTCTACTATGAATGTTTATGTCCTTACTGTATTGAATTTGTCACGAATACCTTTACACCTGTGGTACAAAAATTGGGTCAATATTTGAACATTCAAACCTACCCTTATGGAAATGCACAGGTAATACAATAACAACGTATTAGTACATATACTTCAAACACGTAAGTACATCATTATTAACGTATATTCAAATAATTCAATAAAATTTAATTTATTGTAAAGAAATATATTTATAAATCACTTTCTGGCACAAAAGCAGCACTTCTTTTACTTTTGGATTTTATCTTCGAAGAGGTTTTTTTTTGTCTAAGACTATTAAATAAAATAACGTAAAGAGAAAATATGGAAATACACCATCTTTTTCTTCAAACGCCTTCCTCACCTGCGCGTGGCATTTTTATAATTTTTTGAGGAAAGTATCTTAAGCTTGTTATGTTATATTAATTAAAAATAAGCTAAATTTATGATATTGGGTTTATACCTCAAATATGAAGGAAACCTTTTTTTATGTGCCTAGATTACATGATTAGTCTGATATGTTTACTTTTATTAAGAGTTAAATAGTTAACCTGACCAGAGTCAAACAATGTTTACTGGCAAAAAATAGTTACCAATTTCGCCGAATTTTTGTCGGCCAAGTACTATTCAGTATTAATTTTAAACAGAATCCAAACTGTTAAACCCATCATTACTTCGTGAGGATAGTCACATAATGTACATAAAATCAATAACAATAACATATACTTCAATTAAGTTGATTCACAATAAAAATATGAAAAACAAAATAAATTAAAAGACAAACATACATAAAAGTTAATCGATCGCTCAGCCTCTCCGCAAGCACACAAGGAATATGTTATTATTATTTTTTTATTTCAATTGTAATGCTAGAAATACAGTTTATCACCGGTACAAGAATCAATTTCATTTTCAAACCAACAAGCAATAATTATATTACATAAATCATGATAGATAAGCAAAGGGCAAACGTAATATCAAATAAGCGAAAATGGTCCTTCGAGCCGCATGTTCTGGAAACAGCTATCTTTGTATACTAGCCCAATCAGATTTATATGCGCAGTGGAAAAAAATTATAAGAGGAATCCGCCTAACTACTACTTCTACCTAACTTGCCTAGAATAAATTCTTAATTGTTTCTTTGTAATGCATTTTTATACAAAACCATACCAAAGACATACAAGAACAATTAACAAAATTTAGGAGACTTTATATACAACATTAGATTAAATAAAATCAATTTTAAATTCTCAACCAATTACACCAATTTCTCCGAATCTAAGCGATCTTAGTCTATTAACTCCTGGCCATTTTTAGTCGAATGACCTCTGACAACTTGGCATAGTCAATGGTTAGTAGAAGAGCATCCGAATAGGCTGCAACTTTGGATTCGAGTAGCGTAAAATGAGAAAACACAGATATTTTCACAAGTAAAGGTTTAATACACGAAATAATAAAATGCATAATACATTAATAGACAAACATACATAAATACATTTTTTTTATGGGAAAGGCGGCAAACGAGCAAGCGGTTCACCTGATGCTAAGTGATTACCGTAGCTCACGTACATCTGCAACACCAGAGGTGCGTTGCCGCCGGCCTTTAAGGGTATTTGGGAGATGGAAGGAAGGGGGATGTGGAGGGGGAGTGGGCATCCGGATACCTCACTCACCGAACAAAACGCAGAAGCATAAGATGCCTCTACTTCACGCCGGTATTCTGCGAGGCCGTGGACCAACCCGGTCGAGCCGGCCCATTCGAGCGTTAAAAACATCAACTTTCTACCGCAAACCCTCAAGACATAAGCTACCTTATTAATTTTTGGCTGTGAAATCTCTTTCACAAAACTAAACATTTAAGCCTAAACTCCAATCTTGTAACTGCCACGGTAATAACAATTTTCTTACCTACTGTGGCCAAAGAAGTTTCACTACAAAAACTTTAATCAAAACAAGACAGACAATCAAAGGGCAAAAATTATATCTACAAGCTTCTATTCAGCTAATAGATAAATAATTATAGCTATAAACAACAACTACGTGTTATATCGGAGTATAGGTGTACCTAATTGCTATTAACAACTCAGTGGTGCCTGTACCGTTTATCGAACACAGCAGAAATTAAATCGAGCGTCCTTACCACTAGAGTACCATGGCACTTACCAACAAACGATTGCTATACGGGTCTAGACGTATTTCTATACCGTATATAACGAGAAGCGAACCTTTCTTTGAAATTATACTATAACCATAACAGTTCAATAGTAAATTCTGTAGTTTTATCTCCTTTTTCTTTAAGGTCGTCATCGCTGTGACTTACTCTTTCTCTTCTTCATCTCTTACCAATCTCTTTTAATTCTGCTGATAAATACAAAGGTAATTAAATTTAATAATTTCAGACATTTGAACATAATGGACAATACGAATTTAAATGCCAGCACGGCCCCGAGGAATGCTACGGTAATAAACTGCACGCTTGTGCGATTGACTTGCTGAGGAATATGAGTCGAGCTGTATTCTTTAACTCTTGTATGATGAAACAAAGCCAAGGAAGACACGGCTCTGATGACAATGCTGCTGACGCAGTAAGGATTTAACATTAACTTTGATATTATAACAGAATGTTTTATATCATAATAGTATTACATATTCTATTCGAAGCATTCACATCCAATTTTTTTAGTATTAAAAACGATAAAAGTAAGGTCGTAATTGTAATTTCAGTATAGTTGAAGATATAGAAAATGCTTTGATCTTTATGAAAATTTGTTTTTTTAGTGCGGCAAAGTCCAAGGTGTTGATGCTGCTTCAATTAAAGAGTGCGCAAAAGGAAACAAAGGAACTCAACTTCTTAAACACTACGGGGATGAAAGTAAAAAGGCACATTTTAATTATGTCCCGTACGTCTTAATCAACGGAACTGTCAACGACGGCGATAACTTCATGAATGACGTTTGTTCGTCATTTATTAACCCTCCGCCTCCGTGTAAAACATATCAAAACACCAATAAAGAAAACTATTACTAGAAAAATAAAAGAATATTGATTTCAATATTGACTTCATTTAATTGTAAATAATGAAATAAATAATGAATCGTCATACATTAAGATGTATCTTGCCTAATCTGTATCATTTTCTCTAAGTGCTGTGTGACTTTGTATTCAATAAATATTCATAATTCATTTCATGATAAGCACTACCACCTTTTTAACATCGAAATTTTTAACCGCTCATTTTTTATTAAATAAACCCATCTTTCACCAGCGATAGCAGCAACTCACTCTTTGTGACGGTATGACCTATGCCATTTGAAGACTCATTCCTATGACGAATTGGTTGCCTTTGAACTTGTTACCGTACAGCCTTGTAACCTGAACCGGGTATACGTACAAGAGGTACCATTGAGATGAGAGCCACTTATAGTCAACGCATGCACTTGTCCTGTCTACCGAAAAGATCAAAGTAATACTGCCAGCTTTGACCATCAAATAAAAACAGCAGAAATAAAAACGTAATCGAATGAAAATCAAAAAATTACACATGATTATAAATATAAAGGAATTCGAACATAGCATATAATTCTAGCTCTACTCCTATTCAGTAATTTGATTAATTTGTATTCATTATTTAAAATCCCTCCATTCCTTTAAATGCATTTTGTATACATTTATAACATATCAATTAATCCTTTTTTGCGTCCCTGATCCCCTCTTAGGTCTGAATTAATATCATTATATCATTACAATTTTGGCACAAATTTTCTCTAAACTTTATACTTTTCTGTTCAAGGTTATAATAATATTTTGATATGACACTTTAAGGGTTAATATACAACAAGTAAAGTAAAGTTAATGTACATCGAAAATGTGGTAAAATATCGAAAAACGGTTTTTTTATTTTTGTTATGACGATTTTAGTTGTGGCTAACAAATCAATGTATGATTGTAAACACTCATCTCAGACCAATTGGAAAAGTTTTAGAAAATCTATGAACACTACAAATTTGGTTCAAACTCTGAAATTTAAAAAACTAATACTGTCTAAAATTAAACCTACAAAAAATTAACTGATTACTTATCTTTTGTTAGTAAAAAAAAAATTGTTTACGATTAATGTAGCGTCAATACGAAAGGATTATTGGATTAGGATGTAAAGCAAGCCACCAGTACACCCGATGGTAAGTGGCTAGTGCATGCAAGCAACTTTAATCTTAATTTACGAAGAAGGTTACAGATGAGTTGTTCAGACTAGGTAAGTCTAAGCTTCGTCCCAGAGGTCAATCGACGAATCCCACTCAAATAGGTGCACTGCGGTCGTTTGCGACTCGTGGCTGATTTCACCAGGAATATTTGCGGTACGCGTAATTCAGCGTGAGCGTACAGTGCCCAGCAGTTAGTGGTTTCACAAGCATATTGTTTACACGTGTGGGATGCAAACAGAGCATTGTATCTGGTGGAAGACGCGATAAATACCGCATTTATGCTACACAATTGGGTTGACTAATGGTTTTTTTTTTATATTGTTGGCAATGAATTACTTATTTGATTACTTACTACACGTTTTCCTTAGAATCTTGAATACTGCGATTCAGAAGCAAGGTCTCTTATGCGCCTGTTAATTTATAAATGCAATAGATAAAACATTAAACTACTTAAAAAGCAGGCGCTTTATTTCTATAGTGGCAAATAACAATAATCTTTTAATTTATAGCACTACTTAACCACTATTACTTCACAGTTATAACTTCTATTATTGTCTAAACTTGTACATCGTTAGCATTATTAAAGATTTAAAATAATGATCACACTCACGCAGGCTGGACTAATGGATAAGTTCCATAATTACATTGGTGAAACAGAGTGTACACGTCCCACTTCTGGGTGAGATCTCCTCACATTTCTTGGATAGTATGCCTACAGGTGCAGTCGTTTAGGATATCGGCGACAATTATTTGATGCCAATAAAGTTGCTCATAGACGTGGCAGAGCCAAGCGGCGGCTTTAGCTTCTGTTCAAATGGGCCGACTCGACCGGGGTTTACTACCTTCTTCCCCTGTCCCCAAATATCCCTGAAAGCCGGCACTGCACCTGCAGCTCCTCTTATTTGCAAATGTACGTGGACGTCGCTAATCACTTACCATCAGTTGACTAACCAGCACGCTCGTTCACATTAAAAAAAATGTATTTCCACCCTAGCTTTACCTTGTGCTGGTATGCGCTGGCCGGCAGCAGTAGACAATAGTAAATTTACAGTAGAAGACATCCGGTTATTATCCAGTTGTCGAAATAGTTTACTGCTAATTACACTAAGCGACGCTTCCCTGTCCAAAGTCAGGAGACAAGGCGTCCTATTGACTAATCCTTCTACAAGGAGGTTATTTTTACGGGAGTTTGTAAAATCTTTAGGGTTGCACTACTACCATTAGCTATGTCCGCTTCTCGCTGACTGGTCCCTAAACCTTTCAGACAGTTACTGCAACTCTCATCCCCATCATCTCTCCCGTCCTCCAAATATCCTTAAAGACAACCGGCAACGCACTGATGGTAACGGTAATCACATACCATCAGGTGAGCCGCTTGCTAGTTTGCCGCCTTTTCATTAAAAAAAAAACGCGTAAGGCAAAGTTCTGCTTGTAATCTTATAAAAAAAATTAATGTGTTATTGCTCGTAAAAGTTATTCACGGATTAACTAATACATACTAGAATAAAATATATTTAATAACTAAGTACGACTGTGAAAACATTAATTATAGTGCAAAAGAAGGTAGGATTATGTTTGTCGGTATACGAATCGAGGCAATAGTAGTTAGGATGTAAATGAAAAATGGAGCAGGGTCATTGAGCATTGAGTTGAGGAGTACGGACTCAGCGGACGGAGTTGTTCAGAACGGTGGCGTTTTATTACATAACTGTTGCATAATTACTACAATTCAGAAGTGACTCTTTCCGATAGCAGGGCTCGGTTTTCTCGCCTACTCTCTACATCTACACGAGCGATATCCCAAAATGTAATAAAGTCGAAACGGCGCATTTCGGCGATGACTCCACCGTATACGCTTCTTTATTCGCCTCCAAACCACAGCTAACGCACCAAGCGATTGGTTTAGGACATGGAGAATCGATGAGAATCCGGAAAAGCACAAGGTAGACCTCTTCACTAGATACCGCGTTAGCATACGATAACTATCAAGCAAATTCTCTAATATAACACTATTCCACATACCTTTTCCTGGGTGTCGGAAATGAAATACCTAGGTGGTCACCATAGACAGCAGGCATAGCTTCACTAAGGATATCAGAAACGTAAGGAATAAAGCGGCCTTTATATCAGGTCGTATACATTCTTAGGAATAGATCAAATAAAATGTCATTAATTCGTTGTTACTGAAAGTGATTGATAATTTTCTTACGGATTATTTTTATAAACATCGTAATAAGCGTTTAAAGTATATTTGTTATGTATCGCGATAGCTAACGTAAACGAAGTGAAATATTTCTTCCCGACTTAGTTCGAAAATATTCGCGAATACACGTGCATTAAGTTTACATCAATTACATTTTGCTTTAGCTTAGTAGTACATTTGTTAATTTTTAAAGATTATTTTACAATTGCCCACTAGAAGTTAAGTTGGTGAGGTTTGTCTAAACTGTTCATCATTCATGCAAATCGAAGTAAACTGACAAAGTCCACGTGAGTTGGGTAATATTCAGATCTCTAAATACAGTGTTGATTAGTTATTTACATCTTGCCTTCGAATGTTGTAATCTGTTCTTTAAGTTGCAACTGAGTTCTGATATAACTCAAATTAAAATATGATGACTACGGAATGTGTTGATCGATGAAGGTGCTGATGAGGACATGGCTACTGCATCACTGCCACTAGTCATTCACGGGTAAATCGAATTATTTGTAAATAACATAACACACGTAGCAGTGACGCAATGACAAAGTATCGTTGACCGGATAGCGACTTCGACATCATCAGTCGAACGGAATTCAAAATTGGCGTAAGTGTGATCCAATTTGTTATGAAACACCTCAAGAAATTTCTTACGTAGACCAATGCAAATAGGCTAACAAGACCTAAATTATGTTAATGAAGTTAACATTAAGAAAAGAAGAGTTAATCTCTTCTATATTAAAACGCTTAGTTTTGGAATACTAATTTGCCAGTATAATTTTTTTGATCAATATTAAACATATTAATGTGAGAATATAAATAGAAGCAAATATAAAATTTTCTTCAACAAGGTATTTATGAGTTGAACTCGCACCTAACCATTTTATTCCGGTCCGGTCTATCGCACATCATGTTAATATAAAGATTATTTTACAATTGCCCACTAGAAGTTAAGTTGGTGAGGTTTGTCTAAACTGTTCATCATTCATGCAAATCGAAGTAAACTGACAAAGTCCACGTGAGTTGGGTAATATTCAGATCTCTAAATACAGTGTTGATTAGTTATTTACATCTTGCCTTCGAATGTTGTAATCTGTTCTTTAAGTTGCAACTGAGTTCTGATATAACTCAAATTAAAATATGATGACTACGGAATGTGTTGATCGATGAAGGTGCTGATGAGGACATGGCTACTGCATCACTGCCACTAGTCATTCACGGGTAAATCGAATTATTTGTAAATAACATAACACACGTAGCAGTGACGCAATGACAAAGTATCGTTGACCGGATAGCGACTTCGACATCATCAGTCGAACGGAATTCAAAATTGGCGTAAGTGTGATCCAATTTGTTATGAAACACCTCAAGAAATTTCTTACGTAGACCAATGCAAATAGGCTAACAAGACCTAAATTATGTTAATGAAGTTAACATTAAGAAAAGAAGAGTTAATCTCTTCTATATTAAAACGCTTAGTTTTGGAATACTAATTTGCCAGTATAATTTTTTTGATCAATATTAAACATATTAATGTGAGAATATAAATAGAAGCAAATATAAAATTTTCTTCAACAAGGTATTTATGAGTTGAACTCGCACCTAACCATTTTTATTCCGGTCCGGTCTATCGCACATCATGTTAATATAAAGATTATTTAAAGGCTCTTATCTTAACTACGAGTAAATGCGGTACAAAAACAAAAAAATTGTAGAACATAAAATATTACAGTGTTAAATAATAATATTAACAATATTATTTTGAAAGCAAGCCAAAATGAATAAATTTGTTCGAACAGTGTACAGTGATTCATTAAGTAAACATTTCAAATATTCGTTTCTTATGACTAAGAAAGCTGTACGGTTCCTGCTCGTAAAATATTACGAGTGTTTAAATAAGAACAATAATTAGTAAACCTTGCTGTTATGTAGTATATGTCATTACTTGGAATTTAACCTGCAGTAACAAACTCATACTTCGATATTGTTGCATTCATGAGTCAGCCTGCGTACAATATACTTACCTGGGTGAGATTTACAGTCAATGCCATGAATAGTGAAATTCTATCGATTTTTGGGTCAAAATGTATTGTGAATTACGTGTCTCTAGCCCCGGATCTACGGTTTTTCCGAACCGCGGCAAGAACTTACCAATGGCGCCACTTTTCCTCCATCATTTGTGATGTTATCCTGATTTATGATGATGAATTCGTGTGTACAGGAAAATTAAATTCCCGTATATTTATTACCATTAAATATTTTGTTTTTCAAATCAAATTGTTTATTTAACATAAGAACCCTACATATCACATGACAACCTTTTTTTTTAATCTACCACCATTTCGTAATGAGGTTCTTCTGACGGAGGAGAACAGGCCTCCTTTTTAGTATTTTTTTCATAACTAAATGTTATAATAGTTTTATATTACATTATTTTTTCCAGCGGTTACATTGCCCCATGAACGAGTTACTGAATCTATGGAGTCTAGTAACTGGCATCACAAGCTTGTGTCTGTTCCTAGTATTGATATCAGTCGCATGTCCCAACAGCAAAATACCATAAGACTTTACGCTGTGGAAATCATTATAATTTAAAACTAATAACTATTAATAACTGTTGATAATTAAAATTAATTAATATTTCTTAAATAAATTTGCCATGTGTTACACCCTCCAAGACTCAGCCACTTCCTGTCTCCCCGTGGGTGTCGTAAGAGACGACAGAGGAAAAAGCCTTGATTGCAACGGCATCTACCGATAGATGCGGGGATAAACATCTCTAAAAATATTAGACAGAAGTTAAGCAGACGAGACGATGGACAAACAGACAGCGTCTAAGGTATCTGCTACTGCGATCCCCAATCCACATGCCAAGCGTGGCGATTATTGCAGATCCTCCTTATGGAAGAAACCTACGGCTGTGCATATGTAGTATTGCATTTCATTACATTTTATTTATGTAATATATGTACAAATATTTATTAGTAATTTAGTATTTTGTTTTATGGTTCTCTTAGTTCTTTGTTGCGCCTACCATAAAATTTCACCACACCATAGGTTGACTGGTAGGGAATGCCTATAGGTATTAAGTCTGGCTTTTGTGACCTTCTATATAAAGGAATGAAATAAAGCTTAAATATGTAAATAAACATGTCCCGCAGTGGACTTTTATAAGCATATTTGATAATAAACCAACTATTGACATATAATTTAAATTATTCCTTAACTGTTAATCGTTAGTTTCCTCTAAAAAAATACGCACGCTAATTACTCGCAAACCAAATTAGCCATATAAATAGAGAGAGTCACTTGACGTTCGGCCGTTCGGGTTTATTCGGCTGCGCTGTTCCTGTCATTGGAGGTAGAAGCAGGTTATGTCGGGATCACCTTTAAGTGTCGACCAGTGCCGGACCAACTAAAACACCCACTAAATTAGAGATACGCTGGCAGCCCGGAGGCCTTGACAGCTTCCGCAGAAAAACACGCGAGCAGAAGGCTCGGAAATAAATCGGCTCCGACAGTGTAGCCCCATCCCCCTTTTACTTCGGAGGACTTTTTTATATATGACGGGGAGATCCCTAAAAGAGACATTACACACTACGCACGCCTTCTTAAATCAACGAGGATGCGTTCCAAATTCAAAAGAACCATCAGTAGTACAACGCACCCTAGATGCAAGTTGCTTTCTGGTATGTTAGGAATAATTGCACAACCAGCAGGGGGAGTCTAATAGTCATATATTCATACAAATAAATAATTTCAATAAAATAATTCAATAAACATTTAATTAATGATACTGAAAATGGCACACATCTGACAATTTTTTATGTACAAAAATGTGCTGAATGAAGGAAATAAAAAAAAATATGTGCTTGTTTTTTAAATATTTGTTTTTATTCATTTATTTCTATCGTGTTTTCAGTATCTTGATACATTTAAGAAAATGTTTACTGTTTAGTTACCACACAGAAAAAGTTCATATAAACCAAGAAAATTGTTAGGAAGACCGAAATTGTGAAAAATAATCGAAATGTGAAATAAAATCGAAAATGAAAGAGAATATGCACTTATGTCCATCTTTTTCATCTGAAAACTCGCATTATTAATTAAAGCTTGTGCTGAACTCCCCTTTAGTACTCGCATTTTGACAAGTGCCGCAGCTATAGCGCTACGTGTCTATGACGCTCAAGTCGAATTATTTTTTGTGTTAAGTTTTGCGTACATTTCATTTGTAGAGTAAAATTCACTCGAGGTTCTCCGTGGGAACAAATTTAATAATTCTTGGAACACTACTTGAACAATGTTGCAAATACTCTAAGGTCTAATTATTTCAGCTACAGGTCTTATACAGCGCAATAATCGGATGGACGGTAATATTTCCAAACAAACCGACGGTTATTCCCATAATTATAAGTTCACTCCAGAGAAGGCATCTGTTCTCTGCGGCATCGTCCTTTTAACAGCCCTTTCTGAGCATTGTAACAAAAACTAGTTATGTGAACAGTTTTCCTTGTTTTGTAATAAGGATCTTATATGTCAGACCGGTGACGGGTTGGAGAGTCTAAGATGCCACACATACAGCAATGCGATCGCATACACATCAACTGAGCGGGGCGATTACCTTAAACCCTAAATAGCCATAAGTATATTCGCGAGATGTAAACGTGTCCTAGTCACAAAAGTTTTCCTTTATTGTGGATAATGTAAATCTTTCTTTATCAATGTTTGAGAACCTTTCTACAGAATGTCATCGGTGGCCTGCATAATGAATGTGAGTATAAAAACATAACGAAGTAAAACTGTCTTAACCAGTCTTTAGAAAAAGGCATCTGTTATTCTTATTATTATTATTACTAAGTTGTTATTACTAAGTAGCCCCTTTTTAGCTTAGAAGCCTCTCCTAAGCGTCTGGGAAGGTGCCACCCTGATAAACAGCCCGCTAATAAACCGTGCAATCACTGAAACTAACTGAAATTACACTATTATTTAAGTTTCATCGCGTTAATTTACCTTTTTTATTCCTGTTGTTTCGCGTGCTTCACAGCACTCGTGGTTACGGGGGACCGAGGTATTTGTCATAGTTAGCCGTAATTTTTTAGGTCTAAAGATATCATATTATCTTGTGGTCGTGCAGTACTATGCAAGGGCTTAGACTTAATTTTATTCATATTTAGATGGCTGGCATCTCCTGTTCTGAAATAAGAATGTTTTGTTTAAATTTTAATAGTCTCGCGATTCATCTGCTAGTATGGTTCTATTGCGTCTAGTCCCGTGTAATAGTAAAGACGAGTGAGTAAGGTTGAGTTTCTCTGCGTTTACGCGTTGTTAACATCATCGTAATAAATACTTTCATATGTCAATATGAAATACTACAGAGAAATAAACGGAAATATATTTTATCGGGCTCCTACTAACTCCCATCTGTAATAGAAATTATTTTTGGTTGTGTTACATAACTACTACTATTACTATTATTAGTATTCCCAATTTTGTATTAAATATTCTATAAATTAATAATTAGGAGTTTTTATTCAATTCCTTTCATACTTAATTTTAATAGAAAGTGGGTACTTGACAGTTGCATACCCCCTGAATGCATTTCCGAGGCGTGGTGGTTTTGCCATGTGGATATATTAATATTTTTAATACGGGCTTTGACATGCCTTGCGTATTAATTGAAATGGTAACCATAACCACGAACATTGCATATTGATGTGTATCCGTAACATTGTATAGCAGTTTTAAAGAGCGCAGTATTCCGATCAAACGAATATCTCATCCAATTATGGATTTTAAGACGACTAAGCAATCTCATTTACTTTGAGTTGAATATTTAAAGTAAACATTGAACTGCTCTTAATGAGAAGAATCTTAAGTGTTTATCTTAAGTAACTATAGATTAAATATAAATGTGTAGTACATAAATCTATACATACATACCGTAGTTAAATTTAATAATAAATTATAAAATGAAACACGTATGATAAACAACATCAGCAACAACGGCACAGTATTACCTTCGCCTAATTAAAAAAACAACTCATTACTGTAATCAAATACAAATATTTAGCCAATGTAACTTTATTATTCCAGGCGCTACTTATAAAGAACTATAAATGATTCTAAAAATTACATCTAACAATGTAATAGTGTAAATCATTAAAAAAATTCCATATTATGTTTTTACACTCTCTTATCTCGGTAACCAAATAAGATACTAACTAAATTTCATGTGTGTACTTCTGAACCTTTGCTGTTCATAATAAGTAAAAAAAATATTTTCTATTGTATAGACTATTTACTTTACACATTTTAACATACTGTAAAAGTTCACTGCTGGACAGAGACTTTTCTATTAAAGCACCAAAACTTAGTAACTAGTATATTCCCTCTTACGCCCCAGAAACTAATTTAATAAAAATCTAAACTAATTACGCTATTCTTTTCTCCGGAAAAGGTAACTTAATATAAATATTTCTTTAAATGATTTACTATGAAACTGATTTTTTTGTAAAAAAAATACACTAATTTGAACTTACCACGTCCATTACAGATATACAGACAATGTATGCCTATTTGGTCTAGGAGACGTGCTGATATTAGCCTCCGACAGACACCCGTAATAGGTAGGTCGTAGGTATTATGTTGATCGTAGAAAAAAATACAATTGGTAAAACAATTAATATTTTTTTAGACGTAAGTTGCGTAGGTTGTCTAATATACTTCTACTATATAAAGATAGTATTATAACACACAGTACATTACATAGTACAAATGTACAAGCTTTACTTGCGTAAATGTATAAATTACATGACATCTAAAACCACGAAGCCACTCATGATACTGATAGGTTGTATACTTATAAACATTGTACTCTCTAGAGAGATTTTTATTCTGGTTCAGTGAACTACGATTAAGGTTATGCGGTAAAAATGACAAAGAAATCACACAGAAGTTGCCTAGGATACATCCTAGGAATGCGCACATGTTATAGTCTGTTTTAGGAAAATAAAGATATGTATTAATTCACATGAGTAGTAACCATAAAATATAAATAGGTATTAAGTGTTTGTTTGTAGAAAAATCTAGTTGTTGTTGCATCGTCATTCTTGACCCCTGAGGACCAACAGAAACTTAACTAATACGGTTTATTATTATCGTTCCTCTTTATACTAACTGCATCATACCGAAGTTCTGTGATATGTATACAGAAATAACAAAACCCAACCATAACTTTTCGAGTTTCCGCCAAAAGTCCCTACCACTTAAGTATAGCATCGGCGGATGGCTATCGCCCATAGGGATAGCCAGAGATTACGGATTATCATTTGTTAAGATTCTTCAAATGAAATCATGATAGATGAGAATGTGATGGGTTGAGACCCTCGGTTTACGATAACCACGTGAAAAAGACGATGGCAGATTCAAACAGCGCCAAATCATGGCAAACAACGAAAAAGTACTTATGTATTAACATATGGAAATTTTCGGTAAATAATATACTCGTAAGTTGCACCATTTGTATACCATGGTGTCTTTCCTGGAAAATATTGCCACGCTATTAAACCTGTGACAACTGCAGTTATTCACAGAGGGATGTGATCACGTACAATCAAGTGACATTTTTTAATTCGTGAGGAAATACCAAGGGTAGATTTGCGCCCTCGCGAAGGTAAGGACTGGTAATATCTGACTGGGCATGCATCGACCAAAACCCCACAGTGTTCTACCTTCACCGCATGTAGGTAGGACCAAGGGAACGCACTCGCACACATCAGAGACCCCACCTTCACCTCACGCCTTCCTACTCAGCCTCAAATCCCTCGTGGATTACGCACTCGCCACCCGGAAGTACTCGGAAACTACAGCCCTCCCAGAACTCTGCAACGGATCCGGTCTATGGCTCCGCTGCCGAGCAATATTTCGGTCGCGGAGGGCAGGTAGAACGGCTCATGGTAATACCAAAACACTTCTCCCTTCGCCACCCCTTAACTGCATCAGTGGTGCAGCCCCGTCAGCGTCGCAGGATAGGGAGAGTGGCCTAACCCAAATGGGTTGACCATGTAGGATCGTCTTCGCTGTGGGTGACCAAGCCATGGCTAAGCTCCCCGCCACGACAAGGCGGGCGGCTTATAGGAATATCCCCCAATAGGAAGGAACCATCAAGTGTCCTACTTCTTTGTCTGCTCCCTTTACTGAAAAAAAATAAACATGTTTACTCATACATATTATTCAATTAATATTGCTTGTAAATCATTACGAACAATAGTCGAGACCTAATTACTTCCACAAATACATTACTATTGTAAAGGAAATTCCTACAAGGAAAACATATAATAGGTATACTACATACAAAGTTTTTGTTGTTTGATTCAGTGAGCAGTTTACAGTGTGATGGCTCATTAGACACGTTAGCTAGACACCTTGACAACCCGGTAGAAATTCGAACCGGCAACCGCAAAAACTTAAGTATAGGTGCTTACATACTGGGTGCTAGAAACTGCTTGGATACTTGCATGGGTGCGTTTTATGTATCTAGACATAAAACGGTACTTTAAAAACATAAAATTATATTATTATGTGGTATTGTTTTCATTATCATAGGATTAAGATAATGAATCTATATATATCCCTTCTCGCGTCATAACAATAGAATTTCAATTGTTATTACATGACAAGATATATAAACAAGAATTAGAGTGAATTTAACTTTAATTTCGTATGTTTTAGCCATATACCTTATACTTGTTTATAGCCAGAGTGTAGACACAAATGAAAATAATAAAATACAAGAAAAGACTTAAGACAAAAAATGGTAATGAATGCTTTTATACATACTATGTTAGGTATTTTGTCTACTGTCTGTGTTTCTGTTGCAATTTAGATCAGATATTCCTCATTAATAAATTGTAATAGATCATGGTAGACTGTGAAAAAAGGAAGTAGACAAACGATAAAATATTTTTTTTTACATTGAAGACAAAATATATTATAATATAAATATATTATAAATGTATGCACGGAATCGTCTCATTTCAAACAATATGTTACATTGTAATTTCACTGGACATAGTCCGGTCATTATAAATAGCTTTATTTTAAGTAGAATTTAAGTAGAAATTATCAGTAGCAGCACCTCAGCAACAGCTTTGGTAGGAGTTAAACTAGCTTTGGTAGGAGGCGTTGCGCGCGTAGCTCCAGAATACACTAGTTCAACTTATATTTTGGTTTCTTATAAAAATAATGTAGTAAAAGTCATATTAAAGGCGAACCCATCAGTGACCGTTTCACAATCAAAATCTGATTGATACATTATGTCACTGATTGTGTTCAGCGAAATAGCAGTGTGGCAATCATTTTGGCATGATGTTGTATAAAATGTAGACTATTGACAAAAGTCTGCAAATATTAGTCTGCTCAATTCAAACTGTGAATTTATAATATCTCAGCTTTGACGAAGCCCTACGACATATCCACCACGAATTAATCGGTACTAAACCTAACAATTTACGATTTTTGTTCGACAGCCATATCGCAATTATTTTTTTACTAAGGTGCCTACAAAAAAATACCTTCTGTCTCAAACCCAAATATGTATTCTCTTAAAATAACTACAATACTATATATTAAATACTTAAAATTAATATAACTACAATACTATATATTTATAATATCATAAATTACTATAATATAATAATATAATTATAATATAATAAATTACTAATATAATTAAAACAATTAGCAAATTAGAACATTAACTTACATCCTGTAAATTACTATTACATTCTTTCAATATTATAGTATGATTGACAATTATTTTTACCTCTTGAACTAGTTTCACATCACTTCAGCCTATCCTAGCTAAAGTCCACAGCTGAACATAGGCCTCCCCCAAAGAAGTTTTTCACAACACATTTTATTAATATATACCAAATATTTGCTTAGCTGCACGTAATACTTCAAAATTTACTCAAGTATTAAGAATCGAGGAAAATTATTAAAAAGTTTATGTTTACGAGGCATTAGAGCATAAGAAAGCATGGCAGAGAGTAATTAATCCAATTTATTAACTACAAACTAAGTTTTAGTAAAATTTTACAATGAGGGTAAATTCCAAGTGTTCGTGAACGTTTCTGTTTGCCAATTATCGATATTACAAAAAATTATAAATGTTCACGCTGTGTAGTTCCAACTTTTACTTGCATAAAACTAATTAACGTTTTTTTTTTCATTTACACTTACACTACATTTCAGGTACATTGATTATTTCAAACTGTGCTTCAATTAAATTAAAAAACGGATATTGAAATTAATCAAGTTAGTATTAAAATTACTTAAACTAACTCGTAAGTAGCTAACTTAGCAAATACTTGTTGAAAAAATATAACTGTCCACATACCAAAAGCGTAAGCCCTTGCGATGTTAAATAAATCTTTACTATTATAATTAATTTAAACGGTAAAATTATGGGATCTCGATGTTAAAAATACAATTATACAACATTACCCAAAATCACAGCTATTTAAAATAATGTTCGACTCTAATCGTCTCGTACAGATAATAAAACGTATAAACACAAGCCGAAATTCGTTATTTATTTAATTTTTGGAAATTACTTTAACGTGTTTGTTAGGTTTATCAAAGTAACCCAGGATTAATTTTCTTCACACACTATCATTTTCATTTAGTGAGTACTAAAGTAATAATGAATGGCAATCTATGGGTGACGCCTATGGTCAGCAATGAGCTTGTGACAGGCCGAATGTGACAATAATGGTTAAAGTAATAAATGGGTATTTATTCGCTCAGAACTGTACAGGTACCCCCACCCACCCCAAAGAGGGCAAATCTCGTTCAAAATCACAAATTCACTTGAACGCGATACAGCTTTATGAATGAACAATGTCGATCGTTAGACATACTGATAGCGAACCCCATATTAGGGTAATTAACAGTAGCGAGTCACCAATCCACCATGCATATTTTAAATGATTGAATGAGGTAACTCTGAACGTCAAAAAAGAGCGTGGAATTTTTGGAGGAAATAGGAATAATACGGCACAGGTATTATTCCTATTTCCTATATAGTTCCAAATTAACCACTAGTTTGCGGGTTCAGGTTATACCATATCTCCGTCGACCTAAAACTATGACTATGTTTTAGAAACACGAGGCAGCGACACGGTCAATGTTTTTAACGTTATTATGTAAATTATGGTATTTGCGTCCAGTACGCATTTAACGCTAATCGGTTCACTAAAGTGACGACATAACACGGTCGATCCACGACCATAACACTAACAGTGTTCCACCCATCTATTTTACACTTAATGTACCAACAATCTATTTTACACTTAATGTAAAAACAATATCTCCCAACAAATAATATTTTGTCTATTTATAGTTGGAATTTTTAAGTACATATGACTATCCCGTTAAGGAATATAGGCTTGACACCACTAATTCCTAAGTAATTAAATCGTTAGTAACCAATGAATCTAATTTTACTATTAAAACTACAACACATACATTTATGCAATAACGACAACGTCACAACATTTTAACGCATTCACAGACTTTTATGTCTAACTTTTATATCGAACGCTTGAATAAAAGGACCTTACTTGTATATTATGTTGCTTTGGTTTTGTAAAAAAAGTTTATTTGGAATAACATTCTTGGAACAGCTCGCAACAAATTCCATTGAAAAACAAAAAACTTTTACTCTCTTTTGTTCGCGACGAGGGTGAGCGCTGTGCACGCTGTCGGGGAACCGAGCCCTGCACCCGATCAGTCGTTGTGTCGCCAAGCCGTACTACGGAGGTTATAATAACTTTACATGAATACTTTACCATTTTCCCTTCTTGTCTAGTTCAATAAGTAAAAAAGGGACGAGTATGTTAACACTGCAGCACTCTCAGAGCGAACGTAATACACTCATCGCCCGTTCACTTGGCAGGACGCCCAGTGACGCGTGCCAACGTCCACGTGCAGTCAGACAAGTAATGAGTTTACAGTATAAAAGCAGCAATTTGATACCTCTCTCAGGCGTCAGTCCCGCTTCGCAAATTACTTCACTTTATAAGTGTAGAAGTGAAAGAACAAACGATGTCAAATATAATGCTATATGAAAATTAAAAGAACGTACCTATAAGCCTATACGTCATTCTGGCTTTTAATAACATTCAAATTAAGTTCAGAAGTAAACGTAGCAAGACGTTTACTTCTGAACTTCCTAACAAAATATATTTTTGTCATTGTCGCAATCGCGAGGCATATTAAATACTTTCCAGTGCATAAGGCTTCGCGTGCAAAAAATGAGAGGAACAGTACCTATTTCTGAAATAGTAACAAATGTATAATAATATAACACAGTAAAGTTGTATTGATACGAGGAATAATAAATTACGTGCTCTAATCTACGTAATCAATATTGAAATAACTTATAAGCTTGCTATACACTCACTAAAACTTCAGGAATATAGATATAAGTAAATGAGACTTAAGAATAGTACTAAATAATATTAAGCAATAATTCTCACATCTCTCCCCATAGATGGCGGTAGTGAAATATTCATACGAACATGATCTACAAATATTTACAGTTGATTGATTGCTAGTATCCTACCAGTTCATAAACAGTTCAGTAACAGTATTTAGTTTACAGTATACCTATAATGAAGTTAGTAAATTTTTAAAGGTGTTTTAACATGGAATTTTTTTTTACAGAAGAAGGGGACAAACGAGCATGCGGCTCACCTGATGGTAAGTGATCACCGACGCCCACGAACATCCACAACATCTGAGGAGCTACAGATGCGCTGCCGGCCTTTAAGGAAGGAATAGGCTCTTTTCTTGAAGGTCCCTAAGTCTTAACTGTTCGGAAATACCGCTGGCGACAGCTGATTCCACAAAGTCGAAGTTCGTGGCAGAAAACTTCGAGTAAAACGCACTGTGGTGGAATGCCGACCATCTAGGTGGTATTGATGGTACTTGGAATTCTGTCGCGATGTACGATGGTGACACTCAGCGGCTGGGATCAATCCGAACAGTTCCTCAGAGCTTACCCGTGGTAAATTTTGTAAAAAGTTCAAAGAGAAGCAACATCTCTTCGCAAGGGCAAAGGATCAAGCCATACATACACGTACCTAATATACGGATTTCGAATGTAACTATCTCTTTGATATAATAATGATTATGTTTTCATTGATTGAAATATTTTTAATATGTCATCTACCATGTCTAACAAAGTTTCTAGATACCTACCTAGATATAACGAAGCATTCCTACGGGTTGCTAACGGTATAATAAATAAACTACCTTTCTCATAATTAACACATTAATAGCATTATTTGCACTTTCGTGTATAGTATAGTGCTACTAATCTGTCTACGTACTCGTACCCATGTACTACGTACGTACCATACTTAACCGACAAAAGCCACTAGGAAGACAATTAACATCTGGGTCGGATGTTGAAAGGTCAGTCCACATTAACAGTGTTATAATTTCAATAATTTAAAACCAAGGTTTTAGGAAATCTAACTTCTCACTACTCATTATTGCAATACAACCACTCAGTGAATCATGGTACTCGCGTTAACGCATTATAAATGCCCAGTTCTCCCAAGGTCTTATCACCAGATAGCAATTAATAGTTTTAACGTTAACATAAATATATTCGAATGCATCTCATTCGGTCAAGTTATATTTTATTTAGGAGTTATTAAGTATCACTGCAACGGTGTGATGGAACATTGTGGAAGGAGAAGCGGACGCGCCTTGGCGGTGACGTCACATTCGGCTGAAGTGAATCATTCGTCCGCGTCCACGCCTGCGGGAGCCAAGCGATGCGCATACGCATAAAGCACGCTCCGTTCTTTATGCCTTCCACGATATCAATAAACCTTCAAAATAGGTCTCTTGTTTATGTGCCATAAAAATATATTCATTCATATTGATTACCACCGACGATCACAATTGACCAAACAATCGGGTTTTAGAACGTGTACATATGTAGCGGACAATAACGTTCTGATCGTATCTCGATCGTACACTACATTATAGACAAAATGTATTTTATAATTCAATAAAATCGTTGGATATTTTAAATAATGTTATTACAATGTCTAGATTAGTTATAATCAGACATAATTCCTTTGTTATTTGTATACAAATATGCGGTAACTTATGTGCAACCAATTTTTATACACGGCGTTAAGGTTATTTGAAATGGCAAGCGAAGTTTATCTTTGTTTTACATTTTAATAGTCTGTCGCAGGATCGTTTCTTTCAACAGGGTACAGAGATCACTTCATATTCTATGGTACGGAGGTCTCTGTTGACAGCTAACAATAATATGGTTAAATTAACAAGGCAACACACGTCGCGGCGGGCGCGCGGTGCGAGTGTGCGGAATGTCTATTCAATCGGCTACTTCGTCTGAGCATCGACTATAGCTATTTTCAAGGTTGTTACTTATAACCTTATAACGGATGTCACTCTTAACTCTTAACTCACAACTCTTAAAGTACAAAATTAGTTTTAAAATATTACAAATGGACGAACATGCCATTAGTAAATTTCAAATTTAATGAAATGTGTAACGTAACGTCGCCTGCACTTGATTCGCCCTACTGATTGACAAAGGAGGCTCTGGCGATGGATTGGTGAAGGAAAGTGGGAATCCCACATACATTAATAGATGGAGGGAGTAGCATCACTCGTGCGCAGCACTGCGCTTAACAACTCGCTTGCCCAGCGTGCTTAGTCTGAGCAAATCCTCCATTAAGGCTAGGTTGGTGAGTTTTGAGGAAAGCCTTTATTCAACAGGGAACTAAGTTAGAGTGTTGTTGACGAAGGAGAAGAACGCAGAACGTCGACATAAACCTTGAATGACAACTTTTCACTCTCCCCAACCAGACGAATATATATCTCAATAAGCCCCCATAATGATAGTGAGTATCACTTTACTACTACACTATAGTGAGTATCACTATTATTATTACTTATAAACTATTCCGAAATATTAATATATCGTCATTGTATCAGAAGATGTAAGCCGCATTGTCGTACCTAAACTACCTAAGTACCCACAAAGGTTGTGCTATCTATCGGCCTTTCTTTCTGACTTCATATTCATTGGCTTATTACACAAAACATAATATAACCATTCGTTCTCTTTTTGATTAAAACTCATCCCTTAATAAATTCATATTTTTCTGAGTAATATAAATACTTAAATTATTGTACCCCGACAGGTGATTATACGTGTATGAATGGCGGTCTCGAACCTATTCGTTTCGTCGTCTACACCCTAACCATAGAGGCTATTAGCTTTTTTTTTGAGACACCTACAAGCCCTCCATCTGTCACGTTTTTCCCAAATAATATCTGGGGAAATGTTGATTAAAAGGATTATCATGTTTTCTAGACCTCTGACCACCCCAGTATTGGTTATACGGTCGCTAAAGTAGTTACTATCTCTTCCGAATCATTTACAGACATCATCATTCATCATCATCATCATTTCAGCCTATTAGAAGTCCACTGCTGAACATAGGCCTCCCCCAAAGATTGCCACGAAGCACGGTCCTGAGCCACCTGCATCCATCGACTTCCCGCAACACTGCGCAGGTCGTCACTCCATCTTGTGGGGGGTCGTCCTACACTGCGTTTGCCCGTACGTGGCTGCCACTCGAGAACCTTTTTTCCCCAGCGGTTGTCAGTTCTGCGAGCTATGTGGCCGGCCCATTGCCACTTCAGCTTGCTGATCTTTACGGCTATGTCGGTTACCTTAGTTCTGCTGCGGATATTATCGTTGCAGACTCTATCACGCAGAGAAACACCGAGCATAGCCCTTTCCATAGCGCGCTGAGCAACTTTGAGCTTCCTCATACGGGCTGCAGTGAAGGACCAAGTCTCGGATCCGTATGTCATCACTGGCAACACGCACTGATTGTATACTTTCGTCTTGAGGCTTTGCGGTATACTCGACGAGAAGATATGACGTAGTTTCCCGAACGCAGCCCAGCCGAGTTGGATTCGTCGATTGACCTCTGAGTCGAAGTTGGACTTACCTAATCGGACAATTTGTCCCAGGTATACGTACTCGTCTACAACTTCGAGCCTATTGTTCCCAACAACAACCGGTATTGGTGTGACATGGACGTTTGACATGAACTTCGTCTTGTCCATGTTCATCTTAAGACCAACCTGTTGGGAGACGTTATTGAGGTCATTGAGCATTGTACTAAGCTCCTCCAGCGATCCTGCCATAAGAACTATGTCGTCGGCAAATCGAAGGTGAGTGATGTATTCGCCATTGATGTTGATACCGTATCCTTTCCAGTTCAGCTGCTTGAAAACATCTTCCAATGCAGCGGTGAAGAGTTTCGGGGATATGACATCACCCTGTCTTACACCTTTCTGCTGTTGGATTGGTTTCGTACTCTGATTCTGTACTCGGATAGACATCGTAGCCTCATTGTATAAACACCTCAGCACTTCGATATACCGAGAGTCTATCTGGCACCGCTGGAGAGACTGTAGCACCGCCCAAATTTCGACTGAATCGAAGGCTTTCTCATAGTCCACATACGCCAGACATAATGGCAAGTTGTACTCCTCGGCCTTCTGTACAATCTGGCGAAGAGTATGTATGTGGTCTATGGTACTATAGCCTTTTCGGACTCCGGCTTGTTCGGGAGGCTGGAAGTCGTCAAGTCTGTTCACTAGACGATTTGAGATGACTCTCGAAAACAGCACGTAGACGCGGCTTAGAAGCGATATCGGTCTATAATTCTTCAAAAGGCAGTTATCCCCTTTCTTGAAGAATAGGACAACCACGCTTCTACTCCACGCTTTCGGCGTAACACCGCCATGAATGACGGAATTAAACAGCTTCTGAAGGACAACAAGTATCGGTTTTCCACCCGCTTTCAGAAGCTCAGCTGTAATTCCGTCCTCACCCGGCGCCTTGCCGTTTTAAGCTGTTTGAGAGCCATCCTAATCTCGCTCAGACTGACGTCCGGGATGTTATCGGAGTAATGTCGGATAAGCTTGGCTCTTGGGTCGTTACTCACATCAGTGTGTGGTTTCAACGACGTTGTGTACAGCTGTCCGTAAAATCTCTCGATCTCACTCAAAATCTCGGCTCCAGCGGAAATGACTGCGCCGCTTTCGGTCTTCAGCTTGGTCAGTTGGCTCTTTCCGATAGACAGATCTCTGGCGAAGACTTTGGAGCCATGGTTCCGCTCTATCGCTTTTTCAATACAGGCTGTATTGAATTTGCGTAAGTCTTGCCTCATACATTTGGAGATCTGTCTATTCAGTAGCCGATACGCTGACGCATCCGTTGTAGACTGCAGCTTTATCTCACGCCTGGCTTTCATGAGTTTAAGAGTGTGATCAGAGAGCTTTTGGGGCTTGTTCGTGCGGCGGGTTCTGCAAAACTTAGCTCCTACCGCATGGACAGTTTCCACTAGCCTGCTATTCGTATCATCCACTGTAACGCAATCGTCCAGGCACTGAAAGCGATTATGCAATTCGAGCTGAAAGCTCTCGGGGTTCTGGATAAGGGCACGTGGTGGGCGGAGCGTAGACTTCACCAGACGAGACCGCTCGAGCCTAATGTTAAGGTTCAGTGTGCCTCTTACCATTCGGTGATCACTGCCGGTTTTTACCCTAGTGATCACAGAGACATCACTGAACAGCTGACGCTTGGTCGTCATGATGAAGTCGATCTCATTTTTTGTGGTACCGTCCGGGCTCATCCATGTCCACTTCCTGTGGGGCCGCTTCTGGAAATAGGAGTTCATCATGAAGAATCCCTCCTTTGCCATGAAGTCAGCCAGCTGTTGCCCTCTTGGGTTCCGTTGCCCTACTCCAAAGTTCCCCACTATCAGCTCATCGCCTTTTTCGTACCTAGTTTTGCGTTAAAGTCTCCCATCAACACCGTGTAGTGAGTCTTAGAGCAATGCATGGCTCTTGAAATATCCTCATACATTGCCTCCACTTCATCATCAGGGTGTGTCGAGGTTGGTGCGTATACCTGTATGACCTTCAGCGAATACCTTTTGGTTATTCTGAGTATAAGGTACGCGACCCTACTCGACACACTTCCGATCTCGATCACGTTGTTGATGAGAGACCTGTGGACGATAAACCCGACACCTCCTTGGGACAGATGGTCACCCTGCCGGTAGTAGAACAAGTTACCGGATTTTAGGATTATAGAGTCCTCTCCCTGTCTTCGGACTTCAGACAACCCTATAATACTCCAATGTAACTTGCTTACTTCTTCTTCCAGTTCTAGTATCTTCTCGTCGGTCCTCAATGTGCGTGCGTTATATGTTGCCAGGTCCAGTCGTTTGGGTTGGCAGCTAGAAATCAGCCGGTGATTCTTCGCACCCCCTGCCTCGCCGTTACCATGGCTGCCACCATAGCCAGGACTAGCGAGGCCGCCGGGGACTGGGGCCATTGCTTTTTCTACCTCTCATCATGGGGTTTGCCTTAGTTGCCACGCCTGGCGAGCGGGTTGGCAACCGCTTTTTTTTTTGTTCTAGTGCAGGAAGATGCTGCTGCCCATCTCCTAATATAATTTTTTTACCATTAGTCGCCTTTTACGACACCCATGGTTAGACAGGGTTGGCGCTATTCTTTACTTCCGACAGCCACACGGACATATGCGACTATTATATATATATGTATTGTGTATAAATAAGCAACACACTTGTCATTAATGCATCAATCAATAGTTAGATAAGAAGCGATACGTGCTTATGTGACTGTCGTAAATCACTCTTTTCTTGTTGTTGCGTTTGTAGGCGACATATCTTTCACCATTCGCAACAACGATCGATATCAAGTCGTAATAACAATCATAACGTATAGCTCTTTATTTGCACGTTGACAATAATTACAATTCACGAAAAACTTATAAAAGCTATGAATATTAAATCAAATATATTTATAGGAATGGCTAATAATTTCGAAACGTTACTATAATAACTTGATGCTTAAAGCTATTAAACACATTTCTATTTATTTATATTAAAGGTAGATAAATTAAAAGCTCAAGACGACCACTTCAATGGACAATCGACGGTTACCAAGTACGGCACTTCGTTACGCATGTCTTTACCTTCCCGTACCCGATCTGATGCAGTGTCAGAAACACCTGACCACACGAGACCTGAACACGAATAACGTGTGTGTTGCACAAATACTAGTTTCGACTGGGATCCAACCCAAAACCCAGACCCTATGAATTTCAAATCAGGTATACTAAACATTAAGACGCGTTAAATACACGTCTATAAATAAGGAAAATTTTACATTGTTTTGCAGTTTAACCAGCATAGTACTCAACGGATAACGAGAACAAAAAATTATAGATAAATTCCTTACTCATTCACAGGAAATAGTGATCGGGTACGTATTTACAGGACACGTGTAGAGTACACACACAGGGGTGAAGAGCGGAACGGGTCGGGTGATAAGCGCATATACCGATTGGACGATCATTATAAATCATAGACGCAAATGTGGTAGCTTCTGACCCTCGTTAGATTATGTACCAGCTTCCTGTTATTCACACAGCATAAATAGCGCGAAACACTTTTTGAAACGAATTAAAGCAAGGAACCACTCCTGAAGTTTCACAATTTAATCTCATAATTGAGGTCAGTAGATCATCTCAATGGATGACTGGATAACGTCAGTTGCGAGCTGAACAGTCATAAATGATATTAATGTGTGCCTGCACGGCTGCTCGCGTTTCGATTTAGACCCACTTATAAAATATTTCATAGCTAAAGAAAAATATCGTAAATAACCATGCTACTTATTACTGCTTATTCTAATTCTAATAATTATTACACATACAGAGTAAAAAAACTTTTATTTTAACAAATATGTAGCTATGCAAAACAAACATCCCAAAACAACCTAATTCTCCAAAATTATCATTTTTATTAAAACTAAGGAACTACTCGTATTTCATACACTCGTAACACTCTACTTATCTTTCAAACGTTTTCCTCGTAAATATGCTATGCTCCGTATTATAACGGTAATACGAGTACATAGTACATACATATCTCGTTACATAGGTTTGTGCCCCAGTGGCTATGCCACTGCTTCCTGCGATAGCGCAGTCGCTTGCCCGTTGTAGAGATAAACGCCTCGGCCGACTTCCGTCCCCATCTCCATCTCTTACTCATAATAAACAAACACCGTTTGTATTTGTATACAAATACGATAAAAAGTGCCATATAATCACTACCTCTAACAGTAGTTAGTGTGTGGTCACTGTGTTCCAATCATCTTTTTTAAGTTATAAATATAAATTGATATACAGATATGTTACACCATATTGCTGTGTATATAACACTAATATAGGAAATCAGGCACCCCATCACATCCCGTGGTCGTCAAAGGGAAAATGCTGAAAAAGTTAAAACCCACAATATTTCACCCATCTCAAATATATCAGATGAAAGTTATACTGACAAGTAAAGAACAGCATCGTCTAAGGTGTCAGTAATGTGATCGTGCCCCCGTCTGCCAAGTGTGGGGATTACGTTAATCCTCCTATTTGGGGGAGGACCAATTTTCAGCAGTGGACTGTTTAAATGTTGCTATAGACGGACACTATTTTCATTGTCATCATTGCAGGCCGACGTAAATTTACTTTTCATGAAAAAATCTTTCCTCATAGATTAAAGGTAAAAGTTTCCCTTAATTTTAATCCATGCGTCAGTACATTAAAAGGTCACCTTACGCGTCATCTGCCTGTACCAAGGTGACCTTGGAAGGAACAACCTTTCCTAAGAATTCTTATTTGGCCAAACCGACCGATTATTTATTCTTCTTGTTCCTACTTATATTAGGATTTAACAAGTGAAAAATATTTAGAGTATATGAATTATATACGTGGTCGAGTCACCCTGCAGCTGTATGACACCATAAAGAGATTGGCTTGACTAACGTGAAATAGCAACATAATGCTATTGTCTCGTATGATGAGTGATTGACAGAGAGAAAATAAATTAAAAATTTAAATTAAACTATGTACATTAGAAAGTGTCAAAAGGATCAATTCGAAGGTTAAATGGAGATTTTGCTGTAATAGGAATCAGTTAGTAGTAATATTCTGAGCAAAGCATTTAATTCTTTTCTGGAGCATTTTCAGTTAAACAAACACAATAATCCTAAATTAATTCTAAAAAAAAAAATCATGTTTAACTAACTACATTGATATCCTATGTATCAGACTTCAGATGGAAGTATACAATTTACTCTTAATTATGTAAAAAGTATATATTGGATATTGGAAGCTAAGCAATTAATTAACGCATACATCCGTGTAGCGGCCGTGATGAATGCTGGAGTCCCTTTAAACCATCTCAAAAGTGTCAATAGTCTAATGGGTTATGGTGCGGACTGCGTCACACCATTCTAACCTTCATGCGTCTATTGTTGTGAACCACTACACAAACTTTGGCTTAGTTAAAGTGGTTAACAGAAATATTTAGTAAGGTTAATAGCATTGGTAATAGTTGGTCTTTTAGTTACCTAGAAATAACTTTTATATGCATTCCCCTAACCCGCCTTCGCAGGAGTAAGGTCGGGCTTGCACCGACTCAGGGTTCCACGGTGTTACACTTTCGCCGCATAACAGCAGGGCCACGGGACGGATCCGCGATCAACGTGGATGACCAAGGTGGGCTAGTTTTCCCCCCGCCTCGACAAGGAAACCCATTCGGGAGCAAGACAGACCTTATCAGGGCTAGCAGAGCATGTATGTGGTGGCGGTATAGTTGGTTATGCACGCGGGCATTCAGGTAGCTAGCGGGGGGCAATACACACGACAATTAAGACCTCACTATTGCTTTAAATTAGATGAGGTAAATTGTAACTTATTTCCTATAGTGATTCAAATTAATATATATAATACTGTTTTAAGGCTGGCCGAGGTACTGCCATGCCCGAATAGGAACTCAGCCACAATTATATATTAATATCATATTACGATAACACAAATTTATTAAGTGTCTTATCTCAGGCCAAGTAAGCAAATGTCGATAACTGATTATTCGACGTGATCGGATATTAGGGTCAATTGCCTTGTTCATTTACTGACTTCATATTTGATAACAATATTTTAACTGGCTCGCTACTGTCGCCCACTCTTTTTTAATGCAACAAAATGGCTGTATTAATAGAGTAATACTAATTTAAAATTGTAAAAAAAAAACTGTTTCTGAACATTGTATATATTTAACAAAAAACCTTATGGGATAAAATATATGCTTGATACAAAATTCAAGAATTTTTTTAGAATCGTTTGTGGGTTTGTTAGTTCAGACATCAAGCAAAAACTACAGGATTGATTTTGATGCACGTTTTTAATGGTTATTATTCAACTTATGAACTGTGATACTTCATATCCCGGGCAAATTCCGAGATCGACTAATACTCTTACGCCAAAAAATTACTGTATGAAACTGGCCAATCCCATAATACCGTAGCCAATATTTGTGCAAAACACAAGTTATTGTTTCTGCTATCTGGTTGTTGTGTTACGTTCCTATGTGGCTCCTATGTGGTTGCGTGTACACAAACGGTACTAAAATATCTCCTGCGCACTTCACAACTGCCAATAGTATTCGGAAGTTTGATTCTACTGCTGCAGATAGTCCTCTCCAAGTAAGCGCCAAGAAGCCGGCATACATTTCTTGAAAGAATTACCTATACTACAGGCTGGGCACACAGCTTGGTAACCACTGTATCCTAGGGATTCCGCTTCCTATCACTAGTCTGTGAGAATTGGGTGAAAATCAGTTGTGCAGGTGAGGTTGGAGAAAAATAAGTAACCTCGTAAGTAGTATCGTAACAACGTGTACTTTTTTTAGTCCCAGGGCTAAAATTCAATAATAAAATTACTCTGTACCCATGAGGTGCGTTAAGTATTTTTAAGTGGTCTTAAATTGGCAATACACTATGCAGAATTCCGTAACGAAGCAACTTTCGGAGACTTGAATTATATCACTTTGATGTAGCATTTGATAATTATTAAACACTTTTATACAAGCTTTTGCTCCCATTTTCACCCTCGTAGAATATAGGCTTACGGCGAAGTTTTAGTAGCTTTAAGCTGAACCCTGTCACCCTTCTCAGTGACCTTTTTGAAAGTACAATTTTTTTGTTCTAATGCTTTCTGGTAATGACTAGAATATAATCTATAAATTTGAGCTCAATCGACCGACTAGTTTTCGGGTTATGCGAGCCCAAATGTGCGCAGGCAGAAATTTTATATATAAAGATGTATGTTAACTATTTAACGTTAGTATAACATTAAAATAGGTCTGTTGTTTTTGGGTATTGATTCCATACTGGTTAATCCCGGTATTTTGTCTTGATTAAACAGTCTTTAACTTTCGAATAAATAAATGAACAGTACAATGCTTCATTACTTTTTCGGATTTACGCCATTTAGTCAATTCAGCAAAAACAGCAGTGGACTAAAATAGGCTGATGTAGTATTAGTAGACAATGTCGAGATTGAGTGTCCTTTAAATTATGGTTTTGGAGTTTATAAGAGGAATCTCGTAACCTTTTAGGGTAAAAGAAATTTGACTACTTATGTATTTTATAATGATTTACACGTTTGACTTTGTAATCTAAATATAATAATAGTTAATGGAATTAAGCGTTAAATTAATAAATAATTTGCGTGCTCTTTGACGTGGTAGAGCCAAGCAGTGGCTTTTGCTGCAGCTCGGATAGGCCGGCTCGACCGAGGTAGTACCACGGCCTCACAGAATACGGGCGTGAAGTATAGGCATCTTGTGCTTCTTCGTTTCGTTCAGTAAGTAAGATAACGTGAGGCCCACTACCCTTCCCATCGCTATCCTTTCGAAATACTAGACACTATTCCGCATTTAAAAATTAAAATTATATATATTAGTAAACCTATGTATTTCCAAGAAAAGAAATATATAACAAAAAGCTGTTTTTTCTGATGTTGATCAGAGAATGAGAAGGATAGTGTACAAGTAATCTGTCATATAGGTGTCATGCTGTGGCGCCAAGTAACGTCGGCGAAGTTGATGTCACGGTCACTCGCGTTGCGTCACAGTGGTCACACAGGAGTGAACACACGACCTTATCGCTTCACTGCTCCGCCATCCAAGCCACTGATTGCGGACTGTATCTGAATCAGGTTATCAATACCTCAATTTTTCATTCAAGTTACAATAAACACAGGTGCACATTATACCTTCTAAAATTATATAATATTATCAGTTCAATCAATTAGTTTCATACATAATTCTCTATAAAAAGCTTGTTATTCAAGTAATTCAAATAATCTACACCCTGATCGAAAGGTAAGTTCTCCTCAGGGAGCGGGTAACAAAAACTTAAGTATTTCTTTTCTTTACTTTTATTTGTAAAAAGAAACAGGCTAATAGACCCAGACCTCCATGCAATGTTTCGTATTAGGCCATTGACTTAAAGTTCATTCAAACTATCATTTCCATTATTCCAAATGAGAAAAAATGCGTACGTAATTTTATGTTACATGTAATATCTCTGTTAATTTAGATTTTGTTAATCCGCAAAATTTGTTGATTCGTTTCAATAAAAACCTTTAGACTTCTGTCACTTCTACTTCCCGTAGTCTTGTGAAGCTAAGCTAATCCAGAAGTAAAATTTAAGAACTACATCACTTTTATTAAGAAAATTTTATTAGTTGGCTATAACACAATATATTGTATAGTCTTGCATTGTACCGCTTCCTTACCTTTGTTGTAATTATACAGTTTGTTACATTTTTATTTTATTAAAATGCCTATAGGCCATTTGTAAATTGTCTTAATAATACAAGTTCTTCAGAAACATCCATGATTCAATGCTGTTTGCGTAACAGTGAATGAAATTTTCTTTAAACAAAATGTTGAGTTTGTCGAAACCAAATCACACAGACTAGTGATGGGGCATGAGATAGGATCCCGCTTGCCCATTATTCTGGGTATGAATCTTCTACTTTTGCGGTCGCTTTGTTGGAGAGGCTTAGTTCAGCAGTGGACTAAAACATGGACTAATAAAAGCAGATGTAGTAACAGAAAATGTAAAGATTGAGTGTTCTTGAAATTATGGTTTTGGAGTTCATAAGAGGAATCCCCTAGGATTTTATTATGATTTACACATTAAACTTCGAAATCAAAAATCAACGTTATCGCATGATGTCATTTAACTGTGCCCTTGACTTCATCCACGACTATTTTATCAACCTCTATTCACACTAATGTACACTTAATATTATAATTTATAAATGTGAAAGTATGTTTAGGTGTTTGTATGTTTATTGCTCAATCATGTCAACAACTGAACGGATTTTAATGAAACTTCGTAGATACATTGAACATTCTATTTATACCGGACATATTAACAAAAAATACTTCGTTGAGGAACAACTTTACGTGGGCAAAGCCTCGGGCGGTTTCAAGTATGTATACCTATAAGATATATGAAGCTGAAGATATTTGTTACTTCGTTCGCAATGAACTAATTTGTTTCAAAACGTTTGTTATTTTCAACCCGAGATTTTATTGTTTATAATATTAAAAAAGGCTGTTTATAAACATCTACATAAACAAAGAGTTTGTCATTTCTATGATAACTATGTCACTTTATTTGAAAATATTTCGAAAATACTTGTTCAAGCTAAATATATTTCCGGGTTGATATTCACTGTTTACTTGGTCACAATATTTATCTTCCATGTATTGTAGAGTGCATTAGTGTTCAGACTGACTCACGTCAGGTTACATTGTAGCGCGAGTTGACCGTCGGACGATGGGACGTTAGCTTCAGCTCCTATTATTTAAATCCCCTTGGACACTAGCCCCATTATCCATCGCGCCTGGCGGCACACGCACTCGTGTGAGCGAGTACGCTCGGTCGACTGTCGTCAATGCCTGCGCCAAGGGTCGAGTCTGAAAAAGGAAAAAATCAAACTTCAATGTAACGTACTAAAAGACGCCTAATTAACTATACTCCATATAAAAGACATGAGTATATTCTTTGTAAATTTTTATTTTAATGTTAATTTTAAATTCTCGTAGAAAATTGTTCAATAAAATTATAACTCAAAATTAGGGATTTGCTTAACGTCTATATATAAGTCAAGTATTCTATAAAGGAGTAAAATTAATTTATACTTATTATTTTATTTTAAAAAGAGTTTATTTTGTTGTAGTGTTTCGTTGTAAACTTTTATTAGATTTATTTTATTTTTACTCTTCATTGTCTATACCAGAGATTTCCAAACTATTTTGGGCAGGAGACCCCTTTTCCAAAATGAACTAATACCTCAGACCTCCTTAGCCAAATACTTTAAATCCTATCTCTAGTTTTTTTCCTATTGATACAAAATACTTACCAATTTAAAAAACTAAATTCAAATTTCAAATAAGAACTTGTGTTAATTAATAGGGGTCGATTTTTAGACCTCGTTGGGAAACCGATATCGACCACTTTGGGAATCCTTGGTCTACACCTTACGCTAATGGCTAATATGAGGGGACTTAATCCCTCGTGGCAGTCCATCATCAATCAACTCTAGTTGATAGAGAAAATAATATTATAGGTTATTTAAATAAGTAATATTTCACATCTAAATACATTACATAATTTCATATATTATCAACATATTCGTTAACCCAAATCATATTAGTGATTGTTTCATCGTAAACGAGTTTTTCTTAATGTAATTTATAGTTGCAAATAAATATAACTGACTGTTATGGTGATAACCGAGACAAAGTAACAAAAACATGCTTATAGCTTCGAGTTATTATAGACACATCATTTAAACGCTGTTTATTTGAGGACTAATTGGTTCAGACTATTATAATTCTCTTGCTTGCATGCAACAGAATAACATCCAGTTGTTCCAACGACTTAAGTGTTGGTGCTTGTTACGCAAAAAGAACAAGACGTAAAGGCAGCTTGTTTCATATTTCTAAATATGGCCCGCATTATTGTGTTCGTAAGTAAGCAAAAAAAGATTTTAATTCAGTTCGAAGTAAATTATACTCCATGCATGTTAGTAAAACACACATAATCATGATAGAATCGCCTAAGTAGGCAAGAAGACATTAGGAATTTATGAGTTGGATTATTGGGACGTTATTGATCATTCGTTGACGTATACAGATGCTTGAGAAAAATTGTTATTATATACAAATTCTTAAAATGCTTTTTTATTCTACAGGCACAATACGAGTATGTGACAATTACAATTCTAAAAATTATTTCTATTTTATTAAGATTTTATATTATCTAAATAGTTTTATAATACTTTCATAAGCAATTCATAATTTTTCTCTGCAAAAAGGTAGATGCCAAAAACGATTTGTCACTCATAGCGAAGGCGCTCTTGTTTGATGAGGCAACGGTAATTAATCGGTTTACGGACGTCGGCCGTCGACTTGCAATACTACGCCTTCATTAACGAGTTCCCCGCCGGGAATATACGAGATTTGTATTAAAATTGATCATAAATTAATTCGATTGTGTAAAATAGCATTGCGTGTAGTTTTACGTACTTTTCGATTGAACTATAAAGCTAATGTTTTTAATTTACTACTACTATATCAGGCTCTTTTAGTCCACTGCTTAACACAGGCTTCTCCAAGAAAGTGCCGTCAAAAGCCGGTATACGTTTCTTAGATGGTTTACCAGTGTGGGCACCTTCCACTAGTCAGCCATCACTAGTCTGTGGGATTAGGGTTCGGGAAATGCACATGAATACTCCGCCTTCATTCAGTCGCCCGAGCCTAGTTTGTTTGGTAGCAGGGTGCATCACGTGTTGGCATTTGGAGAGGTGGTACACTTCACACAATGATTTATTCACTTTTTATAAAAAAAAAATTCACTTCCATTACATGTTCATCATATTAATTGAAAAAAATAGATAAGCGTGGAAAGAAAATTCACCACACGAAAGTCTTAACCTATTTCGTGACATAAACACTGCCCAGGGATGACTAGTCGTGTAAATATTTGATACTTCGCCTTCTTAAGCGCAGTGCAGCCTCGTGACATTGATGCACATAAATTTTTAGGCGTGTTCTTATTTACACTCAAGTAAACAATGGTGAATTTAGAATGTTGTAAATACTTTCACTTGTTCCGGTATATTTTGGTGAGTGATGTAAAAAAAAATTATATTTTCTGGGATATTTAAAATGCTAGCCGAGTGACTAGGGGAATTGCCTCTGAACCAATGAGTTGTTCGAAACTTTGTACGATTTGTATCGTATTTCACAGTTATTGTTATTATTTTACACGTATGCAATCCGTCACGTTATCCCACATAAACTCTGGTGGAACCCTCGCAAGTATTATACTACAAATAAGTGTTCCTGGTTTAGGTGCCTGTCTTGTCTAATTTATGTATGTAAAATGCCTCTACAACATAGGAGAAATGACTTCAGTGTGGTACCGTATTTTTTATTTCAATTAAATAATATTTTCATTTACATAAATTCACTCGAAAATACGAAGAGATATCAAAAGGTGTGTACTCTGTAGACTAAATTATACACTTTTTTCAACGTTATGCATACAGAAAGCTGAAGCGCTCCAACTCTCAATTTCGCTATATCTTATCGTACGATGAAGTAAAGTCTCACAGTATGAGAAAATTATTCGATATGTATCCCTTAGTCTAAAAACCAATATTTATTTATTAAAGTACAAAAACATTGAGTGTGATTCGTGCAAAGAACCTGCGACACAGATGTCTGGCCGTAAAGGATTTAAGGCTTGTAATTCATACTTTCACTTTTTCTTTTGGCTTCTTTGTTAATAGTAGAAACCCGGACACGTTTTAAATATTAATTTAAAACGTGTACATATAACATAAGTCGGGAGCTAGGGCCCGGGACAGCTGGTCGGTCGAAGGGCAAGCGAGACGTAGGTAGACGCCGCCGCCGCAGCGACAGTAATTATCGTGCCTGTGTCGACGACTCCAGGCAGATCGTTCACCCCGAGGGTCGCGTACAATACGCATGTGTCGAGATCGCAATAAAGCTATCAAAAACACTGAATCACGTGCACTGTTCCACGTAAAACGTTTGGAAGTCGGTGCACCAAAATGGACCGTCGGGCCGACTGAAATTGAAACCTGATGGTGCTCACCTGATTCAATTACGAGAGAGTAATATGGAAATTATGATAGGTAATTATTTAGGTACAATGTTGCAATGAGTGGGGCGAGGCGCGGCCAATCGTGCAAGTCGACGGCTCACGGCCGTCCGCCACCCACTCGACGCTGAAGCCCATATAAAGTATACAGCTCGAAAGTACAATAATATTCATATTTTTATGTCATACACCATGAAGCAATAAGCTAATTGGCAAACAATCACGCACACAGGTCCCATTTTCTTTAGGCGTGTGACTTAAGCCGAAACAATATAAATCTCTTTACACGAGCACCATCTCAAAACGTTGTCCGGTAACACGTGGGCGACCTACAACTTTATGACATTAACAACACATTGCGTTATGAATTTAACTGTATCTCTTAAATTTAAACAGAATTTAAGAGACATTTTATTGTATATCGAAATAATAGTTATTGCGTAAATTTACCAAAGACTGGTGGCTGGCGGTTTTATCTACCTGAGTAGATATTGAGGATACTATGATTACTGCAAACATTTGCCAATTATTGTATATGATACGTGATGTACGCAGTCCTCAGACTCATTAGAAGGTGGATTGTGTTCAAACAATGCGTCATTACCTTTCCCAGCTACGGCTAATTCCCGCGATCTCTGAACAAACTTCATACAAGTAATTACTACGCGCCACTAGTATTAGCGAAAGCTGAGAGATAACTAGACAGAGATGAGGACTATTATTCGGCATTCAGCATAAAACACTGGATTCTGTATAAGTCTCTGATGCCATTTATATAAGCAATGACATACAAATCTTACATCTCTCTTAATATTTTGCATAATGTAGATAATTCAATCTTAAACTACTTGGAGGACATCCTTGACAAAAGCATATGTCTGTCTTGTGATCGATAAAATCTTTGTAGCTTATACAAATTATTGATACGGTTACAACTTTCTAAGTGTATTATATTTAGGAAAACCAATGTGGCAATTATTGCTACGACCATATCAAAAATATACTGATGTAATGACTAATGAAACCGATTTAAAGAAGTGAACGACGCTTGCTTTATGAATGAACAAAATATTCCGATCAATGGAATGTTCTTATTATATTGCCTTTCTAAAAAAAAATAATATCTGTACATTCGGTTCTCTCGTCGTCTACCTGATAATTTAAATAGTTCTTTGTTTCTTAGGTCGTCGACCTCCTTATCTACGTCTATCCTATTAAACCATTTGGAAATCGCAGCACACTACAATTTGACACACTTAATCAGCATGTTAATAATCCACTGCTGGACTGCGTCTTATGGGAGGAGTTGTCATTTGGAGGTGGGTCTGCGATCGCAGTGCCCGACTTATGGCCTGGCATTTTTTGAAACCATGGCATTTTTGTAGCTTTTCCCTGAGTCGATTCTTGCGACATTCACGGGAAGAAAGAGGATAGCAGATTTTGTTCCGTCGCCACCACACGGCGGAATTACATGAATGTATTTATGTACATGAGGGTGTCCATACAATTAATAAACCGATTAAAAAATACACGTGCTATCGAACAAGTCCTTAAGCCCAGAAGATTATCAACACAAAGTGACAGCATAACATTGCAGTGGTTCACATGGTGAGTTACGAGATGAGACCTAATTACTATCGCCGAAGCGTTACACCTCAGTCCACGTTTTCTTACAAGAATACCCTATTGACAATGACTTTCAATATGCCAACATTGTACCGATCTTGAAAGACAGCTAATAATTAATTTATGTAGCACTCATGGCAACTAAACAAATGTCAAAAGGGGTTTTCGGGTGTAAGGGGGAATAAACCATATTTTTCACCAAATGTTAACATTCATCACTGTTACAAGCGTGAGTTTGAGTTATTGTTGCCTAAACGCGGTCAAGGCGCGCTCATTGCAGACGCCGTCTAAACGTTAATCATAACCTAATAAATTCATTAATTAATCATTAGCAGACTAATGCTTTTACTTGTTGGTACCACCCTCATACTTATTCTGCCGTGATCATATTCTATCTCTCTGTTGTTCTTATGTTACAACTGTTATTTGAAAGTTATATATATATGATTACGGCATGCCGTCTTAGTCCCCAGTGGTGACAACACATCTGTAACTTTTTCGATTGAAGATGGCTGCAGTGGCTACTTACCATCAGACGGACTGTAAGCTAGTTTTCAAACGTTTTATAGGTTCGAATTAAACGTTAATAGAAAAAGAAATATTATCTTCTTGTTTCACAGTAAAGATGGATCAACGGCATAATGTGTTGCAATGAAATTCGACCAATATTTAAAAATATACATTTTCATTAATCTAGTCTATAAAACGAAACTGTAGTTAACATTTAACACACATTAACTATTTTAAAGCGTCTTGATGTGGCACTAAACACAAACAGATTTGTTACCAAAATAAGTGTGTCGCGGGTAGTTTCGATTTGGGCAAGGGAGGCGGATGAGGAGGGACGACTGCGGCGTAGCGGCAAGCGCGGAGCAGAACGCAAATAGCAACGTGACCCGGCCATTGACTCGGTTTATCCTAATCCGTCCTACTACTCCAGTTCAGCCTTCAAGATGCGACCGAAGCCGATCGTATCCCGCTCGCCTTACTTACGTTATCTATGACTACACCGCGCATTTGGTCTTTCACATGACCTAATACTGCAATAGTGGAGCCTCTGAATGATTTTATCAAACGTTAGATTGTAAAATAAAAATTTAAATTGATCAAATTGCATAGGTCGTGCATACATTTATGACGCAAAGCCCACATTTCTTTGTTTACAAACCTCAAATATTAATATAACATCGCATTAAATAAAATTTGCACATTTTGGCCGAAATACAATTCCTCCTTAATTCTAGAATGAGCTAATAATAGTAAGTCTAGTACAAGTTATTCTCTATAAATATTACAACAATATAGACAAATTAAATAAACACTTGAATGGTAAGTTTTTCTATGCAGTCAGAAACAGATGTGGAAACATGGTCCCCTGTCGCTTTAGCGCAAAGTAAATAATTACATCCCGACAGTCACAAAGACCATCTTGCCCATCTAATTGAAATTTTAAATGAACATTGTTTAAATAACTGACACAAACAACATGACTGGTCGTAAATACAATTTAGAAAGTAATAAAATATATTTTGTTAACATATATCGTTATGCTTCGTTCAGCCCTTTCCCATAATGTCCCGGTACCAACACTGTTAAATGACTTGTAATTAAAAAGCTACGCCATATCTTAATTCGACGCCAAAAGGGACTGTATAAGTAGTAGTACTTACTGAAAAAAAAATTGAGGCATAAAAAGATACACCGAAATACGCCTTAAGAATTCCTTGTCTTTTAAATTAAATAATAGTACTTATATATTTATTCATAATATTCGATGTAACAAAAGTTAACAAGGTAGTTATATACATTAAGTCGAGCATTGAAATATAACCGACCTTACGTTAAGATGACCGACGCGTCTAAATAAATACACAATCGTCGGCGTCTCCTCGCGTCATTAAGGAATCTTCAGCATTACCTAATGGAGTATCCAATAAACGGAAACTTTTCATTGCATTAATATACTATAACGACAACTGTCTGTTAAGCTGTCAATCAATCTGTGATGGTGAACTAAGAAACGGCTTTTAAAAATTTAGATTATCACAAGTCGAAGATTGATATAGCAAAAACCGGGTATCAACTACTTGTTTATCATGCCCAAAGACAATGTCAACGACAAGTGTAATGGCGACTATTTTCATATTCGCAATTCTATATCCAATTATGTGACATCTGTAGCGGTGCTATCGCGCCCAGAGTTCATTTTGTCCTGTTGTCAGACGCACACTTTCAACTCGGGCTTCACACGCTTTGTTCAAAAACAATGCACCTCTACGTTCTTTTTGTTTTCGTTCAGACGACCTTTGTTGATAATAAACAATATCTCGACTTTAATGAAAGAAATCATGTAACGTGAGATTTTTTAGTCACTTGTTTTGCAACTATCCTATTTGTTAGTTTATAAAATCGAAAAAATGTGTAGCTCAAGGCCTTTCGTTTCATTTTCATCAGTTGTCCTTAATGAAATATATGTTTAATAATCATACAATTTTGCAACATAGAAATTTCTTTCAGCCTGCACAAGTTCTCTGTTAGACAGGTTTTTTCATGAAAGCGCTAATAAAAACCGACATGGAAGATTAATGAGCGCAGTACCGATACTCTCGACTTACAGCTGACCTAAGGCTGCTTTCCATCACAAGTCTATAGAATTTGAGTTCGTCATATTCGGATGGATCAGTCGATTGCCAGACCATCGTCTGTTAGGCTGCACATTGCGCAGTTGAGATTGACTTTTATTTGGTCAATAGAGGTACATAAGAGTTTTTTTTTTTCCTAGATTTAAGTAATGTGTGTAAATATTAGGTTATACGACTATACAATGTCTTGTGCTAACACGTATTACCCATACTAAAACATCTTAAATTATTGATCATCTAACAGAGGAACTTAGGCACGAGCTCAACAACAAATTAACAGATTATTTATATACAATGAACCGTGTGCCATACGGTTTGGACATTAAAAATCTGTTAATTTGTCGGTGAACTCAGGGCGTTAGAGAAGAGTTTTTGACCGTACAGACCGAATTAGTTTACGTCAATGCGGCTATCATCTATGCCTAAATATTCCAACATGTAAGTTCTCTAGCCCGCTTTAAAGCGCATGTCAATACGAGGGTGATGTTATAGGCACATAAATAATGTTCTGCACGAACTTTTATACCTTCATATTTTAACCAGTGTTAATGAAGCTTACCTTTTACAGTTACAACACAATTGATTGCAATTATCAGGTACATTGAATTATGTAGTTTATTTACAATTTCATAATTTTGTAAAAAAAATCACTTAAAATCTGATATTTAAACAAAGAGGTCATTTATTGCTTCATTTTTGCGAAACTGTTATGTAATATCCCAGAGAGGACAGCGCGAATGACATTTAGTGTTGGGGATCGAATCGTGCGCAGCCTCCGACTTCGCCCCAAATTGACTTCTGGCCTTCGCTCTGCTGAAGTGGGCCATCCGTTCCGCTCAAACTCCTTTGTAATGCTTTTGTTGCAAATTTATAAGCGATGGTCATAATAAAGTTGCTTGTATTCAGCGGATCAATCAACGATCGTTCTGTAGGTACGTATATTATATCCATATGTACGTATATATCCCTGTTCCCAACGAGGTAGGCAGAGACAATCTTCTTCCACTTGCTACGGTCCTAACATACTTCTTTCGCTTCTTCCACTTTCATCAATCTTCGCATGCATGCTCGTTGGTAAAGAGTACTCTTAACTTGGCCTTTTTTCAGAACGTCTCCGATTTTAACGTGAAATGTTCGTCTTCCTCTCCCGACTCTACCATTTACACTTGCCTCATATATTTGCTTCGTTAACTTACTTTCATTCATCCTCTCCACATGTCCAAACCAGCTCAGCCATTCTCAATTCGTGTCACTACATCGTCTTTCACGCCACAACGCTCTCTGATCACATTATTTCGAACCCTGTCAGTTATCTTCGCATCAATCATACTTCTTAACGCTCACATTTATACTGCATTTATCCTGCTTTCACGCCTCTTCTGCCATACCCAGCTTTCGGTTCCATATGTTAGTGTTGGTACCAATACCCTCTATGCACAGCCAAACGAACTTTGTGAGATATCGACTGGCTGTTCATAAATGTATGCAATACACCATTCACAATATTATCTGCCATCGCTCTCCTTTCAATGTCACATTCGTACCTTCCATCTCTCGTAAACATTGTTCCCAAGAAAATAAACTCATTCACTTGCTCTAACGACTTCCCTAACTTGATACATACTTCCGTCATCCTCTCCTCTCTTTCAAACACCATAACCTTTGTCTTATTAACGTTTACTTTCACGTCACGTTAACGTTACATTCCCGTTCTTTCTTTGAATTATATCCATCACCCAAAAAATTCTAATCCATAACATTTTCGTCACAATCGATCGTCGTCGCACAAATCGATTAAGATCATAGAATATGGGCGGATCCAGATAAACGGTTTACTGCTGTACTGGCTATCATCGTACAGAGCGTGTTATGAAAATCAAGACCGGTTTCAAAAATATATCAATTGAAAGCACTCGCCTGCTCGCGTGTTTAATATTATTGTGCAGCACCGTGCGTCGTCTCGCTTGCAACATCGTCGGCTGCGGTAACATAAACTTATCTGTCTGCACCTCCAACTAAAGCTTATGAAAATGGGACGTCCTTATTATCAAAGGGCACAGTTATTTATCGAAACTGTTTTAACGAATTCGCGACGTCTGCGGTGAAAGTGGACATACTTCCGTTATTTCATTCCAGAAGATTTGTATGCAAGCTAATAAGATATTATACAGGTTTATTTATCTATTCAATAATTTGCATAACAACATACTGTATATATATTGTGTAATCGTTCTAATTTAAGATCGCAAGAATTCTGTGGTGTAATAATAACAATGATACATCATATCATCTGTGTTCGTTTTGTTTCGTCTTGGTTTTTGAATAATATTTCCTAGTCATATTTAATAAACGAGATATGTGTAAATAAAGTCACTTTGTGTGCAAAAAACAGTAATGCAAACGCTATGAATTTAGTATACGTTATAAGAACTTAATTAAGGGTGTAGGGATAACATTAATAGACTGTAATTGTAAATAGTAGTAAGCTTCCCCTTTACATGCCACACCAAATGCCAACTTTACCTGCAGTTGGTACCATGTTAGCTAACAAACGAGGCAACTGAATGATGGCAGAAAACCCATCCGAATTTGCAAAACTTAAATTCCACAGACTAATAATTGGAACAACGTCGCCTGTATGAGGGTACCAGCATTGTCTTCAACAACCCGCTTGCCCACCGTGGCTAGTATGGGCTAACCTTTTAAAAAACTCATGCAGGCTTTTTTTAAGAGACATCTGTTCAGCAGTGGACCCAAACAGACTGATGAATTCTTCATATAGATTATCAAATCAAAGCAAACAAAACGCAGAAAGTACTCAAACAGCGCTGTATGAAAAGTACCTCCACCGTTTTAGCTTTAAATAAATGTAGTAAATACATTTGGTGTGATATTTATGAAAATTTAGATTTCGAATGTAACGACTGTGGTTTTTCTTTCGGACATCACCTGCGCACACTGTCAGGCCGCGTAAAAATCGAATTACCGTTAGACATGTGTCATCGCGTCCTCGTTACGGCTGCCAGTGCGCGGGGCTACCAAACTTGTTTCTTCACGTTATGCCCTCTTCAACTATATTTCATTTCGTCGAAGCTGTGACTCGTAAAGGCTAATTACGTGATTGTAATAGCAATCGGTCGCATTTTAATTAATTATTTCTAAACAATTGCGAGAAAAGGTATGCAATGCGTAACGAGCGATTAATGTATTACATGGTAGAGCCGCTATCAATTCCAAAGAATCTTCGTGAAATTTAGGGCAATCAAGCAATGTTTTTTTATTTGTATATAGAGTAATATTTATAATAGGAATTTTACGTTATTTGTATTCCTAAAATAAAACGAGTATTGTTAATAAAATCGAGTTTTATACGGCCTACAGAAGGCCACAAGACACCTCTCATTATGCGGATTGTTGCATTGTCTACCAAGTTGCTCCACTTGTTGCACACAGAGAATTTCAAGTCTTTCAATAGTATAATTACTGGACTCGCGAGTTTCCTTACAATGTCTTACTTAGCCACAAACATCACCTCTATAAAAATTACGAAGAAAATATGTTTTTAAATTTTCTGATACACTCACGTTAATAACTTAAAATAATAACTGATGGCATTCAACTTTAACTTGACTATGTTTTTAGATTTTAAGGCCTAATCTATTATTTTATCGAGACTTCCATAATTAAAGACTAGTTTTTGAATGAACGAAAACCTTCTTTTCCGGGTTTTTAACGACATTATAAAATTAGTGTAAATATTTATAAATAAAGACTGGACCACTCCAGTCTTTTATTTATAAATATTATTATTATTACATTATAATCATCATTCAATACAAAAAATTAAGTTTCACTAATTTACTTTATATACATACATAATCAAAATCATTTACAATGTCTTTTTTTTCCTTTGATTATGTCTTTCTTTCTTACTTGGGTAAAACCATAAACACAATCAGAAATCTATGAATGATTTATTACAGCGTCGCGATACCTATGCTATATATTGATGTTAACTATTTCTTTATAAAAACATATCTTTCGTGAATATTTCGGTCGTTATCAGTACTTTCAAATCGATAAACAAGTAGGTATCAGCTTAACGTTTATCTATGTCTGCAGGACATAAAACATTAATTTTTTACATAAAATCGTATGAAATTTACCGTCTTAGTTTACTGTACAAGTATATTAATAAATATTATAATTAACTACCAGTTTCTAACTCCAGTTAATATTCATATAAAAACAGGATTAAACTAGACCCTCTTGAATATGGTCTTTAACGAGTGACGTTTATATTGAGTATTTAATGATAAGTGACGATTCAATACTTAATTAAATATGCTTAAAAGACAGCGAATATTGCGGAAACTATCTAATCGTGTCAACCGTATCAATCCAAGTCAAGGTTAAACTCGTTGAAACGTCTTCCGTAAATTTGACGTTCGAAATTCGAAATGCAGTGAATTCCAAATATTATAGTCACGATTATTTCTTGGAAGTAACGACAACGTTACCATTCCGGTGCATAAATGAACGTCAATCCGATGATTCAACAGTAATGACGTTAGAAACGTAATGGACTAAGTAAATGTAAAATATGCACTGGTTGTTGGTAATAAATGAACAAGATTCATTCCGATTTTACTAAGAGGTAAAATCCATATTTTGCTACGTTACTTCGCTTATCCGATAACAAAACAAACGTACAAGTTTATATTGCTGACAAAAAAGCTATAAAAGTATTTTCTAAAATGATTTTGTTCGATTCATAAGTCTTGTTGCAACACGCACACGTGATGTTGTGTCAAGTATCAGATCTATTCGCCTCCGCCTCCGTCTCGCTTGTTTTAGATATATTTGAACAAGTCTAATTCATGCAGTGATCGAATTGCGACCAACCGGAAAGAATATACATTATAACTTACGTTTTTTTGGTAACTTGTCACCGTTACTGTATAGAAATATTTATATATAAGCGAAAAACGAAATCTCAAGAACTATAAACCAAAAGTAAAAAAAACCCTAAGCTGGGCAAATGACTCTTTCTCAAATATATGTCTGAGCTTTGGTTCGGTTTGTGTCGGTTCACTCACAGTTCTTTTCTTCTCCACCGAGAATGTGATGAATTCAGCACTTAAAAATTACAATTAACAAATTACGAACTCGCGAGTAAGTTGGTCACTGTGGCACAAATACACAATATCCATCAAGATGTAGGTGCGTTGTCACGCCTGAGGATTTTAATGGAACAAGTCGTAGCCAGTCATTTCGACCATGCTGAATGAAAAATTAAACCCAGCAGCGCCATGTTGCTCTTTAACTTATAATGGTATTTCGTAAGAGCGTGGTCCTATTTACACACCAGAATCCTACTGTAGTGAAGCTCATCCTTTTTGAAAACCTCCGAAGAGACCAATGGTAGGATTTATCGGTGTGGTAAATTTGAAATCATTTAAATATTTCGCCATCTGATGAAGGCAAAAGATTTTTCTCATGACGGATATGTTTCCGTCCATTATACACCGCCTATGGGTAGTGATGGTTGATTCTCTTAAGCGGCCTGTAAATACGATACAGACACGCTACACTGTATTACAAAATGAAATTCAACTTATATTTAAAAAAATAACTAAAAACACAATTGCTCGTATCAATGAAGTACATTCCTTCATGTATATATTTTCCTTTCTACTACCAGTCTTTTAATAGCCTACTGCTGAACATAAGCCTTGATTAATGGTAGATTTGCCATAATCGCGACCCTTGGCCTGCGGATTTGTAATCACAGTATCAGGCGTGCTATGGTGCATTAGACACTGCTCCTTGTTATCGGTCTGGCATCTTTTGAGTTTCCTAACTCGCCATCTGTCGGATGGAATGAGATTTTCAAGGTTTTTACCTTTTACCATTCTTACGAAACTCACGTGAAGAAGGCGATAATACCTTTTTTTTTAAATCTAGAACTGAACAATTCCCAACAAGTTGAATGTAATCGTTTAAAGTCCTATAAACACCGATATCAATATTCACATAAGGTGTGTGATGAGTAAAACGCGGTGGCTCCCACCGATCCGGCGCTCGAATCGATCTTATGTAAGCACAAGTGACACCTGAATCAACTCAGTTTACCATCAGGATGATATCAGCCGCAAAATTAAAATTATCCACCGAAATCGGGATATAGAACCGCTCAATATCTCTGATGATTTACGGTACTATCCCGAAAAATGGCATCATGTTACCTTCATTGTAATTTTAAGTACTAACTAACCACGTGCTCGGCGATGATTATGATAAAATAATAATATATTTAATATAATAACACCACAAGGAAACCTGCATGTCTAAGATAAAAAACTTTGTAGACCATGTGAATTCGACCAACCCGCACTGAAGCAGCGTGGCGGACTCTTCCCGTCTCGAAAATTGAGAGGAGGCGTTTGCATAGAAGTGGAGCATCACGTTACTACTTTTCTTATGTATTTTCGATTGTTATCTTTTGCATATGTCGATGCTGGGTAATAACTAGACAATGTTTTAGTAGTAACTTTCGAATATGATTCATTTTATTGTAATGAAATTGGATACATAATACCATTTGACTCATCACAGCAACGTTATCTTATCGCCTTCTTATACTTTATTTATTTATTTATTTATTATTACTTTAACTTCTCTTTATATCATATTTAAATTAACTAAAATGTGGCAATGGAGTAACAATATAAAATCCAGCCTGACTCATACTCTTACTGCCAATAACGGATCTATATTACCTACTTAAAAACAAGTGGACACTGAATTGTACATCAAATAAACTAAATAAATGAGAGCGAGTCGATGATAGGCATCAACATAGATACACACATCGGGTTACAAGTGTCTGTGTGTTTGTGTAGTGTTATGCGATGTGATGAACGTCGTTGTGTGAAGCGCTTATCGCTCGGCAGGAAATGGCTTGGTTTATTATTCGTGTCGTGCATCATGCGGCTGCGTGCGTGCGCAAGCGCAGGCGTCCGCGCTCCTGGAGAATTTAAACGTCAAATACGACACTAACGGGACACCTCGATATTATCTGTAATTAACGGAGCATCCGAACTTGGCAAACTTAACCACATTACCTACACATTGCGATAATACTTTCTCTGTTAGCTTGTTGAATTAATACCATTCGTTAAGACTCTGGACCATGATTTTAAGTGTTGTAATTTTCTTTGCTTGTCAATAGTGTAAGAAAAAAATTTGCAGCCTTTATGGAAGGATGAGCCAATCACGTAAGAAAGTCGGCGATTGTCCAGGGTGCCTGGACGTAGAAGGGGATTTCAGTACCTACCAGCGTTATTTGGCCGCTTTCCGTGCTGGAACAGTATACATACAAAATTTGATTCTTCAATCTCAGTTAGAAAATACCATATTCATTTTGTCATTGATTTACTTCTAGTAAATAGTCTGTTATTTGTCAATGTTTCAATCTTTTGTTTTGTATTTGTGATTAAAACATCATAACAAGTGTTTGTTAGTACTATATCAATTATTCTAGTATCGACGTTATTGTTTTAATGCGAAACTACGAGTGGAGGTCAACGTGCGGCACTAGTTCAATCTCTAAGCAATCGCGACCCCCACGGGGAACGGGTTTGACGGCAGGATGCAATTGCAGGTCAACAACTCACCTTACTGATCCAAACACATAGACCGTTCAGCGAATATCCCGTAGCCACGTAGTTTTCTTTTCACTCAAATTCACTCTTTTCCAATCTAGCCTATGACTTTAATACGGATCTCACTTACACCATGTAAGTGAGATGCGTATTATAGCATTTTTAAAATGAGAAGCAACATCAAGCAGATTCATCAATAAATAGACCGTTGTTTTTGCTTTGAAATGTCTTTGTAAACCAGACGAGGCCCATTTGCATTTGCACTTAGCAGAGATGTAGATAGCAAAAAGTTAAAAATAAATAAAAAGCAGTTAGTCTGGCCGCAACTCAAGATGTACTGACGCAAACTCTGACGCGTTAACATTTTGAGCAGGGAATGTCCAAGTGTTACTGTTTATGTTTCTATATACTCTTTGGACATATTATTATATGTCTATTTGTCTATAAATAAACTCCTTAACGATAGATGGATTTTCATAGACATAATTAAAAATTCTACTATAGAAAAATGTTAGGTGTAGGTGCTTCATACTTAAACATGGCCTTTGAGAGTGCCGCCATGTCTTACAGAAACTATACGGACTGATGCAATAATGATCTTGAAACGGTAATTTAGAATTATATTTGTCTGACTAGTCAAAGAGTTGATATATCCACAGAGAGTGCCGGATGAGGCAATCAGTACAAAGTGAGTCACACACATAGGCGGCGGAGAACCACCGCGCGTTCCCGGCCTATAATTGAGCCCCTATTTTATAATGTGGATGTTTACCAATTATGGATGTTACGATCTCTCATTCGCACTTACAACACTAGTTTCTTCACATTGGCGAGTGAAAGAGAGCAAAGATGTGATACGGAGTTTAAACGATGCTCTACGTCATACATCGTCTCGTTAGAAATGCTGGGATGGTACCACTAGGTTGCAGCGAAACTAATTTACAATAAATAAATACCCACTCTTTGTAACTAGGTATTAGTTGCAACACTTGTTTAATTTGTTTATTCTCCTTACTCCTTATTATGCTTAATGGGTTTATTTACGTAACACCACTTTGTTACTAATTTACTTCAGGGCTAAAATTAATTGTGATGGATGCATTTCATAATAATCGTAGGCATAATAATATTGAAGCTGAATCGATTTTAAGAAAATGATCAAGAATTTTGGTTAAATTATAAACATCCTTTTAAGTTTATCAGTTCTATTTATTTTTTATACATAATGCTTTTATTAATAACGTAATAAGAATGAAAGGTAATTTGAAAAGTTATCTACTTTAACTGATTTATAAAAATGTTCAGGAGATGTCGCTAAATTAATTCCCCTCCTCTTTCTTGTCCATGTAGTGTGCTCTTACCCACAATATTGACTCACTTGCACCAAATTGGTTAAATAAAAACTAGAGAAATCGATAAAGATAAAGAAGCACGCGTTGAAGTTGAAGGCAAGCCTTGCTTTGATGTGTAGGTACAGAAATGAAGGGATTTTTTTTATCGTGTAATTCACTATAGCTATTCGAGATCCGGTATAGCAATAACAGCAGATGTCGAAACTCTCAGAGTAACAACCCCGATCTTCGCCATTATTGCTTGATGATAACGCAAGCATGATAACTGCTGTACAAATCGTTTCGACATTACAAGACCTGCAGTTAGACACCATACGTGCTCGCCAGACCTAGCCCAAATCGACAATTTCCTTCAAGGAAAGCAGTTTTGTTCTCAGGGTGTGGTGGTTCCATCGCAGGGGCATAAATGATCTTCGCATGAGATGACAGAAATTGATAATAATGAGCACATCCTAACATCCTATAAATGTCCCGCTTCTGGTCAAAGGCATCTACACATTTTTGAAAGTCTTTGGAAGCGGGAAGAGCCGTCCTCACTGCCTCCAATTTTGTTATTACTTGTCACAACGCAGAAGCAAAACTTTATGAGGAAAGCTTTGTCAGCGTCGAGCACGTAATAAATTAAGCAGGTTAAATTACAATTAACAATTTTGCTGGTGCCTGCGCCTAGAATCGGTCGTAGGACAGTGGTACCACAGCTCACTCAAAATAATACTTAAATAAAAAGAACAATACCTACATATAATTATCGTGTGATTGAGGATTTTGCTACCCCAATCTCAAACCGTGGGTGTCGTAAACGATGACACAGGGAAATACTTACAAAACCTTATGGCTTCTGACTGATGGCAGACAGGAATTATACAGAACGGTGTCTAGCAGCGGCGTCTAAAGTGCGCGGTGGCCATGCTCCCGCCTCGCGCGTGGACTCGCCTGCGAAGCGTGACTTTGCCAAATCTTCACCACGGGAGATCCCTATGTCCAACAGTGGCAATTAAAGTTATATCCGAAAGGTTAAATATAAGAAAAATAATTGCAGTGAAAGATCAAAATGTAAGTAAAAACCCGGCCAGGTGCGAGTCGGACTTGCGCACCGAGCGTTCTGTACAACAACACAATGTATGTGTTATATATTTACCAAAACAATTGTGTTTCCTTTCATTCAATTCGAGATCCTCAGCGTGAGCCCAACTCCCACTGGGCTAGTTTTTATTATTTGTTGTTTTACTTTAGAGTTTGCACTATATTCACACCAAATTTGACTTATATGTACATTTTTACGATGAAACAAAAACCAAAAAACGTTGAAAAAACATGTTTCTTATATGGGACCCCCACGCACACATATCTGCGGCAATAACAAATATTTACTTTGTGAATACTTCAACCGGCTACCTATTATGGTTCAATATGTAGCCTTTTTAAGGCGTTAATTTAATTCGTAGGCTTAGTACCGTAAAGTTTACCTTATAAATATACATTAATGAAATACCAGAAAAAATTAAAAAATTATGTCTGTTTTTTGTGCATTTCTTTTAGAAGCGTTATTGATATTTCGTATTTAACGGGGACTAAACTTAAAAAAGGCAATTTCTGACACGCTTCGATTCCCTTTATAAAAAGATATCACAGGGAATAAGCTAGTGAAGTAGCATAAACTGCATTAAAATGTAATAAAAATAATATTTAATAGATCTGTTCAGCTGTTCAAGTGCACTGCTAGACACAGTAAAGTGCCAGTAATTTGTGGAAAGCACCAGTAACAGCGAGCATGCAGCAAAACATCTGCCAAATGCATGCTAGCTTCATGGTACTTTTCACCACAATGACTTTCAGCCGACGGACTATCCCCAGATCTTAGTCTGTGGTCGCAATTTTGTATATTCTCATTTAAATCTGTCTTACTTTATTATATTGTTTAAAAGTTATTATTTAAAATCTTCAGAACTGTCTTAATACCTTTACAATATTTTATATATACTTACTACCCATTAGTTTAATCTGCTAGTTATTTGTAATTGGTAAAAATAGTCAATAACGGTTCTATGGATGACGCGTGATAAATATTGACTGAAATCGTACTTGGTTCGTAATCACAAGTATAGCGGATAATTGGCCACGTGCTTATGACCACTAATCGTTACTTACTTACTTACTTATCGTTTGCAAAACTGCTGGTTAAAAAGAGTTTGAAGTCTTGCAGACATTGCATAAATCGCATTTGGATCGCTTTCTACGCCGCGTCACGTCGCACGTCCATACCTTGATAAGCGGGCCTTATCTTACGTAAATTGCTCACTACAATTTACCTCAGCACCAATATCGCCCAATCTGCGCCGCAATTCGCATACATTTAACCAATTATTTTTTTCCTCCTAGATAACATTGTTTTATATAATTTTTTTCTAGACGTTCAAATCGTAGAGATATTCGATTCGGCGCCACTTCGATCTCGGCCATTTCTATAGAGAGAATATCCTAAATTATTTTCCAACAATTAATACAAAACAAATATAAGTGATAAAATCTGCCACCCCCTTCCTTCACGAGGGCGTCGTAAGCGGCGACTACGGGCCTATTCGAGCAGTATCAAAAGCCACCGCTGGGCTCTCCGACGTAAATACTAACTGAAAGACATCCCAATTTGTTGAATCCAAATTCGACAGGCTAGTGTTGGCGAGTAACATCACGAATGCGAGGTTACCGTCTTTACGCTCACCAACCCGCTAGCCCATCCTGGTAAGTATGGGCAAACCTTTCAGGTAATGGACGCCGGCTTTTGCAGGCGCAGAAATTTTCTTGAAGAGGTCTATGTCGTAGTGGACTTTAATATCTGATAAATAAGGCAAAGTAAAATAAAAATATAGATATCTGAATTCTCTTCAATACAACTTTATTAGAGCATCTGAACCTACCTACCGAAATTCATGGTTTCTTAATTTGTTGTTTATGTAGATACGGTTTATGTGTGATAGAACATGTAGATTCAATATAAAAACATGTGTTCAATTTGAAACGAAAAATTTAGTAATTTTACTGTAACTGGAGACTTGTCTTGAACGAGCCTCATTGTTAACAACTATACATTAACACCCCAACAAAAAAGACGTAAAAAGTTTTACACAGAACCCAACAGATGTTTTACTTTTGAGAAAACGGCTCAACCAGACGGCGTTATTCCTTTTAACTTGGTTTATTTAATTTTCCCGCAGACCTTAACGTGTTGGTAAATAGATGAGTGTATTCCATTCCAACTGTTGGTTATAAACATTGAAACATATTGGGATTGGGAGCATTGGCGGCTTGCCATTGCAATAACCGTGATTCAAACGAACATACACGATAGAACCAACTCGCGCCTGACTGTAGCCGCGTAGTGTGACGCCCGCGCATATTTCAATACAATGAATGTCTTGTAGCAGAACTATACCAGCCATTTTTTGCAGTGGCTTGTGAGAATACGATTTCACCGGGAAATAGCGGAGTGATGGTACCTTTCGCTCGATACCAACACCAGACGTTAAACAGTATAAACTTGTACCACTTCTAAATGACCTTTGTCAGATATCAATTCCAAGAAAAGTTTCTTGATAGCGACTTACATAAAAATAATACAAATAAATGACCCAAAAGAAGGATATAATTTTGTTATGTTAAAAGTACTTGCAGTATTTTTATAAAGTGGTAAACTATAAGGAAATCATAAAAAAAAATAAACCAGACGTTGTGTCTCAGTTTCCTTTTGTGCAAATCATTATTTTGTTGCCATCTATTCTGCCGAACGCGACAAATATGTCAATTAGAGTAGGTACGCGTACCTGCCTCTACTCTTTGTTAATTTATCCGTGGTTAAGTCATGAATGAGGACATCGTGTCAATTACTATATAATACAAAGAAATTATATTTCTTGAAAAGAACTTAAACGGTTTATGGCTGATGTGTGTGTGAAATGCGTAACAAAGCCTATTTCATTCCAATAAATGAATGGAGGAATGGACTGATTTTTTGTACATCACTAGAGGACAAGTTGAACCTTGTACCAAGTTGTACTCGTGACCAAGTTGTATCACTAACTTTAGTTTTTCAAGGTATTATAAATATTAGATATACGTAATTCATTCAACATCAACAGTTTTGTCGCACAAGTCGTTTTTTCATTAACGTTTTTACACATTTGTAAATAACCGCGCACCAAAGAGCCAAGAATTAGTACGCACATTCACATCGGCATTGAACTTTGCGCTCGAAACATCTACACGAAGATACTGACATACATTTGGCAAATTACCAACTTCCAAAGCTCAATCGACTTTAGACAAAGCTTTCCTAACGTTCGTATCTTATAAATATAGCGGCGGAATTTCTAAGCAGAGAATATTGGGAAGTTTTACAATGAGGGTTGCGCCACCCCTAAACAGGACACGTGTGTATCGTATGTTTTATGAATGAGCTTAGTAATTTCTGCACCGTCTTTTCCTTTTATATAAACAATAAATTATAGAACTACGTTATACGTAGTTACAAAACAAAAGAAATGTAATAGGTACACAATAGCAAATTAAAACATCTAAATCGAAACCAAAAATGGTTTAAGGTCAACGCGAAGCGAACACATCTCATGACAGTTTGTAAGATAGAAATTACTTTAAAAATTAACGTTAATCTGATATCATCCATATCGTTATATCCTTACATTATCATAGGGCTATGTAAATATATTAGATTACCAACATATTTACCTACCTAGGTCTACATTGCGACTGCGTTTATAGACAAAGTAAGATAAAATTACGGTGGTCTTTGTTCTTTTTACGCTAGGGTTATAAACCAGAAGACCTCGAGAGAAATATACCACCTTTTACTCCAAATACCTATCTCACCTGATGTTCTAGCGATTCCGTGTGTATTAGTAAAAGAGTAGCTTCAGTTTATTGACCTAGAATCTTCAAATTTGGTATGAAAGTAAAATAGCTCATGGCTGTAATTCCGTGAGGGATATGATATGTAGTAAAGACACCATAACTTCTATCTCTGTCAAAGAAGAAAGTTGTTACTTGTCAATAATCCATCGACTTTCGTTGCTTGGACGTTTAAAAGATATTGCCAGTACTAGTTGGCCATTTCATTTCATCGATTTCTACGATCGAGCCACGACGTATATACATATACATACATATGTGTATCCAATTATTAAACCTTGTCAGCTAAGTGCTCTAATCTAATTTCACTGTATGTGACCTGGGTTCGAATCACGGTGCCGGCATTGAATTTTAGTACTTTCTTACACACTCTCAAATATTGAGAGGAGGCCTTTGTACAGCAGTGGGACATTTACAGACACTACCTACTACATACCTAACCAGCCTAACGTAATAAACGTTATTCACAATGCAATTACAAGTAAGGGGGATTTTTATGATGTTTTCATAATTGTTTATAGATTTGTTACAAAAAAGAACTGTTTCATAGATATTGAAATTAATATTATACAGATTACATGAGAACTTAACATTTAATAAAAACTTTTTCGTACTAGTACTACATAATTATATGGATATAATAATAACTTTTTCCATAGAACTAAAAACGTACAAATAAAACGTAAGCGTCATTCGTTATAAACAGTAGTTTACTAACCTCGGCAAGAGACATTTGTGAAATATATGACATTCTCTACATTTACGTTAAAATCCTAAGACCAATTATTTTGACGAAATCCTTTTTACAAATTTTTAAAACTCCGTATAGGGACGTACTATAAGCACTTACGGCAACCAGTGTGCGAAAAATTTTTTTTGGAAAACCAACATAAATACCAAATGTGTTGGAAACATAGATGTTCTTTAAATTATACACAAATGAGGAAAACTAACTTTAATTGACATCAACAACGACACTCTTATTGTCCAGACAGCTACCTACGGCGAAACCACCGATCGTTTGCGTAGGTCGATGAATCAAGTAACTGAACTAAGAGTTGAATACGTTTCATAATTTCACTTTCTGGCACGTTACTGGTGTCGGTGCGGTTCGATTCGACATCGCATGTTGTGAACAGTAGTACTTGACGCACGCACGCAAAACTTAATCACCAGTCGCGAGCAAAACATCTTTCGTGATATTCAATTCGTTATACTTAGTTTCACTTGCGACGGTAAGGCGTTGTACTGTTAGCTATATTTTTCATATCGTAAATAGTAACTTAACAAAACCCCTAGAAGACGACAATATCATAGTTTCCTATGTTCGCCAATGATTTTACCATTAAAGTAGAAGGAAGCACGGATAGTTGGGGTCTTACCGCCAGTAGTAGATCTAATAGCAGAAGACAATATAACGTAACTTTTTCACCTGACGACATTGCGAGAACGTCATATTATTATTTCTATTATAATGTTACAAGTAGTCCGTTCAGATTTATTTAGAGTCATAAATTGTGGATTTAACAGAATCGGAAAATGGTTAACGCCAAATCTACAATCAGGTTTTAGGAAAAGGTACGTTTGAAATATACGCGTTGAACACCCGTGGTGTCTCTGGTGTTAGGGCGCTCACATTAATTTTATAGCACGCGAGTGATCTCTGTTTTTTAAGTGCTGAAGGTACTCGGTGGTGAAGGGGAAACATCGTCAGGAAACCTGCATTCTGCATATCTGAAAAATAACAAAATATCTCGTCGATAATAGACGTCGGGGATACTATGCTGGTTTAATTTGGGCTTTTGTTTAGTTAATTAATTAATTCAATAATTACTCATTAGCCGAAGTTCAATCAAACATACCTCACTTACCATTCCCGTAAATCGTGAGTGAAGCTGGCAAGCATTCTAAAGTGTTTACCCAGTTAGCCATACCCCATTATGTACAAAGACTAAAATAATTAATACTGCTTTAATAGATCAAATGCGCATATTTTTAAAAAGGAGTATAGTTCAAACGATCTAAAACTTAATTTTGTTTACAAATCAAAGTATGCAACAGTATAAATCAGTTGCGGTCAAAGAGCAACGCATCGCCGAGCGGAAGTCAACTGTCGATGGATGTGATGGCGTCCATGAAATAAAATATAAATGTTTATGATACCTAACTGCGCATAAACACACGCATAATGCATTGCGCATGTAGTTTGTATAGCGTTGGTGTTAATAATTCGACCACGGATGTACACACTATGCGACAGACTTTTACTATACTTATATTTATCCATTAGACTGTAGGTACCACGAGTGCAAAGGATTCCATTGTTTGCACTGTTTTAACCATTGTATTCAAAGTTTATCAGTCACATGTTTTAAATAAATTATTTTAAACTTTTTAACTTGATATAATACGTTGCTTACTGCCCTGGACTCAAGTGTTATGTGAAGGGTTTCTTATCGCTTATTCATGTCCGATTTTAATGCTAAGCGTTAGAAAAACTAATCAAAATTTTCCGGGGACGGTATTCATGACGTCATCAATGAATGTCTAAAGTTCAAACATGCATGCAATGATTTATTTTTTGGATATGCATGCAATAACTTTTAATTGACATCAACAACGACACTCTTATTGTCCAGACAGCTACCTACGGCGAAACCACCGATCGTTTGCGTAGGTCGATGAATCAAGTAACTGAACTAAGAGTTGAATACGTTTCATAATTTCACTTTCTGGCACGTTACTGGTGTCGGTGCGGTTCGATTCGACATCGCATGTTGTGAACAGTAGTACTTGACGCACGCACGCAAAACTTAATCACCAGTCGCGAGCAAAACATCTTTCGTGATATTCAATTCGTTATACTTAGTTTCACTTGCAACGGTAAGGCGTTGTACTGTTAGCTATATTTTTCATATCGTAAATAGTAACTTAACAAAACCCCTAGAAGACGACAATATCATAGTTTCCTATGTTCGCCAATGATTTTACCATTAAAGTAGAAGGAAGCACGGATAGTTGGGGTCTTACCGCCAGTAGTAGATCTAATAGCAGAAGACAATATAACGTAACTTTTTCACCTGACGACATTGCGAGAACGTCATATTATTATTTCTATTATAATGTTACAAGTAGTCCGTTCAGATTTATTTAGAGTCATAAATTGTGGATTTAACAGAATCGGAAAATGGTTAACGCCAAATCTACAATCAGGTTTTAGGAAAAGGTACGTTTGAAATATACGCGTTGAACACCCGTGGTGTCTCTGGTGTTAGGGCGCTCACATTAATTTTATAGCACGCGAGTGATCTCTGTTTTTTAAGTGCTGAAGGTACTCGGTGGTGAAGGGAAACATCGTCAGGAAACCTGCATTCTGCATATCTGAAAAATAACAAAATATCTCGTCGATAATAGACGTCGGGGATACTATGCTGGTTTAATTTGGGCTTTTGTTTAGTTAATTAATTAATTCAATAATTACTCATTAGCCGAAGTTCAATCAAACATACCTCACTTACCATTCCCGTAAATCGTGAGTGAAGCTGGCAAGCATTCTAAAGTGTTTACCCAGTTAGCCATACCCCATTATGTACAAAGACTAAAATAATTAATACTGCTTTAATAGATCAAATGCGCATATTTTTAAAAAGGAGTATAGTTCAAACGATCTAAAACTTAATTTTGTTTACAAATCAAAGTATGCAACAGTATAAATCAGTTGCGGTCAAAGAGCAACGCATCGCCGAGCGGAAGTCAACTGTCGATGGATGTGATGGCGTCCATGAAATAAAATATAAATGTTTATGATACCTAACTGCGCATAAACACACGCATAATGCATTGCGCATGTAGTTTGTATAGCGTTGGTGTTAATAATTCGACCACGGATGTACACACTATGCGACAGACTTTTACTATACTTATATTTATCCATTAGACTGTAGGTACCACGAGTGCAAAGGATTCCATTGTTTGCACTGTTTTAACCATTGTATTCAAAGTTTATCAGTCACATGTTTTAAATAAATTATTTTAAACTTTTTAACTTGATATAATACGTTGCTTACTGCCCTGGACTCAAGTGTTATGTGAAGGGTTTCTTATCGCTTATTCATGTCCGATTTTAATGCTAAGCGTTAGAAAAACTAATCAAAATTTTCCGGGGACGGTATTCATGACGTCATCAATGAATGTCTAAAGTTCAAACATGCATGCAATGATTTATTTTTTTTGGATATGCATGCAATAACTTAATTATATGCGAAAAAAGGCTAACGAGCAAGCGATTCACCTGATAAGTTATTAGAGATGCCCACGTACATGTGTAACACCTGCAGAGGTTTGGAGAGAGGTAGGTAGGGGGAGAGGAGGCAGGGCCTCCGGTAAACTCACTAAACCGAACGAAACGTAGAAGCACAATGTCTCTACTAAACTGCGGTATTCTCCGCGGCCGTGGTACTACCCTTCGAGCCGACCCAATCGAGTAGTAGCAAAACCCGCCGCTTGGCTCTACCACGCAATTTAATGTCTATACGAATATCAACTTTGAGACCGAATAAAAAACGCTAACCTAACCTAGGACGACCCATAAAACTCTCGTGCGCATGAAACGTAATACCCAATAGAAACTATGAGAATTACTCTCAGAACTTGTTATGGTATTATCTAGTATCTATCACATAAGTTTTAGTTTCTTTCGTAAACTAAATCTAATATGTTACTATTAGTGTAAACTAAATGTTGATATTTTTATTATCAAGTGTAGCTCCTGCATGTGTTTTTTTTAATTATGAGTTTACTTTACTTAATTATTTTTTGTTGTGTGTTGTTAAATTAATGTATTATTTTCTATTCTATTCCAAGTAGCACCTAACATTATATTAAAACCGATCACAAATGTTTGTACTAAGATGATTATAGATGATATTATTTAGCCTTAAATAGAGCTCGGAGTTACAGTGTTTCATTTTATTAAATACTTTATTTATAACTAAAACAGAATAATTGAACGGAAACTAACGAAACTTGCTCAACACGTGGCTGCATTTTCACGACAAGTCCCTCGAACACAATGCATGTCTCTCACTTTGTTATTGTGTCGACCGCTCGGAAGCAAGCACGTGTGGCTCGTCCCACCCGCTAACTTATATTTATTTAAACTAAATCATCTCCTAATTTCAACTTACTAAGACTCATACTTGCTCTTCAATGCGATATCTTTGTCAGAATGTAACAGTAGAAATCTTACTTCTTTGTAGAAAGCCCTTTTAAGTTTAATGACGACGCTAATGAAGTAAAATATGCATCTATTGTAAAGGACTATACCAAGAATTACTAAAAGAGCAGTAGTTACACCGTTGTATAACATTTTATCACAAATGCCTTTGACTAATGTAAGTTGGTAATGGACTAATGGACATTATAGTAGAAAAATCTTTTGAATCATATTCAGAAGTATTGTATAACTAGGCAAGATATAAAATTATTAAATAAACATGCATCCTGGTTACCAATAAATATACAAAGAAAAAATTAACGCGATGAGTTACATTTAAAATTTATAAGTAATACCACAGATGATTAAATAGAAATAAATATATCTACGTAAACATGTATTATTGTGGATATTATGTTGTACGGGTAAACATTTATATGAAATATATGCTAGCTTTTACTAGTGCTTTCTAGGAAATGTTTCTGCCCAGAAGTTGACTTTGGCCTATGAAGTGATGTGTATTTTGACGAATAAAGTCGGGACGGTGAACAGGAGTGAGTGCCTCGGTGTTTGCGCATACACTTGCGGCACTATAGTGTATTCTGCACAGTTGACAAATGCCGAATACTATGGCAATCGATATGTCGATGTGATGAAAATTGATCGGGACTTACAAATAATGGTCATCCAACGATCGAATTATTGTTATCAACGGCTATTGTCATCTGTATCTATAATTTAATCTTATAGAAAGAGTAATAAGTGTTTCTTCTTAAACTACATTAATTTCTGCTAACGGTCTCTGCTCATGCTCTGGCGACCGACTGATAGTGTAAAATACGAAGGGAAATACCACAGACTAGTTAGTGATCTCGGCTTCCGTTGACTCTTTCACGGTAAAGCGCCTGTCCAGGAATAGACTTAAGTATAAAGAAAAAGAAGAATACCTACAAATTAACAGTTTTAAATTATTTTATCTTGTATTATATTCTTGTAAATATTTAGTTAATATAACATTTACAAGTATACTGGGTGATAAAGTCTTCAGATAAAATGTTAATTTTTAGAATATTTGTACTTACTTAGCAAATTGTTGACATTTGAGTTTGAGTAATAATATTCCTAACACAGTATTAATTCAACATAAAATATAAACTTTATAAAAAGAGAACATAAACACTGGAGCATAAGCAATACGTGTCATCGTTTATAGAAGATATGGCAATAGCATGGCACGTTCGTTAAAGCGGTCGCGCCATGTTGTGTGCAAGTAATGCAAGTCAAGGTGGGCGTTTGCGCAATTCTACAAGGACTACGAAGCGGCCGGGGCAAAGTACAAGTTTTAAACAACATCCTACTGGCGTTCGAACTAGTTCATTACAAGGATACTTGAAAAAGTAATTTTTGCTTATAAGGTTTATTGTCATCGTCTGCTGGTTAGTGCCGGCTCAAATTATAGTATGCCGCTATAATATCTATTTCATGCACGCATGGTAAAGCGGATTTTAGATCTTTAATTAAATTGGTTTACTATCATAAACTTATAAAGGTGAAAACGTTCACGCAGATTCGGACTGACACCGTAGTAAAATATATTCATATCTGTGATGCGACAAAATGGTATTCAATTCGAAGGATCAAAACAAGATGAAGTTTTTGGTCAATTTTAATATTTATTATTATATTAATGTGTTTGGAACATGGAAAATTTTTTTTTGGAATTTCATTCCTAGACGCACAACTCCGTTCGAAAACATGTTCGATAAAAAAAGCGGATAAACGTCCATTTCTATGTTATGATAGTACATAACATATGGTTAAACGTCTCTTTCATTTTTTGTGAGCCGTGTGAACATAGAATAAAAGAAAATCTCTCATTTATTCACGAGGGAACGTTCACCCCAGTGAATATTAAACCGTCTGTATCATTCTTAATTTTTATAGGTATCTGCAGCGTGATTTTTGGTATATACTGGGTGCAGAACATAAATATGGCGGCTTAACCAAAGAACTACATACGTACAGCACTCTCATAGACTAGCTACGTAGATAGAACTTTTCCGTCATGTGTACGCGCGCTCAAGGGTACGCGCACCTAAGGTTCACAGTATCTACTTAGCATTAGATAAGATATAATCAATAATAATTGTTGCATGTTCACATGAAACAACTATTTGAAATAAATAAAAATATATGATATAGGTGTTACAGATTACATTTATTACAATTATTTATAATGAATACGTAGTTTCTACACTGATTTATGTAACATCTGAGTGGGCAGGTTTAGACCGGGGCGGGCTGCATAGTCTAGAATTAAAACACGTTCGATTCAAATTCTCGAAATACAGCTAAGGCAGTTCGGCCTACGGATTGCACAATCTACAAGCGAGGACATCGGGCTCTTGGCACCCATTGCATTAGTTTATATGACATAACACTAAACCTTTAGGCACCATTCTATATTAATGTTTCAAAATAAATGCTACTGTGTACATAATCTACATTACCACGTTAAGATAGACTGACTAATACCATCTACTGAACATAGAGCTCCCCAGAAATTAACACAAAGCAAATTCCTGAAGTCCTGTATATATCGCTTCTTCTTCTATCTACTAATGCAGCGGCATCCTCTAGCAGATATATTTCCTCACGGTTATCGGTTTAGCAAAATAAGTGGGAAAGACATAAAAGCCACGTTACCCTAGTAATCCTTTACTAACGTTGGGCTTTGATAAAGTAATCCCTGTGGTGGGCTGCGACATGAACTCAATTCCTCACTGTTGCCTCCAGGAGTATACTCCTGCCGCCTATGTGTGCATTGTAAGTTCCGTGTCATTCAACAACAGTCAACTTACAATGCACATGAGGTAATGAAGTCATGTTTTATAAAAATGTATTGCAGTATCTGAGACTTGTGAAGGTAGCTGTCCCCGATCTATAACTAATCTGCGCGACCATACAATCACCGATTAGCTCTTTATACAAAAACTTACGAAAGAAGCCCCTTAAAACGTATGCTAATAATACCTAGTTAACGTAACATTGCTGGAATCATCTAATAAACGAAACTGATTTTTTTGTATCTAGGACACAGCAGCGAAAATATTCATTGGAATATTATGGGTGGTGTGTAAAAAAAAGTTATGTATATACAATTCATAATTTTTATACTGTAAACTGTACGGTGAACTAGTCGATCATGAGAGGTACATACAATAATTTAATGACCCTTTATAACTGTACAAATTAAACACAGAAATACCCGCATTGATTGTTTCCATGAGAAAATTCAAAGCATGAGAACGGAGGGCACCCTACAATTCATGCCTTATTTAGCAAACAACTATATACATTCCTATTACTATGACCCCTTAAAAACGACTCATATAAAGTAATGGCTTTTAAACCTTTGTAATGTAATAATATTATTAATTAACAGTTGTTTAATGTAATGTTGAGTAACAATGTATAAAGAGAGAGAAAAGCTTTTGGTTTTGTCGTTTCAATTCGGAGTAAGCCAAGGAAGTTGAGTGGTTCTATTGTTTATTTTCTCTTTTTTTATTATACTACCGAACAGATAGGCAAAATATGGAACGGGCGCGCACCGTACGTTATTGTATATTTATAGCCGCCCCACGCGCAGAAGCGAGCCACGAGTCGCCGTGCGCGGGAGACTCTCCGCGCCACTAATGCTTCTATTCCAAGCGGGACCTTGCATACTATCTACAGATACTTACAACTTCCGAAATACTTCGCTGGCCGCTTGATACTGACAAGTCAATCTATAATTTCAAAAATAATATTCGAATGTTATGAAATTAACGTATTGGTGTACTTATGATTTGGTAGCGACTCATTCGTCATCCTTTCCTCCACTCGGGTTTACAAAAATCGACTGAGATCAACCGACAGATATATCACGACAGACATACACGTGGTAGAGCTAAGCGGCGGCTCTTCCTGCTGCTCGAATAGACCGGCTCGACCGTAATACCGGCCTAAGTAGAGGCATCTTGTGCTTCTGGATTTCGTTCGGTGAAAGATAACCGGAGACCTAGTCCCCCTCCCCATTCCCCTCTTCATCCTCCTTTCCATCTCCCAAATTCCCCTAAAGGCCGGCAACGCAGCTGCAGCACCACTAGTGTCGCAGGTGTAGTGGACGAAGGTAATCCTTACCATCATGTGATCAGCTTGCTCTTTTGCCGCCTTCCCATACAAATAAAAATAAACAAATGATGATGAGATGACGGAAAAAGAATAACAAATATGGCAGACCTAAAATACACAAACCGATGAGAGAAACAAACATCTTCACTGCGTGGCATCTGATATCTACCAGTCTAGGTGACTATTCCGCCTGCCAAGCATGGCGATGACGGAATGTCCACCTAACTATGAAGGTACCTGTGGTATAATAAGATAATCATCCACTACATACTCCGCTTTCGCTCATATTTAACCTCCATGTTCTAAGATCTCTAAACCTAATAAAAAGATATTGATGTTTGTAGTTATATTTATATATATTATTTGAAACAATTTTGGTCCTTTTATTAGGAATACCAAACCCTAATTTGTAGATATTTTGTTCAAAAGTTGATGATAACATTCTATACAAGTGTGCACGTGACTGTAACAGTATTATGCGGGATTATTTTGAACTTACAGTTCATAAAAGTATTTAATGACGCAACACCGCCTAGTGATAGAAGTAAATTTAAAATGAGACAATTAAAAGAAATTGTTGAAAGCACTATCACTATTGAGTGCGTTCGGAGATGAAGACGATGTTTATTTGATACACTCTAAGGCATCTAAGGTCACAAAGCCATCGCATTGTAAGGTATTATACCACATGCATTATTGGTAAATTTTCTTAAATATATCCGGTCTTAACTATAATTTAATTATTAGTATAACTAAAATCTTAACTATAGTATAAGTGTGAAAAAAATGTATTTAAACAGTATATTGCACAATTTACGAAAATCACAACGTATGCTCGTATAGAAAAATATTCTCTTTGTTAAGAAGAATCTTTTTGTTAAGCGGAAAATGTCCAGCATATTTCAAAAATAAGCTAATTAATTCATAAAATATGCGTAAGTATAAGGACTGGACCGGTACAACTACCAAGACACGGGGAATCCTCCTTTGTCTGGATAGCGTGTGTAAGTGTCCCATATACTATTTTTATCATTAAACTAAATAAATACCTTTTTAACTCCCGACGCAACAACACGGGTGTTATAAGTTTTTCTGCCTTTGTGGCATCGTATCTCCCAAACTGATGGACCGATTTCAATACGCCTTATTTATCAATGCGGTTCTAAACTATGTTTGATGAATGTCATACAACGGACATTAATTTTACTTACCTAGTTTGGTTATACTATAATTCAATGACACTGCAATAATAGTAACCTTGACTGCATACTGCTCTTAGGACAGTTGCATTAAGAGGATTTTAAATGTAAAATTTTAATGTATAATTATTTTCCAAAATTGGATCTAAGTCCAGAAACTAAGGATTTTTTTTTATTTACCATGAAACTTGACTTCAAACCAATTTTCATATTTCTAGGACAATGCGAAGTTTTGGGTGCCTACAACGAAGACTTAAAATTAACAAACATGTGTAAAGTAACCATTGCATTAAATGAAATGCCAATTTAATAAAAATATGCAAATTTGAGCATAAAATACATTTCACGAATTAAGGATTGAACATACTTAGCATAAACTATAACGATATCAAGTAAGTGGTGTCAAAGGTTATTTATTTTAAAAACTTGAACATCATTAGATCATGGTACCAACTACTCAATACTTGTTATAGATAATTATTTTTATTACCATGTGCCCATTACATATCCGCAGTCGTATTACATCTATGACTAATTTACACATTTTTTATAGTTGTTTGTACAGCTGACTCAAGAATTACCCGTAGACATTAATCACTCATCAGGTACGAACGTGTCTACTTACCAATGCCTACTTACCGTTTACGTCAACTGGCGTAAGACCTTGTGAACTTGTTAGACAGCGTTTATCTGAATTCTTTGTGGTCATCATTTTCTTTCTTCGTGCTCAGTAATTTATTAATCGCTCTTATGTTTCCAATTATAGTTATATAGTATCTAAAAGTACCTAAATAATCAATGAATTCATTTTCAGGAAGGTTACGCGGTACATTGTATATCGCTTACGTAAAACATTGCTTTTTGTGTTTGAAGGACTAGAGGGACGGAAACTCCACACTAATTCCAAGGCATAATACGCCTTGATGACATCTGAATGAATGAGCGATACCAGTGGAACTATACATAAACAAAATATAGAGTGTATAATAATACATGAACTCGACATTTTGTTCCAGACTGATGGATTCACAACCAAAACTCGAGTAGGTTTTGATATTAATTTGCGCATGAATTCATTGTTGACTCGCACCTTAGACTCTACTGTACGTACGTGCTCATTGGTCTGTTAATACACCATCTATTAAATGCCACGAGATTAGGAAAGCTTTTTCCATAATCGATTCGTCCGACATTCTCTGGAAGAAAGGGGGGCGGCAGATTTTACTAAGCCACTACCACACGACGACAAGCAAAGATTACAATAATCAAATAAATTGACCAGTACATAAATTAGTTTCAAATTATTGTTTTAAAAATTACATGTCATAAATGATTTATTTCAGTCCCGATTTCTACCCTGGTTTTGTTTTATTTATCACGGCTTTCTTAGGTCGTGTACGTGTAAATTTCTAACAACTCATTGTTAAACAACGCGATTCTGTTAACGCCTCCTTGGATAGACCTTTGTTTTTGTCTTGGACTGATGCTTAAGAGAACAGACTAGCAGATCAGAGCCCAGCGAGTGAATCGGGCGTGCCGCGGTACTACCTACCGAAGCGTCAGGATAATTTTAGATAAATTTACTTCACATAGTATAATTAACTGACTGAGTATACCTTGAAATAGCGATTAAATTTTCCTAATATGTATTCTGTACTGTACAGAATCAGCTATACTGTTATACGCATAGTACGCACACTTCTAGTGTCCGTACTATGTGTATAACCAGTGATATATTAGCCCTGGCAAAAGTAATTCTCCTCCGAACGAGTTCCCCCCTTGTCGTGGCTTAGTAGCCGTGGCCTGGTCTCCCAAGGTGAACCCATAGTAACCTAGTCAGGTTCAAATTTGTGAAGATATCAATTTCTTCAAGTTTAGCTTGACTTGATTTCTCTCTTTATGTTAGGGGCTGCTGTCCATAGCCCAAGCCACGTTTTTTAAAAAAACTTCCTATCAGTGCTACTGTGAGTTTCATAAATAATGTCTGAGCAACAAGACAATTTTTAAATTCATTTAAATTTTAACTTATACTGCATTGTGAAAAATAATACTGCCTGTGCTTTGTTACTTTCCTGAGTAGAAGTTGTTTTTATATTGTTTAAGCTTGCTTGCTCTGCCATTTTTATTGTTATTTTTTTTAATTATTATCGCAATTATCACATTAAACCCTATTTTTATTTTAAAATTAAAAGCTCTTGCTTGATTGCCCCAGATTTATTATGATCATGGAAACCGTCAATCACTTAATGCCAAAAGTTGTAATATTTTGACACTTATAGCATGGAAACTATTCCAATAGTATTCCTAGCATCTCTAACAAAACTCAGGCCAAGTGGTAGAAGTGAAACTTCTTAGTTGAAAATAACTGCTTGTATATAAACAATTATTGATCAATAAATATCACTCACTGCATTTCCAAATGCAAGACACTAGCAGCTAACGGAAACATTGCACTCAAATTCAACCTTCAAATATAAGTAATATATTAATTATTGCTTCGAAATGAGTTTCACTTCAAAAATTAGTCTTGTAACCTAGTAACCTCAGAGGTAGAGGGTCAAAAATTGCTCAAAATGGTTCATCATTCAGTTAGTATTTCCAGAACTCGGATTGGCAAACTCTGACACCTTCTTTTAGTGCAAAATACTTTAGAATTTTTTGTTTGCAAACTTCGACAATAATATGAAAGTTAATATTATTTTTAACATAAGTAAAACCCTGATTAGTCTATTAAAAATAAGAGAAGATTATAAAATACTTTTGAATTCTCAAAGCAATATCTTTAAAATGACATTCAATTCACATAACTGTTCTTTACAAAAACATTTTCTGCTTCAGAACACTCTTTCATTACCTTTAATTCAATTTGTTAATGATATTTCAGAATCTATTCTATTTTATAAATGCAGATATATTATAATACTGCATGTTTATGGGTATATGTCACAATAAAGTATTAAAATTTAGACATAAAATGATGGTGTCCCCATCACCAGTTTATAGGAGTGGGATGGGTTTTCCAGTCAGTTGCTGTCCAGAATCTCCTTTTTTTAGCTACCAGGGTTAACAGAGCGCAGGAGAGATTGGCATTTGGAGAAAAAGATGGCATAGTCCTACTTACATTGTTGTGATGTTTATTGAGTCATAATATTGTCTAATACACTTGAATTCTTAACTTTGAATAGTAGCACTTAAAATATTGCATGTTTTCTGTGAAATCATTCATTTGAACATAATTACAAGATGAATAAGATAATACAACAAACATTCAATACTTAAGGATAAGAGATTATATCTTATCCTTAAATTTTTAAAGTAGATCTTGCCAAGCTGTGGGACTTTTACAAGCTCCATCTGATATTAATTTGAACATTAAGTGGTTTGTTTCCTCATTTAAACCAACCAATCAAGTAGTAGTAAAATCTAATGATGTATAGCAACTGTTTAACAAATATTGTTTTAAAACTTGCAGATTTAACCACATTCATCTAATGTCCTATACATAATATCCATCAAAGACCATAAACTCCATATTGTTATAAACAGTAAATAAAAAATCATGAAGGAAAATTTGTATAGATTGGCGAATCTCCATGATGTCATTTGTTTTACTGACAATCTTACATTAGGTAATTTAGTTTTACTTTAGATTGATAATAAACAATACACTACACACTAATTAAGTTGCAACAGTTTTATTACAGAAATTGTAAAAAGTGATAGTTGAATATGGACTCCATAATGGATTTTATTGTTAACCAACATGCTAGCATAGTTACACATACTAGTCACCAATCGGTTTTAAAAGCATAGGATACAAAGAAAATATAAAATGAAACTATAGTTATTTATTTTGATGCTAACCTTAATTTAAAATTGTTTTATTTATACCTCATAGAAAATGAATGAAATCTTTATGCAAGTTCTAAATTGAATGTCGGCCTCATCACCTTGTTGGTTGTGACCCTGATATCAAAACTAAGTTACAGGTTCAAATACAATGAAGGTAAAACATTTATAGGATGATTATGAATGTTTGAATTTAAGTCCTGAATGTATATTATCTACACAAGTAGATTTATCATATCAACACCCAGTTGCCCAAATATAGGAAATCCTAGAGTTTTCTAGGAGAGCACAATCTATTACTGTTATAATTATTGTTTTACAAGTCATAACAATAGAATTTCTGTTGTTACCATGCATCAAGAATTAATATATGATTTGCAAAGATTGTAAGATATATTCTTTAATCATTCATTCAAATGTCCCTGACATTGGATGGTTATTATTTGTAAAATGATTATATTGTGTCTTTGCCTTTTTACATATCATTTACTTAACTTCTTAAATTCAAACAAGATATGAGGATATTTCTTTGACAACAACTGAAAACTGGATCCTAGATTAAATAAAATTAGCAAGTTTCAAATTAAATATGTCGAAAAAAAATTCTACTAAAATATTTAAATTAAATTTGATAATGTATAAAGAGCAAAGTGTTTACCTTAAATTCTGAAGAATAAAACTTCACTTCTTAATCTCCCACTTAAACTTTTATTATAGATATTTTGTTATATGTATTATCACAAATCCTGGTAGACTTTTTAAAACACAATCACGCAACTGACAAATCTTGTCTGTGTTTTTTTTTGATTATTGATTTCTCATATAAACGTAATTTACACAATAAAACACAATCTGCTAGTTGACTTAGGTGTAAACTCTTACTCAGCGCACTTCACTCTACACAATCATGTATATTTGTTTATTGCATATTTGGATGGCCTTTTAATTCTCTAAAACAGTTCTTGTCCCTCCCTCCACATCATTAATCTCATGAAATTATATATACATAGGTAGTCCACTAACATTACTTGACAATACATTTATTGTTGTATAAATTCAGACAGCATTTCAGTTATTTGAAGACAAAACCAAATTTTTTGTTGCTACATGTAATAATCCAATTAGAAATCAAATATTTAGTTTGATGTGATAATTATTATTGCGGGAGTATCTACCAGTACTAAAGTATGAAAATATAAGATAAAGCACCTCGATTGGACAATGGTATGTATCAAAGATATTAACGTGATATGACGCGCGCTGCGACCGCCAATGGTCCAGCGACGGGGTCCGGCAGGGCGCACCCGTGCACCACCGCGCGCCCACTGGAGGCAGGCGGCCGTCGAGCCGAGGCGGCTGCATTCCCGCCTCGTCTTGCAGTCTTACGAGAAATAAATGCCACATTACACTCTAAATATTAAAGCACTGTACAACAACAATAAGTTTTCTTTTCCTTTTCAGGACTAACGTTCATTTCACGCACTATCTCGGCGAACATTTCATTAACATTGGTGCGACTTTTGGCGGATGCTTCGACGAAAGGGCAGCCCCAAATTTGAGCGAGACTAGAACCCTCGGCTTGTGATACCTCTCGCTGATGCTCCAAATCAGCTTTATTGCCCACTAACAGAATCGGCACACGCTCAGAGCCTTTCACGCGCGTAATCAACTCCTTCATGGGCTTTATGTCTTGGAACGTCTGGTGATTAGTTAACGAATATACTACCACAAAGCCTTGACCATTTTTTATATACAAATCACGCATTGATGCGAATTGTTCCGTGCCCGCAGTATCTAATATTTCTAAAACACACGGAGAATTGTCCACTTCTATTTCTTTCCTATAAAAATCTTCTATAGTGGGGTCGTATTTTTCCATAAAACATCCGGACACAAACTGCACCGTCAAAGCACTCTTGCCGACCCCACCCGATCCCAGCACAACTACTTTGAATTCGCGCATTATTGTGGTGTTTAAATCACACTTGCCAGTCTTCTTAATAACGTTTTGGAAACGTATTCTCACTATGTGCTATAAAAATGTCATCGCTATGTTGGTTTATGACTCACTCGAATGCAATCTGAGAAGAATGTTCACATGAAACGAGATAACTAAATGATAAACATCGACGCCATTTTACTTAAGATGTGTAGCAAAACAACTTTGATTGCATCTCGGCACTGTGCTAGTCACTTTACACTTGAAAGTACAAACACGGAAGCAAACATCTATCCAACTGACTTGCTCCTTGGTAGAATTGGCAGCTACAGCAGGTTGGTCAATGCACTCTATTGCTATGGTTTGATTGGTGAATGGAATTATTACTAACCGGAAACAGATGTTGCAATATAACTTATTTGTATTTACACAAAATCAACAAAGTTAGCGAAATTATCATACCCTCAACATATAAGCTTCAATAAAAGATTTTGTCAACATAAGCCATTTTACGTAGAATTATTTAAATGCATTCACAGATAGTAAAAAAGAAGAAAAATGGTATTTATTACAATTTTAATAAAAATATTACTTAAAGTGTTTTAATTTTTTAAATATAGTCAAATTATCTCTATTTCCTCTTATCCTAGGAATAAATAATACAAGTTCTAAGAGTTTTAATTTCACACGCCACTTTGGAAAACTAAAATATGATGCAACATTGTACCGGAAATGTACAGTGTTTACAGCTTGTCAACTCCATATTCGTTCAAAAATATAATGTATGTTTTTATAATTAAAACCAAGAAAGTATAGAGTTCACGTACAGAAATAAGGTGAACTGCAATTTCTAAGTTATTTTATTGTTCATTTGATTTAATATACAACGTAATAAAAACCAACAAAAGGTTACAAAACTTTAAATAATATATTATTAATTAATATGAAAATTTGTTAAACAACATTTAATAAAATTTAAAATAGTATATGGTGTATTAGAATTTTATAGGCGTGACTTTGTCAATACAAATATAAGTTCTTATCAATGGACCGATATCAGTGCTTTCGAGGTGGTGTCTAACATTTTATTTTGTTTTTTTCTGTTTCTAATGTTGATGTATACTAATGATAGTTTAATATGTTGCGAGTGCTTGTGAATGTGTATGGGACATTTAGAAAATTAAATGAAATCTTATCGACATTTCTCATCACTGACAATTCCATACCTCATCTTTAGTCTATCGGTAACCTAGACACCAAAGATGTATAATAACGAATAGATTGGCAATCCAAACGAGAAAGACATAGTATACGCGTACGTTACAGTGCGATAGATGGCAATACTGACATTTACACGCTATCAGCATGTATCACCCCGGCGTCAGATGTGAGCGTAAATTCCACTTATTTTTGTACAATCTGAAGGTTTTATCAAGTATTTGGTATTAATTAGTCGTGATTATTTATCGATATTATTATTCTTATCATTAATCACTGTTCCAACTTATTATAATATTGGAAAACCAACATATTTTGCACATTTAAACGTGTAAAGTACATTTACGAGAAAACTTTTGCGGGATAATTTTTGTCGGTTCCCAACACACTAATAACAATAAAGGGAATGTTTATGGTAGTTGAAAAATACCGGACAGTATGGACAAGACGATAGTCCAGACTTTAATTTCTGCATATATAAATTGAGGGGTAGCGAGAATAATTGATATATATAATAATAATAATCATAACATATGACTGTAAGCTCAAATGCTGAAGGCGGTACTTCTTGATACCGCTCGCATCATCCGGCGTTTTCTTTCCCTTTCCCTGTAATCCTCGGCCGTCTGATCTCCCCTGCCGAGATCTACCGTTTGATTGGGTTATAATTTATTTATTTATTTCATTTACTTTAAGTATTTTATTAATAATATATTAAAACATGACTTATTTATTTTATAGTATATAATGTATGTATACGTATTTATATCTACCACCCAACCAGACGAGTATATATATAAATATCCCTAAAATAATTATAATAATTGAGACCTAAACATATTGTTAGTATGAGTTTAATTTGTGCGTAGTTATTTCGAATTTGGAGCTCAGGAAATGACAACCGTTGGGAAAAAAGTTTCTCGAGTGGTAACCACGCATAGAAGATCTCAACAAGATGTAGTGTCGCCCTGCACAGCTTTGCGCGAAATCGGTGACGCAGATAGCTCAGGACCATGCTTTGAGGCAAGTTTTGTGGGTGGCCTGTTCAGCATTGTGCGACACAGGGAGACTAAGGTGTTTGACGGCCTGATTTCATAGTTAACTTAGCTTTTCTCTATTATTTTAGAGACGATCTACGCTGAAGAAACTCGTGTCGTCGTATAAATTTGCGGCGTATAAACGGCATTGAACGACGACGAAACATTTAATCTACGTTCCGTCTTCCAATTCATCCACTACATATATCGGGACTCTTCGTAGTATTACGTGCAGGTTATTAGTGGCATTTCCTATAAATTTTACTGACGTATCGGTTAATAGATTCTTATTAACAATACTTCACTTTGATGTAACAAACTAAACAACGGTTACTTAACATAACATTAACTGTCCTTTATATGAAAAAAATTAAAGTTTTTGTCAAATGTGATTTGACTTTTAAAACTTATTAAACATCTACCTTTTTTTCTCAGCATTTCAATGTCAGGTCCATTGTTCGTTGTCTGTAAATTCTTACGAATTCTCAAAACAATCCATTTTGAGGCTCCTTTTTGTGTTATACTTTCTAAAACAATAATTTTTTTAGAGGAAAATTTAAATATTGTGGTGGCAATATTTTAATCGATCAAATCAAGAATTTCCTATTAAACATCGTAAACCAATTAATTATTATTATTTTATGATGGTTACTCTAATAAGAGTTAAAAAAAATAAGATTTAGTTTGGTCTTCACTAATAAGACCTATAATTTATAATTTAAAAAATTTATATCTCTAGCTACGCCTATTGGATTATTTCCGTATTCTGTGGTGATGGCAAAGCTGTCATTCTGTTAAATATTAACTACACATTTTTCTTTTTTGTCTTGCTCTTGCTCATTGGGCTCAAAATAAACACTAACAGCTAGATTTTTACCGTTTGGCCTGGGAGGGAATCCTGTTTGTACTCCTCCAACGTCCAAAACGTAGGTAGTAGGTAAATATTTTTCAGACTTTAGATTTTTTTATTATTAACAAGTTTTCCCTTTTTGATTAATCAGATTTCCGATTTCGCAACAAAATTAACATATTATTTCCTTCATCGACTGTTATTAAAGCCGTGCTGTATAATTATTATGAATTCCTTTTGGTATTATTAGATCATATCTGAAAAATTAATTTTTGGTTAGTGGTAGTTATATTAGATTGATACTAATGAGGTATTTGGATACATTACCAATATGCTTCAATAATACGGTGTAAATTCTATACAGCAAAATGCAAGGTACTGATCATTTATTTATATTATCAGGAGTTTTTGTTAAACTAAGAGTAAGATTTTAGAAATATATGATTTTAATATTACAATAAACACAATTAATCTAATATAATGTGATACCATCTGTATTTATAAGTCCTAAGTAAATAATTATGCAGTCTGTTACCTTTTTTTTGCACAACTGATAATATGATGATGTGTTTTGGTGTTAAAACCATACCTTTTGTAAGTACCAATGTATACCGACCTAATGACAAACATGTGCTAGTTAATTTCATTAAATAAAAGAATGCATGCAGATGCATTTCTATGAAGTTTTGACACCTTTCAAAGCATTTGCAAACTAATAATAAATGTCTATTGCCTTTTAAATTATGATGTAATGTTTTGCTCTTGAGAGTGGCTGTTATAGGACAGAGTATTTAATGTGTGGGTAATAAGATAAATCAACCCAGGTCAAGAAATATCTTTGTTTTAATGAGTCTTGGTTCAGCAGGAGTCTGTTGAGTCTGAGTCTGTGGAGATAACCCTGTACATTCCAATTTTTACAACTAGCAATCAGTTACATCTGAATGGGTGTGAAAGTGCACAAATTACAATGTCTAAGTAAAAAGTATTAATTATTATTTGCCAGAGCAGGGGATCTAATTGCTTTAATTGTGTAATTCTATTTGAAATTTCAATACATTTTTTATTTATGTTAATCCATCCTGTATTCACAAAGTGCTTATTACAGGAAAATGATGAAGGATGTAGTCAGTCATTGGAGAGATATAGATAAAGCGCTCTAAAGACACTGATGTTTGAAAAGCTTGTGTACATTGATATTGTATATACTCTATCACAGCTGTGATTTAATAACCTCAGTTTTGACAACATATAATTTTATAATACGATTGGATTGCCACTATGTTGTCTGGATATACAGGTGTCCCTCGTATAACAAGGTCTTGTAAAACACGGTTTCGATATTACGTAGTATAAGAATTGAGAATAATTATAATATGGTTTTAATTATTCTCAATTCTTATACTGAGATTTAACGCAATTTCAAAAACACGAATATGTATTGGAAATTTGATATTGTATAAATTGCAGAGAAAAGCCAACATCGATTAATAATTTTAGTTACTGATAATTTATTATTAATAATTTTAATTATTAATCAATGATAATAATAATGATAAATAATTTTATTTTTTAATAATAATAATTATTATTAATAAATACTTGAAATCAACCTACTTTTTCATTTATATAGTATTTGGAACAAAATTTAAGACATGGTTTCGATATAACACTGTACATATTACTTTTATTTATATAAATTCAAGGTTCCTATAACACGATATAACACAAGACAAGGCCTCGATACACGGTATACCTTGTTTCGTATAACACGGTTTCGATATAGCACCGAGGGACGCCTGTACTTGAAAAAAATTCAGTGATAAAAATATCTGTTGACTGTTACTATTAATAATTGCAAATAACTCTTTATAACTTGCAGAGGATTGTTTGTTTTTATTGTAACTAGTACATATGGTTAAGATTTATCTGTAGATAAATCTAGAATCAAAATAGTATGTTGTCAGGAACTGGATGTGTAATATCAGAAAAAAATAGAAACATGATAATATTATACACAAAGAATAAGTAATATACAGATATAGAATATCATAAATATTTTAAATATCTTTTCTTATGTAGATAATTTTTTTTAGTCTAAGAATAAATTACATAACTTAATTTGTTGTTTGGAAAACTTTAAAAACAAATGGTGAAACATATGCCAGCTGCAGCATAAACATCAAAAATGAAGCTGTATATTATACAGTGTATATAATATTTTAACCAGGTTGAACAAAAACAATAAGAAAACTTGAGATTGTTCAAAATAAGAAATTTGGAGTGCAAACCAAAATTCATTGACATTTAATACTTGTTACATGCAGCTTTGGAATCATTACATGTCAAATATTTTTCAATGTAAAGATTAAACAATAAACCGTTTTAAAAAAGCATAGTTCTTAATGTGGTTTAGATATTTACTTATATCTGTATAAATCTATTCTAACAATCTGCATACGTAAAACATAAATACATAGCTGTATGCCGCTAAGCGGTTATACAGAACTACTCAAATAAACACTGTGAAAATGCATGCAGATGCAATTGGTTTCCCAACATTACTTTAACAAAATATGTTTAGCCTCAGAGCACTGAAAGTCCAATAGTGATAGATAACATTAACTTAGGGTCTAGTCTTTATTAAAGTCTAAAGTAATTCTTAAGTGATCTAACACATTGGGATTTTCCAAAATTTAAAAATTTGCTATATAACTTTCATCTACATCTTTCTGTCTATTCATTTGTAGAACAACTGTACTTTTTCTGTAGAAACTGTTAGAATTAAAATCATGTTTAAATTTGTATAGAATACTTATGATGTTTAGGGGTTTTAGTCTTCTCTACCAAAATTTTACCAGACCCATCTTAGTGTCCAAACCAATGATACAAATTGTAAGTTTCGAAAAACTCATTGGTAGGAGCCACATGCAACTGTTATTCTTTTGTTATTAGTTTTTATTGACTGCCTTATTTTTAATATGGTAAATGTTTCTTGGTTAATTGATCACATAGCAACATTTTTTTTATTTCCAGGTTAGGTTGAAATGTCTCACAAGCCAACACCTTATAGTCCAAACTTCCCTCCCAGCCAAGGCTATCAGCCAGCAGTGGAAAGTGGGAAGCCACATGATAGCTATCCAATGAACCCGCAAGGGGGTTATCCTGGTCCACCACCAAACCAAATGCCACATTCAGGACCTACATTACCACCAGGAGCACAGCCGCTACCAGGAATGCAATCTGGTTTCCAACCAGGATTTCAACCTGGGTTTCAACCTGGTTATCAGCCGGGTTTTGCACCTGGATACCCTCATCCTCAAGCTGGTTACCCTGCTCCAGTGATTCAGCAACCAGCTCCTGGTAAGCCAATATGTGTATATATAAAAATTACGCTCACTGTGTGAAGCAACGAAGACTCTTTATTGTTTCAAAACCGGTTCAAAATGGAAATGTGACCTTTGCCCGTCAGTGAGACATTCATACATTGCTATTTTAATGATGAGTCTCGCTACCTGCAAAGTTCTATCTCCGGAGAGACGAATAATGCTTTGTGTAGCCCGTTTGGATATGTTGAATAGCATCGTGTCAAATGAAAATTCGTATTCTCTGCCTACCTATTTTAACGTGATAGAGCTAAGCGGCGGCTTTTGCTCATGCTCGAATAGGCTGACTGACAGAACACCGGCATGAATTAGAGGGATCTTGTGTTTCTGCGTTTCGTTCGGTCAGTGAGGTCTCCCCCTCGCCATCCTGCCTCGCTTAGCTCAAATATCCTTAAAGACCGGAAACGCACCTACAGCACCTCTGGTATTGCAGATGTACGTGGGCGACGGTAATCACTTATCATCAGGTGAGCCGCTTAATCGTTTGCCGGCTTTCCCATAAAAATCAGGTGAGGCGTGAGTGCTTAAATTTTTATCAGGTTTGAACGTTTTCAGGGTTACGTATGGAGCCCTTCTATTAAGTCTATACCCTATGTCCGTCCGTCAGTCCTACCTTTAAAGAACACACTTGAACCGTAATGGATGCTCTATACTATTATGGCGGATATCAAAACAAATAATAAAAAAACAAAGTAAAAAGTTGAGAGGGTTAGGTTCTTTAACACTTTTTTTGCTCGTAGAAACGGTAACACTACAAGTGTGAGCTCACACTGAGGAACTAACTAAATGAATGAAATCACAATTTTTTGGTAAATTTGTAACACAAATATTATTCGTATGGGACCCTCGGTGCGCGAGTCTGTCTCAATTTCTCTCTGTATAATTATTTTGTGAAATTCAGTATTTCAATAATATAATTTTTAATAAAAATTGAGAAACAAATATTATTTTGAACATAGTCTAATATCCCACTGGTTCCTTAAAATGAGACAAGTAAAGCGACATGAAGAGTTTTGGTGAGAGTGTTAAATAACTTTGACTGTACGAAAGTGATCAGTGAAACACTCAAATCGATCAAATTCGGCGTAATACCGTGCCGATTATGCCCTTGTATGATGTGTTAGGCAGTGTATTTATACAGTTAATCGAGTCTGTCGTAACCTAACGCGAAAGTGTTTCTTCAAAAGTAAGTCAATTGCTTAACTTTAGTTAAATATACCCTTAGTCTGAAGTAGATAGGAGTTGGTATGTTCTGTTTTTCAATGTCATTTTCATCAGCCTATTTAAGTTACACTGCTGAACCGCTGAGCATGTTTGGTTACGCTGAACCCGTACTGCTTGGGATAGACTCTGCCTATAAAAGGCGGAAGTGCTTATACAGTTGGTAACAACGCTGGTATTGAAGCACAAAATGATAGCTTTTATCGGTGTTTTGCCGTACATATGAGCGAGCAACGAGCATATAAAGTATCTTCTGCTCACTGTCCTTATGTAGGCACAGTGAGCAGTCAGAAGATATTTGATTTATTTGGTGAACTAAGTGTTATAACTAGTGTTTATGAGATCCTGTGTGTAAGCTTTTATGGGAATTCGTCAGGAGATTGTAAGTCTGAGACCATACTGTGGCCTATACAATCTAAGTTCAGTGACATTTTCCGAGTACTGTACTGAATACAGTAAATAAGTTAGTAAATGTGTTAGTAAGTGTAAATAATATAGTAAATGTCAGCATGCTCTCACTACCCTTTATTCTATCCTGATGTATCCTGCTGCTCCTTTCTACTTATATTTAAATATTGTATCTATATTATTACATTTATTTAATTTTTATTTCTTCTCTTTAGTACTCTATTCTATCACCTACATCTACTTCATTTCATTTCTGCATCGTCCAAAGGTTGACTGGAAGAGAATGTTTCTGGCATTAAGTCCCCCTATATACATTCTCGTGTATATGAAGCTTAATAAATAAATAAATATGTTACATATATAATATAGTAATTGTTCAGTATAGTACCTTTCTTACACCGAAACTCATCTGTTTATAGAATAAAATCTCATATAATAATAGTATTTTTAAACATACTTTTAAAAGTATGCATCATTTATCATTTTAATGTATTATATAAGTAGGCGTTTTATTTGCAACTGTTTGTCCTTGCTTTATTTTCTATCATTGAGCACGAATGAGTTAATGACTTCTTACACAGATAAGGCTGTTTACTTTTATGAGATATAGGTAACTGACTCTAACAAGTAATAAACAGTTTGTAACATTTAATAGTCTTTAGCATTTGTTGGTATCTGCTGTTTCATTAATTCACAAGCACATAAATTCCAATCAATTATTTCATTTTTAATAAAATGCAAAGTGTTAATACTTTTGATATCTTATATGAAGATTTGCCAGAAAAAAAAACTAAAAAGAACACTATTAATTGGTTGAACTACAAGAAATATTTTTCAAGAAAGTGTAATATTGAAAATATTAAATCTAGGCACATCATTTATTTTCAAACAATAAGTGTGTCAAGTGCTAAGAGAACACTTACTAAAATTTTCCAAAACTTATTTAATTCTGGCCATACTGGTTATGAAAAGTGGTTGTCAGAAGAAGAAACAAGGTTTATTGTTGAAAAAAACAATCGGGAATTGGTGGAGGAGATCAAATATTAATATTATCATTAGAACTAACTCAAGTTAAAACATTAGGTAAACACACTTAGTGTTTACCTAATGTTTTAACGATAATATTAAGGGCTCTTAACTTTAAATGTTGTAATTGGAATAATATTGTTGTAGGTATTTTTGTTGTATTATGTCTTGTTTGTTTATCAACATTGTATATTAATATTTAATTTTAATTATTGTTATAGTTATTAACTTTTGTGTTATATTATTTTATCATAAAATATACTCATAGCTTAATTATTTTTGGCATCTCAGGTGGTTGGATGACTATTCCTCGAGGACTTGGCAACTGTCCTCCAGGTCTGGAGTACCTTTCTATGATTGACCAACTACTGGTGCATCAAAAAGTTGAATTACTCGAGGCCTTTGTTGGATTCGAAACCAATAATAAGTATACCGTGAAGAACAATGTCGGTCAAAAAGTATATTACGCCATTGAAGACAATGATTGCTGCACCAGAAACTGCTGTGGTCCCATGCGCCCATTCGATATGAAAATCTTGGATAATTTCCGCAATGAGGTTTGAAAGCATACTTTATGTTCAAGTAATGTTGAATCCTAGAAAATTTATCATGTAACAAAATCATATATTGGTTACCTAAAATTGTCTTCAAACTTCTAAGAATTGTATTATCATGTTTGTTTGTGTTTTCTATTTTTCGTCATAGCAAAACATTAATAATATTATATGTTTTGTTGTCCTTAAAATTTTAACAGAAAATCCCATCCTAAATTTCAATAATATTTCATTAACTAAAGCCTAAAGTTTTCCACTATTTCTTCATCATTCTATAATAAATTAAGATGGATTATGCTCGAGAATATCTCATTCACTAAACTTAGACTTAGAGTTAATTTATGTAAAACGTTACAATGCCTTATTTTTCCACGCCAGGACAATTCATTTTTAAACAGGACTACAAATTTCAGAATTATTTTAAACCTTGAAAGAGCATGATGCGCTGAACAACCGCCACAGAACCGCGTGATTTAAGACTGATCTTTGTGATTTTTTAACCCGTACATCGAATACCTGAATTGTTTAGTAGGTTAACCTGTCTATTGCCTACATCGATGTTTTATTCCACAACTCTTTCAAAAGTCGATTCTGTCATAATAGTCCCAGGAAATTAATAGCATTCCCCACACCTTGACGACGTACGTATTGTTTCCAACATCGTATTATGTAGCACAGAGTAAGGATAGTAGTGGTATTACAGATATAACACGACGCAGTCTAGATAGAGCAATTGTTCGGTAAGTTCGTGGCGAGGAGCGAGCCTTATTGCCCTTAATGGTATGGGACTGATGTTGGAGGATTGTCTTGTAACGCTCTCATAGAGTCACTATTATTATTAAGCTATTTATTAATTGTAGTACAAATTAATTATATTATACTTTTTCATTTACTATACTATTATATAATGTACAAATACCGACAATTTATGTAATAACGGGACAAACATTTTGAAAGTTATTGGTGTCGTAGTTCATTTCAAACTTGCTTTCTTTGAAAGATAATTTTGATCATGTCCAATAATAAATTTTTCGTGATGCATTTATTCGTATTTTTTATTGGTATGTTCGTGGTCACGTCTAAACCTGTTTGGAATATTGTGTTCCGACTAAATTAATAGCTCTTAAATTTTAACTATTCTAGCTAGCAAGTCGTTTACTATATCTATTCTTTATACTGCGGTTGTGCAGTACTTTTCAGTATTACTATCTGTGGGAAGCGATGCTAAATGAAACTATCGACTTCACCTTTGATATCTTTACTTATTCTTACAACCTTGCAGTGCCCCCTTATGTTCACGCGTGGACACTATCTTTTTTTTTTTACTATTTTCATCATTGACTAAGTCGCCGTAGACTACTTAAGGGTTTCCACCGCTTCTTCGGAAGCAATGAAGTCAATCCTGTGACTGTGTTAGATGTATATTTATGAACACGCGGTGATCCGTATGACGGTCGGCATTTGGGCATCTGTCACGATAAAGTCTTAACGCCACTCTGCAGCAAGATTCTCCATAGATGAGATATATATTATGCATATTTTTGACATGTTCTCACCAAATCTGATTAGACAACAAGTCACAGTACGATAACAAAAAGGCACTACTAACCTCCGTGTCCGTTGCTATCTGTCTCACTCTGTCTCACGTTTATGCGCTTCACTGACGGCCTCTTTGAGTCAAACTTCCTAATTCCGAAATTTTAATTATTAAAATTATTATAAAATACAAAGAAATAAGTAGGTGGATATGAGGTGCGCGTGGCTCAATGGATAGAGTATCTGACTGCTGAGTCATAGGGTCTGGATTCGAATCATAGAATGGAACCAATATTGTGCAATTATTGGTTTTCAGGTTTGGTCGCTTTGCGTCCCGTGTGTGTGAAGCCTCTGCAGCTCTTTCTTGATCTTATCGCATTAGCATCACATCGGATAATGATGATCAGTGACTGCCTTTGATTATACTGCTAAGACTAGGGTAAAACCACTCAAATACTAAATATTTTACATTTCGCTTCCACCTCTTGATCACAAGATAAACGTATTTATCAAATTACATGTTTCTAGGCCCTGTTATTAATAATAAGAAAAATTATACAATCAAAATAAAGAAGGCAAAAAGAAAAGGCGGTCTGTTACATATATTTTTTTGTTGATGTGTTATAGAATACTTCATACAGACAGAATTTAACTCTCGATGGATGACATAGGCGGCATGTCACTTGTTACCCTTTTAATATCAATAAATTCAGTTGTACGCGGTTTTGTAAACATTTGCGAATAATTACTATTAAATTAAATTAAAATAATATATTACCAATAAGTTAAAATAACAATGTAATACTTACCGCTACCATTACCATATACACCTTAATATAGAGAGACATCATGTTTTTTTCAGGTTATTCACCTGCATCGTCCATTAGCCTGTGACTCGTGCTGGTGCCCGTGTTGGCTGCAAAGCATGGAGGTGACGGCACCGCCAGGCACCGTCATTGGCTCCATAGAACAGGAATGGTCTATCTGTAAACCGTGTTACATAATCAAGAACTCTGCGGGTGACGTCGTTTTAAGAATTAAGGGGCCTTTTTGCAGATATTCTATTTGTGGAGATGTTGAATTCAATGTGAGTAAAATCGTCATCTATAAAATATTTTTCGACATGAAAATTGGAGCAAACAGTACTCTCTAGTTTGACTATTCCAAAAGAAGTACTTAGTAATCAAATATTCCTCGTAATTACAGGGTACAAAGTCAGATTCATCTAAATATTTTTAGGACATTTAGTTTCTCGTAGAATATCGATTTTTGATATCTCAATTGTGACAATCGTGAATATTTCTCACTTTAGCCGAATCTCACTAAAGCATGTCTGCAAATTACTTTCCTTTCAATTTATCATTAAAAAAATTGTTTAAAATGTCATCTGATGATATTTGATCAGTCATCTTCTCTAGTCGGATCCTCATGCTATGGCAACACTGGTTCTTCCGCCCAATCCGATGGTCCATGATTAATTGAATTTTCTTCTTCGTCCTATAATAGTCAATTACTGGACATAAGATTCTCCATGACAACATCAACAAACACCGATGTGCCATGCATAGAAGATTTGCCCATAATCACCACTCTGGGCAGAGCGGGTTGGTAAGTGTTCCATCGCATTGCACATGGTGCATCACCGGACTAGTAGTCTAAGGAATTTGGATTCGGAACAGTGAGAAGGATTCTCTACCATCAGTCAGTTGCCAGAGCCCTGTTTGTTAGTCAACAGACTGCACCACATGCAGATGATATTGGATATTGAAAAGATGGTATTACCTCTTTCATCCACAATTGATTGAATAGAAATGAAAAAATCTTTTCAGAATCCATTACTAAATTGATCAAATCGTTTTAAATGTACTTCACAAAACCTGTGACATTCGTTACAGGTGTAGTGCTAGTGGACTGGTTATTATATATAACATTATGTATTTGCAGGTGTATTCTAAAGACGGCGAAACAAAAGTTGGAAAGATAACGAAGCAGTGGTCGGGGCTCGCGCGTGAGATTTTCACTGATTCCGACTACTTCGGCATAACATTTCCAATGGATTTAGATGTGAGGATAAAAGCAGTTTTGTTGGGAGCATGTTTCTTGATTGTAAGTGTTTATTTTTATTTTTAAATAGCTTCAAATAAAAAAAGAAGTGCTACGCTATTTTATTTACATAGAAATCATAGAGAAGAAACATTGAAATTATGTAGCAAACCTCTCTATTAAAATGCACTCTAAGCAAAAACTGCCGTTTTGGATCTCTAGCTGCTTTATTTATTTGTTTATATAAAGAATTACAATTTACTGTTTCAAAACTATGATGTGCCATATGATAACACAATCATTTATATTTCAGGATTTTATGTTCTTTGAAAAGAGCAGAAATCTAGAACAAGATGGCCCAGGAATGCTTTAAATAATAAAATTCGAAAAATACGTATTTACCACTGATACATACTATTTAGACGCCTATTAATCTTTTAGCTGTTATATAAGCATAATCTTATGACATTTAAGGATCTCGAACCAATTTTTATCTATTTACAATATACCTGCCAACATTACATGTTACTGCCAACTTCTCGTGTCATAAGTCCTTATATGACTCATAACAATAGAATTTAAATTGTTTCAAAGTTATGACATGTGAAGGGATAGTAGATTTAAGAGAAATAGAAAGCATAATTAATGTATTGCTGCTTCCGCATTGTTACTATTTTCTAAGACTTTCTTATCGCATTTTTACATGTATGTAACTTTCATAATGTATACTGAACACTGGTTGTGTATATTAACGTTAATTAATTTAGTGCATAACGTATTTTCGCTACTCTAAGGATTACTGTTCCTTATCATTTCGTTTTCTTTCACAACAGTAAATAAAACAAAAAACTTCTAATTTGATATAACATTAAGTTTTATTACTTTTCTAGGATCTATTTGTATTTAATCAATAGTCATAATAGATTTAAGATAAATGTATCTCAACTTGGTGCTCTGCTATTGCATTACTTGCAGTTATTAATGACTTATTTATGCCGTCACATAAATTCATGGTATATTAGAGATTATAGGATATGTAATCACTTTTAAAACTAATAATTATTTGCGAATTATTAAAATAAATATTGGTAATGTTTATTCAAGATGTGCTTAATTTTTTTCGTGCATCTCGTTTTTAGGTAAACTTTATGTAACGTAGCTAATGTGTGTAACGTAGCTGCCGTAACTTATTCCATTTTAATGAATGACTTGGCCAAATTAATAATCCTGCAATAATATTATAAATGTAAGTTTTTTTTTAATTTTTATCATTCACTCACGCATAAACGGCTGAACCGAATTGTGATGAAATTTAGATACTTTGAAGCCACTTTATATCTCATGAAATCTGTGGGAAGATTTATATACGCGGGCGAAGCCGTGGACGGATGAGTAGTTTTTTTTATTCAATTCTGTTATGTGATTTTATTATTAATTTTATAAAAGCCTTTTTCTATCAAATGATATATAAAGACTACACAAAGTGACTACGTACTGAAAGATTTTTTGATAAATTTATTTAAAAAAATTGGTGATATTTTTTTATTTTTATTACATCTATGCATCTTCTGAACATCTTTTAAGTTGTATTATGTTTAGTGTAGTAATATATTCAATGGAAACATAGATATCCCGCACTGGAAGCTGGCACTTTAAAAAATATATAATTTTTAAAAACTACAAAATATGTTTTGTTTTAAAATAAACTAAGAATAGAGTAAATAAACACAAGCTGAAAAAGATGTAGATTTTAATAACTAACAAATATTTTTTTGTTTTTAAATAAACTATGACGTAAGTAAACAGTTACGACTTAGGGACCTTCAAGAAAAGAGCTTATTCCTTCCTTAAAGGCCGGCAGCGCATCTGTAGCTCCTCTGGTGTTGTGGATGTTCGTGGGCGTCGGTGATCACTTACCATCAGGTGAGCCGTACGCTCGTTTGCCCCCTTCTTCTATAAAAAAAAAAACAAGCTGAAACGCTTATGCCTGCAACGAGACCATTTATAAGTCTTTAGCAAATGAACGTTGTTCTAAGTGAGAGTGTAGCAAAATTATTGGCTACAACGACACGGGATTCGAACTCGCGGTTTGATTCCAACACGGAACAAGTAGTCGTATGGCCTGTTGTTACAATTAATAGTTGTTCTTGGTCTGGATGGTTGTACATGTTAAATTTATGCCTGTAAACGCTTAACCACATCTATAATGTGGCTGATTTTTTTTTAAAGGATGGAGAACTACGAAAAAGAAAACGTTAATCCACAACATTGAAGAAATAACATGGTGGTGATTACTTAAATCACAGCGATTTATATTAGGTGAATTGCTTAACATTATAATGACGTACAGTCCTTACTTTAAATAAAAAGAAAACATTTTTAATAAAAATTAAGTGTCGAGTCATCCGACAATCGGACGATTTATTAACATCCGTTCATCCGACAATCGGAAATACATTGTTACAATATATTAATTATATTATATATTAGTAAGTCGTATCACTTACAAAATATTTTTTTAATAAAAAAAAAAAAAAAAATTGTCGGTGACAACCGCGCAAGCGTGAAGTGACGCGGCCGGCGAAGCCCTAGTCAAACAATGCAATAGCAACAGCTTTCGTTCCTTTACCACAAAACATTCTATCAAATCGTTTCGTGTCGTATTATGGGACGAACAATATTTATATATTGAAAAATCCCACGATCGTTGGACGACTAGCCCTTAAAATAAAGAGTGCACTTTCGAGGATTTTGTTGTAAGAGATTCATTGCCGACTCTCTCTCTGCAGTATATTTCTTGTATTTACTTTGTGAATATTATTTTTCTGTATTAATTTGCGCAAAAATTCAATAATTTATTAGGATTTAATTTTTCTCTAGTCTAGAGATACTCTAAAATCTAAGTTATGTACAGCCGTGTCGAAACAGTTTCTGCATCAGCCGCATTACCATAACGTGACATTATGATAATTGTAATAACTAAACCAATCTAGTCGTTAAAACATTAGTCAAAGTCAAAGTTAAAGCCGTGTCTGCTCCGCACATATCTCTTCATAAAATATGTTGAACGAACCAAAATTAAACTGTTCGTTAAACATTGTTATCTAAAGCATAGAGGAAATGGCCCCGAATTTATGGGGAGTTACTCCTTATTTTGGCAATGAATTTATACGGAGTTTTATAATTTATATACTATTAGAGAAACACACGTTCAGATCTGTAAATGAAGAATACGCAGACAAACGCGGATTGTGACTGCTTAATACAATTTAACAATAAAGATTTGAATTAAACATAGTCATGTTCGATGGCGCAGGAGGCTGCGTATTAATGTTTTATGAACCATGTTTTTGGCGTATAATTTTCGCTTCCGACGCGGTTTAATACGTAGTGTTTATGTGTTATACTCTTTGGTTCTAATCTTCCTTACAGCATATATGGTGCAAAACTAAGTTTTCTTTCTATTGCCATTAGGGAATTAAGGCGGTCCATGATAGCGTCAGATAATTTTGAAAATTTATGTGCACTTATATTTATATTAAGTAAAATTTATGCTTAATCTGTACAGTAGTAATGCTAAATCTTATTGCGCCATCTATATACTTTGAATACCTATGGAATTGTCAATAATATTTTTTTAACTCTGACTAATTATTATTATATATTAAACGTAGTAGAGCCAAGCGGCAGCTTTAGCTGCTGCTAGAATGGGTTAATACCACGGCCTCGCAGAATACCAGCGTGAAGTAGAGGCATCTTGTGCTTCTGCGTTTCGTTCCCCACTTCGTGGCCTACTTCCCCTCCCCATCCCACCTCCTTATCCTCCATCCCATCTCCCAAATACCCTAAAAGGCCGGCAATGCAACTGCAGCTCCTCTGGTGTTGCAGATGTACATGGGCGACGGTAATCACTTACCATCAGGTGAACCGATTGCTCGTTTGCAGGCTTTCCCATAAAAAAAAATCATTATTTTGTAATCATTTTAGACTAAGTAATAAAACTTTTTCTAAGTTTCATTTGTTTCGAAATACAAATGAAATTTAATTAAATTTTACTTTATTATATTACATTTATAATTAAACATACTTCTTTCAATTATAATTTACAAATTATATTCTGTACCAAATACCTACCTGTGAAAGAAGAGCGGAGGACGACGGCGTACATTCAGACGATTGATACCAAGTTGATACGATCGATGGATACTCAATTTCATTAATTCTAGGACGGTATTACGACGCGGCACTCTCCTTAACTTTCAGGGCTGGAATGTGGAGCGCGGAAGCGGAGCTTGATCCCCTGCCAGCGTTCTTCTTCAGTGTAATAGCTCTACAGTCCAAGTGGTAGCGGAAAAAATTTAATTTGATGAAGCGTAGTTCATCGTGACACTAAAGAAACGCTTTAGTTTTCGAAGCAAAACCCGTGACGAGGGGAAGCTTAATTGCACAAAGGGGTATTTTTAAGTCGCTCACTATAAGGTTGAAAGTATGAAACCAACGCCAAAATGTAAGTCTTAAATTTTAGAACCAATATATGTACATAGGGTAATTTTAAACATTAATTATGAAAAACATTAATGAAAAACTATAACAACCCATGGCTACCATGGCATAGTGATTTTAAGTCTCTCCGTTAGCTCATATAAACAAAGCATAGAACCAACTCCTTTAACATCAGTTGCCGCCTCATAAATGTTTACGAATAGACAACCTGACAACCTAGCAACTAGTTGTTATTATATTTGAAATAGACATATTAAATATATAAAAGTACATGTAAGATAGGATCATGGATCACTCGCAGGAGCGTACTTATACCTTGTATAATCGTTTTTGTTAGCAGCAATATTTCAGCCGGATATTGTTCACAGCCTCTTACCCCCGCCCTTACCTTGATCAAGGCCAATCATATCATAGCCAAGACTAGTAACATCGTCAGCGACTAAAACCGTTTTCATATATCTCATTTTATTATTTTTATTGCCTGAAAGTTATTATATAACCCTTGTACTTGCTTCATATCACATTTATTGATTATAGTGCCGCCCCGAACATCTGGGAGACCGTATCCGTATCGTATAATCAAAGATTGCCACAAAGCACGGTCCTGACCCACTAATGATCGACATTATAAATATGGCTTTATTTTAATAATAAACCCAAAAATCTTTTAAATACGTGTATATTATGGGTATTATTATGTATACACCAGTGTTTCTCAATTTTTACATGAACTATGCTGGCTAAGCAACCAGGCTCCGGCGATTCTGATGTCGGAAAATTAGAATATTGCAAATCTAAATCCTTCAGTGGTGATAAGAAATATCAAGTATCATTAGTGCGAGGGTAACGGCACCGGGCTCCTCAATCCGGCGTGGAGGGCATTGAAATCGCCGAAAATCAGTGTCTCTGTGGATAGGATCTGTTGTAGCACGGAATCTGTGGATGTGTGCCATTTGGACGTGGTCGATGAGTTCAGTAACGGTATTACCACTATGGGACGCATAGACCCTCGGATATTCGTCCAAGTCTGAGCGCACCCAAAGGGTGGATTGGTCCGTACCTTCAAGACTGCTGTGGTGTCGTGAACATATAGCCTCTCTGACGTATACACAAACTTCTGCTGATAATGGAGTTAAAAGGTAACAGCCAGAGAAGTTATCAGCAACTCTGTAAGAAAAAGCATGGCCAGCTTCAGATGGCAATGAACGGTACTAAAGTTACAGTAGAGTCTCCTGATATTGCAGAAATATACGGCGAGCGCGGCAGAACAAAAACGCAGAAGATGCCTCTACTTCATCCCGGTATTCTGGCGATATGCAGAAGAAACAGCACACAGTCTTGTGGAACACTAGCCTTCACAGGTTTTGAGTCTGAGCGCATGAATGCATGGATAAGACAGATTAACTCTTTTTTTCTATCCTTTAAAAAATAATGGATTTCTGTGAAGTAACACTTGACTCTATTAGCGTTGTGTGTTGCACATATTGACTTTGGCCGGGATTCAATCCCATAACTACAACAGCTTAACAGTCGGCTAAACACCACGCCATATGGTTGATAGGTGCACAAGAGAATTATAAAAAGGTTTATGTTAAGATAGTTGGGTCCCACAAAAAAAATATCTGCTACAATTCTTAATAGTTATTCTAACAAACAATATTTTCTGATATAATTATTATTTTGTTTCCAAGTTGGAAATCTCCTTAACTAATAAATATTTGTTATAAAAATAATAACATTTTTCTATTTATTAAGTTTGTGTGTGCAAATTTATACCAATGAGTACTTCATCACATCATTTATTTATTTACACATTATATTACTTCATACATACTTTTTCTTTATATTATTAAATGCAGTTTTCTGGGTACAAACTGATATTTCAGCCTGATGTAAAGTTAGGTTGGCAAAACTGTTGTCTGCCTGTGGTTCAAGTATTTTTTTAGACATATTATTTTCCCTATGATCATGTTTTATCACAACTGGTTTTGGTAATGATGAAGATAGTTTCTTTGCCCATTGACTTTCTGGTAACTTGTCTTCATCAGGAACTTTAATCTGTAAATATACAAGAAAGTATTATAGCCATAAGAACTATTAATAGTAATAGGTTTTGTTATGTTATTATGGGCTGGTATCCACAACTCCACGACTATGCGCATATTTCGCATGTTCAGTAACAGGTTTTTTGCTAAAAATACAAATTTTTTTTTCAAGTTATATTTACTGATGTAGATTTCTAGTATGTACTGAGAACATATTCAATATTTTTACATTCCTCTATTTATTTCCATGAGTGTAGTTGGGCGCTTCATAATGTGAGAAATTCTATGTTCAGCCCATAACATTATAAAAATAATGAATAATAAGTAATATGCTATGCCATTTGAAATGTTATCATTACACCTATACACTCAACAAGGCTTACCAACAAGACTTAACAGAATGATGACTCCCAGAGTAATGGCTATGCTTATTTTTCTACTTAACATTAATTTTAAGAATTTTTGTAAGACAAATAAGATAATATAAAACAAGAAGTTAAATATATTTACCACTTTCATATTTTTAGCACTTTTGTATGCAACCGATGGTAGAGTTATATTCTCTTTATTAGATTTCCTTTCAGTACTCTTTTGGAGTTTAGGTATTGATGACATACCTGCCAAAGGTTTCTTTGGTCTGATGTCTTTCAGGAGTGGAACTTGTGGTCCATTTTTGATATATGTTGCAACTGGACTTGATATATGTTGGTAAGAGTTTAATTTACTTAATGTTTTTCGTGGGGTTATAAATTGCTTTTTTAGTGATGTAGGACTTTTAGGTGTTTTGAAGAAAGGAACTTTTGTATTTTTTTTATTATTAGGGGTAAAAAGTATATCAGTCTTTTGTAGCTCATCAACAGTTTTTGCAGAATTTATAACTTGAGTGGGAACAGGAGTCCATTTTTTACAGCCATCTGCCTTTACAGATTGATTTAAAAGTTCTACATTTCTAATACCCTCAACACTGTATTTTTCTGTCTTTGGATCTAATAATATATTAAGATTCTGTGGTTCAATAATATTCACTTGAAATGTAGTTATAGTTTTGACTTTTAAATTTTCAGAGTTTAAATATTCCAATTTTTCAACTTTATGTCTTTCTTCAAGAGTTGGAGCATTATTAAGTATATACTCCACAACATCTAAGGTATTGTCTAATTCCTCTTTATTATTATTAGGTGATATTTTAAGTTCTGAAACCATTTTTTCCATTTGAAGAAAACTATCATTAACTGAATCAGTATCCCAATTAGAAACTCTTTTGTGTTCATTCAATAAACTAGCATTGAAATCTGAAACATTAAGTGAAGCTTCCGACTTGTGATCAGGTTCAGAACAAGTTTCGATTATTTTTAGACTGTTATCGCTGTCGCTATTTTCCAATTTTGTATCAGTACACCTAAGTACAAAAAAAAAAAAAAATTATTACAAAATATCCTCTTAAAATCTTACTTAAGCAATTAAACTTACGTTACGCTGTGCCTATATCTGTCAATCGCCACATGTTTCTTAATTTCTTTGATCGAAAGCTTTCCAAAAAATATCTCTTCGTCACTTAAATTATCGTCTTTTAGCTGTTCCATTATTGTCAAATATTATTTAAAACCGATATTCAATTATTTTTACATACAAACCGTTAATGTTTTCAACCCGTGATGATACTCTATCAACAAGGGAGTAATGGTATATTAACTGGGTATTTATGTCCTTAACTAGTTACAATTTGTCATTGACTACTATGTAACTAAATTAATGTTCTTACAATAATTTTTTATTTTGAATTACCCGTTTTCTGCTTTTTGTTTAATTAAAATGACATTGACAATATTGTTGAGTGTCGCCAAATATAAATTCTTATTTCTATGGTCGTCCATTAATAGTATATCTTTTTTTTTTTCTCCTTGTGATTCAAAAATCTAAAAAGAAGAGTGGTTTTCTTTTTCGGTTAAATATAAGTCAGATCGGTTTTTTAAAATCACGAATCAATAGTTGACCGAGGAACGCACTTGATTATTATTGTTGTGGAATCTTTGTAGACCAAATATGATTATTCTGGCGGTTATGCCTGTACGGTCTGAACTGTTGGAGTAATACGTAAGTAAGATTTCATCACATAACGAGGTAAACCTATAGTTTAATATATTTAAAGGCCTATATTTATAAGGAAGATGTCATAACAACGCACTCCGACTAAAACTCTTGCCTTAACGGTACCAAGATAACATTTACAATGACACGGATCTGATCCTATACTCCACATTTCGCTGAGGGTGATGGAACCGATAAGACAAAAGCGAAAGACTCCTAACCAGAGAGAGGACACGCGCTTAATTATGAAAGAATTTGTTTGCCTACCTACCGTTTTCCAATGTTCACCGATTTCAAAAATCAACAAAATGAAAAAATTGCCTCGTTAACAGAAACATTAAATAATGTATAGGATCAAAACATGGAAAAACATATATTAAATCAATAAGAAATAAGCAAACAAGAGAACAATGAGAAAATAATTCATGTTAAAATATTAGAGTTGAATTATAAAATATTCCTAAATTATTCTATGGAAAAAAAATAGTCGGACAGAAATGAGAAAAGAAACTCGGTGGTATAACTAACTTTAAAATACAAGGACAACAGTCCCACTGTTGTTGAATTACTATAAAAAGAATATATAAGGAGATACCTTACATTAAATTTTATAAAATCCGTTAGAAATGATTACAATACAATTACAATGACGGCAATATTTATCGGATGCCTTTTTTTATAGGGCACTTCAATTTTCCAACCATCCATTAATCCCTAAGATTCGTTTACTTTCACAATACATTTTAATGAATTCAGGAAAGTACTGGCATACCAAAGCAACACCCAATTTAGTAAAAAGTTATGAACATTATAATGCTTTGCTAGATCCTATTCATCGGTCTGCTACTCTACCTCTTTTCTCCAATTCATTTGACGTAGTCCTTTACAGTCCAACAGTTATCTTAGACTTTGGACTAAATAAATCTTCCATTGAATCAAATAAAGAATTTCTTTTTGCAGTAGATAAACATTTCCCAGACCATCATCGTATTTTTACTGATGCTTCCAAACTCGACGAAAAAGGTTGTACTGGTTATGCGATATATCACCAAAATTGGAAAATAGTCCAGAAAATAAAAAGTCCTCCAGAATCTTCTGTTTTTACAGGTGAAATGCTAGCCATTTTACAAGCAATAAAATATTGCTATCTTTTTAAATTTAAAACTAGCGTTATATTTACCGATTCTCTGAGTTCTTCACAATCCTTTCTATGGTATCTCACGCAATCCTTTGGTATTTGAAATAAAGAAATTTTTATTCCTATTCAAATTTCAAAATGTTAACATTTCCTTTGTTTGGATTCCTAGTCATGTTGGTATATCTGGTAATGAATATGCTGATAAACTTGCTAAACAAGCTATAGTCTGTGGGGATACTTTTCTTTTTAAAAATTATTGCCATGACCTTATAACGACAACGAAATCGTTATGTAGAGATAGGTGGACTAAGTATTGGAACCAAACCAAAATGACGAAAGGCTTTCACTATGCCAAAATTCAACCCAATATTCCTAGTAAGCCTTGTTTTTATAAATTAACCTTTTGTAAGAAATATACATCAATGATATGTAGAATGCGCTTGGGTCACTGCTGTAATTCGGTTCATCTTGCTAGACTTCATATAAAAGATTCTTCAATATGTGAATGTGGATTAGACATTGGCAACCTTAATCATATTTTCTTCTCGTGTCCTTTATATGATCATTCCTCACTATATAACTCTTTAATAAATCTTAAAATACCCCTTCCTATAGAAATATGCTCTCTTTTATTTGTTTCCGAAGATAGTAAAAATATTTTTAACTGTCTTGTAGAATATTTAGATACAAATAACATTAAGTTATGATATTTAGTTCATTGTCTGTAGTATGACCTGGTACTATCCAATATTTTTAATAGAGTAGGTAGATCTTTTTTTTTTTTTTCTCTTTATTTATTTTAATATATTTTGCATTTTTAGTACAATTAGTTTCACATCAATTCATTAGATCATAGTTATTATGATTTCGGCTTATAATCAGAATAACAGTTTTTTTTCGGTAATTATTTTAATGACTGGACGTTGGCAGTAATCATTAGGTTGCCATTAACGGAAAAAAAAATTATTACAATGAAAACAAAATACGTTTATATACTTCGCTGTAACATATGGAAAGGCCCGACAAGACTATATACGTTGCAGAATATTTGACACTTAAAGCAAGAAAGCTATATTATATGGCGATGGAATTCTCCAAAACGAATGACTATGACAGATGTCGGACTTCGTATGAAAAATGAACGTTAACAAGAGAAACGGAATGCAAGCTATACGAATGGAACATGAGTAGAAATTAAAGAAGTTAAAAGTTAATTATTCTGCGTTTAATAGAAAATATACTTATATGTCTACTTTGCTATATAAAGAAAAATGCCAAATCATGTGTAAAAGGAAATATATGAAAGAGAGCTTTTTGTGTAGTTTTTTGTTTTCGACTAATTTCACTATCACAACACTTCTATAATGTCTATAAGAAATATACTTAAGGCCCGCGATTCGTTTAACGGAGCAGAAAGAAAGTACGTAAATTTATTTAATTAATTCTTTTGATAAACCCCATGAACTTTACAGACGATAGAATAGGACTGTCAACTGAACGTCAAGAACGGTTTTACGTGTTTTTGGTTTTTAATTAATAATATTCAGTTTTTCCCTAATCTTCTGATTATATTCCTTATTTACTGTAGTATTTATTAGAGATTTAGTTGTATATTCATATTATCAGTTTTTTTTCATAGTTAATAAAATAGTTAAACTTCGTGTTAGACGCCATGTCTGAACCACCAATTCCGCCTAAATCTCCTGATCCGTATTACTCTGATCCTAATATTAACTTTCTTCCCTCTCCAGCTGCATACATTGAAGTTCATAACGATTTAGAACGTTCTTTTAAAAAACCATGGCAGTCGTCGATATCGCAAGAAATATACGACGATAATTTTAAAATTATTTCTAATAAAAAGAAACGGAAACATAAAACAAAAGAACGGAAAAAAGAGGAGCATGCTAATCGAGTTGATTTAAATAGAAAAAATTCAGTTTACTCCTCCAATTTCTCATTCTCAGAGTCGGACTGCAATACTGGTAATATTTTAACATCTAAAATTAAAATAACGGATTCAAATTCTATGAAAGGTATTTTATCAGGTCAAAGTGTTTATGAATCTCCCATGTCTTTATCGTCAAATATTGCCAGTGCTCAAACATCCGAAATTCCTCTTTCACAATAATCTGACATACCTCTATCACAAACGCTAAATTTTAACAATAGTCAACTTCCTTCTACATCTCTTAGTATGCAAATAAATAATAATAATATAAAAGTAGATTCTCAAAGATTTCAATCTCTTCGTCCATATAATTCTACAGATACAGGTCCCTTTATAGTCCATGTTCAAATAAAAGAAGATATTCCTAATTCAGGTAAAACTTTAAACGCTATTTCATTTGGTCACTTGACACAAAAATTGAATGTTCAAAACATTGTTAATGGAGGACTAAAACGTATTGGTAGAAACAGAATAACTATTGAATTTTCTAAATTTATTGATGCAAACCTATTTTTAGAAAATCCATACCTAAATGATAAATATAAAACGTTTATTCCATCCTTCCAAGTATCACGTATGGGAGTAATAAAAGGTGTACCAAAAGATTGGACGCCGGAAGAGATTATATCTGAATTATCTGCCTATCCAAACGCCATCCCTATCTTAAAAGCAAGAAGATTAAACTATCGAGTACATAATGAAGAGAAAACTAGATATGAAAGCTCCGAAAGTGTAGTTATCACATTTGATGGCCAAATTCTTCCCTCTTGGGTTTATTTATGTTATTCATCTTTTTCCCGTTGAAATTTATAAACTCCCAACGATTCAATGTTTTCAGTGCTGCAGATTTGGACACACTAAAGATTTATGTCGTTCAAAACCAAGATGTTCTAAATGTGGCGATAATCATTCTTCTTCTTCTTGTGACAGAGATGATGAGTCCCTTCATTGTTTATTCTGTTCTGGAAACCACAAAGCCACCGATTCTAGATGTCGCACGCAGAACGCACGAGACAAAATAATATTAAAAACAAAATGGCACAAAATTCAATATCATAGAGGCATCAAAAAAATATCCTCCTGTTTCTACAAAATCTTATGCTGATGTTCTAATCTCAAAAAGTTCTGCAAATCATTTTTCTTCTTCTAATCCTGCAATGGATCATTCTCCTCCTCAATCAACTAAATCTCATAATACTTCTTATAAAAAAACCTTCTTTATTCCTAAAACACTTCGTCAACATGAACTATCAGATTATGTCAGAAAAAGTCACCAAAAAATGATTGAAGAATTTTCAATACCGCAACCAGAGAATGGTTGTGCTCTTCAAGTTTTACAAGATTTTTCGCAGGAAAATTTTAATTCTTTAGAAAGTATTATAAATTTTCTTATAAACATAATTATATCTTCGTATTCTTCACAGTTACTGTCCCACGTTGCTCGCTTACTAAATTCTATTCCCCAAATTGTACATAACATTCTTTCCCACAAGGATCCTACAATGCAATTGTAGAAGCATGTTAGATAAACGAACTGAAATTATTTATTTAAATAAAAAAATACAATGTCTCTGTTGTTGCTATTTCAGAGACATGGCTAAAACCGGATTGCAACTTTAGAATTCCTGGCTTTTGTTGTGTTCGAAATGACAGGTCAGATGGTTACGCTGGATGTGCTTTACTTATAAAAAACAATGTAGCTTATTCCTGTATAGATGTTTCCGATGAAATATTTGACTACAATGTTGTAGCAGTGAAAATTCAAAATATTACTTTCGTTTCTATATATGTTCCCTCCCCGTCTATACATACGTTTCGCAGAATAAAATATTTGTTTGCCTCTCTCCTCAAACCTTTTTTAATTCTTGGTGATTTCAACTGTCATCATCCTTTATGGGGCTATAAATCAGACAGGTGTGGTAGTTTATTAGTTGAGATTCTCGATATTAATTTAACATTTGTGTCCTTAACACTGGTAAAATTACAAAACGATCGCGTCCTACTGAATCTAGAAGTGCTGTAGATTTAACTATTTGTACTCCAGACTTAACCTCCCTTTTAAATTGGATAGTTTTGGATAGTTCTCACGGCAGTGATCATTTTCCAATTTTGATTTCTCATCCAACCAAAGAAACGTCTGTTATTAATAAAAAACCATGCATTAAATATAAATTATATAAGGCAGACTGTAACTTGTATAATGTATTTCTTCACAATGAAATTTTAAAAATCGCACCTATTTCCGATAATAATTTAAGTTCAATTGTAGAAGCATTTACCAACGCAATTATAAATGCTGCAGATCAAACGATACCTATTAAATCACAAAGCATTAACAGGCTCTCCCCTCCATGGTGGGACACCGAATGTACGGAGGCCATCCGAAAAAGAAAAAATGCTGAAAAAGGTATAAATTAGAAATGACTTCTGAAAATTTTCCATTCCTTTTACGTATCCAAGAAGAAAGCAAAAATACCCATCAGTCGTTTGGCGCAATATAAAAAAGTTTTGCTGTAGTTTTTCAACTAGTACTTACCGAGGTGCCATTCCCCCACAATAAATAAATAATTTTCTGGATAAAGTTGCCCCGTCTTACGTTCCTTCGAGAGAGATGAGTTACCTGAAATTACTCCACATGAATCTTTCTGTGATTCCTTAGAATGTCAATTTTCTCTACAAGAATTAAAAATTTGTTCTTTCACATGTTCATGATTCATCTCCAGGTCTAGACGGAATTCCATACTCATTACTTGTCAAATGTAATGATCAAATTTTAACCTATTATTTAAATATCATTAACGCTTTGTTTGATAAAGGTTTGGTTCCTGGTTCTTGGAGGACTCAAGTGATTATCCCTATCTTGAAACCCGACAAAAACCCCAATGACGGATATTCATATCGACCGATCGCTCTATCCTCAACGTTAATAAAAACCTTTGAACACATGATGAAAAATCGGCTAGAATGGTAATCGCCTAATACGGATTCAGAAAAGGTAAAAGCACCTATGATAGTCTATCATATTTCACTACGGATATTAGATTAGCATTTTCGAGAAATGAATCGGTCCTTGCAGCTTTCCTTGACTTCTGCTTACGATAATGTTAGGCATAACATTCTTAAAGAAAAAATGTATAAGCTTAATATATCCAGAAAAGTTTCAAATTTTATAATCAATTTATTTCTAGACCGCTTTATTCATCTTAAAATTATTGATGATATAAAATTAACTCGAAAGGTGTTCAAAGGCCTTCCGCAAGGCTCTGTTTTAAGCCCTTTATTATACAATATTTATACATCAGATTTAGATCAGCACATTTCAAAGTGCAGGATTTTACAATATGCCGACGATATTTTAGTTTATGTAAATGATAAATGTATAGAATACTGTGTTAATGCAATAGAACATGATCTTCCTTCTGTGACAACGTGGTTAGATGAGCATCAACTAGAAATTTCCCCAAATAAAAGCAATACTATTCTTTTTTCTCGCAAAAGAGTTGTACCACAAGTACAGGTACATTTTAGTAATTATCCGCATGAAAATATTAAGCAAGTGAAATTTCTCGGTTTAATTATAGATAACAAATTATCCGGCATGCCCCATGTCATTTATACTAAAAAAAAATGTGAAAAAAATATTAACATATTAAGAGCTTTGTGTGGGTATGGTGGGGTGCTCATCCATATTCCTTAAAATTAATCTATAATGCAATAATAAGAAGTCGTTTAGATTATGCCTCATTTCTTCTTGAACCTTCTAATAAAAGAGGATTAAAAATGTTAGACGTCGTTCAACACAAGTCTCTAAGAATAATCTTAGGTGCTATGAATTCGTCGCCTTGCAGATTGAGTGCGGAGATCCACCTCTCTATATTAGACGGCAATATTTATCGGATGCCTTTTTTTATAGGGCACTTCAATTTTCCAACCATCCATTAATCCCTAAGATTCGTTTACTTTCACAAGACATTTTAATGAATTCAGGAAAGTACTGGCATACTAAAGCAACTCCTAATTTAGTAAAAGTTATGAACATTATAATGCTTTGCTAGATCCTATTCATCGGTCTGCTACTCTACCTCTTTTCTCCAATTCATTTGACGTAGTCCTTTACAGTCCAACAGTTATCTTAGATTTTGGACTAAATAAATCTTCAAAATATAAAAGAAAAATATAAATAAGTAGTTATTGTTAAGACAGTTTTTTTATGAAGAAGAAAAAGGATTTGTTTGTGAGTAGAAAGGAAATTGAAATTAAATAAGGCGAAAATTATAGGTAAATCTAAGGAGCCTAGGTCATATGTGATTAGAAGAGACTGTGACAATAGTCTCTTATATATCTTTCCATTATGATTCATTCACAAGCCTATGGGTTTATTGAACATAATTAATCACTTGTTTATGTCCAATAAATCTATTATTATTATTAAAATCGAATGTATCAGGGTCTACACCTTTAAGAGGAACTAGTAGTCATCATAAATGTCATTTACTCAAGATTGCCGTTCCCTTAGAAAGTTTTGTCCAGATTATGTTAAAGATGATTATTCTAATGGTTCAACCTATTTAGAAAGTGGTAAAGATGATCCCACTTCTGGTGCTAACATTGACATCAATCTTAAAATAACAAGAAGTGGTCAAAAGGTAAAACCAAAAAAAAAAATTAATAATATGTATATGTTATTTAATAAGATTATAAACACTTGACACTTCTAAGGTGCATGCGAAATAGAGACAAATCTTATAAAAAAAGTAGAAAACATCCCGCGGATGATATATTGTTATTTACATACAAAAGATAACTCGTGTAGAAACTCATTAGATACAAAAGATAACTTGTAAGTGTAACTTACTGTTTACCAAAATGAAAGGGAATTATGAATAAACTGAAATTAAGAACGCAAGTAATAGTAATAAAAAAATATGGGGCACAATCAAGAAAATAACACATTCAGTCTAACACGTCCATTATTTCTTTAAAGCTTTATTTTTAACTTATTTCTCAATAGATCCTATTCAATCAGTAAATCAAGTAAATAAATTCTTTACTAATGTTGGTTGCGACCTGGCTGATAAACTATTAAAATTAAAAGACACTATGCTCCATCTAAAAATTCAAACGTCACTTTAATTGATGGTTCTCCTCCTAAAAGATGAAAGGTAATCAACACCTTGATTTCTAATTTAAAATTAGTCTGCTCTGTAGGATTAGATAAAATCTCCAGTGATCTTCTGAAGCAACACAAAAACGTACTTGTAAAACCCAATATAACTCATATTTGCAAACTTTCACTAACCACCGTGAAATTTCCTAAGATACTTAGGAAATCACTAGTCGTTCCCATTTACTTGCTGGAATATCTAAAATATTTTATTATGCTAATCCTTGGCAAGAAGTTTATAGAAATGCCCAATTAAGATCTAGCATCGTTATTAAATGACTAAAAAACAACTTTCTTAAAATAAACGTCCAAAAGACAAACTATATGACTTTATCAATAAAAATAGATTAAAAATACCAATTCACGATACTCTATACATGCTCACCTTTGTGCGTTTCATGGTAAACAACAATGTAACTATAATACAATTCAAGGATCAGATGTCAATAAATACTTAGTTTAATAGACAACAAACTAAGTTTTAGAACACATGTTGCTGTTGATATATATGCTACCCACTAAAATTAATTTGTTTTTAAATATCAAAGATATAGCTGAAACTCCAGTAATTAAGCAGATTCACTTTTAATTATGTGAATCAATATTGTATAACCTCTATTGTATAACAACATGGGGTGCATCAGATAAAACAACACTGATTACATTAGAACAGGTACAAAGAACAATTTTAAAGTGTCTGCTTTTCTACCTTTTCATTTTTCTACCACCGAGTTATAGAATTCGATAGCTTTTTATCTTGTATACAATTATAAAAAAGCATACACTCTTAAAATATGTTCCCTCACAAAATTGACAAAAACGCAGAAAAGGAAATGTATGTCAAATGTGCAACAAATACTACATCAAATTTTGCCTCAAATATTGCACTTTTTAGTACATCACCTAAAACTTGACTTATATTCTTTAACTAAAGGAAGATGTGCCCCTTGACTATAATGCCACTGAAAACGTAATTAAGCCTCCAATTAAAGTATTAGTGTCAAGCATGGAAAGCTAATTATCATCATAATGGGATATTTATATTCAATTTAAACGTGTTAGTAAAACACGCAAATTAAATTTAAAATTCTATTACATCTAGTTTTTTTTATTCACAAACGTGTGTTTCACACACACACACACACATATGCACACATTTTCATTATATTTTTGCTCTTTAAGTAATTGACGTTAAACCTTACATAGTATAATACTTAATATAAATCTATTGATTATAGGTAGTACTATACCGACGAAAGGGTCCTGGCGATCCGTAATACAGAAATTGCCTAGTACAGACACCAGACACCCACCAATCATTGCTATCTTAATGTGAAATGTAATATTTGCTTTGTTTGTATTTAGGGAGAGTAAACAAAGATTTATTATAAGAATATAAAATATAGTAAAGAACACAAAAAATACATACAGTCTTTATCACAGCACACTATTACTCCTACCGGAGATCTTTAATAATTTCTCGTGGCAGTTTTTATTTTTGTAGTGAAGTTGGTTATAACTAATTCTCCAAGAGGTAACACAGAGTTTGTATTGATGTACTCGTATTTATTTTGTTGTTGACTACTTTCATTTCATCGTTACCGTGCTATAAATAGAACTGCTGTGCAGATTTTATGTTGTAGACATTTTATTAAAAACCACATCATATATTACTTAGCCTTATCAACTCTGTAGGGCTATAAAATTTATGTGGTGTTCTGCGTTTTTGTAAAATCAATGTTTTTCCGCCTTTATAATTTTTTTTCTTTACAAATAGAACAAACTAAACTTAAAAAATTTCGATTTGAAAAAAATTCTTGTGCTAGTAAGATTTACATTGACGAATTTAGTTTTATCTGGTGCCTTTAGAGAATTGATCTAGTGAGTTTATTTTTTGACAGGTGGCAACACTAACATGCGCGAAAGTTCGGAGAGTTCACATGAAACGGCCGTACTTGACAACAACGAAACAAACTAAATTTTTTTTTTAAACTTTTAATTCTCTCAATGACAATCAATAATAAACTTTACAATATTTTTTTTTCATAATTTTTTTTTCATGTTAGTCATACATAAAAGCAGTAATATTTTGAGTATAACTACGGAATGAATCATAAAAACTATAGAAAACATCAGCAGAAGGAGTAGCATTTTCAGGTAATTCGCTTACTTTTTTAAGGAAAATGTCATAGCGCGCCTTTTCTTCTTGCTTATAAAGGTGTGGTATATTAATATCTTTGTACAGTTGGCGAATTTGAGCTACTTTATTTGGATCCCAACTGCCATAATTCTCTTCAAAAATGCGTCGTTGCTCCGGATTACACCTTTCTAAAGTTGCTACGGCTGGCCAGGAACATCTACCTTCTTGTATATCTGTGCCAGTTTTACCCTTTACTGATCCGTCTATGAGGAAGTAATCTATTAGGTCATTCTGTAATTGAAAATAAGCTTTAACTAAAGATACAACCTTTACTTGAACTTCACTATCTCGGAATCTCGACGTATAAATAATTAAATAACTGGAACGTGGTTGATGCACCTTCTATAAGTATATTAATCCTTCATGACATATTGATTAGATCTATGGGCTAGAGTAATCATGTAGTAATGATACTGGGTGTTCATTCGTCACTCGTATTTATTTAAAAAAAAGTAAATCCTACTGCCCTTAGAGGGCGACTTACTGGGTTTTTTTTGATCAGCACTGGACTTTTGATAGGCTGAAATGATGATGTGAAAACAAACGAGTAATATTTTTTTTAATGGAATGGTGTGAAAAACGCGCTAATAGTGTAACTGATGGTAAGTGGCCACTGCAGCCCATGGACACTTGCATTAAAACTCAATCGAAGAAGCTCACAGATCCGTTGCTACATGAGGACCAAGATGGAATGTCTAAAAGCCAGTAATTAGACTGGCTTTCAAACTAGAACACAACAGTAATTGCGCCGCTGTTTGGCGACAGAAATGGGTAAGAGTGTGGCACCTAGCCAGATGACTACTAGACAGAGAAGTTGACTACCACTAGTTAAAATTATAATAAACAATTAAATGACGCTGTGCAGTGACGGCGTAAAACTTTTGCCTCTCCATCACGCCCTCCATCCTAAAAGTCGAAGTCGACTCAGAGAAATGCCTGCCAAACTTGGATGGACCCATGTCAAAAATACCAGAATGCCAAAATTTTAACAGGGCAGCAGCATCGAGATGAGAGTTTTCTTGTATTGCGATCGCCTATCCGTATGCCAAGCCTGGCCATTACGGCAAATCCTTCATACGGATGAGAAATTATTTCCAGCAGTGGACTATCAAAAGGCTGTCTAAGAAGAAGAAGAAAGGAGAAATAAAACTTATTTTATGGAAAAATTGCAATACTGAAATAACTTACATGAATTTGAACTAATATGCCAATATCATTGCAAACGTCATCAACAAGGTGATATGACTCCTTAGTTAATTTGTTTCCGAGCGCCAATGCTAATAGAAGTGGTGATTTAATTGCATAAAATGCTGATTTCTTTTCATTAATAATATTATATTGTGGAAACTTAAATTCATCATAATTTTTGGATTTGGATATTACAGTATCCAAATGTTGTCCTATACTTCCAATTAAAACTCCCTGTAATATGATAAATACAAATTTAATAATTATGCCATATAATATAATGGTATAACACCAAATAGTTAAGATTAAAGGAAGTGTTGATTTAACTTGTTAATAATGTACTTAACCTAGTACCAACTACCATAATACAGGCCAAGTCGGTTACGCGCAGAGCTTTCCGAGTACCTTTATTTTATTCATTATCGCATGAAAAATGTATTGTATGAGTTTGAATGAAAACTGGGAAGCGATTTTGAAATCAATCACGATATGTCTAAACCGACATTCCAAGTCCAGCGTCGCACTTACGCACGTCGCATTATTTCGGACATCGAGGCAATTATAGTATAGTCGTTTAGTAATGAAACTATTAATAATCCCCAATTAAAAGCAGACTACCTCTGGTGTTGCAAATATGCGTGTGCGACTATAATCACTTAACATCAGGTGAAACGCTTGCTCGTTTTCCGCCTTAAAAAATGAATATGCTCATTTACATAACCTCTTAAGAACGTAAGATGGCATATTGTAAGGGAATAGGGAACAAAGTGAGAGGATACACTAAAACCGAAAAAGGTTGAATTGACAAATAGTAGTAGAACACTGACAATATAGTAGAAATTTCCAGTATCTCGACTAGAGTAGCATATTGTGTCCTTAGTTATCTGAGTTGGTGCCTAAACTTATCAATGGATGATACTGCTGGGGTCTCTAACGACTCTGAGGCCCACAACAGTGCTAGCGGACATTGAAAGAGCGTTCAGCATTGCTTTCTTCATGAGCTAACATGATCGTCCGCAGATTTGCCACGTTGTTCCAATGCAGTTAAAATAACACTTTTTAGATCTTATTGAACATCCTTTTACACGAGTAGTATGTGGTTAAGTTACGCACAAATATTATATGAGGCTCTCAATAGAATAATGCGTTTAGAGCGCTGATGGGGTCACCGCGCCAGTGCAGCGCCTCGGAAATGTTTGCAGAGGCGCACTTTGACGTTTCGTTTGACTGCTTTTATGCAATCATGCGCAAGCAATGTGCATCTTTGATATAATTTACACGTGACTTTAAGGGTATGAAAACTCTACCTAAACATTATATCATTTTATAAATATTGTATAATATTAAATTGGTTTCACAGTTACATGAATATTTTAATTTAAGTTTTAATTTACATTTTAACAAGACATTACCGATTAAAAAAATGGGAGGAGAGAGAGAGAGAAGAAATTGGAAAGAGGTTTCCTTTACATTACTTTTAATTACCAATGATGGTGTCCCATCAAAATATAAGAGATATTCGTCAAGTTTGTACAATGTTTTAATGCATATTTTAATGATATTAATTTCTATTAGAGTTCATAAGGCGCTATCAAAATAATATAAAGAGATATCAATACTTCACTTACTTGGTTATAAATGTCTAAAATGTTGTGGCACACTTCGCCCGTAAAATTTTGCCTTATTACCTCATCAATAAAGCTTCTTTGCAAACCTGCGTCGTTCAGGGCTAAAATTCCAGTGTTAGGCAGTGAATGCCAACATGGTTTACCGCAACGTGTTTCAGCACCATCCGCATAATCATCCCAGAAGCAAAAGTAACTTTGTATCTACAATAAAAAATATATTTACACTTACGAAATACTATCTACGTTTTACTATTTATTCTAAGTTGTTTGATGAGGCATCAATAGAGATTTATTTTTTAGAGAAGTTATTAGTAGATTTTTAAGAGTTATGGTTCTCCGTATTAAAATGATAATAAACGGAGTACTTTCGCGTCTGTCGCTATGTCATAAAGTAACGAAAGTTTACGTAAGAATAAACGTATTTACGCATGCCAAGGTATTCGACTGGTGGCGGATTAATCATCTCAGAAAATGACAGGCTAAGTACAAACTGGCCAAAGACGGCCAGTAGAGTCTAAGGTGCGCATGGTACTGCGATCGCCAACCAGCATGGTAAGTGTGTCGATTATAGCAATTTTTCCCACTGGAAGAGGCCTAGGTTCAGCAGTGTAGCAGACTGTTAGAATGTTAATGAAGATTGAAAAACAGGAAATCGCCGACATTTTGTTAGTTTAACTAGAGTGTATATGTCTGTTGAGTGTCTACTAAGAGCCAGAGCAGAGGAAGCCAAGAACTATAAAATTAAATACAAAATATTTTTTGTATATAATTTTATATACATTCTTCAGATCAGTTAATCAAAATAATTTTGTCGACGAATAAAAATAATTTATCGTTCTCTTCAAAATAGGCAGTTTTAGATGTAATAGAAAATTGAAAATTCTTCTGATTTGTTCTTTCGCGCGTTATCGAAAATTTAACGTTATTGTTATTTTAAAATTCTATATTTCTTACAATTTTAGGTTGTTTTTTATTTAAATGTAATTTTTAATCGATTTTTTGTTTAAATTTACAATTTTTTAATTTGTGATGTTTCAAGTGTCTTTAAAGTTTCAAGTGACCGTGTCTGAAACATTTTGGTCTCGCGAGGTAGCCGATCGCGAGTGTCGTAAAAGACGACTAAGGACGACTGGTCTGCCTAGAGTGGCAGTTACGGCAAACCTCTCTTTGAAAAAGGTCTACATATGTCAGCAGCATAGCAGTGGACTGATTACAGCTTTTTGAATGACATTTTAGTGTCAGGGCACTCGCTTTAATTTAATATTACGCAAGTGACCTTCCTGATTCCCATGGCCAACGCCCACGTGGGTTTGGAGGCCGAGTAGGTAGGCGCGTCAGAGTTCCGGGTTTAGGGCGCCTGACTCTAATGTATACAAAAGCGTTCCCGTGCCACCTGCCGATATGCGGCGAAGGTGGTATACCGAGAGGTTATGGTCGGTCCGGTCAAGTGTGAGAAATCGGAATTAAAAGTTCAGATCAGAAAATCCTATAAATATCAGCAAAGATTCCATATTTAATCACGATTAAAATTATAACTTAGGTACTGTACAGTACAGGCTGGGCTCCTTAAAATACCGCTTTGTAAACTTTATCGATTAAAAGAAAAAAGAAATAAAATAGCAAGAATACTTTTAAACGTGATCCGAAAATTAAAATTTGTCCAATTAGGCTGAACAATATAACATTACAAATACACATTTTACTATGTCCCTTATTTTTTTTACATGCAACAGGTTGGGAATAGGAACATTTTGCACGTTAATACAAGTAACAAAAATTATAATTACATACCATTTCCGAAGTGGCAACTATAACTTGGAGTTGATGAAGCAGCTCGTCATTGACAACTTTGGGCTTTTCAAGGGCTTCGTATGCCAACGTCATAAACTCTCCCTGTACCGGGTTTCTATCAACTGTATAATATTCTGAAAGCTATGGAGATAAACACTTTTTAAATCAGACAAAATCACAGAAAATATTTTTGTATTTATTTATTATATACACATATATACATATTTATATATACAGTGGTGGTCGGATAATTAGAAAAACTACCAACGGTCCTTGACATTATGTAAGATACTTCACCGCAATCGATTTTATTTTGAAATTAAACAATAAAAAGGACAACAATATGTTCAACGATTTATCATTTAGCCCATTGCACAAGTGCAGTTTTAATATTAGATTACGAACAAACATATAAATCAGTTTTAAGGTATGAACAATAATGGTCAACTAATTAGAAAAAACAACAAAATTCTATAAAAAACATTTTTTTTTAAGTATTAGTAATTAGTATTGTTATTTACGAAATAGCTCCTATCCACAGCCTACCAATAGTTTTAATTAATATTTAGTGGCGTATTCCTTATTTTCAATAACAGCACTGCAACGACGTGGCATTGATTCAATCAATTTCATACATTTTTCTAGAGGGATTGAATTCCATGCTTCAACAAATGCTTTATATAGTTCGTTCTGACTGGTATTACGTTTGTTTGAGACTTTCTTTTTAACAAATTACCAGAGATTTTCTATCGGGTTTAAATCCGGACTATTTGCTGGCCAGTCTAAAACGGATATACGCTGTTCGCTAAGGAAACATTTGACGCTATTGGCTGTGTGTTCAGGGTCATTGTCATGCAAATTTGAATAAAATATAAAACATATCTTCCTTTTAATTACAAAATGAGTCTTACACATGTAGGAGTTTATTTTCTGTTACTGGCCGCTTGGACGCCTAATTAGAAACATTTCAAAAAAGCATCCATACTTCGTTCTTTTTTTGAAATTGGAGAATAACATTTCTTTTCTTTGGTAGTGTTTCTAATTATGCGACCCCTACTGTATATGCATAAATATATTATATAGGTACTTAGTACTGATTATGTGTGAATGCAAAGCTTACTTTCATATGCTAATCTGTATATATTATAATTTTGTTTTTTTACAATTCATGTTTGCTAATGTGGATGGTGTTTGTGGTTGATTATTTTATTCTACATATAATAAATCTCTAGAGAGATTTTGCTGGTACGTAAAGGCTAGTGTTCCGCAGGGATCAGTACTCTCGCCCACCACTACACACACACGCAAAACTAAAAAAAACTGCTAATGATGTCCCTCAGATAAATCTTTTCAATCGATCCGTCACGTGGGTGTCGGAAGTAAAATATTTAGGAGTCACCTTTGACTGCAGACTATCGTTCGTTAAACATTTATGTCGTATTTATGTGTCATATTCACGCATACTCCTAAAAGTCGATTTAGCTCAGTTTAAGTGATTCTAAAACGTTTCATGCGCCGGACGACCGGTGCTCCTCCTTACATGCGAAATGTAGATTTATAACGCGATCGGGAATTGCATTTGCTGGTAGCTCCATTTACGGATATTTCGACAATAGTGGTGGCGGCGTTAGGTAACTGCACTGCGCGATGTCTCATCTCGTTATAGACGTCTGAAAGATGTCATCAACACGCAGCAAGAGAATTTGACGTTTTTAAACATCAGACTTATCTGTTCGATAACAGAAACTTAAGCTTATTCGAATTGTTTGAGATTATGTCGCTTACTGCGTTCGGCTTTACATATCCACACGTCTTCATGTTTGTAGATGATCTTTAGAAATACGTCATAAAACGATACATTAGAAATATTTACCTTTTTTATTCTATCCTTCATCTCTGCTGACTTTATGTACGTAGCTCCAGCTATGCCATTATCAATAATCTTTGGAAAATATGTTTTATAATCGCTGATTACCAATTTAGTAAAAGAAGACGGTTTCTTTTGAATAGAAGACGCCCTAAAAATTAATAACCTTTTGAACGTCAATAACTAAAATTATTATTAGATCCTTTGCCATGAAATTACAGTTTTCTTATATTGGCTTATTTGAAGTTCGATCTTGTATTCGATATAGAATTCAAATTCAAATTAATGTACTGTAGGTGGTAGAGCCAAGCGACGGCTGCCGCTCGAATGGGCCGGTTCGACCGGGGCAGTACCACAGTCTTGCAGAATACCGAAGAGAAGTAAAAGCATCTTGTGCTTCTGTGTTTCATTCGGTAAGTGAGGTAACCGGAGGCCCTCTTCCATTTGAGGAATCAATGCTACACATAGGCACGCAACATCAACATCGGGTATGAACTAGCCTTCCTATTGCGAAACTCTGGTGATAATAGTAATCAGTTTAATGGTTATTTTGACGTTAAACTGGACATCAAGCCTAACAAACGCGAAGTACCAAATTATCTAATTTGCCGAAACCGCACCGATACCTAGCGGCTATGGGGATCAGGAACGTAAGCGCTCGCAAGCTCCAGTCCTCTCAGCACCCCGCTGCTAGTCAGCGGAGCCATAGACTAGTAGACCAGTCGCTCTATAGCTCCGACGCCTACTTAATTTCGGCCGCGGAGAGAAGGGAGAACATCCCGCGGGTATTGCAAAAGTTGACAGAGGAAACAAAATATACTAGGAGATAGGCAGCAGCATCTTCCAACACAACTACACAAAAAAAAACCAGCGGATGCCAACCCGCCCGCCTGATGTCGCATCTATGGCAAAAACCCCATAGAGATGTACAAATCAATGACTTTCAGTCCTCGGCGGCCTCGGTGGCGGTTATGGTAACGGTGGGGGCAAGGTGTGTGATGAATCTATGTATGAGATCTTGTTTTCAACCTAAACGTCTGGACCTAGGTCCTCAACTACAACGCACGCACGTTGAAGAGTTTATTTTCATAAAAAAAAACGTTACATCCACACTAAGAATTTTTCCTGTCGTAGAGGCAGTTAACAAATGTAAATTTCACATGGACTAACACCCACACCCGGAAAAAATATTTGCAGTCACTATATACACTTATCCCTTGCGGGAATCGAACCGCTACCCCAAGTGCCGCGGCTAAACGCTTATCCACTGCGCCACTGAGGCTGTCGGGAAAAGGACCTAGAATTGAAAGAAAAGGTAAAGAAGTAACACTCGAGTATTTTATGAGTCTTAAGTCCGAACACAGAGGGAGGACTCAATAATCCTCGAATTCGGTAACTTGCTTTACCACCGGGAGAGCGACCATTTTACCCACGCAGGTGTCTCGGTATCGTCCACAAGTCTCTCATAAACGGTATTAGCTCAGTCGTACAGGTATATGTACCGACCTTGACACACCTAGATGATGAAGAAGAGGCAGAGTATAGAGATATTTCATTATACACTGACTCTTCTTTCTCGAAATATTTGCGTGCATATCTCTAAAAGGGCAAAGAGGCATAATCACTAGGGGGTTTCTTCTGAAGCAGATTATCAGTAAGCGGGCGGTGCCTGCCCAGGCCGCGGTACTACCACAATCGAGCCGGCCCATTCGAGCAGCAGCAAAAGCCGCGACTTGGTTCTACCACGTACAAAAGCAGGTGTTCCTATGTATCCAGCATGTAAAAATTAAAATGCCTTGGCGCTGGCCGTTAATTTAAGGCGAGCAACTGGAATAAGATACACATAATGATTATAGAGAAACTATTATTTACGGATTTTATCGCGCTTAATTTTGTTTTTATATTCCCGACGTTTCGAGTCTTGCTAGAAGTAGGTACCCACTAGTAGACTTCTAATAGAAAGTTATTGAATTAATATTTTTCATAAAGTACATATACAAAAAAGATCGATTATTTAGTAATAAACTGGTACAGTAATTAAAAGAATATGGAGCCCCTTTAATAGGGCGATTTGTTTCCAAAATACAAAAAGAATTTTATGAATGATTAAGTATCACATTACTAGTTACTACAAACACCTACAAATCTGTAATCTATATCTAGCTAACTAGAATTTCAGTTAACACCTTATTTGCACTTAATTATGTATTTGTACCTATCCTTATTACACTTCACTCATTATTTATTATACTGCACATAAAGTTTACTTACCAACTACCGCAATTTCTTGAACTGTTTATTGTGAATCTATGGAAAATCATCTTCGTTTTGCGGAATCTAGTAGAGCCTTGATAATGGCGTCGAATGACTTGGCACCAAGTAGGTCTTGATATATATGTGCGGAGTAAATGCATATTTATATGTAATATGTTAATAGACAATCGATATCGCTTTTTTATGTTCATTATGAGACGAAGATGTCTTCTTGTTTTTTTAATTTAAAATGTGCCGCTATAGGTAATTAATTTAAAACGATGAATAACGACGACTTTTTTCATATGAAAAAAATCTGTTTGTACATTGATGGTATATTTTTTATCATCTAATTGATCGTAATCCTATAAAAAAGATACATCTTAACCTTTACATTTTTTTCATTGAACTTATAACATTGGAAGTAATGATAAGGGGCTCACCAGCTGGGTGATCGATTAAGCACTTCGAGGCATGCCAACGTAACGCTACACATATCGCTCTGTCATCTAATGTCATGACATGCCATTGGAACCGAATGGCTCAGTAGAATAACCGCGGGACGATAAGGAGTAGCAGATTTTCTAATACCACCACCACACGGTAGTATGGACGTTATACATTTGCTTCTACAACACCCATGGTCATACAGGGTTGGCTCTATTCTTTAATTCCGACAGTCACTTAAATAGAGCGGATGGCTATAAAGTGTTCGCCAGAGTTCTGTCTATCAGAAAGAGCCAACTGACCAAGTTCACATCACATTTAAACCATCACTCACCTTCTATTTTCCGACGACATAGTTCTTATGGCAGGATCGCTGGAGGAGCTTAGCACTATGCTCAATGACTTCAATAGTGTCTCCCAACAGGTTGGTCTTAAGATGAACATGGACAAGACGAAGATCATGTCTAACATCCTTGTCACACCAATACCGGTTGTTGTTGGGAACAACAGGCTCTAAGTTATCGAAGAGTACCTGGTACAAATTGTCGGATTAGGTAAGTCCAACTTTGACCTAGAGGTCAGTCGACGAATCCACGACTGGACTGCGTTCAGGAAACTACGTCGTATCTTCTAGTCGAGTATACCACAGAACCTCAAGAACTGAGACTTGGTCCTTCACTGCAGGCCGTATGATGAAGCTCAAAGTTGCTCAGAGCGCTATGGAAAGGGTTATGCTTGGTGTTTCTATGCGTGATAAAGTCTGCTACGATGCGGATATTGCAGCAGAACTTGGGTAACCGACATAGCTGTAAGGATCAGCAAGCGGAAGTGGCATATAGGTTCTCAAGTGGCAGCTACGTATAGGCAAACGCAGTGTCGGACGACCCTCCACAAGGTGGAGTGAGCACCTGCGCAGTGTTGCGGGAAGTCGACGAATACAGGTGGCCTAGGACTGAGCTTTGTGGCAATCTTTGAGGGAGGCTTATGTTCAGCATTGGACTTGTGATTGGCCAAAATGATTTGTGTATATATAATAATGCGTTTGTTAATAAGTATGTAATATATATAACATAAATATGTACAAATATGATTCTTATTTTATTGTATGTATTATTTTTAGATGTATAGTAGGTATATCTGTATTGCACCACCTACCACGAATCTGTAGCTTCGTTTCTCTACGAGAAATCGCTATGCAGCGGTAAGGCCGCAAAATTAAACCTGCTAATATACATCCATTTTTTTCAAAATTTTCTGTAATTTTCTTGTGGTGTACAGTAAAGTATATTAATTTATTCACCCCGTGGGTATTCCAAGTCGACAAAAGGACATACTAAAAAAAATCTCGTGGCTTCCGACGGATGGCGGAATAACCATTCGCAATTATGATAAACCTAAATAATTCTGACCGGTAATGGGTAACACCGTTTAAGGGCCTGTGTCTACTATGTCCACAAGTGATAACTCGAGCTATTCGAATATCAAAGTAGATACAAAAAAAAATTGAAAAAGCAGATACTTCAGAATCAAATTATGTAAGAACTGACACACTATTTTTTGTAGAATTGGACTAGAAATGTTATTCATTTTATTATGCTCAATCTAAATAAATTAGATGAAATTGAGATTTTTTTTAAAACTAAAATGTGTATTTGTATTTACATAGGCTACATATATATGTACGGAATACGGTATATAGTACGGAACCCTAAGAAGCTTTGATATGTATATACATACTATTCGCTACGATTCGCGTGAGTGCAGTGTTTTAGAAACACATCCGCCCTCGCTTGGGAATGGACAGGTTAAGTCGGGCTTGCACTTACGTTCCACCTTCGCTGCATGTCAGCAGGTATAAATTGCACATGCTTTGTGCGCAAGGATAACTCACGATTGAACCAGGGTTCCGTCACTAGATGCAGGTAACTTAGTACGTAAGTATTACTACTTACGTTAGTCCAGATAATTTGTCTACTTGCCTATTTCTGCATATACTCCTACGATGACTATATAAGGAAGTAAGTACAGACGTCTAAATTTAAAATAGGAAGTTGATGGAATCAGTGGTAATCTAGGAATAAATACTTCATTCCCTCGTCCACACCCTGTTCAAATAGAGGCCGCAATGACATTTCATGACAAACCCCGGATTTACGGGGGTATAAAACGGGGCTTAACCCTAGAGCATCTAGTATATACGTAAAACGGCAAAATGCATGATGAATTAACATGACCGAGACAATCAGTCATATAAAGATAATGTGTTAAAGGAGCATGATGTAACAGAGCCCGAGCCAGTGAAGGGTTTAAATTAGGATTGCAGACGTCCTACTTGTAGTGTTTTTTCTGAAATATAAAAAAAATAATAAGATTGTCAACCGTATACCCAATGCTGGGGTGGTCAGAGGTTTAGACATATATTTTTATCATTTCACTTTTCAGCAGAGCTAATTTGGGAAAGTCAGGAGTGAGTCACTCGCCGTATTAGTGTTCAGGCCAACGATACAAATTGTAAATAAGTCTCTTGATTTGGAGGCAGATCTCCTAACCACCTAGGTATTTGCGGCATCTGCAGCTCCTCTGGTGTTGCAGATGTATGTGAGCGTCGCTTATCACTTACTATCAGGTGATCCACACGATCGTTTCCGGGGCAAATGTAGCATCTAAAAAAAATAAGTGTTGCTGCTCTTTCACTAGTCTGCGAAACTAGTAGTATACGAGATATACAAATTTAGATATTTCTAAAGTATAGATGCATCTATACAATATATGTCACACCAATCGTCCGAACGTATTTATGGAGGTTAAAAATAAAACTACTTGGTTCTGAGTCGCTATGATGTGTATCACCGATGCTGAAACAAAGGAATAAGAAGCCTCAACTTCTTAGTCGACAGGTGTACTAGCGCTCCCAGGAAATCGCTAATACGAAGAAAATTGTACAAGTCATAAAGAAAGAGCCCTACAGCATTCAATCAGAGACATCAACACTTGCTTTAGGAAAGTGCCTCTCGGTACTCTCAACCATAGAAGATAGATACATAGAATCATGATACATAGAAGTGCCCATATAAGACGGTGAAGGGGAAAGTTGAGCCCTGGGCGCCTCCGTCTAAAGTCTCCAATCCTTGATGCCAGAGAATGTCAAACATACAAACAAAATGTGTATGTCTGGTCTGTGATATGATTTTTCGTGGTAAGTAAATTCTTGTACAGTAATTTCGCTTAAATAACTTTATAAGTAATTGTTTTCATTTATTTTCTATTTTTTTCAGAGACGCACGAGTTCTTGTGAGCACCGCCAAGCACTTGGTAAACCAGCACTTAAATTGTAATCAACATCATCGAGGCTCACCGTAACGCCAGGTGGATGTTTACAGAATGGTATCAGGTAGTAAGCGTAAGTTCGACCTACATATACAATACTTTTGCACACCAAAAGTGCACAAAAAAAATCACGTGATTTGCATATCATATTTGATTATGGACGATGTATCCAATCTTCTCCTTAAAGGTTCGCGTACAATTGGTACGTGTGAACTCAACATCGACAAACCTTTATTTTAAATGTGTTGATGCATGTTCAAAGTGCGATACTTTTGCTTTAACACACCAACTTTTGCTGTAATTTATTCCAATTTGTTATCAAACGCTACGATTGCGCTTACATTACCACACATGTCTCTACAGAAATTCATCGCGGCTCAGGAGATGAACCATCGTGTTTCCGTTTACACTTCTGCATAGATGTAGTAATAATCAAATATTAAATCATTTTAAATTCTTCAATAATTCTGTTGCTTCCTTGTTCGCTTGATGATCCTCATTGGATTTGGCTGGGTAGCTAGCAGCTAATTGAAGGTAATACTTGGCTTGGTCTTCTTTGTTCATTTTAAGGTAACAGCTACCAAGTCGTAATAAATTTATGCTGTAAAACCTCGGTTGAACCGATTCCGCTTTTAGAAAATATTCAAGAGCATCTTCATAACTAGACGTAGGCAGGGCGGTATACAATAGTTCCACGGTTTTTCGCTGATACCAAGGCATTTCGCTAAGTTGATAACACCACTCTCCTAACATGTGTAAAGCTGTCGCGTCATTTGGATTGAGAGCTACAGCCAGCTAAAAGTAATCAAAAATCTTTAATTGTTTACTATAAAAAATGTTAAGCTCTGTTTATTCTGGTTCAACTTACATCCAAATGTTTCTTTATGTTTTCTAATTGTTTTATCCTTTTTTTGTATCCTTCATCACTGGTTTTAGCTTCTAAAATGAGAGCATACCACTTATGAACTGCGTAACTTTCCCAGGAATTTGGTAATTCATTAGATATCAATTCGTACGCTTGGTTAATGAGATCTTTTCTATAGTTTTGCTCGTACTTAGAATCTTTCGCCATATTGTACAATACTCGACTGATGCGCCATTTAACATCAACATTATCGCAGAACTGAAATATAAATAAATAACATAATTTGTGAGAAAAAAAAAGGTAAATAAACGGGGTGGTTGTGACGTTATTGACATTTGATAGAAACTTGGTTAGCTTATTTGAAATTAGATCTCGATTGGTTACTACCATTCTAAATCGCTTCGTTAGATGGTGACATTCGAAATTGACCTGTATTTTACATAAGTTAATGTACCTGTATTTACTGTACCTGTAACTGTATTTCACTTAAATCGGCTGTTTATAGTAATAGTTGGCTTAATAACGACGATTATTTAAATTATTTATTAGGAATAACGTATACATCATATTTAATTTGATATTTGGCTAGTATGGTCAGAGAACAAGCATGAATGGCAGCCAATATGAACTATCGGATTCCAACCATTGATTCCATAATACAAAAAGAGGTAGGCAGGTTTCTAGCGCACCGAAAATGAATCGTACAAAGGACTACAATTGTTGCCTCTAGTTTTACTCACTTTCGAATAAGTAAGCGAACATACACGTGCTCCTCAGTTCCCGCTGACCGTGTTTAGATTTCGTTATGTAGCTTCAAATGCCACGTGTAATGCGTAAATGCACTAATTGTATGTAACGTAAGTAAGCTAAATAATGTGTGCGTGCTGCCACTGCATTCGGAATATTTTTTTCTGTTGGTTTGTGGAAAATAGTTTGGTGGCTCGGGAAATAAAATCAGTCCGTTTTATCCAATGGTAATTCAGAGAATTCGGTGTTTAAGTCACTTAAGAAGAGTATTACTTAGAACAACTTGATTGTTATACCGCTATACCGTGGTAATAATGAATCGAATACGGATGAAGATTTAACAATGTTATATTATTGGATGATTTTGTAAAATTAGAGTCTGATCCTACCAAAAAGTTTATTACTAAGGTCAAACAATCTGTACAAAATTAATCTTATGTTTTTCCCAATCACAGTGTTTCTCGAAGTAGTCTTGTTCTAATGAACACCTCAAGCACCAACTTTATATAGGTTACCAAAAATTCATTAGGAATATGTACCTATTCGTCAATTTGTCACATATTTTGGTGCTCCAGCATATACCTTAGCGAAACGTTAATTTTTTTCTTTAAAAGTTATAATAACTAGTGTTAACAGTGCGTACGCCTGCGAACGCGACGTCACAGGTTCACGACCTGCATGAGATTTACTCGTTTCCAAATTTCAACCCATTTCTTTCATTTATATTTCGATGGTAACCCAAGCCGAGGTCTCGTACCTACTTAAGAAGAACCCTTGGGTTGCCGCGAGCCCACCTCTAGTTGTCGGAAGTGTCTTTAGTTAACAGGGTTCATCAGCACAGCACAGTACAGCACACCATAGCGTCGCGAAGTTTACATTACGGCGTCGTTTCTCTTTAATATTTTTTTACTCGCGAGCCTCTTGCACACGAGACTTTTCCGCAGCAATTAAGGCTCCCCAGACCAACAGCGTATCTCTAATCGGAGGGGGTTTTAGGCTGGTCCGGCACTTAATACTGATCCCGATATAACCGGTGACTGCCTCCAGTGACAGATAGGTGAAGAGCACATTTGCCTCGTATAAAACAAAATTAATTGATTCTCCACTGACGAGTGGAGAATGTGAGTATAGTTGTACTTCGCAGTCTAATCGCTTGATAATGTTTTGTTGCAAGGTGAAACACGTTCCGCGTATTACTGTTGGAGATGCCTAGTGTCGTGCTTGTGTGAGTGATTGAATGAACTAGGCCATTCTTTTGTTTTTCATGCCGAATTGTGCAGTTATTTCTTTCCAACAGATGTTGGAAAATTTTAAGTATTCATTATTTGTCCACATTCCTGAACAAAAACAATTCTTGAATAAAAAATTATAATTTATCTTGGTTACCCTTGGATAGCGCTAACCTTAGTCGTAGAATTAAGCGAAAAAAGTTCAATATCTGTATCGTATTAATTAGAGGTTTCCGGTCCTTGGTTTTGAGTACAGACGTAAAAATTATGTTTAGACACACCAGAAAATACGAAACTCATCTGGTGGCTTGTACCTTAATCGGATCTATTAAAGCATACGAACTCACGACTAACACTTACGGTTTGAAATCCAGTCCATTTATAGCAATTCGATGCTTGTTGAAATTAGCCATAGACGACTCCAATCGTTATCCTAAGGTGACGAAAGCTTCTGTTCTTTGAAGTATAAGTGGATCATCTCGACGATGGAGTAAACACAATCGAAGTGGCATTAGCTCTTTCGTGACGATCAACTCGTCCTTCTCTTATGAGCACTTAGGGTTTTGAACTACGAAAATGGTCTAATTACGATTGTCATATTTTGAAAGGTATTCGACTGAACATTTTAACAACTTTCATAGGTACGATAGTTTCGAGATTATTAGTTTATGTACAAAATGAGACCCATATCAAAATATCTTCACTTATGACGTTACTACATTGTCTGGTACTATATTACTCGAAGAGTGATTTTATTTTCTACCGCAAGGTTATTAGATCCACTTGGTTGGATATGTCTAGTCGTTTTTAGAGCTTAACTCTTTTTATAAAATCCTCTTTGTAGTAGCAACAATATTAAATCAGTAATATAGTAAAAATACTAGTAAGACTTTATTTCAAACTTAACACCAATTTCAATTCCTCGTTGCATAAAACTGGTTGTTTTATCTCATTCACTCTAAACTCGGTTCCTCGATAGCTGTTACTGTTGTATACTTACGTACAGAAAAAAAGTACGGGAAGATTTTCAGTAAAGATCTTAATGGTAGATATAATACCCGAATAACATCTCTAAAAAAGAAAAACACTATTCCTAATTTTGTATGTGATAGAGCCAAGCGGCTTATGCTGCTGCTCGAATGGGCCGGCTTACTTACAGAATACCGGCGCGAAGTAGAGGCATCTTGTGCTTCTGTGTTTCGTTCGGTGAGTGAGGTAACCGGAAGCCCACTTCCCTTTCCCATTCCCCTCCTTATCCTCCCTCCCAAATACCCTTTAAGATAATATCTAATATTTATAAAACTATTACGGAAGAATTAAATAAAAATAAATTTTTCGCTTGGTGAGACAACACTTTTTTCCTATCTTGAAGTAACTCAACAATAGTTTCAAAAATAATGAACTGTCCTACCAATTTCATGGAGATATATTCCTCGTGAAACGACTGGGACGCAACTTAAGCTTAAGTTTGGGTGGTAAAAGTACATCACAATACCAGTTGATATTAGGTTTCCAAATTAACAGGTTTGCACTAACTACATGTTAATAAGATCGAATGCTTGAACTTTTCTCGTACTATGACTAGTTTTTTATCGTTTTTGGTAACATTTAAGTTTTTCATAATGAACTTTTTTTTTATATTAGATTGTGTAAGTTAATAGCAGGGATGTCCTATTAAATTACACAATTTAAATGAGTATTAAATTACGCTTTTTTTGTTGCCTATAGACTTTGATGAGTAGGGTATTGATGAATAATTTTCAATAATAGTTTTGATCCTTGTGACAACAGTGTAAGAATCTGACATCCCCTTAGTCGAGGATAATATTCAGCAGTGTAATTGAATATGCTGATGAAGGTTAAGAAGTGTATATAGAAATCCTACCCCTACTCTGCCTACACCATGAGGGATTATTATTTATAATAACATATGTCAATTTTTAATTTACCTTACTTTTAATCAGCATGTGGTAACAATCTTCATAATGGCCTTTGTCAAATTCCCTGTCTGCATTTTCTAAAACTGTAAAAATTTCATCTTTTTTTTCATTTATCATACTTGACTTTGACCACAGAAAACCCAGTCCAACAATTCTTTGAAGCGGTAATTTAATATTCTTACTGGTATTAATCTGTAATTATTTATGTATTATTTTTATTATTTATAAAACCTAATTTTTATTCCTTTTGTAGTAGCTCTGGGAATAGCCCCAAAGTCCATAGAGACTCATGGATTTAAGATTTATACTATAGTATTTGTTCAGAGGGGAGTATAGGGGTGTTTATGTTTCATTATCATGTAAGTGTCATATAGTTTATTTAAGGGAAGTTTATGCTTTAGGTAAAAAAAAAGTGTAATCAAAGTAGCAGCCTACAAATTTCCCTCAGTTGGGAAAAGGCAGGCGAGGAGGGCAGAGAGGGTTTACGAACTAGGAAGAGTCCGACATACTGCTCTACTGTGAGTTGGAGGAATTTACAAGTCCTCATAAAAAACCTATTTCTCATACTGGTTTCTTCATAAAGGGTACTCCCCTTATATTATTATAGACCAGTATCTGTAATGACATTGATATTATTGGCCATTGGAATGGATCAGGAAAATGATACAGATTTTGAAACCACTACAACATGTAGCTTTAGATTTATTGAGAACAACAATGTAAAAGTGCCTACGTACTATCGTAGAACGTAGCTGTCTCTTCAACACAAACATTGATTTATAATAATGTAAAATAGAAGTACTAAGTTTTTCCAATAGTGGGGTAGTCAGAGATCTATACATTTTAACTTTTTCAATCCACAGTCTAGAGCTTATTTGAGAATGTGACAGACAGTGAGCCTGTCCTGGTTAACATGTAGAAATTGTACATACATGTCGAAAAACTTATTGGAACAAGGTCTCCAATTGGGAATTAAACTCTAGTCTCCTCATTCGGAGGCAGATCCCCTATCCATTGGGTTATTCATAAAGATATATAAAGATACAAATTTCTTCAATCTTTAAGATAGGGTTTCCACAACAATAGCAGTGCTAGCGCTCCCAACCATTTGTAATGTTCACTTTGCACATTATAAATATTTTCTATATATCTTGCAGTCCCTATTTTGTTACAAAACACTATTTTATATAACATATCAATAATAAGCTCTCCACTAATTTTAGGCACATTTTTAACTCAAAATTAGATTTAAGAGTTAACATTTGTGTTTCCAATTTCATTCCAATTTTCTAAATTGGAAATATTATTTGCCATCATAAAATAGTGCAGTATTAGGCTTACCAAGATAATATTATTATTTGATAATACAGGAGTTTTGCTGCCATCGATGAATGTCCCTTCCCCGTCCTAGAGAATAGACGGTGCGTACCGACATATTAGATTTTATTTGGGTACACCCTAAAGTAGAAAACAAAAATATTGTAATAGGTATGTTACCTTAGAAGAAACATATATTTTGCTATAATTTTGTTTCCAAATAAGTTTGTATAATAGAAAACTCAGAGGCAAAACCTTGTTCACGTTCATATTTAATTAAAAATTAGTACATAAGCTATTTTCATGGTTTTACGTCAATAAAACAAAAATAATGTTACATCGACTATTCGCCTGTTCAACACCGCAATAAGCAGTTAACCAGTGTTGCCAGTAACTGAATCAATAAAGTCCGAAGAAAGAAGGCTGTGATCAAATTCAATTGGTATAGAAACTGAAATAGATTGAGATATTAGAAACTAGTATTCTAATGCCATTAACATTCCTAATATTCGTATTAACAACCCCAATTAAGCTTAAGAGTATATATCTGGAGAGAGATCTAAAATAATAAATTTTTAAGAACCAAGTTGTCCTAACCCAGGCCGGCCAACATTGAATTTGCTAGCCAACGTTGTCGATATCGAAATGTGATTAAATTTTTCAATTTGGTTCCAAACCTTCGTTAGGAAAGGAAAGTCTTCACCTTCCTTAGCACATTTTAAGCAGATACACATATATTGGTGACAAGAATTGTTATATATTATATAAGTTTAAAAAAACTAAAACTCGACTACGGATAATCACAAATTCAAGTTAATCATACGATAATAAGTTAGTTTACTAGGGAAGAAAAAATCATAAACTGCTTCGTACTCGGCTAAAGAACTGATTCACTAACTGCAAAAAATATTTATTGAAGTTATACTTCTTTTGGCACGTTTGGGAACAATGATGAGAGTAAATTTTTATGATGAGCGCGCACACCTATTTTATGTTATGATGGGTTGGTATCCCCAATTACAGACTGCGCGCGAATATAAACTATTCGAGCCAACCGAGCTCCTTAGTAAACCCTTAAACTTACCAGTAACCTCGGGGAGCGACCTGCCCTGTATTTCACGACCGTCGGACACTGAAACAGGATGTGGGCCGTCGTTTCTTCCTCCTCCGTTTTCGAGAGAACTGATAACCATATTCAAATATATATGAACCTACAACACGTGTTTTATATCAGCGTAGATAAAAATTATACATTCATTAATACACATATTTATTTATGTGTGATTTTAAATTATATATGGTGGTGAATGACAATTTTTTGTGAGTATACGTGATAAAAATAGTTTTTAACAAAAGATTATAAAAATAAAAGTTCTTACGTGCGTACATAAGTACACATACATATATTTTTTTTATTAAAGTATGGTTATAACTTAACATTTTGTTTAATTTAAATATGCATCTGTAGGCAAGTTTTATTAACATGATGACCCGCACGCCTGACACGGAATCGTAATTAAGGCCCACCTTCATTTAAAATTTATAGGGCAGCCTTGTTTTAGAATATTTTAACTTGTTTGTGTGCTATGCAAATAAATTGAATGCAATTAATTTGTAGACAGATAGAAAGATAGATAATTTTTATTGAAAATATAGTACGTTATGGTGGTAACAGTATTTATTATATAAATATACGAAATAGGAATCTGGCAACCGTACTAAACTTTTGTATAGCTTGCATGTCAAACAAGAGATCGATAAAAAACTGATGGCTGGCAAAGGCCGATACAGATACAGCAAGGTCGATCAGGTGATGACCGTAACTACCTAAGATAAGGTGCTGATAGATGTAGCACTCGTGTCAATATTATAATTCTTCTTACACTTATGACTGACAGTAGCCAACAAAAGCCGTTGGGGCTATGGGATTTGTAAACCTTTAATAGTGTTATATCAAAGTAAACTTAATAAAAAAAAATAGGTGATGGTGGATGGCGTTTGCATGTGTTAATGGTTTCCTTCCAACTGAAGTAAGACGAGGTGAGTCACTTCGTCCTTGCAAGCCCTTTGACACATGTGCAAAAACTGACTCCGATCGGAAGTATCGCTCTTTGCTGATCCTACACGAGGAAATCGTAATAAAAAAAAAGGCACCATAGCCACCAATTCTACTTTAACACCGTTCATTACCATCTTTAAAGATTTCTTCGGCGAAGCCAGCTCAGTATTTTCTTACCAAACGCAGACATCTTATACGAACTGATACTTCTTATTTCTATTAACCCGATGTACAAACTGGAACACTCCTTTGTGATTCGAGCCGGAGTTTGTGTATACGTCAGAAAGGATACGTAGTTTTGAAGGCCTATCTACTCTTTGACTATATAGACAGCGAAGTCCATCATGTTCAAATGGTCACAACAAATCCCATCCGTATAGATTGCGATTTCAATGCCCACCATGTCGCTATACGACTCACTTTATCTACAATCAACAGATAACATATAAATTTACTGTTGCCAGTAGAAGAAATTTGTTCTATTGGTTTTCCGCAAAATGGCGAGGATTTTAATTTTTCTTTTGTGGCTTTATGTATAATATGGAGATGGCTCTGGTGCCTCCTCTGGTATCTGGTATCCTCTGGTAGAGGATAAAATTTAACTCAATACATTAAAAAAAACGTGTGTATACTTTGTACGCACGAAAGAAGTTATACTTCTTAAGCGCAAGAAAGCAAAAACAACTAAAAATTTTATCTCGTTTGCCAGTACCCTTTGTTTGTGAAAAAAAAACTGCAATTGATAACGGTTTAATAAAAACAATATATTAACTTTGAAAGGTTTTAAAAATAATGTAATAATAATAATTTATAATATAAACAACGTAAAAAACAATACATTCCGAGAGTAAACCTCAAATATGTAAACCCACTAAAAATGTTTAAAATATAAAAAAGAAACATTTTTATCATGAATACTCTATTGTGAGTATTCGTGATAAAAAAAAATTATCATTCACCGCCATATACAATTTAAAATCACACAAAAATACACATGGATATTTATGTATGAATATATTTTTTATCTCCACTGATATAAAACACATGTTGTAGATTCATATATATTTGAATACCTTGAATGTAGTTATCAGTCTTCTCGAAAACTTGAGAGACAATTACCAATCAACTTCATGTTGTCGCTTTTAGGTGTCGGTGTGCGCGCGCATCGTAAAAATTCCCTCTTCAAAATTCATTTTTCCCAAGCACAAAAATCATTTATTTAAGGTGCTCTAATTAGCCATTAGACACTTTGTTTTGTAGATATGAGAACATATGTGGGTAGACATTCTCTTCCTCAGATCAACACTCCATATTCCGGCTAACGAACGCTAAGAACTTTTATATCTATAGCAATTTGAAATGTCTAAATTTTGACATTGGCAATAATATTCAAAAATCAATTTCTTCCTGGTGCGTGCAAGGGCGGGTGTTACAGTTGACAGTTCAGTTGAGTGTGTAGTGCTAAAAAGTAGAGTATTAGACATGTTTATATTGTGAAAACTTAGCCGTTTTATAGAATACTCATAATGCAGAGATCAGGTAATATTTAGTTATAAACGCTAACATAATATGCAACGTATAAAGTAGACTTCGAGGAATACTTCTTCGCGCCAACTAATTTGCGTTAGATTTTAAATATTGGATAGTGATTTAGTGTTGATGTTTTATTATTAGTTTCAGATCAAGGGAATAATTGCACAAATTGATATTTTAAGAGCAAAATGCTATATTAAACATGCTCAGTTGTAAAATCACAATTTAAAAACGTGATGGTTATAGTGGACTGACCATTATAATACATCAAATTATTGTCATGGTTTTCTCAGTTTTATGTAGATAAAGTATGGATTCATGTATTATCTAGTTATTAATTGGTATCTGTTACATACCAATATCATATTCATCTGCACATCATATTTTTTTTTACTTAAAACTCATTATATAATGATCATGGTCAATATATTTATTAACTGCTTTCGATCATGTAATGTGTGCTTAAAAATTCCTGTAAATTCAGAAGTTTTTCAGACAGTAAAATTTTTAATTGTAATTTGGTGTAGGGCTATTACTACATGGCTACTCTACACTGTGTACTTACCTAGCAGTGTGTATTGGGTCAGGAACATAGCATTTAGTCATGCTCTTGATACTGATGTGCTGAACAACTCATATAGCTATATTGCCCATTTGCTTCATTAATGACAATGGGTAGACCTATATTGGATTCTACTTCTCTTATGATTGTTACTTATTTTGCATGTGTGGCAAATACTTAACCAGATTAGCGGCACAGTAAGCCATGAGCCACCTTTGCAAAGGTACTCTGGCTCCTGCTCTTAAGAAAAAATATTTTAGGTACATTTTCTGCCTCATGCCTTGAGAAGGCAATAATGCTGCCTGACAAACAACAACTCAGAAAAATCTAATTCCACACATTGAATTTGTTGAGCCACCTGTAGCTGTAGCTGTGTTTAGTGATTCTAAAATAATATGGAGTATAATCTCAAATGTGATCTATGAATACCATCAATGATTATTTGGAAGGACATTATTGATTGCATTTTAACCGTGGTAGAGCCTAGCGGCGGCTTTTGCTACTGCAAGAATGGGCCGGCTCAACCGGATTGGTATCACGGCCTCGCAGAATACCGGCGAGAAGTAGAGGCGTCTTGTGTTTCTGCGTTTCGTTTGGTGAGTGAGGTAACCGGAAGCCCACTCCCCCTCCCCATCCTACTCCTCATATTCCCTCCCATCCCCCAAATACCCTTAAAGGCTGGCAACGCATCTGCATCACCTATGGTGTTGCAGAAGTACGTGTACTACTTACCATCAGGTGAACCGCTTGCTCGTTTGCTGCCTTTTGCAAAAAAAAAAAAATTTCACTCACAGGATCACAACCTGTAGCATTAAAATTTGTGAGAGACATGATGATATGTTGCTACAATAGATGATCCATTCTTATGGCATGTTAAGTTATATCTTATTTCAGTAGCTAAGCATATTAAGTTATACCTTATATTACCTTGTAAGACCTTGTTATGTAAGAATACACCTGAAAAAGAAATAATGTATAGTAGGGTATTAGTCCCACATTGAGGGAATGAAAAAGTGATTCACAACTTCACTGTTGATGTGAAAACCTAATTGAAACTCAAGTTTTTAAGAAATCTTTTATCAGAGGTTCAGTGGTGCACTGTGCCCCACTATACCCAACATGTAACTAGTTAAGGGTTATAGGAATTTAGTTTTATATTATGAGTCACACAATGTTTTTTTTTTCATTGTATACTAAGATGAAAAGCAGCTCTACAGAGCCTGTAGTTGTACTGGCTCTCCATACCTTTCAAATTGGAACACTAGTGTAGTTGCATTGTTGATGATGTCCTCTTGGCTGATTTAGACCTTGGCAATAACTTCCAAATACCAATGGCAGTTGTCAATTATGTAGGAGATATTATAGTGCAGTCAAAACCCTATCAGTACCAGAAAAATTTAAAAATATTTATTTACATCATTTAAAAAAAGATAATGAAATATATTTCATAAATACTTAAATAGATATTTTATATATTACTTATTTCTGGCTATGTAAATTATGTTATTGTCATCACATTAATAAGCATTTTTAAGTTATGGATATCTAATTTATTTTAGTTTATAATAGTTTAATGGTGACTAGTCCTTGCAAGTTGGTAGGCAATCACATGGTCTATCCAAACAAAACATTTGAAAAAATATGAGAGTTTTAAATGACTTGTTTACAAAGAAAGTGCACCTACACCAGCTGCAAAATACTAATTAATATATGCACAAAATCAAATCTGTAGAAGAGAACAGCTCTGGGAAAGGTAAATATTTTTGTTTGCTCTGCTGTGATGAATAGTCTTGTTATTGAAAATTTGGCAGAATTAGAAAGTAAACACAATCCTAATGCAATAATAATGGCATGGTTGAAGAATTGTTTTTTTTTATGAAATAGCTAAAAATGATTACTAATGACTATTAGCGGAAGTTGCACAAATTGTAATACCACATGCTTAAGCATTAATTCAGAGGCAGTGATTTGTTTTCTCTTATACAATTTATGTTTTACATAAAGATTGGCTTTGGGTTGGAATTGAACACAGATACTCATTACAAGTGAGCTTGTCTAAAATATGTGGTCTACATCAAAATTTAACACTAAATGTACAACAACGAACATGTAACATGTTTCTTAAGGTTGTCAACAGTCTCTCGCTTATAATAGTACTTCACACTACAAAAGCCACACTGACCTATATTCCGCTTTTGGACTAAGGCTAGTATCCACAACTTTTCAACAAACTATGGCTAATATTCGGGGTTCATATTAACGGAAAATTGTACATGCTTATTTTATAGGAGATGAATTCTGAGAGAGGATGTCGTCTTTTCATTGTTCTGCGGGTTCTGCGTTTGAGAAAGGACATTGTTCCGCGTTCACAGACCGTGTAACTTGTGACTCCAAGCGGAAACTGACCGTCGTGACGTTATAGCCTGGCCCTGTCACTGTAATCGACACCATTCATACAGCACTTCTCCTAGTGTTGAACATATACATGGAGAATTTTTTTTTTATTACATTTTCATAAACGATCATCGTTTTGCATGGACATAAGCATAAAAATACGCTTCAGTAAGATATAGGTTTTTGAAAAAATAAAAAAGATTATTCAGAAAATATTTAACATAACCTGCTCTACTCCGCTGTAAACGAACGATTACGATAGATTTTTTCCGGAATAACGTGTAGTAGGTGTTACAGATTGAAGTTGCAGTTTTCATGGACACTATAAATTAAAAACGAAACGCGTGTTTCAAGATTCGTCGTGTAACATTCTGAATTCAAAAATTTTATTAGTTTCTTTGGTTAGAATTACAAATGAATGTAAAAATTCAGAATTAGTGTTAAACATGAATACCTCAAAAAATAGAGAAATTTTCGACCACGAGTTCGGACGTGGTTATAATGCAGCACAAACTGAATGCAATATCAATGCTGAGTTTGGAGAGGAAACGACTAACGAACTCACTATGCGTTTTTGGTTTAATCGCTTTCTTAGAAGAAACTTCGATTTGAAGGATGACCACCACGAGGAAGACCAGACAATAATTTAAATAACGAATTAAAAGTAAGTAATGATGGAAGTCGATCCTTATCAAAAAACGTAGAAATCAGCCTTGTTTTAGCTTTGCTTCTTAGTTTGACGTAAACTAACGTCAAACCGAATGACCGTAACCGTGGGTGCCTCATTGCATCACCTGGTGTGCATAGAGGAGCATGCGTTGAAGCTTGCCTTGCTTTGATTGCGTAGGTACACAAATGAAGAGATTTTAAACAGCGTTGTGACGTGTTATGAAAAGTGGGTTTTGTACTATAATCGCGAATATCACAATGTCTGAACCCTGGTATAATATCGGAACAGTTCCCTAAAGCGAAGTTCACCCATAGAAAAGTAATGGGAACTGTTTGGTTATACTTATAACTGTTGGATAAGGGTGACGCTTCTTGGTGTAATTCACTATAGCTTTTGAGATCTGGTGTATCAATAACAACAGATGTTTGAAGAACTTCGAACAATGATGGCGAAACTATCAGAGAAACGACCCTAACTCTGCAATCTATCTTCGCTATTGTTACTCCATAATAACGCAGGACCTCACACTGCTCTCTTAACCGTTTTCGCATTACAAGACTTGCAGTTAGACACCATACGTCTAACCAAGCCCCCAACCGATTACCAAAAACCCAAGCGGTACAAAATGGATTCATAGATTTTGTCTAGTCCAGATCCCCATAGTTCTATCGCAAGGGCATAAAGATCTTCCCTCGAGATGAATAAATACCCATGACCCTTATTAAATATTACGATTAAATAAATATATTTTTTCTTTAAAAAAAGGTATTTGAATTTTTCAATATAAAATTGCAATTTCATACTTTAACCCCTACTATTAAAATAGGTCTACCACGAACTTAAAATTTCTACCACGAAAATTATTTATTTATGCTAAGCGTGTTACATATAACAAAATTGTAAATTTTTCGTGTAATTCGTACAATGTACAGCATTGTACGAATTTGCAAAAACAATAATTGATTGAATAAAGGATAACTGTATTTTTAAAATTTGTTAGTTATCTATGTTAGGCTTTTTTATAATATTCAAAGTACACCATAATCATAATGAATTATTTAATAAGAATCATAAAGTAATGCGTCGACCGGAGATAAAATGTATTAAAATAGCAACGGCCACCCCTGACGTTTAGGAATTTGTTGAGCTGCGAATTCTCTGCGTGAATTGAAATAGCATAATGTACTGTAATTGCAAGCTTTGCCGCGCTGCAGGTCAGTTGTCGTGGACAGGGGCAGGGAAGAACGGACATTCTCCGTCACCGTTTAACGCGCGTTATCTGACACATTAACGTATTTTTGTGCGCTCATCTGCATTATCCAGTACAACAAATTGGCAGCTCGTCAATATTTGTCAATGATTAATTTAACGAACTTGTTTGTAACATGATTAAAATCAAATGAGGGCATAAGTGATGTCGTGTTTATTATAAATTTTATCTTTATTTGTAATTAGTTATGATCGTTAACTTCTACGCCAACTTTACGAATGGATCCACATTTACCATGTAAGATTGTCGTTTTCTATTTACATAGTTTGTGTTAATTTAAACATTTACACGAGTGTTTTAATGTTTCCTTTTTGACAGTATTTAACCTTTAAATAGGAAGAATTTCTATATTTAATACATCTTTTCACTACACAGAAACCTAATTTATTTGTGCGTATTGTGTCATAGTCATATCCTATGTAAATCGTTAATATAAAATATTTTCTTGTTTATAATGTCTTTTTATTGAAATATGCTGTGTTTTTAAGTGAAAGATCAATCCTGACATGGGTATTATCTATTGATAATTAATTGTCGTCATATGTTTGGTTTGTTTGCCAATAAAAACAGCGTGAGCCACATCGAAAACAATCTAGATTTAAAAACAATGGCATTCAAGTCTATTGATTCACGGAACCGTGAGTTGATTTTATATCGTAATGTCCCGCTTGTGCCTTATAGTCATCCATTTGTCGGTTTAGAGTAACTCATTTTATTCGTAGACCTTGAGTGAAAACATTGTTCATGGATATGGGTTACATCAGTACGGATAGTCTGGAGGACGTAGGTACATGTTGCCTTCCTTGTTTAGGTGTGTATGAATTAGTTTTTTTTTACAATCGTTCAACAAAGCTTATCTGTAATTTATTTAAACGAATATTTTCTGCAAGAGCAATTTATCAAATGTTATTTTGTATTAAATTTCTGTATTTTTATTGTTGCATGTGCTGAATCGTCGTGATTATGCAGCGGTGAGTAAAACATTTTAGAATTTTGATTGCCGAGTACATTCTATCGAAATAAGTAGGCCATTTGTTTTGTAAAGTAAAAATGGTCACAGTTCATGCATGCATCATATTGATATTAAATTGAAGTTATTAGGTCGGCAGAACCGTTTGTCCATAGCTCACGTTCGTATACATTACGTGCATCACGTTGTTTGAATTACGAGTAAGAATTCGCGTCCGCTATTCGGCCCTCGCGCTAGGCTTCCCGCCCGGCGTTACCGTGACACCAATATTGGTCGCATAAGGGCATTCATCCTTCGTATGTATATGTTTTTAACGACATTTACACATCGGGTGCCATTCGTAGTGACGAATAAGTCTGCTATCCACGACGCGCCCTTGTCATTGTTCTGTTCCAGTAAGCGAAAACGTAATCGCGGAGTGGTCGTTTCATTGTTCAGCTAGTTATTTTTAGTTCTAAAAAACTACTTATTGTTTAAAGCTAATTTAAACCATTTACAATTTTTCTTTAAAGGAACCGTGTTTCTATTTTGGTAATACTTAACGGTTGCAAATGTTAAAATAATGTAAACAGTTTGAAAATGGAATATTATACGGTACTTGTAAATTCTTAAGACGCTTTTAATCGCGTACAAACTATGAGTAATGATTAGGTTTGTGTGTAAACAGCGTTAATTTGTTATCAGTTCAATTTTTAAGCCAAGTGCTGGTTGGCGTAATCGGTTGATTCACCCGCACACCAACATTCGACTCTCCTCCGGATGTGATTTGTCGACGGAAAATGTGGTATCGCGTTAGTGCTACATATTGCTGCAATTGTAACAGTGTATTTCCTTCTTGTTTAGTTAACAGACAGGAGTTTAATTTGTGCGTAATTAAACAACAATAGTGGAAGTGTTTAAGGTGAAGGTATTGCTTCGCGATGTCTTCTGTGTCCGATTCCCCTGTGCCGCGACATCGTTCTAGGCCAGTTCTGTCTCGTTACAAACATATTACTGGCAGTAATGACCAGGTAAGAATTTAATTCTTAATTTTATCGTTGTGCTAACAAGGGGACTTGTTAGTGTTTATTCTAGATAACCTACGTTGTCATTAGTTCGTGAATGCAAGATTCCTATTATAGATTTCTTTTAAAAATTTATTAGGTTATCGTTGACACAATTATTCAGTCTTTTCTTTCTTAAATATTAGTATGGTAACGGAAAGATAAACTGTTTGGATTAATATTTATAGCATTGGGTTAATGTTAAATACTAGATATTTTATTTACTTATTTTTCATGGGCTACAAATTTTCGTTATTGAACCGTATTTGTTCAATTAATGCCGAACAGCGTAAAAAATCTGCAGTCTTCTTTCTACTAGTGGCGTGCACGCATGCAGGCAAAAAGGCGGTGCTGACCCTAGCTAATTTTTTAAGCAAGGGTTAACTTCGTTTTTGGTGACAGATAGGGTCAAAGATTTATACATGCTACTGCTTTGTACCCGTGGGTTTCGTAAGAAACTACTAAGGGATAAGCCTTGGAAATCTCATAGCAATTTCCAGGAGCAAAACAAGCGACGAGTTTCGCCTCCCGCCACATTTTAATTACCGATGACGCGAAAAGCGGTTTACGAATGCCCGTTTAACTACGCTCAGTTATTCCAAATGGAAATCCGTAATCTCTGCCTACCCCTATGGGTCAGGGGTAAGTACTCTTACAGTTCATAACAGGCTTTGTAATTAATTATAATCCAGTCCAGCTTAGATATATTATGATATAAATACAAGGTAAGTCCCATGATATAAGAGGATCTGTCTGCGCAAATTTCGTTGAGAGTTTGTGTGTTTTGAGTTAGTTATACTTTTCGACTGAAAGACCGCGCATCTTTTTATTTATTTCTATCGATTTTGGTAATCTTTTACCATTTACTTGTTATTGCAATTGTATTTAAATATATATCCCTAAAAGTTACACTCACGTTACATTCGTATTTAATTATAAGGTTCACTTTGTAAACGGAAGTGTGTGTATTGTGAATTGTTTTAGAAACACATCGTGTTGCTGCGAAGCGCGTGCCTTATTAGTTAAACACTGAGTTTAACTTTGGATAGTTTACTATTCATGCTCGGTTATAAATAACGAACGAATAATTCGTAATTTTTGTATGCCGTGTTACTAACTCTCAAAGCTTAGGTACTTACCTTCTTCGTTGGGGGTAACGGTCAGATGTGACTTCAAATAAGTTGAAATCCCAGACGAAGCCAACAGTTGTACAATTTACAAAATATTGATTTACCCCGTGTCGCTAACACCGAAGCTCCTATCGTATAGTTCAACAGCAGGCACTTACAACTGGTATATATTTTCGATAATAAATTATAGTAAATACCCTGTATTATATAAGGTTCTTGAGTTGTGGCAATGAATAAAGTACTTCTTTCTTTTACTTTATTTCAATTGTCAGTCCTACCAGTTAAAAAAAGACAGTTACTTCGAAATTTTCATAAATATTTTTTCATATGCTATAATACTCAAAGGGTGGCAGAGTTCAAAAATTTTGTTAAAAATTATGGATTAATTTCAATAAGCCATTTTGATTATGAAGCTATGAATAATGTTTATAAAGAAATTCTTTAAAAAATCATTCGATCTCGTGCGAAGTTGGGGTGAGTAGCTAGTAAAAAAATATTTCGAAGTCATGTGAAGTTCGCCAACACGCAGAGGAGTAGCCAGCAGATGGTTACTACCATCCATTTTGTTATAGACAGGTCATAGAATTAAATTGATCTTTGTTTCATCGTTTCCAAAGTTTTTGGATGTAACACGAAGTCTAAAATCCAGGCGATCAAAGTGCGGTCACTTGATTATTATTATTAGCCACGGGAAAATATAAACTGTTGTTCAAAAACGCAGAAATATTACCACTTATGTGCAATATTTCCTTGTAAGCCAGTAGTATCGCTGACGTAAGTTAAATCATCATGTTGGTAATTATGGTTGAGAGCATTTGTACAGTAATTACTAAACTAAAATAGATTTATCTATGTTAACGTCCACATGTTATTGTCTACGTTATCTTTTGAGATATGTAACAATGCATACGTATTAAGTTCCGGGCTTTTTTGCATTAGTATTCTTTAAAGTGGTATGCCACTGTGTTCTGGCGGCGTATGAAATTCTGCCTCCTCGTCTCATTCCGTAGATGTCATAAGAGTCGGCTATCGAAAATCCCGTGATGACTGATGACACACAGACCCGCGACTGGCAGCCGCCAGGTACTCCGAGAATTCTGGTACTGCGATCACGTTTCTAATGGCTTCGCGTGGCGATTATGGTAAGCAGCAGGCAGTGAACTGTTTACAGGCTGTTAAAGAAGAAGGATAACATAATCATAAACGACGAAGCCCATCTGGCGACAAAACTTATACAACTGAATTTTTAAATGACAACTGTTAAAGAAATAAAAAGATTTATGTAGTACATACAGAGCCCCGGACGTTTCGCTTGTGCAAGCGATAAAAATAACTTGAGGTTGTGCGGTCATATGCTTTTTTTTTATGGAAAAGACGGCAAACGAGCAAGCGGGTCACCTGATGGTAAGTGCTTACCGTCGCCCACATACATCTGCAACACCATAGAAGCTGCAGGTGCGTTGCCGGTCTTTAAGGATATTTGTGAGATCGGAGGGCAGAGGAGGGGAATAGGGAGGAGATGTGGGCCTCCGATTATCTCACTCACCGAACGAAACGCAGAAGCACAAGATGTCTCTACTTCACGCCGGTATTCTGCGAGGTCTATAAATCGGGTCGAGCCGGCAGCTAAAGCCGCCGCTTGGCTCTACCACGCTTAAAGCTTATGCTTGGTTGGGATTCAATTTTATTTATTACAGGATACCACGCCGGTGTTAGCACCCAGTCATATTTTATTTGGAATTTAGGGTATGTTTATTTCAACAGCCTCGCGAATCATCCTTGGCAGTAATCGGTGTTCCTTAGCGAGGATTTTTTGTCTATCAAATCTAAGAGCTAGGTGTGCTAGTGTTATTTTACGCGGGTCTTCTTTATAGAGCTTAGCTTGCCCAATACATGAGAGGGCACATTTACAATCCAGCTTGTACACACCTGCATTTTGTAGGCTTTTTCGTTTTTATGGAAGCCAACTTCAAGATTTAGCCAATCTTATCCGTAACACTACTGTGGCTTCACTCGGTCACTGTGAACTATGACCGGGTCCCGAAGCTTATTGTCGTGCAGTACTTGCTTGATATGTTAAAGCTCGACGGTCAAGTGTTTACTGTCAGAGATTCCTCGTGTTCTCTGAAACAAAAAATTCCCACAGTGGCTAACTGATATGGATTGTGGTGAGATTTACCGTTTAAATCTGTTAGTATTATAACTATTCCGAATTACTAAGATATCCAAAAGAGTTGCTTGGCTCTTTCTCTTGTATATTGAATTTAGGGATTTATTTTTACGTCTCCATTTTATAACAAATCAAATAAAGTTATATATGTATATGTTTACCATTACTAAGTATGTAGAAAAAAAAACTTACTCAAGATTTTTAACACATTTTATTTATTTATTTATTTATTTAAAGAACCATAACTTATAAAATAAAATAAAATACAAATTATACATATAAAGTATATAGTATAAAGTTTCTTTAACTAAATTTTTCAAGGATCACAAAAGCAAATTCTCGCGGAATACTGGCTCTTATAGTATAAGCTACTCGCCTAGCTACAGAACCAAAGGTCATAATTATTATGAAATACCTAATATATATACAAAAAGTTATAACCATATTTTGTATTGAGAAAGAGTTTATGAAATATTTTTTTTTTTAAATAAGTAAAAAGACTTCAGTAACATAATAAAATCGTAAGGGCATTTAACAACGTAATGTAAAGTACGTGAGGTTCGTATGCTTCAATTTGGTAATTATCATGATGTACCTACATACCAAATTCAATGATAAAATGTTTACCAAATTCAACCTCTTCAAAATTATAAAAGTGAATTACCTTCGGGAACCTACGTATTTGAGTGTCCATCCGATACTAATTTGTGGCAGTTGTATGGTAATAATTTAAACTATTGTTTAAACGAAACCCAAATCAAACCGAAACACGTGAATCAGTGTATAATGCAATGGCACAGCACCCGAAATTACAATTATTTTATTAATTAAATTATAGTCCATTAAATACTCCTCAGGGATACATATATAAATAGGTATTAGGTAGCTATACTACCTACCTAGGCAAACAAACCGACTTTTATTTCAAGAATAAAATTTAAAATGCTATAAACGGTATCTAAGTAAATAATATTATGTACATAGTTACTTAGGTCGAATACTTTGGATACGAGTAATAAGATATTTGTTATTTTTTCTGTTGCTCATACACACTGTCCGATCATTAAGCATATTTACACTATTTTAAAATTAAACACTTATTTAAATAATTAAACTGGATCTAACACAAATATAACATGTGACGTTGCTACGAGATTGTCCACTAGTCGAGCTGGCCTAAAATCGGTTTTGTCCACGGGCAGTGTGAAAGGGAACCCGTCGGCGAGAGGCCCACACACGCATACACTTTCGGGTCTTGTAGTAGTGTTTAGGTACATGGTAGCGCGGTTGTATATGAAGCTTTGTCACTGTAGGATATTTACTTCCGTCGTTTTGACTGAGAGTGTGATAACTGAAAAATCCATCTGTACAGTTAAATCTATGCGATTTAACTGAAGGTGTATAGCTTACATTATTATTCTTATATACATACATGTTAGATAATTTCAATAAAACAACTTTCTGTTACTTATAATAATACTTATTCTCTTAAGAAATATTTTATTTCGTATCTATTAGTGTATGAAAATAACGTTCAGAGCGATGCGTTAGAGCTATTACGGCAGTGTTAGCTTATCAAAGTATGTTTACGGATTTCTCGTAAAATACAGAGGTACCTACTTTAATTTTTTGATGTAACATGACTCCCATATTACATTTATTACATATCATTTGTTACATCTTAACTTACTGCAACATTAGTACCCGTTGTATCGTTTCTTTCGTATCATTACACGAAATTTTTAATACTGTTGCCACTAATATGCATAATATTTTATCATTGTTTGTTAATGTTCTTAAATTTTGATACATTACTAGAAAGTAGTCTTGAGCCACCTGCATCCTTAGACTTTCCGTAATCTTGACGAAGTTATCGCTTCAGTACTTTACAGGCTCTATATTTAAACAAAACCCAATGTGATTACAAAGTGATTACAAAACCCAATGAGCGAACCAGTATTTAATGTATCTTGATTAAATTTACAGCATAGGAGCATTTACATTTGAAAGTAAATAAATGTATTTCAAACCTTAGTTGGGATCTGGATTGCTTCTGTCTTAACTATTAGGCACGTGTAGATCCACATCTTTATTGCATCTTTCAACGTGCACAAGTTCAACAAACTTTATATCGCAAACATTATACAGTACAGATGGTTCGTTAGGAACCACATATTTTTTAGTTTTTTTCCTTATGCGCGCGTATGCTTTCAGTTCAAAGAACTGAATACTGGATTTGTTACATATTTTCGTATTTTATCGTAATTTTTTATAGTCTTAATATTAATTTATCAAAAATTGTTGTCATGAAATGTTCGCTTATTGATATCCATTGTTATTTAAAAAACGAACATATATTATTTGTATGGTTTATATTTGTGGATGATTGTGAACAAAACAATAAAATAAATTGAATTTAATAAATTTAAGAAATTATTCCACGACCCCGAAATAAACGTACTGTTGGCAGAAAGTTAACAAAAAGTTTACATCGTACGGAAGAAAGCTCGGTGAAATCGCTTACTTGAAAATATTTAAACATTTCGTCGCGAATGAATGTTGTGGACAGATAGCAATTATTAAATTGTTAATGACAGGGATACACTATTTATGAAAATAAAAAATTCTCTTTTGAAATATGTTTTTTTATTGTTTTCTTGTTTTATTTATATTATGTGTTATGTATATTTTACTCTTTCTTATGTAACATTCAATTTACTTAAACACTTAATCAATATTGATTCGTGTCACGACATGACGGCGTGACCTTCATGCGCTATCATACATTGTATTTTTAAAAACACTTTCTTTTTATATTAATCTTTCATCCTTATATTAATATTAGCAATTGCTCGCGACTTCGTAGTCGCGTCGCCAGGAGTTCGTAATTTGCATTTTTTTTATATTATTCGAAAATAGATCTTTTCCTTTGAAAATATATTTTGAAGAGTATTTCTATTAAGTTAAAATTTTGATAAAAACTGTAAATTATATATTCCAGTACAAAATTTCAATATTTCATACAAAATTTCTAAAATAGCTATTACAAGTATCTTATTGTTTAAAAGAATTACCCTAAAGGTCGATTTTAATGTCTTTCATTTCAAAAATAAAGAAAGTTTCATATCGCGACATTTCACCCGGTTTTTCGTAAAACTGTTTTTAGCGAATGGCTACACCCTGTCAGAGATCTACCGGCCAAATTTTAAGTATCTAAGGTTTATAATTCCTGAGATTGCGTGATGATTCAATGAGTGGTATTTCAGCTTTATATATATAGATTCAGTTTTTAGAGTAATGTTTGGGGTGTTTGGGGTTTCTGCTAAGTGTATGATTTATTTTTGTATTATTATTGGTAAATACACACCCGACCTCACGCCGGTAGTTTTACGTGGTACGCGGTTCTATCTATCCTAAATTGCCAATGCATCAAACTGTAAATGCAAAGTGTTACTTACGTTGCCAGTAGCCTTCAATTAGATGAAGTTTGTATACAATATCAAAAATCAAAACTTTTGATATTAAATTTAGGCGTGGTAGAGTCAAGCGGCTGGTTTTGCTGCTGCTTGAATGGGCCGGCTCGACCGGGTTGGTACCACGGCCTCGCAGAATATCGGTGTGAAGTAGAGGCATCTTCTCAACTTCTGCGTTTCGTTCGGTGAGTGTGGTAACCGGCGGCTTACTCCCCCTCCCCACCCCCCTCCTCATCATCCTCCCTCCCATATCCCAAATATTCTTAAAGGCTGGCAACGCACCTGCTGCACCTCTGCTGTTGCAGATGGAGATGTGCATGGGCGACGGTAATCACTTACTATCATGCCTTTCCCATAAAAAAAAAATATGACTTGTAACGTGCAGGATTTGAATCAATCTCTCAGTAACACTTCCGATACTGCTTATAATATGGAAAGTTAAGCATTTACTCGCTACAATAGCCGTGAGTACATTGGTATTTGGCAATACTTTAATTTCGACAGCCCCACGATAGCATCCGAGCCTTATTTGTTAGGTTGTTTGATTTAGCAGGTTACCACCCTAGGTGGGATTGGTATTCAGAGTAAATGGTCAAATCTTCCCCCTTCCCTGGAGAGGTAACAGTAAACCTACAAACTTTTGTTGATGAAGAAAATAACATCTTTGTTAAGTTTTTAGATTTCGAAGCCTATAAGTTTTTCCATCACACATTTTTTTAATTTTAGCAACATAAGCATCTTTATTTTTTGATTTGATTGACATTGTTGATTTAGCAGTTTAACCTTTTTGAATTTTATGTGTGTGTTTACTTTTATATACATTTTGAACGGATTTAATTGAAAGCTACATAGTTTACATAAATTAAATTAAAAATCAATCAATGTAAACTTATATTACGGAGAAGAATAATGTTTTCTTATAATTCTTGTACAAATTATATTCTTTATATTAATGCATTAACACGTTGACATAAGATCTGCGCCATCTAGTGAGCGCTGTTAGAACATCACGTTTATTATGTGCGTGTTATGCTAAATTATATACTCTTTCCAGTATGCTAGGCGTTTTGGTATAACGTTTGACAATAGGTGGCGCTACATATTTCTAGGTTATGATTATGTTGTGAGGAATATTTTATATCACAATGGTGGTATAAGAGTGAATATACTAACTTTTGCCCTAAATATCAACCTCACCTGCACGCACTGGACCTTGATGATAACGAACGAGGTATAGGGTACCGACCGATGGCGGAAAATCCATCCGAATATTTTACCTAATCCAATTACCATAGATTAGTGATGGGGAGCAGCATCACATGTGTAAAGGTACCTGTACTGCGATCACCAATAATGCCCGCTCAAGTATAATCTTCCAAATAATATATAAAATGCCGACTTTCGCTGGCGTTTTCTAGGAGAGGTATTTGTTCAGCAGTGGACTTAAATAGACTGATGTAGTAGTGATGATGCTGATGTCCCCTTGGCTGATTTCGACCACGGCGACAACTTACGAATACTATCGGCAGTTGTACTTGCAAATATCTCGGTGCTCCTTGCCAGTGAGTAGAAGGAAAGTCCTTACCTGAGATGGGACTGCTTAAGGTAGCAGGCACTGGTGGGGTTATCATTACTAGTGTCCCTTGAGGTCGAAAATTGACCAATTTAAAGTAACGAAATTCAACTTCATTTTCGGATGCATTAATTTAATTGGCTAAAGCGTTTTGTATGAAGAGAGTCTCGTTGTTTAGTTTGCTCTCAGAGATTGTCATACGATTTTCAAGATTTTTCCATTACACGAGACACCAATGCGATAAGATGGAGAGGCAGATTCTTACTATGCTACATGTCATGTATATTTTTTTCTAGGTATTCATTCTTAAATCTTTGCAAAGATGCAAACTCTACTTGTGATAAAAAAAAACTACTAAAATGTCTGTTTCCGACGTAGACTTCACAAAACTAAGATCATTGCTCACTGTATGTAGATAAATTATATAGCGTTCGTTGCAGCTCATTATGTTTTCCAATTATCATTCGTATCGTCGTGGCGGGGCATTGGTGCACCGAAGGGTTGTGCAGATGGATGGTGGCAGGATCGAGGGTGACGCCGCGCATGCGCGCTGCCGCGGTCGATCGCCAGGACCAAGCTAGCATGCGACCGCCACGTGCTGTGCCTTTCTCGTGCATACTTATTTTTTTATATGTAGTGTAACGTAAGGACTACGCTGCCACTCCCTTTTCTAAAACGAGTAAAAATAACCTGAAAAAATTATGGTTTCGTGCAAATTCTACTCTTAATATAAAGAAGCACTAATTTGTTTTGGAAATAAAATAATTAAGTATTGATTAATATCGGGTTGTAAAACTGGATAATATGCCTGACGAAATCATTGTTAATATCGTAAGCGATTAAAGAATATCTTCTGTACGATATATTCGACGTGCCTAGTATATATAATTTTAAGTCCTCAATTTACCATACGTCAAAAATTAATTGCTTTCGCTGTTATTTGAAAGTAGGATGTTACAAATCTGAGAATATTAATAGGAAGTTAACAAGAGTGAGATTTAGAAGAAATATTACTTAACAATTAACTAAGGAAGAACTGAAGCTCTTCAATTTTGTGCATGCATGATTGCGGACGTCTATTCTCTACGGCTTTAAGTACTTCCGCTAATAGCACCGTACCGAGCTTCAATTCACGTCTTGGTTCATGTAGGCCAATGAACCAAACAACGCCTGTTCCTTCTTTCACCTACTAACACTGATGTAACAAATTATACTGTGTAAAATGGTATACTATTATGTATATTACACTTTATAGTATTATATTCTTGTCAAATGGTTTTCGGACAATGAAAAGTTCAAATATTTCTTTTCTGTTATTTAGCTCTATATAATCCCTTGTTTATCTTGCTTGTGAACAACATTCGGAAGGTATTGGTTCTATGTTTTGAGTAATTATTTGTTGTTGATAATGATCGTTTGTTGTACGCCCAAAGCACTCTACATTTAAATTTCTGCCATTTACATTGCCAGTGCAATAAAGGGATTTATGAGAGTGGTTTTCTTTAAAGAGTTTATTAATAATAAAGTTTGAAAGATCCCTTGTTTCTTGATTGACATGTCTCATTTTAATTTAAATTCCATTATATGTGTATTTTTTAAATAAGTGTTTACAATCAAACAATTGCTTGGCGGTAAATAATTAGCATTGTCGCATATAAAATCAGATTACTAAATAAATGCTTCTCAATCCATGTTGCCAAGAATGAAAAACGCTGACCTGAAACGCATAAGAGTTTTCTAGTTGACCTTGACAGAGAATAAGGAACAATGCATTTTCAACCCTCTAGCCGGGCAGGCGTGTGGCAATAATCCTGAGATATGTCGGGGTCGGAGGCGAGCAGCGGGGCGCCGTGTAACACCGCCCGCGCGCCGCTCCACCGAGTCGAGCTGTCAAACCGCCTCCGACGGGCAGCCGGCTCGAACGCTCTTACGTTTTTGCACGAACTCGCGCCTTACGTTGTTCGCAGTGACAGTGTGTGCCCTCGTTATACTACTCGTATGAGGGAAAACACCCAAGGGAGATGAACGGCAGCACGACGACCGTGAATGGCGGCGCCGTCAACGGTACCAATAGCACACTGAACGGAATCGGGGCCGCACCGCGTACCGCAACTCTCGGAACACCTAGCAATTACGCGTACACGTCCAGCGGCTCGCTTCTTGGAAGGGGAGGCTCGGCCAGGCCTGTCCCGCCGCCGACGCTACCGAAATATAGCGGATCTTTTAGCGCCGGCAGCTCCCTCAGCTCGACCGGCCTAAGGGAGCGTGACAGAGAAGGCACCGGTGGTTCGCACCGTTTAGCCAGCCTCGAGCGATTGGCTCTACGGCAGCGCATTATAGAACAGACCTCTAATAATCAAGTGGCGAGTGCGACCTCCCTCAATACGACAACGGCCAATGGGCCCACCTCGGCCACCGTCACCCTCACCGATACGGCTACGGTGAGTCCTATGCACCCCTCCGCAGTTCCCCTAATCGCTAAGTTAACGCACCCCAAAAAAGGGAAGTTTTGTTATTTTAGTACAACCCTCTTGTATCACCGAAATAATCCATGTTTATTAAAGTTTTTAGTGCATATTACTTCAAATCGTTTTAACGAATGAAAGTTATATAGTATTGTGTATCATGAATTACAATTATTATTTACGTTTCTATCTAAAATCAGTTTGTTTCCTTATTAATACCATAGTATAAAAAATGTAAGTACCAAAAAGAACAATAAAATATCGTCGTAAATGTGCAGAATTTAATTTGCATAGTATAGGTATATTATATCCTATTTGAGTCTAATGGGAAAGAACTAACCGGGAAGAAGCCTTATTTGAGCATAACTTTTGGCCTTGTATAGGTACCTAACTTCATAGAACATATCTCCGTTAGGCGACAAGACCGAGGAATGAAATATTATGTACGTATAAATAAGAATGATTTTGAAAATTTTTTCATACATAACGGGACTTTTCGACACGTGACGTATTTCAAAAACGATCAGTTGACAGTTAAACAACCTAATTACTGTACCACTGTTTATTTTATTTTATTACGATATTAGTCTATGAGTTTAAAATTATTCATAACAATATAATTGAAACAATATAACTGAACACAAAACAATTTTTCAAATTAAAAATCATGTGCCAATAACGGTCTACTTTGATTATCCAATTATGTTATATAGATATAGTTAGTTCGGCTTCTTTATTTGTTTGTTGATTCGAACAATATACCTTGAAAAGTACATAATAATCCTTTTGATATGAAACTTATTCAGTTAATATAAAATTATTTTAGTCCTGTAAGTAATCGCAAGTCTTGGACATATTTAGACTCTTCTATTGTAATGTCTCAAAAGTATCTGGATGATGATATCATGTATATAAATTTCCACGCATTAAAAGTTTCAGGTGAACATAGTCACAGGTTAAGTTTGTAGATATGATATCTTTACTTATTTATTACGTATAGATTAGTATACATATTTGTTATCACTAAAGTGCACTTCATGTACACACAAAAATTATTTTCAAGAGCCTAGAACTTTCTCCATAACTAAGTATGTATAGTTTTTGGTGTTTTTATCTCGACGTTGACGAACGTAGTGTTTATTTTGATGACTCATTCTTTTAAGATATGGCGACTTGCGACCAGCATCTGTAGAATTGTTTCATATTGTTTTTGTTTCTTATTTCTTTTCGTTTGGATGTAGCTGGTGCATTCCCACACAAGTTCCTCGTGTGATAGGACTGGTCCCTGCGGGGAGGACTGTGCGGGTGACTGACCCTTAGTCTACAGGGTTAAAAATAACCAATGCAGCGGCGGCCATTCTGCTCGCATGTGTCGAATTCACTAAACAGACATTAGCTGTTTCACGGTCGCACCCTGACCTGAAATTTCTTGGAAGGGTAATAAATGGTTAAATAGAAATAGCTCAATTCGGTTTCACTGCAGTTTATGCATTGATATTTTTGGGTAAAGGTCATAAATAAAAATAATATGTTCTCGTGTATACACAACATCGTACACACACTTATCTGTATAAATGTGTCTATTTGTCATAGTTTGGAACATTCGATCTTTGTTTGAGTAAAATAAAGACAACAGTACTGTTATCGGACAGAAGACCTTTAATATTCCTCCGATTATTATTCAAAGTCTGTAGGTTCTGTTTACTGTTTGTTTGCGTTCTATAAATTTCTGTTATCAGTAATGCTTTATCATAGTAGACGCGTTGAGAAAGCTCGGTAGATAACACAGGAAAACTTTATTTGTACTTATTAAATATTGCTTCTTGCAAGGTAAAAATTATTGTCGGTTACACGTTACTGAATTTTTAGTTTATACAAACCAGCAAAAGCGGTTGGGGCACGTTCTCCTCTTGCATTGTTTCGTTTAAATTATAAGAAGGTAAGTGAACGTCCGTCCTAAGTCATTTCCATCTTTCTTTCAAGTGGATTAAGGTTCATATTGCTTATATTAATCAATTCGGTGTCGCATTTTCAACAATAAGTCTCAGCTTTTGTACGTCTGGGGGGCATAAGTGTGACGGCCTGAGATCCTTTTATACGTAGTTATAGCCAGCCATAATTAACTTATACCTGAGTTAACGCGGACGTTTCACACGTAGTGGATTTTAAATTAAAACCTATTGACACCAAAAATATTCTAAATGTTTAGGTATGATTTATCACTATGAATATCAATAACATTTTTATATTAATCAAAATACAAAATCATCAATAAAATTTATGAAAACTTGCAATAGATAGATAAAAACTTTTTAGTTTTATTCGCATTATTATCTCAGGTTTCAACATAATATACTTTATTTTCTTTCCCAAATCATCGATAGCTTGATAAAACAAATTTGTTATCAGTAGTGATTGTTTTTCGTGGACATTCACGACATTGACTACGAAAAACAGAGCATTTGCATAAAATGTGCCGATATACATTTAATTTTTTCGTCCCGTGTGGTAGGACGCGTCACTGGGGCGCTTGTGTCCCGCCAGCAGGCAGCCGGTAGTGCCGGTAACTTAACTTAACCTCAAACAGATACAGACGCGAATGTGCTTCATATTAAAACGGCTGTTTGTTTTAAAACATCGAACAATTTATCAATAGCTTCAATAATAAGACTATTGTTACGCCGTCATAATTTTTTCAGTGTTTGTCGTAGTGAATGTTATACGTAAAGTTAATAAGTATAATAAGTGATTAACAATAATAACGCGTCAGTACCATAAAACAAAAGTAAAGAGTCGTTATAAAACAAAAAAAGACTGAATACGTAACACGAACAACTCTTAAAAGTGAATTGCGTGTGATTGTTTCGCCAGTTGTTTTAGTGATACGTGCGAAAAGATTTTGATTGACGTTTGTGTTCATATAAAAGCCAAACGTGTTTTTGTTTCGTAGTCGTGCTTGGATGGATGCAGAATGGAAAACAGAGTAGTAACTAACGGTACACATCAGACGAAGTTGACTAGGTGTGCTAGCAGCGTAGGTGACAGCGGAAACGATAAATCTAAGGTCGGATGGTCAAGTCCTCGCGAGATCTGGAGGAACTTGTCTTTAAGGAGAAAAGCTGAGGTGAATAATGGTTGGGATTTATATTGTAACGAGAAGGCATACAGATTATATACATTCATTACAATAGATAAAATATCTAGCATAGTTTTGATTATAAGGTCTGCGGAGTAATTTAATATTTAAGTGGCAACAAAAAACTCCTCTTCTTCTGTAAAAGCCCTTTTATCCTTTTAGCCCTTTTATCCCTTTCACGGTTATCTGTAATCGACACGCTTGGCAGGCTGATCGGCGATCGTAGTTGACTCTCCTGTTTATGTTCTTTGTCTTTTGGGATTATCCATTCGTAGGCCTCGTGATTTTGTCATATGAAATGGAGTGAAGAATTCTTTTACGCGACTACAACTTTAATTGGCAGTAAACTTATTCGATCATGAATTATGCATATATCCGTTGACAATCTCTGCCCCCCGTACGTACTACCAAGTAAAATTATATGCTTACAATAATTTGCATTCAATGTCGCATTGATGCACAATGTTCAATCCGTTTCCTGATAAATCACACTTATATAGTGCCTACGTATCACATCCATTTCCATATCCTTGCTGTTGGGTCGTTGACTTGCTCTATATACTCGTAAGAACAAGTCGCAACTGCATTCGGCGCCTCAGCTTGTTGGACTTTATCTGTAAATGGCGAATGTGTCTCTGTCTCGCCCACAAACTCTTTAACTATAAATAATTTACCAGTATGGACATATGTGTGCTACTTCTGATAAGTTTGTTGCCTTATTTGGTGCACATACATTACATTCATTGTATATGAACAAATTACTAGAAACGTAAACACCATGTTGCTCTGTAATTTTAACTTTCTGATAAGTACTTTTTGGAATGACTCTTATTTACGGATTATATCGCGTTTAATTTTTAGATTTTTTTTCGAGCGCTTAGCAGCATTCGTGGCATGGGGACTGACTGAGACTGAGGTGTTTGATGCTATAGTTAACCCGGTTGTCGTTAGCTTTTTAATTATTAATTTTTGGTCCGATCTACGCACGCACACTTGGAAACCTGAGGTCGTGCAATGGTTTGGTCTAGGATTTAATTTTATTTATTACTGGATCCCAAGCAGCTGATAACACACTGCCATCTTATCTATTGAAAATATGATGTTTTTTCAATAGCCCCGCGAATCTTCCTTGGTATAAATCGGTGTCCTTTTACGAGGGTATCTGGTCTGTCAAATATAATGTAATGCCATCTATGATTATAGACTGCCGACTTGACGTCTATGTTTTACATCAGCTCTGTGTTACTCCTTGTCGTGGGCTTTTATTGATCTTTTTGTTTGCCCAATATAAGAGAGACCACATTCACCCGGTGCAAACTTATCAATCTGTCTCGGAGATTTAAAAAGTTTTAATCGATGCTAATACATTAGGCACTCCGTCGACTGAGGCCGGCTTCACTTGATCACTGTGACGTAGGCGCACTTACGCACCTTACACCGAATCTAACGTTTTTAAATATCTTTTACTGTTAAAATACTACATCATTCTTCTTCTTTTTCATCAGCCTATCAGTAGTCCACCTATGACGATTTGCCATAGTGGCTTTGCCTGGCAGAAGGGTTGGCGATCGCAGTACCCTTCGCTACGCGCCATAGATGCAGTCTTCTTCCGACTGTATAATTTTGGTGGGAATTCGCCATCGAATGATTTTCAAGGTCTTTCTCTTAGGGTCGATTCTTACGACACCCACGGGAAGAATGGATATGGCCAATTTTACTTACGCCGTCGTCATATGGTTGTTACTGGTTATGTTTTATAGAAAAAGGTTTCGTATGATACAGTTGTACGCGAGACAAGCCAGGATATCGCTAGTCTCAGACGCTGTAAAGTAGAATACATTTTATTTTCTATGAATGCCATTTGTTTTTCGTGTTTGTATTACTATGAGCTTTTGTTGAGAAAATTTATGCTCTTATTTTTTAGCCGGGGTTTACGTCAACATGATAGATGCCAGAGCATTTGTTGATAGTTCAGCAGTTTGCACATGATTCATGCCCCATGAGTCGTAAAAAAAACGTCGTAAAGAGTTGTTGTGTTAAAATGGTGAATGATTCAAAAATATGACGGAGGATAATCTTAAGAATTTTCGGAGTACCAACAACGGAAAAATTAACCGTCCATGGGGAATATATACAGTAAAATTTCATATTTCTAAGGTTTTTGGAGATGTGTGAACCGATGGGGTCACCACTTGTCACTTAATTATGCGCGTTCAAAGATTCATATTTTGATTTTTACCATAAATTGTTACGCTTCATGTTTATTTAGAGAGACGTTAATATGTCAACTCCAATTATTTTGATTTATTTGTCACTCGTTACCGTGGTTCACGTGGCTTCTGGTTTATTGCATGCATCACATATATACCTAAAATGAGCGACAATCAATTTAACCTCAATTTAAAAAAGGTTCATGCATGTCGTACTACGTAATTAATTAGTCCTTAATTAAATTATGCATGTTTGTAACATGTTACCTGCCATTAAAGAAGACAGGACGTTTTTTTTAATTCAGTATTATTTAAAGATTTAAGAAGGTGCTTTTCAAATAATACCATGAATTTTTCACAAAATGTGTTTTAGATTTTGATTTAATTCAAATTGTTAGATTAGTTAGCAAATGTCTACAATTATATCTGACTCAAACTTTTTTTCATAAAACCGTATGGTAGTACATGTAAGACAACGTATTGTTTCTTTTAATTACTCGTCAGTAATTTTATGTACACAATACATATCCATTTTTCAATGTGGTTTTAACTATATGCCTTGTAGATATTCGTGATATAAAAAGTGTAATTTTTGTGTTAACCGCAGAAAAAAATACAGTATTTTTTTTTAATTTAAATTGTGTTCTGTAAATATGTAGTGAGTTCTATTGCAATTCCAAATGCGACGGTACTTCATTACTCAAAGTAGGAAAACAGTACGAAGATGTACATATAAATACGCTTCTACCTTCGCGCCACAGTATATGAATAATGTAGCAGAGACACTGAATTCATTGTAGTGTATTCGAGATAAACCAGGCTTAACAGCGTAGGTTTTTAATAAATCTAGTTAGTATGTGTTGCGTCGAGGAAATTAACTTAACGATATATTAATTGCAATATAGCCAGTGTGCAAGATATTTTACAATAGTGTAGTAATAGATCGCGTAAAACGAGTGGCAGTATCTTTTTTTTACCTTCGTTTTCGTATCAGGGAATCGAATCGAATCTAGTAGAAGATATTAAACGGAACACTCACAAGACATACAGCTCCGACAATCATAATAATATAATTTGTAACATTTAAAGTATCGTTAGACTCGTTCCAACTATTTTCGCGATTACTTACATACAAATACTATATAGCATCATATTTTTTATTTCGTGTTTCTGGTGTATAATAAGATTCATTAAGTAATGAGTCTCCAAACCTTACTATGCGTCATGTCTTGAGACGTATCTGAATGAACTTGTTCCATTAGCATCCGATCCGGTTTTGCCTACGCGAGGATCACACACCTACTGCTGTTGGAAACTTAATAGGGATAAGAAGATATCAGACATTAAAATTTATTTAGAGTCTCTTATTAAAATTCTCCATACATTAATTATGAATATTTACTATAAAAAGGAATTTGTACTTTTTGAACAGTATTAAGTTTTATTATTAGAGTTTAAATACAAATACGGAGGTGAAAAATGATTGTATAATGTAAAAGTACAAACTATCTTTAGAAAATACAAAGCAGAGAAGCTAATGTGAAGTAATCATGGCATAAACAATGATTAGTACAAGAAAAATGCAGTCCATGTGAATAAACAAGTGTATGGTAATTAGAAAGTTAATTTAAACGTTCGACCTGAATTGCAATAATTGTCATTGGATATTCAATAGAAAGAAACCCTGTGATTAAACTTTTGCAGTAATCTGATTCGAAATACTAATGTTAATTCGACAGACTTGTGACATCCCTTCACGTGTCATAACCACATAATTTCAATTGGTTCAACACGTCAAGAATTATCAAAGTAAAACAAGAAATCTAACAATTTTACTTATATTTTTAAAGTATTGATAAAATAATTAAATTAGTTTTGGTAGTTTAGTTTGGTCGATAAATAATCATGAGCCTAGGTGAGACACTAGCAATTTATATTTAAAAAATATTTTTTAAAATTTCACTCCACATTTTTTACGAGCTGCAGCGAATTATCGTATTTTATTGAAAAATGGAGCTACGTCGGCTGTTATGGAAGGAAACGTGCTAGCAGATAAACAAATAATGAAGATAATGAAGGTGAACTACGTAGATTTGAAGAGATTCAGCACACATGGCAGATTGGATCGGGAAGCGTTCACGAAATTTTACACGACCACCTTCGCATGAGGTGGATATGAAGTTTGCGTTGGTTGCCGCACAACTTCACCGATCCGCGTGGAATGGTCCCGTGACAGATAAAATGAACCACCGGCTACAAAAGTGAAGCGATCTAGAAGCGTTGGGAAGTATTTGATCGCTAGTTTTTTCATTTTGACGTGGTATCTGGTGTCAATTATTTTACGAAATCGAAGTAGCATCGATACCAAATTGTATACTATCAAATGCTCGCCAGAAGTGTTCACTGTTGTGAGCAACAAGCGACCAACCACAGGGCTCCGCGAGTTACTACTTCAGCATGATAAGGCGCTTCCAGGACAGCACACCGGTTAAGTTTGTAGTATTTATGGGTACACCCTTGCCCCCGACGGGAGTCAAATCCGCTACTTCCAACTTTAAAGGCTGGGAAACTAACTACTTGTAAAATTACGTCACTAAGTGGTAAGGAACGAACGGAACGGAACGGGAGAACATGGGAACTTATCTTTTTACTTGGAAAGCCAAAGTCATTAACACAATGTCAATTCAACGAACACAACAAGCTCGCTTTCATCATTGATCAGCCCGAAAGAGATACGGTAATAAAGATATGTCATTCGCTTCAGTCTTGAATCCCCTTGTTGTATAAGGATAAAAATATCCCACACTGAAGCATTGAAACGCGTAGTGTACACGATGTCAATAACTTCAAAGTAAATTGATCAAGCGGAACCTTGTATCGTATATACTTATGACCATAAGTTCTGTTACACATTAAAATGAATATCTTTTTCACAGGAGCAGTTTAAAAATAATAAAATTCATGTATACCGTTATTTAAAGTGGCTACAGGCAGGCCTTGTATCTCTATGCACTGACGCACTGTATACATGGTGAATTCAGCCACTGCTAACTCTAAATATTTCTTGAGAGACTTAAGGTTCAGCCATGTCCTCTTTGCACACAATTAGTAGACCAACGGGTTCAAATCTGTACTAGACGAGGACCAGTCTTCATGCCTTGTGATACAGAGGAGTCTTGCTGGAAAGTCCACAGTACATTTTTGAAAAGTTTATCTCTGTGAGGCTCGACTACACGATTCAAGACAGTCTCTTGATAAACTTTGGCCGAAGTCTTTAATCCGTTTTTACAAAAATGGAGCTATTGCGGTTTCTTGGCAAGACACCCTTCACCAGTTTGTTTAATGCAGGATGGAGACCACGCTGAAGCGTTTTTATCGATCCACTCTCATAAGCTACAGGGACTGATTTAGGGCATGTCCTGTGTATCGACGGTAATTACCTAGCTTCAGGTCATGTTCAGGTCACAGCACAGGATCGCCCCGTCTTTTATGTTCTACGACAGACAAATTACTGATGTACCTGTCGATAGTGCGATACACAAACTTACGGTTGATGCATAGCTTTTGAAGCGACTTAAAAATAGCCGACCGCTCGCAAACCACTTTACGAAGAGCAATCACTGCAATTTTGTTTTCTTTAACGACCCATTCCATAACGTTATCTAAAAATCACGATAAAAAATAATATGTGAATTGGTGGCAAATCGATCGAAGTTTCTTACATAATAATCGCATTCAAAATTTGAATTAAGTAAAAAAATACTTTTGTAATTGTAACGTTTTTTATGACCAGACTAGTTGCATAAACTTCTATGTCTATTTAACTGACCGACACCTGTACAAACCGCAACGATATACATTAAAAACATTCCTGGGTTTTGAACTATATAGCTTACTTTACAAGCGCACGTGCAGCTGGCTATTAATGTTTACTTCCCGTAGAAACTGTTGTTAGTTTAGGAAACAGCTATTAGGTTGCCAAGTAACGGATACTTTCACGAATGTGCTAATGCAGTTTTGTACTTGAAGACTGAACAACGCTTCCAATGCCTTCCACTCGCCGTGTGTGCTAAATACTTTATGTTATGCCACAGTTACGTGAGTGTTTAAGCGTTGAGACTTTAATGTATTATTAAAACATTGTGGTTACATACTTGCTTATACATCGTCATATTGGTAATCATGTTTGATTGAAAGGAGTAATTGATACGTAGCTTAGGGTCCTTGGCATACATGGAAGTTCTTTATAGTGTAATTACATTTATTTTCACACGGTCATTGTTGGTTTAAGAGGGAGTCGCGTTTACATTCATGATAAACTGTGCAGTAGCTATTTGTATGCTATTGTGCCTATATCAAGAATATCTTGAGACGGGCTTAAACTCAATTCAGAGCATGTATATATGAAGCATCGGTTTCAACTTTAGTACAGTTCCCCACACTAATGACGAGGACACAAGTGTTGCAAATAAAACTTATTTTGGGAGTGATTATTTTGCTAAAATAATTAAAAACAATACTTAAAACAGGAAAGCCGAAAGGATACATCATCATCATCATTTCAGCCTATCACAAGTCCACTGCCGAATATAACCGTTGATACCGTATCCTGTCCAGTTCAGCAGCTTAAAAAAATCTTCCAATACAGCGGTGAAGAGTTTCGGGAATATGACATCAACCTGTCTTACACATTTCTGCAGTTGGATTGGTTTCGTACTCTGGTTCTGTACGCGGATAGACGTCTTAGCCTCATTGTACAAACACCTCAGCACTTCCATATACCAGGAGTCAATCTGGCACCCCTGGAGAGACTAGTACCGCCCAAATTTCGATTGAATCAAAGGCTCTCTCATAGTCCACATACACCAGACATAATGGTAAATTGTACTCCTCGGGCTACTGTACAATCTGGCGAAGAGTATGTATGTGGTCTATGGTACTATAGCCTTTTTGGAATCCAGCTTGTTCGGGAGGCTGGAAGTCGTCAAGTTCTTCGTCACTTACATGAGGGTAACCACCCTCAAGTAAGTGAAGAATAAGTAGTTTTACACCCCCATGTAAGGCTAATACCATTTTGGCGTACAAAAGATCCTCCGGCGACCGCAAAAAAATCGTCTGAATTATCTTAATCGAAAACTAATAGACTTGTGGCACTACTCTGGCAGCTGTCTGCAGCGATATTTCCGACTAGTTACCACTTAGTAATCTTCAAGTAAAGAGCCTACTTCTTACTCAAAAACCGGTACTCACCTGCAACACCTCTGGTGTTGTGGATGTTCGTGGGCGCTGTAATCACTTACCAACGGGAAGCCCCTAGCTCATTTTACCCTTATTCAACAAAAACACTCGAAAGTGTAACACGGTTATGTAATTATAATCAGATTTTTCAGTCTTTAATAGGAAATTTATTCATTAAAGATTATTATTATTTATCTGAACATTGGCAGTCTAATTGGGTTTCAGCGTAATGAAAATTTATACGCAAGCACGGCCTTGCGAGTAATAGTAAAATAAAAAGTAAAGTAATAAATAAAAAGGAAAGGTATAAGAAATAAATGCTTTAGTTACTGCATTATGAATTCAACATTAATTTTAGTTCAACCCTTTACGACATGTGAATAACACCAGAATTTCTATTGTTTCAACACTACAATTTTTTTTTGTTGTTTACTGGTACTATTATATTGTTATTCATTGTTCTGTTATGTGTGTTCTGGTAAATGAAAATATTTAAACAAAGAATTTTTCATTTAAAGACCAGACTTCATATTTATACACATTAATCTGTGTAATAATTGGTACGTTTCAATGTTTGTGCGGGTTATATGAATATCGTGTATGCCGAATTTCATATAAAAAATTCATATGAGTGTCTAAATTCTCGAGCTCCTTGAAAGCGTTGTTTCGATATTCGCCAGTAATTGCTAGTGACCGGATATGATGTTATCCTTGCGAAACTGTTTCAATATAATTTTATATTTGTTACATTTTTAAAATCTTTTTTTACACGGTTTTATTAATTAAAGAATGATTAGAAATATCAATAGTTTGTTCTGGATTTTGGGGAACGTACAAACTACATATAACTTACTTTACATATAACTTTTCGCAATCTTCTTCATTATATATATGGTATATGCAAAAGACTAGACAGTCAGTCATTTACGAAATTTCAGGAACTACAAACCCTGCAATCGTTGGCAGGTAGATTTGTTAAAAAGTGCAGACATCCGCTAAGAAAGAATTTTCCGTAAATATATAATCTTGTACTAACTTGAAACTGAATGGAAAATGTTATACAATGTATGATAAGATTTTCGATTATTATAGTTTTTTTATGGGGAGGGGAAGGGAGTGGAGATGGGAAAAGGGTGGAGTAGTGGGCCGTGGCCGGGGTGAAGTAGAGGCATTTTGTGCTTCTGCGTTTCGTTCGGAGAGTGAGGTAACTGGAGGCCATTTACCTATCCCCATACCCCTCCTCATCCTCCCTTCCATCTCCCAAATATCCTTCAAGGCCGACAACGCACCTGGAGCTTCTCAGGTGTTGCAGATGTATGTGGGCGACGGTAATCTCTAACCGAATGATGAGAGATCAGATGAGCCGCTTGGTCGTATGCCCCTTTTCCCATAAAAAGTGCTATTTTTTTTAGGAAAAGATTATCTGGTATGTATGTAAGGTAATCAGCATTCAGTATTAAATGAATATCTTAAATACTTTGTATATTTTTTTTAATACATATATCGTCTTTAGAATGACTAACAAAAGTTTACTATCATAATTAATGCAAATGAAGTATCCGTTAACCTATTTCATAATTTAAGTTTTCTCTTTCCTCCCACTGTTCAAAATTTTACGTCAAAATTATACGAACATTTTTTTCTAAAGTATACAACCTTTACAGTGGTACATTTCAGTATATTACTTAGTCATACACACGGTATTCATTGTAATTAGCGGATATTGATTTTTATGAGTCACTTGTATTATAACGCTATTGTGCCTATCAATAACAAAATTAAATACAAATAATATTCGAGTTATTCAAATGAAGTGGCAATTTCGAATCAACGATTTTGATTTAATAATATTATGGTATTAGTATTAACAACCGATAGGTATCGTCCAGTTCTTATTTTTGAATTTATATTTATTACATTTAATTACCATTTAATGAAAGATTAATAATATTACACTAGCCAACCAATGCAGGTACAAGGAATTTTGGCCATTAAACGATTTTGAAACCACATAGTATACATATTATTACAAAAAATACGACACTAAAAATTCTTGTTAAACCAAAACAAGATAACACGCCATTATCATATAGGACCCACTGCAGTATAAGTAGAAACATTTAATTTCCATTTCCATTATAGAGAGAATAAATATTTCGCAAACGCGGTTTTCTAACACGAATATAATTCTATACATTTGCACTATTGAGTTTCACAACGGCTGTTATCTATCACGATAACATATTTTATGGTACAGTAGCGACTCCCAATCAGACGAGTAAAATGATTTCTTCCTATCTTCAGCAGGGAGAGGCTGCAGGATACTGTACTCTTCATGGCTTCGTGGCTAACGTCCATTTGATTGAAATTTTGTAAAGTGGGTGTTTTAACTAAACCGCTTCAATGAGAATTTATGAAAACGAAAGAGTTGATCTAAAAAAGTATTCGACAGGCTTGAAATAACTTAATACTCAGTCGGAAGGTAGGTACTCTAACCTTCACCGTGGTTACGCGATCTACAAGGCGTATGTGTAGATTGATAACATGTATAACTCATTAGATAAGATATAAACAATTAACTTTTAAACAAATATCGTGTTGTTTCAGACGTGATTAAAGAAGCTAGTGTCATGTTATTGGCAAGCTTTGTCATGTGAATTACCTAAGAATATAGAAACATTAGTCAGATTTTGTATGTGGTTGGAAACGCAGTTATTGTGAGTACATTCCGTTTCGACAACAACAAATGTTGGCATATTCGAGTAATCTAGTACCATGAAGGACGTCGATTTAACATGGTTTCCTCTACAGTGGTCTGTTTGTTGGAGGTTTTTCCTCTATTCGTTGAAAATTAATTGACTAGTAGCTACCTAAAAAGAAGAACAATTGTTTGTTAGTGATCGAGTTAAAATGTTTCACATGATTAAGAGACGTTTAAGTATGAAAAAAAATCGTGGAAAAGAAAAAGTGGGTGATGTCGAGATTGGGGTAAGTGTAATTGGCGTAATTATCGTTTGACAGAAACTTTGAATATTATCACTTAAGACGAATATCGTAAAGGTATATACCATAAGTTATTTGTTTATACGTTTATCCTATCAAAACAAACAAATTCTTGAACGGTATCGCATTGGTTTGATTTTGTTTACGTTGCTTCGGTTAAACAACGGATGGTGAGCCACAAACTTGAAAATGATCAGTAAGCGTTTGGTAATTGACATGCGGCACGTTGACCAAAGTCACTGTTTGTATAGTTTTGGTGTTGGAAGTTGTGTTATCAATGAGTAATACGAATTTGTGGAAGCGCTCTAGTAATATGAAGTGTGCCGTATGCTTAATGCGGCGCATGTCCATGTTGCAATTACTGCGCGTGTACAGCTGTCACTTGAGTGAAACTTCCCGTGCTTACCCTACTTGGCTCGCCGTTAAAAAAGAAATGGTAATTGGATTTTTGTTCTTTCGTGACCTAAATGACTGAATATTGATTTCTTACATGTTTTAAATGTGTTACATTAGCATCATTTAGGATTTTTCGTTTTCTGATCTGGACGTCCTGTGATTTTAATTCTGTCTGTGACACTGTGTCCAAATCATGGTCTGATCGCACTTGCCAGTCGTTTTTTGTCCACAATTATATCCGAGGTAGAGATGGGATAGGTGAGTGTGTATTAAGGTAATTTAATATTATATCTTGTAAGTCTGTGTAGATGAGAAAGTCTCTATAAACTCTAGATATACAGATATCTGTGACAAATTTATGTGAATTGTATTATTTGTGGCTTTAAGTTCTCAGTCTTATTATTGATCTAAGTCATTTTCAATTCTTAATAATTTTTTCATTGCATTCGTTTTAAATTAAAACTTTTAATAACAGAATTACGTCTAGTTCTTGTAGAGTATATTAAATTATTATTGGTTAAACGGATAATTATAATAATAACTCGTGTCCGTAAACGTTATAGAGTTGGAAAATCTTTCCAAGATATTTTTAGAAATGAAGTATCCCGAACGGTCATCGTACTTATCTAAACTGTACAAGTTTCTGCAGTGGTGTCATTCTTAATAAGAATGGCCAAGTATGTGAACTAGACTTGATATGAAATAATTATTTTGACTCTTGCCACGTTAATCGCTCCCAGCTTTTGTAACTTTGTTGACTTTTGAATGAAGAACACTGAAGAGAAATCTCAACTGTAAATATTATTCCATACGTCAATACGCGTCCGTCGAGAATGAGCCGCTCGAATAAACCCTGTGAATGCTAGTACTTCAAAACGATTAATTACCATCTGCTCATGAGCAATGTTTATATCGGAGCGTATTCCGAGCCTGATGCTCGTTAGTGCAAAGATGTGCATCGAATATGATTCACGTGCACATCTTCGGATACGAGTTCCGCGTGAATCACCGCTTTCGCGATTCTTGCTCCTATTATTAAGTAGCTATACGCGGGTGCGATTATTAGGCGCTTTCGCTTTCACGAGCATTACAAGAACTGTAATACTTACATGTCTAAACCTTATATTGCTCCTAGCAGCGGACGTTTCTATAATTATTATTTAGTATTGCATTGTTTATCTAAACAATCTATTTTATTGCTTTATCTTTATCAGCCTATTAAGTCTAATACTGACAAAGATACCCTCGCACTAGTAATGATTTCCCTATAAATAGTCTGTTTGATTTGGGTTCGTCAAATTGCATAGTTTTTCCGATATCAATTCTCCAAAACTCGTTTGCTTGGGTAAAGTTTTGGAGAAAAAGATGGTATATTCCCTTAAACATCTTGCGTAATTCATACTTAATGTAATTAATGCATTCTTTATAGATTTGTTAGCGATTTTCCAAAAGAATTCGTGTAAGTGCCCACTAAGTGTTGGAACCACCTCTTCCGCTTCGTGGATACCAATCTAATGCTAGTTTTAAAATTAGTTATAGATCACTTCTTTTACATGGCAATTAGATTAATAGTTATGAGGCCTGTGTTAATATTTGTTATTCTTAGTTGTAGGATACAATGAAAATTTTATCAATATAAAGAAATTTTGGTACAATAGTTGGCCATTGGAGGTTAGACGCATGTATGTAGTATTACTCTTTGTTGATGAAGTTAAGCTCAGTGGAGGATGGTACAGTTTTAAACTTCACAGAGAATGTGAAATTATACAGTTCTCGTTGTGGTACTGGTACGTGCTTCGTAGTACATATTATAGTTCAACGACTTACTTTTAATTGTTTTATATTAATACTAGTTATTAATGCCATTTGTCTTTTTATTATTATTTTTTTATCCCATTTATATATCTCATAGATTACATTAAGTAAAGCCTGACGACTGCTCCCGAAATATCCATGTTACCGACAGAATACCAGCGCTGTATTTGTGGCAAAACTACTAGAGCATTATACGGAGACGGATGCCGTTTTGTTGCTGTAACTGAACAAATCCATTTTTGTTTTTATGTTAATTAAGTTTCATTGTGTTACTTGAGTTATGGCAATGCATAAAATACTTTTCTTTCTAAATCAGATTTTTTTATGAGAATGTCTATGAATATATAACCAAAGACGAGAGAAGAAAATCCAGGCCCGTAGGGCTGCTACTGGCCCCATATTGACAGCAGAGCATAGGCGAGTCAGACTTCAGTTTGCCCGAGACCACGTGGATTGGACGTTCGACCAATGGAAGTCTGTCCTCTTCTCCGACGAGACTAGGGTATGCCTTTTCTGCAATGATAGGCGTAGAAGAGTGTACAGGAGGCAGGGGGAACGGTACTCACAGGCCTGCTTTGAAGAAACCGTCAGCTACAGAGGAGGATCCTGCATGTTCTGGGGCGGAATTTCAATCCAAGGAAAAACCGACCTTGTGTGCGTCTCCTGCACTGGAGGTGCACGTGGCCAGGGGTCCCTGACTGCTCATCGGTACATCACAGAGATACTGGAGGACCATGTGGTCCCGTATCCTGGTTTTGTCGGGCCTGTATTCACATTCATGCACGACAACGCCCGCTCCCATACGGTTACGCAAAGACGTCGACACAATATAGCAGTCGTCTCTGTCGGTAGTGCAACGTCGTCTTCCGGATCCATGCTTCCTGATGTAGCCTCTAGTCTCCTGGAACCGCTGGGATACTCGTTTCACCCGGAAACGGCTTATGTTGAGTTGTCGAGCAACATCAACTTGGCGTAGTCCTGATTGCAGTTGTGCTACCATTTGAGCAGCTTCTTCTGCCGTGGTATCCATTTTTCAGTGTTTTTTTCTTACTGGAGCTGTTCAGGTGTGACTTCTGTGATGCCTGGATAGCTAATGACCCATAATTAATTTTTACCCCCCCTTTTATTCGTGTTCAAGGTGGCACAAGTAGTGAGTCCTCTAATGAGGTTTTCAGCACTTTTTTTTAAAGACCCTAACGTTTCGTGATTATTGTTTTTACAGAAAAGAACGATACGCGTTTTTAAAGTGTATTAATTGTGCTTTCAAGTGATATTAATTTTGGTAGGGTACAATAAATAAGTTAAGAGTATTATTCGCTTGAAGTCAAAATTTCAAAAGGTGCGATTTTTTTGACGCCGAGTTTATAATAGTACATGTATACCTACGTCGAGAACTGATGAATAAGAAGTAGAAGGAAAACCTATTTACCTATTTACTTACTATCATATTATTATCTAAAATCTTTGTAATAATTTGCCAATTACCGTTCGGATAGACATACATAAAAGATGTTGTATCTTGTGTTTTATTTCGTTTTATGTTTATCGAAAGTATCAGATGGAAGGTATAAAAAGATTACAAAGGAATCTTTTTAATGTAGCTTAATCATCAAGTGTGTATATCTCGTGAATGTTGATACAGAAAGGTAGCTATAGTATTACAGTCGCCTTGGTGTCGATGAGTCACCAGACGCCAGCGCGGAGCCGGCTAGACCGACTTCACGGTGCGCGTACACACCGACATGCCGCCAAGCGCCACCACCTACCTCGCGCCTGTGCAATTCTTAATACAATTTATGACGTCTCGCTTTATCGAGACAATAACTAGTTTTGCACGACAGTAACTTGAACATGGATTTCAATTTACGTTCGCAACTGTATTTTTTATTTTCGGTGACTAAGATCTGTTTTATATGTATTATTTAATCACCGAAAGTCAGCGATTCGCTCTACTACTTTTTTTTAAAGTAATTGGTAAACAAAAAATTGTGAAGAATTTAAAGACGTGTTTTATATTTATTTGCAGTTACAAAGTAAGCGGGAGCTGTTCTTCAAGTCGGACTCGGTGAGTGGCGGTGGAGTGAGTGCGCCGGGTCTGCCGAGTGGTGCGCCGCCGGCTCCGCCCGTCGCTCCTTCCGCGTTTAAAGATGCACTATCAAAGCGCTCGGCAACGCTTCCGGAACCCCACGAGAGCAATTACCACGAGACGAACGGAGTTAAGATCAGTAACAGTGCGTCAGTAGACGTCGGCAAAACGAATGCTCCCCCGCAGATGCCCGCTCCGCCCGTACCTACTACAGCGCCACCTGCCGCTCCTGCTCCACTCCGGAGTTCAGAGAATAATAAGGTTTGAATTTGCAGATGTAATAAGTATTTAGTAAATAAGAAATCGCCAACAAAAGCTGACATACCACGTTAGGTTGGCGGGTTGGCGAGCACAATGCTTTTGCAAATTTCCTCCGAATATTTATCAATTACCTACTTTGAATTTTACTAAGAACTCTAGTGTTGCCCATTTACTATCAGGGGAGCCGCTTACTCGTTTGTCCCCATTCTCATAAAAAGAAGGATGAGAATAAAAATGTCTTTTTTCTTTTTTTGTTCTGATGGTAAGTGATCACCGACGCCCACGAACATCCGCAACACCGGAGGAGCTACAGATGCGCTGCCGGCCTCTTTTCTTAAAGGTCCCTAAGTCGTAACTGTTCGGCAATACCGCTGGCGACAGCTGATACCCCAAAGTCGAAGAGCGTGGCAGAAAGCTAAATGTTGCGCTTTAAATGTCATTCATAAACCCAGCGAGTAAGACAATAAAAGATTATTTGTCATTATTGCCCTTTCTTAACGATACGCAAGCTCTAATGCATATGAATTCCGTTTAAACAAACATCAATTGCTTAAATTGGCGAGCGTACCCTAAGTACCTATAATAAATACAAAGATATATATTTGAGATGTCGCAGGTCTTTATGATTTATTATAGATTACAAATGTGTAATTATAGATAATAATAAGCACTCACGCCTGTCACCTATAGTAAACACCTATAGGTAGAGATTACGAATTTCTGTCATGTACGACTCGGCGTAGCCAGGCTTCTGCCACCCCCTGTTCGTGATTGAAATTTATGGGAGAGTGAACCTGACGGATGCCGAGCTGTGTCGCCTTCACAAAAACGTGTACACAGAATCACAAACATTTTCTAATTTTTAGCCATTATATGGTTTAAGTTTTGTGTTAAGTATTTATTAATGTATGTTTTTGTTTTGATTTTTAGAAGATCGAGCATCCACCTGTTGCGCCAAAACCGGAATTACCTAAGATAGATAAACCAAAGACCAAAGAATTAGATGGATACGTCGGTTTTGCTAACCTTCCGAACCAGGTATATAGGAAGGCAGTAAAGAAAGGATTCGAGTTTACACTTATGGTAGTGGGTGCGTAAAAAGGCTTTTTTTATTATTATCATTGTAATAATTTGCTGAGAAGGCGGTAATCGTTTTAAATACTACGTTCGAAACTAGTTTCTCCTGTTTGCATATTCATTTGTTTATTTAAATCTCACAGACGGTGCAATAAAAAACACCAGAGTGAGGGTTCCGTATCATTAAAATGCAATTACATTTGTAAATATGGGACGGTTGAAGCTAGGTCTAGGTATATAGTTATCATATTTTTATGATTCGACTATTATGTAATTATTCCTTTATTTTATTATGCCTACAGGATACTAAATTTTGATATTCTAGGTCGCCCTAGGCCGGGGTGTAGTGCAGGTTGGCGTGAGTTAGTCACTGACTTAAATTGCCGTACCGTTAGAAGCTTCATATTTTTAAAAGGTGTTCACCTTCGCGCCTTGTAATTATAGACAACATTATTGAATGGATAATAAAGCGTCGATTTCGTATGCATAGTTACATTTCAACGTTGTGCGTATGTAATTTACGCCTTATTACCTTTCCTATTACGTACCTTTCTAACACCGACCACACGTTGAATATTAGGGACAAGTCTAATATTTTACCAACTTTGTAACACTTTATCTTGCTACTGACTGTACCCCGGCCTATCTCTTAAACTATTAGTAAGAGATTACGTTCATTACGTAATCATAAGTTTCTAACGTATGTTACAGGTTGCTTATTATACAAACTTTTACATTTGCAGGTGAGACCGGCTTGGGTAAATCGACTTTAATAAACTCGTTGTTTCTAACGGAGGTGTACGATAGAGACAAACACCCGGGTCCCTCGTTGCGGGTCAAGAAGACCGTGGGCGTGGAGACGAGTGTTGTTCTGTTGAAGGAAAACGGAGTGAATTTAACTCTTACCATTGTCGATACGCCTGGTTTTGGTGACGCAGTTGACAATAGCAATTGGTGAGCTTGACTTTGCAATTAATGCATGCAAATTGAGATTTTGGTGCAACACTACAAAGAAAACTGAGTTAGCCCAGATGTGCATTATCAGCATCGGTTGTTTGTTTTATCCGTTTAAGCATATAGACGCGTTGCATATTCATATATTTGTGTTTATATGTCTTAGAATTTCGGCACATACATCAACTAGATTAACAATAGTTAAGGGCAGACTCTATACTAATTTAAAAGCTATTTGACGGAATTTGATGAAACTTTCTTTTAAAATGTTTCTTATGAATATGAACTGCCATAGGCTGTTTTAATAAGAAAACCAAAGATTGATTGATTGAGATTGATTGAAATTTAATGTCTATGACTATAGTAATATCCGTATCAGAAGTGTAAGTGTTTTACACAAAACCAGTGTAAAAAGAAACATAATCATCCATTTTAGAATACCATCATTCTCTTGTTATAAATATACACAAGGAGACTAGATTTTACAGTTTGTCAATTTACCTAAGTTGTACACTTAAGAATATTTGACTTATGTTTTTTGCCTAAAATGTAACTAAAGTTGTCTTATAATCTAACTGCTGTGCAACAGCTTGTTCCCGGAAAAACCTATTTGTTCGTATTGTCAAAATGAAACACTTCAATTACCATGACCGTCATGAAACATTTCATCAATGAACAATTCGCATAAATTAAACTGTTTTTGCCAGTACCAAGGGCATATTAATACATGCTTAAAGCTGCAGACGTAAATTATTTTCAGTATCTTATATAGAAGCGGTAAAGCGTAGGAATGAGCCAACCCACAAAGTGTAATTTATACATACTCTAGGTACATAGTAACAAATTTTTGTCTTTTTGATAGATTATTTTCATTTCATTGTAATATACTAGCGAGCCGCACCGGCTTTGCACGGATAGATCTGTAATATATAAAGTAATTTTCAATTTGTTATACCATATAAAACCTTCATCATGAAATGTACAAAATGATGGTGAAAATCGAATTGAAATCCACTTGGAAGTTTAGTAGTTGTAACCGAAGACACAGGGACAAGCGCAGATTATGTTTTTGTTTTACTATTTGATTGCAATTTTTTCCAATATAATCATCACCTTGTAATATAAATGAGTTCCTTTTATAGGTTCAATAAATACAAACCTTCTGTAATAAATATTCATAAAGATTCATTAACTCATGCAGTTATTTATTTACTTAATAGAAATTCTGTTGTTGCAACACGCCATGAGTTATGATTTTATGATATGATTACAATTTTTAGTTGGCAACCGATTATCGACTTTGTGGAGTCGAAATACGAAGAGTTTTTGAACGCGGAGTCACGAGTCGCCCGCAAAGCGGCGCCGCCGGACACGCGCGTGCACTGCTGCCTGTACTTCATCGCGCCGAGCGGACACGGTCTGAAGCCGCTTGACGTGGAGTTCATGCAGCGGCTCGGCGACAAAGTCAACATCATCCCAGTCATCGCTAAGGCTGACACCATGACTCCCGAGGAGTGCAAGGATTTTAAGGAACAGGTAAATTTATCTTGAATGTAAAACTGTCTTTCATTTTTTTATATTGGTTTCGGGAGACTAACGAGTTAAGAGTCTCCCTGATGATAAGTTTGTCCGTATGGTATCGGCACCTAGTAGTGTCTAATGGTAGGTCATAAGCATACGCATTCTAAGTTGCGAGGAGTCTGGTACTGCATCGCCAATCCGCATGCCGAGCATGGCGATTGTAAATTGCAAATTCTCCTTATGAGAGAGGCCTATGTCCTGCAGTGGACTATTTACAGGCTGTTGAGGTAATGTAAGGTAATGGTAAGTGGTTACTGCAGTGCGCCCTGCAAACAACTTTAATTGAAGAACGTAACATATGCGTTGTCACCCAATGAGGACTAAGTGTGTATATCTCACAGCCTGTAATTGTCCTGGCTCTGCACCTTTCAAACCAGAAGGCAACAGTGGTTGCACTGCCGCTTGGTAGCTGGAATAAGTAAGAGTTTGATACCTACGTAGACAGTTCTTAAACATTCGCTCCACGCAAACACTCCTTCTATTGGTCTCTTTTTCCTATGCACACACGATGAAATTGAACATTTCTAAATCATAATCATCGACCTTTATGTAATAATACAGGAAGATTTACCGACATTGCCACGTTTGGCATGAGAATGTGCTATTGCTGTACCAGATGCCTTGCACCTTAGATACTATAGCTCGTCTTCGGATTCCGCCATCTATCGGTACGCTATAAGATTTTTCTGGGATCTTCGTATATCATTCATTAATGATAATTGCTATTAAATTAATGGGGAATATACCATATCTTTCTACAAATTACCCACATCACCTGCACGTGGTGCACCATGCTGCCAACAAACGAGGCTTTAGCGATCGAATGATGGCAAAATATCCATCCGCATTTGTCGAAACCAAATATAACCGACTAATGACGGGGAGCACCATCATTAGTGTGTAGTTACCGGTACTGCGCTCACCAACCCGCTTGCCCAGCGTGGTGAGTATGGGCAAAGCATTCAGTATATACCGCTTTTCGCTAGCGGTTTCTTGGAGAGGCCTATGTCCAGTAGTGAACTAAAATTGGCTGATGCAAGTAGTCAATTCATTAGGTAACATTAATCAATTCTAAGCGGTCAGCGTCCCTAGCTACTCAAACATGAAGACAATATACGCCGAGAGAGAACACATGATGATGCTGATGTAGACAGTGGTCATTATCGGGAATGTCGCAGTTGGAGTCGACTGCGGGTATCTTAATCATTGCGGGGTCTAAAACTGGTTTCTATTAGACAAAAGTACATTGAGATAATGATGAATAGATTGTAACGATTTTTGTATAAACGTTAAATGTTTTGAATAATTGTTTGCAGATAATGAAGGAGATAGCACAACATAAGATTAAGATTTACGAGTTCCCGGAGAGCGGCGGGGAGGAAGGGGACGGCGCTGAGGCGACCAAAGCTCTCCGCTCGAGAGTACCCTTCGCAGTCGTCGGGGCCAACACTGTCATAGAGACCGAGGGCCGACGGGTTCGGGGTCGGAAGTACCCCTGGGGCATCGCGGAAGGTAATTGATTACGTACAACACGAGGAAAGATGGGTTTGATCTTTCAAAATTTCTGGAAGATTTAAAAAAAATCAGTAGCATATTACATTACAACAGAATTAACATTATTGTTTATAATTTTCGTCTTGTTATGGGTCATGGACTAAATCGTGGAATAATCAACTGAATTATGTTAGACATAGAATAATCAGACATTGACGGGAGTAGCAATATATGAAGTTGGGGGGGTGTCTCCAAAGTCAGTGTAGTTTACAATCAATTGTGATTCCTAATATACTATCCTGTCGATAATCTAATGCAAATTACCTTTCTAGGTATCTGTTTTGCGTTTGACAACACAATTTTTTAATTACAGAGTAGTTGTCCGATTGACTTTGAATATAAGTGAAGTATCATTTGCAAATAATAGTATATTTCTAAAATTCTGAACCAAGAATGGCAGATCTTTTGTATAAATTATAAGTAAGTATGGACTAAAAATTGATCCCTGTGGCAAATTCTTATAACTTATTACAACTAATCTGTGGTATTGGTTTTCGGCATTTTTGGTTGTTTTTTTTCGAATGTTCATTATCAGTTGGTCGCTAGGGCTTTCCTCTTTTAGACCGGACCTTTAGACAAAGCTCAGATTATTTGCGATCAGGTAGTTAATGGTTTTTGTGTTTATATAAAAAAAAATAGATTATTTGTATACGATGATACATACTCTGCCTTGCTTACAATATATTTTTTTATTACTAGGAACGGTTTCTGATGTGCAACCGCCATTAATGATTTAATTTTGTTGCAATTAAGATGTATATTTATATTTAATATAAATTTCACTTATAGGCATAGGTAAATAAAGAGACGTTGCAATATATGGAGTGGATAATATGAAAGACCTAAGCGCGAAGACTTAAAATATGCTTATAAACATAAATTAATTTGCAGTGGAAAACTTGGAGCATTGTGATTTCCTGGCACTACGCAACATGGTGATCCGAACACACCTCCAGGACCTGAAGGATGTGACTAGCTCCGTGCACTACGAGAACTATCGCTGCCGCAAATTGGCCGGCCTCTCACACGACGGAAAACCGCACAGGATTAACTCCAACAAGTAAGCAAGATACTCTATCCCCATTTATTTCCTTTTTATGTGTGGACTTTTGTTATTAATCTGCAATTCTAACATTGTCTTAACAGAGAGTTAGGTTCACATTTTAATGTAGGTTCCATTTTAACGTGTTCATTTATAAGTTTTCCATTAATGTTCTTAAAGGCATGATTTAACAACCTAAATAGACTGGGTTGGTAAGTTAACTGTTGTCATTAATTGAATTAAAAATATTCTTACTGATGTCACCGCTTATTAGGTGACCAGACTTTGAACGGAAATAAATTATATTCAGACGTGTTTTAATGATTGTTACATAGACATTTAAATCGTTATTGTAATTTCATTCCTGCATGTCTGGTCACCTTCAACGCGGTCGATTCTTCTCTATAAACTATCGCAGTTGTGAGCTACCAGATTTTTGTTTTATTTCTCTATATTAGTCATATTATTTCGATAGTTGCAACAATATTGTTTACTATTGGAATGTTATGTGCTTGGGCATGCAGAAATGGAACATTAAATTTTACTGCATATTGATCATTTCTTTCTATCATGGAGTTTTAAAAACCTTACAATAATTGTGACACAAAAGTAGTCTGAACAAATTGCTTGAAGAAAACATTTTTTTTAAACATTCATGATTAAGTGTCATTAACCATAATAATTTGCGGTTCATGCGTTTTTGTAGTGGCATTGATGACAGTTATACATTTCGTTTCGCTGATAAAAAATAATCTGCGCGTTTAATAAAGAACTGCGTATATTTTTATGTCAATGATAAATTGTTGGTCGCTTTCATATTGCAATATTGCATTGTCCGTGCGACGTGCCAAATGTAATATTACACATACATCGCATTCCGGACGCTCCTAATACGGACGGTCCTCTATGTACTGAATGAATAATATTTTGTTCCCCGTCGTACGCGGTGTATTGGTGCGATGTTTGTTTGTGTTTAATCTTTTATATAATAATTTAATGATACTATTTTTATCCTTAAGCACTAATTAAATTAAAACTACTTAATTTCCTTTTTTTTTAAATCATATCAATAGTTTTTTTTAATTATTTTGCATCTACGACCCTTTCTGTAAGCCTAGCTGGCTCTTGACTGGCAAAGGTCTCCATCTGATACCATTTCTCGTGTACCTGCCCATTTCCATTTTGAGCTTTCTGATAGTTACCGTGATTCTTTGTTCTTGTATGTTTCTTTATTTGTGATTGTCTCTTTTCCCATCATGTTCCTTTCCATATTGTTTTAGTAAGTTTCTAGTTTTCTAATGTGGGCTTTAATGATTGCTCAGGTTTGGTAACTCATATATCAGTATGCAAGTATGAAAGAGTTTCCATTTGATTGTCATAATATTGATTCCTCTGTTTTTCATGATCCCTTTTAAACTTCAATATTGTTTTCATGTAAGACATGAGATGACAACCTTACGTCAATCGATTTCTAGTGAAGTGAGGTCTATTGGCGGGATTATCAGACCTAAAAAATATATTCATTTACGTAATCAGTTGTGGTATTGTTCTTGCTTCCTATTCGTCATGACTAATCACTTTACGACTTGCACTATCTAGGTCATTTAGCATTCACTGCAGTCCTTCTTTCGATTGCAATATGATTATCAAGTCTTTTATGAATTTAAACTGCTATAGGTTCCCACCGTTAATTGATTATCCACACTTTTTCCAATCCATTGAAGAAATACCTCCTCCAGTACTGCTGTTAAAAGTTTGGATGACACAGAATCGCTTACATTTTCATTTCCTTGCCTTACAAGTTTGATTTTAGCCTGTTTAAGCTATTTTCGTAGACTTTTTAAGTATTCCGATGTATTTGTTTTCGAAGACCTTGGTTTTTGTTACTTACTAATTAATATCAATTGCCACGGCGGGTGAATTTACTTCTCCATTTCTTTCCATGGGATTGGTAAGAGATAACTAAGGGAAAAGCCTTAAAAATCGCAAAGAGTACCGATCTGTCGACGGGATAACTATTCCGAAACATACCGCACCAAAACTAAGCAAGCCGATGTCGGCCAGCAGCGTCTAAGGTGCAAAGTGTCTTATATTGCGATCGCCTATCCTTTCTCCTTATTGCGATCTCCTTATGGCTGAGGTCTATGTCCTGCAGACGACTATTAAGCTAATGTCAGGTTGACTTTTCAACTACAAACACTTCTCTTCTGTCATAAGTCCTGGTCCCTTGTTCAATATGTGACACAAAGTGTCTGGTACTGCGAATGTTAGTTTATATACTAAGCATGACTATTATCCTATCCTCTCACCGAAGAGGTCTATATCCAGCAGTGGATTATCACCTGGCTGTGGCAGAAGACAGGTATCTCCCAACTATCTTAGCAATTCTGGCCTTCTTACCAGGTACATACATGATCATAGTACCATATAAATACATTTTTAGCGACTGATTAGTTGCCAGGCTTTTCATTTGTCGAACGCTACGTCGTTAGACATTGACCATGATCGTGCGTATAAAGATGCAGGTGTAGATAGTAAGTAAAGAAAATGTACTTAACCGATTGAAATAAAATGTTTTTAAGTCAAACTATTCGCTATAAAATGAATAAAATGCTATTGAAATCGACCCTGCCGTTTTCAACCGTTGCGCGCGCAAACAGACAGACAGACAAACAGATAGAAACTCATTTTTTTAACATTGCTACTTTCTACTACTCCCCAAACATCTACTACAACACAAAATTTACAACATAAAGTTTTATTATAGGTATATAAATGTAACTATCTAACCATACAGTGTTATTTTTCACATCAAAAACATGGTTTCGTTTATTCGTAACAATGTCTTCGAAAAGCGAAACCATGTTAAAAAATAAGACAGTTTGATTTTAAAGGGGATTGATGTTACACGGTATTTTTATGAAATTGTTTGAGGCATACATGAATCATAACAATAGAATTTCAGCTGTTTCAAAGTTAAGACACTACAGGTAATGAGGAGTGTAAGGGGAATATACCACTTCCTCCAAATACCAACCCTATCTGCGGGTGGTGTACCCTGTTACCAAACAAACGTGGGTCTGGCAACCGAATGATGGCGGAAAATCTATTCTAATTTGCCGAACCCAAATCCCACAGACCAGTGATGGGGAGCATCACTACTGCGCTCACCAACTCGCTTGCCCAGCTTTGGGAAAAAATAGGCTGATATAATAGTAGTAGTAGTATGACCCGTGAAGGGTTAAGAACTATAATAATTTTATGCCGTTACGCGCAAACAACTGGCGTATGTTTGCGTGCTGTGACATTTTAATTCGTTATTCGAATCATTTAAAAAGAAGTTGAGGCAGTAGAATTTATTTTGGTGCATTTTTGTTATTATGTAAATCCACAAAATTGAAAGCTGATTACTAGCGTTCTTTTGAAGTTTGATATAAAACTAGAATTTAATACATAAGTTAACAATCGTTTGTAGTAGTCCTGTATATTATTTTAAGCTTATTATTTATATTTCATTTTTATACCGTATAGTGTTTTAAAACAATGCACAATAATCGGTTATTTAGACTTTTTTTTTAATAATTAGGAATGCGATCGATATTGGCGACCAGCGATGGTATATCGCTGGTATATTGTCGTATAGTGTTATCGATGCCACTGCACTGTGCGTGTAAGCTAGCACACATCCACGTGTTGTACGTTAACAATGGTTGTGTTGGTGTTCAGTTTGTGCCCGCAAGGACTGATGAACAGTTTCATGACCGTTTGGTAAGTTGCATTGCACACAATTTATTTTGTGTGTGTTTTACGTTAATTCGACACTTTTCATTCAACAGCACGGGGTGTTCAGTTTTGTATTTTTTACATTCCAGTATTTACATACATATGTAAGATATAGGCGCATTTAATAGAGGTCTGGTAATTTATTGCATGTTTTAGTTATAACATTATTTATGCATTTATGAATGACGCTTTGTAAGTTATTAAACGATAATCAATATTAATTAAGTGCATGTTGTAATAAAGAAATAGAAAGTAAATAGCGCAGAAAATAGTTTTCATCAATTCCACTCATTATAATAGAGATCTTAAAATAATAGGTAAAAGTTGAAACCTGAATAAATGTAATATATTTGTTTTTGGTATTACCTCTAAATTAAATGACACAAGCTTTTAAGACAATCAAAATGTTTTCAGATAACAAACAACATTTCAGATATTTTTAAAATTTGCTAAATCATAATATTAAGATTACCTCTATCGAGAGGGTCACGGTTGCCAAGCGAGGCGATTAAGGTAAATCATTCCCTTTAGGAGAAGCTCATGAAAACCTCGCCGGCACCTACCGGCTGCGTAACGCCGGCTCTAGTAAATCAAATCATAGCATTTATTCATCAACATAAAAAACATAAATTTGACTTAGTAATCAAGTCAATTTTTAAATCTACCATCGTTTCGTAAAGAGGTTCTTCGGACGGAGAAGAAACAGGTGAAACAAACTCCGGCGATAGACCTAGCGACTGATTAATGGCGGGAAATCCATCCGAATACGCCGAACCCGAATAATACAGACTAGGGATTCATAACAGCAGCTACGACGCTCACATGCCTGCCCGCCCATCGTGGCGTGTGTGGGCAAATCTTCCATGTATGACCTTGCTTTTTTACCCCTTTTATGGAATATTTGTCAATTCAGTGAACATAAGCTGATTAAAAAGAATAAGAAGATTTCTATAACGCCTACTGAAGTACATACATATTTTACGACCGTGTGGCTTAGTGGATAGATTACCTAGAATGCTGTGGCATGCGCATATGGTTTGTATTCTAGCAGAAACCAATATTTGCGCAAAAAACTAATTATTGGTGTTCAGGTGTGATTGTAGTGTTTTGTGTCTCATGTCTCTGTCCATTTGACCCTCCTTTTAAACACTGGAAGGTAAAAATTTGTGAGTGCCTCTGTATTTGTGTTTGCGCTTACAATATCCGTAGACAGTGTCCGGTACTTTTCGCCATATTCTAAATTGACCCGGAGGAGATGATAATCCCTGAAGTATGATGTAGTTAAAAACTCATGTGCCGTGCAAAAATTGTCCCCGGCTGGGATTCTCACAGATTGTACATAAAATTTCGTCGCACCGCATAACACTTTTCTCAAAGTGTGCATGAAAATATTCACAGAATGCATCTGTTTTCTGAAGGTTTGAGGAAATCCTACAAATTTGCCGGCTTTTTAATATGCACACCACCATGGAGTACCGATACATTAAATGATATTTAAAACAATATTTTTTGTAATTAATAGCATTAAAGTGACTAACTACTGTCAGTAGAAATACAGTGTAAATAAATTTCGTTAAGTTATATATACTGACTAATATAAGAGTTAACTAAATTTTGACATTAGAATTCTAAGTCATTTTCAAAACTGTTTTGTAGTCTTTATTTGTCCTGTTCTTTAGACTTTTCACAATTTAAAAACAATTGTATTCTTAAACAAATAAAAATCTTTCCCGACTATAAAATGTTCAATGGAAATATTCTTAAGAACAACTGCAAAATTTTATTATTTATCTTTTAATTATAATATTTTAAAATGCATATAAATACTATTTGATTGTATAAACCTATTGATTTTTAAAACATCGGCGTTACTGTAATTACCAATATCATTATCATCATCGAAATTACTGTAGAGAATATGAATGGTAACTATTTATAGATTGTGAACATAGTGTTTGAAATATTATGGCATATGTTCATAAATCTTCATGTGCTATTGTATCGAATACTAGCATAATATAAAGTAAGCGAGGGTGAATATTGTTACATTTCTACTCCTGGAATTACTCTTAATTCAATTGACTGTCTCTTTAGTATTTTTATGGACAAAAACTTTTATTCAATTTTGTATTATGAAGTTTAAAACCATAACCCCGTGGTACATATGTCCCAGAATGTTTTTGCACTAACATCCAGAAAGGTTTTATAAATTTGCATGTATGATACATTTTAGTCTTTTAAGTCAACGTCTTACGTATTTCCAAATTTTAAACCAGAGCTTTCGATATTCCCTAGAATATTTCTTTACTTAAAGTAACGTAAATCCTGTTAAGATTATAAGTACAATTTTTAACAAATTTGCACGTTACACCAAGTTAAAATGGTATTTTGTATGAAAGCTATTACCTTTACTAACAGAAAAAAATTGTCCCCAGGAATCCTTTAGCTCAGATGGAAGAGGAAAAACGAGAACACGATCTTAAAATGAAGAAAATGGAAAGCGACATGGAACAGGTAAAAGCTGTTCGTGTAAACAAAAAGATTGCCATTGATTTAAAATAAAACTGCATAATCAATTATTGCTGGACATCGACCTTAAAGTTCCGTAGTCGAAATATTTGGTCACTGAGATGCAGTATCTGTACAAACCATATTCCATACTAATTCCGGTAAATAATAAGCGTGTATAGAAAGGAACGTGTTGATTTTAGTTTACTCTAGCTGTTTGCTGATGCGACGTCTCAGGCGGTCATAGGTAGTACCTCAAAAACTGCTAACAAAACCGTGTCTTTAAACAAACACGAGTCTGAAGAATCACAAAAATACCCACGGCTGAGCAGAAATGTTTGAACATGATAAATTGTTTTGACTGTGTTTTATTATAACCCAGGAGAAAAGTCTGTTGAGGGTGGTTCAGTGAGAAGATGTTTTAAGTTTGTTCACAGTATGAATCGATGATAATAATTATTGCTAATGGACCGGGTTGTTCATATTCAGGTGTTTGACATGAAGGTGCGTGAAAAACGCGCAAAGCTGAAGGAGTCTGAGGCGGAACTTGCGCGGCGGCACGAGGCAACTCGGCGCGCGCTCGAGGCCCAGGCGCGCGAACTGGAGGAGCGGCAGCGCGCGCTCCAGGCCGAGCGCGCCGCCTGGGAGCGCGACACCGGCCTGTCGCTCGACGACCTTCGGCGCCGCTCGCTCGAGGCCAACAGCAAGGAGTGAGTGTTGTTCCCTATCACTACGCGCGAGCTGGTAAATCGGTAGCATTTTATTTGTAGTTTGGTGTTAACAGTAGCGTGTAGATCGGACTACTCGGCCACAGGAACAAATCGGCGATCGCAGTACCAAACACCTCGTACCTTTGAAGCGGCTACTCGCCATCGGTCTGCTTAATTTTATTCTGGTAATAATCGAGATGGTTATCCCGCCATCTATCGGTAGCCATTACAATTTTCAAGGATTCTCCCTTAGTCGATTTCTCAAGATCATATAAGAGTTGTAAGAAATGTTATCGTATGAAAAAATTTGTCTCGTCTACTCGTGTTGTCACTGCAACATGCGCAGGTACATATCCAAAAATAGCACAATAAACTCTTGCGCTGTGATTCATCCTCAAACATTCTCAAGCCTAACATGGTGACGTGAAGTAGAGGCATCTTGTGCTTCTGCGTTTTGCTCGCTAATAGGTTACTGGAGAAGGATGGCTTTACCGCTGACCACTTTTGGACGGGGAGGAAAGGGAGTACTGCGTTTTGTAATACCGACACTCTTCTTCCTCTGCGCCCCACCTCAACTACGGATAGGGAGAATGCCGTATCGCAATACCAAAACACTTCTACTCTTGCGACTCTTCGTCGGCTGTGTGCGGGTTGTTGTTTGTGCACAGTACAACAACTCGCATCTGATGTAGGCTCGCCAAGCCCATTCGGAGCGACCATCTCGGGCCAGCCATCCCCGCTAAGCTGAAAAAGGCTGGCCATGTAGGACCCACTTAGTACACCGTGGTAGATCAAAGCACGACTACAAAGCACTGATGCCAGGACAAGGCGAGAACCCATTCGCGGGGTCATTGCCACGCTTATCTTAACAACTCTAACCTGTTGGTTCGTGTAAATGATTCAACGACAAATTAAAAATTAGCCCTCAAATGTTTTATTCTACATCTCGATACTTCATACAGGATGGATTTAGGTGTGCAGCATATGTGTAATTTTAACAAATGATTGACTAATGATGAAATGCGTGAATTCCATTATTAAATTTGATAAAATGTTGTTTCAGGACGGTAGATGGGAAAGATAAAAAGGATAAAAAAAAGAAAGGTTTGTTCTAGGCCTGCGACTTTTGGCGTCGGCCGCACTCCCACCGTACGTAACACACGCGTGACTAACCTCTCGCTACACCTCAGGGCTTCGCGACATCGTGGTGCGAAGGAACCGAAAGGTTTCAAAAGAATACTTACATAATTCTTTTTCAAACATAACTTTCTTATCATTGTTTTCCCTTGATGTGTAAACAATTCTAAAATAGTCATTTGTATATCTGCAGCGAATGAGTCACTTGTGTATCACATTTTGAGGTCACTCCAGGGTGTTGTTTAATATGGGGTATTATATTGATTTCTGTGTCCCTAACTCCTTACATATCGCTTCTCACTAGTTTGTTCATAGAATACCTTTTTAATCTATACTGTACCATGTTAGGTCATTGAGATTTTATGAGATTGATTGTTATCTATTGACTAAAACTCTTGAATATAGTGCCATTGTCAGAATAGTGACGATTGTCATAAATCATTAACTAATCGTTATACTTGCTAAGTATATTTCAAACTCCGTGTAGATTGGTCAACATTTCACGTTAGTGTGTGTAGTTTTGAAGTTGTGCTTACTGTGGGAAAACCTTTTACTAATCAAAGGGATCTGTTTTATACGTTGTATATACACTAATTTTGTTATTTTAAGTTGAGTTAAGAATTGTAGGAATATGTGATCAACCATCACAACATACATTAAGGCCAAATTTACAAGAACAAGGAAAAGTTTGGATATCTTAATTGTAGTTGAAAAAGTAAAAAGAAAAAAATTGTCCATACAATTCTTAAAAAAAATTAAACTAGATCATAACAACATCTAAGTCATAATTGTTTGGACTTTTCGCAAGATTAATTGGTTATGTTCCACCGTTTATTGAATTTATTATTCCATTAATCTTAAGTTCTTTTTTCAATCTATCCATTATTTATCATATTTTCAGATTGGTCTTTTAAGAGTGTTGCTACAGGAATAGTTTTGTAGTGTGACCTGCGCACTGCACATCATAGAGTACCTACACATAAAACTTCGACTATAATATATTCGAACAACGATATTAAAGACTACAGAAACGTTTTAAGACTATGCCAGGCACGATAAATCACAATTGGGCAGTGTTCAGTTATGAATTATACGTATTTAATTGTAAGTCTTTTTCCATGACAAAGCATTTATTTATTAAGTTTGGCCTAATTTTATGTGACATGCATTGTTTTAGAGAACATTTTAATATAAAATATTGCGAGAAATAAATAACAGCTAGCAGTTAACAGACAGCACAATTATTATGACACGTTTTAAGAGAGCTCGACTTAAACGTCGACAACGTTGCCAAAGTAGCCTGTAATAATAATCAGCTAAAAACGACATGTTTTTAACGTGTTTCTTTACGTTTCGCCGCCGATGACCGAATCGTATACATGCTACGTGATCCGCAGCTCAAAATAAGTAAAATAAAAATTAAGCACTATAAAATTTCTCATAAGTCGAGCGTAACAAATTTTAGTGGCGCTAGTGATAAATTATAGCATATGAGTTGTTCGTTGAATTTGTGAGTGATAGACTTGATTGCATTTTAGTCTTTGAAGTAATTTTCTATTTAGGTAAAACATATTACACGATTCTAAATTCTGATACGGATAAGATATTTTTACTAGTTCGAAGTGGGACTACAGTGATTTTTCCGCTTTATCAGTGCAACCGAATGCCTAAAAGATGATAAAAAATTTCGACACTGATTTGTACCTCGGTATATCGTGCTTAGTGATATTAAAATATGCTCATAGTGCAGTTGTGAGATAGGCTCTAGCTAGTTGTTAACGTTTCATTATATTTAAGAATGGGAACCGCCGTGGATCGCTTTGCAAGGAAAGGAATGTAAGCGTTGTCGCTTCAGTATTGTGTCAAATATTATCTGGATAGATTTCGTATCTGATCATTTTAAAGGACATATATAGCGTGTTTTATTTTGTAATATATATCTATAATATCTATCTATACTATATTGTATACATGATTTATTAAGATTTATATTATGTGTAAATATTTTCGATTAATCTCTTGATTATTCGAAACATTATTTTAATATGTTACTCGTGCAGTTGATTTATGATATGCATAAGCTTTGTTTAATCTACATCCCTTGGTTAAATTTGTATTCCATGATATTATTTCCTACACTACAGTATTGACTTCCGCTATAAAATTAGACATTTAGATTATAAGAATATGCTTAATTTTGTATTTTACGTAGGATCGTGAGTCGTGACCATTTACCATACAGTTCAGTTTGCTTAGGCATGACGAAGGATATGAAGTATGTTGAAGCGCAATGAAGTTCAGACGATGTAATATATTGTACCTTTGAATGAATATAAATAAATACGTAATATATAGGAGTTTTGTCTTTTATTTAGATCATTCTGTAATATGTATATTTTGTATATATTAGGGGTCTGTGATAAAGTAACATTGTAGCTGGAAGTCTTTAATTAATTAAAAACTAAGAAGTAGTGAGAGTTATGTGCACTGTAAATTCGCCTTAATTTTGTATATCATGAAACAATACTACAAGAAAAAGTTCCCCATAATTACCACAAGTATATAGACAGTGATAGGAGAGACATCCTTTTCATCCTTGGAATTATGTAGATGTCCTCCCGGCTTTTCCGGCGGCAATTTCCAAACACTATTCGCGGTTATCAATTACGCAGGGTATACAATAGTGTCGTAAGTGCATAAATTAGAATTTCCATTGTTGCAATACGTCATGAAACAATCTGTATCTCGGTCGTATTCGTTATTACCCGTTAGACCTTCGAACGTGATTTTATTACTTGGACTTCTGGAATCATAAGCAACATGAAACAAAATTACATCAAAACCACCGTACATATCATTTAAGTTAAATCCGTTCAAACATACAAACAGTTTTAATATATTAGTATACATATCTATGAGGAGAACAAATCAACAAAAAATCCAACCGGTGTTAAGTAGTTGCTTTGGGCCACAGACACTTGCGTCCTATCCTCGAATAAGAGTCAAAATGCGGATTGTCACCCCCGAAAACAGATGCGATGTGTCCTTACCAGTAAATGGTTCCTCGGTACATTCATTTACCGAGCAAAAAACAACAGTATTATGATCATGCTACCTATCAGTGGTGGAAATAAGGTTATTTATAGACACGAGTCTACTGCGTCCTGAGTCAGCTGTATTTATCAACTTCCTACACTGCGCTTGTATGTACGAGGTTGCCACTCGAGAACCATTCTTCCTCAGCGGTTGTCAGTTCTGCGATCTATGTACCGGCCCATTGCCACTTCTTGCTGATCTTTCATGCTATATCGGTTATTCATGGTACTGGAAACACCAAGTATAGTCCTTTCCTTAGCGCGCTGAGCGATTTTGAGCTTCCTCATATGAACTGAAGAGAATTCCTTAAGTCATAACTGGTAACACGCACTGGGTGTATACTTTCGTATCGGTTTTGCGATACACTGAAGAAGAGGTTTGAATGTGTGACGTAGTTTCCGGAACGCTGGACAGATAAGTTGGAGTCGTCGATTGACCTTTCGCTCAAAGTTGGACGTAACCGGACAATTTGTCCCATGTAGAAATACTTACTAGTCGACAAGTTCGAGCGTAGTGTTCCCAGCAATAACCGGTATTGGGGAGATGTGAAGATTAAACATGATCTCGTTTATGTCTTAAGACTAATCTGTTGGGAGACACTGTTTAAGTCATTGACTATAGTGACTATGTCGGCGGCAAATTGAAGGTGAGGAATTCCAGATAGAATGTAAGGTTGATGTAAACTTTTAGGCAGATTTTACGTTGATTATTAATTGCTATGACATATGGCGACGCAAGTTTTTGACAATATTGCTGCAATCCTTTAATGATAAGGATGATACAGCAAGTGTGTTTTTAAGTTGCTACAAACTTGTTATTTTACGTTTGACGTACGTTAGATGTGTTTGCAATATCCATGGGAAGGCTTATTTTGTGTATTACCACAAAGAGTCTCGAGTTAGGGCAACGCATTTTTAGTAACACGGAATGAACAAGGCTGTAACCATCATGAGTATTATGTAATCGGCATGAATGTTAATTCCGTATCCCTTTCAGTATAGCAACTTGAAAACATTGCGGAAGCAGCGATGACAAGTTTTTGGGTTATCACATAATCCATGTTTTCCATCTTTTTACAATTTGATGGGCTTTGTACTATCATGAACACCTCAGCACTTCGATATAGTACTAGGTCTATGGTCTGAGGTCATCATGTATGAATAATAGAATCCTAGTCACATTAAATGCGTTTGCCACGAGCGTCTCGAGACAGTTCAAGCAGGGCTCTATAGACCAATGTGTAGAACTCTCCAAGCTGCAAGAGGTCTGTAGATTAGACATTATTAAACAATAATGACGAATGGCGTTGTTTAATATATTATTTCTTTCGGCGAGCAATTCTTGTATATATGTAGGAATATATAAGAAGGTATACACACACAGACTCATATATATATATGTATGTAATTGGTTTCACGGAAACGGATATATCGATTTCGATGACGATTACGATGTATGTAAATAGTAGTTCTCTTCCAAGTTTGCCCAAAAACTGGATTACACACAAACAACTATAATAATTATTAAAATTGATATAAAACTCCATCTCATACAAATTGAACAGTATATTCGGAATGTGGCCCTTCGTTGGTAATGTCATTATACACGATTGCACTAAAAGACGCCATTTCATAAGCCCTAACGAATTTTTTATTATGTGAAAATTAAATATTTCTTGCATATCTTTCAATAACAATAGTAAGTTTAATTCCTAAAGTCTCTCTTACATAGGGCAAACAAAAATATCAATTAAAACCCGCGTCAAGGAACACATAGTTGATGTAAAACATAGGCGATCTGGGATGTCTGCAGTCTGTGATCATATTCTGGATCGGCCTAACCATTACATTAGATTTGACCTTTTTTTTGACCACATATCGATGCGTGGGTGCGCTACCATCTGCTTGGGATCTGGTAATTAATAAAACTAAATCCAAGACCAAGCATGCTACTGCACGACCTCAAGATACCGTGAGCTTATTCTGGGTAGATCAGACAATTAATAATTATAAATCTGCCGGCTAGGGTTAACTATGACATCGGGACGTCAACACCTCAGTCCCTTGTGACCAAGGGTGCTGCAAAGCCTCCTCTCCTCGGGATCTAAAAAATCTAAATTAAATGCGATAAAACTCGTTAATTATAGTTTCATTTCAAATGTATAGTAGTCGCGTAAATACAAGTGATCATTACGTCAATCTTACTTTCGCGAGTAGCACCATACCTTTGCTGAGTTCGTCTCGGGTGCCATCTGATTGCGAAAAATCTATCCAAAATTGATATTAAAGACAATTAGGAATCGACACAGTTTTGGCATTTCGTTTAGAGCACTTTTCCAACACAGTGCCACGAAATAAGGATGATGGGTGTCATACCTATGAGGAAAACTAAAGGTGTACATTAAAAGATATTATGCTTTTCTTAAGAATCTCTTTTATTCAGTGATGCCACAAATCTTTTACATACACCAACACACTCACAAATAGCTTTATCTGCCTACGTAGTGTACCATTCCCAATTCAACAGATTGCGCTGGCGGCTACTTCAATTCAAACATTTACATTCTTTGACCACATCAAAATACAATCCATAGGTTCATGAAAAACCTCAAAATATTTTGTTACGTAAACAACTTGACTAATTCTATGTATAATATGAAACTTTGGCAGCACTATGGAAAATATACTTCTAATTATTTTTAATGAAAATGCAACTTTGAATATACTATTATAACAATCACAACAGTTTCTTGACAATACAGTATTATATAAATATCTTAATAAAACTAATATTAAATTGATTTAAAACATGACGATGAGATTTAATTAAGACCTCTTTTTCAATTAGCGTTCTACAAAACGTAGGTAAAATATTTACAATATTTATTTACCGGGGTTTTACTCCTTCAGGGTTCATACATTTACACGTTTAATATATGACAGCAATAAAAATATACTTTTTAGTATATAGGTACTATGCACCTCAGTAATAGAATGTTTGTTAGGCTAAATCTAATATAGGTACTAATTTGGTTTCTTTGTAGTCCACCACGGGATTCGTTCGAGATAATTTGTAACAAAGCCTTGAATAATGTTAATTCAAAAGTTGATTTCAAACAGCATTCAATTTGTAGTGCATATTTGAGGAGTAATTTCCATTTAGTAAAATAAGCCTAAATAATTAAACTAACCAATAAACACAATATTGATATCCAATGCACTCATTCCGGACCCTGTCCCGAACTATGCCATGCCTACAGTATATTAAACTATATATTATTAGTATCTAGTGACTATTTTATTGGTGTTCTTTTCGTGTACCACTAAAGTTAACTACGTTAAAAACTTTGAAACCATAAACGACGTTGTACTAAATTTCATTAAGTATTTTGTAATATCACAAATCACTGTATCGCTAATGACTATAGACTTAACCGTTAACAATATTATGTAAATGCGATTGCTGTTTTGCTCTAGCAATAAGTAGTATGATTCTGCTGTAGCAGGCAGCTAAGTTAAATCAGAGAATAAGAATGTTATGTTACAGAATGGACATATCCTTTTGTCCAATACTCATTGTTAAACTACGTTACGAGGCACAATGGCACAGCTATTGTATTTTGTGTACATTCCCGCTTTTACTTTATAGTTTGTTACTTATTCTATACGAACAACATGATCATTAATTTTAATCTAGAACCTTAGTGCTCTCGAACACCGTGTAAATAAAGTTATTTTAACGAATAGTATATTTTCTCAGATTGTTTCGTTATATTCACATTATAGCCAGGACCATGAAAATTTGAGAAGGTAATCGATATCAAATTTTAAGCTTTTAATTATAGTTTTTCTCGTAATTTGTGTAAATAATTGCTCCAATTAATCGTTAGCGTGTAAATAGTCTACTGCTGGATATGGACCTCTTTCAAGTAGAGACGATCAGGATATGACACTAGTGACTTTTTAATTTTACTTTGAAAATAATTCAGAAGTCTAACTCTTGTGATTTCTTCAAGATCGTACGCAGGTAAAATGGTTATAATAAACTACAAACAAAAATAACAAACTCACGACACTTCTGTGGTCTTTTTTAAACCAGTATTTTTTTAATATTTCAATAATGAAAAGTAGCATTAAATTAAATATATAATAAGATAATAAATGATCGTACTTAATGAGTGATACATCAATATGAAATTTCGTTTAAGATTGTTAATTTTTTTAGTATGTTCACAAAATTCCGATACTTACATATTGGAATTTTCTGAACATTATGATTACTTTGTTTTAATTACATATTATATATTATTGATTTTATGTTTATAAACTTAACCGCAATTTGACATTCGAAGCGTTATTACCCTAATATTTAAGTCTATACCTTTATGTGGCCACAATTTCGATTCACAACTCTTATTATAAAGCTTTATCAAGCTCTTTACATTAATCATAAATATTGTTCGAGAATCAAAACATCTTAATTATGTATACGGATTCTAAATACAATAATCAATTACCTACCTACGAAAGAAATAAACAAGATTATAGATAAAAAGGATGTGAGACTATAAAATATTACTCATTAGAATTTTTATTTCTGCGACTTCAAGAGCTTACGTAAGACTGCTAAAATAATATTAGAAACGAAGTGTTATAGAGACCGTTTGATAAAATTGTAATTTTTGAGCAGGATGTCGACAGGACATGCACGATAAGATCATTCAAAAAGCTTTGGCTAAAGCGTAATAATCAAAGCTAAGTATTGACTGTCTTTAAAAGCTACTATATAAGTCTACATGATTATAACTGATATACATAGTGATTTATATAAGTAATAATCATGTAGACTTATACCAATACCACTTGCCTTTAGGAACGTAGACTTCCAATAATATTAATATTCGTAAAAAGTATTTCTTATATTTTATTGTGTTCAAAGTATTTTTACTACTTCCTGAGTACCGTTTCAGGAGATTCTTAATATACTGACAAGGTGCTGATTACACTCATTAATTCATTTTGCAATCTTGAGAAAATTAAGAGGTATGTTGACAAGTTAAAACTAATAACGAGGCACGATCAATTGTAATCAACTGTCATTTATTTAAACACTAAATAACGTCATCGTTTTAATAAACGATTTATAATTCTACAAAATATCTGATATGTTAATTATTGCCATAATGGTCAAATAATGTAGGTTAGTTGGGTATAGTTGCCATGGCAAATGAGCGACATGCTGAGCGATATTGTTTGCGTCAAGACCAACAGCAAGTCACACAGAAGCATGCAAAGGCTGGATGCAACGCCTGTCGTTGGCCTGCCATTAGTATAAGAAAGGTGAGTGGTCTATATAACACATAACGTTTCTCCGGCGACGTGGGTGCTGCTACAATAGCAACCAGAGTCAATTTCCCTCATCTTAGAGTTAAACATCCTCCCGTTGGACAGATGAAGTACGACATCCATTACCATACACACATGCAACACACATCTATCTTTTTTTTAATCACAATCATGCAATTTTCGCCACGCGATTTTATTACAATATTCGTCGAGTCATCAAGTATTTACACCAAATTAATTTAAGACAAAAGGCAAACGCAATAACATTGAATTATAGATATGAGAAACACTGTGTCATTCTGAAGTAGAATGTTGTTAAATGTTGCATGTTGATATTGATATCAACTAAAGTAATAGCAAAGAAATTAAGGAAGCGTAACGTGCAAAATCAAGAACTGTGCAACAGGACCACAAAGGTGCAATGTGCGCCATATTACAAGATAGATAGAAAGAAACTTATATTAATAATGCATACGGAGTGGGGTAAACATACACATACATAAATATTGGTATTTAAATTATTATATAACAGGGAAACTTAAAAAAATTACTGATTTGTGTTGTTTACGTATTTTAAGTTTATGTAACAATGTGTAACATTAAACTGTAACAAGAATTGATTATTGTACGTTTTCACTCTTTAATTTATCATCACAATTTTAAATTTAGGTTTAACAACGACACAATAATCGAATGAATGTAGAGTATCCTGTGAAACCTTTATGTGTATAATACTTATTGCTTAAGCTAATGGTTGAAAAACTAAATGAAGGTAAGAGATGTTTTATGTATTAATAATATTAATATTCGTAAAAAGTATTTCTTATATTTTATTGTGTTCAAAGTATTTTTACTACTTCCTGAGTACCGTTTCAGGAGATTCTTAATATACTGACAAGGTGCTGATTACACTCATTAATTCATTTTGCAATCTTGAGAAAATTAAGAGGTATGTTGACAAGTTAAAACTAATAACGAGGCACGATCAATTGTAATCAACTGTCATTTATTTAAACACTAAATAACGTCATCGTTTTAATAAACGATTTATAATTCTACAAAATATCTGATATGTTAATTATTGCCATAATGGTCAAATAATGTAGGTTAGTTGGGTATAGTTGCCATGGCAAATGAGCGACATGCTGAGCGATATTGTTTGCGTCAAGACCAACAGCAAGTCACACAGAAGCATGCAAAGGCTGGATGCAACGCCTGTCGTTGGCCTGCCATTAGTATAAGAAAGGTGAGTGGTCTATATAACACATAACGTTTCTCCGGCGACGTGGGTGCTGCTACAATAGCAACCAGAGTCAATTTCCCTCATCTTAGAGTTAAACATCCTCCCGTTGGACAGATGAAGTACGACATCCATTACCATACACACATGCAACACACATCTATCTTTTTTTTAATCACAATCATGCAATTTTCGCCACGCGATTTTATTACAATATTCGTCGAGTCATCAAGTATTTACACCAAATTAATTTAAGACAAAAGGCAAACGCAATAACATTGAATTATAGATATGAGAAACACTGTGTCATTCTGAAGTAGAATGTTGTTAAATGTTGCATGTTGATATTAATATCAACTAAAGTAATAGCAAAGAAATTAAGGAAGCGTAACGTGCAAAATCAAGAACTGTGCAACAGGACCACAAAGGTGCAATGTGCGCCATATTAGAAGATAGATAGAAAGAAACTTATATTAATAATGCATACGGAGTGGGGTAAACATACACATACATAAATATTGGTATTTAAATTATTATATAACAGGGAAACTTAAAAAAATTACTCATTTGTGTTGTTTACGTATTTTAAGTTTATGTAACAATGTGTAACATTTAACTGTAACAAGAATTGATTATTGTACGTTTTCACTCTTTAATTTATCATCACAATTTTAAATTTAGGTTTAACAACGACACAATAATCGAATGAATGTAGAGTATCCTGTGAAACCTTTATGTGTATAATACTTATTGCTTAAGCTAATGGTTGAAAAAACTAAATGAAGGTAAGAGATGTTTTATGTATTAATAATATTATTAATGATACCTAAATGCGTTGTGTCCGTATAATTGTAATCTTTATTTTAGAAAAAGACCTGGCAAACATGTGCTACCTATATTTATAAAATTAGCTTTGGTATTAGCTAAATGTACTTTTGTGTGTCGCAAGTGGTCTGCTAAAGCTTATTCTGTATATCGTACTAATCATCTTATAACTAACTTATTTGCTGTAATCCATTGAATTAATTGCAACATGTATTTGCAAAATATTAAATGGGTTGCCAGCAAAAATGATCGGATTTCGGTTCCATAAATATTTGTGTCTTCTTGATTTTTTTTTATTTAAAGTTCACAGTCATTGTTACTTAAAATTTAATAAAAATAAAAAATACATAGTAGACACTAATATTTATGGTTCCTGGGACAAACGCTTGGAGATCAGTAACTGAAAGGATATTAGGCAAGTGCTTCCAATTACGGATAGATTTATTTTTAAGACGTAACTATAATGTAGCCTTAATACTTCAAAGCCGTTGTTAATATAAAGCGTATTTATGAATACATAACTTATTTTTGACGTTTAAAAACCGATTTTGTAAATTTCATTTACCTTACACTCGTACCATATATCCTTTTGGTTTCAATCATTGTTTTATATATGCATTTATATATATTTGGCAGTCTGGCCCCCTTTTCGGTAGGTGGCGCGATGAATATGGTTGAACGGTATAGAAGTTAATGTGCTGCAGCGCCATCTAGTAGCGTGTTACCCAAAACCGATAGCATTACCTTCTCCATGAAAAACACTCATATTGTGCCAACTTTCACGGTGATTGGTCAAACGGTGTTGGGAGTTTATCAATATCATATATATTTCAACATCCATTTTTATATTTAAATAGATAGAAGAAGAAGATAGCCTAGGAATCTTTCAAAGCTAGAAGAATGACCGCGCGGTCGAGATGCGCGCACAATCTGCAAACGCCAGTGTGATGTTAAAAGTTATGTAATTTTATATAGTGGTCTAGCGATAGTAACTACTACTACGTAATTACCTAGCAGATAATTAAATGGGGGCACGACCTTTACATACTTCGTGCGTACAAAATACGTGCACAATATAAGAACGAGTGCATTCTACTCGCTGCCAGTACCTTATTGACTTAATGACTGAGAATGAAATAATATGTTACGCCGTAAGAGTGACAGAGACCTTATTCCCTTTATAATTCCTACAGATTGTGGAGATTATTATGACGATTTAAATCAAAAAACGTCTACGTTCTTTCCTACCGTTAAGCTAACTTTAAAAAAGAACGTAGACGTTTTATAAGAAGGAACGTAGTCAGCTGACAGTGCATTTTCTCTGTTGGCCTCTACGATCAGGCCGTTGGCAGGTAATAGGCACTTTAACCCCCTAACAGTCGTAAGTATGTACGTAAGATCCAATTCGCGTCACGTTCTCTATAGCGTTTGTCCAAACGACCTTCAGGCGACGAACTGTTCGTAAAGACGTTTAAGTCTTTAAAACAAGAGGAAGCTGACCCTGGTCCGGCGCGCGTCGCCCTTGCCGCGCCGGCCCATGCCGTACTGTCACATGGCCGTGTCGGAAGAGCTCCCGCCGGGCTTCGCGTCGCCGCCGCCGCCGCCCGCCGTGTCCTCGTCGCGCGCGGCTCGCCCCCCCGCCCCCGCGCCGCCCGCCGACAGACCGGTGAAGTCCAATTTGTACTGCACCGTACGAAAACATTTATAATTTGTGGCGTTATAAATTTTTTTTTGGCGCGGGTTTGCCACATTTTTAATTGTAAATCACTTTAAAAAATTGTATGTCAATGTAAATTTAATGTAAAGTATATAAATTTATATCAATGATGATGGTTATTGAAAACGATATCTAAGACAACGTTCCGTATATCGATGGTCTGTGGTTCGGTTTGCGAACCGAACTGAACTAGCTTGAATTTTGTATGATCGAACTCTAAACACAGGCGTTTTAACATTATTTGGAGCTGTTAAGAGATAAAAATGTAATTGTTGTGGCAAAACCGCGACAAATAATTGTTATCTACCCGTCGCTACTGCACCCATTGAAATGACAAAAAACACCATGCAAGCGAACCAATTTTGTACAAAACTAATTCGCCACATATACTGAAACTTTTTTAGTGTTTTAATAGTTGACATCAATGATAGGTAGTTAATGGAAAATTATGGCAAAATTGTAGTATTCATTTTATGGGAAAGAGAGCGTAGGCGTAGAACATCTTAAAGTTCATAAACAGGTTTATAAACTTTAAGATAAATGATTTTTAATGACACACAGATCTAAACTAAGTAAATTTAATAGATCATTGCAACACACAATAAACAACATTCAGATATTAGCTATTGAATACACCATTTAACAATTCTACACTAAACTCAATAAACCACGATGTAGTCTGTTAGGCTGAATTACGCGTATGTGATCGTCAAGTTTTTGTGATCATAAGCTTCAACCCACTCATATACCTACTTTATCCATTTAATACACTATTTTCACTTTTAAATGTAGAAGCTTTTTGTAAGTTTGGTTTCCAATGCATAGGTACTCTCTCGGGCATACAGAGGGAATACTGAAATTAGGAAACAAATTAAAACGTAAAAAGGAGTAAAAGAAAAAAAAAATTAGCATATCAAAACTTCTTGGAAGTCAGTCGAGTAGGTAGAATTATTCAAAGAGTAAGAAAGAACTCGGCAGCTCATTGGCGAGTACCAATATAAGTACTTGCTACATGATAGTTTACGTTTGGGTATCTAGCTTTCTAGCTTATATTTGAATTAAATAATATAACGAATAATAACCGTTACAATATTATCTAAAGATAATATTTTAAACATAAAATATACGTATCAATATACACAAAACATGCTTAGGTGTAACTACTACACACAGAATTACATAAATATAGGGATGTACTTTATGAAATGTAAGACAGACAATGAGACAGACCGATTTATCTCTTGTATTGGTTGAGGATTTGTTAATCGCTTTGTCCAACGTTATAAGACCCTGGCGTGGAAGGAACCACCCAGTGCATAGCAGTAGGAAAACAGAAACAAATTTCAAATAAAACATACAATTTCACTAAAAGGGATTCCGAATATTTTAAATGTTCTATAACTAGTTTCAAACTAATTTCTAAATAGCTAGAAGATTTATTCTTGTTTAAAGCAGTAATTAATATAGTATATTTTTTTATTTCAATATTAAATCAAGAATAAATCTTTAGTACTGTACTGTTATCACACTTGTCCACCCGTATTCCGAAAGTCTAACAGCCACGAACGTAATAAAATTTTTAAAGTACTTAACAGGTGCAACACTCTGGTGCCTTTTAATCACTCCCACACACGCGTCCCACGGCAAAGGTACCTAAGGAACATTACGTTCCAATGCACTAAAATCTTTAACATTTCTAGAAAATTCTCTATTTTCAAATGTGCGATGTGTTGCGCATATATCTTAACAGTATTTACAATGATGAAATGGAGGAGATTAAGCACCTTGTTCGCGCAGTCGAAGCACGTTGTAACTACTTTGCTGATAACGTTCATGAGGTGCTTTGTCTCTTGGATGACGTTATCCACTTTGCTGAAGGTGGCAGCGCGTCCCACCGTTGGTTCCTTTACTGTGAACTGCAGTTGTTGCACATACGTGGGGACTTTATCTAAGTGTTCTAATAATTCTTTTTTCATCGTCCCCGCTGGAACCTGTACAATGGAATTTCTATGTTTGTACAAAATATGTGAAAAATTATTACACATTTCCGATATAGTTTCAAATAATCATACCTGGTATGAAAATTGTCGTACTATTTTATACAGCCTATTAGCTTCTTCTGCGAAGTATTCTGCTTGTGTGAAGAGATCCTGCGTTGTATTAAGTCGGCCTTCGCCTTTAGTGAACTGGTACATAGCGAAGGCCATGGAAGACATGTTTTTTGCCCTGTAATAAAAAAGGAACAGACATATTATAACAGAAGCTGTGACTTGTATTGGCCAACAGACAATAAAGTTTTCCAAAGGCAAAGTTCGTAATTTTTTTAGAAATATTAAATAAAGGGTCGAGGAAAAAGTTTTTTCGTATTTTATAAGTAAAAAGTTGCAGTAAAATCTCTTTGGTTGTACTGTTTGTGAAGAGCAAGAGGCGGACGACAAAACAGTTTGGTCCCCATTTGAAGAAGTCTGAATATACAAAAAATCACGATATTTGAGTGCCACACGAGCTCACTGAAAGAAGCCTAGTAAATCGTGTACTCATTTGCGATTCTCTATTGAAACATAATGACACCGAATAGATTAATCACTAGTGATGAAAAGTTCATTACCTACGATAACAACGTGCAAAAACGATCATGGTCAAAGGGCAGTCAAGTTCCACATACTATAACGAAACGCCGAATAACAATAGCAATAAGATAATGTTGTGTGTACTATACACCATATCAAATGTAAATAAACCATGATAAAAATATCTTGAATTTGTATATAAAATACGAAAAAACTTTTTCCCCGACCTATTATACAATATTTTTTTTAATTATAATTGTATACCCTCAAGATGACGTGGAGCGAAACCGGTCCGTGCGTTACATAATTAAATAAAATGTGTTATGCAACTAGTACAAGTGGTAAGAATAATTGTTAACTTTCTTTCTGAATGTTGACGACAACCATATTTTAATATATTTTGTTACATCAATAGAGAATGCATTGATAGTAAGTAATCGAACGGCCCAGCGTGTCGTGAAGCACTAGAAAAAATTACAGATAAATCGTGTTGTTCTACTTCTCGTATGGTGATAAACATTTTTGACAACCTTGAAAACAAAATAAGCAGGCTAGTGACGGCTAGCAAAGTATACGTTGGCATAATATATAGACGTGCTGCGAACGTCAAACTATCTGGCAAGCCGTTCGATTCATCATCATCATCATCATTTCATTATCATCATTTCAGCCTATCAGAAGTCCACTGCTGAACATAGGCCTCCTTCTCAAATATCTACGAGGGTTTAGAAGCCGGGAATGGCCCGCCACGCTGCTCCATTGCGGGTTGGCGGGCTTCACATATCCTCGAAATAATATATATATTTTTTTATTATTTCTATATGTAGGTTTCCTCATGACTTTTTCCTTCACCGCCGAGCACGTGGTAAATACAGCACATAAAATTGCTATTAACAATTTTAGTGGTGCCGCACCGGGGATCTAACCCAGGTCACTCGCGCTCTATGATACTAAAGTGAGCGCCCTGACCTCTAGGGTACCACGGGTATATAATAGCATGTCGCTGTGCTTTTCTTATGGAGCGTGACGTGAACTGACGAACCAATTACTAATCACGAGAAATTTCACCTACGTGTCATTAAGGTGTCTACGGACCCCAGTGATAATTCAGAACCAGGTCCGTCCGGTGCTGAATGATTACGTAAGTGTGCTTGTTTGATACCTTCATTTACACAAAATAAACCTACCTCTTCACGATGTCATTGTTCTCATCAGCTCCTTGCCATTTCTCAGTCTCCGCGTCCATCTCAGAGGACATCATTTTCATTTCCAACCCAGACTTCGCGATTTTCGCTTGTTCATCGGAGTCAAGGCGCACAGCTTTAAGTGGTTTACTAGTCGTACCATGTTTCTGGAATCCGGAAGGTTATATTTTATAACATAGGCTATTAAAAACAACAAATGACATCTAGTAGCTCTGTCTATTAATCTTATCTTCTTCATCTCAGTTTTTAGCATATGATAATTAAACAGTAAATCCTATAATAATCGAGTTGAAATAACAGAAACTCTACTATTATGATACGTGATGGATATACGTGTTGTCACATGTAAGGAACCACAAACTTATGTGGCCCGATGGCTCAAAGTGAAACTATTGACGACATTTCGAAAGCAATGCCTCTAGCACACGGTCAATGTTATTTTTCGTTTTGAATCGTTTTACTGAACGTCTAACCTCTAGAAATAAGTCTAAAATAATAAGCAAATCGTTATATTAAAACTGTAATGTTTTATAAAGGAAAAAAAATATGATATTATACACAAAAGCGAATATAAATACATCGTCACCGGATTCCAAGAGTTTGTGGAACTTATTGCTCCTCAATCTGCAATCATTATCATTACAGCCTAACACAAGACTAATCACTTCAGAGTCGAAGAAAATTACTCACACGTGGCTTAGCTAATTTAACACAAGCGTAAAAATAAGTAATTTACTTAAAATAAACAATAACAGAATAATTGTTTACATACAACTTACCCCTGGCCTGGGCAAACTACTATACTGTTGTTTGTCGGGCTTCTCGTCGGTCAGATCCAGCAGTTCCTTGGCTAGACGCGCCGCGTCGGCCAGCAGCCAGGCCCACATATCCACGAACACGTCGAGGTTTTCCCTCGCGGCCGCGCTGCCCGGGTGTGCCGCTAACGTGCGCGCCGCCGTCACCACTTGTGGCCCGTATATTCTCAAGTTTATTTCTGCGAACTTTGCGCTTACTTGGAGAGTTTCCGACATGGCTATGTGTCGCAGGAGTTTGCATACCTGTAATGTGTTGATGGGATTTTAGAAATAAAACTAGTTTCTATGAGAACAGTACCGAGTTTAGCAGATAGATTTTACGATCTTTCAATATTTACTAATAGCTGCGCCCGCGACTTCGTTATTTCGGTTTATTTCTATGGATTTCACGCGAAATTCCTTATCCGTAAACATAACAGCTTAAATAAAATATCAATATCACAATCTGATACATAAAGCACAGTTCTTTAATCCGTAAGTAAAGCGAAAGCAGATTTTTGCTTATTATAAAACCAATCACGACAACCAATTCACAGGCTTAATGAATCTATTCCGTAATCCATACGTGTAATATAAACCAATATCGACAGCAATAAACCAAAAATCTGGAAGTGTACAATACTAAAAACACATTTAATAGAATATTGACATTGTATTTTGAAATAAAATTTAAATTGTCAAGACAGTGAAATAAAGTTAGTTTTGTCGTCTCGTGACTAAATGCACAAACGCACAATCTGTCGTTGATAGTGACCGCTTAGTACCTCTGCAAACCGACTTTGCAAAACTCGGCTTTATTGCTACGGCGGAAGAGACGCGCTGGCTACTTGCTCGCGAGTAAAAAAAAAAGAGCAACGAAGCTGCTGGTGAGCTGTCTCGACGCTTGGCGTTACTACGCTGTTTGGAATACTCTTGTCAACTACAGGGCTCACAGCTATCCAAATGCCTCTCTAAAGGATGTTCAAGAACTCGAGCCGGTTACTATCGATAAGGTTAAAGGGAAAAAAAACATTATGAAAGCAGGTACAAACCTATTAAAATAAGTACTACAAAAGTGCAATCAAGAAGACAGGCAAAGACTTTGGTGCCAAGTAGACAGCGTCTGTCTGACTCTGTTTTATTCAGTTTGGCATAAAATCATAACAATAGCGCGATTCAGAAGACATGTGGTGCCATATGTTGATGGACAAACTATTATATACACAACCATTTCTCTCGAACTAGGTGAGTGAACAGGATTATTAATATGTCAAGTTTACCTCTATAATATGGTCTAATTGTTCATGTAATCGGCTGGCTATATTGTGTAGTCTCTCAGATTCCCTCTCGCCGCAGGAACTAGCTGCAACCGAAGCTTGGTATTTTTACGTGTTCCTCGCAATAAAATATGTTAGTAATACTGTAGGTAAGACGAACACTTACGTGTTGTGTTATATAAAAAAAATAAGCATTTTGAAAGAAAACAAGAAAAGCGTTAGGTACTGCAATGTAGTACGTACAGTAATAATCCACTGAGGCACTTAAAACAAAATATCAATTAATGTTTTAGTATTTTTCTTAATGTAGATAACAACTCTGCTAAGTTGTTTTATATTAGAAGCGAGTTTGTTCAATTTCAAAATGAAATTAGAGTTCTACATTCTAGAGAAGTTGTCATAAACAATATTTTCAAACAATCTTTTCTTAATTGGTCCTGCGAGCCAGATTGGCCGCAATTCTACCGATTCTACTAAACGAAATTTAAGTTTATTTTAAGTTTAATTTAATATTTGAAGATCTTCAGAACTAAAGACACAACACCAAAGCTCTTCTTTCATAGTTTCGATATCCGTCAATTCACAACGTATGGTATAAATATAGCATATTTACCATTTGTTTCTTAAGATGCCTATGGTTCGATTGGAGAGGTACAATTATTTTATTCCAACAGCCAATAAATTCAATAAGTTAGAATCTGGAGATGTGTTTTATTATTAAATTATTCTTTAATACTTTTTAACTATGTCGGTCTAGACTACGTTAAAAATATTGCGCAAATAAACTTAGCAATTTTTTACTAGGCATAAAGCTTTTATAGCGCAAGAAGCATAAAAAAGTCGCGACCATTGCTTTTAAATGAAGCAAGTTTTGAATTACGTCTAAGAATGAAGTATAGTATTAAAACTATGTAGGTACGAGTAGGAGTTATTACTGCAGTTAGCTACTGGCCGTAACACGTTAAAAGGTTGGTTCGACAGAGTAGGGATCACATTCTCTTTGAATTTTATCGTAGTTCAAAGATATGACATAGAATGTTCTACTTCGTGCATTCTTCATCGAATAACGACGTATTTCCACCACAGTATACTTGGAAAGAATACCAGAATAAGAAACCTGCTTTAATTTTATGCGTTTTTCAGCATTTACGTGTAGAAAGATATTAGCTATGCCCTTGTATGGTGTAATAAAAAGTCAGACTTTTGTCCAAGCGTCGGAATCTATCTACATGTAAAGTTTTGATCTTAACCAAAACCATTGTATTTTGATTTGTTACTGCTTTTACGATCTAAGTGGTTAAATTCAATCAATTTGAAAAGGTAAGTATTCTTTTTACTTCAATGTATAAAAACACACTATATATTATTGCAGATGTAATATTTTTTTCAAAGTTGTGAAATGAGAGCTGTTTATGTAAGGTAATTTAAAAGGAATTTACATAATTACAAAGTAATCTCATGTGTTTGATGGCAAAAGTGATTTGAATAAAGATAAAAACTTGACTTCAGGGCAATTTGTCTTTTCTCAAGCCCGTTATCATTAAACATTCTCAAAAGTAGAAAGCAAAAGGTTTCTCGTAGTTTTCAGAGTGAAGACCATCTTAGGTACTGTATGAGGAGTTTTAGAGTAAAATTAGGTTTGTATAAAATAATAATAAAGCATAAGCCAAAGGCTAAAGATCATGCATGTACCACACGTAAGTGTTCGCCCTTAATCCAAATACAACTGTACCTAGCGTCCGCGAAGGGTTACCTATGTAGGCGAGGTCGGAGGCGAGGCGGCGCGCGTCCTCAGCAAGCGGCGGTAGGTCGCGCGCCTGCTCGCGCGCCGCCGCCACCAGCGCGCGCTCCAGCTCGCCCGCAGCGGTCGTTGCACCCGCACATGCACTCTCCAAAGCCGCACCGCTGCCGCTTGCACCTTGCTCCTCCTGAAATGTTTACTGTAACATTACGATACTAATATTATTTCGCTCGTTCATCCTTTTAACCTATCAAAACGACACTACCGTTTGTGCCAAGCCATTCCTGCATGCCGTACTATGAAGTTAAAGATTTAAGAGCCTAAGGTCCACAGCTGGAAATAGATCTCTTTCATAGGCAAGATTTAACGTAATAATAATATTAATAACGTGGTTAATAGCTTTAACCTTCAAAAATATTATAAACAGTAAAATATAAGAATATTACATAGATGTTTTGTAATTTGCCTTAATCATCACGCTTAGCAGTCATATTGGAGATCGTAGTACCCAGACACTTTTCACCTTAGACAGTCCTGCCCAATTTTCCCATTTGTTGGAAGCCTTGACAATTTTTCGTCATTTACCTTACTCAATATCCGACGCGTAGCAGATTCTCTAACGCCGCCACCAGAAGGCATACATAATAATTTGATTTGTTGTAAATAAATATTCTTCAATTGTTGAACTGACCACAGATACAGCAACAGCAACTAGCCTCTCCAATTCGTAGGCTATCCTTTCAGCAAGTGCCAGTATCCTTTGACGGTGACCGTGCGACGTGTATGCGGAATCAGTGAAGTCGTGCGTTCGTTCAACTAGAGCTCGAAGTGTACTGGCGAGCGCCCGCCGGCGTGCGGCATCCGCGCCGCCTCGCGCCCGCGCCGTCCGAACTTGCGCTGTTAAACCACGCAGCGCACCTAACGCAGTTCCCGCTTCCCACTGCGCCGCCTGTACCCAATACTATTGTTTTAACATAAACTTAAACAAAACTACCAACTATCTATCACTAATTATTGGAATAAATAAATATTACAAAAAGTGCATGCTTTAATTTTTTGCGTGATATCCGTTTTCGCTATACATGTTGCAACATTGTCTATTGTCTTGTGTGCGTTGAAAACGTTTAGCATATTTTGATTAAATACTCTAAAAATGTTCTGTGTCATTTTCTTACTTAATTATAGTAAATAAAAAATACTATATTACTCTAAAACGGTGAACAGTGTTAAGTAAAACTTTTGCCTACTAGTCAACTAGAGAGCATGTGAATCATCGCTTAAGCTGCCAAAGAAGCTTAGCATACAGACCTACTGTTAACATCGTCTTGATTAATTATAGTGTAGCTTGTCAAATTAGTTTACAATCTTGGATATTATTTATGCGTAAAGCGTAACTAAATCCTACAGAACCTACTTAATCCTGAGCAAATTTGAGCGTGTTGAGTAGCAAAGTGTGATACTTAAAAATAGACGTACCTAAACTTTTTTGATTTAAAATTAAAAAAAAATGCAGTAAAAGTTACCGCTTAACATCTGTAAAAGTGCAAAGTTAATCATTATACTACCTCATACAACAATTCATTAATTTGTAACATTATTAATGCAGGACTGGTATTAAAAAAAATTAATATTTACAACTATATCAAGTTTCAACTAAGTTGAAATATGAGGAAGTAAAATGTCTTTGTTACTAGGAACCAAATTCAAAAATTAGTAATACGGAAGCATAATACGATAAATGTTATAGCAGGTATACATACGGCGATACTGATTTATAAAAAGGCACTCGTCTAGACCATAAGTAATACCAACAAGTTATCTGTACCTGCTCGTGACTATCCGAGAAAGGTTGCAACTACAAGAGAAATAAAAAGAAAGAGTTTATGTTTTGAAATATAGATGTGAAAGTATAGACAATGCCAAGTTTTGAAAATAATGAACATAAAAATTAAGCTGATAGGGGCACTAAGTTATCCTAATTTACGTATGACACTGCCTACATAACACTACAATTACTTACGTCCTGAGATCCTTTAAAGACTGTGACAATGTTGGTCCACTAAACAATTTCAAATGTTAGAACTTTACTAAGAAATGAAGATTAAGTTTTGTTTATAAAAGGCTATGCGCAATCAACTATAACTTTATTTATTTTTAAATCATATAGTGCGGTAAAAGTACAAAGCCCTATTTTCAGCTTGTAAAATCTCTTAGTTTAAAAGGTGACTCTGCAAGTCTTTAGCTTTTTAAAATTATGAATTTGTAACCCGATATTGGTAATTTATTGCAGAAATTAACAATTTACCGATATTGCATTACCAATATTATTGGTTACCAGTTTAATAGGTGTCACTTTTATTAAACTTATCATAGATAACAATCAATGTTTGAAGGGTCGTAACAATGTGTTACACACTCTTATTGTTTTATTTTTGTAAATGGTTTATAAAAACAACTTAACTACGATTTCGATAGACATTTTAACAAATTGTTAGAGTAATACGCAATCACATGGTTCTTAATTACATTTGTACCGCACTGCTTTATGCTGCTAACTTTGTCCTGGATAAACATAATCCAATTGACGATGGAGGCGAATTAAAATAATCGATCGTATTACAGGTTGTTGTCGTACTGGTTGATTGGTTTTTGTAATGTTTAAATTAATCAAACTTACGAGCTACTATATGGTGCAATAATCTGTGTAAGGTACAAGAATGATCTGGATATGTAAAGCTGTGAATTTATGTGGGCTGATGAAGACCAGGATATTCTAATGGGTGGCGTACCTAAATATCCATACCTATAAAGTTTTAGTGTCTTCGGGAGACACAATGTGACAGGTAGCGAACAACGTTTCCGCGTTTGCTCACTGATATCGCGAGACTAACGGGAAGAAAGATGTTGGCAAATTCTTTACGTCGCTGTATCTCGGCAAACTGTATTTTATCTATAATGTTAAAACTAAGAACTATTCGTATGTAGGAAGTTTTCATTTTTAATTGGACATATATTTAAGAAGGAATCGTGAAAAGTATTATTTGATCTACAGATCTTGTTAAGAGCCGATTTTAACCATGGCAATAAAGTTCGAATATTTACGGCAGTTGTCAACTGCGCAGGACATATCTGTGTGTCAAAAGTATACGCTTCGACACAGAGGAATATTCATCACTACCTACATGGTCGTCATACGGTTGTTCCTTAAAATAACAATATAATTTCTGTTGTTGCAATATGAGTTATTTATGTCATAAGATTGGAGGAAGGCACTGAAGTTTTTTTATTTAAGTAACCCGTTCCAATAAATATTTATGAAGTGGAAGACGGATCCTACCATGATTTTCTGACAAGACTAAAAAAAATCATCAAATAAAATGAATGTAGATATAGGCAATGTACAGTTCCATTGCTACATGTTATTTTCCTACTTAACATTACTAATATCATAATGAGACCTACGTAACGGGAAAATACAGCTACACAATTCTCCAAATTAAAATAAAAGGATTATAAGAAAAAATAATTTCGTTATTTCAATTGTTGGCTCCAATTGACTTTACATACGATGTTTGCTAGATGGTCATAAAACTTATTTTATTAACATTACCCGTTCCGGCACCAGTTTACGATTTAAGGTTGTTTACGTACGATGAAAAGCTAGGCTCTGGTCGTGAGCCACAGGTCTATGATAGCATAATAATCTATAACTGGATATCTATCCGTAATCAGACCATCTGGTTATAGCTTTCTCCCAAGTCACAGTACTACTTCCATTTTTCGAACTCACTACGCATGGTAGACGGATAGACCATCGATATACCAGTTGCCTTAGACGGTATTTTAATAATAAACATATGTCTGTCTTACCTCCGCGATTTCATTGTAGGACTAGTACAATTGTAGTCCTACTATAGGAATCATTAATTATTTCATGTCAGTAATTTCGACAAGCTTAAGCATAAATTGCATTGTTATTGCTATTGTGAAGGCCTACGGACCATTTGCGTTTGCCTCGAACATAATAGCTTGGAATTATATGAACGAATGGCGACTGTCAGCGGCAATATTAATGTCACTCACACATCCGTAAAATGATACTGAGCTTTAAAGTGTCATCGTAATCTGGTTAGATATAAACGTAGTAGCCAATAAAGGTCAGAGCTACCTTAATTTTGGACGTCAGAGTTTATATCAAGAAACGTTCAGATAAGTGCCACGTTTACCAAATTGATGCGCTGGTATGCACTTTATGACCGTCAAAATAGAGAATACCGTTTCTGTACCGTAATATTTTTGAACATGGATCATAGGTTGTACAACGTTTGTTGTTGTTAATCACCATAGGTTGATCAACGTTTTATAGTCTCGACAATAATTGGGTTTATCTTTTTAATAAAATGTGCACTGCTAATAAAACAAAAAAGAAGTGTAAAATTACATTATATTTAGTACTTTGTAGTTACTTTGCATTGCTTTTTTCAACGTAATTAATGGGAAATTTGTAAATACAACACTTCTACCTAGTTAGTTTCTTATAATTCTAGGTAATAATTATTATATTAAGGGAGTCCTATATTCATTTTAATAATGACTCTGAAAGACAGTGTTCGAAATAAGCGATGTTCGAAAAGTATGTTTTGAAATTTTGTCACTAGAATTAAGAAAGGAATGCTTTGACACGTATAAATAATGAATGAGGAAAGAGTGTCGAAGCAAAATTTAGGTGCAGAAGTGAGAGCCGGAATGTCGATTATGGCAAGGGACGACGTGCCTTCCAATTTTGCGGTATACTGAAGGCCTTTCTTATTTTAAATCTTATTCTAAATTAAGAGTATCCATAACCGACGAGAGCGGTGTGTCAAGATCGTGCCAAATAGAAATGCACATTCTCTGCCTTCCCCTATGATTAACCGGCGTTAATGCTTATGTTTATAAGCATTCACGCCGGTCCGCAAATAATGTAGTCCTGCTTCGAGTAAAAATTACTATGATGAATATGAATGTTTGTAGCTGAGTCATTGATTACGTTTCTATGCATTATATTATAAATGTGCTAAAGATACAGGGATAGTTTGATACTCGATGACGTGACTTGGACGATGTATAATTATTAATATAAAAAATAAGTTGGTAGATCAAACCTCGTGCGATTGCTCCTCGTGTCCAGGCAGACCATCGCGAACAACGTAGTGTATGAGGTCCATGGCTCGTCTCATTTGACAGAACACAGTGTCTCGATTTTCCCTCGCCGACGCGCTGCCCGGGTGTCTTAAACACGTCTGTGACATGGCATATATAAGATGAGAAAAATCAATTAAAAAAGTTGGTTTCCTTATGATTGAAGATCTAAAAATTATTTCAACATAAATTACATCATAAATTAGACAGGAAAAAATAGTTTTGAAAACCATGATGGTTGCCTACTATTAGTCAATGGTGGTCAATAAGTTTTTGGAAACGGTTACTAACTGTCCTTATCTTCTCTTATCTTAGATACATTAGAAAACATTGTCACAAAAATAAAAAAAAATAAAAATTTTCTTTCGTTTCTGTCATTTTGCGGGAATTTGATTCCTGTGTAAAATGGAAAAAATCGAAGTTCAATCGGTTATTGAATTCTGTTTGAAAAATGTATCTACAACTTGAATTTTGAAGAAAATCAGTCTACTTTGGGTTCTTATTCTGCAATACCATATTGGTGCGCAGAATTTGAACTATTTGTAACGACGAGACTCGCTCCGGGCAACAACAACCGCCACTACTGAGGAAAACAATAAAGAAATTGAAGAAAATGTTAAGATAGATCGACGTTACCGTTAAAAAAAGGTCGCCGCGCATTAGATTCCTCGCTCGGATGTTAACAGAGGCACCAAAGAAATTTTGCAATTATTGATGAAGACCCAGAACGTTTACGAGTACTTACGTTTCGTGACCGTTATTGAAAAGTGGGTCTACAATGGAGACAAAATACCAAAGTTGGGTCTGTAAAAGATTGTCCTCCCCGCCAGCCAAGATACTTAATGTCTCTGGTTCACTGGCAAGATGATAATGAATGGCCTCTATCTTATTTTTTTTACCAGCCTATGTTATAACGTAACAAAAAGATTCATTACAAGATTCTGAGTTTTTAAAATAGTTTTAACCGATTTTTTAATGGCCCTCATGAATGTGGTGTATTGGTAGTAGAGGTAGAAGTATGAAGTTACCGTTTTAACAGAGTGGCCACATTGGATTAAAATTAAACCGCCCTGGTACTAGATTCGTTTTTACACAAAGTTATAACTTCTTTATTATGAGATGGTATTGTTTTTACATTCAGTATTTGAGCTAAACGCGGAGACCTCAAAAAACAATATAATTTTCGAAATCGAATACGCGTTCCGGTGTGGTTCTAATGCAGCTCTCAATACAGTACCAATGCAGAATTTGGAGACGATACGTCTAACGAAAGTACAGTGCGTTTTTGGTTTAATAAGGAATTAGCGTCATGGTTTGACGTTAGTAAACCCACAATATTGACTCATATGAATTATATTGGTAAAATAAAAAAAACTTGAGAAATGAGTGCCTCGTTAATTAACTGATGTGATAGAGAAACACGCGTTGAAGCTTTTCTTGCTTTGATAAGTAGGTAGAAAAATTCAAGAATTTTTGACAGAATTGAGACTTTTTATGTGGGAAAGGGGACAAACAAGCAGGCATCTGACCTGATGGTAAGTGATTACCGACGCCCACGTACATCTGCAATACGAGAGGAGCGTTGCCGGGCTTTAATGATATTTGGGGAGGGGAGAGGGAGAATGGGAGAGGGGTGTGGGCCTCCGGTTACCTCACTCACTTAATGAAACGAAGAAGCAAAAGATGTCTTTATTTCATATCGGTATTCTACAAGCCCGTGGTACTGCCTCGAGCGAGCCGGCCTATGTTATGTTATGACGGGCTGGTTTCCGCAGCTCCACGACCGTGCGTGTATTTTGCGTGAACGAGTAGCACCGATATTCGCCGCTTGTCTCTACCACGTACAAAAGTGGATTCACTATGACAATCGCAAACGAAAAACGTAATGGCTGAATCCAGATCAAATACCGTAACAATGCCCTAAAACGAAGCTCACCGGCGAAGCAAAGATACCGGTAGTAACTGTTCGCAGGTCCCTTCATGGTATATTACAATAACTTTTTGAGAAAATGCGTATCAATAACAGCAGGTGTCTATTGTGTAGAAAAATTATATCGAAACTCTTTGCCATTATTGCTCCAGGATAACGCAAGGACTCACACTCCTCTGTACTCCCATTATACTATTTTTTCTATAATTTGTACAAATTTACCAAAAAAAAAGTCTCAAGAAACGGTACAGATACCATCATTTACTTTGAGACCAGATCCTTACAGTTCTATAGCAAAGGAATAAATAATCTTCCCTCGAGATGGCAGATATGTACGAGATAGATAGTGAGCGTAAATACTTGTATAAATAAATTATTTTTTTCTGTACATAAAAAACGTGTTTGTATTTTTCAATATAATACGGCAATTTTATACTTTAACCCTTGTTATTTAAATAAGATAGGTATTATAGTCCAGTGTTAAAAAGATGCAAAAAATTTATATTTTTTTTGTTTAAAGGCGATCAACGTAGATAGATTATAACAGTCATTGACAAATATTTTAAAATTATATTTAAAGGAATACAATATGATAGCAATATTACTTGAATTAAACACAAGATTTTTAAGTGTGAAAGCAGGCGTAAATGTGAAAAATAAATAAGTCGCTAGGTTAAGCAAGAGTGAAATGTGCTCTGTTAAATGCCGAAAAGCATCATCGTAGCGCGTTCATACGGAAGGGCTGACAGATTGCTTAGCGGTGATTGTCTTCGCTCTGCGGCGTATAATATAGATTGCAAAACGAATAACAAACATTGTGTTTGTTTTTGGTACACAGGATATTTTGTTTCTTTCAGGTTTATTTTTGATTTTATTTGAGTAACTCCTATAATTATTATACGTCACAACTACAGTTGTCACGGTGTCCATTTTTGCAACTGCTTTACTTTTCCGGACTAAAATAGATACCACGAATATAACTGTCGGTTGTGTAAAATCTAAGTATTTTACGTATTTATAAAACTTAATCGCTTGAGACAAGAGAAAGACGTAATGCTGCAAATTGCCTACCTACTTTTACTTTTCAGCTTTACATTCCTACTTAACATAAAATAAAACCATTACGCAACTTATATTCAAAATTATTACTTAATAGATATAAAAACTGACAAGCCACATTGTCTGAAAAGTTGTTCTTGATAGAAGTAACTTTTAAAAAAAAAAATAGAGAATTTCGTAACATGAAAGGATAAATAAGCATACAATTTTATGTAGGAATTGTATGAAATTTTATGCAGCCGGCTGTTAGAACTACTTAGTAATCCCACTATTCTACTTATTTAATACTATAAATGTGCGAGTTTGTTCGCTTTTTATTTGACATTGAATCACGCATTAAAAATCTGAATCGATTTTGATGAACTTGAACCTGTAGCCAGGAGAAGAATATTAGCTTCTTTTAATTACAGGAAAAACACGGGAAGATTGTCCATGATTTTGCTCACTTAGTTGGTTCTCATAAATGGGGGCTTAAAACGAGATTATCGCATTCTTAATTTAAAGTATTACCTTCTCAAAAAAAATTAGTTAGGGAATTAGTACTACACAATTTTTTTGCACAAAATACGCGTTTTAAGGAGATCATTATACCGTCCTAGGTAAATTCACCGTACTTAAGTGTAATGGCGTCTTTCAGGTGTCTAAATGTAGAAGCGAATTGTTAAAAGAAATGTAGAGTTGAGTTGAGAGGATTAGGTTTCGGAAGAAAAGTTTTTTTATTGAAATATTCTTCAAAAATTAGTATTACTAAAATGCCTGTTAACCATTTCTGCTAACCCTAAGAGCATGTATCTGGAATTTTTCACAAGAATGGGTTAATCCCAGTCAGCCCCTCAGAACATCTGAGACGCCAGGGTGTCCGTGACCGACCGCTCTGAGCTCAAATGCAGAAGGCGGTGCTCCTCGATACCGCCTGTGTAGTCCGCTGGTTTGTTTGTCACACTCCTAACCTGTCTGTCGAGCTATTCCGACAGGTTGGGTTTTATTTATTTATTTTAGATATTGTTTCCTATATGATTTTGTCTATTTGTATTGTATGTACTTATTAATATGTCATACTATTATATATTTATTTGTATTCAAACCGAACTTAACGTCCTAATCAGAAAAGTCAGTACCATTATGATCTCCCACAGGTTACATCATCTGAGATTGTCATCCGAGGCTATACATTTGTCGACATCTATCGAGCTGCCATCCCGGGGAGTCGCTTAGGCATATCATGTCCGGTTGTTCGCACTTTCTAACTCTGTGTATCTGCACAGACATAACCATACACCCAGGATTGTTCATCTGGAGCTCGCTCTTATGTACGGTCTAGAGGACCGGAGACCGTCTTACTATAAGTACTTACCGAAAGTCGAGCGCGAAAAAACTGTGCCAGACTCTACTGGCACCGGTCCATCATCACGAACAGGATGGGTCTTTCGAAGCCTGATATCGTGTTGATATATTGGGTACATTACCATTCCATATGACGGGCACCTCGTGAAAGCCGAAACAGACAAGAAGACAAATTTCTGGACTTGGGTCACGAGGTAACCGACAGGTGGAGTGGTATGCCGAACGAAATTATATCGTTAGTAGTCTCTGCGAATAGAATAATCTCAGTCAGCCTACTGGAACATCCCAGAGGCAACGGGGACTCTGTGACGGACCACTGCGAGCTCATATGTAGGTGGTGATTTTCCATATTACCTGCATCGTCCCCCACTTTCTGGTTACTCAAACAGTTTTTTTTAAAGTTTTTATTACATATTTTATCATATCTTATTTATTTATTATCTATAAGTAATTATATATATACCTACGTTTTTTTTATAATTTAAATTTCATATTGTTTGGTCTAAAAAGTATCAAAATTCCAACTTTTAACAGTAGCAAAAATAAAAAATAAATCAATCAACGTCCTTACACTCACTCATAAGCGGCGTCAGTAAAAGCTACCACGAGCCGCCTAAACATTATTAACGATCATAATGCATAAAAAGTCTAGGCCACGTAGATTACCTCGCCGCAGCCTCCCGAAGGCAAGCGCAAACGCAGTTTAATTTAGTATTCTCGCGCGTCCAGCAGAAGTAGGTCACTTTGCCCTGAATTACGCTCCAAAAATCAGAGGATGATTGTGATCCGAGATAAAAAGTTTCGTTTATTCTCATAAACGTGAAAGTTGTGGAGTTTATTGATATTATAGTTAAGTGTTACAAAAACGAACATGAAAGTGAATTTAAAAATACCTTTTTGTATTGAGAAAGGACTTCGCTTCAAGCAATTCCTCCTCATACAGAAAAGATTAAGGGGTTTGCAAGACTTCTTGGTAGTTTTGTAAGTAAATTATAAAAAAAATGTTACTTAATTGCCCTGACTTTTGGATTTTATTTGTAGTCCGTGTCAAAGAAACGAGTTAAGTCTCCTGAAGTAAGGAGTTATTTAGCGTTATTACGTTGTGGAACCATGGAATCATATTCTGAACTGTTAGGAACGTTGAATAACCTAAAATAAAGTGGCCCGTTCGTGTATCCCGCAGGGTAGACTCCAGCATATGCACCAGTTCAGAAGAGTGTAAGTTATTTCGTAGATAAAGAGAAAAGAACTTTAAAAAAAAGGTTACATACAATCTTAGTCTTCAGGGAAGACAACGTATTTGTAACTTTCTTTGATTGCAGTTCAGGTGTCCATGGACCACAGTAGCCACTTACCTTCAGGTGAACTGTTTTTCACCACAATCTTATTAAAAAAATATTAATAATTTGTCTTAGCTGTACCACAGTAATTTAGAAACGTCTTTATCGAAGTTTACACTGATCGCTTCGCACGCTTTGAATTGGGTTTTTGTGCAGGTGCATTTTATGTCTGTTAGGCTTCAACGACACGGAAAAATCCTTCGGTGTAATTTTCTAAGATTGATTAGAAATATTTCCACAATAAATTATCTTTAAAAGTTTTAATTACATTAGGAATAGTTTTAAAAAAAATACCTTTGAGGATGTTAAAAGCATAAGTGTTGAGCGTTCAAGAACATTCCTAGCGGCGGCAACTTGCGCTCTTCGCCTTTCGTCTCGAAGGTCGGCGCGTCTTTCAGCCGTGAGTCGCGCCAACTCCACCATGCCTCCGCCAAATTCCGTGAAAGCGCGAACAAATTCCGCGAAGTTTGACACAGACTCCAAACGGTCTAGTGAACGCGCCACCTGTCCACCGTACACAGACGATTTAATACCACATTACCAAACTAAATTATAATCGTTCTAACTAAATTATATTTATTTATTTACTCTTTATTGTGTCACTAAAAATAAGGAATACAATGGGCGGACTTAATGCCTTTTGGCATTCTCTACCAGCCAACCCTGGGTGAGAAAGAAAACATGTTGGCAGGATCAAAATAAATAATAAATATAAATTAAATATTAATATAAAATACATAACCCTTATAATATACTTACATACTTATAACATACACTATACACTATACATAAACTTATAATACATACATAGACAAATTAAATATGGAGAGGAAAATCTCAGATGGCATTTGCCTTCAAATAGTGACGACGGAGCAGGATTTTGAAAGAGTTTTTATTCCATATTTTCATGATATCATCAGGGAGAGCGTGCCAAAGAAGAGTAGCTTGTACGGTGAAAGAAGAAGAAAAGAAACCAGTACTATGTTGTGGAACACTAACCTTCAAGCTATTTGAAGTTCGAGGCACTCGGTTATGACTCGAATAAAGAAAATTGAAGTTATCCTTAAGATACGAAGGAGAGTTTGCATCGTTTAAAATGCAATCAAGTACTGATAAGATTCTGGAGCTACTCCTTTGGTGAATAGAAAGCCATTTTATCTTTGAACGATAGAAGGAAATATGGTCATACTTACGCAAACCGAAAATAAATCTTATGCAGTTATTGAGAAGGCGCTCCAGTTTAGTAAGAAGATATTGCGGTGGATCTGGATAACACACATCTGCATAGTCGGTAATAAGTGAATGGACCAGCAAGAGTTTGGTTTTCAAAGGTAGGGAATTTTTGAGACGATAAAGAGAGCGCAAAGTGGCAACGACTTTACGGCTGGTTTCACCGATGTGTAAATTCCAAGTCATAGTGTGGTCCAAATGTAAACCAAGGTTTTTCATGGAATGATAGTATGGGATGATAAGGCCGTTGTACAGAACAGGAGCAAGACTTCCATAATCTACCCTTGCGAGCATTCTTGAACTACCCATAACCATCACTTTACATTTTGATGGATTGGCAGAGACTCCGTATCTGTGTGACCAATCTCTGATGGCAATCTCATTAAGTCTGTTAATACCATTGTTTAAATCCTTAATGCTCGAATGAATATAGAGCTGAAGATCGTCAGCATACAGATGGTACGAACAGTCGACAACTGATGTGATACAATTTATAAATAAAGAAAACATTATTGGAGAAAGTATACTGCCTTGCGGTCTATGTATTATACATTATAATTAACTAAATTATAATAGCCAACCAAGAGCGTCAATAGCTGTATGACAGTGAAGTCGTAAAATGATCACGAGTAGGTTTATGAACGAACCGTTGGCATAGATTTGACAGAACAATACAAAGAGCGTGGTACAAACTCCTTGGAAATTAAAAAATAAATACTGGCTCGTAAAGATCCCAAAAAAAAAGAATTGATTATCTTTTGTTTTTAAAAACAGATTTGTTTGCAAACAATAAATTGTTCACAGTTTCCTGTAGTAAAAAGGGTAAAAAATGTAACTACGCGCTGTTATAAGGTATCTCCAGTGATATTCTCTGTCGTAACCATTCCTAGCTGTGCTCAACGGCGAACTCGACGTCGAAGCTGCAATGATTTTGAAAAGTAAAGTCGAGTCTGTGGGCGAAGCATTCGTCGAACGACAGGCTGTTTGTGCTTTTAAAAAAAGGTATTCTTTTTTGAAAATTATCAACTGCGACTAGTAAGTACTAAAAGCCGTAAATTCTTGTGCTGCTAGTGAATGAATGAATGAATAAATGAAATATACTTTATTGTACACACAAAGATTTAACGAACAAAGATTATTTAAAGAAACAAAAAACAAGTACAATAGGCGGCCTTATCACTAAGAAGCGATTTCTTCCAGGCAACCCAGAAAGAAAAAGGAAATATGATAAGTATCGGGTTCGGGTGTACACATAATATAAAGTAAAGTGAACAAAGTATATAATTTAAATACAAAAAATATACATAACATGAATATATCAAATTCAAATACACGTACATACTATTACAGAGACACTAGTAAACGACGTTAAGGAACAGGAAACAAAGATGAAGGAGGCATAATGTATTTTTTTAACAGGCGCTTGAAAATAGGTAATGATTGTGCTCCCTCAATATGAAGCCGAACAGCTTCAATGGAAAAGGATTTGGAGTAAAAAAAAGTGATGTGAGAAGGATTTCTGAGTATTAAATTGTCATCAGAGCGAATAGAACGATCAGGATGAAAATCCTAGAGATACTGAAACCGCTCTTTTAGATAAAAGGGAGTGGTTGGATTGAAGAGAACAGAAAACAAAAGTGATAAAAGATGAGTATTCTTGCGAAAACGAATTGGAGGCCACTCGAGCTTATTTCGAAATTCAGATACATGGTCATATTTACGAAGGCCAAATATGGACCGTATACACAGATTTTGAAGGCGCTCAAGTTTATTTATATACTCTATACTTAAGTCTAAGTAACATGCATCAGCATGATCAAGAATAGGTAAAAGGAGAGATTCCGCGAGTGCAATTTTAGTCGGTATGGGTAAGAAGTTTCTCAATCTCCAGAGAGAATTACCAGCCGCAAACATCTTCCTGCTCACTTCACTAATCTGAGGAACCCAAGACAAACTAGTGTTGTGTGAATAAAGTTAATGAATACGAAAATGTAACTTGCTGGTTACCGCTGCCGCAGCATCGAGTTGAAGGTTGAGTAGCTTAGAGAATCGCAAGGCTGTGTTTGAAAAATTTTACTACGAAACAAGTCAATTAAGATTTACGGTATGCTATAAATGCTCCGCCATATTCTCTCTCTTGTTGATGCACGAAATTTAAGTCGTAGAACAACAACGATGAGAATAGTGACCTAAGAAATGGTTAAAAACGAAAAAACAGATTGGCGTGCTTCGGTATGTTTTATTGCTGAACGAAGAAAGACTTCGACATTCATTCATTTTGGAAAACAAACGTCTATAACCGTAGTGTGCACATTATTTTACATGAACGCTTGGGGATGACGAAAGAATTCGCGCCTTTGTCCCAGAATAATTCACGAGACTTTTTGGAACTTTTGCAACAAGATCCTGATCGTTTATTTAGCTTGATTAAAACAATGGACAAAACGAGACTTCACTAATACGATTCCGAAACAAAATTTCAGTCTATGACTTAGAAAAGACCGTCATCTCATTCTCTTAAGAAATGGAAGTGGAAGGATTTAGACTTAGGCCGATAAGATCATGGCTCTCTTTCAGAAGTATGCAAAGGGTAGAAATGATTGAATATCTCGATCATGGAGAGCATTTACGAGCATTTTGTAAGCAGAAAATTCAGAAAATGCGCATCTGAATCCGCGATGCGCGCAAAGATAGTTTTACCACCAGCTCACAAGTTCGCCTTTGCGATGGCTGCAGTTCGTAATGCTGTCCTAGAACAACTTGTGTATTTTCCAGACCAGCACCCTGTGATTTCTATCTGAGAGTACAGATTTGAGGACAATGAAGCAATAGCCGCGAATTTACAAGATGAAACATTTTGTTTCAATCTGTAGTATCATGTACGATAACAGGTGCTCAGAATGAAACATTTAGTTGAAAGACAATTTTAAGTTTAAAAAAAAAGACATTTCAATTGTACACTAAAATGTGAGTATTTCGAAAAATAAAATAACATTCAATTAAAGTCACATACTCATTCTCACTTTTTATTGAATGACTCCAATAAAGCTCCAATTGTATGGTATACGTAATTTCAAAAAATTGTTCAGGTAGGAATGTGTCTAAATTGGTAGTTGTTGAAAAAAACATGCCATTTTAATTGCTTATACCATTTTACTATAACAATTTATTATGAATTTTTTTCGTCGAATGACCGCATCGAACCTGCAACGTCGTGTTTCTCAGTCCGCACCCTAAACCCTTGGCTATTGGCGCTATGATATATAATATACTCATGTATACAATTGTATTTTATATTTTTTTGTTCTTAAAAGAGTTCTTCATATTTTGACTCAATAAAGTATAATTAGTGTATTTTGTTTGCTGCACAATTAAAGAAAATTTTTTTTTTAGGAGTTTGCTATTAATTTTCATATTTTTACCTTGTCCTTGGCGAGTAGAAGCTGACGCACGACGACCATGTCAGCCAGGAGTAGCACCCTCGTGACAGCCGCGAGCAGAGCGCGCGCCGCGGACACCATGCCGGCGCCGTCCGCACCGCCACATACGCGCTCGATCGCACGCCCTACCGATGTTACCACAGTTTATGAAATGTAGAAAAAAACTTGTCTATGTCACATCAGACAGAAAGTAAAACTATTATGGGATATTCGAAAACCATTATAAAAGAAGTTCCAGCCAGGTAGAATTTTCTGTAAGGGTCACGCTTGAAAAATCATCGATCACATGATCATGAAAATTCTTTATGTAAACATAAGAAATTAAAATTTCGTTTATCTATAGTATTTTTTTACAATTTACCACCGTTTCGTAAAGAGATTCCATTGACGGTGAAGAAACAGGCAATAGATACTTATTTCTAATTAAAAACTATTATCCTTTTTTTAGTTATTTTTTTTACAATTATACAAAATCAAAAAACCACGACTTGCCTCACTGCCAATAAAATCATATTCTGAGATAGAAAATAATACAATAAAGCGCGTACACGTGACAGAATTGACAACTTCTTCTAACTTGAAAAAAAAAACTGCTTAGTGTATAAACAATGATTAATTAATCATTTAATATTAATTACAATAAATATGACTTGTTGTTGAAATACGTATACTACATAAACAAATTGATATTACACATTTCCAATTCAAAACGCAAGACATTCATAGCTAACCGAAACGTTATCAAATTCTATTTTGAAATTTTACTCTCGTCGTCATCGTAGTCCTTAGGGGATATATTGTACCTGTAACCTTCTTTGACAGAAGTTCTTTGCAGGTGTCCATTAGCTGCAGTAGTCAAAATTTACGAAAGAAGTACAAAAAACATTAGTCAAAGAAATGAAAAAATATGAAATAAACTATAATTTGAATGTAAGAAAAAACTTTTTTTTTCTGTTTTTCATTAATTTATTATTTCTTTTAATTATGTGCTAAATCTTAAACCAAGTGTTTTAAAATAATCTAAAGAGAAACACTCGCAAGGCGTATCAAATTTTGGTATTTCAATGCCTCTGTTGACTTAAATGTAAGATTAAAACGTTCGCAAAACTTTTGCTCTAGTAATTCCATGAATGCAACCAAAATTATCCGGAGGTATTATAAGAAAATGAGACTGCACATTCCCGTCATTAAAATCTTTGAAGTGTCTGAATAATTAATCTTTGCCCATATTTATAGTTTGTTTAGATCTATTAATAAACATTTTTTTTCACATTTATATTGCGCGACGCCTTTAATAGTAATAAATAAGTATAAGTAATTAAAATATTTTATGGTGTAACTATATACACCATTATATATATTTATTATTTTATTATCATATTTAAACTTTTTCTGCTATTGTTCATAGGCACAGTACATTAGTTATCCATTTATACTTTTGTACCGTAAACACTTATTTGAATTTATAAGGATAAAATTAAAAGGTTTTATATTACCAATATATGCGATATCTTCAACTTAACTATTTTCAAACTTGTAGGAGCGACCAATGCAGGAGGTTATGTAATCGTTATAGCGACGCAATCTATATCAATAGTCGTTAATTGTAATAAAATTCTAAGAGTATTAGACTATTTCTGTACATTGGACATTTTTATTTAAATTTGCACGCATGCAATTTAAATAAATATATTTTTCGATACCTATATCGACTATTCAGATATCAAAACAACAATTATTGGAAAAGTTGTTTGTCGGATGTATGAACACACATTGTGCAAAAAAATTGAAGGACGGATAAGGATGGAACTTTCACATCATCCTGCTAACTGGACATGCAAGGTACGCTAACAGGAGCTGGGCAGTAAGCGTAATTATCTTGATACAATTGATGAGAAAATTGGCAAAAATAGATGAGAGATTTCAACATATAAATACGAGGCGTCCAGTCAACATTTTAAATAAATATTATATATTATAACGCTATCTTCTAAAACAGCTGGACAGTTGGCATGAATAATCATAACATGGAATTGGTCTCTAAATTGTAACAACTTACTTTAGCGTTTGTTCCCGGGAAAATATACGATTAGGTACTTCCTCAGGGACCAACTTCACGCGAGTATAGCATTAGTAAATAAAAGCAATATGAAATAAACAAAAAAACGAAAAATATTGCAAATTTCAATATTTTTGTTTGTTAGATTGTGCATACTCCTAATCGAGGAAAGACAACTAAATTGTTAATGACTAGCTAAGGAAAGTTGCTATGATGCTATGAGAAAGCTTGTATTTTGCTGACGTGGTGTCTGTTTAGTTAAGAATAAGCTAATCAGATGAACAAAGTACTCGTAGAATATAATATCGTTGTAGTTTGGGTGTTCAACACGTTAATTGTACTACATGTGTAGCTAATAGGAGATTAAGTTTGCTAAGCTTGTATGGAAACAATTTATTTTCGAACATAATGAAATATGTGCAAATTGTGAACTCCATGCGTACGTCCCGAGTAACTGCTAGTTATAAATAAAATAAATAAAATAAAATGTACACAATTTATGTTTCGGTAACGGTCAAGATTTTTCGACTCTGTTACTACGCCCATGCGGGTGGATGGCATGGACCGTCTGTCTGTCCTACGTTTAAAAGTCGGTTGAAATGTTCAATGAATGTGTCCTAAAATATATGAAAAGTATAAATTAAGTAATGTATTTTACATGAATTTAAGTAATATTTTTTTGTCAGCGTTATGGCTTATCCATTGCTCTGTCATAAAAACGGTAATATAGCGTCAAACTAGGTGTGATTAAAGTGCAAAATATTAAGTAAAATATCAAATAATAAAATCCGGTACAGTGAAAGAAAACATTTTTTTTTGGTAAATACACATAACACAGGTATTTTGTACGGAACTCTCGATGCACGTTTGCGGCTCGCACATGGCCGGTTTTTTCTAAATTAAGTCTAGAGTCAGTTGTGGTTACAAAATTTGATCACACTTAATATTGAGAGAGTACTAAATGGTGTAATTATAAATGTTTTTCATTGTGCCTCCTGGTGCAATAGAATTCCAATTCTTTCGATGCGTCAAGACATACTGAAAATCAACTTTAAACTTAATTTAATTACTCATTTGTTTTTTTAATTAATTCAACTTTTTTTTTTAATTTTTATGAAGGGAAGAAAGTTTTTGTACTATATTAACAAAATATTTGTTTTATAAAATGCCACAAACCGTGCGTTGATAAAAACGAAAAGAGTATAATCAAAACACAGATTTTAAAATAGAAATGGAGCTTTAGTTTTGCTTACGTAAGTTACGTTTAAAACTGTGTTGTGTTAATGTTGACACAAACCTGCCAAGGTTTGCTCTTTGTAACTTTATTTCTTTAAAAATATTATTAAGTTTTAAGTATTAATAAATAAGGATAATTCTGTGAAGTAATTTAAGGTTCGGGAAATCTAACAAGTTAAGCTAACAAGCAATAAGTTGAGATGAATATTAAGTATGTACCTATTGAATTTCATATATTTTTATCTTTATTATGATTCGGGTTAGTTTAGTAATATGAGTTAGTTTATTTAGGAATAATAATTCTTATATATTTTAATTCATAAGTAATTAATATAATATAGTCAAAAGTTACGCCGACCATGTGAACCAAGGGCACACTGCACCAAGGAGGTTTTTTTCACCAAAGGACTAGGCTAAGCTAAGCCTTTTTCAACACAGTTAGTTAGTGAATTTTCATTATCGTGATTTTTGAAGACGAAGTTCAATCATTACAATGTTGAGCACTGACTGACTGGCTTGTTAAAATCTAAAACCATGTACCAGGGTACATGTAATCAGGCTAGATCATTAGATCGTATGGTGAACCAGTCTTACAACGGAATGGTTCCCGTGTGACACAGTACACGGGTGGTAGGTGAGAATCTTATTCAAGTACGCGCTTTGAAATCATATCTGTATGTAATGTGAGTAAAGAATGTAAGCGAAGCTGCAGTCAATTGTGTTGTCTGTAAAGATTAACAGAATAGGAACATAAAATTTTACTCTTCTCTCTTTTTTATTCTGATTATCTGCTCAAACATTATGTAAATCCATAATTGACTGTATGTATTAGATCTATGAATCGTTTCTGTTATACTTATAAGATGAGAATTTTATATTTAGTAGCCTTCATTATAATATCTTAGTGCAAATAACTTTAGCCAATTATTTTTTTATGCATTGAATAATACATGACATGTGAAAAGAGCTCGAATACAAAACAAATTTGTTCAGTGCTGGTTTGCTCTGTAAAACGAACAACAAAAATATTTTCAAGATAAGCCTCCTACGTGTCCATACGTTGAAATAAAAACAAAAGGTGAAAAAGAAACTGAACAATAGTAGGTATATTTTATATAAGGTTGGAATCTAACCTCGCCGTTCAATGTTGACAAAGACTACTTGATTCTCGTTACTCTTTGTTACTTCGTGTTTAATTTTTTTTCAAATCTTGTAAAATTGGTGAATGTCCAATTTTGTTAAGAGTATATTCATGGCATTGTGATGCATCTTTAATTTAATTGTAAATATGACATTAAATCTTATTTCTTGAAAGTAAAATTTTATCGACATGAAGTGCATTAAAACGGAAACAAGTACCCCTTATAATATAGTTATAATACTTTCTACTAATTGCATCCAAGATTAAATAGTCAAAGTCCTAATGAATTATTTTACAACGATAATTGAGTGTAACTTTATTCAAAGGTAGACTGCGAATGTGTTTGCATCGATACTTACTTAAGTGCCATACTTTGTATTTTGTACAGGTTAAAACTACGTTATTGACAGACTTTTTAATAACTTTTTTATTTATAGGTAAAGGGGGCAAACAAGCAAGCGACTCTGCTGGTAGTAAATAAGTCGCCCACGTACATCTGCAACACCAGAAGAGCTGTAGGCGCGTTGCTGACTTCACTCACTGAACGAAAAGTAGAAGCACAAGATCTCTCTAGTTTACGCGGGTTATCTGCGAGGCCGTGGTACCATTCTAGCAGCAGCAAAAGCCGCCGCTTAGTTCACCAAAACTGCATTCTTTGTGCAAAGACGTTAAAATATTTGTACTTAACCGTCAAAACATAGTTTGTTTTGGTTGTATCATGGTTTATACCCCTAATTTGTAATTATTACTTATTCTTCTAACTTAAAGCGATGGCTGACGTTAATTATTAGTAAGCTTACAAGATGTTTAAGCAGATTGGTTTTGCTATTAGCAATTAAAAGTATCAAATAATGGAATTATAATTAACATACGAGTCGCAGAGTAAAGTAGTGTAATGAATAAATATATTAGGCTCTTACGTATGAAATTGGCATTTTGTCGAACTGGTCACTTTGATCTCAAACAATCTGACGTTTGGTTAGGAATTACAAATTCAAATGTATTTTAAATTATGGCTTGTATATTTGTGTTTCGAATTTCGTGATTCATTTGTTTTCCCGCCTATTGACATCCTTCTGTTAAAATGGAAAATATCATATATTAACGAATATGTACTCCACCAAAGCTTTAAGGATTAATGATGTGTATGGGGAAGCTACTGTAAAATAAAGCACGGTATGTTTTAGGTGTTAACGTTTTCGTTCTGGAGATTTTGACCTCCAAAACAAACCACGCGGGCGGCCGGAGACCCAAGTTGACAATGAAGGATTAAAGATGATCGTGAAAGCGGACCCATCGCAAACTTCGTCAGAGTTAGCGGCAGGGTTCGGTGCAAGTGACAAAACTATTTTAATTCACTTGAAACAAATTGGAAAAGTGAAAAATCTCGAGAAATGGGTGCCGCATGAATTGAGTGAAGCACACCAACAAACACGCATTGAGTGCTGCATTACATTACTCAATCATCACAATAACGAGGGAATTTTGAGTTGTATTGTTGCCTGTGATGAAAAATGGATACTGTACGACAATCCGAAACGCTCATCACATTGATTGAACCTAGGAGAACTGGCCAAATCCTGTCCCAAGTGAAAGTTGACTCAGAAAACAGTACTGCTGAGTCTTTGGTGGACCAGTGCTGGAGTCATACAATACAGCTTTCTAAAAGCTGGTGAGACGATTACGGCAGATCTGTATTGTCAACAATGGCAAACTATGATGGAAAAGCTAGCCGTTAAACAAACGAGACTGGTTAATTGCTCTACTACGAATTTTCTCATACACACCATGCTCCCCGGACCTTGCTCCAACAGTTTTTTCGGGATATGGACAATTTCTTGCTAAGAAAATAATTCAATTCCAATAAGGTGGTCTAAACCGCTTTCAAAGATTTTATTGATTCTCGCTCCCAAAATTTTTTCAGCAATGAAATCAATGAACTAACTATGAAATGGCGAAAGTGCATAGATTTTAAACGTGGTAGAGCCAAGCGGAGGCTTTTGCTGCTGCTCGAATGGGCCAGCTTGACCAGATTGGTACCACGGCCTCGCAGAATACCGGAGTGAAGTAGAGACATCATGCGTTTCTGCGTTTCGTTCGGTGAGTGAGGTAACCGGATGCCTACAGCCCCTTCCTCATTCTTTCTCCCATATCCCTAATAGTCTTAAAAGACTGGCAACGCAAGTGCAGCACCTATGGTGTTGCGGATGTACGTGGGAGAAGGTAATCACTTACCATCAGGAGAACCGCTTGCTTGTTTGCCGCCTTTCCCATAAAAAAAGATAATATTTTAATATTTAAGATAAATTTACTAACAAAAATAGTTTTTTACCATTTCCATATAATACGCAAATTTCATATGTAAGGAATTTGTGATGCGTGTTTTATGACCCTTTTTAATTTTATAACCATAACTTTGTAAATCTTTTTGTCGTAGCAAGAAATGTTCGTCAAAAAAATCTGTAATGAGAATCATTCGCGTTAAAGCATGTTTGCACGTAAAAGTCATAAGTTAAATATGCACTGAATTTCACGAAATGTATTGAAACAATTCACAATTGTTCTATTTTAATCAAAGATAACGACTTACGATAGAAGTTTCAATAAAATGTGTATTGTCATAATTTACGTGCTAATCTTGATCCGTTTTGATACTAAAGGAGAGGTAACGTATGCGGATATCTCAAGCACCATTAATTCGTCCATAACTGTACATAAAGTCTACCAGTAACAAGGAATACGTGTACGGTGTTAATGGTTGACTTTACCGGAACAGCTGCCCGACTTTATAGTGAAGGAAGAACTCCATGTGATGAACTCCTTTTTCAAGAACTAGCCCCACAGAAAGTGATCCTGGAATAGCCCGGACAGTTTCATTACAAATGAGAAGGACCTTATCTTGACGACGAAGCGACAGCAGTTCAGTGCTAACTCTGAGACCCAAGGGTGGGTGAAAACCATTGCGCGTGTCGCCCTACGACAGCAGTGACCGAAGAAATGGTTAAAAAAGTCCATAAAATTGTTTTAGCAGACTTTAGCTGAAGAAACAAAGAATGCATAACTGGTAGACCGGTAGAGTGCATAACATTTCACATGAACGCACGGAGATAAAAAAAGTATCCAGGTCTTGGGTACCCATAATTGTTACCGCTACGCAGAAACAAACCAGACTGAATATTTCCAGATGCCTTTTGCAACTGTTACAATAAGATCCTGATCGTCGTTTTGGGTCGATTAAAGTAATGGACTAAATGTGACTTCACCTTACCTGACCTTTACGAACTCTTTACAAAATTATAGTTTATTTCTGAAAAACTTGAGCATCATTCATATTCACCAGACCTTGCACCTAGTGATTTCTGTCTGTTTCCGAGATTGAAGGATCTAAGAGGATAAAGATTTGTAGATGATGAAGCAGTAGTACAGGAATTTTGAGGTGCACAGGATGCAGAGTTCTTTAGGAAGGAAATTTTAAGTTTACAAAAAAGACATTGTGACTAACAAGAAAAACAAAATTTTATTTAAGTTACCTCTAACATATATTAATTTTCATGGGGGATGGGAAAGTTTTTAAGTTTGTCATTCAATTACGCTTTAAAGTCTGTATAATATGTTTTGTTAATTTGGCAGACGTGTAGATCATCCCAAGCAATAGGACATAGGATACTTTTTACCTCAATCAAGAGATTCGCTCTGGATAAAATTCGTGACCACGTTTAATATTTACAGATACTTTATATCGTAGCGTAGTTTACTCTCCAAACACTTGTAGATAAGTATGAAAATTTGTAGTCCAATCAATCTATTAGAATATTGTGTGTATTACACACAATATTTTAATTCTACTGATCCTTAAAATAACGTCGAATCCAAACTGCATATACTGTTTATAAGTCTCCCTTTTGAAAAGTTTCTCATGAAACTTTATTCCTTCTAAAAGGTCGTCAGTTTTAATTAAACAAGAAAAAGATTTTATCCTTTCATGTAATAGACATTTTCTTCGTTTTTAACCTAATACTTGTAAGGCATCCCAAAAATAAATATAAATATAAGAGTAGACAAAAATTAAAAGTAAGTAAATTTTGTTCCTTTGTAAAATTAAATAGAAAAGCGGAAATTCGATTTCGTTTAATGGTCCTATATTTATTATGTACAGGAAACAATATACACGCATATGTTGCCCCTTGCTGCCAAATGAGCAATTTATGGGATACAACACTGGTATAGTCTGAGGATAAGGAAACGGAAAAGACAAGTGAATGTCTCTGACAACTGACTCTTGACTACTGCGGAAAGTATTTGGAAGTTGTCGCCCTAAGGACAAATATGTGCAATTTTTTTGACTGGAAGACTGTGTGTTGGGATTTTTGTAGTGATTTTTGAATGAGAATAGAGGAAATGTACCATTAACCTAAGAAGAATTTAAGGATATCGAAATTTGTATTGCATATAACCACTCTTATATTGCTATCACACAGGAAACTATGGCAAAAAAGTAATTTCTATCTTAAAAATTAAGACAAATAACAGAAAGCCGGCAGCTTTGTACTATTATCGAGAAACAATTATAGCAATATTCCAGGTCAATCACTCAGCCTCTGATTGCAACGCTCGATGCTTTAAACTGTATTTCAAAAGTCATAGTGTTTCTTTTTGATTGTTGTTCTCTACTGCGACGAGATTTCAAATAAAAACAGAACTTTGCTCGTGTGTGCTGCTGTCAGAATGGGCCGGCTCGACCGGGTTGGTACCACGGCCTCACAGAATACCGGCGTGAAGTAGAGGCATCTTATGCTTCTGCGTTTCGTGCAGTGAGTGAGGGATCCGGAGGCCCACTTCAGTAGTCACATACCATTTTCATCCCACCTGACTGCAACAATTATACGACCACTTCTGAACATAGGCTTTGTTCTGCTTGCCTCTGTTCTGTTGTCTCACGCCCACTTCAGCTTGGTAATCCTTAAGGCTATATTAGTCTATTTTAATTGTTTGTGGCAATAAAATGACATGGAAGCTTTCTTCCAGAAGAAAAATAGTCGTTTTTTTTAAATAAAATACTTAAATTTAGGTTACACGTTAAATGCTCATTCGCTTCATCTTGGTGCACAGGTACTGTTATATATCCTGGGACTTGTCATGAATTTATCATGACAAATCCGATAAAACTTTATTCATGAAAATATTAATAGGCAGAAAACATTAAACTGCTGAAATTTTAAATAACTTCGACACCGATTAGGTCAACTGCTACTTAATGTGATCATTAGACACTATCGGCTGCACGTGGACACTGATCTTGTCCCAAGTGTTTAGTGAGATAAAAAGTATCCTATTCCGTGGCATTATCAACATTTCTGACAAATTTCGTTTACATTCGTTAAGTGTCTTAAGCGTCATTAAACGACAACAAAAACGTTTATTTCGTTTTTGTTGTCGTTTAATGACGTAGTGTAAAACATAGCCAGCACTTCTGGTATCATAAGGATACTTTAAAAAGTTCCATTAATATCACTGAAATAGCTTTAAGCTAAATATGTTCAAACATAAAAAGAATTTAATTTATTTGTATATATTTAGTTTTCATAATAATGTTTTAGGTCTCCTTCTGAAAGTAATAAAAGGGAAAAGAGAAATGGAATGTGAACATTATACAGAAAATTAATGAACATAATAAACTCAGTTTATTTATTTGATATAATAACTGATAAGTGAATCGAATTCCTTATACAGATTTCTATAAAACGACTACAAAGATGCCGAAACATTTTAATATTATGAGAATATTTGAAGCATCCCGCGGGAAATGACGTTTTATGCGCAACGTTTACCGCAGTAAGTAACCTTCACGTCGCCGGATATTTCTTGCATTTCGATAGATTTATGTGTTCAATAGATGTTCTAAGCTTCTGCACAGCTATTAGAAGTTTATACAAGCTAAATTAAAGATGATAATTAGCGTATAATAATAATATATATTTTTCCATAATATGTAAATATTATTCAATAATACAAAATAAAATATAAAAAAAAATGTTTAATCTTTAAAGGTTCTTATTCATTCTCAGCATATTAAAGTAGACTGGTGAACATCCAAGAAATCTCTAGCAAGGTCGCTATCTTTCATAGAGGGCTTACTCATACTCACCACGCTGGTAACAGGTACCACAGTACCGGTACTCTCGCACTTAGGTTATTGCCCCCCATCACAAATCTGTACAGATTTGAGTTCAATATATTCGAATGGATTTGCCGCCATAACTCGGTCGCGGTCAGAACGTATTTTTACCATGTACTATCTTATCTTTTAATTTATTTTTTTAATTCTGATAAATATGAAGAGAATCTGATGAACTTAATATATATAGAGAAAAAGTTCAAGAGGAAAAGTCAATGGCATTTCAAAGTTGTTCAAATAAACTTGGGAAATATTTTTACATCTGCGAAGAAAATATTTAACGCGAAAAATTTTACCTACGTCAAGTACGCTTTTATAAATCGTAAATATAAGTTTCAGCAGTGGGCTGTCAAGAGCCAACTAAAGACGAAGATTAAAAATGGAGAAATAAACAACGATTGTTTATTTTTCTACATAAGTTCTTACGTTTGTCTCCAATGAGCATAGATTATGGATTTCTACTTAGCACAACCTAGCGTAGATAAACGGGCTGCCGTATCCTTCCTTTTTCTTTTCTTTGAATGATTAGCGACTACACGCAGTTTCTTAACTGTTGTCCCAAGGAACCTATGACGACGATAAAAAGTAATCTATCTCTAATTCCAAGCTATAATCGACATATTGAATTTCATGAATAATTGTTTTTATCTCTAGATGTGATTGAGCGATAAACATTTGTAACATTTGTAGGACAAGCAGAAAGTAGTGTACTAATAAGTATGACGTTCTATTGTTAATGAGCTAATTATTTTATTTTGACCAGACTTGTTTTACCAAACGATCTATTGATAAGTATCAATTAAATAAAAATGTTAAAGAATTTAAGCCTCTGGTTTAATTTTACCCGGAACCCGAGTTCATGATAATATTATCTTATTTATACACACCATAGGTTGTACACAGTTTTATTTTAGGTAAACATTTCAATCCAGTCCTTACAAAAATTGTCACTGTGAGCATGAGAGCAACAGCAAGAATTAAATTGAAATTTTAAATACTTAATGCGTTGGAAGAAACGTTGCCTATAAAGCCCAGTTTGAGGCTTTGTTGTAGTAATTTATTACTAACCATTACGCTAGATGCGACTTGAATTAAACTAACGTAAGGAACTCATAGTGGCATGATCCTACTATTAACATTAATGACTACCACTTAGTTAAAGCGTTCTTGGGCACAAAAACTTGAACGATGTAATAAGTTATTCTTGATCGAACGAACAGATGAATCTCGTGGCATCCTATAGGTGGCAGTATAATCATAACAAGTAATTCAGACCATCACAAGTAAGTATCGAGATTCGTAAAGGGTCTAAGCAGAGTCTAAGGCATAATCGACCTGCCAAGCGTAACGTTTATGGAAAATCCTTCCATTGCGATTATTTATTACCTATTGAAAGTATGCAAAAAAAAAAACTTTCTTATTCTCAACGATATTTTGATGAAATATTAAAATATATAGACGGGTGCAAAGAGGAATAAACCATCCTTTTGTTAGACCAATGTCACTCCCCCCACACTAGAACCAATTTTAGTTTGGGAGGAGGGAGATTAGCTTCGTTGCTTTTCCTGCGATGCGCTATTCTCCCTATCCTGTAAAAGATGTATCCCCTCCAGAGCAGGGGCTGCCTAGAGCAGCCGGCGCTGGTGTGGTCACGGATGTGTGCGAGAGCGTTCCCGTGACCCTGCCGATATGCAGCGAAGGCGAAACATTTATTTATTTATTCTTTATTGTTGGCCTTAAGCTTATGGTTACAATGGGCGGACTTAATGTCAAGTGGCATTCTCTTCCAGTTAACCCTTGTTATGGTGAAAGGTAGTTGACAGGTACAAAACAAAGAATAAAAACTATAGGTAGACTGCAATAATAATAAGCTAATAAATACACTATGTAATTAAATAAATATTTATTACATAAAATACACAAATACGTATACAGATATATAAAAAGATACATAAATAAATATATAATAAAAATCGAAAATAGATAAGCCGAATATTGTCAATGATCTCTTAGGTAATCACGAACTAGACTCTTAAATGATTTCCTGTTAGGAGCTGCTTTTATCTTATCGGGCAGGGCGTTTCAGACGAGTGTAGCTTGAACAGTAAAAGAAGAGTTATAGTATCCTGTATTATGTTGTGGAATGCGAATCTTAAGTTGGTTTATGGAACGAGGCTTTCCACCTAGGCCACAAACATCGAGGTGTTTTGGTCGGTGCAAGCCTGACAAAGCCCCCGTAGTGTAGTATTTTGTTAAAGTGGTTCAATATCGGTGCTGCGTGTATCTTAAGTAAAACAGTATTTACATATAGATAGCTTTTTGAGAAAACAAAGGCGCATGATCGTACTTTTGATTATTCTGTAATTTCTGAAAGTAAAGCCTAAGCCTGAATAAAATTATGTGTCCTGATGAGATGCTTATTGGAGGTAAGAGGCGAAATATTGGAAGGTAAGGTAACATTTGTAAATTTTTTGATAAAAAGAACTACCTACCTATCATGTTCACTTTATCATTATATTCCATACCTAAATATTATGAATCAGACTTTTCTTATCTTTATTCAAGGTTATTAATACACTTGACCAAAATATGTATAAGCACTTACGTGTGACACTCACCCGAGGGATAGGCAAAGTTTACAGGGTTCTGTTGGCCATGACTCAGCCCCCAATATGAATATTTGTGTGATTAAAGGTGTGTGTGTATTCATGTTGTTGACGTCGCGTCGAACTCTTCTTATCGGTTTAGCATTAGATCAGATTCAGAAAGTGCTAATAAATACGTTAATGTTATGACATAAAAATATACATAACTAGGGCAAATTATTAATGTTCTGGTTGTTTATCGGCAGGTGACGCCGAGGCTGAATTCGGTGAATATGTCATTGAATAACTAATTTAGTTATTTAGGGAGGCCTAAAAGACCGCGCGATTTTTCGACTTTGCGACAATTTTTCTAATTTCAATATAGCAGATCGGGATAAAATATTTTCCAAAAAATATTTTTTGTTTTAGCTTTTGGATAATTTTCACTCGCTTTTGGATTAGGCTCGCTAGCTCGCAGCTTTTGCATGGACCGTAAGAGCATTTCAGTCCTTAATTATCATGGGATAATTAAGAAACATGTAGAAACCTTGCGAGTATAAGTGGCACTCTATTTCACCGCAATTGATGCGTCTTTATGTTCATAAATGCTGTAAATGTTTATTTACATCATTTATAAAAACGGAAAATAGTTTATTTTTTATCTTTATCCTGAAATAGTGTTTTCAACATCAATTTATATGTGCCATAACAAGGTAAGATATTCTTCCATTATTTGAGTAAAAAATATTTTTAGATCTCTAAAAAATATTACATTAGAACGTACGTGAACAAGATGGAGTGACGACCTGCGCAGTGTTGCGGGAAGTTGATGGATGCAGGTGGCTCAGGACCGAGCTTCGTGGCAATCTTTGGGAGGCCAATGTTCAGCAGTGGACTTCTGATAGGCTGAAATGATGATGATGATGATGATGAGAACGTACGTAAAAATATGAAGTTACGTATTACGTTAGAACTCTCGTTAGAATTTTCAATGCAAATTTTGTCTTGGTTTAATATCCATATTACAATAACTAAATAGTTTTACCGTTTATTATCATCATCAGTATCATTGCATTGTATGTACAGCAGTGTGAGAGGCTTGCTTCCTCCAAAGATTTCCACAAAGCCTGATCCTGAGCCGCCTGCGTCAATCGACTTCCCGTGTGCAGGCGACTCCATTTTGTAAGGGCACAACGACCTACACTTCGTAATAGTTAAACTTAACTAACTATATTGAGTAAAAAATAGCTAAAAAAAGGTAATGGATTAGTATTAATTGATCGCATGATGGGAACTAGCTACTAGTTGCGATTTGCTAATATTGTTTTTCCTGTCAAAGAAATTAAATCCCTAATATAAAAAAAAAATTGTTCGTGTAATACTATTGAATTGTTCATGAGGATCATGGCTCAAAACTTCTATAATTAAAAATAATAAACCAATGTTTTTGCGTTTATCCGACATTTAATTTGGTAATTACCGCTAGGGATGGTATTTCATAAATACGTAATTGTTTGAGACGTGACTTGTTTCGTAGTGTGTAATCAATTTAACTGTAGACCGTACTCATCACCTAAACAAGAAGTTAAAAACATCACGACATGTGGTTCAACAACAATGGTTCCACCATTTAACGATTTCTATATTTTTATATTTATACTAATTAAACAGAAAAATAAAAAAGTTTAAGTTTTGATTATGTATATCCGTATTTTATTGTGTGCGTATTTTCCTTTTTTTCCACAGGATCTTAAGTATATGAAAAAAAAGTAAAAGTTAATGCATTTCTTTTAGTTTTTTTTTCTCTTTTAGTTACTTTTATCGAGCCATAATGACACTAATAACTGAAAAAAGGTATTTATTTTATGATCTTTAGATATTATTACGAGATATCAATTTTGTGCGAAATTTCACACTTATCTTGTCCCAAGTGTATCAAATCACACATAATATACAGAAAGAAACTAAACACAAGCGACAAATATGGGAAATTTACAGAATTGACAGTATATCGTACAGTGAATGTGAAATTTTAGGACATTCGAATAACAGATGTTTGGTGGATCCTTCGTCTAGCCCACACACACAGTTTGAGCTATCCACAATCCTTAGTTTAGCCAAGTGTACCGGAGTACAAGCATGATCAAACCGAAGGCGAAACGCAGGAAAGGTAATTTTGTTTTGTTAAATGACAACTTTTATTTTTTGAACTTGTTTACTAGTACGATGTACAAAATCTATTAAATGTTTTAAATCTCATTCTAATTAGATTTTATCAGTGTTCATAAAGTACATACATTACATTTTCATTCATACATAAATATTAAGATGCCAAAATAAAAATTGTTGATTATTCAAATGAATCTCTAACAGATACTTAAGTTTAGAATTAAAGTTATAAATAAATTCTGTCGGCAAAATAGCATACAAAGTTATGCTATAGAAATAACTAAAACCAAATATTTTAGCTGCTTCGCAATCCAAAGAAAAACACTTACAAAGTAGCTGTAAAACTAAGGAAAAATAATCACTGGTGGACATAAGTCTTTCCATAAAAGCGCCAACAAAAGCCGGTACGCCATGCGAGGGAGATTTTCCATACTCAGCACTCTGAACAGGCGGGTTGGGTGCACAATGCCGACACTGGTGTCCTTCGTGATCCAGCTCGACATCACTAGTCTGTTTTTTTTCATAGGTTGTGTCATTTCACAACCACAGTCATCATCGAGTCCCGAACTTGGATTTCCGGTGTCTTGGTAAATGGATTGTGACAAGAGAGGTATACATATAGTACTTACATAGATAAATAATCATATAGACATATATAACATCCATGGCTCGGATACAAACATTTATATTCATCATACAAATGTTTAGCCCTAGCTGAATTAGAATGCATATGCTTCGAAGGCACGGGCAGAGCCACTACCAACTGAACTATCGGACAGATAATATGGTATTTGGATTCGCTATAATCGGATGGATTTTGTCATCACCAAGAGTCGAGGAGCAAAGTGCTCCACAATTTTCTTTGGTTAAAATCTTATATTTTTTATTTAAGTACTGAAAATAGCAGAATAATTTATCTCCTTTATTTAATTAAACAGACGAGTCAAGCCACAAAATAAATCATATAGTTAGAATGCGGATTATTAAAATTCTCTAGCAGCCTCCTTTATTTTCGATCTCCGTCAGACAATATGGAGTTATCATTTGTCAAAGACGTAACAATGCGGATTATGAAGAAGAATTGAACGCATAAATCATTTCAGTATAATTTGGCCACTACGTTACATTTATTAAAATATAATTTAATAAACGTATGTGTACACATTAATACGTTACGTAAAATATACGATGCATTAATTTAAATCTATAAAAACTTTACTAGTCCTTATTGATAAATCCGTAAAATATGAGGACACAATTCAAAAGCGGGATTTCAAAGAAAATATCAAATCACGTTGAAGAATTCCTCCTAGTCTACAGGAAAAAATATCTCTGTGGTGAGATATTGAATATATATATATATAAACAATAAGATCTTACGACTCGATATCCAAGTGGTAAAGGAATCTGTCTCTGAATCAAGATACCCTAATTCAATGTCTTTCAATTCGTTTTTCATACTTATGTAAGATTTGAACGTTGAACTGGACAACAAGACGGCGCTTAATTGGACCAACATGACAAGCTCACCACCTATAATGTTCCAAATAAGCTCTGGTGGAACGACTGAAATAAATGCTTTGACCTCTTATGATCTAAGGTCTTGGGAGCTTATTTAAATCCAATATACCACACTGATAACGGTGTAATGATCTTGTTGATTATGCAACAGTCAGACTTGGTACCCCTAATGGAATTTTGATTTATGAAAGAGTTAACGACGCCATGACACCACTTACATTGTAAAAATAAATTCAGTGTAATTTATGTTTCATAAGAAGAAATTTATTTGCTAGTTACGTGTTCATGGAAATGAAAATTCTATATTTGCATAATAGGATTGCGCACATAGAAACATACTGTAATTACTTTTTTTGGAGTGACAAACGTGCTAACAGTCCACCTGATGGAAAGTGCCTACACCACGGACACCAGAAAACAACTTCAATCGAAGAAGGCTACAGATGCTTTATCACCCCTGAGGTCTAAGCTGGAATGCCTCATATCCCATAATTATACGAGCTCTCTATTCCTTTCAAACCGGAACACGACAGTAGTTGTGTGATTCTGAGAAAAATATATTTTGATGACATGTGAAGGCTACTCTTGCTCTTTCCGGATCTCAAATATAGAGAGAAGGCCTTCACCCAGCTGTGATTTAGCCGTAATTAACTTTTTCTTAATAATAATTCAGCTTTAGCTATTACATAATTAACAGCAATTAATAATTAAAAAATGTATTTAGAATAGAATTATAATTCTGTTTGCTTGTGCAAGGGAATAAAGCTGTGAAAACAGAGTTTTATTATCCATTAGATTTTACCTGCGACCTTGTTTGAAATAATTTAAAATTAAAAGGTAGTTTCTTTTAAATCACAGACAGACACTTTATAATCTGTGCAATAATATGTATATATTTTTGCAGTTAGAGAAGACGTTTCACTTCAGATTTCTATCTATTAAAATATAATATTATTTTCAATGTCTCGGTTTTTTAATTAGTTTTCTAAAGCGAAAAGAAGTCTTAATTATTACGATAAAATTGTTAAAAATAGTTCTAATAATAAGTCAATAGAAATCATTTTTGTAACAGATATGTCTCTGTGTCACACACACGGATTAGAAACAGGTTATAAATCTTAAAGAGAAAATTTATTTCCCGAATTAAACTCAGTTTGAGTCGTAACATTGTCTTTATAGGCAGAACGGGAGACGTCGTAACCATAAATTCGCCCGTAACCTATTAATCTCTATGGCTTTCATATAACCGGTACGAGTTGAGTAGATAAATGTTTAAGTGGTAAAAAAATATTTCTACACGTATCGTATTATATTAAAAAAAATATTTAAATTCAAAATTAAATTAAAAATAAAAACACTACGTGTGATTTTTTGCATAATTTAAAATTGTGTAATGTATTTTTTTATGTTATGGTAATTGGAATGGACATTTTTCAGAATGTATGACAGTCCTAAAATTACTAAATCGACAACATCAATATAGTATTACGTTAGGTATTCATAACATTATATTATAGACAACGTCGTAAAGCATGGCGCTTATGGAAAATTCTGTTAATATTGATTAGGCCAATGACTGTGCGGATAGAACGATTTATGAGGTGATGACAATAACAATCTATGGAGTATTTAAGTAAATCCTTTTCCGATCCCCGTTTGGTATATATGTCAAGAATATTCAATACTTTAGTTTTATATAATATTTTTCAGTTGGATAAAGTGTTACAGTTACAGAATAAACTCTTGGTCTTGTTCAGACCAAATAATACTTTCAAAAACTACCAGGACAAAGATACGTAATCCAAATTATTGTTATATAATGTCCAGTCTTTCTTTCGCAATGAAACATTGTAACATTAATTCATTACGATTTCAATGTTTACTCTGCGTTATTTATCATTCAGCAACTTTTGAAATGAAACTATTATTTCCGGATTTTAACGCGTTTAGGTATGTTTTTACGTTCCCGACATTTCGATTGTTTTACAGCAGCGTAAAAACATAATTAAACGCGAAAAAATACGTAAATAAAAGTTCCATTTCAAATGTGAAGTGTTGGCGTAAATACAAGAAATCATTATTCAGCAACTTATTTAAGTATGTCAGCCGCCCCTTTCTTCGCCTGACTTAAACTCCCTCCTATCCACCAAATATCTTAAAGGCCGCTAACACCTGCAGCTCACCTGGTATTGCAGATGTACGTGGGCGATGGTAATCACTCACCATCAGATGAGCTACATGCTACCCTTTGCTCCTTTTCCCAAATAAAAAAATATGTTATTGCTTTAAATGGATATAAATACTAAACTAGCGAGAGTATGGTAGTTATTGTTGACACAATCATTCTGTTGAATAGGAATAGCTTTTAAATTACTGCTGTTGTGAAAAAAAGGAAAAAGCAATGGCATGTATTTTTAAGTTTTAATTGGTAGCATTTACGTATTAAAATAAGCATAATATGCAAACTTGGACATTATTAAAAAATAGCATTCAGCTTTGAACACCATACATTGTTGCTCTTTCGAGCCTGAAATTCTGAAAACACAGTATTAGGGTATTATTAATCATGCGGGTACTTTACTTTATCCGTTTACTTTAGTTTTAGTACTACCGTTCAGCTTTACGACTAAATATTTTTTATGAAAACTGTATAATTACAGTCAGTCTTGAAATTTATGTCTTTTTAGGGTTCCGTCCCCAAAGGAAAAAACGGAACCTTATTAATGTCACTCTGCTGTCTGTCCGTTTGTCCATCTGACAATTGGTATGTAATGGGTCTCTTGCTCGACGAAATAAGTTACAGACTTAAAATTTGCATATGTAGTGTACAGTGGTCATCAAAACCCTAATAATTTTATTTTTAATCTTAAAAAATAACGAACCTTCAAAGTGGTCAATTTTAGACTGTTTTATTCCGGGGTCTATCGCAAAAACTTTACCAATTTGGAATATATATCTGTGTTATGTACCATATACAGAATCAATAAATAAAATTATTTTACAGTCACAAGACAAAAATCGCGGATTCCGTGGACATTTGCCTCGTAGAAAAGATTAATATGTTTATTTTTTTGACTTCGTATTATTTTGTGTAATATTTATTTTGCATGAGGGACGCTATCGCAGAAAATCCGCGAATTTAAATCGTATTTCAGTTTTAATTTTTAAAGCGAAGAGACTAATCGATAGCCATTACGATAAGGTTTAAGATAAGGTTTAAGATAAGGTTTAAGATAAGGAAATAAGGTCTTACAATTGCGACAGAACGCTACGATCAAAAAATTGTAATATAAATTATACGGCAAGTCTTTCCGGACGAAGCTGGGAAGTGTTGTCAATGTTCTATATACATTTGGTTATTCGTCACCATTCAGTCGCCAGAGCCTAATTTATCAGCCAGCAAAGGATTATTTTAAGGAATTTTTATGCATATTTAAACAACGTAATATTATTTCTAGAGATTATATATAGATATTAATCGCAAATTAATAAACCCTACACGTTATTGTTCTACCTTAACACCAGCAAACCGCGCCGGCTTCGCAAAGTCAATATTTTTTGCATAAACTACTTATTCGCCTACTGGAATTATGTGGTCTAACGGTGAAAGAATGTATCTCATGATTAACTTTATCAAATTTCTATTTCATCGTCGTAACATAGCTGCGAAATTGTCGTAAAAATATTTTGATGTAACTTAACAACTGTATAACCTCCTCATAAATTGCGAGAATTTTACTTTTGCCATTTAAACTGGAAATGGTTGAGCGCTATTTCTGTTTTGACCGTAATTACTTTGCCTTGCTCAACACGTCAATTAAGAAACAGGAACGTGTGGCGATGACGATTTGAGTTTAAGTGTTGGATATTTTATTTGCATTATTGGACCTCTTTAACCATTTTTATTCAAAATACGTTAGAAAAATTTAATTGTATGAAAATGTAAGTGAGAACGATTCGGTTTTTCAGAATGTTCGGCTAACAGAAAAGCGTTCAAAATCTGGGAGATGTTATTCATCTATCTGCTCTTGTTTAAGCATTTTTTTTTATTCAATAACAGTAAATTTTTAGCGTGCGCAGAAACAGATGAAATAACATTTGATGTCTGTTAAACATCCTGACAGACAACAAAAAAGAATTCAAAATTAATTTCTGAATATGTTGCAATTGCTTTATATTATTTTAATTCTAAGATCAACTGCAGAAAGGTGTAAGACAGGGTGATGTCATATCCCCGAAACTTCCACCGCTACATTGGAAGATGTTTTCAAGCGGCTGAACTGGAACGGATACGGTATCAACATCAATTGCGAATACATCACTCACCTTCGAATGGCCGACGACATAGTTCTTATGGCAGGATTGTTTGAGGAGCTTAGCGCAATGCTCAATGACCTCAATAGTGTCTCCCAACAGGTTGGTCTTAAGCTGCACATGGACAAGACGAAGTTCATGTCCAACGTCCATGTCACACCAATACCGGTTGTTGTTGGGAAAAATGGGCTCGAAGTTGTAGACGAGTTCATATACCTGGGACAAATTGTCCGATTAGGTAAGTCCAACTTCGGCCCAGAGGTGAATCGACGAATCCAACTCGGCTGGGCTGCGTTCGGAAACTACGTAATATCTTCTCATTGAGTTGTCGCATCAAAGTATGCAACCAGTGCGTGTTGCCAGTGATGACATACGGAACTGAGACTTGGTCCTTCACTGCAGGCCGTATGAGGAAGCTCAAAGTTGCTCAGCGCGCTATGGAAAGCGCTATGCTCGGTGTTTCTCTGCGTGATGGAGTCTGCAACGATGATTTACGCAGCAGAACTAAGGTAACCGACATAGCCGTGGCAAGGGGCCGGCCACATAGCTCGCAGAACTGACAACCGTTGGAGAAAAAAGGTTCTTGAGTGGCAGCCATGTACAGGGTTTGCAGTGTAGGACGACCCCCCATAAGATGGAGTGACGACCTGCGCAGAGTTGCGGGAAGTCGATGGATGCAGGTGCCTCAGGACCGAGCTTCGTGGCAATCTTTGGGGGAGGCCTATGTTCAACAGTGGACTTGTGATAGGCTGAAATGATGATGATGATGATGATTACCACCATGGGACGCGTAGACGCTCGGATATTCGTCCATGTCTAAGCGCACCCAAAGGGTGGATTGGTCCGTACTTTCAAGACTGCCGAGGTGTCGTGAACATATAGCCTCTCTGACGTATACACAAACTTCTGCTGATAATGGAGTTAAAAGGTAACAGCCAGAGAAGTTATCAGCGACTCTGTAAGAAAAAGCATGGCCAGCTTCAGATGGTAATGAACGGTACTAAAGTTACAGTAGAGTCCCCTGATATTGCAGAAATATTGCAAGCACAAAATTTGAACTTTGTGACCTCTTGGTAGGGCACCCCATGAAAACACGATTGATGCAGGATGTTGACCACGTTGAACTTTTCCTACGTATAAAATTTTGTGTTTCCCATATTTGAGACAGCTATTTCACTGTCACTTTTTTTCGCATTCCTCTTTATTCAATTATTGGTCAAAGTATGCTGCTCGTGAAAATATGTTAATATAAAGACTTTATAATATACAAAATATATATTATACACACAGGTACATGTGTTTGTATTCTTAAAAGTGGCCTCAAATATGGCGGACTTATTTTTACTGTGTCATATTTGTATCATAGATTCATACTATGTTTCTATCTTGATCGCGTTCAGTGAGTGCGCTAATTACTATACGCCACTCAACCTAAAAGCAGAAATGCATGCTTAAGTGGCGAATATTCTTCATAGTGCTCTATAATGTGTTAATACGTCTGAACGTAGCCAAAAAATAAATAACTAAGATATGAGTTGCTATAAAAACGACATGTAAGATTCTTAGCTTAGTATTTTATGATAAAGTCTATAACATACCTATGGTAGCTCAAATACAAAACCATGTTTAGAATTTGTAAATGTACCCGACTCCAAAATTTATCTGGCATATACTTTCATATAGGAAACTCCGTTTTGCTATACTATAATGTATAACCGTTAAAGTAGCACCAAGGGATAGAGGGTGTCTAAATGTGTGTAAAAGTGTAAATGTGCCTTGAGGGCAGGTGCTTCTGAGAGCTCGCCTTTCTGATTCCGTGGCCCCTGGGAAGGAGGGTCCGTTACCCGTGTAGATTTGGAGGACGAGTAAGAAGGCGTGTTCGTGTTTCGGAGCTTATTGCCAGGAGAGAGAAGTTATACTTCTTTTGGCGCGTTTAGTTCAAATTGAGAGATGCGAGCTCACTCCATATTTTTTTTGATTTTGTAAAATTATCAATCTTCGAGTTTTCAAGGGGGTGTTGATTACAATAATTTCATCCATTTTAAAACTCAAGACCAACCAAAAACAAAAAGGACATCTACATCGGACTTTCCTATAAAACGCCATTGCATGCATTGATTAAAATGTAAATAAAAATATTCATATTTTATTATACGTTTCACGTTTTTTAGTTTTAGTTATTTTACCTCAAGATATATTTGCGCTTATAGTTAACTAGGCCAACGACACTCAGGTCAAAGACTTTATCGACCGCTCGCGCCGGCGTCGCGTATTTGAAATCTTTACGTTTAGCCAACACTATAGTGTTGAGGTCGTGCATACAACAAAAATACAAAAACCATGTTTAGAATTTGTAAATGTACCCGACTCCAAAATTTATCTGGCATATACTTTCATATAGGAAACTCCGTTTTGCTATACTATAATGTATAACCGTTAAAGTAGCACCAAGGGATAGAGGGGTGTCTAAATGTGTGTAAAAAGTGTAAATGTGCCTTGAGGGCAGGTGCTTCTGAGAGCTCGCCTTTCTGATTCCGTGGCCCCTGGGAAGGAGGGTCCGTTACCCGTGTAGATTTGGAGGACGAGTAAGAAGGCGTGTTCGTGTTTCGGAGCTTATTGCCAGGAGAGAGAAGTTATACTTCTTTTGGCGCGTTTAGTTCAAATTGAGAGATGCGAGCTCACTCCATATTTTTTTTGATTTTGTAAAATTATCAATCTTCGAGTTTTCAAGGGGGTGTTGATTACAATAATTTCATCCATTTTAAAACTCAAGACCAACCAAAAACAAAAAGGACATCTACATCGGACTTTCCTATAAAACGCCATTGCATGCATTGATTAAAATGTAAATAAAAATATTCATATTTTATTATACGTTTCACGTTTTTTAGTTTTAGTTATTTTACCTCAAGATATATTTGCGCTTATAGTTAACTAGGCCAACGACACTCAGGTCAAAGACTTTATCGACCGCTCGCGCCGGCGTCGCGTATTTGAAATCTTTACTTTTAGCCAACACTATAGTGTTGAGGTCGTGCATACAACAAAAATACAAAAACCATGTTTAGAATTTGTAAATGTACCCGACTCCAAAATTTATCTGGCATATACTTTCATAAGGGAAACTCCGTTTTGCTATACTATAATGTATAACCGTTAAAGTAGCACCAAGGGATAGAGGGGTGTCTAAATGTGTGTAAAAAGTGTAAATGTGCCTTGAGGGCAGGTGCTTCTGAGAGCTCGCCTTTCTGATTCCATGGCCCCTGGGAAGGAGGGTCCGTTACCCGTGTAGATTTGGAGGACGAGTAAGAAGGCGTGTTCGTGTTTCGGAGCTTATTGCCAGGAGAGAGAAGTTATACTTCTTTTGGCGCGTTTAGTTCAAATTGAGAGATGCGAGCTCACTCCATATTTTTTTTGATTTTGTAAAATTATCAATCTTCGAGTTTTCAAGGGGGTGTTGATTACAATAATTTCATCCATTTTAAAACTCAAGACCAACCAAAAAAACAAAAAAGGACATCTACATCGGACTTTCCTATAAAACGCCATTGCATGCATTGATTAAAATGTAAATAAAAATATTTAATGTTAAGGCTGAACTGCAGAGATTTCCTATGTCTTCATTTCAGTACGATAGTTGACGTGAATCTAAGTTAGCTTAAATAAAATAGCAACTATCACTCTTGTTTGTATTAGGGTGTAAATTAAATTATATATCTCGCGGAAGAGCTTAGTAGTGGCTTTTGCTGCTGCTTGAACTGGCCGGCTCGACTGGGGTAATACCACTACCTCGTAAAATAGCGGTGTGAAGTAGAGGCATCGTGTGTTTCTGCGTTTCGTTCGGTGAGTGAGGTAACCGGAGGGCCACTCCCCCTCCCCATCGCCAATCCTCATCCTACCTTCCAACTTTTAAATATCCTTAAAGGCTGGCAACACACATACTGTAAAATCCAAAACGGTTAATAGCAAGAACTTCATCGAATACATAAATGCAGCTCTTATGATGTTGCAGATGTACGTGGGAGACGGTAATCACTTAACATCATGGGCGCCGCTTGCTCGTTTGCCCCCTATCCCATAAAAAAAAACGCACATACATTTAATATTGTGTTAATGTAAGTTATTCCTAAGGACAGCAACTACTCCAAATTATCTCCTGTAACATGTTAAGAGTACGATACTTTTTGTATTAACACCATTGTGCTACAACCACATTGTTAATTCTAGGTAAATATACGTTGAACATAAATACTCTGATCATTAAGTAATTGAGCAAGCAATTGAATTAACTCACATCTAAAGCTTTAAAATATTATGATTAAGATGTACTAAACAATGTAAAAATGTAACTAAACCGTACTTTTCGTAAATTTTTGCAAGGCTTAAGATACCAATGACATGAAAAATAATAAGGCGCGATTAAATATAAACATGTTAAAGCTTGAACATAAATCTGTCTTATACTTCGTGTAACCTAAAGGAAGAAGTCGCAACAATAAAGCTCGTAACTCATTAATCTCTTCTGTGACTTTAGTATTCACTTTGTTAGATAAGTGAGTAAACATGTAAATATAAAAGTACACTATAGTTTTTACTATATAATTTGAAATGAAACTATTATTCACGGATTTCATCGCATTTAATTTTTGTTTTTATATTCCTGACCTTTCGAGTGCTTTACAGCAGCCATGGTCACTGGGGTACTTCTTAATGAGTAGTGTTCGCATAAATTGAATAGATTATTACTGTATAATTGCTAAAAATTTTGTTATTGTTACTATAAAAGAATTATAGCTAATACCGATGAGGAGCGTAACTAACAGTTCTCCACAGATCACAGACATTGATCTGTTTAGTACCCCGCGTATATGTTTATAACAAGTATTTATTTTCTATTTGCATGTAAAGCAAAGTGTTCGATTTGCCCATCACCGACGTGAAAGCTTGTAGATAATACATATCGGGTTGGTAGTTGATTTAGATTTATATGAAAGGAATATGTTCTATCTACAGTTGGTGATTGTATGGTACTAATACTGAATTACTTAATTTTAGCACTTATTATAACTACTTATTATATATTTTGTATATATGTATATCCATGTATATAATAACTTATAATATCACATTCATTGACTATTAAAATGTAAAATACTTCGAATTAATCGTTCTAACAACACTAATCTAAGTTAAATCAAATGTATGTCAAGTTTAGATTTCAGAGAATGCAGTTTATTATATTATCAACTTATATCTTACCGTCCTGTAAATAGTCCATTGTGGGACATATGCCTCTCCCATAAAGAGGATTCGCCATAATCGCCACGCTCGGCAAAGCTGAGCGGCGATGGCAGTAACATTGCGATGAGAAGTGGGATGTATACATGTTTATAGCGCTACAATAATGTTAATAATGTGCACAAGATTTCGTACATACTCATGAGTTAATAGCCAAATATCGGTTGAAGAATAGGTTGGATAAATAACGAGAATTTAATAATTATAACGATGATTATTACCTGAAACAATTAAAACGTTAGTAACGATATTTATCTCAAAGTATTATTATCATATACTTATTTAATTATATTAATAAATTAAAATATGTAAACTTCAGATTTCATCGCATCTATCCGTTCCATCGGGTTATAGAAGGTCAAGAGACGTGAATGTCACAGTTTGAGCTAATACTTGTGCTTGTAACACTGTAACATAGATTACGCCTCGGTCTCCTACTAAACTATCCTACCGATAGGATGATCCTATGCCCTTATGGGTATAATCAGGAGACGTATGTCTCTTTTGAGCAGGATGTTATAACCAATGGGAATTATTGTCAAGGACGTGTATTTTTCATGGGAAAAAGGCAAACAGGATCACCTGATGGTAAGTGATTACCGACGACGCCCACGTACATCTGCAACATGAAGTGAGCCGCTAGCCCGTTGGCCCACCTTTAAGGTTATTTGGAAAGGCCGAGGGGAGACGAGACGGGGCCTCTGGTCACCTTACTTACCGAACAAAACACAGAAGCACAAGATGCCACTGCTTCACGCCGGTGATCTGCGTGGCCGTAGTACCCCGGTCGAGCCGGTCTATTTGAGCAGCAGCAAAAGTCGCTTGGCTCAACCACGAGCAAAAGTAAGTTAGTTAAAAAGGAAAGTGGGAGCATAAAGATATTACACACGTTGAATTCCGGTTTGTCATAATCTGATTCAAGTACAAGCATTGAGTGCATTAGTGTTATCGTATCTAAAGCACTATCAGTTTCACTTTATTTAAACGTTTGTTAAACCATAAGCAAATAAATAATGGTTATACTCGTACTTATGGTTAAAAAAATATTGACTATGGCTGGTATTCGTACCCATTGAGCAATAGACGGGTACAGTCACTACTAAGTCACGCGGTCGTCAGCAGTAGACTATACAGGCTGATGAAGAGGTAGAAGATTATTTTTAGTATATCAACATCGTGAACTTCTTTCTCTCGTTTATTTTCATTAGTCATACGTTCTAATGTTTATAAGTCTCATAAAACCCTTTTTGTTCATTAAAAATCAATGTAATTCTAAAAAATATAATTAAGCTTCAAGAATTTTAAAATAATTTTTATTAGTATATAAGTATACATGTGGTTTTAAATTATTTATACAATTTTTTAAGTATTTGAACATTTCTTATATTCATAATTAAAATAAGTAATTCATATAAAGTACACAGGGCAAACAAGTTGTATTCTGCAAGGTATACCGCTATACGTTACAAAGGAGTACGTGTTCCGGGTCCTAAATACGCCGGTGACCGTGTCGTATTGGAAAACTTTTTCCTTAGCGTGTCTGGGATGCAAATTAAGTCATTACTTTTGTATCATCCTTGAGATTGTTCAACGTAAAACGAGATAGGCGTTAAGAAAATCTTTAACGTTTTTTAGGTACCAAATAGAGTAACTTTTTTCATCTCCCTTATACGAGTAATTTAGCTAAAGAGGTAATATAAAAATAATTATTTCTTTAGCTAAATTAAAAATACTGTTCAAGTTTTAAAAATCTGACACATGAACTACAAATAAAATATTCGAATACGTGTAGCTCAGTAGTTACAGTACCTACCTGCTAAGTTAAAGTACACGCGTTTGAATTAGCCAAAAATAATATACCTAGTATTCAATGAATCTAATTTTATCATAATAAACCATACATCGGATTACGCGAGGACGAGTGAGGGCCGTTTTTTGTAATTTAAGAGATTAAACTATGATGAAGTATTCTAGTTATTAATAATAGACATTTCCGGAGAAAAAGTCGGTCAGAAAAGAAAATCAATTTCATCTTATTTATTTCGCTAGAATCCATAATTTTCCTCGTTACCATAATGGCACCAAAACGTCTGAACGGGATCAGCGAACGGAAACGTAATTTACTTTCAGTGATTTATTAAATCTTGTGCTTAATGGAAAAACTTTCTATAGGGCCAGCTTTCTATATGTGCTTTAGTTAGTATCTTTACTTAGCTTGCCAACTCTTAGGTCTTCAAATGACAAATCAAAAGAAACAATATTTTCTAAATTATCAGTCGATGTTAACAAAACTCTATGTTAACATCATTTCAACCACTGTACAGCTACCCTTATATTAAGCGACGAAAAGAGAAGGAAACAAGGAAGAATTGGTTACTATCAGGAAGACCCATGGAGGATCACGTGCGAGGGACAGCGCACCAAGAAGAAACTCTGCCAATCCCTCAGTAAATGTTAAAAATTAATAGTTTATGAAACCGGCCTTTTTATTCGAATCTAGCCACCCGTAACAGCTTGTAACAATATTATCATAGGGTCTTAAAGCTTTTTTATAACAAATTAGCGCAATTGTATGATATTTGTATTCGCTTGGAAACAGATTACGTTGCAGTTTCTGAATACCACACAATTCATAATAATGTGTGTTGCTCCATATTCAAAACCACATTAAATTTAAATAGCAAAATTAAAACCGCTTTAAATTTAAATAGTAATCTACTATAAATGGTGGTGTAATCACGGTGTAACCCGACAGATGGCGGAATAATCATTAAACATGCCAGGTCTAATAGATTATACAGATCAGTATTGGAATCCATATTCGTCATAATATTTAAAGCGGAATAACATACACAATAACAATAACCACGTAAACTGTAAAAGGCTAAGTAAAATGTTATACCAGTACAGGCCTTAAGCTTACTAATACTAAAGTTTATGAATGGATGAGAGTTTACCATGGCGCTCCACTTTTGCTGCTACATTAATACAACAAAATTAACTCTTTTATTTCTATTTTCCTCGTAATATAACGGAGCAAATGTGTGATACAACCACAGCCAAAAGTAAAATTTCTAATAAGAAAAATTACAAACATTTTATGTAAATATATAAATATTTAGAATTTAAATTTCAGTGTAAGATTTTTTGGTAGGAGAAGTCTACAGGTGCAGACTAGAATAGTAATAATTATTGTTTATTCTCCACATTATGTAGTTTGTGGTGGTGACATTTGGAATAACTATTCGGCAAGGTCGACTTATATATATTTTTGTTAAAAGCTGATATTCGTAGGTATTTTATCCAGAATAAGAACTTGTTGAATTCATAGAAACTAAAATACAGATGGCTCAGGAGTCTTAAGGCTTCAAAATACTCTTAAGAGGAGATTTTCGCACAGCAGACGGACATTTACCGGCTGTTATTTTACTCATTGATTAAAAAACAGATAATTATAATTTTATTTTAGATGAATTGTTTTGTTTTTAATTATTTATTACGTTTTCTTACTTATTTATTTAGTAAATGAATTGTGTGAAAATTAAAATTAATAATTATTAACAAATAACCTACGAGTATATAAATGTAGGCGTTTTTTAATTATTTAACTCTAATAAGAATGTAATAAATTTCAAACCATAACTGTTCATTTATTTTTAAATTTTTTCCTTATCTTTGTAACAAATATAATATCCTGGGCTTCAATATTACGATCATTATACAATTTAGATTCACGGCAAAAGATTCGAGTTACCCTGCCGGTGACACATTACATGTACGTGACTGGAAGAAAAATGAAAATGCTACATTTTCATTGTATCCATAAAGAAACAGGTTTACCGCTCAATAAATTACGGTCGGTGTAGTAAACTTAAATCTAGACAAAAAGACTAGACAAAGAGACTACTGTCTTATTTTATAAAGCGTTAAGATAATCACAGTCAAGAATATCAAACATGTAACTAACTTTAAAGATGAATGTTGGACTATTAGCATGTACTCCCAAATTTATGATAAAAGTACTTAAGAAAAAATAATGGGAAGAATACAAGTTTCAGGTATAAAGTGATTATCTATGATTACTGTTGCCAGTAGATTAAGTACAACCAATGGTTTGAAAGAAGAGATGATGAAGATGTGAAACAGAATAAAAAGGTAGGTATTGTCACATGGATGACTTCGATGAAATGACTCGTGGTAAATTGATGAGTTCCACTCGTTACTGTTTATTTTAAAATAATGTACGTGAGCTTGGTTTTTTCTGTCTAGCCAAAGTCGAGGGATACAATACTTTTGAAGTTGTTAACTGTTATTTATGTGGTAGAGCCAAGCGGCGTCTTTTGCTGCTGCTCGAATGGGCGGGCTGGACCGGATTGGTACCACGGCCTGGCAGAATACCGACGTGAAGTAGAGACATCTTGTCCTTCTGCGTTTCGTTCGGTGAGTGAGGTAACCGGAGGCCCACTCCTCCCATCCCCCTCCTCATCCTCCCTCCCATCTCCGAAATTCTCTAAAAGGCTGTCAACGCACCTGAACCACCTCTGGTGTTTCAGATGTACGTGGGCGATGGTAATCACTTACCACCAGGTGAACCGATTGCTGGTTTGCCACCTTTCGCATAAAAAAAAGTATTTAGTGGAAAATGCTTCTCGCAACATCTGTAATTTTTTCCTCGCAGTCCACCAATTCGCTTCCTAAGCCGTGATGTGAGTTTCTCGTCGCTTCACTGTGGGTTACCAAGACACGACTATTAAGTATCCCATCACGACAAGGCGGAAGCCTGAAAATTTCTACCCAGGTCAATCAAAAGGTCAACTGACGAATCGAATAAAGCGGGCTTATTTTTAAAACAAATTTTTCACAGTCAGTATTTTTCAAGATTTAAGAAGATAGAAGTAATCTCACATCGCATTTATAAAACTTTTTATAAAGCAATCGTAAAATTTATATAGATTCAACGTTTACCAGCTATAGCTATAGTTCTGTTTATTAAATTAATTATAGCAATATTTATAACGCCGGAACGTTTATAGAAGGTATCTAAAGAAAGGTATTAAAAGAAACGTCACTGTATGGTCTTTGTGACAAATAGTTGAACATATCTTTATAAGCCCACTGTAGAATAAATATCGTTCTGAGCTTTCTGAAAGTGATATATAAACGGGTATGTAATAAAATACCGAACCTGCAGTAGGTAATTGCGGCGAAACGAAGCGACATATTCACATTTGTGGTTATATGCAGTTAACAATGTTATTTTACCGAATACGCTTAAAGCATAATAATGAGAATAAATGCATGCATGTCGAATAAGAGTAAATACACATTCAGGCTCTAAAAATAAGAAAAGGGAACAGTATATAAAGAACATTAAATACACAGGCTAGGGTGATACAATGTGATTTTAGGAGGACTTGCGTATTATTTACTTAATGTATTTAACAGTCGGGGTAAATACCACCGTCTTACCCATTTCTGCCGCCAATCTGTAGTGTAACGACTGTTCTCTTTCAGTTTGAAAGGAATTGAAGTCAGGATATGGCAGCCAGTATAATAAAGCTATGAGGTATTCCATCGAAGTCCTTAGGGGTTTCGGCGAATATGTAAGTTATGTGCAGGTGCCTATAGACAGGCTGCGGTAGTCAATTTCATCACGAGCCGTATTAATATAATTTATATTGTTTCAATACGTCAAGAAGATCGAACTCATGTTGTGCTAATCTAGTTTATAACATACAATATATGTGATGTGATATTTATGATATACCTGATTAATTGCCCTCATAATTTTTTCCAAGGTAATCAATTACAGCTAGTATTGCATACTTATGAGTATCTATGAAACCCCAGTAAGACGTCCTGGCTTTGCTTGGCATATAAGTCAGATTTTCTTTACAATTAAACGTAGCTTTTGTCAATCTAGATGGTCTCGTAACCAAAATTATTTTCATAATTGTTTCAATACTTTTCGTGATTACCCGGGGCAATGCAGGGAGTTGGGTATATGTTATATATAAATTCATCCTATACTGTTTAATTAGATAATGACAACTTTATTTTTGTTTTATTGATATAACACAATATAGCCGCGAAGTTAAGCGACAATACAATTATTTAATTTTATTATAAAGTTAATGACTTGGATTACGCAACTATACTTAGCAATACACAACTTATATTCATCGGGAGTAATGCAACCACATAACAGTCAGTTTTGACATCGGTACATAAATTTTCGAGTTTAATTCTTACAAACCCACCAACATACATACATTAAAATCATTATAATATTACTATAATTCTAGCATAGATAAGTACAGATAAACTACCAATAGGAAGCTTTAATACATTTTGGATACATTGGAAACAAAGTCTTTCACAATGAGCAAGGAATTTTAAAATATACACCGATATCAGAGATTCCAGACCGTTGCAAATTACTTTTCTCTCAGCGGATCCCATTTGGGCTTACGGATAGTGTGCATAAAAAAGGAAATAAAAATTTATGGAGTCCTTTGGTATTGAACTATGTTCAATGTTCTGTTATGTTCTGAGAAAGAAAATCAGAGATTATTCATAAAGGCGTTACGTTTATTAAAATGCTACTCCTATATTATTTAAATTTCTCCAGGAAGCCGGCTTTAATACCTTCGATACATTGGTCCCAACTGGCTCTACCTATCTATGAGTTAGAGTAAACAAGAAGATAACCAGCTGACTAGCCTCCACGAAAAACCGTACTGGTGTTACTAATCAGCCGGTGCTTCTTCAAGAGTACCAGACCTCTGGAATGAACCCTGCATGCTTATGTGGTTTTCTTTGTAAATTAAATAAATAATACATGACAAAAAATTAAAGTGTCATGTTTTATTTGAAAAACGTAAGCTCGCTTTAATCTTTCGAGCTGTTAAGAATTTATTTCTTTGCGTTCGGAGCAAGAAAATAGGACATCAGCTTCTCTAAAGAGGATTTCAAATTCCAATGAGGATTTAGAAAGGCTTAGAAGAAAGTTGCAAGACATATTATGTGTATTTTTTATACAAATAGAAATACGTGTAAAATTAAATATTTTTATTATTTTTTACGGAGCAGGAAGTGTTATAAGCTAAATAAATATTATTTTTTATTTTTTTTTAAATTCAAAGCTGTCAGGTAGATGAACCTTCTAAATTGAGTTTCAATTCTCGTAAAACTTCTTATCTAATTAATTCATTTGGTACGTATAACTAGGGTAGGGGCATATGGTTTAATGTAAACATAAAGCTATTGATAAATAAAAATAAATAATGTAATTATTAAGTATTATCTTTTTGTACTCATTATACGATAACAGACAAACTAAAATTGTTGATAACGATTTTAATGCTAAATTTACCACGTGCTTAGCAGTGAAAGAAAACATCGCGAGGAAACTTGCACGTCTGAGAAATAATAAAATTTTTATTTTAAAGGCATGCGAAGCCCACTAACCCGCACAATTTCCATACGACAAACTTTCTTTTAGACTCTAAAATATCCCAAGGCTGGGCAAAGGTCACCAAAGTTTCACTTACCCGAATGCAATGCTAGCGAAGCTGCGAGGAAAAGTTAGTAAAAAATGTACAATAATTTAAACTTTTTGAAAATAAGTACAATGGCTATAAAGCCTCGTTTAGATTTTTTTTTCTTTACTTAAGTCTCTAAAAGAAACTTACAAACGCAGCTGTGGAATAGCGATACTTTAATTATTTATTTCTCTTTCTTTGAATGAATCTCATGAAGGTACGAGTACATAAGAACAGGTAGAGAACCGATGATTGTTTTAATAACTTTTTAAAATAGTTAAGTTTTTTTTTAAAATTATTAATGACTGTTCATTCACTATACGCATCTTCAATTATACTAGCTGTGTTTGTACTCACGAACGACTTGGGTATTACACGCCTTATTACAGTGATTACACATGGCAATAATCACAGATTAAATGTTCTGTGGCGAAACTGATTGACCGTAGAGCTACATGGAGGTCGTAAATATTTCATCTTAGGCCTTAGGATGACATTGCACTCTACATAATATAGGAGGTTTGTGTCAATTGATCGGATGAGGAAAGTTGTATTTGGCGAGTGAAACTCGTCAGAGAGAGAGAGAGTACATAAAAAGCGGAAGGTTCGTTATTCTCCTTCTGAGACAATTCATCTCCAATCGTTTAAATTTTTACTGAGTTTTGTGACGCTTCCATTTCTCAACATGGCAAGTTACTCTACCGTGGCGAAATAACTTTAATAACAATTATATTATTTCTGCACGTGTCATAACAATAGAATTTCTATTTTTGCAACACGTCAATAATTTTTAAATAATACCAGATCACCAACGATCTTAAATTAATTGTGACAACAGACCTTCTGTGTGTTTATTGTTGATATTAATTAAAGTTTCCTTTTTTTCTAAAAAATACTTACCATTTAATACGTCTTTTTAAAAAGGCGAACGAAGCCCCCCGGTTTGAACTCATTTCAGTTATAACATGAACGATATCTATAACATTAACTGAAGGTGTTTTCTTTAAATAGCTTCTCTGACGGATGAGGACGTGTAACGATGCGCGGGGCAGGTCGGGCTAAATATAGACGACCGTCAGTAGGACAAGGCCATGTCCCGGAGCATCTTAACCCCACTTACAGGTGCGTCAGTTATCCTTGTGATTACTCCTGTCACTTCTGTGACAAAGCGTGCGATAAAATTAAGCATTCGGCTTTGAAGCATTAAAGTTTAATTATGTAACATTGTTAACGTAGAGTTAGATTGCATGAAACGTTAATTACTTCTCACCTTTTACTTTTCATGTCATACAGTATAAGAATAATAAAAATATATTAATTATATGTACACGTATTATGTAAAATTACATTAATCGTGTTGAATAATAGTTTTTTTTATTTTGACTTAGCAAAGGCATCGGCCTCTTTCTTAAATACCTGAGAGGGTTTTAGAGTCGTAAAGAGACCACGCTGCTGCACGGGTTGGCGGACTTCACATGTGCACGAAAGAACATTTATTTTTGTTGTTTTTACTCTGACATTCATATTTTCTCACGATTTTTTCCTTCACCACCGATCACGAGGTAAATTCAGCGCTTAAAATTGCTATTACAATATTAGTGGAGCCAGCACCGAGGATCAAACCCAGGATACTAGTGCTATGTGAAACTGAAGCGAGTGCCCTGTCCACTAGGTTATCACGGCTGACTTTATTATTTCAAATTCTAGATCGTCATTTCATCAGTTTTTTTTTGCCCATAACAAAACAAAAAGGCGGAATAATGCCAAGAGCCACTCTCTACCAGTCTACCATTAAATTGAACAGAGAAAATGTAAAAGTGTGTACACAAGTATTATGTTTATATATATACTCCTAAAATAAACTACGATAGAATACTTATGTATACTTATACATGTAATTATAGTCGTTCATTATATAAAACATATTACACACTATACATATATATATAAATATATATATATGTGTATGTATATATAAATATTATATACGTAAACTTAGATCAATTCTTATATTATACTGTCAATTGAAGTTAAATTAAAAATAAAAAATAAAATATTCTTCAACTGCATTACTATTGCATCGCTAGGTCATAATCCCAAAGTATACGCTTAAAATGCCTTTGCTGGTGGCTGTACGTATATTATTTGGCAGCTCGTTCCAGAGTCTGATAGCATGACGAGTAAAAGAATTGTGTAAGAAGCCGGTATGGCACAAAGGGACAGTGAGAGAGGAATTATCCGCAGAATGCAGACTACGGTCGTGGGAGTCTCCCTGATATTGAAATTTACGTTTCAGATATTCGGATCGAACAAACGAATCGTGTAAGATGGAGAATAAACCACAAAGTATTCTAAAAAATCTGCGATATGGGACAAGCAACCATTTAAGAGAACGAAATGAGGAAATGTAATGTTTGTCTGTTCAGGTATCAGGGGAAAACTAATATACCAATTTGAATAAGGTTTACATTTTCCGATTTTTTAATGTTACGTTCACTGTTTGAAAGCTTATGAATTAACGTGAATACTACGCGGAAATCGCTGGCAAAAGTTTAGGTTCTTCGGTATACAAAATAATAGGCTCTGAAATGATATCCTATCTTGCTATTTAAATTATCAACCATCAGTTAAAATTAATTCTGCATAGTTATGATACAATGTGACGGCGGTAGAATATGCAAACAGAAGTTTACGTACACGTTAGCTTAAAGTCGCTTCTGAGAACTAAGATAAGGTGACACCTTAGTCAAAGTTTCTGTGTGTTTGCATAACCGTTGAGACAAGTTGATGGATGGCTTTACCTTCACAAAGACTTGTTGTTTTGTTGTGTTAAGTTTTAGAAATAATACTACGCTTTGACAATTTCTTTTTCATGTCAGTCGGTTTATTCATGACGAAAAACTATCATTCATTTGTTGTCTCGAGCGTGTCACAAGATGTTATTGAGGGAACATATAATTTAGTTCGTGTAACCCGGGAAACATGTATATATTATGCTTCCCTCGTAGCATGCCAGTTGGACTTTGCTATTTGTATGGTGTTACTATTTTTACCTGAAAAATATATATAACGAGATGTAGTATTTGCTGATTGATATATCGTTATCGTTATCACCAGTGATGTTAAAATGATCACCACGTATGGCAAGCGTATTGGGGATCAGAGTAACAAACGATAATATTTGAGGTGGTTATTCCGTTATCTATCAGGCGTCCAGGGCTGATTTTAATACACTTTTTACGCGGAAGAGATGGGTGAGCTATTTTTTCACTTTACCACCAATCGGCAGATAAGTATGTTCAATATCTATATTGATTGCTAAGCATTTTAACTTTTTATTGAAATAGGTAGTTTAGAAGTGAAGCTACTTAAATATAATAGTTTATGATTAGGCTTATGACACCTAAGAACCCTGACGCTTTTATATGAATTTGCATTCAACGACTAGAAGTTTGAGAGGTCGCGAATGTCTTTTAGACGGGCTATGAAAAGGAAGAAAGAACATTCGCGAACCCCCGTACATGTATTCATTCTTTTGTTCACCGGAGAACGGTCGAGTGCAAGCGAAGGCGCCGCTACGCTCTCCGCATGAAATTACGTAGATGCATGTGGATGCGCTCTAGATCAATAATGTAATATTAAACTTAGATTTGGGTAATTTAAGCGCCTGAGCATATTTGATCGTATTTATTAATAATAATACAAATAAATAAAGTAAAACACTAGTCAAATTGTTCTCTATGTTTATTGAAGTGGATGCTAGTTACTAGAATATAGATTTAATTTAAATTTTATACAGAGACTGTAGGTGCTTAATATATTCCAATATATAGTGACATTTCATTTTAGCTGTGTTTCATGGTAGAGCCACGCTAGGTAACTATAGTTAGGTATAAATGGATCGGAGAAAAATTGCAGTATGGCGCATTTGTATTTCACATGGTGAGTTGCGGATCCCGACACGTAATTCTCGGTAACGAGGCATTCCGAATTAGTACAAAGGGGAAACATTGCCCCTCTTACTTGATTCTTAGTTGAGGATGGCTGAAATGTATTAAAAGGATTTGAAAACAAAATTAAATGGACTCATTAAAACAATGCGATGTAACTTAACAAAAAACTAGTGAAGGTAAATTATGCTAAAAGTATCTTCTCAAATTGCGACACTCTTTTAGGCAACGACAGGCTATAAATAGACTGTCAGAGGAACAAGGCCGTATCGGCCGTAGCGCCTTAACTCCATTTAAAGGTATCGAAGTTTTGTCCTCGTGATTTCATACGATAGACATAATAAGGGACGAAATAGATAACATCTTAACCGTGTTACATTAAAAATAACGGTTTCATTTTATCTATCTCTATTCAGACGCTAAATCCCCATGAACTGTCAGTAATGGATGGTTCTTCAGGTCGCCCTTGCAACTTAAATTATAATTTTTTTATGTAAGTAAAAGAGGTAAATGGACCCACAAAGGACGCGATGGTAAGTAGGTGCTCCAAAGAATTTATCATCATGAACGACAATGATAGATCTGGTCGTAGCATTAGTGATACTGCTTCCTGTCCAGTACCTTATGGAGTTTAAGTTCTCAATTTGTATGAATTTTCTGTTATCTAACGGTCCTTATTACTGCGGTAACGGAGCCTTCTTTCTAAGACAACAAGAGTTGTAATATTGCTGGAAATTGTTGTGATACCTTTTATATTGCACTTTATACCTAATAAAAGTACTATCCTATATGTTTCACCCCAGCGCAGATTTATATTTAATGTACTTGACTGTAGCCGTTTTCCTTTTACATTTCTACAATATCGAGAAACTGGGAAAAAAATTAATATTGAAAAATGCGATGTCAGACACAGACGCGGGAAATATCAATTTCAAACGTTCGTATTTTCATTTTGAAGCGGCAATTGGAAAACAAAAGTAACGTATCGTTTCCAACTTCGACATCGGATTTTTGGTGACAGTGTTCTGTATGAGCATGAAATAATACAAAACATTTAAATATTCAGTTATACAGAAATTGCCAGACCGAAACAGTTAAATCTAAACAAAATCACTTGTGGAGGCGTATTAGCATAGTAGCGAATATTTTTAATGTTCAAAGTTATAAACTCTAGTCAGTATTCCGCAATTAGTAATACGCGGTCATTAATATTAAAAAGTAGAGATTTATCGTGATTTCCGGCATATCTTTTGGAAACCACACTGCGATTGTCATTTAGTTGGAAAGCAAAATGTTCTGAAAATTGTAACTATTTTATTCCACTAAATGAATTCAATTTGACTGAAATGCAGTGTATTAATATTTCATTTATTGTGTTTAATTTTAATTAGAAAATGTAGAGTTTATTTAGATTAGATAGTTTCTCGTCTTAGTAAATTTTATTTGCAATCAAAACTTTTAAATTTTATGAGAAGGATCCAATTTCTCTCTTTGGCATCATTCTCTCCATTTTAATATTATTCTTTATACCTACATGTTAGCAATCATATGGGTTGATTATGCAATAATTTGAATATGGATTTTCGTAAATATTCAAACTGTTGCTTAAAATTAAAATAAATAACCCATTTCCACACCGACAGAAGGTGGTTAAGTCATTGCTTTTTGGAAAGTACTACGTTTAGAATTATTTTATCATTATTTTGTTGCAGAATACGGAAATACTTTCACGCAGTTATTCATTTGGAGTCTTTATCAACTACTTAAATAGGATTCATGAAGGAAAATCCCTTAAGCAACCCTAGTCCCTTATTGGAAGTCTCTTTTTTCATATTACGTGTGCATATCAAATGATTTATGTAGACCTGGGAACGCCGACTTCACTTTAAAAGCGCCCTCATTTCGGGCTTCAAGATTAATGCGTCTCTCATTGCTTTTTTAATTATTCGGCGTTTTTCATAACCTTAAACAACGTTCTAAGGCATAGACTGGCGAAACTGTTGTAATGTTTTCGGATGATGTTAGCTTGAGGGTTACTTTTTTAATTACTACCAAATTTACGTAGACTGATTGTCCGGAACCCGTTATAAAAATCTAACCATCTCTATCGTTGAATATAGTGCGACTTTTGATAACGAAATTCTTAGACATCATCTCCTCCTGCAATATAGTTTCTAATAAAGCATGTACCGGCTCTTACCGATATACATGTAATTACATTAGTAATTTTTTATTAAAGCGGAGCGACAGTTACAGTTAGTAGTTTTTAATGCTTTGGGTTGTTAATTGTTTACCTAAAATTAGAGTCTATTCGATCAAAGTGTCCATTTAATTTCAAGGGGATTTTTTTCTTATTTGTCCCACTTACATAAATAGGGCTTTTAAAATAGCGACTGTATTTATTAATTCAGCTATGCAGGCCTTTAAAATCGTGTGATATATACGTATGTAGTATAGCTAACGAGCTTAGTTAAGAGCACGGTGTCTTATGCTAACGAGGTACAGTCTGGCGGTAATTATGCCCCGCGGCGGCGTTGGGATTCGCTCATGGCTTAACGGACCAGTGTTCCGCTTGGGCGACAGAAAGATATTGTTATGATGAAAAGAAATATACGTTTTGATAATTGAATAATTGATTACCAAAAACTACACACTTTTTCGAAATAATTAATTAAACGGATTTCACTACCTGTTTTCGACTTACGGCATCGCATCATTAATTTTATATAGCTTTTTAGATATAAATTTTTACAGAATTAAGCTATTTACAGATTTCATCCCTTTTAATTTATACTTAAACCACAGTTTAATTTCAATGTCTGCTTTAATTCAAGAAATTATTAAATATTTCGTTATAACGAATAAGGCATTCCGTATTAGTACAATTTTTTCTAAAGATTGCATTTAACGATGGACAAAGTTTTTTATCACAGGAAAGCTACAGGTATATTCTCCACTGGGGGGATGACGCTAGTCTTGTGTACATTATTTTTATAAAATTTTCATATTGCGGGTATATGCACTTGCTTTGTTTGTAGAAGGTAATGTTTTCTACTGTTCCTGAGTTCCTTTCAAAATTAAAGGGATCTGTGAGATAGAGATCGTCCAATGCGGAGCCAGGACGGGTCAAAACCATCAGCTTTAGAAGCCCACCGTTGCATGTTGGACCTATCCCAAGTTGGGCATATCTGCATCTGGCATATTTGTGATTTCACAATCTTTAAGAGAGTATGAGATTTTGTTGACATTTTCCATTAACTAGCACTACTACATCATCCTATTTTAGTCGACTACTGAACATATAAGAAAGCCCTGGTAAATGCCGGCATATATTTCTTGGAAAATTTCGCCATATTCAATACGCTTGGCAAGGATGTTGGTAATTTCCACCTTACAACCTTTTTCCCCAACCCAATTTTCTAACATTGCCGGATTTTATTCATTAAATTAAAATTTTGTGACAAGTTTTACTTAAAATTAATTAAATTTTAATCATTACACTAAGTTAGTAAATAAATGTATTTAAATTTCATCAATACAAAATTCCTACATTAGTAGTACCGGAGTAAATAGATGACGATGGTATAACAGAAGGAACAATTGAGAAGACAAATAATAGTCGTATCGACTACTGCAGAGTTCGCAGTGGCAGAATGCGCAGTGTTACACAATATTGGTTAGAACCGGGGGCGAGTGTATGGGGTCCCAGTGACACCTCACCCTGCTTACGAGATCATAGAATGGGTGTGCCAAATTTGTCACTGTTTTACATACCAAAGTAAATGTGGCAAATTACATATTTCGGCTAATAGATATTAAGACTTTATTTATTACTTTATATATTATTTGTGATTTACTTAAAGTAGTTAAAATAAGCAATCGACTATTTGTTAGAAAAAAAATATCACGCAAGCACCAAATGGTAGAGCTACGCCACGTTTGGTTTCTGGTTGTCGTACATTAAAGGATCTTCTTGACCGGAGAAGTATCACGCTCTTACTTAATATTACGGTACATTAATAGCATGACGCTATTGTTTTTATAATTAGACACTACGGGACTACACTAGTTAGAAAATTAATAAGCAAATTTAGGAATTGTTAAAAAAAATTAAAAATTACTACATACTAATGTAGTAATAATGTGTGACTTATATTATTTAAGTGTTTGTTATAATATTATGCTTATACGCAAACATAAAACATTATATTTAAGACACACTAAAGAATTGTGATGGCAAACGATCTATTCTATCCTTTCAGTATCTACACTATGTATTCTATCCAGTATCTTACAAAGCTCAACAAGTAATAAAAAACAATAATTTTCGTCGTTCAGTCCATAATAACCTTTCTTCACTGAACATTTTATACCTTATATTTTTGGAACGGTAAGGTTGGTCGTTAAGAAATTTCATTTCCTTTCCTTTACATTGAAACGGAAAATATAGAAAATAAACTTATTTTATTTGACTTGCCGTCTTCTCTATATTGCTACGCTTTTGAAACAAAAATATATTGAAAGCATATTTCAGACACATCATGTAAGAATTTTATACCATGTTTACATATGTTATATATATGGAATGAATTTGTATGGTGGTTGTTGAAATTAGTATTTATGTAGCTAAACAATAATTTAAAAAGTAAATTTACACAGAAAAAACAACGATTACCAATTTACTTACCTACATTAATTATGACTTAGAAAATAAATGTTGTTTGTTGGTAGCGTGCCCAGCAAGCTGTCGGAGTTGCCTCGCTGTGAGGTTGATTCGTTGACCAGGGTATATGCCGGCCCTAGGATTACCAGAGAAATTCTCACGAATACATATATATACATATAAATTCGTATATTTTAATAAAAGAAAAAACTTTTTGTGCAAAATTATTTCAATTAAGTTTAAAAAAACATGACAATGTTGTTATACAACATGTAAAGTTACTTTCTGCAATAAAAATCGTGCTAGAATTTCTATTCATTGTATTTCAATGAATTAAAACATCAGCTTGGTTATTTTAAGAGCCGTATTTGTAAGGGTGGTGGCATTGCCGCCTCGGTGTCGTGGCACTTTGCCAACAACTCATCTTACCTACATTCCACCGAGGCGAGTAGAGAAATGCCTTATTTAGTCAAGTCCAACGGACATGGATTGTGTACGTGTAAGAAAACTGAATATTCATATATTTGTCACTGTACTTTGAGAATGAATATTAGGGTCATAAGGAGATGTGTGCATTAGATATTAGATACCGGCTAACTGCTAGTCAAACTAACGCAGGAGAGTTTCGTTCAAAATAATAAAAATAATATTATAAAAAAGACTATAACTAACATGACCAATACCAATTAGACAGCAGTAGGTGGTAGTATTATGAGAAATAATTTGAGAGAAATACCGTGAAGTATTCATCACATATTAGACACGATCGATCAAGTGCGAATCGAACGATACACGGATATTAGATATGAGGTTAGAAAAAACCTTGCGAAGATATAATTCTGAATACAAAAATGCAATAAGTAGATAACATTTCGCTTAAAAATGTTGTGGAGAATGTCTAAATTTATACAAAATAAAGCGATTCTCACATAGATATTTCTGTTCCCGAACGTCATTATCTATGATTGTTACTATCCATATATGAAAGCAGTATTGAGTTTGAACGTGGTTTGAACTATAGACCAAAACATATTAAGGACGGTGAAAAATACTTCAGTCTTCTGCATTTATTCAATTTGCCAAGTGACAACATATATTGACTTAAGCTTTCTGTGCAAAATTTAAGCAAGGAAACTTGTTAGATTAGCTCATGATTTGTAACTCGAAGAAATATGTCAATATTTAGACAGAACCCAATTGGATTTAATGTTTAAAAACAATATTTTAGTATTTCCTTATCTATTATGAAGAGAACTCTAAATGTTATACTAAGATCTGCTTTCGCTATAATATAAACCTTACGGGCCTGTAAATAGTCTACTGTCGGACATAGGTTTCTTCCATAAGGAGAATTTGCCACAATCGCCACGCTTAGCAAGCGGATTGGCGAATGCAGCACCTGGCGCCTCGCACCTTAGACGCTGCTGTCTGTCATCTGTCTGTTTTAATTTATGATTATCCTGGCATCTGTCGGTAGCCTTTGCGATTTTCAAGGTTTTTTTCCTTAGTCGTCTCTCACGACACCCACAGTAAGAAAGAGGGTGGTAAATTCGTATGTGTGTGCATCACTCGTATCAAATGAGACAGTCATTGGAGTTCACTGCGAGAAAAATATTTCTAAGTTGAGAGGGTTTATCGTAATCGCCTCGCTTGGCAGCCGGATTGGCGTACGCAGCACCAGACACCACTTGCCCATCAATCTTATTAATTTGTGGTACTATATTCCTAATTGTAAGTCACCACGAGATTTTAAGGGCAAGCCCTCTCGCATTGTAATGGTACACAAATTGTATAAAATGTCAAATATGAATACTATAAATGTATAATGAGCATGGGTTTTGTTTATTATTCTTTGTTTAGTTTACATTTTTTTTTTTTTAAATACCTTCCACTGTAGGAATTTCTCCAGTGTCGCGGAAGCAGTTTACATACATAAATTGAACATGAACCTAGAACAGAACAGGAACTATTATTTGTAGTCTATACTAATGTCCATACTAGTATAAGTACTAGTCCCGTGCGGGAATCGAACTCGCGACCTGCAGCGCCGCAGCTGAACGCTTAGCCGCGAAGTGGTTAGGCGCCGAGCCTGAAATGAGTACGGGTAATTCTAAATTTCCATGCATGGAATGCCAGCTTTTGTGGGTATTCACATGAAAAGGTTTATGTCCCTTAGTGGACTTGTACATGCCAGTAAAGAAGAAGTAGAAAGAGGTTCTATACTCGTTCGTAAATTAATCTTTCACGTGTTTTGACATGTTGATATAATATAATATCTATTGTTATAATATATAAAGAAATTTAGAAATTAAAAAGTTAATATTTTTTAAGGAAAAGTATTAATCGAATAATATACAGCTGTAGAACGTATAAATGTATAATTCCACATCTTCGATATGATTTACGCAAACCTGCCGGATTCAGATGCAAATTTCGTCCTAACAAAGTATATTTGAGTAAAGGTGGCTTGGGTATTCGCAACGTTCGTATATTCTATACTATCTAATGTAAACGATAAATTATGGAGTAGAATGTTAGGCGTACCAAATGTGTAAAAAAATACTTCGATGCTATTTATAATTTAGAAGCTTGTAAACTTGTTTGCCTTATTTGTTTTTCAGTTAATAATATTATATATACTGAGATGAAATTAAAGAATATAGTTGATAAAACGCTCAAGGATTATATGATTTTATATTCTTTGTTTACGCGATTTATCTCTAAAGATTCCGGGCAAACATGCATTGCATCGCAAAAATCGCGGGCGCAGCTTCTATTTTACAAAATAACTACTCTGACCATAAATAATGCTACAAATTTAAAGTTTTTCTGAATTCAATTTTGGAACACGTTTATTATTGTAAAAATATTCGGTCGATTTGCCGCCACTTCACATAAATTTTCACCGTTTCATATATTGTAACGTGAAATGAAGATTCCCGGTAGACAGGGTTGTTGCGAATTATTAAACCAGACCTGAATCTGGATACTGAAGCTGAAGTTAGGAGCTTATCGTCGATACACAGGAAATGCCCTAAATAAGTTTAAGAGAGGATTGAAATTGTGACACAGAAATGTACTGTTTAAAATTACGATTGAAGCGCACAACAAATGAAATAACAGTGTATGATATACTTTTCAAAAATGGACCGAAGGCTTTTCAGCAAGACCTGATCACGAGGCACAAACAACTTAAACCAGGTTTGAGAAAAATAGCTGCTTCTTAATTGTGGTAAGTACTAGAGGATGTGGTTTGCTCAAAGCTAGCAGTGGCTAAATTCCCCATTCAGAGATAGTTCGTAAATTTATGAATTCGTGAACAGAGAGATTAAAGGTCTGTATAAGAACCAAAGGGGACCACTTTGTATCAAATTATTTTTAATTAAGTTCACCGACTTAGATAAATATGTACACATAAAAGTTTATTATTATTGCACTGTGTCTTTAAAATATATATATGCGTTTAAAGGGTAACAGAACCTGTGGTAGTTGTTAGTTCCAGGTAAGTTAAGAAAGTGCTGTAAATAAAAGCAAGGACAAAAACATTTCCCATGTACGAGTAAGTAATATAAGAGAAAATTAACTAGTTTAGTCATTCACTTTGAATTTTTTGTAATGTAAGTACGACGTACAAAGTATGGCGGGTTCAATGTTTAATATCAACCTAACAAAGAGTTGTGCTGTATCAATTTATTTCAAAAGTATTTTCTTTAACCCTTGCGTTTTAGTTGTTAATAATGTTATCGCGCACGGAATTTTATTTTTTATGCCAAGCGAAAAGACCAACTCACATTTCTGTCGTGCGAATGAAGTTTTGTATTTCGAACTATTTCTACGAAAAAACAACGCAAATTGACTTTTTAGTAAAAAAACCTCAAAAAGTAAATTTTAATGGGTAATTAAACATCGATAGCGGGTTATTTTATAACTGGTTACTTTTTTTTATTATGTTGGTTGGTAAATTATAAGTTTTTGTAATTAAACGTGTAAGGGGGATATATCACCTTTTGATTCAAATACGTATCTGTTATATCCAATACTAATTTTAACGTGAATGTTTCATGTTCGAATTCACATGGTCGTTAGTAAACCTAAATAAATAAAAGCGACGATGGGCTGACAACTTATTAAAATTTTTGAGTAAGTTCTATTTTTCGAGTCTTTTTTCAGGCATAGGTGTAAATAAAAAGGTATCCAAAGAGTAGTATTGGTGTTTATAGCAATTCTTTGTTGGGGTCCATAATAGAGTAGAGACAAAGCGCCCCCATTGCATACAAGAAAAAAAAAGACACTCAATTGCTTCATGTACATTTCACGAGCAGTGCATCATCTAGACATTGACTGCAAGCCCAAAAATCGATCGAGGTAGTCCCACGCTTTGCCACTTTAGATAACTTGTCACTTTATCGAATGATAAATAAAAAGATTGCCATGTGATGTCTGTGTAATAATCTGCCACCTCATTTCTTCCCGTGGGTGGCGTAAGGTGCGACTAAGGGAAAGCCTTGAACATAGCTGTGGCTACCGATGGATGGCGGGATAACCATACCAGACTAAAATTAAGGGGACTGATGACGGACAGCAGCGTATATGGTGCGAGGTGTCTGGCACTGCGTACTACCAATTCGCTGCCCGAGCGCAGCGATTGTAGCAAATCCTCCTTATGGGAGAGGCCAATGTCCTACAGAGGACTGTTTATAGGCTGTTAAGGTAAGGTAAGGTAAATAAAAAGAACCGAAGTGAACACAGCTATTACCAACGAAGCACTCTATCATTGATTAGGTGACATATTTGGTGTGTTGCCCTCTCTGAACTCAAAGATGGAATAGAAGAACCGACGGTATCTTGATTTTTTATCGAGGTAAGATGTAATTAAAAAGAAAAATTGATAGTGAACATCTATAAAGTATTGTGCCGGCTAGTCTTAATTAACATCCAAATTTCATTTCAATTTATTCAGTCACTTGGGAGTGAGTGTGCGACAAACATCAATACATACAAAGTTTCACATTTATCATATAGTACGTAAACGTTAAAGTATATAATTCAGTATTATCGTTACTAATTAAAACTCGCGATATATTTGTGATAATTCATTATTAGTGTACACTATTAGTTACAACAGTGTTATCTTTAAACAGCAGAATAAACATCCATTAAAATTCCAATATTGCATTTGTTTGACATAAGCCAGGAAAATGCATGATAAATGAGCGCGAGGCAAAACTAACGTAATATTATTCACCGCGCGGTGGATATTTTAATAACCTAGGCTAGGTACTATCTTTAAACCCAGTTTGTTTGGTTTTACAATGAATAGGTTAATTAAAATAACACTGAATTAGATTAATATTGATAAGAAACTTGTCGCCCGTGTGGTATCGGCGTAAGAGTCTGCCACCACCTTTCTTCCCGCAGGTGTCGTTCGAGGTGAAAAAGCCGTGAAGTTCGCAGGTCGCGGAATAAACATCTCGTAAAAAACAGACAAAAATTAAGCAGATCGATGACGGGCCGCGGAGTCTATGGTGCGTGATGTCTGGTACTGCAATCGCCAATCCGCATGCCGGGCGTGGCGATAATGGAGAATCCTTATGGGAGAGACCTGTGTCCTGCAGTGGACCATTAAAAGGCTGTTAAGGTAAGGTAAGAAAATTGTAACTCATAATTTTAAGTATATTACTTACTTACACCTTACTTTATAAGCCTGTAAAAGCCCATTGCCGCATATAGACCGCACCATGAGACTGCCACGCGAATCCAGCATGCCGTGCAAACGTAGTACGGTCGTTAAACGCAATACCAGTGCCCTCACAGTGTAAACCAAAATAATTATAAAACAAAACAGTAATATTAAATATTTATTTTGAATAGTTAAGAAGCAACAAACTAAATGGTGTCTATATTACTTAAGTAAGTAGAAGGTAGATGCTTAATTATGCAATTATAATATATTACATAGAACAAACAATAAAATAAAATTTCTTTTCTTAGTCTTTGGAGATAAAGATTGTAGCTATATTACTGCTTACGATCTGGAGTAGGTGAAACTTTTAAAAATAATGCATATTTATGTGAACTTTCACAGGACGACACTTATCTAGATAAACTTGGAAAGTAAAACATTATTTAAATACAAAGTTTCATCGAAATCGTAAGAGCCGTTTTCGAGAAACTAATTATATAATGTAATTGTATACATTTATATACGAAAAATGCTTAATAGCACAACGCCGACTTCATAGTTTCAATGATATCTAAGTAAATTCAGGAATCCAAAAAATTAAAATTATTTATACGTTTTATACAATGAATCACTTAAGTAAGTAAAGCATAACATAATTACGTCTCCATATATATTTAAAATATTTCATTACTTTCCTAATACTAATGGAATAACATTTGAACTTTGCAAAGATGAGAAAATCATATTCATGTGTATTTTTAATCAGTTCTAATTTTCACAAAATGTGAACATTAAAACTTTTTGTAAAATTTTAACATGGAATTTTGGTAAAAGATTAACTTTTAATTAAATTTGTAGTATTTTTAATTACTTTCTTCAACCTTCGGAAGATAGTATCGATTATACCTGATTTTCCTTTTTAATTGCGTCAATAAATCAGACATTCGTAAGTATTTGCTTAAAGCAATCTGTTTACCCCGAGTTGTGTGCAGAGCGATTTATCAATAGCAGCTGCTTGTCAGTTGGAGATGACTGAGGGTATTAATTGTTCTTTGAACTACAACATCTCTCTGTTTATACTCCAATGATAGAATAATTTAAGCTTTAGAAACCTCAGAGTACTTTTAAACTTATGAATTACGTAATATATTTTTGGGTCAGATCTAATAAATTTAAGAAAGAAGTACTGTACGTCGTTACACCATAAATTGTGTGAACAAGAAATGTACTTTAACAACCCATTAAATTTTTCATTGATAATTAAAATACGTAACGTACGTTTATATTGTATCATATCTATGATATAATATAATCGGACACGCTCTGAAAAAAGGCAGGTCAAGAGTACTCTAAACCAACGAGCATGCATGCGAAGACTGTTGAAAGTGGAAAAAGCGAAAGACGTATGTCAGGACCTTATCAAGTGGAAGAAGATTGTCTCTGCCTACCCCGTTAGGAACAAAGCGTGAATATGTACATACATACATACATATCTTTGATACCCAAATCAAACTTTATATTGATGACACAATACTTGCAGGTTGCGGGTTCGTATCTAGCTGGGGGCTTTTTAATTTCAACATAATAAAACCCCCTACTGTGCAGGTAGCACGTGATGCACCCAGCTTGCTATCAAACGAAGTTTTGGCGACTGAATGATGGCGAAATTCATCCGTATTAGCTAAACCCAAATTTCACGAGTACGAGTACTCGCACTGATCTCACCAACCCGCCGTGCCTGCCCAAAGTAGTCAAGCCCTCTTATAAATGTATTCTGGGTCGCTGACGCTTTCTTGGATGTTTGTATGTTACATAGATCTATACCCAATGATGATAATATGTTACTATCATTCTAGACACTGGTCCATCACTGGATGGACAACAACGTCTAAGAGTGCATGCATTAACGTGCCAAGCATGGCAGTTACTGGGTGTATTAAGAAAATAATCTTTGAGTCGTCTTAAAGGATTTTCTGTAGTGTGAATCAAATAAATACGAATACCTGTTAATTTAAATACCTATTAAATTGGAAATCTTTTTTTACTCCTTTTAAATGTGTAAATATTTAACAACATATTATTATAGGTGTTGTAAGAGACGACTATGGGAAATGTTTGGAAATTCTCAAAGCACCTAACGCGTCGCTAAATAACCATCTCGAATATGCCAGTCCTAAAGAAAATACACAGATGCGTGACAGGCAATGTTTTGGACTGAAATCCGTAGAGTAATCTATAAAGTATACTAAATTATGACATAACCCGACCTATGGATATATAAGTTCTTTCTATAACTCTGATTGAGCCTTCTAGATGGATGACACTAACATTTTATTAAAAATTAATAAAATCCAAACAAAAGAATCGAAATTTAAAATTATCAACCTATTTTTTGTTTAAATTTGTACGGAATAACATATTTACAGCCTAGTTTTTATCTAATGTTGATATTATTGTTACGAATGCCCGATAATGTCTTGTCAACTCTAAAATCTTTCTTGTTCTTCTTGCATGACGTGAAGTTGTGCCATAAGTACGACAAATCCGCCGGCTGCGAACGGAGTTGCACCCTGAGTGGTCTGTAATGAACCGTTAGCCGCAATCTTTTCCTTTTGCTGCTGTCCAACTGCAGCACGAGTAGTTACACCTTCTTTATTTTCTGTAGGCATGACCGGCATTCTCCAATTCCACTTCTGACACCTGTTGTTGCAAGCTTCGGGTTGCAAGATAGGAGTAAAAGGCCGATATCGTAATCTTTTATTTATTTGGCCTCTTACAAAGGGCATAGAGTTTCTTCCTTATATGCTATCCCACGCACGTGATCTTTCACGGGTCTTCCTACCAGTAACCAACCTTCTGTCTTTTCCTGCATTGGTCAGTTTACCTTCACTTCTTGTTTACAACAAAGCTTACAGTCAACGCTGCAATGATCTTCGTATTATTACTGTTCTAAATACTAAGCGGTCAAGCCTGTCACCGATGGGCAGAGGTTACGGATTTCCATGTGGTACGACACAGCGTAGCTAAACGGGCTATCGCTACCCTCTTGTCCCTCCGGAAGATAGAACGTGGCGGTTAACGTTTCTCGTCGTCACGTTTGCTCCCAGATATTACTATGAGATTTTTTTAGCTTTTTCCCTAGTCGCCTTTTACAACACCCACAGTAAGAAAGGGGTGTGGCATATTCTTAGGCTGCTACCTTAATAAATAGTCAATAACTTACTAGAGCTATGCTACAGCCATTATCATCATCATCATCATCATCTCTGCATGTAAGCCGATAACTGTTGGGTAAAGAGTAGAGGAGTACTTACTAGCTGACGGTAATGAAATATTTGTTTAAATTATATAGAACAAATTATTTTAAAAAACAAAATTACCTTTTCAGATTACTTCTCTTTCATTCTTTACTAAAACTATTTTATACTTTGGGTCGTAAAGTTTTTGTGTAGTAAGCATTTGCCTGTGCACCTGAAGGCAGTAATTTAAGTTGAATCATTGCAATAAATTGAGAATGCGGGGCTGGCACTGGCGCCTCTCGGGAAATTATTGACATTTCTATTCCAACAAATTGCGATACCGTATGTTCGAAATAAAGCAGTCGTGTCTTTGTAGACATCATATTTTATATTAAAAGATAAAGATAACGTTATCGTCAATAAATAACGTTTTAATTATACTGCGGTTAAGAAAATTTATTAGATAAGTCTAAGCTTAAGTGGACACAGTTTCGAGATAAGTGCAAGAGATTTTTATTAACAAGTTTCATCATTTCATTGGCCTCGGGGGTGTATTCTTTAAAGCTCGGTCGGCTCAGAAACGTCACGACTACTACGTCATACTGAGTGATAACCTTTTTGGTATGGCCTACGAGTCATCACTTCAGCCTATCAGAAGTCCACTGCTGAACATAGGCCTCCCCCAAAGATTGCCACGAAGCTCGGTCCTGAGCCACCTGCATCCATCGACTTCCCGCAACACTGCGCAGGTCGTCACTCCATCTTGTGGGGGGTCGTCCTACACTGCGTTTGTCTGTACGTGGCTGCCACTCGAGAACCTTTTTTCCCCAACGATTGTCAGTTCTGCGAGCTATGTGGCCGGCCCATTGCCACTTCAGCTTGCTGATCCTTACGGCTATGTCGGCTACCTTAGTTCTGCTGCGGATATCATCATTGCAGACTCTATCGCGCAGAGAAACACCGAGCATAGCCCTTTCCATAGCGCGCTGAGCAACTTTGAGCTTCGAAAAAATTCACGAACAAATGATATATGTAAGTAAATTTACACAAAGGAGTAAAATATTCTTAAAAGGGTATTATAAAAGGGTATTAGTTGAGTGAGTTTTCACCAATTATCAGGATTTGAATTTATTTACTCACGATTTATTAGAAACGCTTATACCTTGCCCTTCCGGATAGTTTGTGAAACTATTTTTGATTTTATACGAATTGTAATTTACCGCAAATTCTTAAGTAATAGTTAAGAAATCACACTCAGGGTAGCAGATTGTTTGGAATGTTGGCGCCTCTATATGTATGCTATTCGTTAAGGTGTGTAACTGAGCATGAATAAGGCGGCTCGAATGGCCGATCGATAGGAGTATATGATGACCAGCCGACTTGTCAGCTCGCTGAGCGCCTTCCAACTGTGAAAGATAGTTTCTAAAACTAGTACAGTAGATGGATAAGTTTGCTTTGCTTTGCTGAATAAGTTGTAACCTACTTCGATGTTTTTCCAGGCCTTTTCTAATATTTTTTTAATGTAAGTTACGCAATGTTGCTGTATTTAGGAAACGATGTAGATCTTGTCTTAACAACTTAAATTAAATAAAATTTGTAAAAGTATGTATTTAATTTGTTAATATATTTATTAATATTCAGTGATATTTAAAAAAATGCCTGGACTCCGAATTTATATCCAATATTAACCATAATAATCCAATATATTTTTTCAAATATAAAATGCGCATGATTTTTATAACCTATTTTCATAAATTTACAGCGAGTGAACGAACTATGGGTAGTAACATAATTTACAGAGTAAATAAAGTATTTTTTTATTTTGAATTAAATTATAATAGTTTTTAATGATATTAGTTAAAATGTAAGAAGCGTTCCGGAATTACTCAATAACTCTTTAAGTAGGACGACGCTAATCGTAAAGCGTTAAAAAAATCACAAAGTTTATAACACATACAATTGATGTCTCGCGTGTAATTAGGTAATGTTGTAATTCACCCGCAATCGTTGTGACAGAAATTCACGGAAACACATCTATTACACCGAGGGACATCGTAGTATAAGATTCTTTTGTAAATTGTGGCCTTTTGTCGCCGGAATCTGATTTATGTAGCTCTTTATACAGGAGTTACAGCGAACCCTTGTGACAATTTACACAAGAACAACTGAATTATTCATTCCTTCATTTAGAATTAATTTAATAACAAGGCTTTTTGGGAAATAAATAGACATTTTTGTGAATAGCAAGTTGAAAAAACTTTAATTTGTATTTGGTCACGTCAAAATGGCTGTCTATGATATGTCGAATGATTCGATACGTAGCAGAAGTTGTTATCTGCGTACATACTTTGCATGGGATCGGGACGGAGGTCAGGCAGTTAATTTTTTTTATGAAAAAGTTCAAATTAAATTTTTATAGACAATATTTTTAATTTCTAATGTGGAGGGTGGATTAAAAAAACTGATCACACATGTTTATCGAACCTTGTTCAATCTATTGGCAAGACATTACGCGTACATTGGTTACATTGTATAATGCGCTGATTTCGTAGGGAAAGAAATAACGTTCGTAAACATTTATAAATTGATTTATTATTTCGTAATAGGATTTCTGTTTATCTCCAATAGTTATATTCACATAACCTAGTGTAAATGATGTACTAGGTTAATATTAATATTTATTATTCATTACGCATCGCTTGCACCAAGGGGGTAAAGCAGAGACTAGTGATTTAATGATCTATATAACTCGTCAGACAGACAGTTTATGTATGTTAACGTCCATAACCTCGCAATATTGTTGTAAAAGCCGCGCTTGTTTCCCAATGCCGTGGGAGATTATCAAATGTAATCTAATTTAGTCGTCTTTTTACTTTTGGTGATCAGTGAAAAAAGTTATTCTTGGATTCTACCTATTCTTCACGCCCTACCTAAAGATTTACCCATTTTAGGAAGATAATATATTTTTTATCGTCAATCGCATTGTTTTAATAATAGAAAATCATTAACTAAATACAGTTTAAGTAGTTATGAATTCGCCTTGTCGCAAGTATCGTAAGAGTCCATAGAGATTTAAATTTATTAAATAGGTAATAATAAATATGATTACATATAATTGAGTAATATTCATAGACACATTTAAATAAATATTTATATAGATCTTTGGGGGAGGCCTATGTTCAGCAGTGGACTTCTAATAGGCTGAAATGATGATGATGATGATGATAGATATAAATACATACATAATTTTGTAAATACACAATATATTCGATTAAGCTAAGTAGTGGTCTTTTACACGTTTCTTAAATAAAAGTATAGTTCCACAAGCTAACCGCATGGACTGCAACGGAACACGAATAAAAACAGGAGTTATGTATAGGAAAAGTATGGAGAGTCCTGACATTCGATCTGCATGGCACATCCGGAGGGTGAACGAAGAAAAATAGGTTCCTGACGAAGAGGTAGGGTTATGCAGGATGTTATAAAGGAGACATAATAATCGAGTATTCCTGCGAAGTCGAATTGGGGCCACTTGAGGTTCTTGCGAAACTAAGATATTCGGTCAAATTTCTTGAGTCTGAAGATGAAACAGATTGACAAATTTTGCAAGCGTTAAGCTTATTTAGTAGCACCTCTGTAGCAAACAAATAACAAGCATTATAATAAACTGAGCAGTTTATATTACTTTTAAATTTTAAACAGATAAACCAATAATGATTGATAGACGGTAAGAAAAAAAAATATTAAAGGAAGGAAAACGCGCTTAAATATTCTCTCACGTACAATCGATGTTTGAGTTGATTGGATACATGGACAAAGCAACAATTCACACAAAAATCGTCCTTAATTTGAACGCGAAATATGGAGAAACTACGATTTGACAGCATTTACGTTATTAATATATTGCATTTAGAAAGCAATCAAGATTATGAAGTCGATTATCTACCTCTCACTGAGTTCGACAATTTGTACTGCATAAAACTTTCGGAACATTTGATCCAGCTTTCTCTTGATGTTCTGATCCTAACCACGTCAAATACAAAGATCTTAAGGTCCTCCGGATTATTCTTCCCCTTTAATGGAGATATTCAAGAGATTTTTCTACGAAACTTTTAAGAGGGTTATCCATGATAATCCGTCGCTTACTGACCGAATTCGTTTTAGTCACTTACCTGGTAATATCAAATCCTTTGCAGCTGAGTTTGTTCTAGCTGTTGAAAATTATAAAACGGTTTAAGATGCTCTTATTTAAAAACAACACGATTAACGCGTTTTAGCTGTTAACTATTTAAATCTATTATTTTCCCAGAACTCTTCTGCTCTAGGTTCCGCAAATTTGAAGCAAGTAGTAGATACGTGCTGTTGTCTTAAGTAAAGCCTCAATATAAATAAAAATTCTTCCTGTACCGTTAAGTTCAACCAGTGAGAGGCTCACTTTCTACCACTCTCTCGAGTCATAAATCGCAGGCTAAATACGAAATTGAGGCCTTAGTGATTGACCAGATAAATTGTCAACATCCTCTTACTCAAATCAATGCCACTAGTATGCATCATTTGAGTGGTCTGTCCTACGCAAACGACTTCCAAGCAATTCCGGCTGATGTTGATATACTCAACAATAGTCGCATCTGTTGCAGCATGCAGCAGTTATGTTAAAATTAGTATTAAAGATTTACATGATAAGGTCATAGTGAAGGCTGTGAACATACAGCCGTCTGTTTGCCGATGCACTAACTGTTTAGGGGTTTTAAACAGTGTACCGTCCCTCATGGATGGAGGGACCGCATTGGCTGGAGTCTTCTTAGTCTAAGCCTGTTCGCGTTACTTTTGACCGTCAATTTTACAGATATAACGACAGATAAGAACATCTCTGTAACCTATAATTTTATTTTGAATTTCGCCAACCGCTTCTCTCATCATCATCATTTTAGCCTATTAGAAGTCCACTGCTGAACATAGGCCTCCCCCAAAGATTGCCACGAAGCACGGTCCTGAGCCACCTGCATCCATCGACTTCCCCCAACACTGCGCAGGTCGTCACTCCACCGCTTCTCTAGTTGAAACAAATGTTTGAGGGCATTTGTTTTATACCAAAGTTTTCCAAGAAACTACCGAGAGGTTTCTGATTCGGAAACTGCTGAATCATTTCAAGTTCATTTTACACAGGCTGCGTTCATTTTATCCTTTGATAGCTGACCTTCCAAGCTCTCAAGTATTTCCGTCGGTTAAAGCTTACTCTCACACGGGTTATGACTGTGCAGACCCTATTATGTTTACTGATTTGTGTAGGCTAGGAGTAAAACCCTACGCAATGGCTTCTTAAATTTGGGTCAATTAGCTTAGCTACACGTTATTTTATAGTTCTTAGTTAAGTATATTTCTTTTTATTGGATTCCAATTTTGTTAAAGTATGTTATATTAGTTATCGTATATGATATTCGCCTGTTTTAAACAGAAAACTACGAACCGCTAGGTTATTATTGTTGGTTTTAGGTTTTATAACCTACCGTTATTTATTTCGTGGTTTTAACTTGTTTTGAAAGTTAAGGCCAGGGTAAATGAACACGCCGAAAAGAATATCTGTCATGCCGAATGATTCCACAAACAGCGGGAGTTGTTTGTACTTATTCTGCGTTTCGCCCAGCATCGAGACATAGGTCAGCTCGCATCCTGTCTGTATTTTATTGTTTGTGCATCGTGTGTGTTAAATATGTGGAATAGAACCCCAGAGTTGAGCCGCCCTTCTCTCCTCGAGTCTCAGATGAGGCATGCAGGTAGATGGACTTGCAATTTCCCACTGCTACACCATTGTTTTTAGCCCCCGAGCCTGAACCCACCTTAATTAAGTGAGTTTGGCAAGCAATTCCGCTGGTCCTTCCTTACTAAACAGAACCAGCCTCTACCGAGAGCCTGAGCTATCATTCTTATTACGCAATGATTGATTAAGATGTCCCTCGCGGACACACCAGTTTTCATTTTTATTTACTGCCATATAGCAGTTGTTACTTTTATGAAAGCTAGTCTCTTCCTTTTGATAATTTCATGAGACTAACTTTCATGCAACTGTGTGCGCACCTCGGCATCGGGATAATAACTTATGTTCGTTCAAGAAGTGAATCACTCGCTCGTTTGCTCCACTTTTATATTCAACAAATTACATTATATACTCGTTATTAAATTAATAAAGTAGTCATTTAGATTATAAATCACAAAAATATTAGCTAGAAGGTAATAAACCTTATTGGCACAAAAAAGCTTTCGCATGTACAACACTCGAGGAAAGAGAGGAGTACAGATCTCTTACGACGCAACCATATTTCGAGAAATTTAGTTTCGTCAACCTGTATATTGTATTGCTGGACACACGTCAATTACTATTATATTTGGGTATGGGGTGTTTAGATGGATTTTGCTCTATTCGTCGATCGTCAAAACCTCATCTGTTAGTCAGCAGAGTGCACCGCGTATTACAAAATGAATAATTTATATGCACTAGCGACACTATTATCTATGCAGTGCAGTAAGCAACTGCCGACAGTATTGGAAAGTTTTATACTCAAACCGAAGACCAAATCCTATATAGAGGGCTCTTACTAATGAGATTTTCGAAACGTATGTATGATAGGTTGACCAGACGTTGTTTAAAATAAGCTCTGATTAAAGCCTGTTGAAACAACTAAAATAACTGTCTAGACCTCGGACCACTCTGTTATTGGTTATGCGGTCGTGAGAGTTTATTTATTTATATTTAATACGATATTACGGTAAACTTGCGAATTATTCACTAATTATCAATTTTACCATATGACTATTTGAATGGGCTCCCTTGCCCTGATTGTTGTGTTGACGCTTTCATGGAAGGGGGTTGGCCTGTAAAGGACTCTTTAATTTTTGTGAAAAAGGAGTAAAGACTGGTCAAAATCTTGGATACAGTGAGCCTCTTTGTGATACACTTTTCAAAAATCTAACTTGTACTTTCCAAAAAAACTAACAACAAAAAAAACAAACAAGGCATGAATAGCTCAAACTTGGCTCGAGAGCAATGTACAGGACTGCGTAATTCATAAGAGCTATACACAGCTTTTCAGTTAAGATCTGATCCCGTGGTGAAAAATGTTACTCCGATATTGTGCCTCCCAAAAAATCTTTAGCTAGCAGTAGCTAAATTTCCTATCAGACAGTGCGTAAATCTATAAATTCTGATCAGAGATTAAAGGCATGTATCAAAGTTAAAGGCCGTTTTGAATATTTTTTTTTTCAAATTAATAATAAAAAATCTTCACAAAAACTTTCGCATGTACAACACTCGAGGAAAGAGAGGAGTACAGATCTCTTACGACGCAACCATATTTCGAGAAATTTAGTTTCGTCAACCTGTATATTGTATTGCTGGACACACGTCAATTACTATTATATTTGGGTATGGGGTGTTTAGATGGATTTTGCTCTATTCGTCGATCGTCAAAACCTCATCTGTTAGTCAGCAGAGTGCACCGCGTATTACAAAATGAATAATTTATATGCACTAGCGACACTATTATCTATGCAGTGCAGTAAGCAACTGCCGACAGTATTGGAAAGTTTTATACTCAAACCGAAGACCAAATCCTATATAGAGGGCTCTTACTAATGAGATTTTCGAAACGTATGTATGATAGGTTGACCAGACGTTGTTTAAAATAAGCTCTGATTAAAGCCTGTTGAAACAACTAAAATAACTGTCTAGACCTCGGACCACTCTGTTATTGGTTATGCGGTCGTGAGAGTTTATTTATTTATATTTAATACGATATTACGGTAAACTTGCGAATTATTCACTAATTATCAATTTTACCATATGACTATTTGAATGGGCTCCCTTGCCCTGATTGTTGTGTTGACGCTTTCATGGAAGGGGGTTGGCCTGTAAAGGACTCTTTAATTTTTGTGAAAAAGGAGTAAAGACTGGTCAAAATCTTGGATACAGTGAGCCTCTTTGTGATACACTTTTCAAAAATCTAACTTGTACTTTCCAAAAAAACTAACAACAAAAAAAACAAACAAGGCATGAATAGCTCAAACTTGGCTCGAGAGCAATGTACAGGACTGCGTAATTCATAAGAGCTATACACAGCTTTTCAGTTAAGATCTGATCCCGTGGTGAAAAATGTTACTCCGATATTGTGCCTCCCAAAAAATCTTTAGCTAGCAGTAGCTAAATTTCCTATCAGACAGTGCGTAAATCTATAAATTCTGATCAGAGATTAAAGGCATGTATCAAAGTTAAAGGCCGTTTTGAATATTTTTTTTTTCAAATTAATAATAAAAAATCTTCACAAAAACTTTTATTATTATTACACGGTGAAGTAGTATTAAAGATATGCATTTTATGCGTACATGCGTAATAGAACTTATGGCCTACTAGGTATAATCCTATAATATTATTTTCAGTAGCTTAAACTGTAGAAAAACACTTAGCCTAAATTAAAATTTGAGCCAAACGCAAGCGCAATTATAGCGGTCGACGCGAGTGTATTTAATACGAGTGAATACGAATCTCGTCCATTTCGCTAATGAGTTACGTATGTCAAAGAGGTTGGATTTAAAAGATTTACACATTTACTTTAATTTAATTTAAGTTTTTAATTTAGTCTTCTTGAATTTTAAAATCTGCTTCTTAAGAATAAAGGTTAACTTTTTACTACGGTCTAAACCTAAAATGAGGTACCTATGTATATACCTAAGGTAAGGAGTCGCACTGAAAACTGTCTAGACCTATTATCGTTTCTATGAGCACTAATGAAGGGGCGCAGTGTCACTGGTCTATAAGGCGGAATATTATCTCTTTCACCAAATGCTAACCTCATATGCTCCCTACTAGCAAATAAACGAGATTCTCGAGAAAGAATGATGGCAGAATATCCGAATTCGCCAAATCCAAACCCCCTTAGAACAGACTAGTGCTGGAAAGAGTATCATCATCAGTACTGGCACTGCGCACAACAACGGTCTTACCCGGCGTGATGAGTATGGCCAAAACTTCAAAAATCTTTACGCCGGGTTTTGTTGGCGTATGTTCAGTAGTGGACTAATAACCTGGATTAGTTTGTAGTATCACTAATGCTGGATATTTATTTATTTATTTACTTTGTTCGCTACACAGCTTCTCTTACTGATGATGAACTTTACAAGCCTTTTTTATCGTAACATATAAAATAAACAATCAAGCAACATGATATAAGTGTAAGCTAAAGTTATAACAATCATTACGTTATAAATATGGTTATAAATCAGAGAAACGGAAAACAAAGTAATCCCAAATCTTTAATTATTTATTATTTTCGCAATAACTAAAATGAAAAATAGTTTTATATCCAAATCAAAATCTGATTTCTAAAATAATAAATAATAAAGCTGTGTAGTGGCCGCGTAATAACCTACCAATTAGTACTCGCGGTCTTATACGCTTGGACTAATTTTCGATAGTATAATGACGTTAAACAGATGGTGAAACGAGCATCAGCATCTTAGGCGTGTGTCGTCTGGTATTGATATAATTCGTCAGCCAAGCCTGGCGTTTATAGCAAATTTTCCCGTAGTAGAGGTTTGATATTTTATACAACCGGAATGGTTAATAGTAAAAATAATCTATTCTAATTTGAATGAAATTTATGCTAAAATGAGAAATATTTCAGCAGTTTTCAAAAAAAGATTTTTTATTTTAAATTTTCCGGAGGCAATCCCTGGTTTCCTGGAAATATTCACATTGCGCTACAAATTGCGAGCACCTCCGTCAAATTTCCGCCGCCCGACTCGCTATTTCCTGGACATGACGATATATTAAAATACAACCAATTGGATCGCATAGCCAAAAATTTAATATTTACTCGCACGGCGGTAATTTTCGATTTTTGTAAAATTTTAGTTTTTAGTATAATTTATATTATATAATTTGTAGTATAACTTTTGTTTTTCAAATTCACAAGAAAGAACTAAATTCAAGTTTATTTACAGATTTATAGTACCAAATATGATATTCGAATATAAAAAAAACGATATTTTTTTCTTAATAATTATACTAACCTCCATGTGTGTCAAAACATAAACGAGAAGACGCGCTAATTTATATTTACGTTACATTTTGAGGTTAACTTTAAAATCTCCAAATCATAATTGAATATTAAATCTCAGATTAGATACCGATCGCTGTATTATTTCTTCTTTGTAGGGCGAGTCACGGTGAAGCTATTTTTGTAGTATTATTTTGGCCTACGAAGAAATACTTGCTTTCATTCAATTTGCAGTGCGAAGCCCCAGAAGTCGGTAATCCCAAGCTTAGGTTTGTTGCGTCCCGCTTTTAAAACTCCTCGACTAAGTGCAGGCATCGACACGCTCTCCTTCTATTGTTTCTTATACTTTGATTGTACTTACAATTAAAATTACGTAATATATACATTGATGTATATATTATGTAATTTAACGACATGGCAAAAATAACGTAAACTACAGATTTGACATAAGAATGATTTGCATTGTTTTAAATAGCCAATCTTCGTGATTTCTTAAATTAATTATTTTACGGATAGTGTACGTTCCTTAAGAAATATGTATTATCATTATAGTCATAAGTGAATGATTTTATTTCAATAAAAGAAAAATACGAAACTATTTGTTTATAAACAGTTAATTTTTTTTATGTTTAGTGGAAATAAAATCAGCATGTGACAATCGATAACACGTGTAGCAGCTGCAAAATCAAATCACTTCGTCTAACTGGCATAAATCAAATTGCGTGCTTCTGAACATTTCCCTAGCATTTAATAGGCGGAATTTAATAAAAAACAATTTGTGTTGGCTTGAATGTCCCCAAATTCGTATAGTAGGTACTTAACTTTCAGCGAGTCACAAAAGCTAGAATTTGGCAAAGGAATATTAACAGGACACAAACAAAACTAAAGCCAAATGAGGCAATAAATTTTTGAAACGAGTACTTATTGTCTGATATCACTAAAGAAAACATTTCAAAAATATTTTTAACTGTTATTACTATTTTCTCTATTGCTCGTATGATAAAAAATCCACAAACTCATATTTATTATTATAAATTAAATTAAATTAAACAGCTTCATTTAAATTTAGACTAAATAAAGTTAAATGGTCTTTTCTGGGTTACCCATATAATAAAATGAATATGTGCCGGGCGTCCAATGCCCTTAAATATGGTTGAGGAGGGCGATGGCTACCACCTTGTGAACAGGTGCTACTCGTTCTTATGGAGGGTAGTCTGCTCGAGATTGCAGTTTACTTGTGCTATGATTTTGTGGATCACTATATTAATGTAGCATGGTTTCAGTTACCTATGAGACCGTACCTTTTATTTTAAGATACGCATTACATTTATAAAAAAAGGATAGTTACCTACGGAGTTTTTTTTCGCCGGTTTCTTCTCCGTCAGTTTCTTTTGATACATTTATTTCCTTTTATTCTCCCATTTATAAGGCAAAAATTATAAAAGCTTTAGAAATTCGATGCGAAACATAAAAAAAAATTTTTTCGTTGTTTTGTTTCAACGCATCAAGTTGTATGCGTCAAATTAAACACAAAAACCGACGATCTTAGAAGTGCATAGGTATATGCTTATATAGTGCTTTAGTAACCCGGAACCGTAATTTTCATTTAAAACTATTACAAAATACAATAATATGAACAGAATAGATTTTTCCCATAACCACTTTTTTCCGGTGGTTTTGGTAAATCTTTAAATATAAAACTGCCTACAACTGTTACATTGGCAAATATGCTACAGGTGAGCTTTCGTATTCGTAATATTAAATAATTTCACAGCTATTTGCGACCGAACACGGCAACTGGATAGGGAACTCTTGATTTGTTTTAACGTCTTCAACTATTAGTTTATTGCTTCCAAGTAACTGAATAAGCAATGTTATATTTAACCCATTTTTCTGTGTATTTTATTAAAATATAATATGGACCAAGATAAAGAAAATCTTTGATGTAGTTATTATTTTATAGTTCCCAATACGACTTGAACTATCGTGCGTCACTACCATAGAACTGGAATACGTCTGAATATGTATTGATATATACTTGTCCATATCCCTCAGTACATATACTACAAAGCATTATGTCCTAGTATATCTATCCGTAACATAAGTATTCAACTATTATACCTAGTAGTACCTCAAATATTTAGCTGTGTAATCACTTTAATAAAACTAAACATTTGAGCCCAAACTCGAAAGTTGGTAACTGCCATAGTGCCTGTGATCCAGTTGCCGGAGATCAAGTCATCACCAGACCCTCGGTTTTATTGGCTGTGAAATCACATACACAAACCTAAACATTTGAAGTTAAATTCGAAAGTTGTTACTGTCCTGGTGCCTGAGATCCAGTTTCCGGGAAAATGGCCATCACCAGACCCACATTTTTGAATGTGTAATCTCCTTCAATCCATCATCTAGACATAAATAAGTAATAAAAAATTGACTAGTTTAGGTATACTCATTAAACACAATGATATATTGTATACACATACATGAAACACAATATATATATATATATATATAATGATGCAAAGTTTGCATGAAATTAACTACCACGTTGTGCTATAATCGATCCAGCTGTCTGTTGTATATTAGTATTATGATGCAGCCTATTTTAAAATTTGTTTCTTTTAATCAACACTTTATAGTGACTGTTTAATATTTCAGTTTGATTTGAAATTTGTAGAGACGTTTGTAATAAAAAAAAAAAATATATAAATATTTACGTAAAGCTCAAAAACCCTCTCAAATATCAGAGAGGTGGCCTTTATCCAGTTATGGGCATTTACAGGCCGCTACTTAGTTATTTTTTACGTAATATATTCAAATAGATACTTGTTAAAATGACCACTTTAGATAGCATGTTAAAGGAGGCGATCAAAATACATTTTCCTCGAGGGATCGACCAGTACGCATAAAGAGCTTATTTGAGCATAGAGCTTAGGCCATAATTCTCAGTGAGCAGGACTTTGCCCGTACTCAAGAATCACATTACCAACACATTATGCTGATACATGTCTAAGTTGTGACGTCACCGTTGTCTAAGTTTTATCTCCATGTAGTACATTTACAGCTCTATTTATCTCAGTCTACTGTAAAATGAAAACGGCATAGATTAACATAGGATGTGCGATAATAAGTCTCATAATATGCGGTATAACTTGAATCAATATCTAAATAAAAAAAACTTAGTGTTTAATTTACATCACGTGCTTTATTTATACAACGTCATATCAAAATGACCACTATTTTGTAGTTGAATTGTGGAAAAAATACCTAATATATTGTTTTCAATATTAAAAGAGAATCTAAGAGTGAAAACCTATCATCGTTATCATGCTGTACACAAGTTTTGTCAAAACCACATTTTGACCATGCATTCTAATTGTTAGCTAGTTTCGTTGTTTGAAAATTACAAATATTGGCACCTCTGCCTACCCTGTGATGAACTACAGGTGTAAGTTTATGTTGCGTGTATTGCTTATGAAATTAAGTTGTTGACAAGTAGAAAGTAATAAATAGACAGTCGTCACAATTCACTTTGCGTGAAATCGATGAATGTTATATGCAGTATTTGGCCTAATTTTATTTTTTACGTAATATATTCAAATAGATACTTGTTAAAATGACCACTTTAGATAGCATGTTAAAGGAGGCGATCAAAATACATTTTCCTCGAGGGATCGACCAGTACGCATAAAGAGCTTATTTGAGCATAGAGCTTAGGCCATAATTCTCAGTGAGCAGGACTTTGCCCGTACTCAAGAATCACATTACCAACACATTATGCTGATACATGTCTAAGTTGTGACGTCACCGTTGTCTAAGTTTTATCTCCATGTAGTACATTTACAGCTCTATTTATCTCAGTCTACTGTAAAATGAAAACGGCATAGATTAACATAGGATGTGCGATAATAAGTCTCATAATATGCGGTATAACTTGAATCAATATCTAAATAAAAAAAACTTAGTGTTTAATTTACATCACGTGCTTTATTTATACAACGTCATATCAAAATGACCACTATTTTGTAGTTGAATTGTGGAAAAAATACCTAATATATTGTTTTCAATATTAAAAGAGAATCTAAGAGTGAAAACCTATCATCGTTATCATGCTGTACACAAGTTTTGTCAAAACCACTTTTTGACCATGCATTCTAATTGTTAGCTAGTTTCGTTGTTTGAAAATTACAAATATTGGCACCTCTACCTACCCTGTGATGAACTACAGGTGTAAGTTTATGTTGCGTGTATTGCTTATGAAATTAAGTTGTTGACAAGTAGAAAGTAATAAATAGACAGTCGTCACGATTCACTTTGCGTGAAATCGATGAATGTTATATGCAGTATTTGGCCTACTTGCGGGCTAGATGAAATAATAAAATCTTCGTTACAATTTATTTGAGTGCAATCGCAATATAACACCCCAAGTCTTAATTAAAATAAATAAAATTCATAATATAATAATGTGTCAACAAAAATCATTAATAGAATGTCTGATATAATTGAAGAACATAACAACAAGGAGCTTTTACGACGTTATCTTTAAACGTTTAATTAACCAAATCCGTTGTATGTAAGAATCTGTCTTTCCGAAATAACGCAATGCTTAGTTGCTAATTAGGGATTTTAAATAAAGGCAAATACTCCCGTAATTGGGATAGGCTTATGTCAAGCATTGAACTATTTATACGCTAACAGTGTTAATTTGTCTTTCAATCAAAAAAAATGTGATGAAATACCTTATCATCATTATTACATCTATAAATATTGTCCAACTGCTGAACTGTATACATAAAATTATTAGCAATAAATTTTCTTTATTGATTATTAATTTTAGAAGTATTGACTGCCAAAGATGACGTTGTACGTTCGAGCCCGAACTATTGTCGTGAACCATCACTTAGTACAAGCTTTTAGACTTAGTCGGAGTTTTACTATACAAATTTCGCGTAGTTTGTATATTGGTGAATTATTGTACGCATTGAATTTCAAAGTTCATTTCTCAAAGTCAAAACTTGTGATTTTGTCTAAGCGAAGTTACCATTTCGAAATATTCGTCCAACCATTAAAGCCACGTTCGTCGTTCGCCTTCACTAAAATATCCTCATAAAAAGTAATGAACGCAAAAGCAATAAATTTCCGAGGGAAATTTAAATTTGCGTCATTTATGAAAGTGAAAAAATTATTCGTTTGTTTTTTTATTTGACTAATTTATTTTTATGGTTAGAAGGTAATTCAAAATTATATAAAACTAATAATCATTGACCTAAGAGTATGAATCATAGATCGCTTTTACCTAAAAAAGTAAATCTAAAATATATCAAAAAACATTTTGCTAACTGGCAATTTATTTTAAATTTATGTTATTGTATGTTTTTTTCTGTAGCTAACAGTTACTTTGCGCTAAAAAATATATTTCGGTCTGTCAATATACGGCACTGCTGAACATAGACCTTTCCCCATGGGAGTATTTGTCATAATCAACACGCTTGGTTGGTTATCCCAGATACCCTGCTACCTTAGACGCTGCAGAGCGGCATTAGTCTATCCATTTTCAATCTGGTAGTTCTTGAGAAGGTTAAGCCGGCATCTATCAAATGCTAACTGTAAGATTTCAAGGCTGTTCCCTTAGTCCACTCTTACGAAACTCCCGTGAAGAATGGGGGTAGCAGGCATTATGCAATTGCAATGTGCCGTATATAAACGATGATGTTCAAAGAGAATAATAAGCTTTTTAAATGTTGTCTTTTGAGTATCTTAATGCGATTATGTATGTAGATATGATTGTCCAATATCTACCATGTGAGTTCTTAAAATACATGTAATTGAAGTTATGTCTGTAATGTTAATAAATGAAAAGGTTTTTAATTTAACGGCTATGTTATGAAAAGCAAGTAGTATTGGTCTTAATTGCACGCTGTTGATGTGAAACAATATAGCACTTTTAAAGAAAGAAAAGAAAGAATGTAAATGCTTTACGTGGCAGTATTTAAAGTGAGTGAGCCACTCTTACATGTTAGTGTAGCATCGTTTCTGTGCCAGGTGGCTCTAGTTAACATTACACTGTGGACAATAGACGTATACAAGAACTCTTGTGCGCGAAACAGCTTAGAAGTAATATTTGATATGCAAAAATACTGAAAGGATTCGGATTAATATTTAAACTTTTGAACTTTTTTCTGAAATTTAAAGCCTTTCATAAAGTTAGCACTATTACATAGGCCTCGTCACGAAAGCGCCTGCGAAAGCCGCCGCATACATTTCGTGGAATGCCCATACTCACTGCGTGACAAACGGGTTGGTGAGCATAGTACCGGTACCCTTGAACTAGTGATGGTGCTCCCCATCACTAGTATTTGGGAATTGGGTTTTTTAAAATTCGGCTGGATATTCCGGGATCGTAGGGTCGCCAGAGCCTTGTTTGTTACTAGCAGGGTTCACTAAGTACAGGTCAGCTCGGCATTTAGCTGCACTAAACGGAAAATATTGGTTATTGGCAAATTTATTACATGTTTAAGAATCCAACTTTCTTTCAGTGCCGACTACGAGAGTTAGTGAGTTGTTCGGCAGCAACAGGCCATAAGGCACCTCCACCATAGCCCTCAGAGGGGACGCTTATGCAACCTCTTTCGGTTAAAGTTGTTTGTAGGTAACAGAAGACTAGTTTGTCATCCAAATCCAATATTATAACAAATTATTAACAAAATTCAATATTTATTGGTAAGGTAAGCACGAGAACACTTCATAACACTTAAGGCTGGATCTGCGGGATTTTGGGGACAAAAATATCAAATTCCCCTCCGACTCTTATTTTTCGAACACACGACTTCGCTGGCTTGTCTTTTTGAATTGGTGGTATGTTGTTCTGGTAATAAACGTTTCCTTTTTCAATATCCGAAATGGAGTTGAAATTATTGCCTATATAGTCCAAACAAAAGTTTCGACTAAATATACTTATCGTACGCAGGTCTAATAGGGTTGACCTATTTATAGTGGCACAGAACGAGTGTATAGCTGTAATTTGAGCTTGGCTCTACTACGTTACTTGTTGATCTATCAAGGTCTATCAAGCCCCCCTAGACTTCCATCAATAGTTACTTACCACGTATTATTCAGCATATTCCACCTTTAAAAATTGCGCTGTGGGACATTGACCTCTTCTAATTGCAGCATTTGCTGTGATCGCCACACTTGGTGAGCGTGTTGGTAATCACAGTTCTACACCTGCTGCTGACCGTCACAGGTAATCATTTTCAATAAAAGATTTTTAATACAATTCTCTTAAACGACTTTTGCAACCCCTACAGGACGATATGGGGAGGCAGTTTCTATTTTGCTCCATAAGGCAGAAACACCCCTTAACGTTAACGTAGTGCGTTCCGTTTTCGAGTATTCAACTTCCTATCTTTTCGCACGATATATTTCTGGGACTTTTCCATGTACTTTGGACGTTTAAATTTTATAAAATATGTATCGTATTTTTAAATGCTTAAATTCAATGAATTTTATTTCGCCCTCATTTTAGTACAACAAAAAAATCTAAAACTAAACCTTTGTAATAGTAGTGTTTTTAAGCATACTTTTTTCATTCATTAGACATCTGAAAATATTGACAACACTATTTACAACTCAAAGACATACCATCTTCGAGGCATGTCATCGGAGTGTTTGATTAGGATAAGGGACAAGAACCAAGAACGTATGTAGTATGAATGTAGTATGAAAATTACGAATTAACTTACTTCTAACTCAACTAAGTAATTATTTGGTTAGATGATAACAACTGTGCACTGGTTCTTTAGGCTTTATTATGTTTCAGACTCTCTTGTAAATGCTCTTAAGCCTTGCATGTGATTATAAATTTTAAGTAAGATTCTTTACAATCGTTAAAAATACTGTCGATGTAAAGTTATAAACTCTCTTCTAAAGTCGTAGTTTAACAACGAGGTTCACTATCTTTATCTCACGCTTCGTTGCCCCCATCTCCAATTTAAGCATGTCTTCCTGGTAATTTAAAGTAACGACCGCCGGGTTTCTGTTCAAAGAAAATTTTAAGATAGGTTAAACGATTTTGAATAAAATTTCATGTTTCACAGACATAGCTTTAACTCCTTTTGTATAGTCCTAAGTCAGACACTAAAAAAATATATAACAATATATAAGTACCTTTACTTTAAAATTCAATGAAATTAATGTGTATAATTATTCGACATAAATTACTTAAAAAAGTTAGACCGTGCACCGAGGGTCCCACACAACCTCACAACAACAACCCTAAGAATAAAATCCTAAGAGAAATTCGTTTGTTTTGGTCACAGCTTACCTCAATTTTTTTTTATATTTGAAGATTTAAACTAATATTTGTTAAGGCTTCCTAATCAAACATCTGAAGGGAGATTTTGGACCCGGAAAGGGTCCGCCACGCTGCTTTAATGCGGGTTGGCGGGCTTATGTGAAGTGAAGCCCTCGAATTTTTGTTTTTGTATTATTTGTCAAACATGCAGGTTTCATGATGTTATCCTTCTCCGCCGAGCACGTGCTGAATTCGGCACTTCAAATTACTATTAACAATTTTAGTAGTGCCTGCACCGGGGATCGAACCCAGGTCACACGCGCTCTTTGAAATTAAAGTGAGCGCTCTGACCATTAATCTCTTACTCAATGAGTTCTAGACAATGAAATCCCAAATGCCAGGATAAGACAATTATCTTTTTCATGTATGGGAAAATTATGTGTATAATTGAATTTCTTATTCGGGTTTGCGTCAACACTCTTTACCAAATACCTAAATTTCTAGACACACAAAAAACTTTTTTTTTTCTAACACTATAATTGGATAGCTCAATGACAGGTGACACTGCGCTACATAGTTAGGCTGGTTGTAATAGTAGATAATAAAAAAAAATTAAATGAGATGCGACCAAATCTGTAATGTTTTTTGTTTAAATAAAACTATATCAATAATTTTCAAAGCTAAATTTAGTTGGGAAAGTCAGTCGCACAAGGCAGCCTTTACAAGTTTTGCGCCGGAACGGAGGGAGGAATGGTAAAAGTTATATGCGGCAGTGCGTTACTACCGTAGAGGTGTTTTGACGGAAGTCGGAATTTACACCCGGCTGTATTTACAACTGCGAGCATTGAATATTGCAACAGACATCAAAAATTTATACCTGTATACTGTTTGTTGACTTGTGCTGGCGAATATAAAGTGAACCACGGTTATAATAATGTTGAACATTATGGAACCACTGGAGTTGTATCTTTACACTATTTCGTTGTTTTTGAATCGAGTTCTCTTGAATTTTAAATTGCGGAGAAAATTGCCGTGTTCTCCTTGAAGAAAATCTACAAATCTGTAAGTAAGTTGAACCTGTACTTCGAATTTAAGCGTTGATAAAACAAAATTAAAGAGTAGATACAAGAAAAGTGAACCGAATGGTAACTGCAAATCAAAGTATTTATTTTGATTTGAAGGTAGTTAAATTCGAAATGGGACGAAAATAGAAAGGTCTTTTTTTATAGACTAATGGTTTCGAGAAAAACATCAATTCGCTTTAGTTGAAGTTTGGCCAAGAAACAGCCAATTGTTTTGGCATTCAGACTCATCCATTAACGATAAAGTAGGTGCGGCGCGTGCGAAGGTCAACACCTACGATTTCACCTGTAATTTATTAGATTTGTTTCAATTCTGGAGAATCTTGTTACTATGTGTCTACTGCGCCCCTCTTGTTAGCGTTTTTCAGTTAGCTTATTAAGCGCTAATGTCCCACAGTCAATAATTACTTTTAATGTGTTATATTTAATTTTACCAAAAGCACGTAAAGCACACACATAGCATCAACAATATTCTTATTTTGTAGAAAAGTACAAGAGCACATGAGGTTTTATAATACTATAAAACCTAATGTAAAATGTGAATTAAGTTTAAAATTAGGTGCAATATTTATTTATTAATAGCAAATAATTAAAATTCGTTGGTTTGTTAAATTTAAAAGCTAATGAAATGAAAACTGAAACATATCTTAATTTATACATCTATAGACATTTTTCGTTACTGATTGCCGAATGAAATCAAAAGAATTACAACAGTTCAGTGGACGGCCATGCAATCACTCAATCGTTGTCACAAAATCTAAACCACGAACATTTACGAATTCAGTCTGAAGCAGTATAAGAAATTTATTACACGTAAAATTGACCTTAAATGTAGGGCAAAATAATACAGATTTATATTCAACTCAATGTGATTGTAATCGCAAAGTGCGTGCGCTAATATTATTAATCAGTTCCAATTTAATTAATTCCTTTCTAGGTAAAGCTGTAAAATTTGTGTTTATTTATATTATATGAATTTATAGTTCATTATGAACGTGTCGCACATAATTCTTGAAATGCGGCGTATTTCATGGAGCCAAGGGTGGCTATTGTTTGCATCTTTTGTTTGTTGTGATTCTGAATCCGGTAATAACGTTCGAGCATTAAAATTCGGGTCAGGTTGTTGACTTAAATTTATGAAGGCTTTATGAAATAGAAGACGTGACTTTACGTTAATAATACAAATAATAATAAAGTTATTAAAAAGCTAATGTCACACACCTGTGGGATGTCCTGAGTTCACTTTTACGAAACCCACACGTTGCCCGGAATTTCGAAATGCAAGCGGCCGAGTAGTTATTATATAACGATATTTCCTACTTTTTATCTTTGAGACGTTGGATCTTTCAAGTTAAAAAAGTTTATATTGGCATATATCATTTAATAGTAATAAATTTTGTTCAAATATTGCAATTAACAAATACCTACTTTGAATTAACATAAATATTTGTTGAAATATTTCTTATAAGCAAAGTCAAATAATGGCACCGAATCCTAGATAGGTACTGAACACACGGAATGTTGTGTTCGTGACTGTCTTGATTATTGAATGTGAGACGTCAAACATCTGTTTAACTGATGTCGATTGACAAAATTGAATTATTGAAGTGGTTTTCAGGGCCTTAGATAAGTTTTAAGATTAAAATATATTTGAAAACTTTCACGACTTATTTATTTTGTGCAAAAAAATATAATAACTATAACGGGTAAAATATAACTATGTTATTTTAAAATAACATAAATTTATATCTTACTTATATCGTATATCATATCGTATTTATATCTCTCAAATATAAACCAAATGTTCTAATTGTAAAATAAATGCTTATGAAGGACTTTCGCGGTAGAAATAATAAAAAATTAAGTTTAGTATTCAATATTACGTTTATTATAAACTCTATACATATAGTACTCATAGTATATGATTTAGTACGTTCCTTTAAGCTACTGTATGTATAGTTGATCATTAAATAAACAAAAACTAAGTTCTTTCTTAAAGGGGGAGTAGATGCTCTATAAAATTAATTTTAATCTAATACTTCCGCCAGAAAGCTTTTGCACGTAAAAATTTATTAAATCTAATACAAATTATTCTTTTTTCTAAATGATTATCTTCTAAACGACTTTCGATATTCGTTTATTAAGTGAGGTTTATTCGTAAAGATCTAACTTAAATTAACAGAGCGAATTCACTTGGACCAGGGTATTATAGGGATATAAGTAAGGGATAGGGATATTACCCGATTTCACAATTTTACATTTTATTTTAGATTCAACTTATTATAAAGAAATTATAATCTGTCTAATGTCAAGTTTATGATTAATAAATAAGCATCACTCAAAACTGCTATGGGTTGTACCAAATATCCCGCTATGGCGAACTCCTTCTCACATAAGTAATTAAAGGAACGAAAAGTATACATATTCGATAATAGTAAAGGAATATGAGTCAGCTGAATTCACCTGCAGATCGGGCCTCCTTGCAGGCGAGCACCATGCTGTGGCGCACGTCCGGGTTGTCATCGGCGATGGTTTCACCGACCGCTACAAATCGTTCTACGGCGCAGCATACCGCAGCGCCCACACGTTGCACCGCCGCGCCGCCTGCCGCCGCTTCGCCCCGAGTGGCCACCAGGCTGCTGATCTAGCAAGCAAAGATTTTGTTTAATAAATATAGATAATCTACACAAAAAACTGGCAATTGAACTTTGATTCGCTCAAGTTTTAAGCTTTTAACGATACTTTGTTTAGAAATAAACAAACCTAAGATCCGAGGTAGTAACAGCGAGCGCTCTGACCACTGGGGTCAAAGCGCTCGCTGTTTAATTTTAACTTTTATACAACACCCTTCACGTTGGGAAGTTAAAGCTAAACTAAAATGCTATAAATTCCAAGGAAGTTTTATTTCAATTACTAATATTCGTAGAAATGCAAGAAATAATTTTAAGATTTAACATTTTTGCTATTCTAGTCTTCATCTATGGAACATAATGCAAAGCTCTAATTCAATTCTAAAAAAGTGTTTTATTAAGGCACTCATATTATTTCTTCACTTTTAAAATAAATTAATTTTAAATCATATCAATTTGGAAAAAGAAAAAACTTCCTCGAAATGTTTAAATTTAGAAAAAAAAGAACCGCATCGATGCGTTTTTTTTCTGTTTCTTAATTTTACGCCTTCTAACAAATATTTTTACTATTGTGTGTCAACTTACATTTAAACAGTTTAATTATATTACATACTCCTTTAATTTTTAAGCATTCAGAAAGGACGAAAAACGGCGTCTAACAATTTTAAGATATTCGTACATCCGGCAGATTTTTGATGTTCTTTTGCTATAGCTATTATACCATTTTTAAATACAAAAATTATATTGCAACTTAGCAAATAAATCCTAGCAATCTGTGACGTTCCGTTTATTCGAATGTTATTGAATCGTTCCTGCATTAAAGCTCATTTTTTAACATTAAGAATTTTTATTATCTGTTGCAGGAAACCGTAATGAAACCAAGGTAATAAAAGCTGCGGAGAATAGACGACTATTGTCTCAGAACTGAAAATGAAATGTTCAGAAGAGAAAAACTTGAAATGTAATTAATTTGAGAAAGCTCTACTCGTAAATAAAGAAATACAACAATAAAGGATTTAAGGATGCAAACATTATTTCATTCCCTTCTCTTTTTTTATTGTGACAGTTCTAACTCGAGGGCCGTATGGTACACCGGTACCTGTCTGCCGAAAGACAACGAATAACCAATTTCGGGTTCGAATACCATAGGTTGGAAATATTTGTGAACAACAATGCAACACAGAATTTTTGACTTAAACTGAGACAGTTGGCGATGGAGTGTCTACTGGCGTCGTTGTGATGTAGTATACAAGTATATGACATAAGTGCGTGCTCGTCCCTTATAACGAATAAAGCTCTGTCCCTTGAGTTGTCTGCTGGAGTTCTGGTCTCTGCCAACCCCGCGAAAGATCCTTGTTGCAGTCATTTGGTCTTTTCTCTCTCTTTGATCTCATCGCATGCTCGTTATTCACCATTGAACGACCAGTTACCACTTATTCCCCTGGTTTACTAGTTAGCAGTCAGTATAGCAATTGAAGTGTAGCTAAAATACGAGTACATTAAATCGGAACGCTTTGTAACACTCTTGGCCCCTCATGGCACTCTTTTAGTAAAATTTTTGAAGAACTAATCAAAAAGGTGTATCGTTTTTATACGTACGTATACATATCAAAGGGAGGTTTTTTTAAGGTATACATTTTTTTTAGGTGCAATTTCAATAATTATAGTTTTAGTCGTGAAGAAATGTTTAATTTTATCAATATGTGTATGTTTTGTTTGATTGCTAGCAAAATTAAAATCTAATCCAAAACTTAATTCTGCGACATAGGAACATAAATTTCTCTTGATAAAAGCCATCATTTTTTTAAATTTACCACCGTTTCGTAACCTGATTCCTCTGATTGAGAAGAAACAGGCGAAAGAAACTCCGTAGCTGGGAATACCTCTTTTTTGTTTTTTTTTTTAAAGAATGTCGCAGTACAACTTTTAGGAGTTATTATCATCCATTTATTATTCTATATTATTATGACTCTTTTGATAATCTTTGTTTAACAAAATTGTCTTTGTTTAAAAAAACCTATTAATAGGAAGACTTCGTTCCTGGGATTTTGTTGTAAAAACGTATAAATCGCATGTGTTTTACAGAAGAGACTAGATTACAGTTGATCGCATTACAAAGATCGAGGTATTCTTAGAAGCATGTCACCTGGCTAGGTGTATATCCGATATTAGTGTCAACACAACTTACAGTAGGTAGTGTATGTAAATATGATTAGCTTTTCTTTTATAAATAAGTATTTTATTGTTATAATTTAGACGACAACATAAAATTTGTAGTTCCAAGTGTTGCAAAATATTATATTTTATATAACAATGTGAAATAAAAGAAGTAATATTAATTTGCTAGCACTCCCTTATAGAACTAAATTTACTGCAAGTCATCATGAAATAGTACGTCTAGTGTTCTAGATTACCATATGGTGAATAATTCTTGTGTCCAAAAAAGCCTATTTTGTTTAGTTTTTTTGGTAAAAGTTATAATTATTCAGACCGTTCCAACATTTTATCGAACAGAACTCTCAACTAAACTTCAACTTTATTCGCTTAAGCTGACTAACACATTTATCTGTATTCCTTCGACCGATCAATTACCTAAGACTCAAAAGAAATTACTTTTAATTATATCTTTCACTGTTGGTAACAAGAAATCAAAGAATCAAGTGTAAAAGATATGAATTACGCCAAATTCTTGAAAATCCTTGAAAGATTTAAGCCTTTTCTCTTAGGAAAGTGTTCGAAGAAGCGTAATCGTGATGCAGCAAAATACTTCTTTGGTCTCCTCCGCTGGCCACCTCCAATAACTTCTAAACAATCAAAGCATACTATTCTGTATTAATGGATTAAACATTTTTCATCATAGATGCTGCAAGAACTTCTTGAAAAAATCTTTTTTTTTATTATGTATTTTCTTATAAGGTCTTTGTAATTTTGTCTGTATCTGTCCACACCAACTGCCGTTTATTAAATTCCAGATCATGTTTGTTCACCAGATAAGATTTCGGAGAAAAGTTAAGATGTCGATTGCCCATTTACAAAGCATTGCAGCGCCTATTCTTTTTTGCTTCGGTGAGAATGGTATCTAATGACAACAAAGTTCTGTACAACGATCATCTCAATGCACTTCTTGTACCAATTTGTATATTATATGTGTAATAGTAGTGTGTTGCAGTCTCTAATCTTTACGGGCGTTCTTCATTATGCAACTACTGGCATTTTGCAAATTTTCCCATAGATTCTAAGGCTAGTAGCATTTGCGGCTTGTGATGACGTCGCAAGTCTCTTTCGACCTACCTCATTCCATGGACGTTATAAATACGATAAAAGGAATACTCTATTTTTGGCTATCGGCACAGGCTTACTGCAAAGATAAAAATGTTCGAAAAACTTATCGGTATAAGTCCTCCCCTAGAATATAATCTAACTTGGATATCCTGGTTCGATGGTAGATCACCTAAACCCTCACCTGGTATAGTAGCAATAGGCTAATATTACAGTCTCTGTTATGATTTATCATAGTAGCTTATAATCTGACTCTCAGGGTGTAAGGGGGAATATATTAATGTTTTCTGCAATGTCCTGGTAGGAAGCAGCATCTTTGCTTTGAAGGTACCGGCGCAAACGTCACTAACCCACCCGCCCAGCATGGCGAGTATGGTCAAATCTTTCATACTTTCCTGGTGGAGGGCGTGCCGGTTTTTGTTAGTTTTCATGCAAAGGCCTATGCCCAACAGTGAACTTTTACAAAACAGATAAGAAAGTAACTAAATTATAGTCCGACATTAATCATATAATATTATGTTAAGGGATGCATGGGAGATTATACATGTTTCTCAAATACATAACTTCACCTGTAAGCGGTGCATCCTGCTGTTTGACAGACGTGGCTCTGGCGGCAAATGCATTCGAATATGCCTATCCCAAATTTCGAAGATCGAAAGATTGGGAGCAGCTTCACTAGTGCGAGGACATCGGTACTACGCTCACCAACAGCCTGTCCAGAGTGGCGAGTATGGGTAAATCTTCCATACATGGCATACCAGCTTTTGTTTATCAGTGAAATTATGTTGACTGACAAAGAAGAAGAACAATAATTATAAATAATACGTCTAAAGTGCAGATTATCGGCTACTGTGATTGCTATCGCAAATCCTCCGTATCGATGAGGCACATCCTGTACTAAACAGTTCAGCATTGAACAATTTACAGGCTGTGAAAGTAGAAAAAGAGAATCGTAAAACAATTAGAAGAACAAATATCAATGTAACAAATAAGAATAGTCTTATTTTTTACGAATTTTTATGAGTTGTGTTTTATATAATAAAAAAAACCTTTCTACGTACAAAAACGTGTACAGAAAATGTAATCTAAATTAAATTGCAGTACGCGTATTATGTACTAATTTTTGGTTGTTGTTTCAAAGCGGTGATATAGATAAAAATATAAACGCAAGAATTCGCAATAATGTTTATTTTTTGGATTGTTTTATACTTTTTTTAGAAATTAGATAAGTGCCTGATAAATTTTTTCACAATCATTTTTACATATCGTCATATGCTAATACCAAAATTACCACTGTAGCAATGTGCAAATGTAAAATATTTGGAAATAAGAGAAAAGAAAACATGGCGTAAAAGGAGTTTGCGGCTTTCATAATTCTTTAAAATTTCGTAAAAACTTGTGACTTTTGTATCTATTTCACTAATGCGTGATCATTCTCAAAAAAAAAAATAAGGAATATCAGATCATCCCATTTATTATAATTATAATAGTGGCGTAAGAAATAAGGTAAGGTTAAGCAAGCAAAACTATTTTTAAGAAAGTGTACAATGTACTGAATTCCGTTTTCGCTACAGAAATCTATATTGTGCCAAAACGGCTATGTTTAACTGAATTTTAGAAATTATGTCATATTTAATCTGGGTCACAAGATGAACCTGTGACAAATATCAACTTCTAGTCCCTGTTGTTTTTATACAGTGATCAGTATGAGAGCAAGTGGTTTGACTTTTGCTTATATAGAAGATTGTAGTAAAGTTTAAAATTTTAAGATGATGTAAATATTTATTATTAGCCATTCATCGAACAATCAAAAATATTACCTTGATCCTTAATTGGTAAATACTTATTAGCATAGAATTGAGCACATAGTGATAGTGATTTAAAGAAATACAGTTAGGAAATTCCAAATCGTACGTTCTACACTGATTTAGCAAAATTCGTAATACGTCGGGCCTATCTGGATAAAAGGTTTTCACCAAATTATTGTTGTAATATGTAACTAAAATAATAAATATCTAATAAAATTTATTAAAATTCCAATCTGGATAACGGTTCTTGTGCAAATTTTATTTGTATCTTATTGTTTTAACATAGCAATAACGCTAAAATATTATTTGCTTATAATGTAAATAGGCGCGTAGCTATTTAGCATTTAGATATGTGCATCGTTTTTATAACACGCTTATAACATACACAGAAACTTAGTAATCAATTGTTAATTATCAATTCTGTCTAGAGGAGACATCGTCTATCGTGACAGCCGTGGCTGGGACGCCAAGCAAGACCGTACACGGCGCGTTCCCATCAAGGTCGTTACAGCACGCGATCTTCTTCCACACCTGAGGCTACTTGTTGCGCTATAATTTCACTACACTTGGTGGTGCTCGTGCGATTTGGGCTTAAGCATTTAAAACGTTTAGGGATCGCGGTTCCGAATAACGTTCAGCGAACGTACCTGGGGCGCACGACGCGTGAACTCATCATCATCGGAGAGCGTGTCCATAACGTACGAGTGCTCGTGGAGTTTGCGGGCGGTGAACGCGCGTTTGACAGCGCGCTGTCGCGGGCGCGGACCCGCGCACGTGTTTCGTGGCGCTGCGTTTCGCTATAGCGCCGCGCCGCTCTGCTCGCGTCCGCCGCGGCACTGACGGACTCCGAGGATCGATCCGCACCCGCCCCCGGCACCGCACCGCTCACCGTCACCCCCCACCCCCCCCCGGACAACACGTGGCTACCCGATACCCGCCCCATAAGTTACATTCTTTCACACTGCATAACTTTTTACATATGTTTTCTTATTCAACAATCATAATATGATCAAGAATTTGTTACTACTTTTATCACAAAATATAATGAACATAAAGTATTTACAAATAGACATTGGATCATTCAAAAAAAGCGCCACCCCAGAAGGCACTAATTGCGACGGCGCGAAAAATATGCAACAGATGGTCGTCGTCAGGCGGGAAAATTTAGCGTCATCTGACGCGAGATGCTGTAACGACGTCGCGAGCCAAAGCAGAGATCCGAAAATAATATTACGACTGCGTAAAATTCTGAGTTATCGTCAGAGAATTGTTCGCAACGTCAGAGGATGAGCGTGGTACAGCGGTAGCATAGTAAAACGTCACAGAAGCAGCCGGTGATTTTTGGCTCATTGAGCTTGGGGTTTAACTAAATATTACATGCGTATTAAGCGTACCTGCTTGATGAGTGGGAGAAGAGTTTTCTCGATGGAGCGCGTTTTTATTTGAGAAAAGTCGATGTCGAGTAGGCCGGCGGCCGCCATGGCTGGCGCGGGCGCGACTGCGCGGGCGCGCGCCCGCCATTGGCAGTCACACGTCACGTGCGAAGCGCACACCGCCGCCCGCCCGCCGTAAACACGAGATTGCGTGTTAACGTGTACTCTTGCGGGAATATAAAACTACAGCTTTACGTGTTTTATTTTGTTTTGATTGCGAACGTCAATTATGTAAGTACACATGGAAGCTTTAACCTATTTATGTTAAACACTTGTTTATAATTTCGTCCATAAGGACATAGAAATATTTGAGCGTGATTTATAAAACACTATCGTTTTTAATGTATTAAATAACGAGAATAATAAAAGTTCCAAATAAAAAACAAAATTTTATTGGATTAATTATAACAACTTAGGGAATAATCACTAATCCCGCTTAAATAATAATCATTGGCACTTTATCACAAATTTGTCAATGATTCATCTATAAATATTTTAATAAATAACGATTAGGTAACAACTGATTGTTGTAACTAACACAAACAATTACAAATTCCACATTAATGGATGAACCATGAATTAAGTACCCTATATACAATATCATATTGAAATCTAAAAAATGGGAATAATATATGAGAGAACAATTTTGATGGCATATTTGTTTAAAAATAAACTTTTTTAAATATACAGACAAATCTACTGATTAACAACATTATTATTTAGTTTTAACAAGCTTTAAAGGCAGAACAAAACTTAGTATAGCTAATTCACACATTTAGTTAAGTAAAAAATTAAGGATTAATTAATTTGCAGTTATTTTTATACAAGCATGTATTTCCTTGTATAAAATTACTGCAAACCGCTTTTATAGGCTTAAAATACTATTAAGGACTATCATTCAACTTTTGTAGAAGACCAAGATAATTTATTTACTTTATTTTGGACAGAGAGACAAAATACTTATTAAAATAATTACAAGTAAGGCTTTGGTAACAGTATGCAGAATTATAAATACATTCATTTAGTTTTACAATACGTGGGTGTAGACTTTTAAATACTCGTACATTAATCTAGTTTCACAATATGAGGAAAGCAATATATACACACTCTAATTGATTTTGAATGCCAAAGGATTATCAAATTAAGGGAAAATTAAGGCATTATCGTTGGGTATATCATTTTGTTTAAGTAACCGTTAAGATATCGTATAATAATCAGTAAAGGTAGAAAACTATACAAGGCCACAATGGTGATTTTAGGGTTTACAATTCTAACCGGATTTTTTTTTTAAAATTAGGTATTAAAATCTCGAAATTCGTTTTTATTACATTTGTAACATTTATTGCAATAAATGATATATGCACTTAATTATAATATACACCCATACTAATTTGGGGGCGACGCTTGTTGTATAGAATATGGTTAGAACTCGAACTGTCTTGCGAACTGTCCGACATCCAAGGGCTTTTTCCGGACGAATTTCGGACTTTTCTTTTACGCAAGCTCTCGGTGGGTCCAAGCGTCGGCCGTAAAAGTTGCTTGAACCGAAATGGCCCTTCGTTATAATCATCATCGGAGGTAAAATTTTGAGTGGCCAGAATTTCGGGCGAATTGCGTAGGATCTTGCGTAGATTGGACTCAGGGTCATGAGCTGGCTCGTAAACGGGCTTTCGAGGTGGATCTGTTTTCTGTGTTTGTCTGACGAGCTCATTTATTTTATTGCTAGAACGAGAAAGCACTTAATAAAATCATACTCGTTTTTATTTCTGTTTGAAGATCTAGCGACATGTTAATTGTGCTTGCTGCTTTCTATTTACCTATGTATGACAATTACTGAAAATTACGCGACAAGTAGATACAACGTGACTAAACTAAAGAACAATCACAAAAATATACAAAATAAATTTGTTTCCATACCCTTTCCTTAATTTTCCAAAGGATTATGCATGCGTTAAGAAAATAAGTTAACTTAGGGCCAAAATCTTTGAAAATGATATTCTTCTTCATACCTGACTAGACCTCCACATTGCCTATTACAAGGTAGATTTTGCCAATTTTGATTCGATTGTAGATGTTTTTGTTCACAGTAATCTGCATTGTTCCCATTCTGTTGGTATCTGCACATAAAGATATTTCGTTACATTACGTGATATTTACTGCCATACAAATGTACAAATGTACCTCAAAAAAACTATAATTTGCACAACGAAAATAATTATATAGCTTATTCACCTCGAAACCTTAGTCTCTATATTATATTTATTTGCCATCAATGGTACATCCCACATTCTAGATTGACTTTCGAAAAATTCCGGTGAAGGACTGCTCTAGCAGTCGTTATTGGAAGCATGGACAAAAAAAGGGAAATTATCACATGAATCGAAATTTTAAAAATTACTAAAAGTTTAATATTATGAGTATGACTATGAACTATCAATGATAATATAAATACAATCTTCACTCTATAAAGTCATGTCATGACATAGTATTCTCATTAGTGACCGTAATTTTTTCTATATTCCATTAACTTGTTACATAATCCCAATTTTTAAATTATTGATGACCATGAATGATGAAACAATGATTTAAAAATGAGAATAGTTATTATCAGTATGCGGTGGTCAGGCCTTATAATTATATTATATTAAATTATATTAATATATATTATATTAACTTATATTAAACAATATATTCTTCGACATAAGTAACATGCATTTCATTTATGAAACGTTTTGGAAGTTATACTTCTTTTGGCTCGTGAAAAAATGTTGAGAGTGAATTTTTACATAAAATTAACAGGATGAAGTTGGTTTCTAAATGTCTCTTAAATTATCTTGGTACTATTATGGAGACTATACACTATTACGGAGACTATACCTCCCTAGTAATCTTATTCATAGTGGTTATAATATTTTTTATTAATCTTTAACACACGTGTTTTACATCAGTGGAGATAAAAAATAAATCATACATAAATATACATGTGTATTTGTGTATGATTTTAAATTGTATATGGTGGTGAATGATAATTTATTGTGAGTATTCCAGATGAAAGCTGTTTTTATGTAATACACTTTTTAAGTGTGTTTAAAGATTTGAGATTAACTATCGTATTCGTATGTATTCTTTTTATTTGTTTAGATACGCTAAAGAAGTATAACTTCTTACGTGCATACATAAGTACACACATAATTTTTTTTTAATCTACCACCGCTTCTTGTTGAGGTTCCTCTAAAGGAGCAGAAACAGGCAAATGAAAATTTGTAGACTCTGTTTTGTATTGTATTATGTATATACTTAGTTACCCTCAGTCGATCCGGAAGAACTAACACCGTTTAAAATAAGTTTAAGTGCCGTATTTATATACCACATTGATATAGTTTCCTAATAAGCGTTTCATAATTAATGAAAGTAAATACTCGCATTTATGCACTACAATTTGTGAAAATGTACATAAATATATACACATATCAATTATCAATATGAATTTCGTTCTTGTTAAAATATATACTCATATTCATACGGCAAAAAGATTAATTTATAGCATCATTCATCATTTTCTTAAGATCCTACAGGAACTATAATATAATCAACAAATCACAAGTATGTCTTTTCAGTCCTTTTTTATTCCTTTTCTTTTCTTTGCATAGTTCCTTTCTTTCACTTCTCACTTTTCAGGCTAGTATCTTGAAAATATCTACCAGTGCGTTTTTAAATACTTTAATTGTTATAACAAATCTTTATTACTTCTACAAAATAATACAAATAGTAAAAAAAAACAGTATACGCCACCATAGAGCGTATTCATATGATGAGAAAAATTATATCGGGCTGTAATGCTTCCTGCAAGACATACTTTGAGGACTATAAGAAAATCTCAGGCTACTTCGAGACAGTCTACCCTGGATACCAATTAAGCATCGAGATGTCTTTATTTTAATTGAATAGCTTATAATACAGAAATTATAAGTTTGATGTTCATCATACAAGACAAATAGAATCAAGGTGTACATAACCTTACATGTTGATTCTAGCCTTGTTTACACCTTGATTCTACAGGAAAAAATTATAATTATTGAAAATTATTAAATAAGGAACATAATCTTTAAGTTTCATTTATTTTCCCCAGTCCTCGTACTTTTTTATTTTCTAATTATTATTTTAATAGTTGAATAACGCCAAACCAGAATTGCGATAAAATAATCAAGATAAAGTCTCATCGGTTGTTAAACAGTCGGCCATTTAGCGATAAATAGCGTTTGTATATGTACCTGGAAAATCTACTTGCATCTGGTTCAACTTGTAAAGGTGGACAACCTTTAACGATTGCGGGTATAACTGTAAAACCTGGTGGAGGCCTATATTCATTTGGAGGCCGCTCCACGTCTATTAATTGGATTCCAGGCTTGTTGCGTCTGAGATTCTTGTGAATATCTTGATTTCTGTAATGGGCCTGTAACAATAATGGAACAATAATAACGAAGCTCCGAAATACTTCAGAATAACATAACCACTCGCGCCTGTCACTTTTACAGAGATTACGGATTTACATTTGGTGACTCAGCATAGTCAAACGGGTTTCCCTAATCCATTTCGAGCCAATACCCAGAACAGAACATCATCACAATAACACATAACCTTTTTAAAAGCTAGTTGCGAATTATTTTTTTCAGTATTTATTATAAAAGAGAATTTCATTTCTCTTTTTTTTTTTTTAATTCGAAAGGTTTTATGCCATAGATGTGTATAAAAAATAAAACATGTGCATGTTGCCGTAAAGGCAGGACCTAAAGCACTACTGGTATTAATAGTTACTTGATGTTTGACTATTTTTCAATTACTTATTTTATTTCAATTACATTCGAAAATTTTCTAAGCTTTTTTTCTTTAACTTTTTTTGTACCGCTAATACTATTACTATTCTACTACATCAACCTATTTTAGTTTGCTGCTGAACTTTCCAAGAAACCGCCATCAAAACAATGGCTTACATTTCTTGGAAGGTTTGCACATACTCACCACGCTGGAGAAGCGGGTTGGTAAGTGCAATGCCGGTACCCGCGTGCTAGTGATGCTGCACCTCATTACCAGTCTGGGAGAGTACCAGTCTGGGACAAAATCTTGTAACATTGTTTTTCGAAACTTGTGTACTATTTGCATAGTTGACCTGAACACGCGACTAATTACATAATAAGCTTTGTTAAAGCTTTGTTTGAAACGCCTTAAACACCTGTATTGGCTACACGATCGTTAGAGCATATAGATTCGATTGTCACATCGCCGTTGTTACGAATTGCATATAAAGGAATGAACGGAAAGGAATTCGGAAATACTTTAAGGCCATGATATCACACACACCTGGTCGGCAAACGTTTGTAATTGTGCTGCTCGTTGTTGCACTGAATATTGCTGCATAATTTTCTGAGGGGCTGGAGGAGGAGAATGTTGAGGAGGTGGCGGAGCTCGTCCGTTTGCCCATTTACGCCGAGCAGTGTACCCACGAAAGTCTGTAAAATAATAAAACAGCACTTAGTTGCTTCTAATATTTTTAACTAGTTGCGAGATTTTCTACAAGAGACAATATAATATGTAAGTATAATATTGTTATGGATATATAAACCATCGTGGTATATATTAATGCATATCATAACAATCACTTTTTAACGTGGAGATATTGGAGTTTATTAAATAAAACGGACTCGCCTCGCCTCACCACTTTCTTTTATTCCAACTTGTTTTAAACTTATTTTTACGTTACTACTACATTCATGATTAAGCGGCACTACCAACATTCTTATTTTTTCACGAATACATTAACATAAACATGCACCAAGAAGAAAAGTATGTACAAAGCTATAATAATTCAATGAATTAAAAGCAGATTTACGTTTTATCACGTGTTTATTTATTTTATGTTTATGGTAAACAAGAGTAAACGTTTTATGTTATATTCAATTGTCAATATTGTGAATACTGTGGATGGCTATAGAACGAAGGAATCTTTCATTAAAGAACTGGATACTAAGACTGGATGTCAGCCCTAGTCACGCAACGCTTACTCCGGTATTTCAACCATATTATTCGAAAACGTGAGATATGAGACAAACATTTTATTGGGCGGGTCGAAGTATATGTAATATACTTCGTAAAATAATGACTTGCACAAGACCGAAATTCCTTGCGCCGAATAATACATGTATGCTAAGACGCCACCTAAACATGCGAGTCACGATCCAGAACCAAAGGGCCGAAGAAAAGGTATAACTGATACCAGCGAGCATTATGAAGGATCGTGGCTCACTCCTCACGTGAATGTGCCCCAGTACTGACCGATGTATGTAATATCGCATTCGCGTCGCATGACTATTCGGCTATAGACAGGGCTGTAGCTTGACCTTTTATCAATGCAAAAGAAGCATCATTACCTAACGATACACATCACACATCGCGAAGTAATCCTCATTTTTTAATTCAGCGGTAGAATTCTTCTACAAGAGGATGTAATCTAACTACTACTGTCATCGGGAAATATGAAAAGCAAAACTAACTTATTAATGAGTCACACTTCTTAAGCTCCATTCATATTCCTAACTATTTTTCACTTTCCTATTTTAATTGCGCAAAACATGCAGCACTCGGTATAGGGGCCGTGGTTTATCACCTTAAAATATGAAAACATTGGAAAATTAAAAAATGGTTAAAATGTTACAATAATGCAACAGGATAACGACTAGCAATATGGACGTTATCCTATTAAGGAAAATTACGTAAATCTACCTTTGCTTCAATATATTGAGGGAAGTGGCCAAAAAATTATAAATTTTAAGTTTTATACGGGTGCAATAGTTTGGCTTATCTGTTATTATAAGTAAATTGTAAGTGATCGTTAGACACATAAATACACATGCATGAAGATAGTATGTACTAACGACTTTGTATAACCACAGCAGCTTGATTGTTTTCAATGTTTTCTTTGTTGCTCGAGTTAGTGCCGTTGCTATCACTATCATCAGTTGTCATTTTCCTTAGTAACTTAGCTTTAATCATAGCTTTGTTCTTATTCGGTATACCTAAGAAGACAAATGAAACCAATGATTTATAGACTAGACGCATTAGTTAGATAATTTTTAATTATGATAATAAAGTTGCTCTCAAAATAATTTTTATCGAAAATGAATATTATTTGTTTGCTAATCTCGTAATATAAATAAATAAATAGCGTAATATCGCGCGAAATTAAATTTCCATCATTTACCGGGCTTTTGGTATTTTCGCTGGCTATCGTCATTTTCCATTTGCTCTCGTTGGAACTCTCTCGCGAGTTGTCTTTGCCGTTCTTTGAGATGTTTTCTTGTGAGCCAGCCTCGTACATGACGCTGTAGTGTTAATACTGAAATGGCCATTTGAGCTTTTAGGCGCACGCAAAGTCGTCGCGCCAGCCAAGCTCTAGCGCAAGCTTGTACTAGAATGACCTTTCTTATCTGTAAAAGATTAAATTTATAATAATATATTGTTATATATCTAAAACAGATGATAATGACAGTCATATCAGGTACCTGTTCTTCATAGAATCTTGAAAGAACTTCTACGTGATAGTATTTTAAGAACACCTTTGATTTTCCAAGCGCCCAACCATCCATTTTCAGTCTCAACAAGAGAAGACGACAAGAATCACGATTTGGTTTAACTTCTTCATCATAACTAAAAGCTAGGAAACCGTACCTGCAACAATATTGTAAAAAAATTAAATAATATGAATTACGTTTTATTAAAAAAAAAATTACAATTACAAAAGCTTACCGTTTAATAAAATCGTCAAACGTTAGTCGGTGAGAAAATCCATTTTGCCTTATTCTAATTGTTTCAAGAACACCAGTGTATCTCAGCTGCTTAAGAATCTTCACAGAGTCAAAGTGCTTTGGTGAACGAGTGTCGTTCGGCTTCAGACATCTCACAAACTGAGGGCTTCCACTGACCATTTTTTGAAGCAGTTCCATTAAAGAATAACGAAAATATGTTGACACCGTCTGCTGCGCCCGGGATTGAGATGCTAAGCCGCGACTGTTGAATCGGTCCTGTTGCAAATTAAACTATAATTTAAAATAGTTACAATGCTCCGTAATCGTTCAGAATTTAAAATTGACTTACCTTAATGTCACCCGAAATGGGACTTTCTAAGCATCTGGAATCCATGTCTCCGTGTAAAGGTGAATACAAATTTCCCGTCTTGGTTATAGGACATTGAAATAAGAATCGAATTATATCATAATGACTTTGTCGCATTAGCTGGACGACTCCGGGTGGTAAAAAGTTACGATTCTTCTCTAAGAAGCTATCGGCTTGATATACAACTCGCCCTGCGAAATGATGAACGGCAAAGCAAACGGCATCCGATTTCGGTCTAACGTAATATTTGCTTTTAATGTTGTTGTGAAATTTTTCTGTAATTGAGAAATATAATTCATTGAATTACATCACTATACGTTTTCATTTCTATTTTTAGATAAAGCATCTTCAAACACTATTCTTGATTTTTAAAGCGTAATAAAGTAGAAAATCCACTGACCAACATGTTATTATATAAACATTTACTTGCATATTTAATTTTGAATATTTATTTGTTAATAAGCTCCAAATAATAGTTACCGATAAGAGTTCTATCAGTGGAACGTGGAAAACGACTTTCTTCATCAAGTAATGCCAATAAACCCATGGGCCTGGATAGTAGCATATCCAAAACAGGTCTATTGTCAGAAAACTCCACCAGATCAACCGGCACGCCCTCTGCCATATATTCTTGTTGCTCCCAAGTAAAAATGTGTTGATTAAAATAATATTGAATTTGTTCATTTGCTATATTGATACAAAGCTGTTCAAATGAATTTTTCTGAAAATTTTCAAAACCGAAGATATCCAAAATTCCTATGGATAGTTGTTCGGCGCTGTAAAGATGAAAATTATTTACATATATATTTTATACATGATGTTTATCTTCTTTTTTTCAGACATGTAATTTAAACTATAATACATTCAAACTCAAACACAAACTAAAATTCAAAGAAATAATATTCATTTATCACTCATATTAAGTATGAGGTATTTATTATAGCTATGTAGCGTAAGCAAATCTCCCACCCCATATCATCTAATAGGTATCGGAAAAGTGGACTACGGAAAATGTCAGACGAATGTTACCGCTTCTGATTAATAGCGAAATAGCCATTCCACTAGTAACGGGCTGCAGTCTTTAAGGTACGAGGTGTCTAAGGTTCACCAATCGACAAGCCATCCATAACGATTACGGCCTATGAGGGCTATACAATTCAAAAATTACACTACGTCCTTACCTCTGAGGCCTATTTTGACAAAGAAGCGCATTTATTCTCTCTACGATTCTATCAAACGCCCTAGCGTACAGACCGCGGGCAGTAGCATCTCGCGCTACGGCAGCTTCCGCCGGAGAACTATGTCGAGCAATCGTTTCGCCCCTGGTTACCATGCTGCTACTAATTAAACATTCCCGAAGATCTGCCGTTTCAACACCCAAAAGACACGATACTGAAAAATACCAATATGTTGTTGCATCTCTGCACAAATATAAGAAGAAATACATTTATACAAAATATTTATAACATCATCCTAAGTAGCGTTTTAACGATGCACTGAATTTAAACCTCTGCAAGATTGGCGATCGAAGTTCCAGATACCACATAACTCTACAGACTCACCTCCACTTAAAATGGTTTTTCTGTTTTTAGTAGTTCTCAGAGTCAACTTGAACCATCTCGTTTCGTACTGAATAAATATGGTACAGTCTCTATCTCTATAATTAATAGTATATTGAAGAAATTAAATAATATGAATTACCTCTGTGCAAGGGAGCTGTGTCGATTATGGTAGCTCGGTTATCTGTATTATCTTCACTTGCTGTCTCCCTAAATTCAATATCACCAAGGTGAAGAATAGCGGCAAGCATTTTATATAAAACAATAACCTCGTCATCTTGAAACCCCACAACCTAAAATGGAGTTAAACAAAATCACTTCATCGTAAAGAAGAGTCCAGATACTTGATATAGTATGGGTTCATCTTATAATAAAGACATGCACCAAAGACAAAATTCAATTTTAAATTAAACTTTTGAATGGTTTTTAAGTAGCTTTATCCGTATACAATGTAGAATTCCGTAATAACACACGAGTGCAGTTCATCTGCTAGATATGAAATATGTTACCTTGAAAGCTTGATTAAGTTGTCGCCATCTGTGGATGTTATGTTCGCGGTGTGCTACAGAAAGTGGTTGCAAGTAACGATGTCTTGATTTTAATTGTTCGTCGAGATAAAACTTCCTCCAACGTCCTTCACTTTCTAAACCATCATAGAGGTAATAGAATATGTGGAAGTTACTTTCACCTCTAAAAGAAGATATTAATTTGAATACTAATAACATTTCCATATTTAGAAACACACAGTAGTAATTTTTATTAAAGCAGTTGGATACTTACAGCGCTTGGTGGACTACTCGTGATTGTTCCAGTAGATAAACTGACATTCGGGCACCTGATATTCGACCAACTCTCATCATTGATAAATCCAAATATTTTCCAAATCTAGAACTATTGGCATTTATACCAGTCCTCGCATTGCCAAACGCTTCCATTATTGGATTTACTTGCAAAATCTTTTCCTCTAAGTTTCCGTGTTGTGACTGTTTTGGTAAGCATAAAAATATAGTAAATACAAAAGCATGCATTAGCTTAGAAGGTATTAAAATAGACTATAATTGAAATTTCACGTGTTTCAGTAGTATTTGTATATTATAAATGCGTCAAGAAATAAGCTTTTTTACCTTTGATAAGAATACGAGTTGTTTAAGTAAAAGGTTAGCGGACTCTGTTTTGCCAGCACCGCTTTCGCCTGATATAACAATTGCTTGATGATGTTTTTGATGCATCACAGCCTGATGGGCAGCATCTGCTACGGCATATATATGAGGAGGGTTGTCCGAACGACAGCGGCATTGATACATTTGTTGGGTCTGTAAAAATAAATTATTTAAGATTTCAAATAAACACCATGGAGATGGAGATATCTTGTGTTAAATTTTATGTAAACTTACTTTGTTGGTGTAAATTCCTATATCTGAAAAAGGATTAACTGCTACTAGTATGTCACCGATGTATGTGTAAATTTGGTTCTGACTATATCTTTTTTGTAGTTGCTCAACAATAGCGTCTTCCGTTAAGACTTCTAACGACGCTAAATCTTCTGTGTACATCTTTTCAGGCCGTGCTTTTCTGTGCGATTTTAATTTTCCTCGTTTGGTAGTAGCGTCTGGGGCTCGAAAACTTCTGCCCTCTGCTCTTTGTCTTTTTATCTCTGCATGTAGTTCCTTTCGTATCTATAAAAAGAGAAAAGTCAGAATTAGCACAGATTACTGTAAAATAAAAAAAATATTACTTTTAAAATAACAACATAAAATGTTAATTACCTTCTCTTCAAAACTATTCACAGCTAGTAGTAATGGATGCTCCAAAAGCTCTCTTGCAAATGGTCTTTGATTCATATCTTTTATAAGACACTCAGAAACGAAGTCATTAAGCTGGGATGAGAATGACTCTGGATGAGTCAAACAAGGCGGCGGATTTCGGGGAATTTGAAAAAGAGCCCTCATCGGATGTAATCCGGAAAGTGGAGGCTCTCCTTCTGCTAATTCTATAGCAGTTATACCTACGGACCATACATCACATCTACAATCGTAAGACTGATCTAGTTGTTGTTCACAAGCTATTACCTGAAATAAACGACACGTTTGGCGTTTACTATTCACCGTACTTTTATATTTGTCTTTGAATGAATGAATTTAAGAGTAGTCTTACTTCAGGAGCCATCCAATATGGAGTACCAACTGATGTATTCCTTCTCGCAGCTGTCGCAGCCAGATGTGACGATACTCCAAAATCTACTAGCTTTACTTCAGCATTCTCAGTGAGAAGTATATTATGACCTTTTACATCACGATGCATACATCGATGAGCATGTAGGTGAGTTAGAGCGCGCACAGTTCCTCTTAAAACATAAGCCAGTTGAGGTTCTGTGATACTATGGCCTCGAGCTCGAATTCCCGCGCATAAATCAGTGACTGAACCACCGGTACAGAGCTGCAATTTAAAAGGTAAACATGTTTGTAAAGGCAATGAACTGTAAATCCTTTCTAATTGTTTAATAAAACAATGTTTACACTGCACCTCCATAACAAACCATATCTGGTCATCTTCTGAACTTATTCCTCTTTTTAAAAATAAACCGAAGAATTCCGGAATATTGTGATGGCTCGATAGGTCTCTGAATACAAGAAACTCTTCTTCTATCTCTTCTATGTTTTCGGCAATGTTCTCCAAAATCTGAAATATTAAAATAGAATGTTAACAACCGAGTCATTGAGTCCTGCTTGAGTAGATAACAATAGCAATAGAGGATCAGCTTAGCGGTACGCCATACGAGTCGCAAGTATTGTCACAGAATAAAATGTTGCGAAATGATATATGTATTGTTACACAACCTTGACATCAATTTAACCGTACGGAGATAAAATCTGTGTATACGCATTCAATTTCAAATGTTGCGTACTAACAAATATTCCCCTAGAAATACACAGATACTTTGAGAATTCAGTAAATGGAGACGTTATAAAAGAAAGAGTAGAGTTTGTAAAGAAATATGAAATTTTTAATAATTTTTTTATGTGTTATGGATAATTTGAAGTGAAAGATGAGAAGAGAGTCATGTGTTAATTTAAGTGATTTTAAATGATTTATTCTGAATTTTTAAAATAGTATTTAAAACTTTGGTGACAAAATCAATATAGCATGAAGTTTAGTACAAAGTTGTAAAATATAATATAATTGTAAAGAATACGTGCTTCTGAACTTAATGCTTTTTTTAATACAGCTCAACTTATCATTCAGGAGGCAATTGAGTCTCTATGGCAATTTACAAACAAAAATTGCACACGGTAAAGCAATCACAGCCAGAATGATAATTTAACGATGGCTCAAATAATAATATTCCCGTGTGGGAATCGAACCCGGGATTTCCAGTCACTGCGCCAACCGAACCGTCAAATCGAGCTATTTTAGAAATGCCTACGTCTAGCAGTAGATTTACATGAGCTGATGAGGATATAGAAGAAAGAAAACTTATATAACAACATACGAGTTAGAGGAGTGCCTAACTGCAACAGACGTGCAACACGCTTGCCAAGTGAGGTGAGTAAGGGGCAATGCTTCCAAGAAATATTTGCCAGCTTTTACTAGAACTTTTTTGGAGAGGCCTATGTTCAACGGAGGACTTGAATAGGCTGATGTAGTAGAGTTAGTATTTCACAAAATGGTGATCTTCTGAACGTTAACATTCTCGAAGCCGTCCAATACCTTAACAGCGACCCGGCGTCCATTCTTCTTGTCTTTGGCGCAGTAGACCTCGCCATAAGTGCCCTCACCGATGAGCTCCTGCAACGCGAACCGGTCGCGCGGGTCCGCCGCGCGGTCCAGCTCCACGTGCTGCGAGAGCCCGCGGTACGCCATGTCACTACGCATCGCTGCTCACTTACATTGATTTCATCTGAAATTATCAATTTGATAAAAGTTATTAACCTTGTAATGATATACGGAACAGTCACAAAGTAGTTATGTGCAAAAACATGAGTTCACAGTATGTAACTAAATAACTTAATTACTTCATGCTACATTTCTTTACAGTCGCGTGGGTTGGTCCTTCTTGCGAAGACCTCACTAGTGTACCCTACATAGTGAGGTTACGTAGACACTACTTAATAATGTTGGTATTCTATCCAACATTATCATAAGCATCGGACAGAGAATATCATTTATTACACAATTATTAAACTATTTTACCACTTAAATTTACATATATTTACTTCTTCTTATCATATGCTGAGAAGCTTGTCGTTCTTAAAAGGTGTTAAGTAACTTATTTATAATGATAAAAATGACGACGTCCTGGCCGATTTTCAATACGGCGTATTGTCTGAATACTATTAATTGGCAGTTGTCAACTGCTTGTTATAAGACAAAACTTACTTATCAATGGAGCACACGGAAAGTAAGTACTTGTAGATTTCAAACAACATTACTCGGCCGGGAGCAATAGGAGCACACTCGCATTCTTGAAGTCACTTACGAGCAACATGAACCGTACGAGTTCCTAACGGTCAACACCAGCAATTCCTTTACATGGGGAAAATATTTGATAGAATCATTAAAGTACGTTGTAAGGAAATGAACAGAACTTGTTTGTTGCTTTTTCTCAGTCGCTCATTTTAGTTTCAAACAGCGATAGTGACCTGGGTTCGATAATAGCAATTTAAAGTGCTGTATTTACCACGCACTTGGTAGTGAAGGTAAACAACGTGAAGAAACCGGCATCTCTGAGAAATAATGAAAAATATTATTTCGAGGATATGTGAAGCCCGCCAACCCGCACTGGAGCAGCGTGGAGGGCCCTTTCCAGCTCCAAAACCCTCTCAGATACTGGTATTTGAGAAGGAGGCCTTTGCCCGGCGGTAGGCACTTACAGGCTGCTACTTTATTACTTTTTTTTCTCAGTGACTCTGTATTCAGCGTTAATTGTGTATTGGTCCGGGATGCAAAACCTAGCCGTAAATGCGTTAATATTACATATCAGCTCTTTTAATTGAGGGTTATTATCATGACAAAAACAAATAGTTAGTCCCGTGGTAATATAGTACCAGTAGTGTAGTAGTAGCATGTACACTTGTGTATACTTTAATCAATATATATATTATATATTTAATAATATATATTTAATATAATATATATATTTTTAATATTTTATATTTCAATTACAAAAAATAAATCAGCGGCCTATAAATGTCTCACTGTTGGGCAAATGTCTTCTTTAATTTTGAGACTATCTTGGTGCTAGGAATAGTTCGCCGCGCAACTCATAATACATTTGTATTATTTCTCCGATAAACAAGATTACAAATGATATTTTCCTTGCATAAATTAAGCAAATAAAACTGGCGTTAACAATTTTTTAGTGTGGCCTGCACTGGGTCGAATCCCAACCGGCAAGATATATTAATAATTAAAGTGTGTGGTCTGACCATTGACCGTGATAGGTTCAATTTGAAATCCTTATTTGAATTATTCTATTTATTTTCATTTATAGTTCTTTGCGTTAATGCGGATAACTCATGTCGAGTTGCAACAATAGAAATACTACTATTGTTATTACACTTAATGAGTTAATTAATAATGATATTGTAAATGGGTAATTTTTAAAAAGGTAAGTATTACATATCTAATAATCTAATAATAAATTGTTAATATTAAACACACACCGTACATTAGTTATTTTTTACACAACTAGTCGCACTTTTATTTTTCGGTTGGATGACATGAGCTGTACTTTGAAAGAGATGTGAAATTAGATGCGGTAGAGTTCCAGCGTAGGTATTTAAAATGGCATTATCATTTCTATGTAACGTTGTTTTGATGACAGCATGCATTTATCCACTAAATATGTAATTACTTACCTACAACAATTTTTTCTACAGATAACTACTTGAGAGAATCGTGGTCTTACTGACTGGTAACAAAAGAGAATTTTACTGAAATATGAAATGCTACGCCCCTGCATATATGTTTTTATTAGTTATAGTAGTTTTTTGTAGAAATTTTATATTTCACTAGCAGATTTACCTCGAGCAATTATGTGAAAGATGTTGAAAATTTCTGAGAATAATATTATTCAATACCCTTTGAAGTTCGAAAATATAAATAGTGTCGCCCTGCCATGAGGTGGAAATGAATTAAAGTAGAGGCTTCTCAGTAGCTCCTATGAAATCTTCTGGCTAGTAAAATATCTACAGCCTCATCTAAGTTACTTTACTGCTATCGACGCGTAATTTTGACAGGTACTACTCTTTTCAACTTGGCAACTATGACTATTTTAGGTCGTAACTGAGATATTATCGCAGTTTATAGAGGACTATGGTAGAATACGTTAGTTGTCACCACCACGCGATTAATACTTGCTGAAGCTCATTTCCTCAGTTCCCATTGCATTTAAAGCTATGTTCACACATATTCTCTAACTATAGGTTTTCTTATTGACATGGGCCTAAAAATGATACGGCCGACCCGTAGTGTTGTCAGCATAAATGTTTTGTTTGTGCCAAGACATGTCTGTGCATAAGGAGCACGCACGTGCACTCCTTTGTTTCCTGACAGCTTCTAATGTATCGGTAGTGGGTTGTCATAAGCTGTGCGAACTCTTGTAGAACACGTAGAATGATCAATAATATAATACGTTATTAGAAGTCTTCATTACGTTACTGTGTAAAAAAATATTCTATTAAATTTCCACACTAGTTTGAACTCTTTACAACGTAGCGTTTAGTCTACCCATCGTTATATGTCACTCTAACAAAAAATAGTCAACGTTGAAATAGTAAACAAGTGAAAAACATGATTAACTATTACACTCTCGTGCCGTTTCAAGCGATTGAATTCAACGTACGCACGCATTGATGATTTCTGAGTGACATATTAGTAGTTGTCAAACTAAGTAGCGTGTGCTATGAATTGCAATAATATTGTAAACAATATAATATTATAAACAATCCTCATCTTCATCTTTTATCACGCAACATCCTCAAGGCTAGTCGTTTAGTTAACTCTATGGCAAAAAGTAGGATTATCTTACTTCTATACGACACAACAAATGCGAAAAGTAACTATTACAGTAATATATTTTATAAGCCTACCGTTGCGTGTCCGAGGTCAAGGTATATACCTATAGAGATTTGGTCCAGCGTTCAAAGCATTCAGTGTATTACTAATACATGAAAAAATTATGAAATTGTTTTACCTTCTCCTGAGGTTAAACTATATATATAACTGGGGTGGTCACAGGTCTAGACATTTAAGTCTTATGAAGCCACTTTACACCAGAGTTTATTTCGGAGATGAATCTGCCTCCTGATTCGGAGGCAGATTCCATTACCACTTGGCTACCGTGGCTTCACATAAAATATATAAAAAAACACAATCTGTCAATTAAAGTACTTAAAGGCCGTTAGTAGCTAATAAAAAAGAAGTTTTTAGTGCTTAACGGGCTGATAAGCATTTTTAAAACTGTGTCAGTAATTACAAAATAATGTGAAAAATGTAAGTAACGTTTTTTTTTGGTTTTCTTGGTTTAACGTCTACAAACTTGAAATTTGGCATGTAGGTTTCTGGCAGGGTGAAGGCCTCCCCTAAAAGGAAGAAGTGGGAATTGAACAACAGTATGAAAGGCATATGTTTTTCAATCTAGAGATTGATTTATAAAGGTTTTAGGTTAATACTTTAATACAATAAATACCTGTGCTAAGTAAAACAACCCATAGAAAAGTGTGTGAAAGTTTGCGTAGGAAAATTCAATTTATTGTTATTTTTAAATTTATGTTCAAAATATATTTTCGTTTTTTTTTAAATTTATTTCGGTTTTCGAATAATAAATGTTTAATTTTCGAATTATATACAAATTAAGAAGTCCAACCGTAAGAAGTCGTATAACAGTTAGTAGGTATTAGACATTATTATGGAACACAAGTCGTAACTATGCTGTAATGTTGTATGTGTAAGTTAAATAATCAATGTTAAGATAATCTATCTATGATAGCTACTACTTAGCACAGGCCCCCTCTCTTTTTTGATTGAGTTTTGGAGCCGAAAAGAGTCCGCCGTGCTGGTCCAGTGTGGGTTGGTTGACTTATTTTTTTTTTTTCACATATGGAAGTTTGTTTATCATTTTCCTTCAACTTCTACTATCTGTTATATCGGCATTCAAAATTAAAATTAGCAATTTTAAATGTGCCTTGAATCAAAATCAGATGCCACGGCTGTTATTTAACTTACTTTTGTAATTTATAACCCGTGTCTTTGTTTGTATTATGTAAATTCATCATAAATCATGCCTATAGCACTGTAATAAGACTACCTAGAAAAAAATTCTCACCATTATCGTTAAGAACACATAATCTAGAATCTAGAACACAAACATCTAGAGTGTGTCCAAAAAACACTATATAATATAATGTTTTTTTACATATTGATTTCATTTGTGATGTAAGCTCCACTTATATGAAACTATTAAAAAAAAACCTTAAAACCTTATTTGTGTGAGTGATATTCGAGTGGCGTAACTGTGCAACATGAGTTGCTAATATCTGCATTGCCGCGAACTGTCGATACCGCACATATTGACTTACTTGTAGTACGAAATGACTTTGCTGTTATTTAATTTCGACCCGTCGAATTCAATGAGAATATTTATGCCATTGCAAAATGGGGCCGACTCTCACACAACGCAAAAAACTTGTTGATGGTAATTTTAGATTACACAATGTCTATACGTGAATTACAGAACCTTCCTGTGCATTTGATAACTCTATGTTAATATAATTATATTCCCACGTTCTGTTATTTATATAGTGTAACAATCAGAACTTTCAAGTTTGCTTCAAAATTACTTTAAATTTTGCAAATAAAATTCTGATATGTGATCGGATTGCAAATAACGTGAAAGGATTGTTTTTGTCTTGAAAAGTAGCAAATACAATTACTTTTTACTGCAACGTTGAAGTTTTGAATATTTTATTACTCAAGTCACGTCATTATTTGCAGTGTAGATAACAAAATAGAAAGTACATACTGCTAGTAAAAAAACATTAAAAATTACCGAAGAAGTTAGATGTATAGGTAAATAAAGTTTAACGCTTTTATTTATTGACGGATTTACGAAATAGGCAATGTAATAATTATATGATTTTGAACCCTGATATTTTTTTGGAACTAACCTACGTAGGATATGATATGTATTATAATATAATAATGACTGTAAGTGTTTTAAGAGGCATTCTGCACGATTATCCTCATCTTATCTTATTCGAAGTCTTAATATGTTGGTCGGGGCAAGATATAAATGACAACATAATAATCCTGAAAAGAAAAGAGCAGAAATCAATAACTTAAGCGCCAGTACACATAATGGCTTTGGCAGGAACTCTTAGACCGTCGCCTTTGTATCTGTTGACACACTTTACAATTTAAACTTTTAAAACATTATTAGAAAAATTAAACCTAATTATAAAAAATTATGAAGGCACGCTATGGCTTCAAATGATTGTCATTGAAACCAAACCTCATCAAACAGTAATACTATATTCTTTATAAATGTTTTAAAGCACCATAGACATTTTAAATTAAATTTACCGTATAACTTTTCTGTATTGCTTAACGCATGCCTAAAATCATGTGCCAAATTATTGCTCACAAGTTATTCAATTATCCAAATTTATCTTGAAGATTATTAGACTGTTAAAAAATTACGACAAAATCAAGGAAATTAAAAAAAGTATAATATGCAACATTGTCAGTTTCTATAGAACAGTGGGGTCGCAGCCGTCAAAGCGTTGATCTTAATCCATCGTAACACACAAGTCACCGTGCTCAGCAATTAGCGCACACAATACCACGTAATGGAAGCATTAAAATATTTTCATGCAAAATGGCGTCTCGCTCACTGTGACGGACGGACGGACGCGATTGAAGGCGACACTTTCACTGCTTATTTTTGTCACGAAGTATAAACGTTGCACCCACATATCGACGAGTTTACTTTGGTCAAATGAGTAACCTGTAAGCATTGTAAACTAGCCATTAATTTGTACCCACGCATGATTTTAGGTAAGTATTTGGTAATCAATATGACAAAATTAAACGGTAAATTAGATTTCAAATGTACCGCTATAAAAATGTTTATGTAGTTTTTAATAATTAAGTCAATAGTAAAGTTTTAGTAATAAAAAGGGCCATATACAAACTACAAAATAGAGGAAAAAATTGTAGCGATTAAACTAAGGTAAAATTGGATTTATTATTTATAAAATGCGAAGAGAAGGAGCTTAATTCGTAGCCGATGGGCCGAACTACTAACACCTAGTACTAAAAAAGGCAAGACTTGGAAAATAGTAAAAAGCAAAATAAAGCAAAAACCGTAAAAAGTATGGGACACGCAGCTGGGCAATGGCTTCCTCTCAATATTTTAGAAGATTTTGGAGACGGGAACGATCATTTAGGTACAGGTATATTTTTATGCCATAACAGCGACTACCTGTGGCTTAGGCTTAAAAGTATTCAACGTCATATTCCATATAACATTAAATTTGGTAGAGAGTGTTGTCAAATTTTATTTAAATCTGATCAGTTAGTCCTTTAGATTTTATTATGTAACAAACTTTCATATTAATAATATTATAGTAGGAAGTAGGTTTTTTTAATTTTTTTATATTAACAAGCGCGTTGTCTGAGGTTGAAAACAAAGAGTGAAGGAATGTTAATTGTGTTTTGCGAAGTGATACACTTAAAAATAATAACCTATGCACATATTATCATACTATATTATAAAAGTAGGTAAATACATGGAAATAAAAGTTCTTGAGTTTTACGTACGAAGGTACATAATTAAAAATAATAATTTAATTAAGTAAAACACACATTAGGGTTCGTTTAAAAAACTCTGAAGAGATTTATGGTAGCTTTCCAACGACAGATAAAAGGCTACCATAAATCTGGATGGATGATTAGGCCAGAAAGGTCCGGATTTTGACACTAGATTTTTTGAATAAACTTCCGTGTTCACAGGAAATTTTTATCATGGAACAACGATATCCCTCTTAGCCATGTCTTTGGTCCCTCTGCTTAACAGCCCGGAACATCTTTGTCAAATGTAACTGTTGTTTACTATTGTATTATGAATTGTCTGTTCTATTTTACTGTATAGATGTTTCGTCATGTCTACTCAAAGAAAAAAAGTGCTACCACCAGAATTTCGAAGTCAGCAATTTTTTCATTTAAATAATGCTGACGACTCTCTCTACGTCCTTGTTTCCATGACGCGTGTATCTTCTCGCACCATCGTTTTTACATTCTATGCATTATTTTCAATGACTGCTGTTGGGGGTTTAAGTATCTACGAAGAGCTCGTTATTCTGACTAAAAATTGTACCAAGTGCATAACATTGTTAGAGATAAGATTTGCACGTCTATCTACATAGTTCCATAAAAAGTATATTAATGTATTGTTATTTTTATTTTCTTGTATCGTAACATGCTTGGAGATTATACAAACAAAGACGTAGTAATATGTAAATATTGAGAGAATCTGACTCAATGAATAGGAAATTAACAACATTACACGGCTATATATACACGTATATCCTAAACGTTTCTTGTCATAAGTTGTATTATTATTATTAAACATTTTTATTTTTGTTCTGAAACTTTAGAGCGCCGATGTTAAGCTTGATGATGACTTTAGGTAAGTATGGTCCCTATACGCGTAAACTACATCCTTCATCGACAAAGGATCAAGGTACATTTGCTCTCCTGAAAACTATCGTAGAATTTCTCTTTTTAATTGATTTTATGTTTATTTTTGCTTTCTTTTTTAGTTGCCTTAGTAAGCTTTCCTTTTTTGACCTACTAAAATGGAAATCCGTAATAGCTACTTGCGTGAGTGTTTATTATTATTATTAAAGATAGCACACTGTGCGTACACAAACTTCTTCGTTTCTGCCTATACTGCAACACATTTCTAACAACTATAATATAATATAATAACTCACAAGAGATAACTCTAGCAGTGCAGCACATTTTGCAAACTATTTATATATATCTAATTTGTCGAAACAAAAGGGCAACGACAAAAAAAATATTATTTGTAAAAAGATGTAAAAGTTCTGATATTTATGTGATATATTAACTCCAATACCTATTACAAAATACACTAATAATCATATGTATCGATTTCATTGTGGTAACATTAGTGTTGTTAACAATACAATGCCAATAAATATTTATGTTACTTTTAAATTTCTTCAATATATAATTTTCTCAGAACTTTGCAGTTCTCGAATGGTTTTTTTTGAATTCCTAAAAGTAGTTACTTCGCCGAATACATGCAATTTGTAAAGCGCATGCAAAATGCTATATTTAGCTAGACCAAGTTACTGGCAAACGTGTTTAAGTGCCAGTGCACGTACAAGTCCGGATGCCGTCTCGTAAATGAGTAACTCTAGTAAATTTAACTTACTCATAAGGAATGTGACTTAGACAATAACAGCTGTAATTGTAATTCGTTAAATATAATTGCACATATAATTAAAAAATAATAATAATTAATAAACAAATATTTCTCCAAAAATGTTCTTGTACGTATATAGATTCCATTTATATACCTTTTCAATTTTCGTGTCAGAACAATTATTTCAACACGTAAAGATTTATACAAAACTATTACCACAGCCGTGGTATGAGTAGGTCAGGGGTCAAGCAGTTTCTGCGCGAAAGACTTGGCATTGAATACCGATATATAATAAGGCCTTCAGTTACAATGGGACTATATGCCCTAGGTAACTGAAGCCATGCTACAAGAATATAGTCATCCACATTATTCTTCAAATAGGACCACAACAGTGGTTCTAGGTACTGCTTATTAACAGTGAAATAGTACGATAGTGGTATCTACCCAGACGGTTCCTAGCCAAAAAAGATGTCCCACCACCTAGTAACCTAGTGCTTACTTTTACCAACACTGTGATGTGATGTGGCGGATGATGACACGAATTTCAAAATAAAACAAATGTGTTACATACGTATATAATTAAAAGGTGTTGGGTTACGAATAGACTAGCACTATACAAATAGTATCGAACAACCGCTGTGTACTTTGGTAACATAACACGCAACATGTTATTATTAGCATATGCGTAACCTCACAAAATACTTACGTACATTGTGAGTATGCTTACTATAGACGTCACAATATAAATTTTCATTAACCCGTTCCTGCCAATCATACATGAACTAAGTAGTCCTCTTAAGTATTGCCTTTTGTTCATCATTATCATCATCATTTCACCCTATCACAAGTCCACTGCTGAACATAGGCCTCCCCCAAAGATTGCCACGAAGCTCGGTCCTGAGCCACCTGCATCCATCGACTTCCCGCAATACTGCGCAGGTCGTCACTCCATCTTGTGGGGGTCGTCCATTTGCCTGTACGTGGCTGCCACTCGAGAACCTTTTGTCCCCAACGGTTGTCAGTTCTGCGAGCTATGTGGCCGACCCATTGCCACTGCAGCTAACTGATCCTTACGGCTATGTCGGTTACCTCACTTCTGCTGCGGATATCATCGTTGCAGACTCTATGACGAAGAGAAACACCGAGGCTAGCCCTTTCCATAGCGCGCTGAGCAAATTTGAGCTTCCTCATACGGCCTGCAGTGAAGGACCAAGTCTCAGTTACGTTCATCATCACTGGCAACACGGACTGGTTGTATACTTTGCTCTTGAAGTTTTGCGGTATACTCGATGAGAAGATATGACGTAGTTTCACGAACGCAGCGCAGCCGAGTTGGATTCGTCGATTGACCTCTAGGTCGAAGTTCGACTTACCTAATCAGACAATTTGTCCCAGGTATACTTACTCGTCTACAACTTCGAGCCCATTGTTCTAACAACAACCGGTATTGGTGTGACATGGACGTTTGACATGAACTTCGTCTTGTCCATGTTCATCTTAAGACCAACTTGTTGGGAGACATATTGAGGTCATTGAGCATTGTGCTAAGCTCCTCCAGCGATCCTGCCATAAGAACTATGCCATCGGTAAATCGAAGGTGAGTAATGTATTCGCCATTGATGTTGATCCCCGTGTCCTTTCCAGTTCAGCTGCTTCCCGAACGCAGCCCTGCCGAGTTGGATTCGTCGATTGGTCGATTGCCTTTTGTTCGAACAGGTTAAAATATTATAAAACGGCAAAAACGTTTAAAAATTATGTTTGCATTTTAAACGACGAAATTTATTAGTGCTTTGATTTCGTTTGCGAGACGAAAATCTCGTTTGAAATAAAACTTATTTTTACGGATTTTATCGCGTTTAGTCATGTCTTTATGTTCCCGACTTTTTGATTGGCTCTTACATAGGGCAAACTAAAAAATCTGTAAGGACCCGCGTTAAAGAACACATAGCTGACGTGAAACTCCGACGCTGTAGGAAGTCTGCAGTCTGTGATCATATCCTTGATCGCCCCCACCATTACATCATATTTGATAGACCACAAATCCTCGCAAAAGAACACCGATTCCTGCCAGGGATGATTCGCAAGGCTATTGAAATCACAAACATCCTAATTTCAATAGAGAAGTTGGCTGGGTACAACCACCGGCTTGTGATCCAGTAATAAACAAAATTAAATCTAAAACTAAGCATACCACTGCACGACCTCAAGTTACTGTGAGCAAGTAGCCCGAGTTAACTATGACATCTGGACTTCTAACACCTTAGTCCCCCCGTGACCAAGGTTGCTGTAAAGCATTCCAAACATCGGGAATATAAAAACAATTAAACGCGATAAAATCCGTAAATAATAGTTTCATTGCAAATGTGTAGTGTTCGCGTAAATACTAGTAAACATTATGAAAAACTCGTGTTTAAATTCTCCCTATAATAAACCAATAAAAACTATTAATTTCATAATAGTTTTTCCGGTTAGTTTTTTTGCACTTTGCACCATCTTGGTAAGCGACTTATGGTCTAAACACTTATTTAATATCGTCTTTCGATAGATCATGATACCTGAGGTCGGCGTACGGTATATAAGAAAAATGTTGATCTCACGCGAGATAAGAGTTCTGTTATAATTGTAACGCATATTAAACTTTGTTTGCCACTTACGCCACCCACAGGGGGTATAGCAAATCCTGCTTTTGGGAAACACCTACTGTCCTACCGTGGGCTACTTGCAGCCTGTTAAATTTAAGGTCACCTTTAAAATGTAGTTACAACATTTATAAATAATTTAAATAAATTAAATGTATATTAAGTGTAAGTAACTAAAATATTATTCTAAATACTGGTAGAATAATAGTTTTAGATTAGGTCAGACCTTTAAAGAAAACGGTTCCCATTATTTCTGGAGACTTATTAAAAATATCTGGCATATAACTACGGTTAGATTTGGATATTGTTTAATTTTGACACATTTAAGATTGTGCTCAGAATAGTATGAATTCATCTAGATTAGCTATATAATTATTTGTTTTCATAAGGTACTATATTTTTTTGTTGAACAGAGAAATTGGACCAAACGCTGTTTTGACACGGGTCGTTTTGCAAACAAAAACATTGGCGTGACGCTCCAACGGCGGAAATAAAGACAATACGAGCGTGGCGTCTTCCAAAATAAACGAGAAGTCCAATTTATTGTTATCACCATGGAGAGAAAGTAACACTTTCTCGTCGCAATCAAAGGTAAATAATAGCTTTCAATTAACTATCGATAACAACAGAGCAGAAACAACTCACTAAAGAATTTCGATTGATTATTTTATGCAAGTCTGTTAGTCACGTAATAATCGTCACAATTTTTTTAATAATTTGGCGACCAGTCGCGAAGTAGACTCATTTATTATCCAAGTAGTTAAAGCTGTTAAAGTATTATTAAAAACCGTTCAATCTTAATTAAGCATATAATATATTACTTCGCTAACATAACGCTCACAGCATTCTACTTTATTAGATATCTGTTTATTTTATTCAGGTGGAATATACCATGTATCCCTTTTAGATGGTATACCGCCCAATCTTCCTGCTCACCTCCGCTACACCTCCAAAAATCTATGCAGACTTGATTACGACTGTAAGAGGCCTACGTACAGCGATTGACTTTAATAAGCTGATGAAGAAGACGGAGAATGACTTTATATGTGCAATCTACTTAACTACAGGTTTGTAAAGAACCTGTCGACATATCGTCGAATTTTTTCACAGGCTAGTTCTTAAGGAACAATTAAAAAATGTTTGGAAGGCCAGATTATGTTATATAACTATATAAACCTGGTCTTAAGATTCTGGAGAGTTAAGGCTGTAAAACCGAACACTCAACTTAATCCGTTGTACGCTACGAAGAAACTAGTTTACTGTTCGTTTAAGCCTTGATTTAAGATAGCGTAAGCGTGATTCGATCGGTATCGACTGTGACAATAAAGTAAAGACTGTGAGATTAAGAGAGGGCTAGAGATATTTTCTGAATCACTTGATTCGAATTGCGAATTACGATACAGATTGAATTAAACAATGCGCAATTTGTACATTTTTTGAAGATTATTTTTATATCTAATTGATAATTTATAGAATGTGTAGATAAGTAAACAATGTTCAAACAAGTCCAGCGGCGAACAGGCGAAATATATCTAACTGACTCACGAGATCAAATCCAGAATGTTGTTGGTTTAACCGGAGAGAATTACGGAGTAAAGAAATTCTAAGTCTGAATGACAGATGAATAATGTTCCAATATCGCTATAGAGATAAAGGGACAAAAGGAGAGGATATGAAGGATGAGGATAGTAAAAGTAAATTCTAAATGTTAATACGTTGGCAATAATACTTTAAATTTGGATAACTACAACTACAATCGCTACTATCTATAGATACAATAATCTTCTACATCTTATTACAAGACGTTGTTATGCACATTAAACTGGATCATTTCAAGTAGTCTCAAAGTATAATTTAAATTTAAAAAGTGAGTTAGATTTTAGAAATAAAACCTTAATCTGATTATTATAATAAATGAACTACGCCATAATTATATAAATTTTAAGGATAGGAAGTTTCGAGGTAAGGCGGTATTTAAAATAGTATAAAAAAGCGTCTTAATAACTTAAATATTTTTTTATCCCGTGTGAAAAAAAATCCGCAAACATCAATTAAATAACGTAAATGGGGGCTTAAGTATTTTTGTGATTAGGGCATCGAATCGTTAATGGAACCGTTAAATTTGGTATTAGACAAGCACATATTATTCTTTTATTTCAAAACTAGCAATCGCCCGCGGAAATTATTTTCCCCGGATGAAAGGTATATAAAATAATATTGCTCCCATGATTGAACAACAAACAGTCAAACACCTAAACAGACTTTCACTTGTGTAAATTGGTGGGCTTACATATTGATAAAATTGTCTTGAATGAAGTCAAAGACACAGCTATACCGCCATCTACGCATTAAAGTAATTATCATCATCATCATCATTTCAGCCTATCACAAGTCCACAGCTGAACATAGGCCTCACCCAAAGTAATTATATGTCTACAAAATCACAAAGGAAAACCGTCTACCACATGTAAACACTTCCTTCGCTCACCGTTTTGGACAGTTTACTAAAGCTCACCAATACAACATAGTTAATAAACATTGTAATATAAAAACTAAAACAATGCACGAAGCAAAGAGAGAAATTTTAAAATGGTTAATCACGCCCAGTTACAATGATACGGAAAACTTATTAATTATAAAGGCATGTGTGTGTATGTATATATAGTATACTTATTCGAGTACTTATTTGTATGTTTATATATGTAATTTACCTTTAGTTTCTAATATATGTAATTAATTTTTTTTTCTTTTTTATAATAATATTATTAATAACTGTACGTTTTATATTGTTACATTTTATATTGATAGATGTCTAAATTGTAGTAAGGCTACGTACACAAATTTTAACTAAAAAGTCACAAGTTTCAAATTACGAATTGCAATAGACTTGTAGGTGCATTTAAAATATGTCAATTGTATCCAGGCCCTCATGATACAGGCTTGCCTAGTGTGAAGGCTACATGCATATCATACACTGTAAAATGCAAAACTGCGCTTGATATGTTTTTATTGTGTAAAAATTTTGTATCTTTCGCTGTCTCATTAAATCAATTGAAATTGAATTGAAATTGAATCCAACCAGTAGTAGTCGGAAATCAAATCCTCCTGTAAGAAAAAATGGTAATTCTTGACGTGTTACAACAATATAGAGGAAAGGAGGAGAGCCTTTACGCCTTTAGAGCTTTTAGAGCGGACAGGAGACCTACGAATACGGAAACGTGTGATAAATAATAAATAATATTTTTTTTATTTCTCATCACATATGACATGACAATACATGAATGATAGGTATAGCACTATTTTAACGACATACGAAGCGAAAAGCCAAAATTCAAAATGGCATGTATGTATGTTTGAGCGAGTGAGTGTGCTTGAATGACTTATTCTGATTGTGTGCATGTAAGTGTTAGTGTTTGTTTATGAGATTATGTGAAGTAACTGTTTACTGTAACGACATATTATGAGTTTTACCTGTTATTAACCTGTTATTAATTAACAACTGTCACTGGCCACTTGTCGTTAAATGAACATACATATCACCTTACAACTGGCTTACCATACAAAAGGTATTATTGCAGGCAGGCTGTCCAGGATCTCTTCGGAAACTACGAGTAGCATAGGGATCATTCGATAAAATAACAAATATTTTAACGATGTGGCCTATTTAGTAAGTGGCGGCATCTTCATAATATTACCCCTAACTTAAGCACTGATATCTCTAAGTTATTCTTAAATATTACAATTCATTAGCCAGCATCGATTTTCGATTACAATCCGAATTTGTAAACTGATATGATGCCGCATAAGTAAAACTAAAATAGAGAGGATACTCAAACATCTTGATCTTACAGAAATAATTTCTTTGGAATTCTGAACAAGGAATATAGTTACAATATGTAGGTATGGTTATCACAGAGCCACTCGGTTCTCAATATTAAAATAACACAAATATAAATATTAATATTTATATATTGTTTATCTAAAATTTTAATTAATATTACGCGACATTTACCTCATAGTAGAATTGAGGCGAATGAGCCGATTAATCTAATCGTGCAAAAATGTTTAGTTATGCGTACTGATATTGGAGCATGTCCGCAGTGAATCGATCGCTTATAACGGTTCACAATATCTCGATTCTGTTATGAATACGAATAGACGCACTTGCAGCTAGTTAGCATGCGATGGCCATTGTCGATAAAATTTATATGCGTATTGATTAATAAAATTATTAAACGTAACGGTTGTTTATTAATGATTTGTCGTCGTTGACGCTAAGTTTATCATTAATTAGATCACTTACCTGACTGTAGTGTAAATAGTTTATTACTTATATAAATAGACACATTACTAGACGTATTAAAAAAATAAACAGACTATATAACAGTGTTCGCGTTTGATATGGATTCATGATCTCTGTGTTTGGTCCTGTTGTCGTATATGTCTCATAACACTGTAGATCCATAAACTTCTATTTTCAGTACTAATTTAAATTTGATATATCAAGTCGTTCCTAACAAACATTGAATTAGTAGTGGTACTCCATGTATCTACGTCATCACAGATAAACATCCTCTATAATGACTAAACAGAAGAACAATAATATTTTCTGTTATGCCATATTCGTTGCAGAACATTTTACTAAAAATGTTGTTGCTGCTAATCGTTTTCAAAACTTTTAGGTTTTATAGGCGAGATTCATAACAGGTACTAACGTACTTGTATTTGTAAAATAACCATTTTCATCTCTAAGCAAATATGATTAAGTCACAATATCAACTAATATATGATCACCACGTTAACCTACGGAATATTATAACCTCAAGTGTTTTACTGCCTTTGAAATATTTTAATGAATTACGGAAATACAGTATGACACTAACGAATCGCCCTGAGCCGTCCAAGTAACAAAGTACAGTCCAAGTGACTGTACTTGGAGCTACAGAATGCCTACTCTAAAATTCTTTGTAACTAATATTAGTAAACCTGCGCATGTAACTTTAATTTAGTAATATAGGAAGCCACTCGGGTATATGTTTATAGTTTCTTTACACTTAAATAGGCTATTTAATATTAAGTCTACGGTTGTAAGGCATCGCATAAAATATCTTGCGTCAATACTATCGTGTTACTAATGTTCTTACACTGCATGACCATGTGAATATCACTTTTCATTACATATTATAAGTATTTACAGGTTATACAGGCGAAGGAGCAATTTGAGGCAATGAATTTTTGAGTTCTTCAGATCTAAGCTTAACGTTTACATTTACCCAGAAACGAAAAGCAAAAAAATGTATTTTCTACAATGCATGTTAGGAAAAGATAACTTAAATTATATTTTTTTAGAGTACAAGCTTTGCAAATATCATAACATCCATAGAACCCACTTAGCTTAGCTTTGAAGGCAGAGAGACTGTACCAGGTACTCAGAAAGTATTAAACGGACGAATCTTTGGATAAACTTCAAATAGCATTAATAGCCAAAGGCCCTTGTACAACCATGCAGCGCTGCTATAACAAATGTCAGTACGGTCGACTAGCTTCGACAGATGAAGAAAGAAGTGGTCGCTCTTGACGGCTGGTACGAAAGAAAACGTGCTAGCAGTAAAAAAAATTAAAGAGAGTCGACGAATTACATTAGGGGGATAGTTTCGCGTTGGTTGCCGCACAAACTCTCCGATGCTCAGAAGCAGGCCCGCGTGGGGATGGTGACGTGACATGTTTAATTGACATGATTAAATTTGAAGTAGGCAAGTCGCGGCGTTTTTACTTCATTATTATAGGTTACAAATCTTTGATTTACGAGTATCAATACGATCCAGAAACGAAGTGCCTGTCAACGGTTTGGCTGTTTCAAAATGCACCAACGCCTACCAAAGCGGAGTGATCGAGAAGAGCAGGAAGACTTTGATCGCTAGTTTTTTCACTTTTCTAGGGTCAATTCATTTACAAAATAGAAGTAGCATCAATACTAAACAAAAACAAAATATTTGGTATACTAAAAAATGTTTGCCAGAAGTGTTTTCTGCTGTGAGTAAGAGTTATTTCCACACTTCCTTGTCCTCAATATTATGAGCTATTTTATAGAAGGCTTTTTTAACAAATTTTGTTTAACAAGTTTTTTAAAGTTTGTATCAGATTGTTCGACTGTATCTTGAGATATTTTTTTATAAAATCTGAATTTAGGATCCTCCAGCGTGTCTACTCGACCCATTCCACAGGAGATAGTCCGTGTTTAATTAAATAAATTAGTACGTACATACAATTTTCGGCAAATTAACAACGACGGAAATGTTAAAATATTAGTCTCATTGAAAAACAGAATAAATTCTATAGACGTATTTCTTATTCTATGCATAAAACATATCTATGAAATCCATAAAAAAATATGTGACTTGTTTTTCTTTCCGCACTTTCTTAGCACCAAGAAAAGTCATTTAATCGGGCGTCTTGGGACAGTTCGAGCATGGTTGCCGTAGCTGTGGAGGGTGGCACAGACTACACTAGTACACTAAGGCAATTTCGTTGAACTCTAGAGAAATAGTTTTAATATTAGATGTCGATGCAGTGGTCGATGAAGAAAAACTTGTCCAAACATTGTTTAATTCTCATTTAAAAAAATCAAATTAAACAACGCAGTTCATTAATATTGTTTTATAATGTCCACAGTTCACAAAACTCAACTTGGGAACACTACATATTAGTCTATATCAGCCATGTTTGAACTGTCGTGAGGCGCTCGTTATTTTACCGCCAATTTCGGCTGTGTTACTGACAAATGGCATCCGCGATCTTATAGTGGGAGCTACTGAACAAGTTTGATATTTATGAAACATAATGAACCCTTTATAGGTTTATTTATTTTAATATTGTCTGTTACAAACATGTGTATTAGATAATTCAATCTATTATGTTTAACAATAATCACTTGGTCACCTAAGTACAATTTCGTAATTTTTTTTACTAAATCCATAGTTTATGCTAAAGTATTGCTTTGGAACATGAACTTTGACATTAACCTTTTTATTTTTCATCAAAAATACCATGGAGGGCCAATGAAGCCCAATTCCCCAATTTATACAATGTGACGCTGAAATGAATGTACTCTCAATTGAACAACAAAAAATTGGTATTTGAATTTGTCTAATAAAGTCAATTTATATTTGTTTAAGAAATATATGAATTATAGAATCTCAATTACGAATATACAATAGTAACGTATATATTTTGTATGTAAGAAATTTTACGTAAATCGTAGAAATGCAATTTTTTATCAAAGACAGCAAAAAGACATTAAATTGTCTTGGATTAAATTTACTTTTTATAAAAATAATGTAGACCTTGATAAGAATAAGGCTGACTTTTTATTTGTTTGATGTTTTTGATGACATAAATTTACGTAACTTCCTACATTTTCTACAGGAAATTTATTCAACATTAATTAGTTATTTTTTGGTTAATTTTATGTGTAAACTTTTTTATTTTACATAGATCACTATAATTTGCAAATTTTATGGTGATTTATGTAAAATAATAGACGAATAAGCCGTGTAACATTTTGTCAACTACACATATCATAATTTTAGACCCAGTTACAGGAACCACAGGTCTTAAACGTTGTAGTTAACATGGTAAACAGTCACATATCAAACTTGTCTGATAAATGAATATTGATAGGCTCCCCAAATTATGTCACTCTTTTACAAATTAATAAAAGTCAAAATACAAAACACACAGAATTTTATAATTTCTGCTAGTTTCTGTTACTTTCTTAGCGCTTTTAAAGTAAAATGTTACACAATTGTACAATTATTATATATTTGCTTTATACAATTTAATCCCCGTGTGTTGTAACAGAATCTATCACCCCATCTCATCCCGTGGGTGTCACAAAAGTCGCATAAGGAATATGTCAGTTATATTTCGTGGCCTCCAAAAGATGATAAAAGAATAATTATTAATACGCCAAGTCTAAATTATTCCGACTGTGATATTGCCAATCCGCTTATGATCCCATGATCAGTAGTGATTTGTATAGAGATTTCAATAAGAGAAGAAGAATAGTTGAAGTAGTTGATCTTATAACTTAAAGTTTTAAATAGCGATAAAATTTAATTAAGTGAGGCTTTGGATACCAATTTGTTGCCAATCCGAATGTGCAAATGGTAGAAAAACCCCGCAATTTTAAAACATTTGTCCAGAAACGTGTGCCTGCGTTTTAAAACAGTAACTTAAATACGATTTGAAAGCGAGTTTGCTATGTTACTACTTTTCTAACTTAGCTATTGCCTGTTGCTGACAATACTCATAAGATGAGATTCAGATTCTACAACTCATAAGAAGCCAATATTTAATTGCTAATTTGGAATTTACTTACTTACTTGGATGTTGTAACCTGTCTCCGGAATCAAAGTCTAAAAAATAGCGTTCCATAAAATATACACAATGGTATTTTTCTATAATTATTTGAGTGACAAACGGGTCAATTAATTTCATGAATGAATGAAGGAATGAATTGTTTGAAAACCAAATTGCGAATCGAAGATGGTTAAAAAAGCGATGTCACGCTGAAGATGATCCAAAGATGGAATGCTTCCCAAGCTGCAATTATGCCTAACCAGACGGCTCCTAGGCAGAAAAGAGAGCCCTACCAGGCTTCTTTTATCGATATGGAGTGTTATTTAGAAAAGTATATGTAGTACTTACGAAGCGACACTGAAATGGTTTCATTAACCCTATTACGTGGTCAACTCCACTGCCAATGTCAGGAACGAACATAATCCCGTCCGTCACCTTCCAACACGTGACCAATGGTGAAGAGAGGTCGAAACCTTTTTAAGCCACTTTAATTTAGAAAACATACGACGTCGCATTCTCATGATATCAGCCACACGTGAATAAAATAACCATAAAATAGCATAATGCTTAGGTTAGGTAAATCGTTAGTAATAAAAGTGTGTGAATAATTAAAGTCTAAATTTAGTAACCGGTTTGAAACTAATCACGACTATTCGCCAGCCGGATCTTTCACTTTGTAACATAAAGGCTAATATTTATTAAAATGCCGATGCATTTAGTACAGTGGCATACTCGTAAAATCCGTCACCTCACCTTTTTCCGGGGTTAGCCGTAAAAGGCGAGAGTGCGAACAAATAAACAATTAATGAAATGAATATAACAATCGTATTCTTTCAATCGTATAGGAATTTCTCTGACGAAGAAGAAACAAGCAAAAGAAAATCCGAAAGTATCCTCTTTTTTTTATTTTATTTTTCAATAATTGTAATGTATACCATATTTAATACAAGGTAAGGTAATTAACAGCCTAGAAACAGTCCACTGCAGGACATAGGACTCTTTCATAAGTTGGAGTTGCCATAATCGCCAAAGCACGGAAAACGGATTGGCGGTCGCAGTGCCAGACACCTCGCATCTTATTCTATATTTTTTTTGGTATTTTTCGAGATAGTTATTCCGCCATATGTCGGTTCTCCTTGCTATTTTCAAGGTTTTCTACTTAGTCGCCCTTTTACAACACTCATGCGAAGGGTCTCTTGACATGACCGATTCTTGCGCCGATATGTCCGGAACATATTTGAAAGGTATAAAGAACCAGTAAAATTTCAAGCTTTGAGGCATTCTATATTAGTCCCCAAAGGCAACAACGCAACTTGCAACCTTGTGCGAGTTGTTTGCAGGTATCCACGGGCTATTACATATGTGTGTTCATCGATTTAGAAAATATTTTTTAACTTTAGCTACTCTAAATTTTTGATTTTCTAGTTTCTTAAATCAAAATCATGTCAGACACTATTTCTCAGGCAAAGTGATTCACTTATACGTGCATACATAATATTTTCGTATAAGTACTAACATTTAAATATTAAGTTAATTATTTTTTTAAATAGTTCTCAAATTCCGGTGAGATAATCACGGGACCGCATTTTATAAATGCACTGCTCTTTTAAAAATGCTATTGTCATCAGCTACATATTCCTTCAATAAAATGCCACAAGACATTTAGCTGTGAACATAACCGAAGTAAACCAACCTTGCAGTAGCTGTCAGTCAGTTGGCGATTTTTTCTTACACCATAAGTACCTGAGCCAAGACGTTTTTATATTGGAACTCCAATAAAGCTTACGATCTATAAGGATATCTAAAAATATTGTTTTGTTAATAGATTCTAATATGATACTGCAAAATAAAGTGCTGTGCATTTGGCAATACTAATTAATACTTTCAGTTAATGTTGCAAATGAGGTAAATTATTACTATATACTAAGAGATTATAGAGAGACGACTGTCTGAATATCAGTGAAATATCGTCCGCAAACAACACTATTTTTGTAAAATTCTGCACCAAGAATGGCTGATCATTTCTGTAAATAAGGAACAAAAATAGGCCTTAGGTGAATCCCTATGGCACACCCATTATAGTGATATAGAACCTATACCAATGAGCAAACTACCTTTTAAAAAAATATATATCAAAAGACTTAACGTGCTAATGTAATAATTATGATGACTAAAACATTTTTTTGTTATTAATTTGACTTGGGATAATTATAATGTTAAGGAAATAAGAGAATTTGGGAATTGGTACTCTAGCTGTTATATAGGTGTGTACAGCGTAGTGGCTTTTGTGTACACAAAGCACGATCGTCATAAATCTAATTAATCTAAGGGTTATAAATTCCTAATAGTATACTATGCTTACTTCGGTTTCTGGATAAATTATCCTAAAATAAACAATTTACACTTTATTGACTCCATGCAAATGGTACGTTTATTCAAATTCACACTGTTTTACCGGGAATCTGCAATCATGAAATTTTGTGTGGATGAGTACCATTTATTGTTCTGTTTCCATAGTTATTAGTGCATGTATGCCGCTCAACCATTTAATATTGCAGTACTGAACAAGCTCCAAACACAATAACATTATTCGTGTTTTAAAATTACATTTAAGTACATAATTAATTACATAAAGTTATCGATAAATGTATAACTTTTGATTTATTTTAGAAATAAATGGCTATGCACAACTTTTTACTTTATAAATCGTAAAGTACTCATTACTTCGAGCATACAATTAGTTTGATTGGTGAATATGCTACGAGCTATAGTATTTTACTATAGATACTTGTTCGTCTTACCGCTGAATAAAGGCCAATAATCGGCGTAATTGATAATCGCTAGAATGCTGTGTGGTGATTATCTTACCATGCTACCACGCGATTTCATCTAAAATTGCCGGATCAGAGTTTTCCATACCGATGAAGGGCTGAGGTTTCTATTGCGTACGGCAAATTCTCATATTTGGAGGCGCCTGGATTCAGGAGTGGACCTTTTAGAGTTTAGAGGCTGCTAAAGTAAACGTTATCTGGTTCTTCTAAGAGCCGTCGGGAGCTATGAGCTTCTTTTAGATTCTATTAGATAATTTTATTAGATTCTGTGATTTTATAATATTTACAAAACAATTGGACGAGGTGTTAGAATTTATATAATATAAAGAGTGTGAGGTGGTAATCCACAGGGCAGGTATAAAATTCCTCAGATTAGAGTCATCATTAACAAATATTTACATGAAGGCTTAGGGCTTAATTTAACTGTGCGATTGAATTGTTAATTTTATGTACATGGTTTTCTGTCTGAGACAGCCGTCTAAACGCTTCATTGCCATAAGTGTCGCAATAACTTAATACATAAAATCAAGTAACCTGTATTTAATTAAATTAAAGACGTCGTTTAATTTTCAGTGTACACATAGCAGGTTAAGCTTTGTCCTTTCTACTTTGCGATTTAAAAGCTTTTGAAAGAGTATTTTTTTAAAATGCTACGTCGCTTTTCATTTATATATTCTGAAATTAAATTAATTATTTTTCATTTTCACCATTTTATTATTGGGCATTTATTTTAATGATAAGTTTGTTGCACGGCAACTATACTTTCTTTTAATTGCTCATTCAATCGTTACTAGGCCGAATGAAAACAACTGAATGTTGTTAATAAAAAATGAAATTGCAATACTCTAAATCATATAACTTTGAATAAATTTACATCAAGAAAAGGTCTGTTAGATACATATCGTGTATCAATAGCAAAAAGTATGATTAAAAATAAACTACAATCGTGGAATTCTTAAGAAGAGTAGAACCTTGTATCAGGTTTCTTCAGATTTTAACTTAAAAGGTATAAAGCTCATTTTGTAAAGACCTTTCTATTACCGCCAACATAAGCTGACATTCGATGCATGGAAGATTGTTTTGTAATAGTCTATGGTATGTTAATTAATCCATGTGTAAGTAGTGTGCAGTTATCATTGTTAATACTAAAAGAACAAATAAGCTTACACCTTAAAGCAATAAGGTCGCAGGTTTATTACATATTACGTGAATTCATAACATGTACTTTGGCTTATTCTAATTGGCATCACTTCATAATGCCATTTATCCCCAAGGATAGGCTGATCAGCATCAGTTTGTTTTGAGAAAATAATCTTAAGAAACTTCTAAACATAACATACATAATAACTTTTAAATTTTGAAGATTTAAAAATAATGCGATTTAAAATTTCCAAAAAAACGCTATAGTAAATAAAATAAAAACAAAGTAATGAAAGAATAATGTTAAAAATAAAAACATAAGGATAACGAGAGCAAAACAAACGTCAGCTAAATAAAAATTTAACGATTTAATTATTTATTCTATAAAACGTAATCGCCCTTGTAATAAAACGAGGTTTAACCCTAATATAATTTAACATAAGCCCCGTATATCCATATGGTATTATTTTTTCCCATCGAGACGTGGTATCAGTGAACCTAGTCATGATTACCAACAAAAAGTGATTGTGAACACGGTATGATTTAACCGATGAATGATGTCACACTGAATTTTGTAAAATATTTTTGTGGCCCCATTACTTATAAGTGTTAGATACTTCTAATTTAAGGTTTTGAAAGTCACACCTAACTGCGCAGTAAGGTGCGCATAAGATTGGAAAAGATCATTAAGCATATATGAGTTTCTACAATATAAATAGAGTTTTACGTTAATGAAATGAATAAACTTTATTAAGATAACGGGCTAATATATTAAATATCAAACCTTATCAAAAGCAAAATTCTTATAAAAACTGGAATGAATATTAAAGGTGATTTTTAAAATATAGGTTTACAAAATTGGTTGTAAATAATTATACGAAATCGTATTAGGTAAATTAACTAGTTACTATTAAGAAACCTACAGAACTCTTGTTTCATTATGTCACTAATTAATTTAACTAGGTTAATTATATCTACTTAATCAATATTCGTTAAAATTGTCAACAGACTTAATGATTTTTAATCTTATAATTTTCGCATAGATTACCTAATAGTAGTAAAGTGTTAACATAAAACTATTTTAGATAAATTTACACATAAATGATAGATGATTAGAAAATAAATAAATAAAACATTAATTTCATTATATATACTATAATAAAATTCTAAAAGGACTAATTATGTGTACATTGAATATTTTATTAAAATTTTAGTTTCCGTAAGCTATACTATCGATACAGACGCCAAAGTTACAATTTTTCGGATACATTATCTGCCTGTCTATCTGTCTGAACGCGCATCACTCATAAAACTAAAGATGAACGTATTCGGATGGAACTTTCGCTGAAGCAGAACTCTGAGGAGTTGAAGTAATTGCCTTGATACTTACAACGAAGAAAATTTAGATAGACCGTTTCTAGTACTGGACTTGATAGCTAAACAAGATACTTTTGAAACTAAAAAGCGAATGATGGTGCTGGGTCTAAAAATTTGATTCAATCGATGAATTTGAGTCGTTTATAACATTGATCTTCATCATTATTACACCCTATCATTGGCTAAACCTAAGCTTCTACCCACGATTGTCACAAGTTACAATCCTGACCCTCCTGCACTGACTTCTCAGAAACATGTGCTGTTCGCGTCTTCCATGTTGTGGAGGTCGTCTTACACTGCCTTTAACATTACATCTCTATTAGAAATAACGTGACAGGTGGTGAGCCGTGATACAAAAGATACGTCAGTTTCGAAAAAGTCATTGGTCATTGGTCAAAAACTCAGCTATCGTGGTTCCAAACATTTTTACGACATCAAATTGAATTTATAAATATTCGAGGAGATTTCATAATTCACTTATAATTTAACTAGTTCAAAAAATGTCGTCATCTAATCTGAACGAAACTATTTGTTTTGTGATAGTAAATGTAAACCTACTGGCAGTTTCATGAAATTTAAGAGTATTAGTCAAGTACAGAAAGTTTTACATAAAAATTTAGACGATGGATAATTTATGTCTTGACCGAAGCCCAAAAGTAACATCCTGTGGACTTGTATCTGTAATGTGGCAGAAATTATACCGATCAGACGGATACAAGACATTATCACTTCTGATGAATATTGTTACGAGCCCTTAACACAAAAATATTACAGGTTCTGGTCAATTCTGGTATTTTCATCTCCCGATTTGGGGGACTAAGACTTCCTTGTGAACAGTGAAATCTCCGATAATTTTAACGAGGCCGATACTATTGTATTGCTGCTTCAACTCGTCCGACCCGATTGACAATCGCCGTGACGTATCGATGGCGAGCCACTTTTGCCACCGAGACCAATGAAAGAATTGAAAATGTCTAAGCCGAGGGAAATATGAAACAAATTGAGATGTTTTCTATTAAATCGCGTATCTCCGAACACGTACAAAGACTCGCCTAAGTGTTGTCGCGGTTTGGCAATTAGATCCGGAAGAGCGTTGAACGTGCATTAGCCGCGAACCATCTCTAATGCTTTATAGCGTTTATGATTGTATGATGGTAAATTTTCGGATAATATATAATTCCTGCAATAGCGTGCAGTTGAGTGCAGAAAGCATTACGGGTTTAACTTTTTTAACCTGGAACAATAGCGAAAAGTACAATGCAATTGCAAGATCTTTCTTTATATCTATAATAATAAGATAATCCAAACCTCTGGAAACGAATTTTAGTAATGACTGTACCGTAAGCCAATTCCTTCCGTTTCATAATTTGCAACGTGCAAGCCTGTTGAACATTAATTTACCGAACAAATAATAGGTAATACGCGGACAGTAAATCGTGCCATAGTTTCCTTATTTGTTCATATAATTAAGGTACGTTTTAGTTCTTTATGATGCTAATTATGTTTCATTAAAGCTAACAATACTGGGAGTTTATTCCCTATAGGAAATCATGCGAACCAACTCAACAATGGATTGAATAGACGCTCCCTTGTCTATCGTAACATACATAAAAAAATGGTCCGCATATTCATTGCATCGGTTTGTTCGAGATTAATGATCTACTAAACGCAAATCAATGCACATTATATACGATATGTAACGCTGATACACCTCACTGCTCTGTAAATAACGGCTATTATTTCTTTAAACAACAACTACCCATGTAAATGCACTACACTAGTACACAATTTAAGACATGAGTTTATCGTAAGTATCACCAAAACCAAGGTCATTCTAAAGATTACACAGCTAGACCGCTTTTTGTTCAAAAGATATTTGATACAAATGATACGTTCCGCGATTTTAACACTTATCTGCAGTCTGTGATAGTTTCACAAATAGTAATTGTACGAGAATCAGATACACTTTGGTAATAACCGATTTTATGAATAATTTTGCAAATTTATTCCAATGTTTCAAATGTCGAAAGAATTATGGAAGAAACATAGTTGATTTCGATGAACATTGTCAAAGATCAAAGATAAATCATGTTAAATATAAAGTTGTAAAAAAATCTGTCATTCCATTGATGGTCTCAATAGTCAACTAATAGATGAGCCTTAAAAATGTATTGACGTCCGACAGGTCCGGAAGCTAATTAATCCATAATAATGCCAGGCTGAAAATTTGCACAAACTGTTGTTGGACAGCCTTTGTCTCAGGTGTGAGGCGATCGCCAACTTGCTTGCAAATACTGGCTGTTATAGCAAATTCTTCCATTGAGAGAGGCTTATTAGCAGTGGCATAGGTAGCCGTGGACTATTAACGTACTGACGAACAAGATTATACAGATTTAAAATAAAATATATACATAAAAACTACTAGCCTAGCATAAATAGCTCAATACTTTTTAATAAACAACCCCGTACCATTGTATTCATCAACTTCCGGTACACTTGTCATCGTTCCATCTACTATCGACTGTCCTGCTGTCGTTTTCCTTCCACTACCAATATATTATTACTGTATAACATATCATATGTCATATCGGTATCTTCGTTTCCGCTGTGGATAACATTTTTGGAACTCCTAGCATAACCCTCCCTTTCGTTTTATTTGAGTTTATTCATAAAAAATAAGGAGTACCTCTTGATGCATGCATATTTTTATGGATATATACAAAAGGCGGATAAGCCATCGCAAAAAAACTTCGTAATTGTATCTTGCCGATGATGAATAGCAGAAACTCTCCTACCAGGCGCGCCGACTGTGGCAAATCGTCCCATGAGAAGAGGTCTATGTCCAATTTTAGACTAACAGTTGAGTGGTGAAGATTATGAAGAAAAATAAACATGTACTTATTAATGAGACGGACATTACGCATTTTTACAACAAAAAAAGACATACATTTATTGAACACTGTAAGAACAGTACATAATAATTTTATTGTAGGCTCTCTTTCTCTCCACGAGCCGTCTGGGTAGGTGCCACATTTTTACTTATTTCTGCCAACAGACAGAAGTACGACCATTGTAGTCTTTTGGTTTGAAGAAAATAGAGAGCCAGTATAATTACAAGCTGTGTGGCATTTTATCATATTTCTCAGGGGTGACAACACATCAGTATCTCCCTTCGATTGTGTTTGTTTGCCGGTGCCCATGAGCTACAGTAGCCACCTATCACCAGGTAGACTGTCCCCAATACAATAAAATAAGGAAAATAAAATAAAATTACACACTTTACTAAAATTTCCACTACAATAATAATGCTAACACATTGTTAAATTAACCAAAACGATCTTACAAAATGTAAAACAATTTAATCGATTTCAGCATAACGTTCCAACATAAGTATTTTAAATGTTTAGTACTATTTCAAAACTAAACTTCCTGCCTGCAAAATATCAAACATAACTTACCCGCATAAATTTGATATCGGCGATTGTTCGTGTTCTCACGTGCAATAAAATCCTTCGGCGTGATATTAATACGTGCCTTAAAAAATAATATCACCATTCACTTTTCATTGAAACTATATTGTTATAGTCTTTAAACGTAACATTGCCGGCGTTTATCTACTGCGGAGCACCAAGAAGCACACGCGACACCTCACTCGGATGCAAGCGATGTGAAATCAGCTGTAGCTCTGGCTTGGCTTGGGCTTGGTCCACCGCGAGTAACGGAACCCTCCCCCTCCCATGCCGACCGCAGACCGGCCGTATTAACAGATAAGATTATCACTCATACCTTGTTTGTTTACGGATATGATATAAATAAATAGGTTTGAGAATCCAGATTTTTGATACATTTCGATACACCGTTATCAATATGAATGCAAGCTACGGATAAAAGTGCATGATTTTATTTCATAATTAGGTATAGCTATCATAAATAGCATTGAAATGTGTATTGAAAATAATAAGATTATATGTATTTTATTACGTAGGTATTTGCCGTATTAGGAATTTAACAGGTAAATACCGTAATGTTTTGCTATTCTATTACTATTACTTGTTCTATAATCACTAAATAATGATGTCATTAACTACCTGCACCTCGATACGACTTTATTATTGTCGATTTAATCACGTTCGCCTTCAATTTTAACTTTAACATACATACGATTTGAAGAAATGCACTTATTCGGATCTTATTTGGCACGAATTTACATCATGCTGGAGGAATTTCAGGTAGTGACATTAATTAATGCCATAAATGCAATTTGTCAAAATAAAAACCTTCAGATTTTGGCATATAGGTGTCCGCGGCTATAAAAATAAATTTACATTTCAAAATCATTCCCGGGAGATATTTCGAGAACTTTATAATTCCTGGTTAATAAAAATTGTGTGAAAAACGACGACAACGTAATCGGGCAGGAGTATCTAAGATGTTAGGGACTGATAGCAGGTAAATTGATACCCAATCAGCCCGTTAAGCGTAGCAATTATAGCAAATCTTCCCTACTTTGACTGCCAAGGCTTATAGGCCATTCCAGCGGTAGAATAAAGTCTTAGATACGGTTGATTATGAATAAGTGTTATTTTGCTCAATCACAGAAAAACTAACGAGATTTTCCCAAGTGTAAGATGTGACTAGAAAAAAAAATATTTGAAACAAATTCTTTAGTTGAAATGTGTCATAAAATTCAGTTATTTCATTTCCTGAAGAGAATTTAACGAACTAAACAAGTATTCTTCTTCGGAAGGTTTATCATGGAATTATTCAATTAAGGAAAAAGATGTAAAGATATAAATACTTTCTGAAATTATTACCACTATAAAATAGTAATATCTCTTTGGGTTTCATTGCGGTTTCCCTGTAGAGGTGCAACGAGAGTTGGGAGTTAACGTCGCATAGTGTTTTGCTATTGGCCCTTATGGCAATAAATAGTTAATATAATTTTTACTTTGTCTTTGCTTTAGTGTACCCGTGCTTCCCGGTATTCTGCATCGAGTACAGCTAAAGTTGGTGTTTGAAAATTAGGCCGGCTCGAGTGGGGTAGTACGACGACCTCAGCGTGAAGTAGAGACATCGTGAGCTTCTGTGTTTCGTTCGGTAAGTGAGGCAACTGGAGCCCCTCTCTTCCCAACTCCCCATTTTCAAATATCCTTAAAGGCTGGTAATGCATCTCATCACAAATAAGTAGGCGTTGTATATGTAGGCAACAACAAAAACTCCCTGTACACCTAAATTTGTTGTGATAAGTTACGTTGAACATTTTAACAACAATTAGTCCGTGCTAATGATGTACATTACTCTTTATGCTCTAAAACATACGTAATGGTAAACGTTTTTAATGTTAATGTGTATTTATTTAGCCATATTGTGCATTTTACGAGTGAGTGCCTAAGTAATTGTGTATACGTTTTCAGAAGTGTGATACTTCAGAAGTTAATACTTTGGTAATAATTTTTCAGAAGTGTATGCACAAACGTCCTGTGAGTTCGAAAACCTCCGAATAGATCGAAATAGCCTAAAAATCCATAAGATTTTACGATAAAATAAAGATCCAGGGCCCTCTTATAATCATTGGATTTTATGACAGTGACTCTAAAAGGCTGTAAATTTTTTTTTTTTATTTCGTGACATAATAATTTTGAATGCTCCATGGTATTTTCAAAAATAAACACAGACAATTCACTCAGACTTCCGATGCCACAAGTTAAAGATTTCCTGATTCGCTTGTTTCTGCAACATAAATATTGAGTACAAGATAGCTGGGTATTCCAACAGTAACACATAAGAGTCCCCCCAAAACTCGTATTGTCACTGCAACTGGTTTAAACTTAACATTTATTATCAGACAAGTTAGCAACATCCGACAACTTAGTTTCCAGCTGTGATTTGAGCCCAGCCACTACATTAGTCCATTGATCAGTCAACCAATAAAAACTAGTATCACAATCCGAATATATTGATTGATTTAATAAAATAACAATTGGCTTTTAATACCATTTTGTGGTATTCAGTACCAGTCGGCTCAGTACAATAATTAGCGTATAACAAAGAAGAAACACAAACAAAGGTACATTACTTACATAAAAAAAACCCATAATAACAATGTTGGAATCAAAAACAAACAGACTTGAGGAGCAGAAGGCTTCTAATAAGTCCACTCCAAAAGTGATTTAAGCATAGATAGCTCAACTGGTTAGCTGAAGACAAAAATACGAATAAGTAAATAATAACTAGTAAGTACAAAGATACAACTTATCACAAAATGTAAAATTAATATTGGACACAAAAAAAACTACTACAGACATAAGACTAGGTATCTAAAGGGATTTTAATTAAGTTCCCTCAAACAGAGATTTAAGCATAGATAGAGCAGGTCTACCAAACCATGAAATGATTCATCTGTGGGTACCAGTAGTTATGTTACACACAGTTAACCTTGTAGTATAAGACACGATGCTATCACACCAATCACCTTGATCTTTAGACAAAACTGCGGACAAACGCAGTTTGACCTCCGCCCGCCGCCATTTTGTTTTGCACGCCCGTTCTGTTAAATTTGATCGCCCTTCACTAAACTCATTCTCCAAGTTGCACGTATGTTTTATATTTTAATATATTTACATAACGATTGACATTTACATTGTTGATTATGTCTAAAACTATGGAGCAGCCCACTTTACATACAAAAATCAAAGGTATGCATATTTTGCTGTTGATAAGAACTAGTAGGTGTACGATTTAATAACTATATTTACCCTAAAACCTTCCTCGAAAACCATTCAGAGCATCAAGAGAAGAGTAGGTATTAACACAAAGCTTCTAATTAAATCAAAAACAAAACTTTATTTCGAATTATACTTCTTCAGATATTTTAACTTCGACCTAAATGCCTACCTTTAATTCCGCAGCTATCATCTTATACGTGAAAGAGCCAAGCGGCGGCTTTTGCTGCAGTTCGAATGGACCAGTTCGATCGAGGTAACACCTCAGCCTAGCAAAATACCGGCGTGAAGTAGAAGCATTGCGCTTCTGGGTTTTGTTCGGTGAGTTATGTAGTCGGAAACCCAGTCATTACAGTATTGTACGGATTAAAACCGTTCACGTTCTATGATACAAGTATACACAAGTATACATATAATATACTTGTATAAGTATACATATTCAAGTATCATATTTAAGGAAAAGATAAATATCTACATGTTTTAAGTTATTGCGTATTATGAGATTACATTACAGTCCATATCATTAATTTATGGCTTTGTATTAATCTAGAAGTAAGTGCGAATAAGTAGACTTCATGTGGTTTTTTAACAAATATTGACAAATGTTCAAATATCCCGCATAATGATCAGTGTTCACTGTAACCTATAAATATCTTTATAGATCTTCAATGAGAAAGAAAAGCATAGTAGCTGCTGGGCAAGGGCCTTCTTCTCAAATATCTGAAAATGTTTTGGAGCCGGAAAGAGTCCGCCACGCCACGGACTTTACATGTGCTCGAAATATATTTTTTTTATTATTTAATTGACTCGCAAGTTTCCTCACCGCCGAGTACGTGGTAAATTCAGCACTTAAAATTACTATTAACAACTTTAGTGGTGCCGGTACCAGGGATCAAACCCAGGTCACAAGCGCTCTATGAAACCAAAGTTTGGGCACTGACCACTATGCTATTACAGCTGCTTCCTTTTTAATGTGAATTAAGATGTAAATTTGTTCACCAGAGGACTAAAATGAAAGGACTCAATAGCAGTTATTGGGGCTCCAGTTCTCATCGTTGTCTATACGAAACGCGGGAGATTTATGCTGCAATTTTTCACAGTTATTTCCTATGAGCTAGATGTGTCTCCGTTAACTAAATCAAATCAAATCAAATTCTTTATTGCCTACACGAGTAAATAAGATATTATTACGTAAGTAAAAGACCCACCAGGAAACCCTAATAGGGGACTGCCAACGAAATTACTTTACAATAGTACCAACATACCAAGGGAAGAAGATTAGATGATTTCCAGTCTGAGGATTTAATTGAATGAATTAGTCAAAAGGCTAGTCAATTTATTGCTATAATAGCTAATTATAATTCGGTGATTTTAAATTTTAAGACGACCTAAATTATTTAATTTAATATTTTATCGAAAAACTCTTTCTAGCCATAATTATACACGGGAATTATAATTATCCATCCAAAATACAGCTGCATCGTAGTCTACTTAAGTACTACATTAAAAATTGGTTTACATTGTCAATTTAATCTCTCGTAAATATTGTATCCACTGATTTATTAAGTTATTTCGAAAACCGCTGCTTTGAATCCTTGTCTAAAATAGCAGTAGATTCGTAAGGGTGATTTTATATCAGCCATTTATATTTTCTCAGTAGGGAAATCGGCGCTATGGGCAGCAATTTAATAGAAATCGACCCGAACGGGAAACCGTTCACCTATAAAATATGCATTATATTATATAAAATAAAAGTACCTTTTTGTCTTTCTGTACGAACAGATTTTACTCGAGAACAGTGATAGTTCGAGTTAAGTCCGTACTATTGACTTGAATTTTACATTATAGAATTTTATGTTATAGATAATAAATCTGGGACCAATTCAAACATCAATGCTTTCGGATGCTGTAAATAGCAAGAATGGTAACGGGGAACAAAGGCATATGACGTCCTGCTGCCATAGTTAATTCGACTACTGTCAGCTGTTTATCTATTAAATTTCAGATTATATCAGTAATATCAGGTTGTAGCACAATGTCATATTCTCTTTTGAGAATAGGATGTTCTTAAATTTCAATGGCCTCGCGTATCATCTTTGGCAGGAATCGGTGTTTCTATTGCGAGAATTTGTGGTCTATCAAATTTGATATAATGGTTGATACGATCTAAAATATGATCACGAAATGCAGACTTCCTAGAGTTTCGATATTTTACTTGAGCTGTGTCCCTTTACGCGGATTTTTATTAACCTTTTAGTTTGCCTGATGTAAGAAAAACCAGAGATAAAGTTTCAGTGGGTATGTTTTACCAGTTCCGAAGCTGTCGTTATTTTTTTTATAATAATCCACGGAACGCCATTTATTGTATAGAAGCACCACCCTTGAAACATCTATCATCAAATAAAAAACCTATTGAAAAATTATGTCATAGGCGGCCGTCTATATCTATGATGCATTTTGGTAAAACTTTTTTTTCCATTGACTTCAACCTATCTAAAGCCAAAAGTCCACGCGAACGAAGTCGCGGGCACAGCCAGTAAAATATAAAAGTAGTGTTCAATTTTCACCGCAAATAACTTCTTTTATCTGCACGACAACTTAACTGCAACCGTTAAGGTATAATGAAGAGAGTAAAATGTACGTAAATTAAACCGGAAAACATTTCCTGCAGCAAGTAACGATAACGTAAATCACTATATTTACATTATATGATTAGAACGTTTATATAATCGGTTGTCAGAATCCTTTACTTGTCTAATACATTTCGATACTTCGGAGTAGAACGGAGTAAACAATAAAATAAGTAAGTCAATGAAAGTTTTGGTTCATAACTTTTTTAACTGAAGAAGTATATTGAATTAAATTTAACTTCTAATATAATTCTTAAATTTGGAATTGTCAAAAACATTTGTATTTAAATAAATTTTAAAGATTAGAACCAAAAACTTGAGCTAACCTTACATTTCAAAAATTAAAACAAAACAAAAAGTTATTAAACTGGTATTTACACCTCACAAAAGTTTTATGCGACGTAACTATATATTTAACTATGCCCACACAAATTGGGTCTTTAAAACCAATGCACGACAGCGTAAATAAGTTGAAAAGACTATGGTTAATGCCTAAATTATTAAAGCGTATAATTTTAAAAGTAATTTATAGGACGACTGAAGCACAGTACTAATAAAATATGTCAATTAAATATATATATATAATAAATAAAAAATTGTGAGAGTTCTGACATTCTTTTTTTCTATTGGCGGACTGAAACAATTTTATTTGAGTTATCATATTCTTTTTATAATTATAATCATATTCTTAGTCGGTTTCATCTTCTTCACCAGTTGCTATGAGTGTGTCCTTTATTAATTTCTAGAGAGACCGGTGTTCCGCCTTCGCCGCACATCAACAGGGCCACGGGAACGCTTTCGCACACATCCGCCACGCCACCAGTGCTCATTTGCTTTCCCTCTCCCAGATTCCACCGCAGAGTCGCGGAGGACAGGGGAAAAGGCGAGTCGCAATACCAAAACTCTTCTTCCCCCGCGTGTTGATCTCCACTCGAGCGATGCGAGAATTTTCAGGCATGCAGTTGAGGTGCAAAGATGGCATTACGGCGGGTAGCCGAGAATACAAGGCTGCGGGCTGAGCGGCAGAGGCTTCGATAATTATGTTGAGCTGAGGGCGTCTATTATTGGGTGACACTATACTATTTGCGCGTTTTATAATTTCAGATGGTATATGTTAATTTTACTTTGAGATGATCCGTGTCGTACCCAAAGAAAGAAATATGCGTTCGGCGTAACGAAATCATAGAAGTATTTATATTATCGCCATCGCTGCTAGTGTTTATAATTGTATTTGCTTTTATTAAGTGCATTTCTACGTTGCATTTCCGTGTCACTAGGTTTAGATTATGTCATGTCTTGATTAAAGCTAATGCAAATTTTACTCAGCTGATGTATCTTATGGTAAGGTCTGTTAATAATAATTTCTTATATTAAATAAAAGTAAATATTAACAGTTATGTGAAGGTACACAATTGAAATGTAACACACTCGTATCAATTGTTGCCGGCACTGGAGATCAATACCCAGGTCACTCGAAACTTACTATCAAATTAAAGCGAGCGCCCGGACCAATATATTACATGGTTCTTTTTATTTTAAAGTAAAGTTACCACATTTTAGTCAATCTGACAGTACCATTCTTTAAATTAACGAGACCGCACAAGACCGCTTTAGTTACGGATAATTAGAGTCATATAAGCCGTGGCATTGCGTGATTGAAATTAATACTTCAAATCCAGTAAAGCAAAAAAGTCGCCGACTATATCGAGCAATGAACAATGATTATACAGACAATATAAGATAAAATATTAATTTAAAATTAATATTTATATCCGAAAGGATACCAAAATGTCTATTTAATGATCTTATTTATTTATTTATTCTTCATTGTTAGCCTTAAGCTTAAGGTTACAATGGGCGGACTTAATGCCAAGTGGCATTCTCTACCAGTCACCCTATGATCTTGTACTCGTATACATTTCAAGTTGTTGGAGTTCATTTAATTTATTTTAATTATTTAATGAAGTTAATGTCATAAATGTCATCTTCATCAGCCCATTTAGTTCATTATTGAACATAAATGCCCAAGAAAGCCCGATTTGTCCATACTGACCATGCTGGGCAGGCTATTGGTGAGTGCAGTGCCGATCTTCGTACTAGTTTAGTAAAATAGGGTGACTTTTCTGTCTATCTCTATCTATCGGCCACCATAGCCACGTTTTATTAGATAAAAGAGTAACCATAGTGCCGGTGAGGATGACATATAGATAAAAAAGTGATACATGGGAATATAATGCCGAAATCAAAATCCGTAGCTGATCGCATATAATATACCTTAACCAAAACACATCTCGTAAACTTCTCAATAAACTGTTTGTTTCATAACAAATTCTTAATAAAGAAAAGATCATTTGCGTTCTAACTGACAGGAACAATTGACATTCTGCACTTACGTACAATAACAAGCAAGATGTGATTGCCACGCAGCCACTAGAGAGCTGTTTGCATCCACAAAGCAAATCACCGTCATTTGTCATGCACGTCTATCCTGTTTGCCGCGAAGTGTGAGCGATTTTCACCATGATTATTAACAATGCCTCGTTGGCACATTGCGAGCCTTTTAACTAATAATAGACTTCAGCTCGTTCACTCGAGAGTCGACTACAAGTAGTGCAGCCTAATCATCAAAGAGGCTTCACTGCTATTTGAACATATTTCTTGGGTGAACGCCAGTATTTTATGTTTTTAAAAATCATATTCATATTTTATACAGTATAATAGGTTACGAATTCAGTATCTGTCTTTCTAAAATCTTTTGTCAGTAACAGTATTGCCATCGACTTCAATTTTGGAAAAGTTGTAGTATTGTAGTTATTTGCCCGCGTTTATTTTCTATAAAATATTTTCAGAAATATTTTTCTACAATTAAATATAGGCCATTATTTTATTACAAATTGCAAAATATTGAAAATAAACCTTTCTTAGCCAAAAAAAAAGTATTTGTAATATTTATTACAAATACTTTTTTTTGGCTTTGTCTTTTGTCAACACTTATGATACTCGCGTGAATAAAGGAGTTAAGCGATAACTTAGGCCGCAACTACTGATGATGATGAACCACTACTTCAACTTAATTTTTTAATAGAGTTTAATGAAGCGAAACTGTAGTATTTTATTTACTTTGAAATTAAGATATAAGAACACGGACTTTGTAACTATCAAGGCGGCAGTTATACTCAAGTAAAAACTATTAACATAATTTTACTTTGTTTTCACATAATAAACCTACAACGCATTTGAAACAATAACCAGTCAAAATCACACGAAGTAATGTTTCGTGCAACATGCGACATTTTTTACTGAATATCGGTCTGTATTAGAAATTTTACCATTTAGTACTTTTTAACATAGCAAACATTTTAATTATTCTTAATTTTATGGCTATATTTGAATAACTGTATTATTAGTTACCAGTAATTTTTTTTGAGGTGCCGAACAATTTGAGGAGAAAGGACAGCAGTAAAAAGTATTTTTTTTACCATTTCAAGTTACAAGTAGACTTTGAAAAGAACCATCTTAAATAAATTGTGGCCAACCTGGAGGCATAAGGCACTGTCTGCGAATCTTCCTTCCAAGCTTAGGAGTACGGGGAATGTAATGTCGATGATGTTAAGATTTAAGATTTCATAATGTTTCTGTGCCTGTATCATGTATTTATATAAAATAGTCTATCCCTGAGTTATTCGAGATAAAGGATAGTGGACTATTCTGATCTCGACGAGAAATGATTGATCTCTATGTATGGAATCCCTAAGCCTTTTTTTCCCACTATTCTTATTTCAACAATGACATGAGAAATAGACTTGAAATTTGACATATGTACTTCTGAACCCTTTATTTTGCTGACAATAATGCGAAAAAAAAACTTATAACAACATTTCACATCTTTTATCTGAAAAAACAAATAAGAAACATACTTGGACTTTGATATGATCTAAGCCTATGTCAAGTACATATGACAAAATGCGGTTTTTTTAGTAATCATTTGTTTCATCAATTGTTGTTATGATTTACATATAATATAGGCGTCGGACGGAGACCGACTAATGCACCCATTCGACTTATTACTGATGAGTCAGTACATAGTAGAGCCAAGCGGCGACTTTTGCTGCTACTCGAATGGGCCAACTCGACTGGGGTAGTACCACGGCTTCACAGAATACCGACTTGAAGTAGAAGCATCTTGTGCTTCAGCTTTTCGTTCAGCGAGTGAGGTAACCGGACCACCGCCCTCCCATCTCCCCCTCCCCTTTTCCCTCCCCGAGTATTTATGAAAGATGGCAACATGTCAGTAATCATAAGTGGTTTGTAAGCAACCAAGTGAGCCGCTTGACCATTTACCATCATGCCCATAAAGAAAGTCGAATCGTTACCGTAATTATATTTCCTGAGCAATACAACACTTTTTTCATATTCTTATTGTAAGAAGAAACTAAAAAAGTTATTTATATCCCTACTTAATAGTGGCCCATATATGCTAAAATGGATTTAAGGTTGTTAAGATTTGTTTGGTTAATATCGTAAACTAATCCGAGAAATATGACATTTATTATTATTTCTCAAAGGTTTCTTTCATCGCCAATCGTAGTAAACTCAGTAAATAAAGATCATTGAATAAGTAATTTAAGATTATATAGATAAGCTACTTAATACATACTCTAATACCTTGCATATGAAATGTTTACGGAAAAATGTTGATTCTTTTCAAATTGATATATTTATGTATCAAATCCATACAAATGTATCTTATCCTACTACCTATAAATCTCTATGTACTATCTCTATGTAAATATGTGCTTTTAGGTGCGAAATATAACTTCATCTACACAGAGTAATTATACTTGGAACATGTACGTCTTATCTTTCTAGTGTATCAGCTCGCTGAAGATACAAGTGTGTAACCCGTCGCCTTCACGAAAGGCTGTGAGAAAATGGAAACGGCTGCGTGACGCCATTACCTCATTCTTTTGTAAACATGTCTCGAGTCTATCGGTTGACAGCGATTCTCAATAAATTTTAGCGTGCTAAATTAAGTCAAATTTAGCTGACGAAGTGACCGTCGTTTACTGGCTCTTAAAGAAGAGGGTTCTGACTCCGGATATGTTTACATGATTACGGTGACGTCAATCGCCCTTTTAGCTCTTTCAAAAACAAGCTACTAAAAGGCGTGCCTTCCAAAGGATGAATAAAAGGAATAATAATAGTAAATGATGAAATTAAGTTGTAGCAAATTTTTTCTTTGTTGAATGTTTTTTATAATACCTATCAAACATTTTATACTATATTAATGCAAAAAAAAGTTATTTAGGTTTGACAATAACTGCGAAAGAGTTTGAGTCACACTGACTAGCGAAGAAGAAGCTCTGGTTTAATTACCACGTAACAGTTACTACCTTTATGAGGTAGTACAGGTGATATTTTCACCTATAGTTAATCAAATAAAGCGTTCATAACAGTGTCATTAAGAACAGCGGTTGTTATTCACAATCAAAAAGTTTTTTTTAACAACTAAACGGTATTCTTAATAAGCTATTTTTTAATTAATAATGAATTAAAAATATATTAGTAAAATAAGAAATATGGATATGTAAAATTAAATATAAATCTATTATTTATGGATTTTATCACGTTTAATTAGATTTTTTAAATCCCGACGTTCCGGGTGCTTTACAGCACTCCTGGTCACGGAGGGACTGAGGTTTGACATCCTGATATCAAAGTTAACCCGGCTATCGTCAGATTTATATTTATTAATTTTTTAGTCCGATCTATACAGAATGAACTCACAGTATCTTGAAGTCGTGCAGTGGTATACTTGGTCTAAGATTTAGTTTTATTAATTATCGGATCCCAAGGAAGTGTACCCAGCCAACTTCTCTATTGAAGTTAGGATGTTTTTTTTATTTCAATGGCCACGCGAATCATCCTTGGCAGGAATCGACGTTCTTTTGCGATGATATTTCCGTCTGTCGTCTGTCTGTCTGCTTATCCGAGTTAGGTTCGTCGATTGACCTCTGGATAGAGGCTAGACCTGCTTTATGTGACAGTTTTTGATATACCTATTTGTCGACAACTTTGAGCGTTGTGTTTCCAATCGATATTGGATAGACATGATCTTCGTCCATGTTCATCGTAAGACCAACCTGAATGGACCTAAAGTAAATTTTTCGAAATTGCTTTCTAAATTATCTTCTAGCCTTTTTCTTTTAATATCAATGTTTCCACAAGGTGCAACCTGATAGTTAAGAGATAACCTAATTTGCTAATTAGGTATTTAAAATAATTGTTAATTTCAAGAGATCAGAACTAAATAATAGGAAAATATAAGCACGTCTGTTATTTTCGAATGTTTACATAATAAATAATTTAAAGAAAAGGACTTTTTTTTGTTTTTCATGCTAGTTTTCGTTTGGCCGTATGACTTTAAATTAAAAACTATCAGTGCTAAGTTGTGTGTTAGGAAATATATAAAAGTAAACAAACACAAGTAAGGTGCTAGCGATCCATCCACCGCTGTCGCAAACTGGATTGAATGCAATCGATATCTACGGATAAGGACACGTCCATGTTCGTCCGTTTTTTCAATGCATTAGTTATATTTATTAGAACAAGCATGCATATGCAAGCAAGCAGATTATTGATTATAGTTTTATGATAAAGTTAAAGTGGATGATTTTTTTTTTGGAAAAACGAAACACGTTTATTTTGCACACACAACACGTCCCACAAATTCGGAAACAAAATTAAAAAATCTTTTACTTTTAAGCTGTGTCGGCGTAAGAATTTGCCACCTCTTTTTCCCGTTGGTGGGCGACTAAAGTAAAAGCTTAGAAACTGGCAATGGCTAACGATAGATGACGAAATAATCATCTCGAAAAAGACTAAAATGAAGCAAACCGATGAGGAGCATCTAAGGTGCGAGGGGTCTGCTACTGCGATCGCTAATGCGTTTACTGAGTGTGACGATTATGGCAAATCCTGTTTGTGAGAGAGGCCTATGCCCTGCAGTGGACAGTTTCTTGGCCGTTAAGGGTAAGGCTCTTAGGGGTGTCACTCATAGGTGTCGGTAGAAAATTAGGATTTCAAACAAGTCAGCCTAACTGGTTTCGGTGGTCCTGGAGATTGCGATTTTCAAGGTTTAGTTGTCTCTCACGACACCCTATGGAATGAAAATCTTATATAGCTACCACTCGGTATAATTATTTATTTATGTTTCTTTTTATTTAGCACTTAATAAATTAACAGATCCAGCCCTACCCAACGTTTTGTGAATGCGCAAGTCTTGGATGCATTGAATACCAGATTTTGTACACGCTTTGATGGAAAGAGCTATATACAGTAATGAACTTCACAGGCTATAAAAAAAAAGAAATATACACTCCACAAACCAAGCGGCGCAATTATTCCCAATATTAGAGACTAGTAAAGAAGTAACATACCAGCTACTAACAGGTGGTGCTAATTCCAAGTGGTTTCAAGTACAAAGTATCCATTACTTATCCTCCTTTTTATTGGAATAATCAGAGTCTGTCGGGTACTGCTGCTGAATGACTGACAGGCTTGAGACCTGATAACGGCAAATGCTGTCATAGGGAAGAAACCGAATATGATGGGAGAGGCCTATGATCTTCTGTGAATTATTAATAGGTCGATGAAGAAGAATTTAAAGATGTTCTACATCCCAAGAATACATAGTCTTTAAATCTTGAAAGAACGTAGGAATATTTTGGTAAGACGTAACACCAAAAAATCCATAAAACAAGATAAGCATAATGAATTTCCACAATTTCTATGTGATTCGTCCATGAAATTTTCATTACTATAATATATTTTTAGGTTTTTCTTCTTCATCAGCCTATCCAAGTCACTACTGAACATAGACCTCTCCAAGAAAGTGCCAGCAAAAGCTAGCATATATTTCTTGAAGGTTTTTCCCATACTTACTACGCGGGGCAATCAGTGAGATTTGGGTTCGACCAATTTGGATAGATTTTCCACCGAGTTTCGATCCATGCCATTAACAAATAATTCAGACAATTAGAATCAGGAGTGTTGGCCAAGAATACGGACCTCAGTCAGCCGAACTACCATCCATTGCGTTCGTTTGTACTTTTTTTACGAATAATAATATTAATACTGTAATTTATTAAACTCTTTTCTCGAATTATTTTTAAAAAACGCAACGTAAAGTTTTCAATCTTACTTTGCACGGCGACACAATATTCCTGGGTTACAGTACACCAACATCTTAATTTTTAACTCCGTCCGGAGTCCGCCAACCCGTACTGTAGCAGCGTCGCGGACACTTTCCTGCTCCAAAACACTCACAAATATTAAGCAGTCCTTTTGACCAGCAGTGAGACATTTACAGGCTGCTCCTCTAATTATTATTAAGGATGTACGTAGATATATATGCAGCAACCATCATTCATTTATCGCCTTAACTTCCAAAAATACAAATTCTGCCCACAATCCTTCTTCTTGCATGACTAAGCGTAGTAACGGGTTTCGGCCACCCATTTATGGCCTTTGTGGTAGATGAAACGAGGTGAATAGCGAGCCTTGTCATGATGAGAAATACGCATTTATTTTATAAACACTTTCATATTTGTCTGCATTGCCTGCATCAGAGCATTCTTCTTTCATTATTTTATGATAACACCTACATATCAGACTGAATTGGTCTTCTGTACAATCAGGCGAAGAATTACAAACTCTTGTGGACTGTCGTACTAGTCTTTTTGTACATCGGCTTTTTACGGAGGCAGGAAGTGAACAAGTGCTGCTTGATGGATTGTTTGAGATGACTCTCGAAAACAACTTGCAAACGCGGCTAAGCGATCGCGACATGCACTAGTGATCTATAATTCAATTGAGCGTTATCATCTTTCGTGAATAACAGGACAACCTACGTAAAATCGCCGTAGATGATGGACACTGGAGAAGAATATGGTATATTCCCCATTACCGTCCATTTTACTGTAAAGGAATTATACAATGAAAATATAATTTAATTCCTTTATGGCCATAATCTGTTTATGCCGTACAGATATATTGCCGCAATCTTTTGCGCAGGATGTTATAGCGCCTCGTAACAATTATGAAGAAAATATCGGGAGGAAAGCTGCATGTCTGATAAAAACGAAAAAAAAGTTACGAAGATATGCGAGGTCCGTCAACGCGCGTTGGAGCTGCGTGGCGGACCTTTCTCGGCTACAAAATTCTCTCAAATAATTGAGAAGAAGGCCTTTGCCCAGCAGTGGGCACTTACAAGCTGAGACTTTCCTTTTTTTTTCTTTAAGTTCTTATTCTATGATTTTTGATTAAGTTAGTGGGCTTGACCTTATCCTTTTCTGCACTTGTGTGTGTTTTCTATAAGTGAAAATAAAATAAAACTTCAAACTTAAAAATATTTTGTCTGTAGGTATTGACTTTATTTTTACTTTTTATTTACATTAAAACGTGGAGGTTATACTCGTATACTCTTTGATTCAAATAAGACGCATAATAAACTCTTCCATGGTTGTATCAAATTAAGTAATGTCATTTAGGAACAAAACCAATATGGTTTGTTGTATAGAGTATTGTTTTTAATTTTGTCTTCAAACTTCCTAATATTATAAATATATGAATACATAAAAAATAACATGTCAAATAAATAAAATAAGTTTCAAAATAATGTTTCTCTGTAAATTTTCCCAATCATTCAGCATCCGCTATCTTAAACAAACGAATTTGCAATTTCTGTACTATAGCACTTCAGATAAACGAGGTTCTGATTCTAATGCAGAAGACGGAAGACAAGAATCGGTTAAAAACGTGAATTCCTGTTCTTCCTGCCCAGATTCGGATTTGAATGCCGAACCACCATTACAGTATGAAGTGAGTTTTTAAACTAGGAATGCGTCTCGTCGAACAACAGTCCGTCAGTGGGCCGTGTAAATATAGGACTTTCCATTGGGAGGATTTTCCGTAACCAGACACACGTACCTTCCTCGAAGGAGTTACCTAGCTACGGGGCCTGGGGACGGGGCCGCTAGGACTGGAGGATTAGCGTCGAAAATGCTAAACACTTCTTCCCGTCACCAGTCTTCGACGGTGGTTATTGACAATATTACATATTGTCAGGTGTTGTGCTATTGTTAGTGCTGGTGTTGGAGATGATAGTGGTGTAGGTGCATTGTGTGACGGAAATATTGCGTGCACTTGTGAGAGGCGACTGTCGTTCTCTTCTTCTTTTCGAACTATGTACAAAAAATAAACTAGAGAACCCTTCCAGGGTTCTAAATCTTGTGTTCTGCGCTTTACAGTTCGCCAGCCAAACACGGCAAATTTACACTACGGGGAGTCCTGTGTTCAATAATGGACTATTACATTTCTAATATACACGTATCGATTTTAGTGAGTGCTCGCTTTAGTTTCATAGAGCGTGAGTGATCTGGGTTCGATCCGCGGTGCTACCACGAATAAAATTGTTACTAGCAATTTTAAGTGCTGAATTTATCACGTGCTCGGCGGTGAGGAAATCTGCACGTCTGAGAAATAATACAAATATTAATTATTTCGAGGACACGTGAAGTCCACCATCCCTAAATGAAGCAGCATGGCGGACCATACCCGGCTCCAAAACCCGCTCAGATATATGAGAAGGAGGCCTTTGGCCATTGTTGGGCGTTTACATACTGCTACTTTACTTTTTTTATGTTCCTTTCCTATAACGTTTGCTTTATAATGGTAATTTTTTAGAGTCGAAAATACGGACATAATTTACCCACAAACAACGTGTCACCGGAATTCGATACGCTTCCCGACATACCTTCGGGTATCTTCAGGTGTACTTCTGACGAGGTATGCCAACTTAGCCTAGTGCAAAATAAGACAAGTTTTCAAGTAGTTTTGACTTCTCTCCGAATTTAGTAAATTATGTATGAATATGTAGTCGGATTTTTCAAAAAAAAATTATTGCATTTATTTTTAGGTACTAGGATCCGGTGAATCAGCAGATGGTACCTGTTATCAAAATCCTGAGTACTACTCCTTTCATCATATGACTTATTATGATATGCACATGGCTTTAAGGCGGTATCGTAATCCAAGCCCTAAGACGGGCCGAAAAACGGGGGACTGAGAGGTATAATCTTTGATTACTTTCATACAATGTTTAATATCAACGGAAGCCCTTTATCAGAAAACGAGTGGTTAGGGTTAGGCCATAATATTAAGTTTCCTGCTAACATTTCTAATCTAGCAAAGACTTTCTTAAAGCCTCATGAGGAATTGTTTTTACCAGACTCATACTAATTCCTAATCTTCTATTCCGCGACCTTATTATTCACTTTCTCATTTGTCAGTTTTCTCATGAGTCGCATAGCACTGATAGTTTCTTCAATTGTCGCTATTGAAAGAAGATGGTCGCTGTCCATCAAATAGGAAATAAGTGACACTACTTGAAATTGTAAGACCAATGCTAACGCGGAATTGAATTACATCTGTCTCTTGTCACTTTGATGTTGATTAAGATCTCAACGAATATTAGAAATTCTTCCAATGTAAATTCATCTTGAAGTTCCAATTCTGTCAATATTTCTGTTAAACTTTCTATCAATTCAGTTACAAAGTTTCTATTTTAATATTTAAATTTAAAGTTATTATTTTAATTCGCTGTACAGAAGCTGTTTTTTTTTATGGAAGACACGGTAAACGAGCAAGCGGTTTACCTGATGGTAAGTGATGTGATTACCGGTCGCCCACATACATCTGCAAAACCATAGATGCTGCAGGTGCGTTGCCGGTCTTTAAGGATATTTGGGAGATGGGAGGGAAGAGGAGGGGAATAGGGAGGGGGTGTGGGCCACCGGTTACCTCTCTCACCGAACGAAAAGCAGAAGTACAAGATGCCTCTATTTCACGCCGGTATTCTGCGAGGCCGTGGTACCAATCCGGTCGAGCCAGCCCATTCGAGCAGCAGCTAAAGCCGCCGCTTGGCTCTACCATGCTTAGAAAGCTGTTTTTAACCTCATCTCAACCTCATGGAAATTGGAGGCATCCAAGGAAAATAACAACGAAAATTGTACCCTCCTACCTATGGCGGACATAACTTACCAAATCTAAATTATCCAGATCGTAAAGTAGGCCCACAGCGAATAAGTGATTACGTGATTATGTTGGGTTGTAAGTGGGAAAATCTTTTATTGGTTGAGGAGGTATTCAAGTATTACCTCGCCCCTCCTGCATAAGCGAAAATAAGGAAATCGTGACACCCCTCATCATGACAACAAGCATTTAATATAACTTTTATATAATATATCAAGAAATACAAATACGGTTTTATCACGTCACGATGAAGCCCTATATGTTTGTAAGGAATATTTTATAAGCAATTGAGGGGTTATCTGCCTCCGAATAAGGAGACTCGAATTCAGCCATTGAATATAAAAAATACAACGAAATACCAAGTTTTGAAAAGTGAGCATACGCAGTTATTACGCGTTTCGCCGTCTGTGCACAGCGTTCTGCTGCTGCTATCGACACAAATATTCTCGTCGTGATTTTACTGTCACTGCGGTATTGGTCTGTGACGAAACGGTCTTGTAGTCGTTGATTCATATTAATTTATATATTAAGAATATATTTTTCATATGCCGATACGAAGCAAATAGAATCAGGCGCTACTTTGAGGAAATGCATTATTCTAAAGATGATGGAAAAAATTTATTTGCACAATGCCGCATGAAAAGAAGCAATAAAATGGCATATATTTGCCAGTCCGAAGAGAAGAAGAGCACTACCTCCTTCACTACAACTATCATCCACTCAACCTCACTCGACACTAGACAATATACACCACCAAGATTAATACGGGACAAATGTTTCGCCTGTAACAAGGCATTATCAAGCAATTCGACTCTGCGAAATACAACAGCTGACGCTTAACGACTCCTACCAAATGATATAAGTTTCATTCCTCTACTTTTATAATAAATACTTAAAAATATTATAAATTAAACCCCGCTTATGAAGGCACTTGAAAGTTCCCCGAGACCTATTACCAGTAGTGGAATGTTTAAATTGTAGTATTCATGCAGCCCTTATCATTACAGCCCTTATTAAAATATACCTAAACATTTTAATAAGGGCCGTAATGAAGATATTAATTTATCTATAGATCCTTGTCATTATTACCAGGTGCGAAAACTTCCTGCGAAAAAGATTATAGTGTCTGTACGGTGTAAATTGATTTAGGAAATAAAGGAATGAATTAATATTGAATTAAAACTACTTTATTTTTCATTATATCATTACTTTAAAATAAATTGGACTGGAATAGGGTTTTCCCCATTGGAGAAGAAGATGCTATTTTTACCATCTTCTTCTCCAGTGTCCGTCATCAACTGCGGTACTACATCAAATACTAATCGTTTCAAAGTGTCATCCTTTTTCTAATGTCTTATATTATCTTATGAGCCTGTGAACGCTAGACCTACGTTATACGCCGTATACTATGGTATAAAGATTTTTGTTTCTGCCCACTTACACTACAGATGGTAAGAAAGTTTGGCTACAATGAACCTTGAATGGCAATGGCTTTCAGCTATCAGCTATAAAAGGTGCCTAACATTTATTAATTAATAAAAATTTCACGATTTCCATTGCCAGACAGTTTGTATGGTGGAAACCCCCGCCAGAGACCCTTAAAGGTTAATAAATTATAATTGTACTTAGGTTGTAATACAAAACCTGAATTATAAATATGTTAAATAATTATTTAAAGATATTTTTCAATCAGCCAGACATTGAATACATATGAAAGTCGGCAGTAGGCAATAAATAAATGATTGGGTTATGGCGGGCTTGAGCCAACTTAAACCCCATGATGTTCCAGCTTCACCAAACTTCGGCAAAGGCATGGGACCGCTTTCGCATACCGCGACCACAGCACAGCACCGGCCGCTCGTGCTTCATCATGGCTAGACGCACCGGAATACAGACAAGCTAGGTAGGCGTCCTCCACTCCCGTGTGGGCAATGGACCCTCCGAGACCGCCTCGGAAAGTAGTGCTTTGTTAAAGAGATTAATTCATTTATACTAATATATTTTAGCCTTTATACTATGACGTATGTGTGGTGTTCACGGGCTCTTGCTATGTTATATATAGCATATATCAATTGAAATGATTAAAAATTATTAGATGAGACATTTAGTACAATTTTTCACTAAATGTTGGTCGATTTTATTTTTGTATTCCTAAAGTATTACTTAGTTTTTAAAGGTTATATCCGTTTTGTTTTGAGTAAAATTGTATTGTGTGATATGTTTAATCTCTATTTTTTTTTCTACATAATCACGCGCAATTTTCACTAAAACAATATATATAAGAAATCTTAGAAAAAAGTCATTTAGCACAAATATATTTATTTAACTTTGAATCTTTCACTTTTTCTTATGGTTTTTCTGAAAGGTTTGTAATGGAAAATTAACAGAGTTTCATCACCAATACTGGAAGTCCCGCAGTCGGATCATTGGCATCGGCTTTTCCTCTCGCATCTTTTGAAGTGCAACCTGTGTAACATTTATGAATTTTAACTTTCTCATTTAGCAGACTCTTGACTACTGCTATCTAATTTTGGTTCCAATAATTATTCACCTATCGTTTAATTTTGGTGTTAAATGTCAAAAAGGCACACATTGCTAGTGCGCCGAAAAATAAATCTTAAATTCGTCGGATTGATACCCTCTATAGCTAATACCAATTACACAAAACACTCTGGATTCTTACTTACTTACTCGATAAGTGGTTTTACATGACCAACGTAAGTACTTACAAAATTCGATTCGATTTTACTATGGAATAAAAACAGCATTATAACAAAAGAAAGCAAAATGAAGCAACAAAAAATTTCAAAATTTACAACAATATCCCAAACAATTTCATTAATAGGGTAGGGACTATTCTGCTTTTTGGTTGTTCTGAGATTGAACTTACAAGATTGTCAGGGGTTTTTCTACGTAAGGTAAAAAAAGTGATTTTAAAAAGATTATATACCTAAAAGAAACCTGTTTTCTTGTATTTCGCTGTAGAATACCTACGCTATTTTGCGAAAATTTTGCGGCTGTTTGATAATCTTTTAATATAAGAACTTATTTGTTTTTCGCATCACATCCAATTCTCATAATAACACATTTGGTAATATGCTCTAAGCTAAATGCGAAGTGCTAAATTAAACATTCAGTCAGGACAGTCATACAATCCGAAGATAAAGATTATAAAAATGCAATATAAAACGTTTATACATAAACTCCGAACACTTACAACATTTGGGGGTAGTATCTTCGGACACATGAGGTGCAACAGTCTTTAATTCGCAGACAATAAATCTTTTGCCACCTTTGACCGTGGTATCTTCTTTGCTTTGTGAAACCTTGCCGCCTGTGTGCTTTGCTAAAGGAGTCGGATCTGCCAAACCATGAGCACGCGCTAACTGACTGGGAGCGCATAAAGGATCTGGTAAAACCAAGCATGAGGGTTCACCTCCACATCCAGTTCGGCGACAATCATGCTGAAGTCCATTACGCTTAATGCAATGGCAACTATAATACATTATACCGCCACGAAGCTCACGACTTTTAATTCTTTTTAAATTATTTTCTTTCTCCATTTTTTGTGCGCCACCCTCCACATTATGCGCTCCATCAGAAGACTTTCCCTTCTGAAAAAAAGAGTACAATTTAGACATAGAACGTGACCTGCTATGTCCGCCGTGTTTTGAATGAGTATTACCATAGGTGTGCATAATAATGAACAGCCGACGCCATAGATGACTACCATTGCGATAGTAAATCGAAGTCGCTGAATCGAGTTACGTAGGTCTTGCCGGGTGGAGGGCGACGCACGCACGGCGGACAACATGGCGGGCACGGTCGAGGGCAGCACGGACCATCTCGACATAGGTATCGTATTGAACCCTGCTGGAAGAACTGGAGATCCTGGAGTCCATTGCGTTTGAATGCAGACCGCGGGAGACACTGAAGCTGAATATATAACAAGTCGGTAAAGACGTTCACACATACTGCAAAACTTAATATGTTATTTGTTATAAATATTACATATTGGTTGAAGAATACAATACACAAACAAACTGTATGATTGCTGCTTATTACCCTTTATTACCCTATAGAAGATGGAAATCTTCGTTTGCGCCCTTACGCTGTTTCCACAATTTATTATGTTCTGTGGTCGACTAGTATCGACTAATATATATGTTGTAACTTATGTATATTTTTAACAAATTAGTTAAATTAATTTTAAACAAATTGTGATATTATTTTTTTTATGGAAGAGACGGCAAACGAGAAAGCGGTTCTCCTGATGGTGATGGAAGTGATTACCGTCGCCCACATACATCTGCAACACCATAGATGCTGCAGGTGCGTTGCCGGTCTTTAAGGATATTTGGGAGATGGGATGGAAGAGAAGAGGGGGTGTGGGGCACTGTCTTCTATACACGATGTAAATATCTATAGTATGTATAGGTTATATTTAGGTTATAGCTATGGTGTATAATATTTTTTACTCGTACCACTAAATCAGCACGTATCTCACTCTCAGAAAGTTGAAGAGACCTGGACCAGGGGACAAGTACAAAACGTAACAGCGAAGAGGGAAGAACGCTTTAACGGAGAGTTTAAGTGGTGACGACAATAGAAATGAACAATTAACGAATATTTTTTATAGCAATTAATACATTTTACCAAGAAAGTGCTAACAAAACAACAACTTCCGTGGAAAATTTGGTCTTTTAATTACCACTACTTACTACATCAGACTATTTTAGTCCACTGATGCATAGGTCTATCTCACCACATAGAGCAAACGGATTGGTAAGCGCAGTGCCGGCACCCTCGCACTAGTGATACTGCTCGCCATCACTATTTATCCACCATCATCGGTCGCCAGAGCCTTTTTTGGTTGGCTAGCATTGTGCACCACCTGCAGAGGTTATATTTTACCTTTACCACACCCATTCCTTTCATTTTATAACATTGCTTTTTAAATACATAATAATAAATTCTAACTCACCGGCGGACCACAGTCTTCATATTTGTAGCAGACCATAGGACCACAAGGAGAACACCTGATCATAAAAATCCGAATATAACGTATAGAAGCAATAACTTTAATGACAATATTCTGATTAAAACTATACTTACATTTTTTCACTCCAATGCAGCGATTTAGAAGGTGGGTTTTAATGTTTTATTAAATTACTTAAAAATTTTGAAAAATATTTATTACACTTTAAATTTTTATTAAAAATACATGATATGTTGAAGCTGAAGCAAAAACTGCTTTTGTTAATAAATTCTTCTTATGATTCGTGTATTTTTATTTAATTTTTCTGTCTTTATGTCTAGAAGGCCAGTAGCTATAAAGTGCCAGAAACATTGCTTAAAAAACTATAAATACATACTGGGCGATTATTGAAGCTTATAATATATCTAGAAGTTTGTTTCATGCTAGCTTTCAAAAGTATAATGAATAGATAAGCAATTATTGAAATTCTTATTAAAGATAAAATTATAATGCTCGAATATATATTTATTAGTTTATACTTTTAAAAAAAAACGTAATTAGGATTATATAAACAAAATTTCTGTTCGAGTTTACTATGTGAGCTTAACTTAAATGGCGTACTAAAATTCCCGCATCCTGCAAATACTACTTAAAGCTTCTGCATGAGGATTTGTATTATGTTTCATACATGCCATGTTAGCGGGGCTACACATCGGCGCTGGTAGAACCTGACAGGATGGAGATGTTTGACATCCACTTCTACGACAATCATATTGTAGTCCGTTTCGACGCAAGCAAAAACAGTCGGTGTAAAGTACACCGCCTCTTAACTCCCGGCTTTGACAGCCTCTCAAAGGTGTACATGAACGCATTATGACTTTGTATCTATATCTGCAAAGAATACATTTTCAAATATCAATCACCCTCCATAAACCTAATTTATATTGTAATTAATTTAAATTAAGGTTTTTGAAAAGCCATTCGATCAATCGCAACCACATTTCTTTAATGAGAAGAGAATCGGTAGCCCACTGGTAGATAGTTGATGAAGCCCTGCAATCTAGTAATCGATTTCTGATTGTGAAGTCCATGGTGGAGTTAAGGTAAGTAATCTATGAATTTCAGTTTAATTTTCAATGACTGTCTATATAATACATACATTCATTTTTATTAAATAAAAGGTATCTACGGGTTATACATCAATCTGTACTACAATTAATACATCCAACAAACCTGAACACGAGAATTTTGAACGGAAGTATATTGTCTCTAATAAAAGTGATTTAAGCTTTCATATTGAAGAATTACTGACGCACTGATTAATTTTACAAAATATATCGAGATGGTCTCTGGCGTTCGGTTTATAAATTTTGATAAAATCTACATTATCTACTAACTTTAGCAAAGATATATTAAAAGTAAAAAAAAAATCTCATGAATGCTGGTTGAACTAGAAAGTATGATAGAAGAAGAATCAAAGTTGTAGAAAAAAATTAATAAAATCTTTAAAATCAATTTCCTGTATTTACGCAGATTGCAGACATTGAAATAAAACACATTGTGTGAGGCACCTGAAACGGCGAGATTAAAAAAGGAAAATTATACACGATAAAATCTGTAAATAGTAATTTAATTTCAGTAATGAAATTATTGAAAGAAGACTTTGTTCTAACTTCTGACTCAAATTACATATTTCTTTAAAATACATAATTTTAATGTACGTAACATTTACTTAAATTTTTAAGTTTTGTTTTCGATGATGTAACTGTCCTTTGCTTAAACAAAAATCAGTAAAATCACTAGAAAACGCTTCTGTCTCATGCGTTTACTATTGTATATGTGCCCTGTGCACATATGCTGAAGCAGCAGTGCAACGGCATATCCGTTATCCGAAGGAAAGTCAGTTTTCATTATTGCAGAATGATTCGAAATCAGTTAGGGTGCGTAACGTTAAATATTCCTACCATTACAGCCGACTACAATATACAATATGTTATGCGAGAAAACCGAACAGTTAAACAAAAAAGATGATTAAATGTAATAACTGACTGGATTACTCGAAACTCGAACCACTTCTGGAATAATTTAAGGTAATAAATAAGGCAAAGAATGACTACGTAGTTTTTATCCTAGAGATCTACTACCTCACAAGGGTTCAGTTCACTGTCTGTTACGTCATATTTACTTATATACTGCTTTTAAGCAACGTAGTTTCAAACATTGCTCTTAACATTCTGAAAGTATTTTTATACGGAACAGAACGGTATGATGTGGTTTTCTGCCTAAGGCCCGTTTTGGTGAGTATTACCCTCTTTCTTATTTCTGCCGCTAATCAGTAACACAATTACTATAGCAAGAGAGATAGGTAAGAAGTATAGCTGGTACAATTATTCTCTGTGGGGCATAATACCTTAGTCTTGAGGGGTGAGATACATCTGTAAACGTCTTCGATTGAAGTTAACTTTATAATAGGATAACTAAATTTAATTTTTAAGTAAGTTCTTCTACATACTAAATGAAAAATAAAAATATTTATAATCATCAAAGAATTATTTCAATCAATTATTCTGTTATTATTATTTACTGAAATTATAAAATTAAGTGCATTCCAATCTACTAAATAATAAAACATTTAAAATCGCGTAATTCTCCGATATCCGATCCAATCTGCGGTTAACGCACGTTTATTTTGTCGCGCTGGTATAGATTCTGGCAACTGGTAGATGAATGTTAAGAATAATAAGAATATAGATTTCGAATTTAGAATTTTCCCCCCTTCTGCCAATGAATTCCGAGGTGATTTGTAAGAAGAATTTGTAGTTATAAATCAGTACAACCAAATCTCTTGCGCTATACGTATATATAAAAGACTAAAAAAATTCAATTAATTTATACAGTTTATTAAACAGTTAACTCTCCCCTTCTTTTGACTTTATTAACTTTATTCTTAGGACATTGTACTCTGTAATTTTCATTCAACATGTTAGTTGATTTGAGTAATTTTTGGGACCTGGTAAGTCTATAGCTAGGTGGTAAACAAATACTTTAAAACACATTTGTTTTCAGGTGTTGCGGACCTTGCGGCGGTGGTTGCTGTGGCGGATGCAGTGGACCCTGTTGTCCCTGCATTACTATCTACACGTGCTGTACGAAGATCTGTTAATATCACGGCCAAAAGTCTAGCATAAGTGTCAACGTCATGTATGCAATTCTAATCGGTGCCGTTAGTGAAATAAATGTATAAGCTTAATTTTTGTTTAATTCATCAAGACTAATTTAACACGCTGATAATCTTTGCATGAGCAAGAGTTAAGTAATGTTCTGGTTTCTGGACGGAGTTGTAATTTGTACATTATCGACGAAAGCACGTTTCTCCACGATAAGTAGAGGAGCATTACCTGAAAAAAGCATTTTACGCTTTCAAATATTTGCAAGATCTTGCTTCGTTCCCTGCGGGGTTAGTCCCTGGCGAAAAACCCGTTGGATCGTTGGCTCTCAAAGCAAACTTGTTGCCTCTGTTTTACGGATTCTTCGTCTTGATGCCGGTTGCGTACCACCTCCTTCACCCCATACATAGTACGTCACCCAAATGGAGTTGCCCAAGCACTATGAAACGTGAACAATGCTAATAGCTCGGGTGGTATTCTAGCCATGGTTCTGAAAAGTATTTCCACCGAACAAGCTCCTTCCGTACCTGGAAACAACACGACCTCGGTGGTAGGCAAGTCTGTTATCTACTATATATATACTATCTATACCACGCAATCGCGTATTTATCAATCAATGCCGAACAACCATAGAGAGAACTACATGAGAACCCATGATACTGTTTTTGTTGTACATAAATGATCTGCTCAAACCCGGTATTAACATTAGATACGCAGAGACGACAGCACGGTCGAGATTACATTGACGCACAAACTACGCAAATCTTATGCTTCTTGCGTATCGTTCGGTGAGGTATCCAGACGCCCACTCCGCGTCCCCATCCTCATTCTCCCTTCCATCTCCCCAAATACCCTTAAGAGGCCGGCAACGCACCTGCAGCACCTCTGGTGTTACAGATGTACGTGGGCGACATTAATCACTTACCATCAGGTAAACCGCTAGCTCGTTTGCCGCCTTTCTCATAAAAAAAAATGTTCAAGTCTGGAATGAATAGGTTTCTTGTAGGCAAGCGCTGATAATGCTACATTTACGATCTCATCACCACTTAACAAAGTCAAATAGCGATCAACGTAAGCTTAAAAATTATAATAAAAAATTAGTCTAAAAGAAGTATTCCCTTTGAGATTGGTGTCTAAACATTTTTTTTCAAGCAGACTCAAAATCCAACATCCATAGTGCGTACAGTGTGAATATATATTCTAGTAATTTATTGTAAATGGAAAACTAGTAAATTTTGATATTTATTAATAACTAAATTCACCACAATCATATTTTTCAAGACAATATCATGAAGTAAGGTGACCATGTTTATGTATCGTACATGTTAATACTAAACATTACGTTTCGTATAAAGTTGTAGAAAGTTTGTATAACCAAACTTTTCCTATTACACTAAAACTCTCTCACTCTTTTTGAATTAAGTTAGTGGCAGGAAACTATATTTTGTGTTTATATTGAGGCTGCAACTTCAGTGTACAAATCAAAGCAAACATTGTATTCAATCTGAATAGCATCACCAAATTTGGTATGATCACAAATTCAGACAACATCCAAGAATTTCCGATACCGATGTATCTAGATCACCATTTAATTACAACTGTAACACTAATTGGTTATCACTGTGTGTAAAATCGTTTGTAGCTATAGCAGTAGACAGTTTGTTCAATAAGACTGTTTCGGAGAAATAGGCCTCTAGAAATTTAGACTAAGTCACCACCGAGTAACTTATTATTCCTGTAAATTGCATAAACATTGGTTTGGAGTTTTTATTATTTTATACTTACAAAATGTATTCCCATAACTAGTTCATGTAAGACCGAAACATATTTAATCTAATTTGTATCTTCTAAAAGAATCTTTCTACGCACAATATGCAACATTGATGTAAAGTTCTCTTTCTCTGCGTCATAACGTTTTAATTTAAATTTCAAAACATGTGTTGTTTGCTTAAAGCGTTGTACATTTTACATAAATTTACTTCTTCCACTTTACGTTCCATAAAATTAAGCATTTTATTAGATATGAGCGGCCGCGCTAGAATGAACGCGGTGCAGCGCAGCCAAACAAGGCATAACCCAAAAAAAATAAGAACAATTTATTCTCAAATCTTTATAAATTTTAGGATTCATTTTACTAATTTTGGAACTAATACAAAATCCTTTTAAAATTTTATTTTTTAATTCGCGTTGTGATTACTAGTCTTCACACAATAGTCCCGTTTTATAGTATATACATTATTTCCTCAGTTGCAACGGCCGCGCTCCAACCAATCGCTAATTACGTAGCACGATACTTCCTATCGTCCTTTTGACTTACATAAGATTGTTCCTTCATTGATTTAAAAATCATATCTATAGGCAACGGAACAATGCCGCCACGATTAGCTGACGAAGTCATATAAAACTAGTGTTTCAATTTGAATTTTATATTTTTTAAAACATAACAAGATAATGTTACACGACGTTTATGGCAATGTTCTTACATTATTTACGAGCGTTGCTTTAACAAATCTTCGTACAACAAGTGTGAATAGTAATTGTAGGACAACAGGACCCGCAGCATGGCCCACAACATGGCCCACAGCATGGCCCGCAGCATGATCCACAAGGTCCACCACACCTGTATGATAAAAAGACGTTTTAAATTGTGGTTATTTGTAGGCGACTAGATATCAATTACCCTGTTGACCTTATTGCATACTTTTGCTGTAGCGGAACAATTCTTATACTTTTGTCTGCAGCCTATTAATTGAAAAAACTACAATGGGAGGATTTCTCATAATTGCCACGCTTGGTAAGCCGGTTGGAGATCAAAATACCAGACGCATTGCTGCTGCCGTCAGCGATTTGTATTTTTGGTCTACGTTACTTATAATTTTTCTTGCAACAAAAGCATGTACGAAACATAACTACAACCAATAACTCTTATTACATCAGTGACTTTTATGATTTCGATTATATAAACCTTCAGAATCTTTATAACAATTTACAATAACTACAATCTAAAATCACTGCCTCAAACACTTATTACTCGTGGCTGCATTTTCACGCTCTATGGTTATAAGCCCTGAACGAGAAAAGAACCAGCCCTCTTTGTCACCGGTGGCTACGACCAGAGGCAGATACAGTTCCTTGAAAAATTGCGAGGATGAGCCAAATAAGTGTTTTGCCTCTCGCCCATGGGAAAATGCAACACATAATCATGCCGTCTTGCCATCCCCAAAAATTCACAATGTTCTAAAACCAATAGAATAATTTTATGAAGGCAAGGGTGCTTTGGATGACGTCATTAATGAACGTGACGAGACAGTACTACTTTTAATACAATACTTACATGATGGTGAGATCAGTATCAGTTTCAAATAATAATAAAAAATAAAATGTAAAATAGGATGAATACGATGGATAAAACCACACTGGTTGTTATATTTATTTATCTTTTTAATTTTATAGATTTTTTTACGTATGTTTATGTCTTTATCTTACGAACAAATTTATAGAATGAATATTCTTAGCAATGATCTTTTACTTTGAAAATTATGGCACATTCTAGAATAATTTAAAATTATCACCAGAAATTAAAAATAATATTTCACATGACATAAGGCTTTATATCACGAGCGTTTTTTCACCGCTCGTTTCTATTATGATAAATGGTTAGGCGCTCGTGGATATTTTTGACACCGCATTTTTTTAATCGCTACATGTCTGATTTTACACCCTCGGCATCTTATCTCATTTTTCAGGGTATTTACAGAGCATACGTTCGTGCCCCAACAAATAACGACACTGATTATTATTTAATCGTATCTGAATACTAATGTAAGCTATTAAAAACTTACATGACTGAGGATTTAATAAAGGTCTGTTATAGAGTACTGTCATCGGCGTATGAAATAAGTTGCAGCTCTGATTCAAGCACAAAAGCTCTTTTATTAAGCTAAACGTTTGCTCTATGGTTAGATTGTATTTTGTTACAAATATCACTGCGGTGAAAATGTAGATCCAAATATGGTGATAAAGATTGAATCTAACATTCACTCTTTATCACCATATTTGCATCTCGATATTAATTTTCCCGCTTAGCTCTACCTTTAAAGTTTATCGTGTAGTATTTCAATGCTTATCGAGTCAGTATGTGTTTACCCAGCGATGGCTTTGGCGAGGATGATCCCCTCCAAGCAGGTTATTTATTGGGACATTCAACCAAATGAATAATCAACTGCACTTCAAAAAATTTTTAGTGTCTGTTAAGTATGCCGGAAGTATGGTACCGTTCAGAAAATAATTATTTGAGTAAAGCAGCACCTTGTAAATGTGCCACTGCTGGGCAAAGGCCTCATCTTATTGCTTGAGAGACATAAACGTGCGCACTTACTAAATCTTGGCACAATACTGACGTGATCTGTACTGTGTCACTAAATACGAATTACGGTATGTATCGGGTTAAGTATTGAACGAGTAGCCTTCGCCTAAAGCTAGGTACCCACGGCCTGCCTTGCCACAGGCCTCTAGGGGCTAGCGATCGCGCCACGCTTCTAGAGGCCCGTGAATCTCTTGAAACGTTGGAACGGTGGCGCGAGCTGGCGAGGTCTATGTTAAAGACATGCCGTGTGACAGCTTTACGAAGCACAGAATACTCCCAAACATTAAAATTTTGAACTTGACAAATATAAAAAATCTACAAAATATTTTCCATTATTATTCCACATCGTGGCTACATACTCTTTAGTCTTTTCCCGAAAGTTATCCGATAAATTAAAAAAAAATTAATTGACACATTTCAAGTCAATCCCAAATCCAAAAACGAAATTAATTGTCTGTTCTTATTAAACTATATTTTAGGTACGAAATTCCTTAAAAATTGCAAAGTAAACAACTATGTGTAGTCCAGTACTTAATTTGCCAAGTTACAAAGAACCTCCTGAATGTATACCTTGCTACCCTGTTCAGGTATTGTGTATCGATAATATAAAACATACCGTTTCTTCTATTTTCGTTAATATTGTTACATTTTCTCGTTTAAAAGCAGAGGCTAATACTGTGCTTTTACATGTGTGGTAGCAAACACGCACTCAAATACCCCATGAGTAAACGCGTAATAACAGACGTATGGCGTGTGGTATCGCCGTAAGAATTTACCACCTCCTTTCTTCCAGTGGGTGTCGTAAGAGGTGACTAAGGGAAAAGCCTTGAAAATTGTAATGGCTACCGATAGATGGCGGGATAACTGTTTTGAAAAATACCAAAGAAGAATTAAGTGAACTGATGACGGGCGTCTGAGCTTCGAGGTGTCTGCTACTGCGATCTTTTATCTCCTTGCCGAGCGTGGCGATTGTGGCAAATCCTCCTTATGGGAGATGGCCCATGTCTTGCAGTGGACTATTACAGGCGATGAAGGTGAGGTTAAGGTAAGTTAATAGACATTAAATCTTTAATGTTGCATATATTCACTTCTAATTCTATTATCAAAACAAATCTAGAAAGAGGAGCAAAGGTTGTAAAAAGATAAACCACCATTACTTCTGATTCAAACTCTTCATTCTCAAGCAATAGATGTAACGACATTTCCTGGCGTTATATAACGTACAACTGAACCATTCTCTATGTTTTTGGTCTGCTATATCGCTCTTTTAATTTCCCCTGCTCTACTCCGCTTCCTCCTTCAACTCCAGTAGACAATAAGCTTTTATTTTGATTTTGATCACGGGCTGGAAAATACGTATAATATGGTTAATATAATATAATAATATTATGTCGGACACACGTTCCTAGGCCACTGTGTGGTAATTGCGTCACGTAAATGTGATAGTTAAGTATGGCAAAGATAGTTATTAAATATAGTATTACAAATACATTATACAAACACATAAAAATCTGGTACATATATTCATATAAAGTACACCCTACAAATGTTCTCTTACATAATTGAAACCTGCGATCCTTAGAAGTCAGTGTCACTCACTAGGGAACCTTTTCTATTTGGATTTAACATTACGATTTTCCGTGTTCTTCATGATATTGAATACAAAATTAAATGTTTTCTTATTACCAGAGACCACAATGTCTACCCTGCGGTATGGATCCTGTAACACTACGGCGTCCACTAATTGTACATGACAGCACCTTTGATTATCGACCCACTAGTTGGCCAGGGATGGTGCTTAATAATCAGGATAAAAAAGTGCGATACCAACTTATTAATTACCAGCGACCAGTACGTATATTTTGTATTAATCAAATTCTTCAAACATTTTAATTTTCAGTAGATCGCTTTAATATTTATTACAATTTATCATCTTAAGCTCGAACTCTTCGCTGAAATGTTCTGTGTAAAAAATGTTAATGTTTGTCATTATTTTTACCAATAGGTATAGATAGCTCCAGTGCGGGTTAGCGGGCTTCACATATCCTCGTAATAATATTTTTAATTATTTCTCAGACATGCAGGTTCATTATACGGGTGATTTTAAATAAATCGATTGTTTTGTCTCTTTGATTCGTGGCTCTAAGACTGTTTGACGTTCTCTACAAGCATTACAAATTCAGTTATTTATGTTTCCAGGTGAAACCGCATTATCCTACATGTGCACCGTCATATATTTAAAGGCAAATTACGGTAAATCCTTTTTCATTTTTAATACGACACTTATTTTATATTTTCAGATTTTCATACCCTTCAAGATTTTTATTTATTATTTGCTGTTGTTTAAAAATAAAGAATCCTACTTTTCCAGATATTTCCCTTCCCTGCATACAGACGGAGTGAAAATTTCACGCCACACACGCTACATCCAAAAAAGTACGGTGTTGTGCTACCATCGACTGCCTGCATGTTTCGGCAAGTCAGCGATCGTCGGCCACGTAGTGGTCTGCAACTTGAAAATCATTTTTCCCGTCAGAGATCAATTAGTTCAATGGATAGCAGTGAGACTCAAGCTCAGTAGATCATTAGCGACACTCATTTATTGAAAATTTTTATTTTGAATTTTAATTACCTTGTGTCGTATACTTTTGTCTTGACATTTTTCAAATTTCACAAATTCTTCATTACGGTGAATCAAGAATATAGTTACAAATTACTACATCTAAAATGTCTGTTTTTGTGTATATGCCAACACCGACTGGCAGTACTCTGTTTGCTTTTCAAAGCAAAGGTCGCTTTTTCATGGCGATATGTCTTGGCGGGTTTTTGTTGACTTTCTTTTTTCCCGTCACTATCGCGGTAAATACTATTATTAATACAATATGTTCCAAATTTTAGATAGAACTTAATTGAAATTAGATCATCTATTACTAAATGAATGCCCAAATCTGTAATTTTTGGCCACTATTCAAAACTACTCCACCTTGATGTATGAAACTTGAAATTCTGTTTCTTTTGACCTTGACAAGTTTGAAAAAAATAGTAACTAGACGCAGAGATCACTTTGTGCATATGATTCAAATAAGTATGTACTTGGGGTGTTCAATAAAAAGAGAGAATAAGTATGTTATGTAATTTTCCTTAAATTTTAATTACATTTTTCGTCATAGTAAGCTTTTAGTGTGTAGAATTCACTCTGAATGTCTTTTTCTATGCTTTAAAAATCCTATCCTAAAGTACTCTTCATCCTGAGCACCTACATAGACCTAGATAGAAAAGTTAGTGATATAAATAAGTAAGAGGGTCGTACCTATCAATCCAGAACGCTACCTAACACCTAGTAAAAATTGTAAAGAAACGTTATAGAAACCGGTCTTGGCCAAATGGCTAATGTCTGTATTAGATAAATATCTAATACAGACATTTAATTATACAATTAAATCGTTAATATTCTTAGCCTTTCCTTTTTATTGTTTTCTACATACAATGTAACTTTCTGTTGACGTATTTATTATTTTTGTTACCTTACTCTTAACCACTCAGTGATAAGTTGGAGGCAGATACATTTTTTAGGCTTTTTAACTAGGTGAAATAATACTACTAATGTTACGAATTCAAACGTAACGTTACGAAATGAAACTTTGAAAGTAAATGCTGATCCATAGAAACTTTTTTCTGTAGTGTCATATTGATACGTGTAGATGACATTTGAGGTTTCTTAAAAAATAAAGTGTCGATCAAAATCAAATCAAAGAAAATTTTAGTTTCATGTACATTATTTGAACTGAGTATAGTTTTGAGATAATAAATTTAAAAATGTGCGACCGGATGAGCGTTATTGGTCAATTGCAAACAATTATGTCCGCTATTCAGTAAGTAAAACATTTTTTTTTTCGAAGTATCATATGAGGAAGCTTAGTTACTCGACTTCAGAGAGCGCTATGCTATCCTAACAAACATATGAGCAGATCAACAGAAAGTTATTTTTATTAGTATGAGGTCAACGCAAGAAGCAAATTGCTCCGTAAGTCTCACGCTAGAACCGAAATAGTAAGAAATTACCGACATAGTTTAAAGGCTTAAGAAGCAAGTGTAAAGCTTTATGCTTCTTATTCTTTTGCTACAAAGATGTTATATATATAAGCGTCGTGTTTCATATAAGATTAGTCACAGATTATAGATTTCCATTTATCATACTTAATTTCAAAATTTCATCTCAAATTATTCAAGATTTTTAGATTGTACACCAAATATTAACAGTATACGTACAGTAGTTACTGAAAACAGAGTATTTTATTGATATTTTTATTAAAATATATTAGCGCGAATAGCTAACTGGGCTAACGACACCCAGGTCAAAGACCTTATCGACGTCCGCCCCGAGAAAGAAATCCTGCGGGGTCGTCGGTTTTGGCATAATAATAATAATAATACTTATTCTCTTGCCTTCTCTTACCGCTTTCTTTTTCTCTCTTTATCTATGTTATGCTATTTCCGGGGTCAATAAACTATTATTCATACCGAATGGAGCTTGCGTTTTATTTGGAGTATTAAGCTATTTGTAGTATTAATTCATCTTTGGGAAAAATTACTTTTAGTTTTTTTCGTAAATAAAAATTACGGTTCCCGATTAATTATAACCACTCCTACTAACAATGTTTTCATCAGATATCAATAAGGTCGCACCCACCTAGTAATACCTACAAAATATTATTTCATTAGTTTGCTTTAAAATTTTCTTAGTACTCTTTTGGAAGCTTGATGATGATTACTGGAATTTCACACATTACAATTTCTACTAAAATTAAATTTAGCATTGGAAGTATCATAGTAAAGATATTTTAGGTGCTATGTTCTATTTATCATAGTATCATCTACACTATAAGAAGATATTTTTTTCTTAGATGCGTCTTGTTTTTTCAGGGGTGGTTGTGATGGTTGCTCTCAAAGATGCTGCACTCCTAGCGCCGCTCCGTGCTGCGGTGGTGGCTCCCTCGTTACCGTTTACAGTCAAGTAGCACATATTCAGTGACCCAAACTCGCCGTGTTATTGCTATTCTGCGGATCAAGTTATTTTCATGTCGATGTAGTGGATATATTATTTTTATTTGTTTTAAAGTAGTGCAGCGAATGGTTATGCTAATATACTGCATAGCTTGATAGCAGCACTAAACTATTTTATTGTAGATAAAATTAAAGTCTTATCCGTTAATTTACGTATAAAAGATTATCTGTCTGCCTTATTTTTCCGTGGTTTTGAAGAGTTACGAATATAAACAATTATAACTGCGTTTTTGCGATAACAAAGAAAGTTGGTATTTCTGAAATTGGTCTAAAGTTACTGAGGTCCAATATACTACCAAATTTAAATAATGTTATGAGTTTGCTATGTTTCATTTAATCAGGAAATACACCAGATTCTATACTACTATTAAAAATAATAACCAAAACTGATGTAATTGTGTTTAACACTACTAGATATAACTACATCTAGTATTGAGGTAGTTTCTTTAATGGACAACCCCTATAAATTCGCTATTTTCTTAACTTCTCTAGTTTTAAACTTTTTACTATACCTTTTGAATCCACTGTCTGATTTTAAAAAAAGTTTTTACAATCGCTAACATTTTCTTTTAATAACGTTTCATCAGCTTCTTGATCAGTCGCTATACATAGCAGATATGCCATTTATATAACAAGACCAGAACTGCAACCTCACGGTGGCTCCAATAGCCTGTTAATAGTCTACTGCTGGACATAGACTTCTCCCAATGAAAGGATTTGCCATAAATCCTCACCCTTGACCCCTCCTGGTTGCTGATCGCAGTACAAGACGCCTCACACTTTAGACACTGCTGTAACTTTACTTCACTACATGTCAGACTCTATGAGATTTATATAAATACAAAGGCTTTTCTCTTACTTTCATATTTTATACACTAGCGAAGAAAAGGGTGGCATTTTGGGATGTAAACAAGTATATAATACTATCGATGTTATATCTGTTAAGGTATGACCGGAACGTGTACATATAATTTAGACATAATTAGTAAGATTGATTAATAATAAAAAATAATTCAAACAGATGCAATACTAGCAGTGGGCCAACCACCGGCTCCAGTAGCAGCTTTTGATAAAGCAACCATTGCAATCAGCCATCATAATCCACCGTGTTCAAGACAAAGTAAATATTAAGATTGCGTCGTAAGATGTAATATTTATACGTTTTTGGAAAAAAAAATATAGTATTGTAATGTGGTGTAACTTGTTTTACAGTCTTATTAAAATATTGACACTTAAATATCGTATTTTTATAAAATACATTCAAATTTTTATAAAGAATTTTTTTTATAAAAAAGATCTATGGGTTCCATCGCATCTTTGCGCCTCCTATCATGCGTCAGTTCAGACTCGTTAGGACATTAAAGTAAATTGTTAAATGAGATATTTTCATAAAATTTAATTCATAGCTATAACTTTTTTTTAGTTTCGGATTAATTTGTATTAACTAGAAACATAAAAACTATTACACGAATAAATCTTATATGTTAAGATGACTTTTACGTCAAGCTCCTCTCATAACCTCGTCACGCCACCAATTAGTGCCTGTCCACATCACGTGAAATCACCATGTCGCACCTAGTAAATATAAATTCTTTTAAACACTCTTATTATGGATCTTTTTATGGATTTGGTCCGTCGGCAGTTAAATGGTTCCATAGTTATCTCGCCGATCGACGCCAACGTGTTGTAATGCATAGTCGTGATGGTACGCTTAGATCATCTCAATCAAATTCGGTGCTCAGGGCTGTCCCACAAGGTTCTATCCTTGGACCACTATTATTAATAATTTATTGCGCAGATATCACAAAATGTATTAAATACAGTAAATACCATATGTACGCCGATGACCTTCAAGTTTATATGTCCGTTAACTCAAATGATCCAGATGCATCCCTTCGCCTGCTCAATATTGACTTGAAACATATTGCAGCATGGTCGCGAAATAACAATCTCTCTCTGAATAAAGCAAAATCCAAGTATATGATTCTCGGGTCTCGAAAACAATATGAAAAAATACACAAAAACAAGCCTAAAATTTTCATTGAAGGCAACAGCCTGCAGAAAGTTGAAGAAACCCGTAACTTAGGCCTGGTAAGAACCTATTTTTATAGACTGAAGGTCCTCTATCGGATTCGGAACGTTTTGAGTGTCGATTTGCGACTTTGTGAGTCATTGATCTTGTCTAAGCTTAACTACTGCTTGCCTGTGTACGGACCCTGTATTTTAAAACGATCTCTTCGACTAATACAGCGAGTTCAAAATGCATGTGCTCGATTCTGTTTTTTTATCCCTAGCCGTTCCCATGTAACGCCGTACCTAAATGCTAGTAACAATCTCAACATGGAGCGACGCACAAAATTGTTTTACTCCACTATGCTCTTCGGAATTATACAAACAGGTAAGCCAGATTATTTGCACAAAAAACTAAATTGGCGATTTATTCAACATCAATACTCAACTAGAAGCTGTTAGCAAATCTTATCTGTACCTAAACTCAAAACAGCCGCTTTAAGAGGGAGTTTTAGATTTTGCGCTACTAAATGTTGGAATGACATACCACCCCCTATTCGCGAGGCTAAAACAAAAACTACGTTTAAAAAATTATATCGTCTATATTTATTAAATTTGCAAAAGTCAAATTGACTAATACATACTCTGTTTCTTTAGATATATACTAAATATGTTTATTTCAAATTGGATTGATTGTTTAAGTTTTCATTGTTGGTTATATATGGTAGTGTTTTGTAGTGTGTAATATTATGCTGTTTTTGTTTTTTTTTTTACATAAAATTTCCTTTTATACATTAATTGTCGCTTTTATATTAATTTGTTATAAGTAATTTGGTTGTGCCTGTATATGGATGGTAAATCATGGAAGAGCAGTTCGTTTACAGCAAACATATCTTGCGTACTGCGATTATGAAACAGTATGCGAAGTACAACGCGCAAAAGGGTCGGTGCTGACTGAAAATCAGCGTTGCGGTTAACCCCGCGACACTATGCTCAGTCAGCACCGTTTCATTTGACACGGCACGGGTTATAAATTATAAAGTCTTTCTCTTAAATTATTTCTTTTTGTTTTTACATATCTATTGTTTTCTTTTTCTGTGTAATTGTATCTCTTGTAACTTTTGTGTTGTGTAAATTAATGAATCGTATCGTATCGTATCGTATTAGATTGACTTGTTTGTATCAATGTATTGGAATCTTTCAATATTTTTGTCACCCACTTCGACGTTCGAAAAATTCGGAATTTTGTGCATATATTAGGAACCTGTGACAATACAATAACACAGCATACCATCAAGCTGGTCTGATGATGGATCTGGAAGGTGGATAGCAGAATCCTTGTACTGCCTGGCTACTAGTTAACATATCGTGTTTGAACTCATTGACGATTTGGCTTAACAAGTCTTATTAATTTCGCCTTATGACGAGGATTAGGTAAACGTGGGGAAGAGTAAAGCGTGCATATTGGTTTTTAAACTAATTATTATTTCTATATTAAGTTAGTCTACCGTGCTGTAACAATTTCACCCTAATTGGTGCAAAAACCGCATTAGCTCTCCAATGAGTCAATTAAATCATCCCTTTAAAATTATCGCTACTGGTTTCTCTAATATAACTACTATAAGTACGAAAGGCATCTGCAGTAACTAAACCTGTAAATTGAATGTAGTAACTAATATCTCCTCATGCCCTTGATACTCCTAATATCTAATCTAAGTACCATTTGGAAGAACTTTCTGTATGATAAATGGTCTAGGATACAAAACTTGAGTGGATTATTGACATTTTTTAAATTGCCTACTAGTGTAGGCTCGTTTCTACATAACCCCTTTATTGAACCTTTGCTGAAATCTGTGATGCTTATCATAATTACGTTTCATGACTTCTGCTCGGTTCTTCAGTCGTATAGAAGTTATCTCACGTTTTTATTGAACCGCTATGAACTCTGTGTTTTGTACTAAATTTGGAAGAGTAGACCCCTTGTGACTGAACATTCACAATTCTTTCCAATGTATTAACATAAAGTAACAATAATAAAAACAATTTTAAATGAAAAAAAATAGATAAACACTATTTTAATGAACAAATCGATATGGATAATAATCTATGATAAGGATAACATCTCTCGAAGTAATACAAACATGTAATTAAGGGGTAAAGGAAAGTTCAGTGAGTACTCTTGGTAGCTAGAATATCAAACTTCTAGTTTTACCCACAACGAAGATACAAGGATCTTTAAAATGCCGTTAATTGCTTCGAGAAAAGGATGGTACAGCCGTCCCAGTGTTGTTTGCTCGTCCTGATTTGTTGATGTCAATTCTTCGACAAAATTACTGGATACTTTCTGCGCGAAGCTTAATTCTTAGTCAGGTATTTAAATATATCCCTAGTGTCTGAGTTGGTCTTAAACCGACATTGCCCGAAATAGGAAAATGCCCCTTTATTAATACTGTGACCGCGCGTTCGACGTAGAACGACGCGGTTTGGATTGCCGGTGTCTGACTTGTGAGCTGTCTGTGTGTTGTGAGTGTTAATGTGTACGGGTGTTGCGACCGCGAACGCATTATTATGTAGGGTGATGAAGTTATCTTCGTCGATGATGACATTCTTTGAGTGCCTTTCGTTAGGCGGGTCATTATTCGCAAGAGTATAATTTCCCAACGCCGCCACTAACGGATTAGAGTGACTCTTCACCTTGTGGATTCATCTTAGGGATATTTCTTTAAAGAAGGCTGCCAGTAAGGGCAGATTTTAATCGCGGTGCAAGTCTGCATTCCGCATATAATAGGGTTCACCGGTTGTCCGCCCATGAAGCGGTTCTGAATCACTTGAAGTGGTTTCAGCGGCTTTTTAGTGACGTGGGCGAATAGTACTCGTGCATAAGACGTAATAGGTCATATGCAAGTTTTGAATGGTAAGATTTTGTCTAAGTGACATTTTGTTTCTTTTGTTCGTAAGATAATATAGGCAACCGGATGATTAGTGATGCTAAGCCTGTTACCTAGGGTGGCACCTAGGTATTTCACTTCCGACACCTAAGGAACATGTGGGCCGAAGAGCACTGCCTTGCTTTTTTCCAGGTTGACATTCATTCTCCATGTCCGAAACCAATCGCTAAGTGCGTTTCGTTGGCAGCTCGGTGGCGTAGTAGCGGAGCGATCAGCTGCAGCGCCGTGTGTCGCGGGTTCGATTCCCGCACGGGACTAGTATGGACATTCACCCGCTCTGGGTGAATGTCCATGTGAAATTCATGTATGTAAACTGCCTCCGCGACACAGGATAAATTCCTACAGTGGAAGGTAACGTTTTTTTAAAAGTATGAAACAAAAAATAAATATTTGGAAAACTTATAAAAGAAATGTTGGCTGCGGTTTGAAGGCGAATGTATACCCGCGATACATTAGTATCGGAGGCGAATAGGGTGGTGTCTTCAGCGAAAAGCGCCATTTCGACTCTTCTAGTTTTTTGGAATATCGTTCGTGTAGAGCGTGCAAAGGTTAGGCGAGAGAACCGAGTTCTTCGGACCGCCCAGGACCTGCTGTCAGAGAGGGTGCCCTGGACCAGACAACGGAAAGTGCGATTTGATAAGTCGACTTTTATGATGTGAACAAGCCTACCTGGCACTCCAAGAGTATACAGCTTGTACAGCAAGCCGTTGTGCCAAATTTTGCCGAACGCCTTCGCGACGTCGAAGAAGAGACCTACCCGGTTTTTCGAGTTTTCATGGAAACGCTCAAGTACGTAATTCGTGCAGCGGTGCACTTGCTGAACACAAGGTTCAAAAGCTGAGAGACTGAAGTCTTATTACTACTGTCCTTAAGATCGTTGAGAACAATACGTTCATGACTTTTCCCCAGAGATCTGAAGAGACTAATCGGTCTGTAGCTTGAAGCTAGATGTCAAGGTTTTCCACTTTTGGGAATTCGTGGGCCTACATCCAGGCGTCGTGGAAAGAGAAGCTGGCAAAGAGGGCGTTGAAAATCGCTTCTATTAACCATAGTAGCGGGGTAAGAAGAGCCTCGACTCTCTGATTGGATATTCCGTCAGCGCCTGGAGCCTTACGGATTCTAAGGTCACGGATAATTTCCTTAACTTTGTCTAACGAGCTTGGCGGAAGCGGATCACCGGTCAGTGGCAGCGTGGTTTTCCTCCTAACTTCGTCATCCACCTTCTGAAGGTGGGTGGGGTCGGTCGCCTGTTTGCAGTGCGAGCACTGAAGCTCTTGGTTTTCGGCTATGCATTTGGCTTTTTCCCTGTCTTCAAATGCTGTTTGACCGTTGGAGCTGATCAGAGGAGGCATCGTTGTGACTGTTTCTGACCTTAGACACCTCGCCAACCGCTAGTAGGTGATGTGCGATGGCGAGATCCCTTCCATCCGATCCCACCTTTGAGCCCTAAGATCAGCCATGCGCTCTTTAACAACAGTCGTCTGAGTTCCTCCGGCAGTTCGAAACGGCACTGTAAGTGTAGGTTCGTGTTTACAGCTATAATTATACATAATTTAGTCGAAATCCGTTTTTGTGTAATCAACAAACAAATTCACATACACATACAGACAAATGTTTAAATGATCTCCTGTTTTTCTTTCTTTGTCTACAAAATTACTATATTACAATTTTATTATAAATATAAATTTCCAAGAAGCGAATACACATTTCAAATATCAGGCAAGCGAAGTTGCGGTCATTCGCTTGTTAAAAATATATACCATAGCCCACTCGTGTTATCCTTGCAGTATCCACAACCGCATAGATTGGACAAATAAAAAACTTTTTTCTACGAATCTCGTAGGTCGCAATGCTTATAAATGATGTGTACATCAGAGTTTCTCTCATTTGTTCAACTTATAATAAAACCTTCACATTAATTCCAAATTTTAAGTACTAATAGCATTCTTCACTATGGGTAGCTGTGGAATAACCAATGTGCCAGCGACTTGTTTACCGATCGCCAATAATTGTGGACCTCAAGGGCCCTATGTGTGTCAAAGTACAGTTCCGCCGGTACAAAGATGCTATACCCTAAACCCGTGTATCAACATCTACAGTTGTCATACGCAAATCATGTAACATACGCAAAGCAGTAAATTGAAAAAGAAAAAAGTAATGAAGCCGTCAAAAGAAGTGCTACGCAATAATCAACTTTTAATTTTTTTAACGAATTGTAATTTTCAATAATATGCAGTGAATATAACATGTATTTAACGGTATGTGTCTTTATTTATTACCAGCTGAACCCTGTTACGCTTCACAGCTACAAATTTTGTAAGTACTCAATGATTTTTTTTTGTTTTTTTGGAAAATTCCAATGAAGAGTCAATGATAACGAGTAAATCCCATAAATATGATCTCAATCGGTCGAGTGGTTTGCGTGTATTTATAGTGTAGTATAGTTTCTTTGTTTGTCCCAATAACATATAGAAGATAGATTCTATAATACTTTTGGTATCAGGGTGTAAAAAATACAAAAATTCCGATATAGAATCCCTTTGAAAACAAGCAGAGGGAACGTCTCTTTAGACATAGACAACCGCGTGGTTGACTGAATAGCGTACCTAGCTGGCGTAGTAACTCTATACTGCCGAGCCATGAGTCCTAGTTTCGAATCCCAGTCGTACCCAATATTTGTAATATTTTGCTTTTTGAATCTGGTTGTGATGCGACCTGGGTCTCTGTCACTGCGTCTGACCTAATTTCTCCGAATTTACTACAACGGCGTCAATCGCGTACGGGAAAGTGAAACCGAGTAAATGCCTCTGTATGTATAATTGCGGCATTTTAACTCATGAGAAACTCTATTGACAATAGAATTTATGTTACGTTAAGGCATAATATTAAATATATAATATGCAGTTGACAATTGCCAATAGTATACGGATGTTGTAGCCATGGTCGAAAAGGCCAGGAGGGCATCACAATTAAAATATTCTTTAAATGTCTTTTGTAGTATGAAATATACTAAATATATTTCATACTACAAAAGACATTTCAGTGTTTGAAATTCACGACCATCAGCGCACATGTAGCTCCGTTTCCAATTCACGTTCTGCATATCTTTTAATCATATTAATGCTAGTGCGAGAATTTCTTGTAAATTTTATATATTGACAGAAGAACGAATTCATAACTAAAACACTATTAATAATTTTCGCAAATTTTAAATACTTTCATTACTAAGTATCAGTAAAACAGTTAGTGTTTATAATTAAACATTAACCAATAATATAAAGTAAATAAACACATTGTATTTTTAATTAAACACCACATCATATTTCTTTAAAAAGTGAAGATAAAAAACTTAAGCCGCTGCTATCTTAATGGCACGTTAACTGGGTAGACACACTGCGGACCCTGAAAATGTTTGAAGTAATTTTACATAAATTATTATAGAACTGAAGAACTAGAGTAGCATGGCTTCATCTAGCTTTAAAACCTGATAGCTTCAAAAATAAATGCCACCTCACAGAGTTGTTCGCAGCTGTAGTACATTATATACGCTTTATTGTATTACATTCACTTGGGTGTAGAGCAAGAACCATGCATGTTTGAAACATACGCAGAATAAGTCAGCTGATGTAATTAAGCCTTCTAAAGAAAACGTCAACAAATGCTGGCATAGTGCGGTTAAAAACTTCCGCAATACACATAAATAATTACTATCAATAATTGAAACACAAACACTCGCGATTTCAGTTCGCATCCGCGGAGGCTTAACCTCCTAGTCAAGCACACGCGAAAAACCCCCACTAACCTAAAATGGACAACGTCCTAAAAAAGGTTAAACCCAAATCTCTGGCTGTCGGTCCTTAGACTCCGTAAGGCTCCAGGAGCCGACGGCATTTCAAACCAAATATTAAAAGCTCTTCCTAGCCCGCTACTATACTTAATAGTAGCGATATTCAACGCCCTCCTTGACAGCTGCTCCTTCCCGGACGCCTGGAAGGAGGCCCACGTTATAGGAATTCCCAAAATAGGAAAACCTACAAACCTAGCCTCCAGCTATCGCCCTATCAGTCTCCTCAGCTCTCTGGGGAAAATCTATGAACGCATAGTTCTCAATCGAATAAAGGACAATATTCAGTCCTTAAATCTACTTCCAAACGAGCAGTTTGGCTTTCGAGCCAAACACTCTTGTGTTCAGCAAGTGCACCGCTTCACGGAGCACGTACTCGAGCGCTTTCAAGAAAACCCGAAATTCGGGTAGGAGCTCTATTCTTCGATGTCGCGAAGGCATTCGACAAAGTTTGGCACAACGGCTTGCTATACAAGCTATACACACTAGAAGTGCCAGACAGGCTTGTGCACATCATTCAAGCCTATTTGTCAAATCGCACTTTTCGCTATCGAGTCGAGGGGACCCTTCCGGACAGCAGGCCCATAAGGGCCGGCGTTCCGCAGGGCTCGGTTCTCTCGCCTACCTCTACACGCTCTACACGAGCGACATCCCAAAACCAATAAAGTCGAAACGGCTCTTTTCGCCGACGACACCACCCTATACGCCTCCGATACTAACGTATCGCGGGTTCACATTCGCCTCCAGGCCGCAGCCAACGCACTTAGCGATTGGTTCAAGACATGGAGAATCGATGTCAACCCGGAAAAAGCAAGGCAGTCCTGTTCGCAAAATACCCCGTTTCCAAACGCAAGGTATCAAGCAAATTCTCTTCGATATCACTATTCGGCAAACCCGTACCATGGGTGTCGGAAGTGAAATATCTAGGTGTCACCCTAGACAACAGACTTAGCTTCACTAAGACATCCGAAACGTAAGAAATAAGGCGGCCTTTGTGTCCGGTCGCCTATATTACCTTACGAACAAAACTAACAAAATGTCACTAAGACAAATTACTACTATACAAAACTTGCATACGACCTATAATGTCTTACACAAGCGTAGTATTTGCCCACGTCCCGAAACAGCGACTGAAACCACTCCAAGTGATTCAGAACTGTTTCATGCGCCGAGCAACCGGCGCACCTTACTACATGCGGAATGCAGACCTGCACCGCGACTTAAATCTGCCCACTCTGGCGGCCCTCTTTAAAGAAATATCCACAAGATATTTCGCAAAGTTGAAGGATCATCCTAATCCGTTAGTAGCAGCGCTAGGAAATTACACTCCTGCGCTTAACGACCCGCCTGACAAGAGGCGTTCCCCAAGAACGTCCTCATCGACGAGGACGACCTTATCACAAGACACAACAATGCGTTCGCGGACACAACACCCGTTCACATTACCATACAGACTACACAGACAGCTCACATGTCTCACACACACCGCGCTGTTCCCCGTCGAACGCGCGGTCACAGATTCACGCCATACACGAGGATAACTCGTGTGCAAAGGCGTTTTTAACATCAAAGTTTTGCCCAAATTGATTGCAACCTGCCGAGGTTTTACCTCCCTAAGAGGGGCCCTTGGGTTGTCAAAAAAAAAAAAAAAAAAAAAAAAAAAAAAAAAAAAAAAAAAAAAAAAAAAAAAAAAAAAAAAAAAAAAAAAAAAAAAAAAAAAAAAAAAAAAAAAAAAAAAAAAAAAAAAAAAAAAAAAAAAAAAAAAAAAAAAAAAAAAAAAAAAAAAAAAAAAAAAAAAAAAAAAAAAAAAAAAAAAAAAAAAAAAAAAAAAAAAAAAAAAAAAAAAAAAAAAAAAAAAAAAAAAAAAAAAAAAAAAAAAAAAAAAAAAAAAAAAAAAAAAAAAAAAAAAAAAAAAAAAAAAAAAAAAAAAAAAAAAAAAAAAAAAAAAAAAAAAAAAAAAAAAAAAAAAAAAAAAAAAAAAAAAAAAAAAAAAAAAAAAAAAAAAAAAAAAAAAAAAAAAAAAAAAAAAAAAAAAAAAAAAAAAAAAAAAAAAAAAAAAAAAAAAAAAAAAAAAAAAAAAAAAAAAAAAAAAAAAAAAAAAAAAAAAAAAAAAAAAAAAAAAAAAAAAAAAAAAAAAAAAAAAAAAAAAAAAAAAAAAAAAAAAAAAAAAAAAAAAAAAAAAAAAAAAAAAAAAAAAAAAAAAAAAAAAAAAAAAAAAAAAAAAAAAAAAAAAAAAAAAAAAAAAAAAAAAAAAAAAAAAAAAAAAAAAAAAAAAAAAAAAAAAAAAAAAAAAAAAAAAAAAAAAAAAAAAAAAAAAAAAAAAAAAAAAAAAAAAAAAAAAAAAAAAAAAAAAAAAAAAAAAAAAAAAAAAAAAAAAAAAAAAAAAAAAAAAAAAAAAAAAAAAAAAAAAAAAAAAAAAAAAAAAAAAAAAAAAAAAAAAAAAAAAAAAAAAAAAAAAAAAAAAAAAAAAAAAAAAAAAAAAAAAAAAAAAAAAAAAAAAAAAAAAAAAAAAAAAAAAAAAAAAAAAAAAAAAAAAAAAAAAAAAAAAAAAAAAAAAAAAAAAAAAAAAAAAAAAAAAAAAAAAAAAAAAAAAAAAAAAAAAAAAAAAAAAAAAAAAAAAAAAAAAAAAAAAAAAAAAAAAAAAAAAAAAAAAAAAAAAAAAAAAAAAAAAAAAAAAAAAAAAAAAAAAAAAAAAAAAAAAAAAAAAAAAAAAAAAAAAAAAAAAAAAAAAAAAAAAAAAAAAAAAAAAAAAAAAAAAAAAAAAAAAAAAAAAAAAAAAAAAAAAAAAAAAAAAAAAAAAAAAAAAAAAAAAAAAAAAAAAAAAAAAAAAAAAAAAAAAAAAAAAAAAAAAAAAAAAAAAAAAAAAAAAAAAAAAAAAAAAAAAAAAAAAAAAAAAAAAAAAAAAAAAAAAAAAAAAAAAAAAATCTGGCTGTCGGTTTCTTTAATGCATTCGGCCTTAAAACAGCTGGACGAAGTGAGAGAATTTCACCGTCCATCAAACAGATGTTCTGCTAGTACAAGAGACCTTGCTCACGTCTAGCATCCGAGACCCCAAGATAGCTAACTATCGCATAGTTAGAATGACCGCCCCACTGCGGGGCGGTACATTAATCTACTATAAAACTTCTTCACTGTGTGTCGATAGAAGTACCTCCCTAGAAAACATAGAGGCATCAGCCTGCAGAATCGCTATGACCGGTCATCAGCCCATCACAGTGATATCTGCATATCTCCCTCCGCGCAAAAAGATAGTAAAGGGCGACATCGAGGCACTGCTAAAATTGAGCGACTCGGTGATCATTGCAGGAGATTTAAATAGCAAGCACTCTGCTTGGAATTCAAACATAGAAAATGGTAACGGAAGCGCCCTCCTTACCCATAGCCTTAACCTTAATATAGATATTATAGGTCCCCTAGAAGCGACTATGCAGGGTAATCACACCCCAGACATCTTAGACATTGCGCTACTAAAGAACGTAACTTTACCGTTGCATTCTATAGAAGTGCACCACGAACTCCATTCTGACCATCGTCCGGTCATCATGTTGCTAGGACAGCCTCACGCTGAAGTCACTAGGACTAAAATCGTTACGGACTGGCGTAAGCTCGAGAAGCATCTCGAGTCTTCGATATCACTATTCGGCAAACCCGTACCATGGGTGTCGGAAGTGAAATATCTAGGTGTCACCCTAGACAACAGACTTAGCTTCACTACATTATCCGAAACGTAAGAAATAAGGCGGCCTTTGTGTCCGGTCGCCTATATTACCTTACGAACAAAACTAACAAAATGTCACTAAGACAAATTACTACTATACAAAACTTGCATACGACCTATAATGTCTTACGCAAGCGTAGTATTTGCCCACGTCCTGAAACAGCGACTGAAACCACTCCAAGTGATTCAGAACTGCTTCATGCGCCGAGCAACCGGCGCACCTTACTACATGCGGAATGCAGACCTGCACCGCGACTTAAATCTGCCCACTATATCTTTAAAGAAATATCCACAAGATATTTCGCAAAGTTGAAGGATCACCCAAACTGTTAGTAGCAGCGCTAGGAAATTACACTTGCGCTTAACGACCCGCCTGACAAGAGGCGTTTCAAGAACGTCCTCATCGACGAGGACGACCTTATCACAAGACACAACAATGCGTTCGCGGACACAACACCCGTTCACATCACCATACAGACTACACAGACAGCTCACATGTCTCACACACACCGCGCTGTTCCCCGTCGAACGCGCGGTCACAGATTCACGCCATACACGAGGATTACTCGTGTGCAAAGGCGTTCTTAACATCAAAGTTTTGCCCAAATTCGATTGCAACCTGCCGAGGTTTTACCTCCCTAAGAGGGGCCCTTGGGTTGTGGTCAGCCCCCTAGTTTTTGTCGAGAGTCTCTTTCGTTAACAGGGGTCCGAGCGCGACACAGCGTCAGCAGCGTCGTCGTTCCTTTTTGTTTATTTAACTTGTGGGCCTCCTGCTCGCGAGTCTTATCGATATAGCTGTAAAGGCCACTGGGCCAACAGCAGATCTACCGTGGGGTTTTAGTCGGTCCGGCATCTTCAATGCTGATCCCGACATAACCAGTCACTGAAACGGTGACGGTAGGTGCGAGCACCTTTCCCCACGTTAATCTAAAAAAAAAAAAAAAAAAAAAAAAAAAAAAAAAAAAAAAAAAAAAAAAAAAAAAAAAAAAAAAAAAAAAAAAAAAAAAAAAAAAAAAAAAAAAAAAAAAAAAAAAAAAAAAAAAAAAAAAAAAAAAAAAAAAAAAAAAAAAAAAAAAAAAAAAAAAAAAAAAAAAAAAAAAAAAAAAAAAAAAAAAAAAAAAAAAAAAAAAAAAAAAAAAAAAAAAAAAAAAAAAAAAAAAAAAAAAAAAAAAAAAAAAAAAAAAAAAAAAAAAAAAAAAAAAAAAAAAAAAAAAAAAAAAAAAAAAAAAAAAAAAAAAAAAAAAAAAAAAAAAAAAAAAAAAAAAAAAAAAAAATAAAAGCTGGCATAGTCTGCATGAAAGATTTTCCACGGACTATGTAGCTATTGCACTTGAGTACGGTGTATTCAGATGCCTGTTCACGAAGGCCATTGCGGGAATTAAAAAATAACAGGTTTTAGTTCGTTTCAAAATTTCTTCTAAAACGAATCAACTAACAGTTTAATCTGTATTATTTTTTAAAAATGTTAATAATGTTATTTACTTAACAATTTTTCATTATTCACAAATTGCGCACCAGCAAATTGTGAAGAATTTATAAAAGTACTGCCGAAGACCCATCTATTACCTAACAGGACATCATTAACTTTAGAGATGTTGCTTCTCTTTGCATTTTTTACAAAATTTTCCACGGGGAATGTTCTGAGGAACTTTTCGGATTGATCTCAGCTGCTGAGTTTCACCATCGTACATCGCGACAGAATTCGAAGTTCCATCGATACCACCTAGATGGTTGGCATTCCACCACAGTGCGTTTTAATCGATTTTGTGGAATCAGCTGTAGCCAGCAGTATTTCCGAACAGTTACGACTTAGGGACCTTCAAGAAAAGAGCTTATTCCTTCCTTAAAGGCCGGCAGCGCATCTGTAGCTCCTCTGGTGTTGTGGATGTTCGTGGGCGTCGGTGATCACTTACCATCAGGTGAGCCGCACGCTCGTTTGCCCCCTTCTTCTATAAAAAAAAAAAAGACCTATTTCAGTACTTCCAACACTCATATAGTATAATAGTATTATTTGCTGATAATACCTCATTCATTTTTAAAATCAAGAGACAACTTGTTAAACAAGACGGGGTTTATAATGCTATGTCAAACATTTTTCATTGATTTAACGTTAATTATAAATAATTAGTTAAAAATAAAATTAAATGTATAAAATTCTCAACGCCCAATTTTAAACATTTAACTTTGTAATGTTAAAGAGGAGGCCTTATGGACCGTTTTTCTTGGATTAACTCTTGTTGGAAAGCTTCAATAAATCCTATTTTGCTACCAGACTTAGCTCTGCAGCATACGCTGAAAGGAAAATAGGAAGTTTTTAGTTATTTCCATAGCATAAAGTTATACCTCATAACGAAACGGTGGTATATTAAAGAAAAAATTCAGTTTGACAAAAATAATTTATGTTTCTATGTCGAAGAACAAAGATTTTGTATTTAGGAAATATCATATCAATAGAATCAAATTATAGAATTTTAATAATTTAGCATTATCCAAATATATAAACTAAAATATATAATTTTGAGTTAAGCATTAGTAAAAATGGATTGGACTTTGGGAAATAAACACAATTTTGAATAGGGAATATTTGTAAAAGGTTTGATGTTCAGTATAATCCTTTTTCCTTGTTTGCCTTCGAATTCGTAAAGCATATCATAAACATCGTGCATAAAGAAAATATATTAATTAATTTCGATGAAAAAATAGACCTTTTAAATAGCCACAATTAAAAATTGTAAACCATTTGTCTTTCCTTACAACTTTTACTAAAACTAAACAGTTAATATAAATAATGTTGTGTAATGTTGATAATATTAGTAGGAATATTATAATTAGGTGTGTTTACAAAGACATAATACGTTGGTATTGGTTTCGGAACATAGAAGGGTAATGAGAGTATAAATAAATTCAGTATATAAATATTCTAAAATTGATATCATAATTGAAGTAATTGCATTTTACATTTTCAAACTGGCTAAAAATCAAGTATTACTATAAACATAAGTGCATACTAACCTGTTTAACATGATTGGACACGGAATGCCGCACGTTGGGATTTCGACATGTAGACATTCCAGGTCTATTTTGAAAAACACTGTCATGTACTATTAACGGTCTTCTCCTAGTCACTGGATCCAGTTCGCAATCAGGACAGCAACTGCGACACACGGAAAGACACGGGTATGGACAAGGCGGAGGCCGAGGACAAATTGGTCGTTGCTTCGGAATTATAGGCGGAGGACATTGCGGATTAGCACAAGGTAGCACCGGTTGGTAACATGGCGTAGGTTCTGGGCAAGGACACACCTGCAAAACATGCGATATTCAATATTACATTTTATGTATCATAGTAATTTTTTTTTATAATAAAAAAAAATAATTATCTACTGTCTTACCGGAGAAGGATCGCAGGGTTCAAGTGGAGGGCAACACGGTAACACAGGAGGACAACAAACTGGCCTCGGTGGCGGATACGGAGGCGGCTCACAGGGTGGTGCTCTACGTGCTTTACAAACTGGAAATATTGGAACAATTGGTGGCACTATATCTGGGATAACAGGAGCTGGGCATTGTCGATAGATAGGTTTGCATGTGCAAGGTGGACAGGGCGTACACGGTGTCGGGGGCGGACAACATGGCTGACAGCAACACGGTGGGGTTGGACACGAATAATAACAGTCACCTACACCGCAAGGAATTATTGGTGGGCATGTGGGACAAAAGCAACTTGAGCACATCCTTGGAATAAAAGCCACAAATAAATTTAAATTTCTTGTTAACAAAAGTAATTAGTTTTGCAATTTTTACATTCAATTTCTCATAAATTATTTTTGATTTATTTGTAAAATATATTTTCAAATTAATACTGACATATTGTGTTTTAATTTCTTTATGTCCATTTATGGCAACGGATACAGTTTATCAAGAAGGCTATTTGTAACAAAGGAATAAAAAATCTGGCAGCATAGTTACGAAAATAAATTTATAAAAAATATTCTTGAAACTTCAGTCCTTTACATCTATTGAAAAATTTGTAGTGTAATACAAAATAAATAAAAAAATATATAAAAATCTATTAAAATGAGTGCGCCTTTCTACAGTTTCGATCCCTGCGTTTGTACAGGACAACCTTGCGGTGCTTGTTATCCTTACACGACGAAACCATGCGTGGCATCTTGGAACAACCTGAATACCTGCTCTATATGTCCGGGAGGTGGATGCTCTCCATGTCCGGCGCCAGTTCGACCTTGCCCAGCACCGTGCCCGCCGCCGCCGGTTCTGCCATGCTTGCCTCCGTGCCCACCATGTGACAAGGTTATTTCATTCATTCATTTTAATTTCATACAAGCTACAAAGTTGCAACAAGGGAAATTAACAGACTATTATTATATAACGATAAAATAAAATTGTTATCAGACGATCATCATGAACCAATACCGAATTCACTGCTGAACATAGACCTCACTAAAATTGGGAGTATTGGTCACATTTCTGATAGTTATTCCGACATCTCTATTTTCCATGTCATTTTGTTATTCCAATTGGAACATGTTTCCAATGTTAATATTATTTAAACCACTAACATAATATTTTATAATAATGACTACTATAGTGGACTAAGAATTGGCACAAGTCTGTTTTGTTGTGTCTGACCCTTTATATAAACGGTCCTTCGATTTTGATACTCGAAACAGTTTCTGAAAATGTTACTGTGTTCGAAATAGATACCAATTTGATAATTCATTAGGAATTATCAAATTGGTAAATTTAAATAAAACCAAAGCAACTGAAATTTTGAATATCATCAATCACCAATCATCATGCAAATTAGTACAAATTTTAATGTATTATTTCTTATTAATTTTATAGCCATCAAAACCAATACCTCCGCCTGTACCCTTACGTGACTCCGTAGCGATACCCTGCTGCCGACCAAATCGCTGCAAACCGTGCCCTTGTTACTGTTGTACAGAGCCTGCCGTATGTTCTCCAAAATGTTGCAGCTATCCGGGAGTCCCCGTTTGTGGAGGTTGTTGCGGTCCCTGTATGCCAATTTGGTAGTGAAGACCAAAAAAGTAAAAATAACTGAACTCGTAATTACTTGTCAGTACGACGTTAATTGTGTTTGTAACGAATTAAAACGTTTCACGTCTTAAAATATTAATTTTTATTCATAAGTTAAATTCGTTAAAGTAACAAATTGCACGTACATAAATTGTACGAAATAAGACGATTTAAAGACAATGTTGTATAAAGTTGTTTCAAAATTGTCTAGGATGTTGAAAATAAACAAATTTTGTAACTACTCAAGATTTTCAGTAGATACAAAACAAATTTTCAACGATATTCACGCAACTGTTGCCAGATTTATTGTTTACTGCAATTATGATCGTACTCGTGCAACAATTATCTCTCTCTATGCAACATTTACTAATATTACATAAAAATGCAAAAGTAATGGGTAAATTAATGAATCAAGCTCCATTTCATCTGATATATAATATTGATTGGTTACTCAACAATACTAAATCTTAAATCAGCCTGTGTCCATGCTAACAAATGAACAAAGCCTTGGTTAAAACATTGATTTATCGACGGAACAACATGTGACAATAATTTATCAGTGTGCCACTGATTGCATCTTAACCTAAATTTATGTGTCGTGCCTGTAATCAAATCAATTCGTGAATCACTTCAAAACTTTATAGGTATTCAAATAATTGGTTAGAAGGTTACTTATTTTAAACATTTTCCGTTTAACATTGTTTAAACTACTTACATGATGAAGAACACCTTTGCTGCTTTCCTAATCTAAATCCTGCGTTGCGAACTTGTTAATTTATTTACTTAAGGACATCCAGAGGTTTACATTTACATTGCAAGTAATACTTATACATTGCACAATAGCATATTGTAATCTTTTACGCAAATGAAGTGTAAAAGAATTAAAAAAAAGGAAATTACTATTTTAGTTTAGTGATACAAATAAAAGCTGTCGAAATAAAACCTTTGTAAACAATGAATAAAAGCAAACATTGAAGAAATAAACAAATTTGGACTTCAATAAGAGAGATCGAAGCGCCAATAGCCTAAAGGATTTTGATGAAGGTGCGGACTGCGAAACATGAGATCGAAATTTTGTACAATACTTATAAGTACTGTCATAGAATTCTATCAAACACTCCTCTTCTATGTTTCTCGTAAGAATTAACCAAGGAAAATTTCAGAACAACAATTAGCTGGGAATAACGATCTTGAAGAATAGTTTCATCTGAAATTTAGGACAGTTGGGTCACAAGTAAGAAAACTGTGATCATCAACTTTCTAGCGTGGCGATTAAGAACATTTTTTTTTAAAGAAAAGACGGCAAACGAGCAAGCGGTTCACCTGATGGTAAATGATTACCGTCGCCCACATACATCTGCAACACCAGAGTTGCATCAGGTGCGTTGCCGGGCTTTAAGGATATTTGGGGAGAGGGAGAAAGGGTAAGGGGAGTTGGTCTCCGGTTACCTCAATCACCGAACTAACGCAGAAGCACGAGATGCCTCTATACTTCACGCCGGTATTCTGCGAGGCCGTGGTAGTAACTCGATCGTGCTGGCTCATTCGAGCAGCAGGAAAAGCCACTAAGTATAAAATTACCTAGATATGATGGACACTAAAATCGAAAATGTATTTCATTAAAAGTCTGCAAACATTAAAGTATTTAAAGTATATTTAAAAACTCAAATAAAAATGAAAGGTTATATTAAAAATAAGGAATAAAAGCAAACATTGAAGAAATAAACAAATTTGGACTTCAATAAGAGAGATCGAAGCGCCAATAGCCTAAAGGATTTTGATGAAGGTGCGGACTGCGAAACATGAGATCGAAATTTTGTACAATACTTATAAGTACTGAATAAAAGTTTACTTTGTTGCTGTATAAGACTTGCTGTATGCTCTGAACATCGAAACTAAAGAGTATTACATGGCGTTTCCGAAAATATGGAAAAGTGTCGGTACACCTTGTGATGGCGGTCATAGAATTCTATCAAACACTCCTCTTCTATGTTTCTCGTAAGAATTAACCAAGGAAAATTTCAGAACAACAATTAGCTGGGAATAACGATCTTGAAGAATAGTTTCATCTGAAATTTAGGACAGTTGGGTCACAAGTAAGAAAACTGTGATCATCAACTTTCTAGCGTGGCGATTAAGAACATTTTTTTTTAAAGAAAAGACGGCAAACGAGCAAGCGGTTCACCTGATGGTAAATGATTACCGTCGCCCACATACATCTGCAACACCAGAGTTGCATCAGGTGCGTTGCCGGGCTTTAAGGATATTTGGGGAGAGGGAGAAAGGGTAAGGGGAGTTGGTCTCCGGTTACCTCAATCACCGAACTAACGCAGAAGCACGAGATGCCTCTATACTTCACGCCGGTATTCTGCGAGGCCGTGGTAGTAACTCGATCGTGCTGGCTCATTCGAGCAGCAGGAAAAGCCACTAAGTATAAAATTACCTAGATATGATGGACACTAAAATCGAAAATGTATTTCATTAAAAGTCTGCAAACATTAAAGTATTTAAAGTATATTTAAAAACTCAAATAAAAATGAAAGGTTATATTAAAAATAAGGAATAAAAGCAAACATTGAAGAAATAAACAAATTTGGACTTCAATAAGAGAGATCGAAGCGCCAATAGCCTAAAGGATTTTGATGAAGGTGCGGACTGCGAAACATGAGATCGAAATTTTGTACAATACTTATAAGTACTGAATAAAAGTTTACTTTGTTGCTGTATAAGACTTGCTGTATGCTCTGAACATCGAAACTAAAGAGTATTACATGGCGTTTCCGAAAATATGGAAAAGTGTCGGTACACCTTGTGATGGCGGTCATAGAATTCTATCAAACACTCCTCTTCTATGTTTCTCGTAAGAATTAACCAAGGAAAATTTCAGAACAACAATTAGCTGGGAATAACGATCTTGAAGAATAGTTTCATCTGAAATTTAGGACAGTTGGGTCACAAGTAAGAAAACTGTGATCATCAACTTTCTAGCGTGGCGATTAAGAACATTTTTTTTAAAGAAAAGACGGCAAACGAGCAAGCGGTTCACCTGATGGTAAATGATTACCGACGCCCACGTACATCTGCAACACCAGAGTTGCATCAGGTGCGTTGCCGGGCTTTAAGGATATTTGGGGAGAGGGAGAAAGGGTAAGGGGGAGTTGGTCTCCGGTTACCTCACTCACCGAACGAAACGCAGAAGCACGAGATGCCTCTATACTTCACGCCGGTATTCTGCGAGGCCGTGGTAGTAACTCGATCGTGCTGGCTCATTCGAGCAGCAGGAAAAGCCACTAAGTATAAAATTACCTAGATATGATGGACACTAAAATCGAAAATGTATTTCATTAAAAGTCTGCAAACATTAAAGTATTTAAAGTATATTTAAAAAACTCAAATAAAAATGAAAGGTTATATTAAAAATAAGGAATAAAAGCAAATTTTACTTTTCGAAGGTTTGAACTCATTGTTCATTATACCAAGACGTGTGTAGAAGGCGGAGAGTTCGGAGAGCCATTCTCACTATTAAATTATTGGCGGATTATTTCTGTTTTCTATTCTATAGTATAGAGAAATACATATATTCTATAGAATAGAAAACGTAAATAAAATATAACACGAATTAAACAGTTTTAACGAATTTCAAAGTTACACGAAGTCACGGGTACAGCTAGACCAAGATGCTTCCATTATAAAAATTCTGGAGCTGTAATTTACCATTGCGCCACCCTCCTTATATATAGGTAGTGTACTATAAGTTTTGAAGTTTTATCTCTTCTTTATCATTCTGTTAGGGCAACAAAAGCTGGCATGCTATGCAATTTGTAAGCATGTACCATGCTATGCAGGCGGGTAGGTGAGCGCAGTAGAGATAAAGCTCCCCATAATCCCACAGACTAGTATGAGGATAATTTGAGATCAACATATTCAGATGGATTTTCCTCCATATATCGATCGTTAGTAAGAGCACGTAGCACGAAGTACATGGAAGGCGTGCAGATGTTGTTTCCACATTTGGAGAAAATGTTGTATTTTCTCTTTTATATTATTGACTATTGAGAGTATACAAACACTTAGATAGTATACTATGCAGTAAATGCTAGTGAAAAAGTATTTATTGAACCGATTGTACTTTTTAAAAACAAGTCTTGTCAAGCTTCAAACGTATTATGTCACAGAAACAAAATTAATATAAAAATTGGCATAGTAAAAAAAATTAAGTAAATTTAAAAGAGTTAAACTGTCCTAAAAAGTTAAAAGTAAAATTAATTGTAAAACAAAACAAAAAAATTGTAAAACATTTTGAAAATACACAAGTAAGTCATCTTAATATATGTTTTTTAATCAAACTACAATTTTAGAAAATTATTGATTTATGATAAATATGGCGATAATATATGATGTCCTCCTGTCCTGGTCGGTTTCTATCACAGCGCAAACTTCGGATGGTATCTCCCGAATATAATTGCAATGGTTAACTGGGTCAGATACAGTATGCAGTAGACTGCACAACACGAAAACAGAGCCGTGACTAACTCGTTTTTTCTTTCTTGTATCTTGTATTACTTTAATGTTACAACATTTAAAATCAAAGGAAAAGTAATACAGACTCAGAGACTAGGGACTCGACACAAGACAACCCTAGGAGACACAAAAAACAATTATTTGTGTGTTGCACAAATATTGGCCCCTTCTGCACTAGGCTAACCTAAACCTAACCACTAACCGCAAAGCTGCAGGAAGATATAAGTAGTCTAATTTTACTTGTACATAGAAATTTTTATTTTCTCTGTCTGTGCTCGAGTCGATACTCGAAACAATAACACGATAAAATCATAATCACTTAATATTCGTTCAAGCTTGTAAATCCTTCTAGTGTCATTAGTCCTAACATGACTCATAAAAATAGAATTCCAATTGTTTCAAAGTCTTGACACGTGAATGTATAACACATTGTAAAGCAGTATTTGGAACATATGTATCATCACCTGAATCGAACATTTTATTGTCCACTGAAGAACATAGACCTTTCCAAGTTGAAAAGATTTGGGTAATGACCAACTCGACATATTCGGTCGCAGTACAGGACGCTACTGCCACTCATCGGACAAAATAATTTAACTGTTTTAATATCTGGCAAGTTTGAGACAGTTACTTTGTCATCTATCGGATCGAAAACTTCGGATTTTTCCTTCCCTTAGTCGGCTCTTATAATGGGAACTTACGAGGAACTAATGTTTTTTTTATTTTACTAGTATTTTCACAATCGTGTGCATAAATCTAAATAAGCTCCCACGACCGTATATACAATATAGGGGTGCTCAGAGGTCACGACATTTATCAACCCACTTATCAGTTTATTTCTTACAACATGACAGGAGGTGAGCCTGTCGCCGTCTTAGTATTCAGGCCTACGATATAAATTAGATATAAGCCTACAAAACTGATTGGTACAAGCCGTCACATTCATAGGGAATCGAACTCTGATCTCCCAATTCAGAGGCAGATCCCATCTCCACTACGGCTGTCGTGGCCAGGTACCTACAAATAATTGTTTCTGGTCTGAGTATTTCTCCATTTACAATTTATGTCTATAAAATGCCTCCACAGTTTTTTTTAACAGAAAAATACTAAATGTCGACCTCTCCTGCTTACAGTTGTCACTGGCTGACTAACGTGCGAGGCTCAGGTGACCGACTGACATCGGAAAATCAATCCGAATATGGCGATCCCAAATCCCACAGATTAGTGATGATCAGCAGCATTTCTAGTGCGTCGTTACCGGCTCTATGCTAGTTAACCAGCCTACTAGTTTACTAGCCTACTACCTAGTTTGCCAGCTTTTGTTGGCTCTTGTTTAGAAAGGCACTGCAGTTTACCAGCTGATAAAGAAGAAGATGATTTTACATATTTATTTAACAACCATTCATTCTATAAAGATGCCACGATGGCGGAGTGGTTAAGGGATCAGCCTCCAAATCAGTCTCGAGTTCGATCTCTCATGTCGAAGACCAATTAGTTTTCGAAACTAAAATGTCTAGATGTCTGACCAACCCCCTATTGGGTGTACGGTTGCGGGAGCTTATTTTTATAAATAAACTTGATATTATCATTGTTATGAACAGATTTTTCAATCCACAGGCACACGTTCTATAAAAAGTAAATTAATTTACAAACATGTCCGTTTTACCACGAGGCTACGAGTGCTTCCAGCCATCCCCAAGGTACGGGTGTGTGCAAAGTGAATACAGCATATATTATAAGAGACCTCGATGTGGCCAACCACGACCACAACCGTTCCAACGAGAAGTCAGTCCATATTGTGGAGGACCAAGTCATGTTCCAAGAGAAAAGTAGGTGTTCGCACATACGATAGCTTTAAGACACATGCTCTTAGCATAATGTATTCGTAATAAATATAATTATACATATATATATCATAGAATTACTTTTTTTCTCTATGTCTAGATACAAATGAATTTAACTCGAAAATTACTAAAGCTATTGAAAGAAAGAACGATACATTAATTACACACAATACACGATACAACAAAAATAAGTTAATTAAAACAGGACTTAATTTAACAGTAATCAAAAAAAAATTAATAATTAACTACTTAGTAATAACTAAATTTACACACACTGCATATAAAACAAACATTTTAGTAAAAATATGATATAAGACAAACATCTTATTTTTTTTGGTAATTATTGACATTGTTCGCCATTGTCATAAAAAAGACTGCACTCAGATTAATGTTGCAGTTGAGATGAACTACGGCACTGGTTTTCAGTCGGCCTAACAGTCATTCAGTTATTGACATGAATTTTACACAGATTATAGTTGATTACCTCAGGGAGCAACTTGGACTTATTGAATCAACCCGATGTTTGATTCACCAATTCCGCAATTACAAAAAAAAATTCCTTGAAAAGTTACTAGCAAATAAAATTTCCTTAAACCTATAACATCTACCGGATGTCACTCTCATGACTGACATGTCTTTGGTTTCTGGCAATTACTATTTCAAAGAAAGTCATCTATGGAAAACTATGGTAGAGGTAGTACTATGACGAATATTGTTAAAAAAGGATTGCTAACCTGGATTTAACACAAGCGAAGCCGCCAGGAAATGTTAGAATAACGAGAGGAGCCCGCTACTTAGTCCGCATGTGATCTTTATATTTCATGTAACTCTAGAAGTAATTAAATTATTACAATATGATAAGACGAGATTAAATTTATAAATCGATTATAGCTTTTAAACCATCCGTAATCTGGTCAACTTTTATATTTAGCTAAGAAGTTATTATATTAAATTCGCTCAACATTTCTTCAAACCATTTAATACTATATTGAAAATTTGTGTCCCAATTTTGAACGCGTAATTTTTTTTATAGGAATCATGTGCGTCGCTCTCTTAATAGGTGAGCCGTTTGCGGTAGAATTTATATTACTCTGTTGCTGTCCCGCTTTTCAAAAGTTTTGAACTGGCAGTTAAGAATATTTTATCGACAATATTTGATTTATATTTAGGTTTGATAGGAGAGCAATTTGCCACCCACGTCTTGCAATGGAAATAACTTGGGAATGATCTACATAAAATTCCTGTTTTTTCAGACCATGCTGTTATGATTATCCTTGTAAAGCGGATTGCTTTAATCATGGTGCAAGTACGAGACCCAGCGGTAAATACGCTCGGACTGTCTGGTACCCTGGTGAATGCTATCCGGTTGTTCCTCCGTGTCAAGCATTTACCTGCCCGAACCCCCCGTATCATCCCTGCTGCAGCCACACCTGTAACAAGCTCGTTTAAGTCATAATTTCTTACATGTAACGTAGACTTTAGTCATAAGTTTTTCTTAGTGTTTGTCCCCGCTTTTGGAATAAAACCGAACTTTTCGATAATTCGTTAATTAAAATTTTAATAAAATTAATGATGTTTTTCTTAACATCGTGTTACAATTATTTACATTGTGTTCAGGAATATAAACGTGGTTGAGCCAAGCGACGGCTTTTGCCGCTGCTCGAACGGGCCGGCTCGATCGGATTGGTACCACGGCCTCGCAGAAAACCGGCGTGAAGTAGAGGCATCTTGTGCTTCTGCGTTTCGTTCGGTGAGTGAGGTAACGGGAGGCCGTCACCCCTTCCCATCCCCCTCCTCATCCTCCCTCCCATCTCCCAAATACCCTTACAAGGCCGGCAGCGCACCTGCAGCACCTCTGTTGTTGCGGATGTACGTGGGCGACGGTAATCACTTACAATCAGGTGGACCGCATGCTCGTTTGCCGCTTTTCCCATAAAAAAAAGGAATCTACATTACCTATATCAAATAATATAATAAATGAGATTAAGAAGTAAATTACCTTTTAGTTTTAAAATTAACAAGTCATCGTACAAATCTCCTTCGTACAATCACCTGTAGTGTGAGCTCTGACGGAATGTAGTGTATTGTGCATGAACAGACTACTAGACTTTTCTGGCAAGTGTATAGCATTCCGCCTACGCTCTTCGACAACGCTGGTCTATCCGCAAGTGAATTTCGCGTGCTTTTTCTCACAGTTGGCTTCGCGCGGTCACACGCTTTTGGCTGCTACACGCGATATTGTGATATGTAACTCGTCAATACTGTGCAAATTGTTCATAGACACGCATTAAAGTTTTGAAATGAAAAGTTCTTCGCCAATTTTAAATCTCTGATGTTGACCCCAAAATGTTTATTTTATGGTCATCACTATTAGTGACATTATTCGGTAAGTTTTTAATTCATAACAATTATCTGCAAATATTATCGGAAAACATTTTATTGTTACAAACATTAAGTACTGGACAAATTGTCATAAAATTTAAAATTTTCGTAACAAGTTTTAGAGATGTCACAATTTTTAAAACAATTTATATGGGTACATTTTCATATCAATGTTTTACTGTGTATTGTTTGTATAGAGGGTCGGAACAACCTGGTTTATTTATTCCTATGGCCGATTCCTACATCTTATCTACAGTCTATTTTGTTTACTATAGATATTTTATACAAACTCCTTAAGAGTTGAGTTTAACATATATCTTATGCAAATGGGATAACAGATAGGATATGAAAACTAGCCACATCATGACTCTCCGGACCAGAGAGAGTGATCCATAATCTGAAACTATTCACGGTATGGTTAATAAATTCTAATAAATAAATAAATCGCTCTGGCTAATATTTGAACCCATGCCCTCTCTAATATGTTCTTTGTGGTCTAGACGGTTTTACTTAGTAGATTACCGGAGAGGAGAAGCTACTCCATTAACAACACGTTTTTGTTGAATCATCATTCCGCTCGGACCGTTTTGCAACAAAGGAAATTGTTTTGATATTACATGCATGGATAATGTTTATTTATTTAAGTTTATTTCCAGTCATCAGAAAACCAAAATATTGTTAGGTTTATATTAAGGAAGTGATTTAGAAACATTCGTCTATAAATTTCAATTAAATATATTGGAACACGTTCAAGAGTTTTGACAATTATATAAGAGATAAAAGAACAAACATCAATAATATCATCAATCATAATTTTTTACATAAAAAAATGCAAGTTTCACCTCTTTTTTTCTAAAAATACTTTCCTACTTTGCTAGGACTAGAATTGCCACCGAGGCATCCCGCGAAAAGTACGTGCAATGCACTAATTGTCCTGTGTACTCTCTAACTCTTCGCAATCTTGTAACGCAAATTAACGCACGTCTACGTCATGTCGCGCGCATATATTTTGATTTTTCACCAAAAGCTTATAATGGCTATTACCCGAGTGAACACGGGAGTTACAGCTCAGCTTCTAAAAGGAGATCGGTAAATGTTTGAGTTCATCATCCATGGCGGTGTCATAATGTGTTCACAGTTTTCCTTTAGCTGGATCTAGCTTTTTTTGGCGCTGTCCCAATATTACAGATACGTTGTCTCTCCTAAGGACGACGATGAAATGTCGTAATTGTAATTATACACGGCTTGTATATATAACAGTATGTTAATATTACAGCTTGTAATTATACTGGCTACAGAGCCAGTACTCAGATACTTTCAAACTGAACACATCAACGGTAGAAATAGATAGTAGTGTCTACGCGAACGGCTCCTATGTAGAGAAGGACCTTACCCCTGTACTCACACTGCAGCCTGCTTTTTAACTACCATTATCGCGTTTGCATTGGCTGACAATATACATGAAAATGGTAACATTCGTTTTAATTCCCACGATATCCGCTAAAAGCGTTTTCATTTGAATTGTGAGTGAACGTAAACTGCAGTCTGCAGTAATAACATTTTAGACTTAGGAATCTTGCGTGAATTTCATTGATAATTCGGATGGGTCTTTTGCCATCGGTCGATCCCCAGAGTCTCATATATTGGTCAACGGAGTACAGCCCGTACCTACAGATGACATTGACTTTTCAATAATCTACATTTCCCCTTACACCAAACAACATTACTATAATAAAATCAGCAAATAAGTTTTAAGTTTAGCAGACCAGTTACTTATTCTAATCACCTTTGTATATAACTAGTAAAACCACACTAGATTCGCACAGATAAATCTATAATATAATTATACGGCACCGTAATTTTTTTTAATAAAATTCCTTCAAAATCTGATTAGTTCAGTATTTTGGATATAAATTACTAACAGATACAATTTTTTTTAATCAAACTTGGCCTATGTCCATTTGGAATAAATTTAATTAAAAGCTTTCAAACGGCGGAATATTTTTATAATCGTCGTAGGTTGCAAACAGCAAAACAGTTCTTTCTCTTTCTCCTTACAATATTAGTATAAATATCTACGAACGTTAACCTACCTGCTTAAAATAAAGTGTAATTAATTTGTTGCCTTATACAAATAACAAGTCTTATGACAGTCTCTGATAATTAATAAGGATTTTTTTTGTTTATCATATCTTCATAGTTTTACTTAAAATGTCAAACAACTAGTCCTCCTACGCGCTTACTGATACAAATAATATAAAATATAGTACATGCAAATGCAGAATACTTAGGCTCAGTCGCCTAATAAACACTTGAGAAGGTGACATAATAGTATGCTGTAATGAATATGAACATCAATGTTATTTTAAACCAATGATATCATTTTTGTAATACCTATCTCAATGTATAAGTACTGTATAACATCATTAAATGCGTCTCAGAAATCTTCGTATGATTGTTACTAATGGTATGTAAATCGGCACGTTTGAATTCAATAACACATTACCATAAAATATTACAAATTCAAACGCAAAAGCAAACAGTAATCTCTATAATAAAGTAAATACTGAACTTTCGCACGGCACACATTTAAAAGACATTTAATAAAGTAGGTACGTTTTTTAAAAATTGTAATAAGGGAGAATAAATCACCTGATTCTTCAAAAGCTAACCACACTTGTATGTGGTGCACTACTGCTTGGACAAATATCCTTATTAAAAGCTTCATTATCTTTGCGAATTATACAAAAATTTTTTGTACGCTCACTTAAAAGCTATTTGTCGGATTTTGTTAAAATATTTTAAAATGTTCCTTATGAATGTGAAAGTTTGCTTGTTTGTCGTTCAACGGGTATAAACGAACGTACGGTACGTAACAGCTAATCGTTATATGTAGCTAGGTACCAATAGCAATTAGATTTTAGCTTAGCCTAGCTGCACTTAGCTGAATAACTACGATGGCTGAAGAATCACAACGCGAATAAGAAAATAACAGTCTATCTTGTAAAAGTTCTAAAGAAATTTGTAAAACAAATTCTGGACTTTGTAAAGAATTAAAAAAAAATGTCTCTGAAAGTGTAGTCCCAAAAACCTCATAGGTTCACTGTAATATTCCAGGGCAAGTAGATGGACTTTTCATATTAAAATGTTTTCCTACACCCGCAAGCAGTTAAAATTACTAATAACAGTTAAAGTGGTGCCAGCACCGAGAATCGAATCCAGGTTACTGGATTCGAGGTGTACAATGAAATCAAAGTGAGTGCCCTGACCACTTGACTATCACGGCTTAATCAGTAATTATTTAAACTAAATTGTGTATCAACCTGTCTCTTTACACTGTTAAATTTGCACTTGTTTCTAGCCCCCGACGGAAAATTTACGACGCAATAACATTAAACACACAAACGGCTACGCGCCTTGCTCAGGAATTTCCTTAAATTAAAGCAACGTGAAATGAAATATCTCCATTTTGAGATCCTAATAGGAACAATTAACGTTGATACAAATTAATAAATGCAATGAATTTAACAAAACCTATCTTGCAATGGACGGTTTGCCCATACTCACCATGGTGGGCAGGCGGGTCGTTGTGCTTAGTGCGTGTATTGTTGTCGCTTTCATACAAAAACCTATAATCAGCGGGTACGGGGTAGAATAAAATTGCAAGGCTGATTATCGGGAGAAATAGTTGAGAGAGGGGAACGTACCCTGACGGCTCCTGAGCAGAGAAGGACCCTACCACTTAGAGATATTCTTCCGAAATCTGCTGAGCCGCATTCGTTCGTCAGCAGGGTGACCGCGTGCAGTTCGGTTGACCTTTGTAGAAAGATGGTAAAATTCCTCTTGCGCTGCACCCTCTAATTGTAACTATTTAATGTTTCTATCTATGGCTTTTAAAAGATAGGTACCTACTCTAAATGTCAATCCGCTGGCCGATTTCAGCAAGTCCTTCCTTAGTACGATAAAGATGATAACATTAATGTATTTATTGTCAGGCGGAGAAAAATATAAAAATGTATTAAAAAAAAAACCCTTAGATCCTATGGACTATATACATATTTTTTGTGAAGTATATAAATAATGTTCTTGAACGACCGTGTGACTTCGTCGTAACCCAATGTCTAGTCGTATTGTGTCACGTGACTCTGACACTGCATCTGACCCTACCTCTGATCTTATCTCGTATGCGTTACGTCGTAAACGGAAAGGTAAAGACAAGTGAGTGCCTACGTGTTTGCGCGTACACTTGCGGCACTATAATATCTTCTGCACAATTGTCGACTACCGATAGTAATCGGACGTTGTAACCGTGGTCGAAATCGGCTAGGATACACCATATTCTATGGCTATAGCTGTGGAAAGTATACATTGAGTATTGAAAATAATTTAATAATCAAATTATGCATGAAATCAATTACTTTCTCCTTGATTGTCATTTAATATATTAACTCAATCCATTTACTGTGGAAAAACAGTTGACATTGTAAAACAATGTAAAATATTATTTTTCCTTCTTATCCCCGTTTCCCAAATTCATGGAAGGAGCAAATATCAATTGAGAAACAAAATACCTGAGCCGGTTATAATCAGCTGCAAAATTAATAGTGGGGTTATCAAAGTCTTCGAAATAGTTAAAAAATGCATATATAATAATACATAAATATTTGTTTATGTTTGTTCTAAGTTGAGGTATATTAATCGTAATTTTGTTGTCGTAGGAAGTCTCGGAGCTCGCCAAACCGAAACTGATATAATCAGGTAAGTGAGAGACACACAATTTTAATAAGGCCTAAACAAAAAGTACAAAATTCGAAGATTCCATTTGGCAACCCCTATCAGACCGTGGAAGTCAACACGCCTATGACATATCTACGGTATATTTGACAGTAATGTGTATAAATAAGTAATATATATTTACAAATATTTTCAATATTTGAATACTTATAATATTCTTTTAGTGTTTGCACGATATATGCAGTGTCAAAAGAGATGCGATGGTCTGATAACTTTCACTTATTTATAATAAGTCAGTGTGCAATACCTGCTGTTCTCTTCAAACAAAGGAGGAAGAAGTGAAGGATGGAGTGCCTTACAGCCTGTGCTTATATTGACTCTCCATAACCTTCAAAACGGGTGATCCCTACCCAGATCTCCTTAACAGGAAAATAATTACAACCACCGAATACTGTTTTGATGTTCCTTATATTTTGTTGCTGCAACAGGTAATGACTATTAAATTCACATGGGCATATATTCGACTTTCTGCAGATTTGCCGGCATACAGTATAATAATTATCTAAATTGGTGCCGGACAGCAGCGTCTAAAGCGTGAGACATCTGTTACTGCGATAGAATCGTCTGGTAAGCTTGGCGATTACAAAAAAGGGAACTACCAGCAATAAAGGCTTATAACGACGAAAACTCTTAATTGAAATATAAAGCAACCTTTTCTTTTATGGAAAAGACGACAAACGAGCAAGCGTTTCACCTGATGGTAAGTGATTACCGTCGCCCACATACATCTGCAACACCATAGATTCTGGAGGTGCGTTGCTAGAGTCGAGCAGCAGCTCAAGGCGCCGCTTGGCTCTACCACGCCAACCTACATCCTATTCCATCATTTTTCATATGTTAAGCCCCTTCAGCCTTATTGAACGACATAGGTACAAACTATCATATTTGTCTTATGAAGTAGGATGAGATATACTAGTACTATATGCTCTTTTGAAATCATAATTTCAGATTCACATTTTAAATCTAAAATTTGGGATAAGGATTTGGGAAATATCTACTCAAATACTTAGTAATATCCGCTATCTCTATAGCACTTAGAGGAGCTTCGTGCTAGAGGAGCTTGGTCTATCATTTACACAAAAATAAATATTGTACCTTACACCATGAATCACCACATACACATTATTAGACATCATAATCAGATTATTCAAAAATATCAAGAGTGTTCATGAACGCCGTTTCCGCTCATCCGTCGTAATGGGTACACATCGATAAGTATTTATTGAAATATCTTATTTATAATAGCAAGCATCTAGCTCCAAAATAACAGCACCTGCGTCATTCTTGTGTAAGTATTAGTATAAACCTAGATATCAGTCTGTATAGATAATTTATGTGCTCTCTTGTCTTGAAAACATACAGCAGCTCTCGCAAATGTTTACGTTTCAATAGGAATCAATAACTTCTTTATGAGTTTCTATTGGATGTTCGCGAATAATATATAAAGATATCAAAATTATAACGCCGGCTGCTCAAAGACTGTAAATTTTTACAATTCGGTTGAAAATAAATATAGGAATATGCACTTCATCACAATCTTCGGATCAACATTATCCTTATAAGGCCATGATACCTGATTATCGTTTCAAGTAATGTAATATTAAAAAACGAACATTATATTTATTCATTACGAAATACGTTACTGAATTTATATATTTTTTTCTTTTTTCGTTCTTCGTCTTTTCTGTGATATGATGATAACCCATTAATTTAAGTTGAGTTGGCCGAGTGACTTAAAAGTCTATAGGACAAACAAAGAAACATAGAATTTTTAATTACTTTTTTTTAAAAGCATATTAAATAAAAATGTTAAGTTATTTAACTTAGACATATTTACGCAATTTCCTTATTTAGTTTAAACAGTAGTTCTCAGGGGAAATTATAAACAAAATAAATTTCAACCTTAAACATTAAGTATACGCGTGTAATAAATTATTTCAGACAATACGGAGTAAGACAACGAGCATCTCACACGACAACTGAAAATTTCCATCACCGCCGTTCATTTTTAAATACAAACCAAATACAGAGGAGAAATGATTACGATGATCATAGCGGCGGGCTCGCCGAGCCGCACTCGACATCGTACCTACGGTATCCCGCCGCGCCGTTCACCAATGCGAAAACGTCGGTCAAAATATACAAGCCACGAGAAGACCCACGTCTCTTTTATCAATCTGATGAATATCTTAAGGAAATTAATAGGAAAGATGTAAACCACGAGGTTTCATATATTTATCCAGGAAGAGAAGTTGTTAGGATCGGAGAAGAAGATATGATGAGAACATTGCCCACTCGACACAGGAGCAGGGAGGATAATCGAATCGATTTTGCAGGTTTTAGTTTTAACTTTCTGATGAAATAAAATTAACTCTAAATATATAGCCGTGGTGATAAAAAATCTTACTGTTCCAGAACTTAAGCGCTGTGTAAGATGTCCACGCGATAGGACATTAATTGCGAAAGAGGGGTTTGACCGCGTCATATTACAAAGCCCTCGTTTACTATCATGTTCAGGACACAAGGCTCCTAAAAACATCCGATTAATTCACATGTATGGTCCTAAATTTGGTTCATTACTTCAAGGGGGTCGTATACTATTGTCGGACGAATCATGAATTGGAATGAAGTTAGTTTATATAATTATTTATTTAATTTCTTGCTAATTATGTGCTGCAATTTAACCTCTTTTCTTTTTATTCTAGAATCTGCAAATTTGCAAATTTCAAGTACACGTTGTAATCCAAAGTTGCCGTGTACCTAAATCATTAGTAGCGCACTGCAAAGGACATGATCAACCTTGTAATTTCAGTTGTCGAGATAGCAAAATGGAATTACATGGCGTATATTCACTAAGATGCGGCAAAGATTTACAATGGGAGGACAATCTTCCGATATGTAAAGGTATCCTGTGACATTAAGCGTTGACATATGTGATGATTAGTAATTTTCGCTTATATTTTTTTAATAACTCTTCTTTATTTATTCTTACATTGTATTACAAAAAAAGTACTTCAAGGATATGTTAATAGACCATTTTGGTCAGCAAGTATCTATTTCCAATATTATGTTATAAAAATATTTGAACAGGTGAGCCCAAACGTGTTTGTGACGTTCAATTATATCTTTTTTACAGCACGTAAATGGTGCAAACCACCATCGCCTCCAGATCATGGACGTTTAAGTTGCACGGGTAAGCCAGCTGGAGAAGATTTAAAAGGATTAACCGAAGGATCAAGATGCCGTGTACGATGTTCACATGGTTGGCATTCGAATGCCCGAGCTGTCTCCGTGTGTCGGCGTGGTGTTTGGAATCATGTTTTTACGTGTCAACCAAAGAATAGTACACTAGTTTAATAAAATAATATTATATACTTTTATAACAGAGATGCTGCTGTTATAAATTGATATATTCTAGCATTCTATTGAATTGAGATTTATTGAATTGAATTATATATTGAATTGAGATTAAGATTATATAAATTACAGTACAATTGCCTTACGTTTACTCCTTAGAAACGATATTCGATTTTCATTCTTCTGTCCAGTATATTTTTTTACTAAATAACTTCTTACATATTACATGAACACAGAAACATTTTAGTTTTATTATGCACAATACTGAGAAAGTTATATTAGGTATAATAATAAGTATCATTCATTGGTACCAAACCAAATTAGATTTTAAATTTACTCTCGTACTATTAGACCTAAGACAAAACAAGTTGTAATCGAAATTTAAAAAGAATCAAATATTTCTTTAATGTTGTGTCAGTAGCTAACCCGTAAGTTACTTTAATTTAGATTACCCCGTTAAGTTAGATTACTCTATAACCACATTATGTATCTACCATATTATGCTATGTTAAGTCCGCTTCGATGTATGTGAACGGGCGTTATCTTACATCAGTGTAAACTTTGGCACCATTATTTGTTAAAAAGTGATGCACGTAGGTAGTCAAAACACGCGCTTCTTGGGTTTTTAGTTATCCCAGTCCAAACCGTTACTGTCGAGCCGCTTTTCCGCGGCCGCCTCCAAGACAAACACAAAATACACGGAGTCAAACATTAAAAAACGGAGGTGGCCGGAGTGCCACAAGTTCTCTCCTAAAAATGATAAATAAATTCCGAAATGTCGGGCAACACCTTGAATATTTTCCATTTCGAGTATTCCTATAGCTGATAATTCATAAGATGTGTAAATCTTCAGGAAGCCTCCCAAGGTACGTGATTTTGCGAGTTTAAACATAGAGTAGGTATTTGTAATTAGATTATGCCTTTTCACAGCCGAACACAAACGCACGTTTAAATTAATTACAAAATAAGTAAGCAGTTAGTAGTACAATATGTACATCACTGTTTATATTAAATGTATTTATATTTTTAGGTACATACATTACATTTTGTAACACATAATGGAGGCGTCTTCGAATTTCGATTATAAATAGCTCTTTTGCAAGACAAACATTGTTTTTTTTCAGCTGCATATTCCCGCACCATAATACTATACATTATACTATGGACATAACTAAAATAAACGAAATGTTTCGACCTCAATCAGACTTATAATTTTCCTTACAGCATATACTGCAGAACTTCAAGGTTTCCATCTTCCAATCTTTCAGTCCACAAGGCCTTACTCCTCTCCTTTGGTACATTTTCGCAAAAACAGTACAACGGATTATTTACATATATTAGGCTTTTTATATAATATTCTAGAAATTAGATTGCGCGAATATTAAAATATTTTGTATTATTTTCAATTATTATTATTATTGCGTAAAATCAAATAGTGTGTTAACAGTAGAGTAATTTTTTTTAAAACATATAGAACTTTTTTTTTTTTTCGGAGGTAGGTGGAGAAAAAGTTTTGTAAATTTATTTTAAATTAATTTAAACAACATTAAGTGATAATTGTGATATTTATTAGTGCAACAGTGCTACAGTATTGAGTACTTATATTTGTACAATTGTGCATATGTGAATTGATTGCATTCAGTTACACCACCTGCCAGCACATCACACTCGCTTGAAGTTATTTACAATTTCACTTGGTATAACACAATGTCTCAACTTGAAGAGATTAAAACTGTGCAGAATAACCTAGAGGAATGCTTCTCCAAAAGAATGGCCGAGCCGGAAGCCCAACTACACTCCGGAGGGGCCCGCAAAGGAGACAGTAACGAAGGTGGCAGAGGAGTTCCGGACCTTCCGAGAGCTCATGTTCTCCATGCTTAGCTTGCTCCGTAAGAAGATAAATGAGTGCTCCCGTGCGGTAGACGAGGTAATTGATACCAGGCATCGTCGTAAGGCTCTCATCTTCTTAGGAGTGGCTGAAACCGTGAAGGAAGACTGCAAGGCTGTTATCTTAAAGATAGTTCACAAGATGGAGTTGAGGGATATCACAGAAACGAGCATCGGAGTTTGTCACAGGATTGGAGTAGCCAGCAAAGATCACCATCGGCCTATCCTAGTTAGGTTCTCTAGTGTACACTTCAGATCACTGGTTTGGAGGGTCAAATCTAGGCTAAAAGGTACATCTGTGTCCGTGAAAGAGTTTTTGACTAAGTCACGGCAGACTGTTTTCGGCAAATCTAGACAGCATTTTGGTATGAAAGCATGCTGGACACAGGATGGCGTAATAGTGGTAAAAGCCGCAGATAGTTCCAGGCACAAAATCACCACAATGGACGAGCTGAACTCCTTAGTGCTGAGATACCCCAAGACGGCAGCGAAATCCTCAGCAGTGGACAAAAAAATCTCCGGGAGCTCGCTTTCATCACGCTTGATTTCAAAAGTACGCAACTACTACTGACTACACTTTGACTGTTCGTGTCATAGGATTATTTCGTAGTTTGGTATTAATATATTGCATAACAATACAACTTGTACATTTATGCCTAATTACTATCTTATTTATGTTCTATTCGATGCTTTGTCCAGGTTGTTTCTCAGTTTCAACTTATTCAATTAAATTTATTTGCTAAACTTTGCCAACTAATATGAACTTATTAACTTTTTATTCATATTATTACCATGTTTTTCCTTTTTTTCTAATATTTAATCATGTTTACGCTTTTGTTTTCATTAGTAATAGGTATTTAAAATTTCATGTTTCTTGTTTGTTGATGTTTAACTTTCTATAAAAAGTACTTTGTGTTAACTATAATGCCCAATTCATTGGCAATATTAATTTAAAGTTATATGAAATTTAAGATATTTTGGCGTGGACCATTTTTGTCTTATGGTTATATTTTTAATTTTGTTTTCGTTAATTTTTTTTTTCTCTTGTTATTTTTTTCTCCTGTTTGTTTTAAGGTACAAATTTTAGGTATTATTTAATTGTGCGTGTGTGAGCTGGCGGGTGGTGCAGTGATGGCAGTGTTGCTCCCACCTTCAAGTTATATATTTTTAATTTTTACATAATATTTTTATTTTATTATTTTAGTTATACTTTTATCATTTATTCTTTATATAAGATTTTATTTATTATTATTTTAGATATTAATTTAGATATTAATTTAGATATTATTTTAGATATTAATTTTATTTATTATTATTTACATCTACTTGTGATGAGTTCTGATGATGATTCTTTTCTCTCTGCCAATGAATCTGCTACACTGTCAATCAATGACAGCTTCTGTTCTGCAACTGATACACTCGGTGACTTTGTCCGTCATACGTTCGACCAACCTCGGTCCTTATTTAACGTATGCCATATCAATGCACAAAGTGTGCCCAGTCATTACAGTGACTTGATTGAGGGTTTCTCTAAAGCCGACGTTCATGCAGTCCTGATTTCGGAGAGTTGGTTCAAACCCCATCTTCTCTCGACCACTTACCCCCTCCCAGGCTTCACACTGATCCGTAATGACCGTCTCGACAGGAGAGGCGGCGGAGGCTATATATCTTCGCAGCGACTTCCCCTATAAAATTCCAGCTTCTTCCTCTCCTTTTTATTCCGCTTCGGCAGAGTTTCTTTTTCTTGAAGTGTGTGTAAAAGGAGCCAAATCTGTCGTGGGTGTTGTCTATTGCCCACCTTTAGTTGACTATTTCTCTAGTCTCGAAACGATTCTGGAATCTTTAGGGTCTGAATACTCACATCACATCATCATGGGCGATTGTAATACTGACCTGCTAGCTCCGTCCTCACCTCGTTCCTCTATACTCCGTCAAATTGTCGAGTCAGTGGGCTTCCATATTCTTCCCTTACAAGCCACTCACCACAACACTAACGGGGAGGATACCTTGCGCGATTTAATCCTTACCTCAACTCCTACCCTTGTCGCCTCTTACGGGCAACACTTTGCACCTGGGTTCTCCCACCATGACCTAATTTTCCTCTCATACATTCTAAAAACTCCCAAATTACCTTCTAAAATCAGGCTCATGCGTTGTTTTGGTCGCATGGATGTGGAGAAACTGCGTAAGGATGCTTCCGAATTGAACTGGGATAACGTTGTCGCAGCCTCCACAGTGGACGAAAAGGCATTCAACGACGCTATTCTCCGACTATATGATACACATGCTCCTATTAAAAGAGTGAAGCTTCGGCGGCTCCCTGCACCATGGATGACGAACGGGGTTCGCGTGGCAATGAGACGTAGGGATCGGGCTTTCCGCAAGTTTAAGAAAGATCGAATGGAGGAAAACTGGATCTTTTTTAAAGCTGCAAGGAATCGGTGTAATCAGATGATACGTAACGCTAAACGCCGACATATTCTTAATAATATTACTTCTTCCCCGGCTGATATTTGGAAGTTCCTTAGGACAATAGGAATCGGTAGGCAGCCATATTGTGAGCTCCGTGTGACAATTGGTTTGGACGACCTCAATCGTCTTTTCGTCTCTCTCACTCCTATGGATCACCAAACTAAGTGTCACACAGTTGATCACTTAATGGGTTTACCTCATCTCAACATCGATCTCTTTAACTTCTCTCCAGTTGCTACGGATGAGATCAAGAAGACCATCCTTTCCATCAAATCCAATTCTGTGGGCTACGATAACATCGGTCGCCAAATGATAGTTAATATCCTGGACCATCTCCCACTTCCTATTTCTAACATCATCAACTTCTCTCTAGATTCTGCTACTTTTCCTTCACTGTGGCGCAAAGCCCACGTTATCCCCTTGCCTAAGACCCCGAATCCTTCTCTAACCAATCACTTCCGTCCTATATCCATTCTTCCCTTCCTATCGAAAGTACTTGAAGCCTGCGTGCACAAGCAGCTGTCTCAACATGTCTACCAAAACAATTTACTTAGTTCGATGCAGTCTGGCTTTAGACCAGGTCACAGTACTATTTCTGCGCTCCTCAAAGTTACTGGTGATATGAGAGCTGGCATGGAGGATTCGAAGGTCACTGTGCTGGCCTTGGTTGACTTTTCGAATGCTTTTAATAACATCAGTCACGACATCCTACTATCTGTCCTTTCCCATTCTATGATCTCTCCCGAGGCATTGGAATGGTTCTCAACCTATCTTCGAGGGCTACAGCAGTCGGTCCGTATCGATGAGGTATTCTCTAGTTGGTGCGACATATGTGCTGGCGTTCCACAAGGCGGAATTCTATCTCCTTTATTATTTTCATTATTCATTAATCTCATCACCCAGCATCTTCAGTGTGCGTATCATCTGTATGCCGATGACCTGCAGTTGTACTCACAGGCAACTGTCGATTGTGTGTCTACTGCAGTGGATAAGGTTAACAGGGACCTAGAATATATTAAGGGCTGGTCTGATAAGTTTGGTTTAACTGTTAATCCATCTAAGTGTCAAGCTATAATAGTAGGTAGTTATCGGATTCTGAGGAGACTGAATACAGCAGCATTACCTGCGATAATTTTTGATGGCACTGTAGTAGAATTGTGTCCTTCCGTTAAAGACCTTGGCCTCCACACTTAGCTGGCAAACTCAAGTCAGGAATGTCAGCCAGAAAGTCACAGGTACCCTAAGAACTCTCTATCGCCTGAAAAATTTTCTCCCATCCAAGACCAAAATGACCATAATTCAAACCCTAATTTTTCCTCTTATTGACTATGGTGATGTGTGCTATTTTGACCTGAATGCAGATCTCCTTAACAAATACGATCGTCTTCTCAATAACTGCATTCGATTCATTTTTAATCTTCGTAAGTATGATCGTTCACAGTTAAACTGGTTACCTATTCGTCAGCGCCGAACTCTGCGTGCTCTCACTACCCTTTATTCTATCCTGATGTCTCCTACTGCTCCTTCCTACTTGTCTTCCTACTTTCGTTACCTTTGCTCAAACCACGACAGAACCCTACGTTCGTCTAATAATCTCCTACTCCAGTGTCCCTCACATACCTCATGTTTTGTCCGTTCATCCTTTCCTGTTCAATCTGTACTTCTTTGGAATGCACTCCCACCCGAAATCGGAGCGTCTAAAAGTCGATACATTTTTAAAATGAAAGCGAAGGAACATATCCTTAACAAAATGGCAGAATCATCTCAATAACAGACTATTATTTAATTTAATATTTAAGTTATTAATATATTTAAATAAATATAAATGTATGTATTGTATGTACGTGTGTATGTATTTATTGTTGTATGTATGCGTAGTGAAATATTGTATCTATATATAGATTTACATTTTTTATAATTTTTTTTTTCTCTTTAGTTCTCTATTCTATAACCTACACCTACTTCATTTCATCTCTGCATCGTCCAAAGGTTGACTGGTAGAGAATGCTTCTGGCATTAAGTCCGCCTATATACATTCTCATGTATATGAAGTTCAATAAATAAAAAATAAATAAATAAATTTCTGGTACATCAAAACTTTAAAAATTTCTTTTTAAGTAAAATCCAATATGTGATGGTAATATGTTTTTTTACGAGAAAAGGGGCAAACGACTAAGCGGCTCATCCGATGGTTGGTGATTACCGACGCCCACCTACATCTGCAACACTAAAGGATAGCTGCAGGTGTGTTGCCGGCCTTTAAGGATATTGGCAGAATTAGGAGGGGATACATGGGCAGTGGGCCTCCGGTTACCTCACACCGAACGAAACTCAAGATGTACTTCACGCCAGTATTCTGCGAGGCCGCCTTAATCGAGCAGCAGCAAAAGCCGGCGGCTTTTGCCTCCACCACTTACCCCGTTATGCTAATTTATAATCTTAGAAAATCTTTGACTTTATTGAGAATTCGACTCGTGTACAAAGGACTGAAATTCAATTCAATTGGATGTGACTTTTGACCTTACATGTATCCACTCACCTAAGAAGTTACTTTTGACAAAGACAAATAATGGTGAAACTTATAAAACATTTATCATTTGAGCATCTTGTGTTTGTTATAAGTGGCGACGACATCTCTTGATCATCTAAGGAACAAAATAGATCAGATGACACGACAGAATTTCAAAAGATTGAAAGCGTAATTGACTGACATATTGTCATAATTGTCATAGAGCATGAATAAATAAAAGTGCTTCAGCGCAGATAGCAGACCGCAGTAAATATAAATAGCACTATGTTTTTATCTGCTGTTATAACGATATAACGAGCAACTTTATGTAAGAGTATCGATTATTTCATCTATGTTTATATTTAAGTTCTTATTTTAGGGATTATCTATTCTCACTTTTCTCTTTCTCTTCAACGCAATATACCTGTTTCTTCTTATTAAAAGCAGAAACGTTTTTTTCCTTAGCTTTTTGGTGATAGGTGCGGCGTTTTCTTAATAATTCTCCTACTTAGTGTAACTTTTTCCATAGAATTCAGTGCTTCCGTTTGTAGAAAATGATCAAAATTGTCATGTAGTTTCTGTAGGAGAAACCCTTCAATAATATCTGTTTGACATACAGTTACTCAACTGCTACAAGTCTTGAGTTAAATTCTGTACGGATAGCAAACGAACCGGCGTCCAATGAACCTCTTTTACAGTTTTACTTATGCTTCTTATCCCATGATTGTCAATAAGACTATAAAATGATATTAAAAATACTTTAGCTATTTTCATATTATACGTTTTCACGGACTAGATTTTACCATTTTGTTATTAATATTGACAATCGTTTTTTAATACATTCGCAATTCAACGTCATGCAGCTTACTCAGCTGCATACAATGGGCATCTTGTAAAAGTAAGGCACATTTCATGGATTGTCATTGTAGTAGTGAATGTTGCAACCAATGAAAAAAAGGACAGCATTATCTAACGAGTCATAAGTGTGATCGAATAAGATATATTTAACCACATTGAAAATATACTTGAGGATAGGTTTAGTCTACTATTCTATTAAATATCTATGTTTATATCAAATTATTTTTATGGGCTGACAACACGAACTTTTACCAACTGCAATTTTAAAATTAGAATTTTGTTTTGACATTTGTGGCCGTTACATCTTTTGAGTTTTGTTTGATATCTTCAATATATAAATAAAGTAAAATAAGAGTTCGGCTTAAACTATAATCCTCAACGTTCAACTAAACGGTATTTTAAAGTAATTAGTATGGTTTAGTTCTTTTATAACAAACAACGTAATTGACCATATTTTAATAAACGAATCATGGGAAGTAACAGCAGTAAATCCATCAACGAGACAGCTGCTCACGTACAAAAAAAGGAATTGGATGTTGATACCAATCCTCCTGATCCTAGATCGCCGACTCCTGAAATAACTCGGACGCCATTACAGGTATATTTTTAACTTTGAGTCTCGACAATGATGAATTGTTGGTACATTTATCATTTCGACTGTTTGATAAATGCTATCAACACAGCTTTTAATCCACTGCTAGAAATGCTGTCTCTACCAATGTGGGTAGATTTCGTGTAATTGCAATGCGCAGCAAATGTTTTCGGCAGAGCAGATTAACAAAAGCCCTTGCCCTTATGATTTGATCTAAAAGCAGATAAATATAGAATGTCCTTTTAGCAAAATTAGAATCTATCTACAAGTGTCTAGACCCAGATCTATCTTTTTTGGAAGCAATTAAGAGGTTATTTACCTGATGGTATTTGTCATAACAGAGGACAACATTCCCTGGAAATAGTTTTTTATCGTATTGGGGTGAAAAACGTGCTTATAGTCCAACTGTAACACAACAGTATAAATATTTACATTATAATCCCATCTGTGAATCTTACATACATAATTAGAAAATATATTGTCCCATGGATAGGGCTAAAGGTTGGTTAAGGAAATCCAGAAAAATTTTGATTCAGTAATGACTAGTTGGCTAAATAAATTTGAAATAAATAAAATATGATGATACTTTCATGTAAAAGTATACCTTGTGAAATCTAACTAAAAGATAAAGCAGTATTTCATATTTGTTTTATATAATTTAGACTTTAATCAAAATGTAAATTTTTAGAGAACTTATTTGTAATATAATATTCTCTACATTGGAAATTTTGTACTAAATTAGGATTATATAATTAAATATTAGTAATAACTAAGACATAACAGGTCTTAGTCAAAAGAAAAAATTAGAGTCCAAAATACTAGTAGTATTTTGTAGGCTGGCTATGTTCTATATGGTATTTATTTTACTTTAGCTCATCCTTTTTTTAAGATATTGAATGATGATCCTCGTTCTCCATCAATGGATATTGAAAGAACACCTATTATAGTTTCAAAAATGAAAATGGTTATGCCAGCCCATGTTTAAAAAATGATTTTCATGACAGTTTGAACACATCAGAGGATGTAATAAAGTTAAGTCCAGATTTAGTGATTGCTAAAAATTTATGTGATGGCTTTTATGACATTTCATTAAATGAAACTCTTATAGAAACGGAGGAGCCTTTGGGATCATCCACTACATCCAATAATTCCATTGAAGATAATTTCAGAGCTGAAAATATTGATCAGCCAAAAAAATTATTAGAAACCAATTTTGAGTATGTAGAACACAAAAATGACAAATTTGAAGATAGTGAAGAAATAGTTGATAAAATCTGTGAAGTAGGGACATCTGAATTTGATTTGAAAAACATTCCTCTTTTTAAGATATTGAATGATGATCCTCGTTCTCCATCAATGGATATTGAAAGAACACCTATTATAGTTTCAAAAAATGAAAAAAAATCAAATGAAGGTAATGTTGAAGAAATGTCTGATGATACACTGATAAAAGTTCTGCAGAACACAAATTCAGAACTAAACCAGTCAATTGACTCCAATGACAATATTGTGGATGGTCTACTTATCTATGAAGATGAATCAGTTGTCAACAATTCTTCAAAAAAAGCAAAATCTGTTAGTATTAATGGTTCTAGAACACCATTATCCTGCATGAAAAATAAAACAGATGTAGCACATACACGCTCCAAATCGGCCAGTACATATGATCCAAAGAAGGAAATGACTCTTCCAGTAAGGCATCAGAAACATGTCTCCCATATTCCCAGACTAAAGTCCCTTTCCAAACAAATTTCTACTGGAAGTTCAGTTTCGTTAAAAAATATCTGTAAAACTGCTGCAATTAGTGGCGATTGTGAAAATACTCCACCTCATTCTCACCGAGACCGATGGGACAAAGACAGTAGTATTGTGCTTTAGATTATTATATTTCCTATGTATTCGGAGTTTATGACCTATATTCATTAAAATATGACTTTTGTTACTTTTACTTGCCTTGTTAAATGATTTTTCATTCAATATTTGATTAATTTTATCAATTAACTTTACATGTCATCACATGTATGTGACAAATTATGTTGCACATTAAATAAAAGTATTTCTTTGTAACTGATACACTTTAAATGACTTACAATTACCTAATGGGCAATTTTAGTTTCTATAATTGACTCTGATGTGAAAAATCTTTATTGAAAATACATCTAGTTAAATAATTATGTACAGTATGTTCAATTACAAAGTATTTAATTTTTCTTGGTCAAAATTAAATTTTTAAAGTCCTCATGATTTAGTACCTACTTATTCAAAAGAATATAACAAGGTGTATTTGAAACAGATCACAGAAATAAGGGAGATATGTGAGTACTTGACAGAGTTGAAAAAAAATTACAGAATTTTGGTGGCTTTTGTGGTAAATCAGTCAATCTTTATCAGCTTATCTAAGACAACTGCTGAAGCAGTAAAGAAAACACCAGCAAAAGTTGATGAGCGCATTGCCCACCCACTAGTGATGGCACTGGGTAAAGTCACTAGTCAATAGTATTTGGGCAAATATTATTCAGCATTATGGATGGAATTTCCTCCATAATTCTGTCGCTAAAGTTTCGTATGTTAGGTAGTAGGGTGCTGATGATGGATGTCTTTCCGGCAGATTTTGACCAGATCGACAAAATCCAAATACTATCGGCAGATTTCTATAGCGCAGAAGATATTATAGTGCCATAAATGTACGCGTAAACAAAGAGGCACTCGTCTTTACCTTCCCATATCCGATATAAGGCTTATGCGATAAGAATCAGTGTCAGAGACAGCCGAAATATTTACAATAATTTGTTCTTGCACAAAATATTGACGGCTGCTAATCCAAGATCCATAACTCAGGAGTCTGGTACGCTAAACGCCAGGCCCCGCGATCGTAGGGTGCACCACGTACAGATAAAGTTGGCATTTGGAGAAAGAGGTGGTATGTTCATCCCTTCTTCATCGGATAAATAAGTCAACTGCTGAACACATAGCATGTTTAAGAAACCGCCAGCCATCTTGATGAGTTTACCTAAACCATTTTGGGCAAGAGGAATAATAAATGCAGTGCTGGTACCCTCGCGCTTGCTTCTCCTCATCACTATTCTGAGATTTGTATTCGGATGGATTTTCCGTTATCATTCGGTCGCCAAAAGCTTGTTTATTAGCTAGTAGCCTGGACCATGTGCAGGTCGTGTGTGAAGTTTGTAAAATATATATAAAAATTATCATTTAACATATAATTTATACTTGCGAACATATAATTTCCATGATCACCTAACAAAGTGCTCTATACAGGTGCGAATTGTCGGCGACCAAGCTCTCTCTGATCGGCTTGATCCTATAGCCTTGCAAAGGGATGTTGCTTCTCTTTGTATTTTTTACAAAATTTACTGAATGTTCTGAGGAACTGTTCGGATTGATCCCAGCTTCTGAGTTTCACCATAGTACAACGCGACAGAATTCGAAGTTCCATCGATACCACCTAGATGGTTGGCATTCCACCACAGTGGGTTTTAATCGAAGTTTTCTGCCACGCACTTCGACATTGTGTAATCAGCTGTCGCCAGCAGTATTTCCGAACAGTTACGACTTAGGGACCTTCGAGAGCTTATTCCTTCCTTAAAGGCCGGCAGCGCATCTGTAGCTCCTCTGGTGTTGTGGATGTTCGTGGGCATCGTTGATCACTTACCATCAGGTGAGCCGCACTATCCAGCGATCGTTTTAGTTTTAGGTAGTTATATATAGTGTTCAAATAATTAAAATAAAAAGAGAGATTATATAATTCATTTTACAAAACCAACTACTTTTACAGTGGTGTCACCGCCTTTTCTTACTTGCGCATCACATTCTCACATATACACTAAGATATTTTGCGCCTACGCTTTAAAAATAGACCGCTCGGTGGTGGATAAGTGCGATTTATGTATGTACATAGGAGAAATACTCTTTTTCAAGATATATAAAAATAGATTTCTTGCTGTTGCCTAGAGATGAATGGCCACAGCGATAAACCGTTATGAATATGAAAACAAAAAACCCCGCGCGTTATTAATGAAACTGCAAAGTTAGACGAATGGAAAATCTGTAGGATAAATTAAACTTAAGTTTTGACTTGAAAACATTACTATGCACTATTGTTCACATCTCCACTTAAATTAAAAAAAATATATAATAATTAATAGTAGTAGCATTGGACAAAAATTATACATTATTTAATAAAAGAGGGGATTGAAATAATACGCGCATGAATTAAATATGAAATTGGATCTATTCTGTTAAATACACTTATTGTTTGAATGACTACCTACGTAAACCGAACTTCCATACTTTTCGCTTTTCTTTACGTTACATTTCTCAACAGAACATTTTGCCGGTTTATTAATGAAAACCTAACGAAAAGTGAAACTATTTGAGGTTTGTTATAGGTACTCTATCGCAAAATAAGTTAAACTTGATTGAAACTATTTGAGGTTTTGTTATAGGTACTTGCATAACTATTGGAAAATAAGTTAAGAAGAGAACTTTGCGTCTCGGAAGTAACAAATGGAGTCTCAGTAGTAATTTTTAGGTTCGATTCAACAAATACAATGGGACAACCGCGGAGTGAGAACGGAGTGTAAATCGATATCTCTGTCCCATGTATACGAATGATTAATGCTCATGGCTCGTTTGCTCTGTGGAGTAAACAGTCGATGCAAAAAGTGTTTTTCATAATTGTCCGTTTTTGTTGTTATTTCTGTTACTGTAATTATTATTCGTTGCTGTAAGGTACATCGTTATTGTTATTACGTTAAGTTTTAAATTTTTGCTTTTGCGAGATCAGATGAGTCATTCTTTTCGGACCTCCTTAGTTATGATCAAGGGCTTACCCCTCTATCCTTGGCCAACTTGGTACTACAAGGCTCATGTAGAGCCTTGTAGAACCTTTCGTAGATACCGTCGCCTCCCTAAACTGGCTGCGTTTCGGTGACCTCTTTGGGGAAACTGACGATTTTGTCTGCGATACAGGATCTGGTTATTATGACTAACAACTATCGGAGATACATCCTAAGGGATGGCACCGGTGACATTTGTCGAGCCTGTCGCCGTCTCGGGGAGTTGCTTCGGCATGTCATCCGTTTGTTCAGAGCTTTCTAACTCTGAGTATCTGTACAGTCACCACCTAGTAGCCTAGTAGCTAGTAGGATATTACACCAGGAGCTTGCTCTGAAATATGGTCTCGTGGATCGGAGACTGCCTTACTTTAAATACTCGCCGGAAGCCGTGCTCGAAAATGACCGCGCTAGTCTCTATTGGGACCAGTCCATTATCACAGACAGGACGATTCATGCGAACAAGCCTGACATCGTATAGATGGACCGGGCACAATCGAGGATATTTTTGGTCGACATCACCATTCCATAAGACGAGAAACTCGTGAAAGCCGAAACAGAGAAGAAGAAAATATCTGGACCTGGCTCACGAGGTAACCGACATGTGGGGTGATATGCCGTATTATTTGTATCTATACGTATTTATATATACTACCCAACCAGATGAAAATATATAGAAATACCCCAAAAAAAATACTTATAAAATATATTTACTTTATAAGTATATTTTGAGAGAAAAAATAATGAATTACTTTGTTTTCTTATTTGTTTTTATCTGAAGTGGAAATGACTCGAAATATTTGTTTGAACCACAATACGATTTTTTTTCTAATGAGTTTAATGAGCGTCATGAGATTTCTACACTTTACCGTTAACCCGGACACAGTCGCAAGTTATTAATTGAAGGGGATCTAATACTATGATCATGACATTTGTCCATTAATATTTAATAATACTCTTTTTTCACTAATTATGACTTTATTTGTTATTGGGAACATGTCTTCTGTATAATAAGTATATTTTACTAGTTGTGTGGTACCGTGGAGCCTAGTGGTCAGGGCGCTTACTTTAATTTCATAGAACGCAAGTGACCTGGGTTCGATCCCAGGTGCCGGCACCACTAAAATTGTTAATTGTAAAACCACTCGGCGGTGATGAGGAAACCTGCATGTTTGAGAAATAACAAAATAAAATATATTTTGAGGACATGTGAAGCCCGCCAACACACACTGGCGCAGCGTGGCGGGCCCTTCTCGGCTCCAAAACACTCTCAGATATTTGAGAAAGAGGCCTTTGCCCATACTAGTTGAAGTAAAATATAAACTAGCGAGCGGCTCGCCTGATGTTAAGTGATTCCCATCGCCCATGTACATCTGCAACACCAGAAGAATTGCAAGTGCATTGCCGATCTTTAAGGATATTTGGGGGATGGAAGAAAGGATGAGGAGGGGAGATGGCGGAGGGAGAGGTCATCCGGTGACCTAACTCACCGAACGAAACGCTGAAGCACAATGCCTCTACTTCACGCCGGTATTCAGCAAGATCTTGGTACTACCCCGGTCGAGCCGGCCCATTCGAGCAGCAACAAAACCTGCCGCTTGGCTCTACCACGTAAATATATTCAACTGCGAGTATTTAGATTCCAAAGTGAGTGGCATACGTTAAAAATAAAACATTCAATGACCAATACGTTTATTAACACCAATTCTATACATAAATTATATTAATTATTTATTTTGTAGAAAAACAAGTGATTGCATTTAAAATTGTTTTAATATTATATTGGAATGCTCTAAATTTCAAAACAGATATTCATGATAAATCTTTAATAATAAAATAATATTGGTTACACCAAAAAATACGGTAATTTTATTCTTAACAAAAATATTATGACGAGGTCTTTAAATTTTCTGTTATAATGAAATGTACTTGCGCCTACAGTCCTCGAAAGGCTAAAAAAATAAAAATAAAACTATTATAAATATTCAAACTAGCAGTATGCGGCATGCTAATCTTTATGGCAATCACCACGGTGTAAATAATTTATTCTAGCCCGTATTGTATTCTGTATTAGTATCATTACCTTTAGCTACTACACATCGGTAAATATTATATTATATTATAGTGCCGCAGGTGTATACACAGGCACAGAAGCACCCAATGTCACAGAGCCAAACCCGAAACCTCAGCTGGTAATGTAACCCTGTACCTACGGTTCAACAGTCTTGTACAACAACTACTAAGCTACGCGTTCGTCGGTCGTATAGTGGTCGAACAGTATGTTAAAATTTTTGCACAAAAGGTACGTAATATTTACTCTGTGTAGTCTATAGAATTATACGGTGAGCTAACATTGTCAAAATCTAAAACCACTGTGAGGAACACAATGAATGGTTTTTGATCATACAGATGATTATATAATAAAAGTTAAAACTTTTTTAAGTCACTGCAAATAACAAAAACCACGAGGTATTATTCGAGCACATCCAACAAATACTTACGATATTATGTAATGACACATCTACGCAGCCAAAATTACCTACACATAAACAATAAACATGTTATTTCTGAATTGAGTATGGCGATAATATTAAAAACAGACAATAGTCAAGAATTGTGAAGAAAAATTGTCAATTTTGCTCATGCCTATAGAAATTATTAATAAAAAATGGTATTCATCATCAATTTCAAATGAAACATTTGAAAGAAAGGTTGCAATTATCACTGAAATGCTGTTGTATTGTATGCTAACTTTTCATTCGCGTATAAGTTTCAGTGATAATGTTGTTTCTTAATAAATAGACACGTTAGTTCATAAGCTTCCGAATATTACATTTTGCGTATAAATCCCGTTCTGGGCAATCGCGGGTTTTAAGTAAATAAAAGTACTGTAAATATAAAAGTAAACCGGCATATCCCGGGATCTAAAACATTGCAGTTTTTAGGTTGTCATAAGCTTGCAAAAAATCAAAACCAAATCAAAAACATTTTTTCTTCTAATAATATAGATAGATATGGTTTCCTAATAAATAGACACGTTAATTCATAGGTTTACGAACAGAGTATTTAACATTTAAATTGTTGTCAATCTCTGTATTTTTCCATGATAAAATGTTAAAACTGCGATAGATTTTAACTTTGAATTGTAAAATCTATATTACAATCAGTTCACAACTTTTTGGGTATAAGTACCGTTCTGTGCTGTATGCTGTATATGTACAATTATATAATACAAAAATTGTTACGTTGCTAGCCTAGTACTAGCAATTGTTGCCTCTGGCATCATACGTTTTCGAACAAGTAGGCGAAACACACGTGAAGTGAACTTCCCAGTTCCCGCAACCTGTGTTTAGATTTCGTTTAATAGCTTCAAATGCAGTCATGTTAATGCACTAACTGTATGGAATGTAAGTGAACTAAAAAATGTATATTCAAATAACGTATATTTATCATAAAATCATTGTATATGTATATTAAATATGTAAACGGTTGGAGCATCTTACAAAAGAAAATAAAATCAAATTAGTTTTCAATGTACTCCAACTCGATATTAATATTCTAATATTTTGAAAAATATTGCAATCACGCTTATGCCGTTCAAGCCAATATTTAAATAATAGTTCTGTACGGTACTGCATGACCCCACGGTAGTAATGCTCAGATTTTTCACATTTGAACGTGATTGAAACCAGTAAAAATAGAATAGTACGTCAACAAGACTTAATGCTTGGTTATCCCTTTAAGTTATATATTATAAAATCGTATATGTGATGATTGTTAATAATGTCTTTAATTATTGTTTTTATTATCATGTTTAAATATTCCTAATTTTGTAAGAACTTCTACGCTATCTATAGCAGATACGTTGACCTTTATGTATTCTAATGCCATACTATTACAAGTAAATTATTATCATTAATTTTCTCTCAAAGAATCAAGAGACGCTGTGTATTCCGAACCTCGACCAGGTAATATATAATTCTCCTACAAACATCTTAGATCCCAAGTTTACATTACAAGCAACTCCAAATAACTATACTAAATTAACACTGAGCACATGAGCTCATATTTATCATTAGTTACATTTAAGCTTTGTTGTTTGCTGCGGGGCGGCATCTTGATAAGATGAGACCTAAGCGCGACTGCGGCGCTGCTCCCACTGGCGCCTTTCTGACATGCTAAAATATTTAGTTGTGCCGCACGTATTGGCCGCACTCCGTACTTTTCTATGTCTAACCTAGTATTCTGTTTTTACAATGTTGACACTGTTATTTATTGCTAACTTTTATTAGTAGTGCAAATAATTTTAAATAATAAAAATGTTATTTTATTAGAAATTTTGTTACATATACTGAAATCATGGTAACTCAGATTCAAATCAGATCAAATCAACCTTTTAGCAGTGAAACAGTCATTTTCTTGGAGGATTCAAACGATGAGGAGCTTAAAACTGGATATCCTTCAGCGTTATTCAATATTTACTTGTTTTAGAAGTTAGTTCTCAAAATACCATTCTACTCTTGTTGCCCGCAACGACGCGAAATTATAAACAATATAGTACATCACCAGCTTGGTGTCTTCAATATGAATAATCTGTCTACTGATAAAATAGACCAACATACGGGAGTTAAAATGTTCAGAGCAAGATTCGAGTATTTGACCACCTGCTTGAGATTCGATGACAAAGAAACAAAAAGGTTGTTCCGACGTGAAGTTGGTGATTTGAATCCAATTAGGGGTTTATATAACCCATCGTAACTGTCAGTAAACCTCCAGATTGCGTGACAATTGACTGGTTATCATTGCTATCAATTGATGTTTTCAAGATGTTAATTCCCTCAAAACATGGATAAATATTGTTACGTATCTTCACCCAGTACAGTTCACCCCGGGAATACCGTTAGTCGTTTATTATATAATGGAATTGACCAAGCCAAGTTAGGAAAACCGATACACGATTTGAACCTAAATTTTACATGTGCAAACTTGTTTATTTTGATAATTAATGATTTTAATTTTACGATAACAAAATTCTGTGAAGTTTTGGGTACTGTATTAATATCAATTAAAATTAGGGTAGTGTTCTGAATTAAAAAGGCACCGCATTTCAAATGAGTCACAAGCGTTAGAAAAATAAAAACCGCATCATTTAGGTTCCGTAGTTTTACGTGATGCCTGAAAAACAGATAAACTGAGAAAAATTTATAACAAGAAATTTAGTGTCTACGTCAGTTATTTTTTTTGCAAAATATTTAATGTTGCTTTTACAAATTTTATAATAATAATATTTATGTTTATATATAGATTGATGATTGTGAAGGGATATTTTATCTTATTTCTATTGCCTTTTCGCCATAAATTACTAAACAAAAATCAACGAGACAAAACCTTTCCATAGTAATTAAAAACGAAAAAGAAAAATAATTATTAATGATTTCTTGTATATACGCAAACACTACACATTTTAATTGAAACTATTATTTACTGAAACTGAACTTAAACTGTAACTATTATTTATTTTATAGCGTTCAATCTTGTTGAGGCTTTTGCAATCAAAAGAACATCCTAATATCCACAGTGAAGATGGCTGGGTGCTATAATCGGCATCCAGTAATAAATAAAAATAAATCTAAAACCAACAATCACGATCTCAAGGTACTGTGAGCACATTGTGCATAGATTGGACCAAAATTAATAATTAAAAGCTAGCCGTAGCAGGAGTTAACAGAACAGAACGTCTAAAATCTCAGTCCCCCTATGACCATAGGTGCTGTAAAGCATTTAAAACGTCGGGAACATAAAAACAAAACTAAACATATCATAAAATCCGTAAGTAATAGTTTCACTTTAAAATGACTATTTGAGAGTCAAGCAAGCAAGTCTTAATAATCAAATGCATTTACATATCTGACCAAAACCCATAAATATAGTCCCACAGTCCTATTTTCTTATTATGTATTCTAAATTATGATTATACATATATTATTTTAAGTATTCATGTGAAAATATGTACAAAAGTTGTTGTTTCATATGTCTTTAAAATCAACCCTTAATTCATCTAATTTTTTAATATAAAGATCCTTGAAATGTTATAATTCTTAACTTTGGCACTGACATTACAACACTATTTGTTTTACGGAATGTAAAATTTAATTATTATGCTAGCAATTAATATACAATCATTAGTAAAATATTTTTGATTGACTTAAGACAACCTCAGTGCAGCTTTTGTTTAATAGATTGTTTAACTTATATTTATATACGTTTACTTTGTTTTGCACAAAGATTACCAGTTAAGTGCCCATGATTTATTGTATTGAATATTACATAATATTAATAAAAATAGTAATAATTAAGAGTGAATCTTATAATTTTTAATAATTATTAAATTATACTAGTTATTTGTAAAATTCCGTTACCACATTCAATTTTAATTAATATCACTAAAACTTTGTTTCCACAAATTTTTAAAAATAGACAATATTTATTTTTATTTAAAAATAATTAAATATTAGACAAATCTCTAAAGAGACGGTAAACAAACGTAGTTGCGGTGCTGCTCTTACTGGACCATTGGTTCGCGGTTTTGTCAAAGTACCAAATCATTTTAGACAAAAGTTGTTATTTTTTAATGATAATAATTAGACTTAATTCGGCACGGGTATTTGTAACCCTGTAAAATTTGTAATACATATTTAACTTAATTTGCAACTTATTTGTGATCTTAAAAAACAACCCCACTGCAGTTTCAAGGTTCAAGTATTATTAGATTGTTTAACTTTTATCATGCAGTACTTAAATACAGATAAAGAAACTTCCGCAATTAGTTTTCGTATGTTCTTTGTTAAATGTCAAATAACATATACATACAGTTGGTTATAAAATGAAGTTCTGGGGTATTGTATTAAATATTTTTCTTAATAACAAACATGCAATAATTATATTCAAAAATGCAAAACAATTTTGTATGTGTATAATTTTCTATAATATTAAGCATTCTTGAGTTGCAAGAGGCTAATGCAATACTGAAATTAATTCTAGTATTACTTCTAGTACATAATAATTACTTTCAAAGTAATTTAGGCATAATTATAAAAGACTAGATTTGTTTCAAATCAAAATGTACTTATTGGTTATGCAAGCTCATAAAACTGCAATTAAAACTGCAAACTTTTGAACAATAAAATTAAATGATTACACCTAAGCATTTTAATGTTACATAAATAACAACAATTAGCTAATCACATGTACAGATATCGAAGAAATATTTATTTCCTGGATTGTAATGAGAATGAGTTTCAGGACCGGTCAAACTCCTTCACAATTCACTTTTCATTTGGAGTGTTTGTATCTGTAATAAATGTTTAGTAGGGTTAATAACATCACACTCCATTACACAAAACAATAAAAGTAAAGTTATTTACAAAGTAAGCCCTTGTTAAATAAAACTATGCAATATTGATTATGAATTATCCATTTTTGTCAAATCATACAGAAGTTTCGAAAATCTCATTGGTACATGCCATCCACATTGAGAATCAAACTTGGGTCTCTTGATTCGGAGACAGATACCCTAACACCTCAGGTCTGGTCTTTAATATTATGTGTTTGTTACAATAATATTGTTACATAATTCATATTTTTTGTAACTTTTAACTCTCTTGTGTAACATGTAAGCAACTTTTGTTTTTTAGGCAATTTTCGCAACTTCACAGTATATTGAGATTTTTTATTGTATTCTTCACTAAATTTGTAATTCCAGTTTATAAAATCCTCTTCAGAAATGCAATGCTGCCAGCATATTATATGCAAATATGTAATGACTGGTGTAAGCTCTTAAACAACCTGATATATTGACAGTTTCAATTAAATTCATAAATGACTACCTATTTAAATTATGTGAATATTAATATTAACTTTATTTGTAAAATTTATGAAAATATGTTGTATGTATAAAAATAAGTAAGTAAGTAAATGTTGGTTCAATTTGAATTTATCTGGCAAATGTATCATAAAATGTGAATGTTCAAAGGACTGGATAGGATGTTACATTATATTAATAGTATTACCCATTCCAAATGCTACTAAGCCAGGGCCTTTTGGAGCTGCATTATGTGGCAGTGATTATGTGTAGTGTCAGAAAATCAAACAATTGAATTTAATCAGTAAATAAGATAATGCAGCTTAGACATGACTAATATTTTTTACAGTGTAACAATAACCAGCCAATTTTATTTAACAAGTTACTAATAAACGCATAAAACTCAAATTTAAGCTGTCTAATTTTTTATTTATGGGATGAACTTTTTATATATGTTTATGGTGGTAAACAACCAAGCGGCTCACCAGATGGTAAGTGATTACTGTCGCCCACATACATCTGCAATACCAGAAGTGCTGCAGGTGCGTTGCCGGCCTTTAAGGATATTTGGGAGAAGGGAGGAAGAATGTGGTGCGGCATGGGGGAGTGGGCCTCCGATTACCTCACACACCGAACATTATGCCTCTACTTCACGGCGGTATTCTGTGAGACTGTGGTACCAAACTAGTCAAGGCGGCCTATTCAAGCAGCAGCAAAAGCCGCTGCTTGGCTCTACCACACACGAAAAACTGTGTTAACATGCACTACATGAATGTCAAAGCTACACAAAGACCTATAAACAAACCATTCTTAAAAAATAAGGACAATTATTGCATTATTATAATATGTGTATGCTATGACTTCTATTAAAAAACAAAACAATATGCAAAAAATGTGCACAAAACAATATGCAATATAAAAAATTTAAAATATTAACTTACCTTCATTTTTATTTGGAACATTCTGGGCAATGAATTCACATAGCTCAGAAAATGCTTTATCCAATTTATCATTGAGAATTATAATGTGAAAATTTCCAGGCTGTTGACCTGAAAAAAAAATTATGTAATAATAAAAAAAATGTGTTGCGCATGAATCTGCCTCCGCATTTTATCCCATAAATGTCATAAAATTCGACTAACATTTTGTGGCTTCCGAAAGATTGGGGAATAGCAATCACAAATATACAAGACCTTTATCCTTCATTCAGTGTTGATGAAATTTCATTAACTTGAAACTCAATTCTAATACTATATCAGACTGACACACATCATCCAGTCTCAAACTAGTATTTTGGGTAACTGATCCGAGTAATAAAAAGATTTGTTTGTCTCATAAACATGAAACTCGTAGAGTTACTTAAATGTTAGAGGGGAGCCTATAGAGAAGTGTTAAGACTTGCTGAATAACGTGAATTTAATTAAATGGGTATGTTTGTGTATTGAGAAAGGTCTCCACTTCAAGCAGATTTCCTGATACAGAAAAGTGGTTTTTAATTCTTATCACAGCCTGTCTCTCAAATGAGTTCCTGTGCTGATCAAAGTGGTGGGGGAATGCAATAAAACAACAGAGTCAAGTAGCTAAAAGTATAGGATAGTTATTATACACAGAAAGGTCTTTAAATTTTAAAGTAGCAAATATTTATTTGACCCTCTTATATTATTCTATTTATTAATTTTGAACTGCTGTCAGCCACGCTAGACCATTTCAATCATTATAGGCACATTTAACCTAAACTTTTCCAATTTTTTTTAATGTATTTATGTATATATTTACACCTTGTTGCCAACGTGGTAGGCAGAGACAATCTTCTTTTACTTGCTACGGTCCTGACATACTACTTTCGCTTCTTTCATCGATCTTCCATGCGCGTTGGATTAGAGTACTCTTGACCTGGCCTTTCTTCAGAACGTCACCGATGTGATCGTGAAATGTTCGCCTAGGTCTGTGTCTCCCGACTCTACTCTCTCTTTTTTATTAACTTTGAATATATTTATATACATATATAAACCTTGACATGTTATTATGATAAATTTCTTTTGTTATAACACAAATAACCCATATATCATGAAATTTACAACACTTTCAATACAATATCTACTGCAGTACATTAAATTGATAATCGCAATATCAATAATTTACAATAATTTAAGCCTGGCGTATTTGAGATATTTATACTTATTATATTATTTATATTTGCCTTAGTCGACTTTATGACAGGATGAGACAATGTCTAAGAATTTATTATGCTGCCTCTGCACAATGTTGTTAAGATACATATAAATAAATTGAATTCTTTGTATACCATATTCAATTTCACGTCTAGCTGTTTCCAATCTCTTTCTTAAAGCTTCTTCCTGCTCAGTATTACGGGCACGTAATCGTCTCTCTAGCTCTTCTATGGATGGAGGCATCACAAACACCAAAAGTGGATCCAGGTTAGTACGCTTTACTTGTTTGACGCCTTCCATTTCAATATCAAGAACACAAATCTTGCCTGTATGTTGAACTTCTTCAACAGCATGTTTACTGAAAGTTACAAATGAAAAATGATAAACATGTTTAATGCCGATCACATAAATGGAAAAGGACATGTATCACAGAATAACAGTGTAAAGCAGGAGCATAATGCAATTGTTTTGTATAATGAGGGAGTAGCACCAGAGTCCCTCTTCATTAGGCATTCCATTTTAGCCCAATTGGTGTATTGCTATTCCATAATATTTCTTACAAACAAAAATTCCCAGGCAAAAATACTCAGTACAATGACTGAGAGCAGCATACCACAGGTGTCAGCAGTCTGTTACAGCAAATGCCAACATGCATGCTAAGTATAGCAAAGGTAAAACCTCCTCTTTGGGACAACACTCATGATAAAGAAAAACAGCATAAAAATTTGCATCAGCTAGGTTTAAAACAAATGCTAGAAACAAACTTGTAAAATACATAGCAACATATTGCTAACCTAAACTTTTTTTTTATTAAGTTGGTAGTTCTCTAAAGAGAACATATCCTTCTTCCTCTCCATCCTGGCTAGATGCGCTGGAACACAGACGTGTCTACCTACTCAGCCTCTAAACCCACGAGGGTCACAGAATACCTACAGTCCCCCAACATGCATCCGAAGTGGGCTCACCAAGCCCACTCGAAGCGGCTACCTTGGGCCGGCCATCCACGCAAAGACAGGCCAGGCATGTAGGCCAACATTAACTCGAATGGTCATTGTGTGGCTGGTTGTTGTGTGGCAGGTCATCCACTTCCCATTAATAAAGTTGAGGAGGGTGATGTCTTCCACATGCATTATACTTGTGAGCAGGTGCTGCTTGTGAAGGCAGGTCCGCACAAGTTTGCAATGCACTTGCTTTAATTATTATTTATATATTCTTGTAGCATGCTTTCAGTTGCATATGGGATATATGGGACATACATTTTATTTTATAACATACATTATCATTATTGAAAAATAATCAAAAAAGAGATAACCTATGGAATTTTTTTTGCTCGTTTTTCTGACAGAGGAGCCTCATTATTTTAAATTATCCTTTTAACATAGAAGAATAAACAATTTTTATTCATTCATTAATGAAAGTAGAATGATTGATTACATATTTGTAGAATGGTAGATGAAATTGTTTTGGATATTAGAGCTTTGAGATATAACCCAAATAGTTCTATCAATACAAACAACAACATGATTTGAAAAAAATATTCAGAAATCAATATATTCAGAATGTATTAGAAAGCTTTAACATATTGTGACAGCTTAACTAATTCAAAACAATTTATTCTGTATTTTCTTCTAAGTACAAAACATTGTTAGATTATGTGAATGTTGTTTTGTTGTTTTCCAGCCCTCATAATTTCCAGGAATCCATATTTTTTTGTATTCTTATAGTAATTACTGATGTTACAATTCTTGAGATTTAAGGTAAAAGAGACATGAAATCCAGAGTTGAAACATTATTTGTTGTGCCTAGTGTATATAAACCAGAGATCTTCAGCAACTTCTTAAGTGAGAGGCATCCAATACTGCAATAACGAACTTACCAGCCAAAAGTGATATTTATGAAAATTACACTCAATTTAGAGGCCTATCAATATAATTGATAATAAAAATGAATTAAGGATAATCTTATTGGTATGTCCAATAGAAACAGTTGCAAAATTATACAAATAAGTCCTAAAACATTGTTAACATGTACATTGTCCGCACAAAGTAAAATTTAGCATGTGTATTTAGTAAACAATGACTATATGTTGTAGACAAAAATCTTTTGGCAAAGCTCCAACTATCTTTATACGTTAAGCACATGTGTGGCAAAACTATACCTTACCTAGTACCATACATATTTCCACTGAAAGTTGCTGTTTCAATAAAATCCCCCTTTTCGACGGCAGCGATCATAGCATCTTTATCAGAAAAATGGTAATGTATACCATCTTTTTCACCCGGGCGTGGAGCTCTCGTGGTATGAGAAACACTGAAGCCGAATTTGTCCGGAAATTCCTTCAGTAGACGTTTTAGTAGGGTACTTTTTCCAGATCCCGATGGACCACAAAGAACCAAAGGTCGAGGTCCTTTCTGAACCATTTTAGCAAAAACTGAAATATAATTTAATTGAAACGCCGTATGAAGGTTATAAAAAAACCATTATTTTATTAGCTGTTCTGACTTACATCTGAGAAAATTCGTGATAGCGATTTGCATGTAAACCACTTAAACTTGAAGACTTAATTTATTCCCTGATAGTATTGATTTCTAAGATTTCTAGACCAAAGACTTACTGAATCCTGATATAGGTATATATTATATACTGAATGTTAGGGATCATCGATGATCATCGATGTTAAAACATCGATACTGTATGTTAAACATCGGAACATCGATGACATGAACTCAAGATTGGAGGTTCAGCTCACGAGCATAGAAACTAAATCTGCCGTATATCAAGGGTCATATTTATTTCCTGTGCTCGGTTTGCGGTCGTCCGTATTCATAAGTAACAATTTAATCAAAAAACTCTGTCATTAGTTTCAACATCTCGAATTATATTTTTTTTTATTAATTATGTGGTGTAACTGCTACAAGACTAGTTTTCGACTATATTTTTTTTTACACAATGTTATTTTTTTCCCTTATATTTTCAAGCTTTTTATCTGGTTAATGCGAAAAGTTACGTCAGATAAAAAATGTATATTACATAGTGGAATAGATAACTTAGATAAACTAAAGTGACATAGTCTGAGGATAAGAAGAAATGTACCACCTCCTTTGTACCGAATACCAATCTCCTGCAGGTGGTGCACATAGCTAAATAGCAAACGAGCAATCTAGTTCATCAACCGAATGACAGCGAAAAAAATATTAATTAAATAAATTATTCAAATTTATAAAATTCTTTCGAATCAGCCGAACCCAAATACCACAGATTAGTGAAGAGGAACAGTATCTCTTGTTTGAGAGGTTACCGGCACTGGACTTGTCAAGGGCTGCCCAGCTTGATAAGTATGATACTTACATACTTTATATACTTACTACAGCATACTTTGCTGGTGCTTTCTTGGAGGGATTTTTGAGCCAGGAAATACCTGGCTCAAAAAGAAAATGATAGAGTCGGGAGAGGAAGACCTAGGCGAACATTTCACGATCAAATCGGAGACTTTCTGGAAAAAGACCAGGACCAGGCTTAGTACTCTAAACCAACGAGCATGCATGCGAAGATTGATGAAAGTGGAAAAAGCGAAAGACGTATATTAGGACCGTAGCAAGTGGAAGAAGATTGTCTCTGCCTATCCCGTTGGGAACAAGGCGTGAATATATACAAAAAGAAGATGCAGGCTGGGATAGAAAAAAGTAAGACCCGTAAGTTTGGCATTGCAATGTGTGGTGCCATAGACCAATAAATACTTGTCTATTATGGTGCGATCCGTGCACGGAGAGAAACTCTTAATTTAAGTCTAAGGTAAGGATAGTCGAATTTCTGCTAAATATAAGCTAAATCTAGCGAATATATCGCTAAAACGGCTACTCTAATTGGGACAGTTACTATTAATATTAGAGTCAGGTAGACTCGAGTACCGTTTACCTTGTACTCATGTTGTCTTAATAAAGTACTCAGATACACAGATTATGAGTTAAGATTTTTTTTTTTATGAAAAAATAGGCCTGCGTTTGACCTCAATCTTGCCCGATGGAAAGCGAAGATGAGGCCTAGGATGGTACACGCTTGCCTAGATGTCTGTTCACTTTGGCCTTGAAGATATCCGGGTTATAGGCGTCCGGAAAAACTGACCTCGGCAGAGAGTTCCACTCCTTAGCCGTCCGTACAAAGAAAGAAGAGGCAAACCGCCTCGTGCGTAATGGAGGAATGTCTACAACATAAGGGTGGAACTTCTCGCCGCGTCTAGTCGTTCGGTGATGGAAAGGGGAAGGGGGTATTAGGTTATGCAAAACCTCCGCACACTCTCCGAAATGAATTCGATAAAAAACCGAGAGGCAGACCACTCGTCTACGGTGTTCGAGGCTTTGAAGTTTTGCCTCTACTAGTGAGTCACTGCCTATGATCCTCTTCGCTCGGCGCTCCAACGAGTCCAAAGCATCAAGCTGATGTTTAGCCGAACCATCCCAGAGGTGGGAACAGTATTCCATGCAAGAGCGGACTTGAGCTTTGTATAGATTTAAGAGCTGCTCCGATGTGAAGTACCGTCTCACCCCCAAGAGGATACTGAGTTTTTTGGCAGCAGTGTTTGCTATGGACTCGATGTAACGACCGAAATTTAGGTTAGAAGAGAGATCTAGACATAAGAGCTCAAGACGGTCATTTACCGGAACGGGGACATTCCGGAAAGTCGGAGTCAGTTGGAATGGACTCCGTTTCGCCGAAAAAACACAAGCCTGTGTTTTAGAGGGGTTAAACTCGACCGAATTGGCATCACCCCATTTGGAAACAGCCTCCAAAGTCGAGTTCACCCCCTCAATCATCGATTCCCTGAAAGACTGGACTTTTGCCCCAGACTTCGCATCGAACAAGTATCTCCCCGAGACTGTGCTGTCATCTGCATACCCAAAGATATCGGGTGTTACCAGCAGGTCGTTGATGTGCAGCAAAAAAAGAGTCGCGGAGAGCACAGACACCTGAGGCACACCGGCATTAATATCATGGAGATCGGACGAGGCGCCATTAACGATTATAAGATTCCGAGTTTTCATAGTATTTGACTACCTAAATTGCAACTGTATATTATTGATAATTAAGATCAACAAAATATCTTTGGAGAAAACGTTAGTCAGCTGGTGAACTAAAATTTTTTATTAATTTTCGCAAATGATGGTATTTCCTGTGCACAAAAACTTAAAAGTAGTAAAAATCGAATTTGCAATAATTACTGACGTTCATTTTATTTAATTTCAACAATAGTCGTAAAGTTTTCTAAGATTTTGATGAAAATAGAATGTAAATTGTGGTACACTGATGCACATATTCTCCAGCACAGGCTGCTCTTAGCGGCCACTTCACGTAAGATAGAACTTTTTATCTCCCTTCTACCAAGGTGTACTGGAAAAGGCCCGCTTTCTAATAACGTTTCCAATCCCACGTTTGCAATGGATTCCGCCATGTCGGTCACCCACTGGCCACTGGGGTAAAAAAGCGAGCATTTGGAAGCATTGCCTTCCATGAGTTCTGTAGTGGTGGGTCGACGGATCCATCGCTTACCATACATCAGCCACAGAGTGTAAAGTAGGTAGATCAAGCGACCCAACGTGATTCGGCCATCCATATTATACAAGATATTATAATAGATCTGTCATATTTTGTATTACGACACATACATGATGAGATGAAATAATGGAACCTAAAATTACGATAAAACAAAATTATTTCAAATCTCTATATGACATTATTTACAATATAATTTATTTTTTAATATTTAAACAAAGTAAGACCCTTAAGTAACAAAGTAAGTTATTGCAGACATTTACATATTACTGTAATCAATATCCGCATTGTCGTATATACGGTTATCATAACGATTTTTGTTGTATATAAAAAGTAAAGGCATAGGCTTACGTTTTAAAATTTTCCAATGAATTTTAAACTCAATGAGTGTAGTGTTGTATGCGCAGATGTTCTACGACTCAAACATATGTTAAAAAATAACTTTAGTTTATGTTTTTAAAATATTATACAATAATCAGTTCATTCCTTATTTAATACAACTATTCAAATTTATTTTTGTTTTGTAAACTTGAAATAGCCGAAGAATAATTATTAAATTTAAATACGTAGTTTTAAGTTATTTAAAATATTTTAAAATTTGATTTTAGGAAAAAAGTACTTTTAAGTAATTTTGTTTCAATATGTCACTTCCGTTATTATATTTTTGAACCAATCGCAATGGCTTATTTAAGAACACCATAGAGTACGCGTATCGTAAAGATTACTAACCATCCTTGTCATGTTTAATTGAATTTTTATCCGTTATTTTCGAGTGGAGCCTTGCTGGAATAGTTACTGCGCGATTTGTCTGGAGTGGAAAGTAATACAGCGTTCGAATAAAATTTGAACAAACGGATAATTTTTATAATCATCCAAAGTACAAAATTTACTTTGGGTGGTTTAGTCGGAACGACTTGATAACACAAATATGGAGATTCAAATTCGACGACCGAGAACGGTAAGATGTTTGTTTGTGATTTGAGTGTTGTCTACTTTTCAAAGTTTTGTTTTTGATAATAACTTGCTTCAGGTGCAGATTCAAGACCAAGAAAATATATACGCCAAAGGTAAAATAAATGTGGCGCTTCCAACGAAACGCCAAGGTTTGACTGTTCGTGGCGCTCTAGATGAACTCAATACTAATGTTCAAGCTCAACGCGATATACATGTCGGAAAAGTAGCTGTCGTCGCATCAGACATCGAAAAAAAATCAACTTTAAATCGTAATAATGTACGAAGGTACAGGAAACTACCCACTTTTAATATTATTTCCTCTGTAGGTCAATTTTATTTCATGATAACAATTCCAAATTTAAATTCTTTTAAAATGAAGGTATATTAATTCTTAAAAGTTAGCACAATCAGTACAACTTTTCAAGTATCAATATTTCATTAAAATCGTTTTATCTAACAATTCTCATTTATAAAAGAATTTCTGCAATTTTTACCACGAGTCCTGTTCTTGTGGGTTTATTCCTGCATTATTTCCTTGCAGAATTACCACCAATGGCATTGAACAATTACGGAAATATTTCTATCAGACACTTCAACAGTAACCTTGGTGTAAATTCATATTTTTTATTTAATGGATTTAATAAGTGTGTTTTAATGTTTTTCAGTAATTATAGTCATGTACAGTCAAAAGTGGATACTGGACTTCCAAGCAAGCCTGTAGTGCAGCCATCATCAAGACCACCTCTGAGAAGAGAGGAGAGTACTGCTGCACTAGCTGCTAGAGCTGCTGCTCGTACAAGGGTATTTTTAATTTTACTATTACATTGATTATTTCTTGTAATCTTTCTAAAATCAAAATTCAAGAGTTACAATACCCCTACCTAATCATTCGTTATGACCTATGCATGATGACTACTGGTTACATATTTGCATTATATGTAATATCATTATGTGAGTGGCAAAGAGTCCTCCACAGAACAAAAGTAAAGTACTAGCCTGTAAATGCCCAATGCTGGGCAAAGACATTCTTTCCCACTGTTCCAAGCAAGTTCCAAGCTGACTATTTCTCTGAAATGCAGTTTTCCTCATAAAGTTTTCTTTCACTGCTTTAGCAGCACATGATACATTTGGAACTTAAAATTGCTATAATTTTTTTTTATCATGAAATTAAAGCAAGCACCCTGATCACTAGGCTACTAGTAGAATACTGAAGGTTTTTTTTAAGAGTGGGTGGGTGCTGATACTTACAATTAATCTATATCCAAATGATAGTTTAAGATTAAGCATTGGCACCTTTACTTACCCAACATGGTATTTACTATATATTGGGATTATAGGCCTATCGTATATATTAATGATATATATCTAATATATATTATTGAAAAAATAAAAATACAAATCTTTTCAAAAGGAACTGCAATGTAATTTGTGTACATATTTATCCTAGGCTTTTAACATCTCTGGCCATGAATCTATGGATTTAGGCACAGTGAATTTAGCCACTGCTATACTTTAAGATTTCTATAGAGACTTAAATGTTTTGGTCTTCTTTTTTATGCTCCTTGACAGAGGAGTTTTTGAAGTACCTGTTAATAGTGCATTACAAAACCATAAAAAATTAAAATATGCCTAACTTTTGAAGGGTCTTAAAAATGACATTGAAAGCAATCACTGCAATTCTGTTCTTTTTTTTGTATTATGACTTCCCACTCTACTATGTAATTTTTGAATAAAAAAACCTTAAATTGTAACAGTATTCACATGTAACATAGGTTTCTATTGATTTGGTGTTGGTAATGTTACTGCTTACTCTTTAAGTATATGAACATTTTTTTTAGGCCATATTAAAAGATGCACAAAATAAGCCAAATGAGATAAAAGAGTCAATTAACATTTATGTACAAGCTAAGAAAAGTACTCATGATGCTAAAAAGATAAATCGGCTTCCTGCAGTCCGGGAGATATCTAAGGATACTAAGAATTTACTCAAGCCTATTTTAAAAGATCCTACAGACTCACTAGGTAAACTTAAATTGTCAGAAGCTTCAAGCAAGAAGAGACATGAAGTTAAAGAAAATGAAATAAAGCCATTAGAGCTACCGACACCTTTACTACCTAATGATATAGAAGACATTGATGCAGGTGACAATAACAGTCCCCTACTCATGTCAATTTACATTAAAGATATTTATAAATATTTGACAGAACTTGAAAAGAAATACCCTATTGAATATGACCACTTAAGCAAACAGGTATGTATTAATTATAAATATTAGAATAAAATTTTACATTGACTTGAAAATCATGTAATAGGAATTATCAGTTAAATTCATTAAAAAAATAATTATATCAACTATGTAAATTCTGATTATGTAAAATGATAAACAAATGTAAATTTACCTGTCTTAATTTTGTTAAATTTTTGAACATTATATTTGTTTCTTCTTCCTTTTTATCAGCCTGTTAAAAGCCCACTGCTGGACATAGGCTTCCCCTAATGGACTTTATCGTAATCACCACATTTGCCAGGTATGTTATGGCAATCTGGTATCCATAACTCCACGACGGTGGGCATATTTTGTGTGTGGGCAGGAAAATAAACTATTCGGGCCCGCCAAGCTTCTCAAGGAAACTACCTAAAGTCTTAAAGTTACCGGTGACTGCTTGGGGAGCGACCTCGGCGGGGTGCTTAGCCCTGTATTCTGCGACCGTCGGACACTGCAACAGGATGTGGGCCGTCGTTTCTTCCTTCTCCATACATGCTCGGCACAGAGGACTGTCTGTAACACCTCTACTAAACAGATGTTTCTTAAAATATCCATGTCCAGTTATGGTTCTAACTACTATCTGAATTTGGGGCTTATTCAGGCATAGCAGCATTTTAGAAGGGCTTCTTTAGCCCCTCTACATTCTACATGGTTTGTTCTTAGTTGGAGTTGGTTCCTTGTGGCGGTTTCGTTATTGTGAGTGAACATACCCAAAGGGTATTGGGATGTCTGTCTAACAGGGCACAGCCAAGACCCGCATCATTTGCCAGGCATATGGGCAATAGAGTGGGAGGCTCCTCTGCCTAGTCACTGCCTGTGTAGGTACTAACTTCTTACCTGTTTCTGCTGTCAATTAACAGTGCAACTATTGTTTTGTTCTGGTTTCTAAGGTATAATGCGCCAATATAATTTTAAGCTGTGAGAATTTCCACCTACTGTGAGGGACTACCTCACGGATGACATTTATGTAACCAACTCAATTGAAGGTGTTTCCAACTGTTAACTCGTCTGTCATCCCCAGTCATAATTAAAATGTAAAAAAAATTACTATAGCAGACTCTGCACCTTAGATGCTGCTGCTGGAAATTAGTATGTGTGTTATCAGTTTGGCATGTTTTGAGATAGGTAATCCATCATAGATCCCATATGATTTTCAAAGCATTTCCTTAAATTGTCTATAATACATGCCTAAGGAATGTGTTAGATAAAATTATACCTCCATAACACAGTATCTTATGTTTAATGTTATTATTTTGTTTTCCAGACTGTCATCACCGGAAAAATGAGGGCAACTCTTATAGATTGGTTGGTTGAAGTCCAACGTCAGTTCTCTTTAGTCTTGGAGACATTCCATCTAACAGTTGGAATCATTGATAGATATTTACAGGTACATTTTTATTATATCATTCTCTTTTGGATTGCTTAGTAGTCAGGGCACCAGTCTTTTTAATCTTGGGTCCTGGTCATAAATTATTTGTTTCCTGGTCTGTATCTATTGTGATTTTTCCATATTGGCTTGACCAAATTTACTGTATCTGCCATTTACCCTAGTTTTATTGCAGAAACATTTAATTTGATTTGGAAAGGTAAAAAAATGAATAGTGAAGATTAGAGATTGCCATGAATGTTTGATGAAACTTGTCTAAAATTTTTACACTTTTCTTTTGCTATCTGCATCTGATATTCTTTGCTTTGATTGTATTTTAACCCCAGGACCCAGAATTTAAGTATGTTATTTAAGACGAGATTGATTAAATATATAGTTCTACTAGCTAGTATATCTTATTCTAGTACAGTATTGGTGTGAGTCTAAAATAAAAGAATTTTTCTCTAAACAAGGCATGCTCCTTTGATGGTTGATAGTGCCTGATATTTTAATGGAATACAATATTTAGCAAGATATTTGTACCAGTATCTCAATGGCTAAATTATATAGCTACCATGGGCATATTTAGGAAGTATATGGATTAAGTTTATAGTACATACTACTATTTGACTAATCATATACTCCTTAACTCTATTTATAAGGTCTTTAAATAGGATTTTTGTTTAACACTTTCAGGCTGTGCCGAGTATTCAAAGGAATCAACTGCAGTTGGTTGGTGTCACAGCCATGTTTATCGCTAGCAAGTATGAAGAGATTTATGCGCCTGACGTGGGTGACTTTGTATATGTGACTGACAACGCCTACAGCAAAGCTGATGTATTTCAGTGTGAGAGAGAGATCATGTCAAAACTTGGTTTCTGTCTTGCACGTCCTATTCCACTCAGTTTCTTGAGAAGGTAAATTTTCTTAATTTTTATAATTAGTCATTATAATTATATTTGTAAAATAATATGGTGGTGACCATGAAAAAGTCTCTTTTTTAAGTTTCCGAGTATCATATCATTAAATATGGTCATAGAAAAAAGTGCTTAATTTGGTTATGAAAATCATTAGTATGTAAGTTATTTATTTCCTTTCATTTGAAATAATAATAATAATATATTTTTTATCAATTGCTGATGATAATAATGTTTTGTAAATGATTAATGAAATTGTTTACAATAATAATTAACATGAGTTTGAGGTGTACTTTTGGATTTTCAAAACTAATTTTAGTAAGTATGTAACAAATGGATTATGTTATTGTTGTTATCAATTTTGATTCCATTTATGTTATAATACTTGACTTGTGATTTGCCACTTGGACTTGTGAATTGTTGATAATTGTTTCTATCTATTAAATCTGATTAGTTATAGACCGACACACCTAAACTGAAACCTTTACCCTAAGTTTTTAAATACAGTATATGATTTTTATAGTAAACTTTATCTAATTTATTATAAATTATTTTAGGTTTGTTAAAGCAGCGCATGGAACATCAAAAAATCATCACCTAGCTAAATACTTTGTTGACCTTAGCCTTGTGGAGTACACAATGGCTCACTACCGACCTTCGGAACTAGCTGCCGCCGCTATATGCCTCTCCCTACACCTGCTTTCAAACAAAACCCTTGCTGAAGTATGGACACCAACACTTTCATACTACTCAGGATATTCATTGGAGCATATTGATCCGGTTATAAGGAAATTTGCCAAAATTGTTGTCAATGTTGAAAATTCCAAATTTAAAGCAGTCTACAATAAATATTTAGACACCACACTTGCTAAAGTATCTAGTCTACCACAGTTAAAAGGTGAAGCTATTTATGAATTGGCTAAGATTCCATCATGTTCCTAAATTGTGGTTTGTGTAAATGTTATTGACTTTTGTGTAGTCTTTTTGTAGCCGAATGTTGTTTTATAATTTATGTTGTGATTTTATTATGGACTGAGTTTTTGAGCATAGTTTGTTTTAGGTACCTGTCTTATTTAGGAGAGGTTTTAATTTTGATTTAGTATTGTATGACATTAACTATAAGGTTTTATTGACTAAGTAATTTTGAACTATTTATGTAATATTATGTTGTAATTTTTAATAATTTAACGGACTTGTTTTGTAAAATTACAAGGTGAATGTAAGTGAACTTGAGAAAACAATTTGGTCCAATTAATTTGGAGTGATTTACTATCTTCATATTTGTTAAGATATAGGTAATAAATAAAAATATGAGTATGTGAATATTCTTTACTTTGGTATTTTGAGGTTTTAAGAATCTCACCAATTCGAAAAGATCATTTCGTCTTTGTTGTGTATGAGTAGACAAAATGAATGAATATAAAAAACGAAATATAGAAATATATGTAATGTGGTTGCATAGTACCATTTGTAGCTAAATACGTAATACGTACGTGAAACCACAATCTTTCTCCATTAGGATTAATAAAAATCGTTTTTCCATTGTTTTTACTGACATTTTGTTCCAAAATATATTCTTGTAGTAATTAGAATTCTGTAAAGTACAACGTTTAGATTTAGTTGAATGTGAATTTTAGATGTATTATTTGACTAAAATGGACCAAAATGCTTATAATGTATGTTAACACAAGTTCTTTTACCTTATGCTTAAATATATAATTTGTATGTAGAATTAATTATAGACCTGTGATTACAATTATATTGCTGTAAATTGTTAATAATAAATTCTGTTTTGTAAAATATTTTTTAGTTTCTTTTCTTAGGTATGGACAATTGTATCAAACCACTAAAATCTACTTAAACAGGTACGTATGTTTTTTGGCGGCAGGTGTATTTAACATGCTCGGCACAGAGAACACCTATAGTAAACAGATGTTTCTTAAAATATTCATGTCCAGTTATGGTGCTAGTTACTATCCGAATTTGGGGCTTATTCAGGCGTAGTAGCATCCTGGTTATGCGATTGTTAACCGTTGGAAGGGCTTCTCTAGCCTGTCTACATTCTGGCTGGTTTGCCCATAGTTGGGCATGCTGGTTCCTAGTGCGGTTTCGTATTTGTGAGCGAACGTACCCAAAGGGTACTGGGATGATGGGTTCCGGTCCAATAGGGCACCGATCAGATCCGCCCCGGGCAACCTCGTCTGCCGCATCATTACCTCGGGAGCCGCTGTGACATTTTATCCATTATAGGAGTATAATATTAAACTGACATATCTCGTTTAAGCGCTGGTAGCATTCGTATCAGAGCCCTGAAGTCATGACATTGCAGTCGAGGGTCTACATAACCGCCAAGCTGTCGGATAGTATCCTAATATTGTGATATTTTACTTTCCTACTGGCGATTGCTACATTCGCCTAGATAATGCCCAAGCATTCAGCTTGATATACGGTGTTGTAGGATTCTAGCGGTGTTTGTATTTTAGATGAAACTCCCGGAGCCAGTACCTGAATCCTTTCTAGATCCATCGATAAAGATTTTGAGCTCGCGCGGGTCCAGACCTTTTGTACGATGGTCTTCGTGGAGTTGAATTTTATACTTTTTGACAAAAGTAAATTGTTTCAGAATCCTGTCATACGTGACTTGAAGAATCGGCATCTCTGCAAACAGATCTTCAAGTATGGTCGTATGCGGTATCCTGCAATCTTTCCGGAGATTCATAGTCCTCAGCCTGAAGGCAGCTAACGACGCTTCTAGAGCTGCAGTAGGGGTGGTTCTCACGCAGCCTGTGGCAGCCATACAGGCCAGTCTCTGACATGGCTGAAGCTTATTTGTAGTCAAGTGTACTACTGATTTCGTACTCCTGTATTATATAATAGCACTTTGTCTCCGTAAAAAATCTTGGCTAGAATATGGACCGCAATTACCTGGGTATTGCAAATATCTAAAATTGGCCGTTGCCACTTTAGGTTTCCCTTTTGTGGACTCAAAAAAAACTTTTACCTTTTATATCTAAGTTTACGTTAATCCATTTACTTATTCTACACATTATCGATTATGCAGATCAGCGCTACTCAGACCTATCGCATAATCTCACTAAGCCTCCTCAATTATTCTATTAGATTTATTTTTACTAATTTATTTATTCTTCATTGTTAACAGCTAAAACTAAGGATACAATGGGCGGACTTAATGCATTCTCTGCCAGTCAACCCTGTGTGAGAAAGAAATACATGTTGGCAGGTGCAAATATTAAAATTGTAAAACCAATCAAATTTTAGAATTGTAAAACCTCTACGGATTGCCGCAACATGGCACCAGAATATGTTATTTTCCTGGACAACACTTAGGAATATTTTTAACAATTTTTGTAAGAAAATATATATTTTTTTCTCTCGTAATATCTTATTGTCCTGGCATTTAAAAATGAAAGAGTTTGAATTTTTAGAATTTTTAATTTTTGGTCGCAATCGCATCGCCCAGAAACCACGAACGTATTGTGACGGCACTTTGCATGTATATGAAAAATACTATACGCATGGATTAGATAATTATTTTCTATTGCTATTCGCGTTTTATTTAAACTGATTAAGTTAATGTATATATATCATCTTTACATATAAAATCTTAACATATATATATGTATATGTAAAGACGATTTCCCCACTGAACAAGTATGCGTCTTTAAAGGCCGGCAGCGCATCTGTAGCTCCTCTGGTGTTGTGGATGTTCGTGGGCGTCGGTGATCACTTACCATCAGGTGAGCCGCACGCTCTTTTGCGCCCTTCTAGAAAAAAAAAAGTGTATGAACTACAATATTTTTCTGTGTCTGGTATGTAAACGGTTTTTAAATAATAATAAGAATAGCTTCGTTGTCTTGGGAAAACAGCTCTGGCTGTGGTGTCCACAGGTGTAGTTCCAAATTTACAACCTGGTGCAATAACTTTACATCATGTTCAAAATATCCGTGCAATGAAATAGCATCGAGTTCTGTGTGATAGACATTTAAAAGAAACTAGCATCGGCCGTTGATAGAATTTCACGAGATGCCTCCGAAGTGACCGCTTCATGGGTATACGGCATTACGGTCATGATATGCAGATAGTTTCTTGTTGTTTTACGAAATTTTTTTTTGTAGTTTTCTTAGAATACCGATATGAATACCTTAGAATACTGGATATTTATTGAGACCATACCTGACTGTAAAAATACGTGTTAGAAGTGCCGAAAATCAAAACGTTCAAGAATTCTTTGATCAGATCATCATATTTTCTGCCTGTCTGCCATAAGTCCACTGCTGAACATAGGCGTATCCCAAAGATTGCCACAAAGCACGGTCTTGAGTCAAAATATAACCGCCAATTTTGTTTATAAAGAAGCATTGTAACGTTAGTTTTCTTCTTATTTAACAACTTTAGCAGTCCACTGCTGAATATAGGCCTGTCCAAATAAGAAAATTGCATTAGATACCTCGCACATTAAATGCTGCTGTCGCACCGTTAATCTGTATATTAGACTGCTTATTTCTAGCATTTACACACTTTTTACTGGCGGGCCTTCTGCTCGCAAGTCTCTTCCGCCGAAGCTGTCAAGTCCACTGGGCCAGCGTATATCTTATTCCGTAGGGGTTTTAGTTGGTCAGTCGCTTATTGCTCTTCCCGACATGCCTTCAGTAGTAGAGGTAGAGGCAATTTATTGCGTATTCGCCTTCCTGGGTCTGCTGAGTTACATTAGACATAATTCCCGCTGCGAAGTCGAATTATTTGACCTAATATACAGGCCATTTTGGCGCGGCGTATAAACAATGATGGAATAGGATATAGGCACTAGTTAGAACTGTCGAAATTTAACGGCCTGTTTTTTATTATATTATAATTAAACACTCACTTAAATAATTTATTACAAAATAGCTTGATCAAATTGAGATTCGCATAAATATTGTTAAAAATTATATTATTATGTGGTCATTCCATCGAAAACTTCATCGAAATTTTCTTGTATAAAATTTAATCTCCAATCATTGCCAGGCTAGGAAATGAGTGCGAATATTTTCCATTAATCGGGAGATCTTTTAACGCCCGAGAAGGTACAAAATTGACAGGTCTCATTAAAGTTTCTAATGGTGAAGTAAAGAGATTTAAAATGAAGATTGTTCGACATCACTCTCAACTTTATTACAATGCTATTTTAAAAATATAAGGATGGCGTCGTATTGGCATCAGAATAAATATTGATTTCACTGTCCTACATGGTAATGTTAAAATAATAACGAAATAATAAGAGTTATAGGTTTCCGATTCAGGAGTTTGATCAAAATTAGAAGTTCATACATAAACTAGAATTGAGTCTTAGATTGCTACAACATGTATAAATGACTTGAATTTTTTAGAAATTAAATTTACTGCATACACGGAACTTAACATTTTTATGCAGTTAGTTAATGTATACTGGGTATGGCAGAAGAGGCATGAAAGCAGGATAAATGCAGTAGAAAGGAGAGCGTTAAGAAGTATGATTGATGTGAATATAACTAATATATAATGTGGGATGCTGAGCTGGTTTGGACTTGTGGAAAAGATGAATGAAAGTAGGTTGACGAATATATATGAGGGGAGTGTAAATGGTAGAGTCTGGAGAGGAAGACCTAGGCGAACATTTCACTATCAAATCGGAGATGTTCTGAAAAAAGGCCACGTCAAGAGTACTCTAAACCAACGAGTATGCATGCGAAGATTGATGAAAGTGGGAGAAGCGAAAGACGTATGTCCGGACCGTAGCAAGTGGAAGAAGATTGTCTCTGCCTACCTCGTTGGGAACAAGGCAAATATATACAATAATGTATAATGGTTCACACTAGAAAAATATACACAAATTTTCTGTCATAATATGAAAATCGATGAAACCATTGATTTTTATGACATATTTATGTTTTACGGCCATTAACTCAACAAATTATGTCCCCTGTCTATTAAGTGCAATTTGGTTTCAGATTCGAGTCCTTGCTAGAACTGGCCGAAATATATTAGTGTGACATTAATTTAGGTTTTCCTACTTGGCCTGGATGTGTTGGTGATGTTGTCTTAGTCGAAGCTGACCTCGACAGACAAGATAGCTGCCTACATTTGTTTGTTTCCTAACACTTGAAAAATTTATGAAAATGGGCATAACAATTAAAGCAGCTCACCCGTTGGTAATTACCGTCGCCCACGTACCATCTTTGAGGATATTTGGAGGACGGGAGGGAGGATCGGGAGGCGAAATAGAGGAAAGGGGAGGAGGGCCTCCGTTTACCTCGCTCACTGAACGAAACGCAGAAGCCCAACTTGCCTCTACTTCACGCCGGTATTCTGCAAGGTCATGGTACCCCGGACGAGCCCGCCTGTTCGAGCGGCAGCAAAAGCCGCCGCTTGACTCTACCACGTAAAAAAATATTAACAAAAAAAGATTACTACAACTTAAGTTATTAAACTAGCGCTATATAGAGAATATAAATATATTCTCTATATATTTTACCCTACATAAAATTCGAAGTTTGTTAAAAAACATAATGTCTTATTTTAAACCGGCGTAAAATAAAAGTTATATGTAAAAATGATTTGAACAAATCTAAGAGGGTGCGAACTAGTTTCTGTTTCTGATGTAAAATAGACCACAATTCGATTACATAGAGCCAGACAGCCGACGAGCCAGTCACCCATCAATTAAAATTACCTGAAGAGGTGAAAAGTGGGTTTGTAGTTTGGCTTCGCATTCAGGCCTAATGCAAATATGTAATCACTACCTACCCCTATCGGTTACAGGTGTGACGCAAATATATCTAGAGTCAGGCGTCTTTGAGAAAATTCTTTACATTTTCTACGATAATAGTTTAATTTGCTACGATCCGCATACCAAATAAGGCAGTATGTATTAAAACTTGCGTAGAACACGGTTGCAGTGAAACATCGACGCTTTAGAAATTGTACAGTCTGAGATCATTTTCTAGATTCTATTACATCAAATCAGATCTGATCGACTACAAATCCTCGCAAACGAATACCGATCCCTGCCAAGGATAATTCGCGAGGCTATTGAAATAAAAAAAAACATAGTACTTTTAATAGAGAATATGGCTAAGTGCTACCACCGGCTGAGGATACTGTGATTTAAATAAATCTAAAGCCATGCCTAGAACTGTGCATTGTTTTTGCGTAGATGGGACTAACATTTTATAAATAAAGGTTGATGGTAGCCCGGATTAACTATGTTATCAGGAAATCGAACACTCCATACTCTCTCGTGACCATGAGTGCTGCAAAGCGCTTGAGACGAATTGCATGAATTTCGGGAATTAAAAAGTAAAAACTATATGCGATATAATCCGAAAACATAGTTTTAGTTATCAATGTTTAGTATTCTCGTAAGTTATATTTTCTAATGTAAATCATTATGTTATGTATTACCAAGCTTGATAAAAAGAAGGTTTTTTTACAGACATACATTTTCGTGTAGTATACATAAGAATACTGTATGAGAACCCGAAGGTGGTGCATCCGTGTTACACGATACGGTACGATGTCGTCCGACCGCCAGACTGCGTTTTGCCGCTACGATTTTCATGGCTTTTCCCTCACCCCACAAATTTATTAACGCTTGGCGGTTAGCCGAACCATTTTTGTTTGCCCTTTTTTATGACTGGTCTCTCGCTGAGAGAACTGTGAATACAAAAAAAGTTTCGTTTGCATTTTATTTTAAATTCTTTAAGAGATTTTAAAATTTATTTATAGATATTTCAAGAATATGTCTTGCATTAGACATTACATAACTTAATGTTTAAACTTAACTATGGTTTGTTAATTTCCTACTTCGTTATTTTACTTTACTCATAACTTGATTTTTAAAGGTGTGATAGCTCAGGTGTCAAGGGGCTACCTTTAATTTCATAGTACACGAGTAACCATCGTTTGAATCGCGAAGCTATCACTAAAGTTGTTAAATAAACTTTTAAAACGCTGAGTTTATTGCTCGATCAGCGTTGAAGAAAAACGTTGTGTGGTAAACTAAACTGATTTTTTAAGAAATATTTTGGAATTATTTCGTGAACATACGGCAACCTGTGATAAAATAAACTAGATAAATATATGGTAGTAGCATTAATAACAAAGCTCTTAGCAAACTCCGAGAGCAGACCCGGCGAATTATCGCGTCTTTATTTCCAGATAGCTAAAAGGTTGAAGGTTGCCCGTTCGGCTATGCTGCGCTATCCCAGTGGAAAAAGATGACATGCGTGAGTGCATACAGGAGCCATATGCCCTATGTCAAAAAAAAACACAAGAATTCCGTGTGACATCATTCCCCGCTAAAGTCATACCGTGTTATCTTTTAACATCCCAGACACGGTTTCCTGTGGCATAGCGCGTAAAGCTTACAGGCTTGTCTTAAAATTTCTGAGTTTAATTTCCGGCGCCGGGCCTACTAAAATAATAAAGTTAAGATTAGTTTAAGCTGATTTACTATGCTTACTATGCTTATTGGTGAAAGAAACGTCATGAAAGATTCACTCTTAATAAAATATTTCAGAAACAGCCCACCTAGACTACAGGAACTCGGCATACTTTTCCTGGCTCCAAAACCATCTTAAAAGTTAGAGGGGAACCGGGACCAGTAATTGGAATTTGTATGTGGATACATTTCTTTTTTGTTTCTTGCAAAGTTGTAGAATAGATCAGATTATACACTCGCACATGAATTTTTTGGTGGGTATATTTGAAGTGTTGACACTTATTAGCCGTGTGTTAGCGGCATAGGAATCTGCTACCCCCTTTTTTATTTGTAGGTGCTGTAAGAGGTGACTATGTGATAAGTCATGAAATTCTCATGGAAATCTCCGGTTGCCATATATGGTGACGGGGCTCGCCAGCCGTTACATTCTTTCTTCTGTAGAACTACTTCAAAGTTCTGTCTTCTAAAGTAGGCTGCGTTGGCCTATGAGGGTTTGCAGAGTCGAGTTAAATGGAAATCCGTAATCTTTGCCTACCGTTTGTGGTGACTGGCGTGAGATGATTTTATACAAGTTCAAAACACAACACAAGGTTTAAAATATGTTTTCCTGTATTATTCATGGAAAATTCTCACTTTAAAAAAAACTATCAGTCTGTCTGATCGAGTTTAACATAAACACCATCAAAGCTAGATAAAACTAACCCAGATTATATAGTTCTAGTGTAAGTCAGAGTCAGTTAAATAGTATTAATATTTAATACCTGCAATGTTACTGGAATTTCAGGAATTCCTAAAGTTCATGCGGATAAAGCTTGTCAGCTTGTGTAATATAAAACGCAATTTACAATTTTTTCTGCAGAACAGGTTCTATATTTTACCATTTTTGCCACAAACGCGTTACTCCGATGTATGCACACAGCCGTTGTTACGTTGCGTAGGCTGTCTCGTAAATATTTCGCTCACGCAATTTACAGCTTTGGGAATCCTCTTAACGGAACTGGCGTAGTTAGTTAAGGCTGAAAATGTGTTATTTTCGTGGGATAGTCATTATCGTACATGCAATAAGTACTAAATTGGTGAGATACGCTGAACGTAGAAACGCCGATTTCGGCGTGAGCGATGTCTTCATAATAATGACCAACACAGAAAATAAAGAACCAAATAAAGACTTATAAACAGTTCTTTGTTAGAATAATTAGAAATTGATAGATAATTAGAAATGTTTTTTTATATTTATGTCGTAAGTTGTCAACGCCGAGAACTCAAATGAAATGTCTCCTTGTCTGTAATTAGATATCCGGTTCTCATTAAAGCTCTTAGCGTAGTCTTTTTCTCGGTCAAAGCCTCGTTCATAGCTTTATTCTCCGGCCATTTTTTCGATTGTAATAATTCACCCAACATTTCACTTTCTAATGCCTTTTTTTAGGTTATATGGAGTAATAATGGGGTGTAAGGAGCGAAATACAATGTTTTTCTCTTAATATCAACCTCACGTGTACCCGGTGCGTCTTACTGATTAAAGAACGAGGCTTTGGTGATGGCGGAAAATTTGACCAAATGTACCGAAATCCGAAACCCAACACCACAGATAAGTGAAGGGTTCACCTACCCGTGACGGCCCTGCGTTCACCTACCCGTCCGCCTAGCGTGGCAAACCTTTCATGCATGGAATGCCGGCTTTTGTTGGCGCTTGCATGGCAATGGACTTTTACAGGCCCATAAAATAAAGTAAGTGAAAGTAGTACTGATGCATGACTGTAATAACGGGAGAAACCCGAAATATTTCATTACATTGAGTTATGGATTTTTATTTGTATTTTGTGATATGATAGTTTGTGTGTATGCAACTTAACTTAATGAAACGTTATAAAATTTTTCGTTAGTCGGAAATCATTTTGTTGTAAAACCCTTGTCTTACAGAGTAGAAACTGTACCTGTACATAGTCTTGTGATATCTATATATCTATGTGGTATAACGTAGAATACTTAAAATCCTACCTAAATAGGAATGATGCCTTTGTCTTGCAACAAATTGTTTCGTATTATTGTCGTATTATAGTTTTCTCCTTAACGTCACGAGTCACAAGTGTCTCGGAGTAACGATGCTTCCGTTGTTTCGCCAACTTTTAACGAGTTTGTCGGACACGTGTGGAAGTGCCCGAAGTGGCGACGACCGACGCGACGTTCTTTGGCCTGCACATATGCTACTCATTTCTCACTGCTGTTTGCAATATGAAACTTGGTACTTACGTTAAGTAATATTATAAGTATGCTATGGTTATTGGAAAAAAAAACAATAATTAACTATAGATGCCTTTTACTACATAACCTTATCTTTGACATGTTTATAGGCATGCAATACGGCATGGATGGCGGCTGAGCCAAAGACCAGATCCGCCGCGGCGAGGGCTCGTGTTTCCGAGCACTCGTTTTCCTCTATCCCACATGGGGTGGTCCGATGCCGACGTGGGATTGGAGGCTGAGTTGGTAAGAGTGTCCATGTTCCGGCGCGTCTAGACTGAAGAGAGCGGGAGAGGAAGTGGCCGGCGCTGGTGGGGTCGCGGATGAGCGCAAAAGCATTACCGTGGCCCTGCCGTTATGCGGTGAACGCTATGTGGTGAAGGTGGTTTTAGTCGGGGCAAGTTTAGATATAACACGTCCTTGCCTTCCCTGGTATGCGTTGGGCATTTCCCTATTTGTGAAAAAAAGAGTGTTACAACAAAATGGAACACTTAAAAGAGTTTTATTAAGTAAAAAAAATTTATTTCTAATAATGTAAATTTTGCTATCAATAATTTAATTTGGTGCACGCAAAAACAAACGAGTAAACTAGTAAACTCTAACTAATCTAGTAAATACAATTGTCTTACTAAAACATAATTATATTAGAAATTTGTAGACTAAAAACGTAATGGTTATAATAATAGGATCTAATTTAGCATTAAACAAATGTATGTAATGTTCATGCTAGTTTAAGCTTATGTTTTGTGTAATGTTTAGATTTCATTTTTTAGTAAAAAATTAATGTCCTGGACTTTTGAACTTTTGTTTTACAAGGAGAAAGACTGTAGCGAGTTAATAAAAAAAATTAAATAATAGGAATATGTAATAAAATTACATTACAATTTATTAAGAATATAAGTACGTATGTTATATAATTATATAAGTAATACTTACTTATAAAAAATAATCAAAGCATGACAAGGTGAAGCATTAAAGGTGAACTTCGCATTCTCATTCCACATTCGTATTTGGTTTAGAGCATCGTTTCTCAACTCATAAGGGAATTTACACAGGAAAACAAGTACATACAACTACGATCTTATCTCACTTACCCAGTGTTTAATTTAATGTCAATAAATTGATAACTGTAAAAAAGTTAATATGGTCAAATTAGTGACTAAACGAAATATGCCGACTATGTCTGGTAAACGGAGAAGAAAACGACCTGGTTATACAACGATACATATTTAAAATATGGATTTATTGCATCAGATGACAAGCCACAACATGTTGTTTGTTTTCAAGTCCTATCCGCGGAAAGTACGAAGCCTACAAAATTACTCCGGCATCTGGATACAAGAAATCGATAGAATTCTTCGAGCATAAATACTTCTTTTAAAAAATCAACAAATTGCTATTTAAAAATCCTGCCGTAATTAGACTGCACTATTGACATCGTCAATGTCATGATAAATTAGGAAGAAGTTAAAATATTTAAAACGATACGGTATGTTGTATTTATATTTGAGCTATCCTTTGAAATGATACAAAATCGAGACGTATTAATGAAATGGCCTCTGATATTCACAATCAAATGATTGAAAAAGTTAAATTAAGTGAATTTTTTGCTATTCAGTTTGCCGTGTCCACAAACGTATCGATCCTGACGCAATTTTTATGTTTTGTCCGATATGCGAGGAGTCTGTTAAAGAAAATTCACTTTTTTGCAAATCAATTCCTGGTCGAGCAAACGGCGAACGATATTTTAATGTTTTCACTGAAGCAATACAAAACGAAAACTTGGCCAGGAACACACAATTTCTGCACAGACATGCACATTACACAAAAAATATGCTAGATAATTTACGGAATGTTTCATCAGAAGCTGTTAAAATTGTTAATTTTACTAAATGCCAATTCCACATTCGGCTAAGAAATCTAAAGAAAGTAAAAGAATCTTTATTACTGTTGGCTAACTCGAGTAACATATTTTCACATTTGAATGACTTGAATGCGAGTTTTTTTACACATTTTACTTGAGACAGACAAAGTCAATGCCTTTATCCAGAAGCTTGGTATTTGAAAAAAGAAATTTTAATGCAAATTATCGAAAATTCTGTAATTCTGTTATTAAGATCATGAAAACGCATAAAGGCAAATAAACGATTATAGAAAGATTTCTCGAAAAGATGGATTCTTAATCCGTTTGAAGAAAATATTGTTGCAGCTGCCAAATTATCAGTTGAGACTCACAATCAACTGATTAAAATATCGGTAGATAAATCTTGGCATGCAAGACGTCGTGAGTACGGAAGCTTACTGACGGAAGCCTTAAAAACATTGATACCCTTTGCTACTCTTGCGAAAAAGGTTTCTAATATACAGTGGCTTTGAAAACTAAATACAAAAATCGTCTGTTATCACTCGAAAATAATTTACTTACGTGTGATTGTACTTATGTATAGTTTATTTTTTCAGGTAGTTATTATATGTTAACAATTAATTTCATAACACTACACTAAAGTCTCTCCTCCTTTAATATCAAACTCGTCCCCCCTACCAGTGGTCGCGACCCTCTGCATGAGAAACGATGGCTTAGAGTAACGATGGGAAACGAGGTTCAAGGTGAATATGTTATAAGTAAAAATATTCACACTCAAAACTATGGCCACGATTGTTTTCGGGAATCTAATAATTGTGACTTTTCTCCGTTCTCAGTTAAGATATAAGAAAGTAATTTTTGTTTGTTTGTGAATCATGCAGGCGAATCGATCGCCATCGATCAAAAATCGAATTGGCGAGCTGGATATTAAATTGATTAATATAATAATTTGGTTTCTGTCTGAATCCAATTACACTCAAGGATAATTCTACTACTAAGTAATTTAAGAAAAACTAAATCGATGGTGGATTTATCACCAATCATAATAGCATAGCATATTATACTATATATAAAAATGTGTACTCATATTAATTATCTGAGAACCGCTAATAGATTATCGCTTGTTACTATTTTGTCAGCGACCAACGGGCGGCTGGACCGCCATGGGAAGCACTTAAAAGTGCCGTTAAAAGGGGCACCGTTTCAAAAGCGCCGTATAAATAACACAAGCAACGGCATTTACGGTAGCGACTATATTTTACGATATTCTTTCATTTTCAGTAACAATTTCGACCGAAATTATTATGTGTTTTTATTGTTTTCATAACGCCAATGTACGTGCTAATTGACTTTTAAAGTTACGAGTTTTATGAGTTTTATCTATATACGTACATTAAACCAATAATATGGCAATAAGTTCTGTTACATGTTAAAATGCATATCTTTATATAGAAATAATAAAATGTATGTGTTATTATTTATTGAAATCTAAGCAATTGATTAAGGCAATCTTATTTGTCAGTTGTTGACTTTGACTTACGCACTGTCTACATAGAGTATTTAGCCACGAGCTTATCTCCAACGATTTCTTGAGAGACTCAATATCAGGGTAACGTTTTGAGCAGGCCCTGTCGTTTGGTACTGACCACAATTTGTAGTCTATAAACCTTTGGTTTCAGATCTAGACAGAACGAGGGCAGTCTTCAGCTCTTATGAAGTCCGAAACACATTGTTCTTGAACCAGGTTTGAGTTATTCGTGCCTTGTAACCACGATCCTAGACAGTCCCTTGATAAATTATGACCAAAGTATTTACTCCTTTTTCACAAAAATTACCACGAATTATGACCACGTGGCGCTATTCCAACAAGTTGCAAGGCTTCTTTAGAGTTGTGAGCAAACACTTAAACACTTTCTCATTTTGCATGTTGTTATGCTATTCGTGTAATTATAAAAAATATTTTTTTGTCACACCTTCACACACACGTCACAATTTTGTTAAAATTTATGTCCCATTTTATAATCCCGTTGAAAAACAATATGTTAAATGGGGTCAAATCGATTGAAATTTCGTACATAATTAATGCATGCTTAATTTGAGAGAAAAGAACAAAAAATAACTTTTTCAATGGTAACATTATATCAGACCAGCCTTTATTACTTTATACATTATTGCTACATTCAATGTATAAATTATTTTAATGAGGTCTGTAGTATGTTGAAAGATTATCATGTGCATAATGGAATCGAGCTAGAGCTAGTTTGAACTAACCTAATGTGATAGTCGGCGAGGAAGGGTCCACCGGATAAGTGATTTGTAAAAACTCTCCCCAAATAGGGTGAAAACTGTCAACGTGCGTCTAATCTCGACTGCAGACTTAGTGATATGCCGAAGTGTCAACCATGCAAATAACGTAATTAATGAGTGATTACAAAGACGAAGACATAAGAAACACGTATGATTTTGTAAAATTTTGTTTAAAAATTAGTGTTAAAGTAAGATGTTTATTCCACCTCTCCGAACGGGTTCCCGCCTGGTCGGTTGCGGAGGGGTTTATAGCTGTGCCCAACCTGACTCAGCAGGCTGGCTGGAGGTGGCCGCTACGCGTGAGCTTAGGGAGCACTAGGGATGCGAGTTGGTGGACTGTTGAGGATGGGTAAGCTTCGTTGCTTTGCACCACTCTATCTGATCTCCGTAGCGTAGAGGAGTCGCGGGGAAAGAGTAGTTTAGGTATTGCGAAACGCCTTTCTCCTATCCTTTGCGACTCCACTCCGCCGCTAGGAAACGGAAGTGTCAGGGGACGTTGTACCGTTCTCGCTACCCTCCATGACTAAAATGTAGTAGGTGGAAAAGCGATACCTGATCCAACAGGGGATCCGGGAGGGCTGATGATTTTGAATAGGCGAGTCCTTGTTGCGACGTATCGAGCCAGGAGTGAGAGGGCCTCTCATTCCTGGCTTGTGTGTTCTCTTACGAGGAGAAGCCGGCCTGAGTAGGTCGCGGATTTGTGCAAAATCGTTCTCGTGGTCCTGTCGATAATCGATAAAGGTGGAACACTAAGGAGTTTTGGTCGATGCAACCCCGATATAATCTGTCCCTGCCTACGCGTACATACCCGCACGCTATGCTATAGCCATATAATGTTTATTCCAAATCGATCATTACTTACAGTCACGTCTAATATTGAAATGATTAAATATTAATAACTTTTATTTTTATAGATGTTTTCATTAAGAGTTTCATGAAAATAATAAATTACCAAAAACATACTAACGGTCTCTTATCAGGTGTACTTCGATCAAAGCCGGGAAGGGTATTGGGTAAGCCGGGTACATAAGTGAAGAGTATATTTGTGCCACTTAATGTAGCGACGATCATTAGATCAGACACGTCATTAGCAGATTTACATGGTGTAGTGTTGTACCGCCTATTTGTGGTACGAATCAGTAGTGAGATATTGCATTCCATCTTAGTTCTCAGGAGTGACAACGCAACGTTTAAAGTTTTTGCAGGTAGTATTACTACTTACTATCAGGTGGATTGTTAGCTAGTTTGTCACTCCAAAGTTGTAAAAAAAACTAAAAGACTGTACATTGAAGATATTTCAAAAAAGGTTTCATGTTTTGTCTGCTTATCTCTTAATTCAGGTTTCCCGTAAAAACTACAGAAATTTTGATGCAGTTTTTACTTTTGTTTTCATGAATGCTTATAACTCATCTTAAAAAATGCGGTACTTTTGTTCTCGGAAAAATACCGGGATTCACCAGTACGGGGTCTTACGCAAAAACTACGAGAACGATTAGAATAAGGTTTACACTGGTCAAAGGCTCAAATTAAAAACCGTGATATCTTTGATCCTGGAAAAATACCGGGATTGACCAGTATGTGATTCTTATGCAAACCTATTGCACAATTTGTCATAAGTTTGACACTCTCAGAACGCTTATGACTCCAGTTAATAACTTCGTTGCTTTTATATACGTAAAAACTGAGATGATCCAGAAAGGAATTTATACGAAAAAAGTAATGTATATGAGCTTATGAACTAACGTCTCGATTTGTTAAGTAAATTATTTTATCTGTGAATAAGTTTTGAATATGATATTTAGAATGTTGTCTTGTCACATGCGGCTTTATTTTAATTTAGAACGTTTTTCATGTAAATGAACTTAACTTTATTTCTAAAATATTACATGACTAAATTGACAGAATTGTAAAAACTTAAATAATTGTTGTAGATACAAAAACGGGAAGATGTGAAGAAAATCTTGGGTAGGCGTCTGTGTTCTGAAGGCGGGCGTTATCACGAACTCTTATTAGGCAGCTTATTTTATTAGCTGCCGCGGCTTTAAATCAGCACAGTGGAGACAGGTGGGGCAATTGTCACCCCCTTCACGTTCGCCAATAACTCTCATTTCATTTGACTCGCTTGTATATAGACCGTATTTTACTCCAATATATTTGGCGACTGAGTACAGGCTTGTGTAGTTTATTGAAATCAATTACTTATTTTATGTATTATAAATTGCGGGAGTCGTTTTTTCACGACCGTCACACCACGTGAACCCCTGGAACTATTGAAAAGCGTTTCAATCGGGATGGTATCACTCACATTTACACACTACACTACTTCACACAGATAGAAAGCCTGAGTGTCAATAGTTGGCTTTCCAGTTCTCCATAATACCTTACCTATACCTTCGCATTTCGTGAAAGCATAGGTCTTTCACCAGGCGAATCGATATTTATGTTTTACAGTCAGTATTTAGCTCCAGCATAGTTCAACCATGTATAAAGGTTGATTTTTAATGACTAAATATGACATTTGTGATTGTTTAATATATATTATAAATAAATCGAATTTCTTTTCAATATTTACAAGTGGCATAGTTATTCTTATGTCATCCTAGTCGGTTACACTTACATGTATAAAGACAATTCAATACACACAATGTCATGCTTTATCAAGCAGTTGAATCACGTAAACAGAGCGTGTAGATTTACAACGTGTTATCCATAAATTCCCTTGGAAGGCCTTGCTGTGAAATCCGCGTCAGCATCGACCCCGACAGGGTTCGACTGATTGCTCCATCTATCTACACGGGTCGAGGGTAAGGAGCTAATAAAATAACGGGCGAATAATCGGTACGCTCACTCTTAACGGTACCACTATCAAACATGATCTTAGTAATAGATTATTTTCGATTAATTAATAATGGCTCGATTGAAGAGATTTATTTAATAAGAAATTCGAATTATTAATTTAAGAAATCTGTGAGAAGTAATAATTGGTGTTTATAAGCCGTGGTAACTTAGGGACCGATGGGTTAGAATTCCAAATCAAATCGCCACTTAAATTGTTAATTGCAATTTTAAGTGCTGAATCTACCACGTTTCACTTCACGCTTGGCGGTTAAGGAAAACATCGTGAGGATCGTACTCGTGCTCTCGTGTAGCAGCTCTAAAAACCTCTCGAGAACTTTTACCCAGAAGTGGTACATTTATGGGCTGCTGTTTTATTTTTACTTTTATCTGAAAGTTATCTAGTGATCAACGTAAAATGTCATTGGCTTTTAAATCAATGTAAAAGTAGAATTCTTGAGCTAAAATACTTTCCTGCATGTTTGAGAAATTAATAAATTTTGATGATATGTGAAGTCAGCTAATCTGCATTGAATCAGCGTAGTTTTCCTTGCCCTACAGCCCACAAAAATATTGAGAAGGCCTTTACCCAGCTGTGGGACATTTAAAGCTGCTCAATGAAATAACTTAATTGTAATTGGCATTTTAAGTTGATTTTATTATTGTGAAATACTAGTACTAAATAAAACGAGATCTACGTGCCGATAATGATTTTGTTACTTTAACAAACCAACGAACAATTACTTCGTAACACAACATCTTCGTTTTTGGAATTTTTCGTATTGTCTATGAAATGTTTACTTTAATCAAAATACGTTAATTTTTGTTTAAGCAATATTTCTGAAGTTTCACATTTCATAAATATCTGTGAAATGTGAAACTTCAGAAATATTGCTTTAACAAAAATTAACAATTGCGTATTTTTTTTTCTACAGCTGGGCAAAGGATGCTGGGGAAGGAAAGGTCAAGAAAATAGAATACCTTTCATGGAAGCCCATACTTGTACTCCCTAATTATATTGATCACTAACACAAGTCTATAGGATTTGGGTTTGACATATTCATGACATTTCAGACACCTACGTGTGAGGTAAACATTTAGAGAAAAAGTTAGTGCTTTATCTTATGTGTTTACAAGTAAATATTTTTGTCTCGATTCTTCCCTTTCATTTTCTCACTTTAAACTTTACACACATGTGTATGCAGCTGTATTATTGCTTATTATCTATGCACGTAAAGAAACATTAGTACATAGAGCCGACATTAAGCTTAAAGACATTTTAAATACCTCCAAACACAATTTTGCAATACATGCAATAGAAACCAATAACCTACCGAGACCTCTTGAACCCTTATCTTTCTTTTTTATATACCCATTCAACATTAAACACGCAAGCTCTGCCATATCGAGAACCAAAGTAAATACCTAATCGGGCTTTGATGCTCTTTGAAATCCATCTGATTTATTTAATCTAAGACTATTTTGATTAATTATTAATATTTAGTCTTATCGCCAAGTTTACTCACAAGGATATTAAAGGCCCTTTAGGGACTTCTTTCAATACCCAAGGGACGAAAACAGATTCTTACGCCGCTGCGATAGATATTAGTGTTATCATCTCTTTCTATCAAAAGAGTGCAAATGGTGCCCAATTTTCGAATATTTTGACCCAAAACTCGAAATTTCAATTAAAAATAATTTTTGTTTAAAAGGTGTGCCAAAAAAAAGTGGTATTTTCTACCTAGGCGTACACACGCCAAAATACGCAGACACAAACTGCATCTCCAAAATATTAAATTAGTGCCATCAAATTTTTTATCCATAAAGTTTCAAAAAGACAAACTTAATTAGTTAAGAAATTTGTAAGAAACGAACTGAATTACGTAGTCATGTACACTAAACACTGGTATACATTTACTAATTTTTTTTATTTGCCAAATTTTTCTGCAAAGTTCACTGCCCAGCTAACAAACGGAAACTTGAGTTTGTCTTGACTTTTTTTCGATTTGACAGCAGCATGTCTCGTGCGACGGTGCCGTTAGTGATCCGCTTCCTCAGCGAGGTAAGTAATATATGTGCAAGCCTTTCAAAGAAACGAATTTTGCTAGTGTTTTCTATGGGAGACCTATATCTACCTATATAACAGAGGACTTGCATAGCCAAGTAAAGAAGAAGCTTATGATAGTTTAGTTAGTACTGGTATTTGTTTTTTGACACAGTATGTAGCTTTTCTTCTGTAGGTATAGTACTGTGGTTGAAATCAACTAGGAGGACATTATCATCTTACACAACTTCCTCCTACGAGTAGTATATGTTTACGATCTACATAATACACATACGTTTTTAACTTATTTAACTTTTATTATTGTCAATGCTACATTTTTTCTCAAATTAATTTTATTTTAATACATTTACATAATAACTTTCATGGCCTATACAGAGTGGTCGACTGTCACAGACTGACAAAGAATCTAAATTTGAGTAGTTACAAATATTGACTTACGCAATGTATTTAAATTGGTTAGTATAAATATTTTTTTATAAATAATATTAGCTAAAAAAATAACAATAACGTTCTTAATTTTCTGAAAATTAACAAAAACTCGCGACTTAAACAGTCTTCTCTTCCCAGTACTGGTCATGACAAACCAGTTATCTTGACATTTATTTTAGTCGTTTCCTCTTTTCAATATTCAGCTTATTTTGATAACGTGACAGGCGGAGAGCCTGTTATTAAAAAAACAATAAAAGACGAAATCGATCAGGTGTGGTGTGTTTAATTAACATGATAAATGTTGTGTATTATAGTACAAGTAAGCTCATAAACTCAAGAGCTACTTTCCGGAAAACCTCTATTAAAGAGTCGATGTATGAATAATCGTACCGATGACGATGACGAGAAGCCAATTTGCGCAATTCTAATTTATTTTTTTATGGGAAAGGCGGCAATCGAGCAAGAGGTTCACCTGAGAGTGATTACCGTCGGCCACGTACATCTGTAACACCAGAGGTACTGCAGGTGCGTTGCCGGCCTTTAAGGATATTTAGGAGATGGGAGGGAGGATGAGGAGGGGTAGTGGGCTTCCGGCTAACTCACTCACGAAATGAAACGCACAGGCACGAGAGGCCCTTACTCCACGCCGGTATTCTGCGAGGCCGTGGTACCAACCTGGTCAAGCCGCCCCATTCGACCAGCAGCTAAAGTCGCCGCTAAAGTCGCCGCTTGGCTCTACCTCGTTTAAAATTATATATGAAATAAGTACATGTGCTAATATAATAGACGATAAAGTTACATCAAGAGATAACGATCGTAAGCTTGAGCAGATTCAATTTATAAATAATTTCATGGATTAGATGGATTGGGCAAAATTTTTAACCACGGGGACAAAGCCGTTGTTTTGAATAACTATATTTGAAAAATATGTTTTAAATTAGTTCTATTTTCTTAAATTAAACACTCAGTCGGTAGATGTCATAAGAGGACCATGCTTTTTGAGGTAATCTTTAGAGGCAGCTTTTGTTCCACAGTGAGACACGACGCCCGCAATGATGATGACGATAATAACTATGTAAGCGTAAGTTTAAGAAAATTAACATTTTATAAATAATAGCACAACATCTCGCTTCGATTTTCTAAACATATCTTTCAAACATAATAATTGAGTGTTCTTTCCTGCCATAAACGCATTGTTAAGTGCACATGTTTATTAATTACAGAATTTATAATGACGAAGGGATAGCGTTGAAGCACTTTAGATTTTAACATATTACAAACTTACTTTGTCAGCGTCTGGAGGCAAGTGCGATCACACAGGCGGGTTGAAGTAGACGCCCCGCGGGACGCCTATTGCTGAATCCCTTCCGCTTCCGCTCGCCGCATGCAGTGCTCCGGTTTAGACTCAACGTTTACTTAAAGCGTTGTCGAAATTTAATCGATAAATATGATCGCGTTGTAAGCAGATTTTGTTTAGTGATTATATAGAAGTAGTGTTTATTCTTTAATCTGAAGTAGTGTAAGTTTTATTTAACATTTGTTACATTTCTGTTTATTTTAATAAACATCCAAGATGATTGATGTATGAGTATCCATTATTCACATAAATATAATAATTATAAGAAAGATATCTCGCTAAATATTACTGGCTTGGTTGTAGCAGCATAATTATCTGTCATGCCATTTCTTCCTATGGGTGTCGTAAGCGGATATGGGAAAAGCCAATACCATAATAATAACTTATAATATACATATAGAAAGTAATCTCCTTTGAAGTTTTGCAAATCCGACAAATAAAATATCTACAACGCATTTCATTCTAGTATGCTTTTGAGTATTGAGCGCGTAGGGTTGTCTTAATGACAAAGAGAAAATCAATGTAAATAGAAATGAAATTGTATGTAAAGGAAAAAGTAGCAGCCAGTAAAAGCTCACACCTGCGCAAAGGCCTCCTTTTCAACTATCTGAAAAGGCTGTGGAGCCGGAAAATGTACACCATGCTGCAAGTGGGTATGTAAAGTTAAAAAGTAGCAGCCCGTAAATGCTCACACCTGCGCAAAGGCCTCCTTTTCAATTCACATGTCTTCTGAATATATGTATTCTTTAGAAATAGTTCTTATGCCGGGATCGCTAGAGGAGCTTAGTACAATGCTAAATGACCTCAATGACGTCTCCCAACAGGTTGGTCTTAAGATGAACATGGACAAGACGAAGTTCATGTCAAACGTCCATGTCACACTAATACCGGTTATTGTTGGGAACAATAGGCTCGAAGTTGTAGACGAGTACGTATACCTGGGACAAGTTGTCCGATTAGGTAAGTCCAACTTCGACTCAGTGTCAACCACCAAGCTGAAGTGGCAATAGGCCGGCCACATAGCTCGCAGAACTGACAACCGTAGGGGAAAAAAGGTTCTCGAGTGGCAGCCACGTACAGGCAAACGCAGTGTAGGACGACCCCCCACAAGATGGAGTGACGACCTGCGCAGTGTTGCGGGAAGTCGATGGATGCAGGTGGCTCAGGACCGAGCTTCGTGGCAATCTTTGGGGGAGGCCTATGTTCAGCAGTGGACTTCTGATAGGCTGAAATGATGATGATGATGATGATACAGGTTTATCTCGCGATATTTGCCTTCGCCGCCGAGTACGCGGTAAATTCGTCACTTAAGTTTAATATTAACAATTTTCTTGTTGCCGGGTGATCGAACCCAGCTTACTCACGTTCTTAGAAACTAAAGCGAGCAACCTGACCACTGTTACTGTATGTAATACACTCTATTGCCGAGGTAGGTCAGGAGACGGGCGCTCGCTTTAATTTTCATTATACGTGAGTATACAGAGAGATCCGATTCCCAGTGCCCGCACCCTTTAAATTGTTAATTGCTATTTTAAGTAGTAAATTTACTACGAGCTCACCAGTGAAGGAAAACATCGTGGAAACCTGCAGGTCCGGGAAGTAATAAAAAAAAGATATCGACGACATTTCATTTTCGCTGCTGTAACCCATGAGACAAAGCCTTTGCCCGGTAGTGGAATATTTTACTTACTTAATTTATATTTCTCACAATAATATATAAAAATAATTACAGGTTATATATATATATGTATAGTAACGCATAATTATTATACTCGTGAAAATATTGTGTAAGGTTTGAAATAAATTTATATATATAAATTTATTACTAGTATTCTGCATATTGAGCAATCTAAATTGAATTACTATTGTCTGATATTAAAAAAATATAAGTGCGTTTCAAACGCACTACTGTCAATATTCAGTATTTTTTTTATTAATCTGTTATGAAATTTTTTTAAACAATAAATTTTGAAATTTAACATTTTCCTGCTATTTATAATAATATTATGATATTAAAATAGGATAAATGTGGCGCACAACATGTTCAAATATAATCGGTGTTAACTTATTATTACAGAGTACATATCGTATAACAATTAGATATTATATATACAATATACATATAACAATTTTTTATTAAATTATTTTGTGTTTTGATGAACTTTCCAAGAAATGCATGCCGGCGGCGTTTTCTTGGAGAGGCCATGTTCAGCAGTGATGAATGAATTACTCAATAACATTTTGAAAAAAAGATTCGTTATTGCAGTGCCTTTTTTTAAAATTATGTTATAAATTTCGTGGGTTTTTCACATTTTCTCCATCTAATGTAATTTCTTTAATGTTAGTAGTTCATTCGTTTCAATTTTGTATCACTGGGGTTAATATTGTATTGCCACGGCTCATCCAAAAGTAAAACTATTTTACCTTTCACTTCTCGTAGCCTCGGATTCCAGAAATCACTTTTAAGCCATTACTTACTCGCTTGTTTCCGATTTGTTTTTTCTAGGACGAAAAAAGACGAAACGAAACAAGCAAGAGTAACTTTCCGGCAATCAGCAGGTCTAACTTCGGGAAGGGTTAAAATCAAAGGGTTCCGGTTTTATGAAGACTTATTTCAGACTTACCTTCAAGTTCAAATTAGATTTAATCTGGCTCGAAGCTTCAGGATTGAATTTTGTAAACAATTTCGAATACCTCAACAACTTCCAGGCTTTGTTAAAATACCAATGGGATCTCGGGGTCCCGTTGTTTAGAAATTCCACTGAAATGAATTCGTAAGCACTTACGAGGTTGAGTTCTGGGTATACATGGATTCATTCAATAGGAAATGCCTATTTAATTAGGTTTATTGTTTGTATTTGGTTTTCTCTTGTATTGTGAACGAGCTTTCGTTTAAATGAAGGTTTAAAATTTCGGGTTTTGAAAATCATACTTTTCAGGGTTCCGTATTTCCCAAAGTAGGGGAAACCATTGTAATATTACTAATCCTGAGTTTTCGCGTCGCCCCATCTATCACCACTAATTTTCTTCGAAACAATGTGACTATGTAACTTGGTAACCTGGAAATTTTGCATATTAATACATTTAAATTTGGAGTAACATCGCCAAAAATATGTCATTATATATTTACGATACCCGTGGCATATTACTAATGGAAAGCCTACAGAAACTCATGACGTCCGACAGATGGTATATTCACTATCTCCAAAACTGACAGATCGAAAATACAGTCATCGTTGACGAGGAGTACCTTCTAAGGGGGGAGTCCTGTAATTGTGATCGCTAACCTGTTTACCAAGCGTGACAGTTATGGTAAACCCTCTTATTGAGAGAGTTATATGTCTACCACCAATACCTATAGATTGATAACGGGCTGATGAGAAGATATATAGATAATACGAATAACAGGATACAGAACTCTTTAACGAGCTAAAGTATTAGCCGTTTTTTTATATTGCGAAGGCAAAAATATTCTGTAGCTCGTTGAAATATTGCTACGTACGTGTATGTAGTCGTTATTGTTGAATACTGCCAACAATTGCGTCAAAGTGCTAACCACTCTCTCGCCGACCACTTACCTCTCTCGTCGACAACAATAGTTCCGATGCCGGATGTGTGTTTCTCTTTATACCGACGCTTTTAAGTCCCCGTATTGATCACCGACTGTCTGAAAAAAAAAAGTCTTTCTAAATTTCGTAAAATGTGCTTGATTTTTTATTGGAAGTAATATTTCATTAATAATGATATTAATATTTATTTAATGATTTCTTGTATTTATGCGAATACGACACATAATATTAATCTATAATTTATTTATTTATAATTTATTGTGTACACCAAAAGGATTAAAAAACGTGGACATAATGCCTTTTGGCTTTCTCTAACAGTCAACCCAGGGTGTGAAGAAATGTGGTGATAGGTGCATCAAATTTAAAATAATATAAATATGAAAAGGCTAATTGAGAAATATACTAAATAATTAAAACATATATAAATGTATAAGCATACATAAAATAATGTATATACTGAAATACCTACACAGATATATACAGCCATACAAACACATTAATACATACATACATAACAAATATATAATGTCAACATTTCCGGCTTTTACCCGTGGTTACTGTGGGTGGGGGGGGGGGGGGTCTGTGGGTTCTGTCGTCCTGATGTCATAGTTAACCCGTAACTCTTCTTATTATCTTATTTTATTGTTGTATTTTTCATATTCTGTCCGATCTACGCAGAATGAGCTCACAGTGTTTTTAAGGTCGTAATTGAATTTTATTTATTATAGGATAGCACCTGGTAGCACCCAGCCATCTTCTCTGAAATAAGGATTTGGGTTTTAATTTCAATTATTTTGTATTGTAGCTTGTCTGTTTATTGTATTAAACCTGATTGAGCACACACAGAGCACACTCTTAATAATAATATTTGTAAGATATCGTATAGCAAGGTAAAGTTAATACTTATTTATTTCTAGAAAATATAATAATTATAAAACTAGAATAATAATGAAGACGTGTCAATTATTATTTTGCCAACGATACTTGCTATTAAAAAGGATACTCGCAAGCCTACCGCGACGAAGAATTTCATACAGTTACTATTTTTCCAAGGCAGGTACGCGTATGCCCTTTGTGTACAGCTTCGGGCTCACACTTCTCCATTGTCCAGATTGTTGCCCGGATAGGAAATCGATGACGTGTGTTGAATACGCGGTTGAATGGAACATTGTGGTTATGGTTTCCATTTAATTTAGAGAAAAACGACTAAAGTAAAACATTTCGGTCGAAAGACTTGATATTTGTTTCAAACCCAATGATAATATGGCAATCAAGTAATAGGTGTTAGAAATAATTACATTTATTTTTCCATGGACCCCTGTGCATTGGTGTAAAGGTTTTCTAACGAAATGTCAGGCACGGTATTTTAATCTGGTGAACATTTGAACATAGGTCTCATTAATATTACCGCAACACATGGACACATCTGAGTTACTTATATCCAACGACTTCTTGCTACAATGGATCGCTGCTCCTTCAGGAAGATGATCCGGTTACACTTTTAGGACTTTTTGAAAGATATTTCTATTTCCACAACATTGTTTTCCGTTTACGTTATAGTGTTATTTATTCATCACGTCCTAGGGAAGAAGTTGAGAATGTAAATTAACTTTAAACTGAGCTAAAAGCCAAATGAATTCTAGTTACAACTAACCTCAAAAACTTTTCTACTACTGTTTAATAGTTGTTAAAAATACATTGTTTTCAAAATATTTGAATTATTTAATATATATAAAAATGTCTTTGTCATTGATACATATTCGTCAATCTGTAAAAGCTTTTAATATTAGATATTATTTAAGTAGGCCACTCTAAATTACGGACATGAATATTGGGCATATTGTTACACGCGAACGTTTTTTATGCACATACGCTGACTGACAGCGTTTTCTTCAGTTGTTATATCTCGTTTTAAATATTAATTTCATTTAATTTTAATTATGTTATTTCATAAATTATTTGCTGTTCTTCAATTTACTTATTACTACTTTTTGACGGCATTATGGCTATGAGTTTTGAACTGCAGTGTTGTTCGGTAGGTAAATAACGCGCAAAAATACGTGAACTACGTAACCCCTCAAGTGTAAACCCACAGGATAGAGATATAATTTCTTGAATAATGTTTAATAATTTTTTTTTGGAAATTACCGTACATTTAAAATTTTTTGGTAAAAAATATGGACGTAATGGTAAGTACTGAAGTGTGATGTAAGTATATAGGTCCACATAAAAGCAAATCACCTATCTAAGCTCTAGGGTCCTTAACCTTTTAAGTGCTCAGATCAGTTGAATCGCAAGCTCATATTTACGAGGGAAAGGGTGGGAGGAAGGGGGGGAGGCGGTTTACTAACGACGTGCTGAATTGAGCCAACTTTTTTCTAAGTGAACATAAACGGTCAGCCTTTACCCGTATATATTGAAGTGTCGTATATTTTACGATCCGACCCGCTCGAGGGCACTCCTACAGGGCGAGCATCCGTATCGGGTGGACAGAATTACCTTTTTCGTGTTTTACAAACAGTATCCCTTTGTTTTAAATTGTAGGTTGCTATTATTTTCTGCACAACTTTTATTACATAATTTTAAAGGTAAAAAGCTTAATTAAGTATAATTTAAATTAAACATTCATCAATGTTTTGTGTATGTATTCTGTCAGTTTTTGAAATATGAATGTGTTCTACAATATTTAGATACCTATCAGAGATTAGATAACTAGGTATAAAACAATACCTACGTATACAAATTCTGTACTTAGAAGAGATCTTGATAAAATATTATTCTAAATTATATATTATTATAAAGTTTATCTTGCGTTGAAAGTTGATTAAAAATATACTTTACATCAGTGTAAAACGTGGAAGTGTCGTACCTCATATAAGATAATAAAATATTCTTACACTTACTAAATTAGATGCATATCGAAGTAATACAGCGGCTTTCCAATCGTATTTACGTCTTCACCCGGCGCTTTGCTGTTTTTAAACTCTTTGAGAGTCATTTTAATCGCGTCGAAACTGACATTCCGGATATCATCGGAATATTAGAATTTCGTACGTGGTAGAGCCAAGCGGCACCTGCTTCGGCCTGGGAAGTAGCACAATCTCGCAGAATACCGGCTAGAAGTAATGAGTCTTGTGTCTCTGCGTTGTCTTCGATTTAGTCAATTGGCCTCTTTCCGATGAACAGATCTCTGGCGAAGACTTTAGAGCCTTAGTTCAGCTGGAAAAAGTGCTCAATAACGTCCGTCCGTCGACGCGCGGCGGACCTCTCACTTCTTCCACTGAATGCATTGCTTTTTGTACATTCCACGCGAGTGGTAAGAAGTGCAATGGTCAAACCAAGAAGTATCCGGGCACTGTGTGCGCACGCAAACCAACGCAACCCCTTGGTGATATCGTCGGGGAACCGCAGATGATCGCATGCCGGATTAGTAAAATATTTTGATTTGATGCAACTGGCCATACCGTTAAATTACTATTGCGACAGTATTCGAAGCCGATCAATATTTTCGGTACGCTTAAAAAAATACATGTTTTGTGTAACATATAAAAGCCCAACTAAAAATGTTTATATATTTATATATTATTTTTTGTATTGTTTATATATTTATATATTGGCTTATAACTTCAAGGAAGTACGTAACACAAAATTCTATCACAATTAGTTAGATATATTCCTATACACTTATTTGGATAAATAATTAAGCTGGGTGGCAGGATGTCAAATTTCACAAATCCTAAAAGTTGTCCTTAAATGTTTAATTTTTCACACCATTCGCTTATCATGTCATTGATCGATACTTATAGTTATAACTAACAACATAAAGTATATAAATATAAATGAAATAAGCTCTCCGACCATATACCCAATGTGATCATAGGTCAAGATATCTTAGTCGCTATAACTCTTTATCCCTCATCTGAGCTTTTATTGGGGCGTGACACGTGACAGGTGGCGAGCCTGTCGCCGTTGCAGTGTCCTCAACGATAAAAATCGTACATAAGTTTCGAAAAACTCATAGGTACAAGCTCTCTACATAGGGGATCGAATTTGAGTACTTATTCTTCTAAATATTGTATTTTGTAAAAAATATTTTTCTCTGTTTTTAAACAACGTAAACATGAACAAATGCTTTGAAGTTTTATAACGTAAGTAGGTCATTATGTTTTTAATAAATTGTCTTATAACTTGCTAAGAAGAAGTTCTACATTAAAAACAAATGTTTGAAGCAATTTCTGGACTGTCTACCTAATAAGAGCTCCATAAAGCGTAGCCGCGGGCCAATGGCTAACCGCACTTGACACCGAAAGTCGGCACATAAATGTTTGCTTTACATTCCTGTAAGTAACAGATGAATAACTGAGAAAAATAAAAAATAAATGTGGGGTTAAAGTCCACATTATTCGAAAGGTTTTTTTTTATAAGTTTTTTTAATGGAACGAATCCCAAATCATATATAATATTAGAATGAACACATACAAAAGTGTCGTTTCATTTATCGCTTGTATATTTATTATTTAGATTTTATAATTGAAATCTCCCTCACGATGTTGATAAGGATTTGTTATCTACACATGATATACGGTAATAAGCGATGGTGTCTAAAAAGTTCACCTACGAATTCAACTCGGCGGGGCGGAAGCGAACACCCGTACATGCATTAGTAGTCCAATAATTTATTTTCACATTCACCAACAATTAAACACACGGGCTACATGAGATATCAACACCGGTTAGACCGTTTTAGAAGCGAAAAAAAGGATAATTAAAAGAAAACCCCCACAAGCAGCGCCTGTTCACAAGCATGACGCATGTAGCAGCCATCGCCCTCCTCAACCATATTAAAGGGAAGTGGACAACCCGCCACACAATACCGCCGCGAACAAAGGTTTTTAAGCGAGCTTGACACACTCAAGTCTACCATGCACATCGATAGTTTAACTATGTTACAACTATACTGAACATACTTATAAGTTTAACATTTACAATTGTTTGTATCAAACTGTACTACCACCATGTACTACCACGCCTCTCTACAGCTTTAGACTACAGTTAACTTTAGAGCACATACGCTTTTTGATGTTTTTTTTAAATTTTAATTCCGTAGAATAGAAAAGATCTATTATATTTTCGAGTGAAGTGAAGCTAAGGTTCGTTTCTCATTGAGAAGAATCCTTGGTGGCTTCGAGTTACTTCCTTATTAGCTGTTATGTCTTTCACAACAAATATTGGACTACGGTGGAGCTGGTGAAGCAAATTCTACGTCTTGCGAAAACATTATGAGTCGACGATGCTCGCCAGAGACGGACTCGTTTCGAAATGTGATTGTGTGATACATAATAAACATATTCTAAATTTGAACTCGGAAGAAAGAAACAAAATATTTTTAAATTGTAACATTATTTATGGCTAGACTAGATACTTGGTAGACTTTTACTGCTTTAATTTCGTAGAACGCAACCTAGGTTCAATCCCCAGTGCCGGTACCTTTAAAATGGTAATAGCAATTTTTAGTGCAAAAATTACCACGTGATATAAATCTGCGAAATAATATCTGAGAAATAATAAAGTTATTTCGAGAATATGTGAAGTCCGCCAACCCGCACTGGAGCAGCGTGGCGGACCCTTCCTGGCTTTAAAACCCCCTGAAATATTTGAGAGGAGGCCTTTGTCCAGCAGTGGTCACTTTAGTCTTGTTATAGGTTATTCTCAGTAGAAAAATAATATACTTTGGTTTCATTCCGGAACGGTTAACGAATAGGTTTAAATATAATGTTCCTTGCAATAAAAATATAAGTAAGCCAATACACGAACAGGCTAATGATCCCTTCGAGACCGTTTAGCGATCAAGTACGGAGCGATCAAATTGATCGAATCGTTCTCTTATGGATGGTCCACGTTTAGAGAAAAGAAAAGTAACAACTTGAACCCACAATTTTGTTTTGAAGTCGGAAACTCGCCTCTACTTATGTATTTTATTTGTCGTATTACTTATGCTTATATGAAATAAAAATATTTAGATTATTATTGTATTCACATGACATTATAGATGTTTAGAGTTTTATATTATAATATTTCATTAACGTAATGATGATAATGCATCTGGGAAGTCTCCTTTCATCATTATCGTCATCATCATGTTAATGTAAATTATAAAGTCAAAATAATCGAGTCACTCTTCCGGCACTTCTAGTTCTTCTATTTTCAGATTAAGAATCCATAAGCGGTACAGACTGAGTAGGACTGAGGTTCGAATTCAATGTTAGAGATACAGCACTCGAATACTCCGTGAACGGCGATAGCGTAACGTAAAAAAACCTTTTGCTTCCCTTGGGTATCGTATGAGCCGACTAAAGGCAAAAACTGTACTACCGGTAAAACCGTGGCAAGTGTGGCCAATCTTTTCTTCCACCCTCACAACGCGAGATCTATGTCAAACAGTGGACTCTTAAGATGAAAAGTTTAGTCCTTTAGAAATTTTTGGAGCAGTCTTAGTTCTGCAGTGGGCTATTTACAGGATGTTAAGGTTGAGGGGCGATAGACATACAAATATACAAACACATACCTTATTATTTTCGCAGGAAGTAGAATTTAATACTCTGTAAGGAATGGCCTACATACAGATTATTGAAGAATCATAAAAAAGCATTTCAAAATTATCTTACCTTCTTGTCACAAATTGTAATATTCCTGTAAACATAGAAATGTAGAAATTTTAGAGTGTAAATATTATATCACTTTTGTGATTTTAATTTAATTTGGTGTTGGAAATTTTCACGAAACGTTAGCTCTCTTCTGCGGACATGCAAACAATTAATTACGAGGGTTATTAATGTGAAGCATTAGTCGGGAGCGGGCCATGTCAGCGGTCTCTCGGACTCGTAACCGTATCCGCAAACTCATCTTAGCATATTTAAATTCCGTGTTTAAGTATCGCTTAAGTACTACTCTGCGGGTGTACATCCAACTAGATTTTGGGATTTATTTGAGTGGTAGAGCACAAGTGCTCTACACTGAAATAAATAATTAAAGTGTTCAAGCAGAAGTTCTTTTCATTTCCAACAGGCGTATTCTCAGTATATTTAAACTGCACTTGCATTTAGAATGAGGCTTTTACTAAATCGTTAGTTAAATTTGTTTACCCACGCAGATAACGCACTACAATGGTCGTAACTGTTAAATTATGTTATACGCTACAAGTTTTTATAGTTGTCAATTACGCAGTCGATTAACAAATCTTATTTTTTTTTTTTTTTTTATAGAAGAAGGGGCAAACGAGCGTGCGGCTCACCTGATGGTAAGTGATCACCGACGCCCACGAACATCCACAACACCAGAGGAGCTACAGATGCGCTGCCGGCCTTTAAGGAAGGAATAAGCTCTTTTCTTGAAGGTCCCTAAGTCGTAACTGTTCGGAAATACTGCTGGCGACAGCTGATTCCACAAAATCGAAGTGCGTGGCAGAAAACTTCGATTAAAACGCACTGTGGTGGAATGCCAACCATCTAGGTGGTATCGATGGAACTTCGAATTCTGTCGCGATGTACGATGGTGAAACTCAGCAGCTGGGATCAATCCGAACAATTCCTCAGAACATTCCCCGTGGAAAATTTTGTAAAAATGCAAAGAGAAGCAACATCTCTTCGCAAGGCCAAAGGATCAAGCCGATCAGAGAGAGCTTGGTCGCCGACAATTCGAGCCGCTCGACGTTGGATACGGTCAAATGGAAGGAGTTGGTACTGGGGTGCCCCTGCCCAGAGATGAGAACAGTATTCCATGTGGGGCCGAACTTGCGCCTTATAAAGTTGCAAACGGTGGACCGGCATGAAATACTGTCCCGCTCTACAGAGCACACCAAGCTTTTGGAGGCCAATTTGGCCTTTCCTCCAAGTGACCACGGAACTGAACGTCGCTCGATATGTCAACGCCAAGGATTCTGATACTGGCTGAGGCAATAAGGGAATGTTCTCAAAAGAGGAGAAACGACAAAGGGATTCTTTTAGCGGTGAACGCGCAAACCTGTGTCTTTTGGGGTTGAATAGGACCAAATTACGTCGACCCCAATCCGAGACTTTGAATAACAAGGTCTCGACTTCAGACACAAGTTTGTTCCGGCACTCGTCGACGTGTTCCCGAGAAATATTCGCACGGCCTGTATATAGGGCATCACCCGTGCTGTCGTCTGCATAGCAATGAATGCTACTGATTTGTAGCATGTCGTTGATATGCAGAAGGAACAAAGTGGGAGATAGCACACAGCCTTGTGGAACACCAGCATTCACGGGTTTGAGGTCCGAGCATGCACCGTCGACAACAACCTTGATGCTCCGATCCGTGAGGAAGCTGGTGACCCAGTTGCACAATCTCTCAGGAACCCCGTAAGATGAAAGCTTTGAAAGAAGCGCTTTATGCCAAACCCTATCAAATGCTTTCGCTACGTCCAGACTAACCGCCAAAGCCTCTCCCTTAGACTCAACTGCTTCTGCCCATCGATGAGTCAGGTAAACTAGAAGATCACCAGCTGATCGTCCGCGACGGAAACCGTACTGTCCGTCACTGATGAGCTGGTGTTCCTCCAGGTACCTCAGGAGCTGGGTGTTGATGAGTGACTCCATTATTTTAGATAACAAGGGGGTGATGGCAATAGGCCTGTAGTTGGACGGATCAGAGCGGTCGCCTTTTTGGGTATTGATGCACAAATGCTGTCTTCCAAGATTCCGGGACGACGCCTGAAGAGTAGGAGTGCCGGAAAAGACGCGTGAGAACCGGTGCCAACTCAGGGGCACACATCCTCAGCACAATTGGAGGATTCCGTCCGGCCCACTCGACTTATGAATGTCCAGGGAGCGGAGTGCCTTTCGCACTGAGCTCTGCAGAAACTGAATTTCCGGCATGGAGCACTTACACCACGGGATGGTAGGTGGAGAGTTTCCCCGGTCATCAAGAGTCGAGTTGGATGCAAAAAGAGAGCCCAAGAGATCGGCTTTCTCTTTTGCAGTATGGGCCAGCGAATTATTCTCCTTGTGTAGAGATGGGAGAGATGGCTGACAGAAATTCCCCTGGACAGCCTTGGCGAGAGACCAGAATGCGCGGGATCCCGATGGGAGGCGAACTAGTCTCTCGCCAATTCTGCCAATGTGCTTTAACTTTGCCGCAGCGATAACTCTTTTGAAGGACCTGGAGGCAGAGTTGTACTCGTTTTTAAGAGCACTGGTTTTTGCATCCCGAGACGCCGATGCATCGGCCCAGGCCTGGTAGCACTTCCGCTTTCGGCGTGACGCTATTTTGCAGGTGCCACCAAACCAAGGCTGGGATTTACCTCCGACAGGCACTGCAGAGAACGGAATAAAAGTTCCATTCCTGAAGTACCACATCGGTGACAGAATCTGCAACGGCGTTGGGATCATCCAGCGAGAAGCAAACCTGCCCCATGGGTAGGAAGCAAAGAAAGACCGCATTCCATCCCAATCTGCCGACCTATAGTGCCACACACGGCGGAAGCCCACAGATCGCGTTCGGGATCGGCGCGCGATAGGCACTACACTCCGGATCAGACAGTGGTCCGACGAGCCAAGAGGGCATCGACTGAGACCAAATATCCGTCCGGGTGTGAGGTCAGCAAAAGGTCCAACAGGGAAGGTGTATGACCTTCCACGTCTGGGATCCGCGTCGGCGAGGTTACCAGTTGTGTCAGGCCATATGCTAATGCAAAGTCGTGAACAGATCTCCCCGCATGATCGGTTATGCGAGAACCGAGCCAATCGGTGTGGTGGGCATTAAAATCGCCGAGAATCACGATCTCTGCGGATGGGATCTGTTGTAGCACGGAATCTGTAGCCATTTGGATGTGGTCGATGAGTCGGTCAGTTACGGTATTACCGCTATGGGACCTGTAAAGGCACGCATAGACGCGCGGATGGTCGTCGCTGTCGATGCGCAGCCAAACGGTAGATAGGTCCAAACCTTCAAGACTACCGAGGCGTCGAGAAAAGATATCATCTCTGACGTATACGCAAACTCCGGCACGGGGCACAAAGGAGTGTTCTAGTTTGTACCTCGGGTAATGGAGATAAGAGGTATCAGCCGGAGACGATATCTGAGTCTCTGTAAGAAAAAGCAAGGCTGGCTTCGCCGTTTCAAGATGGTAATGAACGGCGCTAAGATTCGAGTGGAGTCCCCTGATATTGCAGAAATCCACGGCGAGCGCGGTAGGGGATGCCATAGTTTCCTTGGGGGTTTTATTTGATACATGTATGTATCAAATAAAACCCTTTGCTGCACTCCTTTTATCAAATTGTTTCAGAAGGTTGCGTGATAAAGTTAGATTAAAGTTTCTGTGAAACACAATAATTAAATTCAAAAAGGAATACTAAGTTACTTTATGCATCTTAATAATCAGCAAAACTCTGAAGGTGATTGTAAAGATTCTCAAAAGTATTATTTAATTTTACTTGTTTACCTAAAATATACAATATTTTTTAGTTTTATTTCACTCTTGGCTTCGTTGCTTTTAAACTATTCAAGTTATAGTTAAGTTGTAGTACATACGATACAAATACTTGTCCTGTGCGGAAGTTGAAGCCGCGACTCGAAGCGTCTTAGCCAAACGCTCAACCACTTCGCTACCGAGACGTGTTTGATGACGTAGTAGAGATTATGACAAAATGATTTGGCTTTATGGTAGTGGTTAATTAACCATCGACAAGGCAACGCTACAACGGGTCGTCGGCGCGGGCCAGCGATAATAACGTACATGTAATCCGATAAAATATATGTACGTGGGAGGCAATAGGTGCCTCCCGTGCCGCTCGTTACTTGTAATTACTTTCCGACGTTTTCAGAGATCCGCAGTACCAAAGAATACTGGTCATATTTCGTTTTTAACCACGTATTGATATTTGCAACAATCATAAGTATAAGGGGTTAAAGTATGAAATTGCCATTCTCTATTAAAAAAATCAAATAACTTTTTTTCTAAGAAAAAGTATATTCATTTTTAGTATTTATCCTCATTATGTATACATTTCTGCCATTTCGCGAGAAGATTATTTATGCCTGGGGATCCGGACTCTAAAAAGTCTGTGAATGCATTTTGTACTGCTTCCTGCGAACATTATTGTTTACGTTGTAGGAAAATGTCCAAATAAAAATTTAGCGATTTAGCTGGTGAGTATGGACAATGGCATATGATTCCTAACAGCATTCCTGCAGGTCTTGTAATGGTGTTTATCATGAACTATCATGGAGCAATAATGGTGAAAATCAACTGACAAGTCGGGGTTGTTTCTCTGAGAGTTTCGCCATTATTGTTCGAATATATTCCTCGTAGAATATCGATATAGGGATGTTTGTAAATTTTAAATTAATCTTAAATCTTAAATTTTAAGTTAGGAAATTTACTTTATTAAACACAACTAATTGAGCTAATTAAGAAGAGTACGAAGAATCCTATTGAAAATGAGCGCATAAATTCTTCTTGTTTATTTATTTAATAATGAAAATCTTTAAAAATAATTTCGGCATTAAACAAACTTGTTCATAATAAGGAATTTTGTACACGAATTAAGAAACGATGGCAATTAATATGCTACCATTAAGATTGATTTCCACCCAACTCGTTTTTACTTTTCTTATTTTATTGAAGTTTCATCGATATTTACCAAATTATGACAACCAAATAGAACTTCCATTAATTATGTTGGCAATAATTTTAGTGACGCGGCGTAAAATTACGGGTTCCTAACATAATGTGAAAATAAAGGGCTTCAAGACTTACTTTTTAAATTAAAAAGTATTGGTGATCAAGAAAAGGAAATACGATTTAAAAAACATTTACGTGATTCGGATACTTTATACTGAAAAAACGAAAGAGATAGTACAATCATTTCATGCCCTTTATCAAACGTCCGTATAATGAAACGCAACTGTAACCTTTTTCCATATAATAAGAACGCCTTTTTCTCTATCATGTTTTTGTTTCATAAGTGTTAAATCTTAAAGGAACCTTGTGAAGAATACATATAAAAAACGTAGTAAAATACAAAAATATGTCTCCGGACGGCAGAAATTAATTATTGGTTATTCAAAAGAAAAGAGCTGGAATGAGAAATGTAGAGATAATTTGTCAATGAGGATTCATTGTTGTTTGGTTTAGTGTAACCCGCTAGTGAGGCTGATAAATGTCCTTTCAGAGTGCGCCGTCAGTCAAATCGCGGTTGCCTGCCCGCAAGATATATTGTGGACCCAAGACTCGTCCTTTTGGAACGCCTCGCCCCTTGCACCCCTGTGTCACTTAAATTAACAATTTTAATGATGATTTCATTAAATTTTTAAATACGCTGGATCCTCATCTTAGCTTGAAAGCATTTGTATTTCTCCTTGATTCTGTTTATTACTTTTATTAAAACACTTTTACAAAAATTTCATGAATCATGCCAAAAGTTCTCATACGGGTTAGAGATATAAACGCTCTTCAAAACTAATACTTCTGATTTTAAATTGTTGGATCATTAAAATGATTGAATTGCATTATTCTTTTCAAAACTTTTAACCGTAAAATATAATATGTAATAGTGATATAACACAATGAATAATGACAAAAAAATAATAATAATTCACATGTATAACATGACTGTTCGAACGTTGTTAAACTATAATTATCATAAGACATTAATGTCTACTAGATTTGAGACATCTGTGAGAATCGAGCCCGTTCGCCCACATAATATTTTCTTTTTTTAAATAATGTGCATTGTAAATCTTTGTTTTTCTAATATTTTTAATGTATATTTGTGCTTTCAAACCTGAAATCTTTCATCGATACGAAGAAATAACACAGGAAGACATTTAATAGATGATTTTTAAAAATATTATCCCGTCTCTGTGATTCTTCCTGTACCGTACCGTAGACTTAAATACTAAGAAGCCAATCGCTCAGCTAATGTCAGATGAGCCACCGATCGTAGTCGATCAATTAAGAGAAGGATGTTTTTACTATGATATAGAATACATGTTTATATTAATAAAATCGTCGATAGAAATCGAAACGAATGTGGAAATCTAAAACCAAATCAGAACGCCGCTTCCACTAACGCCCATATTAACAAACGGTATTATGAGGTCTCACAGAGACATCATAATAACGTTTGTTACACGAATGCACAGAGATACAAACATATGCCACTCCTCTGGAGCGCCCTGGCCGATAAGATCAAAGCAGCTCCTAATAGGGATTAATTTAGGAAACAAGTTCGTGAATACCTAATGGATCATTGACAATATTCTTATCTATTTTTGATTTTTATTACATATTTATATATTTATCTATGTATCTTTTTATGTATTTGTATACTTATTTGTGTAATTTATATTATAAATATTTATATGTTGTATAATTATATAGTGTTTATATGTATATTTATTAATATATTGTATGGAGTCCATTATTATATTTTTATTCTTTTTTTTTGCACCTGTCATCTATTTTTCACCACGGCAAAGGTTGACTGGTGGAGAATGCCACTTGGCATTAAGTCCGCCTATTGTAACCTTTAGCTTAAGGTCAACAGTAAAGAATAAATAAATAAAAACTCTTGGTGCTTTATATGTAAACGGCTACGGCCGAGAAACGTCGATCAGAATGTGGGAGTGCCAACGTAGTTGAAAATCACGGAGAATGGAGCTTGTAGTGTGAAATTTGGACCTCAATAAGGGATGTGAACATGTTTAGAAACAAGTTGCTCTGTACATCATCTATGACACGCTTTATTATATTCGGTTTAGGTTCGAAGAAATCGAGCCGCTAGGAAGGTATAACATAATGCCGTACCTTCTACGGAAGGTTAAAAAGCGCTTTATGAAAGCGTATGATGGAACTGGCTGCGGGCAGGCGCCGGTTTCGGGGCGCACAGAGCTGGTACTCTCGCACTAGAGTTGCTACTTCTCAATACTAGTCTGAAAAATTTGGGTTCGGAATATTCGGATACATTTCTATTATCAGTCGTTCGCAAGAACCTCTTCTATGCAGAGTACTACACCGCGAGCAGTTGATATAAATTTTTGTAGAAAAAGCCGGTGGTACATTCCGCCTTGTAGTCCCATTTTATAATAATAATTTTTCACCTTTTTTCCTCAACGACCTATTAACAGTCCACTAGGTTACACAGGTGACATTAAAGTAGTTTTAATTAAAAATAACTAAAAATATTATTTAACTTATTTATACTTTGTTTGAAAAGTAGTTTTATTAAAATAAAAAATAAGCCCTTTATTTTAGTCTTCACTTTCCATCGAGTTTTTTTTCGAGCTTAACGTGGTAAGTGGTGAGTATGCCGCTGTGTTGTGTTTAAGTCAACGATACAAATCGTACATAAGTATCAAAAAACTTCTTGCTACGAGCCCTCCACATATGTATCGAACTGGGGTCTCCTGATTCGTAGGCAGATAAAAGGTACTAATAAATAAATTAAAGCTGTATATCAAGCATAACACTCGTCTTCTGGAATCTCTTCCATAATGCTTTAATTATTTCGTTTTCGGTATCAAACTATTTATTTAGTTTGACGTGGGTTACATTTCATTTGTGAATGCTAACAGTTTTGGTAGCGTTTTCGACTTAGAGCGACCGCAACAAGCATGACCCGCCTAACAAGAACAAACAAAGTAATTAAACACATCAAACGTAGTGAAATTGAAGCCACGACTCAAAGCGAGGGCCAGCGCTGGTAGCCGTCCGAGAATTCGAAGGCGGTCACTACATGTTACGATATGATGAAAATTACTAGAAACCAATATCGCTTCAAATGAGTTAGCGTTTTTATAAGCGACCTATTAGCGCTCACATTGATTTCTTAGTTCGAGAGAATGCCATTCCAGGTTTTGAATCCCGTTATCACCGTAATAGCTGCATTGCAATTTTACCACGTTGTCGGTGGCGAAAAAAAAATTATGAGGAAACTACGATGTTTAAGAAATGGTAAATTATATTGTTATTTTGAGAACATTTGAAGTCTGCCAGTTCGCACTAAAGTAGCGTGGCGGACCCTTACAGTATCTAAAACCCTCTCGAACTCATCGAGAAGAGGCCTTTCCTTAGATGTGGGACATTAACAGGCTGCTGCCTTAGTACACTACTAGTGTGTAGCGAAATCAATATATATATAGGCTAAATTTTATTTGATTGGGGTGAAAAACGAACCCACAGTCGTCTGATGGTAAGTGTCTACTGCAGCCCGTGGATACCCACAAATAACTTCTATGGGGAGAAGGTTACAGATTGTTACCCATGAGAACTAAGATCGAATGCGTCATAGCCCGTAATTATGCTGGTAATATGTATGTTTGAGTAAGTCTTTGCATTTGGTGTCACGGTGTAAGGCTAAATGTACTTAATATACCATCGGGCTATATTGTAAGAAATAAGAAATATCATCGGCTTATATTGTGAGATCACACGTCGCCGTGTGCATCACACAAGAAATGCAAAAAGTCTTTGTTACTTTAACTCCTATTGAGTTTTATTTTCTTCGCAAATTATAAATAACGCAATAAGGTTAATTCTATCCTAATTTGTATTTAGTAAATGTTTTAAATCCATAAAGCCAAATAGTAATATTCTAAACAATTATTTATAAAGTAATTGATTACATTATTATATTAAATATTACAGTAGATAATTAAACCACTCGGCTATCGTGGTAAGATAAAATTACAAAAAATTATCATTTGAAATACGCTCTACATATTTATATGTTTAAAATAATAATATAAAGCAAACTTTATGATTTCTAGAAAGCGCGAACGCCGTTGAAAATTAGATTGGTGAATTAGACTTTTTTACACAATATTCGAATACAAAATATTTATGACTTTTTATCGTTTGATTTCTAAATTATCGAAACAGTAAGATGTGAACGGAACGGTTGTGTATCATTCGCTAAATGTAAGCCACTTATGAAAATTAATGTAACACGTGGATAAACCAAAGCCTATTTTCCGCGCGAAGTAAACCGAGCGGTTACAAATTGCTTTGGGCAAAGCGTAAATTTTAATTTTATCTCTAATACCCAAATGAGCACCGTGACTCGACATAATAAATGTACTTTTCCCACGTTAGCTGCGCGGTCGATTCAGTTAAACCATTCGCGATTTCTGAATAAGTGCAGGTGAGTCCGAACCAGTTAGTTTCTTATTAAACCAACCTTAATTAACCAATAAACAATCAAATTATTAAACAAGATTATTTTTGTAAGATTAGTCGATAGATGCAGGTGGCTCAGGATCAATCGTAGAGGGAGGAATATGTTTGTGACGTAAGCTGTGGATTTGTGACAGGCTGTAATGATGATAATGAATGAAACAGTAACTTTTAGCCAGTATTTAAAGTTATGAATGGTAAAGTAAGTGGGATTTCGCTCGCGGGTGTGTAATAGGGTATGATATGCATGTTTTAAATAGGTGCTTTATTTACTACGACTATTTGAAAGGGCATTGAGGCGGCCGGATATGTATGCCGCTTTATTCCTTACATTTTTTATATGTTACTTGAAGTTTTATTTGCGGTCTATGGTCTGACTTCTGAACCCCTTGGGATGGGTCTGTCGAAAATGGTGATTTGGGAAAATTTATTCCTGGTGATAGATAGATAGATAGGCGTTTAGGAACTCTTCTTTTTGTGAACAAGTTTCCCTTGCTCTTTTCAGAATTTACTTTGATTTTTCATATCCTAAACCAATCGCTTAATGCGTTGACTGCGGTTTGGAGGCGAATGTTAGTCCTCGATACGTTAGTATCGGAAGCGTATAGAGTAGAGTCGTCGACGGATAGTGCCAGTTCAACTTTATTACTATGGCTATTGAGAATAACGCTCGTGAAGAGAGGACCAAGCCTTGCGGAACATCCGTTCTTATAGGTTTGTTACCGGAGAGAATCCACACAACCTTGTAGCGAAAGGTGTGATTCGATAGATGGGCTTATATGATGTGCAGAGGTTTGTCTGGTACCCTGAGGGAGTAAATATTGTTTTCCCGGCCGTTATGCCAGACTTTAACGAATGCCTTCACGACTCACGAGCAGGAAGAGCGCCCCCACACTACATTTTGGTCTGTCGTTAAGGCACTCAAGTACGTGCTCCGTGAGGCGGTGTACTTGTTGAACACACGACTGTATTACTCGAAAGCCAAACTACTCGTTTGAAAAAATGTTAAGCGACTGAACGCTATCCTTGAATCGGATGAGTATAATGGGTTCGTAAATTTTCACCAGAGAGTTGAGGAGAGTGATAGGTCTATAGGTTGATGATTTGATAGATTTATCGGCTTTCGCTTTTTGGGAAGGATTATTACGTGAGCCTCCTTCCAGGACTCTGGAAAAGAACAGCTGGTAAGGAGGGCATTGAATATGGCTACTAATAAGCATAGTAGCGGGTAGTCCAGATTTGATCACTCTATTCGAGATACCGTCGGCTTCTGAAGTATTAGGTAAAAACGTATCATCAAAATATGATATCTTTTACCTCTTCAATCGAGTTTTGAGGTAGTGGGTACACCCGACTCTACTCGATACTTTATTTCCTCTCTGAAGGTGGACAGGAACGGTAGGATTTGTGTTAGAAGAGAGAGATCTTCGAATGCTATTTGATCGTTGGGGCTGTAGAAACGGTTTCTGAATTCGCCAACTGCCAGTATGCAGTGTGCGAGGGCGAGATGTCTTCCATTGGCTTGTTTTACCTTTGACCCCTAAGCTCAGCCAGCGATCTTTAAGTTCCCTTTGAGGTGGCGTATTCTAAGTTGATTGGCCTCTGTCCTATATCGGTCGTATAGTCGTTCTGATTTTTTGCACAGAGATAGTTAGGGACGGAGATGGAAATATATATAGATGGCGCCACTAAACACTGGTGTCCTTGTTTCTTCATAATAATTAATATTATATAATGTACTTAATTTGGAAGACCAAAAATTGCATGCCGCAAAAACATATTAAATATTGACTTGAATTTAATTATTATAAAAGTAGTTATATTCAATAGACTTCTTTTAACATGAGTCTGAAGTTAATGTCAATACGTTAAGTTTTTTAGTCGTAATCGGGTTTACATACGAGGACATATGGATATATGTACCGCAGACAGACCAATTGACGACAACCAACACTTCGTATCGTATTAATAATTCTTTCATATTAATCTAAATTTAATGTTTTGAAAGATCACCAATTACAAAGTGTATTAATTACAGTGTTCTCTTAATAGTTGTATATTTTTTATTTAATGAAATGCAATATAAAATTCGGAGGAGATATGTTAGTAGGCTAAATCGCTTGACTTTGAAAATTCAATAATAATGCTAACTCTCTCAATCGCTTTCACGTTATGAGACGTGCAGACTAGATCCGCCTCTGTACATAATGTAAATTTTTAAAATAGTTATGAATTTGCAGACGCGCATTAGAGACCAAACAACAATTTCTTAAATTGTCTGTTAATTTGTTTGCGCATTGTGCAAAAACTATCTAACGGATTTAGACTAATAATACTTTTGTATTCTAGTTGATTATTTTAATAATAACACTCACGAACTAACTTTAAATTTGTGCCAGCGTCGGTTTGCAAGCTTCTGTTTGTCGGTTGACAGTTATGGGTCGGGTACATTCTACCGGACGCAATTCCCCGCATAAATGTTTCTAATTAGTACTCTAATTTTCACGTGTTTTTTGTTCTAGTAAAACTTATTACGTAACTAGCACATATTTGCTAAAATGTTGTTGTGTGTTCTAATTCCGCCATTATTCGGTCGCCAGAGGATCGTTTGTTTGCTAGTAGGGTGCACCATGTTTAGGTGAGTTTGATATTTGGAGTAAGATATTGGTATATTCCTTCTAACGAATATTCAATCGAATTTGCCGAAGCCAAACCTAACCGACTGGTGATGGGGAGTAGCATCGCTAGAGCAGGGGTGCCGGGTACCGAGCTCTCCAACCAGCTTGCCCAGCATCGTGAGTATGGGCAAACCTTCCAATAAATGTATGCTTTGCTGGCGGTTTCTTGGTGAAGTGTATGTTCAGCAGTGTATTGAAATAGACAGAGGAGGACGAAAACACACACTTTCACACTACTTAGTAGTTTTTGTGTGTAACCTAAATTATATTGTAAAATGTATAAATACATAAGTAGTATAAAGTTAAGATAAGTAAAAAAAAAATTATTTATTGTGAAACAAAAAAGTTCATATATGCTGTGAAACTTAATAAATGTTTACTATTAGTCGCGGTAGCACATACGACAGGGGCTCGCCTCTCATTTCATAGAATGGAAGCAAAACTAAGGTTTACGCGATGCTTGAACTATTAAAATTGTTAATTTCCATTTTAAATTCGCATTTACATTGAATGATAAGATTACAAGGAACTCAGGATATCGTTAAGTATAAAAACATTCCTAGGGTATATCATTTGTATCCACTGGAGCAGTGCGATCAATTCTGCCTGGCTTTAAAAAGTTAGAGAAGGTCTAAACACAGCTGTGGAACGCCACCATTACTGCCACCAGTCTGTTACTTAGCGGGCTTTTAGCTGGCGGGTTGTATATACGAATTAACTAAAAATTGTACATAAAAACCTCTTAAATATGTTAGAAAAAAGTTATTTCGCACTATTCAGCTCAAAAAGCTGCATTACATAATGATGTGACACCACACGTTCGTTAAGCGTTCTTGCGTAATTTCAAGATATTATACAACATTGTAAATTACCTCTAGGCCTTTAACAGACGCAATACTTTTGGTCCCGCCAGAATATTGGTTTTATAGTTTTTTAATAGTTAGCTGATCTGCTTTCGAATCAAGAAACTCGAGTTTGATCCCCCTACGTGAAAGGCACGTACCAATGATGTTTATGAAACTTCCGTGCGATTTGTATCGTTGGCTAGGACACTAATATGGCGAAAGGCTTACAACATGTTACTTTACGTAATATATGTAATTAATAAAAGTATATAATTGCCGTTTAAAATTTTTCAATATTAAACGGCATTTTCTTACTTTGTTATTACAATTATTGGCACGGACAATTTGCGATCAAGGACTGACTAATCCCAAGTCTCTGCTGAGGAAATTATCCGCCGAATATTTTAGCTTATATTATATGAATTGCGTACTGTCTGTCGTACGGTAAAAGGCCTAAAATTAAATGTTCAACTTCTGCGCAGACCCGATCAGAATGCGAGTCACGACATGACAGTTTATTACAACTTCTCAACATTTCTGGCATCGTTCGAATGGGGTATAATTTTCATACGCCACTGTATGCCCGACGTAAAAATTAGATTCATCAAGCTCCTTGGGCAAATTTATTTAATATATGAATGTATTGCATTTACAATTTATTTCAAAATGAATGCGTGAATAATGTTTTACCAACTTAAGTAAATTCTGAGTTAATGTGCATGTAAAATATGTTAGGCGAGGAAAACCTTCGAAAATGATAATGGAAGTTATAATAAATATGAAAATTATACCACCACCGCCTTATTTCATTACCCACTTAGAAGAATAAAGGAATAACCATAAACCACTCGACCGTCGTATTCCAAGAATCATATTTTAATGCTTTGTTGATTTTCACAACTTGTGTAATTTTTTCTTCCAATTATTGCAAATGCGTGGAAAGATTTAGATAGGAAAGAAAGGATTGGTGTTCACATGTTTTTTTTTGTTTCATCTGCGCTTGTATTTACTAAACATTTGTTTTAAAGTCTTTATTAATTACATTCAGTTTTTAATTCAAAACCTGGCAACGATTCAATTTCGAGAACGAAGGTTACGGAAGGGATTTGATAAATATAAGAGTTGAAATGACTTATTTTACGCTAAATCCTAATGTTTTTCTCTTACGTAGTTTTGCAATGTGATCGCGGCGTAGGAGAACAGACAGATGACGAGCAGCAGGATGTGACATCTATTGTGCGAGGTGCCGGGTTGCGCCATCGTTTATTTACATGGCAACTACTCTCATTAGTAGATTAGTTGTCCAGCAGTGGTAGGTGGAAAGAAAAAAATGTTTTTATTATTAAATATATTAGAAATTCATTGAAATACATGCTTAAATATATTCAAAACTAACGTATGGATCTATCTGCTTCAAAGTAGTCTCAAAAAGTAATGCTATATGCATTAAGGTAAATCAGCCCTGCCTTATAAGTATTCCTTTCAACAGTATTACCAAGGGGCCTTTAACGTGTTGAAATTTTTAATGTAAATATTAAAAATGAATCACACACATTTGCTTTAGGCTAAAATTAAATGTAATAGATCAAAGTGATAGGTACAAGCGTGATGGTGGTGAAAGAAACTACCTCCTTTTACGACACTGTCTCCCGCGAGGGTCTAAAAAGTCGACCAAGTTAATAAAAACTTGTGGCCTCCGAAAGTTGACGGAATAATCATCTGAATTATGCTGGACCTAAGGAATAATATCCAGACTGGTGACGGGCAGTGGCGTCTAGGGTGCGAAATATCTGGTGTGAGATCGCCAACGAAACTACCGCCATGGCGATTACCGCTAATGCTCCTATGGGATTCTTAACATCAAAAGTCTATTTAAGTCCATAGCTGAACTAGGTCTTTTAAAGAAAGCACATGTAAAAGTCGGCATGCATTTCTTAAAAGGTTTGCCAATACCCATCACGAAGTTATGGTAGTTTGTGAGATTTAGGTTCTGTAAATGCGACGTTTCGCTATCATTTGGACACTAGACAAGAGCACCACGTGCATTGAGACAAACATTTGTAGAAAATGATAAGAATAAAGAAGAAAAAAATAATAAAAATGGTGATATTCATAATGTGAATACTAGGCTCACAAGTTCGTGATGCCAGTTAATTGAGAGTAGTACTCCATAGAGTTAGTAACTCGTTATTGGGGAAATGTATACGTTCCCACAACAAAATCCCAGCAAGTGCGCAAAGTCTTTCTATCAATAGGTTTAAAAAATTTGTTAAACTAAGACTTTATAGAAAGGGTTATTATAATATAAATGAATACCTGTCATCTCCGTCAAAGGAACCTCATTAAGAAACGGTGGTAGATTTGTATGTTGGTAGAAAGGTATGTTGAATAAACGATTTGACTTGATTTGTTTTGATAGTATATTCCCGCTAATACTCCTAAGAAGAAATGGTGGTATAATTATTTATTTTTGTTAATCAGTTTAACGTCCCCTCAATAAACCAATGCTGGACACTGGACTCAGGTATCACAGGATCCCTGTGTCGTTTGGTCTGCTAATGCAGTTATGTTCTATAGCCTTTTTTTAAAAGAATACTTGTAATGATATTAATGATACCAGCAAGTTATTAAACCCAAACGAAGCTTGAGTTTGTAAAATAGTCGAACGGCTACTTATTATAAATTTAAAAAACGTACCTTCATTGAAATTCTTAATTGAAGTTCATAGGCTACAAGCTACCTTATTACTATACAATGTTATTTTAATAATATTAGTAAGTAAAAACACAATTATTTTTAAAAAGTAAGCTCGTAAAACAACTGTATTAATAAACAAAATGCTTCCACTAGCTCCTTGTAAGTGCCCACTGCTGTGCAAAGGCCTCCTTCTCAAATACTAAGAGGGGTTTTCGGAGCCGGGAAGTGATGCTGATTTGTGTAATTATGTATTTTGACTGCCTTATTCCAAATGCTCAAAGACTGAAACTTTGTTTAAAAAGTATTAGCCAGTAACAATCCAAGACTCAGATAGATAAACTGCTGTAATAAAAATCGTGGCAACTGAAAATTTCCTTTCGTCTATAACCAACCAGTGTTGCGATACATTGAATAGAAGGTGGCGTTCGGGACACAAACATAATTTACTTATCTCACGTGAGACCAGAAAGTTTCGTTCAAACAAATAATATAGGTTTACATTGGTGCGGGGAGCACCTGGGCGGCACTACGATCGGTGTGTCTCCTGGGAAATAAAAACTTTGTCGCACGTCGCTTGTCCTAAAGCCTTCTTGCAGTCTCCGGGCTACGCGACACGTTCACCGATTTGCCACCAACGTACAGTTTATGGCTTTGATTCCCAACAACACTGTTCGTTTACGATATTGTTTCTTATTATTGCCGCGTAAAGTGAAAGCGCAAACGTACGACTCTGACGATACTGAGATCCTGAATTGAATTGCAGAAGAATTTATCTTTCCATTTAGCTGAGCAGATAAAATTGTAACCAAAGAATCTTTTGAAACATTATCATTGTGTATCGCACATCGTGCATCGGTATTTTTAATTAAAAAGTTACTAAGTATAATTTGAAATGAAATAAGAAGGTTTTTATTCTCTAATAGTAGAGTTTATTAAATGAACTTTGCTAATATTACTATAGCGCCGAAAGTTTCCAACGTCCTGAGTTCGATAACTGCTTAGATCTCAGTGGAATTTTTAAATTAATTCAAGGGAAAAATAAAATTAACAAAGTTTGCGAAGATTATATTACGCCGTCGTAATTTCTATCAAGAAACTTGTAATATATTTGGGAGTATAATATTTTCTACTACAGTTATCACGTTTTCAAGTTAAATGTTTATTATTATATTACGTTGAAGTCTTTTTTACATTATTATTTATTCTTAAATAATGATATAAAAAAGACTGATATGTTCGTAGCCTAAGACAACATTTATATTAGTTTACGATCGACTGAGTGGTATCTGCCTCCGAATCAAAAACCTCATCCGTTATGCCACAAAAATTTTTCACAAAAAATCCGAGTGGTCATTCCTCGATAAAAACATACCGTGTCATTTATCATATCCACGACATGGTTACATTTATTGTCGTTGCTCATTATGGTTGTTATTATTATTAACCATATCTTGGATAAACGAAACTATGTTAAAGAATAACACGGTATGATTTTAAGGCCCCAGGCGACCCCCTGTGTGGACGGCTCGTACAAATGAGTTTTCGCAACTTGTATGCGTATCGTTTCGTAAGCCTGAACACTCAAGTTAAGCTCTAGTTAAAAGTGGGTTAGCACAACTAAAATAAATGTCTAGACTTCCACCCTATTATTAGGTATACGGACGCGAGAGCTTATATATATATATATAAGACAGGCCACGACTTTAGAGGAACACCGGTGTGACTGACTGATTGCTTCGCCAAATTTTGTTAGGCGTTGTTTATTTAGGTAGGTCACTCAGAGGTGTAGGCAGACTTTTACGATCCTGAAACTCTTCTCTTGCTTCTATAACATCCAAATAGTTTGTTTTCTTTTTTTTTAGTTATACACTTGTAATTATAACTTTATTTTCATTGAAGTTTTTACGTTTACTGTGAAATATAGGTTTACTAAGAAAGCATCTTTTTTTTTAAAAGTTAGCTCTTACTCACCACATTAGGTTAATGGGTTCGTGAGCACAATGCCGGTACCCTCGCGCTAGTGATACTGCTTCTCATCGATAGTCTATGGGATTTATGTTCACCCACACATTCGTATGCAAATTCGGATAATATTTTCAACATTCCATTATCTAGTAGGGTCCATCACGTGGAGGAGAGGTTGCCATTTGGTGAAAAAGATTAACATCTTCCATTACATCCAACTGATAACTACTAAACAGACTTCGAATATACCTGATCCCTAAATTATCCAGAAAAAGATATAAATTCCCCTTATTTTTTGAGAAGGGTTTAAAATTAGAAAAGCTGTTTTCACCGCTACCACAGTGCGAGTTAGCTTTCTTTACTAGACCTCCAAATAATTTTAGTTTATAGTCATGCAGGTTTCCTTACGATGTTTTCCTTCACCGCAGAGCATATACTCCATCACATAGTTTTAATTGTAAAACTAAAATTGACGATCAAACCAACTTAAGATTCCTCTCAAATTTTTATACTGTGGAAAATGAGTTAACGTATTGTATTTAGTGTTAATACGATTCGTTCTCGTGTAAAAAGTTTTTCTTTTCCGTATTCAGTTATGGTCATGTGGCAAGTGATGCTATGAAAAGTAAATTTGTTTTTCCTTCTTTTATTGTACACTGATCTATAAAACCTTTGAATAAACATTTACCTTCTTTGCCCTTTAGAAATCGTAAAAAGGATCTGGGAACTTCACCCTAAACTTATTTAAACTTTCACCCAAGAAAATCCTTTGCGAAAGCAGTTTAAATGCAGAATAGAATATGTATTAGAGAATAGGGAAAGGTAACGGTGAGTCGATTTATAGATAAATAAACGTAAGGGGTTCTCTAAGCGCTGCGATTTTTTGCTATTGAATAAAGAAAGTTCCATAGGTATGGATAATCAATATTGTAAATAAAGCTTGTTTTTCAAAATTTTTATTTCTGTTAATATTGCAATATTTTTCTACGATAAATTAATTGTATACATTTAATAAGTCGCTTTACATTTTATCTTTGTTTAAGTGGTATTGTCTTGTCAGCTGTTGTAGACTGTTTTAAATTATTTTTACACAAAGTATTCATGGGATTATATTTTATTATATGCTCTAAATATATAGCATATTTTCATAAATACTTTGTAATTATGAAGAAAGGTACAAAGGTATTATAGGTATTAAAGACATTGTCTTAAGCAGTTAATCGTTTCTGATGAAATTACGATTAAAGAAAACATAAACACTGGCCTATCATGTAGACCGTATAGATCAGCTTTTATGTTTTCAAAGGGTTTTGAAAAACTTAAAGGCCTAAAGGCATTTCTTTATACGTCAAGACGAATTTCCAATTTTAACTTTAGGAGGCTACGGCAGCGATTTCGGAATTATCTTTTCTCTTTGATGGACTTATCAGGTTGTGTTGATCTTTTAAAGATTGAGCGAAGCGGTTTAAGATGTATGAATTTAATAGTTATTTATTATTGAAATGATTAATTGATTCTTGTAGTTAAATATTTGAAGATTTCCAATTTATTGACGAGTTTTCTATATAATCTTTGCTAGAGGCCAATGTTCAGCAATGAACTTATGACAGGCTGTAATGATGAAAGGTATTTTGAAACTTGAAGACACAACTTGAAGTGGACTCGTGGACGGCCGGATAGACTTTCCTGTGCAACTGCGAATACATCTGCAATCAAATTCTTTTGTCACATCTCCAGAAATCCACAGTCGATGAAGAGATTTGTTATCCAAGATCAAGGCAAAAATCACGTAGTCCATCAACCATTCATAGGACATTTAAAAAAAGGCAACTCGACCATGGTGCAGTGTACTAACATTGCGAAACACCAAAAGTGGAGAATCTTAGTCAAAGCCGCGAAAGGAGAGGATTTATCGACCCTTTTTTCCCGTGGGTATGGTAAGAGGGGAATAAAGGAAATGTCTTCAAAAATACAATACCTACCGTCAGATTGCGGGATAATCATCTCTAAAAATTAAGTAGACCCAGGACGGGCAGCAGGGACTAAGGTGCTAGATGTCTGGTACTGCGATCACCAATCCGCATGCAGATTGTGGCGATTACAGCAAATCTTTCTTATGAGACAGGCTTATTTCCTGCCGTGTACTATTTACTGGCTGTTGAGGTTAAAGGTTAAGTTAATTCTTGAAAAAATTATTAATATTTTTATTAATCGTTAAATGTATTTAAATACGCAGTGACACTTTGTTACTTAAAGCACTAAATCAAAATGAGATTGCGGCATAATGCACAGTAAAAGTCAGTGGTGCTGTGTGTCATTGTTTAGCGATCTCGGGAACGTCGCTGGAGTCAATATGCGGAACATTTCCTATTACACGCCCACTTCTTCCCTTGAACGGGTGGATATTATTGGAGTGGATGAAACCGTCTTAATTAATATTTTCGCCTGACAGTTATTATGATTGGCGTAGGTCCAATTTCGAGGAGTATTCAAAAAGTAAAAAATATTGAATACTGTGTTGTGAATTTCACAGTGAGTTTTTATAAACATTTGTTGTTATTTTATCACAAATGTTTGGTGTCTCATTTTTCAGATAATTATTATTAATTTTAATATTAATCATATTGAATCAGAATCAGAGTTATACATTTTGGTAACCTAGTAATGGATAAGTATAACGAATTCATACGCAGCGTAAAAATGGGTCTCGGACGAGGGTTTCATCATGTAGCATTTTTGGTTCACGTTTAAAATAGAAATGTTTAAAAACAACATTGAAATATCAGCTTTCGTGAGATCATAGCAAATTTTTATTCCAACACAATTTGTAATGGAAGCGACACGCGGAGACAAGAGAGCACGGCGAGGTCGGGCGGCGGGGCACGGGGCCGGCGAAGGCGGCAAAATTACTTGCAAATTCCATTTACAAACTCGACGGCCAGGCGTCGTCAAAAGAAACTGGCTGGCTACCACAGCTACTCGTTACGTACACTATGACCGTCATTGTCGCGTTGGTTCGAATTGGATCTTATTTTTTTTAGGAACGATAAATTGTTAGGGAAGGAGCAAAAGTGACGAGAGACAAAATAAATTCGTTATGAATAAAGGAGCTCCCAGTCCCAAGCACTTCGTACGTTTTAAAAAGAAACAAATTGTATAGCCTTAATTTATATGTGCTCAGGCATCACACAAATTGTTCTGCTATTAAAACATAGTGATGTAGTTAACTTAAATCGTAACTGAATAATTTAATTGACAAAGTTATAGTTTTGAATTTTTTTATGCTCTGTTAATATTTAGACAATAAAATTATGTAAATTTATCCCTTTTATAAAGATGCGTCAGTATTTGTAGTAATATATCGTTTGATTTTAGAATGAAGATATGATATTTTAAAGCATGTTTAACGAGTAACGCTGATATAACCAAAGCAATACTCGAATTTCATTATGGAGAGTCTATATGGAGTTTTGCTCAAGTTAGTTATATTGCCGCAGAGCGAGGTGTTGAGTTGTTGCCCCCAACCTCGCATCGTCGTGTTTGACTTTAACTTTGCGTACGATTGTGTACAATCACACTTAGTAATAACAAAAATTACAGAAGCCATTATTTATTTCACTATTCTAGTTTCAATTTACAATCAAAATGTGTGAAATTCTTTTTGGTACATTATAGTACTAAAATATTACATATTTTTATACATATATATAAAATAAATCCATTTAAAAAGTAAGCTTGAAGAATATATAATATTGTAATATTAAAAATGAAAACTAGATATGTCGCGGAAAGAAATGTTCATAGATTCTTTTTGTATTAGTAGCAAATTTACCAATGGCATAAAGAGCAGCTACGGAGTACGATTGGTATGTAAGTTACGAGACGTTACTGCGAACTTAGCTCATTACCACTTCTACGTTACGAGAATGACAATGGAAAGAATTTTTGCTTCATTCTCGTCTAAGCTTATTAGATGCTGTTGGACGTGTAGTGGCACGAGTCGAGAGCGGTTCGCGAACTGGCGTATTGAATTTCTCGCTTCAACTCCTGGGAGAACTATACTGCACTTGTTATTTGTGAATTGTACCTACTCGTATAATAAACGCTGACCATGTAGTTGTAAATCTGTTGCGTGAAATAGCACGGTATCGTATTGTTGTAGATAATATTTTCATATTACATTAAGCTTTTTGTGAATTGAATAAACACTACAGAATTTATTTAATTTCTTATTCATTTTATTAGGTGAAAAATAACATTTCAATGCAAATAGTAATAGGTTTCTTCTTATATTGTAACGGAAATTCATAATCCTCAGGGGTGACAACGTATCGGCATCTTAATTCATAATCAAGGATAGATGCAGGTGTCTATACGCCGTCGTAATCGGATGAATTGTGTGCTCATATGATAACGCATTTATCTTAAAAAGAAAACACATTAATATATTATGTTATCACTTTGAACGCAAATCGTATTGGTACAGATGCATAACCATGGTAAAAAGAACAAGGAACTTATGACACTTGATAGTACCAGTTCACAGTGAGCGGACTTGATGCCGAGTGGCATTTTCTGTTAGCCAAACCCGTGCGTGGAGATAAAAATAAGTGGAATTATTAAAAAATGTTATCAATATATTAAGTTTTTTTGTCGTACTGAAATTAAATTAGTTTTGTGTATCAGTAGCATTAACAATAGTAATAATTAACTAAGTAAGAAAAATATATGTGTACGATCTGCGAGTACGTTCTTTAATGATAATGTCCTCCTAGCTAATTTCAACCACAGCTATACCTTCAGAAGAAGAGCTACATAATACAGTGTCAAATATCAGTACCACGCTTTCATAATCTTCTTCTTAATGGCCCTATTCAAGTTCATTGTTCAGTATAAGCATCTCTAAGAAAGCGCAAGCAAAAGCCGGTTTAAACATTGCTTGAAAGGTTTGCCCATATTCTCCTTGCTGGGCAAGCGTAAGCTTAAACCCGCGTACTTGTGATGCTGCACCCTATCATTATTTAGGTTGCACCACATTAAAGAGAGGTTGGCTTTTGGACAAAATACAACCTAATCTTTCACAATATGACCAGCTTATATTATTTATTTATTTATTCGATGAAGTTATTGCTGTTAGCCGTTTTGGCTTTTACAGCTTCATAGGTTTGCGCCTGCGTCCTTGAGGCCGCGGGCGTTTATGCTTTAAATAGATGTACAGGAGTACATCTATTTAAAACATCTACTGCTTACCTCTTTATGGTAAGCAATCTAAGGACCGTCCGAGGGAGGTTCGGGCCTCGTCTCGGACGGTCGTGGTGTTTCGGTAGTAATGGGCGGTAAGGACCGCCCTGAATCCCGGGTGCAAGGTGTGTACGCGGGTGTTTGATTTGCACGATACGCTCTTACGCGTCGGCGGGGGATTGTGTATGTGACTCTACTCCTAACTGTATGTACAGTGTGTTCAGGTTGAGTAGTGTTAACCGAAACTAGTTCAGTTTGTCCGTCTGTCGGTAATATGACCAGCGTAAAGAAGCAGGTCGTTTTAACAGCAGAAGTCGATTAACTTCTGTTAGAGACCCAATTTGTGGTACCGGCATCGAGGTCATGTTACTCCTAAAGGTTTACAAAAATCTAAAATAGAAAATATCTTGGTTCTCTACAGAATATGCATGTTTGATGTTGGTATCTATGGCTGTCTGTGATCACTTACAAACCAGTTGTCAAGTGAGCAGCGTTCTTTGTTCAGCCGCGCTCTACATTCAAGTTTTATGTTGCGTTATATCTTGGTTATTGAGGATTTTTTTGAAAGTTTACATATCGAGTGCAGACGTAATTCAGTAGGGCGCGCGTCTTAAATTTCACAGTACACGAACAACCTAAGTTTAATTGCCGGTGCCGGCACAAACTTTTGTTTGCAGTAGCTATTTACTATCAGACAATTCAGAAAACACTCGCTTTGCTTTCTGTAAGGACGTATGTAACTAAGTATATATTAAATATTGATACATTTTTACAACATAATTGCTATTTCTATTTAAATTAAAGAACGTAAACTGCGATTTCTTGCTTAGTAAATTCACTGATACAACCTCAGTTATATGGAAATGAAACACAGATTTCCATTCTCAATCTTTATAGATTTGTCTACGATCACATCAAACAATATTCAAAAGGAAACTAAATCGTTATAATAAATCGGAAATTTGAATTTTATCCACTGGATATATGAAAGAGGTTCGTGTGATTCTATGAATGAGTTATAAGCCGACTGAATCTAAAACGAATTGCAGGATCTAAGCAGTTGTATCGAAAACTCATTTAAAGCATTTTCTATGTTAAAACAAAACGAATAAGATCGATATTTATTCGTTTTTGCTAGTCAGGCTTAGAGTTGTGGGAACATGGCAGTAAATAACGAGAGAGATCGAATTATTTCGATAAGATCGTAAAATGAAACAAGGCGGGCAGTGGCGCGGGGTGTTTTTTGAATATGCTTCACGTATCGGGCGAAGTTTGCGTTTTGGAAAGTTGCAATAATGGATATTTGGTATGATTATAACCGAACGTGTCGAGAACTTACGTATCTCTATAGGTACGTTCTCGATAGTATCTCAGTACTCATCATATATATTATCTAATCGATTTCCCCGCGGCTTCGCATACGTTGAATTCGGGTTAGCAATATCATTTTATTGGTTCTCTTAAAAAAAAACTAGATGAGGCCTCTTATCCAGCTGTGGGACGCTTCGCCGTGTGGCATAAGAGAATCTGCCACTCCGTTATCCTTCTTGTCTCATAGCCTTCGGATTTACCATCCCATATATATCAGGAATGCGTTTTCTAGACCGGTTATGGGCAGAAGCGTTAAAGGCATGCTTAGTGTGGCGATAACGAAAGATTTCCATCAGTTTTATTACTTAAATATTGCTAGTGAAGAAAGAACGTTTTTTAGGAATGTAAATTAAAAATCATGATGTTCGAACTATGATACCGAGTGATATCTCTCAATTTCCGTAGAATCCATCCCATGAAATCATTATCTGTGGCAGGCGTAATTAAAAACTTGCATCAAAAGTGTGTCGAAGAAGTTGATTGATGCAAATATGCTTATAGTCTTTGTGTGATGTTCTCTTTGGCCAATTCTGATCACGGCGTTAACTTCCTAAAACAATGGTATTTGCTAAAACGCGAAAACACAGAGGCACTCACTGGCGTTTTGTAGGCACTCCCTTATAAAGCGGCTCACCTGGAGCCGCATTCTCGTTTACCAGCTTACCCATAAAAAAAAGGTACGAAATGAGATCGGAGGAAGGGTCAGATGCACAGTTAGAGCTAGGACCTTTCGAGTTGCTGTTTTGTTGTTTTGGTAGATTTTCATATCAAATTGCAAAATTCTAGCTCAATAAACTGAAGCATTTGTTTACGTACACGGAACCGTCGAAACTTCGTTAGTCTGCGAGTTGGGGCATCTTGGTTTCAGGTGAGTTTTTTTTTATTTATAGAAGAAGGGGGCAAACGAGCGTGCGGCTCACCTGATGGTAAGTGATCAGTTGGCATTTGGATAAAACGGTGGTATATTCCCTCTTTCAAGGTCTCCAGTTTATAGTTCCAGAGTGATCATCAAAATAACACAGACAATATTAAGTTTAGCTTACTTTGCATATAAGCGCGGTCACGATGTAGACTGGCCACATATATTCTAAGCCGTGTGATAATGTAACGATAATACGATATGAAACCTTTATGACTAATCAAATTTTTAGGGGCGACGTATTACCATTTTAATCTACAAATTATCATCATACAATATATCAAAATTAATAAATATAACAGGAGATTTGTTTGCATCGCGTTGAATAATTTTTGGTTCTGATTTAGTTATTTAAAATGAAATACGTATTTGATTTCAATGCCTTATGAAGCTTTATGTTGGTAACACAATCATTTATCAAATCAAGCAGTAGTTACTAAAAAACGAAAAATCCTACCAAATTTCATGCAAATCCCTTCAGGCGATTTTGGATGAAACACGAACACAGGCAAACTGGTAAGTATAGACAAAAATTCTAAAAATCACTGATACGGCTTCAGTATTCCTCATATAGCCCCGTGCACGTATATTTTCCTAAAAATATTGGAATTGCAGAAATCACTGTTCTACAGATACGTACGTACGTACGTAGGCTTCCAAGAAGTGCATGGGAGATTTTGTTGACGTTTTGGAAATACCTATACCGATCAAAGAATTTATGTAGATTGATGAAGAGAGGTTATTTTAACTTAATCCGTGGCTCCTTTACGAAGTAGAGTGGCACTGAAGTTGGATGTTGTTTGAAACATTTCATAACATAATGTAAACAGTCTCGCGTCGAGGGGTAGGCAGAAATTACGGACTTCCTTTCGCACGATCTTGACACTCCTATATTTCACCTTTTTCACACCCATACATTTACGCATACATGCTTCACGGTTATGGGTGTTTTAAATTTCGCTCTTCTTTTGACTTCGTGACGAATTTTCTCGGCTTTTTCAAGCCTTTAAATAAATATGAGAAGGCGTTTGCCGAGCGGTAGAACATTTATAGGCTGTTACTTAATTAAAAGTCATTTTAGTTTATCTGATAATTTTTTTTTGAAGCTCTAATTTCAATTGAAATTTATCTGGGTTGAGTCATTTTTTTTTATTTTGACGTGGGGGAAAGGTGGTTATGTCGGGATCAGCATTGAAGATGCCGGACCGACTAAAACCCCCACGGTAGATCTGCTGTTGGCCCAGTGGCCTTTACAGCTATATCGGTAAGACTCGCGAGCAGGAGGCCCGCAAGTTAAAGGGTTGAGTCACGAAATCTCAGGTACTATAAATCCCAAAAAATTGAAGTTTTGGCAGGTAAGGCCTTCACATCCTTCTTAGCATCCGCTAAAAAGGATTTTATAAAAATCCATCCGTAAAGAGGTGGAATGGGGTTTAAAAGGATGTATGAAAGTCCTGTTGTATTTGTATGAGACATTAAAATCGGCATTTAGGTTGATGGTTTTAATAACTCAATAAAATATTATTTATAGAGGGATTTTATTGAATTAAAAAAGAAACCCTGAGGAGTGTATAATATGGGATGAATGTTTTCACGAGAACATTTCATTTATTGTTATTATTACCTTATAACTTACTTAAAATACTCTTAAAAATTCATTTCAATTGATTTTTTTAATAAAAGAGGATTAATGTTAGAATTTAATAAAAAAAAATGCAAATTACTAAGTCATCCCGTACGAAATCGCGAATTACAAGTTGCAAGTTGTTTAATACGTATTCAACTTTCAGAACCTTAGATTATAGATTAATATGAACAGTTACTACTTACGAGTATTTAGATAAATTTGAATTAATATAGGAAGTTGCTTAATTTTTTTTGGTCCATTGTTCACTGTTGTACAAAACCTACAAATATCAGTGGCGAGTGCATGTAAGGGCACGCTCTGTGGATCAGCATCGTCCGCGTGCAATCTTATTTTTCCGGGCGGCTCGTTGGCTCTCTGCCGGGGGCTTATTGCCTACGTGCCAGCGGGACGGTCGTGCGCCCGTCATATTATTCTATCGAACGGCTATCGGTTGCACCCACACCACCGATATTAGTATACCCGACACTGCCTTCTTCAGATATTGCCCCAAGTCGTAAATAAAACTACGACTGAACTAACCGTACGCAAAGAGGCTTTATTTGTTACTATAAGAGTACGCAAAGAGCATTACAAATAGATGTCCTTCGAAATATATTTAATGTGGAACATAACTGTCGAATTACTATTGAAGCTGTAACTTCTGTATCACAATTACGCAAACAATAACGTAATAAGGGCGACCGCAGCCAACGTTATTGCCTTTGGCGAATGTTACCGCCGAGACTTGTCGGAAAAAGTGAAAGTTTTTATCTGTACGCGGTCCCCGGCCGCCCGTTCTCATTTCCACGGAGCTACTCTTGATCGCAATCGAGCGTTAGCGTCGCAGGGATGAACCGTAGGTCGTCGAATAATTGCTGATCTGCCGATACCAACATTTCAAAAATTAATTTCGAATGTTAGTATCGGCATCTGTTCGAGACTCGTACTTTAATCACGCTGTGTGATAAAAGTTTAAAGATAGTTGTTTTATTAGAATTCGATATTTGACATGTGGTGGTGGCGGAAAATAATCTCCCACGCCCTTCCTTCTTGTGAATTTCATTGGAGGCGACTAAGTGAAAAGCCTTGAAATTCTAATGGTGTCCGGATTAAAATCTCAAAAAATGCTAGTAAGAAAATAGTGGAGACCGATGACGGGCAGGAAGGTCTACGGTGCGAGGTCTCTGGTTATATGATCGCAAATCTGTTTGTCAAACGTGGCGATTATGGTAAATCCTCTAATGAGAGGAGGAACAGTGAACTACATATCAGCCTTGATCATAGCCAACATGCTTTTGTAGTTTACTATTTATATAAATCAGAACTAAAACTAAGTAAAACTAAGAATCAGCAACCCTATTCATAAGGAGTGAAGAACAAAGAAAATATGTACGCACAGGGGACCGATACGTCAAAAAATTATGTGACCCACGAAGCGTTGGTGAGATGATCACAGTAAACTGATACTGGCTCTTTATGTAACGGAGTGCGAAGACTTGATCTCTCTCCCAACCGTTTGATCAATTTTACATAAATTATTTTTTGGCTGATTTCCCACAGGTCATATTATGTTATGTTATGTTTATGACATAGCGGTTAAGACCCCTGGACTTATGTCACTAGAAGAGTTATAATTCCGCAAATGTTTGCACTAACACAGATGTACTTCTTCATCCTTTACATTTCCGTATCCGATGTAATGCTTACTCGATAGAATTGGAGGCAGGGTAAGATGCAGTGTAAGATATACGAGACGCATCCCATCACAACAGAGTTCAAAATTGATATTTGTGTGTTACATCATTATTGACTCTTTAGGATTAAATACTCTTAGCATGTTACGACTCAAAAAGCAAATATTATCCTTATTTGTGAGACTATGTTTTTCTAAAATCAAAGTCATTTAACATCATTCATAGTTATAAACTGTCGATATGTATCTTGTACTTTTGTATCTTTTTTTACCAAAATTTTCTATAATTTTGTAGCGTTGTGTAGAAATTTTTTCTAGTCCTTTTATAGAGAAGTGGATAATTAGTAAATTTTACATTCATGGGTTTTTCTTTTTAAGTAAATTTTTTCCGTTATTTTTTAATTTTCAAAATTTCGAAGTAATTTTTAAATCGATATATTATTATTCGTAACTTGCCATATACCATGGATCCCATAAGAAAGAATATCGACTCCATTTTATTATCATATCGAGTTAGTGATTCGGGTGTTAGCGCGGTCGGCACGGGCCCCCAATAAAACGAGCCGAGGTAACCGCAGTGTTTGCTGTGACGCTACCGAGATGACTGATAGAGCACGCCCCACCATCCGAGCACCGCACGTTCTTATAAACTAGCACCGAATATACAACCCAGTCATTGAATAAAACTATATATTTGCCGAAAAGTAAGGGTGCTCTAAAACGTAACCTTTTGTTTTAAAACAATATTGCATTGTATCGTCATTTAGTTTAGTGATAAAATAGTATATATACAGCATATTCGTGAAAAATTACCAGTATGCATTTCTGGAAAGGTTTGCCCGTGTGTATGGGGAAACCTTTCAAGAAACGCATCAGGACGCTGGGTAAGTCGGTTCTCGTATTAGTGTTGCTGTTTCTCATCGTCAGTCTGTGGGGTTTGTTTTCGGCAAATTCGGATCGCTATTGCGCTATAATTCAGTCGGAAGAGCCACGTCTATTAATTAGTGGTTTACCCACGTCCAGGTTCGTCAAGCGCTCTGTCGGAGGTCAGGAAATTTCTCGTAATCGATTTTCAAAGCACCCACTTATTAAACCTGAACCCATAATCAAATTCAATATACATAGTTTTGGCAGAGAAGTCTTAACATTTAAAATAAGATTAGTATTTAACAATCGAATGTTCTCTCCCACTGCACAATCAGGGACATAATGGTATTTGCGAAGACTTCTGTATTTACTGCAGAGTAGTCAGTAGTGTAGTATTTGGGTTCAGTATATTCAGATAATTTTTCGACACCAGATTGTCGCCAAAGGTGAAGTTGATATTTAGAGAAAACGTTGGCATATTGCTCTTAAACCCTGACAAGGTATTTTAAATGCTCTTAAATAATAGAACAGGTTTTTGCCAGCCACGTCTAAATATTTACTTGATACATTATTATATTTAATTTCTTTATTTGTATTGTATATAACATGAGCCTAGTTAGTAGTAGGTGGCAACAGTTAAATTAAAAATAAATTTCAAAATAATGTTACAGGTCAACAGGAGTATACTCAATCAAATAAACATATTTGATTGAAATAATATTTCATTATTTTGCGCCACTATAATGTAGTCAACTACAGGCGAAAACGGTGCTTTAATTTTTCTTATGAATTTACGTTTCACCCAAGCCGCTCCTTTACTACAAGAAAACGTTACTTTGCATTGCAGTGACATTTTTCTTTATGAACTCCCTCGCTTTGTTTCTATTAATTCCACTTCGTCGAAAAATAGCACTCCATGAAGAAGTAAAATAAGCTAAGCAGATTATTAGCCAACATTTTTTTGGTATGTGAAATTAAACTACATATTATTTCTTGATTTTATCGCGTTTAATTTGAATTTTTATCTTCCCGACGTTTCGAGTGCTTTACAATACCCGATGTCACGGCAGGACTGAGGTGTTAGATGTATATCTGCCGAAGTTGCGAAATGTGTGTGTCAAAATCCGTTTGTCGTGCTAAATGGAAATTAGTTATCTTTGTCCCTTAAGGTCACAGCCGTGAGTAGTTAAGTTTTGTAATGTTTATTTATGTTGAAAGAATAAAAATTCTGTTATTGTGACACTTGTTGGAATAAGAGTATAGATAGATAGATTACAACTAATCTGACCATGATTCATACAGATACAGACATCTCAATAGTGTGAAAAAAACTGAATCGCACAGACAGAACCCTCATTTTCCCCAAAGAGATCACTGAAACACAGCCAGTTAAGGGAGGCGACGATATTTATAAAAGGCTCATGTAGAGGCTTGTAGAACCTCCCGTGGAGCTCTCTTCCATACGACTGTGTGGAAGGAGACTCTATCAGGCCATTGCGCATTGGCCAAGGATAGAGCGGTAAGCCCTTTATCACCGCCAGTCCAGTATAAAATTAACAGACTGTAAGTGCCCACGGCTGGTCAAAGGCCTCCTTCTCAAATATTTTGAGAGGATTTTGGAGCCGGAAAGGGCCCTCCACGCTGCTCTAGAGCGGTTATACGCGCGGACTTTATTCACGCTCGACAAAAGGCTGTTTAACACGCTTGTCAGGCATAAAAACAAATTGCGAATCGATTGTTTCATGCCAGTATCGTAAACACTACGGTGCATTATTATTATTTGTAATATTCATCAACAAGTTTCAACAACAGTCGAAAAAGTCGAAGTGATAACACGAAAATTAATCAAAACGAAGTGAGCTGTCATCAAGTACCTTTGCTTGTAAATCTCGACCAAAGATATACAGGCCGACTTGGTGAAAACACAGTTTCCCAGAATCTGTTCCTCCATATTCCACAATTGACCACTGGTGCAAGTTGGGCAGAGCATCCACGGTAGATAAACATCGCGAGGGAGCGGTATATAATTTTGAGCTACCCCAGGAGGGTACCAGTACCTACGGTTCTGGAGAATCCCTCACTGAGCATCCACGTTCAGGCTTTCCTACGCTACCTAATCGTGGATGCTCAGTCTGCCCCGCGTATTCTGGGGGGGCAATATTCCGCTCTCTTTCTTTCCTACTCGAGGCAAACGCAGCAAGGAAACTATGGCATCCCCTACCGCGCTCGCCGTGGATTTCTGCAATATCAGGGGACTCCACTCGAATCTTAGCGCCGTTCATTACCATCTTGAAACGGCGAAGCCGGCCTTGCTTTTTCTTATAGAGACTCAGATATCGTCTCCGGCTGATACCTCTTATCTCCATTACCCGGGGTACAAACTGGAACACTCCTTTGTGCCCCGTGCCGGAGTTTGCGTATACGTCAGAGATGATATCTGTTCTCGACGCCTCGGTAGTCTTGAAGGTTTGGACCTATCTACCCTTTGGCTGCGCATCGACAGCGAATACCATCCGCGCGTCTATGCGTGCCTTTACAGGTCCCATAGCGGTAATACCGTAACTGACCGACTCATCGACCACATCCAAATGGCTACAGATTCCGTGCTACAACAGATCCCATCCGCAGAGATCGTGATTCTCGGCGATTTTAATGCCCACCACACCGATTGGCTCGGTTCTCGCATAACCGATCATGCGGGAGATCTGTTCACGACTTTGCATTAGCATATGGCCTGACACAACTGGTAACCTCGCCGACGCGGATCCCAGACGTGGAAGGTCATACACCTTCCTGTTGGACCTTTTGCTGACCTCACACCCGGACGGATATTTGGTCTCAGTCGATGCCCTCTTGGCTCGTCGGACCACTGTCTGATCCGGAGTGTAGTGCCTATCGCGCGACGATCCCGAACGCGATCTGCGGACTTCCGCCGTGTGTGGCACTATAGGTCGGCAGATTGGGATGGAATGCGGTCTTTCTTTGCTTCCTACCCATGGGGGCAGGTTTGCTTCTCGCTGGATGATCCCAACGTCGTTGCAGATTCTGTCACCGATGTGGTACTTCAGGAATGGAACTTTTATTCCGTTCTCTGCAGTGCCTGTCGGAGGTAAATCCCAGCCTTGGTTTGGTCGCACCTGAAAAATAGCGTCACGCCGAAAGCGGAAGTGCTACCAGGCCTGGGCCGATGCATCGGCGTCTCGGGATGCAAAAACCAGTGCTCTTAAAAACGAGTACAACTCTGCCTCCAGGTCCTTCAAAGAGTTATCGCTGCGGCAAAGTTAAAGCACATTGGCAGAATTGGCGAGAGACTAGTTCGCCTCCCATCGGGATCCCGCGCATTCTGGTCTCTCGCCAAGGCTGTCCAGGGGGAATTTCTGTCAGCCATCTCTCCCATCTCTACACAAGGAGGATGATTCGCTGGCCCATACTGCAAAAGAGAAAGTCTCTTGGGCTCTCTTTTTGCATCCAACTCGACTCTTGATGACCGGGGAAACTCTCCACCTACCATCCCGTGGTGTGAGTGCTCCATGCCTGAAATTCAGTTTCTGCAGAGCTCAGTGCGAAAGGCACTCCGCTCCCTGGACATTCATAAGTCGAGTGGGCCGGACGGAATCCCTCCAATTGTGCTGAGGATGTGTGCCCCTGAGTTGGCACCGGTTCTCACGCGTCTTTTCCGGCACTCCTACTCTTCAGGCGTCGTCCCGGAATCTTGGAAGACAGCATTTGTGCATCCAATACCCAAAAAAGGCGACCGCTCTGATCCGTCCAACTACAGGCCTATTGCCATCATCCCCTTGTTATCTAAAATAATGGAGTCACTCATCAACACCCAGCTTCTGAGGTACCTGGAGGAACACCAGCTCATCAGTGACCGACAGTACGGTTTCCGTCGCGGACGATCAGCTGGTGATCTTCTAGTTTACCTGACTCATCGATGGGCAGAAGCAGTTGAGTCTAAGGGGGAGGCTTTGGCGGTTAGTCTGGACGTAGCGAAAGCATTTGATAGGGTTTGGCATAAAGCGCTTCTTTCAAAGCTTTCATCTTACGGGGTTCCTGAGAGATTGTGCAACTGGGTCACCAGCTTCCTCACGGATCGGAGCATCAAGGTTGTTGTCGACGGTGCATGCTCGGACCTCAAACCCGTGAATGCTGGTGTTCCACAAGGCTGTGTGCTATCTCCCACTCTGTTCCTTCTGCATATCAACGACATGCTACAAATCAGTAGCATTCATTGCTATGCAGACGACAGCACGGGTGATGCCCTATATACAGGCCGTGCGAATATTTCTCGGGAACACGTCGACGAGTGCCGGAACAAACTTGTGTCTGAAGTCGAGACCTTGTTATTCAAAGTCTCGGATTGGGGTCGACGTAATTTGGTCCTATTCAACCCCAAAAGACACAGGTTTGCGCGTTCACCGCTAAAAGAATCCTTTGTCGTTTCTCCTCTTTTGAGAACATTCCCTTATTGCCTCAGCCAGTATCAGAATCCTTGGCGTTGACATATCGAGCGACGTTCAGTTCCGTGGTCACTTGGAGGAAAGGCCAAATTGGCCTCAAAAGCTTGGTGTGCTCTGTAGAGCGGGACAGTATTTCATGCCGGTCCACCGTTTGCAACTTTATAAGGCGCAAGTTCGGCCCCACATGGAATACTGTTCTCATCTCTGGGCAGGGGCACCCCAGTACCAACTCCTTCCATTTGACCGCATCCAACGTCGAGCGGCTCGAATTGTCGGCGACCAAGCTCTCTCTGATCGGCTTGATCCCTTGGCCTTGCGAAGAGATGTTGCTTCATTTTCCACGGGGATTGTTCTGAAGAACTGTTCGGATTGATCCCAGCTGCTGAGTTTCACCATCGTACATCGCGACTGAATTCGAAGTTCCATCGATACCACCTAGATGGTTGGCATTCCACCACAGTGCGTTTTAATCGAAGTTTTCTGCCACGCACTTCGACTTTGTGGAATCAGCTGTCGCCAGCAGTATTTCCGAATAGTTACAAAGAGCTTATTCCTTCCTTAAAGGCCGGCAGCGCATCTGTAGCTCCTCTGGTGTTGTGGATGTTCGTGGGCGTCGGTTATCACTTACCATCAGGTGAGCCGCACGCTCGTTTGCCCCCTTCTTCTATAAAAAAAAAAAAACGTTCATCCACGTCTCTCTCCGAGAATAACGTTAAACAGTGGAAAATGCTGTTTTGGCAGACCGGAGAGTGACCATCAGACATCAAGCAGAGGTCATAGTGATCTCATTTGTCAGTATTCAAAGGATTCTTACCAGCGAACTGTATACGAAAAAGATCTCCGTAATTTGGGTATCTATAATGTTAAACGAGGGGTAAAATAAAGGAGTAAAGTGACTAAGAATTTTTTTTGTGGCGGTGTGTGACTATGGACTATTCTGGATCCATCATTCTATCAGAAACGACCGACACCGAAGAAATTCATAGGGTCAACCTCGACGAGAAAGGTTATGGCGTCTTTGTTTTGGGAAGTTGAGAGAATATATGGTGAAATTTTTGGAGTTACTATTACGGGGTCTTACTGCACAGACCAAATAAAAAAAAATTCGGAAGACTATTAAAAAATAGAGGTGGGGAAAACTACAAGCAGGAGTTTTGTTTCATCAAACTAACACAAAGCCGAAGTTACGATGATCCAATTTCTCAAAAAAAAAATATTATGAAGATGCCGAAGTGATCGCCGCTGTGGAAGAATTCTTGGAGAGTCAAAATAAAATTTTTGTGCTAAAAGTATTCAGAGTTTAACTAAATTTATCGACTTGGTAGGAGACTTCACGGAAAAATAAAAATAAGTTTAAAATGTAACCGTTGTTTTAAATACTCACTGTCATTACTTTTGGACCACACCCTGGAGCTGTTTTATTAAAACAGCTCCAGGGTGTAGCCAAAATAATGTCAAGTTGCTTGGCTGGGAAAGAATATATATCTTTAAATTTATTTATAATTAAACATTATTATTTATTTTTCAGACATGCAGTTGTAGAATCAAGACTTAAATTACAATCGACAAATTTTATACCGCAACGAGGATCGAATCTAGATCACTCGTAATACTAAATATAAGGTAACAATTATGTACCTATATTTATGTATGCTAAACAAATTGCATGCCTAAATTAATTATGTAAGAGATCTAACCTATCTAGCTAATACGACTCACTAGTATATAATTTTCCTTTTTTTTTCATTTGTTTATGTACACACAAAAAGGCATGAAAACATTAAAACAAAGTATTTGTACAAGGGCACTACTTATTCCATACATTGAAATTTATTCCAGCAGACCCTAACAGGAAATTTTATTGAAATGGCAAACTTAGTGCGTACATTTCTAATACATATTATGTATACAATTAAATAAATAAGATTAAATATAATTAATTAATATACATAGATATCTTTAAATAAATATATATAATTTCACTATTTAATTTATTTTAGGACCAAAACATTTTACTTTTTTCTGTTTACATTTAAAAAAAACTTCTCGCTAATTTTGTGCCTTTTTAGTGTCGATCACAATTTAGTACCTTGTAAGTTTTATTGTTAGTCTATCAAAGTCTATACCAATCAAAACTTACAAATAATCAATCAAACTGAAAGCCAATCAATTAAAACAGACTCTCGTTTTATTGAACGATTTTTTTTCCTATGAATTCCAAATATTGCATTTCAGTCATGTGGGTGAATAAGATGAAGTGCTTTTTTAAATGGGGCTACGTAGTTACAGTGGCGAGCTTTGATTAAAAGAATACAAGTATAATATCGGGAACGAGGGCCTTATGTAACTGGCCTTATGTGACTATCATTAGGCAAACATCAATGTCATTGGTTAGTGGAGAGCTTATTTGTAGATGTCAAGAGCTTATTTGTATAAGTTAAAAACATATGTAAAACATATGCGCTCTGGGAAGTCTGCAGTCTGTGATCATATTCTGGATCGCCCCAACCATTATTTTAGATTTGGCAGACCACATATCCTCGCAAAAGAACACCGATTCCTGCCAAACATGATTCACGAGGCTATTGAAATTATAAAATATACTAATATTAATAGAGAACATGGCTGGTACCACCTGCTTGGGATCCTGTAATTAATAAAATTAAGTCTAAGACCAAGCATACCACTGCACGACCTAAAGATACCGAGAGATTATTCTGCATGTATTGGACCAAAAATTAAGAATTATAAAGTTGACGGTAGCCGGGTTAACTGCGAGATCAGTACGTCAAACACCTCAGTCCACCCCCAGACCACAGGTAACATTAACTACGACAGCCCTGAAAACGACGGGATTTAAAAAAGTTCTAAATTAAACGCGATAAAATCCATAAATAAGAGTTTAATTGCAAAAAAGATATGTAGTTAATTAACTTAATAATATTTTAAAATAGAGTTCTTACGCTTTTGTGTTTGTGATGTGCAATACAGAACTGTCAACAAAATTGTAAAATTATATACCAGTTTGGCATTCTGCCTCCTATCACGTTTCCATTTCAGTAATTTTGAGACAGAAAACGAACTGGTTCGACAATTTAATTCATTCAAGAAGTCATAAAGTTGGCGACGTCTCACTGCTTAATATAGCCGCCTTGCAAGAAACAATTAGACGGGGGTACAGTTCGAGTTACGTGGATGGCAGAATAAAGCATGTAATATGGATATGAAATTTAGATTTTCGACTATAATTTTAATTAAGAAATGAACACTGCCAAATTTCTACCAAATATACAACAAAATAAAGATTCTTTATCGTGTTATTACTTTTACTTAAATATATATAAAAATATTTTTACGAGAAATGTTTGCTGTAAACAACTATTTTTCTAATTGTCCTAATAAAATGTAAAAGAAGTGCACTTAATTTTAATTCGTCACAATACTGAAATCACAATAATTTGTATGGCTGTGGCGTTACTGAAAGTAGAGGTGTTCTAAATGATAATAAACCCGATTTTGTACAAGTAGTTTACTTTATATGCAAATATTCGTTTAACTCATGTATATCTTTCATATATCTACGCTTGGGATAGGGTAACGTGTCGAATGGCTTGTAATTCGGAAGTATAAATCGTGGAAACACCGTGACGAGTGCGACGCGGAGGCGTACTTACACACTGAATGAGAGACATCTACCCTTACGTAAAGCGCGAACTGCTCCGTGAAATGTCTTTTAATTGTTTCTTAGGATATATGATGCCTGGCTTTTACTACCTTGAATACTCTTTTTAGGTTATATTGTTTTGTATGAAAATTGTTAACGCAGATACTTTGGTTGGTATAATATCATTATGTTGTTGGTGTGCATCACACTCTCGAAGCGAACTATATTAAAAAGTTAAAGATTTTATGATTTGTATCACCGTTGTCTATTTTTTATTTGTTTTTATTTTGCACAGTTAAACATATTACTTTTATGAGCACTTTGTATTTAAAGCGCTATAGCCATAACGATAACACTGGATAACAGTCGACTTGCACAATATTCAAATGAAATTGCATCTTTGCCAAAACTAGCGAGAGAATGGCGTCGCTAACATTAATATATAATAGAATATCAGACCCCTCCTTGTGTCGCGGCAGCCTCTTTGTTTTTATAGGCTGTTGAATACTAAAGTGTTAATCAAGAATTTTGCAATATAAAATTCGGGTGTTAGAGACCTGTTTACCTTTTATAGTGTTTATAAGAAATTATGGTGACATGTATTTTAAGAAGTGTCTTGAGTAGGGAAATGCTAACAGATCCATTTTATGTATATTACTTTATAATATGAAAGTATCATGTTTTTGAAAACAACTTAGATATTAATAGGTTGCTTGATACTTTATCTATGAGAAGTAACAGTTGAATAAGGCCACTGCATATCTATTTGTCAGAGATTACCAATAAAAACCGTTGGGTCGAATGGTTTTTTTGTCACATCCTAAATTTAATGTTTAAAATTATATCAGTCTTGATAAGAATTCTTCAGTTTTCGTTCTTTGTAAAACATTGATTTCATAAGATTAAAGTATTTTTAAAATTTTAAGCAATAAAACTAGAATTAGAAGGTTTATATTACACCGGGAATTATTACATTCATAAAGGTCGACCGCAGTCCTTTTTACCCCAATAGAACAAACATTTTAATCTAAACTACGTTAATACAATAGAACACCACATGCAAAAACTGTACATGAAGCTTAATACCACCAGCCAGATATAGCTCCATAGTGTTATGTTAAAAACGGAACAGCGAAACGAAATAAAATGGACAAGTTTTTTTTAAATTGGTTTAAAAACGAGTTAACAGTGCTACTAGTATGTGGCTACTGCAGTCCATAGACAACTGGAAACAACCTCAATCGAAGAAGGTAATAGACGCGTTATCCCCGTCAGGAATAAGATGGAATGCCTCATAGCCCGTAGTTATACTGGCTCTCTGTGCCTTTCTACCGGAACACAAGAATACTACTGTTCGGCGCAGAAATTAGTAAATATTTCTTAAGTGTATTGTTGAGCCATAAACGAATTTTAAATCAAAAAATAAAACAAAGCATCTCCTAGAGCGTGATGGTACATTATGTACTCTTCAGTAACGTATGTAACGAACTTTTAGTTTCGGAAATAATGATAGTGGACTTTTTCACCTGCAGACCCTACAGAATGTTGAAAGGATAAATATAAATATAAAAAAGTAAATAAAAACCCAGATATAAACTACACTCATTTGTAACTTTTACTCAAAAGTTAACAATTTCTTAGCAGCTGATTTGCGACCTTCTTTGAAGACATTATAAAGTTCGAGCCGTTATGAATAATTTCATTTAATAAGAGCATTTAATAACTCTATTTATAATGCTTTAAATAATACCTAAGTAATAAATTAATCTAAAACTTCTTTGAGTGAGATTCAAGTATTGAAAAAACAAAAACATAATTATCTTTTCTACGGATGTAACTCTGAAATAAACCATTATTATTATTATTATAAGGACACACTAGATTTTTTTCAGCCTTATGAAATTAAAAGAAACAGAGTTTAGTTAGTTCAGATGAGAATTCTGTATTGCTATGTTATGGGCAATGTCTGTAAGCTATAATTTATATCACTAATATACCAGGTCATAATTAGACCTGATATTCTTTTCAGAAACTTACTATTTTTCATCATAAATATACTGACGTCTGCAGAATATAGGCCTCTCTCAAGAAGGGAGCAAGCCATGTGAAAAGTTCGACTTAATTAGATAAACATTAAATAAAATAAATTAAAATATTATCTTTCACAAAAACATTTGAAAATAGAAAATACTCTTTAAATAGCAAAATATCTGGCTAAATTGGTTCTATTTAAATAACTCAGAGGAAAGTCCGTTCGTTTATTTCTGGTCTAATACTAGTGAATTCGTGAATTAACATATGAGTATACGGAAGGATTCTCGTGAGCGGTATTCTGCAATATATTCTTTTCAAAGGCTTACTATTAAGTATATTAAATGTCAAAAACTAGTCATCACAGCCTATAAAGAAAAGCTTCGTCTTATTTTTGAAGCTATTTGTAAGCCAGGAAGAGTTCGCCATGCTGCTCCAGTGGCGAGGACGTGGACTTGAGATATCCTTGAAATATTATTTTCTTCTCTCCATCTCCAATCTTAATAGTCTAATCTCCAATTTTAATAGTGCTGACACTGAGAATTGAACTGCGATTGTACGAGTACCATAGAATGTAAAGCGTGCCCTTGCGCTAATTCTAATATTTTATATCTAAGTACTCGAGTGACGATGGCCTGGCTTAGTGGTTAGCGTATCTGACTGCTGAGCCATAGTCCTGGTTTGGTATCCTAGCCGAAACCAATGTTTGTGCAAAATACAAATTATTACATTTCAGCTCTGGTCGTTATGTGTGCATCCTTTGTCTCTGATACTGCATCAGGACCTTCCTCCGATCTTATCGCATTAGCGTTACATCAGATATGGGAAGGTGAAGATTTGTGAGTGCCTCTGTGTTCGCGCGTTTACTCCCGGTACTATAATATCCCCTACGCAGTTGACAACTGCCGATTAATTAGTAGTAAGTAAAAGAAGCCGTAGATAGGATCAGCCCTCAGTCGATTTTACAACATGCCTGGTATCACACTAGGAGATGGATTTCTTCCGCCGTCCTTACATGTTAATCCTTCTAACCTAGTTAGGGTTTATATGTTTGAACGTTTTTTTTTATGAATAAATGGGATAGTTTTATTTGGAACAGCAGTTCCCTGGGGACATAGTTTATGATTATGTGAGTAAAGTCGCCAGCAATCGCTACTTAATATAATACAATAGTGAAAGAGTATATATTTGGAATTTATACCTAAATCATTTAATCCGTCCCATTTTTCCTTTACTTTTGAAACTACGACAATTTACCTAATTTACCTAATTTATATAATTTTACCTAACAAGGAGCAATATTCGTAAAGGCATTAAAGACGAAGTAAATATTCAAAGCATAGACAGCATTTTGACTACGAGTATGTACTGTCTGTTAATATACCATTAATGTAGTGTATGTGTAGAAGGGTGCATTGGTTGGAATATACGTGATAATTTGGACAAGTCCAGGTACGTGTATGTACAAGTAGGCCTGCGTCAATGGCAAATGCAATTAGTTGGAGTGCATCGTTTTCGATGTAGTGCCGAGTACTGACATTGAGCCCGAGTCTAGATAGAGAGCTATCCGTTATAAATAATCCTGTTCCTAAAATCGGAATACCTGTTTGAACAGACACCGACGAGTATATATTTTTTAAATTTGCTAATATACTTCATGTTGTTTCCTAGGCCATGAAATTAGTATATTTGTTATGTTCTGCTAATTAGTAAAATATCGTGTTTAAAATCTGTCGATATATGCCGCACCGTTGATTTACGATTTCATTAGTTGCGTCCAGCTCGATGAGACGATAATAACAATCATGTACAGTAATTTGTGTCTCTGTACAACACAAGCAATTTTAACTACGTGTAAAAGCTACAAACAATAAAGTGTTTTTTTTTATGGGTAAGGAGGCAAAAGAGCAAGCGGCTCACCTGATGATAAGTGATTACCGTCGTCCACGTACGTCTGCAACACCAGCAGAGCTGCAAGTGTGTTGCCAACCATTGAGGGATGATGGGGAGGCGGGTTGGGGGAGGGGAGTTGGTCTCCGGTTACCTCACTCACTAATGATACGCAGAAGCACAAGATCCCGCTATATTTTAGCTATTAACGTTAACAGTCTGTTGCTGCACATGAGCCTTTCAAAACTCGATAATGTGTTTATTATATCACCGCCGATGCAGCAGGCGTTTCGTACATTAGAAGCTACTCTACCTTCAACCTCATCTTCTTCCAGCACTGGTCGATAAAATGGTAGATAAAATTTGTTAGTTAGGTACTAGCGATTCTCCTTACATATTACTTACATTCAGATAAGTCTAGTAAAAAACCAAAGCAGCAATAAAAGCAAATTAAAAAATTACCTTTGGAGGACGCTATGGAGTTTTCGCTACGTCATCTCATCTCGAAGAATCTAAAAAGTTGAACCCAAATCCCTTAGACTAGTGGTAGGGAGCTGTATAACTAGTTCAAGGATACCGGCATTGCGCTCCCAACCGGCTTTCCCAGTACAATGAGTATTCATACGGGTAAATCTTAAAAGAAATATAGGGCTACTTTCTTGAAGAGGCCTATGTCAGCAGGGGACTAGTTACCGCAGGAAAATCTGTGTTTCGGAGAGCACGAGAGGACTTCCCTTCATCTCCCATAGCCCCACCAGTTTTTCGGTTCTATGGGCTGAATCTCGAGAGAACGCACCGGTTCCTCCATGTCAAGCAAGTATTGACATGATATGACAACCAGCTGTCACATTCAAGAAGCCGGCAATGGTCGAGTGGGTTGCATGTTATGTTACCATACACCAGAAGTTGGGTAGACTTCAAATTAAAGTGCTTAGAAACCTCCGAGGAAGATCAGTTTTCTACCATCTGTCAAGTGTCATATCCGTCTACAAGATGCAGGAGTGTATATGCTTGATTGCGAACGTGGTCTCTCATACATCAACATAGGAGAACAGAAAAAATCAATGAAAACTCGCTTAAAGGAACACATAGCCGGTGAAAAACATTTGCGCTCTAAGTAGTCTGCAGTCGGAGATAATATAATTGAATAACATCAGATTTGACAAACAACAAATCCTCTCAAATAAAAACCAATTACTGCCAAGAATAATTCGCGAGGCTATTGAAAATAAAAAACATCCTAATTTAAACAGAGACAATGGCTTGGTATTAATAGATATTCCGAAATAAATAACAGTAAATTCATGGCCAAGCTTTCCATTGCACTAGTTCAAGATGGTATGAGCTCGTTCTGCGTAAATCGTATCAAAAACTTATAATTAAAACTAACGGTAGCCAGGTTAACTCTGAGGTCAGTTTAGTAGTGAAATAGAGATAAAGACATGCCGTCATCAAGACATCAATCATCTAATTATCCAGTCGATTACGATTTTGACCGGGAGGGTTCCGTATCATAATAGCATTACATATACATATTATACATATACCATTAATAGCATATATATACATATAAAGCTTAGACTATAAACGAGCAGTATAGGTTTGTACGTGGTAGAGCCAAGCGGCGGCTTTTGTAGCTGCTCAAATGGCCGGCTCGCCAGGGGTAGTACCACGACCTAACAGAATACCGGCATGAAGTAGAGGCATCCTGTGCTTCAGCGTTTCGTTCGGTGAGTAAGGTAACCGGAGCCCCACTCCTCCCTGCCTTTTCGCTTGCCAGTTCCTCCCTCCGAAAATATCCTTAAAGGTCAACAACGCACGGGCACCTCCTCGGTGTTACAGATGTACCTATGCGTCAGTAATCACTGATAAGTGAATGATAATAATCAGGCAAAGTACGGTTACTTTGCCTGATTACGTTAATAAGCAAAGTAAACTTATCTTTACTCTAAGATTATAAATCTGGCCTTCGGGTGGGGAGGATTTTAGATTCCTTAAGATTCTACTGGCCAGTTTGTTCCAACCAATTTTTAAAGGGTCACCAACTTGCTAACACATATTCATCAAGAGAGTAACCGCGAGGAAAGATTAGTATTAGGTCCTTACATATGAAATTGGCGACACAAGTCGAACTGGCCATTTTGATCTCAAATAATCTCAATAACGCTTAGCCAAATTCCAAATTCAAAGGTATTTCAAATTTAGGCTTTTGTATTTATATTTCGAATTTAGTGGTTGCTGGAAAAGCTAGTCTTTAAACAACCGAGACTGGTCAATTACTCTACCCCACTGCTGCTTCATGACAACGCCAGACCCCATACTTCACGACAGACGGTAGCTAAATTAGAGAAGCTGCGATTGGAATATCACCGTATGTGGTGGGTGTTGGAGACACATTCAATGAACTCCTTATATAATGGCAAAAGTGCATACATAATAATGGTTCATACTTCGATTGATTAAATATATAATTTATTAAAAAAAAATCAGGTTTTACTTTTTCTCTATATTACGCTAATATCATACATATATAGGGACCTAATATTTAATAAAAGTGTAAAGTGATAAAAATTGTTTGTAAAATATAAAGGTCAACAGATAACGGGGTATGAAAAGGCGAACTGTTTCAGAGAAAATAATCACGTCCTTACTTAAAGTCTAGTCTCCTACTGTTTATTACTAGTTGGGGAGTCGTTATGTCCACAACGAGTAAATAGGTGCTTACTTCGAATGGCACGATTCATAAGAGCCGTCGCGGTTCAACTCAAAGTGTATGGGAGTGATGATAAATATACTAAGACAAAAATCTAATGTATGTTATTTTATTTATTTAATCTTCATATTATTACTTTATATAGGAGGACATAAAAGGCGGACTTAATGCCTTTAGGCATTCTGTGCCAGTCAACTTATGGTGTGGTGAAATTTTATGGTAGGCGCAACAAAAACTAAATTTCTAATAATTACTTGTACTTATGTTACATAAATAAAATCTACTTACGCTTATGCATAAAATCACTTACATGCATATATTAAAAGATATATACATACTTTCATATACACATACATGCGTATATGCCCTTGTTATATACTAACAAAGTTATATATATAACAAGGGCATATATTCAGAAGTGGACTTGTGAAAGGCAGAAATAATAATGATGATGATTCTAACAAACCTACTTTTGATAATAGCAATAATAAAATAAACAACATCATGTCACATTCGAGGTCTTTAAAAAATGCTCATGAACCAATGTTTTAAAAGAGCACTTACTGCACGCTTATCTTATATGATCGGGCAAGGAATTCCATAGTAGTGTAGCCTGTACAGTGAAGGAGTTACCAATGAATCCGGTGAAATGAGAGGGAATAGAAATGTTATTATTAGAAGAAAATCTAAGAATATTATCATTGGATAAAGAGAGGTACTGAAAGTTATCTCTGAGATTAGAAGGCGAAAATGGAACATTAAAATTAGAGAAGAAAACAGCAGAATTCTGGAATTACGCCTATGTCGGATAGTTAACCAATTAAGCTGAGATCTATAAAAGGACACGTGGTAGTACTTTAGCAGACCAAAAATGAGGCGCTCTAGCTTGTTAAGAAGATCTTGGGATAAGTCTGGGTAACACACATCTGCATAATCGATAGTGGGTAACATAAGCGTCTGGACAAGCATAAGCTTAGATTGAAACGAAAGGAAATGTTTTATGTGACAACGACTTTGCGGCTGATATCCATTACTTGGACTCCATGGACTACTTTATTATAATGAGTCCAATAACATATTAATTATATTGAAAACCAAAACATCCACCAGTTTGAAACGTATGCACGTGTAATAAAGGAGATCAAGGTTACTTGGTTGGTACTCATGTAAAAGTCAATCGCCTCGTATCCTCGTACCTTGATGATGGCTTAAAAATTGATAAATCCATAAACCGGAGAAGTGGCAAAAAAAAGCGATGAATACCAAAAATCTGTGTATTGGAATCAAATACCCACGGAGAGTAGCTATTCCACAAATAGTTTTGTAAATTTCTTAAACATACAAAACAAAGTGATTAAGAATTAGATAGTATAAATATTTTCTTTTAATTAATACACGGATGTTTTAATTATTTTCTACGCGGATACATGTAATAAAAATTGTTACCGAACCTTGTATTGGAACACTAATTTACGCACAATTTGCTCGTATATGATGGATGTGACGTCAAAGATATTTTTATGCCTTAAACTCGCTTCCAAAAAAAAAAAATTTTAAATACAATATAGCAATTATATATAGTAAGAAAATCTGCCTAACACTCTGACTCACCTCGCGTGTCTCGGAACGTGTATAGAAAATGCCTAGAAAATCGCGTGGATTCCACAGAAGGTATAATATCTATTTCAAAAAGATCAAAAATACATAGAGAGATCAGCGTCTAAGGTGCGAAATGACTAGTAATGCGATCGCCAACCTGCTTGCTACGCTTGGCAAATCTGGAAATCCTTCAAATGGGAGAATTCCATGTCCAGTGCACTGTTTATAGGCTGTTAGAGAAGAAAGAAGAAGGTATTAAAATACAAAACCGAAAAAGTAAAAATAACAAAATACACTCGGAAAACTTCCATCGATTGTAATAAACAAACACACAGGGAAATGAAATTGCATTTAAGCCAATAGGTACAAGTATTCATCGTCAGTCATATTATTTGTCAACTGCCGTCATCGGCAGGCCCCGCCGCGTGTCGAGTGCGAGCGACGCATGGCCTATCCAATTACAAATTCGCAATATTTTCTATGCAATGACGCCTGGAAAATGCAATCAATCTACGAGAAACATTCGAATGTGTGGCACGTCACGAATAAGTGCGTTCGAAAATAAATTGAATTAAGCGTCGAACATATGAAAAACAATGCAATGCTGAATGATGATTAAAATAAGTTGAAATAAAAGTAGCAATATAAAAGGTAACCTTTGATTGCGGCATGGGATAATTTTTCAACCAATTTCATACTCCTGTATCATAGAATAATAGTATATATCATATGTCATAATAGTAGCTTCCGAAAGATGAGAGATGTATGATACCTACTGCGACGCCAATCCGCTTACCCAGCGTGACGATTATGGCAAAATGCGCCAATTAATGAGCCTTATCAGCCGTTGATTATTCCGTTTTCAATGCAGAAATATGAATTATAAAAATTCAATTTATAATATATTTATATTATTTTACAGTTTTTTGTATGAATTAATGCTCAATGTCGATCTTGATGTCCACAGATATGGATATATGGGAGTATTTATAAATATTCTCATTTGGTTGAGTGGTATGTATACATATACATATAAACTTTGAATATACCTCTGAACTGGATAACAAATAATAAAAACGCGGTAAAAAAAACCTTTGTTTTATTTAATTAAAAATTATTTTTCATATCCCTTAAATTATTTTTTTATCTTTTTGAGTGTGTCTGTCGGTATTAAAGAATAGCGCCAACCTTATCTGATCATGGGTATCGTAGGCGGTATAAAAGAATGTGCCATTCTATTTCGTCACGGGGGTGTCCTAAAAGTCGACAGACGAACCAAGACTTACTAGGAGATAGGCAGCGGCATCTTCCTAGATAGCCATAAAAATCTGGCTGAGATCGTGCAGCCAATCTGAAGAACTGGACCTTGTAATCTACAACGCACGCACGCGGAGAATCGACGAGAACCTTGAAGAAGAGATGAGCAAGTTACTCTGGAGTATTAGAGGGCTGAAGTCTAAAGACAGGGAGAGAACTCGATAATACTCATATCCGGTAACCATAGGGAGTGCGACTATCTATCTCTAGGAGTTGTCAGGTTTAGGGTCCATAGATCTCTCATCAATATAGTGATCAAGATTAGGATTGTGTCGAGTAGGGCTGCATACCTTATTCTCAGAATAACTGAACGGTACTCAGTGAAGGTATACGCACCTGCCTTGACACACTCAGATGACGAAGTGGAAGCAATGTGTGAGGATATCTCAAAAGCCAAACATTGCTCTAGAATTCACTACACTCAGAATCGCACTTTGTGGTAATCTTTGAGGGAGGCCTTTTTCAGCAGTGGACTTATAATGCAATACTGCAATGATGATGAATGATGATCTCTGAAGATAGGAATACCTTTTTTTGTTTTGATTTTTTGGGAGCAATTATAATTAATGGGTTTGGACTGTATGATTTTTTAAAGAATACATTTAGGATGATACTTCTTAAAACAGAACTTTAAGTACTTTTATAATTGCCTAATTGGTTATAATTTCCTAAAAAGATTATAGTTAGTCTAAACGTGAAAACAAATATATGGCAAGTACAAGGACATTAAAAGTCTGGTAGCTTGCAGTATATGTAGTTGCAGGTGAAGATACGATCACATTAAAAGATAAAGAGGATGCTGCATGAAGTAGATAAATATAGATCGAATGCAGTTCGCAAGCAGAAAGCCACTTCAGAGCCCAACTTAGCTTTGTATTAAGTGTGGTACACACTAAGAATAAAAAAAAGATAATAGAACATTTAAAAGTTTTGTGTTTTTAGTACAAATTTTTAATTCAATTACGTCAGATTACTAAACAGCATACTCGTATTTTTAATATATAAAAATCTAAATATTAATTTTAAATTTATGCATTTAAATATAGGAAAACTAAAGTAATGGCATATCACCAGGATGCAGAATACATATGTAAATAATAAATCGACTCGATTTGCCATGGGATTGGCTTTGATGCTGCAGGGTGCGGGTTCGATTTCCGTACTGAACGAGTATTTGCATGGCCTATAGTAATAGTGAGAGATAGTGTAGGATATAGTATGTTCTTGTGAAACTTGTCTTTAAAAAGCCACAATGACACGGAATAAATTCCTACAGTAGGCGCAACGCGTTTTTTTTATTCAAATGATGACTGTATGAAATCACCGCTCACCTGCACATTATGATAGCACGCTTTAATATTATCTAATATATATTTAATAGTTTAGTGTGTATCAGTCATTCTACGATAAAAATAGCTCTCTCACACTTATAGCAAGGTAAGAGTTCAATCGAATACTCGCGAATGTGGAGATGGTTACCTTTCGTAGATACATTAAATTGTAAAGTTTTAAATTTTCGTAATGTAATTGTATGTATATATTTAGTACCACATTAACTATAGAAATGCGTATGTAATGTTGATATAAAAATAGATTGTTTCTATTGTCGTATATAGGCGTACTACCACTTCACACCGTCCGCTGCCGAACGTGTGGTATAGTGGATAGCTTACCGGACTGCTGAACCAAAGGTTCTGGAATCGAATCCTTAGCGGGGTTAATATTTGTACAACTCACAATTTATTGGTTTTCGGGTTTGATTCTGTTGTGTTGCGTTCTGTATTTTTAACACTGTATCTTATCGCACATACGGGTAAAGTTGCTGTACTAAAATGATACATATTATATCGTTCAAACTGAAAATAACGGACTCCCAAAGGGAAATGACTCCACAATCTCATCTTGTTTCTTCGGATAACAGAATAACCATTTCAAATATAAACGACTCGTGATGGACAGCAAAATCGAAGGACGGAAGCTTCTCGCTATGCAAGCTCCAAAGGACCTGTGTCAGGTGACGGTTACGGCAAACACTCTAAGGGCTTTTTCCAAATTTGACTGCTTACAGATTAATGAGAGAGACTGATTTCAATTATGTTACTTTGAAGGGCTGTATACCATCTTTTCTAAGGAGGAATATTCTATCCTTTTCTCAGAACACCGAACTCATCTGTACAGGGTGCCCTTGCTGACTAACAAATGAGGCACCGTCGACTGAACAATAGCGGAAAGTCCATTCGAATTTACCGAAACCAAAATTGGTTGCTTGTGATGTTACCGGCAATGCGCTCATTTTTCGCTTGCACAGCTCTAGGGTGGTGAGTACAGGCAAACCAGTCAAAAAATGCATGTTGGTTTTTTGCTGGCACTTTCTTGGGAGAGTCCTATGTTCGGCATTGGATTTAAATAGGTGAGAGTGAGGTGAGGTAATTATTTAATATTATCATTAGGACTCGTTGCTACGTTTGATCAAAACAAACGTTTAAACATTCGTGACTGCTGACAGCAGTCATGGCCACTTTCAGCAGTCGCGACCATTTAAACTATTGTTGCATCGTTTCTGCATTTTAATTTGCCGCAAAAAAGTTTTTACTATAATGAAGCTGAATATGACAAACAGTTTTACTTTCACTTACTATTTTGCATATTTTAACAATGTACCATTAAAGAATACTTCAAAGTAATACATTTGAAATTAAAAGGAGACATGACGTCGACCTCTGTATTTGTAGGTAGTAGGTTTTATTTTACTTTTGAAAACCTCACAGTGAAATGTTTTGAAAGGACCGATTTCACTTTACGTTGACGGAGCTCCATACCCGCATGTCTCGGCGCCTCCCATTGTAAAGGCAACTACAATCGTATATGATTGTTTTGACGATGGAGTGGTTTTTTTATTTCAGCGTTTCTACAAAACCATATACGCTCGGGTAATGGCGTTGAAATTAAAACTAAATGCATTGTTTAGCAAGTTTTAAGTTAAATTCATTGTTTACTGTTGTCAAGGTGAAATTCATCCTGTATAGCCATATTAATGAAGTAGTTAATATTCCCAACCTGCTTTTGAGTCCTGTATAAGTAGTTTAGAAATTCTAACCAATTTTTAAAAAAACGTAAATTTTCAGTTATTGTTCGAAAATTTGTGTAGCGGGAAGTCTATGGATGCAAGTGGCTCAGGACTGTGCTTGGTGGTAATCTTAAGAGGAGGTATATGTTCAGCAGTTAACTTGTGACAAGCTGAAATGAAAACGAACCTCTTTTTACCATCGAATTATAAAATAATTACCCTTTTAGGATACCCTACTATAGGATTTTTAGGATACTTTAAGGATTTTTTGACGTGGTAGAGCCAAGCTGCGGCTTTAGCTGCTAGTAAAGCATCTTGTGTGTCTGCGTTTAGTTTGGTATGTGAGGTAACCAGAGGCTCACTCCTCCAGTAACGCACCTGTAGCTGCTCAGGTGTTTCAGATGTACGTAATCAATTACCATCAGGTGAGCCGCTTGCTCGTTTCCTATAAAAAAAAAACCCACACCAAGAAAAGCGTGATAGTTTCGTCGTTAATACACCATGTATTTTTTTTATATACTTACTGAAAAAGTAAAAATAAAAATTAAATTAATTTTATAAAAACACTCGCGACAAGGACCTGATCAAACCGAGCCGACGTTGATGCCGTTTTCAGTGTTCGAAGATTTTAAAATTCGTGTGCTCTCCGGGTATTCTCCACATTCAACAATTTCATTCATCATCAATTACTTTTTACCCAAAGTTTTAGGTAGATGCGATATCAGTCAGTTACAATATTACAATTATCTAGGTTAATATGCACTATGTTAAATCGTAAGTATCATAAATATTATTTACAATGTGTCCAACGATCGAAAGTGAATTTTGTGTGTTATCAAATTAAAATTAGCTATAGTATTGTTGCGGCTATCTGTGACCGTTGCGTATAGCTGAACTGCAAATCATTAGCTGGATAGAGACGGCTGCGGTGGACCACACACGCTGTTTGCATTTATAATTAATACACTGTTTGCACTTCTGATTTACGATAGCGTCCGATGTGCACTTCCTATGTGTTAATAGCTGCGAAAACTTTTCTTTGTACGAATATACAATTAACAGTATTATTATATTTCATAAACTGGAATGGTACTTCAACTAACAAATACAACAGCAAAAGAGAGATGAGTACTAAGGGGATATGTTGGCGCAGACAATGGCGTCACCATTCTCTTTGTTAATGTAATCTAATCTGCATAAGTAATAACTACTATCTATAAGGCGGTCGAAAGCTTTCAACGAACATCGTAAGAAATATACATAGTATTAGTTTTACTAAATTTACTTTGAATTATTGTGCACTAGCTTCCGACCGCGATTTTGTCTGTGTGCAAAATATTTTTGTAGCTTTCCTGGATTAAAAAGTAGTTCTTTTTTATAGGTTCAAGGTATTATGCCAAATTTATATTGTGAAAGCCGTGAAATGTAATAGGCAGACTGACAATATTAACATTTCGCATTTATGCGTTCGTTATTTATAGATCGCATTACCAAAGTAGCATGCCTTATAATCAGTTCTGTTATAAACTGTCGTTCATGCCGAGTCTTAGGGGAGTGTCTTGCTCATTTTGCTCAATGAAAAATTGTAGCCGGCTCTGTTTGCCCGTCTCTTGCCCCTGTGGGGCTTGTGTCAGCTTTTGGCGCGACTCCCGTAATGTCAGAGGGCGTGGTGTTACTTCGATAGAAATTTGCATTTTTAGCGAAAGTATAGAGACGCACGTCTCCGGCAGACGGATTACGTTAGAGATGAATAATGTTCTGCCGCGCTTCGGCGCAAGTTTATTTTTGTGATATTTAAGAAGTATTTACATAATGTAGTAGGCGAAAGGAAATTAGATGATTTGGATTTCTGAGAAAAAAGTTTACTAGTCGCTCATTGTCCGTCTGTCTCTGTAAAATTTCTAGAAATAACTAGCTTAATTAGGCATAGTATCCAATATATTTATTTTACAATTTTGATATATGAAATTACTAAATTAAGTATTCTTTCCTTTTTACTCGAAAGTTTTAATTTTTTTTTTAAAAACATGGAATTTACATGTTTTACTTAAATTGTTCAAATAACATTTTAAACACTCATTCACACAAATTCACGACCCATTTGGTGTAGGCAGATGTCCCAATAATTCCAACTGTCAACAGAAATTAATTGGGACCTCATCTTGATTAGAATTAATTCATGAAAGCTCAAAACCGCTCCTCTAAAATATGCACAAAACATGCAGATGTTAAAGCACACGACACGACACTTATGGTTACATAAGGGAGGAGCAACTTTTCAATTCAGAAATTTATCCATTATTATATTCCTTGATTTCAGAAGACAAATGGTGAAATTTGGGAAAGGAAAGCAATATAAAAAAAGTAACGTGTACTAACTCGTAAGTTGTGTGTATTCTAAAGTTGTTCGGGAAGTCGCCAAGTATGAAACAATAGAGTAAACACCTCTTGCAAAAATTATCAAAATAATTAAAAAACAAGAAGCTAGCTTTTTTATAAATTTAAAGAAAATGTAACGAAATATGTATCACTAAATATGCTTGTGAGGATTATTGGCAAACCTTTGGCCACTTTATTGTAGTATTATTTTATTTGAAACCATGTGGTAGTGCCGTAAGTATCTATCACCTATATCTTCCCGTGAATAACTTAAGAGGGAACTAAGGGGAAAATCTCAAAATTTCATGGTAATATCCGGAAGCTGCCCCGGCAACGAAGATCACATCACCACTGGGACAACAACTCCGGATGAAGCGAAAGGTGTATGGCAGAATCCCGGTACTCTGCATCGTGACGGCTGGAAATCCATTCATATCTCTCGAGCTATATTATTATACAATTTACATAATAACATAACATTAAACAAATTTGCGGCAGAATTAAGCGAAGAGCTAATTAAATTATAGACATAAGAATAAAAGTACTTAAATATATATTTCAGAAATTACACTTACCTTCACTTACCTCGCTTCTATTTGGAACCTTTCTGTAAGATTAATGCATCAATATATGCAATAGAATAACCAAACTTTTTCAAGCCTGGCTTTATCAGTTTTCTTTAAAATTCGTTGCAATATTAAAATATATAAAATTTATTCTACATTTTCCGTCCATAAATATAAACGAAAGTATAAACTAAATTTAATAGAAATTTTAATATTATTGCGTCTCACGTTCGCCGAAAGCAATAAAAATCCAAAACTTAGTTTTGCGTGGAAAGTTTCACTTTGCTTTCAACTTACGCGGGCCGAGTGAAGTGGAACGCAACCCGAAGCCCTACAAGGAATAGGCGTGTGCGGAATGTATAATATAGAAGGAGATTAAAAACTACATAACACTGTCAATAACATACTTCGCGGGAGATATTTAATACTGGTGATTCACGGACACTACCCTGCGCAGCCTCTACCTTTTTTACGCAGCCACTAAGAAAACAGAAAAATGTCGGGTTCATATAGATATTATCTAGTTAAAATACAAAGAGTATACTGAACCAAAGAAAATACTTCATAGTTCTAAAATACATTAGTATAAGCGTCTGGAAGTTAGGAAAAATCGAAATTGACTGCAACACAGTTCAAGAATAACATTAATATTAGGCTCCACGTTGGATAGTGCGCGAAAGTCGTTCCGGACATTTGATCACGTGAATTTTTAATACACCAACCGCCGGCTAAAAAATGGAACCGAAACAGTCGCTTCTGTTTGGAAACCATTACTTTAAGTGCATGCTTCGAGTATTGATCTCACCTCTCGTTTGTCGTCGTTTTTAAAGATACGTATTACGTTGACATTAGATTTCCGTGTCTATTTGTATAATAAACTTTTTGTGTTTTATTTTATTTTTAAAGATCCTTAGATTTTAGTTACGTTATTCCTTATTTGTTTAGCATCAGGATGTCGCTCATTTCGCGACATGACAAAAAAAATATTTCGCGCTTTTGACGCCACCATGTTAGAGGCTGCACTGCACGCAGAGCATTATAGCAGAGTGTAATTTAGATGTCACAGCCACTTCAAAGTTAAAGTGTTGTATTATAGCAAGTTAGAAAGATAGAGTTTATGCCATAGGAAAAAAGGACATAAAGTATACATGATAGTTTGATGTTAGATTACCGCTTTTTAGTTTTAAGTTAATTATAATTAAACGAGACGGATTCGCTTGCAAAATATGAATTAAGTTATAAAGTCTTGTCTTATCAAAACTTTATAACAAAACGTGTCGCGTGTCGTGAACATGTCAATGTTGAAATTAGTTAAAAATTAAAGATTGTAACTACATATGTGTATGCGCTTGTGCGGAATATAGGCAAACCTTTTAACAAGTGCATGCTAGATTTTGTTGCCACTTTCTTGTAGATACCTTTGTTCAAAAATGGAATTAAATAGGATGCGAAGAAGGTGCACGTTTTAATAATATTAGGTCGGGGAAAAAAGGGTTATCGTATTGCATAAGTAAAAATTTTGCAGGAAAATCTCTTTGGTTGTACTGTTTTTATCTAGCTGGTTTTGTATATATACATAATATACCATTAGATCAATGACATTGAAAGAACAAAAAAAAGTTAAAAGTTAAAACGGTTTTCCGCCATTTTTCTATTATTTTTCTGTCTGCCAAAATGAGTAAATCTAACGAAGGAGTTTAACGAAGGAAAAAGGAAAAAAGTCACAAAAACCGCGAAAAAGAAATTGTGACGTTTATGGACTTAACGCAGTATCAGTCAGAGTAGCACAAAATTGGTTCAAGCGTTTTCAGTCTGGGAATCTTAAAGATTTACCTACGACAAGAAAGTGCGAAAAAGATCATGGTCAAAGAGCCGTCAAGCTCCACAAACTATAGTCCCGGATAACTCGCAATAAGGTGATGCTGTGTGTATGGGGGGATAGGAAGGGCATCGTTCATAATGAACTTGTACCGCCGGGCAAATTTATCGATTGGGATCTCTACTGCTAACAACTGATGAGATTCAAGCAAGATCAAACGCCCGCAGTTGGTCAACAGAAAGGGTGTGGTTTTTCATCAAGATAACGCCAGACCACACGCATCTTTACCCACTCACCAAATATTGACAGAGCTTGTTTGGGAAATGTTAATACATTCACCATATAGCCCTGACCGTGAACCTTCAGATTTTCACTTGTTTCGGTCTCTTCAGAATTCTTTAGGTAGGGTAAGACTAACATCAAGAGAGGACTGTCAACTACTACTTGTCGCAGATTTTTTTGGTTAGAAGTTCCGAAATTTCTACAGTAATGGTATTATGTTAATACCTACAAAATATAAACAAGTTATCTAATAAAATGGCACATTAATATCAAATGTAAATAAACTATGATAAAAAATTTCTTGAATTTGTATTTAAATTAATAAAAAAAATTCCTTGACCTATTAGATCGCGAATTACCTGGGTTCGGTTCACCATAACGGCATCACAAAAATTGCTAATTGCAAAACTAAGTGCTGAATTTATCGTGAGCTCGGCGGTTAAAGGAATCGTCGCGAGGATATATGTATTCGATGAAGTTATTGCTGTTAGCCGTTTTGGCTTTTACAGCTTCATCGGATGTACAGGAGTACATCTACTGCTTACCTCTTTATGGTAAACAATCTAAGGACCGTCCGAGGGAGGTTCGGGCCTCGTCTCGGACGGTCGTGGTGTTTCGGTAGTAATGGGCGGTAAGGACCGCCCTGAATCCCGGGTGCACGGTGTGTACCCGGGTGTTCAGTTTGCACGATACACTCTTACGCGTCGGCGGGGATTGTGTATGTGTCTCTACTCCTAACTGTATGTACAGTGTGTTCTGGTTGAGTAGTGTTAACCGAAACTAGTTCAGTTTGTCGGTCTGTCGGTGCTGATACGTCTTCCGGGTCGTCTAATACGTTACGCGGGCGACGGTGACGCACCGTTGCGTTTAAAATCGGGGAATATTTGTTGGCGTTTACCACCAGCGGGTTAGGGTGTACGGCGGCCGATTCAAAGTAGCGCCGTGACGTTTCCCTGAAGAATGCTTTGATCGTCGGTATTTTACAGTCCTTGTGTAAGTCGTCGTTACGCTGGTACCAGCTTGCACCGGTGACGCTACGCAGAAACTTATTTTGGACGGTCTGTAGCGAGGCGATGTGTGTTTTCGCCGCGTGAGCGAAGGCTACCGAGGCATAGGCCATGATAGGTCTTATGCAAACCTTGTATAGAAGTATTTTGTGTCTAAGTGACATCTTGCTTGAGGAGCAGATCATTGAATGTAGGCGGCCTGCGACGAAGGCGGCCCTGTTCCTGACTGTCTTAATATGGGGGGCGAAAGTCATCGCCGCGTCTAAGGTTACCCCTAAGTATTTCGCCTTCCTTTCCCAAGGGATCGGTCGGTCGAATAGGGTGATTGTGCCTAATTTACGAGATTCGTAATTATGATTGGCCGTGTTCGTTCCCCTTGTGAAGAGAACTCCTACGCTTTTTTTGGGATTGATTTCAATTCTCCATTTCCGGAACCATTCGCCTAGACGATTGGCAGCGGCTTGGAGTCGTAAGGTGATGCGACCTTTGTGGCAGTCGGAGAAGTATAGGGCCGTGTCGTCCGCGAATAGTGCGAGGTTGACCTGGGGCTCCTTTGGAATGTCACTCGTGTACAGTGAGAAGAGGATCGGGGAGAGGCAGGAGCCTTGAGGGACTCCGGCTTTCAGAGGGCGGATTGAGGATCGCGTGCCCTCTACTCGATAGCGAAAGGTGCGGTTGGACAAGTAGGCTCGTAGGATGTGCACGAGCCTGTCTGGGATATTGAAGTTATACAGTTTATAGATTAAACCGTTGTGCCAGACTTTGTCGAATGCCTTTGCGACATCGAAGAATAGTGCTCCCGTGCTATTGGGCTTGGGGGAGCGGTTTAGGTTTTTTAATATGTGCTACGTTAAGCGGTGCTCTTGTTGGACGCACGAGTGTTCGGAACGGAAGCCGAATTGCTCGTCTGGAATTATGTTGTTCTCAAACACAAATTGTCTGAGTCTTTTCAGGATTATTCTTTCATAAATTTTCCCCATAGAGTTGAGGAGACTTATAGGGCGATAGCTGGAGGCGAGGTTACGCGGCTTGCCTGGTTTCGGAATGCCTATGACGTCTGCCTCTTTCCAGGCATCCGGGAAGGAGCAGCTGGCGAGGAGTACGTTGAAGATGTTTGCCAGTAGGCATAGTAGTGGGGCTGGGAGAGTTTTAAATACCCTGTTGCTTATACCATCCATTCCGGGTGCTGACCGGTTTTTCAGGTTGCTTACTATCTCAGAGACTTCTTTGGGTGTCACTGGCTCTAGTGGATCGTCCACTGGTGGTAACGCCCTGCGTGTTACTTCCTCGTCCACCTGCCGCAGGTGGTCCGGATCCGTTGGTTCACGCGAGGGGGTGCATTGGCTCTCTAGACTATCCGTGAGGCATTCGGCCTTTTCGCTGTCGTCGAAGGCTAGCGTGTCTAAATCGGGGCGTAATAGCGGGGGCATTGTTGCCACGTTCTCTACTTTGAGAGATCGGGCCAGCTGCCAGTAGGCAGTATGCGATGGCTCGATGTCTCCAAGGAGAGAATCCCACCTAGTGTTCCCAAATTCCGTGATGCGCACTTTTACTTGCCTCTGTAGGCGTCGCATGGTTTCGCGGTTTTGTTCCGTTCTATAACGGTCATGTGCTCTAATAGCTGCGTTTTTTCTCCTAATTAGGCGTCTAAGACCTGCCGGGAGCTCCATGTGTCGAGAATTCGACTCAGGGACCGTCCTTTTGGATTCTTCGACGGCTGACTTGAGATGGTCTGTGAGTGAGTTTATTGCCCTACATGCTATTTCAGGCGAGTCTATCTTGTTCGGTATTTTGTCTAGGTGCTGTGATGTCGTAGCTTCGAGTTTGACTTCGAGGGTACGCCAGTCCACGATGGTTTTGGTTTGAGGGACCTCACGATGCGGCTGGCCCAGCTTGAGTAAGACCGGTCTGTGGTCTGAGTCGAGTTCGTGAAGCGTATCTATCGAGTTAATACCTAGGCTTACGTCTTTAAGAATCGCGATATCGAGTACGTCCGCCGCGTGAGTGTGATACGTCGGATATCTCGTAGGCGAGTCGGGTGCGATTACGTCTAACAAGTAGCGGTCCCGTAAGTCGGCGAGCACGTTGCCGTTTATATTATTGACGCGCGAGTTCCACCTGATGTGTTTGCTGTTTAGGTCGCCGCCTATGATGACGGAGGGGCCTAGCTCTGTTAGCGTCCTAATGTCTGACGAATGGAGGGTTTTGTTTGGCGGCAGATAGGCTGATACTAGAACAAGAAGCCTGTGGCCGGTTAGCGCTATTCTACACGCGGAAACTTCGATTGTTATTAGGTCGGGAGGGTCGAGCGGTATGCAATGCAAGGACCTTTGAAGTATATCAGGGTGCCGCCTTTGGCGGACGTTAACCTGTCATTACGGATGATATTGCAATTTGCTATTTTGGGATCGCTATTGCTAGGCTTCAAGAAGGTTTCTTGCACTAGCATAATGACGACGTTGTGATCGCGAAGAAACGTAGCGATTTCGTCTTTCTGCGTTTTGAGGCCGTTTGCGTTGAATGCAGCGACAGTCAGAGAGCGCGGTTTTAATCTTCCTACTGCGTTAGCCATTGGAATAATTAATGTGTGTTAAATTTGGGCATGACGCGGATTTAGGCGCATTGAAACGACCAGATCGCGTCGATAGTGGGCATGTGCTCAATGGTGGCCATGAGTTTGTCCTGTGGTGTCGCTGCCTCGCGTAATTTGCGGGCCAGGATTGTCAGATCAGCAACGTTAATGTTGTTGATGAAGCCGCATACTAACGAAAAGTCGGCGGCGAAGTTTGAGGCGCCTTGAGGCGCGGGAGTGGAGGCCGCAGGTCGTGAAGCGCGCTCTTTTGGGTATTATTTAGACGGGAGCAAAAACTAAAACTATGGATCCTTAAAATAAATAAAGAGAAAATGATGACTTTGCTTAAACTTAAGAAAAAAATAACTCAACATATTTTTCGAATTTAGTGGAACTTCATACATGTTGTTATCAATATGTATGAAGACTTATAGTCTAAGAAAATTATTTATTAAGTACGTCTACGTCGCACGTCTTTGAAAGTTGAATTTAAAAATATTACTCCGATCCAGATCCGGCCGATCTTTGCCACATCATATAACAGCCTATTTGGCAATTTTTACACAAGATAAGCCCACTATTGAACATATGTCTCCCCCAAAGATTTCCACAAAACACGGTCCTGAGCATCTAATCCTGCATTAACGGTTGCAATAAATGATAGTCTATTGGTATGACAAAAAGAAAAAGTTTGGTTTGTTCTGTGTATTCGTTGTGAAGATGTTTCATGTTTTATAGATATTGTTAATTTTATTTATGTGTGACGATCAAAAATGTTAGCGTTTCATACAAAAATAGTGAGATTGGTGCACATATAAATTCACTCTCGGACATTTGGCGTCTCGTAGGAAGCACAAATAAAGCTGAGCATTCTCACTACGCTAGGCAGGTGGGTTTTCGTTTCAATGGTTACAGCACTATTACATACGATTGAAACTTTTGACTAGTTACGACGGACTTTAGACTGGGGTAAACTGGAAAATGTTAAAGTGGTTAAAAGCGGTCAGGAAAATAGTCCAGGATTACATGCAATTACAATTTTTAGCTAAAAATTTGTTTGCACTATTAATCTGATCATTTTTTAATCCGTAAGACGAACGAAGATGACGAACCGCCGAATAGGTAAGAAATAATTTTTATTTTATATCTGCCTATTTCAGTCCACTGATGAACATAGAAAATACTAGCAAAAACTAGTACACATTTATTGAAAGGTTTGTCCATACTAACCACACTAGGCAATAAATAAATATTCCATACAAAGTAAGGTAATATTTGTAGTTAATTGAATCGTTACGAATGTTTCTATGTATGAACGATATAACATTTTGTTCTCATTTACAGGCAAGCAATATAATAAGCATATTTCAAACAGAGCGCGATGTCTCAGGTGTTGGCCCGCATCTGAATATTGAAATCAGTGTGATCAGATGCATTTTTATTGTCACTTTGCCTGAATAAAGCGATAAAATTTTATTGCTTTTCAAAGAAACTTCAAGCATATTTGGTTTATGGAAATTATGAAACTATTACCGCTTCCTTTCCGAGTAAATTGCCCTGGAAAATGTTAAATGTTTATGTAGACGTTTAAATATCTGTTAATAGTATTCCAGTGTTATTTGATTTATATTTCTTACCACACTAAGAGTTCTTTTCTATTTCTTAACAAGATATTTTAATTTATCAGTGCCTAAATGTAATTAAAACTAAATTTTTTCGTTCTTACTACTATTACATATTCTTGTTGTTGATTCCTTAATTTCGTAATTCCTTAGTGGTTATTCGTTAACGCTCATTACCTGTGATATGGTTACATTTCATTTTGATTATATGATACAAAGTTTAAAATAATAATGGGCTCAATGACTGTATTATTTAATTAGTCGGAATGGAAATTATATTATGCGTTCATACTTAATACATGTCAGGTACAAATACACGTTGGAAATCTATTACGCTAATTAAATTGTGTTACAGGTCATTAAATTGAATAGATGCAGAATAACTAATATCGCATTTGCAATGATAATTGAAAATGGATAAAGACAAATAGACAAAGTATTACATGTGCCTTGTTTAACTCGAGACGTGCGAGGAAATGAGCCTCTGTATCTTAGGATTCACACACGAATGAGCTACGGTGCAGATTGTTACGAAATGTGGCGTAACTAATGTAGTTAATGTCGTATGAAAGGGGCGCTATTGCTTTATCTCCATCGCGACTTTTCACGTGTCACGTCCTGCCTGCTACCAGGTATTAGTTGTGTTTTAATATCATAATTGTGGGAGTAATAGTTAAATACAGAGAAAATAAAAACGTTCCATACGTTAAGAACGAAAAATCAAGACGGAAAGAGTGTTTGTTGTTGTTTAAGCGCAGACTGTTGTTGTTGTTCATGGTATATTTTCTAAAAAAATAGTGTTGGGTGGATATTTGGGATAGAGTAGATAGCTAATTATTTCTTCACAAATAAACAATAAAATGTGGAATACAAATTACAGCTGCCAAAATGAACAAACATTTTATAAGTAGAAACAATAATGTGAATAATTGCATTCCATGCATCAATTATGTACGTAATCTTTGGTCGGGACGCCTACGCCATCACAATACATCAATCAGACTGCTGGTGTGACGCGAGACTCGCAATCAAATAAAATTTAACTCAAAAGCACCGTTAATCCACACGTAAGTTGTTAATTTCTGTTGAAATTCGTTCAACGGTGGCACTTAAAGGATTATGCACATTATATTCTAAATGTTGCCATATCATGAAATCGATATCAATGACAGTAAGTCTACCTTGTTTGTTTTTTGCAATTTTAACCTCAAAAGAACCACGTTCTAGTGGACATCAATGTATGTACTCGTAAAGAAAACTACCACAGTTATAAAAGTGACCTTGATAGAAGCAACTTCTAATATATTTTTACCACCCGCTCTTCCTGCTCTCCGCAGCCGAAATTTGATTAGCGGTGGAGCCGTAGACCAGACTCGCTGTGAGTTAGTGCTTCAGAGGGCGCATCTTTCTGCTCCCCATGGCATGAGATTAGGAGGTTCGTTACCCATGTAGTAAAGCGCGATCGTGTTCCCATGTTATGTTAGATCAAGCTGCTTAGAGCGGCCGGCGCAAGTGGGGTCGCGGAGTAGTGGGGTTGCAAAAGCGTTCCCGAGGCCCTGCTGACATGCAGCGGAACCGGATCTCCGTGTGGCTTTGGTCGGTGCAAGCCGTCATAATCGCTCATAGATTCAGGGTGGGTATAATTAAGGTATTTGTGTATGAAAAAAATAAAAAGGTTCGTCTTCGCTATACCGTGAGTGGACAAAGCCTTGGCTACTAAAACCCTTTACCCCTTCCGCCCTCGCCAGGACAAGGTGGCAACGTGTTCGGGGGAAACTTATTATAATGATATTAACTTAACAATTCGTGATGCAAAATATTAGTGAATTCCGTAACATTAAAAATATCAGCGTATAATTTTAAATATGTGCCAAAAGTTGCATGAACTTAATTTAGATGCAACCGTCTATTATTATTAACTTAAAATTTGGCACGGTCGGTGAAGCTATTTTCGAGTATACATTTCCATTAAAAGAATTTCGGAATTTTACAAATTCTGACGCAAATAGAGATTAAGTTTGATATATTGAAGCCTTTGCCTGTGTGTCTTTACCATTGTAGCTGTCAAACGGAGGGACCGATTATAATACGTTCTTTTTCATTAGGAGGAGCCTACACCTTGTAATATTATTTATCTTATTACCTTTTACTTCCTTGTTTCTTTATCTATCTATTGCGCTCTATTTATTGAAATACGTAATAAAAACTGTTTATCAAATTGAGATAAATAAATATAAAAGGTTAGACATTCAACAGAATTCAATAATAAAGGACGAACTTACTTTTCTTACTATAATTTACAAGATGTTACAAGAAAAATAAAATGTTTCCGACTTTTACTGCTTAAGAATAAAACAATGCGGGACCTGTAGCCATAGAATCCAACTCACAGTTGGCGGCTCTTGTAGTTCAAAGATTTCCTTGTATTTAAAGTGAGATACAATAACATTCAAGTGGAGTGTTAAATGGTTATAAAAACTAAATTGATGATTTAAATTTCTTGACTGGAATGTAATCATTTCTTATTGATGTATTTTCATTATTAAAATAGTGTTTTTTTTATCATTGATTCTAACTATAATTTAGAGGCATATAGATTAACGACGAAGTGCTTGGTTTGTACTTATCCATTCGTTTCAAACAAATTCTTGACGTTGCCGCAAGCAAGGAAAGCGGATCATGGATAATATTGTATGTAACTACCTTAATTGTTCATAACGGTAAGGAAACTTCTATGCGTAGTCTGGTTATTTAATGAAACATTACTTTAATTTATAGAACTTCATCTGCAATAATGATAACTGAAATTGTTTCAATACGCTTGAAATTAATTCAATAGGGCTACAATTCTTTTTACACAACAGATATGAGGTAATATCTTAGTAAAACTGCGTATTCCATAGACATGTTATTGTCTGCTAGCCTATCTTCGCTACAATTAAGATGCAGTCTTTAACAGGTAGACATGTCAATAGTGACAGTACATCAAAACTGGCCATAGTTCACTGTCAGTAAGATTTTCGACTAAAGACAAAACATGTATGTTTTATTTTTTTATACATACTCACTGGCAAAATGGCATAAACCCTTTGTATGTGCTCAGTAGAGCTTTGTAAGCGCTTAAAGCACATTACTATGTGGAAGTCAAAATTTTTGCTACATGTTGAGCCAATCTGTAAGTTCGTAACTCGATTTAGATTACAATAGGACCTAGTGGAGCATTTGATTTGCGTATTTTAGGCAACCAATTGTACACAAATACAACTTCAGTCGTTTGGTACAAGAAGAAACTAAGATAAAACATCTTGATTAAAATATTCAGTGTTTTTTAATTAAATCTCTAGTTATTTTAAATATATGGTAGTTTGGTCTGTTTTGACTTTTTTGTATCTGTTTTCATCCGATAAATGTTCTTGTATTTTTAAATTGTAATCTGACGTATCCATTATTAACATAGCATTTCCTTCATCCGCGAGGAGACTATTTAAGTCTTGTCTGTTGCATAAGTTGTCCAGCGTTTTAAATTGATCTTCTTAACTATATTGTTTATGAAGAGACAATCCTCGACACTACAGATAATTTCTTCGTACTGGAGCATTAGCGGTGTTACTGAAAAGTTCGTTCCTTATTTACTTAGTACTTTTAATGTCGGTTCACCCAGAGAATGTTTTGACAGATTACAGAAAGCGCGTAATTCTCTGTTCATGGTCAACGGTTGCGCTCCGTTTATACGTTGAGACTTATAGTTGACATTTAATTTGGTCGGTAATTTTTGGCATTTAAAAAGTTTTTTAATCCTGCGAAAAAGATAAGTCAATTTTTACCATCTGTCACACTTTAAAATAAACAGTGTCCCTCTACAAGATGCAGGAGTGTACAATCCTGATTGTGAATGTGGTCTCTCGTACATACGTAACTGATGTGAAACATCGACGCTCTATAAAATCTGCATTCATATTCTTGATCGCCCCAACCATTACATTAAATTTAATAGTCCACAAATCCTCACCAAAGATCATCGATATGTTGGCTTCGGAACCAGTAATAAATAATAATAAATCTAAAACCAGGCATATCACTGCACGACCTCAAGATACTGTGAGGAGTTTCTGAGTAGATCAGACCAAACATTATTAATCAAGGCTGAAGGTATCCCGACGTTAACTATGAAATCGGTACGTCTAGCAGCTCAGTACCTCCGTGACCACAAGTGCATTCGAAACATAGGGAAGATTGTTTTTAACAAAAATTAAACGCCATAAAATCCGTAAATTATAGGTTCATGTCAAATAGTATTCTAAAAGTTTTATTATAGTATAGAAGTTTTGAAAATACTAATTACTGTCCCCTTCCTCAACTATGCCTTAACATGGTTTCGTTTATTGATGAAAATTTCTTAGATAAATGAAACCATGTCACGGATGTGAAAAACAAGACGGTATGAATACATCGAGGAGTAATTTAACACAGAATTGTTGTGGCATATTTTTCTGGCATAGCGGATAATTACAAATGCCTGATAAAAAAAGTGAAAATGAGGTACAAACTCCTAGGAATTTAACAAAGTAAATACTGGCTGGTAAAGCAGAAATATCTGTAGGAATCTGTAGGGTTTTAGAAATCCGATTACCTTTTGTTTCAAAAGAATACAAGTAATTTGCTTCCAGTTTGTTGAAGCGTGTTGGCGAAAATGGAACTACGCCCTGTTATTAAGTATCTGTGCAAGCACAGCAAAATTTCAGGATGGAACAAGATTTTCAGGATACATTGCAGGTAAATGCTCCGCCATTTTCCACAGTTGCACGTTAGTGCGCCAAATTTAAACGAGGAAGAACATCCACCAAAGATAACTCCACTCGGGACGCCCACAGTGACCGAAGATATGGTTAACAAAGTCGAAAATATATTTCAGCAGATCGCCGTGTCACGGCCTGTTGCTGAAGGAACTAAAATTTCGCCAGTTAGTATTAAATAAAAATATAACATGAACGCATAGGGATGAATAAAGTACCCAGAATGCTTACCGTAACGCATAACCAAACCAGACAGAATATTTACCGAGGTTTTACGGAATTGTTGCAACAATATCCAGATCGTTTTTGTCTTGATTTAAAACAATGGACACTTTTACGATCCCGAACAAACACATAGTCTATGACTAGGGAAAGACAATCATCTTTTGCTCCTAAAATTTAAGGCAAGTCCTTTCGCCGGTAAGATCACGGGCTCTCTTTTCTAGGATATTCAAGGGATAGTAATGATTGATTATCCTAATCACAAAGCGACTGTTTCGGGCACTTTGTATCCAGAACAATTAAAAAAATTGAACAATGAAATACGTGAGAAACGGCTATGCAAACTCGTTTTGTTTCACCAAGATAACGCCGCGGCTCACAAGTCCGCCGTTGCGATGGCTGCAAGTCCAGAGGCTGGCTTTGAAATGCTTTAGCATCCTCCGTATTCACTAGATCTTACACCTAGTGATTTCTATCTATTTCTAAGATTGAACCAGTATCTGAGTGGACAAAGATTTGAAGACGGTGAAACAGTAGTCGCTGCAGTACTGAAATTTTTAAGTGCTCAGAATTAAGAGTTTAGGATTGAATTTTTATAGAAGTGTTTTACTCTAAAAGGTGACTATGTGAAAATAACGTGTATCATACTTGTTTTCGCTTTTCATTGAAAGCCTCTAAAAATATTTAGAGGATTCAAAATTACGAATACAATTTTTGTTAAAAATTTAAAAACAATACAGGCTTGTATAAAAAGTAATGTGAACGCTTCACGCTTATTAACTTCGTCCAATTGTTTGCTGTAATCGGCAAAGTCACAACTCAATGAATTGCGCGCACCAGTGAATACGTATTATCATCTGTTGTAACATTTCTGTCTTTTACAAAACTCTTTCGTAAAATATAGTAATTTAACATCATCTTCACATATCAGTGTATGCATTACATTGTCAATTGAGGGGATGTTAAAGAATACTCAATAAGATCTTGTCTCGAAAATGTGTCAAAAAAGTCGACTCGTCTTTTACATATAGAGTGGAGAAAAGTGAGTGCGTGTACGAAGATTCGCGTGTCAGAAGTTATACTTCTTTGACGTGAATTAAATAATTAATTATTAATATTTAGTAGACTTACTTTACTTTTTAGTTGTATGAAGTTGTTTCTTTAGGCGCCATGGGAATATGAGTTGTCTCTGAGTACGCGCTAAATAGGGACTACCCTCGTATAATTTCTACCGCTAATCAGCAAAGCGACCAATGTTGTGTTGCGGCTTGAAAAGTATAGAGAACATATAATTGCAGGCTGTGAGGCATTGTATTCCTAAGAGTCAGATCTCTAACCTTCTTTGCACATAAATATAAAAAATGTTTTACCTTTGGTTATGTATGAAGCTCTTGTCTGGAAGCGAGTAACTTGGCTCGACTCGAAGAAGACGCATACTTTCACTGCAAGTTATTTTTGCAATGTCTCGTTTGTCACCCCAAACTATTTAAAAAAAAGGTATTGTAATCGATCCAGTGCAGATAACAATTTTATTATTGCCGGCAGATATTATTACAATCGGAATCTACCCGTGGATTATTATGTGATTTGTTATCTGAATTCTTAGTTTAGATATCGCTACTGTTAAAAAAATAACCTGTTATTAAAATTTTTATTTAAACTAAAAACCGTCTTTTAAAAAATCTGACATTAATTATATATAAACATACTTTTTCTAATTACGAGGTAGCTTTAGAATCACTCTTTATTACTTTTTCACACAAGAACATAGCGGGACGCGAGCACGAAGTAGCTTGTAGGAAGCCTGTTCTAGAAATAGCCCCACATCGATTGTCCTTTGATTTTTTTCTCTCTTCGTTTAATGGACTCCATGAAGAGTATCCAACTTCTTCCAATGTTTCACCTGAAACAATGAATATCGTTTTTTCAAACCATGTTTTGTAAGATAAAAGGATAGCATAAAGGATTTTTTACGTACAAAAAGCTACAGTGAATTTTATCAGTTTGAATCCCGATAAGGTAATTATATGAATGGTCACTGGAGTCATGTTATATACTTAAGTAATCATTAATATTATATACATATTTAGGAGCTACAAAGCTCCATACGTACGTACGTACGAGTATATTTTGTATTGTCATCATCGAGTATCCAAATAATATAAGTTACAAAGAAACCAAGTGTTAGAATGGACAGTTTGTGTAAGGGTTCGATTTATAGGTTGATCAATATGTTAATCGTTGAGATAAATGTATATATTTTTGTTTCATAGTTTTAACTTATTAGTAAATAAAGAAGATAATGTCCGTGAAAAAATCCATGTGAATCGATATTCTATACCACCGTTTAGTTAAGTTTATTTATAATGAAATATACTATTAATACTTACCGAACGTTGTAACTATCTACATTTGCACGCAAGAAAATACCTGTTATTGTTCTATATTGGTAAGGAAACATCAAGTCGCTGAAACCTATATGCAAAATGCTAGGCTCGGGAGCATTAGAGTTGAGATGTTCTCCGAGAATACTAACAACGAGGCTAGCCTCATCTGGGGAGTTGATTATACAAAGGCGACCTTCTTCTAACATACAAATAAGGTATGCTTCGTGCCATGGTAATGGTTCCACGTGGAATTTGTAACATTTTCCATTATCGTATGGTTCATAACCTGCGTAAAATATTTTTTTGAGTAAGTATTGTTCCTTATTTTTATTTCATATATTTTAATTAATATGGTCTGATATTTGAAATCACACGAAACAATTACAAAATAAATATACCACTATATGCATTTACTTCATAAATTGGCAGTAATCAATCACATAAGTCAGGGTTAATGACGAATTTGACTATTGACATCGCAAGTGAATTATTAATTTTCATTATTATACATTGGCTCTGTATATGACGCGTTATTAAGTAAGAACCGGTCAATTGTGAATCAGAGTCCGCACAACACACTCCAACACAATATATGTCCTTAGCACGAGCCCGACTTACACTTCACTGCTTTTTATTATTAATTGTTTTACTTAAGAGTTTGCACTATATTCACACCAAGTTTTGTGCTTGTATGTATTACCGTTTTTACGTTAGAATAAAAACAAAAATAAATCTTTACTTTGTATAATTCAACCTGCTACCTATTAAGGCAAAAAAATAACCTATTAAGGCAACCCCCTAAAGGCAGGATATATGGACGAACGGACGGTGTATGTAGGCTTAGTAGTATAGAACCCTAAAAACCAGTGCTTACAGACCTCACATTGTTGAATACAAGCGCCCTCTTATTATTAAGATGACTAAGAAAGAGAAAATGGATCCATGGGACTGTCACTCTGCTCCAATAACGTTAGGCATATTTCACACATTCTTGAAATATTTTACAGTCCATTTCCACATCATGTTTTTCTTTACGGACAATCTTAAAAAGAAATCAGTGCTTAAATTTGCAATTAACAATTATTTTATCCGGTAGCACCTTTAGCGAAATTACACTAAACGACATTTAAGGAAAAGCGTTATTTACCCCATCCATTATTTTTTCATTCCTGTTACCAACAATGAAACTTATAAAAAGTATGAACTATATTACTCCTCCTTTGGCGACCATTTATGAGTTCACTGCCGCACATAGATTTCTCCAAATTGAAGAATTTGTATTAATCGCTACACCTGGCAGGTGGGTAGTAATTTACCACAACAACGTACAGCCGCTATTGCCGCTATTTGTCTGGAAAATGTTAGTTTGGTTTTTTGGCTCATGTAAAATTTTTAGTTTACTGCTGCAAGGCATCTCCAATAAAGCGCCAACAAAAGTGTTTCTTGAAAGGTTTTCCCATATTTTAGTATTAAAAAAATAAAGAATTAAAAAAAGTATAGATTAAATTATTTTTATAATCTTACCAACATCATACCCTCCACACTTTTCATTATATTTACTTTCGTTGCCCAATATTTTACAAACAAACGGGTAAATGTCATTGCAAGGCCTATCATCGAATAGGCCTTCTCTAGTCATTACCACACAATTTTCAGATCCATTACTGTTATCCGGTCGACCATCTGCCCAAAGTAATTCCAAAATGGTTCCTGTTACTGGCTCTCCTGTAATATTTTAAATATTTATATATACATATTAAGTTATGACAGTGCATAAAGAAGAGTAAGAGTATAAATAATAAAAAAATATATATATGTACCTCTAATGGTCACGAAATCACCTTCTGAAAATTGATCATGGATTCCAATGAATACAGCAGTGTAATGGGCTTTCATATTGCTGATTAGGAGCTTTAGATTCTCCATTTCCTCGAGAGATCCTGGAACTAGAAGCGAGGTGCCTTCAGCTTCACAAATCTGTCGAGCCTGTTGCCAATTTGTAGCTAAGTCATGTAGACGATAGAATGTTTTGAACGCATGAGCCCACATGTAGTCCATGCGGAATTTCTGAGCTAAAAAATCAAATCATAACTACAAAATTCAAATAAAAAAAACTGTGAAATAATTAAAAGTTTTTTTACTATTTACTACTGTCCATAATGTTAGAAACGTCAATAAGTTCAAAAACATCGTGGAATTAATAACGTCAAATTTTACGACTGTCGTAAATGTTATGGATAGCTATCCGTAAAATGTTAGTGGCTCTCTCTTTGACTATAGGTAAAACAGAATTTTAATTATTAAATCTATTATCTTGATGTAAAATGCAATGTTGTACCTATGTCATGTAAACAAAACCTATCTAATCGAATTCAAGCTTAAGCACTCAAACAAGTGGAACCCAAATTCAATTGTCTGGTTTCAGATTCCACTTGATAGCTGGCTCGGATGGCGCGGTATCAGTTATTTTTTTTTGTGATAAAGGCCGCGTTGGCCCGCTTCACTTGGTCTTTCTAACACGCTTATTTGAATCAACTTCAGGCGGATTCCTTTTCTGTGAGTGTCAGGTAATTATCTGTGCGGCATTCCAATTTTCCAATCGAACGGTTAACTTAGTTTAAATCTCTTCGTGTAATACGTAGTCAGTCTGCCTAATCCTAACCCCATAAAATCAGTTCTTGAATCGGACGGGTATTACGGTCTGGTAGTTGTATTATGTAAAGCGAAATTGTTTTAATGATTTAATTTACGTGTACGACTAATGAAAGAACTTTTCTTCATATTTGTTATATCGTCGAAAATTGTAATTTTTTCATTCCGCTTTTTTTCCGCTTAATTTTTTACTTCACCTATATGATATTATTATATTATATTCCTCTTTATCGGATATGCCATATATTATGAAAAAATATTTTTTTAGCTCTTCAGGGCGTATATATTTACGTATAGTATGAGCACTCGCGATCGTCACCCATACGGGTAGGCAGTGAATAAGGATTTTCATTTAGAACGGTCCATTCAAATTAATATGTATATATAACAGGAGTTAAAGTTTGAAGTTGCCGTTTTATTGGAGGCTTTTTGCAGACATTTGACTTTTCACACTGGGGAGTTTCCGTGTGGCTGTCGGAAGTAAAGAATAGCGCCAACCCTGTCTGACCATTGGTGTCGTCAAAGGCGACTAAAGGTAAAAAAAAATATATTAGGAGATGGGCAGCAGCATCTTCCTGCATTAGAACAAAAAAAAACTGCGGTTGTAAACCCGCTCGCCAGGCGTGGCGACTAAGGCATCCCCCCCCCCACGATGAAATGATGATAGAAAAAAGCAATAGCCCTTAGTCCCCGGCGGCCTCGCTAGTCCTGGCTATGGTGGCAGCCATAGTAACGGCGAGGCAGCGAGTGCGAAGAATTACCGGCTGAATTCTAGCTGCCAACCTAAATCACTGGACCTGCGCACATTGAGGGCCGACGAGAAGATACTAGAACTGGAAGAAGAAGTAAGCAAGTTGCACTGGAGTATAATAGGGTTGTCTCAAGTCCGAAAACAGGGAGAGGACTCTATAATCCTAAAATCCGGTAACTTGTTCTACTACCGGCAGGGTGACCATCTGTCCCAAGGAGGTGTCGGGTTTATCGTCCACAGGTCCCTCATCAACAACGTGATCTAGATCGGAAGGGTGTCGAGTAGGGTCTCAAAAAGTCAGAATAACCAAAAGGTATTCGCTGAATGTCATACAGGTATACGCACCAACCTAAACACACCCTGATGATGAAGTGGAGGCAATGTATGAGGATATTTCAAGAGCCATGCATTGCTCTCAGACTCACTAAACTGTGTTGATGGGAGACTTTTACGCAAAACTAGGTACGAAAAAAGGCGATGAGCTGATAGTGGGGAATTTTGGAGTAGGGCAACGGAACCCAAGAGGGCAACAGCTGAGGGCTGACTTCATGGCAAAGGAGGGATTCTTTATGATGAACTCCTATTTCCAGAAGCGGCCCCACAGGAAGTGAACCTGGATGAGCCCGGTACCACAAAAAATTAGATTGACTTCAACATGACAACCAAGCGTCAGCTGTTCAGTGATGTCTCTGTGATCACTAGGGTGAAAACCGGCAGTGATCACCGAGAGGCAAGAGGCTCCCTGAACCTTAACACCTCGAGCGGTCTCGTCTGGTGAAGTCTACGCCCACCACGTGCCCTTATCTGAAACCCCGAGAGCATTCAGCTCGAATTGCATAATCGCTTTCAGTGCCTAGACGATTGCGTTACAGTGGACGAATCGAATAGCAGGCTAGTGGAAACTGTCCATGCGGTAGGAGCTAAGTTTTGCAGGACCCGCCGCACGAACAAGCCCGAAAAGCTCTCTGATCACACTCTTAAACTCATGAAAGCCAGGCGTGACCAGAGTCTGCATATCGGCAACTGAATAGACAGCTCTCCAAATGTATGAGACAAGACATACGCAAATTTAATACAGCATGTATGGAAAAAGCCATAGAGCGGAACCAAGGCTCCAAAGTCTTCGCCAGAGATCTGTCTATCGGAAAAAGCCAACTGACCATGCTGAAGACCGAAAGCGGCGCAGTTATTACCGCTGGAGACGAGATTTTGAGTGAGATCGAGAGATTTTATGGACAGCTGTACACAACGTCGTTGAAACCACACATTGATGTGAGTAACGACCCAAGAGCCAAGCATATCCGACATTATTCCGATAACATCCCGGAGGTCAGTCTGAGCTAGATTAGGATGGCTCTCAAACAGCTTAAAAACGGCAAGGCGACGGGTGAGGACGGAATTACAGCTGAGCTTCTGAAAGCGGGTGGAGAACCGATACTTGTAGTCCTTCAGAAGCCGTTTAACCCTGTCATTCATGGGGGTGTTACGCCAAAAGTGTGTAGTAGAAGCGTGGTTGTCCTATTCTTCAAGAAAGGGGATAACTGCTTTTTGAAGAATTATAGACCGATATCGGAACTGCGTCAATGTGCTGTTTTCGAGAGTCATCTCAAATCGTCTAGTAAACAGACTTGACGAATTCCAGCCTCCCGAACAAGCCGGATTCCGAAAAGGCTATAGTGCCATAGTTCACATACATACTCTTCGCCAGATTGTACAAAAGACCGAGAAGTACAATTTACCATTATGTCTGGCGTATGTGGACTATGAGAAAGCCTTCGATTCAGTCGAAATTTGGGCGGTGCTCCAGTCTCTCCAGCGGTGCCAGATATACTCTTGGTATATCGAAGTGCTGAGGTGTTTGTACAATGAGGCTAGGATGTCTATCCGAGTACAGAATCAGTGTACGAAACCAATCCAACTGCAGAAAGGTGTAAGACAGGGTGATGTCATATCCCCGAAACTCTTCACCGCTGCATTGCAAGATGTTTTCAAGCAGCTGAACTGGAAAGGATACGGTATCAACAGTAATGGCGAATACATTACTCACCTTCGATTGGCCGACGACATAGTTCTTATGGAGCTTAGTACAATGCTCAATGATCTCAATACGTCTCCCAACAGGTTGGTCTTAAGATGAACATGGACAAGACGAAGATCATGTCCAACGTCCATGTCATACCGATACCGTTTGTTGTTGGGAACAATAGGCTCGAAGTTGTAGACGAGTACGTATACCTGGGACAAATTGTCCGATTAGGTAAGTCCAACTTCGACTTAGAGGTCAATCGACGAATCCAACTCGGCTGGGCTGCGTTCGGGAAACTACGTCATATCTTCTCATCGAGTTAACCGCAAAACCTCAACAGCAAAGTATACAACCAGTGCGTGTTGCCAGTGATGCCATACGGATCATATCTTCTCATTGATTATACCGCAAAACCTCAAGAGTAAAGTATACAACCAGTGCGTGTTGCCAGTGATGACATACGGAACTGAGACTTGGTCCTTCACTGCAGGCCGTATGAGGAAGCTCAAAGTTGCTCAGCACGCTATGGAAAGGGCTATGCTCAGTGCGTGATAGAGTCTGCAACGATGATATCCGCAGCAGAACTAAGGTAACCGACATAGCCGTAAAGATCAGCAAGCTGAGGTGGCAATAGGCCGGCCACATAGCTCGCAAAACTGACAAGCGTTGGGGAAATAAGGTTCTCGAGTGGCAGCCACGTACAGGCAAACGCAGTGTAGGACGACCCCCCACAAGATGGAGTGACGACCTGCGCAGTGTTGCGGGAAGTCGATGGATGCAGGTGGCTCAGGACCGAGCTTCATGACAATCTTTGGGGGATGTCTATGTTCAGCAGTGGACTTGTGATAGGCTGAAATAATGATGAGTCAAGCGGTGGCTTTTGCTGTTGCTCGAATGGGCCGGGATAATACCACGACTTCGAAGAATACCGACTTGAAAAAGGGGCATCTTTTGCTTCTGCGTTTCGTTCAGTGAGTGAGTTATCCGGAGGCCCACTCCCCCTCCCTCCTAACTCCCATTACTATCATACCTACCATCACCCAAATATCCTTAAAGGCCGGCGACGGAGGAGGCCAGCCCCTCTGGTGTTGCACGTGGGTGACGGTAATCACTTACCGCAAGGTAAGGCATTTGCCCCCTTTAATTTAAAAAAAAAATTATTAAAATTAAATTATTAATCACGAATCTGGAACCATTCCAGATTCGTGATTAAAAATTTACGAGTACAACTTTCGATGTGGTTCGAACGCAGCAGAGACTGTTCGCAATGTCAATGCTCCGTTTGAAAATCATACGACTAACGAACGGACTGTACGTTTTGTACGGACTGCACTGAACCATGGTAGAGATGATTTTGTTTCCTCTGATGAGGAAGACTACACTTACTTGCTGTACAAAAACTTCAACTACCGAATGTAATCAAGTAATAATAATTGATTGACAATGATAAGCTAATTTGATTTGCTGCTGTTAGTTAAACACACGTTTCTATTGCAACACATCTTTAACGATTATCAACGTTAATTATTTAACGCATTCTTGTTGTGTAGAAAAATTAACACTCAGAATGTCTCAATTTTTTTTGAAAAATTGAAGTACGTCATATACTTGACCACTTTATTTAATTTTGTATTATTAGAAAACATACACTCGTGGTCCATTTAACGGTGGAAAGGTTCGTGGTCACTATGATTTGACCCATACATAATATCATTTCTAATTTAAAAAAAAGTAGGATTCTAAATGGCCACTTTAGAACAATATTTCAATTAGAACTCTAAACAACTGTCAAGAAACACATTTACAGCTTATTATTGTAGCTGTTAAGTTTATTTTTAGATACACGAACTATTAAATAAATAATATTATGGTTGTTGTTAATATATGTTGGTAAATGTTACAGTTTGGAGACGCTAGGGAAGAAAGAGAATAATTTTGTTGTATAAAACTATCTTATATACTAGGGGATAGGCCATAGAATAAATACCTATACATCTCTCCACGCCTTGGGTTAACTGGCAGGGAATGCCGAAAGGTTAAGTCCGCCTTTTGTAATTCTATTGGTGTACACAATAAAGTATAAATGAAGAAATAAATAAATAAAATAGATGGATTTATTATTGAATGGGGATGGCTCAATTTATTTTGGTGACGTTGAATATTTAGATGTATGTAAAAAACGACGTCTTTTAAAAAAGTTTAAAAAATTCTGTTTCTTTTTAATTTCACTAATTACTCAGAAGTACTAAAATATTTTTGTTTGTAAGTAATTAGCGCCAAGTATCGATTTATAAGTACTGTGATCCGACTCCACTGAAGTGGATCAACGTTTCAGTGAATAAAGTTTTCCACAACTCATCAGCCGCAATAGGTAGGGATCCGATAAAAGTTTTCGAGAAGTTTCTCATGCGATATCGCCACCTTCGTCATGTAAATTGGATCGGACTAAAGTTAATGTTTGTTCCATTGGTAAATATAAATTAGCTCTTAATCTAATCACTTCTCTTAGAAAATTATTTCCAGTTGAACGGCGTAAGATATCTCGAGTTTTAAAATTGTATCAATTTGAGAAAAGTGAAACGTCGCTTGTTAGAGTATTTCAAAATATATATATAAGCTCTCACGACCGTATACCCAATATTTTTTCGTTTCAACTCACTTTTTACCAGAGCGTAATTGAGACATTGTGTCTGATCACCATCTGTCACTGCTCCTGGCACACGCCTGTAGCCGTTTTAATATCCTGGCCAACGATACAAATCGTACATAAGTTTCGAAAGAAGTTATTGGTACTATCACCTCCTCACGTAGGGGATTGAACTCGAGTATCACAACTCGGAGGAAGATCCCCTAACCACTCGGTTTCGGAGATATAACGTGATACTAATTTGAGGATCTTTCGTATCAAGCGCTCTATTCATTTAAATTCAATTTTAATTTATCACGGTTTATATTTTTTATTTAATTAAAAAAGAAATTAAAATTAAAGTTTAATTAATTTTATTTAAAAAAATTGCAAATTTAATTAATTAAGTGATGAGAGCCATGGTAATCTCATTAGGTTGACCATTGTCAGGAAGCTCGCTTTAGTTTCATAGAGCGCAAGTGATCTGGGTTCGATCCCTGGTGCCGGCACCACTAAAACTGTTAATAGAAATTTTTGTGCTGTATTTACCACGTGCATGACGGTGGAGGAAAAAGTCGCGAGAGAAACATACATTTGAAATAATAAAAAGATTATTTCGAGGATATGAATAGCCCCGCCAATCCGCACTGGAGCAGCGTGGCGGGCCCTTCCCGGCTCCAGAACCCGCTCAGATATTTGAGAAGGAGGCCTTTGCAGCAGTGGGTACAAGCTGCTACTTTACTTTTTATTGTGTAATGTAAAGGGAACAGTGAATTGATCAACCGTATAATAAGAATATATATTTATATACGAATACAGGCGAAAGAACATCCTCACTACTCTGTGGCAAAACGAAACGGACGTTCACGTTTAAAATGCATTCTAACAATTTTTTTAAATTTATATTTAGTTGCAGAATCAAACAATTTATTAATCTTAATGAAACTAACGTAGAAAACATTATTTTTATACTCTCAACGAAATACGATTTTAAGTTTATATTGAACCTATTCTAAAAGTTTATAACAGCTCGTTCTCGGAACTTTTTCAGTCGGTTTAACCCGTAAACCATCTCAGTTTAAGGAGGCATTAAATCGCAACTCAAACAAGAACCGTTACACTGAAGTTAACTCACATATTGCTTTGTGTCACGAACGTTGAAGCGAAATGCGTAGATCTGACGAGATACGTAGCAAGAGAAGGACGGCTAATGTTGGATAGGAGAATGGGTGTGGAGGGTGTAAAACGAGAAAAACTACATCGCTAAAAGTGAATGCGGTCGAAAGCCGCGCTTATTTCTACGTTAAGTGCATGGATTTTTTTTCCAAGAGAAATCGTCGTCTGTTTCGCTCGTCATACGAAACTGCATAGCTTGTGAACGTCGAGATATGATGTTTCGGTGATTTAAATATGGCTGCTCAATTTATAATCTTTATGTCTATTTTTCTATTGAAAAAAATACAATTTATTTTTTAATAGCTGTTACTCCTGACTTCTTACGTGAGGATTTCGTAATTTGTATTATAATTTTCATTATATTTGAAAACAGATCCTGCCTTATTCGAAAATTTATTAAATTTTATTTTGAAGTGTATTTTTAGCCTTTATGCGGAACGGCTTGGTGGTCTAGTGGCGACGCCTCTGTCTGCGGCGCTGCTGGTCATGGGTTCGATTTCCGCGCAGGACAAGTATTTGTATGAACTTCAAATGATGGTTCCTGGTCTGGGTGTTTGTCCATATGCAATTTATGTATGTCAAAAGCCTCCGCTGCATAGGGGAAATACAGTGGAAGGTAACGTTAATTAAAAAAAAGAAAAAAGTTATTAAAAAAAGGGTAATGAAAGAAAAGAAAGAAATTAGTTTTTAAAAACTTATGTGCGATTTGTATCGTTGGTTTGGACTATAAAACGGTGTCAGGCTCACCATCTGTCACGTTGTCCGAAATAAGCTCTGGTGAAATGTGGGAGAAGGAACTAAAAATGTCTAGACCTCAGACCACTCCAATATTGGATTAATGATCATAACTGGACCAATAACTTTTGAAACGTCCTTAAAATGACTGACGGATCCGTACACAATTTGTGCAAAGCATTCACTGCATTCATCTTTAGGGAAGGCCTATGTTCAGCAGTGGACTTATAATAGGCTGAAATGATGATGATGATGATTCACTGTAATTTGGTTTCTTTAAAGCCCCACTCCGTAATGTAATTTAACAATCACGATGGAAAAATTGTGAAATAGCGAGAAATTGATCAATAAAAAAAAAATAATAAACGCATTTAAAATTTAAATAAAAAAAAAAAAGGAAAATAGAAATTTATAAATTGCAGCATTATTTATGGCTAGACTAGTTATATGGACTAGCTGTTACTTGCGACTACGTCCACGTGAAGTTCGTAATATGCGTGCATTTTTTAAATTTTTTTCGAAAATAAAATCTTTGTATAAGAATGTATAAGACATTCGAATAAAATTATAAATACGGATGAGAGCGCAGAGTATTGGCAGTTCGCTGTAATACCTTCTCAGATATTTGGAAAGGAGGCCTTTGCCCAGCTCTGGGCACTGATAAGCGGCTAATTTATACCTATTACCATCCAGTTATCAAGACATAGGGTATCATACCTTGGGACAGGAAGAAGTGTATTAGATATAATAATATTTAATATTTTATATATATAACTATTATTACATATTCCGGAATATCTGTTAAGTATGGTTGTCAGGTTGGTATATTCACAATATATATATATATATATATATTATTGTTGATGATATGATTGTACACGATGTTGCTTAAGTGCCAAAACAGGAAATCTCAAAATCTGAACTGAGTAGGTGGTTCCGTGGTTGAGTTGTTAACTAATTAAGAAATTAAAGTCAATCATGGAATAGCGCCATCCCATTCCAACCTTAAAGAGAGGTGCAAATCTAAGGCCCGCAGTCCCCGGTGGTCTTACTAGGTTTGCTTTTGTAACGTCTTTTATAACGTCCTGGCCATGGTAACGATATGGTAGAGGCTGCGAAGAAACTGCGGTTCGATTTTATTTGCCAACCCAAGTGATTGTATCTGGCAACATACAAAGCACGCATGTTGAGGGCCGACGCGTAGATCCTGGAGCTAGAAGAAGAGGTGAACAAGATGCAGTGGATACTTCAAACTTACATACTTCATGAGAAGTCCGAAGAAAGAGAACATACTCGATAATCCTTGAATCCGGTAATTTGTTCTACCACCGGGACGGCCACCATCTGTCCCAAGGATGTGTAGGGCTTACTGTCCAAAAGGCCCCCATTAACAACGTTACCATCATGAACAAGATCGGCAGTATGTCGAGTGAGGTTCTATACCTTGTACTCTGCAGTATTATACTGATAACTGATGTACTAGTACATATTTGAAAGTATTAATAGCGTTACAATTACTCTAAATATAAATTGAGAGCTTAAAAATCTATAATATACTACCCGCGATTAGAATATATATATAATAGTATCAGCAAACTAAATGTATTTTCCCTACTATCGTATTGATAGAAAGTACTCGTTTTAAAATGCAGCTTGCAGCCAAAGTTTACACAATTTCTCGTTAATTTCTGGTTAATTACATACTATGTATGCTGCGGTTTGTAGGCTGTAATGCCGATAAACATGCTTTTAAAGTTGGATGAGATACCTAATTGATCAGTCATTAAAGTGCGTGGTTTTTATGGTCACGTGGGACTGAATCCCGATTGCATTCGAAAAAATCAATTCTTGCCACACTAATTGTCTAATACCTAAATGCTAAATATATATAAAATAATTTGAGTAACAACAGTTATTTTTACTAAAATCTTTAAACTTATATTTTGCAGTTACAATACTTTGTACATAAAGAGAATATTTAACTTTGGATGAACTAATAATGTTCCTAACAGCTCAATGTAATTTAAAAGATAACTTCTTCTTGACCAAAATGTTTAGTTTCTTTTTCAATTTAGCACTAAGGTTTTAAAAACTATAAGGATATCCATTTTTTTACATACGGTTATCTTAAGAGCAATTGTTTATGATATATAATTGATAAGTTTTCCTTCAGAAATATTCGTCTTCTTTACAAAAAAACGGATGTGTGTCTTAATTTATTTAGGACAACAACGAAACGAATAATTATCGAAAAACTTAGGTAGTTGGTTGTTGTAGTATATTCTATTAAACTTCCTTCTGTAACTTTTTTGGGGAACGTTATTTTTTGAATATGAATCGCTTTGTTTGTGACACGACATGAAACGTCTCCTGGTATTACAGTGGTTCCAAACCATTGTTTGACCGGTCTGCAGAAATGGTGAAAGCTTTTTATAATAATGGCTTTCGAAAGATATACATGTCCGAAATAGGTGAATATTAAGATCCACCAGTGTATGTCGACCACCAATTTCAACCGCACCGCTATAACCTAATCTAACCAAACAATATGATTAGCTCCTCTTAACAATCATAATGAAGATTGAACAAGTCGTCGTGATTTATAATTAATATTAACCGGTGTATGATCGACGTCAAGAAATTAATGAATAATGAATGTTGACTAGCTAGCTAGGTAGATGTATCATACACCAATATATCCTAAGATACACTGCGTTTCGGACATTCACAGAAGCACCTATATTCAAATACCAAACGATTATACTATTATATACATATTTGAATAAATATAAACATTACGACGTCATGAGAAGTTCGCCACTCAAGTAGACTTCATCTTTTCTAATATTGAGTAAATGTAAATCGTCTGCCATTTAAAGAAACGTGTCAATAAAGCATAAATATGTAAATAAATGTATTTCTGGCATTCATAGGGTTACGGCAGCCGAATGGGTAAGGCCGCACCTGTGTTCAAGACATTTACAATGGAGACCCATACAATAGGTTTGGGAGGGAAAGTGAACAATTTTATTTGCGAACACAATAAACCACTTTTTATCTCGATTGTATTATATAAATATTCTTTCAATAACACTTTCATAAAGTAAAATATAGGGAAACGCTAGAAGTTATTTTAACATATTATATGCCAGATTTAAAATTCATTATGTAAATAAATAGAATATGCATATTTTCTGTCTATTTATCTATCCATACGTCTGTAACTCATTATTTGATGATAATGATGACATCATCCGGGCCGATTTCGACCACGGCGACGACTACCGAATACATTAGGCACTGGTCAACTGCGCCGGAAATATTATAAAGCTGACTTGACTTTGTTGGCTTTCCTAGCTCAAGTCAATATTGAGTTACATTACGTAGTTTACAAAGATTGCATAATTGGTATAAGAGAATACCTACGGAGGTTCTTTGGCCTGTTTCTTTCCTGTCAGAGGAACCTCATGACGAAACGATACTAGACTATAAAAAAAATAAGATGATTTGACTTTTAACAAACGAAATTATCTTTCTTTCGTGGAAGAATAAACAATATTCATTTTTTTCATTTTAACCCAAGAGTTAACTCCTTAGTCGTATTATAGCAGACAACACAAGACAGTGCAAGAACTCGTAGTTATTAACAGACGGGGGAATATAAAATATCTGTGGAGCAGTGAAATTTCTAGAAGCCGACAATAATAGAAATGTCAACAATTTCTGGATTTACGGCATGATGCAGGTAAATTAGGAATATCAATATAAAAATAAAGTCTCAAACGTCAAGTATGAGTAATAAATACTATAGCCGTAAGGATTTCGTTCTACTATAACATAATTAAATTATTGTCATTAATTATTGCCTTTAATTTAATAACTACTAAAACGAGATCGAACTCATCCATATTACGTTGGCGCCTATTGCCAGATTAAGCTTTACAGACTTGGTAACAATTATTTTTCACTGGATTTTTAATTTTAATTCTGCATACCGTATGCAGGCAATCATTGTGTTTCTTTATAAGTGCACCATTTTACATAAAACATTTTAAAGCTTAATATCAATTTGATTCACAGCCGAGATCATTTATGAAAATTAGCTAAAATTATTGAATCTAGCTGAAATGTGCTACGGTTCCTACAATACACGAGATAAAGGATTTGAAAATGGGTTTAAACTTATTCATCTTAGGTCTGTTCGTCCACTTTACTAAGATATGAATTATGAATGGACATTAACATCCATCTGGAGTGCGGGAATCTACTGGACACCATTGTTATGCAGATTGTAACCGGACGTCCCTTACGCTGAGGGCATTCCTTGGAATATAACATGCTTGCAAACAAATATATGTATATCGATTAATATGCGCATATGAATTGTCGCATTAGAAATGGACTTAATTTAAAATAAATATTCAAATATAATATTTTAATATTTATTTCCAATGCTTATATAATTTTACAACATAAATTTTCTTATTATTCTTGTTCTAATAATTTTTTATTCTATGCTGATTAATCACAAAATATTCAGATTCAAAAGACTTAGAGAGCTCTAATTTCGGTACATCTCAGTGTGTGCTCCGCAAAGTGTTCTTGGAAAGGATTTAAAGAATCTCAGGTGAAGTTTGCAGCGAAACGAGGCTACGGTACATACATCAGTTAGTACCTCATAATTTTAAAACTGTGCTTTCTATGTTTGGGCGTTCTACCAGGTTAAGAAAGTATTTAAAGTTTACTTACAGAATTTATAAGTAGATATACTTTAGTTTGATTTGTCGAGTAAATAGGTGAGATGGATGTTATCAGGACGTTATCATGATTCGGAATTAGTAAAACAAGAAAAGCTAAAGTGTTATATGCCTCTAACTTCATTGGAGTTGTATATTTGTCACTTGTTTTAAGTCCAATAAATTATATTATTATATTGTTATATTTTAGCATTTGTGGAGTAAAGATATTCTAAAATATAGTTATTTTATCTGATGATGTAAGATTGTGAAAGTATCGGCTGTGTACCGCTCGTAGAATCTTGAATTATGAGAGAGGTATGAAGGGTTTTCTTCCCCTAGTCTTCCATGAATATCTCGACGAGAATAGAATATACAGGGGGGCCTATCGCCACACCACTACTTGCCTGTAGAACTTTGCCGAAACCACATAGCCAGATGTGAAGCAATATCTAAGTAATACTGCATGTTCTTCTCTGCTAAGTTCGTAGTAACAATTGAGATGCAGTCTTCAAATGGCAGGCATGTGACTTGACATCAAAATTAGTAAAATTTAAATATAACGTGAAAAAATTCACAAATAATGGTTTAATTTTTAATATGTAATACTTGCGTAAATAAATTAATAAATAATTTACTAGAAATCATTATATATCAGACATGTTTTGAATTGGAAGTTTGATTTGCAGGATTCCATGAGAAATCTTAAGTTTTATGATTTCAAACGACTTCAAATTTACTTCCTACTTTATACAACTTCATGCACTTTGTCCCATGTTTGTACCAATACATCGAGCACTTGAGATGCAAACTGTGACATCCAAACTGCAACACGCTTGGGACGTTCGGAAATGTACAAGCGCCTATATTGAGTTATCGTTTCTCTATTCCCAGCGATGATTCTAGAATATCCTTATGTACCCTTTGACACTCAAAGTCAGTCTAGCAATCGTTTTGATTTGTTTAAAAGGTACGCTTTGAGATTAGTAGTCTTAGTAATGTTATAGCCTGTTCATTCCATTTAAGGTTTTCGGCGTGTCGGTATTTTATTATACGTATTTATTGGAGGTTGCTAATTTACTACGCTTTAGACTACGACGTTAAATAGTACATAAATAACGAGATTACAATGGTGCCCGCTTTGCCCGACTGACTTTTTACGCGACCGAAACTGCAACAATGACACCACTAGGAAATACTTTCAAAAAAACCGCTGGATGAAAAAAATATGCATAGGTTAAATATAAAACATTTTGAAGGAATATTGTTTAGAATGTAAAATCTGCTATTTCTGCTGAAATGTTTACATTTTGTATTTTGAAAGTACATTCTGTTTTTAAAGTTTTCTAGAAAAAGGGTTTTGTAGTCTAACGTATCTTTATTTTTGAAGAGGTTTATATAAGGGAGTATCTCTCATTATATTTTATAAGATTGCTATACTAAGAAGGCTAAACAGACAGAGCTTCCTAAATAATTTATTACAATAATAATAATTTTTAAACCAGTTTATAAAGATTACATCTAACATTAAGAATTTCTTGTGAGAGCCTGGTGTTAGTACTAGGTAACAAACATAGTATTATTATCAATATAACATTATAGCAAAACAATTACCTATAATAACAAAAAGTTGTGTATGTGTTTTGCTGCTGCTCGGATGAGCCGGCTCGACCGGAGTAATAGAACCTCGCAGAATACCGGCGTGAAGTAGAGGCATCTTGTACTTCCGCATTTCATTCGGTAAGTGAGGTAACTGGAGGTCCACTCGCCCTTCCCCCACCCCTTCTTCTTATTCTCACTCCCCAAATATTCTTAAAGGCCGGCAAAGTGCCAGCAGCTCCTCTGGTGTTACAGATGTACATGGGCAACGAGAATCTCTTACCATCAGGTGAGCCGCTTGCTCGTTTGCCCCCCTTTTAATAAAAAAATGAAATATGTGTGTCAGTGAGTGAGTGTCCGTGTGTTTATTATGCATACATGCGGGTTCCACAAGATTAGGTTATGGGAGTAATCAAAGATTCAGTTGCTAAATAATCCAGGCTTAACAACTATTCTGTTACATATTTTTTTAAGGAATTTTTATGCTTGAGAAATAATATCAATAATTGCTTTTCTTTATTGTAGAGCCATGTATTGCTCTAACTCACTAAACAGTGTTGATGGGAAACTAATGCAACATTAGACCCGAAAAAGGCGATGAGCTGATAGTGGGACAATTTTGGAGTATGGCAACGGAACCCATGGGTCAAGCTGGCCGAGTTTAAGGAGAACTCCTTTTTCGAGAAGCAGCCCCACAGGAAGTGAACCTAATGAGCCCGGATGGTTATACTAATAATGAGATCGTCTTAATCATGACGACCAAACGACAGCAACAGTGATCACCGAATGGTAAGGGGCACACTGAACTTTAAAATTAAGGTCGAGCGATCAAGTCTGATGAAGCATCAGCTCGAATTGCAAAATCGCTTTTAGTGCCTTGATGATTGCGCTACGGTGAACAATACAAATAACACTCTAGTGGAAACTGTCCATGCTGTAGGAGTAAATTTTTCCAGGATTGACGTCGTGTATCCCTCAATAACATCACATCAAGATTAATGTGTACAACGCAACTGAACTAGGGTAACCATAAATATCAACGAGCTGATGTGGCAATAGGCCGGCCATATAGCTCGCATAACTGATAATTGTTGGGGAAGAAAAATTTTCTAGTGAGAGGAAAACGTAGTGCAGTACCTTGCTTTGTGATAATCTTTGGGGGATGTGCAGCATCAGCAGTGGACTTGTTGGGTGTAATGATGACGAGTTATAGTTTTTGTATTTTAATAGATTACGTAATTGAAGATATTGAAGTCTTTAGTAAATAATATTGAATAGTTTAGCTTGTTAAACGTCAAAGTTAATAACATATGGAAAATACTAGTATCCTCCTAATTTCTTTGCGTTATTAAATTACTCGTCAGTTCCATTTTATCTTGTCAGTAACTCTTGGCTGGGTTTGTCGTAATGAAAATAATAGAGCCACAGGTAATTTCGCTAATGCACGTGGTTACATTCTATCTAGATCGCTCTTACACTTTGTCCCGAAGGTAGCAATTAAGAGGGTCGGAAAGGAAGATTGTTAGGGTTACCATAAAATCATATTTTGCTTAAACGTTTCATTATTGTAAATTATGGATATTGTTGCCATTAATAGATGATGTATTATTAATAAAGCCTTGATTTATTTTTTAAAGGGTGTTCGATTTTTTCAACTTACACTATTGTGTTTAGTTTTATTGTTTTAGATTTAGTGAATCCGATTTTTAGTATCTATTTACAAAAATATATAAATAAATGTTTATTTAACGATTTTAATGAATTTAAAAGTATATTTTGGCACATTATAATTCGTACTGTTCAGTGCTTAAAAGAATATGTAACATACATTTGAAAAATCGAATAAGAATAATTAAGTTTTAGAAATATTTTACTATCAAACACAGGTAAATTTAACATTCCCACAGTAAATAATTACCATGACGACAGAGCTTAAAAAACTTATTTAACAGCATATCTGCAGAAATAAAACACTAAATAAATAGAATCAAATTAGCCTAATTACCTAAAAAAAATATATAGTTAATAACTATATTTTAATTTATTAGTGTATATAGAATAAAATAAAATATTACTGAATGAAACTAATTAGGAAATTAAGGAAACACTATAAAGGGGTGCATCATTCTCCAATCGGCGGTTGTATGTCGCAATCTAATCGCTTGATAATACTTTGTTGCCAGGCGAAGCGATCGCGTATTAATTTTGAGGGTATATTAGTTAGTGACGAGTGAAGTGCTTGTCTGTGGTGATTCTTATGATGAATGTGCATGGTATAAAAGAAGTATCGCACGTATTTGTGGGAGAAAGAGTAGTGCTCTTCTTCTTTTCGAAGTAGGTTATATATGCCATTTTAATGTTATTAATTTTCTAATATCTTTAAAACACTGAATGATTAAATAAAATTTAATTATTAAATAATGAGCAAAGTAGCTCCTGATATTTACTAAGGTAACACAGACAAACTATGCAAATGGTTTTGTGGAACTTTTTACTATCCTATTGTATTAATAGATAGTATTAATAAAAAATAGTTAAATCCTTAATCTTTGTCTACTCCTATGGCTAACAGGCTAGAATGATATAAGTATTCTTTACTAACGTTATAAAGCGAGATAAAAGAAGAGAAGTTTTTGTTCCTGTGCGCAGTTAAAATTTATGAAAACAACTAGATTTATTTTAAACATCTCTCTCTGTACGTACGTAGAGCTATATTATTGAAGAAAGAAATTCGGTTGTGTATGATAAAATTTTTGTGATATAAAATATAACAGAATCAGAGCGCGGCGCCAGTTGATAATGAAGGTTCATAAAAACACATCACAAATTTACGTATGTCATTTATATTGGTTTCGCGGGCAATAATATACATCACATTAAGGCCGTATAGAGGGCATATACGAAAGTTACAGGGTCCTCATTATTATCAACTAAAACAATGTTTACAAATCAGATAATATTAAGATGCTATGAATATTCGGATGAAACATAATTACTAGTCATTGACGATATACTATTTCGTTTACAGCTTACAAATTATTGTTTATAAATTCAACAATATTAACATTAACAGTTACAATAATATGTCACATTATGCTTACAATAGCGCTATTTATAACATAAACCAAAATAGCCTTTTCATTTAATTAGAAATATTAAACCTCTTTACGAATATTAATAATACAAGAATACAATAAAAACAAACATTACTATAATACAACTGTACTTCTACATTATATATATACATTTTAAGCGCCTTGTATTTCCAATTCGCAATATTCCCAAGCATTGCACTTAGAAATATTGCGCATATATGCACGCATGCAATACACATAGGAAAATAACGTATTGCCAGGATTTAATAATAGCTTGAATACTACATTAAAATTAATAATTATAAATTGCAAACACCAAATGCCAAATTAACTGTACCTTAACATTTTATACAACAAATTAATTTAATTTCGTACAATTCTTATCAGCAATACATAATAAATATCAGCTCTTAGTTGATTGAAATAATAGACATTAATACCACCATAAAAAAATTACAATACAAATAATATTGTTAGTTTGTATTATAATTCGTGACTTCTTCAATATTCATCATAGATATAGTTGGATATAATAATATTAAATAGCATTTTAGGCTTTGGAAGTCCTTTCGCGTCCACATTGAAACATTACGACAACACTTACACTGGCTTCGTTAAACCACGTACCCTGTGAAGACTTTCAGTGTGATATCTATTTACATACAATTAAGAGGTATCTGTCACCTTCTATCAGTAGCTTTAGTAGCTTATCGCACATTTACACTCAGCTTATATTTAATATTTCAAATAATGTCCGAAAAGTAATAATTTTTTACTTGTTACTAACAAATTACTGGACAGGATTGCCAAATAATAGGTAATGGTTTCAATTAAAACGACAAATTTTCTTTGTTATTTTTATAACCAAATTATTATATAACAGATTTAAACATTTTACAACATTGAAATCAACAGCGCACGTATTATTACGCGATGTTTAGGACTTAGTCTTAACTTTGCAAATGGCTGTAAAAGGTATGCTTAGCACACAGTATACACGAGAGCATATATTAAAAAAAATCCACATGGAAGGATGCGATGTGAATCGCTGATAGAAGGGCCACCACCGCCGAGGAAACCTGCATCCTCCACACGGTTCCCACTTTCGCGAAGAGGCCCCTGAAGACTGGAACGTACATCGTTGCTTTCCTCCGAAACTGAGTCGCTCTCTTCCTCGATTCGAGATTTCCGATGCGGTAGCTCCATTTCTGTACATAGATTATAGTTAAATATTATGTGTAACTGATATGCTAAATTCATCAGCCTGTTCAAAGTCAGGAAAATATGAGGTGACTGATTAATAAATGTTATTAAATATTGGCAGAAATTGAAAATGTAAAGTAACTTAAATGCCTGATAGAACAAGACTTTACACCAGCCTGCTCTGAATCTGAGAATATCAGGGAGTATGAATGAAGGTTATTGAACTTCATGTGCCTTTGTTTAATACTATCAATGGATTTCTAGATTTCTTTATGATATTTTTTTTCGTCGTGCAATTACAGGTGAATTATAGATTTTTTCTTTATAATTCGCCTGCTCTATATACTAGCCATGACCAGGGTATAATCAAGGAATAAAAGCGTAAAGTAGACGGCAGCCAGTGCAAAGAGATATTTTAATATACTATAGTTCCCGTAGTAATAGTAGTAGTATAATACACAATTTGTCGCAAGACTTGCTTACTAATAAAAGAAGAGATACAAATTCTATACAAGATATGTCAAATAATATCTAACATCTGCGATACTCCAAATGTTGTTATCATTTGATATATATTAGAATAATTCTGATATATTATTCCTTTTCTCTTAGACGGCCCGATAGTCTAGTTGATAGTGAACCTGCATTCGAGGCTGAGGTTGAGTCCGTTAGGGGCAATCATTTGTGTGCCTAATAAATTTTTGTACTGTAGTCATGGATATTTACTTATTATATAGGCTGGATGTGACCATATTAACATTCAATAAATACTTTGTTAGTAATACTGTAGATAATTATTTGGAAATTGTGTATAATTTTTTACGAAAGAAATAAAATAAACCTTTTTTCAAACAACTTAAATAGACTAATAATCCAAATAAAAATAAAAGTGTATGAGGTCAAATATTTATTTATTATTATTTAATATAGTAACCCGTCGTTAATATATGCCATTTTTACTTTTTAATCTCTATTGCATTCCTTTATTATTTTTACCAATGTTGCAATGATTAAATATTCTTTTTGCTCACCGTATAATCTTATATTTCCCTCAGCGTCTCCTATAGAATTCTTGGAGATGCACTTGTAGCCGCCCAGGTCGCTGCGTTGTATATTCCGTATTACAAGACGCATTTGCACGCTGTACGTCGTGCTGGTGATCTCGGACATCTTGTACTTATCGTTCGATATTATCATCTCGCCTGCACAACAATTAAATTGTTATCGCACACAACAAATGGCCCATTATGACAATAGCTATTTATAGTATTAATTTGCATTAATTATCAGTAATCTCACAATAAAGATTTTTACTAAGTATCCATACATATTAATTTTCTGTAGAAAAACTAGAGATTATACTAGAAATGTATGTCGTGTAAATTACCGAAGTCACAGCCAGACGGACCCAAAAGAAGACCAAATTGTACTGAAAATATTTATTATAAAGTAATATTTACCATCAATCCCAAGATACATCTTAATAAATTCGATGTTGGAATTAGATCAAGACATTGGTTTTCTAATTCATTTAATCTAAATTAAAACAATGAAAAGCGAACAAAGAAAGGGATCAAGTAACATCATGTTGGATTCCGACGATTCTGGAATAATCTAATCATATCGTAACAATGTGAACTACCGACTCAGCTCCTTCTTCTTCTTCAACTAATTCTTGCTTGCTGTAACTCGCAGTTAGCTCTTTATTTACGTGAAATGTAAATATAATAATTTTCTAGTAAAGTGGTGGTAAGAAAACCTAGCTAAAACTAGCTAATAATGTATGTAAGTAAGTGGATAATAAGTATTATATACTTGATATTAATATTTAATTTACATTTTTTACATATTTAAATTTTTGCACCTGCCAACATGTTTTTCTTTCTCATCCAGGGTTGACTGGCAGATAATGCCAAAGGGCTTTAAGTAGGCTCATTGTATACCTTAGTTTTAGGTGCTAAGAATGAAGATAAATAAATAAAACAAAATTAATATTTTGGTAAAAACAAAGTGCAGGGCTAGCTGAGTTACACTAAAGCTAAATCAGTGATTTTAATAATATTTACGTCAGAACAGAAAATGGCTGAATGTTTACGCGTCCTGTTAAATTGTTAATTATGGCAGTTTGTATAATAAAACGATGTCACTGAGCCTTTTAAAATTAACGTCAAGCCTGAGTAGCACCGTGAGGGCTTACTATCATTACATCGTAACTTTCTGATAGAGCTTAGCAAAGAAATTTCCGTTATAAAAATTACATCAAGGTCATAGTCACCGCGGTTATTTGCAAATTTAGCCTTTTTTATTTATGGGAAAGGCGGCAAACAAGCGGTTCACCTGATGGTAAGTGATTACCGTCGCCCACGTACATCTGCAACACCAGAGGTGCTGCAGGTAGTTCCATAGACCTTGAGAAAGGAAATATACTACCGTTTTCTCCAAATGGCAACCCTTCCTGTTATTCAGACGTTTCCGTGTGGTTGTCGGAATAAAATAATTCCTTCATTTTATTTACCTAGTATCGTGAAATATGTCGGTTAGAATGTTAGTAAGGTATAAGGATTCACGGGTAAGGTAGAGGTGCGATTACTTCCCTCTGTATCAAAACGAGTCTGAAGTTTACACTCTTGGCCAAAAAACGTTTACACTATCGAAATGAAACACAGGCAACTCATGACACATACGAAGATGACCGTGAGGATAAGCGGTTAGGGTACTTCAACACACACATTATTGCTTTTCCGGTCTGCTTGTATTGTGTCCCGTGTCTCAAACGGTGCATCTGATCTGTCCTCCGATCTCATCGCATAACTAACACATCGGATACGTGAAGGTAAAGTCTAGTCAATGCTTCTATATACACTTTATACGATACGGTACTGTCATATCCTGCGCAGTTGACATCTGTATCTAGGCCAGAAGGATATCATGCAAAGACGGAAAGCATATTTTATTTTTATTTATTTATTTATTTATTATTTATTGTGTCCCTTAAAAAAAAGAAAGGAATACAATGGGCGGACTTAATGCCTTTTGGCATTCTCTACCAGATTCTCTCATATTTGCCATTAATTGACTTCCATGGCACCTATGATCACCCCCCGATGCAATTTATTACTTTAGACAGTCACAAGGAAAGGTTTTATGGGACATATAGAAGCTTCTTAAAAATAAAAGATAGAATTCGATATGACAAATCGTGTTTTATTTAATTAACATTCTGAACATAGTTTCTTTTTTCTATAGCAATGTTTAATCAGTGACAATCGCAGTACCGTGCGTACCTTATACCTTAAACCATGCTTTCCTGTCTGTCCTGACCGACCTGTCTGACCATACCTGTCTAGAAAATATTTTTTATGACAAAATATTTTTGATGTTAATTCCGAAGGCCATGAGACGACACTTAAATAATAAAGGAGTGGCAGAATGTATAACTTCACGGGATGGGTGCGACTCCATTGGCATTTAATTAAAACTATTATAATATATATATTCGTATAGTTAGTATTTTTTAAAAAGTAATGCTCTAAAGTACTATTGTTGATGTACAGTCATAAGCTATATCCGACGCCATGATTATTATTTCATCGTCCTTTATTCGATAGCTTCAGGTCTTTCCGATCATTTATATTCGGCCACTTCCGACCATTGTCCGCCCGATATCGTGGTGAAATATGTTGTTTTGACATGTTGCGAGCTGAACAATATGTATGTTCCCACATTATTTACATTTCAATATGCATCTAAAGTTTAATATAATTTTCCATTTTTGTTTATCGTGATACGACTACGTGATGGTTGACTTTGATAACATTAAATTGTTTTTTTTTTGGGCAAAACATTTCTTATTCTTTGTTGTATTACTGCCGTGGTATATTTGGCCGAGCGAGAGCGCGAGGCCAACTGAAAAGGTGCTGGCTCAATATCGCGACGTCTATAACCTAAACGACTGTCAATGTCTAGGTTGTTAAAGTCTGAGCAATGTGGAGACACTTAACAGGAAAACAGACCTTCTCAATTCACTGGGATAAACCTTAGAAAGAAAAGAAGATGCAGCAGTGATCTTTCCGACAGCGGTGAATAAGGTTAGACGATTGTTACAGAAGTAGTCGTACATACTGTGTGCAAAAAGTATTTAATATACTTTTGTACACGATAGAGCTTTTCGCGCTGTTCAAAGGGGCCGGCTCGACCGGGATAGTACCTTCGGAATACCGACGTGAAGTATCAGGAGCATCAGAGGCATCTTGTGTTTCTGGGTTTCGTCGGTGAGTGAGATAGCCGGAGGCCCACTACACCCACCCTACCACTTCCTCCTCCCCTAACCTCTTCTCCACCTTCAAATATCGCTGAAATCCAACGCAGCTGCAGCTCCTCTGATATCGCAGATATACGACCTCTGATATACGTCAGTTTCGGTAATCTCATACCATCAGGTGAGCCGCTTGCTCGTTAGCCATATAAAAAACTTTTTCTCAAATCGATTAGACGTATAATTCAAATAGAACTATTTCCTTTTATTATATAATATACATAATTCAGCTATGTTATACCTATGTTATATGTCGAGTCGATGTTTTTTAAATTATAAAATAAGAACTCTCAATTTACACAACACAGGAGAGACTCGTGCTTTACTGATTCTATAAAATTTTCTCCGTTCGCTACATTATTACCGCATTCGTGGGTCACGTTGCTTTCCACTCACTCCACATTAAAAATTGCTTGAATTCCTCGTGCGTTGCGTATTTATTGTGTCGGAGTTTTATTTCTCTTTTGCAGCCATCCATAGCTTATATTAAAACATTTTAATTTGAAAACGTTGTGTTTGTACTTAATTTACTCGATAATAGCGACTATTCTCCGCTAGCGAAACTCCATTGTTAATGTAAAGAGAATATTTGTATCAGGTACCAGGTATGTTATGTTATGTGTTTTCGGTGTATTTTTCGATTTACTTCGACAAAAGAGCCATTTTGGGTTCCCAAAATTCTGGTATCTGGGCGACTGAACTTTGCTCATTCAGCCTACTATTACAACTACGCTAACGATGAAGCGATTAAATAGCATATTAAAATTTAAAATATTTGTGTGAAGACATGCATTTCGACAGTTATGTTTATTGTTTGTGACCTTTGTTGTATATATCATGGATGTCACCTAGCTAGATAAACTTGGTAAGTAAATCTTAGTGTAAATACAAAATTTCACCCAAATTGTTAGAGGTGTTTCCAACCAATAACATATGTATTCATGAATACATACATATGTATACAAGAATTGCACGCTTAAAGTTTAAGATATAATATAAATATCTTTCTAAAGTTTCTTCATATTTTTTTTATATGAGCCTGCGTTCATACACTGCTGGACAAAGACCTTTTCATAGGGATTCGGCTTATTGAAATGGATTTTACACCATCAGTCGTACGCATTACCAGCAGAGTGCACTGCGGGCGGGTGAGGTTGAACATATTGCGGGGAACACACTATATATCTTACACCTTTAATTTAAGTATAAATACTTCATAACTAATATATACTAAACACGTTTCTCCTTCCATTCCTCAGACTGTTAACGGGCAGTAGCGACTAAGGTGCAAGGTACAAGGTTCTACGACTTACGACCCACTTGCCAACCGTAACGATTACAGCAAATCCTCCGTATTGGAGAGGTTTATGTACAACAGTACAGGCCGGAAAAGAATAAAGAATTAATATACGTTAAATTTTAATTATTAATAACATAATTTATCATAATTTAGCTTAATCTTTTAAACTGGTAATCTACAAATGTCCCACAGTTGGGCAAAAGGCTCTCTCTCATTTTTATGAATGTTTTGAATATGACATTGTAAAGAATGTCTACCACGCTACTCCAATGCGGGTTAACAACGGGCTAACATGTTCCGATATTTTTTTTGTTATTTGTTATCTCCCAAAGTTTTCCTTTTAAGAAAAATGAGTAACAATGTCAGATTTAAATAATGCTCTAAATTTTAATATTTAATTTTTGACATAATTTGTGATGATTATTAATTTTTAGTTTCTATATCTGAAATATTACTAACGATTCTCTACATTCTGAAACTTTAATGTATAATTTCATAAAATAGTTCCGCTTAAAAGTTCAAAAAGTCGCTTGTAAATGACTCTCAAGGATTTTAAATAAAAGTCAAGAAACTGGATTTGTTTGCTAACACATATTGGTATATTTGTCTAAGCAGTCCACAGTCCAATAATCAGAGCGTTGTAGCTAAAGACGTCAGTATGGGCAAGTGCCTGGGTCCACGTTCTGTTAATTGACCACAAATCTGCGGCTCCCCGGTTGCAACTGACGTTTTGATGCCGCCCGCCTGTGACCGACACGCCCTCTTTTGTATATTGCACAATAAATCCATTAATTAACTACTGATGTTAAATAATTAATCAATATCCTTAACATTTCTTAGGTGTTGATTGTTCTTTGAATAACCAAAAGGTGCTAAATAATATACGGAGCGTATATGATGTTTGTTATTATGATGAGATTTTTCTCCTTCATATTTTTCAGCAGCTCTAAATAGTGCTGGAGAAAACTTTTCTCATAAGCAGGATTTGCCATAATCACCTCCTTTGGCGATTACAGTAGCAGACACAACAGGTACAAACTCTGAAGATAGGCGATTTATACCAGACTACATTTTTCTGAACTCGCCTTTAGTTAAATTTTACTACATTCACTGTTACTCCTGCGACACATGGGATCAGCATATTGCCGCAATAGTCTGGCAACTTGAAATACGGAATTTAAAAATAAGTAATGATGTAGATACCGATAAGCTTTATGCTTAGTATTTTACTGGAAAAACAATACTTTCTTTTGTTTCTTCAGCACTGTAATTAGTACTATTGTTTCAATGAAAAGGTACTAGAATATTGTGATAACTAAACATTTTGCAGATTTTCGTCCTTGCAGCATTACTGTTCTCGTAATGTAAAATTCGGATTAAAGTGACAGCGTTTAAATTAATGTCTCTGGGCTGCGAAAAAAATGTGAATAAGAACTGTAGCAATTTAAATGACAACAAAAAGTTAGCGAGTGGTGTGTGTATGCTGCTTCGGTCCGAGTGAGCAGGATACACCCATTCCATGTCGGGCACCGCCGCCTCGCCGCTTGTCCCGGCTCGTCACGCCCGTGTATTACCTAATTTAATTTGTAGCGTTTGCAATTTATAGCCTACTAGGTCTGCAGCGCTTGTTTGTCACTAATATCATGGACAAGACGGATGTGCTCCATTTCACTCTTAACCACGAAATAAACAAAAGCATAACTAAATCTTCTAAAGTTTTTGGCCCATTGAAAAGTGAGCATAAAATTAAAATTCTATTTGTTGGAATATTGTGATATGCGAGAGTAAATTTCGCGTCTATAGCTAAAGCAATTTGAAGCGGGCGGGCCAGCGGTCTTTGTTGCATATCCGACGGTAATAGAATTTGGTTCGCTTTTTGCACAGTCGGTCCCTGTGCCCGCGTAATAGCGCTTGTTTGCCTTTGTAACTGCATCTAAATCTGCCTACATCGGTTATCCATCTGGTTATTGCATTATGTCGGGCATAATTTTCCACTGTACTTTATCGATAAGAATTTCAATTGCACATTAATTTCATATTTATTACGATCATACTATTTATGATGCGATTATAATAATATACAATAAGACATGTTCAATATGTTTTTTTTTAATTTGTTAAAATTGTGTAATGACACTGCTGCACAAATACATAATAAAATCTACTTGCAACGGAATATCATAAACAACAATACTCGAGCCTAACAAAGAGAACCGACGACAGAAATAGGGGTTAAATCGATACCGCACAAACGCACCAAGGAATAAATCGGACGATCGGTTTAAATTTTAGTTTAAAGAGCGTTGTGTGAAAAAAACTTTTGTTCGTTTTGCAAGGCTACGTGGCCATCTGCGGCCGCATGGGCTGCTCGCATATGTCCCGCCCTCGCCAGGCAGCGTAAATCCATTCCTAACTCGACTTTAGTGGCCAGCGTTGCTCCAGCGTCAACGTCTACCCAAAGTTGTATCCACGCATTATCAGCCTGTGTATTGGGACATTTGCTTAAATGCTTCTGTTTAGGCGGTCTTATTTACTGTGTATTTCGCCTCGTGTACCGTACGAACATGTCAACTGTATTCGTGTGTACTTCGGTATGCATGTTGCAAACCTTTATGAGATATTGCTATGAAATAAAGACAAAGTTAGTTCCAGACTTACGTCAGATCAGCTACATCAAGCATACAAAACTCACGAATCTAATGCCTGACGGGGTAGGTAATAGTAACCGTGGTCTCTGCCTATCCCTCTGGGTGATAGGCGTGAGTGTTTAAGTTGTATATATTTTGTTATTATTTATATTAATATTCTTAAGTATTTGTTTTACTTTTGTACTGTTGATGAAAGCACCTTCTCTCTCCAAAAAAAATTTGATTACAGCATCAAAAATAATACGTTTCTGATAAAGAAATTTAGCAAAAAATAAAATAAACTTTAGCAAAAAGTAACGTTCTGTGACCATGAGATAGCAATTCAAAATCTGCGCGAAATGTATGAATTCGGGGAGTAACATGTTTAATGATGATCAACTCGTTGTTTATCAAATTTAAAACTTATCTCCTTTTCATTTCGACACTAACTGATGAGTGCTTTTGTCGGTCTGTCGTCGTGAAAATAAGAACTTCCATCATTAAAGCGCCATTTTAATGAAAAGTAATGAAGTTTCCGACACCCGCCAATGTTTTGTTAGGTTAAGAGCCTTATTTATATTAGTTAGCACGTTGTTTTTACATTTCACTCAATATTTTTCTTTCCCGAAATTACGTTTTCTTCGTTACATGACGGAGGAAAGTAATTGCCTTATTCGTTTATAAGTACAGTTGAAAATAAACTAGCTTTTTGCTGCTGGTAGATGTGCGGCATGAATAAATGATACCAGGTTGTCGGCTTCTAAAACATAGCATAATTGCCGAAGAAGAAACTTTGAATATTAATTTTCCTATCGCTAATATTTTAATTTAGATAACTTTGAAAGTAAATGAAGAATTTTAATGAAACCTTAGAATGATGGATGCTGTCCTGCTATTAGTACTACCAATTTTGTTGAAATATAATCTCAAATATGTGAAAGTAGAGGGCCGGCTCGACCGGATTGGTACCACGGCCTCGCAGAATACCGGCGTGAAGTAGAGGCATCTTGTGCTTCTGCGTTTTGTTCAGTGAGTGAAGTAACTGGAGGCCCACACCCTCTCCCTATTCCCCTCCTCTTCCCTCCCATCTCCCAAATATCCTTAAAGACCGGCAACGCACCTGAAGCATCTATGGTGTTGCAGATGAACGTGGGCGATGATAATCACTTACCGTGTGTAATAGTCGTTTCAGATAACAATTATTATTGAGTAATTTAAATATACATATGGTTTCAATATAACAATCGTATATATTAAAAAAATATATTTTTGGGATGCTACTAGTGGCAGTGATTATTAAGGTTTGTATGAATGTAGTGCACTACGGCAGTGTGTAAGAAATGGTTACTACGTAAAAATTCCACCACCTGGTAATCGCTGTAGTAATAAATCGCCAAAAGAAAAATCATCAATCAACATGCAATCGCATATTCCCCTTCTAAAACATCTATAAAAAAAGTCGTAGCTTGTTTTCGCTATAGTGCGTAGGCTGTCAAAGAAGGATAGCAGAACAGTGAGTAACGGTCCGCATAATTACTACTTTTAGCGCTTTCAATGTGCTTTATGAATAATGAAATTAGTTGCTTATTCCGTTCTTAAGTTTCGTGCCACGGACTTAATAAGCTTTATGAGTTACGAGACTCCCGTAAAATATTCGACTTTCGGCTTGGCTTTTCTGTTTAGAGCGTAATCAAAGATTGTAATTAGACTTTTTTATATTATTCAAATTTTAATGGACCAAAACGTACCTGTTAATTTACAAGACTTATAAACTTACCTAATTGCAAATCTTTTAATTTAGAAATAAAATATTAAAAATTATGGTTTAAAGATTACTTTCATATTTTTATACTAATAATCAAGTGAAAGTAGACAGTGTCGTTGAGGCATTTGCATAAAGGAACTAGGATAACTAGGGATTTTCATTTCGTTATCACTGTCACGACACGTGACGTATTTGATTTAGTCGATTCTTGCAAGAAGTTTTAGCGACCAATCAAAAGTACTCACATTCCCTCGCCATATCCATCCTAATTTCAAGATGAGAAACATTTTACAATGTGCTGCTGCAAAGTTTAAACGTAAATTTTCAATTCTTTCAATACAGTTCAGTTTCAATGCATTTTTTTAAAATTTTAATATAGAGATGTCATAAATATGCTTACCGTTCTCTCGAGTCCAATAGTTAATAGCTTTAGGCGAAGCTTCGACGTGGCACTGGAGGGTCACATCTGTACCGGTGGGTGCACCGACCAGCTGATTAGGCACTTGTACCAGAGGGTGGACTGGGAACAAAATTTGCAGCTAAAATTTATTAAATTATGATATACGTCAAAAGTTATCTATATTATTTAACACGCACATACCGATTACCCTTTTTTTCAAGTATCGAACTCAATATTTTTTTTTAGAAATGAGAGGTGACAAATGAGCAATGGATAAAACTGTGTATCGAAAGGGTTATAATTGTACATGGGATGAAAGAAAGAAAATATTACTTAACAGCTGAACATTTCGGTACAGTCGCAATGGTAAAGTAGTTCTTACGTGAATCTTCTTTTATTCAATACAGAGTATATAAGTTGACAGTGATATCGATACCCGAAATAGCTTTTTTCGCCTTTTATATCATTATGCATTCTGCAATCATAAAATTTTAGAGTATGTTAGCGGTCGGCGGCTGTACCGTGTGCTGCAGTTTTAGCCACATTTTTGTTTACACAATTTTCCATTTGCATTTATTTGCCAACGGCGTGTTTATGTATGCGGTTCGCTAGATCCGAGAAAAGCCTTTAGCATTTCGTCTAGTTGAACGCATCTACCTCTACTACAAACATTTTAATGCTATTTACTTTGCTAAATAGTACTTGACATTAAAAGTTGTGTTTAACTTGTTGGGTTTCATTTTAATTACTATTACTTTGGTCATAATTTTATTTAAATTTCGGGTCAAACATAGCGTATTTGTAAAATCACTCTACTCTAAGATGTGTATTGAGTGTTATCCTAGGTTTAAATCGGATCTGATAAATTATGCAGTTATGCAAATGCATTATCCCGGCAATGGACAATGTGGTTGCTCTTTTCATTGAAATCTCTCCTTTCCTCGGTCATCAGCATCGTCGATGAAAATGCTATAAATTCTCATGTCTACCATTACGTCGGCGGTGCTCTTGGGTATGCCACGCGGTCTAGCTAACTTCGGTATCCAGTCACGTCCGTTCAACTTTATTTCGCATGTGCAAACGTGCCCGAACCGCCTTAGCAGATCTTTTGGAGAATAGTCGTTACTCCGGGACTGCATCGAATAAACTAATAATGTCTAAATTTTTTATTCCATAAGTAAGCGAGGGTAATCTACCGGTAGGATTCATGAGTCGTGGAGGCAATTTACAAACAGGAACTTTACATGGATAAATACCCAGTACGAAAACAATAATTTGTATATCATATAAAACCTGCCACAAACAGCGTTACCGCCAAATTCTTAACCGCTGCGACAAGCATCGGATCTAGTCTATGGGCTGCCGCCGACCACATTTCAGCCGCACTCCAATCCTAATAATCTGCCTAAGGGCCACACCATCGAAGCATTAGCGGTGCGGATCTGCTGGAGTTTCGGAGGACACAGTGAGTGGTGCTTTAAAATACCATAACTCCTCTTCCTCCGCGACTTCACAGCGCCTAGCAATTACCTACCACTCCTCTTTCTCGCGGTTAACCAATCCATGGTGGACTTTTCCTCCTTATTTCACTTTTTTTTGCATATTGTACGGTTGAGAAACAAATGCGATTGAGTTTTTAAACGAAACGTGTCATTGTAGCTGTCTAACAATATACCGGTGCCATATTTCCACAAACATAGAATATTAGAATGAATGGCCCCACATCTTTTAAAAGCAAGTAGAGCCTAAATAATAATAATAATAATGAGTATGAATGCCTCTCGCTACTATGCCTCGGTGAAAAAAGAGTCGCTTAATCCACACAAATATAGTTTTACCATTATTATTTACCATTCCATTTTTAAAACATGGACAGATATACGTACGCTCGCCACGCCTAGCTTTGCTCGTTTTTGCACATATTATGTATACTATCCGTCGATAAATATAGAATGTGATTTTAAAACAACTAATGACATCACTATTGTATATGTGTTGGATCCAGCCCTAAACTGAGATTCCCTGTGTCTCGGTAACTGGATAAGTAAAAATATACATATACCTAGATAAATGAATATATCAACATTCATGACTCGATTACATTTATATTTATATAAATGATGCACGTAGCGAGATTCTAATCTGTAACGTGTTAGTACTAGCTAGGCTATCGGGTTGTCAGAAGAATATATGACTAAAGAATTTATTATATATTTTATTAGTTTACAAATGCGTCTTCAGTTGGTGTAGAAACATAACCTATATTTATCGATAAATAGTATCTCATTTTATTAATAATTTAGTTTTAAAATAATTTTCACTGAACATTATTTTTAATTCCGAGATGTGTAATGTAGTAGCTTTATAGAGTGCTATTACGTTAGCGCTCGCGCAGTCTGTTTACACACTGACGCTCCTCTCCAGCATTCAGCGCTGAAACTCTGTGCAACTGTCAGATGTTTACTCTGAACGTTATCCGGAGACTAGCTGCATTACTTGCGTTTGTATAACGTGTTTACATAACAAGTTTATTTACAATTAAAATTCAATTTCGGTTCACTCATCTCTATTTTATTTTCGCTAATTCGGAATTCTTTAAAGCAACTTGCTCAACATCGGCAAGTTCGGAAATATATTTCAACTGATTAACATAAGAGTGACACTTACGATTAGGTATCGTCTCGTCATTTAGTTCTATAAAATATTGTGAACCGAAACAATTAATAAAAATAAAAACGAAAACACTATGAATCATTGAGAAAGGACTAGGTTTCCGTTGTCTATATTTCATGCTTTGTTTTTGAAATTCTCAGGGCTGAAAATGTTTTTAATTTTAAAACACTTTTAAACTTTATTTAAAATATTGTAACATTATATTTTTATTGTTGTTTAAGCATTAAATTCATATGACTCGTTTCTTATACGAAAACACTTATAGAGTAAAGAACTCAAGAGCTAAAGAACATTACGAGAGAATGGAATTTAAAAAATCCTCTACAAGTGTAAGCAGCATTACCAACATTCTCCAAAGCCAGTTTACACTGAATTAAGGGAGACTGGGTTTTCTCCTTCGGTCTTGGATCGCCGCTTATTTGCGGTTATTCTCTTTGACCGTCGTTAAGTTCCTTTGGACGGCTTTTACGAGTTTGAGTGGCCAATTTAGCGAACAAAATCTGAACGATCGGAATTTTTGTTCTAATTAATAACTCGAAGGCTCAACGAGGGCTTCTGGTTATTAAATAAAGCGGAATAACGATCCTCTGGGATGTTCATCTAATTAAAATTACGGATCGGGTTACTTTGTGTTTTAATAATAGTTTACGAGTACCGTAAGTGTATTGTTTACTTCGGTTTAAGGATCGAGTATATAAGATTTAAGTGTTGATTAAGAAATTTTCTAAATAAATAAGTACATAGGAATTCCCCGAGGCAATCAAAAGTTGGTAGAGTTTTCCTGGGGAGGATTTTGCGCGGAATTCTTGTAGTGACAGTTTGATTAACAGAGCGGCGCACACGCTATACTGCCGCCTGTGAATTTCTTGGCTCTTTGTAGACGTTACCTGCATTGGGCAACGGCGAAATTATGTGTTACTTTTTCAAAGAACAATTTTGGGGACAATTATTTCATAAACAAATATTTAAAAAAAATAGATGTAAGTACTCAGTAATAATAATACAAGTAAAATTATTATATTTTTAATTAAATTGATTTCTATTAGTCGTTTTAAATTTCTAGTAGAGGAATATGCATATAGTATTTTTTTTGGGTTATTTACCTATATAGGAGTATAAGAATATATCTGGTAGAGAATGCCACTTGGCATTAAGTCCGCTCATTGTCCTTAAGCTTAAGGCTAACAATAAAGAATAAATAAATATACTCGTCTGGTTGGGTTATATATATAAATATGCAACAATACATAAAATACTATAATATGTATAAGATTTCATAAAATACATTATTATTAAAATACTTATAAAATAAATAAATAAATAATAAACCAACCAGACAGAAGCCCACGGCAGAGGAGATTAGACGGCCGAGGGTTAGGGGGAAAGGGAAGAAACCGTCGGACGATTCGAGTCGTATTAAGGAGCACCACATTCTGCATTTGAGCTCGGAGCGCTCCGTCACGGAACCCCAGCCGCCTCAGATGTTCCGAGGGGCTCTCTGGGATGAATCCATTTGTAGAGACGACTATGGGAATAACTTTGGTCGGCACACCACCCCACATGTCGGTCATCTCGTGAGCCAGGTCCAGATATTTCGTTTTTTTATCTGTTTCGGCTTTCACGAGGTTCTCGTCATATGGAATGGTGATGACCAAAAATATCTTCGACTGTGCCCGGTCAATTGACACGAAATCAGGGTTGTTCACGAGAATCGTCCTGTCCGTGATGACGGGCCGGTCCCAATAAAGTATGGCGCAGTTCCAATAGAGCCTGGCGCGGTCATTTTCGAGCACGGCTTCCAGCGAGTACTTATAGTAAGGTAGTCTACGATCCAAATGATCGTATTTCTGAGCGAGCTCCTGAAGTAGAATCCTGGTTACTAGGTTGTATCTGTGCAGATACTCAGAGTTAGAAAGCGCCGAACAACCAGATGTGACATGCCGAAGCGACTCTCCGGGAAGGCGACAAGCTCGACAGATGTCGACGGTGCCATTAGGATGTATCTCCGATAGTTGTTCGTCTTTATATCCTCATTCATTCTTTATACCTGATCTTGTATCGCACAGACAAAACCCTCGGTTCATTGTTATTATAAATTGTTAATTTATTATTATTAATAAATATATAAATAATAGTAATGTATCAGATATAAAAATTTATATTATATTATTATTATTTATTATATGAGGTTATTTAGATATATACTCGTCTGGTTGGGAGGTACTTATTACTATTTATCAATATTATTAATGTATTTGTTATCATTATATCCCAAAAATAAAATAAGCTTTGGGGCAACCATTTTGTTCAGTAACGGACTTCAGACAGACTGTAATGATATTTAGTGATGATGATGAGGATGAGATTTAGTATATTACATATTACTTAACATTAGCAACTTTAATCTTGCTTCTGTGGATATAATATTTTTACTATCTGCCTACTTTTATGTAGTACAAACCTTAGAACGCTCGAATATAAAATTTTTAAAATGAATCCGTGTAATTATACAGAAGAAATACTACACCGTGGGATAAGTAATTAAACGGAACTACAGCCTCGTCTTGCAAATTGATTGCGATTTATTCACTTTGTTTCTTTTCCTCTAAACTCATTCCAGCGTCTCTCCGGACTGGCGCGAATCAAGTAAAAGAAACTCATCGCGTTACCAAGCACTTACTGTTACAAATGAATTGCTTCACTTCAGACCGTCTAAAAAGTGTTTTTATGTTAACTGAATGCGTCCGCAAGCCGAGGCCGCCTTATAGACTGTTATCATTCGTTTTGGGGAGGGAAATTTAAATTAAATATTTGAGAGCGTTAATTTTGTCTCCTCATCGGGCGAACGCTACGCATTCTTTGTGAAGTAATTAAACTGAGTAGAAGGGTTCCAGGCGGCAGTAGTTTGTTTGTTCGCTTGAAATTGCGTTTTCTATGAAGTGAATTTCTCCCGGTTGTCACAGGTGTCATAATTTTTTACGTTTTCGGGCCAAATTAAGGATGTTATTTCTTTCATCCCCTTTTTGTTTTTTTTTTCTTTTGGTCCGACAAATCTTTACAATATATTTTATCTAGTAAATGTTAAATTGAAACGAAAGCTACAAAAAAAGTTCATGAAACGGAAATTAATTTTATGTTTAACGTATACTACTAACGTATTTAATATTAATGTGATTTTTAAATTCGTAGTTTAAATACTTAAATATACGTATACGGATACAGTACAGTCCAATCAGACGAGTGTTTACATCGGAACTGCCAATAACAGAATGCAAATACCTAGCGGACAACACGTTCGACCGTCGGGCGGTCAGCGTTGTAAAAACTTTTATACATATTGCACTAAAACCAAAACAGACGGAGCCAATTAATGTATCTATTCGTACTACAGTTAATTAAAAAGTTAATGAAAAAAAGAAAACTGATCAAACAAAAGATGACTGATGGTTTAATATATATCAGGTTTATAAATATATTGAATTTTGAGGACAATGATTGATTGTGTGCGGCTTTACAGTGATATAATAAAACATAAGAGATAATTTTGAATTTTCATGATGATTCATAATACTTTTATTCCAATTTGTTTTTTTTTTTACAATATTATTATTATATAGTTAACTATAATACAAGGTTACGCTCTGTTATATATCTATACATATGGCTACAAATACTCGAAAATCTTTGGCAAATATTTCGTATTGATAGCACCGCTATCTTTATTATGGTATCAGTAATATCAATTAATTCACGGCGTAGGGTTTAAATTATCAATGCAAATGGGAATGGATATAAGCTATAATCCGTTAGACGCTTTTGGACTAATTTACAGACCATGACTAAAACAACATCTTTACTATCATTCCGAACTGTAATGAGGTAAACGTAGTTTTAATTTAATAATAACTAGTTTTTCTTCGCGGCTTCGCTCGAGTTGAATTCGGGTTAGTAATATAGTGTGGCCATTGGAATTAATGATGATAAAAATAATCCACGCTCTCTCATGGCATCCATTCCAAAACTATGATTCCCTGTCTTGGTAACTGAATTATCGATTATCTGTTTTACATATGAATAATCATATGAACAATCATACATGTATACAAATATATACATAAACATACAAGAATACATAAAGGTACAAATATTTATTTTCCAAGCGTTGCAATGACAATAAATGTCTAGTAGTGGGCTTAAATATTGCTAAACTATATAATGATTATATAAATTTAACAAATAACCATCATGTGCACTACGCGGATCATACCGAAATCTATCTCTCAATATAATTATATTCTTAAGCCGCTTCGTAATGTCCCATTGAACCATTACCTAGCTACCTAGCTGGCGAAATGGTAGAGGGAGAGTTGCATCAAAGGGGTAATCATGGCTGTCATAGAAGTCGTTCCATGGCAAATATACTTATTATCTTTGTACGATTGCTCTTAGTCGATGACAAATTCAGGGCCAACTACAGAATACTATCGAGTCGTATATTATAAATGTCAACTGCGCAGGATATTATATCATGACAGTACCGCAAGTGGACACGCAAACACAGACTCTAACGTGCCTTCATTTTCTCGTATCCTATCAGATCTTCTCTCGACGCCTTTTGAGCGTCGGAGGAACTGTATCGGGGCTTGGCCCCCTTCAGTGGTATCTGTTCGCCGCACGTAGAAGTACGTGCGGGTCATGGGGGTGCGTGAACGCTTGGCTTCGGTGTCTCTGCGCCAGTCTCCACGCGAGCTGGTGGCCAGGTGGACCCCTTTCGGGGAAAGCCCGTCCATCCTGCCCGCGGGGGGCGGCGCATAGATTGTTTAGGGTTGGATGGGGTTTGTGGCTTCTGGGGCACGGCTGGGTAGTCCCGTTAATATGGCGAGTCCCTTTATTACTGCCTGGCCTATGTCGTCTCCGTTTAAGGAGGCCAGGAGTATGTCCTGCAGGACGGTGATCACTGTCGACAACGGGACAGTGGGTTCCGTCCGCGAGACGTGGTGTTGGGCGGAGACGGGCGTCGGCCGGGGTTCCGGGCATGGCGTCGTCTCCTGTTGTTGTCGTTGGGTGGTGGCTGTGAGTATTTTGGGAGGCTCTGGTGTTTTTGCCTTCTTTTTCCCTCCTCTGCGTCTCCGTTTGCGCTTTGAGGGGGGTTGGGCGTTTTCCGGTTGGCAAGGTGGTTCTGACGGAGCCTGATGGCTCACGGCAGATTCCGCCCTCGCCTCTTGTGTCCTGGCAGTCCGGTTCCTGGTTAGAGCCACTGCCCCTGCGCAGCGGTTACGGAGTTCCCGCTGGTAGACAGGGCATTTGGAGTTGTTAGCCGTGTGCTCCTGTCCACAGTTTGCGCAAGTTGGCGGCTCCTCCCGAGGTCTCGGGCAGTCCCTAGCGACGTGGTTCCCTCCGCAGCACACACACGCCAGTGGCCGGTGGCAACAGTGCGATGAGTGGCGGAAGAGTTGGCAGCGGTGGCATTGTGCCGGCCCTCTTTTTCCTCTCCAGGCCTCTATTCTGACACCGGGCATACAGAGTATCTCGGTGACAGAGTACAGTGTCTGGAGGATGTCCGGGGTCTTCTTCAGTTGCGCGAAGAAGATAACGCCTGGTCGTCCCGTCCGCGCACTGATGCTTTTGATGAATTCCGGAGTGTAACCTAGGATCCGGAGGTCCTCTGCGATTTCGCTTGGTTCCGTACCTTCCGGCAGCCCGCGTATTGCCACCTTGATACTTCTGTCTGCCGGCAGAGAGTACGTGAACCAAGCTACTTTTTCCTCCTTTTCCAGCCAGGTTAGGTAGCAGGTGATGACGTGGTTCTCCTGGGCTGTTTCGGGGTAGAACCTGACTCCCTTCCCAAAAGGGCGGGCGTTAGGTCTACGTCCGATATTGCCGGACAGGACTCTGAAATGGTGAGTCCAGTTGGGCAGGTGTTCCACGATGATGGGTGGGAAGCGGGGAGCTTTCACCAACCTCTGGGTGTCGGAGGTTCCCGAGACCAGGGTTGGAGGGCGTTGTGAGCGCTCTTTTTGCACGCTCAGGATGCTCGCATAACTGGTGGATTGCTTGGTGTTTCCAGTCTCCGTAGCCATCAATCCATTACCGCTTTGTGCGGTATCTGGAGGGGCAGGGGGTGAGAAGTAGTGGACGGGTGTGGGCGTGCGTTGGGGCGTGGTGCACGGCCTGCGAGACTCTGGCGCTACCGGAGCGGTGCGCGGAGTGCTAGCCGTGGTCCCAGCCATGGAAGTGGAGGGAGCTTCGTGGGAAGCGAGGGGCGCGGCCACTGCTACTTGGGCAGGCGGGTCGCGAGTTGCGCTGGGGATGGTGGTTTCCTCGAGGCAGATGCGCATGCAGTCTGCCTCTTCCTCCTCTGGGCTTCTGTGGCGTCTAGCAGGGCGAAGTATCTCCGTGTCTACACGGTCCTTCGCTGCCTGCTGAACCTTTGCCAGTTCTTCGGGTCCGATGTTGTGGCCCGAAGCCACGAGGTCTGTCCGGGACTTCTCCAGCTCCGCAATGATAATTCTCGGAGTGGATGGGCAGGCGAATGCCCCCATGCTCTCCAAGTACCGTATCGCCGTGAGCTCGTGCTCAACACGAGCCCTTGGCGATAAATCGGCAACGTCTGGAGATGTTGGGGGTGACGATGTATTGTCCTTTTCGGCGCTGCTGTCCGTGGTGGACACGCTAGTCGCCGAGGTCTCCGTGCTGGTGTTGGCGTCGGGAGATGCCGATGTCGACATCTTTGACGCAGGGCTTTTGCTACCTTTCTTCCTCCTCATGACTGGTGCAGTTCGCCGCGACCTGGGGGTGTTCGCCGCCGCGCTAGAGAACGCAGGCGGTTTCTCGAAGCGTTTATGTCAATAAACGCTTGAGATTACTTGTGGTCCGAGCGGTGTTGCTATAGCGAACGCGAACTGCAGACTGTCCTCTCGTATCCGATGTAGTGGTTAAGCGATGAGTACGGAGGAAGGGTCAGATGTAGTGCGTGATAAGAGACACGGAACGCAACACAATACCAGACCCGAAAACCATTAATTTGTTTGTTGAGGTACGATCACGCTAATCCTCGCGGTCATTTTTGAAAATCATGTGCATTAACACATTAAAAAAGCGGAAGTGACAAATATGACGATACTGAAGACATTATTTTCTGGCTAAAACTGGGAGCTCCCACTGTCGACAAATAACAACTCAGTATTTTCACACAAATGGAAGTAATGGCATCTCTGCCTATCCCATGAGGGATTACAGGTGTCATCAGTTTTGTTATTACGGTCTGGTAAGGTTGCCATTTGGAGAAAACGGAGGTGAACTACTACTTTCTAGGTCTCCGGATTTATAGTTCTAAAGTAAAAATAACGAAGGACAATAGTACAATGAGCTTACTTTGCATATGAAAGAAAAAACCCATAAAAGTAACGATACTTTTGTAGTTTTTTTATTTGCAATGACTTTATTAATTATTAACAGGATTTGCCCTCGTCACGATGATCTTGAGCAAAATTTGGATCTGAATTAGTTGCTCAAGCTCTAGCTTAAAATGGAAAATATGATCGCCTATTTGTCAAAAGTACCAACCAAATAATTTATCAAAAGTCATGCAATAGTTACAAAAAAATCATAACCCTCCTTTTTACATCGGCGTAAGGGTTTTACAGGGTTGACTAGGGTTATAAACTTTCTGCATACCAAATCTTCTGTAAATCGGGTTTCTAGATTTTGCGTGAAACGCGAACACGCAGACAAAATTCATTGATTTCGCATCAGTCTCAGTTATATAGCACCCTGCACTTATTTATCCTAAAAAATATTGGAATTACAGAATTCCCTTTTCTAGAGAATATGAGTAGAAGATTAAAGGGCTTGATAAATTGCTTAACAAGTTATTAAATGACGTAATACAGACATTTTCTGTATCAAATCTGAATACAGCCACTTTAAATAAAATTGTTTCATATTTATTTGCCTATACTAATATGTACACATAAGTTTTATTATTATTGTTTCATTAAAAAAGATATGGATTTTAATGTGAAACAGAATTTGTGGCTATGCTACGTATATATTTCGTCTATTTAGAGTTATAAAGTACCTATATTCTGAATCAATACATTCAGAAAACTTATACAGTACATTCAGAGAGTGTAAGCATTCCATCCGTACTGATTGCTGATAGTCAACAGGGCAGTAAACACGACGAGCCGACTACAAACGATCCTCTGCCCGAATTCAGATGCAAGGCACGGGGCGAAGATGATACGTGATAACACGAAAATCTCCCAATTGCTTACGTGTTCGCGATTCGGGCTCGACGGCGTTTCCCGGCTAACCGAGCATTGAATAACTCCTGGTTATAAATTAGACTCGAAGATCGTTTGATAAGTGAGTTCGCTACGTGGCTTTTTTACTCCTTTGCTACCTGCCTTACGCAGGTGTGTAGCTTTATCGATGGGTAAATTGATTCACGTCTTGAATTCGTAATCGTAATGTACATATTGGAATGTATTTGTGAAAATTGGTTTAAAGTACGCTATATAAATTCGTCTATATAATATATGTATTAAAATGACAATGTTAAAATAATTTGCAAAACGGATGTAAAATTTTAATTTCAGTGTACTTTAAAATAAAATGAAGGGATTCATTTATTATCATTATCAAATCGGTTATTGAATATGCCATGGGTTGCAACGATAAAGGTTATGAAGTGCCATTTCGTGATAGGAATCTATACTACTATAAAATCGTAATAAAGCTATGCCAGTTTATCCAATATATTTCATAAAGCCTCTTGAAATGTGATATCCGCCTCCGAATTAACCTTTTTTTTTGAAATTTCTTTCTGTTAGTCTGACTGAAATACTGTGATCGACCAGAACGGGATTTATCCACAAAAAGTAGTGAAGCGATTGTGCTACGGATTTCACAATTCAAAAGTAAAAAATCCCGATACATTTTATTAAGGGGAAACAAAATATGGGATTGAGCAGAACGGGATGGGCACAGAACGATTTAAACGTTACATTCACTGTTCGGAAACCTATGAATGGTGTCAGTTTATTAAAAAAACACAAAGATTTATAATATTTAAACCTACGCCGTACTTACAGATTATTACTTACGCGGATATAATTGAGAGCAAAAGCCTGAATATTACATGATTAAAAAAAAATTAAGTGTCACCAATCGTATAGAGGAGTAGAGAGAGAGGAGAGAGAAATTTTATATTTTATAGTATGCATACAGTGATATCTTAAAAAATCACAGAAAATGTACATATAAAGCATTAGATTGCGTGAAATTTGTACTTACAATGCACATGCAACATAATCCTCTTGCTGACGGATGGTGGTACTCCATTAGCTGCGATGCAGAGGTAAGCGCCCATTTCCGAACGGGTGACCTTAGTTAAGTTGACCACTTCACCTTCCAGCGATGTTACTAAGGGCAAAAACGCAATGTAATCATTACTTTATTTACAGCTAAAGTACACACACATACATATACAATTATGATTAATACCTCACAAGTTAAGCAGAGCTATTGAATATTTCCAATAGTACACGAACAATTTTTTATTCGTAGACTGGTGGAACATTTAACGACTAAAATAATTACTTCTCTACAGACAGAACAAATTACGTGAAATATGTTAAAATAAATACTTTTTTTATTATATTGCTATTATTAATTACATTATTGTAGCTGCTAATACAAATAAAGGCACAATATTAATAAGATGTTCGTACACTATCGATACTAGTGCTTACTTTACATTTAGTCAGGAAGTGTTTGGAAATACTTCGAAACGCCAAAAGTAGACAAGCTTCGATAAACAAGCGCCGTTAGTGGTTCGAACTCAAGCTGTTTTCTTGACACCTTGCTGAAATGGCACCTAAGTACGTTTACAGCCATTATTCAAACAAGAGGATAAAAAGCTAGGGCAATATTTTCCAAGGAAACTGAAGGGAGTTGATGGTTTAAAGTGTAGAGCTCTCGGTCGACCGAGGCACGATCGACGCTTCGTTAGCAAACAATGCCAGCACAGTGCTGCGGTGGAGTATTTTCCGATAAATATTGAATATTATTATAAATTACATGAGTTGTAAAGTTTACTCGGAGATCATGGTGGATTCAAGTTATTAATAACTGTTAATAAAATATTATTTAAAAAAATGGTAAAGCTCTTTTATTAGTCTACATTAAATATCTCATTTAAGTAAAAGGTTTATTTTTTAGATACGCAACTTGATTACGAATTAATAGTTTCTCCGAATTGTTGTTCAAACGAATTTTATACTGGGTAAAACTCATTTTATTCAAAGAATTTTTTTTTATTTATTGTTTTACATATGGTTAGTAAAAATAATTTTGTTACGAGACTACTCCGTATATTTTTTAACTGTCTTACAAGCAGGCTGTTGAATAAACTTGGCCTGTCGATGTGTCATAAGTCAAGTGACAGTCAAGTACCATGAACTCTAGTGGTTTATTCACGGAAAACGAAAAATAAGGCTGTTGCTAAATTTAATAGTAGTAAGGATTTAATCGTTTCAGTACAAGAGCACTGTAAAAAATGCATTTATATATTTTGTCACATTAAGTATATGTCTTCGTGATCAGCATTCCAAAGAACAACAAAGTCATCGACCCTGAGTTCGAATCCCAGTCAAAACCTACGTGTGCATTTGGAAAATTAGTTATTATTTGTCGTTAGAGTATATTTTGAACGTACAAATCTTACTCTATATTCAACAAGATATTTGAAACTATACAATGTATACAGCGTAATTGTCAATTATAATCAAATGGGTGATGCTGTTGGCTCCATTTGGTCAGCATGTTTAATTTATCAGTGAAAGATATACATTTTTAAAATATTATTACACTACAAGAATATTAACACAAATAAATATATTATATATGGTTATTGCATAATGTTATTTTAAATGTAAAGCGAACATACACAAAAGTAATATTCCGATTATGCGACAGTACATGGCTTCGTAACAATACGGTTTAAAAACAACTTAACACATAAATGCTTGTAGATCTCTGTGTGGTTCTTTTAATACTATTGTAGAGTTTATTTAATTAACGTAACTATAAAAGTATAATACTTGTGTAAACTTTTGTATTATAGATTTAGTGTAAAATAAACAAACTTGAAAGTAATTTATGAAGAGGAAACACGGTTAGATGGGAATAACGAATACGAGGGAGCTCTACGCTGTCATTGAAAAACTATATTCATCGTGTTGGACAACCCTCGAACTTTCCTCATTGGAATATTCCGTGAAGAAACATTGCCCCACGTAATGGATAGCCTGTATTGTTTCCTGTTCAGATTTATGGAGGTAACTTGTAACGGCTTCTTTAATTAGACTTCTTCACTCAAATTGATGATTGTTACTGACGTTACATAATTTAAAATCGGTCGGTTGGAGTTTCTTTGATCCTTAATTACGAAACACAGGAAAATTTATTATTTGATTTTCCTAATAGCAAATTTATGTAATTTGGAGCATCTACTTACTCTATGTGCATTATTAACGTGTTTAACTATTCTAAGTGTTACATATACCAGTAGCAAGTTTAAGGACAGGTAATGAATATCTTTTCTCTAATCTCTAACAGATTGTATAGAATTGCTTAGAACGTTGCGAAAGTCATTACCGGTGGTACTTTGTTAGCTTAATGAATTGACTGATGGCATAAGAAGGTTTGAACACTGGGTTAAGTAGAACCTGCCGATTAATCAATCTGTCAGTGTTATTTTCAACTGCCAGTAGACACGAATTCTCAATATAACGAACTAACATAATTTAAATAAAATTATAAAATATCATTGGAAGAGTGAGCGAAAGTACAAAACACATAAAAAAAACTTACGTCAAAATTCGTGTCTCTTTACACGTTAGTTTTTTTTATTAAAATATTATCTATTAAAGTGTTTTAATACGATAGCTCAAATCTAATAATACGTAATAATAGTAAGTAATAGATACGTAAACGATTGAAGTCTTGAAGAACGAGGTTCATTTGACAAGTCTTTATTCTCCCTTTATTTGGCCAGTAGAGATGAGTAGATAAGTAATTATTCCCGGACTATCTAGAGAATGTAATCCCGCAGGATTAGAAAGGGCGGTGTGAATGGTAATAGCTCCCCGAGGTGCTGCGGTCTGATTTACTGCTAAGATTCTATAGTGAATATTTTAAACGAAGACTTTAACATACATATTTAATATCATGATTTCTTTTATTTACGCGAAGACATGATACTATTATTGCCGAGTTTATCGCGTATCATTTTTCTTTTTATTAAACTTTTTAGATGTATATTCTTATTTTTTTGTTTCAATCATTTGTACTTAACGTATAATGTTTGAAATTTTTGATTTGTAAAGAAAATGTTGAAATACTTTTTAATTTTCTTTTTTACTATTTACAAATACTCCTTACTATCACTTTATTGTTTCTTAAATCATTATTCATCATCATTGTTTCGGCCTACCTTAAGTCACTTACACTTATTAAACACTTTTACACTGCTACACTGCTGAACATAGGCTCCCCAAAGATTGCCACAAAGTATAGTCCTGCATTTGTCGACTTCCCGCAACTCTGTGCAGGTCGTCACTTAATCGTGTGGGGGTCGTCATACACTGTTTGCCTGTTTGAGAGTTTGACACTCTAGAACTTTTCTGCCCCAATCAACGGTTGTTAGTTCTACGAGCTATGTGGCCGGCTCATTGCTATTGCTGCTTGCTGATCCTTACGGTTATGTCGGTTATTCTATTTCTGTTGCGGATATCTTCAGATTAATTCGAGTATAGCTCTTTCTATAGCCCGCTGAGCAACCTTTAGAACCATCAAATGCAGGACAGTCGTGGCCTGGAGGCCATTGATTTGTACCTCTCACATAGGGGTTTATTGCCATAATAGACGCGAGTTTTATGTTATATATATAGTACAGGAAGATGCTACTGTCCGTCTCCTGATTGTGTAGTTCATTATACACGTATATTAGTATATAGTTTATGTATATTTTCTAATACTTTTCGAGGTTGTTAGAAAGTTACATACTATAAAATTATGTTTATATTACCAACAATAACATTGCAATTGAAGAAAACCGTCAAAATTAAGTCAAAATCAAAATTTATATTCTTATATAAATAGCATAGGAAGATAAATTAAATTTGTCAAAGTTATTGTTTTTTAATCTACCACGGTTTCGTAATGAGGTTCCTCTGACAGAGAAGAAAAAGGCAAAAGAAACTTCGATGGTATCCCCATTTTTTAATTTTTTTAAGTAATTCAGTATTATATTATTGTAATATAACTTTGATAAACATCTTGGAAGCTATCAACTCTTTGCCAGGGGTTACAATCTTCCAAGTATTCATTATATTATAGTAACCCTTTTTAAAATGCGTCTTCGTTTAATAAATGACATCAAAATATCATATGATAATATGCTATGCGTATAACAAAAATAAACAATTCTAGCTGTTTCGACATCCGACAGACTTCTTATTGTCCTTACAGCAGAGCTAAGTCTACTAGCAAGTTTGGATATACGGGGGCGCTATTGAAACTTTGCATCAAGAGTTATTCCAAGAAACACACAGTTCCACAAAACCTAAATGTTTCCCATTTATAAGTACATTGGTACCTGAATTTTTAACATCAGGTGTTGAGAATTTAATACATTGTCACCGTCGATCCGGAAGAAATCTCTCCATTAATTACAACTTTTAGAATCCTATTACTCAAATACGAGATAATAAGTTGAAGCGCTGTACTTGTTATACCATAATGATGTAGTTTCCTGATTAGTATTTCATGGTGCACACAATGTTGTTTCCACATAAATTTTCAAGCCTGTTTCAGAAATGAATCTAGCAGTTGATAAAACAATTAGAAATCGTTTTTTAAATAATTCTTATTTCTGTGACCTACATAATTTATATTTATATATGGCGCCAGGTTAATATGCCAGTTAACAATTACAAATAAAAATAAAACAAAACTACGTACATTATTGCTTAATATTCAGTGTTAAAATTTTGACGGATCACTTATAAAAGCTAAGCTAATTATTTACTCTAATAATAATTAAGGTTTCCTGGGTCTTGGGCACTAGAGGGTGATATGATAAATATATATACAAAAAAAAACACTGACGACGAGTGTTTCACGAACCTTCAAAATATTGATTATATTTTACAAACCATCTTTATCGGGCTGGATAAATTTAGTTTTTATCTTTCATCATCATATTCTGATTTTAGTTATAAAATGACAGCACAATATTGCATAGATATTTTTAATATTTTGCTGAAATATACGCTGGAAAGGTATTAATTAAAAAAAACGAAAAATTAAGTTTCTTTTGCCACACCAGCACAGCTTACTCTAAAAACATCAGTAAAACTGCAACACCTACAATTTTTGACACTGTGAATGTTTGTTAAATGAAGATTAAAATGTTGGTCGTTTGTTAAGGGACGAGAAATTCAATTATGAATAATTAATTCTCACCTTTTGTTTTTCCTTGTGGGCCGCTCCTTGAGATTATATCACCGCCATCTTCTCTACGCCACAAAATCTTAGGCGGGGGGTAACCCCTGGCCTTGCAAACTAGTTTAGCAGAACCTCCTTCGGGTACCATCATGTCCCCAGAAGTTTCCTCATAAATTATATCCGGTGGTATGACCACCTCTAAAAATGCAGTCTAAAAATGAAATGAAATAAACGTTTAGTATACCCTGTTATTTAATAGATATATCAATTCATAACAGCAAATTTCTACTTTCTTAATTAGCGTGTGTAACTCGACTGCTGGAAATGAACCTTTACATGAAAGTGTAAACAAATGTTGACATAATTCATGGATTCAGTAATAGCAGTACTGAAGCTCAGCGCTAGCCTATTTATGGATATAACACATACATATTATACACATTTTTAGGTCTTCTAGCGTGTCGTGTTTATAATCTAGGTGCCTTTTTATGATTAGTAAAAGTAAGAGACTTATTATTATTTGAAGAATAGTCACTCGTCGTATATCACAATCTCGCACTGCATACGTCTGCCGATTTTTGTAAGGTGGCAACACTGCGGCGGAATATCGAGAATATTTGTTTAGTCTATCGCTTTTATCAAAAGTTGAGTCTATAAGTTTTTTTTTCTAATCCATTCAGCGCTCAACGCTTGTACAGAGGTGACAGCCCTGTATGTATGGAAAGTAACAAGTGGACAGTCGGTCGCCATAGCCGCGTCCGGTCAGTAGTCAGTAGAGAGTGCAGGTGAGATTGATATTTGGAGCAAAATTTTAATATTTTAAAATTCCCAAATCAATACATTTTATATTGATTAAAATAATAACACAAATTTTTCATTTGCGTTAACGTTTAGGTTTTAGTTTCCTTTTTACAGTGATAAATTAAATAAATTATCTTTATCTAACGTATAAATTTGAATGACAATTTACTTATTGTTTTAAACCTTCATAAAGTTTTTGTTAAAATGTTAGTAACTTTTGTCGGTAAATGATAGTTACCTGCATTTTCATTGGATCTGTATTAACTTGGCACATATATTGTCCTCTATCTTCTCTCTTTACCCCTCTTATGTTGAGTGTCCACGTGTTGTAGTCGTTGTGAGTTACGCTCAGCCTCGCATTGTTAGTTATAACGTGTTCGTGTATCGCTAGAATGGCCTTTGTGTCTGCTTTGATCCACGCTACCTGTCTCAGGAAACACATCCAACTATCGTTCATATACAAATCAGTAACGAAGTTAGTAACAAAACTAGAATTTTTATATAGGACTGGTGCTCGCAATAACCCCAGAACATAGTACCTAAGCCCTTGCAAAGAGTATAAGTAATGAAGACTTTTAGAGCAAACAAGTCTAATTACAAGCAAATACTTCCCAAGAGGCAGTCACGACAACGATCCCCGTGTCGGCAACACTATCTTGTTGCGAGCGCCTCGCAAAATGCTCTCGGAATTTTTAATTACATTTTCGTCTGGTCGCCGCTATGAGCCGAACTGCGGGCGCGCTGTGAAAACGCCCTCGTTCCACCCGCTTACCAAAAGCGTCGACATTGCAATAGAAGCTAATTTCCTGCATAGCGCGTAACAAAAAACGAACAAATGTCCGCAAAATATGATGTTTCAGAAATTCCACCGCGGTTTGTTTCGAATTCGGAACACTGCATGAATAATTTATATTATTACTCAATACAAAATCTTCTCGAATAGACTAGACAAATTAATTTTATTTAAAAAGATATTATTCCTAACTCTATGTGCATAGAAATTCCTAGTGTGCAAGAAGTGGTACTACAAGATAAAGTTAGTGCTATAAAGAAAAGTAGAAGAGTACACAACACGTTCTCGTCCTTTAAGTAAGAGTGCTTGTGCATCAAACACTACTTTGTGATACGATAAGGTGCCTAAAATAAAAAGAAAGTATTATAACCACATTCGAATAAGGCTAAAAATTAAAGTACTATGTCTCCAAAGGAACACGATATTACTTTAATTTTGCAATCACAAAGCCTTACAACCCTTTATACATTTCCGTATTTATCTGCTCTTTTGTCTGCTGTTTACGTTTATTAACAAAATTATAGAATAAAGGGCCATAATAAAAAATTGCGCGGCAATTTCAGTTACATACTTTTGTTACGTTTATAAACAATAGACAATCAAAATATTTATTAATATTTTTCTTCCTGTAAAGTATTCAATAAATAATAGCTTGAATTTACCACGCAATTTAAGAAATTCAAATGCAGAAACTTAAACAGAATTTTTGAAACATAATATATTTACCAATTTTTAACTCATCCATACCAGCGGTGCATATCGAAGTTATGTGCTTTAATTGAAGTGTGTAATTAGTTAAAAGAAAAATAAATTATAAATATATAAATAACTCATAAAAGTTTTCTTACCATATGATACAAAGTGATTATGGTACAAAGTTCCCAAGGGAAATATGAAAATATTACTAATGATATTTCTATAAAGATTATACATTATCATTTGCGGAAATTGAAGAACGCTAGTATACGGAAATGGACTGCTTATAATGAGCAATATTAAAGACCAAATATATATATCGATAGACAGTATGTATGTGCAGGGGAGCAGCAGTGACGAAATGGAGTTACCCGGTGATTGTTTAAAAGGGTTATTCAAAGCTACGAGACATATTGGAATACTATCCGATTTGTCTTCACTTCACGCCAGTATTCCGCGAGGCGGCCGAACTGCCCCGGTCGAGCTGGCCCATACGTGCAGCAGCAAAAGCCGTCGCTTGGCTATGTTCAGCTGTGGACTTATATAGACTATTCAGAAGAAGTTGAAGACTACGTGTATTAAATAAGTATTAAATAAGTGGAATGTCTGTATGCAGACATTCCAACAAAATATATTTTTTTTAATGATCAAACTAATTAATGTTTATCGCATACTACTAATACTCATAATACATATAAAAGATGTTCGATATATTTTCGTACGCGTTAAATTTTCCAATGTTTCAGTCATAACACTATATAGGTAGATAAACTGGCGGGACAGTTTAAGAGCAATACCTCTCGAAATGATTGAACGGGGACCAAGAGGGTTTCTCCGGGGTTTATTTTAATTTCGTAAAGTGATTGTTTTGCAACATATCCTAGCTTAAATGAAATTGGTTCATCATAGAGGATTTACAGTTTTATTTTGACACTGATCGACATGTGATGAATGAAAATGCAAAGAATTAAACGCATTTAATCGTCACTAATCGGAATCCATTTGAGTTTAACGACATGCGTGGATTTTCTATTTTTTATTAATAAACAAAAGTTCAATTGTGCAGAGAAGCAAAGTCAAAATTATAAAAAATATTTGGGTATAGTATGGTTGAAAAAAAAACCTTTTCAATAACTATATATACTTAATACTTTGTGCAATTGTGGTAGTGTGCTTGTGATGTTCTTGCATCTATTTCTACATCTAATATCGAGTACAAACTTTAAATGCAATTTCATTATCGTGTTAATCTTCATTCTAGGTAGAGATAGTTTCTAGAAAGTTGTAAGGTGAAAGAGTGCTCAAGAGGTGCACATAAGATCGTGTGCTAAACGGATGTGCAAGGAGTGTGAAATTTAGTGCAATAGTCTATTGGTTGAGATCTATAATGTGACGTGAACATGGCTTTTATTTTACTATGATCTTCTTAGCTCTGTTGATTTCTTTTTTTAAATAAGTTGATGAACTTCAAATATTATTCTCATTGTACTTCTACTGTCTCAGTCTTAGCTTTGCGATGTCCATTATCTTTTTGTTATGACCAAATTATTTGTTTTGTGTATCATCATATAACTTCAAAATATTGATATATTGAAAGGAGAATTTATGTCTGTTCATGCAGACTTTACATTTAACTTAAAATATTGATTCGCTTACAAAATCCGTTCGTTTACAATTTTGACAATTGTATAGACAATTATTATTGTGTTGATACTTATACTTGGTACTACCCATACCTTTAATACTTGCCATGCAACGTTCACATTACCAGATCTCATTCCATAGGTGCTCATTGACGGTGCGTCACTATTCAGTCGGCTAGCTGTATTGAGTTGGTTTGATACACACCCTGGCAGTGGCGGAGTCGCCACTCACCCTGTAACCGCCAAGGTTATTCACCACGCAAGTGAACATCGCGTCTCTACCCTGCGCGATCGTCACGTTCTCGAGGGGATACAAGAAGTCCGGCTCCAGACCTAGAGCTAAATGAAATTAGACATTTTATTATTAAATGAGATAAACATAAATTAAGTATCAGTAATATTAGAATTAATAGGGCTCAAATTTTAAGGTTTATAAGCTTATAAGCTAAAAGTTTAATCACTTTTATATAACAGGTTTGCGCATCACTGAGCTACAGCTCTTCGATAAAAATATGATATTTGGTAACATGACATCTTTATTGAACTTAAGGTATCGGTGTTTATCGCGTTTCGTTTTACTTTTTTTTTCCCGACGTTCACAGCGACCGAGTGATGCCGGCCACGGTCGAGCGGGGTACCTGCTACACTACCATAAGAGAAGTCAAGACAAGGTACAATTTGAAGCTGGCTCTATAACCTTCTTCTTTTAATGACAATAGTAGATTTTTCAACATCTTTATAACAATAGAATTTCTTTTATTACAACACGTCATGAACTAAGAACATTCTACAAGCCGCCGAAGAAGATTTGGCAGTTTTTACAATCTGTCAAGTGGTATGTCAATATGCTTCATCAAGACGCTGGAATGTACAAGCTTGATTGTGTCTCTGTTAAATAGGACAAAATAAAATATCAAATAAACCAGCGTAAAGAACTTTTTTTTTCTTTATGGCAAAGACGGCAAACAAGCAAGGGGTTCACGTGATGGTAAGTGATTACCGTCGCCCACATACATCTGCAAAACCATAGATGCTGCAGGTGCGTTGCCGGTGTTTAAGGATATTTGGGAGATGGGAGGGAAGAGGAGGGAAATAGGGAGGGGATGTGGGCCTCCGGTTACCTCACTCACCGAACGAAACGCAGAAGCACAAGATGCCTCTTCTTTGCGCCGGTATTCTGCGAGGCCGTGGTATCAATCCGGTCGAGCCGGCCGATTCGAGCAGCAGTTAAAGCCGCCGCTTAGCTCTACCACGCTTGGGAGACGTCTAGGTAGGTACCATCCTCCGCCAAACAGCAGTATAAATTCTGAGATATAGAAAGTCAGTATAATTACGGGTTTCAAGACATTCTATCTTAATCAGGGGTAAAAATGCATCTGTAATCTTCTTCGATTGAATTTTTTTGCTTGCAGGTACCGGCTGCAGTAGGCTGTTGGGTCCGTTATTCAGCCCAAAATTCAAAGTATTACATCAAGTGTGATGTATGATGAGACCGAACACAAATATTCGCCTAAGAACACCGATTTCTGCCATGGATGATTCACGGGAAAATAAAAATTTAAATAAAACATTCAATTTGAGATCCTGTGACAAATAAAATAAAATACCAAACAAAGCATACCACTGCATGACCTCAAAATACTGAAAGCTCTTTTTGCGTAGACCGTACCAAAATGTATAATTAAAAAGCTGATACAGTAGATCGGCTTAACTATGATATCAGGACGTTAAACACATCAGTCTTCCCGTGGCTATGTGTTGTTAAGCAAATGTCAGCAATAAAAAAGTTAAACTACATAAATAAATACTTAACACTCAGTTCTAATGCTTCGCTGTCTGATTAATTGACGCTGTTCTTTCATTTCATCAACACATTGTCGTATAGTGACTACCCTAGAGCATTCACATATAACAGATGCATGATAGTTTCGTTAAAGAACCCAGATTCTTAGTAAGACTTTGTGTGGTCCTGGCTGTGATCCTTAATTGGTGAACTGTGTTATCTTTTTTTGGTAATGATATTCGCAAGAGTTTAATAATAAGTAAACTCAAATTGACAAATAATGTATCATTCATTTTAATGTTTTTAACAGACTTTACGAGGTTACCAATTCAACTATGTTAATGTTGTTTGGTTGTGGTTAAGACTAAATTTTCAGCCAGATCCCATGCAAATTCGAAAAAGATTTTATAAAAATATATTTTTTACATTTACATTATTATTTTTCATTATATAATATCACATAGTGATTGATGTAATTTGAAACATATGCATAATCAATATCATTTATTTAAGATTTTCAGCGAGAAAAATAGTTATATAAATTAGATTGTTAAACACGGAGTATTATAAAAGTAATAAACGATTTCAATCGTATTTACATTTTTGAACTGCATGAATATCATACAGATAAAAAAGCTCAAATATGAGCTCCAATAAGCACTGTGACCTCGTGCAATGCCAATTAACTGAAGAGGAATATAATCAGAATAAAGTAATACGAAAAACGGCAATATTAATCGATGTTATCAGTGCAATTACGTAAATGGAGTATTTAACATGAGTACTTCATATTTAAATCGTAATGAGGCCGATTGTGTTACTATCGTATCGCTGATTTAACAATTTATTGTTATTTCATTACAGAGTAATGCCAAAATTTTGCTGTTACAAAAGCTGAAAGGCAATCATAATTATGTAATATTGAGACTCATGAAAAGATAAATGAGGTTTACAGGAGGGTGTACCTATATATTTTTTTTTCAAAGTTTAATCTCATCTGCACACGTTCTACCCTACTGACCAACTATGCCGATCCCAAACACTATAGAATCTCTATTGGGAGAGAATCACCACTGCCCTTACCAACCCGCCTGCCCTCTATGGGCAAATATTCCATGAGTGAGCTTTTGTTGGCGCTTTCATAGAAAGGCACGTGTTGAAGATTGAATTTACAAAGGCTGATGAAGAAAAAAACCAAAAAGCCAGTAAATAGTCCATTGCGAGACATAGGCTTCTCTCATAAGGAGGTTTTAATAGCCATGCCGGGCAAGCGGATTGGCGATCGCAGTACCAGTTATTTAAAAACTTTAAAGCTAACGGTAGCTAAATGCCTAATTGAGAAAGTGCGTAAATCAATAGATACGTGGCTAATGAGTATAAATGCCCGTATCAAAGGCAGAAGCAGCCACTTTGAATAAAATTGTTTTTAATTTATTACTTATACACCGACAAATATGTATACTTAAGTTTTATTATTTTACAGTGGTTATTTAATAAATACTTGTTCAATTTCAAGAGTAACAGGGCTTGTAGCTATACAACGTATGATTTTTTGTTATGATTTATTAACTATTTAAAGTAATGTAGAATTATTCGACAATTTAAATCGATAGTCCATCTGGAAATTGCTTTACCTCAGAAGTTATTTTGATAAGATAAATATGAATCTTCGTTTAATTCTAGCGTTGTAAATTTCTCTTTTAAAGTAGTTTGAAAAAATAACTTCGCACAATTCCACAAGATAAAATAATAAAAGGGCATATATTACCCAGTCTTAATAGAAGAAGAGGACCATACCCTCACCACAACTATCACCCACACAAGGTATATCTGTCTGTAATTTTGTCGTGCGGCATCGTGCTAGGATTTTTTTCAACTTCTTTAACATGATGGATTGCTGCAAAGTAACGCCTGATTCTATTTACTAATTTCAATTTGTAATTTTAATTGACAGTACTTTCTCTATCAAGGATGAGAGATGTTGATGCCTTTTTTGCGTCAAGAAGTTTCTACCACAATATTTTTTTGGTTTTTTGGTGAATTTTTAAAATAATAGGCACTATTTGTAACTTTAAATGAATACATAATTTTTTTTAATGTTATGTTGCTTATATAAAATTCACCATTAAGAGTGATGATCTTACGATAATTAAAAATAATAGGAATATGCAGAAAATAATATACAGCATTTAGTAACAGATTACGAAGAAAACTATTCTGCGTAATCTGTTTTAACTTAAATTTGAGCTTATCAAATTATTGGAACTACTCCAAGTAATAAATTCTTTAGAAAAATACTAAACCATTTTGCTAAAATATACTTATTGTACCCGGAGAGTGGATAGCTAAAGGCGTCAATATTCTACGTGACCAGTTCCTTGTGTCGCTTCCAAGGAAACATGTGTCGGAAGTGAGGACTATCTATTTGCTCATAGAATGGCGATCGAATATACCATTGAATTATTTAGGTACATGAACGTCGGGAACATGCGAACGGATTTACAATACGAGACATAGGTCATAAAACATGAATAATGTTAAAACTGATAGAATTTTGAAAATAATTCTTTATTTTTATAACTCAGTGCCCCTGCAATATAATGTGATCGATTCGAGAATGATCACGTTATATTGCTGCGTTTAATGAAGTGCTGAGTAATGGGAACCGAAGAATCTAATTCGAAGAACGAATCTTAATTGTCATATTATTAATACATTCGGGCTTAATTTTAACATATGTGGTAGTTCTTCGCGGCATCTGTTGGCGCACGAATGGGTCACCTCGACCTTGGAGTCACCATTATTTTACAGAATATCAGCGTGAAGTAGCATAATATCTGTAGGAGCAATAACACATCACGGCAACCACTTACCATCCGGGCTGTCTACAGTTAGTAACCTCATTTTTAATAGTAAAATTTGAATGAATATTCAAGTTTAGTTTCACTTCCAAATTCACCGACTTAATGGTACGTAACTAGAATTCATTAACATTTACAATTCATGGCGACTTTATAACAGCAAGTATTGAATTTAATGACATGAATGAATTCGTGAATAAATTTAGAATTAAAATCGTACTCTGTCGTTCTTTCCTAAGCTTAAAGCTTTTGTTTAAAAGAGATTGTTTCACTCAAAAAAAGTTACCTAATTTTTATTTTGAAAATATAGCAGTAGGAACATAAGCTTACTTGACCCTAATAACTCCAGGTGATAGGAGTGTAGATGAATTCCTAAATGGGCAGGAATAACTTATTCACTCTACTTTTGAAGATACCCACGTTGACTTTCGGACGGAAATAGTTACACCGGCGCCTGCAACTGCGCCCGCACCTGCGTCCGAACCAGCGCAACGGAATACTTACACTCGCGCTGATGAACATATCCTGGTTCACGTACTCCCTACTGGCAGAACGCGGCCTTAAGGTCGCAATACGCGGACTGCCGGTGAACACCGACGCCAAGGAGCTAACGAAGGAGTTCCTGGCAAAGGGGTTTAAGCCGGAGTACATTAGGAGCATCGAAACTCGCAAAGGACGACCGGGCGTCATATACTTTGTGCAGTTCAAACGGACACCTGAATTCGCACAACTGTACCAAATCACCGACCTCCTATACATGCCTGGTATATGTATAGAAGCTTGGGGAGCCAAGAAGGGATCAGCCCAATGTCATAGATGCCAGCTCTTCCGCCACACTCATCGCACTGCTGCCACCGGCCGCACGCTCGCGTGTGTGTAGTGACTGCTATTGCTGGGATTACAGCTATAACTTATTTGTGATGTGAGAGAACAGAGTGCGGTATATAATTACATTAGTTTAATTTATTTTTAATTACTGTTAGAGTTAAAGACAAAGGTTTTGGACAGTAATTTTTAATAGCAAATAAGCGTAAGTAAAAGCATATAAGTGGTTTCCAATTGAGGTGAGCAATATATGAAGTATGCCGTAGATAGATTTTTGTTATAGCACTTTAATATTACTAAATAAAGTGGTGTGGACAAATTGATATTTTTTAAATAATATTTAGTTTTACTGTTTTATGTATATAGTGAAGAGTTATTCCACTAGAGGTCATCCCTCATATATCTTTGTTACTATTACATGTACTCTCACCTGGCACTCGTAGTGGTAGGCTGAGATTATGGAAATTTTTGGTAACAATCCTATTCGGCGTGGCTACACCGGCTCTCGAAAACATTTTTCGCCTCTCCGAGAGAAAGAATTTGACGGGGAAAGAGCATCTTCACCAGGTTTGCTCCCTGACATTCTTCGCACCCCCGCTCCATTAAAAAGGATCCAGGAATTCAAGACTATTGTGTTTGGTGTCCGTTCCATGGTGCGATAGCGTTCATATGCCATGGTTTGCCCCGGCCTTAGAGAAAGATCGGTATGTATGTAACCCTGGCAATTTAGTATCCCAGATTTGTGCTACTCGGGATGTGTAATACATTAGATACATATTTTGTTGTTCGAATAATTATTTCAAATAGCTTTAATTACATAATTAATTTATTGATGATGTATCAATGGATCATCGGCATAGAGCGGAGCGTCATAATCCTATGAAATAAATATTATAGAAAATATTGCATAATATTAAATTAAAAAAAAATATTACATAATACTTTTCGTTTGGACGAGACGCTGAGGAATGCGAGTTCGATTATTACACGGAATAATATTTATCACAAATAATAAAATTGTGTAGATAAATATAATCGCAAAATATTTTATATAGTAAGTATACATAGATACAGATAATTCAAAAGCCATATTATATATGTATACTAAAATATTCAGAATTATCTATATTGATAAATACGCATTTAAAAAATATTTAAGGAACTCACCCCTTTAAATGAATCGTATTTGTCAAAAGATGACGCATTTTTGATATATAAATTTTGGAGTTTCAGGAACTTTTCTTGATTTTTTTAATTCAAACGTTATTATAAATTTAACAACAATATGCGTACAAAGGAAAGTAAAGTAAGCCTAGTAGTTGTATGAAGTTGATTTACAACGTGGCGTGATTGTGAAGGAATAAAAAAACCTATTTTATGTGAATATGAGGTAATTGACTATTACCCTAAATTTTATTCAATAGTTCATCTAATACTTATATATACTTTCTTTATCAGCCTATCTAAGTCCATTTCTTAATACAGGCCTCTCCAACAAATTGCCAGCATGCATATCTGGAATGGTGTACGGGCACACTAGTCTAGGCAAGCGAGTGGGTGTGCACTGTACCGATGCTGGTGCTCCACATCACTAGTCTGTGGGATTTGGGTTCCGAAAAAAATGCTATATTTATTTTTAAGCCCTTTTTATACTTCAAGGTCTCTATAACATTTTGTTAATTTAAGTTACTGACTGTTTTCACTTTTATTCATCATCAAAGTCTTATAAGGTAAAGCAGTTCGGATACTTAAATTATATAAATAATTAATGAACTAGTATAAGTGTCTAAATAATGAAGTTCTTCGTCTAACCAATGGCCAACAATAGCAAATATTAACTTATTAATTGGAGATTTCGTTGCCTGAAAACTGTAATAAACTTCTAATGACATTATAGTGGTAACTGCAAACTATACTTGCATATTTTAAAAGATACTATGCATATATCATGCGCAGGTTTATCTTTATCCCTGGTTTTAATGCAACGATTATTTATATGTACATACATAGGGTAATAATCTTACGTAGAGTCATCAATCAATAATTTTACATTAATTTTGGTTAGCTGTTTGTGTTTCAGATGATATTAATATTATATATTGGCTGTGGCAGAGATTTGAACCCAAGATTACTCATAGTCAAGTACCACAACCACTAAACCACGCGGGCGTCGTAAGCAGATAAATTATACTACAAGGTCAAAGAAAACTAAATATAAATTGAATTAAAAAATATTTTTCTAAACGAAATAAATTTCAAATACATTTTCAAAATAGACTATATACTCCTAAGTATCGACCCAGAACTCATGCTGGCATACTGGTTTTATTGCCATTTTGTCATAGAAATAAATATAATTTAAGATTCTTATGAAAATCTTTTGGGATTTTTTGTAGTGCCAGTATTTGTCAGTTGGTGTGCTTGTCTCTTTATCTGTTTGTTCAGGCATCACACAAAAACTACTGGAACGATTTTGATGCGGTTTTCAATTTTTGAAAGACGAATGACTCAACTTAAATCTGCGATACTATTAATCCTGGAAAATAACGAGACCGATCATAACGCTAATACCATAACTAATAGCCAGAAAGGGCTTACGAGTATATATAAAATCACAGAACGATTTAAATGATTCACTGTTCGGAAGCCTATGAATAAATAACGTGTCTATTTATTAAGAATCAACAAGCTGCTAGAAAATTCTTCCAGCAGACCTGCGATAGGAGAATAGCTAGTCAATGGTAGTTTGCGCGCGTACAATACAAAAAAAAAGAAAACATACATATACGCAAAACGTTCTATATCAATCTACATACACCTACTCATACATAAATATATGCAGAAATATACATAAATATATACTTAAATATACATAAATATATGCATAATAGAATAGTACCAATAATTCTTACTGCCAATGACATATTGTCTTGTCTCTTCTCTTAAATACAGAAATAGTTTTGCAGTCACGTACATTTGGTGGGAGAGAATTCCACAATCTAACTGCATGCACAGAGAATGAGTGGGAAATGAAGCGCTTTTATGAGCAGGGAATTTAAGGAGGGACTTAAGATGGGTTCTGCAGGGAGTAAAACATGGCCGAGCGAAAGAGAATCGCTCGCGCAGGTGCGACGGGGATGTTGGGTTACGCAGGATATTAAAAAGTATACATAAAAAACTTGATGTTAGTAATTTAAACCAAATACCTCCCTGCAATTGAAAGTAATACAGTGTATTACTTACTTTAAACGCTATATATATATATATATATATATATAACACATATGTTATTTATAAATAAATATAGCTATTTCAAATATTATTAGAAGCATTCATGATAAAAGTTTAATATACATATTGCTAACAATAAACAGTTCGATGCCAATTATTTGGAGATCTTTTTTGATGTCCTTACTCAAACTTTGAAGAAGGCAAAACACAACTTGAATGCAGTTGTGGCTACGAGAGTCACACTCAGAGATTTGTTTGAGTCTAGTTAAATGTTCGTCCAAACTTTACTTGGACAACTGACTTGGACGTTGTTGTCCCCTATTATTGTTAAAGTCTGCTAAACTGGTTAAACCATTTTTTCTTTAACTTTTTATATTTGAAGATTTTTTCAAACACCAAATCGACTTCAGCTTTCATTTTTGATTCAGTGTTACGTCAAAATTTATTGACACTTTCTTAATTTATATAATTGATTTGTATCGTTAACGCTTCAAAGATATGTTATCATCATTATTCTGTTAACAGACAATTGATAGCCCGAAAGTGTTAATTGGTAGAACCTGGTTAGCCGTGATTTTTAAAACAGAATATTTTACAGCAATTGACTCGAGAGGACTGATGTACTCCTCCTGGCCGATCTCGACCACGGCGATTACTACCGTTAGTCAACTGGACATTATAGTGCCGTAAGTGGTCGCGCAAACACAGAGGCACACACTCTTCTTTACCTTCTCGTTTCCGGTGTACAGAATATGCGATAAAAGCTCACACGGGACACATTACAACACGATCAGACCCGAAAATAAATAATTCGAGTTTTTGCACAAATATTGGCTTCGGCTGCGTTCGAACTCAGGACATATAGTCAGACGCTAAGCTATGTAAAAAAACGCCGTATTTTTAATACATTTTCTCAGAATCAGAGGGATCTCTAGAAAAGAGCGGGTCATAACCAAGAAACAATGTGGAATGAAACCAAGAAATTTTGGTTTCGGTTGCAAAGCTTACCCGAAGTAAGGAAATTCTTTAAGCAACGTTGTTTCTAAATTAAAACAATCTCATAATTGCACATTCTACAAGTTCTTTGATGCATATCTTCCACGGGTGTTCAAGGGGGGTGGGGGAGGTGCGAGGTGGGAAGACGGCTTGGGGAAGTTTTGAGGCGAAGTTAAGCCGATTAAGTGTCATTTCCGCTGCGGAACTAGCACTGTTCATTAAATATTTCGAGCGACTTAATTGTCGAGGTCGTCTCCTCTATTTTAAGACGTGGACAGGTACATTTGAATATCTTGAAATTTTCGAGTTTTGTTCCTAAATGTATATATTTTAATCTATTATATTTAGGTAAAATACTTATCTACATATATATCTCAAAACCTGTTTTAATTATTTGTATATCGAATACATATTTATTTAAGGATTATTAACAGATAATCATGAAAAACCAAGCAAATACATTAAGCTATAAAACATTAATTGGGTTATAGCGTACATGAAATCCAAATTCATTACATACATTCTTCTTCTTAGTATTTATCAGTCTGTCAAAGTACATCACTGATAGACATTGGCCTCTTGGAATGGTCCTCCTGTTATTTGCCATAATCGTCATACTTGGGCGGTGGGTAGACGCTGCTACGCCACATAGACGTGTTGCCTCGCCATTTGTCTGTACTCATGAGAAGAAAAGAGATGGCAGATCACGATCACGATCATGCAGTCACCACGCTGCCTATGCGTCACGATAACATTAAAAATTACGGTGAATATGGCATAAAGCTCGAATAGTAATGAGAATATTGGCCTTCCACAACTCCAAATTCCTGGCATATTAGAAGATGTTACATGCAGTATACTATTTAACAATTATTTATTTATTCGTCTGTATTATTTATAGAGCCGTGGTAGCCTACTGGTCAGGGTCCTCACTTTAGTTTCATAGATCGCGAGTGACCTGGGTTCGATCCCGGCGCCGGCACCACTAAAATTGTTTATAGCAATTTTAAGAGCTGTATTTACCACGTGCTCAGCGGTGAAGGAAAACACCGTGAGGAAACCTGCATATCAGAGAAAAATTAAAAAAAAAATTATTTCAAGGATATGTAAAGCCTGCCAACCAGCACTGGAGTAGCGTGGTGGGCCCTTCCCAGCTCCTAAAAGCCTCTCTTGTTCTCGTTTTTGAGAAGGAGGCCTTTGCCCAGCAGTGGGTACTTACAGGCTGCTACTTTACTTTTTACTATGTATTATTAAACCTTCGACATTCCGTATACAACGTAATGTTTAATAACTTAGCAAGAAGAGTCTACATATGTCAAGGGACATAATGATAATCTAATACCTCTAATAACTCGAAAACCAATAATTTAAGTGTAGCAAAAATGGTTCTTTGGCCAAAATTAGAATCCTGGTTCAGGGCGAAAATTTGAGCAATACAACGAAATTAGAAAAAGAACTTGTGCATTTCGTCCTTCTTCTATTTCTTACACTTACTTCTTATAACGATTAAGGAAAAAAAGCACTAAAACGGTGCATATTTTCCGTAATCCCTAAGATTACAGCATCTTAATGAAATGTTATTTTTAATGAGAAAGGCGGCGTACGAGCAATAGGTTCACCTGATGGTAAGCGATTACCGTCGCCCGCATACATCTGCAATACCAGAGGTGCTGCAGCTGCGTTGCCGGCCTTTAGGAGATGGGAGAGAGAATAAGGAGTGGATTGGGTAGGGAGAGTGGCCTCCGGTTACCTCACTCACCGAACGAAACGTAGAAGCACAAGATGCCTATACTTCACGCCGGTATTCTGCGAGGTCGTGGTATTAATCCGGTCGAGCCGGCCGATTCGAGCAGGCCGCTTGGCTCTACCGCGTTAAAAAAAATCACGTTTATTATGATAATAATAAATGGTTAAAACCATGTATAACAAGATATTTGATTGAAGATCTACTTTGTGAGACCAAAATAAATGTAGGTTTCAATTAATAAACATACTAAAACGATGGACCCCATTCGTGCGGGCACAAAGTCCATTACAGTCAATTCGTCTAGACGCAGGCACGTGTTGAAACTATTCTCACGGCTAAACGAATTACCTTTGCTAGATAAATAAAAGAAGTCGGTGAGTTCACAGATAAAACGAATTACAATTAACGCAAGGTGGAAAAGGCGTTAGTGAGTGGTACAGAAGTTTTAGTTTCTCCGTGTTTTGTTTTCATTTATATTTTTCAAGTATCTTTACATGATACATCTTTACATGAAACAACTAAAGCAGTGCAAAGTCAAAGCTTCTTCAACTGGGTTATCCTAGTGGGATGATAATAGATATGTTAGTTTCATACTAAATTATTGGATTGCGATGCTTATATAACCTTCCTTATGAGACAAATTTATTCCATCAGACGGTAATCTGTTAATATATATATATATATTTTATTTTGTTATTATACTTTATACTACTTTACCCTTTTATACTACCTATTTAGATATTTTATTAGCAAAAATACTAATTATGGCATGACTCGATGTGCTCTCGTTACTAGCAATGCAGCGAATGTCAGTAATCAACGTCCTGTAATTAAGCTTCGCAATATTTCACACAAAAAAACATAACGTTGGCGATAAATATTTAAAAGAATGTTTGGCCTTAGTAATGTATTATTTTTAATGAGAAAAAGTGATTTATATTTTAACTATGAAATATTTAAGAAAAGGCTTTTGCCCAGCAATGGTTATTTATACGCTGCAATTTTACTTTACTTTACTCATTTTAGTATCTTACAATTTAAATATTTTTTATTTTTTTTAACTTTAAACTAAACCTGTTTTACAATAATACCGATTTTATCATAATCAAAATCCATAATTTGCTGATTTAATGCCTCGTGTCAGTCACTGCATTTAGGTATATGTATTGTCTATAAAAAACTACAATATATTGTGACAGAAATTTAAGCATATGCTGCTTAGAGTATATTTTAATTTGAAATATGTATAAACTACTAGGACTTAATGCGATAAAAGAGCGAGAAGTGTCCCAACACAAAACCCAATAACTATCAATCAATTAAGAACTAAATGGGTTTCATATGTTAACGTAGTCACGCAATTTAATATAGCAGTTTGAGAAAATTTTCACCATATGCGCGAGTGCGTCGGCGGTTTGTCTTGCGACTCACTTTTTCAATATCTCACATCCCGGACCTATAACGGCCGCCAGATGGCAAGTTGGGCAAAGTGATGCTATCAAAAAGCGATAGGCAGCGGTTTCCCCGGTTAACAGAGCACTTTGCGCGTCGTTACTGACGTGGGTCAAGTTATACAACATGCTGTACACCAGTTTACACAATTTATTTACTCTTAGGGTTATCTAAAATACGGTGGATGTAATCGATAATCCGTATCGGATCTCGTACCTTGTGCCTTGTTAGTAAACCTGGATATAATGTGTATTCAATATATTGTTAGCACAATTCGAAGACTAGTTTTGTCTTGTATTTTAACGAGCGGGAGTATTATTATATATCAAATTACCCACAAATTACTGAATGGCGAAGCTACAAGCAGCAAAGCTCAAATGTCAATTAATAGTGAAATTGGTTTATTTCGATGGACTTGAGAGTGTATTTGTAAAAATCCGAATATTGTCCTCACAATTACTCCAATTATACCATAATTTAACTACATGTCGGAAACGCAGACTGATGAAATCAGTGACGTGGATATATATGAAATATTGTCGCGTTAGTTTGTGATAAATAACAATGTTTTTTCTGTAATTTTAAGAAACTGTAGCGCCATTTTAAGCACCCGTATGCATTGTAATTCAGTCGACGAAGTCTGAGGCGCGCACGCCCCACAGCTTATCGTCGGTCCTCAGCCGGGGCAAATTAAATAAATATACATTTAATGAGCTAAAACACAATGCACGCCAAGCTAAATAATTACTTTATCCATTTATTTGCAAAAATAGAACGGGAACTATTAGTAACTTTCTTTATCCCACAAATTGATAAAGAAATACGTTTTGTATTTTTGTTTACTAAAATAAATATTTGGATCAGGAGACTAGAGTCCGCCACGCTGCTTCAGTACTTTTCGGCAGACTTCTTTGAAATTATTCTTTCATCTTTTCAGCCTATCACGAGTCCAATGCTGAACATAGGCCTCTCCCAAAGATTGCCATAAAGTTCCACTTCATCATCAGGGTATGTCGAAGTTGGTACCTGTATGACCTTCAGCGAATACCTTTTGGATAACCAAAAGGAATAATCCGAGTATAAGGTACGCGACCCTATTCGACACACTTCCGATCTTGATCACGTTATTAATGAGAGCCTTGTGGACGATAAACCCAACACCTCCTTGGGACAGATGGTCACCCTGCCGGTAGTAAAACAAGTTACCGGATTTGAGGATTATCGAGTCCTCGCCCTGTCTTCGGATTTCAGACAACCCTATAATACTCCAGCGCAACTTGCTTACTTCTTCTTCCAGTTTTAGTATCTTCTTGTCGGCCCTCAATGTGCGTGCGCTATATGTTGCCAGGTCCAGTTATTTAGGTTGGCAGCTAGAATCCAGCCGGAAATTCTATGCACCCGCTGCCTCGCCGTTACCATGGCTGCCACCATATCCAGGACTAGCGATGCCGCCGTGGACTAGGGGCGATTCCTTTATGGTCTAATGCAGGAAGATGCTGCTGCCCATCTAATATTAATTATTCCCTCTGTCGACTTGTTCGACACTCACGGGACGAGACGGGATGGCAGATTCTTATATATCACCACCACACGGTAGTGTAGTACAGATGTTATACTTTTTTATCATTAGTCGCCTTTTACGACACCCATGTTCAGACAGGGTTGGCGCTATTCTTTTTCTTCCGACAGCTACATGGAATGATTCTTTATTGCAGTATAAAAAAGTCAGTAAGTAAAAAAGCTAAAAGTAAACGAAATAAATGGCGTTTAATTTGCTTAATTTAAATATCTAGTATTAGCGTAAATACGAGTATAGGGAATAAATATGGGACAAGCATGTTTAATAGAGTCCTGTGTAATAGAGGCAGTTTACGTACATAATTTGCACAAACAGTTTCAGTTCCAGACCCGGAACAATGATTTATAGTCCATTGAAATACGTATCCCGTGCGGGAATCTAACCCCCGACAAGATATTAAATCCTGAGTAAGGGGGGATGGTGGTACTAACTTTTTCTCCAAAGGTCAACCTCAATTGCACTCCGCAGACTAACGAACCAGGCTTTAGCGACCTACTGATGGCGGAATAACCGTATAGCCAAACCCAAATTCCCAAAACCACAGACTAGTGATGGGGACCAGCATCTCCAGAGCGAGGTTTCTCGCATTGAGCTCACCTGCGCTCCTGCCCCGATTGGTGAATATGGGCAAATCTCCCATGCTTGTCATGCAAGCTTAGGCACTTGCACATGGAAAGACCCGCAGTGGTCTTACACAGGTTGTTAAAGAAGCAAGAAAGAAAAACACTATAAATCATTCATAATATTGAACAATATTAAAATATGAATATTAATTTTATTCAGTCCATCGTTATAACATATTTTTGCAAAGTTACGTCTAATTCATCTAAAAATATTTGAAATTGTGCATTTTCCACCGTGAAATTCTTTATGAATTGTATTTATTTCTTTGAAATAAGAAATACAAAGGTATTGTTGGTGGTAAGCAAACGGATAAGAACAGATGAGTTTTGCTTTAAGTGTTCATGATAGACGAGGGGTCTCTTATACCCTTGTACGATGATCTGAGTGGGAACGTACGGCTTGTTTCGTATGAACACATCCTTTGAAGCGGTTCGGCGGACGGCCTTTGAAAGCTCTAGCACTAGCGCATTTTGATAGCGGTATCGATTTGAACTAGACTGAATAGATTTCACTTTATTCCTCTTTTACATTTGTAGAAGCATTGTGCATTAGCTGATGTACTTTGTAGAAACCTGATATTCTGTTTTTAGATTACTAGATTTTACTCGAGGTATTAAGCTCTTCCCAGATGTAGCTATAATATATAAATATAATTTAAGGTAGCACATTGTACGGTCGATTTTCTGTAATAATTTTTCTCTTACCGCTCATGCAGATGTAATATATATTTTATATTAAGACATGTTACGTTACCTACCCATGTTGAATTATAAAGCAAGTTATTTTACGTTATTTTTGATATATTTCTCATTTTATTGATATGCAGAGAGCCATGAGACTTTTTTCAGATAGATTACAAAATTAATTAAATATGGTAATCAATCTAAAGAAACCCAATTGTTTCGTTCTTTATATGCAATTAAATCCGGGTATAGTTCGAGGTGTAAGGATATATGTGTATAATTTTTTCTCTGCATGTCAACCTCACCTGCACGTGTTGCACCCTGTTTATAAGCAACGAAAAATTGGTGACTGAATGATGGCGGAAAATCCCTCTGAATATACCAAACCCAAATACTATATACAGACTAGTGATGTGGAGCAGAATCACTCGGAACAGCTCGGCAAGCGCGTTGGTGAACGCAGCCCCGACTTTCGTGTTGGTGATGCTGCTCCCCATCACTAGACTGTGGGATTTTGGTGAGGCAAATGGGGTGTAATGTAATGTAATGTATATCATAATTTTCTCCAAATGCCAATCTCACCTGCATGTAGTGCCCCTTTCTAACTAATAAACGAATATCTGGTGACCGAATGATGGAAGAAAATCCATCCCAATGGTCTTTGTAACTTTTGTTTAATTCTAATCTTACTTGACTATGTCCAGGTCCTTAACTCGCATGTAATTTCGGCTTGCGATATTTATTTTGACCTACAATAAGTAAGTGTGTAAAACTGTATGAAAGATCTTTATCTACGCCTTTACATCCCTAGCATCTTCTAAATAGGCTACTGCTTAATATAAGTTTATCTAAGTAGACGTATTTTCCGTAATCAATCTGGTTGGAGATAGCAGTAGAAGCAGGCTCTACTATAGGTGCTGCTGCCCATCACCGGATTCTATATCTAAGGTGAGAAATTATATTTAGACTATGATTGTATTATATATTTATGATTGAATCTGTCGGACGAGACAAGGGTGTTCTGAAATAAAAATTACCTGAAAATGTTTGTTAGTTAAATAAGTCCGAGAATATCCTATATTTACTTTTTGTTGAAAATAATATTATACTGAATATTATAATATTATTTTCAACTCTTGTAGAAATAAAGTCAACAATGTACACCTAAAGTAGCGAGATTGTACGACTATTGTCGTGCGGTATTCGTTTTTGGTTAGACTACCTTAATACCGTTAATATTAAAATTGTGACAAGTTAATTGTTTTAAAACTGTTAAATTATTATAAAAATATTTATAGCAAAGAGCACTTTTTAATTTATAGTAGATAACATAAGATCCCATTAATCGAACATTCTATTTGTCTTTTGACTTCTGACCCCATCCCGCTTGCGAAGGCAGAGCGTTCGAGAATTTCAATTTAGGAGAAGAATGTGCCGACATAACGTGTGGCTCGAGATATTTTGATAGGACATGTTCTTCGTGAATAAATCTTTTTTCACATATTAAAAAATCTTTAAACGGTTTTAGTTAATATAAGTTTAGCAAAGTTAAAAACATTTTTTTATATAGTATCAAAATAATTTGCAATAGATTCTAATCTGTTAATTAATTGGTTTGCTGGAGAAGAAATATCGACAACTATATCCCAGTATTTTTTAATGAATTGTGAAGTTTAAAAACGTTAAGAGAGCCGTGGTAGCTCTGGGATAATGTGCATAGCAATTATGTCAATGGCCTATAGGCGAATCCAGAGGGAAGCTACACTAAAACTGTTATTTCCAACTTAACAGTTTAATTGCAGAATTTATCCCTTGCTCGATGGCAAAAGAAAACGACGTTGTTAGGAGACTTGTAGTAGGTGAGAAATAAAATAAATAATAATTTTCGAGGACAATATGAAGACCGCCATCCCGCAGGGGAACTAGCTCAACATATTGAGAAGAGTCCTTTTTCCATTTGGACATTAAATCCCACTGGGCTGCTGTTTTAAAAATTGGCCAAATTCAAGTAGAGCCTCGCTCTATAAAGGTTCCGTAGATATAACCAATTAACTTTTTTTAAAGTCAATTAAGTAATGATTTTTTTAGTCTTTGTTCTTAGAATTTATCTTGGAACCATATGATGATGATAGCTAAAGAAAGCTTTGTATGCCTTAAGCTGAATATTTGAAAATATTTGCAACAATCTGTGAAAAAAAATTACCATTAAACATGTTCAATTGTTTTTGTCTCAGTCTATTATTGTTGATTAAATAGAGTATATGGTACATAATGTATAGAAAAATCCCAGTATACTATTTGACAGGTAGATTCTACGGACTGGTCGGCCGCGTACGCCGCAAATGCGAAAAGGCGCAAGAGGGTTGACTACATTTCTTTCGCGAAATATCACTCCTTAGCGATATAACAAGTGCTAAAGTGGTCTAATAACTCAAGACGCTTCTACATTATATTAAGGAATAAAAATAAAATCGCTAATCTGTATCGAGACTGCGGACTCTTCAAAACCCTCCAAAAGTGTGCGATTAGGCATTTACCCAGTAGGGGTTATAGGGATTTTTGTACGTTTAAACTTAATAATTTCTACTAATGTCTAGGCAAATATTATTAATTAGGCGGAGAATTCTATCCTTGGCAGAAATCGTTGTTCTTTCGGGAGGACCCGAGGTCTGACAAGTCTGTTGTAATACCAGAGGCCATCTAGAATATAATCACAGATTGCAGTCTTCGTAAACTATGAAATATTGATACTTCATAATGATTATTTCAGCCTATCGAAAGTATACTGCTGAACATAGGCCTCCCCAAAGATTGCCAGTAAGCTCGGTCCTGAGCCACCTGCATACTATTGACTTCCCGTAACACTGTGCCAGGTCGTCACACCGTCTTGTGGGGAGTCGTCTCACACTGCGTTCGCCTGCCTGAGACCCTTCTTCTCCAACGATTAAAAGTTCTGCTAGTAATTCTGCCTGTAGTTCTGCCTATGTTGGTTACCCTAGTTCTCCTGCGGATATCATTGTTGCAGGTTCTATTGCGCAGTGAAACACCGAGAATTGCCGTTTCCATAGGCCGCTAAGCAACTTTGAGCCTCCTCATACGGTCTGCGGTGAAAGATCACGTCTCGGTTCGGAAGAGAAGATGTGACGTAGTTTCCCGAATACAACCCTGTCGAGTTGGATTCATCGATTGACATCTGGGTCGAAACTTCCTAATCTGATAATTTGTACCAGGTATACGTAGTAGTTGATAACTTCGAGCCTATTGTTCCCAACAACAGTACTAGTGTGAGATGGACGTTTGACATAATATTCGTCTTGTCCATGTTCATCATAAGACCAATCTATTGGGAGGGACTATAGAGGTCATTGAGCATGGTACTGAGCTCCGTCAGCAATCCTGCGATATAAACTAATTGATCAGCAAATTGAAGGTGTGTGATTTATTCGCGATTGAGGTTGAAACCGTATCCTTCCCAGGTCTGCAGCTTGAAAACATCTAGTTGGACTGGTTTCGTACTCTAGTTCTGTACTCTGATAGATAGCTTCATTGTACAAACACCTTCTGGTACAGGATTATATCTCCTGGTATATCGAAGAGACTGTAGCACCGCCTAAATGTCTACTGAATCGAAGGCTTTCTCATAGTCCACATATGCCAGACATAATGGTAAATTGGTCTGTAATACAATGGAATTTTTGGAATCCGGCTCGTTCGCAAGGCTGGAAGTCAACAAGTCAGTTTACTAGAAGATTTGTGATGACTCTCGAAAACAGCAGTTCTTAAACAGACAGTTATCACCTTTCTTGAAGAATAGGATAGCTACTCCACGCTTTTGGCGTAATACCGCCATGAATGACGGAATTAAACAGCTTCTGAAGAGTGCGAGTCCCAGACTAAAGTACCGGTTTTCCACCCACTTTCAGAAGCAGAACCTTGCCGTTTGCCATCTTACCGTACAGCGTGTGTACAGCTATCCATAAAATCTCTCAATCTCACATAAAAACTCTGCTCCAGCAGAAATAACTATGTAGCTTTCGGTTGTCAACTTGGAAAGTTGGCTCTCTCTGATAGACAGTTCTCTGGCGAAAACTTTGAAGCCTTTGTTTCGCTGTTTCGGATTTTAAATACAGACTGAAATAAATTTGCGTACCTCATACATTTGATGATTATATGTTAACGCATCAATTGTAGGATGTAACTTGATTTCACGCCTGGTTTTCATGAGTTTTAGTCTGAGATCAGAGAGGATTTTGGGCTTGTTCGTACACAATTTAGCTCAATATATCTCTCAATAATTTATGTTTATTTTTATGTAAGTCTATAATAAATAAAAAAATAAAGTAGCAATAAAGAATACTTTCGAAACGTTCACGTTCTTACATAATAAAAAAACTCGTATAAAAAATAAAAATATTAACCTAAATTAAATTCTCTTTCTAACAAATTTATGAAATTTTTTCGACTTAATACCGGTCGCTTTGTAAAAAGCCTTTGGAATTTTCAATTTGGTTATGACATGCTCGACAGAGAGGAAGAAAAAGTATATACGCTATATCTGAAAATCATAGTGCAAACAGTTTCCAAATAATTTGTTGATATTTTCATTAAGGCCGTTCTGTTATATTGAAATCAGACTTACGGTATAGTCCTAATAGTAGGCAAAACCCTTTCAAATAGTGAGAGGAAGACTTTTGCCAGTATTAACAGTTTTAGTATTATATCTTAACTATTTAGGAGACTCAAGGACTATAGCGCATTCTTTTAAGCTTTAATTGTACGCGAGACATTTATGTCCGGATCAAGGTACCGGCATCACTAAAATTGTCTGAATATACCACGTGCTTGACGGTGTAAGAAAATCGGAAGGAAATCTGCATGTCAGAGGAACAATAAAAGATATATTTTCGTGCATATGGGAATTTGCATTAGTTCCCTCGCATAGAAATCATTGACAAAGGTTTATCTTATTTTAAACTATGAAGACAAAGAATGAATTCTTTGCATTATACAAATTCAAGTTGATTTTACTTTATATCCACAATGTTCACACAAATACGTAGCGTATTTATTTATTAAAATAGCTCCCACAATACTATCTAGACCGCTTATCATAAATTGATCGTAGTACTCGCATTTGCAGAATAAATACGGTTCCTCAAACCAGAAGCAGAGCCCCATAACATAACAACATGAGATATGATGTGATGTTATGGAATTATGCCAAATAAAAAGCTATTGTCGAGTTAGGTAGCTGTATTAAGAAGAGTTCCGTATCCAAATAAAACAGGACAGGTGACATTTCTATCAGACGCATTGTTTATGAAATCTACTGCACTAAGCCATCGCCCTCGTAATTTTAATCTATTTGACCTGGAAACTGAATACCATGTCAATTTTAATCTCAATCAAAATTAAATTAATCCCGAACTTAAAAATGTCTAAGGGCATGCTGCTGCTTCCGTCGCACCAAAGTGCAATTTTTTCCGAAAAACATGTGTAATTACAACCTATATTCAACCGTGAACTAATGACCGACTGAAAAGATGACATGATGAATGTCGCAGGTTTAGTTGTTTATTATGTTTATAGTCAAAAGTATTCTCAATTTATTGTGTGGAAAGCTAAATTTAAAGTAGGAAACTAAATAAGTATTCAAATAATATAAAATTATTAAAAATTATTCACAACGTTATTATATTAGCATGTGTAATAATTGCATATTTTTAATAAAGTTGGAAATTTAATAAAACGATTCATAGTAAAGTGCGGAAATGCCACAAATAGGGAAAGATAAGCCTATTTTCATAAGCCATATCAAATTCATTACGACAATAAACTCCCAAATGTATTTACAGGGGATCACGTCATGAATAAATTTCGTCAACGGAAAGTTTGATGCGTAAAATAGCGGTGGCAACTTAGACAAAGCTTGAATAAACATTCATGTGAGTTTTCACCGTTTATGTTGCTTGTACTGGCACTTAATGTAAGTATTTTGTAATTAAATACTCCTATCATAACGCAGTGACAGAATATTAAATCACTGTTCACATAGTTTTTAGACATTTTAAAATATACGGGAAATTTCCTTTTATATTCTTATAAAGTTACGTAACTTCATTTATTACAATACAACTACATTTGTGAAGCATAATTTAACACTCATTAGTTTAAAGGTGTTTTTATATGTATTTACTTTAAGATAACTTTAAGATAAATATTATAATTAATAGGGAGAAACGAGGATTTTTTTAATTTCAGAATTACAGTTCAAATATCTTTTATGAAATGTTAGTCCTCTTCATGTACTCTGTGCCCAATCGTCCGTTAAACTGTTGTTAATGTGACATAAATTTTCTTGTCACATTACGCAGTTTATTAACGTTGTAAACGTAATAGGATTAATAAAAATATCACGCGCATAAACTGTCCGAAATTCAAGACCGAACATAAAAGTGTTTCTAATAAACAAAGATCATTGGAGTGAGTGCTACGAAGTAGATAAAACCCTTATGGGTATTCGGGCGACAAGTGACGACGGTCACGTTTTTAATTACCCTAGCCTCGTTTCTAACGTGTCGCTAGAAAGAGATCTACTCAGCGTGAAATTTGATTTTACAAACTTTCTGACAAGTTTTAAATACGAAGACGTTCCGCCAAATATCGACGTAATAATTATGACTTTAAGTTTACGTCTTTAACGGACATTTAGAGGAAATCATTCAAGCTTTAAAGTGATTTTTGAGTTAGACAAGACGGTGAAAGTCTCCGAAGAAGTATAATTTCTTAAAAACCTTCCACTAAAAATACACGTAAAGCAACAGAAAGGAGGTAGAACAGTATAATATTTTTCAAAGTTGGATACAATTAAGTCACTCACATTGTCAGTGGCACTTGGAACAAAATATATTAATAAAACCAAAGTGTTACCGTGAGGTAAAAGTAACAATGTTAATTATTTCGCTTGCTTCAGAGCTCGTCGAACCGAAATAAGGTTATGTTGCTTTGCGACAGCATAACTTGCACTGTGATGCTTTATACATGATATTGCATTAGTACCTATAAACTATAGGGGTAGGCAGAGGGATTACGGTTTTCCCAATTGGCCCGATTCTGTTCTGCGTAGTCCAGGGGGCTTTCGCAAACTACCTTTCACCTCTACAGGAGATAAAATGTGATAGACCCCATCGTCAGCATTGCTAGCCTTCCATAATCTAGGGGTGTCGATAACTTTGTTTGGTGTCCGGTCCATGATGCGTTTTGGCTTTAAAACACTATAGTTTGCACATACTAGATGAATACCGGCGTGGAACCCAGCTGTTTTAGTACAACACAAATACTACCTGTATTTGTGTTATTCTATTCGACTGATTTTTACCTTTCACTGGCCACTGGCTTCTTAAAATTCTTCGTCAAATTCGATTTATTTTTATTATTATACATAATCAATTCAGTTCCATACTTTAGTAGCTTTTAACATGTACTGTAATCATAATAGACTGCCTATTTTAACATATTATTAATTTAGTTTCTTACGCGGCAACTATACACTGGAGACCCGTATCTTTGAAAGTTACACTTCGATTATACATAATTAGGGTAAATGTGTGTTCTCAGTCTTTGCTATTGGTATATAACTCATAAGAAACTGGGTTTGCTTGTTTTTTTTTTCATTTACGATTAAGATCTTAATATTATTTCTGATGTCTACTTCTTTTTTTTATTTCATGCAATTTGGCTAATGCCTTCCTGGTCGGTCACAACAATGATGAATTATTCGTTCAACAACCACATTTAAAATATATTATTGTTATAGTGCCGTTAATATTTGCTCAAACAGAGAAAACAGTTTTAAGATACCTTTTCATATAGATATAGCTTAGCCCTAAAATCATAGAAAAGTTAGAATACAGTCTTAAAGACACTCAACGGACACAACTATACTGAAAAAGCAAATATACTTATATATTATTGGCTACAACTGGGTTTTGAACCCTGGAGGTTCGCTGACTAAGTGATCGTTGAGACAAAATAGAAACATGCGTGTATGTATGACAAATAAGATTAAATATTATTGAAAAATATACAAATTTTCTAAAAAATGCTTTTAAAGTTTAAAAGATAATTTGGTTCGGTTTCATGTTTCTAGAATATTTTTATTGCAGTTATGAATTGCTTTGTAATTGGAACTACCATGTTTGAAATAATAATGGACTAACTATTCTACTTTTTCAAACATAAACAATTTTGTGTTTTATAAACACCATATAATTGATCGGAGCAAAAATAAAGTTAACTTGTAATACTATTGTTACAGTATTCTGTTCGAGTAAGAAGGGAGCGAGCTGCCGGAAGCTTTGCTTGCTGAAGAAACTAGTCTTAAATACACTTCTCAGCGACTTCAAAGAGAAACAAAGCGTTAAACGCAACAGACTGACGCAAAATATGTTGTTATGAGGCGTCGAGGCGCAAAACTATTTCCCGGATTATTTGTATAACTTCTAGGCTTTGCCCGGGGAGTTGTTGGCAAAGAAGTTATTGAGCTTGAAAATTTTAAAAGCTTTTACATTTGTTGGAAGGTAAACTATTTTCTATTAAGATTTAAGTATTTTCAAGAATTATATTATGTAAAAGAATCATTGATATTTGGACCGTTTATTTTGAAAGTAGTGTAAGTCCATTTTCTTTTGTTTCGAGAAAATTAAAGGAGAAAATCCACAAATATAGGTAAATACTATATTTGTTGATTTAAAAATACAGGAAAATCATATGAGGTCTGGCATTGTTTCTATTGTTTTATCAACATTTAATTTGTTTATATAAATTTGTTTTTGGCTAATTAGACTACGATAACACATATTTATGTGCTGTAAATGGACTTACATCACTTTCAAAATTAGACAATTGTAAAAATCGTTTCATTTCAATTTTGAAAAATCAAATATCGCTTAAAATATACTTAATTTTAATATAATTTTGTTTACAAATACGCATAACAACACATAAAATTTTATTTTAGACGGCAATTACATTGTCATTACAAGATACTGATTACAAGAATTTACTTATTCTCTGCATGTGGTAGTGTTTCAAAATATGCATGTTGCACCGGAGGTATATACGGTAGTAGCTGCTTCATGTCCTTATATTTTTCGTACGTAAAAGGTCTGGCATTTAGGTACAAAGGCTCCAGGTCGATTTTTTCAAATTTTAACGGTCTTCCAGGACGTAGAGGTAATAAATTGATAATTTTAAATGCTGCGTCCGTCATCGTTGTTTTATAAAAAATGGTATATGGTGCAATTTTGAGGAACCTCAACCAACATATTTGCAACCAATTGACCCATTAGTATTTTTTTTATCTGTTTTTTAATTGCATTTTGGAGATTTTTTGTTGAAATGAAATTCTCCCGTTTCATTTCATATAAAATGAATTTATCCTGTTTTCTACATTGCGCTATTACATTATAGTAACCTTGTGGTGTGTACACAAAATTCATTTTTCTCAATGCCATTTCTATGATGCCAAAATCAGCATCGTTCGGAAGGTATGAATGCCCCGAGAGTAAAAATTTGTGGTCAATTGGACTTACACCACTTTCATAATCGATGATTATGCAATTTCATTTACCGACCCATTTTAAGTTGTACAAAACATGGGATTTTTTTGAGAAATTAAACACGGACTAGTTATATATAAAAATGTACATTAAATTAAGCATGAATTACGTGATAGCTCATTTTTCTCAAAAATGGAGTTACACCACTTTCAAAATAAACGGTCCATTTAAAGCGTCCAGTAATTTTGCACAAATTGCTAATCATAATTAAAACTTTAAAAATTTTACAGACACATAATGTGTGGTGGTAGCATAAGAGAATCTGCCACCCCGTCTCATCAGTTGGTGGTATTGTACATATCGATTAACCAATTGCGAAATGACCTTTTCAAAAATATCAGGCCCAAATTATCTGTAAGTAGTAAGTAGTAGTAATAAGAGCAGCAGCTTGAAAGCTGCGAGGGGTCGGGTATTGTCAACCGTCCTGCCAAGCGTGGCGACTATGACAAATCCATTCATACTGCGATGGATGAGTGGAGAAAAACTGCTGAATATGAAAGAGCGTTATTGATGCGTACGGTACATGAAAATTAAAGTAAAATTTTTTTCAATCGGATATTTTAGTAACACTGAACGAGTGGCTAGATCAATGAAAATAAAATCGTAAGTATTTGGCCCTTCCTATGAAACGATCGGTCTTATATCCTTTGTTTTTGAAATAAATCACGAACAGAAAAATAGAATCGGCATACTTTATTTGCTTTGTAAATATTCATAATAGTTTTGAAATTGCTTCTTTCAGCGATGATCTAAGGATGACAAAAGTTTACGTGGCATGATTTGCTGTGTATACATATTTGCTTTTGCCTGTATGCGTAAGGAAAGACCCTGTTCTCCAATATTTTTATATACTCGTAAGTTAAATAGCACAGTTTTTCTACAATCACTAGCGTATTCTATCATGTAAACACTTCTTTCGGTTTCACTGATATATCATCGTACATGTATGTAGGAGCCTGTAAACGTTCGCGGTAAGGTGAAGGCTCGCCTTAGGCGTAGAGTGATCATCGTGGTAAAGTAAATGCCAGTAAATTGAGCAAATTTCATGATGGGACCCTGCCTGCTGGCACTTTCTCCAATATTATACACTATTTTTGTATATATTGATTCCTGTTTCGTTTACAGATATGATAGTGATTATGACCAGTAAAATACTTATAGTAGAATACTTTATACATTCATTCAAATTCAAAAATTAAAAATTAAACGAAAATTAAAATGAGTGCGATAAAAAAGAAATCTAGATATCTTGAAGTACTTATTTATATTTGCTTCATACGTAAAATTTCGACGGACGCTTTCATGGGCTTGATGCCTGATTCAGATATGCACTGGGGGCAATCTCTCACTCCGTCGCTAGCAAGTGAAGAGGGTAATAAATAAAATAGCTCCCCTTTCCCATTTTTATATAAAATGGCGTCCCGTCCGCAATCTGCATGTTTATGAGTAAATATTCTATAAACAACTCGAAACGCAATACGACTTATGGTATACAGTGAAAGCAACAATTCACTGAATTGCATGCAAATAAGATAACAGAAATAAATACCAGTATAGTTCTTTGGATTTTCCTCCCTCACTGTTTCTTACACCAGAGCATTTTATAAGTTCATTGAACTTATATTTACTGTTTTTAGTTGTCTAATGGATTTGCTTTATTTATTATATTAAATGAAGTGATATTTGCACCGATATCGAAAGAGCAAGTAGCGGTTATTATATGATATTCCTTAAGCCACAAGGGAAGGATTCTTTAGATGTGTCCAAACAAAACGGCTCATTGACTTTCTGATTAATTGCAGAGTAAAACGCAGTGACAACCTTACAAAGAAAAATTTGTAAGAAAATTAAGGACAGAGTAAATAACCTTTAAACAAAGTTACTCATTCGGGTTAATTTCGATGTTGGGTTTTATTTTTCTATTCAAATTTTGCATTATTAGTATCGTCACGTAAGGATACACTTAGCTGTCATTTTAAATTGTACACGCGTGTCGTATTTTACATAAGTAGGGATTTGTAAAAAGGTGGTGATAAGGTATGCAAGCCCTTTTTTCCTTTGTCGGCCACTCGTTCACAACGTGATGAGAATCTTTGCATGCGGACGCTTGAGATTTGCTAACTCGGATGTGAACAATTCTAGAGATGTAGGCACAAAGATAAATCGTGAAAATGAATTATCAGTCATACATACATTTGAGACAGCGTTATTTCTTTTTTGACGATCTCGCAACTTAGTGGCAACATAGTACGCGAGTACGTCATACACGTACTATGAAATGGTTCAATCCCTGGTGTCAGCACCACAAGAATTGTTAATAGCAATTTTAAGTACTGAATTTACCTTGTGCACGGCGGTGAACGAAAACATTGTAAAGAAACCCGCATATCAGACAAATTATAAAAAAGATTATTTCAAGGACATGTGAAGTTCGCCTACCCTCACGGGAATAGCATGCCGGATCCTTTCCTGCTCTGAAACCCTCTGAAATATTAAATCCTAGTAATGGCCATTTACAGGATGCTTTATTCATTATAATTTTTCGGTTCGGGTAGTGATGTGTGCGTCCTGTGTTTCTCAAACTATATCTGACCCTTCCTCCGATCTTATTGAAAACGAGCGAGTGCCTTTGTGTTTCTGTGTAAATTTGTGGCACTGTATTATTTTCTACGTAGTTGACAACTGGCGTAAACGGACTGTCGACGTGGTCGAAATCGACTCGCAGTTGTCTTTTATTTTATATTTTTGGTATGCTTCGAGTTATTGTATTCTTCATCAGGAGATTTAAGGTTTGTAATAATTTGAGTGCAGATTGTCCTTTATTACGGAGACACAAATGTCAATCCTAGCGTAAAGGTAAAGGCGGGTATGCACGAGGCGGGGTCGAACAGCCGCATCATTGTGCGGACCAGCCGCGGGCGCGATTACAATGCCGGCGCTGTGACATTTTCGCTAATGGTTTCAGGGTAGGCACAATAAAATGACAATATGACAAGAGATATGGTGGTAAGTGGAAATTTTATGACGCGATTAATTTTGCGCAGTCCATCAAGATGCTGTAAATCTAATATCTAATAATACTGGAATAGATTAAACGCTAAGTCGCTAATTTATTTATTTAGCTGAAGTAAATATTCTGTTATTCTGATTTAATATAAATGAAATGTATATAAATTTAACGTTATTGTATATGATGAATAAAATAACATACATAGCGTTATCGTATTAACAAGTGTAGAAGTAGAAGGTTGTGCGTATTTCATGAAACGTACTGACTTTTAACCCCTGGGCCGTTTTTCAATGAGGATTCTGTACAGGCCGTGCTTTGATTTCTGAAAGGGTTTATCCACGTTACTCTACGGAGCTTTTACATTTTTATCATCGTCAAATGAATTGCTTTTAAAGTGACTACAAAAAATCCATTTGCAAATGTCCGGTGGTTATATTGTATGTGCAATGCATAATTATATTTTATTATGGTTCTCAAAACTGTGGTGGTCAAAGGTCAAAAATTATCGGCACCACTACAACGGTATTAAAAGAAGTGGTTATTGAGGGAAACTACGGAATTACTGAAAATAAATGGAAAGGTGGAAAGCAGAGTTGTTTAAATTCTATTAAAATTACAGGAGGTCTGTGTTTATATAAGATTCTTTCTCCTATTATATACTTTTTTTTTTTAAAACTGCACTCGATACTACTCTGTTATATTAAGGTTTCGGTGCATTAAAACAAAAATTTTAATTTGATGAAATAACTTTACTGCTGAATAAGGTTTAAAACAACAACTATTTCGCTCCGTCCTCAGCGATATTGTGTAGAAATGCTTTCATAACCATATAAACGAGCCTGTGTATTGTCACAAAGTAGAAAATTCACGCAAACGCTGTGAAAGCTTGCACTTTGTTAAATGAGAGCAACTGCAAAACTCTGGACACAAACCGCGCAAAATGTCGTAAATGTACGCCACTGTGTTATTTGACAATCCTCGTAGCTGCGTTTAAACTCAACCCACGCATTGTCCTATTCAAGCAGATACTTCACTGAAATTACGTGAAGTATCGTAAATAACGCTAGTAATTGAAAATACTCTTTGTGCCTTAAACCATGAACTTAATTTGTTAAGTAAAAGTAGAAAAATAATTCGAAGAGGTTTAATACAATATTTTTTTCATTAAATGCTCATGATGTGTTGCTATAATAGAAATTCCATTGTCATGACACGTTGTGGCTTAATTTTTGATTGACGATTCTTTTAATGTCGGCAATAGACACAAATAAACTAGGTTGTAAATAGGAAATATGGTAGATAATGTTTTTTTAAAATAATTAAAACATCTTACCAATAAAGTTAACGTGAAAAACTGCCAAAATCAAAAGTTGTGCGAGGGGTCCACCACCTCGGGTTTGCGCGCTCGTCGCCATCTTGTTTCAGCGAGTCACTGTTCGTTGCTGTCGTCTACTACCGCTCTTCGATGTCAACGTGTATTTCAATGATGACATATTAAATTTTCTTGGTATTCTGTTTTAAAGTTCACAGAGAATCATTATTCTCTGATACCTGAAAAAAAAATAGTTTATAATATTTGGTATAATATAATTTTTTTAAATATCATAAAAAAAATTATTTAATATAAATAATCAAACAATAACACCAGGCGTCATATTGAAAGTGATCAATTTCCAACAGTAAAAAAATTCCTGAAGGCTTTGTGGCCAATGCCACAAAAAAAAATGCAATCCTGAAGCGTGCAATTGAGATTACGACATCACGGCGTTGAACACCTCAATGCCTCATGATCATGAGTGGTTTAAATCACCCGAAACGTCAGAAATAGAAAAGGTATGAACGCTATAAAAGCTGTAAATATAGTTTCATTAAAAAAAAGAGCAATACAGTTTCCCCTATAAACAAAAAATGTTCTTTCTTAGAAATAAGTATGTACATACAGTATCGTCAAGATAATAATGTTATATAAAAATTCCCGAATCTTCGCACGACGCTGTGTAACGCTAAAATATTCGTATTTTTATTCACATTCCGACGGCAGAGCGCGAGTGAAACAGTCGAACGTTATCTAAAATATGAGTGAATGTGGGGCGGCATGCCATGGTGGCTACGTGCGGTCTGCTCTAAAAGAATTTGATATCAAAGAATCGCTCGCGGCAATGTTAAAATGAACATTGTACAATTAATAAAAAGAAAATAGAATAAAACCCTTTCTATTTATTTTTTGCATTTCAGATTACCTATGTAATAATTTTCCTAAAATCCTACTTACGTTCGAGCAATGATTTCTTCCAAGTCAGCAATTTACACGGAAAACATATTAAAGGAAACTCACAGATATAGAGACTAGACAAATAAAATAACGAAGACGGTAGCTACTAGAGGGGATAGGTCCTCAAGAGTTACAGCCGCATATTTCGCAGGAGACATCACTTTTGCTGCGACCACAAAAGCCCTGCTTTTGCTAAACCCAGAGTTTGCATGAAATCGATCGACCAAATAAATATGTTCAAATTACACAGATAATTATACATTACGAAACATTAACGCACGACAAAAGAAGTAATAATCTTAGCAGATAATACCTTTGTAACTACGCAAAAGCAGTAATCCCAAATACGGCTTGTATTGTTTACAAATTCCACGAAGATCTCAATATTCAATCTCTAGAATAATATATATAGAAAATGAAGCTCACTTGGTCTAGGCTCGTGAACCTTATAATACTGGAATCTATTCGAGATAAAAAGAAAAGTGAAATTATAATAATTATTATTATTTTTATTGGCACCAAACAATGTACATTGTTATAAAAAAATTAAAGTGAAAAACACGTTATATAAAAATAAAAATTGTGTTCATTTGTTTATTCTTTAATATAACAGTAAAGAATTAAAAAATCTCCAAAGAAATAATGTCTATACTCAGGCGATACAGGTATATACAGCGAAGACCACCACTACCCTATTGGTTGCAATGAAGCCTGTTAAATGATATGGCGGATGCCATCTCACACAGTACTGATTATAAGAATACGTAAACGTGAAAATTGATCATAACATACTGGTACTGGTACTTACACCCGGCCATGTTCACTTTCTGATCTTTGTTGTTGTGAATAAGAAAGTTTATGTGGGGGAATTAGAAAATCCAGAGGGTTCAGAAGGAGTCGACTGAAGGTCAGGCCAAGAAAATTTTACGTCGATTGACTGACGTATTACCCATCTCAATAATAGCCTATCCGAAAACACACGGATCAAAGACGGGCTGCAGCGCCTTAGGTGCGAGACGTCTGGTACTGCGGTCACCAACCTGCCTGTCAAGCGTGGGGATCATGGCCAATCCTTCCTAAAACATAATAAAATAGGCCTATGTTCAGCAGTAGTGTAACAGGTTAATAATGATGAAGAAGATGAGGCACTGTGCACGTTACTTTGAGACATCACTGACTATGATGGTAGATCACTTTCAATATGCTTAGAGAAGCGTAGAAGCATAGAATAAGTAGAGACTTAGTGCAGGCTTCTTTTCATCATAAAAGTTAAGAAGCGAAGGCCACTCACCCATCACACACACCATCGTTCTTGATAATTAGACTATAATAACATGTTGATAAATTGACATTATTATCTAACTTTATCTTACTTATTAGGACAGCACGTTTGCTTTAATTTCATAGTAGGCAAGTGACTTGGGTGCAGGTACTAAAACTTTTTGACAGCAAGTTCTGAATTTATAACGTGCTCGGTGGTTAAGGTTCGCCAACCCGTACTGAACCAATGTGCATTACTAAATTTGCTAAATGCAGTTTTTAAACGCAGATTTACCACGAGCTCGTCTGCAACGAACAACAACGTAAGGTATCCTGCCTGTCTGAGAAAAATTAAAAAAATATTTCAAGAACATGTTTGTAAAGTCCGCCAACGCGAGCTGGAGCAGAGTGGGGTGCTCTAACTGGCTTTAAAAAAAAGGGAAGAAGAGAAGAAATCACCTACCACTGGTATGTGAAAAATACTAAATAATATTTCTCGCATCTGGTCTAGTTTATATCCTTGTACAAAGGAATGAACCAAATAAATAGGTTTCTTGTTTCTAATGAAACAACACGAGCATTATTACGCTTCACTTTTGGCTAACGGAATGGATTTTTATAAGTTCGTTTGCGTCATGAGTTTCCGTCTTTTATTTTCTGCATTTCCTTTTATGAAAAACGTGTAATCTCGCACCATTCGTAGAGTAAACGTATTTAGTTGTTACTTTATTCTATTATCATTGTATAGGGGAACGCGCAACACGTCACGAAATTTTGGTAGCTTCAGTGGCTGTACTATGCGCGTGTTCCCATTTTACGTGAACACAAAAGATAGGGATGCTACGGTTGTGTTACAAAAATATAGTATTCTACATATTTAGGAGCATACATTTTAGATGTGTTATGGTTAAAATTCAAACCATACTCTGAAATATGAAAAATATTTTATTATAATATTAATTACACAATAACTATCGACTGGCGATGATTGTCCGAGGATTACCACGTTTTGATTTGACAATCTTGTACTAACAGCAGACTCATACAATCCATTATTATTCATGGACACTGGATTAAAACTGGAATATTTAGAGGACCAGGATGTTTTCACATCGGCAAAGCAAATTAATCTGAACCATTAGCAAGTCGTTATGCAACTGCTGCACGCCGTATGAACGGTGTTACTATAGGTACAATACCATGGAATACATAGCGCTCATTCTCGGGGCTAAAATGTTATAGCATACTGGGATTGTTATTTACACATTTGGTTTTAGTCGTTTACTACGTACTAAAATGTACTATAAGTTTATTTTAATGCAAAATTTCGTGTAAAAATGGGAAAATGGAAATACTCAACAGGCCCAAACATGTTTCGATCAGAGGCTGAGTCAGGAACGGTCATGAATACGTAATGAATATGTGATAACAACGATGTATTAATGAGCCTTATAAGTACAATATATGTAAAGCTACATCTTTACATAAGCTACACACCTTTCAGATATTGTAGCACAATGTAAATTGGGTTTAATCTTTGTTTCTTAATTTTAATTCTTACTATTATTGATAATTGAAAATTGGTATTTCGATTTCATTAATTATACTTATTATTTGTAAAATGTAGAAATAGTTGTGTGTAATAATTCATTATTATGATCGAGCATTAATTTAATTCATAATACTACGAATAACAATTTCAACTTTTCTGCAGTTCCGAGAAATATATATAAATTAACATTCGCGCGCGGAAAGATTTATTGTTAAGTTCACTTTGTAGCTACACATGTAGCTGAAAACTGTTCAGTGCATTTAAAATATAAAAAGTAACGTGTGAGAATAAGTATAAAAATTAATGGCAGTGGAAATTATCGCAGCTTATTTAATGTTAATCAATGAAACGTATGAATTATATTAGTAATTATGTTATGAATGATTAATAAACATGAAAACTGAATTGACAAATCATCCCACAGCGCCGCGGTCATCCCGCGAAGGCGCGATAACGCCGCGATCGTCACCGGAAGTTGTAATTAATGGCAGTGCCACATTATGCATTTCCGTTACCTGCCGCGTGCAGGTCAAGCGACATTATCGTATTGTATAAAGCTTCATTATACCTGTTCATAAGTTAGTTTAAAGTTATGCGACGGGATGGGTTGAATTATTTCAATTCGCAAGTAGTGAGAATTGTTTCCAAGTAATAAAGTTTTTAGGGTTGTTTCGCATGACTAGGTTTTTGCTGCCGCTTAATGGGTATAAAGGAATTGTTTTGTGCTTTTGATTTTCAGTAGAGTCGCTCGCGTGAGCTTACCGTGGCTAAGTAAATTAGAATGAGCATCGTCTTATTTACTTCCTAGTGTGACAAATAGCTAATTCGGAACTTTATGTATTTTCGGACGAAATAAACGTGTTTTGAAATTCATTCTTGGACTTTACTAACACTGAACACTAGATCGGATTTTGGCGTTTGGTATATTCATAATAAAAAATAAGACGTTATTATTAAACTTTATTTTCATTAGCTGTATATTGAGATTTCTTTTATTGAATCGAATATTAAATAATAGACGTCACCACTAAGGCAAACATACAAGTGCGTATGCTCTCTTGTTTTATTTTGATCGTAAATATAAGAAACATGAAGAAACAAATCGAAATATAAAAAGGAAACTATCTTACATATTCATTTATCTTGTTTCCCTTCTGAAGTGACACACTTTCTTGTATAATCTTTCTCGACTAGAAACGTTCCCACCCACGTTTACCTAGTATTGTGAGGTGAAGGAAGAGTCCGTCTTTCATTGCTGGAAGCATTTTTTAATTCAAACGTAGCACACTATTTTGTGTTTAGAAAAGGCTTAAAGCGATGGTTGTAAAATTTTTGTAAAGCCTTTACTGTCATATAAATCTGCATATCGTTTCAAAATTACAACAATTCCTTTTTTCAATCTAGCAATGTAATGTTATTTTATAACATTGTTCTTTTTTTAAAAAAAAACATGTGGGTTTGATTTTCTTCAATTTAAACATGAAATTTTTTTATTTATTTAAACTTTATTTGCACTTAAAAGAGCAAAACGGCGGACTTAATACCAAGGCATTCTCTTTTAGTCTACCATTAGGTTAAGCAGAGAAAATATAAACGGGTGCACAGTGCAGAGGAGATAACTAAATATTACGTTTATACATGTACTCAAATAATACACTACGATAGAATATTTACATATGACGGTACCTAGACATACGAGTAATTATAGACGTATATTATATGAAACACATTACATATTATTCCTTAGAGTACATACATACATGTATAGAAAACAGTTATTAGATAGTAAGTTTTGTTATCAATACTGGTAGACCTAATCTAATTGTTATTTAGTTTACTCTAATTACTAGGTAGGTATACTATATACGAAATTGTTTTTGTTTTCTTGCTTCACTGTTAATTTAACAGTTGTCATGTGTCACAGATTAATATTACTCTATGGTTACTGATAAGTTACACAGATAACTGATAAGTTATTAGAGATGCGTTCAATGTGTGTTGTGTGTTGCAATGCGTTCTGAAAGTTGGGTCAAGCGCTCATAATTTTTATTTTTATTCCTCGATTTTTTGTAAGGTACATATTAAATGTACTCTATAATGTTAACATTCTATATTATTTGATTTTTGTTTTTCTTATTTTTTTTTTTTTGTTTTATCTTCAGTTTATTACATTACTTACAGCCTTGCAATTTTGTTCTTTTGGATTATAAAGTTCAAATTATAATATGCTTAAGCTAAAATGTTCATGCCATAGACTAAAAATGTTTGGTAGTGTATTAAGCACCATATTGTTGATAGTAATTTATTTAAAATTTTTGGTGATTTTGTAAACGGTCAACTGGTGGGTGATGCATAGTTTATGCATTGGTTTATAACGTTGTATTTTTAAGTTTTGTCTTTGTATTCGTTTAGTATTAATTTGTATTTATTTTTATATTATTATTATCATTTTTTTTCTTTTTTTTTTTAATAATTATGTCTAGTGATGGCTCTTTTCATTCTGTTAATGACTCAGATACTTCATTTGCCTCTTGTTATGACGAACTTTCAGGAGATACTATACCTGTACTACGGGATGAACTAAACAGAGTTTTTATCCCTCTTGATAAAGCATTCAATGTGTGTCATATTAATGCCCAAAGCATTCCTAGCCACTTTTCTTACTTTGAGGATGCATTCTCATCTAATTGCATTCATGCAATCCTCGTTTCAGAAACCTGGCTGAAGCCTTCTTTATTATCTTCTTTATATCCTCTATCTGACTTCGTCCTCATTCGTAATGACCGAACAGAAAAAGAGGTGGTGGGGTTGCTATTTATCTTAGAGCAAATATTTCGTACAAGATAGTCTTGGCTTCCTCTTATCCCTACTCCGCCTCAGCAGAGTTTTTGTTCCTCGAAATTGATATTAAGGAGTTAAGGCGATTTTAGGGTAGTGTACTGTCCTCCTACCTTAGAATATTTCACTGCTTTAGAGACTGCTCTTGATACCATTGGGTCTGACTACACACACTACATGATAATGGGTGATTTTAATACCGATTTATTGAGAAATAACTCTCGTGCTCTAAAACTTCGGTCGATCATTGAATCAGTCAATCTCTTCATTCTTCCATTACAGGCAACTCATCATAATTTTGACACTAATGATTCATGGATTGATCTCATTATTACTTCTTCGCCTGACCGTGTGATTAGCCATGGACAGCTACCCGCCCCAAGTTTTTCACGTCATGATTTGATCTATTTTTCCTATAGAATAAAACCTCCTAAACACAACCCGACTTTTCTGCATTTACGCAATTTTTCAAGATTAAATACCGACAAACTTAAAATGACGCATCCCTTACTGACTTTACTCCTTTATTAGCAGCTTCCACAATTGATGATAAAGTCTCTTTTCTCAATAATACAGTTATCAATATCTACAACGTTCATGCTCCCTTACACAAAGTAAGAGTAAAGGTCCTCCAGCCCCTTGGATGACAAGAGGCGTAAGGGTGGCAATGACAAGACGGGATCGGGCGTTTCAGAAATTTAAAAGACAACGTTCAGAAGAGAACTGGGCTCGCTTCAAACTACTAAGAAATAGATGCAATCAGATGGTACGAAATGCTAAACGCCGATATATCCACGATAATATTAATAATTCGTCGGCAGCTGATGTGTGGAAATTCTTAAGATCTCTCGGTTTCGGAAAAGTGATCTCACCGGATTATGGTTCAGATCTTAAATTGGATGACATTAATTGTCATTTTGCCTCGACTTCTTTGTTGGACCCTGCAATCCGGACTCAAACAATTCTTTCCATAGGTTTAATGCAACCTCCTTCTGTTCCTTTCTTTCAATTTTCCCCTATTACTCAAGACGAAATTATGAAAATTATTCATTCAATCAAATCCAAAGCTGTGGGCTGCGATGATATAAGTAAGGTAATGTTATCTATGATCCTCGAGTACCTGCTTCCCGTCATTACTCATATTATAAACTTTTCCCTTGACTCTGGTCAGTACCCTATCCAGTGGAAAAAGCTTATGTACGACCAATTCCTAAAATCCTTAATCCTGTATTGCCAAATCCTTTCCGCCCAATTTCAATTCTCCATTTTCTATCGAAAGTTCTGGATGCCTGTGATCATAAGCAAATTTCGTTATTAGTAGCAAAACATAACCTGCTAAATAATTTTCAGTCGGGGTTTCGTCCTGGTCACAGTACCACCACTGCACTGATTAAGGTTACTGATGATATAAGAAAAGCGATAGACGAGCAGAAACTCACAGTGGTGGCGCTTGTTGACTTTTCAAATGCTTTTAATACAGTTGATCATGATATCCTTCTCTCAATCCTTACATTTCTTCGATTTTCATCCCCGGCCTTGGAATGGTTTTCATCCTATCTTCGCGGTCGCCAGCAATCAGTCCGATTAGGACAGCAGCTATCTGCATGGGCTGATCTAGAGTCTGGTGTACCGCAAGGCGGTATACTTTCTCCAATAATGTTTTCTTTATTTATAAATTCTATCACATCAGTTGTCGACTGTTCGTACCATCTGTATGCTGATGATCTTCAGCTCTATATTCACTCTAGCATTAAGGATTTAAACAATGCTATTAAAAGTCTTAATGATAATCTCGATGCCATCAGAGATTGGTCACACAGATACGGAGTCTCTGTCAATCTATCAAAATGTAAAGTGATGGTTATGGGTAGTGCAAGAATGCTCGCAAGGGTGGATTATGGAAGTCTTGCTCCTGTTCTCTACAACGGCCTTATCATCCCATACTGTTATTCCATGAAAACCTTGGTTTACATCTGGACCACACTATGACTTGGAATTTACACATCGGTGAAACCAGCCGTAAAGTCGTTGCCACTTTGCGCTCTCTTTATCGTCTCAAGAATTTCCTACCTTTTAAAACCAAACTCTTGCTGGTCCATTCACTTATTCTACCCATTATCGACTATGCAGATGTGTGTTACCCAGATCCACCGCAATATCTTCTTACTAAACTGGAGCGCCTTCTCAATAACTGCATAAGATTTATTTTCGGTTTGCGTAAGTATGACCATATTTCCTTCTATCGTTCAAAGCTAAAATGGCTTACTATTCACCAAAGGCGTAGCTCCAGAATCTTATCAGTACTTTATTCCGTTTTAAACGATGCAAACTCTCCTTCGTATCTTAAGGATAACTTCAATTTTCTTTATTCGAGTCATAACCGAGTGCCTCGAACTTCAAACAGCTTGAAGGTTAGTGTTCCACAACATAGTACTGGTTTCTTTTCTTCTTCTTTCACCGTTCAAGCCACACTTCTCTGGAACGCTCTCCCCGATGATATCAAGAAAGCTCCGAACAAAAACTCCTTCAAAACCCTGCTCCGTCGTCACTATCTGAAGGCAAATGCCATCTAAGAATTTTCTCTCCTCATTTAATTTGTTTATGTATGTATTATATGTTTATGTATAGTGTATTATGTATGTTATATTATAAGTATGTAAGTATATTACAAAGGTTACATATTTAATATTTATATTTAATTTATATGTATTATTTATTTTGTACCTGCCAACATGTTTTCTTTCTCACCCAGGGTTGACTGGTAGAGAATGCCAAAAGGCATTAAGTCCGCCCATTGTATTCCTTTCTTTTTTTTTAAGGGACACAATAAAGAATAAATAAATAAAGAATTAAAATAATTTTAATCATCATTAGTTCACAATTAGTTTCTATTCGACATTTACACATACCTATCTAAAGTTGATACGATGTATTCTATTACATTGGGAAGACGAACTAAGAGTCTACGTGATGGTAAGTGGTAACACACACACACACGCGGTTAATCAAAGGAGGCACAGACGTATTGCTGGCTCCTTACCTACCTTTTCAATCAGAACTCGACAGTTGTTGCACAACTGATTAACGCCAGAAATACATAAGAGAATGGTACCTACCCAGGTTATTCCGAGGCAAAGAAGGAGCCTATCTACTTCAATTATGGCAAATCTACGAGGTGTAGATTTGCCATAATTGCCAAAAATTCTGTAAGAATACTACAGTCTCACAGTACACAGTCAGTAAAAAAGTCTACAATTTTGTTTTATGACATTTGCATTACTAAGCCGTCGCAAATGTTTGGGGCTGTCGATGAATCCAGGCAAGGTAAATAATATTATTATAATAAAAAAACGATAACCACGAGTTATATGCTGGGCGTATGCCTACGTCTTCCTTCGTAGGCTTCAATAATTGCATCAGAAAATGGAGCCGAGCAGTGCCCGATGCGCGGCTTTAGATTGATTTTTAAAAGAAAACATTGCTAGGAAGTCGACGTGTCCTAATAATAACTATAAATTAAGTACCGGTGAATCATGTATATGCACGAACTGGGCGTATGTGTGACACCAACCATTTTAGTTTTTTCACACGTACTATGAAATATATGGCTAATACTCATACTCTGAGCTAAAACTGCTTGTGATGAATATACTTGTGAGGTCTGTGCTCGCCTCAGTGGGCGAAGATTGTTACATGAGCCATAGTTATGAAAGGGTGCTGAGTTTACGATACGTATGTATGTGCCTGCAGCCTATGTTGTTTTCTTATCATAAAGCATACTTCAGTTACCTAAAGGATTATTTTATCCACTTTTATTATTTCATAATGGGCATATTATGGTATTAATAAAATTTGTTTTATTGCTACTACTTTATTGTTTATTTTCCGGGCAGGGGAATGAAATGGAAGTTAATTGTAAAATAAATTACAACAGGTCATGTGCGAGTTACAATAGCTCTGTACCATATTTTTTATCGAGTTATTGTCAATCTATAAATGACTTGGAGTAACATGTAAGGTTCAGAAATTGGGTCATAACTTTATTCTCTGTTTTTACAATATTATATTTAAAATTGGCGGATTAACCAAGTCACAATGCCAAGTCGTAAATACTTAGATCGATGACAGACAGCAGCGTTTAAGGTGCGTCTGGTACTGACCTGGAAATGCTAAGCTTTCTGGATTTGCGCATACTAACGGCGTTGTCACTCACTTTATATTCATAGTACGTGACTAACCTGGGTTCAATGCCCGATGCCGGCACCACTAAAGTGTCAATAGAAATTTTAAGAGCTGAATTTAACAAGTGGTTAGCGTTGAAGGAAAATATTGAAAGGAAAGTTGAGTATCTACCTTGTTGACCTTCTCGTTTTCAAAACAATCTCAAATATTAAAGAGGAGGCCTTGCAACCAGCAGTGGTATCAACTACAAGCTTCACTTTTTATCTTTTAATTTTCAATTTAAAACTTTGGACTAATTGGGGCGCATTTCATAATTAAATCTCAAATCAATGACAGTATAGGGCACCGCATCACAATTAGACAAATAGTGGATTTACACAATATCCACAAATTAATGGATGATCAGCTGAAAATGTTTCGATATCGACTCGCGGACACATCCGACTCATTTGTAAGAGCAGCAATTATAAACCAGAGTAATCAGGGCGCGGTCGCGTGTGGCCGCTATCTCTGATTCCACGGCTCCATAAAGTGATTAGTTCGCCAAAACATTTGATTTTGTCTCTATCTAAATATCAACTATGTTATAGCAAATTGCTATTATTATCAGAATAAACTATTTTATCCGTAAAGGGAATTAAAGTTAATATTGTAACATAATGTGTACACGAAAATGATGTATTGCTAATCCTCTGAGAAAATTCAATCAATTAGCTATCAATCAGAGACGGTCTTAACAAACAACAAACGCTACTACGGTTTACGTGTATGTAAAGTATCATAGAATACTTATAGTCACTACTACTTTAAATGAGATTGGCTTTGCGCTTCAAAAATTACTGCATTAAAGGGGGTACTCATTATTCAACATTGTAGTTTTAAGGCTTGAAGTAATATAAATGTATATTTTTCAATATTGATTTCTTGCATTTACGCGAAAATCACACATTTGAAATGAAACTATTATTGACGGATTTTACCGCGTTTAAATTTTTGTTTTTATATTCCCGACGTTTTGAGCTTTGCTTTACAGCAGCCTTGGTCACGGGGGAACTGAGATGGTAGACGTACAGATGTTATAGTCAACTCGGGTTAATTCGAAATGTCGGTATTATTTTTATACAACACGCGATAAATTCCGTAAATAATAGTTTAATTACAAATATTTTTTTAGTACGAAGATTGTAACCCTTGATAAAACTAGTATTATTTAAATTCACATTTCATAATGAAGCATAGACGTGGCTCTAGTGACCGGCTGATGGCGGACAATCTATTCGATGCCGTACGCAAAGTCCCATAGACGTTGCGTATTAGTCCGCTTACCCATAGGGTCAGTACAGATAATTCTTCCGTGTAATTTACGCTTCCATCGAAAGGTCTATGTTCGGCAAATAACTTATAATTTTACTACCACTTGTCTGATTGACTTGAAATTATCTACTTAAATCTGAAACTGCAATAATATCACTTTGGCCAAATACTACAACCATGACAGTTGTGTTCGGTGATTTTTTTTAATTTTTTAATAAATAACTTGTGTATAATTCGTCATATATTGCAACAATAAAAAATCTTTTGTTATGGCATGTGCTTGGGTAAACTACATCAGCCAATATTAGTCACGCCTTTACGTACATAGTATGCACAGTTGCCGAGTTCCAGACTTTTTTGGATACCCATAAGCCGTGTTGATTAAAGAGTTATCTAATGCAATTAAAGTTAAAAAAAAATATATTTTTATAAACTTTTTTAAATGCTATCTCATATACAGGAAACATTTTTCATCATAATAGAGATATTTCAAGAAATGATAGCCTGTGATTAGGAGATCTGCCTTCAATCAAGAGATCTTAGTCTGACCCCTTATGTGAAGAGATCGTACCCATGAGTTTTCGAAACTTATCTACGATTTGCATCTTTAGCTTGAGCACTAAGACCGGCCTGACAGGTTGGTCTGAATTAGAACTGGTGTAAGAAGAGTTTCAATGATTAAAATAAATGTGGAGATCTTACCACACCATTTTTGGGTATACACGGTGGTAAAAGCTTATTTATATTTATTTATAGACATATTTCTATTTTTTAAAGTAATCAGATACAGTAAATTATTACTATAATTGAGTTAAATTTCAAGTCACCAACAATAGGAGTATGGTAGCAACCTTTAATTCCCGCTGGGCAAAAGCTTCCTCAAATATCTTAGAGTGTTTTTAGAGCCGGGAAAGGTCCAGTTCCCTGTTCCACTATTGGAGGACTTCACATGTCCAAGATTTTTTATTATTTCTCAGACTTGCAGGTTTCCTCACGATGTTTTACTTTACCGCCTAGCAAGTGGAAAATTAAGCACTTAAAATTGCTACTAACAATTTTAGCTACTGAGCTGCGTTTATACTTGCGCTCTATGAAATCAAAGCAAACTCCCTGATCATTGAGAAAAACGTTGGTAGCCAACAGACAATCAATCACCGACGATGTCTTTGACGTTGTAGTTTAAGAATGTGTAGTTGTAAAAAAAATCAAGTTAAAATATATACGGTAACACCGTTGTTTCTTAAAAAGGGCAATTTATATTTTTTGTATGAAGCTGGTGACCTGCAGTTATGTATAGTGTATTCTTGCATACCTAACATTCGTCAGAGGCACCCTGTAATTAATGTCGACATGGACAGCGGCGTGGGCCTAATGAATGGCCGGTGTAACGTGTCGCGCAAAAACAGACCCCTCGTACACACTGCGAATTTCGGGTATAACCTAACGCTGCTTCCATAACCCGCGTACGAAATTCTAGATGTCAAAATGATAGGCACATAGTTGCCAGTTATTGATTTCCGACGGTCATTGACTGACGTTGCGATTTTATTCTCGTCACAGGTCATGTTTTGTTATGTGATAAATGATTTGTGTGGGCTAACAAATTCTTCTTATGTAGAATATATCGAATGTTTACACTATTGAAAACCTAACATAAAATATTTTCTGCATGAATTAATGCTTGGTTTAATAGTAACTCTAACAGTATATACGTTTTGAGGTTTTTCTTGTAAAGTTGTATAATAGCCGAAGGAAGGAAATACGAAACAAAAATAAATAATTCATAATTATTTTCTTTGATCGTTATTCTTAAGTTCTGTTGAAACATACCAGAATATATTATTGTCTTTGTTTGTGTTTTAAATATGCATTATGTATTAATGTACCGTCGTGACACTATTTCCTCAATTAAATACTGACTTTGAGTGTACAGATAGTAAAATTTCGCACAAAGATTATTTTCTAACATGATTTTATAATGTCTGAATAGAATAATTAAAAAAAAAGTAACTTAATTTGATAATAAAGTAAAGCTATAAATGCTGTTAATTAAAGAGAGGGGTATACAATAAGGAAATTTGCTGGAGTAACTAGAATTGGCTTAAAACAAAAACTCCTTAAAGGTGCACGAACATAGCAATAGCTCCGTAAAAAAGGCGATTAGATAATCGAAAATATTAACTATGCCACGAACGTTCAAAAGAAGAAAGTAAAATAAACTTGTTAAAAATAGCAGACCTTTTGCCGCAAGTCCAGGAGGAGTGATGGCTGCGAAGGTCAGCCGTTTCAGAAATTATACACACAGATTACTTATTGAATCCGGTTAATTCTGTGTGCAATTTCACAAATAACAGTACTTGTTGCAATAAATGACCTGTGCCTCGAGTATGTTTTAGACATAGTAAGAAAGAAATAAGCATAAGTTCTCACCGCCGTTTACTCAATACATCATTTATTTCATTGGTTAGATAATTATTTGGAACAACGTGACAGGTGGTGAGCCTATCACCATCTTATTGTTTTGGCCTACGATGCAAATCGTACTGTAAGTTTCGAAAAACTCATTGGAACGAGGGTATCAAACTTTGGTCTCCTGATTCGGACGCAGATCTCCTTACCATTCAGCTATCGTGGCCCGTCACGCATAGTTACTGTCAAAGTTTACGAAAACGAATAATTATTTCTAGCGGAGGTTTTTGAATACTATTCATGTTTTATACTAAATTGAATACTAAACGTACACTATTTAGTAATTACGGAGAAAATAAACATATTAGCGAATGCCCGCGGTTGACAATTTTCCCAAGAAAACTGTTCTTAAAGGTATCCTATTTTTTTTCTGTCATAATATACATTTCTGACAAATCGTTTCGTTTTATTATTTCGTTCGATTTCGTTACTACTTGTTCTTTTTATCTTTAATATAAGATTCTGCACTTGAAATCATTAAAAAGACGTTCCATCAAAACCCGTAAATATCTGAAAAGTTTAATCCATTCAAACATAAAAAAATCATTGGGATAAAAAGAGTATTCTTTATTCTATGTCATTGCTTTAATCTACATGTGATGAACGTAAACGTGATTGAACGACAACATACAGACTTTCACATTAAAACATAGCCAACGTTAAGCCAAAGATTAGTTAACAGTTATAACGTAACTATAACACCGGGAATCATAAAGAACATTTGAAAAAGTTCTATCAAAATCCGATAAATAATTTTTCAGTTAAATCCGTTCAAACATATATAGAAATTTATATGTAAGTATTGATATACATACATTGTTGATTCAGTTTACATCAAGTGATGTTGCAAAAATAGAATTCAAAAATCACAATAATTTAGAAGACTAATAACACAAACAGGAATAAAATAATTTTACTATTTCAATGTTGTTTATAGATTAAGACATAAAAAATAAACTCACACAGAATCACACGAGTCCCTTACAGGGTAAACAGAAGCACCAAATGCCTATCCGTCTTGAACGAACATAATTATTACTAGTAGACAGTCCAAGCTTTATCTATTAATATAACATCAAAATGTGTCTTGTTGTCAGCCTTTGGCGTTCTTATGACACTACACATAATATGCTCATACTACACATAAAACAATCATATTTCCTTATTATTAACCATCATCCATATTATACATGGTCAGACAGCGGTAGTAGAATTTAATTCATACAATCACATGAAAAAAAACTCAACTCGTTATAAATCAAAGAATAAACATCCCTATTCATAATTTATAGCACGCAGTTGCCCCGTTGTTGGAAAGTAATAGATGCGCTCCTAGATATCAGTAAGAACCGACTTTAAATTACTCACCATTCAGGAAACATGGCCTCACTCGTGCCCACAAATCCACTTAACTGTATTTCTCACACTATTAAGATAAGGTAGCGCCGGAATAAAAATTACCTTTATTACTACGTAAGGTGTAATTGATTCTTATTACATCCTGGTGTCACAGAGGAGGACATAATGGCCGTTAGTGAATTTTGGGACGCGAGAATTGCTTTAATGATGGCATGTGAAATTTAGGGACTGGCACTTTCATTCAATAGTGTTTTCGTTTAAGTTTGATCAAATCTAACGATTTTATATTGACGATACAAAATAATTATTAAAACCTTGACGTTAGTCATAAAATCATTTATGTAAATCCTTGCCCTAATCTAAAATGATTCGCTTCTAGGCTATTTAACCTAATATTCCCATTAATTAAATATAATTATTTGAAACATACAAATAGATGTTTACATTTTTATAAGTTTTTACATATCTTATAATAATGAAATTTTGGCGGGCTTTGGCTGAAATGTCCAGAATTTAAAATTTTTGGCGTAAGTTAATGAATAATTTAATACGAATAAATGTATATTTTCACACCTTCCACACTCCCGACTTAAAAATAATTACGAAAGAGGTTAGTATTAGCGGCTCAGTATTAGCGGGGAAACAATCCGAATATACCCAACCCAAATACTACGGACATGTAGTGGCTAACAGCTCTATTGCATAACTATAATTATCATTGTGATTAACTTGCTTGTATAACGTGGCAAGTTTGAGTAAAACCTAAACCAAACGTTTTTTGCTATATAGGCGAGATCTATTTCCAATAGTGAACTATTAAACGATTAGTAAATAGATATCTTGATTGGATAGGCATTTTAAAGGCCGATGACTTCATATTTTATATTATAAAAATATTCTATAATACTCAAAGATATAATAAAATAGTAAAACCAACTAAAAATAATTAAAAGTATTAAGTCGATATACGTGAGGGAGTGAATAATTTTGTGTTTGGTTAACAGCACATATTATTAATGGGTTAGAAAAATGTGTTACAAATAATAAAAATATGGAATAAAATAATAAAAATAATTTGTGTAATCTAAATTGGTACCTTGATATTGCCATAATGGCGAAACCAGTCGGTATCCTAATTATAATAAACACAATAAAGAAAAATGTGGAACAAGTAAAAGTGTATGAGAATTATTTTAAAAAACTTGTATAGTGTGAAGTATAGACTAAGAAGGTACACATTTATATTGATACAATATTAAATTTAAATATGTGCTTTGATAATGCCATAGAGGCAAAACCGGTCGGTACCCTAAATTAAAAAAGAAATAAGAAAATTGTGGACCCGGTACAAGTACGTGAGACTTATTTACAAAAAAATGTTCCTATATTAAATTTATAGTATGAAAAATCAAGTTCTACCAAGAGACCAACAATGGCAAGTATAAACTAGTCTAAACTTGTTTCTTAATTTTAAAAACTTGTATAGTGTGAAGTATAGACTAAGAAGGTACACATTTATATTGATACAATATTAAATTTAAATATGTGCTTTGATAATGCCATAGAGGCAAAACCGGTCGGTACCCTAAATTAAAAAAGAAATAAGAAAATTGTGGACCCGGTACAAGTACGTGAGACTTATTTACAAAAAAATGTTCCTATATTAAATTTATAGTATGAAAAATCAAGTTCTACCAAGAGACCAACAATGGCAAGTATAAACTAGTCTAAACTTGTTTCTTAATTTTAAAAACTTGTATAGTGTGAAGTATAGACTAAGAAGGTACACATTTATATTGATACAATATTAAATTTATAGTATGAAAAATCAAGTTCTACCAAGAGACCAACAATGGCAAGTATAAACTAGTCTAAACTTGTTTCTTAATTTTAAAAACTTTAAAATTTACAATCCATCTGTAAAAGATAACAGTATATTACTTTAAAATGTTTATACTGGAGTAGAATATTTTCAATAAAATATTTTAACATATTTCTTTAATAATTAAACATTTTTAAATTATACAGTACAGAAATTCATTATTTTAATTCCAAACTCATTGTCTTTACGGATGAAATAACTAATCGTTATACACCTTTTCGTAAAATATTTGCACACAGAAATTCATACAGAAAATGAATTGAATATTAAATTATGCTGGTCTTCATTTTATACAAAACTGACGAAGCGTCTTGTTAGGCTTTCAAGAAGCTTTTAAGTTAATGAACAGCTTAAAAAAATGTCTATTGACTCCTTTTGGAGAGTGTTTTATATAAATTAATGTTTTGAGAACTTAAGTGACATCCAGATAAACACGTAACGTTGTTTCTTCTTTATAAAAATAGTCTAAATAAATTTAGTGTATATCAATCCCACTAGGGGAAAAATTTGTATGAAGAATATAATAATCTTTGTACCAAAGTCACGTATGTACCTATACTAACATAAATAACATTATCTACGTTAGTATAGGTAAATTTAGGTAGTATCCATTCTCTCTGTAATTTATAATTTTTTTTTAATCTTCATGTAATCAATAACTTGGTTCCTATTGGTTACCTATCTTGGTTTTCTATTTTACATCTCATAATACATATTTAAGTAAAATTAAGAAGTCATTTTTATTTCTGAAATTTAGATGAATGAAATGAAGAAACATCGACATTAAATATGCATTAAATACGCTTTAACATTTAAAGTAAAATAATTATATTAGTCGTGTAATATTTATTCAGATCACACTAGACTTATATTTTCCTTATAAATAAATAATTAAAATGTAAAACAAATAATTAAATATTGGTAGTAACATAACATGTAAGTTTCGTATTTATTTGAGTGAGTACCTCTGCGTATGCGCACTTGGGCACTATAATAATATCCTGCGCAATTGACAACTGGAGACAGTATTAGTAAGTAGTCAACGTGGTCAAAATTGGCCAGTAGTGTATTATCATTGCTAAACATTAGCTTTTTGATGAGCATGAGTTTGTTGTTGTGCATAACTTTATGTATTATGTTTAATAATAACATAACAATAATTTGTTTTGTTTATTTCCTCAATAGTCTATGTACTTCTGAAATCGCTGCGATTTTTTTTACGACAAATGACAATATGACCTAATTTTTTTGTATGATATATAACTATTATAATGATTAACGATAGCTGTATATCGTTAATCATTCAATTAAATAATTATTATTATTCATGCTGTACATTATTCACGGCATCAATTTATGGAAACAATCGCGCTGCGGTTGCTAATCCGTGTGCTATGTGTGTCCTTTTATGACAATTACTCCCCTCTCCATTAGCTTATCTATTACGAGTGCTTTGTTTGAAATCGTGGTCAATCATCGTTGTCGTCGTCTTTTGGAGAGTCCACTGCTGGATATATGTTACCTCGGGTTGTGCCATATATACGTACCATAGGTTTTGCTGCCTGTTACTGCTTTGGATAATTTTAGGTCTGGCATACTTCAGATGTATATTCGGCTACTCAGACTATCTGTTTCTTCTTAAGAGATGGAGTTCTGTTATATCGTTAAACGGGGAAATTTAAATCAATTAATTTTACTACTGATTTATATCTCCTTTCCAGTGGTCACTATAGCTGAGTGATTAGAGGATATCTGCCTCTGAATCAAGAGATTCGCGTTCGTAACCCTATATCGAGGGCCGGTTACAAAGAGTTTTTGAAACTTACATGAAATTTGTGTCCTTGGCTTGGATGTTAAGACGGTGACAGGCTAACTACCTATCGTGTTGTCCCAAATAAGCTCTGGTAAAAAGTGAATAAAAAGGAGTAAAATGTCCTCTGACCACCCCAGTACTGGGCACATATGTGTGTATGTCCACTAACATAGGCATAGGCCTTTCCATGAAGGTGCCAACAAAAGCTGGGAAGCCACGAATGCAAGATTTGCATCTCATCACACTGGATAAGTGGGTTAGTGAGCGTTCTTTCGATACTCTCGCACAAGAGATGCTACTCCCCATCACTAGTCCGTGGGATTTGGGATGGATTTTCTCCTATTAGCTATCAGGGTGCACAGGATGCAGATGTGGTGCCCTTTAATAAGGTTTTAACGTTTAATAAGGTGTTATATTACCCCGTAATTATGAAATTATGAACATTTTCAAATCTTATACAAAAAAAGTTATTAAAATTATACATTGCAGTACATTGTTATCAAGTTAAATTATTTAAAGCCATCAAATACCGCAGCTGCAAATTTATAATTATATGTTTAGGTAGTAGAATTTTTATCGCCCAGATAAATAAATAGCTATGGATTATAGCATAAGTTAACACTTTTGTAATAGTCAATTAAATATTGTATTAAATATCTACTATTTCTAATATGAGAAGAACTTTGTGTTCACATTATAACTTTATAGATAAAAATATTTTAAAGTTATCGATTATGAGCAACACAAATTAGACGTTGTTATTGAAATGAAGCTTGTTAAATCGGTTTAAAGTATCTGTTGAATGAATATTGTTTAATGGTAATTACTGACGTTTTTTTGAATAAATCTATGCATTGTAATTAGCTTATAAATAAAAAAAACCTCACAAATTTATCACCTGGATACATGATAAAATGTTTATCACAAAGCACACAATAAGTTTTACACTTAAAACATTGCCGGGCTTGATTAACGGAATATTTGTTCTAAACCAACATTTTCCTTCATTTCACTTTGTGAGTTTATCGAGCAAAGTTATATTAAACCTCGTCAAAGTCAAACACTCAAAAGTTCCAGCTGTATTCGCGTTTGAAGTAAGACAAACGGCAACTAAGCTCGTAGAGAGTAAAGTTCTGCTTTGTTGCGACACAGGCTCGCGACGAGCTACGAGTCTACGCCAGCACTGACTAAACGCTACGCGACACGCGGTGCGACCGAGCGATTTCCTGACGACGACCCTGCGTTCCATGCGCGGATCTCAGTGTAGGAGGAGTCTTCACTTAAACCACGCCTACCAAGAAGCTACACATTTCTTTTTCAATATGTGTAATTCAATTTCGCTTATGTCTTCGCTGGGAAAGTTGATGCCCCGTTGTCGTTCAACACAATGTTTTTTTATGTAAAGTGTATTGTAGTTCGCGAACCGAGTCGGCCTATGGTACTACGCTCAGTGAGATTTTCTGTTTCCTTTTTTATCTCAATTTCACGTGCTGTTGAACGCTTATATCTATTGTACTTGATGAAAAGATGTTAAAACGATTTTTTTTAAATACGATAGCAAAAGATGACTTCGACGATATGCAAAATCGGTATTATGAAGTCAACGAATCGTATCGTTATACATAACCTTAGAGCATGTCAGTTAACAAGAGAACATACAAGAAAAGTTAAAGAACATTATCGTTATTTCGCATTACACATATGCATGGTTTACACATGCACATGTGTATGTGTCATGATTCGAATATACCTGCAGAAATAAATTACCATTAACATTCATGGCACTCACATCTGTCACTTATAGAGGTAGCCAAACAACGCGATTTTTAAAAACATTTATCTTAATCGCCTCTAAAAACGTCACTCAGATATAATAGTTTTAGTATTATAAGACAACCACATTCAGTAATATTATTTTTACGAATGAATGACATAGATCACAAAACATCTATAAATCCAACCCTGTCACCGCAACTTGCGGCTGATGTTACAACGGCGTAAACATTTTCAAGTGTAAAGGAATTTACTAAATTATACCAGTAAATTAAACGCTAGTTTCATTTGCGTTACAAAGTGAATTATGTGTCGGTGTCTTAGTTCTGTCACCGCCAAAGTTACTACGGTTCAAAATTAATACAGTGCCATAAGCCAGCGTAATACTCCTACACCCTCTAGACACCTATTTTACAGGATCAAATTTTAACAACAGCACAAGCAAGCTGGAGCTGTATGTCTGTTATGAAAAAAGTCTAATTTTGAATATCGCATATCAGGCGTTTATGATAGTACTACTATAATTATTAAGTGTGCACCTATTTGTTTAACGTCGTAAGTAACAAGATCCTAATGATGACTGACATCAATTAATTACATTATGTTAGTTGTAGCTTTGACAGTAAGCAATTAATCAGTACAAATACTATACAATTAAAATTACACAGAATCATAAATCCGTAAAATGTATACACACATTTTAGCCTTTATTTCGTTTGAAGCGCTTAGTAAGCGTAAAATTATTTAATTTTTTTAAACCAACATTTAAATATAGGTAAAAAGCGGAAACACTTTAGCGGGTGAAGTTTTTAATACGCCTGTAAGATCGTAAGTTCATTGTAATACGGCAAGTTCGCAGTACTGAATCGGCTAAGAGCTAAAGAAAGCAAAAGGAGTCCGATCGCTCGAGGCTCCCCGGGGGCTAGTTTCAGTCGGAGCGATTTTCGCGGCTCGTTCTTATGATTAAGTCAACTCTTGTGGGATTCGCAACCGAGGCTGTTGCGACGCTAACGTTGCTCGATTCTCCAATTTTAGCAAAGGCCGAGGAAATAGATTGCAATTCGATAAATATTCGTTGATTGCCTTTGTATCTATCATTTGATTGCAAGGTAACATTAAAGTAAACGTGTTTGAGCTTTTACAAGTTTTATGAGGAATAATTATTGTAATTTTATCCCCTACACATGAAAGACTAAAGTAGTATAAAAATTAAAAAAAATACTGAACCCTGCTTAGGTTAACGCACGTAGAGTTCAGTATTGAAATTATACATTTTAATGTCGCCACGTATAGTGTCTGCCGACATCAAAATATACTCCACTAAAATATGAAGATTTTCATCATCAGTCAATTAGGTATGCTGAACATAAGCGCCAAACAAACAGGCATTAATTTCTACATGCTTTTGTTTTGGTTTGCATACTACGTTAGAGATGGCAGACGGGATGATAAGCGCAGTACCGGTGGCTTGTTCGCATAATATTGGATTCATAAAATATAACATTAGCAATATCTCACATAATTTTTTTTTGGGGTATTTCTATATATTCTCTTTTGGTAGGGTTGTATATATAAATACGTATAGATAAAATAATACCATAAAATAAATAATATTTAATAAATGTTATGTATAATAAAATTTAATAGATAATTAAAAATCAACCAGATGGAAGTCCCCGGTAGGGGAGACCAGACGGCCGAGGGTTAGGGGGAAAGGAAAAGAAACCGGCGGACGATGCGAGCGGTAGAAAGAAGCACCGCCATCTGCATATGAGCTCTGAGCGGTCCGTCACGGAGTCCCAGCCGCCTCAGATGTTCCGAGAGGCTAACTGGGATTAACCTATTTGCAGAGACGACTATAGGAATAATTTCGGCCGGCATACCTCGCCACATGTCGGTCAGCCTCATGAGCCTGGTCCAGGTATTTCGTCTTCTTATCTGTTTCGGCTTTTACGAGGTTCTCGTCATACGGAATGGTGATATCGACCAAAAATCCTCGACTGTATCCGGTCCATCAACACGATTTCAGGCTTGTTTGCAAGAATCGTCCTGAATAATGGACCGGTCCCAATAAAGCCTGGCCTCATTTTCGAGCACGGCTTCCGGCGAGTACTTATAGTAAGGTAGCCTCCGATCCAAGAAACCGTATTTCAGAGCGAGTACCTGATATAGAATCCTGGCTACAAGGTTGTGTCTGTGCAGATACTCAGAGTTAGAGAGCGCCGAACAACCGGAGGTGACATGCCGAAGCGACTCCCCGGGACGGCGACAAAGTCTACAGATGTCGACAGTGCCATCCTTTAGGATATATCTCCGATAGTTGTTGGTCTTAATATCCTGATCGTGTATCGCACAGATAAAACCCTCGGTATCCCCAAAGAGGTCACTGAAACGCAGCCAGTTGAGGGAGGTGACAGTATCTACGAAAGGCTCATGGAGAGCCTTGTAGAACCTCCAATGGAGCTCTTTCTCTTTCCATACGGTCTCCCGGTTGGAGACGCTCTGTACTGCCGGTTGCTGCCATTGCTCGTTGGCCAAGGATAGAGGGGTAAGCCCTTTATCACAGCTAATGACGTCCGAACAGAATGACTCATCCGGTCTCGCTAGGAAGTAATTACGGAGGCTGCTCACTTCGCGATTGTGCATGGTGAGGGCGTTTAAGTAACCCCGCCTACCATGTTTCCGCAGTAAGTACAGCCTCATCACTGACGATCTGGGATTATGCATCCTGTGTGACGTCATGATTGTGCGGATTTTTCTGTCCAGGGTGTTAAGTTCGATTTAAGTCCACCTGAGTATGCCAAAGGTATAAATGAGGACTGGCATGACCCAGCTGTTATACGCGCGTGCTTTGTTCCCGCCCAACAAAAAACTATAAAACACTTTTGTCAGACGCGCAACAAACAAGTCGCTAACCAATTGTTTCATGCCAGCCTCATCGATACCTATGTTTTGTGACATACCCAGATACCGGTATGTATCAGCTTCGGAAAGGGTCCTAATGTTAACAAGCATAGGCATGTCCAACGGTCTATGCCCTCAGAATTAGTGACCCTTCCCCTTTCGACGTGGAGGACTGCGCACTTATCCGTCCCGTGCTCCATTCTAATTGAATTGCTAAAATCGCAAGTGATTTTAAGCAATTCTATCTGATGGTAGCGATTGGTGGCGAATAACTTGAGGTCATCCATATAGAAAAGGTGGCTCACTTTTGTCCCTCCCCTCCGAAGCTGAAATCCTCTCCCAGAGTCCTCCAGCAATGTGCTGAGAGGGTTCAGAGAAAGGCAGAACCAAAGCGGGCTCAAACAGTCACCCTGGAAAATACCCCTACGTAACCTTATTTTTTCCGCAGCCGTTATCCACTCGCCTAGATGACAAAGGATCGTGCTATATTACCCCATACACTGCCTGAGGAAGTCTCTTACTGCACAGTCAACCTAGTGCAGCTCGTGGATCCTATTCAGTCACGTATGTGGCACTGAGTCGAATCCTTTCTATAGTCAATCCAAGCGGCAGAGAAGTTCCGACGATTGCGTTTAACCATCTTGCTAATGACCACGTCGATGAGGAGTAGTTTCTTGGTCCTACAACCACCGCCCCATAACTCGATTTAAGTTAAGATGTCGAGTGATTTTCGCGCTCAGTATGGATGTCAGTGTCTTATATATTGTGGTTAGACATGTAATGGGGCGGTATTTACACGGGTAACCTGGTCTTTAGGAACTAAATGAGTGATCCCAGTAGTGACGAGGCTCGGGGGTGACTTCTGGTCGAGAGGGTCTTGGAACTGCCAGGTGAGCACAGTGTGACGCTCCACGAACCCCCTAGGTTCTTCCAGGCAACCCAGAAAGAAAAAGGAAATATGATAAGTATTGGGTTCGGGTGTACACATAATATAAAGTGAAGTGAAGATATAATACATACACATAATTTGCAAATAAAATAAATTCAAAAAATATACATAATATGAATATATGAAATACATATACACGTATATACTATTACAGAGATACAAGTCAACGACATTAAGGAAAAGGAAACAAAGATTAAGGAGGCATAAAGTATTTTTTAACAGGCGCTTGAAAACAGGTAATGATTGTGCTGGCTTAATATGAACTGGAAGAGAGTTCCAAAGCCTCAACGGAAAAGGATTTAGAGTAAAAAGAAGTGCTGTGAGAAGGATTTCTGAATATTAAATTGTCATCAGAGCGAAGAGAACGATCAGGGTGAAAATCACAGAGATACTCAAACCGCTCTTTTAGATAAAAGGGAGTGGTCGGATTGAATAGAACAGAAAACAAAAGTGATAAAAGATGAGTATTCCTGCGAAAACGAATTGGGAGCCACTCGAGCTTATTTCAAAATTCAGAAACATGGTCATATTTACGAAGGCCAAATATGAACCGTATACACAGATTTTGAAGGCGCTCAAGTTTATTTATATGCTCCATACTTAAGTCTAAGTAACATGCATCAGCATAATCAAGAATTGGTAAAAGGAGAGATTCCGCGAGTGCAATTTTAGTCGGTATGGGTAAAAATTTTCTCAATCTCCGGAGAGAATTAACAGCCGCAAACATCTTCCTGCTCACTTCACTAATCTGAGGAACCCAAGACAGAAACTTATTAAGTACAACACCTAGGTTTTTAACCGTGTCACTATATTGTAATTGAACGCCGTCAAAAACAATAAAGGGAAGAGAAGTCCAATCGATTCGTGAAACAATCCTTTGACTTCCTATAATAATGGCTAGTGTTTTAGGAGGATTTACCTTTAGTCCATGAGAATTGCTCCTCTGTACAATGGTATCTAAATCTTTATTTAGTGAATTGATTGTTTTGGTTAAATCCTGTAATTTTGATTGACCGTAAATTTGGACATCATCAGCGTACAGGTGGTAGAGAGAAGATAAATGGTGAGTGATGGAACTTATAAAGATTGAGAAAAGAAGAGGAGACAACACGCCACCTTGCGGTACCCCGGCATTTATCGAACACCAGTGTGAGTACTTTTCATCGATCCGAATACGTTGCCGGCGCCCATGCAAGTAACTGTGAAACCAGTCAACGACCGCAGGAGATATGTTAGGAGAAATTAGAATTGCTAAAAGCAACTCGTAGTCGACATTATTAAAAGCATTACTGAAATCCAGTAAAGTCAACACTGTTACACACTGGTTATCCATACCAAAACGGATATCATCAGTTATTTTTACTAAAGCAGTAGTCGTACTATGACCGGAACGGAAACCGGATTGAAATGGATTCAAAGGGTTGCATTTGGACAGGAAAAATGTCAGTTGTTTATGAACAATTCGTTCAAAAACTTTAGACAGGAATGGAAGAATGGAAATAGGTCGATAGTCGGAGAAAAGGGATGGATTCGACTTTTTAGGAAGAGGAGTTATCTGTGCATCTTTCCAGGAAGAAGGGAAAAGACCGGTGTTGATAGAATGATTAAAGATAGACACAATGACTGGAACTAGAAAATCAAGGATGGGACTGATCATTTTACGACAAATACAGTCTGAACCAACGGCATCAGAATTGACTTCCATAATACTTCTCCTAACATCACTGCAGTCGATTTGACTAAAAATAAAAGCGGGATCATCAGAGGTTGGTAAAGCTAAAATTAGATTTTTTGTCTTTTGTTTTGTGGCCCTATCAATAGTGCAAGATGAGGAAAAATGCTAGTTTAGCTCATTTAGATCAATATTACTAATACTTGAATGACAATTCCTACTCGCTTTCCCAACCCCAAGAGATTTCAAAAATTTCCACACTCGTCCGGAGTCTTTTTCTTCTAGTATAGATTTATGGTTATGGCGTCGTTGTTTATCTCTACACAACATGTTGCATGATTCCGAATATTTGTATATTTAACTCGATTGGCTTCACAAGGGTTTGATTTATATTTAGCTTTAGCTACGTTCTTCTTGTGTTGTAAAATCTTTATGTCCTCAGTAAGCCAAGGAGCAGGGAGATGCCTGATTCTTACTGGGCGTATCGGAGCGTGGGTATCATAAAGTTTAACTAAAAGAGAATTAATTTTTTTTACCTGGACGTCAATATTATCATCAGTAAAGACTTCAGTCCAATCAATCTGGGAGGCATCCTCTCGCAAAAGATCGTGATCCATACTACTAAAACTACGTTGGAGAAGAATTCTTGATTTAGCTTTGGGCGGACGTACTTTATATGATAAATATAACAAGTCGTGATAAGAAAAAGCATCTGCAGGACATTGTCCATGTTTTAATACAAAGTCCACTGAGGAAACTAGAATAAGATCAAGAAGAGACGGAGAACAATTTGGAAAGGTGTGTGTTGCAGATAGAGGAAGAATGTTTAGATTTGCTGCCTTTACTATAGAATTAAGTCGAAATGCGTTAGAGTTATTTTTAAGAGACAAGTATTAAAATCGCCCATAATAATAGAATGTTCATATTGTGGAATAAACAGATCTAAGAGGTTTTCAAATCCAGGAAAATAGTCAATTGTAAGATTGGGATTATAGTAAACACCAAGTAAAATTTTAAGGTTGGAAAGAATAACCTCAATAAATAAATGTTCTGCCCCTGGTACTGTCTGTGATGTTGATACGCTGATGATAGCAAACGGTATGTGTTTATATCTATATATCACTAAATTTTAAAAAATTAAAAGGTAGATATTTCCAAAAAAAAAAAAAAATTAAAAAATAAAAATTAAATAAAATATCAGAAAAATTATGTAAGCATAAGTAATTTCTGAGTAAAAAACCTGATTACCGTGCCAAAAATTTAAAAAGAAAAAGTATTTAGTCTATGACTGTAATTCAAATGACTTATGACGTTATATGCACTATTTGAAGTTGACAACAACATTTGACTTTGACACAATAACTTGTCTTAATAACAATGAACCTAACATAAGCTTAACAATAAAACAACATAAAATGTAACTGTGTACCTTAAACTAGCCAAATTATTAATAGTTTTTAAACAGAAGAACATACCAAATAGAGATTGACTAATTAACGTAAGCAACTACACTGTCACAACGAACTATTTCTTAAGTGTACGCTTAGGGCGCGTAACAGATGTTTTAGTCTTTGGGCTCCTCAAAGAAGCGTCTGTGATCTTAACTGGCGATTTTGCTACAACAGGCCCAGACAATGACGATTTATCGATGACATCAAGCTCGCCCAAAGATTCTACCCGATGACGAACTCCATCCGAGCCAATAATATGTATGCACCCATCGCAAGTCCAGCAATTTGTAACACCAAAACGTTTTCGAGCCTCAAGAAATACACTGTGTCGAGGCTGTGTCAAGAACTCTGACTGTGTAATGCCAGTACCCTTAAATTTGGATTTCGCGAACCAAACTTTGTCACGAACTGCAGCTTCTGTAAACTTTACAACCGGCCTGACTCTGTTTTCCGATGTGCGGCCAAGCCGATAGGTGGACTTAATGCTGGCACTTGAGAAATTAGGCAGATCTAGATGTTCGGCAACTGCTGTGGTTACGCGACCGATAAGGTCATCGGCTTTTGCCTCAGGCATGCCATGGAAGAGCAGGATCTTACGCCTTGTTCGCATCTCATGGCGATCCATCTCCAGCCTGAGAAACTCCATTTGCTGCTGCAAGGTGTTTAGTGCAGCAATAATCACAAAATCAGCACCTATTGATGAAGTAGTTGCAGAAGTCTTGCTCGCAGAGTTCTTTTCCAAATCCCTCTGAAATTCATCCATTTTAGTGTAGAACATCTCAGACATTGTCGAAAACGACTGTTTCAATGAATCCATGCTGTCAGTTATAGTCACTTTTGAATGTTTATGAACGAAGTAAATACGAATAGGATTGTATGTAGCTGGCAGGTATTGTCACTCACACATACATTATATAGAATAAATAAAATAAAATTAATTAAAACTGTAATATAATTATTATTTTTAACAAATAAATATAAAGACTGATCGTAACATGTGTTACTTATGTCACGCCTACCCTCGAAAAAAAAAATATTATACGAACATACCTTTTCCGTCGGTTTGATTTTTAAGAACGGAGGCAGGGGACGCTGTAATTTAATAGTACACGTGAAACCTGAGTTTGTATCGCTCGTCCTAGCATGGCTAAAATTGTTAATTGCATTTTTAATCACATACTGTAATAGTAAAAAATATTCATTATTATTTACTTATACCGTAGTTTCCGCCAACGCCGATACATTTCTAATAGTGATACGACCCGGCTTTGCATGGGTGTATCGCTAATATTAATTTAAATATACCTACTTATGTTGAGCTAGTAAAAGCTCTGTGAGTATCACGATACCAAACGTGCTGAATGCTTCGGTGTTTTAGAAATGTGGAACGAATGTATTGTTAAAGAGTGATGAAGTAAATTTATGGCGCAGAAGTCTACACTCTAGAGGGAAGTATATTGACCAAATTGATTACACTGAATAAGCGCCAAATTGGAGTACTCTTGCGGGTTCGGTCCAAAGTCTCTTTTTAAAAAACAACTTAATTTATTGCATTACGAAAATGTACTGAACTGTTACATTAAATAATTGATTTAGCACGATTTGGAACGCAGTGTACAGTATAATCTTCGAATAAGCTCTGGCCAATGGACTGAATACCGTGAGAATACGCCGGATAGTCTCTCAGTAAAACTGTAGTAAGAAAGAAAGTATTATATGTTTTGAAAATGCGACGATATTTTACGAACCGCTCAGGACGAATATGACACTGTTACCTAGTAAAGCTTATATTAGCAATTTTATTGCTATTAAGTGTGTGCGAAATGCATATGGTAATAGTACCCATAACCGATGTGTATGGGTGTTAAAGAGGTAAGAGAGATATGCCAGGATCACTGGATATCAGGACAAATGGATATCTTCGCCTACCCCTCAGGGTGACAGGCGTGAGGGCTTATAAATATCATAATTTCTATGACAGCGCATACGAATCCGCACATTTAACTTATAATTTAATTTAACAAATTTAGTTAAACGCAAAGTAAACGCATCAGTTACATTTAAAATGTATTTTAAACTTTTCTACGCAGATATGTTAACTGACATTCATTTTGGTGATTTTCATGCCTGAAAGCAATTTAACTATTATTTACTGTTTTGCGATATTAATGTCGGTGCGTTTGATTTACGTTAATGGTTTTCCATGCATTAATTTAATTGTGCAGTTCAGTCATGAACTTGTGTTACGATTATTTCGGAAATCTTTGATATAAAATAAGAGACGGCTAGCGGATAATCTTATCTTATTGAAACTTTGTTTAATTATCATACAGGTATAAAAGTTAAATATGATTTTTGTTACTTTTAAGCTATGATTAGTAACATTATGCAAGCATTTCTATACAACTAACAAAATGATCCATATATTATTATCATCGTACATATTTAATAAAATTGTAATAATCATTCGTTATATGTGCTATTACAATATTACTTGTTATTGACGCCTTTGTTTATTTAGATCCTTAGTAATACATAAATATTTGCTTTAAACATTCTTTACGTTCGTTATATTTCCTTTGGGTTATAAACGTGAGCACACTTATACTCGTATCTGATACGCAAAATATGCAAAATATGCTGAGCAGCCGGAATGTTGAGATACGGATATATATTTTTCAATTCATTCGGTCACCATAGCCAAGTTACATGAAGATTTAGTCACACTCATCACGCCGGTACATGTTGGTTGATGAGCACAGGCCAGTACCCTTACAATATACGCGTAGATGTTGCTACCCTACTACCCACTGCTATGGGTATTTGAGTTAATACAATAAAAATTTAAATACATGAATGCTTAATTATTACTTTTGTGAGTATTGTTTGTTACATTGTACTTACATAAAATAATCCAGCCATCATAAGTCATAATAAGGCTCATTAAGAAATTTAATTATTGTTTCAAAGTTATGACAGGTAAACGTCAATTGCTTATTTAATTTTTTTAAGAACTGCCGTATAATGGTCGTCTATTCTAGTCAACCAGTATATCATTTATTTTATTTACTCATACAATTAATTGTTTTAGTTGATGACATTAATACGTCCATACTTCTATCGACTTTCGATGCTTGGTCACCTTTTCCTTAACACACTACTCCGGAATAAATATTACACACATTATCCACCGCTAAAGGCGCTGACAATGCATAATGTAACAATTTCTCTTTGTGTATAGCTATTTCAAGACATGTTTAATTACATCATGGAATAACCGTGCGTTTAGTTGATCATATGAAAATACTATTTCTATCCATTGCTCGGGTCAAGCCACATAATGATGTAGACAACAGATAGTAAAATATAAAATAAATATAATTAGTGGCATTTCATGAAATTACTGATCATTTAATGACGTGGCCAATTCTACGATCAGGTTACGATACTTACAATATAAACTCACACTCTCTTTTTATAATTTAGTACAGGTTTCTTTGAAATAGCATCATTTTATTGATATCACCTTATCTAGTAAGGCAACTATAATTAATTGATTAGATGGCAATAAACTCCTCAGCCGGTGACAACCTAATATTCTTTTCAAAGGCCTAACAACAGTCTACTCCTGGATATAAGGTTATCCAATGGTTAGCCGAGGACGTAGATTTACCGTCTCGCTTGGTTTTGCAAGTGGGTTTGCGTCCGCAGTGCCTGATGTCTCACACCTTGGACGTAGCTGCTTGTCATTGGTCTGCATGCTTTGAGACCGTCTGTGTTTTCAATGATTTCTCTAATTCCACTTTTACGCACTCATGCGTTGATTTAGGGTAGATAATTGGCGTCCAGTCCATTATACCAGTTGCGTTCGGATCTTCGTATCCAGGGGAGTTCTATCTCGCCTAAGGAGTGGGAAATAAAGAGGTTCCACGCTCGACATTCTTTGCTTGAAATGTGGAAGAAGCAACTGGGGTCCAACAACCCAAGGGCAGGCAGTAGGACTGTCGAAGCTGTACGTCCAGTCCTAAGCAACTGGATGAAAATGCGTCACGGATCTCTGACCTTCCGGCTGGTGCTGGTACTCACGGGGTATGGGTGTTTTGGAAAATATCTGTGCCCCATAGCCGGAAGGGAGCCGACAACTGATTGCCACCATTGTGGCAGTGACGAGGACACAGCTCAGCATACACTGCAGGAGGGTCTAGCGTGGGCGGAGCTACGCCGAGAAGCGGTCGCAGCAGTCGGGCCGATCTTTGGGAGCGCCGGAATCACCTTTTGCGAACAAGTGATGTTGCGCAGACGAAAGCTGCGGAGAAGGAGAGACAGCAAAGCTTCAATCTTCCGATTCGCAGCCAGAGAACCGGGCGACGGAGGAGGGCCTATGAAGCCCTCCTTTGTCCCCCATAATTGAGGTTAAGGCGACGGATACGGGGTAATCCGTCGCTTTTAAGGCCTCAAGGTGGCGCTCGCGGTGTTTCCGTGCGTACCTATATTAAGTACCAGTGGACAGCTCCCTCTCATAAGAAGAAGCCCCTTATGGGTAAGCGTCGTCGGGACTGTGGTAGTGTGCGCAAGCGTTCCTGTGGTCTCGACAAATGACGACGAGAAGAACACCGAGGGGTTTTAGTTGGTAAGAGTCTGGCATAACCCTTTCGTTGACCCCGCGATGTAGGATTTCCTCACGAAAAAAAGGGTAGATAATTTTCTTGCACCGTTAACACTCCCTGGAACAATTTTCTTTTGATATACGACAACAACGTTGCCCAACTTCAATCATTATTGCTTAATAATATATACTTAATAATGCAATGAAAAATTCTTTGATTGTATGTGATTTAACTTAGAAGCTACTTCACTGATTTTGATGGCACTTTTTTTAAAAATATTGTTTAATATTACAGAAGTGGTATAGGCTATATTTTATTTTATACGAGTAATATTAGACATGTATGCTTGTCGTTTAAACACGTTTAAAGGACTACACGCTTATGAACTACAATGATATAGGATCTCAATTGTGTCACCACTCTGGCGAAACCGCGGGTAGCCACTAGTATGTATATATTATATGACAGATAGTATATACCATAATTTAAACGACGTAAGCAACGGTACGTTTGGAAACATTCTCTGAGCTCATGGGAGTACATAATGAACCTTATAGGTTGTATTGCAACGAAGGTGCAGACACCAGCTACATATACGAGTATATAGCTGAGACATCTACTGAGTAATGAAGGAAGTAAGAGGCTGGCGCCAGTTTTAGTTCTCTACTGCATGTTACATTATTAGTTTCTAACTTTAAAAGTTTTCAGTTTTGGAATAAGTTCAGAATGCTAAAGTTTCGTAGGTGCTTTTTGTTTTCGTTCTTTTAGCTTACGTTCTTATTCTATTTCTTACATGCTCGTTTGTTATGGTAGTGTCATAAAAATCTATTAGTACTTATTTAACCACTTAAGTATTAGGTAGTCGGTCGAGTGTGATTATTTTGTTTAATACAAAATTTATTCAGCTAATTGTGTAATAACGTTTTGTTAGTTCTTAAATATGAAATAAAGTTATACGTAACAGTTCATAAACTATGGAAATAATTGCTTAATAGTTATAAAAGAAATCTGAGAGAATTTCACTTGGATCTCCAAAAAGTTGTGTGCCAGATTTTGTTACTAACTATGTTGTTGAAATAATTACGTAATTAGATTCCAGCTTTGCAGGCTTAGAATTTTCCGCAAATCATATTAAATTAAATGTTCACCGTGATTTACATTCATAAATTTTTGAACCAACTAATTTATTTTAACGATGTTACTGATTATTGTTATTACGAGCTTGCGATGAACATGTTCCTCCTGGCTGTTTCCGAATAAAGCAGGTGTCAACTGGGTAGTATACAGTGCCGTTTTTTTTTCTCATTTTCATTACAGCCTGTCACAAGTCTACTGCTGAACATACTCGTAAACCTCCACCAAATATTTCATCAAAGCACGGTCCTGGCCCACCTGCATCCATCGATTTCCCGCAACATTCTGCAGATCATCACTCCATCTTTTGGGAGGTTCGTCCTTCACTGCGTTTGCCTGTAGGAGGTTGCCGCATGCGTACGCGCAATCACTGATGCCTCCAATATTCTTAACATCACGTATCCGATGTAACGCTTACAGCCACCGCGGCACGCTATGAGGAAGATGATATACAGTTTACTAGAAATGTTTAGAAATAGGTGCAGTAAAATAGTGTTAAATTTTCAGGTTATTAAGCAATCTGCTTTTGTAGACCGGACACCTGCAATTAGGCAATAAATTAGACTATTAGCATCCTATTTTTAAACAGAGTTATGTTTCACTATCGTTATACCTTTACGGCGGCAAGGCTCAGGGATGATGATGTCCTGGCCGATTTCAATATTGGATATGTTATAGTATGAGCCGAGGTAGCCTAGTGGTCAGGGCGCCTACTTTAGCTTCATAGAGCGCGAGTGACTTGGGTTCGATCCCCGGTGCTATCACCACTAAAATTGTTAATTGCTGTATTTATCACGAGCTCATTGGTGAAGGAAAACATCGAGAGGGTATGTAAAGTCCGCCAAACCACACAGGAGCAGCGTGGCGGGCCCTTCCCAGCTGTGCCTTTGCCAAGCTGGTGTCCACAGGCTGCTTATAGGCTGCTTTTATATGTTATAGTGCCGCTAGTATAGGCAGTCTGCTACTCGTCTTTTCTTAGCTAAATTCGATGTAAAGTTTATATGATTAAATCGAAAAAAAAGGTAGATATAGAGACAGGGTTTCAGGATGCAATATGATACAATCAGACCCACAAAATAGTAATTTTTGTTTCACTCATATTAGAATGATAGCCGAGTGGTTAGGGTATCTGTCTCTGATAAATCGAGTTCGATGGCCTATGTGGAGGGCTCGTAACAATGAAATTTTAAAAATTAAAACCAATTACTTTACTAATTAATTAGAAATATATTAAGCTTTTTAAATTAATTAATGTTTTTATCTATGCTAGTTCATAGCAATAACGTGACAAAAGTGTTAAATTTATAAAATATTAGGAAACAATTATGATTTCGACTATTTTAGCTGTCTGCACATCCAACACCATTACTATCAAAATTGATTGCTAATTAAAACCTGCAATTAACGATTTCCTCAGCAATTTTAATGTCACTCAATTTCACGCCTGGAGGTAATTAAAAAATTATTTGATTAAGGTTATTTTCTATAATTAGTAGGTTTTATGTTACACGTTTCGGTACGTATGATTTATGGAAATATAACAAAAGCAAAACGTGTTTGTTATGGAAGAATAGCAGTGATTATTGTGCATCAAAAAAAAGTTATTTTAAAGTTTTTTCGAATATTTCACATATTTTTTTATATTTAACTAAAAATAATGAAAAGACAAAATACCAAATTTTTTTTATGGGAAAGGTTTATGGTAACACAAAATCTTGATACATATTCAAACTTCCTCAAACACTTCTGCAACTTCCTGAACATTATTATAAATTTGTCGTTAAAATACAATCGGTAGTCAGTGCCACGTGATACTTCCCTGCCGGTCCCAGGTTAATTTTATTTGAGTAGCAGTTACTTTGATTATTTCTTATTTGAGATTAAGTAATGTTCTATAGTAATGTGCCAGTGATGACTTATGGAACGCGACGTGGTCTCTCACTGCAGGTCTTATGAGGAAGCCCAAAGTTGCTCAGCGGGTTAGAATCTGCAACGACTATATCCGCAGCAGACCCAAAGGATAACCGACATAGATCATAGGAACAGCTAGGTGAAGTGGCAATGGGCTGGAACATAGCTCTCAGAACCTATAACCTTTGAGTAAGATAGGTTCTCGAGTGGTAAGCATGCACGCAAACGCAATATGGGACATCCCCGACAGGTCGCATGGCACAAGGACTTGTGACAGGATGAAATGATAATGAATGTTCTATACAAATATTTGTTTGCATATGGTAACAGAATTTTCTAATTAAATTACTTTAAAAATTCTCAGTCTCCGACTTATTTACAAATACCTTTTTTATGGAAATAATGTCAGACTAACTGTCCAGAGTGATGACAAGTTGATTTGTGAATAATTAAACTGTGCAATGGCTTAACATCTTTAAAAATATGACCAGTACGAGGTCCAATATACTAGGTTATACTTAGAGCCTGTATTGTACTGCTGTTATTGGAAAATAATTGTTAAAGTTTCTGCATATGACAAGAGATTTATTCAGTTTATTAAGTTTAAGTAAAATCATTCACACAGTACGATTGTTACGTGTTAGAGCCAAGCGGCTCGTTTTGCTGCTGCTCGAATGGGCCGTCTGCATACATATACCGGCATGAAATAGAGGCATATTGTGCTTCCATTCCCTTTCCCCTTCCCCAAATATCCTACAATGCTCGTTTCAGGTAAAAAAATTATATAAGTAATCTGTAAAAGGTTAACTAGAATGACTAAGAACAAAAATGAATGAAACGTTAATAATTTATACTTCCAATTGTTGTCATTTAGTAAAACTACATCATACTGGCAATTATACGAACATATACGAATTATAAGAACCGACCGGTTTCGCCTTAAGGCATATTCAGGGTATTCAGTTATAATAAGATGTTGAACTAATGTTACCCACGTTAAATTAAATGAAACGTTAATGTTCTCAGCAAATACAGTTGACTACTGCTGAGCGAGTGGATGTTGATAGCTAAAGAGATTAAAGCTTGTTATCGATTCACGTTCATTAATGAATGAATTAGCCACGTAGGTAATTTCAACACATGATGGCGTATATCATGTAAGGGGAAGCATTTTATCAATTGTTTTGTACTAACTAATAAGGTTCTGGCGATGGGCTCATAGCAGAAAACCTATCCATATCTGTCGAACCTAAATCCAACGGAATTTACTTAACCGAAGTTAAAGGTGTGCAATGCAATTGCAAATTGGTAAGGTGAGTAGAAATTAGCAAATCTACCATTCAAGGCCAGTCAGCTTGTTGTGGTATTTTTAAGGAAAGGCAGAATAAATATCTCTCCATGGAAGTAGACTTAGAGAGATGTTGTCAGCAATAAAAAGAAAACATCGTAAGGACTTCTGTTTGTCCAAAAAAGAGTGATTTATAATATTTAAAAAGCGTAAGATTTTTCTATACTATACTTCTCATGTGATCACACATGTGCCTCTCCTTTCTCAAAACTGTATATTTTGAACAGCGTGAAGGTTGTTAATTGAATATCAACGACACAAAAGTGACCTAGCAATCGTTATTATATTTGTGGACAGAGCTTACAAATCATACGTGAGAAATATATGCGACCTTTACTTCCACTTGTCGTTTGTCCCTCCCTGTCCAATTTTCTAAAGACATTTTCCAACACGCTTGGAAGTTATAAGGCATAAAATGTCCCCTAGTATCACAACTTTACGCATTACTTTAGAGGGGTGGCGGAAAGAGCATGTCCGTGTGACATAAGTGAATGCTTATTTTTCCAAAACACCTAGGCTAACAGCTAATTTCCTTTCCGCAGTTCGGCCAATCCTTCAGTAACGTTGGCGAATTGGAGTATAGTTGATTTTCAACAGAAAAAAAAGAAAATGATCTGTTAATTATTATTTACCTCTACTGTTACCTATGTATCCACATCAGCCTATGTTTTGGTCCAGTGAAGATAGACCTCTCCTCTAAAGCGCTAGTGATATTTTTTGAAGGGTGAGTGAGTGAGAGTGAGTCTGTGGGATTCGGGATCGCAAACATTTGGTCGCCTAAGCCTTGTTTGTTTGTAAGAATGGTGCTCCACGTGCAGGCTAGGTTGGCACTTGGAAGAGAATTTAAAAAAATTTAGAGAAATAACCGATTTCATCCTATCGTCGTGGTTTTTTTTTTAATTTGAATGAGATCTCTCTCGAGGTATATAGCCTATTAAACAAAAAAGAGACATCACAATTGGTTAACAATCGGGGAAGATATCTCATACATACTTACATATAATAACATACATATCAAAAAAGTCACAGTAATATTGACACTTTCTTCCTTTATTGAAATCGGTTGTAAATAGATAGTTACTCCTCATTAATAATACCTATATTTAAATATAGATAAGTTTTTGCTGTAACCATCAATTTACAGATCACAAATACCTTTATATGACATATCAGAAAAGTAAAAATTAATAATGCTTTGAGTAATCCATGTTATGCAAGATATACAAATCAAATTTACCGACATTGATTATGGAGAACGGCAAACATTGTTATCGATACAGACTCATTAAATAAAACGAGGTCATTCCTCAATAAATATTGTTAGGCTAAATTTGCACAGTGAATTGAAATAGATTTCCGCAAAACCCTGAATTACATTTTTGGTAGTAGTCACATTTGGTAAATTTCTCGCATATCGCCAATTAATTGTATCAAGCTTGGCTTTTACTGAGACGTGGTTCTTCATTGAAGGCCGTATGAAGTAGCTCTGGAAAGGTCTATGGTCGGTGTTTTTCTGCGTGATAGAGTCTGCAACGATGATATCCGCAGCAGAACTAAGGTAACCGACATAGCCGTAAGGATCAGCAAGCTGAAGTGGTAATGAGCCGGCCACATATCTCGCATAACTGAAAACCGTTGGGGAAAAAAGGTTCTCGAGTGGCAGCCACGTACAGGCTAACGCAGTATAGGACGACCCCACAGAATGGAGTGACGACCTGCGTAGTCTTGCGGAAAGTCGATGTATACCAGAGGCTCAGGACCGAGTTTTGTGACAATCTTTGGAGGAGGCCTATGTTCAACAGTAGACTATTGATATGCTGAAATGATGGCTTTAACAACAATATCTACTTAAGATATAGTCTACAGGATATAGTCAATGTCCTGTAGAATAAATGTACCCATACCATAATAACATAATATACATGTAATATTATTATAATATCATAAACCAATCCTTTATGTCTATGATTGTAGAAAATTATAACTTACACTATAATCTAAGGTCTTCAAATTAGGCGAGCCTGTATCGTGAGAATCCAATTACGATTTACAACATCATCTGCTCGTGGTGCATCATACTTGGAAACGAAACGAAAGGTGGCGGAATATCCGAATTTTCTGAACCCAAATACTACGGACTAGTGATGAGGAGCAGCAGCAGCAGTCAGCAGTGCGCTCACCAACCCACTTGTACAGCGTGGTGAGTATGGGTTTTAAAACCTCCAAGAAATGTATGAAAGCTTGATGGCGCTATCTTAGAGAGACCTATGTGGACTAAATAAAGGCTCATTTAAAAAAATCATCATCGTTATCTTTATTCTTACTTACTATTGTCTACTTCTAAATAAAAACCTACCAATGAAAAGAATGCGTATATTTATCTTTAAAGTACGATTGAGTTTTACCTACTATATACGTATTATTCAGGACATTTCTAAGTCATACGTCAAATTTTAATATATAAGTACAAGAGTTTAGTCACAGGATACTTTTTAAGTTTTTTAATTTTCGTCTACAGAGGACATTCGAAATTTATAAGGATGTTTTGCTGCTTATAATGTTATGTAGCAAATTTCCTGAATCCTTATAGGTTATATACAAATGGGCACTGGTGTATATCATAAACAAAATTCAAAATATTTATTTTATCGGAACATAATCAAATGCAATCCAAAGGCTGGTAGTTCTAGCAAGAAGGCCACTGAGTTATCTTTATATAATCAAACGTGAACTTCTTCAGATTTAAAGATATCGTGCAACGTAGCACGCAAGAGAAGCTTAAAACTAAAACTGTTTTAGACCAGTATTTGGAAATAATAGTAAAATATAATAGCATCTTATGTTACTTATTTTTTAACTTTTTATTATAAGTAGAAAATAAACAAATACCCGAAGTTAGGTTCTATTGTAATCGTGTGTGAATGGAGCTGCGTGGCGGGCTCTTCCCGGCTCCAAAACCCGGGACCACGTGCTCGGCGGCAAGGGACGGCTCCACAACCCAGGAAGGGCCCGCCACGCTGCTCCAGTGCGAGTTGACGAGTTTCACGTATCCTCGAGTTACTATTTGTTTTTATCATTTCTTTGGCATGTAGGTTTCCTCACGATGTTTTCCTTCGCCGCCGAGCACATGGTAAATACATGACTTAAAAATGCTATTAACAATTTTAGTGGTGCCGGCACCGGGGCTCGAACCCAGGTCCCACGCTCTCTATGAAACTGAAGTGAGTCCCTGAAAATTAGACTACCACGGCTCTTTATTATTACATGTCGATAACTTAAGTCATGTCGTGAATGAGCGGCTCACAAACTCATTAGATTAAATCTACGTCTGTGGGTTCTTGTCCATAAATTTTATGATAAATTGTTAAGCGTATTATTAACATAGGTAACCTTTTACGAAACCCATGATCAAGAAAGGACGATGCAATCATTTAAAAGTCAGCGGGGTTTTCCATAAGCTGGTAAGGATAGCATTTGGATAAAAGTTGGTACTTTTATCCAAATGCCTTACCCTTTACGATTCATTTAGATTCATTTTTCTTATTACAACGTAGAAAAAGTTGCGTTAAAGCTAACCTTTTTATATATGTTGAAGGATTCTCATTTGTTTTTGTTCAATAAAGGTGACAAGAGAGCTTACAGTCCACCAGATGGTAAGTGGCTACTTCAGTCCATGGACACCTGCAAATAATTTCGATCGAAGGAGGTTACAGATGCGTTGTCACCCCTGAGGACTAAGATAGAATGTCACACAGTCTGTAATTATATTGGCCACTGGTCGCACTATTGAGTGGATTGATATAAGAGGGCGGTACCTACATCGATGGATATTATAATTAATGATAATTTATTTAGATAGCGAGTTCTTACTTTAGGATAAAATTAGTCTGATTAGGGACACAAATTTATCCTGCTAATTTATATGCTGCTATTATATGTCAGCTTCTGACTAAATTGAAAATCGTTGTTGTTATTTGCTTGATTGATGTTCGGCCCAAAATTGTATAAGGCTGGTTTTAATTAAACTTAACTAGTTATTTATGTTCGATGTCGACATAATGTCATACGAAGTTCTAAATGAGTTGTAATATGAGGAGTATTTTACGGTTAAGATGATATTTGTGACCTCTCCCACATTATTCAGTCCAATATCGTGGCGGGGAGAGGGGGACTAATAACTCAGTGGTCATACCTAGCTTAAAGTAGATAGAAAGGCCGGCCTGTGGTGGCCCCTGGGAATGGACTTGGCCCACCTTAGACGCGAGCGGGTGAACTGAGAGAGATGGAATAGCGTCTTTGCTTTGCACCGCTATCCCTGCTCTCCACAGTCGAGATGGAGTCACGAGAGGAGAACAGTTTTGGTATTGCAATAAGCCGTTCTCCCTTCATACCGTGTTTGAAATATTGGCAGCGGCGGTTCCGCCGGATGAGTAGCAGTAGAGGCAAGGAGGGCTGGTACTCCCGAGTGTTACATTTTTTACCCCTCCGTTCTCTAGCTGGAAGACTCTATAAGATTGATTGGCTACGAAGGATAACCTTTTAACGCCAACAATAGCCAAAACTCATAGTTCTTCTTTATTTTTTGAGACGGTTTTTGACCCGGAAAAATTCTACCACGTTGCTTCAATACGGTTAAGTATACTTCACAATGTTTTACTACACCACCGAGTTTGTACTATTTTTAATTAGTTCAGTAACTCTTAAGTAGTAAATTTGTTTTAAATTTTGATGGTTACCTATCGTACATGAAAGAAAAAAAGGCGGCATCAGGCTCTGAACCTTACTCGCGTACTATAAAATTGAAGCAAACTCCCTGACCCCTGAGCTACAATAGCTCCCTAACCTTGCCACGAGAGTACAAATTCTCAAGAAGGTAATATAGCGCACTAGAACGAGATTTTATTCAATATCGGCCCCACAAAGCATTTTCTGAAATAAAAATTACCAACTTACTTTGTAGATTAAGATTAATGTAAATACTGTAGATAAAAAAATCTTCTACTTTCTTTAATAAAATAATATGTACAATGTAGCAAAACGCAATCTCACTGGCAGCAAATTGAATTATGAGATGGATGAAGATAAAATTAAAGTTGATATCAACAGGGAGTATAATATACATATTTGCATATTTTAAGTACATAGACTGGAATGTTCTGAAAGTCCAAGAAGGCAAGAAATGCTAAATCACTTTTATGTAAGTTACAATAAAGATATTTTAATTATTTATAAAAAAAATCTTTTTTAAAAACCATTTACTGATGAGTACATAAAATTGTAAAAATTATTACGTCGTATGACTACTTGTATCGTGCGAGAATCGAACCTACGACCCTCAGTAATGTAATCAAAGGCTTAGTGCACTGCGCGACCTCCGTAACTATCACCCCTAAATATAAACTAGGTTATGCTAATTTTAACGACTAATAGCTGTCGATTAAGCAACAAATACTAGGTGGTTGAGTCCTTCTTTCCCTAGGAGTTATCTGGATAAGTACTCCCCTCTTACCTATTTCTGCTCCCTAACAGCAGTGCAACCACTGTTGTGTTCCGATTTGAAACGTAAAGACAGCCAGTACAATTACGGCTGTGAGGCATTCCATCTCCTTAGATTACAGTTGTTTGCAGATGTCCGTGGGCTGCAGAGCCACTTACCATTAGAACGACTGTTAACTCCCTTTTCATAGCATACAATAAAGATAAATACATTATATTACAAACTGATGCACGCGGCTTTTTCTGCTTCTTTGCTTTACGATTTGTCACAAGAGAACACTTAATTTAGATTAAAAGTATCTAGTATCGTATTACAACGCATAATCTAAATTTGCCAAATTTCATTAATTTTCCATTCAGTATTTTAAACGTGATTGAATAACAAACATACAAACTTTCCCGTTTGTAATATTAAGTAGGAAAAACAGTCTATAGCATCTTTGGAAAAGTTTCATCAAAATCCGGTAAATTGCTTTTAAGTTCCTTTCAAGCATAACTACATACATATATAGAATTGTATATGTAACTACAGAAATAGATATAGACGTAGAATAGATATAGATATAGAAATAGATGTAATATATAGGAGTTAAAAACAGATGTAACAAAGTAATCTCAATTTACCAAAAATTACTTAGGGTACTAATATGCATGCTTCTTTCGTCTAACATTAATTATATTCGTATATTAATGTATTTTATAGCGCGACGTATATTGGTTTATTTAACTGTAATGAACGCGTGGCTTAGTGTACTTGACTGTTAATTCACTGATCTTGGTTTCGAATACCAGCCGCTGTCAAAGTTTGAGCAATCCACTAATTATAACTTTCGAGTCCGGTTGTGTTGTGAGTCGTGATTCTGACACTGTTTCTGACCTGATCGCATAGGTTTTATACGGAGACTGGAATCTAAAGACAAGCGACAAAAGAGTCAGTATTTGCGTGAAAACTTGCGGGACCGTGATATACCGTAGGTAGTGGAAAACTGCCTATAATATTAGGAAGTTGTCGCCGTACTCTAAGCCCTACATAGGCAACGTGGACGATGTCATCGTTTAAGTTTCCGTAAAACTCGTTATAGCCACAGTTAACTTTGACAGTAAGATTGACTTAATTGTAATTGCATGTTGTAATTTTGATGCAACAAACTTTACAGTTTTTTTAGGAACACGTTGGTCGATGAAATATCCATATTTACCGTCGCTTAGCTGTTTTAGCATTTAGTGTAATAACTTAATAACATAACAGTCAGATTTTAAAACATTTCTGTCCTTAAAACGTAAAATTAAATTAGGGGGTATAAGTCCTGAAAAAAAGCGTTTTTATTCAAGCTAGCACGCCATGTATCGGAACAAGCGGATCGGTTAGAGCAGTACACCGGTACTGAACCTTCGCATTAGAGATACTGCTTCCAACTATTAGTCTGTAGGATTTGGGTTCAGCACATTTGTTTGAATTTTCTGCCATCAATCGGTCTTTTTGCTTGTTAGTAAGCGAGGTACATACAGATGATTTTCCCCCTGATTCCCGCACTTCTTAAACACCATACATTATTATAGCTCATTATCTTAAACACATACTTTATTTTAGCTTATCTGAATTACTACTACTACTACCACATCAGCCTATTTTAGTCAACTACTGAACATAGGCATCACGTAAAAAAACGCTAGGAAAAACCGGCATATATTTCTAAGAAGGTTTTCCCATGCTCACCATGCTCAGCAACAGGGTTGGTGAGCGCAATGCCGGTATCCTCGCACTAGTAAAGCTGCCCATCACTAGTCTGTGCGATTTGATTTGGAAAATACCGATTGATATTCGCCAGAGTTTCGTTCGTGGGGTTGGTATTTGGAGACAATTATGTTATATTATCTTACAGCCTTAATTCTCCTATATACTCCTACTCCCCTTAATTATGGTCTTTAAATTGTAAATGAATTTCAAAGATTATGATAATTTCATTGAAAACCTCATTATTGATATAAGATCGATATAAGTTCTGATGAACTATCTTCTAGTGAATAATTGTTTTCAATAAAAGCAATGTACACTTAATTACAAAAGTAAAAAACACATTTCCATTTTCTCGCTGGAGTGAACTATGTTGCAACTTATGCAAATACAAACATTAACCCTTAACTTTTCTTTCACAATTTTAAACTTCTAATTCTCTGCATAAGTAGCTAGCCTGTTAATTCACAACTGAACATAGACCTCTTCTAATGAAAGGATTTTCCTTGATAAGGTATAGCATTTCCCGGGCACCTTAACTGCTCTAACATAACTTGACATTTATTTTTCTGAACTCAACTATTATACAAATTAGATAAGAAAAAAGCATAGCATTTTTTAATTTTCGTTAACTACGTTTGACTACACATTATACCTGTTTTAAGTATAATCTGTAGTCAAACGTTAGTAATGTGTAGTCAATTTTTTTAATAATATGAAAATACTTTAAATTGAATACATATTTTTGATAAATGTATAACAAAATATGGTGGACCACCCCAGTATTGTGTACATGGTTGTGAGAGCATATTTTATATTTTTAAGCGATGAAGAAGCAGTAGTTTCCGGAAAATGCATTATACATACTCTTCCGTAAAACCACAGTAAAGATCCGGTAGTTTGTATATAAAGGTGCCCCGATGCATTAACTTTGATTTATTTGCAGCGATTACTTATTTAGTTCTCCAGTAACTTCGCTACGGAACACGCAACTACTTCGCGATTTAAAATCCCGTTATAGGCAAACGTACATTGCTAAGCTATTTCCAACTGTATGCGGATATTAACAGAGTAGAAATCATGAACCGATGTTCTAATGAGGATTTAAAGTTTATTTATTTTAAAAATATGTATCATCTCGTGTAAATATATGGAAAAATGGAAACGACATAATTACATTGAAAACTGCGTAAAAGCCTAATGAAAAGAAATAATATGTATGCTTAAATATATACATACATAAATACATATTAAAATATAAAAAACAAAAATTACAATGCTTTTAGAAATAAAGCAAGAAATTTTTTGGGGTTGCACCATAGCTGTTTTGGTATGTGGTAGAGCCAAGCGGCGGCTTTTGCTGCTGCTCGGATAGGCCGTTTCAACCGGGGTAATACCATAGCCATGGCGTGAAGTACATCTTGTGCTTCTGCGAGCTTCTTTACCCTTCCCCAAACATCCCTAAAGGCCAGCAACGAACCTATAGCTCTTCTGGTTAACCGCCGAAGCTATAAAAGCCACCGAGCCAACAGTGTATATCTAAATAGTGGGGGTTGAAGTCGGTCTGGTATCTTAAATGCTGATCCCGAAATAAACAGACACTGCCTTCAGTGGTCAGTGGTGACGAGTACCTTTCCCCCACGTGACACAAAATATAGCTGTACTGGTGTTGAAGATCGTACATCTGCCGGCTCTGGGTGCCGGGAATTTTTAAGCCGCAAACGCATAAATGGTCTTCCCTCGAGATTGCAGAAATGTTTTTTTTTTAAAGACGGCAAACGTGCAAGCGGTTCACCTGATGGTTAGTGATTACCGTCGCCCACATACATCTGCAACACCATAGACGCTGCAGGTGCGTTGCCGTTCGTTAAAGATATTTGGGAGATGGGAGGGAAGAGGAGGGGAATATGGAGGGGGTGTGGGCCTCCGGTTATCTCACTCATCGAACGAAACGCAGAAGCACAAGATGCCTCTACTTCACGCCGGTATTCTGCGAGGCCGTGGTACCAATCCGGTCGAGCCGGGCCATTCGAGCAGCAGCTAAAGCCGCCGCTTGGCTCTACCACGCTTAAAAATGTAAAGATAATGAGCGTAAATACTTTATATTAAATAAATATTTAATTAAAAAAGAAGGTGTTTAAGGTAATTTCGTTCTTTACCTATAATACATGGGGTGTTATAAGTTAGTATTCTATGATCATAACAAAATAATTTCTGTTACTGCAACACGGTATAAGTTATTCTGCCTGCACCAGACAGTATGAAATGAAATGAATAGAAAATAATTTCTTTGGCGTAAGAAATTCTAATTTCGTCAATTGAAATTTTATACACAAAACAATAGAAAATCTATTATCGGAATACTTCTCCAGTTAACAAATTGGTAGTTGTTTAATACATACTCTAAGATTTTTCTTGTAATTAATATTAAATTTATGGCAATATAAAATAATAAAAACAAAACAAACTAAATCAAGTAGTTCACGAATCTTAATTTAGTAATAAAGCTTTTATGAAGTATAACTACATCGAGATAATACAAGAAAGAGAACGCTTCTTACGGTAGTTCTTGGAGGACCATTAAAAACGTGTGAGCGTGCGCACTGCGCGCCTTCGGTGAATTTGTCAGGCTACGTCGTGAAATTAACACAGAGCGAATGTAACTTAAAGACAGACAGTGTTGTAGCATCCCTTTGATACGTTATCGATATTACAAATGAATTAAATTTAGACAATATGTAGGAAATAGCTCTTGATAGTATAGTGTATGGTTCTTGATACTCTCTAGTCTGTGCAGAATAATTACTTTGACAGATTCAATGTTATAGTCGAACATATAGTACTATACTTGTGATACATTGTCCGACTTATGGTTGACATTGAAATATGCAGTATACACTTCACAAAACATAGACATGTCGAATTTTTTTAGAACAACTGCGAGTGCACGTTTGAGACAATTATTAAACACGTTACTAAGATAGACGATAGTGATTAAAATCATTTGTGCATTGCTCATCACTAGGGGTTTCGGATGTAGCAATAATTGCAACGACATCCCATTGTAGCGACGATGTTATTAAGTTGAACAGGCGTTACGACAGCTATGCAGCTCACTCCGATATCGCAGAAACTTTCCCGGTTCCATGAAATTCACTACTAAGGTAACGTAATGAAATAAGGCTATATTAAAACTCTTTCTTCATTTTACGCATTCCTTTCCATAGTGTCTGGAAATTTTAAGATTTAATATTATTTAACAGCTATTAAATATTTATGCTGTGTTATTTACCAAAACAAAGTAGAACATGAAAAACAAAGTTAATCAGGAGTAAGTTTTGAAGACGCTTCTTTTCTCGAAAGCTCATTTTCTTTTCTTGATAACAAGGGTTCCGTAGAATATCCAGCAAATTAACACAAAGCAAAAATTATTGTTTTGTAAATAATTAGAAATAATTTGTGTGTATAAAAAAATACACTTAAGGAAATGCCTGAAAAACTTTCGGAGTTCCGGCAGATGGTGGCAGAAAGCAACGTCTAACGTGGCGATTACGGCAAATCTTATGGGGGATTCTTATAGCGAAGGCCCGAAACCTATAGTCAGCAGTGGACGATTTAAAGATCGTAAAGGAAGATGAACGAGTCTGTATTACTTATGAGTATATATCACTTAAAGCAAACTCCGTAACAGGCTTCACGTAGCATGTCTCTTCTTTGGAGTAATAAAATCCATACACCTAATACATATACCTAGTACATATCTCTGAGGTATCATTAAATCATTTTAGAAATAGAAATTATAAATGATAATTCTATTGAATGAAAAAGAATTAAATATTTACTGTATCAACTCCATAGGTTTCGGTATCGAAGATCTGTAAAAACTTGGTTCATTTGGTCGAATGCATTTAGAATTTTAATACCTACTTTTCTCCGTGAACTTTACTTGTTAGGATCTCATCGAGTGTCCTACTTCATCGACACCGGCAGCCCGCTACATTTCTTTATTCTATTATTATATCTTCAAACCTTTCAAATGGTTATATGACTGTTCTTTGTCGTATTTACTTGAATTTTATAAATTAATTTGAAATGTAACTATTATTTACGGACTTTTTCGCGTTTAATTAAATTTCAAAAAGCTTTTATTAATAAGCTGTTGCACACAAGTCTCATAAAGTTTCGAGATTAATTTAACTATACTATTCGACTAATTTACGACTCAAATGTCAAGGCTAATAACATTTAATCCAAACTAATTATTATCATTAAATCGTAAATTTATGGTTAGTAGCTGAAGGGTAAATTTTACATTTTCTTTTGTATCTGTATTCATTAGCACTAAGTTAACGTTCTTTTGGAATAAAGGCGAGAGCCAGTTTCCGTCTACGTGTATAAATATAGATAAGGTACTTTCGCCAGATAAAATTTAAAGTTCTTCATTCTTAAACGCAAGAGAGATGAAATAAATTTTGTCGTTTCTTGATGTTTTTTTGAATATTTACAATCCCATACCACAATAAAAAAAAATTGAGTGCATACAACAGTGACAATCAATTTGTAATTCAAAATTTCTATTTTAAATAAATAATTTTATATTATAATATAACCTCTCACTGCAAACGATCATTCTTATCCAAAAATGGCGTGTTCAGTACATCAATTTTAGTCGTTTCAAAACACTTTCCACCAGAACTTATTTGGAACAACGAGACAGGTAGTGAAATGAAAGAATTTGGGTTTCCTGATTCGCAAGCCCCTACCCATTTGACTTCCGTGCCAATCTATTATATTCGAATAATAGATTGAAGAGATTTTGTTCATGCAATGTTTTGCAAGAGGAAAGCAATTCATATTTAAATAGTACATAACTTCACGCTAACGCATTTTAGTCGCGTCGGAAAATCTAGCTCATGATTGCATTAATCAATTTGGGAGTTTATTACATTATAATACTGAATCTCATCGTATTTTTTCTTATTGCCTCTTGTTCCGTTTTCCAGAGTGCCCTTTATCTCTTCGCAAAGAAAATATTCTTGAAGTGAAACCTCTTTAGGCATGGCATTTTAGCATCTTTAGGCTTTAGAGGTAAAAAAATTGTTACGCTTTAAGTTTCCTATGAATTAATGTTTAAGTGTGAATATATTTTCATAGTTTCATGAGTTTACCTAAAGTAAGTACCTAAAGTTTGATAATTTACGTGTCTCGGTGTAGATATTGATTGATAGATTATATATATGAGGGTCTTGTGATGACCAGATCTCTGGCAACTGGATCTCAGACACCATGGCAGTTCCAACTTTCAAGTTAAGGTTAACATCTGAAATGTTCAATATATGGGAGTCATTTTCTAACTTTTTCGCGGTGCTGGTTGCGAGAATGTCTTCTATTTTCAAATCAAAGACGGGGGACTTGCATTTTTAAAAATTATTGATGTGGTTGTAATTTTCGAGGTTTCTCTGGACGACAATTACGAAAATTACATCAATATTCAAATTTACTTAGTTTGAAATTCAAGATTGAGAAGAAAAGGAAAGACTGGCGATTACTGAAGTGAAACTTCTTTTGATACGATAGGGAAAAAAATTGGTTATGATTACGGTTGCCTGTTACGTTTTGTGTGCATGTTAAAATGTTGTAATATAAATGTGAAAATATTGAGTATACCTATCGAAAATAGTAAATATTCAGTTTAATAGTAGTAACATTACTAGTTGCTGGTTAGATTAGGTATAATAGCACATTATGCATAGTCGTGTATGTACAAAGTTAATGGACATGTACTCGTATCTATCAGTACATATGCAGACGTATTCAAGTCCTATGGTTGTACGCACGCCATCTATTTTCAAGCACGTACATTCTTCTCTAATAATTATAAAATACAGTACGGTGCTTTAAAAAAAATTGTATAACCCATAGAAGCTTTACTTGTTTTCCCGTGTACACCAGTGTGTACACGGGAAAACAAGTATACACTCACTATTTTTTTTTATGAACAACTAAATAAGAATCTATCGAACCCAAATATTTGAAATGATTCAATTTATATACTCAACTTGATATATTTTATATACTCGTATATATACAGTTCGTATTTGTGTTTGCAAAGTGGGTACACCACATTAATATCCACACGCAACGCACCAGCAAGTGCTGGTTGCCGACCTATTAGGGTATTTAGGAGATGGGTGGGAGGATAAGAAGTGGGAGGGGGAGAGAGAGAGGGAGTGGAACACAACAGTGGTTGAACAGCTGATTGGCGGCAGAAATGGGTATGAGGGTGGTAGCTGCCCAGATGATTCTAAATCAGAGAAAGAGTTACTACCTAGCTTATGATATATAAGAGCCTATGGTTAGCTTATACCATTTTATGTATACTTTAACTTTAAGAATAAATCAAATATTAATATTTATTTCTTTATTTAAACTTTATTTGCACATTACAGAACAAAAAGGCGTACTTAATGCGAAGAGACATTCTCTACCAGTCTACTATTAGATTGAACAGAGAAAATGTAAAAGGTGGATAAAAATATTATGTTCATATATATACTCGAATATCATACTATGATACAATACTTATATATGACGGTACTTAGACTAACATGTAATTACAGTTTTCATTATATAAAACACTTAACACACTATACATACATATTTTTATAACTATATATACACTTGATGATTTCTTATTTTATAAAAGAAAAAAAATATATTGTCTTCAACTGCACTACTATTGCATTGCTAGGTCCCAAATCCCAAAGTAAACGCTTGAAAGTGCCTTTACTGATGGCTGTGCGTATACTATTTGGCAGCTCGTTTCAGAGTCTGACAGCATGATGGGTAAAAAGACGAAGAATAAAGTACAGAGTATTCTAAAAAATCGGCGATATGGGAGAGGCAACCATTTAAGCTGAGAACGAAATGAGGAAATGTGATCATCTTTGCGTAATCCAGTTTGTTTAAAAGCTCTTTATTAGGGTCATTATAACACACATCCGCGTAATACAGCGTGGGCAAACCAACGTTTGAATTATCATTGCTTTTGTCCTTATTGGCAAGAAGTTCTTGAGGCGATATAAACAACGCAAAGTGTAGGTAGCTTTTTTACAAACCTCAGTGACTTGCTGGAGCCAACTAAGAGTGCTGTCTATTATATAATTTTATCCGAAAATTTCGAACATAAAACAGTTAAAAAATCTCATGTAAGGGTTTTTATCTCATAAAAACTATCATAGCTTATAGTATAAGTAAACTAGCAAGTAGCCAGTCAATTTTCTGCTGTTAAATTTTTATAGCTGAGTTGCTGAGCAGAGCTGAGTTTTCTACTCTCTTCTTATTTTTTGAGACAGTGTCGGTGTCGCGACGGGTCCGCCGTGCAGCTCCTATGCGAGCTACTAGCATCCGGCAATATTTTCTCAGATGTACACGTTTAACTTAAAATTTAAACTAAAAGAAAATCAGCAGCCAGCAAAGTACCCCACTACTAAGCAAAGTCCTCCTCTCAATATTTGAAAAAGTTTTGCAGTAACGAGGGTTCTGTCACACTGCTCCAGTAAGTGTTGATGGACTTCACATATCCTTGAAATTATTATTTTATTATTCTCAGACAAGCTTTCAGGTTTCCTCGCGATGTATTCCATCAATTCCGAGCAAGTAGTAAAATCAACTCTAAGGTAGGGGTAATTAATAATTTTCATATTGACGGCATCGAGGTTCGAACCCAGAACACTTTCATGCTATTAAATTAAAGCGTGTGCCCTGATTTCCTTACTGAGCTGTCTATCTATATATCAATTAACAAAATTAATAGCTATTACAATATCAATAAGGTACGAGAAACTAAAATTGAATGATATTTTGTGTTTATTAGGAAGTCCCTGAATCTGTCGTAGTACCTCATGTTTCTGTAATACAGAATTACAAATGAATATTTTACTACCATGTGGAAGCTCCATTTTATGAAAACGAAGTTATGAACCTGCGAGATTCAGAGTGGCTCTTGTAACTTTTGATTACTGAATAATTTAAAACTTTCATTGTACGAAGCAGATAATTTTGTTGCTAAGTGGTACGTGGAATTTATTATGTTTCAGTAAATTTGCTAGCATATTATCTGGCATAGCACTATTAAGTTTGATTTATAAATTAAAATAAATATGTCCAGCCTAAATTATTAAGGTCTGTTTTTTTTTTGTTTTTTAATTACTTACTTACTTTTTTTTTAAATCTTACCCTTACACTAGGAATTTCTTCTGTATCGTGGTGGCAGCTTACATACCAAATTGCACATGGATAAACACCCAGATTTGGAATAATTATTTATATATGTTGTAATTATTTTTTGGCTTATGTTCAGTGATGGACGATATGTAGCTTTCAAAAGAACAATATGTATTTGTGTTTTATGTAAAAATAAGTATTATGTATTAGGTAAAAAGTTATTTCGTATTTTATAAGTAAAAAGATGCAGTAAAGGCTCTTTGGTTGTACTGTTTGTATCTGTTAAATAGATGACATTTTTAAAACAGAAAATAGAAACGGAAACGGTTTCCCGCCATTTTTCCATTGTTTTATATCCGCCAAAATGAGAGAATCTAAAAGGAAGAAATTTAATGCATTTTGAAGTTTTATTACAAAAAAGGGAAAAATGCGACACAAGCCGCGAAAAAAAATCGTGAAGTTTATGGACTTAACGCAGTGTCCGTAGAGTAGCACAAAATTGGTTTAAGCGTTTTCGGTCCAGTATGATCTCAAAGAGCGCGCTCTGGTCAACCTGTTACGAATAAAGTCGATGCCATTTTTGAAAAAGTAGAGCATGATCGGCATATTTCAAGTTATAGCATAAATGAAGAGCTTGGGATTGACCACAAAACAGTCTTGACCCATACAAAAAACCTCGATATGTAAGTGCCACACGAGGTCACTGAAAGAAACCCAATGGATCGTGTACTCATTAACAAATCTCTATTGAAAAGTAATGTAACCGAACTGTTTTTGAAAAGATGATGATGATGAACTACGACAACAACGTGCGAAAAAGATCATGGTCGAAGAGTCAAGACTGTAACGAAATTCGGATTAACTCGCATTAATGTGAAGCTGTGTGTACAGTGGGGGATCTTTCGTTATGAGCTTTTACTTCCTGGCAAAACCATCGATTCGAATCTCTGCTGCCAACAGCTGATGAGACTCAAGCAAGAAATAGAAAAACGGCCGGAAGTGATCAACAGAAAGGGTGTGGTTTGGGTGTTTTTCATCATGATAACACCGGACCACACACATCTTTAGCCACTGAAGTGTTAATGTATCGACCATATAGCCCTGACCTTCCATGCTCAGATTTTCCCCTGTTTCGGCCTCTTCAGAATTTTTTAGGTAGTATAGTGTAGTTTAAATTTAACATCAAGAGAGGACTATCAAAACTACCTATTGCAGCTTTTTTGATCAGAAGTCCCAAAATTTCTACAGCAATGGGATTATGATAAGCGGTGGCGCACTGTGTTACTCGTGCGTGCGTTCGGTATCACGCCCACTAACCCGTCTAGCTAGCGTGCTGGGTATGGGAATTTCTTTTCTAAAACAGAAAGACTCCTTTTACCAGGTAGTAAAACTCTTTTTACTGTTTGAGTAGGTACCATTCCCTTCCCTATTTTTGCTGCTAGTACAACCACTGTACTGCTAATGTGTCGAATTCCGTCTATATCTCCGGAGGTGACAACGCATCTCTAATCTTCTTTGATTGAAGTTATTTACAGATGTTCAAGGGTAACAGTAGCAACTTACACATGAGATGGACTGTTACGATGAGTACCTACATCGTTAGTCATAAGTGTTATAAAAAAAACGGTTGCTGGCCTATGTTCAACTATGTACTTAAATAAGCTGATACAGAAGAAAAAGAAAAGGAATTTAAAAATTGTAAAGTAAATTACTATATTTTATGATTTTAGAGGAGACATCTAACGTGAGTCACTTAAAATATTCTTATCAGCTATGTCTTCATTTACGAACTCTTAAGTTGAAATTTACGTAAAATGTAATATTCAGAAAATTCAGCTACGATCATGTAGATGGCTCTTTCAGTGGAACCGTTGCAGAATTCATACTTTGTAAGTATTTTCAGTAAAACATAGATGTCGCTGTTACTTAAGAGACTAAAATTGTGACTCGCTGAATTATCAAAATCAGTATGTAATTTGAAATAACTATATTGCAAGATGATGATATTTAGCAAGGTACTGAATATTTTGAATAGGTATCTATTTTAAACCGAAGTGGAAAGTGCTTATTTAATTAAATTGAGTATGTTGTAACATATTAATATTGTTATATATCTCACGCACCTTGCTTAGTATTGATATGGAAAACTGGGAATCATATTTAATAAAAACTCAAATATTTAATCAAAATGTCCACAATAATTGCATCGACTGATATTGCTAAGCGCAAGTGATTCATGTCTAAACAGAATAGAAATAGTAAAACGGCATTATTGCGTCTCCTTTTCAAGCAACTTTACCCACCACTTGATCACTTCAAATTTGTATCTTATTCGTTTAGAAATAAGGCTTTTCGTATTCGTTGAAAATATTTGTATTTCGTCGCATACACGGTTAACGTATACGTGACAAGTCCTGTAAAGTTCCCGCGTCTTGTTACCACTTCGTGTTTGGCAGATTGGATTTGTTTTCCCATAGTACTACTTACTTATAAATATGTGTAGCTTGCGACAACTAATAATTTTCATGTTTGTTTTATATAACTAGAAACGGAAAAATTAACTTGTCGCCATTTCATCATCAAATTGTGAAATGAAGAGATGAAGATTACTGCATAATCTGTTACTAATTAATTAGTTGAAATACCACACTTACCACGGGTACAATTGGTTTCTGTGAAATGTTAATCATCAGCTTGGTGTGGTGGTTTTAGTTTTAACAATTAAAACAGAAAGACTCCTTTACCAGGTAGTAAAACTCTTTTTACTGTTTGAGTAGGTACCATTCCCTTCCCTATTTTTGCTGCTAGTACAACCACTGTACTGCTAATGTGTCGAATTCCGTCTATATCTCCGGAGGTGACAACGCATCTCTAATCTTCTTTGATTGAAGTTATTTACAGATGTTCAAGGGTAACAGTAGCAACTTACACATGAGATGGACTGTTACGATGAGTACCTACATCGTTAGTCATAAGTGTTATAAAAAAAACGGTTGCTGGCCTATGTTCAACTATGTACTTAAATAAGCTGATACAGAAGAAAAAGAAAAGGAATTTAAAAATTGTAAAGTAAATTACTATATTTTATGATTTTAGAGGAGACATCTAACGTGAGTCACTTAAAATATTCTTATCAGCTATGTCTTCATTTACGAACTCTTAAGTTGAAATTTACGTAAAATGTAATATTCAGAAAATTCAGCTACGATCATGTAGATGGCTCTTTCAGTGGAACCGTTGCAGAATTCATACTTTGTAAGTATTTTCAGTAAAACATAGATGTCGCTGTTACTTAAGAGACTAAAATTGTGACTCGCTGAATTATCAAAATCAGTATGTAATTTGAAATAACTATATTGCAAGATGATGATATTTAGCAAGGTACTGAATATTTTGAATAGGTATCTATTTTAAACCGAAGTGGAAAGTGCTTATTTAATTAAATTGAGTATGTTGTAACATATTAATATTGTTATATATCTCACGCACCTTGCTTAGTATTGATATGGAAAACTGGGAATCATATTTAATAAAAACTCAAATATTTAATCAAAATGTCCACAATAATTGCATCGACTGATATTGCTAAGCGCAAGTGATTCATGTCTAAACAGAATAGAAATAGTAAAACGGCATTATTGCGTCTCCTTTTCAAGCAACTTTACCCACCACTTGATCACTTCAAATTTGTATCTTATTCGTTTAGAAATAAGGCTTTTCGTATTCGTTGAAAATATTTGTATTTCGTCGCATACACGGTTAACGTATACGTGACAAGTCCTGTAAAGTTCCCGCGTCTTGTTACCACTTCGTGTTTGGCAGATTGGATTTGTTTTCCCATAGTACTACTTACTTATAAATATGTGTAGCTTGCGACAACTAATAATTTTCATGTTTGTTTTATATAACTAGAAACGGAAAAATTAACTTGTCGCCATTTCATCATCAAATTGTGAAATGAAGAGATGAAGATTACTGCATAATCTGTTACTAATTAATTAGTTGAAATACCACACTTACCACGGGTACAATTGGTTTCTGTGAAATGTTAATCATCAGCTTGGTGTGGTGGTTTTAGTTTTAACAATTAAATCAAATAAACCTTCCAGGTTCCAAAGAAATGACTAACATTTCTTTTTGAGTAAAGTAAGTTTAAGCGTGTAAGGGTTTTGAGGTGAAAGACGGAATGTACCATATATTTTTTAAATGCCAAACACAGCTGCTAGATAACGTGTAACTATGCCGGAAGAGGCAATGGCGACAAAATGCTCCTAAAAATCTACAATTATCGAACCCAAGGGTCAGACATGATGTAGGTGCATGTACCAATTCGTTTGCCTAGCCTGGTGAGTATAGGTAAATTATCAAAAAAATATACCTGGTTACTGGCGCTTTCTTGAAATACCGAAGAAGCGTGGTAGAGCCAAGCGGCGGCTTTAGCTGCTGCTCGAATGGGCCGGCTCGACCGAATTGATACCACGTCCTCGCAGAATACCGGCGTGAAGAAGAGGCATCTTGTGCTTCTGCGTTTCGTTCGGTGAGTGAGGTAACCGGAGGCCCACATCCCCTCCCTATTCCCCTCCTCTTCCCTCCCATCTCCCAAATACCCTTAAAGACCGCACCTGCAGAATCTATGGTGTTGCAGATGTATGTGAGTGACGGTAAGCACTTACCATCAGGTGAACCGCTTGCTCGTTTGCCGTCATTTCCATAAAAAAACCTAGACTTCAACAGTGGACAGTGGAAGACGAAGAGTTATAAACGAGACACTTATCGCCTTAATGGGAGCGCACATACGTTTCCATTCATTTTCAAAAAAAAATCATACTATAGATACCTGATAAAGATTACATGCAGTGAAGAAGCCTGTCTACTCTACTGAATTGAGTTTCAGATACTTCAAAGTAATCAAAAGAAACTCAGCTGCGTTAAGTTGCTATCTTGTGCTGGTATTCCGTGGGCATTTCAATGTGTAACTAATTCATTAATTTAAATTTCTGTTTCATTGCATGCGGTTATTCTAGGCCATTTTCTTCATAATTCTCAATTTGATATTAAGGTTATTTTTGTTTAGTTGAATCTGAAGGTTTATACATAAGCAATCATGTTTATAAGCATACACTCTTTAGAATTACATAATTCATAGCTAAACAGATTTGGGTACGATCCGGAAAGGAAAGCGAATTGGTTTCGGGGCACTATGACGCAAATTTGCGACGCGTTAACACCCCGCACTGGTCAACCCAAGCAACTGGTGGTCCGTGGAAATCTAATGACTTCATGTGATCAGCTTGCGAAGCAGGCGCCAATACACCGATTATACGCATTCGCAATTGGGCCTGTTCCTGGCAGTAGTCTGCTGAGCGCGAATACGGGTAAAGGGCCGTAGCTTCCTTCTGTGAGACAGTGATAATCCGCAAGGTGGCTGCTGAGCGGGATCGACCACTTAGAGCCGAGGCTGCAAATATGTAGGCAAGGCCTCGACTGGCGCAGGTAAATAATGGTGAACACCATTCTACTCTACCGCAAACGAAGTCTTCAGGGTCGACAGCACTCTTAGTAGGAACCCCGTAAATGACTTTGAGGAGAATGACGGTTCGTAGAAATGTTGATTCATCGTGATACGACAGTGCGCGAGCCTGAGAAAGCGTATAGTGCCCTCTAAGATTATGATGACTCCGATATCCGAGACTATCTTAGCCAAGCGGTGGAAAAGGAATGGTTGCGTGCCGAACGGAAATCACGTTACCCTTCGGTATCACTGATGGCGAATATCGTGGGGTTTTAGTCGGGAGTAGTTCTAAATGTGGGCCGTGAGTTATAACGGATTTCTCCACGTTAAAAAACAAGGTAGAGATTAGGGTCTTCCTTTGATTCGAGCAGCAGCTAAAGCCGCGGCTTTAGCTGCTGCTCGAATAGGCTGGCTAGACCGGGTTAGTACTACGGCCTCGCAGAATACCTATAACATTTTAGGCTTCTGCGTTTCGATCCATGAGTGAGGTAACCGGAGGCCCCCTCCCCCCTCCCCATTCCCTCCCATCTCCAAAATATCCTTAAAGGCCGGCAACGCACCTGCGACACCTCTGGTGTTGCTGTAGGTGAGTGATGGCAATCACTTACCATCAGGTGAACCGCTAGCTCGTTTGCCGCCTTTCCCATAAAAAATACTGTGTTGTAATTGTTGTAGTTTTAGATTAAAATTATTTCATTATTTTGGTGAATTTGAAGCTTATTCAATTAAAACTCTTTTAAAGCAGGCGATCCTTATTTTTCTTGAAACAAATCTCACATTGAAAGTTAGGATCAGAGGCCAATAAATAATACTAATATGTCAGGGTTACAGCCAATTTCATGCATAAATGGATATATTCAAAGCTGGTACCTATTAAGTCTGTTTTATTCTTTGCGTTACATATTGTATCCGATATACGCTAGAATACTTAAAGTTGCTAATAAAGTTTATAGTCCTGAAATAGTCACATATATTTTGTACTACAATTGAATTAAGATTGTGTTTTACATGTTATTGCATAAATTCTTTATCGTAGCCACGATTGTTGAGTGATCAGAGTATTTGCCTCCGAGTAGGAAGATCCGACTTCGATTCTCTTTCCGGTTTTTTTGAGGGCTTGTACCAATGTCTTTTAGGGTTCCGTACGGAGCCTTGTCCGACGGAGTCCGCCCGCCTACACCGTCTGTCCGTCGGTCCGTCCGCCTGTCTGTCCTACCTTTAAAGAGCTGTCTTTATAACCGTAATAGGTAGCCGGTTGAACGTTATAGACATATGTAGGGACTGTCATAACCACTATTTAGCAGGCTCTTCATGCAGTGACGATTATCACGTGGCAATAAAAAAATTAGGCTTTCAAGAGACATTATTCAAAAAAATAATAATAACTACACACATTACTATAGAATGATACTTTTTATATATTTGTGTGAAGTACATCACACATTTTCATTAAACTCTCAAATTTATCTTGCAGTAAAAACTATTACTACATGCTTCGATGTTCGGAATTTAGAATTTAAGTTTATAATTATTGATATTCTTCGTAGTTGGTGAAGCGGCATAAGCAAGCGGCGACGACAGGAGCGTGTAAATTATGAAACTTGGAAGCGTGGTTGCAATTTTCACAGCTGTATATAAATTTGCCATGCACAAAAGTAGACACGACTGTGAAACGATAGATGAGCTCTCTTTGGCTTTTCGGCACGTTTCTATATACACGACTGTATTCAGTTAGTCTGTTGTTAGTATAAAATTGATTTGAGTATGTAGATTATACTCACAGCTTTGAAGTATCTGCTGTATTGAATGAATATTAATTGTTTTGTTTTTATTTATATATTAGTATTATTGTTTAAGAATTAAAACTATCAAGTTTTTTTCTTTATATATCGTATTTCCATGACCTGGTAGTTACTCTGGATTATTAAACAAAGTTACAATTAAAACCTATGAACGGCTGTGCTGCTGTCGAGAGAATACGGATAGGAACAAAACAGGAATAATAGCGTGAAATATTAGTAAAAAGTTATAAATTTTATAAGATATATTATAAGTATGTACTACTATATATTTCAATTGTTATGGGTTGAAAGTTTTATGACTAGTGTACAATTATTTCAATTAGTCAGATCGAGTTTAACAAATTGCTGGCCCCGATCCGTTAGTTTTCAAGCACTAAATAAATCAATATCGGGTAATGGTTTCTACGCCTAATTCCAGAATTGTGCCAGAGCATTTAGTACTATTCGAATTAGCTGCAGCTGTCAGATTTAGGCAAACATTCGTAGAGCTCGTTTGGAACGGAACTAGGATCCGCTCTGTTTCTCACATTAGTTCAATCCCGATGAATTGGTGCAGTTGTCTTGAGAACGCCAGAATTTCGTCTGAGACCACATTGTGTTGTGGCGTTCAATTGTTCATCGGAGGAATATTGTTTTGAACATTATTATTGAAGTTGTACTGTTCTGCTTCTTTGTTTCAAGTTACCAGCTAATATTCTAATTTTATGAGAAATCTGAACGTTTAATTTATATTTGCGGCAAATGAGTTTTTCGGAATTCTGAAATACAATAAAACTTAAAAATTTTTCGCTGTTTTCAGATTTGCAATAAGTCTGCATAGAAGGAATAAATTATAATCTCAATTCATTACTTCTAATTTTGGTACAATTTGTGTTAAACAATAAATACATAATATTTTGGTTACAAGAAACATATCAAAGTATTTATTCTACCTAAAATCTTATGGTCTATTTTAGTAACACTAGATAAATATAGTCTTTCAGAAGGGATAATACACCATCTTTTTCTCCAGGTGCCGAGCGTCACTAGTGCAAGGGAGGTTCCAGTAAATTGCGCTCATCATAGCCTATACTCACCGCTGGCCCAGGGTTGTTAGTATGGGCCAACCTTCCAAGAAACAGCGACAGCTGCTTTCCGTAGTAGTTTCGCTTTGCTACCACGATGAGCGGAAATGTTTAGAAACCGTAAATCTGTTTCCACTATCGAGACCCTGGTCGTGCTGCCCCAAGCAGTCGCTTGGCTCTACCGTGTTCTAAATGATGCATCATCAGGAAGGTGGAAGATCAGGCAGTTAGAACGCGACCATACCAATGGCAGTGCAGGATGTGTGTAATACTATCCGTAATATAGTACTTGTACGTAGATAAGGCAAGTATAAATGAAGTTGTAAACAACAAACACTTAATTAATTGTCATAATCAATGCTCTATTCGGGCTACAAATTGCCTTGCAAACACTTAGTTAATATTTCCACACAAAGACTACATAGAACGGAACGTGTAACAAATTACCTAATTTCTCTTTATGTATAACAAAATGAGTCTGAAGTTGTTCAAATTGGCCATTTCACACTAAAACAATTTTGTATGAAGGAGGGAACCTTATTAAAAGATTTAATCTAGGACGCGACTGAAAGCGAACACATTTTATTTAATTTTCGTATAACTCTTACGAAAGTTAGATACTAAGTTCGCAATGTTATGAATTTTTCAACATACTTGTAGATTGAAGTTAATTATAGCCATGTTTCACACGTTGTGGAGACTAGTCAAATATTTAGTTGTATCTCAATTTTAATTTAGTATTCTGAATTATATAGATAGATACATATGTTATATAAATGTATAGAACTCGGTTAACTGACATGGTCTTAGGGATCAAGTCTGAAATTGAAATGGGCCGGCCATATAACTCGCAGAAATGACAACTATTGGGGAAGAAAAGTTCTCGTGTGTAGGATGAACCCCACAAGATAGAGTGGGGATCAATAGATATTGCGAAAAGTCGAAGGATGCAGGTGACTCAGGATCGTGCTTTGTGGCAATCTTAGGAGATATATGTTCAGCAGTAAACTTGGCGAACGCTGTATTGATGTTGATGAAATCGATTTTAAACAAATTACATTATCTACAATTCTGGTTTTTACTAGTTTCTACTTTCTAAACATTTAGTTAGTGTGTTTAAATATAAAGTGTTATCATTTTACCTACTCCTTTACTCACTAATATACAATGACGCATAGCCACCTGTTTTAAAATAATATACTCCAATGAACGCACATACTCGTTTAACAAATGCATACTATCGTTAATTGGTTTATCTTTTAACTTAACCTTCATTTAACAGAAGGAAATATGAGTAATACACAGCTCCAAGCAGATCCGGACGTAATATCGCATGAAGTTCTTGCTTTTGAGAGTGACGCCCGAGGCACTAGACGGAGCTTTTAACAGGTAATTGCGTTAATATGTCCCGGCGTACGACACCTACGAAATTAGATGAGCCGACACCATTCGCGTGTGTTGATGTAACTTTTTATATGGCTTTAATCATGCGTATATTTAAGTGACTTTAATTTGAAGTAAATATTATTTGCAGTATGGTACATATGTGTACAGTAATAGGCGACTAAGGAAAAATCTATTAAACAATATCCATGAGTAAGCCTGTCGACAACGCTCACCACTCGTTCTCTCTACGCACGTTTTGTCTCCGTAGAGATGAAAATGGACTGAGTAAGTCCGTTTAGATATGTTGAATTAATATCAAATAGCAATCCCTGATGCTGACGGCTTGATATTCTCCATCTCTAGTATATAGAATTTGGGTTTCACTTATTTGCTATTTTGAACATAGGTTAAATTGACTTTTATTCCAAATATTTTTGATACAACATAAAATATTATAAAAAAAAAGTTTTTTTTTTGGTATATTATCTTATTATCATATGTAATAATATGTATAGATCGTATATATCAGAGACATAAGACGTATCAGACACTCAAATTTATTCGATTTATATCGTTGGCTTGGTCACTAAGATGGCGACAGGATTACCACCGGTCAAGTTGACCCAAATAAACTATGCTGAAAAGTGGGTTGAAATGAAAATATAAAATGTCTGGACCTCGAACTATCCCAGTATTGGTCGAGAGAGATCCTTTATTTATATTTATTTACATGCAAATATCGTCCCGATGTTTTTCTTCCCCTTGTACCTATTGGCATTCTTTTAGAGGGATAACAGTTTTGTGAAATGTGTTATTGTTTTCAGTATTTATCTTGTTTATTATGCTAAAATATGTTTATTTTACTTAAAGCCTTATTTAACATGAAATACCAAGACAAATTTCTTAAAATTTTGCGGTAAAGAAAGGTAAATGTTCCATTTTAGAATAAGAACATGGCTCCTGGTTATAATTTAAGCTCTCTTTTAAAAATATTCCTCGTGGTTTTTCAAAGAAAATAATTACAAGTTTTTTTTTCCAACATTTTAATAAGTAACAGATACCAAACTAACTTACTTTCTTTGGAAATAATATATTATGTATTATGATCTTTAAAGGTTTTATCATTTGTCTATACAACCCTTTTTAAAGGTTAAATGTCATTCTTTCTTCTTTTTCTTCCTCATTCTGTTAATAATCCACTACTGGAAGTAGGCATGATGTAGGAGGATTAGGTATTATCACCACGCTGGCACTAAAACCGCCTCGTACTTTAAACGTGGGTGCTCCTCATTAGTGTGTATCTTCAAGCTGGTGTAGTATTTTATCAAGTATTTATAAACTTCAACGTCTGTTGAACGTCATGATTTTTTCAAGGTTTTTCCTAAGGTCAACTCTTACGATACCCACAGGAAGAACGCGGGAAGATTGTCTTACACCGCAATATTTTTAATTATATTTGTTTTAAATGCAACAACACCACTAACAAACTTAAAGGATTATCGACAACTCATACACGTATTTCGTCTTTACAGATATGTAAATTTCAATTTACTGTTGATGGTTGTATCGATCTAGTCTGACGTTGCAAACTCGACCTTTCTGCCGTTGACATGGCTTGTCAGCCTACTATGTGTCGAAGCTCTGAAACGTCTACTCCTATTTTCATTTTCGATTACTGCGACTAAGAGATAGCACATTGGCTAGTAATTGAACCGCGGACGTCTTTGATATATCGGCTCTTTTATCGGATTGGACGGTTGCAATAACAGACCGTTGATTGCTTCCAAGTGGACTTGGGAGATTGATTATTTTCTCGTTACTCGTCCCGTGCTTCACTACATTGTTTTCCTTTACGCATTGTCACCTATTATTTATTTAATGGGCAAGAGTTCTAAATTCAGTTGAAATATTTTATATAATAATAATGATAACCTTTACGAATCATTCAAATAAATATGTAGTTTCCAAAATTTTATTTAAAAACGATGTTATAAAAAATATATGACATATATTAGGGCTCATTTTTATATAATATTATTGACTACAAATTCATCTCTGTATCCCTGATACCTTTCACGTGTAATCTTAAACTTTTTGCTAGAATAATACACTCTCTCTCTTTCCACAATCATATCCTGCACTTGCGCGAAAATACACACAGGCATACACACATACATACTTTGTGCCTTAAATTTTAAGAGAGAATAAAAACCAATAGGGAAAACTAACGGTAAAATCTTAGAAGAGTGTGAGTGAATAAACGACATTTATTACAACTATGATTAATTGTTACAGTACGTAATCAATAAGTACACAAAAGTTACAAAAAAACGGAAAATCCTCTTTCTGACATAGGTCGTATATTTATACAATATGTCTAAATCTGTATTGTAAAAACCAGCAAACATTAATGTGAAAATATTGTTGGTTGAGCGAACCGTCCGTTCGCCGCCAGCCAAAGCTCATAAATAAACAGAAAACTGGATGCTCTGTCGAAAAGTTTCATAAAAAAACTCACAAACGTAAAATTTACAACCCGGGAATTTTGGCGCGTTTTAATTAACCAAAACGGTGGACGGAAGTTGAAACAACGAAATTTATCGAAGGTAATTAAATTACTGCAAATATTGCATTAGATATTCTTACTTCCAGCGCATCATAGCGATTGTTTGAGTGAGTTATTTAATATGGTTTGTATAAATTATATCTTATGCGGAAATATGTTTCTACTCTATTAACCTAGACGGAGTAGTCATTCGACAACTTATGTGTTTGTATTGTAAAAAGCTTATGAATATATAAACTAGTATTTACAGCGCAAACTTTACTGAATATTTCAATCTGAAATCATAATATCGTTCTCCACTCCGTGCTATAACTTCGCAGATTATAAAAGATTATGTAATTATGTGTACCTAAAAGTTGTGTATTTGTTTGCAAACTGAGCGTAGCACATTTGCATACATACGAACAAAACAAGACGCGAGAGTAGGTTGAAGGGTGTTGTAGAAGTAAAGTTCCTTTCGTATAATGAAGATGAGCGAAGAGTTGAGTAATCCGCCACATTGGAACAGAAACTTGAAACAAACCGCATCCGTGCTTGGTTAAACCGTACTTGACTTGTTGCCTCGACTTATTTGTACGATCGACGATCTTCAAATAAAATTAGGATTCTACTAATAACTTTTTATTAATATATATTATTCTGTATGTTTCTTAAAACACCTTTGTGAGATGATGGTGAATGGATATGGGATTTTAATCTCGTAAATTTAAAATTAGATATACTTTCATTTCTGAACTGAGTAACTTTTACTTGAGTAACGAAATGGCCTAAATAGAGGTGCTAATCTTGTATTATCGAAGTTAATGTATATACTTGGGTGTCTTATAATAAAAAGTCATTTAAGAAATAGACCTTTTTAAAAAATCTGTAAAAATTTGACACTACATCTAATTCTAATGGTGATAACGTCACAGTACCTTTAATTGTGATTGGGTAAATGACGACGAATCAAATATATGTATTAAATATAGTGATTGATGTAAAAAATCACTATTACTAAATTTGTAATTATTATGGTTCAGAATATATCATACCGTGTGTACCGTGCTTTAGTTTGATCTCCTATACGGAGGGCTTGTACCAATGCATTTTTCGAAACTTATGTACGATTTGTATCGTTGGCCTGGACATTAAGACGGCGACAGACTCCACACCTGTCACGTTGTTCCAAATAAGCGGTCATAAGCTTAGGGATTTAATTTATTTTTTTATATGGTCTGAAATTTTTTTACAATCGTTATCCGTAAGATATATTATATTACACCATCGTCTTCTCCGAATGTCTACCACACCTGCAAGTGGCCTACTGGCTAACAAAGGAAAATCTTGCGGTCGATTGTTACAGAGGGACTGACGTCAGAGTTATCAAATCAGTTTCGTTTAATTTTATACATTTCGTTGTTATCATAATGACCTTCAAGGTTAAGCTTACTTATCGCAAATTCACGTCGAGGACTGGTCTTCCCCAAAGATTTCCAAATAACAACTGTCCTGAACGATCTACGACGGAGAATTTGACTGGTAGTCGCACAACCCTATTTCTTACTATACTACATTTATCGTATGTAAATATTAATCTTACAAGCTGTCCAAGGCAGAAATAAGCCTCTATCAATGGTTGGATTTCTCGTATTACGCATGACAAGTGGTTGGTGACCGTAGTACCACACGCCATTTAAACGCTGACCGGTATAGTTAATGGTTAAATTTTTAGAGAAAATTTTATATATGTTATATGGTGTGTAGTTTGTAGGTGTTTTACTTTCTTCAGCTATCAAATAATTACTTATTTTTACTAATATGTATATTTCGTTACTTGTTCAATGAATACTTATGAAATAATATTTATTTTTATCACGTCATTTATTTTATATGAATAAATACAAGTCAATTGCGGTTAAAATATGTTTATTAGTATTAACATAACTTTTAATTAAAAAAGTAGATACACAAAAATATTATTCATTGGTTCCCATTTTGTATACAACAGGCGTTGATATCATGCAGGTAATCATATATTGTGTAACATAACTAATATGTACGCTGTTATACAAAAAGCTGGTTTCTCAAAATATACGCATCGGAGCGAACAAGCACTTATGCGGTTGGAACAATGTACAGTAACTTTATTGAATAATATAGGAGGCACAAAATCGATACGTTGATTTCTATCTGAGGAATTTACTTATCAAGGAAATTAAGCTTTTATATAAAATTGTGAATAACCTGTATGACTGAAGCAGCGTGGCACCCTTGCCATATTTGAGACAAGGCCTTTGTCCAGCATTGGGCATTTACAGACTGTTATTTTATTTTTTTAATGTGGCACATTATGGTTTTGTTCTATCTAGACTATCATGGTGAAACCCTGATTGAGACTATTTTCGGTTAACAGGCAGAGTTTATCAATTGCAAATTTATTGAAGTTAAAACAGAGGTAATAACTTGTGTTTACCCTCACGATATGTAGTTACAAAGAAGCAGGAGTTACAACGCGTAATACTTAAAAGGCATCAATGAATTTGTAACGTACAAGTTTTTACTATTGCAAGCTTGCGAACCTAGGTCTTACAATACAGTAAGCAGGTCAAGTATGCTGACCATCAGCATCATGTTATTCAACTTCATATTTGTCACATCATTGTCGTCCTTTTCCAATGACACAATAAGTTATCACATTTTATCAGTCAACATTGATGCGTAACAAATAGTTTCGTTTTATCATATATTTTTACCTTTTAACAATTACGTAGATAATCTCCTCTCCGATTATTCCTATCAATCAATATAGCGAGGATATAAGAGGACCACATTGAAGTTGTGCATTGTGTTTTTGCATTTAAAATATGACGTAATTATTATCCGTTTAATAAATTGGCAGGGTAAGACAATTACTACTATTAAATTACTTCGTTTGAACGAAATATTTGAAATGTTTTTCAAGTATCGCTTTAACATATTACGCGCATTTTATTTGCTGTGCTGCCAGTGCATTTACACAAATATTTTAAATTACTATGTGTAAAATAAATATTAAATGTCTTTGTAAATATTAATAGTGTTTTTTTACTAAAGTATTGCTTCACTTTCATAATAAAAATAATGATATAATAGCTTAATTCGTCCTTACATTGTAACTGACAATTACATGTCACGAATATATTAAGTACATATTTTTTGTTCATTAGGTAGGTTAGTTTTAATTTAGTTAATATTGTTTTTTTGTTGCTTTTTCTGAGTTTTATAATTCGCTAAAAACTGGGTAAGGGCCTAAGACGGTGAAAATCTCCTCTAAAGCCTTCCACGTTTCCCGTCTTGTGCTGATCTCATCCATAATTTGCCTGCTGTCTTTACTATGTAATCACTCCATCTTTTTTGTGGTGTTATACAACCTACGAAGTACAAGTTGGTAGATTCTTTTGTTCACCATTCATTGCTCGTTGCATGTGTCTTGCCCATTTCCACTTTGAACGTAATATAGGGACGGATATTTTTTTTTCGTATTTTATGTACAAATTCAAGATTTGAAATTTTCATTTAGTTTTTAGTTTCCTATTATTTACGGATTTTATCACGTTTAATTTTGTTTTATATTCCCGACGTTTCGTTTGGGACTACCTAAATAATTATGAAGAGACCGAAACAGGTCAAAATCTGAAGGTCAGGTCTATGTGGTGGATGCATTAACCAAGGTCTGGCGTTATCATTATGTAGAACCACACCCTTTCTGTTGTTCAATTCCGGCCGGTTTTAAGCCAATTTTTGTGTTTCATGGGCTGTTGGCAGTAGAGATCCGAATCGTTAGTTTTGCCCGCCGGTAAAAGCTCATAATGAACGATGCCTTAATATATATGCCATAATATTTCGACGAATTATAATCGACTTTGTCCGTAACGGGTCGACCAGAGCAAACTTCATCTTTGACATCAGAATTCCCGGACTGAAATCGCTTGAAGCAATTTTGAGCTACTCAAAATTTTGAGTCAGTAAGACACTGCCCTTGAGTACATAAACAACTCAAATTTTTATCGCAACTTGTGTCGCATTTTTACCATTTTTGTAATAAAACTTCAAAATTAATCGAATTTCTTCGATAGATTCACTCATTTTGGCGGTTAGAAAAACCATAGGAAAATAGCGGGAATCCGTTTTTACTTTTCATTTTTCTGTTTTTAAAAAGTCATCTATTTAATAGTATCAAAACCATCCAGATACAAACAGTACAACCAAAGAGATTTCACGACAACTTTTTACTTATAAAATACGAAAAAACTTTTTCCTCGACCTAATATATTTTCCACGACATCTTTAGCTTTAGTTCTTTTTCTTATAGTGGAGTTTTTGTTACGATCACGCTTTACTTTCATAGTTAGCTTTAATTTCATAAATCACATGTATTAAAGCTCTGTCCCCGTTGATGACACCATTTTTTTTTTTTAAATCGTTATGTAGGCAGTTGCGGAGGAGTTTTTAATTTTTTTTTACAGGAATGGTAGCAAGCTTAAAGCTGCTCAGGCAGCTTGCTCATTTGCTATAGAAGGAGAATACAACACCAGAGGAGCTACAGATGCGTTTTCTGCCTTTAAAGGTAAGGCTCTTGTTTCTTTATTTGGAAATACCGACGGCGACCACTGATTCCACAAAGACTGAAGTACGTGACAGAAAATTCCGCGAGAATCGCATCGCATCATGTTAAATTGTCATCCATCTAGATAGTATTGGTGAAATTTAATATTCTGTCACGAAGTACGATGGTGGAACTTAACGGTTAGATTTTTTCCGAAAAGTTAATCAGAACATTCCCTGAGGTAAATGCGGAAGAAGATGCATTGAGATGCAACATCTCTTCGCAGTTCCAAGGGATCAAGCCAATCAGAGCTTGGTCACCGAGGAAAGTTTCTAATTTTACATATTTACATATCATATGGATAACTGTACTCAGATTCATAACCGTTATTAACTTGTAAACTATATAAAAACTGTCCCATGCGGGAATCGAACCCACTACCTGCAACTTAATGTATAGACATTACGCAATGGGGCACAAAACTGCAATTACTGCGCATTCGGTAATGAATGAGCCATATTGATGAAACCTACATTTTTGAAATATTATAAAATTAAAATAAAAGTATTTTGAGAATATGTGAAATTTAGTAACCCTTGGTCGATCAGTGCGGTGGAGTTTGCCTGGTTCATAAAAACTTTCTACATTTATTAGTTATTACTATATTAGAAATAAATAACCACAAAATATAGCTATAATGGATCCCAAATAAAATTATATAAGTTATACGAAAATGTGTTCATGATTGACTAAACATTTTCACATTGTTGTAACTTTTTCAGCCTTTAAATATCCTTAACCATTGTCCAATAAAAAATATATAGTTGTAATGTATATATTTAAATGATTGCATCAATTAACAAGAATATCTTACAGTTTTTTGCACGGTGTTTCAAATATAATCATTACAGCCTGTTTCATTATATAAATTAAGATTAATTTTATTTACATAGATAGATAATCTATAAAATTAATAATATGCAATTCATGTAGTTGCATACTATTAATTTTATAGGTCCGGAACTTTCACATCAATACTAATTTTCCGCTCGCTTCAACACGTTCAATTATGTTTACGAGCTCTAGATTTTGCTTTAATATGATGAAAGGATGACTTTTAATATATTATTAGTTATTAATTTTAATTAAGTTGAAATTTACTTACAAATCTTGTTTTTTTATCGTTTTATATTACATATTCATGAACGTACAATTTTCTAATAAGTAGTCTTGTTTTGTAGTATTTCGTAATCATCATATTTAAGAAATAAAAATATAATTGAAAGGTTTGAAAAGACGCAATATACAGTTCTAAAATCGTTGGGATTATTTAGATTATACGAAATATAGCTCTTACATTGTCTAATATAACATTCTTGTACTACAAATACATTACATTTATCAGTAAAACATTCATTGTGATTAAGCTTCGATGTAAGATAAAAAATTTACTAGCTAAATTTTTATTATTTTCAATTTCAAATTTTTCAATGATTTTATGAACTTTGTTACTCAAGTTTAATTTACTAATTATGTTAGAATGCGATGAATAAGGTGTACCATTCGAACTATCGTATGATTTAGTGATGGTTTGTACGCCATTCAGAATATCAGTAGATGTTTCTTTTTCGTCTTCATCATCTGACCTTTCAGCAGATCCAAATTGGTTATCTGGGCCTTCTATAGGAGTTGTGTACTTGTTATCTTCCTTGTTATGACCCTTTAATCGATCCGTACCAGGTATTTCTGTAAAATAAAGTATATTAAAATGGTTTTGATTAACGAAAAATATTGGGATAGAACTTAGAAAATCACCAGACAGGCGGATTGTTGGTCGCTGTGGCAGACGCCTTGCAGCAATTTCAAAATACACAGATTTTCGGCCTGGTGGTAATTTTTAAGATGCCATCTGTTCCACGCCATGAGATTTGTCTGGTAATAAACTTAGTCAATATCTACGGAATGAGACGGAGTGATAAGTTTTCCGAAGCAGCAAATTTTTGCACTGTGATTTCATAAAAAACACATGTTTTGACTGCCTTAGTTGTAAAATTTTATAACGACTTTCTTTTTAATTGAAGCATATTTCGGTTTCAGGTACAACGTAAATTTTTTAAACAAGAAGTAAACTATGTATTCTGCTTAATACTTACTACCACACATACCTCGAAATATATGGATATTTAAAGATTTTAATAACAGTAAGAGTTTAATACAATACGTCTCTCTGCTGTGTGTGGTGACATGTAAAACACACGTCGTCTCACATCGCAGTGATATACCTAATTTGAGAGCGCTGTGAGAGGTGACGGGAATATATGTCTTGCATGTCGGAATTAATCTAAAGAATTTAAAATACACTACTTTCCTGGTATTAAGTGCAGAGAGTTAAGTTTAAATAATTTATATACACATGATATACTATTATTATGTTTATATATTTAGATATATTATATTTAATACATATTGAGAGTCACAAGGAGAGGCCGCAGTATGACCGTAGTGTGGTACCTATGCACGGAGTTCACGGCTCCTTAATAGGAAGAATTGGTGTGGCTGCTGGTTGATTTAAAAGCTATAACTTTACTATCAGAATGTCTTTTACATTAATTGGATTTGATATTGATTACGATCATATTTTAAGGATATTCGCAAAATAAAGGCATCATTTTTTATGCCGTAATTACAGTTGTTTCTAAATAATAAATTATAGTAATATATACGCAACAAAGGTAATAATTTTTAAACTATTATTGTCAATCGTATACAATGTTATGAGATAATCGCTCTATTACATCTTAAGCTATGCGCCATTATGCATGGCTGCCCATTTAGGTCATTTTGTGCATTATTCCATTAGTGGTAGCGCTTTTGCTGCCTAAATCTATTCCGCTCTTAATAATAATCAAGCTACATATACGTCCTAATTCGATACTAATATTCTGTCAAGATTTAATGTAACAATAGGGGTATATTCCAATTAAGACTTGCCGTGCATCTATTGTAATATAAGCATGTATACAAGTTGGTTACAATAAGTTTTATTCATACAGTATCCAAATCTCAACAATATAATACTTATTATGTAATACGCTGTGCTGGTGCTAAATAATTTTTTAATAATTTGTGAAAATTTAAAAAAATTAAACATAAATATTTTGTTTCATTAAATTGTATTAACGGCGAAGACAATATATCTTAGAGCTTGTAATGTATTCGATATATTATTACCACCAAATTATTATTATTATTACCTTCGCCACCAAAACCAACACACGACTAAGATACGATAATATATATCAGATACACTAATATACATCCTATCGGAAGCCATAGCAGGAGCCGCCGCACTTGTTTGATCCATATGCGGGGGTTACCGTTCGTGTTTTTGCAATTAAACGTATGTTATTGCTCAGATGATGATTAGGACTGTAAATTTAATTGGTATGCTACAAGTAAAAGTCGAAGAATCTGGATAGAGAATCAAATAAATAATAATAAATAAATCGCATAGAAAATTTTGGCGCTAATCGCAAAATAATTGTTCTAAAGCGGCAATAACAAATTTAATTAATTACATTTTTATCGTTCAAGAATATTAAAAGAATATAAGAGATCATATTTAATTTAATTTTTATTGAGATTTATTCGCATACGGCATTATTGCATTCGCATAATAGTATGGTATGGTCCTCGATGTACATAACTAAGAAACATTTAATAATAGAAGAAGAATATAATATTCATAATATTTTAAAGTATCTTCGTTGTATGTTAATAAAGAGCAATTTCTATGTTCTTCTTCTTCTTCAACGGACTCTCTCAATCAACCAACTGCATCAGGCTCATGGGAGGCCTTAGGCTGGTACTTACGAACGAAATAAATAATTTAAATCTTCCTTCATTAAAACGACCAAAGAAGGCTGCTGAAGGCCAAGTGATTTTTCTGGAATTTTCCCTTACACACATTTTGCACGCCTGCACGCACATACCATATGTGATGGCAGATCATTTTACGCTGTTCACCTTCGGTGTCTACGTCTAGTATAAAGTAAGTAATAAGTAGTAATTAACACTTACCATACAGTCTGATAACGCTGTCGACTTCACCCAGTGAATTTTTAGCAACGCATCGGTAGCCTCCGACATCAACCTTTTCCAATTGGCGTACTGTGAGTGTCATGCGACTCTCGAACGAGCTCATCATTGTATTGACTACTTCGTACTTGCTAGACGATATTACCATTTCATCTAGTAAATTAAGAAATTTTTATATGATTCTTAACATGTAATTAGTTCATTAACATTATTAAACTTATCAGTAACTTCTCCTCAGAAACTTTTCTGGTTATGTTTCATCATATGCACAATATGATAAGAATTCATGTTAAGAGATAAAATCATCATCAGAAACATAAAATTTTAATGTCTGAATACTTTAATTATTGCTGTGTAATCAAAAATCTTTCCATGGCAAGGAATTCATTAACTCATTCTGTTAAATATTCTGTTTAATGTTGGGAAATTATCCATTGCGTTGAAAGCTTTTAATTATCAGTTTGTTGCGTATAAAATAGAAAGAGTAATTTATACTTAAGAAATACTTAAAACTCAGTATGCAATTATTATTTTAAAAACAGGGGAAACTATTACAGAGCTGAAATAGTTTTATAGAGAGTTTTAAAATTGCTACCATTTCCTTGTTGTCCCTGACGATCTAAACAATCCTTCCATCCCGTTATGTCGTTCACCCTCGCAGAGCTTAGTAAGCCCCGGGGTCTGTTGTCCGCAAATGATAAAGTGACTAGCTTTCTTACGAAAATACTGTTGCGTTCTACTACACCTCGCGCTCGTTTTAGAGCTTCTATTTTCTCTTTTAATGATATATTATAAAGTGTGCTTAGAAATTGTTTAAAAGAGTGTATTTGGAAGAGATTTTATTAGTTAACTGTAACCCGTACCTTCGCTCGCTTAAAATCCGTAATCTGATTCTAATTTAGTAAATTATTTTTTCTGTCTAATGTTTTTATTGTAACATGTAATAAACTGATGATTTACTTAAAGATATCTTAATTTTTTTTTAAATAAATAGAAAGTAATAATTTTCAATAATTTTAGCGTTAAACTTTAATATGGGATTCCAATGAACAATCAATGTGACATTATTTTTACATCGAAACTTAAACAACGTCTCTTTCTTCGAGGAGTTCGTTGCCGGCCATATTCAGTTAATGCTCTTGAGATTAACTGAATTTTACCAAATATTTCTCATTTTTTATGGAAACAGCTACAGCTTTTCACGATAACAGTATTACCATGTTCAATTATTTATATTAATTAAAGTATTTTTACTCAGTTTTAAGTTTTTAGTTCAAATTAACCATTAACCAGTGTTGTCACTAAATAAATTTGTTGCACTTTATTGCAGTTAATCAACATAAATTTTAAACCTCAGAAAATAATAAAATGAAAATAAACAACCAAAAACCAAATGCAGTATTATAAGTATAAGTAAACACATAAATATGTACATACGAATAATATACTAATAAAAAATTTCTATATAAAGAAGATATCTAGATTAAAGATGTAATAAGCTCTTGGGTCGGAAAAGGCAATAAGTATTCCTTTAGTAAAGTTTTAAAATTATGAAGGCATTTAGCTTGTTGGCAGGTAAAGACTCAGAGTTGTATAGCTTGAAAGGTGAATATTAAATGTAGGAGGTTATGTTGACTGGAGTTGTCAAGGACAAATAATATACAGGACGAAAATTGCGGTTACATTATTCAGGCCGATAGTTAAATAATCTGCTATACTTCTGAAGATACTTCTGAGATTTTGGATTTAACAGAACACGGTAAAGTACAGAGAAGAGAGAACATTATCATTCCAGTAAAGGCGGATTGGGAGCCACTTGTATTGATTTCGGAATTCGGAGAAGTGGTCATATTTACGTAAACCAAATATGAAACGAATGGACAATATTCTCAAGACTATTAATCTGTTCTACAGTTAAGTCAGTATAACAGACATCAGCGCAATCTTAGATGGGTAATAAGATAGATTGTGCTCACTCAATTTTAGTAGATGTGAGTAACTCACTTCCTCAATTTGGGGTATCCACGGCAATATATTGTCCATTCGTTGGGTTGTTTAAGTTCAGTAAATTACTAAGTTGCTGTTGGACTAAATGTTCTAAATTTTTTGAAAGAAAACGTAATATGGACATGGGACGGTAATAAGAAAAAGATGTGAGATTGGACTTTTTGGCCATTGGGACAATTTGTGCGTCTATCTATGTCTATAATATGGGAAAAGTACCAGTATAGATTAAAGACACGAGATCTTAAAGCGAGAGAATCATATTTCTGCTGTTCTTATCACTGCTGTAAGATATAGCTGTGATGTTCTTTTCAACGACACAATCAACTAACTAACGTTATACAAATTCAGGAACTGACGAACTCATGAACAGGAAGGGTTGGTAATGACGAAAAATTATTCTACTTTCTTGATTTATTAGCGTCGTTTAAGAAGATATGAGTGGGCTTATTTAAACATGTTTATATATATTTTATAGAAAATTTATAATTAAAGTCGTATACATCTGGTGCATCACAATATTCAAGGTATTTTAGGTAAGGATTAAGAATTATTGATAATGACATTTTATGCATTACTGAACATTGGCTAAAATATTCTATGTTTAACTTCAGTATGCACCAGGTTGTTAGTTCTTTCAATAGAGAAAAATAATTACGTGGTGGCTCTTTAATATTATTAAGAAGATCTTTGCAATACAGATATCATTTGATCATTGAGTATAAACATTGTGAGAAATACCTATAGAAATGGCTGGTGTAGAGGTTGAGCACCTCATCGTTGTCAGCGTGTGCAAGGTCCTAAAAGCTTTGTATGAATTTTTTGAAAAATTTGGAAGAAGTTTTACTTTAACTTCGTAAACAGATTTATTCTGTTCTGTGTAACCCGAGTACTTTAATATTAATCTCCTAGAAGCTTCTTTCATCAGTGTAAGATTCCGTTTCTTGTTAAAATCATTCAATCTTGGTAACTTGTCTTTAGAACATACACTAACAACGACGTAATGACTAAATTGAAAACTATTGCTACTTTACTTTTCAAGTAATCACTAAGAATAGTATACCTACGGAGTTTCTTTCGCCAGTTTCTTCTCCAACAGAGGAACCTCATTATGGTACGGTGGTAGATTAACAAAAAGCATATCTTTCACAGGAGAAATTATGTCGAAGGGTAAATGATATGTTCTTATGCATTGTTTTTTAAATATTATATACTAAAAGTGTTAATTTATAAGTCTACCTATCATAGATTTTGTTCTTTAGTCATCGTCTTTTCACGGCGATCGAATTATTCAAAGCTTTCAATAAATCATTTAGAAATAATTTAAACAACATGCATAACAACTACACCTCTAGCATAGTAAATGTAATTGTAACTGTAGCCAATACTGTAATTTAATTATATTAATCAAGTATGAAACATTAACTATATTTAATTACCAAGTAAGTAAATTAGTAACTAAATTTCAAGCAAAATTAAAGCTAATTGAAATTGCAACCATATCTCCTTGTAAGAAACTCAAAAGGAAGCGATAGCGCCAGAAATTTCCAATCTTAATTTCGATCGAAACTTCTGTTTGTTTACATCAGCGTACTTCGGTGGATTCCACGTAAGGAAAAGATGACCTTCAAATAAAATTACAGAACTTACCCAAGCCTTCCCACCCCCTTTTTCATTATAACAAGAAATTTCATCTCAATTAATGTCTAAAATAACACTGTAACACTCTTAATAACGCTCGAGTGAGGCCTGCTTAATTAACACTTACATGTCAGCCGCCCTAACATAGATTGATGACAAACGAAAATGACGATCCAGTGCTGTTCACCCTTTCGCGTTGGTTTTCGCTGCGTATCGTAGAAAAGCGCCAGTCATTCCCAACAAGTTCTCGACCAAAACAAAGGCTTGATCGACGGCTGCTGGTTGTAACATGAATCATACTACTGTCGCACACAAATTGATTCCTTAATGCATTTTATTAGTTAGGATATCACGATGGATATTACTTTATATTAATTTGACCTAAATTTACTAATAACATAACGCATTTATCTAATATTCATGTTAACAACAATACTGCGCTATTTATCGCAAATTATACGTAGTACAAATTTTGCAATTTCATGAAATTTCGATATAATTATGAGTAACAATTCTTCGAGTGGGCCATTCCATTGAAGTTGTTATGACCACTTCTGTTCCTCCTAAGTGTTTGCAACGGAGCGTTGTAAACTGCATCACGTAATGGAATAAGAGGAAACAAAGCTCTTCTAGCGCTTGGAACGAGGCCACAAACTATCATAATGAAACTACCTGTATTTTTTCAAAAAATGTCTTTGTTCCTTACAGTGCGTTTTAAATTGTAAGGGTTGTGGTTTTTTGTTAACATTTGTACAAATATTTCATTTATTCTTCGTTAAATGTGTATATTACACAAAAATTTCAATTAATATATTTAATAAATAAAGCATTATTTTATTTATGAGATATTGGCATATACTTATTTATTTATTAAATAAACTTCATATAAATTCTCATAGAATATATGTCAATAGGATGATTCACATATATATATATGTGAATCATCCCATTGTCATATGGTGTTATGTTTTTTATGCGGATAGTAATATTATATATGATGGAACAGGCATATTATTCCATTATGTGAGTTTATTTTTGGACTTTTTAGTGCAGGTGACAAGACCATCTGAAGGTAAGCTGTCACCATGGTTCTTACAGGAGGAAATAAGATAATGATGAGTTGTTACCCATAGAACTATGATGAAACTTCTCGTTGTCCGTAATTAGAGTCTCGTATTCTCGTTACTACCTGGTGAGATGGTGCAAGTGGATGCGACCAGTGTTCTCAAGCCATTCTAGACCAAATGTACCCAAACCGGTGGGTAGCAGCGTCGAAGGTACAAGGTCAAAGTACCTTGTTAGTAGTAACCCTGACTTCGAAACTGAAGGTTTGTGTGATGTATTGTTTGCCCCCAATCACGGGTATATATATATATATATGATTCTTTATTAATGTAAGTATAAGTCAATTTATCTTATCAACATCTAGTCACCAAGATACAAAGAATCTACGTTTGAGACTGAATGACGTGGATGTCGAAAAAAAAGAAATCATCCCACAGGAAAGGCATTTGTTTAGCAGTGAACTATTAACAGTAAAATAAGAAGATATGAGATTCTTTAACGGCTTCGTTCTGAAACTGATAAGTTTTTTTTTGTTTTCCACGAAGTATATGGTCCATCTGTCTATAGACCGAATGTGTTCTTTCTTTTTTTTCACGGAGTCAAGCCCTGTACGGCAATAGCTTTTAATTTTTTTCAGTGATAAAGTGTTATTTTTATACAGGCACAAATGCTTGTCGCAATCTATCTATTGATATAATAGATAAATAACTTGAAACCGTTAGATCGTAATTACTCTTCAAACTTTATTTAATTTATTCAGCATTGCTAATAGAAAGATTCGATTGATCTTTGTTTTGAATTTTAAAATCACGAGCGATTTCTACGAGCTTTATTTATTATAGTAAATGCCAAGGAAAAGTGCGTAGGCGACTCAAAATGGCCACAATACCAAATCGACCCCTTCTTACCTTTACGTGTGCTAAATTGTTCGCTGTTAAAATAAAATAATGCGTCACGCTTTGCCGGTAAACGTATCCCTTAGCGTACTGACTTCGCTCTTTTCACCTTTTTAATATAAAGTTCCCCTTTTAGACACCCTCGCTATATAGGTATATCACTGACTACCGATGTGACACCGATTTGAACTTAAGATATAATGTTAAATTGGCGAATCCCGAAAAAGTGACATGTATTTTTTGAAACTTTAAAATACTAGAAGCTCTAAAACCGGTACCCATTGAAAATTAACCCGTAAATTTCAGACGACAACTGCTGAGAAGAGAACTTTGCCAAACCGCCGACGGCTATAGAGGGGAAGAAATACTAAGTAAAAGCTCGAATCGCTCCATCCAGCTCATTACAGCTCGTTTTCTTACTGGCACTGAATGTAACAGTTGTTTAATCTGAAACATCTAATTTATTACATCTGACGAGCCATCTGTTAGTAATTTGGAAAACTTTAGCTTTTAAGAAGTTAACATTTATCTAAGGTTAACGACTTCATTGTATGTTATATTATTGCCTATTTTAATCAATAAAAACCTAATAAAAACAGTTAAGAATGATGATGTATAATTTAAGATTTTAATTAAATAAGTGCCAAAAGTAACTTATTCACTCACCTACACCTAAAGCAGTTACAGGCGTGCATATACAAAGACAGAAAGTAAACATTGATACATCTTTCAGTTATTCTACAATTGTGCGCTCTCAACAACAAATGCAATATAATCCAAGATATTGTCATCCTTCGTGAATACGTAATGGTATATATATATATATATATATATATATATATATATATATATATATATATATATATATATATATATATATATATATATATATATATATATATATATATATATATATATATATATATATATATATATATATATATATATATATATATATATATATATATATATATATATATATATATATATATATATATATATATATATATATATATATATATATATATATATATATATATATATATATATATATATATATATATATATATATATATATATATATATATATATATATATATATATATATATATATATATATATATATATATATATATATATATATATATATATATATATATATATATATATATATATATGATTCTTTATTAATGTAAGTATAAGTCAATTTATCTTATCAACATCTAGTCACCAAGATACAAAGAATCTACGTTTGAGACTGAATGACGTGGATGTCGAAAAAAAAGAAATCATCCCACAGGAAAGGCATTTGTTTAGCAGTGAACTATTAACAGTAAAATAAGAAGATATGAGATTCTTTAACGGCTTCGTTCTGAAACTGATAAGTTTTTTTTTGTTTTCCACGAAGTATATGGTCCATCTGTCTATAGACCGAATGTGTTCTTTCTTTTTTTTCACGGAGTCAAGCCCTGTACGGCAATAGCTTTTAATTTTTTTCAGTGATAAAGTGTTATTTTTATACAGGCACAAATGCTTGTCGCAATCTATCTATTGATATAATAGATAAATAACTTGAAACCGTTAGATCGTAATTACTCTTCAAACTTTATTTAATTTATTCAGCATTGCTAATAGAAAGATTCGATTGATCTTTGTTTTGAATTTTAAAATCACGAGCGATTTCTACGAGCTTTATTTATTATAGTAAATGCCAAGGAAAAGTGCGTAGGCGACTCAAAATGGCCACAATACCAAATCGACCCCTTCTTACCTTTACGTGTGCTAAATTGTTCGCTGTTAAAATAAAATAATGCGTCACGCTTTGCCGGTAAACGTATCCCTTAGCGTACTGACTTCGCTCTTTTCACCTTTTTAATATAAAGTTCCCCTTTTAGACACCCTCGCTATATAGGTATATCACTGACTACCGATGTGGCACCGATTTGAACTTAAGATATAATGTTAAATTGGCGAATCCCGAAAAAGTGACATGTATTTTTTGAAACTTTAAAATACTAGAAGCTCTAAAACCGGTACCCATTGAAAATTAACCCGTAAATTTCAGACGACAACTGCTGAGAAGAGAACTTTGCCAAACCGCCGACGGCTATAGAGGGGAAGAAATACTAAGTAAAAGCTCGAATCGCTCCATCCAGCTCATTACAGCTCGTTTTCTTACTGGCACTGAATGTAACAGTTGTTTAATCTGAAACATCTAATTTATTACATCTGACGAGCCATCTGTTAGTAATTTGGAAAACTTTAGCTTTTAAGAAGTTAACATTTATCTAAGGTTAACGACTTCATTGTATGTTATATTATTGCCTATTTTAATCAATAAAAACCTAATAAAAACAGTTAAGAATGATGATGTATAATTTAAGATTTTAATTAAATAAGTGCCAAAAGTAACTTATTCACTCACCTACACCTAAAGCAGTTACAGGCGTGCATATACAAAGACAGAAAGTAAACATTGATACATCTTTCAGTTATTCTACAATTGTGCGCTCTCAACAACAAATGCAATATAATCCAAGATATTGTCATCCTTCGTGAATACGTAATGGTGTGATTTGGAGCCGCTACGCAAGTCGAACAGATTTTCTTGACATATTATATGATGTTATTATAAAACCAGAGGATTAATAGGAAATGGATACTTTAAAAAACAGAAAGTAATAAAATTATTATGTTTATTACTTTACTATATCAATAGTTTATTTGGTTTCGGAGTCAAATGCAAGTAATTTTATTAGTTTATATTCTATTGAGGTAAAATTTTCTACATTTCTACGCTATTGGAACGCGCTTACTTTTATGCACTTGGGAATTATGAACCAAAGATTCCGTGACTCGTTCACTTATTGAATCGCGAGAATAGTGTCTGTACTAAGATAAATTTTTCTACAATTTTGTTATTAGATCTTTTCTAAACATGTTAGAAGGCAATAACTTTATATCATTATCCGTACTATGAAGAGCATCATATTTGAATATATTGTGGAAATACAGAATTTCATTTGAAATTCTTGAGTAACTGAAACATGGGAGCCTCGGTACCTTATATATGGCAATATGAATAAAATATGGATTCATCAGTTGAATAAACGACACCTCCCGTTCGTCTAATATTGTATTTTTAGGTGGAAAATAATCACTAGCGTTAGCTTTTTTTTTGTAATGAAATTAACTTTAGATATATTTATGTTTAAAAATGTTTGTTGCTTTTAAATTCGTCAATCGATATTTATTATCGAAACTGCAGTATGATTTCTATCTAAATTATTGTAAGGAAATCAGTTGCAATCGAAACGAGGTAGTGAAGCTTTGGTTGGTCCGGTTGTTTAAGCGGAAACTTAGCGAATCAAAAGCTTCACTGGAGTTGCTGGAATGTTTGATCTGGCAGGGAAACTTGCTTGCAGCTTCCAGACTCCGTCATTTAACATCCAGAGTCACTTGATGTGTTTAGAGATTAGATACATAAGTTTAACTATTACAGTTTCAAGATAGGTAATTTTGCTTTAATGAATCATTTCATTGTCATTAAAATTAAAGTGGGATAATCCATTTTATAAACCACTAGCACTGTTTTTATAAAATGTATTATCTATACATTTTTATTATAAAATGAAACCGGTAGTCACGAAGTTTTTAATGGATTTATTGGTATTAGCAGTTTTGTCGTTTTGTGACTTACATTAGGGTCATTTCCGCTAGTAAGTTTCCTATTTGATAGATGTTACTACGCAGTATATAAAAACTAATTATATTTCAAATAATTGTTTTCGTGTTTACAATATTGACTGCCAATATCATTTTCATTGAAGCTTCTTCGGGTTTACTATAATGTGTGTCCTGAAAAGACCTTATATACTGACTCCGGTGTCATTGTGAGTGTTGACACAACCGATTTTCTGATTATCAATTGATTGTTATTTACTATTTTTTTCAACTAATAAGCTATTCTACGCATTACTAATATTCATTCTAACTATTCCAACAACAACTATAATCATGTGTAAGGCAGTGGTTCAGGACAGTGCAGTCTAAATCGAATAGAAAACGTAACATTCTGCAGCAATTCGTAAACTACTTTTCCAATTCAGCTGTTCCTTATAATAGAAATGGTAAAAGCCGTACATTCATAGGATATAAATAACAAAAGCATTGTCGGCAGTCGTCTTCGCGGAGCAGTCGTAAACGCGCTATGTCCACTCGAGCGTAACTAACGAGCATTGTCTTATTTTACAACAATAGGTCAATTTTCTTAAGACTTAAACCCGACGCACTCATAAATTAAAACTTAATATCTCATTACTTGCAAGCTATACCACGCCCAAGATTCGACTCTTGCCAAAAAACTCGACCAATTTCAAACAGACTGTACAATTTGTGATATACGATGGGCAGTGTTAAGCAAAACTGTCAAACTATTTTGTATTTCTTATTTTGTTCCCTAAAATCGTTACGACAGAATACTTTTGAATAAGATTTTACTTGATGGATAGGTAAATTGATTAATGTTTTTTAAACTCACTTTTTTAGAGAATATAATGCGGAGTAAAAACAGAGTTTTGTGAAGTTATAAATCCGTCCTTCAAATTATTCTAATTTGCCTTTTAATAATAACTGGTTTAATTTACAAACTTGTCGCACTCAAAACCCTATCGAATGTTATCAGTAGACTCCATTGGTTCGCCGAGATACTGATTTCTTATATAATCTTACTGTTTCTCAGTTGCTCATTGGCATATGCTCCTTTATAAATTTAAAGCTATTGTCTACTTATATTATTATATTTTATGATAAGTATTTACTCGTTCATACATTCCTGTGGTGTATTGCAACATAAATAACATCAGGAATCATTAAAGACACTCTTATATTTACGCGAATAATATAAATTAAAACAAAACTTACTTACAATTTTAAATTATTAACCTATTTTATTTTATGGCATTTAATTTTTTTTTCATTCTCGTCATAAAATTCTTTAATAACATTTCGTTTCAAAGTTATTTTTTGGGAGGAGCAAACTTGCTTCGAAGCGGATTGGCGGACTTCAAAATATTTTATTTTTATTATTTTGTAACGTTGATTGAGGTTTATTCTATGGAATGAATCGTGAATCGGTTATTCTATAGAATCGTCGTGGATCACTATCTATAGATAGTTTTCCCCTCGACGTTTCTCTTCACCATCAAGTACGCGGTAAAGTCAGCACTCAAAATTTCTATTTACAATTTTGGTGGGGCTGGCACCGGGAATTGAACTTAAGTCCCTAATTTGTAAATTGATCATTTTGTGTAATAAATTAATATGTGCTTTAGGATTCGAATACTAATAAGTATCAATATCGGTATTCGAATATAATAATTGAATTCGAATACTGAAGGCAATATCAATTTATTACAGGCTTGAACCTCATACCGTAAGATATGCAAGCTAATGTTCAAATAGCGAATTGATGGATATTTCGAGGGCTTTTATTATGTACAAAATAAAAAAATACCTTAGCTATCATAAATTTGTTAATACCTTGTTCCTTAATAAACTCATAATAGGTATTATTAAAAGTAAACTAAAAATTAATAAATGCTGATAGTGAAAAGACCAACTTTAACTTGCAACCTAAAACTAGGAAATAAATTTGAAATGAAACCACATAAGAATAAAAAAATAGAGAAGGAGGCTGGATGCTACCACCGGCTTGGGATACAGTTATAAATAAAATTAAATCTAAAACTAGGCATACCGCTACACGACTTCTCGATACTGTGAGCATATTCTGCGTAGATCGAAACAAAATTAATGATTAAAAACAGAAGGTAGCCCGAGCCAACTATGACATAAGGATATCTAACACCTCAGTTCCCCCGTGACTACGGGTGCTACAAAGCACATGAAACGTCGGGAACGTGAAAACAAAATTAAACGCGATAAAATCCGTAAATAAAAGTTTCATTTCAGATGTGTAGTGTTCACGCAAATACAAGAAAACATTAGTAAATAAATTGATTTTTTTAAAGATTATAAATTGAAAACGTTTTATATTACTTGTTAAAGTTACAAATGCATTTGTGATAATCAAGGATCCACGAAAATTGTTTCCGACCTAATTATCCTTAAGTGATACTATCTTTAATTACTCTCAGAGATGTGATTACCTCAGACTGTGGTAATAAAGGTCGTAGTCATAGTAACCAAGCGGTGTTCCCGACGGGGCGATAAGCTTGCGTGACTTAACTGGACATAATATGAGGACAAGCAATTTCTATTTGATAAAGACCACCCAGAAAATTCTCATATTTATATTTAGTTACTAGATATAAATAATGATTACATGGATATTTAATTTCGTATGATTTTAAAGCATAGTTACTAGATGTTGATGGCTCATATTATGACGTGGTAAATGTTTATGAACGTGTACAGTAATCGAAAAATTAAATAAAGGCCAGAAAACGCTAATTATCGTTTTGGCCTCAGTGGATATTTAAATCTTGATTTTTTAAACTTGAGATATTTGAACAAGTATTTTTACCCCGATTTCTATACTTATATCTAAAAATGTATTTAATGTTAATTACTACTGTTTTCATATAGAGGGATCTAAGTATGAGAAAATAAAGAGTCTATCTTGTTGTGAACATTCATTTGCACCATTCTATTAAAAACCCGCAAATTGTAACTTGTAGCAGCCGCACCAGATAGGTGTTACGATCGTTAGAACTCTATTTACAATGAAATTTTGCATTCAATTTGTAAATATGCAATGTGTAATTACTTTCAGGATATTGACAGGCGGGTTGTGGAATTCACTCGCGCCGCTATATGAAAATGCTATTCCATTTTTTAATTGGGTTACAAAATACGAAAAAAATTGGTAAAGTTTTATCACTTTTGAACCTATCAGGATACTCTGCTTAGATGACACAAATATTACAGTACCCGTCGCCCAGTTCCCATCAACTACGTACAGATATGTTAAGCTTGGCACATTTCAATTTCCACTAGCACACGAGGTTCTAGCGCTTCCTTTTATCAATTTTAAAGGCACAGGTGAAATGAAATATAATGATAGACCGACTTAAGCAAGCATCGAATATGTCTAAGTAAAAAAATCTATGAATATGTTACGGTATTAGTTAAGTTACTTACTGGAATCTTTGACCCAATAGTTGATTGATTTTGGCGACGATTCTATATAGCATTCTAGGGTGACATCTGTGCCGAGTGGTGCACCAACTAATTGGTTGGGTACTTGAATTACGGGATGAACTGTAAAAATACTCAAGATTAATCAATGTCAGTATTATATAAAAGAGTCTTAGATCCAGAACAGGATAAGAAGACCCAACTTAAAATTAGACAATGCTTTAAATGAAAATTACTGCTATTCATTTTTGACAAATTTTGTGAAATTGTTACTATTTGAATATACACTAAAAATAATTAGATGTTAAATTTAAAAGGTTATTTTTTTTTTTCGAAGACACCGCAAGTCCCTAAGAGTAGAAAATAATTAAAGATATAGTACAGGCTGACATTAAATAACACCATTAATAACACGAAACATCCGAAACTTTTCAAGATAAACAACAATTACAAAGAATTTACCGCAAACCAATTTTCTTCCTCTAAATGAGTTTCTAGCTGTTCTAAATTATCTCACAAAGCAATTAAAAAAGAAAGTGAACTTAAATATATGCAAACATGCTAATTATTTACATACAAATTTGTTGAATACTTTATTTAAAAAGATTTTGTAAAACCAAAAAATTACACATATTAATGCAAAGATATCAATTTGGACAAACTATATTAGACTTATCTACTTATATTATGAAAGCTTTGTATTAATTTACTTACAATGAACTTTGATGACGATCCGCTTGCTAACTGAAGGTGGTACACCATTACTCGCGATGCACAAGTATGCACCCATTTCAGAGCGAGAGATCTTGTTAAGTGTTAGCACTGCGTTTTCGTACATCGAGACTGGATAAAAAAAAATTATTGACTTATTTAGCTACAATATGAAACTGGATTTAGTATGTTATGAAGTATCCTAACGCATGGATACTACAAGTGAGTAATGGCAATTTTCAATATTCAATATCTGCTCCATCGTCGTTTGATTTGATCACAAGGTATTTGACAGAATCCCCATACATGTCTAATTCCATCTACAATCATAGATAGATTGAATACAGATAACCGCCATGAGAAATTAATGAAAGCATATCAACATCTGTTTACTCAATTCATTACATCGTGGCTGACGATTGCATTTATGCATATGCTGTAACTATGGATAATGTTAGGAGTTGTATAAAATTGCCTTTTTATATTGAAAAATAAAAATACTTTTTTTTCCAAGAAAAAATTAGTTTATGTAATGGAAGTATTTACTGTCTTCCACGTGGTTTTTTCTTGAAGACGAAGCCTCTAGAAAAGCGATTAAACCAAAAACGCACAGTGGGTACGTTAAACGTATCCTGTCTCAACGGACCATTGCTACATGCATTACAAACTATTTCTGTTCCATTAACTCACGTCGAAACTAAAAATTATTCTTATTTCGAGGTCTGGATGGATGTAAAAAGACATGAAAGTTAAGAGAAGTTTAATAGAATATCATAAAACGTTTGAGTTCAGAATGTTACAGTTTTCGTGTGAAAAGGTTTATTCGAGAATGCTGGTTTAATTGTAATTTTAATTTCTTCATTCTTTAACACCTATTATAACAATCGATATTTATGTATAAAATATTTTAATATTGTTATCATATTTTAGTTAGTCATTAGTTTATTCTTCTTCTTGCGTTATACACACCTTTAGTTTTACTTCCGTTGGAATGTCTGGTTATAATATCTGCACCGTCTTCCCTTCGCCACATGACACGCGGCTCAGGCTGCCCCCGAGCGCGGCATGAAACTCGAGCCGTTCCACCTTCAGGTACCATTACGTCGCTCGATGTTTCCTCAGAAATAAAATCGGGAGGAATAACAACGTCTAGGTATCCCATCTGAGAAAAAGCAAAGTTTAATAATAATGGGAAAAGGTTTTTATAATATTGATCATTGTGTTTTTACGCCAAATTAAATATTAGCATAGGAAAAATAAAAAACACCATGATTAAAGTACAAAATCATATTTTCAGAGGAAGTTTTTGCCTTGTAGTATGCTAAAAGTGAATAAGCTTCTTTACATAAAAAAACGTTGCTGTACTAATTGATGATTAGTAAGAGATTGATTATGATCGTTGCAGCTCATTAATACCCTGTTTGAAGTCTAGCTTAAAACATTTTTTGTAACACATTACGTCAAGTGGCGCCATGCCGCGTCGACGGCGCCGTCGAAGCCTGCAGCTGCACTGTCGCCGCTGGGGATTTATGCCCTTATCAGACCCGAGTATAAATTACAACGCGGCGCAATAATTTAGGAGTACCATATACGAATCATTACCCGCTGCGTCGCTCACTTGGTTATAGATTAATTCCTTTTATCTGTCCATATTTCATTTATAATATTATTTAATTAACATTTTACACGTTTTCAAAACGATTATTGCTTTTATTTTTGTTAAGTTTCTTTTATACTTTACAACTTAGCGCTGTATAAGATTTAAAAATCTAAACTAAAGCAATATTTTCGATCTAGGTGGTTATGCAGGGATAATACATGCCAATCGTTAAGTCATGACATCAGAAAAATTTAATATATAAAAATAAAATGGATGCTGAATATCGGTGGAAAACAAATGGAAATTATAGACTAATTCTTTGGGCGTGGATGATGGGTGAATTCACTGTTGCTTTTACACCAGTAGAAATTGCGAACAACGGATATTATCTATATGCAGCTATCGCCATTCTCGCAGTCATATTTATTGGAATACCTTTAGTTTATTCAGAGGTATGCATGGCGCAGTACACAAACTGCAGTGTGATTTCTATGTGGAACTTTTGTCCAATTTTGCGTGGTATTGGTCATGGACAAGTTGTTCTGGTATTGTACAAAACTTTATATACTGTTGTGCTTTCTTCGTGGTATTTAAATTACTCATTTTATGCAGCTTTAGACCCACCCCCTTGGTTTAGTTGCAATGAATTTAGCGATACAAAATGTATGGTAAAACGAGTTAATACTTCTGTTTTTCAACATTGCATAGAAACACAGTTATTATTTGGTGATGACTGTGGCATGAAAACAGCAAGTTATTGCTTTTTTGAACGCGAAATTAGTAAAAATAACACCAAAGGTGTTGATTGTGCACTTCAATGGAAATCAATTATCATCAGCTGCTCAATCAGTTTGACATTGTTTTTATTATTTATAAGAAAAGATAAATTAATTCGCATTGTAATTAAAATTTTAGTCGCATACGTATGTTCTGTATCATTTATTTTATTTTGTATCGCACTGTCTGCTAATGGTGCATGGTACGCAACAAAAATTATTGTAAATTGGAATGACTATAATATGACGTATAGTGTTGGCTTTATAACTCGTATCGTACTTTCCCTTGGTACTGGTTATGGAATGATAGGTTTTTTATCTCGCGATGTCCCATTTCGTAGTCCTGCTACTATGACATCTATAGCAGTGCCATTATTTTCAGTATTTTTTTCTCTTTTGTTCGCACTTATAATCTATAGCGGTATCAAAACCATGTCATATTTTCATGGCGAAGAAGAAAATATTCTAGAAGTAGAAAATAATCCATTTTTTTCAATATTCGGTTCTGTTTCAGAAATATTGATTTATTATGACGAAAGGCCGATATGGAGTTTTTTGTGGTTTTCATCTATGTTTTTATGTCTATTCACAAACTTATGGATTTTACTATTTTATTTGTACGAATTACTTACTGACAATTTTATCGTTGCTAACAGATATAAAAAAAATTCTTTTGCTTTATTAATTTCATTTGTTTTTTTTAGTTCTTGTCCTATGTTTTGTTCAGATTTGAATGGGGCTTTTAAAGATGCTATAGAAATTATTCAACTTTTAAACAGTTTTTTGTTTTCATTTGCTATTTATTGGATATACGGTTATAATAACCATAACGTTGATATTATTTTTATGATTGGCGTAAAAGCAAGCTACTTTTGGAAAGTAGCTTGGAGTATAAATCCTGTTTTATTGTTTGTACTTTTATGCATCAGATGCAGGGAGCTTAGTTATAATACAGAATATTATTCTTCATATAAAATAGAAACATTGGGAATACGATGCGATGTTCTTTTACTCTATGTCTTATTAAGTATTTACTTATCTACAGTTCTCGTTGCTTCTATTTACGAGGTAAGTAATTTCTGTCGTTTTAACACGATCAGCAATATTTTTTTTCCTACTCATTATTGGGGTCCACGAGACAGAATTTTATTTCGGAGTAGAAAAATATTTGTCCCCGAAATTATGACACGAGAATTTCTATACAGGCAAGTAAGAATTCACGGTTATTCCAAAAACAAATGCGACAAGAACATGCAAAAAGGTTGCGATATATCTCGGAGTATTTCAAGTGAAAAGATAGAATGGAGCACTTTAACCTCAAACTAATGAGTCAATGCTTAATTTAGTCATTGAATATGTACCTGGCTTTTCATTGGATCCGTATTAATTTGACACATGTATTGACCTCGGTCTTCCTCTTGAACGTTTCTTATGTGCAAATTCCAAACTATCTGACCGTTATGTGATACTGCCACTCTGTGATTATTAGTTATCACATGAACATGTATAGCTTGAATAGCTTTAGTATCAGCTTTGACCCAACCAACCTGTGAAAAATGTGTAATTAAAATATATAAAAAATTTAACTAATGAGTGTTTTATTAGAAATGTTGAAACTTACCCTGTAGCCACCCAGGTTTTGAACTAGACACCTAAACGTAGTGTCGCGACCAATGGGTATTGTTAAATTAGATAAGGGCTCTGCGAATTCTGGTTGAAATGCTTGTCCTATAAAAAAAATTTGCGATAAAATATTGGAAAAATTTATTTTAGGTCATCTGTTAAATATTAAATTACTTACCTACTAGCTTAGAATCAAGACGTAGAAAGAAAATTGTTAGTAAATGTAACCACCAAGGCTGCTGCATATTTCCGGTCACGGGAAACCCTTTACGTCTCCGTCAAATTTCTAAACTTATTATATCCATGTGAATCTGCAATAAAATATTTTGCAGTCTTATAGAACTATATAGTTGCAGTAAAAGTAGAGTCAAAAATTAAAACGTTTCCTTTAAGAAAATAAACAAGTTGATTTTATGTTTTAAGTAATTTTAAATACTCTAATGTTTTTATGTAATTGTAAAAGAAGTGATTTAAAGTAATTAAACAGTTTTTTAATTTGGCTTTTCCAAAACACACAAGTACACAACAGTCCACTGTTCAGTCCATGTTTTACCGAAAATATACGATTTTTCTTCATGTTGTCTTTTACCCATTTTAAATTTGCGTTATAGTAGCTTATAGTTTCTGCACCGTGCATACTTTTACAAAGTATAGTAAATAGAAATATAGTTATATGATTTGCAATGATTATTTAGAAAATTAAGGGTAAACTTTAGGCATTAAAAACGCAAAAGGAACAGAACGACTGAAAACAAAAAACTACTCTATTTGCAAACACCGTTTTAATAAAGGGGTAAATGCGTTTACTTAAAAGCTGTTAAGGTTTATACGACATTTTTCCGATTTGATCACTCGATAATGATTCGGCATTGTGAGTGTATAAAAGTCTATCTACATAGGTATATTGATCTGGCGTACATTACCCAACGTGTCGAGAAGCCGATGGAGAATGTTCAAAAATGAGTGCGGATGCGATCTCGCACCGGTAACTTCTTTTCCGCGATAATGCTTGAGAAAAATGCGAAGCGCAGTTCAACCCTGTCAATAGGGCGGACTATCAACATATTGGTACAGGGACGTAGACAGTAGACCGCAATGTTATATGGAAAAAGGTTCATAGAATATGTTATCTTATAAGGTAATAAGTGATAAAATATCAATACTTTGTAAGGTAGGTAATACATAATTCAACTCAAATTATATCACTCATTTAAAAATAAACATCACATATCTATATGATCTATACGTTAACCTTGATTAAGAGTTGTTTTAAAATATTGGAGGGCACTTCCAACAAATGAACACCTCTAAACAACTTCAATCAAATAAGATCATACATCCGGTATCGCCATTAATGTCTGTAATTCCTCACAGCCCGTAATTATACTTTCTCTCCAGATTTTTCAATGTAAAACACAAAAAGGGTTGGACTGTGATTATCGGCAAAAAATTATGAAACCTATTCAAACGGCTGGTAAGCAAAAAAAGGAGTTCTACTACCTAGCAATAGTAGATTTTTAACTTATACATAAGCTTAAAAAAGCCTAGTAAGAATTAACTGCGATTTATCACGTGCGTGGCTATGAAAGAAAACATCGCGCGGCAATCAGTATTTCTAAGTAATACCCTTTACACTTACTAGAAAAATAGGTAATGATGTCTAATCGACTATATATATTTTCATCGAATGTAGCAAAATATATTCCGATCAAATCTACATTTTAAATATTTGTTACCGTTTTGAAATCGATTCATTCCTTTGAGCGCTATGATACGACAGACAGATATGCAGACAGCGTTCTAACTTGTAACACCTTTTCTCTAAGACGGTGGTTAAAACAAGAAAATTATTTGTGTGAAATTTGAACAATCACAGCTTATCATTTTTGTATATAAAAAACGGCTCTCCCAAAGATGGAGAAAAGAAAGCGAGAAAAATGAACCTGTATCAAATGCATAACACTTTATATTTCTTCTATCCTACTGAATTCTTTTTTCACTAAATTTCTAAAATTCAACTCCGATTACATGATGTAAAACGCCTATAAAGAATTCATTGGTGCCCGTCCCCGATATTACTGTAGCAGAGGCATTAACGGACTTCATCTAAAATAGTCCATGAGCAATAATGAATGATTAATTGGATAAATAATATTATTTAAAAAATTAATCCAACTCGGCTGGCCTGCGTTATGGAAACTACGTCATATCTTCTCGTCGACTATACCTCAATCTCAAGAGCAAAGTATACAACCAGTGCGTGTTGCCAGTGATGACATACGGAATTGAAACTTTGTCCTTCACGACAGGCCGTATGAGGAAGCTCAAAGTTGCTATGGAACTATGGTTGCACGTCAGGAAAGAGCTATTTTCGGTGTTTCTCTGGGTGATAGTGTGCAACGATGATATCCGCAGCAGAACTAAAGTAACCAATATAGCCGTAAGGATCAGCATGCTGAATTGGCATTGTGCGAAAATAGGTTCTTGAGTGGCAGCCACGTACAGGCAAACGCAGTGTGGGACGACCCTCCACACGATGGAGTGACGACTTCCACAATTTCATCGGTAAGCTTACTTTGTCTTATCTTGTCCGAAGACCTACTCGTATATTCGAAGACAGGTTTGAGTATATAAAAGTCCACCAGCGATTATATTTTATGTTTACATTACTATTTATTTGTGTTCTATCATGTAAATTATTTGTGATAAGCACAAAACCATTGTTACATATGCATATTCAGTTTTAATGACTATCAACATTGTTACATTAAAAGTAAACAGGCTACAAAAGTCAGTTCAATAAAATTAATTTGTACATTTATGCTAATAGCCGTGGTAGCTCAGAGGCCGCTTATTTACTTAATATTTCATGATATACGAGTGTTCGGAGTTCGAATCCCGGTGCCGTCACCACAAACTGACTAATTGCAATTTTAAAAGCTGATATCGTCATCGAGTTTCGTGTTTTTCGATGAGGAAAACATTGTGGGAAAACTTTTTTTTTATTGGATTGGGGTGACAAATGAGTTAACAGTTCTCCAGATGGTAAGTGGCTACAAAAAACTTTAATCGAAGAAGATACCACCTGTGGACAGTGGATGGAATACCTCGCAGCCCGTAATTATACTGGCTCTCGATACCCTTCAAACCGGAACTCAACAGTTCTCACACTGGTGTTTGGCGGCAGAACTGGTTGAGTCTGGTACCTACCACCTAGTAAGCCAAACCCTTCATGAAAAAAAAACATTTCGTGGTCATTGTGAAGTCTGCTAACTCGCACTGGAGCACCCTGACGAGTTCTTTCCGGCCACAAAATCCTCTCCAAAACTATTAGGAGGGGTATACCCAGCTGTGAGACTGGGAGTATTTTATATTAAGATGATTTAATTTCGATTAGTATTTAGTAAAATAGTTCATATCCATTAACTAACAAGATTTTTTGAAAGTTTGTATCGTCCTTGTAAGTATACTGCTATTTATGTGGTATATATGGTATTTCCATGAAGGCTCCAACAAAACCTGACTTACTATGAATAGAAGATGTGCCCATACTCACGACGCTGTGCAGCCGCGTCAGTGAACGCAGTACGCGGTATCCTCGTATTAGAGATACTGCTCCATATTACAAGTCTGATTGTGATTTAGTTTCGTCATTCGTCGGTGGTCACCTCTCTAACCACCTCTCCACCGTTAGTTAGCAGTATGTACCGTTAACTTGTTGCACAGGTTATCTTTTGAAGAAGTAGGTGATATATTCCCCTTACATCAATATTAGTTTAAACAATAACACTTAAATAAACTATGTATGTTTTAGAATGTTAATTTTCTGTTCATAAACAACACTCTTTATCAATGGCTTATTAGAATAATCTCAAATGTGAAATATTTCAAATCCTCGTCTAATGCTTAAGTAGAAAATCTCCTCTACACTCCATATGCTTAACTAAAGCCTGATTAAAGTTATGCTTAAAATTTAACTGGGAATTTAGTATATTACTTTGGTGTTAAATTACAAATCATAGATATTAAACTATACCTGTAACAGTAATTTTAAACTGATTTATAATCATTTTAAAGTTGAACGATGATTTTTATTTTATTTAGTAATTAAAAATCTTTTACATGTTATAAAGATGTCAAATTAGAGGACATCCTCTATATTTCTTGATAACTACAAAAGTTGAAAATTTGGTTTAGATCAATTTGCCCTATTTTTATGTAAACAACAATGTAATTGTTCAGATCGCTATCACCGGACAATAACCGAAGCGAACGTGAGCAACTCAACGTTGTTCAATAATTAACAGAGGAAGTGTTAAAGTAGTGCTTACTTTCTCGAAAACAAATATTTGAGCAGCTATTGAGTCTAAAGGGACTATACAACATATTATTTTTTGAAAAGTTAAAAGGTTGCGGGTTCTTTTATCACTCAGCACTGATTATTAATTAAGAGCACCGCTAATTCTTCGATGGTGGTATTCTATTGTTATAAAATATATAATTTTTTTGATATTCTATCAGCGAGTTTATCATTATTTACAGATTTTGTAAAATATATTAAGTAATCAAATGGTATCAATGTGGATATAATTAAATATCACACAAAGCGCAATAATTATATAAGAATATTAAACATGAACGTTAAGAATATAACGTATTAAAATAATAAAGATATTTCTACATAAAAATTATTATTTTGCTGGACTTATATTGTACTATATTTTTCTAAACAAATGTATTATACAAGGAAACGTTGCTTCGTTGTAAAATTATATAACTTTAAACAATATTAAAAATACAACGAAAAATACAAAATGACACTTACCGCTTTGCAGATTACACGCAAAAAGTTTTCAAACTCTGTAAAGTTGATTTCGTATATTTTTGATGGTAATAAATTATTTCATTTAGCTATCGAAGAACGTAACGTTTTGTTGTTTTTGTAAGTTAATGTAACTGACACTTATGAAGTATATTAATACTTCGAAACCCTCACGTACGAAGTTTCGGTCCCTGGAGAGCGACCACGACGTGCGGACGGCGGTGCCGAGGGCGCGCCACATACTGCGGCCGATTGCTCATTCAGTCCTCCACTCTGTCGTTATTCTTACACAGATGTCCGTATGATGGAAGTAGATATGAAGCCAAAAGAAATTTCAACTTAAGACCTAGCTTTGTAGACGATGGGTTAGTTTATTTAAAACGTAAGGCTCGTTAGCGGATTATTCAGGAATTCTAAGCACTTTAAGATACTTCTTAAAACTGGATGGAAATCGATTATATTTAACGCATTGTTAAATATCAATTAACATTCAAATTATACTAATGACGACCGCGTAGCTTAGTGGTAAGCGCACCTTACTGCCGAGTCATGGTCTTGGGTTCAAATCCCAACCGAAGCCAATATTTGGGCAAAAATTATTACTTTTCGGGTCTGGTTGGGTTGTGTCCCATGTCTCTGACATTGCATTTGACCCTTCCTCCAATTTTATGGCATACACGTTACATCGGATAGGGGAAGGTACAAGACGTATGAATACTTTTGTGCATGCGCATACACTTACGTCACTATATCTACTGCGCAGTTGACGACTACCGATAGTATTTAGAAGATCTAGCCGTGGTTGTAATCGGCCATGAGGACATCATACTAATGCAAGGTGCATGTTAATCGAGTAGTCTGTCGCTTTTCGATAAAACAGCCTATAATTTTACATTGGGTTCATTACTTTAATAAGCTAAGACAATAAGACGAATTTAATAGTCTAGTTCCACAACTGCGTTAAAGATCCTTATAGGAGAACTTACTTGAAATGAAGATGGAATAATTAGCCGCTTTCCGCTAATTTCCAAAGTTATTAATTGTCAGGCTTTTGAAAAGACCGTCATCTGCTCACCAATAAGACTGGGAAAGTAAATCTGTTTTTCGTGCAAGTAATGCAATTGTTTTTTTTTAATATGAGTTTATTAAATACGTTTATATTTTAAAATGTACATTTTCTGACATATATGTATTTAAATAAATGAAAATCTTCCTTATGGGAGAGGCATATGTCCTGCGGTGGACTATATCCAGGCTGTTTAGGTGAAATGATATGTAGAAGAAAAAGCGCTGCTGTATAATGCTAATATAATTATGTTTTAGATATATGTTATGTATTAATTTAACAGCCTATTTAAGTTCACTACTGAACATGGGCGTATCGAAAAAAGAGCCAGCAAAAGCCAACTTGCATTTCTTACCAACTGTACAAGCAGGTGGGTAAGCACAGCTCCAGTATCCCCGCGATTTTGATGCTGCAGCCGATCACAAATCTGTGAGATTTGGGTTCACCACACACATCCCAATCAAAATAACGTCGTAATAATAGTAACGTCTCATCTATTGGGAGCCGTTGTCCATATTTTGACACAGAAATAGGAGATTAGAGGAAGACTAGCTGTGAAGAGCTTAGTCCGCCACTCTATTTGCAGAAGGTACATCATGTTATATGTATGTGTATACTTGAATGAATGAGCTGCATATTAATTAACTCGTTGCTACTTGCGCTATCCGCTATAGAAGTAATAATGATTTCTGGTCTAATTGTGAAACCTAGATAAGATGTCACTAAAATTATACTATACTATTTAAAATAATATTTGAAAGTTGCAAATTTATATGGACCTTCACTTAACAGTACTCTATACAGCAAAACGGATATCAAACCTATGATTCGCCTTTCAGAGAGATAGAACATAAGGTAGCCTCGTAGTAAAGATATACTTCTAAAGATATAGTACTCAGGCCTCTCACCGATAAGTATAGGCAGTGATACGGATTTTTTTATGGACAGCTGGCTAGCTTTGCGCAGAGTTTAACTTTCGGACATTGCCCTATTAATGTTCATCTCTTGCGACACCCAAGGGAAGTAATTCCTACACCACTACCGCACGACCAGAAAGAAAATAGACAAATATAAATGTATTCAGTTTCTAACAAACATAGTTATAATTTATTCTTTCTTTTTTTCGGTTACCATAGGAGCGTTATATTCCTCATGAAAACTTCTTAAGTAATTCCACGGTGATTCCAAATGATAGCTCCGTGCCTCTTGCGCAAATTCAATTGGTTCGTACACAAGTTTCTTGAGCCCATCGTCATATCTCACTTCTGTATAACCAACTAGAGGAAAATCCTTCCTGAGAGGATGGCCTTGAAATCCATAGTCTGTGAGAATTCTTCTAAGATCGGGATGGTGCGTAAAAATTATACCAAACATGTCATATATTTCCCTTTCACACCAGTTGCAAGATCTCCAAATATCATACGCTGATCGTAAAGGAGTTACTTCATCAGTATATGTTTTAACTCGGGCTCTCTCTCCGAATCTCAAACTAAGGATATTATAAACAACTTCAAACCTGTAAACTCTACCGGGTACATCAATGGCTGTGGTTGCAGAACATTGGTTGAAGCAGGCGTGTTGGTGAAGATTCATAAAACTTAGAACGGGAAACATGCCTTCGGGCGCTACGAGTATCTCCAATTCGTCAGTGTGCTGCATTTGAATCTTTTGCACAAACTTTGGCATACATGCCGCGACGTACAAACCAAATTGATAAAGAGTTTGACGTTTACAATTATCATGTCTCCTCAGTGTACGAGATTCATATACGATCGGCTCTAAACTTAATGGATTATCTAGAACGAAATCCTTATTATGGGTAAAACTTGTTTTATGCAATCTTCGTTTAAAAGAACACTCAAAAAAATATTTAGCTATTTTGGAAATTAAAACACTCATTGTTATATCTGATGTGGCAACGTAATGTCAAATTAGTAGAAATCATGAACGAATGAAATAGGTTTTTTTTTCGAAATCTATAATGGCAAATACATTGCCAGCCCGTATTTATATTTTGTAAAATAATTAAATATTCCTGTGTTTGAAATAACAATTGCTTTAAGCACAAACATTTTAAAAAAATATGTTCCTAAAATCACTAATATATAACAACAGTTCGTTTAGACAAGACGTCATGGTAATAAAAAGCTAGAAATGTAAATTATTTTTTTATTTGTTGTGTATTCTTCGACACGTAGTTGATGCGAAAATCTGGTACCTTGTCTCACCCCGAGGGTATCGTAAGAGTTTTGAAGAAATACTTGGATAATCTTGGTTACCGATAGATACACATTATAAAAAGGAAAATACACAGACACGTGACTGGCAACAAAAAAGTTCACAAACGTATAAAACAAATTCTTTGTTTTTATACTTACTGCCTCCCAGTGCCAGTAAAGGGAAAAAGCTTACGCATGCTACTATCCTTGTGGGACAGACTTATTTCTACCTGAGAACAGTTCACAGGCCGATAAAGAAGAAAAAGAAGAGGTAATCATTCAACGATAGACGAGAAAGTTCATGGAAACAATATTCTCACTAACGCCATCTAGTATCCAGGCCGTGTAGACCATATGAACTGCAAATATATTTTGGTATAAGTAGCATCTTGTAAATTTCATTTTAAAGTTAGTATTATTTTCAAATATTACTTGCTGGCTCGGCAGACGTCATCTATCCTTTCCGGTAGGCGACGTTATGAGTTTTAGAAATAAATAATTTATTGAAAACACAACCAAAGCGCCCCCGAAAAACTGTAAAATAAAATAACTTTCAACGCACTGCTCTGTCATTGGCACGAAGTGAACTAACTGCGTTACGGTTCCAAGACCGCAACTTAAAGTGACATGCGGTTCTTACTGAACGTCCCCTCTAGTACGTAAGCACAGATTATCTAAAAGTACGTCTACATAAGTATTACGTTAAGTCGTTTATGGTAACCATAGATATTTCGGAAACATTAATTGGACAACATGTTAAAATTTTTCATTAATCCGTTTTAAGAAATCAAATACTTTCGAAAAAAAAACAAATTCTGAAAATGTAAGATTATATCTAACGCTATGTTTTTTAAAGACACGAGAAAAACGAAGTACGAGCAGGTTACAATAGGAACAAGGCTTTACTCTTTGTACGGAAAGAGTTTTCGTGAGGAAGTTTCGACGTGTGTCCCGCAAAAGACTCACGCTTCGTATTGTGTAGATATTTAGAAATAAGTTTGAAACAATACTACGTGTATATATCCATATCCATAAGGACAAATAAACGACATAAAAATGCTTTTAGTAAACGGAAACATTATAAAATATTAAACGAATAATTTTAAATATATCGTGATTTTTATATTATCATCAGAATATGTAGTTATCAAATCCTAAAAACGAAATATGTTTATTTTTACCCTATGGTCAGCAATTTAGGTATTGGGTGTATTTTCATTGTTCAAAAGCATTATAATAAAAATAATATTAATTTAATAATAAATCAATTCGATATAGTAGTAGCAGTCTGTATTAATTTATTTACATATTTTATGCTTTAATTAAAACGCTTAGTACCAATTACAATAATTAAACACAACACAGCCATTTTTTCTCCCTCACAGAACTTCATAATGTTCTACTGCTTGACAAAACTCTCCACTACATTTTTGATAGAGTTTTGCAGCAAGAATGAATCCGCCAAGCTACTCTAGAGCGGCTTAGCGGACCACTTGATGTTTTGTGGAATGGTATCGAAAAAATATTCTTAACGTTTTTTTTTATTTTTGTATGACGATCTGAATTTGTTCAGAGATATATCTAAAAATATCCACAAAAAACACAATTTAACAAAACACAACATAATTTCATCCTATCACAAGTCCACTGCTGATTATAGGTCTACCCCAAAGATTGCCACAAAGCTAGGGTCTGAGCCACCTGCATCCATCGACTGTGCAGGTCGTCACTCTAACGTGTCTGTACGTGGCTGCCACTCGAGAACCTTTATTTTCCCCGACGGTTGACAGTTCTGTGAGCTGTTTGCCCGGCCCATTGCCAATTCAGTTTGCTGATCTTAAAGGCTATGTCGGTTACCTTAGTTATGTTGCGGATATAAACGTTGCAGACTCGATCGCGCAGAAAAACACCATGCATAGCTCTTCCCATAGCGCGCTCAGTATCTTTGAGCTTTCTCATATGGCCTGCAGTGAAGGACTAAGTCTCAGTTCCGTTCATCACTGGCAACAAACATTGGTTATATCCTTTGCTCTTTAGGTTTTGAGATATACATGACGAGAATATATGACGTAGTTTCCCGACCATAACTCAGCCGGGTTGGATTCGTCGATTGACCTCTGGGTCGAAGTTGGACTTACCTAATCGGACAGTTTGTCTCAGGTATACGTAATCGTCGAGATCTCAGACTGACGCCCGGGAGTGTTGGGAAAGCTTGGCTCTTGTATCGTTACTCACACCAGTGTGTGGTTTCAACGACGACGTGTACAGCTGTCCGTAGAATCGCTCGATTTCACTCAAAATGTTTGCTTCAGCGGAAATAAATGCGCCTTTGTCGGTTTTCAACTTGGTTAGTTGTCTCTTTCCGATAGACGGATCTCTGGCGAAGGCTTTGGAGTCTTTGTTCCTTTCCATCGCATTTTCAATACAGGCTGTATCATATTTGCGTATGTATTGCCTCATACATTTTGAGTTCACTCTATTTAGTTGCTGATATGCTGATACATTTTAAAGCGTGATAGAGCCAAGCAGCGGCTTTTGCTGCTGCTCGAAAGGCTCGACCGGGTTGGTTCCACGACCTCGCAGAATACCGGCGTGAAGTAGAGTCATCTTGTGCTTCTGCGTTTCGTTCAGTGAGTGAGGTAGCCGGAGACCCATTCCCCCTCCCCACCCCCTTCCATCTCCCTAAAACCCTTAAAGGCCGGCAATGCGTCTGCAGCACTTCTGCTGTTGCAGATATACGTGGGCGACGGTAATCACTTACCATCAGGTAAAACGCTTGCTCGTTTGCCACCTATCCCATAAAAAAAAAAGAGAAACAGCCTTCTTCCCCGTGTCTTCGGACTTCAGTCAACCCCCTAATACTTCAGTGTAACTTGCTTACTTCTTCTTGTCGACAGCCCTCAATCTGTGTACGTTATATTTCGAAGGGTCTAGTCGTTTAAGTTGGCAGCTAGAATCCACGCAGAGATTTTTCGCACCCTCTACAAACATAGCCAAGACTAGCGAGGCTGACTGGCGGTCATTACTGTTCACATCTCATCATTTGGTGCCATGGCACACCTGGTTACAACTGCAGTTCTTTTTTAGTGATGTAATGCAGGAAGATGCCGCTGCCCATCTCCTCAGATTAAATATTCCTTCTGCCGACTTTTACAACTACGAGACGAGAAATGGCAGATTCTCTTATACCGCCACCACAAGGGAATGTAAGACAAAGTATTTTATTTTTCAAATATATTGATTTATGAGCACTAGGGCCACATGGCCATTATTGCACATTTTCCTACAACAGAAGCCTATGTCCAGCGATGGACTATCAACAGTCCGGCGAAGAAGACGCGCAGATGTTTGTCGCGCTCATCACATGAAATTAACAGACAAACTGACAAAAAATCCTCTTTGCCTGTTACTGTCAAAAAAATTGTCAATGTATAAATAAGCTCATCCTCCTTTACTGTTTTCTAATAACTTTTTTGATTGCTCCCTCCGTATCAATTTGAGATGTGTTCTTGGAAATAAACCCTATAACTATTACATTAAGATTGGAGGAAAGGTACCCTAAAACTAATAATTTGTGAATTGCACAAATAATCCGGCTCAGATTCGGACAGAACCCATGGATTAAAACTCAAGTATCTAATATTAAGAACAACACAGATAAACTTTGAAATAACACGATTTTCTCAACAACATAGATTCATAAATTCATGTCGAAAAGTCAATCAAGTTACAAAAATAAACTGAAAATCACAGATAGCGATTTGTGCGTATTCTGATGCACGGGCCGTTTTATAACTTATTTCTTGACTATAATAGTAATTATATTGTTATGTACCGTAAAGGGTTATAAGATGTTTTGAGTTAGGATTCAAATACATGAGCCAACAGGCATGCAACACTAGCTACTTTTTGTGAATAGTTTTATTAGTTTTCGGGACGGAACTGAGCGATCGAAATTATGAAAATAATAATTGATACTATTCATGCTGACTTCGAAGCAATATTACGACCTTCATATCAGGTTACAAAAGCATCTTTAAATAATTTACTACAGAGTAATAATGCAGCGACGTTTAGAAGTAAATTTAAATTTTATGCAATAAAATAAAGGTCTTAAATTGCTACTTTACTTCACCTATTTTAAAGCATTACTTTCTCATTATTAAGTGTATAGTTAATTGTGTATACGAGCAGGGATTAACCCCTGCAGCCAGAATTACCCGGTTGCGAATAGTATCACATGAAAATGTTGCCATTTATCTTTTACAGTCTCATACATAAAACAGAAAGCTCAGGCTGCACTTGATTCAGTGTTTTCCGCCGTCCAACTCCAGATTGTGCGCCGCTCCACCGCAACTTCCGGCTTCCGGTGGTAACGGTGCGCTTGCGCTGTGCGTGGTGACCGGACGCGGCACTACGTCGTGACGACTAACCTTAACCACATTAAGCTTAGTGCACAATAATGAAAAGTATAATGTTTTTTTTGTTTTCATTGCCTAACTCATTTAATTTAATATTTATTACTTTTAGTTGTTCTACGTGATGCAACAATAGAAATTGTTTTGTGGTGAGGAGTTAATGCTTCATTTTGTGGTGAGGAGTTAATGGTTGGGCTTTTGGACAAGCAAATATTTTTATAATGTTAGAAAAAAATTCTCTTATATTAGTCTAACTAGTGCATAATTTTCCGTTTTTTCGTTTTTTAGTAACGTAAAATATTTCTAAGTAGACTCTTTCTATTAAAATATTCACTTTTACAGTAACTTCGTTTAATGTGTAATGGTAATCGTGACATTTTGCAAGTGCACTGCTTGATATAGGGTCACAATTGTCTTTTTTTAGCGGAATTTTCTTTTAATTTTTATGTAATCGCTTCTCTTCACAGGTTGATTAGCCATCTTTGTACTAGACATATTGCACATTAACGGGTTTGTCGCCATGGTTCACCACATTATCTATAGATATGTTACTACTGTATATGTACTAAAAGCGCTTGAACTATGAAATTCAATGTAATGTATCTAAGTGATAGAGCTATATATTTTTTTTAAAGAATATTCGATGAAATTATGCATGGAATATAATGGCAGCGGCCATCGGATTTCCAATTTTCGTTAGGTAGCACATCCTGGTAGATTTTGAACGGCATCTTCGCATAAATAGGGCCCAATTTTATGAAGAATGTCTGCCTTCAGAGCTGTCTGTGGTCGTTGGGATTTAGTTCTTTAGTTAATTTAACGTTGTATCGATTTAGACTCAAGTCCCGTCGCATAATCCGCCTAGTTGAAATCGTTTTGATCATTGGCCACCGATCCAATTGTCTCAAATTTGTGAATTAAATAACTAATTGTGGACAGCCACGAAGACCATATATTCATCGCAACACATTGAATGATAGGCGATCAGATTTAATTTGTAACAATTTTAAAGTGTCGTTGGATTGTAAAGAATTCCATTGGTAAATGTTAAAATGATATAGATACGGCTTTTGCTGTTGCTCGAATGGGTCGGGTCGACCGAGTTAGTACCACGGTCTCGTGGAATACCAGCGTGAAGTAGAGGCATCTTGTTCTTCTGCTTTTCGTTCAGTAACCGTTTGAGATTCATTAAAGCGTCTTGTGAATGAGGTAACCGGAGGCCCATCCTCTCTCCCATCTCCCAAATATCTTTAAAGGCCGGAAAAGCACCTGCAGCACCTGTAGTGTTGCAGATGCACGTGGCCGACGGTAATCACTTAACAGTACTCATAGGTGTACCGCTTGCTCGTTTGCAGTCTTTGCCATAAAAAAAGATCATGTCAAATTTGATAGCTGTGGCTTCAGCAAGATGTCCGATATATACTATCAAAGGCCGAACGTCCTAAAGGTATTGGAACACGCTAGAATAAATTTGCTTCCACGTGATCTACATAATTCATTGTAGATATAAAATGTGTAATAAATATTTATTTTAAAGTACGTATGCAGATATCGATAGATGTATCTGGTTATAGACAGGCCGCGTTTTTTTTAACGTCTTTGTAACATTAAGCATAGAACCAAAGTAGTGAGAGTTTTTAAGATCGCCGCGTGTCCGACAAGACTTGAAAAATAATATTAATATTCAGAAAAAAACTTTTATCACTATTAAAATATGACAGGTTATATTTTCATTTACTTTTAATTGAAAAAAAATATCATATACTTTATTCCGTTAAATAAAAATACGCTTTTTGTTCTCACGTCATATCCATGCTTGTTTGTTGCTAACACTTATTCTACTTGACTATATGTAATACATAATGTTTATAAATAATGGATCTTCTTAATATTTTCTTGGTGCTGAGCAGGTATTTTCTGATATCTCCGCTTGGCCGAAGGGATGACGGTATCAGTGACGCCAGAAGTGTTTCTCTATTCAAGATTGGGTGGAAAATTCACTTGCCACCACCACATGCCACTTATTGTATAAGGTAAATAAACACAATTATATTCACGATAATCACCCAAAAGGCTAGAGAGTGGTTCCTAATTTCACAGTTATTGTTGTTATATACAAAGTTATTAGTAAGTTGCAAAGCTTCTGATGTTATTTTAGAACACAAAATAGTGATTGTCGTTTTTTTCGCCAAGCTTAATCCATAGCAGAATGTAAGAAAAAGTTCATACTACTTGTTAAAAAAAAGAAACAAAACAAATGTGAACGAGCAGTTTGTGTATTTCTCAACTTGGGTAATTCTTCTTTTCCGGCCGCAATACCCTGAGAATAACTTCACTACATTTATCCAAACGGATGTATGGTACAGGAGAATAAAGTTTTCATTTTCGGAAAGGATTCTCGGTAAAGGTGGTGAATTAATACCGCCTAAGCAGGGGCTAGTTTCTGATTAATTTAAATACTGGAGTACTTTATTCCAAACGATTTTTTTCCTTTATAGTAAAAAATAATACTATTCTATTATATAATAATAAACGTATCCTCATTCTTATATTACATAAAAATAAAAAAAATAAGTTTTTAGGAAGACTTAGGCGTTTTAACACACTTTTCACCAGAGCCTTATTAGGATAATGTGTCAGGTGGTGAGCACATTGTTATAGTGTTCGAGCCATCGACACAAACCGTACTGTTTTTTGTAAACTCATTCATACAAGGAGAAAGGGGATCGAACTCGGGTTTTCTGATTCGCTAACCACTCGGTTATCTTTGCTTACCTCGTCTTAACAGCCTGTAAATAGTCCTCTGCGGGACTACCCTCGCCCATAAGGAGGATTTGCCATAATCGCCGAGATTGGCGATATTTATACCTCATAACAAACGTAATTGGCAAGCGTAATTAAAACATAAATGTATTTCTGATTTAATGAGTCGTAAAATTCTCAATGGATCAATTCTTGAGTATTTCAAGATATCTTCATCTTTATCAGCCATCTTAAGTCCACTACAGAATACACTCCTCTTCGAGAAAAAGCCAGCCAAAGCCACCATGCACTTCCTGAAAGGTTTTCCGGTACTATTGCACTAGTGATGCTGCTCCCCATCACTAGTCTGTGGGATTTCAGATTTGGGTGGATTTACCTCCAGCATTCGGTCGTCAGAGCCTCATTTTCTAATTAGAAGAGCGCACCACGTGCAGTTGTGGTTGGCCAGCCCCCCCGGCGGATCCAGTCCAAGGGTCCGTCTCCGACCACATTTCGACAACAAAGAGAAGGGAGAACGGTTAATCATAATACGGACACTCCAGATCTCACAACAAGCAGATGTTCGTTTGTCGCGTATGTGAATCATCGTGAGTACTATATAATATTTTAAAATTTATTTTGTACCACAATACGTAAAAATATATTTTCAACGCTATACTATCATGAATAAGAAAACTTACAATGTATAAAAAGCTTTCATGGTTATAATTAAATTTTATTATACGAGTATATTTTGGTCGACATTAGAAGTTAGTTGGAATAAAGCATTATTAGTACTTTATTTACTAAAGCTATTTCAAAATTCTTAAACTAAAGCAGTCCCAGTATGTAAATAACGTCCTAAACTATATATATGAAGCTCTTTAAGGAGGTAATTTGTTAATGGAGTAGCCGCAAATCTGGCGTTATCAGATACCGCAACGACCCGCCTTTTCGAAACAAGTAAACTCTATGGTTTTTTCTAAGTAATGTTCACGACGAACCTTGTTTAGTACTCCTTTCACGATAAGAACTCTTAAAAAGATATAAGAGGCTTTTAAAGGAATTGTCTCTATGGTTTTCCAACATTAATAAGAGTTCTATTATAAATTGTTTCTTTAAAATATTTTTTTTTAGGTTTTTGATCATTATTATATACCTGTAATAATATGTATTGAGTGATAGGTCCGAATCAAACAAGAGTATATATAATTGCACACTTCTTATATAAGAACATAAGTATATCACTATTACTAAGTAGCATTAAACAAATTCCCCACCACGTCTGACTGTGCACGATTTTCTCCAAAACTACTGAATGGTTTTTTTTTTCAAGTCAAATTTTGGTACAAAAATATAAATTCTTATCAAATTAAATAGGTGTACATTCTTTGTTTTGAGCATGTCACGGAGATGATAACTGTCCTTAAATCGTAACACTTGTACGAAAAGTCTAGATTTCACAAGTATCTCTGAATACATCTTCTCTTGTGCAATGGCGCTGAGGCAACACGCACATGCACACGCAACGCAGTAGGCGGTTATGGTTTAGGCGGTACAGGTATGAATAGTGAGGCGCGTTCGCTCTTCTAAACTGTAAAGGCTGCCGGACGAACAGCGTATCTCAGCGGATTGCAGCAAGCTTGCACTTTATGCAAATTCCGTCATAACAGGCCTTTATAGACAGGCCTAGCGAACACATTTCACAACGTGTCAAAAATAAGTTCACTTCTTTGATACTGGCTGTTGCAATGGTTGAACGAGTGCATTCGATTTTTTCAATCTCGTCAATCTTTTTTATGTTTTTTTGTGAACGTCCCGCGTTCACAAAAAAACAATTTAGGATACTAAAATTGTAAAACACCGACAACATTTGTAATAATATTTTATTTTAACGTGAGAATATTTACAACGATTTGTAAAATGACAAAATATTTAAAGATAAGAACAATCATATTTCCCATGACCTGTCATCGTTGCGTACGCGTATCAATTAATGGGGGCAACATGCCAGCGCATTATACATTTTGTTTACAACTTCGGCTACCCGCGACCATTACAAACACACGTATCCACGTTGTTATGTTTACACTCAAACACTTGCTCGGCAGCAAAAGGGAAGCTAGAAAAACAAACATAATTTTTCGATTGTTTGTTTTAAACCGACTCAGTGATAAATAATAGTAACTTCCCGATCTGTTTTGATCGATTTATTAATAAAATTCGAAACATTTCTGATTCGAGCTGGCTATATTCGATGTTATGGTTAATTTTGGTCTGAATATTTCTTGTATGACTTAAAATAATACCGGAAATATTTGTATAATAACAACTCTTTCAAATTTTTGCTAATTTGAATACGTATGTGATTTAACTGTTAACCGCTTGACTAAAAATTGTTGATAAGCGTTTACCTTCCTAACTCTCATAACCTCCGCGTGGCGGACTTGGTAGGGTCCGTTGCCCACTTGAGATAGGAGGAAAATAGGCCTGTGTAGAAAAATAGGAAGGCGCATCCGTGTTTCTTGCCATGAAGGAAAAGAAGAGAAGGAATCCTTTCCCAATATGGGACAGCATAAAGAGGTCGGTGTTAGTGGGATAGCGCTTGTATGCGTGAGCACATCCGTGGACCTACCGATATGCGGCGAAGTTGTAACACCGAAGGATTACGTCTGACATGACGCGTTATTGTCCCCGCGAGGGTAAGTGTGTTTTAAGTGTATCAGTATTTATAAGTTATATTTCCCTTAGTGTGAATCGATTATGTATTATATATTATAAGGCTTAAACCATTTTGGATCCTGGTTTTAAATATCAGTAGTAATTAACGTAATTATTAATTAATCAACGTAAAAAATTAGACCACAAAATAATAAATTCCAAGACTCGACTTCATTGTAACTAACCCTATTTATGTTTACAATATGGCATCCTAACCTTATGAAAAGTAATGGGATTTTTTAAGAAATGAGAAAACTTGTGACTGCTTCCGTGCAAAAGTAACATAATCGTGGCTGATTGATGACATAATATTGTATACTTAAACTACCTTTTACCTAATCAGTAGGGAAAAATTAGTAAAAATATTTCACATACCTGCACAGGTAATATGAAATATTCCTCGATAAAATCATGTTATTTTTCAGATCCAAGACGTGTGATCCTTTATTGGTAACCATGTCTTGGACCTAACTACGCTATTTAAAAAATTATACTTCATGATTTAATGACGGAATGTCACACCGAATTTTTATGAAGTTTTTGTGGTTTAGCAGGTAAAGCAATAGATAAAAGAATAAAGAAGTTACGTTTTATTTTCATACAGTTTAAATATATTTAATGCGTTTAATAAAAGTAAATTTATAAAAATGAAAAAAACAAAATTTTTATCAAGTCTGTCAATTGCAGAACTTTATTCCCTCCCAGGGGAAGTATTTGCTATAATCGCCACGTTTGGCAAGCGCGTTGGCAATTGCTTGAATTTTCTGTTTGAATTTTTTGAAATAGTTATTCCGCTTTTTATCGAATGCCATGACATTTATAAGGTTTTTCTCTTAGACTTAGGACACATTAGTGCAGCAGAATTTCTACGAGTCGCGTCGTAATTTTTAAGCTATTCTGTTTATCATTAACCGTTGTAGTACCGAGGTTATCTGAGAATAATTACACGAATTAACAATATTTACAATAGTTTTACGTAAGTAAGTTACGTTACATATAATAGCTGCTACAGGAAACGAACAGAAAGGTAAAAAAAAAATATTTACTGTTCCTCTGAATGTAAAGAATCAGATTAAATGAACTTCACTGTTTTTTTTTTAAATAATACAATATTTAGAATGGCCTCTGTGGCAAATACTTCTTTACCAGAATTATAAACTCTAATAAAAATAATTAATTTAACAAAAATATTAATGGTAGCATATATAATAAATTACTAATTTTAAACAGGTGGTTGGAAAACTTAACACTACGGTTTTGTTGTAGAAACGTATAGTAAGTAACAGTTTCGAGAGCCAAGAACGAGTTACTCAACGAATACTCGAGTCTCCCAACCCAATTTTTAAGGAAAAGTCATTACATTTAAATTTTATTTTACTACAAACAAAATAGGGGATTTATTGTACAGGACTACACAGAAAATAGTCAGGTTTGAATATCAAGAATTTGAATGAACTAAAAGACGGGGATCTGGAGACCGAATTACGGCGAAAAAATCCTTTTCCGCACCCAAAAATCATACATTAGTATCATTAACAGCAGCATGAGGGTGCCAGCACTGAATTCAGCAACCCGCTTGCTCAGCGTAGTGTGGCATACCTTTCACGAAATGCACGTTACCCGAGCAATTAGGATATCTATGTCCGAATCAGGAGACCTCGGTCTGATGCCCCATGTGGATTGTAACAATGAGGTTTTCAAAATGTATGCACTATTTTATCGTAGGCCTGAACTAATGTTGGCGACAGGCTCACCACTTATCACGTTGTTACAAATGAGTTATACTTTGCAACAATAAAAATAAATGTCTAGATCTATTATTAATAGACATATAGTCGTGCGAGCTTATTTGTTTATTTCCTTAAATTTTGTTATGTAAGCTACGAATAATTTCTAAAGTTTCTTACACAGAACTTTGATTTTCAAAATATTAAAAAAATATGACCATCGAGATGTTATATTGATGTGGGATTTTGTTTAAGTGGCCAATTTTCACCACAAATGGAGGTAAAAGCTTCCGACGATTTTTCTGATTGCTGGGGTGAAATAAGTATTCCATTCAAAATACCCCTGTTAACCTTCTGTCCTCAAAAGTGAATTGGATTATGATAAAATATATATTCTTGATAGTGGAGAAATAAAGTTATGGTTATAATTTTACTCTCATTGTCTATAATTTAATAGTACCATGTCATTAGTAGGCAACGATATTGAAAAAACGAACTTGCCATTCGATAGATCCTAAAGAGCTTGGACATCTTTCGATAATATTAAACGCTGAAAGTCGATTTGATAATTAGCATGGAGTCCGAATTATAGTTAGTTTTTTTTTTAATATTAAGTATAGATTTTACATTAGGCTAATGCCGAATGTTAAATTTATGCCCTAATGGGCTAAAGTTTTTTTTTTTATTACATATATAGCAATATGTATATTCTGATCAATTTTACGTGACATTCCAGCTTCCAACGCGGCCAGCCTTTGCATTTAATTTCGACTCACTGTAATGAGGGCGAGGAGTGTATATTTCATAGCTGGCGGGCCCTCGCAGGCATTAAGTGGGGTATTTTATTGGCTTATTATACAATATTCTAAGCTAAAAATCGTGGAAAGAGTACGTTTTTAATTGGGCAGCGAGCTCGCGTGGTGCTGACGGGAGGATTATTCATGGCTGCTTCAGAGCCAACGCTTCGTCGCTTCTTTACTGCTCTTATTTTCCCCCTTTGTGAATGTTATTTCTCATTAAAGTTTAATGTTTGATTTACTTTCGATAACGGTGATTATAACTTTTTTCTATAATTTTATTTTTCTTAAAAAGGTCAATACTAACTGTAAAAAATTCTCCTGTGTTGCATAGGCAGTTTGCGTACATATTTTGCAGATGAACAAACACCCAGATCTGATGCAATTATTTGTAGTCTATACAATTTGGAACCTCTCCGGTGCGGGAATCGAACCCGCGACTTTCAATGCCGTATCCAAACGTTTAGTCACTACGCCACCGAGCCGTCCACTAATCTTATAATAATTTATAACTAAAATTAATTAAATATTCAGACAACTATAATTAAGGGATGGCATATTTTGATTTTCAATACCCACCAGGGAACCATACTCGTCCCGCTATAAAATGATTTCTCATTTATTTTAATACATACAATAATTATAATTATAGTTGTTAAAAATGGAATAATATATTATCTTTGTCTCCAAGGCTTGTCTGTCTTGTGAAAATAAGTTGAGCTTAAAAGCTTAGATATTTGCCTAACAGTACCATTAGCACATACTAGTGACAAAACTCCTTTTTAACACGTGTCGTTAATGTTCTGAATAAACATTATAATGATGATGATTTGGATCTGTTTAGCAATAGCTTCACTACCATACGCAAATATCTTACAACTATGATTTCAATCACAGACAATTAATATTATATAGTTTAAACTTTATGCATCTTACGTATCTCTAACTATTTGTACTACTATTTATGTACTTACTTGGAGATTGAAGTCAAATTGGATGTCATCCTAGTTCTCCTTTAAATAATCATAGATAGTCTTGCTGATTGTATATTAACTTGTTACAAACACGTGGATACTCTTTATAGCTCGTGATAAAAATTGTGTATTCTACTTTGTGTATTCAGCTATGTTTTCCCAAAAATAATAAAATAAAAATAAAAAAAAATAACTGAAAAACAAATAATTCCTTGAACACTAAAGTGGCATGCTACCGATCCTGTGTAAGTAAATCTACCTCGGTGAAATATACGAAGAAGTTGATATTCATATCATTTCACATAATATTTCAAACAACACGATCCGGGAGCATGGCAGGCTAATTTAACGTTCCGAGCCAGCGAGCTGAGTCGCGCTGAATTTAAACATTTCTTCTAGAAGCTACAAGAGGGCGCACCGAATCTATTTCACGCACATTACTCTTATGACTTATGAATTATTACCGCTGTAAAACTCAGCACACATCAGTCCATTTACTCGCATTTTTGAATCATTTAGATGGTAACATTTTAAAACAATTTTATCCGCATATATCAAAATGTTCTTCATTATCGCTTTGATCGTAGTTTTTTAAACTTAGTAAAAACAATTTTGTAACATAATAGTGTATTAATTTTGAAGTAATAGTAATAACTATATCAAGTGCCACTAGTGTCAGGTGATGATGTCGATTGGCTTTTTGGAAAAAAAAATTTAACATCTTTTTATATAGTCTGCTTCTAAGAAGGAAGAATCGTAATTATCTTGCTTGACAGATGAATTTTTATTCGAAATACAAGTCAAGACAATTTATTCTATCTCTATTTTTTATTAATTCCCCGTTGGAATTCCAATCTAGCAATCATGGTTTAGCAGTTGAGTTACGCTAAAAATGACAAAACACGAACATTTTACAATCAAACAATAGTCGTTTAAAAGGAAATCGTTATGTTAAGGGATCTATAGATGTCGATACTAGGTATAAGAAAGCGATCCAGAGCTCTTGATTACTCCCCGAAGCCAAAGCTATTTGCGTGATAAATGGACTTTTACATCTTACTTTGAATACCATCATGGGTCAGTAATCACTGTTCCTATTAAATATTTCTGCGCAATTTAACCATTTGTACGTTACATTATAATCTTATGTATACCGTAATGGTGTTTAACATGCTTATTAGGATTGTGTACGTGATTAAAGTCTAAATGAGGCATAAGTAAAATTAATTTATTATGTGTACATTTTAACCTATGTATATATTTAATACCTTCGACATATTACAAATAATGGTAATTATTTCTTCTTCATTAGGCTTTAAACAGTTCACTGGTGTCAAAAGTCCCCTCCCACCGGGAGGATTTGCTACTATAACCGATGTGACACTTATGCCAAAAGATCGAAGGAAGGGACAGATGCAGTGTCAGAGGCACGAGACAAACACAACACAAACACCCGAAAACCGACAGTTTGTATTTTGCACAAACGTCGACTTCGGCTTGAATTCGAACCCAGGACCCGTGGCACAGTAATCAGGTACGCTAACCACTAAGCCACGTGGTAGTCGTAAAATAGTAGTCAACTTAAATCTGAATTAATGATAAGTAATTTTTTTTCAGTTGATATAAAAATATGTGTGGTTTTCAGTGACGAACCGGCTACAACTAGAAATACAATTGTAGATGATTGCACCGCACAAAAGGCCATCGTCGTGTCTGTGAGATTATTCATTCACTACCTTCGCTATTGCTCCATAGAGCACACACATCATATTGTGTGATGTTAGGTGGCGGCGGAGACGAGACTATGCGGCGCCACTACCGGAGGAATGACCAGTCAATGATGAAAGCAATATGAGTCCCAATTGAGAGAAGCGCGCGCACACACGAAAGGTTTTTTCATGTTTTGAAATTACGTCAGAGTATCATCATGTAATATCATAAAAAGGACTCTGTGAAATAACATATTACTGAAGGGAATTATTGTTGCTTTAAAATTATATTTTTTCAATTTATGGTACTAAAGTGTTTTCAGGTATAAAGGTGTAGAAACAGTTTTGTGTCCCAGTGTTTTTATTACACAAATACAAATGCTTTTAGATAAAATTAAATTCTGTGACAATCTACGAAAAAATCTAGCTTGTTAACATCTTTAAATGTTTAGCATTTAAAGATGTTAGCAAAAGCCTGCAGTGAAAGCTATATTTACTCTCCAGTTCTATATGCAATGAAGCTTAAATAACAGTTTTGAGTCAAGGAAACAGGTAAAATTGACTATACAATGGTTTTCGACTATTTCATTCTAAAACAAGATTTGACAGTGACTAATTTGTAACGGAAGTTTACAGTCACGTTTGATTTATATTTCTTGAATGCTTTAATTCAAGTTTCATAGAATATATTGAGGTATATCAAAGTTGCTGAACTTTGGGTTTTTGTTTTTGATAATAGATACGGCTAACGGCGGAAACGTCGGGAAAATGGAAACAAAAACAAAAAACGCGATAAAATACGTAAATAATTGAATTTTAAATAGGTACTCATTAAAAATCCCACTACTTGACATAGCCTCTCCTAAATGGAGGATTTTCCGCAATCGCTACGTTTGACAGGCGATTTTGTGATCGCTGCACAGACGTCTATAACTCTTGACGCCGGTGTCTGTCTTTTATCTGGGTATTTTTTAAGTATCTTAACTTTTATTTCAATATTTCTCATATTCATGTTAATGTATGTAATTGTATCGGGGAGCGGTTCATGGCAGAAGTCGAATAGCGGACTAATACCTGCGACGTACGTAGCAGAACCTAGCGGCGGCTTTTGCTGTAGCTCGAACGGGGTAGTAGACTACCGGCTTGAAGTAGAGGAATCTTATGCTTTTGCCTTACTACTTCCATCTTCCCCAACCATACTCCCCATTTTCCCTCCTATTCACGCAAATAACCTTAAAAGCCGACAACGTACATGCAGTTCCTCTGTTGCAGATGTATGTGGGCGATGGTAATCACTCGACTCACAGGTGAGACGCTCGTTCGTTTGCCCCGTTTTTTTTTTGAGTGGGCGTTGGTCAGGGATCGAACACTCGCCTATATTTTTCAATAAGCTAGCGACCAGGGTTTTGAACCACGACATCACTTAAATTATTAATTGACGTTTAAGGTGATGAATAATGACGATCGTGAAGGTAAACATCTGTATGAGAAGTAAAAGAACATTTCTATGACTGTTGAACCTTTTCTTTCAGCATAGAGAAAATTTTCCGGTTCCAAAATATGACATTTCTTTGCCAAATAGTAAGAATTTGTCTGCTACTTTACAGTTTGGTTTTTAATTGTAAAAAAATATGATTTTTTTTGGCACCATTATGACGTTTGATAGAATCTTTTTTACACAAAGACTTTGAACTAACAATAATATAAGTAGCGTATTAATTTGTAAAAGACTCTCTTATCATTAGAAACACGCCCATAATAAAATGTTCTTATATAATAAAGAAACGGCAAAGCTTTGAATAGATATCGGTCTCTTTGCTTTATATAGGGCTTCACTATCGAATAATGACTCTCCATTATAACTAGTATCTCATATCGGCTTGAGTGTTCATACTCGATGTTCCAATAAAGTTTTGTCAGGGGATCTTTGCTGGCACATAATAAAGTATTACAAAAGCCAAAGACCGTCATTGTTGCTGGTACTTCAATCCCGGGCCCTCTTGGTGCTGCGTTTGAACAGTCAAGTCAACTAGAATGCGACATACATGCACAAAAAAATTGTTTAAATATAATATTATAAGGATCAATGTGTTTTAAATTGAATAAAAAAAATCACATTATAAATAATAATAACACATACTTGTGAAAAAAATTATAGGATTGTCAGAAGTCCAAAGATAGGGAGGAGGACATGGTAATCTTGATCTGCCTCCAGATAAGGTAAACCGTGTTCGATATGAGTAGGCTCACGACCAGTTACATACTTTCAAATAAACTCTCGTTGAAATGAGTAAAATAAATGTCTAGACCTCTGACCAGCCCGCTTTGGGTATAGGATCGTGTGATCTTATATTTTTAACATTTGGTGAATACAGTTACAGTTTACAGTTTAGTTATAAATGTGTTACTGCCCGTCTCCATGGCTTTATCAGAAGCTGGGCTTAGAGATTCGACGATTCGATTCGACTGCGCCTCCAATACACGGTTAATTATTTATTTATAACTCGCGAAAAATACGGTTCCGAAGGATATATTACATCCAAATTTGGATGGTAAAATACCTTTTCCACGGTATAGAATATGTAGTCTATTATTGAAATTATGAGAATTAAAAGGAATGTACATGGGCGGTCCGAAGCAGTGGGCTGGGTGCTTGTGACACTCTAATTTATTACAATACAATTAATCAAGATGGCTTTACATATTGTAGCCTCTGCATTCATGCACATAGTACGCATTTCATGCGTACTGTGATTACAAAACAGTATGCGAACTACATCGCGCAATAGGGTCGGTGGTGACTGAAAATCAGCGTTGCGATTAACCCCGCGACACTATGCTGAGTCAGTACCGTTTAATTTGACATGGATTATAAATTATAAAGTCGACTGACGCTTCTCTTAATTTTTTTTGTTTTTACTTACTTTACTTACTTACTTTACTTACTTTTTACTGGTACTGTTATTGATTTTTTCTTGTAACTTTTTTACAGGGACATTTACAGACTACTAATTTATTTTTATTATCTTAGAAATTTAAACTCCATTCCTATGTTTTGCTATTAGTTATATAATCTTCCTCATCCTTATGAGCCATTGTAGGTAATAGGTCTTTCAATGAAAGCGCCGAAAAAACCTGCCATGCCATGCATGGAAGTTTTGCTCCTATAAACCGCGCTGGGAAAGCGGGTTATGGAGCGTAGAATTATAGAATATAAAAGTTGTAATAGGGTCGATAATTCGACTACAATAATTTGTATAAACAAAATGCGAAGTGTTCGATTCCAAAGCGGTCACTTGACCACTCTGGCAGTGATGTGAACTGAAAAATAGATGTACAAATTTAGAAGTAATAATTGTAATTATTTATTGTCGAAATGTATTATACTAAACAAAAGGTTAGTAACATACTTAGAAAAGCCAAATATTCTGTCCACTAACTAATATGGTTTTAGGGCTGGTAAGTCAACGTCGAACGCTGTATCGGATCTAACTGAACACATGCTCATCACCTGGATACTAAATCTAAAGGTTTGGCTATTTTTCTGGACTTATCTACTATCTTTTAATACAGTCTCTATTTCAAGGTTATTGAAAAAAAATGGAAAAAATAGGCATTCGTGGGCCTTCGTTACAATTATTTAAAAACTATTTATCAAACAGGACTCAAAGGATCAAAATTGGCAATATTTGGAGTTTTGATTGTTCTGTTGATTATGGTGTTCCAAAGGGTAGTGTTTTGGGTCCTAGCCTCATCTTGATATATATAAACGACTTATGTAAACTTAAACTAAAAAACTGTCGTATATATACATTCGCTGATGACACCGCTCTTATATTTCACGGAAAAACCTGGGAGGAGGTGAGGATCCACACAGAAACCGGATTAAGGACAACATATCAATGGTTACACGATAATATATTAACTCTAAATATCTCTAAAAAAAAATTATTTCTTTTGGCATCACTAGCGCAATAATCCCTGGACACGATTATAATATAAGAGGACATATTTGTAATCTCACACCTAATAATATTATGACCTGTAATAACCTGTAAAGACCTGTAAAGTCTTGAACGAACTTCGACGATTAAATATTTCGGAATCATGCTAGATCAAACACTTAAGGAAACCACACATAAACATATTATTTGAAAGATTTCGTTAATTTATGTATGTGTTCAGATTTTTGCGTCAAGTTGCAAGTAAAGATCTCTTAAAAACTGTTTATAACACTATGGCGCAGTCTTGTTTAACATATTGTGTGACTAACTGGGGTAGTGGGCATAAAACCAAGCTCTTAAAAATTGAAAGAGCCCAGGGCGCGCTGCTTAAAGTTATGTCGTACAACCCATATAAGTACCCCACAAAAGATTTATTTATGCACTGTGACTTACTCACAGTAAGACAACTTTTATTCGTGACGCTATTTTGTGAGGCTCAACACAAGAAACTACCATTTAAGTGCGAGACTGTGTTAACTAGAAATAAATATAAAGTTTGTCCAACAAAGCGTACAGAACATTTTTTATCAAAAGATTTCAGTGTTATCTTGGCCCATTGCTGTATAACATCTTTGGAACATTATTTTCACATTTCTTACGCTTTTTAGGGTAAATTAAACACTCGCTGCAACATAAGCGCAGTGAATTGAATAACAAACGAACATTGACATTTAGAAATTATTAAATAACATATAAATAAAATACAAAATATTACAAAGATGCAAGTATTTATAATACTTTTTTAACAACTTGAATCACAACTAAATCGTATTAAATGCTCCTCGAAGGGGACTGATAAGGTTTTATGAGTTCACCACGTCGTAACTGTTCGACGAACAGCGAATATGCATTGCATAGGTTTGTATAGAAAACCAATTACGTATCTAGCTTTGTTTAACAATATTATGATTACTTTATCATTTATTAATCTAAATGGTTACAAATAAACTGTAGATATCACTCCAACCATAATAAAAAAGTCTTAATCGCTACTTTATTTGTAATGACATTCTAGATTTTTTTTAATGTAAAAAAAGGAAATATAGAAATTTATGCACTCATACCTATTATCAATAAGCAAAGACTATGGATTATTATTTCTCTCGACAAAGTGTAGCCAAAGCCCATTTTTCACCTTTCCAGGAGATATAACGTGACGGCTGAAGAGCGTCAACGCCTGGTGTGACCTTAGAGTTTCACTAATACATGCTAACTGCACCCACAAGAAGAAAGAGGGAAGCAGATTATTATACTGCTATCACACGACGCAAGTTTTATTATTAACGAGATATACAAGTAACTAATGGTATTTTGGGAATGTATGTCATACAGAATACGAAATTGATTAAAATAGATTCAAGTTGATTTGCGGTGTCTGCGAAATCCTATTATATTCCGCCAGATCTGTAGATGGAAAAGGTGAAATTTAAAGAGTAAGCTAATTTAAGCCTGACTTTTTGTTAACAAAATGTAAGATTTTCAAATAATCACTGACAGAAATTAAACTTTTTTTTTTTGAGTTTCCTCCTTCGGTGTTGCTGCGTACTAACATTTTAAAAGATTAATTTATCAAATCTATAAAGTTTCGATAATGAACTATGTTGTGGTTCAGTTTACTACGTAAATCATTGGTGAACACCGTATAGTTAATTTCCAATAGAAACTATTAAGAGAAAAGCCTTGAAAATCTCCGGGACCAATTCTGGCGCTGATGCTCACCACCCATCATGTTTTTTTCTCCCAGGAAGGCGAAATGTGGAATGCGGACAAAAGTCAACTTCACTTTTGTTCGAATCCTACCTAGAGTCAATATTGTTATCACACACAAATTATTGGACATCTGGTCTGAATTTGTTCTATTTTGAAAATTTAACTTGGAGAAGTTTTTAAAATATCTTATGTCTACTGGACAAAGTTCCAGCAGAGCACACAGTATTTATTTATTTTTTGAAATATTAAAAATACATACAAATTTATAAATATACATTCCGACCACATAAACTCTAGCTCTGAACGGAATATATAGTACTTAATTCGGAAAAAGAGCGTACAAAAAGGTTTCATGATGAGTTTGGGTACTTTGATTTTTAAATTAAATAAATTTTGTGTTAAAACTAAAAGGTGAATATCGCTCGATGGCTGAGCGGGATACAGTGCGAACGTGTTACTCCAACACAGTAATGGAATTCTCGTGCTAGTTCCACTGACGTTTGCGGCGTTAGTAATACATACTTCGAAAATTCACCCTTAACGTCTTCGAGCGCTCCAAGGAGTTTTCGAAAGTTTTGAGAGATTTATATGTGCATTTTTTAAACTTAATACTAATTAATTCCACTAATTTAATGAAGAGGTGTATCATCTTTTTCTCCAATGCCAATGCCAATATACCAATCTTAGCCATATGTTATGCACTTTCTCTGACGACCGTCCTACGGTTTCACAGACTAACCATGGCGAGCATCATCACTAGTACATGGATACCGGCACTGCAATCACCAATTCTATCCTCTGAAATGTATGCTTTATATATATAGAAACCTTTGCTAAGAATAAAGTTTTCCTTTGTTTACACAGTTATTAAAATATTTGAATTAATGCATTTATATCTTTTTACACATTCAGTGTTCACAGTTGATTGGATTCGTTTAGTTCATCGTTTGAAAGCTTCCGATCGAACTATTTCAGGGAAACACTACGGTTAACCGTTGACTGTGAGACTCACAATGCCCAGCCGTTTTGTTGCTTCCTCTTATTTGTTTCTCGGTTTAAGCACTCATTTATTGAGAACGGTGCAGAATTGCATTCAGTTTTTTCGGAAAGTAATTACTTATTGTCTTTTGCTCACAATTAAGAGATTCCATTTCATTTGAAAGCTGATCGTGATGGAAAATATTTGGCCTTCATTCATTAAGTAGTACCTTTTCAAATATTTCAAATGTTCTAAAAAATACGCGTATATGAAAAATAGAACTTAAATTCTATATTACCCAACCACAAGGAAACAAATGTTTTATATAGAGCATAGTTAAATTTTTTAAGAAACGAAACATCGTCTTTACTTCCAAAACATTCTTCTAGAATAGTCGCAATATTTTTAATGTGGGTAACAGTAGGACTTCACTGGAGTAGGCAAAGGTTGTATGAACTTTACAATGGAAGGTATATAACCATAGTTAGATATTTAAAGAATATGTTAAAAAATATTTAACATTATTTAAAAGATTATGTTCGATGGCCAAGTTTTTATATCTAAGCAATAAAATTAAGAAAGCTAGTAATAAAATAATAACCACATGGAATGTTATTAATAATGAAATGAGAAAAAACAAGTCGCCTAGCTCTGACTACCGATTGAATTCTAATAATGAAATTATAACGACTGATCAGGACTCTTTCCGTGTGGCTGTCGGAAGTAAAGAATAGCGCCAACTCTGTCTGACCATGGGTGTCGTAAAACGCGACTAATGGTAAAAAAAAAAATTATATTTGGAGATGGGCAGCAGCATCTTCCTGCACTAACAAATAAAAAACTGAACAAATAAAAAAAAACTGCGGTTGCCAACCCGGTTGGCAACATATAACGCGCGCACATTAAGGACCGACGAGAAAATACTATAATCCTAAAATCCGGTAACTTGTTCTACTACCGGCAGGGTGACCATCTGTCCCAAGGAGGTTTCGGGTTTATCGTCCACAGGTCTCTCATCAACAACCTGATCGAGATCGGAAGTGTGTCGAGTAGGGTCGCGTACCTTATACTCAGAATAACCGAAAGGTATTCGCGGAATGTCATACAGGCACCAACCTCAACACACCCTGATGTTGAAGTGGAGGCAATGTATGAGGAAATTTCAAGAGCCATGCATTGCTCTAAGTCTCACTACACGGTGTTGATGGGAGACTTTAACGCAAAACTAGGTACGAAAAAAGGCGATGAGCTGATAGTGGGGAACTTTGGAGTAGGGCAACGGAACCCAAGAGGGCAACAGCTGGCTGACTTCATGGCAAAGGAGGTATTCTTTATGATGAACTCCTATTTCCAGAAGCGGCCCCACAGGAAGTGGACATGGATGAGCCCGGACGGTACCACAAAAAATGAGATCGACTTCATCATGACGACCAAGCGTCAGCTGTTCAGTGATGTCTCTGTGATCACTACGGTAAAACCGGCAGTGATCACCGAATGGTAAGAGGCACACTGAACCTTAACATTAGGCTCGAGCGGTCTCGTCTGGTGAAGTCTACGCTCCGCCCACCACGTGCCCTTATCCAGAACCCCGAGAGCTTTCAGCTCGAATTGCATAATCGCTTTCAGTGCCTAGACGATTGCGTTACAGTGGACGATACGAATAGCAGGCTAGTGGAAACTGTCCATGTGGTAGGAGCTAAGTTTTGCAGGACCCGCCGCACGAACAAGCCCCAAAAGCTCTCTGATCACACTCTTAAACTCATGAAAGCCAGGCGTGAGATAAAGCTGCAGTCTACAACGGATGCGTCAGCGTATCGGCTACTGAATAGACAGATCTCCAAATGTATGAGGCAAGACTTACGCAAATTCAATACAGCCTGTATTGAAAAAGCGATAGAGCGGAACCAAGGCTCCAAAGTCTTCGCCAGAGATCTGTCTATCGAAAAGAGCCAACTGACCAAGCTGAAGACCGAAAGCGGCGCAGTCATTTCCACTGGAGCCGAGATTTTGAGTGAGATCGAGAGATTTTATGGACAGCTGTACACAACGTCGTTGAAACCACACACTGATGTGAGTAACGACCCAAGAGCCAAGCTTATCCAACATTATTCCGATAACATCCCGGACGTCAGTCTGAGCGAGATTAGGATGGCTCTCAAACAGCTTAAAAACGGCAAGGCGCCGGGTGAGGACGGAATTACAGCTGAGCTTCTGAAAGCGGGTGGAAAACCGATACTTGTTGTCCTTCAGAAGCTGTTTAATTCCGTCATTTATGGCGGTGTTACGCCGAAAGCATGGAGTAGAAGCGTGGTTGTCCTATTCTTCAAGAAAGGGGATAACTGCCTTTTGAAGAATTATAGACCAATATCGCTTCTAAGCCGCGTCTACGTGCTGTTTTCGAGAGTCATCTCAAATCGTCTAGTGAACAGACTTGACGACTTCCAGCCTCCCGAACAAGCCAGATTCCGAAAAGGCTATAGTACCATAGACCAGATACATTCTCTTCGCCAGATTGTACAAAAGGCCGAGGAGTACAATTTGCCATTATGTCTGGCGTATGTGGACTATGAGAAAGCCTTCGATTCAGTCGAAATTTGGGCGGTGCTACAGTCTCTCCAGCGGTGCCAGATAGACTCTCGGTATATCGAAGTGCTGAGGTGTTTGTACAATGAGGCTACGATGTCTATCCGAGTACAGAATCAGAGTACGAAACCAATCCAACTGCAGAAAGGTGTAAGACAGGGTGATGTCATATCCCCGAAACTCTTCACCGCTGCATTGGAAGATGTTTTCAAGCAGCTGAACTGGAAAGGATACGGTATCAACATCAATGGCGAATACATCATTCACCTTCGATTTGCCGACGACATAGTTCTTATGGCAGGATCGCTGGAGGAGCTTAGTACAATGCTGAATGACCTCAATAACGTCTCCCAAAAGGTTGGTCTTAAGATGAACATGGACAATACGAAGTTCATGGCAAACGTCCATGTCACACCAATACCGGTTGTTGTTGGGAACAATAGGCTCGAAGTTGTAGACGAGTACGAATACCTGGGACAAATTGTCCGATTAGGTAAGTCCAACTTCGACTCAGAGGTCAATCGACGAATCCAACTCGGCTGGGCTGCGTTCGGGAAACTACGTCATATCTTCTCGTCGAGTATACCGCAAAGCCTCAAGACCAAAGTATACAACCAGTGCGTGTTGCCAGTGATGACATACGGTTCCAAGACTTGGTCCTTCACTGCAGCCAGTATGAGGAAGCTCAAAGTTGCTCAGCGCGCTATGGAAAGGGCTATGCTCGGTGTTTCTCTGAGTGATAGAGTCTGCAACGACGATGTCCGCAGCAGAACTAAGGTAACCGACATAGCCGTAAAGATCAGCAAGCTGAAGTGGCAATGGGCCGGCCTCATAGCTCGTAGAACTGACAACCGTTGGGGAAAAAAGGTTCTCGAGTGGCAGCCACGTACAGGCAAACGCAGTGTAGGACAAGATGCAGTGACGACCTGCGCAGTGTTGCGGGAAGTCGATGGATGCCGGTGGCTCAGGACCGAGCTTCGTGGCAATCTTTGGGAGAGGCCTATGTTCAGCAGTGGACTTCTGATAGGCTGAAATGATGATGATGATGAGGCACTGCACTTGCTTTTTATCTATCGCATAAATATTGCAGCTGAACCGAGATACTTTGTCCACTACTGGTCTCACCTATAATCAGTGCCAATGCAGCCGCGGCCATAGGTGAGTGAGGTCCTTTTCACGGCAACGTTGCAGCACAGATAAATCATGGCAAAGACAGCATTCAAATTTTATAGCATTGTTTTTGTCTTCTATTTGATTCGTTATCATTTTAAATATAATTTTTTTATTTTTGTTTTTTATTATTCTATTTCTATAATAAGCAATGTGTTATACTTGTGTCGTGAATAAATGCTTTTACTTTCTTTGTTATTAAAATATGCAAACTCTTTTGATTACACTACAAAGATTATAGTTTTTTAAAGTTTCGCAATTGTTCATGTTGTACGTGGTAGAGCCAAGCGGCGGCTTTTGCTGCTGCTCGAATGGTTTGGCTCGACTGGGTTTGTACCACGGCCTCGCAGAATAAAGGCGAGAAGTAGAGGTTTCTTGTACTTCTGCGTTTCGTTCGGTGAGTGAGGTAACCGGAGGCCCAATCTCCCTCCCCATCCTCCTCCTGTTGCTCCTCTGGTGTTGCAGATATACGTGGGGATTACCATCACCCACGTACATCTGCATTTTACCATCAGGTGAACCGCTTGCTCGTTTAACGCCTTTCCCATAAAAAAATAATTTGTTATTCCCAACCACATATTTTCCATTGAAGTATTTCAATTAAATCTTGAAAGCTTTTAGCCAAAGAAACGCTATTGGTTTATACAAAGACCTAACAAAGCAGTTACAGGTAATCAATTATTGTGGAATTGTTTTATATTTGATCGCGTCTTAATAAGAACACATGCAATCAGTAACAAAGAATTTTCATTCCCTTCCATTTAATTTGAATAATTATTGTCGAAAATATTAAAATAGGAATATCAGACAAATTATATGCTACAATGTAATTACTATTGTTATGATAGTCAAATCTTTTTTTAAAGCTTAAGTTTTAAATTATGTCACAAGACGCACATTCGTCTAAAAGATTTACTTTTAGTTAACGTTTATAATTTTGAACAAAAATCGGGGACATGTTTACGTCTAAAGAAGTGAAAAGTTTTCAATGATATACCCTGAACGGAGTCCGTGCAAATTTAAATAGACAGACATAATGTCTGTATGCTGCCCGAGCACGAGAATCCCATTTACCTGACCTAAACGTCTGAGTCTCAACGTCATGCAGAATAGACAAAGTAATGAAATTTTTTTTTAATCGACGACATTATTTTGTAAGAAAATAAGATTTTAATTCTACAATAAAGAATTATATCAAGATAATACTTACATCATAATAACATCCATTATTATTGCTTTGTTGTCTATTAAAATAAATTTAAAATTATGTCTAGATTATGCGTCAATTTATATATCCGGTAGATGCGAAATTACAAATTCTGTCCGTGCAAGCGTCTGCTGCCCGCGTTTGTAGTCATCGACTCGCCGACAAAGAAAATCCTGAAAGTCCGCCGCTCTTGCCGAGGTCAGTAAACTGTTTTTCATGATAAAAGCGCCTGGGTTATATTTTGATTATTAGACTATTAAGTTATTTATAATGGTTTTTTTTATTAATTCCCTTTTTTTTTCACTATTACCAAAAAAAACTTCAGGAATTTGGTACCAACCAAATATTTATTAAATGAATTCAGCCTAAATATAACAAACGGTCTTGCTGCTGTGCTTTTTCGCATGCTACTGCATTTTATATAGAAGCTAGAATTTGTATAGTGTACAAAATACAATATGTCAAACACAATTTTTTCTAAAGCATTATATTACAAAATCGAGAGAAATAAAATATTTGTAAAATAAACGTGAAGTGTAAATTAATCTATTATTATTGTTATAAAATTGTAAAAATCTGTCATTAAACTAAAGATATACAAAGAAACCATTTAGAATGAGATAAATATAAGTCGTACCCCGACGGCATCACGTGGAAACTACTAAATCGAAGTATAACGAATATACTAAGTCGAAGTACGTGGCAGAAAATTTCGAGAGAAACGCACTGTGGTGAAATGTCAACCATCTAGGTGGTGTTGGTCGAACTTGGAATTCTGTCGTGATGTATGATAGTGAAACTCAGCTGCTGTCATCATTCCGAACAGTTCATCAGAACATTACCCGTGATAAATTTTGTAAAAAATGCAAAGGGAAGCAACATCTCTTCACAAGGCCAAAGGATCAAGCCTTATAGAGAGGGCTTGGCCGACAATTCAAGCCGCTCTACATTGGATGCGGTCAAATGAAGGAGGTTGACACTGGGGTTTCCTTGCCCAGGGATGAGAACAGTATTCCATGTGGGGCCGAACTTGCACCAAATTGCATTCGGTGGACTGGCTTGAAATACAGTCCTCCAGTCGCATAGCACACCAATCTTTTTGGGGGTCAAATTTGGCCTTTCCCTTCAAGTGCCTACGGAACTGAACGTTGCTCGATATGCGATAAGAAGAATGTTCTCAAAAAGAGGAGAAACAAAGAAGGGGTTCTTTTAACGATAAACGTGAAAATCTGTCTTTTTAAGGATGAATAGGATCAAATAACGTCGTCCCCAACCCCAGACTTTGTTTAACAAAGTTTCTACTTCAGATGCTAGTTTGTTCCGGCACTCTTTGACGTGTTCTCAAGAAATATTGGCACGGCCTGTGTATAGGATAGGGTCTGCATAGCAACGGATGCTGCTAATTTCTAGCATTTTGTTGATATGCAGAAGGAACAGGGAGGAAGATAGCACACAGCCTTGTGGAACTTCAGCATCCACGGGTTTGAAATCCGAGCAAGCACCGTCGACAACAATCTTGATGCTCCGATCCGCGCAGAAGCGAAGCTGAAGTTTATGAGGAAAAATATATTTCAAGGATGACCACATGAATAGTGGCTTATATCAAAGACTATTTTGAAAGTAATTAATAGAGGTTAAATGTATTCCTGATCATAAATATGTATTACTGTCGCCTACGTGTACGCGTCGCTATCTGTTTCTAATCATATGATGAATGCATACTTCTGGAAACCATAAAAGTAGACCAGCTTGAGAATTTTAATAAATTATTAAATATTTGGATCAGAAGTGGATAATAGAGAGAAAAGTAACAGGTTGCACCATAGCACGTTAATGTTGTTGTACAGACCGTCCAGTAATATAACACATCGTAATTTCAATTCTTATTTTCACGTCAGCACTTTCAGGATACCTTTTAAACCAGAAAATGGATGGAACACTGAAGTTATAAAAAGAAATACGACATTTCTCGTCTCTGTTTATTACCGTACATTAGTTATACTGCTTCCGTAGTGTCGTTTCGGCATGAAATGGGAACTAATGAGATTTTGATGTTTTTTTGACTGGGCTTTTATTTTCTAAGGAACATAACGACGCTACTTGTGTACAACTCAGTATAAAGTGTAAGTGTCATTTAACAACTTTACATGATAACTATGCTTGGTTATTAAGATTTTATGTATCGATTCGACTAAATATTGTAAATGTGAACGTATGTTTGATTAGATATTTATCCTTTTTCTGTCCTTTACGCGTGTTAAATAGCTGTACCGATTTTGATAAAAAATATATGGACATTCTTAGATGACAGGAAAAGGACATAAGCTACTTTTTACCTTTTTTTCGGAAAAGCGTGATGAGAATGGGCAAACCTTTCAAAAAATGCAAGAGTTATGCATTAGGCTGGTTGTGTTGTCAAATCGAATACAGAATGTAGAACAATGTGTGTATCTATTAACTCCTTCGCTACTGTAATGTTTTTATCTAATTACTTTTCACTGCCTTGTTTTCCATCTATCGCTTTAATTGTTATCATTCTGTTCGTCCTTTTTTGTATTATCATTGAATTCTGTTTATCTCTTTAAATTACCTTTACTATTTAAATCATTTATTAATTTTCTAAATAGTTCTTTGTATTTATTGTATTTTATTTCATAATTCAATAATAATCTTTGTTTACATTTTTCTATGTAAGCTGGAATGACAATCTGATATACGTTTAAATTAAAAAATTATCATGTCATCTGATAGTGTTATATCTATTTATTACAAAAGAATCAGAACTAGATATTACGTAAGTTCTTATTGTGGCTTTCCTTTTATCCGACGGATATCACTTCTACAATGAACGTGGTATGTATAGTGACTAGTCAACATCGGTCAGGAGGACAAGATAGATTGCACCTTCTACGTGACTGATCGTCACCGGTATTAAAAACTTGTAAGTATAATTTTTATGATGGTTATTCAACCATCTATCAGAAACCATTATATTTGGCTCCCTATATAGACACTATAGATAAAAGTCCTATTATATAGAAATATCATAATCATATTGGATATCAGATCTCATATAAAGTATTGTGGAATAGGTAGTATAGGTGGATGTAATTAATTAACATCTAGATGTTTTATCTAATATTGCAATTTATATTCGCTTGCACATAGTTGTCCTGCAGACGCCGGTTTTGTTTTACATTCGTTCGCTTCACATTATCCTTCTTACTTTAGCTACAGATATATTTAGACAGGACAAAAATATTTTATGCAAACTTATTTAAATTCCCTAATAATAAACACCATACACTGTGTAATATAGCGAAAAAGTATGAAGTTTAAACTAAACATTTAAAATAATAAACCTGCAAGTTCAAACATTCTAAATTAAAAAAAAATAAGATATTCTTTTCTTTGATATTCCATGGTTTTTATGAAATGTAAAATTTGAGTTAAACATGAAGCTGAGGTCAAAATTAGAGTAATTTTAGAATATGCGTTTCTACGAAGTTCTAACACAACAGAGATAGCATGCAATAACAACGCTACGAGTACGTATGGAGAGTTAACGACTAATGAACGCACTGTGCGTATTTGATTTAATCACTTTCGTAGTAGAAATCTAGACTTTGAGAATGAACTACGAGGAAGACCAAATAAAAGTGTCTCCGAATGTTTCACGTTTTTAGATGTTAAATAAAAAACAAATTATCCATTAAATCTCGTTTTATTTAATGTTAATTTAAAGAGCAATTCTTGAAGTTTATTTATGACAAACAACCGTTTGCAAATGCGCACCATTCATTTGTTCACACTCATTTAACCTGGAGCTAAAATTTTCAATAACTCGCTGGAGCATCGCTCTTGGAATAGAGTTGATTTCTTCAGTGATTCTTTGCTTCAAAACATTCAGGTTGGGTGGCAATGGATTGTAAACTTTGCTTTTTAGGTAGCCCCATAGGAAGAAATCAGCAGGCGTTGAATCAGGGCTCCTCGGTGTCTCTACTCTTCCAGGGAATAAATCGTGAAGACGAATCGCTAATGAGTTATTTGTAACATGAGAAGTGGCTCCATCTTGCTGGAAAAAGGCGGTTGTAGCCCTTCTGGTTTTGCATTTCTGTAGCCAAAAATGTCCGGATCAAATGGCAATATCGGTTAGAATTAACGGTCTGAGTTCGACCTCGGTCATCCTCAAAAAAATAAGGACCGATAATTCCTTGACTTGATATGGCAGCCCAAACAACACCCTTTGGCGAGTGCAAGGGCTTCTGATGCAGTTCTAACGGATTCTTGGAAGCCATCTGCAATTTTGTCTATTCACATGACCGTTGATGTGAAAATTCGATTCGTCGGAGAACCAGATGTTATTGAAACTCCTTAAACGGTTTTTCATTGTCCTGCAGAATTCGACTCGTTTATCAGGATCATCAGGCTTCATTTCTTGAACAATAACAATTTTATAGGGGTGAAAATGTAATTTTTTCTAAATAATGCGATGAACCGTAGATTTGTTCAAATTAAGAGAAGCTGCGCGCAATCTCAATGACTGTCGTGGGTCGTCCATAACAGACTCTCGAACGCGATCGACGTTCATGCTCGTTCTTGATGTCCTTTTACGCCCAGACGATTTGTCCGGCATTGTATTCCCAGTCTCTTCAAACTTGCACACCCAATGCTTAATTAACTTGGCACTTGGCACATGTCTTAAGCTTTTTAAATTAAAATGTGTCCTGTAGAGACTTGCACACCCAATGCTTAATTAAATTGGTACTTGGGACATGTCTTAAGCTTTTTAAATTAAAATGTGTCCTGTAGAGACGACGAACAACAGTGTAGGAATCGTTGTTTTTGTAAAACGCTCTCACGCAAAACGCGCGCTGTAATCCAGTGATACGATCCCACCTGCTACCTGTGCGTATTGGTCAATTCAAAAACGAAAATCATTCTGAGACATCCTTTACTAAGGTAAGTAATGATGAATTAAAAGTAATGGTAGAAGCCGATCCTTATCACACATTCAAGGAATTAGCGTCATGGTTTGACGTTAGTTTACCCATAATATTGACTTAATTGCATCAAATTGGTAAAATAATTTTTTTCGGGAAATGGGTGCCTCGAGAATTAACTGATGTGCATAGAGGATCACGGGTTAAAGCTTGTCATGTGTAGGTAGGTAGAAATAAAGTGATTTCGGATATTTACCGGAGTTTCATATACCGGTTTGTTGTTGTCTATACCAGAAAAATGCTCTGAAGTAAAGCTCATCAACAGAAAAGTAATGATAACTGTATGGTGGTCACGCCATAGTGTAATTCAACATTTCAGGATCCTCTGTTTCTTATTTATAAACAGCAGATATCTACTGTGATAAACTTCGTACAATGGTGGCGAAACTCTGTGAGAAACAACCCCGACCCGTAAATCGATTTTCGTTATTATTACTCCATGATAACGCAAGACCTCACACTACCCGACAAACCAGTTTAACACTACAAGTTTTGAAATTGGAAACTACATCATCCTCCAACCGATTACCATTATTTCCGCAATTTGGATAATTTTAAATTCCGCTCTCAGGAAGCGGTAGAAAAAACCTTCATGGACTTTGCAGTCCAATTCCCAAGAGTACTATCGCATAGGCATAAATGATCTTCCCTCTGAGATAAGAGAAATGTATAAATAATGGAGGTAAGAACTTCGATTAAATAAATATATTTTTTCTTAGAAATATCTTAGGAAGATAAAGCAAGAAGTAAAAAATAAAAAAAAGATTTAAAAATACATGTCATGTCTATTTTTTTATAGTCTTCATAGAACTAACGTACGTGGCTTTGTTTGTAGAAGAAACAATATCGTTGCTGTTTACTTACAGACCACTATTTCTTTTTTTGCTGCTTGTATTATGGAGTAAAACTTGTTAAAAAAATATTTCACAACAAAAATGATTCTACGGAAATCTTTGCCTTCTAGTTAAACATACATACTCGCAGGTACGTAATCACCACGTGACCACCATATCACCGAATTTCCATTTAGATGGATTTAACTCTGCCAAGCAGTCTGGATGGGGTGACGAACCCCACTTTTCATCTCTCCGGGAATTTGGAAATGAACGAGTGTAGCGAGACAGCCATGGAAAAAGATCAGTCTTTAAATTCATTGCGTGATGTAGACAGTTTATAACGCAGGTACTTTTTGGAACTTCCATAGAACTGTTTGTTACATTAAATATAGCACCAACAATGGACCATTCTTATACTACTGATCATAGTAGTCTACGAAATATTTTTGGTACGTTTTTGTTCCAAGCGGCGGCTTCTGCAGCTGCTCGAACGGGCCGTCTCAACCGGGTTGGTACCACGGTCTCACAGAATTTCTTCAAGATCGGCAGCGCATTTGTAGCTCCTCTGGAACACCAGATGAGCTACAGATGAGTGATCACTTACCATCAGGTGAGCCGTATGCACGTTTGCCCCCCTCTTCTATATTTAAAAAATACCGATATGAAGTAGAGGCATATTTTGTCACCCACCAAACGCACACAGAATGTTTCGTTTGGTGGGTGAGATAACCGACCCCCCTCCCTCCCCCTTCCCCCTTCCTCTCTCTCATCTCCCAAATATTTATAAAGGCCGACAACAAACCTCCAGCGCTTCTGGTGTTACAGGCGACAGTAATCACTTATTAAGGCCGCTTGGCCCTACCACGTCTGAAATTTGAAGTTGATTAACGAACGAGGGTCTGTCGACCGACTGATGTAAGAAAGTTCGTCCCAACATACTAAACCAATACTACGGGTAGCAGCATCAGTGGTGCGAGGGCATTGGCACTCCAACGACTACCCGGCGTGAATATTCCTTCCTGGCTTGCCGACATTTGTTGGCGCTTCTAAAAAAGCTATACACAGCTGATGACTTTTCCAGACTGACAAAGATTAAGAATGACTGATTTAAATAATTTTTAATAAGTACGAAAAATAATGTCTTCTATTTATTATGACACCATTTTATTCATATTATGCAATAAAATAAAGTTGATACTTTCCTACTAAGTGGTGTAAATACATACATTTACTGAAAGTATTTGGTAGAAGCACACTAACTCAAAGCGACATTGGTGAAAAAATGTTTGTAATTTCGTACAATAGCTCGCTGTACAATATTCCTCAACGACAAAGAGCAAAATATACAAAATTCTGGGCGCGAAGTATAATCCGTTAGTTTTCCCTGGAAAATATACGAAAAGGACCCTCTAGATTTACGCGCTACCCGCTACACAGCGGGAATGAATTTATTTAGCGTCGACGAAATTAAACACAGATATATTTGTATTCTGCAAACAGTTGTTTAGCTTTATGTCTTGATTTTATTTTCATACCACAGAGCTACCGCAGTCTGATTATCTCCCAGAAGAATAACTGTGAAATTTAATTACATTTACTTACTGTATTACATGTGTCACTTTTTGAAATGTCTATCAGTCTAAATAACCTACAATGGAATACATACAGCCTATATAAATAAAATTTTAAAATATTACTTACTGGAAGTATATGGAAAATCATCCTGCTGGGAGAGGCCTGTGTTCGGTTGTGAACTTTTTACAGACTGGTAAAGAAGAAATACGGTGTTTCTCTACGTTGTTCTATCATTGAAAAGCATAATTTACAAAAGATAGTTCTTGTTTTTTGGAACTGGATATTTCGTTATCAGTCAGACTTTCTATTTATAGATACATGGTGACTACAAGCACTAGCGTTTAGGAATTAAAAAGGCTAATAACATTTCTAAGATTCTCATATTCCTACTCCTTTCCTTCTAGTGTACCGTGTCTATTTTGAGAACTGCATATGTCATATTATAAATCTTACTATAATATTTCATTGAGCTTTTCGTAATTAGTAAACGTATTGTTGACAACTATGGATAGTTGTCAACTGAGTATTTATGTAATAGTACCACAAGTGTACATGTAAATGTATGCATATAATTAAGAACGGAAAAGTACGGAACCTTCCCGTATACGAAGCTTATGCGATAATATCGGAGTCAGACGCAGTATCGAACCAATATAAACCAAAAAAAATTAAGATTTATAATTTGTACAAATATTGATTCCGACTAGGATTAAAATCAATGAAACAACAGGTAACCATTAACCTACGTGGTCGTTAAATTTTATCAGTAAATAAATGTTTAGGACTTAGTAATAAAATAAAAGAATTGTGGTAATTTATTCTAATTATCGACGTATATTTCAACAATAATTTAGAGATATAATATAGAGATTTTTAGGTAAAATTTTTGTTATATCGACGCGTTTCGGGTACTTTATAGCACCCATGGTCACGCATGGAAGATCTCAGGTGTTTGACGCACTGGTGTAGTAGTACCCTCAGCTTTTTATTTATTAATTTTGCTTCGATCTACGCAGAAAAAGCGTACTGTATCTTGAGATCGTGCAGTGCTATGCTTGGCCATGAATTAAATTTTGTTTATTAGAGGATACATAGCAGATATTAGCACCCTGCCGTAAGTTTGAATTCTCTATAATTATGATGGCTTTTAATTTCTGTAACCACGCGCTCTTCCAATTATCAGTACCTGTAGGAATCGGTATTCTTTTACCCGGATTTATGGTCTGTGAAATCTAACGTAATGTTTGGAGTGATCTGGAATATGGTCTGCAAACTTCTTAAAGCGTCAATGTTTGACATCAGCTCATTATGCTACAGTCGTATATTTCAATACGTGGACTTCAATTGACGTAGGACCATCCTAACGTCGGAAAAGAGGAAAATAAAAATCAAAAACCGATCGGTAAATTATCGTTCCATCAATGAGTATCAATGAGTAGAACTCGTGTTAAAACTAGAAATCAATAGTTTTACTGTAATAGTCGTATTTACTATATATGAACTAAATTTATCTCTGGTAGATAGTAAATTAGAAGATAAAATATTCACGCAATTTTATCACAAATTTTCGTAATACTGTTTGTTATAATTTTTAATATTAATCACTTATGACAGCGGGATTTATGTTATGTTTACAAGTTTTGCATTATCTGTTTGATAACTTATCGGCATAGAGTGGAAAGTAACTGGAGGAAACTGTACAAAAAAAAATCTTATGTTTTAAAAATTTAGACAACTTTCAAAAAAATTAAAGAAGAAGCCTTTAAATACTGCTAGGCAAAGGGCCTCTCAAATATTAATATTTTTAGTTATTATTAGTCAATTTCCACTTATTGTGAGTATTTAATAGAGATATATGTGTGTGTGTATAATATTATATTATATATTAAGCTTAGCAGATTTCTACTTTGAGAAATATGATTCCCACTTACTTTTAATGTGGTGTGTTTACTACGTTTATGGTTTTTTGAACAATGGATTTTGCTCAGGCTTGAGTAATTAATTTTTCTTCAGAAAACTCTTTGTAATTAAAAATATTTTTTTTTAGTTTCTTAGTAAGGAGTTGACCATTACTTGGAAAACAGCGACGCATGAAAATAAATGATGTCTGCACTAGCCATCTGCTGCCTTTCAGTATTATATTCGTTTTCCATTTTTTTGTACATTTACACCTTTAAAATGTTATGCTACTGGGCAAAGGCCTTCTATCATTTTAGAGAGGAGAGGAGAGTTTAAAATTTCGGTAACCTTTGTGGCCAAGCTATTAGTTTTAACGATACGGTGTGATTATTTACATGGTGGACAAACGATTGGGTTCGCTACCTGCTATGTCCTATATCCCGAACAGGAGAAAACTTGATTCCAAAAGCCCGTTTGACCACGTAGCATTAAATCGTGCCAAATTAGTAATAAACATCTCTGTAAGTGACAGGCGTGAGTAGTCATGTAATATACAAGCTTATCATCGCGGCTTCGCTATCAATAAATTTTGGGTTAGCAATATAATATTTGTGACCCCTGTAAAAAAATCCATAGGGCGCCCGTGTCCAGCAAAGGCGACATTAGAAACTTAATAAAAAATCGCAGTTTGGCGGCATAAGAAAATCTTTGAATCAGTTATTCCGTTAGTGTCGGCACATAGCCTCCGGAATTACCATCTCATATTATGTCAAAAATAAATAGGTAACGCAATGGCCAACCTGCCCGCCAAGCGTGGTGATCACAATAAATGTGCAGTAGCGTAATTGTACTCAGCTGGCATAAGGGACATCAGAAGAGTTTCGTTGATTACTAGATTTAATTAACTATAAAAAAGTTATCGAACGCAACAAAATCCGTAAGTAATAATTTCTCTTCAATGTGAAATTTTCATTTATTTGAAAATCATATTAATTCAACTTCTTAGTAAAAATTTGAAATTATGTACATATATCTAAAGGTTAAGAGTTATTTTAGAAGGACGTGTGATGTCCAAATAAACCTTTCGAAATATTATACCCTCCATACGTATCGCAATGAAACGAAAAGCGTTTGAACTTCATCCAATCCAATTCCACCAATCTTTACTTATCTCTTTCACTAGTTACCTACATCCATGTGTATGTCATAGTCATTGCGTGTGGTTCGTTTTGTTAGTCAATCACAGAACTGTTCCAAATGAGTGCCTGTCGTCTCATCTTTCATTCTATGTGTTTATTTTTGTCAATAAAGGAATTGCGCATGTTGTGTGTGAAAAATTAACAGTCATTTTTCCAGGACACTTATGTGCCAGTAGATTTAGTGCATGCAGTAATTGCGGACATATCAGAATGGAGTAAAAATTTTGTAAAATAGAATGGAGTTCTGATCAATCCAGCCAACGTACATAGAGTCCGCAGTCCGAAAGAGTCCAATACAATATAACGTCAACATTATTGAACACTCTGATTTTATCAACTGTAATAATATTACTGCAGATGATTTTATAACAATTTCACTAAAAGAAATGAGAGGAGATTTATTCGTGTGGCTATCTTAAAAAAGTAGATTTTGAAAAAAGTCGGTACAGGTACTGTGAAGGATGAAGCGCAAACCCATTTAAGTAGCATTTGAAAAGATGGTTGAAAAGGGGAAAGGAAGAGGAACGAGAAAAGGACGAACACAGAAGTAATCTAACTATGGGTGTTTCAAGCATTTTTGTTCTATACATATCTTTCAAAGTGGAAAATTTATAGCGGATTAACAATTTTTTTTTTGTTTCTTGCTCATCCAGCAAACCTTTAATTTGTCCCTAAGCCAATTGAGTTTAAAACCGTCAAATGCCCATTGGAACTATTATTCTGAAAAAAATTGCAATGACAGAATTCACTTTTTCCTTGCTGTTCCAGTAAAGGATAAGGTCTAAAATTGTGTATTTACACAAACATAATGTAAGTTATAGAATGAATTAAATAACGGAAAGCAGGATCTCAGTTCCTTTTATTCTGTCTATCAAAAGTATGCAAACTGTGTAGTATTTATGTTTGAAAGGCACTGAAGAAAAATTACGGTCACTAATAACTGATGTGGATAATTACGCACTGCTGTTCAAACTCATTAAAGTATATATATTTAATGTTTTTAGTGTCACTATTTCTCTTATCATCATACTAAACATGTTACCTAGTTTCATAAAAATACTACTGTACTTATAACTGGTAAAATATTTATTATTATTATTTGTAAACGTTAGAAAATACATTTCTAAAAAATGTAACTTAGACAAATGTATTTTACTAAACAATATCATTTCATCCTTATGCAAGTCACTGACCGTCTGCCAGCGACGGTACGCCCGGTGCGTGCGATTCCAGGCTGTCGGTTATTGCATTAAACATGAGAGTTTTGGAGCACACTATCTTAAGCTGTATTATTTGTTTTAAATTGCCATGAATGACTTACAAAAATAAAAGAAAAACGGTTTAGAATAAGAAATTATCTATCTTACTCAGCTATTGTTTAAATTATTTATATTATAGATTTCTTATTATTATTACTTATTTTAAACTACTTGTAAATGCAAGGAACTGGTATTACAACATCATTATTACTGTCATCAGTCTCATTATAATAAATGCTTGCTGGTAGAAAATGGGTAGGTTTCGTTGTCTTAATTCATTAAATTCATCATAATTTTCACAGCCAAGTTACTTAATTAAGTAAGACTATTGATGAAATATCCTAAAAAGAGCATTATCGCTTCTAATTGTTTGCTTTTTTCATATTCTTACATGTGATAGCTCTGTTTGTTCTATATTTTTCTTCATTTTTTTCCTATCTTGTAACCAGATAAGTATCATGTCTGGGATCCACATTATTAAAAATAATACCAAAAAAGCGTTTTGGGCTGATATACATAGAATATAGCTTCCCGTGTAATCTCTTATCCACCCGAGGAAATATCCCGCGGGTGGCACTATTATGCCCATACTTAGCATTCCCAGTCCAACTGCAGCTGGCACCTGATCCATTCTACAGTTTTCAGATATAGCAATATTTCGGGCTACTATAACCATACTTCTACCGAATCCGTATAAGCAAGACATCAGGATTAAGACATTTAAGTTTGTCTGGTATGCCAAGACTGAAAAAGAAAATGTCATTTTATAAAAATATGTTATAAGAAGTTTAATAACAATTTGTTTTTTTTATGTAATGGTGTTATCTTCTTTGAGAACGCTATTCAATAAGTTCATGTTATCTTATATCTATGGATTACAAACAAATTAAACGATAATCTTTATCAACGTCATTGAAAGTAATACGGTTTTTTGAATTAAAATGTTTCTTTTGTTTTTTTTACAAATTCTCGTTTGAAGAAAATTATTATAAAATGAAAATGGACAACAGATATACTTGTAACTTTTACAAATGAATACCTTTAAATATATTTTTTTCAATTTTGTCAACCTCACCAAAGGTTTTTATTTATTTATTTATTTATTTAAACTTTATTTAAATACCTTTAAACATAGTATTATAAAGGGCGGACTTAATGCCTCTTGGCATTCTCTGCCAGTCAACCCGGGGCGTGGAGAGATATAGTAAGGGTGCCGAACAATAAATTTGTTAAAAAAAAAAAAAGATACATAAATAAATATATAAAATACACATACAATTATATACATAAAGACGGAATAAATACATATAAACAAATATGAATACATATATATATATATACATATACACACATACATACATATACATATATACACATACATACAGCATACAAAATATTATTTATTATTTATTTTCTTCGTGCGCATTGATATATTTATTACTATGCAATTGTCAAAACTCACAACCTATAAAAATATATTTTAGACTTAATTTTATATTCAAAAATAGTAGAGGAATGCAGAAGAATGCAAATTAAAGACAGAATTAGTACGAGATTGTATGCCCATTACTACTGATCACCCTACTTAAATCTTATCGTAGGTATCTCACAGAATAAGAACTGTATTGGACAATAATTGTTTACTCTTATTACTTTTGATTCATGTACCTTGCCTAATAATTATAAGCCAAATGCTTGTCATAATAAGCATCATTCTTGCTTTTATTCTGTACTTGTCCTGGAATGCGGGTAATGTTAGTCTACCGACGATATCAGCTATTGCTACAGCGGACATACAATTTGCCGTTTGTTGTTTATCCATTGATGCAACTTTCTGCAATTAAAAATAACCATAAGATAGCGTATTTTCTTTTTAAATATTTTATACGAAATTAGTTTTTTTAATATTCGAATACCTGCAGGAAGAATGGGTAAATCATACTGAAGTTTTGAATAGATGTTACTGTTAATGCAGTTCCGATAATGACGTTTAAAAATCGAGGACTTGATAATAATGAAATATCAAACAAGTCATATATTTTCTTAAACAAGCTCTTATTTCGTTTAGTTTCATTAAAAGATTTCCTTTCTGAAATAAAATTTTAAATATTACCAAAGTTAATAAAAATCAAGAAATCCAATTCTACTAGAATTTTTATAAATATTATTGTCATCATTCTCCACAAGGGAGAGGCCTATTTCCAGAAGTGGACTATTTGCAGGGCGTTGAGGTTTATGAAATTTTATTTAATAAATAAAGAATTAGCAGATACAATTTATGTAAAATCTTAACATAGAATAACATCATTTAAAAATCATCAAATAATTGATTATACCATTCAAGTCTTGTTTTAATTTTGACCCCTTATTAAACTTTAAATTTAAATCTTTTCCATTTTCTTCATAGCTCAACGGCTGCCTTCCATTTTTGTAAATAGGTTCTCCGTCAATTTTTAAGTCTTTATCGATTACAATATTCTTATGTTTATCTTCTAAAAGGTTTACTTTTTCTTCGACTACTACATCTTCTTCCACTTTTTTCAAATGCCACTCTACTGGTTGGATCAATAAAGTGCCACCTATCTGCAAAGTAAATCCTTTGACATCAGTTAGTTTTTTTAAGTAAGCGTTGTAAAATACGTATGAAACAGTATATATTACCCCATGTAAACTTAGTGAACTTAGGAGAATGCACGCTCCACGAAATCCATAATTTTCTAAAAGATATCTAACCACATGCGGCATAAGAGTCTGTCCTATACCAGTTCCCACGTTAGCTAAGCCCACTGCTCTACTTTTTTTCAATTTAAAGTAACTATTAATAGCTACGAATGAAGAATTTTGAATAAAACCAAGCCCGAAACCTGTAAAATAATAATTAAATTAACATTGAGTAAATTTTGTATAATTACATAATAATTTTCGAGGTTTCTTACCTAATAAAACACCGTAAGTAATTACTAAATGCCATATATTAGTTGAAAAGCCGCTTAGGAAAATACCCAATGTGCAGCTGCAGGCTCCCAAAACAGCTACAAATCTAGTCGACGTTAATTTTACTATTGCGCCCGCAATGGGACCACCAAAATTTGTAACAAATAACATAGTGCTTAGTACTATGGCAGCGCCTTTAGTGTTGTGCCCCATAGCTTCTAATGCATCTCCATATAATAAACTAAATAGAGACAGCATAGATTGATTAAAAATCTGTAATCAATGTGTAATTTCTATATAATTTTCTACGACAAGAATGAACTAATTTGAATATATTTAGACCTTCACAGGTTCTATTTATTTGAATATGAATATAATAATGTTAGTTCTCTAACTTTACTTGGAAATTAATAAATTTTCAATACCTACATTAGTTAGAGCTGTTCCAGCTATGACCATCCAACCCCAACCTCCATCTGGTGGAACTAATTTAATTTTTTTCTCTACTCTAGTAGAAATCGCCAACGAGTTTCTCTGCGACATTATGGTTTTGCACTAGGGCCTCTTTTTACATTTATACACTCACAAGATAAGTCAACGAAAACTTTCTTATACTTAAAATTCTTACAACACCGTCGAATCTGTAATAAATTATACAATAATTAAAATAGCGTTATATATGTATAAGTAGATGAATAATAAATATTTTGTTGTTGTGTTGTAGGTTGGGAATTTACATAATTCCCTTCTTTCTTTCTTCTGCTTTGTTTATTGGTATTTGTGCTTTATAATAGATCAAACGGCACCACTTCTTTGAATCAATAACCTATCGCAACAACTGTAGTGTTACGTTCTCGGTTACAGTCTCAAGCAATTGTATCGACTGATTTATAATTACCTATCTGTGAGATGTAGCAATAAGTAAAATAAAATGAAAAGAAATATAAAAGAGTAAACACTAAAGTAATTGTAATATTTGGTTTCCTTATTTTGTGCTTTTGCGGTGTTAATTCAAGTTATTATTCTGCTTATAAAATTAACATTACAAAAGTTACGATGTATACATAAATATTTTGTTGGTTTAACAGATTTTTTTTATTAAACATAATACATTTTAAAAAAATACATAAATATAACTATATGTTGTACGTACTCAATCTATCGATGAATAATGTAAACAAATACTGATTGTAGGAATATTTTCAACATTCTTGACACAATTTTGAAAGCGAGTGTTTGTGATAAAGTTGTTGTTCTCGTTCGAGGTCTCCGAGAGGGCACAATATCCTTGTGATAGGTTTATATTCTTAGAATATATCATAAATTAAATAATACCATGATTTTATCTCTTTGATATTTTCAGCTGAGGAAACAAAGATTACAATTTTTTCTAATCATTCAGTTAAATGTATTAATTGATTGGATCATAGATTAATTACAAGGATGTACTATTTTATACAATATATTATTAGTGTCACATTGAAAGTGTTACGCTTATCGTACTTGCTGGTCAAAGACCTTTCATTTACTACAAGTATGTAAAATGCAATTTGTTTTATAATATTACATACTTATCAATGACGTATGACTAAAAAATCGCACGAACATGACACACGAGTAAACAATTACTGTGAAAAATATACTTATTTTTTCTCCAAATGTCAGTTTCACCTATAAGCGGTGCATGCTGCTGATTAACGAACGAGTCTTTGGCAAACGCCTGATGGCGGAAAATCCGTCAGAATATACCGAACCCAAATACTACTGACTAGTGAGGAGCACCTGCCGAGTGTTATGAGTATATGCAAGTAAAAAAGAAAGAAGAATAAATAAATATTTCGGAGCTATTGCGTCAGACAAGTGCTTCTATGGTCACCGCCACTTAGAATCAGGTTAGTTTGGAGCTAAACTCTAGCTTATCAACTATACTTATAGCCATTAACAATTCATGTGTATATTTCATGTCCTTTTGCGGATATTGAGAAACGAGCAAAATCACCAAGAACAATAATATGGAATAAATACCTCTACTAATACACCCTAAATTGTTCATGTGAAGTCATTTCAGATATTTGAGGCCTCTGCTCAGCAATGGGAGATTTACAGACCGCCACTTAACTTTCTAAGAAAACAAAGTTGCAATCCGCGTTTGTTTGTGTATTCGCCTAAATTCGCCTAATAAGTTCTAAATTAATTACAATGCGGAGTTCCATGATTTAGAACATTTCACGGAGAAGCTTTATATGTATAACACATTGTACACTGTACGTGGTAGAGCCGAGCGGCGGCTTTTGCTGCTACTTGAACAGGCCGGCCGCGCAGAATACCGGCATGAAGTAGAAACATATTGTGCTACTGCATTTCGTTCGGTGAGTGAGGTTAGTTCTTCCCCTCTTCTCCCTGCCCTAACCCACGTACGGGCCACGTACCTGCTCCTCTGTTATTGGAGATGTACGTAGCCGTCGGTAATCACTTATCATTAGGTGAGTCACTTGTTCGTTTGCCCCGTTTCCCATAAAAAAAAAACTATATATATCTGATCTAGCGAAGCTAGCGTGGTTCGCCAGTTTTATACAAATTCAAAAATATATATAAATTCTATTTTTGTTGTGTCATTTTTTTTGCAAATAAAAAAAAGAAAACAGCCCGTCTTAGTCCACTCAGGCCTTTACAAACGCGTCAAGCAACAATGGCATCCCTTTTGTAATCTATAATCTTACCTATACCTATCACTAGTCTTCTGAAATTTGATTCTGCATTTTCGGGTAGATTTTCCATGACTAATCTATTGCCAAAGCCACTTGTCAATTAGACCGTTGACTTGGGCTAAGGAGAAAACGTTGAGCATTTTATGTATCCTGGTATAGATATACTATTAAAAATGTGACCTCCAGCAATTCTTTTATCTTAGTATTTAAATGCTTCCAAGATTTGGAAAGTTTGAGAAACATCAGGCGAAGCCTCAATATTTAACAGTTTTAATTAATATCATTAAAATTAACAAATTTGTTCTACGACTTTTTGAAATTGGATAATAATTAATTTTTTTACGCAAATAATTAATGCTGTGAAGTAATTCTTAGATTAGGAAGAGTATCAACTCTCTAGGTACACAGTATTTCTTTATTTTTTTTAAATTACATTCATTCAGATTAAAAAGCAGCATATATTTTTCAACTAATTCTGTAAAATATAATTACTGTGGCTACTTTTAAAACGACTATTATTTCAGAAAAGCGCATAGTCAAGTAATTTATGAAAAAAAAATAAATTAAAAAAAAAGAGCAGTCATAGCTTAGGCTCGTCTTAAATAATAGATCGGGGAAATAGTTATTTCGTATATTATATACAAATGCAAGATATTTTTATCATAGTTTATTTATATTTGATTACAATATATATGCACCATTTTATTTGATAACTTGTAGTAATTTTGTAGTTAGTGACATAATCCCATTGCTTTAGAAATTTTGGTAGTTCTGATGAAAAAACTGTAAAAAGAATTTTTGACAGTCCTCCCTTAATGTTAATCTAAAGAATTCTGAAGTAACCGAAACAGGTGAAAATCTAAGGGTGCAAGGAAGGCGCTATATGGTGGAGGTATTAACACTACCCAACCAAGCTGTCTCAATATTTGATGAATGGCTAAAGATGTGTGTGGTTTGGCGTTATCATGATGAAAAATCACACCCTTTCTGTTGATCAATTCCAGTCGCTATTTCTCTATTTTTCGCTTGAGTCTCATCAGATGTTGGCAGTCGAGATCCGAATCGACGATTTTTCCTGGCGATAAAGCTCATAATGAACGAAGCCCTGAGCCAGGTCGACCAGAACGGGCATCATCTTTGACATCTAAATTCTCGGACTGAAAATGCGTGAACCAATTTTGTGCTACTCTTACTGACACTGCGTTAGTTCATAAACGTAACAAATAATTCAAACAAAATTGTACTTCAACATCTAAGTGTTGAAAAGAAGTTGCGCGAATTTAATTTGAAAAACAAACAAATAAGGAAGTAAAACTAGATTAGAAGTTGATATTTTTTTGTGTCACTAATTTTGCAACGATTATTTTTCTCTTACGAGCTATGAGTATGTATTATAATGTCGTTGAAGACGATTCTATCAATTTTGTTCTTTTTGTGTATCAAAAACAGTATTGCACTGTTGTTCGTAGCCGGTTAATATTATGTGATTTAAAATAAATGTTAAACAACGCTGTTTAAACCAGAGTTATACGTCTATTTTTAATTCGGGCGAATAAATCAAAAATTAATCAAAAGTTAATATAAAATAATCTTTTTACTTAAAATTTAAAATATAATAAATTGTTTTCAATATTGAAATTTTAAACTCTTCTCACGTTAACAAAAAAAAAGCGAACTATCAACAAAATAATATCTACTAACTATTATCGTATTCTAATTTGTCTTGAATTCTTAACTATAACGAAGATTGGACGGCCATTATTATGTAAACTCCATAATGACAATTATAAATGACAGTTACAAATGCTCAGTGCGTTAATTAATTAACAGATATATGCAGAAGTCACTTATGTAGCCATTCAAAATCAATATATTTACATGGGGCTGTAAACAGAGAGTATATTATTATTACTTTACTGCACAGATTTAACTGTTATTAGGACAGAGATATCTATTTGTTGGCCCGAGAATAGCTGCTCTCAAAGCACATGGTTGCGGGTTCACATCCTCTTAGGAGGTACTAGTTACTAACTGGAATGATGACACGAATGTGTGGTTACACACATGGCCTTTAATTTAATATATTTTGTATGGTAATTTATTGAAGTATCTATATGCATGTTTATCATATTATCGACGTTATTTTAAATCAGGGAAGCCTAACTTAACTTAACACTGCATGGCGTAAATGTCCAAAGCATTACACTGCATTAAGGAGATCTACAGGAGATTACGACAAAAACATAGTTAGAGCAAATTTACATAATATATGCCTAAATAATATTAATAATATCTTTAAGTAGCTTTATACATTTTTAATAATAAGAACAATAGATGATGATCTGCAATGTCCCAATAATTTTTAATTATTATGTTATTCTTTTCCTCTTGGTAACGACGCGTGGTAACAAAAATTGTACTTCTTTTATTATCTATTGCGAAGGACTTTATATTATCTATGATTTATATTAGTTATCAGAGTTCGCCTTAGTTTGCCTCTAGTTGATTCACTTGGATGTAATCTTAATCTGCGTAGATTGTAGCTAAATTTAAGTGTGTTGCGTTTTGAGAGTAAATAATTTTTACTTTTTAATCCTATGGGAAAGAAATTGCTTTTTTATATACATAAATTTACCGTTTAATATAATCGCAGATATTTTGTTGGTCTTGTGTAACGTGTCAATACTAAATTATTTCTATTATTGCGACTCGTCATGCATTGAACGTTATAGCGACCTATTAGCGGTTTGGATAATATTTTAGACCTGTCATATTTGAGATGGTTAAACTTATCATATTGACGTAAACGAGATTTTCCTGCCATTATGTTTTTATTAGTTTTAAAATATAGTATATTGAAAACATTTTCCAACTTTAATTTTTTTCTCCGATTTCAATCTATATATCACTGTTGCTTCACGATGAACTATTTCGTTTATTGATGGCATTGTTGCAAAACAGATTATATCGTTATTGTAGTACTAATTTGCCGATTACATTGTAATAGTTACGAAGGATATAATTTTTGAAGTCCCCATCATGGTGGCACGAAAATATTTTTGATTTTTTTTCTTTTAATCATTATGAAAATAAATTATCGTTGCCTCGAATAATAGACATATCGATTTTAATAATTAAAACTACAAAGTATTTAACAAAAAATATTTCTAAAAAAATATTTCAAGATATCTTACCTATGCGTAAAAAATTAGACACATTGAAGAACAGTCTCTTCTATCCAATGACTATGGATTTACAAAAGAAAGCACGCCAGTTTTAATTATAATCACGTGTCATATGAGCCTTCGTGAATAATGTTTCGCTTGGTACTAACGTCCACTCGACACTACAACACACCAGTCAATGATTATTGACACTATCAAAAACAATGACTAATCTCCATGAGCGATGGTCACACGGTCACACCGAAAGTTTTGTACTTTAATATGTTCAAAGATCAACTTATGAACAAAGCTGACGTTACCTCGTAATAAATTTTTGATAAATAATTAAAAATAAACGTGATGCTAGAGATTCAATATACTTATAACGGTATTGATATTCTTAAAGGTGATGTGTTGAGGGAAATTTTTAAACTAAATTTATGTTATTCCATAAGTTGGCTCATTGCATAACTAAAGTTAAATTTAAATTAGCTGTTTCTGCTAATTCAACTTCACGAGCAGCCTATAGATAAACACAAAACAATATAGGTCACATTGTCCAATACAATAATGCTTTCAGAACTCCAATAAAACTGGGATACTGTAAAACTGTATTGCGTCAGAAATATTTGTGCTGGCACTTGTTAGGGGTCTTTATTCGACTGAGAGTCACCATAGTTTCGCACTTGCAGTATTTAAAAGGCAATTGCTTCTAATTTTTTTAATGAATGGGAAAAGAAGGAAGAGAAACAAAATTAAATTTAAAAATACAAAAGCTGAAATGTATAATCGCTTCTCTTAATTAACATATTACAATTATAAACTGAAATTTCTGATACATGCTTTCTATCTTCAGTATTCCTGTAATCGAGACCAACAGAATAACTAGCAGCTTACGACTACCACGAAACTACTAATTAGTCATTAGCAAATGAAAATTTCGTTAGATCTAAGTGACCGTGATAAAGCGATTGGCTTCTAGGTCACGGAGTTCAAACTCGCGGTTCGATTCCGACACGAAACATATAGTTCTATAGCCTGTAGGTAAATGTTCTGGATCTGGGTGTCTAGTATTGTCTCACCCTTGTTAGCGTTGACCACATATTGTAGTATAGTCTAGGAAGCTTCCTCTTATTTTTTATACTCGTTACGCTGTTTTTTTATCTAATTGTTATAGTTAGCACTTTTGTTAAGTGGATTGGTGAAACAATATAGTTTCCGGCATACGTACATAAACAATGGTGTCCAATCTATTTGTGTTTTACCTCTTTCATTTTGGATCTCGTTTCCCCTGAGTGATGAACTCTGTTGGGACCATTTTGTCCATTGTGTGGGATTGATCGTCGCATAGAAAAACACGCCCCATGTTCCGGATATACTTGTTGGAAAGGAGACGGGAGGAGACCGTCCTCTCCCGACGAAGGATGAGTGTCACTGCTACTACTACGCGAATGTTCCGCCGATAAGTTAAGAACACTGTGGGGTTAAACCGGCTATTTAGTTATAACTCGGTCAAGATGGCCTATTCGACCAGCAGCAAAAGCCGCCTTGGCACTACCACTTAATAACAGCATAAGATTTATTAATGGTTTGCATAAGTATGACCACATTTCCTTCTATCATTCAATGCTAAAATGGCTCTCTATTTGCCAAAAGCGTAGAATCTTATAAGTACTTTATTCCATTTTAAACTATCCAAACTCATATCTTAAGGATAACTTAAATTTTCTTTATTCGAGTGATAACCGAGTGCCTCGAACTTCAAACAGCCTGAAGGTTAGTTTTTCACAACATACTACTGGTTTCTTTACTTCTTATTTTACGATATAAGCTTCTTTGTAACGCTCTCTCCGATTATATCGAGAAAGCACCGAACAAAACTCTTTTACAACCCTGCTCAGTCGTCACTATTTGAAGGCAAATCCCATCTGAGATATTCCTCTCCCAATTTCATTTGTTTATGTATGTATGTACCATATGCTTATGTATAGTGTATTATGTATGTAAGTATATTGTAAAGATTATGTTTTTAACATTAATATTTAATTTACATTTATTATTTATTTGAAACCTCCCAACATGTATTTCTTACTCACCCAGGGTTGACTGGCAGAGAACGCAAAAAGGCATTAAGTCCGCCCATTGTATACTTTAGTTTTAGGTGTCACAGTAAATAATTAATAAATAGTCACCTATAGTACTTACCCGAAATATTAGAAACTAAATTTTAACATTCAATGTTACCATAAGGAGTATAAGGAGTGAAAGGGTGTACGGGTAATATACTATCTCTTTCTTTAATGCCAACCGCACCTTCACATGGTGCACACTGTTGGTAAACAAACGAATCTCTGGGAACCGAACGATGGCGGAATATCTATTCAAATTTGTCGACCCTAAATCCCAGAGACTTGTGATGGGGATCAGCGTCATTAGTTTGAGGTACCGGCACTGTGCTCATCAACCCGCTTGCCGGGCGAGGTGAGTGTAGAAATACCATCCAATAAATCAATGCCGGCTTCTGCAGGCGTTTTGTTGGAGACCACTATGTTCATTAGTCGACCAAAATAGTGTGGTGGTGTAAATAGAAGTGGTGGTGTGGGGTCACCATATTTTAGCTTATAATCATTGGTTTTACAATTTCATTCTATGTTTAGTTGTGTCGTATGTAAATGTCGTACTTTATTATTCAAAGCTGAGAGAGATTATTCCATGTTCGCACTGTTTACTTTATTAGTGAACAGTGAATGAATTTGTTGTGTATGTCTTGGTAACCATCAGCTAAAGAAAAACAAAACGTGCTGAATATTTTCACACGTCCTATCATTGTTTCATTTGAATAGAAATATTATCAAATAGTTCAAATAGTTTGAAAAATCCAAAAGTGCACGTCTCATAACGCTCGATTAACTCTTAAGAAAAACAAATCGTATTGAGGTTCAAATATTTCGAGTCATTTCTGTTTCAGATGTAAACTATAAGAAAAAATAATAATAATGAAAAAACTACAAGTGCTAGACTTTTGATATGAAATAGGATCAGTCGATAAAATTCTGGACACGATAAAGACAAACAGGTCTCGATTCGTCATTTTTTTCGGGAGTTACCGTGACCACATCTCTAAAAATATGTCGGGTATATAGCACTATGACGTGAGACGTGCAAAGGCTATGGTCTAACCATTAAATACTTTCTAGGTTTGAACGCAAACTATCGAGACCCTCCAACTATCATGCCTTAATTGACGACATTAATATATTGTATTCAAAACGCAACGAAGATTATCAAGTCAATTACCAACGTCTCACTGCGTTCGATGATTTCTACTGCGTAGTTAAGGATTGTACCTGGTAGAGCTAAGTGGCAGCTTTCGCTGTTGTTTGAGGAACACGGCCTCGCAAAGTAGAGGTATCTTGTGATTTTGTGTTGTCAGAGGTACTTTGACAATAATTCATTACTTACTGATTCGAAACGCATCATTACTTGTTAAATCACCTAAATGGTAATTTTAATATAAAACGGCACGGCATGCTCATATCTCAAAATACTGTGATAAGCATGCATTATCTGTTAGCTATTTATTATTTAGTCTTCCGCTTCAGGTACCTCAAATTTAGAAATTATGCCATAATGTTACAATGCAGCAGACAGCATGTTAGTTTTAATGGTAAATCAATTTAACTTGTCACTCTGGCCGCCAACGAGCGAGCAGCTAATTATCAGACTGATGTTGATAGGACCATCATTCATTATATAATATAAGTCATAAGTCACCAAGTCATCTGTTGAACACTATCCGAAGGAAAGACACAAAAACACTATGTAACCATACAATATTGTCGTAACTCAGGCCTATTTAGGCGTTAAGGTTATTGGAGGAACCACACAACCAGGGTCTCCTTCTCTTACTTATGTCAAAACCTCAGCCTAAGTACAAAAGCTTAGTTATGACTAGGCTGAGTATCTATGGAACAGATAACAGGTTAACTTCTGTTTACTCAAATTGATGTCACAACTATGCATCATTGGAATAATCTTTCTCTCGCTGACGACTCCTGGTTTGTTAATTGACTTTTACTAGTCAACTTATTCCCACGCATTTTATTAACAAATTAAATTTCTTCGCCGCTAAAAAATCCTGGTCCATCAGAAATACATCCCAAGGGATGACATCGTCAACATCTGGCGAGCTTGACCCCGTACCGGGGAGTAGCTCCGCCTTCTCATCTTCCGTTATTCGGCACTTTTTAACTCTTGAGTATCTGCACAGACACAATATAGTAGTCAGGATTACATCAGATATCACATACATCAGAGACTCACTCTGAAATACGGTCTCGTAGATTGGAGACTGCCTTACTATAACAACTCGCCGTAGGCTGTCCACAAAAATTAACGCGCCTGGCTCTATTGGGACCGGCCCATCATCACGGACAATGCGAATGGGTTAATCTTAGTCCATCTCACGGGACATCTGATACAGCTGGAGCTCCGTGATGGACTATTTATAGAACAAATGCACAAGGCAGTGTTCCTCAATTCCGCACGCATCGTCCGCCGGTTGCTTTCCCTTTCCCCTAATACTCGACCGTTTGGTCTCCCCTGCCGAGGGCTTCCGTTTGAATGAATATTATTTATTTATTTTACTTTAACTTGTAGGTACTTCATTAATCACATAGTTTATCGTCTCTTATTAATTTTATGGATCTATACATAATTATATATAATTCACCCAGATGAGACAACCCAAATATAACATTTGTTTATTTATCCTCACACTAACAGACTTTACATTATTACATAACGTCTCATATTAGGGGCCTTGAAAATTCTGTCGTCTGTTTATCTGCCCCTAAACACTTAGTACTGCCATCCCTATGGATGAAGGGACCGCATTGGCTCACTGACTAGTCTGTCATGTCTGTTGTGTCTCAGTAACTACAAGAATTTTCTCAATCTAAGCCCCTCACGTTTCTAGTTATTTCTAATAATATCGTCAATCGTACAGTAATGCGCAGGTAGCAGCATGTCTGCTACCTTTAATTTAATTTAAGATTTCGCTATTCGCTTCTCTAGTTGGAGTGAATATTTGTGGACTATTTGTTTTATTCTGAAGTTTATCAAGTACTTCTAATTTTGAAGCCTTTTGCTCATTAATTATGCATTCTATCCAACATGTTTATTTAGCACTGGTTATGAATGTTTGAACTCTAATAAGCAATGTTAAAAAAATGTTCGCATCGGTGGCCACCTTTCACATATTGAGATGTATTTTAACGCCATTCATATCTATCCACTCCTCTTTTGTTCTCAATACATTTGTTAAAAATAAGACATCTGATCAGTTTGCACGTAACTTTTAGTATTTAACTTATGTCACCAGTAGAATAATCTTTGTACAATTTCTCAGCCTTCACACTTTGCTAAGAACCTAGAAAATTATACTTTTTTTTTTAATGGGAAAGACGGCAAACGAGCAAGCGGGTCACCTGATGGTAAGTGATTACCGTCGCCCATTTACATCTGCAACATTTTTTTCCAGGTGTTTTAACCCAATGTACGAAACTCCCGAAGATTTTGTAATACTTTTAAATGTGAGTAAACATCTATAAAACTTTATCAAGTTATTTCACATAAGAAAAAAAAATTAAATTACTCACCTTTTCAATGATATTTTCCAAAGATATAATCGCATCCTTTAAAAACCCTCCTTTATCTTATAAATATCTTTAAAAAAAGAAAAACGTCCTTATATAAATGTTTAAGATATATCGATTATACTCAATAATTCCTCAACAGTTCCTTGGCGCAAAGTCAGTTTAAATTAACGCAAAATGCTATTTTTAGTACATTTTATACAGGGGTTAACTTATTTTAAGCGGTAGGTTAACCCACATACTCCTACCAGGAAGTATAGTTTTTAAATATGATAACAAGTTATTCAGCATTCACACAAATTAAATTTTTGCCAGTTAAAAAACTAAATTCATTTAGTTCTCCCGCCAGCTTTTTATAACAATTTACATTAATAAAAACGCTTTTAAATTAGCCGCTACATTTATAGTAGAACTTCATTCAGTAACCGGCTTCTTATTGAAATCGGCTGAAAGACATGGTAAATAATCATTTCGCGTTTGCATTTGAGAAATAAAACCGAGATGATCCTCTTGCGGTACTTTCATACAAGGCAATATTTTAAAAATATGGAGAAATGTTCTGATGGAAAATCGTTTCAGCTAAATAAATACTATTAGCGCAAAAGATATATTCAGAGAAACGCAGATTTGTTCTGCTTGTTATGCTTATACGTAGCATTATCCACATAGCCTGTGCTGTTAAAAAAATAAAAATTGTGCTAGGTTGTTATCATGAAAAAATAACCTTTTCATTGAGATGAATACCTGGACCTAAGAAGCCTAAGTATTGTACTGTTTTTATTAACACATGTGTTTATTGTTGTGTGTAATTGTGTATAATAAAATTAATTTTCATTTCATTTCATTTCTTGTCTGCAGAAATTATTAATAATTTCAGGGAACCATTCCTACCCCCAAAAACCCTTTCAAAACATTGATTATATTTGAAGGCTACTATTTCACTATATTTCTTTCAGTACTTATTCAGTGTTTATCAATAATTAAGTCTTTTATACTTTTATCGATGCGAACAAGGATGAAACATTTTTTTTATGGCTATGATTTATGATGCAATATTACAATTGATTAAATGTGAGATACCTTAAGAGTTTTATTAACGATCACGTCTCTAGTAAATGACATCGGAATGAAAAAGTTTTTTATATGCAAACAACAAAAGGATGCTAAGAGGTTGTTGATTTATAAATTCACTTCGCCAAAAAATACCTATAGTTTCTGAGTGTTTATATTTTTAATTATATGTACACGTCTTATACAGGTGTTTAATTTATACAAATAAAGGTCATTTAACGAAACTCACTATAAAAAATAATGCAAAGCGAATATGACGGTCATCATCATTTCAGCTTTTTACAAGTCCAGCTGAACATAGGCCTCCCCTAAAGACTGCCACAAGGCCACCGGTCCTAAGCCACCTGCATCCATCGAGTTTCCATATCACTGCGTTTACCTGTACGTGGCTGCCACTCGAGAACCTTTTTTCCCCAACGATTGTCAGTTTTGCATGGCTATCAAGGGTATCCTAGTTCTACTGCGGATATCACCGTTGCAGACTCTATCGCGCAGAGAAATATTGCAAAGGTCTTTTCATAGCGCGCTGAGCAACTTTGAGCTTCCTCATAAGGCCTACAGTGAAGGACCATATCTCGGTTCTGCATGTCATAACTGGCAACACGTACTGATTGTATACTTTGCTCTTGGGGTTTTGACGTATACATGACGAGAAGATATGACGTAGTTCCCGGAACACAGCCCAGCCAAGTTGTGTTCGTTCGTTGGTCGAAGTTGGTGTTACCTAATCGGATAGTTTGTCCCAGGTATACGTACTCGTCGACAACTTGCAGCCTTTTGTTCCCAACAACAACTAGTATTGGTTAGACATGGAAGTTAGATATGATTTTCGTCTTGTCCATGTTCATCTTAAGACCAACCTGATGGGTGACACTATTGAGGTCATTGAGCATAGAGCTAAGCTCCTCCAGCTATCCTGCCATAAGAACTATGTCATCGGCAAATCTAAGGTGAATGATGTTTTCGCCATTGATATTGATACCGTATCCTTTCAGTTTAGCAGCTTGAAAACATCTTCCAATGAGTTTCGGAGATACAACATCACCCTGTCTTACACCTTTCTGTGGGTGGATTGGTTTGGTACTCCGGTTCTATACTCGGATAGGCATCGAAGCCTCATTGTCACTCCGATATAGCACTGCTGAAGAGAATGCAGTACCGTCTAAATTTCAACGGAATCGAAGGCTTTCTCATAGTCCAAAAATACGCCAGACATAATGATGAATTATACTCTTCGGTTTTCTGTACAATCTGGCGAAGAGTATGTATGGTCTACGGTACTATAATTAATATAACCTTTTCAGAATTTGGCTTGTTTGGGAGGCTGCAAGTCGTCAAGTCTGTTTAGTAGACGAATCGTTTTCGAGGTACTAACATTAAATTAATAATCATTTAGTGAAAGTGCTCATAATTATTTGAATTTTTAATAAAAAGTCATTCGCAAACTACATAAATAGCCTATAGTAATATCAAAATAGTTTAAAAACTCTCAATGTATTCCCCATATAAATTATTAATTAATAAATGTAATTATTATAGACATACTAGAAGGATAAGTGTCACTATGTATATAAATAATCCTAATGGAAAAAAATGTAGTCGATATGTTAACTTCTTCATTTCCCCGTTGATGATAAAAAAGAAGGTTGTTAATAGAATCAGGCGTTACTTTGCAGAAATACATTATTTTAATGATCTGCGTATTTATTTCACGCAAAGATTTTAAGGAAGGAACATCAGTGAAAAGCCTTTTGACGTCTAAGGATAATAGAAAACATTTGGAGACATAATTTGATCAATGACCATTTCCTTCGAAGTTTTTTATAATTAATAAATTGTGTTATTAATGGTAAGTTGCACTGCTAAATGAACGAACGACCTTTTTTTATTTAATTATATCACGTTAGGGAAAGGTGGACGCTACCTACTGTCACTGAACTGTAGTTTAAGTCATAAGTGCCGGACCGACTAAAACCTCCTCGGGATTTAATACATGCTGTTGGCCCTGTGGCCTTTTTTGCGAATAATACTATCAATGCTATTTATTAAGTAACATTACTAATATTTCTGTTAACCCTACAACTAAGCATTACACCTCGTATCTGGAGTGGTTCATAACAATAGTCCAATGGCGGGCTCGAACTTACGTCGTCATGTTTTGTAGTCTGCACCCTAACCCATTCTGCTATTGGCGCCTTAACAACTTCGGCAGAAGAGACTCGCGAGTAGAAGGTCCGCAAGTAAAGTAGTTAACGGAAGGAACGACACTGCTAGCGCTACTGTGTCGTGGTCCGACCCCAGATAAACGAAGGAAAGACTTCCTACAAAAACTAGGGGAGGGCTCTCAGCAACCCAAGGGACCCTCTTAAGGAGGGGCAAGACCTGGGCTCGGGTTACCGGGGATGGAAATGGACGGATTTTTTAAAACGACCTTGCACACGAGTATATCTCCCTTAGGTTGTGAACCTGTGGCCGCGCGTTCTTCGGCGCGATGCGAAAGCGCTGTACGCGATATGCGAACTATCTGTATATTGTGTTGGTGTACGGGGGGCCTCGAATGCATTATTAAATGGTGATGATGTCTTCATCGTAGATATTGACAATTGTTTGCCGCATTTGGTTAGGATACGTCGGATCGAAAGCCTTCGCGGCATCAAAGAAGGAGGCTTCCCCCTGGTCCTTATAGTTTTCGTTGAAGCGCTCAAGTATGTACTTCGTGTGCTTTTGCTAAGCATATGACTATCCTTAAGTCGAATGGGTAGATTGGTAGGTCAGTAGCTTGAGGTCTCATTTTGTGGCTTCCGGATTTTCGTAATGCCTATAACGTGAGTCTCCTTTCAGGCGTCTGGTAAAGAGCAGCTGGCAAGGAGGGCATTGAAGATGGCTACTATTAAGTATAGTAGCGGGTTAGGGTCAGATTTCATATTTTGTTTAAAATTCAATCTTTTCCTGGAGCCTAATGAATTTTGAGGACGGATATAATTATTTTTTTATCAATATAAAAAAAAACTGACTACTTCTATCCTTGTTGGTGGTAGCAGATCAGCCGTCGGAGACAGTGCACGGACGAACGTTTCATGCTTTTAAATATATTTTGGGTTTAATGTACAAATGCAAACGGCTGCGCACGATACTAGGTGAGGCAAATCATGTCACAATCGGTAGTAGTCGGATTAGATAACATCCGTTTGTGTCATACGAATGTATAAAAGGCGGCTCAGGTGAGTCATCCCTCACTTGGACGGGGACGATGCGTTAAAACGTAAACGTAACCTCTCAGAATACCGGTATGAAGTAGTACTTTTGTCTTTAGTTAGGTGAGTAGAGGCCCACTTCCCCTCCCTCTCCCTTTCCCTAAATATCCTTTAAAGTCACTAACACACCTGTAGCTCTTCTGATGTTGCAAATGTACGCGTGCGCAGTAATCCCTTACCACTGTACTAAGGCTAGACTGTACTTCCGACGGTTACTGCAGATATTGGAATGAAGACTTCCATTCCCTGAAGTACCACGTCGGCGACAGAAGCTGAAACAGCGTTGGGATTAGCCAGCGAAAAGCAAATCTACCCCGTGGGCAGGAAGCAAAGGAAGACAGAATTCCATCCCAATCTGCAGACTTGTAGTGCCACGTACGGCGGAAACCCACAGATGGGGCCCCTTGCTCCAGATCAGACAGTAGTCCATCGCACCTAAAGCGGAAGTGTAACCAGGCCTGGACGGATGTTTTGGCGTCCCGGGATGCAAAAAACAGCGATGTTATTATAGAGTATAATTCAGCCTTTTTTCAAAAGTGTGGCCCTGAAAAGTCAAAGCTCATTGGAAGAATTGGCAAGAGACTAGTTAGCCTCTCTTTGGGAACTCGCCCAACGTGAAGTGTGAACTTGAGTAAAACGAAAGTGATGATTTTTGATAGAGAGTATATTTGAAATAAGAATTGATTGAGTAAAGGATGAGTTTGTTTATTTAGACGGTGTGTTAAAATGCAGAAATTTAAAAATGGAGTTCTTCACTATATCGTGGGAAGAGAATATATAGAAATAATTACTAATAATAGTAGAAATCAAAATGTGTTAAAATAGGCACGTATGGCAATCCACAATACTGTGTAGTACCCACTTTAATATAAACTAGAAGTCTGTTAGGTGTTACTCTTTGTGAAATTATGTGATAAGAGATAAGAGACATCATAAAAATGTGATTTGAAAGAAGATGCTTTGACTAACAATAAGAAAGGAATGGTTTGGTCACGTAGATAGAATGAATGAGGAAAAAGTAACAAAACAAATTGCAGAAGTGAGTGGCAAAGTGAGCAACGGATGCCCCCGACGGATGTTGATCGGCTAAATTGGTGATATATAGAAGATGGGCCAAATGAATAGTACCCAAAACCGACAAGCATGTATGCGTAGACGTATGGATATGAAAGGGGTAAAATAGGTGTGTCGGGATTTTTACACATAGAAATTCCTAGTCTCTGGCCATCTCTCTGTTTGACAGGCGTAAGCGTTTTTTTTTTATGGAAAAGGGGACAAGCGAGCTTGCGGCTCACCTGATGGAAAGTGATTACCGTCGTCCACATACATCTGTAACACCAGAGGATCTGCACGAGCGTTGCCGGCCTTTAATAATATTTAGGAGTTGGGAGGGAGGATGAGGATGGGCCATGGGGATGGGGAGTGGACCTCCGGTTACCCCACTCACTGAACAAAAAAGGCAGAAGCACAATATGCCTCTACTTCACACCGGTATTCTGCAAAAGCTCCCGCTTGGTTGTAGCGGCTCTAGTGTGGTACATCACGTCTAAAAGCTTAAGTTTATGTTTAAGTTTATTAAAAAAGATCACCACGAAGTCTAATGCACCTTGCCGATATAAATATAAGCCCGGCAGAACTTATGCCATGGACATCGAAATGATGATTATAAATTATGTCAGCACCATCTACATAATTTTATATAAAGTTTTTACTACTAGGTACTAAATATTTAGTTACGGGAAATATAATATAATTGAATTAGCACAGCCGATACAATTAAAGATTTACAAAAAGAAGTGATGAGTTACATACATAAGTAACTTATATGATGTAAGATATATTTAATAAACATTTACAGGTAGCAATTTTAAATACAGTAAGTGGTTTATTTTCCGAAAGAATTTAGAAATAGATGATGCAACAACCATCTCAAATATAGCAAGCAAAGATTATATGATTCACAGACTCGTCAGATCACATATGATCAGAGCACCTATAGTTTGTGGTATTTGGTACTGAGATGATCAAACCAACAATCAAACAGTGAATCCTCCTAATTTGAGTGAGAATCATGTGCACCGTATTAAAGCTGTCCATGGTTATATGTTAAATTTAAGAAAGTTGTAAATATTAGTTATTTTACTGGTTTACAAGGATTATATCGGATTATCGAAAAAGTAAAGTACCTTGCCTTTGTTTATCTGAAGATAAGATACAAATTTACATAGTACTACTTAATACTTTACTTCTGACTCGATAACGAAACTTTACGAACTACGTGAATGGAAAAACCTGCTCGCGGTTTTAATTATTATAGATTAATATCTTCGATTGAATCACAGATGTTACTTTCTTTCCAGACATATGGATATTACGGTATTAACTTAAATAAGAAACATTTTTTACCCATAAAATATTATGGTATGTATATTTGTATGTAGCACGTATATTTAATGACATGATAAATAAGTATTTGTAGCGATTTCGTGAATAACTTAAAGAGTATTTATTCGGATGTGAGCAGATCGATAGCAAATACGAAGATATAGTGAGGCAATTTCGAGAAGCCATGGCGCCGTTACCCGGTGAAAGCCATCGCGTCGCAGCGGGTAGCGAGTTACTAAGAAAGGGATGTGCCTCGTGACAAGAACCAAATTAACGAGGGGGCTGCCTCGCTTAAAATTTACATGGGTATGCATGTTGCGCTCTTAGATAGTACTGTGCTAGCAAGCGGATTTACTGTCCCAAATAGTTTCAGAACACCGGTTGTAAGGCATGCTCTCACTTCTGTTCCGCATAAGGAACTGTAATTAAAGAAGACACGAACAAACTGCGACCGTGTTACTTATGAAGACCACTAACGTTAGTTTGAAAGAGCGTTCCTCATTCAAATAATCGTTAAAGTTGGAGATCAAATTAATTACTACTGTTACATAATTGATAGATAATTGAGCTTACAAATTGATGGTATCAATACATTTTTATTTGAACATTTTTTTTATTTATTATTATTGTAAAAAATTGAGACAATTATTTCAGATTATATTTTAATATCGTTTCATAATAATTATTTATATTATGAAATGAGAGTTGTCTGATGATGAAAGAAAGCGATAAAAATTAAATATATTTGAAACTTTGTCCACATCGAAATTCTGTAAATGTTACTTCAGCAGATCCGATATGGAAGCGAAAATCGACGAACTTAAATTAAAATCGATAAAGTTATGATTTCGGATGTTAACGATAAATTTTCCACTTTCTGCCGTGCATGTGGGCAATTTTGGTATAGTTACTGGAGGAGGCGCGTGTTGCTGTAACGTATAGCACCGCAGAGCGTTTAGCACGGAATTCGATTTAACTAATGCTGCTTAATCCTGACCGCCGGCGCACAAATGGCAGGGTGCGTATTCCAAAGGCCATGTGCATTTTGCAGTTAGTGATTGATGATAATCCCTAATGAAATAAATGGCACATTTGCACAGGGGACAAAACAATACTCTCTCTGAACCTCGCCTAAAAGAGATTTTTTTTAAACTTTATTGATGGTAAGAACGCGCATAAAATAATATATATATATATATATATAAATTATAAAGCAAACCTTTGCTTCATAATTTTTACTATGATTATTTTATTTAATGTTTATTTTAGCTGTAAGTTTTGTTTCATCATCATCATCATCATTTCAATATCCACAATAAACTGAAAACAGTTTCAGTTAATATCTATATCATAATTTCTTCCTATCACAAGTCCACTGCTGAACATAGGCCTCCCCCAAAGATTGCCACGAAGCTCGGTCCTGAGCCACCTGCATCCATCGACTTCCCGCAACACTGCGCAGGTCGTCACTCCATCTTGTGGGGGGTCGTCCTACACTGCGTTTGCCTGTACGTGGCTGCCACTCGAGAACCTTTTTTCCCCAACGGTTGTCAGTTCTGCGAGCTATGTGGCCGGCCAATTGCCACTTCAGCTTGCTGATCTTAACGGCTATGTCGGTTACCTTAGTTCTGCTGCGGATATCATCGTTGCAGACTCTATCACGCAGAGAAACACCGAGCATAGCCATTTCCATAGCGCGCTGAGCAACTTTGAGCTTTGTTTACCACTTGAAAATTATGGTTTTTTTTATGAAATAATTCTTTTAGTTAATAATAACTTCATCTTTTTTATAATATAAAATTAGGTAATTTAAATGGCGAATCTTAGCGTATTCTCATAATAAGTAATAAAAATCAATGTTTTTTGCCTAACAAATCCCCCGCCAGTTCCGGTGTGTAGTGCGGCGAGGCGGAAAGGGGAACGGAAGGTACGCCTTCGGAAGCAGGATGGTGTAAGATAAAGAGAACATTTCCTATAGCACATCTTAAGAGATTTAGCAACATTCCGAGACGGCCTCGTTCTTTTAATGCGCCACCGGCTAAGTGTAATTCACAACCTTTCTTGCCTTATTTTTACGTGTTTATTATGTTCCTAATTTCTTTGTATATTTTGTTTAAAATTATATTAGTTCTGCTTATTTTGTTTCCGATTTTTAACGATCATATTATATGGGTATTATGTTATGATATAACAATTAATTTTCTAAAGCGAATATCTTTCAATCGCTTGAGTAAGAACATAATTAATTGTTTTTTTTATTGGTTATATCTATTTAATAGTGGAATTAAACAGAATTAATAAATAAAACATGTGTTTTATTTATTTATTCTGTTTTGTAATTCCTTAATAAATTAGGACTCAAAAGGCGAACTTAGTGCCTATATGCATTTTTTGCCAGCCGACTAACAGTGTGGTGAAATTTAGTTGTAGGCGGCATAAAGTACTAAAACTCCTAAAACGAAAATAAATACATGTTAGTACTGGATAAATAGAGACATTATGTATAAATAAAACAAGGGAAATGCGTAAAATCATTTAATATACCTATATAAACATACAAACACATAATATTTATACATGCACAATAAATATAATAACTTACAACGGTGGCTATAATACAGTATACGAAATCCAGGGTCTTCAAAAAGTGGTCTCGTACCAATATTGCAAACATCACTATAATATCTTCATTTACGTGGTAAATTTAGCACTTTAATTTAGTGGTTCCGGCACCGGGTGCAAATGGTGATAATAGTTCGATGGCAGGATCGAACGCAGTTCACTCACGCAAAATAAATGAGCGAAGCGAGAGTTCTGATTCCTGGATTTTCTCCGTTGTTAAGATGTGATTAGTTATATTATGTATTTGCTTTTCTGACCAAAGCGCGAAACAAATAAATTTACTCCATTTTCACAGTTGATATTATAATAGCCACGATAACTTTGTAAATTAAACAGCGATAGCTATGATTATGACGTCTAGACTATTTAATAATTACGATGCTATAAAACCAGTTGAGACAATAAACTTAGCACCATTTCTAAGCAATTACTTTAGAAACTAAAGATAGAACGTTTTTTTAAAATGTGTAATAAACTGTTATTACTTTTCAAATGTGCATGCTCCTGTTACAACTCTGGTAATGTCTGTGTTAAATGGTGTTTCTTGTATACTTTTCTCAAGTGAAAATACAGCTTTCCAAAAAAATCGGTAATTATTAATCCAAAATAGTAAACATTATAAATACACACACAATTTCATTTACTTTCTACTTTTTTAAATTGCCGTGTGCTAGCGAATAAATCTGTCCTGGCAGTGTCGTGATAGGCGATTATGGAAATAGTCTTCTAAATCTTATCCATCACCAGAAGAAAACCCGTTGACGAGGCTTACCACCTGGTTTGTCTCCCAGATATGCAAAAATTGGGTTAAGGTAATTGAGTTGTGCTTAATGGATATGGGAGACTTGAGTTTTTGTGAATCTATACGATAGTATTCAGTATCAGTAATTTTTTTAGTATTTTAATCGACTTCAAAAAGGGGAAGTTTATCAATACAACTGCATCTTTTCTTGTTACGCAGTATCTTTGACGATTGTTAAACGATTTTAATTATTATTTTTCTAGGGTGGTCTATGTGCAGAAAATATTTCACCCCTATTGTCAAGTTGCTTACAGTAAAAGATATAAATATATATAAATTTAATAAACAAAATACAATAAATATAAGACCGAAATATTGAGCAAATTTAGAAGTTAATGAATAACGGTCTAATAGAATATACATCTTTTTTAAATACACTCTTCGTTATTTATAAACACAGCATGATATAAATAACAAGATATAATACCAAGATATAAATAACAGTTTTAGTATTTTTAATTAAATGTATATATATATATATCTTTGACTGTAGGTAACCTATGCTACGTGAAACTGTGGGTCGTGGGAAATTTTGTTTTAATTAACAGCTCCTTTAGACGGATATGTTTTCAAACATTTATTTGTATGTTTTTAATACTTAAAATAGTCATTGAAGAATATGCCGTAAATATAAACGAAATGTACTAGATTTTCGCAAAGTTACAAATTATTTTTATTTCATCTATCATAAAAATAACACAGAAGACGTCAAGGACTCTTGATAATCATACTTAATCCTCGCCGTAACATTTTAGATCCTAAATAATTATCATTATTCTGGAAAAAAATTGTTGGTAATCTTTAATTAAGTAGAATGAAACAAAGTCGCAATCCGCATTTGTCTATGTAATCGTGTATTACTTCTAAACTCCTAAGTGGATAACAATGCGGTTATCTACCACTATTAAGCATATTTCATAAGGAAGGTTTATATGTTGCAAAAATTTCGGAGTTAAGCAGGCCTTCTTATTTAGTACTGTAGTCCACCGGGCTAGAAGTTGTATCCTTTTTCACAAAAATTAAGTTACCGCGACTCCAAACCATGATTGCTGCAGGATGATGACCACGTTGAACTTTTCCAACAAGGCTTCTTTAGAACTGTGAGTATATATTTTATAATTTTCCTTTTTGTAGTGCTTTTCAATCATAAAAACGTTTTCAAAAAAGATTGTGTCTCTTCCACCAGGGTATTGGGAGATCAAGAGTTTTGATCGATCCAGTCTCTTAAGACATGTCTTGTGTATCGCCGGTAAGTACCTAGCTTCAATTCTTGTTTAATATTTCACGACAGGGTCCTAAAGTGCATCTTTATTTCACGCGTTAATATTTTTTCTTTCTTTATAGGGTTTCCATGGAATTCTCGCTTTGACAGCATTCGCAGCTCTCACAGTCTCCTGTTAATAGCACTGGGTCGCCCCGATCTTTTATAGTCTTCGATAAAGAGAATTGTTGATTTGCCTGTTGATAGTGCGAAACACAAAGATATGGCTGATGCCTAGCTTTTGAAGCGTCATAAAAATGAGTGACTTCTACATACCCACTTTCTGTAAAGCTATCCGTGCGATACTGTTTTCTTTAACGCCTCACTCTTGAATGTAATTTAAACATCACCGTGATAAATAATACGTGTAAAGGCAGCCAATCGGTTGAAGTTTTTTTTACATAATAAACGCATTCCTAATTTGACTTCAGGAAAAAAAGGGAGCTTGTAAATTGTTAGATTTTTATGCCCAGACTAATTATATTATAGATGAGTATATTAAAAAATTACGCATAGTGTGAGTCTAGGGCAACGTATGTTTTGATTATTGTTGCATTCACTAAAATTTACAACAAACATATTCAAGATAAAAAGGGGTTAGAGGCAGAGTGCTAGAATTAATGTCCATAATGCGCGAGCTGGGTGTCGATACTTGGTGGCACCACTAAATTTGAAAAATCCCTATTTACCACGTGCGGGCTATGCGGGGAAATTAACTTTGTGATTGTGTCTAAGGATTTAAAAAAATGTGGCGATTGTAGTCTCCATTCCCTGAAGAAGCTTTCTGCAGGAAGAGATATGGCGGTTGCTTTCAGCAGAAACCTTTCAAACAATAGGACGCCAGAGAAGTAATACCGCAAGAATTTCGTACCCTTATAATACCATATATTTTATATTATAATCAATAACCAGTGTAGAGACATTTGACAGTTGGAGCACTTTTATGATGAGTAATATTCTATATCCTTATCCTGAAACGTAGGCATTTTAATTGCGGTTAACTAAGGTTATGTTTTTTTACTTAGTTGTTATCCGGGGTCCACACTTCATGTGTCAGACATGTAGTTTTTTTTTTAATAATGTTTAAATACCCTACAGTACACGTGGTAATACCAGCACACAAAATTTCAATTAACAGTTTTGGTGACAATAGGATAATTGGAAATCGAATCTAGGTCATCCGCTAGCTATAAAATTTTAGGCGAACATCCGGCCACTTAGCTAGCTTAGCTTACTAAGTTCGAATTAACAGAGAAGTTAAGTAATTACTATAAAACTTGCACTTAGCGACAAGGTTTGTTTGTATATAATCCATGTTAATAATTTGTAATACTGGAGCAAATTACCTGGTACAAATCTTGTTGATATCCCTTAAGACTATAAAGCATATGAGGTTTATTAACAGTTGTATTGGCTTACAAGACTATATATCATCGAAGCAGTGCCGTAACTAAACCACTGAATTATTATAATATTATTGTATGAGAGATATGTAGAGAAATTGCCGAGATTAGGGCGACATAACTATTAATCAATTACATTTATTATCTTATATCCGGAAATATACTTTAAACTGAATGCATTGACTGTACATTTTTCTTATGTGATAAACTTCTTTTTAAACGAAGTTGTGATATAGTTTTGAATTGAAATTACAAAGTATGCTCAGTAACGCAGTCTTTTTTAATTCTATTTACAAATATTTAGTATCGTAAAATAACTTTTTAACTTTGGATTATACCTAATACTATAAGACACCTAATTCGGTACTTAATGAAAATTTAGGACAATAATATTATTGCGACAAAATCCTCAACTCTCGTTAATCACTAAGAAGAAGAAGCTAGATTTCATTTAAAGAGACAAGTTTCAAATTGGAAGTGCACAACAAAGGTATAGTTATAAAGTCTGTCGCTTTTAATTACCCAAAACATTAAAATTCTTCATTTTAAATTGTTTCATAGCCATTTCTGAAGGATCTGCGAGTAGCTAAAACGTTCGCGAATCTTTTGAATGCCATGATATACAGACAGGTGCGTTGTTCGGCAACTTTTTCAAAGGCGAACTTTGCAGACAGCTCAGAGTGTATGTGTGTGTCACTTGTTTTTACTTACGTATTTTTTTTAATTATATATATTTTTTAAATTATATAATACATAATAATATCTTTACATACAAAATGTCAGCATTTTTTTGTTGTTTTGTCTTGTGTTATGCGAACACAAACATTTGTGCTAAAAACTTGAAAAGAAGTTGGCCTATTGAGCTCTATAGGTCTATAGGTAATTTTTGACACATTGCTAGAAAGCTTCAGAACTGTAAAACGTGTCAGGCTTCACCTAGTAAATAATATAATGTACGATATAAATTTCACAGTAAGAGAGTATCTTAAGTTCTAGGACAGATACCAACAATATAGTTGTAATTTTAAGTGCTAATACGGTCTCGACAATGTCGTGAGAAAAGTGGCATGTTCTAGAAAAAAAAATATTTCGAAACTTAACACCAGGTAGTGTAGTCAAGCACAAACTTACACCGGTAAAAAAATAAGTGTCACATTATCTTTTACATAACTGCTGAGGTAGGTGCACAGCGTATCAAAGAAATAGTAAAGTTTAAGCGGGATACAATTAAAAATGCATTCTATCTATCTATCTATCAAGTCAGGGCGTACGCTTTATATTTTATAGTACGTGTGACTTGGGTTCAAATTCCAGAGCCGGGACCACTACAATGGTTAATTGCAATTTTAAGCGCTCTCCTTCAGAAAATCTACATGACCGAGAAAAAATAAAACATATTAGGCGAAAATATGCAATCTGCAACTTAACTTTGCAGTCTTTATGACCTGAAAACTCTTAAAAATTAAAGGATGTCTTTTTTTTTGCTCTACAGTAGAATATATATAGGCTACTTAACTATGACCTTTTTTTTTCAAACCGATTTTTTTTAAATGTCAAATTCCAAACAAAAAAAATACTGGAGGTAATACAATACCAGAAACAACATTATTTTTAATTTAATTAAGTTGTGAAATATTTTTATAATAAATTAATTCTATCAAGACACTTTGGTTTCGAAATTTATTTAATAAATTCGGGCTTTGGGTTATAACAACAATTTTGTATTTACTTTTACAATACACAGAAACTAATTAATTATCATGTAAATTAATTAGTAAGTAATAGAAAACAAACTTTAGTTACTTTAATTACAAAATTTTGAAAAATCAATAAGGAAAATATTAAGTCAAATAAATATGAAACATAATGTTGAAAACCTTAAACGCCTTTTTGATCCGCTTTATACTCCATCTGCCAGTCTATCTATACAGACTGGCAGATGGTACGTATAACGTATAGAAGTAAGAGAATGTATAGACGGTAAGACTATTTTTCAAAAGTCGATCCGCTCCGGAAAAATTGGTATGGAAGTGATATTCGTATCAAAGTTTAAGACCTCATAAAGACTACAGCCTTAGGTCAGTAAGTGTGAAATCAGCGCCAGTCCATTCCGTCTTGGTGGCGCAGTGGCTTAGCTTTTGGTCGCAGCACTACGGGTCGCGGGTTCGATTCCCTCTCGGGACAAGTGATTTGTTTACATATTGTATAAAAACTGACAGCCGAACTACCCTCCAGGGTACTTCTCATTCATCAAGAGTTTGGAAAGTTTGTATGATAATTTAAACCCAAGACTGTACATAAGTTGTTAGTGAGGTAATCTTACTAGCTAGTAGAGTAACTAGCAGTTAAATAAAAAAAAAATTAAAAACAACAGCTTTACCCTCATTACAACGACAGCTGTAGCTGACGTTTGTTTTCATTTGCTCTTTCTAAGTAAAATGAAAATAAAAGACAAACGTAAATGCCAATTTTATTTCTTTTTACAGCGGCTGTCAGTTGCGACCGCTGGTATAGGTACTTATACCTACAGTAAAAGTAAAACTTGCGCTTTTACGGCACGATGAACAAAAGAGGAGGTAATAACTCGTCCGCGCCAACGACGTTCCCCGCGGAACTCTCAGAGAGACAGACAACTGAAACAACTAAGTAGACTACCTTCTCAAGAATGAAAAAGACCACTGATGTCCTAAAAAGTGTAAATATTCAGAAAAATAATAAAGGAAAACTTTCTTCTGAGGATTACCAAGGGGTTTTTATTATGTTTTTTATTCATAACAAAATTTATAACATAAGATCGCAATAAATTATGTAAATATTTACCATAAATTAAGTAAGGATAATATTATTTCTATCTATAGTATTCTTAAATACTGATATAATTATTTTCCGTGGGGAAATACCTAAGGTATATCGGCAACCGTGGGGCACGAACGGGTTTCGTCGGGCTTGCACCGACCAAAACCCGACAGGGTGCCGCCTCTTCCACATGGCCGCGGGGCAAACCTCCGCGAACCCACCAAAGTCAGTCGTTCTGGCAGTCTCTTCTTGGAAAAGGACATATCCTACCCCTATGCCAAATATATAAAATAGGCAATACCAAAATTCCTTTTTGCGACTCCACTTCGGCTGTAGATGGCAAGAAGAGGGACGCAGAGCTAAGTTAGGCTGGCCATGTAGCATCCCCTGGGTTCACCGAGAAAGGTCGTCCCGTTTTGTCACCATGACAAGCCGGGAACCCGTTCAAAGGCCCGCGCCGGTCGCGCCCAGCGGCCCCTTTTCGGTAGAGAACATATCCTCTACCACTCGGGCCTGCCTAGATGCGCCTACCTTTTTTTTTCGTGGGGAAATCCCTTATAAATACCCAGCTCCGTGGGGAATAGCCTATGTAATAGGGTTATGTCGGACTCCCACCGACTAAAACCCCACGATGGTTGCCATCAGCACTGGCGAGGGTTCATCAGGATTCTCCGCTCCGCCTCCCATCCTGGGCACTCTGTCAGTGTATGCGATGCGGAGTCCTGGTCCCTTCCACTGCCATGAAAGCAGTTCGCCGTCGCCTCACGTCCGATCCTACACAGATAACAACGCGCGACGTGCCTACCTATTCGGCGAGGGCAACGGACCCCCCGAGTCAGCATTTCGGCCGCGGAGGGTAGGGAGATCCTGCCAGGAGGATATGAGGATGAGGATAGGGAGAATGGCGAAACGCTATACCAAAAGTTACTAAGCCCTCACCACGACAAGGCGAAAACCCAATCGGGGGGAGAGAAAATCCCGCGAGGTCGACTCTAACTGAGCCAACATCAAGAATGCATAGTTTTGTAATATTTTTTTGGAATGAAATTTCAGTAGGTAGTCAATCAAACCTATATGGTGGAGCCCGCGAGGGCAACAAGCGATGAGGGAACTTAATGTTTGCGGAATGCTTGGTGCAGCTGCAATGTGGTCGTATAATTTATATTTAGGTCCTTAAACTTTGTGTTTATTTTTACCTTCCAATTAAATTGTTGATAAATGATTACTAGCTTTCTATGGTGTTTATAACATGATCATTCCAATAAGTTAATTAATTAATTCTTTTTAGTTAATTCACTAAGAAAATTGCTCCAATCAACAGCCGTAAATTATAAGAACATAGTTTTAATTCCAATAATAATAAGTAATTGTTTTGTTATCATATCAAACATAGGTGTTTCTTGCAGCAGGTAATATACCTCCATTTTATTATCTACTGGCTAAGTGTTGAAAATTGTAAAAGTTTTAGAAGCAGCGGTAATATCACAGTAGTGTGTTGAGAGACGTGACGTTATTGCGTTATATAAAACTATAAGAATTCCCGCAGTGGAGTACACTTGGAATAGTTCAGTTTAACTTGTGAACGATCCGCAAATATGAATTGGGACCGTTACTATCGCCCATTGTTGAAACTTAGTCTCCAACTCGACACAATACTTGAAATCTGAAAGGTGTTTTAAACCTATTTTCGTGTTTTACTCCCATACCACTAGTAGAACAACATATATTCTCGTAATTTCAAAAAACCAACGAATTTATCAATTACAGTTACTTTAGGTTTTTTTTTAATAATAAATCTGTCAGTTTTAGCAGCCGAAAATAAGCCTTTTTTTATGGAAGTATCGCCAAAGAATTGTTAACAGTGTATGGAACTCAGCTTCGACAAATTTGACTATTAATGGATCTATCAGATGATAGTTTCAACAATCCATTCGAATTTGCCACAGTTTTTAAACCGGCGGGGGGTTTTAATGCAAGTGAAGTTGGTACTTGTAGAAATAGCTGTTTGTTATTAAGTTCGTATAAAAAGTTGCGGTTACGAAGACTAGAAACGTTATTGGCTTTATTTATTCATGCCCAATCTACTAAATAAGTTGAAATCGCCACCACACGGCATTATTACCATACATTTACTTTTGAAACAGGCTCACCATGGCAAAGTCCGGCTGAAATTTACCGATATGAAGAATTTCGTTCGAAGTTGATAAAATGAAAATTTCGGTCTTAAGCTCATATAATAATTTGTTCTATATCAAATCTTTAAGGTTTCAAAATTTTTTTTCTTTTTTTTTAAAAAAGGTTCTCGAGTGGCAGCCACGTACAGGCAAACGCAGTGTAGGACGACCCCCCACAAGATGGAGTGACGACCTGCGGAGTGTTGCGGGAAGTCGATGGATGCAGCTGGCTCAGGACCGAGCTTCGTGGCAATCTTTGGGGGAGGCCTATGTTCAGCAGTGGACTTCTGATAGGCTGAAATGATGATGATGATGAAACAAAACTTACAGCTAAAATAAACATTAAATAAAATAATCATAGTAAAAATTATAAAGCAAAGGATTGCATTATAATATATATATATATAAATATTATTTTATGCGTGTTCTTACCATCAATAAAGATTAAAAAAAAATCTCTTTTAGGCGAGGTTCAGAGAGAGTATTGTTTTGTCCCCTGTGCAAATGTACCATTTATTTCATTAGGGATTATCATCAATCACTAACTGCAAAATGATGATGATGAAATCTTTAAGGAGAATAATATTATGATTTTCTACAGATGTCAACCTCCTGCACGCGGTGCACGTTGTTAACTTAAGAAAAGGCTCTGACGTCCGACTCATGGCGGAAAATCCTTCAAACTATGTCGATCCCAGATTCAACAGACTAGTGAGTATATTTAGTGCGAAAGTGTGTATGCATACCAGTTTTTGTTGGTGCTTTGATGTCCAGCAGTAGTCCAGCAATGGACCAGCAGTAGAGTCATCGTCAGAAATAGGCAAAGAAATCTTTATAGAATTGTTTGAACCTGTTTCAGAATTATTTTCTGTCTGTCAGTTTATTTGACCAGCTTAATTTTGGAAACGTCTGAAACGATTTTTACAGGAATATTACGAGAAATAAGATCACTTTTCACCAAGGAAGATAATTAAACGATTGTATATTAGTTATGTCTAATTGAGACTACTTTGAAAGAAAATGCTTCTAAGTTACTTTTAATTTTTGGTATCCGTCGTTGTGCGTAACATGACGTCGGATTATATATTCTAAATATAACATATATTTAGAATATATAATCAGGCTTATATTTAAAATAAATATTAAAAATTAAACTAAATGGTGGTCAAGTTTCTCGGCACTAAAATTATTTATAGCAATTTTAAGTGCTGTATTTACCATATGAAGAAAAACATCGTGCGAGACAAATACATTTCTGAGAAATAATAAAAAAATATATTATTTCGAGGATATGTGAAGCCCGCTAACCAGCACTAGAACAGCGTTGCAGGTCCCTCCTGGCTCTAAAGCCCTTTCAGATATTTGGAAAAGAGTGGTCACTTACGAGCTGCTACTTTAAACTAAATAGATCATGCCATGGGTGTGGTCAAAGTTGACTGAGGGAAATGTCATACAATTCATCAGGGTGCCGACAGAAAGCGCAATAACCATATTCACTAGGTGGTCGGCTCCTTCTCTCCCTATGAGTAGTCTGAGTTGGTACCACCATCAAACCCTTTACCCTGCATGCAGCAGATTAACAACTGTTATGTTCCGGTGCCAAAAGTATTTCAAGTTAAGTTAAGTTAAAATCAGCATAATTACGGGAGGCCATCTTAGTTCTCAGGGGAGACCTTCTGTAACCTTTTTCGATCAAAGTTATTTGCAGGTACCTATGGGCTGCAGAAGCTACTTACCATCTTGTGGATCAGTGCCCCAATCCAATAAAAACGTAAATGTCAGACCCATTGAAACCCACCTTCGCCTCATATCTCACCAGCGCAGCCATCTCAGGCAATGGGTATCAATGGGACTCTTGTATCGAAATAAATAGATAATGTGTGAGAATGGATTACTTTTTTTATCTTTTTATTTAAATATGTTTCTCTAACATTTAAGTACATATACAAGTACATAAAGTAGCAAAACAAAATTACGTATAAGTACATCAGATAATACTACCACTTAAAGGATACATAAGAAGACAGAACATTAAAAAAAGCAATACCTTAACTAATAATTTAACAGAATCAGCCATTAACGAAAATGTAACTTTTTAATTTAAATAAATCTATAAATAGGTTTACATTTTAGTGCGAAGAATAATAAACAAATGTTCAAAGTGTTTTAATAAAGGTCGTCTATATTTCATAAGGGAGACAAAGGAAATATCTAGGTAATTGGTAGATTTGCAAACAGAACCGGACATTCTCGGTAATGGGTGAATGTAAAATTACTTAATTAAATTGATAAAATAATGCAATGGATTACGGAAATTATTGTTAATCTACGCATAAGACTCCAAATGGTTAAAAATGTGTGAAAGGGAATATTACCCCCGATAAAGTTTATCTAAACAATTTCGTGTTGTGTGCATGTGTGAACTGTTTATGCATCGTAAAGTCTTATCTACCCTCCGAAACCTCGCTCCTCCCTCTAAGTTACAAGTATAGTGCAAGCAACCTCTAGAGCTGGGTTGAAGTGTGATTTACAATTATGGTCTTGCAGCCTTACTTCAGAAGTTTATATTAAGCGTTATGCTGCCAAGAGCGATAGTTAATAATTGTGCCATTTTGATATTCGATCCATAATTATTATTGGCTAGTTAATATTGTTTTGCAACTTTCCGTGAAAGAAGTTATTTATGAGTGTATACTCGTATGTTACATTTTATGACAAAATTAAGGAAAGTTTAACTAGGGCTACAATGATGTATTAAAACGGTTGAAATAGAATGAAAAGTTTGAAAAAGAATAAAAAGGTGCCACTTTATTGATAATTTAGTGTTCAATTTTAATTGTATATGAATAAACTTAGAATTCAACTGTATTTTTCAATATACAAGGCCTGAATGGCTTTGCCTAAATATCCAACTGCAAAGGCCTCTAAATATTTGATAGTAGTAATAGTAGTTCAAATATCTTCAAAATAATATATTTTTAGTATTTCTCATACTTGCAGTTGCCTCACGTTATGTGATTTCACCATAGAGAACATGGCAATTCAGCACTACTTCATACAAAGCTGCTAACAGACTAATGCCGGCACCGAGGAACGGAACCGGGTAACACTCGTGCTATGAAATTAAACAGACCGCTTGACCGTTAGACTACCCCAGCTCTGTGTTATACTTATTCATTACGAAACAATTAATTTTTTTTTTAATTATTTAGCATCAGCGCCGCATTAAATGTATAGTTACGACATAAAATTTTATAAATGTATTACAATGCAAGAATATATCGCTAGTTTCCCCATCGATAGCTGTTTGCGTGCGTTTAATCTACTGCAATTCACTTACCTCACCATCGCCAGAAGTTCTAAACACAGCATTCATTTCTTAAATTTTCTTAAAGCAACTAAATAAAAAGAACAGTTGACATTGTTATATGCGCAGTGATTTTCGTCGTTCGTGTTTCAGATAATATATCTTTAATCTCTTGAGATATTTTTCGTGACTTTTTATTAGATTTTGTTTTACTTCTTATTTTATAAAGAAAAAAAATTAGCAAAGTTTTTAAGAGAACATTTATAAATTGCAATACTATATATAGAGTAAAATTTGATGAAATATTTATAGTAAGTGTATTATTTGATTCGGACGTTGTAGGCCGTCTTTTTGAAAAGAGCAGAATTAATATTACTCAAAGCCGCGTTTAAGTCAAACGTCATGAAGTATCAAAGAACTACCTTAAGCGTAAACGACCATTTCTCAGGCGTAGCCTGTTAATGAGCGGGTATTAATTTAGGTGGATAATATAGTGGTCTCAGATGGCCTGTAGTGACCATTCATTATGCCGCAAAGCTGAGGATAACTCTGTAACGTCCCTACGCATTGTAGTAGAATATACTGCTAATTACTTGTCATTACACTCGTCTGAATAAATCATTGTTATGTACTGATTCTTAGTTAATCATAATAATAGCATGACAATTGTATTTATAAATAGAAATAATAAGAGAATCAAAAAATTAATAATTTAGTCCAGTTCAGTATTGAATAAAGCTAGAATTTGTGCAACACATTGATTGACTACTTCTTCACTGCGCTTTATTCTGGTCTATCAGTCAGTACAAGACAGTGCATAATATAATATCCAGAGTCATTAATACATTAATTTATTTCATTATTGCATTCATTCATTTATATATATGTATGTATATATATATTCATATATGTATATATATATATACATATATGAATATATATATATGAATGTATATAATGTATAAACTTCATATCACATGAAGTCGGAATATTCGGACTTCATGTGGTATCTCAAATAATTATATAGGTAACAAACATTATTTGGTATAGTATCAATACTTATACATAATATTAATAATATTTCAAACACAATCTTGGCTGAATTTGCTTATTAAAGTTGGATATCTGATATAAGTTGTACGTAGTTTCAGTCAACTATATACCTATAAAATAACTATAAACCAGTAAAAGGTAATTTAAATCCATGTTAGATATATATTTTTTAAACTACACTACGTTTCAAAAAAGAATTAGCAAAATAAAACAAAATAAAGCACTCAAAGCAGTAATTTTATATTGTTGATAAAAGTACCTATACAAGAACTCCTTTCAGAGGAAGTCTCTCAACCCGCATCAGTATTCCGTACAGTATTCGACTGGAGGAAACAAATTCCCAAAATTGAATTTTAGGAAACGAGTTGAATACGACACGGAGTACACAAACTCGAAAAAGAAACGAGATTTTTATCATTTTAACAATAGGTATGACTTTGTTCTCGCCTCCCACCAGTCGCTCAACTAACTTATTCTATTATTCATTTGCATGTATACGCGAGTTCATACGAAAAAAAGAAATGTGGCCATTTGGAATTTTCATAAAGCTATTTATCAATGAGAAGGATACGTAATGTATGCAAAATAATGCATATATTTTTCTCTTGATGACCACTGGCTAAGAAGCCAACATTCGAGTAGGCTATTCTTGGTTTCAAATTCCTACCGGAGATAACATGTATGCCATTATTATCAACAGCCTATCATCAGTGGTAGTACGCTCATTCTGTAGTAACCTAACCCTACAACTATTCCGGCAAGATCTTTAGCGTTGCTGCCCATCTCCGATTGGAATATAAAAAGTGCTTTTGGTGACAACTATCGAAGGCCAAGATAATACGATACATTCGAGGTGAGAAGTTGATTCTCACAGATATTTGTGTAACACATAAATAATCGGTTTTGGTTTCCAGGTGCACCGAAATTGTTCTTTAACACTTTGACACGCATTTGATTTTATGTTTTGCGTAAGTGGGTTATCAGTTTCGGTAAAGGAAAAACGAATTACTGCTTTTATGTCAGTGCTAATATTCCTTTCTTTGTTCTCACACCCACTTGATGATGCCATTATGGTCTGTCTTGATTTCTGCGTTTCATTGGGACTCAATTATTATCCACCAAATCTCCAACTTTCCTAGACGCATAAATTCATCCTTTTCTCATAACAAACAATTTCAATATCGTACCCGATGAGCATATTATAACACTACCTTTAACGTGACACTACTAAGCTGAGTATAGTGATTATTGGATAATTGGCACGCGGAGTGTGGAGTAATGTAAATCTAGGATTAAGATAAGTTTTAGAACAAAATATGTTTTGCTAAATGATATTAATTCAGAGCTAAGTGGGTACAGCTATATTTCATTTCGAGCAGATGCCCCTCCCAACTAGATATAGCCCTCTTACAAGAAGTGGATTTGCCATAAACTACACGTATTGGCGATAGGAGCAATATCAGCATAAGATGGGTGACAGAGATTTTTTACTGCGCCACAAACACGACCTTTAAATATTGGTGTTACTGATTTGTAACAAAAGACATAAATGTAATATGCTGACAATTTAAAGGAGAGAGATCAGATTGAATAAATTTAGTACTTACATACATATAATAATGTTTATACACCTAAACAGGAATATATTTGAAATAACTTAAGCTATAAATAGCTGTTATAATATATATATATAATACTCTCATAATTTTACTACTGCTGAACCATCTGATTATTGTTGGTCTCCACCAAGGAAACTACTCTTTGGCATTTGGCATTTGTCTTACGTAAAGGAAATAAAATCAAAAACTTCACACGTTATAAGTTCAAGAGTGTACTACTGCCTGTTTTTTAAAATACATAACGTGTTATGAATATCACTTCTATTAAAAACAGTAGTTATTCTCCCTTTAAATTTATTATAATATTCAGTTAAATACTTTAGCTTGTCTGTGACTGCAGCCATCACCTGATTCCCAAGTTTCATTACTAAGAGAAATAAATGAAAAACTCATGCAAGCCAACAAATAGTAGCATTAGCATTTCAAATGTTTGATAATAAATTTAATAGGGTATGGAAATATGGTCGGATAAAGTACAGAGTGTTTGTTCCAGCTCACCGCCTCGTGTGTTGAGCATTTAGCGAAAATTGTCCAATATTTTATCTAGGCCTAATATGTCATCATGATCAGGAATTTAATAAAACACTACACAATGCCAATTAATACAATAACAAAAAATATGGTTAAAGACTGCTTCCATACTCACCACGCCGGGATAGCAGATTGGTGCGCTCTGTGCCGGTCCCCTAGTAAAACTGATCTCCATCACATTTGATTGAACGCCAAATAAAGATAGATTTTCTACCATGGTTCAACCGACACATTTGTTAGGTTTGAGGTTGCACCGCGTGCAGATGATGTTGATATTTAGAGAATAATGTAGTATTTTCCTTTTTACACCCCACATTACAACACAAGTGACAAATTATTACGGCTATCGCCTCAATGGCTACTGCATTTTCAATTTAATACTCCTGTGTTTGTATGATTTGTCATTCTATTTAAGTATCAATGATTAAGCGTTAACAAAATTTGCATTTCCAAATGTTTGTAATTTTATCACGTATAAAACTATTCGACAAAGCCCAGAGTTTGAATTGGGTGATCAGAATTAGAAATATAGTATACTACAACCTGAACTAACGGTTTATCACTTAGAATATCAAATTATTAATTCAAGAGCCGTCCGGCTTATGTCAATTAATGTCACCATCGTAATAAAGTTTAACTTAAGACTAATTTTATTGAAAGACAACGTGATAAACATAATAGAAAGGAAATAACATCCACGTTACATCATCCACCATAAGACCACGGTAGCCTAGAGGTCCTGGCGCCCGCTTTAATTTTGTCAAATATTAAAAGGTTGACTTCGGATAACCAAAATTCGGAGACCTCAAAACAATAAATTTATGTCTTGCACAAAATACCAACTTTGGCCCCGATTCGAATCTATATTCTAATCCTATAAACTAAGGAATCAAGTACACTGAAAACAGATTTAATATAATATTTTTGATTTCTGTAACATTAAAATGTTTGCATGATAACAATCCATAAAAGTTAGTGTACTTAGATATTCTTAAGAGATATGAAGATCAATAAAGCTCCGTAAGACATTTCATATCTTTCGCTGAATATAAAAATGTGCTTGTGTAGCACAGTTCGGTCTTCCGCTATTGGCTGCATCTAGACCCGACTGCACGCCTTGTCTTTACTTCGGTTTTTAAGAATCTAAATGGATATTTATGTCATACTAACACAGTTCAGAAATTTCTTGAAGCATTTTGTTCAATTGTGTAAGATAAAATAACGATTATACGATTATATCTAAACGATTTTAAGAAGAAAGTGTGTAATTTAAGTATTTGTGTAATCGCCACAACTACTAAATTGATTCTAAAAAATATTAGATAGGTTCAGATAGTCAATGCTATGTGTAATAGATAAAAAGCAAAGAAAAATCGATGTAATATATAAATACGATTTCTATAAACAATTGTTTTTGTACCATGGACTTACAAATTCACCCGACCTATCTAAAATATTGTTTATATATCCATCTGTACGAAGCCGGCACAGATCGCTAGAAAGAAATAAATATAAATAAGGTCAACACAAAGATTGCAGAATTGCAGTATTAAATATAATATACGCATAATGACATACCGTTTTTATTTAATTTATAACTAATGAAAGCCGATTGTATTTGTTTGTAAATTAACGCACAAAATATAACAAATAAGTCTAATAGGAGGAAACAATGCGGTAAAGTTATTTATTTTAAAATTAATTTATTATTTGTTATTTATTATCAAATTATTTAAATCATGAACTCTAATAATACGATTGAAGAAGGCTTGGATAGAGTGTCAGCGAGACAGATTGTTAAAAGACATTTTGAAAGTAAATGTCGTTAATTGACGATTATGTAAGTTCGACTTTGACTTGATCCCAAAAAGTACAACTCAATAAGTAGTTCCGTTAACTGCTAAGCTACGCGATAGGTTATAATATAATGGCGTTGCGAGTACCTACATAAAGAGATGGTTAACCCTCTTTACATGTAGAAGTCATAGCATCCAAGCATTAAATTCTAGTCTTTGTGCAATTTATCGAAGTCAAAGAACTTTCTGCAAGGGTCCCTTAATTTTAAATGCAGTATCTTGTATGACTTTCTTTATAAAGCATTTGACTTCCATTTAATTTTGATAAAATATGTCCCTTGCAAATAAATAGTAAGAATGAAATGTTCGTTGTAAGAGTACGTAATCAAATCGGTTAATTAAAATCAATGTTATAAACATAAGAATACAAAACAAATACCCCTCTACGAAGTTCATGTTACTTTACCATGTTACACTATTCATATAATACGTATTTTTTTATTATTATATTATATGTTTATAATATATATCGTATTTTATTCATATTTTCAGACGTGGTAGAGTTTGCGTCGGCCCCTCAGAATACCTGCGTTAATAATTTAATAATATAATACCTTCTGCTTTTGTTTTCGTGAGTTTGGTAACCGAAGATCCTCTCGTCCCTACTACCAACTTCATCTTCCTCCCCCTACCCAAATATTCTTAAAAGTCGGCAACGCTCACCTGTAGCTCCTCTGGTGTTGCAGATGTACGTGGGCGTCGATAATCACTTACTACCAGGTGAGCCGCTTGCTCTTTTGCCCATTCATATCTCGATGTAGCGCATGATGTATCATGCATTGGGTCTCACGATTTCTGTCGACATTGTAAAATTGCAAAAATTGAGGTAGAGCCAAGCGGCGGCTTTTGCTGCTGCTCGAATTGGCCGGCTCGACCGGGTTGATACCACAGCCTCACATAATACCGGCGTTAAGTAGAGGCACCTTGAGCTTCTGCGTTTTTACGGTGAGTAAGGTAACCGGATGCCTACTCCTCCTCCCCATCCCCCTCCTCATCCTTCCCTCCTTCTCCCAAATATCCTTAAAGGCTGTCAACGCAACTGCAGCACCTCTGGTGTTGCAGATGTACGTGGGTGACTGTAATCACTGGCTCATTTACCTCCTTTCCCATAAAAAAAAAGAATGTCTACTTTATCTTACAACGAAAATGCATTTTATTTAAAGCTAAAAGTAATATGCAAACTTTTTAAACTTTATTTAAAGCGCTGTGCCAATAATCTATGTTAGTTTTAGCTGAGCCACATATCTAGGTAAACAAGTAAGCTCATTCGGTTATAGAATAGTCATGTAATTACCATGTGGACGCAAGTGCCATTGGCTTAGTGTTTGTTCACGTACACAAATTGATATTCAGCCTGCAATGCACCATGAAGCAACGTTTTAGTTTACAAACACGTCTGTTTAGTCTAAGCTATATTTGTTAAAAACTTATCTTACATTTAAATCACGAAACAGTTTCAGTTTCGAATTAGAACATCAAGTTGTATAAGTAAAATACGTAGTACATATAATATAATGACACAGAATATTGCTTTCAACTGTTTGAAAAATTTTAAATTTATTTTATTTATTTATTCTTTATTGTCTCCCTAAACATAAGGTATGCAATGGGCGGACTTAATGCCTTTTGGCATTCTCTACCAGTCAACCCTGGGTGAGAAAGAAAACAAGTTGACAGGTTTAAAAACAATAATAAATATAAATTAAATATTCATATTAAATACATAACCCTTATAACATACTTACATACATAAGACACTATACATACTAATACAAATCACAGAATTAATAAGAGTTATTGTTTTATTTTCCCTTTGTGTGATTTTTTCACAACAATGTACTGTATAGTGCTTCACGTGCCTGTAAATTGGTTCAGCGTTTTGTTTATTTTCGCTTTCCCCGCCTGTAAAAATTATCGGTACAAAAATAAAGGTTGTGAAATGTGAATTAATCTCTCCCCCGGGCCTGCCTAATTACACAAATATTATTTATGTTTCCAATATTAATGTTATAAAAACATTAAGTTAAAGAACATACTGTTTACACTATCCTCGATATTAATTACTTTCACACTAAGCGACGTTGTTAATTAACCAAATTACAACATATAAGGCTTACGAACTTAAAAGTTATATTTATTAGAATGAGCACTTTGTCATGTCAAGCGTTTAACAGCCTCTTTAATTTCTCTTTGTAAAGTAAATTAAGACATTAAATCGTTTAGGCACAGGTATACATTATTCAGCTTTAATATTGTTACATAAAATTTCAAAGACTCGACTAGAATTAAAGCTCTTTCATTATTTACTTTTTAAAGTAAATGCTATTTGGATGAGATACAAACATTGTTATTTTGTTTTATTTACATCTTAAATGTTTACTTTAATAATATGAAAAATTATTTTGGAGTTAATACGGGAACTATTAGGATATGGAGGCTGTTTGTTTATAGGATATGACAAGTCAGTTACTTTGCTGTGGAGGGTAGCGTTATACGAATTCCTAGTAGTAGTAGTGAAACAGTTATCCGCGAAAGGCTACGCTACCTTATCATAAACTAATGTAGCAGCCTGTAAATGCCCACTACTGGGCAAAGGCCCCTTTCTTAAATAACTGTTTTGGGGCCGGGAAGAGTCCGCCACGCTGCTTCAGTGCTGGTGCTGGATGGCGGACTTCACATGTCCCGGAAATAATATTTTTTAGACATGCGGGTTTCCTCACGATGTTTATCTTTACCGCGAGCATGTGATAAATTTAGCTCTTAAAATAGCTAATAACAATTTTAGTGGTGCCGTCAACGGGATCGGACCCAGGTCACTCACCCTTACTAGCCTACCACGGTTCCTTATTGTAACAGCCTGTGAATAGTCCACGGCAGGACACACGCCTCTGCCATATGGAGGATCTGCCAAAGTTGCCACGCTCAGGCAAGCGGATTGGCGATTGCTGTATCTAACACCTCGCACATTGGGCACTGCTGCCCGTCATTGGTGTGCTTGATTTTGGTCTGGTATTTTTAGACATGATTATCCCGTCATCTGTCGGTAGCCATTGTAACTTTCAAGGCTTTTGCTTTAGTCGCCTTTTACGACACCAACGGGAAGAAAGAGGATGATAAATTCTTACGCCTATACCACACTGCGTCACCATCTTATTAAAAATCCCGGGGTAGCTCCATAGTGCCGGTTGGAACCTGATGGAGATTTCTGGGTGAAGAGGAAAAAAGGGATTTAGGCGTCTTCACCATAGGTGCAGTAACTCACAGATAGGTACGCAAAGAAACGTCACGTTTAACTGCCGCCCTTCATCCTCACACAAATTTATGTCGGAGGACTCTTAAAAAGAATAGTTGATAGGCTAAACGAGTTCGTTGCCACTTACATACATATTATACTTTGATAAGGGTTTCGCAGAAAAACTTTGTACATAAGTAAACAATTATTTTAAAATTGCAAAAGAACATTATTATACGTAATGTTTGTATCGCGATCCGGGTCATTCTCCAGGATTCAATTTTAAAAATTTGTTCCCAGCCGAGTCGCATTCTGAATATAAATGGAGCTATGACTAGAATTACCTAAATATTCTTGAAGTAAAATGAACATAAAATAGATTGTTTAATCTTGATAACAAAATTAATCTAAAGTAATCTATGTGCAATTTGTATATAGCATAATATAATAAATCATGTAATCCAAACGCACAATAACTACAACTATTTACATTTATAATAACTACAATCCTAAAATTATTATTAACAAATCTATCCATTATTCTTTACGTGGTAGAGCCAAGCGGCGACTTTTGCTGCTACACAACCTCGAAGAATACCCATGTGAAGTACAGGCAACTTCATTAAAAATTAAAATATTTATGAAATATTTAAGGACAAATAACTGTGCCATATTGTAATGCTATAATTATGGTATGGTATATCGTATATATATTGTAACACATTAACACAAACACAAAAAAAACACGAACACAAAAGAAATAGTAAGGTATGTAAACCGACAGCATAACACCCATAACATTACGGATAGAATTGTGAAAGCTATATAGCTTTACACATATGTATATAAAAGTAATACATTTTTTACATTACCTATTTCAAATTGGTATCAGTGCTTAGTAAGTAACAGGGAATAAATCATTTTCTTACTATGCTAACCATACCTGTTTGTAACAGCACTTGTAAGGCGCATCCTGATAGCTACACTCTGGCGACAGATTCGTGGCGGAAAATTCATTCAAAGGTTACAAACTAGTAACAGGGAACAACATCACTAAAGATAGTTCTATTTCTATTTTTTTATCTGTACAACGTTGGATACTACAGCCATTAATATTATAATTCAAGGTTGTAACATTTTATTGTATGTATAATCTCTGAAACTACTGAATCGATTGTTAAAATTCTTTCACTAGTAGAAAGCTACACTATCTCAAGGAAGAGAGACCATATATTAATTTGATAAATGTTAGTTTGCTGACCAAATGGTAGAATATATAGAATAAAAATTTTAGTCTTCATTAGATCTAAAAAAAAGCTGTGACACGATTTACCTAACTTTTCACTTAATCAACAATAACGTTTTTACATACTAACCGTTAAATATTTATAGCTCTCATTTAAGTCAATTCAATTTCAACGTGAACTTCAAAGAAAGTAATAAATTAAAAAGAAATGAAACATGTCAACAGAAGTTTTGTTACAGGCACGAGATAGATGTCTTTGTGTTCTCGATTGATGGACAGATAGCACGTCAGCCGATATATGTACGCGTCCATTTCTGTCAGTGACAGACCATAGTGGATAGTAGTTCGCATTCAATTTCCGTTGGCACTATGAACGCGTATCGCACGCGAAATGTGTTATTGACGAAAATGAAAACGATCGAGGACGATAAATGTAACCTCGACGAGGTTTTTTTTCGGTGATAAAAGCAAGCAAGGTACTCGTAAACATTGTAAACTAGCTTTTCACCGCTGCTTCGCTCGCATTGAATTCGAGTTAATGTGGCGGTATATGAACTACAGCCACTTCCTAATCTCATGAGTTTCATCGAAGAATGGACAGCAGCATGTCTGGTAATGCGATTGCCGCGCTTCGCTACATCATCGTCAGCCACTTGGAGAAAATGCGAAATTATGCGACCAAATAACATACTATAAAATGTTATCTTCATGTTAATAAAACTTCTCCGGTGATGATATAAATATTAAATTATATCGTTTTTATAAAGATTGATATATTATATTGTATCTAATTATTTTGGATCACCTTATAATTTTTAACATATTTAATGATAAAAACGTTATTATTGACTAAGTTAAAAGTTAGGTACCTACATCGAAAATTTTGAAACTTGATTGTTTGTACGAAAAGCACTGAGACGTAAACGATCTTAATGAAAAGAACAAGTGAAACCGACTTTTTGCTAAAGTTAGGTGTACAATATTTCTGCTGCTGCTACTGCCGAGGTCTTTCTTCCGTCTAGTTAGGTACATCTTTTTTTTTAGTTTATGTATGATTTTTACCTACTTTATCAACTTGTAAAAGTAAATAAACATAAAAGCGCTAACAAGGTTCCGTATAATAGTGTGATGATGGATTGATTTCTGCCGGCAATTAGAGAGCAACCACTGTTGTGTACTGTGCCGATATAATTACAGGTTGTGCGAATTTCCATCTTCTTCAATTGAAGTTGTTTGCCGGTTTTCCTAAACTTTTGTAGTTACTTAACATTAGATGAACTATTAGCACGTTTATTAACCCAATGGTATCTAATAATGCCTACCCCGTTGGGAACAATGCGTGAATATATACATACATACATACATACATATACATTAACCTAATGCATAAAAACATCACAAATATATCATATATATATATTTCGTCTCTTACCAAAATACTTTAAGATCAAAATCTACAGCTACAGCTCAGTTCTCATCTGATATGATAATGTGTTTTGAACCACAGAATATTTATTTGCCCATGCGTACCTTATCCGAAAATAATGCTCAAGCAGTAGGTAATTACGAGTGACTTAAACAAAAGTAAATCAGCTATGATTACTACAGCTAATATGGGTTAGAAAGTAAGAAAAATATATCCAAACCAGACGTGAATACTTTAAAAATATCCAATAATAATAAACATAATTTAAAATAGACTATATGTAAAATAATTTGATTAACTTCTTCAGCCCATAAGAAAAAAGTATACTTCGAAGATAACGCACGATACTATGAACTTAACGAGATTAAAGTTCACGATAGTTGCTGAATCTTACCCTCGTTCAATACGTGGCTTTCGAGAAAGTTTTGTGCTTGTATGGTAAACTTCTTCATGATCCTTATTATAGAATAGATCACTTGTTTTGTGAATCGGACGTGAAAGTTTTCTTTATTCAACTGTAAAGTGCCCTGTAAATTTTTTTTTCTAGAATCATCGACGATTATTTTGTAATAAACAAAATAACCTAATTATAGTGATATAATTTTGGACGCTTGGTTCACATATCATATCCAACTATGTGTTTTTGGAACTATAAAAGAGGGAAATATTATTGCAAACATCAAGGCACCTCTTCGCTTTCCCAAACTCTATGTAATACTTGATATACGATATAATTTTGTTATTCTTTGATTATTCACAAGTTTCACCTCGTTGAGGTTCAAGCCAGTGAGCTCTTAAATAGTTCAATGTTATATCTATCTATCACGTGATACGCTCGTTATATATTAAACGGAATGGTGTCGGAATGTAAACCGAGTGATGGTGGAAAGTGAGTCTATTCAAGTCAACTGTTGAACATACAACATTTCTTCGAACGTTTGTCTGTACTCACCACGTTACCCCGCCCTAGTGATGCATTGGACTGAATGTGAGATTTGAATAGATTTCCACCATCACTCGGTCGTCACAGCCCTGTTTATTCCCCCTTACAAGCTAAAATTACACGACAACGTACAACAATTGATGTCAATCTTTGCGTTGTCAATTGTACCAGATTGATATAAAAAGTATTTCAGTCCAATCTAGTAAACCATAGCTTGTAAAGTAAAGTAAAGTAAAGAAGCATCCAGGAAGAGCCCACCACGCTGCTCCAGTGCGGTTTGGCGGACTTCACATATCCTCGAAACAATTTTTTTTTTAAATTGCTTCTCAGACATACATGTTCCTTTACGATGTATTCCTTCATCATCAATCAGGAATTGCCATCATCAATCACAAATTGCCATCAACAATCACAAATCAAAATTGTTACTAACAATTTTAGTGGTGCTGGCACCGGGGTTTGAACCCAAGTCACTCGCGTTATATGATACTAAAGTGAGCGCCCTGACCACTAAGCTACCATAGCAATATGATAACCAGATTCGGTAGGTATAGAATTGAATGCATACTTGATATGATTGTTTATTTTATTGGATTTGGATGAAAAACGAAGTAGTCCTTGACAAACGGTGGCTAGAGCCTGGTGCGTTAGTCAACAAGGTGAGTGAGTTTGAATAAAAACTTGGTATTTCTTATACCCAGAATGCGTGTTGAACATCAACCATCTACGAAGACTAATCATTTTAGTAAAGCACGAAAGTTGTATTCGACTGCTTACAACTTTATTTAAAGTACAACAAAATGCCCACTAAGCTACGTTGAAAATTTTTATAAATGTTATTTAAAAAAAAAAAATATGGACAATTTGTTTTTGACACGCTTCGAATGTAAATTCGCAATTACGTGTACATTCAATGTATAGTATATTGCATAGTAATTTTGTTTCTGACACGTTTCGTGTTTACACAGACATTTTTTTAAATGCAGTAGGTATCTTTTATTTCAGAAGTAAATGTTTGGAACTGTATAAAATCCATGTGTTCGTGTTCACATTGTGGTTGAATACGGAAATTAAACTTAAGCCATTCATGCGGGTATGAGGCTAGCATTGATCAAATCACTTTGCCACTACTTTGTAAGATTTTTTTTTGTATAAATTTTATTTTTGATTGGTTTAAAGCTAAAGCATAGAAAAAAATTCATGGTTACATGGATGATGTGTACGGCAATTGAAAAACGAATTAAAAAACTTTAACAGTATTAATAAAAGCAGTAAAACCATATATATAATTTTAAAAAAATCCAAATTTTACTAGGAAGAAATGAATAGTTGAAATTAGAAGGAAACCTTCTTGGATATATACCAAGAAAATCCGGAAAATAATCTTGATTCATCTCTGTTGCACTTTGAAGAAATCTTTCCGGAAATTTTCTTTACGGAATTGTAAATGAGATCTGTTTGGTAAATATTTTTCAAAGGATCAGTAAAGTATTTCGTTTCTTCTGAAGGTTCTTATTCTTAAGGTATTTTCACAGGGACTATATGTTATAATAATTATGGCAGCGACGGATAATTTATACGACAATTACGATACAAAATATTATTTTATTTGCTGAGAAATATTCTACTTCTACCTAAATTAGCAAAATAGCAATTAGTGCTATACGAAATTAACGAAAGTTCATAATGAATATTTATCGCTTTAATACCTTCCAGCTGGGCAACTACGTGCCGAGTTAGTGCTTAATAGCGAATAACAATCGGCATTGCATACAGGATATTGCCACAATAAACGCATTCTTTTATTTCCACCAGCCTCTTTTGAAACGGTTTGAAAGTCATAAATATATATGTTTATTTAAAATTTCTTGAAAAATATATTCATATGACTTAGTGAAAGTCAAATTGATCACATTGAAGCAGAGAATGTCAATAGAATTAAGTCTGCCTTTGTCACCCATAATTTAAGGTGTGTATAAATAAAGAATAAATACGTTAGTCTTAGTAATTACAAGCAATTTGATATATATGGTAATATATAGTTTATGGTGGTAGCAGAGGTAGATCAAGGACCTGGGCACTTTCTCAAAATTTGAGAGGAGGCCTGTGAACAGCACAATGTTTCACATTTACGTATTGCTACATTAAATAAAACATGATTTGGGAATTATCAATAAATTCAATAGGACTCCCTGAAGTTTGTCGCCTAGTAATTTTAAACGGACGTCTCATGGTAACGAGCTCAGTTCAGTACTTATGAAAAAATATCATCCAAACGTTGTAAAAATTCCTTCCATAAAAAGTAAGGAAACCAATATAAAAATATATGTCGACCCTTTACTCTAAAAATGGCCTACTGAACGATTTATCAAAAATTTAAATACTGCTTCATTCAAAATGTTTTACTCTTTCAATTGGTAAAACTATGCTATAAGGCACAGACCGTCTAACCCTCGAAATATAGGAGATACGGTGTTTTAATTGTTTTTTTTTTTCTTTTTAATAAAGCAAAAAATTAAAATTAGCTGAAATCATTTTAAGTATTACTTATCACAGCAAAGAAAATAACTACTAAAATAATGGACCTCAAACAAGTAACGACATCAAAAAACTGTACGTAGGCAGTAATAGAAGATTTTGAATAGAAGATTATCTACTCTCAAATCATCGTTAAGCTATTGCCATCTACTCGTAGATTAAATTAATATACTTTTAAAATATTATTATAGAGAATAAATAGGCCCTAGAATCTTTTTCACGTTATAAAGAATAAAACTTCGAGTTATAAAAATATATTTTGTTAATTAAATCCAATGAAGTGCTTTATTTCTGAAGTTCTTGCAAATTGTGTTTTGAACGTTTGCGTACATTACAGTAAGAAAATAATAGAGATGTGCTTGCTTATTTACGAACATGAAAAACCGCTGGAGTACTTGATATAAAGAGGAGAGCTACTCGTTGATAACAGCAGGCGGCCACACGCCAGGACTGCTCTGTTTGTTCACTAAAGTAAACTAAATTAAACATGGCGAAACCCAATAATGTCTAGAAGATATCTTCTAAGAAATATAGTTAAAAATTCATTTACATTAAACAAATACTATATCCGATATCATCTTAACATCAAATGTCGAACCACCAAATTAGATATTTTTTAGTATTTTGTATAAAGTATCCTTTAAATGTAGGCATTTAGTGACTTCAAATATTTGGTCCTAATAATGTTTAATATAATATTTATAAATAATATTAAAGGTATTATAAGATAGGCTCGATAGACGAGTGGTCAGAAGATCTGCCGAATCAGGATACCCGAGTTCGATTATCTATGGAGAGGACACGCACCGATGAGTTTTTCATTAACACTAAGACGGCAGTAGGCATGAGCCTAACTAACCTTACTCATTACTTACGTGACCGGTGATGTCACGTTGTTCAAAAGAAAAAAATGAAACACCTCTGTTCACCTCAGTATTGGGTATACGGTCGTTAGAACTTGCCGATACTATCAACCACATGGTAAATAAACGACCTTTATTAACCGGTGCATAACCTGCCATGATACTCTTCTGCTGATTGGCTGAGATTTCAAGTATTAATAAATATTTACGAATGCAATAGCCACTAAAGTGTTACGTAATTTTTTTAATTTAACAGCCTATTTGAATAAAAACAGCAATAAATAGAAGTTTAATTTATTTTTATTATCGATTGAGTAAATATTCACCTACTTATCTTAGCAATTATATTATCTTACACTGCTATTTAGCAATAAATAGATACTTTATTCGGTTCAAACATCAATAAGTTAAGATTAGGGGAAATAGTTTTTGAAAAATGTGGACTATAAAAAGTAACGAGGCATTGAATCGTTTATTATCCGGGCATATCCGCAATGTATCAACGTCCAATGTACATAAGTCGTATTTTCTTGCGAAGTCGTTGCAATATGTTTGTTTGTTCCGGACCGTATCCTTCTTTTTATAAGATGTCTTCTGGAGTTACGGGTCGATACACCTTTTAAAGTTTTGAAGTGCTTTAAAATATTAAGCTAAAGTTCATCACAAATACATTTATAATGTAATGTTTATTTTCAACAAGGTAATACAAAAAATATCGACAAATAAATATTGATTATTACTAAAGTTGGAAATAGTAAACACATATTGAAATATTTATAACTATTTTCGTAATGCCTGTACTTTAAATATTATCTGTGTGCCAATTTTAGTAAATATTCACCGAAATTTCATTCGAAATCAAGTTTGTGTGCTATTACTAAGCTAACCACTACGTTCACAACATTACGCACTACACACAACGTAACATTGTTGACCACGTAGAATTGGAGGCCGAGTAGGTAGGTACGTAAGTACGGCGCGTCTAGCCAGGAGGAAGTGGGAGGGGATTTGTTCTCTCCAGAGAACAGGCCGCTTAAAGTGTGAGTGGGGTCCCGGATTTGTAGCCTTGCCCTTTTTCCCCGTCGCCCTGCTAATATGCGGCGAAGGAGGAACAACCTGAGGTTTTAGGCGAAGCAAGCCCGACATAACCGGTCATTGCCCTTTTGGGTATGCGTTAGGCATATTAGTACATTTTCCCTATGTACGAAAAAAAGGAACACCATAGAACGGATTCTCGGCTTATCATGGAGAGAAGGCTTAGTAGCCGTGGATTTATCCCCTACGGTGAACCAAGTGGGGAATATATGTATACGACCCATACCTGTGGAGTCGCAGGGGAAGATGAGTTTTGGCATTGCGGTATTTTTCCCCAACCTTCGCGACTTCGGCAGGGCTCGCTGGTGAGGTGGGTGGGGAGGGGGTGAGGAGTGACAGTATTATTATGCGCCGCTCTCCCTATAAGACAAGACTCACTGCGGGATAGTGGGGAGATGGTGCTTCCGTGCATTCACTTTCTTGAACTCTATGGTTTCCGGCTGGCGGACTCGGGGGGATTGTTTAGCCACGGTGAATTAGAAGCCGAGTGAATTTTTCACGAGAAGAGTTAACTACGGCGGCTAGCAGGAGGGACAAAAGGTTTATTGTATGTCCATTTTAATTATATCTGGTAAACCGTTATACATATGCCTAAATTAACAACAGCTGAGGTACTACAGTGTATTTCTTAACCGAAGATCTTCGATTCTTAATTCACACTTTACATTTAGATTTTAATACGATTTTTTTTCTATGTAGGAGCTGTCTTGGCAGATAACCTCTTACTTCCTTTGCGGCCAATGAGCTGTGCAACCACTGACAAAAATTCTTATTCTAAATTAACTTTTCGTACCTTTATTTTTATTTATGTATACCTTTATACAAATTAAGAAACTATGTAAGAGTTCACGTTTTAATTTTGCTGTAGCCGTAAAGTAAATGTGCGCTACATTCGTTTTAAAATTACTCGAAATTTAATCAACCCTTCAGGGGCGCTACGTGTTAGCCCGACTGCCACATACTTGTGCGTAACACCGAGAGTGTAAGTAACTTTATGTAGAATTATATTTAAGTGCATTCCACATGTATTCCACAGTACGAGTATGTAAACCTTCCACTAAATAGTCAGATGATACGGTAGCACGATTCCTGTCATTGCACGGACGATTTATTTCGCTATGTGCACAAATTGGCTGCCGTTTTCTATGCTCTTCACGAGACAATCATATAAATTCAGATTTTGAACAAAGCTACGGGAATCATTGACCTTTTCCTCAACTAAGCCTCGCCTCATACCCAGTTTAGTTTTCTTAGGTGTTAGTATAAAACAACGAAAAATACTTAAATACGTAAAATAAAAAAATCTAGATTCTGTAAATAGTAAGAAAGTATTTAATTATGCTATACAACTTGTATTATATATTTTATGATATTGGATCAACATTGATATCTATTTTATAGCAATTGTAATTCAGATATACTAAATTTTTATGTGGCTTCATATGACTTATATCTTTGGAAAATTATGTATCCATTAGTTTCCTATTTAGTTACAGGTCCATAAGTAGAGTAGCGACAAAAAGTTGCGTAATGTAAAATCGACGTTAGGCCGTCACGTTCGTATATCTGGCGATGTGTGTTGAATATAAATTTAAAGGTATTCGACAATTTGTAGGTGCGGTTGATCTTAGGGATACCTTTCAGGGTATTATTTCATAGTAATAAATATTTAACCATAATGCTTTAGGCTTCATAAAATGGGTGTTAATAATAATATAAAGATTTGAATTTGAAGTTTGTAACTCTTTGGAGACGACACGTTAAAAATATAATTTAGGACTTGGGAAACATTTCCACTCCTAATGGTAATATTGAACAAAGTCTTCCTATAACCTTAATACTCCTGTCTTTAAATTTAGAATTTTACATCGAGATCTAAAATAGTCCATTAAATAAGCTATCGTATGAGATGTGTCCAACGGTTTTAATTGATGGTGGTAATAAACTTAAGATGCTACAATCCAGTCGCTTCAGCCTAAAATTCTATGCCCTATGATTACGACACTATTGTTTCAAGCCCAAGTGAACTAAGTAGCTTAAGATTTAACACGCTTTTCCATTTCACGGGACATTTTATTTCACACATAGCTTAATTTGTTCTCATTTTCAGCACACAATGCCTCATTTTTAACTGAATAACCAAAGTGGTTAGAGACCCTGATGTTATTGTTATAAAATACCTGCATATTTACATGAAGCGATATAATTATATCAATAGATTCAAGATAAATAAATAGAAACGATAATAATTTTCTTATTGATTAAAATAACAGTTTTAAATACCCACGCACAGGTCTATTATAGACCAGTGACCAATTATGTATTTCGATATATAACAAGCAGAGAATGACATCCACAATATTTCGAAAAAAGTGATGTTTTAAAAGTTGGTTAATAGCATATTCTTTTAAAAATAAAAAAAACAAAATAACATCACTTCATTAGAAATAATAATAATTTTACTTTAAAATCATTCTATTGCACAGCCTTATTTTTGTAGATACCGTTTATTCTTTCCATGCGTCGATATGATAGTGCTACTTTATGTTAATGTGCAAGTCAAGTTAAATGATCTAGTAAAACAATATGCATCACCATAGGATGCGATGTATGATGTATTATAAAGCAGGCTATACAACGCCCATCGCTAACTTAAGTGCACCTCAAAGAACCAGACGCCATAGGCAAGCTAAGTGTCAACACATGTATAATAATATGATGTACTTAAACGTAATGCTTATTTATTGAAACGTATATAATATAATAAACCTGATAAGCCAATCGATACGATGTATTCGTATTTTCACATTTTTATATTAAATTTCGATCTTTTAAGACAGTTATAATTTTTTTTAAACCTAATAATCAATGAGAATCTGATCCATTGCTTAGTTTTTTTTTAATATCTTCATTCACTGTAAATATTCAACTGCTGGAAAAATCCTTCTCTCAATGCCTATCTAGTTTATTAGACGCCCTCATCTGCCCACCACCTGCCACCCACCGGTTTAACATACAGTTAGAATTGCTATTCCGACATCGACATGTCACAAAATTTTTCTGACATCTTTCTGGTAGACTTTTACAACAGATTCGGGATTAGACCAGGTAGCAAATTCTCCTTTGCCACTACAGGTAAATGATTTATATACATAACAATTAGTTCAATGTACTTCGATTAACATTTATTAACAATTACCTATTCATTTCTAAATTATGATATCTGTAAATGTTAAACTAATTGAATACATTAGTAAATTCAAGAGATATATAATTTCTAACAAAAGTTTCCCATTCTGAAATATTTTGCGCCCTGTTAATTGTTTTGTACTTTTTTTCTCATCCATTCTCCTCTCTGTTAAGTTTTATATACAGTCGACTATTAATAAAATTTATTTCTATAGTGTAGTGGTATAATTGACAAATGGTTCATCGACTAATACATAACAATTATATAACAATATTCTAAAAAAAATATTCTTTTCAAAAAGTAAAAGTAATACCCGCCTGTATTATCAATAAAGACCTCAAATTTTTTTTACACATATATTTATTTTGCAAGAAAATATACAATATATTTAAGGTTTAATAATATCTTCGCCGATGTCAATTTTTAATTGAATTAGGGAAAGTAACGACCTGACAGTCCACCTAATGTTAAGTGGCTACTGCAGCCCATGAATGCCTGCAAAAAACCGAAAAAGGTTAAAGATGTCTTGTCGCCCCTGAAGACTATGACGGAATGTTTCAAAGAAATAAATATATGTGTTAATTTAATAAAGATTATAGGTTAATTAAATTATCACATATATTTTACTGATGTATAATGTATAATTAGTAACTAAATAATTGAACTAATGAAATAACTATTGTACTCATAAAACAGAAAAGATGTTCATGAAAGTATAGTAACCCAGGAACATACTTAATTACACTAATATAGACGATGGCAGCGACTGTCCTGTGTTCACTGTACTTGTACACAGATATAATCTATTTTATAGCCTTTGCGACAACCGCCACGGACTCTAACGTGATTTCCCAAATCGAGCAGCTCTCGTCTTTGAGTGCTCTTCAAACGTTCAGTGACTAAAAGACATATCTCGGATGCGTAGTCAGCTACGCTGCCTCTAGAAAATGTGGTATCTATCTAATAATTTCTTACTTTTTAAAGTGTATTGACCTTGAAATTGTATTGATGGTTTATATTTAAACATTATGTATGATTCTGTTATTGTTATTTTAGGGTATTTCTAGATATTCTCATCTGGTTGGGTTGTATATATAAATACATATAGATACATACAATACCATAAAATATATAATATTTAATTAAATAAATATAAAAAAAATAGATAAATAAAACCCAACCAGATGGAAGCCCTCGGCAGGGGAGACTAGACGGCTGGGTTAGGGAGAAAGGGAAAGAAACCGGCGGAAAATGCGGGCTGTATCGAGGAGATCCGCCTTCTGCATTTGAGCTAGGAGCGGTTCTCTACGGAGTCCCAACCGCCTCAGATGTTCCGAGAGGCTGGGATTAATCCAAGACGACGATCGGAATAATTCCGGTCGGGATACCACCCTCATGTCGGTTACCTCGTGAGCCAGGTCCAGTTATTTTGTCTTCTTGTCTGTTTCGGCTTTCACGAGGTTCTCGTCATATGGAATGGTAATGTCGACCCAAAATAGCCTCGGCTGTGCCCGGCCCATAAACACGATGTCATCAGGCTTATTCGCATGAATCGTAGTAGAGCAAGTTCCTGGTGTAGGATCCTGGCACACATACTAGTAGCGGTTGTGTCTGTGCAGATACTCAGAGCTAGAAACCGGAGATGACATGCCGAAACGACTCCCTGGGATGGCGACAGGCTCGACAGACGTCGACGGTGCCATCCCTTAGGATGTATCTCCGATAGTTGTTCGTCTTAATAACCTAATCCTGTATAGCACAGACAAAATCCTCGTTGTCCCCAAAGAGATCAACGAAACGCAGCCAGTTTAGGGAGGCGACGGTATCTGCGAAAGGCTCATGTAGAGCCTTGTAGACCCTCCCGTGGAGCTCTTTCTCCTTCCATACGGTCTCGCGGTCGGAGATGCTCTGTATTGCCAGGTACTGCCGTAGCTAGTTGGTCAAGGATAGAGGGGTAAGCCTTTATCACAACTAGTGACTTCCGAATAGAATGACTCATCCGATCTCGCCTGGAAGTAACTACGGAGGGTGCACACTTCACGATTGTGCATGACAAGAGCCTTAAGAAGCCCTGCCAGCCTTGTTTCCGCGGAAGGTACGGCCTCATCACCGACGATCTCGGATGATGCATTCTATGGGATATAATAATGGTGCAGACTTTACGGTCCAGGGTGTTAAGGTCGGTTTGAGTCCATCGAGTATGCCAAAGGTATACATGAGCACTGGCATGACCCAACCGTTATACGCCCGAGCCTTATTCCCGCCCTACAATAGGCTGTTTAACACTTTTGTTAGGCGTGCAAAAAACAATTCGCGAACCGATTCTTTCATTCCAGCCTCATCGTTACCTATGCTTTGTGACATACCCTGGTATGTTTCAGCCTCGGAAAGGGTCCTTATATTAACGGACATAGATAAGTCCACGCCCACGGAATCAGCGACCCTACCCCTTTCAAAATGGAGAATCGTACATATATCCGTCCTGAGCTCCATTCTGATTGAATCGCTAAAATCACAAGTGATTTTCAACAATTCCATCAGATGGGAGCGATTGGAGTTGAACAACTTGAGGTAGTCCATGTAGAAAAGGTGGGTTACTTTTGTACCTCCCCTCCAAAGCTGAAATCCTCTCCCTGAGTTCTCCAGTAACGTGCTGAGAGGGTTCAAGGAGAGGCAGAACCATATCGGATTTAAACAATCACCCTGGAAAATACCCCTTCGTATCCTTATCTGGTATTCCACAGCCGTCATCCGCTCATCTAGATGGCAAAGGATCGTGCTCCATTGCCCTATACATTGCTCGAGGAAATCTCTTACTGTACAGTCAACCTTGTACCGCTCGAGAACCCTCTTTAGCCACGCATGAGCCACCGAGTCGAATGCCTTTCTGTCTATCCAGGCAGCAGAGAAGTTCCGACGGTTGCGTTTAACGACCTTGCCAATGACCGCGTCGTTGAGGAGTACTTTCTTGGTGCCGCGACCGCCGCTCCCACATCCATTCTGAGCGCGCGACATCGCTCGATTTATATCAAAGTGTCGGGTGATTTCCACGCTCGGAATGGACGTCAGTGTCTTATATATACACAGTAGGTAGACACGTGATGGGGCGGCATTTACTCGGATGCGGTAACCTTATCTTTAAGAACCAAAGAAGTGACCCCAGTGGTGAATAGACTCGGGAGCGACTTCTGGTCGAAAGCCTCTTGGAAATACCTGGAGAGTACAGCGTGACTCACCATGAACCCCTAAAACCAGTAGTGATGTAGCCCGTCGAGATCCGAATTTTTCAGTTAGGGTCTCTACGGACGGCTTCAGCAACGACGTCTGGTGAAATGACGATTGGGTCCATGGGCGTACTACCTGCACACCGACTCTCCGCAGCTTCTGTCCAAGGGCCATCGCTGTGGTATGCGGGTTCTCACCACACGCTGCGCCAGAACCGACCTTGATCCGTTCCATATATTCCAGGTCGCTCCAATGATTTTTAGAGCCTCTTCGCACAGTGTGCACAATCCTTGGCCTGTTATTGCTCGACCTAAAGCTTATCAGCCTGCCGATAAGAGCTCTTGCCTGCTTGCTGCATATTTTTTTACTTACCTGGGAAAAAGAATACATATTTTAGATAAAACTATAACGAAAACAATGAAAAATGTATAATAAAAATCATTATAATTAAAAACGAGCTAACAGCCCACCACCACCATGGTAAGTGGATTCTGCAATACTGAACATCTGCAAATAACTTGAATCGAACAATGTAATAGATGTATTATAGCCCCTGGGGACTAAGATGAAATGTCTCAAAGCCTGTAATATAAAAATCAAAAATACAACGGTGCTTGCAATACTGATTAGCAACAGAAATGTGTAAGTATCTTTCCTGGCGACTCCTGGTCCTGAAAAGAGTCCTATCCCCGTAATAAATTAAATAATTACATAAGTAGTTAAGCCAAAACAAGGTAAGTAATTATGAATCTGTCTTAGCGTAATTGTTAACGTCAACACGTCAAAAGCAAACATATCAAATATTCACGTATTTGATATGTTTAACATAAAAGCGATTGTTCTATATATTGCATGTAACCAAATCATAAATTAAGGGAAAGGATTATCTGTCGGTCAAAATTATTCAATAACAATGCTGACTTCCGAAACTATTTAGACAGCAAATTAAATGGGTTAATGAAGAGGAAAATGACGTCATCCATCTTAGTTGGATTCCTCTTAGCATCCCTGTGCAATGCCTTGCCGGGATTAATTCACTTCATTATTGTTCTTTTTCCCCTCTTCTTATACAGAAACAATGCGGCTTGCAGAAGTGATTTATTGATGTTAACCTACCAACAGTAAAACAAATAAGACTGCAAAATTATTGTTACAACAAAACGTGGAAAGCGGCTATTATACGACACGAAAGCCATAGGCCATACATACTGCATAGATCAAATCAATATAAAACTATTATTGAAGTATCGCAAAGCAAGTTATTTTTTTAATAAAATAAAGCTCGTTCTTTCTTTACGTTTGACCATATGGGGAGCAAAAGTGAGTTCTTGGTACGCGGTAGACAACGCGGCGGCTTTTGCTGCTGCGAATGGGGTCGAACGGGTAGTACCACGGCCTCACAGAATACAGGTGTGAAGTAGGTCTTCTCCCTTCTCTCCAAATATCCTTAAAGGTATCTAAAAATTATATAAACTTGTACTAATTCATAATATACTGTAAATTCACCATTATTGATGGTAACACAAGCCGAGATCTCACACCTCCTTGTCTTGCACCAGGACCCGTGGATTGACGCGAACTACCCGGTTGGGAGTACGGAATTCTCTTTTGTTAACAGGAGCCAGTGTTGCGACGCGTCAACACTTCAGTGTCATCTTTCTTTATTACTTGCGATCCTTCTGCTCGCGGGCCGATACTATCAAGGCCAGTGACAGGTAGGTAACGTGTACCATTCCTCCAAGCGAAACAAAAAAAACTAATAATAAAAAACTATTTGATAATTTTTCAAAATTATAAGTAGTACATAATTCATTAGTATATAGTACAAATATTATTAGGCTCGGCTAAAAAATTCGGCTATTAATTAAGCACCGTTAAAAAAAATTGTCTCAGAAATGTGGACCATATAATAATTGGTATATAGTCGGTAGAAATTTAAGGATTGCTTATATTTTGCATTACTTAATGATTGAAGGAATATTCCACAGTACCTAAATGCTATATTTTGAGCAATAAATTTTAATTCAGTCACTTGTTAAGTGTACAACCCTGAATTTAACGTCAATAGCATTGCTTCTAAACATTTCAATGTCGGAATAAACCCCGGGCGCTCTAGCGCTTACCTCGCCATTATCTTGTAGTTCAGACTTATCCTTGTATAGTTACGGCTCTGAAGTTGGTAATTTAAGGTATTATATTTGTAATAACTTAACAATAACATTAATTAGCGATATATCTAAAAGAAATATTTGTTAGATATGTGTTTGCATAGAATCATCAACTTAAGTTAAATGAAAATTCAATAGTTTACGACGTAGAGTGGACAAGGCGTCCACTTTAATGTCATAGTATGCGAGAAACCTGGGTTTGAATCCTGTTGTTAGACAAGTAATCAAAAAAAATCCATTCGGCAAAATTCACTGACACTAGGGCAGCGGGGCGGACTCTTTCCAGGTCAGACTGGCTGGCAGGCACATGATTTTACTTTACTTTTTTTAAAGAGAAACAACAAACATTTGGAATTAACGTATAAAAAGTTTATAGAATTACATTATGTATTTAATTAATACAAAATAATGGTACAGCCCTATACTTTAAAACTGACTGACTGTAATGACTGTAATATAATAATAAAATAATTTAACTTAAATCCGCTATTTAAATTTAGTATGTACCGAATTATCAATTTAAATCACTGTTATCAAAATTTACTATTTAAATGTCTTTAATTTACAAAAATATAATAGGTAATAATAAAATGTTATCACATTTTTTCTATCGAAAACTATAAACAGTGTCTTTGGATGGATCTAATGGATATATTGTCTAAATGTTCGTAGCATAAGATAATGCTCCAACGATTCTATCACGGTCTATGCTCGATATCGCTAATCCGATTTCAAGTCGTATTCGCTCGTCCGGTCGGAATATCCGTACAAAGAACTTCCATTAACTGACAAAAAAGCCCTAGAAATATTTTACCTTAACGCCTTTCGTTTCAATGCATTTAGCGCCAACGGGTCCCACTTGTTAAACTGTATTGATCAAAGTAAGTTCTGGAATAATGTTAAACATCAAACATTGCCTTATTTTAGAAATATTTGAAGTAATAGACATCATAGTATTATATATACTCGTATTATTATTTTACGCTACTAGCAAGGTTATCATGTCCTTAAAAAAACAATGTTCAACTCGACAATTATGTTAAAATTCAAAATCGATATTTTCTGTAAAAACCCGGTTCAGCCGAAAGTCATTTACCGAAACAGCCGAATAGAATTACAAAAAACTTTCTTTCTTATAAAGGAAATTTTAATAAAGCGCTGAAATAAAAACGGTCTCAATAGGAAACCTTATGGAGTAATTATTCGAAATTAAAGTCATAATTAAAAAGTAACAATCTAAAAAGTGAAGTCATTTTATATGAGCCGCGATCAGTGTACTATGCAGGCGGCTGCCGTTCAGAGATTTTAGGATAATATGGATAATCCACGTTGCGCGAAATGAAGCTTCGAAGTGAATCTTTGCCTTCACCCTGCTTGAAAATTGTTTATTCATTACCCATTTATGATTTTAATTAGGTGCCTCCTTTAACAAAATTTTAAAAATTAAACAGTAAGAAGAGTTATCCAATCTAATGAATAAAAAAAATATTGTGTTCTGTAAGTATAATGTTAGATAAATTATTATTTAAGATAGTCCTTTATCATAGCTTAAATAAATCATTACATTATATTTCTGCCATTACATGAAGGTAGTAGTAATATAACGAAAACTTATTTCTTAATGATAAGTCTCTCAAAGCCAACTAGAAAAAATCCATCGCATACTATCCATCAAGAGAAGCAATATTGAAGTCTCCCAAGTACCGATCCACAATATCTACTTATTATATTCCTTTTTATTCTTGTCTTTGGATCCGAACATTTATTACTGTCTTATTGCTTGTGGAGTGCTTGGGGCCGTGCGGGGGCAGCACTGTCAACAAGAGGTTATTATGTTGAGACTGGCGAAAATTGAACAAGAAAGATTTCGCGCACTGCCAACGAACGCTTGAAAAAATATTTACGTTTAGGTTTGAAATGAAATCATAAATTATAATTCATACTCAGTGAAGGATGAGATACGTTTATACCTATTTCGCGTTCTATAAGAAGTTTCGTAATAATGTTTCTTTAGTGAAAGGTAGTCCTATTTGAGGTGTCTTATAATAAAGATTTTCACTGATTTTAATTTAAAATACAGGCATTAGGAATTATGATGTAATTTTACTTATTTAAAATTAATGATCATCATCGCCATCCTTCACACTTCTCCATCACAGTCTATTGAATATAACCCTTTTCTAGAAAACATATACTTGCTTGGCAGATAGACAGGAGAACGCAGTGCTTATAACTTGCCTTAGAGCTTCAGCTCACCATCGCGTCTATGAAGTCGCGTGTAAGTGACAGCGGTTATAGTTGGTCGATTTGAAAAAAATCAATAGCGTGTGTGCATATTACAGGTATTATTATGGGCTTATTCAAATGCGAGGAATTCAGAGTGATCTCCCAATGATCTTTATACATCTTCAGCTAATCAATGTGTTTTAATTTGTTCATGAATTAAATAGATTTATCTAGGTTTTAAAATTTATACAAACTATCTAATTTAATTGTGTGGTAGTGGATCTGGAGGAACTTATTCCAAACTTGTTTAAGTTGTCGTCAAAATTGGTAACCTCGCTACTTTCTTAAGATGAAGTAATGACTAAACTACCAAACTATATACAAATCACTTACAAACATGATAAATTCTTTCACCGCTTAATACATACTACCTACGTTTTCTCACAAACAAAATAGGGTTCTATAAGAAATGCTGATATTTATTTTAAGAGTTTCGTATCCGGTTGCACAAAATTCAAATCCCCATTCTATAGTCACTGAAATGTATTTGTCATACACAGCATTAAAGTTTGTATCGAATAATTGATGAAAAATACTTCCCACATAGTTCATATTGTTATAATGCTTCATATGTTCAATGGTAGTCCTAATATATTCAAGCACATATTTATTTTTCAAAATAACGATATTTCAGCCTAACTTTTGTACTAGGTTCACCACTGCCACACCATAACCTACTGTGACAAAGTTTACAATTGTACATTTCGTATTTTAGAATAAATTAAACTTTATTGTCACTAAAGTTATAATTAACAAAATTACATCAAATTGTAATTATAACGAAGGAAACTAAACCATCACAAACGACCATGCCAATAAACAATAATACAAAAAAACAAGATGTATTACTGCTTATTACTTTCAAAATAGTGTACGAAAAATTAGTTATACGAATTATAAAATCTGCAAATGGTGAAACGAAGCCGTTGGCAAAATTACATGTAAATAGAACTAAACTAAAATGAACAAATGATAAGGGATCTATTAACTACTATTATTATTTACTATTTTTTAATTAAAGTTACATAAGTTGAAATTTTGCTTACATATGTTTTAATATAAATAAAACATAAAGAAAATTCGCATCTTAATGTGTTATATACAGATTCGCGATATTTGTGGGATTTAAAAGCATTATTTAGTGAAAAAGAATCCTCGGTGTTATGGCATAATGCGTATAAAGGTACATTTGGAGCGGATTTATGAAGAGGCCTCGGTTGGTTTATGATGACAATGTCGGCGCCGAGCGCCGGGAGCACCACCTCATTTCCTCACTGAAAGTTATAAAAACATATTGAAAATGAGATTCCAACATAGGAATACTTGGCGAATGTTATCTTGTTTTGTTATTTGCCTGTTTTTATACACACTCGCGTGAAAATGAACGTATTTTAAGAAAACGCCTTTACTGCTTTAGCAATGTTAGATAGATCTTTTCTTTTCTTTTATGTTTTGGCTTTTCAACATCAATTGTCACGGTCTGACGTACAAGTATATGCAGCTCAATGGTCAACAGAGGGGTCAACTGGGGGTAGCGGAGGGCTTTGATTTTATACTTAAACTTATTAGGTGCCAAAATGTAACTTATCCTATGTTAGTAGCGGTGTAAGAAAACCCATCACCCTATTCTCACCCAGTGGTTGCTATAGATGTCAACTAAGGGAAAGGCCAAAACACTTTGTTGCTTCGAACAAATTACGAAATAATAAAATCTAAAATTCCTTACCGTCACGCTGCTTTTGTGAATCTGACCGTGGTTTGGTATCGAAATGCCAAGCAATGGGATATAAGATTAACGTATTATGGTACTACTAATCTTAAATGCTCCGCAATTTGAATGATATTGATCAGGATAATATTTATAAGTACATGGTGTGAATACGTTATTCCTACACGTGTTACAACTTTGAAACAATTGAAATTCATTTGTTATGAGACACATTAGCACTTATGTTACTAGTAGGGCTTACTATCTACAAACTTTTTTAATAACCATCAAATTATACTTTATAAAATGGGTTATTATGATATAAATACCACATGAATGATAATAATCCCTGGGAATGAATTGACCGCACCCAAGCCGTTTCTAGAAAAAATATTGTAATATTGTATCCATAAAACGTTTTGTTTTGAAAAATATTCAATAAAGAGTATATCTACTCAGATTCTTTCGCATGATTCTTCTCTGTCAGAGGAACCTAATTAGAAAACGGTGGTAGATTTAAAAAAAATACGTTTCATAAGTTAATTTTGATTTGATTAACGGTATTTTCAGATTTGTAAAATGTATTCAAGGTTGAAAAATCCAAGTATTTTAAGACAAACTGGCGTTTGACGAGACACTAATGACGAAAACTTGATCCCAAATACCCAAACCCTAGAGACTGGTAATGGCAGGGGTAGCATTACTGGTGCGAAGGTTTGCATTGCCGCCTGCCGCCGGCACCGCTACTATCGAATTTTTCCAAAATATATTTCAATGTAACTGGGAGTATTAAGACTTTTAACTAGTCATTTCGAATATTGAAATGGAATGATTCGTCATAATTATCACTTATTATTATATCACTAGATAAAAAATATAAATTAATAAGTACTTATATTTACTTTATATAACAAGTTTTACAAAAGTTTACCAGTAAAAAAAAAACAATATGAAAAAATCCAAGAAATGTTCCACTTGAGCAAAGTCATTTACAAACACTATTAATTATTGTGCAGCATTGAATCTAGTTAAAAAAGAAGACAAAGCTCCTATTACGCGGCTGTTATTCGTGTGAAAGCTCACAAGTTGCTGTTATCTGCTGAGGACCGCTGTGTACAGGCAAAGATTGTCTTGTCAAGAGCCTCAGCGCTCAGTGCGACTCACCCCGCGGTTCCGTGCGGACGCTCTACGACGTAGACGTCGCGTTGCAACGTAGCACGGGAATTTGACTCATCTCGTAAATTTTAACAGTTGCTAAAGAAATAAATCTATGGACCATGTTGAGTTACAGTTTTAAGTAAAATACATTTAAACTATTTATATTTCATCGTTCAATTAGACCGCTCTTTAAAAATAATGGGACATTTAAGAACAATTTAAAAAGTTTTGACAAGGGTTAGTAAGTACGCATATTATAAAGTTCATAACTTCAAGATAATACTTTTCATTTTATGATTTACAAAAAATTAAATAAAACCTTGATATATTTTATTTTTGCCTTCCGTACTAGAATTCTTAGAAATCGTGTTATTTCAGCACACTTTTAAACAATTATTGCCTAGCTTGTTTTTATTTATATCTTCTTTTGTGTAATTCTCTTAAAAATTCTTAATGATCTGTGATGTATACATATAATTTTAACTCATTAATATTGACTCGATATTTAATTAATGTTGACTACATATTTATTCGGTATTTGGTATATAAGTTACTGATTAATATATCAAACGCCGAATAAATCTGTTTGATACTGGTTAGGGATTTAATGTATAAACTATAGCTCTTACTTAGCACAACAAAGAAAATTACTCCAATAATGTCTTCATTTGACCCTCTCAATTCTCTTTTAGGCTGCTTTGTTTTTCTCTTTATATCTTCAGCTTTTGTCGAACTCGCTTTACGTTACCAGCTTATTGAAGATGAAAGGAAAATAATTAGTAGTGATGGTGTAAAGTGCTTTAGAGGTCTATTGTATAACTTCGAATAAGGTATTCAATGTAACCCGCAATATTTTATTATAAAAAATACGAGTATGATGATGTTACTTCTAGTCGACTTAAGTCACTGTGACAACTTCCGATTATTATCAGAAGTTATACACTGCATAGGATATGATTACACTAGTGTGTGTATGTCATGTGTATAAAATGTGTATAAAACTAATCTATCATAACCACTAATCCAAGTCTATCAAAAACCAAAGGACTACGAATATATTAATTAAAAAATTCAAAAATTATTACATATTCTACTTTTACTTTAGTAAGGCCACAGTTAAACACAGGGCTTGATAGCGCCCAAAATGTATTGTCCTAAGCCATCTGCATTCAGTGATGTATTCTTCTTTAGCATCATTTAATTAATTTCGTCATTTAATTAGGTAGGCCAGCGACCGTATTACCAGACTCCTCGCGTCTCAGACGCCCATACTGGTCTAAATAATTTAGGTTTGGCATATTTAAGAGGATTGGTCACTCCGTTACCTGTCAGTGCAGAAGCAATTATATTTTCGGATTTAGACATTTTTCTGAATCTACTTGATATTAGATCTTCTTTTCCACTTAGGAGCCAACGGGCCATCATTTTACCTATTTCTGTCACTAATCATCAGTGCAACCATTATTGTCTTCCGGTTTAAAGGATGTAGTGAGCCCATACATTAACATGCTTTGAGGCTTTCCATCTCAGTCCTCTGGGGTGACAAAGCATCTGTAATATTTTAATGCTGTTTGGAGGTTTTTATATGCCACTTGTCACTAGACTGTATATAATACAAAGTAGTGGCACTATTTATTTTGTCATAGGGGGAAACCTCAAACTTACATAAATGTTGTAAAAAGACGTCAATATGGTTCGCTCCAAAATTAACATTAAATTTAACTCTTATTGTTAAATGAATTTTAATTAAATTAATTTAAATTCTATCCTAATTTACCTTAAATTACGAGCTCTAGACACAAAATTTGTAAATACCTTTCTAAGGGACTTTCATTCGGGCAAGAATTTAATATAACTTGATTGTAAATTTTTAAGACATACTGTATTTTTTTATTTGTATGTTTTATAATTACTCGTTATTACAAATATGAATACAATATTCAAATTTCAGTCATAATAAATGTTAAAAATTTAAATAAATCATTACAATATCAGTATCATACGTAGAATTAGTAATTACTCGTTTAAATATCGAATTCAATGAATTCGATATAAGACTGATTTTGTAATATTTAATAAATTTATTAAATATAATAAAATTATTCACTTGATAAACTAGAGTTTCTAAAAAAATCACTTCGTTGATACCCATTGAGCCAAATAAAATTAATTTGCAATAAATCGAGTTAATCCGTTCACTTTATTTTTTGTTTGATCAGATACGTCAATTAAAGTTCTGTCTGCACTCACTGATGTCCCGAAACTTGCTCCGACCAGTCCATGTTAAGTAATTACTTACAATTAACCATCATTATTCATCATTATGTTATAAAATAAAACAGGACAACACGTAATAATATAAGGAGTTGAATAAATATTTATTCTAAGTAATAGGAAATGCTGTGGTTGTCAGCCCGCTTGCCAGGCGTGGCTACTATAGCAAAAACCATAGTTATGATAAATCTTTGAGGGAGACTTATGTTTAGTAGTGGACTTATACCAGGCTGAAATTATGAAATTAGTAGGTAAACAATTAATATGTGATTTAGAATTTTTGGTATAAAGTGATGACGTGAAGGCTAGCAACAAAAGTTATTGTTGGTCACTTCAGTCTTTAATAAGTCGTAGAAAATAAGCCTTCTCAAGATGCGAATTTGCCGGACTTGTGACATCTTGGGTAATGAGGGTCGTTATTGTTTTGGGTTATTTGATGCGGATTTTATTTCTGTTTGAATTTTTGATGCAGAATGGGCGATCTTCCTGATATTACTCTAGTTGACACGTGACACGTGCCACGAGGTGAGATGAGGCGGTAGATTCTTGAATAGTGCCAGTTCTCAGCAATTGCTGATATTATATGTTCTAAACACTATATCTTTCACACAAATACGGGTAGAAACCGAACACATAGGCCGCCTTATGATAAATGATAGCTGCGGCTCATAGACATCTGTATTCGTCGTTGATTGAATCTTATTCAAGATAAAGGTGCGTTGTTACCCCTGTGGACTAAAAAGAAATGCCCCGTTATCATTAATTGGGTTTCCGGTTAAATCACATCATACGAAACATCAGAATGAAATTGCTATTTTACGCTGGTATTCTTTCCCGGTTTCCTTTCCCGGTCGAGCTGATCCATTCTTATTGCAAGTATAGCACAGCTGCAGCGTGGCTCTACCACATATAAATTCTATTTGCTACTTATTATATTATTTGATCTTATTTTATACTGTTTTACATTTTCGTTATTTTAATTTTTTATTTTTACATTCAATGTAATATAGATTCTCAGATTTCATCAAATAGTTCACAAAATTCGTTTTCAAAATGAAAAATACTTTTATCCGACGATTGCGATTTGTTAGGTAAGAAAGGTCTTTGTAAGAATGCGCGGGTGATGTAATGCGTAACAAAAAGAGTACTTAGATTGCGTAAACGATGTGCGTGTAGCTTGTCACTACGTAAGTTATTATATACATTCTCAAAATAAGATGCGATAACATTTCGTTCTTTCTTAAGTAAGTAAATAGCTAAAGCTGCTGGGATCCGTAGGTATGATGCCATATGCCGTTCAATCGTTTTCGGGAAGGGATCGTCCTGACTGTTTCCATACCATCCAAAATACACCATTTTCCACAAGACTACTTAGGTTTAGGTACAAACACAAATTGAGTGACATTGACATACGAGTTATAGTATTTGTATCTGACGAGCTTTTGCCAATGGTAGAATTTATCGTAATCGTTACGGTCTGGGGTTCGCGTTGTGTTACCTAAGCTGACCGATTACCATATGGTTATGTTAGTTCTTGTGTGCTTAAGATGATTTTTTACCATATTTCAGACGCCAATAGAATTATCTGTCATTTCATTTACGAGATGAGTATCTGTACTTATACACTGACATGCAGCGGCTTATATAACTTTTTTTGAAATGCTTTGTCGTCGTGTTACTATAATCTTTTACTGTACTTTATGTTTATTTACACTATTAACAATCTTCCAACGTATCGTAACGAGGTTCCTCTAATGGAAAAGCAACAAGTAATCTCGGTAACTTTCTAGATAACCCTACTCCCTAGCCTGATATTTTATTTCAACGAATTCAATTCATACAATGCCATAAATAAATTTAAAAAAAAAGTAGTATCATATGTAACTGAAAGCAAAGTATGTAAATATAAAAGTCATAATATCATAAAATTAAAAGCACAAAATAAGCGTACTGCAAACACAAGCAGACCATCCTCTACAAGAGACGTTTGTTCACAAGTATGAATGTGGCAGCTATCGACTCACCGACCAGAGTATATGAAATTCGCCAAGCGAATCTTTTTCGTCGCCGATAGATAGCGAAATGAATATGCCGGACTTGTGACATCTTGGGTAATGAGGGTCGTTATTGTTTTGGGTTATTTGATGCGGATTTTATTTCTGTTTGAATTTTTGATGCAGAATGGGCGATCTTCCTGATATTACTCTAGTTGACACGTGACACGTGCCACGAGGTGAGATGAGGCGGTAGATTCTTGAATAGTGCCAGTTCTCAGCAATTGCTGATATTATATGTTCTAAACACTATATCTTTCACACAAATACGGGTAGAAACCGAACACATAGGCCGCCTTATGATAAATGATAGCTGCGGCTCATAGACATCTGTATTCGTCGTTGATTGAATCTTATTCAAGATAAAGGTGCGTTGTTACCCCTGTGGACTAAAAAGAAATGCCCCGTTATCATTAATTGGGTTTCCGGTTAAATCACATCATACGAAACATCAGAATGAAATTGCTATTTTATGCTGGTATTCTTTCCCGGTTTCCTTTCCCGGTCGAGCTGATCCATTCTTATTGCAAGTATAGCACAGCTGCAGCGTGGCTCTACCACATATAAATTCTATTTGCTACTTATTATATTATTTGATCTTATTTTATACTGTTTTACATTTTCGTTATTTTAATTTTTTTTATTTTTACATTCAATATAATATAGATATTCTCAGATTTCATCAAATAGTTTACGAAATTCGTTTTCAAAATGAAAAAATACTTCGATCCGACGATTGCGATTTGTTAGGTAAGAAAGGTCTTTGTGGCGCGTGATGTAATGCGTAACAAAAAGAGTACTTAGATTGCGTAAACGATGTGCGTGTAGCTTGTCACTATGTAAGTTATTATATTCATTCTCAAAATAAGATGCGATAACATTTCGTTCTTTCTTAAGTAAGTAAATAGCTAAAGCTGCTGGGATCCGTAGGTATGATGCCATATGAATCACCGTTCAATCGTTTTCGGGAAGGGATCGTCCCGACTGTTTCTATACCATCCAAAATACACCATTTTCCACAAGACTACTTAGGTTTTGGTACAAACACAAATTGAGTGACATTGACATACGAGTTATATTATCTGTATCTGGCGAGCTTTTGCCAATGTTAGAATTTATCGTAATCGTTACGCTTTGGGGTTCGCGTTGTGTTACCTAAGCTGACCGATAACCATATGGTTATGTTAGTTCTTGTGTGCTTAAGATGTTTTTTTACCATATTTCAGACGCCAATAGAATTTTCTGTCATTTCATTTACGAGATGAGTATCTGTACTTATACACTGACATGCAGCGGCTTATATAACTTTTTTTAAAATACTTTGTCGTCGTGTTACTATAATCTTTTTACAGTACTTTATGTCTATTTACACTATTTACAATCTTCCAACGTATCGTAACGAGGTTCCTCTAATGGAAAAGCAACAAGTAATCTCGGTAACTTTCTAGATAACCCTACTCCCTAGCCTGATATTTTATTTCAACGAATTCAATTCATACAATGCCATAAATAAATTAAAAAAAAGTAGTTTCATATGCAACTGAAAGCAAAGTATGTAAATAAAAAAGTCATAATATCATAAAATTAAAAGCACAAAATAAGCGTACTGCAAATTCAAGCAGACCATCCTCTACAAGAGACGTTTGTTCACAAGTATGAATGTGGCAGCTATCGACTCACCGACCAGAGTATATGAAATTCGCCAAGCGAATCTTTTTCGTCGCCGATAGATAGCGAAATGCTACTTACTATGTACTTACTAACTTCTGAAAAATAACGTCTAAAGTGTAAATTTATCTTTCGTCCAAAAGTGGCCTATTGAATATATAATGATGATAGATGAATCTGTACTTAAGATTTTAAGAAATCAAAAAAAAGACAAAACATTGCGTACAATAACATAATCTCTTAATATATGTTGATGTGCGATGTACTTTGAACAATAAATATTTACTGGTTTATATTTTAAAACTATTGCAATATGAATGATATTCATTAAAAACCTTAAAGAATAGTTACGGACACAATATTTTTTATTTCCATGCACTTTGTAACGAGTGATAAGTAAGACATTATTAAAGTATCCCGTGTCGTTAGACCTAGTGTTCACCGCGCGCTATCTGAGAGCATGCAGTCATTAACGGCGTCGTTGTTGTCTCAACTTATTATCGTTTACTTTATGACCTTCGCTTTATTTAAAATTTGCATAAGAGACAATATTAATGAAATTAAATTTACAACATGTATATTGATTACAATTGTGAATGATGTCATGATTACTAAATATCTGCCATTAGGACCAAAAGCTCTTATCTGCAACAGCTGTACGATGTTTATATTTCGAGGGTTAACGTCAGCCTCTGTAATGTCTCTGCGCTTATCATTGTCTGCATATCTGGATAATCCCCGCGCATGATTTATGCAAGCTAAAATGCACCTTACTTCATAAGAATGAAAATACACTGTACTTAGACACAAGGGGTCTTATTTGGTCTTGTACCTGCTTGAATCACTCAACAACACAAGCAAAAGGATTACGAAACTAAGCACAAGTGTACAGAGTTTAGTTTTGAATTATTTATCCATATCTACGCGTAAATCACAGCCATCATAAAAACAAACGTAAATCAATTGGTATACAACGCATTTCTGCTCGTATTATGAATTCTTTATCCGAAAATTCGAACATTTCAAACAGGTCTCTATTTAATGTCAGATATGTCGGTAGAATTTAGAATTGCAACCCTTACTTAGCAATTCTGCGAGTCTCCACGGCACATTATGTTGCTACAAAATGTGGTTCCATTTAAGTGATCGGCGCGTTGGGGCAAATATGTACGACAGTACAATGTAAGTGATTTTGTCTCCCTGCGAAACAGTTCATGGAGTCACAGAATATCATCTTAAATCTAATTTGTCAATTAATTTTTTTTTTTTTATGGGAAAGGCGGCAAACGAGCAAACGTACATCTGCAACACCAGATGTTCTGCAGATGCTTCGCCGGCATTTAAAGGTATTTGGGAGGTGGGAGGGATGATAAGGAGGGGTATGGAAAGGGGTCTCCGGTTACCTCACTCACCGAGCAAAACGCAGAAGCACAAGATGGGTCCACTTCACTCCGATATTCTGCGAGGTCGTAGTACCAATCCAGTTGAGCCGACCCATTCGAGCAGTAGCAAAAGCCGGCGCATGGCTCTACCACGAGTTACGTTTTTAAATTTTACAGTATATATTAATCTATAATCGGTGTATCTTGTGGTATCGGATTAACCTGCGGGTGCAATTCCGGTTACGAGGCTCCCTATCCGTCGTGTTCTTTTACCTGGAGAGAATAAAGTGCGTTGTGAAACCCGGTTTGGATACGATAAGTCACACCACGTTGCACCACACTGCGTTTGCCTGTAAGACTTCCCCAACGATAAGTTCTGCGAACTACGTGGCCAGCCCCATGCAACTTCAGCTTACTGATCTCTGATAACCAATAGCTATTGGTTTTTACTACATATTTTACTACAAAATTTTACTCATCGTTGCTGATTATAACACAATGAGAAACACCGAGGATAGCCACCGAGGAATACACATACCAACCAAATTGCAGCAAAATACATATTAAAGTATCTGATTTTGGAACAGTCACGGATTTTGAGTTCTTATCAAAGACCAAATACTAATTTTGCAAACTAATTAATACTTTTATCTTGACTGGTCTCAAGTTTTCCTATATCTTTAAAAATTATTCTGTGTGACTTACATAATAAAAAAGGTTAATATTAAATGAAAGAGTATCATAAGTAAATATTTACGTACATATTTTATAATAAATGTAAAAAAACTCGACTACTTTTATTTGAAGGTTAACAAAATTACTTTCCCATTAACAATACAAAACTATAAACTCTTTATGGTGTGTAACAGAGACAAGTTAACGAGTGCATATGGTATGAAGTGGCGTCGCAAACAAAATGTGTTAGGGTGTACGTCATGTGATCTTTTGGCGGATTTATTTATTCCTGGGGAAGACCTCGGCGAAACTTAATGGCGCCTTAAGCGTTAATGTGTGGTCATAAATTAAACGATAATAAGTTGAGACAACAACGACGCCGTTAATGACTGCATGCTCTCAGATAGCGCGCGGTGAACACTAGGTCTAACGACACGGGATACTTTAATAATGTCTTACTTATCACTCGTTACAAAGTGCATGGAAATAAAAAATATTGTGTCCGTAACTATTCTTTAAGGTTTTTAATGAATATCATTCATATTGCAATAGTTTTAAAATATAAACCAGTAAATATTTATTGTTCAAAGTACATCGCACATCAACATATATTAAGAGATTATGTTATTGTACGCAATGTTTTGTCTTTTTTATATTTCTTAAAAATTAAGTGCAGATTCATCTATCATCATTATATATTCAAATGGCCTCTTTGGACGAAAGGTAAATTTACACTTTAGACGTTATTTTCCAGAAGTTAGTTAAGTAGTCCGACATATTCATTTCGCTATCTATCGGCGACAAAAAGATTCGCTTGGCGAATTTCATATACTCTGGTCGGTGAGTCGATAGCTGCCACATTCATACTTGTGAACAAACGTCTCTTGTAGAGGATGGTCTGCTTGTGTTTGCAGTACGCTTATTTTGTGCTTTTAATTTTATGATATTATGACTTTTATATTTACATACTTTGCTTTCAGTTACATATGATACTACTTTTTTTTTAAATTTATTTATGGCATTGTATGAATTGAATTCGTTGAAATAAAATATCAGGCTAGGGAGTAGGGTTATCTAGAAAGTTACTGAGATTACTTGTTGCTTTTCTATTAGAGGAACCTCGTTACGATACGTTGGAAGATTGTTAATAGTGTAAATAAACATAAAGTACAGTAAAAGATTATAGTAACACGACGACAAAGCATTTCAAAAAAGTTATATAAGCTGCTGCATGTGAGTGTATAAGTACAGATACACATCTCGTAAATGAAATGACAGATATTCTATTGGCGTCTGAAATATGGTAAAAATCATCTTAAGCACACAAGAACTAACATAACCATATGGTAATCGGTCAGCTTAGGTAACACAACGCGAACCCCAGACCGTAACGATTACGATAAATTCTACCATTGGCAAAAGCTCGTCAGATACAAATACTATAACTCGTATGTCAATGTCACTCAATTTGTGTTTGTACCTAAACCTAAGTAGTCTTGTGCAAAATAGTGTATTTTGATGGTATGGAAACAGTCGGGACGATCCTTCCTGAAAACGATTGAACGGCATATGGCATCATACCTACGGATCCCAGCAGCTTTAGCTATTTACTTACTTAAGAAAGATCGAAATGTTATCGCATCTTATTTTGAGAATGTATATAATAACTTACGTAGTGACAAGCTACACGCACATCGTTTACGCAATCTAAGTACTCTTTTGTTACGCATTACATCACCCGCGCATTCTTACAAAGACCTTTCTTACCTAACAAATCGCAATCGTCGGATAAAAGTATTTTTTCATTTTGAAAACGAATTTTGTGAACTATTTGATGAAATCTGAGAATCTATATTACATTGAATGTAAAATAAAAAAAATTAAATAACGAAAATGTACGAAAAAATGTAAAACAGTATAAAATAAGATCAAATAATATAATAAGTAGCAAATAGAATTTAAATGTGGTAGAGCCACACTGCAGCTGAGCTATACCTGCAATAAGAATGGATCAGCTCGACCGGGAAAGGAAACCGGGAAAGAATACCAGCGTAAAATAGCAATTTCATTCTGATGTTTCGTATGATGTGATTTAATCGGAAACCCAATTAATGATAATGGGGCATTTCTTTTAGTCCACAAGGGTAACAACGCACTTATATCTTGAATTATTATGACACGTTAAAGGTTATAGCAACCGTGCTAGCAATCAATAGTAAAATATACAGACAAAATAGCACGTTCGTCAGGTGATGTTCGATTGCTGTTTCTCAATGGTACAACCAGATCTTATTTCAAAATTTTGACTATAACTGCAAAGTACGTAAACTGAAAAGTACTGCAGTAGTGAGTTTCTAGCTAATTTAATGAGGCTGCAATTTAAGTAAAGTAACTCAATTAAAAAGCATTATAAAATATGTCAAAATTAAAAGCAATTTACTTAAAAAAAGTAATAGATGTATTGAAATTTGCTTTTCGTGGAAATTTCTATTTACGTGACTAAATAAAATTACTCTCCCACGAAAGAAACCACACAAGATAATTCAATACTTGACAAAGAATCTGCCCTCTCTCAACTTGCCCGGGTTTGTCTGTACTAATTAGGTTTGCCCTAATGAATACAGGGCGGGGTTCATCCGTAGTTGTCTGGGTAATTAACAGCTGAGATAGGAAATATTAATATTTATAAGCCTCGGGGTCGAGAGCAAATTTTCGTTATACGTTTTAACAAGCCCGAATTAGCGCGATGAATATAATACATTGGCAATATACGTATGTCTATTAGATTTTTATGTGCCTACGTGAAAAAAAGAAGATTTTTTTATTACTGTTTGTTATGGATTTGTGTGGTGTAAAGTAAGTTAGTGGGATAGGGTGCAATAACCAATTCCGAATAACCAATAAAATTCAACATCAATGTAAATTGGCTAAGCGATTGGCAGATCTGATGTACGGGAATACCTGACCTGTATAAACCGTAAACGTCGTCGCAAAAATTAAATCATAACAAAGTGGCGTTACATTTATTATATCCCTCTAACAAAATTAAGTTATTGTTTATTTTTAAATAACAGCAACATGAAATACATTGCCAGAATGCTTTACAATACATAAAATGTTTTGAAATTACCATATTTATATTGACATCGAGCATCGAGTAAGGGAGTTACGGCTCCTGAAGGGTGTTTTATTACGCTTTATATAGATGTGTATTATGAAACTTAACTGTCACATTATGCATAAAATCTCTTACAGTTAAATCACACATTTTATTTTTATTGCATTGACAAAAACAAATCGTTTTATGTTTGAATTTAAATTCGTACCTATAGTCGGGACACCCGGAGTGTAATAAGGCGATGTTTTTATTACATTGGGCCCATCTAATAAGCGGACACTCGCTGTTTGCTCGCAAACAATCTCATCCCATTTCGTAATTTTACACCTATATCCGCTAGATTATACTAAAACAAAACAAAATTATACTAAAGATGCTGAAAAAACATGACATTATTTGGTCACACTTTTTGCTACTTTAATTTTAGTCAAAAGTCTTAAGGTAGAATATAAAAAATATAAGCTCTCACGACTGTATACCCAATACCCCCAATATTGGTTAGTGACCTAGAGATTTATTTTAAACCTTTTTAACAACTTTTCACTAGAACTTATTTGCAAAACGTGTCAGGTGGTGAACCAACGTGGCAGGGAGAATGTCATATCGCAATACTCTCCTCTGCCCCCGCCACTCCACCTCGACTGTGCATGGCCACGAGAGCAGTGCAAAGCTAACACTCTCCCCACAGTCTCAACAACCCGCATCCGAAGTGGGCTCGTATAGCTCATTCGGAGCGGCCACCTGGGGCCAGCACTCCCCGCTAAGTCAGGACGGCTATATGGGTTCCTCTTGGTTCATCGTGGGAGACAAAACCACGGCTACTAAGGTCCCCCACCACGACAAGGCAAAACAAGACGGGGCAACAACCCTACCTAAAACTAACAAATCTAATCTGTTTGACGTCTCGATAGCCTCGTTGGTTGGGATCCCGCCGTCGAAGCTGTAGGTTGTGGGTTCGAATTCCGCTAGGGGCAAATAATTGTATAATTTATCTATGTAGGTAATATATGTATTTACTATGTACAATATTGGTAACTAACACGTTATCATTATTAATATATTACATTATTATTATTTTTGCAAAAACGTTGTACATAACATAGATAGTGATAGAGAATATATCAATAATTGATTTAATATTTGTCTACCTGTCTGTTAATTTTTTCGAGAATCACGCAAAATCTATCCAGCGGAATTGGATCAAATTTTGTAGAGTTAAACCTTAAGACATGAACCTACCCTAAATATGATATTTAAATGTTTTAATGATGCAATGACGATGCATATATTTTTGTTTAGAATAATGTAACAGGTGGTGAACTATACAATTCGTACAAAAAATTCGGAAAACTCATTGATATGAGCCCACCGCATAGGGGATAGAATTACTCGTTTATTGTGGCTTAATGTACTTAGAATTTAAAAAATTGCTAATGCCAAGCAGAGACAATTAAGAGTATGGCTTGTACTATACAAATAAAATCCTAAAGCATGCTTTTGTGTTTGTCCCAAAACGTACATAGTCCCATAGAAAATGGTATAAGATGGTATGGAAACTTTTTTTTTACGGTATGGGGATAAACGAGCAAGCGACTCACCTGATGATAAGTGATTACCGCCGCCCATGTACATCTGCCATTCCAGAGGGTCTGCAAGTGCACTGCCGGCTTTTAAGGAAATTTAGGAGTTGGGAGAGAGGTTGAGGATGGGCGATTAGGAGAGGGAGTGGACTTCCAGTTACCTCACTCACTGAACGAAATGCAGAAGCAGAAGATACTCTACTTTATGTCGGTATTCTGCGAGGCCGTTGTACTACCCTGGTTGAGCCGGCCCATTCGTGCAACAGCTAAAGCCACTGCTTGGCTCTACCACGTTGGAAATATGTACTCTCCTGGATACGGTTTAATGGCGTATTATCATACCCACGGTATCCAGCAGCTATCAATTTCTTCAATATGGTAATATTCTCTCTCTTTTTTATACTAACTTTCTCTCTTTTTATAATACAATGCCAAGCAACACCACGTTCAAGCAACATATTATTACAAAAAGAGTATTTAGGAATATTACAAAATAGTAAAGTTTTGAAATATAGTATTTTTATTTCTTTTAGGTTACACTTCGGTTGCGATATTTGGATTATGCCATAAAAATACTGACCTTTTTAATATTGATAGATGTAATATTGTACTGTTTGCCCCAGCACATGTTCATCTGTATAAAACTCCACTTTACTACTAAGTAATAACTTAAAATGATAATTTCTGGCAATAAAGTGTTTATCGTATTAATCGCCTTTCCTTGGCGATACAACTTGTAGCTATCGGACAGCAAAGATCCAAGACATAAATCAGACAGTATATTATATATATATCACAACTGCATTATCTGCTTAATATTCATGAGTCACTAACTTCTCCCGAAGTGAAATTGGTGACGAATTGTAAAATTTATTTGCCGCCTCGAGTTTACCCATGAATATGTAGCTGCGTGAACAAGTCGCCTCACATAAGCTTTCTTTCTGATGACACCAGTTTGTTAAACAATATTGAAGAAATCTATAGAAGTTTTTTGATTACTCCTAAAAATAGCCACTCTTTTCAATTATTTAAGTACGATTTCCTAACCAAATCTAATTTAATGATGCCTAAAATGAAACGTAATGCTGCGTAATTTTTTTATTACTTTATTACATAACTCAAAAAACAATCGTTATATAAATACAATTTCATTGAGTATGCTCTCAATTGTCTTGTTTAAACATATTGTGGTTTCTATATAAATAAAAAGATTAAGGTTTTTTGATTTCAATGACGAAAGCTATAGGCTAAATAAAAATCAATATCTGAATCGGCTGTGACTTTCTTCTTCACAATCCATTTACTCTACGAATGTAGTACTTTCTCAAAGAGATCCCTCAGGCTCTTATTTTGAGAACCTTTAGGATCATACTTGAAGAACGGCATAGAGCCTTTGGGGCCTTGCTTCCGCCCCTCTGAGAAATGCCCGAGATAAGAGAGACGTTTTGGCGCCATTCATGTTTATGGCAGGGCAAATGGCCCTAGAATACTGCGCCGCTTATTATAAACAAGTACCCACACACATTACATTGGAAGGACTTTCAGACGAGATTAAAAAGTATTATTTGTAAATTTAACGAAGACGTAAATTCAATAAAACTTATCTAAAGACATTTTAGAACTTTTAAGTCTTTTATATAGATATTTTACTTTTTTTTATTTACACAAAAAAACTTGTCATTTACAAAGCCATTTTTATTACATGCAAAATATTTAGCTACAATATGATATTAAAATTGTGTCGAATCGAAGAGGAGTCTCTTCAATTTTAGCTGATAATAAGTATTTATATCAATAAGGTGTAAACAAAAAAGTGTTTTGTGGACATCAGTTTTGTACTCAAAACGGCAAGTAAATTTTGTTATTTTTATCGGATCACTACGCAATTATTTTATCACATGGCATACCAGCTTCTCTTAGCGCCTAACGAGATTTTCATAGCAAGGCCTATGTCCAGCTGTGGACTTATACAGGCTGAAAAAAAAAACGAATGATTCATAAGAAGTTACTTAGCAGGGTTGCGGATTAAATTGAAAACAGTTTATGCAACGTTTTAATACATATTATAATATCAGGGTATTAAACGGTTCCCATAAAACAAAGGTTACATATTTAATAAATTATGCTTATAAATTAATTTGAATATAAAAGAATTTTGTTGTTTATAATCTGGCTTGGCCGTATGTCGCCTGGGACGCCTGTCGAACAAAGTTTTTGTTTTATCAAACTGCTAATACCCATTTTTTGTTTTATTGCTCAAAAGCTCTTAGAATTTATAGCTGGCCACTTTGCATTAATTTCGCATTCATTATAGATCTCTTGAAAATTTAGGCGTATTTTTTGTGTTGGTGTGAATTACTCCTGAATTATGTACATTATATATTCAAGAGATGCCTGCAGATTATTGCCACTTGGTTTCCGTACTTACGAGTGTAATAGATTCATGTCGTAACATTATTATTTCTAAAGTGTCAAGAACAAGAATGCATTTGATATGCAATAATTTGGACGAAACGATGTGTAAAATCTTAATTCTTGTTTCAATGAATTTTGTTGCTTCATTATTACTATTTACACTCTTATTTTAAGTACAATAAAAAAAGAACAATGTTGAAAGCACTAAAATAGTGATAAGCAGGAATAGAAGGACATGGATCAACGTTATCTCATGACTTTGCGGTGAGCCGCACATAGCGCAACCATTAATGAAGATTAATTGTTGACGACGAAGCACATGTAGCTATCTGATAATGTAGTCACCACGACGTGTCCTAATTGTGAGGAGCTTCGCGATTTCACAGATCAGTGTTTTAATAGCGAAAAGTTACTTGGTTCAAATTCCTGCTTTAGCTAATATTTGTGTATCACAAATGATTAGTTTTCTGATTTCAATATATTTCCATGACTCTGTTCTTGTTAGTATATTTTTTTCATTCGATCTTTTCGCATAAGTACGTATATCGTAAAACTTTAGAGAAGTGAGTTCTTTTGCGTTTGCGTATACGAGTACACTTGCGATACTTTCCAAACTATTTTCCAGATTACGTAATTTCACAGCTTCTGATTGGACATGGGTGCTTCCATAACAGGTTCTTAGACGTGGTAGAGCCAAGCGGCGGCTTTAGCTGCTGCTCGAATGGGCCGGCTCGACCGGATTGGTACCACGGCCTCGCAGAATACCGACGTGAAGTAGAGGCATCTTGTGCTTCTGCGTTTCGTTCGGTGAGTGAGGTAACCGGAGGCCCACATCCCCTCCCTATTCCCCTCCTCTTCCCTCCCATCTCCCAAATATCCTTAAAGACCGGCAACGCACCTGCAGCATCTATGAGTCTGCGACGCGCGCCCGTGCGGAGTGGACGTTCTCTCAAACAGCACCCATGTGCTCACGAGAAGCCAATTCAAGTGACAATAGTAATAGTGTCCAGTTTTCGCGGAAACTGCTGTGAAAGTGTAGTGCTACTGAACTCCCGCCCTGTAAGTAGTTCGTACACAACTCGCCTCAGAGGCGGCTATTTTTAAATTTCTGTGTCGCTTGTTGCGCTAGGCAACAGCTAGGTACTCATCCCTGCGCACCTAAAAGCGCGGGGTATAGAACCAGTAGGCACACACCTCCTGCCTTTGGTAGGAGGTTTAGAATCTCGCACACACGCCATTCAATGGCCGACACGACCAAGATGGCTGACGCCGACAAGATGGCCGACCATCGCGCAAATTCCGAACTAGCGAAGTTCGTTAAATCTGCATTCCCAGATATCTGGGAAAAATTCGAAGCTTCCGGCTGGGCTCGAACACCGAGGTCGCCTCGCGCCCGGCGTTCGACACGGACAGCTCTCCGGACGCCTCCCCGAGTCGCCCGTAGCCACGGAGGTTAGCCTTCCCGCGTCGCCCGCCGCCAACGGGCACGCCGCGTACCTGTCGGACTCCGGGTCCGACATGGAAGTCGAGGACGCCTCCGGACGACGGCTTCACGGTCGTCGTCAGGAGAAAGTCGAAAACGCGTTGCAAAATACGAGGACGAGCCTAACTCGGATTCGTCATTATCGCCGAAAGGCACGCCAGCCAAAAAGGCTGCGTCGCAAACCCGCCAGCCAATACCGAAGCGGGAATCCAACCAAAACCAAACCGGCAAAGTCCGTTCAAACAACCCGACTCGCGTCAAAACCCAACGCCGCCGCGACCGCAGGGGCCCGCGCGCCCAAACCCCCGCCGCCGATCATACTCCAGGACAAAGGGCACTGGAACGACCTGTCAGTATGGCTGACTAAAACAAAATTCTGTGCCCAAAAGCACAAACCACAGCTCAAGGAATCCGCGTATTCCTTACAAATATAGATGACTTTCGCACGGTGACTAGACACCCAAAAGCAAAACATTAGTTTCCACACCTACTCGCTAGAGGAGGACAGACGTCTCCGCGTAGTAATTCGCGGACTCCTAAGGAGCTCCTCCTCGAAAATATTAAAACGACCTAATCGAAAAATATTCCTGTGCAGGAGGTACACCGAATGTACCACCCACAGAAAAAGTCACCATACGACTTGGTCCTAGCCATTCTCGACCTGTCCCCGGAAGGCAAGGCTATATTTAACATCCAAGCGATTTGTAAGCTTACGAATCTATCCATCGAGGCACCGCGGAACAAAGGCATCATAAATCAGTGCCACCGCTGCCAACTATACGGCCACTGGCCAGAAATTGTTTCGCGCGTCCCCGCTGCGTCAAATGCCCGGAGACCACGGCACTCCGGGTGCGAGCGCACGCGCGACGCAACCGAACCGCCAAGCTGCGTCTTGTGCGGCGAACAGGGGCATCCTGCGAATTATCGCGGCTGCAACAGAGCGCCGCGAAAGAGACAGCGTGGCGGCACCCAAACGAACGGTCGTAGGAAGGGCCCCGGGCCCACGGTCCCAACCTCCTGCGCCTGCCAAGCCAGCGCCTGCCAAGCCAGCGCCTGCCAAGCCAGCGCTCGCCAAAACGGCATCTGCCAAACCAGCACCTGCCAAACCAGCGCCTGCCAAGCCAGCGCCTGCCAAGCCAGCGCCTGCCAATCCCACTGCTGAACTCACGCAGAAAGCCAATGCCTGGGCTAAACCCCTAGGTTATACCCAAAGAGCGCGGTCGCTTCACGACCTGCGGCCTCCACTCCCGCGCCCCAAGGCGCCTCAAACTTCGCCGCCGACTTTTCATTAGTATGCGGCTTCATCAACAACATCAACGTTGCTGATCTATCAATCCCAGCCCGCAAACTACGCGAGGCAACGACACCCCAGGACAAACTCATGGCCACCATTGAGCACATGCCCACTATCGACGCGATCTGGTCGTTTCAATGCGCCTAAACCCGCGTCATGCCCAATTTAACAAACATTAATTATTCCAATGGCTAACGCAGTAGGAAGATTAAAACCGCGCTCTCTGACTGTCGCTGCATTCAACGCAAACGGCCTCAAAACGCAGAAAGACGAAATCGCTACGTTTCTTCGCGATCACAACGTCGACATTATGCTAGTGCAAGAAACCTTCTTGAAGCCTAGCAATCGCGATCCTAAAATAGCAAATTACAATATCATCCGTAATGACAGGTTAACGTTCGCCAAAGGCGGCACCCTGATTTACTTCAAAAGGTCCTTGCATTGCATACCGCTCGACCCTCCCGACCTAATAACAATCGAAGTTTCCGCGTGTAGAATAGCGCTAACCGGCCACAGGCCGCTTGTTCTAGTATCAGCCTATCTGCCGCCAAACAAAACCCTCCATTCGTCAGACATTAGACGCTAACAGAGCTAGGCCCTCCGTCATCATAGGCGGCGACCTAAACAGCAAACACATCAGCTGGAACTCGCGCGTCAATAATACAAACGGCAACGTGCTCGCCGACATACGGGACCGCTACTTGTTAGACGTAATCGCACCCGACTCGCCTACGAGATATCCGACGTATCACACTCACGCGGCGGACGTACTCGATATCGCGATTCTTAAAGACGTAAGCCTAGCTATTAACTCGATAGATACGCTTCACGAACTCGACTCAGACCACAGACCGGTCTTACTCAAGCTGGGCCAGCTGCATGGTGAGGTCCTCAGACCAAAACCATCGTGGACTGGCGTACCGAAGTCCAACTCGAAGCTACGACATCACAGCACCTAGATAAAATACCGGACAAGATAGACTCGCCTGAAATAGCATGTAGGGCAATAAACTCACTAACAGACCATCTCAAGTCAGCCGTCGAAGAATCCAAAAGGACGGTCCCTGAGTCGAACGCTCGGCACATGGAGCTCCCGGCAGGTCTTAGACGCCTAATTAGGAGAAAAAACGCAGCTATTAGAGCACATGACCGTTATAGAACGGAACAAAACCGCGAAACCATGCGACGCCTACAGAGGCAAGTTAAAGAGCGCATCACTGAATTTAGGAACACTAGGTGGGATTCTTCCTTGGAGACATCGAGCCATCGCATACTGCCTACTGGCAGCTGGCCCGATCTCTCAAAGTAGAGAACGTGGCAACAATGCCCCGCTATTACGCCCTGATTTAGACACGCTAGCCTTCGACGACAGCGAAAAGGCCGAATGCCTCGCGGACAGTCTAGAGAGCCAATGCACCTCGCGTGAACCAACGGACCCGGCCCACCTGCGGCAGGTGGACGAGGAAGTAACACGTAGGGACGCGTTACCACCAGTGGACGATCCACTAGAGCCAGTGACACCCAAAGAAGTCTCTGAGATAGTAAGCAACCTGAAAACCGGTCAGCACCCGGAATGGATGGTATAAGCAACAGGGTATTTAAACCTCCCAGCCCCACTAATATGCCTACTGGCAAACATCTTCAACGTACTCCTCGCCAGCTGCTCCTTCCCGGATGCCTGAAAGAGGCAGACGTCATAGGCATTCCGAAACCAGGCAAGCCCTGTAACCTCGCCTCCAGCTATCGCCCTATAAGTCTCCTCAACTCTATGGGGAAAATCTATGAAAGAATAATCCTGAAAAGACTCAGACAATTTGTGTTTGAGAACAACATAATTCCAGACGAGCAATTGGCTTCCGTTCCGAACACTGTGTGTTCAACAAGTGCACCGCTTAACGGAGCACATATTAAAAAACCTAAACCTCTCCCCCAAGCCCAATAGGACGGGAGCACTATTCTTCGATGTCGCAAAGGCATTCGACAAAGTCTGGCACAACGGTTTAATCTATAAACTGTATAACTTCAATATCCCAGACAGGCTCGTGCACATCCTACGAGCCTACTTGTCCAACCGCACCTTTCGCTATCGAGTAGAGGGCACGCGATCCTCAATCCGCCCTCTGAAAGCCGGAGTCCCTCAAGGCTCCTGCCTCCCCGATCCTCTTCTCACTGTACACGAGTGACATTCCAAAGGAGCCCCAGGTCAACCTCGCACTATTCGCGGACGACACGGCCCTATACTTCTCCGACCGCCACAAAGGTCGCATCACCCTAAGACTCCAAGCCGCTGCCAATCGTCTAGGCGAATGGTTCCGGAAATGGAGAATTGAGGTTAATCCCGAAAAGCGTAGGAGTTCTCTTCACAAGGGGAACGAGCACGGCCAATCATAATTACGAATCTCGTAAATTAGGCACTATCACCCTATTCGACCGACCGATCCCTTGGGGAAAGGAAGGCGAAATACTTAGGAGTAACCTTAGACGCGGCGATGACATTCGCCCCCCATATTAGGACAGTCAGGAACAGGGCCGCCTTCGTCGCAGGCCGCCTACATTCAATGATCTGCTCCTCAAGCAAGATGTCACTTAGACACAAATTACTCCTATACAAGGCTTGCATAAGACCTATCATGGCCTATGCCCGGTAGCCTCGCTCACGCGGCGAAAACACACATCGCCTCGCTACAGACCGTCCAAAATAAGTTTCTGCGTAGCGCCACCGGTGCAAGCTGGTACCAGCGTAACGACGACTTACACAAGGACTGTAAAATACCGACGATCAAAGCATTCTTCAGGGAAACGTCACGGCGCTACTTCGAATCGGCCGCCGTACACCCTAATCCGCTGGTGGTAAACGCCAACAAATATTCCCCGATATTAAACGCAACGGTGCGTCACCGTCGCCCGCGTAACGTATTAGACGACCCGGAAGACGTAACAGCACCGACAGACCGACAAACTGAACCAGGTTCGGTTAACACTACTCAACCTGTACACACTGTACATACAGTTAGAGTAGAGTCACATACACAATCCCCGCCGACGCGTAAGAGCGTATCGTGCAAATCAAACACCCGCGTACACACCTTGCACCTGGGATTCAGGGCGGTCCTTACCGCCCATTACTACCGAAACACCACGACCGTCCGAGACGAGGCCCGAACCTCCTCGACGGTTCTCAGATTGCTTACCATAAAGAGGTAAGCAGCAGATGTACTCCTGTACATCTATTTAAAGATAAACGCCCGCGGCCCTGGTACGCAGGTGGCGCAAACCTATGAAGCTGTAAAAGCCAAAACGGCTAACAGCAATAACTTCATCGAATACATATACAGCATCTATGGTGTTGCAGATGTATATGGGCGACGGTAATCACTTACCATCAGGTGAACCGCTAGCTCGTTTGCCGTCTATTCCATAAAAAAAAAAAAAAAAAAAAGGTTGTATGACATGAAATTGAATGATAGCAGTTCGGGGATTGTGGACAGTTCGACGCGGACTTACATCATGCCCTGTGGCTCTGCCTCATGTATGATTATGAGAGATCGAATGCGAAATGGGATTGTGTGTGGGATGGGTATCGGGACCGGAATACTATTGTGAACTTGTTTCATGGGACGAAAATTTCTATGACTGAGATAGTTTGCACATGAAAATAAAACAGGAAACGGCTAGGCACCAAAGAAATGGTACAAATAAACGTGCCTAAGGTGCGGGTACTTCCGTGTAAGTTAGTCTTTGGTGCTGGTTGGAAGATTGCCAAATAAAGGGTAAAAAGATTGGATAAAATAATTTGTAGGGAGTCAAGAAAAGTTACTAGGGTACCTGTGCTTTCTCCTGAGATTCGACCCATATAACCGAAAGGTTTATGGGGCCATGCGTGGTGGTGGATCCTACCACGCATGACATTAATGACAATTACTCATGCATGAAAACGCTTAATTAACTATACTTTACCGAATGTCAAACGATCGTAAAAATAAATATTGTATTAAAAAGTATCAGGGAACTTTTCCAGATAGTAACTTAACGCTCTACTACCTTCTGGCTCACAAATAGTACCCTGTCGACTTACTCATGAAGAAAACTCCATTATACAAAGACACACAAAGCTGTTACCACAAAAAGGTGCTTCTATCGTGCTGATCTGTGATTAGTGATGGGAAGCAGCATCAGGCGTTTGCATTTACAAACTGAAGATAAATCTAATTAGTCTGCGTTGTTAATATTACGAGAAATGTTTGACAACTTTTGCTAGTGCTTTTGTTAGATTTTAGATTGCAACTCAAAATTTACCATTTATTATGATGAACAATCTTTAAGCAGTGCATAGTTGATGATGAATTTACATATATGTTAAACATACATAACTTTATATATTTAGCAAGCAAAGGCCATCAAATATTTTACATTTATTTAACATTTAATGTAATATTTCTGAACACATAAAATTGACATCAAAAATACATACGAAATAAGAAATAAATTGAGTATGGCTTAAAACATTGTACGTATCTTGAAACTTTGAACAGAGCGCTTTTCGCTAACAGTAAATTTAGCAGTGCACTCTGCCAATCCGTTGTTCCTCCGCCTTATCGCGAGGAAGTGTCGTGTAGTTTCCATTGTATCCCCTTATAGTAGTAATCGACCACTGAGCCCGCGGCTAACGACTCTTTGATTAGAACTAAGCATTAACACATTTCGCTGTTGGCACGAATTCCTCTCACGAGTTGATCATTGCAATTGTTCGTTATGTTAAATGCCTTAGAAACAACTTTTTGCTTAAAGCATTCGCTCTCTAATTTGTTTTGTTTGCTGCATATTACTTTGCAACCATTTATTTCACAGTATTCTTGCCGCAAAATGTTTTCAATGGTATAGTTCTATATATATTATGTATCATTAAGATTTGTAAGTATGTTAAAAATACATGATTTTATTATGCACTTATGATGAAAGCGTTATTTTGTTGACAACGTGCTTGTCTTAAAGTCACGGGTAGCTGAAATTCGTGTAATTGACAAAAGTTAATTTGTTGGTCTAGTAATGATTTCTTATGTGTCTGTGTATGTGTGTGTGCGTGTGTGTGTGACTGAATTTCAAGATTCTAGATCAATAAGTAGGAGCGATTCCTTCGTTTTGACAGCCACACGGAATTGCCTGAAACTATTAGTCAGCTAGCTATCTTGGGGTACCATATGCAGGTGTGGTTGAGTTTTTGGTGAAGATGTTCCCTCTTTCCAAGTCTCCAGATTTATCGTAGGATAAAAATAACTTAGCGATCAAGAAATACCGCAGATCTTACTTGGTCCTTAGACTACATTTTGTACAATAAAAATTTATTGTACAAATTGTTGTCATTATTAATAATTGAACAGGTGTGTTCGCATTGTGTTGGTTTCTGTTTTCGGTACTTATTAAGTGGCTTAAATTTTATTACGAATAGACATTCGCATTAATTCTTTATATTTATTTAACCAAATCATTAATGAAAGGTTATGAAGTTGTTACATAAAATAATTAATATCATAACACTTCTTTTTACATTAACGTAGTCGGATAAAAAGTAGCATGTCATATGTTGTCCAGAGTAATAAAGTACCTGCATACTAAATTTAATGTAAAGTCATCAAGAAAATTTTTCGGGAAATACGAATACAAAAAGACAGACACAAAAATACTAAAAATCATTGATTTAACTTCAGTTTACTTTTAGATTTAGTTACTTCGAATCGACTTTATTTCTTTTTTTAATTTCAATTACAGGCACCACTTTTCTACAGATTTATTATATATGATTTAGAATACATTTGTCTATATAATTATTTCAAAAGATTTTATAGTTCTTCATAATATACATTTTAAAGTGGACTTACTACAAGTCACTATAAATGTACTCTTATCCCAGCCGATGCAATAATGTCTAATCCACTTAAGGACCCTTACAGACGAAAACCCATTTCATTACATCCCTCACAATGCTGCATTAAAAACGACGGAGCCTTGGGGAGCTTTAAAACATAGTTGCAAATCTGAAACTAAAATCACTTCGCAGATTCGAGTAGGACGATTCTGGAAATCATTTATCTAAAAGCTGCTCCCTTCCGCTATCAAAACCGAATCAAGAAGGGCGAGGTACGTAAACTCGACCGCCCTTACAGTTAGATAAAATAAGGAGGGGAGTTTGATTCACTCGTGTCACACCACACGTAGCGGCGTGTAGATCGCCCGTCTGCCAGTCCTCCATAACGACGTCTTTATATTGAGCTATCTCCCCATTTGAATACGTCTCATATCTCAAAGTGAAGGGTACTTAGTGTAACGTTATGAAGAATATTGAATGTGTTTCACCTGTAGACTTACAGCCGATCTTTAAGTAATTGTACGAAAAATCATCTATTTAACAGAAACAAAAACATGCACTTAATTTTTTATAGTTCAAACCTTCTTGATTAGATGTTGTCTTCCGGCGATAAGCCGTAATAATGCTCCTGTAAATGGAAACGTCAGGAGCAGGAATACATACACTTATTGACATAACATTCAGTAGAATAGAAAATATAAATAAAAGCCTCGATAAGGTTAAGTTAGCCTTCGAATCTGGAGACCCGAGTTCCATCTCCTATGTGGAGGGCTCGTACCAATGACTTTTTCTTAAGTTATATACGATTTATATCGTTACTTTAGACTACTTATTAACATTGAAAAGAAAGAGTTGATGAGAATGATAAATTTTGCATAGGTAATGTAAAATAAATTAACAACTTAAAAAAAGATTTACGGGAACGGAATTCTAAGGCAAAATTATATTCGATGTTGGTGAATATTTCAACGGTGACATGTTTACGTGACATAATTCGGACCGCTTTCCATCGCGTTGGCTTGTCCAGCCTGCTGCTGAGGTGTTGTGGTATTTATTAGGAAGGATTTGTTTATTTCCCTATGTATGAAATTTAGATACTTCCATATTATACTTACGCATAATTTTGTTAATATAAACGTTTTTTTTATTTTTCAAAATACCATGTTACTAAAAATAACTACTACTTCGTATACTTACCTATACTCTTACCTTTCACATCGCACTTATTAATCAAAAAATAAACACTTTAAATATTCTACTCTATTGTGTATACAAGAGTTGACGGTTAACAAAACGCAAAAGGATATTTTATGAAAAGTAATATGTTAAATAATGTAAAATTTTTCTTATTAAAATGAAATTTGGTTCAACTTTACTCAGAATAATAATACTTCCGGTTTCAAGACGCTAATTAACCCATTAATCCCCAATCAGCTTTGCTATAAGCGGCAGCAGTGGCAAATCTGGATTTTAAAAAAGTAATTTCAGCACGTCTTAGCCTGCAGATATTGTCCATGCCTTCAATGTGTAGGTTCATCTAAGTATAAGAGGCGGAGAGAGGCGGGTGGCCAGCATCTGGCAGTGTAATTAAGAGCATCTGCCTACGTTCAATTTTGAAACGCGGTGGATGAGAGTTGCCCCGCACGCCGTCGGGTCCATTTAGGAGGGTAGAGCAAATTGCTAAACTTTCAATTAAAGAGTTGTTATTCAAACCGCTCCCGGTTTTCTCGGCGGAATTATGTTTTATTTCGCAACGAACTCTGATAGATCCTTGTTTAAAATTTTGCTTGAATACAAATTTACGATATCTTTATAGGAGTGATTTGGGAGTTGTTAAATAAATGTAATTGTGTGCTGTATTTCTTTTACTTTAATCAATTTAATTTTTAAATTAATAGGAATACAATAGTTTCAGTCAATTTAGGTTATTTTTCAAAAACCAATCACAATCAAGGAGTTTATTATGTTTAACTCATGTAAGATACAATTAAAAAAATTTTTTTTCATTTCAAATGTGTAGTGTTCGCATAACTACAAGAAATCGGCATCGACAGTAGTAAGTTGTTCGTAGTTAAACATAAAATTTGAAAATCGATTATCCATAGATTGTAAAGATTTGAAGTAGCTGGATCGTTCCTCTGAAATGTACGCAAAAATGCCGGCACTCCTAAAATTGTTCAGTGCTCGACAGTGGTAAAGAAAAACAATTTTGCGCATCTTTAGAAACATGCATGTCTGAAAAATTAAAAATATTTTGAGAACGTCTAAAGTACGCCAAACCAAAGAGAAGGAGCACTCGTCACGTTCTCTTCAGTACTCTCTCAAAACAAAAACTCTGTGACTTGCAGTGAAAAGTTCATGTGTTGTTACTTTTTACTTTTGTCAAAATCCAGAATTTTTGCGACTACCTTTGACTGTTGAAATTTCATTGGTACTACCATAATTAGTAAAGTAAAGTAAGTAGTAGTAGTAAGTAGCCACTGCTGGGCAAAGGCTTCCTTTCCAAATATCTGAGATGGTGTAGGAGCCGGAAATGGCCCACCACGCTGCTCCATTACAGGTTGGCGGGCTTCACATATCCACGAATTTTTTTTTTTATTATTTCTCAGACATGCAGGTTTCCTCACGATGTTTTCCTTCACTGCCAAGCACGTGGTAAATACAGCATTTAAAATTGCTATTAACTGATAATAATAATTAAATTAAATCCGTAACGGTGATAATACTTTTTTTTGTTTCAGTAATATTTTTAGAACATTTACACTTTAATATAAGAAGAGGTAAAGTTTGTAAGTTTCCTTATTTATCGAAAGTCATCTCAAGAAGTGTTAAGACAATTTTGAAAATTCTTTCACTAATGGATATTATACTATAGTATTTCCGCGGTAGGATATTTCTTGGTTTTATGGAAGTGCTATTAAAAACAATTTTATGCCTAAAATATTTTAATTAATAATTAATAATGCAGGGAGTATAATTCGTACAGGCTATAATATAACCTCGGCGTAACGGTGACGATTATCTGGGAGGCAACTGGAAAAGCTCGTGCTTTCATAGTAAAAAATCAGCCATCCGTCATCTATCGGCGAGCATGAGATTTTTCTGCCTTTTCCCTTAGTGGTTTTTTGACACTCACGGATAAGATGAGGTGACATATTCTATTGTGCTATTACACTGCGAAACTTTCTTTAACTTTTTTTAACCCTTGTCGTGTGAATATAATTTTTGCTCGTCTTGTGTCTTGGTTTTCAATCGTTTCAAAACGTAGATACAGAATTATCTAACGCGGTCTCTTAATGACATAGCTTTCTTTTCCGTTTTAAACAGAATACTAAAAATTATATTAATATCCAGAATTCCACAAAAGCGAAGCCGCGGGGCAAAGTTAGTATTTTATTTAGTAAATTTAACTAGAAGCCCAGAAGCATATCCCAGAGATGTGTTATGATCAACGTTGGGACTGCATTCCTTGATTTCTCGTTTTCACATCCACCATTGTTCATGTTCTTATGTTGTTAAGTACCTTGCTCTGGTTGTTTGCAAAGTTGCGTAAGGGATCGGAACTCTTTACTGCGTCAAATTTCTTAACCTAACATAATGTTTTCGAAGGCAAGCCAACTTAACATCCAAGACACTGAGTATGTTTCGGCCAGAAATAGTCTTCATTTAAGAATATATACATATTTATAATATATACAAAAAATAAATTTTATAAAAACTTTTATTTCATTTTTATTTTGTTCCAGTGGTGGCTACTTTAGAGATTGCGGCTCGATGTGCGCCCGAAGACGGCGCCGTACGAGGGAGCATGCTGGTGCAGCTCTTGGTACTTAGCATCGCCCTCGTGGTTGTTAATAGCGGCAAACACGGTAAGTAATTTAGAAACGTTGAAATTTCTTATCTCTCATTATCATCATACTCAATAACAATTGTTCATCTATTAAAAGTAGTTATTGTGATCTATAGATGACAATATTATAAAATATACCGAACTTAACAGTTTTTTTTTATCAAAAATAATACAGACCTAAATATGTAGTTACTTTTTTTTTAATAAATAGAGGGTATTTATTAAAAAAAAAAGTAACTGGAAACTCGGGATTTAGTACCTAGTACAGGCTCGGTAAGTTAAAAAATCGCATAAAATTTACATAAAACTTGCCCACATCCTGCTTCCTTTTACCTGAGTTTTCTCTTATCTCAGCTACATCTCTCGAACTTACTATATTTGCTATGTAAACATTTGCATTATGATACGTAACAAAGGTTATATTTTAATTTGCTGCTATTTATTCAATCGAAGAAAATTACTTTATCTGCCCAAGAGAGCACGTAATGTAAAGAATCACAGTTAGATGTTCCAACGACCTTATAAAAACATATTTTATAAGGGACATGAGTTATTTCTTTGCGAGGGTGCTAGATCAAACATGACTGTGATCCATACTTCCGCAAGGGGTGGCATATACAGAATGATATAAAATTACATTATACTTCACACCGTGTAATGTAGTTTTTTGTATCATATATTACTGTAATATAGACGTCGATAGTTTAAATTACGTTGAAAATTGTTTTACTGTTTCTATCTTAAACCTATAAAAATTTAATACCAACCGAACAAGTGAAAATACACGTACATTTACCAAAAAAAATGTACCAAACGTTGCCTTTGTGAACTGAGAACCGGATCCCCAGAGGTTTATGTCTTTTCGGATCAGGCGGCTTACCGTAGGACGCGCGAGAAAAACTCCTTTCCCTCATAAATATTTACTTTATGAAATAACGCGCCCCAAGCTCAGCTTAGTCTTACATACCGGCTGGCAGCAGGTGATAACTGCCAAATGACAAAAACAGTTATTTGCACTTATATTTCCATTAAGGAAAACCTACTACCTCAGAGTATCTTCGGTTTACAGGCATTTACTTTTAAAGTTGTTATATGTTGCAAGTATGTAGCATGAAATATAATTTTAGCTATTTTTTTAGTCGTCTGTTACAAATATTGGAAAATTTTCTGTTTTGTTTTTGTGTTATACCGTCAACAGACAATTTAATTTAAACTCGTATAATTGAATTCAATATAAATATGAAAGGAAATCTAAGCTTTAACAACATTTCACTTTTAATTTAACATTTCTTTATTTTTTATTAATTAAACTTTAAACAATGGGTTCCAATGGGCGGACTTAATGCCTAGTCACACTCTTGTGCAGTCTACCCTGGTGATGGTTAAAAGTACAAGCCAAGCGCTAACCAATAAACAAAAACTTATAATTGTGGACTAATAAATAAATATTTTCAAAGATATTTTTTAAAATATAAAGTCCAATATATTAATACATAAATACACATGTACATTCCTAATGGTATAAAACACTTAAATACCTATTTAAATAATAAAACAGGGTTGGAAACTAAATCGAACATTATCAATAAAGTATTATTCATAATAATTAAGATAAAACTGTAATACGTGTTATTTAAATAGACATAATTTGACATGATAAATTTGGTTAAAATTTTCTCAATTATTTCATAACTACGTTTATATTTTGGAATCAAAGGTTTTGTTATATAAATGGTGAATGTAATAGTAATATAGTGATAGGTACAATATCATCATTGAAAACTAAATTTGTTATCATCTTATTTTCTGTACGCAACATAACATTTTTAAAAGTGAGGAAATTATGTTAAAACTATGTTTAAATAAAGTTGTAGAAAATTATCTTTTCCGAAACATATGAAAATCTAGTTTCCTTTAAATTAACAGAATTGCTTGATAATGTCTTGCTGTGAAAAAAGTGTTGCAATTTCGACGTTGGTGGTGTATTAATTACTATGCTAATAAGTATAATTCAGTGTCGGGTATTGTGTGACATCTACACAGTATCCGACACTGAGTTATACCTTTCATCATCATCATTTCAACCTATCTCAAATCCACTGCAAAACATAGACCTCCCCCAAAGATTGCCACAAAGCTCGGTCGTGAGCCACCTGCATCTTCATGCGACATGGCACAGGTCGTCACTCCATCTTGTTGGGGGTCGTCCTTCACTACATTTGCCTGTACGTGCCTGCCGCTCGAGAACCTTTTGCCCCAACGGCTGACAGTTCATTCAGTTCCCAATGGGCTGGCCACATAGCTTGCGGATCCTTATGGCTATGTCGTTACCTTACCTGCTCTGTTACCTTAGTTCTGCTGCTGATATCATCATTACAGACTCTATCACGTTGTACCTTAAGCATAGTGTAAGTGTAAATGATAGTGATAATTGTGGTAGAAATACTCATAGTTCGCGCACTTGTGATGAGGAGGATCTTTTCTTTACGTGCTAGAATTATCGGATTTTATAGCTACATAATATAAGTTTTTTTAACGGTGAGGAGTTCTCTCACTTCATCCGGCTGATTTTTAAAATCGTTACAACAACCGACCGACTGTTAAAAGAAGCCTACAACCAGAGATTTATATTTAACTTTGGATCTGATATCAAGGGCGCCCCCTTGATATTAGATGTAACGGTAGCCTGACCATAGGCCGAATTTCGAGTTGCATTTCCCTAGGAGGAGGATTTGAATGACTAGAATCGAGGAAATCACCATTTTAGGCTCTCCGCTGTGGCTATTTTTGCCTCTCATGCGGCGTTTACCGTGCCGTTTAACTGTTCCAAGACACGACACAGCTGCATTTCGGGAAGTTTTCGTTATTTAGCGATAACGTGCTGGAACAATGTAGGTGCAGCCGTTGTTACGAGATATTAGATCCTTTCTTTATTTCATAAAACGGTTTTTATTTCAAAAAGTTCATTAAAGGGCATACGTATATAATACAAACCTGATAGCCTAGTCTTTACTATTTATATGATTCAACGAGAGTATGTTTTTACTACGTTGATATTGTCAGATTATATCATAAACCTTGCATTTTTTACCTTATTTGTTTGCTATTTAATTTATAATTTTTTTTTTATAACGGAAATCCAATTTTCGAAGTAGCATGTGATAAATATTTAATTAATTAAGTCTAAGTATCCAATGATAATTTTATTATGTTTTCTAATCTTTCAGGCTTAAACCTAACGGAAAATTTGTTATTTAATTTCGATCGTTAATCATAGAAAACTACTAATGTTTCGTAACCTTTTCTTAAGTGAATCAAACGAAATTGAAGTAGAATCGAATTATTTAGAAATAATCTTATAAATCAAATATTGTCTATATTATGGGACCCTATATAGTTTGAGCACGATTTTTAAGAGAAATACAATACATTTTTTCTTAATGACCACACATCTATGTCCATGCACGATAACGAATAAAGATGTATCTTTCCATAAGGCTATGTGGTTGAAAAAGTTGCTAAACGCTAAATTTTAACAAATTAATTGAAGTGGAAAGCTTCTGTAAAATAAATTATGAGTTTCACTGAAAAGTGAGATGATATTTAGGTGCGAGTCAATTGAATATTACAAACTTCTAACTAGATTAAATATTGTTATTATGACTCTTTTAGATAGACCAATCTAATAATTGAATCAACAGTAAACTGAATCTGAGGGATATTTTATTATCAATTGGGGTAGCAAACGTGTTAACAGTCCCTCTGATGGTAAATGGAGACTTGAAATTTGATATATGCAGTTGAAAATGACGGTCGAAAACAAAAATGAGGAATAAATATTTATTATTTATTTACCATCGTTTGACTAAATTAAGTATAATTTTTTTTCTCAACGTTAATTTCATCGTTTGGTTCTGCGGTAAAAACCAAAGGTATAAGATATTGTTTATTTTAACTATTTTGAAAACGAGATGAAATGAGATTAAAAATTTGAGAATTTTTGGAATTTGTGACATTTGATCCTATACAGTTATTGACAAACATGCGATATTTTTTTGTTTTTATGATACGGCTCTGGGCGGAGACAGGCTCATATGCTAATATTATATAGATGCTATATAATATTGTTCTGCATCACCTAAATAACTATCAAAATACAATAAGAATACTAGGAAATTACTATACTTAAAAAACCTGATTGTTGATGATGTATTAGGTTTTTCAATAATGTATAAATATTTGTTTACTATATGCGAAAACGAAGTAATAAAAGCATTTCAAAGCTTTTCTTTTAATGATGTTTAATTAATATATACATTTTAATAAAAAGTTGTAAGAGATGTTCTTTTTCTATTAAATAGATATTTTAGATTAAAATTAAATATATTTATTTCTTAAATAAAATCTTAATTGATTGGACTACAACGAGCCGCGAATGTTAAGAAATCATAAATTGAGTAATAAAAAAAGAAAGGGGATCCTACCCTTTTTCACAATAACGAGACACTTTTCAACCCTTTCATTTATTGGAAGGATTTTTCATTGGTTATCAAAAATGCTTGCTTTATTCTTCGCTTCAAATATTTCGCTTTGATGAAAAGCGAATTTGGTAGTTAAGAAAATTGTAATAATCTACTCGTATATATATAAAAGTAAAATAGCACTGACTAATCACAGCATCTCGGGAACTATAAACTCTACAAATATGAAATTTGGTTGGTCTTATAAGGTGTACGCTAAAATAGGATTTTACAAAAAATCGTCTCTGGGGAAATGAGGATCGGAAGGTTATATGAAAGTCCCATGTTTTTAGTGGCAAAAAGTAAATTATAGTTTGTTTGGGAAATTTTAGTTACTGTTAGTATTTATTTTATTTATTTATTTATTTATTTATTTATTCTTTATTGTGTCCCTTAAAAAAAGAAAGGAATACAATGGGCGGACTTAATGCCTTTTGGCATTCTCTACCAGTCAACCCTGGGTCAGAAAGAAAACATGTTGGCAGGTACAAAATAAATAATACATATAAATTAAATATAAATATTAAATATATAACCTTTGTAATATACTTACATACTTATAATATAACATACATAATACACTATACATAAACATATAATACATACATAAACAAATTAAATGAGGAGAGAAAATTCTTAGATGGCATTTGCCTTCAGATAGTGACGACGGAGCAGGGTTTTGAAGAAGTTTTGTTCGGAGCTTTCTTGATATCATCGGGGAGAGCGTTCCAGAGAAGTGTGGCTTGAACGGTGAAAGAAGAAGAAAAGAAACCAGTACTATGTTGTGGAACACTAACCTTCAAGCTGTTTGAAGTTCGAGGCACTCGGTTATGACTCGAATAAAGAAAATTGAAGTTATCCTTAAGATACGAAGGAGAGTTTGCATCGTTTAAAACGGAATAAAGTACTGATAAGATTCTGGAGCTACGCCTTTGGTGAATAGTAAGCCATTTTAGCTTTGAACGATAGAAGGAAATATGGTCATACTTACGCAAACCGAAAATAAATCTTATTCAGTTATTGAGAAGGCGCTCCAGTTTAGTAAGAAGATATTGCGGTGGATCTGGGTAACACACATCTGCATAGTCGATAATGGGTAGAATAAGTGAATGGACCAGCAAGAGTTTGGTTTTAAAAGGTAGGAAATTCTTGAGACGATAAAGAGAGCGCAAAGTGGCAACGACTTTACGGCTGGTTTCACCGATGTGTAAATTCCAAGTCATAGTGTGGTCCAGATGTAAACCAAGGTTTTTCATGGAATGACAGTATGGGATGATAAGGCCGTTGTAGAGAACAGGAGCAAGACTTCCATAATCCACCCTTGCGAGCATTCTTGCACTACCCATAACCATCACTTTACATTTTGATGGATTGACAGAGACTCCGTATCTGTGTGACCAATCTCTGATGGCATCGAGATTATCATTAAGTCTTTTAATAGCATTGTTTAAATCCTTAATGCTAGAGTGAATATAGAGCTGAAGATCATCCGCATACAGATGGTACGAACAGTCGACAACTGATGTGATAGAATTTATAAATAAAGAAAACATTATTGGAGAAAGTATACCGCCTTGCGGTACACCAGACTCTAGATCAGCCCATGCAGATAGCTGCTGTCCTAATCGGACTGATTGCTGGCGACCGCGAAGATAGGATAAAAACCATTCCAAGGCCGGGGATGAAAATCGAAGAAATGTAAGGATTGAGAGAAGGATATCATGATCAACTGTATTAAAAGCATTTGAAAAGTCAACAAGCGCCACCACTGTGAGTTTCTGCTCATCCATCGCTTTTCTTACATCGTCAGTAACCTTAATCAGTGCAGTGGTGGTGCTGTGACCAGGACGAAACCCCGACTGAAAATTATTCAGTAGGTTATGTTTTGCTACAAATAAAGAAATTTGCTTATGAACACAGGCTTCCAAAACTTTCGATAGAAACGGGAGAATTGAAATTGGGCGGAAATGATTTGGCAATACAGGATTAAGGATTTTAGGAATTGGTCGTACATAAGCTTTTTTCCACTGGATAGGGTACTGACCAGAGTCAAGGGAAAAGTTTATAATATGAGTAATGACGGGAAGCAGGTACTCGAGGATCATAGATAACATTACCTTACTTATATCATCGCAGCCCACAGCTTTGGATTTGATTGAATGAATAATTTTCATAATTTCGTCTTGAGTAATAGGGGAAAATTGAAAGAAAGGAACAGAAGGAGGTTGCATTAAACCTATGGAAAGAATTGTTTGAGTCCGGATTGCAGGGTCCAACAAAGAAGTCGAAGCAAAATGACAATTAATGTCATCCAATTTAAGATCTGAACCATAATCCGGTGAGATCACTTTTCCGAAACCGAGAGATCTTAAGAATTTCCACACATCAGCTGCCGACGATATTTATTAATATTATCGTGGATATATCGGCGTTTAGCATTTCGTACCATCTGATTGCATCTATTTCTTAGTAGTTTGAAGCGAGCCCAGTTCTCTTCTGAACGTTGTCTTTTAAATTTCTGAAACGCCCGATCCCGTCTTGTCATTGCCACCCTTACGCCTCTTGTCATCCAAGGGGCTGGAGGACGCTTTACTCTTACTTTGTGTAAGGGAGCATGAACGTTGTAGATATTGATAACTGTATTATTGAGAAAATAGACTTTATCATCAATTGTGGAAGCTGCTAATAAAGGAGTAAAGTCAGTAAGGGATGCGTCATTTTTAAGTTTGTCGGTATTTAATCTTGAAAAATTGCGTAAATGCAGAAAAGTCGGGTTGTGTTTAGGAGGTTTTATTCTATAGGAAAAATAGATCAAATCACGTGAAAAACTTGGGGCGGGTAGCTGTCCATGGCTAATCACACGGTCAGGCGAAGAAGTAATAATGAGATCAATCCATGAATCATTAGTGTCAAAATTATGATGAGTTGCCTGTAATGGAAGAATGAAGAGATTGACTGATTCAATGATCGACCGAAGTTTTAGAGCACGACAGTTATTTCTCAATAAATCGGTATTAAAATCACCCATTATCATGTAGTGTGTGTAGTCAGACCCAATGGTATCAAGAGCAGTCTCTAAAGCAGTGAAATATTCTAAGGTAGGAGGACAGTACACTACCCTAAAATCGCCTTAACTCCTTAGTATCAATTTCGAGGAACAAAAACTCTGCTGAGGCGGAGTAGGGATAAGAGGAAGCCAAGACTATCTTGTACGAAATATTTGCTCTAAGATAAATAGCAACCCCACCACCTCTTTTTCTGTTCGGTCATTACGAATGAGGACGAAGTCAGATAGAGGATATAAAGAAGATAATAAAGAAGGCTTCAGCCAGGTTTCTGAAACGAGGATTGCATGAATCCAATTAGATGAGAATGCATCCTCAAAGTAAGAAAAGTGGCTAGGAATGCTTTGGGCATTAATATGACACACATTGAATGCTTTATCAAGGGGGATAAAAACTCTGTTTAGTACATCCCGTAGTACAGGTATAGTATCTCCTGAAAGTTCGTCATAACAAGAGGCAAATGAAGTATCTGAGTCATTAACAGAATGAAAAGAGCCATCACTAGACATAATTATTAAAAAAAAAAAATGATAATAATAATATAAAAATAAATACAAAATAATACTAAACGAATACAAAGACAAAACTTAAAAATACAACGTTATAAACCAATGCATAAACTATGCATCACCCACCAGTTGACCGTTTACAAAATCACCAAAAATTTTAAATAAATTACTATCAACAATATGGTGCTTAATACACTACCAAACATTTTTAGTCTATGGCATGAACATTTTAGCTTAAGCATATTATAATTTGAACTTTATAATCCAAAAGAACAAAATTGCAAGGCTGTAAGTAATGTAATAAACTGAAGATAAAACAAAAAAAAATAAGAAAAACAAAAATCAAACAAAATAGAATGTTAACATTATAGAGTACATTTAATATGTACCTTACAAAAAATCGAGGAATAAAAATAAAAATTATGAGCGCTTGACCCAACTTTCAGAACGCATTGCAACACACAACACACATTGAACGCATCTCTAATAACTTATCAGTTATCTGTGTGTAACCATAGAGTAATATTAATCTGTGACACATGACAACTGTTAAATTAACAGTGAAGCAAGAAAACAAAAACAATTTCGTATATAGTATACCTACCTAGTTATTAGAGTAAACTAAATAACAATTAGATTAGGTCTACCAGTATTGATAACAAAACTTACTATCTAATAACTGTTTTTTTAATAAAAATTGTATATGGGCCTAAGTAAGAGGTATATTAACAGAAATGTAAGACGTGCATTTATATACCAACATTCTTATTCCCACGCACTTCGCAGTGAATTACCTATTTTTTGGAAATGATACGCCGTGCCCTCTTGCTGTCGTCACTCAACACCGCTGCAGAGACTCCTTGCTTGCGCCGTATCACTTCTTGCTGGCGACTGGATTTTGAAGCATTTTGCTGTGATGAAGACTTGCTATCACAGTTAGAATTACCGGTCCTTGGCGATCCTGTGGACCATTTTGTGACTATAATATCGAAGCCTTCTTCAGTGGAGATTTTGGCACGAGTAGTATTCGGAAGTTTGATATAAATAGTGCCATCTAGGGTCCAGACACTCCGCATGCCAAACTGTTTGCAGGCCCTCTGATAAATATTTTGGCGCATTTTTGTAAGGAATTCAGATAAGGTGAAAGAAGTTCCTTTTAGTTTAGCCTTGGATTTCCACACCTCGGATTTAGTGAAGTGGTCATGAAATTGGACTAGAATGGGTCTAACCCTGTCACTACCCTGAGACCCAAGTCGATGACACCGTTTAATTAAGGAGCTGTTAATATGCGAAAGTCCCATTTTGCTATGGATAAGTTCCAGTATTTCATCTTGAACATTAACAGCAGCATCCTCCGGCAAGCCACGAAACAGCAGTATATTTTGCCGCTGTCGCATATCCATTTCATCTACAGTGGTAACACATGCTTTTACTTGTTGCTGTAGAAGAGCCAACATATTACACACAACATCTTTAAACATATTGAATTCAGTACTCAGTTGTACCAGTGTGGGATTGGATGGAACCAATGCTGCATTTAAACATCCTTCAAATTCAGCCATCTTCTGTGTCCAGCTGACTTCTAATTCCTTGTGCATGGTGTTGACATTTGCCATTGTGGATTGTTATGTGTTCAGGTGTAGTGAACAAAATAGTGCTAACACTTGTTATAGAAGTAGTGCTGATGGGCGATGTAAGTCTTGTAAACTTCTTCACATGGATATAATTATTAGCTCAATCCATGCAAACACTTAATAAAACCTGAATTGAGTTAAATGTTAACAAAATTATACTTTAATTTAATTATAATGAAAATATTAAAGTGGAGCTCACAAATCAGATGTTACTTATTTTACACCTACCGCCAAAGAAAAGATATTTATTGAAACTTAACAAAATAATATATAAATTTTATTGAATTTTCGAATAAAATTAAAAAAATATGAAAATTATAACGTTTACGGGTACGAAGTCGCCGGTATTAGGCAGTAATATAATATAAATAACAAAATACAAATAAAATTTAAGAAAATGTGCAAAGTAATTGCTTTTTAATTAAATGAATGAATGAAGGGGTGTAAGGAGGAACTCTAATGTGATCTTTTCTCCAATCGCCTGTACGTGGTACACCCTGCTACCTTACAAACGAGGCTCTGCCAACTGAATGATGGCGAAAGTCTTAGAGGAACAACTCCGACTCGTCAATCGATTTTCTCCATTATTTCTCCATGATAAGGAAAACTGTTTTAACTTTACAAGACCTGCAGTTAGAAACCATATGTATCCTTCATCGACTTAGCCTGTCTAGATTCTTACCGTTTACCCATTGGTTCTGCAATTTCTAGCAAGGAAAAAAAATGTTCTTAGGAAGTTGTTCAAAAAGTGCCTTCATAGCCTTTGTAGAGTCCATATCCTTCGAGTTTTATCGCAAATGCGTGAATGATCTTCGCTCCCGATGGGAGAAATGTATAGATAATGAGGGTAAATACTTGATTAAATAAAAATATTTTTTCTTAGAAAAAAACAGGTAAGGATTTGTCAATATAAAACGGCAATTTCATACTTTACCCTAATGTAAAATCATTTGTATACAGATAATACCTATGTGGATTATGCCGCAATGTCTGAAGACGTTGGGATAGGAATACCATATGTCATTATCGGTTCTTATGCTCTCCGGCGGCATGTAAGTTAAAAGTAGATTAAATGTAAACTTTCCGCTTCCTATAAGTATCTCCCGTTTGCGCCTGGATCTGTCAACTCATTTCAGTTTTAAACATAAAGTCCGATTCTATCAGGGGGCTGGCTATTGTTTCCTAGAGAGAGGTTGGTTTCATCGTCTTCGGAATAACAACGAGCTCTCCTCTTCCTCCTTCTCCTCTCAATCAACGAGCCTTTACAGGTAAGCTCATTTGATTGTTCAATTATAGTCTTGTGGTCGCTTCTCGACGATGGAAGGAATGTTATATGTTCAAAATTACTGATACTGATTCCATACTTTAATTATTTATTAAATAATGATTTTTAACATATGTGATAATGGAATTACGTTTTTGTAAAACTATCTGAAATATTAGTCCATCCAAGCAAATGCCTTATAATGTTTGTTGAAACACTACTTTGGAATGCTGTGGGTTAAAAAATATTATAAAATGCCTTTTATTCCTCGGCTGATAACTGATAGAAACACTTATTTTACGTCTCTAGAATGAAATTAAAAGAATAAAAAAATAATTATAAAATAATCAATTATATTGCTTTAAGACAGGCAAACATTAGGTATGAAATCAAAGAATGGCAATGCTAACAAGGGCTGTTATTAGTATGTGCAAGTTGTTTTTTTAACAAATATTGAGATTGTGCTACAAATTCGTCAGTTACTAAGTTTATCCTGTATATGTTGCCGACAAAAGTATGGCGGAGAAAAATTTATTTTACAGTTTACGGACAAATTTGTGAGTATTTCGTATACGTATATCTCAATCTTTATATCAATGGAAATAGGTAGAGACACGAAAATTAATCTATGTAATGATAAACAATTAAAAATTGCATTAGGGAAACGAGGGCTATGTCCGAATCGCTTAGCTGGTTCCACCCCAATTAACTTATATTATATTTTAATTTACAATATTTATTTAAAATATAGTTATACTATTTCTTAGTAGTTACAGTTCGTATTCTTTGAATTATTGCTAAAGCAATGGACACAAATATTCCAAAGACTAGAGATAAAAAACTTATCAAAAGAAATTCTCTTCTGTTTATCAATTTTGTGGAAAGGAACAGGAAATGGACATGGATGAGCCCGGACGGTACCACAAAAAATGAAATTGACTTCATCGTGACGACCAAGCGTCTGCTGTCCAGTGATGTCTCTGTGATCACTAGGGTAAAAACCGGCAGTGATCACCGAATGGTAAGAGGCACACTGAACCTTAACATTAGGCTCGAGCGGTCTCGTCTGGTGAAGTCTACACTCCGCCCACCACGTGCCCTTATCCAGAAACCCGAGAGCTTTCAGCTCGAATTGCATAATCGCTTTCAGTGCCTAGACGATTGCGTTACAGTGGACGATACGAATAGCAGGCTAGTGGAAGCTGTCCATGCGGTAGGAGCTAAGTTTTGCAGGACCCGCCGCACGAACAAGCCCCAAAAGCTCTCCGATCACACTCTTAAACTCATGAAAGCCAGGCGTGAGATAAAGCTGCAGTCTACAACGTATGCGTCAGCGTATCGGCAACTGAATATACAGATCTCCAAATGTATGAGGCAAGACTTACGCAAATTAAAAGTGTGGAGTAGAAGCGTGGTTGTCCTATTCTTCAAGAAAGGGGATAACTGCCTCTTGAAGAATTATAGACCGATATCGCTTCTAAGCCGCGTCTACGTGCTGTTTTCGAGAGTCATCTCAAATCGTCTAGTAAATAGACTTGACGACTTCCAGCCTCCCGAATAAGCCGGATTCCGAAAAGCCTATAGTACCACAGACCACATACATACTCTTCGCCAGATTGTACAAAAGACCGAGGAGTACAATTTACCATTATGTCTGGCGTATGTGGACTATGAGAAAGCCTTCGATTCAGTCGAAATTTGGGCGGTGCTACAGTCTCTCCACCGGTGCCAGATAGACTCTCGGTATATCGAAGTGCTGAGGTGTTTGTACAATGAGGCTACGATGTCTATCCCAGTACAGAATCAGAGTACGAAACCAATCCAACTGCAGAAAGGTGTAAGACAGGGTGATGTCATATCCCCGAAACTCTTCACCGCTGCATTGGAAGATGTTTTCAAGCAGCTGAACTGGAAAGGATACGGTATCAACATCAATGGCGAATACATCACTCTCCTTCGATTTGCCGACGACATAGTTCTTATGACAGGATCGCTGGAGGAGCTTAGTACAATGCTCAATGATCTCAATAATGTCTCCCAACAGGTTGGTCTTAAGACGAACATGGACAAGACGAAGTTCATGTCAAACGTCCATGTCACATTGTTGGGAACAATAGGCTCGAAGTTGTAGACGAGTACGTATACCTGGGACAAATAGTCCGATTAGGTAAGTCCAACTTCGACTCAGAGGTCAATCGACGAATCCAACTCGGCTGGGCTGCGTTCGGGAAACTACGTCATATCTTCTCGTCGAGTATACCGCACAGCCTCAAGACCAAAGTATACAACCAGTGCGTGTTGCCAGTGATGACATACGGATCCGAGACTTGGTCCTTCACTGCAGCCCGTATGAGGAAGATCAAAGTTGCTCAGCGCGCTATGGAAAGGGCTATGCTCGGTGTTTCTCTGCGTGATAGAGTCTGCAACGATGATATCCGCACCAGAACTAAGGTAACCGACATAGCCGTAAAGATCAGCAAGCTGAAGTGGCAATGGGCCGGCAACATAGCTCGCAGAACTGACAACCGTTGGGGAAAAAAGGTTCTCGAGTGGCAGCCACGTACAGGCAAACGCAGTGTTGGACAACCCTTCACAAGATGGAGTGACGACCTGCGCAGTGTTCCGGGAAGTCGATGGATGCAGGTGGCTCAGGACCGAGCTTCGTGGCAATCTTTGGGGGAGGCCTATGTTCAGCAGTGGACTTCTGATAGACTGAAATGATGATGATGATGATGATGATTATCAATTTTGTAATAGTTTAATTAAGACCAGAATATTTTATTTTATTTTTTTGGTACTAGAAAAAGAAATATGCTGTGTTCTGTGAATTAGTCCTTAGAATTAGCATTAGATATACTGCATTGGTTGTACTACAGTTACTACACTAATAAGTATTAACCATAAATACTAGTTCTGAAAATAACTTCAGGATTGCCTGAATTTTGTCTTTAGATAGTTTATTACTACACCTCTAAAGAGAATCATCTATCTATTGAACTAATTTTATTTGTAAAAGTTATCCTATTCAAGCGTAGTATCAGTTACTTTAGTAATTTTGGTAAAGCAAGAGGTCTGCTATGCAAGTATCAAGGAAAAGAAAGATAAAACGACGTAGTTTTTGATCATCTATGCATGTATTTAAAATGATCTGATAATATATGATAATATATAAATAGGTGATAAGTTATGAAGTTGCCGTTTTAATGGAGTAGCTAATTTCAATTAAAATTAAACATGTGTAGAATTAAATTCGTGACTAAACTTAAAGGTTTTTTTCATAAAAACTATAAATTTATTAATTTTTTTTTTGTTAAATTCCGTTGTTAGACTTATAATAGTTTATTGCATTTAGTATTTGAGTAGTTTTCAAAGACAGTACGTAATATCAATACTTCATTCTAAGAGGATATGAACGGACAGTGCCTTTATGGTTTAATCGTCTTCGTAATGCAAACTTCGAATTAATTAATGAACCACGAAGAAGATCAAACACTCGTGTAAATAACAATGAATTAAAAGTAATGGTGAAAGTCGATCCTTATCAAATAACCAAGGAATTAACGTCATGGTTTAACGTTAGTTTACCCACAATATTGACTCATTTTCACCAAATCGGTATAATAAAAAACTCAAGTAGTAGGTGCCTTACGAATAAACTGATACGCATAGAGAAGCACATGTGCTGCCTTGCTTTGATGATAAATACAGAAATAATGGGATTTTGGAAAGAAACGTGACGTGTGATGAAAAGTGGATTCTCGATGATAATCGCTCGCGAAAAACGCAATGGCCAAACCCATTACAATGCTCTAAAACAAAACTCACATCATCAGCATAGAGAAGATGTTGAGTATCTTGAAATATTTATTTATTTGTTTGATTATTTACATAGAATGTAGGTATTACAAGATTATAATAACATTAGTAATAAGTTCCGCAGAATGTCTGCCAATTATAGGCGTGCAAACTTAATACTGAATCAATATCAATTACTTTTCATTGAATTTGATTTGACCAGCATTAAATCAAATATAAAAAAATCCAATATACATGACAAAATCTGACTTAATACTATTATACTTTATAGTTAATATATTTGTAATTAGTATAGTTTTAACAATTTTTAAACATGAATAAAGAAATACAATGAAATACAATGAAGAAATCACTACATGCGGTCATACAACTCAATCGTTTAATTTTCCTATGGTTAAGATATTCATTAATGATATAAAAACAATTAAGTAAAAGTCATTGGTGTTTCTTAAATTTTATTAAGGGAAATTTTTTTAGCTCATTGGGTAAAGTATTAAATATGTTTGTACTCATAATGTACATTTTTTTTAAAGAGCATTAATTTACATTTTTGTAAACTTATTCTTCTATTTAAATAAATAATCTAAAATTTATATTATTCGAAAAAACACAAAGACCTATACCGCGGCTTGTTTAATGTATATACAAGTGGTAATACTTACATTTTATGAAATAGGGGTTTACATGATTGCATGTAGTGTGCTCCAAAGATGGCACGTTTGAATTTTTTCTGAATTTTGAAAACACCACAACAATATCAGAACAGTTACCCCAAATCAATGGACTATATTGTAAACTCGATAAAATTCTTAATTTTTTTTATGTGAAATTCCGTTGTTAGACTTATAATTGTTTATTGCATTTAGTATTTGAGTAATTTTCAAAGACAGTACGTAATATCAATACTTCATTCTAAGAGGATATGAACGGACAGTGCCTTTATGGTTTAATCGTCTTCGTAATGCAAACTTCAAATTAATTAATGAACCACGAAGTAGATCAAACACTCGTGTAAATAACAATGAATTAAAAGTAATGGTGAAAGTCGATCCTTATCAAATAACCAAGGAATTAATGTCATGGTTTAACGTTAGTTTACCCACAATATTGACTCATTTTCACCAAATCGGTATAATAAAAAACTCAAGTAGTAGGTGCCTTACGAATTAACTGATACGCAAAGAGAAGCACATGTGCTGCCTTGCTTTGATGATAAATACAGAAATAATGGGATTTTGGAAAGAAACGTGACGTGTGATGAAAAGTGGATTCTCGATGATAATCGCTCGCGAAAAACGCATTGGCCAAACCCATTACAATGCTCTAAAACAAAACTCACATCATCAGCATAGAGAAGATGTTGAGTATCTTGAAATATTTATTTATTTGTTTGATTATTTACATAGAATGTAGGTATTACAAGATTATAATAACATTAGTAATAAGTTCCGCAGAATGTCTGCCAATTATAGGCGTGCAAACTTAATACTGAATCAATATCAATTACTTTTCATTGAATTTGATTTGACCAGCATTAAATCAAATATAAAAAAATCCAATATACATGACAAAATCTGACTTAATACTATTATACTTTATAGTTAATATATTTGTATTTGTATAGTTTTAACAATTTTTAAACATGAATAAAGAAATACAATGAAATACAATGAAATACAATGAAATACAATGAAATACAATGAAATACAATGAAATACAATGAAATACAATGAAATACAATGAAATACAATGAAATACAATGAAATACAATGAAATACAATGAAATACAATGAAATACAATGAAGAAATCACTACATGCGGTCATACAACTCAATCGTTTAATTTTCCTATGGTTAAGATATTCATTAATGATATAAAAACAATTAAGTAAAAGTCATTGGTGTTTCTTAAATTTTATTAAGGGAAATTTTTAGCTCATTGGGTAAAGTATTAAATATGTTTGTACTCATAATGTACATTTTTTTTAAAGAGCATTAATTTACATTTTTGTAAACTTATTCTTCTATTTAAATAAATAATCTAAAATTTATATTATTCGAAAAAACACAAAGACCTATACCGCGGCTTGTTTAATGTATATACAAGTGGTAATACTTACATTTTATGAAATAGGGGTTTACATGATTGCATGTAGTGTGCTCCAAAGATGGCACGTTTGAATTTTTTCTGAATTTTGAAAACACCACAACAATATCAGAACAGTTACCCCAAATCAATGGACTATATTGTAAACTCGATAAAACGTAACCGTGATATTCACTAACACTGCTTTATAGGTTGCTATTTCTCGCAGGCGGTGAAGTGCAATGACAAACCTATCATATACACCTTGCGCATGAATTTTCCAGTTGCATCCACTATCGATGTTTATGCCAAGAAACTTACAATAGTTGACATATTCTATTATTTTCCAATAGTTAACTTGTTATATTATATTCGTATAGTGCCGTTTATTTAAAATTCGAAGAGCAGAGGCACTAAATAGGATCCTGGTGGAACACCTAAGGATACAGGTAGGAATTGTGTAGGAGTACCTCTTTATATAAACGGCTTGATTTCGGTTTTTCATGTACAACTCGATCCATCTGATCAATGCTACCATGCACACCGACTCTCGTTAGCTTTGTTATCAGTAAATTGTGATTAATTTTACCAAAAGCCGTAGAGAAATCCGTGTGAACGGCATCCACCTGCGCTTTTCGCAAATGTTTTGTAAAAGTTATCATATTTGCATCAAATCTACGACATTACAAGAACCAGAGTTGCTGTTGCGATATGTATTGTCGGGTAGAGAGTGATATGAAAGACATAATAATTTTCTCAAGGAGCTTCTCCAAAACGCATAGTTATGAAATGGGTCTATATTCAGTAACTACATAATTTTATTATTCTTAGGAATAGGCATTATTAAAGAGTATTTCAATGTATTGGACAATAATCCACTTTGGATAGACTTCTGGGAAATTTATCCTATCAGGTCGATTAGTATTATTATACTATTAAGTGTGAAAGGTAGTGTGAGTTCCGCTATGCATTTAAAAATTAAAAGAGGATGAACATATTCAGAACCTGGCCCAGGTTTTATTAATGTAAACTTGTTGTAATTATTTCACTGCCATTTCATAGTTAATGTCAATGAAGTTTATGCCTAATGTTAGTTCAAGTGAACTATGACTCCTACGGAAGTCTGTTGACTATTATTACTAACAGTATACCGAGTAAAATTATTAACATAGGTATTCATTAAAAGCATTACAAATATCGTTGCCATTAGAAAGACCTTTACCTTTATGTAACATATTTTCGGCTTAACAGTTATTCTAGTGTTGGCTTTGAATTTTACAAATTACCAAAAATACTGAAAGTGCATTTTAGTTGTTGAATGGTTTGATGTGTTGTGATGATAAGGATAAGCTCATAAAGTCAGTAGTGAGACCAAATAAGCTGTAATTATTCGTTTGTTTATTAAGAGACATCAGAAGATAAATTATAGGACCATTGAGCATAACTAACGTTAAAGTCTCCTAGTACGAGAAAAACTTCATTTGAATTACACATTATAATGCTCGTGTTGTACTTCTGTATAACGCAGTGGTAACATTACATTCTTTAAAGTTACAATATCTAGTATATCCGGAGTATTGTTCCCGTGTATGGGCACCCTAGTAGATTCTAGTGAACCTATGTCATCAAAATTAATATTTAAGCATAGAGTAAGATGGCGCGGCCGCTACAGATTTGGATAGTTGAATTTTAAGCAGAGTGCTTGTTATTTAGATCAAATGCTATTGTCACCGAATCTAGTCGCTTAAATTTAACAGTTCCTCTATGTCGCACTTTAGTGGTTTTTTGATGGTACGTACATCACGGCAGTTCTACAAGCGAATGCCTCTATGTTAGGAATTGACGATACTTCCATTGATACATGGTGCATAGAAGACTTGTATTATATTATAGTATCACCTCCGCGGGTGCGGTGATAGTTCCTTATTACTCGATAATCTTGGGACCGCGGATGTTAGGCTTGAGTGAAGTCTCTTGCACTAACCGATAGCCAGAGAATTAGGTATAGCCTTGGATGTGATCCACTGTGGGCTCTTGAAATTTATAAAGGACAGAAGAGGTTAAGCCTCCAGTGACACGGTTACTTGTAGGATTTCTTGATCTAAGTGTGAACCGGGACTGTAAAAGTGTTAAATAAAATTTGAAAAGCTTACACTTCTCAGTAAATAATATGATAGCCTCCTAATGAAGGGATCCCGGTACCTTTGATTGTGTTGAATATATTATATTTATGTTGTTCAAAATTACTGAAATGAATTGTCGGAGGCACAGACATGATACGGAGGGGCGTTACTACATATCTTGCTAACGGAACATCAAGGACAAAAATAACCCACACGCATAAATACTCGAACAATCGGTGCTTTAACGAATATGAATGAATTACTTTATTTATTCAATATATAACCAATTTACTCATTTATGTTTTACTATTTTAATATTAAAATACAATTCAAGCCTTACTTAAAGTTTGGCCACCAATAATTGTGAATGAACGCCAAGAACGTGAGTGTTTTTTTTTTCGTACTCAATAAAAATATGAATGTTTATTACTAGATAATGTACACGCGTGAAAAGATACGTTCAATTAGCGTAAACCGATGGCATACAAACTCCGTCCGTCCGAATGAATTTAACGACCGCTGTCTGAAATTCAAATTCAAGCTTTGTTTATTTAAATTGTGCATTTTGATAAATTTGAAACAGTGATAAATTTATTGCTTTATAATATAGTGATTTTTTAAAGAACAAATATGTTAAAAAGTAAATAACGTTAATCTTGACATATTAGGAAGAGCGAAGCGTCAGCTTTTGCTACTGCTCGAATGGGCCAGCCCGATTGGAGATGTACCATGGCCTTGCAGAAAAGTTGAAAAATCGACTTGAAAAAAAGGCATTTTGCGCTTCTGCGTTTCGATGACTGAGGTAACCGGAGTTCCACTCCCTCCGTTTCCCTCCCCTCTTCTTCCAACTCCCCCTCCCCAAATATCCTTAAAGACCAGTAACGCACCTGCAGCTCCTTTGATGTTGCAGATCTATGTTGCCGATGGTAATAACTTATTATTAGAAGAGCTTAATTATTTGCCTTAAAAAAAGCTGTTCTATTTGCATCGACATCTCATCTTGGGGTGACTGACATTAATTTCAACTTTATTGCAGTCACCTTAGGCAAATTTAAAATTTAAAAAAAAATGGTTTACAAAAGGCGCACTTGATGCTTTTTGGGAATCTCTAACAGTCAACCTGGGAAATAAGCTACAAATAAATATATAAGCAAAACATGAATTAGGCACATGAAGTCATTGCAAGTTTCATCAAATCATAAGTGTATTTAGAGCCAGTGGACTGTGCCCTCGTTACTACTAACTTGTTAACATCCAGAGCCGTACCCGTATTCAAGTCAATGTCAACGTGTGCGCAGGTATTGCTACTGTCTTGTACTTTGAACCCATGCTCCCTCTTACGTGAACATTTTAGTTACATTTCAAATTTTAATATTTATGGATTTTATATTAAATATATTTTGTATTAAAAGGGTACCAAAAAATAGTAACCTACAATTATGAAATGAATCCATTGTTTACTAATATTTTCCCGTTTAATTATATATTTTAAATCCCGACGTGGTCACGGGGGAACTGAGGTGTTTGACGACTTGATGTCATAGTTAACACGACCACGTAAACTATTTATAGGTAATAAATAGGTAGGTTGTTAATGCGTAAACGTATCCAGGTTTAAACTAAACGAGAGATCAGGTTATAAAGATTTTCGAATACAATTTTGATACCCTGGTCCTGATTGGATGTTATTTTTGAGGCGTGGGAGAGAGAAAGAGTTGGGAGTAATGGGCCTCTGATTACGTCACTCAACGTACGAAATGCACAATATGTTTCTAGTTTACGCCGATATTGTGCAAGGTCGTGGTATTGCCCATTCGAGAAATTCCTTTGTAAGGTGGGTTAAAGTAAACTAGTAAAATAATGGCTATGGATAATACTAATAATGTGAAATAGCGTGTATTACATTGGCAAACCTTCTTTTTAATAAATATTTGCCATAAATAAGCTAATGGTTATTTTTATATATCATAATTTACCTCCCCATCTCATCCCGATTAAATTAACCACATCGGTATCGGACAAACCAATCGCAATCGCCAACCCGCTTTCTATGTGTGGTGATTACGGCAATTCGATACTTCCTTAGAGACAAGCTTATATTCAGCCGTGGCTTACTTACAGGCTATTAAAGGAAGGTTTCATGTTTTTATTATTATAGGCAGTGTAAAATATTGTAATGAATTTTGAAACAATATGACACTTCAAAATTGTTTTTCGGAGACATCATGGTTTTGGAGGTACTACTCGTATCTGTACTTATTAATTTTTGAATTTTTTTTTGCGAGACTGCTGTATTGAGTTAGATATACAGCCTTACTGGTGGTAGGGTTACGCTGTTAAGGGTCATATCCCAAAAACTAAAGTCAAACAATATATATAATGTATAAAACGTGAATGTCATTTCACTCAGAACACAACAAGAACAATGGTATCAATAGAAATCAATTGGAGAACCCACTCACAACAAAAAGATCTACATAGCGTTAAATTATATTCAAAACTATCATTGAACTATCACTTCTTCTTATATTTATTTATTTATTTATTCTTCATTGTTAGCCTTAAGCTTAAGGTTACAATGGGCGGACTTAATGCCAAGTGGCATTCTCTACCAGTCAACCCTTGTTATGGTGAAAGGTAGTTGGCAGGTACAAAACAAGAATAAAAAAGAATAGAAAAAATAAAATACACAAATCTCAAATCAAATAGAGTCTGGAACGAGCTGCCAAATAGTATACGCACAGCCACCAGTAAAGACACTTACAAGCGTTTACTTTGGGGTTATTACCTAGCGAGGCAATAGTAGTGCAGTTGAAGAACATTTTTTTTTTATAACATAAGAATTCATCTAAGTTTATGTATGCATTGTGTATATTTAGAGAGAGAGAGATATATATATATATATATATATATATATAAGGTTATATAAATATGTATGTATAGTGTGTTATGTGTTTTATATAAGTATTACATTGTAGTATAAAATTCGAGTATATATATATATATATATATATATATATATATATATGAACATAATATTATTGTGCACCCTTTTATTTATTTATTTATTTATTTATTTAAACTTTATTTAAATACCTTTAAACATAGTATTATAAAGGGCGGACTTAATGCCTCTTGGCATTCTCTGCCAGTCAACCCGGGGCGTGGATAGATATAGTAAGGGTGCCGAACAATAAATTTGTTAAAAAAAAAAGAAAAGATACATAAATAAATATATAAAATACACATACAATTATATACATAAAGACGGAATAAATACATATAAACAAATATGAATACATATATATATACACATATACATATATACACATACATACAGCATACAAAAAATTATTATAATTACAATGACCGATGATATCAATTCCACTAAGTGGGAACGGATGTCTTGAAGAGGTGTTCACGTACCAGTCTCTTGAACGATAACTTACTGGACACTTTCCTAATGTCTTCAGGCAAGGAATTCCAGAGTAGTGCAGCCTGAACAGTAAAGGAGTTGCCAACATAATCGGTGAAGTGTTGCGGAATGCTCATCTTATGATTAGATGAAGAGCGAAGGACCCGGTCATGAGTAGAAAACACAAACTGAAATTTATCCTTTAGGTAAGAAGGAGAGGTAGCATCATTTAAGATAGAAAAGAGAATAAGCAGGACTCTAGAGTTACGCCTTTGTTGGAGAGAGAGCCATTTAAGGCGAGAACGGTATTGTGAGATATGATCATACTTTCGAAGGTTGAAAATATACCTGGTACAGTTAATAACAAGGCGCTCTAGCTTGTAAAGAAGATCTTTGTTCAAGTCAGAGTAACACACATCTGCATAATCAATAATAGGAAGTATGAGTGTCTGGACAAGCATAAGCTTAGTTTCAAAGGGAAGAACATTTTTAAGACGGTAGAGCACTTGTAGCGAGGCAGTGACCCTACGGCTAACTTCGGTAACATGTTTTCTCCAGTTCAAGTTATTATCAATAAATAACCCAAGGTTTTTGATAGAGCTCGAAAAGGGAATCACATTCTTATTATAATAGACTGGAGGTAGACTCGTAAAATCTACTTTAGCCAGCATTCGCGAGCTACCCACTAATATAGCTTGGCATTTCGTTGGATTCACAGAAACTCCGAAGCGTAATGACCAGTCACAGATAGCTATTAGATTGTTATTTAAGTTAGTAATCGCGTTATGAAGATTATTAATATCTGACTGCACGTAAATCTGCAGGTCATCAGCATATAGATGGTACGAACAGTCAATACTAGACGTAAGGGAATTTATAAAAATTGAGAAGATTAAGGGAGAAAGTATACCGCCTTGCGGTACGCCACAACCAAGTTCCAGCCACTGAGAGGCCTTTTGTCCAATAAGGACTGATTGCTGACGCCCGCGAAGATATGAGGAGAACCACTTCAAGACCGGAGATGCGAATCTAAAGTGAGAAAAAATTGCAAGGACGACATTGTGGTCTACTGTGTTAAAAGCATTAGAAAAGTCTACTAGCACCATAACTGTAACTTTTTTATTGTCCATGCCTTCTCGGATATCATCAGTGATTTTAAGTAGAGCAGTTGTGGTACTGTGGCAAGGGCGAAACCCAGACTGAAAGTTACTCAGTAGGTTATATTCATAAATGAAATTGGAGATTTGCTTGTGTACACAGGCTTCCAAAACTTTCGAGAGAAAAGGCAAGATTGAAATAGGACGGAAGTGATGAGGAAGTATAGGGTTAGGTACTTTAGGAAGGGGTCGCACGAAAGCACAGAGAGGGGTATTGGCCTGAGTCAAGGGAAAAGTTAATGACGTGAGTGACAGCAGGAATTATGTACTCTATTATGTTGGCTATCATGACCCAACTAATCTCATCGTATCCCACGGCCTTGGATTCGAAGAGTGCTGGAACAAACTTGTGTCTGAAGTAGAGACCTTGTTAATCAAAGTCTCGGATTGGGGTCGACGTAATTTGGTCCTATTCAACCCCAAAAACACACAGGTTTGCGCGTTTACCGCTAAAAATAATCCCTTTGTCGTTTCTCCTCTTTTTGAGAACATTCTCCTTATTGCCTCAGCCAGTATCAGAATCCTTGGCGTTGACATATCGAGCGACGTTCAATTCAGTGGTCACTTGGAGGAAGGCCGAATTGGCCTTTGGCCGAAAGCTTGGAGTGCTCTGTAAAGCGGGACAGTATTTAATATCGGTCCACCGATTGCAACTTTATAAGGGTCAAGTTCGGCCCCACATGGTAATACTGTTCTCATCTCTGGGCAGGGGCACCCAGTACCAACTACTTCCATTTGACTGCATCCAATGTCGAGCGGCTCGAATTGTCGGCGACCAGGCTCTCTTTGATCGGCTTGATCCTTTGGCCTTGCGAAGAGATGTTGCTTCTCTTTTCATTTTTTACAAAATTTACCACGGGGAATGTTCTGAGGAACTGTTCGAATTGATCCCAGCCGCTGAGTTTCACCATCGTACATCGCGACTGAATTCTAAGTTCCATCAATACCACCTAGATCGTTGGCATTTCACATTTCCGAACAGTTACGACTTAGGGACCTTCAAGAAAATAGCCTATTCCTTCCTTAAAGGCCGGCAACCCATCTATAGCTCCTCTGGTGTTTTGGATGTTCGTGGGCGTCGGTGATCACTTACTATCAGGTGAGCCGCACGCTCGTTTGCCCCCTTCTTCTTTAAAAAAATTAAATTGATAGTAATGGTGCTGGAGTTACTTGTTTTATGATTTTGAATGAAACAAATCACTAGAATTTTCTTACAATGTTTCTCTTAATATAACTTAATTCTCTGAATTATTAGACCATCTAAAACAGATACGCTAACAGCAATCGATGCTTATTGCTAGTTATTAGAGCGTGTGAAAAGTTCCAATTAGCACATATCGATGAAGCACGAACTTAGATTTACGCTGTCAGATATGTAAGCTTTTATTTATATAGTTAGCGGACATATACAATCACTGATATAAGTTATAACTTATTCGTTTTGTAAGCATAATTGATTGCATTAATTTAAGTGTGTTGGTGTGGAGCAGTTTCTGCTTTGACTAATCATTAATTCACTCAACTGACATTCCGGACACGTTCGTTACATCATTCACCTGATTGTAATGCGACACACCAACACGCATTCTATTTTTGTCTCGTCAAGTCAAGACGTCGTAGCAAGAAGTGTATTTAAATAAATTAACTATAGTAACAAGAAGAGAATACAAATCTAAGAGATATAAAAGGAGTATAAATAAACGTGGATTTTCTGAAGGACAAAAGTATTCATTTTCCGATTGCCTATTACAATTATGCATAAACTAAGAGCAATAATAATTTCTTCCAAAAATTAATTATTTCTCTTCTATGACCTAAAATATTTAACACGATTACATACGATGACTGGCATTACAAATATATTAATACTACCAACTAGTTTTTGCAAATCAATTCATTATTATTTCCCAAAGAAATCACCATTTTTAATTACAGATAACTGCTTGTTAATTTAGTAAGTATAAAACTAGGGAAGTAAGACAAACAATAGTACATAAAAAATATGTATAATAAAGTATGAAGTTTTAGTAGGCGTAGGCGTTTTAATGGTGGTTTTAACCATGCAACCATAAATTATGGTTGAATGGTCCATGATTATTTAAGCTGATTGATGTTATTAAAACTTCTTTTACATAAAAAGTATGACATTCTAAATTTGAATATAAAACGAATGGAGATCTCAAAAATTTTATTAATTTTCGAATATGAGTTGCGACGTGGTTCTATTGCAGCTGATACAGGTCGCAATATTAGTACTGCGTTTTGAGAGGATAGGACTGTCAAAGGTACTGTGTCCTGTTGGCATAATCGCGACTCTCGGGAACCTTTTCATTGAATTGATACTTAAAAAGATTGGCTTACTTAATTCTCAATGAAATGGCTCTGTTGTAAATTTATAATGTATGTAGGTATATTTGTAAGAAGCGCATACAAATACCACGCGAACGAAGTTGCGTGTATTTGTTAGTATCTAATAAAAACCTACACTAATATAATAAATAGAACTATAGATCAAAAGGTCAAAAATAATATTAATTATTACAATAAACTGTAATTGGTTAGAATAAACAACTACGGGATAATAATTCAAGAAGTAATTTAATAGGGATTCTCCTTTCACAAAACACTCGTACAGTTAGTAAAGAGTATTGTTTATTGTAAAATCGCCTATTGTTCATCATAATTTTAAAATTTACTGAATACTAAATATTCTAACAGAGTAAGGGAAATTTATGTGAGTAAAAATGTATTCTTTGTTAAAAAATTAATGGCATGAAAATACTGGCTCATATCGTGCAAATAATACATACACAATTTACTTTATATGTATTGATTGCCTTGGTGAAAAACTACTCCTGTTTCCTGTCAGTCCTGTTTGTATTGAATAGAAATTCATCTTTTTATTAATTTGCAATGCCCAGGATTTTAGACACAATTTAATTATAAACATGAACTGACCACTTTAAGGTTTTATATCACCTAATCATTAATTGTCTGGGTTCTGGTACACCTAAATATTACTTATTTTAAATAATTATAAAAAGGAGCAAAATGTTGGGAACTAGTAATATTTCAGTTAAGAATTGTTAGTCGCTGGTAACGCAGTAACTAGTAATTCAATGAAAGCTGCCCGGCCCAGTTGGATCTCTTGGTCTAATAAGTCGAACTATTAATCCCAGGTATACGTACTCATTGCCTACAACGTGCGTAGTGTTCCCAACAACAATCGTTATAGGTCTAGCATGAACGATAGACTTGATTTTCGCCTTATCTATGTTCATCCTGTCTGTTGAGCGACACTATTGAGATCAATGAGTCATATGGACTATGTAGTACGCAAATCGAAGGTGAGTGATATATTTACCATTGATGTTTATACCACAATATCTTCCAATGCTAAGCTGATGAGTTCCGAGAATACAATATCACCGTCTTATAAAGTAATAGTCCAGTGTACAAACACTTTCAGATACCGACAGTATCTCAGGCACCGCAAAAGAAACAGAAGTTTCTATGGTCCGCTTCTGGAAATATGAGTTCGCCCTAAAGTCTAAAATTGCCTCCTATCAGCTCTTCGCATTACATCATGTCTAGTTTTTCGTTAAAGTCTTCCATTAACATCGCGGGGTCGGTTTTAGAACATGTCTCTGGAATATCCTCATATAGTGCCTCCACTTCATCATCAGTGTGTCAAGGTAAGTGCATATGTATATGTGTATGACCATCAGCAGATACCGTTTGGTTATACTAACAATAAAGTATACAACCCTACTTGACGCACTACCGATTTTGATCACATTATTAATGACGGATTTGTGGCTGATTAACTTCCTTGGGATAGACGGACGCTCTCCCAGTGATAGAACAAGTTACCGGGTTCAATTTATATCGAGTCCTTCCCAACTTGGGTCTTCTAACAACCCTTCATACTTCAAAATAACTTGTTTACCTCTTCTTTCAGCTCCAGGATCTTCTCGTCGGACTTCAACGTGCGAGCATTGTTTGTTGACCGTTGATTTATACCTTACATATAGAGGGTTTTGATAGCAAAACCCTCTATATGTAAGGTTTGTGAGATTTGGTTTCGACAAATTCTGATAAATTTTCCGTCACCATTTGCTAATGACTTTTGCATTTTGAAATAAACCTGGCATATAACTGAGTAATATGATGTAATGAATTTGTATCTTTTTTCTTTTTCCTAGTCACTTTACGAAATATAGTACAGTTACGCAGTTGCTGTACACAAATATATTACAGTTGGATAGTGGGTTGTACAGTTAGGGCTAATAATCTGTGAGAACATGGTTCAACCTGGTCAAATGTAACATGTATTAATGAGCTACTGTCACTGTATTCCTGCAGAATGTTAAGTAGAAAAACCTTTTTGCACTTGTGTATATTAGTGTATATTTACAAACAATGAAAAAAAATAAGAAGAGTTATTTTTGACATCACAAAAAATAACAAAAAATAAAATAAAAACAAATTGCCGTAGTATTAAAGTCTTCCAACAAATGTGTTCGAATAGAAACTGTTGACTTCACGGGCGAATTCAGAATAGAATAGATAAGCAATGCACTTAATATATAATCGTGCACAATAGTTAAATACAATTTGAGCTGAATGATGTAATTTGTACTTTTCCGGAGATCATAATTCTTCTTCTTAACAGCCTGTAACTACTCTTACTCTTTGAAACTCGTATATTTGACGCTGCACTCCTTCAACAATTTGAATAATGTCGCTCTGGTATTTTTGAGATAGTCATCCCAGTCATCCAGTTAATAAAACGTATATGCTCTATTTATTGATCATATGCAGTTTATATCTAACTGATAACGAATAGCAAAGGGTGTTGGTTACAAACTTATTACGTTATAGTTCTAATATATCGGGACATCAATCAAGAGAATCATCTTACACGTATTTAAAGCATGCTTTTAAGAATTTAAAAACATTTTCACGCACAATTATTCAACAAAATTGAAACTGAATGTTATTTCTAATGAATGAAAAGAAATTTTGCGGACTTGGAACTTTAATTAATCATTTTTCAATTAACCAACGCTGAAAGCCGTAAATTCAAAGAAAAAATAAAAACCGAATAGAGCTTTTGATAAAGATTGTTGTTGCAAAAAAGAAAGTAATAATAACGTTAATCATTAAAGTCATTTTTGAAGTGTTTTTTTCTTCTTTATTAATAAAACGCTACACGTACTAGGAATTTCTCCTGTATAACGGAGGCAGCTCACAAACAAAAGTTGCACATAGGCAAACAGCCAGACCCGGATGAGTTGCATGTATTTCTTACTTGTCCCGTGGGAGAATCGAACCTGCGGCCTCTGCGCCACGGGGCCGTCAATTACTGTTTAACCACTCTATTATTTTGTAGGATTACAATAAATTTATTACTTTTTCTAAATTCTGCTTACTCTATTTTTTATCAAAACGTATTTCATAGTTAACTGGATCAGTAATGCCGTGTAATTGCAATAATGTAAATTGTATTTTCATTACATGCAAAATGTTACAATGGTACATGTTTAATTTACGTTCTTAAGCAGTATTTAAGTAGCCCAGTACTGGACGTTGATCATAATTGCCTCAATTAACAGGTGGGTTGGCGAAAACATCACCAGGCACATAACACCTTAAATGCTGCTAACCGTCACCGTTATAAAATTTATTTATGAGATTGTAATTCCAAAGGCCGTGAGAGTTACGGGATTATCTTAAGCTGCCACAAAACATTATTTTAATTTCTAAACTCAAGTCTCACTACTGGATAAGGGTGTTCCAAGTAGTATTTTTTTAAAGCTAAGCTACGGGGAAAAGTCTAAGTAAACTTAAATCAAAAAAATACAAGTCAAAGTTAACTAATATGCACTTAATACGGACTGTAGCATCTATATTCTGGATATTATTAACAAGAGGAGTGCTTCACTGACAATAATTAAAACTTGTGATTGCAAGGATACAGAAATAGAACCTCTAGCGGCTTGTGTCATTTCAGTCTCCATTTAATAGAGGTTATTTACATTTATTACAAAAACGGACGGGATAAATATGCAATATTTTATTTTTAAAATCCAGTCCATTCCAGTCATTTACCATATAATTATAAACTGAAAATCTATTAATCACCTAGAGTATAAGATTTGTAAGTAAATAAATAAAAACGATTCCTAAATTACTTTAAATTAATTACCGTAGTAGGCACACTTGACCACTGTCGGGGCGCTCGCTTTAGCTTCATAGAAACTCGCGTTCTACCTGAGTTGGATACCCGGTCCCGGCAGCAGAAAACCTGCATGTCTTGATATCAAATAATAAAAAATAATATGTTAACACATAATACTCGAATTTTACAATTGTCGTGTATATCACTGAATTACGTTCAGTCAATTTGTTTTTATAAAAAAGTATAAATAAGTTCGAAATATTGCTTATTTTTTTAATGAAACAGCTAATCAATTCTTGTTATCAATAAAAAAAAAACTAAAAAAGCTAGAATAAGGGAGACAAAAAGGTAGGCTAGCTAGGAAGTTAGTCCTATATAATAAATATAAAAGTATCGTATATTCTATTCAATTGCATAATCTACATCACTATAAAGTTATATTCAAATTTGTTCAGTCCTTCCTCCAAAATGTTAGTAATGTAAGTCCAATAACTTTAAATTACAATTTCTAAAAATTGCATCGATGGTGAGAACTGGTTAAAAACTAGTTCGCAAACGAAATATGTAAAATTCTCTTAGGCAAATTGAGAGCGGACTTTGCTAAAGATTTTATTTGCACGTTTTTTAATCTCACATTTTCTTTTTACGTGACTTGAATACAGAATTATCATGCTACATAGAATGTTTACTTAACAAGCCGAACAAAAAATACTGTTTGGTTATTGTATTAAACCCAGCTATAATTGCGTAAAATATAAATTTACAAAAAAGCAAAAGACTGCAATTATTAATGGTACCTCACAATAGATCGGAGAAAAGGTCTTTTTATATTTTATATACAAATTCGTTTTTGTACATCCAGACTTTTTCAAGGTTTGTGTCGCATTTTACCCTTTTTTGTAATAAAACTTAAAAATTTATCGAATTTCTTTGTTAGATTCACTCATTTGGCGGACAGAAAAACGATAGAAAAATGACCGGAAACCGTTTTTTCTTTTTATTTTTCTATTTTTAAAATTTCTTCTATTTAATGGTATCAAAACCAGCCAGATACAAAACATACAGCCAAAGAGATTTCTGTACAACTTTTTACTTTTAAAATGCGAAAATACCTCTCCTCGACCTAATATTTTATACAGAAGATAAAAGCAGAAACCAATTTCTTACAAGTGTGTTTTTAAACGAACATCATATTCTAAGAAATTAATTTACTAGTCTAAAACTAAGACTGCTTTGAATTAACTTAATAAATTATTAATTATTATTATCACCCAAATGATTTATTGTATTTACGCGAATACTACATATTCGAAATGAAACTATTATTTACGGATATTATCCGATGTTTCGAGTGCTTTACAGCATCCCTGGTCACTAGGAACTAAGTAAGGTGTTAAGTTTATTATAACCTTTTCAATGTAATTTTAATTATAAAATCAACTATTTTTAATTCAAAATGAAAGCGAACTGTAGCTATATAAATTTTTATACTGCCTCGCTATTGTTCTTATACGAGGCAAATTGGCTTATGAAAGCGATTTAAATTTGCAAGAGATTCAATTTACATAACGAGCGATTTGTACCTCATAAAGATTATTAAACATTCTGCTCCTCATTTTGTTTGCTCGTTTTTATTCCCAAGCAGAGTGGTCTCTTTATGTTAACCCTGTTTTGAAATCTCAGTCTTCAATCATTTCTTACTCCTTGTGGTAATAATGCTACATTTGCCAATGAAAATGGTTAATATTTAATATTTGAGAGTGGTAGTTCTAGTATCATGGCACTCGCTTTCATTTCATAGCAAGTGAATTACCAGGATTCGAATCTCTGTGCCAGCACAACTGAAATTTGTTATATGCAATGTTAAATGAATTTACCACGAGCGGCGGTGAAAGAAAACATTCAGAGGAAACCTGCATGAAAGAAAAATTTTCAAAATTTCCCGAGTCCAAAAACTTCTCAAATATTGAGACGACGCCTGTGCCCAACTGTGGGGCATAACAGGCTGCCACTTTTGTCGTTTCTAAACGTGTACCTTAATTATACAAACTGTGTCTACTAACGACAAGGCAGCGTAAGTTTGACTTCCTCCATGTATCGCTCTGCTAAACGGAGATCACGGTGCAGAAGCAAGATGCTGACTTCCTGGATGCGTTTTAAGAGGGGACATAAATGGTACAAAGAGTCCTATAAGAAGGGCTAAGCGGTGGACACGATCTTGCTAGCTTAAAAACTAGTTTTTTTTGCAGTTTTGGTTTGAAGGAGACTAAAACAAATGAAATTTGGTCTCGGTTTCAGAATGTTATGCGCAGTGCATTATCGCACATGATTAATAATAAGGTTATATTTATCTATTGCACTTTATTATAAGGTTAGAGATTTCGGTACAACTGTATGGGAATTAACAATTTTAACCACGAGTGTAGATCTAGCTCGTCTCGTCATTTAATTCCACAAGGCATATATTCAACAAGAATTAATGCAATACACTAAAATTCTGACATGTTCTATACATTTACGACTGAATTTGTAGTCTTATTAAAAAACTAATCAAAGCGGAAAAAAATCTTAACAGTAACAAAACGAATGAAACAGGAGGTAGTTGAGCACTACAATGACAGAGCTAGACACAGTGTCAAGTACAGAAAATTATGTCCATTCATCCAGTGCAGTCGAGGATTAAGCGAAACGGGGACGCATCTTCAGCTTCTGACTTGTGAGCCCCTCGCTTCCGACGACTGGCGACTAGTTTAAGCGTTTCATTTTAAACATTTATTTTAGCCCGTTAATTAAAAACGTAAATTTTAATAAATACTTCATATCTTTTCATCAATTTGTGCTGTACTGACTGTTATTGAATTATGATAAATAATTCAGATATTAAAGTCTAATTGTTTCTTTCTAGTCTAACTTTATTCAACTCATAAATAATACTAACTTTCATCTACAGCTCCGCCCTTATGGAAACGGTCATTGCCGCATTGCTCTCTGTCGACGTAGCGTAATCAAATGTACGCAGAGTCTTCGAGAAGAGAAAACAGCACAAAATTCAGAATAGTAGCTTTCTCGTTCGAAAAAACACACGAATATTCCAAAAATTATAGGTTTAGGTTCTGATTTTGGTTAAATACGTTATACGTAACAATAAAAAGTCTGTTGTTAGGATATGTTAAGGATTAAAAAGTGATTGACGGCACTTAGATTCTATTAATCATTATGAATAGATTGAGGTTACAATTAAGTATGCTTGCTTGACTCTCTTCCTTGTTTGTGCCGGAAACACCAATATTTTTTCAAATATAAGTAAACGTAAACATTGTAATGCAAACATAATTATAAATTAAAAAGTAATATTTTGAATTACGTTGATTTTTACTAGAACAGTGGGTCGGACACATCCAGGCTTTGTTAATTAGAAAAAAATATTAAATAATTAATTTAACGTAAAATTTAAATTGTAAAATGTTATTTTTCATTTCAATTAGTTAAGCATTTGCTTTAAAGTTTATTTAAAATAAATATACTTTTGCTTCTTAAAGTGGTATAATTCTCCGTTGGACTAAAAAAAAAGTATAATTTCTCTTTTTCAGACCATTTTGCAATAAAAGCGCACATGCATTTATACCTCTTATTTTTAGGCAGATAGTCAATCGCAGTATAATGTATAAATAGTGTATTTGCTATCTGTTCGCTATTTGAGGCCAAAAGGTGTTTAATCATCATATATTATTTTCATTAAAAGGTGATTAATCGAATGCGTCGTTAAAGTCTAAGTGAAAAGATAGATTAACCATGATTAATGACCACACATATGACAAAGTTCACTATAAGCAAATGTGTATTTCTGCATTTTTTGTTCATACATAGGTCACAATGCTTAGCGCATAGCCAGCCTCGCGTATATGACGTGTATTTCTGCTTACTGAAGTCGACTTGTAGTCGCCAGTTATTTTATTAATTCAATTACTTATTACAAAAGGAAATATTGAACAACGAAGTAGACTTAAAAGTCTAAGAAAAAAAAGGCGATTTATAAGAAAAATCAGATATTAAAGAAAGGAGGATCGAATAAGCAAGACAGAAGTAAGGAGAGCCTGGATAATGTCCTCTGGCACTAATTAAAACTTTGGTAACAGAGGAAAAAGGGTTGAGAAATATGGCTTTCGTCGGATAGTAATAGCACTGTGGCCTTGTTTAATTCCCCCATTTTTTCTTCCTGTGGATTTGAATTAGAATATTAAGATTTTTACGATCGGTGAGATTTCTTTTTTATACCTTTTTCCTCACATTATGCAGCTGTGTTTGTTTCTTTACCTTCATATAAATCGTCAAAACTTATCTCTTTCAGACGGTTAATTTTTTAAATCATTTTATGTTATGAATACTTTCTATATTTTCCTAAACACTCGATGAATTTAGAGGTTTTATCATTATAACACAAAACTCTAAAATGTTTTAAGGTATACTTCACTATGAATTGGCATAAATCTCTATCTCGACACTCGTTTTGTTTTTTCATAGCTAAGGGAGGAAGTGGCGTATTAATTAATTTTCTCATCAATCATTGACGCTTTCTTCTTTGAAGTCAGCGTCATTCACATTGTTACAAGTCGATAAAACCTCGCAAAAATAAAAGTAACGGAACTAAATTTCTTCGTTTTACTTTCGCAATAAGCGTTAGCTTTATAATATTGGCACGTAATAAATTCAACTGGCTCCAGATAAATTACATACAGTAAACCGTTAGTATCTAATTAATACCTAACCAAATTCTAATATTAATTTTTGACCATGAAATTTCGAACAGGAAACAGCGTGAGTTTATTGTGCGCTGTCTGTTTTAGCGTGTTTCAATGTAACCAATTCCAATTACTTGTCTTGAAGATATTGCCTCTACATGTATCTTAATAAAATTAAAATTTTTGTAACATGTGAAAAATTACGTAAAATTCATAACCATTCCAATACTTGAATCTGGATTGTAATAAAGTAAGGTAGCTTATTTATAGACCACAAATCCTCGCAAAAGAACATCGATGAGTCACGAGGCTATTGAAATCAAAAAAAATCCTAATTTCAATACAGAAGATGGCTCGGTACTACCTCCGCCTTGGGATCCAGTAATAAACAAAATTAAATCTCTAGAACCAAGCATACCACTGCACGACCTCAAAATACTGTGAGCACATTCTGCGTAGATCGGACTAAAATTAATAAATGGAAGCAGAAGGTAGCCCGACTTAATGACATCTGGACGTCTAACACCTCAGTCCCCCCGTGACCACGGCTGCTGTAGAGATAAAAAAAAAGGTGGAGGAAGATTATCTTACGTCCGCAACGCCTAGTGGTTGTGTTTTTATTTTAACAAATTATAATTTTTACAAAAGTATGTCATAAATTTTTATCTTCATCCAGAATTGACGAGCACATAATCTGCTCGCTTGTCATAGAGTCCTTTGTGTAAGATGTAAAACTCAAGTAATTAAAAAGGAATAAATTCAAAGTAAAAATTTAGTGTCAAACGGGCGATATGAAAATTTCGTAATATTCATTTGATAAATACGAGTAGTTAAAGACTCAAATATGAAACATACGGGAATACGACAAACGGACACGTTCGCTATTTCACGGCAATCTTTTCAGTTCCGGTTTTAGCGTCATCGTGGCAATTAGTCGCCGGAAGCATACAAATAGAGTTCACGGATTTCAACCTTTCTAAATACATGATAGGCTTAGATTTTGATAATACTCTGTATTTGTTATATGCTCATTAAATATTTCAACTGTTGAAAATGTGCGTGGAGGATAAATGCTTTAAAACTCATTATACTGTTATTTATTTATTAATACTATTGAAAATTTAAAAAAAGCGTACATAATATATATCTCTAGCACTAGAAAAATGTGTAGAGAAAAATGACCTTTTTTTAATTTGTACGGTGTTATTCACCCTACTTTTTACTTAAATAATATATTGAAGGTTACTAGAATTGATATACTAAAACTAATATGTGAGCGTAATTAAAAATTTATCTGTCATGACAGACTTTGTAGTTTTAAAGGAAGGTCTCCACTTCATTACACTGTAACGTTATATATAGTACCTAAATTATAATATACTACCCCGGACAGGCCTAACTCGTTCAGCTAACTATTACAACTACGCTAACCCAAATGTAGTCATCTGTTGTTGAGTAGCTAATATACTGATACCTTAATATTCTATGATGTGGAGGAAGATTTGTGTTAATATGAGTTTTTTCTAGGATATCACTTATGTGGATAAACTTGGGAAATAAAACAAATTCTTCCAAATCATTAAAGCCATTTCCCGGCAACCGCTGTTATATATGTGTAATGTGCCTTATATAATATATATACAAGAATGACTCGCTTAAACTATAAAGACATCATAAAGATATTAAAGGTAATTAAGACGAAAAGCTGGGTGTTCGGCACTTTCGAACTCTGGGTATCTGTACAGATACAACCTAGTAGACAGGATTCTACACCAGGAGCTCGCTTTAAAATACGGTCTCTTGTATCGGTGTACTACCTTACTATAAGTACTCGCCGGAAGCCGTTCTCGAAAATGACCGATGCAGGCTCTATTAGGCCCATCATCACGGACAGGACGATTCTTGCGAACAAACCTGATATCGTACAGATGAACTGGGCACGGTCGAGGGTATTTTTGGTCCAGATCACAATTCCAAATGACGAGAATCTAGTGAAAGCCGAAACAGACAAGAAGACTAAATATCAATAATAATTGAGTCAGTTCACAAGATGACAATGCCCCACTTTACCGACCGCATCGTGTGCCTTTTTCTTTCCCTTTCCCCTTAACACTCGGCCGCCTGGTCTTCCAGACTATAGGCTTTAGTTTGGTTGGGTTAATTTTTTTTATATATTTATTTAATTGTTTAAATACATTTTTTATTTTTGTGTTTTTGTATATACAACACACCCTGATGATAATATATATAAAGACCAGAAGAAAGAGAATATACTTTGAACAAACTTTTTCCCCTATTGCTCTTTTGCTGAAATGTTTTCAAAGAATTCATTAAGAAAGTTAACATTTGAAACTTTTTTTCTTCAAAACAAGAGATGGTACCCCGCAAGTATATACAAACCAAAAAGGTGTGTCAGTTTGAAATATAGTTTACTAATTCTGCTGAAAAGTTGAAAAGGGAACTTGAGAGGATTTCGTAAACAAAAAAGTCGACAACTTGGTTTTCATCATATTTTGTATAATAAGCTGACATCTTCCGTTTTCTTTTCGTTTACAGCAAATAAACAGTTTCGTAACAGCTACGTTATTATTTGAAAGGGTTACTTTTCCCGTAATCTCTTTGATGATCAACCGCAAAGTGACCATCGCCGAATCCAATAACTTGATAAAGTGCGGTGCCAAATGTGTAACACTTGTCACGTTTTCCACGATGGTGGTGTTTATTACCCAGTGTCGGAGGTTGTGCTGATGTTAATAATGCGACGTGGTTTTGTGTGTAGAAAAAGGTGCATTAGTGGCCGGAAGAATGGTGCCTTTTTACCAACGAGGTTACTTATATACGTACTTATCTTTTTTCTACATAAAGAATTTGCAAGAAGGCTTTAGTTTTTTATCGCTAGTTCTTAAATAACTTCTTTCTTTGAACATAATAATAGCAACAATAGTAATAAAGCGAAAGTAAGTGACGACCTTTCGAGCGTAACAGTTTAAGTGAAAAAGTCGTTGGACCGCCCACGAACTTGCGGAACGGGCCAAGGACCGAGTCAGGCTGAAACTATCGCCTTTTCGCGGCCCCGAACTGGAAAAGTCCACTACTGGCTAAAGGGGTTCGTGGAGTGTCACACTGTGCTCGCCCGGCAGTTCCAAGATGCTCTCGACCAGAAGTCGCTTTTATAAATGAGAAGTCCAATACATATATAAATCATATATCTACTACTACTATACCTTAGTGAAACGAGTAGAAACAGAAATACCATTTTATAATATTCTCTTTCTCATTAGTTAAAATTTTAAACAGTATCGTGTTATTAAATACAAAAAAATAACACAAGCGAAATGAAACATAAAAGCCGAGAATAAGTGCTTTGTCTAATAGACTAGTCAAAATAAATTATATTACAAGAAGAAGTGCGATTCTTCGTCACGCGATCTCTAATGGCGTAATAAAGTTAGGAGAAAGAAAACTTTGTACCGCCACGGCAACGGGCTGCTCTTTTGCGTATTATTAACGTCGCCGTTGTAACATGACCTCCCGTTATTTTCTTTGCTTATTGATGTAACAGTAGTCTTTGAAATAGCAAAGTACTACAGGGGTTCTGGCTTTAATGGGCATGTTGCAAAATCTGTTTGTGCTAAAGTCGTCACGTGCATCCGCTGATGAGCCGTAGACGTGATATCACTCACTTGTACGTGACCCTTACTTTATTTGAGATTGTGCGTCTAAAGTTTAATGCGAGGGTAAAACACAAATATTCGTAACATCCTCTATTCTTCCCTTGAAATCATAAGGATTTAAAATATATACATCGATCGAAAATTTAAGTATTTGTTATTATGTACTGTAACACTGCTTTAAACGCAGAGATAATTAAAAATATAAAAAGGAAAACTTTACGCTCGCGTCGTAAAGTTGCGACCAAAATTTTTAATGAAGTCTAAAATGTTTGATTCTTTTTTGACATAAATTTTTGCATTCGTTGTTGGAAAACTTTGCAGTGAAAAATATGAAGGTAATAATTAACAGACTTCGGCATCTGAAAAATTAATTATCTTAATAATTTGCACATTAATTATCTTTAATTAATAACTATTTCTTCTTATATTTCTGGGTAAGTCAAGTTGTTGTTTGTATGTGCGATAACTACCAGCTCATCTCAAATATGCACATTTCTAAGAAAATCCTATAACTATATTTAACGCTATAATCTGGACATCTTTAAGGCCAAAGTGAACAGACACCTTCTAGGCAAACGTGTACCATCCTAGGTCTCTTCTTCGCCTTTCATCAAGCGAGATTGAGGTCAAACGTAAGCCTATTTATATATATAAAAAAATTCCTTAAAATTGGATATCTATTCAGTAATGAATTACTAAGAAGCTGGTGATATTTATATATTTCTGCTGTTTAGTGCGATATCGTGCAATAAAAATGCACAGAGTGAATAAACAATTGATGTAATCACTAAGGCTAGAACAGCAATATCATGACATTTAAAAAAAATAGTCCCTTATGTTAATTTATATATAATATGCAACTTTAATACCAAAATGTATAAGCTACTAGCTGTTATTCGCCACTTCGTGCGCGTGAAGTTCGTAATTTTCATATTTCTTTTGCAATTCTTTCTTACACAAATATTTAGAAGAGGAAAATGAAATTACCGAATTCAAACTTTTATCCCCTATTCCATACCCTGAGGGTTGTTTTCAAGAAAGCGCTTATATTAGTATGCATTGTTTTAAACCATTTACTAATAGTAACTATACTATACTAACAGTAGGTTAGGTAAGCCTCAATGCCGATTTAAGTGTCTCTAATTCATAAAACTCATTCTTATCGGATTCATACGCCCTATTTACACTACACCTTAGATTTAAAGTTTTTTTGATATTTTTTTATTGATATGTAATTTCCGTGATTTTGGGATTACTCACTGTTAACTCGCTAATATATATATTTACATATACCTTAAAGTAGCAGCCAGTAAATACATACAGCAGGGAAAAGGTCTCCTTCCTCCTCGTCCTCGAAATATTTTTTTTTATTATTGCTCAGCCATGCAACATTACTCACGACGTGTACCTTCACCGCCGAGCACGTGGTATTTAAAAATTTTGCAGTGCCGGTACCGTGGCCAGAAGCTACATCAGTCGCGGTATATGAAACTAACCTAGCGCCCTTACCACTAGCCTACTTCGGCTATATATAGCTTTAAAGATAGCTTATACACAACAAATGATTTAAGAGGGAATATATCACCTTTTTTTCCGAAAGTTAACCTCACGAGGATACAGGAGGATACGTATGTAGACGTATCCTCCTGAATAAACGGGGCTGTGGCGACTGACTGATGGTGAAAAATCTATTCGCATTTGCCGAACACGAATTCTCCAGACTAGTGATTGGAATCATTTTCTTACGTGCCAAGTGGCGGCTTTTGCTCTGCTCGAATAGACCGGATCGACCGCAGTTCTACTACGGCCCCGATAAATATCGTCGTGAAGTAAAGGCATCTTGTGCTTCTGAGTTTCTGAGTCAGTGTAACCGTAGCCCCTCTCCCCTCTCCTACCCTTCCCCTTTCCCTCCCCACCCTAGCCCTCCGCTTTCCCTGCCCCATCTCCCCTTTCTTAGCTAACGTTTAAGCCATGCGGTCGACATCGTGAACCTATATAGGCTGAAGAAGAATAAGGAAAATTCACTTCATTCCGCATACGGTTTCAATTACCGAATTTAATACATAAAATAAACGTTCTGTTACGAGAATACTGATGAATTTTATGGCCATTTTTACATAAATACCTTAGATAAATATTAAAAATTTACGTTATTTAGTTAAAGATTGACGATACGTATTTCAATCGAGATATATTCCTTTGTAATGTACGTATATCTGCGGATAACAAAGGACTTAGTAAGGTTCCAGTGATAACCTACGAAGGGAACGGAGGACAGATTATTGCGGAGTTGACCTTTTTTCCCAATATTCGAGATAAAATACTATAAAAGAAAACTACAATTACAATACCGACATACAGCTATAATAATAATGCTATATGTAATGTATAGGTTCAAAAGGTAATAAGATAACGTTAAAAAGATTTTAAAACGTCAGGCGTACCCTGGCGTGTTGATATCTACATAAATATTTTCAGTCCAAAACCTGTCGTAACTTTTTTTCTTTTATGGAAAAGGCGGTAAATGAGCCAGCGGTTCACCTGATGGTAAGTGATTGCCTTCACCCACGTACACCTGTAACACCAGAGGAGCTGCAGGTGCGTTGCCGTCCTTTAAGCGTATTTGGGTGATGGGAGGAGGGAAGGGGAGGAGGATGGCGAGGAAAGTGGGCCCCACTTGGATCTGGAGATATATAAATATATAGATGACCTCTTAGTATAACAATACAATGATGGTATTGGCTGTTAACTGTGCATTTTACTCGTATGTTGTGTATGTGTTTTTTTCGATTAAATTGAAATTTGGCATATTCCTTCTTATACCGTTGGTAACTAGTTTAAATGATTATCTTACCTTACCTTAACAGTAGATAAATGGTCTACTGCAGGACATTAGCCTCTTCTACAAGGACGATTTGCCATAATTGCCTCGCTCGACAAATAGATTGGTGACACCTCGCACTCAGACGCTGCTACCCGTCTTAGGTCTACTTAATTTTTATCTGGTATATTTCGATGTGGTAATATCGTCATCTGTCAGAATCTGATGAGAGATTTTCAAGATTTTTCCTTTCGTCACCTCTTAATTGGCATTGTCCCATGGGAAGAAATGGTAGATTGTTACGCCGGTACCACATTTGACTTGATTATCTGTTTCATTTGAATGACACAAAATACTAAAAATACTTAAACAAGACTTCAATAAAAATTTTAAACAAGAGTTTATAAAACCCAGTCAATGCTTAATGTCCTTTAGCGCCCATTAAAAAAACAGATCGCAAAACGCAAGCTGTGCTACGACCACATTAATAATTTATCAGCCACATGACGGCTGTTTGCTAATAAAGCGTGAATTCGCGCTGGAAATATTAATAAAAGCTGCTTGCAGCCGGAACTCGCTTCGTCGGAATAGCACAGTGCCGTCCCGCCACCCAATGACAAATGTCCAGTGGGAACCTTCATTTAGTTTCCATTTAAATTAAACAAGCAAATCGGTAAACAATAACTATAGTAGAAATGTTTATGAAAAAAATAATGTGAAACCATTAAAAACTTCTAAATAAATAAGCGCTTCGGATATACTGAAATATACAGAACGGATCATAAATTTGTTAAATATTTGTAAACAGTGGTTGCCATTTTCTCTATAAATATCTTCTATCCAGGTTAGATTGTATTTAATTTTAAGAAACAAAGTCTGTCACAAGGAGTGTCTTGTTTGTGGTTTGATCTTAAGGAATTAAATCAAATTCTTCTATTAACTTTTCATGGAAATTCTAGAAAGTGTCACAAAGTTTCATTAAAGTGTACAGATAACTAATACTCGTAGTAGTAACTAGTAAAGAAAATTGATCAATATGTTAACACTTATTGTTTACTTACAATTCTACAATCATTGTGGAAATAAGCAAAATTTTATATATTACTATAACTTTACTCACATAAGCCAATCCTTCTGGATTTTTTTTTGTACCCGAGTTGAAAAACAAGCTAACAGTCCTCCTGATGGTAAGTGTTAAACTGCTGTTTGGAGAAAGGGCTTTAGCACGTACGCCTGGCGACTCCGAGGCGGAAAAGGAGTCTGAACAATACACTCAACTCGTTATCACTGCATTATTTTATGCTACGTAGTAAACTATTTCTGTTCTGCTGTATCCTATGTATGCTAACAATAGTACAATTAAAAAAATCTCTGAATTAAAAATTGCATAGCGAATGTTTCTTTTAGTTAAGAACCTTCTTACTTAAACTTACCTAGATTTGCCGCCATTTCACATTTTTTTTGCACTGCGTTTGTTAAATAACAATAAAAAGTTAAAGAAAACTGAATAACAGTTGCACAAAGAGGATATGGACCCGTCATTCATGTTTAAGACGTTTCAAACGCTAGGTATCAGCCGTATATTTGTGTATCGTACTATCGAAAGTTACTACAACAATTCCTTTGTCGAAAATCATAAACAATCGAGGAGAAGGGACAAAGCCAGGATACGACAAAGCTCTATAAGAAAAAAATCTTACTATCGCTTGAAATAAAGATTCCCGCCAGGACACTGTCGCGAATTATGCGCTTGCTGTCCTGGTACGCTGGTGGAAGATCATCCGTTATCACATATGGTTTGACAAAGGATACTACCAAGAAGTCACGAACCTTAATGTTTAAATATACTTCGGCCGAAGTTTATCAAGGAACTGTCTTGGATCTTGTTGTGAAGATTCTCTATGATACAATTTTCAAAAAAAGGCCGTGAAATTTACAACAAGACTGCTCCTGGACCCATGGTACAAGCAACTCAATGCTGGCACGAGAATGTGGCAAGGCTTCAAAACAACTGAAAACTGACCTTCGTCCAGTCTACATCTGCACCCATTGAATTCTAAATTATGGCCTATATTTAAAGACAACCTGCTCAAAACATTATTCCGACGTTGAGTTTCTCAAGAAACCTTAAGAGCTAGCTTTCAGTGGTTAAATTCCCCATGGAGATAGTACATACGCAAATCCTCAGATTTGTAGCCAGAGAGATTAAAGATCTATATCGAAGCCAAAGGGGGCCACTTATAATAAATTAATCGATTCACACACTTTGGTAAATATGGAGACATAAGCTTTATTATTATTACACTGTTTCTATAACAAAAAAGATATTTTGATGTGTATCAGTAATTATGGCCATTACTAGTTATTTACTTGTTTCTACTTTTGCCAGAAGGAAACCGCCGATAAAACTTGTTATAATTATTCTTAATTTAATGGCCAAATACAAAAACAATTAGAATTACAGTACCTACTACTTATTTTGTGATAAGTTACTAGTAAATAATAACTATTATTTAATTAGACTTGAGAATTCTATTAAATTATCATCAATTAGTTGCCTAATTTTCTTCGGCTACTCAATATAACATGTAATATATTACCAAAAATAAAAACTAAGCTTGGATATGTTCATTAAAGACAATCCAAAGAAATCATCTTTTTCTGGAAGTCAGTTCGTCAGAACCCCAATTACCTTATTATCTTTGAAGACTTATTTACTTGTACTCAAGTGAGCGCAAAGAATTACAATTTATTTCTCCATTATCAGAACGAAGGAAGAAAATAAATTAATTAATACGTGTTTACGTATTTAATCTCATGCTACACAATAAGTTAATTAAAAAAAATATGTAAATAATGAAATTCATGAACGTGAGCTTTTGTTCCGAATTGCAAACCATGCTGATTTATCATTCCCGTGATGGTCGACATTGCAAGGCGCTGTCTCCACCGGGAAATATATAGCCTCTTTGAAGCGTAGAAAGATGGGTAATTTCATTGAATTTATGAACGTATCACGTTGAAATTGCGAGGTTGAAAATTTGGACATAAAATTGTGATAAACATTGTGTACTCCTTAAATTGAAAAGTGTTGTGCGGAAACCAGCCGTAAATGGGACATTATTGTTTTGAGACAAAAACAGAATAGGACGATATGAAAGTAGTTCTAAAGCCTTCTCAGAATGCAGTATGTACAAATATAATATTTATTGTTATCTAAATAAAGGTTAGAACGGAACTTGCCGACATTATTGCTGTCGCTATTAACACACCAACCCATCCATCCCCTATAAATAATCAATGAAGTTGAAGTTATATAGTCATATGAAGTTGCCCCCCTGAGGTCTAAGGTTGTAAGCTCCAGTCCCAGCAATTCAGTTTTCGGTTCTCATCATAGTAGGTGAAGCAGCATAAGTTTACGCTGTTACTCTGAGTCCGGTCCTTAACCCTTCCGGTCAAAACAAGTAACAAGATGACCACCCAATTTTCTTATGCCGTATCGTCTTATTATCCCGTTACAGTAACAGTAACCCACAACCATTCAAATTGTTTGAGATGGTTCCTCAATCCATTGGATGCCAGAAGTACATTTTTCGGATATTTCCCTTAGGAAACTTTAATGACACCATTAGATGAGTCGTGTGGTAATTTAATTAATCAACACATTGCCAAATCAATATAATATCAGGCTTCCAGGAGCTCTAGCAACGTCGAAATCTACTCCATTCCTCACCAAAACAAAAAAAAGACTATGCACAGTTACACACACAGGAGGTCAATTGGTGAAAACTTTACATTGTTTTCCTTTATTCCATATGAAGCTTATTTATGTATTAGATTTATGTTTAGCGTTAAAATAAAATTTTGGTACTCATTAGGTTGGGATACGAACAAATGCTCTGAAAAAATTATAATACGCAAAATAATTAATACGATGAACATTTTGTTAGTTTTCACAGACCAATACTATCATAGAAACACTCAGTAAATAATGAAATTCATGAACGTGAGCTTTTGTTCCGAATTGCAAACCATGTTGATTTATCATTCCCGTGATGGTCGACATTGCAAGGCGCTGTCTCCACCGGGAAATATATAGCCTCTTTGAAGCGTAGAAAGATGGGTAATTTCATTGAATTTATGAACGTATCACGTTGAAATTGCGAGGTTGAAAATTTGGACATAAAATTGTGATAAACATTGTGTACTCCTTAAATTGAAAAGTGTTGTGCGGAAACCAGCCGTAAATGGGACATTATTGTTTTGAGACAAAACAGAATAGGACGATATGAAAGTAGTTCTAAAGCCTTCTCAGAATGCAGTATGTACAAATATAATATTTATTGTTATCTAAATAAAGGTTAGAACGGAACTTGCCGACATTATTGCTGTCGCTATTAACACACCAACCCATCCATCCCCTATAAATAATCAATGAAGTTGAAGTTATATAGTCATATGAAGTTGCCCCCCTGAGGTCTAAGGTTGTAAGCTCCAGTCCCAGCAATTCAGTTTTCGGTTCTCATCATAGTAGGTGAAGCAGCATAAGTTTACGCTGTTACTCTGAGTCCGGTCCTTAACCCTTCCGGTCAAAACAAGTAACAAGATGACCACCCAATTTTCTTATGCCGTATCGTCTTATTATCCCGTTACAGTAACAGTAACCCACAACCATTCAAATTGTTTGAGATGGTTCCTCAATCCATTGGATGCCAGAAGTACATTTTTCGGATATTTCCCTTAGGAAACTTTAATGACACCATTAGATGAGTCGTGTGGTAATTTAATTAATCAACACATTGCCAAATCAATATAATATCAGGCTTCCAGGAGCTCTAGCAACGTCGAAATCTACTCCATTCCTCACCAAAACAAAAAAAAGACTATGCACAGTTACACACACAGGAGGTCAATTGGTGAAAACTTTACATTGTTTTCCTTTATTCCATATGAAGCTTATTTATGTATTAGATTTATGTTTAGCGTTAAAATAAATTTTTGGTACTCATTAGGTTGGGATACGAACAAATGCTCTGAAAAAATTATAATACGCAAAATAATTAATACGATGAACGTTTTGTTAGTTTTCACAGACCAATACTATCATAGAAACACTCAGTAAGTTTTTGAATTTGAATATTAGACCTCTTTGTCTATAATGTCATTTACATTACGTTCAATTTAATTTCGCCCATGAGAATAAACATTACTTCTCTTTTTGTTTTCACGGCCCAACTTTGCCTTTTCAAAAGCTATTTAGAGTTAGTTCTAAACATGTTAACTTGTTAAATTTGCGCTAATGGATTTTTCTGTTCAGAGTAGCGTTTGTATAACGATATTACAATGTTTGTATGTGCCGCATAAGCCACGGTTCCGCAGTGCTGAAACGACTTACTGCTATCTTGCATTTGCGTGGCAGATGCCGTATATTGATTGTAATATTTGAAGATGTTTTCAAAAGTTTGAATTAAATTGTTTTTATATTGCTTTAAAATATTTTTTAATATTTTTGAAAATCGCTAAACAATATGTTGTGCCGACTTTATGAAAAGATTTATTATGGTACTCGTATAAAGCTAGTATAATATGGCGGCGTCAAATAATCTGCAACCATAACTTATCCCGTAGGTGACGTAAAATTCGACTAAGGGATAATAGAAAAGAATATCTTTATACTATCTGGATGATGGACTATCTCTGATGTCGATGTATGCATGCCTAAGTGGCCTAAAAGGCAAAAGACATCATCTAAATAGTCAAATGACACGTAGTTGGGTAGCTAATCCATCTGCTAAACATACACTAGGTAAATCTTCCCACTAGGAGAGGCCGATGGTAATTTAAGAAGGTTGCTAAAGAAGGCAAATATATTACAACATATTAAATGCAAAAGATTAAAATATTCTATATGGGCATTGTTCATTAACTTCAATGGTGTTAATTTTCCTCAAAATATTTTATTTATTTATTCTTTATTGTGTCCCTAAAAAAAGAAAGGAATACAATGGGCGGACTTAATGCCTTTTGGCATTCTCAACCAGTCAACCCTGCGTGAGAAAGAAAACATGTTGACAGGTTCAAAATAAATAATAAATCGAAATTAAATATAAATATTAAATATATATCCCTTATATTATATTTACATACTTATAAAATACATAATACACTATACATAAACATATAATACATACATAAACAAATTAAATATGGAGAGGAAAATCTCAGATGGCATTTGCCTTCAGATAGTGACGGAGCAGGGTTTTGAAAATATATATCGAGGTGTTCCCTGTCGTTCATGACTATTCATTATATAATTTTTTAATTATTTTAAGTCACTGTTTTTCTAATTGTTTCGTTTAATATTTAGTTATTATTTCTAGTAATGTACATTAAACAAGACATATTTAAAATTATTCAAAAATAAGAAATACCTAAATAGTATTACAAGAAAAATGTACCTTGTAATGTACCTTGTTCAGTTAAAGCGGTAATATAAAAACAATATCTGGCGAGATACCCTCAGCGAAAGAGGATATTTTGTAAACATTTTACTGCGTCCCAGCCTGTGACGATACTGTGGACGCTGTAGTTGCAAAATGGCAGTTTTTACTGCCTTCAGCGCTACCGTTCAGTAATGTTATGTCTTCGAAATAGGTGCTGTTGGCATTTTATAAAAAAAAACTCTTAAGAAAACACATACAATATAGTAAATTGTATCCATTGTATAGTGAGAAGTATGTATCGTAATAATTACGATACATACTCCGAGGATTTTGATTTTACTTTAAGAATAATGACTTGAAATCCAGTGCTTATGTAGTTTAGGCATAAATAACCGGTCAAATTACACCAATACTACCTATGTGGCGTCCTTCACATGACCTTTGCACATAACCAGGTTTCTGCATGCCGTTTTTCTTCATCACAGGACATAATATGATAAATCAACACTTAAGTGTACCACAAAATAATAAAGGAAAATATATATAACGAAATATTAGGCACTTGCTCGGAGCCTGATCTTTAATGCTAAATAATTTCCATCAAAATAATAGGAAATAATCGAATGTAACTGTTATAATACTGTTAGTAAATTATTGGAATCTGAATTGTTTAAAAAATAAAGATCGATTGGAATAGGAATATTTCGGCACATTAACGCTTCAGCATCGACTAGATTTTCGAATTGTAACAAAATGTTATCAACGTTATGCAAAACGCATTTATAATGCTTTATTCTGTTATATAATATTTATATACCAAAATAAAGCATGATAAAACTATTTAAAGTGTAGAGAGGAGTTTTGCTTCAGCTAAGTCGTCTTTTTCTAAATCACCAATTTCTATTTCATAATATTTCACTAATTATTCATACGGAAATTCTGCCGTATTTTGTATAGTGATGGACATAAGTAAGAAAATATTTTTTTCTGTACTATTGTCTTCCAATTTGTGAATAATTTTAAAGATAATCCAGCCATATATTAAAATTGTGGAGTGTCAACTCAATGTTATCTAGTATCACCAAAGTTATTCGTGTCACTTCGTATTTCTAAAGTTAAACCTAACCTAACCTAACCTACTAGAAGTGGTTAGTTAGAACTTTGTTGCAAGGTGTTTGCTACGAAGTGCAACTGCGAGTGACAGTATCGTGAATGTCGACGGCGTCAGGGCGACGACAACTTTGTGGCGACATTCTCGATAAGCCCACAAGTATACAACCCGCAAACTAATGTCTCTGGAACTTACCTCCACATTCATCAGTCTTCGCCGCCACGCAATTCTAACAATTGTCTTCGGAATTAATTCGATGTTTAGCACATTATAAATCTATGTAAACGTTTTTATTATTCTGTGGTATGATTTTATTAAAAAAAACTTTACCCTTATCCACTATAGGAATTTCTCCTGCGTCGAAGAGGCAATTCGAATACACAAATTGCAAATAGACGAACACAAACATAGACCTGACCCAATTATATCATGTAAATATTAGTTAAACGCATAGTCACTGCGCCACCGAGTCGATTTAACTTTAAATAAGATTTTTTGCTTATGATAGCTCCCTGTTATAATTTTATATTAAATCACAGGATTCTTCCTGATGCAGAGCGCAAATGGATATATAACTATGAAATCACGATAAATTTAGTAAGTAACTGTGTAGTCTCTTATACTTACACTTGGCACTTTGTAATCTCGTATACTATATTAATGCCAATAAAAAGGTTTTATTTAGAGAAATTGCAAATATAAGTTCTTTAATATTGTATTTTCTACCGCTTTTGCCCCACTGCGTAGTTTAGCCGCTGCTGAATTCCACACGCTGATGAATACCGAATCATTGCATTTTAGTATAATTTTCAATATTTTCGCTTTCTTCACTTTGCACCATATCACCTCCTCTTTGCTCACTATAATGGATTTCAAGCACATCATTGTATAGTGCAACAAACAGCACTGTGGAATCAACTTACCGCAGGGATATCTCCCACAATGAAGTCTTGAATGAAGAAAAGAGCTTTCGAATTTGCAGAAAAAACTTCAAAGGCACACAATGCATCAATAGTAGTCGTACATCCGGTGGTGACTGTGATTCCATCGTGTTGCTGAGACTGTGATTATCTGAAATTATATTTACAAGTTTGCTGCTATATTTTTTCTTGGTCTCTAGAATAAAGAAATATTTTTCGGAAGTAATAACATGTTAATGTCAAATATAATAAACCATATAAAGTAGTAAGCTAAAATTGTAACTGCGAATTGTTAAAAGTCATTAAAAAAAATTAAATATATAGAAAAAACTATTTAGTAAAAACTTATATCTACAGATAACGGAATAAGCTAATTACTTCAAAAGCTATATTCGAATTATCTTATTTGGAAATAGTTTTTATTACACTGTATGCCTAATACGGTCAATACGCTTAAAAGGTCTAGATCTAGATAGCCACAGCTAAAACTCGTCGAAAAAAAATGTACCGTAAAAAATAAATAACACAAAATATAAACAATAATCTCTCATTGCCATATACCCAATATTGGGGTGGTCGGTAAAGAATATGCCACCCCCTTTCATCTAGTGGGTGCCGTAAGAGACGACTAAGGGAAAAGTAGCAACGGCTAACGACAGATGGCGGGATAACGAGCTCGAAAAATACCAGGCCAAAAAAGGACCGATGACGAGTAGCAAAGTCTAGAGTGTGAGGTGTCTGATACCGCGATCGCCTATCCATTTGGCGACTATGGCAAATCGTCCTTTTGGGAGGCCATATTTAGCAGTTGACTATTTACAGGCTGTTAAGTTAAGGACAGGTTCTGAGCCCATCGCCGTCTGAACGTTCGGACTAACGATAGCAATCGTACACAGTTTACAAAAAAGGTCTTTTGATTCAGAGATCCTTTAACTACTCGGCTAGGATTATATATAGTGCTTTTTTTTTAAAGAAAATTCAATGTAGGTGTCGACGTAGAATAATTTAAAGTATAAACTATTGTAATCAATCCGATTCTATACAACAATATACGAGGTAATGGAATAGCTATGTCAAACTTTGAAATAAATCAAATAATTATTAATTTAAATTAATAAAAACGCAACCTCGTAGTATATTGAGTTACCAGTATGTTCAGAGTGTGAGGCTCCGTTAGTAACATAACTTTGCCCGATTACACTAAAAGACGCCAAGTAAAGCTTGGCCACCCAGGTTACTTAAAAACTAATTTGCAAATCAAAATTGCAAGCTTTTGGCATATTTGAGATTTTATCATCTCTATTATTTAAGGGCTTCCTAAGATAGTTACCAAATTGAACACAATATTCGTATTACAAAAAGTAAGGGTATCTTCTTTGAAAGCGTCCAACTCGTTACGTGAACTAGTAAACGTTCAAATTGTAGAGTGAGAGTCTTATATTTAATAATAGTATATCCATTTGAAAATGTATTATTGCTTATTAAAATGTTATAGCTTCTACTCTGGTAAGGTTTGTAACAATATGTTAGAGATATTTTTTAAAACTGTGTTTGATTCAAGACGAAAATCGTTAGGCGAAAGTATTGAATATAATTTGAATTTGAGATTGAATTGGAGATAAAATTCATTCAAGGGAAAAAACATACCTTAGAAAAATGTACGAGTATATATTATCACCAGCGAAGACGTAAAAAATAAATGTGTCACTCGCTTTCAAACTTTTAACCTATACATAGCATAGTAGAAAACAAAGGTAACGAAAAATGTATTTGTCGTAAAAAACTATTTCTTGATAATATTCCTATAATAAATTGGTTTTGGTGCGAAATAAATATTTCCTATAATCTTCAAAAAAAGATATATTCTTTGTGAAAATTAAGTATTTCCAGTCAAATGCACAGACATATCAATTCTCAAGGAATATTACAGTATTATTTTAATATAAAAAGGTCTCATCTCTTTAGATCTTACAAAGCTATAAGCACTGGAACTTATTTATGAATTTATTTGTAATATTTTGAACTACTCATTTATTACTCAAAAATTAGCAACTCTCGTGCAAATTACTTGCCAATTTGCTATTAGGATTTCCGCAAATTATATTCATTTTAATGGTTCAGAATGGCTGTTGGTACACATAAATCCCGCTAGGCATCTGCCACTTACCTGCACAGGAGCGTGAAATTTGCGCCTGCAATTTATACCGATATCAGTATTTCTTGAAGGAAGAGCTACGCGGACAAATACTGAAGGAAGAGCACTTTATTTATCTTTTCCACTACTTCGTAAAACATATCAACAATACGTTCGTAATCAGATTACATTTATTTTAAAAAGTTTTGTTGCGTAGCGAAATATCCTACATTATTAAGTTATTTGGGCCATAGTAATATTTTAAGTAGATAGTACATAAAATATCGCCCTTTTAATAGACACACACACCTCTACCATAAATTGTATGGTCAACGACACTGCAATAAAATTTATATGAATTGCTTCTAGTTAACTCTTAAGACAAAAGATAAGTTTCAAACAATAAATTTCCCCCTGCTGGGAAGACCTAGGGAGCATTAGTGCCAGGAAAAGTCCTCTAAGCTACCCCTGTGCTGAATGATCTTCACAAATCGTCGAAATATTTCTTTATTATTTCTCAGATATGCTGGTTTTGTCACGTTCTCTTTAACTGAATTTAGTTAACCAGATATTAAGTTCGGCACATACATTGCTTTACAATTTTAGGGTGCCACCAAGAATTGAAGCCAAGCCTCTAATCTGCCACGGCTTCTAGTTGATGCTATAGATAAGCTCACTCATGTACATTTTTAACCAATCTTAAGAGCTTTGGCTCGAACAACCAGCAGATAAAGGAAGTAAATAAAAACAAAAGATTATTTCTTTCAATAAATTGTTGACAGGAGGTGTCGACGCGCCCGAATTCGGAGAGCCTATTACCAACCTGACGGTTCCCATCGGGCGTGACGCGACCTTCAAATGTATAGTCGTCAATCTAGGCAATTATCGGGTATGTATTTTGTAATTACTACAATCACATAATTACACGTTGAGTGCTTTAGTAATTGGTTGTAAACATTTTGACGGAAACACATTATAATTGTCATAGTATATATAGTATTCTTTATATAATATATTAAGCTGGTAACAAACTTCTGTTCCCAATATCATATACAACTAACAAGTAAAAGAGAGAAGATGTAAAACAACCGTAGCCTTTTAGTAATAGAAATTGTAATTAAATTTATAGTTTTATAGGCAAAAGCTTTTCTATTACAGACAACAATACTGTTCGTTATGAGCGTCGAATATTTATAACGTTCTTTGTTCGCGTACGACAGGTGGGTTGGGTGAAGGCGGATACAAAAGCGATCCAAGCAATCCACGAGCACGTGATCACGCACAACCACCGGGTATCCGTGTCACACAGCGACCACTTCACCTGGTACCTCCACATCAAAAACGTGCAAGAAGAGGATCGCGGGCAGTATATGTGTCAGATTAATACCGATCCTATGAAAAGTCAAGTTGGTATCAAAAATCTATTTTCTTTTATCATAATTTCTAATATTGTATATACGTACAATCAATTACATTTAACAATTATTACGCATAATTATTAGAAATTAGGAACACAATAAATTTTTTCATTGCGAAACGTAGTATCCTGTAATGAGAATTATTTCAAGTGAAGTTTTTATTATTTTGTATTTTGATATTTATTCTAAGTATAGATTTTGTTTGATAATATTTATTCGGGGAACGGACATGTTATACAGTTTATTACCTTGCATGGCTATAAGTTCTGTTACACATAAACATGCATATAATTTTATAAATAAACAGTGTAATAATAATAAAACGTATGTGTACATATTTATCAAAGTCTAAGTAATTATTTAAAAGCAATTTTATTCAAAGTTGCCGCCTTTAGCTTTGATTCAGGTCTTTAATCTATCTGGCTAGGAATCTATGAATTTACGTAATGTCTCCATCGGCGATTTAGCCACTGCTAACTACAAAGATTTTTTGAGAGACACAATGTTGTAGTAACGTGTTGACCAATGTTGTAATAGTTTATTTTAGTTATTTCCCTTCCAATGTGTATATGAAAAAGTAATATATGTTTATAAAAATATAAATATATTTAATAACAATAGTAATGTACCTAATGTAAATACTAGGAACAGACTCAACCTTTAGTGCCAATTACTGGACTCCATAGAGTCAGTAAATAGTTCATGTGACAATGTATACGTTTCTAGAACATAATCCCAGCACTTACACAAAGTCTTTCGAATTTCACAATATCTTTGTAAACATTATAATGTGAATACATGGATGATAATAAGTCTTGAGAATGAGTTGCTGGCTTTCAAACTGTTTCTAAATGTTGTATTGTAATAATATAATACTGTATAATTATTATAAAAATATTTAAAAAAACATGAAAAAGAAGAGGATACATACGGACTTTCTATTAACAGTGTCTTCTCCGTCATAGGAACCTTATTATGAAACACTAGTATTATATTTATAAAATAATTGCGAAAGTTTGTCATTCAATCACGCATAAACGACGTACCAATTTTCATGAAATTTGGTAAAGTTGGGAACCTTGAAGGACGTGAAGGAAGGATATGGACTACTTTTTACCCCAGGAAAATCTCGGGAAAATTTTCTGCGCGGGTATAGTCACAGTCAGAAGCTAGTAAATTATAACATGTGAGCATTCACGATCGCTTTTCACTAGAGCTTATTTGGGACAATGTGACAGGAGACAGTCCAATATAACGATACATTTCCTATGTAAGCTTCAAAAAACTCATTAGTACGTGCCGTCCAGAAAGGGGAACAAACTCGATGTAACTATTATGTGAAAATCTACTACCTTCTACATAAACCTATCCTGTGTTTACATAATGCGTCCAATAGTATATCTGTCTGAGCTCATTTATCGGGCATAACTGCCTAATATAGTATGCAATCGTATCGTCTGGGCAATGCAAAATCCGTACGCATTTAATCTCACGAACGTGATCGTATATGATTGCCAAAGCATGTACAGAAATAGTCTTAAACATAGTCTACGCAGGTTCTACGTAATTCACATGTACATAGAACTGCAAAAATCAGTAGTGCCTAAAATATACTTAATCCATAAAAATCGGTTGTGATTGACTCCGAAACAAATGTTTGTGTTCTGCAACCACTCTGAGAACTTTTTAAAACTAGTAACTATTGTTAACATTACTGTTACTGTTGTTTTCATGAGCAAAAACAAATAACTGTTTCTTTTAGATGGGATATTTAGCAGTCGTTATTCCACCTGATTTTATACCCGAGGAGACTTCAGGAGATACCATGGTGCCGGAAGGAGGTACGGCGCGAGTATCCTGCAAGGCTCGTGGGATCCCGCCACCGCGTGTAATGTGGAAGCGAGAAGATGGGCATGAAATCGTAGTAAGGGACCAAAATGGCTCTAAAACTAAAGGTATATATATATATTTATAAAAATAAATAACAAAGGTTATTTTCAAAAACAAAATTATTTCCTTAAATAAAGAAAAAATATGACAAAATAAAGAAAATAATAACAATTTAATGAAAATAAATATATGAGAGGACTCTAATTGGTCATTGTCCGACATGTTTGATGGAATAAGTTATTCAAACCTTTTAAATTTGCGTTATAGTACAACGTGTTGCGGAATAGGCCATTTGATTTTATAACACAAAAAGAGGTAGATACGTTACTAGCGCAACGAAAATGAAGGGTACAAAAGGCTACAATTGTTGCCTCTGGCCACAGTCGCTTTCGCATAAGTAGGTGATAAGCACATGCTTTAATTATAAATTAATTTGTATTATTAAAAAGATTGACCTAAGTTTGCACTAAGAATTTTGAGGTAGATAGCATTCTACTTTTATTATGCTTTGAAACCCTTGAGCGTAGAGGGGAATTTTTGTACTTTGTTTCTCTCAAATATCATCCTTACTCGCGTGTGGTGCGCCCTTTGTCTGAAAATAGATGTTTGGCGAAAAATGGCGATAAATTATAATTCCCATTGAAGTATAACGAGTGTGATTTTATGTATACTGTTTGTATATTCGAGTTTTACCAACAGAGAACTAGTTCTTAAAATGCGAAAACATCCACTAAAATTTAAATTGTAAATCTTGCAAACGACTTAAATCAATTAGTTGGCGAGCTATAAATGGTTAAGGGAAAATTTCATTGGGGTATTGTTTTACAAATTACTGTTGTAGAAAAGCAATCCGATTCCCCTCGAACAAACCCACAATACAACCGATAGCATCAACACTCAGACACGCGACCACGGAATAACAGTGATTGAAAGGTCGTGTTCTTTTGCAGTGACGGGTTCATAATAATATCAGAAATAAAATGTAAATCATAACAACAAATTCTATAATTTCTATTTCTTAACTTTTACCACAAATTAAGGAAGCAATAAAACAATCTAGCATTTCGAAATCGTAAAACGCCGTGCTCGTACGCGCAGGCAATATTGTTCAGCTAGAACAAGAAGTTGACCCCAAAATTTCACTTAACTGCTAGCTGTAGGAAAAATATTTCATTTGTCTGAGTTTATTTGAATAGTGCAAGGACTGCATTGTTTTTCTGAATATGTATAATAATACGAGTGTCTGTGTGACCGCATTTGTGAGGCCACAATGAGCTGCCGGCGACTATTCTCGGGATGAGTTTTGCGTCCAGTATTGTTTAAAGTTTGTCGTAATTAGTAGAGTTCTACGCTGAATAGACTTCTAGGTCTCATTGTACGTATACTAGAACCCTTTGAATAGGTCACTGAAAAAATCTTATTGAAGCCAAATATTGATATTTTGTGCAATGTTTATTTACTTATTATGCCTATATCCTCACTAATTTTTTTATTCTTAAACCTCATTCCGGTTCCTCGCTTGATCACAATGCACGCTTATCATTAGAATGATAGGAGCGCTGGCGACTGACTGAAAAGAAAGAACATTAGTCGATTCCAAATCACACAGATTGGTAATGGGAAGTACTACCGCCCATTCGATGATGTCAGCACTGGGCTCTACAACCCATATTACCCAGGGTCTTTTTCATGTTCAACTTTTAGCAGTGATATTATCTGTGGATTTATAATTGTGGCTCACTATTTATATGTTTCCGAAGCTATATGTTATATAAAATTATTTTTATATGAATTTACTATGTTCGTTGTGTATTGTACATATATGTATGTATGGTATTGTATTAAAGACTACCTTAGGCATTTTACTTTTTTAATTTATCAGCCTGTAAAAGTTCGCTTCAAGGCTTTTCCTTTAAAGCGCTAACGTGTACGTGATAGAGCCAAGCGGTAGCTTTTGCTGCTGCTCAAATGGGTCGCTTCGATCGGCATAGTTCCACGACTTCGCAGCATACTGACGTGAAGTAGAGGCATAATGTGTTCCTGCATTTCGTTCGGTGAGTGAGGTAACCGGAGGCCCAATTCCTTCTCCCCCATACCCCTCCGCATCCACTCTCACATCCCCCAAATTGCATTTGAGGCCGGCAACGTACTGGCAGCCCTTCTGCTGTTACAGATGTACGTGGGCGACAAAAATCACTTACCATCACGTGAGCCGCATGCTCGTTTGCCCCTTTTCCACAAAAAAAAAACCAGCACGGCGGTATGAAAAATTGTACTCACCACGCTGGGTACCGAGTTGGTGAATGCAGAACCGGCACTGGAGATACTACTCCTCATCATTATTGGATGCAGACCCTCGCACTGGAGATACTACTCCTCATCACTATTATATGTCATTTGGGATCGGTATATCGCTAAAGCGTCGTTAGTTGATGAGCAGGTCGCACCATGTGCACGTGAGGTTGATATACGAAGAAAAATATGGTATATTCTCCCTTACACCCACTTACATTCTTAAGGTAGTTTCCCGCGGTGCGTCGTTTTGCGGACGAGCACGCACGACGTACCGTAGGTTCCGTCGTTGTACACTACAGGACCGAGCCCTGCCACGGTGCGCCGGTGGGGCCTTTTCGTATCCGTAACACTTTAACTTAAACTTTAGACCATTTATCTCTGTTTAATAAAGTATATGTAAATTATAATATTTTTACAGTATTGTCATATCAAGGCGAAGTATTGAAGTTGACAAAAATATCGCGGTCTGAAATGGGAACTTACTTGTGCATTGCGAGTAATGGAGTACCACCCACAGTCAGTAAGAGGATTCATATAAGCGTTCATTGTAAGTAGTCATTTTTAAATGTCCTTTAAATAATATTTTTATACATCTTTTTCGATGCGTACTGATTGTATAATAACATAATATGAAATATAATAATTTGAAATAAGAGATAAGTTCTATTTTGTTGAAAATTTACCTTTAATTAGTAGTCGAATTAATATAAATTATTATTCGAAGGATTGGAGTATACATTACGTTAATAAAATTTACAGTCGGTATTATATTACGAAATGAAATAAGACTACAGTAGATTGTATACTGTAGTCAAATTATTTGTAACGTAATGTTTCAATTCGCAGTTCATCCTGTGATCCAGGTGCCAAACCAGCTTGTAGGCGCGCCACTCGGCACTGATGTCACTCTTGAGTGCTACGTTGAATCTTCGCCTAAATCTATCAATTATTGGGTAAAAGATCCAGGTAATATCTATTTTGATTCTTCAATAAGGTTACTTATATGGTGTTATAAAGTGTAATTGTGTAATTCGTAGATATGTTTTAAATAGTAATAAAATCACAAAGTCATTAATTTTCGTTTACGTTAAGTTACTAAAACTCTTATTTTATTTGAAGATTACATGAGATTTATACAATTGTTAAGACTTAAACCGTTAAGAAACAAAGTAAAATCTAAAATTTTCATGATATGCAAGGAATAATTTATTTTTGTGTGGCAGCCCTTATAAGAAACCAAACAAATTATAACACAGCCATAAAACTCCTAGGTGTCTGCAGCAATCACTTACCATCACGTGAGCCGCATGCTCGTTTGCCCCTTTTCCACAAAAAAAAAAAAAAAAAAAAAAAAAAAAAAAAAAAAAAAAAAAAAAAAAAAAAAAAAAAAAAAAAAAAAAAAAAAAAAAAAAAAAAAAAAAAAAAAAAAAAAAAAAAAAAAAAAAAAAAAAAAAAAAAAAAAAAAAAAAAAAAAAAAAAAAAAAAAAAAAAAAAAAAAAAAAAAAAAAAAAAAAAAAAAAAAAAAAAAAAAAAAAAAAAAAAAAAAAAAAAAAAAAAAAAAAAAAAAAAAAAAAAAAAAAAAAAAAAAAAAAAAAAAAAAAAAAAAAAAAAAAAAAAAAAAAAAAAAAAAAAAAAAAAAAAAAAAAAAAAAAAAAAAAAAAAAAAAAAAAAAAAAAAAAAAAAAAAAAAAAAAAAAAAAAAAAAAAAAAAAAAAAAAAAAAAAAAAAAAAAAAAAAAAAAAAAAAAAAAAAAAAAAAAAAAAAAAAAAAAAAAAAAAAAAAAAAAAAAAAAAAAAAAAAAAAAAAAACCAGCACGGCGGTATGAAAAATTGTACTCACCACGCTGGGTACCGAGTTGGTGAATGCAGAACCGGCACTGGAGATACTACTCCTCATCATTATTGGATGCAGACCCTCGCACTGGAGATACTACTCCTCATCATTATTGGATGCAGACCCTCGCACTGGAGATACTACTCCTCATCATTATTGGATGCAGACCCTCGCACTGGAGATACTACTCCTCATCATTATTGGATGCAGACCCTCGCACTGGAGATACTACTCCTCATCATTATTGGATGCAGACCCTCGCACTGGAGATACTACTCCTCATCATTATTGGATGCAGACCCTCGCACTGGAGATACTACTCCTCATCATTATTGGATGCAGACCCTCGCACTGGAGATACTACTCCTCATCATTATTGGATGCAGACCCTCGCACTGGAGATACTACTCCTCATCATTATTGGATGCAGACCCTCGCACTGGAGATACTACTCCTCATCATTATTGGATGCAGACCCTCGCACTGGAGATACTACTCCTCATCATTATTGGATGCAGACCCTCGCACTGGAGATACTACTCCTCATCATTATTGGATGCAGACCCTCGCACTGGAGATACTACTCCTCATCATTATTGGATGCAGACCCTCGCACTGGAGATACTACTCCTCATCATTATTGGATGCAGACCCTCGCACTGGAGATACTACTCCTCATCATTATTGGATGCAGACCCTCGCACTGGAGATACTACTCCTCATCACTATTATATGTCATTTGGGATCGGTATATCGCTAAAGCGTCGTTAGTTGATGAGCAGGTCGCACCATGTGCACGTGAGGTTGATATACGAAGAAAAATATGGTACATTCTCCCTTACACCCACTTACATTCTTAAGGTAGTTTCCCGCGGTGCGTCGTTTTGCGGACGAGCACGCACGACGTACCGTAGGTTCCGTCGTTGTACACTACAGGACCGAGCCCTGCCACGGTGCGCCGGTGGGGCCTTTTCGTATCCGTAACACTTTAACTTAAACTTTAGACCATTTATCTCTGTTTAATAAAGTATATGTAAATTATAATATTTTTACAGTATTGTCATATCAAGGCGAAGTATTGAAGTTGACAAAAATATCGCGGTCTGAAATGGGAACTTACTTGTGCATTGCGAGTAATGGAGTACCACCCACAGTCAGTAAGAGGATTCATATAAGCGTTCATTGTAAGTAGTCATTTTTAAATGTCCTTTAAATAATATTTTTATACATCTTTTTCGATGCGTACTGATTGTATAATAACATAATATGAAATATAATAATTTGAAATAAGAGATAAGTTCTATTTTGTTGAAAATTTACCTTTAATTAGTAGTCGAATTAATATAAATTATTATTCGAAGGATTGGAGTATACATTACGTTAATAAAATTTACAGTCGGTATTATATTACGAATGAAATAAGACTACAGTAGATTGTATACTGTAGTCAAATTATTTGTAACGTAATGTTTCAATTCGCAGTTCATCCTGTGATCCAGGTGCCAAACCAGCTTGTAGGCGCGCCACTCGGCACTGATGTCACTCTTGAGTGCTACGTTGAATCTTCGCCTAAATCTATCAATTATTGGGTAAAAGATCCAGGTAATATCTATTTTGATTCTTCAATAAGGTTACTTATATGGTGTTATAAAGTGTAATTGTGTAATTCGTAGATATGTTTTAAATAGTAATAAAATCACAAAGTCATTAATTTTCGTTTACGTTAAGTTACTAAAACTCTTATTTTATTTGAAGATTACATGAGATTTATACAATTGTTAAGACTTAAACCGTTAAGAAACAAAGTAAAATCTAAAATTTTCATGATATGCAAGGAATAATTTATTTTTGTGTGGCAGCCCTTATAAGAAACCAAACAAATTATAACACAGCCATAAAACTCCTAGGTGTCTGCAGCAAGTTTTAACATTTTTCATAAAACTTTTCGCAAGAAAGATGAAATTCTAATATTGAATTTGAAAGTAAGTGTCTTAAGTAATAAATTGTTTCGCAGGTGAGCTGATAATACCATCTGAGCATCATGAGATGACTGTAAGACAGAAGTCTATGTTCGAAGCCGAAATGTCCATGACTATTAAAAATATTCGCCGAGAAGACTTAGGAAGCTATATTTGTGTAGCGAAAAATTCTCTTGGAGATGTTGAAAGCAAGATTCGACTATATGGTATATATATTTGCTAACATTCCTTAACTAACATAGTTCAAATTTTATATAGAACATTTAGAAAAGGCATATTATATCCATCTAAGTACCCAGCAGCGAATACATATCAGAATAACAGTCCACTGCAGAGTATACGGTATGCGTACTTCCGGTATGCGTATATTAGTTTGCAGTGGACTGTTATTCTGTCGAAAGGGAGGATTTATCATAATCACTATGCTTGACAGATGTGTTGGCGATAGGAATATTAGACGCCTAGCACGTTAAACGTTGCTTTCCGTCTAAAGTCTGTGTATTTTTGGCCTGGAACTTTTTAAAATTGTTAATTCTCCAACAGTCTGACATCATCAAGGCCGCAGTCAAACCTAAATACACTCGCTGGAAGAAAATATGGGCTGATTTTCTTACATTGTTACCTTACCACAATGACGGTTCCTAAGTTGAAGTTAAAAGGATTTTCTTATAAACTAAAAACTGTTTATCTTTTCTTATTATTATTAGGCTAAATACACTGCTGGAAAACAAAGCGCTAACTTTTTTGGAAGTATTTGCCTGTACTCCTTACGCTGAGTAAATAATTTGGTGAGCGGATAGCCAATCAGGAAGCTTCAGTTCAATCCCTTATATGGAGAGCTCTTACCAATTATTAATCGAAACTTATGTATGATTTGTATTGTATGCCCGAATAGTAAGCTTATCACCACTCGCCATTGCGTTGTTCCAAAGAAGCACGTGATAGTTAAAAGAGATAAAACGCCTAAAATAAATCTTCCTCTTACTGTCTTGAGATTTGTTTTTATATATTTTTTAATTGCCAGGTAATAACCCACTGATAAGCACATGCCTCTTCTACAGATAGGATTTAATCAGAAAAGTATTTGGCATTTTCAAGATGGTTATTTCGCCATCTATCAAAATATTTTCGGGAGATTTTTCAAGCATCACCATTTAGTATTATGGTTCAGCTAACTCAGATAAAAATTTTGCCATTGCCATTCTGCAATGCGTGTATGTAAGGTTAACTTTCGGAGTAAAGTTGGTACCGTCCCCTTATTTATTTATATATTTATACTTTATTGTCTACACCAAAAGGATTACAAAAGGCGGACTTAATGCCTTTTGGCATTCTCTAACACTCAACCCAGGGCGTGAAGAAATGTGGTGATAGGTGCATCAAATTTAAAATAATATAAATATTAAAAGGCTAATTGAGAAATATACCACATAATTAAAACATATATATTATACGTTCTAATTAAAAGTTACTCAAGTAAATTGAAGTATTTAAAGTAACTACTTGTTTTGACACAGAAATACCAGGTAACGATCGGCATGTGTACCAATATCCGGACGAGAGGACAACTTCAGATGATGAGTATGGCACAGAAATATACGACGACGACGATATATTAAACAGCAGCGACAACGAGAAAAGCAACCGAGTACCAGACCGTGCGAATAAATGGTACTCGAGTGATGGTAAAATTATCGTTACGAGTTCAAATAACGTGACTCCCGTTATAACTGTAACTTTAACTATAACAATGATCTTCCTACTTCCTGTGCTTATTTAAATTAATATTTTAAATGCTTGTAACCAAAATATCAAACGCAATTCAAATTCCGAAAAGTTTTAATGGACATTGTAATTCAAAGTCATTAACTATTGTAGGAAAATTTTGCGTTAAATCTCAGTTTCGTTGGCTTATTAGATTTTTTTATTTTACACTATGCTGTTATCACAGTTGAAAATGTTATAGTTTAAATGTCTGCAATTCTATTTACAGATACATAAGAACTTAATGGACATAATTTAAAGTTTTTCTGCAAACTATAACCCATTAATATTAATTTATTATATATAAACATGTAACGTGATAATAACTAGGTTAACACATTAAGTGTATATAGATTATTTACTATAAACCTTTAAACAATATATAATATAATAACGTCTCTTTGCCAATAAGTCACCTTTTAATACACTTCTGATATTAAAGTTAGAGGATGTTTGTATCGAACGTATAAGATGGAGAGTGATGATAACATGTAAATAGGTAATTTTAAGTAGATCAGTAAATTTTACGGTGTTTATATAAAATTTTTGATTGGCTTCAATCTAAGTTCACTGTAAATATTTTTTACATCATTATTATTATTATCGGATCTTTAGATTGTGTTACAGCCAAAACGAGTATAACCAGAATATTATAGTCCATGTCCAGATTCGTGAGACAAAGTTGTACGTTTTTTTTAAAAGCTAGTTACAAGAAATGAATATCTTGTGTAAGTAAGTGGGATAAAAAAATTACCATGACAATTGAGTTTTCAAATTTAGTTAACATGTTGAAATATAAAAGTTAATCGATATTTGCTGATGTTTTTTTTTATTTTAATAAGTCAACCTTATTTTATAACACTATTAAAATATAGTTAGAACATCAATCAAATCACATGTTACATGTTATAGTATACTGTTAGCTGTTCTTATTGTTACCCGATATTACTTGTCTTTTTGGTTTCATACATTAACAAAAACACTGATCTAATGTTACCTAATATCGTTACAAATGTCTTCAAATAGTTTATAGCTGAATATTATTCTGCAGAAAGATATATGTTAATAACTTTATCGTTATGATATTACAACTATAATAAAACTGAGGAATTGTAACCAGGTATTTTGTATTTTATTTAAAAATACCCCTCTAAAAATATCTTCCATATATGCTAACATTGCATCTTAAGGTGGTTATACTTCTTGTTAACTTATACGAGTTATCTTAACATATTGTTAAGATGTTATGATAATATCAGAGAAGTGTTCTCTAGGTAGATTGTTTCTAAGACAACATTTTTTGTTGTCTGGTTGCAATTGTTTTGACAACTCGCTATTTGGGTATGGTTTAACAAAGGGTGTTAAACATTCGCGCAGACATAGCGCCAATCGTTCATCTTCATAGTCCTGTATTCGAAATAACGCTTATAACCATAGGCTCGAAGTAATAATTGAGTAATAATCTTCTTTGACTATGATATTAATCAACAGTATTTATTTCTTTATTTCTGAACATTATGACGATTACTACACTTGTCCGATTTCGATCAAGCCAAATTTTAGGTTTAACCAAAACATATCAACTACGCAACATATATTAGAGTGTAAATCATCTTCATCTATCAATTAAGTAAATATCGAAAGAAAGTTCAAATATAGAATCAGAAACCATAAGTCAAAGTCACATTAATCACGTTAGTCACCTTTTAAAAGCCAAGAATTAAGTATTTCAAAAATCAGAGACAGAAACAGACACCAATACGCCGGCTATAAGGTAATATAATGACTGAATATTAGGGTTAATAACCTATAGGTATCTAACATTATCTTTAAGTAACCGTTTTGAAACAACTACATAATCAATTTAGTCATTGTATGAAACACACAATATCCAATAATTGTGATTGAAAATCAATTACAAATTTTCGATTTCACTATATATTTTGGATTGAATTGAGGGACCGAATTGAGTTTTATACTCGCAAATGCAGCAAATTTACGCAATTCGATAAGTTAAAATTTAATTAACTAGCATCAAACGTGGAATACATCATACTCGCCATTAATATGAATTAATTGAAGTCCTTTTTGATGTCAAAATGAACGAATGTTTTCTTCTGTGTAAGCTCGACGTAGAATTTGTTAATGAAGGTAAATAAATTACCGATTAATTAAAGAGGTACCGAATGGCATGAATTAAGTATGAAAAGTGCTACACGTTTTTACATAAAAATGTTTAACCACGGATAAGTAGTTAAATAAATTAGGATTTTGATATAACATGAAAGCCTTTTTCTGTAATAAGATGATAATTCAAAAAATAATCATGATTCTAAAGAATTACATATGTTTTCTTGCAATAATTGTGACAAATGCCGGGGAAGAGTTATAGCTATTATTTTTCCTCGAGCCAAGAGGGAACTCTTACAAACGACCTTAATTTGGAGAATCTAAACATAGCAAAGCAAAAGTGATTTATTTCTGCAATCATTCCCCCTATTGTGTAACAAGTGTCTTTACATGACTATTATAGTCCTGTCATTTTCATTTAAGACCGAAAATTCTTTAAATATTTGTTTTTACAAACACGTTTATTACCTCATTCAACTTTTTTTGTTTCAACTTTAGTAGATTTTCATGCTATAGTTATCATATTTAGTTTTTTATAATATAAATGTAGAAAAAATAATTATTTTTATTAAACAAAATATGTATGTAATAAGAAACAGTTACTAAAACTTATTATCGTCCACGCGCGTTTTAACAAATTTTGTCCCAAGACAATCAGTTTTAATGAGATAAAAGTATCATATAACCTTTTCCATAGCATAATCTACACCTCGGCTACATCTTCGGCTGACCTGTTTAGTCCTTTAAGCCTGATTTAATGAGAAACATACAAATTTACCAATTTGATAAATATAAAATTTTAAAAACGTTCCACCAAATTTATCAAATAGGTATTGAGTTGAATCCGTTCAAACTTACATAGCACTCACTACTTGTAACACACTTCTCCCTGCGATGCTCTCATCACCTTAACCCATCCAAATAGTACTCGGGGCATCTTTGTCTATAAAATATTTTTTACGAAGGTGATCCGCCTCCTCATTTGACGAAAATCACAGTCCTCCGAGCGCAATTTTTAGATTAGGGAACAAAAAAAGTTCCTTGGGGCTAGATCTGGTGAGGAAGGTGACCAAGCAATTCAAACCGTAATTCGTGGATTTTCTCCATAGCAACTGCAGAGGTGTGAGACGGTGCAGTCTTGGTGAAACAGATTTATTCTGCAAATGTATGTTTTTTCGGAAATTTTGCCTTTAGCTTGTCAAGTAAAGTCTTGTCAAATTGTCCTTAAGATGACTCCACGACAATCCTGAATTCTGCCGAAAAACAAATTTTGCTCAACGCAGGGACAGCTTTCTCATGCCTAAATCTTGATTCAATATGTGAGAAACACGTTATTTGGACATATATCTCTGCTATCTCTCTCACTTTAATTCGACGGTCGTTAAGTAACATTTGGTGAACCCACTCATGCAGCACGTTGAGTATGAGTAAATCTTTAACGCATGACATGCCTACTTATATTGGAACTTTCATTAAAAGGCCTTTGCCCGGCAATGAATAATATATTTACGGGCTGATAATGAAGAAAGAAGATGACTCATATAATTATGTATTTTAAACTCTCTTTTACAAATGGATTAAATAGGTAAAGGTTAAAGAAAGTAACCAGATCAGTCATAATTTGATGTTCGTATTCAGGCATCATCACCACCTTCGGAAACCACAAATATTGATCGGAAGAACACACTAGCCATAATTGCTTGACAGACGGTTTGCCTATTGGCCAACTATGTATTTTCAATTTGATTATTTGAGAAATGGTTAATCCACCATCAGTCGTTAGCCATAAGATTTTCCAGCCGTTTACGTCTTAATAATATAATGAAAATTGGGAAAATTGTGTTTGTCTTTTTTTATAAACGGCTGAAACAATATTTTGACTATGAAATTTGGTATGATCTTTAAATCTGTAAAATAAGATAGGCTGCTTTTATGCTAGGAAATTAACGGAAAAATTCTCCACGCCTTCGAAGCTGCAGCTATAATTAATAAATATTTTTACCCTTTCTCAATAATCGAAAATGTGAAATACTATAGTATGTTGACAACATTCGTTAATCGACAACTTTTCAAAACTGGCTCTCACAAGAATTTTTGGACTTCTCTAAGTTACAAAAGACTTATCTGAGTAAAATAGTTTTAGAGAATCAGGTGTTACTTTGCAGAAATCCACTATTTTATGAATAGCAAAGGAACTAACTTCCATAATTCCGCATGCAAAATATAATAAAATGATATTCCCTTTCGGGTAGCGGCGGTCAGTTTGTACTAAAGCCGGCGAGTGGCAGGGCCGTTGTGATCGACTACCGTCAAATCGATAGGTGCTTATTTAAACACGTATTTCTCAAAACTTTTGCATGGAACTATTTAAATATTATATCTCTAAAATTTTTAGATTTTTTTACAATTATGTCTGCATATTCAATTCTAAGTTCGGAGTAAGTAAGCGGATGTTTGCCGGTTTTTTGTACAGAAAACCTTTAGTTAAAAAATGAAATAAAATTTTGATATTTTTTTTATATTTACATTGGCATACATCATTTTACTGTAAACATGTTTGAAATTGCTTTTTCAATCCATTTTTTATAGCATTACAAAAAATTGTTCCAAACACGCGATGCGGGCTCCCGACAAAAATAAGGTCATGTTTCAGGATCTGAGAATATCATAGGTTAATTGACAAGCTTTATGAGTTTATTTGATAGATTGGTTTATAGACATATCCCACACAAAGTTTTATATACAAGAAATATTTATTTTAATGTTTATAGACTATCAATCATAAACAATCACTATAAGAGGTTGTTTCAAACTTTGTATTAAACTATAAATTTTAATACAAAGTTAGCCTTAAAAACATGTAATTTTAATAATCAAAAATATATTTTTTTAATAAAAACATTTCAAAAATCTACATCAAAAAGATTTTTTTGTGTAAAAACCGTCAGTGTGAATAAGACTAAATTTATGTAAATACGTTTATTTTTAACATGTATTGGAATAAATGCTAATTACGAGTTCAGTAATAGGAACAACATAGTAATAATAATTTATTTGATGAGTGAACAAACTATGTAATTTACAATTTATGTGCACATCGCATTTCACAATATGTACCATCGATATCGACTTAAAAATTGTGATATTGGTTGAAATTATACAATTTTACATTGTTTAATTTCCAGATTTAACGCATACAATTATTACTGAAAGAAATAAATAAAAGGTGGGATAGTTTAATTTATTATAACTATAACACTGGCATCGCGATTGGGAAAAATATAACACAAAATAAATAAAAGCACAAAACATATATATATTTACAGTAGTCTCATTCGCGTTCTTTAATACTCGTCGACCTTGATTGTAAACCCTGAGTGGCAACGAACCAGATACTGCCGGTCGTGAATGATGTTTGTTTTTTCACGTTTTATTTTAAATATTTACAAATCTTCACCAAACTTAATACTTGAATCGAAAAATAGATTAAATTAAAATGTATTTCTTATACGTAATGTAACGTGTTTCAAATAATTTCCGTCACATATAAGATATCTCACCAGCTGGATGATAAATGAATTAAACAAAGTTATATAGGAAAATATATAAACCTATTAAAATCTTTTGAATTAAAACTGTATATGTTCTGGTTTACGATATAAAAAAAATGCAGAGATCTACACAAAATTTTTTCGACTGACACGTAGTACTAATTACGAGTGATGGCCAACCAAACTTAATGAATTTTGGTTGCAAAATGATTTTAGCTGGCCTTTATATTTCGTTATATAGTTTAAAACATAATGATTTATTTGTATTTACGTGAAAAGTACACATTTGCAACGAAAGTACTACTTACGGATTTTATCGCGTTTAATTATATTTTTTATTCCTAACGTTTCTGGTGGTTTACAACTTCTCGTCAGAGAGTAGTATGTTCTGAGTTTTCAACACCCATAGTCACGAGTGGACCTAGGTGTTCGACGTCTAGATGTCATAACTATCTCTACTACCGTCTACTTTCTAATTAAATCCAAAAAACAATTTATAATGAAGTCAGAGGCAAATAACTCTTTAGCTTTCCTAGATCTTAGTAGTAGCTTAGTCATAATATTAGCCAGCTAGCTGCAACTCTTTCGTTTTCACAAGTTGCCAGAAACTTGATCACCGCCACCCGAAGGGAATAACAAACAATTATAAAACGTCGTTTATCCACTGAGTCTAAGCGATTGACGTGTCGCGTTTCAAACATTGGATATGAATATTGCCTAGTGTCGGCAGGTGGTGTGGTGTGCTCCAAGCATCTGTGGCGGGAAGGGTGCTACTCTTCTTTTCTTAATAAGGATAAAGATTTTATTATGATTTGCTTGCGGATTATTTTATTATCATTAAAATCTGAGTAACAAGTTATTGGAATATGCTAGGCAATAATTGCCTATTCCTTCTCCGTCAGAGGAACCTCGTTACGAAATGGTGCTAGTTTAAAAAATATATGTTATATGATGGACATTTTAAGTTCCTTGTGTAGAAGAATAAATTATTTGATTTCATTGATCGTAAACTTAAAACAAAGTTACGTCTAATAACCTCGGAACCAATTGAATAATGCAATCCATTAACATTTATTTCATTTATTTCAATTGATGGCATATTGTATCACATGAATAATTATAGACCCATATATAATACCTTGTGGTGACGTGTAAACTACTTACTACTACATCAGCTCAGTTTAGTTCACTGCTAAATATTGGCTTCTCCACGAAAGCGATACCAAAAGTCGACAAACATTTAAAACCAAATAGATACATACATGTAATGGTGTTGTGTTTGTCACGGCAGGACTGAGGTGTTAGACGTCCTAATATCATACTGAGCTTCGGGCTTTTTTCAGCTTTTTATTATTAATTCTTGGTCCGATCTACGCAGAATGTGCTCACTGTATCTTGTTTTGATTGTATTGAATTCGTGCAGTAGTATGCTTGATTTTAGATTTAATTTTATTTATTACTGAATCTCAAGCCACTGGTAGTACCCTATCATATTCTCAATTGAAATTAGGATGTTTTTTGATTTCAAGTCTGGCGAATCATCCTTGTCAGGATTGGTGTTCTTTTGCGAGGATTTGTGGTCTATCAAATCTGATGTAATGGTTAGGGCGATCTAGAATATGATCATAGAGTGCCGACTTCCTAGAGCGTCGATATTTCTTTTACGCGTGTTCTTATAGATCTTTTAATTTTCCTCTGTAAAAGGGACCACATTCACAATCAAACTTGTACGCTTCTGCATCTCATTGAGGGATATTTCACTTGACAAATGGTAAAACAACAGGAACTTGCTCGATTGTCGTTGGCTTTACTCAGTCACTATGACGGAGACGTGGAAGCTTGTTCTCGGGGAGCACTTGCTTGATATGCTAAAGTTCGATGGCCAAGTATTTATTGTCACAGACACACATTTTTATATAAAAACAGCTGTAATCTTCTCCATTGAGGATTTATTGAAATTTATTCGAAAGTTAATGCTGTTGAACAAAACAAAACTGAAAGTAATTGGAAAGAAATTGGTACAAACGCATGTATATTGTTATTTGAAAGAAAATTTATTGGAATAAAATCAAATTTGTTTAAAACAATGATTGTTTGGCATACTCAGTAGGTATACCTCTGGCTGTCAAAATTTTCTGCATTCGTCTGGTCAGTAAAACTTTGTGGCATTAGATTCCATTCTTGTCGCCAATACAATTAAGGTTTCTAATGTTAGTTTGATTTCTTTATTTAATTTGTCTTCCCAGTTTAATCTAAAGATGTTTACACTTTAAACCGAGCTTCTGGTTGACCTGTCGGTTGAAGTAACTTGACCTCTGGCAGGTAAATATGCCCCCATTCCAGCCGCCATAAGAAAAATGTGGTTTCAATGGTAACTGACACTTATCGAACTTCCTGGAGTTTCGTACCTTAGAAAAAGTCGAAGTCAGATCTCTTAGCAAGCTGCTTACAATAAATCAGTGTTTTTTTAATTCTTCTGTATACATAATTTATCTCTTTTTCGTTCCTCTGAATATGGTTTATGAGTGTACGGCAATTTTCCGATTATTAATAAATTTTAATAAATTAATTTTAATTGTGTTTTAGTTTAAAAAGGGAAAAAAAAGCAATACGATTTTTTTATATTTGGTTTATGCACTTTTCTGGTTTAGATTTAGTATTTACTATTTACCATAATGCAAAAGTTGTTTGAGTTGCAACGCGCTACAGAATTGAATATGGTATGAGCATTATCAATTCAATGTGCTGAGGTGAGAGTTCCGTGTATCAACATTTACATTAGTTTCTCCTCAACTTTTGCTTTTAGTCTGAATAGAAGCTAGTGCAAAGCGAATATGCTTAAAATATTGTTTTGTGTACCCGTTTGTTTGAATTATATTCGGGATATGAGCAACAATTACCTCTGATGTTACCTGAGGGATTGGTTTAAATGAACATAAATTTAAATGCGAGTTTCCGAGTTATCCCTTGTTACGTTGTGAAACGCGGCTAATTTGCAGACTTAACTTTATCATTAAGAACTTAATCAATGGGATGAAAGGCTTTATGCTCACAATTCCCCGTTGTTAACTAGCTTTGATGATGTGAAATATAAAATAATACTTATGTTAATTTTAATTATAGGCTCAGTCTTATGGGGCTCAGTTCTATACCTAGTAGAGGTTTGTTTAATTACACCTAGAGGTATTGACTGTTTGCGTCTAGATCGTAACCCTTCTTCGTGACAATGAGCCTTAAACTAGCTGTAGGAGCACATACTTCACACAAAAGCGTGAATCGAGCTAATGGCGTGTAAATAATCTGAACAAGTCTCTCCATTCAAAGGCAACTGGCAAATTTTTGAACGATGATTTACGAAAAACTCAACGGTGCTCACTGAGTGAGCATTGCTGTGGAACTTTAAATATTCGAAATCAAATATACTGAGAATAACGCAATTATTATTCAACTTTATTCCGGCACTACTGTGCTAACTTTTGTTCAACCTATTTTCTATTCACGCCAAGTATCCCGCTTTAGAAATATCTATTTAATTTTTTTTGAACGTTAAACTTTTTATTAATCAAGGGCATTGATTAATAAAAAGTTTAACGTTCAAAACGGAGATACATCGTTTAATAATCATTTTTATGGAATAGACAAAAATGTTAATTACCAAAATCTTGAATACGAGAATTTTCATATTTAAAATCGTACGACGACTTTAATTTGCAATCGTGTTCAGACGAACGAACGCCAGAAAAATGACGGCGTAAAGTCTGTCGAATAATATTTTTTGATAAGCGAAGGCGTCCGTCATAAAAGTTATAATTAATGTGTAAATCTATTACCGTAACGTCTTCCCAGATATTGAGTTATAAAAACAAGTTATTAAGATAAATTGGAAAAAATACTGTTGCATGATGTTATTACCTACCATAATCGAGTTACGATTATTTGATCGTTCAAAATTCGTAATAAAGTTTAAAGGCCCATCTGCTGACAAATAATCTATATTAAATAAAACGTAGGAAGTTTTGAGGTCGCTATTTTAGTAGTTAATAAAATTTGAAATTTTGAGTTTCGGTCAAATAAGGATTAGTATATTTTGCCGTAGTAGCTTACAGACAGGAATGTCGATTTCTTTAAACACGAGTACATGGAAATTGGTAATTACAATTAAGTACTGATTTACTTGGTGCTTAGCGATACAGGAAATCGTCGTGAGAAAACCTTCGTGTCTGAAACAACTAAGAGCACAGATTGCGTTAGGCCAAATTCTCTAAAAACTGACCGTCTAACGCACTCACTTAATAATTTCCTTAATATTTTTTCTATTTATGGTTTATGTAAGGAGGTAGGCTATGTACATAAATTGCACATGGATAAACACCCGGAACCGAAACAATTATTTTTAATTCATACAAATATATCTATACTTATCATTTGTAGAAAATTGAACCTGCGACCTGCAGTGCCGCAGCCAAACGCTTAGCCACTACGCCTTGGAGCCGTTATCATAAAATATTTCATGCCACCTTTGACCCTTCGCGGCTAGTTTCGTTTCAATCTGGATTTAACATGAGGTTAATATTACTTAAAAGAATCTGTATTCAAGTTTAAAAATTACAATTTTGACTACTCGCTGACTGATTAGCTGAAAGATTATTAAAATATAGGCTATTTTCAATAAAGATAGAACGTTAAAATTAGCATAGTTTAATACGGAGCTACTTTTTTTTAAAAAATACCCGGATGGTTAGGTTTTTTTTTATAATAAATTTAATATTTTATTTTATTTTCTCCCTCTTTAATTCGCAGGCGCCACATTTTAATATTACATGCGTGGCACGTGATATCTTTCCTTTGATTGTATGTATTTTTTTTGGCACGCTCTGTAGTCTAAACGTTTTGATGGGTTTCAACGTGAGAAATGTCGTCTTCATCGTAGGAGTGAAAAAGGAGAGGGGGAATGAAAATGTATGTCGGGTTCTTTTTGTTAATATTTTAATCGCTCCTTAGTTACTTGTATGATTTGGTGTGTTGGTGCGATAATATACTACAACTACGATATATACTACAATACAAGGTAACTCCTAAATTCGTCGCATTGTTGTCACCAACTCAACTAGTTAAAAAATTATTTTTAGAAAACATTATGTAATATCAATCTAAAATTCGAGAGATTGGCCCTGATTTCTACTCAATACGCATTCTGATAAAGAAGTTGATAGGAGAGCATTATTAATGTTAGCTACCTGCGCCGGCTGTCTTATCTATAGTAGTCATGTAATAAAGTAAATTCTTCTTATCCTATCGGGCTAGGGCTATGGGGTAGCCTCTGCGCGTCGTTTTATTATTTTTCTTTCTTTCTCGTGCATCCAACGCCATCTTTTAGTTATACTTTGTACTGTTACAGCACGTAAACGACCAAACAAAATTAATAATTTTGCATAATTTACTAAGTGCTGCCATCTATTTCTTCTCACAGCCAATTTTGCAGAATATTTAAACATAGTAAACTTTTTGCATACCAATCACTATTTTACTGTCAATACAAAACCAAAGCTTGCATTTGTTTTGAAAGCAAAAAATAGGTATAGACTATTAGTGATTATAACTACTATGTTATGCTGCTGTTTTATTCGATTACTGGATAAATGACACTTAAATCTCTCATACGGAGAACATCGCTAAACATTAAGACTAATCGATCTCTGCCTACAAATAACCTTATAATGGTGTGCTAATAATTATGTCATCTTTAATTTCATAACCCTTTTTAATGTCATAAGTATTGTTTCAACACGTCAAGAATTATAGGAACATATCAGATCACGACTCGCTACGTTGCTTCACCGTGGATTGACAAAATTCTTAAGCCTTTAAATAATCCCCTTATAGGAGAATATGTGGTTATTTACAGTTTTTTTTTGTTTTTATGAATGTACAAATTAAGTAAAAGAGACAATTCCGGGAAATAAAAATTTTATTAAACTTTCCACGTTTAATAAACTTTTTATTTTCCTTTTTATATCCCTATGTCCATATCGTTGTGCATAACCATAGATCCACGTAATTTTAGAAGAGTTACCATAATCGCCACTTATGACAAGCGGCAAAGCGATCGCAGTGCCTGGCACCTCGCATCTTAGACACTGCTGATCGTCACCATTTCGTGTATATTAATTTTTTACGCCGCTGATAATGACGATATGCGTAAAGTAATGCCTGATTCTATTAAGTATATTTTACGTTGTTACAAGCTGGAATATCTATTGACCTTTAACTTGCATGTTTCTGTGCTATTTGTTATTAAGACCCGAGTTGTTTGTTTTATGGCAAAGACGGCAAAAGAGCAAGCGGTTCACCTGGTGGTAAGTAATTACCGTCGCCCACGTACATCTACAACACCAGAGGTGCTGCAGGTGCGTTGCCAGGCTTGAAAGGTATTTGGGAGATGGAAGGATGATGAACGAAACGCAGAAGCACAAGATGAAATTAAATGAATGAATGAAGATGCCTCTACTTCAGGCCGGTATTCTGCGAGGCAGTTGTACCAACTCCGCCAAGCCGGCGGCCCATTTGAGCAGCAGCAAAAGCCGCCGCTTGACTCTACCACGTACAAAGTTACTAAAAATAAACAAAAAACATATAGAAAGAAAGAATGATTTATTTGGTACACATATTTAAAATATTACGAATACAAAATACATAGATTAAAAAAAAATTATAATAAGAATATAACATTTAATACAGTGAATAAAAATGAGCACCAAATAGGCCTCCAACTCAGCGTAATGCTGCAGAGGTTGCAGCGCTGATTTTCAGTTGGAGCCTCGTGACGTCACCGACAAGCCGACATGCGATCCTACGATAGTTTTATATTTAAATAATTTAATATTTAATATTTGTATTAAAAAAAAAAAAACAAATAAATTAAAAATAGAGGTGAAAAAAAAAGTATAGGATAAAACATACAGAATAGTTTAGTTATAATTCAAGTATTGATTTTTTCTTACAATTAACCTTTTTTGTAATAAACATCCACTAAAATGTATTTCAGTAAGTGGCTTATGTTTTTATAAAAAATGATTTTGTAGATGTATAAATAAATAAAATAAGTAAAATTGTTTACCGTAACAATAATACGCACATAGGGCAGCTTAGTAACTGGTCGATGTTTCACTCGTACTGTGCAGCGCACATAGGTACCATAATATACGAGCACAAACAACAGAATTAAGTTCAAACAGTGTTTCTATGACTATAACACTAAACAGAGTACTGGAAGGCTTACAAAACAAATTATGTGTATGATAAGAAATGGATATAAAAGAATAAATAAAACACATAAATAAAGAGGATTTGGAGTTAATTTGAGTCTGGGCTAACTGCATCATCGCCTAAAACACGAGTTAGGTCCACCTCCGATCGAGTGCAGTGATATAAAATCAATATCTTTATTCTTCAACTTAAATTTCACTCATCATAAGTAATTTTGTTTCTCATGAAACTATTTAATGTCAAGTTTTTATAGTACAATACTATAAAAAATAAGGCTTTTAGAAACAGGTTAGAAACGATCAACTTATTCTCAGGAGTTATTGTCATCCATGTATTCCTTTCTGTTATAATAACCTATGGAGTTTCTGACTGACTCACAGTAACTGGCATTCCAAGTTTGTGTCTGTCCCTAGTATTTTCATTATGGACATCACGTTTATACGTTTATCGAGAGGCCCAGAGTAAGAAATTTCTTTCTTTTAATGCATATCAATAAGGAAATTTGAGAGCAATTTAGATTATGAAGTGCCCATACGGCCCTCTTTTGTATTTTGTATTAGGTTATAATAATAATGTATCGGAGATACATCCTAAAGGATGGCACCGTCGACATCTGTCGAGCCTGTCGCCGTCCCGGGGAGTCGCTTTGGCATGTCATATCCGGTTGTTTAGCGCTTTCTAACTCTCAGTATCTGCACAGACACAACCTAGTAGCCAGGATCTTACACCAGGAGCTCGCTCTGAAGTGCGGTCTCGTGGATCGGAGACTGCCTTACTATAAATACTCGCCGGTAGCCGTGCTCCAAAATGACCGCGCAAGGCTCTATTGGGACCGGTCCATTATCACGGACAGGACGATTCATGCAAACAAGCCTGACATCGTGTTGATGGACCGAGCACAGTCGAGGATATTTTTGGTCGACACCACCATTCCATATGACGAGAACCTCGTTAAAGCCGAAACAGATAAGAAGACAAAATATCTGGACCTGGCTCACGAGGTAACCGACATGTGGGGTGGTATGCCGACCGAAATTATTCCGATCGTCATCTCTGCGAATGGGTTAATCCCAGTCAGCCTCTCCGAACATCTGAGGCGGCTGGGACTCCGTGACGGATCGCTCCGAGCTCAAATGCAGAAGGCAGTGCTACTCGATACCGCTTGCATTGTCCGCCGGTTTCTTTCCCTTTCTCCCTAACCCTCGGCCGTCTGGTCTCCCCTGCCGGGGGCTTCCATCTGGTTGGGTTTTAATTATCTATTTAATTTTATTATAAATATAATTTATAAAATATTACTTATATATGTATTTATTTATACAACCCAACCAGATGAGTAAATATAGAAATACCCCAAAAAAAGATGTATATAAATTATTTCGTTTTAAGTAGTTTAATTATAATATATATTAAAGATAACTTATTTATTTTATTGCATTTTATGTATGTATACTTATTTATATATCTCCCAACTAGACAAGTATATATCTAAATAACCCAACTAATAATAAATGGCGTAGGGTTAGTGACAACCCAGCGCCCACTGGCGTAACAGTTTAAGAGACAAAGCTGTTGCGTCGGCGCAAGCAGTCAGAACTTTGCCAAGAGGTGTTAGCACCGTGCCTCGGCAAAAAAAAATAGGTTGCGCAGACCCGCCTGTGCGTATGGCCCCGCCATGTAAAACGGTGCCGGGTCCGAGCGTCACCCGTTACTAGACGCCCACTAAAATGATAATGGAAAATAAAAGAGCGCGTATAGAGCCGCTTCCCGGGGGCCGCCAGGGCGCGTCTGGAGCTAGCGCTGGACGCAGTAGAATGCGGAACCCTAGCTGAACGCGAGGTGCTGCAAGGCCTCCTAGCAGCTCCTCGCATCCATCAGCTGGCTTGGTGTCAGCAGGGCCCTCGAGGACCCAGCAATCGGCATCCCCCTCTGATGGATTACGCCGCATGCAATGCAACTGATATGAATCAAAACGCATTGCGAGCGTATTTTAGGGCGAAAGGGGGCGAAACTGGAGGATTTGCGTACCGGGCTAGGATGCATCGCTTCTTTGCTGAGCTTGAACCAACCATTGCCGTTACTGAGCAAAACCTGGCAGATTCTTTACATTCTGCGCTCGAAAATATTTGACGATGCCGAACTCAAACGACTACGATGTGAGACTATTCCCCCGTCGTTAGTGGGGCTGTAGCTAGGATAGGGCCACCGTGGCTAGGGATGTAGTCCCACATGGTGCGGATCCTACGGATGACTTGCAGAAGTGGTTACGGGCGAAAACCTCCCTGTTACGGTTTATTCATCGATGATGGAATGGTCGCCCAGGAAACAGAGCAGATGAAGAGCTTGTTAGAGAAGGCGATTCTGAAAATGCGTGAAACGCCGGTCGAGGTTCGACCACGACTCCCCCGCATACCCTTAAGCAAGCACAATCGGGCTGTCGTGAGGGCTTTTAATCCAATGCTGGCAACCTACCGGGACCGGGACCTTTACGATACAGACTCAATTCACATTGGCGCTGCATTGGCAGTATGCCGTATTGATGGTGCCAAACTTCCCACGACTGGACATGCTGATAGGCAAAGTAGAACTATCCCAGCGTGGAGGAAAAGAATTGAGGACCGTATCTAGCTTCAAGTCGAGCAATAATAGGCCGAGGATTGTGCGCACCGTCACGATGGCGTTAGCTTGTACCAGCCAGATATTACGCAAAATCTGACGGAGCGCATAGATGACCTGAAGCAAAGGATCGCTGCTTTGGGAAGCGGATTTGGCGATATACCAGAAGCCTCTTTCAGAGTGACCAGAAGATGCTCTGTAAGTCGTTGGACCAACCACGAACTTCCGGAACGGGCCAAGGCCAAATCAGGCCCACACCGTCGCCTTTTGGCGTAGCCTGTGGTCAGAGTCCGAAAATCACAGAGAGGGCCCTTGGACAGAGGTCTTGGCGAGTCATTGTGCAAATATTACATCCATGGACCCCGTCGTCATAACAACAGACGACGTAGTTGAGGCGGTCCATAGTTGCCCGAACTGGAAAAGTCCGGGACTCGACGAGCTGCATCACTACTGGCTAAAGGGGATCGTGGAGTGTCACACTATGCTTGCCCGACAGTTCCAAGAGGATCACGACCAGAAGTCGCTCCCGAGCTTTTTCAATACTGGGGTCACTCATTTAGTTCTTAAAGACCAGGTTCCCGCAGACCGGAGTAAATATTTATCATGATGAAATATTTATCTATTTGTCAATAATCCTGTTACCAATAGACTCGACTTGAACACTGACGGAGCATCCGGTAAAGTAAGAGAGTAACTTACCTTAACTTAATTATAGATGGAACAAATTAGTATTATTTATAAATAAATTATTTGTTTTTTACCATTTGCCGGCAACACCGGAACAAGCATGGAAAGGATGACGATGAATACGCATATACTTGAGTAAAGTTATATACTTCAGTGATATATCTCGGATGTTTTTTTTATTTAAGTATTAACAAATAAATTAACATTCATATAAATCTAAACTTTTGTTAGGTGTATTAAAAGAAAACGGTGTAGTTATCGTAGTACCTACTATATTTTATAAAAAAACCTTATATAGCTCGGTACGCGTAAATCCATTTTGGCTTCCTTTATTAAATTTTACCAGCAACAGCCTTTATAAAAGAAATTTATTTCATTGTCAGTGAATGCGAGAGTATTTTATTACTCGTATTCTTCGGCAAGGCCTTAAAAGCTCTGGTAATTTTCTTTAACTTTCATCAAATAATAAAAAACACATTAGGCATAGGGCAATAATCACTATTTATCAATATTAAAACAAGCGAAATACCCGTATCAAAATTACACATATTAACGCATTTTAAAAACTGCATATGTTATGTTCTGTTGATGGGTGAAACAGCTGTTGACGAGCAAAATTCGAAGGCAGCTATATATAGGCCCCACTTTAGCAGTAAGCAAAACTTTTATTTAATGATTACCGACGTGACTGTGCGTTGACAGCCGTTTGGGATATTTGGGGATGAGATACGAGAAACAGGTAGGGGTAAGGTACCGCCGGTTATCTCTCTCTTCGAACGAAACCCAGAAGCACAGGATCCCTCTACTTCACACTGGTTTTTTGCCGGCAAGGTAGGTGCTAGTACCACGACTACCTCGATCGAGCCAGTCAATTCAAGCAGCAGCTAAAAGTCGCTGCTTGGCTCCACGATGCTAAAAAGTGCTATATTGACAAATTTTCTTTAATGCGAACTGAACTCCCGAATATAATCCCAAGTACTAAAAATCGGCAGAAAAGCTTTATCTGGGCATCAAAGTAGTAACTGGTTTTCTTATCCCAAGCTTGGCAAAAACTGAAGTGAAGACATTTAAACTTAGATGCCTTCAATTTTTGATAGAAGGATACATCTTCTGTAACATGTAATAAAAGCTTAAATGATGTAATTTTTAGAATACGTTAATAATCAAGCTAAGCTGTGCTCCGACGTCAAAACTGCATATAACTCAAAAGCATTTCCTAATAATGCCGCAAAACAAATCAAAAGTTTTAGATAATCAGTGGCAAAATTTAATGATAAATGAAAGTGTATTAAGCTCCAATAGAGAGGACATGAAAAAGGTCTGGGTAGTACGTATCACTATGGTATCAGTACTGAAGACCCTATATTGTATTCCTCATTAAAATTACTTCAATGACATGAACATAGAGACTAAAGTAGCATTAATTTTAATCAAACAGTTACTGAAAAATAAATATTGTTATTCATTCTCTCCATATAGAATTATGTTAGATAAAGTTTATCTACAATAAAGAAATGGTTTGAAAATACGTAAATAAAAAACGGATGCAAGTTCTATGCATTAAAAATATAATGAGACTTAGATGACTCCAAATTTGTTTTTGATTGATGTAGTTTTTCTTACTATTTGTCGTTCTTCTATTTTCGTTGCTTTTTTTTAACAACATATGGTTCATACGAGCATTAAATAAACTAAAATTTTATATAAATAAATTTTTGACGTTGGTAGTTTTGTCCCATAAAGGAAGATTTGTCATAATTACCACGCAGAGCAAGCGGATTAGCGATCGCAGTACCAGAAATCTCGCAAATTTTACGCTGCTGTCCGATCTGCATATTTTTGATCCGGTATTTTTTGAGATAGTCATCCCACTATCTATCGGCCAAGAACAATATGAACAAGAAGACAGCATCTTTCAAAGCTTTTCAATGGAAAAATATAAAGTTTAAATGATGTAAATTAGTGGTAGACACGGGAAGAAATGGGGTTGAAGATTTTTTCCGATACCACACGTACATCTTACTTTACGATACAACATGTACATCACTCACCTTCAATTTGCCGACTACGTAGTATTTATGGCTGGATCGTTGGATGAGCTTGTCACTTTGGTCAATGACCTCAATAGTGTCTCCCAACAGGAATACCGGTATAACTTAAGATGATCATGGACAAGATGCAGATCCTGCGTCCATGCCATGGTCGTTATAACAATGTTAGAATTTGTCGACGAATATTCATACCTACGAGGAATTATCCAACTAAGTAAGTTCAACTTCTATCAGAACGCCATCAAATAGTTGGCAGCGTTTGGAAACTTTACCACATTTCCTCGTCGAGTATACCTCGAAAGTATAAAACCAATGCGTGTTAGCTCAAATTTGTCAGCAGACTATCCAGGATGTTTTTCTGTAAGATAAAATCTGCAACGATGACTTTCGCAGGAGATCTAAGGTAATAGATATAGCTGCAAGTATTAGCAAGCTGAAGTGACATTAGGTATAGTCACGTAATTCGCAGAACTGACAACCGTTAAGGTAGAAACTCTCTCGTGTGGCAGCCTCGTACAGGCAAACGCAGTGTAGGACAACAAGATCAAGATGAAGTGTCGACATGCACAGTGTTGCGGAAGATCGATGGATGCAGGTAGCTCAAGGCTGTGGAAATATTAGGGGGAGGCCGATACTCAGAAGTTGACTTATGACAGGTTGTAATGATGATTACGATGAAACACTTATCATATATCTAGTACAATACAAATTATAATTGTATTCATTGCTATAGAAACTAAAGATACTGTTAAGGGTTAAAAAAAACTTATCCGGTAAAAATACGATTGCATTTGCTAACTAAGAACCAATAATTTTCTGCATTATGTTAGTTAAACATAAACTTGAGGGACCATACGTATTCGACTAGCACCGCATCCCACCTGGGGCCTAATAAACCGCTTCGAAAACCTGCTGTTAGCTCTTTTATTAAGAGCAAAGTTTTAATAGGGCAACAAAACTTATTCCAAATTGTACTTCAACTGTTTATTGGAGAGTTTAAATTTTACGCGGCAGCTTTTAATTAATTATTAACGTAAGAATTATATATCTATATGAAATATCGATTATAATATTACATATTATTGAAATGTATATAACTCGCTTGTGAGTGTGACGTCACAGTACCATACACATTACGCTTCTGACGCTGATATAGTAGTATACCGTATTAGAGAACAAGGATGTTTGAGATAGAAATTCTACCGACCTGAAGTAGGTGGTCATGACATTAACAACTTACGAATAAAAATAATATAATTATTTAAATTAAAACAATCCGTCTTACATACAGTATCCTTAAATTATCAGATATTTACAAAAACTACATGAGGCACCAATAATAATATTTACAAAATCGGAAATCTTGATGAATAGTAATTTAAATTGGAAGGAAAAACCTAAATTGTGATTTTTCTATTTTGAAGTATGTTCAAAATGTTGCCAAATATGCACCGTGGCAGCATTTTTGTAGAAACACGCAGGGTCTAGCAAAAAATTATGGAGATGGCAAACAACGTATTTTGCATATAAGAATTGCACAGCTGTTGACATTGTTGATGATATACATTGTGAGCTAGTGTTTTTTTTATTACATCAACCTATTTTTAATTTTTGGTTTTTTCTAAACTAATCCCATGGCAGTAGAAATTTTGGGACTTACTTACTTTTTTACTTTTACTCTTGTTTTTGACAGTCCTCTCTTGATGTTAACCTAACACTACTAAAAGAATTCTGAAGAGACCAAAACACGTAAAATTTATCGAGGATTCACGGCCAGCGCTGTATGCTGGATGTATTAACACTTTCCAACCAGGCTCTCTCTATATTTGCTGAGTGGCAAAAGATGCGATCCGGAGTTATCATGATGAAAAACACATCCTTTCTATTGATCAATTCCAGCCGTTTGTTCTATATTTCTTGCTTCAATCTCATCAGCTGTTGGCAGTAGAGATCCGAATCGATGGTTTCGCCCGGCGGTAAAAGCTCATAATATACGTCGCCTTTCCAATCTCACCCTATGCGAGTTAATCCGGGTGTCGCTATACTCTGTGGAGCTTGACTGGCCTTTGACCATGATTTTTTTCGCACATTCTTATCGTCTTTAATCCACTTTTCATCACCAGAGAGATATGCAGACTTTTTTTAAATGGATCAAAACTGTTTTGTGGTCAACCATTTGCTCTTCAGCTATGTCGTAATTGCTAATATGCCGATCTTGTACCACTTTTTCAAAAACGGCATCGACTTTATCCGTAAAAGGTCGACCAGAGCAAGCTTCCTCTTTAACATCAAAATTCCCGGACTAAAATCGCTTGAACCAATTGTTTGCTACTCTGACTGATATTGCGTCATGTCCATAATTGTCTTCTCAAAATTTTATTCCTGGCTTATGTCGCATTTTTACCTTTTTGTAATAAAACTTCAAAATGTATCGATTTTTTTATAAAAATGTTTTTACTTTCATTTTCTGTTTTTAAAATATATAATTTTTAATGGGATCAAAACCAGCCAGATACAAACAATACAAAAATTTTACTTATAAAATACGAAATAACTTTTTCCCCGACCTAACATGATAATATTACATACTAAAAAGAACTTGAATTCTATCACACTTGCAAAGTTGATTGTAAAACCAAATAACGTATTCCGTGCTGACATTTATATATGATTTGACATATCTTTTGATTGTAATATAAATATATATTATAATCACAATTAAACAAAGCATGTTAAAAATATTCTCAATTTGTATATACAACACGAACCGCTCCTCCTATAAGCCACCCCACTGTCCATTGAATCCTTTTCTACAACAGTAAAGGTTTTTGTAGAATAAATTGTCAAGCGGTAATCAGGTGTCAATTTTAAAATAATTTTATTATATAAAAGTAGATGTTGTAAGAGAAGGGGTCTATTTCAGATGTGTGAAACATAGGGGCAAATAACTAGTATCAGCCCGAACTCCCCATGGTCACCGCTGAAACGCCTCTCAATTATTCAAGTTTATGGATTAGTAGTATATTGAGAACCATTAGTAGCTAAAGATACTTATGTATAATTAAAGATACTTACGTAACTATTAGATAAATTTAAATAATAAGACGTTTTTTAATTATTTTTTATTAACGGATTTTACCGAGAAGTGTTAGATCGTATTAAAGAAAACTACTGAAAAGGCTGTGAAATTATTATAAAACACTAGGAAATTGATATGATTTTATCAGAAAATATGTTTGGTCTTATTAAAATGGTTTGTAAAATAAACCGAAAAGTTCCGATGAACACAAAAGTCGATACAGTCTTGTAACGGCTGATTGACTTATTTCACTCTGTATCTATCAGCCTATGGACTTTTTATAAGAGAGGTCTAATATTAAAGAAAGTAGAAGATGAAAGGAGTATTTGTCACACTATCAAAGGATAATTTAAATTTAATTACATTAGATTTTTTTAGAACGCGAAACCTAGAACAGCAAACACACTAAAAATAGATAATTATAATATAAACTAAGTTTACGTGCATGCAGCATAGAATCGACACCATTAGTGAATCCTTAATAATCAAGTAGTAATTCAGATAAAAGAGAGGATACCTACGGAGTTTCTTTCGTCTGCTTCTTCTCCGTTAGAGGAATCTCATTAAGAAGACGGTGATATATTTATGTAATAAAATAAAGTAGTAAATGAATACTTGGAAAGCAATTCTAAAATATCTCTAATCCTCGTTTCAATAACTAGTCCCATTAAATGTTACATTTTAATTTAAAACTTAACACACGCTTATCTATTTTTACGTAGTGCATAGTGCAAACGCGCAGACTTCGCGACACTGGTACTGTGTCTCTAATGCGTCTGACACCTGACGTTATGATCGGAAGTATTTTTTATTAACACTCAATTATTATTATTTTTTAAATAGGTATACACTTCTTGTTTAAATAAAATTTTTCCAAATTTCATTATATATATATAATAAAAAAAAAGAGAAAATATCAAACCAGCCCTCATTCACTACTAAGAAGCTAGTTAAATGTCTTAATTTTCAGACACGTGTAATTGGCAATAACATAATGACTTTTCCTACTAGATATTCACTTGCACGACGTATATTCTGAAGGAAACTTGTTTTCGTGGAGCATCCAATTAGGTTCAGAGCCATAAAACAATATTAGAAGTTGTAAGTATACTCGTATGTTAAGATAAACTATCCATTTTCACAGAGAATGTTATACCTAGGTACTCGTATATGTATTCTTTCTTATCATATTCGCTCGTTTATCTATACTCAACAGATAAAATTAATCTGTTTGGGTTGGAGTAGAAGCCAAGACAACAATTTAAAAATCTGTTTGCCTACGCATCATGTGAAAATGTTAGGCTGATTTTAATATAATTATTTATGATGTATACATTATTATCTAACTTAAAAACATCGCTAATTTTTATTTTTAGGGCTTCAGTCGATCCAAAGTTACAGCTTGTACCATATAAAATGGGTCATGATTCCCTTCCAAACGGGTTCCCGCCTTATCATGACGAGAGAGTAAAGCAGCCGTCGTTTGATCACCCTCTGTGAATCGAAAAGGAACCTACATAGACGATCTAACTATTCAAGGTGGTCTGGCCCGAAATGGTGGTCCACTGTGGGGGAGTATTTGCGTCGTTGTTTTGCACCGCTCTCCTTCCTAGGAGGAGATCTGCTGCTGAGGACCGGAAGGACTGGTGCTTTCAAGTGTAAACTTTTCTGACGCCCATGGCCTCCTGGTGGGGGGCTCGAGAAGACCGATGCCCTTGTGGATTTTAAGAAATCTAGTAGGTAGGCGCGGCACATTGATAGGAGGGAGAGGGAAAGGGGTCCACTCTCCCTTGGAGGCAACTACGCCGGTGAATTGCGGTCATGTGCGTGATGAGGGTTCCCCTAGGCCCGCCGATTTGCGGCGAAGACGGAGCACCGTGTGGTTTTAATCGGTGCTTACCGGCCAAAACCCGTCCTTGCATTTAAAAAATATTATTAATAAAAATATTATATTGTCTTTATACTTTATAGTTTTAATTGTAATTGACGGTATTACCATCGCAATATACAAAGAAACTTATTAATTTTGAAACTGTGCCCGTATCTCCGTTTATGAGCAAGGAGAAAGTCTAAAATACGTGGCGTTCGACTATCGACAATAAAAATGACAAAATACCTTTTCAAATATCTGACATATTTAATAAACAGGATATAATTCCAGGGTCACCTATGCAAGTTAGTTAACGGTTAGGGAAGCATTCGTTATTGGTTTGTACTGTTCTCACAGCTAAGCTAGAAGACGAGTTTTAGTAATACGATACATTGCTCTACTTATCTTCTGACTGTGTCTGGCCCGCACAAATGTAGCGGCCGTGACATCGTCGATGGGAGAATAATGTCGGTATAAAGATGCGTCGGACCAGATTCTCCACTGGGGCCGAAAGGTATGATGCTTCCAAGTACACCGGATAGCGTACATGGTGTAGTCTGATGCTCTTGTGGTATTCAAGGCCATGTAAGAAAGTGATATGTGGTGTCGGTGCAAGCCCGACAACTTTTATCCTTGCCCCATTTAGGGCGGTTATGTCCACATCGTATAATAAGCCACGTTAATTTGATTGACTAATTGCCAAAAAAAATTACAATGATAGATGGCGGAATAACCATTCTTCAATTCACCTTCAATATGTCAAATTTAAAATATTCAATCAGTTAACCCTGGTGATCAGTAACATCTTGATTTGATCAACACATTGATTTGGTCGCTGTTTCACTACTAAATATCTATTAGCTTTTTTAAAATGTTTTTTGTGTGTGTAATGTTTAATGAAACGGAGCAGAGTATAATCGACCCTCAAAAACAAAATGATACTTTAAACCATTCTAATGTGTATAGTAACTAGTTCTTAAGAGATTAATATTTTTTAGTCCTATGTTCTAATAGCTTTTATTCGTGACTTCGTCTGCGTTTAGTTTAATTTAAATAATGTCATAACACTGAGAAAATTATTTTATTTCATCGTAAAATTCATCATGGAAGTAGCTGTTATGTAGGTAGGTAAGTAATAAAAGTGGGAGCATTGTTAGCTTTGCAGCGTTTAACAGGTGACATGCCAAATATGGCCAGTCGTATCACGCTGCGTCGCTCCCCTGTCCTTCGCGGCTGGCGTGTGCTTAACGGTGGAGCCAAGGACCAGATCCCCCGCTAGATGCCAGGAATCTTAGCGTCCATGTGTTCGCTATTCTGTCCGTGTGACTGGGTAGCAGATATCTTTATATAAGAGATAGATAACTATTTTATTAAGAATTGCACAAGTGCATTTACTGCCTCGGTGGTTTCAGTACTGTAGATTGGGTGAGTATTTGGTTAGCATCGTATGTTATGTTATTTACAAAAGTAAGGGATATTTTCACTCTCGTACAGTATATTAGTCAAGTTTACTATTTGCTTTTTTTCTTCTTTTTTTTGTTATCTAGTAGTCGGCTACTTTCTACATATTACTTAAAACTATAAAATTCTTTGACTTTTTATTGTTTGTATACATTATTTATTTCATAACTCCTGACCTCGGTAATTTATGAACTAAAATCTACAATCTGGAATCAGTTATTATTTGAAGTCACTTCGAACATGCACTGAAAGATAACAGGCTATTTTGTAAGGATCATATTGTTCTGGGCGGTATTAATTGATTGTAGTAGCTGTAACTACTGCTTACCGCTGTCGGTAGCACATCTTCAATTTGTATTAAATGTTATTGTAGTCTCATCAAATTTAAACATTTTAATAAATTTTTACATCATGAATTTGATAATTTTGTTTTCAATTATATTTTACTATTAATCCCATGTAACAAATAGCTATTATTTTCAACTAGGGAACCACACAGGCTTCGAACGGACAGATCTGTAATATTTAGTTAATAAATGTCAATGTGTTATACATATGAAAATCACATTAAAATCCACTCAGAAGTTTAGAAATTATAAGCAAACACACAGACAAACGCGGATCGTGACTTTGTTTTATAATATTTTTAAAGTCCTACTTCTTCATTAGTAAGAAGTTCTACTTCTTGTGTTTTTTCTATTCAAAGTTATGGCCTAGAAGCTTTTACCATCCTCTTTAAAAATGCGCTAAAACCGAGGAAATGTTCATTAAGATAAGAATTCATAGAACAAAGAAAGAATGAAAAAGGTTTTGAAACTATTTAAGTAGAAAATCATTACAGAAATAGCACAATAGCGCTAGTTACATCTAGTATCATATTGTCTACCGCTTACTTTCTCGGTGCCCAGCTGTGAGACCTTTATAGGTTGTAGTTATCATTGACATAAATAATAGCCTGTTTGTAATTTTTGAATTTACATGTTTCAAACAATTTCCTATAGCATAAACGCTTACTTAATCCTAGATTCATAAACATTCGTCGCACAGAATGCGCAAAACTTGTAAACGCTGATAACTTTTTGATTGAAAAAGGTATAAAGATTGACTCGCTAAGTACCTTCCCAGATCGTTTATTAATTATTACATTATTTAGGGTTCACATAAATATCTATGGTGGGTTACAGTGATTAGGTCGTCTGACAAATGAAAGTTTATGAATACTGTTGCAGTTGATGATGGGGCGTGATTATTTGAAATCGTGATTTATTCTAGAAGTGGTTTTATTCAAGTTTATTAGATGAAGAATGGGTATTACCTCCGTAATAATTAACTATTATATCTAATATAACTATACAAATTGATATTTTTTTGCGTATATTTTTAAATAATACAAAAAAAATTACCCAAGTTTCGATGATCATAGGCAAAAGAAGTATCAAATAAACTGTCTGACGATTGGTTTACGCAAGCCCCATGAAATGTCAACATTTAGATGCATAGAAAGTAGCGGAAGTACTTGGCAAAACTTCGTCCGTAGGTCAAACACAACCCAGAGGATCTTAGAAAAAAAATGTGGTTTCCGCGATTGTAAAAAGTTCATGTGTATGGATCACCGAGAATGAACTTTATTTAGATTGCTCAGAATAAATATTTTGATAATATTTTCATTTAATTAAAAATAAAGATATGGAGAGTAATTCTCACACAAATATACATTATAACTTAATAGTAAGTAGAAGTAACGAAAAACTCATCTCTGTAATCATGAAGTAAATATTTTATAGACATTTCAAGTATTCATTTAGAGAATTGTGGCTTTCTTTGAAATTACTCAGAAGGCTGAGGATTATTCATCACAAAGCAGCGCTCCTTGTGGACCTGGACGCAATTAACTTGTGACATGTTTCAATTTGCACTTTCAATCACATCCCTTAACTACTTCTCTATTGTTAGAGATTTATACATAATATTGTCCTTGTTAGAAGGAAATAGATATAAGTTAAAAATAAATTTGTAACCAACAGTATGTACTTTGAAAAAAGTTAAATACGCAAATAAATTTTGATATTATTATTCACTTCATTCATTTTTATAGTGATAAATTTATTTAAAGTGTCTTTATACATTAAACAAAGTAAGTACAACAACGAAAATGTTCATTATTTTGCTAAGAAGCGCCTGGTTAATCTCAATCAACACTTTTTTTTTGGCACGTCTCAGCGGGCTTTCACAACCCTCTTTTCACCTCTATTCACTTTTCCTACACGATTCTCATGATCTTGGAATCGATACTAAAAAGATGTAATTTAATCGACATATACTTCCCTAACTTTTTATTAAAATAAAAAAAATCTAACTTCTTAATAAAAAACAAGCACACAGTACATCTAACAATACGTGAACATGATCGCCAATAGACACTACTATCCTTACTCGGCGCCAATGGACACGAATGAGACACATTAATGTCTATCGGCAATAACAACTGATTGAATTTCTAGATTCCAGTATTTGGTTTACCGGCATTGGTATCTCCTACTCCCCATACGAAGTATTGGAATTATTGCTCGTAACCTAAAGTAACGAAATCCATGTAGCGCATTCAGCGTTGCAGTTTGTATGCAATCGATTCGCCCGGTAACAAATAGTCGTTTCATTTTCTACATACCTTTCTGGTTATTTGAGGACGGAAGTATTTCAACAGATTCTTTATGGCTCAACCATTGACTGATTGATTGTTGGAATTAAATAAGTCAGACGACCAGCACTGACTTGCGGGAAGTCAATGGATGCAGGTAGCTCAGGGATAAAATTATTATGAATTGTGAATATGTGTGACGACCATGTGGATGTCTCATAGGCCTGTATTGGTCCTGTTTGAATCTCAGTCGATGCAAATATTTGTGTAAATTCACAAATTATTGATTTTACGGGTCAGGCTGTATCATCACGTGACTGCATCTATGCCTTCCTTGATCTTATCACATAAGCGTCACATCGGATAAGGAAAGCTAAATTCGAATGCGTGCCTCTGTGTTCTCTTCTATCTATTCTTTTCAATATATTATGTAATCGTAGTTAAAAATCGTTCGTATAGGTAGAATAACGCTGTGAAATTTTGATGCCGTATAAATGTTTAGTCGTGATAATTTTTTACCTGTTGAAAATATAGAATTTCTAAATGATGATCTAGATTAATATCTATTTATTGTATTCGTTTGGTTATGCCAACTTTCAATAGCCGAGAACAGAGCCCTGCGGAACGCCGATTAATATCGTCGAATCGAAAGAACTCGCAACATTGATAAAAAAATGTATTACATATATACGAGATAATAAGTTGACTGCTCAACTGGAGATATCCTTTCAATTAAAAAAGCACTGTTCCACATCTCATCACTTTTTCCACTAAGACCTTAGTCAGTTAGCAGAATGTACCACATGCTAATAAGTTAGCACTTGGTGAAAATATGGTATTCTGTGTTATGTTGCTTTAAGTTCGGCCATTAAAAAGAATAATAAAATAATATTTTTTTATGTATTTATTGTTACTTTACTGTATTACTACTTCCAACTAACAGTGAAAAAGGCAGATTCATACCTTGCGTTATTATCTCTCAGTCAAAGCAGTGTGATAATTAATTATTCAGAAATGAAAGTTTTGGGCTAAGTATGTTACATTTTATTTGTAATAGATTCCCATCACAAAGAAACGCGTAATTGTATTAAACGAAATAAGTGAGATAACCTATCGCGATTTTTTTTAACCAGCTAAAAAAAGTATTGGGGATAACCGTAGTGTTGCACTGGAATTCACAAAGGAAGTTCACGCTCTATGATTCATTACCAAGAGTGGACCAAGCCTGAAAGAAGCCTTCGTCGTTAACAAGCTAATTTAAAAACGCAGCCATATTTTTGGCAAATATGTAAAATTTATAATTTTTTTTACTTTTTATTTGTGATCGATTCGCTGTAAGTTGTTTGATGACAAATTCAATATGAAATCCTTATACATTTATCGTAACTAAATACGATGATCTCCGTAGAAACATCTGTAGGTTAAACCAGAACCAGGCTATACTGCCATAAGTGTTAGAAGCACAAACTCATCCTCTAATTCCAGTGTCCGTTATAAGAATATAGTAGTGCATGTTTGGCGATGAGCATATATGAAAAGTATTATCTAACAGGAATGCCTGACTTTTGAGTGAAGCGCTTGCTCCTTTGCCGCCTTTCGTATAAAAAAAATATGTTTTACATCAAATCTTTATGATTTTAGAGTTTACTTTAATTTCCAAAATTTATGACTTGACCTGGTGATTAGATCTATCTATCTATTTTAGTATTTACGGTAAGATCTTAGAGGAAACAGTTTGCATAATTTGAAATGTAACATCATTTTCTAATCAGCCTTCCATCGATTATTTTACTAAAGCCACAGGTATCCTAGAAGCTATTTGTCATTCCCAACGATAATGTTTCTGAATTATTTTACGTGCAATAGTCTTAAGAACTATGATAGAGAAAAAAGACGTTATCAAATATATTTTTGTTTAAAACTTGAGCATTATTACTAAAAGTAAAACAATATGTTAACAGATACCTATTAAAATAGTGAATTTAACTTACCATTTTATATGGAAAAACTAACTGTCACCCTCGGCTTCGTCTACGTGGAATATTTGTCCATGGCTTTCTATCCAAAAAGTAATCAGCCGCTTGCTGATAAGTCAGCCGAGCATTTCCTATCGAGATCTTACGACCCCCCATCAAAAGAGTTCGACTCCCTGTGTGGATGTACGATTTATATCATTAGCCTGAAACCAACGACGGCGATGGGCTCGTAACACCTAATGTCACGTTTCTCCTAAATAAGCTCTGGCGAAAAATGGATTGACGTTCCGGTTGACGTGTGAACAACACGAGTCAATTAAATGTCAAACTCTGTTCACCCGATTGTTCAGTATACGGTCGAGAGAGCTTATTTTTTACCTCATTATCAACTATATGGTTATTTTATGTAAGTGTTGTGCGCCTTTATTTGTATAAAAAAAATATGGATAAAAACGAAAAGATTAATACTACGTACCTCAGTATTTGCACTAACAAGGTGTGTCAGATAGAAGTTCGAAATATTTTAGTCCTCTGTCAGGTGTGAGTGCTTATAATTACGTGGAATAACATCCTGTGCAGATATATTCTCATTGATTCCCAGAAGATACTGAGATTAAGTAAGAGTGACATAATCATAAGCTGTAATGTGTTTTGTTACTGCAAGTCCTCAATATTTTTTTTTATTTTTTTTTGCCGATAATGGTACACTGGTCACTAGCATAAAATTCCAATAAAATCGATTATCTGAATCCTGACTTTTACGTAGTAATATTATTTTTATAGAGACCTATAAAGCCCTGAGCAAAGATGTTACAAATAGGGATGCGCAATATTCTTTAAATTAATTCATCAAACCGAGGGATAATATGATATATCGATACATTCGTTAAACAGTTTCGGAATATATACTTGTATTTATAATTACCACCACCATCTCTACAGTCTATCAAAAGTCCACTGCTGAACAGGCACATATAAATTGTAGCATAGATTACGCAAAGCACTGTCCTATGTCAACTTCATCTATCGAATGACCGCTACACGGTGCAATTTCGACGTTGCACTATAATATATTATAATATATTAGAAGTTTTGTAGTAAAAAAGTATACGGAACCTGTGTATGACTATGTACATAGAAAACTAAGAAAAGTTGTGTAACATTTATGTTAATAACCCAAACTCGAGCGTAACAGAATGTTATGTAAGATTATATCAAGTAATTTTCCAAAATTTTCTTTTATAGTAGTAGTAGTTTATACATCGATTAGGCTAGTGATTGGATTTCCAATATTATGGAAGTATGTCTATCGACACATAAGAACATGTCGTACGTCCCTAATCACAAAGTCTATCTTTCTATTCATTGGACGTCTCGTAAGATTTATAACTACAAGATTCTGGCAAAATGCCCTTTGGCACCGGATGATTATTATTTGTAACTTAGTACTAAAATAATTTAAATATTAATTTTAACATTATAAACATAGTAAATTAAAATATTTAACTTTATTCGCAGTTTGGTTTTTAGTTATATATGCGCAACTGTCATCAGGAGTTACTAAGAAACAACTTCACTACAAAACAACGCTGGCGAACGACACTTAAACGACACTTAGCGAAATGCCACAAAAATCTCGTGAGCTCTGACTTGTGATGGAATAATATTCTCATTAACCCGTGGCGTTTAGCAGCGTAAAAGATGAAAGTGTAACAAGCAAGGTCGTAAAAGTGGAAACCTTTTGTAAATAGGATTGATATTTATTTTTATTTATTGATAGAATGTGTTGGATTCGAACATAAGTTTATACAACACAACTTATATTGGACAGTAGTTTCAATATTAAACAAGTAACGAATACAACATTGCTAAATCGAACATCGCAAAAAAAACTCTACTGTAGTTAACAGTTGTCTAGTGTTGTATAATGTGTCTCTGATTCTGCGTCTGATATTTTGTATGGGACGAAACAAGAGAGACACCAAAATATTACCAGTCACGAAGGTCTGTCTCCGCCTGCGACTCGCACGGTAGTCAGGTACGCTAACGACTATAGTCAATATGCGTGACTAAGTGGTTAGGCGAGATATCGGGTACAGCAACAGTAACACCCAAATTGCTATACCCAAAGAGGTTGTCACCTCTGTGTTTGCGTTTGTGTTGCGTACACTTGCAATTAAAATATCCCGCGCATTTGACATCCGCCGGTATTCGCTGAAGTCGTCGCGATGATCTCAACCAACCAGGAGAACAGAAATATTGTGGGTACTGTACGAACATTTCATCCCTTAGATTTTGCTGAAGAGACTAGCACCGCCTAAATTTCGATTAAATCGTAGACATTTCTTTCAAACAAAGCAGCAAATTACAATTCGATTTTTTGTATAACTCGACGAACGTTATTGTAAATAATCTATACTACCAAAACCTTTTCTGATACACGATTGTTTTGGATGTTCGAATAGAAAATCGTTTCTCAAATAAGTAATATCAAGTTAAGAATATCATCACACTATTGTTTATAGACTGATGTACCAATTGAAGACTCCAGCCTCATTTCAAACTTTAAAGCGTTATTTTGTAACTAAATAAATAATTATTCGGCAATATATTTACCACCCTGTCACGCTGTTCTGCTGAAAAGTAGGCAGAAACGATTAAAATAGGTGTTTGTAGGTCAAACCTCCTCATTATTGGATATAATATGGTATAATTTTTAGGTATTATACAAATAATTTTTAATGTAATTTTTTGAGTATTACATGTTGTTTATATTACGAAATGAATACCAAAAGAAAACAATAATAATTATACAATCCTGAATGTGTAAAATTAATAAGAAAAAATTTTTATTCAGTATTTTAGACACAAATTTTAGAGTTTCGTCGAAAACAAAAAAGTGGAAAAAAATGCACATGATACATACATCTATTGTTTGCTTTACACGTGTTTTTAGGGCTACCTATTTTCCGAGTTTGTATTATTTTTCAATTAAACATCAGCCCTTTTCCGAAATATTCAACACGTGTTTTCGATTGATCCTTGAAGAATAAATTTTATGAATTTTCGCAGTCAGGGTATGTCAAAGTGCCAATTTTGTTGGTTTATATAAGCGGTAGGTTCAGTATTTGTGCAACAGTCAAATGATTGGATGTCTGATACAGCATGCTATTAGAATAAGGGCTTCTTGTCGCATTTAAGTTACATGGGATACGTCAAGTTGAAAATAAGTGAGTTGTATTTGGTCTGATGGTGTCCTTGGTGGTAAATATAAGGACTTAGCAAACCCAATAAAAATAAGATAACTTAAGAGAGATTTGAAAAGTATTCATATTCTTGTCTAGAATTCTGCGTAATTTACGTTTTAATGTTTATGACGTTTTAAATTAATAAAAAATAAATACATTGTTTTATACATTTTGGATTTTAATTTAATTAAATTAAGTATTTAAAATGCAATATCACATACATAATTAAAGTATTAAAAAAAATGATATAAAATCTACTAAAGGCAACTAAAATGCAATATTGTACTTCATTTTAAATTATAGTTGTAATAACACGTTTGTGTATTGTAATCCTCTCAAAAGCTGTTTAAACCGCTCTTTTGCCAAATTGTAGTCAATTATATCGAAATGAAATTATTTATTGGCAAAATCAGGTACATGAAAATTTACTGTCATGTTTGTATATTTTAGTCATGGTTGTATAAAACGATGTATGAAATGAAATCAAATTTTAAAGGGAAACGTAATTTCCAAAGATTTAAAACTGTATTATATTTTACAGTTGAAGTACCTGGTCATGTCTAAAATTAATTATAATATAGTAACTTTATTGACGTAGGGAAGTGACAAATCCACCGCCCACCGGCGTATCAGCTTGTGACAAAACAGTTGCGTCGGTGCAATCAGTCAGCACCTGCACACCAGCAGCCTCATCGGCCACCGACCCGGGTGCTACCTGATTACAGTATTTTTGTTGACATTACCATTCCATATGACGAAGACATCGTGAAAGCCGAAACAGAGAAGAAGACAAAATTTCAAGACCCTGGTCGCGAGATGGCTGACATTTGTATTCGTAGACCAACCAAAATTATTACGACAGTCTCTGACGACGACTCGGACTCAGTCACCAACTGCTCCGATCTAATATTCAGAAGGCGGTGATCCTCTATACCGCCCACGACTTCCACCGTTTTTTTCCCTCTTATTCTCGGTCGATTGGTCTCCCTTGTTGAGGATTTCCGTCTAGATGGGTTTCATTTATTAAATTTTGTTTCATTTTAAGTTTAAGTTCGACATATATATTTTATTGTACATTATTTACATCTGTGGTACGAGGTGTCTAGTACTGCGATCGTAAATCCACTTGCCAAGGATGGCGCTTATGACAATTCCTGCAGGAAAGGCCTATGTCCCGCAGAGCATTTTTGTAGGTTGTTAATTCATTTAACACTAAAGTATATTATTTATCTTATCTTATTTCATGTATCTAAGTCTAACTGTATATAACTCAATCTGATGAAAATTTCATAATAATAATAAAATGCCTTATGTGCAATTAATTAATATTTAGAAAAAAGTAAGTACATTACTAATTTATGGTAATCTATATATTCTCAACTGGTTGGGTTGTATATATAAATACATAAAGATACATATAATACCATAAAACAAATAAGATTTAGTACAATATATGTATAATAAAATTAAATAGATAAATAAAACCCAACCAGATGGAAGCCCTCGGCAGGGGAGACCAAACGACCGAGGGTTAAGAAGAAAGGGAAAGAAACCGACGGCCAATGTAAGCGGTATCGAGGAGCACCACCTTCTGCATTAGAGCTCAGAGCGGCCCGTCCCGGAATCCCAGCCGGCTCAGATGTTCCTAGACACTGACTGGGATTAACTTATTCGCAGAGACGACGATCGGAATAATTTCGATCGGCATTCCACCCCACATGTCGGTTACCTCGTGAGCCAGGTCCAGATATTGTGACTTCTTGTCTGTTTCGGTTTTCACGAGGTTCTCGTCATATGAAATGGTGATGCATGGTCATGAGTTTGGCGAATTTGAACACATATTCCAACATTATTCGGTCGCCAAAGTCTTGATCGTTGACTACCATGGTGCAGCGCATAAGCATTTGGAGAAAAGTCTGGTATACCTTTATACCTCTAAATCCACTATTGTACGTTAAAGATATATACTAATACTATACAATAATAATAATAATCAAGAGAGATTATATAGATCAATAAAGAACATACAGAAATACTAAAAATATACAAAAAAAAAATTATCAAATGCATTTAATTACAAATTTGTTCATTAAAGAACTGTATTGTGAAAGGGCGCAGTAGTCGGCAGCGTAGCATAAATCCACAATTTGTTTCGTCTGCATCAGTAGCGAAAGCTTCGGATGAAACTTTCATCGTATCTGCGAGCTACAGGCGTGGAAATAAAACTGACGCTCGTAAGCTTTGTATTTAACAACTTCGCAATCAACGCAAGATAAACGGAACTTAACTCTTTCATAATAACGTGTCTGCTAACACAATTTTCTTTAGGCATTGCATAAAAGTTATGTTTTATTGATTGTACTTCAATATTAACTTTGTACTTAACTAATTATATAATATAATTATTAAACTGTTGAACCTAAAATATGCTTTGAAAAGCTACCTCCAGTTTTAATTATAATTTAGTAGTATTAGTATCACAATATAGTTTCTCATTCTCTGAGTTTTCTTTTCTCTCATACATACCTAAGTCCACCGCCTGACTGAAATTGTTCAAAGCTAGTAAGAAAATTTGCCCATACTCAATGCTCTGGTCAGGAAGGTTGGTGAGTGCAGTGTCAGTACTCTGCTTCTAGAGCTTTCTGCTTCGGGCACAGTGGGATCGATTTTCCGCCATTACTCAGTCGCCAGAGCCCTCATCCGGCAGTCAGCAGGTTGCACCATATAATTCACACATCAATTACACTAACTACTAGCGGCGTAATAATTAGTTTTCCACGCTTTCCTCCCGTGGACAGACGACTAGGGAAAAGTCTTGTAAATTTCATGATAATATCTGGGAGTAATCACGGTGATGAGGTTTATAACACGTCACGTTTAATCTCCCATAGATGTGGAAAAAAGATTGCGTATTGTGGAAAGTCCGTTTGGCAACACTGAGTCATGCCAAATGCAAATCCATAATCTCTATGGGTAACAGGCCTACGAATTACTAAAACACAGCTTTCTATTATTAGTGGGAATGTCAGTCAGATGTCTAACATGAGTCTGTTACTATTTAAAAAATAGTTAATGATTTTAAGTTACTTTTAAGTAACTGTTCAAATGGTTCTCAGTTAATTGATATACTAATATTTTGGTTTATCGGAAAACCGTTGTGATATTATAGCTAAAGTTTTGACGTTAGCTCCAAAATTCAAACTAAGGCGCAACAGGATAATATACGAATGTGTTTCCGAATCACAATCCGTAACAGAACTCTACAGTTGCCTAAATTTAATTAAACAGACTCTTGTGAGATGCCTATATGTAGTTTTCGTCTGATATTTAGTTTCTAGATATATTTCTTGTGTTATAAAATATCACAATGGACCAATTTGTCCATGATCACGAGAAAAGATACATTTAAGTATAGAAAAAATATGGTTACTGATTTTTTTTACATATTTGTGGGATTATAAGTTTGTGAATTTGAATACTTTGCCTATTTACTACTACATAAGCCTATTTTTATACACTGCTGAACATAGGCTTTTCCAAGAAAGCGCTATCAAAAGCTGGCATACATTTCATGGATGGTTTGACCTTACTGCTCGCGATGGGTGGCTTAGTAAACTGTGTGTGGTTGCCTATTCATTTTGTAATAGTAGTAAAAAAATCCGAAATTAGCTGGATCAAGTAATTTTTAAACATTTATAATTATACTTAAACAATTTTTAAATATTTCATTAAAGTTTTACTTCCATTTACATTTACAATATACAAGTCAGGACAGAACATTTTTACTAAAATTTATTAGTATGTGAAGAAAAAATATTTACTTGAAGCTGTAACAATATATGACTTTAGTATTTAAGATTCCTCAAAATCTATTTAAATTGATCAACCGTGCCTGAAGTACGGCAAAGGTATATAAAACATCGTTACCAAATGAAAACAGTATTGCTGATATTAAATAATAAATACTATTAACATTCAAAACTGTCAACAAGTGGTATGCAGTGATAACGGATTTCTATTTGGTACAATTCAGCGTAGCACTAGCTTCCGGAACGCACTTTTTACTTCCGGGAGTAAAACGTGACAGATGTCGCCACCGCATGTGGCCGGGTTAGCACCCGAAGATTACCTAGATTTTCCCTTAGTCGAACGAAGAGAGCGACATATTCTTGCGCCGCTGCTCCTATCAGATTCTTGCGTTTCATGTAACTATTAAAGTTTAGTTAATAAATAAATAAATAATTATTTTTAGTATTATATATATATTTAAAATAAGAAAGTATGTTAAGTATAGTCGAACCATAATAAAATTCATTTGATAAACCTAAATATTCGTAATTAACATTCGTAAGTCGTAATGATTATTTTCAAACAACTTTACAGATTAAAAATTCAAATAAAATGCAAGTACCATTCATAGCATGATTTTTTAAAGTAAAGATAAACAAAATGTTGAGAATATGAACACCGCTCCTGCCTGTCAACCCCTGATAAAACAAAATACGACAACATATACAACAGTAACAACGTTGTCTCTTTATTCCATTTATTTCGTTCATTTTATGGAAAGACACACTGCCTATCGCATTTACATGAATATCAAATATACGAGATATATTTTGAGAATTGTACATCAGAGTACACCTAAAATAAACACATACATCTATTGTTTAAGCAAGTAAGACCCTTAGTAAAACAAATATTGAAAGCATATAAAGAAAAAAGTGTAGTATCAATAATTAAGAAAGTAAATTGAAAAAAGTCAAAACATAAAATTCATTACATAAGCATAAACATTAATATGTGTAATAATAATATCCTCCTGAATGATTTCGGGCACAGTTGTCAATAATATATCAAATTGTAAATAATATGTAGGTACACAGGATGAATGTGACGTTTCTGACATTTAATGGAAACGTGGTTAAAATGGGGCTCAACATTATTTAGAAATATTAAAAAAGGAGTAATTAGAATAAGTTATTTTTTCAAACGACTTAATAGGCTAAAATTTATATAAAACACAAGTGCCGTTCTTCTTGAATAATAGTTCTGTGCAAGAGCGGCGATATCACAAATCTTGAGTGAAAGTAAGAAAAACTAAAATAGCACTCTGTGACAAAACTACTGTACTTATAGATATGATTGGTTTGTGGTGTAGAAATTGCCTGTCAAATAAGCTGCAAACACAGAGACACTTACTTATCATGCTTTCCCGTATCTGGTATCTAGAGTTACGCTCATTTCATATACGATGCAACAAGATTGGAGAAAAGCTCAAATGATGATTAAATAAACCCTAAATGATAGTAAATAGGAGTTCTGAATATCAGCCACACTCACTAATGACGCCTGCCACCATAGGGGTAGGTAGAGATTACTGATCTCCATTTGGCAATGTTATCGCAACACACTTTTGAAATCTCCTGCAGATAGCGGGGTTGCTCTAATAATCAGCAGTGCAGCTATTTTGTCTTCTGGTTTGAAGGGTATAGAGACCAAGTTTAATTAGAGGCTGTGAGCTATTATATCTTAGTCATCATAGGCGAGAACGTATTTGTAACCTTCTTCGATTGAAGTTATTTACTTAATTACCATCAGGTGGACTGTTAGCTCGTTAATCACCAATTACGTTTAGTATATTTTTAAATTAACCATAATAAATAATCAAAGCGTAGACAGCACACGAGCTTAACGCGAATTAGCTGTTTAAGTAGTCGCACTCAGTTTTAATGAAAAAGCAGAAAAGAAAAAACGTTTGTTATTTTGCGGTCTGTGGCCAAGAGATGGTGTTTATCAACACTCACCCTTGATGCCAGGTGAAACGGGGATACGTTCACGAAATTATTGCTGCGATTACGTATATATATTACCATTATAGCAAGTCCACCATTTTTTCACATTTATGAAATATAGCTAATGATTATGGTTGGTGGTTAGGTAGCTTAAGTTTTTGCATAGAAGTCCTTAAGAAATATTTTAAATGTGCAGATTTAATGATAACTTGTAATAAGAACCGTGATTTTTATTATTATACAGAGCGTATATTTTTAGGTTCTTGTATTAAAAATAAAAAGATTCATTCTTGTGGAGAAGAAAATATATCATGATTAAATATTATAACCAGAACGCCAACGGCTTAAGAAAAATTGCATAGTCAACTGATCAAAGAATATTATTGGTGGATCATCTCCCAATAATATTTCACTGCCCAAACCAGTTTCAAATTAAATCAAATAATTTAAAACTTTACCTGTTTTATGTTAATAATATGGGTTAAACTATGAAGTTACTGTTAAATGTAGCGGCCACTTTGAATTAAAATTAAACCTGTATGGTTCAAGATTCGTGATTAAAACTTTCTTTAAACAAAAACTATAAGATAATAAATTAGTACTTATACGATATTAGTAAATCAGTTGTATTTAGATTCATTATTTGAAATAAACATAGAGACCACTAAAATAAGAGCAATTTCCGACGTGGTTCTAACGCAGCAGAGACAGCTCGCATCATTAATGTTGCGTGCAAAGTGGCGAATTAAGTGATTTTGACAAATTGTAACGTATGATGTAAAGTGGATTCTATACGATAATTGAAAGAAAAAACACAATGGCTGAACCCTGGTCAATTACCGGAACAATGCCTAACGTGAAACTCACCCACAGAAATGTACTGTCACTTCATGGACTAATTCACTGTAGCTTTTTGAGATCAATGACAGAAGATGTCTATTATGAATAACTTCTAAAAACGAAGGCGAACATTACCAGGTCTGCAGTTTGAAAACCACACGTACTCGCCAGACCCAGCCCCAATTGCAATTTGGACAATTTCCTGTAAGGAAAAAAGTTATGTTCTCCGGGAACAGTACAAAATTCCTTCAAAGACTTAGACCCGAGAATTCTATCACAAAGGTATAAATGATTTTCCCACGAGATGGAAGAAATGTATACTTCGAAGAAATATTTCCTTTTTGAGCAAAAAGATGTTTAAATTTTTGATTATAAATAGGTAGTTAAATTATTTAACACCTTTGTTATATAATGATTTTTTGTAATAACACGAACACTACACATTTGAAGTGAAACTATTATTTACGGATTTTATCGCGTTCAATTTTGTTTTTATATTCCCGACGTTTCAACTGCTTTACAGCAACTGAGGGACTGAGGTGTTAGACGTCCAGATGTCATAGTTAACTCCGTCTACCTTCAGCTTTTATTTATTAATTTTTCTCCTATCTACCTACGCAGGTCCAGTCGCAGGGTCCTATCTACGCAGAATGTGGTCAATTCGAATGACTACAACCTTGCCTTACCTTCATAAAAACCATATATTGTGCGTTAGTAAAACCGTTGGTAGCGTTGGTAAAACCATATATTGTGTTTCAGGAAAAACGGGTCTCGGAAGCCCGTTTGGCTGTGCTGAGTCGTACTAAATGTAAAAGCGTAATCTCTATAACTGTTTACGCTATGAGTAGTTGAACAGGAACAGGCAACAATGTTGGAGGGTACCAGGCGTGAGTGCCTATACAGACTGAATGCGTCCTGAATGAATAGTATTTTATACGATGTCAAGCGCAAGATTACGATGTCAAAGCATCGGCGACTACATACGCGGGCAGCGAAAGTTCTTGTCTGGCTTGATCTATCATTAGTCTAATTTGCTATTAGCACTGCTGTGCTTATATGATTGATATTTAGAACATGATCTAGAAATGTTCTGTAAATAGTAAGGTTAAATTTAATTTCGTTACCAAATGCATTCATTCTGTATAACAATAATTTGGTCATAAGAAGTGTCCAAAGTTGTATTGTTGTTTTTTATTATTTAAAGACAATTAATAAATATTATACGAATTGGTTCTTATATATTAACAATGCATATAATATATTTTACTCAACCATAAATAAGGTTCATAAAATAAAAAATTATGTAGGATTCAAATATAATTCTTTAATTAAAGCATTTATGTTAACAACAACATCTCAACAAAGATGACAGACAAAATGAACAGGTTTTTTATTTGGAATAATTTATATTTAGTTAATACGAGTATGTATAACTACTTTTTCGTCCATGTTTGTCTGCAGTTACTAATACTATCTCTTCATTAAATATTCATTCGAATGTATTCTAATAATATATATAATCAATAATAACTAACAAACGACGTGAGTAAATGAACTTACTTCTGGTCAAAATCCAGTGTAACTACGTGCTGTCTTTTTATGTGTGGTAACCCACAAAATATACTGCTTAATTAAGAAGCAACTTTAACGTGCACTTTTAAATTAACTAGAACATTCTTTATACAAAATACTTGCTTGGAAAGCTTGCTCGAAATACCGATGTACAAAGTAATTCTAACACCGACATTCCTTAATTGAAATCTGTCGCATTGAATGGATTTATTATGTTCGTGTGTATGTGTGTAAATAACGACAAAGATATAATAAGAGGGTTTTAATGTAATAAAATGAATGATTATACTGTTCTTCTTTAGCTCATCTATACTATTATAACCTGTGAAAAACTGTCTCTATGCTTAAACGACATTGCCATAAAACCTCTTGTGAAAAAGCTTAGGCCTAACTCGGACCTTAAAAAGTTTATAGAATTTTTATCAGTTTGCCTATTAAAAAAGCGATAAGAACTAAACCAGTGAAATTTAACAGGGTTCTAGTTTAACAAAATTGAAAAAGAAATGCAATTAAAATAGTTTAAGTTATCATAAAAATATGTATGTATTATTATCATATAAAGACCGTAAATGTGAGTTTCATATCAATCAATTTAAATCTTTATACGGATATTGTGTTTTCCATACAATATACTACAGTCGACGTCTACAAAATAAATTTTCTGATAATAATGTTTGATAAATTAAAATAAAATATAAATTATATCAGAATTGTTTACTGGAATTCCCTCTTAACATTAGTGAACTTTTTTCCCTACTTATGCCATCAGTACTGTTACGACTCATAATAACAGAATAACAATTATTTCCTAATTTTTTAAAATATTAAGCTCAAGTGTTTCAATTTTGCGGTTATGCTCTATCACTTTCTGTTGTCTATAAATCATACAGTTACTCACACAATACAATTAAAAACGTTGATTCATCCTCCACTGTCTGAGAGAGAAAAAAATAGAATCTGTTTTTTTTTTATGGTAAATGGGGCAAACCAGTAAGAGTGTCCTCTTGGTTTGAATTCTATATATATTATTTTGTGATATGGTAGAGCCCAATAGGCTTTAGCTATTGCTCGAATGGGGCGGCTCGTCCGGGGTAGTACTACGGCCTCGCAGAATAACAGCGTGAAGTAGAGGCATCTTGTGCTTCAGCGTTTTGTTCGGTGAGTGAACTAGCCGGAGGCCCGCTTCCCTCTCCCCCAATCCCAATCCCATTCCCAACATCCCTCCCATCCCCCAAATATCCTTAAACGGACGGAATATCGTCAACGCACCTGCAAAACCTCTGATGTACGTGGGTGACGGTAATCACTTATCATAAGATGATAAGCTAGCTCGTTTGCCGCCTTTCCTATAAAAAACACAGTGATGACTAGTCTGTGGTATTTGGGTACGGAATATAGGAATAGATTTAAGGTCGCCAGAGCCTGGTTCAATAATGAGCAGGATGCATCGTGTGCTGGTGAGGTTGGCATTTCGAGAAAAGTTTATTAAATTCCTCCTTACACTATATTAGGCTACATATATTGGTAAAAACAACAAGTTCGAGAAAATTCTGATGAACAATAATTTGAATTAAAACATTACTGTAAGGCATCCTGCCAATATCTCGAAGGCATAAATCTGAAGTGACTTCCACTGAATAGGACGAAAGACTTGTTCAAATTATTAACACTCCATTAGTTTTCGTTGCTCGTCTTTATTTTGTGTATGGAAATTCGTTAGAATTTTACATCAGTACGTTTTTGGTATTGTTAGTAAGAGATGTAAAATCTGAAACAAATCATTATATGAAACAAATCAGGTTTCAAAACTTATAGTCACATCTTTTTACTGGATGTTATGCTGTTCTCAGGGATACTGAGTGTCAGTGTCCTGAACTATCACGATTACGAATGAATGATATGAATACCCGAAAGACGATTTTGCGCGGGTACCCGGAGGTCACTTCCGGGGGGAAATGCAATCAGTTGACAACAGGTTTCAACTTTGATCTTGTGCAGTTTAATTTTTATTGTATACTGTTTTTACTTGTCTATTCTTCGCTATTAGGTATTTAATTGATGTAATATTAATTACCTAGTTATGAAACCCGAATACTATTAACTCGTGGCAAGTGGTTATGACTATATAAACTATATCGTTATGACATGAAAAGGGTTAATAAAAGCCAGTAACAAGATGAATACCCAAAAATTTATATATGTAATATTTAAAGTATATTTAACAATACAGTTTATTAAATAGTACCTACAATCATTGATCATACGTACAACTATTTATAAAACGATAACGTTTTTTAAGAATGTTTAGTTAAAAAAAATTGCGTTTAATTAAAATTTAACCAGGCCAGGCTTTTGTAGTCTACAAAGGTATTTTAAGCTTCATTAAGGACTAGAAACTATGTGGCCGATACTACACAAAAGCAATAAATGCAGTTTATACGTCATATATTCCTTTTTCTTCATTAAGCCAGCCTGTAAAACTCGACATAGATATTTCCCATGTGGAGGATTAACCGTACTAGTAGGAAGGTTAGTGATCGCAGCACCATGCTTCTCACCATTTAGTTCTACCATATTTGAAATGGTTCTTCCTTATTGCTTTTTAGTTAACGTAATGTTGTAATGTAAGAACCACGAGATTTTTGTGAATTTCTTTTACGAAACTCACGGGATGAAATTAGGTGGTAGATTTATTACACCGCCACCACGCGTTATTTTTAAAATTATATATATTTAACCCAAAAAGCACTCAGAATTATTATATTACTGTATTCTAAGTATTCAATGTTTCGAATTACCTGATGCATTTTTAAGTTAGCAGTGGCGACAAATGAGCGCACATGATCACTGCGGCTCACTATTCATGTAATACTGAAAATTATTCATTAATTCAAGTAACCTATTCGTAATCTTCTTCACTTCTTTAGCAGACTAAAAGCGGACCTCGATCAAGTAGTAATTAATTACTAGTGTCTGTTTTTTCTATGCTGATTGAGAGGCTTATTTAGATATCAAATTATTATCCCTTATACATTATTTTTAATTATATCAGCTTGAAAATTATGCACACAATGAACGCTCAATTTTTTTCTAAAAATTGTTTAATATTTTAAAAAATGAAGTAGAAGTAATACAGGAAAGAGTTACAGAAATTGAATTTTTCCCCAAAACTTCTCTTCGCTTAAATTCTTAGCCTGATAAGGCTCGCGAGTTCTGATTATGTATCGTTGTTTGCAGTACCTCTGCTTTTGCTTATTTATCTTTTTAAAATAACAAACATTTCTATCCAAAAAAATGTATTACTAATAGGCTAAGTTCCTTGTGACATAAGGAAATATTTATATAGTGTTGATTACATATTTTATTACATCTTTGTAAAGCAAATGTCATCTCAATGATTGATTACGTATTATTTGATTTTTTATGTTTTTAGGTATCCATCCGGAGGTCTTATATCCTATACAAATAGGAAAGTTCTAAGGAAGGAGATATTTTATCACACACGTGATCCACTCAAAAACGAAGATACCCTGTGTCTTGCTAACTGGATGGTGAAAAGAAAGATGTATATAGGTATATATATATATACCTACATAGATAAATAATCATACATACATAATATATAAACATCCTTGACTCGGTTACATTTGTATTCGTTTTTAAATGTTGTCCCAAACGGGATTTGAAACCACAACCCTCAGCTACGAAAGCAGTGATTCCACCAACTAAGCAAAAGGCATCTATGTATCATCTTCATATATGTCTCATTGGCATTATCCGCCAATTCTAGACGACGATGGCTGTATAAGTCAATACGTGAGCGACAAGATATTGAACAACATGTTCTGCAGGACATGTTACTAAGAGGTTAGCTAGCTCAGTTTTGATATACTGTCATATATCATTAGACATAATATTATGTATAATGAATAAATATTATTACTTACTAAATGAAAGAAGATACAAAACTTTCATTATTACTAGGAGAATAAAGGCCCGGATTCACGTGCAGGACACTCATTTAATAATAAATCTCTTAACGGAAATATGAGAATAAGGTATAAATGAAAATTGTATTCGAATAAAAGGTACCTCTGGCTAAAATAGCATTCTACTTTTACAAAGTTAAGAAGTATGTTTTTGTATGGTCAACAAATAATTGTAACAAGTTCATGCGCAATTTGTGCCAGAATAAAGCATAAATGACACAAGAAAAACTCTCGGCAGGCACCTTTGTGTAAAGATCTGTAAACCTTTTTTGAAAATTAAATTAAACGAAATGACTAAGCTATAGTATAAAACAAAGTAGCAATTGGCGTTCGTCTGTCTGTGCGCTTATAACTTATACACTTCGAAGGAAATTTCAAGACCGTACTCACCATAATTTAGAATATTTTAGGAGGAAAGTTTAAATGTATAAGATATTGATATTTAGGTTGTGTATTATAAATCTGTCCGTGAGAAACCGACACGGTACGCTAGTGTATAATATATTACTTAAGAAATTGTACAAATTTTTTCCATATATAGATTTACTCTGTTTGTCTGTCGTGTCTTATTTTAAACTAATAACAGACACCGTCGCACATATAAACGATTTCCTTAACTATACCTGTCAGGCGTCAGAACGTAAACGTAAAGGTATAATGTGGTTTGTACTGTTACTCTAATTAAGGCCGTTATTGATATGTAATAGGTGTACAATATATTACCTTGATGAAACCCGTATATGAATCACAATCATTCATTTACAAATTATATGTAGTGATAATTTATGGCTTACTTACCCCTTTCTTATAAGACATTTCCTTTTTTACTAAAACATTCATTATATTCAAAAAATAAATATGAACGTTGTGGATAAATAAATAGCCCCAGGAGCATTCGTGGAAATGAACTAAAGAAATTGAAAACAAAGTGAAAATATTGTTATTCCTATGTGGATTACTTGGCGTCATAGCGAGCGTGTAGTGAAGGAGTCGACTAGAAAACAATTTCATATCTTCTATTAACTTATAGTAAAACTTTTAATACTGTATCAATATGTTTCCAGGTGTATATAAACCAAATAGACTAAGATAAAATATTTTTGTTTTAAAAATACCTAGTCTATCGCTGCCTGTCCTCCCGTTACCAGTTTTCCTTTCTGAATGAATATTTATTTGTCAAGTAATTTGTATTTGCAACAACAATACTAAAATTATAAAGCACTCATTTAATGAAAAAAATACCGCAGTTGATCTTTAACGGCGCTCCGGTGACTTCTAACGCGGGTAGCGTACACCGGTGCGGAAGGTCAATAAAGTCTTTGGCCTGGGTCTCTGTCAACTATATATACTAGCGCAAATGTATCTACAAAGTAAGATAATTCACAAAAGTATTGACAATTATTATTACCTCATGTACTTGCTTCACTAGACATTTCATCATGTAAACTGCGCTTTAAGACGGAGGAAGGGTTATATGCAGTGTCGAAGACTGGGAACACAACGCAACCGAACCCGAAGCCAATAATTTGTACATTGTGCAAACACAGGCCTCCCCACACTCACTCGGGGTGGCACAGCCGCACGGCTCCGTTGAGCAACACGCAAATGAAACGATTAACATGTAATATGAAATCTAAATTTCACTTATTTTCATAATAATATCAACATGCTCAGAGATGTTAATGTTACATCCAAATCCGACTACTGCGCTTTAGTTGTAGTCACGAAGTATTAAAAATTATAATAAATAATAATAATTTATTACTAATACATTATGGGACTTTTGTTGCCAGTGAGTAGTTATTGATATTAAAACCTATGCTATGATTATTTTTATAATATTGCGCAAGTCGTCAACGTCTACTTGAAGATTCTCACAAAGACTGTATTGAGTAATTTCACGTGGTGGTAATATCCCAGAATTGAGCCCTGAGGTACGGCTGTTGGTATTTTGATAAAGTTTGTAGAAAAGGATCCAACAACTACTTTGTTTGTGATCGGTTATACAATTACGACTCTATCCACAAATCACAAATCTTAACAAATTTCTTCGAATACCTAGTTCATACATGTAAGCCTATCTAAGGGCATTATGTGATCAACACCATTAAACACCTTCTCAACGTCCGTATAGATCCTGTTCATTACGGACCACCTGTCCATATCGTTACATAATTAAGAAAAAAAACTCCTAGATTGGTAACAGTCGTGCATCCATTCACAAAAAAATATATAAATCTTTTATATTTGTTTCAATATCAAAAATGATAAAACATAGTCTATACAGCATTTCTGGAATTAGAATGAACTATTTAAACAAAGTTCCATCAAAATCCGTGAAATTTCTTTTAAGTTATATCCGTTCAAACATTCACACAAAGATACTCGCATAAATAAATAAATAAATACATACCATGAACTTTAAATATAAATATGGATCAAGGATTTTTAAATAACCATTGACGTTAAATACTGTACTTATTTTAATAGTTTAAAATAACACTTCATTTAATTCAAACTACACGTATCTTTTAACTTCACATGGTGTAAAGATTCTTATAAAATATGAATTACAGAGATAAGGACGATGAGCTGAAACTAATGGGACGTTAATAATTCGCACAAGCCTTCTATTCATTGTAAGTTCTTTGAAAATTAGAATTACAGGATTCTGGCAAGATGCCTCTTGGCAGTGGATCTTTAGGTATTGTTCGTACATTTTAAACAAAATTTATTAAAAATTCCATTTGACAACTTTTTATGCAACTTATGAACAAAAACAGAGGATAGATTCTTCTTCTATAGCAGCCTGTTAATAGTCCCTGCACGACATTGTCCTCTCCTATAGTGTAGGATTTGCTGTAGTTATCACACTTAGCGATCGCAATAAAGAGCAACACACATGCTAGACAAGAAGACCAGAACATTAATTATTTTTTAATTATGTTACTAGCTGTTGTACCCAGCGTTACTCTAGTTGTACAAGTGGCTGGGTGCTACCACTTGCTTGGGATCCGGTAATTATTAAAATTTAATCCAGGATCAAGCGTTCCACTGCAACGCTTTAAGGTACCGTAAGTTCATTATATATAGATCAAACCAAAAATTAATAATTATAGTGCTGACAGTCGTACTAACTAAGACATCAGGACGTCGAAGACCACAGTCTCCTTGTGACTACTACGCAGCACAAATGAAGGGATTAAAATAAATTTTTAAATTCTAATTAAATGCGATAAAATCCGTAAATAATAGTTTCATTTTAAATGTGTAGTATTCGCGTAAAAACTAGAAATCATTATAAGAAACATCCAATCCAATCAAAATCGATCCAGTGAATTTGTACTTTAGCCTTCTCAACGAATTATAGTTAGGTCTTTATATATTCAAAGGCGAAGATATAGATTACGCTATGCGTTAATTTCAAAAATATATATTATGTAGATTCAAATGTTTATTTAAAATAATCTGTATTCTTAGAACTAAACCGCAATAAATAAATAAATACACATTTTCATCTTCTTCATCACTGTATTGTCCACTGCTGAACAGTGCAGAACATGTCCAGCAAAGGCGGCGTGCACTTCTTGAAATGTTTGCCCACAGTTACCAAGCAGGACAAGCCGGTTTGTGAGCAAGCGGCGTGGCAATACTCGTGGTACTCGTAACTCGTTGGAACAACGTACCAGATGGTGAGCAAATTGTCGTCTTAGTGTTCAGGCTAACGGCACAAATTGTCAAGTTTCGAAAATTTGGCACCCTGTTCTAATCCTCTCTATAGTCAACGGAGCGCAGAGTCCGGGGAGAGCCTTTGCAGCTTTGCTTAACTGGAGATTTACGGGGCGGACACTTAAGTGATCTATCGCCTGGTACCTAGGAATTGGAAAAGATCGTACCTCCCTTCCCACCTATGGCCTGTGGGGCGTGGAGATGGAGCGATGGTCCTCTGCAGTACGAGGCCTAAGCAGCAGGGCACGGGGTTGATAAGTGGACCAACTCCTGTATAAGCCTCTTGGTAGCAAGCACGGTGTTTCCGTGCATACGGAAGTATGGGGGGAGGCGATGACCAAACTAATAACATCTTCATCGTCATATATACGTATTTATGAAAATATGATTAACGGTTTCAAATACAGCATTATTTTTTAAATCAAAAATACTTTTTGAAACTGACAAAACAATTTAAACGTCATCAACTTTGTTACCTGAACCGTTCCTGTTTTGCGGAACAGTGGAGAATTCAAATGTTTTTACTGAATTCGTTCCCTTTCTACTTTTAATTGTTTCGTGTAACTGTTTTTGGAATCAAACCTGGTTCATCAATGCAAGTCCAAATTTTACCGTTGCCGTTGCCAATATAAGTTAAATGCTAAATAGAAGCAGTCGCTAACTACAGTAAAAAAATTGTAATCAAGTTTAAAACAAGTCTTGGTTGGTTAACCAATTTCATGTACATGTTTATGTACGTAAGTGTTTAATTTAGGCCAAGGTTTCGATTTCAGGCCTTGAAAACCTCTGGATTTTTGTACTTAAATTGCATAAATAAGTCGCCATCGTATCGAATTCGTATTATCATCAACATTTATGTGAAAATATTGTGCTCTACCTAGAGATTAAGTTGACCCAACCAATTGTTAACCCTTGTCAAACCCTTTACAACGCGTGCGGATTAATTGCTTTAAATCATTTTTACCTTACACAAGTATTCGTATCATATTATTTTACAAACACGCTGTTTATGTACAAAGTAATTTTAGAGTTAGTATTTAATTTTTGTCCGAAGATGTGATAAAAATGGAATTCGGAATAATAAATATAATAAGATATTTGAAGCCGCTTGTGACTACTTAATTGAAAGGGATTTTTCGTAGAAACTAAACGATATTTATTATTCACATATTTCACTATAAGAAGCCATGAAACGTTTTGTTCATCATGTACAGAAATCATTTGACATTTTCGTTTTTTATTTCATCTGCTTCGCGTTATTAGAATTTACTATTACTATATATTGACTATAACTAAGGCACTTGTTCTGTACCCTTCAGTTGCTAGGCCGTGTTCTTGCAACATCTAAATGCAACTAGAACCACTTATTTTACTATCAACCACAACCAACTGCCCTACTACAATTTAAATTTACAATACATAAATTCTTAAACGTTTCAGATTGCCTACAAGCAAGAAAATATATCCATAGCTTAATTTTCGATAAAAATTTTGCTTTATGTTGTGCTAATAAATAATGTAGAAAATTAACAATCCCAGTCGTAAATTAATTTATGGATCATTATTAATAATAGGGTCCACTTGTGTATGCTTTGTAAAGTAAAGTAACATAAATATGTCAAATATTTATATGTTATATTAATATGTTAACGTTCACGCCTATTACTCTTAGTGGTAAACTAAGATTACGAATTTCCATTTGACAGTTTTCTCCTCTTCGAAATATAGAACGTGTACTGTGTAAATTAACATGGTCAGCTTCCCGCCCCGAAGTTTTCTCGTCATAATCTAATACTTCTCATATAATTCATTATTGCTTAATTTCTCTTAAATTAATATGGACAAGCTCAAGAACGACGCCTTCTTCATCGATCTGGCACCTCTAGCTGCATCATCTACGATCGATGATAAAGTTTTTTTTTACATAATACAATTCTCACGTTATACAATGATCATCCGCCTATTAAGTCGATAAGGGTAAAGCATCCTTCAGCCCCTTGGATGACAAGAGGCGTAAGTGTAGCAATGTTAAGGCGAGATCGATCGTTTCAAAAGTTTAAAAAGGGATCATTCGGAGGATAACTGGTCTCATTTTAATTTGCAAAGGAAACGCCGTTATATTCAAGATAATATTACTAACTTTTCGACCGCTGTTGTGAAGAAATTCCTTAAATCTCTCAGTGTTACTACGCCTATTTTATCGGACTGTCATCTCTCACTTTGGATAATATAAATCGTCACTTTATTTCTACTCCTTCATTTTGCTATTAAGTTTAAAGTTGTAGATTGCGATGAGGTCAGCAAGCACATGGTGAATATGTTACTTGAGTACCTTTTGCCCGCGATTATGTATATTATAAATTATTCTCTGAACTCAGGTTAGTGCCCAAGCTTGTGGAAAAAAGCTTGTGTTAATTTTTTTTTAAAACTCTTAATTCTTTTAAAATGCTTTGGTTGACCACGATATCCGTATATTGTAATCTCCAGCCTCGGAATGGTTTTCACTTATCTTGGCAGCCGTCAGCGGCCAGTCCGCATAGGGCAGCAGTTTTTTGCTTGGGCTTTATTTATAAACTCAATCACCTCAGTTGTCAACTTCTTACATCATCCCACCCTAGAGGCAAGAGACATTTTATTATTTGACTATTTATAGTATTATGGGCAAAAATGTTCGTGTCATGCGGTTTTGAATCTGCGGAAAAAATATAGAGTGAAAAAATGTTTTAGTATTCTCATAAAATTGTGTATCTTCAAAGGATTGTGTAGTTTAGTAGAAAGTCAGCCTAAAATTGTTGAAACCTGTCAATAACACAGTTTTATTTTAGCATATTTCAAAACAGAGAGGCTTTCCCGATTTTCGATTTTAGAATTTCATATTATGCCACGCTGGTGGTACCACCAGCAACACTTACCCCCATTTTACATGCATGTCATCAACTCAGTTCTATTAAGACGCTTGACATGCATTATAACGTAACTTACGTTTAAAAACTAGATAATCACTGGTTTATTGTGCTTTTTCCCTCAATCGAGAAGTAGTACATGTGTAACTTAAAAATTATTAAAAAAAAATACAAAGCACTTAAAATATTTGTACAGTGATTTAAATTCCAGCAATGCCAAATTTAGAACAGCTCCAGACATCGACCTCACCGATCCAAACGTTAAGTTAATTATTATTGTCAGGCGACTGAATGACATCGTCGTATTTAGTTTACAGCAAAGTCTGGATTGATTTATTCTTACTTTCCAATAAATATTTTGAAAGCTAGTCTTCGAAGGGATAAAATTGTTACTAATTTTATTTATTATTTTTTGTTTTATGGGAAAGGCGACAAACGAGCAAGCGGTTCACCTGGTGGTAAGTGATTACCGTCGCCCACGTACGTCTGCAGGTGCGTTTCCGGACTTTATCGGTATTTGGGAGATGACAGATAGGATAAGGAGGGGTATGGGGAGGGGGCTTCCGGTTTCCTAACTTACAAAACGAAACGCAGAAACATAAGATGCCTCTACCTCACGCCGTGATACCAATCCGGTCGAGCCGGCCCATTCACGCAGCAGAAAAAGCCGCCGCTTGGCTCTACAACGTTTAAAATTCTATACGTTTTATTTGTTTGTGAGCCGAATAAGTGGCATCATGAACTTGCGTAAGAGAACGTGATCACATCAGAAATTAGCATCCCAAAAATGATAGAACTAAATTTTCGAAACAAACCATTCAAAATTATCTGGTTCTGCGATCTGGCAGCCGTCTGCCTAGCACGATGAGTATAGACAAATCTCTCATGCATGGCATGCTAGCTTTGTTAATAATTAAAATAAATTCGCGAAATAAATATATTACATAATTATCCGATTCAGAACATGCCACCGTGCGGGGAGGTTGGAAAGTTAACTAAGGAAAATGCCAAAAAAAAACGTGACCTCCAAGAGGCGAATAATTTCTTGTTAATCTTAAGTATACCAGCCCTAAATTATCCAGACTTATGACGGTCAGCCGCGTCTATGGTACGAAGCGTCTGGTACTGGTTTTCCAAGCCGCTAAGCGTAGTGGCAAACCCTCCTAACCAAAAAGATTTTCCTAAGAAGAGAATTATTTGACTTCAGATAATACTTTAGCAATCTTTATCTAAAGAACATTAATATTGCAGCGCAGAGCCTTACCGTATTCTATTTTGGGTACGTAACGAACGTTCAGTTAGCATTTTGTTTTCAAAGCCTTTTAAATGAGACAATGAGTCCTGTCTTTGTTATACAGCACAATTGATTTGATATGCAGATTGCACTGTATCAGTTTTTCCTATTTTTAGTTTTGTTACGTGCATAACGATGGACTGTAGTTAATTCTCATCATCATCATCATCATTGAATACTCATAGTGAGCGCTACTATGCTGTGATAATGATCTTGACACTAATCATGCTGTAGTGGTTATTCTATCTCTATTTTATATTAAGAGTAAACGAATCTTCGGAGGCTAACGAACGCATTAAAGCTTTTTTTACATTTGCCAGCTTTCCTATATAGCCATATACCCATCATCCTGATTTTTTTTGCAACTAAGTTTTAGCACTGCACTGCGCAGTCCCAGTGCCAAAACTTGGAAGGCGCGAAGCGTGGTGAGTATGGGTAAATATTTCATTATTTGTTAAAAAAAAATTATTCTTAATTGTTAATGCTAAGTGATATTCTCCACCAGTCAACCCTTATCATGGTCAAAAGTTGGCAGGTACAAAACAAGGAATAAACAGCTATCGATAGACTCCTGAAAACAATAAGTTAATATATACATTATCATTGTAAATTTAGTGTTATTATAAATTTTATTGTGCAACTACTGCAAAAGTTTTATAATAATTCCCATAAATATTCATACGAGTTGTAACTTTTGTTGACTCTTTAATGAAAAGGCTGTATATAGACTGGATACAGAACCAGCATTGACTTACAGATGCCGATAAAAAGTTTGTTTTAGATTCATCGCTTCATTTCGAATGCACCATATTATCATGTCCACAGCAATAACTCCCATGACATTGTTATCGTGGGGCTGAATCTGGCTTCTAACTGTATGCAAACAGCAACTATTCCTCAAAGACCATTGACAGTATCGAGTATTTTGGTTTTTTTTATAGAAGAAGGGGGCACGTACCTCTGCAACAGTAAAAGAGCTGCTTGCAGAAATCCACGGCGAGCGCGGTAGGGAGTGCCATAGTTATACGTTTTGCTCGAGTATGGTAGTAGATAGAGAGCGAAATTTTGCCCACCCCCCAGCATCCAGACAGACTGAGCATCCACGATTACGTAGCCTAGGAAAGCCTGAACGTGGGTGCTCAGTGAGGGATTCTCCAGAACCGTCTGTACTGGTACCCTCCTGGGGTAGCTCATAACTAAATACCGCTACCACATTTGGGGAAGGGGGAGAGGGCCTCCAGTTACCTTACTTACCGACGACCGAACGAAACGCAGAAACACAAGATGCCTCTACTTCACGCCGGTATTCTGCGAGGCCCTGGTACTAATCCGGCCCATTCGAGCAGCAGCAAAAGGCGCCGCTTGACTCTACCACGTTTAGAGTATTAAGGTATTGGAAAGTAAATAGATATTTTCAAGTCCATGAGACATAATTTCTTTTTGTACCAAATTCTAACAATTCTTATCAGTTAACTGTCCTGAGAATATGAACGAATATACACAAAATAAAGACGCGCGACTGGAATTAATGGTGTGTTAATAATTTGCACAAGTCTCATTCTATTCATTGGAAGTCACGTAAGATTCATGACTTCACCATTTTGGCAAGATGCCTTTTGGCAATGGTCGAATTAGAATATATTTAAAAATTTTATACTTTTAACGATAAATTTAATTAACATTTAATCTTTTTAAATACTTATGTTAATTAAACACAGTAAAGTTATTACACCTCCGAGACCTACAAAGACATTGACCTTGATTTTGTTCCATTCATTTATTTCTGATAATGCCATCTGCATCACCATTTATATATATTACACGTAAACAGAAAGCGTTCTGTCATTTATTTATGTGATCGCATAATGTTACCCAGGACACGTCTTTGCTGAGCTTATATTATATACTCTTCCATTATTTTTGCTAAACTGTCATTTCAATTATCTAAATCATATTCGTTAGTTATTTAAAATAATAAAAAAAACTGTAGTAAACATGCAATGATAATATTTTAACATGCTTTAAGCACTAACTATCATAGTGGAGTTATAAGGTTAATTTAAAAAATAATCAAAGGGACAAAATTACATATTATATATATACCGTTAAACTTCGAAAGTTGTGAAAGATCAGTGATGAACTTATTTATTCTATGGGCCTATATCCAACAAGGGACTTACGCAGACTGAAACCAATACAAGAGGTAATAATAATAGTCAACATGATGATATTTCACCAAGTGACAACTACCGCAAGTATAACTTAAATTACTTCACTACATCAGCCTCTTTTAGTCCTATTTTACGCCAGCTAAAGTCGATGAATATCTTTGGGAAGTTTTGCTCATATTCAATGCTGGTTAAGTCGTTTGGTGAGTGCAGTGCCGGTACACAGACGAATGATGCTGCTCCCCATCATAAGTCTGTGGGATGAGTTCGGTAATTTTGGATAGTCTGTAATCTTCGGTGGCTAGGGCCTTCTTGACTAACAATTTCACAATGTTGCACCAATGCCCTGCATGGGAGACATTTTTTTAATTAAATTCAAGAGACAAACGAGATAACAGTAACAGTCAAATAAACTTTGTTACTTTTAGCTATGATATCACCCTTCTTCACGTTTTGCCGCGCACATTCACCAACTTAAAATTGCAATTAACAATTTTAGCGGGTACCGCATTTCATAAATATTTATTAAATATTTTAACACTGGTCAGTGAGTGGTGTTAATTTAAAAAAATAAATTCACAAATCATTATGCTTGTTCGGTTATTACAAAACAACCATTTGTTATTTTTTTTTTTCAATTATAACGTAAAGAAAATGAGCAATAGTTCTCAAACAAAAGCTACACGATTCTTAATCAGGGGACACCAGTGCCCTATCTTCCTTACGGTAACAAAGCGATAATGAAAAATACTTTATAATAAAACAATAGCTGGTTAAAATATATCTTGCTATCAATTAAAAAAGAGGTTCACACAGCGAATGTTCTGTGATTTATTTACCGTACAAAATTATGGAACTATTTTCAACTGTCTTCTAAAACGGAGGAGGTTGTATTTTTTGTATGTACGTTACGTAATTTCTCTATCTCCGTCGTAATTGAATATATTATGGGATTTTTCTCTTTATCTATTTTTAATAGCCACGTAGAATACGTAGAAGACTACGGTTAAATATTTTAATATTCGTGTTTTTTCACATTCACATCTTCCATCCATTTAGAAACAACATATTACACACTCGAATCCGCGCTTGTAAGTGTTATTGTGCCTGTATACATCTTGCGGTAGGTTCATTGAAAGACGTTAACTAATTTTTTTTCTTAACATTTCTTCCCACGTATCCTTTATACTCGCAGTAAAAATGTATCACCGTGAAACAGGTTTCTCTTCATGCTATTCAGTTTAATTACTATGTAGGCCTCAAAACACATTCTTTTCACAGCCTTCATACACTTCATTAGCAAATAAATTTCAGGCTTTATTTTCCAGGCGGAGTGCACGTATTTTTGACCAAATTCTCTTAGTATACTACATCAGACTATTTTAGTCAACTGCTGAATGGAACGACTCTTCAAGAAAGCGCCAGCAAAAGCCGTCGTACATTTCTTGAAAGGTTTGCCCATACCTACTCACCCCGCTGGGCATGCGGGTTGATGAGCGCAGTGCCGGTATCCACGCTTTAGTGGTACTTCTCTCCATAACTAGTATATAGGGTTCGGCAAAGTCGGATGGAAATTGCACTATCATTCGGCAGCCAGAGCCTCGATAGTTTGCTAGTTAAGTGCACCATGTGCAAGTGAGGTTGGTATTTGGAGAGAGTGATTTGGAGGTTGGTTGGTTTAGGAGATTGGATTTTTGAAACATTTATTTGGTTGGCGTTAAGATTTCAAATATTCTTTTTACAAAGCAAAGAATTTGTTTATTATTTCGATATTTTTTTTGAATGTGTCATTTTATTTACAAACTTCAAGTATCGTATTCACCGAGATCCTCCTCCGGATGACGAAATTTAGAGGTCCGTTGCCAATGTAGTATTGGATGTCATATAGAAAACGTCATCCTTGTTCCGACGCGCCTTGCCAGGAAGGGGTGGCAGAACCGGAGTCCTCCTGGAGAAATCAGCGTATTTTCAATTTCTACAATAAATATAAAATTTGTAATCACGACGTGTATGTTGTCAATCTGTTACTGTATATTTACTCAAGAACTCTAGGGGAAAATTGTACACTACACTACAATTGATGGAATTTTTCTTCGCTCTCGTACTAAATGAATACGATTATCGCTTTCTTTATGCATCAATATACTTAGCAACTCTCTTTTTTATTTATAAAATAAAAAATAGAAAGTCATTTCAAGAAATTTTAATTATTATTTCTTAAGTATTTAGAATATAGAGATTAATATTTCTTTAATTTTTTTTTAATATTATTGAACATTAGTACTAGTCTTAGTTTCCTACTAGTAAATATACGAGTAAATTTTATGAAATAGGAGTATAATTTTTACATGTAAAATACGACACATATTATCAAAATATTTTTTTTTTCATTTTCATTTTCATTTTGAATGTATTCATAGCATAGAACGGACTTCTTTTCTAGTGATGTAAATGCACTAAGACTTTTTTAGATCTAGGTTCCGGGTAACGTAACATGATATCAGCTACAACATATTCTTAATATGTTCGGGCAATATTTTAGGAAATAGTTAACCGCTACTATGCAGAAATGAAAGGTATCAAAGATTTAAGACTGTTGATGTGATGATAATGTGATACTGTAAAACAAACAACAGCTTACTTTGATGTAGTGTGGTAGGTACTAGTTGTGAAGAAAGATCGAGCGTTTTTGAATTAAATTTATCATGCAATTTGCACAATTACCTAATAGGCTAACAATTTTGTTCACAGTAAGTGGTACAAAACACCTTTACAGACTTTGTAGAGTCCAAATCCCCAGAGTTCTATCTCAAAGGCATAAATGATCTTCACTTAAGATGGCTGAAATGTAGAGATATCTCAATACTTTGATTAAACAAATATATTTTTTCTCAGAAAAAAGGTGTTTAAAATTTTTCTAACTTCACAGCGAATATTCTTGCAGCAACGGTTGCTGATAAAATTTCTTAGACTTTTTCGATACAGTTAAATTGATATCTGAATAAATGTTGCTGTTTTGATATCATAATCGTTTCCGCGTTATTGGTATTGTTATAATGGTATTTCGTTAGATCACAGTAATGGTAATCGGAGCTAGATGTACAATTGTTAATGTTGTAATTACACAACAGCATAAGTTCGTATAGCTAAAATGTCTATTTTCCGATTAACTATAGATATTCCTCAATTTTACAATGTTTTGGATACTTTAGTGGTGGTGACATCAGATAAATAGACGAAACTAAAAGCAGTTTTTCATAATATTACTACAGAGCACCAATTTGTAAGCTGTAGAAACAAAACGGCTTTTGTTTACCTTACTCATGTTTTTACATGTTTCAGTTCATCGTAATGCCCTATAGACAAATACTCAAATAAAGTTGTAAACAAATAAATTGGGTCAATCCCTTAAGGATTTTCCTTGTTATGTGATTGAAATTACGTACGTATTTTTACAACTTCGCTATTATTTGACTAAGGTTATTTTAATGTCGTACAATATTTATTACGTTGCTGAAACGGTAATTTGTTCTAAATACAGAATGAAAAATGTAGATCATTTATTATATATAATTTTCATAATACATACATAGTACATATGTATGCTTATGTCATACAAAGATAAATATACCAATAAGATATGAATAAGTATTAGCCAAAAAATTAATGAAAAATCAAACAAAAACTAGAAATTAATTAGAATAAAAATTTAAAAAAAAGTTCTCGAACTGACCTCATAAATGAGCTTCGGTTTGCCGATTTATGAATATCTTCGGGCAAGGCGTTCTACAAAAGTATAGCCTGAACGGTATAAGAGCGGCAACTCTTATGCCGTTCAGGCTATTCTTAAGATAAGAAGACTTCTGTCATGCGTTAAGGAAAGGTAAGACGGTGAAGTTACTTCATTTAGGATGGAATAGAGACCAAATAGAATCTTAAAATTTCTCTAGGGGTTTTCGCATTAGGGCATCACTATGGTATTTGACCTGGGTTGAGCTGTTGCATCTTCAGCTTGTAATTATTTTACTTCTCAACTTTCCATCACACGTCACAATTCTGTCCAAAGTCCCTTAATTTCTGTACCTACTAATCAAAGCATGGCAACCGTGATATCTCAACTTAACTCGTGCGTTTCAATGCATGCTTCTCCGAGTACATCAGTTCAGCATCAGTTAATTCATGCGGCACCCGTTTTTCTTTTTTATTTTACCAATTTGGTCCTAATTAATCAATATTGTGGGTAAAGAACTATGACGCCTAATTCCTTGGTTGGATAAGCACGGCGAAAGCGATTAAACCAAAAACGCACAGTGTCTTCGTTAGACGTTTCTTCTCCTAACGCAGCATCGATATTGTGTTACGATATCGTATTCGAAAATTACTTTAAAAGTCAAACAAAGGAAAATTAACGTCATAGTTTTTGTGTAAAAAAGCTTTTAATCACGAATCTTGGACCTTGCAGGTTTCATTTTATTTAAAGTGGCCGCTCTATTAATAGTTCTTACTTAACTCCTATTATTAACGTTCTTAAGCCGCATATGTTTTTATTGACGTTTGTATAGAAACAGAATGACTGCTCTCGAAAAGGAAATTCTGTAGTATACATATTTGCACCCCGGTAGTAGTAGATTATTTGTTCTGGTTATATGGGTATCTATGTATGGGATGTATCCCGTGTCTTTGGCACTATTCTGCGATCTTTTCGTTATATAGTGGATATGGGAAGGTGAACGTGACTTTGTGGTATCGTGACATAGGAAAGTAGAATAGGTTTTAATTCTAAAAAGACATTAATAATTAAATGGTTGAACCTATTCCACACCCCCACATCACAATAACGGAGTCAATGACAAAAAAAATAGATGCTCTTATTTTATTACAGTAAAAACGTTAGGTATTGTGATGCTAATGCGGTTAGCCAGAACTAATAAATCTGTTTTATGCGACAGATTTCGATTAAACAATGCCGTTGATAGAATTACTCGGTACCCACCGTTGTAATTTCTATTAAGCATCCTTGAGAAGATTTTATTTTTATTATGACTGAACAGTGTTACTTAAATTACGTTATTTATTATCTAGTCCAATTATAGCTTTCATTTCAGGTGGAGAAACATTTTCATAGCCTTTTCATAATTCTTCATAGATTAAAAAAAAGGATTTCATATATATTGTTAGTACACATTTATATTCAGAATTTTTCCTAAGAATCGAAAGGCGTAATCAGTTTCTTATTAAAAACTGTTTAAACAGGTGAAAACATGTTTTTCGTATTCTTGTCATCATTCGACTCGGTTCAGAAGTACACACTACAAGTTTCAAGTGTCTGGATAAGGGAAGTGTATTGTCTCAGGGATTTTATTTGCAGATTTATATTCACTCACTGGTCAATATAATATATGTCTATATAAACGCTTGTGGTGCTAATTCGACCACTGTGCTTGTAAAGTAACGAAATTAAATATGATTTTCAGATAATCAGATGCTTTCAATTAATTGGTTAGAGCATTTTGTATAGAAAAATCATATCTAAATGTTCACAGGTAAAATGACCTACCTTAAACATCAATAATCATATCTTTTTGTGCATGTATATCATTCGAAAGGTGCAAAGTACCAATAAGACGGTGAGCTGATGATATAATACATGTCGCAGGAAGCGACTGGTTAAAGTCAGGCAAAGACAGGGAGTCTTGGAAGAAGATGGAGGAGGCCTTTACCCAAACAGGGATCCATATTTCATATAATAACACTAACATTCACATAAGTAATAGTTATAATTATTAACATATAGTTAATAGTAACATTCATTATAAGATTTTTTTTTTAAGCTAAAACCTACTAACAAAAACTGTAAGGCAAAACTAAAATGAAATGTGGAATAAATGGCTTCATTATTATTATTATTACTTAAAAAAGCTAGTATTTTAATGACTTTAAAGGAATGTTTTTCAAAAAGCGCTTAAGTATACAGTTTTTCATTATTTAAAGTAACTAACTTAAATGCTGATAATGTCTCTTCAAAAATATTAAACTCATATTGCCTTCCAGACCGTAATTGACCCATATGAAAGAGCGATATAATCATTACCTACCTACCTGCAAAATTTCAGATCTGTTGGGTTTATATTTCCTTAGATTTCGTGATTAGTCAGTGATATTTCGGTTTTATATATATCTTTCTATCGCGTGTATATGTCCATCGCGCCCATTTTTTGTATTAAGAGAATTATCTAACGCCCACGGAGGAAAAATGGGTTATTTCAGTCTTGTTCCAGGCTGGGTACTAGGTATCAGGATGAGTTATCTCCTCTGTTTTCACCTTCACCGGCTACGCTCTCGGACACATTCATGATAACTACAATGACAGCCGCCCTAGATGACCCTTGCTCGGGCGTGGAATCCTCGTTTCCTTTTTCCTCCTAGCAATGAGCCCCAGGACACGGACCTTTCTACACGGCCTCCAACCAAACCCTGGAGGTCCCATCTAAAGGTCATGGGGGTTCGAACGGACGCTCGAAAGTACCAACCATTGCGGACTTCTGCGTTGGATCTGGCCTTTGACTCCGGCGCTGATCACAGTTCGACCACGGACGGTAGGGAGAGCGGCTCTTTTATTTCCCATTATCCTTTCCTCTCAACACTGCTGCACATAACCACTCTCGTAGACAAAGTAGCTAAAAACATAATTGAATAATTGAAATTAAATAATTGGTCGGGGAAAAATTCGTATTTTATATACAAATTTAAGATATTTTTAGTCATGGTTTATTTACATTTGGTTATAATATATATGTGCCATTTTGTTCGATATCTTGTTGTCATTTTGTAGGTAGTGACACAATGCCATTGCTGTAGAAATTTTGGGACTTGGGACTGACCAAAAAAACTGCGACAAGTAGTTTTGTCAGTCCTCTCTTGATGTGAACCTAACACTACCCAAAGAATTCTGAAAAGACCGAAACAGGTGAAAATCTGAGGCTACAAGTTCAGGGGTATATGGTGGATTAACATTTCCCAACCAAGCTCTCTCAATATTAGCTGTGTGGCTAAGATATGTGTTATCTGGCGTTATCATTATGAAAAACCGCAATCTTTCTGTTGATTAATTCCGGCCGTTTATTCTCTATTTCTTGCTTGTTTCTCATCAGCTGTTGGCAGTAGAGATCCGAATCGATTGGTTTAGCCTACGGTAAAAGCTAATAATAAGCGATGCCTTTCCAATCCAATCCAATCCAATACACAGCATCACCTTATTGCGAGATAATCAGGGTTTCGCTATAGTCTGTGGAGCTTGAATACCATTTGACCATGATCTTTTTCACTCGTTCTTGTCGTAGGTAATCCACTTTGACCCGGTTTGAAAGATTAAGAGAACCAGTATAACTACGGGCTATGTGGCATTCTATCTTAGTACACAGGGATGGTCTGTAAACTTATTTTTCGATTGAAGATGTTTGCAGGTGTCTATGGTTTGTGGACTGAGCTCCTTTGTTCCCCCAATCCTATCAAAAAATCTAAGTCACCTTTTATCTATCCTATTGAATAAATATATATAAGTATATAAAAGCAATGAATGAAAAAAAACCAAAAAAACTACTTCGAAACGAAAGGAGCTTTAGTTTTGTCTGTGAAAATAAGTAATGTTTACCGGTTAATGAGAATTTCATGGCAGTTAAGCTCAAGGTATCTCAACTTTGTATGTACGATGTAACTTTATCCTGTTGTTCAAGAGCCAACCTAATTTGCTGAAAGTTGTAAGCAGCACTGCAGGTGAGTGGTTGCAAAATTGTTGCTATGTAAGCTGATGTACGTTCACTCCCTAATTTTGTCAAAAATATAAATTTACTCAGAAATATACTATAGTTTTAGCTTTAGAGTATTAGGTATTTTTAGTACTTTGTATGTGTTTTTCAAGTAATTTTCAAGACCTTGTGTTGTAAACTATATTGAAATTATTTGTTAATCCTATACATGGAACTGATATTCTGAGATATAATTCTAAGCTACACACATTCACAACAACTTCGAACTACATAGTACCTTCGAATATAAAGTCACCTACGTATGTTAGCACTTTTTATAAAACTTCGATAAATCTACGACCAGGGAAAACTGCGATTTTAATACCATTTTAAATGAACATATACAATATAAAAATAATGATAATTTTATGCAAAAAAACATATCCATTATATTAAAAGCAAGATCATGGTACATGATATAAAGTGTTATGCAAATGTGTACATAGTGAAGGATTTTACTTTCTACTTCTACTTTCTATTAAAAGATTATGCAATGAGCTTATGGTGTTTGTATACGTGTCGGTTAGCATATTATGAGGTATATAGGCAGAATGGTATATTTAGTAAGCCTAAAATTTCGGTATATGTTAAAAAACTAAGCAAAGTTCGTATTTTATATTTAGACTTTCGTGGAGTGCATTCTTTAATGGTGCATATTATTATTTAGATTACAGGTATACAGAAGTTAAGAAGTGTACTTTATCGTCTGTATCTTTATGTACTACACTTGATCGACTTCCAAATTATGTTTCTTTACGTCATAAAGGCATTTTTTAAGCACGTTTCACACGAATACTCAAATATCCGACGAATTACGTAGCCCCTCTTACTAGTAGCATAAGAAGTAATAATAAATAAAAAGAAAGTCATAGACATAAAAGAGAATATGAAATTGTTTGCAACTATAAAACAGGATGTAAATGTATTTCTAGAGAAACGGATATCCAATCGCAAAGCATCAAGTAAATTAACGATGGGCTGATTCAGTGTTACTGTTAGTATGTGAACGTGATCCGTATACGGTAAGAAGTTTCTTACCATTGGTATTCTTAACAAATACAAACTGTCAGTAATAGCTACAATCAATACAAGTAGTGTTCGGGTCTTCATACAAGAAATCTTTCTTTTAAGCATGGTTAATTAATTGTAAAATAAATATTTATTGATATAATGCGGCCGATTGTATAAAAATCGTAGAATATGTATGAGAAATTGATGTTCTGTCAAATCATTTCAAATATTTCGATTCTAACGCATCTACACAATGGAAATTCCATTCCAGTCTATTTAAAATAAAGTCTTAAAAATATTAAAAGCAGGCATCTGCCCAGGAGTAAGTCATTTATAGACTGGTACTTTACTTTTCTTACTGATATGTAAACATGACAATTTCGTTTCAACGTATTGGCCAATGACTGAATACACATTTTACATTTCAATTCCAGGCAATATATTCTAAATTCCAAATTATGAAAACATGTTTCACTTGAAATTGTTTTTACAGATGCCGCTATGTTGCCGCTAAATTCAAATAATTTGTGAATACAGTCCTGACATAGCGCAAACAGGACATAAACAGTGCATAAGATCAATGCTCCGTTAAGAGAGATTGTGACTAATGAACGGTTTTGGTTTAATCATATTTGTAGTGGAAATACACAGTTTGAAGTTAGCACATCTAAAATATTGACCTATTTGCACTAAAACCGCAGAATAATCAAAAATCTATAAAATTAATGAATGGTACCTAAAGAAGCACGAGTCTAAGCTTGCTATGCCTTTTTAAATTGCAGAAATAAACGACGCGCATTCACTACACCAATCACGTGTGACGATTTTTTTTTTTTATGGAAAAGACGGCAAACATGCAAGCGCTTCATCTGATGGTAAGTGTTTACCGTCGCCCACATACATCTGCAACACCATAGATACTGCAGGTGCGTTGCCGGTCGTTAAGGATATTCGGGAGATGGGAGGGAAGAGGAGGGGAATAGTGAGGGGGTGTGGGCCTCCGGTTACCTCACTCACCGAACGAAACGCAGAAGCACAAGATGAAAAACACATTTAATGTGTTTAAGGCTGTAATGGTGTTTTGTAATGATGACGGCTTCATGCTACGGGACCATGAAGAGGACAGGTGTAAGTAACTGTGTGTTTGTAAACTGAGGCTTATTAAACTCATTGGCAAAAAAACAGGCCCGTTTCATCAACCACAATTGCTCCACGATAACGCGAGACCTAATACTGGTCAACAAATCGTGTTATCACTGCAAGATCCTCCATACTCGTCGGTCTTAGCTCCAATCGACTACGTTTTTTTAAGATTAGTATTTTTTTTTTTTTTTTATAGAAGAAGGGGCAAACGAGCGTGCGGCTCACCTGATGGTAAGTGATCACCGACGCCCACGAACATCCACAACACCAGAGGAGCTACAGATGCGCTGCCGGCCTTTAAGGAAGGAATAAGCTCTTTTCTTGAAGGTCCCTAAGTCGTAACTATTCGGAAATACTGCTGGCGACAGCTGATTCCACAAAGTCGAAGTGCGTGGCAGAAAACTTCGATTAAAACGCGCTGTGGTGGAATGCCTACCATCTAGGTGGTATCGATGGAACTTCGAATTCTGTCGCGATGTACGATGGTGAAACTCAGCAGCTGGGATCAATCCGAACAATTCCTCAGAACATTCCCGGTGGAAAATTTTGTAAAAAATGCAAAGAGAAGCAACATCTCTTCGCAAGGCCAAGGGGTCAAGCCGATCAGAGAGAGCTTGGTCGCCGACAATTCGAGCCGCTCGACGTTGGATGCGGTCAAATGGAAGGAGTTGGTACTGGGGTGCCCCTGCCCAGAGATGAGAACAGTATTCCATGTGGGGCCGAACTTGCGCCTTATAAAGTTGCAAACGGTGGACCGGCATGAAATACTGTCCCGCTCTACAGAGCACACCAAGCTTTTTGGAGGCCAATTTGGCCTTTCCCTCCAAGTGACCACGGAACTGAACGTCGCTCGATATGTCAACGCCAAGGATTCTGATACTGGCTGAGGCAATAAGGGAATGTTCTCAAAAGAGGAGAAACGACAAAGGGATTCTTTTAGCGGTGAACGCGCAAACCTGTGTCTTTTGGGGTTGAATAGGACCAAATTACGTCGACCCCAATCCGAGACTTTGAATAACAAGGTCTCGACTTCAGACACAAGTTTGTTCCGGCACTCGTAGACGTGTTCCCGAGAAATATTCGCACGGCCTGTATATAGGGCATCACCCGTGCTGTCGTCTGCATAGCAATGAATGCTACTGATTTGTAGCATGTCGTTGATATGCAGAAGGAACAGAGTGGGAGATAGCACACAGCCTTGTGGAACACCAGCATTCACGGGTTTGGGGTCCGAGCATGCACCGTCGACAACAACCTTGATGCTCCGATCCGTGAGGAAGCTGGTGACCCAGTTGCACAATCTCTCAGGAACCCCGTAAGATGAAAGCTTTGAAAGAAGCGCTTTATGCCAAACCCTATCAAATGCTTTCGCTACGTCCAGACTAACCGCCAAAGCCTCCCCCTTAGACTCAACTGCTTCTGCCCATCGGTGAGTCAGGTAAACTAGAAGATCACCAGCTGATCGTCCGTGACGGAAACCGTACTGTCGGTCACTGATGAGCTGGTGTTCCTCCAGGTACCTCAGGAGCTGGGTGTTGATGAGTGACTCCATTATTTTAGATAACAAGGGGGTGATGGCAATAGGCCTGTAGTTGGACGGATCAGAGCGGTCGCCTTTTGGGTATTGGATGCACAAATGCTGTTCCAAGATTCCGGGACGACGCCTGAAGAGTAGGAGTGCCGGAAAAGACGCGTGAGAACCGGTGCCAACTCAGGGCACACATTCTCAGCACAATTGAGGGATTCCGTCCGGCCCACTCGACTTATGAATGTCCAGGAGCGGAGTGCCTTTCGCACTGAGCTCTGCAGAAACTGAATATCCGGCATGGAGCACTTACACCACGGGATGGTAGGTGGAGAGTTTCCCCGGTCATCAAGAGTCGAGTTGGATGCAAAAAGAGAGCCCAAGAGATCGGCTTTCTCTTTTGCAGTATGGGCCAGCGAATCATCCTCCTTGTGTAGAGATGGGAGAGATGGCTGACAGAAATTCCCCTGGACAGCCTTGGCGAGAGACCAGAATGCGCGGGATCCCGATGGGAGGCGAACTAGTCTCGCGCCAATTCTGCCAATGTGCTTTAACTTTGCCGCAGCGATAACTCTTTTGAAGGACCTGGAGGCAGAGTTGTACTCGTTTTTAAGAGCACTGGTTTTTGCATCTCGAGACGCCGATGCATCGGCCCAGGCCTGGTAGCACTTCCGCTTTCGGCGTGACGCTATTTTGCAGGTGCGACCAAACCAAGGCTGGGATTTACCTCCGACAGGCACTGCAGAGAACGGAATAAAAGTTCCATTCCCTGAAGTACCACATCGGTAACAGAATCTGCAACTGCGTTGGGATCATCCAGCGAGAAGCAAACCTGCCCCCATGGGTAGGAAGCAAAGAAAGACCGCATTCCATCCCAATCTGCCGACCTATAGTGCCACACACGGCGGAAGCCCGCAGATAGCGTTCGGGATCGGCGCGCGATAGGCACTACACTCCGGATCAGACAGTGGTCCGACGAGCCAAGAGGGCATCGACTGAGACCAAATATCCGTCCGGGTGTGAGGTCAGCAAAGGTCCAACAGGGAAGGTGTATGACCTTCCACGTCGGGGATCCGCGTCGGCGAGGTTACCAGTTGTGTCAGGCCATATGCTAATGCAAAGTCGTGAACAGATCTCCCCGCATGATCGGTTATGCGAGAACCGAGCCAATCGGTGTGGTGGGCATTAAAATTGCCGAGAATAACGATCTCTGCGGATGGGATCTGTTGTAGCACGGAATCTGTAGCCATTTGGATGTGGTCGATGAGTCGGTCAGTTACGGTATTACCGCTATGGGACCTGTAAAGGCACGCATAGACGCGCGGATGGTCGTCGCTGTCGATGCGCAGCCAAACGGTAGATAGGTCCAAACCTTCAAGACTACCGAGGCGTCGAGAACAGATATCATCTGACGTATACGCAAACTCCGGCACGGGGCACAAAGGAGTGTTCTAGTTTGTACCCCGGGTAATGGAGATAAGAGGTATCAGCCGGAGACGATATCTGAGTCTCTTTAAGAAAAAGCAAGGCTGGCTTCGCCGTTTCAAGATGGTAATGAACGGCGCTAAGATTCGAGTGGAGTCCCCTGATATTGCAGAAATCAACGGCGAGCGCGGTAGGGGATGCCATAGTTTCCTTGCTGCGTTTGCCTCGAGTAGGAAAGAAAGAGAGCGGAATATTGCCCCCCCCAGAATACGCGGGGCAGACTGAGCATCCACGATTAGGTAGCGTAGGAAAGCCTGAACGTGGATGCTCAGTGAGGGATTCTCCAGAACCGTAGGTACTGGTACCCTCCTGGGGTAGCTCAAAATTATATACCGCTACCATATTTGGGGACGGGGAGGGGAGAGGGCCTCCGGTTACCTCACTCACCGCACGAAACGCAGAAGCACAAGATGCCTCTACTTCACGCCGGTATTCTGCGAGGCCGTGGTACTTATCCGGACGAGCCGGCCCATTCCTGCGGCAGCAAAAGCCGCCGCTTGACCAGTTTCCGATAAGTACTACAAAATCTCTTTATAGACTTTAAAGCATCGTCTTTTCCAATTTTTAATCGTAAAAGCATAAACAAAATCAGTAACTTATTCATGAGGTTGACTGTATACGATAATTTTTTCACAACAAAATCAAAAAAATTTCATTTACGGTTATTATTATTATTATTTATATTTATAGGAATATATAGATAAAAATAACCTCGCTAAATGAGTTGACCGCTCGTAAGCTGCTTCTAAATGTTTTTTAAAATCACAATCACACAAATAATTAAACAAAATAAAAAGAAGACACCTACGGAACTATGCTATGCCTATTGGAATAACTTAAACATGCAAATCACATTATTTATACAAAAAAAGATACTTTATAATAGAGGTGCACACTATTATTATTCACGTTAACACAAACATCATCAGTATTAAACTAAAATAAACTTGTTCGCAGATATTATCTGTGCCTCTAGGTATACAACAGGCGCTTTCATAGTTTTCAGTTTTGCCCGTCTAAATGCTGGGTATACAATAATTTTGCTTTCAAACTACCGAACAAACTTTCCCTCGTTAAGTGTTTATACTTGGATGATGATATAAACAAATTCATTTTCAAACTACCAAATGAAAGCACCATTGTTTAATTTAATAAATTTTATATTGCACTATATTTTACCCCATATATGCACATAAGTATTGACTTGTAACAAAAAGGCTTATATTATGGCATGTTTAGATCTTATTTACAATACATGTTAAATTTTGTTTATTTATTAAATATGGGTTGTATCTATTTTATACATGTGATTGTTGTCTCTTGATGGAACTTAATTTTTAATACACTGTAAACGTTTTGTTAAAATGTCACAGACTTATACCAAAAGAAAATTTTGTTTTTAACTAGACTGGGTGTATCTATTACTACATTATCACATATAAACGAAGTGCGTCACGCAATGGCGCACTCATAATAAAATAAAAAACTTTATGTTGTAAACAATGTTCTATTTTTATAAACTTTAATGTTCAGTCTAATTATGTATTATTATGTATTAATTTAAATATTTATGCAACTTCATCAAAGAGCGAACCTTTCTATGTGCAAATTTATAGTCCCTATTTTGTAATCGTTTAGTCCATAGTTTTTCTATAAAGCTGTACCGCAACAAAAATGTTAAAAATGAAATTAAAAAGTATGCAAACAATAACTTTCATTGTTTACATTTATATTCAAAATAATGCATTTGCTCACGACTAACGTATGTTCGTGTAGGAAGGAATATTAGCTTTCCTTACTAACTCCTCAGACAGACGAAACTATAGTTTATATACTTTATAAATATCTAAAAAATTATGACGCAGGTTAGGTATTTTTACCTAAATTCTTATATCAGTAATATTGTTTGTTCGTAAAAATGCTCAGTTTGAACAGTCTTCGCCTGAAACATTCATGATGGAAACAATATGTCAGTCAACAATATTCATGACAGAAACAACAACATTTTGATTAAATATAGTTCTTTTAATGAAAATTGCTCAGTCAAACTTTTTCACTAAAATGCCTTTTTATTGTCGTTTTATACTTAAGTACTAAATTTAAATCTAAAATGCATACCACCTATGTAGCTACTAACATTTCAAAAATTTACTTTTTATTCGCAATGGAAAATCGCATACTCTTCCTTTCAATTATAACAACATTAAAAAGATATCAAGCGCATTTAAAACTAAAAACGTTTTATGAAGAAAGATTTCAGTCTTGCTCGATCGGAGGTTCAAGAGCGGGGTGCGCGGCGGTCCCGATCCCGAAGCTCGATCACGTGATGCTGCCACGTGCCGCATATCACTGGAGGTCATTCGTTCCAAATCATTATGCCAAATAACTTTGTGAATAGATATAAAGTGTATTATGTTTGTACCTCTTCAGTTCATTTCTGGTATATTATGACTTCCATATAAGAGGTAATAATATTGTGAAAGATTATTTGATTTTAGTATTTTTCTATTTTACGATTATCGACCAATCGCTTTAGCTTTACTTAATAAGCGTTTCATATTGTTATTTTATAATATTAATTGCTCCTTGGCATATTAGTGTATTCCCGTAAGTTTTCAAGGGGCCTCAAAGACTTAGTCCGACCAAAATGAAACGATTGATCCGACGTTTAAATTTTGTTTTATGTAATAATACCTACTTTCAGTACGTGCATTGTTTTAACTTTAAATTTTTACCTAGATTTGTTAATATTATTCATAAGAAAATAAACACATCAAGTTTTTTCATACATGATAAACACATAAAGATCAATAATTACATTCACTTACTATTTAAATACATTCATTCAGAGCACCTCAATTTTTGTACGCCTTAAATTAAAATTAATTAAAGTACGAATGACTGAACTTTAACGTTAAATGAACAGATGGACATTATATTCATTTTTCCGAACACTTGCAGCTTGCACACCCAGATGGACATTTGCACATCTAATAATGTGTAGACAGACTCCTTCACGTACCTATTTAAATATTAACTAAAATTTTCGAAATAGACAGAAATGCATATCTACTTCACTACATTTAAGTGTAAATGTGAATACCTAACACAATGAATTAAGAGATCGGACTGAGGAAATTTCCATTCTGAGTTAATAATGTTCAATTCACGTAAGATACTTTAATTTTGATATGCACATTTTTTTTGATTTTCTTACCCGTTCCGCTAAATTACATTATGTAATATGTATACGTGAAAAACCTAGACGATTAAAAAAAAATTATAATCTCTCAGTTTCGTTCAGTTTTGGATTTGTATAAAGTATCACGTAATGATTGAAATAACTCATTTGATAAAATATTTTGGACTGAGGAATTACTCAGACTTCGACGTTGATTTTTTTGTGAGAGTCAGGATGAGGAGGGGTAGTAGGCCTCAGGTTACCCCACTCACTGAACGAAACGCAGAAGCACAATATGCTCCTACTTTACGCCGATATTCTGCGAGGTCTTGTTACTACCCCGGTCGGGCCGTACAAAATTCATTCAAAAGGCATTCTCGTCTCTCGTCTCATCCCGGAAGCAAAGCCTATCAAAGATATTGGAAAATAACATTAACCCGTCAGACGTATAAAAACTTCAAACACTTTACTCCTCCAGTACCAAGTTGCTGTTGAAAGAATTTTTTTTTTTCAAAATGTAAATAAATACACACTCCCCTTAGGGTAAGCAGATATTACCAATTTGTCATGCCTCATTTAGGACTAATATGGTAAAATATTAACTGCAGCACGAATGGGTGAGCTCGAACAGGGAAGTACCATACTTTTGGAGAATACGAAATATCGGCGTACAATAGCAACATAAAGCTTTTGTGTTTCGTATATGTGTGTGATAGAAACGGAAATCCATTTAATGATAACGAGGCATTCCATCTTTATCCTCGAGGGTAACAACGCTTCTGCTTCCTAATTCTTAATCGTGGATAGCATAGGGGCCACAGCAACCACTTACTAAAAGGTGGATTGTGTGTTCGTTTGTTACCCGTGCTTAAGTAAATAGTTATGGACAGAAACACTTGACTTTCACGTTTAACATTTACGTTGTTACGATGCCTTCTTAATAAAATTCGATGGCGTTATGAAAAACATTGTTGGAAAACCTGTATGTCTCAGAAATAATAAATATATTTCTCGGGCATGTGAAATAGGCAGGTAGGCGTTACTTTTTTATTCATTGAAACAGCTGAATTAATCCTAAGCTTATTACAAAAATAATCTGGTAACAGATATTTTATCAAATCTTCAACAAGAGCCTTATCTGCGTTGCGACTAAAATATTTCAGAGAAATTCCTTGTTATTCCTCGATAAAATCATAAGTGATTTTTTCACAATTGAGACATTGTTAATCAGCATTTACTTTTACATATATACATACTACTCCAAAAAAACTACAAATCCTAATAAAGAGAAAATTTACTAATAGTTGTCCATTATTGAGTAAACACAGCGAAAGTACTGTTGTCAATATTTTGAAACTTTTAGAAGTTTCAAATTATTTAAAATAATCTAAAATAGTTATTTTTGTTACGAACACCGGTTAACATTAAATATTTTATACTCACACAATCTGTTACATTATGAGAGCTCGGGTAAGCATTTGGCCTCTTTTACGAGTTTAGTTTTCTACGATAAACCATAAAGCAACATTAAAATGCAGATAAAATGTCAATGATTTACTTCCAAATTTAAACCTACTCCTCAATTCTGGGTAGGTCATATACTTTTAGACATTTACTTTGCTTTTGAGGTTTTGCGGTATACTAGATGAGAAGATATGACGTAGTTTCCTGAACGCAGCCCAGCCGAGTTGGATTCGTCGATTGACCTCTGGGTCGAAGTTGGACTTACCTAATCGGACAACAACAACAGGTGTTAGTGTGACATGGACGTTTGACATGAACTTCGTCTTGTCCATGTTCATCTTAAGACCAACCAGTTGGAAGACACTATTGAGGTCATTGAGCATTGTGCTAAGCTCCGCAAGCGATCCTGCTATAAGAACTATGTCGTCAGCAAATCGAAGGTGAGTGATGTATTAGCCATTGATGTTGATACCGTATCCTTTCCAGTTCAGCTGCTTGAAAACATCTTCCAATGCAGCGGTGAAGAGTTAGTTATATAATTTTTGTAGTTTAGTCCAGCAGAGGAGCACTTTAGAATCTCAAAGAAAATTCCTCATATGGCTGCATAAAATAACCTGTCAATCCATAATCCCTGCAGTGTCGACTACACTACATAGTCATCGAATTTATGAAATGTTTATTATATAGATTTTACACAACTACAAATTAATCAATGTGTATATAAGTATATTTATCATTATCATCTCCACAATAAGGACTTACGCTTTTCAGCCATAGGAAGCAGATATTAAGGATAGCCATCAGGCAAGGCGGGGAAATCAAACGTACTTCCGCAGCCAACTTTTCTCCTTTCCGGAAGATAGAACGTGACAGGTGGCCAGACTTGACACCATCTTTGCTCCAGGAGATTTCCATGATATTGTCAATATTTTTTCCTTAGTCGCTTTTTACGGTGAATAATGAAATTGTTATTCATACAACTGATGAATTATTATTAAATACACAATACAAATGGGGTCCAGAGTACGCAAGTACACATAAGACAGAATTAAATAGTGGACAGTGTATAACTATGCGTACTCTTATGTTACGTTTGTTAGGTTTAAAAATACTAGAATTAAACACATTTTATAATAAGGATGATAGTCAATACAAAAATTATGGTGCACAAGAAGGTAGGATTATGTTTAACGTTACAAGAATCGAGACAAAAGTAGTGGTGATATAAAAGTGACAGGTATAATGGTTAATTATATAACGTACGTATTACTTTTATGTTAGAGTATTATATAACACAATCGGTGCAAATAAATAAACTGTAAAAACAGCCAAAAGAAAGGTACAGCCGGCTCCTAGGCAACAAAATGAGTCTTTTTGAAGCTTTAAATGCTCGAATAGGCCGGCTCGACCGGTTAGGAACCACGGCCTCGCAGAACACCGACGATGAAAAAAAAAAAGAAGCATCTTGTGCGTTTCGTTCGGTAAGTGAGGTATCACTCCCCGTCCCAATTCCCGTCCTCACCTGCGGCACCTCTGGTGTTGCAGATGTACGAGGGCGACGATAATCACTTACCATCACGTGAACTGCTTTTATCGCCTTTCCATAAAAAAAAGGCATCTCAATTTCTCATTTTAATTATAACTATTTCCTCCGACATAGACTTTTCTCTATAAAAAGATAAACATGTCATGTCCGTACATGCTTCTAAGCAAGATCATGAGTGTATTTAAGCACCGATATCGTGCTCAATGTTCTGACTATACGTCGTATAAAGCAATCTAAGACATTGTACTCCACAGGAAGCATTTCTGTGTGTCACTTAACCACTAAATAATATATACGAAAACCAAAATATGTACTCCCTAATATTTCTAATTGTATTTCTCTTGAGGACTTTTGTTAATTGTTGAACTTCTAAATAGCATTTTTTTTACTGGGTTTTACTGTCAAATATCATGTAAACATCTACAGCAATATTATATCTTTAGTCACGCAAAATAATCACTAAAATATTGATTTGAGATAATGGTAAAGGTATTTGTAAACCTTAACGATAACTTTTCAATAACGATATATTGCAATCCATTGCTTGATCAATACTTGAATTATAGAAAAGTAAAACACCTGATGTAAACGGCTACTGCAGCCAGCAGGTTACGGTTGCGTGTTTCCTCTGACGATTAACATGTAATATCTTACAGCCTGTAATTATTAAGGGTCTGTACACTGTAAGCCTGAACACAAGAGTGGTTACAATTACTCAATCGTTTGTCAGCCAGAAAGTTTTACCACGTGAAGGTGAGGTTGTTATTATTATTATTACTCAGAAGATATATAAGAATACGCACGCCAAAAATTAAAAAACTTTTATAGATAGTTCTTCTTTTAAATATTAAATTAAATCGAGGGTATTGGCTAGTATATATAAATTTGTATAGGTACCTTCGTGTAAATTGTAAATAGGTAGGCCCAGCGACTAACTTACTCTTATTTCGTCTTTTCATCTCAAAAGGTCCTGTATGAAAATTAATTCCACATGAAGTTTATAAAGTAATCACTGTAAATGTACTATTCACATCAAAGTATACTACGAAACAAAGTACGTGAACATACAAAGTTATCAAAGGACTAGCATACTGTATCGATTTCATTACTCTAAAATAATAAATTTAAAACATTATGATTATACACGTCCTTGTTACGAAAGTAGTTCTAACTTTAGTCTTTGATTAATCTATGAGTTTATTAACATTTTATACGTTTAATGTCAAGATTGACCAGGTTTGAACATATTTTTGATGTTTAAATTTTTTACATATTTATTTAAATTAAAAAGGTACCTCATTTTCTTTTATTTTTGTACTGCATGGATCGTTAGTATTAGGCTAAGCGGGAAATATTTAACAAATTCCTTAAAGGTATTTTGTTCTGAATCCAGGAAACTGGCTTTTTTCTTGTAGGAAGTTGGTCAGCCAGTAGGGGACACAGAGTACAATTAATACATGGTGGGGCTAAATTCATCGAGTACAGCGGATAAAAGAAAAGCTGGCCAATCTTTTATGCCAAGCATAAAAGATTTACTCATACTCGCCATATTCTCAGCATACCACCATATGCTGAGAATACGGGTAGGTGAGGCGCATTTATCTAATTAAGACAGGAATCATTTTTTGTGGATATCTTCAAAATAAGAATAAATATGCTCTTACTGAGCTAATTTGCTACCATCCAGGGCTTCTTACAATTCAACACAATGTGGGATTGTGGTCAAATACTACCTTTCATAGAAGTAAAAAAATATCAGTAGTATTTAATTATTTTTAAGAGGGTTCCGCATATTTTATAAAAATAATTTATCGAATAATCTAACTTTAATTAACGAAGAACATGGTATTCTGTATCTGATTTAGTTAGACAATGGTAACCTAAATGAAGTTTACGCGATGCATTGCCTGTGTCGAAAGTTCATTGAGTTGAAGCTTAAGTTTATACAGTGTTTCCTAATGCTTTGTTGTCTGTGAACTACTCCGGTAACACGATTATATCTTGCATTTTAGAAAACAGATATCTTTTTTATACTAGTATTCAACAAATTTCATAAAAACTTCAATTAGTCAATTCACTATTTTGAAAAGTAAATATATCATATCCATCAGAATATTTAACTCCTCTACTGGACATAGGTCTCTTCAAGAAAAGTCCAGCACTTTTATTAATTTTAATTATGGGTAAACCGACATTTATTGAGAGGTTTGCCCACACTCACGATGGTTGACTTTAATTTGTTTTTATGAGAAAGGGAGCAAACGAGTAAGTGGCTCACCTGATGGTGAGTAATTACCGGCGCCCACGTACATCTGCAACAGCTGAGAAGCTGAAGGTGCGTTGCCGGCCTTTAGAACGAAACTCACAAACACAAGATGCTTCTACTTCACACCGTTATTCTGCGACCTCGCGATACCGAGCCAGTCTATTCGAAAAACAGCAAAAGCCGCCGCTTGGCTCTACCATGTACAAAACTGTTCAAAGGTTGAAGAAAAAATGTCCTATCATGTTTTATAAGGCACAAAATAAATTTCAGTAAGTAAGTATAGTCAGTAAAATTCGACAGTTTTTACTTACAAAAATTATAATATCAATGAAACTGCGGTGACACATGCTGCACTTTGCGAAATCTGCACGCCTAACAAAGTTTCGCTTAAGTCGCAACTATTCTTTTTTTTTTGTGTGTTTAACACACTATTAAAGTGAATTTGTAATTGGTTGACGATAATCCTTATTTTCCTATTCAGATTTCTCCATTTCATTTCATTCAGAATTTACAACACGATCCTACTTTATATCTTTGTGAGAAAATACCCTAGATAGCCTGAACCGGCCTTAATTTACAAATGTTAATTTATTTATTTATTTTTATCATCGACTTATTATCGACTTTTCAAGGTCGTCCGATTTACCCAAATGAACTCGCTTCTACGATTTTAATTAATGACTTTGTATTGCATTTATATTTTAAAAATTATTATTGTTATGGGGGTAGACGAGCAAGCGTGGCTGCGGGTGCATTGCCGGCCTTTGGGATTATTTGGGAATTGGGAAGAAGGATGAGGATGGGGGGTGGGGAATAGGCCTCCGGTTACCGAACGAAACGTAGAAGCACCTAATATACCTATAATTAACCAGCCTCTCCCGAGGGCCTGAGCGGTTTCATATTCCGCAAAACTTTACAAACACCACGTGTTATCCTAGCGGATATCCACGACTTTAGTCACCTCAAGCCGTATGGCTATTTGCGAATCACTAATCGTTATCAAAATCATATATTATAGGTGTTTCTAACGGAAAAAAATTTATTGTGTACAATACTGTAGGTATACCGTAAATGTTCATCTATGAAAGTTACTATCAACTAAAGTTTATCATTAAATTTCACCCTATTTCAGCAATATCTAGTTATAGCATATACTTACAAATTAGACTACAACGGTTTGATAAGAAATCTTAAAGTAGTGCCCATGCCGCTCTACCTGCATACATCTATTTAATTAATAATATCGTTTGGAACTCATAAATAATACGCTAATACTGAGTGCGTGCGTGTTCGTGTTATAGTGTTACACAAAGAAATATACCAAAGAGATGAAAACCGCAAGAATATCAATCAGTCCAAGAGGTACGTTGTTCTTCATAGTAAACGAATCTTAATCCCAATTTTCTTACGCAAACGCATATATTCACATCTATTATTAACGCTATAATAATAATATTATTTACATATCTGGACCTGGCTCACGAGATAACCGACATGTGGGTATGCCGACCGAAATTATTCCGATCGTCGTCTCTGCGAATGGATTAATCCCAGTCAGCCTCTCGAAACATCTGAGGCGGCCGAGACTCCGTGACGGACCGCTCCGAGCTCAAATGCAGAAGGCGGTGCTACTCGATACTGCTCGCATTGTCCGCCGGTTTCTTTCCTTTCTCCTAACCCTCGGTCGTCTGGTGTCCCCTGCCGGGGGCTTCCATCTGGTTGGGTTTTAATTATCTATTTAATTTTATTACATACATCATTTATTAAATATTATTTATATTATGCTATTATTTGTATCTATACGTATTTATATATAAAACCCAACCAGATGAGAAGATATAGAATTACACCAGCATAAATAAAGATAATTTACATAATATTTTGGTGCTGATAGGGTAGGTATTCCAGGGCCGCTTTTAACTGCCGAAACGGATGGCGCTCTCTGCCTGCTCTGAGAACATTTAAAGTTGCAGGAACGAATAGATATCCCTGTGTTCGATCATTTTGCGTCAATTTCCCAAGCTATACGACGAACGACATCACTGGAGGAAGCAACAAGCTAGATGGCTACAGCGAAGAAAACTACATAGATTCCATCCTCAGTAGTCCCAAACCTCACGTAATCATCATCATTTTGTTTTGTTTCCATGGGCTGCAGTAGCCATAGCATGACTATTAGATAGACTGTTAGCTCATTGGTAACTTTCATGTCATAAATAATGTTTTTAAGGAAATGTGAAAGTTTAATTACATGAGCAGCGTAGCGGACTTTTGCCAGTTTCAAAAATATCTATCTATCTATAAGTTCTATAAGTTGCAACGAAACAAAATGTACTCTTATCTAAATTATACTTACCTTTACAAGTCTGTATTACATATTGAAAAACAGACAAAATGTTTAATCAAGTGCTGCACTTTTCAGTTAAGGTTTCACTATCCATGTGAATGGGTTTCCATTGGACGTGATTAATCGTTTTTCTTATCTCGGGTTCTCCCTGTCGGATAATCGTTTACTTGGAGTAGTGGTTTAGTTCTCGTATTGGCAGGAGCGACAAGAAGCGTTTGTAAATAGTGCTTTTTATGTCGACTTGCGCTATTTATTACTTTAAAATTTTGATTACATTCATTATTTCTACATAAAATTCAAAGTATGTGGGTCCTGTTGTGGTTAAGAGTAAGATTTCGTATCATGCGTTATTAATATTATTATTTACTTAATTTATTCAGGAACCCTCCTCCTAAAGGAATTGTATAATTTTCTATTTATCACTAAAACTATGTATTTCCTTAGTACAAGAGGCTACCAATATAGAGAGTGTGACATAGCATATTAGTGTAAAATAGAACAGTAGATATATCTGCAATAACCAGCACACAGAAAGAGTAACTAAAAAGATTTACTTACCAATTGCATACCATGGGGCATTGCATACATTTATGAACAGCCAGACGATATCTCACAAAGCTCGTTTGGCTGTGCATAGAGGGGTATTGGTACCAACACTAACATCTGGAAGCGATAGCTGGGTATGGCAAAAGAGGCATGAAAGCCGGATAAATGTAGTAGAAATGAGAAAGTTAAGAAGTATGATTGATGTGAAGATAACTGACAGGGTTCGAAACAATGTGATCAGAGAGCGTTGTGGCGTGAAAGACGATGTAGTGACACGAATTGAGAAAGGGATGCTGAGCTGGTTTGGATATGTGGAGAGGATGAATGAAAGTAGGGTGACAAAACAAATATATGAGGCAAGCGTAAATGGTAGAGTCGGGAGAGGAAGACCTAGGCGAACATTTCACGATGAAATCGGAGACGTTCTAAAAAAAGGCTAGGTCAAGAGTACTCAAAACCAACGAGTATGCATGCGAAGATTGATGGAAGTGGGAGAAGCGAAAGACGTATGTCAGGACCGTAGCAAGTGGAAGAAGATTGTCTCTGCCTACCCCGTTGGGAACAAGGCGTGAATATATACATACCAATTGCACTAATATTAAAAATAGGTAATGGAGTTTTATTAGATTTTGTATTTATGTTTACCTTTGTGTCGTATATGATATTTATGTTAAGACTTAAAGGAAGAACATAGTTCATTAACTTGTTTGAAATTTAATTTTGGAGTAATTACTTTAAAGACAACATTCACGGTAAAACTTGTTTCGCCTTGGGAAGATTTGTTTGCGTGTAGTTTTCATACAGTTTCCGTGTGGATAATTTTATATAACACGATTTTGTTCTAGGTTTTATTTTAAAATTATTATTAAATATTCTTAAAGTATGTTAATGCTAGCTGAATTGTTCAAAGATGCGAGTTTTATCTTTATATACTCACAATCTTGTTTTAATAAGGATCATAAAGAATTACTAACTAAATAATTGTAAATTTCGCGCACTTATCGGTGTATCGGCGCATCTCACCCATCGTTATTCTATGTATGTTGTCCTTATAATAATAATAGACTAGCATCCACTTGCGTGGACATATGCCGATATTTATCCAAACTGGTTTAGCCGTTTTTGCATAATCGAAACACAAACATTAAATATTTATAACATATGTAGGATATCAGTTTTAATAAAGATAATAGAACATCACTAGTTTATATTTACAGGGTACGTCCCACAGGTATTCTTCATAAATGCGTTGTTTCACTCAGCATTTTTTTTTTTGTTATTAATATCAGCGGATTATAGTGGGAACTTTCAATGTAACATTGCGGGCCTTGACTGACTTGACATTGGCAGATTTCTACAAAGAGAAACCATAAATTAAGAAAGAAGAAGAAGTTATTACGGGCATTTTATGTTTTCGAAATCGCACTCGTATATTAATGTAAGACTAATCATGAACGTCTTTTTTATCACAGCTCTTACACATGGATGCCTCGCTACTACGCTGTGAATTGATCGAGGACAGTATTCATTAGCGCGCGAAAAAGTAATAGACTGTGTGGCATGGTCATTGTTGTTCCTTTATCATATAGAGAAAGTCGTGAGTGGGAGTGTCGTAATTATCGACTAACGAAAATATCACCATATACCGTAAATCATTTAGTCTCCGATAAATGTCGAAATTACCATGGTATAAATACCTTACCTTACCTCACCCTATTAACCTATGAGGAGCAGCGCCTAAAGTGCGAAGAATATGGTTTTGTCGATCACCAGCCGCTTATAAAGCTAATTGACTAAGGCAAATCAAGGCCCTGCAGTAAACTATTTAAAGTTTAATATAGTATTTTTGCAATTGATTAACTTGTAAGATATGTTAGTGAGTAGATAGTGAAAAATTTATTTGCAATTTGGGGATAATGATTTTAATGTGACAGTAATAACGTTTTTATAACCCGTTGGTCATTCAACATCGAAACTGATGAGGATTTAAGGTTTCAAAAGAGTTCTAATATTGAAAACTATCATTTTTTTAACCAATGTAAGGTACATCAAAGAACACTTTAAAAACAAAGAAGGAAAAATTATTAGGAATGATGCTGCCAGTTTTCATAAGTACGCTTTTGAACCATTTCTCCATCATCATCTTATGATGTTGACTGTTCATTCTTTATTTTAATCACCGTATAATTGGAAAACATCCTTAACATCTTTTATATCGTGTGCACCGACTTCTTCGGTTATACAGATTGGATGTAACGGTACTAACATTTATTTAAAACTGGGTTAGTACTAGTAGTACTTACAATTATTTTGAAATATTATTAAAAGTACAACCAGGGCCAGTGATGATTTACGTAACAGGGATGTGGTCTTTCACCGCAAGACATATGAGGACTCGCAAAATCCTATACTGTGTTACGGGAAGTGGATGGATGCAGGTGTCTCAGGACCCTGCTTTGTGGCATTATTTTGGGGAGGCGTATGTTCTGCAGTGGACTTGTGGCAGGCTGAAATTAAAATATTGTAAATTTTGATTTATTTAATCCACATTTATTTTAAAAATATTTTTAATGTTACTTTTTGTTGCATTGTTACAAAAATGAACTCTGAATGAATAATCTTCTATTGAAACTAATTTAGACATAGAATCTCAAAAATCTTTAAACTATTCCAATAGAGTGACAGATGAGTTACCTGATTATAAGTAGCCCCTGCAGCTCATGGACACCTTCCAAAAGACTTCAATCAAAGATGGTTACAGTCGCTTATTAATGTTTAGAAAGGAAGAATAAACATTAAATATTTTACAAACATGCAGAAAAACGAAGAAGAAAGTGTTTACTTTATTTAAATTGTATGTACCGCTTGCTGTTTCTTTTTAATTATTTTCCGGCAAATGGTAAAAATTTAAGTTTTTAATTATGTTACTATTGTTAGAATCATTTAAATATCGCCAACTACTTCTTATAAAGTTATTTTACTTAGTGGTAAAGCACTCAAACTAGTGACAAAAGCCGAGTATAAAGTAAGTGCTGCAAACTTGGGCGACTTACAAGTAGGTAAGAAGATAAAGCATCAAACTGAAAAAATATTTCCTTGGGTAAGTAATCCAGGAAAACACAGCAAAGTTCTCAAATGAAAGATTTTTCGTTTAGTAGGCTATTTAGATGCGGTTTATAGCGGTGTGACATAATACAATCATAGGGAATTTGTCTATCTTTACTAAATGTATACTTTTTTTTAACTCGTTGTAACAGCACACTTACAATTAAAATTAACGAACGGGTCCTGTCAATAGCGTACCAGAATACTTAGCTATCTCGATCGATCCTGGATCCGAATCCCGAGCGAAGCGAATATATTATATGCGCACAGAAATTATTCGAGATCTGGTTGTGTGGCGTCCTATGTCTGAGACACTTCGTCCGATCCTATCGCTTACGCGTTACATTGATAATTGGTAAGATAACGACAAGTGAACCTGTTTTAGTATTATAAAATCGTTGATACACTAACGGCACTGTTATATTTATTTCCCAGTTAAATACTGCCAATATTTTCGATAGTGATTAAAGTCGGCAAGGAGGAGATCATTTCAAGGAAAAGCTTTTCAAAAGTTTTTTACCTTCTTTTATGTCTGACCAAGCCTCGTATTACCCTACGCTAAAGGTCTCGTGAAGAACTATCTGTAAATAATTCAATGAGATGTTTTGAAAGCAGGAACATTATTTTTTATTGGAAATTTGAATGAAGGTATACTTAGAAAACTGCCGTTACTACTCAAAACATAACACGGCAGCAGAAGTAAAGGAAAATGAACTTCAATCTTGGTTACTCGCACCAAAAGACTTGTTTTCCTTACAAAATATTAATAATAGTGTAATATAACAAGAATTAATATGTGTTATCATTAACAAATTAATTAATAAAAATAACCTACATAAGCACAAAATTCTAATAATAATTTAAACTAATGTAGGGTTTCAATTTCTGCATTTTCTTACTTCCAGTATTTACAGAAATAGAGATATTTAATACATTTAAGCAAACATAGATTAAGAAGAAATTTAGATATTGCACCGGAAAATTATTGATAGTACTTAATTTTTAAAGTAATATGCAGTGAAAACTCATGTATCACTATTACAGTACAAGAACGTCAAAGAGACGACGACATCAGGGTTCAAAAGTCAAGATGTCAGTCTAATCAAAACATCAAAACAAACAATTGGTCCTTATTTCAAGTTCCCAAGATATCAGCATTTTAAAATAATTGTTATACAGTTGAAGAGAAGCAAACTAATATTTTAAGGTAATACTGAAGTGAAACTAAAACAAAAATGAAAATACGAGACCAAAATTAAGCAAACCGATTGATATTGCTGCCCGTCACGGCAGCAATGTCTGGAGTGAAAGGTGTCTGGCATTGCGATCACCCATCCGCTTGCCGAACGTGAGGATTATGGCAAATCCTCCTTATCGTAGAGGACTATGTCCTGGAGTGGACTATTCACAGGCTGTTAAGGTAAGGTATAAAACAACTATATGGTTTCAGAAGAAGACATTTCATCATATTTCTAGCCTCTATTTCATTCGGTTGTCGAGATAAGGGTAATGGAAGAAAAAACCCACAGGAATTATACATATATAAGATATTAAAAAAAATGCAGCTTGAAAATAAAATGAAGCAGTTCCATTACTTACAACAAATATACACGAAAAATAATTTACTAATGAATAGCGCGAATTGTTTTTATTTCCTAGTAACGGATAAAGTTCACCTCTATAATATTTTCTCCCAATTTTTTTTCTTGTAAAACAATATCTAATATTTATTTCCAAATTAATTCACTAATAGATAGCAATTTTTGGAACAGATTGGATATCTTCAATATCAAAGACTGTGAGAATCTTCAAGTAGATCAATTTGAGAATTATTATAAAGATTATAGATTAGCTCTTAATATCATTAAATTATGTCATTCTGTTTTATTCCCTGTTAAGAAAACTCCGGAATACCATAACTAAAGTCGACATGACAAAGGACTTGGGTTTTTGAAATGAAACTATTATTTAGAGATTTCATAGCATGTCGATATTATTATAACTAATTTTTCAGATGTTGCAACAACACAAATTCTATTATTAGCATGTTTTATAAAAGTTTAGGTTTTATATTACGTGTTTGTTGTCTACGCTGTATGAAGGTTTTATACTACTTTTACTATAGAATTATTCCAGAAGATTTATACTGTAAGTTAATCTGGAATCCACGGTATATTACTTCCGTTAATAACCCTGGAATGTATTCAGTGGAAGTTCGTTAAACATCGTGACCATAAGTGTTATCTAAAGTTTATTACTACGAAGAATTTTGTTGTTATCACGTCTAACAACTCTTGAAAACAGATGTATCTTATTAGACATGTACTTCTTATCTGTGGAACTTGCTACCATGTTATTACATTTTGTGAGTACGTAAATCCATTATTTTAGTAACAGCGCTCTTCTTCTCTTCAGACTAGGTAATATATAGCATTTAATTGTAATTTTTTTCATGCTGAATTATGCAAAGTAATTTTTGTTCCAACATCTTAAAAACTGATGAAGTATGATAATTTGTGTTTGTTTAAGAGCTCTAAACTTTGATCACATTAAAAATTAAATAGTAATTACTTAAATCCCTTCACAATAAAAATCAAAATGTTAATTAACCACCAATATTTGTATCTGTGACCTCGATAAACTTTAATATTAATCATCATCATCAACAGCATATTGTAACTCAAGCAACTCTCAAAGAAAGCGCCAGAAAGTTAGAATGCATTTTTCGGGGAGTTGGTCGATTCTCACCACTGTAAGCAGACGAGTCAGTGCGCGCCGCGTCGGTACCGTCGCACTAACGGTGCGATTACCCATAGAGAGTCTGTGAGAATTTCCACTATCATTAGGTCACCAATCTCCTTTATTGGCTAGCACATTGGATACCAACACGTGCTGGTGAGGTAGGCATTTGGAGATAAAGATGGTATCTTACCCTTTACACTAAAATAATAATTATAATAACTCATTAAGTTCTAAATCCACCACCCTATTTGGTTGCGTTGATCTCTATCTTTTTCTATGAAACATCAAGACACTTTCCTGCACTCATATTAGTGTCAAAAATGTAAAATATTCACGACATGCCTCAGGCATATACTTTAGGTTTTAGGCGTAAAAATCAGGTGGTTTCTTCCCATGGGTGTCAGAGGCGGAAAACCCTTGATAATGTGATAACAATATCTGGAAACGAACCCGACGACGAGGCTTGCCACCCGACACGTTTTCTCTCCCGGAGACCCGGAGAGGCGATAAATAAATTACGGAAGCCTATTTGGCTATGCACAGTCGTGCTGTGTAGTTACCGGTGGAGGTGATTTAAAACCACATTTAAGTATAAAAGAGAATTATGTATTCTATAATGTGAAAAAATAACTGCACATAGAAATTATACAAAGTTCCTTGCCCACAGAAGGTCTAAAAATGTTGTATGAGTTGGTAAAGGTCGTTACCAGAACCTACCTAGAACACACATTTCCAACAAGAAGGCCTATTTTTGCCTGTATGGATTTCGTAACATATCGTTCAGTTACTTAGTAGTTTATAACATTGTTGTAGAATTTAATAACAGAGTTATAAGCATTTTTACTAAAGTTTCCTTATTTATCATTTTAGAGACTTGCTTTTAACACGTAACCATTATTGTTGCAACACCTTATTGTTGCAAGATTTGGAACGTGAAGCCCTTTAACGTTCCGTATGCGGTTTTCCTTTCTTCACTAGATTTTTGGTAAATTTGCATAGTACTTGTGTAGTCAGTTTTGAGAGAAATTGACATGTTGAATTTTTTTTTACCTTCATTGACGCATATTTTATTCAAAGATATGGCTGCTTCATCTTTTCTATGCCGGTTTAAGTTCATAAGAAAGTACCATAAAATACTAGCATGCATTTTTTTAAAAGTTTTCTCAAAAACTGACGACTTTCTCGTTACCCTCGCACTAGTGACGCTGAAGTCATTATAATTGAATCATCAGGATGATGTCCTCGTGGACCAATTAAGCGCCGAGCAAAGAGGATCATAGGCAGTGACTCACTAGTAGAGGGAAAACTTCAAAGCCTCGAACACCGTAGACGAGTGGCCTGCCTCTCGGTTTTTTATCGGATTAATTTCGGAGAGTGTGCGGAGGTTTTGCATAACCTAATACCCCCTTCCCCTTTCCATCACCGAACGACTAGACGCAGCGACCAGTTCCACCCTTATGTTGTAGACATTCCTCCATTACGCACGAGGCGGTTTGCCTCTTCTTTCTTTGTGCGGACGGCTAAGGAGTGGAACTCTCTGCCGAGGTCGGTTTTTCCGGAGGCCTATAACCTGGATATCTTCAAGACCAAAGTGAACAGACATCTAGGCAAGCGTGTACCATCCTAGGCCTCATCTTCGCTTTCCATCGGGCAAAATTGAGGTCAAACGCAGGCCTATTTTTTCTTAAAAAAAAAAAATCTCTAAAGTTTGTTTTTTGTGCAAGAATTCTAGCAATGAGTTTCATCGCGGTAGTAACTATAAAGTAGTAACCGATTAAGATGCTCCGTTTTAGCCATCAGTATTAATAAAGCTGTAAGTTGATCAAATTATGATAAGAAAAAACATTTTTTAAATACAAAAACGTTTTAAAAAAAAAACACTTACATTATATTTTAAACTTAAACTTAATCTCTTATTTTGGATGAATTCCATTTTATCTTTACTTAGTGCAAGGCTTTAGCTCTGAATTGAAGTCTGAGTAAAGCGTAGTTAATTATGCATTCATACTTATTTTACATTCTGTAATCACGTGAAATGCGAGTATACACGCAAAACATACTTAAGACAAAATGAAAATTATGATTACATTTCCTTACAGTTTTATTTCAAGAAATGTAGTTATTTAACATTTATTTGAATAAGTCAATGTACTTACTATTGTTACAGACCTAATTGACAAATTAGGTTGATCTTAAAATTAACTTGGACGAAGATCATATCTAAAGTACATGTCACACCTATAACGCTTGTTATAGGGAGTACTACGCTCGAAGTTGCCGACGTGTACGTATACCTGGGACAAATTATTCGATTAGGTAATTCCAACTTCGACCCATAGGTCAATCGATGAATTCAACTTGACTGGGCTGCATTCGAGAAAAAACGTTACATCTTCTCGAGTATACCTCATAACCTCAAAAGAAAAGAAAACGTGTGAATAGCACGTGTCGTCAGTGATGACTTATGGAACCAAGACGTAGTCTTTCACTGCAGGCCGTATAAAGAAGCAAATAGTTACTCAGCGGGCTATGGAAAGAGCTATGCTCGGTCTTTCTTTGTGCGATAGAATCTGCAACATTGTCTGCTGCACAGTAGAAAACGATTAAACGTCATAGCCGTTTGGATCAGCAAGCTGAAGTGGCAATGGGCCAATGGGTAAGAAAGGATGTAGAGTGACAACCACGTACAGAAAAACTCAGTATGGGACTACCCCTCCCAATATAAACACACTATATAAGAGAGGCCTATGTTCGGCAAAAGACCTGTGACAAGCTGAAATAATGATAGACAAATTAGTTTCCGTACATTTCGTTTTAAAAAAATTGTAGTATCTTCACTAGAATGAGTGAATAAATAGAATAATATAAATGAATAATCTGTGATGTTGAAAAACCCTTCACCATAATACGAGTTAATAAATTTATATATGCATCAGCCTATTTGATTTGAAGAGCCGTGGTAGTCTAGTGGTCAGGGCGCGAGTGACCTTCGACGTTCGATCCCTGGTGGCCAGCACCACTAAAATTGTTAATGGCAATATTAAGTGCTATATTTACCACGTGCTCGGCGATGAAGGAAAACATCGTGAGGAAACCAGCATGTCAGAGATATAATAAAAAATATTATTTCGAGGATATATGAAGAAACCGCATTGTGGCGGGCCCTTCACGGCTCCATAACTCTCTCAGATATTTGAGAAGGAGGCCCGTAACTACCCAGCAATGAGCACTTACAGGCTGCTACTTTTACTACTGAACCATAGATATGTCCATGCAAGTACCAGCAAAAGCCGGTATACAGTTTTTAAAAGGTTTGCCTATGTGAGCATAGGCATACGTGGTGATCCACGCTAGTAAAGCGGGTTGGTTAGCGCAGTGCCAGAACTCGGACTGTATGTTTGATTACATGATTGCTTATCTATGTTGGTATATGTATCTTATCACCATTCAGTTACTGAGAGATAAGTAATCTTAGTTTGGGACTGGATTACGTGTGTAATTGTTCGAAACGTTATTGGTATCGTTTGGGTAACACATAGAATTCTCATCCGGCAGGGTTATAATATATATAAAAATAGATATAGGTACATAAAATAAAAAATACAATTAAATAATTAATCAACCAAATACCTGAAGTAAAATAGATAAATAAATAAAATCTAACCAGACGGAAAACCTAGGCAGGAGAGACCAGACCTGCGAGAGTAAGGGTTGAAATAGGTGGGCGGTATCCGCCCCCAAAGGGTTCCCGCCTTTTTGTAGCGAGGGAGCTTAATAACCGTAGCTTGGTTTTCCACGGTGAACCAAGAGAAGCCTACATGGCCGGCCTAACTTTGCGGGAAGGGCAAGTTCGTGAGGCTGGGCTTGTGGCCCACTTCAGATGCATTTTGATAAACTGTGGGGAGAGTGTTAGCTTAGCACCGCTCTCATGGCTGCGGTGGCGTTGCAGGGAAGAGGAGTTTTGGTATTGTGAAACACCATTCTCCCTAGCCTTCCCTCCGCGGCCGAAATGTGATAGGCAGACATAAACCAGATCCGCCGTGGGATGCCGGGAAGGCTGGTGCTTAAGGGCGCCAGCCTTTATGTCTGGGATGAACCCATTCGCAGTGACGACAACGGATGACAGCCTCCTAGAAGCAGAACCAGAACCTCAAGCTTGACAGATGTTGACCGTATAATGTATTTCCGATTGTTGTTCATCCTAATAACCTTTTTTTATTATTTTATGAAAACTCTTTTTCTGTTCTTGAACAAAATATTTTAATTAGAAACAAATATGACTAATTAGTATTATAAAGGTTTGGCAAATCACCGGTTCGATTTTATATGTAGTTTGAAAACAAAATGGTACACTTGGGAAACGCCACATAAATTAGATCGCTCACTGAACTTTGAAAACTAGTTCTGTATAACTTTTGTCGCAATTAGTAAATATTATTTCAAAATTATCAGTGTTTAGTAATCTAAATAATATTTACACAAATTGTTTAGATATTTAAATAATAATATCCCAGATAAATTCTAAAATTCATAATGTTTATTTGATTTAAATTCTAATCTTACTTACTGGAATTGTAATACTTATGGTTAATGATATGTAAAAAAAGTATTTTAAATTATGAAGTATCGTAATTAAAATTGTAATTAGCCCCTTGTGGCGACTAAGGGCCGCCGCTGCATTTCTCGTACCAAGCCATAATCTAACCATCACGTACGAGTATATAACATTCCATATGATCCAATCGTATTTTCCAAGAACATGACTATCTTGTAAGAGAAACGCCTTTGATAATAATTATTTAAATTCATACGAATGTTTGTCCCAAGAAGAATTCACACGTGTGAATTTGGGTGCGAATGGAGGATTACAACCAGTATACTTAACATTAGTCTCATCAGCCTATTGTTTAATAAAGGATCACAACGAAAGCACCAGCAAAAGCAAATTTAAGAAAGAATTAATAATACAATTCTTTATAAATTATTATTGACATAGCCTTAAACATTATCGACACGCGTATCATTATCGATATTGTATCATAATATCAAAACATTAAGTCCAACAAATAATATAACGGTGTCGGTAAAAATATAAACTATATGATATAAAGGATAATCCTTTCTGGTATTATTAATGACTACGTCTCTGAGGGTAGCGCAACAAATTATTAATATAAAAATCATAATATTAAAACGTTATTATAAAGTATAACAAACAAAAAAACGGGAAAATACAAACTACATACTGTGTAGCTGTTATAAAAACCTAACGTAAGCTTTACTTATTTCTACTCTATTATTAATTCCATGTGGCTGTCGGAATAAAAGAAATAACGCCTGTAATCCCTCTCAAGTTAAGCAGAGGTTATTATACTATTAACATTATTTTCATCTGAGTCAAAGTTGTTATTCATCAACTGTGAAAATTCCCACTCTCGGCACAGGCAACTTAATAGTAACTATTCTAGCCAAAAAATAAATTCTGCAGCAAAAACAATATCTGACAACAAAGTATAGACAGATTAAAACATGTTTAGGCTAAGTAAGCTGTGTAGTAGTAATTTTTTTTAAAATACATTAAAATAATACATATGTGTTGTAAATAAGCTTGGCTTAATACTACATAAATGTAATAAATAAATAATTAATATATTTATATCTAAGGGTTGTATGTGTTTAGGGCCTTAAATTCACGATTAGATTGATTTGCTGGTGGAAAAGAATATATGTATACAGTATCAAAATGTAACACCGTCGTTTGCCTATAAATTTTGTAATATTACAAAGATATAGATATTTACTCAATACGTAAAAAATATGCATCCCGTATCTCTAACACTGCATTTGACCCTTTCGTCTGTTATCGCCGCTTAACTAATACATTGGATACAAGAAGCTAAAGACGTGTTTGTTTACTTTCTATTCATACAATATATTTTTACTAGTTCAGCAGTATTTAAATAGTCTTCTGCTGAACATTTATGGTAATCAGTACCCCCGGCAGCCGCGTTGCCGACCAAATACGGCGAACCTTAAACGCTGCTATCCGTCAACGGTCTAGAAATTTTATTTCTGACATATATGAGATAAGTTGTATACATGCGGGTTGGAGGTTGAGTAGGAAGAAGGCTCGAGGAAGGAAATTCCTTTTGTGAGTATGGATTTCCCAGGTTGGCTCGCGCTTTTAAGACCGCGGCGTTTCCGTGATTCTGTCTATGTGCGGCCATGTTGGAACACTATTTAGATTAACGAGTCACCGCGGAGGGAGGTACCCGTTAGCTATGTACTCACGTATTAAAAAAGGCTTACCTATGCTCTACAGATATTAAAAGCATACCTATACCACCACGTCTATTGCAGGTCTTATTTTTTTTATGGGAAAAAAACGAGCTCGCATTTCACCTTATGGTAAGAGATTACCGTCGCCCACGTACATCTGCAACACCAGAGGTGCTCCAGATGCCTTGCCCGCGCTTAAGGGTATTTGGGAGACGGGGGAGAGAATGAGGAGGAGAATGGGGGAGGGGAAGTGGGCCACCAGGTACCTGACTCACAGAATGAAACGCAGAGGCACAAGACTACTTCACGCCGCTATTCTGCGAGAGCGTGGTACAAACCTGATCGAGTCGGCACAGCAAAAGCCGCCGCTTGGCTCTACCACTGACAAATGTATTATTTTTAAATCTTTATGTATGAATAATTTATGGTATTACATCCATGGATATATTATAATAGCTTATACTTACATAAACAATCAAGTTTGTTATAGAAATATAATAGGGTACGTAGCAAATTGATATACGTGTTACGTACATAAAATAGCCAACAGAGTATAAGTTAGTAGTAATGTTTCCTTTTTCTCCAATCGACAACCACACCCACATGTGGTGCTAGTTAATAAGCGAGGCTCTGGTGACTCAATGATGGCGGAAAGTCCTCGGATTTTGTCGAACCCGAATCCCAGAGACTAGTAATGGGGAGCAACATCACTATGCGAGGGTATTGCGTGCACTAATTCGTTTGCCGAGCGTGGTGATTATGCACAAACCTTTCAAGAATGCATGCCTTGCATAACGTTTTTTACTGGTGCTTATTTGGAGAGTTCCAAGTGCAGCTGTGGACTCTAATAGGCTGATGATTTAAAAAAAAGGAATGATATCAAAATAAAATTAAATTAGAGCCATGTCATCACCGTCTCCTTTTAGTTCATAAAAAGTTGTTAGGAAATTAATTTACTGTTTTACATGAGTTTATACTATCAACAAATATACATAAAATAGCCGTAAACTTAGAGATTATTCCTCTGAAATAAGGAGCCTTAACATGAAACAAGAGGCAATAATTGCTTTCATTTCAGCCAAGCGCCTGTTTATCTCTTTTGAGAGTCAGGTTCAAATTGTGTAGCGCAGCTAATTATGTTTCCGTACTCATGTTACATTTAACGATCACAAGCTATCACAATGATTGTTGAGATTTACGATAAATAATAATTACCGAAATATGTTCAATAGAGATTTCGATTCTCGCGCAAATATGTTTATATTTACCCGCGGTTTCGCCCGCACGAAAGCTGGTTTGGTTAGAAAATAGTAATAGAATTGTAGAAAATATGGTTGGAAAGCTGAATGCTGGCATGGATGGTACCGTCAGAAATAGTGGGTAGAAAGCTCATCCGTCTAACATAAAACAGACGCAAGAACGGGATGAAAGGGCATTCAGCGAACGCGAATCTATCTATCTATCGGATACTGTTCTGTGTTACATCGAGACCACGTGTTGCTGTCAGTTGGTAGTTTGCTTCAACCTATTCCTTTGTGAAGAAAATTAACAGGGCCCAAGAATATACTAAGTGCTAGTCTGATGGGTTAGGTCTTACTGTTAATCCGTCCAAGTCTCAGGCCATTAAAAGTGGTACCCACCGCCTGCTGAAGAGATTCGATACTGAAACTATACCTCCAGCTGTTAAAATGGCACTGTTCTGGAGTTGAGTTATTCTATTATAAAACTTAAGCTTATACATACTACTCTGAACTGGTACTACCGGTACCCCGCGGGTTCTCTACCGTCTGAACGGTCTCTGAAAAATATTTTTTCTCTCCACATTGATTATGGTGATGTGTGCTATTTTGACTTGAATGCAGATCTCTTGAATAAATATGATTCAATCTTCGTAAGTATGACCAAGTGACTTATCGTTCTCAATTAAAGTGGCTGTCCATTCGCCGAAGTTTACGCGCACTCACTACCCTACATTACAATCTGATTTCAGCCACTCCTTTGTATTTATCTCCTTACCCTCAGTATCTTTGCTCTAACTACGACAGAAACTTCGTTCATCCAATAACCATTTACTGCAGTGTTCCTCCCACAACTCCGGTTTAGTCCATTCATCCTTCCCTATTCAATCCGTGCTTCTGTGGAATACACTCTCCGTCTAAATCAAAAACACAGCTAAACGTAACGAAAGTCAGGGAGAACTATTTTTTAGTAAATTTTACACTGGTATTTTATCTACTTTTTTTTAAAAAATAATACTAGCAATGCTATTTAAATATCATTACTAATATTCCTGTTAACCCTCCAGCTAACCATTAGAGCTTGTATTTGGAGTGGTTCACGACAATAGTCGAAAGGTGGGCTCGAACATGGGACGTCATGTTTCGCAGTCCGCACCCTAACCCATTAGGCTATTGGCGCTTGTAAATTGATGAAGTATAATTAGTTAACGTTAATATTTTAAATAAATATATAGAATAGATATGTTACATGTTATGTAAAAGTAGCTAGGCAAAAGCCACCTCCGGCAAAAGCATCTGGGAATGGCCCGTCACGCTGCTCCATTGCGGGTTGGCGGGCTTCACATATCCTCAAAATAATATTTTTTTATTATTCTTCAGATATGCAGGTTTCCTCACAATGTTTACCTTCTTTTTTTTTTTTTAATGAAAAAATAGGCCTGCGTTTGACCTCAATCTTGCCCGATGGAAAGCGAAGATGAGGCCTAGGATGGTACACGCTTGCCTAGATGTCTGTTCACTTTGGTCTTGAAGATATCCAGGTTAAAGGCCTCCGGAAAAACCGACCTCGGCAGAGAGTTCCACTCCTTAGCCGTCCGCACAAAGAAAGAAGAGGCAAACCGCCTCGTGCGTAATGGAGGAATGTCTACAACATAAGGGTGGAACTGGTCGCTGCGTCTAGTCGTTCGGTGATGGAAAGGGGAAGGGGGTATTAGGTTATGCAAAACCTCCGCACACTCTCCGAAATGAATTCGATAAAAACCGAGAGGCAGGCCACTCGTCTACGGTGTTCGAGGCTTTGAAGTTTTGCCTCTACTAGTCAGTCACTGCCTATGATCCTCTTCGCTCGGCGCTCCAACGAGTCTAAAGCATCAAGCTGATGTTTAGCCGAACCATCCCAGAGGTGGGAACAGTATTCCATGCAAGAGCGGACTTGAGCTTTGTATAGATTTAAGAACTGCTCCGATGTGAAGTACCGTCTCACCCCCGAGAGGATACTAAGTTTTTTTGGCAGCAGTGTTTGCTATGGACTCGATGTCACGACCGAAATTTAGGTTAGAAGAGAGATCTAGACCTAAGAGCTCAAGACGGTCATTTACCGGAACGGGGATATTCCGGAAAGTCGGAGTCAGTTGGAATGGACTCCGTTTCGCCGAAAAAAGACAAGCCTGTGTTTTAGAGGGGTTAAACTCGACAAAATTGGCAAGTACCCACCCACTTTTGCCCCAGACTTCGCATCGGACAAGTATCTCCCCGAGACTTTGCTGTCATCTGCATACCCAAAGATATCGGGTGTTACCAGCAGGTCGTTGATGTGCAGCAAAAAAAGAGTCGCGGAGAGCACAGACCCCTGAGGCACACCGGCATTAATATCATGGAGATCGGACGAGGCGCCATTAACGACAACCTGAATCGATCTGTTCCTCAGGAAATCCTCGATCCAGATGCAAAGCTCGGGAGCAATACCATATGCCGGAAGCTTGCCAATGAGACTTGCGTGCCAGACCCTGTCGAAAGCCTTAGAGATATCAAGAGACACGGCAAGAGCTTCACCGTGTCTCTCAATGGCTTCGCTCCAGAGGTGAATAGCATACACAAGAAGATCCCCAGTAGATTGGCCTCGACGAAACCCGAATTGACGGTCACTGAGGAGGTCGTTGTCCTCCAGGTATGCAAGGAGGCGGTTGTTTAAAACACGCTCCATAACCTTACAGAGTATGGAAGTGATTGCGATAGGTCGGTAGTTGGCAGGGTCGGCACGACTTCCTTTCTTAGGTACAGGTTGGACATTGGCAATCTTCCAGGACTTCGGAACTTGACCAGTCCTCAAGGACAAGCGATAGAGGCGAGTCAGAACAGGAGACAACTCAGGCGCACATGACCGCAAGACTATGGCAGGAATGCCGTCAGGCCCACTAGCCTTATTCACATCTAGAGTTCTGAGTATTTTGAGTACCTCTTTTTGCCGAATGTGTACCTCAGGCATTGCAGAGTCACAACGAGGTAACAAAGGTGGGCAGTTATCAGCTGCATCTAGTTGTGAATTATTCGCAAATAGAGAGGCAAACATGTCTGCTTTCTCTTTGGCGGTGTGAGCTAATGAGCCATCAGACTTCTGCAATGGCGGGAAAGAAGACCGGCAGAAATTGGCTTCGACCGATTTGGCAAGAGACCAGAAAGCTTTACTCCCGGATGGGTAAGACGCTAGTTTGGCTCCAATACGGCCAATATGGTCGAAACGGGCCTTGCGGAGGGCACGTTTGCAGGACTTGGCAGCACTATTGAAGGCTCTTTTCAGTTTAGGGACATTCGGCGCTTTGCGGGCTCGAGCATCCGCCCACTCTTGGTAAGCTAAGTGCTTAAGTGCTTCGGCACTATCACACTCAGAGTTGAACCAAGGGCGGGCTCTCACATGGAGTGAGATATCAGAATATGGAACAAAATATTCCATAGCCTGATATATCACTCCAGAAACAGCATCCGCGCAGCACGCCGGGTCGTCTGAAGAGAAGCATAAGTGCTGCCATGGGTAGGATGCAAAGAAATGCCGCATCTCATCCCAATCAGCTGACTTGTATCGCCATACACGCCTAGTCCCCATGTGTTCGGGTTCAGGTGGCGAGTAGACAGACACAGATTTCACCAGACAGTGGTCGGAGCTACCTAACGGGGAGGAGACTGCAACTTGATATCGGTCTGGATCAGTTGTCATCAGAAGGTCCAAGCAATTGGCCGTGTGGCCATCAATATCAGGTATCCGAGTAGCGCCAGCTACCACTTGGGAGAGACCTAGCGGTAGAGCAAATGCGTATGCTAATCTCCCGGCATGGTCAGTGTTTAGGTATGGGTACAGCCACTCCTGGTGGTGGGCGTTGAAGTCCCCCAGAACAACTAGCTGCGCTGACGGGTACCTGAGCTGAGCTTTTTCCGCAGAGTCAGTTAGATACTGAAAGAGCCTGGTCGTCTCCATGTTGTCGGTATGCGACCGATAAACACTGGCATAGAGTATCTGCTCCAAGCCAGTGTTCACCAGAACCCACAATACGGAAAAACTGGAATCCTCTAGGTTACGGAGACGTCGACAGCAGATGTCATCGCGAGCATACACGCAGGTGCCAGCCCGAGATTTGAAGTTGTGTTCCAGGGTGTAACCTGGGTAGTCCAAGTTTGCTGCATCAGCTGGACATCTGATTTGCGTCTCCGTGAGGAACAGCAGATGTGGTTTTTCAGTCTCAAGGTGGTGATGGACTGGAACGAGATTGGAGTGCAGACCTCGGATGTTGGAGAGGTGCACTTTTAGTGCAAGGGAGTGCAACCGCTGTTTAACCAGTTTCTTCACCGCCAAGCACATGGTAAATACAGTACTTAAAATTGCTGTTAACAATTATATTGTTGCCAGCACCGGGGATTCAATCCAGCTCACTAACGCTCTATGATACTTAAGTGAGCGCCCTGACCTCTAAGCTACCACTAATTATTAGAATTTTTTAACTGTCATAGTAGATATCATATTATTAAAGCATGTACTTTATCATTCCTTATATCAGCATCAACATTATGCAGACTGGTATAAAATGCCACCACAAGCATTAAGTCCACCTATATACACTGTACTACACTGTACTACACTGTATATACTGTACATGGAGTTTGATACATATGTCAATCCCAACTACACATATGTCACTTTATTACACGGTCAATGTTTTCCCTATAAAAAAATTCAAATTATAAATGTGACTAAAATAAAATGGCTGTCGAAAAGCATCAGAACATGCATACAAAGAACCCCCTTTCTTGCTCTGGTATTATAGATTAAATCCTGCCATAGGAAACAGAAGGAAATATAAAAACTACAGAAAACGAATGAAAAAGTTTATAACACTAACACACTCACAACAATAATTTTATATAAAATGCAGACAACAAATGTTGAGCAACATGAAAAATTGTAAGCAATAGCAAGCAAACGAAACCTAAAGAAAATATGTTCAAAATTGTTTAAGACCATGACAGTATAATACAAAAAAGTTTGAAATTACTAATAAATGAAATGACTTTTTTTGGTGTGGTAGAGCTAAGCGGCGGCTTTTGCTGCTGCTTGAATGGGCCAGCTCGACCGGGTTGGTTTCACAGTCTCACAGAATACCGGCATGAAGTAGAGACATGTTGTGCTTCTGCGTTTCGTTCAGTGAGTGAGGTGAGGTAACCAGAGGCCCACTCACCCTCCCTATCCCCCTTCTCATCCCTCTCCTCCACCTTCCTCCCTTCTCCCAAATCAAAGTCCGGCAACGCACATGCAGCACATCACGTGTTGCAGATGTACGTGGGCGTCGGTAATCACTTACCATCAGATTAGCCACTTGCTCGTTTGCCGCCTTTCCTATAAAAAAAAAGTATTTTTATAGATCTGACAGAATCAACTAATTTTAATCATAACACTTAAAGTAACTCATATCAACAAACTATTCATGGACCAATAAATTAAATTTTTTGATACCTCACCGAGCGAAATATAAAAAAGTATAAAAAATACAACTTGTAAGTTTGTAAGTTTGTGCAGAGGAATTAGTACACCTATTAACTTACATCATTAATCTTGTTTTAGAAAAAGGTATTTTCCCTAACGGCCTTAAGAAAACAGGAAAAGTCTTTACATAAAAAAGGCGATAAATTTACACTAGGAAATTACATACCAACATATAATGCCATAATTAATGTAGGTAAACGCATACCGATCTATGCAGTGCTCATAGATATTACTAAAGCTTTCGATCTCGTAAACCATAATCACTTACTGAACAAACTTAAAATATATGGTATAACAGGTAATACTTTGCAGCTTTTAGATTCGAATCTATCAGATTATATATATCAGCAGCAATGCACACAAATAACAAGAATATTCCAGAAAACTAGAACGGAGAAATTATATCTTTCAAAACAGAATAAAAGCTGTCGGTGTACCACAAGGAAGCATCCATCCATCCATCATAAAGGCCCGGATTTATTATTTTGAATTTATATTAATGACCTGCCAAAACACATAAAATATACAATGATACTCTTTGCTCATGACAGTACCACAATAATTAAATGTAACGACAAAAGCACTTACCAAGATTAGATAAATCTTATACTTTCTTACATAATAAATTGGCTTGCTAAAAATAAATTATAGATTAACATATCAAAAATTACTTTCATTCAATTTCATCAAAATGGAATGAGACCTTTGAAATTAAACGTAAATTACCAAGGATTACCGATAAATGAAGTGACTGTCACAAAATTCTTGGGCATTGGGAACTATATAATCACACAAAGTGGAAAACAGACGTTCAAATATTAGAAAAACACATAAATAGTTATGTATTAGCTCTAAAACGTCTATCAAAAAACAGCATTAACAGCCTACCACGCTTTTGTTGCACCAACATTAAAGTACATTATATTCTGGGGAAACAGTTCGGAAAAAATACTCTATTTAAAATCCAAAAAATGCATTAGGGCAATATTTGAAGCTATTGTTCACACCAATACTTCTACATTTAATAAAGACAAAAAAGGATAAAATGGCTCTGCAGCGGCATAGTATATTTGGAATGGTTCCTATAATTTATAACTTAACAATATCAAAAACAAGAAAATAGAAGCTTGAAAAATAAACTTAAATTAATATTGGTTGAAAAAGTTTATTACACAATCCTGGAATTTATTAGGAATATTAATTATTAATATTAATGTTTTTTTTTTTTTGGGTATTTCTATATATTCTCATCTGGTTTGGTTGTATCTATAGATACATATAGCTACAAATAAATACCATAATACAAATATTATTTAATAAATTATATACTATATAATAAAATTTAATAGATAATTAAAGCCCAACCAGATGGTAGCCCCCGGCAGGGGAGATCAGACGGCCCCGGCAGGGTTAGGGAGAAAGGGAAAGAAACCGGCGGACAATGCGAGCAGTATCGAGTAGCACCGCCTTTTGCATTTCGGCTCGGAGCGGTCCGTCACGGAGTCCCAGCCGCCTCAGATGTTCCAAGAGGCTGACTGAATAATTTCGGTCGGCATACCACCCCACATGTCGGTTACCTCGTGAGCCAGGTCCAGATATTTTGTCTTCTTGTCTGTTTCGGCTTTCACGAGGTTTTCGTCATATGGAATGGTGATTTCGACCAAAAATATCCTCGACTGTGCCCGGACCATCAACACGATGTCAGGCTTGTTCGCATGAATCGATCTGTCCGTGATTGAGTGATCAGAGTTAGAAAGCGCTGAACAACCAGAGATGACATGACACTCCCCGGGACGGGGACAGGCTCGACAGACGTCGACGGTGCCATCCCTTAGGATGTATCTCCGATAGTTGTTCGTCTTAATAACCTGATCCTTTGTTTCCCCAAAGAGGTCACGTAAACGCAGCCAGTTTAGGGGGGCGACGGTATCTACGAAAGGCTCATGTAGAGCCTTGTAGAACCTCCCGTGGAGCTCTTTCTCTTTACATACGGTTTCCCGGTCAGAGACGCTCTGTACTGCTGGGTCCTGCCGTTGCTCATTGGCCAAGGATAGAGGAGTGAGCCCTTTATCACAACTAATGACGTCCGAATAGAATGACTCTTCCGGTCTCACTAGGAAGTAATTACGGAGGCTGCACACTTCGCGATTGTGCATAGTGAGGGCGATTAAGTTACCCCGCCCACCACGCTTCCGCGGCAAGTAGCTCCAATATGCTCCTCATTTGCCCTATTTCTTGGGTGACTGTTCCACCATTGTCTGAATCCTCTACAGCTGAAAGATTCACAGCAGTATCCACTTCTGCAAGATTAGTCGCAGTAAGTGGAGCAGCATCTTCAGCTGCATTTTCATCCGATGGGGAAACAGCCTCACGTCTTAGTCGTTCGAGTTCGGCATCATCGAATTTAATATTATTATTTATTAATCGATTAGATTAGCCCGAGGAAAGTCAGCAATTTCAGAGTTTTCTAAAATTCTGACTTTCTGACTTCTACAGGATGGTAATATTATAAAAGGGGAAGAATGTGTACTAAAGAGATGGAAGGAATATTTTGAAAGTCTATTTGAAAGAGTTAAGGCACCAGCAGATGCAGTAACGCCTCCTATAAGTTGAACAATTGATATTTAGGATTTTATTTTTGGATATTAGATACATTTTTTTTATTATAATGAAATTAAAATTTTGACTGTCACTAGTATTTTGTTTTTTATTTTATATAGTAGTTACTAAGGCATTTGACATTTTATCAATAAGGTAATATAATTAATAATTTCTAGATATTCTATGATTTTTGCAAAATGTGTCTGCCGATAAGTGGTAGATCATATATGACATCAACAAAATGTTAACATCATTACATGTAACACATATGATCAACAAATATACGTATCATAATTATTTTTTGGGTTATATATTTATATTCTTATCTGGTTGGTATACATATATAAATATATGTAAATAAATTACCATAAAACAAATTATATTCAATAAAACATATTACTAATAAAATTAAATAAATAAATAAAACCCTATAAGGCGGACGCCCTCGACGGAGGAGACGAGACTGCCGAGGTTTAGGGATATATCAAAGTATCGAGGAGCACCGCCTTCTGCATTTGAGTGACGGTCCGTCACGGAGTGCCAGCCGCCCGAGCTGTTCCGAGAAGCTAACTCGGATTAAACCAATCGCAGAGACTTATACAAAATAAGTGTATTTCTTAATTAATCAATAGTATATCTAAGAATATTCTTTAAATTATCGCATATTATTATTTGCATTATATTTTAAACAGCCGCTATAGACCCTTATTTTTATAATTGTCGTATAAGATAATTATCTGCTTAGTATACCTTCCTACATCTTTTTATTTAATCATTTTAATATATGAACAAAACAGCCAACGTGTGGTCTTCTCGCTATCCAATTTCGTACGCAAAGTTTTTCTTTCTTTTTGAATCTTTATCACTGCTATTTCTCTAAATACTTATCTCGGCTATTTTTAATAGGTCGTGAATAAATCGTTATTTTTGTTGACAGTCTATAGCTCGCGGCACAGCAGATTTTAACTGTGCTGTCTAGTCTCCGTCCGAAATTGGAACATTTACTGTTCTGCTCACTACTCTGCCTCGCTGCACTGGCGATGTGTGAAACAGTTATAAATCTTATTTGTCCGTTTTGTGTTGCCCTTATAAAATAAAAATAGCCTTTATTCACTAACAAGAAATTATTTTTAAAGTTTTGTTTTCTAATATTACCACTTAATTTTACCCTATTATGTTTTATCTTAAACACTAAAGTACGTATGAGAGATCCGTTTCATGCATTTCAATAATGACTCAAAATAAAGTATTTTCATATACTGTATGACTTATCTAAAGATCTATAATCAAAAATAAAGCAGAATACGTTGGAATAAAGTATGGTTGACAACCCTATTTATGCGTGATTGAAAGAGAAACGTCCACACAAACATTCTTTCACATTGATAATATGAGTAAGATATAATGTATCACAACTGGACGAGATAACTATGGAAATAATGTCCCATTTAATAATTTTAATAATTACGTGGGTCAGTGGCCTAGCCATTCCATTAATTGCATTACATACGATACAGCGTCACACACTATGGCGAAACTCTACTGCACAAGTTATTTAAACCTTTCTGTGTGTGTATCCCGATTATACCCAATTAATGTGTATTGGTGTCTACCTAATTTTCACACATTCTCGCGATATGAACACAATGTTTTTAAACTGTGAATAAGTTTGAATATTACTAAAATTCATTTTGCAGATAATTATAAAATAGGATAAATAAAAATAATATGTTCATAATATTAAACCGCTTATCGATTTATACTACCACTGTTACTCATACTATAATTCTGCTCCATAAGACCGATTAGTGTGTAGCCCTGCGAACCGGTAGATAACGTTGCAACTATACCCGGCACTCGACAACTACGAATATATAGGCGATTATCCTTTATGAAGCAAATTAATTAACCCCTTAAATCGGTCGAATCGTTTAAAAATAAGAATGGTTAATACTCCGCTCCAAATCTTAGAAAGTCTGCAATACCATTTACAACGCTAAATTTTGATGCTTTATATTATTTTCCCTTATATTAGCCTGAACGGTATACATATATGAATGAATAAATCTTTGAATTAGATTTTCACCAACTTCCTTAAATTGGACCGATTACGGTTACCTTAAGGTTAATTTGGAATTTTGCATACGTGTTAACAACCAATGATAATGCAATACTATACCGTGGAGCTGATTTGATGGTGGAGGTGGAAAGTGGGTAACGGAATCCATAATTGGCTATTAATTAATAAATCCATCGGGTTTGGGCTCATTAGATTTATCTCGACAATTGTTATTTATTTTTCCTAATAACGAGGGCATCATTAAAGGACGAAGAGAAAAGAGTGCTTATTAGTTTTAAACATTTTAATTTTACTACAATAAAAAAAAATCAAAACTGGGTATGTAATTTTAAGTTATTTATATATACTTCTCGAAATACTATACTTCGAGTATGTAGTGGTTTATTACTAAAACAGTATTATGGACGTTTTAAAGTGTGTAAACTTTAATCAAGTGACAGATAATTGTTGTTTTGGACTAGTATTTCCAAACGTAAATTGGAACATGTCCAGAGAAAATTGCATCCAATCTCTCGGGCTTTCAGCCTAAAGGATTATCCCCTGTCCGTCCCCGCCCTTTATTTTGCATCTCTGTACTCTGTAATTTAATGTTATTTTAATTTGTTATATTCGAAAACTATTATCATTATCTTTTAGAATATCTTTGTGGTCGGTTTCTTCAACCTGATCTAGATACAACTATTAATGTAACTGTAACGTATGAAACTAACAATCGTTAAGGAAAGTAACGACCAGCACAGTGTTTCCAGGAATCGATGGATACAGGGTAACCTGAGCCATCAGGACTATGCTTTATGACAATCCTTGGGGAGGCCTATGTTCAACAGCGAAATTGTGACAGGTTATAACAATGATAACGAACGTATACATGCGCTCATTTTAATTATAATGGTTGTTACACTATAGCATTGTAGTATATTGTTGAGCTCTGGTTACCTAGTCTTTAGGACGCACGCTTTAATTTCATGGTACGCGAGAGACCTAGGTTCAATCCCGGTGTTGGACCACCAAAAATTGTTAAAGGCAATTTAAGGGCAGAATTTACCATGTTTTCAGCGGTGAAGGAAACATTGTCTGGAAACATGTTTATCTGAGAAATAATAAAAAATATTACATCCTTTTTATTGCGGACACATCCTTGCTCTAAAACTTCTAAATATTTAGAAGAGGCTCTTGTCCAATGGGACATTTACACGCCTACCTACTTTAACCTGCCTCCGAATCAGGAGGCTCGAGTTCGATCCCTACGCGAAAGGCGTATACCAAACAGTAGTTTTTCGAAACTTATGGACGATTAGTATTATACATTAAGACGGCGATCGGCTCTCCACCTGTCACGTTGTCCCTAATAAGTTCTTGTGAAAAGTGAGTTCGAAGGACTAAAAATGTGAAACTTTAAGTCCTTGTGGTTGTCAGAGCCACCACAATATACGGTCGGGAGGCCTAATATTGTTTTTAAATTATTTATTTAACTTTGTAGTTTCTTTAGCAAAGTTTTCTGAAAAAGAAAAATAGAATTACTACATTGAAATTTTCTTTCGATTGTCAAATTTGTAGTATTGTTTAAAAAATAAAGTTTAAAGTAACCTTATAAATACTTCTAGAACTTAAGATACGAAACATTTTCATAAATTTAATAAGATAATATACGAGTATCGCGTATTTTCGTAAATAATACGAATTTTTAGCACAGATTAAATGTGTAAATAATAGTTTAATTTCTAAAGAAATTGTAACATAATAATAAAAATAGTCAAACTCTCTGCATAGAAATGTATTTGTCATGGGAACTTGGAATATGCATATCGTGCCTTCGTTTTCGGTCAGGTGCCATCTGCTGGATATTTCACAGCATTTACTGCACAGCTGCTAGTTGTGTTTAAGTTCGCTCAACGAAGTATTTCCTACAGCATTTTGATGTATCTGATATCAAACAATTTTGTATGCGATTTGTGTATAAAGTACTTCTATACTCATACCATCGTGAATCAAAATAGTAAATTTATTATCACGGACAAATTAAGGAGAACTGAGTTATATCCTTCTCAGTACAAGAATATTGTTGAGAATTTATATTTTATTTACAGACAAATATACTTAATTGTTTACGGTTTTAACTGACATTGTAAGAATGGAGATATATAAGTTTTAAAACTGGAAAAAAATCTAAGAGAATGTGATAAGAAATCACTATTAAGATATTTAGACTTTGACAATCGTAATATAATTTAATTTTTTTAATTAATGTATAATAAGTTAAATCTATCTGCGTGCTTAAGACTTATTATTCGTTCAAATATTTTATGACGCTCCACTGTTAAACACAATAATTTTTCACATAGACCATAGTCAAATATTAGAGTACTTTTCGAATTCGAAAGCTGCAGAGTGATAGAGTGATTTCAATGAAATAAAAATATTAGTCTACAGAACTCCTGCGTAATAAGATAAGAAAAATAGCTCAGGGCTCGATAGAGGCTGGTTCTGTTTAGTTACGAAGGATCAGCGGAATTGCATGCCGTACTCACTTTATTAAGGTGAGAGGCAGCGGGAAATTGCATGTAAATTGTCACCTGCATTACTCGTAGAACGAAGGGACCGTGTAACTCCAACAGGTGCGTAGCGGTCTTCCGCGGTTCCTCGGCAACATCACCAAGGGGGTTGTGTATTTACGTGCGCCCACATTGTCCTATAGTAGTTTACACAATTCCCACTGCGTGTGACAGAGCCATCACTCAGATCTTGGCATAAATTATGAAAAGTCTACATTTCTCTATTTGTATAGAATCAATGTGAATGTGTTATACATATAATAAACCTTCCTCGTGAAATGTTCCAAATGATGGTAAAAAACACACTGAATTTTTTCAACGTGGTAGAGCCAAGCGACGGCTTTAGCTGCGGCTCGACCGGGTTAATACCACGACCTCGCAGAATACCAGCGTTAAGTAGAGGCATATTGCGCTTCTGCGTTTCGTTCGGTGAGTGAGGTAACCGGAGGCCCACTTCCCCTTCCCATCTCCCTCCTCATCCTCCCTCCCATCTCCCAAATACCCTTAAAGGGCGGCAACGCACCTGCAGCACCTCTAGTGTCGCAGATGTACGTGGGCGATGGTAATTACTTATCATCAGGTGAAACGATTGCTCGTTTGCCGCCTTACCCATTAAAAAAATCCACTATGAAGTTCAATAGATGGAAGCAAATCCACGTACGATCACGGATGGAAACTTTGTTTTATAGTATTTAAAAATATGTTACACTTTCTTGAATAATTTGTGTAATAGCCGAGAGCAGTGCATTTAATGCTACGAGGTACTCTGTTCTAACAGATGGCCACCGAAAACCGACAGAACAGGGATCAGAAATGCATATTCCACTAAGTAAACACAGTTTTGTGCTATGAATTATCTCTACGCTTTCATAATTGTACACATTTTGTATGTTGCGGTATTACTCAATGTAACACAGTATGATTATGTATATATTAAGCCAACAAGAAGTTTTTACTTTTAGTACTAAAAAAATATTAAACAAAACTATATCTAATATTTATCCATACCTTATCTTCGGGGAGGGGGGGGGGGAGATTCGACATTTGTCTCATTCCGTCTTCCTGAGACGCAAAATGTGGGTAGCGGAAGTACGTTTAACTCCGCTGAGAGTAGATAGATAAAGAATCTATCTACTGACAGCCAAACAGCGGCTTTTGCTGTTGCTCGATTGGGTGGCTCGACCAGGACCTCGCAAAATATGCGTGAAGTAGAGGCATCTTGTGCTTCTGCGTTACTTTCGGTGAGTGAAGTAAGCGAAGGCCCTCTCCCCCCTCCCCTATTCCGCCCTCCGATCAGCCCTCTTTTCTCCAAAGATTCTATAAGGCTGTTAACACAACTGCAGCTCGTTTGGTGTTGCAGATGTATATGGGCGACGGTAATCACTTCCCATCAGGTGAGCCGTGTTTTCACACCCTTACGAGAGGAATATTTTCTCATATCATAATATTGAATTCAGAATTTATTTAATATAATAATATGGACGTACCTTGACGTATAATAAAAAAAATATACCGAAATCAAAGTAACGCGTAACATACATTAATAAAAAACACAAACGAATTGATAACTTCCATCTTTTTTAAAGTCGGTTAAAAATATAACCATTTAGTAAATACAAGTGATAAAGAATCCGAAGGACAAAGACACTCACGGAAGACCAAACATGGCACAGTCGACCATCATTAAAATTTATTTTAGTCAATAAGATAAAAAGAACACAAAACTTGCTTCAGTGACAATTTAATCAAAGTATTTAAAATTTAGTTTTCTTATTTATTTAGCACTTTGTGCTATTACTTTCAGCTAAAACCATCTCACTAATTATTTGTAGTAGGCAAAGGCTTTAGAATTTTTTCAGTTTTTATTTCTGTTTAGATGAGAGTTTCTTCCAAGCGACTTAGTCATGCAGAGGAAATAGAGGATGGTAATCTCTCTTTGAAACTTTTCAAAGCTTCGGTACAATTATTTGCTATAATCGGTAACATTCAAACAGGGAACTGAATGACTTTTTGGACAAATATATATATGTATCTAGTTTCCGCCCGCAACTTACAAATAGGAGATTTTGTCGCGGTTTTCACGGGATAAAAAAGTCTATGTTTTCCCCAGGATTTAAAGTATCTCCATACCAAATTTCATCAAAATTGGTTCAGCGTGAAATGTCACTGATAGACAGTTACGTTCGCATTTACGATATTAGTATGGAAGAATGGATAGTACTAATTGGTACCTATATTTCAACTAATATGGAAACGATAATAGCACGAAATGCACGAAACGTGAGTCGAGTTCTCGGATCGAATCCTATATTTCCAAAAAACCCGGCGCACTCTGGTAATATGACTGTGAAATATCATTTGAAATATTGCTATAGCTTTCTTAATGAATTTCTTTCAAAGACTTTCACAAATTCAACGGAATTTAAATGCCTGGTAAATCTTATTTAGCTTTTGCCTCAACACACAGTAAATTATTTATAATATAAGTAACCATTTTGTGAAAATGTTTAAATATTTTGGGAGTCCTTCATCATTCAATGCATATATTAAGGGTTAAGTACAAAACATTGAATAGTTTTTGGAAATTATGTGTTGAGATATTTGAGGAAGTTTGGAATGTAGTAAAAGCCAATTTAAGAATTTTTTCTTTTCCTTTTCTGTCAGTCTGTCCGTTTGGGCGCGCATCACGTGAAATCGGAAGTGTTGATTTCAATGAAATTATATTCGTTGTACCAAGTTCAGTCTGACTTAAAAACATAGCGAAGTTTTATTTTAATTAGTTAACCAGAACTAGCTAACCCGAAGTTACAGCTTGAGCTCTCCGTACAAGGCTGTCCTATAAAAAGCAGGGGTCGCAAATGTATGGGTAATCGAATTGCAACGATACTAACACGAGCGTGGGCTGCCTTTAAGGCCTAGATAAGATAAGATATTATTACATAAAAAAATAAGCTCTCACGGCCATATACCCAACTAGGGTGGTCAGAAGTTGAGGTAATTAAACCCGTACCCATATATTACAGGGTGCTGTAATTTTTGTACTAGTACAATCATATTTTTCTTCGTCATTAACAACAGACATGCTAATGACGCGAAATATATATATCTTATATATATATAAAATACGCGACTATGCTGGGACGCACCACTAGTTCGACCGTGAGTGGACCGCTGAAGGGAGAGAGGAGTTTCGGTATTGCAATGCACAGGACCGGATTCGCTGGTGGGGCCAAAAGAGATGATGTTTCCGAGTGCTGCGGATAGCGGACACCATATGTGGCGAAGTTGAAACACTGTTAGGTTTTAGTCGCTGCAAACGGCGTAATGTGTTCTTGTCCGCTCTGGTGCGCGTATATTTCAAGTATTTATAAAAAAAAGGTGTCATTTATTTGATTGAGTTTACCTATTGCCAATAAAAATATCTTGGCCTCGGATAGATAAGATGGCGGATCTAAAATAAATTGACCCTTGTGGTCGGTACCATCTAGGTTTGAAACAAAAATTGATTTGGTTTTTATTGTACCTCTAAATACCTAATTTTATACAATTCTGAAGATGAAAGTCATCTCGTATAGAGGCCTTTGGTCTGTCACACTTTCGTCAAGCGTATAGACGAAATTAACCTAATTTTAGTGTTTTCTCTACTGCTTTATTTTATTATACGTATTACGATATTTCTAAGTATCACGCGAACAAAATCGCGGATATTCGCTAGTAAAGAATTTTTTTTGTTAATTTGTTGTTTCAATCCTGCGACTGTGATAATATCCGGTCAGATTTAAAAATAAAGATAAAGCACTTCGTATTTCCTTAGCGTCAATAAGCCGCTTGGCAGCAAACTCCAAAGACGGTAAACTCCTACCCAAAGGAAAACAAAACAATCCCGAATGCCTGGCTGGAAATAATTATTTGGATATTTCCGTCTTCAGCTTTTGCTAAAACTGGAAGTACTTTTTTACAATATAGGCAATTATAGTTCTTAGGCTTATACAGTTTAATATTTTAGGAGGAGAAGTCGGATGTCGACAACGAAAAAGAAAATGTTATTCTAAATTTATCGCCATGTTCGAAACCTGCTGATAAGTATATCAAATAAGCATACATAGTGGCGACAAAAAAACTGTCATGTCTTAGCCTTCCGTGGTTATCTTAAGAGTGAACTAAGTTAAGGCAAAGCCCTGACTATGAGCCAGACATACAGACACCGGTGTGCTCTGCAGAGCGGGACAGTATTTCATGCCGGGTCGACCGGATTGCATTTTTATAAGGCGCAAGTTCGGCCCCACATGCATGGAATACTGTTCTCATCTCTGAGCAGGGGCATCCCAGTACCAACTCCTTCCATTTGACCGCATCCAACGTCAAGCGGCTCGAATTGTCGGCGACCAAGCTTTCTTTGATCGGCCTTGCGAAGATATGTTGCTTCTATCTGCATTTTTACAACATTTACCACGGGGAATGTACCGAGGAACTGTTTGAAACGATCCCAGTCGCTGAGCACCATTCTACATGGCGACAGAATTCCAAGTTCCACCAATACCTCCTAGAGGGTTGGCATTCCTCCACAGTGCGTTTTTCTCGAAGTTTTCTGCCACACACTTCGATTTTGTGGAATCAACTGTCGCCATCGGTATTTCCGAACAGTTACGACTTAGGGCCCTTCAAGAAAAGAGGCTATTACTTCCTTAAAGGCCGGCAGCGCATCTGTGGCTCCTCTGGTGTTGAAGATGTTCGTGGGCGTCGGTGATCACTTACCATCAGGTGAGTCGCATGCTCGTTTACCCCCTTCTTCTAAAAAAAGAGACATTCAGACCAAAATTCTATTTATTCCAAATATCCCCAATACAAAAAAGTTCAATATACAAGCTTATCCCCACAATACAAGTTTGTATGTGTTTATGTTTGGCGCTCAAGCACACCTTCTATTTTGTATTTTTAAAGGTTGGAAAATACCTCGTGTAAAAACTGTACTGTGGTTAAAATGTTTACGAAGACTCCAAATTGGCCGCAGAGAAATAAATTAGCTACCGTAAAAATTCTAAAGTGAAAGTTAGTATATTCTTTATTGTAGTATATATACTATATTTATTATAACAAAATTGGGGACGAAGCGCTACCGTAACATGAATAGTCCGTAAACAACAAGGCGTTGGAGAACTTCAAAGTCAACCTTGTACTTAGCAAAGTTCTGACACTGGTGCAATGTAATTGCTTTATTTACAGTCCTTAAAAGAATCACTTGCGCCTGTCTGTCTGTCGCAGTCTGTTTTCTGTAACGACGAACTACGAAACCATGCGATGTAGAAACATGAAATTTGGCATCATATTATCAACCATTCACATGTCATAACTTTGAAACAATTGAAATTGTATGTTTTAATCACTATAAGTCATTCTTGAAAATTTATTCTACATACTTCTTTATTCAAATGAGATGGTTCGTTGGTGGGGTAAGAAAATTATGTATGTAATAAGGGAAAATCTTTGAAAATATTATGGTGTTCGACCAGATTAAACGTTTCAATAAATGCAAGACCGAAAATACACATACTATTGATGAACAGCACCATCTAAGCGAAAATTATTTAAAAGTTATGTAGGTCTACGTTTTGAGTCGTTTTCCAACTTAACCCTGGTAATGATTACTATTACTTTTAAATATATTAAAACAATTTAGAAAAGTGTTATTCAAAAATAGTTAAATAATTGTGTGACGTATAATTAAGAAACTACCAAGGGACTTTATAGTATTATATTTATAGCACCAAACAAGATAGATGTGTTTATTGCACATAAAGAAGCCAATTGTAGAAAATGCACCTGAGATACAACTCTAAATATAAATATAAAGAAAATTTTAATTTATAGTTGTTATTCTTCAGTATTACTAAATCACTTGGCAGAAACTCTGCGCTGAAAGGAATTTCGAAAACAATTCCAAAGCCGGATTCCTTACTTCAAACCAACACTAAGATTTCTTTTCGGTGGTTCTTGCAATTGAGTGGAATGATTAACTAACTCTTCGTTTGTAATTAGTTCGAACATAATGGAAACTATATCTATAGGAACTTAAAGCTTCTTCATTTAATGAAACAATAGATGTGAAAATGAAAAAGGAAGATTACAATGCCATACATAATTTTAGCTCCAGAGCAGCACGAGAATATATTTGTTGACCCCTTGCATCCTATTATTCATTATCTGGTTACCTTTTACTTTTTTGTTCTCTGTCTATACTCGTACATCGATATACCGGCCGTCATTTATACGTGGGTAACTTAGAAAGTTTTGGGTATCTTAAAAAATCAATAGTTAAAGATTTTATTATTAAATCTTTTCAATTCACCATCAGCATTTCATTAAAGTTTCATATGTCTGAATCAATTTTTGAAACACTTACAATCCGCTTCAGACACCTCTTCTACGGCCTTCTCGAACGCTGCTAGAACATCTTCCGGCGATAAAGACTGTATCCCTTTCAGATGATTTTTTAATTTAAGGAATAAAAAGAAGTCGCACATTGGAAAATTAGGGCTGCAAGAAGGGTGATCTAAAAGCTTAACCGATGAGCTCTCCAGAAAGCCTCTGGTCATGGTGAAGCAGTAACCCGCGAAGCCTGCCGTGAAAACTTGTAGCAAGCATTTGGTTCTATACCATTCGGTATACCCACACCAAATTACCCACATCAATGTGAAAAAACTAGCAATCAAAATCTTCTCTGCGTTTCTCGATCGCTTCACTTTGGTAAGCGTTCGTTATTTTTAAAATAGTTTATTTCTGGATCGTATTGATAAATCTAAGATTCATCAGCTGTAATAATGTCCTTAACACGCCGAGACTAGCCTGCTGTAAAATTAGTAATCATGTCTCGGCACCATTCAACGCGGGCCTGGTTCTGAGCATCGGTGACCGACACGAATCTATCTTTACGCGAAGGTGTTCGTGTAAAATCTCGTGAACGCCTCCTGATCTAATCTGCAATATTTGCTGAATCTGTTCATACGTAATTCGCCTGTTCTCTTCAATTAAATTTTTCACTGCTACCATGTTTCCTGCCGTAACAGCCGTCAAAGGACCATCACGTCTTCCTTCAAAGTTAGTCGACCCTGTTGATATTCGTTACACCAGCGTTACACCGTTGCCTTTTTTTTTTTTTTTTTTTATGGAATAGACGGCAAACGAGCTAGCGGTTCACCTGATGGTAAGTGATTACCGTCGCCCATATACATCTGCAACACCATAGATGCTGCAGGTGCGTTGCCGGTCTTTAAGGATATTTGGGAGATGGGAGGGAAGAGGAGGGGAATAGGGAGGGGATGTGGGCCTCCGGTTACCTCACTCACCGAACGAAACGCAGAAGCACAAGATGCCTCTACTTCACGTCGGTATTCTGCGAGGCCGTGCCTCTGAAGGGTCTTTATACAAAAATGCCATTAGAATAGACATACATAGACATCAAACGATCCGTCAGGTTTTAGGCGACATTTGAAATCGTAAAAATCAACGTGCGAAAATGTTCGCGACGCAGATCCAGTTTTAATGAAACACGATATTTCAATTTAGGCCGGAAAAAATGTGGAGGGAAATTGGAATATTCGTGTTTTTACTTGTAAATAATCGTATTTTCAAAATATATACTAATAACAGACGTCTCACACAAAAAAAAATCTCGTAATTTACTAAGTGGTAAATTGTTATTGAATACTGTTTATCATATTACTAAATAAATATTAAATTTAAGTATAGACCTACCGTTTTAATGGAAAGGCCACTATATAGATCTAACTTATATTTACTGTATTTCATTAAAGTTTCATATGTCTGAATCAATTTTGAAACACTTACAATCCGCTTCAGACACCTCTTCTACGGCCTTCTCGAACGCTGCTAGAACATCTTCCGGCGATAAAGACTGTATCCCTTTCAGATGATTTTTTAATTTAAGGAATAAAAAGAAGTCGCACATTGGAAAATTAGGGCTGCAAGAAGGGTGATCTAAAAGCTTAACCGATGAGCTCTCCAGAAAGCCTCTGGTCATGGTGAAGCAGTAACCCGCGAAGCCTGCCGTGAAAACTTGTAGCAAGCATTTGGTTCTATACCATTCGGTATACCCACACCAAATTACCCACATCAATGTGAAAAAACTAGCAATCAAAATCTTCTCTGCGTTTCTCGATCGCTTCACTTTGGTAAGCGTTCGTTATTTTTAAAATAGTTTATTTCTGGATCGTATTGATAAATCTAAGATTCATCAGCTGTAATAATGTCCTTAACACGCCGAGACTAGCCTGCTGTAAAATTAGTAATCATGTCTCGGCACCATTCAACGCGGGCCTGGTTCTGAGCATCGGTGACCGACACGAATCTATCTTTACGCGAAGGTGTTCGTGTAAAATCTCGTGAACGCCTCCTGATCTAATCTGCAATATTTGCTGAATCTGTTCATACGTAATTCGCCTGTTCTCTTCAATTAAATTTTTCACTGCTACCATGTTTCCTGCCGTAACAGCCGTCAAAGGACCATCACGTCTTCCTTCAAAGTTAGTCGACCCTGTTGATATTCGTTACACCAGCGTTACACCGTTGCCTTTTTTTTTTTTTATGGAATAGACGGCAAACGAGCTAGCGGTTCACCTGATGGTAAGTGATTACCGTCGCCCATATACATCTGCAACACCATAGATGCTGCAGGTGCGTTGCCGGTCTTTAAGGATATTTGGGAGATGGGAGGGAAGAGGAGGGGAATAGGGAGGGGATGTGGGCCTCCGGTTACCTCACTCACCGAACGAAACGCAGAAGCACAAGATGCCTCTACTTCACGTCGGTATTCTGCGAGGCCGTGCCTCTGAAGGGTCTTTATACAAAAATGCCATTAGAATAGACATACATAGACATCAAACGATCCGTCAGGTTTTAGGCGACATTTGAAATCGTAAAAATCAACGTGCGAAAATGTTCGCGACGCAGATCCAGTTTTAATGAAACACGATATTTCAATTTAGGCCGGAAAAAATGTGGAGGGAAATTGGAATATTCGTGTTTTTACTTGTAAATAATCGTATTTTCAAAATATATACCAATAACAGACGTCTCACCCAAAAAAAAATCTCGTAATTTACTAAGTGGTAAATTGTTATTGAATACTGTTTATCATATTACTAAATAAATATTAAATTTAAGTATAGACCTACCGTTTTAATGGAAAGGCCACTATATAGATCTAACTTATATTTACTGTATTTTATTAAATTTTTCAATAACAAAATATTTTTTCCGTATTCTTGTGATACCTGCTATTTTGACAATATTGTTTTATATATTTATATTATATACTTATTACCAAATTCACTTAAAATTTACGTAATACTATAAATATACTTACATATAAGAAAGGCTGTCGATTATTACAGAAAATCTAGCATTAGTTTGTCTAAAGATGGAATCAAAAAAAGACTACTCAGAGTTGCATTGCTAGAAAGAGACATTAGCTTCATCTTTCATGTTTTCTTTAAAAAATGTTATCTTCCACTGTAAGATTTACTTCTGTGTCACGAAGGCAATTTACTTACATAAATTACTCATGGACAAACTAAAAAAAAACTAAACGCTTAGCCACTACGCCACCGAACCGTGACCGAGCTAAATACAACACTAAATACGAGACAAACGAAAAGAAAAGCCACAATGCCACACGGTCCTGCAATGTTGGAGCCGCCCTGTGGAAAAGCCGTTTCCCATTGTGCATTGCTGGTGGGCCATTGCTCGCGGTCGGCAATATTAGTCAGTTAATTAGTCATATAGCCTGATTAATTAGAGAACGTTGTATATTATAATTTTAGTGTTTTACATTAAATTTATATATTCTCTCTTATCTTAACATGTGTGTGACCCTCATTACGTGACAAGTGAAGACGTCGATTTATACAATGAGGTGCTCTTGTAGTCTTGTTTAATTTTTTTTTTACTCTGAGATTTATCACTAGTTAACTTTTGGATAATTCTTGACATATTTCAAAAAAATAAATTCTTTTCATATGGCACGAGGACAGACTTCTAGAAAGCGCCAGCAAAAACCGGTTTGCTTGGCACTGAGTGTTTTTTTTTTTCACTACGATGAGCAAACGAATTGGTGCTAATCATGTCAAGAATATCGAGATCTACTCTCTATATAGGCTTTGATGCATAAGTCAGTTTGAATAAAACGCCGCGTTTGCATTAACTAACTAACTAACCATAAATAATGTAATCATTTAATAAGTTCTTTTGTTTTCGGACTTTAAATTTGGAATGCGTTTGTTTTGTAACAAACTTTGATCGATTTGCGGCCATTTCACATATCGTAGCCGTATGTTTGTGTATCTATCATGTGTATTGTGTATATATGTACTATCGTGTCGATACACCAAAAATTCATATTTTGAAGACCATAAAAGATTGGGGCGGCACGTCCTCGTGATTTCAGGACCAGTCAGGCTGTGAACGCTGTCAAAGCCAGAATTTGACGAAAACCTTCCTTATGGAAACAAAACATTATCGCATGAAATGAAGATTCCCTCTAGAACCTGTCTTGAATTATTAAACAAGAGCTGAACGTATACTTACCTTCGATTCACTGGACATGCTTTAAATTTGACCCTGCATTCAAGACTCTACTCCTGGTCACAAGGGACGAACAACTTAAACATGGTTGAAGAACAATATTCCGGCCTTCATAGGAGCTGAAGACTGGAGCAGATCTGAACCCGTAGGGCTACAAATTGTAGTCAGTACTAGAAGACATACCCATAAACAAAGAATGTGTTTGTATGAGCGGACTTGTGTCGGTCGGAGCCTACGGCCAAGTTCTACCTCCTGCTAAATACACAAATACGAAGGTTTTTTTTGTTGCAATGACAATTTAGATACACCGTAAATACTCACTATTTCATAAAGCTTAAACCCGGACCTGAATTACCCAAAAAAAATTTATACCTATATTTAGACGACGTATAGATATTATGTATTTACATATTAATATAATTTCTATAGTATGTATTTTCGGTACCAATTGATAAATAACGGTACCTTCCTATCATTGGCTCAATTGACGCAATGTGATGGTGGCAATGCACATTACTATTGATACCGAAAATACATTGTAAAGAAATCATTTTAGATAGAAATATGGTTGGATTTTTTTTTGTGGTACATCGCCAGCCGTTGCCTCGTCATACTCGCGCGTTGTGGTCACTGTGCTAACCTAACTAACCAGTTTAACATTTATTTTATTTACTAAAAGTTTAAATTACTAACTTTACGTATTTATATGCCATGTTTCTATGAAGTCATGCTCGAACTGTCGCGAGACGCTCTATATCGAACCGGCTGGCGTTACGTTTCGTTTTTCTGATTTTTGATCCGTTCTTAAGGTAACTAATCGTACATCGAATATTTATACACGCTTATGACGCTAAACTAATACACGTATTTCGAATATTAGTTTAGCGTCAGTCTATTAAATATTGGCTCGAAAACGTTCGTTCGATCTGAACCTCATGCCTCTTATGTAACTAGTTATATTTTAATATAGATATACGCGTGCATTCCAGTTCAGTTCTTCTCAGTAAATGGCGATTAAATGTGTAATATTTATGTGATATATTTCATTAACATGGAATTCGTTTATTGCTATTTCATCGGGATATAAAGTAGCCTATGTCACTCTCTGACTCCCCAACTTTTGAAATCGGCACAATAAACTACAAAGAGAAACAACACATCACCATTGATGAACAAGGACTCCACACGGATCACGAAGATAACTAAGAGAATAAAAAATAATGAGAACATTAGATGTGATAACTGTCTCAAGATCGTGCCATTTGGATAAATAATTTATACTTTACTATTTAAAAGCACAGCCACAGAATTTGTCAAGCCAAAAAACACGAGTTCCCGTTTCTCAGCTTCGGTAATAACTTTTGGAACTTTACGCTTTTAAGGTAATTTGAGGAACATGAAAAACTTGCAGAGTAATATTATATAATTATAACTTTTTTATCATCGAAAACATCTTTAATGATCTTTTCCATACTTTCTTCACTCCGTCCTCCAAATTGAAAGTAGACAGTTAATGAAAGGGTAAGATGAGGTACCGGGTAATCCATCTTGACCCAAACTAATTTTTTTTTAAATATATTTTTGAGACTTAAACTAAACCATTCAATTGAATGGTTGAGTTATGATTAGAAAAATAAACCAATTATGATAAAATTATGTTTTCAGAATCAAGGACATCACGTATTTTATAGTCACACATTTTTGTACCTTAAAAATTTATGAAAATCTAATTCAGACACCTTCAATGCTGATCCCGACATAACCAGTCACCATCTCCGATAACTGGTAGGTGCGAGCTTTCCCCCACGTAAAAGTAAAAAAAAACATTGCTTCTTCTCTTTCGCCGAACCAACAGCGGTGTATCTTTTACTTATCTATGGGGTTGTAGTCGGTCCAAACATAGTCAGTCACCGGTATGTGGTGTTTTTAATTTCTGGATAAAAATAGTATGGGTCACTGTCCATCTGCAAATATCGTGTGCAAAATATCAAGTTAATCATTTACTCGGTTTTGAAGTAAAAGAGGGACAACAAACCACAAAGAGGAATAACCGAATGCCAAGCGGACGAAGACCCAGACAAATGCTAATGACCAATAAAGTACAGCAGTTTCGAGAAACTACTTTATTAAACATGCATTCAGATTTTAGTTGCTCATCATTTATGTAAGATGTACGTCTACCTCGCAAAACTCTGCCTACCCCCTGGGTGAGAGAGAGTAAGCACTCATATATCAGTTACTATATACTATAAGAACGGTAAGGATACGAATAACAAAAAAAATTAAATCTGACAGCATAGCAATAGCCAATGTCTAGCAAAATGAATACCTTCATATGTCGATTTTAAACTGCTTTCTAACAGTGAAAAGAATATTGGAATCAAGCAAGCGGTTTTCGTGATAATCCCCACAAAGGTACTCACGTTATAATCTTAGAAATGATACACATTGTGAAAAATCCAATAAGGATCATAATTTATTTATAAAATGATATATACACTTTACAATTGACCGAAGAACCCTGTGAGCCAAAGGCCTGTTATAGAATCCACATCTGTACAATATTTAAATGCATTAGACCTAGGAATTTGGGAAATTTTTTAAATATCACACAATTACCATTTTCAAAAAAATTTATGCATATATTTATCATAATAATTAAAATAAATACAAACTAGGATTCTGCAATGGCCTATGGCTTATAGGTGCCGTATTTTACGATGCTTTAAAACATCCTACACAAAAATTTATGTTCATTGGTAATTGTAATAAATCTAGTATGTACATGTGCTATTTACAAAATTCTAAAACAAAATTTCACTGTCATTTTGCAGTAAGATATTCACATGCTCTCTTAACAACTCATATTGCTTTGTTTCCATTTACCACAATCCTATAAGGACAAAATGACAGAAAATAGTGCCACACTTGAGCATATGTAATTATATGATAATACAGATCATGGTTAAAATAAATTGATGAGATTTTCTGGTGAGCATATCCTGCCTATAATATTAAATGCCTTAAAATTCCTTTAGCATTCAGACATTGTGCAAATGATAAGGAAATGCAATAGCATTTCTATATATGGAGTTCAATGTTATGTAATGTACAATCAAACAAATAGTTATACATAATATTCATTATGAAAATAATACTGTTCTGACATTAGTCCAATACAAGTAAACAAGTAGCATGCTAAAGGAAGAACTTTAAATAAAATATGGGAATTGCGAAATGTTAACCAAATGAACAGATATATTATATAAAGAGGTAACAATATTTTACCACTAATAAAATTCACTAGTACACTTCTTGATATCTCACAGAGAAATATTAATTTGTTCCGTAAAATCAGGATGTAATTGTGGTAAATAGCTATTTATTATTCTAAAATGTCATTTTTCACTTTTCAGTGGAGATATCTCCACTAGCTATGTGAGCTACTAGCATTACTATACACAGAGTTTGTAATCCTTTTCATACTAACTGAGGCACTGTTTCCGTTTTTCTCCAAGCTCAATAAGAAATCTTCTAACAGTTTCGCTAGTGCCTTTCTTTTAAACCTCAAAGACTCACTTATAATATCACGCATCACCTCCTTTTTAATATCCACACTACCCTTTAATTGCTTCAAACATTCAAATAACTTCGTAAAATCTGAAACAAAAGTTGTTGGAGTATAATTTGTTAAGTTTATTAACAGTATTAATTTAATTAAATTATGGATGAAATGGATGAAATGGAATCCCCAGTCCGTAAAGTAAATACTACAGTAAAGAGTTTTTAACAGCTACTAAACATGTTTATATTTTCAGGTTTATCTCGTATAATATAGATTTAGGTACATGATAATTCAATATTTCTTAACAGCAAAGTTTTCGATTACATATGAACGAAATAATTATTTTATTGATGTTTATACATGTTTTATCTCCTACATGTTACAGTAACACAGAAAAAACAAAAGTTTTACACCAACTTTGAGTCATATATCTAACGTTTACTGAGAACGACCAAATGACACTTAAGAAGCGTAACAAAGGCGCCAAATTAGTATTTATTATAATAATGAAATTGCACGTTTTTAAGAAAAATCGACAAATTTATGTTGATGATGAATGGGATAAAATTAATAGTTAAGGTTTTTACTGTAAATAGTTTTATAATTATACTGAAAGCTGACCAGAGCTTCGCCCGCTTGGTCACAATTGAGATGAAAAGTATCTTATATATTCCATTGCATTATTAGGTTTCATCAGTAATATGCTTCAAATCGACTACTCATTTTATCATATTAGAAATAATTTCTGCTTTTAGCTACTTCAAAATAGTCCAGACAAAAAAAAGCCTTTCCCTCTTAATTGTAGTAATTGTCACGCTTGATAGGCGGGTTTACAATCATCCATCACCAGGCTGTATGGATAATTTAGGTCAGGCATAATTGAGATCTTTGTTCTGCCATCTGTCGACTTTCGTCGATTCTATTTATTACACCAACATCACATTAGTAAATTTTATTATTTACTAAAAATTATTTTCCCTGGACTGTACATAATATTTCTGGGGTTAGAAATGTGGGAGAGACACGCAATAAATACTATGTATGGTAAATACCAACCTCTTCCTGGTCGTCGTACAGCTCGGTAAACTTCTGAGCGAACGTCGATATTGTGTTTTCTAATGTCGGCAAGCTCTTTTCGTGAAGGCAGGGGTGGCAATAGCAGTTGCACCTGCGGCTTTTCGTTCTAAAATCAAATTACAATAATAATTAAAGTAATAACTTTAAAATTTTATAATTATTAGGATTTTTAAAAAAAAGTAATGTAAAGTACAATTACAGTTTATAGATTTCATAAAATTTTAGAAATTATAGAACCTTTACACAGTATATTTTCATAGTTGCAATATTTCACAAATGAGTTGCCAATTTGTTAAAGGCTAAAAAACCAGTGCATTAGGTTAATCTAGAGCGTAGTTAATACGTAGTTTAGACCGTAGTTGTATCTAAAATATTAAAAAATATAAGTTTTTTTAATAATTATTTAAACATTCAAAATATAAATAATGTTTATTATTCAAATAATTTTCAAGATATTTACTTAAATACAAATATTATGAATGTAGTGACTGAAGACTGAAGCTCTGGCATGCAGTGCTAAATTACATATAAAGCAAGTTTTAAAACCGGTGGAATTCATTTAGTTATTGTTTTAATGACGTCACGATACTCGAATGGCGTTTAAAGTCACGTGATATACTCATTAACAAATATAATTTCTAAGATAAATGATTTTTTTAAATAAAATTATTGATCTAATTACTATACTATCTATCTACTATCTTGTACCCCTCTATTTATTAGAAATCGACAAGCATTCGAAACCAATACGATTTTAGGTGTGGTCCCTAAAAATATATGATAAACTAAATGCCTACCACGCAATGATAACAGTTTTCACAAATTTAGTTGAAAATTAACGGTTCCGAACACACCTTCTTTTTCCGCTTCTTCCCCCGCGAATTAGAATTGTTCTCAGCGGCGATGCCCTGTAGGATGGCGTTTATCTGCAACTCTTGAGAATCGTGCAGAGGCGCGGGCGGCGCTGCGCTTGGTACAGAGTGCACGGTACTCGGCGCGGAGTGTGCGGTGCTCGGTGCGGAGTGCGAGATGTTCGGTGCGGAATGCGCGGTGCTCGGTGCAGAGTGTGCGACACTCGGTACGGAGTGCGCAGCGGTCGGTACAAAATGTCCTGCGGTCGGTACGGAGTGCGCAGAGGTCGGTGCGGAGTGCGCGGAGCTAGGCGGTGTGTTCGCTGCCGCCGTCGGGCCCGGACTCGCGCTGTCGCCCGGCGGCGATGGGGACCGTGGCATTTTACTGCCCATTGTTGTGTACGCATCTGTAATGGATGAACACTGATAATAGTCGTGAAATTCCAGAAACCAGCCAGATACAATCTGTTTTATATTTTTTTTAATAAAATGTTGGCGACTTTTATGGATAGTAGCAATAAATATGTTTTTTTTTAAAAACACCTTCATTTATTCTTCTTTCGTTACTTATTTACATATTATTAAGCAGAAAGATGATAGCCTTGTTTGATTTAAAAAATACAAACCTCCGTTGAGAAATGGTTTGACGACAGGCGGTAAATTAATAGGAGTGACAGGCGGCGCCGTTGCCACAGGTAGAGACACGGCTGGTCCTCCCGTGTCCACATTTGGGGGTTCCTGCAAAAAAATACATCGTAATTTTAATAATATTTACATACTTATTACAACCGCGTTATTAAACGATTCACAGACAGAACCATTATTCAAATTTGTAAAAATTTTAATTTCCTTAAAATTTAAATGATCGTACTGAAATGATCCAAAATTTAATAACTAGTATGTGTAGTGTAGTTATTAGTGGCATTGGAGAATTAATGAAAAAAAATCTTCAACAATGTACTTCAATTTTAACACAGACCGATAAAGCTACTGAAACCATAACCACAAGTTTAACAGCAAAACATAACCATTATTATATTGTACTAGTACCAGAGTATCTGGATACAAAATCTTGGTGCTTAATGAAAACGAATATTTAAATATCAACGACATCCAGTGAAATATAAAAATCTAGTCTCCCCGTGACCACAGCTGCTGTAAAGCAGTGGAAACGTTGGGAATATAACAAAAAATTACTCGATGGAATCCATAAGTAATAATTTCATTTCAAATGCTACACATTTTCATTTAAAATGTTCGCGTAAATACAAGAAATCATATAATATTAAGTTGTTTTGGAGGCGTTCTTATTAAGTGCTGCAAACACTTAACGTAAAACGTTAAAAATGGAATTCCTCGAAAATGAGACTAGCTAGATCGATTTCTTCTACAAAATGCTTAAGAGTTATTTTGGACACACAAACTACTACTACTACTTCTTCAGGATTTTCGTCTACTACTGAATATAGGCCTCTTCAAATAGCGCTAGCGCAAAAGCCGGTAGATGTTTCTTAAAAGATTTGCCCGATACTCGCCACGCTGGACAAAGCGGATCGGAAAGTGCAGTGTCAGTGCCTTCCTATCCTTTGAAAATGGGTATCTTCCCTCTAACACCCATAAATTATTTACAATTACTTATACAAATAACAAATATCCCAGTTACGGCAAGGCGGATAAACGATTTTTCGATCGGTGTTTCCTAACCAAAAGAAGGAGTTTATATGAAAATATCACGCATGATGCAAATAAGAGATAGAATGAAAAATCTGTAACATAGGGGCATATTCCGTAGTGAGTTGTAACTTTCGATTTGCATGTACAACTATGCAAGTACTCAGCTTACCTCAGGTGGACGTCCTGATGGCAAATCTGAAGGAACGGGGGCAAGCGGCGAAGCGGGCCGGCACGCGGTGACGGGGGAAAGAGGCGCGGCGGGCGATGGGCCGGAAAGCGGACCGCAGAGTGGGCCGGGTACAGGGCCGTGTAGCGGTCCAGACATCGCGGCCCAGAGCGGGGCGGGCTGCGGCGCGGGGGACGACGGGCGGCGGGCCACCACGTGCTGCGGCAGCGGGCCGGCCTTGCGTTTGGGCGGTGCGGCGCGAGGGCTCTCGGCGCCGCGCTTACCGCCCGGCCCGCCACCGCCACCGCCGCGCACCGCGCCCATCGGGTCGATATCCGCCTCGTCCACCATCATGCGCTGCAATTTGCCAACAGATGACGTTGATCAATGAATAAACGAAGAGCACAGAGTGTCTGCTGGTCAGTGGGCTTGCTTCAATTTGGCTTGTACATAAGCAAAAACGGTTATTTGCATTTTTGTGTTCAATTTACCATCTCCTTGACGAAAAAGTAAAACATTTTATGTAATATATTTTAAGTTAGAAGCAATAAAATTTACTCGTAAAGATAGAGATGGCTTACAGACAGTTTAGCAACCGGATTAACGATTACCATGTCAGGAGCCTTGCATGCGCCTCAGTCTGGTATATCTTGTTAAAACATTTTGAATAAATATGGATGATTAATTATTCAATTATGTCAGGGTTTACAAACATTGTTTAGACCATTATTTAAGATGACGCATTCAGAAAAGAATGTTCGGCTATATATTCTAAAAATAAAATACTGTTTGGCTTAAGTTTAGAAAAGTACAATTGTTGATCACAGCTGTCTCTAGATGGACCTATTATTAGCAATCACAGAGGGAGACAAGCATCATAATTGGATAATAGACTAGTCTAACAAAATGTAAACACAAGGAGTTTTAACATTATGTATTTGTGTTATTATACCATATGTCTTTATTATACCATGTCTGTATTATACAAATTGTATTTGTCAATACAAATAAATAAAGTAAATATTATTGATATTATCTTCTAATTAGATTTATATTTGTCGAATAATTTCTTTTTAAAATAAATCTTTTTGCAAATTCACTCACTAAACCAAAAATATCTATCCGTCTGTCTATCTACCTGTAGGTGTGATGATAGTCGTTATCACCCATTGAGGACTAAGATGATATTACTCAGCCTGTAATGATATTAGCTCTTTTATCCTTTAATCCAGGAGACGACAATGGTTGAACTGCTGATTAGCGGCAGAAATAAATATGTGGGTATTATATAGCGAAGAATGAGCAAAGAATGAGCGTACCACCAAGTAAAACCATTTCTTTCTTTTGCATGTTTCATTTATATGTTTGAACATACACAATCTTATGAGTGAGTGTTTAGACCGTATTAGACCAAAAACTGAATTAGAAGTTACCTTATCAATCTTGAATGGATTTCCGAACATATGCTGTCTAACTGGCTGCGACTCGATCTCGCGCAACTGTGGCGTCATTCTCTTAAGGTACTCCTGATAGTTGCCCATTTGCGCTACCGGCATGGAATGCACGCTGTCCTCGTCGACGAGCCGCGTGTGGGCCAGCGACGGCTGCAGGAAGTTTGCACGCATACGCACCACCTGGAACGATGATACATAGAATTGTAAAATATGTTAAACATTTTATAGCGTTATGTGGTCCATATCTGCCATGCAAACACATATCGTCGGCGTCGTATAAGACGAATAAGTACCAGAAATATGTTATGGTTTCCGACAGATGGCAGAGTGAACAACTCAACATGTATGACTTAAATAACCCAAAACCGGTAATGAGCAACAGCGTCCAGGGTACGTCGAGTCTGATACTGCGATCGCCAACCCAGCCGAAAGTCGAGGCGGTAACGACAAAACCTACTATTAGGAAATGGAGTAGAAATTTCATAGAAGTCATTTTAGAATATGGTACTGACTTAGAACTAAGACAGGGGCTTCATAGAAGTAGTTTTCTAGTAAACTATACTGAGCAAAAGGAATTATCAGTTGCCTATGATGTACTTTAATTCCCCTTTCATCTATTTTAATAATCAAACTATTGTCCTTGAGTTGGTCAACTTATCATTAAATATTGGAAAATATTTTGATTATAATAATTTAATTGCAAATGGTGTTGCAATAAAAAAATTAATGCTCCATGTAAGATTTTTAGTTTGTGAAATACTATCCTATATGCAGCAATTCATATATAAATATACTATGAAATGGTTTAAGGATTTGTATTAAATATTGTTTTTAGATAATGTTTTACTTTCCAAGTTCCAAGATAGGAATTATCCCTGAGAATATTTCTTTTCACACAAATAAATAAAATAAGTATCAATTAAAATTAGTAAAAACGCCATATCTTAGATTATTATAGTATCAGTATGTTAAGAGTGTAACACTTTGTTAGATATAGGACACTCATATTATGCCAATTTCACTAAAGATAAGTGATTCTTCAACTGGTGCACAATTGATAACTTGAAAGACACCAAGTGAAGTTTGCTCCCCCAGGTACTTTAAATCATCAAGATAGATTTTGAAGTATAAAAAGTAGGTGGTACGATTCTGATCTTAATTTCAGATGATACTGATGTTGATTGATGATCTTTCTGGCAGATAATTATATTTCACAGCAACATATTCTGGTTCTTATAAGAATTTATCAATACAAACACAAATATACTCATTGTGCTGTGCAAGTGCAAGTCAAAGGATAACACTAGAGAAAGGTTTGGATGTGATGTCAAAGATCAAGAGACCAATCCAAAGAAATCTTCAGCAATATATTCTTAAAAAAATGTCTGTGTTATTATTTTAGCTCTTATTTTATTTGGCCTTATTACTATAAAGTGTTCTGGGACATGGACATTTATCACTTTTAGCAGAGTTAGTCCCTGGCACGAGGAACTTAGATGCTGCTTATAAAAGGAAATATATTATTCTTCAATAATGCATTAATAATATTGGCTTACCTGATCCAACAGATCTCGTCTTTGGATATCAAAAGGATTCCTGTATGTGTGCGTCTGCGCCTTGTGCCTTCCACGAGACAAGCCCACCACGAAGCCACCAAACTCATTTAGCTGATCACGTAACGCTGAAAACTTGTCTTGTAAGCATGGGTGGGATGTCAAATCCTTCTTCAATGGCGATCTAGGCATTACACGTACGCTTTCTGCTACCTGAAATTTAAAAATGTTTTGTTACATTACAAGGAATGGGAAGAATTTCTGAATAAGTTGTAGGTCATAAGAGCATAAATTATATAATAAAAAGCAATTTATATAATAAATACGTATATTGAAATATATATATTTGTAGTAAATCACAATGGAAGAAAAGTACTCGAACTGTAACGTCGTACAAGTAAATCCCTACAAGAGCGGAATCCAGAACATAAGTCGATGAATGCAGGTGGCTTGGTGACGGTGCTTTAGAACTATTTTAGAGAACAGCCTATGTTGAGGGGTGAACTTATGACAGGCTGATATGATCATGAAACAAGTACAACAATAGTTGTTTTATCTTTTCATTAATGTAACGTGAATGTAAGGAGTACTTGTCAGATAAAAATGCTGGAACTTATTTGATTATTGCAAAGCACTGTTTCCAAACTTGATATTTGATGATGATATAAGTAAAGTAAAGTAGCAGCCTGTAAGTGCCCAATGCTGGATAAAGCCCTGCTTTTCAAATATCTGAGAGGGATTTGAACGGGAGCTGGGAAGAGCCTGCCACGCTGCTCCAGTGCGGTTTGGCGGGCTTGACATATCCTCGAAATAATATTTTGATTAATTCTCAGACATGCAGGTTGCTATTAACAATTTTAGTGGTGCCGGCCACCGAGGATCAAACCCAGGTCACTCGGGCTCTGTGAAACTAAAGTGAGCGCCCTGACCACTAAACTACTACGGCTCACGGCTGATGAATTATATAAAATTTCTCTTTAATTACCTTTTGACTATTTCCACTAGAAGATTTGTTAATGACATCAGCACAAAGTTTTTCGAATTCCATTTTAGCTTGATTTTTCATTCTTTTTAGGTAATTCAAAACAGAAAAGCTAAGAGAGTTATCTTGCATATCAGGAATAAGACTTTGAACTAGTGGTGCAGATGCGCCCATTTTTGTTAGCGCCCTTCGAAGAGGCTGAAAATTCAAGAAATCAAATGTTAGAATAGTAAAACAAATATTTTAAGAAAGGTAATTTTAAATCTATTCGATGCTAAATGTCTTTAATAGATCTAGTCTAAGCAATAGTCTAGAATAGAAGATTTTATTCTTACCGCAACATAGTATGATGGCATTCTATCCAAATACTGTTGAAAAGCTAACTTCCATTCCGGTGTGGGTTTACATCTATGCACTTTGAATAAGTCATCCAATAAAGGTAGAAGGACCGGATAATTGTATGGTAGAACAAATAAATTAACACAAGTGAGATTTGTAGACGCTTTGAGATAACCAAATGGATGACTAACTTCCGAGCTCTTACAACCACTGTTGGCTACGAACACCTGTAAAAAAAAGATTACAAATTAAAAAAAGAAATTAAAAAGTTAAAACATTAAAAAACATCTACAGTTTTGTTCCTACCTGCCAACAAACGGTTGGTTGTTTCCTTGCTAATATAAACTGCGTGAGCGGGCTTGGCTCTAATTCATATTTATCAAAGGGTAAATTGTCTATCACCATAGGTTCCTGACTTGAACATGTAAATTTTACAACTGGATGTGCTGACCGTGGAGGCTGGAAATAAGAAATCACAAATCTCTCTCAAATCACATTAACTCTCAGTAAAAAATACAATGTTGTCAAAGCTTAGTAATGCCTTGTAACAAAAAAGCTATTAACAATCATAAGCAGATTTCAGTTAGCCTTCAATAGCTATACTAAATTAAATTAAATTCTAGCTCACAATTACCAATGAAAAAAGTTGTTTGCAATAACAATTTTTTTTTATGAATTTGTTACTTACTAGTGACGGAGCATTTGGATCTGGTCGAAATGATTCTGGAATAGGCCAAAAGCCAACAGCAAAGCCTTTTTGAGAAACTGTCCGCGGTACATAGATTAGCCGACGACATGAATGCCACGCTTGTGGTGCGCCAGCACCTTGATTAGGTGTCATATTAGACTGGTAGGGGCCTCCATTCCATCGCTATAATACATAATAAAAAAAAGTATTTAATAAAGTTCATATAAAAACCCTTCTTATGTGACCAACTTTCGAAAGAATTGAAATGATGATTGATAAAATTAAAAAACATTAAGGGTTATAAAAATTATATCTGACTCGACGCGAGCGATGGTATGAACAAATGCGCAAATAGTGTAACTTAAGTCTCCAAGCTTCAGCTTTGAGAGCTCAGCAGTCAGAGCTGACGCTTTTGTAATGTCACATTAGCTTGAGTTTTAGCTAGACGAATTTAGTTCGATCTGGTAAACTTTAGGTAATTTATTGTTCAGCAAGTGGTACAACACTACCTGAGCGCTCACAAGTAGGATCGTGTGTAGGTACGGCAACACGGTAGCTCGCGCAAACTCAAAAGCGCGGCTTGTGCCATCTAATCTAAACCTCTTTTTTTTCCACTAGCTTCAGATTCATACAGAATAGAAGCCTTTTCAATGGCACTTCTAGTTTGTTTATATTGAAAGTTTGATAGTGAATTTTTGGATTTTTTCAAACTTATATATTGCTCAACATAGACAACAATCAATACATAAATATTTATAAAAATAAAATGCCTACCCGTGATTTCGCAAATTACCTTTTGTAAAGATCATTATTTGCACAATAAAAAATATTTTTAAAAAATATATCAGATTGTCCAGGTTAATCTGAGAAGTGAAGAACTGAAGAACTGCGTACGAGTATACTTTAGCTGACAAACATTGTAACACTATCTAAATGAGTTGAGTTTTTTAAATCATTTTACCTTAATGTCGGTAGCGCAGATAAATGCTACTTCTAATTCATTTTTATATAATTGAATTTTACAAAATCTGAGAGCTCTTGCCGCTCACATAAATTTCAACGTTTACCTTTAAAAACAAAAGGGGTAAAGGAGCGCTTGCTGATCACGACCATCCGCAACGCCAGAGGAGTTGCAGGTGCGTTGCCGGCCTTAGAGAAGCTCCCTAAATCGTAACTATTTGGAAATACCGCTGCAGACAGACTATTCTACAAAGTTGTGATGTGTGGAAAAGGTTCCGTGAAAAACGATCTGTAACATATTGCCAGGCGTCTAGATGGTGTCGGTGAAACCTGGTATTCTGTCGCGATGGACGATGATGGAACTTAGTGGCAAAGATTAACACGAACAGTTCTTCAAACCAGTTTCCGTGATAGATGCAATAAAAATTAATAAAGATGGAATATATAAAAATCTCTTCGCAAGGCCAGTGGATCAAGCAGACTAGAAAAAACTTTGTCGCCGACGATTAGTTCTTCTTCGGATGCAATCAAAAAGAAGGAGCTGGTATGACGTGCCCCGGCCTAGAGCTGAAAACAGTGTTCGATATGGGGCTGAAATTATAAAGTTAAAAGTCTTATAAAGTTGCAATCGGTGGACCGGCATGATGTACTGTCTCGCTCTGCCGAGCACACCAAGGTTTTGAGATGGCAAATTTCCTCTCTGGGTGACCACGGAACTGAACGTCACTCGAAATGTCAACGCTCAGAATTCCTATACTGGCTAAGGCGACAAGGGGAGCTCCTCAAAAAGCAGGGAATCCACAAAGGAAAAGAAAATGAACTGGGTTCTGTTTTCGGTAACAACACTACTTAATTTGTAAAGTCCAATTTTTAGGGGTGTCTGTTATAGCATACCGCCGACGGTGAAGGAATTAGTGAGGAAACCTGTATGTGTGAAAAAAAAATCTTTCGAACCGGAGGTAAAATGTAGAAAGGGCCTGTGTAAGTTTAAGACGTTTATAACCTGTCACTCTACTAAAAATTATGTTTACACTCACTCCATTCCTATCTCCATCTCCATCAATGTCTTTATCTGCATCGTGATTAATATCATCAGTTTGTTCAGCACCATCTCTGTTGTTGCTTCCATCAATTGGTGGTGGATCGGGACCAATTTTTTCAAACTTATATATTGCTCAACATAGACAACAATCAATACATAAATATTTATAAAAATAAAATGCCTACCCGTGATTTCGCAAATTACCTTTTGTAAAGATCATTATTTGCACAATAAAAAATATTTTTAAAAAATATATCAGATTGTCCAGGTTAATCTGAGAAGTGAAGAACTGAAGAACTGCGTACGAGTATACTTTAGCTGACAAACATTGTAACACTATCTAAATGAGTTGAGTTTTTTAAATCATTTTACCTTAATGTCGGTAGCGCAGATAAATGCTACTTCTAATTCATTTTTATATAATTGAATTTTACAAAATCTGAGAGCTCTTGCCGCTCACATAAATTTCAACGTTTACCTTTAAAAACAAAAGGGGTAAAGGAGCGCTTGCTGATCACGACCATCCGCAACGCCAGAGGAGTTGCAGGTGCGTTGCCGGCCTTAGAGAAGCTCCCTAAATCGTAACTATTTGGAAATACCGCTGCAGACAGACTATTCTACAAAGTTGTGATGTGTGGAAAAGGTTCCGTGAAAAACGATCTGTAACATATTGCCAGGCGTCTAGATGGTGTCGGTGAAACCTGGTATTCTGTCGCGATGGACGATGATGGAACTTAGTGGCAAAGATTAACACGAACAGTTCTTCAAACCAGTTTCCGTGATAGATGCAATAAAAATTAATAAAGATGGAATATATAAAATCTCTTCGCAAGGCCAGTGGATCAAGCAGACTAGAAAAAACTTTGTCGCCGACGATTAGTTCTTCTTCGGATGCAATCAAAAAGAAGGAGCTGGTATGACGTGCCCCGGCCTAGAGCTGAAAACAGTGTTCGATATGGGGCTGAAATTATAAAGTTAAAAGTCTTATAAAGTTGCAATCGGTGGACCGGCATGATGTACTGTCTCGCTCTGCCGAGCACACCAAGGTTTTGAGATGGCAAATTTCCTCTCTGGGTGACCACGGAACTGAACGTCACTCGAAATGTCAACGCTCAGAATTCCTATACTGGCTAAGGCGACAAGGGGAGCTCCTCAAAAAGCAGGGAATCCACAAAGGAAAAGAAAATGAACTGGGTTCTGTTTTCGGTAACAACACTACTTAATTTGTAAAGTCCAATTTTTAGGGGTGTGGTGTTATAGCATACCGCCGACGGTGAAGGAATTAGTGAGGAAACCTGTATGTGTGAAAAAAAAATCTTTCGAACCGGAGGTAAAATGTAGAAAGGGCCTGTGTAAGTTTAAGACGTTTATAACCTGTCACTCTACTAAAAATGATGTTTACACTCACTCCATTCCTATCTCCATCTCCATCAATGTCTTTATCTGCATCGTGATTAATATCATCAGTTTGTTCAGCACCATCTCTGTTGTTGCTTCCATCAATTGGTGGTGGATCGGGACCAATTTTTTCAAAATTAATAACAACTCCACTCTGCACCTTCTGCACTAAACTATCAATGCACTGCATAAGCATTCGATGGGACGTGATGCAATAAGACCGACCTAAAAATAAAGAGAAATACAACCACACAATACAGATCAATAAAAATTACCAATTTAAAAAGTAATAAATGAAAAAACAATGAAATGGTACTTCTTTGAATGTTTGAACTTAAAACAGAAACTCAGCAGGCAAATGTGAAGATAGAGTTCAAAAAATTATTAAATGATAATGTTATAGTGGCAAACACCTTATAACATTTTTTTCCAGGCTTGTAAAATTAAACATATATCTAATTATATTTGAATCAATCTAAAAATGTAAAATGTAATGGTAATCCATTTGCTTTGTTTTTAGTTTCGTATATTGTCTAATTGCCTAATTTTTCTATATTAGAAATTGAACACAACTGTTTAAAGTTTTTCATAAATGACTTCAATTATAAATTACAATAAGTAATATTATGTACCAAAATTACAATAAAAGAAACTTAATATATACACATTTATAAAGTTATGTGTATATAAAATTGCACCAAACATCTGGGATTCTTAATAATCAGTAAACAACTACAAATATGATAATGGAAACATATATACAAACAATATGTCGATTTATTCAAGGTTAAATGTAAAGTATATAAACCTACATAAATGATAAAACTTCGACTCTGTGTGAATTAACTTAAAAAAAACTAGTTAAACAGGTTTTTAAAAGGCCCTTACTATCCTCTATGCAAATCAATTTCCAAAACTCAATTGAGAAAAACAAAGTATTAATCTATTGTTTGAACAAAAAATTATTTGATTCTACTACTTACCCCCAGTAACTTCACACATTGCATCAATAGGTGAAGAGTCAGAAGGCACTAAGCCTGTATCCCTCTCAACTGCAGGTGTACCAGACAGTCTTAGCACCAATGAGAACAGTCTTTGGTCCCATCGGAATGGTTCTCGGGTTAGTTCTGATCCAGGAATAGGGCAGTTCATTGGCAGGTTAAACTACAATAAAAAAGCATATAAATAACACCAAAAAATCCAAAGTTACATAAAAAAATTCAATTGATTTAGTAATGACTTGGATAAGATTTTTCCACTAATACAAATAAAACATTTAATAACTTTTTATGCAAGCCCTTTTTTAATTTTTTACTAGGTTAAGCTCCTTCTCTGCCTAGAGGTCGTCTGGTCATACAACCCATTCCTTTAGTTTTAATGGTATAGAGTGCTAGTATAATTATGGGTTGTGGCATTCCAGGCATTCCATCTTACTGCTGTGGGGCCTTATAAAAATTTGCATTGCTACAAAAATATTTTACATAAATTGCATGAGATGATGTATGGATACCTCGAAAAAACCATACTATGTAATTTTTCACATTCGAAATATGGTTTGTTTTATTGGTAACCATGTCTTGGATAAAGTAAACCATTTAAAAAGAAACAGGTAATGGATAAGATAACAGATGTTATCAGGCAATAATGTCACATGAATTTTTTGTAGTAAATAAGGCCCCAGGGACGACACTGCATCTGTAGCCTTCTCAGATTGAAATTCTTTGCAGGTGTTAGCTAGTTATTCATCCCAACCAAACAAAAAGATATTTAAAATTATATACTCCATAAAAATAATAAACTCCTTTCCTTATATGCAAAAAGGCACTGCCGACACCTATCCAGATAATTTTTTTAACAGGGTAACTATGTTTTTTCACTTAGTGGTGGATAAAATATAAATGAAACCAACTTCAAAAATTATTTAAGACACCTCCAGGCACATTCATATATAGATACATCGATTTTACATAATTTTAAGAGCAGTGATCACAAAGTAATCAATATTCTAATAACAATAATCTAGTGACTTCAAAAAATTATTACTAACCCCTCTTTAAAGAGAACTTACAGAATGCCTTTTTATGTATCTATATATAAGACAAGAGACATATACAGACATTCACTGATTTCCATCGGTTAAATTTTCATATGAAAATATTATTTATTTATTTAATAATTTATGTACACACAAGTAAAACCGAATAAAAGAAATATGATAGGAAGAAATGGTATGTACAAAGGTACTGCTTATTTCTTAAGAAATTTCTTCCAGCAGACCTGCGACAGGAGAATAGCTAGTCAATGGTAACTGCGCACGTACAATACAAAAAAAAAATAGTGTTATAAATTTCAAAATATAGGATTTAGTCATTTAAATTTGTATGTTTCATTGTTTAAAAAACTGGGACAGAGGTGCAATTGATGTTGCAAGAGTTATTTCTTTTATATTTTATGACCTAATATTTAGCATTGTAACTTACTGTTAAATCAACCAACCATCAATATAATATTTATTTATTAACAATTTATTGACCTATATAGTAAAGTATACAAAAATTTCATGTGACAGCATTCCCCTTTCAAATGGTTACTAATAAACCAAACTGTCTTAGATGTGAAAAATAACATGGTATGATTTTGTCAGGGAATAACTTCCCACAAAATTATCATGAAATATTTTTATAGCATAATGAGTATGGCTTCTGAGCCTAAAACAATAAGTGGTACATCCTTAACATGTCATAACAAATTAAGTTCTGTTGTAGCAACTAATCATGCATTATAAACTGTTCAGACAGTACACTATGTAACTTTTTTTCAATTAATATTGGTACCTAAATATCCTAAATTCATAATTACTTATGAATGAACGTTATAAATATAATATATATAAGCAATTAATAATTACATGCATGTAATTATTAATTGCTTACAATAGTTAAATCCATTTACAAAAGTTTGCATTCTGGAGTGTACATTAGTAAACTTAAAAGAAAATCATAATAGTTACTTTATATGACTCAATTCTAATAAGAGTGGAAAGTCAATGCAAATAATTTGAACTACTGTTGTTAATATACAATAGAAATTAAAACAAATATACTCACTTCCTCCTGAATACCAGCATTGCTAGAAAGTTTTCCACCATCAGTAATGACGACTATTACTGAAGGCTCAAGGTAAAATGGGCATCTACCTTGACCATATGTGTCAATACCAGTTTGCATGCGGTTTATGTTTAGGACATCAAATGCATGTTTTAATGCAGCTCCCATAGTAGTCAAACCAAGGCATTGTAAATTCTTAAGCTCGTTAATAAAGGTAGCTAAGTTTTCCTTCCAACCAGCCTGTAACCAAAAAAAAAAAAAAAAAAATAGTGTTATAAATTTCAAAATATAGGATTTAGTCATTTAAATTTGTATGTTTCATTGTTTAAAAAACTGGGACAGAGGTGCAATTGATGTTGCAAGAGTTATTTCTTTTATATTTTATGACCTAATATTTAGCATTGTAACTTACTGTTAAATCAACCAACCATCAATATAATATTTATTTATTAACAATTTATTGACCTATATAGTAAAGTATACAAAAATTTCATGTGACAGCATTCCCCTTTCAAATGGTTACTAATAAACCAAACTGTCTTAGATGTGAAAAATAACATGGTATGATTTTGTCAGGGAATAACTTCCCACAAAATTATCATGAAATATTTTTATAGCATAATGAGTATGGCTTCTGAGCCTAAAACAATAAGTGGTACATCCTTAACATGTCATAACAAATTAAGTTCTGTTGTAGCAACTAATCATGCATTATAAACTGTTAAGACAGTACACTATGTAACTTTTTTTCAATTAATATTGGTACCTAAATATCCTAAATTCATAATTACTTATGAATGAACGTTATAAATATAATATATATAAGCAATTAATAATTACATGCATGTAATTATTAATTGCTTACAATAGTTAAATCCATTTACAAAAGTTTGCATTCTGGAGTGTACATTAGTAAACTTAAAAGAAAATCATAATAGTTACTTTATATGACTCAATTCTAATAAGAGTGGAAAGTCAATGCAAATAATTTGAACTACTGTTGTTAATATACAATAGAAATTAAAACAAATATACTCACTTCCTCCTGAATACCAGCATTGCTAGAAAGTTTTCCACCATCAGTAATGACGACTATTACTGAAGGCTCAAGGTAAAATGGGCATCTACCTTGACCATATGTGTCAATACCAGTTTGCATGCGGTTTATGTTTAGGACATCAAATGCATGTTTTAATGCAGCTCCCATAGTAGTCAAACCAAGGCATTGTAAATTCTTAAGCTCGTTAATAAAGGTAGCTAAGTTTTCCTTCCAACCAGCCTGTAACCAAAAAAGAAAAAGTAATAAGTAGGTAAATATTTTTCATTTTTGTGATAAGGAAACAAACTTTTAATCTTAATGACCAAAATATGTGAAACAAAACCACATAAAAACACTACCACATATCTGTCATTATATCAAGAGTTATCTCTGCATTTTCATATTTCCCCCCAATACGCCATTTCGTTGTGATTTGTTTCGGCCAATAGGAGTGAGTCGAGAACGCAGTCGCGAGCGCTATCGCGAAGGCAGCAACGGCGGTGGATTGTCCTGTTTACGTCGTGCTGTATATTTCAGTAAATTTCGTACTACGTTCAAAGGATGTTAATGTTCTGGATTGCAGATAACAGTGCCTTCCATATGGACTCTACAAAACCGCATTAATGTACTGGTAGAGGCACCAACAGAACGAAAATAAACGAAAACGTGTTTACTCTGATATACTAACCTTGATGTTCGCGGGTGGCTCTTCGAAAGTTAGAAGCATATACCTATCACCTCTGCTTTCAGGAGATCGTTGACGAACCTAAGAAATAAAATTATTAAATTCCATACACTAATACGCGATAAACAAATCGATCACAAAAATGAAACGGTTGAAGAGTCGATGACACTGCACGTACCTTTACGAACGTTTCCACAGCGCCCTTGGCTACATCGAGCAACGTTGGGCGTCCGCCCAAATAAGCTCTTTGGTTCATAGAAGCTGATGTATCTATTAAAAATACTATTATAGTCATCGTGAAAAATTACCTAAATATCCTAAATACATTAAAATATGCGCACGCTATTATGAACAAGAACAAAAATGGCCGCTACATTGTACGCAGGCTCGCTGAAAGGCGACCGTCCGACAGCCGCTTCGACGAGCAGCTGAACAAGCTACGCCACGAAGACTCCAAAAGTACCACGTGACCTAATCATACGTTCGGTTATTCTCGGTCTCCAATAGAAAAACGTTCGGCAAAGATCGTGTTCACCTTCAATGCTGCCACTTAAGATAATACTCCCTGCCATATTTTATAATAAAATATTATGAATTAAAAATAAAAAACCACTAATTTTGAATGTAATAATTCCTTGAATATAATAATTAATTAGAATATTCCATTCGACGGCACAATGTCATAGTATCGACGAAATACACTATAAATAAATTTTATTTAAACTATACCAAATAAATATGCATATTTATCCACAACACGCTTCATTATGAGCGTCTATAAAATTGTTTTGTAATTTAACATTAAGTTGTAATGGATTTCTCAATGTTGTGGCGATGTAGTCTGAACAAAGGGATGAGCAACAGAGAATTAACAGATATTAATGTACAAATAAGACATTGTCGTAGATAATATGGTATGTTACGAGTATATGCAATTAAATATGATTTATTTTTCATGTAAAACATCTAATGGCTATCCTGTATGGAGGTACGAATAGCTCCTTTTATAACGTGGCTTTTTCTGCCTCGCATAGTATTGTAGTACTATCGCTATAACGGCGTCGTTTCCTTTATACTACACGCTCTCTGCTTCAGTTGTATTTATCGATTCATCAAACCGAATTTGAAAAATTAATATTGACGTAAATAAATTATATTAATATCTAATAACAAAATATTATCAAAGAAGTACGTCCTTTAATATCTTGTACGATGTTTTGTTCGGCCGTTTTGTATGTATTTTTATAAATTATTATATATTTTATTAACTTACATTTAAATATTTGATTAACTCTCATTATCACTATAAAAATAAAATTCCAATAGTAAAAAAAATCGTTGTTTCGTATCTGATTGTCGTCCAATGATGGTTCGCTTTTCATATATAAGTGCTTATTAAACCAGTAGTTTACAATATTAATTTTTTTGATAAAGCAAGACTGTAGGAAGACCTTAATCATTATAAGGTCAAGGAAATATTATGTAGGTGGGTAAATTTACGGTAAGTTAAATCTTAAGTATTTTTTAAAAATAATGACTGAATCATTAAAATTTAGTAAAACTGACTGCGTAAAATAAAAATTTACTGATAAGAACTAATCAAATTTAAAGCAAATTGAATAAAATTAAATTTCGAAACACACGATATATAAACATTTTATGTAAATTACGTAAATTTCGATAATACATAAGTAAATTAAGAGATATAACAACTGCATAGAAAATGGGTAACCATTTCGGTGGAGCAACACTGCGTAGTAAGTATTTATAATAAATGCGTAATGAAACGAATGATTAAGTTTTTATTGCATAAATTAACCGCAGCAGCTTATTTTGATAAAATCCCTAAATAATTTTATTATAAAAATAAACGAACAATGTTGTACGTTAACAGAGTAGGTACTTTTTCGTTTTAAGAATAATAGTCACATTCCAGAAGTGGGCGGCAATTTCAATTTTTTTATAACTGATTTTCTTTGTAAGCTATTATAATTAATATAGTAAAATATTTAAAAAACAGTTTTAGGATTTGATTAAAGAAATACTTTACGTAAGTAATTTTAATTTAAGCAATTATGTTAGATCCTTATATGAATCATTCATGTTAATGTTAGTATGTATAGTTAGAGAAAAAGGAAGACGTTCAGAAGAAGGCCCTGTATTGCTTTTCAGGTCATGAGGCATAAAATTAGAGATCCAATTGTTTCAATGTTATGCCCACAGAGTACATTAACAAGTATTGAAAGTTATGACACGTGAAGGGAGAACCTGGTTGGTAGAGACCCTGTTTTTATAGTCGGAGGTCGTGGGTCGGAATCTTTAGAAGGATTTGCATTGTATAATCATGTAGTATCCACCTAGTGGCCAATACGCAAGACTGGAAACCTCAGTTTGGGAGTGAATGACGACAAAAAATTACACCTAAAGTATATGAGGTATAGGTACACCGTTTCATATAGATTGACCGCGAATGAAAAAAAATCAAGGAAGTCTATGGTCAATGTTTTGTTTAGGTCTGCCAATGGAAAAGTGGAACTTGACTTTTCTTAAGTTTTAGGCTCAATAAATTTAAAGGTAAATAGGTTAATGCGGAAGTATGAAAATATTTGATAATCTCAACCCACGTCCATCTATCCATAAATTTTCCGCTTAAGTTTGTATAAGTATATACGAGCATTTATATGAGTATATACTCGTTTAATAATTTACGCCTCCTAATCAGGAGGGTTAGGTAGAAATTATAGATTTCCATTCGGCGCGGTCTTGATACATCTCTCTCGTCTCTTGCACACCCATCCAAGTTAACTATAATGGAGAAGTTATGCTATATGTTTACATACAACACAGACACACCCTTGTGCGCTAAGATCGGTGGAAGAGTTAGACGCAGAGTCAGACACAACATAACACAATCAGGCCCGAAAATTAATAACTTGTATTTTGTACAAATATTGTCTTCGGTTTCCAACTAACATTTTGGCGACAAAGAAAGCGTTATTCTAGACGATTAAAAGTGTATATGTATGTGTATGATATGTAGTACCTGGAGTGGTTTAAAGCCGTTTACCATCGGCAATAGAGCACTCTCTAACTTTCTTTTAACGCCGAAAAGGCCCGACCTCTGACTGCTCAAAGTTCTTAAATCTATACGCTATACATATTATAATAAAACTGTAAAGGGTGAAGGAATTGGTCATTAAATATTTTTTGAAAATTTTATGTTAGGGGAATGTTTGTTAAGTAGATCCTTCGGTCAAGTAGATCCAATGTTATAGCTTGAGCTCTGCTTACAGTGCTATCCCATAATAGTAGGGCTCACAATTGTCTAGTTATGCCGAACAGTAACGATAGATACTCGCAAGCGAATCCATTGGTTGTCTTTAAGGTTTAGATTAACCCGTGTAATTCCACTCTTCACGTAGGCCTTTAATAAACATTATTGTTCTGTTTACTTGTTTCTTTTTGTTTAGCAGCATCACCTCTATTATATGTTTATCACTGCTTAGCTTAATGGTTGACTGGGAGAGAATTCGTTTAGGCATTAAGTCCGTCACGTGTATCACTGTGCACATAAAGTTTAAATAAATAAATATTCAGTATCATTATAATTTTCGGTATTGATATTGTAATATACAACAAAGGTATTTGACAATCGCGTGGCTAACAACTTAGCAAAACTTACTGCACGGCTATGGGTTCTGGTTTAGATTCCCAGCCGAAGATAATATTTGTGCAAAACAAAAATTATTGGTTGTGTGCGCCCCTTGTCTCTGATACTGCATCTGACCTTGCCGATCTTATCGCATAAACATTACATCGGATATGGGAAGGTAAAGAAAAGTGAGTGCCTCTGGGTTTGCGGGTACACTTACAGCACTAAAATATATCTCTGCGCAGTTGACAACTGCCGTGGTCGAAATAGGCCTGGAGGACATCATCATCGCTATCATCATAATATTACAAAGAAGCTTATTAATGTACTACATGTCCGCATTTTCGTTCTTATGGTAAAGGACAATGTCATATGACATGGCATTTGATTAACGTCGAAAATGCCTATAAAATTTGTCAGACCTAAAGAAACGAAAGACTTCCAACATACTCTAGGGGGGCTTGCAGCAACCCAAGGGCTTGGCTTTTTAGGACCTACTCTTGGATTACCGTCGGTAAAGGAGGAATGGGTCGAATTATTAAAAATTACTTTGGACACGAGTATATCTCGTGTAGGTCGTGAAACTGGAACCTAGTAGGACCCCGTAGGACTGGGCTTGGCTTGCTGGCTGTCACGAGCCACTGTAGTACCACCTCGGGGGTGCAGGGGGCAGCGTAAAACTGTTTCCGGGCTGGAGCCAAATCTCTTAGCCTATCGAAACATAGCCAACAATAGCCTTCCGATCGGAGAACAAAAAACTCTTAGCATAAAAAATACCTAGGTCTAACTGTCTGTCTGTTTATCTGTTTTATCAGCCATCTCGCTGAAATAAAAAAACTCAATTTAGAAACTGCGATCCTTTTATATACTCGTAGTTGTCCTTATGTTTCCTTTTTTTTCGACGCTTCAATCTTCTTTTTATTTGTCCATGTATTCCTTCTATTAACAAATAAAATAGATGTTTTTTAGAATTCAAGTTGCGAAAACTAGCCTGTTCTTCCATTACTTCCGTAATGCATCCGAATTGCTATTTGTAGGTAAGGGTTACCCGGTGATATAACGGCGATAATTTAACAGTTAATTTAACGGTTAATTTAACACTGTGGACGACACCGTACTTTAGGTGGTGGTAGGACCAGACCGGACAGTGAACGCAGTCAAAGGCAGAATTCAACGAAACCCTAAAAGAAAACAAAACAAAGTTAGTTTGTCCCGAATTATTAGACAACACCTGAAGTGCTTACTGTGAATACAGAGTACATGCCCTTTTTTTTTTTTTCCTTGTGGCGAAATACCTAGTGTATACCCGCCCTTTTTGTGTATACTCGTGAGGGTCCTTTTGCATATATGTCTGTGTGAAATTTTTGCGTTAATCACACAAAAACTATTTAACGGATTTCGACATAATTTTACAGAATTGAAGCTCTTAACTAATGCAGAAAGTGAGCAGTAAAGAAAACACTAAAATCAAGTTTAGTTTATCGATACACTTAATAAAACTGTAACTGTGCAGAGTCGTGTACATATAGAGGGGTGTAACAGCTACCGCCACCAATTTAGATAAAATTTTTGATGTCATATGTGATGTTTAAGATAGTTATTACGCCATCTACAAGAGGTCAAGATATTTTTATGGGACAGATTACGCTAGACTTGGACATTAAAAGCCCACGATGTTTCACTTACGCCGCGAATCGGTTACCTAAAGCTTCCGGCTTTAGGGGGGTCTTCGATGCAGACCTTCCGAAAGCTTCCCGGAGCAAGGGAGGGCGGGGTGTAGGGTATAAAGCAACGGTGCAAATTCCACCCCCCATAGTCGCCGTACCCCGTCGAACGCGCGGACACAGATTCACGCCATACACGAGGATTACTCGTGTGCAAAGGCGTTCCTAACATGAAAGTTTTCCCAAATTTGATTGCTACTTAAGTCGAGGTTTTACCTCCCTAAGAGGGGCCCTTGGGTTGTCGTCAGCCCCCTAGTTTTTGTCGAGCGCTCGGACCCCTGTTAACGAAAGAATCGTTTACAGGGGTCCGAGCGCGACACAGCATCAGCAGCGTCGTCGTTCCTTTTTGTTTATTTAACTCGCCTCCTGCTCGCGAGTCTCTACCGATGTAGCTGTAAAGGCCTCTGGGCCAACAGCATTTCTACCGTGAGGGCTTCAGTCGGTCCGGCATCTTCAATGCTGATCCAAACATAACCAGTCTCCCACGTTAAACAAAAAAAAACCCTATAGTCCATTAACTCTCATCGTAGCGGCCATCGGGAGCCGGCCCGTCTCGCCGCTCGCTGAGAACAAGTTCGGGGAAAATGTATTCACGACCTAAATTATCCAAACTGGTGTCGGGCAGCTGTTACTGTGTAGCGATAATGGAAAATTATTTCAGAAAAGGCTTGATGTTGATTATGATGAGAAGAAATTTTGTTTATATTTACCGGCGGCTTTAAAAACTGCCACCTTTCATTCCGTGAGTGACTTAAGAGTCGACTATCAAAAATCATCTAATCACAAAGTACCGTGAATGTCAATTTGTCACAGGAGAGATCTATATCCTGCAGTGGTTTATAAGCAAGCTTATGAAGAAGAAATAGTCATCTCTCAAGTACCTTTGGGATTCTCGCTATGCTTAGCAGGTGGATACGCGATAGCAGCACTGAATACGAGCGCCTGATTAGTTACAAGACCCCGAAATCTTATCAGCGGCATTTAGGTCTGACACATTCATAAGGCGTTTTTGATATTTGGCGAACACACGTCCTATGACCTCGATCATGCGAACGAAGACGCGGGAACAGATAGTAAATGAATGATTTACACTGTAATGATGATATCATCCGGTCCAATTTCGACCAAGAAGACATAGTATTCAGAAGGTTCAGAGGCAGTGTCAGAGATACAGGACGCACACAATACAACCAGGCCTTGAAAACCAATAATTTGTATTATGCACAAATATTGGCTTCGGCTGGAATCGAACCCAGTACCCGTGGCTCAATAGTCAGTCAGTGACGTAGTCAAACTATAAGCTATGCAACGAAGATTATTGAATTGAAATCGGCCCTTTCCGGTTTTAAAATGACAACACAAAACTTATTAATTTTTTTTATTAATCATTAAAAATTTGGTGCGTGTCACTTTACAGCCACTTTACAGTTTTATTATAATGTATGGAATATATACCATGTCTATAAGAGTACATAACCAGAGAACGAAATCCAATTGCAGAAGAGTGTAAGACAGGGTGATGTGATATCTCTGAAAATCTTCACCGTTGCATTGAAGGATATTTTAAGCTGCTGAACTGAAAAGGATACAGTAATAAGATCAATGGCGAATACATCACTCACTTTCGATTTACCGACGATATAGTCCTTAGCAGGGTCACTGGAGGAGCTTAGAATTATGATTAATGACCTCAATAGTGTTCCTCAAAGGTTCTTAAAATGTACGTGGATACGAGACAAGACAAAGATCATGTCCAACGTCCATGTCACACCAATACCGGTTGTTGTTGGGACGCTACGCTGGAAATTGTCGACGAGTACGTATAGTTGAAACAAATTGTTTGACTAGGTGAGTCCAACTTTTAATCCGAAGTCAATCGCAAAATTAAACTCGGTTGAGTAGCGTTCAGGAAACTATGTCACTACTTCTCGTAGTGACATAGTTTCCTCAAGAGCTTAGGGTTAATGTTTACAACCAGTGCTTGTTGTCAGTGATGACTTACGGAACCGAGACATGGTCTTTCACTGCAGGCCAGAAGGTAGGAAAGCTCAAAGTTGCTCATTGGGCTATGGAAAGGGCTATGCTTGGTGTCTTTCTACAACGATATCCGCAGCAGAACTATGATAACCGACATAAGGATTAGCAAACACAGGTGTCAATTAGTCGGCCTCATGTGTCAAGTTTGTCTCGTTGCAGTATTGGCCCGTCACATAGGGGCAACTTTGGCCAGGCCTATTTCGCTTTAGCGACATTTTCCTCTACGTTGGTAATTCCCATCAGGGTACAGTTCAGTGTTCCGAATACGATCTGTTAATGTAATACCTTAAACGGCGCGCTCTGTTGCTCCTTGGCAAACCTTGAGTTTAGATTTCTGAAGGTTCTTCAATGAGCATGTCTAGGCATCGTAGGGCAAAGGCCTCTTCTTTTTGCCACAAGTACCTGGGAATTCTCCTCGCTTCAGATTCAATATTCAGAGGTGGCTCGTGGTCCATCTTATCAGATATACAGTTCTTTATATTTTTTATAAATGTGTCGTACACATAGGTCTTATGTGCTTGTATAAGTTATCTCGTCTGTTACCCTGGTGGTAACAAAAGGTTTAAAGGAGTTAAAAGACTGGGTTCATCAATTTTAAGGACTTTTGTGTTGGTATCAAAGACAGTCAGGTAGTTTACAATATTTCAAGATTTTTTATAGTGTTAGAGAAAGGAATTAATGTTCCATTGTAATAAACTGGAGCAAGGTTATCATCTGTAGCTCCTCTGGTGTTGTGGATGTTTGTGGGCATCGGTGATCACTTGGCATTTGGTGAGCCGCATGCTCGTTTGCCCCCTTCTTCTATAAAAAAAAGAAAAAAAAACCATAATCAATTCTAACAAGCATCCTAGGACCACCTATTATGATTACTTGACATTTTAATGACAGTAAAAATCTATGTGACCAATCTCTAATAGAGCCAATATTGTCTTTTAGATTTATTATGCTGTTATTGAGGTCGTAATGCCTGATTGTAAATATCTGTATGCATTTCATGTATTCTATAAGATCACGCGGTCGATATCGCCGTCGTCGGCTTCAAAAAGTCGGTGGGTTGCCTCCGACTTCTTGCTCATAGCTAAGTCGAAGTGCATAGTAAAGAATTTCACTGGTAACACACTGTGGTGGAATTACGCGGCTGGGATTATTCGGAACAGTTTCTTAAAACATTCCCTATGTTAATGAGATAAAAACGTGCTCGGCCAATGGATCAAGACAAATAGAAAAAACTTGGCCGCTGACGATTTGAGCTGCTCTTAGTTGGATGCGGTACTGGGGTAAACCGGCCCATGGATGAGAAAAATATTTCAAAGAGGAAATAAAACTTGCGCGATGTGAAGTTTAATCGATGGACGGGTATGAAATACTTTACCGGTCTGCTGAGCACAAGTTGGAGGTGGAAGTTAACTCGCTCAGCGGACATGCAGAAACACAAGATATGTGTGAATTTTATCGTTGGTTATACCTGTCACATTGTTGCGTAGAAAAGTCTAAAACGGTGATATGAGCTTATCGCTTTTTATTTTTTTATGTATGTATGTTTTATTCCAAATGTTACTATGCGAGACGTGCATCCCTAATCACTCCAATGGGAGTGCCATAATACATGTAATATTATGATATGTACATATACGTCATAATATTATAATACAGGAGTATAGTGTTCTGTGATTATAATAAAGCTTCAATCTGATACTGATCTATTCTGTTCTCTTACTGTGTTACTGTCAATGTCATATGACAGTAGCTTAGACTTAGTGTAGTTTTCAGGAGTTAAAAGAACATGTTTTGTATATTAAAAGGTGTAAAACCAAAACTGATTTGAAAATAACATAAAACCTAAAAAATAGTAGTACATCGTATGTACATATTATTAGTATTTTTATTTATTACAACATAAGTGAATTGAAAAACTATATGTACATGTCTAAATTTTTAATTTCAGTTATTATTTAAAATGGATGAAGTATTAAATAAATTTGAAACAGTTCTCCAATGTCAAAACTCGTTGCCTGAACAAAAACAGAATAATTATGAATGCCTGTATAAAAATTGGGGTAAGTTGGGCAATCAAGAAGAAAGGCGGAAAGAGATATTGTCTATACAGAAAGGGTAATTTATTTTAAACTTTTTGTCAAATTAACTATTCTGATTAAAGTAGTAACCTGTAAAGGTCCACGATTGGGCTACGGCCTCCTCTCAATATTTGTGAGGGTTTTGGAGACTGGAAGGGTACATCAGGCTGTTGGTGAACTTTACATATCCTTATAGTATATTTTACCTCATGCTCGGCGGTGAAGGAAAAAATCGTGAGGGAACTGTGAGAATAATATAAAATATTCAGATGCTTTAAAAATAATAAAAAAATTAGCAACTTGTAAATGTATCAACTGTAATTCACAGGAACAGAAACGATAAGCTTGACAACTTTAGAGGTATACTAGATCTAGTAAGTGGTGATGACGATCATATTTTTAGAAACCAAAAAGTAAGATTATCAATTGATAAAGATTATTTTTTTTGAGTACATAATTGCATAGAATGTTTTCTGAAGATAGAAACTATTATTTTATTTCAGGTTGCTTATAGACCTAATATATATGTGGCCGGTTTTCATAAGACCTCACCCACATACAACAATGTCTTAATGCTGTCAGAGTGGTTAGTAGAGAAACCAGAAGATTTCAATGAAAATTGGTATGTTGTACCATGTCCTAAAGGTATTAGAGTACTGGTTGTCGCAGATAAAGTAAGTAAAAGTAAATATTTGAACCATTCTTTTGGTCACATTTCATTAAGGGATAAAGTGGACATGAACTTACCATAGGCTTTTTTTTTTTTTAAAGAATACTACCATTGCTATTCACATTAGTAATATTCTTGCTAAACACTTCAACTAAACCCAAAAACTTGTATCTGAAGTGGTGTTGTTTAGAACAATAGTCAAATGTCAAACCTGCTATATCATGTTTTGCGATCTGCACACTAATACATTAGACTATTGGTGCTCCTTTTATACAATAATATTCAGGAATTTGCTTAAATCATGTTTTAAAGTATGTTGATGCCGAAATCTGAAAAACTGAAATTATACCAAGATCACGAAAAAAACTACCATTGTTTAATTATTAATTTACAGTATCAAGAATGGATAATTGTCATTTTTAACCTTGTTTTAAATGTGAATCTGATCACATTAAATAAAAGAATACAAAAGTCAAACCTATTTTTTTTTGTATTTCATAGGGTGTATTAGATAATGACATGTAACAATATAACTTCTATTGTTATAACATGTAAAGGGTAGCTAATATTCATTATACTCTGGACTGGACATTGATCTCTTCCATAAGAAGGGTTTGCTCAATTTTCAATGTGGGATAATACATTACATTTGCCAAGATAATTTTTTATTAATACTTAACAAATATAATTTATTCATCATGTACATCATCATATACACTAACTAAAAAAATTTGTAGCTTTTAATGTTGTTTTCGTTCAGGCTGGTTTCCACATGGTTTGTCTAGAGATGAACATGCTGATACCTAGAATATGTATTTGTGAAAAAACATAACCATTTTTGCAAATAGATCTTCAAGCATTATGCAGTCTTTCCAAAGATTCATAGTCTTCAGCCTGATGGAAGTCATCAACACTTCCTGCTATAAAGGCATGTGTAGCGACGGCAGATCCGACATGGCCTCTAAGGGTAGGGGTGGTTCTCATGCAGCCTGTGGCATACAAGCAGGGCAGTCTCTGATATCGGTGTAGCTTAATTGTAGTTATGGTACATTTGATTTTTGTCTACCTCACAAAGGACGCCACAGACGAATGATCATCTTATACAGCCATTGGATGTTCTTGTGTGACAAGCCCCAGTGCTTGCTAATAATCCTTTTACTTGGCCAAAAGGTAATGCTGGCCTTGTTGAACTTATGTTCTATATGGGTATTTCAGTTCAATTTGCTGTTCAAAATATATAATAAATAAAGCCTCTGTATTTTACCTGTGGTGATACCTTTACCACAGTACCAGACAGTCTGTCCATCACTCGTTTGTGATTATATTATTCTTGATTCTACACTATAATCCTTTCAGGGAACTACCAAATTCTTTACTAAACAAGGTCGTTTTCGGATGGAATGTCAAACAGGATTACCCGGGGGCAGCCCATCTGATTCAAATCAACGCCGAGGAAGTTTCTGTGTGTTAGATGGGTTTTATGTCGAAAAAAATAATACTTTGTATGTTTTGGATCTTCTTGCGTGGAATAGCCAACCTATGACAGATGGCGAGGTAAGAATAATTGATGACTGTGTGACTGTATGGTTAGTATGAAATATCTGTGGAGAGTGTCGGAACTTAAAGTCAATGTAAACACACAGGTATATTATTGGGTTTTGGGTGTTGATTTAGCAAGCTCTGGCAAGTGTTGTGTGAGTGATCCTTGAGCAAATTATAACTCTTTCATCGAAATTGCCTAGTTAGTTCATTATTTGTAACAACAGTACTTTTTCTCTAATACAGTAAATTTCTTCGTTTCTCACAACATATGGCATAAAAATATATGAATGTTAGGTATAAGACTATTTTAACCAACAGACGGAAAATGGTTAAAAAATGGTACACAACAGGAACCTAATAATACCAAACGTACAAAAAAAATTCTATCCCACGTACATCTGCAACACCATAAGAGCTGCAGGCTTTGCAGGCTCTGGTTAACTCACTCACCGAACGAAAAGATGAAGCACAAGATGCCTCCTCATCACGTCGGTATTCTGCGAGGCTGAGGTACTACCCCGGCCCTTTCGAGCAGCAGCCAAAGCCGCCGCTTGGCACTACCATTTGTAGATTTAGGCTCACAGGGCGAGATGGATTCTCCAAAAGTTCTTACGCAGATCCCGACCATAGAGCGGGGCAGATCTATAAAAAATAAATAAAACAAAAAACACTGTGTTTGTAAACACTGTTTAGTCATTACGGTTTAGACTTTCATAGATACGTATAGTAGCAGCCTGTAACTGCCCAGCGATGTAAATCCTGCTAGTGACGGTTAGCAAAATTACTAGTACTACGGTGGCGATATTGCGCTGGGAGAGCACCGTGTCCAACTATCCAGTGTAGTTTGGAACGTCTTTACAAAACGTGTTTGGGCGTAAAAAAACCTTTAGTTTCAATTATAAAAAACAGGAAAAAAACAATATGTTAAATGAACAACATGTGAAGGGATAATTATGTAGATGTATGCTGATGAGTGTTTTGTTTGGAACTTACATACAATATTATGTTCTGCTATTCCCCAGACAGAATTCAGACAATATTGGTTAAAAACACAGCTGCTGGAGCTAGAAGATTTGTATAAAATCAGTAAGAAAAACAAAGTAATTTTTCAGTTGTTGCCTATGACACCATGTTCAACTGAATCTTTTAATAAGTAAGTTATTTATAATGCTTAAGTTAGTAAACTCCATAATTTTTATAGAAGTTGTAAAAAAATTGCTTCGCAGACTTTAATTTTTTTAAAGTTTTTTCCTAACCCTAATGCCTAAGTTGTATAACTTTGTGCAATATCTCTCTCCCATTTGCGATACATTCATCATTAAAGCTATGACTGCATTTTTGCAGTCGTGACGCTGATATTATAATTTTGTGTTGTAATTTATAAATGTTTTAAAATAATTACAGCTTTATGATGAAGTACCCACCTTTTGAATCAAACTTCCCGCCTTTGGATGGTTTACTTTTCTATCACAAGTCGGCACACTATGTTGCTGGGGAGACCCCACTCGTGGGCTGGCTTTATCCTTACATGGTGGAGGAAGTTTTGGGATCTGGTAAGAGTTTTAAAATAGTTATCTATTAAATCGTTCTTTTGTGATTCAGTTGTTAAATTGGTTTTTTTTATAAAAAAATCAAGTTCTGTATATTGCAAAGATTCAATTTTAGAAGTTACATTCTTTGCCCAAATTTTGGGTGTAGAATAGGAAGCTCTTGGAATTATATCAAAGGTTAATGCTGATACTACTATAGCCAGAAATTAACAAATTAACTTTTTTGTTCATTATTAAATAATTCGATATTACCTAGGCGACTAAATAGAATAGATTTAAAATTATCTTATTAGTTTAAAAATATTGTCCATTTTAAATTATCCAAAAAATGTTATCCATTTTATATTATTATAAAAGTAGAGCCCAGCGGCGACTTATGCTGCTGCTCAAATGGGCCAGCCCGACCGGGTTGCTACCACGGCCTCCCAGAATACCGACGTGCAGTAGAGACATTTTGTGCTTCGACGTTTGGATTGGTGACTTGGTAACCGGAGGCTCACTCCCCTTCGCCTTCCCCTCTTCATCCTTCTCCCGTCTCCCAAATAGCGTGAAAGGCCGGCAACGCACCTGCAGCACTTCTGGTGTTGCAGATGTAAGTGGGTGACGGTAATCATTTACCATCAGGTGAACCGCTAACTCGTTTGCCGCCTTTCCCATAAAAAGAAAAAACTTTTTATGTAATGTATCAGCTATGATATAACTTCATATATTATTAAGAATTTATCGTACATTAATCAGCACTTTCAAGACATTGGTCGTTTATAAAATTGGTTGGTAAATATAAAATCATTTGATAGCAATAAACTTTACCAAATTGGTTCCTCGAATGATGCTATTATTCTATAAAAGAATATCGTGGGATAAAATTACCTTTGGTAATTATTTCCAATTGTTGTTTGGTATTATGTTATGTATACTCTTTGGGCTACTTGGCATTTTTTTCATTAATTAATTATTATTTAATTGAATGTTATAATTGACATTGTTAGATTAAGTAGATTAAATATTTAATCATAATTTCTTTATGCCGATGATGGTAGGACATGTACATTTGTAATCTTAAATACATTTTGCAACATGTTGTACCGTGTCTAAGAAATAAATCATTATCATTATGTGGTTTTCAGGTATAACGGTAAATTCCATCTACGAAGGAGGTAGACCAATTGATTATGTGACTCAAGCAGACTTCATACAAAATTTCGCAGCCAAGTACACTAAGAAATTTAACAGAAGCAGACGCAGTTCTGGTAATACCATGGAAACTGAAACTGTTGACCATAAGGTATTCAATTTGTTTACTTTATAGCGGTTTTAGCACACTGATACAGATCAGTGATCAGATTAGATCAGATTATCGCTTGTCTATTTACGATATTTACTAGTTATAGACTTCCAAAGTAGAAAGTAAACATTACACGTCCATGATGAATTTAGGTGATTAGTATTAGTCGTAAATTTATTTGGAGTATAGGATTGATAGCATATTGCCCTTACATATATTCTTCTCATTGATATATAAAGAAGTGTTCAGAGCGAAAACAGTCGGGACGGTGACCTACATTATGAGAAGATTTTTCAGTAGGGTATATAAGAAATTGTTTTTAATGATCTGCATAAATGACTATTAATTATACCAGAATTGAATTACGTAATGTCCTCATTTTAGCGATTTTTTTGATAACCCTCCCGAGGTCTTGTTTCATCCCATTAATATAAAACTTACATACATGTATGTCTTTTTAAGACCTTGTTCTGTTTAAAAAGAATTACTAATATCAAAGTAATTGATTCTCATAATAAATTCAATTAGATTCAAGATGCAAGATGCGTAACACAGTCAAAAGGCACACGCGATATTCAACCCTACTACGCTGCACTTTGTGTTTTAAAGCAATATTCACGACACAACTCGTGTTACGTGTGACAAGTTAGTAGGAGTGGGTAAAGTGCGATTCTTGCGATTGTTTCATTTGGAACATCGGTTAAATGATGCAAACTGAGTCAGATTAACAGTGCTAAATCCAATATTATAGAAGTATTTTGCGATGTGTGCAAATTGTAAGGTTATAAATAATATATTTTATAAGTCTTCTGATTCATGATGATGATAATGATTCATAAAAGTTTGTTACAAAAATAAAGGCCAGCATCTTTATTTTTTGTTAAATTTGCGCGAACACGAACAGCCTCTTCAAAGTAAAACGATGCAAAAAAACGACCTACGGTATTTGATTTGAAAGAGGAGGAGGATAGAGGTAAATTTTACGTGCATGATTAACAAATTGTAAGTGTGATATTCATCTCATTTGGTATCTCTTTCTCACTTGTTTATTATGCTTGCTGTTAATTATATTATGCTGGTCACTTGCTAGTCCCTCAGTGATTTAATGACGCTAAATCTGAATTACAAAGCGAAGCGCCGAGCTTGTTCGGTCTCCCTCACTTGCAAGTGACGTCGTATAGTGCGGAGTAAGGAAGAAATGTTCCAGTTCCAAATGATGCTTTAGACACATTGTTACCGTTCCAATCTTTAGAAATACTTCAACATTTCGAAACAGTGAGTCGGGTTCGGTAAATATTTACACGTGTACTAGTTAAAACCACTGTACGCTGTGCGCCGAATTAGTAGGACCTTGCGCGCGCACTTACATCGTTTTTTACTATGTTTTAACCTTACATAAACCCGATTGAATATTTGTGGTGCGAACTCAAGGAGCACTGATGAAGGTCACATCTTCAGGTACTGATAAACTGACACTGATTGGATTGGTTTCCAGACGAAAAGCCTGTCATAAAAATCAAACTTGCATTTGTGGAGTAAGGGCAAGAAATGGAGATTATCTTGTTTTCTGAAAGTGTCCATTTGGCAACTATTTCTTTTAGATATTCAAAACACTTTTAATGCTAAGTTATACTGTAAAGAGTTTATACCAACCGTTAAGAATAACCTTCAAAAACCAGTGTCAAAAATGTTCTAGAAACTTTTGATACTGGTTTTTCAAGGGTTTTCGTACACCGCGAAAATGCTTTACCTTCAACTGTTGGTTTCAGATTCTTTCTCTTTAATATTTTATAACTATGTGCCCATTCTAGGCCTAGTAGGTAGTGGTTTCACCACACTCTTTCACATTTCTGCCGCCAAGCAGCAGTGCAGTTGTGTTCCGGTTTGAAAGGTACAGCGATTTCAGTCCTCTGCAGGGGGAGATGATCAACGCACCTGTAACTTTCTTTGATAAAGATATTTGAAATTCATTCAAATTATCAATAGTTGTCTACCTTCCACTTTTTGATCAGTCTACATACAGTAATGCCATGTGGATTGCGACCGAAGCGGATTTTTCATTTTTAAATGAGCATTAAGGTTAAGCTTGCCACATAAAAACCTGTTTTTTGTAGATGAATTTAGTTATGTTTAAAATTTTCCTTTTTTTCTTTTCAGGATGAAGAGCATACATCAAGCTTGTCGCAACAAGAGGAAGAAAAGAAAGACATCTAATTCACGGGCAAACGTTATTTTACAAATTCTACGTATCTCAGGTTTCATATCCGTAGTTTGAATATGAAACTTTGTTGTTAAACATTAATGTAGGATATTTTTACTACATAATTTATACCCCGAAATCTTTTGGCCATAAGTCTGACAAACAGTGACTCATAACATTGAATAGATATTACTTTATACAGTAATATTATCTTTTTACTCAAAATTACTGGATATATGTATGATAAATGTATGTGACAATACAGTTCGACATTAAATAAAACACGATTAGTACTATTACTAATCGTTCTAATTATTTTGAAATTGTGAAATAAGTGAATTTTTAAAAATTAAAACTCATTAAAGAACTATTAAGTCTAATAAATAAAATTTCACTAAAGCGCCATTCGTATTGAATAGTGTACTGACATCGGACCGCAACATCGCTGACACAGGCTTAAGTGTCAATTTGCAATAAATCACGCAACTGAAGAATGTGATAGAAAGACATAAAAGCGGTAAAGTATGATCCACTTTTACCGATAAAACACCTTATCGATTAATAATATCGACCTAGGTCTCTTAGGCCCAGTGAACACTAAAAGCAAATACATCTTGTATCTAAGTAGCAAAAACTTTAATGCGTATTTGTACCAATCTGTATATCAGTTATTTGTAAACGTAAACGTCATTGACTAATCTATTAAATATATGCAATGAATAATAAATAGTGTTTTTCTCGATTAAAATATTATTCATTTTCTCTATATAAAATAATTGTGAAAAAATATTCCTGTTTACTATCATCATCTTCGTCATCATTTCAGCCTATCACCACTTCACTGTTAAACATAAATTGCCACAAAGCTCAGTCTTACGCCTCCTGCATCCATAGACTTCCCGAAAAATTTGATTGTTTGCTATAATATTATTTAAATTATTTATATATTTATTTATTTAATTAATATAATTAAGAGGACAATATCGTTGCTTTGAATTTTTAATAATATATAATATTAGGCTATATAATAGCAAGAGCAAAGGTTCCTTTCTGATAATAAAAGGCATCTAATGAAAATTACACACCTTGAGAAAAAACACGTTAAAAAGATAAGATACAAGTGAGGGATAAGAGAATTGCTCTTTTGAGAAGTGGCCGGTGCTGGTGGGCCGTGGATATGTGTCAGTGTTCCCGTGGCGCTGCCGATATGCAGCAAAAGTTCCACGTTTTAGTGAGTGCAAGCCCGACATACCTTATATTTTCCCCCGCGAGGACAGGTATGCAATACATATGTCTCCACGTACTAAAAATGCTTCACTAAAGTATTAGTTTTCTAATTTTTGCGCAGGAACCCTAAATAATTCCCGGATCAAATAAGCCTAACTATTCCTAAGGAAGTCCTTACCTTCTTGTGAAAATGACATCAAAGCATCGGTGTAAGAATCTCCCAGCCGTTTCTTCCTGTGGCTCGTCTAAGGCTTTAATAATCGCAATGTAGAGTCATTCAGACTGATGACGGGATAAACATCTCGAAAATTACTTGACCAAAGTCAAGCGGACCGATGACAGGTAGCAGCATCTAAGTTGCGAGGTGTATGTGGTACTGCGACCGCCGATCAGCATGCCGAGCGTGGCGATTATGGCAAATCCTCCGTATGGGAGAGGAATATGTCCTGCAGTGGACTATTGACAGGTTAAAAAGGTAAGATCCATTCCTTCTCGTGAATATGTGTCGCTTGAAAGTTCAACGAATTGTGACATCTGGTCATTACTTTTCGTCACGCTTCACGCCGCCCTCGGTTGCGACCGTCAGCTTCGTCAGTTTTTACCCTTTTTATGAGGACATCTTAATGAGTGGAAAATAACCTATAAATTTAAGTTCAATGGACCGACAACTTTTCGAGTTTTGCAAGTACAAAATTACACAGGCTGAATTTTTATGAAGTTCAGTAAGTTATACAGGTTGGATACGACGTTACTACATAACATTTATCTACATCTTTTTGTACGTGGTAAAGCCAAGCGGTGGCTTTTGCCGCTCGAATGCCGGCTTGACCGGGGCAGCTTCCAAAATTTATGACCACTCAATGAAGTCGTATTCAGTCTGTATATAGTTATAAAACAGTGTTTAGTCCCCGATACTGATCATTTTTCACAGTTTTTTGTTATTTTGACTCAAGGAATATTGCGCTAATTGTTAACCAGACCAACGAATATCGGCGCCGCTTCAATGCTCACGTAAAAGTAGCCGACACGCCGTCAAAGACCTCTGGCCGCTCTAGCCGATGTCAATAAACTGTTATTTACGTCGGATGGCATTCGAGTTTAATAAAAATTGGTGTTTAATTATTTTTTATTTATTTTATATTTTTCTCTCAACTTCCAAATAATAAAGAGCACTAGCATAACATAACGTATCCACCATTTCTGAGCTCTCACGAACATATAACTCGAGGCGGACAGAGGTCTAGACTACATTTTAGTCCGATTGTAATATATCATTATACACTAGATATTTCAATCTATCATATCTTTTACCGAATGTCAACCTCACTTGCATATGGTGTACTCTGCTTCTTAACAAAAGATTATCAGGTGACCAATCTACGGCGAAAAATCCATCCGAATTTGCCTAATTCGAATCCCCCTGACTAGACTAGATGGGGAGCAGCATTACTAGTGTGAGCGTGGTGAGTATGGACAAACCTTACAAGAAATGTACGCCGGCTTTTGATGATGCCTGGGCTACCAAGTCTGATTGAGAGAGTGGCCTGTCACACTTGTCTTATCCTATCTATGACTTGTTTGCGTCAATTCAATCCAGGAATTGTCATTTATAGAGAAATTCAGAATTCCGTTAACAATACTTTTAACCAGACCATCAAGACGATTTAAAATATAAACATGCATCCAAACGGTGGAACAGCGTAACATTTACATTTGGGACATAAAAACAAAATTATATTTTATTGAAGTTAAGAAAACAGCGGAGCTATAGCGGGGATGTTCGTTGAAGTAACTACCTCAGTACAATATTTAATTGCGCCTCATTCAGTTAGTAATGTTTAACTGTGGTTGGTGGTAACTAGTACTTTGGACTAACGCCATTAACTTTAGACTTTGTGTACTACTACCAACACTTTTTCGAAAATATAATGCTGGCTCAATTGTTAAAACATTTTAATTTAAATAAACTGCTACATCACAATCAGTTTGGTATTACAAAGGGTTACTCAATAACGGATGCTGGTCTAGCGCATATGCGACGTGAGAGAATTCCCAAGATGGCTTGGGTGTTTTTTGTTATCTATTCAAGGCCTTCGATTTTCTTCGTTGTTAAACACTTTTCAGGAAACTTCACCATTATGGTATAAGAAATACAGCGCTTCAACTTATTATGTTATTTCAGTCATCAAATTCAAAAAGTTGAAATCAAAGGTGAGAGTTCTTCCGGGTCGACGGTATGAATGGGCGTTCCGCAGAGCTTGATTCGCGACCCAAATTTTTCTCTTATTTAATTTAAATCACTAGGATTTTTTTTTATTATAGATTAAAAAGAAATAATTAAACAATATAGAGAGCTGTGGTAGCCTACTGGTTAGGGCGCTTTCTTTAGTTTCATAGACCGCGATTGGCCTGGTTCCGATTCTCGATGCCGGCACCAATAATATTTGTTAATAGCGATTTTAAATACTGAATTTACATAATGAACTATTACGGCGAATTCGGATTCATATTCCGCCATCATTCGGTCGCCAGAGCCTCATTCGAAGGCTAGCAAGGTGCATCACGTGCACGTACATGCTCGTTGGCCGGTATTTGAAGAAAGCGATGATATATTCCCCCTTACACCCCTTTTTTTTACTTAAAAAATGTATCTTAAAGATCTACATAGTACATAGCAGAAGTGGGTGGCCTAACTTAAAATATGTAAATCTGGTGTTATAGTTTTAGTACGATGTCATTTTTTTTTATTTTCTATTCTTTAAACTCTCTTAAATATATTCTACTAAATTTAAACTTATAGAATGCTATCTGCGACTCTGCACTCCTACAAATTGAATTTATATAAATGAACTTCTAGGTGCTTTAAATGTAAATCAAAATTGAAAGTTGAATCATATCCATTTAAAAAAAAACTTGAAGATAAATCGAAAGATATTTCTTTCGACATTCGATTCGTAGTAGTATCCCTCCGAATATATTTTTATTACTTTTCAAATGTGTAGATTTTTTCCTTCGCCACTGGCATTTATTAATTAATAATTAAAATAATTTAGCGTTGCTGACACCGGAATTTGTATTCGTGTAAATTAAAGCGAGCTTCCTGATCACTAAGTGATTACGTTCTTTAACTGTTCTGAGTAAAATACTTATGCCATAGTAATTTTATTGGTTTGAGATGTAAACACTTTACACACGTTTAATATTTTTCTTCTTAGTGCTCATTATGTTAAGCGAATTGGATGATTTGTTGCTGCTATTTTTACAACGCCTTTTCAAGTTGGCCGATTTGGTTTCCTTTCAAATTGTTTCTGTTTTTTAGTACCTTTTTACCTCTTTTTAAGCGTTTGGTTTTAAAAAATTGTCTAAAAACCTTCGGAATTACCATCCCCTCCTACATGTCAAAAATTAATTTTCTAGACCGGTGAAGGGTAGCGATAATGCGATAGCCAACCTGTCAGCCAAGCGTGACGATTACGATAAATATCCTGTAGTAGAATATTTAAATACCTTACCTTACTCACCGAACGAAACGCATAAGCATAAGATGATTTTTCTTTTCAAAAAAAAGTCAAAAATGCAACCTCAAAAATTTATTAAAAAAAAAGTGTTAGTATAAATCGAAATTTTTTTTCTGATTTATAAAAACGAAAAAATTATTACAAACTTAAGCTCGTTCTTTAAAATTTCTATAAAATTAATTATAAACAATACCCAAAGTAAATAAAACAAAAAAAACAAATTTAAAATAAAATTTAGAACCAGTAACAGTTTAGTAGTAATAACAATTAATAATTAATAATTAAAATAATTTAGCGTTGCTGACACCGGAATTTGTATTCGTGTAAATTAAAGCGAGCTTCCTGATCACTAAGTGATTACGTTCTTTAACTGTTCTGAGTAAAATACTTATGCCATAGTCATTTTATTGGTTTGAGATGTAAACACTTTACACACGTTTAATATTTTTCTTCTTAGTGCTCATTATGTTAAGCGAATTGGATGATTTGTTGCTGCTATTTTTACAACGCCTTTTCAAGTTGGCCGATTTGGTTTCCTTTCAAATTGTTTCTGTTTTTTAGTACCTTTTTACCTCTTTTTAAGCGTTTGGTTTTAAAAAATTGTCTAAAAACCTTCGGAATTACCATCCCCTCCTACATGTCAAAAATTAATTTTCTAGACCGGTGAAGGGTAGCGATAATGCGATAGCCAACCTGTCAGCCAAGCGTGACGATTACGATAAATATCCAGTAGTAGAATATTTAAATACCTTACCTTACTCACCGAACGAAACGCATAAGCATAAGATGATTTTTCTTTTCAAAAAAAGTCAAAAATGCAACCTCAAAAATTTATTAAAAAAGTGTTAGTATAAATCGAATTTTTTTTCTGATTTATAAAACGAAAAATTATTACAAACTTAAGCTCGTTCTTTAAAATGTCTATAAAATTAATTATAAACAATACCCAAAGTAAATAAAACAAAAAAACAAATTTAAAATAAAATTTAGAACCAGTAACAGTTTAGTAGTAATAACAATTAATAATTAATAATTAAAATAATTTAGCGTTGCTGACACCGGAATTTGTATTCGTGTAAATTAAAGCGAGCTTCCTGATCACTAAGTGATTACGTTCTTTAACTGTTCTGAGTAAAATACTTATGCCATAGTAATTTTATTGGTTTGAGATGTAAACACTTTACACACGTTTAATATTTTTCTTCTTAGTGCTCATTATGTTAAGCGAATTGGATGATTTGTTGCTGCTATTTTTACAACGCCTTTTCAAGTTGGCCGATTTGGTTTCCTTTCAAATTGTTTCTGTTTTTTAGTACCTTTTTACCTCTTTTTAAGCGTTTGGTTTTAAAAAATTGTCTAAAAACCTTCGGAATTACCATCCCCTCCTACATGTCAAAAAATAATTTTCTAGACCGGTGAAGGGTAGCGATAATGCGATAGCCAACCTGTCAGCCAAGCGTGACGATTACGATAAATATCCTGTAGTAGAATATTTAAATACCTTACCTTACTCACCGAACGAAACGCATAAGCATAAGATGATTTTTCTTTTCAAAAAAAAGTCAAAAATGCAACCTCAAAAATTTATTAAAAAAAAAGTGTTAGTATAAATCGAAATTTTTTTTCTGATTTATAAAAACGAAAAAATTATTACAAACTTAAGCTCGTTCTTTAAAATTTCTATAAAATTAATTAAAAACAATACCCAAAGTAAATAAAACAAAAAAAACAAATTTAAAATAAAATTTAGAACCAGTAACAGTTTAGTAGTAATAACAATTAATAATTAATAATAAGTAACAATTAAGACATTTTGTAACTTAGCCTAATTAAAGTTCTCGCTTGAAGTGACTTCCCCTATTGCGTACGCAAAGTCGCATTCTTTTTCTGAGTTAACTACAAATTATTCCGCATCGCATTTACTGCGTTTATAATTCTTGTTTTGAGTTCTTCCGCGAATGACAGGTGAGACATCGTAAAAAACATATTTTTTATTAACATTGAAAGACATTTTCGTCATTTGTCAATTTGACCTTGATCATGTGAACGTAGACTCGGTCACAGGTGGTAAACAAAAATACATATTACAAAATCAATACCGTATAATATGGGTTCACACGGGTTTAATTACCACAACTTCAGACCAAGACACGGTCGTAAGAGCTTATTATTTGTGTAATATCTTAGCGGCACGCTCGCGTAAGTATCACTGCAGTTCGAATTAACCAGACATTCATGACCCCTGCTTTATACGAAGGTCAACTGAGTCTAAATTATGCGAATTTTTAGCCTCCACCAAAGATTTTCAAGTTGATGCCATTTAGATTGATTATTCCAAAGCGTTTTGAAAAATAAACCATATCTGTTGAGCCAAATACTCTTTCGGTGTGGAAGCTCATTTATAATATTAAAGGATATTTTTCTGTATCGACATGTAGGACCAATTATTCAAAAAATCAATGTCTATTTAGAGCTTGTTCAACTCATATTGCTAAATATAAATACTTGGATATATGTTACAAATCCTTTTCTAGATTTGTTGTTGCAGTAAAAAATATAAAAGTATGATTTGTATGGTTCTGCGGGATAAAAATAAATAGTTTAATTTAGTTTATATTCAAATGCGTTAATCATTATCAGTATAATAATTGAAGTACAGTGAACAGTAAGTATAATCATTGAACTTCATTCATAATTATATGTATAAGATTTAGTATGTATCAGATAAATGTACATATCGTTGTTTTTTGTTTTAAGTCTGTCTACGCAACAATATGTTTTATTTGGCTGTAAACTATGTTGGCTTAAATAATAACTTTAATGAATGTCATCATGCATTTTAAGAGCTGTTTGTTTCCTAATATAATTAAATAAATATGGGACAGCACAGTACGGAGAGCTCAAGCTGTAACTTCGGATCCATTTAACCGATTGAAATAAAATTTAGTTGTGTTTTGTTTGAAAGTTTATATGTATTAGTGAGCCTATAAGCTAAATAACGAATATAATTTTAATTAAATCAATCACGCCGTTTACGTAACGCACGTAATCAGCAAAACATACAGAGATGCAAACCAACTAAAATTCTAAAATTGTTTAAATGGCTTTTACTTCCCTCCCAAACATCCCCAATTTTACCAAAAACAAATAAAAAATTCCAAAAAATGTTTAATGCACAAACTCACAATTCACAGTTTTATTATTTGGATTAATGAACGTATAGGATTACAATAGAGATATTCGAAACTAACGAAATAATAACCTAATAAAAAAATCGAAGTGTTTTCTGAAGTTTTTCTGAGGTCCAGGATTTTTTCAAATTTAGTTTTGATTTAATAATCAATTAAATTGTTAGTAATTTTTACTCTTAAATATTATTATGAGTTCATGTTAATAAATGAATTTATAACTATGTCAGTATTGTTCTTAATAAATAATCTTAGTAAATTTGGTGGAAATAATTTAACGCTCAGCTTATAATCTGATAATCGCGATTTTTTTCTAGTGACAATAGTGCATTGCCTTTCTCCCTCGCACCGCTTTTTTTTACCGAGTTCTATTCATACCGTGTGGCGGGGGGAATTGAAGAATCATATTTACGGTTGACCACTATTTCTTAATACAATCGGTAGTTGTCCATGCAGAGGTACACATTCGTTTTTATTTTTCCGTATCTGTTGTATTAGTTATTCGATAACAATGGAGTAAGGCTCAGATACAATGTTAGAGACACGGGACGCAACACAACCAGACCTTCTTCTTCATTTTACGTGAGTTCAATGCTGATAGGCTCTCTCTCCATAAAAGCACCAACAAAAGCTGGCATCATATATGAAAGGGTTGTCCATACTCACTAAACAAGGCAATTTTTTTTATTACATTTAAACTTTTGCTACTATCACCATTAATTTCTTTTTATGATATTTATTAGATTTGGGACAACACGACAGGTGGTGAGCCTGTTACCGTCTTAGTGACCAATCCATCGATGCAAATTGTACATGAGTTTTGAAAAATCTCTACGAGTCTACGAGAGGTACGAGTCCTCCATACAGGAGATGAGAGTGATGAGAGTCTCCTGATTCGGAAGGAGATCCTCTAACCACTCGGCTATCATTGATTGATGTATTCATCGTAATTGGCAATTGGTATACTAACTGTATTTTTTATTTATTTTTATTTACAATATCTATCTTAGATGTTGTAAATAAACATTTCAAGAAGCATTTGATCATTGTATAATTGAGTAGACTGTTGACGTTACATATGAAATAAATATGAAGAATTTCTAAATTAAATAAATAATTGCCAAGAGATTTTTGCTATCGTTTTTATTTTTATAAGACATTGCAAATAAGAGTCCTGGTTTGTGGTGAGTCATTGCTGGCAGTATACTCGTCAGCCCTTGAGTAGGCTTGAGCGAAAAGGTGGAGAGGTCCTACTTTCCAAATTGCAGGAATCATCGCCGCAAGGACAGGCTTTGCACAACAACTTTATTCAGACCCGGTTTTACACGTGTATTCACATTTTCGTTATATAACCATGTAAGTTCTGTTTTTATAAAGAGAAAATTACGTAAAATGTAAAATATGAAAAAATTAAAAACGATTTTTTTTGAAATTATATATTTAATCAATGGAAGGATGTACTATTATTATCTAGGCACTGTCGCCATTTTAAAGTTAGTTCATTGATTCCAATGCTGAAAAAATCTTGGGAGCGAGAATCAATAAAATCTTTGAAAGCGGTTTGGACTGCCTTATAGGAATTGAATTTTTTTCATTGCAAGAAATTGTCCCAATTCCGAACAAAGTCGTTATCTGTTGGAGCAAGGCCCGGGGAGTATGGTGGGTGTGGAAGTTGTCATGAAGCAGCAGTAAGAGTGAGTGTTCCAAAATAAACCCTGCGGACGGCCAGAGACCCAAGTTGACAATGAAGAATTAAAGGTGATCGTGGAAGCGGATCCATCGCAAATCACGTCAGAGTTAGCGGCAGGCTTCGGTGTAAGTGACATTCACTTGAAACAAATTGGAAAAACGAAAAAGCTTGATAATTGGGTACTGTATGAATTGTGTGAAGCACACGCTAATTTCATATGTAAAGACCTAATATTACATTCATAAGTAAGTAAAGGACCACCGCCCTTGAGGATCGCGGTAGCGTGCGATAGGGTGCCAAATGAGTGGGATTATTCTTGGTAAAAAAAGTTCTTTTATTGCATTTAACAAGTTTCATAAGATAATATTATCATTAAGACCGTGAGATCCTAGTTTGTGTTACGGTCACCGCAATTTATTTTTCTGTGTGTTTAACATTTTTATACCTTTGATGCTTCTTTGTAATCCCTGTTAATATACTACTGCGAGCTAAAGATAGGACAATGAAAGTGTTTGCTAATCACTGCACGTAGTCAATTCCAGTACATGCTTTAGTAATTAGTAATTCACCATATGACGGGCTGTGGTTAATCTTTAATTTTTTTTTCTTTGAACTCTTAATTTTAGTTTGGAAGAACATATTTATCTGGTAGTCTCTCTTCAGTCTGCCGTATTTATATTTGTATTATTGTGTTCATTTTTTTCAATGAAAGATTTCCTAATATAAGTTCAGGCAATTTTTTGGAATTGTAATTAAAGAGTATACATTCCATTACAAGTTCCTTCGACATACGATACTTACATAACTCTCAACATCTACTTTTAAGAAACTTTTTGTATTTGAGAGATAAGTGTTGTTGACCAATTCGTTAAATGATCATACTGTAGTTTTATTTCTGCCAACTCGTCCGTAGTGAATGTCAATATCTACGTGTTTAATATTTTCATAACGAATCTTTATCAGATTTTCACTGGTTGCAATATATGTTTCATATTTGGTGAATAAAGCCTATTTGCGTCTAAGTGAAAAAGTGCATTTTGTCCACAAGAATTAGTTAATTTCGTTACCTAAGTTTTAATTTGTATTAAAATGTACACTAGCAAATATGAATTACAATTGCACGGATCATGTAATCCCGATTTCGAGATTTGCGTACATTGACTATGAATGTATGTTAGATTGGTTGTGCTAACATTGGCCTATGCAAACAGAATTTACATGTAAATATCGGACGTAACTCGCGTAATCTGAAAACTGTTGTGAATAATTGGTTATGAGTCTTTATTTTGCATTGCATTATATTTAGGATGTTTTATTGTAAAATTTATTTAATGTCACATGTTTGTGAATGTACGATGATGAGACAACATTGCGAAACTAAAGCGTTTTTGGATTCCAGAACATATTTTGGTAAAAGCAGTGACGTAGTTTTAACAAGTAGTTATTTTTCCTACGATAGCAATTTTAGTCGTCAACAAGATAAGAAAACAAATATGAGTTTTGTGTTAAATATTGTTAATTGAAATTATTTTTTTAAGAAGACGCGTTTGGCCGTTTATACGACCACACGTACATATGCTTTTCATCTGTAAGCACAACGGAGAAGGTATAATGACAAAATTTAATAATGAATATTTCCATACAAAGATTAAGAAAATTTTACAAACTTTACTAAAACTAGTTAACAATTGTTGTGGAATATCCAAAGTACTGTAGGTAACTAAACGTAACTTAAAGTCGCGTCTAAATTAATAAAAATTCGATGAGTGTTGAACACTGCTTGATGTGGAAATAGTTTCCCCACCATCCCTCACATCCCCCAAATATCCATAAAGGTCGGGAACGCACCTGGTGTAGCAGATGTACTTGGGTGATGGTAATGACTTAAAATCAGGTGAGCCACTAGCTCGTTTTCCTCTTTCCTTTAAAAAAAACTAAAAATTTTACAAACAGAGCCGAAAGGCAATAATTTGTGTACAAGTGCACAAATATTATGTTTGGAAATCGTAGCTAGGCCCTCAATAGTCAGATAAGCTAACCACTAAACCAATAAACAGAACTGATCTACTTTAATTAAATTAGTTAATTTCGTTACCTAAGTTTTAATTTGTATTAAAATGTACACTAGCAAATATGAATTACAATTGCACGGATCATGTAATCCCGATTTCGAGATTTGCGTACATTGACTATGAATGTATGTTAGATTGGTTGTGCTAACATGGGCCTATGCAAACAGAATTTACATGTAAATATCGGACGTAACTCGCGTAATCTGAAAACTGTTGTGAATAATTGGTTATGAGTCTTTATTTTGCATTGCATTATATTAAGGATGTTTTATTGTAAAATTTATTGAAAAATTGAAAAAGTGCATTTTGTCCACAAGAATTAGTTAATTTCGTTACCTAAGTTTTAATTTGTATTAAAATGTACACTAGCAAATATGAATTACAATTGCACGGATCATGTAATCCCGATTTCGAGATTTGCGTACATTGACTATGAATGTATGTTAGATTGGTTGTGCTAACATTGGCCTATGCAAACAGAATTTACATGTAAATATCGGACGTAACTCGCGTAATCTGAAAACTGTTGTGAATAATTGGTTATGAGTCTTTATTTTGCATTGCATTATATTAAGGATGTTTTATTGTAAAATTTATTGAAAAATTGAAAAAGAATGTACGATGATGACACAACATTGCGAAACTAAAGCGTTTTTGGATTCCAGAACATATTTTGGTAAAAGCAGTGACGTAGTTTTAACAAGTAGTTATTTTTCCTACGATAGCAATTTTAGTCGTCAACAAGATAAGAAAACAAATATGAGTTTTGTGTTAAATATTGTTAATTGAAATTATTTTTATTGCTTTACAACGCCTCGCAGTATTGGAGTAGAATGGAAAGCCTTTGCTTGCTCTCAATCCTTTGAAAACAATTGTAAGAATAACATGCCTTTGATCGGTGTGATAGATACTTTAATTTAAGCCCTTATTTTCATATTTAGTTGTACGTTGTGTTTGAGATGCAAAGAAATGTTAACCGTTCTAAACATTTTGTTCGTTCGCAAAGTTGACCCTTCCTTGTAAACTAGCTGCAAGCGAAAATATATTATAGAACATTAGTTTAAGTTGAGTATATCGCGTGACCTTGAAAAACGATAATAATGCTCTCAAGGCTTTTGCGTTGTGGGGTGTACAAAATTACTTTTGTAATTATTATAAGTATAAGCAAACGGGCCGCATAGTAATGCGCTCCGTTCCCTTGTACTTTAACCATGTGTTTTTTGTTAAAATTTATTGAAAAATTGAAAAAGAATGTACGATGATGACACAACATTGCGAAACTAAAGCGTTTTTGGATTCCAGAACATATTTTGGTAAAAGCAGTGACGTAGTTTTAACAAGTAGTTATTTTTCCTACGATAGCAATTTTAGTCGTCAACAAGATAAGAAAACAAATATGAGTTTTGTGTTAAATATTGTTAATTGAAATTATTTTTATTGCTTTACAACGCCTCGCAGTATTGGAGTAGAATGGAAAGCCTTTGCTTGCTCTCAATCCTTTGAAAAACAATTGTAAGAATAACATGCCTTTGATCGGTGTGATAGATACTTTAATTTAAGCCCTTATTTTCATATTTAGTTGTACGTTGTGTTTGAGATGCAAAGAAATGTTAAACGTTCTAAACATTTTTGTTCGTTCGCAAAGTTGACCCTTGGAAACTAGCTGCAAGCGAAAATATATTATAGAACATTAGTTTAAGTTGAGTATATCGAGTGACCTTGAAAAAACGATAATAATACTCTCAAGGCTTTTGCGTTGTGGGGTGTACAAAATTACTTTTGTAATTATTATAAGTACAAGCAAACGGGCCGCATAGTAATGCGCTCCGTTCCCTTGTACTTTAACCATGTGTTTTTTTGTTAAAATTTATTTGACGGTGAACGATAACAATCGTTAACGATAACAATAACAATTCTCATGCATCTCCGTGCTTAGTAAACATGTTTAACCATTGACTGATAGGAAACACATTGTTATAAAATTGTTAGTCGTAAATTAGTGTTGAAGGCTAATAGTAAAGTAACTTAAAAAATCTTACTAGTTTGTGTGTGCCACCGGTCCGAGTATTTTCAGTCAGGCGTTTTTCGAGATGATTATTCCGCCATCTATTGGACGTGCTCCTGCGTTTCGTTCAGTGAATGAGGTGACCAAAGGCCCACTCCCCAGCTCCCCCATCCCCCTCCTCATCCATCCTCCCCCTACTCATCCTCCCTCCCATCCCCCAAATATCCTTAAAGGACGGCAACGCACCTGCAGCTCCTCTGGTGTTGCAGATGACGGTAATCACTTACGTTCAGGTGAGCCGCATGCTCCTTTGCCTCCTTTCCCAAATAAGAACAACCTAAAAATGTTCCACAGTAGGGCAATGGCCCCCTCTCAATATGTGTCAGAGTTTTGTAGTCGGTAAGTCGGGGATGGCGGACTTCACATAACCGCTAAATATATATTTTTATAAAAAGGAACCCTTCAGACAACAGACCCTTCTTTCGAAACGATGGTAGATTTAATAAAACTACAGTCATTTGACTAGAGATATTTATGTTACTATGTCGAGGAATAAATTATTTCATTTGACTCCATCGAAGAGCACTTGGATAATTCAAGATTTCCAAATGTTATTGGTGCCGGCGCCAAGGTCACTCGCGTACTTTGAAATTGCACCTATTTTTCGTAGAGAGCGAGAAAGAGAGGACTAGCAAGCGTAATGAGCAACAAGCAAGAAGCTACCCTACTTTTGCTGCATATGTCGTTATTGCAAATTCAATTACGCAGGGAGTAACCGAACAATGCTCTATCCATAGCCCGCTGAATGACTTTGAGCGTCGTTGTACGGCTTGCAGTGAAATACCACGTCGATGTTCCGTAAGACATTACTGAAAAAAAAAACGCACTGGTTGTGTTTTACAATAAATATTAATCTTTTAAATTTAACAAGGTGGTTGTCAGTCTAGGGGTATTCTTTCCTATTCCTTTCGCTGACAGGTTTTGGAGCCCTCTCAGATATTTAGTAGATAGTGCTAGTAAATGAGCTCAATACGTCTGTGACACAGAGGTAAGACATAACGAATTATGAGTTAGTGTTATCACAGTAAAACATCTTGCATGTTACTGAGCAATAATAATTATAGTCGGTTTATGAGACAACGACTAGTTTGCCATAGCATTACACACGCGGGGGTAGATGTACGCATATGCACACGAAACTACGTTTCAAGTGCAAATAAATAATTTATATTACTTTGATTCAAAACATATAGATACTCATAATTTTCATACGAGACCAATTAACAACTCAAAAAATTCATTATAATTATTTGCAGCAAAGTAAGCTGTGTGCAAAGACTAATCTCACAGTCTTTTAAGAGCGTTTACGTCTCTGAGCTTTTCATAGAAACTTGCACTAGAAAAAAAAGAATTTCCACTTTCAAAATTCTTCAAACTTAATATATCTATGTTAATGAAACTTGGTACGTATAAGCAGGATACAAAGGTCTATAAAGTTATAAGAATACATTTTCGAAATCTCTCGTTACAAATGAGATAATTGTAATTATTTGTTATTATGGAAAACTTAAAATCGCTCCAATTTATCTTTTATACTCTTTTTGAAAATGTTCCTTTTTGTTAGGTAAATTGAAGGTTATAGTAACTTGCTTATCATTTCAGATCTCATCACCACTTTGTATTAGAATGAATGGACGATATCGTAAATATCTCGATTTTTATGTCTTTTTTGGCTAAGTCAATGTTTAACATATTTGTTTGCTTGTAACACCGAGGTTGCGGAGGTTATGGAGCTGTTCAACAAGCTTGAGTTGTCCAATAATTTCAAATTTGGTTTACAAAAATATAATCATGTCTCTGAAACCTAAGAACAATTTCACTATCAGCATAAATATTACGAAGCCACGGTAACCGAACACGGTAACCGAATTATTATGGGATCTACTTCCGAATGAGACCAGGGTTCGATCCCCCGTGTGGAGAGCTCGTACTAATGAGTTTTTGAAATTTATGTACGATTCGGGTCGTTAGCTTGGACACTGAACACGTGGTCTTACCATCATAACTTTGTTTCTCTTGTGACAAGTGGGTTGAAACATCTAATACAAAAACCTTCAACTATTACGATAAACTCAATTTTGGGTTTATGGAGCTAAGAGCTTATTTTTTATCTATTTAAATATTACGAACTAAAATGGATTTCTGTACATTATATGGTTGTGAAAATTCTCTGCCTAACCTAACCACCTTTATCGTTCTGAACAGTATAACTTTGGTAAATTTTTTTGGAATTGGGATGAAAAACAAGTCGATAGTCCCCCTGATTGTAAGTTACCACTGTAGCCCACGAACATATGCAAATAACTTCAATCGAAAATGGTTACAGATGCGTTGTCAACTCTGAAGACAAACATGGAGTACCTCATAGTCTGTAATTCTATAATAATATTCCCTCTCTGAACCTTTCAAACCGGAACACAACCGTGGTTAAACTGTTGATTGGCGACAGAAATGGTTAACAGACAGTACCTACCCAGACAACTCCTAGTTATAAAATTATAAAATAACGAACATTTTCATGGCAGCGTTCCGAGATCTAAGAAAGTCATTCACTCTCATCTCCAAACACACACATCGACAAGCACTCATCTCAAGTAGACGGACGCGCCAGATAACGATTAAAGAGATAACGAAGTTTTTTTGTCATCTCTGCTGGTTGCTGAATGGATAAGAGGATGGGAGGTACCCAGGTGACTCCTAGACAGAGAAGGAGTCTACCACCTCTTGCCACTTACTATTGAAAAAACTCTCTACAAATAAAAATTTCCAGACTCAAAAACTTACAGACAAAATAACTCTTCTCGTGTCATGATGACATCACAAGTTTATAATCAAAAGTTAATTAGAGATTATTGGTTACTAGTGGCTGCCCGCAGCTTCATCCGCGTTATATGATTTTTATTCAAAAGGAACTTTTGATTGACATAACGTAACACTAAGTGACGTAATCTACTTTCTGGCATAATTTTCGTGATTTTTGTTCAATAGTGTACGTGACATCTCAATGAGCAACAAACATCCAAACATACAAAGTTTCACATTCATCATGAATATAAAATATTCTTTATGTTCATAGTATAATAAGTTTTATATGATAGGACATAATAATAAACATATTCTATATGCATAAAGAATTTCGATTCAATCAAACAAATTCGCATACTTATTTCAGCGTTTTTTGTGTAAACATAATAAAAACACTGTTCCGATTAATCGTGGATTTTCGTGTTCAGTTTTAATCGAATCCATTTTGTTACTGGTTTTGTCATTTATGGAATTATCTTGTCAAAGATTCAATTGTTGATAAAGTATTAAAAGTGTGAAGATTTAAAATACCAAGGAATTTGAATTACTAGTTTGGCTATAAATAACAGTTTAAAAAATCTTTTTCTGAATGCATATTTTGAATATATCGATCGATTTGCCGTTATGTAATATATAATTTTTTACCGTGATTGTTAAATTAAATTATGGATTGGGTCGTTAAAGAAAACAGAATTGCAGTGATTGATTTGCATCAAGTAGGTAGGCCCCGCTGTTGCAGTTATGGCGGGGCCACGGGAAAAGAGGAGTGCCGCCATTACGATGCGTCGTCCTCTCTACCCTCCGCGGCCGAAATGTGGTCAGATCCGCCGCGGAGTGCTAGGACGACTGATGTTTACGAGTGCAATTATTCCTCATCACCATGGCCTCTGGTTGGCGGATTCGGGTGTCCGTGTCGACGTCCGTGTTTCGGTGCGCCTGGCCAGAAGGTAGAGAGAAAGGGTCCTATCTCGAGCGTCTTGTCCTTCACGAATCGTTTCGAGTGTCTTTCACACAGCTTCATTTTTGAGAAAAACGAGTAAAGACTTCGGCCAAAGTTAATCAAACCTTTTTACGGATTTTATCGCGTTTAATTGACCTTTTTAATCCCGCCATTAAAATGTGTAAAAGTGCGAATATTTCGCATAAATACAAGAATTTTTTTATAATAATTTTTAGAGCTGGCGCATGTTTAGTTACTCAATTTTGCTTTATTTCAATCTTTATTTAATTTAGCACATATGATAAGATTTTATGAAAACAATATCCTTTCCCTTATCTCTTTATCTCTCATTATCTCTTTAAATTATAGGCAATTAGCAGACATAATGCCCAGTGAGCGTTCTTTTCCAGTTTACCACGAGTTTAACAAAACAATCTAAGAGGCTTCTTTTAAATAAATATTCAACCATATTGAACACAACCCTTATTAAATATAAAAAAGGGCGATTATACCATTTTTTCTCTAAAGATTTTCAAGGGACTTATATTTCAGTACTGTAGTATGGATAAAATGAATGCCAGCTTACATCGCACTTTCTTAGAGAGATCTTCAAAAGTGGAATAAGACGGATATAAATATATAAATTATTTCTGTTAACGAACTTAGTATGATCAGATATTTACAATAAACGATTAGATGATATTAGATACTACAAACACGTACATATACATGTATATTTCTTCTAGAATTTAAACAGGTTCAGGTACAGGTATCTCCAAAATTTGTATATTTATTTATTTAAGTGGCGTAGATTTTGTAAACAATTTGTAAAATCTATAAACATTAATGGAAACCCTTTTAACCATTTCAAAGCTAAGAGACGGTTAATGACTATAGTCTAAATGCGAATTCGAAAGTAAGATGTTTAGTTTAGAAGACCATATCCAAAACCATTAGATTAATTAAATGACTCAATTTTCTCCATTTTCCGCCATGATTGTCTACTTTCACGCAAGTTAACTACAAAGGGATGTTTTAATTCATAGGTAGACAAATGGAAAGATAATCGTTGATCTTTTTTGAAACATATTTTTTGTTTCTTCTATCTAATTGTATTACAATAATTTATAAAATACTTATTATTTGACCGATTAATGACCGATTAATTCTACGCTGACAACATACGAACACTATCTATAGTTATCAACTATGCAGAACATATTATAGTTTCGCAAGTGTTCGCGCAATCACAGAGGCACTCTTCTTCACCATCATGTATTCGTTGTGACGCTTATGTGGTATATCTAAGGAAGGGTCGAATGTAGTGTCATAGATACGTGAAGAATCACTACACCGTACCCGCAAAACCAATAATTTGTGTTGCTATATTATTAGTTTCGACTGGGATTAAAACTCAGGATCAGTTGTCACGTATGCTAATCATTAAGCCATGTGGCCACCGCTAACAACTGAGAATTAATATAATCAACACAATTACATCACTAATATTCACTTCCATTTTAGCTCTATGTTACCTGCAGTCCCGCCTTCTCATCACCATGTCCAAAATAATATAAACGCGTGGTTCTGCGGAAGTTACTAACAGAACAGAACAACCCTCTGCTCAATACTCTGAATAAAAGTTTTATAATTAATTCATAGTGTCGTCATAGGCTTTTAAATAAACTTAATGAAAAGATACGAAAGAAATTAGAAACAAGAAATTGATTAAGAAGATGCAGATAGTGCAGTGAATATCAATTCAGAAAACATTATTCAAAAGTGAGTATCATATCATTTCGTGTGGTCTCGGCGTAAAAATCTGCCACCGTCTTTGTTCCCGTGGATGTAGTAAGTGGCGACAATAAAAATTTTAAATATCGCAGAAGCTACTTCCAGATGGCAGGATAGCCATCTCTAAGATTACTAAAACAAAATAAAGCAGACCGATGACAGGCAGCAGCGTCTAAAGAGCGAGGTGTGTGAGCGACTGCGATCGACAATCCGCTTTCGGGAGCATTGAAAATCATCCTCCTTATCGGCCCACAGGACTCACATAAGGAGGGTATATCCTGCAGGTCGGTAAGGTAAGGAGTTGTAATTATCACTCTTGGTTATCGTCACATGATTTTAATCATTTTATTTTATAAGGTGCACACCTACTTGTTGAAAGTACATGTGTATCATTTCGTGGACCTTTAATTAAGTTTCTGGTGTGAATAACTATAAGGTTGTGGGTATTCTCGTAACAATCAATTTTTTTTAATTATTAATTCCTAACTGTAACTCATAAATTAATTAAGTCTCTTTCTTTTTAGTGTTGGTTTAGATGACGTAGTGTATGTAATAAATAGTTGATGCGGATATTCAAGTCAGAATATTTTCTAAACCATATTTACAAAAACAGGGTTGTACATTAACCCAATTAGTTATTTCATTATCATCAATATCATCATTTTGGGCCTGATATACATGAAATGCTAATTTCCGCCAGCTACCAAAACATAAGGTTTTTGTGGTATTTTTCTGAGTCATATACATCACCTGGGGGTCAGATGAATGTTCTATACTCTTACGGCGCCACTTCACGATTTGCTGTTTAATGAACATTAAATCTATAAGCATAAAAATTCAAGGCAGATTCGTAACGAGGTCATAAAGTTCATTTCAATGAATACTCTCTAGGCAATGGGGTGGTTTAACTGCAAGTGAATGGCTCTCGAGCAATAAAGCTATACGAGTCGTTTACGCTTTTTTATTATAGTTTTCTTACTGTTTATTCAACAGATTTACTGTTACGTAAGTTCCTTAATTTTGTAAATCATATAAAAGGAAACACTGAAATAAATTTTTTTATTATTAATTCCTAACTGTAACTCATAAATTAATTAAGTCTCTTTCTTTTTAGTGTTGGTTTAGATGACGTAGTGTATGTAATAAATAGTTGATGCGGATATTCAAGTCAGAATATTTTCTAAACCTTATTTACAAAAACAGGGTTGTACATTAACCCAATTAGTTATTTCATTATCATCAATATCATCATTTTGGGCCTGATATACATGAAATGCTAATTTCCGCCAGCTACCAAAACATAAGGTTTTTGTGGTATTTTTCTGAGTCATATACATCACCTGGGGGTCAGATGAATGTTCTATACTCTTACGGCGCCACTTCACGATTTGCTGTTTAATGAACATTAAATCTATAAGCATAAAAATTCAAGGCAGATTCGTAACGAGGTCATAAAGTTCATTTCAATGAATACTCTCTAGGCAATGGGGTGGTTTAACTGCAAGTGAATGGCTCTCGAGCAATAAAGCTATACGAGTCGTTTACGCTTTTTTATTATAGTTTTCTTACTGTTTATTCAACAGATTTACTGTTACGTAAGTTCCTTAATTTTGTAAATCATATAAAAGGAAACACTGAAATAAATTTTTTGATTCACTTCTTTTGCATACAGGTTGTAAAGGGCAGATGTTATTTTAAATAAAATTTCGAAACTTCGTCTTCGACTGTTGATTTTATTACAACAGCCTTTCAAACACCATTGCTTAAATGTAATGTAAAAGATTTTTTATGTATATATATATTTTATAACTAGGAGCTATCCTCGGCTTTACCTGCATGGTCATAAATTTGATCCTACGAGAACACTTAATAGATATAAAGTATCTTATATTCTATTCCATGCTATAATTTATAACTCTACCAAATATCTGTCAAATATAAGTTCTGTCCCTTAAAAGAGACCGAAGACACATAAATTCACATTTTTAATATTAAGTTTTACTTGTTTTATATAACGTTACCCTTATTTGTTAAACAGTTTATTATTTAGCACTTCAAGAAGCTATGTTTAAAAAAATATTCGATCAAAATGAGTGAAATTGCTCTTTAGACAAACTCATTTAAACATCATCATCATCATCATCATTTCAGCCTATCATAAGTCCACTGCTGAACATAGGCCTCCCCCAAAGATTGCCACGAAGCTCGGTCTTGAGCCACCTTCATCCATCGACTTCCCACAAACCGCGCAGGTCGTCACTCCATCTTGTGGAGGGTCGTCCTACAGTGCGTTTGCCTGTAAAACATAACATATGTTCGTTTAAATATACTCTTTAAAAATTCATACGTACATAAATACACAAAGATTCTGAAATTCTGTTATCGAAAGTCTTGTTTTGTAAAGCGAATGAAAATATTTCCAAATTTGGTCTACGTTATCGTTCCTAATTATACCATTGGTACACGGTTGGTTGGTGGCGTGTAGAGTAACGAAAGCTGTTCTTATTTCATGTAACTGTATAATTTTGAACAAATTATCAAGTCTAGAAAAAGGTCTTATCGTATTTTACTAATTGCACTGATGGGCATTTTAGTAAATACGGTAGTGGAATGAATCTTGTCAGAAAGTCATTCCAGGCTTTTGCTGAGACATGCTTAAATTCTTAGAACAGCCATGATTCTGATAACATTAACAACGGTATTATAATCATGATCCTAAAAAGTATACAAAGGCCTCCTTCTCAAACATCTAAGAGGGTTTTGGATCTCAGGGTCTACCACGTTACTCCAGTGCGAGTCGACGGACTTCACATCACACCGGGGATCGAACCCAGGTAGTATGTATGTGATACGTAGTACCTGGCGTACTATGAAACTAAAGCTAAAGCTGAACCGCCTGAATTAGATAAAACTCTGCATGTTTAGTGATGATGTACAACACTGAAATGTTATATGTGTCATCATTCATCATTTCAGCCTATTAGAAGTCCACTGCTGAACATAGGCCTCCCCCAAAGATAGTTATATGTGTGGTCGTATTAAAATAAAATGGGTATAATAGGTGTTCTAATTTCATGTTTAAGAAAATTGGAAGTAAAACATTGTTAAGCAGATTTATATTTTTTTTTACGCTCATATATACAGTTTCAATTTAGACTCGTTAAACTGAAAGCTCTCAGTTATTTAAAGAAGATTTGCGCAAGGTTTTTGAATTTTTATGGCATATTCACTGTGGAAGATTTATTATAAGATTTCAAGAGCTTCACCGCTTTAGCATTTCCCTTTTATTTAAGTCACCAATGGAAGCTTAAGAAGTTCGTTTATAAATGAGATATATTTTTTTCTGTACATTCATGGGTGCTCAATTCAGATCCAAGCTTATATTCAGATTAGTTAGATGCATTAATGATATATAGTGCGTTGTATCATACGTTATTCGCTCGCCGTAGATAAATGTCATATTGTATTTTCATTATATACATATTTATAGATAATAATGTTTTAAATGTACTTTATGTTAATATGATTATTATTTCCAAATTTCAAGTAATAAGCACTAAATAAACATTCTAAGTCATCACTTGCGCTTTTGCTTGATAAGAAACTTACGTTGTAGTACGGTATTTTTGGGTGGGGCAATGGCCTCGAATATTAATATTAAGTAAGTATCCTTCATACAAAATAAAGCTGACGTCATGGATGAAGAAAGCTTTATTCGTTTATGATCAGCTTCCTTCTGCTAACATTTTTTTAAGCAAATAAAATGCAAGAGATTTACAACAATTTCCATCATTTACTTTTGACCACTTAAACGCAACAAGGCTATTAAAAGATATTATCAGGTTGCAAAAGATGATCTTCAATCAAAGGTAAATACGCTACTATACAAATGCTAGAGCTACGGATGCATCTCTTACGAATGCAAGTTGAATATTTTGATAGCAGCGTGATAGGTATACCACATATAACTGCATTGTCGAAGACCGTGGACAATACATCGAGTGAACTTGGTGATTAGAATGTACATGACTCGTTGACATGCAACAACTCTGTGTCTTATATCTTTATATCTACCAAAGTGCATTGTGAGATCAAGCGATAAACGAGGACCACGTAGCTGCCTGCAATAAGGTTTCAATAGATATACCTTACAATAATAACGATTTCGAACGAATATACGATGAGAATACCGCTGTTACTAATTACAATAAAGGGAAGTAGACATCATCAAGACTGCTGTCCGATACTGTTTACAAATACAAACAATGGAATCCACAGTTACCAAAAGATAACTGACAACTTTTTCATTATATTAAAGGATAAAGCTGGGGTTCCTGACTAAACAGTGATATAAAGATTTGGATTGGGGATTTAAAAAGACTTTACTTGGGACAGAAACGAAAATAACCAAAAATCCGAAAACGTAAAAAGCTTTTAATGAATTGCACATTTTTAACCCAAGATAAAGGTATACTAATAAATGGAATTAGGACTCCTCTTCATAATTTAATATTTTATTTCTTGAGGTGTTTTTCATTTATTTAGACATACTTATTTCTTTTGAAATGAAACTATTATTAATAATACGTACGTATGGCCTGACACAACTGGTAACCTCGCCGACGCGGATCCCAGACGTGGAAGGTCATACACCTTCCCTGTTGGACCTTTTGCTGACCTCACACCCGGACGGATATTTGGTCTCAGTCGATGCCCTCTTGGCTCGTCGGACCACTGTCTGATCCGGAGTGTAGTGTTTATCGCGCGCCGATCCCGAACGCGATCTGCGGGGTTCCGCCGTGTGTGGCACTATAGGTCGGCAGATTGGGATGGAATGCGGTCTTTCTTTGCTTCCTACCCATGGGGGCAGGTTTGCTTCTCGCTGGATGATCCCAACGTCGTTGCAGATTCTGTCACCGATGTGGTACTTCAGGGAATGGAACTTTTTATTCCGTTCTCTGCAGTGCCTGTCGGAGGTAAATCCCAGCCTTGGTTTAGTCGCACCTGCAAAATAGCGTCACGCCGAAAGCGGAAGTGCTACCAGGCCTGGGCCGATGCATCGGCGTCTCGGGATGCAAAAACCAGTGCTCTTAAAAACGAGTACAACTCTGCCTCCAGGTCCTTCAAAAGAGTTATCGCTACGGCAAAGTTAAAGCACATTGGCAGAATTGGCGAGAGATTAGTTCGCCTCCCATCGGGATCCCGCGCATTCTGGTCTCTCGCCAAGGCTGTCCAGGGAAATTTCTGTCAGCCATCTCTCCCATCTCTACACAAGGAGGATGATTCGCTGGCCCATACTGCAAAAGAGAAAGCCGATCTCTTGGGCTCTTTTTTGCATCCAACTCGACTCTTGATGACCGGGGAAACTGTCCACCTACCATCCCGTGGTGTAAGTGCTCCATGCCGGAAATTCAGTTTCTGCAGAGCTCAGTGCGAAAGGCACTCCGCTCCTGGACATTCATAAGTCGAGTGGGCCGGACGGAATCCTCCAATTGTGCTGAGGATGTGTGCCCTGAGTTGGCACCGGTTCTCACGCGTCTTTTCCGGCACTCCTACTCTTCAGGCGTCGTCCCGGAATCTTGAAGACAGCATTTGTGCATCCAATACCCAAAAAGGCGACCGCTCCGATCCGTCCAACTACAGGCCTATTGCCATCACCCCCTTGTTATCTAAAATAATGGAGTCACTTATCAACACCCAGCTCCTGAGGTACCTGGAGGAACACCAGCTGATCAGTGACCGACAGTACGGTTTCCGTCGCGGACGATCAGCTGGTGATCTTCTAGTTTACCTGACTCACCGATGGGCAGAAGCAGTTGAGTCTAAGGGGGAGGCTTTGGCGGTTAGTCTGGACGTAGCGAAAGCATTTGATAGGGTTTGGCATAAAGCGCTTCTTTCAAAGCTTTCATCTTACGGGGTTCCTGAGAGATTGTGCAACTGGGTCACCAGCTTCCTCACGGATCGGAGCATCAAGGTTGTTGTCGACGGTGCATGCTCGGACCCCAAACCCGTGAATGCTGGTGTTCCACAAGGCTGTGTGCTATCTCCCACTCTGTTCCTTCTGCATATCAACGACATGCTACAAATCAGTAGCATTCATTGCTATGCAGACGACAGCACGGGTGATGCCCTATATACAGGCCGTGCGAATATTTCTCGGGAACACGTCGACGAGTGCCGGAACAAACTTGTGTCTGAAGTCGAGACCTTGTTATTCAAAGTCTCGGATTGGGGTCGACGTAATTTGGTCCTATTCAACCCCAAAAGACACAGGTTTGCGCGTTCACCGCTAAAAGAATCCTTTGTCGTTTCTCCTCTTTTGAGAACATTCCCTTATTGCCTCAGCCAGTATCAGAATCCTTGGCGTTGACATATCGAGCGACGTTCAGTTCCGTGGTCACTTGGAAGGAAAGGCCAAATTGGCCTCCAAAAGCTTGGTGTGCTCTGTAGAGCGGGACAGTATTTCATGCCGGTCCACCGTTTGCAACTTTATAAGGCGCAAGTTCGGCCCCACATGGAATACTGTTCTCATCTCTGGGCAGGGGCACCCCAGTACCAACTCCTTCCATTTGACCGCATCCAACGTCGAGCGGCTCGAATTGTCGGCGACCAAGCTCTCTGATCGGCTTGATCCTTTGGCCTTGCGAAGAGATGTTGCTTCTCTTTGCATTTTTACAAAATTTCCACGGGGAATGTTCTGAGGAACTGTTCGGATTGATCCCAGCTGCTGAGTTTCACCATCGTACATCGCGACTGAATTCGAAGTTCCATCGATACCACCTAGATGGTTGGCATTCCACCACAGTGCGTTTTAATCGAAGTTTTCTGCCACGCACTTCGACTTTGTGGAATCAGCTGTCGCCAGCAGTATTTCCGAATAGTTACGACTTAGGGACCTTCAAGAAAAGAGCTTATTCCTTCCTTAAAGGCCGGCAGCGCATCTGTAGCTCCTCTGGTGTTGTGGATGTTCGTGGGCGTCGGTGATCACTTACCATCAGGTGAGCCGCACGCTCGTTTGCCCCTTCTTCTATAAAAAAAAAAAAAAAAAGTGTAGTGTTCGCTTAAATACAAGAAATTATTAAACTTATTTCTGTAGAAACTAATTTGGCATGTGTTTTTTTTAAATGTCTTTTAAACTGTCACTGTTTAAAATATCTAAAAATCTAAATATTTAAAAAAAAAATTACCAGAGCTTTTGCTCAAAATTTGCCTAATCTTGAAGAGCTATTTTGCAAGCTTCTCCACATAAAAATTCAACTTTGTCAACCATTAAATAAACATATTAACGGATGAAAAGATTTTTAAAGTGTAAAAATATTCTCTCTAGTTTTTCCATTCTCTTGTTTGCATCTTGTATGTTACGTTTATTATAAAACGATAATATCATTAATCTCCGTACTAGTAATAATATTATACTGCTTTGAAAGTTTATAAAGACGGTTTGGTTTTGTTATCGCATCTAGTAGTTAATCAGCGTTTTGCAAAAACAAGTTACTGAAATATACTAACGACTTATAAGCTTAATAGTATTCTGAAATTAATTTATTTGTGCTAATTGCTTTGCATTCATCGAACACTGTGCTGAAAACTAGAGTATACAGAAAAATCGAATAGTTTACTAAAATTCTTTCGTTTATTTAAAAAAAAATATTGGAACACAACTCGATAGTTTTAATGATATTAGTGTAGGTCGTAAATTTTTTAATAGTTGTTTGAACATCCGTTCAAAAGATTTACAGAAAAAACGTCGTTCCTCTGTATTCACAATAAAAGGTCGCTACAATTGAGGAAAAATCAAAAGAGCTTTCGGACTTATATTTTATGGTAATTCCTGGGTCGAGTGTACTCATTTATTTACAGCCTTTAGGTTTTCTTGTTGTTAAATTTAAGCCCTAAGTATGCTGCTCATGAAACGATGACGAAAATCATCATTCACGGGTTGTTTCACACTGGTTGCTATTACAGTTGCGTCTTCACTCCTGTGCCATTAGAGGGTTCTGCAGTCTTTTTATTTTCGATTTTTAAAACCGTAGCACATATTCGAGCACATGTCGACTAGGATCAACCACTTTAACGGATGAAAAGATTTTTAAAGTGTAAAAATATTCTCTCTAGTTTTTCCATTCTCTTGTTTGCATCTTGTATGTTACGTTTATTATAAGACGATAATATCATTAATCTCCGTACTAGTAATAATATTATACTGCTTTGAAAGTTTATAAAGACGGTTTGGTTTTGTTAACGCATCTAGTAGTTAATCAGCGTTTTGCAAAAACAAGTTACTGAAATATACTAACGACTTATAAGCTTAATAGTATTCTGAAATTAATTTATTTGTGCTAATGCTTTGCATTCATCGAACACTGTGCTGAAAACTAGAGTATACAGAAAAAATCGAATAGTTTATTAAAATTCTTTCGTTTATTTAAAAAAAAAAAAAATGGTATAAAATTCGGTTATTGGTTAAACGTGTGTGGTATATAAAAGTAGTAAAGTAGCAGCCTGTAAGTGCCCACAGGTGGGCAAAGGCCTCCTTCTCAAATACGAGTATCAGAGAGCGTTTAGGAGCCGGGAAGGGCCCGCCACGCTGCTCCAGTGCGGTTTGGCGGGCTTCGCATATCCTTGAAATAATATTTTTATTATTTGTTAGAGATGCAGGTTTCCTTCGAAATTTTCGAAATGAATAGGCCTGTTTACATTAAAACTTTGTACACATAAACAGGTATAAAAGTTAATAGAAAACATTTTCAAAAAGAGTATTAAAGTTAAATTAGAGCGATTCTAAGTTTTCCATAATATCAGCTGTTTACAATTATCTCCTTTGTAAGTATACATTTTGCGACAATATTTTACTTTATTTTTAGAACAATGAATCATGCCTATTTTGGACCTGAACGTATATATGAAAAGCCGTGGGGCATAAACGCTCCTAAACCTTTGTGCTAATAAAACAAAATTATGAAATATTACCAAGGCTCAACTAAGGAACCTTAAATCTAACAAACGAACTACTAACGTTTTATAAATAACATATTTTTTTTAGACAGAGATAGAAGACAGATAGATAATTTATTTATCTCATTTATATTCTTTAGATTAGAATCATTGTGTGTATCTAGAACTTCCCATGTCTGTTAGTTGCAGAGTTTGTGAATTCACGATGCGTATCTCGGTCGAAGCTAATATTTGTTCAACACAAAAATTATTCCTTTTCAGTCCTAGATATAAAGATGAGAGATTGACTCTATCTGTGTTCGCACTCAGGTATTAATGTTAATTATAACTCCTAGTAAATGAAGTACCAAAAGTCCGAGGTCGAAGACCTTGGCCAGAAGGTCATAAAATCAAATTGTGATATTACATAAATGCTCTATATCTGCGGTTCCGAGACTTCATTTCCTAAATAACTTCATCTCACAAGTAATAAATGATTTTATTTTACTCAGGACTTCGGACATTAAAAGCTCATTTAAATATAATCAGTAAGTTTCGAAGAGTACTTTACCTATCTTCATTTGATGGGAATCATGATATATTCATCTTTTATTTATTTACTAAAATATATTACTTTAATTTATTCCACGCCTGTTTTTGTTCCTATGCCCATTTTAAAAACTTAGAAAATTATTACTTGTCTCAAAATACTCGTAGTTTCGATTTTTACTTGGCTTGATCAATACTTAATTCGCTATAAATTGTAGATATTATATATTATCTAGATATTACTTATAACTAATATTATAGACATCTATTTCTGCCATGTACTCTTAAACTAACAATAATCAGAAAGGCGACGGCCAGCAGCGTCAAAGGCGCGACGACCTCTTCGATAATTTGTTTGATTATAATATATAGTAAAGTCTCTAATAGAAAGAGCTGGTCAAGACAGCTGTAGTTTATTTAGACGTTGATGATTGTGTCTTGAAAATTGAACATAAAACAAACAAAACAACGACACACCTGTACATAGAAAGCAGAGGTATCATATATAGCGTGTTAAACGTGACAGGTTGGTAGTGCAGAAGAAGCACGTTTGGAGACGTGTAAATCATTCATGATTTGCTAAGTAAACGTTACATAGTTTTACTTTTTATACCTAATTACCGCACATCTAGTTGGTGTAAACACCCGATAGCTTAACAAACGTAAATAGGACTCCCATAGTGAATGTTAAGATATATTATAGTAACTGTGGTCGGTCCCTCCAGCTTAACTACAATTTCAAATAAGGAAGGAGACTCGGTAAAAATAATAACTTTTTGGCAAATTGATCGTATGAAAAATATACACAGCTAGCATAAACTGTTAGAAAACTATTAAGTGACGGTCATTGAATAGCTATAAAAGTATTCCAGCGCCTATAAGAAGTTCATTAAAGTAGCTTTTACGATTTCTTATCAATCTGCTCTATTTAACTTATGAAATCAAAATCATTTACTACGGCCTAACTGACATTGCTAATTAGGTTACTTAACCTTCATTTAGAATTAATTTATGTTGTTAATACGTCAGACATAGTATTTTATATTATAAGGAAATGAATACCTAAGCAAAATAGCTGTTGACTACTGCTGTGTTTCTTACGGTGAATGATTAAATAAGTATATATTTATTGGTAACTAGGCATACCAGTACAGTAGTGTATGACTTACGCTGGTTTTCTGTGAAAGTGTAGTACGTCTCCCGGTATCTATTTCGTGCAGCATGATGTCTCCACGGTAAATTACAAAGATTAATCAAACATTTATTTAAATGAGGCGTTTGGTAGCAATGCCGTAACTATAATTCCCACTAAGTGTTGCAAAAACCGAGTATGAGAATCTTAGGCTATTTATCGGGTGCAATGCAAGCGCAATGGAAATAAAAATAGGTCTTTTAAATTTATTCCGTTTCTCTAGACGTAGCTGTTTCTTTTTTGTGATTAGTATGAAGGCTGTAGAAAAGGAAGGGTATATTTACTGGACTGGAACCAATATTTATGTAACACAAATTAATGGGTTTTGAGTCTGGTTCTTTTGTGTTGCATTCCGAGTATCTGAAAATGCATGTGACTCTTCCTCCGATATTATGGCACGAGTTAAATTGCAGCTCTTTATTTTATTAAGAATTTCTGCATATGTGAATGAATTTAAATCAAAAATGTAAATGAATATTACACAAATAAATTTTCAAACAAAGTTTTTGCAAAACAACCGATTTCAATCCCCATTTTCCCATCCTTAGTGGTGGAATATTTTCTTCAAATTTAAATGGGACCACCCATTAGTGAACCTTAATCATTATCGACACATTGATCACCTCAGTCATTTGATGAAAACAAACAGCCATGAACAGACATTATTCTAGCTAAAGCTGGTAGAAAATGAAATTAACGTTTGTTCGTATTCTTCTTATATTCTTTTTAAAAGTTTGTACGTTGCGATTGAATTCTCTGATTCAATTTTATACCAAATCGTCGATTGTATCGAAATAGAACATCCCAAATTGTATTTCGTCTAGTTCGTTGCAGTAACTGTTGAGAATCCTCGCAAAGATATAGTCTTTGTGAAGATATAGTGTTCTGATATACTCGTACATACCCATACCTGTACAAGGTAAATCATCTCTTTCTCCAAATACCACCCTTACCTGCACGTGGTACACCCAGATAGCAAACAAACGATATTCTGGCGAACGGATCATGGCGGAATATTGATCAAAATTTGCCAAATCCAAATTCCAGAGACTAGTGATGGGCAGCAGCGTTTCCAGTGCGGGGGTACCGGCACTTTGCTCACCAACCCAGGATTACATACACCAATACAGGATACAATATTTAATAAAGTTAAGGGGTTAAGGTAAAAGTCTCCTTAATTATAGGTAAACACGAAATGCAACAATTATAAGGTAAGCTTCAATTATCGGCAATTTAGCAGCAACATAAATGAATGAATGATATTATTTTATAACTCGTCGTAAGAAAGATCAGATAACGATTGGAGACAAATTTTTTTTATTGATCATTGTAAGAAGAAATTTTTTTAGCTAAAAAATAAGAACCTACGTATATATTCTTATTCTATGACATAACGATGCGATCGAAGATTAGTAACAATGAAGTGTAACGATATCCGCAATAAATACTAAAGTATCATAAACTCTATACCAAACTTGGCCGAGATATCTGTCATAAAATCCATACGAAAAATTATACTTTAACTATTATGTGCTTTTAATTTCTGTAGTATCAAATATTTTTTTTACATTTACAAATATCTACCTACCCCAGCAATAACAATTTCTGAGAAATTCATGAATTTCATTTTCTTTCTTTACCAGACATATGACATATGTCGGCCCGTTGATTAATAGTGAGATTATCACCCCTTTACGGTTCGATTGTCATATCCAATTCATAAATTATAAATGACTCAGATCATTCAAAAAAAGGAAGAATTACGCTGAGTCGTACCAAATTGAAATTCGTCACCGCCTCTACCGGGTGGTAGACATAAGTGTGTATCTATCTTAGCGGTTTGGAAGCGTAGGTGTCGGAAGCGAATAGGGTGGTGTCGTCGATGCAAAATGGGAATTTTTGAAAATCCCTCGTGAAGAGCATGTAGGGGGTAGACGACGGGATTGAGCTCTGCGTGATGCCTGCTTTTAAGGGTCTGCTTCCGGAGAGCGTCCTTTCGACTTTGTAACGGAAAATGCGATTCGACAAATAGGCTTGTATGGATATTTACGGAATGGATCATATGGACATAATATATTTATACTTTCGTGTCGATGGGTCAAAACAATGCTAGGATTTGATAGGTGGCGATGTAGGCAGTAATATACTTAATATGTACTACCTTTGATGCTAAATTATAATGTATTAGTTTGTTATTCGGAATAATTAAGAAAAAAACACCTGTTTACCTTTTACAAAGCTCTAACCTGGCCAAGTCTACGATCATAATACATGTGCCTCAAAGTACTAATCGTTCCAAAACACGTATAACGTATATGTTATATAATGTAGACATATTTACGTAACGTATGATTTCATCGTTGGGTGTCGATACATTTTTTAGTTGCGTACCAACAACACAGATCAGTTGCATACGATGTTTAATAAATTCCTTAAAGTCCAATTGTATTACAAATCTAATCTGCTAATCTTTAATAGGGGCAGTTTGTGTATAAATGAAATGGATTTGATCTGGTAGTCTGGACAAAGACAACAAATACTTTTTATTTTCATCGTTAAAGGGGATATATATTCGTTAAATATTGTGTCTGTTGTCTGATCAAGAGATTTGGCAAAAGCACCATTCATAATATCAGCGCTGCACCAACACTGCTGTAGCATAACCCTGAATCGGATGCCTTTTCTTTGCATCAATGCATATTATCTTTATCGTGTTGTAGCGCCTTTCGATATATTTTTGCAAATATCATGAATTTCTTAAAAAGAAAATAATGTTCCGAGTTGTTATTATACAAAGAGGGGCTCAAGTCGTGGAATTTTTATGTGGCGGTTTGTAAAACGGCCTTAGAAATTGGTTAATTTCGTTCTCAGGTATATTGCCTAACTTTGTTTATTATATTGCTAAGTGGTACACTGTTTCACTTATTTTCAACAGATGTGTTTCATATCATATTTTTCCTATTATTACCTGGAATATAAGAGGTTACAGGTTATTTAGAAATCACATCAAATTAATGTAAGTAAAATGTAAAGTATCAGCCTGTAAATTTCTCACTGCTGCCAAAGGACTAGTTGCAATATTTGAATGGGTTTTGGAGCCTTAAAGAGTCCGCCCCGCTGCTCGAAACAATAGATAGTTTATATTAAATATTATAACATATATATATATAATTAAATATATGTTAAAATATTTAATCAGACATGCAGGTTTCTTCATGTTATTCTTTGCCATTGAGCATGTGGTAACTTCAACACTTATAATGGCATTTTAACAATTTAAGTGGTGCCGGCATCGGGATTTGAACCCAGATTACTCGCGTACTTTGAAATTAAAGCGAGCGCCCTATCCACAAGGCTTCCACGACTATAAGTATAAATATGACGGTTTGTAGAGACAAATTTGGTCACAGTTACGGGTAAACGACATAGACAAAGTTAAGGGTAGCAAGTACCGTTACACTGTCACGGAGTGTGGCTAAAATGTACAAAATGCAACGCTTTTACCATATTTAAAATGCGTCCTTACCAATTATTTGAAATAAACGGATGCTTTTGACAATAAAATTTCTAATTAATAAAGTGACAATAATAAATGAGAAAAAAAGAAATGTTAATCACTCAATAAAAATAAACACAGTAATAACATAATTTTCACATTTAATTTTGTGCTGAGGCATAAGTGAAAACTATAACTAAAGTGAGAAGTGACAAACCCAAGAGAACTATAAATTTTGTTAGTACAAGTTGATTGATAATACCGTCGGGTTGACATGGCAATTTTCCAATATGCGGTAACAATGCAGTATTTGAAAAACAATAATTGAAATGAATGTGGAAAAAAAATATCTTTAATATATTTTCAAGTATTTGAAATAGCGTTATGTTAAAAAGTTGTAATAATAACACAGAATACATACAGAGACATAAGACAGTAAATACAGAGTTGTATGTCATAGAACGTGTGCAAGATAATTGAAAATACATGTTTTTTCAGATAACTAAAACGTTTAAGAACAATAAGCACTTTTAAATGCAATAAGTATAAGATTTCATGGCACGCTTAGAAACAGCGGTGTATTTTAAAAGTTATATTTATTTTCCACAGTTTCGAAGCAAGTCTGTTTTCATTTTCCAATCTAAATCCTCATTATCATTGTTTAGCCAGAAACCCGTACTTCATACTTAGTTTGAATAAAATAATATCCAAGATGTATTTTACCTAAAAATTTTCTTGAAAGACTATAAATAAGGTAATAAATGTAATTAATATAGTAATTAAAATACAAAAGATAAACAATTCAAGTACACATCATGCTTAAAAATTTATTTTTGAATAAAAGCTAAACATGGTAAATGGGGAGGCCTATGTTCAGCAGTGGACTTCTGATAGGCTGAAATGATGAAATGATGATGGTAAATGTCTTAAAGAGAATTTTCTTAATCTTTACATGTGGTGTGGTTGTTTTAATAATGAAGTTTTTTCAGCTTAAAGTAACTTCAGACCATAACATTTCTTAACATACAAACATTATGTAAGTTATTAATAGATAAAATAATATCCTGTTTCAGTTGTTTGAGTGTATACATTTATTTATTCCTTAGAGGCTTCAGTTACTGGCTAAATAACATTATATATATGACATAATAATCAACATCACCGAGTGATGGCGGCCTACGACAATCTTTCAAGGTCTTATCTTCAGAAGTCAACTTCTGAAAGATTTTGAATATATTATGACGTAGACCTTTCTATGAAATCGTCGACAAAAGCCGACCATCCATGCAGGTAAGATTTACCTTTACTGGGCAAACTGGGCTGTGTGGATTGGTTAGCGCAGTGTCCGTGCCATATGGCGGTGCAAACCTGTGATGCTGCTCCCCAACATAAGAGATATTTGGGTTCTAAATACTCGGATAAGTATTCCTCTCTCAGTCTTTCGTTAATTGGCAGGGCACCGCATGTAGGTCAGGTTGATATTAGGAGAAACAGTTGCACTCTTTCACACGTAGATATAATAGTTATAAATGATTATGCTCATAAAGTTGTGATTACTTCATATATTATAGGATTTACGTTGAACGAATTGAGTTATTAATATTTTAGTTACGCAATTTGAACAGTCAATCTGTATGATATATAACGCTTCTGTTAGCAATTTAATATATTCGCAAAATTGCCTAACTGGTATAATTTCAGATCTCACACTAAATCTCGCACAATAAATAAGCCTTAAAAATATAAATTCACGTAAAATGTCCCTTTGTTGAATCTTCTTTAAATAACTGCTAGCTTTCAATTTAACGAGACAAGATGGAAGCTGTATTTCGAAGGATAAGCAAGATTTAACAATGCATCTTGTTTTGCAGTATATTACTTTTAATTTGATTAAATAAACCAAAGTGCCTCAATATATAAAATACACATAAAATTTAATACATTTTATGTGTATTTTATACGTTAGTAACAATAACGACTCAAAAACTGGTTGAAATATGAAAATGCTTTTTGTGATGAAAAAATCGAACATATTTTTTTCTACGAAATTTTTTTTATTTAATCGAAGTATTTACAATTTATGCCTTTGCGATAGATCTCTGGGGATCTGGACTCTACAAAGTCTATGATGGTATTTTGTACCATTTCCTGTGAACATTCTTTTTACTTGATGGAAATAGTTGAAATTACGGCAAAAATGGTAATGGTTTGGACTGAGTCTGGCAAGTATGGTTTCTACCCGCAGGTTTTGTAAAGTTAAAACATTTTTTCGAGCAGTGTGAGGTCTTCTGTTATCGTGGAGTAATAATGGCGAAGATCGATTAACGAGACGGGGTTACTTTTTCTGAGAGTTTCGCCATCATTGTTCGAAGTTCTTCATAATAGACATTGGATGTTATTGACACACCAAATCACCGGACACCGGAATTCACTTTTCATCACACGTCACAATTCTGACCAAATTCCAATTATATCTGTACCTACTCATAAAAGCAAGGCAAGCATTGACGTATGCATATCAGTTAATTCCTGAGGCACCCATTTTTCTAGATTTGTTATTATGCCAATTTGGTGCATATGAGTCAATATTGTGGGAAAACTAACGTCAAAACTTGACGCTATTTTCTTGGTTGTTTGATAAGGATAGGCTTCAACCATTACTTTCAATTCATCGTTATTTACGTGCACGTGAAGGCGAGGTTAAGGAGGTATTATATTTAATAATTCAGCCACCACCTGGTGTAATATCTAATGTGTAATAAATAGGTGTTTACGTCGGTACCAATTCGACGAAGTAAGCAGCTACTTATCACAAATGACGGGATATCAACGGGACAGGACAATTTTTATAAAGATTTTATGTTTACGTATGTGCTAAAGTAAAGTGATACTCTTTTCAAGGTTTGATTAAATTATCTGCAAAATTTTTGTTGCAGTAATATTTGGCAAACTAGAACTCTCTCTACTCTCGACCCATTTAATACAAAAACAAAAAAAAAATTAATTCTTCATTCATACCCTAGAAAAATCGTTATTGATAATTGCTCTAAAATTCATCGTAGAAAAATAAGCTCGTTACTTACTTACTCTCTTCGTATAGGAATAGAGCCAAGGCAGATTCATAGTCATCATAAAAGCTATTTTAATGGACAATGAACCCGTTATTGCCCGGATCGAATTTAACAGCATCTGAATGGCGCACAGGCGATAAAAGTGTTCTAACCCTTCACACTAGTTCTGCAATAAATATTCTTGAATTAGTTCGATCACAATCAGATTTTTTAATAAACTTACAAATTGGATTTAAACTATTTTTTACGCATTTTATTGCGTTTTACCAGCTATTTTCTCTATTAAAATTAGGATGTTTTTTAATTTCAATAGCCTCGCGAATCCTCCTGGGCAGGAATCAGTATTCTTTAGCAAGGATTTGTAGTCTGTCAAATCTGATGGCAAGGGCGGTCAAGAATATTACCACCGACTGCAGACTTCGTAGAGCATCGATGTTTTACGTATATGTTCCTATACTATATAGTATGTAGTGTAGTATGCAGGAGCAATATGTTCCTATACACGGATTGTAATTGATCTTTTAGTTTACCCTATGTCAGAGAGACGACATTCACAATGAAGCATGTCTCTCAGTATACACAAATCTTGCAGAGGAACATAACGGTTGACATATGGTAAAAAGTGACCAATATTCCTTGCAATCTTGTAAAAAGTTTTATTGGAAGTCCGCTTAAGGATATAGTTAATCTTGTCTGTGACACTCGACCGTGGCCGGCTTTACTTTGTCACTATGACGCAGGCGGCGGAAGCTTATGAAATTTTAAGTAAGTAAGTTTAAGTCCTGAATTTATTCCATGCTCGACGTTGTAGGAAAACATCGTTAGGAAACATGCATGTCTTAGAAATAATATAAAAGGATGTGTGTGAACGCCAATCTTCACTGGAGACGCGTAGTTCGTGACTGAACTCTTCTCGGCTCCAAAACCATCTTAAAAAGATAGGACGGCTTTGCCCAGTTGTTGTGACACTTATGACCTGTAACTTTCATGGTTTAACATTTATACAACATAATCGTCCCCACAAATAACTCAGGTTTGTTTTTTGAAAGGTTTTGTCATTTATTTAAGATAATTCATATATTTTTTTGATATAATTGTTATTTTTCTATTGATGTAATGCCTAGATCGTCAATAAATATGTTTCTTTATTTGTAGATTTGGAAACCATAATGTGTCTTTCAAATTTGTCTACTTACTTTGCAATCGGAACATTTGATATTTATTTGAATCTTGTTTCATTCACTGTCTAAAAACTTAGTCTCAAATGCGGGTTATGGCCAGCGTGGTTGTTGTTCCAAAACCGCCGAAGCAATACAAAATTAGAACATAAATAAATTAATATTTATATACAGCAAAATATTTGAGATTCAATTTATTAAAATATTTAGCCAACATTCTAAATTTTCGCAATTTGCACTAACGTAATCTAGTAGGACTACGTTTGAAATCGTTTTGTGTGAACCCTAGAAATGGCGACAATAAAAGGATACAAGTCCTCTATACCAACAGCCTGTAAATGGGAAAAGGCATTCTCTCAGTATTTGATTGGGATTTGGAGCCGGCAAGGGTCCGCCACACTGCTCCAGTGCCAAAGTGCTCCACCATATATAAGAAGTATTCACGTGGAATTTTGCGTCCAAAGGACTTATAAAATGATATGTATATTCAGAAATACCCCTTAGCTTAGTTTAATTCCCAGCCGCAAATATTATGTGCAACACACATGTAAATTGTTTACAGTACTTGATGCATTGTGTAAGATTTTTATGTCAGTCACTGTATTCGATCTTACTGTTAATGTGTTGTATCCGTTAACGTGATGTCACATGTGATATGGGAAGGCAAGTAACTTTGTGTTAGCTTGTGGGTACAACTTAATACGGTTAGGGCACTTAATACGGGTATGTATATCCTGTGGAGTTGATGAATTGAGATAATAATGGGAATTTGTCACCACAGAGGATGAAGGGGGACATTACCATAATCAGAATAAATAATAATAAAGAGCAAGCTTTCCTTACATATCTACTATCATTGATTTTTAAAGTAGTTAAGTCTGTAAATATGCACTGCTCCGCCATGGCCTCCTCTCCAATATTTTTTGAGAGAGCTTGGACCCGGGAAGGGTCCACCATGCTGCTCCAGAGCTTTTGGCAGATTTCTCACGTCCACGCATTATATATATTTTTTTGATATAATTGTTATTTTTCTATTGATGTAATGCCTAGATCGTCAATAAATATGTTTCTTTATTTGTAGATTTGGAAACCATAATGTGTCTTTCAAATTTGTCTACTTACTTTGCAATCGGAACATTTGATATTTATTTGAATCTTGTTTCATTCACTGTCTAAAAACTTAGTCTCAAATGCGGGTTATGGCCAGCGTGGTTGTTGTTCCAAAACCGCCGAAGCAATACAAAATTAGAACATAAATAAATTAATATTTATATACAGCAAAATATTTGAGATTCAATTTATTAAAATATTTAGCCAACATTCAAAATTTTCGCAATTTGCACTAACGTAATCTAGTAGGACTACGTTTGAAATCGTTTTGTGTGAACCCTAGAAATGGCGACAATAAAAGGATACAAGTCCTCTATACCAACAGCCTGTAAATGGGAAAAGGCATTCTCTCAGTATTTGATTGGGATTTGGAGCCGGCAAGGGTCCGCCACACTGCTCCAGTGCCAAAGTGCTCCACCATATATAAGATGTATTCACGTGGAATTTTGCGTCCAAAGGACTTATAAAATGATATGTATATTCAGAAATACCCCTTAGCTTAGTTTAATTCCCAGCCGCAAATATTATGTGCAACACACATGTAAATTGTTTACAGTACTTGATGCATTGTGTAAGATTTTTATGTCAGTCACTGTATTCGATCTTACTGTTAATGTGTTGTATCCGTTAACGTGATGTCACATGTGATATGGGAAGGCAAGTAACTTTGTGTTAGCTTGTGGGTACAACTTAATACGGTTAGGGCACTTAATACGGGTATGTATATCCTGTGGAGTTGATGAATTGAGATAATAATGGGAATTTGTCACCACAGAGGATGAAGGGGGACATTACCATAATCAGAATAAATAATAATAAAGAGCAAGCTTTCCTTACATATCTACTATCATTGATTTTTAAAGTAGTTAAGTCTGTAAATATGCACTGCTCCGCCATGGCCTCCTCTCCAATATTTTTTGAGAGAGCTTGGACCCGGGAAGGGTCCACCATGCTGCTCCAGAGCTTTTTGGCAGATTTCTCACGTCCACGCATTATATATATTTTTTCTCAGTCATCCTTACAATGTTTACCTTCACCGCCGAGCACATGGTAATTTCAGCACTTAAAAATACTATATGTTATAATTTTAGTGGTGCCGGCACCAGGGATTGGACCCATGTCACTCGTGAGCTATGATATTAAACCGAACACTCTCACCACTAAGCTACCACGGCTATTTTTTGATTTTTAAAATTTAAATGTTATTGTAGCAGTCGCGGATCGCAGAGAATATGCAAAGCCATCGAACATCAAGTACACTTCTTTAACCTATAAAACTCCTCTTTGAGGCTCTCCTAGAAAGCTTTAGCAAGTCCCTAAAAATCTTTTAGAGGGTTTGCCCATACTCACTACGTTGGCAGACTGGTTGGTGAACACAGTACCAGAACCCTTGCACTAGAGACGCTGCTCCCCGTCACTAGTCACTGAGTTTTGGGTTTGTCACCTTCCGGCCGGAGCCTCGTTTGTAAGCCAGCAGGGTGCACCGCGTGCAGGTGGTATGTATATGGGGAATATAAATTATTTTTCTCCACAGACTAACCACACCTCTTGTACTGTTTTATGTACAATAATACTTTCGGTCCCATATATTTACTGATCGTAATATATACTTACATTATATAAAGCAAGATAAGTGCGGCCAACATTTGTAAAAAAAGACCTTGGAAATTATCTCATTTATTCCTTTTAAAAGTGTAATTTTGTGTTGCTCCGTAGATAAACTATGATTATCTCTTTGTCGTTATGTATGAAGAGCTGAAGTAAGTCCTTCTTACCGGTCTTGCGATACCGGTTGCCTAATTATCCCTGCGCGGCAGTATTCTTCCAACCGAGAATTGTAAACCGACGCAATTCGATCAAGATTTCGCCTTTACCTTTAAATTAATCGTCTTGAGCTTAATTGAACTATATTGACAGTGTGACAAGTTCTATGGCGGCACCTAGTATGTGACTAAATTTGAGTAACTGGGCAAAGTACAGTCTTAAGTAAACGTTAACGTATGACGTTTTAATAAAATTAAATCATTTATGAAAAGAAACTACGTTTTAGTTTTTTGTGTAACGTAATTCGAAAGAATTTATTATTAATTTTATTATTCTTTTGTTCTAAATATATCTTTCACCTCATAGTTAAACATAAGCTACCTTACCTATTACATTTGGCAGTATTGGTGTAAGAGAGGTTTTTAGTATAATGCTACCGACTCTTCTTTCCCCTTGTGCACAGTGTCAATGCAATAGAATTCTTCATAATAGTTTGGAATTGATCTTTGGCTTGGAGGCAAGAGAAGCATGGAAAAATCTTTATCCCATAAAGGACGTTCAACTTCCTATGGAACTAACCAAATGGTTCAAACTTTCTTGCCAAAAAAGTGGCTGCAAAAAAAGTGTTTCGTGACAGTCAGTTAGTGAGTCTCTTGCATTCCGTCAGTTTCAGAGTCTTGCTGAATTTTTAAGAAAGACGTCACGTTCGATACTTGACGACATGTCTTTAGTCCCTTAAGAGAGAGAAAGTCCTTGTATGGGACGCTACTTGCGTTGGTACATTGCTGACCACTCATATATGTGTAATTGGTGACCTCTCATATATGTATAGAGTGCTCATATATGTTGCGGTAGAGACGTTCGGTCCGAGGGGACCCCCGCGCGGTGTGAATCCTAGAGGAATTATGTTCCCCACTTGACGTAGCCCCCCGTGACAAGAGGATTCTTTTCTCGCTTAGAGGTTAAGTTTCAACCATTCAGCGCCGGAATGTAGCCAGCATTCATGGTACCGTATATGTAATGTAATTTTATATTTTCGACAATCTAATCTTTATAACATTTATATACACAAAGACTTCACGACAACTGAGCAGTGTATCATTTTGGACAAAATGACGATTATAAATGATCGGAATCAAAATTAGCGTTTTCAAATAAATGGTTTTTATATATATTTTTCTCAGTCATCCTTACAATGTTTACCTTCACCGCCGAGCACATGGTAATTTCAGCACTTAAAAATACTATAATTTTAGTGGTGCCGGCACCAGGATTGGACCCATGTCACTCGTGAGCTATGATATTAAACCGAACACTCTCACCACTAAGCTACCACGGCTATTTTTGATTTTAAAATTTAAATGTTATTGTAGCAGTCGCGGATCGCAGAGAATATGCAAAGCCATCGAACATCAAGTACACTTCTTTAACCTATAAAACTCCTCTTTGAGGCTCTCCTAGAAAGCTTTAGCAAGTCCCTAAAAATCTTTTAGAGGGTTTGCCCATACTCACTACGTTGGCAGACTGGTTGGTGAACACAGTACCAGAACCCTTGCACTAGAGACGCTGCTCCCCGTCACTAGTCACTGAGTTTTGGGTTTGTCACCTTCCGGCCGGAGCCTCGTTTGTAAGCCAGCAGGGTGCACCGCGTGCAGGTGGTATGTATATGGGGAATATAAATTATTTTTCTCCACAGACTAACCACACCTCTTGTACTGTTTTATGTACAATAATACTTTCGGTCCCATATATTTACTGATCGTAATATATACTTACATTATATAAAGCAAGATAAGTGCGGCCAACATTTGTAAAAAAAGACCTTGGAAATTATCTCATTTATTCCTTTTAAAAGTGTAATTTTGTGTTGCTCCGTAGATAAACTATGATTATCTCTTTGTCGTTATGTATGAAGAGCTGAAGTAAGTCCTTCTTACCGGTCTTGCGATACCGGTTGCCTAATTATCCCTGCGCGGCAGTATTCTTCCAACCGAGAATTGTAAACCGACGCAATTCGATCAAGATTTCGCCTTTACCTTTAAATTAATCGTCTTGAGCTTAATTGAACTATATTGACAGTGTGACAAGTTCTATGGCGGCACCTAGTATGTGACTAAATTTGAGTAACTGGGCAAAGTACAGTCTTAAGTAAACGTTAACGTATGACGTTTTAATAAAATTAAATCATTTATGAAAAGAAACTACGTTTTAGTTTTTTGTGTAACGTAATTCGAAAGAATTTATTATTAATTTTATTATTCTTTTGTTCTAAATATATCTTTCACCTCATAGTTAAACATAAGCTACCTTACCTATTACATTTGGCAGTATTGGTGTAAGAGAGGTTTTTAGTATAATGCTACCGACTCTTCTTTCCCCTTGTGCACAGTGTCAATGCAATAGAATTCTTCATAATAGTTTGGAATTGATCTTTGGCTTGGAGGCAAGAGAAGCATGGAAAAATCTTTATCCCATAAAGGACGTTCAACTTCCTATGGAACTAACCAAATGATTCAAACTTTCTTGCCAAAAAAGTGGCTGCAAAAAAAGTGTTTCGTGACAGTCAGTTAGTGAGTCTCTTGCATTCCGTCAGTTTTAGAGTCTTGCTGAATTTTTAAGAAAGACGTCACGTTCGATACTTGACGACATGTCTTTAGTCCCTTAAGAGAGAGAAAGTCCTTGTATGGGACGCTACTTGCGTTGGTACATTGCTGACCACTCATATATGTGTAATTGGTGACCTCTCATATATGTATAGAGTGCTCATATATGTTGCGGTAGAGACGTTCGGTCCGAGGGGACCCCCGCGCGGTGTGATTCCTAGAGGAATTATGTTCCCCACTTGACGTAGCCCCCCGTGACAAGAGGATTCTTTTCTCGCTTAGAGGTTAAGTTTCAACCATTCAGCGCCGGTATGTAGCCAGCATTCATGGTACCGTATATGTAATGTAATTTTATATTTTCGACAATCTAATCTTTATAACATTTATATACACAAAGACTTCACGACAACTGAGCAGTGTATCATTTTTGGACAAAAATGACGATTATAAATGATCGGAATCAAAATTAGCGTTTTCAAATAAATGGTTTTTATATATATTTTTTGGAATGGATTATAAGTGGTCCGATCTTAACGCATATGTGGTACATCGCATGCGGAAGGTTCGAGATGAGTGAGTTCCTCTGTGTTGGCGCGTCCGTTTACGGCACTATAATATTTCCTTCACTCAGGAGGACATCATATTATATAACTATACAATGTTGTAACAAGGTGATGGCTTAATTTGAATAATCACACGGTTATTGAGGGGGTATTTATTATCAAAGCTCAAAAAAATTATTTCACTTGCTAAAACTCTGCTCTTCTGCAATTCTTATTTTAGCTGTACATGATTTCTGCTCGTACTTTGTTCCAAAACTGAATAAAAGGATAAAAAATACGAAAGCATAAGCGATGTAAGCGAAATCCAATCATGTTCTATTTTGAAAGTCAGAAGTGGTAACTGCTTGACCCTTTTGAATCTAAATTTTATATAGGTTGAAAGGGGTGAAAGGGTATAGTAGTAATAAACAAGTCAAAGGGCATAGACGTAATGAAAGAAAATTGGAAGCTCAATTGCAGAAAGACCGTCTCCCTGTTTGAACTATTTATATTTTGTGGTATTTGACTTAAAAAAAAACATTTATTTACCATTTAGATCTTTAATGGGATTGGCAAAATTCGAAATAGTAAAATGCTGGGCAAACTCCCCCAATCAATAATTGATATATAGAGGTGGGCTTCACATGTTCTCGAAATAACATATGTTTTATTATTTCCGTGACAGACGGCGTTTCCTCGCTACGTTAATTTTCTTTGCGTGGAATAAAACATCATAGTTACGTAAGCGTACATACAAACACAGAGACATTTACTGGGCTTTATTTTGCAGTATCAGATGCAAGGCTTATGCGTACAATTAGGAGAATAGACGTAAAGCAGTACAACATGTAACAAAAAATAAATTATTAAGTTTTACGCAAATAGTGACAGCGCCTGGTATTCAAACCCAGTACATAACAGCCAAGTACGTACCCATTCATTAATTTTAGACATACTACATTACGACCAGTAAAAATCTTTCAATTACATATTTAATGAGAAGGACGTAAACGTCTGCACAAATTTATGATAAATCTGTAACGCTTTCGCGTAGGAAGTATGCATCAGTATGTAGGATTCTACTGCTAAGAAGTTTTTTCTTCATAACTCAAGAACTTTTAAATAAAGTGGTTTCACTAGGTTGCTACGAGAAAAGGATGTACAGCCGTCATTGTTCCACTTAACGTGGGGCACTGGGTGTTTATTTATGTGCAACTTAAGCCGACTCGGGATAAAAACATCATAACATATAAGACCCACAGGTTTTTTTATGTATCAAGAGTAAAGAGATCTGCCGATAAAATATTTTTTTGTCTATAAACATTGCCCATAAAGTATTCGTTATCAGCCTATGTAAGTCAAATACCAGACATAGGCCTTTCCATGAACGTACCAACAAAGCCAGCACGCCATGTTGGTATTGATGAACACAGTGCCAAGACCTACGCACTTCGGGATGTTACTTCTGCTTCCTATAAGCTTAACACTACTCTATAGGATAGTGCCCAGGAAGAAGCCTGGAAGAGGCCACTATCCAGTGTGTAAGGAGGATTTTCCATAATCGGCAGTAACTTAGAACAACAACAACACCATAAGTCATCACTGACTAAACTACTCCACTACTGACAAAAAATTTAGTCTGATTATAGACAATACTCTTAGTTTGCGTCCGCAAGGCACCGAGGACAGTTTACAAATTACTAAAACTCTGCTCTTCTGCAATTCTTTTTTAGCTGTACATGATTTCTGCTCGTACTTTGTTCCAAAACTGAATAAAAGGATAAAAAATACGAAAGCATAAGCGATGTAAGCGAAATCCAATCATGTTCTATTTTGAAAGTCAGAAGTGGTAACTGCTTGACCCTTTTGAATCTAAATTTTATATAGGTTGAAAGGGGTGAAAGGGTATAGTAGTAATAAACAAGTCAAAGGGCATAGACGTAATGAAAGAAAATTGGAAGCTCAATTGCAGAAAGACCGTCTCCCTGTTTGAACTATTTATATTTTGTGGTATTTGACTTAAAAAAAAAACATTTATTTACCATTTAGATCTTTAATGGGATTGGCAAAATTCGAAATAGTAAAATGCTGGGCAAACTCCCCCAATCAATAATTGATATATAGAGGTGGGCTTCACATGTTCTCGAAATAACATATGTTTTATTATTTCCGTGACAGACGGCGTTTCCTCGCTACGTTAATTTTCTTTGCGTGGAATATAACATCATAGTTACGTAAGCGTACATATAAACACAGAGACATTTACTGGGCTTTATTTTGCAGTATCAGATGCAAGGCTTATGCGTACAATTAGGAGAATAGACGTAAAGCAGTACAACATGTAACAAAAAATAAATTATTAAGTTTTACGCAAATAGTGACAGCGCCTGGTATTCAAACCCAGTACATAACAGCCAAGTACGTACCCATTCATTAATTTTAGACATACTACATTACGACCAGTAAAAATCTTTCAATTACATATTTAATGAGAAGGACGTAAACGTCTGCACAAATTTATGATAAATCTGTAACGCTTTCGCGTAGGAAGTATGCATCAGTATGTAGGATTCTACTGTTAAGAAGTTTTTTCTTCATAACTCAAGAACTTTTAAATAAAGTGGTTTCACTAGGTTGCTACGAGAAAAGGATGTACAGCCGTCATTGTTCCACTTAACGTGGGGCACTGGGTGTTTATTTATGTGCAACTTAAGCCGACTCGGGATAAAAACATCATAACATATAAGACCCACAGGTTTTTTTATGTATCAAGAGTAAAGAGATCTGCCGATAAAATATTTTTTTGTCTATAAACATTGCCCATAAAGTATTCGTTATCAGCCTATGTAAGTCAAATACCAGACATAGGCCTTTCCATGAACGTACCAACAAAGCCAGCACGCCATGTTGGTATTGATGAACACAGTGCCAAGACCTACGCACTTCGGGATGTTACTTCTGCTTCCTATAAGCTTAACACTACTCTATAGGATAGTGCCCTGGAAGAAGCCTGGAAGAGGCCACTATCCAGTGTGTAAGGAGGATTTTCCATAATCGTCAGTAACTTAGAACAACAACAACACCATAAGTCATCACTGACTAAACTACTCCACTACTGACAAAAAATTTAGTCTGATTATAGACAATACTCTTAGTTTGCGTCCGCAAGGCACCGAGGACAGTTTACAAATTACTAACACTCTGCGTTGCTGGTACCGACTGAAAAACTTTCTACCCATAAGAATAAAGGTAATGCAAGACAAAGCACCAAAAATAAACACTAGAGTCAGACACTGAGAGGGGCTAATATCCTGCTAGGACTATTAACAGGCTGTTAAGATAAGGAATATGAATTCATTTATTTTACTTATGTTATGCATTATATTGTTACCAGAAGTATTTCTTTTTTTTTAGTGCATAGTTAGAGGTGGCAGTGGTTGGATCATTTTTGAGCTTTGAACTCATTACAAGGTTGTTACTCGACTCGAGGATGGAAAAGAATGACTCTTGCCATTAAGTCAGCCTTTTTATTCATTTCTCTTGTGCAAATAAAATTAAAAAAAAAAGGAAAAAATTGCTAGTCTTATAACATTTGGGATTAAGTTAAAAGTGGGTTAATTTTCAAAAAATCATTACAAATAAAAGAAACTTATAATTCAAGTGGTGTACCACGCTATCAAGGGCACATACAATACAATTTTAAAACACAACACATTATTATGTTGCTCACGTTCTAAGTTAACAAAAGGCAACACTTATGTTGCGAAGCAATTAAAGTGGTGCTAAGAGAGCGGCACCAAAAGATTTATTGCCGAGCAATTCCGGTATTTGTCATTAGTGTTGCCATATATATCGCTTAATTTATGTCTGCTTCAGTTAACTTATGTGTAAGGGCAAATATAGCATCTCTTTGTCCAATTGCCTGAAACCAACCAAACGTGGTTCTGGCAACCGAATGATGACGAATTACCTACAAGAATTAGCCTAACCTAAATCTCACAGACTAGTGATTGGGAGGAGTGAGTGTTACGGTATTACGTTCTCCAACTCGTTTGTGGTGAGAAGAGGCAAGAGATAAATGTCTGCTGGCGCTTTGGCAAAGCAATGGATTAAAATAGGCTGATATAGTAACTTATGACTAACATATCAGTACTGTTTTAGAAGAAAATTTATAAATGTTTATATTTTATTGTTTTAAGATTTTTTTTGACTTCAATCATAAAAATACAATAAGATTTAAATCAACAAGAGGCAGTTTCAGCAATAAAATTTACCAAGAGTCTTTAAAAGATAACAATATAAACCCAGTACTTAAAGCGTAATGTTTCTAATCTTATCTTGAAAACACTTTATTAAAGCACTAGCGGCCCGCCGTACGGGAAATATATTTACTTACGCATACTTCCTTATATATTTTTCTGACCAAAACGCAGCTCCCGTTTAATTCAATTAAAATTTCATGTTTTGGAGTTTAATTATTAAGGGGATTATACCCCCTTTTTCTCCAAAAGCCCGCAGAGTATCTGATTAGGCTATAGAGGCAAATTGGTGATGGAAAGACCATCCGATGATGAAATGCTAATCGAAAATCCCACTGACTAGTGATGGAATGCGGCATCTTAACGCGAGTCTTACAAAAGCTGCATTCGTCAACTCCTTGCTTTACTTGGTGAGTATGGGAAAATCTTCCATGTAAAGCATGCCAATTTCTGTTAACACTTTCTTTGGTAAGTTATCTTAAAGTGAATGTAACGTCCCAGAGTTTCTATGATACTTTTATGTGCATTCTATATGTGGTAATACCAAAACTTTGGTTAAAAATTTGAATTATTTCTAAGAAGGATGTCATCATTATAAAGTCAAGTATGGTTTACTTGTTTATTATAACTACGAATACATATACCAAGTACATTATAGGTATTTGAATGTGGAAATATGAATTGTTCTATTACACTATCTTTTGTCCAATAACCGAAATAGATCTCATACATTTAGTTTACAGAAGATCGTACACAACATGTCAAATGAATCTTGTTTGTTTCACTTGATCGGTGCTTTATTTGTCACAAAAGTTTGTTCTGGCCTATATTAAAGGAAATATAAATTAAGGAACGCATAAATCTTCTTCTTTGTCGTTTTTCCACCTTGATCATCATTTCTCCTCTTATATTGCGTGCAAAATAAATAATTGCTATGCTCATATGGGCATAAAAGATTTGAATTATTTATTTTATTTACATTCATTTATTTAATCACCTAAGAGACTAACTAAAATCTTGTTGCTTATCTTTATATCTGGTTTAAAAATGTTCATTTTGAAGGGTTTGTGATGGGATATTAGATATTATTACATGATTTGAATCCTCCTATCTTCGTTCTATCACGGGAAATCTAGATGTACGGCGGGTTCCAGTCCATTTCTGTATACATACCGTTTAGTTGAAAGAAACGTTATGCTTAGTCGTTTCTAATTTCACAACTAAGTTTTTAACAATTGGATTGCGTTAGCGTTTACACCCGAAGTCCACCCCTGTTGACTACGAATGTAATTCGGATTCTTAATGAGTACAATTAATAGGTTTTTACTAAGTTAGCACGCTACCATCAAGAACTTCATTACTACCTAGCACCGGTCGGGATTGTAATCAAATACTAACTTATGATCAGTAAAAAAAAAGCAAGGGTACCACAGCGAACCAAGGTATTCGCATATTAAAAATAATACACAAGACATTTACCCTAACATCTAATTATGGTTTTACTACAGTAGAGTAAAAGCTGTGTAACGTATTTCTTCTTAAAGAACGTTACCCGAAATTACAGACAGACTCCGGTCGTAACTCTCATCGCAATTACGGTAACGTTCTACGCAAGAACGTCGTAATTACTATTTGCACTTAAAATTGGCCTGGGTTTGATTAAAGATGGTAAAATAAATTTATTCGACAATTATAAAAAAAGGCAGAAATATGTTTCATAAACATCACAACAGATTTTTTATCTGTGATCTGTAAAACTCTGAATCCGACCAATAATAATAAACGTGAAAACAAAAAGTTTGTCTTGTTATTAAAGATATTTTAAAACCATCGGTAAATTATATCATTACCGTAAAGAGTTCGGTGTGGTCTGCTCCTGGATTAGCGCCTTTTCAAACATTTGTCTATCACTTCTACTGTATTAACAATTACTAATAAAGTTTAACGTTTAACAAGACTTTCTTTATTTTTTATTATCTATAAACTACATAATTTAATTTAACACAACAATATAAGAAAAACAGCACCAGTTTTTCTTATACAACAGTTCACTTTCAATACAATATACAGAAAACAATAAAAATCATACTCAAGGGAGAACGTGGTAGGAAAACGTAAAAGTTTCTTTGTTGATTTTACTTTGTCATATTGAAGAATAAATAAACTACTCTCACTCACCCCGTAATCCTTAACGGGGTAGGCAGAGGTGCCAATATGTAGCACTGTCAACAATATTTTCAAAAATAAGTAGTAAAAAATATCATTCACGCGTGGAAGCAGATTCCAATACTGGGTAGTAGTCACAGTCTCAGAGCTATTACTTGACCATAGTTTGGTAGACGTTTTCAGATTTAGAAAGCAATCTTTACAATTATAATAGGAGCACGTGGAACTGATAAACCTACTTAAAGTTATCTCGCCGAATACTGGCGTGAAGTAGAGGTACCTAGTGCTTTTGCGTTTCGTTCAACAAAATTTTTTTTTATGGGAAAGGCGGAAAACGAGCAAGTAGTTCACCTGATGGTAAGTGATCACCGTCGCCCACGTACCACAAAAAAAATTATGGATAAGGCGACGAGATATTAATGTCAAGTTCGCACCGCTGTAGCTTTTATCTAAAGTTATCTGTAGACAATCAGCTTTATGACAGCATTGAATCAGTGTTTAACATATATTAAAACACCACAGCTTTCTTAGAGGAAGTTCTATAGTTGGACCAAATGTTATAATTTATTCATCAACATAAACATAAATTTCACTTATCAAATGTAATTTTTTTTAAATCTACCACATTTCGTAATGATGTGCCTCTGACGGAGAAAAAACAGGTGAACGAAACTTCGGTGGTATCCTCTTTTTGTAATTTTTTCAAAAAAAAAAAGTTTTAATAGAACAATGTTTTTTAAAGATTTTTTTATAGGCTTAAATATGCTGATGACGAGTATAAGCACTTACGCCTATCTCTCAATTGTGTGACCCTCCGATAGATATTACGGATTACTCTGACTGCATCTCCTCCAGTTTTCCAAGCATTCACTTATGATTCACAGGAAGAACGGTAATGGCAGACTCTGCAACTACATGGCACGGTATTTAAATATGTAATTTTTTAAATCTACCACATTTCGTAATGATGTGCCTCTGACGGAGAAAAAACAGGTGAACGAAACTTCGGTGGTATCCTCTTTTTGTAATTTTTTCAAAAAAAAAAAGTTTTAATAGAACAATGTTTTTTAAAGATTTTTTTTTATAGGAAACTTACCGTTCTTATAGGCTTAAATATGCTGATGACGAGTATAAGCACTTACGCCTATCTCTCAATTGTGTGACCCTCCGATAGATATTACGGATTACTCTGACTGCATCTCCTCCAGTTTTCCAAGCATTCACTTATGATTCACAGGAAGAACGGTAATGGCAGACTCTGCAACTACATGGCACGGTATTTAAATATGTAATTTTTTAAATCTACCACATTTCGTAATGATGTGCCTCTGACGGAGAAAAAACAGGTGAACGAAACTTCGGTGGTATCCTCTTTTTGTAATTTTTTCAAAAAAAAAAAGTTTTAATAGAACAATGTTTTTTAAAGATTTTTTTTTATAGGAAACTTACCGTTCTTATAGGCTTAAATATGCTGATGACGAGTATAAGCACTTACGCCTATCTCTCAATTGTGTGACCCTCCGATAGATATTACGGATTACTCTGACTGCATCTCCTCCAGTTTTCCAAGCATTCACTTATGATTCACAGGAAGAACGGTAATGGCAGACTCTGCAACTACATGGCACGGTATTTAAATATGTAATTTTTTAAATCTACCACATTTCGTAATGATGTGCCTCTGACGGAGAAAAACAGGTGAACGAAACTTCGGTGGTATCCTCTTTTGTAATTTTTTCAAAAAAAAAAAAAAAAACCCACATGACCTGGCTTCACATCACGTAACCGGCATCACTAGTGCTGAAATTATCACATGCTCGACCTATGCAAGAAAAGATTATGACCTTCACTTCAGTGGCATAATAGAAATGTATTTCAAAGTTTGCCAAAAGAGCTGGCTATTCAATCACTATGCCATATAGAATCACATAGGCATGTGTACACATCCAGTCAGAAGTAGATCAAGTTTTTATAGACTTATTTACTTTATTATATTGACGTCTGTTCGTAGAAATGTCTCTAAATAATAAAATATCGGCCAAAGCATGTCACACGTAAACTATATTAAGTAAAGTCGGAATAAAAAAAAAGAATTTGTTTCTGGATTTAATTACCTTAATGTTTGTTTGGAACAGTCTTATGATAAATCATGTTCCGTTGTAATAATCATTTTAGTATAATTATTAACCTTTACATAATGAAAATTTCGTAATACTTTATATTAACAATGATCACTCTGGTATTTGACTTAATTAACTCAATGTTTATAGAAACAATTAACAAGCGAATCAAAGATTGATTTCTTATTACAGATGATATTTACTTGTAAATATTTTAATGATAGAACAGAAAATTAAAACCATTTCGTTTAAATTACACTCGCGCATAGCATCGACAGTATTTTATATTATTCAGCGCACGAACTTTTAGCTTTAGGCAGTTTAAGTCTAAGAAATTTACAATGCCTTTGGTCAATGGGTGAACTATTGGGATTATCCATTGAAAGCGCATTTTATTTCCTCTTTTTGTTTGCTTCTTTGTTTTGTAGAGAATGAAATATAAAACCTATGATGAGATCAACGTTTTTTAAACGGCTTTCCAAATACGATGGTTAACAAAAATGGTACGGATTCCTTAAAATAATGCTGAGCAATATACTGTATACCGCGCTCTCCTTTCTGCTGTTGGCCAGCCCCACTAGTTGTCGCAAGCCTTTTCTTCATTAACAGCGGTCAGAATATACTAGAGTAGATCTTATCGATATAGCTGTAAAGGCCACTGGGCCAACAGCAGATCTACCGTGGGGGTTTTAGTCGGTCCGGCATCTTCAATGCTGATCCCGACATAACCAGTCACCGGAAACGGTGACGGGTAGGTGCGAGCACCTTTCCCCCACGTTAATCTAAAAAAAAAAAAACTAGAGTAGAGTAATGAACAGATAGTAGTTTCTTCATTACCACAAAAAAGTTAGGTAACCGCCTGTAAATGCCTACTTCTGGGTAAAGATCTCCTCTCAAATATTTTTTAAGAGATATTACATTTGGGAAGAGACCAAGGGAGAGACGCTGTTCCAGTAACACGTCCTCATATTGTCCTATTATTTCCTCACCATGTGTTGTCTTACCGCTGAGCACGTGATAAATTCAGGTACTTACAATTACTATTAACAATTTTCGACCTCGGTTCAATCAACAGTGCAGGCACTGAGGATTGGACCGAGATCACTCGCGTACTATGAAATTAACTTACGCTTAAGCAAGATCATAACAATAATACATATTATTTACTGCTTGCTGCAATGCCGTTCCTACTTACGGCAGTGTCTAGACGCAGAGCGTCGTCGTGTCGGTTCCTGCATCTTCGTTACTCTCTCTATTTACCTTACTTGTGGGAAGTTTTTACGGCCGCCGCGTCAATCGCGTATCTTAATTCTGTGGGGTTTTAGTCGATCTGCATTTAATGCATATTTTGACATAGCAGCCTATTAAGGACATTGCCTTCAGTAACAGGTATGTGGTTGGACATTTCACGAGACGAAAAAAAAGTTGTTTCTTTAATCCCATGAATACATATGGCTTCGTATTGATTTTTGGGATGTTGCAGATTGTTAGACAATAGGACCCGTAATTAAATGTTGTGCAAGAGTATTCCAATTGAACTATTTTGATAATTAATGGAGATAGGTCACGTCGGGAATGACTGCGAGCTCCATTATTTATTTCCTACCTTTATTCGTTCCAATGGTAATGGAAATGGGTTTTGTGATTGAAAAATCAATTACATACTAAATTTAATAATGAAATTTTGGAAAAATGTTTAGGTGTACAAGGAAGATTTTATAAAAGTAAAGAAATTTTAGAAACCGATAATATTGTCTTCTAATTTAGTTATTATCTTTTAATTACTGAAATACAGAAACTATTTCCGTATTTCCGTAATTTAGCATAATTGAAGAATTTGTTTGTCTGCATTCTTTAAAAGTAATAAATATATATTTAAAATATGCTTAAAACAATTATTCTCTCCGGAGCTTCAAAATTTGAAGTAGTTAACTAGCAGTTATGAAAAAAGAACGTTTCGTCTTACATCACTTTCATGTTGCTTTATTTTAAACTGAATAAATGATAACTGACCATGCCTCTTTTATATTGAAATATATTTTTTTTATGAGAAATGCGCCAAACGAGCATTCGGAGGTAATTACCGTCGCCCACATACGTCTCAACACCATAGGTGCTGCAGGTACGTATATACATATACATTGTACCCATAGGTACAGATTTCCATTTGACACGACTCAGCGTAGCCAAACAGGATTCCATAACCCACCTGGCACTTGGTGGTGACAGATTTTTACGCCAAAAACTACGGCAAAATCTTGAACTATTTTTTTAAAACTAAGGTACTGTTTTAAGTACCAACGCGTTTTGAAGTGGTTTTTAAATATTTAATATAGCTTCAGGTATCATATAATATGCTAATATCTCTATTCTTTCTTCTTTCTTAGCCTATTAAAGTCTACAGCAGAACAGATACCTTTCCATGGAGGCAACATCAAACGCTGGTATGCCATGAATAGAAGATACGTGGTAAAAATTGTTTTAGTAATTATTGCCGCCATGATTGTTGCAGGATCAGAATGAAACTTGGGTGCTCCGAAAATCTCTAACACGCTGTCATGATTACATAGGTAAAGTGACAGGGTTATGCTAGTGCGTTTCGTCAGTGTGTGATAAATTAACCCACATTACCCAATTACTGACGATCAGGTATTCTATGTTAGGCCCTAACAGGGGAACGTACTTACATCTTTTTCTTGCAATGGGGTTGGACATAGTCCTACCAGATTAACCCTGACTTTGTTTTTGTATTTACGCTACCTTATTTATCATTCATTTCAGCCTGTCACAAGTCCATTGCTGAACATAGGGCTCCCCCAAATATTGCCATTAAACAACCAAAACTATATATACCTTATCTATATTAATACATACAACATTTTGTATGTATGTATGTTTGAACGGATTTAACTTAAATTCAATTTCATGGATTTTCATGGATTTTTATGTTTTAATGATTCCCGAAGTGCCATATGCTAAGTTTTATTATACCTGATTTTGCAAATGGTCTGTACGTTTAAACACGCTTAAAGGGCTGAAAGGTTATAAATGAAATTTAGCAGAGATGTTGATAATGACATTGAATGGGATATAAGCCACACAAGAATATAATGTTCTCATTATTCTTGATATTTTAAGATTAGCTAATGGTCTTTTAATTCTATGGTCGCAAAGAACAAAAATTATTTTTATTAAATATTTGTTTTGGTTAAAGTATTATGTAATTAAGTTTGTTGTAGGATTTAACTAGCTATTATTATTCAAGGCATGACTGCATTCCCAGAGCACTAAGGTTCAAATTGGATGCCGACTCGCCGGTAAGCTAATAAAAATGAATAACCCTAGGGAAATGTCGATGTTATGATCACTGGTATGATAGTCACGATTTCATTAATGTCGATACTTACTGTACGAATAGTGTGATTTTAATACAAATAAAATTTCGAACTATCTTGTAATAAAAGTTAAATAGCAGCCTGTTAAAATCCCAGGACTGGGGTAAGGCCTCCACTCAATATATTTGAGGGGGTTTAGGAGGCAAGAACGGTCCGCTACGCCACTCCAATGCGGGTTTTGCCTCCGAGATTGCTCGTGGAAGTTTAATCCACTCAGAATTTTACATGGAACCGAAACTCTAGACCTACTACCTTTTAGATACGTTATTTCGCTAGTATGATCATCGAGATTACTAGTATCAGTAACTTCAAAACGTTTGTTAGGTTTACTGGAAGAGTCGATATCCAATATCCTGCACAAACGCAAAATGCGCGCTTAGAAGTGGAGTTGCGGAACTCATCACAATCTAAACTAATCGAATAGACGAAAACAGGTGAAAACCGCTCACATGTATATAGTCTATATAAGAAAGTGACAACTCAGTGACAGATTATTGACACTTTTATTGATACAAAAGTATCATCTTCAAAGCATTATATTACAGACATTTTATGCAGAAACAATAACGTAGCAGTAACATTTATGTCAGTGGACACGACAGCAAAGATTCATTATTGTGGAAAGGTGACCACTACTAACATGTCATATATTTGATATGTAAAATAAGAAATAATTGAAGTTGGATATGGTAAAATTTCAGTGAGTCGTATTAATATTTACATCTTTACTACAGAATAAAACAGCCGATACCATAACATTTATTTATTGTTAGATTATTCAAATAGAATTTAATTTTTGGAATTATTTTTTAGTTATACTTCATCAAACAATGTATACGGATACTAATCATTTTTATGCCTTAAACAATGGAATTAGTCTTACGTCATACGCGGCTTAGCCTGTATTGTAGGGTAAGTAATCTAACTTACGCAGTGTATACATGCAAGTATACGTTGATGTATTTTTTATATTACACCTCTTTAATTATCATCTGCTTATGTATATCATAATCGCGTAGCTGTGGCCGAGTCCATATTTATAAAATGTTTGCGAACTGCACTTCGTAATAGAGTAACAGCACTTGCTACGTTTAATAAGGACTTACGCTGTGACTGCGATGGCCGGATCCGTTCGGACATGTAACATGGACTATACATAAATACCGTCCACGCTTGCTACAAAAGTCACGCGTTGTTGTGAGTGCGCACCATAATTCTACGATGCGACAAAATATTTGTCATCGTCTTCATCATTTCAGCCTATCACAAGTCCACTGCTAAACATAGGCCTCCCTGAAACATTAACTGATCATAAATATTGTTAGAATATTGTTAAAAAAAAATCTGTATTCCAATTTTGAACACGTTTATTATAAAAGAAACATCTATCAATTTATCGCCATTTCACATATTACTTTCCACCGTGATTGTTGAATTACTTTACGGAGTGGGCCATTAACGAAAACACAAATGCAGTGATTGGGTATAGAGACGTCAGTATTTTTTAAGACGCTTTAAAAGTTAGACATTAGTTTGTGTTTCGCAGTATTGACTATTTCTCTGTCAAAGACCATAACAGAACGGAGCGATCCCCTGCTGCTGGGACCAGATGAGCTGAAAACGCTGTCTAAGCCAGAACTTAACGCAACCCTATAAGAAAATAAATAATGTAGAGGGAGTAAGCCTCTGGTTACCTCACTTACCGAACGAAACGTAGAAGTACAAGATGCTTCTACTTGTCGCCGGTATTCTGCGGGGCCGTGGTACTACCCCTGTCCAGCCGGCCCATACGACTTGCAGCAAAAGTCGCCGCTTGGCTCTTTTTTTTTTAATCCCTAAGATTTCACATTAGTTTTTTTTATATAACACTTAAGATATGCATTTGATTTTATGACAGAACTTATGGCCATACATATGTCCCATGAGACCTCTCTTCATTAGCCAGTGTGATAATTACCGTCCATATTTGTGACTAGTAACAAAATTTGTCATAACGTGGACGCTTACATTAAACGATTATCCGTTCAGATTATCGTTCAGAGTATTCGCTATCATATTTAATATTTTTTCCTTTTTTTTTCTCTATTTGTAGATAATTTTATAAATTTTAGTATACAAATTTTTTTATTTGCATGCAGTGTTCACTTCAAAAAGTTCATAAAAGTAAAGTAAAGTAACAGCCTGTAAGTGCCCACTGCTGGGCAAAGGCCTCCTTCTCAAATACTAGTATCAGAGAGGGTTTAGGAGCCGGAAAGGGCCCGCCACGCTACTCCAGTGCGAGTTGGCGAGCTTCACATATCCTCGAAATAATATTTTTATTATTTCTCAGACATGCAGGTTTCCTCACGATGTTTTCCTTCACCGTTGAGCACGTGGTAAATACAGCACTTAAAATTGTTAATAATAATTTTAGTAGTGCCGGCACCGGGGATCGTACCCAGGTCACTCGCGCTCTATGAAACTATAGTGAGCGCCCTGACCACTAGGCTACCACGGCTCTTTAAAAAAAGTTCATACACTCATATATTACAATAGCTTGTCTGCGCATCCAGTTTTGTAAAGCAAAAATAAAAAAAAAGTTGTCGCTGTGGTCGAAATCAGTCAGGATGAAATATACTATCCAAGGTAACTGACGACGAATTAATGAAACCACAATATTCTTAATGGACATGTGGAGAGGATGAATGAAAGTAGGTTGACGCAACAAATATATGTGGCGAGGGTAAATGGTAGAGTCGGGAGAGGAAGATCTAGGCGAACATTTCACGATCAAATCAGAGACGTTCTGAAAAAAGGCCAGGTCAAGAGTACTCTAAAACAACGAGCATGCATGTGAAGATTGATGACAGTGGAAGAAGCAAAAGACGTATGTCAGGACCGTAGCAAGTAGAAGAAGATTGTCTCTGCCCACCCCGTTGGGAACAAGGCGTGAATATATATATATATATATAATAATGTTAATCTTTGCTGAACCCGGTTCAACCTATTGACTAACGGTGGAAGCTACAGCGACCGACTGAATGGAGAAAATTCATCCGATTTTGAATTGCATAATTCCCACAGGTAGATGGGGCGCAGCAAACCTGGTGTGTATGAGTAAATAATCTTCCAAGTATGGGATACCAGCATTTTCTTGGCATTTTTGCAGTCTTTTTGGAATCTGCTTCTTTGAATACAAATCGCGATACTTGTGAATATTTGTTGGCACTATTCCAGTGCACTCTTCATTTAAAAACTTTTTAGGAAAGTAGGTGCTCTTTTTATAACCATGAATGTGTAAACGTTTACTGCTTTATTTAAAAAAAATATACACAACAGACTTAGAGCACTGTTTGAATGTTCATTAATAAACGCACTATCGCCTTGATGTTGATGTTTGTATTTCCATTTTTATTAGTTAGCTGTGACCGAGCTCAGAGTTAATAACACGATATCTTTGAAAAATAAAAGCGTATTCTATTATGAATCTAATAATATACTAGTTATTATGTTAGTTTTTCTAATATTGTAACGCAAAGTGAGTTACGATTAAACGATTTAGAAAAATTACATTAACATTTTTTTTAGAATAAATGTTACTTAATATCTCCTAGTGCGGACAACTCATAATCTGCTTTAACACCCTTGCTTGGCGCTATTCAAAATCATTTGCTAGAGGCACGCTTGTGGCCCTTACTGTTCATTTAAGAGCCTTAAAAACTTAATATATCTAAACAATAGTCTGGACAAAAACTAAATGAAGGCATTTAAACAACATGTATTTACAATGTAAAATATACGTATATATAAATATATTTATTTTTATATAAATATACGTATATATAAATATATTTATATATACGTATATCAAGAGTGTTTCTTCTTAAATCAAATTTTCGGAAACGTGTTCTCTTGGATAAATACGGCACGATTTCGCAATTTTGTCATGTAGGCTTCCAAAACTAACACTGGTGCGTGAGTTAAATGGATACCTATAGCTATAACTTCGTTGTATTCACACAAGTAATACTTACTATTAATATGTACATTTTAGGAAGGTTCATTAAAAGAAAAGAAAATTTAAATTAAACCACAATTTACGGATTTTATCGCCTTTAATTTTGTTTTTATATTCCCGACGATTCGATTGCTTTACAGCAGCCGTGGTCACGGAGGGACTGAGTTGTTAGACGTCCAGATGTCAGTTAATTCGGGCTACCTTAGCTATTGTTCATTAATTTTGGTCCGATCGTAAATTTCTCTTTTTTTTGTAAACTTAATGACCTTGTCATTACAAGACGACTGAAGTATTAACTGAAGCTTTGTCTTCATTGGGAATCTTTCTTCTTCATCAGCCTCTGTACGTACGTCAACGTACGCATGAAAGACAGACTACAGAGAAAGTTCTTTGCATGAAAGTAAAAAAAGCATAAGGAATGGGGTGGGTCCTCTATTCCCACATTAGAGATATTTTCTACCACTAGTCAATGCGATTTGGTTTTGGCAAATTCAGATTAATTACTGTCATCATTCACTCGAGCCTCGTTCGTTAATCATCAGGCACACCACCTGCAGATGAGGTTGTCGTTTGGAGAAAAGATTGGAATAGCATCCGCCTTTTTTTAAGGGAATGAGGCAAAAAGAACAGGTGGGTCACCTGATTGTAAGTGATTACCGACGCCCACGAGAGCTGGTGGAGGCCATAGTAGCACAGGGCACGGGGTGGTAACTTTAAGTTCCGCCATTGACCGCTTCGTCGTGAGGTTGCCATAGAGAAATAGTTGGTATATTCCCCGATCTCATACCACACAAAAGTTCATTTAACTTTAAAATTACGTGGCATCATCTCGTTCAACCTACCCGGGTGTAATTACGTGTTTATCGACGTATGTTATTTTCGTAGGGATAAATATTTTGTAATTGTAAGCAGAACCTGCTGTATCATATTTTTCATATTCTTATCAGTTGACCGTTAAAAAGCAAATCGTTTAAACGTCGCTCTGTAAATAACTTTTGATTAACGAGAGACCCTCGTCACCGCGTTTTGTTAAGCGATATGAAGATAAATAGTTTTCGCTGAAGGATAGTGATAGTAAATTATCCAAAGTGTACTGAAAATGACATCAGTAGGTGAGGAGACTGTCTTTGTGATTCTTTGACATAACTTATAATTATTACAATACTTACCAGAAACTTTATTAGCAAAAGTATAGTTTGATTTTTGTTGTTACGACCACGGTATTTGTGATGTGACACAGAGTTATTGTCAATATTGTGTGATATTATAATTTCACTAGTGGTAGTCACATTATAATTCCACAGACAATTGTCAATCGTCTCAATTTCATGTAACATCACGGGTTAATTTTAGTTACTTTGTAATATCACTGGACACAATCAGTAATATTATAAATAACCAGAAATAACTTTAGTTAAATTATCAGTAGTAGCAACAGTAGGGTGTGGTAGGAGGTCTAGTATGTTTTGATTAGTCTGTTCTATTTTATTATAACGCAAGAAAAAACTTGTATATTTTCATATAAAAGATTTGCATTACTCTTATTAATTCAATATAAGCACTCAGACCTGCTACTATTTTAGTAGTAGGCAGTGGTTACGGATTCCCAAGGCATCCGAAACCTACTTTTCGTCTCTACGGGTGGTATAACGTGACGAAAGGCGAATTTCGACACCTTAAGATTTTCCGTCTCTTATGAAACTCGGGAAAAAAGGGGATGTCAAATTCTTCCGCATCTACTACATGGCGAACCTAAAAAAGGTAATAAAAAAACTTCAATGTAACTTTCAAAATAAAATTTATTTTTATTTCCATTGATGGTCAAAACAAATATTTGAAATAAACTTTCAACTTTTCATTTTCCTCCATATTTTATTTACATGTTTCAGGGAGCATTCCTGTCATGACATTTAGCTACTTTTACTTTTTATAATCCTAATATGTTGGTCTCCGGTGTAGTCCCAAGCGATTTATCATACCCAATTCGTATCTACGTTTCTGCCAAAACTTATACAACTTTAGCATTTAAATTAAATATTGTGTTTTATTCATATTCCCAGTATCATCCTCGATTGTATTTTAAATATTATAAAGAAATTCATGCCTTTAAGAGAAAATTTTAATAAAACTTCGATTTTAATCATCACTACTTTTTTAATTCATTGGTATTTTAATATTTTAACAATATATATTGGTAGCCGTGGTAGCCTAGTGGTCAGGCCACTCAATTTAGTTTCATAGTGCGCGAGTGGCCTGGGTTCGGTCCCCGGTGCCCGGCACCAGTAAAATTGTTAATAGTCATTTTAAGTTCTGTATTTACCACGTACTTGCCGGTGAAAGAAAACATCGGGTGAAACCTGCATGAAATGAAATAAAAAATATTATTTGAAGTCCGCCAACCCCCATTGGAGCAGCGTGGCGGGGCCAATCCTGGCTCCAACACCCTCTCAGATATTTGAGAAGGGAGGCCTTTGCCAAGGTGTGGGCAATAACAGGCTACTACTTTATACTAATATATAAATTAGTATATAATATTTGCAATATTATAATATTTTTACTATCTCCATCGGTTTTCCCAGACCTAGGCCTAGTCTAGTCTCTTTTAAAATTTTATAAACAATTAAGTTGAATAAAGAAAAGGAAAAGAATTCAAAGTCATTATGACATTTCTGTAACATATTTTGTTTAACTAAATTAGCGTTATTTTTATTGGCTAGTTGGATAAGGTGAAGAAAAAGTATAAGTCGCATATAAGTACTATGAATAATCGCTAAAGGCAGAACTGGGGACGAAATATTATTTTATTTAGCGTGATTTGCTAAATTTGTCCTCGTAAAAATAGGAAAAAGTATTGTTATGGTTGTAAGAATAATAATATTATAAACAACCTTTTATAAAGACATTGATCTCGTTTATTTTTAATTAAATTGTTTTACACCAATGGCATTCGCTTCGCACAAGTACGCGTTATTTTTTAAAAGTGTAACTGTAACTATAATAATGAATACATAAAAGGTGTGAGTTTCTTTCTTTATTCAGTTGTACCACACAATTCAATTCTTTCTGTAATCCGTGAGGATAAAAGAGTTTTATTGTTTCAAAGGCTTAAAGGGCTCTACGATTCACTATTGACAAAATAGATACTATTATGACTAATAATTAATACTAAACTATTTTTAACCGTTTCTTAGAACATGATCGAATTTTCTGGAACCATCGCACCCAACCAACGCATCGCAAGTCGGTGTATCTGGCTGTAACTACAATGCACATTGTCTATATCAGATTTAGTCAGATGCTTCTATAGCTCGGTGCTTAACCATCTTCATGAATTAGGTAAAGATTGAAAACATGGACTGTGAGTACTACATGACTTATTATCATCAACACAATATTTAAGGATGTTTTATGACAACAATAAATACCCAATCTAAGAAGGAAATAAAATTAAGTTAAGTACATGGCGGGGAATCAGTACACTGGGAAATTTTACCCACTAACTGTATAGTGAACGCTCAATTATATGGTTCAATATTAACTTGATCAACAAAACATCAATAATACTCAACTTGATCGAGTGGCACAGAAACTAAAGGTAAACAAGGCAAAATTAAGAGATTGTTGAGAAAATTATTGAAGCGTGGGTGAATTGTGGTTTGCACATCTTTAGCAAAAAAATTTTGCGCCGACAGAAAACATCATACTTTTTCTAATCATTAGCTTCTCAGTTGCGTTCACGTGTCCCTGATACTGCATTTTACTCTACTTTCGATAGAACCTTTCTAATCGACAAGATTCTAGTCGACAATTTTAAATTAAGACAATTATGATTTTTTTATACGGCTAATATCAATATTCTGAAAGGGTATAAAGTAAAGTAAATAAAGTAAAGTAGCAGCCTGTAAGTGCCCACAGCTGGGCAAAAGCCTCCTTTTTCTCAAATATCTGAGAGGCTGTAGGAGCCGGGAATGGCCCGCCACGCTGCTCCATTCCGGGTTGGCGGAATTCAAATCATATTTTTTCTTTCTCATACATGCAGGTTTCCTCACGATATTTTTAAGCTTACTGTTTATTTAAAAACGTAATTAATAAATGACATAGGTACTTACGGCTATAAACTAACTACTAAAAATTAATGTAAAATAATGTATAAGCTTATTTTATTCATAAGTTAATTACTTTATTTTACACTAATTGCTAATATTATTTTGCCTATTAATGTATACGTACATGTTATAACTTATCGTTCAAATACTCATATACTGTGTAATAACAACTGTTAATCAACAGAGTACTATAATGTCAAGATTGACCAGGTTTTAACCAAAACTAATGTTAAGCTCGTTTTATAATAGGAGTAATATAGCTAGCGCTAATATAGTACTGCAAACCTATTTAGTATTCATTATATACTTTGTACAGAATGAAATGGCGCAGAAATTATTTTTAAAATGGCTGTGACTAAATTCCAGTACGTTCATAGCTTCTCATTTCAAGAATAGAATTTATAGTCTGCAAGTCGAATAAAGGAGCTATATGGTTTTCTAACTTTATGTGTGTATGACTTTAAATATTGCACTAAACGTCTATAAAAGTACCCTTGATCAAAACTCAGGCAATCATTTAAAATTTTCTCTAACCATATTAGTCGGCGCAGTGGCTAGTTTTGCGTATAAAAATATTTAATTTCAATGTTAGGGTCACTCTGAATAAGCATATTTTTTATCAGTAAATTCGGTACGGTTAAGGAAAAACTGGGGTATGATTAATTGCTTAGGGTTACATCGGAGACCAGTGTTAGGACCATAAAAAATAAAATGGGAAAAAATGGAACATTTGATAAAATATTAGAATACATATGAAACGTAAATTCTCGATAAAGTAATTTTTCTAGTAAACTTTTTTTTCATTAGATTAGGGTAAAACTACAGACGCGCTTGATGGTAAGTGATGGTAAGTGGCTACTGCATCCACATGATGGTACGTGGCTACTGCCGCCCATAGAGACCTGGAAACAACTTTAATCGAAGAAGTTCACAGACTCGTTGTCACTCTTGAGGACGAAGATGGATCACACACCCGTAATTGTACTGGGTATCTATACCTTTCAAACCGAAACACAACAGTAGTTGCACTGTTCTTTAGCGGCAGAAATGGGTACGACGGTGAATCTACCCAGGAACTTTCTAGGCAGACAAGTTTTCTTCTTCCCTGTCCACCCCACTCTTGAACATAGATAAAGTTCTCAGTGTGATTCTAGAAGAAAATGCCAAAACAACCTAGCATATTTTTAAATATAATTTGTCCAATTCTCCAACAGCTACTTGGGAGAGACAACTCAAAGGTTGAGAAGTACAGGGCCGGTATCCTCGCACAAGTGGTACTGCTCCCCATCATCTCCCATCCCAGACGAATTGCAATTTTCACAAGTCTGTGAAATTTGGGATTCGTCTGGGCCTCGTTCGTTAGATAGTAGTGTGCACCGCATAAAGGTGGGAGAAAAAGATGGTATATTTATAGTAATTAATAAATTAATGAAAAAAAAAAAACTGTTTGTCAATGTTTTGAGTAACTACGATAATATTTCTTAATTCGGTCGTGTAGATTTCTAACATAAGCCGCACTCGTGCGTGAGTTACACGAATATTCGCGACGTGAGTTCATTCACGTATAAAACATATTTACGTCATACGATTTTTTTTATTATGAATTCGAATTTGGCAATATATTGCTTTAGTCCTGAAGGAAAAGAGTATCTTCAGATTTTATTCCTGTTTATAGTGTATCCAGTTATACATTCTGTCTTATAAAGTAAAAACAAATGAAGGTCTTGTTGGTCTCTTTATCAGTCTGTCCGCGTCGCGAAGGAACAGAAGCGGCGAATGCTGATATGCCGTGCATGGGTGATTTTCCCGTACTTACTACGCTGGTCAGGTGCAGTGGTGAGGTCAGTGTCTGTAACTTTGCACTAGAGATACTTCTCCGCGTTCCGGAATATGGATTCAGCATAATCGAATGAATTTTCTGCCGTATATCGATCGCTAGTGAGCGGGGTGCACCACGTGCAGGTGCAGGACTAGCGTTTGTAGAAATAGTGGCTATAGTTATCGATTTACTACTTGCAGATTATTTAATACAGAGATTGCAAAAGTTCTATGTCATTTCTACAAGGTTGTTGATGAGATTTTATTTAAAAATAACGTGGTGTTAAATTAGAGAGAGTTTAGCGTAGATCTCTAAAGAGTTAAAAGTAAAGGAAAAGAGCAAAATGCCCTGCTAAGCAAAGGCCTGCTTGAAATATTTGAGAGGGTTTTGAAGCAGGTTAAAAAGAGTGTTGATCTCATCTCTTATTTCACCAAAGGAAAAATTAACATAGTTCGATTGATCGGATAGTCCAAGTACAATGACATAACTGTGACAATAAATCTCGATATTGCTGACAGAGAATTATTACGTAAAATTACCCAATGACATAAACTGTTCACGTGTTATAACAATGGAATTGCCATTGTAACAACACATCATGATTTAGATATAGAAATTCAGTTTTTTAAGTACCATCTTGAAACAATTCTCTAGGTATTGACAATTATGTAATCTATACAGTTAATTAATTATTAATGGCTAATGTTATATAGGATATTAATTTTTTTTACTTCTTTTTTATATTACAACTTTTTATCTATAAAGAAACATTGATATGAATGAAATAACTGTTACTAAACAATTGCTACTGGTAAATATTTTCCTATAATCCACATTTTATTGTTCAATACTAATTACGCACTGTTCTTCTTTGCCTCAATTTTTTTAATTTTTACCGGACATTGGTCATGATAGGTGAATGTATTCTTTTTGAGAAAAAAATATCTTAAACCTTGAAGTTTAAACACTTTCACTGTAGTTATTTGTTACTACGAAAAATATTTTGTATTTAACTTATATTATATTAGATTTTACTTGTATTAAAACTGTTTAAATAATTTGTAATTGATCGCGCATTTTGCGTTGCTATAATGTTTTACCAATTGTGAGTTTTACGGTTCCAAACGTGACCTTTCATGTGCAGCATCGTTTTTATTTCTAATCTGTTAAATCTAGAAAATTTATTTACAGTATTTATATCCCTGAACCTGACAAGGTTATTTAAAAATTTTGGAATATTGGGAATGTTTTACACACGGGGACTTTTTATGGAATATAAAGGTGTACCAAAGAATTCCAAAACTAGTAATTGAGGCAAACACTGCGACGGTGTAGTCTAAGCGTGGTGACGCACTCAAGAAGTGATGATCATTTATTTTGAATTTTTGGGTTATTATTCTTATTAGTTTAGTGTATTAGTTAGTTTTTCCTTAGATTTATGTTCTTCTTATCTATCTATTTTATTTTATAATTTGTATTGTCAAACTGATTGCATAAAATTGCTTTTAACCTTTATTAAGAACAATTTTAAAAACTTACGTAATCACGGTTTTAATGCAATTCGTTACACAAATTCATTTAAGTCGTACCCATAAGTAAATTATAAATTTCATCTTTTATGTTTTTATTTTGTATTATCATATTATGTTAAAGTTAAGTTATATAAGTAAGTAAGTAATATATATTAATATCTATATATTAGTTGTAAGTTGATAGAAAAGCAATATGTTTTTCTACTGCCAAAAGAGCCTTGGAAGTGTTAAAGCTTTGTGTGTGAGCGTTTGCTGAAGTTCGTAGCGCGTAGCGCCTAGCGTGTAGCCTGTAGCCAACAGTCAGCGCGCGCGGTTCGTGAGAGTCGGCCGCAAATACCGCGCGCTGCCAAAGCTAATGGTCGAATGCCTCCTCGTTTAGTTTCCGTTGGAACCGCATCTTCATCTAAGTGTCAGTAAAAAAACTCCTCTGGAAATGTACAGCACAATTAAAAAGGCAAGTGATGTTTTTACTCACGGATATTTCCCATTTTTTATTTATTATTAATTTATACTTTTTAATTAATAATATCATTAAAGTTCATGTTCTTATTCCAATTTAAGGTATATATTCGCATTACTTTTCATTTTCTTTACTATTTAAATTATATTATGTTTTGTTAAGCATAATTTGTCCAGGAAATTAGTTTGTAAAAGTTGATGAGTCTACTTTTTTCAGTATTATAAAGTAAACTAAGGTTAACCACATAAATAATAATAGTTTCATTCAAAATGTTTAGTGTTCGCGTAAATACAAGAAATCACTATGCAAATCGCATTATTTATCGTAATGAAAAGAAATTTCCGTAATTTGATAAGACATAGATGTGCATGTAATAAGCATTACGGCACTTTCATTCATTAATAAAGCCGATTTATTCGAACTCGCGTACAAACAGTTTTTTCATTTCCCTGCTCCCTGTTGTTATAGCGGGATATGTACACCAGTCTTTAATCACTTTTATTTTGTTTTTAAATTGGTGCACCAAAGTTCTTCAAGTTTATTCTTATCTAACATAGTCTTGAAATTTTTAAATCATTATTACCATTGCCACGGCCACCGAAGACGACTCAATTACAGAATATAGCCCTTCCTCATAGACTGCATACATTAATAAATTTTACTGGCATTGTTAAATACTCTGAAGATGCCGTAAGGCGAAACCGGTCGGATCGTTACATAAATAAATAAAATGTGTTGTGAAACTAGTACAAGAGGTTATAATAATTGCCAGTATGATGAACTTTCACCAAGTGACAATAATCGCAAGTGTAAATTATTATTAATTTTAATAATCAAGTTAATGAGGAGAGGCGGTATCTATATAAGATTCTATAATCTTTTTCCTCAAATGCTAACCACACCTGCATGTGGGTACACCACACCCGAGTTAAGAAAAGAACAAAATAAATCTGATCAATATGCTGAAGCCACGGACCAGCGATGGGGCAGCATAATTCTAGTGCGTGGGTACCGTCACTGTGCTCATCTACCTCCTTGCATACGCCTGCGTGGTGAACAAGGCGAATATTTGTCAGTGGACTTAATTAGAATGGCAAATGATGAATCGAATATATATAGCAGCATCTAGATATAAAAACCAATAACTAGGTTGTTACTGTTTTACTCAATTATTAACCTACCACTGAACCAGGCGCTCGTCTAGATTAAGCGAGTGGTAACTTTTCTATACCTTGTCATGTCAGAGCTACAAGCGTTCGAGCAAAATACAGTGTCATTAATACATTCTTATACCCTATATTTAGTTTTACGTTTTCAATGAAACATATATCATACAAAAATAGATACCGTGTCAAGATATATAAAAATCTTCATTATAAATGTATGTTAAATGTAACATGGTAATAAATAATTCCTTTGCTTTACCCTTTTACATACTAGTCACTAGTAGGTAGAAACGTCCATCACATGAAGCCCTAAAAGAATAAGTAAACAAAATGTTTTATTATACTTGTAAAACATAATTGCGTAATATCATTTACGAGTTAAGTGCGATTATGATCATAAAACTTGAAATATGATATGACGGCAAACTTAGGAAGCTTTTCTCTGCATAAATAACGTAAAAAGGAGAGTTATGCTCTCCTTGACTTATATGTCTTTTTATAAACACAAAAGTCACACATTAAATTAGAACATTATTTATTATTTAATATAATTATATAACAGAATTACATAACAAATTCATACGTCAACTCCGGCTTATAAGTATCGTAGATGTAAAATTCCCTATATGAAACATATTCTTCTGAGCTATGCCTTGAAATAATAATTTCTTAAATAAATTAAGCATGAGCATAAACTGTGTTGTTGTGCATGTTCGTGGGTGTCAGTAATCACTTATCATCAGGTGAGGCGTTCGCTCATTTAATCCCTCCTCTGTAAAAAAAAACATCCAAACGGAATCATTTTAAATATAGTCAGATAACTATACTATATTCTTTTAAGTGGATTTTAAAAAGAGTGTCGTTTTCTATCATCAAAACAGTAAAAAGGAAACAAAAAATTATAAATGTTATTGATCATTTGTTTGAGACATTAATGTATAAATCAGTAAATTATTATGGAGGTCACTTGTTTTAATTAATACATGCAAAATAGGAGTTAGTTCAGTTCAGTTCAGAATATATACGACAGAGATAAAATCATTTCAACTGCTTACTATTAGTGTCCTAAATTTAAATAATAACATTCTTCTTCTGTTCTTCATCAGTCTATTTGAGTACACTTCATTATTACATAATACATTATTTGATTCAGAGTTACACCTCTCCAAGAAAGCACCAGCTTTAAAAAAAAAATCAGTAGATATTATTTGGAGGCTCCTTGTACATATGCCAAGGATACTCCTTCGGAGAATCAAAGAGCCAGCAATAAAATAGAAACCGAAAGCCGCGATAGCCTAATGATTAGGTCGCTCACTTTTATTTTAAAGTACTTTTTTCTTATCGCAAAACTAGTTTTAACTTAAGTCTTAGTTTATACCTGGTCCATCTTGACATTAGTCATAAAAATATGATAAATTCTTTACAATTCAAGCTAAGGCTAAAGTCAAAACTAATATTTCATACAAATTACAGTCAGAAATTTGGTCATACAGTACTTAAAAAGAAAAGATATCAAGACCCGATTGTAAATATTAAAACAATTTTCAAATTTTCATTTAAATTTTATTATTCTGGACTTAAAAGCGGAGAAGGTTGAGTAATTGAAAGTCATTATATCCCTTACACAAATAGATATGGCCTCCGGTTACCACATTCAACGAACGAAATGCTCAAGATGCCTCTACTTCACACCGGTGTTCTGCGGTAGATCTTCTTACACCTCAAGTAGAGCCGGACCATTTCAACGTGGTAGAGCCAAGCAGTGGCTCAAATGGGCTGGCTCGACCGGGTTGGTACTAAGGCCTCGCAGAATACCGACGTGAAACTGAGGTACTTTTGCTTCTGCGTTTCGTTCGGCAAGTGACGTAACCGGAGGCCCACACCCTTTCCACATCCCCCTCCCCATCCTCCTTCCCATCTCCCAAATACTCTTAAAGGCCGGCAACGCACCTGCAGCACTTCTGGTGTTGCAGATGTTCATGGGCGACGGTGATCACTTACCATCAGGTGAACCGCTTGATCGTTTGCCGCCTTTCCCATAAAAAAAAAATCAAGAAGCAGCCGTCGCTTGGCTCTACCATGTACATAAATGTTGACATTATTTGCCACATCCACATAGAAACGAAAGTGAAATGAACTTTGGTAATGCTAATGATAATTTAAATTAGTTTTATTAAGACCAAAGGGTCACAGAGATCAATATAAATATTTGAATCTAAATCGTATGAATAGTAACTAAATTAACGCTTTGCTTTATTACTTTTTTTACGCTTTGGGTTTGGAGATGTGTTCCAATGTAAAGTGGCTTATAGCTCCACATATAATGCGACGTTGCTTACGTCACTGTTAGTTTACTTTGATGCTTTCACAACCGCCATTAGGTTATGACTATGATTACACTATGATGATAATAACATCGTGCTACAGTGATGTTGTATCCACTGAAATTAAAACTTCGTCCATAAATTACAGCGTTTTTATAATTGTTATAGGCTGTGTTAATACAAAAGTAGCAGTCTGGAGGGTTTTAGAGCTGGAAAAGATTCACTACGCTGCTACAGTCAGGGTTGGAGAAATTCTGAATGTTCTCAAAATCTCCGCACGATGTCTTCCTTCACCGCCGAGCGCCTTGTAAATTTAGCACTCAAAATTGCTATTAACAACTTTAGTAATGCCGGCACCCGGGATCCAACTCTGGTCACTCGCGAACTATGAAATTAAAACAAACGCTTTGACCATTATGTTATTAAGTAAAAACAATAAAATTACTTTCCTAAAAATATTTTTTCGATTTCGGATATAAGAAGCCCATCACCCTGTACTGGAGTAGCGTGGCTGGCATGCTCTAACTACGCTCGGATCTAAAACTCTCTCAGATATTTGAGAAGGAGGCCTTTGACCAGCTGTGGGCACTTACAGGCTGCTACTTTACGCAGCCTGTTTAATCCATTGCTTGATATATATGGCTAAAGATAGGCACCAACGAAGACTTACATGTAGGCACGAATGGATGATTTTCTCACACTTACTATTCTGGGCAGGCGTGTCGGTGACCTTAGTGCCGCATTCCTCGTACTAGTGATCCTTCTCCTCATCATGCCACGGATGTGCTCGGTATTTGGATTCGGTAAAATAAGAACTATTTTCCGTCATCAGTCTGTAGCCAGAGCTACTTTGAGTACATGGTACAACAATGATATGTTCCGTTTATTACTCTTCCTTACCTTCTTTAATGAAATTATAACAAAATTGGAGGAATTTTTGGATTTGACGTTTTCAGCACGTTCTTAACCACAACTAAACCCGAAAGCTAATTAGGAGAATTAGGACCTATGACTCAGCCAGCAACCAATTACGCCTACTGTCAAGTTAAAGATTTGTCAGTAGGCGTAGGCGTTTGACTTAATATGCATCAAAAGCTTTAAATATCTTTTTAATTTTTCCTCAAGATTATGATTAAACAAGAGAAATGTAAAGTCTCGAGCTAGTTTTTCTGAAGCAATCAGTCTATGAAGGTGTTAGACATTATTTTCATCACAAAATCATTCTTACAGCTATAATGATATTGTAAAGCACGATGATGAACAATAAAATGTAATTTCACGGAGAACAATAAGTGAATTTATAGATGGATAACGATACGCCGAAAGAGAGGGAAAATTAAAAAAAAAAGACTGGAAGTGACGGAAAATGGCTATCTTTGGTGTGCAGGCAGACAGGCAGCCAGTTACAATATGAAGCCCTCTCGAAGAAAGTCTTGGCCTCTGTAAGTCTCTCAAAAAAATAAACAGAGAAGTTTAACGCCAGCTTATCACTCCAATGTCGTAACCCATGGCTTAGAAACAATATTAAATGGTTTAAAATGATGAAATTCTACAACGTTTTGAATGTAAAACTACATGAACTATATACTGAATGAATCCATGTGGTAAACTTATGTCAGTTTTTATAACCGTAAATAAGAATGTGGTCCCGTTTCAAAGTTTATATGATAGGTCCGACATGTGACTTTGTTTGTAATTTTTTTTTATTTAATGGTAAAAAAATTACCTTCCACTGAAGGAATTTCTTCTGTGTCGCGGAGGCAGTTAACAAATGGCACATGGACAAACTTCTAAATCTTTTATTTGTAGTCCAAACAAAAACTTACTCAAATTTTTTATTACATTTTTCCGCAAGGAAAAGTTACGTAGTAATTTAATTAAAACCTTCCCATATTAGCATACCTTGAGAACACTAATTTTTAATGTAGAATATTATTAAATCACATCAACTAAAATCAGTTTTAGTTGTCTAAACTTTGTTTTGAATAGTCGCAAGACTTTTAATGATTGGGCAACAGTAGTAGTTCACTGTAGTAGGTAAAGTTTATATGAATAATGAAAGATAATATAACCATAGTAAGATATTTAAAGATTTGTAAAAAAATATTCAAAATTATTTTGAAAAAAGTATGTTAGTTAGCAATGCCATTACATATCTAAGCAATAAAACTAAGAAACGAATAAAATTTAAATAACTTCGAATATTATTAATGATGAAACGAAAAAGGTTTCACGTAGTCAAGTAACTCTAACTACTTATTGAATTTTACCGATAAAGTTATAACGACTGATCAGGAGGTAACGTAGAAATTCAAGAGGTGACATACGGAGCTTATTTCGTCTTTTTCTTCCCCGACAGTCAAAACTCATTATCAAAAGGTAGTAGACGTAAAAAAATAACAATATATTTAAAAAATTACGTGTCGCTAGTGAAATTTATTTATTTATATGATTCTTATGTCGACGAATAAATTATTTGATTTAATTAAAATAACTTACGAACTGGCTTTGCGTGGGTGGATTTACTATATTTTAGAGAACTGTTTAAAAATATATATAATATAGTTTTACATCGTACAGTCGTTAACAATTTCCTTTTTCTACTCAAGCATAAATTTGGATAATAGCCAACCTTACTCAGCTAATTAGCATTTTGGCCTCAAACGTGCCTAAATATTTTCTGTAAAGAACATTATTAGAATCACAAAGAGAAGTGACGGTGAAGTTTTGGTTACAATTACATCTGCTATGGATAAAAGCGCGCCGAGAGATGATTTGTCATGATCCTCTTATGATTTATGTATATACTATGAAAGGCCAGGTTTTAACAAAATCACCGATGTGAGGAAGATATACTCACTACGTAGTACTTAATTAAATAGTAGCGTGTGACGAATATTTACGAATTTATCGTTGTTTAGTGTCGGTAAAAGATTTTTAATAAGCTTAAATTTAATACAAATTTAGAGAAATAAACCTATAAGGTGTATAACAAATAAATATGCCAGAGGCTAGACCAACATTTTCTGACCCTATGGCCAGCGAACCACATGCCTGTAACTGAAGGCAGTGACCGGTTAAGTTAGTTATATTAAATTCGCTTTAATTTAGCTTACTCTTTTTCAAAAAAGTTCTCCACTAACTTTTAGACTTATGTATCCTGCAAATGCGTATAAAGTTTCATTAAAATAAGGCTATTTATATGGAAGGGCACTCAAGATCCTCTTAAGGGCAAACCGACTAAAATCTCACGGATAAGAGAAACGCCGTTGTTAACCCGTCGACCTTATAATTTTCGGCGGAAGAGAAGAAGCAAGAGCTTTTAAGTTGCATTTTACGTGTAGGAAAGGTGCTAATACTTAACAATTCACCAAAGGCGGTAACCAGTTAATCAACATTTAAGATGTTGGACCAACTAAAACCTCCACGGTAGATACGCTGTTGGTCCGGTGGCCTAGACAGCTTAGGCGGTAGAGACTTGTGAGCAAAAGGCCTGCAAGTTAAGGAGAAGCAAGTGCGCTCCACTGTTTATATTGTGTAGGACGATGACGGCGACCAATCCGGCGACGATGTGTTCAGAAACATCCTTGTAAATACAGTTTTTTTTATGGTTAAGCAGGCAAACGAGCATGCGGCTCTCACCCGATGGTAAGTGATTACCGTAGCCCACGTACATATGTAACACTAGAAGAGCTGCAAGTGCGTTGCCGGCCGGCCGGGATAGGAGGGATTGGGAGAGGGTTAGGGGAGGAGAGGAGTTAGGCACCTCACTCACCGAACGAAACGCAGAAGCACAAGATGCCTCTACTTCACGCCGGTATTCTGTGAGGTCGTGGGCTTTACTATCTGATCGAGCCGGCCTATTCTAGCAGCAGCTAAAGCCGCCACTTGGCTACACTGCGAAAGCATTTCATAAGTCATCAGTTAGATGTGAAATTTAAACACTAATCTAGCGATCATTCCTCATCTCTCTCTCATCTCTATCTCACTCTCATCTCAGAGTCTCGGTCTATTAAGACGGAGATAAATTTATACGAGACTTGAGAGTCTAAGTGTTAACTCCTTCAATTTGACAACCATATTATTTGCTCTCTGTGCTTTATAGTTTTGAGGCTGAAAGGCTTCAGCAGCAGGCTACTAAGCTTGTAAAGTTAGAAGCTGGGACTCGACAGGCTCGCCGGGTAGTTTCAGAAAGAATTTGACTAGAAGACGCTTCACCACAGGGTCACACATTTGGTTCTTATAAATTAGGTCACCTCAAATCTGAGCAAGTACCACTCCATTATCAGTCTATATACCATATATACCAAGATACTAACATCCATTCTGAGCCCGAGAATTTTTTTTTATGGGAAGTAGTGCAAACGTGTAAGCGGCTCAACTGATGATAAGTGATTACCGAAGCCCACGTACATCTGCAACCTCAGAGGAGTTGCAGATGTACGTGGGCGTTGACGGCTTTTAAGGATTTTTGGGAAGGGATAGTGAGCCTCCGGTCATCACACTCCGAACTAAACGTAGAAGCAGTCTCTCGTCACGTTGGTATTCTACCATGTACAAACGTGTTTTTGTTTAGCAGTAAATTTTAGTATTAGCGAAGGTATTCAGTTGAACATGGTGTTAACTAGAGAAAACGCGATTTAGCTAAAAACGTTTAGATAAAAATGTACAGTTTTAGTTATTTCAGTATAAATCGGAAAAATCAGTTTGCTCAGAATTCTGGAAGTCGTTAAGTTTGCTTGTGAGACGATTGGTCCTCGAGAGAAAATACGTGAATAGCACGTACATATGACGGAAATTATAGCCTTTTTCGAAGAATAATGTATCTTTATACTATGTCTACTTTATGCTGCAAACCATAAAAAAACAACCTATATAGAAATTTTAGCCTCAATATTTGTATTTTTTTTTAGACTTGGGAAACTGTGGGTTTTTAAATCAAGTATTGTAGTGTATTTATTCTGTATAGACATACTTTTCAATTTACGCCTCTAATACAGTACGCAAAAATACTTTATTTCCACAATGTAAAATATCCTTTTTTTATGGAAATGGGGCAAACAAGCGAGCTTGACATACGAACTAAATCGGGTTATGGCATCTGCCTAGAATGGATGTCGGAGCGGTGATCGTGGGACTAATGGACCGCTCCTCATTCACGCGGTCATTGGCAAAATGGTTTAAGGCAACCGTCGGAACTTCTTTGCCGCTTGGATAAAGTCTAATATATACGGCATTCGGACTTGGTACCTAATATAATACATAATAATTACCCAAAATAACACTTATTACAATTTAGAGTTTTTCGTAATAAAAACTGCAAGCATACTTAGAATGAAATTAAATATGAAGGTTTTAAACAGCAAAACCAATGATTATATGCTGTAATATAGCGTGAAATAATGTTAAATTCAATTTTTTTAACTATCAAAGTACTATAGGTGAACATTTATGTAGGAATTGAAACGTAATATTTTTTTAAGTATGAATGGTCTAAATATATGACATTGACGACCAATTGATTAGAAAATAGCCTTATCCGGCTCGAAGAACTAAAAATAATGGTGTGTTCGCAAAGTCACCACGCGCGGGCCCTTGGAACTTGATTATTGCGGATGAATTATCGTTCGTATTTTGTCTTTTGGCAAGATAGAAAGAGTCTGATTCAATATTATTACGAAGGTCTAGCGGGTAATAGAGTATACCTTTGTTGACAGCTTATACAGGTAAGTTCTTTACCATAACTATATAATCGAATGAAAGGTTGTCCTCAAACAGCTACCATGCGGTTGTAGGCTGCTCTCCGGCGTTATCATCAGGAATTTGCAAATAATTCACATGCGCTTGATGCGCATTTCACAGTCCATAGTTTCTTGTGTTCACTTATATACTTCTCACACGCGTGGGGTGCAAAAGAAGCAATCCACCAAGTGAGTGAGAGGTGGCGAGCGGAAGGTGAATACGCAGATACGTCGATACTCGCGGCGATATCAAATTATTCGACATAACATACGATAGCCGCTTTTGCGTGTCCAGTATGCCTAAGATACCTACAGTAACTAGAAAAATTGCTGATGGTATTTAATCAGTAGAAAAGATTTTCATTATATTTATATTTTGAAACAGATCATTATTTTAAATATTATCAGTAGTTATTTTACCATACACAAATAACAGCCGAATGGATGTTGTTACATTAATCGTTCCTTTTTAGTAGTGAAAATTAACTTAAAACACCTACAATAACCACCCTAAAATAGTGCTTATAAAGTACATTAATGATAGGATCGTGAAAGTACAAAAAAAATTGGCATTCGTTTCTCTTTAACAAGAATAATTCTAACCGAAAATTTCGTAATTTTCTTTTATACGAACAATGTAATTTAAATAATGTTGGCGTAATACCAAATATTATTCACCCTGACTAAAGTAAAATTACTACATACTACAAAATTTATTTTAATTAAAGCAGGGTTTAATTAAAATAAATTTTGGTTATAAAACATTTGTAGATTAAAATTACTAAAAGCAATTATATATTTATTTATATTATATATATATATATATATTTATTTGTAGTTTCTTGATTTTTTAACCAGTAACGTGTAATTCCTACTACGAGTAGATACTAGTAGCCTTTCCAAGAAAGTGCTAGCAAGCTGGTACACACTTCTTGGAGGGCTTGCCCTTACTTAACTCGCCGCGCAGGCGCAGTACTACTAACCCCACACAGTAATCCTGTCACGTGGTAGGGGTCCCGTCACCACGTGACCACGGGTGATGTAAAACATTCGAAACGTCAGGAACATAAAAACAAAATTAATCGCATACATAATACAGGAATATCCTTAAATACAATTAGGACATTTTAATTTAGAAACTTTGGGATCTCATTATCTCTACAAACCCACTGCTATTTAAGGTCTTTTTAATTTACAAGCTTCACTGCACTTCGTTTAGTCTCTTATTTCTCCAGAACTGTACCCTGTACACAAGCATGCGTGCTAAGGACCAATCGTCGATTAAATTAAAGCCCAAACTGCTGTTAGCAATGAAACTTAAGAAAATAGATACATAATATGTATTTTCGAATTCCTAATTTTTTATGTTTAGGATTATCTGTAAAATATCTGAAAACGAACATGAACTATGACAGTTTTCAGGTTTCATCGTATAATGGGGTTTTACATTTACAACACCACATTTAGTTATTTTTATTTAAAAGTAATAATCTTTCGAAGATTCCCTTCATATCATTCAGCATCTTGTACTTCTGTGTTTCGTTCTCGGTACTGCAAGCGAGGTACGGAAGCGCCCTTCCCCCTCTTTTCTCTTCCCTTTCCCCACTCCCAATATCCATAAAGTCTAGCAACGCACCTGCATCTCCTCTGATGTTACAGAGTAAGTAGGAATCGGTAATCAATTGTCGTGATGACCGATTGTCCCCTTTCCCATAAAAGAATATACCACGTTCTTCCAAATAAGCACTAATGACAACGTTGAATCAGAAATAAATTACTAAAATAATGAGCATCCCATAATTGAGTAAACGTCATGACAGCTTATTTGTTTAAATAAAATAATTATCAGTCATACATTTACACTTCGAGTAAATTTACACCAGGCATCTTTTTTAAAATATTAGTATATTTTTATAATTCAAATTAAATAGTTAAATATAAGCATAGGCATGAAAAGCGACGATACTCGTCCGTCGTACCGTTTAAGTTTTCCCTTAAGAAAGAAAATATGTTAGCGAAGGGGAAATGATATAGAAATATGACCTATTAGTTAAAGGCAATTTCTTGGGTTTTTCGTTGAGACTTGAAATCGAACCTCTGTTTAGTTTGCTAGCTCTAAGAGGTAGATTGTAAAACTGCCCGAACTAATAATAGCTTTTATATAACATTATATGAAATAAAATGTTAAACAAAATAAAATATTGTTACATAAAATATTTATTTTTAAGCAATAATTTCATTTCAAATGATAGTATTCGCGTAAAGGCAAAAATAATTAAATTATAGATTTTACAGGTATTTGTATGTAATTTTCAGAGGTTTCTACATTTTTAATTTTTTTCATTATGTCCTTTCGAAGAACATTATCATACACTTTGATTCGCCGGTGACATAGTTCTCATGGCAGGATCGCTGGAAGAGCTTGGCACTATGCTCAATGATCTCTGTAGTGTCTCCCAAGAGGTTGGTTTTAAGATGAACGTGGACGAGACGCAGATCATGTCTAACGTCCATTTTACACCAATACCGGTTGTTGTTGGGAACAATAGGCTAGAACTTATAGACGAGTATGTATACCTGTGAGAAAATGTCTGATTAGGTAAGTCCAACTTCGATCCAGAGGTCCATCGACGAATCCAACTCGGCTGGGCTGCGTTCGGGAAGCTACGTCATATCTTCTCGACGAGTATACCTGAAAACCATGGAAAGGACTATGCTTGGAGTTTCTCTGCGCGATAGAGTCTGCAGCAATGATATTCGCAGCAGAACTAGGATAACCGACACAGCCGCAAGGGTCGGCAAGCTGAAGTGCAAATGGGCCGGCCTCATAGCTCACAGAACTGTCAACCGTTGGGGAAAAAAATTTCTCGAGTGGCTGCCACGTACAGGCAAACGCATTGTAGCACAAGATGGAGTGACGACCTGCGTAGTGTTGCGGGAAGTCGATGGTTGCAGGTGGCTCAGGACTAAGCTTTGTGGCCATTTTTGGATGAGGTCTATGTTCAGCATCGGACTTGTGATAGTCTGAAATAATGATTATGATGAAATAATCTTCACAGTACATTTGCCATGTTATCAAAATCATTACAAGCCTGAACAATTTAACAGCTGAAGTGGTCCTTCCTAGAAAACACCAAAAAAGCTGACATGCTATTCATTGAAGATTTGCCCATAGTTACTACGCTAGGACTGGTGAAAGCAGTGCTACAATCTTCGCACTAGTGACACTGCTGCCCATACCTTTTAAAAGGTATTTTCATTCCGCTTGTTATTCTTCTATGTATATTTAAAGCCTACAGGATTACTTTTAAATAAATTATACTCAATGTTAAGTTCTATAGATAATTTTTTTGCTTTCTTTGCATTGAAATAATCATTTAAGCTATAATGAGCAAATTTTAATAAAAATCTTAAATTTAGTTTCTGTTCTGTTCTGTATACGAGTACTAGTACTTTAGTATTTTTTTATACTCATATGTGTGTGAATCGACCCATTAAATTTGTTTACGTCTTTCTACGCGGAGTTGTAGTTGTTATAATTTTTTGCTATGTTTCGGGAATATGTAATAATGTTATTTACGTACATGGTTGTTTGTTTCCTTTAATGACACATATTGTAGACAAATAGCACGCTCTGTTTTTCTGCACATTTTGGTTACTTCGTTTCTGTAAGTGTTTTATTAAACGTGGTAGGATATGTTTTATCTAAGTGTCACAAATTTGAAACAAAATTTAACGAAATTCGGCAGACATGTAGATTAAGCCCCGGAATAGGATGTAGAACAATTTTTAATCTCAATAAAGAGTTCTCTTGGGGCAAAACAAATTTTTGACTAAGCAGGCGAAGCCCCGGGAAGCTGTATGCAATAATATAATTTTTTATATCTATAGATTACAAGATATTTGTGAAAAACAGACAAGGTTTCATATTTGTCAAATGTATACTTTCTACTGGTATGAATTTCAAGGAACTGCAAAATGACTTACGTACAAAGGTGCTTGCCTTCCTTAACTGGAAAGTAGCGGAAAATTAAGGCTCGAGATTGCTAGCGCTGACAGAGCCCATTAACCTTATAACAGGTGAAATATGACGAGGAACGTGCTTTCTGGAAACTGGTTTCTTTAGTAAGGAATTTTGTTTTAAATGAGTTTACATTGCACAAAAAAAAAATTGTAAAATGTAAATTCATAAGTATTATTTTAGGTTTTGTCCAAAGTACTTACTATTTTTTCAGTTTTATCTTGGGTTTTTTTCAGTACATAGTTTGCTGTAAAGTCTACGTAGACTTTGTAGCGAATTACTACAATCTAATCTAAACCCACATTATGTATGTATAACAGGCTTTTCCTGTGATCTGTATTTAATCGGACTCGCTCTCACTCTTCTGCTTCAGGGGTGACTGGGAAAACTGTGTTGTGACTGGTAAAATTTACTCCTAGACCTTGGTAGGAAGCGACGAGTCAGCACCATGTCCATTCCAGCATAAATCGTCCCAGTGTACTTACGGAGGAGCTTTACTCGACCTACCCTGTTATTACGATTCTCCCCAGTCTATCTCGATTAAAGCGACATCTTCCGGGAAACAACCATAATATAGTTATTTTAGCCTTAGCCATATTTGTAATACAATACCTACTGATTTAAGAATTCACGGAAACAGGCAAAGGCGTCTTAACTTTTACGTATCCGACATAATATGTGATAAGATCGGAGGTGTTATATTTATGAAATAGAAAAATTTGCTGTTTTCGAGTCTGGCTGTATTTATTGAAGGTTATATAATTTCGCTTGCCTCTCTGAACAATTTCGACTGCTTGTGTACAGACAAATATTATATAATTTGGCAATTCATTTTTCCGTGTAGGATAAAGTTCTTTTTTTCAAATGAGAAGCAATCTTTGTATTAAAAGCAGATACATACCTACATATATTCAATAATCGTATTCTTTCTTCTTTCGAATGATTGGCATTTAATGACGTTCATAGTATACAAACCATTAATAATTAAATACATGAACATGTCTGCATCTATTTTCTGTCGAAATCGTTGACGTAAATAACGAAAGAGTTGTACTCAAATATTGTGACACTAGTAAATGTTTAATGTACATTTCATCGTAACGTTGTCCACTTTTGTTAGGACGAAAATTGAATTGTTAAGTATAAAATTGTAGACGCCTGATGTTATCGGGTATCTCAATGTTATTGTTTGACCCACTTTCCAAAAGACTTCGCTTATATCTTTCCTAATGTTTAATATTCAGAAAAAGAATTGAACGAATGTTTTTGGAGACTTTTCAGTTTATTTAAGATGTTTTTGACGCGGAAACTTTTAAGTAACTCTTCAACCGGGTCTTTATATTTTTTAATTTCTATTAGAATCAGCCTCATCGTCATCACTCGGTTATAAGTCCACAGCAGGACCAAAATATTTTAAGAACTATCTTACTACCCGATATTATACGCCAGATTTGATTTAATTATGCTTCGGATAAGGGATTCTTTATTATATAAAAGGTTTCTATAAATATCATTTTATGATAGTTATCTTCAAACACATTTTCAAAATTTTAACATGATAACACATGTTAAAAATATAGATGGATTTTCCACCATTATTCGATCGCCAGAGCGCTTTCGGTCACAAGGTGCGTCCTCTGCTAGTGAAATGGTGTAACGGGAATGTGCGATCTTTTTTCTTCCTTTTTAAATGCTCTCTTTACCTACACGTGTAAACGCATCCTGCTAGCCAACAAAAGAGTTTATGGCAACCGAATGATGGCGTAATATCCACTCGAATTTTCAGAACATATATACTCAACACAAGATTTATATATTCAATACTTTTAATTTTATCGCCTCTTAGGATACATACGGGATAAAAGGGGGTGGCAGATTCTTACGCCCCTGTCACACAGCGCAGAAGAAAACTTCCGATTACTAATCACATGATGTCGCTGTTGACCATTGCGGTCCATGAATTCTTTTTTATTATTAGAACCTTTTTCAGTATTGGTTTAGTATATTTTCTAAATTTAATTTTATACATTCCCCCATGAACATGCTACTATGGACTCAAAAAAAATTATTAATTAAAACTCTAAGAAAAGTTCTGGAAATTAGGTTTTGTATAACTTTTACAGCCCTCTTTTGCTGGGACCCGCTGCTCTAAAGGATATTGACTTTCAAGATTATTTAGTATTATATTTCTTCTCCCATGAATGAAAAATTCAGCTCATAAAATTGCAACGAAAAATTTTAGTGGTGCTGACATCGGAGGTTGAAATTGAATTATAAAGTACGATGAAAAAGACAACAGTCCAGCCCCTAAAGTTACATAACTGTTAGTTAGTAATAATGCATTAAATGTTATTTTAAGATACGATGTATCATTTCTCCATATTAAACAAAGAACCAAAATTTTATTATAAATAATGACGAGAGGAACCATACAAAACGAAATAGGCAAACATACTTGCGCAGAAGTTGTTTCAATTTAGTTCTATAAGTTGATCGGTAAAAGTTCGGTAAACTATCCTTCATATTACGAACTTAACTTGATTATTGTAGTTTTAAATGAAAAATATGACATTAAGTTCTCTTGTTCTTACCTACTTAATTTCTGCGTTCATACTCACTATGCGAGTTCATAAGAACTTAAGTAATATGCATACATAATACTGAAAAGAATTTTAGAGATTTATTTCCAGTCTGTGTATTGTCAATTCATGTACATTCCATGCCATGTACATTCTATGCAATGGTTGTGTGTCATAAGATTATGTCATACAATGAAATGTGCATTATGCCTCAAGAATTATTACCCAGTTTCTATGTATTGATCGTCATCGATTATAGGGATTCTAACAGTATTAAATGCGAATAGAAATGTTAGAGTACAAGTGAACAGTTCGATCATTTACGAGTATGTCACGTTTCGTGGTATTAGTCAAAGCTAAACTTTGTCAACTGTGTTAATCTACTAATGCTGGGATTACAAACTTATTCCGAAGTTCTACTAGATTAGATAAATTATTGATAAAGCTAGAATTACCATTAATAGGTTTATTGGTTTGATGTTTGATATTTTAATCTATGATTACAAAATACATTCTACCTATCAGCTTTAGTAGCGCTTTAATTAAAATAACAAAAGAAACATTAAAAATACAATACAAACTCAATGTTCTTCTATTAAAAACTCAGAGCAAAACATTGATATCAAATTAAATGATTGGTATGTATGATTTTTGTAAACTGAATGAAAATAATTGTTTAATCAATTACACATTCCTTTACCGACCGAAGCTGAAATATTTTCATAGAACATAGTGTCTAGTAGGTTGTAGTTTGATTTTTTTAATTTAGATGAGTCCATAAATATTTACTATTAAACAAAGCAATTGAGAGCAATGTTGCACTGGGTTCCTTACATTTATATCTTAAACTTTTTATCTTAAGAAATTAGATGTCTGGCAGAGAATGCCAAAATGCAATGCTAAAATGAACAAAGGGTGTCATTTTACTTTTTGGTGTTTACAATGAAGAGTAAATAAATAAATGTCTCTAAAGACTGGGCCTGATAGAACACCACCCATATTTTTAAAGATTACTCACAATTCAACATTTTTCACAGTTTCGACCATTAAAACCGGAATTATGCCATAAAATAAGATACAACAACATTTTCATTATCGTGGAGCAGCCGCATAGATTACTTCTGCAATGGATCATGGTTATTAAGTTGACGTCGTGTACACAAATATATTCGTATTACAATTTGGGCAGCGTACCCCAACAATAAAATTGCCAAGCAGCGCTTTTTCTTCCGATTTGATTTAGAAATATTGAGTTTTGGGGCTGAAAACTAATTTTCATCGAGATAAAATGTAGTGTAGCATTTTACTTCACTAGTTTAGTTACATAGAGTTACACAACCTCTTAGCTTTCTTTTAGTGAAAGCATTTTTCTAATCGGTTAAGCATTTTCAGAGATTATCCCCTACATACAAACAAATTTTATCTCTTTATTTTATTAGTGTATAAATATAGATATAAGAAGCAAATACATAAAATATATAATGTACAATATCAGAATACGCTATACTACGGTTACCTAATAGAGGTTTATATGCTAGTGGTTTTAAATATAATATTTTTAAGGATTCAAAGCGTTCATATAATCGAAATGTGGTGCGATAACGTACAATTTACAATATTCTCCAATAAGGAATGATGCGATTAAGGGAGGCTCTTAATTTGAATGATTGACTGTGTTGAAATATTTACAAACTGTTGATGCTAAATCATTCATCAGATCACACGCACATCCACCGAGAATATATCAAAAATAACTCACTAAAAAAGTTCTAGCCATCAACTTTTAAACTCACCGTTTAAACTTTGAGTAAGTATAAGTTTTCTTATATGCGGTGATCGTAATGAACAGCCGAGCGGTTCCGTAATCCCAACAGGTTGACGATCTGGACATATTTCAGATGATTAATCCATCATATTAGGCCATGACTTTATCCTGACAAATTTTATAACCGATTATTGGGGTTCTCCTGGGTTGGCAACGGCTATTATTACGGCTAATTTAATTTTGAATATTAATTTTGCTTCTTTTTATCTATTAATATGCTAACCTATCCCCCTAATTTAAATTAACTAAAAAAATGTTCTATTCAAAATGTTAGTCACATACATATTGAATGTACGTTTTCTTTTCTGTTTCAGCACAGTAATAAAAAAATGCTATAAAAAACGAAACCTTCCAGTGCTTGTTCAGTTTTCTTAGCTAAAAGACGTCGGAAAATTTTAACCCTCAGCTAGGTACGAAATTGCAAATTGACACAGACCTGTTATAGCCAGTCCATTTTATTATAGGTTTTATATGCGAAGTATTTTTTGAATGTGATCCGATATTTTAAGATAAGGGAATTGATCATAAATCGCACTTTTTTATCAATGTTAATAGCGATACGCGCATTTAGTCATAGTAGGGAATTGTAATAATTCATATATACTTATTTATATATTTGCGAAATACACAGAATTGTTAATATAAGTATAAACAACAAACTTTTCTTGATCTACCACGGCTATATTCATATTTACGCATTGGTAAGCATTAGTATCACTAGAGGGTTCTGCAAATAATATTATGACGGCTTGGTTTATTAATTATGTATGTTATTTAATTCATGAATTATTAATGATTTAATAATAATATTCGGAATGAGTAACGCAGTCGTCCTTATGTAACATACTCGTATAACTTGTTTGGCCTTAAATAATATTGTGAAAGAAACTTCAACCAATTTGGCCCAATTTAATTTATAATTTTTCAGCTTGATAATAAATTACCTTATGGAGTGAAATGAGATATTCCAACTAGGCCTCAGCGGTGACCATAATCTGTGAACTTCTTCGAATGAAGTTGTTTGCAGGTGTTCGTGGGCTGCAGTAACCACTTATCATTAGGACGATTGTTAGCTCGTGTTTCACTGTAATCGAATTAAAGTTAGTATTTAAAAGTATGTTTGTGTATCGCACTATCCAACAATTCCTCTTTCCAAGAACATAAAAGATCAGTGCACGCCGAGTTGTCGCGAATTATTAGGCAAGACCTTACCTTAGCTAGCTTGTCAGTCGACAATTTCAATTTTTTATCCCGGTTCCTTGAAAAAATATTAGACAATTATTTGAAATAAAAGTAATTATACGGCATTTAGAAAGAATGAAATATGTTTATTGGTACAGCATAAAGAGACAACACACACAGAACATGTTAATCAAAAATAATAAAAAAAGCATAAGGTACAAAATAATTCAAAAATAACGTCAGACTTCACAATTACCGAAGAATGATACATTGTGCGAGTCCCATGGCTGGATCAAAGACTCCAGATCAGCTTATTGTCCAGCTTTAGAGCCTTACGCTGACGGATGTTAAATTTAAAGCATACTGAAAACATATATTACGTAACCCAACAAATGAGCATAACATAAAAATAAATGAATATGATACTTCTGTCCAATATATATAAAATACCAATATAAATATATTCTATCTAAATATATACATACTTTTTTTCATATAAATGACGAATTTATATTCACTATATTTAGCTTCCGTTGTGCATCGACCAGATATCGCCGAAGGCTTACTTTAAAAAATGTATACTTTGTGTGATCATATAGGTTGTGGTAAGAACTTATAGCGTTAATTATTTTTTTTTAGTTTCCCGCAGCTTGAGTTAACTTTGGTATCAAGACGTCCCCCCCCCCCCCCCTTCAGATTCTCCGTGACTACGTCAGGAAGTAAAAAAGTTAAAATTAAACGCTATAAATTTTGTAAAATTAGTCAATGTATATGTTATTAAAATGTTTCTTTTTGTTACAGATAATATGACGTGCCCTAAAAATACTTCAGTACCTATTATCAAGCTTAACACATTTTAATAAAGTATCTAAATGAATTAAAAAAGGTGTCTGTTTTAATTCTTATGCTTGAAAAAGAGACTTTTATCTCAGAAGTTGAATTTTGTTTGAGTTAGTTATTACATATAAAAACGGGTTTTATTACTTCATATTAGTAGTAAATTTGCCAATCAAAATTTAAAAATTTCGATAAGCACGTTCTATAAATAATATAATAAACTAGTAACTAGATAAAATTTAAATAAAATGTTGCCCGTCCCACAAGATCGTATGTCAGGACGACGTAGCAGTTCTATTGTTAGCCGCACTCTCCTTGGACGCCGAGCATCAGTGTATGTAACTAGTAATCAACAGGATCCCGCAAAGGTAATTTTTTAAATTTTTATGAATTTTGATACGTAACATTGCTAACGATAGTCGTTTTTATGCTTTATGTCGAAAACACTGAAGGAATCAAATATATATTTGATATTATACGCTATTGGCCCAGCGGCCTTGTCAGCTTCAGCGGAAGAAACTCGCGTGCAGAAGGCCTGCAAGTGAAATAATTTACAGAACAACGAGGCTGCTGGCGCTGACACGACGCTCGACGTCATGCTGCTGCTGTCAAAGCTCTTGGTATCTATGTTTGAATTTTACTTAGTGTTCTTCGGTAATAGTGAGTTCTATGAGGTTTTCTTCCAAATTTGATGAGTCTTCACTGTGTATATTTGCGAAAGGATCTAAAACCCAACACTGTATTTTCATGTTAAAATTGTCTTTTCCAAGACTTTATAAAAACAACATGAAGAACATCCAAGGGTTGGCAGGAAGTAAACTTTCTCGTTTTGCATAGACTGCTGATAATGTTAAGAAGTGCTTGTATACAGCCCAACCAAGATATTTTGTTTGAATAGACGAACTTTTTACGCAAAAGCAGTTTTTTTTAATTCCATTCAACTCATAGCCTTGTAAATTTAAATTAATATCATTAAAAACAGCAACAACAGGTCTGATACACAACCGACGTAATGTTTTGATCGAATCAAGTTTTCGCGCAATTTTTCTCCTCTGTCTTCAAGAAAGTCCTGATGATTTTTTTGTTGTTATATAAATCGTTCGTATGATAAGAGTAGAGCTTCGTTATTTGGTAGATTCGATTAATGATATATTTTCCAAGTCTTTACATGATGATATTTGAACGTATTTTGCCATTTCATTTATTCTTCTTAGCGCCGAATTGTTACTGAGAGGATTCTTTTCTTATGACATATTAGTATGTAATCAACTGCCGAGAAAATTCATTTATCGCCAATTGTGTGTGTTTTACTACTTTTGTGATTAACAATAAAATGTTATGTAAGGCTCGTAGTCCATCATCATCTTGTTACTTGTAGATTCGGATGCGTTCGCACGGAATGCAAATTTAAAACGAATTTATAACAATAATTTAATTTTCATAGCTAGATAAAATATTGTTCGAGGTATTTTCAAACTATATTTCATGAAATTTATATTAATATTTTTAAAATACTTTAGTGCTGATAGAGTAGATAAACCACGACCTAATTGACTGCCTAAATGCCCCAAGTTTGTCTCTGGATCCGCTACCAAGCCATGGAAGGCTCCTGCCGTTCCTGGGGGCGGTATCGCTCCAATCAAATTTTTTCTCAGGAGGAAAAGTATTACAAGGTTTAAGATTAATTTTTGTCAAGTAAAAAAAAATTAAACCGCATCAAAATCGTTTTAGTAGTTTTTCCGTGATGCTTGAACAATCTAAGATAAAAAAACTTTTGAGTAACTGAACTCAAAAGTTTTTTTTATCTTACATTTCAATATCCATTCCCATAGCTTCCATTTCAACGTCTGTCGCTCCTTACCAGCCTGTAAATAGTCCACTGTAGGACAAAGGTCTGTCGCTTATGTGACGCTTCGGTGGCAATGGCCACCTTATATTTTGTAACCGACTACCCGCGATAATAAATTACTCTAGGTTGTGTTGTTTTAAGGTAAAAACAACACAACCTTATTATTTGAAGGTAAATACAAAAATTGATACCATCCGCAAAAGTCAACATCGTTAACAGCTGTGTTCGTATGATTATACCTATCTCGTCGGTATATGAACGGCTTTCAAACAATTTGGCGTTGAAAGGAATTTCGCGGTAACAGTTGCTCGGAATGGGCATTATATTTCCCTCCATCGTTTTATAGATTCAAACAGGCATTAACGTTAATCGATTAGAATGACGCTCTTTACCTTTTATCTGGGAAAACACCCTAATAAAACACGGTCAAAATTATTTATTACTTGACGTTTATGTGTTATTATTTATAGAATAGCTTAAACGTGGCTTATTAAGATCGTGTTATTTACACTTTTCATACATACATTTCGATTTGGCATTTTTTGGAATAGCTTATACGGGTATATTTTACACACACATACATTAAACATACCCATCACACAGAGAGGGAATTAATGTAATGAAATGAATTAAAATTCTTTGTTCACCGATGTAAGAAAGTTATTATCGTTTATCAAAAATTAATACTTATTTTAATTTACAATCTACCACCGTTCCGTAATTAGCTTTCTCTCACAGAAAAGATACAGGCAAAAGAAACTCTCGAAACCACTTTTAAATAAATTTTTCAATAATTACGGATCACTTAGGGATTTCTTTTTGTCAATTAATTTCCAATCAAACGGGCTTCCGCAATCCACTTTTCGCCTCTCCAGAAGATAGAATGTGACGTGTGACGAGACTTTTTCTTTGCCGGTTTTGCTCAGCAGACTAAAAAATCAACGTTTTTTATTGTTTCTCGCCTCTTACGATATGGCAGGGAAGAAACGGGGTGGTATATTATCGAGATGAGATCAGGTGTCTGACATTGTGATTGCTCACCCGCCTACTAGGCATGGTGATCGGGAAATCTTTCTACGGGTAAAGAATTTCCATCAGTGGAATATTATGAGTAGAGTGCAGGATGAATAAGAAAAAGAAGAATCTAATTCTACATCCATTATAAGAACTTCTTTTTTAGTTACAACGTATATTTTGCTACAAATTTCTTTAAATCTGTCATGAAATGCCCTCATTCATATGTAAACGTGCTCCGACAGTTTGATAAATGAGATACTTTCAACGATGGGTATGGATAGATAGCCTGGTAAATATAAATTGGATTGTTGGTTTTTGTACGATGTCGAATAACCACTTACATTGAATATCTAAAAAATTTTAAAAGCAAATTATAATTTTAACTCAATTTAATAATATTATTTATTTTTCGTATCGCATCGACGTAAAAATCGACGAACAAACGTAAGAGGCGACTAAGGGAAAAACCTTTTACTAAGGAGTTACAGTAGTTGTGTGGTTCTTCATCATGATAACGCCAGGCCACACACATCTTTAGTCACTCAGCAAATATTAAGAACGCTTGGTTGGGAAGTATTAATGCACAGATACCTCATAGCCCTGACCTAGTACCCTCAGATTTTCAAATGTTTCGGTCTCTTCAAAATTCTTTCGGTAGCCTCAGGTTAACATCAAAAGAAAATTGTCAAAACTACTTGTCGCAGCTTTTTGATCAGAAATCCTAAAATTTCTACAGCAATGGGATTATGACACAACCTATAAAATGGTAACAAATTATAGAGCAAAATGAAACATACATATTATAATGAAATGTAAATAAACTATGATAATAAATATCTGGAATTTGTATATAAAATACGACAAAACTTTTCCCTCGTCTTATTATAGTACTATGTTCTAGCAAATGAAGAAGTCTAAAAGGTAGTATGAAGGGTCTAAAGAAAGGTCCATAGTGCCGCAGTTTTCTTAACTTCAAAAGTTTTAAACATTTTTACAATCTATTTAGTCTGAGCTATAATGTCTCGGCCACAGTAGGAGAAGAATTCAGAGCCATTGTAGTCAAAATCGGTATCTCAGTAAAGAATTCCTCAACTACTTCAGCTACCTTCTTAACTTTCGTCGTAACTTTATTGTTAATATTCAGTCGGGCGTCAGAGCTGCGCGAGTTGTCCTTCCCCGTTTCACTATTCATTTTATTAGCCGTTTTTATTTTAATAGTAGTCAGGTTTAATTTTATTGCATATTGTATTGTATTGACTCGACGGTAACAAATATGGATTGAATAATGCACTACTCGTATATAAGCCGCTTGTTTTGTCGTGGTATTGTAGCAATTTTTTACTAAACTACTCATCTGAACTTTCTCTTGCGATAAGTATTTATTGGAATTAACAGAGATTTCTGAGTACCTTGTTTTGTACAGTCGTAAGGAAAAGACACAAACTACCCAGAGTGGTCAGAACTTTAATTTGTGAATTATTAATCTGTGCAATGGCTTGACATCTGTAAATATTATATATTATCTATGCACGTTGCACTCGGGAGGAAAAAGCTGCTATTTGTGTTGGTTCTAAAAACAAGTTAATAAGATCAAATGATTTGATTTGACAATGAACGGTATCTAATACTGATCTCCGCATATGACAAAGTTTAAGTAAATTCTGCCACATTTTTTTAAAACATTCATACAAGAGGCATGGCGGTCTTTACACCCTGACAACAATGAGATACATAATTATAATATGTGCAGTTAAAATATTATTTACATTCACATTGAATGTTACAGAGCTACTCGTAAGTTGCGGCTTTTGCTGCTGCTCGAATGGGCCGGCTCGATCATTTGGGGAACTCGTAAACACACAACACTTGCTGATTATACCACAATAGTCAAGAATGCTTCGGAGATCACTAGTTCAGTTTAGAAGAATGGTTAAACACAAAAAACATATAAAATCGGTTAGTTAGTTAATTTTCTTGTTTGAACGGTTTGCTTTTGGTGTCTGTTTAATTAGTTTTTCCTCGCTCTATCAGGTGGCGTGAAGATTGGACGGAACGATGCGTATATGGAACGGTATAATGACGCTCTGCTGTTGGCAGAATCTCCACCACAGGAACTAAACGCTCTGGCGCTGCTAATACAATCGATGTTTTATTCCTAAGGAAAATGTCGTCGTCGTGTGAATTAAATATTTACGTATATGATTACGAGACAAACTTGGTATTTTGGACTTTAATTGGGTATTTCCAGTAATTACTCTAAAAGCACAAGATAGAGTTGGTTCGCAACTAGGCATGCAATGGCATTTCGAATATTCATTTTATTTCATATTGCGATGTAAATAACGATGTAGCAGAGCGAGCAAAGAACTTCGAGGTCATACCTGGCGATCTCAAATTGAATTATCAATAAAACAATTTAAATGATTACTCTTTGTGCAGAAATAGGACTGTCAAGAAATTCAAATTATTTTAAATAAAGATCGTTACCCGACGAAAGTTTTGATCGAAACATTATACTACAAAAGTTTACAAAACTTTACGCTATTAAAAATTCATTTTACGGTTTACACAATATATACTTACTATAATAGATCAAATTGAATGTGGATATAATCATTTACAATTTTACAATTAATTATTTTATTATTATATAATTAGTAAAATGATTTTACAAGATAATCAATATATTATAATATACCTAAGTAATAGTGTGCAAAATTATATACATAAAGTTGAAATGTAATACGTTGGAAAGTGACGCGCTCAAATGGTATCGTAATGTAAGTAATAATATTTTACTATTTGCACGTAATTTTTCTTTTTTTGTAAAACTGCAATTACCGGTTCAATCCGGTGAATTAGTCTCCAAAACTGGAATGCTCGGTGCGTTTGCGTAGAAACATTGGAATCAAGGTGCGCCTTCTTTACCATGAAGAACCACGTACCTCATTGGCTGGTAGATGTTCATGCAGTCTTCCAACGGTTGCAGTTGTCTCGATGCGGGTTTTCTTCTGTTAAGATAACACGAGCACGGCACCCAGGATAAGCGTATTATTTACGAGTTCAAAACGATATTATTAATTAAATAGATTTATTTAGCGAGAGCAGCATGCTATTTGTTTTTTTAACAACTTATTTTAGGCTTCTTTGCATACTGAAGCATGGGAATTAGGGAAAATATCAAAATATAACAATATTTAATTCATGTTAGGACATTCAAATGAAGAGATTGTGCAGTATTTGAATATCAAGGTATGTGTATTTATGGTAAAAGTTAGAGGTATGTCATCATAATCATTTTTATAGCCTACCGCTGCTTATACCTTTCGTAATGGTATGATTTGATATAATCGCCACGTTTAACGGGTATCTCAGTACCTGATGCGTCGCACATTAGACCTTGCTGTCTATGTATTTTTCGCCATCTGTTGAACACCACAAAATTCACAAGGTTATTATTTCCTTAGTAGGCTCTGTCGACATCCAAGTGGGTGGCAGGTTATCGTAAGCCACCACACGACATAGCTTAATTCTCAATAAATCTAAAATAATATTCTGCATTGCTAATTCGCGTTCTGATTTGTCCTGACGAAGCCTGAATTAAATTATTAACAATGAGATATTTAAGATTTATGCTGTATAATTATAGACTCAGTCGAAGACTCACAAAGTCTTAAGGCGAAACACGTATGAAAGTAGAAAAGAAAAGTTGCTGACTGCGTACACAATTTCACAGTGCCAATTTTGCGGTTGGCTGTATAAAGGCCGATGATAACGATATTTATGATATTTAAAACGTAACACTCTCGTTAGAGCCGTGGTAGTAGTAGAAATCACCGTATTAAAAAATTATAATAAAGATTAGTCCGCCAAGCTGCCCTGGAATAGCTTGGCGGACCCTTCACGGCTCCATAGCCTACTCAAATATTTGAGACAGCGTCTTTAGCCAGCCGTGGGAATTTACAGACTGCGACTTTACTTACTTTACTCTGTCGTATAAACTATGTTAGAATTAAGGCTGCTGAATACGTGATAAAATTTTTTATTTCGGAGGGTTGTATTTTGTTTATATGTAATATAATTTAATTTCGGAAATATATAAAAACCTTTCTTTTTAATATAAAACTTCCCGAAATACGGTGGTAAATGTGTAGAATCTGGTTTCACTCCGCTTGGAATACGACATGAACGTAGTAAAATTTTCAATTCCAGTATCCTTCTGTAGCGAAGTCATACTCGTACTTACGTAGCGCAATAAAGCAGACTGGTTAATAATATTTTTGGTATCACTTTCAGAAACAAATTTAAAAAGGTGTTATAGCTGTATTTATTAACTTATGTTGCAATAATATGTACGTTAATGTCTTTAAATGTACACTAACAAAGTTACGTTTACGTTTATGTCTATCAACATTGATAACGATGTCGTCCTGGCCGATATCGACCAAGGCGAATACTGTCGGCAAATGACAGGAGTATATCCTGTACAGTATAGGAAAGCAAATGTATCCGGTTTAACCATAAAATTGCAAGAAGTGTCAGAAGCGGTGTCTCGCTTATGTGTTTTGTTTATTTACATTTACATTTACATGTGTACGAAAATGTTATGAATGTATGTAAACGAGAATCACTATTCCTGCGAACGTTAACGTCCTAATTTTGTTTTTAGAAATAATAGTAAACGAGAAAATTCAAAATTGTAGAGATTTAAATAAAGTTAAGAATACTTTTTGAGTCAATGCACACGCATGTGTTTAAAATTCTAGAATATATTGAATCGTTCCGAGACAAACTTTAAAAATTATATCGAAAAGTATGCTCAAAAGCTTACTTTAACCTTAATTATTATCTTAATATAAGGCAAGGAAACATGGAATTGAGACCTTTCAGTTTAATACGAATTATCTTAACGCTGCTACGTTTAACTGGTATATAATTGATTAGTTTTATTTATAAATGTACATTCACATCGTTGTAAATGGTCTCGTAAAAAGTTATAGGTATGTTCTTCGGGAATATGATAGGGTTTGCTACAATTCTCAATCTTTGTGTATGTAGGTTAGAGTATGTCATGCTCACTTATAGGCCTCTGCTTGTGGCGGTGTCGTGTGGCTTGTTGTCCACTTTCCTTTAATATGGTCGAGGAGGGTGATGGCTGCCACATGCATTATACTTGGGAACAGGTGCTGCTAGAGCTACAGGCGCTTGTAGAAGCTGGCGTGCTCGAGTTTGCAGTGCAGTTGTACTTTAATGTAGTGGATTATTATATTCTTGTAACATGCTTTCAGTTTTTTTTTTTTTTTATAGAAGAAGGGGCAAACGAGCGTGCGGCTCACCTGATGGTAAGTGATCACCGACGCCCACGAACATCCACAACACCAGAGGAGCTACAGATGCGCTGCCGGCCTTTAAGGAAGGAATAAGCTCTTTTCTTGAAGGTCCCTAAGTCGTAACTATTCGGAAATACTGCTGGCGACAGCTGATTCCACAAAGTCGAAGTGCGTGGCAGAAAACTTCGATTAAAACGCACTGTGGTGGAATGCCAACCATCTAGGTGGTATCGATGGAACTTCGAATTCAGTCGCGATGTACGATGGTGAAACTCAGCAGCTGGGATCAATCCGAACAGTTCCTCAGAACATTCCCCGTGGAAAATTTTGTAAAAATGCAAAGAGAAGCAACATCTCTTCGCAAGGCCAAAGGATCAAGCCGATCAGAGAGAGCTTGGTCGCCGACAATTCGAGCTGCCTGACGTTGGATGCGGTCAAATGGAAGGAGTTGGTACTGGGGTGCCCCTGCCCAGAGATGAGAACAGTATTCCATGTGGGGCCGAACTTGCGCCTTATAAAGTTGCAAACGGTGGACCGGCATGAAATACTGTCCCGCCTCTACAGAGCACACTGCTTTTTGGAGGCCAATTTGGCCTTTCCTCCAAGTGACCACGGAACTGAACGTCGCTCGATATGTCAACGCCAAGGATTCCGATACTGGCTGAGGCAATAAGGGAATGTTCTCAAAAGAGGAGAAACGACAAAGGATTCTTTTAGCGGTGAACGCGCAAACCTGTGTCTTTTTGGGGTTGAATAGGACCAAATTACGTCGACCCCAATCCGAGACTTTGAATAACAAGGTCTCGACTTCAGACACAAGTTTGTTCCGGCACTCGTCGACGTGTTCCCGAGAAATATTCGCACGGCCTGTATATAGGGCATCACCTGTGTTGTCGTCTGCATAGCAATGAATGCTACTGATTTGTAGCATGTCGTTGATATGCAGAAGGAACAGAGTGAGATAGCACACAGCCTTGTGGAACACCAGCATTCACGGGTTTGGGGTCCGAGCATGCACCGTCGACAACAACCTTGATGCTCCGATCCGTGAGGAAGCTGGTGACCCAGTTGCACAATCTCTCAAGAACCCCGTAAGATGAAAGCTTTGAAAGAAGCGCTTTATGCCAAACCCTATCAAATGCTTTCGCTACGTCCAGACTAACCGCCAAAGCCTCCCCTTAGACTCAACTGCTTCTGCCCATCGGTGAGTCAGGTAAACCAGAAGATCACCAGCTGATCGTCCGCGACGGAAACCGTACTGTCGGTCACTGATCAGCTGGTGTTCCTCCAGGTACCTCAGGAGCTGGGTGTTGATGAGTGACTCCATTATTTTAGATAACAAGGGGGTGATGGCAATAGGCCTGTAGTTGGACGGATCAGAGCGGTCGCCTTTTTTCGGTATTGATGCACAAATGCTGTCTTCCAAGATTCCGGGACGACGCCTGAAGAGTAGGAGTGCCGGAAAAGACGCGTGAGAACCGGTGCCAACTCAGGGGCACACATCCTCAGCACAATTGAGGGATTCCGTCCGGCCCACTCGACTTATGAATGTCCAGGAGCGGAGTGCCTTTCGCACTGAGCTCTGCAGAAACTGAATTTCCGGCATGGAGCACTTACACCACGGGATGGTAGGTGGAGAGTTTCCGGTCATCAAGAGTCGAGTTGATGCAAAAGAGAGCCCAAGAGATCGGCTTTCTTTTGCAGTATGGGCCAGCGAATCATCCTCCTTGTGTAGAGATGGGAGAGATGGCTGACAGAAATTCCCTGACAGCCTTGGCGAGAGACCAGAATGCGCGGGATCCCGATGGGAGGCGAACTAGTCTCGCGCCAATTCTGCCAATGTGCTTTAACTTTGCCGCAGCGATAACTCTTTGAAGGACCTGGAGGCAGAGTTGTACTCGTTTTAAGAGCACTGGTTTTTGCATCCCGAGACGCCGATGCATCGGCCCAGGCCTGGTAGCACTTCCGCTTTCGGCGTGACGCTATTTTGCAGGTGCGACCAAACCAAGGCTGGGATTTACCTCCGACAGGCACTGCAGAGAACGGAATAAAAAGTTCCATTCCTGAAGTACCACATCGGTGACAGAATCTGCAACGACGTTGGGATCATCCAGCGAGAAGCAAACCTGCCCCCATGGGTAGGAAGCAAAAGAAAAGACCGCATTATTTAGCGAGAGCAGCATGCTATTTGTTTTTAACAACTTATTTTAGGCTTCTTTGCATACTGAAGCATGGGAATTAGGGAAAATATCAAAATATAACAATATTTAATTCATGTTAGGACATTCAAATGAAGAGATTGTGCAGTATTTGAATATCAAGGTATGTGTATTTATGGTAAAAGTTAGAGGTATGTCATCATAATCATTTTTATAGCCTACCGCTGCTTATACCTTTCGTAATGGTATGATTTGATATAATCGCCACGTTTAACGGGTATCTCAGTACCTGATGCGTAGCACATTAGACCTTGCTGTCTATGTATTTTTCGCCATCTGTTGAACACCACAAAATTCACAAGGTTATTATTTCCTTAGTAGGCTCTGTCGACATCCAAGTGGGTGGCAGGTTATCGTAAGCCACCACACGACATAGCTTAATTCTCAATAAATCTAAAATAATATTCTGCATTGCTAATTCGCGTTCTGATTTGTCCTGACGAAGCCTGAATTAAATTATTAACAATGAGATATTTAAGATTTATGCTGTATAATTATAGACTCAGTCGAAGACTCACAAAGTCTTAAGGCGAAACACGTATGAAAGTAGAAAAGAAAAGTTGCTGACTGCGTACACACCACAGTGCCAATTTTGCGGTTGGCTGTATAAAGGCCGATGATAACGATATTTATGATATTTAAAACGTAACACTCTCGTTAGAGCCGTGGTAGTAGTAGAAATCACCGTATTAAAAAATTATAATAAAGATTAGTCCGCCAAGCTGCCCTGGAATAGCTTGGCGGACCCTTCACGGCTCCATAGCCTACTCAAATATTTGAGACAGCGTCTTTAGCCAGCCGTGGGAATTTACAGACTGCGACTTTACTTACTTTACTCTGTCGTATAAACAATGTTAGAATTAAGGCTGCTGAATACGTGATAAAATTTTTTATTCCGGAGGGTTGTATTTTGTTTATATGTAATATAATTTAATTTCGGAAATATATAAAAACCTTTCTTTTTAATATAAAACTTCCCGAAATACGGTGGTAAATGTGTAGAATCTGGTTTCACCCGCTTGAATACGACATGAACGTAGTAAAATTTTCAATTCCAGTATCCTTCTGTAGCGAAGTCATACTGTACTTACGTAGCGCAATAAAGCAGACTGGTTAATAATATTTTTGGTATCACTTTCAGAAACAAATTTAAAAAGGTGTTATAGCTGTATTTATTAACTTATGTTGCAATAATATGTACGTTAATGTCTTTAAATGTACACTAACAAAGTTACGTTTACGTTTATGTCTATCAACATTGATAACGATGTCGTCCTGGCCGATATCGACCAAGGCGAATACTGTCGGCAAATGACAGGAGTATATCCTGTACAGTATAGGAAAGCAAATGTATCCGGTTTAACCATAAAATTGCAAGAAGTGTCAGAAGCGGTGTCTCGCTTATGTGTTTTGTTTATTTACATTTACATTTACATGTGTACGAAAATGTTATGAATGTATGTAAACGAGAATCACTATTCCTGCGAACGTTAACGTCCTAATTTTGTTTTTAGAAATAATAGTAAACGAGAAAATTCAAAATTGTAGAGATTTAAATAAAGTTAAAAATACTTTTTGAGTCAATGCACACGCATGTGTTTAAAATTTAGAATATATTGAATCGTTCCGAGACAAACTTTAAAATTATATCGAAAAGTATGCTCAAAGCTTACTTTAACCTTAATTATTATCTTAATATAAGGCAAGGAAACATGGAATTGAGACCTTCAGTTTAATACGAATTATCTTAACGCTGCTACGTTTAACTGGTATATAATTGATTAGTTTTATTTATAAATGTACATTCACATCGTTGTAAATGGTCTCGTAAAAAGTTATAGGTATGTTCTTCGGGAATATGATAGGGTTTGCTACAATTCTCAATCTTTGTGTATGTAGGTTAGAGTATGTCATGCTCACTTATAGGCCTCTGCTTGTGGCGGTGTCGTGTGGCTTGTTGTCCACTTTCCTTTAATATGGTCGAGGAGGGTGATGGCTGCCACATGCATTATACTTGGGAACAGGTGCTGCTAGAGCTACAGGCGCTTGTAGAAGCTGGCGTGCTCGAGTTTGCAGTGCAGTTGTACTTTAATGTAGTGGATTATTATATTCTTGTAACATGCTTTCAGTTGGTCCTAAGTAGCTACTGCAAATGATCTTAATCGAAGAGGGGTCACAGATGCATTGTCATCTCTGAGCATTAAGATGGAATGCTCGAAGTCTCTATTCTGGTTCTCTAACCTAACACTTAACGAAACCGAAACAAAACAGTAGTTACACTACTTGGCGCTGTTTGGCGGCAGAAATCGGTTAGAGTGTGCTAAGAAGCAGTCTACCACCAGTCAACTATGTATATATAGAGATATTTTTTTATATATGTAGGCTTCTCCGTGATGCTCACCTTCACCCAGAGCACGTAATAGGCGGTTAAAATATCTGTTAATAATTTTAGCCAAGGAATTTGAACCTCGGTCCCGCGCGTACCATGAAAGTACTTGAGAGCACTGACGATAACTCTCTTCTAAAAATCTTATAAAAGTTAAAACCTATTCGTTATAATGTATCAAATGCAAAATCCTTAAATAGTAAAATAAATATTTCCTTTTTCATACGATTCCAAATAACTGATTTAGTCGTCAAGCTATGTCTAACGATCGTTTATAAAATATGAGTGTGTGTTTGAGATGGAAATTAATTAAACTTAAACATCACAGCTGGATACGGTACACACATGACCGCATTGATTGTATTTTATTATGTTATATATTTATCTTCTCCCACTTAGTGAGACTTGCGGCCCTTCTGAAGTAAATTAATAAAATGATAATGATAAATCTCTGGAAGTTTTTTAACATTGTATCATTAAATTTACATTATAAAATTTTTAATTTTAAAGAAATATTACATTGTAACAAGGAAATATTTTGGGCGTGGTAAGAAAAGTTTATTGAAAACTAAAAATTTTAATATTATACTGATTATTTTTTATTACTCAACTCTTTTTGCTCAAATCAAAATCCTTTTTTGAAGTCGGTTAGTCGGGATATTATCAATTATGTTTTTTTTTATCTATTTTACTCAATATCTTTGCCTATTATGTACCGATTTAATGATATTATTTTATTGAATTTACCTGAGAAAATAGGGATTGAATTCGGTTCTTTCTCAAAAACTGTTCTTAATTCTCTCGTATTTATTTTCTCAGTTGCTTTATTTTGTAGTGGGTTTAATAGTGACTTTATCACTTAAATCTACTGCTGAGCATAGGCCTTCGCTAAAGATTACAACAAAGCACGGTCCTGTGCGACCTGTATCCATCGACTTCCCGCAACATTGTGCAAGTCGTCACTCCATATTGCCGTGTCATGAGGTCGTCCCACCCTGCATTCGCCTCTTCGAGGCTGCCACTCAAGAAACTTTCTTCCCCAACTTTTGACTGTTTTGCGAGATATGTCGCCGGCCATTATCTCCGCAGCTTGCTGATTCTTATAGCCATGTTGGTTATCCTAGTTCTGCTGTGGATATCATCGTTGCAGATTTTATTCCGCAGAGAAACCCCTTTTATAGCCCGCTGAGAAACTTAGAGCTTCCTCATATGGCCTGCTGTGAAAGACCATGTATCGATTCCGTAAATAATCACTGCCAACACGCACTGGTTGTCCACTTTGGCCTTAAGGTTTCGAGGTACACTATTGAGTATACCTCAAAACATCGAACATCGGTGCAGATGTGACGTAGTTTCTCGAATGCTACCCAGCTGAGTTCGTCGATTGACCTCTGAATCGAAGTTGGACTCAACTAGTGGTCGGACAATTAATTCTAGGTGCGACGTACTCGTTGACAACTTCGAGCGCAGTGATCCCACCAACAACCGGTATTGATGTGACATGGAAGTTAATCATGATCTGCGTCAAGGATCAGTTCATGTTAATTTTAAGCCCAACCTATTGGGAGACATTATTTTAAGCTTCTCCAGCGATCCTTCCATAAGTGCTATGTCGTCAGGAAATCGAAGGAGTGCACGAAATTTCGTTCCATGTGCAAATTTAATATTGTTTAAAAAAATAATTATGATGGAAAAATATGTTATAATCACTCGAATATTGTGGGCATTACCAAGAGATTCTGTTTTTTAACCTTTTGTTTGATTTAGTAAATTGATATTAAATCGGTGTATTTAAATTATAATATAATTATTTTCCGGACCCATAATTAACTGATAAAGCGAAAAGAGACTGCACATTTACAGCGCACTTGCTGAAAGCTGTAGCCATCATTATGTATCCCAGAAACTAAATGAGAGTCGATAAACTATAGGATTTCTCTAGACAGATTCGAGTATTGAATCAATTGAGTTTGATTTGAATTCGTTTTGACACGAATTGTCGTATATACGAGTATTAAATCTGGGATTCGTAACTACTCTTGAAACTGAAACTATCGCCCAATGCAGCGGTGTCTCAAATTAGAACAATTTCAATTGAATTATTTCGTTACTTCTTACTTTATGGAATAGTTGTAATTCAAGTCCTGCGATAGAAATAAAACTTTAAAATATTCGACAGTAAATAGGTACAATATTTGAATCGTGTGCGATTTGTTAGATTTTTCGTAAAATTTTCTTCATACCTCGTCATGGCTAGCCTATTTTCTATTATTATTTATATTATTTCTTATTCTATTATTATAATATTATTATTTATTTTTTCAAGCATTTGGACAAGAAAAGTATGCTAAAAATGAGTTGCTGCAACACCCGGGCATTCCAAATGGATTGTACAGGATTTCGCAAAATTATGTAATAAAATTTCGTTCTTCAAAGAACATTTAACAGCTCCTGAAGAAAAGAACACTGCGAAATGATATTTTCAATAAACGCAAAGTCAGATTACATGTTCAGGTTTTCATAGGAATTGTGATTTAATTAGCTGCTTTTTCACATTGTTTCATATTTGATGTGTAAATGAATATTCTTATGCCACTGTGCATCTTTTCAGATTTTCATTACATTATAGTTTTAAGGCCCTGGAAGTTATCAATAAATAGTAGGAAGAAGTAATAGCACAGTAACGTCTCAACATTCTGTTTCAAAATCTTTAAGTAATAAAGAAGTAAGGACAAAATGTTCCATTTGCTGACGGGACATTATTTACTTTTCTGATAATACATTATTATTATTTAGCCAGACAAATTGATCACAAATGTTTATGAAGACTAGGATAATAGAGTTCAAGTTTCCCTTATAATAAATTTCTAAATTCAATTCAAACAAAAAATACTGAGTTTCCAAATTGGACACCTATCTTATCAAGCATTAAATGCTTCGATAATTAATGCTTTGGCTTAAATAAAAGTTGTTGATTGTTTATGGTGCTAAAATAATGCCAGATATTATATATTTTTATAATTTACACTTAGTAAATAAACAACCAACGCTATGAGGTTTACGTCAGAATTAGAGTGCAAACTAAACTAAACCATAGTAATTTAGCATTTGACTATGATGTAATCAGCCGGATAAGACCGGACTCGATCTTGTTTTTCGGAACTAATCACTTTGGGAGTGATGAATTAAAAAAGAGGTTCGTGTTTGAGAAGAAAATAGTGACGCACGCAGGATGGCAGCTTCTGTATTCAAACGTAAATAAACGTAAGAGCTGTTAACGTAAAATTAAAACTAGGTATCGAAAAAGTAAGGTGTGTACGGATGGGCCAGCGAACGGTTCGAAGCAGGCTTCTCGGTTGAACAAGAAGTCACCATCCGGCTAGAGGATCTAAATTGCTCTGTGTACCGAGTTGCTAGACTGAAGTTGTCACCTAATTATTTGTCAAGAACTGAAAAGGATTTTAGAAGACTATTTCGCCGTGGTGTGAGCACGCCATGTGGATTTGAGATGTGGGTTTGAATCTCAGTAAGTAGATTTGGACATATTTGTGGCTATCAACAAAAGTTTTTGATATTATTTCGAACCTTACTATTTCTGAAAATTTAATGGTGTTGTTGCAAATGCAGTATCAATGAATAAAATATAAATCTTGAACATTTTACGGTACGTAAACTATCAATCAGAATGAATCAAAAGAAAGAACAGTCTCTTTACGGCTATTAAAAAAGTTATTCGTTTGATCTGATGCAAGAAAAGACTTAAAACTTACATGAAGGACGTTAATAGCTTTTGCGCAAAAAAGCAATAGATTTTCTTTTCGATTGATCTATTTAATAATAATAAATCATGCGTACTTTGTGGAAAATCAGAACGCGGAATGCGAAATGCGGAAAAAAATATATTCATATAGAAGATGTTTGTGGAATTCTGCGAGTTTCTCTCTTAAGACACTCACTACTACCACTGACACCTTTTCCACATAGACCAGCAACAGCAGCACAATCTATCAGGTAATACACTTCGCCAACGTCTGAAACGTGGTACGTGTTTTGCCTAGCAACAAACCATAATCAAACGTAGATAATCAGCTATAGTCAATCATTGACAATTAAGAAAAAAGGGGTGAATTTAATTCTCTTTTCTAATAGAGTTAATAAACTTTAAGAGACAATAATTACTTTTTACTTAATTTTATACAATCGCTTAAATTCTGTTATTATACAATATGTTTAATATACCATACGATACGATACCGTACAACAACAAATTTTATACAACACTAAACTTTACGTGGCTGAACGAGGATTGTGTTGTTTACTTATGTTCGAAATGTATCGACGCGTACAAGTTCATTACATTTTATGATTTTTTAAGTTTATATTCGGTCCGTAGTAAATTGTAATATTAAATACTTTGTTTTAATTCATTTTGGATAACATCGATTGCTAGACCCTTGGTGAAGAAGCATAATATTTTTGCACAACTTACATTATCTGACGTCGACAAATATCCATAATTTATGGTTTCCAATGTCTATATGTATTGTGTAGACGTTGACGCAAACATGTTACGTTTTTCTGCCCTAAGGTATAAGAATAAACTATTTTCATTCTGTCGTTTCTTTTTATAGTCGTTTTTTTAAAGTAAATCGTATGAGAATTTTTTTGTTTATGGGAAAAGGGGCAAATGATCAAGCGGCTCCCCTGATGGTAATGGAGGGGGAAGAAAGCGGGAAAGAGGCTCCCTTTTTTACCACACCCCTCCGGTTACCACAATTACCGAAACTTGTGCTTCAAGATGCCTTTACTTCACGCCGGTGTACTGCGAGGCCGTGGTACTACCCGAGTTGGATAAGCTCATTCGAACATAAGCAAAAGCCGCCGCTAGGCTTTACCACTTATAAGAATATATAAATGATAATAAATAATTATAAATGATATAATTTAAAAGTATATTTTACATTAGATTGAGTGATATTGTTTTTCACAATGAAACTAGCTGACCAGACAAATGTAGTACTGCTCTTTCTGGTAGATAGCGCGATGAGTTTGATTTCTTAATTACTTAATAATTCGATAACAGTATCACCCAGGACTCAGCTACCCCATCAATCGATCCGTCAATAATTGAGATTCGACTGAGATTCTAATCAAATCTCGGGTCAGGCCGATGTTAATATTTAAGTAACATACCATTTTTTTGGCCTGAATGACTTATGACTTTACGTCATTTATTATTGGTATGATACATCGTACATGATATGGTCCACCTAATGGTGGATGGTCACTGCAACTGCCAACAACCTGTTGTCACCCATATGTTGCAATAATGGCTTTGATAATTGATAACTGTTACGTGACTAGACAATTGGTCTTTTATTTTCTTCGATCACCACATAAAACATAGCAGCGTTATAAAGCTACTTTCAGCTACTATTTTGTAATATTTCAGCTCATCGCAAAATAGCAGACACATGTCAAAAAATCTTCCTGTAATATAATAACTGACAAGTGTAATACTAGTGATTTGGTTCGTTTTAGGGACATGACAACTATTTACATATTGTATAGTTTCATCTATGCATACACGTGATGGGCTCCTTTTCTGCCTAAAAACCATTGGAGTAGTCACGATCCTCTTACCTATTCCAAGCGTTAAGCTACAGTGAAACCACTATAGTATTCGGGTTTGAAAGGTACACTGAGCTAGTATAATTCCAAGCTGTGACGCATTCCATCTAAGACCACAGGGCTGAAACAACGCATCGGTAACCTCCTTTGATTGAAGTTGTTTGCAAGTGTATATGTTGGGTGCAGTAGTCACTTTTTATTTTATGATGTACGAATATATTACAATTATTGAAAAAAAGAATCAAACAAGAGGATCTACGGAGTTTCTTGCGTCTGTTTCTTCTCCGTCAGATGAGCCTCATTATGAAACGGTAGTAGACTGTAAAAAAATAATAATTAGATTTGACATTTGAAACACGAAATTTTATTGACAACGAATTCTTGCGTCGAAGAATAAAGGATTTCATTTATTTCATTCGTTTTATTCGTGTCATTAATTTCATTGTATGATTCATGCAAATTTAAATTTAAAACATGTCAATTATAAATCAAGTTTAATAAAACTATTAAAACCAACGAACGTCAGTGGATTTTCGATTACCGCATGACAAGTTGCAACAATAGAAACGTTAAGGGTTAATTTTTTCACATCCTAGAAATTACTATGACAAGCAAAAAAAAATTATATGGCATATTGTATATATATATGTTTATATATATATATACAAACATAAAAATGTCGCTAAGACAATAGACGAATTTCCCACTAACTAGATCTGTTCAGACACTCTTCAGATGTGTAATTGATTTTCCTTTTCCCTCGCGACTTAGCCTACTTCTTGACAGTGAAGCTTTGCAGGCTTAGGGGATAAATGAATTAAACGATAATAAGGAAAAGTTGTTGTCTCGACCTGATTTCATTAAACGTGGCTTAAATTTGCGACAATATTTCTATCGTTTTATTATATTTTACTTGAATTATTCTTTAACTTACTGTAGCAGCCTGTGAATAGTCCTCTGCAAGACATAGACCTCTCACATAAGATAGGATTAGCCATAATCGCCAAGCTCGGCTAGTTGATCCTGAGGATGGTTATTTTAGTTGTATATTCTTAAAAGAAATATAATTAAAGATGTAAATAATATAGTAAATATCTCAAGTACGTAAAGAGTTGTGAAATGTAAATAATTCCACCAGTCTGAGGGGATGCAGAGATTAAATAAGGTAGGTGCGTCAATATATTAGTTACTATGAAAGTATAATATGAAATATTAAATAATTTAAAATGTATAAGAATAATAGAATATACCTACCTATACATAAATAACTATAATATTAAAAGTGTACAAAATACAGTATACATACGCTATACCTGCATACATACGTGTATATATTATATATAAATGTTACAATATAAAAATAGACAAACGTACACTAATTATATTTAAGTTAGATAATATACAAATAGGATGATTCTGCAAATTTCCTTAAAAAATGTTCCCTGACTTTCATTTCAAACGCGTAAAGATCAGCAGTGATTCTGATTTCGAAGAGGATTGCATTCCAAAGAAGAACGGATTGAATAGGGAAGGATGAATGGACGAAGCCGGAGATGTGGGAGGGAGAAAGGTTATTTCTTGAACGTAAGTTTGTCGTGTATAGGACAAAGATACTGGAAGTAAGAAGATAAATACGAAGGCAATTCTATGAACTCTCGGTTATTTACTCAGCTATGTGAGAAAAACGACGAATTCTTTACTCGGTTAATTCTGCACTCTGAAGATCGCTGGCTATCAAGAGACTCTTCCTTCCAAGATTTTCAGCAATTTTGAATCTGTGTTGGAGTTTTTACAGGAAAAAGATCCGACTTCGAACGAAAATCTGAACAATTGTAAACAGATATTTATTACTTGACTGATATCACACCTGATAACTTTGTTAATTTGCAACTGCAGGATGAAGATCTCAAATTGTTTAAAAAAAATCAATAATATCGGCCTTTGTGGGTAAACTCATCATATATAAACAAAATTTAAGCAGAAAACAATATTCACAGTTGCCGCTTGTTTGGCAAAATTACCAGAAAGGCTTCAAGACGATGTTATTTTATCATATGTCACTCATTTTGACGCATAACTCAAGGATTTTACTATGGGATCTCTTAAATTTGTAAATTTAAGAGATCCTCAAACTCGATGGATAATAAATCCATATAATATCACAGCCAAGAAGCCAATGTGATAATGCAAAAAGAGTTGATTACCATCAGCACAGACGAGAACCTTAAGCAGTAGTTCAACCAAGGCTATCAGAAGTTCTGGTTGCAACGCAACATTGAAACACAGTATTCTGCATTCTGGAACATTGCTTAAAAATACCTTATCGCTTTTCCATCATCATACTTAGTAGAAAAGGCTTCAGTGTGGTTACAAACGTTTTGACAAAACAAAGTTTCGCAAAGTCTTTACTTTGCGATCTCAATGTATTTTTCCAAAAAATAATAAGATTTTTAAAGTAATTTGTAGAGATAGGTATCAGTTCTTTTTGGAAAAGGGGTCTCTCGCCCTAAATAGTTTAGAAATCCCGGGCTCTGGAGCCTTAGGCGTAACGAGAGCCTTGCGCCACTGAGACAGAAATATTCCCGAATCTAGGGAAAAATTATTGATGTTAGATATGACTAAGAGAAGATGGTGTAGGATTTGGACAATCATTTGGCGGTTGATATTATCGATACCTAATGAGTTTGACAGGATTATCTTCTTGATCTCATCTAACTGTAACTAGCGAGAAGCGAAAGGATTTAATGTTGGGTCATAGTAAACTCATAAGGTGTTCGACAGTAACACCCTTAATTTGGTGATCAAGAGTAATGTATGAGACGAAATAAGGATTAATATAATCCAAACCACTAGTCCCCAGAAGCTGAAAACGAGGTTGTTTGCCGATACCCATAGTTCCAAGGAACTTCCAAACATCAGCTGGGAAAGAAGAAGAAATTTTATTAACGAAATCATTGTCATCACCATCAAGAATAGAATTCAAATTAGATTGCGCCCTAAGCCCTCTTCTACACGCGCCATATAGAATTGGGGAAGATCTAATTATTTATTATTGTAATGTAAAAATTTTAGAAGTGTCTAAAATTTTGAAATATTTTATTACCTACCTACCGTTTGTTCTAACAAAGAGATTCAAAACGTGAAAAATAAAAATTAAACGGAGTTACTTCAATTTTTTTTTATACCATAAGCACGAATTTAGATTATGGAACAGGTGTTACGGATTTCTATTTACCTAACGGACTTTCGCAAACCACCTTCCGCCTCTCCGGGAGATACGTGTTAGGCATCAACACCATCTTTGCTCCAGGAGAATCTCCCATTCCCACAATAAATATAACACTGGAGTGAAACTCAGACAGTTTAGTACCCAATGTCAGTCACTCGTCGCGGAATAATTTTACCTTTCAATGCGTACTGGCTAATCGCACTGTCTTTGTCCACGCAGATCGGTGTTAAAAAAATATGTAAATAAAACATTAACCTTTACAGCCTGTAGACCAACTTCAGGACATTTGCTTGCCTCTCCCATAAGGAGGATGCATATTATTCATATATAATTTATTATATTTCTGCGTTTATACTATACTTACGTTATCAAACAGATTTTACAACAATATCTTAAAAAGAACAATTTAAAGGACAAATCAGTTTCATAAAACGTATTGATATTGACATTTCAAAAGATACGAGTAAGAAAATTGGAGCAATTCAACGGGACAATTGTGAATGGCACTGCCATTACGTGCGCAGTTTTTCTCCGTACTTGATAACGAACGGCTTAACCGAAAAGTAAAAGACCAAATGAAACCTTCGTTCTCTTAACTCCTTTGTTATTTTTTTCCAGTATTTAATTATTATTATTTTTTTATGAAAAAATAGGCTTGCGTTTGACCTCAATCTTGCCTGATGGAAAGCGAAGATGAGGCCTAGGATTGTACACACTGGCCTAGATGTCTATTCACTTTGGCCTTTTTTTATGCGGAAGGCGGCAAACGAGCATGCGGGTCACCTAATGGTAAGTGATTACCGTCGCCCATATACATCTGCAACACCAGAGGTTCTGCAGGTGCGTTGCCGGCCTTTAGGGGTATTTGGGAGATGGGAGGAAGGATGAGGAAGGGGAAGGGGAAGGGGAGAGGGAGTTGGCCTCCGGTTACCTCACTCACCAAACGAAACGCAGAAGCACAACGTGCCTCTACTTCACGCCGGTATTCTGCGAGGCCGTTGTATCAACCCGGTTGAGCCGGCAGTCGAGCAACTGCAAAAGCCGCCGCTTGGCTCTACCACATTGAAATATTAGATTATTTTGCATTTTTTTTAATAATAAAGGGAAATAATCGGCCTCGTCGAACTAAATGATGAACTTTAAATTTGTATTAAATGTTTAATGTTTTAAGTTTATATTTTAGTTTTTTTGTTTTATATTTTATCATTTTTTTATCTAATATTATCTACAGTCACTTTTTATTCTACTACATTTTTAACTTGTAAAACTTTTCTTACATGGTACTGAAAATCTTTAAATATTTTCTGTACAAAATAAGTTACAGTATATTTCTAGCAACACAGTATTCTCAATAAGTCTAAAAAAACTATTGTATCGTTCATAAAATCTCAATAAACTTTTCCTTCCCAGCTGACAGCAGCGATTAAAACTTTTAAATCCTCAGAAATTTTGTTTTTAAATTGCTGATGCCGAAGTATCTGTTGAAAGTTTTTTTTTTATAATTAAAGATCGATTCATGTTTGAATTTGAATGGAAATATTTGAAATGAATATTTACTAAAATATATTTAAAACAATCAACGTAGACAAGCTATGAAATAATATATGCGATAGACTCTGCCTATTTACATCTGAAAAGAAAAAATCTTCTAAGGAGTATTTATATTCAATAACTTTAAACTCTGATCATGTAAAAGGGGTATTAGGAGGACTACATCATCTTTTTCTCCAAATGCCAACGATACTAGCTAACAAACGAGGCTCTGGCGATCGAATGATGGGGGAAAGTCCATCCGAATTTGCCGAACCCAATTCTACGGTGATGGGGAGTAGCATCACTTCTGAACAACAATGACAGTTTTGATAATAACCCTGTGACATTAATATCGTAGGTGATTACTGTTTGCTCAATGTTTAAATTATCAATATCCGCCAATATGTAACAATATTGTCTCATGGTTATATTCAAATCTTCTTTATCAGCCTACATAGGTCTTACCATGAAATCACCACCAAGCCTTAGAGTTTTCACAAACTCTTTGGGCAGGCGTATTAGTGAGGGCAATACTTGTACCCACGCACTAATGATGTTCCTCCCCAACACTATTCAGTAATATTAGTATTTGGGCCTAACGGATAGCGGGCCTATTTAAATACGCATCCGACGCCTTTGGCAATAGAGCCATTTCCAATTAGACTTTCTTCATCAGCCTATATATGTAAGTTCACGTTCTCTTCAAGAAAATGCCGTTAAGAACTGGTAAAAATTAAAGTAATGTACCAGCCTAGCCTGTAAGTGCCCACTGCTAGGCAAAGGCCTCCTTCTCACATACGAGTATCAGAGAGTGTTTAGGAGCCGCGAAGGACACCGCCACGCTGCTCCAGTGTGGTTGGCAGGCTTCACGTATCCTCGAAATAATATTTTTTTATTATTTCTCAGACATGCAGGTTTCCTCACACAGATTCTTAAAACATTTTTCGATACATACCATGTGGGCCAAACGGGTTGGCGAGCGCAGGGCCTGAACACTGGCATAAGTGATGCTGCTTCACATCACTAGTCCGAGAGTTTTGGGTTAGACAATTTTGGCAGCGACTCTTTTCATCTGATTATTAAGAAACAGAGTACACTGTTGCAGGTGAGGTTATTTGTAGAAAAAAAAAATAGTACATGCCCCTTTATGTCCCATGGAGTATTAGAAGAACCAAATTTTGATTTCAATGATTCAAATCAAATTTCCTTAGAAATAATTTATATTGCATAACGTATAGTTTAGTTTACAATGTTTCGTAATATTACTTTTATATGTGTAAATACATTTATGAATACGAGTCTCATCGCAAGAGCCTAAGTAACAATCTGTTAGCTACGTGTCATCGACATTCAGCAGCGGCTGATAAATTGCAGTGGGCGTGTACTTACGCGTTTATATTCGGCGCTCATTTTCCTCACTAAGCAACTTTTATTTTACTCGTCTTAAATATCCGTGCTTTATCATTTCTCAATTAACTTGAAATACGAAACGTCTTCTAATTACATTCTGGAATGCTGAAGAAATTAAATTATTATTAAAATCCTTACATCTTATACTAGCGCCATTGAATATGGTTGTATGGCGCTGAGCATAACATATGGTTTTTAAATGTTTCTTTATTGAAACCTCCGTCGGTTATGTCCATTATTAGTAAGATGAACACAATCATATATACTGTGTAAAAATGAACAAATTTGTACACAATCTATCTTAGTCGACTGCTCGTAAGCAACCGCTATCCACCGTACCGCGTGCAGCACGGTTGACTATTGGAGGAACAGATGGTACCAGTACTCGTTTAAATATATACGTATATGAGTACATGATTTTAACAAACTTTTTTTAGGCATTGATTGCACATCCCTTTTGTGAAAAGAAGTTTTATTTAATTAAAACTTCCATGGACAAGTATTCATTAAATAATGTTAATGAGCTACTTTTGAAACAAAGTAGATTTGATTTTTTGTTTATGTTAAATTCCTTATTCGCTTTACCTGCATTCAAATTTAATTTATACTCATATTTACATAAATGTATATTCAACGTAAAAGTTGTCAAAGCTACGATATTATTTGAATATTTATGAACGGAAATGTTTTTGTTTTCCACATAAAATTTTCTACTAGCAGTTCTTTTATTTAGTAATCAGTGTATTGTATTGTAAATATACTTACAATCACTCATGCTTATCTGCTTACCCATAATGGTATAGGGTTGGCAAAGATTACAAATTTCCAGTGGGTATGACTCCGCGTAGCCAACCGTGGTTTGCAACCCACTTCTTGACACTGTATTATTATATATAAGACTTAAAATCAGTCAAGATTACGCTAATTACTATATTCCGATATATATATTATACCGTATATTCTTCGATAATTTTGTCTGTGTATTCGATATGACGTTTGAGTGGATTTCTACGGTTTTTACTCCCATTTAGAATATCCCACGCAGGAAGGTTTATATGTATAACACATACACATTTACATAGTTTCTATATTACTGATATGTCTGTGCGAAACCGGCGTGGTTTGCAAGTAACGTATAAGTCAGTCAATCTAGTTACGAGTAGGTAATAAGGGAATTTAAGGGAATGAATATCGCTATACTAAACAAAATACATTAGGAGTCTACGTGTCTATGGTTGGTTAGCTTAACTACGAAATTGTAAAATAAGTGCTAAAACATTATTTTCCTGTTATCTCTGAGATGTTGTCCTTTGTGCAAAATAAAATAATAGATAGGAATTTAATCGAACATGAAAACAGCTAGGATATGTCGTCTGTTCTATGATATCGGGACATCTAGTGGGCAGGTGGGTGGATTGACAACTATTTGGCTTCGTGAGCCTGACTTATTACTAAGCTATATATTTTGCATAGGTTTAAAACTAGTCGAAGCTAATATTTGCGTCAATGGTTTTACGAGTCTGGTTGTGCTGTGATGTGTCTCGTATATCTAAAACTGCATCTGACCATTTGTATGATCCTTTCGCATAAACGTTACATCGGGAATGGCGAATGCCTCTTTGTTTGTGCGTACACTTACGGAATCGTCCAGGTGGACATCATTGCCATCATGATCGTGATAAGCCAGAGGGAGTCATCCTGCTTTCACTTGTCACTCGATATTTTTTTCTTACCAACGTTTAATGATTCTACTAGCATACGCCCCATCGCTGCTTTTCTCCGGGATTTTGTTACGTTACAAAGTACATGCTCCTTGACTATCCCATAAATAAGAGCTCATGATCTTACCGGCGGAAAGACTCGCCTTGAATTTTAGGAGTTGGAGATGATGGTTTTTTCCAAGACTGTAATTTTGATTTTGAATCGTTATGGTTAAACAACGTTTCGTCTCATTGTTATAAACACACCGAAATAAATTCAGCCATCGAGCCAAAAAACTGGAAAAGATGATGTTGCACCCGAGCGTCATCTTTGATGGATGTTCTTCCATGTTTTAATTCGTGCCACTACAGAAGAATACGCAAGAGAAATCACCCCTAATGTATCCCATAAATCTTAAATTATTTGTTTCGTAGTGAAATTTTTCCAGGACAGACTTAATACAAACAGACACTTAATAACAGCGCGTAGTTTAATTTATTCCATTTTGCTAACACACTACAAAAAATTACTTCTATTTTTAAAAACAAAAGATAACCTAGATCTTACTGTTTATAAGAGAAATTAATGTTTTTATAATCGTATTTGCATCAGTAGTGAGAAAATTTAAATTACGGCGACATTCTAGAACTAGAGTTTTTTTTTAAATAATAGTAACTTCAAACTATGAGTATGAAATGTAAGCGGTTAACCTAGAATGCAATGTCTAGACTTGAATACATGTAACTAAAAATTTACATTTATTACACATTACGTGTACACACGAGACCTTAGGTGCATGTAAAAGTATATTATTGATTATCAACAATTAATAAAAGGTATAAACTCCTTAGATTTTAAAAAAGTAAATACTGGGTAGTAAAAGCTGGAATATCTGTATGATATCAAAAGGTTTTGCTGCTTTTGCTGCTGCTCGAATGGGCCGGCTCGGCCGGGGTAATACGGCCACGGCCTTGCAGAATACCGGTGTGATGAAGAGAAATCTCGTGCTTGTGCGTTTTGTTCAGTGCCTTAGGTTACCGGAGATCCCAGGAGTGAATTATATTTCACTTTTCTATAGGTATCTCGTACTCGTACATATATTCATACATAAACTTTTTTATATGGCCTGCAATGATATACCATATCTCTGTTTGTCTGATGTCATCACTTGCAACACGCACTAATTATAAACTTCCCCCTAGATTGCCCCCTTGGTCAAAGTTGGTCTTACCTAGTTAAACAATTTGCCCAGACTAGACACAGATAAACTTACTTGATAACCACTTCAAGCGTCGTGTTCCTAACATCTACCGGTATTAGAATGAGGCAGCTAGACTTGATCTTCATCATGTTCATCTTAATAGCAACCCGTTGTTAACTATATTTTGTTGACCTTCACTCGCAGGGATGCCTAAGTCCAGCAGTATATTAACCAGGCTTATGAAGAAGGAAAAATAATTGGTTCTCGTCTCCCTGTTCGTGGTGCATTCTGCTGCTACAAAAGTAACAGCTTATAAATATTCCACTACTGGAAAAAGTCCCCCTATTATCATGAAAAACTAAAAATCTCAGTACCAAGTATAAATACAGAAATAGATGAAATAATTTTAAAGTTATTTTGAACAAATGTCCGGCATAGGGAATCTAGATACTTTGGTAAAAGTAGTGGGCAAGTACTCGAATAATGCATAATTCAAGGAATCCCTGTGGTTACTCGACAGGTTACCCGCTTACATTAAAACACTTAAACTGTTTCTGGGTAGTTCATGAATAAAAAGTGTAGAGAACGAATTGTGTATTCTTGTGAAAGAAAATGTATTAATGTATTGTGTAAATTTTTAATGAACTACGCAAACTCAGGCACCGCGCGCTAGAATGCATTAAATTGTAGACGTTCGATCTCCGGTCCCTACACATCGGACACCAACTGTAAACTTAAATTACCGCGTACTCTGTTTTGAATGATTGTTGCGAGTAAACTTGTAGATGTGCAAAAAATATTTATGACTAAGAAATAATAAATATTTTTTGCACATATTATTATGTCCGTCGAACGGCACAGTTTTCAGGCTTCAAAACCTTTCAATATTAGTCCCAAACAAAACAAAAACAAATTATTACGTTAATAAATATTTTATAACAATGACAATGGGATGAAAATTGTTTTGACGTGACTATAGGAGTAAAAGTCTATTCATTTTTAAACCACTGTACTGACATCTGTTTGGTGGTATGAAGAAGACTTTTCTAAATTATTTGAAATTAACTATTTACGGATTTGGTCGCGTTTAATTTTACTTTTTATGTTCCCGACGTTATTTAAATGTGATAAAATCAGTTAATAATAATTTCCTTTCAAAATATGTAGTCTTCGTATAACTACATGAAATCATTATTTTTAAATCATGTTGAGTTGAGAGTTGAAAATAATCTGATATTATAACGCCATGTGGCTGAAATTAACCAACAAATCTGAATTTTTGTAGAATTTTTGTATGGGAAGGCCGTATAAAAAGATATTATAATTTTTATATTTTAAGGTTATGTATATGATCATGATCAAGTTGCAAAATAGTTTTTTTCTCAACAAAGTAAACATACTTAAAACACTTCACAAGCGTACCTAAGAAAATCCACCACCCCCTTCCTTCTCGTGGATTTCAATGTCATGGCCTTTGCTAGATGTTGTTAATCCATCACCTTAAAAATATAAAATACCTGAGGGAAAATAAACAGTCAGCGGTGGAGCGTGTTTTAAACAACCGTCTCTTTGCATACTAGGAAGACAACGACCTCCTCAGTGACCGTCAATTCGGGTTTCGTCGAGGCCGATCTTCTTGTGTATGCTATTCACCTCCGGAGCAAAGCCTCTGAAAGACATGATGAAGCTCTTGCCGTGTCTCTTGATATCTCTTAGGCTTTCGACAGGGCCTGGCACGCAAGTCTCATTAGCAAGCTTCCGACATACGGTATTGCTCTCGGGCTTTGCACCTAGATCGAAGATTTCCAGAGGAACAGATCGATTCGGGTTGTCGTTAATGGCGCCTTATCCGATCTCGTTGATATTAATGTAGGTGTTCCTCAGAGGCCTGTGCTCTCCGCGACTCTTTTTTTGCTGCACATCAACATATTGTATATTTGGGTATGCAGATGACAGCACAGTCTCGGCGAGATACTTGTCCGATGTGAAGTCTGGGCCAAAAGTCCAGTCTTTCAGGGAGTCGATGATCGAGGGGGTGAACTCAACTTTGGAGGCTGCTTCCCAATGGGGTGATGCCAATTTGGTCGAGTTCAACCCCTCCAAAACACTGGCTTGTCTTTTTTCGGCGAAACGGAGTCCGTTCCAACTGACGTTCCGGAATGTCCCGTTCCGCTTATTGACCGTCTTGAGCTCTTAGGTCTAGATCCATCTTCCAATCTAAATTTTGGTTGGTACATCGAGTCCATAGCAAACACTGCTGCCAAAAACTTAGGATCCTGTCCGGGGTGAGACGGTACTTCACGTCGTAGCAGCTCTTAAATCTATACAAAGCACAAGTCCGCTCTTGCATGGAATACTGTTCCCATCTCTGGGATGGTTCTGCTAAATATCAGCTGGATGCTTTGGATTCGTTGGAGCGCCGACCGAAGAGGGTCATAGGCAGTGACTCACTCGTGGAGGCAAATCTTCTAACCCTTGAACACCGTAGGCGAGTGGCCTGCCTCTCGGTTTTTATCGGATACATTTCGGAGAGTGTGCGGATGTTTTGCATAACCTGATACCCCCTTCCCCATTCCATCACCGAACGACTAGGCGCGGCGAGCAGTTTCACCCTTATGTTGTAGACATTCCTCCATTACGCACGAAGCGATTTGCCTCTTCTTTCATTATGCGGACGGCTAAGGAGTGGAACTCTCTACCGAGGTCAGTTTTTCCGGAACACTATAATCTAGAGATCTTTGACGCCAAAGTGAACAGACACCTTCTAGGCAAACGTGTACCACCCTAGGCCTCATCTTCGCCTTCCAAGATGCCTCTACTTCCCGCCGGTATTCTGCGAGGTTGTGGTACCAATCCAGTCGAGCCGGCCCATTCGAGCAGTGGCTTTTGCCGCTGCTTGGCTCTACCTCGTTAAAAAACGATGGCAGCAGTGTCAAAGTTGAGTTGTGGTAATTTTGGTACTACGAAGAACTACTCTTTTCTCTTCCTGGTCTTCCCTTTCCACTTAGTTCACCACTGAACTACCCGTTAGCGCGCTCAAATGGTCCTTATGTAATGCCGAATTTCAATCGTCTTTTCTATTTTTAAATAAACCAAAATATTCCTTAAACGTTTTTTTTTTGATAACCTGACATCCCATGTGTAGCATAAAAGTAGACTAAAGCAAGACAGCAAAATATTTATCTCAAATATACCAGACCGAACATAACGAGGCCCGTAAATCTTGACCGCTTAGCATGTAGCCAGTCCTTTTGTGAGGCATGGGGATTGTGGCAAATCCTTCTAATGCCTAATACCTAACAATAGTATATATAAAGGCTGTTAAAGAAGGAAGGACAGGAGAAAAAGAGAAGAAAAAAGGAGGGACAAGTATGTTTCCCTGTAACAAAAAAATGTTTAATGTTTTTGAAAATAATGAATGATTCTTAAACGAAATAACAATGTTGTCATGTTGTAAGCCGCGGCAGACGGGATGCCGTAGCTTACAACTTATAAAACTCTTTTATCTTTTACTGAGCCTTTTCTTAAAAGCGACTTTTTCGTGACTAGAATAAAATATTGACATGAGAGAGGGTTCCATTATTCAGAACGCATCGAAGATACTAGACATTTTGCCTTTAATGCTCAAAACTCAGTTCTATTACCTTTTATTTTTTATGGTTTTCTTGACAAAGGGTTTCTTTGGTATAACATGAGGTGCAAATGACAAACAGTTACACTTTTTGTTTTGCATCTGTTTTAGCGCCTGCCTGCGGCTTCTACTACCGGATCTTATATTTTATCACACGAGAACCTTTGACCAAGATCAGAAATATCGCATGTCTTGTTCCACGACATAATCGACCTCTCTGCCAAATTTCGTTTCTTTCGAAGTATTTGCGCTCATTATTTATATACTTATGCATATAGATAATGAGCGCATTACATTATATTATATATAGAATGTTACATTATATTATATTATATATAGCATTACATTATATATAGAACTTCATGACTTTGCGAAAGAACACTGTGTATCTGGACTCTTTAAAGTCGATGAAGGTACCACTCCCGGGGAACAATTTTTTTTCCTTACAAAAACTTGTCCTAATTGCGGAAATATTGGTAATCGTTTAGGAGTATTTTTAGCTAGGTTGATAAGTAAATAAAAAATTAAATATGATGAAACAAATAGCAGGATGAAGTGTCACGACTCGAAAATACTAATAATATAATTTTTACTCGTAGGGTTCTGATATTATAATTTTTTTGACTCCTTGTTTTAAATACTAAAGTACATAATGTTGAAGTATATTTTGGGTAAAAAAATAATTAACATGAATGGTCAATTAAAATAGTTGAAACTTATTACCATAGTTTTCAAATCTAACAATGGTAACCTCTATTTCAAACAAACGGCAAGTTTAAATGGAAGCATTCAAAACTTGCGCCGCCTCTGCAACTCAAGCTTCTTATAAAGAATTTATACATACATAGTAACAAGAACAAAGACGAAGTAACGCAAAAAAAGCAAAAAGTCCTTTTAAAATAACAACATAGGCTTTTTAAAATATTCACGTCACATAATGGAGAAATTTTTCTTCAATTCGAACTTGCATTTAGTGCACCCTATTGTCTAAAAACATGACGTTGACTGCCTTCAAATGACGGAAAATCCATCTAAATTTACCCACCTAACTCTCTCAGCAGCCGTGCGAGTTCGTAAGAAGCATCTATAGTTCGAGGATATAGGCTCTACGCTTAAAACCCGTCTGTTCCCGGAAAAGCAAAAGTAGTAAGTGTGTTTAAGTCTTCCATAATTATTTTGCTGACGCTTTCTGTGAACGGCCTCTGTCAAGTTTTGAACTTGGAAAGGCTGGTAATGATGAAAATGAGTAATAGAATATCAATGCCGTGTTATGACAGCATAAAGTATCAAATGTCAATTGTCGATCAATCCATCACATGTCGATTCGGGGGTATCGTAAAAGCCTTTAATACCTAATACTAAATACCCGGATAGATGTCGAAAAACAACGTTATGAGTGCTTGTCGGTGTGGGTGTTAGGGGTTGACAGTTACTAACTTTTAAGATCTCGGAACGCTGACAAAAAAATGTTTGTTATTTTAACTATGGGGTACTCAATCTCTGTCTAAGAATCTGGGTAGGTACCACCTTGTATCCCATTTCTGCCGTCAATCAGCAGTTTAACCACTGTCGTGTTCCAGTTTACAAAGTGTAGAGGGCCAGTTCAATTACTGGCTGAGAGGCATTCCATCTTAGTCCTCATGGATGACAGTGCATCTGTATCCTACTTCGATTGAAATTGTCTGCTGATGTACGTGGTAAGCAATAGGAATTTACAGTCAAGTGGACAGTTGGCTCGTTTGTCATCCAAATCCTAAAAAATAATAGCCATCCTAAGATCCTTTTTAGATGCAATATTCTGAATTACATAAAAAACAATAATACATATAATAAGACCAAAGTATACATTCGTATTTTTATTGATTTTGCTCAGATAAATCTTTACAAAAAACTTTAAATTCAAACCCAATTAGAGTGAACGTAAGACATTGAGTGATATATATCCCACTTAAAGCACCAACAGTTTTTCTTGCTGAGATGTTTCCAACAAGAATCAATGGGGCTCGCCCCGGCTGCTCAGATACATCAAGATTTATTGGGTACAAGAATAACTCTCTGTTTTGATTGTGTAATGGAAAAAGAAGGATTAAAATTTTGATCTTTAATATATTTATTTAAGATTTAGCACATTTTATGAGTAAAACTATGATCTATTATAATTATGGAAAAGTCATGAACTTATAATTTTAATAACATACAAATGTAAGCATTTTAACTCTAGTAATTCAAAACCCACAGTACTTTACTACAAAAAGTCATTGTCATTATCTGAATTTTGATTACTGAGTTTACCACGATGAAGGCAAAGAAGTAAAGAAAAACATCCAGAGGAAATCCGCATGTCTGAGAAATAATAAGGAAACACTCGAAGATATGTGAGGTCAAGTAACCCGCATTCGCGCAGAAGACCCATCCCGGTTAATCACAAGTTCGAATTTCAGATGTAGCAAATATTTGAGTCCAAGTTATTAGTGTATTGTGAAAGTCATCAGTATTTTCATCGCCGCAGTTGTAGCAATTGAACTGATTACGGGAAGATGTTTACACATATACTTACTATAAATCTTGTGCAGATTACAATTTCTGTTCAATTTCAATTTGTGATATACTCTCTAGATATCTGATATAGTGTCTAGTACTCTCGCAGGGAGGAATAATTTAGAAGAATTCAATGTATGTAAATTTTAATTAAAAAAAAAATATTTGAGGCAAAAAATTTTTTTATACATTTAATTTTTTTTAATTTCTTTAATCACTATTCTCGTGATTCCCTTGTTATCTAGTAATAAATTATGGTGTGATTAAAATAAATGTAAGACGTCAAGTAATAAATAACCACCACAAAGCGTTCGCAGGCTTTTTTTAGTTTGAAATTCTTTGGTCCGAGCAAAATGAGACAGCGCCCGACCAGACCATCCTGCGCAAAATTTACTGGCCAACATAAATAAGTTGAAATCATTACACTGAAATTTCAGATATACGTGTTAAAAAGCTTTATTTTTGTATAATTTGTAAAATACAGCTCTCTTTAAAAAAACGTAAGTTAAATTTTAATTAACCCACATACATAGGAAGAACTCGCGCCTATCACCCATAGGATTAGGCAGAGAATACGGATTTCCATTTAGTATGACTCCATTTTTTGCCTCCACTACTTCCATGGAATTTTCAAGGCCTTTCACTTAGTCTACTTTAACGACACCTACGCGACCGCGTTGCTACCGCAAGGCAACCATGTAACCATTCCAAATTAATATAGGTTTTGTTAAATTTTTTAATCCAACTGCCGTATTTATATTTATCGGTGATAATAAATAGCATCAGCCATTACTTTGCGAAAATTCATTAGTTTAAAGATGTTGAAACAATTCCGCATGAAAAGACAATAAGTTAGTCTGTCGTAAGTCCTCAAAAGCAAAAAAATAAATTCTGAAGTATATTATATAAAAGTACACGAGAGGCGCAAAGCATGTTAAAAAGAACTAAAGAATTATAACTATGAAGGTAAAAAGTATTATTACCATCGGTGTCGATAAATCCAAAGTTTTTTTTAAATCAATACATGGGTGTTAGATATTAAAGGACACTGAATGCGATAGTCAATTCTTACATCTAGGGAATTGTACACCCTATCCCAAAATTTAGAAGTCTAAAAATAGCATAAAGTTTCTTCACCGGATAGCTTGAACTGGCTTGCTCGGTTTCCGTTTTTAACCTCTACATCTATTTTGTATGGGGCAAAGTGTTTTTCAAACGAAGTAATTGCATCTCTTTTATATACCAAAATAAAAAAAAACAATTTTCATTGACCTAAATGGTAAGGTAAGAAAAAAAAGAAACTTGAATTTTACAAAACTTAGAGGCTTTAAAGAGAGCACAACCAAATCACTTACTTTAATACTTACTAAATTCTATGACATATATTATAAAATCTATTGACAAAATAAATTGAGATTTTATTTAAAACGACCTCAAATATTATGAGCAGAATTACAGAATAGAAGACTAGATTAGACATTTTTCTTATACGACGATACAGGGCTATATAAAAAATACTCAACTCTTTTCTGGGTTAGCATGATTAAACATAGCAAGCTTATGGAGAGGGTGCTAAGCGAGAAGCCAGACTGCCTCATACTGAGGCACTAAATACACACATGTCTTTGAACCAAGTGCCTCAGTATGTAAAGACAAGTATACTTTTACAGTTTTATAAGTAACATTTATACAATTACTCTGGGCCAATGGTCTGAAATAAAAAGAATTTATTTTTGTTTTATTTTATTAAACAACTATTAAAAAATTAAAGGTTAACAGAAAATAGCCCTAGTACACAGCCCTAACTCAACACACAGTGGAGTCCTGTGGAGTATAATTTACTATAAATGGCAACGCAACGTGTTAAGTTATCACGTTTTTCGAAAGCCATGGCACCATTTTACAGCCAAATCAACTATGTTTAAACGTCTATACTTGGAATACTTATTTTTACGTTATACTAATTCTCGCACCCGCGACCGTGCTGGTATTTTCTTAAAACATATACGAATATAGTAGAAAGACGCTACTACATATTGATAATGTTGTGGAATTGTTATAATAATCATGTTTAGTTTTCAATGAGCACAGACGTTAACATAATGGAGTCACTCAGTCAACGGTATCTACGATAAAACTAGGACATATTATATAAAGACAATGTCGATGCGTGCTGCAACAGCTAGAATATTCGTTTTTATTACAATGATTGTATTAAACGCGATAAAATCCGTGAAAAATATAATAGTTAAATTTTAAAGGATTGTATTGTTTTTTAATTGTAATATGCAAGTATATTATAGATACTTTTCTAATAAATCACGTATATAAAATATACTTAGGCTTAGTATATATCTATGACAAAATATTATGTTGTATATACAAATATGCATATATACATCTATATATATTTATGTATATATTTATATATATTTTTATATCGGCGTAAGTACTTGCCTCCTCCTTTCTTCCCGTGAGTTTCGTAAGAGGCAACTAAGGGAAAGTCTTGACAATCTAGCAATATGAATATCTGATATTTATTTTCATTTATTATTTAGGATTTTATTTATTATACATGTCACAACTCTTTACGTACTTGAGATATTAGCTTCTTTAGTTATACAGAATTTAAGAAAAAAAAACAAAAAATCACAATGCCTGCCGAGTAAGCAAGATCGAACAACAAGATCGAAGCGTGGTAGAGCCAAGCGGCGGCTTTAGCTGCTGCTCAAATGGGCCGGCTCGACCAGATTGATACCACGGCCTCGCAGAATACCGGCGTGAAGTAGAGGCATCTTGTGCTTCTGCGTTTCGTTCGGTGAGTGAGGTAACCGGAGGGCCACATACCTTCCCTATTCCCCTCCTCTTCCTTCCCATCCCCCAAATATCGTTAAAGGCCAGCAACGCACATGCAGCATCTGTGGTGTTGCAGATGTATGTGGGCGACGGTAATCACTTACCATCAGGTTAACCGCTTGCTCGAATTATCCCCAGTCCGTTAGCTAAGCGTGTCGATAATGGCAAATCCTCCTTATAAAAGAAGCCTATGTCCTGCAGTGGACTATTTACAAGCTGTAAAGGTTATGGTAGGTACATATACATATTTATCGTGGATTAAGCAATTAATTAATTAAAAATCTCTCTGGCCACGATTCTATGGATTTACGCACTGTCTCCATGGGGAATTTAGCCACTGCTAGCTCTAAAGGTCTCTTGAGAGTTTTAATGTTGAAGTAATGTTTTGAGCAGACCATGTCTTCTACTACTATCCGTAATTTGTAGTTTATCGTGTTGAGATTTGGACTGGACAAAGACCAGTATCAGCTCTTATAATGTCCGTAACATTGTCCTTGAGCTAAGTTTGGGTTGTTCGTGAATTATAACAAGGAGCAGAGTTACACTGAAAGTCCACGATACATTTTAAAGGTGCATCTTAGTGATGACTAAGAGGGTTTACTACAGGATCCGTGACGAAACTATGGCTGTCTTTACTCCGTTTTACAAAAATTAAACTTCGTGACTCCTTGACACCCTGAGGGACACCCCTCTCTAGGATGATGGCTAAGTTGAACTTTTCCAACAAGTTGCAAAACTTCTTTAAAGCTGTGCGCATACACTTTATATTATTGTTTGTTATAGTGATATACAGCCGTACTATGTTTTCATCTATAAGGAGCACCTTTCATTGTATTTCACCAGCAAGCAAGCGTTTTGATCGATCCACTTCAAATGCTCTTAAGCTTACAGAGCTGATTTAGGGCATGTCCCGTGTATCGACGCTAAGCGCTTTGCTTCAGGTCTTGTTTAATAATTCGTGGCACGGTCCAGGGGTGAATCTTCATTTCACGCTATATCGTTTTTTGTTGTCTAAAAGAGTTTCGTTTCGCTTTTGAAGCGTCTTAAAATTACTGACGGATCTGTACCCACTTTTTACAAATCAATTACTGCAATTGTGTTTTCTTTTATAGCCCACTCCCTAATACCTGCAATTTATCAATCTCGGTGAAAAATTATGTGTGAAATGGCAAAAATCTATCAAAGTGGTATGTATAAAGTAGTGTGCCTGATATCTTTCTTTAGTCTTAATGCGTGGTTTTTAATCTAAAGGCCATGCCCGAACGCGCCAAAAAACGATGATATTTCAGATTAGTCAACTAACTTAATTTTTCTATGCATCTGTATTTTAGTATTTGTCCGGAGCCAATAATAAAATCAAGAGACAACGGGATCTATCGTTGGGGTCTGTGCATGTTTTTTTATAAATTACCACCCCCACAATGTTTGACACAATCCTTTACATCGCTTTATACGCAGCTCTGAAATATAGGGCATAATCAAAATTAATGCTCACGTTATTTTACTCAAAACATTTCATTACCCTATCACATACCAATAAATATTACTTTTACATTGGAATCCCAATTTTTTTATTGTCTACTTAATTTGTTTAGACTTGAAGTACCATGTATTGATGCTATTCTTATTTTAAAGGAACGCAGCAATTGAGTCAGACAGACTTTGCTCCAATAGTAAATGCATGAGATAAGTTTCAACATCCCTAAGGGTACCAATTCTACGAATAAAAAGCTCCTATACTAGTTTTCATTTAAAAAAAGTGCATAATGTAAAACAAATAATATTTATTTTGTTAAATAATGTTAAAATTTTACGTGCATATGTAGACCGTGTTTTACGTGCATATGCACGGATGTAAATAATGATAAAATTTTACGTGCATATATTACGTACATAATATGATTATAAGTATATTAAATGATAAAGAAATGTAAATTAAATATAAATATATTTAATTACCATTACCATTATTTGTACTACCAATGTGTATTTTTTTCTTTCCCAGGGTTGACAGGCACAAAATGCCAAAAGGTTTTATGTCCGCCTTTTGAAAACCTTAGTTTAAGCTGTTAACAGAAAAGAATAAATAGTATAACGCAATTTCAGTCTGTTTTTAAAAATCTGAATTGTAAATAATACGACTAGTATTTAATACACTATGTTTAAAAAAAATAGGTCTACAAAATAACAACAGTCTATAAATTCCCACCGTATCAACCCATCTCATCGCATAATATGTCATGTTCAAATAAGTCGATTAAGGTAAAAGCCAAAAAAAATCACGACCTTTGAGAGAAAGAGGAATAACCGTATCAAATTATTTTGGCTCCCTTTTTAGCCTGTTAAATAGTGCAGGGCTGGATGTAAAGGTCACGCTTGGCACGCGGGTTGGCAATCGCAGTACCAGAAGTCTCGCATCTGACAAGTTACTGTCCATATCAGTCTACCAATCCTTCAGCACAGTAATTTCTAAATAATGACAATGAATTTCGGGGCGGCGTTTAAAAAACCAAGAAACGCCGTCATTGATAAGATGACTAAACGCCACCGTCGAAACCTTTGTGCCGCGCGACAAGACGAGAGACCACACACAGGACAGGTACATGGCTACTGTGTGAAATAGGGTGCTGTATAAATTCAATTGTTCAGTCAGAGACTTCCTCGGACAGTATATGCGGCAAAGGAGTACGATACCTCCGTCGACATCTGACGAGTCGCTTAGGCACGTCTTCTCCTGTTATTCGGTTTATCCTCTGAGTATTAGCACAAATCCTACCTAGTATACTTGTGTTACCTAGTATACTACCTAGACTTGTGCGGAGAATGCCGTACAATGAATACGTAATTGGCTAACGTAATCACCATCTTGGACCTTGCAGTTGAGATCTTGGTAAAACGTTAGGCAAATTATATTAGAATTAAAAAAAAGTTATTTTAAGCTTTCTAGCTCCTTTGTTTCACCTAGTAATGTCAATGTGCGCCGGCTTCGCACAGATTTATCTATAACTAGTGAATTTAAAACAAAATTTAAGAGAAGCAACCGATATCAACCCCTGTTTTCCCACCCTTGGGAATACCATTTTCTTTTTTATTTAAATGGAATTACTCAGAAGCCTATTCAATAAAAAATAATCATTAAAATCGGTCACAATTGGCTTAGATATCGACACACACACAGAAAAAATTACCAATTAATTGATAACCTCCTTTTTTAAAGTCTATTTACGGAATGAAAAATGTTTTAGATAGATCTGGTAGATTTTTTAAATTATTGACAACTTTACGAAAAAACATAGAAACGTTTTACGCGAATTTTAATCGCGAATCTTGGACTATGTAGCCTGGCTAGAAGCATGTGTTAATTTTAATTCATTCTTTTTTAACCGTAAGTTCATATTTTAACCCCTATTATTAATGTGGGTATATTGAAAAATCCAAAATATTAATTTCCATTACTTTTTTTTTATTAAGCTGTGAAGTCAACTTTTCAATGAAAGTGCTAACAAAAGCTGGCCTGCCATGATTGGAATATTCGCCAATGCGGTGAGTATTGCGAAATACCCAGTGCAGGCGGATTGCGGAACGCGATTCGATGGATGATGGCGATTCACACCAGAGCTGAGGGATTGGGATCGGCATATACAGATGGATTTTCTGCTATCAGCCGGTATATTATTTTTGTTATAAATACTATAATAAAAGTTTTAATACAACCGAAGCCAGCTTTTAGGGATCAAAAACGTTGGCAGCATTGGATTTAGATTCATGATAGACAGTCATTAGAGTCATGATGAGACTGGATTCACTTTCATAAAAAATAATATATAAAACAAAATCATTTGCAAAAACAAAAAGAATGAGTACACAATCACATATGATCTGTCTTCCTAAGCTTACGGAAAAAGAAAATTGGTATTTTCTAGAAATCACTAACAAGATTTGACACGCCATATGGGAGATTTTCTGTATTCATCTTCTATCTTTAATATTTAACAACTTATATAAAAATAGTCTACTGCTAGACTAGATCTCTCTTTTAAGGAGGGTTTGTTCCAATCCACTGCGATATCTTCGTGGTAAAATACCCATTGTAAAGCTTTTACAAGACCTAGAGGCCATAATGGATTATGATGCACGATTTTCTCAGGTGTAGTTGTCATAAACTTATTGATAAATTTAACACAGAACACTCAATATCGTCCTTATTTTGCAAAATAACGTTAATTTCTTGATAAAACTATTACATACATAAAAATGCTTCAAATTAAGCAAATTCCACGATGTGAATAAAGAGCTCTTGGGCTTTTAAATGCTCGACATAGCTTGACAAATAAGTAGGGGATGATACCGCACAATCTTTTATTTATTACATTCTTTAAATATAGTTGTATAGGAAAATTAACTTTAAGTCATTCTATGTACGTTTGGCCTGTTTGGTAGATACGTTTCAATTTAGTAGAAATTAAGTACAAGATTATTAAAGCCAGAAAAAACAAAATCTGTTTTAGTTACATAAGGAGAGGGTGTTTATTTGATCTCCGGAACTAGTGGATCGATTTTGAAAATTCTTTCGAGTTATTTTTAGATGTCAGTGTGTGCGCCCATCGTAACCATTTAAGAGACATTTAGAAACCAACTTCTTCCTGTTAATTTTAGATGTCGGTGTGCGCGCGCATCGTATAAATTCACTTATATTCATTTATCCCAAACGCGCCAAAAGAAGTATAACTTCAAAAACACAATTAAGCCATTCCTGTCCCATGATCAAAAGTTTTCGTTTTACTATTATGTTTTTTATGGTAAAGTGAACCGCTTACTCGTTTAGATGGTACTGTAGGCCGAGCATGCCCATTCGAACAACAGCAAAAGCCGCCGCTTGGCTCTGCCATGTACGCAAATAAAATATATATGAGAAAAATTAAAGGAGCTGCTTATAAATTTCCCTTTTCTGGATAAATGTCTCCGATCGTTTATGAGAGGAAGCCGAGAAGAATTTGAGTGCGAATGAACGGATCTCTCATGTCCTCGTAATTTTTTCAAACATGCAGCTTTCCTACCTGTTATCACTCACATCTAGCGATTCAGATGAAAATGTGCCTAGAACTTTTGTCGTATATATATTCACAAATCAAATATAAAGAAACATTATTTCAAATCATTTACTATATCTTACAAATAGAATGATTGAGTAAACCTATGTAAGTTATAACGTAAACATTTTTTTCTCATATGACGTACTTAGTCAAAGTTTGCATGAAGTTGATATGTATATATGAGCGGAGTGGTTAAATGAAACAAGTTTTAAATCGAGCTATTCAACACTCAAGGCCGCTTTGAGTCTACTAAAACATTAAAATGGCAACATTAGCTACTTTCAGCAATGCAGAAGATGTCAAAAGAAATACCTTTATTACGTTTGTTTTAATATACAAGTAATAACTTTGATTAAGGATCATGTATAGTAAAAGGGGGTATAGTATGAAGTTGCCGTTTTAATGGAGTGGCCACTTTGAATTAAAATGAAAGCTGCATGGTCCATGATTCGCGATTAAATCTTTTTTGCACAAAAACAGTAACATTCTAAATTCAAAAAATTGTTTTAAAAAAAACTATATTGTTTTACTTTTAATTGTTTTTTAATTCACGAGTTAATCATGGAGACTTAAAAAAATAGAGTAATTTCCGAATTTAGGTTCCGACGTGGTTTTGACGCAGCAGAGTCAGCTCGCAATATCAATTCTACATTTGGAGAGGGAATAACAGGGGTGTTTTTAGTTTAATTGCTTTCGTAGTGAAAACTTCAACTTAAAAAATAAACCACCAGAAGTACCAGACTCTAAGGTAAATAACGATGGATTAAAAAGCAATAGAGCAAGCCGATCCTTATCAAACCAAGGAATTAGCGTCATGGTTTCACGTCAGTTTGTTAACCTACAACTTTGACTCATTTGCATTTTGCATTTGCAATTAGTAATATAAAAAAATTCGAGACATTTCTAGAGTTTTTTTGCACCCATTGGTGCCTCATGAATTAACTGATGGTGGATTATAGTTGCCTTGCTTTGATGTCTAGGTGCGAAAATGAAGGGAGTTGTAGAAGGACAAAATTGTGACGTGTGACGAAAAGTGGATTCTTTACGATAGTCGCATGCGATAAACGGAATAGCGTAAAGCAAAGTAAAGCTATCTCATAGAAAAGTAACGGTAACTGTTTGGTGGTCACTTCATGGTGTAATTCACTGTAGCTTTTTGAGATCTGATGTATCAATAAAAGCCAATGTTAACCATGAAGAACTTCCCACAATGATTGCTAAACTCTCAGAGAAACAACCATGACTCATCAATCGATCTTCGTTATTGATGCTCCATGATAACGCATGAACAATTTTTTTAACATTACAAGACCTGGAGTTAGAAACTATACGTCATCCTCCGTACTCGCCAGACCTAACCCAAACCGATTACCAGTTTTCCCGAATTTTAACAATACCCTGCACGGAAAAAGATGTATTCTCTGGTAGTGGTACAAAGGCATAGAAGATCTTCCCCTGAGATGGCAGAAATGTATAAGTAATGAGGGTAAATACTTTGATTAAATAAATATATTTTCCTTAGAAATAAGGAGTTTGAATTCTTCAATATAAAACGGCAAACTACGTGCTTTAACCCCTAATATAATATGTTGAAACTTATTGTATTTATATCAAACTAGTCTACACTAAATTAACTTAACTTAATTATCATAAAATTTTAGTTCGTCTTTATTGAACATTATCCGTTTGAATAACTCGATTTGTACTCATAATATGATTTATGAAGAGGTAACATCTGTGAAACCTAAAATTGGGGCCCTAAAGTTAGGAATTGCTTCAACTTAATGGCTAGAGGCAACTTGAGGAAACGTGTAAGGAAATTACTTTATAAGATTTTAGACATTATGTGTCATATAGTAATATTTATTATTTATTCAGTGCAATAAAATAAATTATGCGCATTGTAATATAATGTCTTGTAATACATCAATACTTCGAATAAAAAATTATATTTCGAGACCTTGTGAAGTCCAGCAACCCGCACTAGATTAGCGGGGCGGACTGTTCCCGTCTCCCACTCAAAAATAATCGGAGGCCTTTGGCCGCTAGTGGGTCACTTTTGACTTTACTTATACTTTACATCGCGTAGTTAGGACGAATCAGTAGCTTATGACGATCATTTTCATGTTTAGTGATATTTTTATTATCCTTAACCTACTCGCTGCTTGAATCAGGATCGTTTTTCCCGCTGTTACTTGTTACTCCACTTTTCCCGTTCTGTGCACCGTCAATAGCAAAATCATTATAAATCGTGCGACACTGCTTTTCCAACGGTGCATCGGTGACGTGAAGCTGCTGGTCGTGCCAGTTTCATCTTAAATGTTAGGTTCCTGAAAATGTAAATATAAAAAGTTTCAATGTGTGATTCACCGGTTTCCCGTTCACAGTCAGGTAGGGTACATAATGCGCAGCTGGGTTAGGCTTTGTCTTAAGGGCCGTATCACTTACATCCAAATTTTCATGATGGGATCATGCATATTATGCTTAAACCTAGTAAGTAATAATTAAAAACTATTTCATGGTTTGTTTATATAGCAGAATTGTATATTGATTTAAAAATATAACTCAAATTAATCATCACTGAGCATTCAGTGAGACGGCGAATAAGCAGTAAAATGAAATGATGTTTCAACAACTAGGTCAACTGTATCAAACAACAAAGATCTCGTATATCTGTCATGCATCTGTCGGACTTCATCTAGATTCTCCTAATCTGGTACATCGATAACACTCGTTAACGTAAAATAATATATATGCACACAACTAAGATTAAATTTAAAAACATCTATTTTAAAATTTATTAAAAAATATGGGGAAAATCGTCAAAAAAAGGTATTTAATGTTTAAACATAAACATCTATGACCATTAACATTGCGTCTGCCCGTAAGTTAACGGGGATTAACAGTGTATTTAATTATAAAAGATTATTTAATGAAGAGTAAATTATAAACACTAAAAGTTTAAAATTAACCTGCACAACAAATACAATACAGATTTTTAAGAGATCCGTGATGTCCTTCGGCAGCCGTCTAACTCAGAACTGAAGAGCAAGTCTCAAGATTGAGTATATACGAGTATTAAGTTTCATTTGCTTAGTCAAATAGCAGAGCAGCACCTTACACAGCAGTGATATACTCCTAAACATTATTTGCGGTTTGTGCCATTTCATTAACTTCATTCATAATTTGCACGGCAAACTTACGTCTAAGCTCAGCGTGGCTAAGCGGTCGGTATTTCTTATTACTTCTAATCAAAAGTAAAAGAGTACCTAATACTATCTATATAACAAATAAAGTAATTGGCGGTCCTGAGCTCATTAAGGTATAAAGGAAAAGTTATAATTACTAAAATAATATATTAAAATTTTCTTTTGTTGATATAATTAGAATTGTTCTGACCGCTTCTAAATACCTACTAACCTAGTTATCACCCAAAACTATGCCCGAGAGAATAGGAGCTGATTAAAGCTTACGCGCAACCGCATTCATTGATGAACAATAGCTATGTATTATTTTTTTTATTCTTGAAAATAATTTATAGAATTTAGGGTAGGATTATTGGAGACTTCAAACTGAAATAACTTTGTCATTATGAAGTAACCGAAAATTCTGAAGACACTTTTACAATGTCTTACCTCGTCCACATAGCCCAATTTATTTTTGTAATAATAGAATCGTGGTCTTTAATAGGATAAGTCATTAAAATATCATGACGTGACAGACCGGCGACGCGTAGTAACTTTGGTGTCTGCCATGCCTGGTGATTAAAATGCCAAATCTTTCCGTGGGAATAACATTTTGTCCAGAGTATATACGTTATCTTTTTAATTACTGTTTCTTTATTAGCAAGTTACTCGAGTATTTGGTTATTTCTGAATCGATTTATATTATTCATTTGTCAGGATGTAGTAGCTGTGAGATTGCATGTAAACTTGCTAAAGCTCTGATCTGCACTTAAATTTTTAAGACAATTGTTTAGCTGGCAGAGACGAGACTGACTGAACTATAGTTTAAGTATCTTTGAGCTTTCAAACATATTTGCCTTTAAATTATCTTTAATAAGAAAACAATATTGAGCATAATCCGTGTTATCTTGACGCCGTGGAGCTTTACTTCAGTAATTCAAAAAGTTTTAATCGAAGGATATCCGAAATAGCTTTTATCGAGAGTTCCCCTGTTTGGTGTTCACTGAAATAACAAGTAATAACGCATAGTGAAAAAATAGCAGGGTAACAGATGATCATGATGCCTGAATGATGATGCAAATATAGAAAGAGAGCGCAGGGAGTTGTCTGTTAGGCTGAAGATGATCGTCCACAGGTTCTCTCGTTGTTCCGTGCCAGTCAGTCTCTCTTTTTAGAGCATATTATGGCACCGCCTTTTACACAAGCAGTATGTGGGTCGATTACACATAAAACAATATAAAAATGTATTGAGGATGCTGTTAGGGCTGCTCCGATTTTGCAGGGATGTTCGCCGTGGCGCGTGTAGACTGCTTTTACATTACTTTACAAAAGTTGTTCAGCAGTGAACTTGTAGTAGGCTGAAATGATCATGATGATGATGATATACTATTTAAATTATTGTTTGTGAAGAACGCTAATCCGCAATGGAATAAGATAATTTAAAAATAAATATTTTTTTTCGATATTTTAAATCAGTAACTTAGGCACATAGACGACCCATAGAAATATGGAAAGCAATAGCCATGGTTGTTACGCTTAACATACGAATTGTCAAACGATTGATGGTTTAAACAACAAAATTCTCTTCAGATATATCTATTTACGAGTATATAAGCACTCACCCCGGTCACTCATATAAGTAGGAAGAGATCACGAATTACTATTTGACTTGAACCTTGCATGGACGAAAGATCTAGTCACACGGATTTCCGTAAAACATACGGGAGAAATAATGTGTCGAGCGGCGAGACACACGGGCTCGCGGGTTTTGCTCTCGAAGATCCTTTGCACTCCCGTCTGATTCGAGAACGTGCATAGAACTTAGATATCCGGTCCATGATATCTTTTGTCGTTTACATATTAAGGTTTGACAGGATAATAGGGAAACACCAGTACAGAAACCACATATTTTAGTCTCTCGCAGACTTTTTTTTTGTTACTTTTTTTTGGGTATTGGCGTATACACTGATTTTAACCCTTAGTCAACTACTATGTCACCCACAAAATGAGATGAGTGACAGAACTTTTTATGCAATATCATTACTTTATAAATTTAAATATAAATGTTGATTTAACAAAATATGTATAATTAATTATCTACATAGGTAATTCATCTTATCTCTACCCAGGGTCCAATAAATGAAAAATCGTGTTAAACTATCGGATACGTTAAAATATTATTTTCAATATAAATCTACAACATATTTTTGTTTCACCTATTGTAAGATTGCTTAATATTTAATTGTGTATGATGTTAAGCCAGTCGACGCAAATAGGTTTATTATAATGAAGAAAATTTCTGAATAATAACCAAGAATAAAATTAGAAATATATTATTTAATGAATATTTAATAGGCGGATTCAACATAAGTTTGTTTACTTTGAACCCTAAATTCACTAAAGATAAACATGTTTGTTTAGTATCGTTTGTTTATCGTCTGAGAACCGATTAAGTCCTGCTTTTTGAAAGTAAGTATAACATAAATAAACACAACTTTTTTTGTGATTTATGTAGATTAATATGCCCAAGTGGTAGTTATTTTAATAGGCTTTTTTTTTAAAGTATAGTTTTAGGTATTAATTAAATTCAGTACATATGCTACGAGCTGTCTTCTTATCAAAATTATTAAACAATCAGTAGTGCTAAACCATAGTACTATTCTCTAACTATTGAAAAAAAAACGACACATTCTTCATCTTTATCAATTCTCATGTTTGTATCTCTTTTGGTTATGTGCAAAAACTTACATGTAGAGACAACAAGAAACTAAAATGTAAATTATAGTTTCAAATGCGTATAAATAAAAAAATACTACCCTCTGTCGACTATAAGACGAACTTTTTATTTCTTATTTCACCCTCTCCGCCCTTACGACGAGTAACAACCTTACGACCTCGAATTCTGAAAGTGTTAGTGGTTTCCACTAGATGGCGCGAGTAGTTTTAAAATTTATTATTTTATTAAAAATACTAACCTGTATTATATTTTAATTTGAAAGTAATATATTAGGATGTTTGTCGCCTAATCAATCACGGAACTGATTAAAATGAAATTTAGCATAAGGAGGAATAATTTGGAATAGAAAATAGGAAAGCCACGATAACCTAGTGGTTAGGCGATCTGTCCCCAAATCAGGAGACTCGTGTTCGAACCCCTATGAGAAGATCTCGTATCAATCAGCTTTTCTTAACTTATACGAAACTATTACGTATATGTATCACATACATAATATATATATATATATTTATATATAACTATTTAATACGTATCGTTAGCCTAAATACTAAGGCGGAGGCAGGCCACATAAGGTGGATACTTTTTATCTCGATCAATTATCAAAATATTAATAATTTATGGACAAAATTTAAGACTACGCGCATGCAGGCAGTTGCATATAATAAATGTAAATTTATTAATGACGTGAGCACCATGATAGCTGATGTAGCCTAGGTCAGGGCACTCGCTTTACCGATTAATTTTATAGTACGCGCGAGACCTGAGTACATTCTACGGAGCCGACGTCATTAAATAATGTTACTAGCAGTTTTGAATCTCGTATTTACTGGAGCAGCGTTGCGAACCCTTTAAATATGTTACTTTACTTAACTTTATAATATTTGAAGATGTATATTCAAATTATTTATTGGCTTGCCTTGAACTGATAGGCATAGTGCAGGATAACATAGTGAACAAACCGGGATAACTAAATCATAAAAAAATATTTCTAGAAGAAATCCGTGCAGGTGTAGCGTGACGGTCTTCTAGACTTAAAAACCCTCTGAAAATCGAGAGACTTCTGCACTTTCTTAGGTGGTTTCAAGTATTTGTAAACGTCACGTTATCCCAAGCTCGTTTTTGCAGTTGGTTGGTAATTTATTTTTTAATAAGTTCTGTAATTAAACTTCACGAAAATTTTTATCACATAAGGTCATAAAATTAATAAAATGTAATCAATTCAAAATGCTTGTAACTACACAAAAAAAAACAACTTGTATATGTATGATTACATTACGAAACGAATACACAAAGATTTAATGTACTTAAAACAATCGTCGTGATTGATTAATCCATTTCCTTTTTCTTATTGTATTAAAATGTATGCCTTAAAAACAATGTTTTAACAATTCTGTATTTCATAGTCAAGGCGCAGGGGTATATAACGAAATACAAGGGCCGAGCTTCGTTAATGTTTAATGAAACTGCTGGATGCACGCAATTTTCTCGCCTTTCGTGTCCAATGATGTATGTTTAGTTATAACGAGCTGAACCTGCGACATTATCCGCATGTGCTTCAGGAATTCATGTACCTCCGGAAATATCTGTACTTTCGAATGGTATCGGCACAAAATAATATTATAGTGACATATTTCATATAACGATTTTTTATATATATCTTGACGTTATAACTGTCTAATAATCTAATAGTAGAGCATAGAGTAATAGTAAAGCTTATGTTATATGTTATAAAACAAACGTTTTGTGGTTCCTTGATATTTAATCATTTAACTTGGTTATTTGTTTTGCGAGTACCAAGAAAATCTCCCACCCGGTGACACTGAAGGTACGGAATATAAATCAAATTAACAAACACAAACAAATCAATGTAACAAAAATGACATTGGAAAGAGTAAGGCAAATCTTTTTTTTTATGGGAAAGGGGCAAACGAGCGAGTGCCTCACCTGATGGTAAGTGATTACCGTCGCCCACGTACATTTACAACAAGAGAGGAGCTGCGGGTGCGATGCCCGCCTTAAAGATATTAAAAAATTGGGAGGGAAGATGAGGATGGTGAGGGTGAGTGGGTCTCTGGTTACCTCACTGACCGAACGAAACGCAGAAGCACAAGATGGCTCTACTTCACGCTGGTCGAGCCGGCCCACTCGAGCAGCAGCAAAAGCCGCCGCTTGGCTCTACCATAAAAATTGTCAATTGAGATTACACATGGGTGGTTAGATAGTTATCGAAAGTTATTATCATCAAAACAAAACAAAATACAAAATGGCAAATCATAGATTTTATCAGTTTTTTGTGTATTTATCTGAATGAAATATGGTTAGTTAATTGGTGTAACGAAATATAAGACACTATTATTTAAATAGTGTCTTATATTTCGCAATTTTTAGCATGCAATGTTTACAACAAAGCTAGGTTATCGATACTACATCGTAGGCCAGGTGGACTCGATTCATTCTTGTTTGATTGCTACACAGAGTAGAAAGTATCTTGCATATCTGGCTTCGGTTAACTAGCAAAGTTTTACAGGTAATCGTTCCGTATGCCTTTTGAACGAGTAATTTGTATCATAAATATTTATTTACAAATTGTACTTTCGCCTAACCGCTATATTATAGGAAATGAAAAAATACGTCCCTTTATTATTCAGGAAGACGAAAACAAACGGACGGTCCCAGAAGGGAGGGTACATTACACATTAAAGATAGCAAAATGTGTATGTAGTAAAATACCAACCTCACTTGTAGGCAGGGGCCGGACGGCTGATTAACAAAGGACGCTCCGGAGACTTCTGGAAGTAAAGAATTGCACCACCCCTATCTGGCCAGGGTTGTCAAAATAGGCGACTAAAGGCAAAAATCTATACTAATATTATAAATGCTAAAGTGACTGTCTATTGGGAACGTTTTACTTGAATTTGAGCTGTTTACTGCTGAACCAAATTTAGGATGAGAGTTTGATTTGTAATGGAAATACGTTAAACTGTCGGGAAAAACATAGGATACATTTAATTCCGCGAAAGCTTCGGGCGGAACTTAGTTTAACCTATTTATATAATGTGTGCAGTATTTAAAGAACTACTCTAACTGCACGGCACTCCAACTGGCAACGAATAATAATAATGCCCTCCTGGCCAATTTCAGCCACAGTGACAATTTCTAAATACTATCAGCAGTTGTCAAATGTACTGTGATATTATACCGTTTGTAATTGTAAGCGTAAACACAAAGGCATTCACTCAAACGTTTTTTTTTAAAAACGGGGAAATGCCTAACGCAAGAATGGGTTATTTCAGGCTAGCACCGACCAAAACCCAACCTTCTCTCTATATCGGCTGGGCCACGGAACACTTTCGCATACAATAGCGACCAGCACAGATCTGATGGGAATATCAGCACCCTGCCTCGGCGGCCTATCCTTTCGCTATCCATCCGGGCTCCACGCCGGAACACAGACGCACCTTTCTACTCGGCTTCCAAGGCTCCGAGGGCAACGGACCCCCGAGTTCAACACCCGAAGGCCGTTGGGAGGTGGTATTTTAAATTTCATTTATTCCTTTAGGCGGGATTGTAAATCAAACTTTTGAATCTGCTGTATCATTTTAATAGAATTTTATGCCTTTGTTAGAGCTATTACTCATATGCATTCTAGGAATTCACTTTCGATTATTCAATCGAACGTGAACTCCTACATTAATCACTTATTGTCTTGAACTTGATTCATGAATTTTTCGTGACATATCAATCTATCAATGTTGGTTGTGGTTTAATATTCAACAAGCTTATTAAGATTTACTCATACATTATGTCAAACATGTGATTATTGAAAAAGATAGTGGTCATATGGAATTAAAACGTTATTATTCATATTTGAGCGCGAAAGCTTCATAGTCATCTTAATTAATATTTCTGACTAACTCATATTTCATTAGAAAGATAATTTAATAAAAAAAGAGATATGAAAATAGAACACTACACTATAATTTGGTTATTCAAAAATTTTCGACCAAGATCAAATAAATTATAAAATTTATTCGAAATGGTTAAATTTGTAAGTTGATATTTCAAACGATGAAACAAACTCCATAAAATCAATGGTTAATTTTTTGTGTTTCGTGCAATCAACCACATTTAACCAAAATTCTAACAACAAGGGAGCTTCATGATCATGGGTGTCGATCTTGCTTGACATTTTATCAGTACCAGAAGAGCTAAAATAGGTTGAAAATCTGCCTCATTTTTGATGGTGTACAGCTTATGTGACTCTTGAATAACAACTCTATTGGTTGACAATCTGAAATATGCTATAGAGTAGAGATGTCGCCCGTGCCCATGTGTGATTACATGCGTGCCTTTGTGTTTGGTGCGTGACGTATTTGCGAACGTAGGCATAAATATAGTCGAAATGAAGTTTAAATAATTTATTTTAACTCTATTTTTTTTTTTTATAACTTTGCAGGAAAAAACGCATCTTTCTCGTGTTAAATGTATTAAGCATTAAGAGTATTAATGATTCATATGTTGAAACTTAAATTTCATACTATGTTCACAAAAAACATTCTTTAATGTTACGTTTCAAGATTACATGTCACCGCGTAGAGAAAACGAGATCTTTCAACAAGGAGTAATATCCACGAGTAATTGATTTTCCTTTCTCTGGGTATACGGATCAGTAGTTATAAAGCTCGAGGGCAGTGGCACACGTAGAGCGATTGGCCCTTGTTGTTTGATTTAGTCGACCTGGTTACTAGCACCTCGTTCCGCATCGCTGCCTCACTGCTCACTGAGCAATGCTGTTTGTTTGAATGTTGCCTTATAACTTTGCTCATTTATATACATATTCTGTAACATGAAGTAATACTTTTTCAACCTTCATGCTAAGTGTAATTTTATAATATATTTTACTTTGACCTGAGGTTTGTTCCAGTTGATTACAGTTTCCTGCTCTGCGTATATTCTGAGTATCTCAGTCTCTACTTCTTCGTTATTATGTTTTAGTTTACAAATAGGCGCTCACTTTAGTTTCAAAGAGTGACCTGGGTTCGATCCCCGATGCAGGCACCACTAAAATTGTTATTTGCAATTTTAAGTGCTGTATTTACCACGTGCTCAGTGGTGAAGGAAAACATCGTGAGGAAACCTGAATGTCTGAGAAATAATAAAAATATTTCAAGGATATGCGAAGCCCGCCAAACCGCACTAGAGCAACGTGGCGGACCCTTCCCGGCTCCTAAACCCTCTCTGATACTCGTATTTGAGAAGGAGGCCTTTGCCCAGCAGTAGGCACTTACTTAGGCTGCTACTTTACTTACTTTATAAATAAAAAAATATGTACATAGAAGTGTTAAGATAAGACATCAGATCAGTTAACTAAATTTGTGACAACTTTATAGACATAATATTACCTAATATCATTACATTACATACAAAACGGTAAAATCCACTACCCATAGGTAAACTCTTAAAATTTTAAATTATTAATATTATTTATATATATTTAAAAATATATTGAATGTTTAGATTAGGTAGTTTTAGAATCATCTAAATCCTTCCGAATTAAACGTTCGGTGAACGGATCACATTAACATAAAAATCCATAACACACACGTCATAAATCTACATTAGTAACGATTTTAGTTGCAGAAAAATCTGAACGCATCAAGAATTTATCCACAAGGGAAACTGTATGTTCTCGTAGCGACTGGAACGTGATATTCAAAAGCCAAAACACGAAACATACCTATTTTGTGCTATTGCCCGTAGCCTAACGATCCGGGTGTGTTAGCTGAAGCCGACCAACGTTCATATTAATTGCTTCGTGCTCCCAGTACGCGTCCAATTAATTTTGCTAGAGAAATAAACAAATTAATGACAAATTATGTTATAAAATCAAGATTTCAAATGTAAAATGTTTCCAGTGAACTCATTTGCAGCGTATATTTACTTATTTTGAACTTAATTATGTCTCTCATAGTGAAGATAAGTATCATACTCGTATTTTATTAAAACGATTTTATACAGTAGCTAATTTTGTGTTTCATAACGCCGGCACGCATTTTATTGAGGGTTTCCCATACTCACCATAGTGGTAGCACAGTAGACAAGTAGATAGATAAATAGAATACGTTTTGTTGCACAAAACACACAAAAAAAAAAAAAATTATAATACAAAAACATAATTAAACACAAGAGGGCAAGAGGGTCTTGTCGCTATAAGCGATCTCTTCCAGACAACCTTTGGATGGACAGGATTAAGAATAAATTGCAAAAAATTAAATAAAATGTAATTTAACATTGCATAAAATAATTGATATACTATAAAAATATACATAAAATAGTAATATACACGTATTGAATAAATACATATACATTTTTCCCAACCATCAGTCGGTCGCCAAAGCCTCGTTTGTTAGACAGGGTGCACCATGTACAGGTGAAGGTTGGCTTTTGGAGAAAGAGATGGTATATTCTCGTTATATTCCTAGTATCAGAAACGTATCAATATCAATTAAATTATTTAAATCGTGTATCTAAGATTAAGGCAGTGGGCAAAAAAATACAGGCCACTTTTACTAAAATAGCTACAATTGGAACGAACGAACGATCGTTTAGAATTTATCATCATCGGTGTATGTGTTTTAGATTTGGCATATTTGAGATGGATACCGCGCAATCTGTCCGAGGCCACAATAAATCCAAACATTTCCCTTAATCGACTTTTACGACACCTACGGGACCAGATGAGGGACAGGATTATCTTACGCCACCGCGATAAGAGAAAAAAAGATTGTAGAAATGTAATTTTCACCAATCACTTAAGTAACTCAAATTCTAATTATTATTAGTCTAGTTATCGACTAATCACTTAACTATTAAGTTTAATGATGACCTACTGTAGTTACTTAATAAAAAATTAAACTCAAATAGCTTAGTTACCACATGTAAGAAGCCTCCTTCTTCTTAGCGTAAGTCGACTTCTGGATATCGGTTTACCCGCCCACATCCTATTATTTTACACCCGGCTTGATAAGTATATCCGAATATTCCATGCGTGACATGCCAGCTACTGTTGACACTTTCGTAGAAAGACATATGTCCAGCAAAACGGCTGAATGTATTGACATTTATTTATTCTAATATGGGTAACGATCGTGCACACATATAGCTACTTAGCACCAAAGACAACTACATCTATCGGCGATTAAGTATTAAAATGCAGATACGTCTTCAATCTTGAAGACTAAGATGGATATCTTAGTAACCATTAAATGAGTCTCCAGTAAAATCTCTTCCTATACGAAATACAGTAGCATTGTACTAATATTTTACGATGGTATTCTGTGGTCTTTCCCCGGATGAGCCGACCAAGTCTAGGTGTAACTATAAAACAGCTATTGCGATGCTTTACTTCATGAGTTATCTAGTATCTATCACATAAAGTATTTTTTCATTGTAATATCTCAAGTAGATATGTAATAAAATGTGGGCAGGAAATCTGAGGGCCACGCAAATCTAAAAAATATTTCCATCAAGCTATTTCTAAAAATATAGTAAAATGGAGAAAAGGCACCTCACCAAACATTTCCGGAGTTACAACTTTGGATGCGTTCATCTGCATTTTGCGTTGCATCTAATTTTTTTTATCAAAAATAGATGGGACTACAGCGATTACTCATGAACTTTAGATTAGCTTGCCTATTTACCCCTTTATAATTTAATTTAGCTCTAGAGGGAGCTGTCGAGGTCGTCATATGTTTTTGATAGATGATGACGTCAGCTGCTAATTTGAAGCACCCATACAATGGACTATACCAACTGCAGATTTGATCTGATCACCTCAACGCAAGGGGACCAAGGTGTCCTCCTCTCTGCACAAACTGACATCCTAACTAAAACAAAAAAAAGACATTAAAAATGTGTAAGGGGATGTGTGAGAGGGGAGAGTGGGCCTCTGCGTGCCTCTGAGTACGAGAGATTTCGGTCGTGCTCATTCGACCAGCAGTAAAAGCTGCCGCTTGGCTCTACCACGTACTTGACGTGGACTATACAGGCTGATAAAAATTAAAGATGCCAATGTGAATTAAATAACAGACTATCGAAAATTCAAACGTATAAAAATGCAGGGAAAATTTAATTCAGTGTTAGAAATAAGAAAATAAAAAATATGAGCGTTCAACTAAGGATTTTATGCGTACAGCAATTAATAAAATATTTACTGATAATGATATCGTCCTAGCCGTCTTTCTGCTACGGCGGCAACATCCGAATTGGATCTGTAGTTGTTAATTACGCATGATATAACATTAAAGTGCCGCGAGTAAGTATACTCGCAAACCCAGAGGCCACATGAGTTAATATTTACTTATTTGCAGATGCATTCACTTCTCTTTACCTTCACGAACCCGATGTAAAGTTTTTGCAATAAGATCGGAGAAAGGTTCGAATGTAGTGATTGAGACTCAGAATTCTCGTTAAAACGTATTTGCGATACGTACAACCAGATCCTAAAGTCAATAATTTGTTTTTCAGCACCATCGCTCAGCACTCAGGTAATAATTAGTAGGCCACGCGGTGGCCTATCCTTCGATTTTAATCATCCATTGATCGACCATCTCCCGATTTACATCCGGTAAGTGTGACGGAATTCACAAGTCATCGAAATATTTTGAAGGTTCTAAATTGTGTGATGTTGAATTGATCTATGTGGTTCAATATCCACGTTATTAACTAGAACGTGAGTAAAAATGTACATGATATGTTCTCAAAATAGCATACCGGAAAAAGTACGACGTTGATATTATTGAAAAATTGAGCGTGTGACATTCGTCGCCATTATGTTGAGTGGCGATATAAATTGGTCACATTTATTGAGGCAACGCCGCTAACCTTTTTTGCTACCCTTGTTGAAATTGATTAGGGAAAATGATAAGGAAAATAAGGAACATTAATATAAACATTTTTCGCTTGAACTGAAAGCTTAGTATAAAGAAAACTAAACCGCAGTAGCCTCCCGTTTCATCTATTCCAGAAGTGATACCTGTTGAACTTGGCAAGTTACGATCTATATACAGTGTTTATGCAACTGTAGTGTAGTATACCCTGGAACTAGATACGGAGATAATCTTAGCAACGACATTTTATTACCCTGCGTTGGAATGATATTATCACTTATCTTTTTCTTTATTAGCCTGTAAAGTCCTACACATCAATTCCTTTACTGGATGCTTAGCGTGGTAGATTACCCATACTCACCGAGCTGGACGGGCGGGGACAGCGCATCGACGAACTAGAGATGCTACTACCGATCGCTAATCTGTGGGATTTGGTTTCGGCATAGTAACGCCATCAGTCTATCGCTAGAGCCTCGTTCGTTGGCCAGCAGGGCGTACTGTGTCCAGTGTGGTTAATTAAGTAAGAGAAAAAGTCACTAACTATATTGCTGTATGGCCTCTATACGAAACTTATCATAAAGTAAAGTAAAATGTAGACTATAAGTGTCCATTGTCGGGCAAACGTCTCCCTTCTGAAATACCTGAGAGGGTTTTGGAGCCGGGAAGTGACCGCCACATTGCTCCAGTGGATTTCACTCGTAATATTATTTTTTATTAAATTTTAGTGGTTGCACCGGGGTTCGAACCCAGGTCACTCGCGCTCTATGAAACTAACTAATCACAGTAATCATAGTTAATTTTTAATTTAATGCATGTAAATTTTTAATCAACAACTTATTAAGTCGAAGATTTACAATAAAATTTGAAGTTTTCATTAATGTAAAGGTGTAAAAAATTATACTGTAGTTGAAATGTTTAAATACGGAATAAAATACGTTTCCTGGTAACAATGGCCTACTTTCCTGTTCTATCTTTAATGTAATCCGCCTTTTGAAGTGGAACAGAAAATATACCCGTACGCGAGCTCGAGTAAGCATTATAAAAGATATTCTTCATGCTTTATTATCCATAAGGTATATGTACCGGTATGATTACTTCTTGTAGGTACACATACATTTATATTTGATCACACAATACAAAATATGGTTTGAAAATGGATTGGATCTGCAAGTTACTAATACGTTTTATTATCACCACACATCGGTATTTTTTTTTGTTGTATAGTATGCAGAAACATAAATGCATCTTTACAAACCTGTCCATCCTAAGGTTGCATGGAAAAGATCGCTTTTAGCGATAACATTGTACCATCTCAGATGTTAAATTACATTTTTTTTCCTGTTTTTTTTGGTGTGCTAATAAAGCATCTATCTATTTTATAATACTTATTTGAAAAACTCTTATAGGTCTGAATTATAAGCATTTAACAAAAACATTTGTTCCAGGATTGTTCTCTATAATGGATACTTATCCTAAAATTAAAGGTTAAAAAAAATTTATGATGGTCCTAGGGTTTATGACTCTACACCGATCTAGTAATTACTTCGTATAAGAACGCAGCAAACGACTCCCCGTTTCATTGTTACTCATCTTTATATATTGTTTATCATATTTATATAATTCGTATTTTCATAGACGAAGAACCAAGAACTAAAACATTACATGTATTTTTCAAATAACTCTTTGCAAAAATACGTATTATTAAAATATAAATCATGTAACCTTCCTCAATTTTAATCCTAATTTATTTTTTTCGTTGCTAGAGTCAATTATCAGCCCAACACTCTTGGATTTCGAGTAGTATCGTCTTCGGCATGATACGAACTTAGGGACCCTGTTCTAGAAATAGATTGTCATTGCACTTTATATTACATATATTATAAATATGACATACATGGACCAAATTTATAAATGTTTTGAATGTTATTCAAAAGCTAAAAACTAATACCATCGGATACATTTAACATATTCGCTGGATCAGTGGCATGTATTTCATATAGGCAAAAAGCCATCACTGCGATGCGACTTCCAGCTGAAGGCTAGAAACAGGAAACAAAAGAATATTTTCTCGAATTCTTGTCAGAAATAAAAAAGAACTTTAATTTCAGGCATTGAATTGGATTTTATTATGTAAGTTTTATTTATTCATTTTGCAGAATTGAAACCCGAAAATTAGGTTATTACGAAAAAAAGCACAAAGATGTAATTTTAGGTGAATTTTCTTAATGGTATTTTATTAATACAACCTCAACTGTTATTTCAAACAAAGCCTTTTGTATCGATACACGTTTCCCGCTACAACTTGTTTATGGGAGCTTTTGCTCACCAAGAAAACACAGGTGAAGTATTTTGTCAATCATTACGTTGCGGAGTGCGCGTGTCGGCGCGGGCAAAGCGACCGCAATCTGCGGCAGTTGAGTGCTGGCGGCCGCTACGACGGTTCCCTACGCTTACTTGACCGTAGCTCGCTACGATTGTCGCGCTTTGAATCGTAGTCGCCTTGTGCGGCATAATGCGCGTGAGCGCAACTTCGTAAAAGTGTTATAAACAAAATTTCACTAAGTGATGATTTTTGTATAATACAATTTAATCAAAAAATTTGTTACACTAATAATATCCCTTATGAAGGAAAGATTTTATTAGTAAATATTACGTATGGGTGGGTAGGAATTACAAATCAAAAAAAAATTGTTTTCTAAGCAAAAATTTATTTTGTTTTATAATAAAAAGTTGAGTACTACAAGAAGAATAGTAGAAGACTTTTTATCATAACTAACAATAATAAAAGCAGTTTCTTATTTTAGTTTATACTTTACTGATCCAGTCACTTTAATAGTTATATTTAAATTCAGTTGTTGTTAATTTTTATATAATGTAATATAATACATAGTTTTGTCCATCATCATCATTACTAAATGCCTCTCCCAATTGAAGGGTTACCATAATCGCTGCATTAAGCAATATAATTATACACAACATTGACAGACAGCTTGCACCCAAGGTGATGTTGTTTATCTTCTCTATGTATTTTACGGTCTGGTGTTTTTAAGATCGAAAGTCACGAGAAGATTCAGGGGTTTTCCCTTTAACGATTCCTTCATAACGTTGCGAGTTTTGTTAATAAGACAGCAGTGCTAGAAAGAATTATAAACATTTTGGTTTCAAATAGACCTAGGAAGCCGTAAACTAACTTAATTTACAAAAATTATAAACTGGTTTTAGAAATAAATTCACTAATTATAATTATGACGAACCTATTATTTACGGATTTTATCGCGTTTTATTATGTTTTTTGAAGGTAGTCGAGTTAACTATTATATATACTGTCTGGACGTCTAACACTTTAGTCCCCCTAAGACCACGGCTGCTGTAAAGCAATCGAAACGGCGGGAATATAAAAAAGAAAATTAAATTCGATAAAATCCGTTAATAATAGGTTCATTTCAAATGTGTAGTGTTCGCGTAAATACAAGAAATCATTATACAATTTTGACTTTAAATCTTGCTAATTTCGACGTGTCTAACTTGTGGTTTGGTTACAAGATCTTGACGTGTTGAAATAATTGAAATTCCATTGTTGTGACACGAGAAGAGATAATTAGCTGAGAAGATATGATGTCAAACATATGACGCCATGACAGATGTGAGCATTTTACACTGTAAAATTTTAATTGCCTGTATAAATGGCAAAATACAGTTATTTGCAGAAATATTAAGTTCTTAAATATTAAGTTATAGACATTGATCATAAGCTACAGAATTAACTACTTTTTATTTCATTTATTTATTGGTTCAGTCGTCTTTTACAGATGACGAGAAAACTAGATCGATTTTCTCAATCGGTTTATATATAATGGTGTTGTCTATGGTGCCATGTTTTAGCAGTGTGAGAAAATCTGGAAAAAGTTACTTCCCGATAGTGTCGATATAGGCAACTAAGGGAGAAGGCTTGAAAATCTCTTGACAATCCCCTGGAGCTGCTGGCTTCGCTGATTTCCATTGACCCCGATGGGTGACAGGGTGTGAATTCTTACATATTATATAAAGTATATTCCAATAAATACTTACTTTAACTTATTATGTGGATTAGTCTTTAATTTTTTAACATTTCATTGTAGTATTTATATATAATAAATTAGAATTATAGGACTATAATTTTTAATACATCATTTAAGTCGTTTTTAATACGTAATTATTTGCAACGACACCGTCTAGTTCAAGCACTACTAATGAGTAACTTATTTGTGGATTTTGAAAACAATTTTAGCGAATATTTTTGGAATTAATTGATATTAATATTGTTGAGGAAAGTCTTTGTTTAGCAGTAAACTTGTGTCAGGCCAGCAGGAGTCATCATCATAGTATGAATTATGTTTACATTTTTTCTAATAGTAGATGTTAAGTAAGGTTTGATTGTAACAGAACTGTCATAATGACGTTTTAAAATGTCATACAAGTATAATGTACCCAACCACATAGACTGACGGTAAAATTTAAATTAAGCACCGTAAAACAAAGGAAATTCCTGGAATCAGCGAAATAAAAGATAAATGGACTCGGGTATACTCGTAATAATGAACTTAAAGCTTTTATAGTGGATCTGTCGCTATGACATCAGGACGACAAACACCTCAGTCCCTCGGTGACCACGTCAGGAATTAGAAAGAAGAAATTAAAAGCGATTAAATTAATAATAGTTTCAGTTCAAGCATTAATTTTTTCACATTTAAGTTGTATAAATGTAAATAATTACAATATTTTACATATTAATTAATTTATATTGGCATACTCACATTGGCCTACTCCACCTGATTTCCTAGTCGCTTAATCTTGCTGAAATAATTGCATAAAAGTTGCCACTTACTTGTCCCTCCTGACAGCAAAAATTTACAAAGAATCTAACAAACTTTACCGCGCGGAAAACCTATTTGGTTTATTTTCAAATGATTATCACACATATACGAGTACTCGTATTATTATACCACATTATATTTGTGAAGGAATCATTTTTAACCAACGAATAAATGAAAAACATGCAAATCGAGGGTATTTTCTTTGTCATAACAGATTCTTGTATATTATATTAAACTTATGTAATACCCATACAATATATTCTGTCACGTAAATCATGTAATATAATCTCTAAATTGCTTGATAAAACGTAGTGAACATCAAAGAAACAAATAAATTAACGTCCTTACTTGTACCCAATTTGAACTACCAAGATGATAGAAATAACAAGGTTTCTCGCTTCGCATTGAGTTTCAAAGCAAACCCGTCCGTCCTTGTTTGCCGAAGAAAATAATTTCTCGTAGAAGTTATTTTATGGAGTAACAATATTCCAAAAAAAAATCTTTTGATATTATACTTTTAATACTTAAATAGTAATCGTACGAATATGAATACACAATTTTATATTAGGTACACAAATTACAGTTGCAAGCATCAATGTCATTATGATAATTCAATTGAAAAATTGAAAAAATTAAGGCTAAATTACCGTCGTACTGTTTCTTAACAAGTAAATGTATGTCATAAGCCTGTTCAAATGCCAGCCGAAGCCAACACATAATATGGATTTTTGAATTGAGATATTAGATGTCTGATACAAGGATCCCATATCTCTACCGAATAAAACTACTTTTAACTTTTCCCAATAAGCTTTATATCAGGTATGGGAATGTGTAGACCTGTGAGGCTTTGTTTGAGCAGCTATAGATATTTGTAAACTCAAACTCAATTTAGTTTATATTTTAAGACAGAGATTATTAAATGTAGGAACCTGGACGGACCGCCCAGATATGTTTAATAGTGAATAATTAAATAAGTTATAAAAATTACTTTTAATTGAAATGATTAGAGTCCGATGATTAAATATTTTTTGCAAATATGAAATGCTTTAAAACTTATTCTTACCTATTTACAACTAATACTTACATATTATGATTATTTTGTTTTCTATTGGCGGCTAATATAAACATGGTGATGGAACACAGTGAATGGAATTACTTACTATTACTAAGTTTGCTTTTGTGCAATTTCCGAGATGTCACGGTTATTCGGCTCTTCTCGGCCTCGTTCACAAAGTGCCATTTTTTCACTGTAGCCCTTACCCTAAGTAACTATACAGTTCAAGTATCTAATGGACTCGAAATTCGAATCTTCGCAAGACACGCATTAATTGAGGTCCTTCAAAAATATAGAAAATGGAAGCAGCTTTAATCATATTATGCAGATGGTATACTCGTACATATAGTAGGTAGGTTTACCAACTTTGTACATATTTAAGGAGTAGGAGGCATGAGATCAATCTGAAATAATGTATGATTGGTTTAACTATAAATCGTAAAATTATTTGCTCATTAAGAATTTGAATTATCAAATTATATTATCATAGCAAACATATCATATCAATCAGATATCGCTGTTTTATTTTTAACCTTTTAATACACCGGATAAAATAAAGTCGCAATCCGCCTTTGTCTGTGAAATGATTTATAACTAATAATTAATTCTACGTGGATTTTAATGCGGTTTTTACCATAATTCAGAACATTCCATGGGGATTCACATTTTGTTTACATATAACCCCGCGTTTACCAAGGCACAAAACATGTATTCTACAAGTTGTATTCATTCTTTTTCTTTATTTAGATCTAATTAAAAGTTGTAAAAGTAGTTGTATACAAAACTTCTAGATTAATTGTCACAATTTTTTACTATATATTTAGTCGCCTTTTACTACAGCCATAGGAAGACAAGGGGTGGGAGATTCTGAAGACCATATCTAACGGCCCGCCGTATATACTATAATCATTAATCTGTGGTTATATCCCCAAATATTATGTCCCCTAGTCTTTTCGTTTCGTTTATCGTGCACTGATAAAGTAAAAAACTAGTAGGTGACTAGTTTGATACACAAACTGCATTTAAATATTCATAACTTGTCTTAAAGTTATTGGTGTGAACGGTGTCCCTCTATTGGACAAGTAGGAAACATATCACGTACTAAGTGTGAACACAAAACGTTTCTGTATTTGTATAAATACTTGTTGGCTACTATGTTTAAACAGTGGACTGGTGATAGGCTAAAATGATGATGATGATGTGATGTGTAAACAATAGAGTAAACAAAACATGTTTGAAACAATTAAAATATGTCGTCATGACATAATTTTGACAAGTCCTTCATAAATCCTGTTGAAAACGTGTATCACAACTTGTATTTTGATATAAACGAGGGGTTACCGATCTGTGCGTTTGTAGTCGTCTAGGTTAGCATAATTAAGATTTGTACGTGGTAGAGTCAAGCAGAGGCTTTTACTGTTGCTCGAATTGGCTGGCTCGACGGGGTAGGACGTGGTACCTCGCAGAGTACCGGTGTAAAGTAGAGACATTTTGTGTTTCTCCGTTTCGTTCGGTCAGTGAGGTAACCGAAGGCCTACTCCCATCTTCCAAATATCTTTAAAAGCGGGCCGCACCACCTGTGGGTCGCCTGCAGAGGGCCACCTGTAGCTCCTCTGGTGTTGCAGATTTACGTGGGTGACGGTAATCACTTACCATAAGGTGGGCCGCTTGCTCGTTTATCCCCTTTCGCATAAAAAAAACAGACAATTAATGATAATGGGGACTAACCCTCGATATATTACCTAATTATTGTAGTTTTAAAATAATTGAACACAACAAAAATATGATGATACTTCTGTGAAATGGTATTTGATAAACTGTCTCGTTTCTTTAGGGGCACATAAAATTTAAGCTACACGAAGGAAGACGGGCACGACTATGGTGGAAAATAAGTGATATATAATTTTTATAAGTTTTCGTGTTAGTGTTTATTTGCCTTTCGCTACTGAACGTATGAGAGAGCGGAGATCTCACCGCTTGGATACATCATACAGTCATTCCTTTCACCGATCTGTTATTTTCAGCTACTATAGATTAGTTGGTAACTAGAGTATACTGTTAGTAAATAAAATTTCTCATACATACTTTCATCCTCTATGTATAATGTTAAATACATTAAGGGGTGTTTCCCAAAAAAAATTAATAACTAGTGTAACATATAAGAATCATACAAATAATATAGTGAACTTTATGATTATTTATTAATTTGGACTTTAACAAGTCTTCAATAAATATCCAAATAAATTATAAATAATGGAGGAACAGGCGAAGTTAACTAAGGAAGTGGAAATTAAATGTGTGATCGAGTTTCAAGGATTAAGAAAAACGTAATGTAGCCGAGGGTTAAACGGAATGGCGGGTACTATTCGACATCTGTCCACTTATCATCATGAACCACACGAACCATCTGCAAATACGGTAAGAAATAAGTTTTTTTTACTATTACATAAGTTAATATCTTATTTTCCTACTTCCTTCAAACATTTTATCCCAATTTTATCAATATTGAGCTAACGTTCAAAAACATTAAACAAAGGTCAAATAATAAATTGTCTAACATGAGTATAAAAACAAGTAGGTTTCTATGACATAAAAACATGTTCAATCTTTGTTATATAAAAATGTCGAAATCGCAAAAAAGCCATTTATTAATGGTACAAAATCATAACAACCTTTATCAATGATAAATGTAATAACATAACTACTCTTAACGTAATTATTATTTCTTAACTAATTGTATCCTCATAATAATTAATATCTACCACGACTGCGTTATTAAATAATAAGAATAACGGGCACTCAAATTAGGAGTCTTGTCTCTAGGTAACAGGATAGTAATAAGATAAATATACATATTACTACACTACATAAACATATAATCAAATAAATGTCTGTGGTTCGGGATACACATTATTGAATATACAAATCCAGTGACTTACCGATAGCGGAAAATCTATTTAACTATGCAGGACCTAAATCTCAAAGACGAGCAACGAAGAGCTGTATCTCTAGTGTGAGAGTGCCGACACTGCGCTACCACCGAACCGCCTGCCCAGCGTGATAAGGCTCCCAATTAATATAGGTACAGCCACCAGTAAAGCCTCATTTAAGCCTTTGTTTAGGGATTATTATCAGAAGTTGTTAGTTGTAGTGCTTTTTAATATTCGAGAAAAAGATTTTTTTCTCATTTTTAATAATAAGTGATAGTTAAGACAGTTGACCATCCATGTATTATATGTAGTGTAATGTTTATTATATAATATTCAGCTGTAACTCTGCTAAACCTAATGGTAGTCTGGTAGAGATGCGGACTTAATGCCTCTTGGCATTAAATCCGCCTTTTTCTCTTCCATTAGAATAAATAAAGTTATATTTAATAAATAAGTATGGACAAAATTTTTTATGATTTGTAGTCTAGGTTTTGTTCTCACTTTTGCTTTAACTTTTTTGATATTATCAAACACCATGTTGATTAGATGTTATATTTAAAATAGCCACTGAGCAAATACCTCATTTTAGAGTAGTTTTTGTTCATGAAAGGTCACATTGTGGTAGTGCAGATTTCATAATTTCTCGAAATATTTTTTTTTCAGAAATGCAGGCCACTTCTCGGAAGTTTCCCTTCTTGTCGAGGGCGTCGTTAAATCAGAGCTAAAAATTGTAATTTTCACTTTCATTATGTTATTACGTCCCAATTATTTTGATTTTAAAAAAATACGAATCTAAAAGCATTTTCGCGCTTATATCAGTCCTGGTATCAGGCTACGAAACATTTTTCTAACATTAACGGTAACACAATGTGTAATACATACTAATTAAGATATAAAAGTACCAACTTATTTCACTGTAACAATGTATGTACTGTAAAGGTAAGGTTTGGTGAAACATATAATGTAAACCTAATTATTTTGTAACTTGATTATTCTCTCAATCAATACTGTACTGTGGTACTGTAATTAATTATCAGAATTCAAATTTCGAATATGTATATCTTTTGTTTACGCTTAACAGTGTTTCGGTTTATAGGGTACTAAAACTAGTGTAATTATTATAGAAAGTCTCAAATTATCGTTGTCAAGTGCTGTTAATGACGGTAATCGTGATTTTAAATTATTTTATTAGCTTTATATGTCAATTAAACAAAGTTAAATTTATCAAAATGTGGTGTATTTTTATAACTTATAAATATACATCTTATTTTAAGCAAGAATCCCCATTATCCATGACATGAGGAAATATATATATTGTTAGCATTTTTTAGAAACGTATAATAATGAAATGAGTCAAGAAAAAAAATATTATGAAAAACATTCTTGAGATCTTTAATTTTTTAATTATGCTGGTCCACGGTTTGCTAGGAAAGTCAGATCTAGTAACTTATGTCGTAATATGATGGACACTGAGTAGTATGAAGAACAGGAGTTCACAGTTTAAAGTGAGCGAAGGAGTACGGTACGGGAGTAAGAGAGTGAGTAAAGGAGACAATCCAATTGTTACGGGCAGGCGTGAAACCTAAGGTTGTTCGTGACGGGTTCGTTTTGTTGCATAGTTATATTAAAATGAACTTAACCATCACAATCTAAATATATTGAACGTATATTGAATATGAGTTAAATACATTATTATGAGTTAGCTTTTTCGTAGCCGTTTTAAATTTATTCTGAACCAAAACTTTTCTACTTCAATGCTAAATAGGCAGTTGTTAATTAATTCCCAACTTTTGTTAGCGGAATTCGAAATTAATTTAAATAAAATTTGTTCAATTATTTAACTTAGCTATTTGGGTTACTCTTTGAAGCACATCTACAACAATATTATACGACAATAACAAGACGATTTTGAATGCACACACAAACATTAAATTATCTCTTTATTAGTTTATATTATATTTTCACAAACTAATGTTAACAGTCAATGGCGTATGTCCGATACTTAAAGATTTATTGAACGATATTGAACTTACTACATCGAAATCGGTTATTATCGACATACACTTCTTAACATCGACCAATTTCGGACATTCACAGTAAATGAGATTCTAGCACATCTGAGATATTCGGTCAAATTTCTTGAGTCCGAAGATTAAATGGATCGACAAATCTTGCAAGCGCTCAAATATATTTTAAAGCTCCTTTGTGGTACAGGCACTACTACTAAAATTTGGCTGACTTTACTAAGACAATAATCAGAAAAATATTATTCAGAAGTTTTCACTTTCAGTTTTAATCTCTTTTTTATGGAAAAGGGAGAAAACGAACAAGCGGCTCATTCGATAGTAAGTGATTGTTAACACCCACGTACATTTTCCGAATTTGCCGATTTTTGAAGAGCCGTGGTAGCCTAGTGGTCAGGGCGCTCACTTTAGTTTCATAGAGCGCGAGTGACCAGGCTTCGATCCCCGGTGCTGGCACCACTAAAATTGTTAATAGCAATTTTAAGTGATGTATTTACCACGTGCTCAGCGGTGAAGGAAAACATCGTGAGGATACCTGCATGTCTGAGAAATAATTTCGAAGATATGTGAAGCCCGCCAACCCGCACTGGAGCAGAGTGGCGGGCCCTTCCCGGCTCCTAAACCCTCTCTGATATTCTTATTTGAGAAGGAGGCCTTTGCTCAGCAGTGGGCACTTACAAGCTGCTACTTTATAATTTTTTTTACGTAATTTCCAACAACAGAGGAGCTGCGGATGCATTGCTGGCTTTTAGGGATATTTGAGGAGGAGGGCTTCTGGTTACCTCACTTACCGAAGGAAACCTAGAAGTACAAGATACCTCTACTTCAGGCCCGTATTCGGCGAAACACTGGTACTACCCCGGTGAGCCATTTCATTCGAGCAGCACACGATTCGCCGCTTGGCTCTACCACGTATCTATTTAAAAGTCTTTCCTATGTTGTTCTTTCCAATTTTAGTCTGCCAAATTGTCTTCTTTACGCAGAATGTGGGGATAATATAGCTCCACCATTAAATATTCGTTTGGAATGTACCGCGAGTACGAGTATATAGCAGAGGCTGCTTTTAATTAAACCCCTGAGAGAGACTAGGCCCAAGATAATAGATTAATTGCCACTAACATAAATAAAGCAGTCGCTTCGTCTTTGTTCCTGAAGTTTTATGTGTTTAAAACATTGAACAACCTCCGGGAGAATTTGTTTAGTTAATATCTTTTTTAATCAATATATTTTAAAAGTGACAAAATTACACTTCTTTCAATTTGATTATTTTTTGTTTTCATTTTATTATATTTTTAAATCAAATATCTTATCCGCTTTTCGTTCGATATATTTCTCAATAATAGGCATGAAACAGAATCGCTACCAAACTACCGCATTAAGTACTTCTTCTTAATTTATTTAGGAAACCTTTGCTGACCACAAGCTATGCCTGTTATGCCTGAAACATTTGCTAATACTTACCATGGTGGTTTGGAGAATGCACTACCGATTCCCTTGCAGTAAAGAAGCTCCCCGTCACTAGTCAGCGAGATTTGAGTTCGACACAGTCAGATTTCATTTCGGCTATCAATTGGACGGTAGGGAGGTTGGTGCTACTTAATACCGACATGCCTCTCCTCCCACGCCCCCACCAGCATCCGTGGTGCGCCTCAATAGAATCGCAGAGGACAACAAGAGTGGTGCATCGTGCAAAACTCCTCTTCCTACACGACCCCACTTCGACTTCGGATGACAGGGAGAGCGGTGAAAATCGACGCCAATCTCACTTTCCACCGACTTGCATCCTAATTGCTCTCAAGCCCACTCGAAATAATAACCTCAGACCGGTCCTGTCCGGTAAGCCAGGCAGACCATATAGGTTCCTCTTGAAAAGTCTTTAGTGATCTTTTCCGGAGAGATCAATGCGTAAATCTAGTCATTTATCTTCACCATTAGCAATAATTTAAGGTTTAATATTAACGACTGAATAAATGAAACGCAATTTTTCTCTCAAACCTGCACGTAATTTGTCCATGATATTAAAACATAAAATTGAATTTACCTAGACTAAACTGTTCGTTTAAAAGCTATTTCCTCGCGGCAGTAGCGTGGAGGAAATTTAGTATTTCATGGATAGAATGTAAATATGAATATGCATGTTTTTTTTGTAGTAGAATTAACAACTAATATGCTTATGTTGTGCTTTTTTATGTACAGTACTTTTTATTCTCAACCCGTTCTTCCGAATATGAAATAATTAGTTTTCTTCTTATTTAGTAGCCTTTAAATAATATACTGCTAGATATGGCCTCTCTCATAGGGAGGCTTTGATGAAATAAAGCTTGACAGGCAGATTTTAAATACCTGGCACTATAGACCCAAATCCGACTTTTATTTGCATAATAGTGTAAACAAGCGAGCTGATCATCTGAGCATCTAATGACGAATGATCGCTGAAATAAAAAAGTCTAGCACTAAAAACCCTTGGTGAAAAAGACAATTCGTTTTTAATCCTGACGTTGTCAAGCTTTTTACACTCTTACTAACTTCGTAAACGTTGTTTGTGGACACGGCTTTACATAACAAGTTAGTTTAAAGCATGCAAGTGCACCCGGCCACGCCAGTACAGTTGTGCAATATTAAAATTCCACAAAAATTACCAAGGGATGCAGAGAAATTACGTAAAGAATTCACAAAGCTAGGGGTCTCTTTTTTTGAACACCATAACATTTCACTATCACTACCATTTAAAAGGCTGTCTAAAGAGAAATAATAAAACTATCTTCTAAATACTAGGATGACAATTAGAATGAAAAATTCAAAATAACACGTAGCAAAATGAGCGCTTTTACGTCTTCTTTATCGATTTGCCATAATCGCTACGTGTGTCGGACATCCGCAGCATCTGCCGCTACACACTTCGACTCACTTGTTAATATGAGCTTTTTTGCAAATATCAAGAACCGATCGGTAGCACCACCAGTGCGAGGGAAGCCCGTCTAAATAATAGCACAAGTTAGCGTAGAAGCTCACATGGTAAATCCTTGATCAGAAAAATGTAACACAATGATAATTGTCGGCTTTTTATCAAAAAATGTTTTGTGGCTAAGGGCCGCGGGTTCGATTCCGGCTCTTTAATTTCTTTATTTTATATTGAAAATCGTATACAATCGTTCTTAAATTATATGTTATGGTTGTCTACAGTTGATAACTGAGATCAACGTGCAGCTGGCGCTCTTCCGTGATCTGTTAATCCACATCGGTCAACCACCCGACTGTCCCGAACTCCGTGAACGCGTGCGGCGACTGCGACGAGCTTGCGTCGAAGCTACGAAACAGACCAGCCAGCTAGTTCTGCCCACCTGCAAAAAGTATGTAACACAGTCACTACACAAACAACATAAAGTTTGTTTCGTGCACCAGAAACACAATAGCCATATTTTCTGTTCGTTTTATATCTATCTGGTGAAAGTAAAGGATTAAATCATATAGAAGCTTAAAACATATTTAAACACAATGTAATAGTTTATTTATTATATCTTGCGTTAAAAAGGTAAAAAACCCTTAAAACAACTTGTGTTTCACAACATATTCCTTATTTAATTCGAGATTTGTACTAATTTTATATTTAATCAGATCAGATTCTTATTGATCTCTTAAGAACGACAACATACTGCGTATTTGGTTATCGTTACTTAGGATAAATAAAATTATTCTTCTCTGTTGCGCAGCACAGAACAAAACCTAATTCAGAATTTTAAAACACACAAAGATCAAATACAAAAAGATCGCCTAATTTTAAAAGTTGTGGATCAAGTTGTTATTGTTACGAGTAATATAATAACCATAAAATATATAACGTTGCGATATCATATGATATGAAACTCTTCACCGCTGCATTGGGAGATGTTTTCAAGCAGCTGAACTGGAAAGGATACGGTATCAACATCAATGGCGAATACAACACACACCTTCGATTTGCTGACGACATAGTTCTTATGGCAGGATCGCTGGAGGAGCTAAGCATTATGCTCAATGACCTCAATGGTGTCTCCCAACAGGTTAGTCTTAAGATGATCATGGACAAGACGAAGATCATGTCAAACTTCCATGTCACACCAATACCGGTTGTTGTTGGGAACAATAGGCTTGAAGTTGTAGGCGAGTACGTATACCTGGGACAAATTGTCCGATTAGGTAATTCCAACTTCGACCCAGCGGTCAATCGACAAATCCAACTCGGCCGGGCTGCGTTCGGGAAACTACGTCATATCTTCTCGTCGAGTATACCACAAAACCTCAAGAGCAGAGTATATAACCAGTGCGTGTTGCCAGTAACGACATACGGAACTGAGGCTTGGTCCTTTACTGCAGGCCGTATGAGGAAGCTCAAAGTTGCTCAACGCGCAATAGAAATAACTATACTCGGTGTTTCTCTGCGTGATAGTCTGCAACTTTGATATCCGCAGCAGAACTAAGATAACCGACATAGCCGTAAGGATCAGTAAGCTGAAGTGGCAATGGGCCAGCCATATAACGCACAGAACAACAGTTGGGAAAAAAAAGTTCTCGAGTGCCAGCCACGTAGAGGCAAACGCAGTGTGGGACGACCCATCCACAAGATGGAGTGACGACCTGGGCAGTGTTACGGGACGTCGACGGATGCAGGTGGCTCAGGACCGAGCTTTGTGGAAATCTTTGGGGAAGGCCTATGTTGAGCAGCGGACTTGTGATAGGCTGAATTGATGATGATGATGATGATATAACGTTGCCAGTATTTTTAAACATGCCTTGCTATTTTTTATATTATATCCTGTAAATTTCTACTAATGCCAGTAGTTAAGTAAAATTACACTACGATACCCCACGATGTAATAATATCAAAATAGGTCTACTTAATGGATGCTCCCCTGTGGGCACCTGATAAGTGACTAGGATTAGATTAATGGTCCCAAACAACCAAATAAATTGCTCGTAACATTATTCCGAATGCCACGTTTAGAAAAATAAGGTTGATTTTTTTCCCATGTACAGCTTTATTGAAAATACGATAATTCTTATTATTCATGGCCTATTTTTTAAAATTTTCAATCAGCAGTTAAAACTGATTGAAGAAATTATTATGGTAGCTTAGCAGCGAATGTTTTACTTTTATGTAAACAAACGTCATTGCAACGTGTTTATACTTCACATTGACAATAAAAAAAAATTAAAATTAAATTTTATAAGCGTGAAGATATCTTTATGCTCTAGAATTATGTTATTCACAACACAATATTAAGTAATATCGTTATTGAATAATGATCACATTGTATCCCATACATGAAACACAAATGTCCGGTAAATGTAACGCAAGTTTATTGCCTCTTTAATAACATCTACCTATAATGTGTATTTGTGTTTTACATCTTCTTATAATTATTATTCAACCACTTGCCACAGCACATCTAATACGTGTCAATCAGTTTTTTGTATTATGGAGGATATGGAGGATGATTATTACAATGTGTGTCGGTGATCACAACATATCTTTTAAATATTGTAGTTTATTTTGCTTAGTTTTCCACCACCGAGCTCAAAGTAATTTACCATTTAGTTCTTTTAAGTGGCAACCGGTAATCGAAATGGGATGCGCCTTTCATCTAAAATAAATTTCTTGTGTTCTATGTCTTATATATAAATCTTTAAATGTTTAAATACGTATAAAAAATTATGTTTCTTTCGTTGTATTTTATAAACTCGCATACCACTCCATAGATAGCTCGAGCTCAAATAAATGGGTTATGTTTGACTTGTTACCATAAAGGTTAAATATTTAAAGAATATATACGTTTCATGTTTTTTATTTACATAAATAGCCTTAGTAAAGCGTGGCAGGGTTCTGCTTGTATTTAGTAATAACGAAATGAAAGATCCACAAAACAAGAAAGCAAAATAATAATCAGGCCAAAGGATTGCTAGGAATGAAAAAGTTAGCATTTATTAAAAGGAGTCGTAACCATTAAAGTATATTCTAAAATAAAAGTAACTGCACAGGAAAGTTTTTATCTTGTCCGTATTGAATTTTTATTTTAGATGTAATTTCGTTAACGTAACGGAACTTTTTATTTGCTTTAATGTGACGGTTTATCACCAGCATTATGTTTGTGTAAGCACGCATGCCGCCACCACACTACATTATATTTATAACTTTTATGGGATTATACTCGTACCTAATATTGCCGTAATAATATAACATTACACATTAAATATTTTAAAACTTATATTTACTTCTTTAAGTCTAAGCAATTACTTAAAAACAATTTGATTTGAAATAATCCACATTTGTAATGTGGATTATTTCAGTAGTAGTATTCGCGTAAATACAAAAAATCGTTATGAAAAACAATTTGATTTAAATTGGTTGCCCTTGGCTTTGATTGGTCTTTAAGTGACCAGATCCATGCAGCTATTGATTTAAGCACTATCTCCATGGGGAATTTAGCCCTAATAGCTTCAAATATTTTTTACATACTACAATATTGGAATAATATTTCGATCAGGTTATGTCCTCTAGTATTGAACACAATTTGTTATCCAACGGATTCACATCTGGACTGGATGAGGGTTAGTCCTCTGTTCGCTTAACCTATGAAGTCCGAAGAGTATATCACTAAGAGGCTGCTCACTACACGATCCAAGGCAGTATCTTGATAAACTTGATAACCATTTTCACAAAAAGCATCGTAAGTCGACTTCTTGGTGAGAGTATGGGTTCCCACCAAACAATGAATGATTCAAGATGATGACCACGTTTTACTTTTCCAACAAGTTGCAAGGCTTCTTTAGATCTCACTGCTCTAAAGAAGCATGTACATTCTCCTTATTGTAGTGCTATTGAATCGTATTTTCTCATTTTATAGTAATGGCACTAACGAGTAAACGGCTTAGGTGATGGTAAGTGATTACCGTTGCCCACGTACATCTGCAGCACCAGAGGTACTGCAGGTGCATTGCCGGCCTTGCCGCCGCTTGGCTCTACCTCGTAAATTATTAGTAATTTCCCATAGTTTTGATGGCTTATTGTATAAAATGTTTTTGTGTGCAGGACCACAAGCGAGGGGTGTGCGGAGCAGCCACAGTTAGTTTTATTGTACTTCATGTCACAGCTTCTGTTGCGAGAGCTCGCCAAATGTCACCGCCTGGTGCAGCTTGTTCCGATGGACATGACGTCATATTATGGTACAATGAAACTGATTTAAAATCGATCCCTTTGTAACAATAGAGTTTACATACACTGACAATGGTACTGACAGTAGCGTAAATAATAATTAATAAGATAATTAATTTTGAGGCAGGCAGTATTAGTATTGAATATAATTATTTGCTAACTAATTTACAAGTCATGTTTAAAACTTTTTATAAATTAGCGTCGAGGGCAAAAATTCTTTAATGTTTATTCCTGGCTTCAAATCCCAGTGGAAGCCACTAACTGTACCGTAGCATTGGTAGGGGGATCCTGGCTCCGTATCGATTCCCAATATATTTTCATAATTAATTATAACTTTTTTTTGTTTTACAAGTCTTTCATTTATATTGCGCAGAGAATCGTGCTGGGCCTTCAAACTTTGGAAACGTCATAAGTCAAATATTACTATGTAAACAAATCACACCAGACTTTAATCAAGAAGAATTATGCAGCATCGCAAAAGACACGCAGGATATCAACAGGATAGTCAATGATATTCAAGAGTACCTACCGCAGCATGAAAGCCTTAACCATTTAGGTAATGTTGCATACACACAGTATACTGGTTCCCATCGTTTTTAACACGTTTAGTTAAATTATTCTGTCATCAAGCAGATTTAAATAAGAAATCTTGCTTAATAATATTCAGTAAGCTCCACGTCAAAACCACTGTTAGATTTCTTGAATAACTTTTGTATCTATATTTTATTACAGAGACCAATGTAGCACTGAAAGGCGATGACATGAATGAATTATGGAGAAATAAGCGAAGAGGATCTCTTTACAAAGGAATGGGAGTCCTTTGCTGTATGTCGAGACCGAACTATCTCTGAGGGTGACGTATTTCGACAACTGAGCAGTATATTTACGATTCGGTATTAGATATGCCAATACAGGATAAAGCTCAGATGTCCCTTCAAATTGAACATAAACTGGATGAAAAATTAAACGTGGAAAGTGTTCATAAACATTAAAAAACTCAGTGATACTTGATGAGTATGATTTGTACAGCGTAGACTAAAAAGGGTCCATTAGAATGTCTAGTTAACGCTAACATTTCGCCAAATGAAATATGCATTTTAATTGATACGTTTGTTGGATACTACTTAAAACATTTATAATATAAAAGAAGGTCAACTACTCATTATGATATTCCTTAGGATATTAAACAAAAACTAGTATGTATGTAAAGATTTACATATAAATAATTGTTTTGAGTTGAATTGGCACAAATATTGCGAATTGCCTAGATTGGGATCAATTGCTTCTAAGTAGTACGTAATTCTTAAATTTGTCAATTTTTTGCACACTAGGAATTAAACGTTTCATTTACTTAATTAGTAAATGTATTATATAATTCAATTTTGAAATGCACATGAAGCAAGAGTGTATGTTAATTTTAGTTAGTTGCCTAATAATGTCAAAGTAATTTTATTATTAAAAAAAACTATGTATTTTACTTGTAAATTAAATCAATTTTGTAACTTACTAAACTTTCAAATATGTAACTTTTCTTTTACTTTACTTATAGTATTTTAAGGTAAACATTTACATTTTGTGTTTACTTTTTTACCTCCATTATACCTGTACCTGTATGTTATATAATATCTTGTCTTCCAAGAAAACAGATTTGGTATTATGTTAGAAACGTGACTAACATGACTCAATTTATAATTAGTTTTCCGTTAAGCCAATTAAGTTCCACGTAATTAAATTTCAATAATAACAATCAACATATTGACAAATTTTATTACTTATCATTAGACACGTAGAAGATTTTAGACATAGTAAACATTCCATGATAATAATATTAGACATGCCCAATAATTAAAGGGCTCCTTTACAATGGTCTAGTCAGAGTCGTTGTATTTAGCTTGCATAATCTAGTCAATTATTGTAATGTCCTAAATTGTAGACTTATGAGTTTAAGACTAGGCGTATAATAATCTAATCTCGAAAATGATAATAATCTAATCTCGAAAATGATAATAATATTACTCGCAGTATCAATGTAATATTCGATTAAATCGACTGATATAAGTTTGTGTTTCAAGTATTACTATGGGTTTATTTCATGATGATAAATTTTGTCTTATTTAAAATTATTTGATAGAACTTGTATTCGAACTTAAGAGAATTACATTATTTACTTAATATATTTAGGTTTTAAAAATAATGTTATAATTTTGTGTACGATGTACAAAAAGACGTAAAATTAATTAACACTTTTTAATACTCTCATAATTTAATTAGATTCCTCTGATATTAAAGACACCAAAAAGCATTTAATGCACTATCACCTAGTCAAATAAATAAATTACCTTAATATTTTTAAGTTTACCTAAAACGCATTTATAAATTAGTTGATAGACATTGTAATAACTTATTCATTATTCAATTTATACTAACATATATAATAGAAATGCGGGTACATACTTATACATATATTGGATGTAATTATAAAAGCACTTACTAAAGTGGTGACTGTGATATAATCGTAAATTAAATTCTAGCAAAATATGCATTTAGTAAAACATATTTAAAATAAAATGGAGTTTTATTTTAGTCACATGTAAAAATAGACTAATAAAAAGTACAAACGTTTGAAAGTAGATTGCTACTGTTAGTCACTTTTATTTTGTAAAAAAAAAACTAAAACTAAACCATTATGAGTCATTATCTTAATCGATGTACAGTACTTTGTGTTTCTCACACAATTGGTATCATTTCACACATTTTTTATGTATGCTCCACACAAATCGTTTTTATGTTCATAATCATCTTTGTCATTTGCAACGTACATAGAAGCACTTATGCCGTTGGCAGATATTACAGATTTCAACATCAAAATCATACACTACTTTTCGCCTATTCAGGAGCTCCTTCGTCTCCGGGTTTGCACTCGGATGTGTCATCTGACGGACACCAGAATTTTTTTAAGATATTTTATATAGTCTACTCTTTCGACAACCAAGGACAAATTTTCTTATGCCACCACCACACGCCAAATGTTTTTAGCTTCATTTAAGTTCATTTAAGTCAGTGGTTTATTAATTTGGTTACGTTTTTTTTTGCAGATAATTCATATTTTAATGATGAAATCATTCTATTTGCGGTGTTTCTTGTGGTGTTCAACAGATTTCAATAATATTAATATTATAATAGTATTAATTAAGATACTATTAAGTAAAACTTTATCAAGTGAAGACATTGTGAGCTTCAGCCTATTAAAAGAAATATTATGAATAGTCATCTCTTTAGTTTTTACCAAATTATGTGGAACTTGTTTGTTGAGTGAGGTAACCGGAGGCCCGCTCCCCCTCGCCCCAGTGCTCTTCCCCTTCATCCCTCCTGTCACCCAAATATTCTTTAACAAATATTGTTAAAGACCGGCAAGCACATGCAGTTCCTTTGATATTAGGAACCTTTATATTAGGAACAGAGGGACAGCCTCCTTTTACGATGACGCTGCAGAACATTTAAATAAAACGTACGTGGTAGAGTCAAGCGGTGGTTTTTGCTGCTGCTCGATTGGGCCAGCTTGACCGAATTGGAAGTAGAGGCATCTTGTGCTTCTGCATTTCGTTCGGTGAGTCTCATCCTCCCTCCCATCTCCCAAATACCCTTAAAGGCCGGCAACGCACCTGCAGCACATCTGGTGTTGCAGATGTACCTGGGCGACGGTAATCTCTTACCATCAGATAAACCGATTGCTCGTTTGCCGCCTTTCCCATAAAAAAAATATATACTATACTTAAATTTGGTACACATTTCCCAAAATTTTGGCCTATTTGTTCAAGGTTAACAAAAACTCTTTCAGGGTAGGAAGTCAGTATGGTGCTAATTAAAATATAATCGGGTGAAATATAACTAAAATCATTTAGATCTGCGGTCATGGGCATTAACTGTCTGGAATTAAGGACTGTTGCTACCTGATATAACAGTATTAAGCTTTTCATATGATAAAATATACTTCTGCATGATACGCCTAAGTGAAACTACAATCTTTTTACAGCTTCCTCTGCAAGACTAGCAAACACAGGTGAATAGCTGGGAACAAATGAAAGGTAAACCTAGATGTATTGTTTGTCCAGTGTTTGATGGTCCAGGGAAGATTGCAGTTTATTACGAGGTAATTCATTCCTTGGTCCTTTGCAAGCTCCTCTATTTTTACAGAATATTATGTCTGTTGGCAAACCTCGATGGACGATAAATCGCTTGAAACATGCAAGGAAAGAATTGATGAATGTTCTAAATTAATAACTTTGTAACGCAGCAGACAAATAAACTTATATACCCCATTGTTTGTACAGTTCGTCTTACTCGTGAATTTTTCACCTAAAAGGATCTGCAAAATCTATACATTTGTTTCCAAAAGGTCTACATGCTGTAACTCTTTCTGAGAGCAAGAAACCCATTAGTATTGTCTTCTAGGGCGAGAACGTTTGGAAATGTACCAGTACTTTATTATATCCTATTCAGATAACTTGCGGTTATTAACCACAGAGATCCGTCGTGCCGTATAAATAGAAATCTGCCTTACCGAGTAATCTCATGAATTTCATCGGTCATCTTTGGGCTAATTAGTAACTGATTTCCGCTCCTTCTTCCATACCCTTGCCACCTAAAAAATATTTATTACATTATATATATATTCCCATTTTTGTCAGCGTTTACGGGACACAATATGCCTGGTTATAGAGTTTGAAAAAGTTGTGCCAAATTTATTCTCCTAGAAACTATTTTTACATAACACTACAGTGACTAACGGACTAATAGTTCACTTGATGGTAAATACCTTCTGCAGCCCATCAACACCTGCAAACAACCTCTGTCTAAGAAGGTTGCTCGTTGTCACTTCTGAGGACTTACATGTCTATATATTATCAAGACGTTAAAAAATGAAATCCAAAATACCAAGTCAAAATTATGTGCAACCACATAATTTTGACTTGGAATATTTTTTTTCGAATATTTTACTTAGGACAATCAATCAGGCAACACATAAATTTTTCCTGTTGCTTGATTGAAATACAGGTACAAACTAGCTGTATTTCGTAAGGTTTTTTGCACGTGGTAGAGCCAAGCGGCGGCTTTTGCTGCTGTTCGAATGGGCCGACTCGACTGAGTTAGTACCACGGGTGAGGTAGAGGCATCTAGTGCCTCTGCGTTTCGTTCGGTGATCGAGGTACCCGGAGGCCCACTGCCTCTTCCCATCCCCCTCCTCATCCCCCCATATCCCAAATATCCTTAAAGGCCGGCAACGCACCTGCAGCACCTCTTGTGTTGCAGATGTACATGGGCGACGGTAATCACTTATTATCAGATGAACCCCCCGTTTGACGCCTTTCCCATATAAAAAAAAGGTTAGGCAATCCGCCAGAGTCATAGATTACAAACCATTAATCAATCAATCATAGTATATTAAATCAATCATATTGGTGTTATGTCCGTTATTATTATACTTATTACAATGATTGAAAGCTCTCATAGGTCTTTTATTTTCTTGTAATACAATTTTAAAGAAGAAATAACTTCAGACCAAGATAACCTACGTTAGGTTAGGTTAGGTGAGGTTAGGTTAGGTTAGGTTAGGTTAGGTTAGGTTAGGTTAGGTTAGGTTAGGTTAGGTTAGGTTAGGTTAAGTTAGGTTAGGTTAGTTTAGTTTAGTTTAGGTTAGGTTAGGTTAGGTTAGGTTTTTTTTTTTTTTAATATAAAACTATTTCTCCACAGACTATTTGTCCGTGCCTTTTTTAGATTTGATTATTTTTATAATTGTAATATTGTTTTTTTTCTTTTCTTTTATTTTGAACAATACTCCTTACACTATGTGCTATTAATTACAATAAATTAGTTACAGTCCAATTTTCGCAGTGAGTTCACTATGTTTATATTAATATATATTTTTTTTTTTTTTATTTTTTTTTGTATAAAACAGTTGTATATATATATATTTTGTTTTTTTTCCCTTTATTATTATTATTTTTTTTTTATCATTACTTAATTAATATCATTAGTTACTTAAAAGGTAAATTGAGGTTACATTATGCCTATTTTGTGTCCATTGTCATGTTAGGTTAGGTTAGGTTAGGTTAGGTTAGGTTAGGTTAGGTTAGGTTAGGTTAGGTTAGGTTAGGTTAGGTTAGGTTAGGTTAGGTTAGGTTAGGTTAGAGTTGGGTTAGGTTAGGTTAGTTAGGTTAGGTTAGAGTTAGGTTAGGTTAGTTTAGTTTAGGTTAGGTTAGGTTAGGTTAGGTTAGGGTAGGTTTGGTTATCTTAGGTTAGGTTAGGTTAGGTTAGGTTAGGTTAGGTTAGGTTAGGTTAGGTTAGGTTAGGTTAGGTTAGGTTAGGTTAGGGTAGGTTTGGTTATCTTAGGTTAGGTTAGGTTAGGTTAGGTTAGGTTAGGTTAGTTAGGTTAGGTTAGGTTAGGTTAGGTTTGGTTAGGTTAGGTTAGGTTAGGTTAGGTTAGGTTAGGTTAGGTTAGGTTAGGTTAGGTTAGGTTAGGTTAAGTTAGGTTAGGTTAGGTTAGTACTTACCAGTAATAGTAGTAATACCAAGTCAAAATTATGTGGTTGCTCACTTATTGCTAATCAAGTCCACTGCTAAACATAAGCCTCTTAAAGAATGCGCCCGCCAAAGCCGGCCTGCATTCCGTCAAGGGCTTGACCACGCTGAGCAAGGGGGATGGTGAGTGCAGTGACGGCGACTCGCACTAGTGAAGCTGCTCCCCATTACCAGTCTTCGGGACCTAAGCTCAGTGAGTTCAGATGGATTTCTCGACCATCATTCGGTATCGCATATAGTCAGCAGGTGACAAAAAGATGATAGATAGCTACTGCAACCCACAGCTTTATTTTTATTGAATGAAATGAACTATACGATTATTTTACGTTTAACAAAAATAAAGTATTCAGCATTAAAAAGTGACCGGTTAGTCTATCGCTTCTTTTCTAGTATTCCATTCAATTAGACACTCAAGACCTGCATCCTTATCTTGTCTGGCAAGAAAGTTAATCATACTATATTATATATAACGCCTCCTACGATACCCATGTTCATATAGCCACACGAAAACATCAGGGCCTCGTTTGTCAGCAAAATGTGCAGATTAGGTTAGGTTAGCATTTAGCGAGAAAGTGATGTGTTTCCCCCAAGATCGGTCAACTTATTCATACACGAAATAATAAATAGGATATTTAAAAATAAAAATAAATTTAAAAAAAAACTGGTTTATTACCAACTAATTAAGTCAGTTAGTCACCACAGCTGCTGTAAAGCAATCGAAACGTCGTGAATATAAAAACAAAATTAAACGTGATAAAATCCGTAAACGGTAGTTTCATTTCAAACTAATTATATTGCAACGATTTAAGAAAGATTCAATTGTTCATTATAGAAAGAACTTTCTATTAACAAAAGGTACAGTTTAATAGTTGTAAATAGAAGTCATCATTCATCCAGTTGACGTTGAAAAATTGATAGCAATATTTCATAGAAATTTCAAAAAGATCGTTATTTCTAGACAGAAAAATAAAAACCACCATTTCTGTGTCTTAATCTATGCATTTCTTTTAATTTTTGATATTTTACGTTACTTATATATTTTTTAATAGTAATTAACTTAAATAATATTCAACACTTAAGTCGTTTACACTCGTTATAATTAGAGCACAGTGGTCCGACTCATGTACTGGGGCGCGGAAACGATCGGGGTTTTGAGATTTGCGAGCGACAGTACCAGATAGGGCAATCTCTGTTAGATTACGCTCTCTGGCCTGCAGGGGTGTTACGTGTCAGATCTGACTCTCTTAACGAATTTATATAAATATCTCGCAAATTCACAATTGTGATCTATTTATAAAATCAAAAGTCTCGTTTACTGGTGTTATAAGTTATCAAAATTGTATAAGTGCCAGTATGTGTCTTATACCTGTCTCAGAAACGTTCAGAACATTTCTTGTTTGTATAGATGATCAAGATATTTTTAAAATTATTATGATCAAAATATTATGATCACTACTAATACAACCTCGCTAACTTGTATCTTGGAAACGTTACGTTTTGAGAGACGGATACATAATATGTCTTGTTTATATTGATCTCATAATCGATTCACATAAAGTTATATGATATACCTTATGTCCTTTCCGGTGACGCGATGAGTTTTTGTTTGACTCGTCTGCAGTCCCACCCATCGAGTCCACATTTTCGTGATTTCCTTTTTTTAGCATTAAACCAACATATGTTGTAAAAAAAAATACTCATTATTTTCGGTTTCGGTAAAATAGATTATGTTAATAACTTCCCTACATAATTTAATAACTTTTACTACATCTATAATAACTTCTCTATCAGATTCTAGCATAGCTATAAAGCTAGAACACTGCAATAGTAAGAAATGTATTGTGTGAATGTGAAGTCATACACAGTATTGTGTCAAGTCAATACACGTAATTTAGATTTTATTTCATAATGATGGACAGTAGGTGAGCTAAATATCTTTATATACATAATTTCTCTCTGTAAATTATAATTATGTATAATTAAAATATTTAAGTACTTTTTAAATTCTAGTGCCAACCTTGTGTCGTACGTGAGGCGGCATGCGTTCTAGAACAAAGGAGTTGAACTACTGGTTGGACATATATTTTAATACTGTGACTAGTTTAGTCCAGTTTAATTGTTATATATTCATAATAAACTGTTTAATTTTCTAAGTACTTTTTTTGCGTTTCGTGTCGTAATTAACGGAACTAAAATCGTTAAATATTCCAGATTGAGAATTTTTGACCATCAAAATTAAAACCAGACCGAGACGTTAAAATTTTATCAAATGTAAAGCGTTAAAAAGGTTAAATACTTAATCTGCTATCGAAATACTTACTGTGATATTAATTAATTACACACGTATATATACTATTATAACTATTTAATATATTTATTGCTATATTAATTATTTCGAACAAATAGTTCAACTTACACCTCCTATAGCTTACGAAGAGATTATACTAAGAGTTTGCTATAAAATCAGTTCTTGATAATATTTTAACAGAAAATAATCATATTTCTGCATACGGTGTTTGTATGGATTCGACAAAAGTTTTGAGTTAAGCAAATTATGGAACATACTTCTCGCTAAAGTTCTTTACAAAGAATTATTTAAAGAATAAAACGTGGAATTCATTCATCATGTACTTTTTACCTTGCTTTACTACTAGTAAACTTTGAGCTAACAACTAATTAACGTTTATTAATTCTCTAACACATCATCCACATCATCGCCTTTGTTATTAAGTCCATGGAGCAAGTAAGTAAGATGTCCTGGAAGCGTATAAAGCATTTCGTTTCGTCATGCCCTGTACGCTTGGCTAGGCAATGAAATGGTTTGCCGACCTCGGATTCGAAACCAATTCGATGCTAACATCTTCTAGGCAGACTGAACGATTTTTCTAAATCAATTTTGAGATCGTCATGTCGCAAATACTGCTTCAATGACTGAAACAAGTGGTGGTCAGAGGGAATGAGGCTAAGAAGAGTACGGAGGGTATAGCAGCAGTTCCTAACCAAGCTTCTTTTACAAACGATTAGCATCGTAAAAGACGTACAGTGGCACGTTATGATGTATCTACATTAAAAATAAACCTTTGGCATTTTTTCTGGATCGCAGTGGCCAACTGGTGGAGCTGACAGGCGTAAACATCACCGGTAATGATGTCATAGCTCTGCAGGATTGTATGACACGTTATGGCTGGATTGCTTCACTTTATTTATTTGAAATAGATAAATTTTAAACAATAATGATTTATCAATTATTCTATCTTAACAAAAAAAAGTCGTAAAATATTAATTAAAAACAAATAATAAAGTAACCTACACACCTTTCAGCATTATACGACTGTCAGAAAAAACCGGCAAATATAACAATAAAAATGTTGCACTAATATTAAAAACTAGTGGAAAGTAACTTTTTCCACAATATCACTGCTAACTTTGCTGTTAAATACATTTAATACGTTGGCTTTCATTACATAAATTACTGAATAATCTTAAAAGTAATAGTGTTGACTTTTAAGTTAAAGATTCGACATTAATTGGACAACATGAGACTCTAAACAGTCCACTGCCTGACAATGTTCTCCCAAGTTGGCGATTGCACCTCGCGCCTTAGACACTTCAGCCTAATTTTGAACCAGCCTGATCTATAATTTAGAACCAGCGTACCAGACAAGGTTTTTCCGACATCTGTCGTTAACTATGAAACTAATTTTACTGGTGGTCTCTTACTCGACTTTTAGTACCGTTTCAATTATTATTTAAAAACAATAACATTCGATATCCTTTGTGTCGATAGATTACGTATACAAGTAAAACACCTTTGGCGTTTAGTTAGTAGCCATTAATCTTCTATACGTATACAAGTGAAATACCACTCTCTTCTTCTAATCTTACAAACTTGTAACTAGACAAACAAACTTGTAACTTATCAGGACCCCCACTAAAAGAGCGTAGCCGTCTGCTAAGAATTACGAAAAACCTTCCTTAAACGGATTAAATTGCATTAAGAAAGTAGTATAAAAGTTTAAAAAAATTAATACTTGCACAACAGCTTACATGAAAAGAATATATTTACTGTGAATATTAACTTGAAAGATAATATAAAAAATAATATGTTTGATTTGATTTATGAACGAGAAAGGATTTATTTTCTACTTGCTTTTTACTTGCATGCCTGCGATTCATATGATAATCTACGAGTATATGCATGACGAAGCTGTTAAGCATGATGATTGAACGAAAGGCAGAAGTACTAGATGCCTCTACGTTAATGGCGGTATTCTGTGAGGCCGTAATACTATCCCGGTAGAGCCGGGCGTTCAACTAACTCTACAACAAAGTTCTATATATATGGTTAATCTGCATCTAGGCCCATTATCATTTAACAGAACTTTCATAATTTTAATATTACTAGTAGGATATTTATTACTATGTAAGAAACTAAAGAAACGAAAGTTACAACGGCCTGGTTTATTTAAATCCTTCATTAATATTCATTTTCATACACATTCCCACGATTTCCAACGAACGGAATGGCAGTTCGTCCCCCAATTGGTTCATTGAACCTGATTCTCGAACGTTTCGGTTTGTATGAGTTATCATCTTCCCCAGAATACCTCTTTGCTGAATCTGTAAAATAAGTTTATTTAGTCTGGTAAATGAAAACAATTTTGTTTGCTATTTTATAGAATATCACCTCCTCTTGTTCAAATCGAAACCAAGTAATGAATGCATTTTTTTGTGAAAGCCATTGTATATTATGGTTCCACTCCAACGTATAAGGGTATAAGCTATAATGAATTAAAGTCTTATTTTTGTGATTGAAGCTATATGTGTGTTGCATAAACAAGAAATGTTATAAGGGGTTATCATTTTGTAAACTCACTTCTAGGTCTTGTATGCATGACTACAGAATTTGTATTTTCAAAGACAAAGTCAAACCTTTCTTTTCTAATTTTGGCTTGTTTAAATGCTATTAATGTCAAAATCTACACCGGTTCCCAAAACAAAACCTTCTCAGAAAAGAACAGGCAAGAAAGGACCTCAGACGTTTTTTTAATAGCCTGGTAAAAATGTTATTTTTAAGTCACCAAAATTATTACAATATCTTGTGATTAATAATTAAACTCAATGTCAACTAATACCGCACAGCTAAAAAGAATCCCTTCGTCGTTTCTCCTCTTTTTGAGAACATTCCCCTTATTGCCTCAGCGAGTAGCAGATCAGTTGACATATCGAGCGACGTTCAGTTCCGTGGTCACTTGAAGGGAAAGGCCAACTTGGCCTCCAAAAAGCTTGGTGTGCTCTGCAGAGCGGGTCAGTATTTCATGCCGGTCCACCGTTTGCAACTTTATAGGGCGCAAATTCGGCCCCACATGGAATACTGTTCTCATCTCTGGGCAGGGGCACCCCAGTACCAACTCCTTCCATTTGACCACATCCAACGCGAGCGGCTCGAATCGTCGGCGACCAAGCTCTCTCTGATGGGCTTGATCCTTTGGCCTTGCAAAGAGATGTTGCTTCTCTTTGCATTTTTTACAAAATTTACCATAGGGAATGTTCTGAGGAACTGTTTGGAACGATCCCAGTCGCTGAGCACCATTCTACATCGCGACAGAATTCCAAGTTCCACCAATACCTCATAGAGGGTTTGGCATTCCTCCACAATGCGTTTTAATCGATCGACTTTGTGGTATCAGCTGTCGCCAGCAGTATTTCCGAACAGTTACGACTTAGGGACCTTCAATAAAAGAGCTTATTCCTTCCTTAAAGGCCGGCAACGCACCTGCAGCACCTCTTGTGTTGCAGATGTACATGGGCGACGGTAATCACTTATTATCAGATGAACCCCCCGTTTGACGCCTTTCCCATATAAAAAAAAGGTTAGGCAATCCGCCAGAGTCATAGATTAAAAATCATTAATCAATCAATCATAGTATATTAAATTCCCGTTATTATTATACTTATTACAATGATTGAAAGCTCTCATAGGTCTTTTATTTTCTTTTTAGGTAAATCCAGGTGGATTCCTGAATACTAAGAAAATATTCGTTTAGATAATATGCTTAAAACTGCACAAACATGCTCTTTGAGAAATAACTCTGGAACTATAAGACTAGATTGTAAATATAATTTCAGTGGACATGTTGTTTGAACTAATTTGCTACTGAACACTTTTACAAAATGATAAATAGAATACTTTCATTTAATTTTAAGGCAAACTCTTCCTTTTTAGTATTAAGTCTGCCAGTTTCTAAAGTAATTGCATTCCATGTGACTTTAGTTGTTTTTAATTTAATTTTATTGCACGTATAGCTTATCCTTACATGTTCTTATTCCTTTAGTTGTCCACTTGCTAAAGCATAGTTTTTTTACGGATTTTAACAACTATTCTAGTAAAACTTTATTAAATTCACTAGCTTTCGTAACATTTGCCAATTTATTTCTTAAAAGATATTTTGTAATAAATATAAAAATAATCTTACTAATGATTATTACCTACTTATTAGACAAACTGTATATTTATGCAATTGCCTTATCGAGCAAATATTATCTCATGTGACTTGATAAATGTTTATCTATTATGTACCATCTGGGGGTGTAAGGGAGAATATACCACCCTTTTCTAAAACCCAACCTTACCTACACGCGGTGCACCCTGCAGCCAACAAACGAGGCTCTAGCGACCGAATAACAGTGGGATATCCATCCGAATTTACCGAATGCTCCACATCGTCTCATCCATATGATCAGCATCATTAGTTTGAAAGTCCGGCACTGCACACACTATTCCGCTTACGCAGCGGGGTAAATATGGGCAAAGCTTTCAAGAAATATATGAAGAGTTTTGCTACCACTTTCATAGAGGTCTATGTTCAGCGGTGGACTAAAATAGACTGATATAGTAGTATGAAGTAAATTTTTGTCTATTATAACCATAGACGACTCTGTGATTCAAACCAAACCTTGATAAATAATAAACCACCATAAAAAATAATTTCTTTTTCGTTGTAAAATAATAATTTTCCTTAATGCTAACTAATAACTGTAATTCTTACATTCACCTGAATTCCGTCTTCTTCGACTAGAAGATAATTCAGTTTTTAAATTAAAATCTTTGTAAAAATATTTATCTTTTTTCTCTTGATCCTCTTTTATCGAAAGTAGTCTCGACAACCTATAAAACAAAACATATTAATTTATTCTAAACTGTATCGTATTATTCATTTTTATATCGATTAAAAAAGTGCAAAAATCTACAATTTTCCAATTTCATCCAAGTCGTCATTATTTAGTTCCTTCTTAGATAATGTATTTAATATAAGATAAAACTTTGAAAAGTTTTGTAGTTCTTTAATTTGCGTGCTTCCATCTTTTTTAAAATTATTTAAAGGTGGATATGTTTTAATTGGGTATTTCTTATGTTTAATATTATTTTTTGCCATAAATTCCCTTAGAATATCGCGTAACACACCGTCTTTTTGTAATAGCTTAAACCTGTCTTTGGTATAAAGAACATAAGGAGGAAGCGGTTTACTGTATAAATTTTCCTTTACTCTTGTATTTCTATGTAATTTATGATCACCGTCATCCTTTATATAAATGTTATCAAAATGCGTGTGACTGTTCAGCGATCTGAAGTTATCATCATATCTTTTGTCATTAAACCATTCAATGTCATAATCTTTGTCCCTCCTAGTTTGCTGTTCTAGTAACAATTCTTGCTGCATGGATTCCAAAATTTTATTTAAATTATTTTCTCTTAAATTGGTACTAATAACTTCTCTTGATAAAATATTTAATATTATTAACACTGCAAAGTATTAAAATCCAATAATTAATTAAAAGAAATTTTAATAAATAATTAATTTTTTTTTTGTTTATTTTAATTGTAAGTATATTAAATTGAACATTATGATACTACATGCATTTTTTTTAAAAAGTATATACTTTGAAATTTGTTTTAAGGACATTAATGAGACTGATTATTTTGTATTTAGTTGAAATGAATAATTAGGAACAAAAATATGCTAACAATATGACAAATTAAAAGTCAATTATATTTTGTTTAATGAAATTAAATCACGAAATAATGTCAATATTCCTATATATTTTCTATTATGGGAAAGGCGGCAAACACGTACATCTGCAACACCATAGATGCTGCAGGGGCGTTTAGAGGTATTTGGGAGATGGTAGGGAGAATGAGGAAGGGGATGGGTAGGGGGATGGGAAGGGGGATGGGAAGGGGGAGTGGGCTTCCGGTTACCTCATTCACCGAACGAAACGCAGAAGAACGAGATGCCTCTCCTTCACGCCGGTATACTGCATGGTCGTGGTACTACCTCGGTCGAACCGGCCCATTCGAGCAGCAGCTAAAGCAGCTGCTTAGCTCTACCACATAAAAAATGCACTTTATTATATTTTATTTTGAGAAAGTTCTCTTAGCTCTTTAGGTAGTAAAATTGCAGATATGTAGGTTTTCTCACCATCTTTTTGTAATGTTAAGGTTTATTTTATCGAAATGAATAGAAAGCAATTTACCAAAAAAGTTAAAGATGAAGTTGAAATTAAATTAATAACTGCAACTATATTTAATGGTCTATATGTAAATCAATATGGTATTACTTACGTTCAAAAGTACACATGATACTCAACATAATAAAAATAATACGTTGTGCATAAACCGGTACGCTTTTATGTGGTAAACGTATAAAGTTGAAAAAATAATAAACTGCTTAATTTGTTACGCCAATTTTCATTTTCTATTTTCTCTTATCAATTTCGAAGGCAAAAATGTTTATGTGAACAAAATGATTTCTATTTTTGTAAAAACAGTAAGTATTATAGTACTCTATTATATCTAATATACCTAAGCACCAAATCAGAATTCCACTTCAACAGTAAATTGGCGGACTTCTTGTTCTTCGTCACTCATCACACAAACTTTCATTATTGTTTTTCGCTATGTTCTTTTCGTTGTGCATGGCCGTTGTAATATAATTTTAAAGAAGAAATAACTTCAGACCAAGATTCAGATTTTTAATTTAGAATGCTAGTAGGAAATACTATATTATTTATATGCTATTAATACTTTTAGGTATTTTATATATTAGGTAATAACCAATTATTATGCATATATTTAAAAGAGTCTTAATACGAGCATCGCAGTTTTGTATTCTTTTTGAAAAGCCAGTAAGAAATTTTCACCAATTTATTTTATTCCACTGCTGAATATAGGCCTCTCCAAGTAAGCGCCAACGAAAACCAACATGCATTTGTTGAAAAGCTTCTCCATACTCAACGCTGGGCAAGCGAGTAGTCAGCGCAGTGCCAGTACCCTCCCACGACAGATGCTGCACCTCATTAATAGTCTGTGTTATTTGGGTTTGGCAAATTTGAATGGATTGTCCGCCATCATTCTGTCACCAGAACCTTGTTTGTTTGTTAGCCGAATGCACCACGTGCAGGTAAAGTTGGCATTTGGAGAAAGATATAGTATAGTCCCCCTTTAACCTCAAAATTAGTTTAAAATATAATATAGTAAGTATGTGTGTATTGTTAAAGTTTTCAAGTTATGTAGTTGGTAAGCGTAGCGCAAACCTCATGATGCTGCCTTCTATTACTAGTCTGTAGAATTTTGGGTCGGCATATGGATTTACCTCCATTAATCGGTCGCAAGAGCCGTTTTCCTTAGTGGAATAGATTGTAGATGTGTAGCTTGTTTTTGTTGTATGTAAAAAAGAAAAGTTCATGGTAAACTAATGTTAAGTAAGGTGCAATATACCATATGTTTCTCCAAATGCCAATCTTACTCACACGCTCAGCTCTGTACCGCACTAGCAATGAAGCTGTACCAACAAACACCAAAGCACGAACCCGCCTGCCCAGCTTAACCAGCATGAGTAAATCTTCCATAAAAGCCATCCCAAAGCGATTGACGCTTCCTTAGAGGTATCTTAGGTATTTGTTCAACCATGGATATCAGAAGTACATCGAAAATATTGTAAAGTTTATAAAATCTTATCTTTTCTACATACAAGTAGTAATGAATGCCTCGAAAAATTTTAAGAGTAACATCTTATGCAGAGGCTTGGAGGCCGAATTGCATATTTTAAAATTTTATTTAAATCTTTTTTAGCTGAAAGTTTAAACATGCAAATGGTTCTCTGTATGTCGAAATATAGCCCTTCCATTTGACCGCTAAGATTATGTTTATTTATATGTATCATTATCATAATTTATTATTTACAGTTTTTTGGTTTTCTTTATTAAGCTTTAATCAATAGTTTTTTTTACTGATTCTGTACTTAGTTCTTATGTATATTGTTACTGATATTGCAAAATGACTTGAATAAAGTAGTTTTAGTTGGGAAATTGGCAGCATCAGTTTATTACTTTTTCGTAATGTATAATTAATGGGCTTGTCATCGCGTTTAGTGTAAAAGTATGGAAATTCTAAAACATACATGATACATGGAAGTGTCAGGATCTGGTGTTCTTAGAAATGTGACTTACAGCTGTATCTTTTAAATTAATTGATATTCGTATTAGGTTCTTTTGAATAGTAAAGAGCGACAGTGATTTGTGCTGTTTCCCCATAAGATAGTGCCGTAACTAAGCCACGCATAAGCATACGCATAGTGAGATACTATATTTTTATTGTTGTCATCAGCAATTCATCCAAGCATAGAATATATAGTAAATATTGTTTTAAATTTAAAAGTCGCCAAAAAATTTTTTAAAAATATTTTAAACTTTAATTTTTATCTGAAACAAAGTCTCGGTCTGGTTTTGATTTCAAAAGTCGTTCAAAAATTGCCGATTTGTACTGACAAGCAAGTATGTTTATACAAATTATCTATTCCGAATGCTGTCAGAACTTTTTAGAATGGACCAACTTTCAGTAATGTCAACAACGCTATCGATCAGTTAATATGGTTTTGGTTTTTATTTTACTTTGTATTTATTTATGGTACTTTGTGTCGAAAATAGTTAGATATAAACATAAGAAAATCAATCTATTTATTAGAAATTATGACTTTTCAAGTCAAGTATTTTACAAAAATTATTATTTTTTACCTTCGAGAAACATTACAAATGCTGTATTTACAATATTTCTAACATACAAATTTACTTATTTCAACCTGTATGTTTTTCGGGTATAGTTTTTACCTGTATGTTGTATTTATAATTGAACCCGCGAATAACAGCTAGCTTTCATCGGTAGGTAAGTAGCCAACTTTTTATAATATATAGATTAAATACTTTGTAAAATATTAGTGAACCTCACATCGTCAAGTATAATTTTAAAACATCCTTTATATAAAAAAAAAGTAATTAATCACTTAAAAAGGGGTAGCCATTACTCAAATCCGCTTGAGTAAACTATAATCCTTAATTACCGTATTCGTTATTTAATTAATAATCCGCTCTTATCAACGGTGCTTACCCTAAAGGAAATGAGGCAAATAATTTTTAATACTTTAACATAAAATTATTTTTTATACGTCCGGTAGTAGAAGACAAGAGAGTAGTCAACGACAAGTGAGAGTATTAATAACTATGTCCATCGCATCATAAGCTTACCAGCTCTCGTGGCATAGTGTCTGTATTCGTATATCGTAAAATGTTTAATGCTGAAAGACAAACCAAATTTGCACAGAGTTGGTGGGTTCAGAGATCAAAAATTAGATAAAACAAATTGTAACCGGTACATAATTTTCAGGAACTCCTTTATCCGAACAGGACAATAACTCTTTTATCCTTAGACAATGATTATACGTCAGGACAAGCTCGTGCCGAGTACACTAAAAAACTACCCATCATGTGTACTACCGGACGCATCTGCAGCACCTCTGGTGTTGCAGATGTACGTGGGCGTCGGTAATCACTTACCATCAGGTGAACCGCTTGCTCGTTTACCGCCTTTCCCATTAATTAAAAAAAAAATTTGCATGCATGCCAAAACTTAAAAACCCTATTCATAAATGTAAATAATAAACCCGGACTATGTCGGACTTGCACTCACAAAAACCTCACAGTTTCGCCTTTGTTACACAGCGGCAGGACTGGAACGCTGACGCACATATCCCCAGCCCACCTGCACCGGCCACTTCTCGGAAGTAAAATTCTCTTCTTGCTAGAATTACAACCCCTAAAGTAAACAAATTGGCATAATATAAAATTATTCTCAAACTTTTATGTGACACGTCGCCTTATGTATTCCGAAATTTGACATCCCTTCTCATCCTGTGGGTGTGATAATGACTCGGCTGAGAAAAATGCATAAAGAATATTGTGGCATCTGTTGGATGAAGGAGCATCCCTCTCGAAAGTGCCAAGCCTAAATTATAGCACCAAGCGTGGTGGCTACGGCAAATCCTCGAAGTGGTAAAGGCTTATGCCCAACGGTGAACTATTTATTATATATCCTTAACAAAACCTATAACGGGGCTAACGCGATATTGATTCACAAAACAAAGGGCGAAACGAACAGTCAGAAAGTGTCACGTAATTATATGAAGGTAGAAATTTAATCTCATTTGATATTTTTAGTTCAATAACTTATCTCACGCTTTAATCGTACCTACTTACAAATAACACGCAAATTGTTTACGTTGAATTCGGTGTTATAAGGGAAGAATACATATTTGTGGAACGTAAAGAACCAAAAAAATGTGAAGATTCTAATCCGTCTTTTAAGTGAATATTAAATAAAAATGACGGCCTAATTGCCTAGTTGGTAGTGATGCTGCCTTCGTAGCTGAGGATCACAGGTTGGGGGAAACATTCATATGATCAATATAATAAAATTTGTGCGTAAGTCACTAATGTCTATTTATATATGAATATTTATATATGTATGAATATATATATTTATCAGCCCCTTCAGTTCATAAGACACTAATCCTAGTGTACGACTGGGTATATATAATAGTTAATATACATATACAGTATGAGGATGGCAAGGCTTAATTAAGAGCAGATGACGATTTATTGGATTATTCGTATGTATTTATATATAGAAGTATAAATATAATTTCGTACTATCTATGTGACAACCAGCCGTAAATTAATGACAACCTGGAGGCCATTTTTGATTCGTAAATGAAAATAATATGATGCTTCACAAAAAAAAATATAACACAAAATGTTATCTCTACACGATCTGTAAATATGACATAGAAATGAGCACTTTAAAATATTGGGATTAATTTTTTTTTTTTTTTAAATTTTAAAATATAATATAAAATAGATTTTTATAAGTATCAATTTACTCTAATTAAAACTCTACTATTAAGAATAAAGAACTTTGAAAATAATGGTGATATTACAAGGCACAATGGTTCATTAAAACGGCCGGAAAATAAGGTGTGGAAACTTGGAATGAAAGCTCTGAGCTTTGGCGCTAACTAGTACGAATCTCGGCCACTTGCAATAAAATATTCAAAGCGAGACCTCACCTGGGCTACTATTACAACACATTTATATATACTTTTATCGTGTTATTTCTCGGCGGACTATGCTAAAGAAAATTGAATTTTAAGGATTATAGTACTTACGAAGCAAAACATCGCTATCATAAAAAAAAAAAATTGTGCATAGTATGTAATGTCATCTAATTATAGAAATAACAAAAAACCTCTCAGTATAAAAGTTCATTTTCTATTCTGGGTCAAAACTTAACAATGTACAATGTTTTTAGGAAATCTGGCCAGAATTATAGTCACGGAGAACAGACTTGAAAATGTAAAAATTAATAAGAAGCTCCAATAAACTCATCCACTTTTAATTTGTATTTATTTACTACTATTATATAACTCTAGTTTAGTCTGCTGAACGTGGAAGTGGAGGGGCTTATCAAGAAAGTGCCAGCGAAAACACACGTATACTTCTTAAATAGTTTGCCCAAAACTCACCACGCTGGGCAAGCCGGTTAGTGAGCGCAGTGCCGGTACCTGCTCCCCATCATATATATATATATATATATATATATATATATATATATATATATATATATGATGAGGAGCTATTCTGCTATATTATAATTGCATGTTAGATGGCCAGACAGACATTCACAAGGGCAGACCCTTTAGTAGGCGAGTAGTTTAGTAGCCTCTTTCTGTAGGTGACGAGATGGGTTTAATTTCTTAATGACTCGTCCACAGCGCCACCCATCGGGTCAAACATTTGCGATTTTCTTTGACAGGTTCTGTACGTGTTTTACCAGTTCTACCACGTCATTGTCGTCGAATCATAGTCCGATTACTAGTAGTCGCGTATGACGACAACGTCCCTTAGACAATGACTAAAAACATTGCTGCCGGTCACCGGTCTGGTAAATTTAAGTTTAACATACTAAAGATTTCGTTCCACCATTTCACCGGAGACCATTACATTTTGTAGGCACTTTCCTTAGTCGGTTTTTACAGGATGAGATGGGTTTCATGGCATGATTTACGCCGCATTTAAAGAGTTTTTTGCGTGTACGCACATAAAACTCTTCCGCATTCAATGAAATATGTTAATTTATTGAAAACGGGAAAAATGTTTTTTTCTTAGCCTGTGCGCGGGGAGCGAATGGCTGATTACGAAAACACCAACGTTATAGCGTAAACCTAAATCCCATAGACTAGTGATTGTGACACTGCTCCTTATCACTAGTTCTTGTGAATTCGTGCATATTAAATTAAATTTTTTAAACAAGTAGATATTTAAATAACTGACAATGGTGTTGGTGTTGAGTATATAAAACCAAAAATTATTACTCTGCAACACAATACCTTAGCAACTCCTTAGGAAAAATTAATAACAAATTAATTTTTATTTGCCTTTAGTTCTAGAAGGCCTATAGCAAGCCAGGATGATGAAAAAGATGAAGAATCATTCGTTAGTTATGAAAATATTAGAAGTAAAGTAACAGGCTATAAATGATCAAAAAGTCCATTTTAATCTTCACCAAATTTACACAGACCCCCACTGCAATTTTATCATTATGGACAATGAAAAAATTTGTTGAAAAACTAATATACACGCTTTTCTTTTTCCCATTTCATCAGGTAAAATTAATAGGAATCGGCATTTCTAATGAGCTAAAACTCGACGTGCTTATCACTCACCAGCTACTCAAGGATTCCGCTGCCCCCCTTCAAGCTCTATCGTTAGAATTGCTCGACGGTATTATATTATTGTATTGTCATCGGTTCATATTACTTGTGCTAAATTCCTAATTTTTGTAATGTCTGTAAGTGGTTGAAAATTTAATTGAAAGAATCCATTGTATTGATTCATATATACGTTATACGTACATAGTATACAGGTCAAGCTCCTTAAAGAGTATCAAAAATTTTAAAATTAGCCAAAGTAATCATTGAATATATAAAAAACGAAAAAGAAATGCAGTCGAATTGATAACTTCTTTCTTTATTGTCTTTTTCGTCGGTTTATATTATAACTCTCATATACATGCCTAATAATATGCTGAATATAAATTGTCTAGTGTGGATACAGCAAAGTAATGTACGTTTGGGACCAGACGTCGCCTTCTTTAATTACTGCGATGCCGACGCACCGCTTGATTATTCGATTTCCGATGTGACAATTAACATCGGCTTTCAGAAAAGGCTACTGTATTCTTTAGTTAAAAGCAATCCAACGCTTTTAATTGTGTGCAACGTGCATGGTAGTGTACGTTCCCTATACCTTCTTCATCAGCTTATCATCCAGTATATATGTCCAGTAGTGTTATCACTAATGAATATATACTAATTTCTTCCCGGGATTTTATCCTCGTATTATACTCTGACTCGGGTGCAGTTTTATTTATAATGTGGTTTAGTTATAAATACACACGTTAATTGTTCATAGGGTTCCGAACAATGAATGTAACATTTAAATCGTTCTGTGGTTTTTGTGTGGGGATCCTCTATTGACCACAACTTGAGAGATATTCCGGGACTAAAAGTATCGGAGTTTTTATTTTAAGTCATACGCTTTCCAACAGTGTAAACCTTTTTCTAATTGCTACAATATTTTTAGTAAAAATCGTGTATTGTTCAATTCTGTCATTTTCCTGGGATAAAAAGTATCCTACAGTAACTAAAAATCGGTTAAGTTTCGAGTTAGGCGTTTATCTTATCCCAACAGGATTTTCAAATATCTTCAATGTACAGACTTAGCTTTTTTACACAGGTATAGATCTACTGGACCTACGCTTCTGTTGTTTTTCTGTCTGCTCAAATTAGTCAATCTTACAACGAAATTCGTTACTTTTCAAAAAGGGAAAAACGCAACACAATCTGCGAAAAAAAAATTGTGAAGTTTATAGACTTAACGCAGTATCAGTAGGAGTAGAACAAATTGGTTCAAGCGTCTTCAGTCCGGGAATTCTTTAGGTAGTGTTAGATTAACTTCAAGAGAGGACGGTCAAAACTACTTGTGGCAGTTTTTTGATCAGTGGTCCCAAATTTTCTACAGCATTGGGATTATGTCATTACCTACAAAATGGCAACAAGTTACCAAACAAAATGGCACATATACGTATAATCAAATGTAAATGAACTACGGCGTAGTTCCCGTTGGTCTAAAATTATTAGAATTCAACATTATAGAAGGATTCATCCTCATTGAATAAGTCAAGGCAAAAAAAATATCTTAAATGTTTTATTTAGTTATTCTTATTACAAACAGTCAATGATCCCTATTGCATTACGTGTACAATGGTTACCGCTCAGGAGCCAATAACTCATCGTTTAAATGCGTTCCACCGCACTTTTCGCAAAGAACTATAAAATTCTGTAAAGAAGAGAAATACGGGTTAAATTAGTAACACTAATAAGAAAATTGCAATTAATAACATCAAAAGGTGACTGGTAAAACGTTAGCCCACCCCCTCTCTTCTAAAACTAAATATGCAAAGATATTAGGCACGTGGCACGTTTTCACGTGGTACAGCCAAGCGGCGGCTTTTGCTGCCGCAGGAATGGGCCGGCTCGTCCGGATAAGTACCACGGCCTCGCAGAATACCGGCGTGAAGTAGAGGCATCTTGTGCTTCTGCGTTTCGTTCGGTGAGTGAGGTAACCGGAGGGCCACATACCTTCCCTATTCCCCTCCTCTTCCTTCCCATCCCCCAAATATCGTTAAAGGCCAGCAACGCACATGCAGCATCTGTGGTGTTGCAGATGTATGTGGGCGACGGTAATCACTTACCATCAGGTTATGCCTCATCTTGTGCTTCTGCGTTTCGTGCGGTGAGTGAGGTAACCGGAGGCCCTCTCCCCCCTCCCCCCGCCCCAAATATGGAAGCGGTATTTAATTTTGAGCTACCCCAGGAGGGTACCAGTACCTACGGTTCTGGAGAATCCCTCACTGAGCATCCACGTTCAGGCTTTCCTACGCTACCTAATCGTGGATGCTCAGTCTGCCCCGCGTATTCTGGGGGGGGCAATAATCCGCTCTCTTTCTTTCCTACTCGAGGCAAACGCAGCAAGGAAACTATGGCATCCCCTACCGCGCTCGCCGTGGATTTCTGCAATATCAGGGGACTCCACTCGAATCTTAGCGCCGTTCATTACCATCTTGAAACGGCGAAGCCAGCCTTGCTTTTTCTTACAGAGACCAGATATCGTCTCCGGCTGATACCTCTTATCTCCATTACCCGGGGTACAAACCAGAACACCTTTGTGCCCCGTGCCGGAGTTTGCGTATACGTCAGAGATGATATCTGTTCTCGACGCCCGGTAGTCTTGAAGGTTTGGACCCATTCACCGTTTGGCTGCGCATCGACAGCGACGACCATCCGCGCGTCTATGCGTGCCTTTACAGGTCCCATAGCGGTAATACCGTAACTGACCGACTCATCGACCACATCCAAATGGCTACAGATTCCGTGCTACAACAGATCCCATCCGCAGAGATCGTGATTCTCGGCGATTTTAATGCCCACCACACCGATTGGCTCGGTTCTCGCATAACCGATCATGCGGGAGATCTGTTCACGACTTTGCATTAGCATATGGCCTGACACAACTGGTAACCTCGCCGACGCGGATCCCAGACGTGGAAGGTCATACACCTTCCTGTTGGACCTTTGCTGACCTCACACCCGGACGGATATTTGGTCTCAGTCGATGCCCCTCTTGGCTCGTCGGACCACTGTCTGATCCGGAGTGGTGTTTATCGCGCGCCGATCCCGAACGCGATCTGCGGGCTTCCGCCGTGGCACTATAGGTCGGCAGATTGGGATGGAATGCGGTCTTTCTTTTGCTTCCTACCCATGGGGCAGGTTTGCTTCTCGCTGGATGATCCCAACGCCGTTGCAGATTCTGTCACCGATGTGGTACTTCAGGAATGGGGAAACTTTTATTCCGTTCTGCAGTGCCTGTCGGAGGTAAATCCCAGCCTTGGTTTGGTCGCACCTGCAAAATAGCGTCACGCCGAAAGCGGAAGTGCTACCAGGCCTGGGCCGATGCATCGGCGTCTCGGGATGCAAAACCAGTGCTCTTAAAAACGAGTACAACTCTGCCTCCAGGTCCTTCAAAAGAGTTATCGCTGCGGCAAAGTTAAAGCACATTGGCAGAATTGGCGCGAGACTAGTTCGCCTCCCATCGGGATCCCGCGCATTCTGGTCTCTCGCCAAGGCTGTCCAGGGAATTTCTGTCAGCCATCTCTCCCATCTCTACACAAGGAGGATGATTCGCTGGCCCATACTGCAAAAGAGAAAGCTGATCTCTTGGGCTCTTTTTGCATCCAACTCGACTCTTGATGACCGGGGAAACTCTCCACCTACCATCCCGTGGTGTAAGTGCTCCATGCCGGAAATTCAGTTTCTGCAGAGCTCAGTGCGAGTGTACCCGCTCCCTGGACATTCATAAGTCGAGTGGGCCGGACGAACCTCCAATTGTGCTGAGGATGTGTGCCCCTGAGTTGGCACCGGTTCTCACGCGTCTTTTCCGGCACTCCTACTCTTCAGGCGTCGTCCCGGAATCTTGAAGACAGCATTTGTGCATCCAATACCCAAAAGGCGACCGCTCTGATCCGTCCAACTACAGGCCTATTGCCATCACCCCCTTGTTATCTAAAATAATGGAGTCACTCATCAACACCCAGCTCCTGAGGTACCTGGAGGAACACCAGCTCATCAGTGACCGACAGTACGGTTTCCGTCGCGGACGATCAGCTGGTGATCTTCTAGTTTACCTGACTCACCGATGGGCAGAAGCAGTTGAGTCCAAGGGGGAGGCTTTGGCGGTTAGTCTGGACGTAGCGAAAGCATTTGATATGGTTTGGCATAAAGCGCTTCTTTCAAAGCTTTCATCTTACGGGGTTCCTGAGAGATTGTGCAACTGGGTCACCAGCTTCCTCACGGATCGGAGCATCAAGGTTGTTGTCGACGGTGCATGCTCGACCCCAAACCCGTGAATGCTGGTGTTCCACAAGGCTGTGTGCTATCTCCCACTGTTCCTTCTGCATATCAACGACATGCTACAAATCAGTAGCATTCATTGCTATGCAGACGACAGCACGGGTGATGCCCTATATACAGGCCGTGCGAATATTTCTCGGGAACACGTCGACGAGTGCCGGAACAAACTTGTGTCTGAAGTCGAGACCTTGTTATTCAAAGTCTCGGATTGGGGTCGACGTAATTTGGTCCTATTCAACCCCAAAAGACACAGGTTTGCGCGTTCACCGCTAAAAAGAATCCCTTTGTCGTTTCTCCTCTTTTTGAGAACATTCCCCTTATTGCCTCAGCCAGTATCAGAATCCTTGGCGTTGACATATCGAGCGACGTTCAGTTCCGTGGTCACTTGGAGGGAAAGGCCAAATTGGCCTCCAAAGCTTGGTGTGCTCTGTAGAGCGGGACAGTATTTCATGCCGGTCCACCGTTTGCAACTTTATAAGGCGCAAGTTCGGCCCCACATGGAATACTGTTCTCATCTCTGGGCAGGGGCACCCCAGTACCAACTCCTTCCATTTGACCGTATCCAACGTCGAGCGGCTCGAATTGTCGGCGACCAAGCTCTCTGATCGGCTTGATCCTTTGGCCTTGCGAAGAGATGTTGCTTCTCTTTGCATTTTTTACAAAATTTTCCACGGGGAATGTTCTGAGGAATTGTTCGGATTGATCCCAGCTGCTGAGTTTCACCATCGTACATCGCGACAGAATTCGAAGTTCCATCGATACCACCTAGATGGTTGGCATTCCACCACAGTGCGTTTACAATCGAAGTTTTCTGCCACTTCTTCCTGGATTTTTATCCTCGTATTATACTCTGACTCGGGTGCAGTTTTATTTATAATGTGGTTTAGTTATAAATAGACACGTTAATTGTTCATAGGGTTCCGAACAATGAATGTAACATTTAAATCGTTCTGTGGTTTTTGTGTGGGGATCCTCTATTGACCACAACTTGAGAGATATTCCGGGACCAAAAGTATCGGAGTTTTTATTTTAAAAAAAAAAAAAAAAAAAAAAAAAAAAAAAAAAAAAAAAAAAAAAAAAAAAAAAAAAAAAAAAAAAAAAAAAAAAAAAAAAAAAAAAAAAAAAAAAAAAAAAAAAAAAAAAAAAAAAAAAAAAAAAAAAAAAAAAAAAAAAAAAAAAAAAAAAAAAAAAAAAAAAAAAAAAAAAAAAAAAAAAAAAAAAAAAAAAAAAAAAAAAAAAAAAAAAAAAAAAAAAAAAAAAAAAAAAAAAAAAAAAAAAAAAAAAAAAAAAAAAAAAAAAAAAAAAAAAAAAAAAAAAAAAAAAAAAAAAAAAAAAAAAAAAAAAAAAAAAAAAAAAAAAAAAAAAAAAAAAAAAAAAAAAAAAAAAAAAAAAAAAAAAAAAAAAAAAAAAAAAAAAAAAAAAAAAAAAAAAAAAAAAAAAAAAAAAAAAAAAAAAAAAAAAAAAAAAAAAAAAAAAAAAAAAAAAAAAAAAAAAAAAAAAAAAAAAAAAAAAAAAAAAAAAAAAAAAAAAAAAAAAAAAAAAAAAAAAAAAAAAAAAAAAAAAAAAAAAAAAAAAAAAAAAAAAAAAAAAAAAAAAAAAAAAAAAAAAAAAAAAAAAAAAAAAAAAAAAAAAAAAAAAAAAAAAAAAAAAAAAAAAAAAAAAAAAAAAAAAAAAAAAAAAAAAAAAAAAAAAAAAAAAAAAAAAAAAAAAAAAAAAAAAAAAAAAAAAAAAAAAAAAAAAAAAAAAAAAAAAAAAAAAAAAAAAAAAAAAAAAAAAAAAAAAAAAAAAAAAAAAAAAAAAAAAAAAAAAAAAAAAAAAAAAAAAAAAAAAAAAAAAAAAAAAAAAAAAAAAAAAAAAAAAAAAAAAAAAAAAAAAAAAAAAAAAAAAAAAAAAAAAAAAAAAAAAAAAAAAAAAAAAAAAAAAAAAAAAAAAAAAAAAAAAAAAAAAAAAAAAAAAAAAAAAAAAAAAAAAAAAAAAAAAAAAAAAAAAAAAAAAAAAAAAAAAAAAAAAAAAAAAAAAAAAAAAAAAAAAAAAAAAAAAAAAAAAAAAAAAAAAAAAAAAAAAAAAAAAAAAAAAAAAAAAAAAAAAAAAAAAAAAAAAAAAAAAAAAAAAAAAAAAAAAAAAAAAAAAAAAAAAAAAAAAAAAAAAAAAAAAAAAAAAAAAAAAAAAAAAAAAAAAAAAAAAAAAAAAAAAAAAAAAAAAAAAAAAAAAAAAAAAAAAAAAAAAAAAAAAAAAAAAAAAAAAAAAAAAAAAAAAAAAAAAAAAAAAAAAAAAAAAAAAAAAAAAAAAAAAAAAAAAAAAAAAAAAAAAAAAAAAAAAAAAAAAAAAAAAAAAAAAAAAATTGTGAAGTTTATAGACTTAACGCAGTATCAGTAGGAGTAGAACAAATTGGTTCAAGCGTCTTCAGTCCGGGAATTCTTTAGGTAGTGTTAGATTAACTTCAAGAGAGGACGGTCAAAACTACTTGTGGCAGTTTTTTGATCAGTGGTCCCAAATTTCTACAGCATTGGGATTATGTCATTACCTACAAAATGGCAACAAGTTACCAAACAAAATGGCACATATACGTATAATCAAATGTAAATGAACTACGGCGTAGTTCCCGTTGGTCTAAAATTATTAGAATTCAACATTATAGAAGGATTCATCCTCATTGAATAAGTCAAGGCAAAAAAAATATCTTAAATGTTTTATTTAGTTATTCTTATTACAAACAGTCAATGATCCCTATTGCATTACGTGTACAATGGTTACCGCTCAGGAGCCAACAACTCATCGTTTAAATGCGTTCCACCGCACTTTTCGCAAAGAACTATAAAATTCTGTAAAGAAGAGAAATACGGGTTAAATTAGTAACACTAATAAGAAAATTGCAATTAATAACATCAAAAGGTGACTGGTAAAACGTTAGCCCACCCTCTCTTCTAAAACTAAATATGCAAAGATATTAGGCAAAACATTTGCCACTGTCAGACACATATACAAATCGGGTTGGTGTAATTCTTCCATTCACAAAGAACTGCTAGAGCCTCGTATGCCTGCTGGTTTACAGTAGGGTACGTCGCGTGCAAATGACGTTAGGAAAATATAAAACCAAAGGAGCAGCTTATGTATATATTTTGCTGGGCGAAGGCCTCCTCAATACTTGAACGGGTTTATGAAGCCGGAAAGAGTCCTCCGACACGCTGCTGCAATAAGTATTGGCGGACTCTACATGTCCTCGACATATCCTTATTTTATCTCAGACATTTAGGCTTTTTTTCCTTCACCGCTGCGCACGTAGTGAATTGCATAAGTACTTAAAATTTCAATTAACAATTTTAGTATTGTAAGTACGGTATTCAAACCAAGTCATTCGCGTATTAGGAACTTAAAGCGAGTGCCCTGAGTGCTCCATGGAGAATTCCCCTTATACCTTAAATATCAATATCATTATGATTATGACATAGTTAGAGGAAAATTGTAGTAAGCAATAATTGGAAAAAGTAGAGAATAGTAAAGTAAATTTTGTGGTAAGGAATATAGAATTTTCACCCTGATTCAAAGTTCGAATAATTAGCAATTTTTTTACACGTTTTAAGAATCAATGATAAAGCAAGTACCATTAAGTTGGTCTGTTGCTGTGAACTAAAAGGTATGTAACGGAACTCTTGAATGGCTACTAGTGAACCCGTGGAATTTCGGCTCATTAGATTTGCCTTAACGAGTCCTATTCAATTCACCTAATAACGAGGTCCTAATGAAAGGGGGAAGAGAAAAGCGCGTATTTTAATTTATAACCTGTAATTTATTAAACTAGATAGCTATTTAATTAGGTAATGTTTTTTCTGTCTTAGTTCTTACGAATTACTAAATTGGAACCAATGGGGTCTTGCTGTTTTTAATAATTGATGTGTATTTACAAAGTATTCAGTACATAATGTACCGAAAATCCAAATTATTTTAAGAACAAGGTCAACATTCTACACCAAATATCCAAATGTCAGGTTTGTACCTCATTCCGTTTACGAGCTAGAGATCCCATCCAAAACAGCTGAGTGATATAGGGCTCTGTATAGCCCTTTGGGTAAGGAATCCACAAATTCATGGGAGTGGGCACAGCGTAGTGAGTATTGGCCAACCTTTCTATAAATATTTTATTGACGCTTTCTTTGAAGGCTTATGGCCAGCAGTACATTTATATAGTTTGATAAAGAACCAGATTTTGTAATAAAATATACTCACGAGATTATACTGTTCCCTGAGTAGATCCATGGCTTTGAAATAATTTTGCACCGTTTTTGTTCTATGTTTTTCCATTAATTTAACAGATCGTCTACATAATTCTTCTAAATGTGAGAGATCAGTCGGCTCCCCTCGTTGCTCACGACGTCGCCCAAAACTCGCTCCCCAAATATGATGACTACGTGACCTCCTGGTTCTCTCTCTTTCGTCTCCATATCTCCTATTTTGTACAGAAAAAGTTGGTAAATTCACCATGATGTAGTTGCTACGACTTATTTCTAAATAATGATAGAGATACATTACTTTCTACTATTTTATACTACTACACTAATTACTCGGATTTAAAGAGTAATTATGTAATTACCAACTTATTTCTTCTAAGAATATAATACTACTGAGTAATAAACTTATAGTGGATCATTTTCAGGCTGTTAAGGAATTAACTAATAAATACTTGACTAACTAATATTACTACTATTCTAACTAATAACTAATTTACTAATTACAAGAAGCAAAATTAAAACTGTACCGACTATGTAATTAAACTATTTTAAGTAGTTAACAATTAATTATTTATTAAATGAGATGTGACAAAAGTAAATATTTAGTAAATAACTCACCTGTTTAAAGTGGCAATTAAGGTCTATTCAAATTTACGCGAAACCCGCGTGAGATGCTAGTGTAAATCCGAATGCTATCAAAAGATAATTCTATGACTCCTTTCACACTTGCGATGTGGTGACCGTACGGGGGTACACCGAACAGCGGTTACATAGTGATGGTTACCACGCGTTTCACGAAACGCGATGGCCAATTGTGTAAAGATGCACGCGGTTTGCCTACATTACCTCTCCGAAATATCATTTGCGGCGCGCCGCGAGGTCGCGACATAAAATAACTCTCTTCATTTTTTTCTTTCATCCTCGCACATACAAAGACATCACCATTTACTTACATTCCGGAATCGGAATAAAAGCCTAAGTAATACACCATAAAGAGAAGGCTTCAATGCTTTTTTCATACTCATGGTTTAGCCAAACATGGTTCCGCAACTAACTTTTGTACACCCGGGAAGAAAATCGTTATGCACATTACGCGATTGACGCAGTCGAGTTTCCTCCCGGCGATTACCAGATTTTTAAGGCTTTTTTCCGGATTGCACCAGAAAAGGGATATTGTTTTTCTATCAAACAGCGCAAGCCGGCACCCTTAAAATATAATATTTCATTATCTATATATTTAATTTGATTTGCACTTTTACATGATAATGTTGACTCTTAATATGTCAAATATATTATAATATTTGTAATTTAGCAGACTTGAATATGAAAAAAAAAAATAAGTTAAAATAAGTAATTATTTTACCAAAAATTTGTAATTTTTTATAATAAAATTAAACAACATCATGACATAGTTCCCGTGAAAATAGCTATTATTTATTGTAATCACAAAACTATTTCCATTATCCTCTCGACGTGGCGTAGAGTAACTTTGAGGTATATTACGTTTCGCAATTTCTAAAGAAAGGGTGTAATGCAGAGAATTCTATGGGCAAAACAAATGGAATTCACGAAAATCCGTTATTATGTGATGGATGTGCTTATTCACCGTGATATGTACAAAGTATCTCAGATATTATACCAGTGTTTCGCACGCAAGATTTCAATATTTATGTTTATTGTTTATGGAACTCCTTTGTATACTAAATATTCCTTTATATTACAAACTATTTTTATAATATTTTATAATGATTTTTAATATAATTCTTGAGTTCTTTTTGCGAACCAGAAAATGTCTGAGTAGGTTAATCCGTCATCTGTCTGAAGATTTTCAAAGCTCTTTTAAAACTTAGTCGACAATCACGATACCGACGGGAAGAAGGGTAGTGGTAGATTTACCTACACTAATACTATAAAGATTAAAAATTGACTCTTTGTATTTTTGCATCCGTTTAGTAGTTTCTGAGATTACAGAAACTACAGAACCGGTTTCCAAACTTCCTAACCTAATGACCCTGATGTTCTCCTGGTCGATTCGGACCGCGGCGACAAGTGACGAATACTATCGGCGGTTGTCAATTGCACAGTAGATGCAATAGTGCCGCAAGTACCTCCGCAAATATATAAAATGTTATATAATTAGCACGCACTTGTGGGAGAGAGGGTGGTGATCTTGTCCTGGAATATAGCTTTATTATTATTAGCATGCGGAATTGTGTAAAGTGACTCCTTAACTTGACTGATAGCTAACTATCCAAATCTGTGCAAAATAAGCTAAAAAAAATAGCCATAAATAATCAAGCATAAATTCCTTAGTATTTAGGCACAACAAAACAATTTTTTTTTCTTTTTATGGAAAAGACGGCAAACGAGCAAGCGGTTCACCTGATGGTAAGTGATTACCGTCGCCCACATACATCTGCAACACCATAGATACTGCAGGTACGTTGCCGGTCTTTAAGGATATTTGGGAGATGGGAGGAAAGAGGAGAGGAATAGGGAGGGGATGTGGGCCTCCGGTTACCTCACTCACCGAACGAAACGCAGAAGCACAAGATGCCTCTACTTCACGCCGGTATTCTGTGAGACCGTGGTATCAATCTGTTCGAGCCGGCCCATTCGAGCAGCAGCTAAAGCCGGCGCTTGGCTCTACCACGCAGAATTCAGACAGCAGTACAGTTTTATTAACAGATGTCGGTTTTGACTATAGCGACCAGGATAAGTAAATACCATAGCAATGTAGGTATTCTAGCAAATACACAGACAGTCACTCGTCCTCACTGCCGATGAAGCGACATAATCGCAGAAAGGTTAATGCATATGATTATCAGTCATGTACGAAGTTTTAAAAAATAGATTTCCGCAACGTAACGCCCTAGTCTATTAACAATTGAAATCTTTTGATAATTTCTCATGTATTTAGATACCAAACCAAAATTCCAAGGATTTTGTTTCATTTATTTTGTTTTGAAATAACAAAATCCTTGGAGTTTTGGTACAATAAAAAGGAATTCCCCTTTTTGGCACACGCAACTTTTGAAACACCAATACAGGGAAATGATTAATGGTTATTAGTATTCTGTGCTCGATCTCGAAATTACGCTCCTTAAACCTTAATAGGCCACCTTGCCCACGCGTTGAGATCTCGCCATATTGTTGGGTAGCCTTTATATTGTGTATTGCACAAGCAGATTTGATATTGATTTTCGCGACAATTGATTTTCTTTGACATCCTTCAGTTAACAAAGTGGAAAACTTGAAAATCGCGTTATTTAAGAATAACTCATATTCGGCGGTGGCACCAGTGCTGCCGAAACAGCTCGAAGGATTAATGATGTATATAAAGAAGTTACTGTAAAAGAAAGCACGGTACGTTTTTAGTTACAACCTAGAGTCTAAGTTTTCATTCTATGATTATGACTTCCAAAACAAACCCTGCGGACGACCGAAGACCCAAGTTGACAATGAATAATTAATGGTGATCGTGGAAGTCGATCCATAGCAAGCCACGTCAGAGTTAGTTACGACATAGTTAGGGGCAGGCTTCGGAGTGGATGACAAAATAATTTTAAGTTACTTGACACAAATTGGAAAAGCGAAAGAGCTCGAGAAATGGTTACCACATGAATTGAGTGAAGCACACCTACAAACACGCATTGAGTGCTGCGTTACATTACTCGACGGTCACAATAACGTGGAAATTTTGAATTGTATCGTTATTTGTGGTGAAAAAAGCATACTGTACGAAAATCCGAAACGCTCACCACAATGGATGAACCTAGGAGAACCGGTCAAATCCTGTCCTAAGTGAAAATTTACTCAGAAAAAGGTACTGATGAGTGTTTGGTGGACATACTCTACAGCTACCTAATAGATGGCCAGACGATTTCGGCAGATCTGTATTATCAACAATTGCAAACCATGATGGAAAAGCTAACCGTTAAACAACTGAGACTGATAAATTGATCTAGCCCACTGTCGCATCATGACAATGCTGGACGCCATACTAGAGACAGACTACACGAGAGACGGTCGCTGAATTAGAGAAGCTACGATTGGAATGCCTCCGACACCCACCATACTCCCCGGACCTTGTTGACCAACTATTTTCGGAACAATTTTTTCGGAATTTGGACAATTTCTTGTAAGGAAAAAAATTTAATTCCAATGAGGCAGTCCAAACTGCTTTCAAAGATTTTATTGATTCTCGCTTCCAAAATTTTTTCAGCAATGGAATCAATGAACTATCTATAAAAAGGCGAAAGTGCATAGAAAATAATGGTACATACTTCGAATGATTAAATATATCATTCCATAAAAAAATCGTTTTAAACTCTTTCCATATAATACGCTTATTTCATATCCTATCTATTATTAACAGGTGTAAGTCATACTTTAAAGATGTATAACAGAAATAAATTATTATTCATTACCATCATAGCCGACTTCGGTTTTTTCATCCCTTGCCGGTTAATAGTAGATAGTGTGCCTCTAGTAGCGGAGCCTTTCTCAATGGGAAACTTTCCTATAATCACCACGCATGGTAAGCAGTTTGACCATAGCAGTACCAGACGCCTCCCACCTGAGACGCTGCTACCTGTGGTGGGATTATATTTTCAGCCTGACATTTTTTTGAGATGGCCATCTACCGGACGTCATGAGAAGACTATTTCAAGGCCCTTGACGACTGTTACGAAACACGCGAAGCAGAGGGGAACAGATTTTCTTAGGCCGCCTGCTCACGACCACGTCCTCGTTTTTATTCGTCTGTCAATAGCCCAATACCACACAGCACGATCTTGTGACACGAATGAATCCTATAAAGACAAATCCTTCGCTAATGTTCTAGAGCCGATATCTATAAATATAGTATCGTGCACTACTTAAGTTCTATTATTAATTCATTCAAAATATTAACATTACTAACATAAAATTTATAAAGGCGTAAAAAGAATAAATTCTCCAAGATCGAAACAATTAAATTCATTTATTTGTTTCGATATTTTTTTTTCCGGGAGAAAAAGTGACGAGTACCGAACCTCGACGTGCTTACTCAAAGCTTTTCCCTTAGTAGACAATAATATACAAAATATGAAAGGTTGCAACAGTTTCTTACGCCAGTACCTAAATACAACATTCACATTAAATACATATTTGCCATTATTCGTAGAATTGTTAAAATATTACTTCTAAATAAAACGCAGAATGTGAGAAAAGGGAACGATAAATTATTACAAAAGTGTTGCGAAAGTCGCGTAGGCCACGTCTCACTTGAATATTTTATTGCAAGTGCCCGAGATTCCTAATAGTAAACGCAATTGCTCCACGCTTTTCTTACAAGTTTTCACAGCTGATTTTCCAGACATTTTAATAAGACATTTCAGAAACTTTATACTTAAGTATAATAGATTTGTTATGTTTTCGTAACTGTTATGTTTTAAATAGCTATTATTACTCCAAAGAGATGGTTAACTATGTCTAAGATATATTTACTCGACCTACAAACCTAGGAAAGTAAACATCACAACAAATTAATTATAAATATAATAAAAATGCTAAAAGTACAAATATAACAAATAAAAACACTAAAGATAAAAGCTGTCACGGCAGTATACCCATTATTGGGTTGATTAAAGGAATAGATATTTATTTAAGTCTGTTTAATCCGCTTTTCACCAGAGTATATTTGGCACAATGTGACAGGTGATGAGCATATCGTCATCTTAATCTCCAGGCCAACAATACAAATCATATATGAGTTTCGAAAGATTTATGGAACCCAAAAAACGTGAGCCTCCACATTGGGGATCGAACCAAATTCTCCCGTTTCGAAGGCAGATCCCTTAACTATTCGCCTATTATCCGGCGGACTGAAGGTTTTAAAGCTTTTTTTTATATTTTTTCTTAAACAGTAATTTGTCAGTATACTCCTGAGTATTTGCCATTTTCACCACGCTTGTCAAACAGGTTGGCTATCTGTCCGTCGATGCTGTTGGCCGTTAACGGTCTGGATTTGTATTTGAGATGGTTACTGCGTCATCTTTCGGGAGCCACGAAATTTCTCTGGCATTTGCCTTGGTCGCCTTTTACGATTCCCTCACGATTAGATGGAGTGGAAGATTAAATTACGCCCCCACTACGCAACACCTACTTACAACATATGTATATAAAACACCAAATTTTTTCATTGGCGCCATCTTTGTTTTGTGAAGTACCCCGAAACATACAAGAAACATAATCTCACTTACATGTGATGTTCTAGAGGCATTCCAGCGTAAATATATTCATTCGTACAGAGTTAATTTGTAATGTTTGAGGTTTAGTTTCATAAAAGGATGTACCACTTACAAAGTATGTTTGTACCCAAATGACATATTTTGGCTGTTATACTCGATAAGGAAAAACGAGGTTTATGAAACCTTCAGCTGATATGGTGGCCCCGGTCGGTAAAATGCTATATTAAAAAGTTGCTTAGCAATTTTCTAGCCTTTTTCACCGCCCTCATTTCATAAATCAATTTTAGGCGTCGGTTCTGCTATTACGATAGCATCAAAATTCAAAATAAATTTTCGTACCCCATTTCTTTTTCGAATTTTATTAAAAAAAATCACGTCGCTGGTGTGGCTCAGTGATAAAATAGCTTTCTAACAGATCTGATCTGAAATTGATCTTGGAACTCGAAATCTACCCTACCCCTATATATAATATGTGGAAGTTACCACATCTTCCACATATTACACACAGTATTGATTGTTTTGTATTATTTTGTATGAAACGTGCTTATTTCCCTTTGATCTGTGTGATATTGCAAGACTTTCCAAAACTTTCCAACATCTACAATGAGAGACTGCATTCGTGCTGATTTAAACGAAGACAACAACAAAAACGAATGAGCGAAACATATTACCGTCTGACAGGTCTTATCTCGTTTATTTCTATTAGAGACGTTCAGTTTCTCAAGAGAACTTTAGAATGACTAGAGGTACCGAGGTTATAGAACATAAATCGAGATAGAATAGAGATAGAGAGAGAGTATTATTAATATTACTTTATATCTTTAACAAATATATGCATTTTAATTTGTAACACAATTCATGATCAATATATTATCACTTACGGAGCGAGAATCGTGTTTTACTCCTGGGATTACAAGGATTGCCGTGTGGTGGCAACGTAAGAGAATCGACCACACCGTCTCAACCTGAGGTTCTCGTAAAAATCGAACAAGGGAAAATTCAGAATATCTAGGGGCCTCGGACAGAACTAACACAAGCATTCCAGACAGCAGTATTAGTTGCCGTTGTCAGAATCGCAACTCGCCTGCCTGGCATGGAAACTACGACAAATCTTACCTATGGGAAAGGTATATGTTCAGCAGTGGTCTGTTTAGAGGAAACTAAAGAAAATGGGATGTATGTATTCCCAATTCATTTAGCCAGTTGCTATTAACAAACCTATTAAAACTCTATTTTGTGGAAACTTTCCAAATAAGACGTTGTGAATATTCTTAGAAATTTCAACCGAGCAACTGAGTGATCAGCAACCTTACGGGATATGTCGTTCGACTTATAAATTACAGAGCATATGCAAGGCAGCAATGTACTCAAGCGGATTTGAATATCGGCAACATTATTTCCTTCGTTAAATTTATTCAGGTACTAAATATTAATGATGTAAGCTTTTGACAATATTATTATTATTGTTATTAATTTTTAAATTAAGTTGATAGGTAATCATTATTGATTACCTTACTTATATAAGGTAGTTGTGGTTCAGTTTCAAATATACAAGTTACTTTTCTACGATTTTGTTGGTTGGATATTCTGATCGCCTATTCTATCTATCGCTTTTAATATAATATTTTCAACATGAACAACATTTCGCAAGCTTTGAGCTTAATAGAATATTATAAACCAATAGTGTAACTAAGAGCAAGACTGTAGATATATTTTGATTTTATTAATGGCAATACATTATACAATAACTTATCATCAGATCCGGTCCATGGATAGCAGTGAACGCGATATTCCGTAGCAGTGTAATGAGTACTTGGATGACTAAACCTCTCAACCTTCAAGAAACTGGTGTCCGCCACATAGCTTGGCATGCAGATTGCCGATACATACAAATACTGGTACCTGCGACTACTACGACTTTGATGTACTTAAACAAAAGGACACAAGTCATAGTTTTTTAAACTTATATTTTATCCTTTTTATTTACTTTCTTTAATCTCTTTTCTAATTTTGATACGTTAACGTTATAATCTTGACTGTAATTACAAGCTCCTTACCAACTACAGACTTTGACTGTTGCCATTCTGAGGTTATTGAAATAATAATATCATGTGTTTATACTGTCTGTGAGGCTTAAGCCTAAACTTGAAAAAGTTGGACAATTTTAATAAAAAAGAATTCTTACAAGTGTGTGAAAAACGTCTTTACCTTGTGTCATCAAAACAACCCTGTCTGCTCTAAATTTTAGAAAGGCATATTAATTTTAATCTACCGGAGGCTCGGATAGCGCAGTGGCTGAGCGATTATCTGTAATGCTACATGCTGCGAATTCGATGCCCGCACAGTTTTTTTTAATCTTACTAATGCATATAGGTGTTGCATACATATTGGTGCAAGTGGGAATATAGCTTTTTACCTCTCACCTGCACACAATGCAGCGTGTTTATATCGGAGCGGAAAATGCACCTGACTATTCTGCAACCAAATCCCCAAGGCCACTAGTACGAGGATGCAGCATCTCAATCTCTTTCATGGAAAGGCTTATAGTAGATTTACAAAGGCTGTTAAAGAAAAAGAAAATCGAATACGACATAATGTAGTCATTTTAGAAATTAATCAGTACTTTTAGATTAGTTTTAAAACAAACTTATACCATGCATTAGAAATATAAGGGCAATGAATTTAAATCGTGAGAAATTAATTTCATCTTACACGCTATATTTCTATGCTCGATTAATATCAGACGGCTTTAATCATCAAAACAATTTAACAACGAGACTTGGTATATATATTGTGTATGTATAACATTTACTTTCTCGCTATATAAAAATTACATTTGTATTGAATATTTTTTATTATGTACCTGTTAGTATTAAAATGATACACACATTTAAAACAAAATATTTGTTACGTTAAAGCAACTAGAACATATTGAACTAAGACAGAAGAGAGATAATATCGATATATATTTAAATAGGTATTACATAGATTTATTTTTTTGGGTGTAAGGGTAAATATCATCAAGTCTTTCTCCAAATGCCAACCTCACCTGCACCATGCCTGCAAACAAACGAGGCTCTGGCAATCGAATGTTGGCGGAATATCCATCCGAATTTTCCTGACTTGGCAACATATAGCGCATGCAACACGCACAAGATACTGGAACTAGAAGAAGAAGAAAGAGAGTTACACTGGAGTATTATAGGAGTGTCTGCAGTCCGAAGACAGAGATACGACTCAATAATCCTCCAATCCGGTAATTTGTTTTACTACCGGGAGGTGATCATCTGTTCCAAGGTGCTCTTGGGTTTATCGTCTACAGGCCTCTCATCAACAGCGTGATCAAAATCGGAAGTGTGTCGAGTAGAGTCGGGTACCTTAAATACAATAACCAAAAGGTATACGCACCAACCTCGACACACCCTGATGATGAAGTGTATGAGGATATTTCAAGAGCCATGCATTGGTCTAAGACTCACTACACGGTGTTGATGGGAGACTTTAACCTTAAACTAGGTACGAAAAAGGGCGATGCGCTGATAGTGGGCAACTTTGGAGTAGGGCAACGGAACACAAGAGCAACAGCTAGCTGACTTTATGGCAATTTCTTTATGATGAACTCCTATTAACAGAAATTGTTCAGTGATATCTCTGTGATCACTAAGGTAAAAACCGGCAGTGATCACCGAATGGTAAGAGGCACCTACACTGAGTCCACACTCCATATACTTCGCACCCTTATCCCCCCGAGAGCTTTCAGCTCGAATTGCATAATCATTTTCAGTGCCTAGAAGATTGCGTTACAGTGGATGATACGAATAGCAGGCTAGTGGAAACTGTCCATGCGGTAAGAGCTTAGTTTTGCAAGACGGCCCGAACAAGCCCTAAAAGCTCTCCGGCCACACTCTTAAACTCATGAAAGCTAGGCGTGAGATGAAATTGCAGTTCACAACTGATGCGTCAGCATATCGGCAACTGAATAGACAGATCTCTAAATGTATGAGGCAAGTCATACGCAAATTTAATCTGTATTTAAAATGCGATAGAGTGGAACAAAGACGCGAAAGTCGCCAGAGATCTGTCTATCGCAAAGAGCCAACTGACCAAGTTGTAGACCAAAAGTGGCGCAGTTATTTCCGCTGGAACAGAGATTTTGAGTGAGATCGAGAGATTCTACGGACAGCTCGTCACAACGTCGTTGAAACCACACACTGATGTGAGTAATGATCCAATAGCCATGCTTATCCGAAATTATTCCGATGACATCCCGGACGTCAGTCTTAGCGAGATTAGGATGGCTCTCAAACAGTTGAAAAACTGCAAGGCGCCGGGTGAGGATGGAGTTACAGCTAAGCTTCTGAAAGTGGGTGCAAAAACGATACTCGAAAGCGTGCTTGTCCTGCTCTTGAAGAAAGAGGATAACTGTCTATTGAAGAATTATAGACCGATATCGCTTCTAAGCCGCGTCTACGTGCCATTTATAAGACCTCGAGCCGTCACCTCAAGTCGTCTAATAAATAGACTTGACAACTTCCAGCCTCCTGAAAAATGCGGATTCCGAAAAGGCGAAAAGGTACCATAGACATACTCATAGCTAGATTGTACAGAAGATCGAGGAGTAAAATTAACCATTACATCTGGGGTATGATGACTATGAGAAAGCCTTTTTTTCATCATCATTTTCTCCAGATTATCTCCAGCGGTGCCAGGTAGAATCCCGGTATATCGAAGTGCTGAGGTGTTTGTACAATGATACTACAATATCTATCCAAATACAACCAGAGTACGAAACCAGTAAGACAGGGTGATGTTATATCCCCGAAACTACACCGCTGCATTGGAAACTTATCATTGTTTTTTATGATAAGTTTATTTTCATCGTAAACGCATCTACTTCAACAGACAAGACCGTCATAATTCGATAATCATTGGCAGTATACACTCTAGTGATCTCTTCACAGAAAGCAGATTGACTGATGTAACGAAGCGTTAATATATTTGTACAGTGTACTATGTTTCCATTTTAATTCCCAAATAATATTTCAGTACAGATCCTGAGTTATATCTATCGAGTATGCATATCATCGAAACTCTACACTGCTGCATTGGAAAATGCCTTTAAACTGCTTAACTAGAAAGGATACGGTATCAACATCAATGGCGAATACATCATTCACCTACGGTTTTGCGACGACCTAGTTCTTATGGAATGATTGCTGGAGGAGCTTAGCACTATGATCAATGACCTCAATAGAGTCTCCTAACAGTTTGTTTTTTTTAATGGGAAAAACCTGATGGTAAGTGATTACCGTTGCCCACGTACATCCTCAAAACCAGAGGTCCTGCAGGTGCGTTGCCGGCCTTTAAGGGTCTTAAGATGAACATGGACAAAGATCATGTCTAACGTCCATGTCACACCAATACCGGTTTTTGTTGGGAACAATAGGCTCGAAGTTGTCGACGAGGTCGTGCACCTAGGATAAATTGTCCGAGTAGGTAAATGCAACTTCGACCCAGAGGTTAACCGATGAATCTAACTCGGCTGGGATGCGATCGGGAAAGTACGTCATATTTTCTCATACATGGTATCCCAATACCAAATTTTATTAAAATCGGGTTTACGCATGATTGAATTTCTAACAAAAAACTTTCATATTAAGTATAGTAATTTTAATAAATTATTATTTAAAACAAAACTTCTAACTACACAAAACAAAGAGAAGTTTGTAAGGGCAGTGGATATAAAAATACTTGAGTTGTTGTGTTTCGAAAATACATATTATACCTACTGCTCATTCATATAATGCAATGCTATTAATATAATTAAATATAGTTCATGTTCATTTTTCCTAATTTTTCGCAATGCGAGTTAACAATTTACAATTGTAAAGAAAAGGAGTCAAAAATTCGCTTGCAATTTAATATTTATAGAATAACCAATCAATCGAGCTAATTAATCATTCATGAGAGAACTCAATAGAACGGAAGCCTCCATTACAACGTTTGCGGTAGCGTCTGTGAATCGTTAACAACGTCCATACATATGTGAAATGGTTTGGTATTGGGAAACAAAACGTATTACCTCATATTGCCTTTCCAACACCACTCGCTGCATATTTTTAGATGCTTTATAATTTGTATCACATCATTTAATCAATTATATATGATCCGATTGCCCAGATGGTAGTGAACCTACCTACGAAGCTGAAGGTCGTGGATCTGAATCCCAGTATTATATGGAGAATAGTCTCCTTGTAAGTCTTCACACATCTGCCAGCGATGCACTTTGCAGTCCACTATTTTGACTGAATTTTTGTTTCAGACGTATAATGGTGTATCCAAGTTTCATCTACAATAATTAATCGGCGCCAAAACTCTGATTTATTGCGCTTAAACTGCGCCATCAAAGCGTTGGATAGATGTTCTTTCGAACACCTTTCTGGTCTAACGTGAACACGGCACCTAACGCGCGGACAGCTTTTCCATGCTTAAATCTTGATTCAATTTGTAACAAACACATTCTTTGGGCATATTCATAGCCTCTGCTATCTCTTTCACTTTAGCGACGTTATCGTCAGTAGTTGCAGTTTTTGGCGTTCCCGAACGATCATCGTCTCCCATGCTGGTACGGCCTCGGTTAAATTCAGATGTTCAAAATTTTACGGTGGTAAGTGATGATGCAGAATCGCCGTATACAGCGTCCAACTCTTTCACACAAACACTCAAATTGACACACTCAAACAATTGTCAAACCACATTCCCTAGCTTTTATTGACGAGTGCTGCCATCTTCACGTTAAGGTTGGAAACTTTTCAGACTACCCTCGTATCTACCTTAACACTATCCACTTACTAAGACACAGGGGATCCTAGTTAAGGGCTGTACGAGTTTAGTGGTAAGTTATATTTTTATTATATTTATATATATCTTTATACTTCAAATACTACAGAAAAAAAAGTGGGGCTGAATGGATATAAGAGACAGTCAAATCTGGTAGCAACAACGACACAACTAAAGATTGTTACCCTCATTTTTGTACTTCTGCGTTGGTTGCCCTCACCCGTTGTACAGAAGTAACAACTTTTCCAATCGTCAATAGACAGAGTTTTAATCGTCAACAGTTGGAGTATTCCACTCCGAACGAAAAATGGTTACGAAATGTTAGTCAATCGCACACAATATGCAAAGATAAAAGATACGTGGCAGAGCCAAGCAGCGGCTTTAGTGGCTGCTTAAATGGGCCGACCCGTCCTCGTTTAGGGTAGTACCACGATCAAACAGAATGCCGGCATGAAGTATCATGTCATCAGAAGTACAAAATGCCTCTCAGCATTTTGTACTTCTGCATTTCGTTCGGTGAGTGAGTGAAGTAAGCGGAGACCCACTACCTCTCCCATATTTTCTAAAGCCCTGCTTATTCCTCATCTGAAAACAGATGAATCGTCGTTGCCTTAAGTCAATCGCTATTTGAAATTGAAGTTGACAATGACATCTTTAACTAGCTTTCCAATAAAAATAGAAGTTATCATATGTACAAATGTTTAATGTTCTTCCTGAAAGTCATTACCCACATACGTATAAAACTTTGAGTGTAAAGTTTTTCTCATGACTTCAGAAATAGCACAAGCCAGAAATTCTTATAATTGCTTTGATTAAACCCAAAAGAACACGAATTAAATGCGATTAATGCCAACTTGTATCTAATCCCCGTAGTACATAAGAACTGCGTGCCTAATATCATATCATTATCTATGACGATGGAGTTAAATTCTAAGTTTGATATTTAAAACATGTACACAAGTTATGATTTAGGACCTAATAATAGTATTGATATATATATTTTAGGCAAATTTATTTTTAAAGTATATAAAAATTATTTTAACGTACCTGTTCTGTCTGTGACTTGCGTTTCTGATGTATTATAAGCCATTGAATTCATTAGGCAACAAGATACTATCCTGTATTAAAAACACTAGTTTTTGGCCACATCTATTTGTTACGGGTTCTACTTCCCAATCTGGAGAAGCGGGTTCGATCCTCTATGTGGAGTGAAAAATGGTTTCATGATAGCTTTTTAAATTCAACTCACGTTGACATTTTCTGATTTCCTACTTAGTCACATTATTCACATTCTTATAATATATTTAAAATTAATTGTTCAAATTCAGGGAAAAAGCTTTTTTCGTATTTGAAATACAAATTCTAGATATTTTGAACAGTTTATTTACATTTAATTATAATATAAATGTGCTTTTATAGGCAGTGATATTATATAATTACTGTAGAAATTTTCAAGTATTGTCAAAAAAACTGCGACAAAGCTGAATATATGACTATGCTGAAGGACCGAAACAGATGAAAATCTGAGGGTGCATGGTCAGGGCTATATGGTGGATACATTAATACTTTCCAACCAAGCTCTCTCAATATTTGCTAAGTGGATAGCCATGTGTGTGGTCTGGCGTTATTATGATGTAAATCCACACCCTTTCCGTTAATTAATTCCGGCCGCTTTTTCTTTATTTCTTGCTTGAATTTCATCAGCTGTCAGCAGTAGAGTAGAGAACCGAATGGATGGTTTCGCCCGGCGGTAAAAGCTCATAATGAACGATGCACTTTCCATCCCACCGTACACACAGCATCACCTTATTACGAGTTAATCCGTGTTTCGCTATAATCTGTGGAGCTTGACTGCCCTTTCACCAATGATCTTTTTCGCAAATTTTTACGTTTATCCGTATCAGGTCGACCAGAGCGAGCGACAAAAATTGTCAACATAAATTGATATGCCAAAAAAAAAGAAGTTGCGCATAGTCTTTCGGGAGGGATGTTACAGAACCACTATATTGTCGTTTAGGATATGCTCGTCTTTGGAATTTGGGATCCATATATATACCGGTTTTCCATCATTTGTATCCAGTCCCATTTTTCTTAATTATCAGGCCAGCTAAGTAAGATTCAGAGGCTCATAGAGAGTTCTAGAAAAAAGTTGCTAAACTCTTTCTCAATAATTATTGAATGTTTCAATTTCAATAATTTCTAAATGTTTTACCTTAGGCATGTAGCATATAGTTACTCATGTTAGGTAACAAGTCAATCGTTTGACCTGACCTTAATTCATTCTAATACGTTTAATTAAACGTTCATTAGTAAAAGCTGTAAAATTCCCTGTATATACTCGTATTTCAACGCTATAATCTGGACATCTTTAAGGCCAAAGTGAACAGACACCTTCTGGGCAAACGTGTACCATCCTAGGCCTCATCTTTGCCTTCCATCAAGCGAGATTGAGGTCAATCGTAAGCCAATTTAAAATAAAATTAAAAAGATGTCTCAGAAAAGTCTGTACTTAATTTCATGACGTCTTACGCTACCTACGGTCTGAAAACGGTCGTATTATCAATAATTTAAAATCTAATTATACCTACTCAATTCGATTATTAGTCGGCATTAGTACAGTTGATGAAGCAGACTATCTGTCTTATTTATTAGTAAGTAAAAATATTTTGTAACCCAGAAAGTGCTCGAATTTCTAGGTGGTTCAGGTCTGGCAAAACCAATATCGCCGCTATAGCATTAGTTCTCTGCTCTACACTACAATGTAACTGCAATAGTACCCAGTACTACTTACAGTAGTAGTCTGGGCATTGGTTTTTGGTCTAAGAATAATTGTTCCGGGTCTAGGTGCTTTTTTTGGGTGCAATATATGTATGTAGACTGTCTTAGCGACACAGGAGAAATTCCTATAGTGGAGGTAACGTTTTTAAATAAATAAAAAGAAAAAATCAAAAATGTAATCGTCATGCATGGCTAAGAGTCGACACGGAATCGCCAACCGCAATGTCTAACAATTCACACCTAAGACGTTGTTGCCCGTCATCTGTGAGGGCCGTCAGCGTCATCGAATTTAAGTCTGGCATAGGTTTGGCGTTTTCCTTAATCGCAACAGAATCTTGCAATATCTTTTGTAATATTTCGTTATACTATCATAAGACCAAGTAGCTAATATCGAAAAGCTGCATTTATTCTTGGTTCGAATCCAACCAGAAGCCATATTTATACTGCACGCTATTGTATATTGTGTACATACTCGTAACAATATGATTAACGATGGTAGAAAAAGTTAATAAACTAACACTCTTCAAAAATTTTGAGAAAATAATATAAAGGTACAAAATAGTGTAGGTAGAAAGAATTTATAATGAGAAAATGTTTGTGAGCAAAGCGTTGCGAGAGTCACTAAAATATTTAATGATGACTTGTTTTCATAAAAATGCTCAAGCGTGCCTAGTCGGGACAAAGATATAAGTAGTATATATTATATAGTATATAAGTTATAATTTCGTTATAAATTATAATGGTTAAGCATAATGAAGTAAAGGCTACAATTGTAGATAAATTTGTTAAGACTCCAATAACAATAACTTTACTGGGTTAATAAGGCATTTTTATTTACACACTTTATTGTATATTAAGCTAACGACTACAATGCCTGATGGCATTCTCTTCCATATTATACAGGGTTATTGATAATTCGACGTATTCCCGTTAGGAGGTGATAGGGGTGACTATTTGCGATAATTTTAAGCCCCCTATGTATTATGCAAAAGTGGACCATTTTTGAGTTATCAAGTTTTTTAGCTTTTTCAAAATAAGTCAAAAATGAAACATCAAAAATTTATTAAAAAAAAGGATCAATTTAAATAAAAAATTTCTTCTGATTTATAAAAACGATTAAACACTGGTTATTTATCAATATTAAAACAACAATTATCGGTCCAATTATAAAAATGCGAGACGAATAACGATATTATTTCAATATTTTAAAGAGATTTTTTTCATAACTTGGCTTGCAGATTATTTAAAAAAAATAACCGTTTTCTTAGCTCTCCAACGATGCATAACAACTAAATCCAAATTCTATGAAGATGGGATTACTAACTACCACAATGGACATTATTGGAGTGAGAAAGTGCACAAAAATCCCAATAAAAAGAGGCCAAAAGGGTCGCAACGCCGTTTTTCGATCAATTTGTGGTTGGGAATAATTGACGACAATTTAATCGGACCACATTTTTTAGCGAGCAGTCTAAATGCTGCACCTTACGAAAATTTTTTGACAAATGAAATGTATGACTTCCTCGAAGACCTTTAGCTTTGGCTACAAGGCAAAACATGATATACCAGCAAGACTGATGTCCTGCACATTTTGGTATTAATGTTAGGCGACGGCTCGATAGCCATTTTTCTTATCGTTGGATAGAGCGTGGAGGACCCATTCCGTGGCCTGCGAGGAGTTCGGACTTAAGTCCGGCGTTAACGCCGGTTGATTTCTTTGTCTGGGGTCACATGAAATCCCTAGTTTACGACGTCTCGCCTGTGTCAACCGCGGAAGAACTCAAAACAAGAATTATAAACGCAGCAAATGCGATGCGGAATAATTTGACTAGTTATTTTTATAGTTATAGTTGCGGTAGTTAAGTCACCACTCACAAAAAGAATGCGACTTTGCGTACGCAATAGGGGAAGTCACTTCCCGCAAGAACTTTAATTAGGCTAAATAACAAAATGTCTTAATTTTTACTTATTATTAATTGTTAATTGTTATTACTACTAAACTGTTACTGGTTCTAAATTTTATTTTAAATTTGTATTTTTTGTTTTATTTACATTGGGTATTGTTTTCAATAAATTTTATGGAAATTTTAAGAACGACTTTAAATAGTTCGAATACGAATTTCCGCCTGCTTCCTTTGTGATCATGTTTTTTTTCTTTGCTATCACTCAGTGTTTAAGTTTTTGGAATCTTCTAATTCATATATAAAAACCAATGTTAGTCTACTGCTACTGCTACTGCTACAGCTTCTACTACTACTTCTACTTCTACTACTGCTACTATTAGTCTGTTACTTATAGACTTGAGAGCATAAAAAACAAAGAACAAAGAGTAAATATGAGAAGCGATAAATAGATACATATGTATTATGTATATTTATAAAATTAAATTACTGATTATCAAATTAATAAATAAATTAAAATTATATAATTCATATTAAATTAGAAAATTCAAAATTATTAAATTATTAAAAATTCAAATTATTGAATAATATCAAACTATCAAATTACTGGCATCAAAATATCGACAATTACTTACGCTTGAAGACAGCAAATCTTTATACTTCTTAACTTCAAACTGAAATGGTCTTTAGAAAACAGATTTTATAATAATCGTGGGCTGAATAGTTAACAGCATAAGTATTTTAATTGAAAATTTCATCCAGACTGCGAAAAGCTAGCATAATTTAGCTTTGTATTTAATTGTCTCTTTGTCGTTTGTCTTTCATTAAATTAATTACTGTGCTGTAGAAGGATACAAAAGAGTAGACCGCAATAGTTTATCGCCTTATAAAAATTAAAGTCAGCATTTTCTAAATTAACGAGAATACATGGCTTAATATTAATTTGACTGTTTGAAGGGAATTTCAGACAGGATTATATAACTGAAACACCGATATCAGCGATTATCAATAGGTAATTACAATAGTAAACATGTAAGTTCCTTATGGTTATCAATAAAAATGCTTAAAAGGGCTTTTGAAATGAAACAATTATTTACGGATTTTATCGCATTTAATTATGTTTTATATATTTATTAAATTTGGTCCAATCTACGCATCTATGACATCTGGATGTCTAACACCTCAGTCCCCCCCGTGACCACGGCTGTTGTAAAGCAATCGAAACGTCAGGAATATAAAAACATAATTCAACGCGATGAAATCCGTAAATGTAAATAATAGTTTCACTTCAAATATGTAGTTTAAATGTGTTCGGGTAAATACAAGAAATTAAAAGGGCTATTAGGTATTACGTATTTCCCAATCTAGTTTTACAATTAGGAAACGTGATATAAGCGATTCTTAAATGGTTAAATCTTTTATGATACTTTATTTTTTATTTCTCTCATCTTTGTATAATTGCTTCAGAGTTACCTCTACAATAGATTACAGTGCGTTAAAATCGGTTAACATGTTAGCATTAATCTTTTTACAGAACATGGCGTTCTATACGGTAGCATATTTGGACTCTTTTAAGTATACCAATGATATGTGCGAATTAGATCGGACAGATAGAGTAAGCTGCTGTTGGCATTTGCATATGCGATATACAAGCATTTAATGCGGCTCAAAATGGATTTGATGAATTATATAGCTAACAGATAATAATTTGTCACCCAATGAGGAAAAAACTAAATATATGGTGTATTAAAAAACCAAAAGATTTTGACACCTATAAATTTTTCATTATAGTTCATAACCATAAAACAAAATTAATAGGTTATTGTATATCTTCCTGAGGTGGTGCAAGCAAAACTAATTTAATAAGACTGAAATGCGCACAGAGAGCGGTACGAAATGTGTGCACTTTTGTAACCTTTTCTTTACACTACAAAATATATGTTCTGTCAGTTTTGCTATTCGTCGTTGTCGTTGTAAATTGTATAAGCTTTTTTCTTCTAAACGTAGAAAAAACTAAATATCAACAGTTCACACTGTCGAGACCGAGTGCAATAATTAATTTAAAATATATTCATTTAGATTTCGAAATGAAGTTCTGCAATTTTCGTTATTAGAAAGATTAGAGAGCTGACTTCGCCGGATTCAATTGGATTGGAAACTAAATCTCTTTTACAAAAGCAAACGATAAGAGCAATCTCAATCTACAGCGGGACAGTTAATATTGTAAAAGTTATACGTACGGAAAAATATTATAAAACTTAACAAAAAAACGCACGCTAGAGGTTCCTAAATTTAGATTCGCTTAAACTAGAAAGTCTACTGGAAAGTTAAGTAAAAAACTGTAGTGTTTTTGCACTGTGTAACACGTTTTTTTTTAAATACAAAGAAAACCTTTGATTTTCTTACTGGTTCATCTCTAAGAAGGTCTTGTTTTGCAAACGGAATTTTGACGTTCATAATAGCTTAAAAAACAAAACTGAATAAAAACGACTTTGACTTTGAGATGAGAATAGTGTATGGTTTCAACATAGATGTGTATAGCTATCTGAGATAGGCATTTGAAGCTCGCGTACTTTTATTGAAATGTCGTTACTTTTCGTAAAATTTACAATTGATACAATCCAAATAGTAAGAATTAATTTTACATTTAGTAGTAAATAAGTTTCACCAAAAATATATATTGTTCGAATCAAAGAAGTGCCATCGTCACTCCCTCCTATTACTGCATGCATTAATTACACTTTACTTATCTTTTTCTCATATATACTAATATTAATTATATGAAACAGGCACATAAAAGAATTTGTAGCAATAACAAGAATTGTGATGAAACTTTTTTTTAAATGATAAGTTAATGTGTTGTGTTTTATCATACTTAGTTTTAAAAATGTCAAAGTTTGTATGTTTGTCGATTAATCACTCTTAAAGGACTGTGCCTTATTCGCTATGGCCCAAAACAAAATACACGGTACGATTTTATCGAGGAAATTACTTTACACGGAATTTTTGTAAAATATTTTTATGTCATTGCCGATAAGGCCCCTGAACGGATATGAACGAAATTTGAAAAAAAGGTTGTTTTTATATGTAGCAAGACTTGAGTTGGAGTAGCAAAAGGAAGACAATCAATATGAATCAGAACAACAACTCGAAGCAGATCAGAACAAAATTTTCGTAAATCAATATTTAAAACGTAAAATAAATCATTTCCTTCGAGTGTCACCAGTTTACTTAGTTTTGTACGAAGTGAGTGATCTTGAAAAGTAGTTTCTGAAGGCCTTAAAAACTAGGGCTGATCAGGATATGAGATCGTCATGAACAAGGTGGCTATAAAATATAAGATAAAGTAAGTAATATTTATACTCAAAAGATGCAACGGGACTATAGAATAAATATGTAAAGTTTGAAGTGTCCCTTTGGCGTGTCCTTTACAACTTATGTATTTTTATTCACAAAATAAGTCACGGTCACTTTTGTTTTTGTACCCATTGTGAAAAATAATACCTTGGATTTTTCTTTTGCTAATTACAGTGCCCAAATATATTAAAATAAAACTTCCTAACGTCTTTCAACATTTTTACCTGTATAATATGCACTTTGGTCTTCTCTGAAACCTTTGCACAGCTATAGTAATTGTAAACTTAAATTACAAATCACAATCACAAAAAAATCTGAGTATTATTTTATATACAATAGAATGAAATTTTCTTTTTAAGGTTTTTGTTAAATGTCAATGAAAAAAAGACCGTCAGGACCAACCCGCATTGGAGCAGCGTGGCAGACTTTTCCTGGCTCCAACTCTCTCAAATACTTGATAAGAGGCCTTTGTCCAGCATTGAACATTTACAGGCTGCTTCTTTACGCGTGCTCCCGGCACCGGAGATCGAACCTTGGTAACTCGACCTCATAGAGCGCGTGCCCTGACCACTAGGCTATTAATTATTTTTAAATCTATGTTGGATACCTTATAATGTTATTATTCTTTATCATATATTATATCTTTTTCAACACACTACACACCAACCCTAAAATTTTAGTGTAGGCCAGCATCGGGGATCGAACCCAGACCGAGTAATCGAACTCAGATCATACGCGTACTACTATGAAATTAAAGCGAGGTCCCTAACCTCTGGACTACCACTACGGCGGCTTCGGCTTCATTATGGAGAAACCTTCCTGAGTATTTAAAAAAGTATATTTCTAGGACCAGTGAAGTCTGCCAAAACGCACAGAAAAAGGAGGTTGACTAGCTCCAAAACTCTCTCAAATATCTGAAACAAGGCTCCCAGAAATGGGCACTTACAGGATGCTTCTTTCTACGTTTTAGAAAAAAGTTAAATGGTTTTTTTATTCTACGTTTTGAAATTAAAAAAAATATATCAATGTAGGTACATAATCTCACTATAACGTTATAGTAATAGAGAAAAAACGGATTAACTAACTACCTAATTATTATAACTATACGATCATTTAACACTACAACTCTGATAAGCATTCACCCATATTGCTAAAATGTAGTTTGAACTCGTTTCAGTTGCATTCAAAGTATTCTCATTCAGTCGAATGGGGTTAAATTATTCACCGGCATTCTAAACAGCGAGCAAATTACTGCACCAGCTACGAAAATTGAAAAGCTTGCAGTCATGCTATTTGTCAAAGTTAACTAAAGCACAGATGCAACGTTTAGTTAACCGAGGTAGTACGTTTTTAATATTTATACGAGTATTTACGAATGTAGACTTACACCATACGAGTGCCTAGATGTATTCAACTAAATAAATTTCTTAATTAAATTTTTGTTTTCTCTTATCATCCATGGATGAACATAGTTTTATAGTATAATATCCAAATTTGTATATTAAAATTGTAAATATTTAATTTGAATATGAAAAAACTTATTTCAAAATATAACAGACTATCCAATAGTTTGATAATATGGAAATAAACAAGTTTTCGCTATGTCAATATTTCGATCAAAAGTATCTCCATTAGATATAAATGTGTACAAATCTGATGCTACAATGTAGCAAATCATTTACCTTTAGAGTGTTACAGTTTTATCTTTATGATGAATAAATAAATTTTGTTAAAATGACTTAATCAAAGTAAAGTAAAAGTAAAATTAAATGGTAAAACCATGTAAAGTGCACAAAAGTAATTTTTGGTCAAGTCATTTTGACTTATCTTGTAGGTATTACGACTACACTTCCCGGCTCCAAAACTGTCTCCAATATTTGACCGCCTTGGCCTTCGCCCAGCGGGCATTTATTGAATTTTTATAAGCTAAATAAAAAAAAATGTGTTTCATTCAAAAATTATCCAGGTTTGGATTTGAAAAATATTTTACCACAATGTTTTTTATGAATACAGATGTCGCCTAAAATCAGGGGAAGCTTTTAACAAAGTATGTTGTAGACAAAAGCGTTTCCAAAGTTTTTTTTATACGTGGGGCTCCCGCGCGGGCAAAGATGGCAGCCTCTTCTCGGGACAGGATTCCACCTCACTGTCCCCCTTCAGACAAGGCGCGCCGAAATCTCCGTGTCCGCCACCTAAAGGGTATCGGTAGCACCAGTCCCCCCGGTCTCCATTCGCGGATCTAGTCCATGGCTCCGCCGCCGAGCACATTTTGTCGATGGAGAGTAGGAAGACAACAGGAAGACTGCAGGAACACATCATAATACCCAGCTCTCTAGGAAGTCTGCAGTCTGTGATCATATCCTCATCGCCCCAACCATTACATCAAATTTGATAGACCACAAATTCTCCCAAAAGAACACCGATTCTTGCCAAGGATAATTTGCTAGACTATTGAAATCAAAAAACATCCTAATTTGAATAGAGAAGATGCTTAGGTGCTACCACCGGCTTAGGATCCAAAAATAAACAAAATTATATCTAAAAACTAGCATCTCACTGCACGACCTCATAATAATGTGAGCACATTCTGCGTAGATCGGACCAAAATGAATAATTAAAAGCTGAAGGTAGCCTGAGTTGACTACATCTCGACGTCTAACACATCAGTCCCTCGTGATCAAGGCTGCTGTAAAGCACCCAAAACGTGGGGAATATAAAAACAAAATTGAACACGATAAAATTCGTAAATAACGGTATACGATCTTCTGCGTCGCTGTCGACACCTATAGAAAGAAAGGTTGGCAGAAGGTTTCTCTATGATGCTGGCATTGTATGAACTGTCTGATGCCGCAATTGCAGCTAAAATACTAACATAATTTGTCATAGCATTTTTTTCTGCGAAATGGGACAAGAGAAATGAGAAGGTGACGACTGTATAACGAACTACGGGAAAGTATTAATGAATCACTGCTTAAGAGATATTCAAGACATCTTTATCTATCTTGGGGTTTCATCTTGGTTTTATCTTGGGCCAATTTAGGGTTTCATCATCATCATCATTTCAGCGTATCACAAGTCCACTGCTGAACATAGGCCTCCCCCAAAGATTGCCACGAAGCTCGGTCCTGAGCCACCTGCATCCATCGACTTCCCGCAACACTGCGCAGGTCGTCACTCCATCTTGTGGGGGGTCGTCCAACACTGCGTTTGTACACGTACGTTTGCCTGTACGTGGCTGCCACTCGAGAACCTTTTTTCCCCAACGGTTGTCAGTTCTGCGAGCTATGTGGCCGGCCCATTGCCACTTCAGCTTGCTCATCTTTACGGCTGTGTCGGTTACCTTAGTTCTGCTGCGGATATCATCGTTGCAGACTCTATCACGCATAGAAACACCGAGCATAGCCCTTTCTATAGCGCGCTGAGCAAGTTTGAGCTTCCTCATACGGCCTGCAGTGAAGGACCAAATCTAGGGTTTGCCTGAACCAAGTTTTAATGAAGAGCGTGGCAATAGAGAGTACGTAGCCGAAATCAACCGTAACTTAGTTGAAATTGCGAATACACTTCAAGACGCTATGATTGCACATTGCAGATTTTTAACTGCATTTGTGAGAGCACCGCCAAAGCTTCTTTCTAGGTATTTTTTAAATTTCAATAGAAATTAAAACATCGATAACTGTAAATTTATAAATTCACTTGGAATTTTTCGAATCATCTATGACCAACTATATCTCTCGCTTAAATAATTTATATATATCGAATAACAACACAGTTTCTCCAAAGGCAGGTCTACAACCTCTAATATCTTGCTTAGTTGCGTATATATACCATAATATGTCTAAACTATCGCAGAACGATGTGATATAAAAAAAATAAAAAATAAAAATATCTTTATTTCCGTAAACACAGAATACATGTAACGATTATCTGGCGACTCCTTTTAAGCAGATAAGTGCCTGTGCCAGGAGACGCCGCTCTTCCTTATCTTAAATTAACGAGAAATATTTTCTATATTTACAAAAATATTAATTATAGAGTAACATGCGTGCAGAGTTAGTTTGCATGTGTATATGTGAGTGTGTGTATGTGGGTGTGTTTGTTTGTGTATGCGTGGGTGTGTATGTGTGCGTCAAGGGAGTAAGTGTATATGTGTTAATGCTTTCCAAATTACTTCACGTATTCCAAGAGTTTCTCCGTTTCATCATACGTTAATGTTTTTAGCCATTGTGTTAATACAGCTTTGCAGTCACGATGAGATTTAGAGTGTATATCGATTTTTTTGTTAATTTTATTATATAAAAAAGCAGAACGTTTCTTATACTGCATACTTGCAAATACCGTTTTTACTGGGGCAGTGTTTGCGACACTATATTTCCTACGTTTAGATTTTGTGTTACTATCAAGTGGTACTGCTTTATGAGTTTTTAATGCAATGTGTAATATATACAACTGCCGTACGGATAATAAGTCACTATTTTCATATAAACTATAAGTAGGATATATTATTTTTTTAAAGTTCATTACTTTAAGTAACGCCCTTTGAGCTCGTTCCACTATAAGGAAATGAGTTTTAGCAGCACCACCCCAAATCGGTAAACAGTATATTAGTATAGACTGCACTAAAGCGATATAAACATTGTTCAATGTGTTATTTGGAGAGCCAGGTATATTTGACCTATTATTAGAATAACATATCTTAAAGTTTTAAATAACCAAATAAATTTTCGAATTCTTGCAGTAATCTGCTCGATTTGGGGATACCATGATAATCTACTGTCAATTTGAATACCTAAATATTTTGTATGATATACCTTATTTATGTTTGGACAGTTACAATTATTGCTAGTTATGTTATTACAGTTATGGATTTTAATGTTGAAATTTGGATTAGGTTGTGCGTTGTTATATATACTAAAGCAGATATAGTTTGTTTTGCCGTATTTAGTGTCAGTAAATTATATTTTAGCCATTTAGCAACGTAGACCATACTTTGTTCAGCTTTTACATTAACATCATCCCAATTTGATCCAGTAAAGATAATAGCTGTATCATCGGCATACGAAAAGATGTTTGCATTTTCGATACTCATATTGCAGAGATCATTAATATAGATTAAAAATAAAGTAGGTCCGAGAACACTACCTTGTGGTACGCCACATGATACACCCATATCTTCGCTGATGTATTGCTCTAATTTCACCTTTTGTTTCCTATTTTTGAGATAATCTCTAAACAAAGAAAGTTCTTGACCCTGATTCCTATTTTTCTAATTTTTGTTCGAGGATGGAATGGGAAACGGTGTCAAAGGCTTTTTATGTCGATAAATACGCCTAGACATTTTTTCCTATATCGAGACTATCTGTCACAAGGGTGGTTAAAGATGTAACTGCGTGCTCTGTAGATATTCCTTGTCTAAAGCCATACTGAGATGGCGACAGAATGTTGAATTTAGTTAAATAACTAAGCAACCTAGTATTTAACAATTTTTCTAAGACTTTTGAAATGGCTGGTAAAACAGAAATTGGCCTATAATTATTTACGTCGGTTCGATCCCCACCCTTGTATATTGGAGTGATTATAGACTGTTTAAGTGGTGTTGGAAAAACGCCTAATTTAAAGCTAAGATTGGCCAAGTGTGTTATGGTTGGGACTACTTCCTCTTTTATATATTTTAGGTATCTCGTAGAAATATTGTCCCATCCTGGAGCACTATCTGATTTTAAATTCATTATAATATGGTTCACTTCATCGTGATCCGTCTCTAATAAGACAAATGTTTGGGGTACGGAAGGTAGGTTTTTAATATAATTATTTATTTCATTGTCAGTTATAGTTGACTGAATGTTTGTAGCAAGCTCGCTGCCAATATTAGAAAAATATTTATTTATGAAATTAGCTGAGTCAACGGGTGTTGATTTTGTGTTAAAGATATATACTTGTACAGACTTCAGCAAGAGTCGTTTTCTGAGTTTAATAATATAAAAACGTTTAAAATACTTTATTGCATATTTGTCCGTAGCCATTAAGAATGCTGTTTTTAGACCTGGAGTCCCAAAAACAACGTTTACATCACACGTCTAGAATCGATTCAGAAAAATTTCCTTAGGTTTTTATAGTATTGAAGTAAAATACAAATATACAAGTAAACAACTCTGTAAAAATCCATCTACTTCCAAAAGGGGAATAAAGATAAGCGTTGGTGACCTGGTATACTTTCATAACGTAACAAATTATATGATTGACTGTTCTCAACATCCAGGGCATATAGGATTTCGTTTAAATTCTTCTTCCCAGAGAAATCAAAACCTTTTTTTTATCATATTAGTTAAAACCAATTATCGGCAAGAATCTTATTTTATTAGAGCTGGCAGTTATTTTAATTCTTAATACAGTCTATATTGATTTATTTAACACAACCGCATTTCAAATTAGAAGAATATTGCTTTGATGAAACGTAATAAAAAAATATGTATTGTGTCTGAAGCATAAAACTTTCTTTTGAAATGTTTAATACATGCGGTTCTATACCTATTCTTCCTTGATTTCTTTGATAGTACATCTTTGTTGTCTTGCGTTTGGCCTTCTGTACCATAACATACAATCTGTTTCAATAAATATACGCTGTAAGTCATCCAAAAATTGTATTATAAATATTGTTCACAGTGATGCTTTTTATATAAAATAATACTTATCTATTACATTATTCTCTTTCTTCCTTTTTTTTTATTATTGGATTCGGGTGACAAACGCACTAACAGTACAGTCCACCTGGCTACTGCACCTCATGGGTACTAGTAAACAACGTCAGTCGATGGAAATTCCAGATGCATTGTCAGCCATGGGACCTAAGATGGAACGCCTCACTGCCTGTAATTATACTGGTTCAGTATACCTTTCAGCCCGAAACTTAGCAGTGGTTGCACTGATGATTACCGGCAGAAATTCATAAGAGGGAAGTACCTTTCCAGACAACTCCTAGACAGAGAAGGAGCCTGCCTCTTAGTAAACACCTTTTGTTAATTTTTCTTCTGTGTTCTGTATTTATGTAAAATACGGAAGTGTTATAAATTAAATTTTTTTTACAGTTCATCTCAATGATTCTGTACTATCCCGCCGCGCAGACGACGTCGCAGGCACAACTAGTTTTATTATATTTAGGATACTTTGATATATTCTAATCTGGTTGGGTTGTATATATAAATATGTATAGATACATATAATACCATAAAATTTATTATATTTATTATTATATATTTAGAATAAAATTAGATAAATAAATGAAACCATATGGAAGCCCTCGGCTGGGGAGAATGAGAAAGAAACCGGCGGACAATCCGAGCGGTATCAAGGAGCACCGCCTTCTGCATTTAAGTTCGGAGCGGTCCGCCACGGAGTCCCAGCCGCCTCAAATGTTCCGAGTGGCTAACTCGGATTAACCCGGAATAATTTCGGTCAGCATACCCCACATGTCGGTCACCTCGTGAGGCAGGTTCAGATATTTTGTCTTCTTGTTTTGTTGATATTGTGTTTCGGCTTTCACGAGGTTCGCGTCATAGGGAATAGTGTCGACCAAAATATCCTCAACTGTACCCGGTCCATCACCACGATGTCAAGCTTTTTCACAAGAATCGCCCTGGCCGTGATAATGGACCGCACCCAACAGAACTTGGCGCGGTCATTTTCGAGCAAGGCTTCCAGCGAGTATTTTATAGTAAGGCAGTCTCCGATCCACGAGAACATCTTTCAGAGCGACCTCCTGATGTAGAATCCTATCCACTGGGCGCTGAACAACCGGAGATGACATGCTGAAGCGAGTCCCTGGGACAGCGTCAGGCTCGACAGATGTCGATCAGGATCAGGAACGCTTTGCTTCCGTGAAAGTAAGCCTTATCACCGACGATCTCGAATGATGCATCCCGAGGAACGTCATAATGGAGCGGACTTTACGGTGCAGGGCGGTAAGGGTCCATCTGACTGTGCCAAAGGTATACATGAGGACTGGCATAGCCCAGCTACTATACACGCAAGCTTAATTCACGCCGGACAAAATGCTGTTTAACACTTTTGTCAAGCGTGCAAAAAACAATTCGCGAATCGATTGTTTCATGCCAGTCGAAACAATATCTATGTTTTGTGACATACCCATGTATCGGTATGTTTCAACCTTGGAAAGAATCTTTATATTAATAGATATAGACACATTCTAAACGTAGTAGAGCCAAGCGGCGGCTTTTGCAGTTGCTCGTCTGCCGGCTCAACCGGGTTGATACAACGGCCTCGCAGAATACCGGCGTGAAGTAGAGGCATCTTGTGCTTCTGCGTTTCGTTCGGTGAGTGAGGTAACCGGAAGCCCACTCCCCCTCCCCATTCCCCTCCTCATCCTCCCTCGCATCTTCCAAATACCCTTAAATGACCAGCAACGCACCTGCAGCACCTCTGGTCAGATGAACGTGGGCGACGGTAATCACTTACCATCAGGTGAACCGCTTGCTCGTTTGCCGCCTTTCCCATAAAAAAAAAACAAACAAATTCATGCCCACGGAATCAGCGCCCCTACCCCTTTCGACATGCAGGACCCTTATCAGTCCCGAGCTCTATTCTGACTGAATTACTAAAATCACAAGTGATTTTAGTAATTCCACCAAATGGGAGAGATTATCCGACAACAACTTGAGGTTATCCGTCCAGAAAAGCTGAGTCACTTTTGTCCCTCCCATCCAAAGCTGAAATCCTCTGTCTGAGCTCTAAAGTAACTTGCTGAGAGGGTTCAAGGAGAAGAATCCGACTCAAACAATCACTCTGGAAAATACCCCTTCGCATCCTTCTCTAGTATTCCACAACCGCACTCATAGATGACAAAGAAGCGTGTTTCATTGCCCCATACACTGCTCTAAGAAGTCTCCTACTGTACAGCAGCATCCACATCTGCATGATTAGTCGCAGTCTGTGGCATAGTCGCATTTTCATCGATGGGGGAACAGCCTCACGTTTTAGTAGTTCGATTTCGGTATCATCAAATATTTTCGAGCGGATGATGTACCGAACTCGGTCTACCAGGTTTTCCTTGGTTCCTTCAGACATTAACGGAAGGCTCCTGCTCAGTAATATAGCAGTGCATCCTGGAACGATATGCAATTCCTTTAATTTCTTCCCCATGCGCCATGAAATACGCCCGCAATGCGTTCAAGTTCATTAGAACTGCCCATCGCATGCCCGTACTGCGTACACCAGCGGCTGGTGACGATTGCTGGATCCTGGAGGACACTGCCGACACAAAGCCAGCTGGTGGAGGTGATGGTTGCGAAGTACTACCTGCTACTAGGTAGTCGTGTATCTCCTCGCGCTAGGCTGGCGATCCGCATGCTGCCACGTAAGTGCCTGCTCCAGATGCGCCCTGGCGGTCTCCAAGTAACTTTTGGCGTCATTTAACGGAAGACTCCCGGACCGACACCGTATATTGTGTAGTCCACACTTTTGCCGAGGCTCGGTGCTAATACTTCTTAGCAGGATGTATATTTATTATTATAAAGTTAATAACAAATACCTGCTAATAGATTTGTGTATAACTGAACCCATCTAATAATTATTTAGTATAAGTAGCTTTAATACAACTGTCCCAGTCCCAGTTAAAGACTGTTGATAAAATGTTTTATCACTATTGTACTAACGCATGCAAAATACATAAAACGAAATCTACCGACAAAACCACTGACGCATGTATTATAAATTTTATCCGATAAGTGCGTGTCATTACGGGCTTTTTCGTGTAGAGAAAATAGAGTCGCTCTACGCAACGCGCAAACTAATTCGCTAATGGTTATAAGTCTTGCATCTAATAGTATAATTCAAATACAAAGTACGAGTAAGCCGCGTGACTGTTTCAAATTAAACTAAAACCGATGGAAGCGAAACGAGCGAGAAGTCCCAAAAAATATTCTGATCGCATTATTTTAATTAGACGTAGTAGTATCTGCAGTCATAACTTTTATGCAATGCCAATATGCCAAAATATCATTAATAACGAGTGCTGTGTTTTTACACGAACAGCATACTAAGCGCTCAAAACGCAGGCTTGGATGACAGCACATAACACATGGTAAAAATCACAACTAAGCAGTGTCTGACTTCCTTTTATTCACCAAAGATAAAGAATAGAGCATAAAGGACAGCAGTCATCAGCGCTGAAAGGAATACTGTGGGTATTCCCTTCAGCGCTACGCTTTCTAGCTACATTTAAGCTAGCAATTGAAATGTTGTATGACACGCACCGGAACAAATGCTTTGAAAATTGACTTGGACCTATTAAATTTTGTATAAACGCAAGTGAAAAGTTAGTAAGTCCCAGTTGGGGGATAAAATGGGTTGGAGTATAAAATCTATTACATAATTTAAATACAAATTTACGTGTTTATGATAATCTTGATATTTATATTCGTAGCAATGGAGATAGCTAGAGATATTATAATTAATCTATGATTAGAATAATTAAGATTATAATTATACACAGTACGTAGATTATATGTGCTAAGTTTCATCCAAATATTTTCAGAGGAATAGAAATAAATGTATGTAATAATTACATGAATATGTTATGTAACGCAAAAGATAAGACGAGAAGAGAGAAACGCCAGATATCTGCCGTTTACAAGCATATTTGAAGTAAATGCAGCGCAGTACATGAGGGTCTGACTTGTCGCAGCTGCAATACACTTCGCCGCTTACAGAAATTGCAATACTTTGGAAACTGGACATAAGTTAATCAATGATCAGTTTTACATATATATGATAAAAATAAAATAATAGTAAAGATGCACTGCTGAATGAACAAACAAACGTTTCAAGATCTAAATATTTTTTTCGGCAGTTTGGTGCTATTACAACAGTAAACGGTGCGCATGTGACTAGTTGTAGCCTTCATAATGCACAAAGCATGACGCAATCGGTTTTTCTCGGAATAGAATAACCGGCTGTGTCATTCGAAGATACTGTCATATTACCAATGGACGAGTGTAGTGCTACACACACACAGGCGATTGTCGTGGTAAGGTTGCATGTGTGGATAAATTAGGGAGGGTGCTCTCTACGACATTGTAATATATATACCATTTTATTATTTTGCATGCGGCAATATAGCATTAACTATCAGTATAAATAAACACGAGAGTTGTGACATTTGAATCGAGCAAATAAATCAGCATCTAATAATCTCCATGGGAACCCCACAATGATACATCTTGCAGAAAGACGGGCAACCGATAGATTGCGTCAGCCAAAATAAAAATAGCCTGGCTAAATTTTTAGACGTCATTAACGGGAAACGAAATCTTCGGTGCTATGTGTCAAAGCAGAGCATGACGATTAGGACGTAATATTTTGCATGAATAGCTTACATAAAGCGAGGCCTATATCTAGTAATGAATTGCGAAAGGCATACTCTAAAAAAAGATATAAATGAATAATACGTCGAAATTGACAATTTTTTGTCCGAGAATTATTTACGTTGCCTAATATGATATACTTTAATTTTAATAACATGATATTGCTGAAAACATTTAACAGTAACAATCAATGAAGTTCTATCCCTCAACATGTCTAAGTAAACTACTGTGGGATTTGGGTTCGATAAATTTAAATGGATTTGCGCCTTCGTTCGTTCGCCAAAGCGTCGCTCGTTATTTTTCAGAGTGCACCACGTGAGGTTCAACTGGTGAGATTGGCATTTGGGGAAAGTCATCGTATAGTAGTATCCTCTCTTTTATACTTTCATAGATATTTCAATATCAAAGATTTAAATAGATCACAACAAACTATTATCCCTTTCGAGAAACTTATACTTATACTATACTTCAGTGGATTCTAAATGAATTAGGTTTAACAAATATTTGCTTTAAATATGTTGAGTAGAAGTAAATGACGAGCATTGAGAGGCTCAAAGCAAAGGTAATTAAGATACTCAGTTAAAGCACTTTCCGCTGATAAATAATGCTGCTTTGGTTCCTGCGTTAATTCGACAAAATAGCACGTAATGCCCTTTTCACAATCTATTCCTCTCTGAACTCATTTAACATCGTTAATAATAATTACTGAAATAAATTGGAAACGTGAAATTTATAAATTTTAAGCAAAGTAAGATGTGCGTTAGCTGTTATCCTAGACATTAAAGTAGATAACACTAACAAACGAGCCATTGGGAACAATTCATATTTGCCGGAAATCTGGTTTGGTTTCCAGCAAATATGAACTGTTCTAATTTCCTTGAAATTTGGTTAATTTTTTGTCAGCCAGTGTCACCTCGTACAAAAAATTAGACATCAGAGACGTCAAAAAATTAAATATGTTTTTTTTAATTCTTCGCAATTAGGCCGACTTAAGTTCTTCAGAATTGTTAAAGATGTTCTTTTCGTAAGTAATCATCAAATACATTCGAAGATTTTTCTCGGAAACTATTATTTTATTTTGTTTTATTTTTTATGGAATAGGCGGGAAACGAGCCAGCGGTAGTAAGTACCGAGTGGTAAGTACCGAGAGATGCTCCGGGTGCGTTGCCGGCCTTTAAGGGTATTTGAGAGATGGGAGGGATGCCTCTACTTCACGCCGGTATTCTGAGAGACCCTGGTATCAACTCGATCGAGCCGGCAACCCACCTTTAGCACCTCTTGTGTTGCAGATGTACTTGGGCGACGGTAATCACTTACCATCAGGTGAACCGCTTGCTCGTTTGCCACATTTCCCATAAAACAATATTTCTCCGACTTTAAAACAATAACATTATATGACCAGAATTTTTGATACTAAAATTATTATTATCGGGCACCTCTAAACTCTTTCTGAAATATATTGAATAATAATTTGTGAATCCGAAACCATTCAGTCAAGGCGAAGAAAATTGTAACTTTCATTCAATCGTTTATTATGACATAAAGCAATAATGCACACATGCAATAGGATAACTATTGCATGCACCAAAAATTGCTATTAACAATTTTAGTTTTGCCGGCATCGAGGATAGAATCCAGGTCACTCGCGTATTATGAAATTAAAGCGAGCACTACTATTAGTAACTATTGCATGTATGCATTATATTTATGTTTTATTCCTTTTACTCTAGTTTCATCATTATTTATATACTCAAAATTAAGTCGCAATAAACAAAAACAACAAGAGCAGTGGTAACCTTATGGCCAGGGCGATTGAATGAATTAAATCATCATCATCATACATTCTGTCTGATTTCATAACAGAGTAAAACTAAACTCGAAATGTGTTTTTATTGTGTAAGTATTTACAAATACCTCTGTATGAGATATCCTGCGCCGAGGACTTACAAAATAGCAGCTTCTAAATTCGCGTCGAGACATGTCACGCTGCTTCAGTGCGGGTTGGCAGACAGACAATTTTTTTTTAAGCTGGTGCTCTAACCCATGTGCTGCTGTACACCGCAGGTGCAATTGTAAAAGTTTCGGTTTCATCATGTTGACGAAAAGATTCTGTAAGAAAGTAACTTTTTGTTTACTTTTATTGATTGTATACACTCATAATACATCTAGGGAAGCCACCGGCGTAACAGTTTAAGTGACAAATCTCTTGCGTCAGCACGACCACCTAGCAGCACCTCGCATCCATTATTTCCATCAGGTGGCTAGCAAGCATAAGTGTACGATCTATTAACATAAGCACACTTTCCGAAGCCGATCGATGAGACTGGGCTGAAACAACCGCTTCGCGATTTTTGCACGCTTGATAATAGTGTTTTAGTGTTTGCTCTTTGTATGACTCGAACAAAGCACGCGCGTATAACGGCTGGTTTATGCTAGTCCTCGTTTATACCTGTACTCAGGTGGACTCAAACCGAACTTAACGCCTTAGACAGAAAAGTCTGCACAATCATGACGTCCCACAGGATGCTTCATCCGAGATCGTCATTGATGGGGCTATACTTGCCGCGTAAGCATGGCGGGCGGGACTTGTTTAGCGCCCTCACCATGCACAATCGTGAAGTGTGCAGCCTCTGTAATTACTTCCTGGCGACAGCAGATGTATCCTTCTATTTGAACGTCATAAGCTCTGATAAAAGGCTTATCTCTTTATCCTTGGCCAACGAGTAATGGCAAGACTCGGCAATACAGAGCGTTTTCGGCCTGGGGACTGTATGGAAGGAGAAAGAGCTCCTCAGGAGTTTCCACAAGGCTCTACATGAGCTTTTCGTAGATACAGTCGCCTCCCTCAACTGACGGTTCTCTTTGATACCGTCGTCCGCCGGTTTCTTTCCCTTTCATCCTAACCTCCGGCCGTCTGGGGCCTCCCCTGCCGAGGGTTTCCGTCTGATTGGGTTATAAGTTATTTATTTATTTTATTTAACTTTAAGTATATTTTAAATAATATATTTTGAGGTATCTTATTTATTTCATAGTATTTTATGTATGTATACATATTTATATATACAACCCAACCAGACGAGAATATATGTAAATAACCTCTCTAATAATAACAATAAGTTTATTCACTAACATGGTACTTGCTGTAGATGACAAAATTTTTAATGTTCTTTAGTAAACGCATGTTTGCCGGATGGTGTGCGAAAATTATCTACATTAAAAAAAATTGTATAAGTTTGTTTGTCATTATTAAAATATTAAAAAATTATGCAAACACAATCATAGTTTTGTGACATTTACAACAATAAAATATTAAAGAAGTATAAAATGTCAGAATTGGGAAAAGTCGCAATATTAAGATTTTTCTTTAAATGGCAACCTAATGATTACTGCCAACGTCCAGTCATTAACATAAATAACAAAAAAAAATCTGTTATTTTGATTACAAACCGAAATCATAATAACTATGAATTAATACTAATTATACTAAAAATATATTTTAAATATACAAAGAAAGAAAAATTATCTAATTACTCTTTTATTAAGAATATACTGACGGAATCTGCATCTAATATACATATAATAATTTAACCACTTTATGATCATTCATCGTAATTGATATCGTGAGTTTCATTTTTATTGAAAAAAGAGGAATTAAAAAAATAAATTATAATCGTGATAATATACGTTTGTGATTTTATTGGTTCTGCATTCTCAGTTTACAAAATAACCAAACACAAAATAAATGTGTAATTTGATATTTAGTTATCTGAATTTTGAGAGAGGTTCTTAGGTAATTTCAAGCCGTTTAACTTAAGTACATACTCATAAAAGCAATAAAACTACGAAATTAAAAGCCCTGTGCTTTAGGATTTTATTTTGATTTTTTTATTTAATACAAAAGAAAGAAATATAAATGAAGGAATAAAAAATTATTTACAATATTAAACGTCAATAAAATATAGGACCGCAGTTTTTGTTGTATGTAATGTACTCTGTGATGCCTATTCATCATCTGTGATTTCTGATTTGCCTCACTATTGCCACTTGCCAGACTACTGCAACTTTGACGGATTACGACAGCACTTCAATTGTTTTAACAAGTTATTTTAACATTCCACAACCAAAATATCGCTTTATTAGTGGTATTGTTAGATTTAACCAAAATGTGGGATCCGACTCATGTACAAGTAACGGTTCAAAGAGCTCGAGGACTATTAATCAAAGGTAAAAACGGAACAAATAACTGTTTTGTTACTATTGCCCTCGGTAAAGAAAAATTTCAAACTTCCGTGAAACACAAAGCTACAGAAAATGTCGAATGGTTAGAAGAATGTGAACTTCGTATTCCTTCCCACGGCAACACTGCGGAAATTATTTTGAAAGTGTGTGATGAAGATTTTGTAAAGGATCATTTATTAGGTCAAGTATCGATTCCGTTAAAAGACCTCGACGTTTACGAACGTCCAAGAAATCGTTGGTACACATTACAAGGGAAAACTGGAAAAGAAAATGACAAGAAAAGAGGCGAGCTTGAAGTTAAAATAGGTTTTACAGTAAAAGAAGGAAGCCTAACAGATCTTAGCAAAAAAGAAAAACATAAATCGTCTTTATCTAGTTTAGCTCAGAACGTTGGTGGAAGCCTTATGAGTATTGGAAGCATTGAAAAACGAAAAGGTATTAAAAAGTTTGCGAGGAACCTTGGTTCCAAAATGAATCTTACTAAGAAAGACAAGAAAAGTGACTCCTCTTCACTGGGTGGAAGTGTTGGAAATTTAAAAACTCCAACACTTTTAACTCCTGACCATTCTACACCTAAACGCTTATCTGGAGAAGCAGACCCTGGAGTTATTAGTGAGGATGATGATGAATTTGCCTTTGATGACCTTTCTCACAAAAGTTCTGGTAGTTCACTCAATGTTCATACATTACCGCGTGGTCATAAATACACACCATCCCCCATTAATGCTTCACTTGAAAATCTTGGAGGTGGTGAATTTTTGAGAAGATCAACTAGCAGTAATTTAGCAAATCCTGATAAATTAGCCCCTCAAAAACCTGTTCGCTTAAGCTTAGACACGTTTACACCACCTCAACTACCAACACAAGTAATAGATAAAGATGATGAGTGGTCACAAAAATTATATGTGCGCCCAAAATCAAACAGCCAGACAACTATTGATAGAGAAAAATCATCAAGTCTTGAAAGAAATAAAAAACTTGATAGCCCAAGTTCATTGAAAGAAAAGCCAAGCCCAAAATTCTTTAAAAAGTTTGGTAATAACAACAAACCAAAAAAATTATTGGAGGAACGCATTATTGTTGGAGAAGAGAACATAGTTGAAGAAGATTCTGTGAACCCTGCTTTTAATAACATACCTAAGACAGTTTTGCAACAATTTGATGGGAAGACCAGAGAGGATTTAATCGTGGTGATATATAATCTTCAGAAAGATGCAGAAGCCGAGAAGAAAAAGAATAAAGACTTAGAAAACTATTTAGATAACCTGTTACTTAGAGTGATGGAAACTACACCAAGAATTCTACAAAATCCATATGTAAGAAATAACAGCATGCATATCAGGAATAAATAGATTCAACTACTATGCATGCATAAAACACTTTTTAAAGTGAAATATTTTGTAGCAATAATCACTATTTTGAAACCATACATTAATCCATCCATTAAAGTTTAATTTAAAAAGTGTTAGTTGTGTCATAGTGCATTCATTTCTATCATATGATTTATTTAACCAAATACTAAAAATTAAAACAAAAACTTGAACATCTTGCAACACTGTGGCACAGTATTATAATTTATATTAGGTAAGTACTTGTCAGTTTAGTAGTAGTCAGTAGTGTAAGGAGATTTCTAGTTTCTTACTTGTTCAAATGTTGCAGTTTCTTTATTTCTTTTGTATTTATCTTATATTATTAAATCCTCAGAATAATATATAGTATCAACATACATCAATCAAGAAAATTATTATTTTCACCAGTCAATGGTGGGATTGTGTTATAAACCAACATATAGTGCCTTACATTGTATTTGACTATATCTGTGATATTGCAAAATTTATTTATAACTTAAATAATAATACACTGAGAATTAGATTGCTTTATTTCCACCAAACTGATACTCATCTTATGCTAAAATTCTAAGTATCTTGTTAGTCAACAATATTTCTTCATATCTGAGTGCCAAATATTTTATACCAGGTTATTCTTTATGAGTCAATTTATTACTTATTAAAAAACATTGATAAACAATAAAATTCAATAGTGGGTATACCACGGGTCAATTTTTCCACAGCTAAAGCTTGATTTCCAGTACCAGACCCAAACAATAGAAATACTATTCTTATGACATTTTAAGGAATATTTTGTGTATTACCAAATATTGCCATCAACTAAGAAATGTATATACCCAGGACTCATAACTCATTAACAAGAAACTTCTCATCTGTAATTAATTAGGTATTACTGAGCTGATATTATTTTTGAGATGTACCTACTAACCTATTACCTGGTGTTAAAAACAAATTTAAATGTCAGACAGCATAAAAAAAAACAAGTGACTGGATAATACACTTGCCTTTGTAACAGTAGTAATTTGTCATAGCTCATTTTACACAAAAAGCTAATTTTTAGTTTTAGCATATTTTCTGGTCCAGAATTACTGGATAATACACCATATACCAGCTATTATAATTAATTTAGTAGTATTATTTACTAGCTAATAATAACAAAAACAAATGAGTTATCATAACATGTTTAGATTTACATATTTTGTCTATTGTGCTTAAAATTACAGTAAATGGTATTATTTTGATTTCAACTGAATAGGTAATACATCTAAACTTTGTTAAAAATATAATGTTTTATATTCATCATTTTTAAATCTTTCTTTTCTTATATGGCTTATTTTAGGAAGTATGAAGGAAAGATAACTGAGCCATTCTGATTCATTCCTAAAAATAGATCTATGCATGATTTGTCATGCTCTATTATTCAATTTATACTATAAACAATTTCTTGTTTATTATAATTGTATGCAAAATTAATAAAATTTACATAGATGTAAGTATTCAGAGTGTTATATTACATTTCAATCTTTTATTGTTATATGTAAAATATACATTCATAAAAATTCTATGAATATACAGAGCTGAGTTCAAAGTAATTTGGAATAATCTCCTATGTGCAATATTAATTAATTATCTCATATTTTGTGTCAATAAATATAAAAGATGATCAAACAAGAAATTATCTAAAATTTTATTGGTTGAAGTAAATTAAAGTGTTATGAATTGGCACTTGCAAAGAACAAATGTTACGTGTTAACTGAAGATTGATTTTTTTTAGACAATTTATTTTGTTCATTTTGAAGAATGATATTTTTTTTTAAATTATACAATACAGCAAATGTTACGACTGTTATGGTCTTATAACCATTATCCATACAATAAGATTATCTTTTTCAATTGCTCTTATATTTTGAGAACACTTTTTTTTAATTATTACTGTCAAATAAATATTCCTATATTCTGTTCTTATTCAGTAGTTGTATTTTTAGAAAAAATATTTTTTTTACTTAGTATCCTTAAATTATAGTTGAACTACTAACTCTTAAATTATTTAGTGTTTGCCTAAAAGTTAAGAGCAAAGTATGTTTAAACAATATTATAGCTTTAAGTATTATTAGAGAAAACCTAATACCTAAATAAACTTGATTATCATTTGTAATATTCTTTTTTAATTATTCATCTATAATACCCATCCAATGACCATTAGCTAAAATTAATCTATAATTTCAGCTAATGGTCGAAAACTAAAACACAAATGGTCAAATACTGAATTTTGTGGTTGAAATGTGCCCAATAGCCTAATGGACAATTGCGGACTGCGAAACCCGCCGTCGCAGGTTCGAGCCCGCCATTCGACTATTGTCGTTTAACATTCCAGATACAAGCTGTAATGCTTAGTTGAACCGGTTAACAGAAATGTTAGTAATGTTAATAGCGTTGCTAGTATTCTTAGTATATAAGATGTAGAAAAAAGAGGTGTATGGCAAACAAATTGAACGCTCGCTCGCTTTGTGTCCACGCTACACAGTCCACACTAAGTGAACGCGTGTGAAATCCGGTGTCAACCGGCGAACCCCAGCGAGACGCTATCCAAGTAGACTTATATTTTTGTTTCCATTGTGTCACACCCAAGGATATTGGCTATTACTGCCCATTCATCGTTTATTTTCTTACTTTTTATCTTGTATTCACAATTTTCCGGGTCCCATGGCAGACTTTTGGGCTGATAAAGCTCTGAGGATAAGTAGTTTCTCATTAGACCATTCTACATTTACGATCACACGTAAACTGAAAAAAATCATGCCCAAGATCGGGATGTCCGTTTCATACAACTGTCGCAGCTGAATGAGCAATTCGCTCTCTCGAACACCGCGTTCGGACGTTCGACATTTTTTTCTTTGTTGTTGGTTCCGACAGCCTGCGGAACACGGCCGAAGGCGAACGAAAGCGCTCGTATAGGTTTGCTTGCTTTCGCCGTGACGTCCACACTGTTTCGTTTTTTTTCATTCATTATCCTTCTCTCGCTCACGTTCGCTTGGTGTTTATATTTACATATTTGATACAAAAAAAGTTCAATGAGAAATTTTCCCTGAAGATTGTCAAAAACAGCAACTTTTTCTGCTTATATAGCCACATTGAGTTTATCTGCAATTAAGGACCACGTCTCGATAATGGCAATCTCATGCATAGTTGAATAGTTTTATCTTGAGATTGTAACGTGCGCTCGACGTGAAGATCTGACGCAGATTCTGGACAGCTGTCCAGCAGAGTTGGGTTTACCTTTTCTTACACATGGGAAAACACGTCACAGCCAAAGATGTATGCCGAGCTGCTCAGAATTAATGCTATCTCACCTTCGCCGCATGTAGGCAAGGCCGCGGAACGATCTCGCAAACATCCGCGAACTCTTCAGGAGGATCCTAGGCGACCCCCTTTACGACTCTTTTTCCTCTCCCTCTAGGCAGCGGCGCGCAGGAACATAGTCATAACATCCTACACTGCCAACAATACCAAGTGGGCAACGGACCCTCCCGATTCCGCCACAAGTTTTTAAGGGCACAACCTCCTTCGAGTCCTTCCACGAGCAAGGACGGGTTATGCCGGGCTTGCACCGTCTAAAACTCAAAATACTTCACCAGTGTCGCATGTAGGGAACACCCGCACACATCCGCGACTCCATCAGCGATGCCGATCTCCTTAGGCGACCCCTCGCCTCGGCTAAAATTTGTTTTAAATATTTTGTTCGAAAACCTTAATAGTAATTTTGGTCATTTTATTTATTACTTAATTTTTTTTTATTTCGATTCGTTAACGAAATAGCATTGATTTTCTTCGTGTCCAGGATGATAGCCAAGTCATCTGGTATAGAAACTATTATACTAGGTATATTCTATGAAGGTGCCAATATTTCATAACTCTTTTATCAAATAATACAGTTACGAAGAAATAATAAGTTTATTAAATCAGTATAAAAATTAACAATAATACAGAATTCATTTATGTCTGCGAGATTTTGTGGGCGCAGCAACCGGAACTGAAGCAACATAGGTCTTCTGTGACAGCTTATTCATGTAGTATATTGTAATGAGAGAAAATATCAAACTGGAAACAAAAGATATATTATGCAAATTTATGTTTAAGGGGAAATATGAGGTGTGAGGAGGAATGTACAAACTCTCCGGATATCAATCTCACTTGCATGTGGTGCACCCTGCTGAGAAACAAACGAGGCTCTGATGACCGACTGATAATGGAAAATCCATACATATATACCAAACCCAAATGCAGTTATAGAGACCCGCCCAGCTTGGTAAGTGCGTGTAAAACTTTTGTGTCCGGTTTCGCCTTTTAAGGCATTAGGAAAGGTTCAAATGTATATGTAACATAATTAAATTCGGAATAAAAATTAAAACAATTTTTAACGGTGACTAGTGAATGTCAATTATTGCATACACTTTTCAAATAATAATAAATTACAAAAGTCAAAATAAAATTAAAATACATGCAAATATCAAATGTATTAAGTTATATGTAAACTTAACTATATTAAAGGTATTGTACTAATTAGGCAAATTTCATTTAATTAATTTAAAGTTATATTAAATATTAAATGTCTAAAATGAAGGTACAAACAAAAATTATTACAAGTCACAATATATCCTAATATCTGCTATAAATACTGACTACTAGTACCTAAAACTATGGCTACTATTTAAAGAATTGCAGTACAGTTGAATTTAACAATTCTGTTTAATTGTTGAGTATTTGGATGTCTATATTATAATTTATTATTTCTAAGGCTTAAAACAGTCGAATTTTATGTGTTTATTTTCGAATAGATGCTGGGCAAATATTGAATTATTTTTATTTAATCTCCAGCTTTGAATGTGATCTTTCAATATAGTTCATAGGTTCGTCTATATTTATACATTATGAAGTTTTATTACAAAAAATTCCAAAATGCGACACAAGCCGCAAAAAAAAATATATGATGTTTATGGACTTAACGCAGTGTCAGTAAGAGTAGCACAAAATTGGGTGAAACGTTTTCAGTTAGGTTAATTTTGATGGTGCTCGCTCTGGTCGACCTGTTACAGATAAAGTCGATGCCATTTTTGATAAAATGGAGCATGATTGGTATATTAGTAGTTAGACATAGCTGAAGTTCTAGGGGTTGGCCACAAAACAGTTTTGCTCCATTTGAAAGTCTGGAAGAGTTCGATATTTGGGTGACACACGAGCTCGTTGAAAGAAACCTAATGAATCGTGTACTCATTTACAATTCTCTATTGAAAAGTAATAAAACCGAACCCTTATTGAAAAAACTGATCACTGGTGATGAAAAGTGGATTACCTATGACAAGAACGTGGGAAAGTGATCATGGTCAATGGGCAGTCAAACTCCACAGCGAAACCGTTTCTACCGCCGAGAAAAACCATCGATTCGGATCTCGACTGCCAACAAGTGATGAGACTCTAGCAAGAAATCAGAGAAAAGACGGCCGGAATTAATCAACAGAAAGGGTTATTGTGGTTTTTCATTATGATAACGCCAGACCTCACACATCTTTACCCACACAGGAAATATTTGTTATATATACAGAGAGCTTGGTTGGGAAGTGTTAATGCACCCACCATATATACCTTGCACCCACACATTTTCACCTGTTTCGGTCTCTTCAGATTTCTTTAGGTAGCATTAGGTTAAAATCAAGAGAGGACTGTCTAAAGTTATTGTCGCAGTTTTTGGATCAGATAGCCCCAATATTTCTATAGCAATGGGATTATGTCACTACCTACAAAACGGCAACAAGTTATCGAACAAAATGGCACATATGTAAATAAAATATGATAAAAAATATGTCGATACTGTATATAAAATACGAAAAAACTTCACGAACCGATAATAGTAGAAATTTCATTAATTATTAATATTTATCCATAGAAACAAGCTCTGTGTATCTTAGATCGGTATGAAGCCTTTTTGATTATGGTTAGATGTTGTGATGTGTTGTGGATGATGTAGTAATGAGTGTTTGTTAGACTGTATTGATACGTTTAAATCAAGAAAATTTATATCTATCTGTTACGTAAATTGAATGTTTTTGTTAATAGAACACGGTGTGTTAAAAATGTCTGTATGTGTTCTGTACCTATCCATAAGCAAATGACGTCATCCATATATTTGTACCAATTTTTTTTATTAAGAAGGAATCTAACGAGCGAGGATCCTGATGGTGATTACCATAGATCGGCACGACCCGTGCCACACCGCGGGATTCAAAGAGGAAATAATAATATGGACATGACATGATTCGCAAAAATTAAGAGTTATGTATTTGTAAATAGAAGTCAGAATATTAAATAAACTCGTAAAATGTATCATTTTTCATTAAAGAAAATATTGATAATCTATGGTTTCATTTTATACTGCGTAAAATATTACGTGCACTCATATAAAACATGTAAGTGTTAAAATATAATCATTTGAAGTGCATAACGACCCTTCATAATTAATTAATTAACTATATTGTATTGTGCCTACCTCTTCTATGTAACCTACTTTGTGATTAATGATTATATACACCTATTTTGAATTTCATGTTGTTTTATTTTATGGTAAAAATCATTAATCTTATGGCCGTTACGGACTTACTGTAATGAGAATATATTATTTTCGTTCGCCGATTCGAAAGCTGGAATCCCGGGGAATATCCATATTAACATAATGATTGCGGTCATTGACAGCATGTGGCACGGTTCGTGCCGATCTATGGTGATTACCGATAAGTTATTACCGACACCCATATACATTTGCAATACCAACACAGCTGCACGTGCAATGCCGGCATATAAGGATATTCGGGAGATAAGAGGACCGACGGACAGGCGGGTTAGGAAAGGAGGAGAGGGCCTCCGGTTACCTAACTCACCGAACGAAACGCAGAAGCACAAGATGCCTCTACATTACACCGGTATTCGATCAGCAGCGAAAGCCACCGTCGCATAGGCTCTGCTACGTTTATATTATTTTTACTGATAAGCGAAAAAATGAAGAGTGTAAAGATGCCAACAATTTAATGTGTTATTTACATCATTATAAACGGAAAACTACAAAGAAAAGATCTTTAGATCCTTTTTTATCTTTCTCAAGAATGTTTAAATTGTATCCAGATTGATGTAATAAAAATGATTATAATAATAGAGTAAAATCAGTTCACTGTAAAGAGATATAGTGTATAGGTATTCAATTATGATGACCATTAAAATAAAAAAAAAAAGACGTAAGCTAAAATTACGAAGTAAATTGTTAGCTAGTACTAATAATAAAGTAGTATCCATTGTGTGCGAAAAAGGTATTAATCTCGCCTTAAGGTAATTTATCCGTTTATTGGCATAATGTGTATAATTTCATAATTTTAAACAATATATAATTTCAAAATTTCACAATTCCTGACATGTCATTGAAGGAAACATTTTGCTACATGCGGGACGAACAGACAGCTTTTTAGCTAGCTGGTTGGAATTTGCTCTGAATTTTAAAATATTTCTTATAGCGGTTCAGCTTGGACCTTCCAACCTACTGGATATAAACTAAAAATAAGAAATATGCATCAGATGAAACGTTAATCTGTTAATTTTTATAATTGCATTGCCAGTTCGATGTGGTGGTTAATACAGTAAAATACGTACATTAGAACAGGTATTATTAGTTACAGGGGAATTTCATATACAATAAAATATATATATAGTATTTACATCATATTTGAAACACATTTTAAATTTCGATAAATAAAAATTTAATACAAATTTAATTAATGGGAAGAAACCAATTAGCGGTTTTACTATCATTTTAGTAGTTTTTGCATTGGCCACTTAAATAATATTAATTATGAACATTTTTAATTTACAAGGTATTTTTGTCAAAGCCTAAGATTTTATCATTATTTCATAAATTTTATTGAATGCTAATGTTCATGACAGTTGTTAAAAAAGCATATAAATGAAGGTTTTACCTGCCATTTAATACTATGCTAGCTATTACTTGGTCTTGTATATGTTAAACTAAATCACTTCATTGTCACAATTATGAAATGTCATTTTACTAACTAAACTAAACTAACTCCAAAAATTTCAATAAATTCTAGCCTGTGCTGTAAAATATGCTTTTTTCAGTTAGCAATACAATAAATGTAAAATGCAGGTTTCAAAGTAACAATTTCTCTTTTTTAATATTAACAGTCAGCTATTTGGGTCAATGATCGAATGGTTGGTAAATGATATACTTAGCCTTTAAAAAACAAGAGTTCTTAATTTAGGGGCCACCACCTTATTCAAAAACCTGGTGATAAATGCTTATTTATGGTTCTAGAACAAGGAATAAAGCATTTCACAATTTCTTTAATACATAATTATAAATTATTAAAAAGTATCATCCAAGGTATAATAGTATCAAACAAATCAAAGACTCATCCTTTGGTCTCCTTTACCAAGCAGCCTACTGTACAATCCCTCTCCCAGCATTCAAGCTATGTTTCGAGCTATTGTTTAACAAAATTTAAGATTGATAAAGTAAGAATATTAAACAGAAAAGAAAACTATTTTGATGTTTACTTACCATGTTGTAAAGCAAATCCTATGTACCATGCCTGCTGCAATGAGAGATATTGCCATAGACAGAACAATCTCTGGTAGTTTCAATTGAAAGTTCTTACCAAACAAAGTTGCTTCTAAGTTTCCAACTGCCTGAATATTTTATAAGGAATAGTATTAATTAATGTTTATTTACTAACCAATAAGGACTAAATATATTCAGTACAAATATTTTTTAAAAACGTTGGGTACAATCCACCTCTTTAAACACTATGAATGCAAGTCATTTTTAACTGATTATTATCCATGTAACTTAGATAAAATAGTAAATACTTAGTACGTTTTAGTTGAAATTAGTAAGTATGAATGTTCAATATATTTTTTTAAAGGATACTGTTACAAAAAACATAAACATGAGTGATCCAAGGTAGCCTCCAAATATAATTGTAATTGGCGATTTTATTAAGAGCGGTTTATACATTTGCATTCCAGAAAATATTAAAAGGGTCAGGATGCTGGCTAAAATGAAGGACGTGGCACTGTTTACCGCTGAAATATAAAATAACATAATTTGAAATATCACTTTAATACGTTTATTTCATAACAATCTTAGCAAATTACCCATTATTACGATATATAAATAGATGATCTTTAGTTCTGTCTAATAAATTCCGATTAGAATCTTGTAATTTCAGTCCTGAGTCTTCCACCAGCAACAGCAACCAATAAACGAACTTTATATATTTTACTAAACTTAAGTCTAATCTTCAATCTTTTCAATGAATGTTCTCTGTAAACCATTTCCTTCTGTATTCTGTGGTCTCGAACGTCAAAATGCGAAATCGATAGCTGTCAGCTCATATCGGTGTACTTGGGCCTAAAATCGGTATATACAACAAAAAATTTACAATCAAGTTTATCAGTAATCGTATTTATCTTTTGAAGATAATAAGTACTTTCAGAATATACTACACAATTAAAACTAATATGAGCAGATAGTTGATTGTAGATTATGTTCAGCAAAAAACGAGGCTAATCTTATTTTACCTGAAAATTTAAAAAGCAATTAGAAAATGTGCTCCCATTTTTTAATATTTTTTTTAGTTAATAGATTTCATTCCTCTAGAACTTTCTCCAAAATTTTTATATTAGTGTTAATTTAATGTCATCTGTAATTAAAAAGCGAATTTACTGCCTAGAGATGTCAGAAGACAATTGCTCTATACCGATATAATTTTATCGATATGTAAATGTTTCTATATACTCCTCATACTTGAGCACTTCATAATTTGCTTTAAAAATTCCGCCGCTCTGGTCATTCGTTTTAAATATTTATTTATTTAAACTTTATTTGCACATTACAGAACAAAAAGACGGACTTAATGCCAAGAGGCATTTTCTACCAGTCTACCATTAGATTGAACAGAGAAAATGTAAAAGTATGCACAAAAATATTATGTTCATATATATATTCTCAAATATTATACTACGATACAATACTTATATATGACGGTTCTTAGACTTACATTTAATTATAGTTGCGCAAGATGGAGAATAAAGTACAAAGTATTCTAAAATATCTGCGATATGGGAGAGGCAACCATTTAAGCTGAGAACGAAATGAGGAAATGTGATCATATTTACTTAATCCAAATATGAAGCGTATACAATTGTTGAAAAGACGATCCACTTTGTTTAAAAGCTCTTTATTGGCGTCATTATAGCACACATCCGCGTAATCCAGCATGGGAAAACCAACATTTGAATTAACATTGCTTTAGTCCTTATTGGCAAGAAGTTCTTGAGGCGGTACAAACAACGCAGAGTGTAGGTAGCTTTTTTACAAAGCTCAGTGACATGCGGGCGCCAACTGAGAGTGCTATCTATTACAAGCCCAAGGTTTTTGACTGTGGCAGTGTATGGTACAGTAACATTATTAAAAGTAATTTTCGACAGCGTGTTAAAATCTAACTTCTTTAAGCTACCAACTACAATAACTTCACACTTTAACTGATTCACCGCTATTTTGTAGACCACTCAAAGATATGTTTAAAATCGCCGTCGAGTTCATTTATAGCACCATCTATGTTTTCCACGTTAGCTTGAGCATACATTTGTAAGTCATCGGCATATAAATGATACAAGCTATGAATGTGGGCCGCAATGAAGTTTATGAATACAGAAAACAAGAGAGGAGATAGAATTCCGCCTTGAGGAACGCTAGCAGATAACGAGCACCGCTCAGAAGTGATCTGACCCGTACGAATTGCCTGCTGACGTCCACGAAGATACGATGAGAACCCATCCCGTGATGATGAGGAGAAGCCCAAATGAGATCACATAATAAGAAGGCTATCATGATCAACAGCATTAAAAGCCTTGGAAAAATCGATTAAAACTAACACTGTTAATCACGATTCCTCCATACCACTCCGCAAGTCTTCTATTACTTTAAGCAGTGCTGAGGTGATACTGTGCCCAGGCATAAATCCAGACTGATATTCACTTAAAAATCAATTACTAAAAATTTAGGTAGATATTTATTTATGCGCGGTAGCCTCGAGAATCTTTGACAGAAAAGGAAGAATGGATATTGGACGAAAGTGAGCGGGAGAGCTGGGGTTAAGTATTTTGGGAAGTGGGAGAACAAACGCTTTACGCCAAAGACCTGGTACAACCCCAGTAGTTGAGGAATGATTAATGATGTCAGTAATTACAGGAGTGACAGAGTCGAACATGAGGGTTATCAATATTCATTGGTAACGGGAGAAAAGTTAAATGTACTGTTGTGAGATTGTGGCAAAGAAAGTAAATAAGAAATAGTACTAGATTTATCGGCACCCTGCTGGGTTGTGGTAGAAGAAAAAGTGTCTTAAGCTGATTAATAGAAACAACTGAAGGGTCGAAGTTACAGGTGGTTTTTCTAATGCCTATTGATTGGAGGAACTGCCATGAGTCTGCCTGAGAAAAATTAAGTATCTTTTTGTGAATATATCGGCGTTTAGCAGCGCGTACCATTTGGTTACACCGATTTCTCACCGACTGCCTTAAAGTGACCCCAGTTCTGATCGCAACAGTTTTGTTTATATATGCAAAACGCCCGATCACGCTTCGCCATGGCTTGGATATCTTCATTGATCCATGGTACAGGAGACCGCCTAAACCTGACGTCTCAAATTGGTCAAAAAGCTTATGAATATTCAAATTGAAGGACGTTACCTTATCATCATCATTTTCTGCGTTAATGGTATTCCTCCAATTCAACAAGGAAGCATCACGCTGGAGTTTGTCGATGTTTAGCCTAGCTAGATTACGCAAACGCACTGCCACTGGTTTTACTTTAGGTTTATTTTTATAGCAAGTGTATAGAAAGTCATGCCGAGAGAAACCAGGTGTAGGAAACTGGCCGTGAAAGGCAACATTATTTTCTGAGGAAACTAAGATTGAATCTAATAAAGTATCAGCAGAATCATGGTTGTGGTGTGTAGGATCCAGATCCAGATTAAGTAATGATAAATTAAATGAGTTTATGATCGTACATAGTTCACGCGCCCTGGTAGTATCACTAACTAGGTCAGTATTAAAATCACCCATTATTATATGATGTTCATAATCCGTGCTAATTGGAAGAAGTGCCAAGTGAAATTTTGCCGTATTGAGATTAAACATTGAATCCAGCAGGTGGTGCAGTGCTAACTAGCCAGTGCATAATAATATATATAGAATTATGCTATAAAAAGAGTGAGTTACTACTTTTATAATAAAATAACAATTTAATACAATTAGAACACGTATGCACTTATTTACCAAGCAAAAAAAAGAAAAAAGTGTCAGTTTGACAGGTGGTGCACCAGTTGTCATATTATCAATATTGAGCTAATTACTATACTCATCTGCTAAATATTAATTACACCATTGGAATCCTTATAAAATGTCCTATTGACAAATGTAGATGCTAATAGAAAATTGATGACAGTCTTATTGGAAAATATGACGAAGGAAAAAAACTCACTTATGTAACTTTTTAGTCTGTAATGAATTAAATAACTTATCTTAATTATTACTTTAGCATAGTTGTAATTTTGCGAAAAAACAAAATTTGTTAATTTATTTACGTGAAAAAACAATTACTGTCTTTGGCATCTTTACTAAGTATAAATTATATTTACAGTTATAAGTAGAGTAGTTTAGTTCCATGATACATTTGCAGTTTTTGTTACTTTGAGTCAAAATATATTTGCGCTAATAGTTAACTAGGCCAAAAAGCCCTTGGTCAAAGACATTATCGACCATCGACGTCGGCGTCTGCTCCCCGCGTTTGAAAACGCCGAAGCGCCGAGAAAGAAACCCAGAGGTCGCCGCTCTTGCGGAGTTCAGTAAACTATTCCTCACAAATACTTTTTCATTTTATTTGGATTATTAGGTAGGTTATTTAACTTGTTTGAAAAACGGTTTTGTTTACTAAGTTTCGAAGAAAAAATGTTGATTGATGATAAATTACGAACACTTATATTAACCAATAAATTAAATGTCAATAATGTCGCATTCACATGTATGATGTAAAGTACATAATCTTCAAAAACTTAAAACTTAGTTGGGTCGTACAGCGTACACTCTTATTTGATCCAAATTCAAATACATTTAGGCAGAATATGAAGAAAATAGGACAAACAAATATAAATACGCGACTGCATTGACAGGATAGTAAAATAAAATACAGTACCAGTTTCGTATAATACGGGACGTATGGTCACCGTACATATATCTGATAAGAAAGGCTGGTGTAAATAACATTTTATTTGGTCATAGAGATATATACTATACATGTGAAATATAACATGATGTATGTACAAAATCCGGAGAGTAAGTTCTTGGTATTATAACTTATATGACTATTGAATTGTATCAAATTGTATAAATATGCATGTAACAAGGAAAATAATTAAATTGATAATCAAAAATTCTTTAATCCGAACACTAGTAAGTATAGTTTTTTTTACTTTTTTAATCCTCTTATTTTTTATGACTAGGTATGTAATAAGAATGGTAATATTGGTAGTCAAAAATAGTTTTCATTTATCTGAACACTAGTAATTACGGCATATTTTACTATTGTGTATAGTTACAACTATAATATATAACTTTAACTTTATATTCCTATATACTACAAACCATAAGCGGGCTTAATTTTTTTCTTTGACATCTTTCACATAGTTAAAAAAATTGAAAATAACAGACAATTGAAAGTTATATCAAATGTAAATAAAGTAGGTACCTACCTTACCTAAAGTAGGTAGGTGTAGGTAGTAACCTAACTTAAAACATTACTTTTGTTTTTTGTAGAGTACTGTACCTGAAATAAGGATATACGAAGTAGGACCCAGAGATGGTTTACAAAATGAGGCAAAATTTGTTCCAACAGATATAAAGATAGAACTTATACATAAGCTTTCTGCTGCGGGAATCAAAAACATCGAGTCCGCAAGGTTGCAAACACTTAAATATTTTTTTTCGCAATATACATATTTTCAGTTAATACATAAAATTATTTCAGTTTTGTTAGTCCAAAATGGGTTAAACAAATGAGTGATAGTGCAGAAGTCATGAAGAATCTGAAAAGGAGTCCCGGTGTGAATTATCCAGTACTTATACCTAATTTAAGAGGATTTGAATCAGCTGTAAGTATCATAATATTTGTTGTGCTCAAGTATAATGAAAATGAACAATTTTAAATATATGTTTTATAGATCATGTGCAACATTGAAGAAATTGCAATTTTTCCTGCGGGATCTGAAGGATTTTCTCAGAAGAATTTAAACTGTTCTGTGGAAGATGGTCTGAAAAGGTTTAAAGAAGTTGCAGTTCATGCAATTAAGGAAGGTTTAAGAGTAAGGGGATATGTATCTTGTGTAGTAGGGTGTCCTTATGATGGACCTATTAATCCTAAAGTTATAGCCAAGGTAAGATTATCATTAATTAAAAAAAATTTAAAAACTTCATACTATAATACAAATAAAAAGCAAAATTTACTACTATTCTTTTCTGTTTCAGGCAAATTAGATAACTTGAACATAACAAAGATTTATGTAAATGTAATAATTATAAATATAACCTTTCAGATAACAGAAGAATTATTTTCAATGGGATGTTATGAAGTATCTTTAGGTGATACAATAGGTGTGGGTACTGCAGGATCTGTGCAACGTCTTCTGCGTGAAGTACTGACTGTTGCTAAACCTGAAAAGTTTGCATTGCATTTCCATGATACATATGGACAGGGTCTTTCAAACTTGCTTGCAGGCTTACAGGTAAGTTAATATCAGTTGTTGCATTTGTCTATGTAAAAAATCAGTATATACAGTGGTGGTCATATAATTAGAAACACTTCTTATGAATAAAGAAAGTATAACTTCAACATACAAATGTTTGCAAAAATATACACATTCAATAATTAATAATCATGCTGTAATATAGCCACTCAAATAAAAAACTCATTAAATGCATAAAATATAAAACATATCTTACTTTTAGTTACAAAATGAGTCTTACACATGTAGGAGTTTATTTTCTGTTACTGGCCGCTTGGACGCCTAAGAAGAAACATTTTAAAAAAGCATCCATAGCTCGTTCTTTTTTTGAAATTGGAGAATAACATTTCGTTCTTGGCTTTTTCTATTATTTTGGCAGCAATTCAAAATTTTATCTGAATTTTATTTTGTTCAAAATGGACAAAAATTAAAGTGTGACGATAAAAATGTGATAAAAAGGACCTTTGGTAATGTTTCTAATTATACGACCACCACTGTATATATAGTGATATTCCTCTAATCTTATCTCAACAAAAACTTGTTGATAACAAAAAGGGAAATAAAAAAAATTTGAATTCTTCATTTAAAAAATTTCTGCATAAAGTATTTAAATAGTAAATTTTTTTTGTTTATTGATTTGGTCTTTCAATTCATGTGAAAAAAATAAGTGGTAAAGTACTTGAAATACTGGCTAAATTAAAACAAAAATTCTATAAAATCTGTAAATAATTGTTTCATTTCACATTTATTACTTTTAATGTCTATTAAATATTTTTTTATAACAAATCTATAATGATAAAAACACTTGGATGTTAACATGTATATATCTCTAAATCTGTGCAGTAGATAACAAAATGTAGATAACAAACTTTTTAGTTGTTTAAACAATTTTTTGTGTACATCAATTTTTCTACTGTTTATGTACTACAGCAACAACAGTTAGGGGGCAGAGACGTTTGATAGAATGATTTATTAAAATTATTAATTGATATTATCTAAATTAGACCAGTTGAAGAGATAAGTAGCATTGAAAAGTTTTCCAAAGCATACAAACATTAAATAAGAACTGTTTGCACCTGATTAGTTATCTTTAAATAGTATGAATTTCTTAAACTCAAGATTACATCACTACTACCACCTACTTTTTGTCTGTAAAAATTATGATTTTTTAAGGCTTATGCCCTGAAACTCATGATAAATTTTGTATAACTAGTTTGGTCATAAATAATAGTACAATATAAAAAGTTAATTATTTCTGAATTCATATTTGGAATGCATTTATTACATAAGAAATATAAAATTAAATGTGTTTATTATACATTTTTTTTCACAAATGAGCAACATTACAACAAAACAATATGGCTCTAAACATACACTTTATGTTCAGAGCTCTAAAGAAGTCTCGCAACTTGTTGGGAAAATTCAATGTGGTCATCATCCTGGATCAATAATGGTTTGGTAAGGAGTAGTTACGAAGCTTAATTTTTGTGACTAAGGAGTAAAGACTGACCAAAGTTTATCAAGAGAGAATATTTTGAATTGCTTATTGTTGAGAGGGTCTTATCAAATTACATGGACAATTTTTTAGCGACGACAAATCAACGGTTTTTGGATTGTGATCGTCCGTATAAAGTATTTTTAAGAGCATATCTGTAAAAATTAGTTTCAATTGTAAGTACTCCACAACCAACCTCTATATGTCTACTTGGTCCACTCCCCTGGCTCTACACTTTCAAATTTGGTCTGCACTCAAACTTTATTATTAATATTTTGTTTTAGTTTTCTTAATTTATAATCATTATGAAAAATAAATATTTCAGTTTGGTATCAAGACTGTAGACTCATCTATATCTGGTCTCGGCGGATGTCCCTATGCACGAGGAGCTAGTGGAAATCTAGCTACTGAGGATCTAATCTACTTTTTATACGGTTTAGGAGTTAATACAAACATTGATTTGGTTAAACTGATCGAAGCAGGTCGATACATATCAAACTTTTTAGGGAAAATGAGCGAGTCGAAAGTTAATCGAGCTATTGGTGATAGATATAAGAATCATTCAGATATTATAAAAATGGCTGCTTGCATTGTCAATTAACGAAAGAAAAAGAATGTTCTTATTTATTAACAATGTAAATATGTGTATAATAAATCATTCCTTATTCAATCTGTGGTTTTTTTGTTTCTGCCTACTTACCTGCTTTCGAAGCGGAGAGTTGCGGATTCGAATCCTGCTATTGGCCAACATTCCTATAATAATTTATCTATGTAGCTATCTATATCATCACCATCGAGTTACCAAGACAGAACCTTAGCTTAGGACTGAGTGACAGGAGTGACTATTTAACGTATTATTTATTTATTATGAAGTGGCTGTTATCTAAATTTACCATGTGGTCGTGGCCTCCTTGAGGTTGCAGAATAGTAAAGCACAGAAGCGGCTTGTAAGTTCCCACTGCTGTGAAAAGGCATCCTCAAATATCTGAGTGGGTTTTGGAGCTGGGAAAGGCCCGCCAAACTGCGCCAGCGCGAGTTGGTGGACTTCACATGTAGAAATAATATTCTTTTTATTTCTCAGATATGCAGGTTTCCTCACAATATTTTTATTCACCGCGAAGCACGTGGTAAAAACAGCACTTAAAATTGCAATTAACACTTTTAGTGGTGTCGGCACCGGGGATCGAACCCAGATCACTCGTACTCTATGAAACTAAAGGAAGCGCCCTGACCACTTGCTGCCACCACGCATGCTGCTCCCCGCTATCAGATGCTATGAGATTTTCAAGAGTTTTCCATTACTTAGTGGACTCTCACGATACCCTCGGGCACAATGGATGTGGAAATTATATTTATGCCACCATAACATGATGCATATTTAATCATGTAGGTGTATACTCATGGCGGATAACTTCCGAATAACATTTTAATTTAGCAAAATCTCTTAATTATGATCATCAGGCCTCACCCTTTGGAACGATTTTCTGTAAACACCGACGATTACAATACCTGCTCCCAGTCACAAGTCTGGATAAGTTAGATCTGGTTTTCACATGCCGCTTCCGCGTATACCAAGGCATTGGCCAACATCGTTGCCCGCGCAAGTATCTGCCTCGGAAGACTGGTAGTAATATTAAGACTGCCCCCATATATCCAAACTTCTGGAAGACCTAGCTCTGCAGCATAGGCTGTAAGGAAAATAAGAAGTCTGACTGGTGTAGAAACTGCTAGAATAGTTTAATTTAGTTATTTCCATAGCTATATTGTTTAAGATTTTATGTCCCTAATTTAAAAGTTTGTAGTAACTTTCGACATAATATGTTTCCTATATAATCGCAGATTCTTTTTAATTTATTTAAGATTAAAATTTATATTTTAAGTATCAAATAAGGTATCATGCGATAAGCACGCTGTCTACATTTATCAATTTGCAATTAAAGAGTTTTCTTTCTTTTATGTTATGTGTAAGCATGTGCAATATACATATTGTTTAGTAGATGTTATGGTATTTTACTGTGGGGGCATGCAGCTGAAATAGATTCGGGAGCATACCTAAGAAATTAATATTTTAATCTTTGACTCAGAATATAAAATGATAAAATAAATATATATACAATAAATATACATAATATATAAATACATTAAAGGAGAATAGTGATGTACATAATGTATATATTAGGAACAGACACAAGCTTAAAATCCCAGTTACTAGACTCCATAGTCAGTTACTGGTTCACGAGGCAAGGTCGTCCTATCAATAGGTGTGAAGACTTATTAAACAGACTTTACATCCAAGGTTAGTATAATAAGTTGATCGCTCCCAAGCAGTTTCTTTACCTACGGAGTTTCTTTCGCCTTGTTCGACATTATAAAAACGAATAACTTTTGACGAGTGAAATTTGTCTTCCTATGTCGAAAATTAAAGATAACGGAAATAAATTAGTCCTGCTCAGTAGCACCTGGGTTAGATTAAATCTCTGAATACCTAATTCTATAGTATATTGAGAATGTATTTGATGGCGTATGTATATGTAGCCTACTGGTCTGGGCGCTCGCTTTAATGTTATAGTAAGCATGTGACCTGGGTTCGATTCCCAGTATCAACACCACTAAAGTTGTTAATAACAATTTGTAGTGCTCAATTCACCACGTGCTCGGGGGAAGAAAAACCACCTTCATGTCAGAGAAATATAAAATAGTGTGTGAAATCCGCCAACCCGCACTGGAGTAGCATGGCGGGTATCCATCCTGGCTCCATAACTCACATATAATTGAGAGGTATGCCCAGCTGTTGGCAGTGCCTAACTAGGCTATCCTATCAAAATTTACTGAACTAGCAATGTAATAACAATTAAATTGTATTGCAATAGTGCACTTCACCACGTGCTCAGCGGTGAAGGAAAACATCGTGAGGAAACCTGCATGTCTGAGAAATAATTTCGAGGATATGTGAAGCCCGCAAACCCGCACTAGAGCAGCGTGGCGGGCCCTTCACGGCTCCTAAACCCTGTCTGATATTTAAATTTGAAAGGAGTCCTTTGGCCAGCAGTGGGCACTTACAGGCTGCTACTTTACTTTACTTTACTTAGTGCACTTACAACGTATTTCTCTCCATCACGCAGGGTTGACCGGTAAAGAATGCCACGAGGCATTAAGTCCGCTTATTTTAGTAACCCTTTAGTATAAGGAGAGCACTGTAGGATGAATATATACCACAGAGTAAAGATTAGTACTGGCTCTATTCTTTATACTGTTCTATATTCATATTTTCTGGTGTGTCCAAAGTTGTCTATTGTCAATATACTTTTTATTGAGTGAAGAGGCCCTACACTCCGAAGCCGAAGCGAGTGCATTATAGTTCGTAATATCGATATTACATTAATTTGACCTTCATTACGAAGTGGATTGACTTCTCTCTTATTTTAAGAGTAATATTGTCATCCAGGATAAATTCAGGAATAAATTTCATATAAAACTCATCAAAACTAAAAATGAATGGAATTACTATTACGGAACAAATTAAAATTGGTGGCAACAATCCGTGTTTAATCATAGCTGAAATAGGACAAAACCACCAAGGTGATTTCGAGGTCGCAAAAAAACTTATAAAAGCAGCAAAGGTAAGTAGTGCGGTAAAATTTAATAGTGACATTCTTTACTCATAGCTTTGTTTGTCAAATAGATTTGGAAATGAATCTTTATAGTTAGTTTGTTTGTCAAAAATAGGGAAATGAATCTTTATAATGTACTTATTATAGGAAGTTGAGCAAGATTTATACGTGTCCTTAACTATTTTATACTAAGAAAAGTCTGAAACTGGCAGTTATTTACCTAATTACATTATTAGGTAACGGAGATTAAATACAGTATACACTTTAACTAGATTTTAACCGCGATTTCATACCCCTAATATAATTTATGAAACGACACAGTTCTCAAAAAATAGACACGTTCATTCCGAATTCCGATTTCCCAGCAGTGAATATGACATTTAAATTGTTCTGAAGGTTTGAGTATGCATTCTGGTCCACCCCAGGAAATATACAAATATTTCCTTGCTTAAATGTGTCTGAGTTTTTACTTTCAAATTGTGACACCCGCCGTACAATCGCTTCATTACTTTTAGCGTTTATTTTCCGTTCTGGCCAATACCGGTTTATCAAATCAAATTCTTTATTGCATCTATAAGTAACTAAGATGTACGTAGGACGCATCATGAAACCCCGTCCTAGGGCACTGCTAATGAACATTTCAACTGTAAATAAATAATAAAAAATAACATCAAAAATTAGATACAAGTTAAAGGACAAAACGATAATTCGTCAGTCATGGTCAGATAATTCAACACAACCTTTCCAGTGAAAACCACATCAACAAGACTAAAATCCAAAATATTTTATTTTCGAGTTCAGAGTAAGGATGTAGGATTTTTGAAATATCTTTTAATGTACTGACACAGCTCTTTTATAATAGAATAGATAGACGTTTTTGTTACGTAGAAAGACAAAGTTTACTTACCCAGTTTATTAAGATAAATATAGGCTAAACAATTTTTAAAAGATTAATTCCATTACGACGATAGGTATGTAATAGATAAATAATACTGATTGGTGAAAGTATTTTAAATTGGTGGATATTCCTAAAAAGAATTTCAACTATTTCACATTTATGACACGTGAAGGGGTAATAAGATGTTTGATTATTTATCTACGTAAGTACATGTAGGTATCTCTTATCACTACCCTGGGCTCAAGATAAAAAGAATCCTAGATTGGGACTGGATAACGTGTGTGTTCGATATATTAATATTATATTATTGCGACGACTGTGGGGTTTATTAGTTAGCGTATCTTACTACTAAGGCATAGGTCATAGTTTGGAATCCCAGCTGAATAAAATATTTGTGCCAAGTGTAAATTATTGGTTTTCATGTTTACTTCTGTTGTGTTTTTTTTTTATGAAAAATAGGCTTGCGTTTTACCTCAATATTGCCCGATGGAAGGCGAAGATGAGGCCTAGGATGGAACATGCTTGCCTAGATGTCTGTTCACTTTGGCCTTAAAGATATCCAGATTATAGTTTTCCGGAAAAACTGACCTCGGCAGAGAGTTCCACTCCTTAGCCGTCCGCATAAAGAAAGAAGAGGCAAACCACTTCGTGCGTAATGGAGGAATGTCTACAACATAAGGGTGGAACTGCTCGCCGCGTCTAGTCGTTCGGTGATGGAAAGGGGAAGGGGGTATCAGGTTATGCAAAACCTCCGCACACTCTCCGAAATGAATCCGATAAAAAACCGAGAGGCAGGCCACTCGTCTGTTCGTCTCGGTGTTCGAGGCTTAGAAGTTTTGCCTCTACTAGTGAGTCACTGCCTATGATCCTCTTCGCTTGGCGCTCCAACGAGTCCAAAGCATCAAGCTGATGTTTAGCAGAACCATCCCAGAGGTGGGAACAGTATTCCATGCAAGAGCGGACTTGAGCTTTGTATAGGTTTGTAGGAGCTGCTCCGATGTGAAGTACCGTCTCACCCCCGAGAGGATACTAAGTTTTTTGGCAGCTGTGTTTGCTATGGACTCGATGTAGTGACCGAAATTGCGCCCCACATCTCTGATACTGTACCTGTCTGTCCTCCGATCTTAATGCATTTCGTCTTTGATACTTACAGAATGCAGGTGCTGATTGTGTCAAATTTCAAAAAACCTGCATTGAAGAAAAATTTACAGAAAAATACTTAAAACGACCTTATGATAACTCTAATTCTTGGGGATCAACGTACGGGGAACACAAAAGGCATTTAGAATTTTCCGAAAGCCAATACAAAGAACTGTTGAAATTTGCAAAGAATATTGATATTATTTTTACTGCATCCGCTATGGATATGGTACGTTTTATTTATATTTATTGGTAATTTGCATATTTGTGACTTTCGTTGGCTTAGAAAAACAGCTGTCTTCTCAAAAGGTTGTTTAAAACAAAAATTCTAAAATCAAAAAGGTTTTTAATTTTTTAAATGTTATATTTTAACTAATAATTACCATGTGCGTGCAGCGTCACAAATCTAACGCTACGCCTTATCCCGTGAGAGCTTGTACTATATAAGAGTTGACTAAAGAAAACTGCTACGGCTATTCATCCCTAGTTTAAAAAGTATTACCAGTAGTTGGCAGTTCACTTGATGATGATTAAAATAGAGTATGAAAAATGTGTCGGCACTTATGGCTCATGCCACTAGTCATACGGCAAGATTAATGTTCACAAGTAGGTATTAAAAGATCTAAGGTCTAATGCAAAGTTTTGTAATTTTTTTACGATGAATTTCTGTTATAATTTTAAAATAATTATAAAAAATATGTGTAACGATTTTTTTAACTCTTACTTGCTTTGAAAAACAATACAATCTAACTTTTATGGCAATTTCAGGTATCATTCGACTTTTTACTTAGTCTGCAAGTTCCATTCATAAAAATAGGTTCAGGTGATTCAAATAACATCTTATTCTTGAAATATGCTGCCTCAAAGAAGCTTCCTCTGGTAGTATCGACAGGAATGGTAGATAAGTCTACTGTAAAGAATATATATGACATTATATCTGCTCAGCATAAACAATTTTGCTTGCTGCATTGTGTGTCTGCATATCCAACGCCTTATGAAGATTGCAATTTAATGGTGTTACAAGATTATAAAAAATGTTTTGATGTACCTGTGGGGTACTCTGGTCATGAACACGGAATAAAAGTAGCGATAGCCGCAGTTGCTTTAGGAGCCAAGGTTAGTAATTGATATAGTAAATCCATTATATTTAAGACTAGCTGTCTGTGTTACCCACCACTTTAGAATTTGCTACTAGGTCTTTTATTGTGAAATATAAAATACAAATTTTATTCAACAATATTATTATATAAATAATATCACATGAAGTCTGGAAATAATTTTACATCATCGTAAAAGTTATTAATTGAATTCAACCTGTATATTTATAAATATGTGTAAAATTCCAAATATATCAACCTAGGATGGCCGTTGTACATTGCGTGGCTCTTCCGACCTTACCTACCATCTGCACCTGACGCTCGGTGGAGCCAAGTACCAGATTCACAACTGAGGGAAAGGAGGGTAGTGCTTCCAAATGTTCACTTTTTTGGTCATTATGTCCTTCGGATGGCGGACATGTAAGGGTCCGTTCCTGACGTAGGATTGGAGGCGTTGTAAGAAGGCCCCTGTTCCGGTATGCCTTGCTAGGAAAGAGAAGAGGATTCCTGTTCTGAGAAGTGCCTACGAAGCCGGTGCTGGTCTGCGGATAAGTGTAACAGTGTTCCCGTGGCACTGTGAGGTTTTAGTGAGTGCAAACCCGACATTGTTTGTCCTTGTCCCGATGGCTGGTATGGTTTAGGTATGTCCCCAAACGAAAGATGTTTCAAAGGTTTTTTAACATTTTGTTTAAAGCCTAAATATTTAGGCTAATACGAGACTAAATTATTCCCTGTACCTTCTCATGAAAATCACATCAAAGGTTTTTTTCATTTTCGCGAAGGAACTCTTAATATTTCTCGGGTAAGAAACAGGCTATGTTACTTATTACAATTTCCTCTACCTTTTATTGAAAGTCCCGTCAAAATTAGTTCAGCTTGTTCCAAGATTAGCCCTGACAAACAGACAAAAACATTCTGAACGTGTTTTTTAGTTTTGGTATCGTGCAAATAATTATATGAACTAAGAAAAAAGCAGTTACTTCGAAATCGCAGACAAACTTAAACTTATTTTTATTTATTTATTATAAACTCTTTTGTCTGCGGATATTATGAAACAAAGCTCTTTTAGTCTATCTTAGTAATTGATAGTTAAACCATATGATATTAATGATAACTCTGCTAGTATCATTCGTCCTGATATGACTAATAACAATGGAATTTCAATTGTTTAAAAGTTATGTATGATACTAGAAGGGTTATAGCGACAAGAATTATATTTATTTTATGAAAATTATGAAGTTCATAAATATCCCTGCCAATTTAATTTACACCTCTTCCTTCACACCTAGTTTTGGTGTGTATAAATGTACTCGGTGTTTTGTGTCAAAGACCCTATCAACATCGTTGTCGCGAATTTTGGAGAAACGAGATACTGGTACGAACACTTATAATATTTTGAAAATACAGGTTATAGAAAAACACATAACTTTAGATAAAAGCATGAAAGGCACTGACCATCAGTGCTCACTGACACCGGCAGAGCTTCAGCAGATGGTACGAGAAGTGCGCATCGTTGAAGCATCACTACAACCACATAACGATTTTTTTTGGTTACATGGTATGTATTTTTTAGGGTTCCGTACAGACCCTATTAATAAAACGTATTAATACGCCGTCCGTTCGTCTTTTACACCGTAATAGGTAGCCGGTTGAAATTGTCACAAAATATGTGTAATAATGGCGGATGTGCTAACAATAAAAAAACATAAAAATTAAGTGGGGTCCCCGTACAAGAAACGGTTTTTTTGTTTTTGCTCGCTTGTTATGGATCCCGAACTGAAAGAATGAAAACACGACTTTTTTGGTAAATAGATAACACAGGTATATTGTGTACGGCACAAGTCCTCGTTACTCGAGTCGTTGCAGCGGGGATTTTTTAGGTTCGTATTTCTATACAAAAGATTATTTTATGATACGTTTTAATACGCACTTTGTCGTTTTGTTTTGTAACACACTTGTTTTTGAAAGTTTCAATGAGTTTTACATGCAACGTTCGCCCACCTATACCTATTTCAGTACTGACGCAATCACGATATATTTAACATAACTCGTTATGCAGTATAATTAACAATGCCCGATTAGTCAGACAACAATATAATAAAATCAACAAATTAAAATAAAACAGATCCTAGAAAAGAATATACGTTGCATCTTCAAACTTGGTTATACGGTCAATGAAATATGTTGTGTGGATTATAAAGTTATATACCTATCGGCGGGCCAAGCATAGCATACTGGTTTTTATCAATTACCATTTATCACGTAAAGCGAGTGGCAAGGCGCGGCGCGCGCGCACTAGTGCGGCGGCAGCGGTACGGGCAGCTCGCTTTTATATTGAATTGACCTTATTTACACAACTCGATCCTAAGCGAGAGGTCGATAAACCTTCAGTATATACCTATTGACCGTGTGTACGGCGACCAGTTTGAGTTCAGAGGCAATATTGTCTTATTTATTTTTATGGAACATACTCGACAGCTGTAAAGATGGTCGAAGTGAAGATAACCGAAGATATCAAAGTTGGCGGTAACAATCCCTGTTTTATAATAGCAGAAGTCGGACAGAACCATCAAGGTGACATTGAAATTGCGAAAAAATTGATAAAAGTAGCCAAGGTTAGTAACATTCTTGTAGGTGCACGGATTTATTGTGTAAGCTGTGTTCAGGATGACTATGCATTGTGTTAATGTTAAATACAAAACAAAGAAAGTATTATTGCAAAGTCTCTCAACCAGTTTTTTATTGATAGTTACCCGACGATACTTAATATGCTGTCAAACGTAGAAAAATCGTAATGTCGAGTAGGATGGCTTTAAGTAAACTTTAAGTAAAAAAAGTTTCAGTACGAAAGTGCAAATTATGGCCATAAAACTATGAGGCGGAACATATTATTATAACTTTATTGAACCATTATTATTCTATTCACTTTCACTCCGCTATGGATTTCTAAACAATAGACTTAACACGATGCAATACGTTGTTTACTGAATCCATCCCTAAACACTCGCGTTTGTCAAGTAGTTTTATGAGTATGGTCTGTTTTTTTATTTAGATTACTGTTGCTACTACCCCTTATTTTTGTATAACGTGACACTCAAATTTTTCAATTTGAATAAACGTATAACCCTTTATTATTTATATTTCATTTAAAAGTTCTTATCTCTAGCATTGTGCCCTTTTGATATCGTATCATATGAACAACGATGGTCAGAGTTTCTCAGCAAATTAACAAACCTTTAATACATAATCAATAATTTTTCTATAAGAAAACATGAGTTGAACGGCATTTTTATATTAAATGTGTTTGAAGGCGCGAGTTCTTAGTGAAGACTAACGAAGCAAATGTTGTTTTATTTAAAATAGGTACCTAAGATAAACGTTGCAACTGAAATGTTATCAGTTGAGTTTTTATTACGCAAAGTAAAGGTTATCTTAGTTTAATTTTTAAAAAATAAGTCAATTAATATTTACTATTCCATACATTGTAGGACTCAGGCGCTAGCTGTGTTAAATTTCAAAAAACTTGTCTTAAAGAAAAATTCACGAAGAAGTATCTAGAAAGACCTTACGACAGTCCTAATTCCTGGGGCAAAACATATGGCGATCACAAGACACATTTAGAATTTTCGGAAACCCAATACAGAGAATTGTTCAAATATGCACAGGAGATTGGTATTCTATTTACTGCATCCGCTATGGACATGGCAAGTATTGTTACATATGTAAGCACCCACGCCTTTCACCCGTATGCTGAGGTAGAGATTAAGGACTGCTATTTAGCACGATTTCAGCATAAGCAAACGAGATTGAGCGATCCACTTTTCGCCTTTCTGGGATACTATTAACCCGGATGTTGCCATGGGACAAAACCCACGGGAAAGAAGATGGCGGATTACCAAACGGCTATTAACATATCATTAAGTTATTTTGATCCTTCTTTTGTTCCACATTGTGCTTTGTTCTCTGTATTATAACTTATGTCTTATGTTATAAGAACGAGAGAACTATGCCCTCTGTTAGCGTGTTCATTAAGTTAAAAGAATCGGCGAATGTTTGAAATATAAATTACGTTTATTGTTAATTATGCACACGATTTTAAAACTAGCTAATTATAATTTGGTTAATAATACAATGAACATAAAGTAAATACATTCCAGAGTAATTTAATTTTTATAGTACTCCTATAATGTAAAAGATTATGTAAAAAATATTTAAAGAAAATATTTGATAATTTTCAGGTATCATTTGACTTCCTTGTCAACATCAAAGTGCCGTTTATTAAAATAAGTTCAGGGGATTCGAACAATTCTCTGTTTTTGAAATACGCAGCATCGAAGAAGGTTCCGTTAATCATATCTACAGGAATGGTAGATAAGAAAGCTGTGAAAACTATATATGACATAATATCAGCTGAACACAAACAATTCTGCCTGTTACACTGCATATCAGCGTACCCTGTCCCGTTTGAAGATTGTAATTTGACAGTACTACAAGACTACATGAAATCTTTCGACGTTCCTGTAGGGTATTCCGGCCAGGAAGTCGGCACGGCTGTCTCGTTAGGCGCTGTTGCATTGGGGGCTAAGGTTATAATTATACAAGTACCTCTTTAAATTTCTTCGAATAAAGTGACAAAATAACAATGTACCTTTAAGCATACTTAAAAATATTACGTACATAAATTATGAAAAAACGTAAAATCAGTAAAAATTAAATAAAAATTAACATATTATTTATTTTTAGTCTCGATATTTAAACACATGTTTTTAAAGAGATATTTAATTTAAAGATCCGATCTCTTTACACTTCATTATAAAATATGTCATATCTTTTGCAGTGCATTGCAAAATCTTTGTATTTTTTTAATAATATAAAGTTTTAATTATTCAGGAAGCTATATAGCTTCTTAATACTTTCAGGTGCTTGAGAAGCATATAACATTGGACAAGACCATGAAAGGCACTGATCACGTGTGTTCTTTAACGCCCAGTGAGTTCCAACAGCTGGTCCGCGACGTTAGGGTTATAGAAGCAGCTCTTGGAACCCCTATTAAGAAAGTGGTCACGTCGGGTAGGTGTATACACGTTAATAGAAAAATATCTTGAAGATTAAGAAAATTGTTCTTCTATATTTTTTAAAATGGATTGGTGGCATGGTATTGTTATAAACATTTAAAGTGACAAGCTTGAAGAAGGCACTGTTACTCAATTTTCTCTTAATTTTTGAATTATTCCTGTGTCAGACGGATATTCTCGTTGAATTTTTTATTTCATTGATATGTAGTTTCCACACATTAATTTACTTTATCGCTGAGAATGTTGTAAACCAACATTCAAAAATGGAATAAAGAAATTTAGTTTAGTTATTCGAAATTCTTGTTGAGTTCCCAGATCCCGGCTTCCACGACACTCTTAATTGTGTACACGTCATTTTTGTCCAGTCTTTTTTATGAAATCAAAATCACTAATGTAAATAGTTAATTATTAGTAATTTTAAAGTATTCGGCTTACGCAATAATTTTATCAAAACAGATATAAGTAGATAGTAAAAATTAATTCATTTTACAACAGCATTAGTAACAAATTAAAAACGGCTTTTGAAAATATTTTTTTCAGAAATACCGTGTATCGATAAACTTCAGAAATCACTAGTGATGGGTAGTACGAAGAACAAGGGCGAGATACTATATCCAGGTGATGTCAAAATAAAAGTAGCTGAGCCTAAAGGACTAAACGCATTGCATTTCGAAGAGGTTATTTACAAGACGCTGGTATACGACAAGAAAGAAGACGAACCTCTCTACGAAGGCGACTTTTGTTAATTCCATTCGTATTAAGTACAAATTATTAGTTAAGGATGATTGTCTGCTGTAACGTGTTGCATTACGTGCATGACTTAAGTAATATAAATATATTTCTAGCTTTTGTTACTTCAAATGTGATACTTACTTATAAAGTTAAAAACATATCTTCTATCGATTTAATGCGCTTTCATTTCATCACATCACAAGCATAATAATGATTGAATAGGCAAAGGTCGAGGTTGAAATCCTATGTAATCAGTCAACAGCTTATTTATATTATTTGTTCAATAGTAACGTCACTTAATATACACTGTATTTATATATATATTCTATAATGATGTTCTTTTTACTCTGTAACCCGAATTTCTATTTTAAGTTTGAAATACTATTTAAAACTCATATTAAAGTATTGTAAATTATTGAAATAAATTTTGAAACGACAAAAATGGAAATTAATTTTTTTTACCTGTTGTTGGTCATTAGAGCAGTGGTCATAGTATGGAATTATGTTCATGGATTTCACTACACCTATAATTTAAAAAAAAACTGTATGAAAGTTCATATATTTTGCTTTCCATGAATGTTCTTGATAAAGGAAAATATCTACTTGCTATTATTATGCTGGCATCCATTCACAAACTGGGCACGTGCTTCATAGAATTATTAAATTATAAAAGAATTCAACGTCTACGTTATTCGGACGAATCCACGCATAATTCACATTGAAGTCTATTTCGGACGAAAGCGTGGAAAACGCGAGATTACCCTGATTACGTCACACCACACCGCACCGCCCGTCCCCGAGCGTCGCGTGCAGACGTGCAACATGCGTCCCTGATTCTGGGCCATATATCGGTATAATTTATTAGCAACTCTGTTTTATTTTTATGATACGTGAGAATGCGTGCGCTTCAGATGCGTATGGTGTATTAAGTGGCGCAGCAGACTTAGCGGGCGCTGGCGATGTTGGCATTGTAGCAGCTTTGGCAGAGTGCCCGCGCAGCCGCCAGTGCCCGGAGAACCGGCCCGAATGCCGCCTGCGCCGCGTCCGCCTTAATCCGCACTTGTCGCTGCAGCACTAAGACTCAATTACCAATCTTTATTGCACATGCAATCGTGTGCGACGACTTTACTTCGATTTGACGATTTCGCGTGTAAACACTGAGGTAGCATCGTTGACGCGTCGACAGAATCTGGACAGTGGCTAGTGGCGAGTTGAGAGCTGTCGATTTAGGTCGCCCGGTTCCGTGCTAGCAGCGGGATATTTTTATTGCTAGTGCGGTGCAGACGTACGAGCGCCTCGGCCACGTACTTAAATAAATAAATTATTATTTATAGCGTACAACCATAAACTCATTCCATAAACATTAACGAGTGATGTATAATAGACGTGAGCATGTGATTTTTGTCAGAATATGTTATGTAAACACATTGGATTATAGGGGAGGAATGTGATTAATGGTCGGGAATTTAAATAATTATTCGCATTTAGCTGAAATAGTTGACATTTGTGATTTGTGCATTTGATAATAGTGAGGTGTAGTGATAATGCATCATTTGTATCCTTTGGCCAAAGGCGACCCTTTGTGCCCGCTGGGCTTCCACCCGCAGGTGCGGTGGCCGACGCGCTGCAAGCGCTGCTTTCGCGATTACAAGGAGCACGGCGGCGGACGCAGGCGGGAGGATGACTTTGCCGCTTCGACTCCTAGCCTCTCTACTTGGAGCTCGCCAGCCCCACGGTTAGCAATGATTAATTAAAAGTTAACTAAATTGTCTAAACACCTTTTTTTGACTACTATGAAAATTAATTTTGAATAATATAGTTCTTAATTAGAAGTACATCTTAAAGACACAACATCAACAAAGATTAGTAATAGGAAAAGGTTGCTTACAAATTGGCAGTTATTACTGGTATGAGTATAATGTATAAATAAGTAGGTTCAGTGTTCACTTATAGAGAAAGCCATTCATCCGTCGTTCTTCCAAGAAACAAGAAACTCAAAGAAAGCTAGGTGCACTTATTGGTATTGCTTTCGTAATTATGAAACGCTAGCCCAAAAGAAATTTACTTTACTTGCTCTTAAAATTATAAACTACAATACAACTATGTATGAAACTGTGTCTTGAAGGAGATTTAACTTTAAAAATGCATTTTAGCTAATTGTACCTCGACGAGTTTCTGTACCGATTTTTAGGTAATTACAAAACTAATACTGCCTATAATTTGTTAATCCATGGTTTCTTTACCTGGGATCCACGAACTCGAACCCTTATCAAAATAAAAACAAAAGTGATAGTAACGTTTTCACGTTTTTTGACCGTGACGATAGTAGAATCTCTTATGGGATCAACGTTTGCCTTTTTAGCTACTTCAAAAGTATTAAAGTAGCTAAAAACAATTATTAACAGTCTCACCAGCCTTTAGCAAGTTCACTGCAGAATAAACGCCTCACCTAGGAAACGCCCGCAAAATCCGGTGTGATTTTTTTAAAGGATTGGCCGTATATAGGTTATACAGAAAACCGAGGAGTACTATCAACCCCTACATGAGGCGTGTGTGTACTCTGAGTCGGCTTTTGATTCGGACAAAATGTAGATGCGGTCTTTAGTAGTGCCAGATTGACTGTCAGTAGATCGTAGTGCTAATGTGTTTGTTCAAAAAGTCTATCAAGTATAGAAACAGAATGTCAAACACTTTACAATTGCAGAAAGGTTATGTTATATCACACAGACAGTATTCGGATATATTCATCGGTTACATCTTTTCGTCGAGTATAACTGCCTCAAATTTCAAGGCCGAGGTATTTAACCAGTGCTGGCTTATGGAAGGATCTCGTTGCGGCATGATCATAATTATATATATACGTGATCTACAAATTACTACAAAGGAAGTTGAATTCGTTAAGTCGTAGGTACCTTTAAATAGTATTGATGAAGTTGACGTTTAAAGGAATTCTTTTTCGGTGCTTTTTGATATTGTCAAGAAGGGCGTTTCAGAGGAGTATTACTACGAAGAAAAAGCTAAGTTTTATACTGTGGAATAGTTAGTTCGTAGAAGGTAGTCCGAAATGTGATTCATTAAAGTGACGACGAGTGTAAGTATACACTGGAAAAAAAAATCAACTTTTATAGTATGACGTATGTAGTAAGATGTAGTAAGACGCACCGACTATACACGGTCACATATGTATTTATATAAAGTAAATGTGAATGTGACATACGTAATAAACATTCCTCATAAAATGTTCTAAATAATGATGTGAACCGCATTCGGCTCTACTTAGAAGATAAGAATTTATAAACGAATACACAGGCAAATGCGAATTGCGACTTTACTATTCATTATAATAATCTAATAATTGTAAGTGTTTCAAAAGTGTCAAAATACGACATCGCACCAATATATACTTTACGGGAAACCAGTGAAACTTGATGAGACTACTTTATGAGAAAGTGACCGAGACTGACCAGAATGTTCCTGGCCAGAAAAAACTGATTTCCTTCAATGTAAGTACACTGTAACAGGTAAGAACGTTTGGGTACTATTTGGGACGCCGTACCTTTAACAGATAACAAGTAGTAAATGTGCATAAAATTACCGTTACAAAACGTTATTGTATAAAACGCGATTTTTGGGTATGTTCTATGCGATATAGTTAGAAACTCATATTAACCACCGCCAGACAGTTTTAATTAATTGCTCCGTAGTTTTAATGATGCTAATCCGAAGTCTTATAAATTATAGTTGAACCTACTTTATGGTATAAAGTATGAATTTTATGTATGTTATTCAACCTACCTCACCTTTTACTCCGTAGGTATCACAGGAGGTGAGGGTGAAGCCCGGAATGTTAGACCCTTCGGATCGGTCAGGCCGAGCATAGGACATATAAATATTTGGCTGAATAACATATATAATATTCAGTTTTTATGCTTTAACGTATACTACTCGTAACGTAACTTTTATATAATTTATGACTTTGAAGGTTTCTGGCGGTGGTTATACAACATGAAAAGTGTCTGACAATGGTTGATATTAGTTTCTAAAAGTATACCTTCCATACCACATATCCAAAAATCACCCTTTAAATCCCATTTTTATTACTTGTTACTTTTGAAACGCACGCCTAAGGTTCATAGTACCCAAAACGTTCCTAACTGTTACAGTATACTTACACTGAAAGAAATCAGCTTTTATAGCATAACGAAGGTTTGGCTTTTATGGGCTCTAACCCACGAATCCTGTTTGAGAAAATGCAAAGAATGTATGAGCTATGATGTATCGAATCAGATGCGACAAGTTCATCTAGAATTAAATATAGAGTTAAATGAAGAAATATTTAATCAGTCACTGTTTCGTTTAGAAGAAAAATGCATATCAATAAGCAATCATACTTTAGTTGAATGTAAGCGCCACGAAAAGACGGAATCGATGCATTCTATTCCGAAATATTGAAAGAGAAATGTTGATGAATTATTGCAATACATCACTCAAAACAAATCATTATTAATAGAAAGTCAAAAGCAAGCTAATGATTATGTGCCGATTTTTGGAGATAGCGTCGGCGGCGTGACCACGAAGAAATAATGAAATCTAATTTACAAGCAGTAAATCAAATAGTGGAAATACTTTAGGAATTCAACATCTCACTCTATCTTGACTTAGTTATCTTTCTGAACACTTTAAATAGCATTACTCACTCCACTATAAATATATTCTCATCATATTAAATGATATTATCTGCAACCAAAAATGAGAAATGCTATTTTCTAAGCTTTTCATCAATAGTCTGAAAAAGGTTGGGAAGTTGGGCGGAAAGGGGTATTCAAGTCTTTAGAGTTATGCTATGCTAACCAATCTACGCTTTGCTACGTCAACGAGAGTGAGAGACTTTTAGATGAAAAGAACTTCAAACTAATAAGGCCTAAGACCAAGGTCATGCTCAAATTCTTCGAACAAAGGGAGGATGTCAACCGCGGAAAATTACAATATGTCCATAATAACGACTTTTAGGGTCTCCTTTCACGACAGAAAAGATAAAATGATAAATGGGGAATATACGACATAGGTAGAAATGGTATAAAATAAAGATGTTACAATACGCGCTGAAAAAACTTGAAAAGCTACTGTTCCAGAAAAGAGCTAATAAAGGGTAACCTTTATTAGCTCTTTGCTTCGACTGAAGCTGTAGCGTGGAGATTACACATGTCTAGGAACACGTTCATATAGTGCCCAGACATAAGCTCAAGGTGTGCCGGCCAAAAGAGCTCGCCGGTGTAGGTGTTCAATTAACAGATCATGTTCGGAACACTGAACAGCGCACCAAGGCTGGAATAGCCGAAGTAGCTGAAACTGCTATAAACTGTTCATCGTCCTTATCATCATCATCATCATGATGATGGGGGAAGTCATGGTAGGGAAGGGAAGGGGGTTTGTTGGTCAACTTTTACAGTATTTACAAACTACTTCTTCCTTCAACTCAGTTCTTTCTTTCATACACATAATTACGTCTAATTTTAACCAAAATTTAGTGTAAGGGGAAAACATAGCGGGGCTCTAGCGAATGGCGGAATATCAATAAAAATTTATCTAATCCTTCGGTATGGTATCTTAGAATCATAGCGCTCGCCTAAATTTTGCTTGGAGACATACGTCAAAGAAATAGCATGTAATAATTACGAACGTGATTTTGTTGATATAATTTGATTTCACCAGACCTTTTTGTACTTATTAGTGATTTATTTATTGTACTTATTATCAGCTTCGTTTAAACAGAAATTAAACAGATTCTAATTGTAATTAACAGAAACCGAGATGAAGATGCAGCAGGGGGGGAACAGACAGGCCGCGGCTGGGCGTCCACTACAAACCTTAGCTCCATCGACACTTCCAAGAAAGACACATTGACCACAGGTATATAAAATTATATTTTGTATTACCACCCAAAATCAATAATATAACTATGAATCAAACTATAAATCAAACAATCTTTCGAGTGTAGCGTTAAAGAAGTAAGGACAGACCGACTTCCTAATTCTTTATTTATCTATAGTACCAATTTTAACTCACAATAATTATAATGACGGCCATATTGTTGGTGGGGTTAAGGGTGCGCAGAATCTCCGACTAGATTCTAGCTACTAACCGAAATGGCTCGACAAGGTAACACAGACACGTTGAGGACCGATGAGAAGATCCTGTCAAGATATTATTAGAGTCATTGCTCTAAAAGTCACTACACGGTGTTAATAAAAGACTTTAAACTCAAAACTGGACAAGAAAAAGACGAGGTGACAGAGGCCAATTTTGGAGTAGTGCAACGGAACCCAAGGGAGCAACAGTAGACTTTATATCAAAGAGGAGGGATGCTAAGAGGAACCATTAACCTTAACATTAGGCTCGATAGGTCTAGTCTGAAGACGACGCTCGGTCTGCCTCTTGCCCTTATCCAAAACCTAGAGAGCTTTCAGTTTGAATGGCATAATGGCTTATCAGTGCCGAGAAAATATAGAAATAGGAATAAGCGGCTTGAGTAAGATCGAGAGATTTTACGGAAACCTGTACAAATCGATGTTAAAATCACACATTAGTGTGAGTAACGTCTCAAAAGCCAAGCTCATCCCCAATTATTCCTATATAGAAAAAACGAGATTATAATGGCTCTGAAACAGCTTAAAAACAGCTAGGCACGGAATTACAGCTGAACTTTTGAAAGCAGGGGGAAACCCGATACTTAAGGTTGATATCGCTCCAAAGCATCTACATGCATCGATAGACATCGCGAATCGTGTATTGAGCAGACTTGACGACTTTCAGCCACTTGAACAAGCCGGTTTTGAAAAAGCTATAATACCATATAGTGCTATAATACCATCTAGCGTTTTTAAATTTTTAATTTAAAAACGCTAGATTTCGTTGACGAAAAATTAAAAACAGTCGCCAGATTTACACGCATTTACCCTATAGCGTTGTCACAGAAACAAAATTGACAGCCATGTTTTAAGTTTAATGTACATTGTGTGCGAGATAGTGATCTACATTTAGTCTTCAAATAACAATTAGATTTTTGGTTTTATTTATCATAAAAAACACCCAAATAACGATTTATATTTTTAGTATTAGTATTCAGGCAAAAAAGCATCTAGCTCTGAAAGCGCTTAGGAGGCAGCATTGATAACATAGGACTACATATTTACTCTTCGTTAGATTGTACAGAAGAGTGAGGATTACAATTACGTGTTTGTTTTTACCATCATTATATGTGGCGTATGTGGACTATGAAAAAGCCTTTTGATGAAGTCTAATTTGGGTGATGCATCAGTCTTTCAACGATGGCAGATCCGAATTGTATTGATCCTGGAACCTGCGCAGTGTTCCAGGATTCGATGGATGCAGGTGGCTCAGTAATCTTTGAGGGAGGCCTATGTTCAGTTGTTTACTTGTTATATTATGATGATAGAGATTCTGAATACATTTTCTGAAAGTAAGACATTCAAAATTTTACAATATTATCGAGATATCAATTATTTAAATAGCACTCTTACCTGACCAATTATATGATAACAAAAAATATTATTGAATGAAATGAATGAAATGTTTGAATTCCAATTATTATAATATTGAATGTATTATAATAATTGGAATTCGAATATTATTTTCACGATGATATTGCACCAAACTATCAGAATATGAATTAAAGAGTAGATATATTGACGTATATGAGACTAGCCTGACATCGGAGAACTTCTCGTAGAGCTAATTAAAAGGTAAGTTTTTTTTAATAGAACTCAGTTCTTTCTTGCTTTTAGTTACATAATATTTTGTACTTATGCGCGTTTGCTTTGCTTATGTGTTCGGCCGTGATGCATTTAAAACAAAACTAAAATACGTGGATATTTTTAGATACGTGCTATCCGATTTACGCGAATACATTGTTAAAATTAGGAATACAGTAATGAAGACATGTGGAGATTTTTACGTTAGCATAATTGGATTTTAGGTTTGATCTTTTCATTATAGTGATGTTCTCCTTGCTAACTTCGGACTCAACGACTTCTGATTAAATACCAAAGTTGAAGATGTCTTGGTAGGTAAAGCTGTAGTACTTACAACAGAAAAACGATTACTTATCTGAAGCTTTCGAACGCCATTATAATGTTTTCTTCATCCTCTTCTTTTAACTGGGTTTCAAAAATGGAGCTATAACTTGGTAGATAGTCACACTGTACTACAAGGTCAATATTGACATCTGAGCTTTACGGTCGTCGTATTTTAATGTATTATTATATCTAAATTTATCAACATCTTCATAAAGTACGTTAATTATAGATAAGGAATGTATTTGATTAACTGCATGGTTTATTTCCCTCACTTTACTAACCTATAACTGTCATGCAAGGTCTAATATTTGTTTTTTGTTACTCAAACTAATATGAGAACGATTGACAGCGTTTATGTTTTAATCTCGTATCATCGTAGACTGAGTATTAATTACCCAGCCATCAAAAACGTATCTCCATAACGATAGAAATACATTCATGGTGTTTTAGTTAATTGTAGTAGTAGAAGTTTGCAAAATGTAACTAACGAGTATGACAAGCGTGGTTGCAATTGTTACTTGTTTTCAGACATTTAGCCCATTCAATATTTGTTGATCAACTAGCATAGTTGAAAAAAACTTTTTCATAGGATTGAACAAAACCAGTACAACATGGACGTCGACGCCAGATCTGGCGAACGACAGCGATTCCTCGACCGCAGTCACCTTCAGCCTTAAGTTACCAAAACGACGGCTCACGGGTCCTCTGCCTTCCTTGGATACTGGTCAGAATATAACAGGTCAATTCTCAATATATATTTCTTGTGTAGTTTGTTGATAAAATAAAGCTATTTAGTTTAATTAAAGGTACAATATTATTAAGTACGGTATTATTATTAATAGGATAGGATAGGTACTTTTCTGCAACGTTTATTTTATAATTATTATTTAGTATTTAATACATATCTCTATCGTTTTTATTATTAGTATGTAGATATTACTGGTAGTAGAATTAATATACAAAAGAAAATATTTCTGTTTTACGGATTAGTTCTTATTGTTAATGTTATTCCTATCCATAAAGAACTATATAAAACCAAAAACTCTATTGCGCTTTCATAGATTTGGAGAAGGCCTATGACAAAGTAGTGAGGGATGAATTGTGGTGGGCACTATCTTTGCATGGAGTGAGCAGTGATCTGATACGAGCACCGAAATCCCTATATGAGGGTTCCCGAGCTTGTATCAGAATTAAAGGGGGCGTACACGGACTAGTTTGATATCCATAAAGGTGTTAGACAGGGCTGTGTACCATCCCCATGGCTGTTCAATTTATTCATGGATATTTGTTTGACAGATTTGACGGAATGTGATTGTGGACTAAGAATGAATGACTTCCCTGTTAAATGTTTGCTCCTCGTCGACGATCAAGTCTTACTTGCGTCATCGGCTGAGCAAGTGCAGGCAATGATGACAATAATGAATGGGGCACTGGAAAGAAAGGGAATGAAAGTAAACGTTAATAAGACAAAGGTTAAGTAAGTACCTCAATATTCTATGAGCCTTCGTTAGAAAAAAAATGTTAATTGTGTGAAAACGTATTTTGTCAGAGATAACACCTATCTAGATAAAGATTATCTAAATACAAAACTTTATCTAAATCGTTACAGCCGTTTCTGAAAAACTAATAAGAAGTGCACGATTAAAGTATTAAGATTTATATTGTTATTTATATTTTGATGTTACGTGAAAATGGTGCCAATTTATAAGATCTAATAAAAACATAGATAATTTAATATATTTCAAAGTTTTAAATAATTTTAGATACTTACTTATAAAAGAAATGTGGATTATCCCGTAATCCATAATGAAAGACCTTTTATTTGCTGCATAGTTAATATGCCTTTCAATTAATTGTTTGCCTAATAGTATCACACACATGTTAGAAAAATGAAATCATACATTGGCCGTTTATATTTTTAAGACTAAAATCTCTTTGCTTGCAGCTCTTTTCTCTATTAATGTCGCTAAAAATTAATGCTGTATTTTATATTCATTGTCTATTTTCCAATCTTATTTATTATATTAATTCTAATCATTAAACCAAAATTCTTCTCACGTCGATATTTTATGATAATTTTATTAGATTTCTACTAAACCTGCAATGTATGGATCCTTGATGTCCGCAGACACTGTGTCAGTGCGTCGGCCGTCGCCGTCCCCGCCGCCTGCAGCAGTTGCCACGATCACCATCAACAAGAATGACTCGCTTGCCGAACGTGTTCGAAAGGTGACCAGAGAGATCCGTTATGGTTTTTTTTAAATTATAAGTATTTTGTTTGCATTACTACTAAAACTTAGATTTCATCTAATCGTATAAATTTGGAAATAGCATTATAAATAATTGACATATGAGCGTACGATTGCAAATTATGTACAAAGTAAAATTCAATACTTATTGTTAAACAAAAGGTTTCGCAATTTCAAAGTCCGAGCTGTTTATTGGCGTACCAGAGCCATGCTGTCGGGTTCGAATCTCTTGAAATAACGGTTTCCTTTTCTTGGTTTCGGAATTTTAACAACACACAAATTACTGGTATTTTTAGTCTAATTGTGTCGAGTTGCGTTCAGTGTCTCTAACACTGCATTAGACCCTTCTTATTAATTATGTTTCTTATTTATTATTCTTATAGCGTAAGCCTTACTACAGATACGGAAAGGACGAGTGTTCTTGCGCATTCACTGCGGCACTATAATATCTCCTGCGCAGTTAACCACTACCGGTATTCCGAGTGACCTAGGTTCGATCCCGGTGCATGCACCAGTAACATTGCTAAGAGCAATATTAAGCATTGGAGTTACCATATGTTCGGCGGTGAAGGAAAACTGCAGCAAACCTGCGTAAAGTCCGACGCCCGCAGCAAGCACAGCAGCGTGGCCCAGCTTCCCGACTCCAAAACCGTTTCAAATATTAAGCGGATGCCGTTCCACAGCAATGTAATGTTTACAGTCTGCTACTTTAATTATAAACGTTGTCTCAACTAAACTTGAATATGGAAAATTTACCGAATGTTTCCAAATTTTCTAAATCGATCCCAAAATTAAAAGAATGTGTGAAGCGAAGCGAATACAGAGAGGCAGATAATAATAGATCGTTCTAATGGATAGATGTTTACTGTATCTATATCAGCCCTGTTGCGATGCCACATTTAAAATGATTGTAAAGGTCATCATGAGTATTTCAATTTGGCAGAGCACTAGGTGGTATAATTAACAAAGGAAGTGTTCCAATTACTTTCATTATTTACGTAAGTAATACTAGCCGTGGCTTTGAACGTAATCTTAATTATTTCCCAATCTATAATTGGGAAAAACGAATTATTCACCACAGGGGTGTGGTGGGGTGAATTTTAAATAAATCCGCTCAGTCCCTTTGGCTTCACTTAGCTACAAGCTCGTACATACCTATGTAAACTGTAGTGGATGTAGGTTTTTAATTTCGTGAAATATTTTAAATTATCTTCTCTCACAGATGCAATTAATAAAAGCGCAGAACAGTTTTGAGAAGGAGTCCAGTATAGAGAAAGAAAGGGAAAGGAGAAGTACGTCTAAAAATAAAGAAGAAGAAGAAAAACCAGTAAAAACGAAGGAGGAACGATCAGCTAAAGACGACGTAAATTTTTTGATACAGGTGATTTTAATTACAACTACCTATGGTATAACCGTATACAGTAATATATGGTTATATGATGGTATTATGAAAATAAAGATGTGAAATAAATACACATCACAACATCTTCGCCGTATTATTTTTCATCGGCTTACTTAACTCCACTGCTGAAAATAGGTCTCTCCAAGAAAACACCAACAAATCAAAGACTTTTCCCATACTCACCACACTGGACAGACGAGTTGGCGAGCGCAGTAATACCCTCGCCATCGACAGATCATCATTTGTTAGCTAGCATGATGCACCACAGGCAAATAATTTTTTTTGATAACAATGAATTAAATTTGAATTTCATAGTACGCGAGTAACACCTTGATTCTTTCTGTCTTCGGTGCCAGAACTGCCAAAATTGTCAATAGTTCTTTCACATGCTGAATTTACCAGGTGCTCGACGGTGAAGGAAACTATTGGGAGGAAACCTGCATCTGACAATAATGTAATAAATAAAAATTATTCGTTATAATTTTGTCAACCCGCAGGTGTAGAGAGCAGAGTGGTGAACCCTTCGCGGAACCTGATACTTTACTTTTGCTTAATTTCTCAGACTCAACTTTTGTCACTAGACACAGCTTTCATCGCGGAAAGAAAATATCTTTTTAGGACCATGAGGAAGTAAAAGCAGGATTTCAAATTCCCAGTAATGTGTACTAAAGAGATGGAAGGAATACTTTGAAAGTCTATTTGAAAGAGTTGAGGCACCAGGAGATGCAGGAACGCCTCCTCAAGAAACAAATAAAAGTGATTCAGACAGAGACATAAGTAAGGATGAGATTATGAAAGCACTGAAGAGCATGATAGCAGGTAAAGCAGCGGGATATGATAGGGTGGCGGTCGAAATGCTGAGAGCTGGACAGGGCGTGGTAGCTAGTCAGTTGTATCGCCTTTTCAACCTGTGACCGGGAGACTGGTGCAAGGCTGTAATCGTACCACTGTACAAAGGAAAAGGGTCGCAACAAGATTGTAAAAATTACCGAGCTATGTTTATGAGAGATAGAAGGTACGAATGTGACATTGAAAGGAGAGCGATGGCAGGTAATATGGTGCATGGGGCACTGCATACATTTATGAACAGCCAGACGATATCTCACAAAGCTCGTTTGGCTGTGCAGGGTATTGGTACTAACACTAACATATGAAAGCGAAAGCTGGGTATGGCAGAAGAGGCATGAAACCAAGATAAATGCAGTAGAAATGAGAGCGTTAAGAAGTATGATTGATGGGAAGATAACTGACAGGGTTCGAAATAAAGTGATCAGAGAACGTTGTGCCGTGAAAGACGATATAGTGACACGAATTGAGAAAGGGATGCAGAGCTGTTTTGGGCATTTGGAGGGGATGAATGAAAGTAGGTTGACGAAACAAATATATGAGGCGAGTGTAGAGGGCAGAGTCGGAAGAGGAAGACCTAGGCGAACATTTCACTATCAAATCGGAGACGTTCTGAAAAAAGGCCAGGTCAAGAGTACTCTAAACCAACGGGTATGCATGCGAAGATTGATGAAAGTGGGAGAAGCGAAAGGCGTATGTCAGGACCGTAGCAAGTGGAAGAAGATTTTCTCTGCCTAACCCGTTGGGAACAAGGCAGGAATATACATACATACGTTAACCATTTTATGGTTGACGCCTGGATTCGAACCCAAGTCTCTTATATTCTATGAATATCAATCAATAGGTTGTTGGTTTTCATATATTTTGTAATATATTTACAGATAAAGAGTTCGCGAAATCAGTCGTCTACTTCTAAACCTCCTATAAGAGGTGGACCGTCCCGTGAAAAGGATGAAGTATCAGACGACGATGCGAGCACTGTCGGAACAATCACGACAGATACTACGCTCGTTGATGCTAATGTTAAAGATTATCAGGTAAACATAATTATTTCCATGATTTACGCGAATACCAGACATTGAAATGGAAAGAAGTAAAAAAGTTATAAATTTAACACCATAAAGTCTGTTCCGGTAGAGCTTATTTTTACCCAGTTTTTTTTCTGTCGAGTAATTTTTAGTTTTTTGAATATAGTGAAGAATTAAAAGAGTTAAAAACTTAATATTACTTACATGTAAAAGTTTTCGTACCCAAAAAAATATAGTTGGCCTATTGAGATTGTTCAATTTACTTTCTTTATCAGTCTGTAAAAGTCGACCGCTGGATATAGGCCTTTCCATGAAAGTATCTACAAAACCCATCGCTATTCATTGGAGATTAAGATTGCAAATTTAGTTTTGGTATATTTGGATGAATTTTCCGCCAACTGTCGGTTGCCTTTCGGCCGATTCTTTAAACAATTTATACTTTTGTAGATTTCTCCATTTTATTGAAACTATATCCTACACTTGCAGAGGGTTATTTTCAAATAACTGTAACATTTTCGATCTGAATTAGGATCATTTTAGTTCCACAACTTCTTTTTTGCGAATATTGTATGAATACCAAATTTCGTTAATGAAAAAGAAATAATAAATAGGCTTTAAATTTTAGGACCAAATAGAAAGTTTTAAACAAGAAGTTGACACACTTAAAAAGAGGTGCGAGCGAGTTGAAAAAGAAAAAAGTGATATACTGCTTCGTAGGCTGGCAAATATAGATACAGCTAATAAATACACAACAGGACGATCTTCCGAAGTTCTGAAGTTGCAACAAAAAGTTAACGAACTCACAACACAAAATGAAGATTTAAAAGACGAAAAGAAACATCTCAGTATTAGAGTTAGAGAAATTGAAGCAGAACTCGAGGTAGGTAATAATGTTACCTAAATTCAAATATTCGTATACCGCGTGTCACATAACGAGCGCCTGATTTAGTTATCACCAAACATTTCAGATCTGAGATACTGATTTTACGTACATACGTAACCCAGCTGAATTAGAATTCAATATCGGAATGATTGGTTGGTTTAAATTGGTTGGTAGACGAAAAGTCTAGATGTGTCCCGTGTCTCTGAAATTTTGTCTGATCTTATCCCATAACTGTTGCACCATAAGTGAACGGTAGTAAGTGCTTCTATGCTTGCGCGTACGCTTGTGGCACTTAAACATATTCTACGCAATTGACAACTCTCGTTAGCATTTGGCAGTTGTTGCTGTGGCTGAAAATGGTCAAGAGAATATCATTATTTAGTTTATTTTAGTATAATTACTTTACGTTATAAAAATATTTCGTAATTACGATAATATTTTCTTTAATATTAGTCTCGACCATCAGTGGAAGCGCAAGCAAAACAAATAGAACAAATGCGTGCAAAACTCATGGCAGCAGAAACTTTATGCGAAGAGTTAATGGATGAAAATGAAGACATGAAAAAGGAGCTAAGAGATCTTGAAGAGGAAATAGAGGAAATGCAAGATAATTTCAGGTACCAATGATACTTAGAACTAATTAGGATCGTACTCTTTATCTGGTTCTGTATCCCGATTTTCTGTTAATATACATTTTTATTTTTACGTTTAAAAATTATTCATATACGAAAATGTTTATTTTGAAATTTACAGAGAAGACCAGGCAGATGAATATTCATCACTGAGAAGAGAATTAGAACAAACTATTAAGAATTGTAGAGTTTTATCTTTTAAGTTAAAAAAGACTGAAAGAAAAGCTGAGCAGCTTGAAATAGAAAAAGCGGAACAAGAAAAAAAACTACTAGAGGTACCTGTTTATTAATAATAATATTAAATGACAAAATAATATTATGAAGGATAAAAAATCCGGAGAAGCATTATCGTAGCGAAAACTATTGTGCTTCACAAGTGTGTATCAAAGTTTACGTATTTGTTTCAGTTAGTCGGTGGCCAAGATGGTATGCAGCGTGAAAACAGGATTAAGGAGTTAGAGCAAGAAGTGGCACGTTCGACGGAAGTGTCGCTGCGTCTGCAACGCGACCTTGCGGAGGCTAATGCAAAGCTTGCAGCTGTATCTGGCGCACCTCCAGCAAACTTAAAGAAACACACGCCGCCTGTTGATGGGGTAAGCACTTCTTTACAATTTTTGTTCTTGTTTCAAATAGTTTAATTACATTCTTACATTAACAAATAAAAATCACCTCTAATATATATTTCATTTAAAATAAACATAAAAATGTGACTATTGAATATAAAAGAAAAATAAAAGTATTTATATTTGTAGTTTTTATTTATTTTGAAGTCATGAAAGTGTTTCCTTGTTTTAACTCCATTTTATTACGAATTCCACTAATAACTAAACGCTAATTTTCGTAACTTAATGAAACGTAGTGTAATAATTATTTTAGGAATCTTAAAATATTTTTAAAAGTATACATATACCATAAATAGACAATTTAAACATTTACAGCAGAAAGTTTCTCGATCGTCGTTAACTCGAGGCGGCAGTCAGGAGGACCCCGCTCAGCTTCTACGAGATTTGCAAGACTCGCTGGAACGCGAAGCTGACTTGCGCGAACAACTGCGCAATGCTGAAGAAGAGGTCTATCTTTGTACTATATCTACGAATACTTAATTAAATAACAACTTTTCGCTTTTTCTTATTCGCTGCAAATCGTGCTGATTATCGTAATACTGACTTAACACAATAATTTTTTTTACACATATGCGTACGTCTTACGCCATGTCAGTTACATATTGAAAACGCAATATCATTCCGTACGTGTTCAAACGTTAAAAAGTCTTAGCTTATAGAATCTTATCTTCTAACAGGCCAGCCGATATCGGCATCGCTTCGGAGGCAGAGGAATTCCACCTCCACCAAAACTTCCGTCATCATTAAACCTCAGACTAACTCCAAAAAGCCCCATTAATGTAGATCAAGATAAATCTAGACAACAAATAATTGAAACACAAATGACACTTGAAAAAAGATTATGTTCTTTAGATATTAGTCAACTGAGTATCGGAGTAAATCAAATTGTACAATCTCCACAAGATCTCATTAATTATTACTCTCAGGGTTGCCAAACTAGCCACATTATATTATTAGATGTTTCTACAGAAATTCAAAAAGTGACATTAGATTCTAACATTCAGTGTAACGTAAGCACATTAGAAATGTACACACAAACCGACATCCCATTTAGAAAAAATAAAAACGCTCAATCCGAAGACTTACAAAGAAGTTCTCTGACTCAAACCGACAAAGTGAATAAAAGAAGTACTGCTTCTCAGACTTCAGCAGGTTCGCAGGTTAATATTTACACGCAAACTGAAGAAAAATCAATAGAATACGTGGATGATTGCACTGACACTGAAAATTTATTAGTTTGCAATGAAGGTATTCTGACTAAATCTTGCAAACCGACTGTAGCCCATTTGGATAATACCGAGAGCGGAGTCGAATGTTATGGAACTACAGATCGTATAGAAAAAAAGAAATCAGAAAGTCCTCCCTTGTCATCCGATAAGATGATAGCTGGTCCCTCATATCACATTCCGTTCCCTTTCGTATCATTATTTAACCCATTGGCGGCAAGGTTACAGATATTAGGTACATGATTTTTGACCCAGATTTTAAGTGTTGTTTTTCTTACCATTTCACATCTTTTACTAATAACAATATATTACCAACATCTATAGCGTAGTAAATGATTATTACATTATTAAATAAACTAATATTTTCAGGCAAATAACTTGCGTAAAACTGCATCAAGGGTCGAAGACGACAATGAGTCCTTACTTCTACAGCTGAAGAAAATGGCTACCAAGGCCAGAAGTACGTCTAATTATATTCTTAAAAATCTTCGTTCGTTTGTGTAACCCTATATTTCAAGTAATCATAAAGCATTTCATCACATAACATTTATACCTTTCTTTAACCATAGCTCAGATTCTTAATTTGAATATTTAATTTACACTAACGGCTTTATCCTCATAGGCTTTACAATATTATATACGTACTGAAACCACAGACTTTATTATGGTAGCCATTTTCTTCATTTGACTGTCGGTCGGTTGTTTTGTGGTGTAAAAGTAGTGATTGAAATATCTATTCTGTAACTAATAATAACTCTGCGCCACCCTATTACTAACCTCTTCCTAATTGTGACTTATTCGTCTTTGATTTTTAATAAAAAATACCTGAACAAACTTATTTACAGGTCGAAAACTTTCACCAACACCTCCAACTAATAGACTAGCCATCGAAGCACCCAACGAAAAAGATGAAGGAATATCTGATGAAGAAGATCCTGCCGAATTACGACTATTACTTGAACTTAACGAACAGGTAAATTCATTTGTTTCTCTACATAAATATAACCAATTTGTAAAAAATTGTTTCTGTAATTCTGTCTACTGTACGATTTTTAATAAATAATTTGGTCAAATTTATGTTTAGAATGACACAGAAGCAGGCACAGGTGTCAAATACGAAATTCCAATTTCAAAAAACTAAAAATGAATCTTAAATGTCTGAAGGTCAACGCGGAGAGAACACGTCGCCGGTTAAAAATGATATTATTAATTGTGATAGTTCTTACGTTAAAATTATGCCAAATGTCTATATAATGATTTTATTGCACAATATAATAATTTTAAATAGAGCCGCTAGCTCTACTTAAAAATATTATATTGTGCAATGCCATGTGAGGACACTCGGTCGACTTTCTTTATCTTTATTGCTAAGCTCGTGGTGCATATTAAGCTTTTGCAAGGGCCACAAAAATCATAATGTAAACCCGAATATAACGCGAACGAAGCAAAAAGCGACTTTAACAGTAACATAAAATTGTGAACAGAAATGATTACCAATTCAAAATACAAAATAAAAACTATATTTTTGAGCCATCATTGTATCTGATTACGTTAAAATTCTTTTAAACTTTAAATCTCAGGAGGCCGCTGTCTTGAGGCGTAAGGTAGAGGATTTAGAACTAGATAGAGATTCCTTAAAGAAACAAGTTAAGGAGCTGACTGAAAAAGTAACAAATATCAATAACAAAACAAACAATATTTCAACCGCGGTTCTACGACGAAGTACAGGCAAAACAAATAATTTAGCCGAAGAAAAAGTGAAAGTAAGTATTCATAATATTTGAACTCACGATCAACGAATAATGTAGGTAATTAAGGATTTTATAATTAATCTATTTTTAGGTTTTAGAAGATGAAATATCAGAATTGAGAAAGAAATTAATCGAAAAAGAAAGAGACTGTGAACGATTGCATGCAGAACTTAGTCTTGCCCAAAAAAAACCGAAAGCATCACTAATAAAAAGCAAGTAAGTAATCACAGGCGTGGGAGACTAGTGGCGAGGGCGCTGCCTTTTAAATCACAATAAGCGAACAGGGATCGATTGCCGGTGTTTGATGGTGTCTGACGAAGAAGGAAAACACAGTGAAAAAACCCTAATGTCTGGAAAAATAATTATATAAAAAATATTATATTATATTGGGGTATTTCTATATTTACTCATCTGGTTGGGTTGTATATATAAATACATATAGATACAAATAAATACCATAATATAAATAATATTTTATAAATTATATATATAATAAAATTAAATAGATAATTAAAACCCAACCAGATGGAAGCCCCGGCAGGGGAGACCAGACAGCCGAGGGTTAGGGAGAAAGGGAAGAAACCGACGGACAAAGCTAGCAGAATCGAGTAGCACCGCCTTCTGCATTTGAACTCGGAGCGGTCCGTCACGGAGTCCCAGCCGCCTCAGATGTTCCGAGAGGCTGACTGGGATTAACCCATTCGTAGAGACGACGAATTAAATCGGTCAACCTACACTGGAGCACCGTGGTGGACCACTCACGGCTCCAAAATCTTCTTTATTATTTAATGAACTTCACAGAATGGGTATGGGTAGCAATATCATTAGTGCGATGCTACCGATACTGCGCTTAGTAACCTGCCTGCCTGCCCCACATGGTAAGCATGGACAAGCCCTTAGCCCTTAATTACATGCCTAGTGGCCTCTAGGGAAGGCAATGGACTTTGTGCTCCATTTACCAAATAATGGAATTCTTTCGTCTTCTTTAACTATTTCTTTATGACAAGGTCTCTTGATGGAGGAAATGATTTACAAAATGTGGATCTAAAAAGACAACTTCAAGTCATTGAACAAGAAGCAAATGTTTTAAGAGCTAAAACTCAAAGCTTAGAAGCAGATAATGAAAACTACTGTCCGAAAACAAAAGATTACAGGTAAATATTGCAGTCCCATTTAAGGTGTTTGTATTAATCATTGTAAATTACATAATGTTCATTTTGATTACAAACTATGTACGTAACTTTATCTAAAATTATCTTTATTTCAGCTATTGAAAAACGCTAAAAATTTTAAGAATGATAAAAGTTTAGAACTATCTGCCGTTAAGGTAAATCAATTGGAGAATGAATTAAAGGAAGCATTAGCAAAAATTAAGGATTTAGAGAGTTTTAAAGAAAAAGAAGACAAAATTGAAAAAAAAGTAAGATTTGGTAGCGATTCATGCAAAAAAGAAACTGACAGCTTAAAACTAAAACAAGAAGAACTAGATAAATTAAAACTTAACTTTAGTAAGGTAAGAACTATAAGAGACTTTCGTGATATTGAATATTAAGTTTAAGCTACAATAATATTAACTATTGAAATGTTTATTTTTACAGCTAGAGAAAGAAAAAATCAAACTTCAAAGTACACTAAAGGAATTAAAAGAAGATGCGATTAAGTTATTTAAGCCCAGAACGCCAAAAAAACCAACAGATCTAACAACCAAACTACAAATGAAAAAAATGGTGGACGAACTAGAAAACGAAATTGGTAAATAAAATGGACAACAAGAATAAGGTCTTTTTAATACACTATACTAATTGCTTATCTTTACTCAGGTGAACTGTACGTTATTATGAAGAATGCTGGTCTCTCATCGCAAGATATTAATAGGAAAGCCCAACTGGAAAAAGGTGTTGAAGAATTGAAGTTACAATTATCTAAAAATGATGCTGAATTTAAAAATGAAAAAAATCATTTACAAACGGAAATCGCAAGGTTAAAAGATCTCAATACAAATCTAGAAGCAGATAAAACGTCTTACGTTGAAAAATTTAAAAAGTTAGAAGTTGAAAGCAACAAAGCTGTGTCTGAATGCAAATCACTGAAAGATGATAAGAAAAGTTTAGAATCTAAAATCTCTAAACTGAATGCAGATTTAAGTAAGTTCATTTTATTATTATTTTTTTTATATGAAAGGCGGCAAATGAGTAAGCGGCTCACCTTATGGTAAGCGATTACGTCATCCATGTACATTTACAATACCACAGGAGCTGCAGGTGTGTTGCCGGCATTTAAGGATATTTGGGGAAGGGGAAAGGAGAGATGCGAAGGAGGGGCCTCCACTTAACAAATCGGAGAAGCACAAGATGCCTCTACTTCAGGCTGGAATTGTGCTTCCTTTCGAGTAGCTGAAAAAACCGCCGCTTGACTCTACCACGTACCGCTCATTACATTTCAATAAATAAGTAAAATAAAATAGGAATAATACTACAGAATCTTAAACATTTTTTTTTTTTAGAAAAGACAGACACGCAGCATACGGCAATGTCCGACTGCATGAAAAAAATTGAAGATCTTAAAAAAGAAATGGATATTAAAGACAAGGAAATCGAAAAGCTAAAAAAACAAGTAGAAAATGTAAATAGATTTGAGCAGGATAAGAACAAATTACTAAAAGAGGTATTTATGCATTCATATTTATCACACAAATGTTTGTATATAGCAGGATATGAACCCCTCAATTTATTAGGCAGAGTCTTCAACTACTGACTGGATAAAATACAAAATTATTTTATAAAATAATAACTAGACTGTTTCTACATTACATGATTTAGGTCGGTGAAAAAACAAAGAAAATTAGTGAATTAGAAAAAAAACTTAAAGACTTCGAAGATAAATGCAAACGAAGCGAAAAACTGCTTTCGACTCAAAAGGATCGAGTTTCTAAGTTACAAAAAGAAGTAAGTGAAAACACCGAAATATTAATTTAAATTTTTCTGCGTTTATCTTAAGAATAATGTTATTCTCTGCCAGTCAATATTATATAAATTTATTTATCAGTATACGAATCCTGTCTCACGAGTATATTAATAACCCTTTTTGAATATATAATGTAACATTTATATTAAAGTAAGGTAACAGCTCACATTAGTCACACGCATACTTACTATGTATGACACATAATAAGGGCTCCTGTACACCTGGGTTCGAATCCCGGCAGGCAACACATAAATCTTTACCGCCTATTTCAGTCCACTGCTGAACATAAGCCTCTTCAAGAAAGCGCTAGCAAAAGCCAACATGGATTTCTTAAAAGATTTGCCCATACTCACCATGTTCAGTAAGTAGATTTATGAGCGGAGTACCGATACGCTAGTACTAGTGATGTTGCTCCCCACAAGTTTGTGGGATCTGTGGTTCGGTAAATTCAAATTCCGTCGCCTGAACCACGTTTGTCAGCTAGCAGGGTACACCACGTGCAGGTGAGGCAGGCATTTGCAGAAATAGGTGGTATACTGATTTCTTGTATTTACGCGAAAACTACACATTTGAAATGAAACTATTATTTACGGATTTTATCGCGTTTACGCGACGTTATAGCAGCTGCTGTAAAGCAATCGAAATGTTGGGAATATAAAAAGATAATTAAACGCGATAAAATCCGTAAATAATAGTTTCTTTTCAAATCTTAGTGCTGATCAAGCATCTGCTCGGTAGTAAAGGAAAATATCGAGAGAAAACCCTGCATGCCTGAGAAATAATAATAATAAAAATAAAATTCCGTGGTCATGTAAAGTACACCAAGATGTATTAGATTAGCTTCGGGGATACTCATCGATGCTAAAACCGGAAATGAGAAGAGACGTTTGCTTTCATTTACATATATTTCTTATCTATTGTATTTATTATCTTCTTAATTCTTAAGCTATCCGAAGAAAAACACCAAGGAGAGGCCCTTATCAACTCTCATAGGCGTTCTTCTATTGGATTTACGAGCGAGAAAGATGAATTACAAACGAAATTAATTAAATCCGAAAGCAAAGTAATTAATTTAGAAACTGATATAAGGGAGTTGAAATCTGAATATGAAAATAAAATCACAAAACTGGAGTCAACCATAGCTGCGAAAGATATTCATATTACGCAACTGGTAGTACATACTACGGCTTTCCAAAGCATGGGACCCTGTACCTAATGTTCTTTTATAATATGCAATAACAATACCCCGAATTTAGTCAAATACTTATAGATATATCCTGTTGCACCAGTGTCGTTGGCTTTTTAAGATGAAGAATATTTTCAGATTTAAACTATTTCTTAAAAAAAGTAAACATTTTTTTTAATATTCTAGGAAGTCGTTTTACGAGAAATCTCTAATCAAAAATGTGACGATTCAGTTTTATCAGTAGAATTGTCACAAATAAAGGAAAAATATGAGTCTGTTTGCAAAGAACTTCAGGAAAAGAAAGGAGAGTTGGTAGCTGCTAAAGAAAAGTTAGGGAACATCGAAAAAGAATTTGCTGTTTTACAAACAGAGACAACTCGGCTCAAATCTGAAATTGCTAAATTTGACAATGAACGAAAAGAATTTGAAAATAAACTGCAAAATGAAAAGACAGAGATTAATTACTGGGAGAAAAAAACATCAGAACTGGACAGTGATTTGCAGGTAACCTATCCTTTATAATAGTAATTCTGAAAAAAATTATTCAATATATTAAAAATGTAAATTTATCAACTCATTTAGGCCGAGCGAAAGAAAATTGAACGAATAAGAAGTACTCACGATAAAGATATTAAAAACAAAGAAGCGGAATTAGCTACTCTGAAAGGCAAATTAAAAGTATTGGAACAGACCTCCGGAGCGGGAGCTAAAAGGATAACTGATCTCAAGCAAGAACACGAAGAGAGTATTAAAAGTTTGTAATTTATAATTGAAGCAATTAGTATAGCAACTGAAACAATTTTTTTCTTCTTCAACCGCCCCAGAAAAGCAAAAGGCTCTCGTAATGAGAGGATTTCTCATAATTCATTCACTTTTCACTCCAGTTGTCGATCGCAATACCAGAAGCCTCACACGCACGTACGATCAATAAGATCTACTATATTTCAATGTCCGATCATCGGTGGGGGCCAGGAAATCAAATCAGCCTTTTAGTGATCTTAGTTGAATTTAATGATATCCACTCTATGATATATGGTGCCAGATTCTCTTAAGCTAGCCAACAAAATACTGTACTGGCTTTGTTTATAATTGAATAATAATAAGATTTGTTATTTCGCAGGATTGAAACATTCATTAGCCGTAGAAAAGGCTGAGTACGAAGAGTTAACTAGCAAATATGAGTTACTAGAAGAGGAACACGTAGTAACTAAAGCTCGCCTTACAGTGGAAAAGGAGCAAGCGCAAGGGTATATTTTTCATATTTATTATACTTAAATGCATTCATCAATATAATACTTAGTCAGTGGCTAATTCAACTAAACATCTTTATTAGATCTTGAATAACGAAAATTATGACTTCATAATACTAAAGTTAGCTATTGATAGATAGCACAGATTACTAATCTCCAGGAGAACTGTTTGCTCGTTCGTTGCCTGTCGCAATTGCCACGCTTATCTGGAGGGGGGAGGGGGTAAACGATTTCAGAAGCATCGTAGCACATGACCTGTCACACTTTTTATGCTTAAAAATTACAATTGAAATTTTCGTTTGACGACAGTGAACTACTTCACGTGCAAAAGGAATTAAACGCATCACTAGGGGAACTGAAGTCTGTTCAAGAAAAGTTAGATAAACATACCACTGATTGGAATAAACAGAAGTCTGAATTACAGGTATGATTTAATTTTTTTTTTTTTAATTTGAAATTTCACACCTATTAGAATGAAATATATGAAACATATAAAAATATGAATACCTACATGTATATAGGTTTTATGTCTGAGGTATTTTATACCAGTTGGGTGATACGGAGATAAAATAAAGCAGGTGTGGCTAATAAAAGAGAGAGTATAAAAAAGAAAATTAAATTATACATATATAATAAAGTAAAATTAGAATTTTGTGTTAATAACAAATTCTTCAGGTTCAATAACAAAAATAATAATAAATTTATTTCACATTAAACATGTTACAATTCTAATTTTCCATGAAATATATACATAGCTCATAAGCAAATTATACCCCATTCACCTTAATGTTGCTCTAAACGATGCTGCATAAACGTCAAATATATCTTCTAAACTTCCCAGACAGGTGACAGTTCAATTTCAGGATATAAGACAGCTAGACAGAAAGCCAAATATTTAAATATTGTGTTGCTCAAAGTTTGGCATGATCTGGGATTCAAACCCAAAATCGGTGACTCTGCGACAAAAAACTGACAGGAAACCTATGGGAAGGAAATATCCATCATGTTGCATTCATGAATTTGATAAGCTTTAATAACTTACTAGTTTTTGTACACTTTCATGATCGTATATAGATTTTGACATAATTTGACAAATTGCAATATTTATTAAGTGAAATCAACGATTTAAATCGGTCTTAATGAATAAGCTATATGTAAATGAAATTCTTCTATACTAGTTTCTTTACTATGGTACAATAGAAAATAAAAGGAAATCCCCATCCTAAATTTTACATTAGCGATGATATTAATGAGTGTGTTATAATATATGTCAATACTACTTTTAGGTTACCAAAATACACAAATATTACTGGAGCTATTTTCATGTTTAGAATGAAATTTCGTCGATGCAAGAACGGCTGTGCGGCGGCGGATGGGAGGTGGAACGTGGGCGGTTGAACGCACGTCTGGAGCAGCGCGAGCGCGAGCTACGGGACGCACACGACCAGCACAACGTGCTCTCGCATCATCACGATCTCACCAAAAAAGACGTTCGTGACCTTCAACGATAATATAATTTATATACGAATATATATCATAGAAGCAAAATACTTATTATCTGGTCTGTCCATTTTAGTTAGATGAAGCCCGTAAGAAACTTGAAGACTATGAAAAAGTAAGCAAAGTACATAGGAATTTGTCAGCTGACAATGTAGTACTAGAACGCGAGTTAGCAGCAATGAATTCCCGACTAGAACAGGCCGACAAGGCGAGAAAGTCTGAACTTGCCGACACGAAGATAAGATATGAGGGTCAATTAAACACCATGCGAGAAGAATTGAAATCATTACATAATCAGGTATAATAGCAAAGTACCTTAAATAAATGTAATGGTATACATTTCTATGATTAACAGACTACTGTTTTTGACTTGAACGGACTGATGAATAATTATCACCATATTGTATATTAGTTTCCAAGTCGACATCTGAGCAGGCATTTCCAAGAAAGTGTTAAAAATAGGTTGGGCACACATGTTAGTGCAGGGCCGGTATCATCGTGCTAGTGATGCTGTTCCCCATCTGCAGTTCTTAGGGTTTAGATTTTACGTAATGTAGTTAATTCTACTGCCATCAGACCCTGTTCTGTCAGTCAGAAAAGTGAACTACGTGCAGGGGAAGTTGACATTTGAAGAAAATATTGGTCTATTCGGACAGAGATAAGGTGAATATTTTGGCTCTTCATGTTTGTTTAGATAGACAAGAAAGCACAATTAGAATGTCTTACTATCGCTCTCATAGATATTTAATGAAAACTCTGAGTACGGTAGTTAGTTAGTTATCCAATAGTTAAAATGTATGTTAAACGTTATAAAACCCTAAATAACAGGTATCCAGATTCAGAAGAGAACGTGATAACTACAAGCAAATGTTGGAGGCTGCTCAGAAAACAATGGAAGAATTGAAAACTGGTGACAAAAGGGTACAAAGAGCTTCTATTTCTAGCACCGATGAGGTACGAATTAACATAAATAATAACTTATTATGAATATTAGAAATTTATTACATACTTAAAACTTAGCTACTTCTCAATCTCAATACTTTTGGTTACAAATAGTCTTCTTATTATGTTTTCTTATACCGAGGATGCTTTTTGACTATCTTTAATAGAAGATTCTGCGTTCGATCCGTATGTATGTGCACAAACATGTGCATTATAATCTAAATTTGACTTGAAATACTTAAAAACTGCTACATATAAGTGTGTATCACAGGATAACAACACAACTATATTCTCATTGTTTTTATAATAATAATAATAATAACACTTCGGAACTCAGTGGACAGCCTGCCTGTCTGCTTGTCGCAGGTCCTCGTATCCTAGTCGAAGTCAATACTTTCTGTCTCGGCGCTATTGGCTTCACAGCTACCGCTCGAGGGTTCGCGGACTCGCAATTTGTCTACCCTATCCTAGTAGATAAACGTTCCGGGCTGGATTTTTTTTTATTTCTAAGCAATTTACGAAATATTAATTGAGCACACGAATTATAAGTTTTTATATCTAGGTGTTTTGTGATTGTCTCGGAACTCGCTGCATCTGAATATTCTTCTAAGTGACAGCTTTTTTGTTACTCCTAATCGGAAATGTTGCTACAAAAAAAGTTTGATGCGATGTACGTCGTCGTTATACAGCATATATCCTTTAACTTCAGGGCATTTTATATCTGCAGGAGGAGTATCGAAATAAAGTGGCGGTTCTAGAACAACAAATGGCGTGTCTCGAAGATGAACTATGCGAGGCTCGATTGCTGTCATCGAAGCTCAACACCGAACTCGTTAGCGAGCGATCGCAAGCCGAGGTTAGGCTAGCTGAGATGCAGTCGAGATTGAACGAAGTACGTCCCTTACTTTCGCTACCTTTACATATCATAGTTTATGGTAAACTACTTTTTACATATATGTCAAGGATTTTAAAAATAAGAGAAGAATTTTAGCCTAAACTTTACTTCTAAGAACATATCAGAAATGTCCATGACAAATAGATAAAAAATCGTGTTGTATGTCTGTTTTAATTTTGCGAATGATACGCGTTCACTAGCCCGCAACGGACGTAGGGTATGATAGCACGCAACGTAATTGAACCACAACTAGGATTATTAGTGTTCTGTGAATTGGATACATATCTCTGCGCGCGCAATAATAATCGAGACTCTTGACGGCAGGTAATATTTACTGTCACTCACTCGTTACACTCAATTCTAAGCCGTGGTAGAGCCAAGCGGCGACTTTTGCTGCTGCTCGAATGGGCCGGCTCGAGTGGGTTAGTACCACGGCTTTGTAGAATACCTGCGTAAAGTAGAGGCATCTTGTGCTTCTGCGTTTCGTTCGGTGAGTGAGGTAACCAGAGGCCAACTACCCTCCCCAACCCCTCCTCATCCTCCCTCCCTCCCGTCCCGTCCCAAATACCCTTAAAGGCCGGCAATGCACCTGCAGCACCTCTGATGTTGCAGATGTACGTGGACCATCGCTTACCATCAGGTGGACCGCTTGCTTATTTGCCGCCTTTCCCATAATTAGAATATTTACGGTGCGAGTCATACTCACGTTTATCCGTCTTTTGTAATGTGCCCTATTATCAGTACGAGGAGGAGCGTCTCATGACGTCAGGACGCGCTCGCGTGGCCGGGTTGGCGACGCGCATGGAGCTGGCCTGGCACAAGGAGCGCGACGAGCAGCAGCGCCTGCTGCAGGAGACCTCCACTCTCGCGCGCGATCTGCGCCAGACGCTTTTTGAGGTAACACTCGCGGATACGTTAGCTCCAATCACTATTTTCAAAAATTAGTTCTCGGTGTGCAAATCACACGCAGCTCGAGGCAATGTGCACAGCTGTAGTATTCAAAAATCTAAGACAACGACAATGCGCGGCGACTCGTTTGGTGAACTGTTAAATCATTATATATTTTAAGTTTTCAAAGAGAACTGGTAGTTCCTGAAATTAGCGGCGGATATTATTATATTACTAGCGGTTGTACTCGGCGCAGCCCGTGTTTTAAATAAGAAAGTATAAGAAAATAATATGAAAGGTTGTGACCGTGACGGTCATAACCTTTCATCTTAAAAAATATATCTAAAAATAATCCGATTAAAATCAATGTAGAGGATTTGCTTGCCCAACGAAATACAGTTGCGTCTTTATACAGATTGGATGAAATTAACTGAATTTTCTGAACCCAAATCCGATAGAATGATGATGTTAAGCAGCATCACTAGTACAATAGTACCCGTACTGCGTTCACCAACCCACTTGCCCAGCGTGGTGAGTATGGTCAAACCTTTAAAAAAATGCATATCGACTGCAGCTGTTATTTTCTTGAAGAGGCCTATGTTCAGCAAAGATAGGTTAATTTATCTGTGAGAAGTGGACTTTAAGAAGCTCATTCTTTTATCAATTTGTAAGCAGAAATAATTTGTTAATAAGCTAAGTAAAAAAAATGTGTTTGTAATATTTTTTCTCATTTCTCATTATAGGTTGAACGTGAAAGGGATAAAGAGAGGTTAGATATGAAGAGGAGAATAGAACAATTAAAACGAACGACAGAGGAAGAGATTGAAGAGGCTAAGAAAAAGGTTCTGTTTCTTGACTAACACTTATGTTTACAAAAAAGAAGTACATTTAAAGATAAAAAATATAATTTTCTAAAACTATTTTGGTAAAACTCTGGTTGCAGGTGACGGAGCTCCAGTGCGACCTGCTAGAGCTGCGCGACGCGCACGCCAAGCTTCGCACGGCCAACGAGAAGCTGCGGCGCGACAAGGAGCGGCACGACCGCGACCGCGACCAGAACAAGCTGCTCGTCGCCTCTCTCAAGCGCGCACAGCAGGTCGCTTGCTGTTTATGATGTTAACTTTAGAATATAATGTCTTCCTGATCAATTGTGGTAATGGCGATTAACTTTAGTCGCAAACGCGAACACAGAGGTCTACCATCGCCCTTGCGGTTAGCTAAGCGGGTACCTATCAGCGTGTTTTTTTAAACTAGACGTATTTCTGAAACAGAAGCGTCAATTTATGTAGTATTGTACCGTACCACAAGCATCCTTATAGATACTCTCTTTATTCCACCACATTCTCAAGTACTGACTGATTGATATGTAATTATGAATGGTAGGCAAACTATTCGATAACCAAGTACCTATATAAAACTGCTATAAATTATTATTACAGATATTAATACAATATTATAAATATATAATAAATCTGCAGATAAGTGGTTTCTGGTAGTCTAATGTTTTGGGAAATAAAAAGTGCTAGCGGATATAGGAGTGAAACTGAAACTGTTTATAACCCTGGTCCACGTATAGACTAATTTTTATCCGACTACACTAATGAATGAGCCGTGGTAGCCTAGTGGTCAGGGCGCTCACTTTAGTATCATAGAGCGCGAGTGACCTGGGTTCGATCCCCGGTGCCGGCACCACTAAAATTGTTATTAACAATTTTAAGTGCTGTATTTACCACCTGCTCAACGGTGAAGGAAAACATCGTGAGGAAACCTGCATGTCTGAGAAATAATAAAAATATTATTTCGGGGATATGTGAAGCTCGCCAACCCGCATTGGAGCAGCGTGGCGGGCCCTTCCCGGCTCCTAAACCCCCTCTGATACTAAAAGGTATTTGAGAAGGAGGCCTTTGCCCAGCAGTGGGCACTTACAGGCTGTTACTTTACTTTTACACTAATGTATAGAAGCGTTATGACTATTCCTGTTTATTTTTTTGTAACTACTACATGGCTTTTGATAAACGCTTTTTTATGGTAGATAGGGTTTTTAGTAACTACTGCATATTTATATGCATTAGTTACTAAAAAGCCTCGAAACCCTGCAACCTGTTCCGTATAAAAAAATATTAGTATGAAGGTCTACCACAACTACAAAACAGCTCTCGCCCTCGGGAGGACAGAAAGATATCATTACTTCCATTTACATGTTTTTCGTCCATTCCTAAATCCTACGAAGACCCAAGTCTTTTTATGATGTCCTCATATTTGCATTTATTATATTTCTACAACACCAATGACCGCACTCTTATGCAATTCTTTAATTCCGCCAGCATCACGGAATGTTTAGCTGGGATATTCGAGACTACTCAAAAATCTACTTATATTGAGAGATAGCTCTCGGTGTGAGTAGTAGTTCAAATCATGGTTTTTTGTATAATTTACTTAGAATCTCTTCTATCTTTTTGACCATGATTTAGCTAGTCCACTAATGGGAAGACATTTCTGATGCTTGTCAAGTATATTATATGAGATGGTACTTCCGAATAGTTGTATTATCTACGGCGAAACTTCACTTTGGGCCATGGGCCTCCCATTAATTTTTTTTAATGAAGTGTTTAACATTAAGTTACTAACCCGAATACATCTTGTGCGAAATCGTAAGAAAAGCTAGTGTATGAATATGTACTAGTTTACCTATTAAATATTTGGGAACTAAAATTGATTATTTTGCTTAGGTATATGCACAAACACAACTTTCACAAGTGTCTGCAAAATAGTTAAAAATAATTTGAAATGTTAATTATTATATTAGCACTTTTAATTCAAAAGTTTTGATAAATTTGTCGTTTTTGCCAAAACAGGAGGACGATAGAGTTATAAACCAACTGTTGGAAACCATCGAAGACCTTATGAAGCAAAGTCCGGACTTGTTCCGAAGCGAGCCTTCCGTAAAACCAGAAAAAAATTTGACAACCCCTACGCCTCCAAGGCGCAACAGAGTAAGTAGAGTAGGTTTACTTAGATTTAGCGTATGAAAACTGAGTAAAATTCAAGCCGTCCGAATCTTATTATACCTATTGCAAATATAATTATCCTGGGTGTAGAGTGTTCACAGAAACAAATAAAATATAATATTTTTGAATTTGTATGTGTTAAGTGGTGTTTGTCAGTTTAACAAATCATTTCAATCACCTTCTCTGAAGAAAATCACATCTTCTGTATGATCAGAAAGCAAATAAATGTAATATTGCAATGTATGTAGTCATCGAAGTCTCGGTCGCGGTCGGGAACCCCGGAGAGCGCGGAGGCGAGCAGCGCCGCGACCGCCGCCGCGACGGCTGCGCGCTTGCGGCGGCTCACCGACGAGCTACGCGCCTCGCGCATCGCCGAGCGCACGCGTCGCCAGCAGGCCGCTGGCGCGCGCCGGTACTTATTAACCATCACTTTATACATAAAATTATCATCATTCACCATCCGTCACCGTATAGAACTCTTCGGCAAAGCGGCAGCAAAATTTGGCATATTTTTATTAGACCTCTACTACCTGGTGGAAAGCGGCGCATGGGCATCTACAAACAACTTCAATCAAAGAAGATTACAGATGCGTTGTCACCCTTGGGACTGAAATGAAATGCCTCACAACCTGTAATTATATAGAACCTCTATACCTTTCAAATCAGAAAACAACAGTGGTTACACTAAAGATTATTGTCTAGTAAGAGGATTGTACCTACCCATATGGCTCTTGGGCAGAAAAAGTCTACCACTCATGAACTCATACCTATGTGTATAGGTATACTCACAACACGGAACATGCGGAGGCATCCTCGCTCTAGCAAAGCTCGGATTTGCGATCGGCCATGTAGGACAAATTACGTACAGTCACCCGTACCTGGTTTGTGTCAGGGTGCACCACATACCTACAGGTGTAATTGCCACTTAGGAAATAATATGGTGTGGTACGGTTCCCTTTGCTGATAAAGCCGTTTTGTTTAGTAGGTCTAATTGTTGATAGGGTCTTAAGCCCTAGGCACAATACAAGAGTGTATTGTGCCTAGGGCTAGTACCTAGTTTCAGTAGTTAGTTAGTTTACTAGGTACCTAAATCTTGTTCTAACCGTACCAAAAGCATTTTATACGTGTATAAATACTTTTAACATTGTCTTGCTTTTCAAAAAACTTTTTGTGTTGACAGGGGTGTGACCGTGGAACCGCGAGATGCGATGTCAGTATCTTCTGCAACACGAACTCCTTCACGGGCAGCTTCTCTCAAAAAACGCTCAGTATCACTTGAACAGACAACAAAAGACCAGGTACCAATACCATTATATTTTTATCAGATAGTTATTATAACAACAACTGTACCAACTGTACCATTAACTATTTCAATCTATTAATAACTGTTCCCCAATAACTTTCCAAAATTTAAATACAGAATTGACCATCTTCGTTTGTATTATTAATTACGTTCCATCGTTGTGTTTAAATTTGATTCTTTTGTCCTTGCAGAGCTCGATATGGATGTCAGTGGACGAGGGCAGCGTATCTTCTATGCAATCTTTAGAAGGGGACCCAGATTCACGCCTCTTTACTATGCCTCGGGACTCTAGTCTCGACAGGTACCTACCATTTCAACTTTAGTCTAATTGATTTAACGTTATTTTATTCATAGAAACAATAAAACGGTATTTTTTATTGTTTCTTTTTTTTGTTGTAGCTAGAAATTAGAATGTCCCGTTAATAATTAGATAACCACACAGGAATCCTATCGATCTATGCTTTGTGATATGGACTGGGACTAGTGATATTAGACGGTTTTGTGCCTTGTTGGACTGAATTTTATTTACAATACAATAACTATTATACAATATATTTTTGCCCGCGACTTCATCCACGCACTATCTTTGAGTACCGAATAGTTTTAATCATAACGTTGTTTCCTAATAAAAATACACGTTAATTATTCATAGTCTTCCGAACAGTGAATGTAACATTGAAATCGTTTGGTGGTTTTTGTGTATGTGCCCATTTTCTATTTCTGCTCTTGCGAGCGATGTCTGGGAATAGGAATGTAAACTGCCCTCCGAATTCTGAAAAACTGTCTCTGTACTTTTCATACATATTTCGGTTGTCTAAAGTAAACAAATGGCTCCTCAAAAGGGAAAGGTTCGATCGAACGTCATCTGTGCATCTTATGACTGCCAATTTTAGGTGCTGCTACTATTAAAATTGGGTACAATCTAAACTACGTATGGAAGTAGTATGTATATTTATTACCTTCTCAACGGTGAAGGAAATAATGTCGATATCTGCTTGTCTCAAAAATTTATTAATTTCAGCATGTAACGCCTCCCATATCGCATTGGAGCAGCCAGGCGGGTTTTATTCGTTACCATCGCAGTAATGTTATAATAATATTAAATTATTTATTATTGTATCTACTTGCATTCTAATTTTTTTTTTAAACCTTTTTTAACAGTCGCCTATCTGGTGGATCTGCGCAGAGCGATGTATTGCCATCGGAAAAGAAGAAAAAGAAGAGTATTTTTGGGAAATTGAAGAAATTGACTAAGTCCCGATCTGTAGACGACCATGTAGAGAACCCTGAAGTTGTGGACTTTAGACCGATTGGCATTGTTTCACAGGTAAATTTTTTTCACGAAAGTTATATCTTTTAGAATTTAAGTTTTAGGAAACTATACTATTAGTTATAGACACATTAACAGAACTTTTCATTCCGTAGGGTTCCGATTCCGATATGAGTGCAGCAGGAAGCAAACGCGATTTACGAGGACGAATTTCGGATATGTTTAGCAGAAAAGGTCAAGTGTCCCGTGCAAACAGGTGGGTTAAGTTTTTTGACGACTAATATTTGGTACCATCTTGTGGGCTCACACGACAGAATACTGTTCAGTTGTGTACATATCAAAAGATATAATAATTTTGATATATATATATATTGATATATATCAAAATATATATATATATCAAAACCGAGCTTCGTGGCAATCTTTGGAGGAGGCCTATGTTCAGCAGTGGACTTCTGATAGGCTGAAATGATGATGATATATATAGATAGTTTTGATACACAAAACTTTTTCTACCCGTTTCATGTACCGATAAATTTTCCACTATGTACCACTTCTACATCATCATCTAATAGTAACTCATAATATTATAGTGGCGTCAGGATTAGTGGAAACACAGACGAACCACGACTCGTGCAGTTACTACGTGTCGTTACTATGTCGTTGAGAGAAAAACGTTTCCACCAAATATTCTTCTCTATTATTTCTTATTTGTTTTTTAAATGTGATGCGTTTACATAAAAATCATTATTGTTCAATGTTATAAAAATGTGAAATGGTATTAACAGTAAAGAGCAGAGTCCGGAGCGCGCTAGTTCGGCAGCCAGTACAGGCAGCACCACGCGGCCCCTGCTGCGCAACGCCAGCTCCACCACGCTGCCGCGCACCTCCCCCGCTAAGCCGGTATAAATCCAGAATAAACTTACGAAGTGTTAAGTGCAAATATCATTAACAAGGTCGCGGAACGTCAGATTATAAACAAATTTCACCCCGAGATCGCGCACAGATGTGACTTTCTGTAAAGCTTCTCCATTAACCTGGTAGTTATGATGTATGAGCCGTTATGAGAGATGACCGCGCATTTCAACGTATTAAATTTACATCAACCTGAAGCCGCTTACAATATCTCTACTTTTGGAGATGAAACCAACGCACCTGCAACACCAGAGGAGCTGCAGGTACGTTGCCGGCCTTGAAGGATATTTCGGAGATGGGAAGGAGGATGAGAAGGGGGGATGGGGAGAGGTAGGGGGCCTCTAGTTACTTCACTCACCGATCGAAACGCAGAAGCACAAGATGCCTCTACTTCACGCCGATATTCTGCGAGGTCGTGCCGGTCGAGCCGGCCCATTCGAGCAGTAGCTAAAGCCACTGCTTGACCACTTATTTCTTTACCAGGACAAATGCTGGACGTGGAATCTACCTTACTCGATACGTAAACGGGGCCGTTTTACCACTCTCTTTTTGGTTTTTTCACTCGTTTATCAATCTAAAAATTCCACACAATGATAATATCTAAATCCAACAATGGCCAAATGGCGATATTTCATGATGTACTCGATTCTTCGATCGGGAAACGAAATTTAGATGAAATAAAATACAAATATAAAAAAGCAGACCTTACTATGAAAATAGTAGTCTGTTTTTGCTGAATTTTCATCTAAGTAACAGTATCCTTTAACAATATCATCTCAACCATTAACAATATAAAAATAAAAATAATAATACAAATCCTCAAACTTTGTAGGTTCTGTAATAAAAATACTCATGGGAATCCATCCATATTACGATAAATGACAATTCTTAGTAAAAACATTTGCGAATTTAGTTTATTTTTTGCAGATTATCTTTGTGGTATTCATCATCATAATTTCAGCCTACCACAAGTCCACTGCTGAACATAGTCCTCCTCAAAGGTTTTTTTTTGATTATGGTATTTAGAGATTGTGGTAATCAGAGTCAATTAAAAGGTTGGATACCCTAGTCAAAAATATCGTTTTTTTTAAGGTTTCAGAATAATATTGAATGTCGATAAATATTCAATGCATTGAATTTGTATTGCCAAAATTAAAATCGGTTATCGAATATTGAATAGATATTAAATGAGAAACAATGAATACTTGTTATGTATTGCAATTAATGTTTATTTATACCAAACTTTATTTGACAGAATGAAAGCCGCGGTTCAAGAGCGTCGAGCACCACTCCAGGCACCAATAGGAAAGGGAAATAAGTGACAATTGTTGTTCACTTTATTATATTGTATTTATAAAGTCCCTTATAATTTTTCCACATAGCGTGTAATATCACAAAACATATCATAGCTCCACTTAATTCGATGCATTACCAACAGTTCCTTATGTTTTTTGACTACTTGTGTTGGTACAACAAAAGACTCAGCACAGTAATCATTGTTTTATTACATAAATGTCACGCAGAAATAAATATAAATAATAATATCTTTAAAGTATTACAGTGCTGTGTGATAAGTTTATTAAATTAAATATTCCTCAGTATGAATGTAACAGAAAACTATTGTAGATTGTGATCATTTACATCAAATGTTAATTTGTGAACTGTATTATTGATGTATGTGTTTCTTTGCGATATTTCACGTCCTTAATTCCTAAGTCAAGAACCATTTTTACGTCTTATATACCGATGAATTGTGTTATGCTCTTGTAATTTTATAATAAAACTTAAATAATAAGAGCGAAGTTTTCTTTGAATCTTTAGCTTAACTATTTTTCCTCATATTAGCATATTATAAAATCCTTTATTCAAGCTTAAAAGTAAAAAAAAATTATACGACTGAAATAGTAAATAAGGCTCTTGGTGACAGTGAAATGAAAATAAATGGTTTAAACTAGAGGTCTATTTTTAAACATTTTTACAATCAATAAAGATCAAGTGAGTTTTTATTTTATAAACCAAACAAGTAAAACAAAAATATATATTTTGAAATAGGATTAAAATATTAACAAGAAGCGACGCGGCTAACTCTGGTCCATGAGGTTTGTATCGACAACGCCGCCCGACGAGTCCTTTAGTATGGACTCGAATATTGGCTGCAGTTCCGGTAGTGACTTGATTTGCGTTACGAAGTCCATCAAATGTGGATTTTTATCTGTAAAAAAGGCGAAGAAACATAAGTGTATACTAAATATTTAATACCAGAATTATCAATCGTAAATGATTTCGCGAAGAACTGACAGACAGTATTCTTTAACTAACTCAACGTGTATTCATAACTTTAATTGGAAATAGGTGGGCAAGCGGATCTCACCGTTCAATACTTCCTATGCTGGACTGGTCCAATACCTTCCCATAAGCAAATTATATACAATTCGGAATAATACCGACCTGAATTAAAATATTTTTAACTAAATAATAATGAAATTATGATCATTTGACCATTAGATCAACACAACCGATTGCAATGAAATGCAAGGGGTCTGCAAGACCTCTCCCAGGTTCGTGAGAGGGAATTGCAGTAATAACCACGCCTAAGCACACGGAGAAGCCATAACAATAATAAACATCTCACATCAGCTACGCCGCTTCTCATCACTAGTTTGCGTTGTCTGGTTCATGTTTGGAGGTTTTGTTATCAACAAGTCAAGGTATGGACATTATTTTAATGTTATCTCTGGTCTATTACGATTAATAGAAGCGTACATATAATAGCCAGGTGCCCAATTATTGTTAACAATAAATATATGTACTTATGGTGAACAACTTACTATATTAGTTACTTACTAGTGTCAAATTCAAATTCCAAAATTTTGGGTAAAATATGAAGAAATATTATTTTTCAACCTTTTTTTTACGTATATAAAATTGTAATAGGTTTCTTTACGATACTGTAAGTACAGGTATTCCTTAAAATATTTATTTAGTGATTGTTAAAGATGTTACATTATCTAATTTTAGAATTGTTGAAATATTGTAATAATACAAGGAGCATACCGGCCTCGGGTATCTGCAGGAGCGCGGCGGCCGCGCGCAGTGCGGAGCGCTTGAGTTCGTCTTGCTTCTCGTACTCTTGCTTCACGGAATTAGCCTTCACTTTCATCGTGCATGTCGCACGCAGAGGCTCCACTAAACTTTCTAATCCTGTTTAACCACCATAATTATAATTTATAAAAAAAACGAAACAATATGAATTTAATTATGCTTCCTAGCAAATTTCGAACACGGTATTGTAGTTAGTGCATGATGCAGATGCAGTGCAGCAACACACATATTCATCATTCAGTAACTAATATAGTAAGTGACTATATTCATTCGTTTGCTAGCCTCCTCTTCTGTTCCGTTGTTTGACAAGATTCAAGGTGGGTATTGTCGTAAGAACTGCAACAACGGTGGCGGCTGAGAAATTTAAGATGGCCGTCTTGTCTAGTCTCAGAGCTATGGAACCCAAAGTAAAATTGCCGAGGGCTACTCGTCGCTGCCTTCGTGCATAGTTAACACGATAGAACATAATTCGGAATCTCCAACGTATCAACATTTCAGAATATAAGGAATTGCCTTTGGACCATTTTCATGCTATGTAAATACGCAGTTTAAACCTCGTATTGAAGTGCTCTGTACGAAGGGACGAAGCGGATGTCAGTGATCATATTCGTGCTAACTGCTGCAAATGTAAGAAATATGGTCATCCTAAATAATATTGTACGTCGCAGGTAACCGTGTGCGTGTAGCAAGTATGGCGATACTGGACTTAGGCCTGCCGAACGCCAGTCCGGAATGCAATGTTGTGCCCCCTGTATGCAATTTAATTTACCTCAATCAACGAACGAAATGCAGAAGCACAAGATGACTCTACTTCACGCCTGGTATTCTGCCAGCCCGTACTTCCCCAGACGAGCCGGACCATTCGAACAGCAGCAAAAACTGCCACTTGGCTCTATCACGTCTTAAAATAAAAGTGTCAAACTTGGTATTATTATAGTGCAAACTCTAAAACAACGAATAATGAAAAACGATAAGTGTGAGTCGAACTCGCGCTAAGGATCCCAACTGAATGGAAGAAAAACACTTTTATCTTCGATAAATATTTTGGTAGTACGCGAGTCCAACTCGTAGTTGGCCGATTTTATTTAATGTAAAACTCGCGCGGTACTTCTGATTCCCATTTCCGAAATCTAGAGCTATCTGGGAGGTTATCTCGGAGTGATGTTGTCCGTTTTTCTCGGGTGTAGGATTTGTATTTTCGTCTGGCAGCAGGACGCTAGGACCTGTGAAACATCTATGTTGCGCATTGAAGTCTTACGACACACCACGCGTTGCGTCCTGTGCGGCATTCAGTTTCGTGGAGACCCATCGCCACCCGTTGATTTTGCTGTTTTATTCTATGGTTGATATTCGACGAAGTATAAGACTTTTGTTTTCGTTCGTGCTCTTCTATGACAGTAGTAACCCTTTTTGATTCGTATTGCTGCGGCGAGCAGCTCCATGCGTGGTATTTAGACCACCTCGATCAGATCAGATCGTAGGAGTAATGTTCATGGCCTCGGTTGGAAGTCGTACAATGTTCAGATTGAGCGAGTTCATCGGTGTTTGGTCTAATTATTTGTCCGAAGATTCGTTCGGTCTTCGTCTTGTCTTCTACGTCGCCTATATTCTGTACGGTACTACTTCTTCTGTATTCTAATATTTCAAGCGAGCTCGATGTTCACTGACGTAACTTACAGTGTGTTTTGCCATGTATTTCTGCCGCCACACCGACGTGATCGATTCTTCGACTGTTTTGAAGTTTTGTAGGTAATCGTTACTGTAATGGTTCCTTATAATCGTAGAGCAGGCTTCTGGTTATTTCTCGCTAGATTTTACTGCGGTGATGCCGCCGTAGATAGTATCGATGTCGCTCCGAAGATGAGAAAGGTCATCCTACATTGCACGCGGGTGTTAGCCGCGTTGGTCTCCTCTCCACGAGTATCTGTATTCAGGGCGGATCTTCACTTACATAAACATTTCGAATGGAATCTGTGTTGACCCCGTGTCATTAATACCTCGGGTAGAGACTGTATAACCCCCCCGAACAGGAGGTCGAAATGTGGTTGGTGGCGGAGCCATAGACCAGATCCTCCGATCAGAAGTAGTGCTGGGTGGGCTGGTGCTTCCAAGCGCTCGCCTTGGCCTTGGCGGGGATGGGTAGGTCCAAGACCAAGTAAGTAGAGGAGCCAAGGCGTCCGTGTTCCGGCGAGACATAACGTCCGTGTGCCGGCACGCTTCGCCAGGAGGGAGAGGAAGAAGCTTTGTCCTTTCCCGTGATTGATCTGATTATGACGACCGGAGCTGGTTGGTTGAGCCAACTTTAACACTATAACATATTTATGCATGTTAAAGTTCATTCTATAATGAAACCGCATAATTCAAACGAATGCATTTTCAAATCGTTATTAATGCTATAAATTAAATTGTCTTTTGATGTTCAATCTATCGATGAAAAGGGTATGAATTAATTAACTATAACTGTAACAGAACACTTCAAGAAACGCACGAAAAGCACATGTATAGTAAACTATACGCAGATAAAGAACAAAAAATAATTAGAAATACGAAATAAGTATCTAATGAAACATAAAAAAGAAACACGATTCTCACTTTGCAGGACGACAGTGGGGCAGAGCTGCGCCAGGCGCGCGCACATGAGGTACGTGAGCATCTTGATGTCGTAGTGGTCGCGCAGCCCGTCCTCCACGTGACGCAGGAACTCGAACACGTCGAGGCGGTCCAAGCAAGTGCCCAGCAACGTGTACATGCACTCGAAGGCCGCCTTGCGCAGGTCCAGCCCGTCGTCCACCGAATGCTTGAAAGGACCCATTTCTACCTCTCTGATGAGCTCTTTCTAAAAGATAAAAATAAAAACTTAGCACTGCTTATGGGCGAGGATTTCTCACATTTTTGCAAGGAATGATCGATTACTAGGCTACTCTCTTACTCTAGTTTAGATAAGCGGATTGAACATACGATATGTCAAGTCTGCTTATCTGAACTGGCATGGCAAAGTAGCAAATCTGTAATTTTCGCAAAATCCATTTTTGTAGATAATCCATCCCCAATGTGCTGATGACGCTTGAGATGAGACTTCGAGATAATCAAACAATCAATAGTGAGAATTTTAGATTTCGTGTATCCCCCGCTACGGTAAATTTAAAAGGTGTAGATAAAACTTATTACTACGTACGTGTGGCAGACGTGACATTGCTGTGGAAGTGACGGTATCCACAGTATATTTTGTATTCCACAAACACGCAAGTTTACTAATAATGCATAAAATTGTGGTAGTAGTCTTAGGACGACTTATACTCACCTAGTAATGTAAACTTAAAAAATATATAAAAAATCCGTCAAAGACGACGCAGAAAATTATTAATTTAAGTAGACGACGTAATAGAATATAAAAAAGTTAGGTAACCAAACTTTGTTATATTCTATTACGTCGTGATTACAATAATGAAGGATTAATAAACAAAAGAAAAAATTTGCAGTAAAATCTCCTAGGTTGTACTGCTTATATTTGGCTGGTTTTGATACCCTTAAATAGATGACGTTTTAAAACAGAAAAATAAAAAAAATTGTGACGTTTATGGACTTAACCCAGTGTCAATAAGATTAGCACAATATTGGTTCAAGCGTTTTCCGTCTGTGAATTTTGATGTCAAAGAACAAGGCCACGCTGGTCGATCTGTTACGGATAAAGTCGATGCCTTTTTTGAAAAAGTGGAGCAACATCGGCATATTAGTAGTTACGACATATCTGAAGAGCGAGGGGTTGACTACAAAGCAGTTTTGACCCATTTGAAAAAGTCTGGATATAAAAAAAGCTCGATATTTGGGTGCCAAACGAGCTGAAAGAAACCTAATGAATCGTGTATTTGCGAAGCGTTTTTGAAAAGATTGATCACCTACGACAAGAACGTGCGTGTCTCGTTTTTCATCATGATAACGCCAGACCACACATCTTTAGCCACTCAGCAAATATTGAGAGAGCTTGGTTGGGAAGTGTTAATGCTGGATGCATTAAGTGCCAGTATATAGCCCTGACCTTGCACTTTCAGATTTTCAATTGTTTCGGTCGCTTCAGAATTCTTTCGGTTTAAAACTACTTGTCGCAGTTTTTGATCAGAAGTTCCAAAATTGCTACAGGAATGCGATTATGTCACTACCTCCAAAATGGCAACGAGTTATCGAACAAAATAGCACATACATATTGTAATCAAATGTAAATAAACTATGATAAAAAATATCTTGAATTTGTATATTAAATACGAAAAAACTTATTCTCTGACCTAGCATATCAATTAAAAAACCATATTAGAATTTTTATTGTTGCAACACGTCAAGAAGTTTTTTACAAATAGTTATTTATATCACAACGTTCCCACCGCCCCGCATGTTTCACCTGTCGCGGCCGCCGAGTCAACACTAATTTGTTTTCCACTATAAAGGCAAATGGACTTCCTATATATCTATCCAATTAATTATACTTTGATAGATTTACACTTGCATCAAAAAAAGCCCAAAATTACTGAACCACTTGCCTGATAAGAGTCACCGAGTCTAACGAGTAAAAAGCAGTTTTAGTTTCAATTAGGTCAAATTTCAAATCTATAGTAAAAAGTAATCACTGAAAATCACGGCGATTATATACAGGCTTTACTTTCCCCTCGTCCTCCCCATCCTCCACATATCCTTAAAGACCGGCAACGCACCTGCAGCGCCCCTGGTGATACAGATGTACGTGGGCGACGGTAATCACTTACCATCAGGTGAGGCGTTAGCTCGTTTGCCCCCTTTCACATAAAATTAAAAAACAGACAGATATACATCGAAGTTCGTTTAACATGGTAGGTCCGGAACTCTAAATCGACGACACCTTCACTTTGCACGGCCGAGTAAAACGCTCGCAGCGCTACATGCACTCGCGCAGCAGCGGACCGCACGCTCGCAGCCACACTCACCTTAACTTTGGTCTCGCTGTAGATGGTGGGCAGGAGGGCAGGCAGCAGGTCGCGCACCAGCGAGGGCTTGTTGTGCGCGGCCGAGTTGAACGCGACCAGCGCCACGCGCCGCACGCCCAGCTCCGCGTCGCGCAGCGGCACCAGCAGCTCCGACATGCACTCGCGCAACAGCGGGTCGATCGCCTGCGGCTGAGTACCGACGACATCATTTTAAAGAGGTGCAGAGACGAAAGTAGCAGACTATAAATTCCCCATAGTGATAGGGGTTTGGAGGGCGGGAAGAGTGCGCCACGTAATTTCACAGCGATGGAAATCAAAAGTCCTTTATTTTTTTTATTTCTTAGATAATCTTTAAAGAAGGCTCAATTGAATGAAACATATAATTATTCCCAGGTTATACCTGCTACTTACTTCATCAAATTTTTAAAATTTACATAACTTCAGAGCCTTTCAAAGAACTTAAAAGGACTAAAAGCAATAATAGTACCTGATCTGATATAGTAAATTTGACCGCTGTAACAGCTGTTGTTCTGGTGAGTGATTCAGGAGACTTGAGGAATTCTTTCAGGTGTGGTAATAGGTCTTGCGGTTCTAAGAGACACAATTTTCCTAAACATTCAGCGACCTGCAAACATATTAGTAAAATTAATTCAAAACATGTTTTAGTTAATTTCGTGAGACCGTGGTACTATCCCGGTCGAGCCCATTTGTGCAGCAGGTTTGTTAACTGTAGTGTTCTCTTAAAAATGGTATTTAATTAATTATATTTAAAATTCTTTGCAGTATAAATCGCTTAAACAAATTGAACGTTTGATCTTTATAATCGCAAATCGATAATAAAGATCAAACGTTTAATGAGGCGTGCAAAATTTGTAAAATTAAAAATAGTAATACGTACTACATTCCGAGAACCCTCCTCCGCACATTGACAGTGTTTCGAAAGTTGAACCCAAATATCTTGTATGAATGGCCTTAGTGCTTCAATTCCTTCAGGTGTGCAAGATTCACATGAAATAATCTGCAGATAATAAAGATCGAATCATATTTAATTAGGTTTCCGGTTAAATAGAAGACTCTATACAATTTCAAAACAAAATATTACCTCTCTTAGAGAATGTAGCAACAGATATTGCCGTTTGGGTTGCGCCTCTATCTCTCCCAGTATGAATGGTAGAAACTCAGGCAAGTTACCCACTGCTACGGAACCGAGAGCGTAACTCGCTGCCGACTTTACCTCCTCCGACGAAGGTGTGAATGAGTTCAATAACACTTCCTTTAAGTTCGGTATTGAGCTTAGGTCCCTGGAATTAACTTTTAAATAACATCTAATATAAATAAAATCTAAATGCTAATCACTACATAGTACTCGTATAAAACAAAGTCCCCCACTGGGTCTGTCTCTCCGGACTGTACGGATTTTATTCGGGTGTCCACTAAAGAACAGACTTTTAAGACAAAGGTTGCCCTTGAATAGTTCTACAAAAAATCCGCGAAGGCATATTATTACTCCAATCTACAAATTATGAAAAAAGTAGTAAAATTAGACGTTTGAAACACTGCAACTGTTATACTAGCTTTTGCTCGTCATGTAGCCTAGGTCACTCTCCGACTCTTCAACGGTCGCTATGCAAAAACTTAACTCAACTATTTGCTCAGTTTTGAAGCAAAAGCGGGACAATAAACTACAAAGAGGGTACGGAGAATTCCTCGTGGACGAAGTCGCTTTCGATTCCATTTGAAAAGCATTAAGATATTTTATTCATTAGTTTATTTAGTTTAGTTATATTTAGTTATGTATATTGTTTTATTTCAAGATTTTGTTGTTTATCTGATTTCAATGAAAGCAATAATGTATATACAGTAATACAGTAAATAAAGTAATTAGTAATATTTATATTTCTTTTCTTTCCGAACGTAGAGAGATCGAAAGTGAAAAACCACTGCTAACTTAAACATTGTTTAAATATATTTAATAGTGAAGAGATTAGGCAAGTGAATTGGGTTCCATGGAGTACGTTGGCTTCGATGACGGGTGAAGAATGATAACAATCCCTGGAAATATGTTAGTCATCGCCATGCCGTTTCTAAATATTTTATTGTGTTATGAATTATTATCGAAGTGTTATAAGAATTACGAAAGATCCTGGTATCTGCGGAATTTCTTTCGCCTATTTATTCTATTTCTTCATTTACGGTGCAATTTTAAGTGCTTTGTTATGTAATTTTATTAAGTAATTTATTATGTGCTTGTTGGAGATGGAAAATACATCTTTGAGGAATATTAAAAAAAATCGATAACACGATGTAAGGTCCCACAACCCGCACTGGAGCTGCGTAGCGGCTGCTATTGTAAAGTAGAATGGAGGAAGCGAGCGGTACTCACAGACGGCGGCCGATCTCAGCGAGCGCGAGCAGCGCGAACATGTGGTGCGCGTCGGAGGGCGGCTGCGCGGCGTCGCGCAGGAACCCGCGCACCACGTCCAGCGCGTCCGACCCGCCCTCCACCACCACCGCAGCCACGCACTTCGCCAGCGAGTGGAATGCCTGCGCCACAGGTTCTTGTTCATTCAAATAGAATTTACGTTGGCTTTATGTTCACTTTATACATCACAATATTCTTTCACCTGCTATTTGTATGGCATTTTTGTTTTGTTTGATGAAATACCTATTATCGCCACTATGAAATGTTTTCATTCATAATATTACACAACAAAATCCCTTTTAAGTGTTGGAAGTTGTGTATATGCAAGTTTTTATTTTTGATATTTAGTTTACGTATGCCTTATAACGCACACATTACTGCCTACAGCCTATAAATGCCTACAACTGGATTTTTACGCGGGCGGGCACGGCGCCCTCTTAAACAATTTAAATACTTGTGACTTTTGACAAATCTTGACCTGTTGAAAACTAGTATCATTTGTTGGTTGGTAGGGGTAAGAAGTGCAGTCTGTGATCATATTTTAGATCTCTCGAGGACTAGGATGATTCGCGAGGTTATTGCTGTATAGTATAGCACCCGAAACGACGGTAAGTTAAAAAGTTAAAATTCAACACAATAAATTAGTTGAAACTGTTTTAAAACTAAATACAAGTTAGCCGTAAAGGGTGTTACATTTTTATTTCTAAAATACACATATAGAAAAGATTTCTATACCCACTAACTTTCACGCGATACATACATACCCACGCGCACGCATGCATATACACCAACAAACACAAACAATCACACACATATCACACACAGAGAATGAGTTCTATTTCATATAAATCACCATATGTGCCAAATTATAGGTCAATGTTTTTATCAGTAATCACATTGTAATAGTTCTGGCATAACATCTATGGGAGCAACGGGGTCAACGATAAAATCAGCGCTGCAGGATTTTGTTCCTAAAACAGCTACAAGCTGAAGTCTTCCCTTTCGTCTTAATTCTTTTATTTTATAACAAAGATTTATGTTATGGATATGTTGAGGGAATAAACAATTATTTATATTATTATACATTTCGTAACATTAGTATAATTATACAAAATTCATGGTGATAAGATACCTGTTTGATGTGGTGCGCGGAGGCGTTGTGCTCGTGCCCGCGGTGCACGGGCGCCACCAGCAGCGCCAGCAGCTCGCGGCGCGAGCAGCCCGCCACGTCCGCCGACACCAGCGCGCTCAGCACGCCGAGCATCGCCTTCAGCGCGCCACCTGCGTATTACTTTCACCATCATCATCGCGCCCCTTATAAACTCAATGGTATTCAAATATGCTTCTCCATAGATTATCACTTTCACATGAGATCATAATAAGACATTGATGCCTTGTGTGTGATAAACATCAAAAATAGAGGTTTTTGTTTTTGTAACATCGAACATCCCTATACAAGAGCCGGTGGCGGGTAACACAGCCCCTGTAAGTCAGGCCCAACCGCCGACAAGTATGAGGCGCCATACATGCTCATACGCCAACAAGACCGATCGCGATATTGAGTCGGGCGTGCGGCGCTGGCATACCACAATGCAGCAGTGAGTACCTTGCAGAATTGTCGACTTGGCGAACGCGAGGACGTGGGGCGAGAGAGCCTGGCGCGCGTCTTGCGTGAGCGCCGCCTCCGGCCATTATGACGCAGTGGGTACCTTGTAACAGGGGTGACTTGGCGAGCGCGAGGATGTTCGGTGTGAGAGCCTGGCGTGCGTCCTGCGTGAGCGCGGCAGGGCAGCGCAGGCAGGCGCCACGCACTAGAGTCAGTGCCGTCTGCGCACAATGCAGGTCCGACTCGCACACCAGTGCCGGAACTTCCATTAGCACCTATAACAACACATACTATTCATCATCCTCTTCTCCAACAAAATTTCAACTATTACGATAATGATCTTTTGATCTATCTACACTTATCTTATTTTTTTGTTTTCTTTTAGGGTAGTTCGTAATTCCGGAATAAGTTAGTGAACAGCGATTTTAAAATTAGTAATCTTATTAAAAACCTGAACATAAAATCTATTACAGCCTACTAATATAAACAGCAAATATATAAATCAGTTACATACCTTGGTCAGCAGCTCTATGCTAATATCATTGCTATAGTTTTGAACAAGAGTATCTAGTAACACCAATGTTGACAACTTTAGGGCTCTCTGATTCTTTCTTAAAAATGAACCTAAGATCGGTACCGCATCAGACTGAAACATTAATTTAATTGTTTTAGTAAGGAGCTTCTGATAATAACTTAAATAAAAATATTAATATTATTCGTCTTACCAAAATAGGTCTTAGATTAATACGGAGAGGAGAAGAAGCCACTTTGGTCAAAGCTTTTACAGTGGTAAGACGTGTTATCTCATTGCGTAATCGTTCCAGCAATATTGGTAAACATACAGGAAGTTCGCTCTGGAAGAGATACAGAAGATATGGATGATATGGGCCTCGGAGAATATCGACACAATTCAACTAATGATGGATAAACCATGCTAAAAATTCAATAGAGGCAATAGATGAATTATTACCCTTTACAAAGCACTAGGCGGTTAAGTCTATTTATTTTTGAAATATATTTATATCATGAACCCTGCCGGTAGGTAAACATGTCCTGCCAGACAGACACGCGGGATCTACCGACAGGCATTTATTTCTACTAATACGTGCCTATTTCATATCGACACATGTCATAAGCAAACGTGCAATTTAAAAAAGACGCATGGATTGCCGATAGCCACATGTACTCGACCGAGAGACACATGAACACTGCCGGTAGGCACATCAGCAATACCGACAGGAAGACGCACCTGCAAAAAGTCACCGAAGTGGCAGAGCAGCTGGCCGCAGGCGGCGATGGCGCGCTCCTTCACCTCCTGGTCCATGTCGGTGGCGCGCAGCCGCACCAGAGTGCACTCATACATCGCCGGTATGAACTGCTGTAGCTCTTGCGGTGGCGGCTCTATTTGAACCTCCTCACCTCCAATATTAGCTAAGTGGTCTATAAAAATTGTATTTCATATGTAGATTATTCGTTAATGTATATGTAGACATTGTAAATGCTTTGTGTATATATAGAGGGCTAAATACAACAACTCGCGAGTACCTGCGACTTCGTGGGCACTGACTTTTAATAATATATAAACAAAAATGTTTACTATATAAAACTTAAATAAATTATTACTCTGTATACTTACTAATACGACAAAACACTATATTGACCCTGTTACTGCAAGCGAGGTTTGACCTTGGTAGAAAAAGCTGGTATATTTCCTCTAATGGCATGTTAGTGCCATTGTATATGTTGTTTAGCTTAGGTAAAAAAAATTGGAATTGAAAAAATTACCCAAAGGACGCATGACTTTTACTAGTGTCTGTAGAACTCGAAGTGCTTCAGCGGTGACTTTATAGAAGGGGTCGTGCACGCTAGCCAGAACGGCGGGCATCAGAGCGGCCACGTGGGGCCGCATCGTCTCAGCTGGGTGGCCACGCACAAGGCACACTATAAACACTAACGTCTCGATCTTCATGGAGGACGCTGTACTTTTATCCCTGGAAATAAATAATCTTTACTTTAAGACCACTATTTTGGGATGTCATACTTAAAATTAACTATGGTATCTGTTTGTCCATCAAAAGCGTTGTAATTGTAATTTGTAGTCTACAATAATTGAAGCTTCCAATCACTCAACACATGCAGTTTAGGTCCCCTAAGTTGTAATTTTCAAATATCAGAAATTTCCCTTTTATTTAATGCTCGAATAAGAAAAAAGTACTTGAATTTAGATACTGCTTATTAATAGCTTACTTTCAACACGAACAAGGCCACTACATATACCGGCATATTCTGATATTCTGTGACTATGTGTGGGCCTTATCCAAAAGAACCATTTATTTGCTACAGACAGAAGATGTAAAAATAAGAAGGAATTTTGATACGAAAACATGAAAAGTCAGTTTATGGGATTACAGATTTAGACATATGAGGACATTAAACACTGCCATTCGAATTTCATTTTAGTGTGATCGTTTAGATCATTCTGCGGACATGGGAAGATAAATATAAATTATCTTTCGACACTCTGGCACTATAATGACAATAAATATGCTCCTGGTGAATGTTGAGAAAATATATTTTAGAACCGTAATCATTAAGTAAAACTCTGAGGTAACCTTATATATTCATTCGAATATCTAATGTAAGAGTTGATATAATCAAAATCCATCCATATTCAAACACAATTACTTTAGCGTAAAATAATACTAACATAACACCACAGATAAATATGAGAATATGGATGGGATTACAAGCCAGAAATCCTAATCAGGTCGGGCGCAGCTAAACAGCGGACAGCGAATTACTCACGTGAGCGCAGGCGTTAGCGCGCGAATAACGCGGGCGGCGTGGTCGGCGAGGCAGCCGGGCGCTGCCGTCAGCAACTCGCGCAGGAGCGCCAATGCGCAGCCACGCGCGCGCAAGCTGCGCCCGCGGATCACGCGCAGCGCGCCGCGAACCACGCCCGACACCTGTGCCCCACGCACTCACTCAGAAATGTCACATTACGTAAACGGAAAAAACACCCGACGAATGGACGTAACGCGCGCGTACCAAGTGTTCAACTGTGAGCTTACATTATTACATTACACAGATTACGTTCTGGACATTGCCCTTCAAAACAATTTGGTTTTTTAATGAGAAATGTTAATTCACCTAATTGTGATGGATTAAATGTGTGTGGTATAATAGTTTATGTTCAGCACATACTTGTAGAATGTGTTAAACACCAAAGGGCGAGAGAGGAATTGGTGCAGTTTTAATATAAACAAATATGATCAAAGGGCCTTTTTATGTACACTACCAGAACCAACATCAGATGCAGCCAAATCTATAGTGGAAAATATGATTTTGACCAATGATTCTTTCTCTTATTTAAATAATATTTTGATTTGAAGTATATGTTAAGTTTAGTTAACGCTGGATATCTTATCCTTGAAGACAAAGGCCCCTAAATAAATCTTAGAATAAAAAAAACTCCGCCCCTCGGCCTAGCGCATTATTTTAGAAAACCAATCATACCTGGAATTAGTCTATAGCTCAATTGAAGATTTCGACTTGACTATTTTACTGACATGTAACTAATAAATATCAACGAATACAGGCAAGAGAATTCATTGTCCAATTATGTACTGTGGGTGTTGACCGTTGACATAATAATATCAGCAGTTACCGAGGCTACGAAGAAGTCTTTATTTAGTAATTGACTATAAACGGCAAAAATATTAAAAGAAATTATAAGGAAAAGTTCGCAATCCGATTAAATTTAGGATGAGGAATCGGTTTTAACTGTTGGAAATAAAATTTTGTGTTTGGTATTCTGTCCATATTAAATTTTTTCGAAAGTCAAAAGAAAAAAGGTAGTTTTTATATTGAGCGCTAGAGTCCCCTCTTTTTCTCTCTCCCTTTTCCGTTTTTACCTCCAATAATATAAGTTTAATACTACTATTATCTTTGGATTCAATAACAAATAGAGTATAACATCTTTAAGATGTTTTCTTTCTTTAAGTTTATTAATCTCAATCAATATTCAGCCTTTATCTATTTACTACGTTTACGTTGTTTATATAACTGTATAATAGGTAAACATTTATGGTAAAATAGCTAGTAAAAAGTTAAGCTTACCCTTTGTAGAAGTAGAGCCTGAGGAGAGTCATCTGAAGGAGCCATAGTCATTTGTAACGGTGGTGGTCGTGTGGCTCTCAGGAGAGCAGTGTAAGCACTTAAAATGTCGCATTTAACGTTTTCCTCGCGTTCTTTAAAATGAAATCAAAACCTTAATTTATATAAACATCCACTATCAGAAAATTATAAATAAATGCACCTTACCTTTGAATCTAGCTATCAATGCGGGTGATATAGTCTGATACATTTCGGCTAAAAGCTCATGCCGTGTTGCAATTACTGATTCTAAGCACTTAGCTGCAGCACGTCGTACCTGTTAATTAAATTGACATTTTAGATATATTCTCTATTTATTCCATAAAAATAAAAAAAACTTGAAGATTTTTACTGTAGGTATTTGGACTTATCTTAAGTCACAGTTGTAAGTATTGTTAGCAATACAGGATGTGATTAACGTATGGAAATATATTAAGCTTTGCAAAATCAATACTTCCAACTATAAACATTTTAAAGTTGAAATTGAGATAATACTACAAATTTTGTATCCCCACCTCAAACCATGTTAACTATTCAATTTATAGTTTGCAGTATATGTATATGTTATGGTTAACAATAAATAATAATATGAGTAAAGAAAAGAATCTACTTTATGGGCCCGCTATGCTGTTTCGCTGCATATATGATAAGCTTTTAGCTCGAAAAAACTCTTTGGTACCAGCCCTCCACAAAGGGTATCGAACTCGAGTCTCCTGATTACGGAGGCAGATGATCTCCTAACCAAACCTATTTTTTTTAAATAATCTTATAAGTATACGCCACAGTGGACTATTCATAAGCTCACAAACAAAACTCACTTTCCAAGACATATCATCATCATCAGAGTATTCTTCAGAATCCGATTCTGCATCTGCATCTGGTTCAATTGATTCATCTTCCATCTCTTCATCTTCGCCTCCCCCGCCTTCTTCCTCGTCTTCGTAGTTGTAATTAGGATCATAGGTGATCATCTTTAGACATAGATCTATAATCTGGATACAAATAAGTTTTAAAAAAACGGCAGGTACTGTAGTTAGTAAAGTGGTTAACAAAGTATACATGGTGGATACCACGGTATATTTATTTAGAACTCCTATTCGCCTTTACATCTCTAGGTCATACGGCAAATATAAATTAAATAAGTACATTAGTTTCAGTGCCTTATGCATAAGATTAATGCATATTTATATTTATTTATTAATGCATAAAATAAACTTATGCATATTTATGTATAAGTAGGTGTATGTAGATTTCTATAGAACGTTTTGCATATATGTATGTTTTCTTTTTTTTGCTTAACTATCGTTTATCCTGTCGCAGGTCTGCTGGAAGAAATTTCTTAAGAAGTTAGCAGTGCCTTTGTGCAGACCATTTCCTCTTACCATATTTCTTTTCTTTTTGATTTACTTTTGTGTACATAAAAAGTCGTGGTAGCCTAGTGGTCAGGGCGCTCATTTTAGTATCATAGAGCGCATGTGACCTATGTTCGATCCCCGGTGCCAGCACCATTAAAATTGTTAACAGCAATTTTAAGTGCAGTATTTACCACGTGCTTAGCGATGAAGGAAAACATCGTGAGGAAACCTGCATATCTGGGAAATAATAAGAATATATTATTTCGACGATATGTGAAGCCCGCCAACTCGCAATGGAGCAGCGTGGCGGGCCATTCCCGGCTCCTACACCCTCTCAGATATCTGAGAAGGTGCGAATGACTAGATAACTATTGGCGTAAATATATTAAAACTGTAAATAACAAAAATAAGAAACTATCATGCGAATTCACTATTGTACTGTAGTTATACAGGCAGGATGGGATATTATTTTAAAAATTAAAACTTTGTTAGTACTCTTTTAACGCCGACGCGGACGGTTGAAAAAGTCTTTGTCCTGGATATCGTTAGCCCGGTTAACAATATATTTTAATTCAAAGTAACAAGAACTATAAATATTATACAATAACTAAGCTACTGTACTTATATAATTGATATTTAGTGTAAGTCTTAGAAATGGCCTGTTAAATGAGGTTAAATTTTATGTCGTAACAACGCATCTTCTCTGTAAATAAATATATAAATACATAAAGATGGTTTAAAAAATCGAACTAAGCTAAAAGTTAATATGAAAAAAAGTAAAAGGGATGGCAGATTCTTACGTCGCTAAAACACCACGCCTCTTAGCCTGCCAAGACATGGTTAAGTCTAATGCAAAAAGTCATTAGGTACAGGTAGTGGACCATTAAAATTAAAAATATTACTTACAGTAGGAATATGGGGTTGCACTTCTTTAGGACACTTGAGTACAAATGCTTCAAGGGCTTGCAGGCAATGCTCTCGTAATTCTTCATCAGCGTCAGTAGAATGTTCTAAAACTTGAGGTGCCACACGCCATAGTTGCTCACCAAATCTATGACCTGCTTGACGGCTACAAGAAAAATTGGAAATAGTGATTATATATTTACCATAACATACTAAAATAGCGAAACGCGCCGGGTTAGCATTAAAACCACTTAGAAGTTACAAGCGAATACATAGACAAACGTGGATTGTGATTTTGTTTTAGCGCCTTATCGTGAGGGGCTTAGAAGCCTTGGCTTGGTTTCCCACGGGAAACAAGAGGAATCTAACTTTCCGGGACAACTTTGGCGAGCTTTCGGGTGAGAATTTATGGGGTGTGGGGGTTTTTGCGTAGTTGCTTTGCAGCGCCCTCCACAGCTGAGGTGGAGTCGCGGGGGAAGTGGACTGTCGGTGTTACAACGTTCTCCCTACCCTCCGCGTCGTGGAGCACATAGACGCCTAAACCCCTCCCTATTCCCCCTACCCCTCTGACGCTCTTCGACCGGCCAGGTGAAGAGCATGTACGTCACACACAATTCCCATAACACTCAAACAGCTATCTTGGCACGTCCACTATTCATTATTATTAATACTAAAAAATCTTAGCATATATTTTAAAAGGTTATTAAAAAATTTATGACTACTTATTTTATTTTATGAAATTTTCCTTTTTTTAGACCCTTGTTGCGAGAATAAGAAAGAAGTTTTGGGTCGGATTGTTACCGGAGAGGAAACTTGAGTCCATCATTAAGAGTTTGAGTCTAAGCAAAACTCGATTCAGTACCACAATAAAGGCAAACCGTCCTCCATGAAGTTCAAGGTGTCCCAAGATGAAACAAAAAGTACATGTATTTTAGAAATATTTAAAGGCCATTAAAATTGTGATTTTGTTTATTATCATCTTACCACACAGAAGCGATACATTGTATGTGAGTGCGACTGACACTAGGCGATGTGGATGAACTCAGGCCCTCCAGCAAGTGATCAATAAGTTTACTGTAAAGTGATGCATTGCATGACATGACCAAATGTGACAATGCCACTATTGTGCGTTTGCGGACAGCCTGGAAGTAAATCGAAAATATTTTAATGAAAGCTATAACCTTAAAAATATAATTTAAACATAGGGAATGAGAATTATTTTGTTTTTGATTAAATAAAATTTATAGTCTGATAATATAATTACAAACAATTGCCCACTGTCTTATCTATATTCCGCATTACAGCTTTTTCTAAAGATTTCTATCTGCCATGGTTTTGCACAGATAAACACTTATATCTTACCCAACAAGTAAGACAACTTTATTATACCTAGTATGGTCATAAGTAACATTTCACATTTAAATGTATATCTTTTTAAAACAAACAGTGTAATAATAATATTAACTACAACTACAACGTAATAAATGTATTTCACTTATTGTGGCTAAGTGAACATGTTTAAGATAAAGCGAAACCGGTCGATTCGTTATATAAATAAATAAAATGTGTTGTGAAACTAGTACAATTGGAAATAATAATTGTCAAGAGATAACAATACCTTGTTTGACTGTGAACAGGACATGTCATATAACTAAGTCTTCTAAAACATCATGATATCAATAGACAAATTACAAGTAAAGTCAATATTGATCATAATAATTTTAAAAATGTCTTGATCGTCGATACAAACGAGAAATGTCACGTAACAAAATCTCGTCAAGATTTCTAAGATAAGTATAAGATTAAAACTGGTGCCACTAATACAACCTTGATAGCTCATTATTAGTAAACTTGACACTTTAAATTTTGTTTAGACATTTCTTGTTATAAATAGAACATAATGAATTTGCAAGATATTTATATAAATTTGGCAAGATCATTCACTTCAAATCTAAACGTAATACTCCAGACAAGAGAGCGCAAACTAACAGACCCTGACCCTGCCGCTCGATTCCCCGTAAAACCCCCATCGCTATCCCGCGGGAGTACATGAGTTGGACGACTGGTAGTAATATTAAGACTGTCAGTATTATACAAGCTGGTGTTAACAAAATGTTTTAGTTCTGTATGTTCTGCGTCAATGGGCATACAAAAGCTTAAGTAGTTCGTGCCTTATAACCAGGAACAGAATATTGCTGAAAAGTCTACAGTACACTTTTTCAAAGTATCACTGAGAGGCTTCATATAGTTGAAGACAATCTCTTGATAAACTTTGGTCGAAGACTTCAGATGCTCTTCCCAGCTCCTAAACCTTCTCAGATATTTGAGGTCTTTGCTTACACAGGCTGTTACTTTACTTTTTTTTGCCCTTTAAATCTGAACTCACTATATTTATACTGCTGATTAGCGATAAAATTAAGTAAGAGCCACTCTCTTTCTTACTTTTACTACCCAGACATATCTAGAGCAAAAAGCCATAGAGCAATCTAAGATAGAAAGTCTCTTGGAACCCCACCACCCAGTAAACACAAATACTCCTTTTTAGCAAAAATTTATCTTCGTAACTCCTTGGCACAGTACAAACATATAATTTTAACATATAATAATTTTCCGCTCTGAAAACATACACAGGGAAAAACAAACAGGTTTTCCAATTTGGAAGCAGTCGAGCAAATACAGAGACATAACTAATTAATACAAGACAATAACTAACTAATAATAACAACAATAACAGAAATAATAAACAAATCGGAGCAGAATGTTACAACACTTTTTAAATCGATTGTCTGCTGCATGCATAATATATACTAATACGTGGAGAAGATCGTATTACGTTCAGCTCTCACTACGCAGTTACCCCACTGGGCATGCGACCGAGCTAAAAAAAATACTACTGAGCTGCCAATAGTTACAAACTTGGGATAGACTAAGTTAAATCTGTATGGGGCGCCTATCTGGGCTAAGATCGTTTCTGAGAGAACCCTTGCTCTTCTGAGAAGGCCTCTGAGGGCGATAGCCGTCGGGGTCATACGTAGGTATCGCACCATATTCTACGAGGTAGCATGTGTGATGGCGGGTTGCCCTCCTTGAGATTTGGAGGCGAAGTTCCTGGCGTCCTTATACCAGTTGCGTTCGGAACTTCCAGGGGTTCTATCACGCCTAAGGAGTGGGAAATAAAGAGGTTCCACGATCAGCAGTCTATGCTTAAAATGTGGAAGGTGCGACTGGCCTACCCAAGGGTCAGGCAGTAGGACTGTCGAGGCTGTACGTCCAGTCCTAAGCAACTGGATGAGCAGGCGGCACGGATCTCTGACCTTCCGGCTGGTGCAGGTGCTCACGGGGCATGGGTGTTTCGGAAAGTATATGCCGCATAGCCGGAAGGGAGCCGACAACTGAGTGCTACCATTGTGGCAGTGACGAGGACACAGCTCTGCATACGCTGTAGTGTGCAGTGTGTCCAGCGTGGGCGGAGCTACGCCGAGAAATGGTCGCAGCAGTGGGGGGCGATCTTTCACTCCCAGCGTTTGTCAAGGCCATAGTAAGTAGTGAGAGATCGTGGAGCGCCGGAATCACCTTTTGCAAACAAGTGATGTTGCAGAAGGAGGCTGCGGAGAAGGAGAGAGAGCAAAGCTCCAATCTTCCTATTCGCAGCCAGAGAACCGTGCGCCGGTGGAGGCCCTATCAAGCCCTTCTTAGTCCCCCATGATTGAGGTGAAGGCAACGGATACTACGGACGAGTAATCCGTCGCTTGTAAGGCCTCAAGGTGGCGCGCGCGGTGTTTCCGTCCGCGTCCCTTTATGAACTAAGGGTGGAGAGCTCCATCTCATAAGAAACCCCATATGGGCAAGCGACGTCGGGACTGCGGTAGTGTGCGCAAGCGTACTGTGGTCTCGACAAATGATGACGAGAAAAACACCGTGGGGTTTTAGTCGGTAAGAGTCCGGCATAACCTTTTCATTGGCCCCGCGATGAAAAGGTATCCATGTAGGATTTCCCCACGAAAAAAAAGGCTAAGATACAAAAATCGTACTATGTAACCTCTCCACCAAACCATGATGTAGTGCGTTTCGATCGTAAAAAAATTACTGTTTTCCACTAGCGTATCGGGACAGCAAGCGTTTTGATAGATCCACTCTCTTAAGCTGCAGAGGTTTATTTAGGGCATCGTATATCGACGGTAAGCAGGACCTAACTTAGTTTCAGGTCTTGTTCAATAATTCTCGACAGGGTTCTAGCGGGAATGTTAATTTCACGCGATAACATTTTTTGTTTCCTTACAGGGTTTCGTCGAATTCAGTCTTTGACCGGGTTTACAGCCCGTCTGGTCCAGCGGTCGGGTCTGCCCCGATCTTCTATGGTTTTCGATAAAGGAATTGTTGGTGTACACGTCGGCAGTGGGATAGACAAATATACCGACTAATGCTTAACTTTTGAAAGGTATTAAAAATTATTATTATACTGTTGCTCGAATGGGCCGGCTCCACCCGGGTGAAGTAAAGGCATCTCGTGCTTCTGCGTTTCGTTCGGTGTGTGAGGTAACCGGAAGCCCTCTGACGAAGAATTCGAACCATTAATTACAACTTTTTGAATTCTATTACTCAAATACGAGACAATAAGTTGAAGCGATATACTTCTTATGCCATAATGAAGTCGTTTTATGACGCACACTTGAAGGCCACCGACAAGTCACAAAACACACCCAAGACTTCCTGTAAATTCCCCTTGCTTAACCAGCTCTACACCAGCATCGGCTTTAGAGCTACCCCTTGTAATACCAAATTGATTATATTGTAGCAATTTATTTAAATTAAAATATCTTGGTTTGATTGATTGATTGGATTTTTTTATAAAACTTTACTATTTGTTGGTAGTACAGAAATAGGTTTAAAGTTAGTGAAGTTCAAAATAAATGTATGACTTTACTATGTTGCATAAAATCAGGAAATACACCAGATTAACACTTCTGTTAAAAATTGTGGCTAAATGACGTGCAATATATTATCGAGACAGTTACTTAAATGGACATCCCCCATAGATCTGCCGTATTCTGAACTTCAAAAGTGTTAAAGATTTTTACAATATCTTTTGAGTATATTGTCTGATATTAAAAAGATTTTTACCAAGCATATGCACATGCGCTAATGTCTCGGTCGCAGTAGGAGAAGAATTCAGTGACATTGTACTCAAAACTGGAATCTCAATAAAGAATTCTTCAAACACTTCAACTACCTCCTGATCACTTGTTGTAACTTTAGACTACAAAACTGTTCTCTTTAATGCTCCACTCCAAAGTGTAATTTAATGACCACAGGGAAAATAATATGTGAAATAGCGGCAAATCAATCAAAGTTTCTTTCATAATAACCGCATCCCAAAATTAAATTCAGAAAAAAAAGAACTTATTACAGTTGATATTGTAACATTATTTATGGCCAGACTAGTTACATATAGAGTGTGTCATTATGATATTTAATTAAAATGGGGTCGATACTAGAGATCATATTAAATAAGAAAAGGTGAAACATATATTTAGAAATAAATATTAAAAAAAATCTGTTTAAAATAACAGAACTAAAATTAAAAGGTGATAAAATTTATACCCAATAGTTTAATTGCAAACATAAACAGCCTAATAATCCAAAGGAAAAGCAAATAGCTAACTCATATTACATTGGTTTAATAGTCAAATAGCAATAATTCATGAAACCTTGTTAAATTAAATAACATAAAAGAAAGATGTAGAAGATGTAAGCAGCAAAGTTTTTGAATAATTATTAATGTTGACTCCCATCCATATATACACTAACTCATATAACCTATAGACACACACAACTAATAGATATACACATAAATTATTTGCATTTAACACAGCTCAGAGTAGCCACACAGCTTTCCGCTGCATTTTTCGCCTCTTGGGGTGAAAGAATATGACGGGTAGCCTTGTCGCTGGATTAGTTCCCTGACATTATCATAAAATTTTCTAGGCTATTTCAGTTGCCTCTTATGAAACCAATGAATAATGGAAAAAGAGTTAGTCAATCAATCAATCCTTTCCATAACTTTTGACAAGATGCAATAATAGCTATTATGTTGCTATAACATGCTGATAGATTCGAGATAATATAGGAATTGATACTTAAACAATATAACTTATCTAAACCCACTAGAACACAAATTTACCCCTGTCATTTCTTGTGAGATAGCCTTCAAGAGGTAGTGCCAATTCTTCCAAATGATAACAAGAAATATTCATAAGGCATCAACATTTACAAAACATCCCTGACAAAAATTGTGTAATGCAGCATGGAAACATAGCAGGCTGTCACTATACTGTACACTGTAGTCAATTATTTTTCTAATACTGTACATAACATGCAGATATGTTAAGCACCTAATAAACCACACTATGACAGTCACTTGCTGTCTTGTATTTGCCATAGCCTAAATTTATAGCCATCAGAATTCATATGATGGTAAATGTAACTTAGTTTAATAAATTACTATAAATTATTTAAACAAAGCTGTGTTACCTGACGTGGAGATGAAAGTTGAGGCAATAAGGAATTTAAAAGTACTGGATGAAAGGATATTAATAGACCTCCAAATCTACTTAGTAAATCTGCCAATATATCCAATGCTTCCAACTGCACAGAGACATCTTCTTGCTAAAGTGAAAAAATAATATAAAAGGTCATTTTTTGTATACCGTGGTCCTGAATATTGTATGTTCAGAATCAATTGCAATAGTTTTCATAGATTGAAATATTTAATTAAAAATGTTTCAAGTTGGCCACTGTTACTTTAATCAGCCAGAAGTCACCCTGGGAGATTGTATATTGTATACACATAAGCGACATTTGCTTAAGCCAGCCCTCTCACATAAAAAATAGTACCAAATATTATATGCAGGTCCTACCTAATCATAGAAACTAAAATATACTTGAAGATGCTGATAAATTCAACAAAAGATTTTCCGAAACTTCATCCATAAAGAAATAAAATATGGAAATTAGAAGGCTGTATAAAAGTCATTTGTCATTGAAGTTAGAAACACTAAAATCAGCATTTAGATCAACAGTTTTAAACATAAAATTACTGTGTATGCACTTTTTTTAAAAAACTACCTATAGTATGCATAATAGGGCATGAATGTTTGAATAGGCAAATTTTGTTTATTAACCTCCAACTTAATAAAAAATATTCTTCAAAATATATTCAAAGAAGGAATTAATGCACTGCACGCATTTACAGCATTGAATGAGATAATGACTACAATTAAGCTGGGACAACAAAGTAACTTAAGTAGTGTGGGCTATTTTGAGTTATTATAATTTGTTTTTAAAGATATTTGTACAATGTAATTTAAAATGTTTTTGTTATGATTTGGCCCTTTGGTATAATCACATTGTATATATATATATAGTAACTTCAAAATGTGCCACTAATGGGCAAATGCCTCCTCTGAATATTTGAGAGGATAAATTTAAAACTGACATACTGTTCCAGTGCAGGTTGGCAAACTTCACAAGTCTACAAAATCTTCTTCTTTTACAGTCTATATAAGTCTGCAACTGGACCTCTCTATGAAAACAACAACATAAGTTGCCATACATTGCATGGAAGACTTGACCATTACTCACTATTCTGGACAGGCAGGTAAGTGATCACAGTGCCAGTACACTTGTCTTACAACACACATGGAAATAAAGAAACATGACATATTCTATTACCATTACCACATAGCTAGTAATGTCCATAATAACCAGCTGTTGTACCTGGGATCAATCCTTTTTCAAGAGTTTTTGCGCACTTGACTAAATTCCAGTACTTTTTTTTCTAAACTATATATATTCTCGCTCCGGGAGTTTCAAAGGGTAACATAACATATTAACTCAAAAAATTGTGTTACATGATACTAAAACACTTACCTTTTCAATTGCACTACTGAGTTTGCCAGTAATTTTTTTACACACATTAGCAGCCAGTGTATTAGAACCAAGAGGCAGTTCAGATATCACAGTTTTCAATCCAATGCTGCTTATATCTCTCAATTGTTCTGTATCAGATAGCATGTTTGCACAAAGAGTTTCTACAATTCCTTCTACCTGGAATTCCTTTACTTTGTTAACAAGTGGTCCAAGGCTGGAAATAATAATTAAAATACAAAAAAAATAAGTTATAATACTTTATATAAATTTGAACAGTATTGATACATTTATTTGATAAATACCTTTGTACTTTTGATATTAGAAAATAATATGATTGAAAAAAACTATAATGACATGACAAAAACGTTACCATTTCACAGCTAGATTTTGAACTTCTCCATTTTTGTCTTCAAGTAAACGCAGCAACATTTTAACAACTTTTCTTTCAGAGTCATCGTCAAGCTTTATACTATCCTTTTGTAGTTCAGTCATCAAATCGTTTGTAGCCATAAATCTGAAGTCTTTGTCATTAGAAGTCATCTGACAAAAATTAATTAAAAATATTAGTAGTAACTTTCGTCAGATGAAAAACAGCATATTAGTATTGAAAACTAAACATTCCAAAGAAATATACGTGCCGGTTACCTTCTCCAGAAGGTTTGCTATTTGATAGGATACACTAGCCATTTTGACTGGATTCAGTCTTCAAAATTTCAGTAATCAAACTAAAGAAATACAAAATAGATGAAATTTTAATTTTCTTCACGAAAAAGACCAAACAAGAAACATTTGAACAATTTCTGAAAACCAACTGCGAAGCCACCGAAATAATCAAAATTATTTCTGTCAAATTAAATCAGAGTCAACCGACAGATAAAATAATATAATAAGTATACTGGTCGTATGGCATGTATCTTTGGATCCATCGATATCGACTCTATTAATCGATTCGTAATTGCAGTAATTTTTTAAATAATCGATTAATCTTATATTTGAAATAATAGTACACATTTTAAAAGAACTGTGCTGCATTATGTATATTTATACTGGTACTTTTACTATATATTATACTGGGTGTTCACAGGTTTAGACATTTTAGTATACCAGAGTGACTGGTGACCCTGTCGAAGTTTTTGCAAGTCAGTGATATAAACCTACATATGTTTTGAAAAAATCATTGGTATGAGCCATCCACACCAGAGATTGCAATCGAGTCTCCTGATTTGGAGGCAGATGGCACCACGAGGCTTAACAATTTATAGATAGCTCAATTCTGATTGGCGTTGATATTGTTATGTGCAGGCTTTTCGCCTTTACTTAGGAATTAAGTCTGATTAAAGATTTTTTCATTATCATACAGGTAGTAAATAAAAGATAAACGCTCGAGTGTAGATCCTTGTGGAACACCAGAGTTGATGAAGATTAAATCGGATCGACAACCATATATTATGATTGACAACGATTACGAAAGTATGAATCAATCCACCTGAGGAGGTCGCCATTAATACTAATCTCTTGGAGTTCGCGCAGTAAAATGACATGGTCCACTTGGTCAAAGGCTTTTTAAAGTGTGTGTAAACCACGTCAACTTGTCGTGCCCACCACCGTCCATATTCAGAAGTACATCGTTATTATAAATTGCAAGATTTAATTCCGTCTTTATTTCATCCATGTTCTTGATGTGGTATGATAGGGGTAATACGTGAACGTGATGAAATAGTATAGATAAGAGAAAGAGTACTAGATATCTAATATAGAATAGAAACCTTCCAAATATTTGGAAAATTATCCGCTGGAATGGAGGTAAAAAATAAATGTAATTGGGTTTGCAAGTGATTTGACACTGTGATTGAACAGAATTGAAAGCAGTTTGTCACTACCTGCGCTCTTACATATATACATCGATTTTTGACTACATCGATAACTTTAAAAGAAATTGTTGCTCTTCAGTAATAAAAATTTATTGTAACATCGAAACTGTTGAAACTCTGTACAACGAAATTATTAGCAGGAAATGTTTTTATCTGTAGATATAAGTTTATGGTATAAAAAAAGTCTCTGTTCCTTCTAGTGTCATTGGTCCTTAACAGCCTGTAAAAAGATCACTGCAGGACATACACCTCTCCTATAAGCAGGATGATTTGCCGTAAGCGCCAAAATGCCAAACATAAAAATCCACCAACAACCTACACTACACCTACACTCTTGCTTGCATATCTTCTTACTTCTGTCGTATTTCAATTCAAAAAAAAATATCTTTTGCGTTCTACCTTTAATTTTGTGTTTTGTAAAGTGATTGGTCCGCTGTGGCATCAAAATCTTATCTACATTATATGAAAATAAGACCAAATAATGAGAAATGCCCCATAACCACATGAATTCTGACCAACTTTCAATCGGGTGAAACAATTCTTTTATTTCGATAGTCATACGGAATCGCCACAATTGCGTATGTTGTAACTAGTGGCACCATATACAGGTGAGGAAATCATTTTGAGATAGCTTTGGGGCGCAGTGGCTAAGCGTTTAACTACGCCGCCGCGGTTCGCGAGTTTAAGCTCGGCACAGAGCAAGTATTTGTATGGACTACAAATAATTGTTCCGTGTTTTGTATTTTTTATTTATGGTGTACTATAAAATTATAATGCTTTATTTGTAACACAGGTCTGTTTCAAATGGCGGCTGTACACTCAATCCGAGTGATGTGGCAATATCTCGCGAAAGGCCTGTGCTCAAATACGACCGACGAAAGAGGTGAGTAACTCCCCAACGTGGAAGGCTGGTCTTCGAAACTTATGAAAGATTTGTATTGTTGCTCTGGACACTAAGACGGCGACAGGCTCACCACCTGTCATGTTATGCCAAACTAAATTCTGGTGAAAAGTGGATTAGAACGTCTAGACTTCTGACCATCCAGAGGCAGCTTTACTTAGGGTGCAGGGTGTGCGTTGCACACGGGCGCAGCGATGTTAGGGGTTGCCGGCCTCAGCACTTTTAATGAACCTGCGCCCGTATTATAACGCCGGGCGTTATAACTCAATCCCTGGTAAAAAGAGTTCCGGTGATATGTGTAAAGTAAAGCAAGGCGCGCCACGAGCATCATGAAATAAAACTAAAAACAGATAATTATAGATTATATTGGTGTAGTAGTGAGTGTCGCATCACTACCAAAGTCGCGTGCCAGCACCTGTTTTGATTCGTTTGAAAGCACGCCGACAATCATTGCGAATTCTGCTGTGAAAAATAAAAAATAAAGTTCAAATTGGCATGGACGAACGCGGCATTTCTCAAAGGCATGTGTACATGCGTGCCGCACTTTGAGTTCTACCGCTCCAATAAACCATAATTTTGCGAAGTAAGCCTTGATTCAATGGATTAAGTATTATATTTGAGTAAACATGTAAATATAAAGTAAATCTGCTTTTCTTTTGATTCAAATTATATAAAAAGTAAGATTTGATTTGTTATTAGCTGCCACAACTAAGGCGATTGCGATTTTCACCAGGGTCAGAGATCGTTAAAAACTTGTGAAATTTTAAGTATGAAAATAACATTAAAGCGAGCGAGTGATAGTGATATCGAAAATACGCACTTAATTCGAATTTTTCACCTTTACTCGGGTGCAATGCAATCGCGCATGGGAAAATTTTTTGATAAAATTTATTATATTTTTGATATTATTATTTTTTTTTATTTAAAATAATACGTATATTTTTTAATATGGGATTAAAGATTATTTCAATACCATATAAGCGGTGATAAGTTTACCTTACCTCTGAAAAGAAAAGACTTGAACAAACCCCCAAAAGTTGCTCACTTAGCTCACTACAGTTTGCGATACTAATTGCAGGTATAAGAAACCATGTTTTGATTAAAACGTCATCTGAACTTACACCGCGACCTCCAAATGCCTACCATGACAGCCCTATTTAAAAAATTCTTTACCAACTACTTTAGCTACAAGAGAATTAAAACTTACCCAAACCCGTTATTGACAGCGCTGGGATATAACACCCCGTTTACGGCGCCGCAAAACCGTCATCATAGACGATGATGACGCGATCAGCTGAATTAATAACGCGTATGAGACCACGCCCCCACGCACACTAACACATACACCCACACTAGCCAGGTCCTACGGCTAACACAGCGAGAAATACTTCGTCAGAGGTCACTAATGTCCTATCATAAGGCGATCCCAGACGAGATTTCACCTCCCTGTCGGGGCCCTCGGATCGCGTAGCCCCTACCCTCATCTTGGAAGTTTTCTTTCGTTTTCAGGGGACGCAGCGCTTTACAGCAGCAGGCATCGTCGTACCCTTTTTTCAACTTGCGGGCCTCCGCTCTTGCAAGTGTCTTTAGATGAAAAGGCCGCTGTAAAGGCCTCAGGGCCAATAGCAACGTGGATGGTTTTTAGTCGGTATGTTTCTCCTTCTGAGATCCGAGTCCATCATAACCTGTTGGGTGGCCTCCAGGCCATCAACGGGTATGGTTAAAGCAATTTCCATTTACCCAAAAAAAATACCCTCATCATGTGCATTTCAACGCTCAACCTGAAAGGACGTATGGTGACTACAATTGCATTCATCTGAAGAAAATGGATACTACCCCGGAAAAAGTCGCTCAAGTCGTTGCTCTAATTGAAGCGGGCTAGAACCAGAGTGTTGTAGCTCGACAGCTGAATATCAGCCGATATTCAGTTCGTCATGTATACCAGCGCTATTTGGAGACTGGCTATGAACGGCAACGAGAATCTGATCGAGCCTGAGCTCGGCGAGCGACAACTCGGCGCGACATCCGACTTCTCGTAACTACGTCATTGCGAAATCGTCTGACTGCCGTTGAACTTTCACAACATCTTCAAGAGGTTCGTGATGTGGAAGTTACCCGGTGGACAGTCAGAAGAAGACTTGCTGGAGGTGGCCTGACTGCTCATAGGCCAGCAAATGGCCCTATACTGACGCCAGCTCACCGCCAGGCCCGTCTTCGATTTGCACAAGAACATGTGGCCTTTAGAGGCCTACAGAGTATGGCATACCGCGGTGGTTCGTGTATGTTCTGGGGAGATATCTCACTTGAACTGAGCTTGTCTTCATCGCTGCGCCCAATATTAGGCGACAAGCCAGAGGATTAACATCTCAGCGTTACATAGAGGAAGTTCTCCAGGAACATGTCATAAATAGATACATATATAGATATTAAGCGGTTTCATTGGAGAGATCTTTCTTTTTATGCATGATAATGCAAGACCCTATGCCGCTGCTATGATACGACAATACTTGCAAGAGGTGGACATCCCCGTGATGGAGTGGCCAGCTCGGATCCCGGACCTTAACCCCATCGAGCACTTGTGGGATGAGTTAAAAAGAAGAATAAGAGGTCGAAATATTGCTCCAGCCAATCTTCAGGAGCTACAAAATGCGCAAGGGTGGAATGGGACGCTATGCCACAAGACTATCAAACACTTGAAAGAGGCTATGGAAAACCGGTATCAAGCCTTTTATTCGGGCAACAGGGGGCAACACTCTACTTATTAAAAATGTTTTTTTAGTAAATTATGTATTTTTTTTAATTCAACCCCAATATTCGGATTATTTAGTTAAGCAAAAATCTTCTGATAAAGATGAATTGGTTGTTGTTCTTTGTTTTTGTCAGAAGGGTAAACTTATCACCGCTTATATAGTATCATTGAGTAGGTATTAAAATAATCTTTTATCCCATAATAATAAATATATTATTTTACATAAAAAAACTAAATAGCATTTTTCCTAAAAAAAATATTATGTGCAATTTCATTGCATCATAGTGTATTTATCCTAGTGCAATGGCCAGTGCGGAACAAATGGTAAGTGGTTGCATTAACATGTACCTACTAGTATACATGTACAAATACACTTGTAATGTGGGTTTGTGTTTTGTGTGTCACCGAGTGTTTTGGAATTCAATAACTGATTGTACAGTCAGCGTCACATCGACCTACCCTTATCCATAAAATTTCAGAACTGAATTTTAACCTAATTTCGAACTTAAAAAGTTCAATATCAGTTGGGATATTTGGACAGATTTTGGTATATCGATGTGACGCTGACTGTACTACTCCTACCTCCTCGGCCGAGCGGTTCACGCTCCGTACTACGAAGCCAGGGGTCGTGGGTTCCAATCTCAGACGGGTTGATTTTTTATAGGCAAACTCTAAAATTACTGATCCGATTTTGATCATTTACGTGCTATATTGTTCAGAATTAACATAAACTATATTCATTTACATCACTAGGACTTCTAGGTGCCTATAAAAATATACTTTTTTTATACAACACCGGGTGGCAAACAAGCATACGGCCTATCTGATGTGAAGCGGTTACAGCAGCCTATAAATAAACTCTTTCAACATAAGCAGTATAGCTCGCGCGTTGCCGCCCCCGCTCCTAATGCAGCAACTCCTTCCTGGTGACCTCACTCATTCGCAGGAACACAACAATCCTCCAGGGAACTGTTATTTAGCTGCGGTCTTCTATGCGGTGGAGTTACTTCCCCAGACGGGCTATCTCTATGCCCTACCTTTCTTTTTTCGCCAGAGCCACGTTTGCTATTTGGCAGGGTGGAGACGTAGTGCACGTGAGGTTAGTTTTGGCTCTTAAGGTGATGATGAGCCACTAAATCACATAATTTATTCGGAATCGAAAATTTTTACAATTTCGGAATCGGAAAAAAAAGAATACAAGTTCTATCAAAAAATGTATTCTTTACCAGACATGTATTTTTTCTAGACCCGGTGAACCCGCTCCATCCTCAGACGAACATCTGAAGGCATCTGAAATGCAAGGCACACAGTCAGACACTACAACAGAAGTCGTCTCTTCAACGCCGCTGCTGACTTTGTCATCGGTAGTTGAAGAAGACGAAGTACCTCCTTGTGCTGAAACATCTCCAGAGAATATACTTGGAGAAGATGTAATGAACGATCTCGCGTTATGGCCACAGGTGTTATTCGACTAACATAGGTTACAAAGATTGGTAGCATTTGTTAATAGCTTTAGAACGCCATGAAAAGAGCGTCGGTCACATATCATGTGTTAAGCAACAAATTAGATTTTAAAAGAATCGTCGGTAGATTTCTTGAACCAGGTTGTAATTGAACGAGAAAAAAAACGTTTGGCAGTGCCGAAACGAAATAATCAACATAATAAATTTCTTAGCTAGACAATGGCTTAACGCGGAAAGTCTGATAAAATATACGATTCTGATAATGGTAATTAATTCTAATTTCGATAATGTACTTTCAAGTACCTTATCGAAATTAGAATTAATTGTGGGGCAATGTGTAGGGCAATGTGTTCTTCAGAACAACCCTTTTTCAAAAATGTGTTTCACGCCTAACTCATTATCTTGGCCATAATATTCAGAATGAAATAATGCAACTATTAGGAGAAAGAATAAAAAAAGAACTATAGTTTGGGAATTACAACACTCCAAATATTTTAAAATTTTTTTAGATTGCACTCGAAGAACAAATATCGGGTGTCGTGCGGTACGTCCTTTTAAATGTAAACAATAACAAGGCTAAAATAAAAGAACACTTTCTAAGTTTTTTTCCTATTACAGACACTACTGGCCAGGGCGTAACTAATTTTTTGTTAGATTTTATAATCTCAAACGAAATTGATGTACAAGAATACGATAATGGTGCCAACATGAAAGGGAAAAATAGGTCTTCAAAAACGCATTTTAGAATTAAACACGGGCGCATATTATGTACCTTGTGCGGCACACAACCTACATTTGGTAGTGAATGACGCTGCCAAAAGTTTATTACAAATTGTAAATTTCTTTTCAATTGTGCAAGACATTTATGTTTTTTTTTCTGCGTCAACAGCACGTTGACAAGTACTTGCCAAAGAAATGCCAACTTTAAGTCTAAAACCACTCACGTTTTAATCTTAGCAAAGTGTGTGATGCCTTGTATACCATATATTCCAATAGGAGTCAACAAAATATGGCAAATTAATTACTGGCAAAAATTAGGTCGGTTAGATTCAACTGCTCTCTGCTTATTTAGTTTAAAATTTTAAGCAAGATAAACAGTTAGCAAGGCTCCTCAAAAGTCAGACGTGGTATTGTCAAAAGCGGTGAAAATTATTGACTATGCAAAAATAAGTTTGTCTGAATTCCGTAATGAATCGACTTGTGAAGAGTTCCTTAATAGAGCAAAAACAGTACCGGAAGAAGTCGAGGCAACAGCAGACAGGTTTTCCGCACCTGCTCGTCCTCGCGGTCGTAGGTTTTATAATAAAGAGGCGAAGGATGAACCGATAACGTGCGTTATCGGTTCATCATTCACATTTTAAAATAACTTTTTTTTTTAAAATTAACACCACACAAAATTACCGATCAGCTCGAGTTATATGAAAGTCGATTTGTTTTAAAATTTAAATTTTTTAACATTATAACGCATTGTGGTATATACATGTTATCATTCGTACCTATTACATTTTGACCGCACGCTTACTACAGGGCGCTACGGTTATGATTGCTTACGGGCGGTAAAGGCTAGAGACTCCTTTGTGACCACCCCTTTATTTGGCATACGGTTGTGCGACATTATCCATATTAAATACTGAGGTTTAAAATAATTCAAACAATAAAAGAAAATGATTGAATGATTTCACATGGCCAAGAAAAAACCTGCTGTTAATTGATGACGCCCTCTAATTATTTCGTGGGGAAATAACTATGTATACGCGTCCTAATATGGGCAATGGCAGGTTATATTGTCTTTAGGTAGCTCCGGCCATTGTCTCGTTGAGTCTGTATCGACGTACTTCCCGCTCGAACCCAGCCATAAAAGCACCTCCCGGGTAAGGCGCTACAAGTTAGCAGATTAGCGATGCGGTCCTCTTCTGCATCTTATCCTTAACAGAAAGCCTTAGTAACCTTGTGGTCAGGGCGCTCGATTTAGTTTCATAGAGCGCGTAGAGTGACCTGGGTTCGATCTCCGGTGCCGGCACCACTAAAACTGTCAATAGCAATTAAGTGCTGCATACCACGTGGTCGGCGGTAATGGAAAAGAGGCATGTCTGAGAAATAATAAAAAATATTATTTCGAGGATTTGTGAAGCCCGCTAACCGGCACTCGAGCCCGTTTTGGTGGCAGCGTGGCGGGCCCTACCAATACCCTCTCAAATATTTGAGGAGGCCTTTGCCCAGTAGTGGGCACTCACAGGCTGCTAATTCACTTTTTTTTACTTTTCCTAACAGCCGGTATGCTTCTCTTCAGGTGATCTTTCGATTTGTGCGAATGTCGTGACAGATGTGCTGCATCAGGCTTTGTAGTATTTTAGTCCATTTTTTGACACACCACTATCCGGCGAAAATCAACCAGGGTTTGGAGCCGAATGTGGACTCACACGATGGCAAGTGTGCATTGGACTTACATAATTTAATTCCTCAATCCCCATTCTGCTATCGGGTAACCAGATGTCGGCAATATTCTGTCCATTTATGGTTGACGTACCCCTGTCTGCACGAAGCGTTTCGCACAGACGTTCGTGCGGACGGCTAAGGAGTGGAATTGTCTGCCGGCGTCGGTATTTTCTGAAAGCTATGATCACGGTTTCTTCAACTTTACGAGTGAACAGGTTCCTTATAGGCAAAAGTGCTACATCTTCGAACCCACCATCGCTTAACATCAGTTAAGATGGCGGTCAAAGGTGAATCCATCGCCAATAATAATAATAAAAGAAAACCAGCCCACCAGGCACCAGCGGCGGATCTGGCACATGGAGGGTAGGAAGAGCGGGGCATCGTGATACCGACACTCATCTCCTCCCGCCACCTGCATCAGAAGTGCGGCTCCTGCCAGTGCCGCGGGGAACAGTGAGTGCCGAATCGCAATACCAAAACTGAGGAGTGGTGCCGACTTAGGTTGCAATCTTGTAAATGATCGATTTATATCTATTAAACTCAGCACATCACCGACCCCACTTAACAACATTTAAATCTATGATCCCACGTGTTCCCCCGAAGATGAAAATTATGTTAGTAGACCGGGCTGGACTTAATAGAATAGACGTACTAATTATAGTCGATTTCAAAGTTATACAAAGCTACATGTATCTCGGTTTTTCTATTTCAATTCAATGCAGGAAGCTGTGAAGATTAGATCAGATAGCAATGTGCAGTCACAAGAGATGGAGACTGTGAACCACTTGGAAAGATAGGGAGATAACTAAGAAAATGTTTGCCTCTTCTGTTAAACCTCAATTTGAAGTTCAAGATGGCATTTTTTTTTAAATTATCGCTAGGGGAATTAATTAAATTCGTAAGCTGCAAGTGTGCGGCCATGACGCTTACTTTGCTCGCAAAACACGGACGGGGGCAGCTACGTCCACCAGCTTATTTTTACTTGCAGCATACATACGCTTCAGGTCTCCGTCTGATTTAATAACCTACAGAAAAATAAACACTGACCATGGTAAGTTGAGCTTGCTTTGCATATTTGTATGCAAAATATGCAATTACTATAAAGACCCACCTGTGCTGGTATATTTGACCTCGGATTCCTCATGGCACTATTCCTACCCACTAAGGACGGTTACCTTTTATAGGTCTTTATTAAAATTTAACAGAAAATTTGTGCGCATCGCGTTAGCCTTGAGCCTTTTTTGGTACTCATGTAGTTGCTAAAAATTGCAAATACGTATTTGATTCCTGTGCGAAAAACGGAATAGTCATATCCCCCTTTTTACATCTGTGTAGTCGGATAAAAAGTAACCTACATATAAGTTAACCAGGATCATATAACTACTTGCATACCAAATCACATGTAAAATGGCCCATCAGATTTTATGTAAAACGAGAACACGGGCTTTATGGCTTCAGTATCACTCATATAGGCCTGCACTTATTTTCCCCGAAAATATTTGAATTACAGAAATGACTATGATACAGATTTATTATAGATTTGTGCGAGTCGCGGTAATAATAATTAAGTGTAGTTATATATAATAAGAAATACAATATTTATTTCTTTTGATTTTTGATACGAATTTTGTTTTGTTTTACTTGACAATATTTTTATTATAACTTTTCTCGCTATATTTGCCTTTCCTTGGTTTTTTCTTAATGCCTCTTTTAAGTTCTATAGATTTTTTTACTTTGTTCTTAATTTCTTTATGTATTACATTTTTTGTTTCTTGAATTGCAAATTCATAACCCTCCAACAGATGAGTGTATGCTCCCTCTTTAATTTCCATTTGAGGTATTTCAGACTTTCCGCTGGAATGCAGTAATGCCTAGAACACAAACACGTGAATTTTCATAATGATGGACTTTTGAAATCAGTTTTACAAAACAATTTTAATTTTACAATGACGCAGATTAAGGTATCACCATTCATGTTTACATCGTGTACCCAGTATTAGGGCACTCTTCCCTTTTTTTTCTTCCACACTCTTAATTTAAAAAAAAAACAATTTTCAATAGGAATATTTCTCAATTTTAACTATACATCACCTACGTAGGCGACCTACTTTTAAGACCTATTCGCCTCGATTCGTCTTTGATGAACGCACACGCAACAAATGCGACTCGATTCGACGCGCCTTGATTTTCGCGTTTCGGCTACAGTGTACGCCCGACGTAATGCCTGGTTATAAAGTTCGTGTTCAAAGTGAAGTTTACTTACAAATTTTTGCAGAATACTGAAGTTGTTTGTCGGGAGATTTTAAAATTTTTTTGGGAGTCTGGACGAAAACAAATACTGAGAAATAAATAGTGCCTGGTGCGTACGGCAGGTTCGATGAGGATAGGTGCGCTGGACCATTAGCAAGTTTGACGTGTGCGGCACGTGCGGCTCTAGCGGCGCGTTTGATGTGTGCGCGTTCACCTTCATTACGAAACGGAGATTAATAGTAAAAAAAATTATATTTGTCAAGTCAAATTTGTATTTCTTATGGCGTAATAAATGATTTGATTAAATTGAAGTCGACGTGGAATATCGAAATATCTCGCATCATATTTGATTTACTTACCTTGAAGATAATAAATTGATTATGAAGTAATATTGTCACAGCATTGCCTATTCTTCCTGCGCGGCCAGTCCTTCCAACTCTATGAATATATGTCTTTATATTCCTAGGTGGGTCATAAGATATAACATAATTACAATCTGGTATGTCAATTCCTCTAGCTAAGGCATCAGTGCTTATAATCCTGGAAAACATTATGGTAAGCATGAATTAATTAATGAGTTTTAACAATTGAAATAGGTAAAAATATTTATGCTCAAAATTAACAATATTATGCCACTGTTATGCCTCCATGTGGATACCTGCCTGAAAAATGTGGTAGATGACAGATTATAATCTTAAAATAAATATTTCATAATATGGGAGAGAGTCATACATAATATATGCATATATGACAATAATTTATGAACCATTTCAAGTTTAATTTCAGGACATGGCGTCTTTTGGGATACGTTATACTTTGCACTTACATCAGCTAATTAACCATAATACCTGTGTGAAGCACAATGTTGTAACTTCAAACTGAACTACATAGGTTCTATGTTATATGACTAATGGCGTAATTTTTAGATTTTTAATAATTAAATTGATTTACAAAATTCTTAGTCATCATCATTAGGTCATGAGACATAGAACTTATGTTATGTAAGCAATGTCGTAATTATAACATTATTTCTAATTAAATTATGTTTATTTTCGTAATTCAAAATAAAATTTTATTTGATAAAATAAACTCTCGTCTTACGGTCTATGAGTCCTATTTACCCAATGATCAAAAAGGTTGTTAGGGGGAATATAGCTTATCTTTTTCCATGCCAACCTCACCTGTATGTGTTGCACCCTGCTAGCAAACAAACGAAGCTCTGGTGACTGAATGATGGCGGCCGAAATTTGTCGAACTCAAATCCTACAGACTAGTGTGGGAAGCAGATTCATTAGTGCGAGAACCCAGTAGCCCCGCCTGGTGACTATGGCCAAACCATTCAAGAATATGCCTTCTTCGCAAGAGCTTCATTAGTGGATTAAAATAGGCTGATGTAGTAGAATCCAATATTAGTGCAGCACCGATCATTCTTGTTTTGTTCTGGATGTATAGTAACTAGTTTCTATGACTCTCCATCTGATCTTTAAACTGAAGTTACTGCATATTTTATGTATTGACATATAATTTTAGGTCAACAAATAGCTTAGCAACAAATTATCTTCTGTACAAAATAGATAATTACAACCACTTACACATTTATTTCAGATTGTGTAAATTTTTTAAACACAATATCTCTATGTGTTCTATCCAATGCTGATGATAACTCTGCAACTTTTAGATGCTCTTTACCCCATGCATTCAATAAAACTGTTAATCTGTGCGCTGATTGTGCTGAATTTGTGAAACATAGAACTTTATCCCAATTTTTCTCCACCAGTAAATGGAATAATATTAGAGGTTTTTCTTCAGCATTACAAGTAACAAATTGTTCTATCAGTTCATCAGGTGTTTCATACTTTTTAATAAGGTTATCACCTTCAAAATCTGTAATTGGAGCAGCAGAAAACAGTTTTGGTTGATATAATCCCCATTGTTCCAATAATTCAGGATCAGGAGAAAGAGTTGCAGAAAAAAGTAATTTATGTAGTAATGATTTTTGATTGCTTATACTGTTCCAATTTAATTGAGGTACTTTACTAGTCACTAATTGGTTTTCATGCCTAATATGTCTATCCATGTGATAGAGCCAGTCATTTTGAATATTGTCCATGATTCTATCAGCTTCATCAATAACAAGAAACTTCAAATGTTTCAATGAGAATCCTTCAGTATTCTGTAAGTGCTCCACTAATCTTCCAGCAGTGCATACTATGATATCTACTTCACTGATCCATCCTGATGATTCAGCTAAAATATGTTTGCTATTTCAATATAATACTATACAAATATTTATGTTACATAGAATTTCGAAAAGAAATTTATTTGTTTCATATTTTAAAAAGTGTTATCAAATGTTGAAAAAACATACTATATTTCATAAGTTGTTGTTGCTCTTGTAGCAAAGGCACTGAGCCACTTAATAAAGCTACTCTTAAGCCTGTATTTGTACAATATTTCTTAAACACTTTGGCAACTTGTGCAGCTAGCTCTTGTACTGGTAGAACAATTAAAGCCCTTGTGTAATGGCCAATATCATTAATTAATATCTGAAAAACAATATTGTATGTGATATAGGCGTAGTTTCGGGAATAGCAGCAATAATATTAACACATTTTTTATTATTTACTTAAACAGGTGTAAATATGACTCACAATATTATTCTTACCAAGTTGTCTTGAAAAATAAAAAAATATTTACAGAAATTGAATAACTACGAGTCGGACTCGCACACCGAGCTTTCCATGCAACCACACAACATGTGAACGTTAAATGATACCTCATATGGAATTGGAGAGAGTCAAGACAAAAAAAAATTGTAGTCAAGCTAGATCTAAAATCAATAAAATTGCTACATGGCAGATAGCCGGCCCCGCTAAAAATAAAGAGTGTTCTATTTTCTAAACTGCTTTATTCATCTGCTGTGTAATATAACGAGTTCTCTCAGTGGTCAGCACTGTTGGCAACTGTCGGGCGAGTACGCAACAAAACACGGTACACGAGTATTGAGTATTGAGTTTTGAATTGTGAATTCACACATTTTCTTTGTTATTATTGTTATATTTTCAAATTAACTTGTTTTTGTAATTGTCATTAAGTTTCTTGTTACTCGACTTGTTTCTGTTGTTTCATATTTGCAGAAAATAATTAATAGCTGTGCTCGTGAGATTACATTACCTACTACCTTGGCTAAAGGTAGTAGTATTTTTTTTACTTTATTTAATTATTAATTAGATATTTTCGATTTTTGACCTTGGTTTTGTTCGAATATTGTGAAGAGCTTAGAGGTTTAATTTTTTTGTTTGTACTATGTTTTGTGTAACAAATAAAGTTTCTTTCTATACTTTCAACAAATACTGAATTCTTGGGTTTGGAAGATATTTGCACATGCACTATCCATACATACATTTTACAACTATATACTTAACAAAAAATAGGATAGCTGACTCTGACATTCTATATGGGTAATGTACAACAAAATGTAGACCCATATTTAAATATTATGTTACTTGCAATTCATCATCACTCTCATCACTGTGTCATTACCAATTGTTTGAAATTGTAGAATTTAAGGTACTCAATGTTTTCTTATTGGCTCTCTAATCTTCCATAAATGGTCTCATGTTGGTAAGCCTAATGCATATTTACTAGTTTTAAAAACTATACTACTGTTTTACTATTTGTATTAAATAAAGATAAATGTAGTTGTTTTTCAATTCACCAAAAAAAAATTAAAATTTAATTAAATATGCAAATCCTCTCATAGTAATCCCCAATTTACATATTAGTTTTATAATTATTTGGGATAAGCTATATTGACCATACTATACCTGAATTATTGGTAAAATAAAAGCCAAAGTCTTGCCACTGCCAGTAGGTGCAGATACACAAATATCATGAGGCCATAGAGGATATGGTAATTGATGTTCATACAATATAAAAGGTATAACTTGTTCTTGTACAGGAAAGAAGTGGGTTATACCTTCACTTAATAATGTTTTTTTTAAAATGCTGTGTAACCAGGTTTGATTCTCTACTTTGCAGGTTAAATTTTGCAGGTTCTTTGAAACACTGTATGGTCGAGATAGCCAAAATGGTAAAACCCTATGTACCTGTAATTTATTAACAAAATATAAACTTTCCATCAATGATAACACAAGTTAATCAATAATATCAGAAGCTATTGTAAGCTGTAATAACTATGAAATTAATAATTAAAAATGAGAAATACCTTGGCCTTGGAAAACAATTCAAACTCATTTAACCCCAAAACTTTAAATTCAGTAGTTTTATCTATTATAGATCTTTTTCTTTTGATTATATGGGGTTGATCAGATAACTCTTTGTCAATATTCTCTACAGCATCATTCGCATTGCCAGTTTCGAGATCAAAATGTTCCTCTATATCTTGCTGTTTAAGTGTTATTATATCTAATCCCTTTGGTGTTTCATGTGTTTTCCTTCTCTCTTCTATTTTTTCTTTTAATTTTTGTAAATGTTTCGTTTCTCTATCAATTAAATCATCATCATCATTGTCTCCCACATACCTGTGAAAATAACAGTGTACATTCAATATTTATATTTTAACTTCACCTCTCCAAAGTTTGCAGGAGTCATTTTCAGATTTGTTACTTCAGGTTGGTCTTAGAGATTTATGTTAAGATATTGACAGTAGCTGTTTACATCAACGCTGTCTCCATTCTTGTACACAGGTGTAACTATTGACTGTTTACGGACTTGGGAATGTGCCAGATGCAAAACAGAGATACAACAAATTAATTCAATAAATGTGTTAATGTCATATGCTGTCTCCCTTGCTCATATAAGTATGCAACATGACCTTCTTATACCATACCATTGATAGCCAATGCAAAAAGTGCCTTTTTCTTCTCTCTCTCTCTCTTTTCACATCCTTGTAAATCATACCTATTTCTGTACTGTTACTATTATCTCTTCACATATCTTAACTTTAAAACAATTGAAATTCTATTGTTTTGAGACATATTAGGACTTAAGACATTATTCATTATAGATTATTAAGTTTTATATAATTTTTTCTAAATTTTACTAACATTCAATATGCTATGTACCCTGTATCACACTTTTTATGTCTGACTGAAAACTGCTTAGAACAGAAAGTCTAGTTTCAGATCAGAAAGTTATAACAGTACAAATGTACGATATAATGTTAAAATTATACAATAATAACCTTTCTAGTGTCACTAATTCTGATATGATATGATTCACAAAAATTAAATTTAAAATTTTAAGTTGCGACATGAAGGGATAATACTAATGACTGCCTGCTGCTTCAATCATTTTAGCCCCGGGAGAATCTAGATGTAGCTAAAACAAGTTTTAAACAGAAAACTTAATAGGCATACACAATATACTTAGGTCTAAAAATCTAAAATTCTTATTGAAAAAAAAATTAGAGCAATTTTCAGTTTTTCGTAATAACAGATAGTTGCAATTATCTCTTCGGAAACTACATTTAACACATGCTCAACGGTGAAGGAAAACATCGTGAGGAAACCTGCATGTCTGAGAAATAATAATTATTATTTCAAGGATATGTGAAGCCCGCCAACCCGCACTGGAGAAGCGTGGCGGGTCCTTACCGGCTCCTAAGCCCTCTCTGATTACTAGTATTTGAGAAAGAGGTCTTTGCCCAGCAGTGGGCACTTACAGGCTGTTACTTTACTTTTAAACTAGATATTTCGAAAACCTGCTCAAATATCTTTTTAAACATATATATCCTTGTAAACATATATATAAAGTTTAATTAAAATCGTTTATTCGTTTTGAAGATTTTGGACTAGAGAATATGTATGAAAAGCCAAGAGCCGTAAACTTTTACACTCCACGTGTCATAAGTTTGAAACAATTAACATTCTATTATTATCAGACATAATAAAACTGATGACACACGAAGGGTCATAAGATTTTTTTAAGTTGGATAAACCAAATCCGACGTCTCTATAGTTGAAAGTGAAGGAAACAAAATTGTTGTTATTTCAATCCTTACCTGTTTATTATAAATAAATCCATTGTAACATAAACGTAATCACAGAACACAATAATATATATTCAACCTAATACCTCGCGGGTGTTAGATTGAAACCAAACTGAAACAATAATATTCTTCTTCTTTACTTTAATAAAAAATTAGATATTCTAGTAATATTTTACTTTTGTGAGGTTAAAACCACAACCAGTAAACATTAATATATCAAATAGTGGTGTCCATAATATATTCTTAATGTCGTAATAGGTACAGATAATCTACTAAATATCGTATTAGTCGATACCAATCTCAACTAATACTAAAACGAACTAATTCCCAAGTATATCAGTTTGTATTAGTTTAGATAGGCTCCCCGATCTACAAATGCCGTCCATGGCAGCTCTTTTTAAAAAATTCTTCACTATAGGTCTACCAGGATCTGATGGCAAAAAGGGAAAAAAGAAATTGACGCTAGCAATACTGGGGAAATTGGAGTAAAACGTTTTGCTACTTTTTCTTCCTTATAGCGGCTGATTCTGTGTGTGATACATGCAAATAGAAAAATTTAACCAATTATCAAGGATAATTTTTGAAAATCTTACCGTGGCGAATGTGGGGTTCTAAATTTAGACGAAAACTCCAATTACTCTGTTCATGAGTTTAATAATTAGCTATAGGCTATCAGAACTTGAAAATGGTTCCAAATACTGCACATCCATAAAAAAAGTTTTTACCCGCAACTTTTTATTTCATTATTCCCCATATTAATTCTATGGGGTTTAACGTACAATGATACGGTGGGTGCCTCAAGACTTCGTGGCCGTGTGATTTTATAATCTCATCTATCTGATATTTAGGTTCAGAAATATACATTTACGCCAATTATCGTCGTAAGAGATACTGTTTGATTGAAGCTATTCTTTTATAACAGCAATACGGTCGGCTTGTGTAGGCGGTTTGTTTAATTGTACAGAATGGTACTTAGCGTTGTCCATGACAATTAGAGAAGGTTTTGTAAGGTTGGGAATCAACTTCTCCGTAACCCATTTTGTAAAGTTATCTTTATTCATATCATGGTGGTAGTCAGCAGATGTACTTACTCTTCGACCTATACACCAAACAACAGTTTGGCACAAAACCATTTTCTCCACCAGCATATACAATGATCCATCTAGGCCTTGCCGAAATACTTTTAGATGGGCCTGCAATATCTTTATTTTGCCAGCATTTGTTCACTGAACATGAACCGTATATGTAGGTTTCATCTAAATAAACCACATCTAGCTTATCATCGGCATCTCGATTCTTTTGCAAACGCTCTAAATACTTGAATCTGTGTATCTTTATGTCAAGTCGCTCCATTAAAATAGTCCTTTTTGATTGGCACTTCACGAATTCGAATCCGATGTCTTTCATGAGTTATATATCATTCAAAATAAGTCTGAAGACAAAATAAGATTGTTATTTTTAGATTACTATGTTTTTAGATTATATTCAAACTGAAAGAAAATAAAATTCATTTTTGTTACCTTAATGATTCTCTCCCTCCATTGAAATTAATTTCCTCCCGAAGAATTTGTAGCAATTTCATGAGAGTAAATGAGTTTTACATTGTACGAAAAGAAATACCCTTCTTTTCGTACAATGTAAAACTCATTTATCTTGTTTCTGAACAATTCTAAATCAAAACTATCCAAGTATATATATATTTATTTTTTTGCTACTTTTCCTCTTTTTACCGGGCGTACTAAATACGCCTCTGTTAGATCTGCCTTCAGCAACAATTCATCTTATGGTAGTGTTCGAAACCCCTGAAATAAACCAAAGTTTAGTATAAATAATATAATACACACGAAAAATGCAATAAGCCAAAGTATCAAGACGTGTCATTCCTACTAACCAGTCAACGCTTGCACATGGCTCAATATCGATGATTGTGTTTGTTCTGCACCTTGTTCATCTAGTTTTATTTTATAAACATTGAAAACAATATTTCTTGGTTGCGATCGAAGAGGTTTCTTCGACATTTTCACCACTTTTTAAAGACAATTTGAAGCCAAACTAAAAACAATTCCTCGAAATTTCAGTTGACAGATGACATTTTTTTGTTGCCATATGAAAATCGCTATTTTTTAAACTTTTTTTTGCCATCGGATCCTGGTAGACCTATAATTACTTTGAGAGAATTAAAACACACTTCAATTCTTTAGTGGCAGCGCTGGGGAATTACACACCTGCGCGCGATACAACACTCCCCTTGCGGCGCCCCAAAAATGTCATCATAGACGATGATATCAAAATCACTCAAATAAATAACGCGTTTACGGCCACGCCCCACACGCACACTAGCACAAGCACCCACACTAGCCAGGTCCCACGGCTAACAGCAGGATAGACTTCGTCGCCAATACTTCACGACCCGCACGCGATTTACTCGAGGCAGAAGTCGTTACTAATGTGACTCGGTTGGGACACCTAGCAGTAATTCCTAACATTTAGGGGAGGGATAGGTATACTTTTCTTATATCTGTCCCGTCCCCTAAATGTCGTGTCGTAAAGGTCGTGCCACCTCGAAGTCTCAATCTTTAGTTATTGAAGATGACTAATAAGAACACTACACTGTAGTGAGTTCACAAGAATACTGTAAATGGTGATTAATTTGATAAATGATTGCTAAGTTAACGTGTGAATTGTAGTAACACAAGTAAAAACGAGCTAAACTTATGAACAAAAGGTATTCATTTATCGTTTCTTCTATGCTTTAGATACATACGAATATGTTCTTATTCTATGTTTGAACCGTGAATTTGTACTGTGATTGGAAAAAGAAATTGTATGTAGGCCTTGTAGCCACAATAAAAAAATATTTTGAATACATCCTCAGAGTTAAACTTATATACGATTACCAATAGGTACTATACTATATCCAGCTTTAGCATATCTGTGGATATGGATATGTCAAACACAAATTATCAAGTATTAGAGTCAACAACAAACAGTGAAAGAAAACAGACCTGGCTGTATGGCCTAAAATCCTTTGCCTTTTCATTAGGGATAAATTAATATCATTATTATCAAGTATTATGTCAAGCTAGTCTGATGTCAAATTTAAAACTCAGTGAAAGTAACGGAAAATCGGAAAACGAAAACTATTTATGTTGTATCTTGTTCTAAGTTAAATATTCATATCATAAAAATACAATATATATTATATACTTGAAAAGTTATTAAAATGTCTACAACGACTGTTATACAGTCCTTAGTAAAAACAACAAACTTATCAAGAGCAGTGAACAACTTAAAAGCCCACTTTTTATATCCAAAATTGGTAATTTTAGAAGATGCCAGGAAAGTTGTTATAGTTGATATTACTAATGAAATTGAAAAGGAAAAAGATTCAATCAATTCGTTTGACTTGGAGCATGATATTACTGATGATATTCTGCAGGATCATTTATTATGGTTAATCCTTAAATCATATGAACTTGTGGTTATTAACATTTCTCAATGCTCTATAGTCAGAATACGGATCAATAATTATGCTAACTATCAAATACGACACTTCGTGAAAGCGGGCAATGATTTACTATTGATGAGCGAAAGTGGAGAGTGTCTCGCTGCCCCTTTTACGACAGCTGAAATAGACCATAAAATAAAACAAGGTGAAGTTGAAATAGTGGTTGCCCTCGAAAAGTTCAATACATGTCGTTCTATATTAAAATATAGGCAAGCGAAAATTGTTATAAACGGACTTAATGCTTATATTGAAATGGGTAAACTCATCTTGCAATGCAGTTTAACGGGCTTAAAAAAGGTAATATCTACAAGTGTGAAGTTGTACGACATTGTACCATGGGGCCATTCATTGATTCTGTCTGATAAATCTAAAATGTGGATGACTGATATTGGGAATTATAAAAGAGTATTTGAATTTAACCATATTGGATCTAATTGTTACCCTCTAAAAGTTGCAAATGAAACATTCTATTATTTGTTGTGGAATAGAGAAAAGGTAAATAACCATGCATATATAAGTATTCAGTCAATAAAATAAGTTATGTAGGTACTGCATATCTCTGAAGTGCACCAGCAAGTCTTTACTAAGTATCCTTTTACATGTTATAATAATAGAATTTCTATTGTTTCAACATGTTAAGAATTATATATTGGATTACACTAAATATACTTTACATTACCCTGAAGTTGGTTAATCAACTGATGATTGATGGTAAGGGGATAAGGTTTTTAGTTTTAGTAATATAAATAGTGATATAATGCAGTGAGTATGGGCAAGCCTTCCAAGAAATGTATGCATTTGGTTTTTGAAAGATCTATGTTCAGCTGTGAAATAAACTATAATTATATTATGTGTAATTAAACTATAAATAGATAAATGTCTATGTCTAAACCTGTAATAGAATCATGTTGTTTAATTAAACCTTCATTATGATTTTGATGATGCCTGCTTAAAGAGTACTAAAAATTTGAAGTGAAACTTTGTAATGCCTTTATTTTCCAGATGCAAGTTTATAGTGCTTCAACCACACAAGGTGATCATGGTGAAATCAAACTCTCCAACAACATTGTTTCAAGTAAATCATCTCAAGATAGTCTTAAGATCCAGCTAAACTTCATAATAGATACTTTGTCAAATGTTAAACCTACTCAAATATTGCCTCAATTGCAGTTATTGTTTAACAGCATAACTGATTATAGATTTCTCATCAATGCAGCTATAAAACTTTGTAAACATAGTATTTCATATAAAACTATTGTGTATACTCTTCAAACCAAAATTTATAATACAAATGAAAGAAAATTGATAAATTTGATAAGTGATTTAATAATTAAATTAGATTTGTTAGAGTACATTCTCTTCAGGGAAATAATTTTTATGAGGATATTCAATTTTTTGACCAGAACTTTGTACAACTGAGCATTTTATTTATATTAAAGTCTGATTTAGACCTGGCTTCAATCTGTTGGTTAAAGTTTTCTGAATTGAAGCTTACAATTCAACCGGATGATATAGTTAACATTTTAAATGCTATGCCATATAATATAAAAACAGGGGCTGTAATAATTTGGTTGCAAAATTTTGTTCCAACTATTTTGGAAGAAAACCCTTTTTATGTTGATTTATTTGTCAAATGGACAACAGAAAGAGTATTTCATTTAGAACAGTCACCATATTGGCCTAAAATAGGTTTAAAATTTATACAGGAAGTTGTCACTGTATTAGAAACATCAATGAAAACTATTTCGATTCGGCCAATATCTTTAGATGATTTGGATGTTTTGAAAGATCATATAAATTACATAATGGAACTCCAAAAGAAATACAGAATTAATATGATGCTAAACGAATTGAGTTCTCTGAATCCAACTGAAGTAGCTCTAATCATGTTACGACGTTGCTATACTGAAGATTTGGAAGAATTTCTTCAGAACAACTTACCATGTTATGCATCTCGTCATTTGTTTGAATTAGATGATATGTTACATTCATTTATAGAAAGTGAAGCAGCAATGAGTGGAGGTAGTGTTGATGGAGTTCGCTTGCAAATGTTATTGAATGCATTTCGTTCAACTAGTAATAGATTTGACTGCTTACTACAAGTTTTAAAAGTATTGGATGTTCCATGGAACAAAACTATAGTAGATCTTGCTGTTGCAGCTGCTGCAAATAAAGACTTTACAGTTACTGATGCAGATAGAATTTTGGCTCAAGAGATACATAAAGAATTGAACTATGCAAAAGTGAAAGTTGTATTAAAGAAATATAATTTTCCATTAACATGTACAGATTACAGTTTAGTTCTGCAGAAAATAATTGATAATTCATCTATCAATCTGAGTGATTTAAAAGTTATAACAAGTGTTTTAACATCATATAGAAACTATAGCAGTATTTTATACATTAATAAATGTCTAGAAAACTGTGAAACTAAGTTAGCATTAAATTATTTTAAACTGCTGACAAATAGAGAAAAGAGAATATCACTCAAAGCCATTATAAACAAATTTGAACTTATTATTGTTGGAGGTAAGGTGAATGTTGAGCTTGAAAGAAATTATCTTGACTTTTTAAAAGGTACTCAATCTATAGGTGATATAGAAATTGCAAGTATAGAAAACTTATACCGTCTAAAAAATTCTTATGGCATTACTTTGAGCATCAATGGAATGTATAAAGAAAATTGTTGTGAAAGTGAAGTAGACATTTGGATTAAGCGAGATGGTGCTTCAGACAGCTCAGGGCGCGGAAGGTGTTTGATACAACTGGTAATTAAGCATGTGCCTAGGAACTCTTCACAGTTAGCATTGTTGCGTCAAACTTCAACCAGCCAAAAAGTTCTCGATGTTATTGAATGCGTTTTAACATCCAATCCTTGTGACTCTGACATGATTTCAATATTGTCATTATTTAAAGATGGAAATAATTCACAGCTTTTGATTGACTGCCATAATCTGTTATCAGAATTAATTTCTTATTGCGAAGAAGAAGATTTGCATTATGTAATCAAAAGGTTGTCAATTTTGAATTCTCTAATCAACACAAATATTGTTTTAAAGAACTTGTCAGTTGCATGGAAATTTCATTACATATTTTTACCAATTTCTTCTGTCAATACCTTGAATGATTTGATAAATTTTTATTGTAATATATCTATAAATGAAAGTAATCTGGAAAACGAAATTTCTAACATATCTAGTAGAAGTGATTTCATTCCATTTAGATTGATTTCATACCTTGTGGCTGTAGTGTACGAAATGGAAAAAGATTCCTTTAGTGCTTTACTCAAGGTAAGAGATAGATTGGCAAAGAAACTTCTGACAAAGATAATTTCATCACAATATCTAGACAATGCATTGCTAACAATTATATTAATAATTTTAACACACTTTGAAGACTCTGATGATAAAATGTGGGTTTTGGAAACTTTACGAGGTCAAACTGAGACTATGGCTCCATCTATTTTGTATTATCTATCTGCTTCAGTGACACAAAACATATTTGGGCTAGATAAAATTTTACCAGGAAAGATAATTACGTATCCCCCTCAATATATTTTAAAATCAAAATTCAATATTGATTTGTCGGAAGTTGCTCTTCCAGATAACACTGAAGAAACATGGGATGTGAAAGTTGTTCTTTTCCATATTTTGAGGCAGTATCCTAATACAACCTTTGACCGTCTAATCTATTTATGCCATACTTTAAATGTTTCTTTCAATGATGGATTATCTTTGTTATTGATATCAATCTTAACGAATTGGGATTTAAAGTATAAACTAACAGATGACGATCTTGGTTGTCGTAAACTAAAATTGGAGAATGATGAAAGTGAATTGATCCTAAAGTGTTGCACAACTTGGGAAAGTATTGAAAATAGGGATTTCCTCCGAGATATATTAAATGACTTCTGGAAAAATGGCGAAGTGGTATTGCATGGTTCTGTAGTTTCCATTAATCCATACTATTATGAAGTGTATTTTTGTATATATCATTTGATATTTGGAGCAACTCGAGAACTACGGAATATTAAGGATTATTTTCTGTTAAATTTCCTAAAAGAATACACGAGGAACAGTTTGCCAAAACAATACGAGTTTGAATTGTTTTCAGTAAAAGGAATGTTTCCTGAAATAGGAAATTATCGATTACCTTTTCATCTTTTCATGCGTGAAGATATGTGGACTCATCTAAAATCGGAGATAACTTTGGAAACCTATGAGAGATGGCTCCCTATTGTTGCGATATTATCCCTAGATAATGATTTACAGACAGCTAGGGATATGATTTGCAGTAACGCAGTGAAGCAAACAATGACCACAAGAACCCGAAATGAAGGCACAGATTTAAATACAAAGGAAAACGAACCTTGGCGGTTGACTTCTCGGGAAGAACCTTTGCTTCGCACAGCACATAAATGTGTAAGTCATATCGCCAATATGGAATGGGCGGGTGCATGTCTTTTCTATGTTCTACAAGGATGTGCTCGTGGTGCTGATCAAGTAGCTGCAGCCCATTTATGCTTCCAGTTTTCTCAACGTTGGGCAGCGCTTCAGCCCGGCAACCGTGCTGTTCGACAGATGGAACGTTTACATTCTACGCTGTCGACACGACATTCTCTACATAAGATCGACTGGGCTTGTGAAGAATTTATTCGATTGTCCACAGAACCGGCGCAGCTTATTCACGCTATGTATCTTCATCCCAATTTTGTTGAAAAGATAGCCCGAAATGATATCAACCGCGCTGCAAATGAAATAGCAGACAAAAATAGTATCAATATAAGTTCGATTCGCATACAAATTTTAGAGAATATTCTTGAAAAAACTCAAAAAGAAATGAGCTTTCCTGGCCTAAACACAAAAGAACTAATAACAGCAAAATATATTCTTAAAGCTACATGTCCAAAAATGGGTGCTATTTATTTGTCTAGAATTGCTTTTGACGATGAAAGTGACTTTAATAAGTGCAAAAAGCTAAGGGCTTTCCAGTGTTTGATGAGTGTTGTAGATCCTGACACTGCGCTTAAGGTTACTAACCGAGTTCGCGATTCCCTTTGGCCTTCACTTTTGGAATTATTATATGTAGTCAACCTTGAAAAAATTGACATGCCTTGGGTAGTTGCGACATTTTTACAAGATAAGATACATGCTATTCATCAATTGTTACAAGTCGCTAGTGGAAACAATGAAGGCTTAAAGATTGCCGCTCAATTAACTCATCGCTATGGAAATTATACAATTATTCGTGACCTGATTCCCTTACTGCTACGCACATCATTGTATGAGGAAATAATTCCCCTGTTATTAAAAGCTTATTATCCTCCCGATGATATTATATGCACAGCTTGGCGTGCAGTTATTTTAACACCTTTCCAGCGTGCAGATTATCCAATCACAGAACGGCAGAGAAAGAAATGTCTTAATGTCTTAAATTTATTACCCGTGTGCCCACTTGTAAAAGATGAAGACTTAGTAGAAATATGGAAGAATTGTGTTCGATGTAAATGTCTTGGGCTCGGTTGCTTAGTTTTACCATACATGACTTCGCCAACTAGGCAAAATTTAACAGAATTAAAAAAAATTGACAGAAGGAATCTTATCATAAGCCTCAAAAATTTACAAGGAGAATCATATCTCGTTTCGGGTGCGATGATTGTCCTTGAAAAAATAACCTCAAATGCTTATCGATAGATCTTATCTTGAAGAAATCTTATCTATCTGCTCTTTGATTGAAACAAATTATAGCGGTAAATGTAATTAATCAAAAATATTACTTATATTTAGTTGGTTGAGATTGGTTAACAGAATTTTATTACTAATAATATCATGGAAATGATGATGATGTAAAAAAATACACTTGTATTTGAACAAACATAATAAGAATAATAAATATTGCATTTCGTACAATTCATTACGCTTGTTTCATAATGCAGATAAAACAGAAAATTGTATAATGTAAGTACTTTAGTGAATTTCATTAATAAAATGCTTATTTAAACTTTCATCATCTGTCATGTTTCATCCGTTACCAATGATATTTTTTGAATTTGAGATTTTGTGGTATTTTAATATAAATTACCGAACAAAATTGGTGAAATATTATTGGTGAAGTATAGAAATAAGATTATGATGACTAAAACAAAGATGGAAAAAAGGGTTTAAACTATAATAATAATAATGAAAGTATCTAATCTCACTTAATACAAACTAAGCATACATTTTACAATAAGCTAGCAATGATTAGTGAGTCTGGTGCCTTTACTAGGCATTGCCTGTATTACTTATCGCCAGGACACCCCTCTGTATACAATTACTTTAATCAATAGATTTAATGATGTATTCGTTATCTATGGCAGTTAGTACAAAAACAATAATAATACGTGTGTGTGTTTGTGCATGCGTGTGTGAATAAAAAGGTAAAAAAAAAAAAATAACAGATTTTAAATGCATATCTGCGTGTTTTATTTTAACCTTTGATTGGACGGCTTATATGGCATTATAGGGTATTTATCAAGTGTATTCAACATTAGGTGACAGTTTTTTACATCTTGCTATAGTTAAAGAATAGAAGTCAAGTTTACTACTATTCAATTCAATATACGAGTAATCGATCACACTTAACAAAGTGATAAATTTGGTAAAGTATTTATCTAGCTAACATACATTTCCTTTCCTGCGTTATTCCGAATTTTGTGAGGGAATGCTTTTTTATAATTGTACACAGAATAAAGAGCTGTCGAAGTAAGATAACTTCAAAACGCATATAGAAGAAACGCAGGTAGAAAAATGAGGCAGGAAAGCAGACACCAGCAAAATTATTCTTAGTGCCCGTTCTAATTTTATCAGTGATGTTTTAGCTGTCCCACCCCATGTTGTTATACATGTATAATAAATCAGAATAAGTACTAACAAGTATCAGATGGTTTTAAAAAGTGTTCGCGTACTTTAAATCGATTGAAAGAAATTTTATTTGGGGCTTTTCTAATGTCTTCGGGCAAGGAGTTTTCCTTTTCCAAGGAGAACCTTTTCTATATGGATGAACTTAAGTTATACGCCCCAATCGCTCCCATGTGATGGAATTGCTGAAAATCAGAGTAGAGCTCAGAACGGATAAGACCAAAATTATTCCGAAGGTAGTCTTTGCAAATGTTAATCCTAGTTAGTCTCTCGAAACATCTGAGCGGGTTGGGACTCCGTGATGCACCGCTCCGAGCTCAAATGCAGAAGGCTATGCTCCTTGATACCATCCGCATCGTCCGCAGGTTTCTATCCCTTTCTCCCTCACCCTCGGCCGTCTGGTCTTACCTGCCGAAGGCTTCAGTCCGGTTGGGTGATAATTTATTAATTTATTTTGTTTTACTTTGTTGTATTTTATTAATAATATATTTTGAGATACCTTGCCTATTTTATGTATGTTGGGTGGTATATACATATTTGTATATACCACCCAACCAGAAGAGAATATTTGTTATTAGTATCTATACATTCCTTTAAACTAAATATTGTATAAATATTTACCTATTAAATATATATATTAGATAGAAGTGTCACATTCATTTATTTTATGTTATGCTTATTTTTGGGGTTACGTAATATATGTTTTCAGTACGTTTTAAATTTGACATCCGTGATGAACATAGATTCCAGATGAAAAACAACGTCAGGCTGTAAAGCTTGACAGCAGACCTATTGCTATAACCCCTATCGTTCTCTACCATATTTCCACAAAACATTCCCCTTATCGCCTCAGCCAGTATCAGAATCCTTGGCGTCGACATATCGAGCGACGTTCAGTTCCATGATCACTTGGAAGAAAAGGCAAAATTGACCTCCAAAAAGCTTTATGTGATCTCCAGAGCGGGACAGTATTTCATGTCGGTCCACCGAATGCATTTTATAAGGCGCGAGTTTGGCTCCACATGGAATACTGTTCTCATCTCTGGGCAGGGGCACCCCAGTACCAACTCCTTCCCTTTGACCGCATCCAATGTAGAGGGGCTCGAACTGTCTGCGACCAAGCTCTCTATGATCAGCTTCATCCTTTGGCCTTGCGAAGAGAGGTCGCTTCTCTTTGCATTTTAACAACATTTACCGCGAGGAATATTCTGAGAAACTGTTTGGAATGATCCCAGCCACTGACTTTCACCATCGTAACAGAATTCCAAGTTCCACCAATACCTCCTAGATGGTTGGCATTCCACTACAGTGCGTTTCTCTCGAAGTTTCCAGCCACACACTTCGACTTTGTCAGTTCAGGCTTACGTGGCTACCACTTGAGAACATTTTTTCCCCAATGGTTGAGAAGATATGACGTAGTTTACGGAACGCAGCTCTGCCGAGTTGGATTCGTTGATTGTCCTCTGGGTTGAAGATGGGACTGGGGAATAGGGATAATCCGATTGGTCCCAGATATACGTTCTCAAAAACAACCGGTATTGGTGTGACATGGACGTGAGACATGGTGTTCGTCTTGTCCACGTTCATTTTAAGACCGACCTGCTAGGAGCTAAGCATAATGTTAAACTTCTCGAGTTATCTTGCCATAAGAACTATTTCGTCGGCAAATCGAAGGTGTGATTCACTATGTGTGTCGTCGCGGACATGTCAGTGTAGTGGTCAGCTGACGCTTATAATTAATGATATAAAATCGCTAACGAAATAATTTAAGCCTAAAGTGTATTTATGTGATAGTAAACATAACTTTATACATCTGTGAGTGTTTTGCAGTCAATTAGTGCAGTTACTAAGCCACTGGACATCAAAAAATAAGTCGAACTAGTAAATTTAGTTATTATTTTTATTTACTACTTGCGGTCACTTGCTTAACGGAGTTGACGTATTGTTGTTGTTTATACCCCCGTAGTGCTACGATATCAACCACGACATAACATATCTATTGCTATCTGATCTGATCAATAATAAATATGGTTAAATGTGGCGCTTGTGGAAAATTTCTGTCAGCAACCGAGGCCGCTAAGTGTGGGCAGTGTCCGGTATCGTACCATCGAGCCTGTGTAGGAGTCCCAAAACGTCATAGAACTAATGCGCACTGGCAATGTCCAGAGTGTAAAAAACATATTCCTAAAGGCAACGACTCTTCTAGTCCTGTTTTGAAGTCTACAGTCTCTGTAACAAATAATTCCTCGGAAGATATGACTGCCAGCTCCCCCGAGTCTTTTCATCAGGAACTGATTCCAGAAATGCGGCTATTCAGGGAGGAACTTGGTAGTGTTAGAGAGGAGTTAAAAGATTTAATTGCGGGACTCTTTAATGACTTGTAATCGAAGAATGGATGAAATGGAGAACAGAATTAATGCTCTTGAAAATAATACTCAATGCAACAGGTCACCAGAAGTAAAAGAACTCGAACAAACTGTTTCCCGACTCACGCTGGAGCTTAATGACCGGGAACAGGAGTTGCTTGCTGCTGACCTTGAGATTACAAATCTTCCTGAGGAGAGGGCTGAAAACATCACTCACACAGTCGTGTTAGTGGCCGCGAAACTTGGTGTGTCAATAAACGAGAAAGATATCGTGTTTGCAGATCGCGTAGGTGCGTACCAAAGGGACGCCGCAGATGCCGAGATGGGGCGAAGGCGACGCGTCGCGGTACGCTTGGCGCGCCGCCAGCTGCGTGACGACCTATTGCGAAGCGCGCGTGTGCGGCGCACTGCCACCACTGCTGACCTGGGGCTTCCGGGTCCACCTTGTCGCTTCTACATTAATGAGCGTCTCTCGAAAGCTAATCGCCATCTTTTTTATCGAGTACGGGAGATGACCCGACAACGGCAGTGGCGATATTCATGGATCCGACGTGGCAGAATCTACGTTCGCCAGGGAGATGGAAAGACTGCTCACTGCATTCGATCTGAGGTAGACCTAACTCGTGTTTTAGGCGATGATGCAGTTAGCCCAGACTCAAATTATTTCCAAATTCTCGTTTTTTATGTGTTTTATTTATTCTTTTATATCCATTTCTTATCATATACATAATTTGTTTTGTAAGCCTTCCAGTACTCTGTTTAGTGTTATAGTCATAGAAACACTGTTTAAACTTAATTCTGTTGTTTGTGCTCGTATATTATGGTACCTATGTGCGCTGCACAGTACGAGTGAAACATCGACCAGTTACTAAGCTGTCCTATGTGCATATTATTATTACGGTAAACAATTTTACTTATCTTATTTCTTTACACAACTACAAAATCATTATTATAAAAACTTAAGCCACTTACTGATGGATGTTTATTACAAAAAAGTTTAATTGTAAGAAAAAAAATCAATACTTGAATTATTATTAAACTATTCTGTATATTTTTTCCTACACTTTTTTTTATTTTAACTTTAGAAACTTATTTTTTTTTATTCCGTTATCTATATAAGTCTAAAAAGTGATAAAAAAAGATATTACTTTATAATTAGGGTGAGTGGGGGGAAGATCGAACGGTTTTTTGATGAGATAAGCAGTGTTGTGTTTGACGTCTTGTAGAACAGTACATATTAACTTAAGCTAAAATAATATTTATAGTGAATCAAGTACATAGAGCATATTTTTATGTCATATCGATAAATTCCTGTTATATTTATTCGAAAACAAAAAAAAATTAATTACAATGTTTTTATCGAAAGAAAAAAACAGGGGGAAAGATGAAAGGGTGGTGGGGAAAGATCGAAGTAGTTTCTAAAATCGTTCAAATTAATGTCAGACGATATTGACGGTCAGTAGGCTACAATGTTAATTATCCTGACACTTCAGAACTGTCTATAATATCAAAATACCTTCAAATAACACAGATAACTCAAATTATTTGTTTTTTATATTTCAATCTTGCCCCGCTCGGGAAAGATTGAACTAGAGGTTCTCAAACTTTTCACTTTACTTGCATAAGATTATACAGAAAATTAAAGATATCAATCATATAAAATCTTTTATTGTTAATGCCAAGATAATTTTAAACACAATTACGTAGATGTACGTTTTACCATTTTCGTCAACAAAATATGTAGCACAAAACGTAAAAAATTAAATATTTCAAAATAAAACAGCTAACCTATTAATAAGATCTTAGAAAAATGCCATAACTAAAAAAATAAACTTCTAAAAAAATATTATTTAATAATAAACTAACTAATAAAATTACTTCTTTTCTAGATAGACCGAAACCCCATTTTTCTAAAACTTTTAGACCATTTGTTAATCTCGTTTCCGTTTCATGATCAAGTACAGGAGGGCGACCAAGTGTATCACTTTTAACACTGGTTTTTTTATTTAAACGATTGTGAAGAGTAGCAATGGGTACTTTATAAAATTTAGCCGGGCCGTATAATGTCAGTTCCTTCCTTTTCACTTTCTCAACGGCTTTAGCCACATCTTTATGAGTATAGGAGGTTGCACGTAGAGATTTTCGGACGTAGTTACGTGGCATGGTGGTGTTTCTAAATTGACAAAATGCATTTAGTGCATGCATTACTACGTACGTATACTATATACACACACACACACATATATATATATATATATATATATATATATATGTATAAGAGCGCCCCAAAAAAACTATTTTTTTTTTTAAGTGCCTCATAAAAATATATTTGTTTATCATGTTTCTTGGGCCCCCTCCAAAAAACAATTTGAAAAAAAAATTATATAATGCCTGTAACAAAAAAAAAACATTTTTTCAGGTACCTTTTGAGAACCTTAGATCATTAGTATGACTTTTGAAAACGGGGCATGATGAAAACTTTTATATGTTTATCTTACCCCGTCAAATATTGGCGGGTAAAGACGGAATGTTACAATAAATCCTAAAATAGAAAAAGTAGCGATATTTAGACATAGCAACATATCTACCAATTAAAAATAATAAGTATGTATACAAATAAAAAACTCGTACCTACCTCGTAAATGAAGTTACACGACACGGGGTAAGAGGAGAAACACTCGACTTGCTCGCGTAAAATTCACAGCGTAGATATTCCCTTATAACATACAACCGATCCCTCAAAACGACAAGTGCCGACTGAGATATGGGACGTAACAAAATTGCGGTCCTATGAATGTTGCCTGCATTGAATAAATTACACAAAATCTGTCTTTATTGATGCCTTTTTGTGTTACCCCGTTTTTCATCTTACCCCCACTCACCCTACGGATAAAATACTTGTTAAAACTATAACATAAGTACAACTTCCTATTGTAATACAACTATTAAATATTAAATTATTTAAATATAAAACTATTGTAGGATCGCACGCCGGCTTGTCGGTGACGTCACCAGGCTCCAACAACTGAAAATCAGCGCTGCAACCTCTGGAGCATTACGCTGAGTTGGAGACCTATTTGGTACTCATTTTTATTGACTGTACTAAATGTTATATTTTTATTATTATTTTTTTTTAATCTACATATTTTGTATTTGTAATATTTTAAATATGTGTACCAAATAAATCATTCTTTCTTTCTTCTTCTAATCGCCATTGATGTTGTTACCGTATCCTTTCCAGTTCTCCAGTTGAAAACATCTTCCAATGCTGCGGTGAAGAGCTTCGGGATATAGCATCACCCCGTCTTACGCCTTTCTGCAGTTGAATTGGTTTCGTAGTCTGGTTCGACACTCGGATAGACATTGCACAAACACCTCAGCACTTCTATCTACCGGGAGTCTATCTAACACCGCTGGAGAGATTAGCATCTCCCCAAATTTCGACTGATACGAAGACTTTCTCATAGTCCACATACATTAGACATAATGGTAAATTGTAGTCCTCGGTCTTCTGTACAATCTGGGGAAGAGTAAGTATGTAAAAGACTAGTACCACTAGTCTTTTCGGAATCCGGCTTGTTCTGGAGGCTGAAAGTCGTCAAGGCGATTTGTAATGACTCTCAAAAACAGCAAGATGCGGTTTATATATTCTCTCTGTAATTCTTCAATAGGCAGTTATCCCCTTTCTTGAAGAATAGGAGAACCATACTTCTACTCCACGCTTTCGGCGTAACACCGCCATGAATGACGGAATTAAACAGCTTCTTATAGACCCCGGCCTCGGTATTCCTGGCAATGGAGGCCGCCGGAGATGGCCCCCAGGCCATTGCTTTTTGCCTCTCTTCATACGGTTGTTTTTGCCAAAGTTGCCACGTCTGGCGAGCGGATTGCCAACCTCTGTTTTTTTTAATGATCTAATGCAGGAAGATGTCTCAGGAATGTGCCATGTTCTAATATAAGTTTGCCCTCTGTCGACTTTTAAGACACCCGCGGGACCAGACGGGATAGCAGATTCTCTTATACCGCCACCACACGGTAATGTCGTACAGATGTTAGACTTTTTGACCATTAGTCTGAGCATGGGTGTGGACCCATGTATTGTATTTGTAATTATGACAATCTTCAACACTGTAGTATGCTGAATCTGCTATGTTAAATGAATCGGGGTCCTTAATTTAATTAATATGTATAATTAATAATTATACATATTTCTTTCGTAATCGAATTAAGTTAATAGTGAAATAAGACAAACACTTATTAGGTACATACAATAAGCTATCTTTAATATATATTAGATATAGTCAATATATAGGAGAGTTTCCAATTAAACGTAGAATAAGTACATCCGTATTGTGTATAATGAGAACAATATTGATAAGTATTTTTCTTTTATAGTGTCTATTTGGTAAGAATAATAAGTATACAGTAAAAAATAGCAACTAGAATTAAAAAGTACCAAAAAAAAATTAAGAGTAGATAACGTATAGTCATGTTTTTAACTTCTTTAAATATTCCCCACATTCAATTCGTATTACTTGCATTCCGTCTTTCTTGCGAACATAAGTTTGGCCATACGAAGTCCACTGAAAAAAAAGAAAAAAAAACAAACGACTATGATAGATATCATATATTCTTTTAGGAGGTAGATAGAAATTCAACGACTATGGGACCGTTGTTCTTTATTTTCGATTTTTGCTTGTAGATTTCCTTAATGTCTTTATCTTGTATTTTAAACTTTGTAATGCCGCCATCCATCCATCCATCGCCATTGTTTTTATCATTCCTGACAGATAATTTTAATTTTCAGAAGGTATTTTAGATTTTTTTTAAATTAAATAGTATTACATCTAACACTATCTTTTGAACTGTTTTCTCTTTGTGCTCGTGTTTGTCTTATGCTTAATTGAATATCATCGTTCTTGGCGGCTAGAAATGATATGGATTCATGTTTTCCCATGTTTTAATTCTTTCAGAAGAAGTCAGAATGGTAATATTATAAAAAGGAGAAGAATATGTACTAAAGAAATATTTTTAAAGTCTATTTAAAAGAAATGAGGCACTAGCAGATGCAGGAACGCCTCCTCAAGGAACGAATAAAAGTGAATCAGACAGAGACATAAGTATGGATGAGATTATGAAAGCACTGAAGAGCATGAAAGCAGGTAAAGCAGCGGGATATGATAGGGTGGCGGTCGAAATGCTGAGAGCTGGACAGGGCGTGGTAGCTAGTCAGTTGTATCGCCTTTTCAACCTGTGCTGGACAATGGGCCTAGCGCCGGGAGACTGGTGCAAGGCTGTAATTGTGCCACTGTACAAAGGAAAAGGGTCGCAACAAGATTACCGAGGTATTAGCCTACTCAGTGTCGTCGGCAAATTGTATGCTAAAGTTTTGATAGAAAGAGTCATGGATGAAACTGAGGAAAATATATGGGATGTGCAAGCAAGATTTCAAAAGGGGATGAGATGCATGGATCAGGTATTCTCCTTAAGGTGCATAGTTGAAAAGTATTTGGCTGTTCAATTTATTCATAGATATTTGTTTGACAGATTTAAAGGAGAATGATTGTGGACTAAGAATGAATGAGTTCCCTGTTCAATGTTTACTCTACGCCGACGATCAAGTCTTACTTGCGTCATCGACTGAGGAAGTGCAGGCAATGGTGACAATAATGAATGGGGGACTGGAAAGAAAGGGAATGAAAGTAAACGTTAATAAGACAAAGGTTATGGTGTTTGAAAGAAAGGAGAGGATGACGGAAGAATGTATCAAGATTAGGGAAGATTGTTTAGAGCAAGTGAATGAGTTTGTTTACTTGGGAACAATGTTTACGATAGATGGAAGGTACGAAAGCGAGATTGAAAGGAGTGCGATGGCTGCTAATATAGTGAATGGGGCATTGCATACATTTATGAACAGCCAGGCCATATCTCACAAAGCTCGTTTGGCCGTGCATAGAGGGGTATTAACATTAACATATGGAAGCGAAAGCTGGGTATGGCAGAAGAGGCAGGAAAGCGGGATAAATGCAGTAGAAATGCGAGCGTTAAGAAGTATGATTGACGTGAAGATAACTGACAGGGTCCGAAATAATGTGATCAGAGAGCGTTGTTGCGTGACGATGTAGTGACACGAATTGAGAAAGGGATGCTGAGCTGGTTTGGACATGTGGAGAGGATGAATGAAAGTAGGTTGACGAAACAAATATATGAGGCTAGTGTAAATGGTAGAATCGGGAGAGGAAGACCTAGGCGACCATTTTACGATCAAATCGGAGACGTTCTGGAAAAAGGCCAGGTCAAGAGTACTCGAAACCAAAGAGGATGCATGCAAAGATTGGTGAAAGTGGAAGAAGCGAAAGACGTATGTCAGAACCGTAGCAAGTGGAAGAAGATTGTCTCTGCCTACCCCGTTGGGAACAAGGCGTGAATATATACATTAACTCTTTAATGTTTCTGTTAATGAGGCAAATTAATTATTTTCTATATTTTTGACTTAGGTAAACGTGCGGCTTAATTCTTTCATATTTCATGACCTTTTCGGGACCTCACTCTGGTCAGGAATCTTTTGCTTTTGTCTTTTCGGTAAATTAGTCAACTCAATATCACTTCTATCATCCTCAGTGAAAATGTTGAGTATAAGATCTGATCCGTGAGATCATAAATGTGATTTCAGTACCGATAAGGTAGGAGTCTCCTTTTTGGTAGAATAGAATTCATGGACTTTTCGTCTGATAACTCCCATATCAAAATCATCTACCTGAACAAATCCACTTTTTCGTATTCTCTGCTTACCTGGTGAGCGAATTTTGGTACCAGCTTCTTCTGCTGCTTGGCCCTCTTTAACAATTTTTGAAATTAGCCCTTGACTTACACCTATAACAAATGTTTTGTGTTTAAACATGTGTGGTAGAAATAAATTCATTGTATTCATATATTTGTAAGAGCTGTGTGGCGACTGTGGATAGAGCGTCATTATCAATAATTTAAATGATAACAGAGTGACTATTTTAAAATACTAACAACTGATTTATAAATATATTATTGATATCCTACTTTTGGATTTGACGGAATTTGAGGAAATTTTACCCTTCATAAAACAGGTCTAAAATAATAAATCGGCCTGTAGGTTGCTACACCCCTCTTGTACAAAAATCTTATTATGTAAAAAATGTTCAATCCTCATATTTGTCTCCATCCCTATTATCATTTTGGGTAATTTATATAGTATAAACTGACAACACTAACATGTTGTAGCCGAAATCCGTTGATGATTTCACCTTTAGAATAATACTCCGGGCATCACTTTTTATAGCTTTCGGCATATTTAACGCTTAAAATTCAGAAGTATCGCAATAAAACACACGGAACACTCGAAAGTAGTAGACACTAACAGTCGAATGACATTTCAACATGGCGACCGTAGTTCCTATTTTTGCTACTTCACAGATAAGATGGTGGCACTGTACATTATCATTTTGTATTTGTATTTTTGTACATAATTATGTCGGATTCGGAAGACGAAGCTGTAAATGTTCGCAATTACCAAGAAATTGCTAATGAGATAGAGCGTTGTAAAAGTAATCCTGAAACTTCCGCTATGTTTGTGTCTGGATGGGATGATGCGGATCAAGACGTCAATATAGTAAAAGACCCCAGCGGTATGTGGCGACACCAGACTTTGGAACTTCAATACTATATATAATACATTATAAATTTAAAATTGAAAGAAATTGTAACTAAATAATTTTTTTGTTCAGTAAAATTTTATTTTCTTTTGCTAATTAACCCAATGAGAGTGTGATTGTTTATATTTATCATCATCATTTCAACCTGCCACACGTCCACTGTTGAACATACGCCTTCCCCAAAGATTTGTTGTTTGTATGTTTATTTGTGAGTATAATTATCAAACATAACATTAATTGTTTCACAGGATTCTGCATGCAATATACATAAGTATATGAAAACATTATCTTAAAGTAATGATTGGTATTACGTTTAAAATATAGAAATTTGTAAAACCCCTTTCACTACATATTTAATGATTACGAAAATATATACAACCGCAATGACAAATATTTTATATTTATTTATTTATTTATTCATTCTCAACCCACACAGACAGCACACAAAATAACTTGCACATGGTGCACCCACATGTGTGTTTGTGTGCTGATTAACAAACGAGAGACTGGCGACCAAATGATGGAAATAAATCTATCCAAATATACCACCCTTATACTACAGACTAGTGACTGGCACTGCACTCACTAACCTGCCCCCCGGCTTGATAAGTATCAATAAATCTTCCCAGCATGGAATGCCAGCTTTTGTTTGTGCTTTAATTGAAAAGTCTAAATTCAGTCTACTTTTATAGACTAATAAAGGAGAATAAAATAAATTATTGAAATATATTAAAGTATGTACCTGAAGATAATATTTGAGCCAAAGTTTACAGATTTCTGTTTGGTGCTTACCAAACTTAAACTTAGTGCAGCCAAACATGCTTTTGCATCACAATTTAGTGAAAGTGAGAGATAAAGTGTGATGGGTTATTATATAGCTGTAAAGATTATCTTGATTTCTATTTCTCTTAGAAGTCATAAAAGTCATTACACCTTAGATGCAGGTGAGACATGTCTGTCATAAGGCTATGTATTATTTTTGGTTGTAGCATATTTGAAATAGTAATACTGCCATTTGTTGGAGGTCATGTCATTTTTCTGGAATTTATTTTCAATGTAAAAAAACTTCTAAATGTTTCATAAAGGAAAGAATCTGATTGCTGTGGGTTGTGGGATAAGAGAATATGTCATCACAATAAATATAGATTTAAAATAGATAGTTTCTGAATGGAACAGAAGAAAACAAATAGTTCACATTTTCTGATACCAGTTTGCTAGTCATATTTATAACTTAGATTAAACTTTGCAGCTAATCCAATTGATCATATATTATGGGCAGCTGAAAATGGTGAACTAGAAGTTTTAAAGGAACTTCTAACAAGTCAACCTGGGCTTGTGCATGCAAAAGACTCTGATGGATATACCCCACTACATCGAGCAGCCTATGGAAATCATGTTGCTTGCATTTCATACTTATTATGTGCTGGTGCAAAAGTGACAGCAAAAACTGAACTAGGTTGGACCCCATTACATTCAGCTTGTAAATGGAACAATTATTCCGTAGCTGCAAGATTACTTTCAGCAGGGGCAGATTTAGGTGCTATTTCAGACGGAGGTAATTGGCAAACAATATGGTGTAGTTTTAGTTATTTGCAAACTATTTTAAAGTTGTCTTTTTATTCCAGAACAAACACCATTGCATTTAGCATCTGCAATAAGTCATTGTAAATCCACACTTATTTTGTTATTATTGAGGGAAGATGCTATAGAGATTGCTCATAAATGGAATAAATCTGAAGAAACACCTGAACAACTTGCGCTTGGTCATGGTGTATATGGTCCATTGTTTCAAATGGCTCTACCTGCAGCAAACTACATTAAATCGCTAGTTTTTATCTGCAACCCTTATGTTCGGAGATTATAGATTATAATATATAACATTATTATGCAAAGAACTAGAATTACTTGTGAAAAATCATTTAGTGCAGTACATAATTTTATTAAAGAGTTATTCAAGTTGCAGTAAAGGACTACAATATCAATATCTACACTACTTCTATATCAAAGCACTAATAGCATATTATAGGTTAAGCAGTCAGTTTAACAATATAATCCTACAATGGATAAAAGGTCACCGCGTTTGCCGAGGTAATGATGCGGACGAGCTTTCCCGGGGCGGGTCTGATCGGTGCCCTATTGGACCAGCACCCATCATCCCAATACCCTTTGGGCATGTTCCCTCACAAATACGAAACTGCACTAGGAACCAGCATGACGAACTATGGACAATCCAGGTAGAATGTAGACAGGCAAGGGAAGCCCTTCGGATAATAATCGCGGAACCAAGATGTTAATAAGCCTGAATCAGCCTCAAATTCGGATAGTAACTAAGACCATAACTGGACATGGATATTTTAACAAACATCTGTTTACTATAGGCATTACAGACAGTCCTCTGTGCCGAGTATGTACGGAGGAGGAAGAAACGACGGCACACGTCCGGTTGCAGTGTCCGACGCTCGCGGAATACAGGGCTAAGTACCTCGCCTAGCCGAGGTCACTGATAATTTTAAGCGTTTAATGTGTATCCTTAAGGAGCACACGCAAAATACGCGCACAGTCATGTAGTTGCGGATATCAGCCCGTCATAACATAACATAGGTTAGGGCGCAAACTGCGAATCATGACGCCCACCATTCAACTGTTGTCGTGAAGCACTCCAGATACAGCTCTTGAAGAGTGACACACAGTAAAGATAACATATCTTTACTGACCACTCACGGCTAAGATATCATCGAAGTTCAGTGCCGAAACTAAACTTTTTTTTATATAAAAGGCGGCAAACGAGCAAGTGGCTCACCTGATGGTAAGTGATTACCGTCGCCCACGTACATCTGCAACACCATAGATGCTGCAGGTGCGTTGCTGGTCTTTAAGGATATTTGGGAGATGGGAGGGAAGAGGAGGGGAATAGGGAGGAGGTGTGTACCTTCGGGTACCTCACTCACCGAACGAAGCACAAGATGCTTCTACTTCACGCCCGTATTCTGCGAGGCCGTGGTACCAACCCATTTGACCCGGCCCATTCGAGCAGCAGCTAAAGCCGCCGCTGCTTTAGATTTATTTTCGGTTTACATAAATCACGTCTCTTCTTACCGTACCTACTAGCTTTTTATTCGCCAAAGGAGTAGTTTTAGAATTCTGTTTTTATTGTATTCTATATCAACTGATCGTAATTCCCTTTTATATCAAAAGAATGTCATAATTCTACTCATGACAGAGTCCCTCGTACCAACTTAAGATGCGCATTCTACAGCATAACTAGATGCTATAATTCGCCCTTCCCGATAACGTGAAAACAGCTCCTAATAAGAATACATAGATTAGTTTGTGAATATTACCTAACTGTTGACTAGATGTTATTATGATATTGAAGAGTTACTGAGAGAAAAACAATGAATTTTATTACTTAATTATTAAGAATTGTTTTTAAAAATTCGGTTTGAGATAAATTATAGCATTCCCAAATTCTGACATTTTAAACTTAAGATAATTTATTTATTTTCTATTAATATATATAAATGGCCCAAAATTATAATTGTGATTGCAAAATTGTAACATTTTAACCATGATAAACATGTGTAATTTATATAACTGTTGTAAATTTTCGCATGATGATCCGACAAACTTGTGTGAACTAAAGAATATTAAGAATTTTACCATCTACACCATGTACCATGTCAATGATTCATTATTATCAAATCAAAATTGTTGTAATGAATCATTGACATTCTTATTATTGAATCTTAGAATTTACTCATCTTATTCAAGATTTTTATTATATATCTACGTATCTATTTAAATATAGCTTTTTTTTTTTTCCTTGAAAGTTTCTTGTTTCAAAAGAAGCGAAAACCATCAAAGTAATAGCGGTAGCTTATTAAACCTGACGCGGTAACAAAAATATAATGCGGGAAATATCATAGATAGATTGTCTTATAGGACAATTATAAAAACAAAACTAGCTACAGAAAGAAACCTCATTGTGTATAAACGACTTGAGTCAGAAATAAATAAAACCTAGTAAAGATATATAGCGGTGCGTAGTTTGCTGTTTAAAACATAATGCGAATATAATATAATATAGGATCACTTATTCTATATATATAGAATATTCTTAATTTAAGTGCGGTTAGTAACATTCGGCTGAATAAAAAGCTTATTCTTAACTAAGAACTCTAAAATTACGCGTGGAGAACATAAATGTTTATCTAGTTAATCTAATGGTTAGAAAACTCCTTCCTTAGTCGTGACAGAAACATCGCGAGCGATTCGGGTATAAGTATTTACCGGAATGTATTTGTACAATGACACCTAAGGGCCCATGTCATGGAATAATGTTGTCTAGAAGACATACAACAACCATTCCTTCTATTTGGTTGGCGTATTCTATTTCAGTATTTGCTAGAGAATGTGCAAGTATTTATTACGCCACCTCTTCCAGAGCGACTGGACCAAATTGTCCAGAAGCTCATAACGCGAAAGGTAAATTAATGCTTCCCGATATTTCTGGAGCGGGTAATTGTTTAAGTTAAATTGATCAAATGCATTGTAGACACATTTAATTGTACTTTCCCGGTTATCTCCAAACTGAATAGCACTGGGCAAAAAAAATTCCAATCAATTCTGTCCTGGGAAAAAAAGAAACGAAGGCTGGGTATGGCAGAAGAGGCATGGAAGCAGGATAAATCTCTCGGTTTCGGAAAAGTGATTCACCAGATTATGGTTCAGATCTTCAATTGGATGACATTAATTGTCATTTTGCCTCGACTTCTTTGTTGGACCCTGCAATCCGGACTCAAACAATTCTTTCCATAGGTTTAATGCAACCTCCTTCTGTTCCTTTCTTTAAATTTTCCCCTATTACTCAAGACGAAATTGTGAAAATTATTCATTCAATCAAATCCAAGGCTGTGGGCTGCGATGATATAAAGAAAGGTAATGTTATCTATGATCCTCGAGTTCCTGCTTCCCGTCATTACTCATATTATAAACTTTTCCCTTGACTCTGGTCAATACCCTATCCAGTGGAAAAAAGCTTATGTACGACCAATTCCTAAAATCTTTAATCCTGTATTGCCAAATCATTTCCGCCCAATTTCAATTCTCCCGTTTCTATCGAAAGTTTTGGAAGCCTGTGTTCATAAGCAAATTTCTTTATTTGTAGCAAAACATAACCTACTGAATAATTTTCAGTCGGGGTTTCGTCCTGGTCACAGCATCACCACTGCACTGATTAAGGTTACTGACGATGTAAGAAAAGCGATGGATGAGCAGAAACTCACAGTGGTGGCGCTTGGTGACTTTTCAAATGCTTTTAATACTGTTCATCATGATATCCTTCTCTCAATCCTTACATTTCTTCGATTTTCATCCCCGGCCTTGGAATGGTTTTCATCCTATCTTCGCGGTCGCCAGCAATCAGTCCGATTAGGACAGCAGCTATCTGCATGGGCTGATCTAGAGTCTGGTGTACCGCAAGGCGGTATACTTTCTCCAATAATGTTTTCTTTATTTATAAATTCTATCACATCAGTTGTCGACTGTTCGTACCATCTGTATGCTGATGATCTTCAGCTCTATATTCACTCTAGCATTAAGGATTTAAACAATGCTTTTAAAAGTCTTAATGATAATCTCGATGCCATCAGAGATTGCTCACACAGATACGGAGTCTCTGTCAATCCATCAAAATGTAAAGTGATGGTTATGGGTAGTGCAAGAATGCTCGCAAGGGTGGATTATGGAAGTCTTGCTCCTGTTCTCTACAACGGCCTTATCATCCCATACTGTCATTCCATGAAAAACCTTGGTTTACATCTGGACCACACTATGACTTGGAATTTACACATCGGTGAAACCAGCCGTAAAGTCGTTGCCACTTTGCGCTCTCTTTATCGTCTCAAGAATTTCCTACCTTTTAAAACCAAACTCTTGCTGGTCCATTCACTTATTCTACCCATTATCGACTATGCAGATGTGTGTTACCCAGATCTACCGCAATATCTTCTTACTAAACTGGAGCTCCTCAATAACTGCATAAGATTTATTTTCGGTTTGCGTAAGTATGACCATATTTCCTTCTATCGTTCAAAGCTAAAATGGCTTACTATTCACCAAAGGCGTAGCTCCAGGATCTTATCAGTACTTTATTCCGTTTTAAACGATGTAAACTCTCCTTCGTATCTTAAGGATAACTTCAATTTTGTTTATTCGACTCATAACCGAGTGCCTCGAACTTCAAACAGCTTGAAGGTTAGTGTTCCACAACATAGTACTGGTTTCTTTTCTTCTTCTTTCACCGTTCAAGCCTCATCTCTCTGGAACGCTCTCCCCGATGAAATCAAGAAAGCTCCGAACAAAAACTCCTTCAAAACCCTGCTCCGTCGTCACTATCTGAAGGCAAATGCCATCTAAGAATTTTCTCTCCTCATTTAATTTGTTTATGTATGTATTATATGTTTATGTATAGTGTATTATGTATGTAATATTATAAGTATGTAAGTATATTATAAGGTTTATATATTTATATTTAATTTATATGTATTATTTATTTTGTACCTGCCAACATGTTTTCTTTCTCACCCAGGGTTGACTGGTAGAGAATGCCAAAAGGCATTAAGTCCGCCCATTGTATTCCTTTCTTTTTTTTTAGGGACACAATAAAGAATTAATAAATAAATAAATGCAGTAGAAATGATAGCGTTAAGAAGTATGATTGATGTGAAGATAACTGACAGGGTTCGGAATAATGTGATCAGAGAGCGTTGTGGCGTGAAAGACGATGTAGTGACACGAATTGAGAAAGGGATGCTGAGCTTGTTTGGACATGTGGGGAGAAAGAAGAGCATGAGCAAAAAGCATGCATGCAAAGATTGGTGAAAGTGGAAGAAGCGAAAGACGTATGTCAGGACCGTGTTCTGTTCAGTATCATATGAAGACAACAAGACAGGAACAGGACTAAACCATACATTACATTTAAGAACTTCTTGTCGAATGCACACTCCTCGTGCCTAATATCAAAAATTTCTATTTTAGAAGTACATATGCAAACCTGGACCAATATGAACATTTGAAATCAAATAGAAGATAGTATTAAATGATACATTGGATGTCATGCGTTATTTTTTTTATATATATTAGAACATGGATAAAATGCATTACCAATAACTCAGCGGCTTCCAAATCAAAAGCTATAATAGCCAACCAATATTTAGTCGAGCTAGTAAAGCGGTTAGCGAAATCGTAAATTAAATTATTTGTAGCATAGATGCTGCTATCTGCGGTTGTATTTAAACGATAGGCTTAATCATAAGAAGTAATAAGAAACGTTAGAGGCTAAGGAACCTCTTGTGATTCCTGTGACAACAAAGTTAATCCATACAACTACAGTGGTTTGGCACACGATGGTACTAACCTGTTTACGTCTTGCGGTGTGTTTCTCAATTAGATCGCTAGTTGTTTTAAGCGTACTGGTAGTTGGGTCTATTTGGACCTTTTTGTATGTGTTTTCCTCTGATAAAAATTCTTGATTTTTGAAATTGTAGTGTGATTTATCCATTATTACCGTAGCATTGTCTTTATCCGCGCGGAGGAAAGTTAACTGCTGTCTTTTGCGTAAGCTGTTCAAGGCTTTAAGCTCTGGTTTTTAGAGTGTGGCAGAGCCAAGCGGCGGCTTTCTGCTGCTTGAATGGGCTGGCTCAAACGGGTTAGTACCACGACCTCGCAGAATACCGGCGAGAAGTAGAAGCATCTTGAGCTTCTGCGTTTCGTTCAGTGAGTGACGTAACCGGAGGCCCACAAATCTCCTTCCCATACCCCTCCCTTTCATTCCCCCAAATATCTGTAAAGGCTGGCAACGCACCTGTAGCTTTTCTGGTGTTTTAGACGTAGGTGGGCGACGGTTATCACTTGCCAACAGATTAGCAGCATGCTCGTTTGCCCCATTTGTGTAGCATAGAAAAACAACTGTGGAATTTCCGAGTTCTTCTCTTTACCGAATCGCCTCACATCTATAATCGGGCTACCCGTCACTCTTCGGGGTAATTTGGGTCTAAAATATTTGCCATCTATCAGAAGCCATTAGATATAGCAGTGGATTAAGTCAGGAAATTTTTTTCTGAGTAAGCGACCCATAAAAAAAGCAAACGTCAAGACGTGATTGGGATAGATCCGGGTCACACTCGCCAATATGTTCTTGAAGATCTTTTAAAGACAGATAAACTAGTATATTATTTGTTTTATAGTATAAATAAGAATAATTAGTGTTTAAAATAATTGAACAATATAAAAACCTACCGGCTTGTAAATTTTCTACTGCAGGACATAGACCTCTCTCTTAAGGAGTATTTGCCATAATCGCAGAGATCTCGAAAACAGAGTAATTTCCGAATACTAGTTCCGACGTGGTTCTAACGCAGCAGAGGCAGCTTGCAATATCAACGTTGCTTTTGGAGAGGCAACGACTAACGAACACAGCGGTTTTGGTTAAATTGCTTTCATAACTTTAACTTGAAGAATGAACAACGAAGAAGACCAGACTCTGAGGTAAATAATGATGATTTAAAATTAATGGTGGAAGCTGATCTTTGACAAACAACCAAGGAGTTACCGTCATGGTTCGAGGATCACAATTGATTATAAAATTCCCTGAGGTCCTCATATAGCAAAGTTGAATACGAACAATTTTGTAACTTGACGCCGCTATTTGTACTAGTAAGTATATAATTAATAAAAATTACACTCATAATTTTTCCCAAACGCGCCAAAAGAAGTAAAACATCAAAAACGGATAAAAAAGAATACGAAGTTTCTTTCGCCTATTTCTTTTCCGTCAGAAGAATCTCATTACGTAATGGTGGTAGATTGTATAAATAATAAGATTTGGCAAACGAAATTGTCTTTCTTACGTCGAAGAACAAAGAATTTTTATTCATTTTCACGTTAGCTTGTCTACCATTTTGACTCATTTGCACCAAAATGAAGGGATTTCGGATAGAATTGTTATGTGTAATGAAAAGTGGATTTTCTACGATAAAACGCAAGCAAAAATGCAAGGACTGAACCCAGGTCACCGGAACAATACCTTAAAATGAAACTCACCCATAGTAAAGTAATGGTAACTGTTTGGTGGTTACTTCATGATGCAGTTCACTATAACTTTTGAGGCCGGACCTCAAAAGTTATAGTGAACTGCATCAATAATAGAAGTGAAGAACTTCGTACAATGATCTGACTCCTCGATCAATCATCGCCATTATTTCTCCATGACAACGCAAGACCTCGCACTGCTCGACAAATCGTTTTAACATTTCAAGACTTGCAGTTAGAAACCATACGTCATCCTCCGTACACACCAGACCAAGTGCCAAACGATTACCAATTTATCCGCAATTTGGTCAATTTCCTGTAAAAAATCAGGACGTTGGGGACAAAGCGTTGAGATCCCCAGAGTTCTATTGCATAAGCAGACCGATGACGGGCAGCAGCGTCAATGGTGCGAGGTGTCTGGTACTGCGATCGACCTGCTGCCCGAACGTGGGGATTGTGGCAAATCACCATAATGGCCCGAAAGAATCCTATATGTCCCGCAGTAAAATATCTACAGGCTCTTAAGTAAATTTAATATCTTTGATCTGCATATACAGTGGTGGTCGTAAAATTAGAAACACTACCAACGGTCCTTGACATTATGTAAGATACTTCACCGCAATCGTTTTTATTTTGAAATTAAACAATAAATAGGACAACAATATGTTCAACGATTTATCATTTATTAGAAAAATAATATAAACCCCATTGGACAAGTGCAGTTTTAATGTTACATTACGGACAAACATTTAAATTGCTTTCATAACTTTAACTTGAAGAATGAACAACGAAGAAGACCAGACTCTGAGGTAAATAATGATGATTTAAAATTAATGGTGGAAGCTGATCTTTGACAAACAACCAAGGAGTTACCGTCATGGTTCGAGGATCACAATTGATTATAAAATTCCCTGAGGTCCTCATATAGCAAAGTTGAATACGAACAATTTTGTAACTTGACGCCGCTATTTGTACTAGTAAGTATATAATTAATAAAAATTACACTCATAATTTTTCCCAAACGCGCCAAAAGAAGTAAAACATCAAAAACGGATAAAAAAAGAATACGAAGTTTCTTTCGCCTATTTCTTTTCCGTCAGAAGAATCTCATTACGTAATGGTGGTAGATTGTATAAATAATAAGATTTGGCAAACGAAATTGTCTTTCTTACGTCGAAGAACAAAGAATTTTTATTCATTTTCACGTTAGCTTGTCTACCATTTTGACTCATTTGCACCAAAATGAAGGGATTTCGGATAGAATTGTTATGTGTAATGAAAAGTGGATTTTCTACGATAAAACGCAAGCAAAAATGCAAGGACTGAACCCAGGTCACCGGAACAATACCTTAAAATGAAACTCACCCATAGTAAAGTAATGGTAACTGTTTGGTGGTTACTTCATGATGCAGTTCACTATAACTTTTGAGGCCGGACCTCAAAAGTTATAGTGAACTGCATCAATAATAGAAGTGAAGAACTTCGTACAATGATCTGACTCCTCGATCAATCATCGCCATTATTTCTCCATGACAACGCAAGACCTCGCACTGCTCGACAAATCGTTTTAACATTTCAAGACTTGCAGTTAGAAACCATACGTCATCCTCCGTACACACCAGACCAAGTGCCAAACGATTACCAATTTATCCGCAATTTGGTCAATTTCCTGTAAAAAATCAGGACGTTGGGGACAAAGCGTTGAGATCCCCAGAGTTCTATTGCATAAGCAGACCGATGACGGGCAGCAGCGTCAATGGTGCGAGGTGTCTGGTACTGCGATCGACCTGCTGCCCGAACGTGGGGATTGTGGCAAATCACCATAATGGCCCGAAAGAATCCTATATGTCCCGCAGTAAAATATCTACAGGCTCTTAAGTAAATTTAATATCTTTGATCTGCATATACAGTGGTGGTCGTAAAATTAGAAACACTACCAACGGTCCTTGACATTATGTAAGATACTTCACCGCAATCGTTTTTATTTTGAAATTAAACAATAAATAGGACAACAATATGTTCAACGATTTATCATTTATTAGAAAAATAATATAAACCCCATTGGACTAGTGCAGTTTTAATGTTACATTACGGACAAACATTTAAATCAGTTTTAAGGTATGGATAATAATGGTCAACTAATTAGAAACAACAACAAAAAAGTATAAAAAACGATTTTTTTTAAGTATTAGTAATTAGTATTGTAATTTACGAAATAGCTACTATCAACAGCCTACCCATAGTTATAATTAATTATTAGTGGCGTATCCCTTATTTTCAATAACAGCACTGCAACGACGTGGCATTGATTCAATCAATTTCATACATTTTTCTAGGGGGATTGAATTCCATGCTTCAACAAATGCTTCATATAGTTCGTTTTGACTGGTGTTACGTTTGTTTGAGACTTTCTTTTTAACAATATACCAGACATTTTCTATCGGGTTTAAATCCGGACTATTTGCTAGCCAGTCTAAAAAGGATATACGCTGTTCGCTAAGCAAACATTTGACGCTATTGGCCGTGTGTTTAGGGTCATTGTCATGCTGAAAGATCCAGGTTACAGGCAAATGATCGACCGAGTAGGGAATCATTGTGTGCTCTAAGATATTTTTGTATTGCCATTGATCCATTGTACCTTCAATCTTCCGAACGGGTCCAACTCCACAACCGGAAAAACACTCCCAAAACATTTTCAACAGTTCCATGTGTTTTATAATGATCAATTGCATTAAAAACTTTCTTAACAGAACAATTTAAATGCTCAGCTATTCTTCTGTACGCCCACTTATGATCTATATGTAAATTAAGAATTATTTTTTCCCATTTTGAACAAAATGATATTCAGATTAAATTTTGAATTGCCGCCAAAATAATAGAAAAAGCCAAGAAAGAAATGCAAATTACCCAATTTCAAAACAAGAACGAGCTATGGATGCTTTTTTAAAATGTTTCTAATTAGGCGTCCAAGCGGCCAGTAACATAAAATAAACTCCTACATGTGTAAGACTCATTTTGAAACTAAAAGTGAGATATGTTTTATATTTTATGCATTTAAAGAGTCTTTTATTTCAGTGGCTATATTATTGCATGATTATTAATTATTGAATGTGTGTATTTTTCACGAACATTTGTACGTTAAAGTTATACTTTCTTTATTCATAAGAGGTGTTTCTAATTATATGACCACTGTATATAACCAAGCCTACATGTTATATCCATGTTCTGCTTGGAATGTCTGGTACAGGAAAGGTGGTTATTATTTATGCAGACTTTGAGAAAACATTAAGATCGTGTCAATCATACCTTAACCAAACGTCAGATTTTTTTTAAAAATGTTTTATTTTTCATTCAATTTTGTAATTTCTAAGTATTTTTTTAAGTTTATAGGATTTTATAATTTTTTGTTTAATTTGAATTTCATTTGCTGAAAACTATACAAGTAGATCAATATACCAGACAGTAACTCAAATTCCTTATAAATATAAACTGGCGCATCCGTTCTTCATTAGTGACGTTCTTTGTTTAAATTATGAGCAGTTCGTATGTCCGCGTCCTAGATGGCGTTAGTGCAGTAAATTTTGTAACATATTATGTTACATTTTAGGGCTATGTACGTTTCATATCTAGAACATAATTTATTTATTTATTTATTTAAGCTTTTTGCACAAAGTGGTACACATGGCGGACTTAATGTCTAGAGGCATTCTCTCCCAGTCAAGCATTAGGCTAAGCAGAGATAAACACATAATAGAGGCGATACAGCTAACAGAATAAAACAAGTAAAAAGATATAAATATCAAAATGTATATTTATGCAGATAGGTAGATACATACATTCAAAAATACATACAATATATACAAATATATCATATACACATAGAATCGTGAATTTTAATACAAAATACAAACAAATATGCATTTCAGGACAAAAAACTAAAACGACACAATGACTAACAGCAACACTAGCTCAGACTTGCAACATCTTTGTAGTGTTTGCGGATTTTATTTTTAAAGGCAAACTTATTAGGAGTTTTTTTAATGTTAAAAGGGTTTCGTTCCAGAGTCTTATAGCCGTAAAATTTAAAATGTCAATGATTGTCCACCTCGATATAAATAATTAACAAAAAGATTAAAAGTAGTTTTTTATCACGCTAAAGGAATATAGATTAAATAGCGCCTAATGTAAGCCCTAATTTTTTATTTTACTATAGTTAGAAAACATGAATTAAATATTACCTGAAATGTTGTTACTGTTTAATATGCTCTAAAATTATTTATTTTTTAACTTTATATGTCAACACTGACAGACGGCCATGATTGAATTTGTAATATAGTTTCAACATGGCGTCTAGCCTAGTTGTTCAGAGTGTGTGTGTGTGAAAGTGCAGTGAAATTATGTTAATATCAAGTGTTTTTAGTGATAATATTAGTATTTAAGTGAAAACAGTGTGCTTTAATGCAGCCGTTATCCTATCATGTCTTTGGATTTACGCTTGCATTCTCCTGCAGGCGCGGAACCTGTTGTTTATACATGGCCTCTCACATCGGGTCATGGCTCGGTAAGAAACTTATATTATGAATTCTAGGTTTTTGAGAAAAATAGTGACGAAATTGGACAGAAACTATTGAATAAATATCGTTTGTTCCACCAATAAATAAGGTAACCATGTTCGGTGTTGTATTCATTGAATATAATATGCGTTGGTAATCTGAAGTAACATTCTGATCAACGTTTTGTTTTTGGTATCATCTTACATATTTTAACAACTTTGTTGTACCTGCTATACTAAATAAATTTTTAAATTCTAAATTATCAATAGTTTGATGATTATGAAGAGAGCATAGTGTATTGCTCACATCACATGGATAGTGCAGAGTGTATTGACCTCGTGTTTTGTCAAGGTGTCTGCTTTTTTTTTAGATATGTACACACTTGCTTAGTATGTAATCATATTTTTTATATATTTTTGTTATAAAACATAATTTCCATAGTATCTTAATATATGTGGTTCAAGTGTCATAACACCAAGAATTTTTATTTTTAAGACAAACTTTGAGACTAATCTTTAATTATTACCCAAACTTCAGCATAACATTAAAACGAAGAATATGTAACAAAGAAATATTATTAATCAAATCAAATTTATAATACTAATTCACCAAAGTATGACCTCAGTGTTTATGTTTTTGCAAAATATCACAATTTTGGTTTTTTTTTTTTAAAAAAATTACTTAATAATTTATCTATAAATATCTAATTACTCTTTCTTTTTCATAATGTCTTAATGATTGCGATATTTATTACACTTTTTGAATTTTTGAATGATTACTATCTATATGTAAATGACAGAAAGAGAAATGGACTAATAATGTCTTAAGGGGGAAGATGCCGTTGGTATTTTAAAAATTTACCAATAATAAACCAAATTTTTTTCATATTCTTAAAGTTTTTTTTATTGTTTAGGTTATTTATATTAGTAAAGTTATTTTTACTTTATTATTGTTCGAAAATATTCCCGGACAAATTCAAGGTAATCTGACGAATAGGTTACGAAAAATTCAATAATTATTAAAAATATTATTATAATAATTAAGTAACAATATTTAATAATTTTAAAATAATTAAAAATAATAACTATCCTTTTAAAATTGCCCAAAATATAAGAAAAGAAAATTAATAAAAAAATTATAAAAAAAATTTTACAATTGGCAATAAACAATTAAATGCTCAAAATTTTTACAGAAAAAGGAAAAGTTCAACTTTTTCCATTCAGCTCGACTTCTAACAAACAAGTCATGGAAAATCAACATCAGAAAACTTTGAATGCTATTTTCTCGAAACTAAGTTTTTCATAGTTTGTTTGTCAAAAATTACTAATTCATTTTTTTAAATAATTAACTAATGATTTTTTGGTTGAAAATGGGGGTGTTAAGTTTCAGAAACCACCATTTTGTGAATTAAAAAAAAACTTAGCTAAAGATATTATTTCTATTTTTTTTTATTCTGGTGACTCAGATAACTGTTTTATTGGTCACTGCGATGTAGTACATGTAGAAGAGGGTCCAACAAAGATGGCGATATTTTAATAAATAATTATTATTTTATTTTAATTTTTAGTGAAAGATATAGTCAAAGCATTAACAAAAACCACTCCAATAAACAAGCTCCTGTGACAGGTTGATATTTGAAAATATCAAATTAAGATAAATCCATCCATTGGCCAAATTAAATTCCTTTGCCTAATGATGGGAATGCATCCACAAAACTGGCTGGCATATTGCTTACCAATATGTATCCTGCCCAGAATGATGAGTATAGCTTACAGTTCATAGAAGTTTTGCACACCTGCAAGCTTGGTTTTAAAGCCCTTACTACAAGAGAACTATGTCCCGACATACTGTGGATTAGTAAAGAAGCAGCATAATTTCATAGACATTTTTCTATTTCAACATTCTTATAGGTATGTTAAATTATAGCTAAAATTTCTTCATATCTTTTTCCTATTATATAACCCAAGAAAAAGGCGTCATATGAAAATCCAGCCTGTACTTACACATTTAACATTGTAATTGAAATATTATTGAGTAACAAGTGCGAGATGTAACACATGTAATTGTTTGCATTCGCTGAATATCTTGAAATTACCAAATTCTCACCAAATACTTTCTAGGCATTAATAAAAATGTAAAAAAAATTGCACCTAAAAGAGTTATTCCAAAAGGATTTTCTATTATTGATGATTCGATTGTGAAAAGAACTTAATAATTATGTACAAAAGGTAGAAGATTACTTTTCTGTCCAGAAGATTTCTGGATCAGTACCACACTTTTTCAATTTTTGCTACCAAACAGCAGTGCAATTACTGTTGTGTGAAAGGTATAGAGAGAGGGAGAGAGTGGTGAAGGTGTAATCTGGAAAGATTATCTCATACATACTAAGGAAATGTGCAAATTCAGAAGATGGCTCATTTTCATGTAGTGCAAAGCTAGGCATGCGTGTGATTAAGACATGAAGAAATCTGTAAATAAGAACATGTATCATCATTGTATGTATCAGCAATCATTAGGGGATTAAATATTCAATAGGACTGAATAGAATTTAGTATTAAAGTTATATATATAGTTATATAGCTAAGTTATAAAGATGTAGTCTACAAGTTGTGATTCCTTTGTTTACCACCATATGGGATATGGGATGTTCCCAATATTACATGGTAATCCTGCCAGGTTGCCAAGGACTACACTGAATATTAAATACGGAAAGGCTATTGGAATGGTTAATTGCAATAAGTAAGTTCATTGATTTACGATTTCCTATGTACAGATTATATGGATTATTATGCTTTATTATATAGATTTATAAAGGCTGTAATAACAATGTGTCATCAAGTCGTAATTATATGCTTGCGATTTCATGATTTTTCAGTTTTTATATTGTAATAATATTTATACACTAGTTTCTTGTTTGATTTTATAAAAATAATTATTTCACTTAAATAGTGATTTAAATCACTGAACCCTGCTTTGTTGAAAGTAATTAATTCAAGACAAGTTGAAACAATTGAAATTCTGTTATTATGATATGAGAATGGTTAATGTAATGTGAATGCAAACAGTAGTATTATAAGTCAATTTGAAGTGAATGAAAAGTTACATAAAGTGGTATTATGAAAGAAACCTATTTGACTCATTTTATATTGTTGCAGGACAAACACGATGGAGCTTTGGAAATAGTAGAAACTATAAGGTAAGCATTTGATAGACAATATTTTTTTTCTGTATTGTTAAATTCATCACAAAAATTCATTAAATTTCAAATTTTGATTTATCAATTTATACATGTCACAATATAAATTGTATAATATCATGTTACAATATAAATGATGTGCAAATCATTTTGTAAAATGAAAAATAGCTGAAATTTGTTTTTGCTAATTATATTTTCATTTAAGGCTTTGTTGGATAATAACATATTGTAATAATAAGCCATTAAGTTACTACCAACATAAAACAACACAAAATATGGTAAGATAAATTTATAGATATGTCCAATCTGAAAGAAATATTTATTACTTTTCCTGTCATCAGTACTGATATGATCAGTACTCATAACAATATCATTTCAATTGTTTTAAAGTATGTTATGGCACCAGAAGGGTTTACTTTCTTTGTATTCATATCTTGGTCTTAAGCAGTTTCTAATTGTAAGTCTATTAATTCAATGTTGTTATTTTTTAAATTCGAGCAATCGCCGTAAATTACATTGTCTACAAAAATGCCAAAATATGATTGGCAGAGAATAACACATAGCATTAAGTCCTCCCTACCCATTTTTACTGTTAAATTAAGGGTTAGTAGGGGTGTCCACAAATGAATGAATATATAAATGAAAATATGAATTAAAGTAACACAGCTAAGCCAGTAGTTTCTTTCTAAGATTTTAATTAAAATTGTGCTCTAGTTATTGATATTGTGCTGTTAGTGTTAAATCAGCATAGGTATAATAATACAAAATATGTGTAGGGAGCAATAGCCGTCCGAAAAATATTTTGCTTGCATGCATTTATTATTGATCTTAATGTAATATCAAGATTATATTACTTTGTAACAATTAATAATATTATTGCATCAAACAAAGCAGTACTCCCATTTTAGCATGTGACCAAAAAAAGTAATCACTCGTTTTTGCACGTCGGAAATGAGAACTTGTTTGGCAAGTTGACCTGTTCAATTCTGGGCCGTCGGCCGGCGGCCGGGATAGCGAGGGTGTGCCGACATTACGACCTCTTCGCGACCGGACGCGTTCACTCTTTCCTTTGTGACCTTGAAACTTTCACTAATGTAATGCTATTATTGCAAATATATTGCCATATTTTACGTAATACTTGTGCATAGTTTTCAGAATAGTGTACGCCTTAAGCGTTTGAGGGAGTGCCTTGTAATCGATTTTTCAAGTTCACGCGATATAAAAAAATCAGAGGAAACAAATAGTTTATTGTCACTTGGTGTATCTGTGCTAATATACGTAGGTAATCACAATTGTGTGTGCTTAACGTATGGACCCCATTTTTCTTCATTAGCTTCAGATTAAAGTGGAATAGAACCCCTAAATGTCACTACTCTAATGACTTACACTAGTTTGTGTATAATATTCATTGTTTATATTATGATAAAATTATAGAATAGAGAATTACAAAAGAAAAATAGAGAAATACTATTTTTATACTTATATAAGAATTTGTGTAGCAGTTTTTATTTAATATTCACAAAATTTGTATTACATGCCAAATTATTATAAAAAAAACATTCTGTGGATATGGGTATACTCTTTTATAAAATTTTATAGAGAACAAAACAGAGCCCTGGTAATATCACTCTACTGTCTGTTTGTATTTCACGGATCTCTAGCTCGTAGACGAAATGAGGTACAGACCATAGAATTAGACATAGGCCCGCCTCGCACTACCCACTGTTCGATTTTATCCGTGTTGTGGAGGCGTTTAACAGTCATAAATTGGAATAGACACCTACACCCGAAAATTATTTGTTCAATATAAATACTTGTTCTATGCGGCAATCAAACCTGTCGACCCGCAGCGCGGCTCTTAGCCACTGTGTCTCCGAGCTTACTTACCGCCTAAATAACAATAGCACAGTTTCAGTATTACTACAGACTATGTACTTGCGATGAGCAACGATGGGGGTTTTGAGTGGAAGCGAGCGACAGTTTTCCCGAGTTCTATCTCACTTAGTTTGCGTTCTTTAGTGTGTAAGGAGTGTTACGTTTGTGATCTGAACTGAATGCCCTTAATCATTTATATACATATCTAGCAAATTCACAATGGTTTATAGGAATTGTCATGTTTATAACAAGAAATGACGCATAAAATCTCCTAAAAAAAGTGGGACTTTTAGCTATCATAAATTATATTAGTGGAATCAGTATTTATCTTATACCTACCTTAAAAACGTTTAGATTTTGTTTATGACATTTCTTGTTTGTATTGAAGTTCAGGACTTTTTAATATTATGATCAATATGACGCAACTTTACACAATATATAATGTTGATTTTGGAAACGTGACTTGTTGGAAACTTTTTTATTTGACATGAGCTTTTTCTGATAATCGATTTACATAAGTATATATAATACATTTTGTAGTTCTGAAACTAAAACGTACCAACTTAAAATCAATAGGAGTAACAATAACGAAAAAAGTTCAATATTTCGTCTTCTACTTATCATTACAACTAAGCAACCTTGTAATAACGAGAGTTCATTTACCGCGCCCGTGCTGTCACAGAATGAGACGTACCTACTACCTACATTACCTACATTCGTTTGTTCGGCTACGGCGATGTATCTACGCATTTTGTGTCACTTTCAATTTATTATTGCATTAGGATATGAAATCGAATCGAACATAGGATGTTCGTATGTAGGTGTCATAGTATCTTATGTAATTAAGATCTCTGCTTGGGCTTAGGACTATATAAATAATTATTTAAGGGAAATAAGAATTAGAAACAAAGCAATTGCCATTAAGCTTATTTAAAAAGTAGGTACTTTAAATTGACCGTAAATATTTATTATTCGTTATTATATATTAAATATACAGCTTCGATTTTTTTCTACTACAATTCAAAACTAATTACTTTTAAAAATGCAAAAAGTTTCTTGCAAACTGATACTACCAATAGAAACTAAACACAATAGCATTGATTTTCTTCGTTTACAGAACCATGTAAAAGTCTACTTTTCTTTTATTATCGATTGATTTACGTTTGTCCGCTATTTCACTCTCGACTTCAATACACCCAAATTATTGTTTTCGGTAAACACCAACGCCGGCAGAGAGTTTCACTCCTTAGCCGCCCGAATGATGAAGGTCGAATCGAAACGCTTCGTGCGGACAGAGGGCAAATAATAAATAAATAAATGAATGGCGCATTACCTGGTTATCCGATGGTGGAATGGGATGGGAGACGTAAATTATGTATTAGTCGAAAAACACAAAGCATTGGTTTCCGGCTCCGATCGTGTTGTATTGGCCCTGACACAGCATTTGACCTTCCCTTCCTTCCCATCTTATTGCATAATGCGTTACATCGGATACGGAAAAATAAAGACGCTTCTGTGTTTGCGCGTACATTTGCGGCACTACATTATCTCCCGCGCAGTTGACAACTCCCGAATACAATTGTTAGAAAGACATTGCTAATGCATTGTCAACTCCGGTCGTTGATATATTATAATGTCATAAATATTGTAATTTAGGTGGTTAACGTATTTTATTTTACCTTCTTGTCTGTAATGTAGTGTAACGCAAATCGATAAAATTGGAGAAAGGTTTATTAACAGTTTGCATCGACCGGCGATTGCTCGAATTTAAAACTTTATTTGTGTGTTGAACAAAATTCATTCGCAGAACTGACAACCGTTGGGGAAAAAAGGTTCTCGAGTGGCAGCCACGTACAGACAAACGCAGTGTAGGACGACCTCCCACAAGATGGAGTGACGACCTGCGCAGTGTTGCGGGAAGTCGATGGATGCAGGTGGCTCAGGACCGAGCTTCGTGGCAATCTTTGGGGGAGGCCTTTGTTCAGCAGTGGAATTGTGATAGGCTGAAATGATGATGATGAACAAAATTTACTTTTGATTCGAACTAAAAACCCACAACTGTTCACTCTGATATCTCATCAGTTTTACGCGTCCAATTTTCTTATTGCTCTAGTGACATACTAATTCCTACTTTTTACCGACAGACAATCGTTGTTGTTTCTTAAACTTTACATTTAAAAGGAAGATTATAATCACTAAATGTTGCTTAACTTGTGCAGGTGGGTGTGCGACGACTTACCGGAGATAAAGGCGGCACTGGAGAAACACATACTGTGCGACTATGACACCCACTCATACGAGAGCATGCGGGCTCTCTGTGACCGATTCAACCGAGCCATCGATTCCGTCGTCGCTTTGGTAAATATACAATAATTGTTTTATTATAATTACCCATATTAATTAATCGTATTTTGTTTATAAAATCAAATAGAAAAATCTTTATTCTTTGATATAGAAACTATAAATTGCACTTGTTTTGCTTTTAATCAAAAAATCAAGTATAACACATGCTCGTGTTTTATTCGTGTCAAACAAACGATTTTATAAATCTCCAGTGCAGTTTTTAGACATTTTAACGTATTGCTACTGATTCATTAATCATAAACAAGGGTTTGTTTGTTATTCATTACTTTTATTGAAGCTATTATTATACTTCTTTTGAACTTTCGTATTAAAAGCGTCGAATCTCTTCACCACAAGACCTTCACTTGTACGCTCAGTTTAACCGACTGCAAACTAAGAGTCAGTTTTTTAGCTTGTCTCTGTCTTCTGCAGACAATTTTATCTCAGCTTCGATAGCTTAAGCGTTACTTGTGCACTCTTTGAAAATGAAAACGGTCCGAAATAACACATGGTCTTGCCGTCTAGGATTAAGCTCAATTCTCACTGAACGTGAAGGGTGATAGTGACGCCCGAGCTACATCGATGGATGGATGGATGTTTAAGTATAAATTTATTCGTCAAAAATCCCTCGTGGATCCTGCACTGAAATTGCGGATTTGCAGGATTGCAAGCTGAATCTCATATATTGCAAACCCTAATCGCTATTTTGTTACATCTTAATTTATGGAACAGTTGATGATGATATATGTATAATATTATACTTACACAATATTAAATAGCGGTTAGAAATGTTCCGAATAACAAATTCTGTATTTGAAATAAATATTTATACCTACTTATGTCTATGTTAACGTATGATTGCTTTAGGGCTGCCCGTTGTTATCGCAAACTATTAGCACTGTTATCTCGGAAGGTCACTTTTGTACTGACGTTCACCTTCGGAACGCCTCTACACAATTTGCTGCGTATTATTACGGCTATAATTTATACTTAAGCAAGCTAAACAAATAGATAGATATTATTTCACACGAAGACTACATTTCTGCAAGTGTTGGTCTCCATTATAGCTTGATAATTAACATTGATCGATGTTAACTCAAACTACGAAATTTTGTTGAAAGTTATTACAAGCTGCAATAATTTCGTTGAGAAATAACAATGAAACAAAGACATATTTTCTCAAAGTATTTTATATTTAATTTAACGTATGTAGCTAAACCACATTTTAATTAATGTCTCAGAAGCGACTTGTGACTTTTATTTTTTTATTAATTACTTTTTAGGAACACCAAAGGTTTCTGCTTTTAAACTTTGTGATTTCTCATAGAAATTGTGAGGAATACGAGATTTAAAAAATATTTCGATAACGTGTGAAGTCTATTAACCGGCATTAGGGTGGCATGGCCAAGTCTTAATTTGTCACAAAACGAGAGAAGAGAAGGCTAGGCTAAAATAAAATTGAAGAGCTTGTTTTGTTCCTCTTATTAATTAAGCGATGTTGTAATTTTTGCGCCCTGTGGCAGATGTAATGTGAGCGTGTGACTCTATCCATCTTGTCTTTTTGTTTTTTTAAAAGTTAGCTTTGACTATTGATAATAGGTTAGACTAGGGATTTTAGAAAGTTTTTAAATTGGTTAGTATTTTGTATCAATAGGAAAAAAACTAGATTGTATATTTTTAAAGTAATTTGGTTATGGTATTTGGTATGATTTGGTCTGAGGTATCAGTATATTTTGGAAACTTGCCCAAAATAGTTTGGGAATCCCTGGTTTTTAGAGTATGGAATACAACAGTTATGGATAAAAATTATGTTTATTTTTCTAGTCTCCTAACAAGTCGATTCATCTTCTATATTAGAAATAAGTACTGCAACATGTCAGTTGTCAAAAAAATATTAATACATCTTTAATTTTATGAAAGTTCTAGTTTTCTTTCATTTATTCTTCTTTTACAGTCTATATAAATTTAACATAGGCCTATCCATGAGCAAGCGCCAACTGGTATGGCCAAGCATGGACGATTTGTCCACACTCACCACGCTGGACAGGCGGTAGCTCTAGTGATGCTGCTCCCCATCCCTAGTCACCTTGGTTTCAGCATAATCGGATGGTTATTCCGCCATCAATCGGCACCAGAGTCACGTTCTAAGTAAGTTAGAGTCAGAGCTGACCAAGATGGTTGAAAAAAATGGGACATATATTGCCCCTAATACTTTAAAACCCTTGTTATGTTTAGACATAATTATATTTTTGATGAAAACTATACATTGTGTAAATTATTATGTAAAAAAACATGTATGTAATCATAATATTATATTAGTCTTATCGGAAATTTTACTATGCAATTGTACTAATTGATTGTGAATTGTAATGTACAGTAATAATTTATCCTTCAACATTACGAAGATCTACACTACACTTGGCATAGTTTTCACATCACGGAAACTTCTTCAATGTCACCTTCATTTGTTTAAAATACACTTCCTACATATAATTCCACTACGCATAATTCACCGTTTGACCTAGTTTTGTTAGTATCGTGTGCAATTTAACGGATAATAAAGCTTGAAATATAATTTTTCCAACGCTACTTTTATACCAATATTCTCCAACACACAACAGGCATACCGTGTAGCATGTGCGAAATGAAAATGAAAGAAAGAGTTGAATGCTTGAATGTGGGGCAGTGAGCGGGGAGTGGAGCGTCGACTGCAAGAGGGAGACACGGGGCCAAGATGGCGGCGAGGACGCAGCGATCGATGTCCGTAGTCGACACCGCACGAGGCTACTCTATTTATAAGCGCCGCATACCATTTCTTACAGCGACAGTATGGAAGAACATCACAATTAAAGGCCCGAACCGATTGATATCTACCTAGGAAGATGGTACTTTCTTTATTTAGTATTCATGAGATTGCTAAAATTATATTCGCTATATAGTCGTCACTGGTAGGAATACTTGCCAAGTGCGTGGTAGTATGAACACATGTTCACGTTGTAGATATAGATTGTTGATGTTAAATTTATTATTATATAGTACACTTACTACTTTATTATAATAAAAAATATTAAAAATTAATAAAGCATATAAAGTTAAAGTACAGTAAATATCTATCTAATGTAATAAATACATTATTATATTTAGATATGTTTGTTTCTAACAAGTAAATTTTAAAACTATTGGATCTATTTAAACAGACTATCTGTTAAAATGCTACGTTATTGACCATGGTATATGGTTCAGTAAAAAGTGGTTGCGTACGTTATAACATACGCAATACGTATACATACGATAATGATACAATATGATTCGTTTCCGGTCAAGCGCGAGTTAGGTCTCGCTCTATTAGGGTTTCGTACATATGACCAATTAACTTTTTTTTACTAGATGTTTAATTATGTAACGATGATAGTAAATAAAGCTTTATACTCCTGTTGTACGCTGAATATATGGTCTATATGCGTAAATCCATGGGTTGTAACCGTTAGACGCAATTCACTCTATATATGGATGTAATCAAAATAATTCTGAATTTTCAATAGATACAAAATTAAGGTCTGTCACTTATTCCGTTTATGAGTTAGAGAGTGACATCTACGGGACTCAATGAAATTTGTTTTTGAACCGTATTGTGCAATCATGCGTTGGATACTATACCTTAATTTTGTTTAAATACAATTAATCATATCATGCAAACAAAACAAAATTGGTATTGAGCCTGTGTAAGCTATCAATGAAAGCGCTGCCAACGCAGGGATAGTAGAGTTTCCTATACTCACCATGCTGGACAGGCGGGTTGGTGAGCGCAGAGGGGGTACTCTCGCACTTGAGATGTTGCTGCCTGTTAGTACTGTGGTATCAGGGTTTGGCATTCTCGGATGGATCTTACGCTAATAATCCTTTGCTCAGCAGGTGGCACCGCGTCTAGGTAAGGTTTCCATTTGGAGAAAAAGGTTGTATATTCCCTCTACACCCTCAGGTAATATGTATGCTACGATAAATTAATACATTATTTGTGGGAATAATAACTTACTTGAATTAAATCTAGAAAATACTTTTAAATATGGTACTTAAATGGCTATGTGGCTTTCCCTCTTCGGTGTCGTAAGAGTCGATGAACGAAGAATCGAATGACCTAGAAAATAAAGACTTCTGATGGCGGATTAACACAGGCATCTGGTACTGCGATCGCTTACCCGAGGTACAAGCATGGCGATTATGGCGAGCCTTCTTACTGGAATAGGCCCATGTCAAGCGACAATAGCTATTTCCAAAATTTGGCAATGGCTATTAGAACTTTAAATTGTGATATGTACGTGAGTTTAATTAATTTTTAATTCATTATTATTTAACACGAAGTGATGTACGCATCTTGTATGTATTCGATATCAAAATACTGCAATGACCAAGTACCAATGATGTCACCGGTGGTGTTGATCGATGTCATGCGCATACTTAGCGCGTCAGTAATCTTGTAATCAGTAGTAGGAAATGTGTTATGTGATCCTATGATATTTTGTTTAATACTTATTATAGCTACAAGAAGTTTGCATAGAAGCACGTTGCTTGTTTGATTAATACTACTTCCGCATAATTCATTTATTCAGTAACTCAAAACACATAAAAATGGCAGACTACTTATTATGTGACTTGATATTGTATATATGATATTAAGTATATCCAATGCTGCCAATGGATCAGTAAGTAAAAGGTAATGCAAAAGTAGGTAAAAAACCGATCACTCTTGTACTGGCAAACAGCATGGAACGTCCTGGACACTGAGTCAATAGATACAAGATGTGAGCCCGGCTGTGGGCTATGTAAGACTGCAATGAAGTCGAATAATATGATTCAAAAACATTGAGATATAAAAAAAACTAGAGAGTTGTTGTTAGAGTTGGCAAGAGATTAAGTATTTCCATTTAACACGATCTAGTTCAGTGTAGCCAAATGTGACCGGAGGCCTGTTTATTTCCGAGGATCCTTCGCACCTCCGCCTCTCAGGAGGCGCCGGAAACTAAGGTGCATTGTCTTTATGGCCGTTCTCAGGTGTGTTTTGGTATTTACACACTAAAGATAGAAGAAACAGAGAAGACGCCACTAGTGACGCATACTATATCTATTCTACGTAATATTTACATTGCGGTTCTAAAATTAATTACAAAATTGAGTGTAACGAATTGGTACGTACGCCTATCGGTTATTCATTCCTATTGTTATAAAGATATCTATTATGGAAAACATTTTTATAGCTTGTGAAAGTTTTTAAAATACAAGCTCTCAATCGTTGACATTAACGTCGATCTTTGAGTTGAGTGACCGCTGTATGGTAGACAGGCGTCTCCCAAAAGTTGATAGCCTTCACTTGTTCTCTTTAAAAGTGTGCCTGCATCTTTTAAACAAAAATTATTCTCGCACTTTGGAACGTTTCACGTTTCTAACGTCACAGCGCTGATATTATCGCGATCTCTGTTCTACGTTGGTAGTACGATATGAAATCATTTAATCATTTTGAGTGCAAATTGAGACAAGAGTTTTATTGCGGTTTGTGTATGGGGGCGATGACCGCAACATTGAGCGGGCGCGAATATCTTACGTAGTGTTAATGACCTTTTTTTGGCTGCGCTAGCGTCGATCTATAGATTACAAAGTTAACATAACAATATTTTCTGTTTTATTTGATTTTGTCAAAGTGTATTTCAAAATAAAAAAAAACACTTTCTTACCTTGTTTATGAAAAAGTGAAACAACTTTTTCTTGTTCAAAGTTTCTACATAATACAATCTATTGAAGTAGGCTCATACAAAAGTTGCCAAAAAAAATATATTTAGTATTGTATTGTATTTCGAGTCTTCTGCACTACTTAGACGCAGTATTTAAACATTTTCTGAATTTGTATAATATATGGCCAATTACAAAAGTACATAAGTTAATGGACTAGTAGCTGGACCTACTTGCTTAATGATAATATTTTTCTCATTCCTCAAGGCTTGCTGGAAGAGAACTCTGCGTGGGGTTAAGTTGGTCTTTGAACATTTTTCTTGCATATTATTGAAATTGTAAATTTGTCTCAATATGCACAATACAGAATAAAGAAAAGAAAAATAAGTAATAAACATCTTCGTCTTTTTTTACTCTTTCTATAAAATACTATATTTTTTTTAACTAATTCTGAAAAATAGTATAATCATCCGAAAAATTTTGGCAACTTGTATATATATATGTACCCTAGGACATACATACACAAATTCTCACGCCTGTTACCCAGAGAGGTATTCAGAGACTACGGACCTCTATTTGGCATAAACCTGACACACCTCCCGCCCCCTTTCACTAGATATATATATTTTAGGTAGGTACTAGTAATAGAGGTGTGTCAGGTATGATAAACCTATGTAGAGTCTGCGTATGAGAGCCACACTGTACTACTTATTATCCATAGATATCTTATAAAACCAAAATAACAAAGTGTTATTGGATGGAGAAGTGCTATGGATATTGGACACCGTTAAGCAGCACCACATCTAGTTTATACTAATAGATAAAATTATTTGTGTATTATATATGTATGTATGTATGAACGGATTTGACTTAAAAGCTATTTGACGTATTGTGTGGGCACTTTTCTTCATTATAATTTCAGAAATGTTTATAAGTTTTCGGTCGTTCACGCTTCACGCTATAGGACTGAACTATAGGTATTAACGAAATTTAACAGAGGTGTAGATTATGCCCTAGTCTAGTTTATAATATACTTTTTAATCTCTTTATCGCAACTAGACTATCTTAGAAAAACAAATCTGACCACGTTGGCGAAACGGCAGGCAGCGGCTAGTTTAAGTATAAAGACTAATTATAGGCAAAATTGTTGATTTAGATCTAAGAAAGTTATAACCTTCATTCAAATTTAAAGTAAGTAGCTACGCCTACATACTCGTATAGTCTAGCCGTGAATTTATATTACCTGTCTGTATATTGAAAGTTATACTCTGAAGTTTCGATGTAATTTCAAAACCTGCAAAATATCAATAGCCAGAGTGTAAATGTAGAGTTATATTTTGTCTGAAACAGAGCAAAAATATTTTCATTTCAACTTTAACTTTTACGCCCTTATTCGAAAACCTATGAGACGAAAGCGGAATATAAATAGTAAAGTGGAAGTTTGTGTGTAGTTGTATATAAAATGTGATCGACGTTGTGAATGAAAAGCCTGCGAAACGTAAACAAACGCGGCGAGGCCACGCGGACGCGCGCTGCCCCCGGCCGGCGCGGCGGCGGGCCCGAGCCACGGTGCCGCAATCGATTACGTTCGTTGCTTGAGCCAGTTTCTTCTTTTTTTTTGTTATTTAAACCCTTATAACTTATAACGATACTACATGTTTGATTCTTGTCAGTTTGATTTTGTTTTATTTGATTTCATAGTATCTATCAAGATTTAATTAACAAGTAGTTATTATAAATTCAAACATGCATTGCATTGACCTCACAATAAGACTGATCTTTATTTACAAAAATATTTGTACCTACACCTTATTATTAGGTACTTACTACAAGAAATATTTATAACTATCATGATGATCGCTTAAATTTTTCAATTAATATAATAATTTCTTTGCTATTTTTATTCTTATTGAATTATTAAACTTAAGAAATTTAACGAGTTGTCTGTCGAATGTGAAGAATGCCACTTATTTCTCGGATGGTTATTATTAATATTTTACTTCTCAGTTCAATAGGTATTATTTAGAAATTTACGCTCTTTTACACGTTCGCTGTCCGTGAACATATCACATATAACATATCATTCGATTTTGCGTTTGGCTACATCAGAATAGAACATGTGCTGCTTTATCTTTCCCGACTTGACTAGCGCGCGAAGGCCGTGACTTAGATTGATTTCTCTGCACCGTACACATACAGAAGATATCTCTACGTTGCGTTTAGCGAGGTGTTCAACACGGATTGGTACAATTTAAACAATTTAGTTTTGCCGCTTGAGGTTTTTAATGCTGAGTTATAAAACTGTAGTGTTAAGTTATTGTTTATGTTCCATATTCTTCGAATTTGTTATGGATATACTAAAAAAATAAAATTTCATAGTCCATTAAAGATTTTAGAAATTCCATTGCTATGGAATCCAATTTAGTAGAAATATATTTGTATGTCATTATATGAATAAAGGAGCTAAGCTTAATGAAATATTATTATATTTAAATCCTTTAAAAGAAAAACAAGTCTACATAAAAAATCATACTCATTAGCCTGTAAACAGCCCACTGCTGGACATAGGCCTCTCTCAAGTTGAGAAATTTTAATGTAATTAACACCGACAGGCGAAATGGCGATCTCGTCATCAGTCTTATTTTAGATCCGGAAACAGATGGCGAAGGATTTAGAGTAAAATTAGGAGCCAGGATTTAATATCATTTTAAATCGGTTTTCGTCGGTCCAGCACTTATTGCTGATTCCGACATAACCTTCTGTGACAGGTAGGTGAAGGCACTTTTCCATAATGCAAAACAAAAAGAAATTTATTGCAAGATCAGCAAGGAAAAGATGTGGTTTTATGAATTTATTAAAACAACACGAGCTGATATCACAACAAAAGTAGAAATTAAATTGTTGTGAGATGTGTTGAGTTATGTACCACTAACTATAAATTGACATTAATTAATGACACCTGTTTGTCGCTCCTGATTTTAAACTAGTCACAATTATTACGGTTAATAAACATCAAATTATAATTGGATACAAGGCGAACAACATTGTTCCTATAATATGTTTAAATATTTTAATCGATCGGTCGTTTCGCCATGCCGGCAATGTCAAGGCTACTAAAGAAAATTATTTACGAAGCCGCTTTTATTTACTACGCGCCGAATTGTGTTTGCAGCCTTAAAACTTTGATGTAAAAGGGGCAGTAGGTATGAAATGTTACTTCTATATTTTCTAATTATAGTTTGTAAAATCCTATAATTCATATTTTAAATGCCCATGTTAACTATTAATTTTACTTATTACAAACAAACAGGACAAAATACAAGGACTAGAGCAGTGTTATTTAAAAGGCTTTTATTCTACGGGGTCAATGCGTTAAGTGTTCTGGACGAAATCGTGATTACGTACGTCTTACAGACAGACCATTTGTTTCCTATAGGTTTTTGCTTTCATATTAATCTGTATTAAGAGTTTTGAAAAAAACGTTACATTTGTTTATTTTTTGCGTTCTTCTCTTAGTAATGGTATATTTTTATTAAGAATTTGTGAAAAAAAGATATAAGTTCGGTTAGATAGTCGATAATAATGCACTTCCTCAAACGCTTAAGCGTGCGTTATGTGGCGTGAAATCACGTAACCGTTTTAACTTTGCCGCTATAAACTTCTTGCGTAATACATCATTTTAGGTACCTAATAGTGTGTAGGTTAAAGTGGTTAAGCTTCAGCTAGAGACCTTTCCAAGCAGTAGCAATCTTCCGAGTACTCGATTGTCTTTAACGGTTTATTTTATTTTCGATTAATTTGATATGTTCTGTTATTCCTCTCTGTGTTAAAATTTTGAAACAAGTGAAATTCTATTGTTATGAGTCATATTTTTTACCTAGGATACTAGAAGGGAGTATATCTAAGGCTCGTCCCATCACTTTGGGATTGTTTCTTTGTGTTAATAGTATATATTTTTGTAATATACATTGTTATACTATGAACACAAAGAAAAGTTATTATAAAAAACAACACTCTTTATCGAGAACATGAGTAATAAAATAAATTTAAATTATTTCTTAATCTAATCTTTACACTCCGTTTCAATAATAATCGTATAAAAAACACAAGTAGAATATATCCCATATTTGTGTTTATACGCCAGTGTTACCACCACCACAGCGATTTTGTCGCTAGATCTAGTCGAAAATATATTTATTTATATTTAATATATACTTACAATAATAGAATCTTGGCGTCTTTTTAAGCCTTTTGGCGGTAAATTCTTATCGTTTGGCGATTGATTATTTTTTTAATGATTTACAGGGATGTATTTAATTTTCTTCAAAATACAAATACGTTCCTAACTCTTATAAATTCAACCAGTGGACTATTTACAAGTTATTAGGGAAGTTTGTATTCTAAAACACTTTTAAATATAAAATATAGTTAAGAGAATATTTTTTTTATTTTTGTGGTGAAGTTGGTTAGTAAGTCGATTAGTTCCATAAGTGGTAAAACATAAAGCGTATATTGAAGTATTTATGTTGGTCTTGTCTACTTTCATCTTATGGCTAATGTACTACGAACACAATTGCTGGGCGGATTTTGTGTCATAGTCAATATATTTTGACAATTAGTATGAGGAAACCTTCATAGTTTTGTGTACATACTAGTATTTACTGATATGCGTTTAATCGAATATTTGCATACTGCGGAACCATTGCGTTATTCAATTAAACGCATATTATTGGATTAGTTATGTGGGTACACTGCAAAAAGAAATTAGTACGTCATACAAAGTTAGCTGCTCTACACCCAAACTAAGTACCACCAATTATTTTATATTTACGTATTTGTCGTTATCGTACCATATATTGATAGCTCTAAGTGTAACAGTATTTGAAAAATTCTGAATTTTTAATAAAGGTGTTAAGCAAAAGGTTGAAGGGAACGCTAGACAGATCCAAAATCGGCTGCCTACCTAGCAAGAAAAGAAGAAATAATAAGAAGAAACTTTAAAGCATTATGTTGTGACTGTTTGATAGTGATATAACATATTTTGTGCAGTATTCATTTCTGCTACATTAACAAGCAGCAGACTTTGTAAAACCACCGTAACAGTGTGAATTCGTATACCACTTCACGACTAAGAAAAACGTGATTATCTAGTAGCATGTATTTGAACATGGATTTTAAACTTAATGTCAGATAAGTGCCTTATTACTTACATACACAATGTTTGTGGGAGACAAACAAAGACATTTTGTGTTTGATAAGGTCTTCCTCGGAAATTTCGAACACCATATTTTCATAGTGGTTATTTCAAAAGTGTTTATTAGTCTCATCATGCAATCTCTCAGATGTAACGTGTCTTTCCGCGGGAAATTAGCTATTTTCGCGGAATCGTGCGGTATTATCTTCATTAATTTGATCAAATCTAACATAAACCTTTCTTTATTATAATAAAAAACAATATTTGATTCAAAATTATTAATTGAGTACCTATACCTAGTAATTAAGTTATAAATTAAACTGAAAGTTTAAAATAAATAAATACTCTGTATATTCTCCATTAATCTGAACAAAATAGTCATTTAACGGCAACATATTATAATAGAAACGTATATTTAGTAACGTGAGCCACATAAAATTAAGTATCAAAATATCGACAATTGTATCTCAGTTCTTTCATCACTTTGCTTGAGGATCTTTTGAGAATATGAAACCCCTTGAAAATGGCAGCCTGCCCCATGGTCTAGCAGTCTAAAATTAAGCTCAATTCTTTGAAAACGTGAGGCGCCTTAGAGACGTTCGATCTACCAGTATGTCGATGAATGGATAAATTTAGCATTCAAAAACTTCCCGTGGATCCCATATTGTAGCTGCGGGATTACGTAAGTCAACAACATGCAAGATCATGCTGGAATGCTAAGTATGGGGTTGTTGGAAAGTTTATAACCGTTGCGTCAATTTGAAACTTACGATATTGAAATGCATACGGTACCATGGAGCTGGACTTATCGTGGAGCAGGCAAGAGATGGGTACTGGAATTTCTTCTGGTGACTAGTGGACACAGACACATCAGACTTTGAGATCTTTGATTTATTTTAATGAGATCTATTCAATACTTATGGTGATAGTAACTGATTGTCGCTGTCTCTGTAATCACATAGTATGTTTTAGCGGCTCTTCTACTATGGAGAATAAGAGGTGTTTTTAATTTCTATTCATCAGGCATAAACATTTTTCTATCGTAGGTCAAACTGTTGTTTATTGCTATTGGAATAATTGTAGAATTACACCCTGTGGTTATTTTTGCCTTTTTAACACCCCGTGCATTATACTGAAAATATACCCTCACAAATTAATTTAACTTTCATCTATTGTTAATATAGATGCTACTACTACTACTAGTATTACTAATACTACTACTACTAATACTATTACTACTACTACTACTACTAATACTATTACTACTACTACTACTACCATCGCCACTACCACTACTACTACCACCACCACTACTACCACCACTACTACTACCACTACTACTGCCACTACTACCACTACTACTACTACTATCATCATATTTTTTATCTAGAGCTTATTGGTGGCGGAGCACTTGCATCATAGACAAACTCCTAAAGCCTTGATGCCTACATAATCCGCACTGCTCAATGAATATGAAATTTATTTTTATTTATACAACAAAGACGTTATAAATACAGATCGACGAGGAGCAGAAGCGTCTAATGTGCGAAATATATGGAACTACGATCGCTAGCTTGCCTGCTAAGCGTGATGATTTCGACAAATCCTACCATTGGGATAGGCTTAGGTCCAGAAGTTGAACGTTTAGAAAGGCGCAAAGACGGTGCTAGTAAATTGCCATTTATGGGATTTGAGTTAATTGCGCCCAGATGTTACATGTTATCTGCATCTCGATAACAATAGGTTTGTCGTTATTCCGAAATACTTGTCGAAAGATTGGTAGTTAGTCAAAGTTACCACCATGACCATTCTTCTTCTGCATCAGTTAAGTGCTGAGCAAGGTTGGCCCCGGTTTTCCTAGCTTAGCGGTTCACAGGCACACTAATCTCCCCGGAAAGTCAAATGGACTACGAGATGTCGCTAGTGTAGTAGCCATAGATAATCCAAAGAAGATTGTAATACCCTAGCATAAACTAACGCACAAAAATATTCTTATCTTTTTTACGAACGGTAGAGAATTTATGCAATGTTAAAACTAAACACACCAGGACTAAACAAAAACCAACGTATTGACTTTTTTATACAGCGTATTGATATTTACAAGTATGTAATAATTGTTATAGGAAAAAGGCACTTCATTACCAGCTCAACGTCTGAACAAGTACCCGTCGCGAGGTTTATTAAAACACATATTGCAGCAAACTTACAATCAAGCTGTAGCGGATCCTGATAAGCTTAATCAATATGAGCCCTTTTCACCAGAGGTTTGTACCGCATTTTTCATGCTAAATAAACGAGAGCCTTTAACTTCTTATGACTAAAACTTCCTATTATTTTCAGGTGTACGGTGAAACTTCGTATGAGTTAGTTTGTCAGATGATCGATCAGATAGAAATAACAGCTGAAGATGTATTTGTTGACTTGGGATCAGGCGTTGGACAGGTCGTGCTGCAGATGGCAGCGGCGACACCGTGTCGTGTGTGTTTGGGTGTTGAGAAAGCAGAAGTCCCTAGTAAATATGCTGAGGTATGTTACACATTTATGTTATAATGTATATTATATATATATATTTATTACGGGCAGGTATTTATTATTATCCTTCATTTCAGAGTATGGATTTACATTTTAGAATGTGGATGAGGTGGTACGGCAAAAAGTATGGAGAATATAAGTTAATAAAAGGAGATTTTTTATTGGATGAGCACAGAGAGAAAATTAATGCAGCTACAATTGTGTTTGTCAACAATTTTGCATTCGGCCCGAACGTCGATCACCAGTTGAAAGAGAGATTTGCGGATTTGAAAGATGGGGCGAAAATAGTTTCATCGAAAAGCTTTTGCCCGCTTAACTTCAGGATAACAGATAGAAACCTCAGCGACATTGGGACCATCATGCATGTTAGCGAAATGTCACCGCTGAAGGGTTCCGTTTCGTGGACAGGAAAACCAGTATCTTACTATTTACATATAATAGATAGGACCAAATTGGAGAGATACTTTCAAAGACTGAAAAACCCGAAACTCAAGGTCAGCAAAAGGGTCTGTTTCCAATCATGTCATCTTTCTTAATGAAGTAAATTTTAAAAGCTATTTAATATTTTCCTTGCTTTTCTACTCTTGATTATATACATATGTATGCTATAGATATATTTATCCCTCTCCAAAATATTGAAATTTCCAAACCTTAAATTGTTTAATAAAAGAAACCAATGACGTTCTTATTAAAGTTTTATTCTGATTATTATATAAATTAAAATTATTAATATAATTTACGAATCATTAATTAGTAAAATTTTAGGTTACTCTATACTATTATATATGTTTTATTAACTTGAATTCAAATTTACATATGTATACTTTCAGGGCTACCGAAATTTTAAAATTACATTGAAATAAATATACGCAAATCAACGATAAAATATAATAGAGATATTTGTGTGCAGGGTTGCCAAAACGGCATTGAGGAGGGCGAAGGTAGCGGCAAGAGGCACTTGAGCGCGCCGCCTACGCGTCAGCCCACGCCCGACCTGCTCAACTGCAACAGTAACCACAGCACCGTCTCGCTGCCTGAGCGGCGCAGGAAGGTAGCGGGGCAGCGGCCCGCCGTCAGGTGACCACACAACAAGCCCTTGTGGCTCTTAATGACAATTTAATTTTTGCACGTTCACTGATTTCTTCTTCATGTCTTCCTTATGAGTAACAGCCCCGAGTGCTAATAATATGTATAATGGCGATGGATATAAGTGTATTCTTTACTTCCATATTATTTGTTGACCATCACTACTCTTTTACTTAGGTCATAATCTTCATCAGCGTGAAACAAGACAACATCGGCCTATTTAAGTCCACCGCTGAACATACATAAGAACAGCTACAAGAAAACGTGTGCAAAAACCGACATAAACATTTAGTGTGTGTTCTTCGTCGTGCTATATTCTGAAAGACGAAGTTTTGACTAAGAAAGCGATTAAACCAAAACACATTGCGATTGTTAGTCGGATCCTCTCCAAACGCAGCATTGATTTTACGAGTTGTCTCTGCTGTCGTAGAACCATGTCGAAACTAGTATTCGAAATTACTTAAATTTTTGGGGTCTCTATATATTTAAAATAAATACTAAATGTATAAAAAATTAAAAATCAAGCAATAGCATGTCATTAAATTTTTTAATTTAAAATATTATAGATTTTGTGTAAAAATGTTTTAATCATGAATCTTGGATCATGCCGGTTTAATTTTAATTGACAGAGGGCACTCCATTAAAATGCGACATACTTTAACCCCTGTTACTATATAGGACTATATAAGGGCAGACTATATCATTCTGAGCAGACAGCATCATCGTACCAGTAATGCTTTTAACATGTGTGAATTGGTTTAGATTTGCGACCCTTGGCGATTACATGAATAAAAATCATTTGATTGGTCAGGGGAGAGAACGGGCGGACACGAGCCCGGGCTGCGGTGGCGAAGCGACGCGTGGCGCGGCGCTCGAGCGACGAAAGCGACGAAGAGTCCAGCGGCACAGACGACGCGCCGCCCGGCCCCGAGCCCGCGCCGCGCGAGTGGGGCGCGCCCTGGGCCTCAGCCGACACAAGTTAGTGCTTTTAATCTACCTTTAGTGGTATCTCCCTTGCGTGCCATGAAGGGGTAGTCTTGCAGCACTAATGTCTGACTGCTTGTCAGAAGTAACGTTTAGATTTTTCTGGCCGCAGAATGCAATACCCAATTAAGTAGCAATGTGCCTGGTGTTTCGATTCCACCGCCAAACATGGCGAGTGTTATAAATAATTAAATTTAGAGGAGTATTAAGAATTCGACGATAATAAAGTCGAACTATTTACACTAACTAGACAACTATATCTACTACTACATCAGCATATTTTAGTTCACTACTGACCATAGGCTTATCCAAGAAAGCGCTGTTTGCCCATACTCACACGCTGGCCAAACCGGTTTGTTGAGCGCAGTGCCGGTAACCTCGCACTTGTGATGCTGCTCCCCATCATAAGTCTGTGGGTTTGGCGATTACGAACGAATATTCTAGATAATAAATAGGTCAGTAAATGGTATTGTAACTTGTAGAGCCAAACAGTGGCTTTTGCTTCTCGAGTGGGCCGGCTCGACCGGGGAAGTACCACGACATCGCAGAATACTGGCATGGAGTAGAGACATCTTGTGCTTCTATGTTTTGTTCAGTGAGCGTGGTAACCGGAGTCCTCCCTCCCCATCCTTCATCCTCCAAATCCCAAATATCCTTAAAGACCGGCAATGCACCTGCAGCTCATCTGGTGCATTGCCGGTCAACACTTACCATCAAGAGAGCCGCTTGCTTGGTTTCTCAAAATATTAGTTGCTGTTGCGTTAAAAAAGATAACGATGGAGTCTTTCAGCGATAATATTAGTTCCGTGTGCATTGCAGACCGCAGTCGGCGCGCGGGCAGCAAGCGCAGCGCGAGCGCGGGCGGCGCTCGGCGGCGGGCTGTCCGCGCCAAGCGCCGCCGCGCGCCCCCGGCCACCATCGCCGGTCTCGACCTCCTGCACTCCACCACGCTCGCCTCCACGCTGCGCAACGGCACGGTGAGCCCCTCGCGCCCGCACCCGCACCCGCACCCGCGCCCACACGCCCCTGTGTGTGCGAGTGTGCGTGAGCTTGTGTGCGCATGTAGACAGATTTCATCACTCCAATTCACAACACGTCTACAAAAAAACGGTCTATATTATATAGTTACGTGCTAGAAGAGGCGTTCAGTAGGAACTGCATGTCAATCGCAACTCGGTCCACTTCGTGTCAATGACAGTGGGTTAAACAAATTTTAATTTATAAATTTGCCTAATAGTTGTTTACAGCGATACTATTATTGGAATTTTGTGCAAAATCATGAATAATAAAAATAATATTATAACGTAATATCGTTTTTAATTTAAATTTTAAAAATAGATATAATGGCAAAATTTTAAACCCCATTATCATATACATGGACCAAATTATATGAGCTGTGCTTATGTACTACGCGGAATTTATGGTAGATGCTGTTTGTGAAACGGGCAAAATTATTAGCTAATGATTCACACACCATCTACATCCTCGCAAACTACATATCCGGCACCGTCATACGTTTTGAACGCGACAACATACTACCCTTCACCATTATCGTCAATTGTGGCAGTATCTTCCAAGTTTAATCAAATTAACTTTGAAGACATAATTTATGCTTTTGTTACATTAAATACTTTAATTATTTATTAGCACGTTTCTTATTAACTACCAGATGTGATATAGGAAATCTTTAAATAATATTAAATATTCATAATAAACTTGTCTAAAAGTAGTAGATATTTTTATCCATAATCGCTTACGCATATTACCCAAAAGGGTAGACAGGGATTACGGATTTCCATTTGCCACAAACAGCGGCCGCAAACCATTTTTGCCTTTCCGGCAGACAGAACGTGACGTGTGGCGAACCATGTCGATAAATATGTGTATATTTATACATATTTGCAAATGAGTCATTAAATCAGTAAGTGTTCTGAAAATTTTAAAATGTTAAATATAAAAAGTGCTGCTAATTAAGTTATATGGGGAAGCTTATAATAATAAAAAATGGTATTTGTATGGGTCAAAATAAATATGCATGTTACACACATGGCATTTACATGTAAATTATATCACATGTTAAAGCGTTACTCACAGGTAATGTTAGGATGTATTCATATAATAAAGAAATAAAGTTTTTTTATCCATAATTAGTATATATTTAAAAGTGTTTTTAATTAACATTTAATTTTCTTTTGTCTCTATAGTTTCAAATAAAGAGTTATCTAGTAGCATAAGCCTTCTGTATAAATAACATACCTAAACAACACAAATTGATGACTACAATATGAGTAATATTGGTTTGCAAATTCAAAGAGAAATCCTACTTCATATTCTTTTTAAAGTATTGCTTATGGCTGCAGCTTTTAAAAAAACTAAAATGATGCACATCATTAACCCTTTTGAGATATAATGAATCACGGAACAATTTATATATATATATATATAATAAGCAATAAATTTATTCACTATTGGAAAAACCTGCATGCCATGCTTGAAAGTGCCCAGAATGCATGCAATGCTGGTGGCATTGCCGCGCTGAATAGCCACGCTCTTTACAATCAATCACCCGCGGGAAAGAGTAATTCGTCTGTGGTTACTTGGTGATTTGTGGCATATTTAATAATCTATATGTCTAAAAATTGGTATTCAGTAGTGACAGTTAGACCAACAAAAATAGAAGAGTGTACTAATATAACACTACTTCCACTAAAAGTTTACCTCCCGTTATTCTCATTTAAATTCGAATTTTGTTCGTTTCAGACATTATTACCACATGGAAATGGTGTCTACACGCTATCTCTATTATAGTTCAGTCTTGCGAGAGTATATAATATCTTGTGCTACATGGTAGAATATCACGATATATTGAATGAGAACTGTATTACATACATGTGCTACTCATGGTCCAAAATCTTGGGACAAACATTAAAATTACTATTCTAGGGGTAACACAAAATGGTTATAATATGGGATGGTTATTCAACTAATTACGAATAACCTTATTTTCTCTGTAAAGTTTATTAAAGGCGGGGGATACCGGATAAATAGTGTGTTTAAATGTTTTGTTTTTAAAAAATATGTTACAGTCTTTGATCTAGGTGTTTGATATACACTTTCACAGCGTTGAAAAATATTGTAATAGAAAGGTAAAACAGGAATCTAAATGTCATTTTACTTGAGTTATATTCGGCGTTGTTTAATAGGAACATCACCAAATTAAATGACTAAATTAAAACTTCAGGCGTGACAGCCGTAATGTAAATTATTAAAATTTCATTAATTAATTCCAAAATATGTGATTTCGTCCCTAACGGCGCGCCCGCCACGCAAGGCTCAGTCCCGCGCGGAACACGTTGGAGGCAGGACTAATGCCAATTCTCGTAAATCGCCACCAAATTCAGTTACTATCGGACTGAGAGAAGCGTAGTGCAGAGGATTCTCTGATAACACTGAATAATTGACTATATCTTATATAATATAAAAGTGACAAAATGCAGTGGCAGAGCGAGCGCGTCGTGTGCCGCACGGTCAAATTCAGCTGTCTGCTGAAGGAGCTAATTTCTATTCTTAAGAAATTAATAACCTCGCTGCCTCTCCACCTCTCCGCTTCACATTCACTCTTCGCATATGCGACTCCATGGCACCTGAGTGTTGTTGACTTAAATTATATTCCTAGAATTTTTAACGTATCGTAGGTGCATTTAGTATTTTTACTACTCTTGCCACGCATATCATTAGATACTTTTTGTCTGCAACGCTCAGTTGGCCTCGTGTTATCGTGTACGCGTACTTAGTACTATTGCAGTGTAGAAATGTGTATTCAAAGTCATTTTAAATAACTTGTTTATGAAGTTTGTTGGCTTATTATAAAACATCAAGAACGTCATTAATTAAACGTAATTTAGAATTGGTCTGTTACATCATCATGTACACTCATTATTTGATTTTAAAATATTTATAATAATAAAACAATTTGTCTCCATATAGTATGTAAAACCAAACAATTTTAATTGACTATTATGTTTATCAACCAGAAATCGGGGACAATTTCCATCTGATAATAAACTCTCCTGGGATGAATCAAGGTCGTGATACGTTATACAGTGGTGGGTGTCCTCGACACTGCGGAATTTTCTGCCAACCGGTAACTTAATATCTGCTACCAACGCCAAAAATCGCTTGGAAATATGAGGTTCTTTGAGGGTTGAATAAACCCGTATTTATGTTTATATGTCCGCGATTTTTTTTAATAACCAGCGAACCTATTTTTCAGTTAATAATCTACATATTTAAGGAAAGGCTTTGGTGTATAGCTAGCTCACTAGTATATTTAAATTTATTATTTATTATATTAATAAACACATTGTCATCAAAATTTTGGGTTCGAAATTTATTTTCTATAAGTAATCTTTATTTAAAAGTGTATAAATCGTATGTTATAAAATAAATAAACGTCATTATAATCATTATTATAGTGACTGATAAGACTTGAAACTAAGAAAAAAAAATTCCTGAGAAAATATTTATTTTTCTTAAATTGCATTGAATCACACAAGATTTTAATTTAATTTAGAATACGCTTTATTGCACACCAAAAACAGGAAAAAAGTAATAATAATGCAAAATCGTGATTAAACATGAAAGTAATTTAAATTTAATTTAATATTAATTTAAATTACTTTCATATCTAATATATAAATATTATCTGTATATCTAATAACATTAAATTGTAGTAAATTTACTGAAGTACTGCTTGATTGCATAAACTGCGCAAATATATATATACTCTTATAATAATGAAATCTACTTTTTACAAATGTTTAAACTTAAAAAAAAATTGACGTAGCATAAAAAATTCTTAATTTCTTACTATAAATTTTGAAAGTCATTAGGACACCATATATTTCACTAAACGTACAATTATTTTGACCCGTACCGTTTATACTTCCCAGTTACTAAGGATCATGTAGTTAGAGGCTGTCGGTGACCTTTGAAATATACGCTCGGTAGGGTTTGAAATATATATGTATAATATTTTTATTACATTCTATGATTGCATTAGGTCAAGTTACATGGCCCGCGTGACTTATTCATCGCCTGGAGATGTACACGAAGACACTCGCATCGATTGTTCATAATGCTTATAAGAACAAATGGTGAAAGTTGTTAGTAATAGCGCATATGATATTACTTTGCATTTCAACACATTTTTAAATCTTGTTGTCTGCATCTTCGTCTTTTTCTATACCGTCCGAGTATCTCTCTTGTTTATAAATATTTTGCAGTACTTAAATGCTGTTTATATTTATTTTAATAATGATCTGTATCTTTTAAAATACATTTTAGAATCTTCCTTATATGTCATACCAGAGACTTCTTTTATTAATATATATATATATTAAGTTGCGTTGTAAAAGCAATAATAATTAACTTAATATTTCAAAACGCGGATGTCTCGAAGTCTACTTATGGATATTACACAAAAATCTTTTCCTCCAAGTGTCCATACAACCGTACCAAATATGCCTGACCAGATGTACTCAGATCTGTGACAGTAGTCTCTAAGGAGCGATGCATCCGGTCTTGCAGTTAAGCGCTATAATTAAGGGAAATTCTTTAAACTGGAGATAGACCTTTCAACTTAAGACTACTTAGAGACTAATGATGATGAAAATAATATCACGATTATAATATAATATTGTTTCTTCAAATCACATTTCAATTTGTAATATTTATTGTGTTGTGAATTTAATGTGAAGATTCTTATCATAAGGTTTGATACTTAAATGTTTATTAATTTTGGTTGAGGAGACTTGCACATATGCTAACGTCACTAAGGACCTACACTGAGATACTCCTCACGGCCAGCCGTGTCTGTATTTGGAGTTAGTCTGCATGAAGTAATCCGAAGTAAACAATAATAGAGTAAAATATAGATAAATTCACGACGGTCAATAACTACCGACCAACCGGAAAAAAAGTATCTCGAATCGTATCGGCAAATATGACGACCCCGGATAAAGTAGCTCAGGATGCCTTGCTTAGTGGCATATATGAAAGTCTATGTTCATTAGTGGGATATCTATAGTATGTAATGATGGTAGTCCCTACTTCGTCGATGTTTATGTATCATAGTATACAGCAACCGGTGTTGCTGTATAACATGTATAGTTATGAAAGACATTGTCCGTCAGCATAAGGCTGTACGTTTGGTGGCACGCGGGTCTAGTAACGCGGGCCGTGATCACGGCGGCGTGTGTGCAGGTGACGGCGCCGCCGCCGGGCTGCGTGGGGCAGCGGCTGTCGGCGCTGGGCGTGCAGTTGCAGCCGGCCGAGCGCCTGCACTCGGAGCTCGACATCCCGCGCTCGCCGCACACGCCCTACAGCCTGCAGCTGCTGCTCGACATGTTCCGCGACCAGTACCTCGCCTTCATACTGCGCCTCAACTCGCCCGAGTACGCGCACGATGTGAGACAGCAGATCGAAAGGGAAAAGGTCAGTCGCTCACAAGCTACTTGCAAGCAATTTGATTGCAAAACAAAGGCTGATTGAGTAGGCGATATTTTTTGCGATGCAACGATTAATATTTTAGACTAAAGCAATGTTTTAAATTCGGAATAAAATATGTGTGATTTCGGCTACACGACTACATGTTGGTTTGATATTTTAGTTTGTTAATTCGGGGTTAACCTACAATTACAAAAAATTGATTGTAAATTTAAATACATTATGCAAAAAAAACTTAAATGTACCAACTGTTGCATTTGAATATTAAAAAACTTATTGACTTAATTCAGTATTACTATATATAATATTATAGAATTATATTCCTTAAAGTAGTATTCATTGCACCACTAAACCGTGTGTTTTCATACAATTATGATAATTTATGATATACAAGTGACTAACACGTTATCTTAAATAATTTAATTTTTGCTGTTTAAATATTTTATTTCGGACTGTTCTCATTTTTTTTTATATTCGATGATTATAACATTCTCATTTAATCTTTGTGTGTAAAATATTTTCCATGTATTTAAAATAATTCGATGATTATAACCCTTGGTTTCAAATTTTTAATCCAGAGTTTTCATTACTTCTAAGTCAGATATCTCTTAACGCGTATCGTTAAGAGATATCTGATAGATACTTAATAGATAAAAAAGATACCCCGTTTTAAGCACAGCAACGTTCAATATGATTTAAATACATTAATTATAATGAAAGTGTGCTTTTGGTTTTATATTAACTTCTTTATTTTCTCGAGTAGTTTTTTTCTAATGCGTATACACAGTACAACTTACCTTTTTAAGTTTTTTTTTATTGATTGTCCTGACCATATTTCCATTTTTTTGTTTTAATATCTAATAAGTTCTATAATGTAAACTTATCCGAGAATATTTATATATTATACTTGCAAGTTATTCAGAAATGCTGAATTAATGGGGTTTGCTATCTACTATATATGAGGAATCTTCCTTAATGACGAGAGTGGCTTCGCGTAACAGACCTACTTTAAAAGAAAAGGTAACATGTGTTTGAAGGCATTAGCAATATCTTAATTAAGCAATTGTTATCTTTACAGGAGAGAAATCAAAAACTGAAGTCCCGCGCTTCTCAATTAGACAAACAGATAAATGTATTGATCAGCGACAGCGTTGCACTCTTAAAAGCACGTATGAGTGAGCTTGGCATACACGCGAACAACACTGTGGATCTACTGGCAAAAGCTAAGGAAATTGTCGGGAGGCACAAGGAACTGCAAAGCAAAGCGAGCAAGCTACAAGCTCAGGTAATTTTTTTAATTGTGCTTAGTGCGTAATTAATAATAATTATTATATTTCACTTATTTTTCATATTTTGTATTGTGAATAATGATATCGTTTCCCAGGTAAACAACATAGAAGCTGAGCAAGCTATTCTCGTTAAACAACGAACTTTTGAAATTACTGAAAAGTATCGCCAGATGGGCCACGTACCTCCAGATGTTGAAATCACTCAGAGCATCGCCCACGATTGTATTTTAAAAGAAATCTCCGCTACACTAGCCCATCGAAAAAGATTGCACGCGCAGGTGGGCCACTTGCAGAACGAAATTATACAGATGGAAAGAGCCAGTGAGCATAAAGTTACGGCACCAACCGTGCCCGTGGCGACGGTGAAACCGCACACGGTGAATTCGAAGCCTAGAAAGTCGAGAGAGCATCGCTCACGGTCGCAGGAGTGGCCCGATGTACCCGAAGTAGGAAAAATTGAAGAACAGAATCCGGAAATTCTCGCACAAAAAATACTGGAGACCGGGCGGCAAATCGAGGCTGGCAAGATCGCGAAGCCGAACGTTATTGTAAATGGATACGCGAGGGATCCCGACCGGCTCATGGAGCACCACAGACAAGCGAAGGCAGCGACGCCCATTTTCCGGACGCAGCCACAGCCGCAGCGACACTGCCAGCAACCGCCGCTTGCGCACCGCCAGTCACCCGTCAAGCAGCAGAAACCGCTCAACGTCGTGACCAAGGTACAGGAGTCGCCAAAGGTGATAAACTTTGAGGACCGCCTCAAGAGTATAATAACGTCGGTGCTAAATGAAGACCAGGAGCAGAGGAAGGCATCGCGACAGCCCACGCCGAACCACGCGTATACAAATGGCTATGTACGCCCAGTGAGCGGGCAGCAGCATGCGGCGTTCGGGCCACGGCCGCTGGTCGGTGGGGTGCCGCCGAGCGGATACGCGCGCCCGGCCTGCCGCGACTTGCGTCGCGAGCGCTACGCCTACGAGCGGCGCCCGGAACCGCGAGCCTCGCACGCCTCTCACATCTCACACGCCACGCACGCGCCTCATGGCATGCTCGAATTGCGTCACCATCATTCCGTGCAGCCCGATTACACACAAGTTAGTATTACTACTCTGGTTTCTTTCTTATGTTCGTTAGTTAAGCTCGGCGGTGCATTATAAACCCACCCACGTGATTATTATATGTTTATTTCAACCGGTTCGAACGACTGACGTTATAACACTCTTGAGGCGGTTTTGCTGCAGTAGTTAATTATGTTGAAAATAAAATGGATTAAACGTAACTCGGACAATAAAAAACTTCTTGAAACTACATTTAATAAAACACTGAAACAACAACAGGTGTCTCCGGCGAAGCTGGCGCTGCGGCGACACCTGTCGCAAGAGCGGCTGGCAGCGCCCGGCGCGCGCACCATCGGCGACCTGGTCAACGGCGAGATTGAGCGCACGCTCGAGATATCCAACCAGAGTATCATCAACGCAGCGGTTAACATGAGCGCGCGTTACCACGAACCGGCCGCGCCACATCAGCCCCTTGAAGGTATTAAACCCCAAAAGTACATTAATAATAAAGTAGCAGTCTTTATTGTCCCACTACTGGACAGTATTTGTGTTAGTATTGGACCGGGGAATGTTGTTGACATGCCCTCGAAATTAAATTTTCATTATTTCTTAGACATGCAAGTTTCCTCTCGATGTTTTTTTTCGGCGCCGAGCATATGATAAATTTATGTATAACAATTTTAGTAGTGTAAAATTGTAAATAAAAATTTAAGTGCTAAATTTACACCGATATTCGAATCCCGGTCACTTTTGTACGATGAAATCAAAGATCCACACACCACACAAAGAGACCACTAAGCTACTACCACATTATTTCTTAGTGTCATAACAATAGCATATCTAAAGGTGCCAAAAATTACGATTTACATTATCCAAAATTTCATATGTAACTGGTGATTGTGATTATGAGGAGTTCCAATATCCAATATCCTTCAATTAGGTGGTATTTTTCTTCTCTGCCTTGGAGTCTGACCATCAGGCGGATAAAAAATATCCACCTCCAAACTTAATGAGAGGGTCTCATGATGAAGGTGTCTCCATCATTATCATTATATTATATGGTATTGCTATCATCTTAGTTACGAACACCTAAGTTTAGAATTCTATGCGACAGAAGTTGTAGAAAATTTACTTAACTTTTTGCAAATACTACACAGATGTAGCAAGCGCAAGTGTATCAAAAAGCAATTTTTCATTGACGAACTGTGGTGCTCTGCCCTTTTTCCCCACACAAATAATATAATATATCATGTATATATAATATGTCATGATGAATGATGATGATAATATTTTATTTTTATTTAAATGTTTGATGGCGAGTATTTCGATAATACCCATAATACCAAACATCGCGGGGGTTTGCTGTAGTTTGTTTGCACAGAAACTTGACGGTATCATATTGTTTAACTGTTCGTGATTGATTAAGCATAAAAAAACAAGAATAAACTATGTAGTTTAATCACTCAGTCAAAAATATATATATATATTTTTGTAAAACCTTAATTCTAATAACTTATAATAATTCTTTAATTTACTTATTCGAAATAAATTTTAAAAAGATATGAACGCGGTATAAGAAATTGTCCTTATAGTTAAAAATAAAGTTATATTGAAAGCGACTTATTGTTTATGCTTATGACATTTCGGATAAAGCATCACTTGCTACACCGAGCTTCGTGGCAATCTTTGGGGGAGGCCTATGTTCAGCAGTGGACTTCTGATAGGCTGAAATGATGATGATGATCACTCGCTACTCGATTACGACACAGCAATTCTTTAAGAATTAAGACATCTTTGATAAATGTATCGACAAAGCTCCGTAACAGTTGTCACATGTAACAATGGTACCGTTTGCATAGTTAAAATTATCATACAAAGTTACATTTTGAAACTTAAATTTTGCTGCAGAAAATTTTATAATTTTTTTTAACACGATAAATGTAACTTAAACGCAAAATTAGTTTTACTGACCTTGAAATTCAAAATGAATGCTTATGCTTTATCTAAAAAAGAACATGTCAGTAAGGTTCATATTTTATTTATTTTTATTACTAGGGATGTAAGTTCTATAGTTGCTTTTATCTAATCAGTTTGTTGTAAGGAATTTTTCAGCATGATGGAAATTAATATTAGGGAAAAACTTATACTCTTTTTTAATACTAAACGTACATATAATAGTAATCAATCTTATATATAATAAATATTAGGTACTAAAATATGAAATTACCATTTGATATTGAAAAATTCAAACAAAATTATATTTATTTATTCGAAGTATTCAACCACTAATAGAGATAAACAGGGTAAATACTACATTGCTGCCATTGCGAGGGAAGATCATTTAAGCCTTTGCGATAGAAGTTCATTTATCCCTTTGCGATAGAACTCTGGGGATCTGGACTCTACCAAAATTCTATAAAGAAATTTTGTTTTGTTTCTAATTGCAAGTCTTGTAATTTTAAAACGGTTTGTCGAGTACTGTGAGGTCTTGTCGTTACGTCCAAAGTCTCTTAATTTCTGTATCTACTCATCAAAGCAACTTAAGCTTCAAGGCGTGCCTAAGCAAGAAGATTGCGTTACAGTGGACGATATGAATAGCAGGTTAGTGGAAACGGTCCACGCGGTAGGAGCTAAGTTTTGCAGGACCCGCCGCACGAACAGGCCTCAAAAACTCTCCGATCACCCTCTTAAACTCATGAAAGCCAGGCGTGAGTAGAAGCTCCAGTCTACAACGGATGCGTCAGCATATCGGTAACTGAATAGACAGATCTCTCCAAATGTATGAGGCAACACATACGCAAATTTAATACAGCTTGTATTGAAAGAGCGAGGAACAAAGACTCCAAAGTCTTCGCCAGAGATCTGTCTATCGGAAAGAGCCAAATGATCAAGTTGAAGACCGAAAGCGCCGTAGTTATTTCCGCTGGAGCCGAGATTTTGAGTGAGGTCGGGAGATTTTACGGACAGCTGTACACAACGTCGTTGAAACCACATACTGATGTGAGTAACGACCCAGATGCCAAGCTTATCCGACATTATTCCGATGACACCCCGGACGTCAATCTGAGCGCGATTAGGATGCCTCTCAAACAGCTTAAAAACGGCAAAGCGCCGGGTGAGGACGGAATTACAGCTGAGCTTCTGAAAGCGGGTGAAAAACAGATACTTTTTGTCCTTCAGAAGCTGTCTAATTCAGTCATACATGGCGGTGTTATGCCGAAAGCGTGGAGCAGAAGCGTGGTTGTCCTATTCTTCAAGAAAGGGGATAACTGCCTTTTGAAAAATTATAGACCGATATCGCTTCTAAGCCGCGTCTACGTGCTGTTTTCGAGAGTCATCTCAAATCGTCTAGTAAACAGACTTGACGACTTCCAGCCTCCCGAACAAGCCGGATTCCGAAAATGTTATAATACCATAGACCACAGACATACTCTTCGCCAGATTGTACGAAAGACCGATGAGTACAATTTACCATAATGTCGGGCGTATGTGGACTATGAGAAATCCTTCGATTCTGTCGAAATTTGGGCGGTTCTCCAGTCTCTCCAGCGGTGCCGGATAGACTCGTTATATCCAAGTGCTGAGGTGTTTGTACAATGAGGCTACAATGTTTATCCGAGTACAGAACCAGAGTACGAAACCAATCCAACTGCAGAGAGGTGTAAGACAGGGTGATGTCATATCCCCGAAACTCTTCACCGCTGCATTGGAAGATGTTTTCAAGCAGCTGAACTGGAAAGGATACGGTATCAACATCAATGGCGAATACATCACTCACCTTCGATTGGCCGACGACATAGTTCTTATAGCAGGATCGCTAGAGGAGATTAGCACAATGCTCAATGACCCCAATAGTGTCTCCCAACAGGTTGGTCTTAAGATGAACATGGACAAGACGAAGATTATGTCAAACGTCGATATGTGTGACCAATACCGGTTGTTTTTGGGAACAATAGGCTCGAAGCTGTAAGCTAGTACGTATACCTGGGACAAATTGTTCGATTAGGTAAGTCCCCAGACCCAGAGGTCAGTCCAACTCGGCTGGGCTGCGTTCGGGAAACTAAGTCATATCTTCTTATAGAGTATACCGCAAAACCTCAAGAGGAAAGTATACAACCAGTGCTTGTTGCCTGTGATGACATACGGAACTGAGACTTTGTCCTTCACTCCAGGTTGTATGAGGAAGCTGAAAGTTGCTCAGCGCGCCATGGGAAGGACTATGCTCGATTTTTCTCTGCGCGATAGAGTCTGCAACGATGATATCCGCAGCAGAACTAAGATAACCGACATAGCCATAAGGATCCGCAAGGTGAAGTAGCAATGGGTTGGCCCCGTAGCTCGCAGAACTGACAACCGTTGGGGAAAAAATATTTCTCGAGTGGCAGCCACGTACAGGCAAACGCAGTGTAGAACGATCCCCTACAAGATGGAGTGATGACCTGCATAGTGTTGTGGGAAGTCGATGGATACAGGTGGCTTAGGGCCGAGCTTCGTGGCAATCTTTGGAGGAGGACTTGTGATAGGCTGAAACGATGATAAATTTTGAAGACCTTGGTTGTTTGATAAGGATCGGCTTCCACTATAACTTTTAATTCGTCGTTAATAACCTTAGTGTCTGGTCTTCCTCGTGCTTCATTCTTCAAGTCGAAGTTTCCATTAGCAAAGTGATTAAACCTAAAACGCACCAGTGCGTTCGTTAGTCATATCCACTCCAACGAAGCATTAATATTGCGAGTGGTCTCTACTGCGGTAGAACCACGTTGGAACTCGTATTCGGAAATTACTCGTAATTTTTCAGTCTCAAATAGTGAATGTAATAATAATCAAAAATCAACCCATAGATTTTGTGTATCATGCAGGTTTAATTTATATCTTAGTGAATATTATTCCATAATTTTAAGTGATAAGTATTACAAAAAAGAAAATGACTGTTTATACTTTTTAACAACTTATACTACTACTCAATAGTAATTATAAATGTATTATTATAAGCTGGTTAGTACCCTTGCACTAGTGATGCTGCTCCCCATCACTAGAGTTTGTGGATTTGGCTTCGACAAATTCGAATGGGTTTTCCGCTATCTTTCGGTCGCCAGATCCTCGTATGTTTGCTAGCAGCGTGCAACACGTGCAGGTAGAGCAAATGTAGTGGAATTTGTTATGATATTTTAATGATGAGATGTGACTCGGATTTCCGATTAGTTAGGTTCTTAGTGAGGTAGCAATGATAGGGCTCAAAACGGGCCTCCGGTTTTGTGATGACTTAAGTAGGAATAAGATTACAACCTAAGGCTTTTTCTTTATTTATTGTTGTTTATAAAAACCTGTTTTACAAATTTGTAGGACTAGCGGCGTGCTTACAAGCGCGGGTGCTGGCTTCGGAGTACTGGCGCGGGCGCAACGGCGGCGAGGCGGAGGAGGCGGGTCGGCGCCGAACGCCGCCGCCTGACCCGCACTCCAACACCTCCACGCCGCTCGTCGACGAGCTGCCCGATGCCGCGCGCCCGCCCGGTAAGCGCGCCTCCGTAAGACACTATACGGACGTAGAATGGACATCGCTGACATTATGATGTGTTACTCATTATTAGAGTGACTAAAAACAATTTCTTAATGTTTGTAAAATCCGAGGACAATGTCGATCGTCCTAGTAACATATAATGAACTTTATGTATGTATGTATATATTCACGCTTTGTTCCCGTCGGGGTAGGCAGAGAAAATCTTCTTCCACTTGCTACGGTCCTGACATACGTCTTTTGCTTCTCCCACTTTCATGAATCTTCGCATGCATGCTCGTTGGTTTAGGATACTATTGGCCTGGCCTTTTTTCAAAACGTCTCCGATTTGATCGTGAAATATTCCCCATTCATCATATTACCTGCCATCGCTCTCCTTTCAATGTCACATTCGTACCTTCCATCTCTCGTAAACATTGTTCCCAAGTAAACAATCTCATTCACTTGCTCTAAACTATCTTCCCTAATCTTGATACATTCTTCCGTCATCCTCTCCTTTCTTTCAAACACCATAACCTTTGTCTTATTAACGTTTACTTTCATTCCCTTTCTTTCCAGTCCCCCATTCATTATTGTCACCATTGCCTGCACTTCCTCAGTCGATGACGCAAGTAAGACTTGATCGTCGGCGTAGAGTAAACATTGAACAGGGAACTCATTCATTCTTAGTCCACAATCATTCTCCTTTAAATCTGTCAAACAAATATCTATGAATAAATTGAACAGCCATGGGGATGCTACACAGCCCTGTCTAACACCTTTAAGGATATCAAACCAGCCCGTGTATGTCCCGTTAATTCTGATACAAGGCCGGGAACCCTCATATTTCAGTGCTCGTATCAGATCACTGTTCATTCACTCCATGCAAAGATAGTGCCGACCACGATTCATCCCTCAGTACTTTGTCATAGGCCTTCTCCAAATCTATGAAAGCGCAAAACTTTTTGGTTCTTAGCCAAATACTTTTCAATTATGCACCTTAAGGAGAATACCTGATCCGTGCATCCCATCCCCTTTCGAAATCCTGCTTGCACATCCCATATATTTTCCTCAGTTTCATCCATGACTCTTTCTATCAAAACTTTAGCATACAATTTGCCGACGACACTGAGTAGGCTGATACCTCGGTAATTTTTACAATCTTGTTGCGACCCTTTTCCTTTGTACAGTGGCACGATTACAGCCTTGCACCAGTCTCCCTGTACTAGGCCCATTGTCCAACACAGGTTGAAAAGGCGATACAACTGACTAGCTACCACGCCCTGTCCAGCTCTCAGCAATTCGACCGCCACCCTATCATATCCCGCTGCTTTACCTTTACCTTTCATGCTCTTCAGTGCTTTCATAATCTCATCCATACTTATGTCTCTGTCTGATTCACGTTTATTTGTTTCTTGAGGAGGCGTTCCTGCATCTGCTGATGCCTCAACTCTTTCAAATAGACTTTCAAAATATTCCTTCCATCTCTTTAGTACACATTCATCTCCTTTTATAATATTATCATCCTGACTTCTAATTTTAGAAAGCTCTGAAATTACTGACTTTCTAATCTTGACTTGGCTAATCTAATCGATTTTCAGAACATTTTTATGTTCGCACGGAAGTTATCAGAGAGGCGCCTATCCAATTCATCCGTATTCTCTTCTTTTCTTCTCCTAACAACCTCTTTCACCTACGCTTTCAACTTTTTGTAATCCTTTCTTGCATCCTTTACATCCTCAATGGTCGCGGATATTTTTCTATGATTAGCTTTTGTCGCTAACCAATGCAGCCATGCCTCCATTCACCACCCACTTCTTCATCCACCCAAATATTCTTATGTCTTCTACCTTTCCTCCTTTTAGAAACACCATATACATCAATCGCAACATTTACCAATCCATCTTTAAATGTCTTCCAAAACTCTTCTATCTCACATACCTCATCTAAATCAGTACATCGCTCTTTCAACTTTATGTCCAACCTCAATTCAGTTACTGCTGTGTAATATAATAAAATTAATAGTTAAATTTCATAGAAAATGTACATGAAATTCTTGTAGATTAAACAAATTTGTTTCAGATCTGTGCATTTAATATTTTTATTGCACGACAACCTTTGTGCATGGGCAGGGGGTGCGCGAAAAGTTTTAGGTAATTAAGATTAATAAGGCCTTTTAATTTAATGATTTCTGCGGCTTGCGCGAGCTTCACACATTGAAATGCATCACATCTCGTGTATAACTTTGCTGGGCGTGTCCATTCTATGTGTACTTATGTACTAATCATACACCTGGTCGTATTCGAGTCGGTGTTAACGGTTCGCGATACGAAATCACACCACGTTCGTTTCAGAAGGCGAGGGCGGCGAGGAGGTGGAGGAGAGCAAGTGGCAGGATCGAATCGCGTTTCGGTTCGATCAAATAATATCGTTTGCGTCGACCGCAATGGAGGACAAGCGGCGGCGGTCGGACGAAGCGTGCAATACGTCCCCGGACTCGGGGATAGGACACGGCGAACCGGGGCGCGCGGCGGCGGGCCCGGCTGTGTCGACAGGCTCGGGGACGGGTTCAGGCATGGTCGCGGGGGTGGGTGTAGGCGCGGGAGCGGTGTCAGGAGTGAATGTGGAAGCGCGCTCGCCGTCGCCGCTGCCGGCGCACCACTTCAAGAAGCGGTTCTTCCGGCGCGAGCGCTGGGGCGCGTGGAGCGGGCCGCCCCCGCCCGCTGCAGTGGACTGGGAGCGGCCGGCGATGTGACGACCGCGCATGTAGCGCTGCGACGTGTGCCGCTTCTCGCACCGCCGCGACGCAACCCTAGCGTAATTTAACATAATACTATCGGAACACTGCCGACTCGAGACAACGTACGAACGTATGTAATATATATAGATGAGCCGTGCGGCTCATCGGAGCATTCGCGTGCGGCGACTGCCGACGTCTCTTCGCACGTTGATCGTCAAATTTTTTTGTTATATTTTTCTTTCGAATATATTGTAATGTAATTATGTATATTATTGAGTTTATATTATGTTTAAGAATTGTAATTATTTAATATTAGGTTTATGTCGCCTTTTTATTCGGGCGTTTTGAAAAATTAACGCGCCGTGACGGGATTGTATTTCATGTGTTCATTTAGGTCTTAGAGTTTGAAATACATGACTCGGTGCAGCGGTTCGTTTTTACACCGATCGTTTGATGAATGTTTGTTGTTTTATGTGTTTTGTTTTACAATGTTACGCAAGCTCAGTCTGAATAATGTCAATCATTTCTTCGGGTAGTCGTAAACCTTAGAGGGGTGTATGTGAATAACGAATTTGTACATAAATATAATATTTTGTAAAATTAATAAGAACAATCATATAGTTCCATTGGATTAACTGGTAATGTACAATAAGAATGAAATATGTAATAATAAATTAAACTGCGGGCGATGATTCACTACAGGTCTAAAAATATGAGAAATTCTTTCACGAGATAATTGTGTAAACAGTAACTTAGGTACAAATAGGGAGCAATTTCATTTCGCTATTATAATTCTCATATTAATATTTAAACCTTGAAAAGTTCATTTTCATTTAGTTATTTTGATTAAGGTTTTACTTATTTGAAATGCCTTCGGTAACAACTTCGGTATTAATAAGCTCCAGCAATTCATAGCCGTTTTTATTTCAATAATAAACTTAAACAGTTTTATTATCAGTTGCATTGAATGCATGTGCCAAATGCTATTTATCCCTTTGAAATAGTGTGGCATTTTATATTTTCATAATGTACACAATTTTAGCACTTAATAAGTGTAAGTAAAGATAGCACAAATATCAGCAATAGAATCGTGGAAAATACCTAACTATATAATAAATAATTCAATATACCAAATTTGACGGTGCTTCATATTATTATGATTATTATAGTAAGCAAACCAGAAGTAGTATAATCTTTTTATAAAGTAACGTGTGTTTTTTGTAGAGGTTTTCAGTTCAGTGGACTTTTTCACAAGAAGAAAGTAACTACAATGTTGTTTATTTGGTCAAAAACTTACCAAACTGGTTTTATATTTATGTTTACACTAAAAGTGTAGTTTCAATCAGAGGCGGCCCCGACGGTAGTCACGGAAGGCGCCGAACAATTGTAACTTAGCGGTGGGAATGGATATTCGCCAGACTAATAAAGTTCACTGTAATTATATTGTTATAATATAATTCTTATAAATATATTGTAATAATTTTATTGTCTTAAGGTATATCCAGGAATTTTATTTTATTTAAATCAAAATTTTCTTTTTAACAAGGCTTCAATATGGTTGAATCAATCGTCATACGATCGAGTTGCAGCAACCTAGGTTAGACTAGCCGCCAATTGTTATGATGTTTCCACTGTTACAGATTTAAAATCCGGTGCCTTAGCGCTATTCGTTTTTAGATTTAATAGTTAGTGCAAGATAAAAAAAAAATGCATTTTACAAATCATGAATAAGCGTCCATGTGATATTGATACGGGAAGCTGGGGCGAAGAGTATGGCAAAACAAGTATGTGTGTCAATTGTTAAGATATTAGAAATTTCTTATTTGTCATGAACATAAAATTTTACCATTAATACTATTTTTTTAGGGTTTTTGTAGGCAACTGTGACACAGAAACAAAACATTACCTGTATTTGTTTCAGTTAATACTGAAAGATATGTCAATAAGTGCCTGTGGCTTTCGATGCTGTTAAATAGTAGCTAGTTGCACGAGCTAGTGGCGCCTTTTCATCTGAGCTCTAGCAATTCATTTAGAAAATTCTATCCTTAACTATCAATAACTTTAAATCCACTTTCTACTTGATGGAACTATATTCAAAGTATAGTATATTTTGAACCTCTTATGAAAACGATGGATAAACATTAGATAAAAATTAGAGAAAACCAAAGATTCGGTTCACGGTATTTTCTAAAATATAAATGTAGGTTCTTAGTGAAATTCAACATAACGAATGATTTTTTGAAATAAATGAAATTTTGCAATGGTTAATAACAAATCTTTATACATTACATGTTTTTTTTTATCCTGTCGCAAGTCTAAACGATACGAAAATTATTTACTTTAAATATTGTATACAGAACATTAAAATAGATTTCATTAAAGAAACTTAAAACTATATTAATTTGAATGTGACCGGAGGATTAGTTAAAATTCGCTAAAGAAGAGTATCCGCCTTGTAGGAGTAAGGCTTACAATAAAAATAAGGATATCTTTATAAACTTATTTTTCTTAGATAATTTGTTCCTTAATAACTTTAATTGATGTCATTAAGCTTTAGAAACCTCTAACCTCATTACTTTAATTAATTTTACGTAGGAGTTTTTAACTTGATTGTGCGTCAAAATTTATTGCGAATCTTTACTTTGCTTTCACTTAGCATTAAGATTTCATAACACTTTATCTAAGAATTTTATTGGTATTTCACTGTTGTTAAATTATTTAATTAACTACTGCCGATTCATATCACTAAGTATTTTTTAATTGAATGAAGTTTGCAATATTTTTTATCAAATTTATAAAAAGGGTATGGGTATTTAATGTACGTAAATGGGCTATATGTTAGGTATTTATTGTAATCAGTTGACAAATAATTTGATTATTAGTGTATTAACTTACGACAGATTATAATTAAGTTGTATCATATTGCTAACGATTCTTTTTGTTAGCAAATCCTTACTATTGTACAGTGGGGAGAATTCATAGTGAATTTTCATATTATGACAATGGTGCCTTCTGGTGAATTTATTAATTTTTTTTAGAAGTTGTAGACGAAATGTCGCTGTTCTGATAATTCACTCACGAACTCCGATATTTTTAGTAGCTTATGACAATAAAAATATTATTTAAAGTTCAGTCCTCATGTAAACAATAACTCTTTTTGAAACAAAATGCCCATACCGTGGTAGTATATTCTAGATAATAATTGATCATGAAATTTGGATAAGAATGTGTATAATAATATTTTACAAAAGCTATAGTAAATAGTTTGATACCTATGAAGTAACTGCGTTCACTGAATGAGATTCTCGGGAAATGTTTGTAATACATAAACGGCTATACCATGACATCTATTTAAAAAAAATGCTTGAAAATCTATTAAAAATTTCGAAAATTTCCAGTAAGGAAAGAAATGGCCAATAACTATTCTTTGTGTTTGCCGTGTTGTGTATTGTAAACATTGGAGTGTGTTGGTTTGTGATTGTGCCTGAAAAACTCACCAATGCCGCTCCAAACCTCAAAATTATGTATTTGTATAATAAGTAAGCTTAAAATCGTGTACATACCAGTAAGGTAAGATGTGTGTATGTATGGCATAAAAATTATACATGACCAGATCGACTCGAAGAGTGATGATTACATTATTCAGTTTTGACTAACATTTACTTTTATTGGGGAAAATGAGCTAATCAGTGTGACGTCTAAAATAGTACAAATGAGAAGACTTATTGTCGTAAGCCTCGGACTATTCAACATTGCAAATGGTAGGTTTGAAATGTATCCCTGTGTAGTAGTTTTATTTTGTACTAAAAGTTAAAAATAAATGAGTAATTATAATATAATTGTTTTTACTTTTGATTTTATATATTAAAATGTACAACTATGAAGTATCATTAATATTATTATATTATCATATAGATGTTGAATTACAGTGTGTAGTAGAAAGTATATAGCATTGTATAGATGTTTGATATTCCTAGTAAACTTTCTTTCTTAAAAGGATGTTGATCCTGAGGTTGTCAGTTGTCTGAGGAAGCAACGCCGAAATTAGTTTACTTCACTTCCACGGTATCGTATCCTATGCCGTGTGACTGGCGATCTGCTGGATTGGAAACAGGAAACAAACGATACAGTCAATCTATAACTCGCGAGTCACTACGCGACCTATTCATAGAGACTTTATCTTTTAAAAACACGTACGAAAAAGGTATTAATATTTACCTAACAACAGGTCGAGCCGGCCCATTCGAGATGCAGCTAAAGCCGCCGCTTGGCTCTACCAAGTCCAAAAAGGCATCACACACCATACAGAACAATAACTGTAGGCGGCAGAAATGTAGCAGTAAGAGTGTGGTATCTACCTAAACTACCTCTAGGCATAGAAGGAACGAACCACTGACATATACGCCAGAGGGTCTTCTAAAAACTAAAAAGATTTTTTGTGTAAATGCATAAAACTTTACAATCAAATCTCTTAAAGATATAGTGCAACAAATAGACACAATTTTTAAGAAGCTTTTAAAAGAAATTATTCAAAAGGATCTACTTTAAAATCTGTTATAAAAATATATATCTATAGATAGATCAATACATCTAGTGGAAAATAAATCCTATTCTGCACTGTACTTTCATGTCCTCTGGGTACTGATATGTAAATGACATGTAACATGACGTTAAAAAAACCGAGAGTTTCGTGCTGGTTCTTCTCTGAGGTCTAGTTTTGCGAACTGCGCGAACTGGTGTAGACTGACGTTCACAAGAACATTAAACAAGTCTAAATTGGATTAAAAAGTTTAGACTTTGAAATTACATTGTTAACTGTAACCGTTTGTAAATATTTTTCTATACTTATATGATGTATGTGATTTCTTGAGCTGTATTAATTTTAGCATCATAATTAGCGTACTTTGATTTTCTGCGTCTTTTGCGAAACACACGCCGTCATTTTATCTATTTTTGTTCAACTGGCACGGACATCTCATTAGTCGACTTGTTTGATCGCATGTGTTCGCAACGCAGCTGCTGGAGTAAAGAACGTCTTTCGTACCAGCCTCTACCGGGGGCCTGACCTATATTTCGTGTTCCACAATAATTGATTGCCACCGAGTGATGTCCCACGCGGATATATCATATTTGCGGTTACGTTCACCGGTATTTCACAATAATTAAGTTACTAAAAAACTTTTTTGGTTACTTCGAGCCAATGACGCTATTTCATCAAAGCTATCAAAGGGGGGACTTATTGGTCTTCTCTGCAAGTCAACCCAACGAAACGTTGTGGCGGGTACTTATTAATGACTGGTATAACTATAAAAACAAGTAAATATTCAAATAAACGAAGCATTTATATAAAGCTTCAATAAATATGAACCATTTATTTTGAAAATGGGGCGTCCTTTTTTTTGTTATAACCATTTATTTAAATACTTCAATAAATTTAAAAATATTGGTAAGTATTAATTGATATTTTTTGTATTTTGTCACAAAATCCAAGTCTTTATAGTGCTGTCTAAAAAAAGTAAGAATCATATCAAAACTAAATGGACTTGGCACTCTTTCAAAATTAATGAATTATTGTAATCGTTCATTGAATTGCGAAATATTTCATTCGTATCAGCCTTTTTTTCTTTAAATAAAAAATACACTGTTCAAATTTTTATAAATATTTATTCATTTGATAAAAGGTGAAACAAAACAAAGAATACGTAGACAATACAACAACAAAAATAACGTGTGTATTACACGTTATGTACGCACGTAAGAAGTTATACTTCTATAGCGTAATAAAATAAAAATAATAATTTAAAAAAATAAAAATAATACATACCTCAAATATATAACCCCTCTTAAAAAAGTTTTCAATATTAATAACCACTATTATCACGAATACTCACAATATATTATAATTCATCACCAAATATCATTGACACAAATATCTATCTCTACTGATATAAAACACGTGTTGCAGATTCATATATATTTGAATAACTACCTTGAATATAGTAATAATTCTCACGAAAACTTGAGATACAATGAAGAACCAACTTCATGGTGTTGCTTTTAGGTGTCGGTGTGGGTGCGCGTCGCAAATATTCTTATATATAGTAACGTATAACTTCAACAATTCATTTTTATTTATTAAGAATTTCAATTAAATTATACATATTCAGTGTATACGTAGATATTATACCTATATATAAATAAATCTTTATTTACTACTTAACATTTTAAAATATCCATGATGAGCGGGAGGTACAAATGGTAATGAATCCATCACATTAAGGCCAACTTTATTTTTCTGTTTTGGCCAGTTCACATGTCACTAAAAGCTATGTGTTTTTGGGTTGTCTCAGTCTGTAAGTGCTTCAAACGAATTAAATCAAATAATTTATTTTGTGAACATAGATTATAATAGTTATTTTATTATTATATTATGGTCAGTTATTAATAATATTTATGTATACTATGACACGTCAATAAGCATACAAAACAGAAACATGATTTTATTCGGGTTTAGTAAAATATATGGATCAAATAACTTATAATAGGTATCGTTTTAGTCATATTAAATTGGCTTATTCGACAATAGAAATATTCGACAAAGTCAATCTTAGTGGCGTCATCTCTCGTGGACTTGCAATATCTCTTAAATACCTTATCAATAGTTTATTATCAGTGACAATAAAAAACAAACGTTATTCCGTCGAGCGAAAGCTTATTATCGTAGGTCAATATTCATAGCGCTATCATGGTGTCGCTTTTGGGCGTCTGTGTGCGTCTCGTAAAAATTCACTCATAATTTTTCCCAAACGCGCCAAAAGAAGTATAGCTTCAGAAATAAATTATAGATTATGTATGTATATTAAATAAAAATATCAAAAACATCTTTCGATTTTAATTTATAATTTATTATAATGTGATCAGAGAGCGTTGTGGCGTGAAAGACGATGTAGTGACACGAATTGAGAAAGGGATGCTGAGCTGGTTTGGACATGTAGAGAGGATGCATGAAAGTAGGTTGACGAAACAAATATATGAGGTGAGTGTAAATGGTAGAATCGGGAGCGGAAGGCCTAGGCGAACATTTCAAGATCAAATCGGAGACCTTTTGGAAAAAGTCCGGTCAAGAGTACTCTAAACCAACGAGCATGCATGCGAAGATTGATGAAAGTGGAAGAAGCGAAAGACGTATGTCAGGACCGTAGCAAGTGGAAGGAGATTGTCTCTGCTGTAAATATATATACATTTTATTTTATTGCGCTGCACGGTGCTCGAATTTTCCACCTTCGATTGCGAAATCATAAGTCTACTAATAAAAGGACGCGTATAATCGACATGAATAATCGACGGTGCTTTCAATTTATTCGTTCGCCCATTTCGCTGACCATTCGGTTGTCTGCCAGTTACGATCGATCGAGGCGATATGGCATCTTAGTATTAAATGACGTGCTAAGCGCTTAGTAACAATTTAACAATAGAAGAATTCTGTCTCCACTTTCATACGATTGGTATCGAATGAAAGGAACAATCGAATGTATCGATTGTTTTTAGTAATAATTACTATCGCTAGTTGATAATTGACCTTGACAGCTGAACGTAGAACTATATCAAAAGGAGGTTGACAGGTTTAATCATAGAGTAGGGTAATAATTAAATGAAAAATGTTCCTAAATTGTTTGTAAATTTAAAAATAGAAAAAATAGATACATTATTTGTTTGGGTTGACTGCACTCTATTCTACGATATGGTGTTGAACTTTTATTATAATGATATTATTAAACAAATATAGGCATATTCCTATCCATGGAAGTGGTCATTAGTGCTCTAATGAAATTTGTGACACATTAGTTACATTGTAAACCTCTATATACACCGACTGAAAATATGTGATTATTGATTAGACAAATAGGGTTCTTTTGTAACTTTGTTGGATATTTACGTTGATCACTACCTTTTTATTCTTCTACAAATGAAATGCAACGTCCGAGAACTAGCTCTTTTGAGCGACCAACCATGTTCAATGGAAGGAAGGCTAAACTACAAAAAGATTAGTAACGGAGGATACCGTAATCAAGCAGGTATGGGCAAATATTTATTTGTTATTGAGTTAAGTTTTATTTGTTGTGTTTAAGGTAATGTAGATCATCACAACTTTGCCCAAGAGAGATACCTCTTAAATTGGTCTTAAATTATACCACCTTTTGCCTAAGTCTGTCACTTTTCCTAACTATTAGATGTGTATTTTTTAAAATGAAATAAAATTTTAATTTATTGATAACTATAGGCCACTACTCAAAGTTCAGAATTTATAAGTGAACACTCTGACAAACAGAGGGTAGCTCTGTCATATACAGGTAATAAGTTTTATACTATTTAGAGATATTACAGAATATACTTTCACACTGACAGTGTCTCTGACACTGCATTTGGACCTTCCTAGTTTAGGATAGTTCCGAGTGCAATATCATAGAATAACTTTCTATGAGTGTTTTAAGCAGAGATCAGACTAATAAGGAGAAAAAGCTTTGAAAATCTAATTGCGATCTCCAGGAGTAAACCAAGTCTGGAAATTTGCAAGTTCTGCTTACCTCCATGTGTGACAGGCATGCATGCTTATGTACATATCTTATTATCACATCTAATTTTGTTATGTTACAATCCTCCAGATTGTAACAGAAAGAATCTAAAGGTTGTCTAGAGGAAATTGTTACCCATTACTGTTCTTTGTGTAAAACTCCCAAACCACACTCATTTTTATGGGTGACCATGTTTTATTACAATCATTAACCTTGAATTGACATTTGAATTGTTAACCTACAAATATGTAAACTAATAAAGTGAGTTAGATATGGGTCGAAAATCAAAAGGTGATCCAGCTCAAATTCAAATTGTATTGTGCCAAGCCAATTTAAATGGCCTGTCTAAACATTGATGTAGACTATTTGATACTACTACTTTTTGTTAATAGTTCCCTATGCTGGACTGGACTCTTGTGCGGTCTGTATAATATACCAAAACAAAAATGATGTTTCTTTCCCTTACGCACAGGACACTCCATGTTCTGTGAGTTGGGTTATGGGTCCCTGAACCCGTTGCGCGCCGAGGGACTCATTAGTTACATTGGTGGGCGGGTTACACAGACCCTCCACTAAATTGATAAAAATTGACATCACTCTTTGGATGTATGTATACATAGTTGTCATAAGTATTCTCTTTATTTCTTCCAGATTTAGTATACTTTATTCTTGATGTAACTGATATATTTCTCAGTGACAGTGGTTTCAGGTTTGAAACATGAATAAATTGGGTGGTGCTCTCTGTTGTGAAACGTCCTTAACAAAATCGAGACAGGCAATCAAGTAATGGTTTGTCATACACAAACATATTTTTGCAAAAACAACAGAAATGTCATGTTTAATTTAAATGAATCTCTTTGACCTACTATCTGATGAACTTTGAGAGTTTCTGGAAATAGATGAGGTTGTTTTCCAACCGCTAACAGATGAACATGCTCAAAAATTATTCAGTAGTTGTATACCCTTTTATATTCTTACGGTTGTATTGCTGTGATTTTGAGAAAGGGGCAATGTCAACAATGTCTTCTCCGTGGGCTACTAACATGTCAGCCATTTGTTTGCATGTAACACCAACACCATCAGTTGCTCCTTTTTCATGTCTGGCTTCACTGTAGTTCCATGAATACATTTCTTATTTAGGAAAAATAAAAAAAATTATTTGTTTGCTAAGACATAAAACATAAAGTGATTTTGGTACTGAGTGACTGGCCCATCACTCAAAAAATATAAAATAGTGACTGATTCTAATAATGAAGAAATCCAATCTACAGGCTTAAGATATTGCAGAATCATCATAATCTAAAACCCATTATATGGTACAAAAGCACTGAGACATTATTTATTGCCATCTCAGCCTTTGTAATACACTAAAACTTCTTCAACCATGTTTTACAATTGTTTGTAGCTTATTTAGTTTCACATTCAAGACATTGTCGCACCAAACATGCTTCCTTGAAATAAAATCACAGCATATGATTTCAAGGAAATTATTATATTTTGCTACATCCATAATATTGTGTTTGCGTAGTGCTTCAAGGAGTCGATCAAAATTAACGTGCACTATGCAAAGGCATGTGTCTCGATTGTGAACTGATGGCTATAAGAGCGAAAATGGTCGACAATTGTAGAATATTGAGAGAGAATGGTCCAGTCTCTTCCCGTTAGTTCCCGGTTATACTTTGTACGTAATTTCTTTAATTAATAAAATAAATATCTTTGTTGTTTTATTTGTCCCTTTTTTGCCAGAACATACGTCAGTTATTGTCTTTTTAAACAAAACTGATGATTTTTTTTGGTGTCTACTTGAATTTTATTTTTCTTGGTTTACATTTACTTTGTAAAATTGTGTCTTTTCTACTAATTGCTACTCTTTTGCTATCTTATGAAGGGCTGGTTTACGCAACTCCACGACTGTGCGTGTATTTTGCGTATAGGCAGGTATATTGGTTATTCGAGCCAACCGAGCTCCTCTAAGGAACTCACAAACCCTTAAAGTTACCGGTAATCTCGGGGAGCGACCTCGGCGAACCGAGGTGCTTAGTTCTGTATTCAGCGACCGCTGGACATTGCAGCAGGACTTGGGCCGTCTTTTCTTCATCCTCCATATACGGTCGGCAAAGAGGAGTGTCTGTAACACCTATAGTAAACCTATGTTTGTTAAACGATCCATATCCATACTTCCACGTGGTAGCCCCAAGCGGCAGCTTTTGCAGCTGGAATGGGCCGGCTCGACCGGGTTTCTACCACGGCCTCGCAAAATACCGGCGTGAAGTAGAGGCATCTGGTGGTACTGCGTTTCGTTCGGTAAGTGAGATAACCGGAGGCCCACTCCCCCTACACATCCCTCTCCTCATCCTCCCTCCTGTCTCGCAAATACCCCTAAAGACCGGCAACGCACCTGCAGCACTTCTGGTGTTGCAGATGTACGTGGGCGACGGTAATCACATACCTCCAGGTGAGCCGCTTGCTCGTTTGCCGCTTTTCCTGTATAAAAAAAAATCCAGTTATGCTACTACTAATGATATCTGTTTTTCTTTTTGAGTTTTCATATTTCTTACATTTCCATACAACTGCTTTTCGTTACTTCTCTGGATCATCTTTCTTGATTTCCGAGGTTCTGTTGCTTTGCTATTCTTCTTTGCTATTAACTTTAAAGGTTTTTTTTTTAGTAAAACTCAAGTATAGATTTCAAGCTGGATATTATGTCATCTTTTTCTTTTAATAACTTACTTTTCCTAATTCTGTTTCTTATTGCCATTTGATGACCTACAAATGCTCTCTTGTCAGAGGCTGGTGAACTATTGTGTATTTCTCCAGAAGTTGTGTTAATTGATGGCCTCCGTGTTACTTGATTCACAACACGATTTGTCTTGTCTTCAGAATTAGATGGTGTTGTATTGACAATATGTGCTTTTGTTTGCTCAGCTAACTCTTTTTTTCTTATTTCTATGCATTTTGCTTTTATTTTTCCACTGTTTTCTTTAAGTAGAATCTATAACACTCTTTAGCTTGCTTTCAGCTTTCTTGGATTCATAGTATTCATAGTTTCTTTTTTTCATTAAATTTTAATGACTGCTTCATCTTGTTTCAAACGTTGATACCTCTACTTTTCTTATTTATTGTCCATACTAGCATTTCTGCTCGATCCTTCTACTCGTTAGGTGCCATTTTCAAAAAATTCAGCAATTTTGACGTTCCTACAAGATAAAGAACTAATGTAGTTTATAACTATTTTTATCGCAGTCAAAACTAATGAGACAATAATATAAATATATTCCATACAAAAGTAAGAATAAACGAAAGTAATTTTCCTGCTTTACAGCCATTAGTCTGCCTTTCTCAAACACGGAAAATGACAACAGGACAATTATTTCGACTTATTTAACCTCACATAAATAGTTCAATTAACTAATATGTTATATTACTTACATTTCCTAACACCGTCGCCTTCCAAATTTATGTAATTTCACGATGAAAAGTCAAGGCAACACAAAGTGTTATAAAAACACTCAGACGAGGACCTGTCACGATGTTTGCTGCTTCACTGACAAGATGACGTATATGAAATAGACGACGACAGCTAACACATATAGCATAGTCATCGCCACAAAACCCGAACCCGAAAAAGTATATCTAATTTTACCATTTTACATATTGCCTTAAATGTTGGTCTTTATTTGTATTTCATATTATTTATATACTTACTCACTTAAACCAAAACGGCTCAAATGGAACAAATTTGTAACATTGTATATACATAACTTTTAGTGAAGTGAAAGTACAAACAGAATTTGTGTGCGTCAGGATAATTGGCATTCCATATTCTGCCTTGAGATTTAAATACGAATTCTAAAAAAAATTAAGTAAAACATACTTGGCATGGTTAATACGAAAATATTTAACAAGGTATTGGCATTTAATTTAAAAAATAATCAATGCGTTGGAGACTTCATTTTAACGTTTATCTAATATTCTTTTTATTCTTTTTTTAGGTTCTTGTAGACAGAAGTGTCTGTCTGTAATTGCTTTTTTCTTTGTTCTAATAATTATTTGCACAATATAAAACAATTAATTTTTGCTTAATACAAAATGTATCTCTGGCCCCCAGTAGAGGCTGGTTAGAAGGCTAGCCGGTACGACGAAATAAACTTTTGGCGTGTTCGCGTGGGACATCATATGGTAAGGGCAATTAATTCTCGCAGAACACGAAAGGCCCCGGGTAAAGCTGGTTCATTTACATGGATAGTAACGGGTTTTATGACAATGGACCAGCGGTAAAGTGTCGTACTTAATTGCGCGTTTCACCTGTCACTCTTCGAACGTAAGGCGTTCCGACTCCAATAGCAATCACAAGCAAAACCATATGTATTTCCTATACCAAAAAGAGACCTTATAATTCACTATAAAGTCACGGACAGACACAAACAATAATTAAAAAAAAGGAGTTTTAATATTGTTCAAATAATCATATGAGCAAAGGCAAAAGAAGTTCTTTCGAAATCATTATTATGATTTCAGAATAATATCGGTCGGCATACCACCCCACATGACGGTCACCTCGTGAGCCAAATTTTATACAGCGAAATTATTATATTATTGTAGCAAAATGTAGTCCAAATTATTCCTTACAAAGTCTTCCCCACTATACCTTCGCATAAACGTCCCGTCAAATTCGGTTCAGTTGTTTCCATGTTTATCCCAGACAAATAGACAGACAGATAAAAAATTAAAAACCGGTCCTGCAGAACAAAAGGCAGTTATTACAAACTTTTTAAAACAAAATAAATTTGAAGTGCCTCTTTATAAACACTTCAATTTAATTAATATGTACAGATTGAAATTAATGAATGTTTTTTTTTCAGTATTTAAAGAAAGATGGTTTAGACTTATAAACAATTATTTATTTTACTTTAAATTAAGTGAAATGGGAAAATTTGATACAAAAAACCCCGCTGGTGCTTTCATAATGGAAAATTCGTCTATTCAGATGGAACATGGACAGAGCATATCATTCTCATTTTCTATATCATTCATGTAAGTTACATTTCAATCATTTTGTAGATCATGTTAAAAATTAAATCTTTAAGGTTAAAGTATGAAGTTGACGTTTTAATGGACGATTTTGAATTTAAATCAAACCGGAATGATAATGGTAAACGACATTCTAAATTCAAATATTTTATTAAGACATCCTATTGTTTGAAGTTCAATTGCGTTACATTCAGTGTTTTGAGTTAAACACAGAGACCTCAAAAATAAAGAGTAATTTTCGACATGGTTTTAACGCAGCAGGCACAGCTCGCAATATCAATGCTGCGTTTGGAGAGTATATGACTAACGAACGCATTGTGCGTTTTTGGCTTAATCACTTTCCTAGTGGTAGCTTCGACTTGAAGAACGAACACGAGGAAGACCAGACACCAAGGTAAATAATGATGAAGTTAAAGTAATGGCGGAGGCTGGTCCTTATCAAACAACCAAAGAATTAGCGTTAAGGTTTGACGTTAGTTGACCAACAATATTGTCTCAATTGCATCGAATTGAAAGAATCAAAACCTCGAGGAGAAATTGGTGCCTCGTGAATTAAACTACATTCAGTGGTGGTCATATAATTAGAAACACTTCTTATTAATAAAGAAAGTATAACTTCAACGTACAAATGTTCGTAAAAAATATACACATTCAATAATTAATAATCATGCAATAATATAGCCACGCAAATAAAAAAATTATTAAATGCATAAAATATAAAACATATCTCACGTTTAATTACAAAATGAGTCTTACACATTACAGTAGGAGTTTATTTTCTGTTACTGGCCGCTTGGACGCTTAATTAGAAACATTTTAAATAAGCATCCATAGCTCGTTCTTTTTTTGAAATTGGAGAATAACATTTCTTTTTTGACTTTTTCTATTATTATGGCGGCAATTCAAAATTTCATCTGAATTTTATTTTGTTGAAAATGGGCAAAAATAAAAGTTGTGACGCGTCAACCTAGTTGATTTAGATATAGATATACAAATAATTGTTAATTTAGATATAGATTATAAGTGGGCGTACAGAAGAATAGCTGAGCATTTAAATTGTTCTTTTAAGAAAGTTTTTAATGCAATTGATCATTATAAAACACATGGAACTGTTGAAAATGTTCTTAGAAAGGCTGGGCCAAGAAAAACCTCTCTCAGAGAAGATACGCTAATGTTCGTGTTGCTAAAAAAGACCCAAGTAAAGACTCCAACCAAATTAAAAATGGAGTTTTTTTGCCTGATGACCCGAGAAACATCTCGTCAAGACTGATACGCCGAATATTAGTGGAAGCTAAATTGTTTGGAAGAATCTCGCGAAAGGTAAGGTCTTCTTACCAAGCAACACCGAGAGAAGCGATTATTATTCGCTAAAAAATATGTTAATTTGACGGTACGAGAATGAAAAAAAGTGTTATTTTCAGATGAAACGAAAATAAATATGGTAAATTCCGATGGAAAGCGCTATGTTAGACGTCCTGTAAACAATGCTTTTAATTATAAATACACAAGGAGTATAGCACGTAAGCACGGTGGCGGTAACATTAAAGTTTGAGGGTGTTTTTCCGGATGTGTTCGGACCCGTTCGGAAGATTGAAGGTACAATGGATCAATGGCAATACAAAAATATCTTAGAGCACAAAATGATTCCCTACTCGGTCGATCATTTGCCTGTAACCTGGATCTTTCAGCATGAAAATGACCCTAAACACACGGCCAATAGCGTCAAATGTTTCCTTAGCGAACAGCGTATATCCGTTTTAGACTGGCTAGCAAATAGTCCGGATTTAAACCCGATAGAAAATGTCTGGTATATTGTTAAAAAGAAAGTCTCAAACAAACGTAACACCAGTCAAAACGAACTATATGAACCATTTGTTGAAGCATGGAATTCAATCCCCCTAGAAAAATGTATGAAATTGATTGAATCAATGCCACGTCGTTGCAGTGCTGTTATTGAAAATAAGGGATACGCCACTAAATATTAATTATAACCATTGGTAGGCTGTGGATAGTGGCTATTTCGTAAATAACAATACTAATTACTAATACTTAAAAAAATATAGTTTTTTATACTTTTTTGTTGTTGTTTTTAATTAGTTGACCATTATTGATCATACCTTAAAACTGATTTAAATGTTTGTCCGTAATGTAATATTAAAACTGCACTTGTGTAATGGGATTTATATTGTTTTTCTAATAAATGATAAATCGTTGAACATATTGTTGTCCTATTTATTGTTTTATTTCAAAATAAAATCGATTTCGGTGAAGTATCTCACATAATGTCAAGGACCGTTGGTAGTGTTTCTAATTATACGACCACCACGTGCATATGCACAGGCAAGCACGCGTTGAAGCTTGCCTTGCTTTGATGAGTAGGTGTAGAAATAAAGGGATTTTTAACAGAATTGTGACGTGTGATGAAAAGTGAATTGTCTACGCCTAATCGCAAGCGATAACTAAACCCCGATAAAATATCGTAACAATGCCCTAAAGCGAAGCTCTACCATAGACAAGTAATGGTAGTTTGTCACCACACTTAATCGTGTAGTTCACTATAGCTTTTTGAGATCCAGTGTATCTGCTTCTGCAGTGTAGATACTTCGTAAAAAAAAATGTTAAAATTTTTCAATATGAAACGTCAATTTCATACTTTAATTACATATCTCCAAAAAAACACGTTGAGACTGGTGAACAATTACAACAATAGCAATTAATGTCTGCATTTGTTAAAATTTTAATGTTAAACATTTTACGTTTTTATAGCGAAATAATGTAGAACTACCGAAGCATATATTTTAGAGTAGATTAAACTGAAATCTAAATAAAATATTTATGATTATAGTTAATTTTAAAGAACAACAAATTCTATCCTAATTATATTTTTTAGAGACGAACCTGAAAAGCGACATATATTTGCAGCTCGCTCTGAAGATAATGTAGTACAGTGGGTAATGAAGTTACGAGAGTGCTCCTATGAATACTTACGGAACCGCTTACATACTTTACAGTCTAAAATCTATTCAATAACTGGCAAGGTATGAACAAATGAATGTATTATTTACTCTACACTAAATCTGACAAAAAAGAAATCTAAAATTAGTAAATATAAAATATTTGAGAGGAGGTATTTGTCCAGCCATGGGCATTTACTGTAACTTTACTTGAGTAAAAGCAATAATAGTATATATAGTAAAAGCAATAATAATAGTATAATAACTTATACACAATAACAACTTTTTTAAATGTACCTAAAAAAATTGTTTTGAGTTGTAGTGTGTAAGTTACTATATAGTTTCTGTGATGTTTCATATATAAAATGTAGGTTTTTATTAAATAACCCTAAATCACATACACATGCGGTGCAAAGCTTTTTCATAAAATTCTTAATTATGTATGATATTTTAATAAAAAAAATTTCCACACAGGATCCACTTTTACTAGTACCTAGAAATGATGGTGCTTGTCTGTGGGCTCCGTCAGTGCCGTTCTCAACTACTCCTGCATGTACAGTGAACACAAGTTCTTTTAGTTGTCATCTTCATACTAATGGTGCTTTTACACTTGAACGTAGCAAGTCTGACGTTCAGACCTACAAAAATTTACATGCAGATTATACTAAAAATACCATTTTCTATACGGTTGAACAAAAAGAACAAAGTTATTCAACAGAGGCCAGTCAAAGCCAAGGATTCGCATTAGAAAAAAGTAAAACTTCTGCTTTATTCGCTACCAGCTTAAATCCTATTGATCTATCCATTTTTGATAACCGACCTGCATTCTCACGGGCTGCACCAAGTCCTCCAGTTAGAACGAAGTTTTCGCCTGGAAGCCTACGTGCAGATCTAAGTCAAGATGTAAAAGTATTTTCAGAACAAGGAAAATACTTAGGTGTTACAGGTATTTTGGATGAGATTCCAGTTCCGCCTCGAAGAAAATTGTCGCCTAAACCAGTAGAGAAGCGAATAGTCAATACCGATAATAATACTGGCCAAGAAAATTTGGCAGATACCTTAACGGAAGATCTTATTAAATTTTGACAACATAATTTTATTCAAATTATTTAATTTTCCCACCAATTAATTGTAAATATGTATGTACATACTTGCCCCTTAATAAGAAAAATCGTAACGTAAAGATATCTTCATGACATCATTGCATTTATTTTAGATAACTAAGTACTCCCTGCCTCCTAAGGGGGAAGATTGCGGATTTCCATGTGGCACGAAGCGTAGCCAAATGGGAACCACTTTTCGCCTCTCCGGGAGATAGGACGTAGCTGTTGGTCAGTTATTTAATAGATTATGTGATCTTAATTGTTTACATAAGCTAAATACCACTCATTGTCTGATTACGAAATCTCGAAACCAAAAGAAACAGAAAACTGAAATTTGCTACTAAGAGTGATATAGTTTCCGGAATCGCAGTGCTACTCGAAACAAAGTAGGAGTGAATCGTATTATTTCTCAACCTACGCTAATGCACCCAGAATGAAAATGCTGGGGACACGAAATGTACCCAGAAAGCCATTGGGTCTTGTTCAAATATTGCCAAATTTTGCTTTCTTTAGGCATTGGTAGCATTTGCGACAACTACAAAATCAAACAAAACATAAAAAAAGTATCCGGGTCGATTTTTCTTAACAATTTCTTTTGTTTTTCGGCGTCTTCTTCAGTGGTGTAGGATAAAGATCGCGCCGCCGGTCATGACGATGAACGATGGGCGAAGCTCTTTTTTATAGCTCGTTCTGCGACGTTTTAATACCACGTATCAGTATGCCATTGTAGAATATGGTGCAGTGTTACGTCCCCCAAAGTAGATTGCAATTCTTCAAAAACAAAATTGTCAATCTCCAAAAATATATTAATAAAATCCGTTAATAATTATTTAATACTTAACTAAGGATTTTTAAACATTTTAGGCTAGCGAGTGATTTAAAATTGGCATTAATCGTAGACAAGTACGTGTCTACGATTAAATTTGTACGATAATGCAAAGCACGTGTAGATTGAAGTCAGTATTGATATAAAATATAATTTTTATGTCTATTGCTTGCGAGGTTTGTCTCTCTGTTTAATTTTTTTATTAAACCAGAATATTCTAAATTAAAAGAATATAAACGATAATAGGTCAGTAGCCACCTAATATTCGAACAGCAAAGATATACTAGTCAAGTAGTTAACATTCTTTATATTAAAATTTTTGCTAAAATCTATTAGTTCTGGCTTGGCAGGTTCCATGCTTTTCTTTTCCAGCTACTGTTGTACTTGTCGGCAAGGATCTTGAGCGCTTGGCGCATATAGAGTGCGCTGAGCACTTGTTTTTTTTACTAATCCTTATGTTCTGTCAATCACCGATCCAAAAGAGGAACGGAATGAAATGTGAAGTAAGAGCCCCGACCCTGTGAATAATAATTTCGCAAATTAGACCTAAGCATAAACTACTGCGCAAGTGAAGTTCAGCCCTTAAAATACCTGCCAATATCTATATTATGTATTATATCATAGTTATTTTGGAAAATCATTTGAATTTCACTTTCCTTCTTTATTATACTCTATTACAGATTATGTTTTTTTCATTAAATCTATATAATATTGAATTAGTAATATTAAGTCATAAGTTCGATTGTCAAAAATTTATAAAATGAATGAATTTCTTATTCAATAGGCAAGTAATTATTGTGTTACATTAAATGTCCTAATTATTTTTAAATCGTATGGTATTAAGTCTCGTGCATTATGGTTAACGTGATGTATAAACTATAGGTACCTACTATGTTATTAAAATTAGTAGGCCGGCTGCCAAAACAACGCAATAATGTGCTTCTGTCTACATTATATTTATTACCCTAATTGTCTTTATATTTCATAAAAATATTTTAGTAATAATAATGAAATAGGCAATAATTTTACCGAAATGATTATGTACTTTTGTCTAATTTCCATCTATAATTGTCGATCCGTTACATCGAAGATCTCAAATAACGGGTTTAATTTGTGTGACGTTCGATGAATATCACCTATTTAATAAAATTACTTATAGTAAGTGAACACAAGTCTGTGTTATAATAATGGATGTTATTAGTAATTAATTAATGTTTTTGTATTTGTCTACAAAAAATTTAAAATTTTGACGACCACGAGATTCTGGGTACCTGATGAGCAGAGGGTCGGGGGTTCGCAGCCTAGGTTATGGATTTGAATGCATTGTGGTCTTACCGTGATTATAGTACTGCTACCTCCGCGCACAGTGCTAAGCGTTACTTTAGATACGGAAAGATAAAGACGTAAAGCCTCTGTGTTTTCGTTGCGGCACCATATCTTCTGCTCGGATGGACGGCGGCTAGGCACACGTCATCAATATTTTTTTTTTAAATAAGTAATGCTTCACACATTAAGTAACTTCACATTGAGACAATCACGAAAATTGCCTAGAATAAGTAAATTATAAATATTGTATTTTTGTATCATTTGTATTCAAGTTGAAATTATAAGTATTGCGATTGATGTTTGTTTTTTATTTATTCGGTATTTAACACTGCAGTCGTACTTCTGTTCTTTAAATATAGCTAAGCTATTCGGTATCGAAAATATCCTAGATTTTACTTTCCTTCTACAAGTAAAGCTATTTTTTTAATCTGCGCGAATCGCGACCTGCGGTCAATTGCTTGCCCACTGCGCCATCTCGACGAAGTAACGATTACAGTGAGACTTTGGTGTCTGGATGTCGGTGCTGATTTTCTCAGTAGTTAATTTCTATTGCAATCGACTTTATATTTGGCACAGTTGTAAAAGTCATTTGCCCGTTTCTATTTTCAGTTTTTGGTTGAGGCTCAACACTACGTTCTATTTTCAACTCTGGCTCTCTGAAATTCTCAAGTCAGGCATAGAAGTGACAACAAAATGAAAGTAATTTTTTTTTGATTGAGTTTCTCAGTTACATCCTGCCAAAGCACTTAATAGGGATAAGTTAAAGTTATTTACATGAATATAAGATATCAACGATGTGTTAATATAACGGGAGATAAATAATGGGAGACATTAATATAAGCAGTGCTAAACTAATGTTTAGGCCAACAAAAAAATGAATTAGGGGGAACCTCCTCACACGCCCACGTCCACGCTCACAGTTTTTTTAAATTTTCTTTTTCAAGTTTTACTAAATGTGCAGGATTGATCTAACCGTAAGTGACAAGTAGAAGTTACTCGTTTATTAGGGGAATGAATAATAGAAAAACCAAAGTTTTTTAGGAATATCTTCTTAAATTTGGGCATAGTATTTGCCCGTAACAAGATTCGATTTGCTCCTAGCATCACGCCATGAATACACTAAGTCAGAGTTAGCTAATTGTATAGGTGGTATGTATCGTAGTAAGTGGCTCTGCCCGCGACATCGTATGCATGAAATTATTTATTGACTTATTAAGCTTTTTTATTTACAACGTTGAAAGTAGTATGATCGGGGACATGAACAAAGAGCTTGTTTGCTCCACTAACACGAGAGCGGCACGTAGAGCCGGCCGTGCAACAGCAACACAAAGCAACTGGCAGTAGGCGTCGGGCGCTGTGCCCGGTCATGGCATAACAAGCTCACCGGGAATAAAGCGAAATGGGAAATTGTTAGTTTCCGTTTCTATGATGTTACGTTGGATAGACGTAACTAAGCCTCGTACCATTACTAAATTTTGCTACAGAATATTTAAAAGGGCGATTTTCAAATATTTGTGTGATGGAAGGCTAAGTGCGCTAAGAGAGTTTAAAAAATCGACTGGATGGTTGGTAGAGTAATTGCTCACTCTCCAACTTAAAACAGTCTCAGAGTTAATTATTGCAGTTGGATCGTTTCGATGTGTGAATATAGCCCTTTCACAAAGCTCAGCGTTTTTATGAGTTGTTATTTGCATTTGATCACCAGAAACGGAAGAAATGAGGTCTTGAAGTGATAGTACTGTACGGCACAAACTACAATCTTCCGGATATGTGCCCTTGCCAGTTTTTAACAAAAACTCCTGTTCATTTGTGTTGGCTATTTGCGCGCGCACGTTCACTGCTAAGTGCATATGCGTGATGTGTCGCCACAGACTTGACTCCATCAAGCATGCTCTTATCTCATCCGCCCTTGTTCTTCGTGGTACAACCGGTAATGTTACTCAAATCTGGTATTGTACTGGTAATGTAAGTAAAATCGCCACCAAAAGGGGCTGTGACACCCACGGGTTGATCATTATGTTGAATATCTATGAAGCCACAGCAACAGGTACGGCTGCGTCGTAGTAGCTATACTATTACTATTATTCCTTGGGCTCGAATTGTGCCAACACGATTTTAGTGATATATACATTTCCGGTCCCACCGAACAATATTTTTCGCATATTATTGTCGACACTGACAAACGGTTCGAATACTTTGTCTTCCGTAAGATTTTGCACGCCGTTTTGATAGATTTCCGTAAGTTCTGATGGATAATTTTCCCACAACACTTCAGCATAAGAAATGGTAAACAAATGACGCAAGCGATGTGGACTGTCATTAACGCATGCCTCGGCCAGAGCGTCATCCCAGTGCTTTTTACATCAAGTGTCGCTTTCGGTTAGTGGGATGGTATTCGACCCCGTTAACATATTTAACCACGATGTGGGCGCCGAAGGGTTGTTATTAAAATCATATCCTCATCGTCACAAAAATGAATTATGTTAAACGAAAACCAGATCTTCGGGCAGCCAGGATAATAATTCGATAAAAATGTCCTCAAAATAAGAGTATATCGTACGACCTTTGGCACCATATCTTGCTGCCAAAGACGCTTGTTTAAAAAAAGGAAAGGTTTGGGAAATACCCCATAGTTTTGTTCGCGTGGTTTTGGAAATTTATGTAATTCTGATGTCAGTCATTCGTAAGATCGCGTAAAACAATTCGAGGGCGATTCGCATTTCACAAAACTAGTTTATAAATAAAACTACTAACATTTTAACAACATCTTTGCTTACGTATAATTTTAATACCTTTACCTATAACGAAACAGTTAACATAACTGTTGCGTTTACATTTAGAGGTACAATTCAGTGTAATGTACTAAACTAACATTTCAATACTTACATATTACATTATAATATTTATAACGTAGCTATATAGGGGACATTTTAAATTGAAACTCATATAAGTTTAGATTTATACCTACATAAGTTCATGCGTGATTTTTTATTCGTTTTAAATATTTAAATATAAATGACTCTGACAAACACTTCCTACATATAGCACAATAATATCGTTTTGTTACAAACTTACAATTATTACTGCTTATATTTACTGACATGTAGTAAAGAGTAGAACTAATTCTCGTACTTATTTCTAAAAGAGATTCGCACGAGTTCGTATTTAAAAATAGTATGTTTATAAAAAACTGTTTATAATCTTATACAGCTACAAGGCATTTGATTACTTTAAAGGCGTATGATGCTCTTATATATCTAAATAAATGAATATTTCTTTACTATACTTATACTACCTATATATTTTACATTAAATACACAAATTATATGAATATGGTAAATAAGTGTTATATTATACAATATTGAAGTAATATTCCCACAAAACTTAATATTTCAACGTTTCATCAAGAACGCTGTTTACTACATTTATTCGTGATAATATATTATTAAAGAACTTGAATGAGTGTTTATGTGTGTAAGTATGGTGGAATACTTATTATTTCAAGTAATTTAAGAAAAAGGATTTTTCTCATTTGTCTCTCTCTCCAGAATATCTTTAAATGCAATTTAAAGTATTATTACACTTTATAATTTTTTTATTTCAAATACTTTAGTTTTGTTTTTAAAATACAACGTTAGTAATGTAAAATTATATTTTTTAATTAACAAATTTTTCATTATAACAAAATTAAAAATAAATATCTTAGTGTGTGACACTCAACATGAAAAAGAAAATGCATTACTGTAGATCATCGATCGGAGTCACGAGTACATCGCGTGTTACTACGAGAACATTGATTGTTGTGTCCGTGGTTAGTTCCCGCCGTAATCGCGCAGCTCGCGGTTGCCGAGGGGAAGCGTGGGTCGGTAGTTGTGCAGCAGTTCCATGGCCTCCTCGCCGCAGGAGGCCTCGCCACACCTCAGTTTTCGCATTAGTGCCAACTGCAATAACAGTCATTTTTGTTAATTTTAAGTCAACTTGTAAATTCTTGCATATTATATCGCCGAACCACCTCTTCAGCGTGGGTTGGCCTTTATTCACCAATGCACTATTTACGGGTTAATATTGATGAAGAAAAACAAATAAAAAAAAATGCACTCCTTGCACCTCGATGATGTTTAAGGAAGGATTCGTCGTAACCTCCGTGCTTTTAGGCGGACTGCCGATCGCAGTATCAGATCCTTGTGCACATTTGACGCTACAGTTGCCTGTCGCTGGTCTGCTACTGCATTAAGAATTCGTCAGACACAAAAAAGCGTAACGAATACGGCAAATATTCCAAACTGGGGAGACGCTCGTGCAAAGTAGTGACAGGCCTCAAGGATCAAGGATCAAAGCAATCAAGGAAAAGCAATTATCGAATTTAATAGAGTCACATTATTTATTTTTGTATCTACTTATATGAGACGCGGACAGAAGCATGCGGCGCATATGTCGAGGGCGTTGCGGAATACGCCCTGACAGGTAGCGTGTTGCTCTTTGAAAACCGGAATACTAGTAGCAATCATTATTAATTGCCCCGGGAACTAGTTTAGAAACATATCCGATATCCGATTCCTGTTTGTGCTAACACGGGCGTTCTCAATCGGATTTAAAGTTAAAATGTATTTAGAAGCATAACAATACTGTTTTTCAAATTAATTATTCAAATATAATATTAAGGAAAATATTTATGTTGGCTTCTATTAAAAAAAAACGACCTTGCATTAAGTTATTAAATTCATAGACCGTACTCATTAGATGAAAACAACTTTGAGAAAGGAGCCAATATTCAGGGGATTCGGTCGAAAATAAAGATGACGACTAAGCGGCGGTTCTTAGGAGATGCCTAAGTCCAGCAGTGGACCAGCGCAGGTTGATGATGATGATTCATTAATAGTTTATGAAGATATTACCTGTTCAGCAGAAACTTGCATCGGTTCTTTAAAAATAATCCATGTTACAGACTCAGTGCAGGGCGGTGTGGTGAGAGAGCCAGGGTAGGTCCAGTACGCGGTGCGCCGTGGGAGCAGTCTGGCCGGCTCCAGGGGCTCCGACATTGTCACTTTGTCGCCTTTGTGTTGGATGAACGGCAACAGTCTCACCACCTTATCCAATTCTTCATGTTTCGTGCCTACCTGAAAATGTCATTATCTGCTTGTTTATTATTACTTTTACCATGTTTAGGACAGATAGGTATTACTTTATTGAAACAATTGCTAAATAAATAAATTAACTTTAAAGGTGGTAGAGCCAAGCGGCGGCTTTAGCTGCTGCTCGAATGGGCCGGCTCGACCGGATTAATACCACGACCTCGTGGAATACCGGCGTGAAGTAGAGGCATCTTGTGCTTCTGCATTTTGTTCGGTGAGTGAGGTAACCGGAGGCCCACTCCCCCTCCCCATTCCACTCCTTATCCTCCCTCCTATCTCCCAAATACCCTTAAAGGCCGGCAACGCACCTGGAGTTGCTCTGGTGTTGCAGATGTATGTGGGCGATGGTAATCACTGACCATCAGGTGAACCTATTGCTCGTATCCTATAGCCTAATGGCTTAGGTTATGGACCGCGAAACATGACGTCGTAAGTTCGAGCCCGCCATTCGACTATTGTCGTGAACCATTCCAGATACATGCTGTAATGCTTAGTTGGAAGAATAACAGGAATATTAGTAATGTTACTTAATAAATAGCATTGCATTGCGAATTGCATATTAATTATTATTTAAAAAAAAAAGCCGTTTCCATGGCATTCCATAATCTACATCTCTGACTGATTTCGTTCATACCTGTTCTCACCAGGTTGGTTCTTTAAGCGTGATTGAACGACAAACATACATTTTCACATTAAAACAGCATGTACGTCTTCTGGAACAACAGGGAACAAATCCGTCAAATAGATTTTAAGTTAAATCCGATCAAACTTGCACACGAAGAATTTTCTGTTATATTAGCATTAGCATAGATTCCTAGAGAACTCTTAAATGGTATAAAAAATATGCTTTATCAGATTCCTTGGTATTATCTACATCTCTGCTTAATTTCGTAAATACCCGTTCGATCCTTTACGCATAATGGAACGACAAACATACAAAATTGCCTATTGCAATTCTGGAATCATAAAAAATATAAAAAAAGGTTCCCTTAAAATCCGTCAAATAGTTTTTGAGTTAAATCCGTTCAAATATACACACAAATAATTGTGTACAGCAGTGGGCACCTGTAAGTGCCCACTGCTGGGCAAAGGCCTCCTTCTCAAATACTAGTATCAGAGAGGGTTTAGGAGCCGGGAAGGGCCCGCCACGCTGATCCAGTGCGGGTTGGCGGGCTTCACATATCCTCGAAATAATATTTTTATTATTTCTCAGACATGCAGGTTTCCTCACGATGTTTTCCTTCACCGTTGAGCACGTGGTAAATACGGCACTTAAAATTGTTAATAACAATTTTAGTGGTGCCGGCACCGGGGATCAAGCCCAGGTCACTCGCGCTCTATGACACTAAAGTGAGCGTCCTGACCACTAGGCTACCACGGCTCGACATAGATATATGTACATAGATGAAAAAGTTATTTTTTTGGGTCAAATTCGTTTATTGTCAGTGAAGCAAGGTTCTAGAGTGGCAACCTCATACAAGTAAAGGCAGTTTAGGACGAACCCTCACAAGATGGAGTGACAGGTCACAGCGTTGCAGGAAGTCGATAGATGCTGGTGGCGCAGGACCTTGTTTTGTGACAATCTTTGGAGAAGCGTATGTTCAGCAGTGGACAGGCTGTAAATAATTACATCATAACCTCATCATCATCTTTGATGATGATGAAGTTTTGTTTAGCCGGAGAAACTTCTAGTTGTAGTAGCAGGCGGCGCAACAGAAGCCGATGCTCAATATTTTTTTTTAAGAACTGTTTAAACTGTCGAATCATAATTTTAGTAATCTTCTATGCTAAAAATATTAACAAAAATTATTCTTGCCGCTTAGAATAGATAGAATAGTATTTCATGCGTGTTTTTTTGTTTTTTTTTAATGAAAAAATAGATTTGTGTTTGACCTCATCTTCCCCCATGGAAAGCGAAGATGAGGCCTAGGATGGTACACGCTTGCCTAGATGTCTGTTCACTCTAGAATTCTGTGCATCATTACTAAATTTGTCGGCCTGGTGACGCAGTGGCAAGCTTTTGGCCGCGGCACTGTCGATCGCGGGGTCGATCTCAGCTCGGGGCTAGTATTTGTAATGACCACAAATAAATCGACACGAGAGAAATTCCAAGGAAGGGAGTAACGTTTTTTTCAACGAAAATAAATACGTTATATATAATAAATAGATAATAGTTATTACAATCGGATAATTTTTATATGGCTTTACTTAAGTATAATAGATATATGTTAGAAAATAGTAGTTATAAGCAGTATACGACGGTATTGGTGACTAATACCTACGCTTTTAAAAGGATTGAATTGCGAGGCTTCGTGGCGTAACCATTTAGCTACATATTATACACCATATGGTTAGTATGGTACCTAAAGACAAACAATATTTAGAAACTGTGAAAACATTTTATAAATTCCGTTTATTTGCATTACAAGAAACAAAACTGTGCTGATCTTTGTGTGACACACAGACATAGATCTTAATGTGTAAGAAAGATGCGTCTCAAGATAAGGAAACAAAGTTGGCTGCTTGATTCTGAATGCATATAAATATTTTAAGAAACTAAAAATAAGGTAACGTTAAAAGAGCGAAAGTTGGCATTGGTAGTTGAGCGCTGTTTATAATTTGTTCTCATCTGTAAACTGAGCGCATTTTATGAAAAGATTTGCAAACTAACTGCATCCTTAAATTGTGTGAGCGTATGACGGATGCATTCAATGAACAGACCGTGAAGTTTGCGTGCCTGTTTGCGGGGTGAGTGTAGCTACCTACTCGAATATTGGAAATTATAATATTTATACCAGGGCCGTAAACATAATGCATCCGTTAACATGATAAGCGATGTTTGTTTATAAAAATTGCTTTTAGAAGATAGTTTGGTCGCGTATTTCAAAACTTGTTATGAGATATTGCCGAATCTCGCTGTTTATAGCGTACCTTGACCAATATATAATAAATTTAATCGTTATAATTTTCTATGCATCCTCGCCTATTGCAAAAAATATTATATTTGTCCAATGATATCTAACAATTTAAAAGTTTCCGGACGAAGTTATAAAACTCTGTTATTCTAGTACTCCTCCTTTTCTTCAAGTTTATAAAGAAAGAGGTGGAGTTGGAGGTCTCCTCCCGTCAAAATGATGGCCCGGGCGCAGCAGGTCAGCGGATGGCCTATTAGACCTCCTAGATCATTAAAAATGATGGATGGATTACCTTTCGTCTGATACCAACACCGCGAGGAGGCATGTGTCAGTGTCACAGTCCAATGCAGGACATAGGCCTCTGTCATAGTAGGATTGGCCATAATCACCACGCTCAGCAAGCGGATAGGCGATCGCAGCACCAGACACCTCGCACGTTAGTATAAGTAGTTAAGTTAACCAATATATCTACGTCAGCACCAAATACCAATATCGGCCACATAACTAAATCAAGACATTTTCATTAAATTTAGGCTTGTTTAAAGGTTTTATGAACGTCGTTATCTACACCGGTTCGTAAAACAAGACATCAGAGAAAGTGCCGGCAAGAATCTGGAGTAATTTTTTAATGCCATGTTACAACTTATAATAAAACTTACTAATTTAGCTGTTGCTTCATGAGTCAGCTCTGTAATCCTTCTAACATTTAGCTTAAATCGCAGAACTTAATTTCAAAGCTAGTTTATCAATATGTGCTCCGGGGCTGTATGGAATCACTCACAATAAAACAGAGATTAAAAATCATAACTAACATTGGCGCTATATCAATTAGTTATATCAATAATCAAGATAGAAAGAACTCTAGTTTTGTCTGTAGAAAGTTTAATTTTATTCCATAAATAGTTAGCTTTCATACGGAACGAAATTATTGAGTATCATTTTACATATTGATAAGTGATATTTTGCATATAGCTTGTCTCTACTCGTTCTTATTCCTTCAGTAGCCTAGTCGGTATAGTATAGTTTTTTTTTAGGAATTTTGACTACCTTTCTGGTAAATACTGTGTTAAATTGACCAGAGATTGCTTAAAATAAAAGGTGTTTTAATTACCATCAAGATCATTCGCGGAAAATTATAATTCAGATATTTTTCCTTTGGCACTTTATAGATGTCGCTCAGCGGCTTTACTGAAGGGTTCGGCGGGGCTCCTCATGTAGCAATTATAAGTTATATAAAAATGGTATAATAATAACCTTAATGTCGTATCAATACCATTCACTGACGGATTGCATAATTTCCACATTCAAACGTCATAGAGAGCTGAAATATGCATAAAAATTGATCTTGTGCCGTTTTATTAGCCTTTTACAATGTACATTATAACTCCAAACCGAAGCATGGAGTAACCCTAAAAAGACTTAAAAGCTTAAAAGTAGTGAAACTATCTTTACCATCAATAATACTCCCAGAACTGCGAGACCGTCAGGTTGACCGGCCGCTTCACTGAAGCTGTGATACTTAGAGGTGTTCCAGTGCACGAGATGTAGTTCTCCGGAAAATGCACGTCCATCGACTGTATGTTCCGAACCTTCTCCGTTCACAGCGCCCCAATGACAATGCCATTGCTGCAGTTTGTAAACATCTGAACCAAGCGGGCCGCCGCGCAGCTCTGAAACATTGAACTTGCTTTAAATACGTATGTAGGGATATAGTTACGAATATGTGGCTTATCAATCATGGATACATCTATAAGCAGTTACATTATCTAAAAGTCAAGTGTCGGGAGTCAGAAGTGCGTACTAGTTATAACTGACAGATATTCACCAACATTATACTCGTTTTTGGGCTTATAAGTGTGATGGCATAAGGTTGTATCTATTCTTCCAATGAGAGGATTTTTCATAATCGTCACACTGGACAAGCCGATTCGAGACCACAGTGCCAGACGCCTGTGTGCAAACCCAACAAGCTATATATGCTCTATCACTTTTTGGTCCTATCTGCTGAACCTGCAAGTACTCGTAAGTGGTGCACTATGCAGACTGACAAATTAATCTCGTGCGATTCCGTGTGTCTGTCTGAATTAAAGAATTTCACCTTTCCCATAAAGAAAAGGATTCCTACAGTTCACGCGTACAAAATCACTAATAAAAACTTTCTAAAACTAAACATTAAAGCCTGTTACTAATAAAAAGTACCGTATGAATAATAAATTCCGTAGGTACTACGGAAGTACATACTCATTGCATTTACAAGTATTGTTATAATATATTTGATATAATTATGTTTTAAATCAGAATACTAGTACCTAGTGAGGTAGTGTTCCACATGGCGACTTACAGCAGCGTCGTAATAGAATTCATCAACCCATTTCGTCATCTGGGTATGGTAACAGGTGTCTGACCAAATAGATATCTCTGAGATTTCTATTATTATACTATGCCTGTTAATTATAATCTACAAACTGTTACGTTTCTAATGTTCATTGGAAAGTAGATTTTTTTTTATTCATATAATAAATTTACCCTGGGAATGACATCAATGATTCATAGCCATTATGCTCAAAACGAATTGGACGATATTTATGCCTATATAAGGATTTCATCAGTCATTAATTCGTTTTAATGTTTATGAATGATAAACAGGTAGTTATAGTAGCATACAAGGCAATATTGTACGGAGAAAGGCAAATTGACTTTTTGTGTGACAGCCACGTCTGGTACGTTTTCTACTTGCACGATCACCATCGCGGAAATTCAACTTCTCCCCATCCCTGTCGTAAATAAATTGCACGGATAGCTGTTTTAAGTCATGAAGTGTAAAGTGATTTACGCCAGGCACCCCGGCAATGTCAGGCTATAGACAAAGAAATTATCTTTCTTCTAGACTGGTCTGATTTTAACTGATTGATTAGACTTTTTGTACCAAATACTATATTACATTACATATGTAGATTTTTCTTTCTGCTGTACATCGGGCTCTTCCAAATTGAGATGATTTTACCTCCGAGTTACTTTCCGCGTATCCCGATCTATATATTTTATGTCTGGAATTTTTATTGGTTGGTTGGTGGTTATGTGGCTACGAGGTTTTCTAGAGATTCTATTTTCTTTGCAAAACTCCATTGACCTAGTAAAATTGCAAGATTTTAGATTTAAACTTTCAAAATCAATTTGCTGAAAAAAGTGAACTTTAAATAGGTAATTTTAAAGTAAAACCTTTAAGTGAAAAGAAGTTTTTTTTTGTTTCGAGACGACAATCAAAAGATTATATTTTCAGCATTTCAGGTTCCGTGCCAAAAAGGGCAAAGAACACTTGTGACTTGTGGCGAGATTGGTGTTATGTCTGTGTATGTCATGGCCGTTTTTCTCAGTAAGTATCTGAATAAGTAAGTAAGTAAATAAGTATCTGCATATCGATAGCAGCAATGCTATCGAAATGCCATTATGAATTTTGCACAATAGTGCAAGTAATTTGCCTCCATATATTTTCGCTATACTATTCATATAATCTAACCAGCGTTTTGTAATGAGTTTTCTCTAACGGAGAAGAAACAAGCGAAAGAAACTTCGTGGTATCCTTTTGACATTTTTTTCCAATAATGTTAATGTATACAATGTCTTAAAATATAAGGTCTTGTCTCTTGAATGCTTGAAAGCAACTGAAAGCTACTAGTAAGCTTTTATCGTATATGAACGCTCTGCTTAATCTTCATTAACCTATTCAAATCCACCGCCAAACATTGGCGTCACCAAGACAGTGCCAGCAAAAGCGGCAAGCCTTTCTGAAAGGTGTACCCATACTTTGTACATGGGGGGTACCTTCGTGTGCTGCCCCCCATCATTCAGGGTTTTGGTTCGGCAGATTCGGACGGATGGTTCACCATTATTTGCCGTTTTGGACGTTGCATTCGTCGCCAGAGCCTCGTTTAATAGGCAGCTGTGTGCGCCACATGCTGGTGAGGTTGACATTTTAAAAAAAATATGGGTATTCACTCCTACGCTCCTTGTACCTTATAGACACCGCACCACTTATATGAATTATCATCATGATTATGATATTTTTGCCAGTTTAATACAACCTCTGGTATGTAATAGCTCTTTTTAAGATATTAATAAGAACATGTTGTATAAGTAAAATATTTTTTCATTGTGCTATGTTATAAATTTAGTCGCTTTTTGTGTAGTTAAATGTTTGGTATTCTCTGTGGAAACTTAATAGATATTTATTATATTTTTGCAGATTTCGGGGTGGGTTTAAGCTCCCATATCCCTCTTCCTGACTACTGGTCTGTATCTAGTCTTCATCAGCTAGTCTGAGTCAATTTCATGAATAATCTTTCCATGTAGACTCCAATAAAAGGTATATCTTATAAGGAAGTTTTCAGTATGAGACCCACGGAGGGTAGATTTTAATTTTTATTACAGACAACAAAACACCGACCCTAAATACTAAATAATCTTTTGGTGCAAGATACTTTATATGTATCACTGTAAATTATAAAGACTTAAACTGTGATTTGTGACAAGCTGAAATCAAAAGTCAAATGAAAGTTCTGGTGTTAGAAAAATTACATTACCTGAGTCATATCCGTTCTCATCGACGCGCCAGCAGTAGCCGGGATTGACTACGGATCGGGTGTGGTTGACGGAGTAGCGCCAGGTGAGTGTTGGCGCGCTGCCCCCGCTGCTTGCGCGTGACGTGTCGATGTCCACGGGGCTCTGCCGGGCGCCGCGCGCTTCGGGAAACTTCTCGATCCATGTCGCAGGGCCTGTAACGGGAAAATGTCGGTAAATTATATCCCAATAATAATAATAATTTCGAAGATTTCCAGTTAACACGCAGAATCACTATGTATCATTGCTACTCGTTTTTCCGTATCGGTCGTCAACGCTTCGGATTACCTACCTTTTTTGTTTTAACGCGTTAAGATCAGTGCAGATGAATATTCCTAAATACATAAATTAGTACATAACATATATACCTACACTGCTAAAAACATCCTTTAATTTTGCTACCGACGAGGAAAATTAATGTTTGTACGTATTACACATGAATAGGTGCTTGAAACAGCAGCTTTTTGGAGCAAACTATTTCATCATAACCGGATGTCTATTACCTATGCTACATTTCAAAGTAGAGTTGCTGCAGGTGACGATGATGTAACACAGTAATTTTACATAGTGCCTTTTTTAAGGTTCAACGCATATCGATGGTTAAGATATAATTTGAAACCATGTGAGCTTCTTTATAAGTCTGGCCAGCTTACTTTGCTACCTGTGCGTGGCCTTGAAATCCACGAAAGCTTCTATAAAACTGGCACTCTTTTACATCTTCTAAATCATATATAGCCCGGTTTTTGAGCGCACAGTCGAAGCGACGCACGAAGTTCGTTTTAGAGATACTCGTATAGCTCGATATCACTACTTTGTAAGTTTTGAGTTCAGCATATTCAAATACGAGAGGTTTGTCGCCATTTGACGGTCGTAAGAGCTTTATCTGTCAGTAAGCAGAGTGCACACATCTTAGTGATCTTTATACATAAGCAAATGCTATATTATGCTTTTACAGAGTTGCGTTATGAAGACATCAATAAATCGAATAAATAATGAATCAATGATTAAACAATAGTGTGAAAAACATTACTTATTTAATTTTGTAATTTTACGCCTTCAAAAGTTTTGCGTTATTTGCTTAAATTATATCTAAATGTGAAACTAGAATTTACTTTATCTCAAAAGGGTACTCTATCTCTCTTATCATTTAGGTATTTAATATAAATGTTTTTCTAATTCTTTTTATAAATGTGCACTATCTTCTAATAAAAAAAAAGCAAAATTTTAACTCTAATTTACCGTCATATTTAAAAGTTATCACTATGAAAAACGTATGTTTATTTTTCGTTATCAAAATTAGTCTAAAAACTTGTATACCTATAAGGTAGACATTTGTTTAAATGGGTTATCTTGACAGATTGATTTTATAACAGGAAAATTATGCTTACAAAAGCGTGTACATGAGAAAACATATTTTTTGCAAATAGGTTTATTTACGTTTGCGTCAGTTGAGTAGATGAGCGAGCAACCTGCTTGTCAGGTTGTTTGGGCAGCAGCGCATCACCAAACTATCTTATCTTCCGGGGGCGGTAACTAATTATTGATTTAGTGTGTAAAGTTAATTTATACTGATACATTCGTTTATTATTTTCCGGTTAAATATGTTTGAATATTAATTCAAGAGAGACGTTACGTTGAACCAAGAATCTTGTAATATAACAATCAAAGGATGGCCATTTAGCATAAGTAATGGGAAAAATCTGTAAAGTCTGATTATAAAGCTGAAAAACAAGGCCTATCTTAAGTTTACCTTACTCCACATAAAAGCGACCACACCTAAAAATATTTATTTATTGTGGTAAATGAATACCAGTAACATGGTCAATGAAAGAATGATGTTAAAGTGGGATACAACTTCAGATTATCCTATGTTAAAGCTAATTTAAAGATTGGAATCAATTTTAAGTTATTGATAAAGTATAAAATCTTAACCTATGTGTGGTGACTAGGGAAACTTGTTATTTAGCGAGTTCAGCAATAAATAAATGAAGTTTAACGTCAAAACAGTCGGCTGTTTCTTTTGTACAATGCAAACGGTACTCAGTTTTGGTATTTTGCCAGAGCCGCGGACGTGGGTCACCCAGGCATCCAGCTCATATACCATAGTGTTCCACGTGTCAGCAAAGTCAACAGGAGAAAAAGCTGATATATTCTATTATCGCATGTTATTAGGGCGTTGAATCATTGTAGTATATGTTAACAATTTTAAACAATGTTGCTCTGAACATACGTATCTGTGTACTCAATGATCATTAAAAAATGTTAATAATTAACGTTTTCCCAGCATGAAGTTATGTCCACATTAAACACAAAACTAATAAACTAGTTAAACGTCAAATAAAATCATGACGTTACACTCATAGTTAACAAGACACTTTACGACCAATTTTAAAATTTAAAATTATTTAATTTGCGCAATGTTGTGCGGTAGCGGCGTATGAAGCCTCCTAATAGCATCCAAAGAAGAAGAATGACTAAAAAAATATAACATACTATGGGGATTGTAACAAATATTTAATTGTAAATTTAGTTTAATTTTAAATATTAAAAAAAAAAATTATGTTAATACGCAGGCAAATTAACTCTATTCAGGTTAAGCCTTCTATGTGTCAATATAATACGTACAGCTTTAATACTAGACAGAGTCGCGGTTAAAAACATCTGAAGTGATGCGAACAATTGTTACGCGTGTATTGTCAGCTCGCTGCGATTACCTTTGTTCTCTGGTTTTCGGTGACATTACATCAGGGTCAGCCAACCTTGTCGCTTGAAATGATTACAATTAGCTACGAACGGAAAGGACATCCTTCTGAACTGGAATATGTTTTTATAGTTGTCTTTACTACATTGAACCTAAATATTATTATCTCCATAAATCGGTGATTAGCAAGGATATCTATGTCAAGAGGTTGGCAGAGATCTAGGGCGACTACCCAGGCACATGGCATAAAAAACATCGATTATATACACTGACCATATACATCGATTATATACACTGACCATATACATCGATTATATACACTGACCATATACATCGATTATATACACTGACCATATACATCGATTATATACACTGACCATATACATCGATTATATACACTGACCATATACATCGATTATATACACTGACCATATACATCGATTATATACACTGACCATATACATCGATTATATACACTGACCATATACATCGATTATATACACTGACCATATACATCGATTATATACACTGACCATATACATCGATTATATACACTGACCATATACATCGATTATATACACTGACCATATACATCGATTATATACACTGACCATATACATCGATTATATACACTGACCATATACATCGATTATATACACTGACCATATACATCGATTATATACACTGACCATATACATCGATTATATACACTGACCATATACATCGATTATATACACTGACCATATACATCGATTATATACACTGACCATATACATCGATTATATACACTGACCATATACATCGATTATATACACTGACCATATACATCGATTATATACACTGACCATATACATCGATTATATACACTGACCATATACATCGATTATATACACTGACCATATACATCGATTATATACACTGACCATATACATCGATTATATACACTGACCATATACATCGATTATATACACTGACCATATACATCGATTATATACACTGACCATATACATCGATTATATACACTGACCATATACATCGATTATATACACTGACCATATACATCGATTATATACACTGACCATATACATCGATTATATACACTGACCATATACATCGATTATATACACTGACCATATACATCGATTATATACACTGACCATATACATCGATTATATACACTGACCATATACATCGATTATATACACTGACCATATACATCGATTATATACACTGACCATATACATCGATTATATACACTGACCATATACATCGATTATATACACTGACCATATACATCGATTATATACACTGACCATATACATCGATTATATACACTGACCATATACATCGATTATATACACTGACCATATACATCGATTATATACACTGACCATATACATCGATTATATACACTGACCATATACATCGATTATATACACTGACCATATACATCGATTATATACACTGACCATATACATCGATTATATACACTGACCATATACATCGATTATATACACTGACCATATACATCGATTATATACACTGACCATATACATCGATTATATACACTGACCATATACATCGATTATATACACTGACCATATACATCGATTATATACACTGACCATATACATCGATTATATACACTGACCATATACATCGATTATATACACTGACCATATACATCGATTATATACACTGACCATATACATCGATTATATACACTGACCATATACATCGATTATATACACTGACCATATACATCGATTATATACACTGACCATATACATCGATTATATACACTGACCATATACATCGATTATATACACTGACCATATACATCGATTATATACACTGACCATATACATCGATTATATACACTGACCATATACATCGATTATATACACTGACCATATACATCGATTATATACACTGACCATATACATCGATTATATACACTGACCATATACATCGATTATATACACTGACCATATACATCGATTATATACACTGACCATATACATCGATTATATACACTGACCATATACATCGATTATATACACTGACCATATACATCGATTATATACACTGACCATATACATCGATTATATACACTGACCATATACATCGATTATATACACTGACCATATACATCGATTATATACACTGACCATATACATCGATTATATACACTGACCATATACATCGATTATATACACTGACCATATACATCGATTATATACACTGACCATATACATCGATTATATACACTGACCATATACATCGATTATATACACTGACCATATACATCGATTATATACACTGACCATATACATCGATTATATACACTGACCATATACATCGATTATATACACTGACCATATACATCGATTATATACACTGACCATATACATCGATTATATACACTGACCATATACATCGATTATATACACTGACCATATACATCGATTATATACACTGACCATATACATCGATTATATACCTTACTATATATACACAGACCAGCATGAATACTGCATCATCAAATCGGCAAGGTATCATGTACTTGGGATCGCTAACAGGTATCGGTTTTTATTACCGAAGAACCGTAATACTGAATAAAGTATTCGGTATTACGGTTCTATTTTCTTTTTTATGATATATAACGTTAGTCCCACTAGGGGATTTTCTCCTGGTTCAAGGAGGGGTTTCACTGATACCGATTTTACATGGACACGGGGCCATTACGAAATACTATATAAAAGTATAAAATAACTGTACTGTAAATATAAAAATAAAAATAGATGTCGTATCGATCGCATATCAATTGGCAGCGACGTTTCGTCTATAAAAATAAATGAATAATAAGTCATCTCCTCAATTGAACGCTCTACGGGAACCGGATGTTTCGCGACATAATATGCAGTACTAAAAGCCAAAAACAACATTGGCTCTTAACAAGGAGATGATAGCCGTCATAATATTGAGAGGACGTAAACTACTTCGGCTCTATATCAGTAATTTAGTCAATTGCGGGGTTCACTGCACGGACGTCATCTATCTACGTCTGAAGAGTTAGGGCTGCATTTAGTGTCGCTATAATTTTCTCATATTAAGGAAACTGTCTATCACAATGACTCGACATATAAACTTGAATAATGTCATTCGCGAGGATACAGGGCTTTCAGCGATAGCTCCCTAATCTATACGTAAGAGGTAAGCGTTGCATTTTGTTACAGCTTAAGAAAGAAGCGCCTAAACGCGGTACGGTAGCATTCTTTGTATAAAATTTATGATAAATAGTAAAATGAATGAAAATATAATAGTACTATAAAATTAGTAGTTATGTAGTATAATGTTTTTTAAAACCGTAACTTGTAATATAATATAATATATATATAATAGGAAGTGGCTGGTTACTGTCGCAATGGTAATAGAACGAAGGGTGATGTGTTGTTACAAATACAATGATTGCATTGAATTCAATTGGGAGACTGGCGACCTGTTTTTCAATGCGCTATGTTCTATACAAGATATATAAACAAGCGGCTCGTATAGTTCCTATCTCTTTTTGTTGGACGAAATTTTAATCGAATAAATAAACAATCATGAATTAATTGAGAGTTACACACTATTACCTATCTGTGTTGCCGTGAAGTGCCGATGTTAAGAGATTTAATCAACCAGTATGGTCCCGTGCTACAACAAAGCACAATAAAGCTTAACAACTATGGAAATGACTACCTGTACATATTAATCAAGGAGGGACAGTCTGCAATATAGTTATGACGGGTAGCATTAAGATAGTGATTATTATCTTTTTTTATAACCATCATTACCATTAGTAGTCACGTCCAAGCCGGTTGTTTTTGGGAACACTACGTTCGAAGTTATTGACGAGTACGCATACATGGGTAAAATATCCGACTAGGTTAGTCCAACTTCGACCCAGAAGTCAATCGACGAATTCAACTCGGCTGGGTAGCGATCGGTGAACTACGTCCCATCTTCTCGTGGAGTATACCTTAAAACCTTAAGTTCAAAGTGTACAACCTGTGCGTCTTGCCAGTGATGACTTACGAAACCTTCAATGCAGGCCGTATGAGGAAGCTTCTCAGCGGGCTATGGAAAGGGCTATATTCGGTAAAAGCGCTAAGAACGCTACTACATGAAGGTTATTATTATTACGCCGAGATAATGATTCCTGTGATCCTAGCAATTATTTAATGACTTCCGTATAGAATCGCTCGCCTAAATAAAGAAAGAAAAGAAAAGAATAAGAAGTAATAAACACTATGGCTGTATTTCTTATGATGGCTAATGAACCCAAAGAACAAAGCTTTTATCATGTTTTATTTTTAGATAGTTCATTGTACAATGTTACTGTGAATACATAAATATAGTATAATTATTCCTTTGTAATAATTAATTGGAAATTTTAGATAACCGCCGCAGTTAATTGACACGTAGGAAAAACACTTGTGGCCTCAGTAATTCTCATTACTGTCTCTCGACAGTCGGAGTCTAAAATCAATCATTTCAATTTGATAAAACCTTCACCGTTTTTTCGTCATAACAATCTCATTTGTAGTACTATTTTTCGTTTGTAATCGAATTCATTATTAAATTAAGTCTCTTTCGATATACGATTAACATGAGGGTTGCGTTATATCCTCTAAGTACTTTTCGACAATCACTTGACGATGCAGTCACTGCAAATTGAAAGTAAGGGTTTATACAGGTTGGTTGCGACGTTACGAAATTAAATTTAACGTTATATTCTACAGGCTATTTTTAATCACAAACCAAATAATAATTATCTAAGTACAGTAGTTAGTTCACAGAACATATATTTAATTTTTGTTATTTTTTCTCTAGATATATTTACGCTACTAGTTATCTTGTCAAGGATACCCAGGACAAAGACATTATCGATCATCCGCTGCTCGCGTTTGAAGTTATCAACGCACCGACAATGATATCCTGCGAGGTCAAGTTCCTATTTTTTTTCACTAATTGATAATAAGGTCGCATCCAACCTGTATATGTATATTACAATTATATATTTATTACGTAAAATAGTTTTTTGTCGCTTAAACAAAACGTGCTGCTGTGGCCTCGGCCCCGTTTATCTCAGCAATATTATATTTATTATCTCGGTTTAGCATACAATTTAACTGTTTTACAGCGAGATTAAAATTGTTCAGACGTTCCTATTCATTTTATTTTTGCATAGACCATAACTACTTGTATTCACATATAGACGGCGTAAAACAAAGACGAGATCCTGCTACTTTTGTTGATATCGGTTTCTGTCTCGGCACCCACAAAAGGTAACTTACTTTGCTCATACTCATTATGGTGCACTTATTACCGGTACCGTCGCACTAGAGTGGGTGCTCTCCAACAATAGTCTTTGGTATTTGGTTTCGGCATATTCGGATGGATTTTCTGTCATTTGGTCGCCTGAACCTCGTCCGTTAGTCAACAGGGTGCACTGTGTTCAGAAGAGGTTTCCATTTATAGAAAGAAATTGGGTATGTTCCCTCTTACTTATTAAGTTATCAGTAAATTCTAATGATTTTGATATAAAAAACGTATGTACTCATTTACATACTTAATATTATTTAGATGTAAATAATGAATTAACTCTATAGAATAGATATTTTTTTTTGTGAATTCAAATAACTAATGTCAAGGTGATAAGTAAGACAACTACAGACTACGTGCGTTTATATACTAAAATCACCTACTAGTCTTTTTACCAGGCGATTAATAGTTCTTATGAATGCATATATATTAATATATGTGTTTCATTTTCAGATAGATTTAGGGCCTAAATTTGATACTTGTTTTATAATTACAAAGTATTCACCAAAAACTTTTTAATAACTAAGAAAAATAATTCCATAGTCCTTTGCGAGTAAATGACGAATTGCATCAAACGAATTTGCAAATTAATTATATAAGTAATAAAATAGGAAGTAACGCGCTGTATTGAGTTTATTTAATTTAAATTTCAAATTCGTATGACCCTTATATAGCGGTGTGCGGATACTGCTTCCTATACCGATAGCAATCTAATAGAATTTTAGTTTAAGAAAATATTAAAAGTGCATTTATCAGCGATTAACCTCAATTTCCGCAATGAAACGACAACAACAAGGTCACTAACAAGCAACTTGCCGGAGGCATGTGATCACCCACGCCTTTTTACAATCAACTTTAGATTTTGTCTATAGTTATACACATTATATTTAGTCTATAGTTACACATAGTTCATTTTGCGTGTTATAAAACTTTTGACTTTTTATTGTTTATTTATGATGACGTCCTCTTGGCAGAATCCGACCATTATACGTAATCTTTACCACCGCCTAACATCTATAAGACTATCGGCATAGTCATAGTATGTTTTAATACTGTGCTAATTGTTTATTGTATTCAGGTTGTTACAAAATAAAGATATTTTGGTTTAATTTTCTCTCACTTCTTTTTTGGAAAATTAGATTGTAACGATATATTATTTAGTCAAACACAATGAACGTTAAAAACAATAGATCTTGAGGAGTATAAATGGCCCACAAAGTAATAATACCTACCTACAATATTGAATCGGTGTTTATAGCAGAAACCAATTAAGTTTTTAGGTAAAAACGGAAAACATGTTTTATAATGTAGTATAAAGTTATGAGTTAATCTTACAATTAATTATCTGCACACGAAGTGATAATGACCCTCCATTAAATAGTCCATAATGTGATAAAGTATTATAAGGACTATTAATAGCGAAACTAAAATGATTTTTTGTTGTCTGGGTGCTCGCTTTAATTGCATAGTAACCAAGTGACCTGGGCTCGATCCTTGATCCCATCCCAGGACCACTAAAATGCTTAAAATTTCTACTTGTTAGTAGACAGTTACAGGTAAACATCCAGAGGAAACCTGCATCTCTAAGAAATAATGAAAAAAATATTCGGGAACATCTGGAGGCCGCCTACCCGCACTGGAGCAGCGTGGCGGAACTTTGTCGACTCCAAAACTCTCACAAATATTTGTGAGTAGGCTTTTGCCCTGCGGTAGGCATTTACAGGCTACAACTTCTTTAACTAACTCTCGATCGATTGAGCTCGTTTATGGGTTATGGTCGAGACATTACTTTAATGATAATGAAAATATAAAAGATTTTTTTGAAAATACACTGCCACAGCCAAGCGTGGCAAGGTTCAGCAAGTAGTTTAAAAATTCGTTTAGCTGCACTAAGAGCGAAGCGTGATCTAGTATAGAAAACTAGACTTCATAAAGATTTCCAAAGCTGCAACATCTAGCTGGTCTATTGCTCGTGGGCGGCTGAATTAAGCAACATTTGTTGAGTCTCCATTTCTATCAAAAACAAAAATTTCAGCCTGTGAGACCCCGGAAAATCATCTCGGCAGGACATCAGTTTGTCCTGCCATCTTGTTAAAACTATATCCAAGTTAAAAGCCAAAATTTTTTGTTCTTCGGAAAGAAAAATTGCCACAACGTTGTTGTGAAGCGGCCAGTGTTTACTGTTACAGATCTCTCAATCTAAAAAGAAATAGGGACTGACGACGGGTACAGAATGTCCGCCAACTGTTACTGTGAATTTTTCAATTTTCTTTGGTGACATGCGTATCGAGTGAAAATAAAAACCGACCTAGTGCGTGCTTGAATCGCGCATCGAAATTTACGTCTGTACAACTATCTAGATGCTAAATGTCATATACCATCACAGACAGAGCACTAGAATTCTGTCATATGTTTTACTGAACTCTGTTTAAAATGTCTGTGAGACCATTTACATTTTTTGTTCTCACTAATAAAAACATGTTGAGGAAACCACGTCTGAGAAATATTGGTACAAATATTTCGTGGACATTTGATGTGAGCACCGTGACGGACTCACTTTTGCCGGCTTCAAGGTTTTGGCCTTCTCAATATTGCGTGTGCTAATTTGCTAGCACAAACCAGTATTTTCGTAATTCTGAAAACCCCGTTTCATAACCTAAATTTTTTTTGGACCTCATATGACTGCAACGTCAAAAAGTGTCTCCGGTTCTATTAAACCTTTTGAAATTAAATGTGGCCCTTAGTTGAAATAATTTCAAATAGATCAACTGGTTCTCACGCGATACACGACCCTTCCGATTTTCAGCCTTTTACCGGATGTGCTAAGTTGAGATAATAGAGATTTAATAATACTTTTTCTACAAATTATGTTTACCGTTATATCTGACAGATCAGGTTACCACTACAAGAAAAAAATTATAAATATTATTGTTAGTACCATACAAATTTAAAATTATTTGTAAAATTAAGTGATAGCCCAAAAGTAACATTATAATTCTGTGACTTATTATGTTACTTAAGTTTGACGTTTAGGCGTCTTATGTAAGTAGACATACACTTTACTTTACTTTTACAGTAAGATACACTGGGTTATATCAAATTTCTATGTTGGCCAATGCATAAGAAATTATCCATTCAAAGGGTCGAACATTTTTTATTGTATTATTTAAGTTAGTCGTGATTTGTTTACAGAACTTTTTCAGAAAAGGATATACGATTTTCAATTTAACTAATTTGGTCTTTAAGTAAAGACAAATAGATGGATAATAGTGATCCCTTAAACAAATATAAAAATAAGTGCGGTAGATCTACACAGGCTGAATTTTTCAACTGGGCATGGATGACCAAATCCAAAAATTTAGGAAATAGGGAGAAGTTTTCGAAGTCGTTACGGTGCCAACTTTGATAAAAACTGTACTACTTAAATTTAAAATGTAAAATAACAATGTTCGACGCCGGGAATCGAGCCTATTAATTTTGAAAAAAAAACATCCTATCTAATAGTGTCGCTTATAAAGATCAAATTCTAGGAAGTAATGTTAAATAGCAAAGGTCTCATTTCTATGTAGTAAATACTATATTTTTTTTCTTACGTTTATTGAACTTTCGGTAATTAATTGTTCGAAATGGAGTACATTGTTTTCAATACACAGCCTAATTCAACGTCTCAAGGCTTGTACTGCATTCTGCATGACAAGATTAATTGTTGCGATTTCGATTATTTTCCAAAGATCGTCACAATTCATCAATTTGATTACACGTAGATTTTTTTTAGGTTGGAAATACCTAAAATAATTAGACCTGAGGGTAAGATCCGGCCACGACACAGTACCAAAACTTTCTAATAATATTTTTGTTTAATTGCTGAACTACGAACTCTTTTGCTATGCAGTTATTAGGAACCGGGGGTCTATTGTTGAAAGAATAATTGCTGTGTCTGGGCCAAAGGTCATCTAGTTCTTGTTTTAAAATTATGTAATATTTAAATGTCGTCAATATTCAGTCATAAATTTTGAAATAAAATATTCTGTTGTTCAAAATACCGCACCAACATTTGAATGAAAAACGTAGTTGGTTGTTGGCCCTTCGAGTATCCATAGAGGATTAGTGCGTGACTAATAATGTAAATTTTTGCGGTATGTATGTATGTCATTATTGGAAAATTTAGTTTCTTCTGAGAATAAAATGTATATTATTGTCAATTTTATACCTTATCCGTTTGGAAAAATTCTAGATTCCTCTCCTGGATGTATATTTTGCACAATGCGTCCGGAGCGGTAACATTCATGCTTGTATTTTATTAGAACTTTACATACCATTGCCTTAAATACTTGAATGATTTCAGCTGTTTTGCGGAAAAAATTATTGGGTAATAGGTTAAAATTGGTATTTCTAAATCTTCATTACAAACACGTTATTCGTTTAGTTTCGACCACCTTCTTTCAAGTTGTTGACTATCTTTAGGAGACACTTAACAGTTGGGAAATGACTATCTGTTGCTGTGAAAAAGTATACTTATCTATCAAATTGTTCACTATCAGTTAAAACCATTTTCAAACCACAGAATCCAAATTTCAATTACTTTTTATTATTTTTCATGAGGATACGAAACAATAGTTAATCAAAAGGATAGCGAATAAAATTTAAATTATTGGCGCCTATTCACTTTATTGTGTTTTTTTTATTATGGTCTATGTATAACCACAATGAGAAAATTTTTGAAATAAGAACATAATATTGTTGATGTCGATGATGATGTGATGCTGATTGTATGTCGAGTTCGGTTATGTATTGAAAACAATGGGCATCAAACAATTGATTAGCTAAAGTTTTATAAACGTATGAATAATAAAATAGTATTTTCTTAAAAATTAGACCTTTCCTTTCGTTTTCCATGTAATATTACTTCCCGGGATTTGATCCTTATAAACGTGATCGTGTTTTTCCAAAACTAGCGCGTACGATTCCCGGTCAGGATAACTGATGTTTATCAAATGTACGTATTTAGTATAGTTTATTTTTCATTTTAGATTTTAACAAAATCGAACCCCAGACTCGGTATTTTTCGCTATTCCCTGTACTCGTACTTTCGGATTTGACCATGCATGTCCAGTTGCAAAATTCAATCTGTATAATTATTCATAATAAATAGTTCTTTACAGCAACAGGGCCACCCATCATGTTCTAACTACCGGCACGGATGCGAATGCCTGTTTGGCTACGCTAAACAGGATTGTGCCGAATGGAAATCCTTCAGCTCTGCCTACCCCTATGGTTCAGAGATGTCAGTGTTTATATATATAGTAAACCTTTCTTGACGGCATTTAAAGTGCTTTGCTTGAGTTGCAAATAGTGTTAAGTAAAAATATAATTTTCATTAATTAGAATTTATGTTTATACCTGTAATAACCTTCGAGAAGTTCTTGTCAAGACAATAATTAGAATTTGTGGTTAGTTATCTGATCAAAGTAAATAATAGTTATGAGTGTAACTGAAAATATGACTGTTTGTCTTTATTACGATTACTTAATAGAAATTCTATTCACTATGGAAGTACTTTTTCTCTATTCATATGTATAATTCGAGGTAGGAACCTTGCCTTGTTATCTGACCACTTATGATTTACGAGTGTCATTTCTTCGAACTTAATTTGTGTCTCCTGACAACGTACAAATAAATGAATACTTAGAAATAAATAGTCTGTCCGTGAGTTTAAATCTATTTCTTATTCTTTATCAGCCTATTTAAGTCCACTGTTGAACAAGCAAGCATAAGTCAGGATACATTTTTTGATAGGTTTGCCCACTCACTCTACTGGGCGAGCGTCTTGGTCGAAGTTCGATGTAGCATTCTTTTAATGTTTTCAATTGTGTCTAAATTCATTTCATTAGAACTTTTAAGGCCATTTAGCACAGTGCTAAACTCTTCTAGCGATCCTTCAATAACGACTATGTGTAGTCGGCAAATGGCCGGGAAATAAAATATCCACTTTCGTTTGTTACGCTAAGTTACATGTCTAAGTGAATGACAACTATTTAAAATTTGCAAAATTGACCCTTTGTTCTAATGTCAGAATTTTTAAAACGAAAAATTAGCACATCAATTAGTTTTACATCTTTATTAGAGAAATAATGAGAGGTAATTGTATTTTCCTGTCTTTATGATTTTTTTTAGTATTTTACTAAAATATGTATACGTTATGAACATTACTAATTATGAATATGTATAAGTGACTAGATTAGGAAGTCGTTCCTTTTACTGACAATTATTTTTCTTGAGCACATTTATAGATGGTCTAAATTAATTGGTAAACGTTTAGATTAGACCTTATCAGTGCGAATTATGATAATTATAATTGTAGAATGAACTGTATATATATAAGCACTCACGCTTGTTTGCCATGGGGGGTAGACAGAGATCGCGGCTTTTCATTCTGCACAACTCAACGTAACTAAACTGGCTCCCGAACTTTAAATTTAAACTCTCTTTGAAGAATGTGTGGATTATCTTAGTAGTCTTACAGTTCGGTTTGGTAGGTATACAGAGGTTACACCGGAAAACTGATTATCAAATGTTCAGCAGAAGACCAACGACAGCCGATCTGGGGTGTCAAACGAGCTAATAGTTCTACCCTGGTAAGTGTCTACTGCGTGGAAATCTGAAAAAACTACAATCAAAGGAGGTCACTGATGCGTTGTCACCCCCAGAGGTCTAAGATAAAATGCCTTGCAGCCTGTGATTACTAATTATACGGGCTTAGTAAAACTCTCAAAACGGAACTTATCAGTTGTTACATTGATGATTGGCGGGAGAGATAGGTAGGAGCCGTCCACCTGGCATCTCCGCACACTTGTTTAAGAACGAGGACTTTTTAAATTAATAACAATAATTGTGTGTAGACATTTGCTTTCTAAATAAAAGATGTAAAGAATGTATTTATAATTGATGAAAGTGATCCATTAAGACTTTTTGTATTAATGCTATACCCAACGTCACTAGCTTGAAGTGTATTGTATTAATTTAGAGCAATCCTGCCGCTATCTGGTTCTGGGATTGTAGGATTTTATGCGACCCTTGTTCATCACATTGTCGGCATAGTGGTTATTCTTTTACTCTCCAGTGATACTCATAACCTTGTTGAAAGTCGCTTGTGTAAGAGAAGTTTGAGATATAGTTACTGATGCAAGTCCCCTTCATCATCTACAGCACACATTTAACTTTATAATTATCGTCTGTTCATAAACGTCAGTTTCAACTTTCTATCAAGTGTGTCAACTGTATTTTTGCCTATTCATGACAAACACTAAAAACTTTATGAAATAATGTGAATGTGGAAGTGTCATTATTATTGGTTTTATATTTGTATGTAATTAAGATATACTGTTATTCCAGATATGTGTTGATATGTAGAAAAAGTACAGAACAATCAGTTTATTATTTTTAACAACAACTGATACGCCTGTTAATGCAGCGCAGGAGTGCGTTTTAAATATTTCAAACAATTTACATCAGAAAATTTATTATTGGATTCTTCATAAACATAATTCTTTAATACTGATACATTGATGAAAAACCAAGACTGAGTGAATGTACCGTAGCCATCTTTAAACCGGCTTTGTTACAGAAACGATTAAGTGGGCCAACACTGATTCTGAACACGTGTGTATTTTTTAGGATCGACTTATGGTAGTCAAAACAAAGAAGAAATATAGAATCATCATGACATCTGTCGAATATAATCAAGGTAACCATTAATCGTTATTAAAAAAAACTTGCATGAACCTAACTGTAAAATACTTTAAGAGAACACAAAAGATCTGCGACGGCAAATGCGACGTCATAATTATTTTAACTACCGTGAAACAGTTTTTACAGTACTGGGACTAACTGGCTATGATTCGTATTTATTATTTAATTATGCCGATTCAGATCATAATTTACTTTCATTTGCAATTTGTTCTGAAGATGCGAAAAAGTAATTAAATAGCTTACTTGAAAATTATTAAATATTTAGTAAATCTTCACGTTATAAGTGTCGTTTCAATATACATAGTTATTTGATATCGTGAGTCACATTGTTGTCATTACGTTATTTCTATTAATTACGTAACACTACAAATCACCATTAACTTGTTCCATTTGTATTATACTGCCAAATGCGATGCTACAATGTTTACTTAAAAATCCTTTATTTACACAAGTTCGGTCACGTGCTAGGGTGTAAACAAACCGGTTCGCTGCATTTACTGCAATCTGTCAAGCGTATCCGTTGAGGAAAGAGGTAAACTCACCGTTTTCGCCGGTGTATCCCCATTCGTGATCTGCCATAACTACCGCGACTCTCGGTCCACTGATAACGAATTAGTTTATGTTGGACGCGTGAAAGCCGAATGGTGTACAAGAGGACGCGGTTAGGTCGTGACTGCGTGCGAGTGAGCGCGGAGGCTCCGCTTTATACGTGCGTTGCCAGCGAGTAGCACGGAGCGGACGCGGAGGCTGGGGCGATTGCGCAAGCGGGAGCGGGTAAGGCGCGTAACGAGCAGCAGACCGCACGCGCGCGCTCCTCCGGACCACTGCGCTCGCGGTGCGACCTACACTACGCGCAGCCCCTCTACGCTTTCTACTTCATCGTAATTATACTATTTACTCATCAAATAGATTGTCGTATGTCAATGCCAATGATTTAGGCTCTCGGTATTCCGTTCAAATTGCTGCTTTTCAAGCGAAGCGTCAGGTAATTATCTATTACGGTTCAATTTTAGTTTTCAATTAAAGCTGTTAATGGATTTTCTTTTAAACGTGCTCTAAAATCCACTGTTTATCTATTGCCTTATATATATGTAAAAGATCAAGCTTTTTGCCAAATGTAATAACAGATACATTATACTTACTAAAAATATTAACTTTCTGTAATAGGAACTCTAAGTTATTCTATAGTAAAAGTAACTAAAAAACGTATTCTGTGAATAAACTACTGTTCTTATTTGATTGATATTTGGTGCATTATCTAGAATGGCATGTAGAACATGAGGTTCTATTAAATATCGCACAGTCGTAGTCGTATCCATCCTGTAGACTATCAAACCGCGTCGGTAACGCACGGACAGATATGTAAAGAATATTTCAGAAAGGTTTGTTCGATCTGTCAGTACAAGATAAGAAAGCGTTTATAGCGAGCGTTTTCCCTCACCTCGACGAAATATCGAATTTTCTTACGGATCCCATTTTTTGTATCAAACTTAATCTATGTCCATTTGAAGAAATATAACTTTCAAACAATGAACGACATTTTAGAATTCGGTTCAGTAGTTCATAGAGATTACACCAACGTATACAAACTAGCACTCTTTATATATTAATACTCATTCAATATTCCCCACACGTAGCATATCGAGTGTGCGAAGCCTTGTTGTACAGTTCACTAAAATAATATTGAAGACGACGGTTGTTTATCTTTTTCTTCTTCTTGAACAGCCTGTATTCAGTCAGCTGGCATAGGCATCTGAAATTGAGAGGGTTTGAAGTAATCGCCACTTTTGGTAAGCGGGTTGATGATGGGAGTACCAGACACCTTGTACTTTAGACCTTTAGACGCTGCTGCCCGTCACCGGTCTGTGACATAACTAGCTTTTAGCCGCGATTTCATCAGCGTATAATCTATGAGTACGGAATAGTTTTATTTATAATGTAGTTTGTTAATAAATAGTTACGCTTCAGAACAATGAAGGTAACATTTAAATCGTTCTGTAGTTTTTGTTTATGGATCCCATTCTAGATATTACTTATGGTATTAATCCGGTTCTGATTGATCTAAGTTTGTATTAAATTAATACGCTTACGCATTCGCTTTTAAACAGTGTAAATATTTTTCTAATTGGTCTAGTAGTTTTTGCGTGATGTTAAGCATTCAGGAGACTGTAAATAGAAAAAAGATTTTTTGTAGTGTTCTAATAAAAACAAAGATAAAAATCAACGAATCACGACCTTATATCCAATACGGTTTAGACATTTTAGTCCTTTCAACCTACTTTATATCTAGAGCTTACCTATTACCTATTATTTGGGACAAAGTGATGAGAAAGTAGTGAGCCAGTCGCTAACTAAGTGTCCGGGTCATCATACAAATCGTAAATAATTTCGAAAAACTTATTGGTACGAGTACTTTGCATAGGGGATTGGACTCCCCCGAGTCACCTGATTCGGAGGCAGATCCCTAAACACTCGGTTTAATTAAACTTAACTGTTGAGGGCTCTTAATTTTAATTTTGTGACTGTAATAATTTATAAGATAGTAAGATAGTAAGATCTAACAATTTTTTTTACACAGTATATTCACTTAAATCAGACGATTTACGGAGTTTATCGGTATTGGTTGCTTGACTCTATTAGTGTACTAGTAATGACGAGTATTGCTACAAAATAAGCGGTAGTGTAACCGTTGCATCTGACGCCTGTGTGTTTCCGTGCATGATAAGGCACGGTAAATTTATCCTTTTATTTATATAGGATGTAGATACTAGACTAAATGTTGCATATTATCGTCCCGTTTCTGTTTTGCCACCATTCATTCATTAAAATTGAAGAAAATTAAATAAGATTTTCAATCTTATTTAATCAATCAAAGTGGCGAAAAGTGGGCGCACTAAGCGCAGCCAAACGGAATCCGTAATCGTTCCACTTCCGATAGTCGTGCCAAAATAAAGGTTTGTATTTTTTGCAAATTCCTGTTGGTAACTGGCCTCAGTGCTTATAATACACGTCAAAATACCCATGTACAGCTTGAGGGACAATTTATAGAGTTTGTGTTATGTTCCTATTGTTACCAAATTTCAAAGTTTTTTTTAAAATTAAATATAACTTTGAAATTAACCTCATGTTCATTGATTTTATTGTGTTTAATTTTGTTTTTATATTCCCGATGTTTCGATTGCTTTACAACAGCCGTAGTCACGGGGGGACCACGATAAAATCCGTAAATAACAGTTTTATTTCAAAGTGTTCGCGTAATTATTATAAATGTAACTGTAAATATAAACCTAAGAATAATTTTTGATGTAGCGTAACGGAACCTTCACTTTTGACAATCTTTTCATATTCCGTAATATGACTTAACAAAATATTTTTTTATTTTTGCAAGACGTAATGAGTCATTTACTTTTATATTTCCTCCCGTCTTTGAATAATTAGAAATTAATCTTTATATTCTTCATCAGCTTGTGTAAGTCCACTGTTCCACTGACACTTTACATGAAAGCGCTCACAAAAGCTGTCATGCCCTGCATGCAAAGTTTTCAGTTATAATATTCTCGAATTACAGATGCTGCTTTGTATGTAGTATTTAGGTTCGGCATATTCGGTGTTGTGGACTTTTAAAGAAAATGACATTTTCTTTAAAAGTCCACATTTATCCCCTTACACCCAGTTTAAATATACATGACAATTATTAATTAGCCTTTAAATATTATTTAAATTGTATGAGAACAATGTGTATTCTTGTCTCAAACATACATTTACTAGCAATGTTCATTTGTTAACATTATGAAACCATAAAGCCAGCGTAATAGGAGAACTGCAAAAGCATGCAAAGTTCAATGGCAAATGCTGCCATACACGTTACACGCGGCTGTGCTATTCATGTTGAGGAAATTTCTGTAATTTAAATATGATATGCGCTTATTTATTTACCTACTATTAGTAATATGATAATATAGAAGAGACGATCTTAAAAGTATGTGAATTTTTAAATAATGCCCGTTGTGTTGGTTATCTATTGTTATCCTTAACTACTATCCCAATCAAAAAAACATGTTTTCTGCGCAAGGGCAATTTGTCTATAATGATGAAAATAAAAATAAGTTTGTATTTTATAGAGGTTTATGGAGAGACCTAAGTTTAGCAGGGGCTAGTGCACTTCCACTAATAAAGTATAGCTTAGCCCACTCTCATGCTGGTCCTCGGACTGGTGTGTCCGACTAACCACTCCTTTTGATTCACCGTCAGGAACTAAACCACGAACAAGCTTCCTTCCTCGACAAGGTAAGGGGATCCCAGTATCCCAGAATTGGAGTGATGATTACTTGATGAAGAATCAAAATTTATTTTATTGACTTTTTTATACGTATGGAAATACCTAAAATATACACGGCGCCGCGGGGCACGACGGGTAATATTAGTCTTGCATCGATTAAAATCCAACGTTGTCGCACTTCACCGCATATCGGCAGTTCCAGACACTCTTCCGCGGCTACACCAACGTCGACTCTTTAGTTCTCCTGCGCAGAAGACCTAAAGAGCGGTCTCTCGGCTTCCTCTCCTTCCAAGCAAGGCGCCGCGGAATACAGACGTACCTTCCTACATCGATCAAAAAATATATTCTTGACTTTATCTTGTCACATTTTTGATTTTTTATTTTGTCATTATTTATCAAGACAAAATTATATCGGTCACTATATCTCAGGAATAGTGGTTCACGTGTAAACATAATATTTTCGAAAATTTATTGACATGTAAAAGTTAAATATTGATTTCTTTTAATAGTTCCCATAATAAAACCAATTCTCAACATATTTTGCCAGTTATCAACATATGCAGCTTATGCTCAGTTTTTACGTGACTCGCGTTACTAATGGCGACATAATCATCTTTAATATGGCAGGCCTTACCTATGCAGGCAACGAACAGCAGCGTCTGAAGTGCGAGTGGGATCGCTAATCCGCCAGTCATGTTTGGTAAATACGGAAAATCTTACAAATAAGTGGACTGATGACGAAACAAATACATAAAACGCGAAAACTTTACCTTACATGTAGACCTTACTTGTTACCGAGATGTAAAAATTCATGAACAGAATTTATTAAATTAATCCACCTAATAAAAAGGGGTTACCGATTTTAAATTATTTTTAATACGTATGTTAGCCGATTACTTGTTATTATCTTATACGAAAGGTTCGACGGTTATTATCTTATACGAAAGGATCTATGTACTCGTATTACTGTGGTCTCCTGTAAATTTTCAAGCCAGAATTAGTGGACTATGGTCGGAGGATTAGCTTCGTTGCTTCGCTCTCGCAGCCCTCCGCAGTCGCGGGGGTAGAGGAGATTGGGTCTGGGAGAGCTAATCTTTATTATCCCTATTGCCTCCGGGTGATAGTCTCGGAGGGCAGAGAGGAGGATTTCTCTCCAGAGAAGAGGCCATAGTGGGATCGCGGAGGTCTTTGTATTGTGTGAGCGGTCCTTTGGACCATTTTAAAAAGTAAGAGTCAACTAAGAAAATCTTAGTAAACTCTTACGCCACCTGCGGGATGAGCTGTGGTGGCAGATTATCGTATGCCGTCTCCACAAGGCGCTGTAATAAGATCAGAGGTACAAATTATTGTCATATAGTAGTTTGATTCTTTGTTCGATTTATAAGTCCTTCTTCGACGGGAGTAGATAATAAAGATTTTTACTAAGCAACTTTTCACAGTACTGGTACAATTTGATTTATATGTGTGTGTTTAAATTCGTAAGTAAGTCAAGAGCCATGAGTTTAGAGCGATCATGGGATTAAATTTAGTATCGTGCGAAGTGATATTCAGTTCATTCTTCGAGCGTTGTGGGTAATATTTAGCACTTCTTGTGAGATGAAATCGAAATGCGTTTGTTGACCCGATTTTATTTGCGGATGAGCGTCTGATGAACTAATGTAATAACAATTTTATAAACGATTGAACATATCCTTTTTTGAAATGAAACTAAGTTTACTTGAAATAATTTTTTTTATTTCCTGACGTATGGGTGGTTTATAGTGGTCACGGAGGCACTGAGGTGTCAGACGTCCCGATGTCATAGTCAATGCGGGCTAACTTCAGTTTTAGTTATAAATTTTTGGACCGATCTATGCAGTTGGCGCTCACAGTGCTTATGATCGTGCAGTGGTGTGCTTGGATTTGGATTTCATTTTATTTATTCCGAGATCCCAAGGCGGTAGTAGCACCCAGCCATCTTCTCTATTGAAATTTTAATGTTTATTTTTATTTCAATACCCTTACGAAACATTCTTGCCAGAAATCGGTATTCTTTTAATGAATTGATTTGAGAATTTAATTGAGGTCTATCCAATCTGATGTAATGGTTGGGACGATCTAGAATATGATCACAGACAGACTTCTTAGAGCGTCGATGTTGCTCTTCGGATATGTGTTCTTTTACGCGGGTTTAATGGCTCTTTCATTTGCCCGATGTAACACTGCTGCATCTCATAGGGCAGCATAAATAGTAAAGGCCTAAAATCACCTGAAACGTCGGAAAGAACAAAAGGACAAATCACACGCGATAAATTCCATAAAATTTGTTCATATAAATTTTTAGTATTTGCGTAATTCGAAGAAATAACATCCCCTCTCTAAATAAATTCATAGAAAACGGACCTGGAGGGCAATCTGAACTGAATAAGCCACTGTTCCCACGGTTTGCATTCGACGTTCATCGAAGCATAGTAAGTGTAGTTAAAATATAATTTCCGGTAACCTCACTCACCGAACGAAACGCACAAGCACAAGATGCCTCTACTTCACGCCCGTATTCTGCGAGGTCGTGGTACTACCACGGTTGAGCCGGCCCATTCGAGCTGTAGCAAAAGCCACTGCTTGGCTCTACAACGTACTAAAATCCATGTTTCCGCTTATACAAATTGTTCTTAAGAATTATAATGTTATTATAAATATAATATTTTATTAAATCCATACGTCATCACATTTTTCAATGTCTATGAAATTTACATTGAATTTGGGTTGAGGACAAGTTTAATCATAATAAATAATCTGGTATAAAAATAAGTTTGTCAGTAGATCTATAGAGAGGAGAGGAACAGATAGTCTGGTTATTCTGGCGAATTAGACTTTTAAGTGGATTTTTGTTAAATTTTTAATTAAAAAATTTACGATTTCAGAAAAAAATATTGTTAAATACATTTATTAATGCAAATATATGTAGTGTAAGATCTTCGTAAAGCGAACTTTGATTTTACTTTATTTAATATTGGAATAAAATTGTTTAAAAGTTATATGGTTTACAAAATGAGGAAAGTTAAATTATTTGTATTCATTCATACGCTTATGTTATCTTTCCTTATAAAGTTGCGAAGTTGTTCCAAGAACACTGCGAGAGGAAAACATTGGAAGTAAAAGAAACCACGTGTCGCTTAAATATGCTATCTACTAGATGTATGTATGAAAACCTACATTTTTAAAAGCATCAAGGAATGTACGACTTAAACGTAGACACTGTTAGACAGTTCAGGTTGCTGTACACGACTGCTGACGACGAAGTTCGCACGATTAGGTTGGTTATCGAAGACGTGAGTTTAGATTACTTTGTTGCACGTTAAACCACATACAACAACATCAAACTCTGTCTAAAGAGTTTTGTGTCTACCACGAAATCGTGAATAATAAAATTCATTGTATGTTTATATTCTACTCTTTTGTATTTTTATCCGTAATTTTAAAATATAACTTTCAAAAGTATTGCGCTGTAATGGTACCTGACACCTTGAAATGAGGAACATATCTGACAACCGTCTGATTATAGAAAGTCCTGTGAAAATTTTCCGAACCTTCATTCCACAGATTAGTAACGAGGAGCCGCATCAAAGGACGAGGGCAGGATTAATCTCTTCTTTCTTCGCTTTTATAAAAAGAGAACAAACATGTGAAAAAGAACAGCTATTTTAAGAGGAAGAATTATAACGCACGAACGTGAACTTTAAAATATCGTGCACCGTGACTTTAAGTCATAAAGTCTCGATATCAAAGTTTTATTACTATTTCATGGATATGGGTTTTTTTTTATTTGAAAAAGGGGGCAAACGAGCAAGGGGCTCACCTGATGGTAATTGATTACCGTCGCCCACTTACATCTACAACACCAGAGGAGCTGCAGGTGCGTTGCCGGCCCTTACGAATATCTGGGGGATGGAAGGGAGTATGAGGAGGGGGTTGGAGGAGTTGCGGAATGGACCTCCGGTTACCTGACACACCGAGATGCCTCGTATTCTGCGATGTCGTGATACTACCCCGGTCGAGCCGACACATTCGAGCAGTTGCAAAAACTATCGCTTGGCTCTACCACGTACTCTGTAAATAATTTGTGGATACAATATTTTCAGAAAATGCATAAGATATGGTCAAGCGTAATCGCGTTTCCTAATGATTTGAAAATTTTATAGCGTAGTAAATAAAAGCGTATGTAGATCAATATGGTACTTGTATCAGGTAAGTTTAACTAACAATGTTCCATATATACGAATGTAACTGATATTTAAGGTTCTTTGTATGTATGTATGTGTGTTCGGATGGACATTCTGCCGAATGATGGCGGACTAATGATAGGAATCAGCATCATTAATATTCCTTCTAATTCCATAAGTGCCATAGACTGTTTTAATGTGAAATATGTGTCAATCACGCTAAGAGACCAAAACGGATATGAATGAAAAAAGATAAAAAAACTCATCGCGCTTTCAACGCGTTTCAATCGAAACATCTGTGTCTGTCATAAAATGTTTCAATAAAACATGTCTCATACCAAACTTGAAAAAAATATTTATTGCCTGATTGTTTCATCATCATCATCATTTCAGCCTATCAGAACTCCACTGCTGAACATAGGCCTCCCCCAAAGATTGATTGTTTATTTTGATGCTATTTTCACTTTTCGAAAGCCTTTGATTCGAATGAAAAACTGACATACTTTTCTTCCCGGAAAAATACCACGATTGAGCAGTACGTGATTATTACGCAGTGATCATTGGGCCAATTAGAATAAAATTTACACTATTCAAAAGCTTATGTCTATACGAAAAAAACTCGGATACTTTAATCCTGAAAAAAACGGAATTGTTCTGAAGGGAACACACAGAATTATTACAATGTCACATTCCGGGATTGACCAGTGGCTGGAAAAGAATTAAATTACCAAAAAAAAAATATATGTACTATAATACGGAATTCTATCTAAGTGCCCACGGCGGGTCTCCAAAGGCCTCCTTCTGAAATATCTGGCAGGGTTTTGTAGCCGGGAAAGGCCCGCCTCCCTGTTCCAGTGCGGATTGACGGACTGACTCAGACATGCAGGTTTCCTCGCGATTTTTTTCCTTCACCACCGAGCACGTGGTAAATACAGGACATAAAATTGCTATTAATAATTTTAGTGGTGCCGGCCACCGGGGATTGAACCCAGGTCGCTCGCTCTCTGTGAAACTAAAGCTAACACCAGCGCAGGATGTATGTGTACAGTAACGGAAATGTACGCGCAAACACAGAGACGCTCCGAGTGTGCTCCTTACCTTCTCGTATGATTACAATGCAACCAGACCCGAACATATTTATTTGTTGAGATACGTTAACAGATAACCCACGTGGTCATCGAAGAGCATTCTGAGCATTAACAGAAAATCACATTTCGATATTGACTTGACTAAATATTCTGACTTGGATAACCAAGACATGTATAACAAAAATAACACGGTATGGTTTTATCGAAGAGTGATGTCAAACGGAATTTTGGGAAATATTTTAGTGGCATAACGGATAACGTATACATTTTCTTTTGGACAAAAGTGCGAGTTCCAAGAATCGAAGAATAACAGCTCTGTAGGTTGTATCAAATGAAAGTAGCACCGGTGCCTACCCCGTGAGGGAAGACAGGCGTGAACAGTTTTATGATAGTAGTAAACCTTGAGACTAAGATTCTAGGTCAGTAAGGTCAAGCAATTCTTTTATGAATCGTTTTTCCTCGTTTGTCAGCCTGCAGGTCAGATTGGCATTTGGGGAAAACGGCGGTATATTCTCTCTTTTAAGGTTTCCAAATTTATAATTGTATATTAAAAATAATAAAACCATCGTTTGTATAATTTTGCGTATAATCGCGATAACTATACAGACCTACCTATGTTGGTCGCATTTTGCTAAGCTTTATGATAATGTAGTGTAAGAAATATTTCTGGCAGTTACGTGAATTCCTAAAGGTTTACCGGGTAAAGCAGAGTGAGAGAAAATGCTGATCACAATTATTTTGTTGAATTGAACGGGATTAGTTCAATTCAACGATTCTAGGCAACAAGTGTAGCATATTATGTTGCTCTCGTCCCAAGTAAAGTTTACTATTGCAAGTGAATCAACTTACAATGAACTATGAACGTACGAGTATTTAAATTTGAATGAAATATTTGAATTAAAATTTATGCACGCGGTGTGTCACTAACGGAAAGATGAATTGCTCGTATAACACCTTTGTAATAGACGAATGGTAATACAAATTTAACTTTAAGTCTTAAAGATGTGAGTTATTGCCTTGAATTAAAATATACAATTGGAAGTATCATACAATTGGTGATAACAAAAATATCCTAACGTGAGTGAAATTCTAGTAATTAAGGTAAAAAAGTAAATCGTAATTTAAAAAAAAGTAAATTTGTGTTATTATACTGTGTACAAAAGCTTGCAGGATACTGTATGTCAATGAGTAGGTTGCAACAATATCCTGGCAACGCACAAAATCGCGTTGCACATATGCATTATAATTTTATGTTTAGCCTTTCTGTTTACGTCGAAATTTGGAGCAGTAACCGAACCGAAATAACTTTGTTTAATTTTGAAAAAATGTTGAACAAAAATGTATTATTTGTATAAGCATCGAAAATATGTTCTAACTTTAAATTTTATTAATAAGGTATTTAGTCTAAGAAGGCTTTATTTGGTCTATTTTTTTCCTTCGTCAGTCAAACTAAAGATTTTCATTATGCAAACGCAACGGAAACGTGGCGCGCGCACGGCCATTGTTTCCTCACACCACTGTCATAATACCAAGAATTTGTTATTTATGTAAAAAAAAACAAAAATTATTATTTTTAATAATAATAATACTATTCTATACCACATTAATTTTGTTGTCACAACAACCACTAACGTCAGAACGTGTATATCGAATGTTCTATTACTTTCTACAGTTCAGGTTTTCAGTCCGTATCATTATCCCACACATTGATTACATGAGAAACAAGTAGAGTCTCACGTTATTTAAGTCGGTCATAATAAATTAATTAGATACATTTTATTACCTATCCAAACTCATAGTCAATATATCATGTAATTGTTCTGTCCAAAGCGCGTAACAACAATGATAAAAATGTCACTGACTGGCAAGGTATGGAGCGCAAAACTTGAAAATTTACACACAATACTTGAACCCGTCCTTGTAAATGAAATATACGACACTCGATTCATTAGTATCAAAGAAACGTTTCATATTATTAATAATAAAATCATATTATCAATACAATGACAAAACAGATTAATTAAATACGACAGCACTATTGTCATTTGTTAAAGGCAACTATAGTTTTTAACTATTAAACTTAACCAAAAAATGATTTGACCAATCAGGCTGAGAAGTTGTCTCTGGCTAAAAATTAAATCACTTGCGAATTGCTTTAGTTAAAAATAAGCGACGACTAATTGATCAGCGATGAACTTGCAACCAGTTCAAGTTTAAATTAACATTATACTCGTTCAAATCAAAAAAGACACGATACACTAAAAAATCTACTAAATTTATTTCTTATTTTATTTTAATTAAATCACGGGTCCCAATATTCGTTTTTACAAGAAAGCGTCATTTTTTCTTAGTGCCTATTAAAAAGATAGGTACAGTGTAGGTCTAATGTTTTGCATTACACGCGGTTGTTTAATAATCTCATAATAGATATCCAATTTATTAATGTAATTGGTAAATCTAAAGTTTTAAGTTAAAAAGTTTAAATAAATAAATAAATATTTATTTATTTAAACTTTATTTGCACATTACAGAACGAAAAGGCGGACTTAATGCCAAGAGGCATTCTCTACCAGTCTACCAGTAGAAATGTAAACACAACAAAAATATTATGTTCATATAATATTATTGTTGTGTTTGTATTGAATATTTTACTACGATACAATACTTATATATGACGGGACTTAGACATACATGTAATTATAGTTGTTCATTATATAAAACACATTACACACTATACATACATATTTATATACCCTAATATCTATATTATATAGTATCTATATTACCTACATTTATTTGGATAATTTACCTTGCTAACGGTTTGTGATAGGCATGTTTCTAAGAAGGCATAACTCGTCTTCAACGTTACTGGGGGCTGCTGTAGAGTATGCTTTTACCTCAACGAGATGATTGCATTTGAGATTGGTTATAATTATTGAACAAGTTTATAAGTTTAATGAAATATATTTTATTAAGAAAGATAAATTAATAATATTCATTGTCATTAGTTTTTCTTATCAGGTCTTAGATAAGGTATGAATAAATGTAGATAATCATATTTGAGCATTGTGCGACTACAGGTCGCAGTTTTCACCGACCGAAGAGAAAACATAACCAGTCTCTCACTGTCTACTGTATTATAGTTGTTCTGTGAATAGATATGGAATGGAAATGAGGCAAGTTTTTCTAAATATAGGGCGATTTGCGTTTTCCATAATTTGTAAAATATAGAATAAAATTTTCGGAAATCTAATATCACTTATTGTTGAAAAACAGTACTTGCGTTTCTTTTCAATAATGTATATTTCAGCGAAAATTAGGAATTTTTGTATAATATAATCAAAATACCGTAATATATAACATTAAAAGTCTAAACTAATTTATATAAGGGGTTTCAAAGTTGTGTCATAATAGTCGAGTGGTTCTGCTGCGGGTAGGATCTGCTACCCGAGCATGAGACTCGTGTTCCATTTCCTATGTGGTAGGCCCGTATTTTGAAACGTATTTAAAATTTATATCGTTGGCTTAAACGCTAAATTTTGGAGCCTGTAAATAAACGGGCTAAAAGTGGGTTGAAACAATTACAATAAATATCTAGCCTCCTCCTTACCTTTAGATCACTCTCCATTATTGGGAAAACGGTCGTGTGCGCTTAATTCTTAGTTTAAAAGCAGTCAAAACTGACTTTGCTGGTTAAATTCTTGGTCCTCAGGGTGATTGCTAAGGTGGGTCAACGTATGTATGTCGTTCTTCGATTGAGATTGAGTGCAGGTGTCTATAGGCTGCAGTAGCTATTTACCATCAGAGGGCCATTATTATCTGGTTTTTCACCTCAATCTAATAAAAATTAAAAAAAACCTTGCAGGGTTCATAAAAGTGCCACAAGTGTTCACGCAAATAGAGAGGCACTCACTCGTCTCTTTACTTTTCATTATAATTTTCCGTTTCTGATGTAACGCTAATGCGATAAGAACAAATGAAGGGTCAGAGACAGGGGAAGCTACACAACAAAACTAGATCCGAAAAACTAAAAAGGGTATCGGACAAGAATCCGCATCGGCTTGGATTTGAAAGCAGGACCCATAGCAACAACCATACGCTACGAAGCTACGCGGTCGTTAACTTCTGATATTCGAAAGATATCACCGTGGCTGGAAATAGCATGAAGTAATTAATCATCACGTCAAGAATGGCCAGTCTTACATTTTCGAAAAAATAACCCTCATCACGTAAATTAAGATTTGTTATATTGTTCGAAGCGTTAAATAAAAAATCATGCTCATTGCTATTCATCGCCCATGTGAACGTTATCTATTAGACGACTATATAACAAAGAAACTTGTAAATTAGCAGAGACGTACATAGTACATCCTACTGACTGCTCTGAAGTAAACGGACAAAGAATAAAAAAAACACAACTAAAGCTAAGTGCACATGGAATATAATACGTTGCAATAAGCAAATATTTTAACTTAGTGTAATCCTTATTGATGTTGACAGCGATTTTGGATTTCTATTTGGTACGATCCTATTCAGCTTAGCAAATCGGGTCTGTGCAAATAACTTTTCGCCTCCCCGAGAGAAAGAACGTGACGAATGGCGAGACTAGTCGTCGGCTCTGCTTTCTTTAATCATTGGAGTGATAAACGAACTTACAGTCAGAACTTACTGCAAAAAACTTCAATCTAAGAAGGTTACGGAATTGCATTTTTACCCCCTGAGAGCTAACATAGAATGCCTCTGGTTCTGTAATTCTACTGGCTTTCAATAGCCTTCCAACCGAAACACAACAGTGGTTACACTGTTGATTAGCGACCGAAATAGGAAAGAGAGGCCTACCCAGACGGCTCCTAAGCAGAAAAGGAATACTTCCACCTAGTACTCCCGGAGATTCTTTGCATCCTCGTCCTATTCAAGTACCGGGAACTCGTGGCCCATGATGTTTTAGGCTAAAACTTTAAGCACACTAAGAGGAATACACATGTTACTAAGAAGTATATTTTATATTCAGTTGACACTACGAGTTTTAGTAATAACGGATTTAGCATAATAAAACTTTATGGTATTTCATGTATATAAATTGTTTACCTATCTGACTTTGATTTACAGGCTCTTTAGTTTTTTTTTACTTTTTAGAAAAGTGGTAGGCACACGCTTTGCAACTTATGTATACGAGTGAAAAGAAATTCTATTGTTATTGTTATTTCCCCTAGTCGACTTTTACGACCTTTCCTGTAGACTCTTTTCTGGTAACAGGCGTTTTCCATCTTAATAGTGAGGATTGATAACGCATCTGCATCTGCAAAATAGACAGTAGAGCAACAATTTGATTATTGTCAATATTTAATTCGGGCGATATGGGAACATGGTTTAAGTTTTATGTAGCCGTTGAATATTAGCATTTGGCAGCTAACCATCTGCTCACGTATGCGCAGCCATATCCTCGTCAATCACTGTTCCGTGATTCTTTACTGATGTACGAAAATTGTCAATAGATCTTATTTATTTTTAAAGACTACCATCAATCAGGCCATATTACAGGCAGGGTACACGAATTGGCATTCCGTGAATGTTTCATTTTGCACTGTTGTGCTTTTTTTCAACCTTCGATTAATTTAGAATATTACTACTAATGGATGAGAATGCGCATGATATATTACAGGGCCGTAACTATGCATGAATTTATTTTTCATCTAGGCAGATAGGAAGGCTCCTAATAAGTAAAAATTATCATGGTGAGCAGACGCGGGTTGATGATCAGTCGTTGTGAGTCTTCGGGCTGGACATCAGACGGTTGGCCTTGTACATGAGCCAGCAAAATACGTCACGTGCTGGTAAGGTTGACATTTGAAAAAAGGCTGGAATTTCCCATTGAGTGAAATATTTATTCAATTATTTTTAATTCTTCTTCCATACAAGTTAGTATTATACAATATAGGTTTTGTTTCATACAATATAGGTACTAGATAAATAGCCAAAGCCCCATCAATCAGATATATTCATAAACAAGAACTTAAAAACTGCTTTTATATAAAGGTGCCACGTATATTACGATGATGTAACACTTATAATGTATGATCGATGATAGGTAGGTAGGTGGTACGAAATTTCCAGTCACGAAGTTATTTAACGGTATCTATTTAATTTCGTAGAGCATAAATGTTATATTTCCATCGCTGACTGTGCTTTTTGAGGATCGTCATGTTAGTACAATATATGACTTCAAGTTATATAATGTATCTCATAACTTAGTCTCTTCATAAAGGTACGGCAGAAACATGGGATTTTTACATAATAATATAGAAGAACAATGGTGAACTCAGTAAAAATTTTAGTAGACATATTTTTTGTCGTTTTCTGATATAATATATGTAAAAGTACACAGTAACAAAGAAAGTCAGGAATTAAGATATTCCAGTATTAAGTTTTGAAGATTATGTCTTATCACCTTAGCCTAAACGGTCCACTGCAGGACATAAGGCCTCTCCCAAAAGGTGGATTTGTCTTGTCAACTAAAACTTAATCTAATTAAATTAAATAAACTGCGGACTGCCTAATAAACAGAGTTATTAGAAGATGACTGATTGTTAGCGACGTGATGTTTCGGAAGAAAATAATCCTTATTAGGTTTTGTAAAAACACACACACAGTTAGTTAAGTAGGTCATGGTCAGATTTTTTACTCCTTTTATAGATTATAAGTCTTATTGAAAGGCTTATTCTTCTTTAAAAATAAATTACGTATCATAAAATTTTACACCAAATTTTTATTATTATCATCTCTTATAACAATGTTATCAAGAAACCCTGCCGGTTCTGTAACATTTTGTTGATGTCTGAACTAGGTACGATACTAAGGCGATCGTAAGCGCGCATAGCTGCCATGCTATACGATTGGCTTAAAGACGTAGTCGTATAGTATAGCCGGATAGTCTAGTTCTGTTGTGGTTGTCATCGTTGCAAATTCTATCACACAGCAACTTTATTTTGCCCCTGTTATAACCAGCAGTGAAGGACTGTCTCGTTTCCGTAAGTTGACACTAGCATCGATGTATAGTAGAAAATAATAATAGCTTTATACATAAAATTAACAAACTGCAATAATTTAATCGGTGGATGGGCGAGAAATATTCAGTAATTAATTAGAATAATTAATAAGTGTAAAAGTGTAATTTTTCATTATTTATTTAATAATCTGGTCCGATATACGAAAATAATGCAAAGTATTAGTCATTAGATTCCTCGGAACCAAACTTAAATCGGAATCGACTTCTTTGATTATTTTATGAATTTCACGCTTCAGTAGGCAAGACACAAATGATACAATTTACAAACAAAACTGGTTGGCAAATTATATTTATTGTGTAACAATGCCATTCACTTTCATTAGCTAAAAATCACCGATCCTTTTGTGTGAACTTTAATTTCTCATATTCAGATTTCTCCTTTATATAAAACAGATGATAAGACTATTGGGATATTTCTTATTTCTTATAACTTAAGAAATTAAAAAAGTATGATCTCTAAAAACGAGAGGGCATGTGCATGTCTGAGAAATAATTTAAAAAAAAATTCGAGGCCAACCCGCACTGGAGCAGCGTGGTACATTCTTCCTGGCTCCAATTTCTCTCATAAAAATTTTGAGAGGCCTTTACTAGCTGCTTCTAATTTCACGGCCGTATAACCAGTACTGGGGTGGTCAGAAGTCTTGAAATTTTATTCTATGCAACCCACAGAGCACCAGAGCATATTTGGGACTATGTGACAGGTAGTGAGTCTGTCGCCGTCTTTGAGTCCAAGCCAACGATACCAATCGCACATAATTTTCGAAAAACTCCACATAGGGGATCGAACTCGAGAATGCACATTCAGAGACAGATCATCTTACTACTCGGCTGTTGTGGCTTTAGATATTAGTTTACAAATAAATAAAACAACATTCACAAGACACCCAATTTATTATATAAAAATAACTTAATTATTAAAAATACTATTGAATTAACGTATTCAATAAGACTAGCATTAATATTACTTCGTATGTTGAACCTTCGCAGATTCATATTGATAATATCTATATGTAAGTAACTCTTTGATCTGGTAAAAGTATCATATATACTCGTATAGTGTCATCATCAATAAACACAAAAACGAAGTTTATTATAAAAATTACAATCGTAATTGATTTTAGATAACATTCTGTTTGTACATTAGTTCAGTAATGAGAAAACGTATATATTGACCGACGTAAGAACAACTTCGTGTCTGCGGTTACCTCACCGAACTTTCGGTCACCGAACAAAACGCAGTGGCGCCAGATGCCACTACATCATGGCGGTATTCCACGAGGCCGTGGTACCAACCCGGTCGAGCCGGCCCATTCGAGTAGCAGCAAAAGCCGCCGCTTGGCTCTGACAGGTGAAAGCCAATTAATAGCCAGAAGTAGTGGCGCAGAATTTATTTTAGAACTAATTAGCTACTAGCGCAAACACAGAGGCTCGCACATCTCACACGTCCTCACCTTACCGCACCCAACGGAACGATAACGATGCCGCAGATGCAGTGTCACAAAGACGGGACATCACAGTACTTACATGAAGATCTGAAAACCGATAATTTGTGAGTTGCACAAGTATTTGCTTCAGGATCGTAAAAGCCGTGGTTTCAGAGTTTGATAAGTGGCCAAGGCAAATTCTTAATCCGTATGGTCATCAAAATACTATAACTGAAAATATAATAGCGCATAATTTATCACGACAAATATATTTCAATGTATTTTAACATCACTAACCGCAGTATAATAAGTATCTTATCAACTATCTTATTATGTATTAATACTGTAATAAAAACCTTAACTCTAGTAAATGCAAATTCGATGTAAGTACCTGTACACGCACAGTTTATTAAGCTGTACGTTATATCTATGACCCGTAGTAATCGTAAATCTAAATATTTATACATTACTTAGGCCACGCTCGTGACATGCCTCTCAAAATTCAAATTACTGGTTGGACTTATAATGAAGACATTAAAATACATTCGGCAAGATATGATGGTGGTTCTTTTATTTTGCTACTATTAGACAGAGACATCGGGCTCCGTTGTGTTCCTGTTTATTTCTATGTAGTCGACGACTTCCCAGTTGTCCTCTGGTTCTTCAGGCATGTGTGGAGGGAGAGCAGCTCGCGCCAGCGGAGCACCCGCCTCATTCAGGGATAGATAGGAGCGAATAGCGGCCGCGGCGGAGTCATCATCCACAGAACGTGCCCGCGCGTTGAAGGGGCCTCCTATGTCTTGACTAGGTAAATCCCATATGTGCCACTGAGGTGTCATCTTGAAGTTCTGAATTCAATTAAAATTTATTTCTATTAGTTGTTCGATGTAGTGACATAGAGAGAAATTATGTTACGGACTACAATATAATGTTTATACTCAAAACAGATATACTCAAGACAGAAACAATAATTTATTTAAATTATAATATGTATCACTTAGTCCCATCCTATATTCCATCGCTCTCTTTCTTTAAGAGTCTGAGTCTGAGACCTCCCAGGTCTGCCAAACCACTCCGAGGCAAATTGGTGGACTTTGTGGTTAATTACCAAACTACTACTTATTTCTTTGACATGCAAGTATTCACACGATGTTTCCCTTCGTCTACAAGCATGAGAACTTTAAATAATAATAATAATAAATGATAATTCACAACAGGGATTAAAGCCAAGTCACCAGCATTCTATGAAACACAAGGCAAGGCGCAATTCCTCATTTTATCATTGTTTAAAAAAATATATTTTGCCATAACTGTGTTATATAGAAATAACATGTAAACAATATTTAATATACATCAGAAGTTTTCATCATAACTCGAATAGTAAGAGTAGACTTGCCTACTTTTACTAAACTAGGTTGTGCAAATAGATGTAGGTAGTGTGGAGCTAGATCCACTACAACACAGTTTTTTTGATTACATAATGTATTATACAATCACTAGCAAATTTAAGATATTATCAATTTGATTCTCTTTTTATAATATCCGTTTGCGAATGTAATTATACGTAGCTATTAAATTTTTAATAACAGAAAAATAAAACCAACTTTTCTATCTCTGTCACTTCCGCCGGTCAATGAAATATTAAAGAGAGCAGCATCCTAAACTTTGTTCATCGACCAATAAAAAATGTTAAAAATTACTGAACACGTCTATTAAGATAAAAATGGTATAGTGTAAAAGAGGAAATAAAACGCAACAAAGTGTTGATACCGAATAAATACTCCTTCCAGTTTCCATGTACGACACGTGAGACTGTTACATAAGCCTTGACAATAACCGCAGTGAACGCGATCCTTTAGTGTCCTTGCCAACTTCCGATGTACAAAGGTATAGTTAGGTGATTAGGGAAGGTATTAACAACCTACCAACATACGATTACCGTTCTTTAAAAAAAATATTACAATTTTTAACATAATATATCTGTTCAAAGAGACGAAAAATTTAACGTTGAACTCTTTTCTTTACAATTTTCTATTAATATAACTTTCGACAAAATGTTCGTAATCTTGTGAATATTATAAACTTGAATGTTTGTATGTTTGTCGGCCAATCATGCTCTAAAGACTGAAAAGATTTAAGTAAAATTTGACTAACAGATAGATGTAGGTAGTTTGGAGAAAGCTGTCCACAAAATGAAAGACAGCAATTAGAGATCACTAAATAATGTTGCTAGAAATTAGAGAAGTTTTTATTTTTTGAGAATGTACGATAATCACAAAGAAACGAATGTATTAAATTTAATTGTATACCACACATGAGACTTTATGAGTAACCTGTTAATTATACTCAAATAAATTTTTAAGGCATCGACAATATGCCAATCCATCTACCAATATGCGGAAACAGATATTAAGGTTTACGGTTTACGCGCGTTTCCGCATATCGGTAGAAATCATGCGGTTTGGTTTGCAAGTAATATTTTTCCAAAATTAAACACTTTACATTGCAAGTGCAAACTGCTTAAAATTCAGATAACAAACGCGTCATGGTCACATTATGAATACGACTCAATCTCGCAAACATTTAGACATTTATTATAGACTTCTTAGTGACGCGTCATAGCGATTCAGCGTCTTAAATGAAGTTGGGATGGTGGAATCAGAGAATTTAATCAAGTGTGTGCAAGCGCTTTTCAATGTAACCTACAGACTACTGAAAAGTGACAACTTTAGTCCGAAGTTCGGTAGAACACACATGTATCACACAAGGCTCTAATCACGTCTTTCCACTGAACTCTAGGCAGTTATTTGCTATTGTGCATCCAACCCAGTTGTAATGTTATTTATCTTATTACTGTTTACATTACTAAATTTGCTAAATATTCGACCTTTTATTTATTGTACTTTACTCTATATTTCAAACTTTGGTTGTTTCTTTGTGAACTAGTATGACAATTTGTTACACTTTTAAATTATTAGTGTCGTCTGCCAGTAGAACATATATTTATTACAAACTATTTCTAAATTAATAAGGCAGATCGACGGACTTTAAGAAAAAACTGGCCTGCTGCCAACCACTATATACGAAAAAGTGGCGAATCATATCCCAATCTGCTGAATTGCTGATTAATTCTTTTAACCAGAAAAAGATTTGGTCTTTTCCTGTCTGTGAGTCACTTCGGAAACATTTCTTACTTATTTGGTCTCAATAAACCGAGAAAGATGGATCCAAAAGGCGTCGTTGGCACTAATAACAAATGTCATTATAATCATAGCACCATAGTGCCAGTCAGTCCACTACCATGTTGAGATTAGAAAGTCGCACGTACTATTTCTGATGGGAGACACGTGTCCTTTTGATGTAAGATGTAATTTTGATCATCATGTTTTTAATTTAATTAGGAAATCATCTATCGTATTAAGCTAATATAATAGAAGCTGTGACGCACGCACGTCATAAAACAGCCGAGATGTTTATCAAACAAACACGAAAGACCGATAATCTTGTTATTTTGCTTGCGACACTTCTGCACGCGAGTGTCTTCCGTCGAAGCTGTCAAGTCCACCGAGCCAAAAGCGAATCTATAATTCCGTGGGGGTTTTAGTCGGTCTGCATTTATCGCTGACCCTGACATAACCTGTGCAGTGACAGGTAGGCTTTTGGTGCCCCCGAATGGGTTCCCTTGTCGTGGCGGGGGGACGTAGTAACCGTAGCTTGGTCTCCCACGGTTAGCCAAGAGGAACCTACATGACCGGCCTGTCTCTGTGGGGATGGCTGGCCCGAGGTGGCCGCTGCGAGTGGGCTTGGCGAGCCTGTCTAAGCTCTGTGTTCATCTCTGTCTCTGTCGTCTTGCCAGAACGGAGTGGGAGAGGATTCTTTCTCTCCTGAGAAGGGGGGAAGCTTTCTCTCGTGAGAAGGAGAAGGAACACCGTGAGGTTTTAGTCAGTGCAAGTCCGACACCTGTCCTTACCCCCGAGAGGGCGGGTATGCATTAGGCATTTCCCCATGTAAAAATAAAAATGAGGTAGGCATTTGCACCTACCCTCCCTTCTGAAAAAAAAACATACTTTGGTCTTGTTATGCGTGAGCCGTAGTACCAACAAGTGTTCTTAAAAAAATAATCTTGTAATTATCTAAGAATAAGTGTTACGCGTTTCGTAGTAGGGATGTTCGTAGTAGGAATGCCTCTGAAAGATGCGAAGTTTGGAAATAAATTATATCTACATTAAATGTGTATATGCCATAAAAAAAATTAATTACTAATTGCAAAACTCTTTATTTAAAGTATAGTTTTAGATAGAATCGATTCTTAGGTATCAAATTAACGTGTTTACTGGGCATGTAAGTTTGTTTTAGTTTACTTGTTGATTTGTTGCATTTACTTAAAGGTATTTTTGTTTGTTCCAAAGTACAGTAGGTAAATTGGTGATTTTGTATATGTCCTTTGTAGAGAATTTGCGTGATTTACCAAGCATAACCTTAAAGATGGTTTTTTAGCTCTTTCTACCTCAATAATGCGCCAGGTTAACTGCTCCTCCCCATGCTGTTATAAAATAGATCAGTAAGGATTGCCATAAGGCTTTGTAATCCTCTGTTATTATTTTCTTATTAGCAATTTGACAACACATGTTTACAAAGAATTTACTTTATTTCAGTTTTTGTCAAAACATGCATCTAATTCGCGTAACTAAAAAGCCAAGATGATGAATTTATAAGAAGATTAAAAGGATCAACTTGAACATTCAGCATGAATAACGGTGTGTTGTTTCCAGACGTAGTGTTGATTTGCGTTAGAGTTAAGTAGAATAACATGTTATCTTGTTACATGATTTTTTATGACCCTACAGCGATTGAATAAAGCACGTGAGATGACGTGCCGGTGTTGATAAACAATAGGATTAGGCGTTTCTCGGTTATGTAAAAGCTAAATACAATACACTTGTGCAAAGTATGATTCAGGCTGATTCCACCTCATTATGTGCGACATTAACTGATAACATTATTGTTTGCGGCCTTAACATTGCCTGCAATATGCAAACAGCAACACAATAACTTTTGAAGATTTTTTAAACTCTATTTATTGAAAACACTTAATCATAAAAAATTCTATTAGTTACATTAATTATAGTTATACAAACTAAAATTAATAGTAGCAGAATGAAGAGCTCGTTTTTCGTAAAACTATAACATACTTCGTTAGCCTAAGCCTAATTAATAGACACGCCTTGCCTTAAATGGATAATCGTTACGAGCATAATAATTATTTAATTGGTATTTATATTTAAAGTAAAAAAAGAGCATATATGCTACATAAAGCACGCACGCCAGTCATCTATAATAGGGGTAGGCAAAGAGTACGGATGTGAATTTGGTCAAGACTCAGCGGAGCCAAACAGACTTCCACTTTTAGCCACTCCGGAAGACATAAACTACCAGATTGCGAGCCACGTTGCTGGGCACACTGCCGGATTTACATTTATATATTTATAGAATGGACGCGACCTTATTGATATCTTGGGAAAGATTTATCAGTACTCATATTTGGTCATAATAATTTGTAAATAATGAAAAACAAATTACAAAAGTGCAAATAAATGTAATATCCTTGTATTCAAAATTGTAAAGCGCTATTCGTCTTGAGTAATAGTTTAATGACTCCGAGTCCTGTGGCAGAAAAATATTACTATTGTATTGTGCTTATACAATTGATATTTGGTATATGACTCAACTATATCCTTTAGAATATGAGAATAAATTTAAAGTCGTAACGTCGCATCCATTCTGTATATGTTATTGTGAATGTCAAAAATTTGTGGATGTTAAGATACATCAGCGGATATCGACAATCACCAATTTCCTAAATTATTCGGCTGTTCCGTGAATCTTAGATTCAGCGATTTAGAAAATATGTGAATGACAGTGGTTATTTGAACACATAGTAAGTCATATAGTGTTGTTTCTTTCAAACACATCGCCGGCCAGGGATATTATAAAACAATAATTATGAATGGCGTAGTTTAATATGATTTTTTTATATGAAAGTAAAACATTACCGGGAGCTTCACCAGCTGCTACCGCGGCAGGCTTGCTTCCCTCGCTCGAGTCACGAATTTTGATTACCTTGCTAAGGTTTTTTTTTCATTCACTTATCGTATACCACCCTAGCGTGGATAAGGCCACGTTATGGAATCGACCCTACGGTATTCCCTTTCCTTCGCGCAAGTCGGCAGGCCACGGGAAGGTTTTGGCTTTGCCGCCGACCACAATTCGGCCGCGGAGGGAATGGAGAGCGGCGCATCGGTATACCGACACTCCTCTCCCCGCTCCTCCGCTAGATCAGCGGTGTGGCCCCCGCCATAGTCGCAGAGGACAGGAAGAATGGCGACCATACTAGTTATCCCTACCTTACCTTACCTAACCAACAACTATTTTATTTTTATTTTATTTTATTTTATTTTATTCGGAAAACATACAGTGATACATAGCTTGATAAATTAAAACTTATTATAAATGCTACACACCATTTTAGTTGTTTTCGCATACTATGTTTAGTTCCTCGTAACATTCAGAATGAAGATTCACCAAGTCGTCGTGGTTTATGTTAACATACACCAATGTATCTTATGATATGCTGCGCTTCAGACTTTCTCTGTAGCCTATATTGTCACCCCAATCCAATAATATATATTGTATTGACAAACGAATTAAAATTGAAAAGTGGTTACCTACCTACTGTTGTATATTTGTTACTAATCAATTAGTCATAAGATTATTTTTAATAGCTGTTTTACACTCTCAATGAAACCAAATTAAATCGTATTTTGTCCAAAACCATCAGTACTACAAATAATAAACACAACATTTTTATATTAAGCTACGATATACTCTTAAGACACTCGACTCCCTTATATTACGATTTTGTTTATATTTTTGATTATATTACGATTATGATTACGATTTTGGTATATATATGTAATATAAACCAAATTCATAAGATGTTCTGAAAAATTAAACATATTAAAAAAATCATCAATCAATCAACGAACAAAAGGATAGCAGGGTTAGGTACCTCGAGTACCTAACCTATGGAAAAAGTAGGTAAGTTATATATACTAGTAAGTTCTTTTATTTCAGCACTGCCTCTAGGTAAAACATTTTAAAATTTTAGGCTACTAGCCTATTTCCCTGAGCGAGTTTCAGCAGTTCGGCGAGTCCGTCACAATGTAATCTAAGAAAGTTTAAACCCAACACCATAATTTTATTTTGTTATATCTTTTTTCTTCGTTCGTTCGTTCTTTTAAGTTTTTCTATTAAAAATCGTATTCTAGTAGTCTTTAAAATATTAGATAGCAAGAATTCTGATGTTATGCTGATTATCTTGATGTTAGTTTTTTACTATTACCACAGAATACATACGTACTAACGTATTATAACTACATAGATTGTGTTTAAAACTAAACTAGTTTCCCAAAATAGCCGGTATAAGCGGTTTTAGTTTTCAGCTAAAAAAAACTCAAACAACTTGTTGGAACTGGTATTACTATAACAACTCACGCCTGTCATTTATAAAAATATTTGGCATTATTACGGATTTCCGAAAACTCATTTTTCGGGAGACAGAGCGCGGCTGGTGGTGAGTCGGATCTCCCAGATTTGCTCCTGGAGATTACCAAGAGATTGTCAAGGTTTTTATGGCTTACTAGACTGACAAAAACTACGGGTAGAACGTTTCCATCCATCGTTCAACGCAGCCATGTTAAATATTCTCGGCAGCAATGGGTTATTCAAATACATTAACCTTGATCTAACTACCTCAAGTCGCGTAAATCGACGTGATACGTGAAAATGTAAAACGCACCTCAGGCAAGCAGTGGTGCTGTAGGCAGTAGTAGTCGTGTGTGCCGTCGTTGTGGCACCAAGTTCCGTCCGGGAAGTAGGGATCGTACCCGGCCGTGTTGAGTTCAACACGCGGCGCGTAGAATCCACCGCCAGCCGCACGCCGGCAGAATATAGCGCATCCCATCCACATGCGAGCTGCGAACAATATAAAAGGATGTACTAGCTGGATAATCATTAAAAATGCGAAGAAAATTGTACGTTAATTCTTGACGTGTTGAAACAATATAGAATCTATTGTTATGGGAAAGCGTGAATTCTAATAAAATGCTATAAAACTTAGTTCGATTGGTTGAACGTAATGTATGTTTTTTTTTAAATTATAATTAATAGAAAAGAAAAGAGATATTTACTTATTTATAATCATGTAAGTAATTTTAAAGTAACGTACTATTTGAAAGTCCATCCCATGGAATGTTATCGTATTCATTTTAACCTGTTTTAGTGAGGAGCATTTAATTTTGTGTATGCTGTATGTATTACATAAATTCCTTATTATGGCTTAAAATTCACGTGACAAGTAAAAAAATTGCGCAGTTGACGTCATATAGTAATTTTACTACGGATGATACGTTTCATTATTTATTCGTTTTATTAAAGATATCACGCTAGGTGGTAGGACTGCTTTTGTGACTAGGAGCCATCTGCGCCTGGGTAGGTATTATGGTATAATTGGGTAAGAGGGCGGTCTCAATTCTGCCGCCGAACAGCAGTGAAACTACTGTTGTGTTCCGGTTCGAAAGATAATGAGAGCCTGTATAACGAACGTGCTGTGAGGCTCCCACCTTAGTCCTCAGCGTGAGTGTTTGGGTGGATCAGCGTATGTGGACCTTCTTCGATCGAAGTTCTTTGCAGGTGTCCATAGGCTACAGGAGGACTGTAAGCTCGTTTTCCAAAACTTCTCACTACTGTGCGAGAAATGTATGGACTTGGACACGATTGACTTTTGAGTTTGCGCCTTCATAGAAGTAAAAATGAGAGTTTATAAGAAATATAAATCGTGGTCTGTTGCTAATCTTTGCATATTATAATGGAATACGTGTATCTCACTTGGTTCGGCAATGAATAGTCGTAAATAACTGTATAATTTTTGCAGGGATCTAAGAACAGAGTAGATTTTGGATTCATCAATCTATATCTCATTTATTGTGACACAATCCGACGAAAAAGTCCCATGTTTGCTGACGAAGTTTCACTCTTGTTATCAGTTTGTAAAAATATAAACAAACGGTTAACTATATAACAGTATCAAATAAATTTTAAAATGAATAAATGAACACAATACAGGAAGTAATTTTTCTTAAACAAAAATAATGCAGTTTAGCCCTATCGAAAGGCTGAATTAAATATTAACTTTTCTTATAATGGGATCCCTCACTCGAAATAGTGTCAACATTTTCGTTACGCGGAATTGTCATTGACTCAAATATAAATTGGAAGGCTTATTATACACAAAATCAAATTAGAACTATCGCAATTTGTATACGCTCCAATAATCTATAAAAATAATTAATAACTTATTCTAGTTATATTCTGAAAGAATTATGAACATTTCGTTTAGAAATTATATTAATATTAAACAATGATATAAAAAAACATATACTCGTATTATTTTAGGACAATAACATAATTAGTTATAAATTAGGTATAAATAAATAAAAAATCGAAACTGCAACGTCAACAGATTATAGCCACTGTTTTTTATGCGAGAGGCGGTTTATACAATACATAGCACTAAAAACTTCAAGAACTCTCAATTTAGGAACGGATTAAAAAAATATTAAGGTAAATAAATAAACTGAGTAAGTTAATTTCTTAAGAAAGGCCTTTCTTTATCTCGTAACGTACCTTACGCGGCCTACCAGACGTAGCCTTATTAACTATATTGTTTTTCCTGGAGTTGAAAAATTTTAAATCACCAGTAGTACATAAAAATTCAATTAAAAAAGCTTTCTCTTATATCATTAATGTAAACTATAAAAATAATAGTTCGAGAATTGATTCTTGTGGGACTCCGGAAAACACAAGAATAGTGCAGGACTTAAGATTGTCAATACTACTTTTTAACTTTTATTAGTTATATAAGAAGCAAACCAACGTATTAGGATCGCAGAATTACCATGGATCCCATTCAATGCATTACTTTAGTATTATACTCACTAGGATCGTGCGGGGCCTGTAGTCCGCCGCCATGTGCGTCGAGCGCGGGCAGCCGCGCCGCGTACTCGCCACAACGCCGCGCCGCAAAGTCGTTCGCACTCACGCGCGTCTTCTTTCCACACACCTGCAATAACAAAATCATTCATGGCGATGGTGAAGTAAAGAGTAAAAGGTAAAGTAGCCTATAAATATATCACTGCCTCTTCTCGAGAAGATTCCCGCTCGGGGGTTGGAAGACTTCGCATGTCCCACAAATAATTCTTTTATTATTTCTCAGACATGCAGGTTTCCTTAAGGATCATTTTCATTGAACTGTGCTGAATTGTGTGGAATTTTTTTTAATACAATGGTATATTTCTACCAGTTGTAACATTTGTGCGTCAGTTAACCGATCAGCCATTTTGTTAGGTCCTGCGCAGCATCTGTAGTCTATCAACTCGCATGACTGAGGTGAAGAGAGAGGGTGTCACATAGTGTGCGAGAATGCAGGGAGTCCCCGCATGCTCGATATCGACTGACAAATTTTATTGGTGTTCCCACACATGCTGTGCATCGATCGAGTTATCGATCAATGAAAATTAAGTTTTACGATGTTTTCCTTCACCGCTGAGCCCGTCGAAAATTCCACATTTAAAATTGCGATTAACAATTTTGATGGTGCCGGCACCGGGATACCCCAAGTTTCTTTTTATTTGCGGAGCTGCGGGTGCGTCGCCAGCCTTTAAGGATATTTGGGGGATGGGAGAGAGGATGAGAAGGGTGGATGGAGTAGGGGAGGAGGGCCTCCGGTTACCTCCTCACCGAACGAAACGCAGTAGCACAAGATGCCTCTACGTTTACGCCTGTATTCTGCGAGGTAGTGGTACTACTCCGGCCGAGCCGGCCCGTTCGAGCAGCAGCAAAAGCTGCCGTTTGGCTCTGTCCCGATCCAAAGGTCACTTGCATACTATATTGAAGTTATCATCCTGAAAATTAAGCTTTAAAAGCTTTGTATATACAGTGGTGGTCATATAATTAGAAACACTATGAATAAAGAAAGTATAATTTCAACGTACAAATGTTCGTAAAAAATATACACGTTCAATAATTAATAATCATGCAATAATATAGCCGATCAAATAAAAACTCATTAAATGCATAAAATATAAAACATATCTCACTTTTAATTACAAAATGAGTCATACATGTAGGAGTTTATTTTCTGTTACTGGCCGCTTGGACGCCTAATTAGAAACATTTTAAAACGCATCCATAGCTCGTTCTTTTTTTGAAATTGTGTAATTTGCATTTCTTTCTTGGCTTTTTCTATTATTATGGCGGCAATTCAAAATTTAATCTGAATTTTATTTTGTTCAATATTGGGAAAAATTGTGACGCGTCAACTAGGCAAATAATTGGTAATTTACATATAGATCATAAGTGGGCATACAGAAGAATAGCTGAGCTTTTAAATTGTTCTGTTAAGAAAGTTTTTAATGCAATTGATCATTATAAAACACATGGAACTGTTGAAAATGTTCTTAGAAAGGTTCGGCCAAGAAAAACTTCTCCCAGGGAAGATACACTAACCTAATGTCCCGAGTATCATCTCGTTAAGACTGATACGCCGAAGATTAGTGGAAGCTAAATTGTTTGGAAGAATCTCTCGAAAGGTACCACTTCTTAACAAGCAACACCGAGAGAAGCGATTATTATTCGCTAAAAAATATGTTAATTGGACGGTACGTTAATGGAAAAAAGTGTTATTTTCATCTGAAAATAACACTTTTTTCCATTAATTTTTCAAAAATAAATATGGTAAATTCCGATGGAACGCGGTGTTAGTCAATGTTAGACGTCCTGTAAACAATGCTTTTAATTATAAATACACAAGGAGTATAGTCTAGCACGGTGGCGGTAACATTAATGTTGTTCGGAAGATTGAAGGTACATCAGGATCAATGGCAATACAAAAATATCTTAGAGCATATAATGATTCCCTACTCGGTAGATCATTTGCCTGTAACCTGGATCTTTCAGCATGACCAATAGCGTCAAATGTTTCCTTAGCGAACAGCGTATATCCGTTTTAGACTGGCCAGCAAATAGTCCGGTTTTAAACCCGATAGAAAATCGGGTATATATTGTTAAAAAGAAAGTCTAAAACAAACGTAACACCAGTCAAATCGAACTATATGAAGCATTTGTTGAAGCATGAATTGCATTGCATTCAATCCCCCTAGAAAAATGTATGAAATTGATTGAATCAATGCCACGTCGTTGCAGTGCTGTTATTGAAAATAAGGGATAGGCCACTAAATATTAATTATAACCATTGGTAGGCTGTGGATAGTGGCTATTTCGTAAATAACAATACTAATTACTAATACTTAAAAAAATATTGTTTTTTATACTTTTTGTTGTTGTTTTTATTAGTTGACCATTATTGTTCATACCTTAAAACTGATTTAAATGTTTGTCCGTAATGTAATATTAAAACTGCACTTGTGTAATGGGATTTATATTGTTTTTCTAATAAATGATAAATCGTTGAACATATTGTTTTCCTATTTATTGTTTAATTTCAAAATAAAAACGATTACGGTGAAGTATCTTGCATAATGTCAAGGACCGTTGGTAGTGTTTCTAACATCACTCCCCGTTCTTTTATGGTATTAGACAGAGGAATTGGTGTACCTGTCGATAGTGGACACATAAACATACGGCTGATGCGTAGCTTAAGTAGCGTCTTGAAATTTTATTCGATGTTCGCGTCGGCAAATCGATCGAAGTTTTTCTTTCATATCTCGGGCTCATAGCCCTATATGGTAACAGTATTTAACTATCTACCAGTGTCAAAGTGAAGTGAAAGTATTATAATTCTTGACGTGCTTGAATACATATTATACCGTCAGTAGAACTATAGTCAACTTTTACTGAAGATTTATTGGACTGATGGCACCAAAACGAAAATTGACTAATAGAATTTTCCAATTAGAGACACATATACAAGCACTTGAATCTTAATACACTACCAATAATATACATCAGAACTCGAAATATACAAAATCAACAATATTCAATTCAAGACACTGCCATCACTTTTCGAATCGGCGCCAAAGGTACTGATCGAAGTTCCATGAACAATTAACGCATTCCATGTTTGAAGAAAATGATAACTTTATCTAAAATTGTAACATTATTTACGGCTGGAGTATATACATATGTCTAATGAAATTGTTAAAGAAAATCTCTTTGGTATTCTAGTTACAAGTATAAGTAAAAGGTAAAGTAGCCTATAAATATATCACTGCCTCTTCTCGAGAACCATAATTCATTAAGGATGATGATCACATTGTGGTTTTCCAAAAAGTTGCGGGGTTTCTTTAGACCTTCGTCATTTTGCTTGCTGTAGTGCTCTTGAATCGTCCAAATTTATTATGTCTTCCACCAGAGAATCGGGTAAGTAATCGTTCGACAGCGTTCTCAGTCAGTTTTTTCTAACATCACTCCCCGTTCTTTTATGGTATTAGACAGAGGAATTGGTGTACCTGTCGATAGTGGACACATAAACATACGGCTGATGCGTAGCTTAAGTAGCGTCTTGAAATTTTATTCGATGTTCGCGTCGGCAAATCGATCGAAGTTTTTTCTTTCATATCTCGGGCTCATAGCCCTATATGGTAACAGTATTTAACTATCTACCAGTGTCAAAGTGAAGTGAAAGTATTATAATTCTTGACGTGCTTGAATACATATTATACCGTCAGTAGAACTATAGTCAACTTTTACTGAAGATTTATTGGACTGATGGCACCAAAACGAAAATTGACTAATAGAATTTTCCAATTAGAGACACATATACAAGCACTTGAATCATAATACACTACCAATAATATACATCAGAACTCGAAATATACAAAATCAACAATATTCAATTCAAGACACTGCCATCACTTTTCGAATCGGCGCCAAAGGTACTGATCGAAGTTCCATGAACAATTAACGCATTCCATGTTTGAAGAAAATGATAACTTTATCTAAAATTGTAACATTATTTACGGCTGGAGTATATACATATGTCTAATGAAATTGTTAAAGAAAATCTCTTTGGTATTCTAGTTACAAGTATTTTATCTTACCTTAGTATCGTCACACAGCATGACGTCATAAGCGGTGCCTTCGCAAACACTGCCCTTGGTGCAGGATCGTCGACGCTCCAGAGCTCCGCTGCCGCTCGCCGTGCAGCCCGACCGGCAGGCGCCCGACTGCCATTCGCCCCAACCTTCGGCTACTCCGCCAATTGCCACTGGTGGCTCAGCAATCGGCAACGGGTCCGCTGACACGCACTCGCCGCCTTGGCACCACTGGTAGATTACACTCGTGTTGATAAGTTATATAGTACAAAAGGGTACAATAAAATGTTCAAGTGATCTCCTTCAACATACAATAAGAACAGTATTCAGCTTTTGTGCATTGCAAGATCTACAATAGCGATACCAGAGACCCTAATTGACCGCAGGGGACCCTCAATCCGCCGAAAAAATTCTTAAAGCTACAACAACTGTTGTTCTTCAGGTCAATAGCACGTCTACATCAGCCTATACTCATACGCTGGGCAAGCGAGTCGTTGAGAGCAGCGCCAGTACCCTCACACTAGTCATGCATGCTCGGTTATCCCCGACTCGTCACCGCTTGTCCATACCGGTGACGAGTCTTGGGTTTGATAGTCATTCCTCTATCTGTCGGAAGCCACGTGATTTTATTGGCATTCCTCTTAGTTGACTTTTGCGTGAGCAACACCAAAGTTTACTAATCGAAGAGATCGGAAGCCAGATTCACTTACGCCTCAACCTCACGGCATGTCCCATTGCATAAAAATGAAATACAAGTATTTTATTTTATTTATTTCAAGAGTAAAGACAAAAAACTTTATCAGTGAAGGAAATTATTAAATGTTTAAAATAAATATTCTTAAACGCATTTAAAATTTATTAAATTGACATTGCGAATGATGCAACTTACTACTTTAACGTCTGAAAGTTATACAGAGCCAGTATAATTACGAGCTGAGAAGCATTTCACTGCCCAGGGGTGACAACAACGCATCTGTTACCTTTCGATTGAAGGGCCGCTGAAGCCACTTGACATTAGGTGGTCTGTTGGCTCGTTTGTCACTACAATTCAATAAAAAAGGTAGATGTAACTACCAACACGTCAAGAAGTAACCTAAGTTACCTTGCGCGGGCCGCAGGGTGTGCCGGGCAGCGCGGGCCCCGCGTAGTAGAAGCCGACGCGGTGCGGCGAGCGGCACGCCAGCTGCGCGCACTGCGACGTGCCGCCTCCCTGCTCGCTGCTCACTGCCGCCGCGTCCACGTCGCGCAGCAACACCTGGAACATTGCAGTGAGCATTTAAATAAATATCAGTTTGCCCAATGTTTCTGTCGGAATCAGGTCGAAACTGACCATCTATAAATTGTCATCGACTCGGTTATGAGAAGAACCGCACATGATCTTAATTAAAAATAATATTATTTTACGTTGGTTAACCTTCAATTACGAATTTTTCATTAATTTCCTTTTTTAATTTATGTTTATTTTTCTCACCTCGCATTGTTTCTTAGCGTCCCAGACAGCACCAGGGGCTCCTCCGAACCGCTCGTGTCGGAGCTCAACAGGAACATCTTCGTCGTCACCGCCGTCCAACAGGCAAGTTGCCCATCTAGAATTTAATTGTAAGTTTAACGGACACCTGCTAAAGGCAGAATTCTATTGAGAGAAGCCATGAAACAAAGAAGAAAGAAAAAGGTTAGGTACGATTTGTTTCCTTGGTCTAATAGCAAAAACAGCAAACAGGCAAACATTCTACCACATTGTTCCAAATAAGCTCTGGTGAAAAGTGGGTTGAAATTACTATATTTTAATGTCTGGTCAAAGAACCATCCCTAATATATACGGTCGTGAGGGCTAATATTTTTTTTTGTAGGAAAGAAATGGAGAAATTGACAAAAGTTTAATGTTTAAACGTCTGAATACCCTCCTTATAGGAAAACGGACGAAAGAGCTTATTTTTACTCCAAAAAAATTATAAGCTATCACGACCGAAAGAAATGCAGAAATTGGTTACGATGAACAGATAATCTGTTTTAGAAGTGGCCTATGCGCAACAGTGCTCTACCGCAGATTGATGATAAATATGACCTGAAGGTATCCTCTTGGTGGAGGCGTAAGAGTGAACGTAAAATTCCGTTACGCACGGTGGTACAGAAAGGCCCTTGATAATTGGGAGAGTAATACCAAATAAAATTCAGACTATTGACAGAGGCTATGTCCTAGTAACATCATAGACAAACGAAGAATAATTTTAACCGTATTTATTTACTGCGACATTTTGATGATTGATAATCAAACACATAAGAGACAAAGTTCCCTACCCATATATTTCAAGGAAAAATTTTCAGATAAATTAACTACGTAAGCGTAATTAAATCTTTATTCTACATCAAGGCAATCAAACATGATTCAGAACAAAATGATTTGAAGTTTTAAGTCCTCGTATTATGACTCCAGACGTTTCATACCTCTCATTTCTTAAAATAGTTTTTGCATTTCTCTAAAGTTTTAGAAAGTACGAATATGCTAGAAACAATAAAGTAACTCAATATTCTTACTGCAAGTCGGCGACGACCTTCGCGCTGCACCGCGACCACGTGGCCTCGCCGTGCGTGCCGCGCGACGGCGACATGATGTACCCGTCGCGCGCGCACGCGTTACCCGTACCGTCGTGGTGCATGCCCAGGCTGGAAGCAAAACGTACAACTTTAGCACGTGTCTTGAGCGCCGATCGTTGCTAGCGAAGAGCACGATTTGGTGGTAGTAATACGCGGCTGCAGGTTACCCAGGTTAACTATTATCAGTTACTGGTTCGTTTATGATAGTAACAGCAACGTATAATTCTACTCAGCTATCGCTTAAGGCACTAACAAATTTGGCCGATATCGGTTTTGAATGTATATTATTAATTAATTAAGTTCTAAATAAAGGTGTTTATCACATGCATCACATGTATCACATCTACGACCCGAAATAGGTATGCCTATGTTGATTATTCTTAAGTATCAGAAGATGCTCATATCTAAAACTTTTTTCGATCACAGAAATCAATAATTTCTTCCCCAATACCATTTTAGAGGCATAATTAAGTACATTATATTTGAATTTTCTGAATCTTACTGTAACTTACGTGTACCATAAATCATCATCATCATCATCATCATTTCAGCCTATCAGAAGTCCACTGATGAACATAGGCCTCCCCTAAAGATATACCATAAATATTAATTTCATTGGGACAGTGGTCTACTTACCGACATGTTTAATGGATTTGGCATTTTCTTGGCATTGACATAGACACGAATTCTTTATTTTTGCATCACTTGAATGATTATTTTTTTCTGGTGACTTTAAGATTCAAACGAATTTCAAAGGAAACAAAAGGGAGAGACCGAGATAAACAATGACGATTGAGTAATGTATTAAGTTTGCGTAGATTTCAGTTGGTAAATAATAAGAAAAGAAATTGGTTGGGATTTACCAAGAGGATTATCATTGTCAATTATGCTATCACGAAGAACATTTTACCAGCAGATTACGGCCGACGTCAGATAGCGATATGACTTTTGATTTCCATTTTGTGTGTTAAATGTTATAGAGGCGATATTCTCGCATTTACAATAAATTGGAGATTTTCAAACTATTCCTCTATAATACAGGACTCAGCTTGACAATTTCACATGCAAAGACGAACAAACTGTTTACAAATTAATATTATACAATATTATTTAAACTATTATGTATGAATGGAACAGACTTATGTCCAATTTCATGCGCGAGGATGTAAACGGACGTGAACCCGGCAGAAGGATAGGGGCGGCCCAGCAGGTCGCTCGTGCCGAACTCCGACACGACGCACGCGTGCGCGGGCAGGCAGACGCCGCCGACCGGCGCCAGTCCCATTGTGACGCCATTGCGCCGCCCACCCTCCTCCGAGTAAAAGTCCAAACTGAAACCATAAACGCACCAACAACATTAGTAGTCTTAAGACGCCTAAAGTCTTCTTCGTCTTGAGCTCGTTTTTTACCCCAATCCAAAAAAAAAGCGTTAGACTCAACGATGCGGCCCCAGCTCGGTGGTCAGAAACACCGAATGATTAATTGAAATAAATAATTGTAAGTATACTTCTATCACGTCGCATGTTACAATTACGACTGCGATTTAGGACGGGCAAATTTACTATCCGTAAGAGGCCACGTTATTTGTTTCAAGTATCTTAGTCGACTTAAGGACAACCGTAAAATGAGATGACATACTTACGCTTCCCGATGGCAACAAAATATTTTGAAAACTCACCCAGAGAGCAATAAGGCCATATCCCAGTGCTGTGGATCATCATCGTCTTCTACGTTTAACGACCGCTGGTAGGCACAGAATGAATCTAGCAGGCGCCCTCTTTCCGCGTGAGGTGGCAACTCGCTTGGCTGTGAACGCAACAACGTCAGACGCACAAGTGATAGTTGGATACGGGTGCCTAGTGACGCATGCTGGTATAAAGCTTGTACCTGTAAAATTTTAATTGTATTTAGTAATATGACTGAATAATAAAATTGAATGAGGTGTAAGTGTGTTAATATACCATCTTTCTCTCCAAATGCCAAAAATCTACTCGAATTTCTGACACCAAATCTCACAGACTTGAGGGTAGCAGCATCACTAATGAAAGTGTATCGGCACTACGCTCTTCGATCCGTCTGCCCACCTTGGTGAATATAGGCAAACCCTTCAAGAAATGTATGCTTGCAGGCGCTTTCATCGAGAGATTGCGCTTTGTTAAATATGCAAGTATAGCTAAAAAGTTTTTCAGCAAAGACTAATGAGCCAAACCTTCGCAATTTCCAGTCTTTTTTTTTTTTTTATAGAAGAAGGGGGCAAACGATCATGCGGCTCGCCTGATGGTAAGTGATCACCGACCCCTACGAACATCCGCAACACCAGAGCAGCTACAGATGCGCTGCCGGCCTTTAAGGAAGGAATAGGCTCTTGAAGGTCGTAACTATTCAGAAATACCGCTGGCGGCAGTTGATTCCACAAAGTCGAAGTGCGTGGCAGAAAACTTCGAGTAAATCGCATGAAAGTGGAATGCCAACCATTAAGGTGGTATTGATGGAACTTGTAATTCTGTCGCGATGTACGATGGTGAAACTCAGCAGCTGGGATCAATCCGAACAGTTCCTCAGAACATTCCCCGTGGAAAATTTTGTAAAAATGCAAAGACAAGCAACATCTTTTCGCAAGGCCAAAGGATCAAGCCGATCAGGGAGAGCTAGGTCGCCGACAATACGAGCCGTTCGACGTTGGATGCGGTCAAATGGAAGGTGTTGGTACTGGGGTGCCCCTGCCCAGAGATGAGAACAGTACTCCAGGGGCCGAACTTGCGCCTTATAAAGTTGCAAACGGTGGACCGGCATGAAATACTGTCCCGCTCTACAGAGCACACCAAGCTTTTGGAGGCCAATTTGGCCTTTCCTCCAAGTGACCACGGAACTGAACGTCGCTCGATATGTCAACGCCAAGGATTCTGATACTGGCTGAGGCAATAAGGGAATGTTCTCAAAAGAGGAGAAACGACAAAGGGATTCTTTTAGCGGTGAACGCGCAAACCTGTGTCTTTTGGGGTTGAATAGGACCAAATTACGTCGACCCCAATCCGTGACTTTGAATAACAAGGTCTCGACTTCAGACACAAGTTTGTTCCGGCACTCGTCGACGTGTTCCCGAGAAATATTCGCACGGCCTGTATATAGGGCATCACCCGTGCTGTCGTCTGCATAGCAATGAATGCTACTGATTTGTAGCATGTCGTTGATATGCAGAAGGAACAGAGTGGGAGATAGCACACAGCCTTGTGGAACACCAGCATTCACGGGTTTGGGGTCCGAGCATGCACCGCCGACAACAACCTTGATGCTCCGATCCGTGAGGAAGCTGGTGACCCAGTTGCACAATCTCTCAGGAACCCCTTAAGATGAAAGCTTTGAAAGAAGCGCTAAAGCCTCCCCCTTACACTCAACTGCTTCTGCCCATCGGTGAGTCAGGTAAACTAGAAGATCACCAGCTGATCGTCCGCGACGGAAACCGTACTGTCGGTCACTGATCAGCTGGTGTTCCTCCAGGTACCTCAGGAGCTGGGTGTTGATGAGTGACTCCATTATTTTAGATAACAAGGGGGTGATGGCAATAGGCCTGTAGTTGGACGGATCAGAGCGGTCGCCTTTTTCGGTATTGGATGCACAAATGCTGTCTTCCAAGATTCCGGGACGACGCCTGAAGAGTAGGAGTGCCGGAAAAGACGCGTGAGAACCGGTGCCAACTCAGGGCACACATCCTCAGCACAATTGGAGGATTCCGTCCGGCCCACTCGACTTATGAATGTCCAGGAGCGGAGTGCCTTTCGCACTGAGCTCTGCAGAAACTGAATTTCCGGCATGGAGCACTTGCACCACGGGATGGTAGGTGGAGAGTTTCCCCGGTCATCAAGAGTCGAGTTGGATGCAAAAGAGAGCCCAAGAGATCGGCTTTCTCTTTTGCAGTATGGGCCAGCGAATCATCCTCCTTGTGTAGAGATGGGAGAGATGGCTGACAGAAATTCCCTGGACAGCCTTGGCGAGAGACCAGAATGCGCGGGATCCCGATGGGAGGCGAACTAGTCTCTCGCCAATTCTGCCAATGTGCTTTAACTTTGCCGCAGCGATAACTCTTTTGAAGGACCTGGAGGCAGAGTTGTACTCGTTTTAAGAGCACTGGTTTTGCATCCCGAGACGCCGATGCATCGGCCCAGGCCTGGTAGCACTTCCGCTTTCGGCGTGACGCTATTTTGCAGGTGCGACCAAACCAAGGCTGGGATTTACCTCCGACAGGCACTGCAGAGAACGGAATAAAAAGTTCCATTCCTGAAGTACCACATCGGTGACAGAATCTGCAACTACGTTGGGATCATCCAGCGAGAAGCAAACCTGCCCCATGGGTAGGAAGCAAAGAAAGACCGCATTCCATCCCAATCTGCCGACCTATAGTGCCACACACGGCGCAACCCCGCAGATCGCGTTCGGGATCGGCGCGCGATAAACACTACACTCCGGATCAGACAGTGGTCCGACGAGCCAAGAGGGGCATCGACTGAGACCAAATATCCGTCCGGGTGTGAGGTCAGCAAAAGGTCCAACAGGGAAGGTGTATGACCTTCCACGTCTGGGATCCGCGTCGGCGAGGTTACCAGTTGTGTCAGGCCATATGCTAATGCAAAGTCGTGAACAGATCTCCCGCATGATCGGTTATGCGAGAACCGAGCCAATCGGTGTGGTGGGCATTAAAATCGCCGAGAATCACGATCTCTGCGGATGGGATCTGTTGTAGCACGGAATCTGTAGCCATTTGGATGTGGTCGATGAGTCGGTCAGTTACGGTATTACCGCTATGGGACCTGTAAAGGCACGCATAGACGCGCGGATGGTCGTCGCTGTCGATGCGCAGCCAAAGGGTAGAAAGGTCCAAACCTTCAAGACTACCGAGGCGTCGAGAACAGATATCATCTCTGACGTATACGCAAACTCCGGCACGGGGCACAAAGGAGTGTTCCAGTTTGTACCCCGGGTAATGGAGATAAGAGGTATCAGCCGGAGACGATATCTGAGTCTCTGTAAGAAAAAGCAAGGCCGGCTTCGCCGTTTCAAGATGGTAATGAACGGCGCTAAGGTTCGAGTGGAGTCCCTGATATTGCAGAAATCCACGGCGAGCGCGGTAGGGGATGCCATAGTTTCTTTGCTGCGTTTGCCTCGAGTAGGAAAGAAAGAGAGCGGAATATTGCCCCAGAATACGCGGGGCTGACTGAGCATCCACGATTAGGTAGCGTAGGAAAGCCTGAACGTGGATGCTCAGTGAGGGATTCTCCAGAACTGTAGGTACTGGTACCCTCCTGGGGTAGCTCAAAATTATATACCGCTACCATATTTGGGGAGGGGAGGGGAGAGGGCCTCCGGTTACCTCACTCACCGCACGAAACGCAGAAGCACAAGATGCCTCTACTTCACGCCGGTATTCTGCGAGGCCGTGGTACTTATCCGGACGAGCCGGCCCATTCCTGAGACAGCAAAAGCCGCCGCTTGGCTCTACCACGATTATAACTCTGTCTTTATAGTCTCTGTTCTTTCTTTAGTTTTACAAGTCTGTTCTGCACTATCGATATATGGACACAAAGAACTTCTCCAAATCCCAGGACGGAGACCAATGCACACGCCGCTTCATACGATAAAGTACTAGTAGGAGCCTTCGGGTGACGTGATAGTTAATTTCCAGTAAAATTGATGATTACGATTTTAAGTGCGATTTACTTCGTGCTCGTGAGTAAAGAATTTTTTATCAGGAAACCTGCATGTCTAATAAATTATAAAAAAATCAAGAATAAGTATTTGTCTCTTCCCGACTTTAAAACATTTACCCAGCAGTAGGACGGACATTCACATATTATTAGTAGACTTTTAAAATATTTTTAAGTTTAAGCAAAGTAGCAGCCCAGAGCATCTCAAAGTTGGGCAAAGGCCCATTATGGGCCCGAAAACATTAGATGATGTTTAAAACGCAAATACTAATCCATTAATTTATGAAATAAAATGTAATTACTCTAATAACTTACTCCATTGATATATGCCAGCAGCATATCACGCAGATCGGCTTCATTGTAGTTGAGGAAAGGGTAGAAGAGTTTATAAGCTGCTTCGTCGAGAAATAGTGCGACTTCGATGGTGTACTTCGCGGGTATGTGCGAATGTACACGAGGCCGGCGCGGTCGACGAACACGCGGACGGATGTACCGCGTGTCGTCACTTGATGACGGTGGCGGAGATGCGCGCCGTATCACGTGCGCCGTGCGACCGCCGCCATCTTCCGCACGACTCGCGCCTAGCGGCAACGGTCGCACTTCATACGTCGAATTGTTCGTCACTATTAAACCATGCTGAAAATAATAACATCCATTTACATAAAAAAAATTATCAATACTTTGAAAAACCTTCTTTTCTCTCACTTTCGAAAGTAACATTAAATTCCTATTTTCCAGCTTTGCTATTTGTATTATAATTTCCTATATGTCGTATCAAACATAATTCTTAACAGGTTTGTTTAAAAAATTGGTGGACCTCTACGAATTTGGTATGTACATAATGTTATTATCATGTGTTACAAATTTGGCGTGTCTCTAGGGTCACAATTATTGTCACAACTATTATTGTTGATTTGGATAAACGCATTTTTTTTTAATATTGATAGAAAAGACAGCCTTTATCATATACGGTTACGCATTAAGCAAAATGTGCATGTTTATCAAGTATAATCCAGATAAACTATCGCTGAATTGTCAAAAATATAAAAAGCACTGGTTTACTAACAAGCGCATGATCTTTGCATGCAGAAAACGCAGCGACGGTGGTGGGACCAGAGTGTAGATAATGACAGGAGGTATCGATGTCTGACAGTGGCTCCTGGCCTCGTTCTGACCACACCGAGAACTGTGGTGACATGAGCCGACGGTTCGGCAATAGCTGCAAATCGAAGCTCCTGCAAATGACAAACATGAAAAATATTAATTTTAGATCATTCCAGGCTTTTGACCACCAGGCCACCCCCAAAAATATTTAATCGTTGTAATCAAGTTTGTTATCAACCATTATAAATATTCCCGTTAAAATTTTCCGTTCTAATTTTATTATTCAGTCATATATACATTCTTAAGATAAAATTTAAATATTTCTTATTAAGTATTATTATTCTACCGATGACCGTTAATACCATCTCGATTATATGGAATACTAACACTACTAGGCCAATTACCGGTACTCTATCAATTTACATAGACCAGTGCTGATATCATTCATGCCAGAAGATTAAATTTCAATGTTTGTAAAATGGATCAGATTTACTCACATTCCGACAGCAAACTGATGATCGACCAGATTTTACAAAACCAACTCATTCACTTACGATATCACCAGAACCAATACGGGATATATACAGAAACCCAATGGCGACATACTCATGACCACGTTTTATCGAACATGCCATAATCTGACAGTACTTCTGATGATGAGATGTAATAGGAAAATTCAGACCTTTTAAAGAAAATAACATAAATATGAAGCATTCAAATGCTGTTCTGAAACGAGGATTATTTTTTTCGTCAGACGAAGAGAATTATGGAATTTTTAATGTTCCTTTTCAAATTTTATTCTACAAGGATGTTTTATATAATATTTATTAAATAAGTTAGTTGAGAGTTCCTTATAACTTAATTTTACTAATTCAATCAACATATTAAGAAAGATGTCACCAAAGGCAATTAAATATTTTTTTTTGTATTGTTACTAAAGATACACGTTTTAAAAAAAATTGTCACTCATGACGAAATTCAAATCACTCCTGGCGATGATTTAAAATCAAAATGTGCAATTTTTTAATAACTTTATTTTGATTGATCACTTCATCCATTTTTAGATGATTATTAAAACGTAAAGCTTCCGTAAAAACGAAAAAAAGTATAAGAGGGATAGTTTTTACAGTTTAAACTGCCGAAGTTGTTATGAAGTACGTACTTACTTGATTTTTACTTTGTTATTGATTACAAAAATATCTTAATTACAATACGTGGTGTGAATGTCGTACCATTTAAGAATTACATGAACTAAAAACAAGAGTTACATGTATATATACTTTTTTTATATTATAGTAGTACAGTATCAGAATATTATTCTATACAAATGTAAAATCATTTCATGTTTGCTATATAACATCAGAATATATATCTTTAGAAGATTAGGTTTTCCTAGCCAATTTAAATCAATTAGGTAGTTAGCTGACTCATAGCCATAAACGAGTAAATTGAAACCAAACAATTCAGTTGATCGTACTACCGCATTTATATTTATAACATACTAGCTGAATAAAAAAATTCAAAATATGACATTTATATAATCTTTAATCGTTTTTCAACTTTATTGGTGTAAGGGTTCTTTCTTTAGATAAAACATTTGGATATTTATTTTTAGTTCATTTTTATTATTATATTTTTACAATCTTAGTACAAAAGCCAGTTTTTTTTTATTTTACCATCAGACCATTTGTTCCAGAGAAGTCTTGAACACGTTGACTGTTATCTTGACCAAGTTGTTATTATGCAGAAAATATTTTTGAAGTCTTGGATGAGTTCTCGTTGTAATCCCTGTTGATCCCAACGCTGATCCACTAGTTGTTCTTTATCGATAAAGTTCGGCGTATAATCATTTGGTAATGGTAGTAACGCTCCCTATCGATGATAAATGTTTCCTTGGATTCTCCAAACTGAGTCTATCTTATTTCGTATTACGATACTTTGATTTGTCGTCACAGACAATTTGAAACTATGCAAGTTTCATATGTCAATTCTTACTCTGATTAATCATTTGCAAATTTTCTTATCTTTTCTTTTCACGTTGTTCATCACATAAATTATTTCTCACTCGCGCGTTTTTTCTCGAACTTTATTACGTTTATTTTCTCTTTCCCCTCTGTTTCTTTTCGCCGTATCATCTTTTGTCTTAGTGACTTTGTCTTAACATTACAATACGTTACAATAACAGTACTGATAAATGCTTGTAGAACGTCGCCTTATCGCCTACAGGATTGAAATTATTTATAGTATTGTAGAACCTTCAACGTATATAGTGCTACAAGCAAACAAAATTATATCCTGATAACAATTTGAGTTAAAATGTTATTTAGCATTTATTAAAAAAAATCCATTTTTGTTGTTTAATAGTAACAATTAGACCATGTAAAAGTAATTACCATGCCAGGCTCTATTGGGATAGGCCCATCATCACGGACTGGACGATTCTTGCGAACAAGCCTGATATTGTGTTGATGGACCAGGCACAGTCGAGGATATATTTTTGGTCGGCATCACCACTCCTTATGACGAGAAGCTCGTGAAACCCGAAACAGTCAAGAGGACAAGATATCTGGATCTGGCTCACGAGGTGTCTGTCATGTGGGATGGTATGCCGACCGAAATTATTCCGATAGTCGTCTCTGCGAATGGATAATTCCCAGTTAGCCTCTCGGAATAGATGAGCCGGCTGGGATTTCGTGACGGAACGCTACGTGCTCAAATCCAGATAGCGGTACTCCTCGATGCCGCCCGCATCGCCTGCCGGTTTCTATCCCTTTCTTCCTAACTTTTGGCCCTCTGGTCTCCGTTACGTCTAGTTGGGTTTTATTTATTTAGTTAATTTTATTAATAATATGTTTACTTGAATAATTTATTTTATGGTGTTTTCTATACTTTTATATATACAACCCAACCAGATATATATAAATTCCCCAAATAATACCTATATTTTATCCTTGATCATAATATGTGATACAAGTAAAGATGTTAACATTTTATTTATGTCCTATATGATCTACTATCCATCGGCATATAAATTATTACAATTCTTTACGTTGAATTTGGAATCTAATTATTTATAAAAATGTTATTCATTACATTGCCTCGTTGATTAAATGTCAAATGCAGCCTATAATTATTTAAGAAAATAACAACAATGTCAGGTAATCAACAAAAACATTCAACATTATAATTACATTTAAAAACAAAATATGCAAAAAAATTATAAGTTTATTTGTTGCTCAAATCAGTTAAAGTTTGTAGCAATATTATAGTTTGTTAGTTGATATTTTAGCACTCTTACTAAACTCTAAGTCTAACTCTAAATCCAAACTAACCCAACAGATTTGTTGAATTTAAAATTAGGTATTAAAAGTATTAAGTGTTCATAAATATTTTTTTTGCGTTTGACTGTTTACGTGTATGTGTATGTCTATTATTATAGTGGACACATTTTTTTATCTGTCTTTACTTCAATTTGAAGTAAAAATGGAATTATATGAAAATACAATGTTCATTAATAATTTTTCTACTAATCAAAATGGCGGGTCCCGTGTAGTTTGTAGAAGTCCTACTTATCTACAACAGTACAGATAAATTATTGGTCTATATGCTTAACACTTTAACGATTAAAAACCTTCATAAAAGAAATTCAGGTAATAAATATCAGTCTAGTCCAAAATTAGAACTAATTGACCCACAATCTTTTGTGATTATAAATACTCGTATCATTAATCATGAAGCAAGCCTGTATTGAATAAATAAAATTTTGATTATGACTTTCATTATTTATAGACTATAGCGCGAAGTAGTGATTGTCAGACCCATTACCACATGTATTTCAAATAACCCTCAATAGTATGGAGACGAAGAAGATGATGATTTTAATGGAAAATGAGTTAAGTATTGAAACTTAATTAATTGAACTGATGACTAATGTGTTCAAAATTGTGTTTTAAGTATGTGAAATAACATTATATAAATAATTAAAAATTCATGACATTAAAAACTACCACACAATGTGCGCCAACATCCATATTAATGGTTTGTAAACCAGTCCGTTAATTGGTAATCAAGACAGCTTAGTTGTACGAATTCAGACGGTTGGATAGTTTAGACAACGCACAACACTTAAATGAGAAATTTCAATAAATTATCGTTATAAATGGAAATTTCAGTATTTACCAAGTTTCCATTCTTACAGTCATTTTATGCTTTTTAAACTGACATTTACTTTCGAAAAAATTGTTCATATTGTGCTGGCACAAAAACTAGAGCTACCGGAGCATAAAATATATAAAAGTAATAATTTATTTCCTTAAGTATTATTAATGTTTTATACAATATTCATCATCATCACGATAAACTAACGCGTAAACTTTTAAACAAACTTTTTTGTTTTACTTTTTGTTTGATTTACTTGTAGAAAAACCACAAATGGTTCTTCTAGGAGCCTAGGTGAACAATTGAGCAATGCCTTGGAGTCCTAATATATTAAGCAGTAGGCTTAATATATTAGGTAGAATTATTACAAGCTACGAGTAATAATAATGACATAATAAGGGACTCTGTATACTTTGCTGGACAAGGCCAGTTATTATGAAATCTGGTAAACTTATTACAATTAATTAATAGACATAAAATAAACCCCAATGATATTACATAATGAACGAATATTTTTTCTGCATAGAAAAAATAAGTTTAATACATATTAAAGTGAAAGGGAAATATACACTTTATGAAAAAATTTAAAACACCGATAACAAGAAGATTTAGTGAATTTAAAACCCAGTTCACTATAACACAATTGTTTTGACATTAAAACATTAAAGTAAAAACAGGATTTATAAATATACCACATAAAAAAATAGTTTCTTTTATTTTGATTTTTTGACTTGTAAAAAACATTGACTTGGAAAACATAATATTAAAATGACAGTAATTTTGTTAAGTGAGTACGCAAGGATGTTATCGGTGTTTTTAAACATGGTTTCACTACATTTATTATTATACTTTGGAGCATCCAAAAGTGCACATCTCAAAGGCAGGTGTTTTCATATATTTTTTTTATAATTTACAAAATATGAGAAAAAAATATTGCCATCGACAAAAATCTTTTATATACTATACACTGGTAACCATTGACAACTCCATTGTTACCATTGCAAACATGAAATAGCAACTATGGCAACGACAAGCTACGCTATGTCGCTATAACACTATGATGAAGAATATAATGATTATAAAAAAAATGTTTTCATCACATACTTTTCTCATATTAGTCGAAATTAAATGATTTGAAAAACCATCAGGTATGTCAATTATATTGTTTTCTTACACAGCACACAGTAATTCGAAGCATCGAATTAATTTCGGTAAACTCATATTACCACTACTATACTTACTCTGTGCTCAACTGTGTGTTATGAGTTATAAGGCGTGCAATATGCATAATTTTCATTAGTTTAACAGCCTATACAAAGTCCACTGCAGGACCCCATAAAGATGATTTGCTATAAATACAATGCATCATAGAAATGAGCAACAGTAAAGTTTTCATTGAGCTTTGTATTTTTATTGGATTCTTCCAATAAAACAAATGCAACACCTGAGAAGCTGCAGATGCGTTGCCGGCCTATAGGGTATGTGGGATATGGGAGATGGGAGAGTGGATCTCCGGACTTCACTCACCGAGCGAAACGTAGGAGCACAAGATTCCTCTACATCACGCCGGTATTCTGCGAGGCCATGGTACCATTTCAGTCGAGCCGGCCCATTCGAGAAGCAGCAAAAGCCGCCGCTTGACTCTACCACGTACAAAAATTACGTAATATTCAAATGCACGAAACTAAGAAGCCGCACAAAATTGAATTCATATTTTGCGGTTTCAATCACGCTCAATAAATTTTCATTGAACGTAACCAACCATAATATAATGTACGTGCAGTAATGTCTAATTTGAGCCTTTTGTAAAAACCGCGCCAACACTACTATCACAGTATAAATCTTTTAAAAAAAAATCCTTTCTCTGTGCTGCTATTATGTAGTAAGTATATCTCAATCAGATCAGTATTATTCAAAAGGCCTAATTTGAAGTGGGCCTTAGGTTACCCCACTCACCGAACGAAACGCAACGGCACAAGATGTAAAGTAAGAATATAAAGTACTTCACGCTGATATTCTGGGGGCATGGTACCCCGGTCGAGATGCCACAATCCGCTCTATCAATTAAGACTTACTTACACTTAAAATTGCTATTAACATCTTTGACAGACCAATAGGCTCATCTAGTTGGCTCATACTTGTTTTTCAAGAAATCGTAATTTGATGTAGAAAATGAAATAGAATTAAATAGCAAACGCATAATGGTACATATAAAACATATTATTACCTATCTAAATTTCCGAAGACTCGTTGTGCACGGATAATAATTATTACACTATACATTAAGGAATGATAATGATATAACACATTCCAGAATAAAATGTAATACAATATTTAAAACACCCAGTCATAGCCCCTGTCACCTTTGCCTCCTGTTAACTGATTAATTAAAATTTAGCTCACCGTCCAAATGCGTTGAAGCTGTAGGGTAGAGGCACTTCGTCGTGGTCATCAGAGGCAGACTGTGCCTCACGCGGAAGCAGTGCCGGCAAGTACACCACCTGCACCTCCCCGCCGTCCTGCTCGTCGGCCCACCAGCCGTGCAACGGCAATATGTCCTGTTTTTATGCAATATTGTTTAAAAACATTACTAATATTTCTGCTAACCCTCCAACTAAGCATTACAGCTTGTATCTGGAGTGGTTTACGACAATAGTCGAATGGCGGCCTCGAACTTACGTCATCATGTTTCGCAGTCCGCTCCCTAACCCATTAGGCTATTGGCGCTTTTTATGTTGAATTATTATAGATCAAGTCACAGCACAATGTTAATAATTTAGATCTTTAAATGATTTCTAAGTGTGTCAACTTTACAAAGCAAAGAAAGTCACGGGGCAGCCCACGAGTCTACCTACTACATACTACATCAGCCTATTTTAATCAATATAGGTCTTCGCGTTATTTGGTTGTATTGCGAATAATTATGCTACGCACTATGTTCTAAATTTAAACGTTCCAACAATGCCTTTAAAGGCGAAACCGTTTAGGGGTTAACAAAAAATACTAAATCAGTGAAGTAAATACAAATGTTTTGGGTTTGATTAAAATTTGTACCTATATCTGATTGTTTTAAATATGTTCGGAAACGAATGTACTATCCCCAATAATGGTTAAATTTGTTATAATATAAACACGTAAATTATTTTTGCAATCAAATAATAAGCGAAATGTTTAGTTGTCAGCTAGGCAAATACTAATTTAAATATGTATTTCTTACGCCCAAATTCAACATAACCTCATTATAAAGGTAATTATAAAACAAATCACAGAATCGGACGAATAAAATCATTCAAAACCAATTTGATTGAAGGATTTTAGAACGTCTTCTCTGGCAAGTCAAACTTGCTGCGTGCTGATATCGCACTCTTATTCTGCAGAAGTTGCTGACCGCCGTTATGATAATTATGGCCTTCATGAGATTATTTAATAAACAGTTTACAGCCGTCACGTTGTAGATATTTTCCAATCTCGTTTCTTTTAATCTAATTGCAAATCCTTTGTGAGTCTAACACATTGTAAATGTGAACAACAAATATCTGCAACCTAAAGCAACCAAATAATAAAAGGGAAGTGATTATATAGATCAGTAATAAAACCCATTGTCGACCATTTGGCCGCAACTTTACTTACTGCCTAGGCTTCCAATAAATACCTTGTACGAAGTTTCTATCAATTTAATAGCGCGAATTTTGAATATACACTATCCCTTCACGTGTCATAACTTTGAAGTCTTACTTTATTATTGAGAGAGAAGAGTGTAAGAATCTGCCACCTCCTTTCTTCCCGTGGGTGAGAGAAAAGCCTTTAACATCGTAATGGGTATCAACAGATAGCGGGATAACCATTTTAAAGAATACCAGATCAAAAACGATGGCAAATATTAAGGTGATCATGGCAAATCCTTCTTATGAGAGAGGCCCATGTCCTGCAGTGGACTATAATCAGGCTGTTAAGATCAGGGTAACCAGTCCAACTAAACTGTTTGTAATAACATATATATTAAAGCCTGCGGTTTCAACAGTTTTTACGGTCTCAAATATTAGTTGTGTGCTAATGCGTAGAAGAATAAATAATCAGACTAAAATATTCGTTTAATCACATTTTTTAAAAACATTTACCATAGCTTGTATTTAAATTCATTATAAAAACAAACGATGTATGTTAAGTGTTAACTGACAACCGTAATAAAACCAATAGTATGGTTTCTAGCCCAAATCGAAACGGGTGACTTTCTGGAGATTACTCAGCAACCGCACGTTGTACCGGCGTCGGCGTTGGACAATACAATCGATGTAGGTATCAAGAACGCTTCGGAAGCTGTGATAATGATAAATGCTATGTTAAACGAGGTCGAGTTGAGGACGAGTGACATCGGCGGCACCACGTGGGCGCGCACTCGCGTCTCGCGCCATTGTCGCGTTCCCACACTATATTTATTACATCAATTAATGAGTAAACTTTCATTACCAGGTTAATCACAAATTAAAATTGTCAAATAAATCATAAATAAGTATAACTTTTTGTAAAGTGTATCTTCTTGTGTAGCTTTACCCGCATTACGCATGCAGCATATCATTAATTATCAATCACAAAGCAATAATCTTTGCTTCTTCAGGAGAGCTGGAGGCTTAAATTTTGGTAAACTTCAATGTTTGTAATAATTCAAAAATATTCTTTTATTAGAATCTTGAAATATCGATCGCATTACTACAAAACAATGATAGCCTACAAATTATATTTTACTCAAAACTGAAAATTAATTTATTAAAAAATCCCGTTAATTTACTAAAACAAAATTCGCCTTTATTTCGCATTAGATAATTTTAGAAACTTAAGTATTTACTTATTGGTCAGTGAAATTCCATTGAAGTAATTTCTTTTATTCTTGGAAAATAAACAGAAAAAAGCCGATGATTGATGAATCACTTGCCACTGTGTACACTTCAGACAGGTAATTGTATCAACCTTATCTTGTGAAATGGACGTTGATGAGTTTCTTGCTGGCCAGCGACCTTGTTTGAAATGTGAGTGAAACCGAAACATCAGGTGACTCAGCCTAGTAGGTATAGGTTCCACATTAGCAGCCACTAGCGAAGTAAAGGGGGAAAGTAAAACGAAAACCTATTTGTTTCACTATTAATGACACGAGACAATAAGCTTCCGAGCTTCACTTAGCGGAGAAAACACTTATGTTGAGTTACGCTACGCTCGAATTAAGTCATTAACTTTGGAATTCAGCTGTGCAGGTAAATTTTGTGTCCCAAATGATGAAAGTTATTCGCATTCATGTCAATTACGCGAAGCCGAGCGTCACGTCGTATCGACGCGAGTACAATAAAGACCGTATTGTGAATCATCGAGAGGCGATTGAAAACCATCCGAACGTGACATTTACGCTTGTGCAACTCACTACGTGATCAAGCGCGAGAAAGACTGCTCTATTGTATTATGCAATAATAATTGCCAAAATAAAATTATAGATTCGAACGTTCGAAAAACCATGATAAGTGAAAGTACCTTTAATAGTCTTTATATCTACCGTTAAGTATCGTTTAATACGACATTATCCATAATGGAATATTAACCTACATTAAGAGAGTTAACAATATTGATATCACCTTTTAGTAATTAAATTTGTCGAGCCGTTAATATAAAAATATAATTTATTACCAACAATTGACAAATTTATGTCGAACTTAAATGTCTTTGACAAATTTTATTTATTTTAAATCTTTTTTAGGCCTCTCCAAGAAGCAAACTTGCCAGTAAAAACCGGGTATATTTCTTGAAAGGTATCCCTATGCTCACCACGCTGCTCCTTATATATACTTTTTATTCAACTTTCATTATTTTCTGTTTCATGTTACAACCCAACGACTTGAGACTGTTGTTTTCAGTAACTAAACGCGAAAAGCCACTGTCAACCTGTTGTTATAACCCACTGGACGAATTCGAATAAGGAAATAAATATAAGCTCTTACTACCGCATACCCTATTCTTGGGCGGTCAGAGGACAAGATAGTCTAGACCTTTCATTACACATGTCACCGTCTTAATATCCCGGCTAATGAAACAATTATACATAAGTTTCGAAAAACTCATTGATACGAGCCCTCTACACAAGGGTTCGAACTTGAGTTTCTTTATTCGGAGCGAGATTCCCTAACAACAATCCTGGTATTCGAATGCAGATTTCACTTGTAAGTCATGCAATTATGTCGTTAAACTTCATATCGGGAGCAAGAAACGCTGACCCTCGATTTTGTGCAAAAATCTTGCGTGCGAAGCCGAGTTGCTAATCAACTTCTACACTACATATTCGACAGTAATAAATATAATAAACTTATGAAATGGAAAATTAATTTTATTTGGGTGAATATCTGCTAAGCTGATTTCGACAATTCGTTTATTGCCATGAATTGGGTAGATTCTAAATACTTATAGGCTCTATTTTATTTATGTAAAGACAAACAGATCTACATATACTATAGGTCGCTAACATTACATTATTTAAAAAAATTATCCAGCTTCAATATTTATGGTATAAAACTAATTATTTTGAGACTTTTGGCGCAAACTCGTAAAATGATGACTTACAAGTTTTGTTGTATGATATTGATAATGTATGATGCCGCAAGTGCTTGTGAAAGTGAACTGTGATCGGAAAATATAATAAAACAATCAAACTATCGAAATTTTAACAAAAATAAATTGAAAATTTTAGAACTATTGTTTACTTTTTGGATGATGTTCTTGTTATCAATGCGAAAAATAAGTATTTATAAAAAATCATTTAAGACATTTTTTTTAATTTTTTTCAATATCGAACAATCACATATGTCACCCAGTCCCAAACTAGGATTCCCTGTGACTTGGTAACTATATGGTATATATTTTAAAGTTTTGACTTTGACAAACATTTATTTTCATCGTAGAAATGGGATCATCTCTAGTGGGATTTTAAACTGCAGCCCTCAGCTTCGAAGGCAAGTACCACCAAGTAGACTATCGGGTCATTATACAAATGCCTATGTTTTAACAAAACTAATATTTTATTTTATATTAAAAGTAATGTGGAAAACTGCTAATATTTAATCCAACGGAGTTATTACGTCTACCAAGGATAATTACTTATATGTCTTTGTTTCTCACGCATTTATTAATTCAGTAAATATGGATTTATTATACACACATCTTTAACATAAATAATAAAGATTGTGCATAAAAAAAGATTAGTAAAAAATATGCTTCTTTGTAATATACCTTTGCATTTTTCGTCAACAAAAAATTTGGATAAAGAGAAGTTTCAACACAACAGGAAGTATCTTTGTTTTCTTTGTTACCGTTACTACACACATGAATCATTTACATACCGAGTACGACGTTGCTTGTTTTTACTTATTTATGTCTCATCAGTAAGCTCCGGTTTGATTTTTATTCTTTTTCAAATAGTTTTATATCTTCAATTTATTATTCATACTAGCGAACCACGAAGGATTCGCTCAGAGATATTTCTAACGAATACTTTAACTTAATACACACTTTTCGAAAAAAATTTAAGTTTCCTTTTTTGGATGTTAAATATTAGCCTATGACTATCTGGGGCCTTATCCGCTACACCACAAAATATTTCACAAAAACATGATTTTGTTCATGCAAGATATGGTTATTGGTTACCAAAAAACGAAACCATGTCATAACCCAATATTATTTCATTGAGGAATGATTTCACACAGAATTTTAATGAAATATTTTTGTTGCATTACTGATCAGGCCCATAGGGTAATGTAGTTTTCAAACAGTGTAGCAATTTTTAAAATCGGTCCTGTAGTCGCGGAGACTATCCCCCACATATTTACAAATTCAAACGCTCACCTGCTAACGTTAGTATAGATTATAAGAGAACGAACAAATAACGAAGTGCAGGTTGTTACAAAGAAACAATCAAAACTGCCGCTAGTAGTTAAATAACTTGCAAGTAATAACGTCTAGTAGTTCTCGTTTCTGTGTGTCATAATTAATAAAGCATCTTAAATATTTATACAACATGCTGATGGTGGAATGTCCCTCGCAATTTGCCGGATTGCCACAGGCTAGTGAAAAGGAGCAGCATCACTAGTACGAAGATACCCGCACTACGTTAACCAACGTGGTGAGTACGGGCTAACCTCCAAGTTATGATGGATTTTACTTTCGCACATATTCTTATGACGTATTTTGCTTTCACTTTATACACAAACCTATGCTCAGCAATGGACTAAATTCGGTTGATTGATAGAAAAAGGTATGCATATATGTAAAATATACTAATACAGAATGGATGCGACCTTATTGACATTTAGTGAAAAAATTATTAGTACAAGTGGTCATAATACGAAACTAATAAGAGAATTTCTTTTATAAACAAATTATATAGCATTATAATCCAAATAAAATCCAACCGCTATTCGTCATGATTAATAGTTTACTGACCTCGGTAAGAGCGGCGACCTCGCAGGATTTCATTGGCAGCACGTCGGCGACTACAAACGCAGGCATCGTACGGTCGATAAGGTATTTGACCTAGGTATCGTTGGCCTAGTTAACTAGGAGGGCAAATATATCTTGAGGCAAAATAATAAAATAAAAAAAAGTCCTGTGACTATATTACTGTACTTATATAATGGTGTACGACTTAGAAATTGCTTGTAGAATATGAGGTTATATTTAAGGTCATAACGTTATCGCATCCATCCTGCATAAAATTCTTTGTATGTATATATAATATATATTACGGATGAACCTATGGATAAACTATTATATGTATATAGTAGATACTGCGGATGAAACCTCGCCAAAACCAATATAGTAATGACAAGGGTCGTTGCCTCAAATAAATTTATTAATTCATAATTTATTCATGGGGCTTCCCGTGGGTATCGTAAGAGTCGATTAAAGAATAAACCTTGAAAAACTCATTGCAATCTTTGGTAAATAAAGCTGGTGACGAGACCTACCGCAATGTTCTCTCACGTCTCTCTTCCGTCGAGTTGAAAAGAGGGTATGTTTATTTTTCCTAGTAGTCGAAATCAAGATATCCTAATTTTCATTTAAAATTTAAACGAAAATAATTTTGCCCAACAACTGTATAAACAATTTCATATTTATACCGGAAAGGATCGTTTTAAGAAATATTTTATACATTAATATTACAGCACCTATGTACATATTTTAAAAATGCGTAGTAATAACAAAACAAAACACAAACAAAAACTGTCACTAACAAATCCGCCCAATAGTAAAAATAAAGTAAGAAAAGGTTTTAAAACAATCCGCCCGCCCTCGCGGACTAACATACTTACTGGAAAACGAGCAGGCGTGCCAGCTCGTAGCACCAAGAAGAACACTACAGTTACTATATTAACTCTGAGTGCCATAGCTGTCCTTTGACATCACACCGCACCGGTTAATCGACAAATCGTCCCTTGACTCCGGCGACACAGCTTTATAAACACGGAAGTATCATGCAGGTGTTTTGAATATCGGAAACGCAACGATGCACAATGTGTTAGATGAGACCGACAAGACTGTAATCACGATTAGAGCGCGTATAACTCTGCCGTGCCGGCTACTGAATAAGCATTTCATGCCCCCGGTGAACACCTTTCGCACCTCCGAGAGAAAGTCGAAGGAAAGTGCAGATTTTGGCTGTCAAGACACCGCCTACACGCGTCCCCGTAGGAGTATTGTCGCCAGTGATCCATCACTCCAGCCCGCTAATCAAAAACAAATGAACAGCAGTCTTCTTTGAAATATTTTTTGCGAAGGTTCCCGAATGAAACATAGGAGAAATAATGTTAGCTCAACATATTTTAAAGTGTGTCGAACGTTAAGTAAAATAATGTACATTATACAGAACGAAAAGTATTCTTTTAACACATTTAGCTTGCATACGATTGCATAAGGTGTTTCCCTCATTATCTTTGCATTTAGTTAATGCACACTGTCCTTATCATTTATTGATATAAATAAATGATGTACCACCCGCATACACTCCAACTTACCATTTTACGGTTAAAGTTTGTATTGTTTTTTCGAGCGGATAAACTTATCACGATTCTGCATTTATAGGATTAAGTCTTAAAGTTATACAAGTATTATAAGTGCGAAAGTAACTCTGATTGTAACGTTATCACGGCTAAACAATTAATTCGTTTTACATGTGCAGATAACTTGTACCTTGCTAAAGGGCATCGGCTTCTTTTGATCCCAGGAAAGGTATTTTAATTTTAATACTTATATTTATTTTTATTTACATAAAAAACATACTGGCAAAAACACAAATACATGAATATTACTCATTTCGAATTACGGCGGCGGCGACGGGTGGATCGGCGCACGAATGTACTGGCAGAAACAATTTTTATTTTTGAGCTGCAAAATTAATACGGAGCTCCTTTTTGAATTAAATGGCCATTTCAAATCAAATATATGGCCGAGTTATAGTATATATGTATTGTATTTTATATATATTACATGTGTATTGAAATCGAAGATTTCTATACTCAGAGAGGGATTTACGTACGTGGTAGAACCAAGCAGTGGCTTTTGCTGCTGCTTGAATGGTCCGGCTCGACCAGGGTAGACCAGGCATCTTGTGCTTCTGTATTTTGTTCGGTGAGTGAGGTAACCGGATGCACACGACTACACATGTGCAGCTTATATGGTGTTGCAGATGTACGTGGGCGATAGTAATCACCATCAATTGCTCGTATACCCCATTCCCATATAAAAAAAAACTTGTTAGCACACAAAAAAAGTTGATACACACTTAATATGATAAGGTCGAAGGAAAGGTCAGAACACTGGGTTTGTTAACCACTAAACGATCGGAATGAATCCCAATACAATAAGAAATGAATAATATTTGTTATTATTACCTAAGCGGGTACTAAACCCGCTTAGGTAATATTGTTATTGCTCGTAAAATAGACTATATACATATAAATAGTTATAGATGAAAATTTGAGTTACTTAGACTTGGAACATAATTAATAATAACTCTAACTTTTTATTAAATTAATGTAAGCTTCATAATTCCTTATAAACTTTTTTTTATCTACACATTAGTACTTTCTCTATATAAATCATTAGATTCCGCTGATGGCCAAAAACTAGACAGGAGCCGGTAAATAATGAAAGAGTACCAATTCGAATTTGACGAACGCAAATCACACAGACTAATGATAGTGAGCAGTATCACTAGACCGATACTGCGCTAAACACCACAAACACCTCAAATCTGCTAGCCCAGCCTGAGACGACCAAAAATGCATGCCGGTTTTTACTGTCGCTTTCTTGGATACGGCTATGTTCAGCAGTGGACTAAAATAGGTTCATGTAGACTGTATAAAATATTTTCTGACATTTTTTTTAAATATTCCAGAAACCTCGTTATCTTCTGAAACTTGACTACCTCACTAATATTTCGATCTTAAACAGACGAAATAAGCCTATTTTGTATTGTAATAAAGAATGAAATAAAATATAACTATAGAGATAAACCCTCATTCATGCCTTTCCCCATAGGGTTATAAGATTAGGAATTGCTATTTGGAACGTATCAGTAAATCCAAAAGCATATCCACTTATCGACTCTAAAAAATAAGTATACTAAAATAAAAATTTGTTCCCTCTATTCATCATTATCTACCTAATTGCAAATTCTATGTCATTGGTTTAGCGTTATTTATAATGTTCTAACAGGAAAATTGTGTGAGTTAGAAAACAGATTGTTTAAAAGTGGTGTTGAATTTTAAATTCTACCCAAACTATATACTAATATTAGATATTTATTTAGTTTTTGATATAAGTACATCTAAAATATTATAAGCGTAATATATGCATACCATATCTGCAGCAGTATCATTGCACACCATGAAAGCTATCATAACGGTTACACTCACTCTTCGTCTTTTGCCGGTACGCTACGAGGATTGAATGATAATGAAGAGAAGCGCATCCCTTGTTATTAAATTTCGCACACATTTGTATGCGTAGTCAACAAACTTATTTCCTCTCTGTGCTACTCTAGTCATAAAATGGTCTATGCCGCTATAGCGCGCGTCGCACAACGGATTTAATCTAAAATTAAGGTTCATCTTTTTAACAGTAGCAACACATAAAATAAGTGAGGTGTTTGTACTTAAGTATAGTAGTATACTGTGAATAAGTCGGCATACTTGCCGCGCTCCCTAGCAAGCACATGTTCTTGCCTGTCGTGGTGATTCACTAGTGGCAACAAAAAAAACGTGAGGGACGGCGGAGAACGCGAGTGACGCAGCGAAAGTCATTGATCCCGATACGTTCCCCGACGACCGACGCTATGTCGGAGCTCGCGCCCGAGACCGGCCCGCTTCGCCCGATACTCCCGCCGCTCGCCCTCGCGGTGTGCATCGCGTGCGTCGCCGGCGCCGGGGCCCTCGCCAACTGTGCACTTTTAGCCGCATTGCTCAAGCGGTCAACAAACGGTAACTTTTCTAATCAAAATCAATACCAATTCCAGCTGCGAATTACAGCTGAAACATGGAAACCTCTGTGAATACGACCTCGTTTATGTAAAAAACAGGCATACTTCTTGTCAGAACTGTTAACAAAACAACCGAAATGTTGAATTTATGCTTACAGGTTAGAGGTAGTGTTTTGATGTGTAGGTTGCAAAAAAAAAATGTGAGAGTTAATAAATTTAAAGAGCAATACGTACGGACATTTCGTCTATTTGTCACAGTGCCGACGAAAAGTTGGCCTGTATTGTATATGTTGTGGAGACTTTCTAAATTTTTGTGCAGATGACAATTATCAGTTACAGCATCAAAAATGTTTGTTTTTAGTGTATGTATGGCTGCCTGTACTTTTTTTATTTTTCTCGTAGTGCTCTAAGTCTTTCACGTGCTAAACTTGAAATACTATTATTTTTCTGATTTCAAAGCTACTACGAGATCTGTATCTGCGTTTAATTTTTGATTAACTTTCAGTCAGTCAGTAACTGAGTGTTAAACGTATTGAATTATAGACCTTAAAAGCTATTCCAATTGTATAAAATTTGAAATAAAAATCAGCCTAGTAACGTAACTAATCTTGGTAATAGGAGATAATAGACCATTAGGGTTCCAAACGGTTCGTGTAATCGTAAATATTACTGTGTAAATATTGTGAAAACCTGGCCTATCGCACTATGTGAATTTAATTTTTTTTTTTTATTTAAGTCCTATTTATCTCGTTAAACACTGTAAGGTACCCGTGGCAAACAAGGCCCAGTAGGTAATAAGGCCTATATTTTATACTCCGCGCAGAATATTTCTAAACGACTTAAGCGTTTATTTTTTCATGAAAAAAAATTATACCCTCGTGAGGCTCGTAGCTATGGTGCCTTGGAAATAGTGAACAGCTAACGTGGATTAATAATTTTTATCGACTCTTAATTCTAAGTTATATTGTTTAATTCATACTTTACCATAAAGTATTTTGTTAATTTTGAACGAAAGTAATATAGTTTATGTTATCGGTTTTTAATTATGTCCGGAGTTATATTTATTGAGGTGTATACCTAACCTTAATAAAAATAGTTCCGTAAAAAATGCAGTATTGAAAATGGTGTCATAAAGAACTACCGAGTAGATCTGAGATAATTACTACCCTTAATATGCAACATCGATTCGTTATCTAATTATTAAATATATATATCCAAAGTAGATTATTAAGATAATACATATGTTATTCCATATTAACTAAAATTAAACAGACCAATCATTAACCTGTCTTTTTGTAAAGGTTTTTATTGACCCTTTCTAGGAAAGTTCGACCTTTATCGACAGATAATCCACCTAGACGTAAGAAGATTAAAATACTGCATTTTTTATACATACCCTTTTGAAAATAATCAGTTTTATGACACAACTAGCCTAGGAGTTGGGATGAGGACGAAAAAGACTTATAAATTTGAAATACCATATTATCACTGTGGTATACGTAGATTAATATAAATAATGTAATAAGGCCAAAGACGTAGGTATCAATCGGTAATAAGATGTAGTAATTTTTAACTAAGAATTTATTGCTTTTTTTTCTTTTCAGGTCTATTTTCTATACTCATACAATTAGCTATAGCAGACTTAATATTGCTGGGAACTTCAATCAGTCCAGAACTATGGTCTTACAACACAAGGGCATGGTACTTTGGTAGAAGTGGATGTACAGCGTATCGTGGATTAAATGTATTTTCTACGACCGTATCTTTATATTTAGTAACTACAGTCGCTCTTCATACTTTGGCTACTGTGAGCCTGGAAGAAAAAGAGACACGTCAGAACTCCTCTAAAAGAGATGATCGTGATGATGATGACGAAATGAAATCGTCGCAGCACAGCCTCGTCGCTAGTGATACATCAACGCCACCTCGCACAATGAACCTAGATTATCGGCTAATTGACACCAGAATACGGATTGCACCTCCTGTAGTTTTCGTATGGGTGTTATCTACATCACTTAGCATTCCGGAGTTTGTTTTGGCCACTACAGTGCACCTGGAACATGATATGGTACTATGTACGCTTGTCGACACCACTCATAGACTTTATATGCATTCGTTGCTAGCAATATTCAACTTGTTTTTACCTATGATTATAATGAGTACATCTGCTATCTTAATAATAATTAAATTAAAATCCACAAAGAAATGGTCTCAATCCACAAAGAGTGAAACATGTTCTTCACTAAAACTATCATTATGTTTAATTTCTATGTATGTCACACTTTGCGCACCAAGGTCTATTGTTATGGTCTATGGTTTATATTCAACATCATTTGTTGACAATGAATATGCTTTAGAGCAACCTGAATATATTTTAGCCTTAGTTAACTTAGTGTGTAGCTGTCTTTACCTGATAGCAGTTGTAATGCGCCCCTTACTTTGTTTATTACTCCTTCCGAAGTTAAGAAAAGTCTTCTTTTGCGGTCTAAGAAATTGTAATATTGATAATATTTAAATTAATTGAAAGATTGCGCTCCTGATTCTTTATCAAATGCATCTTATCAATTACCAATAAATGTTAATTTTGTATTATATCTAGTATTATTCCTAAAACAAAAAAAATATTTTCTGTACTTATCGTATCATTAATTGATTGATGAATTTCAACAATTCAACAAAAAATTCATAGCAAAAATAATTTTTTGAGTAAATGCATTTTAATATTAATTTTTGTATATTATTTCAACCTATTATGAATACCTTTGTAATTACTAAGTTTTATGCAAGGATAGAGGTTATACATAGGGCATATATCGCCATATCTATAACCTCTATATATTCTTATTTATACACACAAACATTTCTGTCGTGTAGAACAGTTTCCGTTGACAGCAACAGCACCTTTTGCTGCGCACCTGCAACTGTTTGCACTGCGACACCTGCTGTGCAGTGTTGCAGTTGCGTTGCACAACAAGTGCTGCAGGTGCGTTGGCGGCCTTTAAGGATATTTGGGAGATGGGAGGTAGAAGGGGATAGGGAAGTGGCCTCCGGTTATCTCACTCACCGAACGAAATGCAGAACCACAAGATGTCTCTACTTCACGCCGCTATTCTGCATGGCCGTGGTATCAATCCGGTAAAGGCCAGCCCATTCGAGCAGCAGCAAAAGCCGCCGCTGGGCTCTACCACGTATAAATGTCCAATGGTCCAATAGTGTGATCCTTACTATTCATTCATTCATTGGATTCAGTGGTATAGGGCACGTACCCTAGTACTACATCATTAATTTCATTCCTTATTCCTATCCTGTTTTCGTTTCATTTATCACGGTTTTCTTAGCTTGAGTGCCGTACCCTGTTTGAAGCAATCAATTTCTTAAGAAAAACGTAAGAAATTGATCAAAAAGTTTAATGACGCGATTTTTACATTTCTGCATGAATTGACAGGATTATCAGTAGTTATTCTCGCTTGCTCAGCACGAATTCTATTACTCACATGAGAAAAAAAAACCAGGGATGCATGATTATCATTTTCCTGTCAGAGCGTGTTTCATTTCCTACCTATGTATATATATATTCTAAACAAAAGTTTTTAAAAGTTAATCGTTTACTCATGTCTAAGTACTATTCATCTTTAAGTCAAAACCATGAAGAGACGACAGTATACTGCGAAATATATTAAAAACAGATTTTTCGAAAATCCCACAAATTCGTCATAATGTGCCTTTTTAGTCAAAAACATATTTAAATTTACGATGGAACCCTATAGACATCTTTTGGATGTAATAAGAACTCAAATAAGAAAGACAAATTTCAAGACCTGGAGAAGAGGTACTTAGTTCGCCAAACTAAATCAAAACTTTTTTAGAAGTTCGTTATGATCTTGTTCAGACAAGACGATGACGAACTTCGATTTACGTACAATGTCTCGTTGTTAATTGCTAAAAGAGGGAAACCTATTGGCGGAGATTTAATTTTAGCGGCAGTAACCGAAATATTGATGTTGTCATATCGCTGGAGCTATTAATTGCAAGAAATTTAGAAACTGATACCAAATGAGAAACCATATTTAATACAATGGTAAAGATTTTTGACGAGGAGGGAATTATATTGAATAATATTATGTCAGTTGCTGCGGATGACGCAAAGATTTCATAGCGTACCTACTTTTTGGAGCTCTGATTTTTTTTTAATGTCAAGAGCGAGTGGTGGGCGACATATTTTTGAGAACCCGTGCTCGCTGTGTTGACTGCTAAGCCTGCATGAATCAAATACTTAGAATATTTTTTTAATTAATAAAATACTTTGTTGTGGTCCCTACTGACGACTGCAATATTTACTGTCTCTGTCATTGTGTATGATTAATTATGTTGTTATGATTTACTTAAGGACCTACCACACAAAGGGTTAATGGCGGAAAAGTTTTTCTCAAAAAATTTAATTGCTTCGATTTATAATTTCCCCAACTATAAAGGTGTAAAACTAAAGATCTCTGAACATCTTCTTGAATTCATTAACTTTGCTCATAGTACATATTCCTAATAAGGACATATTTGCGTCAAGCACAAGACTTGACCTAAGTCAAACGATTAAAAGCGTGTTAATAACAGAATCCACTTTTAATAAGCGCCTGCACTTTTATATTAGCAGTTTGTTTCATCCAAAACTTTTAAATTACCTGGCACATACATCTTTAACTAAGATATTTTAATTTATAGCGAGGTCCAGGAGTTTCTCTGACGGTAAATCCGAAATTATAATATCCTCAGTAGAGCCCACCCTGGTTTCCATGCTAACAAAAGCACGACAAAGACTAGTATCTAATTATAAAACTTTAACTTATGCAATGTAAAATAGAAGAGGCAAAACTACGCAAAACATACAACGCATGTATACGTTTTCGAAAATTACTTGATTTATTTAATTTAAAATAATTTTACATGTGCTAGAAACTTTGTAGCAAAGTTGCGTATCGTTCGTTGAACGATTCCTTTAGAAGACACATAGAAAGTACTTCGTGCTTTCATGAACTAGTTATTTTATAGATGTAGCTGTAAAATCCATAAACGGCTAACACTTAGTTCACCAAATACTTATTACATAGATACGGTATTTACTGCAACACAATAGCAGACTGCCTCCGAATCATGAGACTCGTGTTCGATCCCCAATGAGGAGGGCTTGTTTGAAAGAGTTTTTGGAAACTATGTACGATTTGTATCGTTGGTTTGGACACTGACATAGCCATAATGCTCACCACCCGCCACGATGTCAAAAATAAACTCTGATGACTAAAATGCTCTAGATAATGAAAAACTGAAGGTAAGCAGAGTTAACTATAACATCAGGACGTCCAACACCTCAGTCCAGCGTGACCACAGGTGTTGTAAAGCTCTCGAAACGTCGGGAACATAATAATAAAAAAAAAATCCGTTAATAAGTTCCATTTCAAAAAAGCGTTTATTTATCTAATATAATACTTTTTTGGCTTTAACATCAGGTAACTTAAAATATATGAAGCTCTGATCCATCTTGTGGGGAGGTCATCCCTTATTGCGTTTGCATGTTCGAAGAAGGTCCGTTATCCTAGTGCTACTGCAGATATCATCAGTGCAGACTCCAACGCGTAGAGAAACACCAAGTATTGCCCCTTTCATAACCCACTAACAAATTTTGAGCTTCCTCATAGGGTGTGGAGGGAAAGTCAAGTTTCGGTTCCGTTAAGTCATTACTGGCAACACGCACTGGTTGTGTATGCTCTTGAGGTTTACACGAGATGTGGATCGTAGTTTCCCGAATGCATGAACGCACCAAAGAACTGAAGCCAATTGACCTCTGGGACGAAGTTGCAGTTACAAAACGGAGATATATCAGTATTATACCTTTCTGAAATTTGTTCGTACTCTGGTTCTGAATTCGGATAGACATCGCAGCCTCATGATAGAAACACCTCAGCATTTCGACATACCGGGAGTCTATCTGGCATCGCTGAAGACTGAATCGAAGGTTTACTAAAATCCGTCCTTAGTGTTTTTTACTTTCCCTTAAGTGGATGTCGGGTAAGCTTAGCTGTTGACATTTTTTTCCTTTCCATTAAAGATTTTACATTCATTAAATTCCGTGTGAAGTCATTCCTCGACAAAATCATACCATATTATTTTTTACACCCAAGACACATTTTCGTTCATAGTTATAATAATATTCTTAAGTATAATAATATTGTACAAGTTCCAAACCGACCGCAGCAACTAACAAGATTCTATTGAATAAAACTCGAAGCAGTTTCAGGAAACAAGTCTTTTGATATTTTTTTTTCTTTCCGTGGATGGAAATGCTTTACGCATACCCTGTTGCTGGCCGGGAGGGCTATGTCGGACTCGGATCTCGGAAGGAGAAACATACCGACTAAAACCATCCACGTTGCTGTTGGCCCGGAGGCCTTTACAGCTTCGTCGGTAAGACTCGCGAGCAGGAGGCTCGTGACTGAAAGAAGATTTGAGGAGCAACGACGCTGCATTGTTGGTGCTATGCTCGGCATCGCGACATTAGGCTGCTGCTGTGCTATACTCTGACCCCTGTTAATGAAGGATTTCCGACAACTAGAGGGGGGCTCCGGCAACCCAAGAGCCCCTCATAAGGAGGCGCGTTACTCGGGCTTAGGTTGTTTTCGATAAGGGTCGATTTTTAGAAACGGCCCTGTGCACGAGTGAATCTTGTGTAGGCCTTGAACGCGGTAAGGGAGGGTTGTACATGGTACGCGATTTGTATGTGTTACGCAATGTGTACGGGGGAAGTGACATCGAATGCTTTGTTAACACGGGTTATTTTGACATCGACGTCGATAACTTTTTTTGGGGCGCCTTTTCACAGGTGGGAATTCGCGTGCTGGTCAGTAGTTACCCAGCGCTGACACTAACGGGTTCAAGCGATCTTTTAATCTCTCGAAGTACCTTTTGGTATTTTCTTTGAATAGGGCTGACATGGAAGGCAGGTTTAAGTTGCGGTGTTTGAAACACATTTAACGTGAATTAAAAATCGGGCATAACTTTCCCGTGTGTTCACTTTTCTTAAAACTATTCTAAGTCTAGAGTTATACTCACTAAAGCTAAATTAAAAAAGTAAGTCTAAGCTAACAAACTCAAAATGTTGTAATGTTAAAATTTTATAAAACCTTTCTAAGTTCTAAGATGAACACTAAATATTTTTAAAAGTCGCTGAAGTTTGCACATGGAAATAATTATTGTACTCACAATTTCACTGTAGCTTACTAAATCATGTACGCACTTCACTCAATGTGATGTCACATGTGTTGGTTCTTCGCTGTTGCGACTTCACCTCTGACCTGATCTCTCGACTTCTTACTGCCTCTCTATTTTGCTGGCATTACACTGCTGCTGCTCTCTTATCGGCTGACAAGAGTACTTTGACTCCTACAGCCACCAATTCCAAACCGACCTGTGACTAACAAGATTTTATTAAATAAAACTCGAAGCACTTTACGGACTCTTTTTGTTATACTTATCTAAAAACCTTATACACTTCCTCCGAGGCACACAATATCGTAACGTAAATTATATACTATAATATTTTTATATATATATATATATATATTAATTCTTGTTATTAAACGATCAACAAATATTGAGTCGGTCGTGGTCACTTAGTAGCATAATAAACATGCAAACGGTATACAGTCTGTAACGGTAACTGAAGTCTGACTCGCCTATGCTCTGCTGTCAATTTGGGGCCAGTAGCAGCCCTACGGGACTGGATTTTCTTCTCTCGCAGCCTTCTTATTGTGGAGACGCTCACCTACGTCCTCCGAGCTGTTCGGAGCTGCTGTTGCAGCTCAACAGCGTTGGAGAATCGGTTACGCAAAGAGGTCGTCTGTCGGAAGTGCAACGTCGTCTTCCGGATCCATGCTTCCTGATGTAGCCTCCAGTCTCTTGGAACCGCTGGGATACTCGTTTCACCCGGAAACGGCTTATGTTGAGTTGTCGAGCAATATCAACTTGGCGTAGTCCTGATTGCAGTAGTGCTACCACTTGAGCTGCTTCTTCTGCCGTGGTATTCATTTTTCAGGGGTTTTTTCTTACTGGAGCTGTACAGGTGTGACTTCTGTGATGTCTGGATAGCTAATGGCCCATAATTTTTTTTTTTTTCCGATGGAGGGAAAATGATTTAATCATACCCGTTGTTAGCCGGGAGGCCTTCCAACGGGTTATGTCGGACTCGGATCTCGGAAGGAGAAACATACCGACTAAAAACCCATCCACATTGCTGTTGGCCCGGAGGCCTTTACAGCTTCGTCTAAAGAGACTTGCGGGGACAGAGGCCCGCAAGTTTAACGAAAATCGATGATGACTGCTGCTGTGAAGAGCTGCATCCCCTAGAACGAAAGAAAACTTCCAATATTAGGGTAGGGGGGGGCTAGGCGATCCGAGGGCCCCGACAGGAGGTAGGTGACCTCATCTGGGACCGCCTTAATGGTATGGCTTAATAACGACCTCTGCCTCGAATAAATCTCTGGCGGGTCGTGAAGTTATGGCGACGAAGTCTATCTCGTTGTGTTAGCCGTAACCCATAATTAATTTTTAACCCCCCTTTTATTCGTGTCCAAGGTGGCACAAGTAGTGAGTCCTCTAATGAGCTTTTCAGCACTTTTTTTTTAAAGACCCTAACGTTTCGTGATTATTGTTTTTACAGAAAAGAACGATACGCGTTTTTAAAGTGTATTAATTGTGCTTACAAATGATATTAATTTTGGTAGGGTACAATAAATAAGTTAAGAGTATTATTCGCTTGAAGTCAAAATTTCAAAAGGTGCGATTTTTTTGACGCCGAGTTTATATAACGTGAGCCTCCAATCTGCACTGTTCCTGGATAAATGGAAAATGACTCGTGTTGTACCTGTCTCCAAACGTAAAGATGGAGAAAGCATAAAGGACTTCCGGCCTATTGCTATCCTCTCTGCACCAGCTAAGGTCTTCGAGGCCGTGCTTCATAAAACTATTCTCGCAAATGAACATACAATTGCATAATGCAGAGCATGCTCTGTTCTAGGGAGGCGAGAAGAGTAGTTATCTCTTGACGTACATGGCGGAGCAGAACAGAAAGCTTTCGACACTGTCGACAATGACCTCCTACTGTCGAAACTGGCGGCAGTTGTAGAAATTTTACGCGAGCTATACGCGCGACTGTTGCCAGTATGTGATTACATAGGACACATCTCGGAACCGTACTTTATAAGATTTACGGGGTAAGCCAGGGCACCACCCTTTGTCCGCTTAACTCTCTCATTATGTTAAATTATCTGGCGGCCGCAATAAGAGTCAAAATGTCTGTTGTTTGCTGATGATCTAAGTTGTCTCCCAATTAATAGCGCAGACGATTGTCATTTAAACTACCGGGTAAACGGAGAATTTACGAGTCACACAGTTACAGCTGTACGCTACCTGGAGCTGAAATTTGTTTCTGACCTGACGTTCCGCGACCATGTAAAGGATATTTGCGATTTGTTGTGCAAACCTCCGCGGAATTTTCCAACATCAAAGCTATAGCTGTTGTGTGTAAAATGCTGGTTAGAAGCCAGTTGGAGAGCAATGCAATGAAGCAAAGTACAATAACATGCTGGAAAGGACACAAAACAAATTTACTAGATTATTGTATAACAGGCTGTATGGTGTATTTCCTTCTTATTCTTTAATGTATCCAAAACTATTCGTACTCGGGATAATAGGAAAAAAAGTGTCAGAGAGAATACTCTCTTGAAATTATTATTAGGCTAAGTTTTTAATCCAGAATTATTACAATGTCTACGTGTCCCTGATGAGTAAGTGTCGCGCCGGCGGCTGCTACTGGCGTTGCCGCGCGCGCTCAAAGACCATGCTACGGCGCGATCTACAAACGAGAGCTCTCAATTAACAACGTAGCGGATGAAGTAGACATTTTTAACATGCCTTGTGAGTGAACTCACTCACGAGGGCTACATTGTTTGTTATTTACTTATTAAGTACCTGTCTCCAAGTTAAATCTCAATCGCCTTAGAATTTTCTGTAATGATTGTAGATTTATAGTTTGAATAAATAAATAGTGATGGCTATTCAATATTTTTATGGTGCGAAGTTCTGTATAGGTAAATAAATATACACGTCACTCATTCGATGTGATGTTTTAGTGATTTTGAAGGTTCAGATTATTTTATTTTGTATGTGTAACAATTAATAATAATAATGCGAGAATTGTAATTTTCAGGTAAGACATAATTTTGAACCCGAATAGGACCATGTATGCAACAGGATTTTATTTTCTAAGCCCATTCCATTTAGTAATATGCACAACATTATCAATTTATCGTATTATGTCACAAATTTATTTCTTAGACAAACATCTTTGGGGTTAATAGGTGATTGGTTTATTTAAATATTGGTTCTAAAACTAAACATTGTATTTAATACAAAAGTTTATTGGTGAAAACATGAAAAATATAATAGATTAATGGCTGATAAAATGCAGCAGAAATGTTACAATATTTGTCCATCAAAAAAGAATATTTCGCTAATAAATGCCTGAAAATTCAGAATGCTAATAATTCTATAAATCACTTATGGGCACAATAAAATGGTTAATGTCAGCATTTAGTTTTGCTTTGGTAATATTTTAAATATATAGAAGACTTCACAAAAAACCACATAAAAGACACTAACAAGTTTTTTGTGCCCTGATTTGAAACAGCCATTACAGTTTGTAGATTTTAATTAATGATAATCTAGACTTTATTGGGTTATTGGGCGCACTTTAAACAATTTTTTTTACTAATTTCATAATTTTCAAATCATTCACCATCATAATATCCTTTCCACTGCGGACATGCGGCGAAAGGAATGTTGCTTAGGGGCCGACCAGGCTGAGTTCATTTTAAATAACCCTTAACATGTCATAATAATAGAATTTCTATTGATGTAACATGCCATGAGATAATAAAGGAAAACACTTTTAACTTAAGAAACCGTAATTTTAATAACTTAAGTTATAAATATGTATTTATATTCATCAGGTCAGCTCGATATCTGTAATCCAGTGTAAATACAGAAATACAAAACCGTCAAAGATGACACATAACATTTAATTTTAGTCGGAACCTGAAGGTCCGCTGTGAACGACATGTTTAACATTTTTACAAGCGACGGCTCGCGGCGGCGGCAGAGGGCACCCGCGCCGCGCGACGTTCTCGAATGTTACTCGTTTCTTATAAAACACCGATGAGAACAAATGCGAGTGGGGCGAGAGTAGGCGCGCGCCGCCATTAGTTGTCGCCGCCCTCGGCCGGCTCGTCGCCGTCGCCCTGTGTGTCCGACGTCCACAGCGTGAGGTTGTCCCGCAGCAGCTGCATGATCAGCGTCGAATCCTTGTAGGAGTCCTCGTTAAGTGTGTCCAGCTCGGCGATCGCGTCGTCGAATGCCTGCAACACAACCAGCGTTCACGTGTTCATCTTTTCCCTAATTACAATGCTTTAAATTTTAAGAAACAACTGTGATAGGCACCAAAACAACATAAAAAATATATTTATACATTTAGTTAAAACACTCTATATGCTGGCTGGATCGAGTATTAAGAGGTTAATCGCTTCTAACATGGGCCATGCCAATGCAATATTAGTGAATTTATTTATTTTTTAAATACATCTAAATTAGCTTCGACATTTTCAACTTCATGCAATCTCACGGAGGGTGTCTAATTTTCTATAAGTTAGTAACGGGATGCGTGTTCGATAGGTTACACTGCAGATTGTTGTGCAATGAATAAACCTGTTTAGCTAAGTGGCACGCCCGCGCTGGGGAGTTGATAATCTCGTAATAAAATACGGAAAAGTTGAGTGCGAGACCGAGCCTGATGGGATGAGTTGGTTGCATTTTGGCCTTGGCGATGTCGAACGCTTCCTGGTATGCCTTCTGCGAGTCCTCCACGACGGCTGGGGACAAGCGAGCTAGTTAGCGCCGCGGGTGCTCACTCTCGTGCCAGCCAGCACAGAGCCTATGCGTAACTGACACAAATAATGACCTGTTTGGCGAGCTGACACGCCTTGTCTGGTGAATTTAATATCTCATAATAGAACACGGAGAAATTTAACGCCAACCCGAGCCTTATTGGGTGTGTGGGCTGCATTTTCGCCTTGCTGATTTCAAAAGCATCCTGGTATGCTTTCTGTGAATCATCTACAACAGCTGTAATGTAAAGGTTAGTTAACAATCTATGTTGACATTTAAAATATTTTGACCTCCTTAAACTAAGAGGATATTGTGTAAAAATGTTTTATAAATTAAAACATTGTTTGAATTGATTGAAATTATTTATAATATTTGAAAAGCAATTGCACAGTAAAAACTTACAATTTCTGGTTTCTCCTGTGGCCACTTCTGCGAGGTACCTGTAGTAATCTCCCTTCATTTTAAGGTAAAATACTTTACTTTCTGGATTACTAGCTTTAGGGATAAGGTGTTTATCAAGTAAGTTCTGAAACAATATTTCTCTATTAATTGTACTCTAAATACCAATCTTTCAAGGTTTTAATTTTTTTATTTTATTTCTGAGTATGGTAAAAATTTTAATTAAAAATAAATATGGTGTTAATTTAGCCACGAGAAATATTGTATTCTTAGCACATTCATTCAGATTTCAATACAGAACCGAAAGCATACATAGAGCGAGACTTCCCTCTTCCCGTAAATTGCCGAGATTATTTCCGACGATTTACCAATTTATGGTGTATAGTACAATTGTAATGAATTACAGGAACATTGTAAAATTCGGAATTACAAAATAAATTAATGTCATATTTTTGTTTAAACTGCAAATAATTTACTAGTTATTAAAAACGAAAAATGTTCTTCATTGTACTTATCATTTTGATAACTGTCCATTAAATAGCAGTGCCCTTCCTCCCATGGTTATGTAAACATATCTAATACAGATAATTGACGAAACATTCTTTGGATAGTCATGTCTAGAGACAGGGCAACGAACGAAGATGGGATAGCAGCGCGCGCAGAGACGCGGCGCAATACGTCACACGCCTCTCCCCACCCGCGAAAAAGCCGCACCGCGCCCTGGCGGCCATGTGAGCCTAGCTACATCGAGCTTTATAACGCCCATCATTATTACCATTGTATAATTTGCGCACCTAATGATCGCGACAAATGCTCGTTTACATCACCCCTTAAATTGGCATCGCACCGTGCAAATACGGTGACGTCATTCAACGGTGTAGGATGACAGACTGCCATCAATCTATTTACCGCGAAAGGAATTCCATGATATCCTCCGCGTGAGAGATATGGTACATAAAAATTATTAAAATATAATATTACTTAAATTAATTTCGATTAAAAAGAATTGATATTAAAAAAATATAATAACAATATAATAATCTTACCAAAACGTCGTAGCAGATTTCTCTGAGCTCCCTTTCTACTTTAACCCTATATTCTTTAGCCATCTGTTGTTTTCTTTCCGAACCTTCGGTTTTCTGTTCAATGGAGGAGATTACTCGCCATGACGACCGCCGGGCGCCCACCACGTTCTTATAGGCAACGGAAAGAAGGTTTCTTTCCTCGTTGCTGAGCTCGACGCCGGTTTCAGTGACTTCTTTCATCGCGGCCGCCATGTCGTCATATCGCTCAGCCTGCTCCGCCAACTTGGCGCGTTGCACCAGTTCCTCCTTGTCGACGGACATTGTTGGCGATCTATGAGATTATATTACTGATGCCCCTGCAACAAAATATATGAAAAAATCAACTAATTGGAAACTGAAAGGAAATCATGATTTTTTTTTTTTTCAGAAAGACTAATCGTTAGGGCGTCACTTTCACCGCAGTGAATCCAAATTAGGTAAATGAATCATCATGAAATGCACGGCGCACCTTGGATAGAGGCTGTCGAGCGTACTGGAGCAATGTTAAAATTCAACGTAGCTCAGAGAGCGACCCTCACGCCAAACGCGACATCGACCCGGCGTCCACTCGGTTTGACAGCATCTCACAGACTCAAGTCAGTAGTAGCGAGTAACAAGGTCCGCGCCGCCGCTCCTCTACCGCCACTGCGCCAACTGTATTGATCCGACGACGCGGGATAAACACTCCAGACGAAATACGACTAGCGCGACGCTTGCACACACCCCTCACCCTCGCCACCCACCCTGCGTGCACCGCACCCGTCAGCCCGGCGCCTACCTCACACCACCCTTCTTATTTATCTATCCACCACCTTATACTCGATGTTCTGTTGCTAGGGCCACCTTGACTTAGCAGTTTAATAAAGAGCAAATTACCCTTCTTACTCCAATCAATGCACACCACCATTATACACAATTTATTAACATTAATAATTTTATAAGACTATTATATAACTGATAACACTGGAACGCTTGCTTGCATTTTTTCAACAGTTTTTTAAGGAACTAATTGTATTGTAATTTATCTGAAAATTCCTTAACCGTCGCCATAATAATAATTTGGTTAAAAATTAAAACACCATGGAAACTGAATAATAAAACTAGCTCTCCATTTTGAAAAAATTTTCTAATTCTTTCATAACAATAGATTGGTTATCTTTAATGCATGCATTCATGATTATGACCAGTTTCCATATATCTCCAACCCATGGAAACATTTTGATTTCTGCTCTGCACCACATTGATATAAGTGTGATGAGGTATTTTTTTAATAGTAATTGAGTTTATTTTATAAAACTGATTAAATAAAGGTTTTTATTAATGCTTAGACTAAAACTTTTACTAAAAAAAAAAAATATTTATTAAAATATCGCCATCTTTGTTGGAACCTCTTCTACGAGTAATACAGAAGTAGCAGGTTCGCGGTGACCCATCAGAACAGCCTTCTGGATCAACGGAATTAAAAAAAAATTAAATCTTTAGCTAAGTATTAAATCTAGTCTTTAATCGAAGTTGTTTTTTATTCACAAAATGGCGGCTTCTGAAACTTAAACCCAGATTTTCGACCAAAAAATCATTAGTTGTAATTACTTAAAAAAATAGTAATATTTGACATAAATTAAAATCCTTCGATTAAAGAATAGTTTTTAATGTCAAAAATAAGATATCAAAGTTTGATCAAAATCCATCAAGTAGTTTTTTGAGTTAGTGGTAGAGTTAGAAAAATGCGTTCAAGTTTTCGATGATGATTTTAAATGAGAATTTTATGAGATGAAATTAAATTATATATATATATATTTTAATTATATTGCGTAATTGTTGAATTTCTCGTAAACATCGGATTACCATGAAATTTTCGGAGAATATTTTCGAAATATCATACTTTAAGAATATGCAAAAACAATTAGATTCTTTCAAAATTCTTACTGCATCAAAAATTCACTGGGTGTGGTAGATATTATGCCTTCATTTTTTTTACAGACAGCATTATATTTACTACTATATCTAAACTTAGATACAAATATTTTCTGTTATCAGATAAGTATGAGATATTGGTTTCAATTATTATTTTATAACTTTTTATTTCCAATTTGCTGGTCACTATTTTTCAAATTAGTTTTTTTTTTAATTATGCATATTCATTTACATAACTAAAAGTAAAAAAATTACTGTATGCCTATATCTATGATAACAATGGAAAACACTCTTAATCTAAATTTGCATGAATAATTCTCAAATCCTCCATATGTTGTAATGATTAATATTGAAGTAATGAAAAGACAAGGAAATTATTATTGAAATAGTATGTAGATAATAATTAATATTTTAGCCTTCTTGCACATACAATTTGTACACATGACACAACCATTAAGTATGAAATATAAGTACACAAATATAATGTGAATCATAATACCTTACAATTAATCTGAAATGTATGCTAATTTCAAGAACGATGATCAGTCAACAAAGGAATCAAAAAATTATCATGATTGGAAGATCAATTTATGAGCTAATTCACAGTAACTAATAAAATCAATGTTATGGTAGGTTATCAACAGGAAAATAAAATTGTTACAAAATTACACAATGGGTGAATGTTAAGGTTACACTGCAGCCAGCATGATCCAGCTAACGCAGATTCGGAATCAATACGTACTACAGCAATTGTACCGAGGTGAATTTTGAATGCCGCACATGTCGCTTAACGGAAAGGCGTTTTAAATGCAGCATTTATTACAAATAAGGTCATGAATTTCACTATACAGATAATATCATTTAAGGTACCTCTTTTCACCTACGTTCCTCATTAGTAATCTTAGACATAAGTTGCGCCGATAATTAACTACATACCCATAACTAGGTCTCCTGTGACAATTTTTTACTGTTATCGAACAAGATAAGGGCATTACTAAATAGAAAACGCACCGTAAGGTTACTACGCACTAACGTGACGGCTGGTTACATTGCGTGATATTGAGATTACACTCGATATGCCCACGCTTTCGCAACTTCAAACAGTTAATTCTATTGCCACAAAATACTTTATCAATAGACACTATATTAGTAGCAAAATCCAAATGTAACCCACATACAGGCTAGCGTACCTACATAATTAACATTTAGCATGCAAGGAAGAACAAAAAAAAACCCCACTTACTATTATGTAAATCAGCATAAAGAACGTGGCAACAATACGAGAAATTTAATTCATAAAATAAATCAATTCAGAACCATTAATAACTAAAATTTAGATTAATAGCTAACCGCACCGCAATATCGTGTCGCCGGCTCAGGCAAAATGGCTGCTGCAATGGACACTCCTTTTATGCGTCACAGTCACAAATGTACAAAAATATGATTTAAACGTACAACACTATAAAACACGTGAAATGAATGACACTCAATAAAATTGTATTGCACTTACTTGTTGGAAGGGAAATAAAGTAATTAAGCCAGCAAATTGCAACACGATTTCAATTTTTCTCTTGCTGTGAACGATACACTACATTGACGGCAGCGGGGCCAGAGGGGAAACAAAAACGGAAGAGGGTTCTCACAAAATGTCCCCCATCTTAAAATTACATATCCATGATAGTCTATGGTACAACAGATTACATCAGGTAAAAGTTTATGCCTCTTTCTAACATTTTCAACTAAAAAGAGATAGATATGTATACGATGAGTATGGTATGAAAAGTCTAACTCATATTGAACAGGAAGTAAATGCTGCGCGCTTCTTTTCAAATACAAGTTTTGTAAATTTTATTATAAGATTACAGGCAGTTAGGAATTATATTACAAAAGAGAATAGCTTATATACAATATATGAAAAGACTTTAAGACTTTCAGTGCAGTCCAATTTTGCACCAAAAGAAAAAATTAATAAAGTTTAGTTATTCTGTACATTGCGAGTTTTGATATATTATCTTGACAGTATAATAAGCCACAAGTGCTTTTGAATGAGTACAGTTTTTGGAAAAAACAATACAGGTCGAAAATAGCTGTATTTTATTTGGTGCCATCAATCCTACAATACTATATTAAAAATTTGCTAAAGTTTTACTGTTGAGTATTGATGTATGTATGTTGTTGTGGATGTTGGAATATTATATTAAACTGGCAAAAAGTTAGAAACTATAGCAATATAGACCTGTTGGCCCTACAAAAGAAAAGACAAAAATGGAAATATAGATAGCTTACAAATGTTATATAAGTCCTTATTATTTAAATGGGTGCCTTCTGCTCGCTTGTTTATTTCAAGGCGTTTTCATTGTCAAGGCGTCAACAGCGTCTAATTCCGTGGGGTTTTTAGTCGGTCCGTCCCTTTTTACTGATCCGGACATAACCTGTCACTGCCTTCAGCCACAGGTCGGTGACGTGCACCTATACCGCATGTGAGAATTTTTTTTATTCTATTAAAATGTATAACGATCATAAATTCATTATTAGTCTCTGATTACTTATTAGACGCTAATAATGAAAGCATAATAAAATGTAGGAATCCGAGAACAACTAAATGCCAACCCGTAAGTGGGTATTATAGTTGTAACCCACCTGCTACTGAGATGTATAGGTCTACCAGGATCGTATAGGTTTAAAAAATAGCAATTTTCATATGGCAACAAAAAAAATGTCATCTGTCAACTGAAAATTCGAGGAATCTTTTTTGGTTTGGCTTCAAATTTCCTTTAAAAAGTGGTGAATATGTCGAAGAAACCTCTTCGGTCGCAAGCAAGAAATATTGTTTTCAATGTTTATCAAAGAATACTTGATGAACAAGGTGCAGAACAAACAAAATCATCGATATTGAGCCATGTGCAAGCATTGACTGGTTAGTAGGAATGACACGTCTTGATACTTTGGTTTATTGCATTTTTCGTATGTATAATATTATGTATACTAAACTTTGGTTTATTTCAGGGGTTTCTAATACTACCATAAGACGAATTATTGCTGAAGGCAGATCTAACAGAGGCGTATTTAGTACGCCTGGCAAAAAGAGGAAAAGTGGCAAAAAAAAATAAACTTGAATAGTTTTGATTTAGAATTGATCAGAAACAAGATAAATGAGTTTTAAACTGTACGAAAAGAAATACCCACTGTCATGAAATTGCTACAAATTCTTAGGGAGGAAATCAATTTCAATGGAGGAAAAGAATCATTAAAGTAACGAAAATGAATTTCACTTTCTTTCAGCTTGAATATAATCTAAAAACATAGTAATCTAAAAATAATAATCTTATTTTGTCTTCAGACTTATTTTGAAAGACAACGGATTCGAATTCGTGAAGTGCCAATCAAAAAGGACTATTTTAATGGAGCGACATGACATAAAGATACAAAGATTCAAGTATTTGGAGCGTATGCAAAAGAATCGAGAAGCCTATGATAAGCTAGATGTGGTTTATTTAGGTGAAACCTACATACACGGTTCATGTTCAGTGAACAAATGCTGGCAAAATAAAGATATTGCAGGCACATCTAAAAGTATTTCGGCAGGGCCTAGATGGATCATTGTACATGCTGGTGGAGAAAATGGTTTTGTGCCAAACTGTTGTTTGGTGTATAGGTCGAAGAGTACATCTGCTGACTACCACCATGATATAAATAAAGATAACTTTACAAAATGGGTTACGGAGAAGTTGATTCCCAACCTTACAAAACCTTCTCTAATTGTCATGGAAAACGCCAAGTACCATTCTGTACAATTAAACAAACCGCCTACACAAGCTGACCGTATTGCGGTTATAAAAGAATGGCTTCAATCAAACAATATCCCCTACGACGATAATTAGCGTAAATGTAAATTACTGGAAGCCGTGAAAATCATAAGTCTGAACCTAAATATCCTGATACCTGATTTTAAAATCACACGGCCACGAAGTTTTGAGGCTCCCTGGTGGGATATGGTATATCGTTGTACGTTAAACCCCATAGAATTAATCTTGACAATAATGAAACAAAAGTTGCGGGTAAAAACGTCAATAGACCTGCAAGTGATGTAAAATCTTTAACAGAAGAAGCTTTCTCTCAAATAGGGATCGATGAATGGCGAAAATCTTGTGAACATGTAATAAAAATTGAAAATCAGTTCATAGAACAAGATCGATTAATTGAGACACAGGAGGAAAGGTTTATCATAAATACTGCGTCTTCCTAGTCTTCCTCTTCCGATGAAGACTTTTTATGAATGTGCAGTATTTAGAACCATTTTCAAGTTCTGATAGCCTATAATTAATTAATAAACTCATGAACAGAGTAATTGGAGTTTTCATCTAAATTTCGAACCCCACATTCGCCACAGTAAGATTTTCAAAAATTATTCTTGATCATTGGATAAATTTTTATATTTGCATGTATCACACACAGAATCAGCCGCTACAGGGAAAAAAAGTATCAAAACGTTTTACTCCAATTTCCCCAGTATTCCTAGCGTCAATTTCTTTTTTCCCTTTTTGCCATCAGATCCTGGTAGACCTATAGTATACGCTATATGTCAAAAAGTTACAGTTTCATAGTCTATGCTATTTTAAAAACACGTGATTTTGATTATTCAATTTTTGTAAACAAGTTAAAGGAATTGAAGCGATTCTTTCAGTAAATATTAAAAAATACTATTGAAACTGTAACGTTGAGACGTAACACAGTTAAAATATTTGTTAAACATGCCGAAATCTAAGAGAGATAAAAAAGGTATTATTATAACCTATAGTATCCATTCCGCATTGGCATGTTACAGTGTTTTCAGTTTTATTTAGGTTGTATTATATCATTTCTGTGGTATTATTTTTTTCAGTTTCTCTTACTAAAACCAATAAAAAGGGACTTCTTTTAAAACAAAAAATTATTGAAGAAATACGTAATTCACTGTCAAAATATGAACACATTTTTCTTTTTACTGTGGACAACATGAGAAATACTAAATTAAAAGATTTGCGGAATGATTGGAAAGATTCAAGATTTTTCTTCGGTAAAAATAAAGTTATGGCGGTTGCCCTAGGAAGAACCAAAAGTGACGAAATTGAAGATCAACTAAATTTGGTTAGTATAAAATTTGATTTAACTTTCTTTTTGCAAGCCTTAAAATAAATGTCAACCTCACATGTATGCCGTGCATCCTGGTGACTACTGGATGAGGCTCTGGCTACAGACTGGTGGAAGTAGAAAATCCATAAATTACACAGACTGGTGGAAATCAGCTTAACTACTATGGCACTTACATAGGGCATGTTCAGCAGATAGGGTGAAAAGAAAAAGAAAAATGCTTGTTTACACTGCAATTTTATATAAATTTAGTAAAGCATAGATGTATTCAAAAGGCACTGCATTAACATTGTCTGATCTTTATAGGAGATGACTTGTTCTAAATAAATGTGTTTTGCCAAATATTATCATATTAGATGCATAAAGCTCACTTTATGTAGAGACTGAATTTACAATGCCTATGCATAAAAACAATAAAGAAATCTAAGAATATGAAAACAAGACGTGAAAGTCTCAAAATATGATCTACTTTTGTTCTTAAAATCTTTGACCTAGATCTCTAAGGCCTAGTGAAGTATTAACACAGATACCTCTTTAGTCAAAGTAACAAAAACTAAAAATATCCTGTAACTAAAATACGGTAGATATTTATTTTCTTGATATTCGGTGTAAGACCTAGAAATAGCCTGTTGTTTTTTTTTTTTTTAAATGAAAAAATAGGCCTGCGTTTGACCTCAATCTTGCCCGATGGAAAGCGAAGATGAGGCCTAGGATGGTACATGCTTGCCTAGATGTCTGTTCACTTTGGCCTTGAAGATATCCAGGTTAATGGCCTCCGGAAAAACCGACCTCGGCAGAGAGTTTCACTCCTTAGCTGTCCGCACAAAGAAAGAAGAGGCAAACCGCCTCATGCGTAATGGAGGAATGTCTACAACATAAGGGTGGAACTTCTCGCCGCGTCTAGTCGTTCGGTGATGGAAAGGGGAAGAGGGTATTAGGTTATGCGAAACCTCCGCACACTCTCCGAAATGAATTCGATAAAAAACCGAGAGGCAGGCCACTCGTCTACGGTGTTCGAGGCTTTGAAGTTTTGCCTCTACTAGTGAGTCACTGCCTATGATCCTCTTCGCTCGGCGCTCCAACGAGTCCAAAGCATCAAGCGGATGTTTAGCCGAACCATCCCAGAGGTGGGAACAGTATTCCATGCAAGAGCGGACTTGAGCTTTGTATAGATTTAAGAGCTGCTCCGATGTGAAGTACCGTCTCACCCCCGAGAGGATACTAAGTTTTTTGGCAGCAGTGTTTGCTATGGACTCGATGTAACGACCGAAATTTAGGTTAGAAGAGAGATCTAGACCTAAGAGCGCAAGACGGTCATTTATCGGAACGAAGACATTCCGGAAAGTCGGAGTCAGTTGGAATGGACTCCGTTTCGCCGAAAAAAGACAAGCCTGTGTTTTAGAGGGGTTAAACTCGACCAAATTGGCATCACCCCATTGGGAAACAGCCTCCAAAGTCGAGTTCAACCCCTCAATCATCGATTCTCTGAAAGACTGGACTTTTGCCCCAGACTTCGCATCGGACAAGTATCTCCCCGAGACTGTGCTGTCATCTGCATACCCAAAGATATCGGCTGTTACCAGCAGGTCGTTGATGTGCAGCAAAAAAAGAGTCGCGGAGAGCACAGACCCCTGAGGCACACCGGCATTAATATCATGGAGATCGGACGAGGCGCCATTAACGACAACCCGAATCGATCTGTTCCTCAGGAAATCCTCGATCCAGATGCAAAGCTCGGGAGCAATACCATATGCCGGAAGCTTGCCAATGAGACTTGCGTGCCAGACCCTGTCGAAAGCCTTAGAGATATCAAGAGACACGGCAAGAGCTTCACCGTGTCTCTCAATGGCTTCGCTCCAGTGGTGAATAGCATACACAAGAAGATCCCCAGTAGATCGGCCTCGACGAAACCCGAATTGACGGTCACTGAGGAGGTCGTTGTCCTCCAGGTATGCAAGGAGGCGGTTGTTTAAAACGCGCTCCATAACCTTACAGAGTATGGAGGTGATTGCGTGTGGGTCGGTAGTTGGCAGGGTCGGCACGACTTCCTTTCTTAGGTACAGGTTGGACATTGGCAATCTTCCAGGACTTCAGAACTTGACCAGTCCTCAGGGACAAGCGATAGAGGCGAGTCAGAACAGGAGACAACTCAGGCGCACATGACCGCAAGACAATGGCAGGAATGCCGTCAGGCCCACTAGCCTTATTCACATCTAGAGTTCTGAGTATTTTGAGTACCTCTTTTTGCCGAATGTGTACCTCAGGCATTGCAGAGTCACAACGAGGTAGCAAAGGTGGGCAGTTACCAGCTGCATCTAGTTGTGAATTCTTCGCAAATAGAGAGGCAAACATGTCTGCTTTCTCTTTGGCGGTGTGAGCTAATGAGCCATCAGACTTCTGCAATGGCGGGAAAGAAGACCGGCAGAAATTGGCTTCGACCGATTTGGCTAGAGACCAGAAAGCTTTACTCCCGGATGGGTAAGACGCTAGTTTGACTCCATCCGCCCTCTCTTGGTGCTTAAGTGCTTCAGCACTATCACACTCAGAGTTGAACCAAGGGCGGGCTCTCACATGGAGTGAGATATCAGAATATGGAACAAAATATTCCATAGCCTGATATATCACTCCAGAAACAGCATCCGCGCAGCACGCCGGGTCGTCTGAAGAGAAGCATAAGTGCTGCCATGGGTAGGATGCAAAGAAATGCCGCATCTCATCCCAATCAGCTGACTTGTATCGCCATACACGCCTAGTCCCCATGTGTTCGGGTTCAGGTGGCGAGTAGACAGACACAGATTTCACCAGACAGTCGTCGGAGCTACCTACCGGGGAGGAGACTGCAACTTGATATCGGTCTGGATCAGTTGTCATCAGAAGGTCCAAGCAATTGGCCGTGTGGCTATCAATATCAGGTATCCGAGTAGCGCCAGCTACCACTTGGGAGAGACCTAGCGGTAGAGCAAATGCGTATGCTAATCTCCCGGCATGGTCAGTGTTTAGGTATGGGTACAGCCACTCCTGGCGTTGAAGTCCCCCAGAACAACTAGCTGCGCTGACGGGTACCTGAGCTGAGCTTTTTCCGCAGAGTCAGTTAGATACTGAAAGAGCCTGGTCGTCTCCATGTTGTCGGTATGCGACCGATAAACACTGGCATAGAGTATCTGCTCCAAGCCAGTGTTCACCAGAACCCACAATACGGAAAAACTGGAATCCTCTAGGTTACGGAGACGTCGATAGCAGATGTCATCGCGAGCATACACGCAGGTGCCAGCCCGAGATTTGAAGTTGTGTTCCAGGGTGTAACCTGGGTAGTGCAAGTGTGCTGCATCAGCTGGACATCTGATTTGCGTCTCCGTGAGGAACAGCAGATGTGGTTTTTCAGTCTCAAGGTGGTGATGGACTGGAACGAGATTGGAGTGCAGACCTCGGATGTTGGAGAGGTGCACTTTTAGTGCAAGGGAGTGCAACCGCTGTTTAACCAGTTTCTTATTTTTAACTTTTTCCATTGTTATTTTTGGTGAAGAGACAGACAGAAAGGGGACAGTTAGGCGAGGCATAGCTAAAACGAATACCAAGCGCTACAATCATAGTGCTGCACTGATGGGAGACTGGTCTGGAGCGCGCGGGGACGCCCTTACCCCCAAAGATGTTCACCGGGCCCTTGCATCTGGTCGCCAACCAGCACGATGACGCATCCTGGGATTTTTCGCGAGTTGGCGGGCAGCCTTCATAGGTGGCTAACCTACTAGTTGGGCCCCTACTACCTGCGGTCGGCCAGCGGAAGACCGTGCTTAGGATCCCGCTACCCTCCTCGAACAGTCACCCAGTACAGACACCACGCAGTACCGGAACCGGTTCGCTCCACCATGCAACTGCCTAGACTCCCCTTCCAAGATGGCTACTCATGGCATCATGCCGAAACGCGATAAAAATCACTTGGCGGCAAGGCTTTGACAAGAGGGTGGTAACAAGCCGCGGCCGAAACCTACCACCAGATGGTGCCGTTCATTTGGCGCTACCCAAGGGACACGTGTGGGTATCTAGAGCTATAGCCCACGGACGCGAACAGCATTATCCCTCAAAATGCGATATTAATGTTTCCAGACTTACACTAACCAAAACCTCACAGTGTTCCGCCTTTGCCGCACGTTGGCCGGGCCACAGGGATACTTTTGCACACATCTGCAACTGGACCAGCACCAGCCACTCTTAGCAGCTCCATCTCGAGAAAGGATATTTCCTTTCCCTCAATGCTTTCACTTGTGTTTCACCTTTACTTGACCACTGGTATAGTCAATGATGAAGGGGTAGAGTCATGGTGAACAGGTTTTTTACTTTTTTTCTTGTTAAGTGAAGAATTTAATCATACTATAGAGTTTAATTTCCTTCAACGTTGTCATGTAGGTTATTTATAACATTTTTAACTCAAAATTAGAATAGAAGAAATGATATTATTCTATGTATGTGACCTGCATTCTTTTAAGACCAATCTTATAATTATTTTCCCAAAGTCATATAGGTCACAGGAGTAACACTGGGTAAACTTACAGTTTCTGACTTTCTATTTGCTTGTAACTTCCAACTAACACCAAATAAACCTAAAAACAATATACTTAATCAATTTAATACTTATAAGTACACTTACACATTCAGAGATTTTACTTGCTAAAAACTTCATCAGCAACGAAACACTTAATCTTCATTGTAATATTGTAATTTTTAATATAATCTATCAATATAGAAACTTCAAAGAGATGCTTCTGTGTCATTTTATTTTGGGCAACATTGACATTGAATAAACTAACTAACTAAATCTAACATTAGATCTAGATCAATTTATTCAATATTAATGTTTAGATCAACATCTTACACCAGTTATCTCTGACAGGGTGAACAAAAGACCCAATAATAACCTTCCATTACTGTAAGTGCCCACTCCTGAGAAGAATTTTATATCCTGTATGCAGTGGCATGCATAGGGTTTTGATCCTGGGTAGGCAGCAGGTATAAAAAGAAAAGCAGATGTATCATAAAAAATGTAGTTACACTTTTTAAGAAATTAGCTAGGGTTGGCACTGCTTTTACACTATACAGCATCAACAATTTCTCATGTCTGACTGCTATGTGGTTTCCAATAGCTCACCTGATTAAGTTACTGTAGACTAAATTTACATACATAGAAAAATTCTCTAGAAATTATCTAATTAACATTTTCACATGTTTCAGTTGTCAAGAAAATTGAAAGGCCAATGTGGTTTACTAATGACAAACAGAGATGTCTGTGAAGTACTCCAATGGTTTAAGGATTTTTGTGCAGCTGAATATGCTCGTGCTGGATTTATTGCAACACAGGATGTAATATTGCCCCAAGGTCCACTGGAGGATTTTTCACACACAATAGAACCACATCTTCGAAGACTTGGACTTCCGACATCCTTAGACCGAGGAGTCATTAATTTAGTAAAAGAATATCAAGTAAGTTTTAATTTAAATCAACCTTCACTGTTTCAATATTATATTGATTTTGCAAAGTTCATTAAAATAAAAAAAAATTAATGATCATGTTACATTGTAAACATGCAAAACCTCAAATAAATATTTATATTTCATATAATATAATACCTCACTTTTATTGCACTGATCTGTGTATTATTTACCTGTGTGGCGATTTTAGTAAATGCTCACTAAACATTTAAAACTATGTTTGCAATGTGCAATGATAACAAACAAAACAATGTCATTTTGTTGAATTTAATGTAGTTATGCTCGCGCGAGCGACTCGTTTTTCGCCTGCACCTCGATTTTTAACACCTCACCTGGTGTTACTTCCGCACGCGCGTGTATATACAACTCAGCTCTCTTGTCGAATCAGCTCATTAAGAGCTGAATTTAGCTCCAAATCAACATCTTCGTCTTAGCTTTAGCATCAACATTAGAAAGACCAGCTGTTTTTTCCCTGATTTTCCTTTTTTCTTACTAAAAAATTAACAAACTAAACTTGACCACTTTTACTGATTTAACTCTCTAGCTTATCTCTATAAAGTTTTATCTTTATCTCTATAAATCAGTCCGTTTCGTACATTAATATCTATGGTTATGACCTACTCTTATCCTATCCCTGCTTTGCCACAAGAGTGTGAGCAAACATAGGTAAATATACTCACTTGGTTTTTTCTCGCGTATCCAATATGCTATAAGATCGGAAGAATGGGTCAGCCATATACTCAAAATAATAAGTATATGGCTGTTATTTATGTGAACCAAAAACGAGGACAACCCAGGACCCATGGTTCAACAGTCAGGGATGTTAACCACGGAGTCACACAGCATTCAATAGTTAGATGGACCATCTGTGAAATGTCTATCTTTAGTATGCATGCTTACAAAAACATATTACATAGAAGTTTTGAAAAATAAAATATTCAAGTGAGTATTCTACATGGGTTTTTTTACTTGTCATTTAACCATATATTTTTGTCTTGTTTTAGGTGTGCAAGAAAGGAGTAGCCTTAACTCCTGAACAAGCAAGTATATTAAAACTTCTTGGAAACCAGTTGGCTAAATTTAAGCTTGTAATACAATGCCACTGGACTAAAGGAAAAGGATTTCATAAAGATCTTGATGTATTAAGTGACCAAGAGAGTGATAATGAAGATGATAATGATGTGCTTCAAGATGAAGATATGGATGAGGAAGAAACTTAATAAAATCTATGTAAAAAAAAAAAAATTTCATTACCTACAAATATATTACTATATAACTATTAACTATCTATTACCATATAATTCAAATGATGTCGTGGTTGACACTGTCAAAAATAAATAATAGAAGTGCGTTAATGTGGCGCTTTTGTGGGAAATATATACATATTATAATACTATCAAGGGGGATGAGTTTGCACATTGAATATATTTTTAAATTTTGTGTTAAAGGGCTGTTTGGTTAAAGGATAAGCCAATGCTACAATATTTACAATTCTTGTCTGTTTGCCTGTCTGTCTGTCAAAACGGCAGGACTTATTTCAATACATGTTTATACGTATCTATGTTGTATAGCTTACAGTTTGTTGAGTATTTGAGACTTCCTACAGCACTGCGCAGGTCGTCACTCCATCTTGTGGGGGTTGTCCCACATTGCGTTAGCCTGTACGTGGCTGCCACTCGTGAACCATTTTGCCCAACGGTTGACAGTTCTGCGATCTATGTGGCCGGCCCATGGCCACTTCAGCTTGCTGATCCTTGCGGCTATGTCGGTTACTCTAGTTCTGCTGCGGATATCATCATTACAGACTATCGCGCAGAGAAACTCCGAGCATAGCCCTTTCCATAGCGCGCTGAGCAACTTTGAGCTTTCTCATACGGCCAGCAGTGAAAGACCATGTCTCAGTTTCGTAAGACATCACTGGCAACACGTACTGGTTGTATACTTTGCTCTTGAGGTTTTGTGTTATACCACGGGAAACTACGTCATATATGAACGCAGACCAGCCGAGTTGGATTCGTTGTTTGACCTCTGGGCCGAAGTTGGACTTACGTACTCTTCTACGACGTGGAGCCTATTCTTCCCAACAACAACCGGTATTGGTGTGACATGGACGTTAGACATGATTTTCGTCTTGTCCATGTTCATCTTAACACCAACCTGTTGGGAGACACTATTGAAGTCATTGAGCATAGTGCTAAGTTCCTCCAGCGATACTGCCATAAGAATTATGTTACGACTTAGGGACCTTCAAGAAAAGAGCTTATTCCTTTCTTAAAGGCCGGCAGCGCATCTGTAGCTCCTCTGGTGTTATGGATGTTCGTGGGCGTCGGTGATCACTTACCATCAGGTGAGCCGCACGCTCGTTTGCCCCCTTGTTCTATAAAAAAAAAATAAACGATCTATCATCGGGAGCAGTATTAAAACCGATAAAATTTGCTTCCACAATAATATCAAAAATATTATTTGTGATGGTGTTAAAAGAGTGGGACGCAACAGAATATTGGTAGAATTCAAAAGTGGATTGGATGCCAATACTTTTATTGATCACCCATCCCTTACTGCAGCTAAGTATGAAACTGTAATTCCCTCATACAATGTTACTCGAATGGGAATAGTGAGACAAGTCCCTGTAGAGTGGACATTGGAGGAATTAATCTCATCCATTAAAGTGCCTTCTGGTTTTAGTTCAATTATTAAAGCTCGCAGACTTAACAGGAGATCAGTTAATGAAAACAATAGTCCTATTTTAATCCCCACTCAGACTGTAGTTTTGACTTTCACAGGACAAAAATTACCAAACCATATCTATTGTTTTTATACATCAATGCCAGTAGAGACCGATGTTTTACCACTTATTCAATGTCATAAATGTTGTCGATTTGGACATGTTACTTCTCAGTGTAGGTCATTACCTCGCTGTTTTGTATGCGCCCAAAACCATGATGGAATATCTTGTCCAAGCCAAATACCTACTTGTCTATTTTGCTCAGGTTCTCATACAACAAAAGATCCTTCTTGCCCTGAACACTCAAGACAAAAGTCCATAAAACTTGTGATGTCTCAAGAAAATATTTCATATTTGAAAGCGTCTGCTAGATTCTCACAAGTAAGAAGATCCTTTGCTGACACTACAAGGACCTCCAAGCCTTTCATTCAGCAGACCCCTCATGGCTCACCCTCAACCTCATTCTCTCATACCCATTCCTCCTCACACAGAAAAACTATATTTATTCCTAGACATTCCCCCAATCCTGCATCAGGTAATGGATATGACAAGTCTGCTCATCAGGCAATTATTGAAAATCCTACTCCTTCCTTTTCTAATGGATGTGCTTTAGGTGAAAGACCTAACTCCCCAAACGACAACCTTGTTGAATTATTAATTTCTATGCTTATTAGTATGCTATCCTACTTCAGTGATACTGAACTCCCTTCTAACATATACCAGAAACTTACTGAGCTCTCTTCCTAACAAGCAACATTCATATTCCCACCAATTCTCCAATGCAACTGTCGGAGCATTAAAAATAAAAAAAATTTACTCATTCACCTAATTAGTAAATATAGTCCTCTCATTCTTGCCATCCAGGAGATGTGGCTTAAGCCTGGGTCCCATTTTAGGGTACCAGGTTACCTATGTCTTCGGGAGGATAGAGGTGATGGTCATGCCGGCACTTCTATCGTAGTGTCAAGAAAAGTAAATTTTTCACAAATTTCTCTTCCTTCCCATAGCCATATTTCCTTCCTTTCTATTTAGATTCCGGATCCTAATGTAAATGTCTTGTCTCCTTTGGTTATCTTAGGAGATTTTAATATGCACCATACTATCTGGGGCTCCCACTTTTGTGATTCTATAGCTCCCTTATTCCTGGATATGATAAATGATTTTAACCTCTGCATTCTTAATAATGGTTCTCCTACTCGCCGAGTGACTCCTTTACAGAATATTAAAAGTGCTGTGGACCTAACCCTCTGTTCCCCAGGGTTTGCTTCCTTCCTTTCTTGGCGAATATTGCAATCATCTCATGGTAGACATCATTTTCCCATAATTATTTCCCCGCCTATTTCTCCTACTATAAATCTTCCTTTTAACCCCAGATTGAAGTATAACCTCTCAAAAGCAAATTGCTCATTGTATGCTTCATTCTAAGATCAAGAGATTTCAGCTATTCCTCCAGTCCCCAAAGATAATGTACTTGCAGCATATGCAGATTTGAGAAATGCAATCTTTTTTGCCGCTAGAAAGACATTTCCTTTAAAAAAACCACCCAAAAATAATCTTCCTTCCCCTCGTTGGTGGGACCAACACTGTTCAACTGCATGTAGGAGACGAAAAGAGGCTGAATTAAAGGACTCTTTTTCTATGAGTAAAGAGAACTACCTTTCTTACAAAAAAATTGCTGCTGAAACATTAAAACTGTTATCTGGCAAAAAGTGAACAGGCTGGTTTAAATTTCGTGAGTCACTGTCACCTAGGACCCGCTCATCTCTAGTCTGGAGGAATGTCAAAAGATTCCGCTGCTCTGTTAATAAAAATATAATTGGTAATGATCCTTGGGTAAATGAATTTTCCAATAAAATTGCTCCTCAAACAGTCCCATCATTCAATGAATGCTTAGTTTATAATTCTGCTTCTTTACAAACGCAAGACAAATTTGATGGCCCTTTTACCTATCAGGAACTGTTTGCCACTCTAAGAGATTTAAAAGACTCCTCCCCAGGAATTGATGGCATTCCTTATTCCTTTCTAGTTAATAGTAGTAAAAATACTAAAACCCTCCTTCTCTCTGTTCTAAACCATATTTATTTTACTGGTATTCCTCCTGAAGAATGGAAATCACAAATCATCTTGCCCATCCTTAAACCAGTTAAGTCTAGTAGCGATCCCTCTGGGTACCGGCCTATTGCCCTTTCGTGTACTATGCCAAAAATATTAGAACATTTAATAAAAAACCGCTTAGAGTGGTTTTTGGAAAGTAATAATATCCTACCTAAAAGTCAATTTGGTTTCCGAAAAGGGTTAGGCACTATGGATAGCCTCAGTGTTTTAGTTTCAGATATCTGTATTGCTTTTTCAAAACGAATTTCTCATTGGAGTTTTGTTGATATTTCGTCTGGATATGATAATGTCCTTCTTCCTGTGCTCAGGCAGAAAATGCTTAATCTGAGTATTCCAGTGAGGATAGTCAATTATGTCTCTAATTTCCTTTCCTCTAGATCCATATGTATAAATATTCAAAACTCTCAAGGCTCAGTCCTTAGCCCTCTTCTCTGTATATGCATTTGATTTAGAATTATCAGTAAATTCATTTTGCAATGTCCTTCAATATGCAGACGATTTAGCTTTATATATTTCCTTAGAAAATCTCTCACCAGCATGTTCCCATTTAAATTCATCTATGGTTTATTTACAAAATTGGTTAACGGATCATGGCTTATCTCTATCTGTCTCTAAAAGCAATGTTGTGATCTTCTCCCGCCATAAGAGAATACCCGATATAACTATCCTATATGATAATTTGATAATCAACCTTTTCCAATTACAGGTAACATTAAGTTTTTAGGAGTAGTTCTTGATTCCAAATTGAGTTTTGTACATCACATTGACCACATCACAAAAAATTTGGAAAAAACCTAAACATTCTTCGTTCTCTATCTGGAGTATGGTGGGGCTCTCATCCATTTACTCAAAAATTATTGTATAATGCTTTAATTCGTAGCCACCTAGACTATGGATGTTTTCTCATCGAGCCATGCAATAAGTAATCCCTAAAAATATTGGACAATATTCAGTCTAAATGCCTTCGTCTAATTACTGGAGCTATGAGATCCTCCCCTATAAATGTTCTCCGGGTAGAGTGTGTGGATACCCCCCTCAACACAAAAGGAGACTATACCTGTCAGACAGATTCTTTTTTAAGATCTGCCAGCTCTCATCTCACCCTCTTATTTCTAAATTACACATTCTCTCAGATTATATCTCATGTGATAATTTCTGAGCCAATAAAGACTCTCCCTGTTTATTTAAAAGTTTTGTAGTATTTCTTCACCTCCCATGCCCCATCTTCCAATGTGAATCCAATCCACTTTTTGATGTTCCTTATGACGCAATTGCCTATCAACTGGATATTTGTCTTGACCTAGGTATTGAAAAAGACTCCCCAATCGCAAATAGTGAATTAAAAAGAGCTTTAGATAAAACCTAGAAAGATTGGATAGCCATCTACACGGATGCCTCTAAAAAATTGGACGAATCATATACTGGAGCAACTTTAAACTCCCTTATTTATCTTCCATTTTTACTGGTGAGGCCACTGCAATACATGAAGCCCTGTTATATGCTGAATCACATAATCTAAATAAAACAGTAATTTTCACAGACTCCAAAAGCTGCCTATCTGCTATCGTGTCCAAACAATTCCAGAGTAAACACAAATTTTCCTGGCCACAGCGGTATCTGTGGAAATGAAACAGCAGACATACTGGCTAAAAATGCAATTGAGCATGGTACTCTTCAGAATATGATATATTCACATGATTTAACTTTATTTGCTAAATGGAAATTAAATGATAATTGGTATAAACAGTGGCAAGTATCACGAGGAATTAAGGGTAAGCACTATGCTGCCATCACCAAAGCACTATTCCTTCCAAGCCCTGGTTTTTCAAATGTAATAAAGCGAGTAAACAGTCAACTTCAATTATATGTTGACTTAGAATCGGACATGCATGTACTCATGTACATCTGGCTAAGATTAGGAACCACAAACCACATTTTCTTCAATTGTCCTAAACTATCTGCCTCCCTCTATGACCACCTCCCTCCTGACATCCCTCGCCCAATAGATTTTAATTGTCTTCTATCATATACAAATACTCCTTTTGTGTATACTTTATGTGAATTTATTGACACTAACAATATAAAACTTTAAATGTTCGTCTAAACTAAAATACTAATGTGGACCTAACAACTTTGTAAGTCATTTGTTCTAGGTAACTCAACAGATAGATTCGACAAAATTGTAAGGGGCGGAAAACCTACCTGTTACCACACACTCACTTTAATCTGACTCTGCTTAGTCGGCTGAGCTTGTGAATTATATATTGCACTCATTGCGTAACTGGCGAACTTTACAAAAACCACCACAATACGAAGAAGAAGCGGTGTCAGACGACCAGATGTCATAATTAAGTCTGATTACCTTCATCTTTTAATTATTATTTTTGTCTGATCTACGCAGAATGTGCCCACAGTATCTTGAGGTGGTGCAGTGGTATGCTACATTTTAGATTTATTACTGGATCTCAAGCAGGGGCCTGCTATAAATGTTTAGAATAATACCAACAATAACGCACAGAAATATAACACGTATTTCAAATTTTAAGCCACTAATTTACAACCAAAAAAGCCTAAAGGTCATCATGATCGTACCAAAAAAATTATGTGATTTTTCTTAACAAATAGCTAATTCTATTATATTTTAATAAATAAAATTGTTTTTTTATGATTAATTTGAAGGGAGATCGGATTATGGGCCATAGCTTGGAGACCCCTGTTTTATTAATTCAATAACGTCACTTCGCGCAGTGGACCGCGGTTATTAGTGTGACCTACAAGTAATTGTTCGGTTTACCCCTGTGCAATTTTTGTCTCCAAATGGCCTACGCGATAGGTGATGAAGCTGAAGATATTTCCATTGTGGTGTTACGTTTTTTTTAAAAATTAATTGCGAATATTCGTAAACCGTATCGAAATTAGTACAGCCTCCATAAATTATTACATTGCTTTCATTTCTGTAAAGATACGCATTTATGAAAAATAAAATTCAACAAACACTTATCCTATACCTTCAGAAATCAATAAAGCAAATCTACATATTATTATATTGATAACTACAAAAAATTTAATTTTGGTATCAGTCTAATATGTTTCTTTGAAATCAACTCTGATAGATATGTAACTTTCTCTCCGCCGATCGGAAATTGTAATTTAAATTAATAAAGGGTAGTCCAATAAAACACTTTTCTGAAGTAAAATTGTCTACTGTATTTTTTCTACTATGAATCACAGAAACAATAAATTATTCTCAGAAAAAATAATATATCAGCAAAAACCATGGTATCCATAATGAAACTAAACAAAAACCTTATTTAGAAAATTACAAAAATGACACTAATAAAAACTAGTTTGATAAAATCTGGTTAGCATCATAGCGGGCTATGCCTCCCATGATGTAGGTTTGATTGTGTAAATTGTGAGGTCCAACATAAAAATAACTTAGCATACATATAATCACAGTACAAAAATAAAGCATTGCTTCATCAATCATCACAGCTTGTAAAATCAGCAAATCAAATATAATAACATTATGCAATCTATGGAATAAACAGTCTTATGAAGTAATTGTTGTCATACTTTTAATATAAGAAATCTGAGTGATCCAGATGCATATCCCTTATATGATTATTTACACTGTCAATTATGTTATTATTAAAAAGATCCCATACTTGATGTTAATTGCTGTGATTATGTTTATGGATAGTGTTGCCACAAGTTCACTGAAAGACTGTATGTTAATGAAAATGCATATAGAAGAACGATAATGGCAATCCTGGGTCCTTATTGCAGAGTGAGACTGAGATCACTCATATCACAGCATGTTTGTTATATATCTAATACATCATCTATCACTCTCAAATAATGTTTATTTTTATTTTTTACTGTCAACACACTATCATTACATTACAAGAAAATGAGAAAGGTGTTTAGTAAATTAGATAAAACCACATAGTGTTTGTATTCTTTGACAAAACTAAAACATTAAACTAAAGAAGCGTAACTACTAAAATATAAATTTTGACTTGTACCAATAAATTCATGAAAAGATAGAGATAGATTGATACAAGATACAATAATCCAAAATATGCTGATGATTGCCTTAAAACAAATTATGCAATTAAGTAACGCCAATAGTTTCTAATCTAATCTAGTCGGAGTCCGTTCGTGTTAATCTAGCACCCGACATTCTGTAGCCTTTTTTTATATAAATTATTTCTATTTATTAAATTTAAATGATCAAGAGAAAGCCTTAAAAATGAGCAGTAATTACCTGGTGGGTACCGAATTTAGTATCTACCATATTACCATATGCTTTTACTAGTTTCATATTCCACAAAGTCTTATTCTTTAACCTAAAAAAATTGTCACGCCTAACAAATATTTATATACAAAATTCAAATAAGGTTAACCAAAATTTATTTGCATGCAACTAACTAATATTTGTATTACATAATTTATAGTAACAAATCGCTTAAGCGCCATTGTCTAATGCTCTAGTAAAAATTGCAAAAATATAATTATTAACATTTTGCTGAAGTTCATAAAAATATGTTGAGTGTTATTTTAATTTTTCTTAATACATGATACAAAATTCAAAATTTGCATATTAGGAAAACGGGCTTCAATCACTGAGAATAATACCGGCTATAGAAGCCAATACATAGAAAGCTTAAGAATATTGTCACTTCTCAAAATTACCTCTACTATACGATAAAAGCTGTATTAAGGGAATAAAGACGATGAGTGTGCTTAAATTTAGTGTTTGATTGTGTTTTGGTGTGCGGTCGGTAGCGTAGTTAAGTTGTACTCAGGCAGCGGGTCCCGCCAGTAGACGGCGTGCGAGAACTCGCCGCTCGGTTCGCACAGCGCCGGCGGGAACATCTGGTCCACCAACACCGACATGTGAGAGTACCTGCACCGCAAAATCGATTTACTCGCACCTTATTTAAATACAATTGTAATCGATATGGTAACGAATCGGAAGATTTTTTCTATTTTTAAATACCTATAATTTATTACCGGAAGCTTCATTTATATTTTTTAATTATTACGATTATTACAATTAGAAAAATTTGGAGGCAAGTTTATATCACATTTACTGATTATTTATACAAAATACGTAATTTTAGGTAATAATTAACTGGGTATCAATTTACGGTAGGGCCCACACTTATTTAATAAACATAAAATATATATAATTACTACAATATAAAATTATTTGTTATAAGAAATTACTTATTTTTCGATATGTCTAAACACATGGCCATTTACATCGCAAATTTACAGGTGCCAGCAAAAAATATATACTCGGTTACAGGTTCCGAACGTACAAGGTCAAAAGAACCCTTATAGTGAGAGTTCAGTGCTTGTTTGTAAGCTACTAGCAGTTTCATCATCAGTAACTGCTATTGCCAGTCTACTTAAAATATGTCATTTTTTTATTTAATTTTAGTTTTATGTTGCGTGTTTTGAAAAATGTATCTCCAAAGTGCATTGAATAAGTTAAGATACGAAGACAAATTGAAATGGACAAGAAAAGTTGTTTATATTCACAATAAAAAAAATACACCAAGTACATGAAAATCTACCTTTCTGGAAGTACAAATCGATAGAAGCTATATTTAAGATACTGCGGCCTACGGTTATGTCTTCGCAGTATTTATCCATGTAAACTCATCTTGGTTAAATTCATCGCATATCACTGTGCAGTGTGTAATGTTCTATTCTACGAATCCCGTAACTTTACTGTTCTTTTAAAAATTCACAAAAATTGCTACGCAGTATGCATATACACCACTATATATATATATAATGGCTTGCCTGTGGAATTCAAGTTCCAAACTTAAAAACAATTTAAAAGTGTTTTAAAACGGCTACGGCTAACGGCAGATTGACAAGACGTTTTAATCTATTGTCTTCATGCGATGATACGTGAAGTATAAACGTATACATAAGTGCTAATATGGTGCACAATATAATTTCTATTGTTTCAAAGTAAGGACATGAGAAGGTTAGTCTTAAAAAAAGAGGTAAAATAAATTTTAATTTTATTATATTTTTGAGGTATTTCTATATATTCTCATCTGATTGGGTTGTATATAAATACCATAATACAAATAATTTTTAATAGTTATATATATAATAAAATTAAATAGATAATTAAAACCCAACCAGCTGGAAGCCCCCCGCCAGGGGAGACCAGACGGCATATTATTATTATCAAGTATTTTATTTTATTTTATTATTAATATATTTTAGTAATTGGTATTCAACAGTTTTTTTTAACATTTGATTGATTTCAGATTTGTACTTCAGAAATGACTAATGTAATAGTTCAAGTGTAATTATTATTCCTATACACACTAACATTATGCAATCAATTATATTATTATAAAAAGTAACCCACGAAAGTGCTATTCTCACTAACTTAGCCAGCCCTGTTTGCTATTTTAGACTAAATGAATGAATAAAGTAAATTGTGATATAAAATTGAACTTTTACAATCACACCAATACTTAAACGTCGTCCAATACAACCCATTTAAAAGCGTTACTTATTTTTTACTTTTTAATGTTAAGACGTAGGGATATACAACCACGTATTATTAAATTGCGTGTTTACAATAAATCCAAAATATAAAGGTTTACTTCCAACACCAATGTTATAAAGAATGGTGCATGAATGTGGAAGTAACAGTTTTCGGTGACGTATAATAAAAGGTTAGTATAGTACAGTATAGTAGATCAAATACAGAGACTATTTACGAAATTGGCTAAAATATTTGAAGTCAAAGCTATTAATAGAAGCTGATAGATAAGAACAATGGCACCACCGTATTTTATCCGATAAACATATCACGTAATTGTATAATGATCTACAACATAAGTCACCAACGATATCATTTTTAATTTACTGTTTTGCCTGTTAATATTCTTCTAACACAAAAAATAAGCGAAAAGAATGTACTACAGTAGTAAAATATATACTTTTGTAAATAAAAATTAAAATTATTACGGTGCAACGGTTTATTAAATTATATTTTTATTTGTTTACACGAGCATGTGATAATTTTAGATTTCATGTGACATTAATCTTTGTTCCAATCTTATATAATATAAAAATGAGTTTCTTTTCCTGTCCCTTTATAAGCTCGCTAACCACTCAACCGATTGACTTCAAATTTATGGGTTATGTTCTACTCATTACTGGAAAAGTTAAGAGGTTTTTTTTATTTTATTTAATAGAAAAAGGTTCTGCTAGGATATCACACACCTACCCTTCCATCACTATTATCCTTTAGATACAGTTACTTTAATGTTGCCGGAATAGCCACTCCATAAGTAGTCTCCATTCAACGAACACAAACAAATACAAACAAAACAGATGACAAGTCGATGATTACTGATCGTTAATAGTTGAAATTATTAATTTTGATGTGAAAGTTATTTGATAGCTTCAAGGCACTGATAGATGACGCGGAATTAAACGTGATAAGCCCCTATTACCATGCCATACGGCTTACCGGCAAAGTGGTGCGCGCTTTATCCAAATTTGTTTTGTAAATTTAATCTACTTAAAGGCCTAAATCCCCGCTAGCTTTTAACAACTTTATCACGTTTCAGTAGCGGGAATAAATCATCGACCATGTCACTTTGCACGTGGTAACTGAAATAAAAATAACTCTCTGATTACATAGTACATACATATACATAAGTTAGTGTTACACGTAAGGCGGGATAGAAGGATCTGTAGGGCGGTGATAAGCGACGGTCTGAAAATGTATGGTACTTACGTGGATTGGAATGTTTGGGTCAATTCGTGTTTCAGTTCACCCTTGTAGTTGATGGTGAAAATTCTCACAATCGGAATGCCGACAGCTTGGTACGCGCAGACGTCCTGTAAACATGTTAAGGAAATTCTTGAAGAATATATACAGCAGATATGAAATATGTAAAACACGGACGCTTGTCACCCCAAGGCGTAGGGTAGGCAGAGATTACGGATTTCCATATGGCACGACTCAGCGTAGTCAAATGGACTTCCGGATCAACTCTTCACCTGTTCGAAAGATAAACGATGTGAGCATCGTCGCCGAGTTTTGCTCCCAGAGATTTTTTTAGGTTTCTCTTTGTCGCTTTTTAAGAAACAGGGGCGTTTTTTTAAAAGGCGACAAAGTATCTTACGTCCCTACCACACGGGTAGTCCTATAACGAAGTGTTTGTAAAGATAACAGAAGCCTGGTTATTTGACAAAAAAAAGGCTGTAACTATTGAAGAAGCACACAACCCCTAACTGCCGTCCAAGGCGATAAAAATAGTGTGTAGCATAAGAATGGTGATGAGCGTGCTGGATGGATTTGTCACTAAAAACTAATTTCGCCGATCGAGTCCTCGTAAAAAATAGTAAAGGCTTATTTATTACTATCTATGTATTTTTTAATATGCAATCTAAACGATTAAAAAAACGTCTTAAAAACTATCCCTTATATGAACAAGCAAATGAGATAAATAAAATATATAAATACTTGGAATTTGATATGGATATTTCTAACCCTATGCAGTTTTATAAAGAAAAAAACATTTTTTTTATTTTTTTTAAATAAGAATTTGGTTAAATAATCTAAATATACTACGGGTGCCGGGCGGTGCTAGACTGATATGCTGGTGTACACATATTTATGTATCCGTAAAATAAAATTATTCACTTCTCATATGCACCATATTTACACAATTCTGTGATTACTAATACCTATATTATATACATATACAATATTACTAATGAGTTTTCATTAGTTTAATGTAACTTAACAATTCTACGCACCATCGATGTAGTTTTCTGCTAGACATAGTTTTGTTAAAGAAAAGCGGCAGGTGACGTGACAGCGCACAACATCGTTCTCATACTCACATTAACTCTGTTCCCGTAGCCCGCGTAGAAGGGATTGGAGCCGTGCGGGAACAGGGCCTTAATGTCGGCCAGGCACTGAATCTTGAACTCCTCGGGCTTCTTCTCGATGACCTCGCGGTGAAAGGCGCGCAGGAGCGAGGTGGGGTTGAGCAGCAGCGGCCCGTCCGGCAAACACAGCTCGCCCTGCCGGATCGAGCGCAGGTACTCGCGCGTTACCTGCATCGTACATTGTTGTTTTTTTTGCAATTATAATACGATTATTAGTATATTTTTATGGGGATGAACGAACCAACGGTGCCTATTGCAGACCATGGAGACCTGCAAAAAATCTTCGATCTACGCAGGTTTCAGATGTGTTGTTAGCCGTGAGGACTAAGGTGGAATGCCTCTCAGTCTGTAATTATACTGTCTCTGTATACCTTTCAACGGCTCTAAGGAAAGAGAGAGCCTACCACCTAGTAACATATTAGTGTAGTTTTTCTTCAAAGTTCGACCTTACCTGGTCGCGGTGCACCCTGCTAACGAGGTTTTGGCGACTAGTGACGGAGAGCGTCATCTCTGGTGTGAGTGCAACAGCGCTCGCTTCGTGAGCATGCTCAGTATAGGTATATCTTGCAAGCTTGGCATGCCAGTGAACTTATGAGACTCATGATGAAAATTAGTGACTTAGTTGGGAAGGGGGGAAAGGGAACACACCAACTTTTTACTGCTAGAATTAGACTTACGCAAACTATGTGGTTTTAAACCGGAAATAGATCTTGCCAGCGTTGCGGAGGCGGTTTACATACATAAATTTCATATGGTTAATTCCCAGACCCGGAACCTCTATTTGTTTTCTACACAAATACTTGTCCCGTACCGAAATTGAACCCGAACCCGCAGCGCCGTGAACACCTGATCCCTTTCTTACCTTAGCCCAAAAAGGAAAGGATGTCTGGGGGCTTCGCTAGGATATTAATATGCTTTAATAGTATTTTATTTTAAATTATATGTTTACTAAGAACTACAAGCATTTTCGCGTGAATTAATAGAACTACAATTAAATTTACAAAGGAAAAATTTTTTTTGAAAATCATATACACTTTGTTTCAATTTCTTTAATCACTCACCCGAGCTTGTCCTATAGCTCTCGCTGAAAGGTAAAGCAGTTGGTAGCCATTGTTCTTAATCTTGGTGAAAAGTTGTGCCACACCAGATTGGGCCCAATCCTTCCCGACCAGCGGGAAAATGTGACCTAGGACATCCGACCTGTTACCAACAGGAAACATTTTTTTAATAGGGTACTAAATATTACATTTTATAAATTTGTTTTGAACTTTTTAAGTATGAGTATTTTAAAACAAATTTAAAAAGTGTGTATTTCTTATCAAAATGCGTGTAAGAAATAAACCTTATCCTCATCTAACAGTTTTTGACGGGTTTATTTTTAAAATGTGAAGTTTCAGTATTGAATTCCAACGAAGGAAATTAATTAATATTATTTTGGATTAAACACAAAATAAATAAAAAGCGTAACGGAACAAAAATTCAGAAAAAAAAGAAAATTGGAGGTCATGGTTTACAGACAAGTGACAGCATTAGATGTCAGTACTGGGATATTGTAAATGTGAATCTTATGCATGGTCCGAGTTTGACAGATAAGAGCAGGTGTTGATTCAAATGTAGTTATTACAAAAATAAAACTTCGTAGCAACGCGAATTAAGTCACAAGTAAATAATAAAAGAATTACTTCGTGATGGTGCCGTCGATGTCGGAGATGACGATCTTGTCGTCGTAGCGCCAGCGGAACACGTTGCACTTGCAGCGCGTGGTGCCTTGGTAGGCCGTGGTCACGCTGAACACCATCTCGTTCATGCCCTCGCGCAGGTTCAGCTTTTTCTGAATAAAACAAACTATTTATTAACAATTTACCTAAACGTATAAACTGTAATATCTATAAATATAAGATAAAATTTATACAATAATTTTTTTAGAATTCTTTAAATACATATTTCTTCAACTTCAAACTTCTAAAAAAATAGTAATTAAAATGAATTACAATTTGTTCAGAAGAAAGTCGCAGCGTTTTACGGAAAGTGGAATGGCGTCGCGAATGTTTCTGATGCTTGGAAGTCTCTTGTTCCGAATCAGATGAACTTTGGTCTTGATGCTCACCTAAAAAAAAACAACAAGTTATACTACACACAAAGTACAGAACACCCGGAAATATTATATAAAATATATAGTACTAAGGAATGTCTGGTGAACTTTCGCTGGCAGTAATAACGTGACTATCGTATTAAGTAAATGTACTTCGTTAACTGCAAGTACTAGTATTGGACCGATATACTGAGGTAATGATGTGTATTTATGCTTCATATAATGTTACGATACATATATCATACTTTCGGTGGAGTATTCATAGTAGGGTTGTAGTTCCAGTTTTGAATTTAAAATGTATCGAAACTAATAAAAATACTTAGTTGCAACACTGTTAAACTATTTACCTAACATTTGAGATGATTTTGTCTCTGGAAACACTTCGGTTACATCATCATGTTGAGGCAGTTCTTGCGGTTTTATAACGTCATTAACATTGGTCTCTTCAGTTTCTCTATCCTTTTCTTCAGTGTCGTAATCAACTTGGTCTTCACTTATGGTCACTACCTTTACTACTTTGCTAATTTGCAGGGGTTGTGACATGTTTAAGTCCTTTGCAATTTCTTCTTTGGGCGGTGATGGTTCAATTCTAAAAAAAAATATTTCATAACGGTTTCTTTAGTTTAATCAGATAAACATATATATATACATATACGCATACATATAGATAAATAAATATTTTGTAGATTAATTTACATTTTGCGGAATTCTGGTACAACCAATATCAATCCATTAAAAATAATAGATTATCAGATTAGAGTGACTATGTTTGATAAAAAAAAATATAAAATACGTTTCACACAGCTGCACCGTTATATAGAAAATATTTATTAAGGTACTTTTGACCGAAACAACATATAGTAAAAACAAGGAAAGGGTCAATGCACTGGCATGAGCAATAACATGGGAATTACAACAAACTCTGACCCGAACATCATTAAGAGTGTGCAAAAATATTGGTTTTTGCCAAGAATTCGAGCCAAGCTCCCACAGCGTGTCGGTGGTTACGCTCGCTAATGAGCAATGCGTTCGTGCATCGTACGAACTTATAATAAGATTACACCATGTTGGTATACACACCCATGGCCATAAGGCCCATGTTCAGCATTAGAATATTTACATACTAGACTTGTAGAGTGTGGTGGTGTCGCTCACCGCTTGGCGTCGACGTGTGAGCGGCGCCAGCTCCACCAGGAGTAGGAGCGCGGCTTCGTGTCCGCGTTCTCGCCGCCCACGCGCGCCCCGCCGCCTCCCCTGCCTCCGCCTCCGCCTCCGCCTCGCCTTTGTCCAGCGACTCTAGGATACGCTGTAAACACGTGGTGAGCGGTTGAAACTTCACGAAAAGTGAAACTAATGGCGAAGACTCTGCCTCTGGCAACAGGGGCAGAGAAAAGAATGCTCCTCTCTTTATATACTGTATCTTATCCTTCGTGGCCTCAACCGACAAATGGCGCTTCGGTGAATGAATAGATGCCATTTTATTTCATATTTTTCACCGAAAAGTTTTCGCGCGAGAAGAGGTACAACTTGTCCAATATTAGATTATGTCATAAACTAGGCGCATAAAGATATGTGATGATATGTGTACACTAGGCTAGGCTCGAATAGGCTGGCTCGACCGTGTTAGTACCACGGCCTCGCACAATACCGGAGTGAAGTAGAGGCATCTTGTGCTTCTGCGTTTCGTTCGGGGAGTTAGGTAACCGGAGGCCACTTCCCTTCTCTTCCCCATCCCCCTCCTCATCCTCCCTCCCATCTCCCAAATACCCATAAAGGCCACCAACGCACCTACAGCAGCGCTTGTTGCTTCCAGATGTACGTGGGCGACGGTAATCGCTTACCATCAGGTTAACCGCTTGTTCGTTGTCGTGCCGCCTTTCTCATAAAAAAAAATATTAACCACAACATATTATGTACTTTAGTTAATATTAAATAGAGGACGAATGAGGTACTAGAAACAGAAATTTAAATTAAACATGGGGTGCGTGCACTGACTGAAGGTAGCGGGCGGCGGTAGGCGAGCAGTGACAGCAGCAGCGGGCCGGCGCTGCGCCACGGCAGGGAGCGCGCGCCGACGCGCACCAGCAGCTGGCCGCCGGCCGCTAGCGCGCCGCCACGCGCGCAGAACTCCTCGAACGACAGAGCCCGCGACACCGCGCCCTCGCGCACGTAAACCGACACCTGCCCCCTGCGCGGACAATATGGGTAAAAGGTTTGCTCATACTCAGCACCCTGGCAAGCGGGTTGCCGAGCACAGTGCCGGTACCCGCGCATATGAGATGGCTGTAGGGTTTGGGTTCGGAAAATTCAGCCATCATTACTCTGCCAGCAAAATTATTTGTCAAATACTGGTATATTCATATATGCAAGTACAAAATGTAAGATAATCTACAAAACTCTTTTCCAGAACATTATTATAAATGTCACAAAAAATATATTAAAAATAAATTTAAATAACTTTTATTCCTATAAAAAATTAATTATGGAAACCTTAAAAGGTACAGCTTTAAACTTAACAAATATAGCAAAAACTAATCTTATTATTATATAAATGACGATTCTGACAGGGCTTCACAGAACAGTACGGGGATACCTCTGCAGCACGTGATTACGTGCATTCGTCATACGAAGATTCTAAGAACATTATTATTAAAAGTTTTAATTGCAATTCCTAAAGTGCTGATGAAGTAAATGCAAAAAAAATCGAAATACGAAACATCTCTATATGCCTAACACAAAGCGCTCGTTTCCTTTCTATTATTAAATCTTTTAATGTTAGTTAGTCATGTAACTTTCCGTGTACTCGAATACTAGCTGCTAGGACATAATTACATAGTAGTTTTTGTGTATCGATTATGCGATTTATATATATATATAAATATTTGTGTACATTAAAATTGGGTTGTGATAAAAAGTGAGTGTTTCATTATGATAGTGTGAAAAAAAAACACATAATAACGTAAGCATGCCTTTAAAACGATACTTACTCGCTGAGTATCTTATCGTCGTCATCAGAGTCGATAGCTGGTGGGTCGAGGGAAGCAGGCGACTGTGGCAGGGAAGGGCCATTGCCCGACTCATACTCCTCCTCAGTTGGTCCTCCTTCTTGCACGGCGCCACTGCACCCACCTATGGATATTTGTATTTAGAAAGCACAATTTCAATTAACCGTCAGATATCATTGCTGAACAGATTAAAACCTTAATATTGGTTTAAAATTTTTAGATTAACCATGCTACTACTTTGCTAACACAGATGTTTTTTTATAAATCTGAATCCACAGATACGCATGTCAAAAGAACAAAAAAGAGAATAAAAGTGTAAGAATAGTGGATATTGTTCATAAAAATTGGAGGTGTGAGAAATTAAGTACGGTTTTACAACCCAATAGTACCTGATCGTCATGGACGAAGCTCGGACGATCCATTTACACTTTTATCATCTTTTATTGTATAGTCCAGACAGTTGGCTCAGAGATGTAAATAAAATACAGATAAATTATTAGCTCCAGCTGTGCCGTATCATTCTCTCTAATTGCTTAAAACAATAATACACGTTGTTCGTCCAGATTCTGCTGCAAAACAGTGGTTTGTGGAGTATCCTCATCCGTAAGATACTAGGTTGGTCAATTAGTTTTCGGAAACGCAATGACACACGAAAATTATTGTTGAATTGTTTTTTTATTACTTACTCACGAATCATTCCCGCTATTTGTCCACAGCTAAAATATTGTTATTTTTTTTGTTAGGCAATGGCTTTTAATGAATTTAAAATCTCAACAAAATAGAATGCGTTACTATAACTTAATGTAAACTATCCGATTTCAAAAACTTATTGATCAATTTTAGGTAATATTTACACTACATAAAAATTTATAAAATAAATATTAATTTTATTTTCTGAGAGATCCTTACAATGATTAAATTCATGTTATTGTTTTCTGCATTTTATAGATTGCTTCATTCAGATTCTTCGATTTTTACCTTTAGCTAATGCAACCATGTGCTTTATTGCAAAAACGCGATCGGTTACCCTGTAAAAGGAACTTGAGTCTCCCGCGACTGCGAACTTTGCCGCGTGTGGTCGGTTACGACAATATACATTTTACATTTTCTCTGTTCAATCTAATGGTAGACTGGTAGAGAATGCCTCTTGGCATTAAGTCCGCCTTTTTGTTCTGTGATGGGCAAATAGAGTTTAAATTAATAAATATACTGTTAGATAGATCACCTTCGCCGCGTGTAACGCTCTTCAAACGCGGATACAGTATAGACAAATTTTTAGTCAGAATCTAAAAAACAAAATATATTTAGAATGTGTAGCGAGCGAGGTGAGTGGCAGGATGGGTAATAAAGCCTTAAAACTACAAACATAACCGGTTACATTTGATAATTTTTATTTTCTAAAAGCGATCTCAAATAGTATTGATAATAGAACTGTACAGCATCCATGATTGTTGAGTGATAGGTGAGCATTTCTACACTATATTACGATTGTGTTCGATCGCAGAATATTATTAGAATAACAACATTAACTCTTCACGTGTCATCACCAAAGAACTTCTATCACGTCAAAAATGAGGACGTCTTTAAACTATTAGTAAATTATTGTAAGATTGTGAAAGGAAACTATGATTTTGAAACCGAAAGTTTTCCCAAGGAGTAAAGTAATGCAGCTAGCATTAGTGGGTGGTACCAATGCTGATAATAAATAAACCCCAATAATAAATCGGATTTATTTATCTAGCTTGTGATGACTTGTGAGTAGTATCTATCCACTAGTTCACGATCTGGTTGACATCTCAACCTTGCAGGCCAACGTACTTGCTTTAATTGATCCAATCATGTTTTGGCCTCAACATGTAAAAATCGATCAGAAGACATGGTTTTTATCACTCATTAAGATTTTATCAGTTAAATAATATTTTTTTATTAAAAAATTCTTGATACAGTGGCTTAAATATTGTGCAGTTAAGTTCAACTTTTAATCAGGGATCTCATTATTGAATAAATTGTCTCGATAGTAATTAAAATATGTAAAATAGTTCTTTTGATGCTATTCCTTATTCGGACCGCATTCGCTTTATTTTTTGAAATAGTTGACTTCTTTTTGTTGGTAAAATACTCATGATAAATTCTTAAAGTGCAACTGCTCATATAATGAGCAGTATTTCAAAAATTTAAGTGGATTTATCTAAAGAGCTTAATGAAATCATACACACTGACTTTATAATTTAATTTACAAATATTTAGAATAGCATATAATATGAGTAACTTTTACAAATAAACCAAACTTCGTTTCTGTGTCACAACTGCTATCACATCCGCAATTACACTACAAAATAAATGAATCACTACAATAAATTATGATAACAATTATAATTATTAAAATTGTACTCGAGAAATCCAGTACGGTGTATGCATGTAGAACTAATATTTGATTACTAGAACCAAGATTATTATGATAGATACCCGTACAATAAACTAGTTATATAATGAGCTTGTTCTTTATATACGAATGAAGACTAAGAATGAAGATTAAAACCGAGACCGAGATCGATGGTTTTTATGAGCATTTGGGCATTATAAATATTACGATTACGGCATACTCTAGTAGAAGAGCTTGAATCAATTAGCAAATCAATATTTTTGATTAGTCGTTATATGTATCTAGCCGTCTTCAAACTTATATTGACAGCGCGACGTCAATCTTGTGCTACAGTGTCAAGTTGTGGAACACAGTGACAGTGAAAACTTATTTAGCTAACCGCACGTGAGTTCAGCCCCTATAGTGAGGTGTATGTGTTTAGTATGTGCAATATATTTTTTGTTTAGTATAGGTAAGCTTACCTGGGCGGTACCTTTCGGAGTGATGTTTTGGGAAGTAAAGGTCGGGGTCGACCTGCCCGCGGTCGAGGTCGTCCAGATACACGCCCTCAGACGTTGCGTCGTTAGCGTCCCGCGTCGACATGAAGCGGAACATCCCGCTGAGCACCCCGCGCCGCCCCGGTCGTTCCTCATCCGAACTGAGCGGCTCGGCCGGCGACGCAGGGGACACTGGAGAAGCAGGGGACGCCGGGCTCACGGGGGACTCCGCGGTCGACCCTCTCACTGGAGGCTCCGGCAACTCTCCCCAACGCCACGACTGCGAAGACTTGTCACCAGATGTTGCGCGCGACAGCTCCACCTCCGTGTCCGATTGTACTGGTGTGCCGTTACGTGACCCCTTGCTGATTATCAAAACGTTTGTAGTAAGTATTTAAAGGCATATTATAGACATTTTAAGTTTAAGAAGTTTAATGATGACGATGGTAACCATTTCGAATAAAAAGTGACGTTAAGAGTTTTAACAGTAAAATGACAGATCGTTATATATTTTTTTTTAGTTTTACCCTCTAAGTACTTGTTTCAATAAGGTGATCGGCGGGGATAAGTTTCATCTTATAATAAGATATAATAGTAGCCTGTGTCCTATTTTAAAACAAATTAATCTTTTTAGTCGCGTTTATTTGTAGTGGTATTTTATATGGAAATAAGTAAGAATCGCTGAAAGTTAATTATTAAGTGATTCTACTTTATTGTTAAAGGCTACATGATTTGAACCTAAAATATATGATAATACTCGATTTTATAATAAAAAATAAATAAATATATGCAGCTAAAGTTGATAGAGCTTAAGCGGAGCGTTAACTACTGTTACAAGAGCAATATACTTTTAATAATATATACTTTTTATTACGTAAGCCTAAATATTACAAAAGAAAGAGTATGTCCATTATATTATTTAATTATACGATGTTTAAAGTATGATTCATTTACGACGTTGTGTTCCAAATTAAAGTATTCTATAGTACATAATGAATATATAAATTTGATTGTACAGTGAGAAAATGGTGTCTACAAGCGAGGCCAGTGGGTTATAGTATTGTATGTTTACGCGTGTCTGGTGGCTGCATGCACCTCGAACGCAGTATCGGACAACGCCAGCGGGATACGGTTGTCTCCATTCAGCTTCAAGTTCGACATCTCTTCACTGCAACCATGTAACCCACTCAGTCACGAAAACCACTTATGCATCATGATAAATATTGAGAAAACTGTGCAAAGAAATTTGACTTACCTGAGAGTTGCAGCATTAACTTCAGTGTCACTGAAAAAGTTAATATCGGCATTGTTCGGAATGGAAGCGGGCTGAGAGCCGCGCGGCTCCGAATTAGCGAGATCTGACTGGCTCGAAACGGAACTCGTCGAGGACTTCCTTTGGTGTTTTTTCTTCGCGCTAACTTTTCTCGTCTTCTTCTTCTTTTTCCCATTGCCGTTTGGTTTGACTTCTTCCTGGTTGGACGGCGCTGCCTCGATAGGACGAAAGTCGTTGTTCGCGCTAATCTTTAGCACTACCCGATTGGCTTCGCTCTCGGCTTCTCCGAGCTGCGTCGCCGCGAATGTTTTAGGTTTCGCGTCAATCCAGTCGACCGAAACTTCGTCCAAACCCTCCATTTCGAAAAGAGCCTCATTCTCGTTGTAATTCTTCGCCTCTGTGTCCTCTTTGAGTTTCAGCTTACTTAAGTCCGGTTTCTGCATAGACTGTCCGTCGGCTGTATATCTAATGTAAAGAAAAAACTATCAATTTAAGAATAACATGAATTTAATAAATTGTGTCTTAGCACTTCTTCTATCATAAAGAAGTTAGTGTCGTTGTATAAAAAAATTACCGCTTTTCTGTGTTCCGTACTTATCACAACCCCGAAACAAATAATTCAAATGGCTTTATGTTTACTCCACAAGAAATATATGTTCACTACTAGGGATCACATGGAAATTTAGACGCAATTAGTTGAGGCGATCGCGTTCACTTTCTAGTTATGTTTAAACAGTTTCCGCTCAGGAGAAAATAACGTAATCGATGGTTGTTTTGTCAGATTGAACGCAACAGTGGGCCGGGAACTCTACACTGGGAGGCTTGCAACCTTTGCAAAATACGGAAATTTATTGGAGACAATGTGAATAGAAAAAATACTAACATTGATTATAAAATCATTATTCAATAATTAATATAACGATCGCTATTATGAAAGTAGCTTTTTGTGAACTATATGTATACTGCAATTGTTATTCTAAAATCTCGAAAATATACCTTAAAATTTTGGATCCCTTAAATGCATATTTTGAAGAGCCCTAAAATTTGTAATGAGTACGTCAGCGAGGAAGTAAATACGCATTTAAAAAGTATCTTTTTTATTGCATTAAGATATTTTTGTATGGAGGCATACTTTTTAGTATTCTGTACAAACTTCAACTTTGTACATTTTGAGTAAAAAGGCTTTGAGGGATAGACACCCTGGCGGACAACAATATATAGATTGCTTTTTAGTAAGAAACAAATATGATAGTCGATTGCAATGAAAAATTACGTCCTTTGGTAAATTTAGAAATTATGAAGTGTTCCTATACATACTACTTACTTACACACACTTACATATAGTCTCGAAGTGAAAGATTAAAACAAATCATAATACTTGAAATCTTACCCTTCTACTTAAGTTCAATATTCACACTTGTCATCAATAGGGGTAGGCAGTGACAACGGAATTTATTATGGCACGACGCAGTAGAGCTAAACGGGACTCCGCTACAATCTACATTTCTCCTATCCCGGGGACAGAACGTGACAATTAGCACGAGCCTGATCAACTTTCCCTTAAGGATTATTTGCCCGAATTATCTCAATTGCCAATTGTGCGGCCACCGAAAGGTGATATAAATAGTATATAATATTTAAGTGCTTTCCTGCAGTTAAAAATACTGATTTTTTCTTCAATGTCGTCCTCGGCATTATGAAAAACAATTTTAGGTTTACAGTCAGAAGCTGTCAGTTGCGCTGTACAAGTATTATACAATGGCAAACATTAAGACGCTTAATCATCTGCATCTTTACATACGTTACGTTATGATACGTTACGATACATTACCTTAAAAACATCCCTCTGGGTTTAAACTAGGGTTTTTTGTTTAAGACTTGATAGTTGTCAAACCTTAATCACGTTGGCGCTATTCATAACATAATGAACCCATGCAACCTAAAATCCATCACCATTATGGTAGCCCTATTGAAAATTTACTGATTTTAGACAACTGCTTGATAAACATTACCGTCGTTTTGTATAATCGGAGGCCTGGCCGTGGTCGGGCTCGACGGCAGAAAGTGAGTTGCGACGCCTTGGCTCATAGAGTTCGTCGAAACGCGAGACGGGTATGGGCGACGTGGCGAGGTGCGCGGAGCATTCCGCCTCGTCCTCGCCCACCTCCTCCACGAAAAATGCCTCTCCGGACTCCCCCAGCTTCATGTGGATGTTTAGCTGTTCACCATTCAACTCTAAGTCCACCTGTCAAATTAAGCATTTTAGGTAATGTGCAAAATATTGTTTCATTTAGTTTTATGAATAGAACCGTCAATAAAATTCCTTAAGTAAAATTACTGACACATCACAGATATTAACATAACAATTACTAACAGATATTACACATACAGTACTGTTTTAAAAATTTGTAATTTATTACAAATTCAAGGCATTCGATTAATTTTGATAATTGATTATAAGAGGCAAAAAAAAATAGATGTAAATATATTTATGTTCTTTATTATTTAAGGATCTACTGAGTGAATTAATACCTGAACCAACTTTGTTTCGGTTAGTGTAGCACAAAGTTGGTTCAAGCCATTGACATATTATTATGATCATCGATGGTTCTATCGATAGACGAGAACGGTCATAGAAACAATGTGTTTCAAAACATACCTTCTACAATAACGCCATCTAGTAGTTTAGTATAACTGCTGATAATTTGGTCAAAGAGCATGGAATGTAAGTTGCTGTGAGGATTAATCTACTTTTGTTTTTTTTGCCAGTTTATATGAACAAAATCTAAATAAAACTTATACATAATCAAATATCTTACAAATGTTTTATGTATCGTTTGCTTGAATAATAACATTATTTATTTATATATCATAGTAGTTACTCTATACGCAATAAAAATATATTATCGTAAAATAAAATAAATTTTGTGGGTCTAAATGACATTCGTACTCAAATCGAATTTAAGTATATTTTCCATTATAGCACGGATTAAGTGTGTTCGGTGATTAATTAAATGCATTCTGAAAATTAGTAAAAATAACATCCACCTGATTGCCTATATTTTTTCAGCAAATATTTCATTATAACTGGACATATTTTTTGAAAACTTTACTTAGCACGACGATGAAAGGAGCAGCCTAACACCCGTATTGATAAACGTCATTATGAGGTCAATGGAGATGATACATTCGAGTCAATTGCAATAACAAATTTTAATGCTGACGACACCGGGATTCGAACTTGGATCATTTGCGTACTATGAAATTAAAGAGAGTATCCGGATTTCTTTGCTACCATGGCTCACGGGACGATAATTCTTTTTTTTATGTATTGTGAATATGCCGCGATTTCCATATATTGGGAAAATTACCTCCGGGTCGCACTTCCTTAGTTGTTTATAAGATCGAGGTCCATCATTACATTAATTTCATCGTTATTTACCTTAGTGTCTGGTCTTCCTCGTGGTTCGTTCTTCAAGTCAAAGTTTCCACTACGAAAGATATTAAAATAAAAACGCAGCATTGATATTGCGAGCTGTCTCGGCAGCGTTTGAAGAACTACGTCAGAACTCATAACAAACAGAACAGAACATTTTTAAGGTGTTTTCGTACTTAACTCAAAAACTGAATGTAAAAACAATTGAAAGTCAAATATTAGAATCTCATAAAACTTTTAATTTAGACTGTCATAGTTTTTGGATAAAAATGTTAATGCTGCGTGGGGTAAATTATTATCGGTACCAGCAAGTTTACTTTTTGTTATGAACTCAAACGACCTTTTCTTCTTTATCTTCGAAAATCTGGACATGGTCCAGTCATAAATAAGTGTGAAGTGCAATTAACTTACATAGCATATTTTTCTGGTAAAAGCACTTACGTCTGTAACTATGGACGGTAATGGCTACCCAGGCTCACGGGAAGCAAGTGATGGCAGATTCTTGTCGCTAAATTATGCCAATTTCCCTTTGATGCATTAACAGTCTATAAATCAACCGCAGGACATGGCACCTCCTGGAGTAGGATTTGCCATAATCGCCACGCTCGGCAAGCGGCAGTGTCAGTCACCTCATACCCAAACAGTATTTTTCGAGGTGTTTATCCCGCCACCTATTTTCTGTATCCCGGTAGACATTGCGTTTTTTAAGGCTTTGCCACCTCTTGCGCCACCCACAAGAAGAAAAGTTGAGGTCGATTTTTACCGGGATACCACACGGCAAGCAAGCAATCCGCAACAAGCCAGTTTAAAGTAACAAATGTTACTTTAACAACGCTCCCCCGGTAACAATGGGGCTGCAAAGCACTCTTGGCGTCAGTAATTAAACGTTAAAATTAGTTTAGTCCTTTTTTTGCTAAAGATAATAAAATGTTAAATTATAATAGCAGGTGGTACGAAGATCGAAGAGATATATTTATGCCAATTTTTCCCGGCAACGTTCCAAATTGCGGTGAGATTTGGACGCAGTTTTTGGTAATAGTTTGCGCGCCAAAACGAATGTTGGATATAGGGAATTAAATACTGTCTACGAAAATTATGTTATCATAGACAAATGAAGAAACACATACCTCGTTTGTAATATTTTATTTAATCACATTCTGGAAAAAGCCGACGAGGAATCCTTAACTGCATAATATTCTAGTGTCTAGCCGTCACATTCGACGCGGCGTAGCGTCTTCATTTTGCACGGTTCCAAGTCCATGCCACTAAGTACGTCATCTAATTACTTAGGTATGTTAGGTACGTCCGAATATTGGGTACTTGACGTCGCGCTTTAGTTAGGCTGACTAATTTATAAGTATACTGGTTCCCATGAAGGATGACAGCATTGGAAATAAATATCACTTTAAGAAAGTAAAGAAAAGATGCTTTTTCATATTTTTACCACTATTTGAATTGAATAGATTTCATCAGAACAAATCGAACAATCCCTGGTCTACCATGCGACCAGCTTGATCGAATAGTACAATTTTTTTTAACTTTGCAACGAATGGCGTCGAAATAGTAATATTTAGATACAATGCATGCGCGGGCAATGGTTTAACCGCAGAGTGGAGTAATACGATCTCTCTGTCGCTCGTATACGATTTATTAATGCCCTTCTTGCTCCGTGTATTAGACAGTCGATAGAAATATTGTTTCACATTCTTGTACGTTTTATTTCTGTTATAGTTATTATCATTACAAAAGATTTTACATTTTTCTTATTGACAATTTTAATAAAATTCGACACATTATGTAACCCTGTCCAAGAAAACGAATATTTGATAAATTGTCAGTCGATGTAAACGAAACTTTTTGGCAGGTAAATTTGGTGATGGTGGCTTTATGCTAGTACTGTTCGGTACATAAGCGTTTTTTTAATAAACATAATCTAACGTATTATAGTAACGTTATATTCAGAGACATTAAAAAATTAAAATGCATTATGTAAGGGAAACCTTAGCGCTAGACTAAGAATATGAAGCTCGATATAAATGCTATCGCAACAGCCTTATTCTCGCTAATCTATTATAACATGTAATACTAAAGATAAACAATTATAGTTCAACTAAACCGGAAAACCAAAAATGTATACCTTTGCACAAATGTTAGCTTCGGCTACGATTCGAACCATAGACATGCGGTATAGTAAGCGCTAGTTATTAGTGTCCACGTGGTTACTCATCCAAGGAAACCTTTTTTTCTTTAACTTATTAAGTATGAATATGTGTCTTTATTTAATTTTTCTTTGTGCGAGATTGTCCATTATCCCTTCTCATGTCATAACTTTGAAACAATTTAAATTCTATTGTCAAATCGTACATGAGTTAGAAGACTAGAAGTATGTTAATTAAGTGCGCACATGGCTCACTAAAAAAATAAACAATCTTGTTAAAATGCGAGTTCTTCCGGATCGCCGGAATCACCTGCGTTCCGCAGGGCTCAATCCTGGTACCATTTCTATTTCTTACTTACATAAATTAATTACCTTACTTAGCAGGGGATAAACATGATATAGAAAAATTATATCCAAACATTTCCTTGATTTTTAAAATGAAACGACAACTTGTAACATACGACGAAGTAAATAATGCTATATCAAAAATAGTTCATTGGTTTAACGTTAATAATTTGCTTCTCTACGGCAATAAAACAAAATGTATGTAATTCACTACACCTAAAGTTAAACATTTAGATACCAAAGTACTTATAAATGGAGGAGAGTTAGGCTTTGTGGATACCACGATTTTTCTTGGAATAACTATTGATGCAAAGCTAAATTAGTTTTGCAAAAGACGGTCATAAGAGCAATTTATAGTCTTAATTCTAGAACATCTTTTAAACATAAATTTATGGAAATAAATATTCTTACTTTGGCTTCTCAAAACATGGATAACAATGTTATGTACATACATAAAAACTTGAACAATATATACGGGAGTATTGTATCCGGCCTATTACTTATAGCTCTAGTAGCGGCGCGATTGAAAGGGTATAGCAACTTAGGATAGATGATATGGTATAATACATGTTATTTTGATCTTTGGTCCAATTCAACTTATTATTCTGCACCCGCTGTATTATTTGTCTTGTACGTGACACCAGACGCGGCACTATGCGAGAATTCCGCGTAATTAATTACATTTCGAGAGGTTAGGAGACTCGCAAAGGTTCACAAATGATGTAACGCTGTGGTAATCCCGGATACAATACAGTAATTATTATTCTTCACGGGGGACGATCATGCGCTTTCATTTTTTGGCTTGGAGGAATTTTATTCTACGGGTATGCTTTGAGTTGCACAATTTTGACCTCATTCCAATTAAAAAACAGAATTCTCTTAAACTTAGTTTATAATAACAATAATACCCGATCACCAGGTAGGTTAAATATAGCAAATAGATACGTACCACTTTGAACCTTGAACGCAGCACGCCGAGTTTGCCGAAGCGGACGTGGAAAGGCGAACACGTGAAACTTCCATCGGGTTGCTCAACCACCACCACGTCTATGGCGCCAGTCAGCGTCGCGCTATTGATCTCGTTATAAAACTCGCGGAAGTTCGCAATGAACTTCCCGATATAGTTCATAGAATACATGGCGATTGTATTTTTTTATTCCACGTGTACACTACACCTGTATCACTATAACTTCAATACTACTCAAATATTATATAATGTCACCAATTACCCCATTTTCTTTTATTCGTTGGAGTTATAAGCAGCAAACTCCTGTAACAAAAATGTTTAAAGTTTTAGCATGAACTGCTACAAAAAGTGTATTTTTTTGTTTAACAGATATTTATTTCGTGGCTACCGAAAGATTGCGGAATAAACATCTCGACAAACTGATGGCGGGCAGCAGTGTCAAGATGTCAGCGGTCTGACTACGATAAACCCTTCAAAACTGGGAGCCTGTGTCCAACAGAGGACTTAGCAGGCTAATAATAAACGTTTACAAAATATGAATGTTTTATTTTTCTTTCGATATTTGAGAACAAATTTATAGTCTGACTTGGAAAAGATCGTCATCTCCTACTCCTAAGAAATTGCAGAAGAGTCGACCAACCGATAAGATCTCATAAGCCCCTGTTCTCTTTAATTTTCTCTAATCATTATTTAATATCTCGATCATAAAGCTACTCTTACGACCACAATGTATGCAGAACTAAAAAAAATGCGCTACGGAATCCACAGGAAACAGCGAGGGAAAATAGCAAAGATTGTTTTGCTCTACCAAAATGTGGCCTCCTGGTTCACAAATCCACCGAGGAAATGGCTGCAATTCGAAATGCTAGATTTGAAATACTTGAGCGCTCCTATATTCACCACACTTTTCCTCTAGTGATTTCTATCTAGTTTCGAGATTGAAGAAGTATTTGAGAGGACAGAGATTTGATGAAGATGCTGCAGTACAGAAGTTTTGTTTAAATTTGGTTCTAATAGGAGAACAAAGTTTAAAAAAAAATTCTAAACAAATTGTTACAATGCAGACAAGTAAGAATAAATGTAGTTGTTGTGGATAATTCAACATCAGGTACATATCATATATTATTTATTTTAAAAATTATTCGATCGAGGAATTATTATATCTTAAAGTTGATTAGATATATTATGTACGTGCAGCACTCATGACATACGAAAAAAATATTCAGCGTCAGTTTCATTCGACAGAGTGTTCTCGATTTCATTTAGTGCATCTTCTGGTGAACCAAATTTTCATTTCAGTAGTTTATTAATTACCGGATTAACTAAAGGATTTTTTTTGTATTCTCAAAAAAAACATTGACATGTAGGGAACATTCCGATCATCAACGGATTCGTTTTACAATAGGACAATGTTTCCTATTATTAATATATTATAATTATAAGTAATGGCAGTCACTAATCTTAGGACACGTACACTAGAGAAACATTAATAATATTATCAATTAGTCGTGCTCGTTGTATGCTAGAGGTAATGTTTGTAGGAAACATTCAAAAAATACCTACTTTGTTATTTATTCTTTGTATGTAAGTAATCGATTTTTTTGTTTTTACCACGCCGACACTCTTTTATTCATTACCCTTTCATTATTTTTGGGATCGTATCCGTCCAACAGTTGCCTGGAAGATATTGGTATCAGCAATAAGACCCGCCCATTTCTTATACCTATTGTCTAGCAATTGTGAGCATTTTCATTGCAAGGTAGTATTAATAAACATAATATTTTTCGTTACTTTAATTATTTTAATATTAGCCTCAGCACAGACAGGGAATTACCGCAGAATGTTATTACTCAATGTTGCATGATCATTCCACCGAGATAGAACCAGTACTACTAGTACGTACAGAGGCCGAACGGTAACGAAACGCGAACCTTAATTAATAATGAATATTAAAAAAAATATTTTGCACGAAGTACTTGGAAATTGAGATTATACTGACTTAAATCATCGTAGGTACAGTAAATTAATGTAATCGGACGACCATTTAGAAATAGATAATGTGATCGATGTTTTTAAGATTTTGGTTAATTAAACTTTTTGGACAAACGTGTTACTATTAGATATACTGAATGTTGAATATGTCATCAAGAACAATTTCGCAGTTAGGTACGTACTACTTAAGCGATATCAGAAATTAATCTTCCTATAAAGTAAACCTAGTTAAAAAGCACGTGGTAGTACCGTGCGTACCAACAGTCGCGAAAAGGGGACTCTGTCCCCACTACTCGACACGAATATAATCATTATAGTTCTTGAAATGACTAATCCACGAGAATAGCCAATAATATCTTACAAAGACATTTTGCCATTACCAAATAACACGCGGTACAGAAAAAGAAGAAGTGTATTATCGAAAAAACATCAAATAGTGATGAATCACTACTAATGTAACACATATATAATTAGTTTTATGGTAATCGTCATGAATAAGAATGGTTATTTGCTGTTGAACATTATATATAGACACTGGACACAAACAAGGTAATCTTTTCGACAACTTATATAGTTTCAACAATGGAAGATAAGATACGAGTCGTTACGTAAGTAGTATTACCATAAATGTTCATAGTCGGTTTATTCTTCGGGTTGAGTAATCATGATGTAAAGGGTAAGAATAAAAGAAGTTTAATATTCAGCATTTTAATATTCTGAACTCAAAATTTCACTGCTGGACATAGACCGCTTCCGATGGGATGATATGCTCTAATCGCCACGCTAGAGGAGCGAGTTGGGATCGCAATACCGAATACCTCACGCCGCTAGACGCTACAACTCTTCACCGGTCTGAATAATTTAGGTCCGGCTTGCGATAATTATTCTGCTACTATTGCGATAATATTTAATATATCTATCAGGTAGAGATTTTTTGGAATTTAACACGACGAAGCTTTTTATGAAACCCTTTCAAGCGTTTCAGCAACAACTTGGGAAGGGCAGATGTCTTTGGTTCATACGTCAAACCCGATAGCAACAAGTGCCAAATCTTATTTTAGTCTACAAGGATTTCAAGTTCATTGTGTTATATATCAGTTCATTGCGTAAGAACTATCTCCTGTTAATTAAAAAAAGTATTGTATATTTACAAACAGAAAACTTGCAAACGGTTGAAGAATAATAATAACTACGTATCTGGTATTTGCTAAATATCTTAGCAAACTATGTTTATTATCACAAAAATGCATGTACACTTACACAATATACACTTTTAATCAGTTTTGAAATGTAAATTAATTGACTGATAATAGTTAGGTATTTGTCGAATCTAGAGGTTGACCTCCGCATTCATATAATTCACATAAAAAACGACCCACATTATTGGGCACGCGGCCAACACAAATTGAATTAAATATTTATTTAATTTCCCACCGCACATTACATTATTACTTTTTGTGACAGAAACATTGGGAACACGTGAGGTGCCATAATGCAGATTAGTAAAATAGGTTCTTATTGGAGGTTTGCGTCGAAGACGTTTTTGTCGGAGGAATCGGTGTGAATGAATAGTTTTGATATTACTATCGGAACTATTTTAGATACTTCCCGAACTCACAAGAACGCTGTTTCTTCGTGTCAGGAAATCGGCTTTTATTGAAAGAACATTTTCATTGTATTCAGATTCTCTGTTTTTTCTAATTACTTGACGGAGTTCGTCAATATCGATAATTTCTTTAGATTATAATATTATGCGCTTTCATTCTCTGTTATTACTGAGACAACGACGTAATTCTATCTGGTGTTAAGTGGTGATTAAGTTCTTCGTGGTAGCGCACTATCTCATTGAGTGCCTAGTTACACAAGAAGACACCCACGTTCACTTCACATAGAAACACTTACCACTGGCAATTTATTCTAATCTTTTGTTGTAAACATTTGAAATAACGAAGCAAAAAGTTTCATCTGTATGAAGGCTAACAGATTGTTAACGAATAAAGAAACTTTACAATTTCGGTATTAATCGAAAATGCGCCAGATGAGCAACCACCAACGACTACTCGTAGAGACCGTTCTTCAAGAAATGTCCCTTTCTTTAGCACTATGGCAGATGTGGAATCTGGTCTACTTGTCGTAAGAATCGATTTAGTGAAAATCTAATTTCAATCTCTGGACAAACCGGTAACGAGGCTAGCCACCTGTCATGTGTGCTATGCCGATCGCATGACGGTGCTATGTGCTATCCTCCGCGACCTCCTCCACTCTCTTGACGGTGCTTCTCCGCACCCATGCAGTGCAAAACGCTTATTCCGACTCCCATTTGACCGGTTTTTATTATTTTTATTATACTTTAAAGCCAAGTTGTAGTCGCTGGGGAAGAGGAGTGTCGGTATTACTTTGCACCACTCTCCAATACCTTCCGCGACCGAATTGTGACAGTAAATTGATTAGTACAAGTTTTCCCGCCGGAGTCGTAGCAGATTTGTGGCCGGGCGTTCACAGTACGCATGTAACAAGGGTTAGGTTCCCAGTGCCACGACTAAAATCGACGACGAATGAGAATATGAAGGAAACTGGCATATCGGAGAATTAATGATTATATTAATTTTCACTAATCGGCAATAGGATAATAATAAGGGAATGTATCAATAATTGAAAATAATATAAATATGCATCATTACAGAAGTTTAAACAGTAATAAACCAATATTAAACTAATCTATCGAACTATCAAAATATTTAACAATATCAACAAAATTAACATGCCACTAAATAATCAAGGGCTTAGCTGTAAACAAATATCATTGAAATTAATTTATAAAGTCGTTTTGCATAACTGTCATCTGGTATACAACAACAAATAAATTATATATTTCAGCTGCGTTATCAACAATTGAATCTGCTGCACTATACTATGAAAGAATAATAAAATGTACGTACCTTAGAAGTTTATTAAACTATGTTCCATTCATTGGTTAGTAATTGGAAATGAGCCACATTCTGATTCATATGACTTAAATAACAATAACAAATGACGTTGGAAGAGTGTTTATCCCTTTGCATGTTTGTTTATTTTTTACCTAATGATTGCATTTTGCGCCTTGTGTAAAATTTCAAACATCGAATTAACGTTTACGGTATTGCAGATCCAAAAGTAGGAAAAATAAATAAGTACCACCGTGGATTGCAGAGTGTAACTAACTAGAAAATTAATCATAGGTGGAAATTTTAAATCAATATCCTTTCTTTCTTTACGTGCGTATCAAATCCCCATTCCTTTTTTGTCCGGATGTCTAGTTTACAGTATGAAAAAAATGAATAATTTTGAGCAATAAAAGCGCAAAAAATTTTAAAGATGTCACACCAAATCATACCAGAGAAAGCTAATATACAGAAAAACAAATCGGAATTATACATACCCATAAAACAAGAATTGGTGATATTTCTTTATTATTATCACTCTCGACGAATAACTTCCACACACAAAGGAAAAAGTCAACAACAGTCAAACGCTTTTGTTAAAAAAATAGCCGTCGCGAGTTGAAAAAATTTGCGATGCAACTACAACGGGTGGCGCTGTGAACGCGTAGTCTCTACACTGGCTCTACCATTATACTGCCTTGGTTGCCGATACTGTGTGAAGCGAACGCGTTCTCAAGCCCACTGTAACAGATTATTGTGTGACGTACAAGTGATTATACACATACGTAACGAATACTCAAAACCATGTGGTTGTAGAAATTCATCCGACGTAGTGCGCGTCGTGACAGAGACGGTCGCGCGAAGTGGCGTGATGTCGCATCACCTCATTGCGAAAGTGCGTTCGATACAACTACAAGGAAGTGTACATTTCCAATAAGAATTAATGTATTGTGTGGTATGATAACAGTTGACATGTTTGTTTACCTCAACCTCGAGAAAACATGCCGTTTGGGAAATTCTAAAAGTGATGCATGTCGAAAACTTACAATAGTATCCATTTATCTTTCGCAAGTAATGAATTGCGTTTGCATATCAAGCTATCGATGTCTTGCAATCTGCCCCAATTATACATAAATTAGCATATATTATACGAGAATATTTCGCCTGTGACGTTCGGAACAGAGAAATACTCATTAGGTACTTTCGTGTTATTCAACATTTTGATGATAAGAATTAATCATTCATAAAAAAAATGCGAAAAGTCCTTGGATATATTATTCTAAATCGCTCGGTGTATCGATAACAATGTCGTTCGAAATATATCATCTATACATTAGTCTAAATAAAATATATTTTATATAAATATCGAATTGGTTGGACTATGATTAAGTTAACAGGTAAATATACACCGACAAAACCTAATCTTTTTATAACTTTTGATTCGGGTAATAAACATCACAACACACACAAAAAAGTAGTACTTAAATAGATAATTAGTACTTGTCAATGTGGATGTCGTAAAAGTCGACATAAAGAACAAAATGGGAATAATATCTATAACAAAATCCCAGTAAAAATAATGTATCAACAGGTTTAATAAAATAATAAAAAGGAGTATTAATTATAACACTAAAGAATACATGGATGGTAACTCCTGGGAAATTAAGCTGATACTAAAGTATTTATAGTAAAATAATTTAAAAAAGGTTTTAATGAGGAATTTCTTCCGCAATTTAATTCAATTTCTTCTCTGTCAGATGATCCTCATTACGAAACGATATTAGTCTTAAAAAATAAGTGAAATTAATGATTTTTATGACCAAGAATAAATTATTTGGTTTAAATTTTACTACAAGATTACCCATCTTACGCATCTTCCTACACAACCAAAAAAGAAAAGAAACTACGATTGCTTAACAATTTGCCAGGCAAAGACTTTGTGGCAAAAACAAAGAGATGTAAGTCGCCTGAAAACCTCGCTAGTCCTAGCTATGCTGGCTGCCATGGTAACGGAAGGTCAGGGGTTGCGAAGAATCTCCGGATAAGATCTTACTGCCAACCTAAAACGCACGCACTTTGACAACCGACGAAGAGGTAAACAAGTTACACAGTTCTGAAGATAGAGGGAGGATTCGAAAATCCTTATCTCACTAACCAAATGCAACGCATAAGTACAAGATGGATCTACTTGACGCTGGTATTCTGCGAGGTCGTGGTACTACCCAGCCATAATCGCGGATAGCTTGCAGCTCAAAGTGCATAATCGTTTTCAATTCCTAGAAGATTGCGATACAGTGGACGATACGAATAGCAGGCTAATGAAAACTCCATGCGGTAGAAGGCAAAAACAGAATTAGTATCGACATGGATAAGTGTATCCAGATAACATCCACTTGAAAAAAAAGTCTTAATTTTGTCTTTACGCGAATTCTTTACATTTATTAAATCAAAGACTAAATTTTGGTGAAACTAATCTAGTGGCTGTCTTAGGCGTTCTACTAGACTCAAAACTGATAATGTCCAACCATATTGTATCCTTAATACATCATTCACACTAACAAGACATACAGCATCTCGTCTGTTTCATGTTCCACTAGCTACTACACGTATACCCCTAATTGTCTTACCAGCAGAATTGGACAAATTAACAACGCTAAAAATTCTGTCATCGATATTTTTCACCTATTTTTTTTTTAAATGTTATGTAAAGGCCATATCTAGGAAATAGACTGGTAGAGTACACCAATATTCGCGCGTCGTCGCTTAAATTCACATATTCAAACTAAAATACACACACACACTCGATCGCGTGCACTCATTTAATACAAAATAAACTTTTACATTATAAATTAATAAACATTATACATTCCCGTATAATACATCCGCATCACACTCATCAGAAATATTTTTGTCAAATATGTGCTCCAATCATTATAATCTGCGCAACGTTTAATTACACTATAATTGGTCCTAATTCATAACATATCGTACCTAATTATAAGAATAATGTACATGGCCGTAGCTTCTTTTAGAAGAAATTAGTCAATTAACACTTGTTTATTCTGTACCATGATTTGGTATTTATTTATCATCGGTATTTGTTGACTATGAAAGATAACAAATACCGAGTTCGATGATGCACATCTAAAGCACAATAAAAAGAAGGAAAAATTATCGAGGTTTTCGGGTTGATCTTCAAATTAGAAATGCAAACAAAAGTTTCAAGGTAGATGAAGTTTGAGGCTAAAAGTAAAAACGATTAAAAAGTGCACGTGATCATGAACGTACTTAGATTTAGCTCATAAGAAATTTTCTTAAAGCGTCTGAGCTAGTTGAACGAGGTTCTGACGACTGGCTGACGGCGGAAATGCCGAAACAAAATACGAGTCTTATGAATCTCGAAATGGCGAGTGAGAGAGTGCCTACTGACGTTTTTCTAGAAAGTAAAGGATAGGATCAGCAACCTGAAGTGGCAACGGGCCGGCCACAAACCTCGCAGAACTGACAATCGTCGGGGAAAAAATGTTCTCGAGTGGCAGCCACGTACAGGCAAACGCAGTGTGGGTCGAGCCAACACAAGACAGAGTAACTGCCCAGTGTTGCGGGAAGTCGATGGATGCAGGTGACACAGACCCGAGTTTTGACTGACGACGCTGATCCTCTGTGTTGCTTTAGTATTCAGTTATAATGATCTTATTTGTCTAGCGATGGGTGTGTCATGACGTAGTTTCTTGCGTATTTATTAAAGAGTTAAGACATACAAGGTCACGCTTAAATTACCAGAGCAAAGTATCGACCTAGTTTGAACCGTAAAATGCTAGTATTAGAGGTCACAATGCGTCCAACATTTTAAGCTTGCGACAAAAATTGGATGCGTGCGCATAAACAAAATGTTATAGTACAGATGACCTTCTATTAATGCGCATTTTATAACTGTTCGTACGCGGAAAGCAAAACATGTTTTTTTTTCATGATGTATTCCGCGAGTAATTACTTATTTCATAAATCGCCACTTTCAGCAAAATGTTAATAAAGAACCTGTGATGCCCAGGTACCTCTCAAGTGCGTAGGTGGTTAACACAGATTGTATAACGTCTCGATTTGATTGAATTTATGACTCGTGTAATACCCCTAATACAGTAATATAATTAATTGTTCTATGTTAGCCGATCTCTGTAAATTGTGAAAAAGTTGTTGTAGTCAATCTTTTGCACAGTAAAAATAAAAAAAAACCATAGGAATACCATTAAAGACCTACAAAAGGTGCTCAGTACAGTTTAACAAGATTCTTTTGTAAAATTGTTTTTTTTAACAAAAATCTGCCTTAAAAAAAAAAAAATTATTATTATTTACACATTAATTGTTCGGTTATCTGTAAGAAAAAAACGTACATGTAGTACACATTGATAAAACGTATATACGTATCATGACGTAAGTGTTTTTATCGTACATACATAATTTTTTCTTTTTTATTAGTCTACTAGGCGGTAGACTCCCTCTTTGCCTAGAAGTCGTCTGGGCAGGGTCTATCATTGACAGTAATACACATACAGTCTATAAGATAGCGGTTATATCATTTTTAATTAATAATTATTTTATTGTTTGAGTAAAAACGAAATTTCTCAATATTGAACTACAACCTACATAAACTTTAAAACATCTAAATACTAAAATTCATCCAAATCGTTAAGTCGTTTCCGAGAACACTCCATATATTTTGTAGAAAATGAAGGTGAATAAGGGTGACTATACACTGGATTAAATATAAGCCTGTCTTCTTCAGATAAATACCGTTTCATGAATATTCGGGTATAATCGAAAATGAAAAGACGATTTAAATTGGGGACTACATAAGGAGCACTGGAGCGCGCTAAGGACAGTTCAGTAGTGAGTTCTGAAGTAAATGGAAGAGAAAGATCATGAGAAAAAGGAATAAAAGAATTGGTTACTGTCAGGAACAACCATGGAAGATCATGTGAGTGGGATAGCACATCAGGAAGAAATTCTGCCCCTATGTAAGTGCTAAAAATTAATAGAAGTATAAGATACTGGCCTTTTACTTCAATTTCGCAACCCTAGCTCGTAACAATATGTATATACATATACACAAATATCAAGAATTGCATGCTTAAATTTGAACAATACAAAAATAAATCAAGATATATTGTTTTTTTACATTCATCAGATTCTAATTGATAATGTTAATAATAATTTTAAACCCAGATTAAGCTAAAATATTATTCTAGTGTAATATTTAAAAATAAATAATATAAATAAGGATAATCTGTGTAAATTAATTAACTAAACAAAAAACCTACCCATATTTATTTTCGATAAATTCCTCATTCACATCACATCACACACAGGCACACACAGATTAACCTTATTTATATTGTGTATACTGTGAAGCAACCATTCATGTTTAGGTAATATTTCTGTAGTCACTGGCCAGATTAGTCTGGGGGATTTGTATCGTAAAAGCTATATAAGATGGCTTTTTCGCCATCTGCCGGTTGTTGGAGCACCATCCTTTAGTCAGGGCCGAGTGCAGGGCAGGGTGACATTTAGAGAAAAGTTAGTAGGTTCCTGCTTAAACCCTTACCATCTTTACCCATACCTTATCAAACGAAACACTATAGATAAACTCTGAGATGTTAAGAATAATGCAAGTATCTTGGAACATTATTTCAAGTAACAAGTAACCCACATAGCAAATATTTTGGATTCATCTATACTAACAGAAGAAGAGGTCCCAAGCATCTTTCCAAGTGAAGTATGGAAGGCAATCATGTCACAGAAAAATGATAAAGCTCTAGGTAAAATTATTCTTTTACATAACAAGTGAGATAGAAATCAAATTGTGTAACGAATGACCAATCAGTCTTATGTCCAATATCTATAAAAAAAAATCTAGGAAGACTCACTAAATGCCTCGATGAAGAGCAACCAAAGGAAAAGACTAGATTCCGTAGTGATTTTTCACTAACACATGTGATGATTTCTTATATTTATGCGAACACAATACAATTGTAATGAAACTATTATTTACCAATTTTATCAGATTTAATTTTTGTTTTTTTAAGTACCTGATGTTTTGTGTTCTTCACACTTCATCAGCAGCCATGATGATGCAGGGACCACAGAGTCATAAAATCCGTAAATAATAGTTTCATTTCAGATCACACAAATGGTAAGACAATTGTAAAAAATATAAGGAATACAGAAAATTATATATATACTTTTGTTTTACTCCAAAAGTATAAAAGGAAACTCATTAATTTAAGAACTGTTTACAGAAGACCTGAAAACTACTGTGCTATGATGGAGCAACTAGCAATAGAGATAGACAAGGCAGAGCTCACCATAAACATAAATAAAACAGAAGCAATGACAAATGAAGTTGTTTGAAAATATGAGTAGGAAACCAAAAAATAGACTAAACATAAATAATAAACACATTTCCAAGGAAATGCAGTGAAGCACCACAAGCAGCTGGTATCAATATTGGTCGCTCAGAGACATAATGAAAAACTAATCTATATAGATCTCCGAAACAAGAAAAGTGTATAACTCATACATTCTCCCAGTTTTAATATATGACAACTGCAGGAGACTGTCTGACAACTGCAGGTAAGTTTTTAAAAAAAATCATATCATACATGATTTTATATAGTTGGTTTAGACACGAAGACAGCGACAGACTCACCACCTATCACATTGCCCAAAATATGAAGACTAAAATGTAAACGTCTGACCATTTGAAATATTGGGTATATGGTTGTAAGAAGTTTCATCTTATTTATATTTTTATACATATTATTATTTTGATACATAAAGAGGGTATCATAATGGTGTTGGGAAGTGTGTACACAAATTTATTATTTTTCTTTTCTTCCTCTTATCTCTTATTTTCAATTAATTTTACGATATCTAATATATACATATATATATTACGTTTACTAACTAGGTACCTACCAATAAGTTTAAAATTTATTATTACTGATATGGAAATTTTTGTTTACTTATTATAAGAGTTATTCCTGTGTATATTTCTAAAACAAAGGAATAGTTACTACTTCTCAAATACCTATAAATTACACGTTATATTTGTGGTAACGTTTTACCTAATAGTAAGCAAATATGTACACACAAATTCAGAAAGAAAGGCCAGAAATATGGAATATTTTACCTTCAACTGTTGGATACACTTTATTACAAACTAGAAAACAAAGTGTATATTTGGTTTGGTGTATTTAAAACTGCTAGAGAGTCAACAGATAATGAGCAGACGCAGATACAGACCAGCAATCCAGATACAGATAATCACTGCCACCACAGAATGATAGCACTCGTGCTACACGAACATTCGAATAATCTATAATTTTCTAGACCGATAATAATAATTTTTTAACCATTTTTAATGTTTGGATATCTGACGGAATTCCCTAGATTATTCATTAAATTTGAGGATGACTCCAAGACCTCTCTTAAATAAAATTATTTTGAATCGATATATTTTTTTAAATAATTTAAACTGATTATGAATTTAAAAATATTATTGAAACCATTTAGAACGTTCTAACACTTCCACCTAAAGCAACCAAACTCCCTTATTTTCAAGTGCACCCGTGGGGCCTTCTACTACTGCAACTACAAGTGGGTGGCAGTCATGGAGAAAAGGCTGGACATACATATTAGATTATATTACTTACTGACTTACTAGCGTGCAGAGTGAAATAGCTTTAAATATATTTATTTATTATATACTGAGTTTTAGTTGTCAAACATTTAGTTGTCTTGAATTATTCTTTAATAAGCATTAGAGATTCAAAGAAAACCTTAAATATACAAAATAAAACTTTGAGATTATAAATAAAAATAAATTGGGGTAATATTGCCGTTTAAAATTCCGGTCCACAGGTTTACTTTAAAGCGATACTGGGATCTATCTTCTCGCATTAAATGTGGATACTCCGCATGCCACTCGTGAAAATTGTGTAGATGATTTTATTAGATCTTTTTTAAGAACTAGATCTAATAGATCTTTTTTAAGAAGATGTAAGGTGTGTATTGAGGCTGATGGTAAACAATTTGAACATTTGTTGTAATAAACAATGTTATTTCCCTATCTGACTTTTATTCCAATACACCTAAACTAAACTAGGTCAAGATTTTTTATTAATTTTACTTACTTTTGATGATTTTAGTAAAAGTGGCATCACTATCTGTCTCGCTCACTCATGGCCAACATGTCCAGTATCCATCTCTCTCATCATTTTGCCGTAAAATTAAGAATCTACCAAGAACTTGTGTGAATCAAAAACATTTTAACTGAGTAAAATGGGTTAGCAAAAATCGGGTAACTTGAGATTTTTATTTTTTTACGTATGAAACTATATAACAAGTATTGTACCATTTTAGATTCCTGATTAAATGCGCCAACTTTTAATGCCACTTGCCAAGGCACTCTAGTACATTTTTTTAAAGGAGGGCCTTTCAAAGTCGACTAATTTTGAACATTTTAAATTCATAGTTTAACAAATTAGTCTTAATTCTAGGAAACTTGGGGCAATTGTGTCATTATTTTTGACTGTCATTCAGATATGTTATTTAGGGTTATGGTTCCAAAGTTTAAATGAATAAAAATAATAAAAATTAACCACAATAACCGAAAAATATTTACAGTTAGACCAAATTTCAAGGTTTTTCTTAAAATGCATGACTGCAACTGCATGGGATAGGGTCAATCCTGTCACCCCGTTTCGGCTTGACGTTGAGTTCTGGGACACCATATATCGAGGAGAACACCTTGAAGCTTGCCTCGCATTGATGAGTAAATACAGAAATTAAGAGATTTTGGACAGAATTGTGACGTATGATGTAAAGTGGATTCTACGATAATCGCATGCGGAAAACGGAACGGTAGTAGAACCCTGGTCCAATAGCAGAACAAATGCCCTAAAGCAAACCTCACCCATAGGAAAATAATGATAACTGTTAGGTGGACACTACATAGGATAATTCACTGTAGTTTTTTGAGATCCGGTGTGGCATACGTAGGCGGTAGAAAATGCCTTCATAGAATATATTGCCAAGATCCCCAGATATCTATCACAAAGGCATAAATTATCTTCCTCTCGTATTATATAGATATAGACACGGTACAATTTTTTGCATCACTACGTCACATGGAATTGTAAAATATTTTTGTGGTTAGGCTCCATACGCGTGATGCATTTATTATCGCGTTAATTTAAGCCTTACAGCGCGTATGAATAGTAGAGCAGAAGTATTAGCATTAAAAAGATTTATCTTCCGTCGTGCAAGACCCTGAGAAATCTTTTCGGATAATATATGTTATCAAATATAGAAACTATCCTTTAAGACACACATAAAGACATTTATTCCCACACTTATATCTTCACACATTTGGTGATACATAATAATTATAAAACTAACAAAACATAAAGAAAAAAAATTGTAATGCTACATGAAAAAAATTTGTTGGGAAAAAAGGTTTTAAAAAAAGGCAAACGACATTGGGACGACCCCCCACGAGATGGACGACCTGCGTAATGTTGCAGGAAGTCGATGGATTGATTTGTGATGAAGCGAAGGACAAGGAATGGACCGTCTCTGAATAATAATTATTAACTTCGGCCCACTGTCTCCTCTTTCCTCAAATCCACAAGACCTTTCAGCTCCTACTCCTGCCTACATCCTGCTTGCTCGACTAGTATCTTGTAAAGACCAATGAGTGGAACAATTACGACAGCATTTCTGGTCCCTGTTGGACAAAGGAATATATAATATCTGAATTACATGTCTACATTATCATTATGGTGTTTGAAAGAGAGGAGAGGATGACGGAAGTATGTAAAAGATTAGGGAAGATAGTTTAGCGCAAGTGAATGAGTTTGTTTACTTGGGAACAATGTTTACGAGAGATGGAAGATACGAATGTGACATTGAAAGGAGAGCGATGGCAGGTAATATGGTGAATGGGGCATTGCATACATTTATGAATAGCCAGACGATATCTCACAAAGCTCGTTTGGCTGTGCATAGATGGGTATTGGTACCAACACTAACATATGGAAGCGAAAGCTGGGTATGGCAGAAGAGGCATGAAAGCAGGATAATGCACTAGAAATGAGAGCGTTAAGAAGTATGATTGATGTGAAGATAACTGACAGGGTCCGAAATAATGTGATCAGAGAGCGCTGTGGCGTGAAAGACGATATAGTGACACGAATTGAGAAAGGGATGCTGAGCTGGTTTGGATATGTGAAAAGGATGAATGAAAGTAGGTTGACGAAACAAATATATGAGGCAGAAGATTGTCTCTGCCTACCCCGTTGGGAACAAGGAATGAATATATACATACATGTCTACAAATGGATGCAAAATAAAGACGAGCTAAGACCTGCAGTGTGACTCAATTGTTGTAGAATATAAAAGATAGCTCAGGCTCCATGCTAACCTTATTTAATTACTGGGACTTTCAGCTCGAAGGCCAGAAGATGTGTGGTAGTGGGACAATGCATGTCCACCTACCTCACTCCTGGGACTCGTAGAACTAAAGGCGTTCCTCACTCCTACCATTTCGTAGCGGTCTTCTTTGGTTCTTTAAATGCATTCTGTTCTATATTCACACGCAGGTACGCAACCCCTCTGGTTATCTATCACAAGGTGGGTTGTGTGTACATGGGTGCGCGCCACATTGTTTTTGGGTTCACTTCCTCATCTTTAACACACGCGTTGGACGCACAAAGAGCAATGCATCCAATGATAGAGATGAGATGTCCGACGCGCGTTGACGATAGCGCAACCACTCATTCACCGGACCTGATATCCATCCCGATGCCAGGCAAAGCGTAGATAAGTACTAAAAACTGCCGCTGCGTGTCGGAATCGTACGATATAACACAGACAGTCATTTGGGCGTGAGCAACCTGTGTATGGCAGATTTCTTCTCTGTTTAGAAGTCGTCTGGGTTGCTACACTCGTAGCCATTCCTGTCGCCAAACAGCAGTGTAATAATTGTTGTGTTTCGGTTTGAAAAGTATAGAGAGCCATTATAATTACGGGCTGTGAAGAGGATTCCATTCCTGAGGGATGACTACGCATCTGTAACCATCTTTGACTGAAGTTGTTTGCAGCTGTCCGTGAGCTGCAGTAACCACTTCAGGTGGATTGGTATTAAATTCGAGCACCTGCTAATCAAATTTAGAATGATTGGTCAACGGTTAATATTGTTCCTTTCCACCCATTATATCCATGAACTAAGTAGTTTAAAATGACTTTTAATCGTTTCTCATATTTCATCATAACAATAGCACGGTGTTTCATTAAGATTAAAACCCCTAATGATTAGTAGAAACCCAGGAAAAGTAGATACGCAATCAAAACTACGCACCACACACTTGAAGAAGACGTAAACACAATACACACACGCGCGCGTGGTCCTGTGCTCGACTCACTCACAACTGATATCGGTAATCTCTTAACTGTCAATATATAATATAATTCAATAGTTTTGATTAAATTATATACCTATTCTAATATTGGTATATTAAACAAACAATAAATTAAAAAAATATGAAAAAGATATGCTTTATTTAACAATATTTTATAATGAATATTCTATTGAACAGAACATAAAATATACAAATTACACATATTAAAAGTTTAAGCTTTTTTTTCTACGATTTACATAGAAATAACTTGAGTTAATATTATTGTGCTATGGTAGTTGAACTTGAGAATGGTCGGATGTACTTTCGGCAGAATCACCGGCACCATTTGCTAACAGATCGGAGTCTAAGCGCGCTCTGGCAGCCGCTATTGCGCCTTGGCTTTTATTCCGAAGCTCAAAAACTTGTGTTATTGCATCACGGAAACACAAAAAATTGTAATCAATCACTCCTGGAAAAAAAATTATTTCATTTCATCACAATTAATAGAGCCCTAATTTTATATCTTAAATAGTTATTAAAGAAAGTATCTAACACACAATCGCTACTATCAATAGTTGTTTCATAAGTAGAAAGTTGATTCTTTTTCGTTAATTATAATATTAGCAATTTGTCAGACGAAAGAAACAAAAATAAGAGACAAAACTAACCTTGCTTTTGAAAATTCTCTTCGCGTAGGATACATACAAGAGCAAGAAATTTATTGACTTCGCGTAAGTAAAGCACTGTGCCATTATTAAGCTTTATGAGGCTTGAGCTTTGGCTATTGAAAGTATTCACTTCTGTTTCGTCCACCATTCTGTGAATTTAGTTAAATTAACACATTCAGCAAGTCATATAAAATGCAAATTACTTGAGATAATTTTATTACATACCCATATATACACGATATATCAATGACAACATCTATCATATCACAGCATAATTCATAACTTTGCATATCTACAGGGGAACTGTCGGTCGCTATGTAGATTTTGGAAACTACATCAAACAGGAATGCTTTTTCTATTCCAGAGTTCTACAGAAAAGAGATACACAGTGTATTCATTGTAAATTAAACCATAGTGACAATGTTATACAAATAACATTAAATTTTTCGATCTAAGCATTGCGTATCGAATTTACTATGAATAGTATTTAGAAGCTATGATAAGCTTAAAATTTACACTCTCGCATATGAACGTTTATCTATGCATCCAACCATACAGAAAAACAGGGAAAAAGAGCAGTAAGGCTGTTGTGTTTTGTATGTTGAGTGAATGAGACGAAAACCCATTTACTGGTGACGAGGCATTCTATCTTAGTCGTCAGGGATGACAACGTTACGTTTTTGACTGCAGCACTCATTTTGCCAATGAATGTATATGTAATGTTTTACAATTTATTCTGTACTCTTTGGATGAAATATATTTTTGGTCAATAGTCATCATCATTTCAGCCTATCATAATTGCACTGTGGAACATAGGCCCAAAGATTGCCACAAAGCGCGATCCTAAGCCATCTGCATCAATCGAACTTCCCGCACGTCTGTGCAGGTCGTCACTCCAACTTGAGCGGGGTCATTCCACACAGCGTTGGCCATTTGAGAACATTTCTCCTCCAACAATTTTTAGTTCTGTGAGCTGTGGCCGACCCATTGCCACTTTACCTAGCTGATCCTTATGGCTAAGTCGGGAACATTCGTTCTGCTACGGATATCGTCGTTGCAGACTCTATCGCGTAGAGAAGCACCGAGCATAGCCATTTCCATACCCCGCTGAGCAACATTGCTTAGCTGCCTCATACGTCCTGCAGTGAAAGACCCGGTCTCCGTTGCTTAAGTCGTCACTGTCAACGCACTAGTTGTATACTTTGGGACTTTAAGTCATACTCGACGAGATGTGGCTGTAATTTCATAATATGGGAGTGACCTGGGTTCAAATCATGTCAAGTACACAGGTGAGCAGAAAAAAGTTCCCTGAATATGATTTATTAATTATAATATACAACTTCTCAAGATTTGTTGTTGATTTTGAAAAACAAATATTTGTTAAAATAAGGCAATTTTATATATGTAGCATACTTTATTTAAGATTTTTTAAAATGCAAATGAAATAGTATTAAGTTTAATTAAATGAGATGATAGCCCTTTTCATTACTTTACTTACCGATATGAGTATATTTAAAAGGTTTTCTAATGTAGGCAGCTGTGGAATTAATTTTTGTACTACTTTACTGAATGCTTCAAATATAGAGTGATCATATATGGAGGTTAAGTGGAATGATAAGTGCACATGATCTAAGCCAGCTTCGACCAAGTCTTCATTTGCTCGATGATGAATATCTCTTTGAGATTCCATCTTATAGTCATCGTTAAGGCCATCCACCTGAAATTAGTTAGTGTTCTAATAAATTAATAAATACTCATCTATCATCATCAGTCCCAGAGCATAACTGTTAACCATATCAAAAATCGGGAAAATCAATCGTACCCCGAGCGCAAATGAAATAAATGGATAAGAGAATTTTCTTTACTAGCCTATTTAAGTTGACTACTGGAAATAGGCTAATTTTAAGATATGAAAATAGTTTCCATAATTTTATGTCGTTTGATCAATATGAATTTATTCTATAGTTGTCAGACAGCTTTAACATTGCTAACAACGTGCCAGATGCAATTTCAATAATTAAAAAATATAGATATTATAATCCATTTCAGGATGCATAGCTGTATATTAATTTTAATATGATAGATGATAATATTAGTTCTTAAATCAATTGCCAGACAGAAGTTCGGTTGTTTAATTAGGAGCCAGACCAATTTAAGTCTCGGATAGAAAAGATGAGTCAACTAATTAATTAGTTGCGTGATAGACTACCGTGCATGGGTCACAATGCCATGTAGTACGTGGCAAACGGCCTATGTATTACATAGGCGACGGTAATCACTTACCATCAAATGGCCCGCTTGCTCATTTGTTCCCAATTTTTTAATATCAATAATCATAGATAATTTCGTGAAGTAACATTTATTGTGTGTGACTTTAGTAGTGTTGCGATAATTACTAGTTTACAAAGTTATCGAAATAATTATTGAAATTGATTTTTAATTTCATCAAAAAAGATTATTAGATTATTTTTTTCTTAAATATTAAAATTGTATCTGGTGCTATGTTAGCAACGATAAAACTTTCTGGAATTGTAGATTTATATTGTTACCTAATAGGATATAAAAAAAAAGTCTCACTATGATTGTGAAATGTGCTATTTTTATACGTACAAAGGTTCTCTTTGTAGTGTAAAAACCTGTAGTGCGTACAGGTAAACGCAATTGCTCCTAGGTGCATTCCTACCTAAATTCTATATACATAGACGAGTACATATAAATATATACAGTGGTGGTCGTATAATTAGAAACACTACCAACGGTTCTTAACATTATATAAGATACTTCACCGAAATCGATTTTATTTGGAAATTAAACAATAAATAAGACAACAATATGTTCAACGATTTATCATTTATTAGAAAAACAAAATAAATCCCATTACACAAGTGCAGTTTCAATATTACATTACGGACAAACATTTAAATCAGTTTTAAGGTATGATCAATAATGGTCAACTAATTAAAAACAACAACAAAAAGTATAAAAAATGTATTATTTACTTAAAAAAATAAACGTTTATGTACGTACGTATATAAACGTATATTTATTTAAGTATTAGTAATTAGTATTGTTTTACGAAATAGCCACTATCCACAGCCTACCAATAGTTATAATTAATATTTAGTGGCGTATCCCTTATTTTCAATAACAGCACTGCAACGACGTGGCATTGATTCAATCAATATCATACATTTTTCTAGGGGGATTGAATGCAATGCAAATCATGCTTCAACAAAAGCTTCACATAGTTAGTTTTGACTGGTGTTACGTTTGTTTGAGACTTTCTTTTTAACAATATACCAGAGATTTTCTATCGGGTTTAAATCCGGACTATTTGCTGGCCAGTCTAAAACGGATATACGCTGTTCGCTAAGGAAATATTTGACGCTATTGGCCGTGTGTTTAGGGTCATTGTCATGCTGAAAGATCCAGGTTACAGGCAAATGATCTACCGAGTAGGGAATCATTATTTGCTCTAAGATATTTTTGTATTGCCATTGATCCATTGTACCTTCAATCTTCCGAACGGGTCCAACTCCACATACGGAAAAACACCCCCAAACAACTTTAATGTTACCGCCACCGTGCTTGACTATACTCATTGTGTATTTATAATTAAAAAAATTGTTTACAGGACGTCTAACATAGCGCTTTCCATCGGAATTTACAATATTTATTTTTGTTTCATCAGAAAATACCACTTTTTTCCATTAACGTACCGTCCAATAAACATATTTTTTAGCGAATAATAACCGCTTCTCTCGGTGTTGCTTGGTAAGAAGCGGGTCTTTCGAGAGATTCTTCCAAACAATTTAGGTTCCACTAATCTTTGGCGTATCAGTCTTGACGAGATGTTTCTCGGGTCATTAGGCGTAAAAACTTCATTTTTAATCTGGTTGGAGCCTTTACTTGGGTCTTTTTTAGCAACACGAACGATTAGTGTTTCTTCCCTGGGAGAAGTTTTTCTTGCCTGAACCTTTCTAAGAACATTTTCAACAGTTCCATGTGTTTTATAATGATCAATTGCATTAAAAACTTTCTTAACAGAATAATAAGCTCAGCTATTCTTCTGTACGCCCACTTATGTAAATTAACAATAATATTTGCTTAGTTGAGGCGTCACAACTTTTTTTTTGGTCATTTTGAACAAAATAAAATTCAGATGAAATTTTGAATTGCCGCCAAAATAATAGAAAAAGCCAAGAAAGAAATGTTATTTTCCAATTTCAAAAAAAGAACGAGCTATGGATGCTTTTTTAAAATGTTTATAATTCGGCGTCCAAGCGGCCAGTAACAGAAAATAAACTCCTACATTTGTAAGACACATTTTGTAATTAAAAGTATAATATATATTATGCGCTCATTGAGTTTTTATTTGATCGGCTATATTATTGCATGATTATTAATGATTGAATGTGTATTTTTTTTACGAACATTTGTACGTTGAAGTTATACTTTCTTTATTCATACGAAGTTTCTAATTATATGACCACCACTGTATATATAAACTAAACGAACGTCAGTGTTAAAAAAATTATGTATTTTTTAAAACTGTCGTTTAATGCCCGATAGCGTCTTGTCAACTCCGGTGACTGGCAGGTGGGAGCACATTTCCTCCACGTGATAAAAAAAAGCTAAGAACATTTTAGTGCTGAGCTCCGAAGTAAGTGGAAGAAGAAGATCACGCAGAAATGGAAGAAAAGAAGAGGAAAAGATAAGAATTGAATGCAAGGTGTAGAGTTGGGAAAAGACAGAGGTTGGGTTACTGGCAGGAAGACCTGTGGAAGATAGCTCATCGAACTCTATGATGTGAAAGTGGTCAAAAATAAATAGTAGTTTAAAATACCGCCTTCTGCCCAAATCTTGCAACCCGAAGCTCGTAACAATATTTTTAACACAAAAAAAAATCATTTTTTTTAGAATCGATCATTTCATGAATGATTCAATGAGAATTTGTAAAGGGACATAATAATTAATACCTCAATAGTAGGTACATAATATACCAATATTGATTTAAGTCTCTTAAGTTATTATGAACATTACCTTAACCTTAATAGTCTACTGCAGGACATATCCCTCTCTCTTAAGGATTTGCCGCGAAATGCCACGCTCGGCAAGCGGACCGGCGATTGCAGTGGCAGACATCTCGCATCTTAGACGCTGCTGTCTTTCTTCGGTCTGTTTATTTTTGGTCGGGTATTTTTAGACATTTTAGGTTATCTTGCCATCTGTCGTCAGCCATTGTGATTTAAATTCTTTGATTCGAAGATTTTTCTTTATTGGCCTCTTACGACACCCCAATGTCTTAAATATCGGGACATTATTATTAACCATCAAGCCTTTATTGTTTCTTCGGAGTAAAGTTTAATAAATGTACCTACAAAAATATTTAGAGCCATCCGACACTTGGCAGGATTATCGCACCTAGAATTCTCTGAATCGGTTTTGCTCTTGCTGTATTCATAGTTTTTTAGCATAACCTATGGAATACTATTTCATTTAGTGCGTTTTAAGATTTGTCGATAAAATTTCCAATTTGTCCACATAGACGTATGAAATATGGTAAATCGAGAACAATTTGAAACATTCCTAACAAAGCGAAGACTACCTAGTATGGCCATAAGATCCGTTACAGATTAAAATGCATGTATTTTTCAAAGAAACAGTGCAATCAATGAACAATAATAACATTTATTTGTAAATATTTATCAAAGTTTGATTGATTAATTAAATCAATTTTATTCAAAGTTGCACTTTGGCCAATGTCATAATTTCAATGATACTGGCCACTAATCTATGGATTTATGCAGTGTCTCCATGGGGAATTCAGCCAATGCTAGCTCTAATGATTAATAATTGATGCCGGAGTAATGTTTTTCTAACGGAGTATTATGTTCTCGAGCCAGGTTCGTGCATTGTAACCGAGAACAAAGTATTGCTGCAAAGACCACAATACATTTTTAAAATGTTTATCATTGAAAGTTTTTGCTACACGATCCATGATCGTAGTCTTCTCCTGAAAGTGGTACCCTCAGCGAAACCATGATTAATATAGGATGATGACCACCATGAATTTTTTCAAGAAGTTGGGAGGCTTCTTTAGAGTCAAGAGTCAACAATAAATAAAAAAATACTGTAATTGTTCTCTTTGACGGCCGACTCCATAATGTAATTTACCAATCACTAAAAAGAATAATATGTGACGTGGCAGCAAATCGAACGAAGTTCATCTTCTTTCCTCGGGATCGGAGCCCTGTATGGTAACAGTGTTTTGGACTGATGGGACCAAAAGTAAAAATTGACGATTTCCGGCCTTCATTTGCATTCAGAAGCACTTAGCATTCTCATGTATTGTTCCCAGATTTTGAATCAACGTACGGATATTCACAAATTGATAGCAATCAATTAAGCAAAAGTAAATAAAAAAATAAACTAAAATGAAGTATTACTACAAATAATAGTGTATTTCAATTACAAAAATATACATCAAAAAGGCACTACACAAACATATCACAGACTATTGATATGTGTATGAAAATGTATGATTACTTATTTTTCTCTACCACTATTCAACCCACATTTGGGCGTTCAACCGTTTGGTTGTAGCTCTGGCATATGCACGCTTGGAAGTAATTAGATATTCCTATCTGGCTCACGTGCATGCCACGTCTCATCTTATATCTTTTATACTGTTTAAGAATATACTGAATAAATAATAACATAGGAAGAATTTGACGGTTACGAAATAAGTAGACAATAACCATATCTATAACATAAGTAGAATATAGTCTGTCATCTGAAACTACTCGGTTTATGAAAACATTTAACAAACAACATACAAATAATAAGGAAAAGAAGTATACATAGTTATTATTAATAAGATGAACTTACTTTATGAATAAAAACTTCAAACTTTATATTGCTATTTACTCTGTAAGCCTTTGTAACGGTAAGTTGTAATTTGTCTAATGCATCTTGATAATCATCCTGTAATCGATAAAAGTACATGAAATAAAATATAATGTAACAAATAAATACGATAATTGTGTATAGGACAAAGCTAAGCTGCAGGGGGAGTGTCATGGGCCAAGGACGAAGCACGTTGTTTTTATTATGAAGTTTTTGAACCACATTCTTAAGCAGGTTTGCATCTGATGAAATCTATATTACTTATGAACCAGCCAAGTTCCACAGAACCAGTAATACAGGGTCCCTCAAAGTAAAGATTAATATTGAATAAAATTTTATTTCAAATTAAATTTGAAATTGTTGAAGCTGTGAAACTGTTTTGGAGATTTTAATTTAATTTGATTTAAATAGTAATGAATACTTTATTTCATTATTAAATTACGTAGAGTAGCGGATTTTAGTCATAGTATATTTCCAGGGCAAGAGTCCCCGTAAACCGATGACATTACTTCCAGTATGATTTGAACAGATTTTCCTTGTTTGGTAAGAAACTTGATGACGGAAGATACTCTATATTCTCCATTTTACAAACTTTCTTCCAAATTGAGTTGCATAGTCGTAAATAGTTCGAAAACTAATGATATGATTGTGACAAAACTTTAATTTTATACTAATTAAGAGTCATTCAACACGTTAAAGCCCTTAACGAACCTGCTACCCCTCTTCCAACCGCGAAGTTAAAAATGCAACCTTGTAGTTAAAGCCAACACAAATAGACTGATATATACCGCGACGGTGCGTCACCGCCCGCACAACGTAATAGTCGACCCAGTCTGCGTAAAGGTACAAAACAACAGTATACAATCAGTTAGTAGTATCAACACAGACACAATTCCCCGCCTATGTATAAGAGCGTATCGTGTAAACAATACATCGTAAACAGATTAACAGGCATTATTTGGACAACACAAGAGAACTGTTCCAAGTCTCACAAATGTTTCTCTGTGCGGGAATCGAACCCGCGACAAAGGGCGAAAAAGTGGCATAACGCCGCAGCCTAATGTATAGCCGCAATGCCAAGTGAGCCGTTGTATTAACTAAAAAAACTCTAGGTATATATATCAACATTTTCTGTTGCTGAATAACGAACGATGCTCTGTCGACCGAGCAATAGTTGAATCACAGTACTCAATAAACGGATTATGCCGTACCCAAATACCAGAGACTAGTGACAGGGAGCATCACCTCTAGTGATTATCTCCTCCTGGCCGGTTTTGATAACGGCTTCAATTTCCGAAAAATTTTGAGTGCCTTAAATGTGCGTTTGCTCGTACAGAAGCATACCATCCCATATATGATGTAACACTTATGCTATAAGATCGGTGGAAGACCTCCTATCAGTATTGAGAAAAAATTGTTGCATTCAATCTGCCACCCCTTGCTTCCCAAAGTTATTGTAAACAGATGCTTGGGAAAAAAACCTTCAAAATATCATAGCTATCTTCATGTGTAAACCCAGTGACAAGCCTTGCTACCCGTCATGTTGTATCTCCCAGGCAATTTCACACAATTTAAAATTTGAGTGATGCTAGCTTAAGAAATTAAACCTAAGTGATTCACATGCTATTAAATTGATGGCAAGCCTTGATCTACTGAAGCTCCTTCCTCCAAACTAACTTTTATTTTTCATTTTAACTTTATAGGTTTTTGAATATAGTTGTAACCATTGTCTAATACTTAAAATATCCATGGTGCTTAGGCATGACTATGTGATAAATATTGGGAAAAAAAAATAATACATAGAAGAAAATACCTGGGCATCTATTACAAAGACTAGTGCACCACAACCTCCAAATATAGTATCAGAATCAAAAGTAGGATCAAAGAAGTCTATTTGTCCAGGAAAATCCCAAATTTGAAATTGCACAAAGCTGCTGTTGTTAATATCGTCTTTCACTATTTTATTTGTTGATTCCAAGAACAGTGTTTCATTTGGTGACATTTTGTGAAAAACTACCTTTTGTATAGAAGATTTTCCAGACCTAAAATAAAGCAAGATTAATATAATACAAAATTATATCCATCATCAAACTCAAAGCAATAAAACATTTAATCATCGTAAACTTGAACCTTCTTAATCCCATAAGCAGAATTCGTGGTTTATGGTCTTCTTGTAGAGAGGTGTTATCATTTTCTCCATTAGGTTCAAAGGGTCCATAGCTGAAGTCCTTTGGGAAGGAACCCACATAACTAGATTCATCCTGATAGCTCTAAACAAAACCACAAAATAAACTTATATTGACAGCTTAAACGTATAACAATAGAACAAAAATGATACTCACCATAATTATAATATATTATCTAACCGTTAATATAAAATAAACTATAAATCTGACTTAAAATACTACATTTCCCAGGAAGTTTCTTAATGAAAATAAATAGTAAACTTATTGGTCATAGCACCACATCTAACCAAAGTAAAGCAAGTGAGAAATTCTTAATTTTTGAAGTATGACATAGTGTATAATCTATGACAAAGAGTATAAATTATAAGTCTATGGTTATATGAATGTAATAACTTAAGACAAAACAAATGCATTTTTCTGTCATCGGGATCGGAGACCAATACGGCACCAGTGTTTACCTATCTGTCTGTGTCATTATAAAATTTTCGTATATGAATCCATTCGAGCTTACAAACTTATTCAAGTATATCGACGGTAAAACAATATTCAACTTTCATCAAAACGAAAAACTATACATCTAAACTAGAATTAAAAATTTATGTGAGACACAACCATCATTCTTCTTCAAATTAGTTCCACAAGTCGGGCAAATAATTTGTCGATGGAAAAAATTCTAGCGTGGAACTAGTAACTACTGTTGTAGTAATAAGCTTAAAAACGAAAATATTTACCACAAAAATGTTCGTATGGAATACAACAATATACCAACCAATTCTATAAAGCAAGGAATAACCGTCTTTTGTCTTCAAGACAACGTTATACCCATTACGCTTTACAAAAACACCCCATTTAACCATTAAACATTTTTCTGGTGTAAGTAATTTTGAGCTAAGCATTATTTCTAGTTCTTTGTTCAGAATATGCTTATTATTATTCAACCTAGTTAAGTTTAGTTTAAAAATATTCTATAAGTTTACCCATTACAAGTTTTGAACAGCAAACTTTGCTTTTAACTAGGTCTTTGTTACCGCTTCAGGATTTATAACGTAATTTTGTAATTGAACAGTTTTTACTTATTTTGCAAGTGGAACCTTTGAAGGCTGGGGTAAACTGTCACTTCAGGATGGCTGCCTATATATTATGTCAAATTATTCGAATAACCGCGGGCATTGTGTGTTACACATCTTCGACTCACCTGGGGAATAGTAGGCCTCAGAGGATACTATTTCGCAGCCACACATCACACAAAACGCATTCGCGCGTGGTTGTGAACGAACGGTGTTGGTGCGCAGCGGACCTCTCGCCGCTTCTGCTGGGCGTATTGCACTTTTTGCACCTCATGCGTCTGAAAAATATATTAGTGAACCCACTAACTGTTGGACTAAGTTGCATGCATTAATTGCTCCGAACGCGTGATGTCCCTCGTAGACACTCCAGGTACCAATGGCTTCGCCAAGTATTTACTTCATAAATTACATAGCGAACCGCGTCGGTTTTGCACGGATAGATCTGTAATATATATAAACTACATGTGAATGTGTTATACATATAAACCTTTCTAATGATGATGAAAACGGTAATGAAATCCACAGAGATATTTAGAAGATATACTTCTTTTTTTTTTAACTTCTTGTGTTGAGTGCATTTGTACCCATCACCGACAAACGCGGATTACGTCAAAGTTTTATACTGTATAAAGATATGTATGTACATATTTATGCCTTGTTCCCAACGGGATAGGCCGAGACAATCTTCTTCCACTTGCTATGGTCCCGATATACGTCTTTTGCTTCTTTCATTTTCACCAATCTTCGCATGCATGCTCGTTGATTTAGAGTACTCTTGACCTGGCCTTTTTTCAGAACGTCTCCGATTTGATCGTGAAATGTTCTCCTAGGTCTTCCTCTCTCGACTCTACCATTTATACTCGCCTCATATATTTGTATCGTCAACCTACTTTCATTCATCCTCTCCACATGTCCAAACCAGCTCAGCATCCCTTTCTCAATTCATGTCACTATATCGTCTTTCACGCCACAACGCTCTCTGATCACATTATTTCGAACCCTTATCGAGGTATCTTCACATCAATCATACTTCTTAACCCTCTCATTTCTACTGCATTTATCCAGCTTTCATGCCTCTTATGCTATACCCATCTTTCGCTTCCATATGTTAGTGTTGGTACCAATAGTCTATGCACAGCCAAACGAGCTTTGTTAGATATCGTCTAGCTGTTCATAAATGTATGCAATGCCCCATTCACCATATTACCTGCCATCGCTCTCCTTTCAATGTCACATTCGCACCTTCCATCTCTCGTAAACATTGTTCCCAACTAAACAAACTCATTCATTTGCTCTAAAGTATCTTCCCTAAATACATACTTCCGTCATCCTCTCCTCACTTTCAAACACCATAACCTTTTTCTTATTAACCTTTACTTTCATTCCCTTTCTTTCCAGTGCTCCATTCATTATTGTCACCATTGCCTGCACTTCCTCATCCGACGACGCAAGTAAGACTTGATCGTCGGCGTAGAGCAAATATTTGACAAGCAACTCATTAGTCCACAATCAATCTCCTTCAAATCTGTCAAACAAGTATCCATGAATAAATTGAACTGCCATGGGGATGATACTCAGCCCTGTCTAACACCTTTATGGATATCAAACCAGTCCGTGTACGCTTCGTTCATTCTGGTACAAGCTCTGGAACCCTCATATAGGGATTTCAGTGCTCGTATCAGATCACTGCTCACTCCATGCAAAGATAGTGGCGAGCAAAATTCATCCCTCACCACTTTGTCATAGGTCTTCTCCAAATCTATGAAAGCGCAATAGACTTTTTAGTTCTTAGCCAAATACTATTCAACTATGCACCTTAAGGATCCATGCATCCCATCCCCTTTCGAAATCTTGCTTGCAAATCCCATATATTTTCATCAGTTTCATCCATGACTCTTTCTATCAAAACTTTAGCATACAATTTGCCGACGACACTGAGTAGGCTAATACCTCGGTAATTTTTACAATCTTGTTGCGAACCTTTTCCTTTGTACAGAGGCACGATAACAACCTTGCACTAGTCTCCCGGTGCCTAGTGCCCATTGTCCAACACAGGTTGAAAAGGCGATACAACTGACTAGCTACCACGCCCTGTCCAGCTTTCAGCATTTCGACCGCCATCTTATCATATCCCACTGCTTTACCTGCTTTCATGCTCTTAAGTGCTTTCATAAATACTTATGTCTCTGATTCACATTTATTTGTTTCTTGAGTAGGCGTTCCTGCATCTGCTGGTGCCTCAAGTCTTTTAAATAGACTTTCAAAATATTCCTTCCATCTCTTTAGTACACATTCTTCTCCTTTTATAATATTACCATTCTAACTTCTAATTTTAGAGAGCTCTGTAATTGCTGACTTTTAGATTGCTGATTTCCAGAACATTTTTATTTTCGAACAGAAGTTATCAGAAAGGCGCCTATCAAATTCATCCTTATTCTATTCTTGTCTTCTCCTAACCACCTCTTTCACCAAAGCTTTCAATTTTTTGTAATCCTTTCTTGCATCCTTTATCCTCAATGATCGCAGAGATTTTTCTATAATTAACTTTTGTCGCTAACCAATCCAGTCATGCCTTCTTCTTTTCACTCACAACTTTCGGCACTTCTTCATCCACCCAAACATTCTTATGTCTTCTACCTTTCCTCCTTTTAGAAACATCACATACATCAATCGCAACATTTATCAATCCATCTTTAAATGTTTTCCAAAACTGTTCTATCTCACATACCTCATCTAAATCAGTAAATCGCTCTTTCAACCGTTTTTCATTTTCACATTTCACTCTTCTTGAAATTTCTCTACTTTGACTCCCTCTAGGCTTGTTTCCGGTACAACGAGCTTTTCTCGCCACCGCTTAAATAGCCCACTTATTCGAGACACAACCAAAAATGATCAGATTCAATACAAGCCCTGCGATGCATCCAAGTATTTAAAAAAATTTAAGTTTAAAGATAAAGATACATAAACAAATATACCTACTCAAAAAATTAACTTGAGGGATTTGCATTGCAGCGGGACATTTGCTAGCTGGTACTTAAGATTCAACACACAATCTATAAGTGTATACTTAATATTTTAAATTCTGTGCATATACATGTTTAAACAGTTTTAAATTAAAAACTAATTTACGTATTTTGAAAGTTTTTTTTAATCGTCCTTATCATTCTAAAAGTGATATAGACTATGTTTTATCCTATTTAATTAAATGATAAAAATACATATGAAAGAGTTTGTATGTTTCAGCCATTCAACCGTGCAGGACTGCACGATTATGAATGAAATTTGACAGGGATTCACATTATGCCAAAATATCGTATATATCCTGTATACTGTATACTTTTGTTTATCTCAATTAAGACAGATTCTCTTGAGACAAAATTGGTGTTCCCAAGGGCGAATTCACGATATAAGTTGACTATAAAATAATTAGTAATTGCGTGAAATACATAGTACATACTTAAAAAAAATATATACATTTTCGTTAATCATAAAAACTTGGAATGTAAAATTGACGAGCTTATCTTTTAAACGCTTTCCTACTTATGTACATAAGACGACTATTTTAAACTTATTGAGAAGGAAGGGCGTTTCTGTATAGTTAGAGAAGAGCTATAACATCCCGTACAATACTATTGGATACGAATAATCGGAACAAAGTACCAACTCGATCGTTCATAGAAAATCATAAAAGTTATCCTTGGTAAATTAAGATAACAATTCAATTATTTTATGGTCTCATGATTTAAATGCTTTCAATTCTACAATTTCTTAACATTTTAATCAGCATGTCTAGTGGCTACAATTCTGGCGGCATCTTTTGCTTCCTTTCTTCTTCCTTAATTTTGTAGGGTTTAAAAGAAAACATCAAATATTAATAATTTGAAACAAAAATTTTATCAAAGTCAATATTTACATAGTGTTAATTAATTAAACAGCACACATACAAAGAACAAGAAAAATATAAAGTAATGAGTTTTACTTGTCCATGGGATAAAACATATTCGTGTAAATATATTCTAAAGTGTTGTTAAAAAAAGTATATTTTTATTTATTTTAAATACTTGTGATGAACTAGTTTTTCATATTTAATAATACAAGTTACAAGTCGGCGACTTCTTGAGTTGACAAAAACATTCGGATTCAAGCACGGTTTGCATTTGAGTAGACAAAGGGCGAGATAGGGCTGCAATCATACGGTCGGTGCTTGAACTATTATCAGCAACCCTAATTCGACGTTCACGTTCTATTCGCAACTTTTCAATATGTTGTGCATGCGCTACACTGCGTTGCAGCATAGCTAAGCTGTCTGTACGAGCGGGGAACCGTTCTATGTTGCTAGAAACTTCCCCTACTTCCGCCGTATCGGTATCTACAATTTCTTGATGATTTAAAATCATACCTAAGTTTAACTTCAAGTTTGTTGTACCATCTCTAAACAGAAGATATATGGTTGCTTGATCCAATACTCTTAAGGAGAAATATTCGTTTATTTTTAAAGCCTTCATTTTTATTTGAAATGGTTTGAATTTCTGCGTTAACTTTTTATTCTTTTCGTTGATAAAATTGTCAAACTCTATTGCTAGCATTTCTTCATTATCAGTTCGCAAAGCATTCGCTTCTACTCCTCCGAGTTTTAAAATATCAGGATCTTTTACAGCCATTTGAGTATCTATCATTACCTTTTGTAGAACGGGAGGATCATTTAGTTCGTGCCATTTCCAATGTGACACTGGGCCTAATCCCCGATCCAGGACAGCACCTTCAGTTTGGTTGTACTTCAACCTTTGAAATGTCAATTTATTATTACACGTAATGTCTTATGTTATTTTTACATTAAATACTAACAGGTGACGAAAATCTTAAGTTTGAATGTATATAACTAGTACCGCAGTAACACTAGTATGAGATAACAAATTTTATCATATATTTCCAGAAAGTCAATATAGTATGTCATATGTCATACTGTATTGACTTTATGAATATAAATGATGGAAATAGTAAATTATTTTACCTTATTTTACCAGCATGGTCAAGCACGACTCCATTCCCGAGATAGTCAAAAGTCGCGAGAACAGTTATAGGACGGGCTCTTCCTTTCTCATCAGGTTCTCCGTTACTATAGACTACGTAGCGTTGTCCCGCATTCATTTCTACAATAGTAGTCATAAAAGAACGCATTTATTTTTCATTAGCACACAAAAGTTAGGTTAGCTTCTAAACAGATAATGAAAATCATCTGATACATACATCATGTGTAAAATAAAACGATGCCATGCAGTTTGCCCTGCCCTGATTTTCATGACATTTTAAGGCCTTTCTCATAGTCTCCTTTTACAACACCGTAAGGAAAGAAAGAGCGTAGCAGATTCTTACGCCGCTACTCTTATAGTAGTAGTACTAAATCATAAATGTTTTATGAGAAGTCATTAAACGTTTAAGCACGCAATTATTGACATTCCATTATTATTTTAATGCATTTTAATTAATCTTCATAAAATATGACATACCTAGTCACAAGAGTAATAATGTTAATACATTCGAAGTGCAATTATGAACAGGAAGCTTCCAATTTTTTTTCTTCCAATTTAGAAAAGGGGACAAACGATCGAGCAGCTCAACTGATGGTAAGTAATCACCGACGCTTACGAACATCCACATAATCAGAAGAGTTGCACGTCCTTTACCGGCCTTTAAGAATGGAGTAAATAAAAAAAAATACTTAATTCGTATTTGTTTGTAAATACCGGTGACAGCTGATTCCATAAAGGAGCACCATGGTGGATTGACAACAATCTGATGTATTGGAATATTGATTAAAATTTTAATTCTGTTTCGATTTACGGTGATTGGGATAATTTCGAACGCATACTTGGAAAACTCACCGAAGTATATACGATAAAATATGCATGAAAATGCAAGTTCTCTTCGCAAGGCCAGTAGGTTAAGCCAATCAGAAAGAACTTATTCGACGTCGATTCGAGTCGCTATTCGTTGGATGCGATCATATTGAAGGAGCTGTAATTGGTGTTTCTGGTGCAGAGATGAGAACCTTACAATAAGGCCGAATTTACATCTTGTAAAGTTGCAATCATTGGACCGGCATGAAACATTGAGCACTTCTATTTGGTCAATTGGTCTTCTCACCAAGTGACTACGAATGATGGAACACGGATGAACGTCGCTCGATAAATCAACGTCAAGATTTGCGTCTTTTAGGGTTCAATTGGACTATTTTGTTGGTAACAAATCTTTATTAAACAAAATCTCAACTCCAGACACAAGTTTATTCTAGCACTCATAGAGGTGTTACCGACAAATATTTGCGGTCTTGATACTCTCATGCTTTATCGTATGACAATCATTTTATATTTTTCGAAGAGCTCTTGTCAATTGTCAATTAATTAAACTTTGAAGTTTCAATCTAAACTAATGTTTATACAAACTAATAACTCATTTATAAATAACTTATGGACATTTGATTTCTTTATTTGCGACACTTTTTCATTGAGAAAACTCTTACAGTGAAAGCTGCGGTTGAGGAAATAGAGAGCAGTTGAGAAAGTCTAACAAAGTAGGTATGTAACCAACAGTCATTTTTAAAACGCTTGTAAAGCTAGCTGAAAGATTGTGTTACGCAGTATCGGCAGGTACATCAACAACTGCTCTGTTGAAAACCATAAAAGGTCGGGGCGACCCCATTGCTGTTAGGACCAGAACTATTATCGCGTGAAATAAAGATTCCTGCTAGAACCCTGTCGCGAATTCTCAAACAAGGCCTTACTGGATGCTTACCATCATACACAGGACATGCCCTAAATCAGTTCCTACCAATTAAGAGTTTGTACGTATTTAGTTAAGTCGGGGAATGAGTACTTTAGTACCGACTTAACTAAATACGAACTTTAATCCTTTAGAATAAGTTTATTTGCACTTCTTGTTATAACAAGCGTTATAAGGCTTAAATTTATATTCTCTTCTTGTTAGAATAATTTAAGTTATTTAAATACACTTTCTGCTACCACATCTTTACTTGACGATACACAAATGGAATGAGTGCTGGCGTGGCGCATTACAATGATACATGGTTAATGTTGGAACGAACGTGACCGGAATGTCAGTTGAATAAATTAATGATTAGTCCAAACAGAAACTGAGCCTCGCCAACACAGTTAAATTAATCCAATGTATTATGCTTATGCAACAATACATAACTTATGTTCATGATTTTATATGTACGCTAACTATTTATTACTAATTAACTACGCTTATTTTAACGTGGTAGAGCCAAGCGGCGGCTTTAGCTGCTGGTCAAATGCGCCGCCTCGGCCGGATTAATACCACGACCTCGCGGAATACCAGCGTGAAGTAGAGGCATCTTGTGCTTCTGCGTTTCATTCGGTGAGTGAGGTAATCGGAGGCCCACTCCCCCTCCCCATTCCACTGCTTATCCTCCCTCCCATCTCCAAAAGGCCGGCAATGCACCTGCAACACCTCTGGTGTTGCAAATATATATGGGCGACGGTAATCACTTACCATCAGGTGAACCGCTTGCTCGTTTGCCGCCTTTCCCATAAAAAAAACTATATGCCTAAACGCTAACAAGAGAGTGGATCAATCAAAACGCTTGCTATACGCTAGTGGGAGAGAGAAATGTGCTCTGTACATATGATTTTTTTTCCGATTTTACAGCTCTACACGGCCAATGCAAAGCTCTAAAGAACCCTAGCTTAACTTATTGGAAAAGTTTAACGTGCTCATCATCCCGCAACAATTTAATGAATTGCGTAGACTTACACTATTTCTTTTAAAAAAGATAATAGAGAGTTTTAACATAAAATAAAACTTACCTATTATTTTTTAATCAATATCCGGAATCCATCTTGAGTCAAACACCAATCTTTCTGCCGAAGTCAGCATTTCCGGTTACCTCACCGCAGATGGGTGCCCCCACCTCTGCTATTTTTGTTTACTTAGTGGGTTTAGGCGCCAGCTATCGTCATTATGGAGCTCATGATGCACCAGGTAGCCCTTACCTGGATTCCGGATATTTATTAAAAAATAATAGGTAAGTTTTATTTTATGTTAAAACTCTCTATTATTTGTTTCGTATCAATATCCGGAATCCATCTTGAGTGATCTGTTTGTTATCTCCTGGTGCCAATAGTTTATGATGATTAATGACGCTATAATGTGTAATTATGCATGAGATAATGGTTAGATATTAATAAAAAAAATATAATCGTTTAAATGTTTTAATCATATGTATGAGAAGGTACATTTATTTTATTATAATTTAATAAATTACACTCATTAACATTCCTCATGAAACTGGATCAAAATAATTTGAAAGCGACACAGATTCGTTAATCATTGTATCATTTAATTCCTTTTGGTAGTAATTTTGGAAAGTATGTACAGTTTTCCAATTACCAGTTGCAAGAATTTTGTCAAGAGGAAAATTTTCTAACCAATTTAGAGAAGTCACTGCCGATCATACTGATCCAGGAGTGGCTTCAATACCAGCGTCTCTGAAAAGAGATTTTATCCAACCTGCAATCACAGTTCTGGATGCCGGCTTAGCATCACCTCTTGCTGTAATAAACAGATTATTAATTGATTTTCTACGATGTAAGGTCTATGTCAATAATTGTCTTAACCAAATAATTATATTCAAATTCTTATCAGGGTGTTCCTTAAGCCTCCAACCAGATTGTCTTTGATTAATATTATCTGTTTTGGAACCAAAAGATGGCCATAGAGTTATTGTATTTTGTTCATCTACTAGACTATTATTATCAATGCGCAACAAGGTAAGGTAAGGTCGTGGACTCTACGCCCAGAAGCTAAGAGTAATAATGTTGCTGTATGTCTCGACACTTGATATAGGTTATTTTGCTCAGGACTATGTGAACTCATGTACTGCAATAAGAGTTTAGGGTTCCAAATTGGTGATTTAATAGGTTTATTGTGTGCTAACGATATAGCTTTGAGGATATGTTTTATAAAGAAATTTGAAGAGACAAGTTTATTTTTGCCGTTAAGTGGGTGAATGTGGAAATAACAGATTTATGCACTAAAATTGTTCTGTAAGCAAGACCTATATCGCAGTGTAGGTGTGCGAGATAACGAGCAACTTGCTCAGCGTTAGGGAATTTATAATCAACTGTGTGAAACTCGCACCATTTCTTCCATCTCTTCCATGCTGGCTTGTAGGTGTTGATCGTAGAGCCCCGCCAGCTTGATATTAGTAATTTTTGTTCCTGATCTTTCCACTCAGTCAACATATCTTCCCACCCGAAATCAGCCAAGCTTTCAATTGCAAGTCCTGAATCTGAGGCGGGTGCGTGCCCGTTCTGGTGTCTATTAAAACATGTGCTAAGTCTGGAATCAGATAAGGGGAACTAGAGCTCTGCGTTGAACATCCGATTTCCAAAACACTTTGTTCCATTTCGGAGCAATTAGTATGAACAGTCCGCTGGCTTGATTTAAGTGACTGAGTACCCTGGGAATGAAATTCGGCGGAGGGAATAACCACCCTAGTTGATAATGCCATTGGTGACAAAATGCGTTGTGGTGTTGTGCCTGCTGATCCTGTACGTCCACAGAAACGTACCTCGGTATCACATGAGCTGTTTTCGACGCAAATAGGTCCATATTTGGCTCTCCCCACATCGGAAATATTTTTGATGTCGCTTCTATTGTGAGGTGCCATTCCGGGCAGGCCTTCTGACGTGACAGAGCGTCTACCTCTGTATTGAATCTCCCTGGAAAATACTGGGCAAGAAGATGTACATTCAGATTGTCCAAAAGCGCAAGTAGTTGTCGAGTTTGTTCTAGAAGCTTTTTGGACTTTGTTCAGCCTTCTTTTTTTATATAGGACACTACTGTTCGATTGTCCGTTTGAAGAAGAACTTGTGCGTCTTGCACTTGATGTTGTTCCTGAAGTATCGCTGCATAAACGGCAAACATTTCTTTTGCATTTGCATGCCAAGATAGTTGCTTCTTCGCCCAGGTCCCCCAAAGCTTTTTGTCGCCGAGTTTAGCGCCCCAACCTATATCGGATGCGTCGGTGGTCAATAGGAGGGTTACCGCCTTCATGTGTATCGGCATACATTGGGCTATAGTTTTGCACCACCATTGCATGTCTAAGCGAACTGCCTGTGCGAGACTTATTCGGCGATAAGGATGGATCTTTGGCAAATGTCGACTGAAGTATTGCAGTGTTCGACAGTGAAGCCGACCTCTCCGGGTTACGTAAGAGGCAAAATTGAGTCTCCCCATTAGCATTTGATATTGTTTTTGAGAGACCACTTGCCAATTTTTAACTGTTGCTGAAGTGCTTTGCGTAGCGATAGGCACTTTTGCTCCGACAAGGACTTTGCGTTGCGTTTTGTGTCCCATGTTATGCCGAGAAACTCGAGGCATTGTGTCGGAGCCAGAACAGACTTTTCGAAGTTGATTTTCCAACCCAATAACTGCATTATTTTTATTGCTAATGCTATGTCGCTTTGCAGTTGTTGCAGCGACTGACTGGCCAATAGAAAGTCGTCCAGGTATACTACGCATCTGATACCTTGGCTCCTGAGAAACTCCGCCACCCAATTGGTTATTGAGGCAAATGTTCTCGGAGCGGATGAAAGGCCAAATGGTGATCAGGTCATTTGAAGCAGCTGGTGCTGTTTCGGATCCTGGTGATAATTCAGCCGCAGGAATCTGCGATGACGCTGCGCGATAGGGACGTGGAAGTATGCTTGGCTCAAGTCCATTTTTGCCATCCAATCTTTGTGCTGCAGGAAGGCTGGTACTCGAAAATGACTGAACAGTTGGAACGGTTTTGTTATTACGAATTTGTTCAGTTGTTTCAGATTGAAGATTGGGCGGTGGTTGCTATCTGGCTTGGATACCAAGAAGAACGTGGAGAGCTGGAGCTCAGCTCCGCTAGTTCGAGTACGCCCGATTTTATCATATTTTAAATCTGATTGGTCATATCGAATGAGGTCTCTGTCCTGTAACTTTGAATAATCTTTGGATTTGGAAATATCAGTGGCGGCTTCAGCGTGAATGGAATGTATGCACCGTTTAAAAGTTTGCATATCGGTTCCGGTGCACCCAAATTGCTCCAAACACATTGAAATTGCTTTAGACAGCCGCCATGAAATGTTAGAGAGTCATTCTGGGCGCTTATTTTTGAAAGTCGTGTGAGATCGCGTTTTCTTGTCTTTTTGATTATTTTGGCCCGTTTTGTCTCGCGTTTTCCTCTTTTCGAAGAATTGTTTCGACGAAAAAATATTTCGTCACTTTGTTTACTTGTTGATGGCTTCTGATTTTTATAAAAATTATCCTTCGATTGAGACTGAGGTATAGGCCGGGATGATATCAATTTATCCGCCCCCCCCAATTTTTTGAAGGTAGTTTTGAACAGACTCGTCGTTAAACAAAGTATCTAAACTTGAAGGTATTTTATGAAAGACACCGCGATGAAATTCCTCCGGAATTTGTCGTAGCAATGCCTCCCGACGTAAATTAATGAAATCAGCACGCCTGCCACATACTATTTGTAACAAATCCTCAGTTACCTTACTGTAAGTGGACTGTTTGGAAAATAATGATTCTACCTTATCGAATAATAAATTTGGAGTCAATGTCTGATTTGGATCACTGGCCCAATCGACCAACGTTTGTAACGCTTTTTGTAATTCGTCCTTTTGGCAAAGTAAAGCATTGGTTAGCCCGGCGAAGGAACGTTCTAGCAGATACGAACGAGGGTCATCACGCAACATTGCATTTTCGAATCGTTTTAACGAGTCATTAACATTAAGTTCAACGAAACCGGGGTAGCTAAATATTTTTTTGAGCGTCGGCAAACCGAATGGCATACCAATCGTCACACTTAAAGTGCTGCAATTCTAATAATTTTTTAACATACGATTCGTTTGCTCGTGCGTAAATAGGATCTTTAACCGTAGTGCTCAAATCGGATAATTTGAGCTGGTTAATTCTTGCCTCGCCTTCCGTAGGCCGGCGTAATATTAAGTCATTTGAAGTATCGTTCGTTTTGATGTTATTTTGGCTTGAAACTTCATTATTTTTTGAAATAAGGTTAGTCAAAAAGGCCACTTGTTGCGATAAAAATTCAAAATGTGCATAACTTACGGTTTCGTCCATTTTCTTATTTCTCGTTTGGCTGTAGACACCGATGCTAGATGAATCACTGCTATTCGAACTAGGTGATAGAGAACGCTTACGTTTTGGAGAACTTTGTGATCCTTCATGCATTTCGTTAACACATCTTCCATAATTTTAATTTTACGGTGAGGTATTAATTATTCACAGGAAAAGAAAATAATCTTTTTCGTGCTTACTAGCTAACTTGTGAACGGCGCGAAAAACGACGCTATAATGACGATACCTGGCGCCTAAACCCTAAACCCACTAAGTAAACAAAAACAGCAGAGGTGGGGGCTCCCATCTGCGGTGAGGTAACCGGAAATGCTGACTTCGGCAGAAAGATTGGTGTTTGACTCAAGATGGATTCCGGATATTGATACGAAACAAATAATAGAGAAGTATTTTCCGTTCTGTTTTTAAAGTTATTTGAAACATTCGGAAATTACGAATGAAATTTTTTCGCTTCGTGCACCATAAAAATGAATTAGAATAAAATATTTTTACGTTTAAGAAAAAGTATAAAATATAATCATAAAAAATAGAGTCGGATACTTTACTGTAGTCCACAAGATGCGAGTGATCTACACAGTGTTGCGGGAAGTCGATGATTGCAGGTGGCTCAGGATCGAGCTGTGTGGCAATCTTTGGGGAGACCTATATTCAGCAGTGGACGTGTGATAGGCTGAAATGATGATGATGATTATGAATTTATAGTAAATTATGGTTAGCAAACCTACGGGTGACTGCAATACACTGGAACTGAAACATGGAACTTTAGAGGACAGGCTACTTTTTTTATTCCAGGAAAGTGATACCGGAAAAAAATTCTGTGGATTATTATATTATATGCTGACTTTCCTATGCTTAACTTTGGGCTTAAATAGGCTGATACTGTTGAAGATTCACTGGTATTTTTGACGGACTTCCCGAACATATTGGAATAACTAACTGCCCCGCTTACAAATAAGTACATTAAAAACAAATTAGTCTAATATAAAAAAAAATCCTGTCTAACCAGTTACTTAAATTTCTATTGTTTACTAGCGAATTCCTGGGGCTTCGCTCGAGGGATATTTGAATTTATATAACGTATAACAAAATTCAATAGAACCATTCTCAACGAATTAAGTATTTTATTGAAATAATCAACATTTTTTTACATACCTCGACGCTGCTGACCATCTGGGTCAATTTATTTTAGATTTTAGATCTGCCATATTGAAGATGGTTTGCAGCAACTGAAGTCACTCGGTACTCACACCTTCGCTATATATCGGCTACTTAAACTCAAACCCCATATGAGCATCAAACCCCACAGTGTCTGCTATCCACACCACTCGGAAGCATCAACTCTTTTGGCCCTCAGCGGCGAATCTATTCCGGTGTATCATGATACCGACAGTCCTCTCTCTACCCAGCGGCCCCAGAACGGCCGCAACAGTTGTGCGGCCTAACTATGGTAACAGAGGATAGGAAGAGTGGCGTATCGCATCGACACACATCGTATATTAAAAACTCCTACATAGCCGTGGAGGGCACGGAAAACGGTAACAGCTATAATGCCTCTTGGTTCCATACGTGGGTAATCAAGCTAAGGGTCGGGGGAAAAATACCATACGTAAATTATCCAGACTGATCGTCTAATCGGCTGCAAAACGTGGCACGGTTATAGAAAATCCTCTTCTTGTCTAAAGTTATCGTTGTGCTCGAAATCTGCCATGAGTATCAACAAATAAGCTGTATATAGCAGTGGTATAAAAAACTGCCATCTCTTTTCTTCCCGTGGGTATGATAAGAAATACTAAGTAAAGGAATAGCCTTGAAAATCTCATGGCATCCGACAGATGGTGGGTTACATGACATATCAAAAAAAGCGTGTCCGAACGTACACATACCGAGACAGGCAGAAGATTGTCAATTTATATGCTAAGCGTGTGATGTTGGCAAATCCTCTCACACGAGAGGTTTATATCCAGTACTATCAGCAAGCTGTCGAAGAAGACATAGGAATTCTCACTCGCTCAACAGGTATACAGGATACGTGAGCGCAGTACCTAATATCAGTACCTAGTTAGTTAGGTACCAGGCTCCCTACATTCGTAGTAACCTCTTATGAGACAGTACTGTACGGAGAGCTCAAACTTAAGAAAGCGGTACGTTTGGATCTACTTAGCCGACTTAGTTATGTTTTTAGGTCAGACGATAAGCTATACAACGATTACACTTTTACCGAAATCGACCCTGCTGTTTTCACAGACAGACCAACAAAATATCTAAAAATTATTTAATTGCCGTCAACACTCAACAAACATACAAACTTTTAGTTTTATTATATAAATAAGTAGATATATTACTGAGGCAATCTTTTTGTATAACGTCAGTTTGAAATCGGTTAAAATTTAAAACTAACTTTTCTTAAAAATTACTAAAACAAAATGATTACATATCACCTTCGGCGTTATAATAGTCCAGTGCAAGTCTACCATTCCTATAGTACCATCGCCCTCTTCCGTTTTCATCAAACTCCGCTAACGTTTCACCCGTGTCGTAATACATCAACTTTTTACTTTTATTGTGTTCAAACCAATCAAATTCAGGGCGTGAAGGTGTCATACGATACACGTTCAACTAATATAAAAAAATAACTAAGGTGATATAGGTGTAGGTTTAAATAATTAAATCCGCAAGGATATTATATATGCTGCTTTAGGAAGAAAGCGATCATGCGATAGCAAGATAGGTTATAATTACAATTATTATTTTATTTTCGGGCTTACTACGTCCCTTTGTTATAAACAATGAAACTACAATTACTAACGTGTCCTTCAAATATTAAATAAATAAATAAATAAATTCTTTAGTCTGTAGTAAAACATATATTATTTGTGTAACCCAAATAATTTAAACTGAGGTTAAAGGTGTTAGGGAGAATATACCACATTTTTCTCCTAAGGTCAATCTCATCTGCACGTGCACCCTGCTGTATAATAAACGAGGCTCTGTCAACCGATAGATGGTGGAAAGTCCATCCAATTATACCGAATGCAAATCTCACGGAATATCATTTCAGTTCGAGGTTACCGGCAAGCGGCCCGCCAGCTCAGCTAGGTGAGTACGGGCAAATCTTCCATGGTTGGCTGCTAGCATTAGTTGGTGCTTTCTTGAGAAGGCGTATGGAAAGCAGTGGACTTATAAAAGACTAATGAAGAATTGTTAAGTAATGTTAAGTTAAGGAAATCTTGACATGCCCAGTGGATATATGTATTGTTTCGTACGTTCAGACAAACGCATGTATGAGTGTTTAGACCTCGTTTTAGACAGTCACTGCTGGTCTTTTTAATAGGATCGGTAGGAAGAGTCCCTTCGAAAAGTGGCGAACACGATGGATGTTCCAAAAAAAGTTTTCTACCCTCTGTTTGGGTCAGTTAAAGTCTCCACTGTCTCTCCTACGTAGTCTTAAAGTTTTGGGCAGATTTGACCGTTCTCAGTGGGAGGCCGATTAAGACCAACACCGTCGTGGCTGTGGTAATTTGGAATAGGGGAAACGCAGTCTTGGGGAATGGCGACGAGAAGAACCCAGTTCGGTTTAAGAATGGAGGATTTACCCCCGTAAAAAAGAGTAATCCATACAATTACCTTTCGAACAATTTTTTCTGTCGGCAGCATAGTCCAGCCTTTGTCAATAAATGAACGATTAGATAAAACATATCGTATGGATGATTTAGGGCCTTCCTGGTCACCCTGAAACGGAAGCAATAAAATAACACGAGACCATTGAAAGAAATCTAACTCCCAATGATATTAGGTAAGTACATTAGTTTAAATAAACTGTTACTAAGTGTAATTGAATTATATATAAAGGTATAATGACGTAGCGCTACTTACGATGTCCGACTTTTTGCTCTTAGACATTTTATGTATTATGTTATTAAATATTTATACATTATAATTAGTTATATAGAAAATAAATAGTACGAAATATATAATTCCAAAAAAATGCTACGTAAACTTGACAATAACACACTGACAATCATATTGTCAAACTAAAGTATTTAGTTTGGTACATTAATTTTATACTCTTTGCTTAAGTAATATAAAAGATAACATAATAAGAATTACTATACTACTAGGTACAATTACTCTCTGCCGAGGACAGTTTTTCCGGAAAACTATAATCAGGATATCTTTAAGGCCAAAGTGAACAGACATCTGGCAAGCGTGTACCATCCTAGGCCTCGTCTTCGCCTTCCATCGGGCAAGATTGAGGTCAAACGTAAGCCTATTTTTCATAAAAAAAAAATGAATGAAAAAGATCCCGACTGCGTAAACACTTTTATTCCCCCTCTCTTTTTGATTTGCTGACGCTATTATTAAAATTATTATGTTATTATAATTATAATTTTTTTTTTTTTTTAATTATCACTTCCACAATGAAGACAAATTCAACTATATCTCATATGTTGAAATCCATCAAGCCGTTTCGAGGTACAGGTACACACACTAGGAGGCCATACGTAGGTACATACACTCGATACAATATATAATTAATAATTAAACTTACTGTTTTATGAGTCAAATTTAATTGGTGTTCCATTACTGGAGAGCCACGGTCTTCCGTATTTTTTAGAAGAGCTTTAGAATCAAATTCCTTTAATGTTGACTCAAATATTATAGGCTGAACGTCTTGCTTGTGAATTTTCTCTATGAAAGGGGCTTTAGTCTTTAAAATTTGTTGGCCAATTATAATTTCAATAACTTCATTTTGTCTTTCTTTTTGTAATAGTACATAATCAATGTTTATCTCTAATTCAGAATCTACACAAATAACACAATCCGATAACTTGCGACTTTTATGACTTTGATGTCCTCGAACAGTAAGGGGTGAAATATTCAGGTCTGACAATTTTGCCGGTTTTTTTCTTTGCTCTCGGGTAGAAGAAGACTGTTTAAGTTGGAGCATTTTAAATAGCAAATGATCACTAGAAGATTTTCTAACCCTTACTTGACTTAATTTTAAGGCTTCAGATGTAGGAGATTTATCAATATTCTCATGTTCAGGTTGCTTTGTATTGCGGACAAATTTATTTTCTTGGTTTTTTAATTTTACTTTAGATTGAGCTTTAATTTTTCTATCGGAATAGCTAATAATCCCTTTGCTAGTTTTTTGAGAATTTTTTCTTGACATTAACAATGATTCCTGTTGTCCTTGATTATTTTTACGTTTTACATCATTTTTTAATGCTACATCGTTTTGTAAAGGATCAACGAGCTCATCACCACTTTCTTTTACTTTTTTTTTAAGTTTTACTACCTTTTTATTCATATTAACACTGGAACCTTTCAAATCATTATGTTCTTTTCTTACTCGCATTTTTGTTTTTGGTGAAAATGTACCTTCGTTGACCATTAAATCTTCGTGTTGAAATTTAGGTTCATTTTTGTCAAAAAGATTTTGATCTGAATCAGTTTTTTTACGTGCTATTTTTGAGGTAAATTCCTCGGTTCCATCCATAAACAATTTAAGTTTATTTGTTTTCTGTTTCCTATTACCTGAATGACCTCCTGTTATATTTTTCCGTTCTTCATTACCGGTAACTGTAGCACGGTACTTTTCTTCTATTCCTTTCTTTCTTTTTTCTCCGATTTTCTCATTATCGTTGTCTGTTTTTGATTGTGCCTTCTTATGTATGTCTTCGATCAATTCAGTAGAACTTTTGTGCTCTTTTATGTTACTATGCCCAACGTCAATATTAGGAAAAACGTATCTAAATACTTCTTCGGGACCATTATTTAAAATGTGTGTTTTGGTTTTTGATGGATTTTTCATATTAATGTTATTATGTGGTGATAGAAAAGATATTTCTTCGTTCAGTGTCGGCGGTTCCTTTCTTAAGTTCAGCGATTTATGTATTTCCCTGCTAAAAACAATGTTCAAAAGAGTGTTACATTTAACATAGATAAATCAGTATATTATACAGGAGTGAGAAATAATGAAGACCTTTTATTGTTCAACAAGTGTCTAATTTTGGACACCCATTTCGCAGCATATGTTTTGGTTTCATGTTCTTGTAAAATTTTATTCGAAATAAACTTATCATAGATTTTCTGACAAAATTTGCACTGCTCTCCACAAGTGAACCTCCTACTTAGACAGTAGTCGCATATAGCGAGAATGTCGTTTTTCTTAATAGAAGTATCTTTTAATATATTACTGATTCGTCTAAATATACTTTTACAATGTTGGCAGATAACATAACTTGATTCTGAAAAATCATATTTGATTAAAGCAAAACCAAAACAAGAATCAGATAAAGAATTCTACAATACTAACACAAATTTTTATAAAACTTACCAAATTGCAATAATAAATCATTTAAAATAATTGCATCATCTTGCTTGTTATCAAAAACAAAACCGTGTGGTTCCAATAAATTGGTACCGGTGCATAACTGAAAATGAAACGATATCGTCGGCGATATACAAATATACAAGTGCCGGTTTTTCTTTTAATTAAGTCAGTCATTAAGATCTGGGTCAATTATCACTCTCTTTGTCTTCTCACATAATAATAACACGTGTTGTCAAGTAAATATGTAACTACTCACATTTTTATATTTATATATCTCAAAATCCGATTCTGAAATAACTTTTTGGAATTCTTGGCATTTCGAACAATCATTACAACACCGACATTTTCTTCTGTAATAATTGTGGAAAAAATTTAAGTTTATTCTGTCTATCTATCCGACACTATTTGATGTCAATTTTAAACTCTGTGCATAAAAATTACATTATTAATTAAATGAATAGAAAAAAAATTGTACCCAGTGATAATTGACGAAGGCCGTTCCGCTAGGACAACACACGATGGACCATCGTTCAAACTTACATTACTTCTTCAACACCAGAGGAGCTGCAGGAGCGTTGCCGGCCTTTAAGGATATTTGGGGGATGGGAAAGAGGATCAGAAGGGTGAATGGGGAAGGGAGGAATGGGCCTCCGGTTACCTCCCTCACCGAACGAAACGCAGAAGCACATGATGCCTCTACTTCACGTCGGTATGTTGCGAAGACGTAATACTACCCCGGTCTGCCGGAAAATTCGAGCTGCAGCAAAAGCCGCCGCTTTTACTCTTATAATTATTTCTTAATTATGGTTTATATGTACAGTATTTTTTACGTTGATTCACACTATTTTCATTTCTAAAATGTATTCTACACATACATTTGTTGCGACCAAATATTTAATTGGTTTATAAAATTTATATAATATTTATTGTTATAAAATCTCATGGTTGAACAGATATTGGACTTATTGACTGGCGTACTATGGACCGGTAGAACAATTTAACGTTTTATTATGTTTCATAAATAATCTAAAGAACTTCTGAAGAATGATCTTGAATGTCAGTGGCATTTTTAATTTTTAAAAAAAATTTTAAGAGATCTAAAGTTAGTTTATTTCATATGTGAAAGATTTTGTTTTCCTTATTTACATTGTTCAATTCATTATTAAACAAATAGGGCGACCATTAATTCATCTACCGCAGTCTAGACATAAACCGTAATAACTAGTTTTACCTATTAACCGTAATATATTACATTTACAAAAATACAATAAATTTTACCTGTTCATAACTTTTAGAATTTTAAGACTATTAAGTAATTAATATCGAGTATTAATTAGGTGTGTTAATTAGTTCTGTCTATATCAACTACATTATGTTGTACACTCATTACAATTCAAATAAACTCAATCCGAAAATGTAAATACATTCATAAATTAAATTTAGGTGTCTGACTGTAGTTTCAAAAGAACTGCCTTTTCTCAAGTTGCACGATAACGAAACTTAAAAACACGTTTTGAAAATTTTTGTCTCTCTATCGGTCTAACTATCTGTTTGTCCGGCCTAATCTTAATAACAGCTGAACCTATTTTAATAGAACTTTCATAGGTTACTTTTCACATATTTAGGGTCACCATTAATCATATTAAGTAAGAAGTAAAGTAACAGTGCAAAAATACTTACTGGCCTCCCTGCTGGACAAATCCTCCACTCATTTTTAGAATTCAATTTCACCACGCGGGCCAGTGGTTTTCACATTATGGTAATATTGTTTTGTGTTTGATTTTAGTACCGGTGTTCAAATTAGGTACCTATAAGTGAATACCTCTTCTTACTGATAAACATAGGCCTGTCCAAGTAAATACCAGCATAAGTCTCCGATGGATATACGGCACGTGCAGGTGTGGTTGGCATTTAGAGAAAAATATTCTACCTAAATATATTATCTCTTAATCCCCAACAAGTACTATTTAAAATAAAACTGTCACCTATAGTGGTAGGTAGATTTTGGCACGATCCTGTTCAGCATAGCCAAACGGGCTTTCCTCCCGAAACAATTTCACCTCTCCGGACGAAATGATGTGACAGATGTCGAGCCTATCTATTTATAAAAATACAATATACTTAAATGCTGTCTGATTTTCTAAATTTTAGTAATTTAAATTCATTTTATTAAAGGTTATGGTGAAGTACTCCTGGCGCATTTCGAACACGGCGCTCACTACCATGCACCTACTCGTACTATTCGCAATCTTCTACTTCGCATGATATATGACTCGTGAAACCGCAAATCTAAGCACAAACACAGAACCCATCGATTTCATCATCCAAATACTGATGTGATATTTAAAAATATAATGATGCTTTTTTTTTTTTTATGAAAAAATAGGCCTGCGTTTGACCTCAATCTTGCCCGATGGAAAGCGAAGATGAGGCCTAGGATGGTACACGCTTGCCTAGATGTCTGTTCACTTTGGCCTTGAAGATATCCAGGTTATAGGCCTCCGGAAAAACCGACCTCGGCAGAGAGATGCTGTGACAGAGACGCATGTGCAACATACTCCTAATATTTGGTTGCCTGAAAGAGATCGCTATGCAGCGATAAGCCGTTTTTAAAAGTTTTCTGTATCTTTTTCTATTGTAGTGTACAATAATTTATATTCATCCATTCATCATACAATCAGAACCGAATACCAATAATTTAATGTGTTGCATTGGCTTGACTGGGATTTAAAACCAGGACCCGGGAATCAGGGGATAAGTAGGTACGCCAACAAATGAGCCACGTGGATATAAATATCAGAAATTAAAATCTACATCTAAAATGTCTCTTAGACCTATTTACCTAGTTGATTTAAGGATCTAAATAACTTAAACTTTACGAATAGAAATGCGTACCCTATGTTATATTATCTAATTTCAATGTAAATATATATCTAACCCAACGTTTCTTAATATACTAAATTAATTTTTATATCTATTTATAAGGTACGAAAGACATATTAAGTCAAATTGAATAAGTCAATAGCCGATGACATGACGAGGACCAAAGAGTATACAAACACTACACTAAACTCTCAGATTAAGAACTACTAGAAGTAGTCAAATATTACGTCTCAGAATGTAAGTTTTAAATGAAAATATGATTTAACTGTAAAAGAGAGGGATGCAGCTACATATCTTATGCATATCAGCATATTTTTTTGGCTGTTTGTCAAATAGCACCTAAGAAATTTCTCAATACATTGTTTTTTTGTGTGAAAGTGAACTTCGAAATATGTTATTAATAAAATACTTTCAAATAAAATAAAATAAATTATAACCCAACCAGATTGAAGCCCCCGGCAGGGAAGATCAGTCGACCGTGGGTTAGGGAGAAAGGGAAAGAAACCGGTAGACGATATCGAGGAGCATCGCCTTCTACATTTGAGCATGGAATGGTCCGTCACGAAATCCCAGCTTCCAGCATACTTTGCTTTTTTTTAATAATATTTCGAGAATATGTGAAGTCCGCCTACCCGCACTGGAGTAGCGTGGCGGGCCTTTCCCGGCGCCAAACCTCTCTCAGATATTTGAGGAGGCCTTTGCTCAGCTCTGGGCACTTACAGACTTTACTTTACTTACTTTTACATTTTGTTTACCCTTATCTTGATAATGTCTGTTACTTAGGTAGTTTTCTGCTTAGATCCAGTTTCTGTTTACAGATAAATATAAATATAAGATAACTCGTTTTTAAGTTAAATAAAAAGACAACGTTTTTATTGCACACCAAAGATAAAATATAGCAAAAAATAATTAAAATATAAGCCTTAAAAGCCGTGGATGAGAATCATGAAGAAATTGAAAACGTTGCTTAAAATGTTCTCTATATCATATACTTCAGCAACATGAATCTTACACAAAATCTTTGGAGTCGCTCAAGCTTATCCAGTTGCTTTTCGGTTAAACCAAGATAGGTGACATCCGCGTAATCAAGAATTGGAAGAAGAGACTGCAAGCGCAATCTAAGTGGCAGTAGAAAGAAAACTTCGTAATCTTCTCAAAGAACCGACAAAGGCAAAAAGTTTCCGACTTACTTCTTGTAATTGAGGTCCCTATGAAAGTGTTTTATCTATGATAATGCCCAAGTTATTGACTTTACACTTTTTGGATTACATTCCGTCAAAAATAACGAGAGGAGCCATATGCAAATTAGATTTCTCACTTAACTCGAGCTACTAATTATTATAACTTGTCTCTTTAATATATCGACCTTGAGACCATACGCCTTGCTCCAGAGACCTACGTTCATGGCATCAATACCTACAGCTAAATCATTAGGAGAAGCCTAGGTGTAAATTTGAAGATCATCTGCATAAAGGTTAAGAGAAGAACTTAACTTGGGAACTTGGGCTTCAATACGGGTAAAGGATAAAACGCTCTTCTCTACATCACAAGCTGAGAATTGATTAATAGCAAAAGGCGCAGAATCCGGAGTTGTAGATTGAAAGATGATTTAAATTGTTAATTTTTGAAGCCCGATTAGTGTTGGACGCTGCACAGGAGTGATGAAAAATATATTTTTTTTCATTGTGTATATTTTTTAATTGATAATATTAAGTACGTCAGATTACATGTTATAATTTAAAGAATGAAAGACATTAACGCCAGTAATCAGTTTCCTACAATCGACAGTAATCCACAATCAACTGAAGACACCACACACACTACTCTACACAGAGTACTAGTATATATGTCCTGCCACGCCGCGTTCTTCGGCGAACTATCGTCAAAGATTAGACCCATTTCCACCCTTATTCACGGTATGCCTAGCCGAGGTCTCATACCTCTTTAAGAAGGCCTTAGGGTTGCCGTGAGCCCTACTGTAGTTAACGAGTCCTTTCGTTAACAGGGGTCGAAGCACAGCAGTCGCCGGTGTTGCGACGTCGAGCGTCGAGACTGCGCCCCTTTTATTTATTTTACTTGTGGGCCTTTTGCTTGCAAATTCGGGTTATACTTGCTCGACCTCGTACTGCACGGACGATTGCAGTTGTATCTATGGGATGACAGGTGACAATGCTATAGTGTAGCCTCATAGTATTAGATTCCAGCTAATGAGGAAAGTTTAATACTATTTAAGCAAACAATGAAAAAAAGCTAGGAAACTGCAAGTCCAGTCCTAGGATGAGAGTTAATAAAATATTTTTTTAAACTAACTAAAAAATATCACATTGTCAGTAAATGAAAAACATCTAAATCCATGTTACTTTTTAGATGACTATTATACAAAGGTAAGCCTAATCAAGAAACTGTAGTTGTGCACAAATGAAGATGCCTAAGATAAGAGAAATTATGTGTGACAGATTTGAAAGATACAATAAAACAAAATGAAAAAATGTGGTTTTAATTTAGCATGAGTTCATTTATTAGGTAATTATTTGGTATTTGGCAAATATTAAACTAACATAAGGCTAATCCGTTTTTTGCTTAAAAAATTTCATTATTTTTTGACGTAAAGATAATGGACTTCCTACTGGCTTCAATACAAGTTCTTTAGTGCAAATATTATGCAAAGGCCCAAAAGCCAATGCTACAACTGTACATGCAAGACATATAACATTGTATGGCATACTGAAATCAGGAGTTGGTAAGGAAACCATTGCTCCATTAGTCCGAAACACAGCTGGATACCCTGAAAAACAATTTAAAAAATGTATGTATTAAAAGTACATTTAATAAAAAAAAAATTGTAATTAGATAATATTTTGCTATTTACTTACATGATTTTGATGCATTTACAATTGAATCTATAGTACTTCCAGTGATAGGAAGGCTAGTATAGTTCCTAGCTGTTGGCAAATTAGCAGAAATCAAAGCAGATCCAATATAAAATCCATGATTGGCATCAGGTGGATATTCTTGCCATTTTAAAAATACAAATTCAAAATCAATTGTAATAGTTAAAGTAGACTTAGGAGGCAAATACAACAATATCTCTAAGTGATATGGCTTTTGTCGACTCTTTCCAGGTGAATAGTACAGGGATTTAACTAGTTTGCTATTTGCTTCACCATTAATTCTCAAAGAACTTAGTTGTAATGGTAACCACCATGGTGCATTTTCTAATAAAATAATATCAATTGGAGCCCAGTAGTTATTTGTAATTTCAGTTACAATACCTCCAAATTCTTTTCCATACCCAAGTATATAGCGTGTAAAGCTAAGTGGTGGTGGAATGGTCACAATAATTTTATCTTTTATATCATATTTAGCACCAATGTTAATCATATAGTTAATTAATTTAATATCATAGACAGCAAGTGTAGTTTCACTACCTCCCCTCTGAGATAAAATTACATTATTTGGAGAAGGATTCAACTTGAATGGAAAGGTGCCATTTGAGGAAACATCTACATATATTTTACTAGATGAAGACAGGGGGCAGGCTCCAGGTAAACCTTGACCAAATAATTTTCTAAATGACCAGTCCATACTGTCTATAATTTTAAAGTCATAAACTAATGACACAGTTTGCTTTATTTCTAAGTTAACTTCAGTGCAATTATCAACCTTGCACATTTTTCTTACATGTACACCTATGGAATGGTAATTAGTATTATGAATCATTCTAGAGTTCAATAATGATGAAAATCCATGACTAGATTCACAAGGTAACAATTTCTTCCATGGAGTTAAATTTTCAGTACATACAATTTCTCTAGGCAAGGTAGCATATCTCAAATGAGAAGTAATATTCATACTAGGTTTTACTGCACCCATTGGAGACATGGCCATCTGTGGTATTACAGTATTAAAACTGTCAATAAAGTTAAGAGAGGCACAAAAAAGTCCAGAGAGAGCAGCACTTAATTTTCGCCATTGTATGTCTACATCTTGAACATCGGGTGAAAACCATGCATATAGTTCAGCTCCAGCAGCAGCATCTAATATTGGATAGCCCCATTTATTATGTTTCCATTGACCTTCAGTTAAAGTTAGATGTAGCTCATCTACTTGAAAACGTGACATTACTTCTCCTAAAGACCGTGGTGCTAAGTCAGAATGCTCAACTGAAAAATAAAAACAAGCTAATAAAACTATTTGTAGAACAGCCCTTCTATTTATATAGTCTTAAATATAAAGTATCTTACAAGATGATTCTCCGCTAAGGGTAATAAATTGAAAATAAACATATAGATGAGTTGGTGGTAATGGCTTAATGTATATTTCTTCTTTGAAATCATCTGCACCAACACATATAAGTGTACTTAACAAAGTTATACATATCGCAACAACCTTCCACATTCTAAAAATATGTTATTGAGCAATGAGCAGACGCATAGAGATAGTTTTATTATATTTTAATACAAAAGTCATCGCAAAATAAGAGTCTTCTTCTGTCACTTATCATCAATATATGTGTACTCTGTGCTTAACATTGTGATATAGAACCCAGCTAAAGCATTTCGGTAACCTACATGGATATGTACCCGATACCTACGAAAATCGATTTAAAATTTTTAGTTTCTAATCGTTGAGATTATTTTTAGGTTTCCATTTTAACATTTATCTAAACGTTATATAAAGCCTTGAAAATATCATGGCATCTGACCGATGGCGAATAAGATTAATCTCAAAAAGGGTTAACCGAAAATACACATAGGTAGCGAAGACGGTCGAGTGGTTTGGTACCGCGATTGTCAATTTGCATGCATTGCATTGCATGCATACAGTATGCAGCAGTATTGCAGTAGTGTTTTATAATTACTACAAATTTAATAAAATCTATTTTCTAGTGGCCATAATTGAATCAATTAATTACGTATTTTATAATTTAAAAGTATTATTTTTACTTTTTTTACTCGAGTTTTGTGTATCCGAATACTTTATTTCGTACCATACCTTTAAAGGGGTCGGCTATCTGCTGTGTATTATTTATTCTCGCGCCAATAATTTACGCTGTATGCTACCTATACTGATGACAAAGCACAGCGAAATAACGCAACGAATCAAAGTTCGCAGTACGTACGTACTGTCATGTGCAAAGTTGTAATATTATATTATGGTAAATAAAATATTCTTCGCTTTAGAGTTTTCCGTTCTAACGTGTTCTTTGTTTGTTGCCGTTGTAAACCGTACTAGAGATAGGTAATATCGCTTTTACAGCGTATTGAATCCTATCTATATATCAGGTTTTGATATCAGATATCGAATCTATATATTTCTATATCTATGTTTTGGTGGAAACCTATGGTGCTTTGAAACGAGTTTATAGATATGAGTCTTTAACGTTTTGATATACATATCGGTAACAGTGCGAAGGTTAACGAACGTCTTCATATTATGTTTTGATACCTTGATTGACAAATTATTTTTAGTAGGTCTGTTGCATCGATTCATTTATATTGTAATTTTTTTAAATACTAAAATTGTAAATTGCTTCATACTGTGTATGTGTTTAGGTTGCATACATTGCGTAGGTGATAATAAATTTACTAAAACTGTTTATACCCATTTACAATAAATAAGGTAGGTAATGTAGGAGTATTTACCACGTACTTGGTAGTGAAAGAAAACATCTTGAGGAAACTTGTATGAATGAGAAATAAAAAAACCAAATAATATTTCAAGAATACTTGAAATCCGCCAATCCGCACTGGCATAGCGTGCGGGGTGTCGGTTATTTAAGCATTTGCCCTACAGTAGGCTTTTTCAGGCTGCTACCTTTTTCAGGCTTATTTACAAGTTTATTTCATGATATATGCCATATCTATAATAATTTACAAGGTTATCGTAATTTATTTGAACGTGACTTCTATTGCGAAACCAAAAATAACGTTTACATAAATTACGACAGCAGCTAACGCCGAACACGAAACTAAAAATAGAACACTGAAATCACAATTAACTTTAATGTATACAAAACATTACTACTTAAGAAAATCATGGTCAAGGCCTAGTAAATAAAACTGTAGCAGAGCTAAATTTTATGATGCAAGTAATATTATTATCTAAAGTAGTTTGACATTTCTATTCAATGTATATATTACTTAAACCCTTGTTACACTAAAAATGAGGTGTACAATGAGCTAGTTGTCATTAGAGTCAATCTACACTTATTTATTTCAAGTACCTATTACTTGCTCTCTTTCGCGTGCACCTGGTTCAATTCTTCGCCTTCGATCGGAGTACCGTACAATCATATACCACTCTGAATCTTAATCGTTACGTAGTTTGTTTCGATATCCAATATATAGTTTATGTACCGTCCAATACATATATAATCGATTTTGTACCGATATTTAGTTATTGTATCTAAGTACGTTTTGTATTGCCCATGCTGCTGAGTCTATCTAACTCAGCACACCACTATTTCTATGACACATTGACAAAATATCGAATATCAATAATTCGATATCATAATAAAAAAAATAGTTTTTATGTCAATCTCAACTAGGAAATGTCTTATGGCTGTATGGACTAAAGTCCTTTGCCTTTCCCAATAGGGATAAATTAATAATAGGAAATGTCTTAAACATTTTGATTATTTTGCGTTTATTGAACAATATTTAATAAATTTATTGTAACTTTTACGAGCAGATAACATCTGTTTGAAAAGTGGTGCTTGTATTGTCAAAAATTAAGTAAAAATAAAGTTTTACAAAAAATACAATGAATTTAGATTTGAAATATTCAGTTTAAGTAAGAATTGTATGGTCAGCATACGTTACATTTATATTAAATTTCTGACCTGCCTTATGTGATCTAATTTAAGCTAAGATGGATAGTGAATTTATTGACACATCAACCAGTTTACGCCTACAACTTGGATATGGAATTGGCCATGTCTTGAATGATGTTTGTGCGAGCTTATGGTTTACATACTTTTTAGTATTCTTTCACTTAGTTCTTGAATTTAGTTCTACTCAAGCAGGCAACTTAATGCTGATAGGACAAGTGGTAGACGCTTTAGCAACTCCATTTGTTGGGTATCATTCCGATCATACTGATAATTTTATAAGTGCACAATATGGCAAAAGAAAGCTGTGGCATTTGTTTGGTAAGTTAAACTACAGTATATCTCTTGTGCATCCAAAACATTTTTTACATTTTTTTAGAGCATACTATAGCAACAACAACTATTTACAGGCTTATCACTTTATTTTTTTAAGGGATGTACGTGTTTGCTTACTGTACTTCAATATCATTAGAGAAATATTTTTGTGTATGTTTAGTTATGTTAGTTTTGTGTAATATGTGTTCTTCCTTGGGATACATATATAAGTAATGCCTCAGAGAAGCAATAATGCCCCCAAGAAAAATTATTTGTTTACTTTTATTTCCACAGGTACTATTTGTGTTCTGTTATCTTTCCCATTTATTTTCATGGATTGTATTGGATGTTCAACAACTCATAAGTGGGCACAAATGTATTACTTTGCATCATTCATTCTAATTTTTCAAATTGGATGGGCTGCTGTTCAGATTTCACATTTAAGTTTGATACCAGAACTGGCTGAAGATTCCCTTATAAGAACACACCTTACAGCAATTAGGTATGATATTTTTAGTTTTTTTGCAATTACAATTTGCTAAACATTAACTTATATTTTTGTATAGTAGAAGTATGTGTGGAGATAAGCAACTTGTTTACCTTTGTATGTGTGTGTGAGTGTCAAGCTTGCCCATAACAGTTGCACCTAGAGTTTTAAACTGTAAAGTCCAATACGGCACTATACAAAGATCCTCTCGAGTTAAATTAATAATTTAGTCTTATATACTAGACTATTATTCATGTAGCCAGTATTTTCAACACCAGTATTATAGTACTTTTTAAACTGAAACATGTGTGACTGAAACAACATAAATTCACACTATTGCATGACAAGATAATGACTTGTACTGTAATGTTTCCTTTTTAGATAGTTATATAGAAATAGTATGCAGTTTAGTTAACAGTCCACCTGATGGTAAGTGGCTACTACAACCTTGCACACCTGCTAACAATTTCAATCTAAGAAAATAATTGAGTGTGTTATTGACTGTGGGGACTAAGGCTCTGAGGCATTCCTTCGTGGGAACAATGTACTTGTTTTCCGTACCCTTCAAACTGGTGGTTTCACTGATTATTAGTAGCAGAATGAGGTTGAAATGGCTCTGAGGCAAGGAGTCCCACCCCCTAGTAAAATATTGAATTTTTCTATTTCAGATATGGGTTCACTGTATTTTCAAACCTGTTTGTATATATTATCACTTGGATTATTTTACACATTACAGGCGAATGTGATAAGGAGGTATGATTAGCCTAATTTTACTACACTTATCAGCTTTAATAAATTTTCCATAATCCAAACTCAAATGTTTCTTTCCACATACATTGAAATACAACACATTCAAAATTACATATCATATTAATACAACATTTTTGGCTGTATGTGTTTATGTTATGTAAAAATAAAGTTTTACAAAAAATACAATGAATTTAGATTTGAAATATTCAGTTTAAGTAAGAATTGTATGGTCAGCATACGTTACATTTATATTAAATTTCTGACCTGCCTTATGTGATCTAATTTAAGCTAAGATGGATAGTGAATTTATTGACACATCAACCAGTTTACGCCTACAACTTGGATATGGAATTGGCCATGTCTTGAATGATGTTTGTGCGAGCTTATGGTTTACATACTTTTTAGTATTCTTTCACTTAGTTCTTGAATTTAGTTCTACTCAAGCAGGCAACTTAATGCTGATAGGACAAGTGGTAGACGCTTTAGCAACTCCATTTGTTGGGTATCATTCCGATCATACTGATAATTTTATAAGTGCACAATATGGCAAAAGAAAGCTGTGGCATTTGTTTGGTAAGTTAAACTATGGAAACTAAGCTTTTAGTGTAAGTTAAACTATGGAAACTAAGCTTTTAGTGTAAGTTAAACTATGGAAACTAAGCTTTTAGTGTAAGTTAAACTATGGAAACTAAGCTTTTAGTGTAAGTTAAACTATGGAAACTAAGCTTTTAGTGTAAGTTAAACTATGGAAACTAAGCTTTTAGTGTAAGTTAAACTATGGAAACTAAGCTTTTAGTGTAAGTTAAACTATGGAAACTAAGCTTTTAGTGTAAGTTAAACTATGGAAACTAAGCTTTTAGTGTAAGTTAAACTATGGAAACTAAGCTTTTAGTGTAAGTTAAACTATGGAAACTAAGCTTTTAGTGTAAGTTAAACTATGGAAACTAAGCTTTTAGTGTAAGTTAAACTATGGAAACTAAGCTTTTAGTGTAAGTTAAACTATGCAAAGAAAGGATTGTGGCAGACTTTCTTACATTGCCAACAGATGGTTAGTAGAGGCAGTAGCTTGGGTATTACTATCATTGATAACAATAAAGCAAAAACATGATCACACACATATTAAAAGTTTTTTAATACATAGTGATAGGACTATTTAATATCATTAGATCTATGGCATATGTTTGTTATGAAACTGACAATCATATTTATTTCAGCAAGTGGGGCCAGCAGATGCTTGGAAGTTTCGGCACATTGTTTATATAGTGTTGGGAGTTGGTAGCATAGCCTCTGTATTGTTTCACATATTAGTTTCGGAACGAAGAAGATTTAGGCAAGAACAACCTTTAATTGATTATAATGATAACAACAGAGTACATTTCAGTATATTTCGCAAACTTCTTCTGTATCAGGTAAGATTTTAAGAATCATTAATTATTGTGAGGTATATATGGAGCTTATATGTGCATTTAAATATAGGGATGTAAAAAGGAATATAGTATGGTACATTTTTCTCCACAAGCATAAGAGATACACCTTCACCTACCTGTGGTGCATTCTATGGGTTGACAAATGAGGTGATTTTTACCATTGGTGTTGTGAATGGAAACAACTAACTGTATCTACTGAACATTTTTGTGTATTATGTCCTGACATGTTAAGATATATATAAGATGAAATAATGTGGGTGCAGCCATATTAAATTTTTTAAGAATAAATGTTATAAATTGAAATTCTTTGTTGAATTTACCATGTGTTTAGTGGAGAAAGAAGGAAAACATTGAGAGTAAACCAGGGTGTCTAAGAAATATTAAAAAATAATATTTCGAGGACTTGCCTTGTCCGCCATGTCATACCAGCACTGGAGACATTTTGTAGGCTCTGAAAGGCTCTAAATGTGTAGGATACCTTGTCCAATATTGACACATTTATAGGGGGCTACTTTACTTTTTATCATATTTGTCATTATTTCAGTCCATTTAGTCACTCTCATCACACCAATGTATCCAACATTGGTAGATTAAAATCTATGTAGTTAATCCTGTAAAAATGTTCTGTCACCCCCTTCCTTTCGTTGGATGTGGTACGAGAGTACTAAGAGAAAAGTCTGGAAAATCTCCTGGCAATCTCCAGAGTTAGGACTGGCAACGAAAATCACCATTAGGTATATTGTCCCGGTGAGGCAAAATGGGTTACAGAAGCCCGTTTTATGACACTGAGTCTTGCTTATATACTAAATTGCATAGACCGGAAGACGGCGTTACCAAGTAAGGTAGTAATTTGTCTACCAAGCGTAGCAATTACAGCAAATCATCCCAAATGTAAGGAGATATCAAATTTATATTTCTTACGTCAAAGAATATATAAAATATTTCATTCCATCACATCAATCTGTAGAAGATTAATATAATAAAAAGTATATAATTTCATACATTATATTCTACGCTTCTTAAGTTAGTATCCTTCTCGTATCATAAGTGAATAACCAGATATGGCAAATAACAAAAGAATTTGAATTGTTTCAGAGTTAGACACAAGAAGTAAAAAATAAATATGTTTATCGTTTTTCTTTTTCGTTGTAGGTAGCAGGTGTGTACATGAGCACTAGAATTGTCGTAAACATTTCTCAAGTGTTTATTCCTTTGTATCTGCATCGGACATTGGGCCTGGCAGCACGAGCTCTTGCCGTAGTACCTTTGGCCATGTATATAGGAAGTTTGTTGGCTGCCGGTGTACAGAGGTTGGCCCCAAGATCCATCACCCGCAAACTGAATTACTTCATTGGAACTGTATGCTCGATAATTGGTTTCATTTGGATCTATCTCGATTCTGATTACGACTACAAAGTATATTATATTTATGCTGTTGCTGTGCTTATAGGTTAGTAACCAGTTGCTAAATACAATGTTAGTACTGTCCTCATTTTAATATTAATTACTTTATGATTACAAAGTTCACTTTTCAATGCATTATTGACAATATGCATCATATAACTAATTACAAAAGCGGGATCATCTATGAACAAAGTACAAATGAATCTGGTACATATTACTTTTGTTACTAGATTACTTAAAATCAAAATTTTAAATGAAATTAAATTATTCACAATTCATATACTTATCACGCAATTTAAGAAAAATAATCTCTCTGTTGCTTGAATAATGTGTGAAACTAATTATTAACCTGCAATAAATGTACAAACAGAATTAACATAAGAAGTGCCTAATGGCTTATTATTAAATTTAATCTAATTCCTATATAGAAGACTTATTTACATCAATATGCATTTAAATAGGTTTCGGAGGATCTCAAATGCTTGTGACAAGTCTGGCGCTTACAGCTGACCTGGTTGGCGACAGAACCGAGGCCTCAGCGTTCGTCTACGGTCTTATGAGTTTCACAGACAAATTGTCTTGTGGAGCAGCTATTGCTATAATACAGATGTAGTAAGTACAGATATTTAGTGATGTATCTAAATACATCATTTCCTTCCTTATATTATTATCATAAAATTATCACAAGTCCACTGCTGAACATAGGCCTTTCCCAAAAATTTCGACAAAGCTTGGACATGAGCCACCTGCATTTATCGACTTGCCGCGGGACTATGCAAGTCGTGACTTCTTGTTGTGGGGGGTCCTCCTACACTTCGTTTGCCTGTACGAAGTTTTTTTTTTATGGAAAAGACGCCCAACGAGCAAGCGGTTCACCTGATGGTAAGTGATTACCATCGCCCGCATACATCTGTAACACCATAGATAAAGCAGGTGCGTTGCCGGTCTTTAAGGATATTTGGGAGAACGGAGGGAAGTGGAGGGGGAATAGGGCCGGAGTGGGCCTCCGGTTACCTCACTCACCGAACAAAACGCAGAAGCACAAGATGCTCTACTTCATGCCAGTATTCTGCGAGGCCGTGGTACCAACCCGGTCGAGCCGGCCCATTCGAGCAGCAGCAAAAGCCACCGCTTGGCTCTACCACGCTTAAGCTTGGCTCTACCACGCTTGCTACACGAGGACCATTCATCCCCACCGGTTGTCAGTTCTGCGAGCAGCTACGGCAATGATAGATTCTATCACGAAGAGAAACTTCGAGCATAGACCTTTCCGTAACCCGCTGAGCAATTTTGAGCTTTCTCATAGGATCTGCAGTAAAAGACCACGTGTCGGTTCCATAAGTCATCACTGCAACAGTACGCACTGGTTATATACTTTGGTCTTGAGCTTTTGGACCAGGCATAATGGTAAATTGTACTCCTCGATCTTCTGTACAATTTGGCGAAGAGTATCTATGGTGTGTAGTACCAATAACTTTTTCGAAAGTTCGGTAGACTTTCCACCTGCTACGTTCTTAACGTTTTTTAAGCTGTTTCACAACCACCATAATCTCGCTAAGACTGTCCTCCGGGTTGGCTATTGATGACGACGAATAGGGTCGTTAGTCACACTTGCTTGTGCTTTTAAGACTCATCTCAGCTCCTGCGGAAATAACTGCGGCGCTTTCGGTCTTCAACAGGTCAGTTGGCTCTTTTTGACAGACATGTCTCTGGCGAACCTTGGAGCGTTGGTCCACTCTATCGCTTCTTCAATACGGGCTGTATTGAATATGGGTATATCTTACCTCATAGATGTGAAAATCATTCACTTGTCGATAAGCTGGCGCATCGGTTTAAGAGTGCAGACTCATCTCACACCAGGTTTCATTTAATTTTAGAGTGTGATCGAAGAACTTTTGGGACTTTTTGTGCTCAGTTTCCAGCTATTTGTACCGTCTACTCTAACGCAATCATCAAGGTACTGAAAGAATCTTTGCAATTCGGGCTGAAAGCTATCGGGGTTTTGAATAAAGGCACGATGTGGACGGATCGTGGACTTCATCAGACGAGACCACACGAGCTCAATCTTTAGGTTAAGTGTGGCTTTTACCATTGTACAGTGATCAGAGACATCACTGAACAGCTGTCGCGTGGTCCCCACGATGAATCACTCATGTCTGAGGCCGCCCATAAAGTCTATCAGCTGTTGCCTCCTTGGGTTCCGTTGTCCTTCTCCAAAATTACCCACTATCAGCTCTGATACCAATACCTGGCTCTAGAGATATCTTCATACATTGTCTCCACTTTATCATTAGGGCAAGCTTAGTGCGTATATCTGTATGACCGTAAACGAATACCGTTTCGTTATTCTGAATATAAGTAGTATAAGTATATATATAATATCTTAATGTGAACCCTCGTTTTCGACGGCTAGTCCTTTTCTATAAGCATAGTCTATCTTCTGTATCTATCTGGAATAATATATATTTATAACAACACCCCTAATCGTGTCATAAGCACTGAAATAACTAATAACTATAGAATTTCAATTGTTTCAAAATTGGATTGTTTCTGAATTGAAATTCAGAATTAGTTCATTAGTTTTTGAGTTTACTTGTTAAAACAACTGACGACCCTCGTCGCCTTTGCTAAGCTAAATGTATGCCTTTTATGGAAGTATTTTTAAAAATATAATATACTAGTATATATTCTACGTATGTGGGATCTCAATAACAGTATTTTTTTTAATCAGTTAAATAGTTGCACAGATTACTTTCTTCCTTTCCTTTACTTTTCAGCCTACAAATAGTCCACTGTAGGATCGACCTCTTCCATAAGGAGGATTTGCCACGCCACGCTCGGTAAGCGGATTGGTGATCGCAGTAGCAGACCTTGCACCTTAGATGCTGCTGCCCGCCATCGGTCTTAATTCACGTGACTTTTCACTTGTCTCCTCTTACGACACCCATGGGAAGACTGGGTGGCAGATTCTTATGCCGTTACCAACTTTTCTTTCTGATGATAGTGTCCTTCTCGTCATCGGCCGATGTCAATTGCGCATGATATATTATTGTACCGTATGTGTTCGCGCAAACACAGACACGTCTTTACATTCCCGTACCATTCATATTTTTGTAAAATCTTCAAATTAATAATCTTGTTCAATAATATGGCGTAATATGTTTAATGTTTTAGTGCTGACGGTGCCAGCTCAAGTTACTACCGTGATGTACTGTCGTGGGTGTGCGGTGCGGCGACCTTGTTTGGTCTAATTTTAACGCTAATGTTACCTAAGTTAACGCCCGATGCTCAAGTTATTAGTGGTAAGTTAAGTAATTTCTGTGGTGTAAGCAGGAATATACCAAAACTTTAACTGTAAACAAATGAGACACCATGTACCGAAAAATGTCGCAAATTCCATCCGAATTTGCCGAACCCAAATCTCAGCCTAGTGATGTGGAGTAGCATTACTAGTGCGAAGGTGCCGGCACCGCGCTCACCAAACCACCACTTGCCCACTGCAGCGAGCATAAAACCTGCCAAGAAATGTATGACGACTTTTGTTGGAGCTCTCCGTGCTTGTGTAGATTAAAATAAAAAATTACGGTGTTTAAATCATTTTTTTTCATGACCATGATTTAATGAACATTGATTTTTTTATTGTATAATGTGACGTTTACTTGCTTTTTTATGCCCCTGTGTATAATCTGTAGCACTCGACGAACAATATACTGTTTGTTAGGCTAAGTATTTGTTAGAATATCTTGCCAGGCGAAAATGTTTGCTGTAGTGGTTGTTTTGATGTTACTTCGATGGCAGGTCGTAATAATTCATTATATTAAATGGTATAGTTATATACAGGTTAAGTATATCCAATGTACGCTTTGCACTCTTTCATTTCTTTTAATTGGTAATTATTGCAATTAAGTCTGTATAATAGGATAGTTACAACAGGAGCCGACAATGAAATACTACGATGTGCTGCTGCTCATTGCTGCTCTTGCCTACCTCGGCATAAGGAAAAGTTTACTGACCCCAGGAAACTTTTCATTACGAATGGCGCTGACTTTAATTTGAGTTATTAGGTTATTTAAGTTTATGTGTTTCAAAATAGTTATGTAGGTAGGTAGAAAATGTGGTATGATTAAATTGTCGTCAATTATTCCCATCCACACATTGACCGAAAAACGGCGATGCGACACTTTTGGCTTCTTTTTATTAGGACCACTTTCTCACTCCAATAATGTTCATTGTGGTAGTTAGTAATCCCATCTTGAGCGAATTTGGATTCGTCGGTTGAAATAAGTTCCTAGTTGTTATGCATTGTTTGAGAGCTAAGAAAACGGTTATGTTTTTAAAATAATCTGCAAGCCAAGTTTCATAACTTTTATTTTTGTTTTAAAAGCATTTTAGTGGAGATCTCAAATAAATATTGAAATAATATCATTTTTCGTCTCGCATTTTTAAATTTGCACCGATAATTGTTGTTTTAATATTGATAAATGAGATTTAAATTGATCTTGCATTATTGACTTATTTTGAAAAAAACATATGGGGTTAAAACAGTCACCCCTATCACCTCCTAACGGCAATACGTCGAATTACCGACAACCCTGTATATCTCTGTGGATCGCGGATATAACTACGAAGATGATAAAAAGGAAGCGGATGGTAATGAATGATTTCGGTCCTGAATTCGAAATCACGCTGGAGTCAATTGGTTTTCAATCTAGATTTGATTGTATTGTGTCTCAATTCACTTACAATACATCAAACTCTATCTATCAAATCTCGTACGGGTTACGTAGTGTACTGAAAAGTTAATTCGTATTACGGTACCACAATGAATATAAGGAATGTTCCAAAAGTAGTGATAATCTTAGAAAATAAAATTTAAAACTGCTTCAACAGGTGGCTACCACCACCACGCTGTTATCTTCAAATGTCTGTGGATGGTAGTCATTGCAACTTCAGCTTTGTGTGCGTTGTCTTGTTGAAACAGTACTTTTAGTCACAGTTTGACTTGTCTCTTTTTTCTAATGGCCTCCCACAATATTCTTTTTGGTTTCTAAATATTCCGCCGTAACTTAGCGTGCCAAACAATACAGTTTAAGCTCAGGATCTAAAGCTTTTGAATCTCTTCGGGGTTAGTGAGAAAACCTTCTTTTATTCCTAAACATCTCTTGCTGCAAAATTATGCATCTAAATTTCGCCCATAGACACAAATCGTAACAAAAATAGATTTTTATCTTGTATAGTACAAATGTGTGATTATCATACATTCTGTCTTACCTTACTTATAATCTTGCACAGTTTATAACTTCCCATAGTAATCGAAATTTGTCGCTGTGTTCGTCCAATGGTCCAAAAGTGTATAACCTTCCATTCTTCTTCAATCGCATGTAAAGAGTAGATAGCTGGATAAATTTGTCTTGATACGCCACACTTCGCGATCGCAGTACCACCTTCGTCGTTGCGAGCCGTCGCGATTGTACTTAATTGTGGTCTCGGTATTATTTTGTGATGAGTACGACGCCTTTTGACGGGAGCCATTGAAAGAGATGAGCTGACTTCGGTAATTTTCAAGTTAAATTGGTAAGAAGAGGCGGAATTTTTAAAAAATTGTGATTGTAGTGTTAGAATTCATTCCGGCTCTCACGAACTGTTGTTTAGTCTAAACTGATACAACTTTAGAAACAAAAGATAAGTTTAATTTGATTGTATAATAATATAATACCTTTATTTTTACAGACAATCCTTCAATCAATGCTGTCGAAGATGAAACAAGGTCACCACCAGAAGTATTATGAAAATAAATGTATTTAGTAATGATGAGATTAATGAAATTGAACATTTTCGCACTTTGTTGCAGCAGTATTGATGCACATTCCTACAGTACTTGTTATTGTACTTATGACATATCCTTTAGATATAATTTTTGTATATAATGTTCTATTGTCTATATATAAAATAAATAATAGGAATACCATCATAGTAATATTAAAATTGTAAAACTATGTTTTAGACTAAAAGTCTGCAGAGAGGATTTCTTCCCCCCCTTCTTATCTCTGTCTCGGTATACTGAACCCTGTGCACTTTATTGGTCCTCAGAGGTGACACATTCTATAACCTATTGAAGCTGTCTGCAGGTGCCAAAGGCAGATGAACTGCTGGCTCGTTAGTTATAAAAAACTTATCTTTTTGCATACACTACTAGTACTGTACTTTTGAAATTGCAAATGTCTCGTTTTTTTTGTTATATATGCGAAAACGTATACCTATACGTTTACCTAAATTAATATAGCCAGACTTTAATTGCTCTAATTATTCATAAATTTCACCCATAATCTGATTATTTATCGCCATGAGTGATTTTATCGTTATTATTGGTTAGATTACATAAATACCCTCAACCCAGCGATAAATTTAATATGTGACTGTGAGATCCATGAAATTAATTTATTTTTTACGTTAACTTATTAGCCTGTAAAATTCCACTGTTGCACTTCCATGCAAGTGCCAACACAAGCCCACAAACCATGCATGGAAGATCTGCTCATACTCACCCTCGCACCAGTGATGCAGATCCCCATCACTGGTCTGTGGTATTTGGGTTCGGTATATTCGGATGGTTTTCCACCACAGTCCATCGCCAGAACTGAGTTCGTTAAGCAGCAGGACATTTGCGCTATGACCACTTTTACACCTCACTAAAATGATGCTAATTTCAGCGCTGCCGTATATTTACATAAGAGTAGCAGTGTGAGCAGAGTGAGCAGCATTAGCACTGGCATATTCCAACATCCGATGCGTTCACAAATAACTGAATTTTGTATCCCAATTATTTCAATATTTTCATTTTTACGTTTGTGTTGCCTATATTTCGATTTAAAACTTTCTACTTTTCCTAGAAATAATGTACAGAGATCAGATAACTGTATTTGACGACAAAATTTTGATATAGCCGAAAGTCAACTTCATTGTGTTATGTAATTTTAGAGGTGTTGTGTACATTTACTTTGTAATGTTAAAAGGCTGCAGATCGTTATGTTAATTACATACACAAAACGCACATAAATCGTTTATTAATGTGTAAAGTATAAGTAGTAAAATGACGTCTGGCTAAGTTTATCACACTTGTAAGCGACATAATATATTACATATTTACTAATGTATCTGTCATTTTGTAATAACTTAATTCATTTTTCTAAGAATGCGTCACCTTGTAGTTACTAGGTTAGGTTCCTTCTCTGCCTAGGATTCGTTTAGGTTGGTAGTAGGTAACACCCCCATACTCGTTTCTGTCGCTACAGAGCAGTGTTCCGGTTTGAAAGGTATAGAGAGCCAGTACAATCACGGGCTTTGAGGCATTCCGTCTTAGTGAAAACGCATCTGTAGCTTCTTCGTTTGAAGTTGTTTAGTAGCCAGTAGCCATCAGATGGACTGTTAGCTTGTTTGTCACCTTAATCCAAGTAGATCTTTGTTCGGGGCTCGAATTTCCGCCTAGGATAAATATTTATGCATAGCACAAACAATTATCATTTAAGTTTACACAAAACGGAAGTATTGGGATACTATTCTTCTACTCTGCGTTTAACCCCTACAGTATTCTGGACCGATGACAATTTCTGATTGTTAACCGAATGATGTGCCAGTCGGCGCACAGATAGGAAGGCAATCATCATTTTTATAAGTACTAACAACGATCTGGTAAAATTAACAAACCTGAAAGTCATGCTTGTCAATGCGAAATTATAGAGTTATGATCACGTTAAGAGTTAATCTTACTTCGCCTAGGGAGTACTTCAGGAATATAAATATAGAATAATAGTTTTTTTGTAGTTTTGTAGGAAAGATAACCCTAGTGTTTTCTTCATCTTTTGCATCAGCCTATTTAAGTCCACTGCTGAACTCTCAAAAATCGCCAGAAAAGTTGGCATGCACGTTGGGATAAAAAAATTCGCCAAATAACATTTTGAAGAATTTTTCAGAAAAATAATGTTTACATACTTGAAATATAATGAATTTATTATCTTTACCAGAGGTTTCCAAAATTTTTTCTCATAGACCACTTTCAAAATTTAGCTGGTTCCGTTGGACCCCCTGCAGCTACATTTCTAGCATATTTACCAAAACTCTACAAAAATTGTGAAAATTGGATCTATGGAAATTTGCGTTGCGGCTGAGTTCCAACCACGAATTAACAACTTTTTCTGACACTGACAAACACTAAATTGGTTCACTTTACTTTACTTTTCGAAATAACAAGTGATAGTCGCTGAGCTTCTTAAAATATTATCTGCCTATATTGATAGGTAAAGTCAAGCCAACATTATATTTTTTCACTATCGAAAGCAAATAAATTTTCATGGAATTGTGAACCCCCATTTTTTTTGTCACACCAAAGTAGACCCTCGTCGAGTCTCCCGTGGACCTCTGGACCACTTTGGGAACTAAGGATCTGTACTATACTAATATAACTATATAACACTCAAGGCTACACTTCTACAAATATGTACAAACTCCACAGATTGAATATATTTGTGGAGTAATCTCCAGAAAAGTCCAGTAACTTTGAATTAGTCCGGCGGATTTAAAAAAATGATATCAGTAAGAAAATAATATAGGTATATGGTAGTTTTGACAAGGAATGTTACCTCGCTAAGTTCTTACCATTTAATGACGAAGTTACCAGACTTTCACCTTTAGATTTTCACATAGTTTCAAATAGCCAATGGCTTAGCTAAAAAACAGTGGTAGATTTAAATAAAGTTATGTTGCTTTTTCTTGCTTGTCAAAAATGAGTAAAAAAAGACAACATAAAAATTACATTATTTTTATGAGATTATAGTCCAGAAATACAATATAAAGCTATTGTCATTGGTCTCTCCTTGGGAAAACGCGGTTCATTAGTACAAGAGTATGTATAGTTCTACTAAATAATATTTATGAATAACAAATAAACTGATGTTACAAAAATTGTCTTTTAATGGATTTGTATTATAAAAACAAACCTTCAAGATATTGCTTTTGTGTATCAATCATGAGACAAGATCCTTTTTCGCAGGAATGGCTCGTTGTAACTATAAAATTCATGTTGACTTTTTATAAAAATTCAAGATTATTAGCATAATAAAAAGATATGTAAGAAAATCGCTTGTAATAAGTGTTTCTGTACTTTCTGATCAAAATGTACCTAGTAGTTCCTAAAGGGTATAAAAGCACTAATGAAAACCAGCTTGCCATGCATGGAAGAATTACCCTAACTAACGACAATGAGTAGACAGGCTTTTTTATAGCAAGCGGTTCACCTGATGGTTAGTGATTACCGTCGCCAGTATTAAGCGAGGCCGTGGTAACAACCCGGTCGAGCCAGTCCATTAGAGCAGTAGCAAAAGCAGTCGCTTGGCTCTTCCATAACCACTTGAAATTATACTCCCCATCACTAGCCTCTAGGATTTGGGTTCCGCAAATACTGCTAATAATTGAGTCACCAGAGCCTTGTTTGTTCTTAAAACGTAACAATTTACTTTGATTAGTAATCAACAATTGCTTGAAAACAGCACTGGCACTTCAGAAATTGTTGATTGCAAATTTAAGTGCTAAATTTACTACAAGCTTGATGGGGAACGGAAACATTGTGAAGGCTGCATGTTTGAGTACTACAAAAATATATTTTATGGGGGGTGTGGCAAACTCACCTCAGCTCGTAAACCCTCTGAAGATGAGATATACCTAGCAGTGGGTTATTTATAGGCAACTAGTTTACAAAAATTATCTATTATCGTGTCATCATGTATACCAAAACTTTTGTAATGAAAAAAAATGAAAAATAATCTTGGTAAATAAATAATGTATTACAATTCACCTGTGTAAGAATTCTAAGAATATCACATAAGTTAGCAAGCAAAGCTTAGCAGATTTTTGTTTATTTATATAATAATAAAAGTATTTAAGCATTTTACTCAAAGCACAGTTTCATTTATAATGGCTAGATAATGACTTAGCATGACATGGTAAGAATATCAAAAACTTAATTTCCCTCAGTCAGAGCAACAACAGTGAAGCGAACTTCTGAGGGATCACGTGCAATAAACTGCTTACAAACTTTAGCAGCATCTTCCAATAAACTATCAGGTTTAGTTGGTCCATGATTTACAGGAAATGCTTTACGCCCATCTAACTCATACAAAGCTCCATCCATATGGACAAAAGTGATGAAATGATGATTAACTGGATCATCAGCACTAGGAGTATTGGTTTGTCCTTCTTGTGCCAATTCTTTATGATCATTAATGATACCCTCGGACTTTTCAAGCAAGGAGCCACGAGCAGGAGCATCCAGTCCTTTAGCTTCATCCAAAAACTTCTTAAGATGTCCGTCAGTTAATTTAATTTTATCAGTATTATTTGCAATACTGTGCACAAGAGCTACAGTACCACAAGCATTGCTGATATTTTGTTTCATGTAAAAAATGTTACTACTAACTTCTTGGCCTTTAGACAGAATCTCATTTTCTTCTTTTTGCTTATGTTCCTCATAGACATTGGAAACTGGGAAAAGCAGCATGACTGATAGAACGGGACGAGGTACCCAAGAGAGCATATCGGGTTCCAAACCCATTACATCTACAATGTTCCACTTACTGGGAACACCTAATTTTTGAAGAAATTTATTCATAACTTCGGGATTTGATTCAAGTGGAATTAGAGTTTCCGTCGCCATTTCGATCTGAAAGACGAATATTATTTTTGTTTTAAGGTTACCGGTATCTGATTAAAATAAACAGCAAATTAAGATACTAACGAATGATATACGAAATGAATGAATCAATTAGACTTAGTCTTACACAAAGGGACAAACCCCGATCAATACCTTAAAATCACTGGTAAAATTAAAAAGTACTATTGGTATTAGTATGGCAGTAACAAACCATCAGCAAATACTTTATAGTTTGTGACCATAAAAAAAACCAAACATACCAAAGAGAAAATGAGTGTCAGTGTTGAAAGCAAAGAAAAATCAAAACTCAAAATCGATTTCCTGAAGTCACCAGATTCTATTAAATTCGCCAAGTTAATTAACTAAAAAATTCTCTAGTCAAAAACTACATGTCCATGAATTGTAACAAAAAACGTAAATAAAAATAATCATCATCATCATCATCATTTCAGCCTATCAGAAGTCCAATGCTGAACATAGCCCTCCCCCAAAGATTGCCACGAAGCTCGGTCCTGAGCCACCTGCATCCATCGACTTCCCGCAACACTGCGCAGGTCGTCACTCCATCTTGTGGGAGGTCGTCCTACACTGTGTTTGCCTGTACGTGGGTGCCACTTGAGAACCTTTTTTCCCCGACGGTTGTCAGTTCTGCGAGCTATGTGGCCGGCCCATTGCCACTTCAGCTTGCTGATCTTTACGGCTATGTCGGTTACCTTAGTTCTGCTGCGGATATCATCGTTGCAGACTCTATCACGCAGAGAAACACCGAGCATAGCCCTTTCCATAGCGCGCTGAGCAACTTTGAGCTTCCTCATACGGCCTGCAGTGAAGGATCTCTAATCCGTCTCGGATCCGTATGTCATCACTGGCAACACGCACTGGTTGTATACTTTGCTCTTGAGGCTTTGCGGTATACTCGACGAGAAGATATGACGTATTTTCCCGAACGCAGGCCAGCCGAGTTGGATTCGTCGATTGACCTCTGAGTCGAAGTTGGACTTACCTAATCGGACAATGTCCCAGGTATACATACTCGTCTACAACTTCGAGCCTATTGTTCCCAACAACAACCGGTATTGATGTGACATGGACGTTTGACATGAACTTCGTCTTGTCCATGTTCATCTTAAGACCAACCTGTTGGGAGACGTTGAGGTCATTGTGCATTGTACTAAGCTCCTCCAGCGATCCTGCCATAAGAACTATGTCGTCGGCAAATCGAAGGTGAGTGATGTATTCGCCATTGATGTTGATACCGTATCCTTTCCAGTTCAGCTGCTTGAAAACATCTTCCAATGCAGCGGTGAAGAGTTTCGGGGATATGACATCACCCTGTCTTACACCTTTCTGCAGTTGGATTGGTTTCGTACTCTGATTCTGTACTCGGATAGACATCGTAGCTTCATTGTACAAACACCTCAGCACTTCGATATACCGTGAGTCTATCTGGCACCGCTGGAGAGACTGTAGTACCGCCCAAATTTCGACTTAATCGAGATCGCCAGACATAATGGCAAATTGTACTCCTCGGCCTTTTGTACAATCTGGCGAAGAGTGTATGTGGTCTATGGTACTATAGCCTTTTCGGAATCCGGCTTGTTCGGGAGGCTGGAAGTCGTCAAGTCTGTTCACTAGACGATTTGAGATGACTCTCGAAAACAGCACGTAGACAGTTATCCCCTTTCTTGAAGTATAGGACAACCACGCTTCTACTCCACGCTTTCGGCGTAACTGCGCCATGAATGACGGAATTAAACAGCTTCTGAAGGACAACAAGTATCGGTTTTCCACCCGCTTTCAGAAGCTCAGGTGTAATTCCGTCCTCACCCGGCGCCTTGCCGTTTTTAAGCTGTTTGAGAGCCAACCTAATCTCGCTCAGACTGACGTCCGGGATGTTATCGGAATAATGTCGGATATGCTTGGCTCTTGTGTCATTACTCACATCAGTGTTGTGTACAGCTGTCCGTAAAATCTCTCGATCTCACTCAAAATCTCGGGTCCAGCGGAAATAACTGCGCCGCTTACGGTCTTCAGCTTGGTCAGTTGGCTCTTTCCGATAGACAGATCTCTGGCGAAGACTTTGGAGCCTTGGTTCCGCTCTATCGCTTTTTCAATACAGGCTGTATTAAATTTGCGTAAGTCTTGCCTCATACATTTGGAGATCTGTCTATTCAGTTGCCGATACGCTGACGCATCCGTTGTAGACTGAAGCTTTATCTCACGCCTGGCTTTCATGAGTTTAAGAGTGTGACCGGAGAGCTTTTGGGGTTTGTTCGTGCGGCGGGTTCTGCAAAACTTAGCTCCTACCGCAAGGACAGTTTCCACTAGCCTGCTATTCGTATCGTCCACTGTAACGCAATCGTCTAGGCACTGAAAGCAATTCGATTATGCAATTCGAGCTGAAAGCTCTCGGGGTTCTGGATAAGGGCACGTGGTGGGCGGAGCGTAGACTTCACCAGACGAGACCGCTCGAGCCTAATGTTAAGGTTCAGTGTGCCTCTTACCATTCGGTGATCACTGCCGGTTTTTACCCTAGTGATCACAGAGACATCACTGAACAGCTGACGCTTGGTCGTCATGATGAAGTCGATCTCATTTTTTGTGGTACCGTCCGGGCTCATCCATGTCCACTTCCTGTGGGGCTGCTTCTGGAAATAGGAGTTCATCATAAAGAATCCCTCCTTTGCCATGAAGTCAGCCGGCTGTTGCCCTCTTGGGTTCCGTTGCTCTACTCCAAAGTTCCCCACTATCAGCTCATCGCCTTTTTTCGTACCTAGTTATGCGTTAAAGTCTCCCATCAACACCGTGTAGTGAGTCTTAGATCAAAACATGGCTCTTGAAATTTCCTCATACAGCGAATACCTTTCGGTTATTGTGAGTATAAGGTACGCGACCCTATTCGACACACTTCCGATCTCGATCACGTTGTTGATGAGAGACCTGTGGACGATAAACCCGACACCTCCTTGGGACAAATGGTCACCCTGCCGGTAGTAGAACAAGTTACCGGATTTTAGGATTATAGAGTCCTCTCCCTGTCTTCGGACTTCAGACAACCCTATAATACTCCTGTGTAACTTGCTTACTTCTTCTTCCAGTTCTAGTATCTTCTCGTCGGTCCTCAATGTGCGCGCGTTATATGTTGCCAGGTCCAGTCGTTTGGGTTGGCAGCTAGAAATCATAAGATAAAGATGCTGCTGCCCATCTCCTAATATAATTTTTTACCATTAGTCGCCTTTACGACACCCATGGTCAGACAGGGTTGGCGCTATTCTTTACTTCCGACAGCCACACGGAATAAAAATAATATTAAATTGTAATCAGAAAATAAATCCGTACATCCCAGGGTAAAGTCGGATCTTAAAATATTTGTTTTCCCGGTTAACAGAGTGGGCATTGTCTGCAGTTATAATTTGTGTAGTGTTCGGAAAGTACCTAACTATCTTATTCTGTGGCCGATCATAGTTACATATGCCAAAGAAATCTATGACGTAATCCAAAAAGCAAAAGTACATATTTCATATATTGCAAATTTCATGTATAAGTTTCTAGTTTAAAAGTATTTTTCGGACGCCCTGGTATATATTTTGCGGCTAACCATGACTTCTTACTTGTAATCAAATACATGGTATACCATCCAAGATCCCATAGCCCTCAGACATAGTACGACACATTAATAAAGCTAAGATTTTATCTTTTTTTTCTTATTAATCGTTATTTTACTTTGACTTGGTCGCCTTTGATAGGCTACAGGTACTAAAGATATATAAAAATCTTCGCTATAGATAAATTAATTTTTCTTTTTTTACGTTGCTGATTTTTGTAATATTTTTTGAAGAATATTGATGAAATTTTACTTTTTTTTATAGAAGAAGGGTGCAAACGATCTTGCGGCTTACCTGATGGTTAGTGATCACTGACGCCCACGAACATCCACAACACCAGAGGAGCTACAGATGCGCTGCCGGCCTTTAAGGAAGGAATAAGCGCTTTTCCCTAAGTCGTAACTGTTTGGAAATACCGCTGGCGACAGCTGATTCCACAAAATTGACGTGTGTGGCAGAAAACTTCGAGTAAACGCAGTGTGGTGGAATGCCAACCATCCAGGTGGTATTGATGAAAATTCTGTCGCGATCTACGATGGTGAAACTCAGCGGCTGGAATCAATCCGAACAGTTCCTCAGAACATTCCCCGAGGTAAATTTTGTAAAGAGAAGCAACATTTCTTCGCAAGGCCAAAGGATCAAGCCGATCAGAGAGAGCTTGGTCGCCGACAATTCGAGCCGCTTGACGTTGGATGCGGTCAAATGGAAGAAGTTTGTATTTGGGTGCCCCTGCCCAGAGATGAGAACAGTATTCCATGTGGGGCCAAATTTGCCCCTTATAAAGTTGCAATCGGTGGACCGGCATGAAATACTGTCCCGCTCTGAAGAGCACACCAAGGTTTTTGGAGGCCAATTTGGCCTTTCCCTCCAAGTGACCACGGAACTGATCGTCGCTTGATATGTCGACGCCAAGGATTCTGATACTGGTTGAGGCAATAAGGGGCATGTTCTCAAAAAGAGGAGAAACGACAAAGTGATTCTCTTTAGCGGTAAACGCGCAAACCTGTGTCTTTTTGGGGTTGAATAGAACCAAATTATGTCGAACCCAACCCGAGACTTTGATTAACAAGGTCTCGAATACAGACACTAGTTTGTTCCGGCACTCTTCGATATGTTGCCGAGAAATATTCGTACGGTATGTATATAGGGCATCACCTGTGCTGCCGTCTGCACAGCAATGCATGCCACTGATTTGTAGCATGTCGTGGATATGCAGAAGGAAAAGAGTGGGAGATAGAACACAGCCATGTGGCACACCAGCATTCACGGTTTTGGAATCCGAGCACGCACCGTCGACAACAACCTTGATGCTCCGATCCGCGAGGAAGCTGGTAACCCAGTTGGATAATTTCTCGGGAACCCCGTAAGATGAAAGCTATGAAAGAAGCACTTTGTGCCAAACCCTATTAAATGCTTGCGCTACGTCCAGACTAACCGCTAAAGCCTCCCCCTTGGACTCAACTGCTTCTACCCATCGGCGAGTCAGGTAAACTAGAAGATCACCAGCTGATCGTCCACAACGGAAACCGTACTCTCGGTCACTGATCAGTTGATGTTCTTCCAGGTACCTCAGGCGCTGGGTGTTAATAAGTGACTCCATTATTTTAGACAACAAGGGGGTGATGGCAATTGCCCTGTTGGGTATCGGATGCACAAATGCTGTCTTCCAAAATTCCGGGACAACGTCTGAAGAGTAGGAGAGCCGGAAAAGCCGCGTGAGAACCGGTGCCACTAGACTTATGGATGTCCAGGGAGGGGAGTGCCTTTCGCACTGAGCTCTGCAGAAACTGTACGTCCGGCATGGAGCACTTGCACCACGGGATGGTAGGTGGAGAGTTTCCCCGGTCATCAAGAGGCGGTTTGGATGCAAAACGAGAGCCCAAGAGTCCGATCTCTTTCTCTTTTCTTGTATGAGCCAGCGAATCATCCTCCTTGTGTAGAGATGGGAGAAATGGCTGACAGAAATTCCCCTGGACAGCCTTGAAGAGAGACCAGAATTCGCGGGTTCCCGATGGTAGGCAAACTAGTCTCTCGCCAATTCTGCTAATTTGCTTTGACTTTGCCGCGGCGAGAAGTTCCACCCTTATGTTGTAGACATTCCTCCATTACGCACGAGGCGGTTTGCCTCTTCTTTCTTTGTGCGGACGGCTAAGGAGTGGAACGCTCTGCCGAGGTCGGTTTTTCCGGAGGCCTATAACCTGGATATCTTCAAGGCCAAAGTGAACAGACATCTAGGCAAGCGTGTACCATCCTAGGCCTCATCTTCGCTTTCGATCGGGCAAGATTGAGGTCAAACGCAGGCCTATTTTTTCATAAAAAAAAAAAACGTTTTTGAAGGACCTGGAGGCAGAGTTGTACTCGTTTTTAAGAGCGCTAGATTTTGCATCCCGGGGTGCCGGTGCATCGGCCCAGGCCTGGTAGTACTTCCGCTTTCGGCATGACGCTATTTTGCAGGTGCGACCAAACCATAGCTGGGATTTACCTCCGACAGGCACTGCAGAGAATGGAATAAAAAGTTCCATTCCCTGAAGTACCACATCGGTGACACAATCTGCAACGGCGTTAGGATCATCCAGCGAGAAGGAAACCTGCCCCATGGGCAAAGCAAAGGAAAGACCGCATTCCATCCCAATTTGCTGACCTAAAGTGCCACACACGGTGGAGGTCCGCAGATCGTTCGGGATCGGGGCACGATAGGCATCACACTCCGTATCAGACAGTGGTCCGACGAGCCGAGAGTGGCATCGACAGAGACCAAATATCTGTCCGGGTGTGAGGTAAGAAAAAGGTCCAACAGGGAAAGTGTATCGCCTTCCACGTCTGCAATCCGCGTCGGAGAAGTTACCAGTTGTCTTAGACCATATACTAATGCAAAGTCGTAAACCGATCTCCCCGCATGATCTGTTTTGCGTGAACCGAGCCAATCAGGGTGGTGGGCATTAAAATCGCTGAGAATCACGATCTCTGCGGATGGGATCTGTTGTAGAACGGGATCTGTAGCCATTTGGACGTGGTCGATGAGTTGGTCAGTTACGGTATTACCGCTATGGGACCTGTAAAGGCACGCATAGACTGACGTATACACAAACTCCGGCTCGAGGCACAAAGGAGTGTTCCAGTTTGTACTCCGGGTAATGGAGATAAGAGGTATCAGCCGGAGAAGATATCTGAGTCTCGGTAAGAAAAAGCAAATCCGGCTTCGCCATTTCAAGATGGTGATTGTGATGAGTGGAGTCCCCTGATATTGCAGAAATATACGGCGAGCGCAGTAGGGGGTGCCATAGTATCCTTGCTACGTTTGCCTCGAGTAGGAAAGATAAAGAGCGGAGTTTTGCGTGGACGCTCAATGAGGGATTCTCCAGAACCGTCGGTACTAGTACCCTCCTGGGGTAGCTCAAAATTAAATACCGCTACCATATTTGGAGAGGGCTTCCGGTTACCTCACTCACCGAACGAAACGCAGAAGCACAAGATGCCTCTACTTCACGCCGAGCTAATATGAGTTCTACCACGTTCGCTCCAGAGGCATCCAGCGCACTAGTTAGTTATAAGTCATGTCATAATAATAATTCAATAAACGTATTAATACTTTAATTTTGTATTAAATAAAAAAATATTGAAAGGTTATTAATAATAAAATCTTATGACAATATGGTTTTGAACTTGAATGTTTTCTGGACTTTGAGGTACAGAAGTTAAATGGCATAAAATTACCTAAGAATATTTTTAAGATTCTCGTAACTGCATATCAAATTACACTTTGATACTTATGTGTTACCTACGCTAGCCGTTGTACTGAATAAAAGTTTGTGTAATCTGTACTTAGATTTATGGTAATTGCTTTTCCAAGCCTCTAAAATAATTTTTAGCTTAACTAAGAATCAACTGAAAGTATGAACACCCAATTAATTTTCCGGTTAGGTGCAACAAGGGCTACATGAATCTTTAAAAAAATATTAAAAAGTTTATACCTTAAAATAATAATAATAGTACTAGAACTTTAGAATCTAACAATTAAACCATGGGGCAAATAAATAAATAGTGCATGTGATTTACCTTAATTTGTTTAGAATTTCCAATATATTACATCAAAAACTTTTAATTCAATTATCCCGAAACTCAGTCAAACTGCCAGTTGTCAACACTGCTGCTGTGGAATGACTGACAGCTGACAAAGAGAATGTAATCACCTGTCACTTCGATTCTAGAGAATGTTTTTATGATGAAAAATTCTGTAATTGGAATTTAAAATTCTTTACTGAAATGAAGTAGCATACGAATAGAAACTTTAAAATGGCTGTTTGTGGACTACGCACCGTATTACTAATCGTGTGTATACTAGAGTTGGTGAGTTTGTGTAGATGTACAAACAAGAAATATTCGCTAAGAACTTCTTTCTAATGAGGATACAAAACGTGTTATCCTTTCTTACTTTAATTACGATAAGGAAGATAATTATTCATATTAAATTCTATGTATTTAAGAGTATATATAAAATTTTGATTGTTGACCTATTAGCTGTATATTACATTCATCAAACAGTTACATTCAGTATATTTATTTCTTTTAGTAAGTATTTAAGGTATTTTATTATATTTCTCCTTTTCAGATAATTACTGTACAACGACAAGTATTTGATTTTTTGGGTTATATGTGGTTACCTATAATTGCTAACTTTGTTAATATTCTTCTAATAATTTTTGGATCATTTGGAGCAGTGCAGTACATTACTAAGTATCTACTTGCTGTAAGTAAACTTTATGTTTTGTTATTGCGGTAGTATGAAAACTAGAATGTTGCTATAAATTAAATAATTTATCTTGTTGTGCAATTAATATTTATTTTAATTTGTGAATTTAAACTGAATAGTGGTGGCTAATCAAATCATACTTTTTGTTTTTTTATTACATACAACTAGCCACTGGCCACCTGTCTCGACTTCACACATGGTCAAAGTATTGTCTAAAAAATTATTGTTATAAACAACATTCATAGCTTTATAGTAAATTTGTCTTTTAAAGTAAACCATTAATTTTACAATTTAAAAATACTTTTTTATTGTTACTTCATTATTGTGGGTTATACTTTAAAAATATATATATATGCTGTTATGGAATTATTCAGACCTTTTTGAGAGGTACAATTCTGTAGGACATTCATTTGAAGTATGTACACTGACTAAACCATAAGAGATTAATGATTTTTTGATGGTTTGTATATTAAATGATGATATTTCTCTACTTTATAGACTAATGACTAAATGTGAATGTTCACATATAAACCCTTCTTGTGAAAATTGCACTGAAATCATTTAGAAATTTAGAAGTTCAATGCAAAAACACCGACAAATGCAGAATGCGTCTTTATTTTATACCTTTTATAAAAGGTGGCTATGAGTATGAGAAATAACAGCAAATCATTATCTCTTCTGTTGAATTTCTGATTAACCACTTGAAGTACACCTGATCTGCATTATTCAGGCAAGTTTTAATGCAACATGCAGCAGTCTCAGCATGAGATGTCTGGGATTGATAATTAAATATGGTTCAGTTGTCATCAAAGAAAATTCTCTAATATCAGCCACCTGGATTTGAATTTTAGTATGATATAGTTATTAACTTTTAAGAAAAATTTCAGTATGGAATATGGAGTTTTTTATGGCTGACTTGGAATGTATTTCTACTTTGTTACTATCTTAATTTGGGTGGACTGAACAGGGTAAGTTTTTTCATGTAATGTTTATGTTATATAAGCTTAATTAATTAGATGATTTAGCTTAACTAATTAACAATTAATTAAATTACTGAATATTCTTTCAAATATGCAAATATTTTAGGTTTATTTAAATGGTGCCTCTTTGCATGTCATAACAAATTTCTATTAATGCACATTTTTAGTATTATTAATGGCCAAACCAATTTTGATGAAATTTGTGTGTTCAATATCTGTCTTGTCTGCACTCACCACTCTTGGCAAGCCAGTTGGTGAGCACAGTGCCAGTACTCTCACAACTATAAAAACTGTGTAAACAGTTCAATAAATTGTTATTAAGTAACAAGTAAAACAAATAAATGCAATTGTATTTCTTAAATTAAATTTTTATATAGGATACTGTGTTTCAGGAAAGTGGATTATTATCACTGGGAACAGGAAGTGTGAGTTGGTGGGAAGGCAATGGTTGGGGATGTCAACCTGTTTGGGGGGAAGTCGATGGACCTGGTACTTGGCGTCCTGCACATGTAGACGGTTGTTTTCTTAGATGGCATCATGTAGAACTTGTGCAATCTGCTGTAGCTGCATTTCTCACAGCCACAGCTTTGCCTCTTACTATTCTTCTCGCTTATCGTTCTTTTAAGAAACATAAATCTGTTTCAGGTATGTAGAGTTTTAAAATTTTCAACATTTAATAATAATAGATTGGAAGAAATGTAAACACCTAAGAAATAATAAAACATATTTCGGGGACAAATTACGTCGCCATCCAGTACAGGATCAGTGTAGTGCTCCCCTGTTCCAAGATCCTCTCAAAATATTTAGAAGGAGCTTTTGCCTCTATCTACAACAGGATTCAACACTGCAACCCAAAGCTTTGAATTAGATTCTACCACCATCACAGGACCACTGAACATCGGCCTTTCCAGGAAAGCGCCAGCCAGCAGGAATAGCTAGAATCATATACTTACTAAAATAATACTAATTTTAAATTTGCAGACAAAAGTTCGTTACCCCGACGTCCTGCATATACAATAGAACTTAGTACCACTGAAACAAACATTAGTGAAAGTTCTTCAAAACCAATGACGCCAAGACGTGTCAAACGCCGTTCTGGTTCTAGAGGGACAAGCTCTTCGGTTCGAAGATCACGTCGTTCTTATAGAAACGCAGGATACTTGTCTTCTAACGCATCATTACCTCGTGACGCTAGACATTCCCGTCCAACATCGGCACATTCGTCATATTCAAATTTCCACGCAGCTCGTCCAGCATCATACCACCCAACAGAAAAGAATACCTTGACACGTTCACAAGATGTCTACGACCCACCCCCACCAACTGAATCTGTACCCATAATGACTAATCGATTTAACACAGTGAGAAGAAGTGGGAATAACATCGGTCACGACGTTGTTGGGCCGTATAATGAACCCAGAACATATGAACCACAACGAAACTATGAATCGAATGTACCATCGTATGATAATATCAATCGTGGATACGAGATCGCTTCACCCAGTTATGACTCTAGAATAGACACAGTCAGTCCATGTTCAGAATCTCCATCATACGTTGTTAACGACTATGGTGGGATGGGATACCACGGGGGAGAAAGTGGTTGGGAAGCGCCTCCGCCTCCGGCGCCGCCGTACAGCGCGCGAGCGACCCCGCAAGCGCCCGGCCCGCCCGCGTACCAACCAACCAATGACACATACAACATGGGGCCTTAATTCTTCCCTTCTAGTGCTGTGCCTTATACCAGTGATTCTCAGTTACTTGAGATTAATAATTCTGTCAAAGTTTTTATTATCTTGACTCTACTAAAGCCTGATTTACAACCGTTAAGTAGTTATTTAATACTAAAATTTTACACACTAGCCTAGGCTTGATGGATTTCAACATGTGAGGTGCCATTACATTCGTCTTCATTGCGGGTATAATAAATATAAATAGGGCTTGTGCGAATCAAAAAAGAGAGAGTGAATAAAATTTGACACAATCGGTAAGCTTTAATAACCGAACTATTAATAATAACCCCCTTCCCTAACCCTCGGCCGTCTGGTCTCCCTTGCGAGGGCTTCCGTCTGGTTGGGTTATAATTTATTTATTTATTTTATATTACTTTAAGTATTTTAATTATTATATATATAAATATTACTTATTTATTTTATTGTATTTTATGTATGTATACATATTGATATATATCTCCCAACCAGACGAGTATATATCTAAATACCCCAAATAATAATAATAACTGAATCTTTTATAAAGATTGTTTAAAAAATCGTAAAATGCGAAACGGTGTCAAAGATATTATACGAACCACCTCAACATCTAGTCTGGTAGCTGGTGTCATTATTTAGGTACATGACTCCAAGTCTCAGGAGAACAACATGGCGGACCCTTCCCGGCTCCAAAACCCTCTCTGATATTTGATTAGTAGGCCTTTACCCAGCAATGTTCACTAGTGGCTGCTATTTTACTTTTAAATTTCTTCTACTTCCTGCTCTTAAATCTCTTCTACTCCCCTCCTCTTAAATCTCTTCTACTTCCCTCCTCTTAAATCTCTTCTACTCCCTTCCTCTTAAATCTCTTCTTTCATGTAACGGTCGATAATTCCGGGTGGTTGTCTAAATGAAATTTAAAAAAGCGACTAATAGCAAGTGTGCTTGTCGTTCTTATATGCTGTGTATTGTGAAGTAAGTAAGTAAGAAAGGCGCCTGAAAGCCTGTCCTCGTTTAATGTTGCACAAGGTTTGTCAAGAGGGTGCTACAGGGGAGCGCCAAATATCAAAGAAAGCTACACTTCTTGGGGCATGTGTGTATATTAACGAAACATGTTTTTTCATCACCAGTTCACTTAAAAGTGAATTAAAATTATATATTAATTTAAAATTGTTTTAAGTTAAAAAATATGAACTGTTTAATTAACTTTTGTAAACTTGGCTTTATTATTATTGTTAAAATCCAAAAGCCAGACTCAGCACTTTAACTTATGATGTGTTGCAACCATAGAAATTCTGTTATGTCATATTTAGGTTTTAAATAATATCAAGTTTTTGTTAAATCTTTAAATAAACTTTTTCGATTATATTATTTAAAAGACATGTTCATATGTAGGAATCTCGTTTTAAGTCATTATTGTTGCTGTATAAAATACATTCTTATCCTAATTTTTTATCATTTATAATTAAGCTATAATGACAGTGTTCATGACACAATATTGTAATTTAAATGGATTTTTCTATAATTACTTAAGCACAAGATAATTTCTTTCAAGTTTAAAGAAAATTATACTTAAAATTAGTTAAGGACAAACTGACACAAACGGAATTTTTAGATTTTGTGAGCACAAAAATGATACGGTAGTGTTAACTAAGTGTCACGAATGTGTATATTTTTTACAAATATTTCTTATTGTATAATATGGGGTAAAGATATATATTCCTTTAATTGAAATCCACCGATCTTCAAACTTCCGTCCAGTAGAATTAAATACAAAACTTTACTAACTATAACTTTTATTAAAAATATGTTTATCCAGTAACAAAAATTTAGACGTAATAAAAAATTCATTTCGAGTTTTTTTTGTAAGAAAAAATATTTTTTAATGTACAAAAATTCTATTATAAAAACGGTCATAACATGGTTAAAACAGTAAGTAGGTAGAACGATTATGGACTAGGCCAAGTGTAACATTGAGCGGAATTTTTACATCGCGGTGGAGATTCTAAACAGGAAGCTTATTACCTTAAAAAATGGTAGTCTGTTTAATCTGCCACGAATATTGGAATCAACACGACGTGAGTGCGGCGACTAAAGTTCCGTACAATTTGGCACTGGCATATTCTGCTTCGCCTTTTGTTTTATATCACATAATACCCTCCGGTTTTTTAATTCCATTTGCCACATTCCTTGCGAGCTTATTACACTTATATCGAATTATTTCTTAATTATTAGAAAATAGGAAATGAGCTTTATTAGTGTAAGATAATTTTAATTACATTTTTAGTCAAACTTTTGGGTAATTTTATACCAAATATACAAATATCACTACTTCCCATTGATTGTTTTATTCATAAATAAGAACTTAAGGTTGTATAGGACGGTATATCTAATGGGTTTTTTCTAAAGGTTTGCTCTAATTTTTACTTTGAGGACTAAATCAAAACCTTTTGGAATAATAGTATTGCAAACTGTGTCAATTACTGTCAGAGCTACTTATTTTATTCTCTACCATGTACGATATATTCCACGATATTAGTTGTCGTTTTTAGTCTTAAAGCTTAAGTGAAAATTAAACTCAAAATTCGAGCATTGAAATTATATTTAATAGCAATTTATCTTAAAATTAATAATTTAAAAATTACGTACAAATAGCTAAAACTGTAAAGTTAACAAACATTTAGAGGAATTGAGAAACTACACTTTTTGCATACAAGAACGTGTACATTTCGATTGTTTACGAAACTAACTTTGGTCTTGAACAAACCTAATGTTTACGATTGATCTTATTCTCAGATTGTTATCTTGCTTCACAATTCTTGCTTTTAAAATTAAGTCTAATGACTTAATTTTAACTTTTTATTAAAGTGTCTCGAGATATTGAAATTCAAATATAAGGAAATTTATTTCGCTCTAGCCCGCGAAAAGCCGATCATAAAATTAACATATATTAAAAGTTAAGCGTTTTCACCAGTAGCAATGCATTGATTAACCCGGCTGACTATGAGTGGGTATTTACAAATAAATTTAATTTCATAAAGTATTAATAATAAATGGTCTGTTAAGTCAACAATTTTTCAGTGTTCACCTATCTTGAATAAAAAATATGTTTACGTTCATATGATTTACAAGTTGATTAGATGGGATTTTAATAATTAATACTCAGAACTTTTTTTTACAAGTTATATGTAATCAGTTACGTATATTATTTATGGATTTGCATAAACATAAATAGTACAACATAATTTATGTATTATGCCCATAATAAAATCAATACTTAATGATGGTCTAACATGAGAACTCGAGTCTCGAGATTTTGTACATACTATTAATTTTATATAATATAATTATTTAAGACTGTAATTACATAGCGTTTTCATAACTCAAGGTCAACAGGAACTTCGTAGGGCCTTTTGGTTACATTTACAGGAATATTGGGCCATATACTACAGTATTCAGTACAAACTTTTGTTTGTGTTGCTGTAAAAAGGGTTACTATTCATATGCAGATTAATAACAAAGACATCCAATACAGGCATTGTTTTTAGTAACAAATTCTAATAACGAGTATGTGAATTTCACGATTATACCGTAATGTGATTCACGTGATTCGCATTAGGGTAACCTGTCCGAGTAGTAGGGTAATAGCCAGACATAATTGGTTTATTTCAAAAGTCACGAGTCTGACAATGACTGGGGATATACACACACTGAAAATAAAAATAGTTTAGCCATAACAAAATAAATGAACCAATCCAGACTGCGGATTCTATAAATGATCGTTTTTAATATGTTATATCAAATGGCGGGCAGCTGTCGTCGCTCCGCGGCGGAGAGGTCGGGATGCCACACGTCCACTATGAGCACGAGGCGCGTCCCGGTGCCGTTGTGCCAGACCTCGTGCTCGAAGCTGTCGTCGAATAAAAGCACCTTGCCTCTCTGCCACTGCCTGTAACAGCAAATAGACGTAATAAACAAGTACTGTAACAATGTTCTATACATAAGTTATGCAAATTCAAATATGACACATTCCGCAGAAGTAAAGATCGGTATATCTCATTTTGTCATGCATTTTGGTGCGACGTAAGTACTAGCATAAATTTGACAATTCAAGTTCGATTTTTTTATATACAGCTTTACACTTAGTGCTGGAATATATCCGCAATTTTGCTGGTGCCTAAGATTTACGAAGTACATCGGCTGTAAGGCGCAGTAACATCTACAGATCGCCACCAATTACCTAGCTTATAATGGCATGCATATTCACCAGTCGCCTCTTGGTAGTGCTAACAAACGCATGTTACGTACACCTTCGAGTTAATTTGCGCCAAAAATATTTAAAAATATTAGTATTGCGGTCACAAATCCAGCAAGCAGTTCTCAAAGTGATCCAAATCGATACTGATTGTTTCATAAATATTGTGTGTGGTAAAATGTTGTGAAGAAGTGACGAATGCTATTCAGTGTTTTGCCTGTCAAAAATACTTTGAATACTATTTTTTTGGAAAAACAGAGGTAGAATACCGCAACGTATGAGAAAGACAGGCAACATGGCGCGGTGCGTTCTGTAAAACATCGCAAGTGTCAATACGTTCCGAGTCAACCTTCCTGACGTCGGACGCCGAAAACTGTAGTTGTTAAGTTAAAGTAACTACAATATATTTGGGTGAAGTACGAAAAACCGACAAGTCTCGTATATTCAGCATAAAATCGGAATTAGACTTAACTAAACTGAATTAAATCCTAATGTTTTGAATTTGTCTACAATAATTCCAACTGATCCACTAAATGCACTTGGTTGGAGCAGCCATGGTAAATATCGCCTTTTTTTTATATCTGCTCAAATGCTACATAAATTCATTGATACAAACGTATTATACTTTAATAGCCCAAAGGGGTATAATTATTGATAATTTTTCATATTTACAAAGTGACTTATTTAACAAATGATTAATTTGTTACCCTTTTTAAACTATGGTTCATGTGTCCTCGTAGATGCAATAATTTTGATGCTTTGATGTCTTAATATGAATAAATTTTTTTTTAGTATTTTGTATATTCTTGTTTTTTATTGTTTAAAAAACTAAAGTAAAGCAGTCTGTAAGTGCCCACTGCTGGGCAAAGACCTTCTCAAATATCTGAGAGGGTGGGTGTAGGGGCCGGGAATGGCCTGCCACGCTACTCCATTGCGGGTTGCCAGGCTTCACATATCCTCGAAATAATATATTTTTTATTATTTCTCAGATATGCAGGTTTCCTCCTTCCTTGACCGCCGAGCACGAGGTAAATACAGCACTTAAAATTATTATTAACAATTTTAGTGGTGCGGGTACCGGGGATCGAACCCAGGTCACTTCCGCTCTATGATACTAAAATGAGCGCCCAGACCACTAGGCCATCGCAGCTAGCTTTTATTGTTTATTTAACGCATATAAGGAAATTGTACTGTTTCATAGTTCTAGGTTTAAATTGCAAGGTGCAAGGGAAGTTGTTCAGTTATTTTATATTATTACTGAAACCATTGGATTTGAATATGACTCCTGGCCCTTACAGCCTACCTGCCTATTCCTGTCCGACCTTATATTTTTATCAGATGTAGCTCAAAGTCATATAGACTGTCCGGAACTATTAAATGAATCAAAAGTTAGTAATAAATGAGGTTAGGATGTAATTCAAAATATTATGTTATGTAACTACATATGAAAACTAGATTCTTGTGTTAGTTTTCCAGATTCAAATAAATAAATATTTCTTACTTCTCATCTATAGATTTATATTAAGCCTTTTGTTTATTCTATGTGATGGTGGCCAATACTACGGCATAATTTTTCGTCAGACAATAGGAATCAGCTCAAATACTGACGCTCTCATCATTGTCTTCCTATATCCGATGTATGTAATTGATCCAACCGGAGGTAATATACGAGATCCAGTGCCAAAATTGTAAGGACGTTACAATACATCGCACCAGACCAGAATTCTAAGATCCGGTGACGATGCTCACCATCCATCTAGTTATATTTCCCCGAGAAGCGAAAAGGAATCGCATTTAACCCACAATTTTAGCAAATGGGGTAGAAGCCTATGTCTGGACATTTGTGGTTACGAAAGGTTTAAGTGAAAATAATTTATATGAATAAATAAAATAATAATATTGTACCTGATTTCTTTGTCCACTCGTATATAAGTATCTTTGGTATTGCTCAATCCTAAATGCATTCGCAATCTACAATTGGTGGGGCCCACGTGTGGTCGAACATGGGTTCCGGGCCCCATAGAACTGAACTTTATTTGTCCTCTCTTACAGTTAGCTGCTGCAAATTCTGATTTTACTATCGAACACGTAATAGGTGCCCTTTTACATCGCCCGGGGATCTCTTGACCTCTCACAAATATGTCTAACTGGGACCACTCGCCTTTTTCTTTTAATCCCTCTTTCTCTTTCTCATACAGAGCTCGCGCTGCCTCTCCCTCTTTTAATATCTCCTTCCACGACTTCTCTAACGCCCGGGCTAATTTAATGTAAGGTGTTTCTTCCACCCGCCACCACGGTCGACTTTTTAACCTTTCCACGTTATACAATGAACGCTGCGATGGCGAAAGGAAATGTCCGTGTTTGGCGCCACGTTTATGTACTTCGTGAGCTTCTTCAAATCGGCCGAGTAGCAGCAAGGCATCACCCAAGTGATAGTAAAATCGAGGCTCACACGCCGGCCCTGTGTCATTTTCTAATGCTTTACGGAACAACGCTACAGCTTCCTCAAGTTTATTATATTGATTTTTTAAAACAAATGCATAATGAGCCAGAGCAACACGATCATCCGGCCATAATTTGAGAGTTTCTTTTAATAGTTCACCAGCCAAGTCGGGTCTGAAACGAAAAATTATATACTGCAAAAATGATATCAGTATATTCTTGACTAAGCTGTAGTATTAGTTACATACCTATTGGCCATTAGGAAGGACACGGTTAAATTGTTTCGGTAAGAAACATCGTTCGGAAACCTTTGAATTAACAGCCGATAGACCGGCTCAGCGCTCAAGTAGTTTCCTGTAATTATAATGAAATGTTTAATCTTTATTAACTGTTTTTACCTAATCTATATTGACATTGATTATGATTATGCGTGCTTTCCTGAAGTTGATATCAAGATATTAATATTTTAAACAGATACCTTTTGCAGGATATGTAAAATAAAGCAATTTCGGGTACTCCGAAATTAGTACAGCTGTATAACGTAAATATGCACGTAAACAAAAATCAAACGGAAAGTGCCACGACGTCGCTGTGAACAGTTCATGAATCTGACGACGTGCCCAGATTCATGAACTGTTTACAAAGCATTCCTTTGTTTTCGATGGATGTAGGTATCCGGCAATGATGGTGGGAGTGACGATATTATTTAAACATATTTTATTTTAATTAAAAAAATATTTAAGTCGACTGGACAGTATGGCTGTTAATCAATAATTATGGTGCGCGGCTACATGAATCTTAAAACAGGTTGAATATGAAGAAAGTCCATCCTATTTCTAAAGCCTAAAACATATACATTATAGACAATCTCGTTCAGTGTAAAACGTATTGGTAATACAAATTTTGGTTCAGTGGGTGTGGTAAAAACACCTAATAACGGACAGCAGTGTTGGTGATACCAAAACAAAAGTCATTTAAATTTTTTATTTCAAAATAGATTTCAAAAGCTATATGGGAATCAAGGTAGCATTGCAATACACGACGATGTATACCGAGTTGTTCACAAGCAGAATTTATTATATGGACAGAACAAGATTGTTCTAGCGCAAACGCAGGGGCTTTTAAGAGTTTTCAAGATCAGATACAGAGGTATAAGGGTCCAAATAAATAAAGACAATCACAATAAATCAAGATCCGAATCCAAAACTCGCGATTTAGCACACGAGTATTCTGACACAAGGACTATTTTTTAATACATACCTCTAAATTGTATCCTGTCCAGCGTTCTAGCGGCCACTTGAAGGAGTTTGCTATCGGGGAGTCGTTCGTTCATCTTGAGCAGGTGCATGTAAGCGGAGACGGCACGCGTCAGCAGCCGGTTGTCGCGGCGCTGTTCCGCCTCGGCATCCAACGAGCGCGCAGCCAGCCAGCGCGCGCGTGCGCACTCTTGCAGCTCGGCGGCCGCCAGGCGCTCGCTGGCCAGCGCCCACTCGCCCTCCGCACGTTAGTACAAACACTCACACACATGATCCACACACGTAGCATTCAGTCTATTTGTGTATAAGGCATTAGGGCAGTAGTTAGCATTTCGTACTGTAGTTTTGGATTGTATATGATACGTGCTGGAAGGTTAACAATGAACCATGGTCGTTATTTAATATTTATCTCGGATATGTCATTGTTTTCAAAACTAGATGAAATAGGCCTGTATTCCGAACTTGTTATAATTAAAACACTAGGAAATTACGATTTCTCTCACAGAATAATGCTAACAGAAAATCATCCATCTCTTTATTTAGCACTAGGTCTATAAACCACTTCATAATATAGTTCTAAAAATTACAATCGAGTAACATCACGTACATAAATTATTAGTATAAATGAGAAGTCGTTGAAGACGTGTCGGGGGCGTATTGTGCGGGGTGCGGGCATAACACGCGACCCGACGACGTCATCTACGAGGTAAAGCGAAAAAATGGCACAACGAGCAAGGGATCAACTTAGGAAAGGGATTTGTAAGTGCAAAAAACTAATGTTAGTCCAACCAGTCCTGAAATTGAACATTTGTATTTATTATGAAACAATCCATATAATATTACCCTCAATGAGTAACCATAAATTATACCACCAATACATATGTATATATATATATTGAATAGGTCAGTCGAAACAGACCGATAATTAATAACAGACAAATGTCAGCATTCTATAATCTCACTTAAATAATATTATCCATAAAATGTAATATTATCTAATATATTCTTACTTAGAATATTTAACATTTTCAAAACGTAAAGACAAAGCGCTAGAAAGCATGCAATAAATGTAAATGTTAAATACATCACTGCCAGACAACAAGTAAATTTTTCTCAGAATTTTTGCAAAATTATAATTAATGATTTAAAATAGAACAGCAAAATTCACTTATCAATTATTCTGTGATTAGGTCTAGTCATTTTTGCGACAATTTTGTAATAATTAAAATGTATGAACATGTTTTGTAACACACTTAACATGCACACACATAAATATTATACTTTTGACTTACAAAGTAATTTTTACTTTTTCTCTTCCTCACTTATTAGATCATGCATAGAATATACATCCCGATTAATAAATCGATGAGATGTAGGTAGGGAGAGGACAACTCAACTTTTTGCGTGTTAGTGCAACAAAAAATGCTTTAATGTTGCATGATGTCACAAAACAATAACTATAACGGCATTAAAAATATAATACCTGGCGGATTTCTTCTTCAGCAAAGTCAAGTTGCTGCCGCCAATACTGGTCACTAGGTTCACCCGGCCACTCGTCTTCAACGCTATTTCCGCCATCCTCTGAAATTCCGATTTGAACATATATATTTTCATCTTATTAACATAAAATGTTAGTTATATTGGAATACTTATGTTTGACACGAAGAACTACTTAAATAAAGAAAGAGTTGAGTATTGGTTGTTTAAAGTTTTACAAAGGTAAATGAAACAGAAAAGAAAAGATACTAAATGTTAATATCACTCACATTTTTTTGTTAGTCATGCCAACCGACGTTAGTCATGTTTGTTAATATGTTAAGATTGAGCTCATGCCAGTAGCAATGGCTGTATAAATAAGCAGTCACACACAAACGAGTAGTTTACTATGTTTTTGCCAAGGTCTGTCAGGTTCAGGTAGTCGTCCGTATTTTGCTTCGAGGCGATTTAACAATTCAGCATCATCAACGTCTGAAATTTCATCTTCATCTTCATCCTCTTCTTCAATTTCCTCGTCGTCTATTATTTCAACGTCGTTAGGAACTTCCTCAGGCTCTGATTCCTCAGCTTCATTTATGTCAAGTTCAGGGCTACTTAATTTAGGGTATTTCTTTTCCTCTACAATTTCTTCTTCATCTTCAACATCATCATCATCATCACTATATAATTCTTTGTCTAGAACTTTGTTTGTTACCTCTTCTCGAATTTTCTATGTATATTAAGAAAACAAACAACTTTAATATAAGTTCCTTATTAATTTATATCATACATAAATACCAGTAGCAGTACTTACCTCTGTTTCAATATTCATCAAGTATTGATCATCCTTACTTTCTTTTGTATTAATTGACATTGAATGAGCGGTCTTTGTTTCTGGAATAATCGTTTTAACTGGCTGCTCATAAACATACTCATAAATTTTCTGTGGTACCTGGGGCGACGGTTCTCCAGGAAGCAGTGTCATACGTCTATCGATGATAGATGGAGTTTCTTCATGTCTTGCATTGTCTTCATTTTCTGCAGTATCTGTTATAGCAATTAATAGTATGACTACTAACTTACACGAGCGTCTATTATTTTTATTTATACTTTAGTATTTTATTTTACAATTTTATGTTCTAAAATGACTTATGCTAATTGTTAACATTTTGTGAAAGGTGCTTCATGTTCATGTTTGAACATGTTTCTACTTTAAATATATTTTGAAATTTTTAGATCGAGACCTCGGGTACCATAATCGTCATTACAGTTAAAGCAACGCAAAACTTGGGACTTTTATGTAAATACAATCATTAAGTATGCAGGTAGTTTAGTAACTACAGAGTAGTCTTTGTTACATTAAGTGCCATACAGCAACATTTTCTTTTTGTTCATATGAAACGGAGACAAACTATCAATAGGTAATGTTGCTTTTAATACGCACCGCGTGGCGCTGACGCGCGACGTATAACGGCGTGAGTGGCCACCAGCAGCGCGCCACCCACCACCAACTTCAGCCACACTGCAACATACGCGTTACGCTTAGAACATAATAAGCACCATGTTTAAAATTCACTGTTAAACTATACGAATATGGTTGCTTTTTTATCGCTAGATGCGTGTTTTACTTTAAGTATCCTTACAACATTATTTATAGTAAATCAATAAATATCGGTTTGACGGGGTCGATATACCGGTATGCTTATGTGTACATATTTATCGAAATCTCAGCGATTAATTAAAACTATTTTATTTAAAGTGGCTCCTTCGGTTTTGCTTTCATACAGGTCTTTAATCTCTCTGCCGACGAATCTATAGATTAGAACGCTGTCTCCATGGACAATTTTCTTTTTTAAAGAATCACTGTAATAATAATAAACTTTGTATGTACAAATATCCAGTCTAAGCGATTAATTAATAACAATCTTATTAAAAGTGACCGCTTTTAGCTTTGGCCTCTTCTATATTGCGTTGCTATTTTACTTGTTGTTGTAGTTGTCTTCGATAGTAAACATTTTTTCATCTATAAAGAGCACATTTCCAGCAGCGTATCTCGACAGCAAGCGTTTTAATCGATCCACTCTCTTAAGCTGCAGGGATTGATTAAGGGCATGTCTTGTGTATCGACGGTAAGCACCTAGCTTTAGGCCTTGTTAAATAAAGGTCGACAAGGTCCTAACAGGCTCTTTCATTTCCCTCAATATAAATTATTGTTTCTAATTTTTTTTCGGTTCTTCGAAATTTGATAGTTCTCAGCTCGTCTGATCCTAAGAGCCGAGAAGAGAGGGAGTTGCCTCGATATTTAATGGTCTTAGATAGATGAATTGTTGGTGTATCTGGCGATAGTCGTCGACTGATCGTATGTTTGTATATAACACTATCGTAATTTTTAGTTGTAAGCACTGATGCTTAGCTTTTGAAGCGTCTTAAAAATAACTGTTGCCTCCATACTAACTTTGTGCAAAACAATCACTGCATTTGTTTCCTTGAACGCTCCACTCTATATTGTAATTTAACAATCACGGTGAAAAATAATATGTTAAATGGCGGCGAAAAAAGAAAGATCTTTTTAAATTATTAATTTATGGGCAAACTAGTGACAAACCTTCGATAGATTGAGGAATAAGCACTACAAATTTGCCAGTTTTAAATTATTCAAGCAGTCTGAATAACTAAGATGACTAGTCACTGTATCTAGCAGCATTAATTAAACTATTAAACTATCAAGCATTTTGACTGCCTCTACTTATAATTTCTGTAAGCCTCTGTAAGTGCTAAATATCCTAATATTATCTTAAAGCGTTGCTTTGTGCAAAATATTGGAGAGCAACTAGTCAGGCGCGAAAAGACAAGAGGAGTATCGTACTCACTCATGTCTTCTGGCAGTAATTAATAGAATTAATGAATGAAGTTGTCGTTTTAAAGGAGTGGCTATTTTCAAATTAAAATTCAACCTGCATGGGCAGGCCACTCCATTTTTAAACTGTTCGTTTGTGGTTTAATCGCTTTCGTAGTGGATACTTCGACTTAAGGAATGAACCACGAGAAATACCACACTAAGGTAAATAACGACAAATTAAAAGAAATTAAAATTTGTTCTTGGGAAGCGGTACAAAATACCTTCATAGACTTTGTTCTATACAAAAAACGGTAAAACCCGCCAAAAGCCGCAAATAAATTGTCTTTTTTGGACTTAACGCAGTGTTGTCATTGTCAGTAAGAGAAACAAAAAATTGGTTCAATATTTTCCGCGAATTTCGAAGTCAAAGATTAAGCTCGTTCTGCTAGACCTATTAAACGTGGAGCAAGATCGGCATATTAGTAGTTACGACATAGCTGAAGGACTAGGGGTTGACCATAAAACAGTTTTGACCCATTTGAAAATGTCTGGATATACAAAAAAGCTCGATATTTGGTTGCCCCACTAGCTCATTAAAAGATACCTAATGAATCGTGTACTCATTTGCGATTCTCTATTGAAACGTAATTAAACCAAATTGTTTTAAAAAGATTGATCACTGGTGATGATAAGTGGATTACCTACGACAAGAACATGCGGAAAAGATCATGCTCAAAGGGCAGTCAAGCTAATAGACTAATGTATCGAAATCTCGATTAACTCGCAATAAGGTGATCCTGTGTCTATGGTGGCATTGGAAGGGCATCGTTAATTATGGGCTTTTACCGCGGGGCCAAACCGTCGATTCGGATCTCTACTGCCAACAGCTGATGCAATTCAAGCAAGAAATAGAGAAAATACGGCCGGAATTGATCAACAGAAAGGGTGTGGTTTTTCATCATGATAACACCAGATCACACACATCTTTACCCACTCGGTAAATATTGCGAGAGCTTGGCTGGGAAGTGTTAATACATCCACTATATAGCCCTAATCTTGTAACCTCAGAAAACCTTTTACCTGTTTTGGTTTCTTCAAAAATTCTTTAGGAAGTGTTGGGTTAACATCAACAGAGGACTGTCAAAACTACTTATCGCCGTTTTTTGATTAGAAGTCCCAAAATTTCTATAGCAATGGGATTATGTCACTACCTACAAAATGACAACAAGTTATAGAACAAAGCGGCATATGTATATTATAATCAAATGTAAATAAACTATGATGAAAAATATCTTGAATTTGTATATAAAATACGATACGATTCCCCGTCCTATTATATAGGTTATTTATTTGGTACATAACGTCTTCATAGTTGGCGTCAGCATAATTAAGAAATGGAAGAAGAGGAGTCTGTCCGATCATAACCTTTGTAAGAATGGAAAGAAATTATCGAAGGCCACGTAGAAAACTAAGAGAAAGCGAGAAAGTTTTCCTACTGAAGGTAGTAGGAAAACTTTCTCGCTTTCTCCTTATTTGGCATATCAAGATGTCAAGATAAATGGCCAAGTTTTTAACATTATCGAAGTAAGAGATTATAAATCCATCAAATTCAATAGGCGATAAGGACAACCGGTCCATTCTTGAGATATAACTCCGGCTGTCAAAAACTATTGCCTGTCTCTTCTTGGGGTTGACATTAAGGTCATATTTTCTATAAGAATAAGATCAAATTCATTATTATTCATAGCAGCCGGCAGATTCTCAAGAGTTAACTGGGTGTAAATCTGGATCTCATCCGTATTCATGTGGTAGAGAGAATATATTTTATAAGTGATCGATTTAATGAAAATAGAAAAGAGTAATAGTGACAACACGCTGCCTTGCGGTACGCCAGAATTAATATCGCACACGATGAATGAGTTACATCAACGCGAATAGGCTCCTGACAGCTACCGAGATATCTTTAAAACTGATGGAGATAAGTTAAGGGAACATAATTAACACAACAGTATTGAAAGTCCAGGTGAATAATTAAAAGCGTTGCTGAAATTCAACAAGGTCATAACCGTGAAGGTGTTTATTGTCCATAGCCCAACGTATGTATGTTATCAGTAACTATGATTAGAGCAGTAGCTGTACTATGTCCAGGACGGAAACCGGATTGTAATGAATTAAAACAATTATGCCTTTTAAGGGAAAGATTAAGCAGGCTGATTAATGAGCTTTTCATGGACTTTGGTAACGAAAAGTAAGATTGAGATTTGATAAAAATCACAGTAGTTAACGGAATTAGAATTCTCAGGAAGAGGCAACATGTGCTCTCTTCCAGGCTTCAGGAAATTTAAAAGAGGACACGCATTAACGAGGATTGGGAAACTTTGTTACATGACATGTAATATATATTTTTTTTAATATCAATAATAAAATTAGAATTATTAATATAATATATTATAGATGTATATATATATATATACATTTTACATAATATATACGCCAGCTAGGCGAACATAGATAAACCAATTATCAAAACCCTTTAGTTAAATTGTGAATATGTAAAATAAAATAAAAAATTTAAATGCTTTCTTAAATTTTCTATGACTACCCGGTCTCTTAAGGGAGTTCCTGTGCGTAGGTATACGTATTGGCGGCATGCGTTCAAGAACAAAGAAAGTCGGCGGTATCGTGAGCAGTCCACTGGGGTTATGACGTCTTCACGTCGCTACCCGATAGGAGACGCGCGCCACCGCCTGCGAAGCTTGTATTGTTTTGTAAGTTTCCTTATTTAATTAAACTTTATTCGGGCTAATTGTTTATACTCATTATCTGAAAGGGTAACACAAAAGAAACAAATCTCGATACCTAATAACACCTTAACGGATCGGACAGGTTTTAGTTGCATATTGTCGATCACCGAAACTCAGTTGTTTTATAAATGTACAAAAGGTAAGAGCTCATTTACTAACATAACGTTAGCAGATCAAATACTATTGTATGATAGTATTTCATGTAGTAACATCATAATATACTCTTTAATTCTATTATAAAATACGCGCGGGAGAATGCGAGTATAAAATTATTGAAATAAAAGATGCATTTTTTAAAACTTTTTATTTTCAAACGTCAATATGTTTTAATCGTATAAGGTTACATTAGCTTTATTAAGCTACATTATGTGTTTCAAGAATAAAATATGAAAGAAGCTATTAAAAAATTGGCTAATACGACTGCTATATCTACAAAGCCATAGAGTGCATGCTCGAAGAAACTGTTATTGTGTTAATGTAAAAAAATATGTGGTTTTTTTATCGAGAAGGTTAAGTCTCAAGATGGTTTAATTTTTGTATACATATGTTAGTCAGATATTATAATGATATAACTTTAACTCACTCTGTGATGACGCTTCTTGTTTTTCAAGGCGGAGCTGTTCTTGGCGCTTTTCATACTCCTCCTCTTCAGCTAACGTATCAGTTGGCTTTTCTGACGAAAGTTCATCTTCTAACTGTTTTAACATAAGAGTAAATATTAGGGCTGTATATCAATAATAAATTTAAATTTCATTTGTTTGCAGTACAGTGTGGTTGACATTTGGAGGTAATGATAATATATTCCCCTTTAAACAAGTGCTGACACGAACGAATTTCTGACGACCGACTCATCATCATCATCATTTCAGCCTATCAGAAGTCCACTGCTGAACATAGCCCTCCCCCAAAGATTGCCACGAAGCTCGGTCCTGAGCCACCTGAATCCATCGACTTCCCGCAACACTGCGCAGGTCGTCACTCCATCTTGTGGGGGGTCGTCCTACACTGCGTTTGCCTGTACGTGGCTGCCACTCGAGAACCTTTTTCCCCAACGGTAGTCAGTTCTGCGAGCTATGTGGCCGGCCCATTGCCACTTCAGCTTGCTGATCTTTACGGCTATGTCGGTTACCTTAGTTCTGCTGCGGATATCATCGTTGCAGACTCTATCACGCAGAGAAACACCGAGCATAGCCCTTTCCATAGCGCGCTGAGCAACTTTGAGCTTCCTCATACGGCCTGCAGTGAAGGACCAAGTCTCGGATCCGTATGTCATCACTGGCAACACGCACTGGTTGTATACTTTGCTCTTGAGGCTTTGCGGTATACTCGACGAGAAGATATGACGTATTTTCCCGAACGCAGGCCAGCCGAGTTGGATTCGTCGATTGACCTCTGAGTCGAAGTTGGACTTACCTAATCGGACAATGTCCCAGGTATACATACTCGTCTACAACTGCGAGCCTATTGTTCCCAACAACAACCGGTATTGATGTGACATGGACGTTTGACATGAACTTCGTCTTGTCCATGTTCATCTTAAGACCAACTTGTTGGGAGACGTTGAGGTCATTGTGCATTGTACTAAGCTCCTCCAGCGATCCTGCCATAAGAACTATGTCGTCGGCAAATCGAAGGTGAGTGATGTATTCGCCATTGATGTTGATACCGTATCCTTTCCAGTTCAGCTGCTTGAAAACATCTTCCAATGCAGCGGTGAAGAGTTTCGGGGATATGACATCACCCTGTCTTACACCTTTCTGCAGTTGGATTGGTTTCGTACTCTGATTCTGTACTCGGATAGACATCGTAGCTTCATTGTACAAACACCTCAGCACTTCGATATACCGTGAGTCTATCTGGCACCGCTGGAGAGACTGTAGTACCGCCCAAATTTCGACTTAATCGAGATCGCCAGACATAATGGCAAATTGTACTCCTCGGCCTTTTGTACAATCTGGCGAAGAGTGTATGTGGTCTATGGTACTATAGCCTTTTCGGAATCCGGCTTGTTCGGGAGGCTGGAAGTCGTCAAGTCTGTTCACTAGACGATTTGAGATGACTCTCGAAAACAGCACGTAGACAGTTATCCCCTTTCTTGAAGTATAGGACAACCACGCTTCTACTCCACGCTTTCGGCGTAACTGCGCCATGAATGACGGAATTAAACAGCTTCTGAAGGACAACAAGTATCGGTTTTCCACCCGCTTTCAGAAGCTCAGGTGTGATTCCGTCCTCACCCGGCGCCTTGCCGTTTTTAAGCTGTTTGAGAGCCAACCTAATCTCGCTCAGACTGACGTCCGGGATGTTATCGGAATAATGTCGGATATGCTTGGCTCTTGTGTCATTACTCACATCAGTGTTGTGTACAGCTGTCCGTAAAATCTCTCGACCTCACTCAAAATCTCGGCTCCAGCGGAAATAACTGCGCCGCTTACGGTCTACAGCTTGGTCAGTTGGCTCTTTCCGATAGACATATCTCTGGCGAAGACTTTGGAGCCTTGGTTCCGCTCTATCGCTTTTTCAATACAGGCTGTATTAAATTTGCGTAAGTCTTGCCTCATACATTTGGAGATATGTCTATTCAGTTGCCGATACGCTGACGCATCCGTTGTAGACTGCAGCTTTATCTCACGCCTGGCTTTCATGAGTTTAAGAGTGTGACCGGAGAGCTTTTGGGGTTTGTACGTGCGGCGGGTCCTGCAAAACTTAGCTCCTACCGCAAGGACAGTTTCCACTAGCCTGATATTCGTATCGTCCACTGTAACGCAATCGTCTAGGCACTGAAAGCGATTATGCAATTCGAGCTGAAAGCTCTCGGGGTTCTGGATATGGGCACGTGGTGGGCGGAGCGTAGACTTCACCAGACGAGACCGCTCGAGCCTAATGTTAAGGTTCAGTGTGCCTCTTACCATTCGGTGATCACTGCCGGTTTTTACCCTAGTGATCACAGAGACATCACTAAACAGCTGACGCTTGTTCGTCATGATGTTAGTCGTCAGACGACCGACTGATGACTGAAAATTTATCCAAATGTACGAACCCAAATTCCACAGACTAGTTACATGAATTAGCATCTCTGGGACAAGTGTACGTCTGCGCACAATATAATATTTAAAAAATATAAAATTGGTAGCAGCAGTAGCCGAGGACAGGGCGCTTGCTTTATATTATTACATGTTATAGTATATATTATTTATCCTACTGATACAAAAATAAAACTAGCATACCATTTATTATTATAGTACCTAAAATATCGGAGAGGATGTCCATTTTCAGCATTTTAAGAATTCTAGGACAATCTATATTATATAAAACACACGAGCGAACATAAATATTATAACACAAAAGGCAATTAATTAAAGTACTAAATAACGAGTTATCTAAGAAAAGTACCTATTACATACACGTAACAGACGTATAAACAAATACAACAGAAACAAACGCTCGTATCTAGGCATAGAGATTATAGTCACTTTTATTCAGCTATGTTATAACGTCATCATATTAATAATCACAATCAGTTATATTTAACATGTGACGATTGTTGTCACCGTGGCTACATTTGTTTCCGTCTGTTACATGTTGTGAAAGTGACCCGAGGGAGTGAGAGGCACATAAGCATGGATTTGTTTACGACAATTAATGATTACAATGAACTTCCCTTATACTTCAACAGGCTTGAGACTTTTTAATGTTTAGTTAAACCTTAAATTCACTATAATAAAACAATGCATAACAACGATTACTCTTAATAATTTTCGTAAATAAATATCTTCAACATTCTTTCTTTCCGTAACCTTTTTTTTTAATTTTACCTCAATAAATGGTTTTCCTGAAGGTACTGTAATGTGTTCAACTACAGGTGTATCTATTATTTCTTCAGCCTCTACGGAATATTCATCCTCGCTTTCATCTTCAAACTCATTATCTACAAAATAGTACAAACTTATTAAAGATATCCTTTTTTTATATATTTCTTAAGATTTGCCTTAGATTATTTAGCGATTAGACAACAGCATTGACCCATATCTTAACAATTTTAGACAATAGAAAATTGTAGGATTTTCAACAACATCAATTAACAGCTGTACTGTTTTTTTGTGTTAAACCACTGTAACTATTATGTCATTCTCACTATTAAAAAACTAACGCCAAAATCGGCAAATCTACAAGAATGATGAAATTTCATGAATGGTGAATTTTCTTAACCTTTTTAGTAACTAAATGTACCGTAAAACGTTATCGCTTAGGACTACTGAAAATACAAAATCAAAATTATATTTTTATTTTATTAAATTCAAAATTAATTTTCATTTATTAAGTGTTCATAAATAATAATCAAATAGAAGAATGTGTAATAGTTGAAGTAATCTTAGTGTTTTCTGCTTTAGACAGAGCAACATATGGCAGGGCTACAGAATGATTAAATATTATCGAATTCAACATTAATTTTAAATTTCGCACTTGGCTTCAGGAACTCCTATACATATCAAAAGTAGGTATCCACTTGTTTTAATAATGTAATCTACAGTCAGCAACAGTTTGATGTAGTCATAAAAGGTAGTACTGAATATTTTTCTTAGAAACCACTTTTACAATCACTTTTGTTTTTCTCAAATCAACTGATTTAAAATTTTTAACATATCTCAAAACAAATAAAATACCTGTTTCTTTGTCATTATCATCATCATTTGCTCCTACATTTTCATCTGAAATTTCTCTTTCAATTCTCTCTATTTCTCCATCAATATCTTCCTTGTCTTCTTCATCTTCATCGGCATCCTGTTACAAATACAAATATATTGCAGTTATTCATTACATTCCATACTTACAATGTCACATTTTACCCCCTCCCTTCCCCATAGGAGTCATGTGGTGAGGTTCTTGCCTACCCCCAGCACCCCTCCTTCCCATTGTCGCGAGGTTTTAGGCTAACCCTTCCAATATCACTTGTATTATTATAGTAATAAAATTGAGATTTAGTATTCCAACACTTGAAGCACTATGCTAAAGTATTCAGGCAAGTTTGTAAACTGAAAGACACAAAGAGGTAAGAACGAGTATTTTATTGTGAAATGCAAAGTAATTAGAATTTAAGGGCTTTCTCGCCGCAAAGAGAACAATAATATGATTTCTTCAGACGTACATACATTTAAAAGGCAGTCATCGAACCATTGGTTTGCTAGACTGTTTTCTACACTAACAAGTAGGCAAGCACCTTAGAGCTCAGCTGCAGGTACTTTTTTTGCCGAAGATCTCTGATCTTACACATATCGTCCTCACCGAGCCACTCTTCGTCGTCATTTTTAGGCACCACGCAACGAGTCTTCCGAGAAGCGATCGAACGCCGCGCAATGATGCTTTTTGGAGGAATTACAATTAGTGTTACAAGCCCAGGTGAAATCTAAATTTTGTGATATTGTCTTTAGACTCGATTCGCTTGCCCCGAGCATTCACGTGATCGCACGAAAAACTTCATGTATTTTTTGTAATTGTCCGGGATATATATACCAAATGTCAGGAAGAGGTGGCTGATTATCATATCACAATGTTACATACAGAGTATATGAACTAATAATCTAAAGTTAAAAAAGTAACAGACATCTTTTAACAGTGGTTAAAGATTCGGACACTAAAGATTAATGAGTGTAGTATACACAAAATCAATCCTTTCTTAGGGTATTTAAAAATCACACATTATATCACTATATTAAAAGCAAGTAAGTAATTAACAGTAACAATGTTAAAATTTTAGAAGTTAAAAGTTATTCCAGATTCAATAGTATAAATTTAAACTATTATTTCAGATTAATACATTTTGAAATACTGGAATAGTTCACATATATATTTCAACATTTCAAAATGTTTATTCATAAAGTTTTTTAATTTTTACCAGTTTGAAAAAAATTTATAACTATGTTTAATTTTTGAAAGGTTAGAAACTATTAAGCCAAAATAAAAATATTAGTAATTATGAAAACCAGTAGCAATTAAAAAGTTTTAAACATATTTCTATAAGAGTTTGCACCTCATTTTCATCATTATTGTCAGTGTCATTTTCCTCAACATCATTATCATTATTGTTGCTTAAGCCTTGCTCAGCACTTTCATTTTCATCATTGTCACCTTCTTCACTATAATTTTTCATGTCTTCTTTGAAACCATCATCATCTTCTTGCTCTTCTTGTAAACCATTACTGTCTTCCTTGTCATCATTAATCTGATCAAATGCCTCACTATTATAATACTTTTTGTATGAAATTTTGGTCTCATCCTGTTTAAATTCATTGCACACATGAGTATAAAATAATAATAATAATAAAAAATACAACTAGACAACCTCATCAATTGAGATGCAAAAATACTGATATTAAAAGCAAACTAAATACAATATAGTAAAGGTTAAACATTTGTTAAAATTAAGTATTTCACAAAATATTTATAGGATTTTTTTTACTTATAGTCACACCTCGTCATCATCAGTTTCTTCTTCATTTTCATCTTCAACATTATCATTGTCAGGGTCTTCTTGAACATTGTAGTCATAGTCATTCACATCTAGGTCATTTTCGTCACTATGGCTATCTTCATCTATATTGTCTCCATCATTATCATCTTCATCTGCCTGAATATTTTCATCATAGTGATTGTCTTCTTCATTCTCCAAAGCAATATCATGATGATCTTCTTCGTCCTCATCAAGATGAATGTTTTCATAATTCTAATTTGATCATTAATATGGAGAATTAAAAGCTAAATGTTATATTTTATTTTAAAATTTTGCACAACAAAGGAAGTAAAAATTTGTTTTTAGTTGATCAAGAGCAATTAGACATGAGTTACAAACACGATAATTCTTATTGTCAGGTCATCCCTATAAGTAGAAGAAACACTATGGTCAGTTGACAGACTAGTTGAGTAAAAAAATGATTGGGGAATTCAGAAAAAAAAATTCCGCATAGACCCTGTAACTTTGAACTTCTCCTATCAGTATGTAGATAACAGAACACATTTAGTAACACCAGATACAGCTTAATACAATTTTGTTTTTTGATATTTAATTTAAGAATAATCATGATAAGCCCTATGTGGAGGCATAAGATGTGAAGGCATCACATGTGTCATCAGAAGTCAACTAATAGTACAAAATCGAGTAAGTTCCAATAGATGGTAAAATATTAATCATGAAAAACCCTAGACTGAAAACCCACAGGCTGATGATGTGAGAGTTGTTAGGTACAGCAATTTCTAATCCCTAGTCTAGTATGGCAAATATAGCAAATCCTCTCTATGGAATATGTTCCTTTGTGTCCTTCTTGGTCCTTGTTACTTAAAGGCTGTTAAAGATGAAATCATAAATAACATATATAATGATAAATATTATTTTCAAAATAGTACAAATCAACTCACATTATGTTTTAAATCCAAGGTGTGTTCATCATGGTGGTCATCCTGAGATGCATCTTCAATCCAACCATCTAAGACACCAGAGTAACGAGATTCTACAGCATTTGCTTCCACTGTTAAATAGCAGAAAACATGAGAACATTATAATTTACAAACAAGGGTCCATTAAACGAATATCTATATAAAAATTAATGTTTCGTAGTTATTCTTGTTTCTCAAACCACTTGATCGGTTGAGCTCATATTTATGGGTTATGTTCTATTCATTAATACAAATATAGTCACTGCTAAAATATTCAGCTAATTATAAATAAATATTAGGTTATAGTTTTGTATCCAGAAGCATATTAATATGATTGTGGAAGGGGTACCGTCAGTAGTGAGGTAACCTCCTTTCAAATACATTACTCTTTTGTTTTAAAATATTAAGTATAGTTTTTATAAGTGACTAAAATAAGAATTTCGTTGATATCAACAATGTTGTTTTAAGTGACTAACGCTTTTTTCAGCACATGAAAATACGAATAATAATATAATTATATTTTGCCGCCAACTTTGTTCGCATGGAATTCGGTTATCACCCCTCATAGTATGTTTATCACACTTTCACATCAAAACGGAGCAAATGGTTGGCATGATTTATTGCACAGCAACAATTTAGGTTTAGAAATTGTTTATCCCTATAGCCTCGAGAATTCTAAACAAAAAATAACAGAAATATTAATATATTTTATATTATTATTTCATAACAGGAGCTGAGCTATGAATGCACGCATCCATCCATTTAAACAGTCAGTTTCGAGGAGAAGAAGCGAGTCTGTCATTGAAGATAGTGACCAGTTATGTCAGGATCTGCATGAAGTGCTAACCGAGTCAAACCTCGAGCATAAGAGATACACTGTTGCCCCGGTGACCCTAACAACTTCGGCGAAAAAGGAGCAAGCACTTAGCGCGAGTAAAGGCCCGCAAATAAAAAAAATATTTAAAAAGCTGAAAAGCGAGCTCTCTATTGTATATTTTTTTAATTTAATTCATTAAACTTCATATACATGAGAATTTATATAGGCGGACTTAATGTCAGAACCACACCAGTCAACCTTTAGACGATGCAGAGATGAAATGATGAAATGTACCACCTACCACTTTACCTACTTACCTACCACTTCTGTTTACCTTTAGCACCACCTACCACTTTTTGTGTAGTCTTGCCCACATTGCACCGGTTGATTGACATTGATTTATAAGCAGTGTTATCTCCGTGATACCCATAAGAAAGAATTCAAATTCTTTCTAAGGATTCTTTCAAACCCTTGCTTGTGTAACTTTTTAATGTCGGCTATTCATTTACATTTATAAAAATTACTAGCATTTTGCAAGTATTCATAAATATGTAAATAAAATAAAATTCTATTAAAATTTCTGACTATCTTTTGAAAGTACTTTATTGAAGTATTAATTTATTTTTTACTTTAATCCCCGTTAGTTGCATAACTTAAATATAATACTTACACTCCGAAAGTCCTCTGTTTTCAAGAATAATTAATCCAATTAGTGTGACTAGGACAGCCAATAGAGTGAAGAATATAATTTTTGCACACCAATGTCCTCCTGTGCCATGTTCTTGATATGAATGCATTAACACATCACCTTCACCGAAAACTGCCGCTGTTCCACGCGGCTCTTCCAATCCCAGCTCATCTACGACGTATCAGTTACAATATAATTTAAGTATTCTTAGAAAAGTTAAATTATATTCATTATTCATAAATATATTCTCACCTTTTTTTCTTCTCTTATCTTTACGTTTTCTTGGCTGTACATCACCGGACATGGTTCGTTTAAGTCTGACGCTCTGCAAGCGGCAGATTTGGTTTTCCTATTGTTTCATAAATTCATAACCCTGTGTCAACAATGTAACTACAACATAGAAGTTTAAATGCGCCTTAATCTAAATGCGCAATTTTCGTTGATAGAATTCGTAACGCACATTGACAATTTAAAATAACCTACCTAACGCACAATCACTGCTAGTTTCAAGAATTTATTTTAGATTTTTAACCTAATAATAACTGGCGAAGACAGCTGAGGACAGAGATAGACATAGCCTGTGCAGATAGCTTATAATAGATAGGTAAATATATAATTTATAAACATAGGTATAACGGCATAGATAATATAAAAAAATAGAACAACGTTGACTTTGACGTCTTATGGTTCGTAACTGTGCGGTTAGTAAATAATAAGTAATTACAGGTCTACCAGGATCTGATGGCAAAAAAAAGTTTAAAAATAGCGATCTTCATATAGCAACAAAAAAAATTTCATGTGTCCATGTTCAATAATCAGATCCTGGTAGCCTATACATGGTATAATCTCGCTCTGTTTTGGGTAACACAGCGCGACTTTTATAACAACATTGCGAGGCTATGAACATATTACAAAAATAAACTAAGTATCTGAAAGGGCGGGTGAATTATATAACATAACTAAATCACTAGTTTCTCCGGTTTTCGTTCGTAGCCAGCGAAACGTGATCATTAATAAATAAGTATATTACTCCGGCACATAATTATTTATATACCCAATATTATGGTAATGTATATAATATAATACAGATCAGGGTTTACACATACGGATTTGCCTTTTCTGGTATTCCTAGTATAGTAAACGGGTACGCGACCCCGCCCTCCCGAGCTGCTCCTGTCTTATCTTTAGCCTTCCAAGACAGTAGTATCCCTCATACCTTCTCCTGTCCACAATTCACAATTTCCAGTAAAACTCCCAAACCTTTCCTCTCTTCCTTTGTTCGTTTTTCTCCGCCAATCCAAGGTCTAGTCGAGAGCGTGCCGATTGTCCTGGGACCCGCTGAACCTAGAACAAGGCTAACCCTATCCTGGCATGCGGGGCTCTGTCAGGACCGAACTATATTTCCCTAGCTCCTCATGGGAACTGCTTGTTAAACGTGGGAGTTGCTTGTTAAATGTTTGCTCTACGCCGACGATCAAGTCTTACTTGCGTCATCGGCCGAGGAAGTGAAGACAATGGTGACAATAATGAATGGGGCAGTGGAAAGAAAGGGAATAAAAGTAAACGTTAATAAGACAAAGGTTATGGTGTTTGAAAGAGAGGAGAGGATGACTGAAGTATGTATCAAGATTAGGGAAGCTAGTTTAGAGCAAGTGAATGAGTTTGTTTAGTTGGGAACAATGTTTACGAGAGATGAAAGGTATGAATGTGCGATGGCAGGTAATATGATGAATGGGCCATTGCATACATTTATGAACAGGCAGGCGATATCTCACAAAGCTCGTTTGGCTGTGCATAGAGGGATATTGGTACCAACACTAACATATGGAAGCGAAAGCTGGGTATGGCAGAAGAGGCATGAAAGCAGGATAAATGCAGTAGAAATGAGAGCGTTAAGAAGTATGATTGATGTGAAAATAACTGACAGGAACTCCTAGTCCTAATTTAAAAAGAGGCAAACCATATTCAACTAACTTCTCCCAAAATATCCTTGACATTAAATTTATTCGATGAAATAAAAACATTGTTATAAAAGTTTAATTCATTGTGACTCCCTCTGCTTTTAAAATCAATAATTGTACCAATTGTATAAAAATCGTGTGGTCTACTGATATTGAAACTGTGTTTATTTTTGATAATGTGTTACTCCCATGACTGACTTGACATTGGCAGAATTCGTAATAAAGAGATTGGCACTAAATAAAAAAAAGTAATAAATTTTTAAAACACATTCTCATTTAGATTTGAAATGATACTTAGCAAAAAAAATAAATAATATTTTCTCATACAGCTGGTTAGATGGATGTAAGTAATATAAAATTGAGAGTATGAATCATATTGTTAATAGTGTATTCCAATGAATACAACACTTTATTATAATAATACTTTTCTTTTTTTTTTCTTTTTGTATTTTGATAGCCGTTGCTGTTGTGAATAAAAATTGAAACAAAAATATTTATTTGCATATTTGAGAATTATACATTCCACAAACTTCATTTCGCAAGTAATTTTTTTTTCCCAATTCTTACTTTCAAATTCAGCCATTTTCATTATAACATAATAAAAATTAAAATATGATGTAATTCTGTTGGGTCCGTTTTAAATTCTCTGCAATACGCCTAGTTCTGTGCAAGCAAAACCATATGCCACACGGTTTTTTTTATGCAGTTGTCGTTCTTCTCTTTAGAGTATTATTATTCTGTGGTGTATTATTATTCATACTTTTTTTGATTTGATTTTTTTGTCTGGTAGTTGTATCTGGAAAAAATATAAATAAACAGCTAACCGTTTATTATAGAATACGTAGCGTATATTATACTATTTGTATATGCTATATTTGAATTTTTTAATTCAATTTAAAGAAAATACTTCAGTATAAAAAGTACTGGGTTGATTTGATTACATGCAAATTGAAATTTAAAGCAACTATTGTAGGTACTGAAAATAATAAGATTCTGGTCAGATTAAAATAGAATAATATGAGTGAAGTGATAGTCCTCTATGATGGGTACTCAAAAATGAATTCAAATAACGAGATGGCTGCTAATTGTACTTGCACATTGATTAAAGGGATTCATAATATCATCGTTGACACGATGACAGCTTGGGATTCTGAAAAAATTACAAGTGGTGTGTTTCAAAAAAAACTATCAGTCTTTTAATTTACATCATAAATTTAATTGCTATGATACGTAATAGGTGACTGTGAGTATTTTTGAACCAGAGCATAGTCTAATAAACTAGATGTTTCGCACCTTAGATGCTGCTGCCCGTCATATGTTAGGGTATTTATTCATACTATTAGGTTCAGGACTTGGAATTACTAGAATTAGAAGGTAGATGCATAAATAAAAATAATACCAACAGCTATAAACTTATGAACATCCATGATTTTGAATGTGTTAGAAAAAACCACTTTACACTATTTCATATGAAAAAATAAAAATAAATATGTTGCTTAGTTCAGAGAGAAGAAGACAGCACCATCCTTTGCAGACATTTGTATACCTAACAAGCTCCTCCCTCAACTCAACACTAGGCAATATACACCACCAACATTTTAAAATATGACGTGTTTCATAATGTGACAGTATTTCAATATCAATGAGATTGTTGCTCTACCGCACTGTCTTTCTACCTGCTAAAATACCTTAAACTTTGGCAATAATATGAGTACCTACAATATTACAATATCTCTATATCACTACTATAAAGAGCTAAAGTACATAAGTACTTTGTAGTAAATGGTAAAGTGAACTTATCAAACATTTGTTAATAGGATGTTTTTGTTGTGTTATGTGTATTGCTTACTTAAACTTATACAAAAGTCTTGCCTAAAGCTTTTATACAACATGCTGTCTTGGTAAAACTGCAACAAGTTGCTTCCATAATCTGCTTTCTACCTATCAGAGAAAGAAATTGTGGTGGGTGGAGAGTCTTGTTGCAGGTTTAATCATGGAGATTATTATAACTTATGACAACCATTTGTAGAAAGTGGATAAAAGATTTAATTACACTGCTTATGGTGCATGACTAGAGAAACAAGAAATCTTCAAATATATCTTCTCTTCTAAATCTCATTCTATCCATTTCAGAAACATTAGCACTTGTGTGCAATATTTTATGGCAATCAAAGTTTTATGGCAGTAATACTTGTATTAAATTACTTTGTAATATAAAATTAAAAGCAATGCTTAATTTCAACATGTATTTGTGTTCTTTGTCTTGGGAGAAGTTAATTTTTTTTAATTACACCTTAATATTTAAATTATTAGACAATAAAACTCAGTAAAAACGAAAGTCAGTTTGAGGCCCTAGGTGGCAGACCTGTGGGGGTTGGTAGACAATGAGGGGGTTGGTAGACAATGAGGGGGTTGGTAGACAATGTGGGGGTTGGTAGACAATGTGGGGGTTGGTAGACAATGTGGGGGTTGGTAGACAATGGGGTTGGTAGACAATGGGGTTGGTAGACAATGGGGTTGGTAGACAATGTGGGGGTTGGTAGACAATGTGGGGGTTGGTAGACAATGTGGGGGTTGGTAGACAATGTGGGGGTTGGTAGACAATGTGGGGGTTGGTAGACAATGTGGGGGTTGGTAGACAATGTGGGGGTTGGTAGACAATGTGGGGGTTGGTAGACAATGTGGGGGTTGGTAGACAATGTGGGGGTTGGTAGACAATGTGGGGGTTGGTAGACAATGTGGGGGTTGGTAGACAATGTGGGGGTTGGTAGACAATGTGGGGGTTGGTAGACAATGTGGGGGTTGGTTGACAATGTGGGGGTTGGTAGACCTGTGGGGATTGGTAGACCTGGGGGGGTTGACTAGAGGGAAGTAGGGAGAATTGATGGTGTTGCGAGACGTCGCTCTATCCTTCCACAACCGAGGTGTAGTGTTTGTATCGCATTTAATTTGCAAAGTTGTGGCCGCGGGCGAGGGGCAGGAGCCTGTATTACTACATGAAGAGAGGGGAGCGTTGCACACGTGGCACAAGAGATCTGAAGAGGGGTTGCCTTGACCGATGGTAGTGCCACAAATGTGTGTTAGTGTTCCCATAGACCTAATATGCGGAGAAGGTGATACATTGTGTGGCTTCAGTAGGTGCAAACTCGTATTAATCCGCCCTCGCGCCCGGGAGGTATATCCACATGTGTAAAAAAGTATGCTTAAAGCATAATAGTAGATCACACAGTATTGTCTGTATTTGAGTTAGGGTAATTTAGTAAAAATTGTTATTAACATCTCATAACAATAGAATTTTTATTGTTGCAGCTTGTCATGAGTTAACATTGAATTTATTATTCTTACAGCGCTACAAAAACATGATCTTGCACCCCAAAATATAAATTATGTAATATCTACTCATGGTCATTCTGATCATATAGGAAACAATAATTTGTTCCTTAAAGCAAAACATATTGTTGGTTTTAGTATATCTTTTAAAGACATATACATAATCCATCCATTCCATGAAGGTAGGTATGCAAAATCTGCAAGCAATTACTTACCTTTGCCCAGCAGTGGGCATTTACAGGCTGGTTCTTTACTTTACTTTTAGTTAATTTAAGATAATACAGTTATAATATGTTACAGGGGAAGAATTTATTATAAACAATACAGTTAAAGTCATTCCAACTCCAGGCCATACATTATCTGATATCACTATTTTGGTTACAACTTCCGAAAAGGAACAAATTGCAATTACAGGTTTAAGTTTGTTTAATTAAATGATTGTGATTTAAATCTACATTACAATTTATGCACATCTAGTTTATTTTAAGGTTGTAGCTTGTACGTCACTACTTATTTCAAAACGCACAGTAGTATTCCCAAGACGCGCACGAGTCTCCGTTCGAGTCATTTGATTCACCCTACGTGAATCTTCTTTGAGTGTTTGTAAACACCCGTGACAACTATTGAACCTCTTTTTGTGTGAAATTTAAGTGTGATCCAATCTCGCAGGGGAACTTCCCTTAATTGAACCTTCTACTTTACTAGCTGTAAGCTACTTAGCCAACGCCAACATCCCCACCGACTGAACTGCATACCATTGACCTTTTCCGCCGGCTGGCTGTCTACAAGCTCTTACAGGCTATAGGGAACAGCTAAACGTCCGAATGATCCCTTTCTAAAAATCAAAACTGTATGTGTGCTGATTAGAGATGTAGACAGAGATTAAGAATATCCATTTGGCACAATACTGACACATCTCTATCACCTCTCACTCTATTAGATACATCTATGCATACAAGCTGCTTGGTTATGGGCACTCTTAATTATTGGACCCTCCCCCACTCGCCTTTGATCATAAATTTGCTTCGTTACTTATCCATTCTTTCCACGTAATCTGATTGATTTTCTTTCAATTAAATAAAAAAAAGTACCAAACATTAGCTTTTTAATTAACCAATTTCCTGCATTTATAGGTACCATAATCTCAAATATGTTTAATTACAGGCGATTTATTTGAAAAATATGAAGATGTAGAAGATGAAAATATATGGTTAGAAGCAGGAAGTGAAGATAAAGTTCAGCAATTCAGAAATAGATCAAAAATTGCCGATATTGCAGATTGGATTATACCAGGACATGGTCCTAAATTTAGAACTACTAAAGAATTAAGAAAAACTCTTGAGAAACAATTCAATGATAATGTTTTAAGAAATTAATAACATTATGTAATATAAGGATTTTTCTAATCTATCATTCAAGTCCACTGCTGAACATAGGCTTCTCTAAGAAAAAGCTAGCAAAACGAGGCATGCATTTACTGAAAAGTTAGTCCATACTCACTACGCTGGGCAAGCGGATTACTGAGTGCAGTGTAGTTTGATGCTTTATTCTAAACTTAATATTTTTGTTAAGGGGTGCTACCATGATTCATCTCTTCGTTTAAACGATTGGCGAGACTTAAATTGTACGTATTATGAAGTTTAAATGTAAAGAATAAAAATTACATATGAGTATATTTCTTTCCTTCTGCAATTTTCAGGCTTCTTCGTCTAAAGAATTAAGTTCTCCTAAAGATTCAGAATTTGATCAGTATGAGTACGCCGACGCATATAATTATTTTTCAATTTAGTAGCTCTGAACTGTAGAGGTAATTTACATAATAAATTAAAAATAAGATTAGACCGAGGACGCTGCCCTGTCGAATGCCGAACGTGATTTGTAATTGTGTCAGCTATTTAATAAGGCGGAACCGATTACCTTGAATCTTTGGGGGCATAACACGCTACACCTCGCATGAAGACATCGCATTTCGCACTTTACTCCAAAACACCGATCAAAGAATACACGAGCCGACAGCGACGTGCACCATTAATTTATTATACCCGTCTACTAGAAAAACCGCGTTGATGGCACACTAAGTGCAAGGTTGGTACTATACCACTGTAATAGTATGATTGTTATACACCATAGTATATTGGTATAGTTAGGAGCTATACGAAGGCCCAGCTGTGGCCGACTTAGTTGCTTCGGGAGCACGTGAGACTTAAAACTACTTCTGATTGGCTATGTTGTCCTTGTCTGGGAAGATGATATTTTCAGTACAAAGAAAAGGCGCTTATTAGTACGCCTGGTTCGAAGGAGATTCTTTGCATTTTCAATGTAAAAAAATCTGTACATCATACAATGAAGCAAACATTGCCATAAACGTTTTAATTTTATACGTTACGAAGGGAAACCACAGTTTTGTAGAAATTCAGTTGCATTTAGGAAGAGCCATATTGTCACAAACAAATTAGTGAATAATTAAATTTTGCGATAAATAAATACTAAGCTTATGAATGGAATTTAGGCCTCTGATGAACCAACAAATATTAAAATTTTGAGACAAATATCAACAAAATAGCGACGAATTAATATTCTTAAGTTTGAGTGGAAATACGTAACAATAAACTCACGTTCACGTTCCCAACAACGTTCAGCTGTGTTTAAGCCGAGGTTCGAATGTTTTTGGTAATGTCTTTTGAATTTTTACAACAGAAATAAAGATGTAAAGAAAAGAAGAAAGAGTAGCATGATGAATACCTTTTATAAATGTTTCTGCTATATATGCCTCTTGTAATCGATTATTATAATAAAAGAAGAAGAAATATGTCAAAATTTTATTACACATATAAGATTTTTTATTCTAAGTAAAATACGGTGATTATACCGGACTTTAAATTAAAAAGTTATTTTAACAAACACTGTGAACATATTTTTAACATAAGAAGCACAAGCTTCATATACAACATTAAACTGAAAGTCTTTTACCACACTAGTCAATAACAATATCAGTGTGATTTTATGCATTTTTTTTTTAGTCAACGAACATTGTACATTATAAGGAGACCAGGAAAACGCTCTACAAAACTCGAAACGGACATCGTAAAATATATTTACATTGACAATAAGTTTACTAAGCTTTTAAATAATAAATGTAATTACAACCATTTAGTTACATGCAAGTAACTGTTTTGGATATCTCCATCACATGGACAGTAAATTAAAAATAAATAAAAATTTTTGAACACGAGTCAAAAACCGCAGCTTAGAACTCTTAAATATTTTTTTTTGAATCCTCGATGCTAGTAGTTTCAAATAATAGGTAAAGTACAGGAGTAACCAAATAAAATTTCATTGAGTTAATTTTGCCCCTTATTTAATTTTAATAATGTGTTTGAAATTATTTCATCGTAAACAGATACCAAGTAACAACTGTGCCAAATTCAAAACAATAGCAATAGTTAAAATGATGGCAGATAGATCACCCTAATCAAGGTTTATTTTCGTCTTGTTGGATCGAAACCCTTTAATTAAACAGACAAAGACTAGAAAATTACAATACAGAATGTATTGTTGAAGAATAATATATAACGGTATTCAGTTTTTTTTTGACAAAAACCGAGTATATCATTAAATATGGTGGTTTTTCCTCAATGACACCATGTGTGTAAGCATTAATAATCTTAATTATGTTATACAATTCACAATAATGAGATTGTCACTTATAGGACTTATTTAAACCGTATTTTATACACAATACATATCACAATGAGAAAGAGAATATGCAACATTTACTCAGGACCCGTTTGGTCACAGCGGTTATGCTAGCGAAAAGCGCTTATATACTTATGTTCAATGCGGCTACAAAATCATAAACGGAAATCGAAGATATTGAAAAATAAATAACAGATACCACTGAGTGCTTTACCGTTACAATTTATGAGGAAATAGGACAATAAAATCAACAATTAGCATTATGTTTAAAATATGAAAAACTGATCATATCTTTCTTTTGGACATTTTTTTCTCTGATAAATAGATGGCAACCTTAAAGATAATATTCTAATCTGTTTTGTAGAAAAAAAACATTAGTTTGAACCGTTCACAAGAGGATTCCTAGTGCAAATAGTGTGATAGGTTTGTGGCACACAGAGCTTATCGATTACAATCAATGTTGCATAATATTTATATGTTACTCCCAGTGATACCTTCTACCGAGATCCGCGTGTCCACAAGTCCAGGCCATAATTGCTGCGTGCAATAATTTAAAATAATTTTCCTATTAAATACTACAATATTTATTTACATCTAGCCCTTATATCACAGCCGAGGGTCACTATCGCTACAAAGCTTAAACATTTCCATATCCATGTCGAATATTATAAGATAGCTGCAACCAAGAGAAAAGAAATAAATGTTTGAGTAAACATAACTAAATTTTGAAATATGAAAATAGACATTCACTATTAAATTTAATATCGTCTGAATAAGAGGGTAAGTGTAATAAACTATGTATCTTATTTTAAACAAGTATTAAGCAGTTTTTGTATGCATTTTTATGTACAAGTACTCGTAGTAGCAACTGGAAACAGGAAAATAAAATTTGACGCAACAGAAATGTTTAAAAGTCAACAATATAAAATAGGCGGGATGCTACGAGCAAAATGCTATGCCAATGTTACATCGTAAAGAATCATTTACTTCGATTACGATAACAAGGGTGTGTAATATACCTGTGGGTCAATGCTAGCGGGTACTGGTTGTGGTTCATCAATACACAGGTCGGAGTCGGAATCAGTCCTGTGAAGGCTGTTTTCCTGAAATAATTGTCACGTACAATTAAAAAACACAGTGAGATAGCGCGCGCCAGACAGCACGAGTAGTAATCAGATGTGCTGGTTCGGATATATTTTAATATACTGCATGTTTGATGCATATTTGATGTAGCCGTTCTTATAACACAGTAATATCACAATATTTAATAGTAGTATATAGTAGTTAGTGAGCGTAAGTATAAGTACGAATTTATGTCGTCTGTGTGGCTAAGTGGATCGTACCTGACTGCAGAGCCATGGGTCCTAAGTTCGAATCCCAGCCGATGTCAATATTTGTTAAAACGAAAATGATTGGTTTTCGGGTTGGTATTTTGCTAACAGCATGCTACAGCTCAAGCTTTGGTATATGGGATCCCCATTCAAGCTATGCATCAAGAGTTATTCCAAGAAAAATAATGGTATCTAGAATCCCTAACTCTCCCCCATTTATATGTACTTTAGAATCTGCATGTTTATCATTAGGTGTAGTGAATTTAATCAATTGAATATATAAAATTATTATTAAAAAAAAATCAATAAAGAATATAACGGAAGAAATTTGTTAACGTTAAACCAATGAACTATTTTCGACATAGCATTATTGGCCGCGTCATGTGTTACAAGTAATCAAAGTTAAAGTGTCATCAGTAAATCATGTTTATCCCCTATGGTATGGTACAAAGACAGAAATGGAACCGAGAATCGAAACCTACGAAACGCCCATTGACACCGACGACCCGGTAGAACTAGCACCATTGATAACAACTTTTGAATTATATTACTCAAATACAAGAAAATAGCATCACGGGAGATCACAAGACACCGCATCTAACCCTTCCTCCGATCTTACCGCACAAGCGTTACATCGGATATGGGAAGGTAAAGGCGACCGAGTGCCTGTGACCGAACACAGAGTTACGGCATCATAATATCTCCAACGCACCTGACAACTGTCGTAGAGATAGCATACGGAAGTTGTCACCGTAGTCGAAATTAGCCAGGAGAAAGTCATACAAGCGTTAGTCAATGAAAGCTCCCCACTTAATTAAAGTACAACAGAAGCTATTTATTGTCAAATAGTGCTGTTTCGTGTAAATTTGAATTACTATATTTCACTATCAAACCATAAAGTTGATGTTAATTTCGCATAGCAATAATAGTAAATGAAACCGCAACAGACGTATAACAAAATGAGGAATGTCTCGGACGATTCCGATCCCGCCAGGTGTGAACTGTATACGCGACAAGATCGAAGGAAGGGTCAGAGATATGCTACATAACATAACATAACCAGACTCGAAAACTAATATTGTTGCGCAAATATTGGCTCCGGATCCTATCGAACCTAGGAGACATTAGGTACTTCAGCAGTCAGGTACGCTAAACACTAAGCCACGCGGTCGACATTTTAACTGATTAATGCTTCGGTTACTGTGGTTTCTTGACCCATATAGCCGAAACAGTATCAATACCGTGCGAGGTTGTGGCATGTGTATTCTATTAATAAACTCACTCCTTGTGTATATTGTCGCGTAGTAGTCAACAAACGCGCCAGCGGTCTAAGGAAAGCTGGCAGTGTTTCTGTGAGAGGAGGGCGCGCATGAGTTAACAGGGGCTTCAGCAGTTTGGAGTCCACGGCGCTCCAAAGACGCGCCAGTCGAGCCTTCTCTGCACCGTTGTCGCCGCTGCCGTGCGGCGTTTCCTGAACAACAGTATAATTTATTGCTATATGCCGGGGCGAACGAAACGTAATATGGAGAAAAAAAGGAACAATGTGCAAAAAACATTGATTGTCAACAATCTTTTGCATGTGGTTAAGAGATTTATGATAACAGGGGAAATGCTGTTCGATTTTTTAATCTACAGTTGCATAGAGTATTTATTTTTTATGAAATATGAAAATATTTATTAGGAAAGATTTAGATGAATTCTTAAGTGCGATTCTTAACTAATGAAACTGATGCGTTCCTTGCGTTACAAATTACGATTTACAATCAACGATAAGTAGTAATAATTAACAATTTAAACTAATTTCAATGAGGGCTAGTCAACCGATTTATTAAAAAAATATTTTTTAATTTTGTGGATTGAACTAGCAACAGATTTCAATTTGAATGAGATCACCTTTGCTTTGGTATTATTACGCCAATAATCAATAATTGGCCGGGGAGAGGCAGGGAGAATCAGAAGACAGTGTATTACAGTATACAGACGAAAATTATTCCAAATAATACTAAATTTCCTTTCACCATAAATAGATGCGAGCGACTTTTTACGACTGTGCCAAAATTGTGGTCGATTCATATAGTTAAATTTTAATTAATTTCTGAGTAAAGCAGGCGTGAGATACCGTAAGCTAAGCATAAGGATTCCTTGACCTTTAAGGATCGGAAACAAATGCTCGCTACTAACTTTTTAAAGTTGTATTTATTTATTACCTTTCGGTGGCGCATTAAGTGGTAGTGGTGCATTATTTAGGGTAAGTGAGTAATTTGTATTGTAGCTCATTTATAAGGAACGGTGCTCCTGAGGGATTTAAGTAAAGAATGGTATGCAGAATGTGCGGAAAAAGGGAAATTTTATTAATCCATATTTATCAGCCTAAATATCCGGCATATCTATTTTAAGTCCTTTGCAAAAGTAAAATCGGAAGTCAAACCACATAAGTCCTATCTAGAACTTACGAGTATTCTATACGTTAATAAATTTACGCTATACGTGTTGTTGATTGTACATCGTTTACTCATGCGAGTCATTGGAGCATTTGACCATACTACATGAATATGATTTGTAAAATAAAGAACAATTTACATACTGCGACCATATTAAGTTGCCAAGGCATTATCACTCCATTGTCTCCTTTGTCCCATTTAACTACCATGCTGCCATTCTAGATATTCAAATTAAAAATAAAAGTAAAATAACATGCAAAAATTAGTAAGAAAACCCAGTACAACGAGACATTCGAAATCTATATATAAATTTTGAAATAAAATTTTAATAAATGAAAATTCAGTAACAGTAGCACTTTATATAAGAAATAGTTTCTTTTTGTCTTATTGCAACAATTTTCTTAAAAATAAGAAAATTAAGATATATACGAATACATAACAAAGATAATCTGTAACATTTTGAAAGTGTCATTCATTTTGTACATTGGTTAGTCTGTTAAAATATAGGTAGTATTTTTATTTACATGCAAGCAGTGTGTATTATTAGTCTTACTATTGCTCTGTCACAACTGGCCGGTTGCGTAGAGTCCAAATTTTGAAGACCAAAACTTAAGTCAGCCGGCTAGACAACAGATACATTACATATGTAAAAGCATGTTTTTGAAAGCGATGTATGGGAATAATATAAAAATAACATTGTTTCATTACCTCAATATGTTCAATTGAGGTAAAGAAACAAGTGGTTTTTGTAAGTAAGCATAAGGTTATCGTATAGTTGTTGGGATTTGCCATACTTGAAAATATTTTTGTATAGATATATACCCTGATTTATATTTAACTCCCACATGACATCTTACATGTATATTATGCTACGATTAACAAGGAAGTTACAATAACAACCTGCCTGAAAATAAATATACGATAAGAGGAACGACGAATTAAACAGAACTACAAGCCCATAAACATTTTACTACTGGGCATAGACTGATAAGAATATGCAGAAATTTTTCAGACAGATTCAAAAATGTAACCGCAAGCGTCGTAATGTGATGACAAATCCCTGATTGTTTAGTGGAGAGTCGACAAGTACATACCGGTCTGCCAGTGTCCGTGGCCTGGTACAGCTGCCACAATAATGTCTTATTAATTACATGCGCCGAACCGTACATACGTACGATTGAATTATAATGGGTTGCGAGCTTTGAAGTCTAGTGATTTAGCAAGACTAACCATAAGCTGTCTGCGAACACTACTGTGAAGTCATTGGCGTGATAGTATGAGTGTATGATTCCGAAAAGGTGCATCCCTACGTGGGCATTCATGCGTAATGAAGATTCGGTTAAGAGAATTTGAGAAGTACCCAACATTGAAGCGAGAATAATAAAGCAGCGAGGCTGGTAGTTTCTTCGTGAGCACGCTTTAACGAACACCATCCGTTCGGTTCCCGATTAGTTGGTCCCAAACTAATGCCTGGCTCGTAATGGAATTTTAACTACTACTTGAACGCTGGCTTACTAATGCTCGCGGTGGGGACGCATCTTCAGAATAGTAGTAAAACGAGCCGAGCTATTAATATGAACGACAAGCCATTTCTGCCTTTTTAAAATAGGTAAAACTACCGATTTCCTTCCACATAATTATTTGGCTTATATTGGCTGCACACTCTGATTACACCTATGATCAAATGAATGTAACAAACCATACATAATATAATGAACGTTACCACTTTGGTGGCGAGTGATAACCCTTTACTACTACTTGTGTAAAATTTTATTTAGGCCAAGGTCACAAAGCGTTAACAATTTTAAATGAAGTGACTATATTTACAATTAAGCTTGAAAAACTAAATGCAAGCAAACAACAAGATACAGCAAGAAATAGCAAATAATATGTTAGCACTAGATATGTTCTTAGTAGCATATTGCCACTGATAGTTAACGTGTAAATACTGTCAAAAACTAACCATATAGTTTAAAGTTGTGCTAATGTAGAGAATATTAATGGTATTAAAATGTGTCATTGAGTCTTAATATAATAAACAATTTTAAGAGTAATAATACCAAGTCATGTGGACAAGTATGTATAATATCAATTATTTATTCCCATGTGTTGGCGGCGCAACAGAACTAATAACTTCATATCGCGTAAGTTGTGAAAATCATCTATGGAAAATGGAAAAAAACACTTGTCCACTATTACTACACAGTACTACCATCCACCAACATACGGCGGTGGCTTCGTCTTAAATACGAGTACATAATGTCAGATTTAATGACGGGCAGCATTGTCTTAGGGTGCGAGGTGTCAAGTATTGGCGGTTACAGTAAATTTAATAAATGTTCGAGTTGTCGTAAGGAATTAGTGTTCTCGCTGTATTCTTAGCGTGTACCGACAAAGCTAGAAGACCAATCTAAAATATTCTTCGACACTGATTACATTTTCTAACCAAATATATATGATCCCATAAAAAGTTGCGTACGGATATAAGAAGTAGGCAAAATATAGTGAAGTCCAGGAATTTTGTTTAAGAAAAATGATTCTTGATGAATGTCTTATGTTTAGAGTATTCTATGTATTGATATGTTCTCGCGAAACCAGCGCGGTTGTCTGGTCCTAAAAATATTTAATACAAGACAGTACCATAAAAGTCAGTCAAGTGTAAGAAGTGTTTTTTGAATGAATGTAAAACTATATTATATTAGATTAACCGTGTTTATATGAACAATGCGACATTTTGTTTAAAAGAACTTTGAGTATCGCGCCTTGTATCGCGAAGAAAGTGCATACAACCAGATAGGTTTCCAATTATTTTTATTTATTCAGTGTTTCATTATGTGCAATGTTGTTAAAAATTGTGTTTTAACTTACATCACTATTAGTATCCCACTGAAATACGATGAGAATCTATAATAAATATTGGACTAATTTTCGTTATGAAAAAGATGTTGTGTATATATGTAAAATTTGACAAACAGTAAAAAATTTCAATGTAAAGAACTAAATTATATTTATAATACATAATGTATACACTGTAATGTATAGTGCATAAGTTCCTACGCACACAGTTCAATATAAATTTATACGTAATTATAAATTTGTAAGGCGAATTGCAAATAATATAAAATGAACAAGCAACAGAACGAAATTGAGAACAAAAAAATTCTTTAGATATTAAATGTAATTCGCAATGAAATTTATCGTATTAAACATGGAAAAAGTAAAATATATAAGTGATTCAATACTTACACTTCTTACATCGCGGTACGGCAGGGCTTCACTTTCATCATTTTGTCCTTGCCTAGAAATGTAATTCAAATACAATGTTAACACAATAAGAACCAGCGAGAAAACATTTGATTAAATCCTATTCGCTAAGTGTTGTCATAATCGTATGTTAGAGCGAATTCATATGCTTTACAGCCTGTTACCACTGTTTACGCGTGAACTGGACCGTCGTCGCAAGCGCTGGCGGTTACGACCCGTAAGCGACACTGTTATTGCACTGTTTAGCCTAATATAAAATATGCAAAAACAGTTTATCGTTATACGTTATATTATACAGTCCACTACGTGCTTTATTTCCCATAGCTCAGGATCTAGCGCTAGGATCTCACACCACGATACCTTGTTTTTATAGAATCTGCATCTCACGTGTACGACGGTGACTACATCCGTGGAGTTCAATCTCCCGGATAAGCGAAAAGTGGATTGCTGAAGGCCGTTTGACTACACTAAGTCTTCTGTATAATCTTCCTACCTCTATAGTTGACAGACCTGATATCGCTCATGTGTCACCCACGTACATCTGCAATACCGGAGGTGCTACAGGTGCGTTGCCGATCTTAAAGGACATTTGGGGGATGAGAGGGATGATGGGGAGAGGGGAGGTGAGGTTGCTGGTTACCTCGCTCATCGAACGAAATGCAGTAGCACAAGATGCCTTTACTTCGTGTCGATATTCTGCGAGGTCGTAGTACTACCCCGTTTGAACATTCGAGCAGCAGCAAAAGTCGCCGCTTGGCTCTAACAAAAAAACGGAACGTCTTGTTTTACATTTGTAAAACTAGACGTGATTATTACGCGAATTCTTTGTTATTATGCTATGTCACGATATTGGTGCTGCGATAAGAGTAGCCTGAATTATTTGTAACAATAAAAAGGCTTAATTTCTTTACCCAGTAGGTATTCGTAAATACGCGAGTGCGTGCGAGGCCGCGCCGCCTTGCAGCACGACGGTGGCGATTACGATCAGGGAAGTTGTGGTGAGCATGGCTTGCCTAGCTTCCGATACTGTGTTGCGTATTGCCAGAGCGAATGACATCGCTCCGCGTAGACCTGTCAAAAACAAATTATCCTGTGTTATACTCTACTCTCTTAAGCGAGCAAAGGCCGTGTAGTGGATCTTCTAAAAATCTATCACTATATCGTCCATTGCGTGTCGTAAATGTCGACTAAGGTAACTTAAGTACATAACTTAATTTCGTTGTATTTAATGGCTTTTTTGAGTGTCGGTGAATTTTTTGTTAAAAATGTTACTGAAAATTTGCGTGGAAATTGCGGCAAATCTTTTCAACTTACAATTTTTGGGAAAATTATTATTATTTTTAATTACATTAATTCGGAATTAAAAAGCATTCATCAATTTCTGCTTTTAAATAATTACGTATACCTCTTTGTGAAATATCACAACGTTATTTATTATTTTACCTGAAAAGAACAGCATATGTTGGAAGTTCATTGGTATAGGTGGTTTACGTCCCAGGTTCAGCAGGAACGATAATGGGTAAATATTTACAGCACGGCCCAAGGTTGATGTTATCTGTATGAAACTACGTTAAGGAATCGATAATATAGAATCAAAATTAATATAAAATCATGCATTCGTCTGTCCGTCCTTGCGCAAATGGAAAAATATATTTTTTCACTTTGTTCCTACAGCAATATAAATTAATTTATAACATTGTGATTTCCTCCTGAGATTTTCATCTTCAATGGGTTATAATAATTTGTGTCAATCCTAAAATTATTTTGGTCAAATAGCAATTTGAAACCGAAATCTTTATGATCCCTTATTACTGTCAACTACCCTATTACATTAATAGAATTGTTATTGTTTCAACATACTTGTTTTGAATAAAACGCGTTATGATTTATAATAAGAGTGACATCTTAATAACCTTATAAGTTCAAAAGGATACAAATCCAGCAATGATGAACCACGGATCGAAGTGATGCTTTGGGAAGGTGAACATAGACACTCCGATGTATGTGAAAATAAAGTTCTCTGCAAGGAAATTGAGCAGTTCGAACAGCTGCTTGGTGCGGTTGCGAGAATCGGCCGAGAGGTTGTTGTACGTGTAATGCGCCTGGCATATTCCACAGAATAGAACTGCTACCACACCTGGCCAAACAAAAACATTTTTTGTGTATTATGACTATTGGTGGCTTAGTATTTAACACAGATAGGTTCATAAACAGTCTTGGTTCCACCATATTTAAAAAAATCTTAATATAAACGCATGTCTGTAATTCCTCCAGAGGTAACAATACTTACGAGTGTTAATGGATAGTTTGATTAGTTGCCAGTTGGGTCCACAGTACTCCTTTTTTATCTTTATAAGTCGGTTTAAGTCCACTGCTGGACATAGGCCTTCCCATAAACGCTAAACGCGCCAATAAAAGCTGGCATGACATGCATTTAAACTGTGGGTAAATTAAAGATGCATCGTATCCATATCACCACTCTGGGCAGGCAGGTTGGTGAGGGCAGTGCAGGTTGCTTCCTAGTCTGAGGGATTTGGGTACGAAACATTCGGATAGATTACCCGACGTAATTCGATCGCCAGACCGCTCGTTTCTAACTGGCTGGCACCATCTACATGTGAGGTTGCCAATTGGGGGAAAAAGACGGTATAGTCTCGTTACACTTTAAATTACGACACTTAATTAAATAGTCGTCGTCTAAAAGAAATTTGAACTCATGAAAATAGAACACATGATTATATCATTTTTTATATGAGAGAAGAACGCGTTATTTCCACTAGTACAAGCTTACATATATTTACTTAAAATTTGTTACAACATAACTCCTTAATGTGCGTGGATAAATAGCGTCCAGATCATTGAAAATCTAAGGCTGTTATAATTTTCTTTTATTTTTGTGTGTTTTAATAATAACTAATAAAGGAGAGCTGTGGAATAAAGTTATTATTTTAATCAAGGCCTAAGAGTGTAGAGAATTTTTAAATAACCTGTGACATATATCTAATAAAGAAACATCAGATGGTTTTAAACAAAGGATTTCTTTAACTCGCTTTGTTTGGAGTTGGAATATCTAATCAAATCTTGCTTTAATAGACTGGCAGATTTTGTAGAAGTTATCCATACTTCTAGAAAATCTGCCACCCCCTTTTAAACCCGCGGGTATGTGGTGGCATACCGGTGCAAATACGAAGACATCGTCAGTTATATGCCTTTGTTTGCAATGAAACGGCCGCTGCCTAGTAACACTCGTTTATTACTGGCTTAATGGCAGTAGGATGCGTATCATCAGAAAGCCCATTTGGCTACGCTGAACGGTGCCTAATGGAAATCTGTAATCTCGGGCCGGTGACAGACGTGAGCATCAGTGTTTATGTTAAATTGTTGTATTATGGTGATTTTCAAATAATGATAAGTACAAACTAAATGAAAGAATAAACGTTTTATAGATAAACCTAAAAAAACTGATAAATTTATAAGCGATTTGATAACGAGGTTGATAAACACCGAAATTAATTAAATATTTAGTTAATGAAAACATTTTTAGTTTATGAATTCTATCAAGTCACAATGAAAAAAGTTTATAAAACATTAAGAAATCTTATGATATTAATAAATAAATATTAAACAATATAATAATAGAAAAGTATATAATGGCTATATCAGAGTGACCACTAAGTACTTAAAAACATGAGAACTTATAAAGCAATAAACAAAAATTAGCACTGGCATCTGTCACCCACCGGGGTAGACAGAGATTACTGATTTCTATTTGGCACGGTTAAATTTTTCTTCGAGTTCACTTTTCGCCTCGTCACGAGACAGAACGTGACGCACCGAGAGTTTCGTCGCCGCTTTTCAGAGAAAATCCTTTAAAATCTCATATTATTATCCCATCGTCGCCTTTTAGGAGCGCGAATAAGGAAAGGTGGTGGAGAAAGTGGTGGCAGATTCTTAAGCCGCCAGCACACCGCAAAAATGTTTTTAAACGAATTATAATAATTCCTAATCGTTAGGGTCAGTAATTTAATGATTTGAATAAGCAAGATACTGCATTTATGCAAAAAAAAATATGGTAAAATATTCCTTACTAAGACAAGAAACAACAACATTCTGTTTCTATTGCTGAGCTGTATTTATATTTTATTAATGTGGCAATTTAAAACATTAATTGTTATCTATCAAACATAAAGCTTTAAATTAAAACATCATTCTTAATAAGTAACCTTCGTAATAACATTGAACATAAAAATAACATACCGGTAAGTTCGCACACTTCCGCAATGAGGAAGGCGGCGTACGACATGAGTACGAAGAGCGCCGATTCGAGCAAAGGCCAATCACGCACGTGGGTGAACTTAGTCATGTGTTGTTTGGTCAAGGAAAACCACATTGCACAAATATAGGTTGTTTTTTTTTGTTTTACTAACAAGTTATTTCAATTATATATAGTAACCTTATCCCATTTTGCTTTATCATTTGACAACAATCAGGACAATCTATTGTCAATCAATCAATACTGTATATTAAAAGGAAGTTAGTAGAATTGCAGATGTAAACACAATTATATCTTTATAAAAAAAACAAAATAGTTAAAAAACGGTTTTTCCTAACGTATCAACTTTTAAAAAGTCCATTCCATGACATGTTACTCCCAATGGGAGGATTTCTCATAATTTTGCCCGTTTGGCGGGCGTGCAGGCTCTCCCGACCGTCAACAGTCAATGTATTTTCTGTCTGGTATTTTGTGCGATTGTTAATCATCTGTCGAGCCAATAGCTTCCGACGGTTTTTTCCTTAGTTGGCTTTTACGGCACCCACACGAAGAAAGGGGGTCATTTATAGGTGGATGAAAATATTTTTTCTAGAAAATGGATTACTAGGAAAGGTGATGTAAAAAAGGATATCAATGCAGTCAAGCACCCCATAAATGCACCGACGAGTAGAGAAAGACTGAATATTCCTATGAAATCACCGATAGCTCCCAGGAAGGCGGTGATTTCAAATCCACCATCATTTGAGTATCGTTTTTCATAGTTTTGTATTGCTCTATGAAGAGTAAAAATATAAATTAATAAATATGATAAAAATGTAAAAACACAATACTTTTAAAAATGTTGGAAAACCCGAATTACGACCAATAACTGGTTTGTTGCAGTTGTCAATATCTGAATGAGGAAAATAATGTTGGGTAAATATGGGAATAAAATTTTACTTCAAACATTTATAACAAGTTGTAATTTATCTTGTTAGTTAAATACCAGTAATAAGCATCAGATAATATAGTAAAAAAGGTTTTAATTGTTACCCGCTTAGCACTAAAGCAACAGCATCATTAAGAACACTTTCTCCAAAAATCATAGCATACAAGTTTACATCCACCTGAAAAAAATTTTTTTTTAGTTTGCTTATTTTATTGCGTTTTATTATTTTAACATGAGTAATCATGTAAAAATTCATAATACCTATAGCTTTGTGTTCATAGTCTTAATGCAATAATTTTTTTCTAGTTTCTCGTGGTTTCGTCCAGTAATTACAGTAATCTTACAAATATATGGATACATTTTTTGAAGACAGAAGCCTTCAGAATAAAAGAAAAGGATTTACTACACAGCTTCAAAGAACAGTGTGTGGCAGTGTAAGAATCTGCCACCTCCTTTCTTCCCATGGGTGTCGTAAGACTAAGAGGAAAATCTTTAAAATCTCCTGGTCTCAGTCACGTTCTATTTTCCGAAAAGGTGTAAAACCGTGTACGGTAGGTTGCAGAACACCGTATGCGCTAAACGGAAAAGCGTAATCTACGCCGACCCCTTCATGACAGGGGTGAATCTTTTTTAAAGTATCTGAACACTTTAAAGTGTCCATCGTTTTGAAACCATGTTAACATTTTATTCACCTATGGTAATTTTTTATTGTCCACTGCTGAACATAGGACAACCCATCCTCAAGAATTTGATCACCAGTCTCGGTTGTTAGCTGGCACAGCATGCAGGTGAGGTGAGGTTAGCATATGGAGAAAGAAACAATATTTTTCTCACTTATTATATTATTGCTACTACATCCTCACTGATTCATCATTCTGCAAACTACTGCATCTTCCTTTAGATTAGTCAAACAATGGTTGTCCGAATGACAACTACATTACATCATCACAATAACTGAGTGGTTAGAGGTTTTCGAAACTTATGTAGTATCATTGGCTTGAACACTATGACGGCGTCAGCCTCACCACCTGTGTTGTTCTAAATAAAGTCTGATGAAATGTGGGAAAAGTTTAATTGGACTAAAATAACTGTGAGCTATCCAAGAGAGATGTTTTTCTAAATATTGTCTAAATAAAATCTGGTGCTCTCAGACAGTACCACAATCCTTGATCTGCCTGATCAGCAGTGGATCCTGCTTATGTCCAGTGGTGGATGACTTACCGCTTAAAGAAGTTGAGATGGTACTTAAAATTATATTAAAAAACAAAATTTATTAATTATGTATAACTTGTGTGTAACTTTACCTTAAGCTGTGAGAAAATAGCAAGAACAGTCAGAGGATCGGTGGGAGAAATTAATGCACCAAAGTACAGTGTATCCAGATACGTAAAGCTTGCTGCAAGTGATGCCGGCATAAGTTGCACACAGCCATACATCAACGAGCCAATAACAAGAGCTGACAAAGCCGTGCCTACCATGGCAAATGTCAAAATTGCACCCAAATTTCGAAAAAAGTATTTCTGTAAATTGGTATACATTATTAAAAAATCATTATTTAACAAAAACATGTAAATTTATCTCATTATCAAATAAAATATTGGAATCATAAAAATGTGAAAAGGATTAAAGTGTATGAAGTAAGTGCATGTAAGTGGCTATCATATAACAAGCACATGTTATACTCTGTAATAATCAGAGTTGGCCTGTAATTTCTAACTGTACATACATACGTGATCTTATTTTGTTTTAAACTATTTTACAAGAAAAAAATTATAAACTTCACACAAATTTTTTTTGTCTTTCACTTTTTGTCTAAAGTAAAGACAAGTTTTTGGCATTAAAACATTTGTCACATTTTAAAAATGTAAATAAATGATTTAAATGATGAATTTACCCGTTTTAGACAGTATCCTGCATGAAATATAATAGGAGGTAAAATAATGTTGAAAAATATCTCTGGATCAAATGTAGCCTTCAAATCTATTTCATTTTGCTCCATATTTACTATCTCACCTCTGAAGCTGTAGGCATAAGTTTTATTTGGTACTGGTATACCTGCAATATCATAATAATATTCAAAAGTACAGCGACATGTGAATTTTGTCAAATTATGAAACTCATATAAAAATAGGAAAGTTGAGTATTTTGCAAAAGCAATAGGGCTACCAACAAGTTTGCATTGGGAAAATCAGTTTTTTTTATGGTATTGGCAGCAAATGTGTAGGGCAGGGCACCTTATGGTAAGTAATTTATGGATATTAGGGAGATGGGAGGAAAGATGACAAGAGGAGATGGGTACAGAGAGTGGGTCTCCAGGCACCTCACTCACCAAATGTATTTACAGCACACTCTGGTATTCTGTGAGGTCATGGTACCACCCCGGTCTAGCCACCCGGTAAAGCTGCTCTTGGTTACCACATCAAAGACTGTAACTGAGTTTAAAACGCTTTAACTGAGTTTTAACTTTCTCCAAAATAAGCAGTCAGCTCATCAGTGGACTTATCAGTCCATAATGGTTGAAGCACTCCGACATGCATAGAGGCTGATCAAGTACATAAGATTACAGAACAATAATGTACTACAATTACTACATACTATATTTATAATAATTCACAGAGCATTCAAATTTCTTTATAATTTAAATAATTAAAAAGAAATTTACACAAGTAAAACAAAGTTAAGGTAAGTTATTTATTGTGGTCACTTTTCCAATAAGCTTGTTTTGATATTGTCCATACTTTATAAAGAGCCCAATGGTGTAAATAGTTTTAAGGTGGGTATAGTAATTAAGAACCATGGTAGCTTAGTGGTTAGGGCGTCCACTGTAGTTTCATAAAGAGTGAGTGACCTGGGTTTGATCCCCTGTGGCCAGCACCAATAAAATTGTTAATAGCAATTTTAAATGCTGTATTTACCACATGCTCAGCAGTGGAGTAAAACATTGAGAGGAAACCAACATGTCTGCGAAATAATAAAAAATATTATTTCGAGGATATGTGAAGCTAACCAACCTGCACTGGAGCAATGTGGCAGGCCCTACAAGGTTCCAAAACCCTCTCAGATATTTGAGGAGGCACTTATGCCCACTGCTGGGCCAAAAGGCTGCTGCTTTTCTTTACTTTACTTAGCTCAATATTGATGATTTAATGACTAGGGTTGCACCCTGCATAAAGTTGTCCAATATGACCTACCAAGCAGACCGAAAATTGTGCCTCTCAATATTTATAGGAATAAAGGAATTGCAAGACATATATATAGTTCTTTTCTAATAAATTGTATTAAATTACAAGAAACAAACCTTCAACAGATGTTTGTATTTTATTGGGAAAATGGAAACGGAGCATGTCAGGAGGTACTGACAAATTGTAAGCAGTATCTGCTGCAGGAGATGCATCAATGTATGTAACTTGATTTGTACTGGAACCATAGCGAATTATTGCACCAACTATCAGACCTAAAACCAGAGAAACCATATAAGTTAAACTAATTTAATGTGGTTTAATCCTTCATAAAATGTAAATATTATTTCATAACATTTGCTCTTAGTTTGGGTATAAACACAATGATAAATATTCTCACCGTATATAACAGCAAGTCCAGTTTCGTGAAGCCAGCTGACACGGCGGTGTTTAAATACCCAAATTGTAAGTACTGTCAGTGTAAGGAGACAAGTGTAGATAAGAAGATTTAAGCTGTCTATACGATGTAAGAGAGTAGCTTTCGCATCAAGGGCTATGTCCTCTCCTGATGCAAAACATTCGGCTATGAAGCAGACCAAGAAACAGGTGCCCAGAAGGAGATTCATTTTTCTTACACAATGTTAACGACAATATCACATCACAATTGAAAATCAATCTTGAACTGCAGAACACACATATATAGATTACGTGTTAAGACATGAATAAATGATAAGGTGAACTTTTATTTAGTATTATGTTACAAAATGACACTTTTATTAAAATAAATATATTTAAATCTTCGGAAAATAGGTACTGCTAAATTGTCTTGTGACAAATTTGACAAATAAACAATGACATGACAATGTCAAATGTCAACTCAAATTTCAAATTAATCAATGTATGAGTCTATGATACAACCACAGAGTACGATCTTATATATCCAGGTCTAGGTTATACATTCACAATCTATGTTTGTCGATAGACATATCTCGTTCGGTGGTGTCATAAAAGTCAATAGAGGGAACAGTTTAGGAATTGTTAGGAATAATACTGAAACATTAAATTTAAATTGGGCCAGTGTAAAAAGGATGTCATTTTTTTTTAAAAATACGTTCCTTCGCCAGTTTTACTAAACACTAAATTCTTCGCAAAAAACTAATAACTAATAACTCTTTAGAAAAAACGAATAACTTCAATGGAAGTTAAGAAAACAGCGAGTCTATAGGGGATATCCGTTGAAGTAACTGCCGCAATAATGGCTTTAATTACACCTCATTTGGTCATCTTTTTAGCAGTAGAGAAGCATCTGGTGCATAGTACAATGTTGTCGCAGAGCTGATAATATATTTGAGGCCAAGTACAGAACCTCAACTTATTATCTCGTATTTGAGCAGATTAGATTCACAGAGTTGTTATTAATGGTGCGAGATCTTCCGAGTTGATAGTATTAACGAGCATTCCGCAGGAATCGGTTCTCGGCCAATTTCTGTTTCTTTCTTAAGTAAATGAACAAAAAATGTATAAAATTGACTACAACATTACGTGTTAAGTGTTATACTTTTAGATACCAAAGTACTTATAACTGGGATTTAGGCTTTGTGGTTACTTCTGTTTTTTTAGGAATAACTTGATGCAAATTTTTAATGGGACCTACATACATCCAAATTAATTAGTACATTTAGCTTTGCAGTATATGCTGTAAGAAAAATAATATTTAAGTTATTTTTATAGTATAATGGCTTATTTTGTTTTGCTAAAAGAGATAAATTTAAAGATATACGTATTTTAACGATTGGTACGCGAACACTTTTTAAAACCATCTAATACTTGTTAGTATTTATCCTGATTTATTATATATGTATGTATGAATGTGTTTGTATGTGTGTATATATCTGTGTAGGTATTTATGTATATATTTTAGTATGTATTTGTATATGTATGTGTTTGTGTAGATATGTATGCATATACATTTAAATATGTTTTAATTATATAGTATATTTCTCTGTTAGCCTTTTGACATTTCTTCACGCCCTGGGTTGACTGTTAGAGAATGCCATAAGGCATTAAGTCCACCTTTTGTAATCCTTTTGGTGTATTCAATAAAGTATAAATAAATAAATAAATATTTTAACCTTAGCCTCTTAGTATATATATGTCGGAAATAGAGGGCTCTGCAAGAGTGAATTCTACGACTAAAATACAACAACTACTTGATTTATTTATAAGAAGCTATTTAAATTTATTCTGATTCGTTATAATTTACATAGTAAGCAACTGTCTTTTGATTTTTTTAAGAATTACTAATTTGTAATTTCCGTCATTTGTTTCCATTGAAACGAGAATTGTAATGATTGGTTGTCGAGCGTATCGACAGAAACGCAAGACGTCTGCAATTGGCAGACACCTCGACAAGGCCCCTTTGTGCATTGTTTGATTTTAAAGGAACAGTTAAACGACGTTTTAGCTTAAAAAGTGTCAAGACAGGATAATGGGGACTTGTGTGTGACCGTCTGATACAGTTTTTTAATAGTTCCAAGTAGCTTAAAGTTATATTTAGTATGCCTATTTTGTTTAATTAAATTACAATGTAACATTTATAAAAAAATTAAAAAGAGCATTAAGTTATCTAAAGTATTAGGATTTAGAGCACATTTGTAGTTATATGTCAAGCTCTGAATTTACATCTGCAATAATAAACGAGACACTTACATATTTAGTGGACAAACAGTAGACTAAATACCAAAAAAATATTTAATGCAAATGCTGCTTGCTTTCATAAAGTGTAATTAAAGGACGGACATGATTGATGAAAAAAATTAAATAATTGAATTAATGACTAAAATTGGAAAATTAAAAGTCGTCTTTATTATAAGAAAAAAAGTTTACGGAGTTTTGAACTCTGGGCTGGCTAGACGTAGAGTCCCATTTTGTCAATAACCATTGAGCCGACGAGTTCTAGTACTTTTTTCATACAAATCATTAAAAACTCTGATCCGATTCTGTACATAATATTAATGTTTCTAACAGTAATGAAGTGATTTTTGATACTGACCTATTTTTTGATACTCAGTGTTTTAGGTCTGACCCATTTGAACATAATTTTTTTCTACTCTTTACTAATATTGTTAATGATGCAAAAAATATTTCTTAACAAATTTTATGGTTAACGCGGACAGGGTCGAGAGTACCACTAGTAATATTATAAATATAAATGTCTGTTTAGGCGTTCGGCTGTTTGTAGTTCTAACACGTTTGTAGGTAGACTGTATATACTTTTTTTCAGGGAAAATATAGGAACTTATTCACTCTTAGTAACGATTTCACGTGATGAGCCGCGGGCGATTGCTAGTTTATAATGTTATTTTTTGACCCAGTATGAGCGGTACTGAGTCCTTAGTTATTGACTAAACATAGGCAACTTAAATATAGTTACAGCCAAAATAATGATAAATTCATCAATAAGCCTTATGTGACCGTGTTACCTTCATTTTATGTAATCAACAGAGTTTTACTAATGACAGTTTAAGTATCATTATCTTGACCTCGACAGAAATCCAAGTTTATGACGATATCGGAACAGCTTGTTTCGCGTTTTGATTCTATACAATGAATGGGTGGGTATTAGTACATTCCCTTGTTATAGATTAAATACCATAAACAAAATAATAGTTGTCTAAATGCACAAAGTCTACCAAGATAGCTTAGTAAGTTAAGTGAAGTACCACAATTACACCATAATAAACCTCAAAGAGATTCTTGAATCTATTAGAGATTGGTCCCACAGATTTGGGGTTAGTGTCAATCCATTAAAATGCCTAGTAATCATAATGGGTGGTCATCATCCTAGTAATCATCAAGTGCTTGCCGGGATTGATTATGGTAATCTTGCTCCAGTTTATTACAATGGAATATTAATTCCTTTCTCTAACACTTTAAAAATTGCTTGCATTTGCACCAGTGCTGAAATTAGTCGGAAAATTTTTGCCACCTTACATTCTCTATATAGGCTGAAAAATTTCCTGCCCTTTAAAACTAAGCTTTTGCTCACTTATACCTAAATTTTACCCATTATCGACTATGCAGATGTATGTTACCTGGACCTATCCTAATCACGTCTCGACAAGTTGGTGCGCCTTCTTAACAACTGCATTAGATTTATCTTTGGTTTACATAAATATGATCACGTTTCTTTTTACCCTTCTAAGCTCTAGAATTCTGTGTTTATTGTATTCTGTGTTAACTGATTCTAATTCTCCTTCATATCTTAAGTATAGTTTCCAATATCTTTATTATGCTCATGACAGAGAGCCTCGTTTCATAAATCAACTTAAGATTCGCATTCCACAACATAATACAGGATACTATAACTCTTCTTTTACCAACCTAACAACTTTCGTGGCCCGGTCATGGAGCTCGAACCCAAGTCACTCGCTATGAAACTAAAGTGAGCGCTCTGACCACCAGGCTATCACGGCTAGGCATACACACAGAGTTTAATATATTAGTACAGATTTAATAAATAAAATGTCCGTTTTATTTTTTAAAACTCGGTCATTTGAAGTCACGGGTAAAATAGCCTATGGATTCAAGCGTATTTAAAACTTTACAATTCGTAACTATATTTACAATGCGATCAAACTAAGAGTAGGATATCGTAATAAACGACATTGACCTCTTGCTGTCATTTGCCACTGCCATTTAAAAAAGGACGGTCTGCAAGGAAAATTAAAGTATTCACTCACGTATTGTTTTTTTCGACATTATTTAACTTTGAAGAATTAAATGGTTTTAAAAACAATTTCAACTGGTTTTTCCTCTTTTTATTAATATTTTTTTAAATAATCTGCTTTGCACACCCTACCTAATTGGTTAATTTTAACAGTGTAACAGTGAAAATTCATTCCTATTCCTACATCAATATAGAAATATTATTTCTATCAGCTGCATGTCCTTTCAATAAAATGCCATAAGACATTATACTGTGAAAATAACTAAAGTAAACCAACCTATACTGATAGGTTGGTTTACTTTACTAATATCAGAAAGATGACCATTTTTTCTTACAGTATAATCACCTAAGCTAACTCTATTAGTTAAAGTTTATATATGTGGAATCCATAGAAGTTTATAATGTATCGTGGTCCACAAAAATACTGTTTAATATTATTATGTTGCTTTACTTTTGGTAATACAAATTGAATACATTAAGTTTCGTTGCATTAAGGCCTTAACTACGAGTATTTGTATGAAACCAGTTGTTGCATTATTTACTTGACTAATAAGATAAGTGAAGTATCGTCTGTGTGCAATACCATAATAGTTAAATTTTTCACCAAGAATGACATATTACATAATAAAATAAGAAACAAAAAAAATAATAAATAGGCTTAAAATGGATCCCTAGTCAGGGCCCAATTATCCATTTTGATAACTTCAATTTCGACCGAGAGGACAATTTAAGCTTGGCAGATTACACTCTTCGATTTACCTCAAAATAGTTATACTTTCATCTTTAGATTAAAGTATACAATAAGCTTGTGTTGCCAGATGACTTACAGAATAGAGACAGAGACTGCATGTATGAAGAAGGTCAGTATTGCTCAATGGGCTACAGAAATGGTTATAATAGGTGTTCTTCTGCGTGTTAGAACCTGCAACGATAATATCAGCAGCAGAATTAGATTTACCTACAGAACCTGGAGGATCAGCAAGCGGAAGTGGTAATTTGCCGCATAGATAGCAGAAACATTAACCGTTGGGGAAGTGGGTCTCATTACATTTGTTATGGGAAGGCATGGCAATTACCAGGTACGCTTATACTCTTGCCCTTTTGCGAGGAAGAAGTAGATCTATGCTAGACAAGCCAATGTTACTAATATTCACGTATGTTAATGGTAGAAATCAAGGAACTCGGTCTATAAATTTATCATTCGTTCAAGGTTACTTAGAGTCTTAGAATAGTTTGTATTCAAGCAGGCGGAACTGTTATCTCAGAAAATAAACAAAAACAAGGAACTTACGAGCAATTAATCAAATGAAAATTAAATAAAAGTCGTACGTTCAATCCTGATCACTTAGCGAAATTAATTTTGTGACTCTTATTTTTCATATACTGCATGTTTAGAAATCTTAGAATTTCGAATAATGTATATTATATAAAACGAAAGTGTTTATTTTTTGTATATAATTCGAAAACTATAATGTCAGCCAGTACCAAGAATTCATCGAAATGTTCAATACTTCAGCTCAGCTCTTTGGCACAGTGGCTATGCGTTTGGCTGCGGTGGGATGTGTCAAGGGTTTGACGCCCTCTCGGCATAAGAATTCGTATAGATTAACAATAGTTGTTATCCAGACTTGCCTAAAAGTGTTATGTTGCACTCAGACTAGTGTTTGTCTACGTGCAATTTATGTCTGTAAATAGCCTAACAGGAAAAAACCCTGCATAGGATAGAAGTAACGATATTTAAAACAGAAATATTTTTTTTTTAAAATTACTGCCGTTGTTTTTCAAAAAATACCAATACTAAGAATTTTGTAACCTTGTAGGTACGGTATGAAACATTAATATTCATGCTATACTCATGGTAACTCTAGGTATTCGAATTATATACAAATATAAGTATTACACCGATCCTGCGTATCCGGACCTCACGACGACGAATTAAATACTTTTAGGTATAGAAACCTTGAATATGTTTGTGATGAGGGCCGTTTAGTTTTCTATCATAGATTTTAAATTTGGGAGATGGGCCTGGTACTTACTGATCGTACTGTATTTTGTGTACCCATTACAGGTTTTTCGATCTGGTTGTATTGCCACTGTTTTGTGTTTTCAATATCTTATCGCATAAGACGACTGTGTTCTACCCTAGCTAATCCTAAGTGCACTAAGTCTTTGTATCAGGTGCAAACTTGTTTTAAACAAAGACGTCATAAAAAGGGTTATTACTATAATAAGTTTATAAGTTGATAGTTGCCAAATATTTTATTGTAAAATTGTTTTAAAATATTGTAGGCAAAATGGCAATAAGTTTCTTTCGCCTGTTACTTCTACGTCAGTGGAACACCATCACGAAAGAAATTTAAGAATTCGGTTTCACTATACGATGCCGAACACCTGCATATTGTGAAATCATTAATGAATAAAAGTAATATTAGAATACTAATAAAATTATGTAATTTTCGTTTCATTTTTAAAAAAAATTAAACTATCTAACAACGCAGAAACCTAACATCCCTATAGGATTCCTCCCATCTATGTTAAGTTAGGTTAGTTTTTTAGTCATGGTAGAGCCAAACGGCGGCTTTTGCTGCTGCTCGAATGGGCCGGCTCCTCCGCTGTTACTAAATGTTGGTTGATAAGGAATAGAAAGATCAACTAAAATGAAAGTGCCTGCATAAACATCGGAAACATGCAAACCCAGAAACACGCAAAACAGACCCTGGTCTTAACCAAGTCTCAGCAATAGCAGCTTCCGATGCTTTAGATTAGTTTAAAAGGTATGTTAAAGGAGATTTTTTATTTTGGGATTTGTAACCACACTACCTCGTAAAAAAAGCGCAATACATGCGTGTGATTGTCATTCGATAAAGGCGACGATTTACTCATTTTCACCGCCCAAACGCGAATATTCTCGCGACTCATAGACCTCACCGCCCCTATTTATTTATTTTTATGGGAAAGGCGGAAAACAACGGTTCACCTGATAGTAAGTGATCACCGTCGCTCACGTACTTCTGCAACACCACAGGTGCGACTGGTGTGTTGCTGGCCTTTAAGGGTATTTGGGAGATGGGAGAGAGGATTAGGAGGGGTATAGTATAGTAGGGGAGGGGGAGTGGGCCTCCGGTTACCTCACTAACCGAAAGAAAACGCAGAAGCACAAGATGGCTCTACTTCACGGTATTCTGCGATGCCGTGGTATCAACCCGGTTGAGCCGGCCCGTTCGAGCAGCAACAAAAGCCGCCGCTTGGCTCTACCACGCTTAAAATATAAAAGTAATGCTTTTAACTAACGTGACGAGTGGTGAGCCTGTTAGCCTTCTTAGTGTTCAGGCCAACGAAAACAATCGTACATAAATTACAAAAAAACTCATTGGTACAACCTCTTCACATAGGGTATCGAACTCGGGTTGGTCCCGTAATAACTACCTATTGTGGCTGGCAAAAGCTAGTTTATTAATATAGACGGCAGATGACCGAGCTTCGCTTAGTTACATTATCTCTATACGAAATTTCATCCAACTAACTAGAGTCGTTTCCGAGAAATACAATCACATATATATATATACAAGAATTGCTCGCTTAAAGTACAGGATAGACATTCGAGTCGTAACACTTCTTAGTTATTTTTACATCGGTTTACACGATTATATGTAATGTCCTTCACGAATGACTCGTATGCTTTCTTAATTAATTTTTAAAATACATTCTATATCTAAACAGTTCCATCAAATAAACAAACCACGGAGAAGTATGAAATGAGACATAGTCGTAATATGTATTTGTTGGTCGGATGTTATCTCTTGAAGCCGGTGAGGTATAAAAACAAACCTGTTCAGTTTATCACATACCCATAGCAGATGCATTTACCGGTTATATCCGCAATAGATAGCGATACGAGTAACAAGAACCTTGCAAAAGTTAACTTATTCTATTATATTCCTTCTATATATTAAATCATTCCAACTTATTTTATTTGTATGAAATTGCATGTTTTGCATTATTTTTTATATTTAATTGTATTTTATTAATTTCCATTCCAAAACTATTTCTACTAGTACCTTTGAAATGTCGTGCCACTAAAAGAGTGACACAATTTTTTTACGGACGTCCGCACGGTCCAAAAATACTTCCTCTCGCAGCGTCATACTGATTTTTTTTGAGCATGGTTCTTTCAGTACATCTTTGACTATGAGTATTCTATACGATGTTTGTGTATTATATACATGTTGCAAGTTCTGTATTGATAGTCTGTTATTGTTTATTAGTCTGCCTATATAATATAGGAGGCTAAAAGTTCTATTTAAAAGAATTGTTAAATATTAAACATAAAATTATCTTTAACTAGATATTAATTGACTTGAATAAGTAGAAATAAAGTTTTTGGCATTCTGATGTTTATTATCTAGATGATCTATTTGACGCAATAATTTACTTCGATTACACTATCTGACATTTTACCACAAAAATAAAATAATTGTTAAAAGAAACCTTTCAAAAACAAGCCTTTGTTTTGAAATAAAAAAATGTAAAAAATAATGTCAATCTGCATCTGTAATCTGTTATTAATAGTGCCACACTCAATAATGCAATCGAAGTAAAATATTGCGTCAAATAGTGCATTTAGATATCTATATCTATCTATACTAGATTGTCAGGAATCTCAAACTCACTGGTTTTGTTCATGCAATTAAGTTTACAATATGTAATTTAAGAAACGTGTTAGACTTATTACGTTATAATTTCGTTGTTGCAAAAGTTGATATTTATTTTATAATGATAGATTTATAATACGAGAAAAGTCTTATGTAAATGGCAAAGCTATAGATTCAGTATATTTTGATAAGTATTTTATAATGATACTTTATGTAACTATTATAAAGAGTAATATGTACTTTATGATTGGTTAATAATCGACACCAGATATTTTATTATCATAGTAAATAACAAGCCGTTACCCGCGACTTCGTCGCATTGATTTCCAGCGTCGTTAACAGGTCTTATTTTGTGAAATATAAAAAAACGAATCATATCATGTTATCATAAAATTCATTATTCAAATTCTTTTTGTATTTTTCGTTACTTTAAATATATCTGACCTATAATATCTATACTTAGGATGACCATATTACGGCCTTTTGCCGTCTGCTCAGCGGTAGAGCAAAGAACTAGAGCCGCGGCAGGGGGGCTAGTGCTTCCAAGTACTCACTTTTCTTACGGAAATGGAGGGGGCCGTTGCTGACGTTGGATTAACGGCGTTGTAAGAAAGCGAGCCTTGTTCCTCTGCGCCTAACTACGAGGGATAAGAGGCTTTGAAACCCGGCCGGTCCAGGTGGCCTGAGGATATGAGCGGCACTGTTTTCGTTTTTTTTAAATTTAAATGTCTCTTTGTGATTTCGTATAATTGCTTTTTCTTTGTTCTAATAATTTGTCCTGTTTACCCGGGTTAACTATGGCAACGGCTTAACCAATCTTGATGAGACTTTCAGTAAAAGACAGACGTTTTTTACACGAGAAATGTTTAGGGTTCATTCGCGAAAATTTAAAAATCTTTGATATGATTTTTACGAGTAGGTTTCTTTTTTTCAGAAAATATTAAGGGTTCTTGCGCCAAAATTTGTATATTATTCTTATTTTAATTTCACTAATTGTTATTTTATTTTCGATATAGTCATCTTAGTGTCACTAGGAATGATAAGTTTGATCATCAAATTTCTTTCTTTAGGAATTTTTCCGCGGAAATCTAGAAATTATAACATATTTGTATTGTAAAGTACATAGTTTAAAACAAAGTCGCAATCTGCGTTTTTCTGCGAATGTATGAAAATTATTTTTTCTTTGTACGAAAGATAATTTCCTTTGTCGTGCTATTATGTTTCGTTGTTATTTTTTTTATCTGTCCTCGTTTCGTAATGAGTTTCCTCTGACGGAAAAGAAACAGGCGACGGAAACTTGGTAGGTTTTTTAAGGGAAAGCCGACAAACAAGCAAGCTCGCTCACCTGACCGTTGGTGGTGTACGACCCGTATGTAATCAGTATACCTCATAACCCCAGAGAAACTTCAGGTACGATGCTAGTCTTTAAGGATATTTAGGGGGGATGATGGGGAGGTGGCATATAGTAGGGGGAAGAGAGCCTCTGGTTACCACTCACCGAACGAAATGCAAAAACATAAGATGCCTCACATTGGTATTCTGCGAGGTCGTGGTACTATCCCGGTCGAGCCGGCCCATTCGGGAAGTTGCAGACACCGCCGCTTGGCTTTACCTCGTACAAATAGGTAAAGTACAGTAAAGGTATCCTCTTTATATTAATAATTGTAATGCATATCATAAAATAAAAGGTAGGATTATCAATACACTCTAATATACAAGTATATATAGATGCAAAATAATACACAAATTTGATACATTTAAGTTTTGTTGCATAAAGTGTTAAATTATTTGTCTAAAACGAGTACAAAATCTTACTTGGGGCATTATTTACTTCACGATAAGACTTTCGACTAACTTTAAATATTCCCTTATAATTTCTAAAAATTAAAGCGAAATTTAATTTTTTTTATTGCTTAGAACATTTCACGATGAAGTCAAAGTTAACTTCTTTATTCAATTTAGGTTTGTTTCAAGCTCTTATGAATGTCAAAATCTACACCGGTTCGTAAAACAAGATCTTCTCAGAGAAGAGTCGGCAAGAAACTCTAGGGGTTTTTAAACGCCATGTTACAACGCGGTAAAATCCGTAAATTATAGTTTAATTTCTAATGTGTAGTGTTCGCGTAAATACAACCAATAATTAAATCAATACAAATGAATATTTTTTTTAATTGTCAATTTTAATAATATATCAGTACCCAGGGGGCTGGCAAGTGCAGATTAAGTGCTATTTCGTCAAATCTTTGTTCCCAATATGTTGATCTATTTTATAATAGGCCTTTTAGAAAGGGAAGGATGACTTTTGCTACCAGCGTATTAGTCGGAGGCTACGATTACATATAATTTATATATTTTTTATAGATTAAATATAAAGGGGCAGTCGTCACATAAAAACTAACTTGCAGGCATTCGGCTTAACTTGCGGGCATTCTGCTCGCGAGTCTCTACCACCGAAGCTGTACCACCGGGCTAATAGCTTATCTACCGCGGGGGTTATTCTCGGTCTGCCATCTTCAATGCTGATTCTGACATAATAGACATAATGACATAACCGGAGACGGTTACTGGTAGGTGGGAGCTCCTTTTCCCCACATAAAACTAAAAAAAAACACAAGTTCTTTTAAATATTATCTCCTCTATGTTGCACTATATTTTAGGGTAGTATGGTTAAATTTTATGTACTTACACAAAAAAGATTAATTTGTAAAAAATAGCATCTTTTTTGGTTATGTGTGACACGTGTTATTAACATATAACTAAAACAAAAAAATAGAAGTTCGCAAAGAAAAGCAAGTTGAAGTCCATCTTATGCTGATATGCCTATACGTACACGTCATAACATATTAAAAATGTGAGGAACCTCATTACGTAACCATGGCAGATTATAAAAACAATAAAAATTGACATTTGACAAACAAAATTATCTTTTTTACGTCGAAGAATAAAGAATATTCATTCATTTATTTAATTCACAGATTTGTCCGTGCGAAGCCAACGAGTTTCGCTAGTGTTGTATTGTGTTGTGTTATTCTATTTTTTGTGAGATATAACTAAATCGTAAACTGTATGTGGTTGCTGTTTCTATAACAACCGGATAATAGCAATTAGGTACTTATACCTGTATTTCCGCTAGCTCAATTTTATTTTCAACATGCTACCTATTGGATATGACATAATGTAGGTTAGTACATAACGTAACGTAGTATGATATTAGTACGAGTATATACTTTTACAGGCTTCGGTAATTTCAATATTGGTTGATTCGTTAATGCCTGTTAAAAAGATAAAGGCCCTCAGAAACTTACTTTCATATAATATTAGTAGGAGAAGGATATACAGACAGTTAGCTTACGAAGGCGTTTACTTATCAAAAAAGAAAGGAAGAGAGAACGACGTATCGTAATACCGAAAATCCTCTCCCTTCGCCACCCATCAGTAGCATAAGTGTTGCGGCCCAGCCAGAGTCGCAGAGGAGAGAGTGGCCGAAGCCTCCGAAACCCCGCGCCCCTCGCTAGTGGGCAGACTGGACGTACCCGAACAGGGAACCGCCCAAGAACCCTACCGGTGGGAGGGCCGGGAAAAGGGGGCTTAAAAAAGGAAAACCACTGTGCTCGACTGCACCATAGTGAAAACCCATGCTAAAAGCAACCCAAAGACCCGCACGTATTTCAACGTGCGGCGACGGATACTACTGAAAGGGGCCAAGCCCCGGTACAGTTCCTCCGACGCCCAAAAGGTGTCAAGAGAAGATCCGACAGTGGCCCAACGTAATACCACGGGAAGGCGGCGCCGGACTGCACTTTCAATCCTCCCCCACAGCCCAGTAACCCGCATCCGAAGTGAGCTCGCCAAGCCATTTCCACATTTTAATTCAAAAGTGAGCGAGCGTTAACTTTGGTTCTTTTCATGGTGCCACAGACAGCATTAAGTGTGTTTTTTAAATAACCAACGATTTCCTCATAAAGTTAATTAATCGCAGATTGAATAACAATTTGGTTAAAAATAAAAAGAAGAAACAGAATCAAAAGTACTTGGTTATATATGTCAGTACAACACAAATTAGAATTTCCGTTCCTTTTATATTTCTATCTGAAATATTGCAGTCTTATGAAACAAAGGGAATGAAAATCAGGTCAATATTTATTGAGACTACCTTAGTGCAGGTGTAAAATAATCCCTCGCAGCATGGTAACCAACGGAAGTGGAACTTTTATGGCCGGCCTGACTTCGGATGAGAGTTGGTGGACTGCGTGGGACGATCGGCGTTTGTGCTTTGCACCGTCTACTCGCGTTGCCGTCTCAGCTGCAAAGCGCAAGGAGGGTCCAACAAGCTCTGCTCTCTTTCTTCTCCCTTAGAGGAATCTCACTAGGATAGGTATATTGTAAAAAATTACATCTGTCAAGTGTAATGTGTATTTCTTATGTCGAAATATATGATTTTATATGATGTCGTCATGTCGTGTATGGACTGGATGCTGAACTCAGTGGAAAGGTGTGCCAAAATACTAATTTGTGATTCAGATCCAGTGACTAATCTTTCTAGCCTTGAGCACTGGTGATTTGATATCCACATTTGATTTCGGATGGGCGCATGGAAAGTTTCTATCCATTAATTGTTGTTATACCTTGAGCTGGGACGCATTATTTATTAGATTGATGTGGCAAACGAACTAACCGTCTACCTGATGATAAGGAGATACTGAAGTTCATAGGTACCTGCAAAGAACTTTAATCGAATATCGTTACAGATGCGTTGCAGATGCCCTCAACGGGCTAAGAGAGCCACACAGCCTGTAATTACACTGGCTCAGTATACCCTTCAAACCATAATTCAACAGTGCTTGCACTGCTGATTGGTGGTAGAAATAGCTAAAATGGTAGTATCTACCCAGACGACCCCTAAGCAGAGATGGAGCTAAGGCATTTCTAAGGCGTACAGCTAGAAAGACTTGCGTGTTTTGCCAGTAAAAAAATATATTTTTAATTTGCACCTATTGATTATTGCTCTCAAAGATGACCTTATATGAATGATATATTGATATGTAACATAAAAATATTGAAAATGAAAAATTTATTGTAACGTAATACAAGAAGAGGGCGTGTAAAACAGGCTCGTTTTATTACAGCCTTATTGGTGGTTTTATCACATGAACATGTGATTCGGCTCAAATGTATCACAGGTTAAAAGTGTTTTATTTCGTTACCATCCTTGTAGTTAAAACTTGTTGGAATATTTTGCTAAATAAAAAAAAATTAAAGTTATTTTGTATTCAATCAAATCATCATTCATTTATGCATTCAATTTGTACCAAATACACTTCGATTGACTTTCTTGCCGCTTAAAACTGAATACTGGTATTGTCAAAAAAAGATGACGTCGTTTAATAATTATTGCATTATGCGGAGCACAGAGTAATTAATTAAAACATAAAACATAACATAAATGTTATGTAGCATAAAATAATATCGTCGAACTCGTAAGAGTAAATTAATAGGAAAACCGGCAATGATGGCAAATCCGTTCAATAGGAAAGACCTATCTAACTATTGAATAATCTACGCCTGTGTCCAGCAGCAGTTTTTAGTTACATACGGACACTGGACGCCTCGCAGTGTCCGGGAAGATGGTTCAACATTTACATCTGGTAATGACGGTAAGAATTACGGGAAAATACAAACAGATTAAATATTACTGTTATGTATTTTAATGCATCTGGGAAAATACCAGTAGTTGTACTAATATGACAGAATATATTTATTTATATGCGTGACAGTTGCATAATTATAAGTCGTAGAGAAATAATAAATGCTGAAAAATTTATCACTGATTAATATTCATAGACAAATTATTAGTGTTATAAAAGGCGGATGCGATTGGACTATGTTAAATTAATTCACGGTTAGTATTAGTGCTTATAATTTGGAAATTATTTATATTATAACAGGCGGATGCGATGGCACGATACTAAATCAATTCACGGCTATTCACGGAAATTGCACAAAACTTTAACGAAAGAAAAAATTTTTTTTGCTATCTTCTTAATAGCCGTATTTCCTTTAATAATCCGAATGAAACCAAAGCGTCATTCATAATGAATTGGTAACTAATCTCGGTAAGAGAGGCGATATCGCATTTGGCGAGATCAGTTCATGCGAATTTGAGTTTTGATTTAATACATATCGCCGCATCTGTCCAGTACATAACATAGCAAAGAAAAAATATTTTTGGATAAAAAGTTTCAGTAATATTAGGGAGTTAGAGTTAAATAATTTTAATTTGCCATTTTTATATGGAATCATTAATTCAAGGTTATATGATATTAGGTCCTTGCATGTGAAACTAGCGTATTACAAAAACGTACCGTGCTTTCTTTTACAGTAGCTTCCCCATACACATCATGAACGGTGGAACTTCAATTATATATTCAACTATATTCGTCAATAACACGATATTTCAGTTTTTACATTTTGGTAACAAAAGGGTGTCAAAGAAAACAAATGAACCACTGAATTCGAAACACAAATACATAAAAAATTTATTTGAAATACATTTGAATTTGGAATTCCTAACTAAACGCCAGATTATTTGAGATCAAAGTGGTCAGTTCGACGAAACGCCAATTTCATATATAAGGACCTAATATTAATCCAATGAATTGGCTGTATTGTTTTCTCAATTAAATGTTTCAATAAATAATACAAGTAATGTATTTCTCAGTATCAGTAGAATGAATAAATTCATAACCGGAAAGTACCTGGTGTATATAACTAAAAGCGCTAGCATTACATTTAAGCTGCTATAAATATAAACGTAAATTATTTGAGATCAAAAAAAAATTGTCTATTAATATTTGTATGGATGAGCTCCGAAGTCATTGTTCCGGTATTCGACCTGGGTTCAATATCGGAGGAAAACTAAAGTCAGACAATTAGATGAATTTGATATTTTAGGTTGTTTGATAACGATCGACTTCCATCATTATAGAAGTTTCCACTCCGAAAGCGATTAAACTAAAAAGCACAGTGTGTTCGATAGTCGCACCCTCTCCAAATATATTGCAAGTATTGATATTGCAAGCTGTCTCTGCTGCGTCCCACCAGAACCACTTCGGAATCCTTCCACGGAGTCTCATTTTTAACACATATACTGAATGTAAAAACAATAGAAAGTGGAACAATAAAATGTCCTAAAATTTGTGAATTTAGAATGTTAGAGATTTTGTGCAAAGTTTTAATCGCGAATCTTAGACCATACAGGTTTAATGTTAATTCAAAGTGGACACTCCATTAAAACGGTAACTTTCGTACTTGAACCCCTCTTACTAAGGCTACTGAAACGATTTATGATTATCATTATAACGGTATGTCTATGAATGTTCCAGTTCGTAGCAAAGGCCTCTCATTTATCAGAGAGTTTAGGATTTAGTCCTTCACACTGTCTTAGACGATTAGCTTAAAATGTTAACAAGTTCATTTGCTGTGGAAGAGATTAGATAAATAGATTGCGCCTACCGTACCAAAAACATTTTGATTAAATGAGAGACTCTTGTAGAGTTAAATTAAAATTTTTGCATTGCTTGTATATCGCATTGTCTAATTGAAAATGCGTTACGAGGCGAAACACGTGTCACGTTTTTTTATGTTGGTTGTGTGTGGTTGTAGTGGTGAAAGAAGTAGCCCGCTCCTTTGTCAAAGGGCGAGTGCTGGGCACCATTCTTTCCTTCAAGCTAGATAATGGTGGTGTGTCCATTCGATTTTTAAATCCGGATTTTTGGCAATAACGCTCATTTTATTACTTTAGATAATACGGATTTATAGGAAAATTCGTAATTATCTCCATCGAGATACATTTTTGCATATTAAATTTTTGGTTACAGAATTTTCTTTTTGCTGATTTGAATCAACGTTATCAACGTTACCACAAATAACAGGCTATTCCTCATCGGGCATTCCACATAATGATATGATAGTACAGAGCCGAGGTAGCCTTGTGGCCAGGATGCTCGCATTATTTTTATATTATGTGAGGGACCTGGGTTTGATCCATGGTTGAATATACCACGTACTTGGCAGTAAAAAACAAACAAACTCCGTTTTTTTTTAGGCTGCTACTTTACTTTATAGTAGAAATCATAAATAAGCACTTTATGTAATCAGCCTGTCCAAATTCTGAATAAGATGTGTGAAACTTAATTTGAATGTGTTAGTCTTTTTGTCGTAAGGGTATTCCAAAATGAACCGAAAATTTAAACAAATTTTCCTTAACATACTGAAACTTGTGTGAATGAAAATAAATGAAAGTCTGTTAAATTTATTCCATCAGATATTTTAATCCTACTTTAGATGATTAACTTATATAAACAAGTGCAGTAATATAATATTATTTTAATAAACCGTCAATATAGATAATTTTTATCAATTGAACAATTAAGTCAAACAAAATTAAAATTGTATGCAACTGAAAGGACTTGTTTATTAAATTCGGTACAGGTTACTGAGAGACAACATCGAACGACTATAAAACTTAAATTAAAAAACCACCGACGCAACTGTCCTGGTTGCAGCAAGGTTACCATATTGGAGCGTCAAGTGAACATAAATGAAGTTGATTAGAGAGGTGGAAGTGAGATAAATATACATTGTATGGCTGTGATTACTGCACTAATTAGGAAAAGAGATGATGATTTTTAATCAGATAAACCGATTTTTATAAAAAAATAGCTAAAGATCGAGATGGTTAAATCAGCCTTCAAATAAAAACGCATTGAAATCTGTCTATACGTTTGGGAGCTATGATGCCACAGACAGTCTTTTTTAGCGTCGGGTAAGGTTTGTGTGTACACCCCTTTTTTGTATCGGGATTAAAATTAAGCAAATTTGTGGCACTCTTAGTTATACTTCCCTTTCTCTGGATCTAGCGACTTCAATTAAATACAACTACAATCAAGAATATTTTGTTCTGTTTGTTAGTAAAACGTAGATTTCAAAATATAAAAATAATTTTATTTAATGTTGGTTATTGCACTCCTTGCTTTTAATATAAACATGTAAGGAGAAATTTTACTTTTTCATCGATTGTCAATCTCCTTCTATGGTTTTTATTAGTGGTTGGTACCACCGCCTCGCAGAATACCGGCGTGAAATAGATGCATTTTGTGCTTCTGCGTTTCGTTCGGTGACAGAGGTAACCGGAGGCTCACTTCGCCTCTCCATCCCCCTCCTCATCCTCCTTACCATCTCCGAAATACCCTTAAAGGCCGGTAACGCACCTGCAGCAAGTCCGGTGTTGCAGATTTTTTGGCGTCGGTGATCACTTACCATCAGGTGAGCCGCACGCTCGTTTGCCCCCTTCTTCTATAAAAAAAAAAAAAAAAGATGTACGTAGGCGACGGTAATCACTTACCATCAGGTGCTTCTTGCTCGTTTTTCGCCTTTCCCATAAAAAAAATGGTGCATCGGCTATCTGACAAACGGATCTCTGGCGATAAATTGATAACGTGAACTTCATCATCATGTCAAACCATTAGAATATTGGTAACGACTATATCCAAAAGGAAAGGGGAGCAGGAAAATTATGAAAAGGGTACCTCTGCTCTGCACCTTCCATGGTAAGCCAGTCAGAATTTACTAGCGTTTTCCAGAAAAGGCCTATATAATGTAATAAAGTTGAAAACAGTGGCAGTCATGATGGGATCACTTATAATAATAGTTACGGTATTGTATTATATCTTTGATTGGAAAACATTCTTCATTGTTTAGGATAAACTAACTTAGCAATCCTGAAGGCATTTCTAAAGGACTAGTATACAAATCTTCCTGTTGTCAAAATTATGATTATTCTGTCTCATTCCCAGTTAACTCAACCGGATTATGTTTCAAAGTTCGCAGTGATGAAGATCTTTTTTAAATTAACAAAACATATTTTACTAAATTTGTTTAGAATGACTATTAAGCTATAGCTCTTCTCAGTATGTACGCCTTCGCGGCGTAATTATTCACACAAATGGCTTGGACCCCTAATAGCCGCTGATTAGACGACAGTTGTCAATGTGAAGCGTGCATTATCACTATATTACTTCAATCACCGGTAACAATACGTAGGATCTTGTATTATACAGGCGTTAAGGCAACTCCAAGATCACAGTGCGCGTTCGTTTCTCGCGCGCGCTACACGTAAAATTGCTTCACCGTAACGACCTTCGGGTCCAAATACGACAATCACTCGCTACTCTTAGTCCTTTTTAGTAGCGACCATGCACAGAACCTAAAGTATTTCTCATTCATAATTCTCATCTTGAAGTGATATTTGAAAGTGATATTTTAATTCGTATTGTTAGTATTATCTCGTTATAGGCACTAGTAAAATGGAGACGTTCAAGCTTATATTAGTATTATCGGCTATAATTTTTGAAGGGTGAGTAAATTTACTATATTTTAAAAATATACAAATCCAACCGAATCCAAATCGGTATCCAGAGCCTCGTCCGACAATCTGCGAGCTGCATTAAGTGTTATTGCTACATTTAGGGGAAAAAATGGCGTATTATTCACAATTGTTTACTTAGGTTTTTTTTTGAGGTATTTGTAATTATTACAATTACAAATACCAGATTTAATTCGCAAGATTTTTGATATAAAGCAAAAAACTGATTTTTACTTTTAATTTATCTCAAAATAGTAAAAAGGAACATTTCGTTCACCTTATGTGTGTCCATTATTCACTAAGTATATAGGCGAGAATTTTAGTCATCAGAGTCCTCTGTTATCTCAAGAATTAAGAGACTTAAAGCTTGAGGGTACCTGGATTATACGATTCTGAATTTGTTATTTATTTCTCAAGATAACTATACATACCCATCGTGAGATTATGCCAAATGTTTTAATAGAATTTAGCAATAAATTATTAAAACAAGAAGCAGTTCTAAATTAATTAAAAAACCCGACTGAGCAAAAATTACTCAGTCAGGGTTTTGCAGCTTGCGTCATCAATACACTCGAATAACGTAACCCTATTTCTGGGGTAATTGGATAAAATCAAATTGCTCTAAATTTGTTTTATATGTAGGTTTTATTTCGAGAATTTATATTTAATGCGAGAGACATATTCATTAAAAACTAACAGCGTGTTCTTCACATGAAATTGTTTCAGACTTGATAGACATTGCTTAGAGATTCGTACAAAAAGTTTTTTTTTAGAAATACTGTTATAATTATACTTAAGAAAGAAAATTTAAAAAAAGAAAAGAATAACAATAGTCTATAAGTCACAGCTTACTGATAAAGTTGGTATTATTCACAAAATACTGCACTACATGATTATCACCTGAAATAATCTAATCTATTGAAAGGTTTCGGCACGTCTATATAACATCCTTAATATTCGTATTTCCGACGCTCTCTTAAGTAAGTAAAGCAAAGCAAACTAAATTGATTACAGACAGATCTATTAAATTTAGACCTTGAGTTTTAAACTTGGATATGTTAATGATTAAAATTAGGTTTAATGAAAAACGATCATAAATATTATGTTTGACATATTTAACCATACATAATAATTTGTTATAATTAACTAAAATATATATTCATTTCTAGGACTTAGATATTGTTACTTATGTTTTAAAAATATGTATAAATGCTTGTTTAGATTCCTTAAAGGATTATTGTGTCGGGAATAAGTAATTGGTAGAGTTGCTTTAAATATTTAGTTTTTTTGCAAATTTAATAATTCCACTGGACCCGGCCTTTCATGGAGATCGCCTGCGAAGATTTGCCAACTATGAGCAGGCAGTCGGATTGATGAGGACAGAGCCTTTTACCCGCGTTATCTCTGAATTAGATTTCAAACTAAAATTCTATTATACAATATCGGTATTTTCGGATGTTATTAGTGTAATCTGCCTCGATCAATTTAGAGCCTCATTTGTCAACCAACAGGATACGCTATGTAAAGGTGAACGTGAATAAAAAAACTGATGCATTCTACTTTTCGTCTTTTTTGGTTTTATTAAAACACCAATATGAATTTGATTATAAGAAAATGATCTCAGTATTTTTTACATTCCATGTTGTCAAGACAGTCATTGTCTCACACATTCTCATTATATTTAAAAAATCCAGATCGGTGACAAGCTGCAGTGTCAAAGGTGTTAAAAATTTAGTACATTGATCGTCATAAGGACGATTTACCGCCAATGAGATGATTTACCGTGATCGGTAAGAGGCCTATCCAGTAGTTGACTCCCAGCTAGAAAAATTTCCATATTAACAATGCCTTATAAGAACTATCGTTAGTAGAGTTAAGAATTGTTCTAAAACTCCACTTCTAGTAGTATGTCATGTGTGTTAAAAGACAATTGGCGCTGAAATATTATTCAAACTCATAAGATAATCTTATATTCGTAGTATGTAAGAAACCCTTAAAAATATTTATAAGAATAAAGGATGACAAGGGCACTTACCAAGACTAAATGATCATTATTCGTACTTAAAACATCTCCTTAAGTCCAACTTAATTGCGCAGCAGGCGAACAATGGGCAAACTTTCGATGATGAAAAAGCGTCAACTTTTCTTGGCCCTTGTATGGAAAAGCATATTTCCAGTAGTGGACTTAAACAGTTCGATTCAAAAAAGAAGAAACATGTTAGTGCGATTATTGCTTACCTTGTTGTAGCATGAATGCTGGATTTTGCACTAAGAGAAATTGTAGATACGAAAATTACCGACATCAAATAGTAATGTTTCTTGAAGTGCATAACGATTTTTGAACCCTGTCGTAGTATCAAGTTGTTTTCGGTTTAAAGGGTCCATTAATTGAATACGTACCATTCTCTAAAACACAATGAGTGTAACGAGCACGGTCTTCAATGTTATTTAAAAAAAGTACTTATGTTATTAATAATTCTTGATGTGTTGCAACAATATAAATTCTATTGTTATGACACATGAAGGGAAAAAACCCTACTAGATTTGCAAATTTTTCTGTTAATGTTGATGTTGATTGAGAAATGTATTTAATAAAAGTAGAGGCAGTATTAAGAACGAGGTTAATTTGTAATGTAAATTAAAATTGGTGAATATTTGAACGTGCAATGATTGAGTGTAATAAATTATTTTACTGTTGTTGTTACTGCTATATTACTAACTGCAATATTGATTCGTCGAGGTGAATAAATACTTGAAACTTCAATGAGTGGTCTCACGAGGTCGAATTTTATTTGCGATAGTATAAAGTACCCGGACTTTTGCAATTCGTTTTCCGCAAAAGGGTCAGGTCGCGGGTAGAAGGTTTTCCTTACGGAAATAGCACCGCCCTATAAATACTTATACGTTAACAATAATCGCTTTAGACCTTAGATACTTTATCTAGACTAATATCATATAGAGAAAATACCATTCATACATTAATAATAGGGCAATTTCATACTAAGTTGTTTTATATTGTCTTTGGTTTTGCTTTACACATACTTGAATTTCGAGAATATTTAAACTATATGGGTAAATTTTAGTTTCACGTCAAGAATTATCGATAAACAACATATTTTTTTTCAAATCTTATTTTGTTAGACAGACGGGTTTCTTCGGAGTGGCCAAAAGTTTATCCTATATACTTTCCAAGGTTGTGTAGACTCAAAAATTATCATTATCTTTATTACTAAGTTCGTTGAATAGTAGTAAAAGTGATTTTAACAAATTTAATAAAAACGATTTTTAAATACTCTTCGAAAACTGGGCTTGCTAATTACATTTTTTGTCACGGTAGTAATTTTGACTACAAAGTTATATTTGTCATTTGTCTAGTTATAATGCTTCATTTATTTATTATTCGACGGTGCGATCCCAGTTACCCGTTATGTTCTATCTCCTGAAGAGGCGAAAGTTTATTGTGGAAGCTCGTTTGGCTGCATTGAACAGGATTGTGCCAAATGAAAATTCGAAATCATTACCTAACCTCTGTGGCTGACAGGAGTCAGGTTAGGTATACAAGTTCTCACAGGAGTGAGAACTTGTATATATCTAGTCTTTAAAATAGTTGGGACATTAAGATTTACATATTATCGTACGAAAGAAACACGTGTTTTTGTGCATAAGTTAACTCATTATAATATGATTCGTATAATTTTAATATTATCTATAGGCAAGTAATAGACATCCTTTTCGTTAATATGTTTAAGCAGTTATCTAAATCCTTTTATAAATAGAAAAGAAACGACGTATGAGGTAAATAATGAAAGATTCTTGTTTACTTTTATCTTATGGAAAATACCTTTTGGCCCCGAAGCTGCATAATAGAGCGCATAAAACATGAATGCCAGCAAATTCAGTACATTTAAGAGTACAGACCTATACTTAATATACTGAATTTGCTGGCACTATTGTAATCTTGATAATGACCAATTTAGTTTTATGGCACAGCTTTAGAAGTTATTCAGAATAATAATAATTAGTTTATAAACCTGGCGTATATTGTCACTAGATGGTCGGAAAATGGCTATTGTTGCATATAATTTCAGCTCTTGATAAAAATCAATTTTCAACTGTGTAGCATATAGTCTTGACTTAATTATTATTTATTTTGTAACATACTCATATTATTGTCAATGATTTTATTCCTATTTGCATAAGTATCTGAACATATCATTATACTAAGGGAAAAGTTATTTTACGGTATTATTATATGGCCTTTGATAATAATTATAAGGTAGCCCCAAAGCCTACCCTACGTTGTTAGTTAAGGCGAATTTGTTTTCTAGCATTGGTCACACACTGCCTGATAATAGAATTAATTCTTGGTTAATTTCTGTTCTTGTTTTTTGTTAATGATATATCCAACATGGTATAAAAATGTCCGAGATATTCTCTTTGCTGATGACACTTCTTTGTTGTTAAAAGTCAATTGGAAATACTTATTATTGTAGCTCAATCTAGATTTTGTATCTAAGTGGTTTGCGGCCAATAACTTACTTTTAAATGCGGGAAAGACTACTTAATACTTCATACAATCTAAATTGTCTCAGAGTGCCAAAATTTATTTTCAAAATATGTTTTATTAGAAACAACAGTATTACGGTAAAGGAGCGCAATTGATCAGAAATTTTAATAGAGAGCATAAATTGGAAAACTGTCATTTAAATTCTACTGTTTTTACTATTCATATGATATTATATAGTTAGGTAACTGATGACGCTACAGTAAAGTTGGTTTATTTTGAATATTATTATACTATCGTGTTCTGTGACGTGTATACCTCACACACTGAACGAAACCCAGAAGCACATGATGGCCCCTACTTCACGCCGGTATTATGTGAGGCCGTGATAATACTCCGGTTGAGCCGGAGCATTCGAGCAGCAGCAAAGTCGCCGCTTGGCTCTACCACGTAGAGATATGTGTGGAAGTGATATTTACTTAAGTCCAGGTGCATATTCCCAGTTCCTTGGTGATAGTCGATTCATCCACAAACACGGATAGTTTCGTTCTTCAACTCCCTTCCGAAACGAAAGTTATAAATCTAATTTCACCTTCACCACTACTTATGTAGACAAGACATACATTCGAAGTAGTTATGACGATGTTAAAAATATAGATATCTTTCTTTTTCTTTTAATTATTTGAACACTATGAAAAATATTGTTTTTTTTCCAAACTTGTAAAATGGCATAAAAACTCTCGACGATGGCGTATGACATCACCATGTTTGTTACAAACAAACCATTAAAGCCAAAAACGGTTTTGAATTGATTATTTAAATATTTAAATTATAAATGCTGAGACATATCTCTCGTATGCAATGATTAATTATAATAATGGTAATGGAGTTTGTAAGTTGCGGTCACTATACATACAGATTAAAAAACGCTCATTTTGTCTATAAAATAATAAATATAATTATTCACAAGCCTATTTTCGATTTTCGACAGTGTCAATTACCCAATTTAATGAATGTTACAACATACGACCAATAAAACCAGTTACATTACTTTTAATTTTAATTGAATTAAAAGCAACTTCCAGAAAAGAAATTACACAAATATATAAGTTTGGTTACTGTAGAATTGTTGACCTGTATTTTGTATCGCAAGTAATAATGGATATATTTATACTAGTTTAAATGCCAAAAAAACAGGATTTGTTTTTCCTTATTTTATGAACGAGCCCAAGCTCAGTATTGCTGTAGCAAATTAAGTCTAATTCAATGGTAATCTTTGAAGATCAGTAAATCATAATTGAATAGATTTATTTCGTTTGATCATTTAAGTAAAAGTATTTCAAAAATTTATCGTAAGATTATAAGACTGAACGTTTAAAATATTTGGTTCCATATTCTCACAACTTGCATACTTGTCAAAAGATAATCTTAGTGTAAAGACTAATATACAATTTTTATTAAGTTTTGAAAGCTTACATGTGGATGTATTATCCATCTGGATAACTTAATACAATAACTAATTTTCCTATGATATATTCTTCAGCGTTAGATAGATAGTTCTGAATTTGCCATGTGCTTGGTGGATAAAGAGAAGAGAGGCGACAACGGGGACAGCTTACGTATACTGCAGACCTTAGTGTACGCGCAATAGCAGAGGCAGTCACTACACTACAGATTTCCATAATAGTGTAAATTGAGCGCAGAAGGTAACAAGTATGGGGAATGGAGTATCATAGGTTATATATATTGTTTCTGTAATGTTTAATGGCATCCGAATCAGAAGACCCGAGTTCGATACCCTATGAGGAGAGTGCGGTCGAAACTGTTGCAGTAATTTATGAATAACCCGACAGATGGCGAGCTTGGCGTCGTCTTAGTATTTAGACCAACGATACAAATTGTATATAACTTTCGAAAAACTTATTAATACGAGCCCTCCATATACGAGATCGTGTCTGTTGATTATGATCCCCTAATCTATCAATACAGCTATCCAGGCTATGTTACGGTGTTCTGTTATGTAGACACCTCGGTGGCGCAGTGACTAAGCATTTGGCTGCGGTGCTATCTGTTGCGGGTTCTATTCCCGCACGGGGCAAGTTATTAACTACAAATAGTAGTTCCGGGTTTAGATTTTTTACCATGTGCATTTTATTTATGTATTGTAAAAAATTACATATTTAAACTGTCTCCGCGACACAGGATATACTCCAACAGAACGCCTATGTAGATTTCATTACGTTACACCCTTTTTTTTACCTACTGCATACCCTTACCCGTAATTTTTATAATGGTTTACCCAGCATTAAGTCTATAATGCAATTTATTTGGTCGTTTTCCGCAATTTAAGTTAAAAATGTTAGTATATCTTACAGAGCCACGTTAATTAAAATATAACATAGTTAACATCCATTTTCAAATTCTTTTCTTTGACCACCTTTAATGGCTTTTTTTAGTCGACATAGACCTATTTCAGCAAACACATCGCACTTTAAACACTGCTGCCCGTCGGTTTATTTTCTGTCTTGAGTCTTGAAATAATTGGATAATCCGCCCTCTGTCGGAAGCCACGAAGTTTTGTTGATGAGATGACTAGCAGTTTTTATTCCTAGCATACCGCGCCAGGTTCGCGGGGCCATTGCTTACTTGTGTGAAACCATTTTTTAAAAAAAATCAATAACAAATGATTTCACTAGTTTTAATATAAACATCGTATTATTCGACGGATCCCAATTTTTTTGGGAATCTGACATGGCCTATGATCATCTAGATTAATGTAGGTTATAAATAGAAATATTAAAAAAAATAAAAATCGGTCCGATAGTTCCGAAGATTACCCCTCACACATATATACAAACTCACACTCTCTCTTTGTAATATTAGCAGAGATCGTCTATAGAAAAATAAATATTTATATCCACATGTTAAGTATAATAAGTTAAGTATATACGTATAAAACAAAAAAAAGGTGTGACAACAAAATATTTATTTTACAGAAATGCGGAGAATATCAACCTAGCAGGAGGTTCGAAGTCCAATTATACTTTTCCAAAAGATTTTGTTTTCGGGGTATCAACCGCAGCGGCCCAAATAGAAGGAGCGTGGAACAAAGACGGTAAAACAAGTTTTTAAAATAACTTATTAGTTTGTTTTAGTTTTATATGATTAGTTTAACATACTTCAGTGCTTTAAATTTAAAGTAATTGACACGTAATCAAAATTCAAAATCTTATGTTTATTGTATTTCGTTAGTGACGTGTACTATTTTTATATCGAGAATATGTTGATTTTATTAATGCTGTATGTTATCCACAAATTGTTTGTCCACTTTACTTTTTATTACCTAGTAATTTCTTTACTTCAATAGGTAAATGGTTATTATTTCGCATGAATATTAATATAGATCCCAAAATGCTGTATGGTCATCCTCTAAATTATAGCCTCTCCAAGAAAGCGCCTGCAAGCCAGCATACATGACGTGAAGGGTTTACTCACATTTCACCACGCTGAGCAAAAGGGTTGTTGAGCGCTGAGTACCGTATATTCCATCCCTACTCTTTGAGAGTTGGATTCGGCATATTTAGATGAATTTTCTGCCAACAGTATGTTGGCCAACAAAAAACCTCATCCGTTAGCCAGCTGGGCGCATGCAAATAAGTTTGGCCACTGAGTAAAAAATTTTACAATCCAAACAAAACAACAAATTGAAATAGTTTACATTATTTTTTCTATTTTATTTAAAACTATTCTGCGAAAACGTTCTAAGACGACGTGTACGGGCAGTTAAATATAATAACACTTTTTTTCAGGAAAATCTGAAAGTATATGGGATCATTTAATACATACAAATCCAAGCTTTGTAAAAGATGGCTCTAATGCCGATGTTGCAGCTGATTCGTACCATTTATACAAGAGAGATGCAGAAATGGTTCGGGAGCTTGGTGTAGATATATACAGATTTTCAATATCATGGCCTAGAGTATTGCCTAAAGGTCTTGCTAATTATGTAAACCCTTTGGGCATTCAGTATTATAGAAATCTTATTGATGAACTTCTAAAGTACAATATTACACCTATGGTTACGATATACCATTGGGATTTGCCCCAGAAATTACAAGACATAGGAGGATGGACGAATGCTCACATAGTTGATTATTACACAGATTACGCCAAGGTTTTGTTTGATAATTTTTCCGATAAAGTGAAGTATTGGGTGACCTTCAATGAGCCGATGCAAACTTGCTTAGAAGGCTACGGCGGCACCTATAGAGCGCCGGCGCTGAATCGTCACGGTGTAGCTGAGTACCTTTGTACTCATAATCTACTAAAGGCACATGCCAATGTCTACCATTTATTCGACACAAACTATAGATCTATTTCTGGAGGTAAATTTATTGCGTTAAATATATATTTTTTAATATACTAATAAACGGGATGTGTTCCCGACTTTTGTAAGTATTCCACTTAATCTACAACCTTTTGACATGTCCATATTACTTTACTTTCTAATATTAAAGGTGTCTAATATGCGTTCAAACAGAAAGAATACACTTCCCTTAAATATACTGATAGGTTTCTATAAACAAATATATTCATAAAGTAGAAATTTTGACAACATTTTTCTTGTAATGAACTACTTTTTTATATACATAAATGACAGGTTGTTTAAGGCTATCTGAAATTCATTTGTTTTTCATATTGAAAAACAAAAACTGTCGCTAAAAATATAATAAAAAATTATTAAAGACAGTTCTTTTCTTCACTTACTATTAATATTTCAGGCAAAATTGGTATGTCGTTGGACTCTAATTGGGCAGAACCGAAAACCGATTCTCCACGAGACCGTGAAGCAGCTGAATTATACTTAAGAACACATGTAAGTTTTTTTTGTTAAACGTTTTGTATCAAATACACCTTGTTGTTATAAACTGGCTTAACATCTTTAGCTAATAATACCTAAAATCTGTGACATTGGTACTTATGTTTAGTAGCATACGTCATAGTCGTTAGTTCTAATTGGGCAGATTTTAATATTCTCGATAACTCCGTGAAGCAGTATATTTTCCATTTATACATAAGAAACATGTAGGATTTTTATTATTTTACATTTTATACAAGATTTTTGCATTTACGTGGTACCAAAAACTTAAAACAATTATTTTTCAAGGGATTTGGTAACTACGCTGAATGATAAATAGACTGCTACTTAAAATTTCTATTACACTTTCACGTGCCATAACAATCGAATTCCGATTGTTGCAACAGGTCAATAATTATTCACACTTCAACTACCTTCTTCTTGTTATTTTTAAGTACATATAGTAAGTTATTACTGTACAATTCTAATATTAAATTATAAAATGTTATATTTAATTTATACCAAGTTTATTACAGAAAGGTATTACAAATTTACTAGCTGTGCCCCGCGGCTTAACCCGCTTTAAATTTGGATTATAAATGCCTGTTTCATATACATAATGAGTATACGTCCAAGGTTTATGGTTACTGTACTTATAACCTTCCTTTAAGCAGACTACCTAACGTAAAAATAGTTCGTAACGTAAAAGTTCCTGAGATTAGTGCGGGCATACGGAAGGACTGAGGCTCGCCAGGGTTTTTTTCAACTATGTAAAGATAGATGTAAAAATAATTTTGTTAAGAATCACTTAAAGTATTTAAAAAGGCAATAAGCATACCTATGTGCTATTCTATAAGAAACTAATTTAAAAACTCTACTTTAAAAAGATATAACATTTAATTAACTGAACAGTTCCGTGTCAGGTGTTGGTTTGACCGTGGTTGAGGGGTTTTGACAGATCAAGTATGGCGATTACTTCCGCAATACCAGCTATAGCCTACATTCGTATGGGTAAGGGACACAAAAATCTTTATAAACGCTTTGAGAAATTATGTTACTTTACTATTTTATTTGTAAGTATTGTGAATACATTAAGAAACGACGGTGTGGGAATTTTAAGTAATACGATTCAGCTAAGAGGTTTTGGGATTTTTCTGGAATCAAGATATTATATAAGTATAAGTAATCGATCCACATGCGACCGCTGCATGGTACAGAAAGTCTATAACTAAAAATAATTAATCGTTCTTGCTGCTGAATTTTTTATTAAAAAGTTATAAGATAATTTTTCTTTCTACACATTGCAACAGTTGGCCGTAGTAACGAAATGTTAAAATCTTAAATTTATGAAATATAAAGTACGCAAGTAAACGTTTCAAAGAAACCTTGATAATTACTAAAAACAAATAGTGTGTCCAAGGTTGAACCTTGATGTAGATAATCGATTAATTTTATGGATAAAAATAGTACATTGTATCAAATGAACCTACACCAGGTTAAAAAAAATATAAGAACTTGGGAACCGTGGGTTTACCACAGAAGAAGTTCCAAAAAATAAGAATAAAGTGTTATCAAGGATATATTTTACAATATACTTTCCGATTACATTTCCATTTACCGAAGCCTTTATATACTTTACCTATATAACTCTTACAAGATAATCGTTAAGGATTTAATCATTAAGGATAAAAATCCTTACCATAATTAGAAGGAAAACAGTCAGACGACCAACCTAAAGAAAATTTTAACTGTTCTGATGATTAATACAGAACATAGTTTTGATAAGTTCATTATGCATAGGTCGAGTGAGAAAGAAATATCGAATTTGTGCTGGATATAGCCACTGAATAATAAGAGCATGTTTTTTTTAAATAATTATATGTTGATTATTCATTAAATATGTTATAAAATCAAATTAAATAACTCCTTTGTCTGATTTGGGATTAACATGTTAAAAGGGGTTTAGTTGTGAGATTTGCGTTGTACTCAATAAAATATTTGGTAGTTTATTTGTAATTTATTTTTTTACTTATATAAAATAACCGTTGTGACAACGCGGCTGAGTAGACGTCGCATTCTGACTTTTAGAGTAAAATTTTTAACTTTACTTTAAAACTAATTAAATAATATCTTTACTAATATCTTTATTAACGTAAAACGTATATCAGTATTGCTGTAACATATGTTTTATTTTGAGTAATTGTAATATTTGTATAGTCACTATAAAACTTATAAAATTTAAAACAATTATAACGGAATAAAGTTACAATTGTTTTCATTCGAACGGGGAAGTTGAAAACCAGATTTACGGCGTAACTACCGCATACTTACCTACGTTCTGAACAACAGACATAACTAAGTTTAACAACGCAGTAGTTTCAAGATTTTACCTGAGCTAATTTCGCTTTAGGTTTGATTATAAAAACTCTGTATATAGTCTATAGCTAAATTGTAAAATTTATGGTTACGACACCTCGAGATCGTCGTTTATTTGCCTGCAATCGTTGACTTTGAGAGACAAGTAATGTTAATTGTCTTTTGTTTTGTTAATGTAATTATATTTTAACTAAGTATTATACTAGGTTAAATTGTATTGTATTGTATTGTAGTACGGTAAAGTTTTATTTTTAGTTTTGTGTCGTAATAAATAGGATAATTAATTATTCATGGGCTTCCGAACATGACGAAATGTAATTTAAATAGTCCTTTTGCGTATGAGCCCAATACATATGATATTTATCATGTTCTGGTTATTTTTAAGGTTATAAAAGTATTGGTATCTTTAATTTAAGTCATACGCTTTCAAACAATGTAATTTTTTGTTGAGTTAAACCTTTATCCAGTATTTTTGGCGTAAAAATCCCGTACTGGGTAATCCTAGAAGATTCCCGGTCGTGACCGTTCAAAAAGTGAAAACCGTATCATATCGATCCGACAGTTTTGGGTGATGCCTAAACAAACAGATCAACAGGTATAATTTCCAAAAACAATTTTGAGTTCAGTGTTAGGCTTATATCTTATTCCAATTTTTTTTTAATATCTTTAATGTACAGACATAGCTTTTTACAAGTTTGAAATATTATAGACAAATCACTCGAAAACTACAAATATGATAAGATTATAAATGTCTACGACTTTTACAAATTATTTTCAATTCTACTAATATTATAAATGTGAAAGTATGTTAGAACGTTTGTCTTTGAATCCACACTGGCTGAACTGATTTTGATGAAATTTAGTAATGAGAATCTCATTGAAGTTTGGAAAAGAATATTTTTATCCCGGCAAAGATTCAGGAGGATTCTCCACGCGGGCGAAGCCGCAGGCAGAAGTTAGACGAAGATAAATAAAACAAAACACTGTTCTCGTCCAATCAATGTTAGCAAATATAGGAATAAAAACATCAATGGTAATTATTAGGATCGAGTGACTTATATTCTACCTGAATTATAATGAACTGAAAGTATGGTTATAATAACACTTTGATTATTTGGTATCCTAAACAGGAATTTTACGACAAATTACTTCTTAACGAAATTCACAATGGCTACGACAGATAGCGGAATAACTAACTCGAAAAATACCAGATCAGAAATAAGCAGACCGATGACTGCCTGTTATCCGTCAAAGGTGCGAGGTGTCTGGTACTGTGATCGCCAATCTGGTTGCCGGGCGTGGCGATTATGGCAAATCCTCTTTATGATAGAGGCCTGTATCCTGCAGTGGACTTTACAGGCTGTTAAGGCAAGGACTTCTTTATACATTTAATATCTCAGCATATTGTTATTTATTTTAGGTCGGTTGGTACGCGCATCCGGTTTATTCTGCAGAAGGAAACTATCCCCCAGAGCTCATAAAACTAGTAGATGAAAAGAGTCGACACCAAAATTACACTCGCTCTCGTTTGCCAAAGTTCACACCGGAAGAAGTGGCTTACATCCGAGGAACAGCCGATTTCTTCGGTCTAAATCATTACACAACATATCTTCTCAGTATGGCTGATAAAGAAGTAGGATTAATACCATCGCACGAAAACGACGTGGGCATCGTCAGAGTCCAAGATCCTAAATGGCCGTCGAAGTCTTCGTCGTCTTGGCTGAAGGTAATAATTTTAAGCTCAGTACAGTACCTTTTAACTGAACTAAAAGTGTATATCCGTTTGTAAATTCGAATTATTACCTACTTAACGACCGGGTCACATTGAGCAAAGTTTTTTATAGACATCAAATAAGATATAAAGCGTGTGTTGTGTTATACGCTGATAATTTGCCTTAATTGTATAATATTATCTTGACTCCTAATCGAGATAATTGTGTGGATGTATTTGCAGTCTTGTCGCTACTAGCGGTGTGTAGGTATAATTACTACGCATCCTTCTTAGTGTCAAGAAATATTAATGATTCTTAATTTTTATTTGTGTCAATAGCACGACTTATTGCTCATAAATGAACAGAATAACAACATAAGAATATCAATGGAAATACCTTTTATGAAATAATTTTTTGCTTAGTTTAGTACTTAGTGAATGTTAACACATGTTTTATTTTGTGGAAAACATTGCCACCGATGTGAGCTTTTCACCTGTGTATTTGATGCGTTTTACAGACATAAATTGCAAATTGACAACAAACGCGGAATAATTAATTGTAAGTCTTAGAAATACTTGTTACGCGCAGGAATCGAACTTTAGGCTCGTAGATTAATTAGCGATTGATTCAAAAACAGGTACCGATTAAATGCTAAAAATTTGTTTTTTATTACTCCAACCCTATTCTCCAAGTTAATTTTGACTACTCGTTCCATTTTCCGTAATGACTTTATTTTTGTTTTCAAGAATACTACGCGGAATTGTGATTTTATTGAACTTTAGATGTCGATTAACACAAGTATTATATATAAGGTCAGGAGTGGTATAGGCACTGACAATCGAAGGGAGCGGAAACACATTTTGTTAAAAGTAACAATTCAATGATAAGAAAACAAAAAACTCGACTGCGTAAAAGTTTTTATTCACCTCTCTTTTTTGATTCGTAGACGCCATATTTAAATACCTCAAGTAATTTCAACAGTTATCGACGTCTCTTATGTTGAAATCCATCAAGCAGTATAGTCTACAATGCATGAATTTTGACACGGCCATCTACATAAACCATATTAGAGATAGACTTACACATTTTGAAATATTATCTTTATCGAATCTGTATCTACACATATCCAGTAAACGTCTTATAGAAAATAAATATCTGTTTGTAATCTTTATACGAAACTAGAAGTAATTCATATACAGTACGTTATCTGATCAGCAGACACTAAGATTAGCTACATTAATTTCAAATTATGAAGTAATGAATTTTCACATTTTACTTAATTTTAAAAATACCTTTCTTAATTATTTCCAGGTGGTCCCTTTCGGTTTTCGCCGGCTTCTCCAATGGATTACTAAAACATACAATAACATACCTATAATAGTGACAGAAAATGGATATGCGGATTTTAGCGGTATAGATGACGTAGCTCGAGTGGCGTACTACAGTCATTACTTAAACGCGCTGCTCCATGCTATTCATGACGACCATAGTAATGTGCAAGGGTATTTTGCATGGAGTTTGATGGACAACTTCGAATGGGATGATGGTTATGTGTAAGTATAAGCTCAAGCAGGCAGTTTACTTGTTATTTTCAGGCTGCATAGCCCAGTGCGAATTGGGCCTACATGTAGTTGCCTGCTTTGCCTTTAGGTTAATGTGGCTGTGAACCCAGATGACTAAGATCAAATCCGTTGTTACAAGTTTAAGGATCTCAGGTTCTTATCACTTACCATATGAAACTATAAATAATAAGTACAATGTAACACAACGTGATCAACTACTCGTAAATAAAAAAATCTCCTTCCTAAGTCGTGAAAATATCATACACATCACATTGTCTGATAAAGTAGGTTATATATGAAGTAAAATTTGGTTAAAATTTTCGTTTGTCAATTGGCATTTACACTAATACAGATAAAAAAAATAAAACACAGCGAAAATATTGATTCAAGGACTACAGATTGCTTCTTTGTACTTATAATAACTTGACCAAACTACTGGTAAATAAAAGAATTCTTCTTCATAAGTCCTGAAAATATCTCACTATTTTAACTACCAGATAATATTTTCCCATACTCAAGATACAGAATTGTGTGTAGGATAATACTTTGCCTAATCGTTGTATAGAGTTGCATAAATCGATGACCCATTTTTTAATCCTAATGGTTCGTGGAGACTTGCTCACATACATAATGAAATTATTACATGCCTACCTTCAAGTACAATCAGATTTTTTCAGAACAACGACGAGGTAAAGATGTTGGTCATATAAATATCAAGCTTTAGTGTTTCGATTACTAATTTTAATTAAAATTTCCGAAAAACATGTTGCTATCCAAGTTCACTAGAAAGCCAACTTCTGATTTTGATGGTGTTATTACTAGGCTTGATATTTGAGATATATATTTTATTATTCCGTCATTCCGAAGTGCTTGCCAATTTATTTAATATTCAAAAGAAATAACGCGAATAATTTCGGAACTTTTCCTCCCGATGTAACTACTGAATTGGTTGATTGGCAAAAATTAAATTTTATGCATCTTCAAGAATAGAACTTAACTTTCCAATAATAAAATATTGTCGATTTTATAAATATTGTTAAAAGGTTGAAGCGTAGTAAGCATTCATAAAAGGGAATATACCATCTTTTCCTCCAAACTCAACTTCACCTGAATCATGATGATTAGTTGTTGTTAGCAAAGGAGGGTTACTAACCATCTGAAAACGAAAAAACCATCCGGATATGCCGAACTCACATTCCACAGACCCTAGTGACGAGAAGTGTGATGGCCTTCGATATATTTAAGTTACTTATAAAATTCTTAATCTATTGTTAGATTTTTGATCTTGATTTGCATTGTATTTTACTATCTAATAATTAAAGTACATGGAAGCTTATCCAGTGTATAAGAAGATTAGAGTTCCCCTTCGAACGTTGCTTTTCCGGGACAGTAAGTAGCCTATATCCTTGCCCCAGAGTTCAAGGTAGCTTCATACCAAAATTTCATGTTACTTTCGTATTTATAATATTACTAGTATGAGTATGGATTTATTGTTTCTTTATACCGTGACCTTATATGCGTAGGTTATCGTTTTATTTATTGCATTTAATTAAAAACAAGGTTATTTACACCGAAAGCAAAGGTAGAGAATGACTGTTCTCAATGAATCATCAAAAATCAAATCAAACTCAAATAAAACAATTATGAGTTCCATCTATCAAAACTATAAGCCTCTCAGTTATTAAAAGCTATCTCGCGGGGTACAATTTAGTGGAAAGGTTCCTGTCTCCGAAAATGAAACACAAATCACAAGAGTACCACATAATACCATACTTTAAATAAACCCACTGCTGACAATAACATTTTGTAAAATGTACTCCGTGGCATGTGGTAGCGGCGTTAGAATCTGCCATTCCTTTGTTCCCGTGTATGTCATAAGAGGAACTAAGAGAAAATCTCATGGCAATCTTGGGGTTCACCGCCGGTCACAATCTACGCTGTCAAATGGGAATCCGTAATCTCTGCCTAATTGCATATACTAACTCTATTTTTCTCATAACATACTGGGCGGGCAAGGGAATGTAGTGACACTGCAGACAAACTAGTGATGCTGCTCTCCATTCAATAGTTAGTGGGATTAGATTTTAGTATGTTTGAACGAGGGGAGTATTTACAGAGAGAATGCGACGTAACTACATTAAGTTTAACTTCATATTTTGCAGGTAATTTTCTAGGTCATATACCAAATATATAAATTACATAAGTTTAGGCAGGATATCTTTTTATTTTTTGTTAATATGACTCGCGATATATTTGCGCTAATAGTTAAGCTTAGCAGTCTCCGAAGCGACGATAGATTCATTATATCAAATTTCACGAAATAGTTGCCTTTAACACCACATACAGAATAAACATCATAACAGAAGTGCGAAATGTTAATTTACAACTTTTATAAAATTAAACATTCTGAAATTTCAAGATGTTTATATTAATCCCATTTGACATATTGTTAACAACTTAAATTGGAATATGAAATATACCATCTTATTTTTTTAATGCCAACCTGATCATGTTGACCGAATCCATACGAATGTGCCGAACTCAAATTAGACTTACATGCAGACTTTAGTTGGCGCTTTCTTAGAGAGGCCTATAGCGCTTCAGCAGTGGATTTAGTCTTTTTTACGTATGTTACACAAATTCCACAAAGAATTATTGATATCCCTAGACAAAATCTAATCTATAAATAAATTCAATTTCTGATTTCGATGAAATAACTATTGAAAGGCAAGGCTTATAGTTATTAATACTAGTAATCGGTATAACCAGGAGCTAAATTTAAAAGTTATGTAGTGGAAAGTTCTGTAATATTGTAAATATGACTAAAATTCCGCCAACAATATTTTTGTAAAAATTAAAAAAAAAAAATATTTACACTCTTACCTTTTACTATCACAACATATATTGAACTTAATATTATCAACATTGTTTACATTATTTTCTTTAAAATACAACTTTAATTTTGTTGTTTATGAACATACAATTGGAATATAAATATGCTTTAAGCATATCAGATGACAGTCGCGGAAGATGTAAAGGATTATGATGCGTGATGACTAGATGCATGATACACTAATTAATCATGATGTCCTACTTAATGTATTGCGACACAAGGATGACGTATGGAAGTCATTGATTTGATAATCGACGATATAACGTTTTCCGAAAATCAAATTTAAAAGGAATTCAACGAAAATATAAATTTTATCCAATTAAATTCTTGTTGGCAAAATATCATAAATATGTAATGATTGTTATAGTAATTTCCAAACTTTAATGAGTTTGAGTTATATACATGAAAAGTTAATAAAAATAATGGAAACAGAAATAAAACAAGTTATCAGTCAAAACTGCGATATAATTTCACTCGTCATGATATTTGTAAATGCATTTTGCAGGTCCCGCTTCGGTCTTTACCTGGTCGATTTCAAAAGTCCGAACAAGACGAGGACGGCGAAAGATTCGGCTAAGTTGTACGCAAGCGTGATAAAAACACGGGGCCTGCCCGCTGACTACGACACAGAAGATTTCGCAGCCTTTTCCGGCGCCAGCCTTCTTGTCCCAACCGTCCTACCCCTCATACCTCTCTACCGGCTAATTGCTTAGTTCCTTATCAGCGCAATAGTTATTTTGTATATAAAACGCTAAGTACGTATGTAAAACTATTATTAAATCTTAAGTATCAATATTCTTAACACTCTTTCAACTTGATCCCTATTAGCCCATAAGCCTAATCGCACAGGTGTTTAATACTCAACAGTCATTAGTTTACTGGCGTTATCGCGTGCAACGTCTCTCTTAAGCCCAGCTTGAATATTGGCAAAAGATTTTCCTTTTGTCTCTGGTAATGCAATGAGCATGTATACCAGTCCCATCAGGGAGAACGCCGCAAAACCCCAAAACGCTGTGTAAATGCCCCAAGAGTCCGTCACTACCTGAAACGAAACATAAATATTAATCAAACACCTTATTTGATTAGTTGGAATCACGATTATCAGTTAACAAATGAATAACAGTATGTGATGTGCTGCGATAATAATTACCTGAATTAAAATTAATCAACTCTTTCTATAAGTGTTAACCACACCGGAAATATATCAAATCTTATAGAAATATAAAGCCCCTGTTCACTGAATTACAGAGTAAACCGTTTCATATTATCTGTACATAAATTTCAGAGACTAGTGATGGTAAGCACAATTACTAGTTCCAAGGTCACCTGCCCAGCGTAGTGAGTATGGGCAAAACACTATAAGAAATACATGCCAACTATTATTGGCACTTTCTTGCAAGCAGGAAACACGCTAATGAAGGAGAATTGGACCAATCTAATGTTTACATCACAAATGAGAAAACGGGACAAATTGATATTTTGTACATAGTTTGTGCGAGTTTTTAGTATGGGGAAATGTAAAATGTACCTGGAATAATTTCTGAACTGCAAACATCGATATGCCTGTGTAGATGTGGGCAAAGCAGGATGCGTAGAGTTTGACGTTAGTTGGAAACATTTCACCAATGATGACGTATGGTACCGTCGATAAACCGATAGCGTAGCACACGATGTAAACAACAATCGCCGCCAGTGGTAGCCAGTGTAGATGCCCCGTCGCAGATTTGTGCCAAGTGTTAAAGTAAAAGTAGGTGCCGATGGTGCCGTTCATTAAACCGACACCGAGGGCTGACAATAGCAGAAGAGGTTTCCTTCCAACACGATCCACTAAAATCACTGAGAGAGTACAAGTTGCCACTTGTACACAACCGAGTATAATGGATTCTTGATATGGGTCAATTTTACTCTCAGTGCTTTTAAATATTGTTTGGGCGTATGCCACAACTGCGGCACTGCCGCACAATTGTTGTATGGTGAACACTCCAATACTTATCCACATAGCTTTTCTGTTTGTTGCTTCGAAGATTAAATCGCCCCAAGAGCCCTTATTTTTCATATCTTCCTGAACGTTTATTTCAATGTTTTTAAGTTCAAGTCTTATGTCTCCAGAACGTAGGCTTCTTAGCGATCTTTCAGCTCTCTCAGACCGTTCGAATTTTAAGTAGTAGTAAGGCGATTCGGGCAGGAAGATGAAGGTAAGTACGAAAGATATTGGCAGGATCAAGTTTATGGCAGCTAAAGTACGCATCGTGACGAAAGGTCCTATGCAGTACTGGGCAAGAATACCGACCTGAAATAATGAATGAATATCGTAATTAATAAAATGTTTATTGTTAATCCTATTAACACAAATGAAAAATTACACGTTATTACGTATATGTGGTCATTAGAAATGATTTTGAAAGAGGTAAATATGAACAATTAAAAGTACAGTAGCCAATAAATACCACCGCAGGGCAAAGGAGAGTTTTAGAAGCCCGGAGAGCTGGCCACGCTACACTAATGCGGATATCTTTGAAGTATTGTTTTTTATTAGTTATATAGGTAGTACAATAAAATACATTAGTGTAAATAATTCCTTGAGTACAAATTTAATAAAGTAGAAGTTATATTTTTTTAACGTTAAATGAACGATGAACTGTGACAAATTTTTAGTTCCAGTTGACGAATAGGAAATAATAGGTATTAAAATACCTGCAAGAATTCCGCTGGCAGCATATATGCTGTATACAACAGAATTGTAAATATAACCTAGTACTTTATCGACATTATCGGGCTTAAGTAAATAAACAGGCTTAGATAGTGATACTTCAGTGAAACGTGAAGCATTCAGCTTCAGCTAGACTGCAATGACAGCGAAATACTCACACATAGGTATTGTCCGTGTTCTAATTGACAGAACAGTACCGCTTTGATTCGTGTTTTCTGTGTAGTAAATACCTAGTATGTGCATGTCAGGATTATTATTTATATATGGCATGTTTCGCAGCGTGCGTTTTAAATTAGCATAACTGCACTTTTTTCAATTATGTATTTTCAACAAAAGCAAGAAATATAATCAGTAATTAATAGTTATATTCTTTAAAATTTTGATGATTAGAATGTAACATACAATCAATGTCAGAACTACACTAGGGAACAGTAGCTACAATGTGTGATTTGACTATAAGGTACTACAGGGTTTTCTTCCAGGGTCTTAAAAACCAGGGTCAAGTAGCAGCATGTCAGTGCTTTCATATGGTAAGTGACGAAAACTAGGGTCTTAATTATTTGCGATGGGGCATGTCATCTCATTACTCATGAGAGGCACTGCTCTGAATTTTACATCGTGTTGGCATAGTGATATAATACACATAAGAACAACAGTGCTTGATGATCACAAAAAAAAGTTTCCTATTTTACTTGTAATTTCGTTCTTAATTGCTGACAAATGACTTGAGTACTTGTTTCAACACTGTATGAACAGGTGTTTCGTTCTTAACCTAAATTTTAGTAACAGTAATTTGATTACCTTATTCATTAATGTAATGAGAGTAGAGAGGGCGCCTCTGACTTCGTTAGTAGCAATCTCTCCTGTGTACATTGGGGCAACTGTGTACACAATCCCATAACCTAAGCCGGAGAACATCCTGGCGACGTACAAGACCGCAACGGATTTTGCTACGATGACCAGCACCCAGCCGATGATGAACGGAATAGCTCCAAGGAGCAAAGTGGTTTTTCGACCAAATCTATCGGCAAAGTACGCTGATGGTATCGGGGTAAGTGCTGAGCACAGGATCATGATCGAGACTATCCATGATCCCTCATCTTTTGAAGTCGGTATGGAACTATCTTTAGATTGTAAGTAGGGTAATGTCGGTGATGGCCAACCGTAGCAGGTTCCCGCTGTAGCTGTGATAAGTGTCGCTGAAATAGAGAAAACAATAGGATGTTAACTATTAATCTGCATTAAATAACACTACGTCGTGATTGTATAAGTAAATCTTTACAAACAATAAAATCATACTACATATACTTATATAGTCTACTAATAAGTGAAGATAAAGTATCTTTTCTAATTTTTGAGAGAATTTAGAGCCGGGAAGCGGCTGCTACGTTTGGTAGTCTCCAATGCAATTGGTGGACTTCTTAGTGTAACATTGAATTTTTTCTCCGATATGCTGGCTTCTTTGCGGCGTGTTTCTCACGACCGAGCACGGTAATTACCTTTTAGGGGAATTTATAGCGAAATAAATTGCGTCTAACAGATAATAATTATTACAGGTGCTGCTGGATGTGATATAATATGTAATGCAATGTCCTTAACTTTTCTGCACTATTGTTTGATGTATTTATCAAAGTCTTAGATAAAATAATACTTGACTTTCGCGTAGGTAATAACTATCAACTTTAAAATACATATGGTTACGTATTTAATAAAAAGTTAACACTCAGAGTATCAAGAGGGCTTAAAGGTAGAGTTCGGAATTTCGTTATATAACAAAATATGTTATTTAATGTATTCTGATAATAAGTTGCAAGGAAGAGTAACAGTGAGCGTATATAATCGTTAAATTAGAAGCTCCAGTTACGATATCTTACTGCGGCAGCATAGCGGAGTATGATCGCCGTGGGTTTATGAATGATAACTTTCATAAATTAACAGGACATATCGTGCTCAATAGCGGCGTATACAAAATCGACTAGTTATCTGGTTGGCCTCTTATCGCTACACTCATGGAAACTTCTGACCATTACCAGTACGTTTGAATTGTTCCCCAGACACTTTAAGTAATAACGAAATAGATACGCGGAAATACATATCAGTTCGTTAAATTTTAATTTAAAAGCGATATTTAAATACAAGTATCGTATGGACATCCGTAATATAAAAACACATCTAAAACTAATGTTTGTTAAAAACATTAAAACATTGTGTTATCATCGATGACATGACAATTTCCTTAATTATTAAAATTTACAGTTTTTGTTTAAATTATGAAACTGAATCTACGTACCTAATCATCTCTCTCTATTTTTTCTCTAAATGTCGTCATGAACCTAACTTCCTTATTTTTACACTACTGTAAAAATAATGGATGTTGGTTCATTGATACATAATGGTAGACGTCGCCAATTCAAATATGACATGACTAAAATTTTGATCTCCTATTTGTTACATCTTTAACATATATAGGTAGATTTCAATGAAGGATGCCAGCTGGCACAGAACATACATGTTTGCAAGTCACTGTACAAAATAACATATCATATAGATGGATATAAGAGATAATGTTAGCACTAATGTAGATGAAATTAATTAAGGTTTTTGTGTTAAGTTACTGCTTTTGTGTCTAATTCGATATTAATTAAAATATCCTTACTACAACTTATCGTTTCTCGAAGCTTATTACTATTCATATATGATTCAAGGATGACTTGTTTGTGATGCGAGGTAAAAGTAAATGCGAACAACCAAGAAACTTATTTTTAAACGTGAAAATTAAAGTTAAATTTTGCTTGTAATATTTATTAATAAATAACTCGCCGATTGAGAGAGATCTTTTGATGCTAATGTGGTAAACAATTTATGAGAATAATTACTGTAATGTTATTCTAATTAATTATTGGATTTTTTTTATTTTAAGGACTACTCCACAACACCACATCTTAACATTAAGATCTTTAAATTTCAATAAGAATTTGCTCAATATAGTTGCGTTTTGCTCTATGTCTAGTGAGCTCTAAGGAAAATGAAAACTATTCACGTATAAAGCGAATAAGGGTGACTGACATTCGTAACTAGTAAATAATTTGTATTTACTACTACGTAAATTATACAGTTTTCCTTAAATAAATGTATATTACATACCAAGGAAACCTCGTTACATTATCAGTAAAGTACTTATCTGATAACGGAACAATAGTTTTTTGCAACCCTGCTCTAGTTTTGGTTCTCTCTCTATCTTTTTCTCTAAATGTCTTCCTTATCAACACGTACTGCACCCTACTAAATCGAGGTGACCGAATCAAAGTAGAAACGCATGCAAGAAAGAAATCCATCCGAAATTGCTGAACCCAAATCCCATAAACTAGTGATACATACTAGTGCAAGGTTACCCGCACTGCTCTCACCAATCCGCTTACCCAGCACGGTGAGTATGGTCAAATATTTTCAAAAATTCATCCTGGCTTTTGCTGGCGCTTTCTAGTAGAGGCTTATGGTCAGAAAATGAAGACATATTAACTCACTTCAACCTAGGTTAGCCGTGCGATAATGACGAAATCTGCACCACTTTCTTCCTGTACTTATATAAAATTTTACATGTGGTTGGGTAAAAATAAATATATGTGGGATATACAATTCAGAATTTCTAAATTCGTTACAATTTTTATATGGTTACCCTAGTTTCGTGTAAATTGTTTGTATGTGACCTGCGTGCGAGGTCGAACGGGTGTGAGAGGGGTAGAGTAGCGGTGCGGGGAGGGACGTCGCGGTGCGAGTCGGTGACGCAAGCCATCACGCCGGTTAACGCGAGTTCACAATTTGCAACATTTTTTATTAGATAATAACTAACGTTAACGAAAAATAATTACCACGGATCGGAGACCTGTGATGGTTAGGTTAGGCTTTAAGTATATTTCATTATTCTTTTCAACGTGTTTAAATATTATTAATATTTAATTTGTTAAATATAATAAATTTGTAGTGTTAGTAATGGCAGTACCATTATTGCTTACCGTAATTGCTACATTTGAGAGATAGGTATTTTACAGGTTTAAACATAAGGTAAGGTACGTATATTATATTTACAGAACTAAAACATTGGCTGTATATTGGCATTTAGGATACTAACCTATTACTTTTTAAAATATTTTTTTTTGATAACAGTTTAAAAAGTAATTGGTTAGTATTAAACTACGTAAAATATCATGAGCTTTCACAAAATACTGCCTTACAATAGTTACCTATGATAAATAAATATAGTCACACAAATATGAAATTAGTCTATGAATGTGAGGATTATTTCGTACATAGAATAAGAACCAATATCCATATTTTTCGTATAATGGTTATAACAGTTGTTTTCAAGAGCTATTTCGAACAAATATGTTCTAAATAAAAAAAAAATACGATTTGTTATGGCCGAATGATTAAAGTTCTATTAATAACTCAGATTCACGTGCCAGGATCACGTGCCAGAGTGCTAACAAATAATGTCGAGAACATAAATATCTCTTTAAAAATAAGAACATTTTTAAGCAGTCTTAATGTGTGCATAATTTTATGTAAAATACTCAATATGAGTTTTAATTGGTCAAAAATATTACATAACAAGTGAGACAAAGTCAAACAGTTTATTCGATGAAAAGTTCATCATCTAAGACATTCACTATAAAAAGCAGTTTATAGACTAAAAACACGATGATGAGATTATTTGTTAAAATAAAATGGCCTGTATTCAGTTTATATTAGGCTATATGAGTAATAAACTAGCTTCGACGCTGAGCAAACTCTGAGCAAAAAATGATGCTGAAAATATTTCTTTAGTTTGTGTTACCTTATGGTTGTATGAATTTAACTTTAACGTCAGCTTATCCAAATGTGTGTTTAATAATGAATGAAAAAGTAAAATGTCTAAAAGAAAATCGTAAAAGTATTTTTTTCAGTTACAACACTAACAAAACAAACAAAAGTAATAATCATAATTGTAAACAACTTTTGTAATTTAACTTGAAAATATTTCCTATACCTTGAGATAAAAAACTTCTGCTTTTTCGGACTAATCGATGTTTTTTCATTAAGTAATTCTATTTATTAAATTTCATTTCATTATTAAATATTTGAATTAAATTTTTCATTGATTTTTAAACCATTTCACAGTAAGAAAGTAGAGTAATCTATTTACTTATATGAATGGACCAATACGGTAAATCAAAGAATCCAAGATCACACTACACGAATATTATAAATAGGAAAAAAGTGTAACAAGTTATGTTATAAAAAGGAAATAGGTTTGTGTGTCGAAAGCAATCTATTAAATAACTTAATAACTAAATTACTCAATGAATGATAATGTTAAATTTTATGTTATCAGTAAACAAGACAAATAGTTTTAATTCTTCTTCATTAAAAAATTAACTACGATGGTACGTTACTTAACGATCTGCTAATCATTTCGACTTTCTTTCACGTCTTTGTATAATATTGTGTTTATTTCTGTCGTTTAATTATCTGTATCACCTGTTTATAGTTAGTGACAACGCCAGTTATTACTTGTAAATGCTTGACAGTTTGAATGACTCATGACTAGGTAAATGTATCTTCAAGATACACATTATCATATAAAATATGACACTTATGTTGAAAGAGACATTAAAGCATGCATAGATGAATGTATATTAGTATATATACTGATAAGAGATTTAGATAACTAAAACCGTATGAAGGTATAGCGTGTGTAAACACACATGAAGAATAGAAACAAAATATCGAAATTTAAAAATACGTTTGGAAGAACCTTAAAAGCTTGATTGGCCAAAATTTAACTAAACGGTTAGGGCAGGATGTTCCGTCGGACAACTAATCTAACCGGCCTTTCCCCTTACACCGGGGTCAAAGTATCCAAGTTGATCAATAATTGATTAACAAGGTAATCACGTTGATAATAAACTTTAATAAAATAATCTGCAATTCCTCTTACAAGTTGCAAGTTGTCTAAAATTTTACTCATTTCACAAGAAATTATTTATTGTAACTTATTGCTAATGTTACATTAAACTTTATAAACTAGTGAGAGCAAAATAAAAATATTTTTTTTATTATTATTTAATTAAATAGTTCCTCTTATCATGCATTCAATAATTGTCTTCATGGTAAATTGTTTTCCTTTAATAAAATTCAGTGACTCAAGAAATTAATTTCCTTAATAGTATGATTACTATAGTTAATAGAAATGACTATTTGCAGTTGTTTAACATTTTTTTATAAGACGTTTTTGTTTAATTTATAAGACTGTTTGAGAAAATTAGTGGCTAGTCGCAAATTTAACTTTGTGTGAATGCTAAAAATTATTTATTATTATAAAATGTTTGAAAATGTTCTTATCTTTTTGGACACCTCGGATTTATGTATACATACGTGGAAGAGTTTTGCATTATTCGAAACCGTTAGTAAGGCTCAGTAAGCCTACATGAATTGAATGCCACCAAAAGAACAAAAGGAAAAAACGAAAAGCACAAAGAAATTTAAATAGAATTTATATTGAGTGCGTAGACGTGTAAATTACGTGTTATGTGGTTATGGTATCGAAAATGATACTAATGATGTCACATTAACTTCGAGTGCTGTCTTACCCGTTACATTAACGCACATGCTTTTCATGTGATACTGAACGTGTGTGATGGCTCTGTTTTTCTGTAGATACTTAAGGCACTGTCATATATATCATAACAAGATGACTACTTCTGGTAGAAGCAACAAGACGTCTCTTTGGTAGAAGTAAATCAGTAAGATAACTCACAAAAATTCAACGAGCATTATAGTTTTTCTGTTCAATTACAGCCAATATGAAAACACAAATGCGAATTTTCGCTTATTTCCGTGTCATTAATAAATGTCCCTTTGTAACTCATAATAAGAACGACATTAATTACTCCGACGCACATGGATCCAAGGCCTGAGGTGAAACAAATTCTGCCAACCCTCCGAAAGGATGACGCAAATTGTGTGTCATCTTTATCGGCCTCGATGAATCATTCAATGCACTGAAAATTTTTACCGCGTGTTCACTGTAATGTGAAGTTATAATGTAGTGGTGTAGCTAAATAGCACAGAGAAAACCCTAGTGAGTGATGTATAAAAGAGCGATTCGCAATCACTGCAACCGTACATTATACAAGAGATTAATTTTTCTCTAGTGATCGATAGCTCATGACGAGAATGACGAAATATATTTTTAAATTAACGTGGTAAAAATTACCAGGGACGCAAAATACGCCATTGGTGCGAAATACTCGGCTCTCTAATTGCTGCCTCGTCTACTTTGAGTGGCGTTTTACAAACTCTAGGTTATAAGAACGATTGTCGACATGTACATATGTCGACCATTACATTTGTTTTCTGTATTTACAAGTATACGAAATAGCGACAGGGTTTGAGAATATCCATTTTTATGTATCTTAGTGTGCATATTTTAAATATTATACTGTACACAGTAAATGATGTAATATAACACTATATATACATTAAAAATGTGTTTTAACTTGGTTTAAATATACATATTGTGCTGCACTTGCTGTCAGTGTCACACAATATCTTATTTAATTTGTCATTGGTACCTACGTCAATACGTCGCAGTATTTATAGCAATAGTATATTAAACGCATTTATTACTTCTTTATTACAATGTAAACAATGTATATGATGTTTTGTCATAGGTTAGCTTTAGTTATGAAGAGAATGAAACCCTCCGTATGATATTCGTGTTTGTAAAATGGCGACTAAGCGACTAACTGTGTGACGTTTCTGAGAACAAATAGTCAGAGCTTAAGCGATGTTTATAAACTGAGACTGTATGTGTACTACTCTCTCTTATGCGCAGCAAAGAAAATCGTCACACGATGTCATTGACATGTTGTGCAGTCCAGTGCTGCTTTCCAGTATATTAACTTATCTATAAGTGTTGCGTACCAATAACCTAATATGACAAGGCTAAAGGTTTTTGTTCAACGTGTATTTTCAATTTTGTAGATGCATTTGTCCTCAGCTAAAATATGGATATAACTCCTTCCGTTCTTTTCCTTAGTACTACATTAGCAATAGCGTTAAGTCTCCAATGCAAATGAGTCGTACGTTTTTGGATGATGTTTTCATACATACAGTAGAGTAGATTTCATACGTAGAGACGATAGCAAACAGACTACACGGGTCAATTGTTGAAGAAGTTATCATCGTAAGGAGATTACGTATATCTTTAAGTTCGTTAACTAATTGTACTTATTGTTTTTGTTTGATCACAAACATGGAATATTAATTAAAGAATTGCTATTCTGTTGTATTATGCTCAATGCAATGCTTATACTCAATAAAAATAACTTCCAGTGAATCAGAGATAAATGAAGTAAAATAACATAAATTATGGATCATTTCAACCAATTCAACTTCTTTAAAATGCTATCTTATGCTAATTCTATGGATAAAAATATCTTTACATCGACATTTAAAATTAAATTATAACCGTTGATTATTTAACATAATGACGTATGCTAATTACAAATTAAAGTTACAAATGAAGCGTGCTATGTAATACAACAAACTCAAACTGCAATTAGCAATTTTTCCATCAGATTACCGACAATAGCATGTCCAATGTGATGTAATTGATGGTATATATAAGTTATAAACTAACCAAAGAACATAATACAAAAACGAATCGAAGTATTTACGAAATAATTAGCATTTATTTAAGATTTACATAGATGATGTAAATACTGCAATAAGGTAATGTTTTGCCCTAAAATTTATATTCATTTCTGAAGTTTTGAACTGTTTGAAAATAAGGCAATGCATCCAGTTTTCAATAGCAATTTACTTTAAAAAAATTGCATCAAGTTGTCGAGTTTTCGTCACAAATATTCACCTTCAAATATCAAGAGCTCAACTTATGTTAAACTATATATTGTTGCACTTCTTGATAATCATGTATACTCAACATTCATACCTAAATCAACTTTATAGCTCTGTTTATTTCTGACAGTTTAACAATATCCAATTATGACTATAAGTTTTGTTAAATACCGATAATTTGAGAATTGTTTCCATACATCTCAATGACGAATTTATTTATTCCAATGCAATGAAGAAAACAAAAACGATTTCTTTGATGTTTTTTCCTGCATCAATTAAATTATCTTTATGAATATATATCTCTTCGAATAATTCTATCATTTAAATCAATATTTGTAATTTTTAATGAATTAGATTTCAATAGAAAGCAATTATTTATAGTCAATAAGCAATTATTTATAATAAAGCGCTCCAAAACAAGTTACAAAATACCAATATTGATTTTTAGTACTCTTTATTTAATTATAAAAAAATTAGGTAGTAGGACTCTTTTCCTGCCTAGGAGTCGTTTCTGACTGGGTAGGGGTCTCCTTCTTAACTGTTTCTGGCGCTAATCAGCAATAAAATCACTATTGTGGTTCGGGTTGAAAGGATATAGAGAGTCAGAATAGTTACAGGCTATGACGCATTCCATCTGTCTTAATGGTTGACAACGCATTTGTAATCTTAGCCAGCAGCCACTTACCGTAAGATGAACTCGTTTATTAATGTAACCAATTATGTAAAAAAATATTAATCCGATATATACTAATATCGGATCGATATATACTAATCCGATAATAATAAATACGATAGTTTTCGATAGAGGGTAAATTTAACAAATCACCAAATTTTTGACTATTGCCTTTGTGAATTATAAAATGTAGTAGACTGTTTTAGCTGATTACTATTTTAACTTATTTGTTTTTTAATCTATCATTCGTCGTTATTTATGATTAGGACGAGACAAAGAAACTCGTCCAAGTACTCGATAAAACAAGGCATTTGACTATTAATTTCAATAAAAAATAATCGTAAAATGTACTGGAGTAATAAAGTGATTTTGACTTTGCCTTTAAAATTAGTCAAAATGGCCTCTTTTATTTCATCAGCTAGAATTTTATTTTTAAAACCTTCCTGGGTTCAGAACTAGGTGTATAGGAAAACTTCAATTCTATATGCAAGTTTTTAAGTTACTACTATTCCTATCGTTCAGAAATTTGACAACTGTAGAAATCATTTCTAGAAATTTCGTTTTTATGGATGCATCTATTTTATGGCTATATAATTTTTTTATAAAATTTTAAGAAGTTGAAAGATTGAGACTGCAGATAATTCGTAATTGAGACTGAGACTGCAGACTAATTTCATACTCTGTACTACTGTATACGGAATTGCTAAAGAGTATTATATGCGTTGTGTTTGTATTAAATTCAACATTAGGCATAAAATATGTTTACTGTTTACTAACTGATATTGTGCTTTACAAAGAGAATACTAGAGTTTATTTTAGTTTATGATATTTATAAGCGCATCATTGACCAGTTTAAATTTGAATACCTGTGCGTTAACCTTCCGGGAAACCGTTGGATTTTTTTTTTTAAAGAAATAGTTTTTGATTACCCTTCCAGTTTTGACAACTTATAAATATAAAATATATTATTAAGTACAGTGTTTAGTTATTAACTTCTAGTAGTGTGTACTTTTGTTTAAAGAAACTGTAAGATTTAATTACAAAATAGGTTAATGTTGGTTAGTCGAAAAACGATTGTTTGTAGTTGGGTTTAATAAGATTTGATGTTTGATGATTGGTTAAACAAATGAGCTCTGGCGACCGAATAATGGCGGATGAAATCCATCCGAATTTGTCGAACCCGCATCCCATAAGTGATGATAACTAGTGTTGACAAGCACTTATAGACTACTGAAGGGAAGCAGCATCGCAAGTGCGACGGTACCGGCACTGAGCCCACTAATCCGCTTACCCATCATGGAGGCGCATGGCTCCTAGCACTTTTTTTGTAGAGGCTTATGCTCACCAGAGAACTTAAAAAGGCAGATGATGAAGAAGGTAAACTATAACGAGGTACTCATTATATACCTATTTATTTCTAAGTGAACCTTTGTTGTTATTCAATATTTTTTAAATAATTTTCAGTTGCTATACTTATAACAATTAAAGAATACCTTTTTTTTATTGAAGTATCAAGCTATTTCTAAACCAATACTATTTCAATCCTAATTCAACCTACCGAGTGGTTTTGTACCTATTTAATTAAGTTGCCACCCTGCTGTGTTGTGGTGCTCAATAAATATATAAATGACATAGATATTTTGTGAAATAATAAGTGTGATCGTATATTTTGATAAAGTTCCGAATGCCCAATCCTGCGAATTTAGAAACACCATAGAATACACAATGGAATATTTAATCGATGATTATTTACACCGATTTTTTTTTTGGTTTATTAAAAATGACGTAAATCAAATTATTTTTTTTGTATGTTTGAGTTTTTAAGTTTAGATTATGTTCAATTGTAGGTTTGGATTATATGACTAAAGTATGCCCACTAGTAGAAGTTTATTGTAATTGCAGAAGATTGGTATACATATTTATTGCAGACGAGGATCGCTCACACGGTCGGACACGTTTCACAGAACGAAATTCACAAAGCTGACATTGCGATTAATTAAGCCAAAAGAAACATATTTTACTAGTGTCGTTAATTTATTCTTTTCATTAACTGGAAAAATTTCAAGTCACACTAAAAGCAATGAAATAAAAGCAACGAAAATGATAAACATTTGCCTACATTCATTAGGTTAACGCATGGTTTCCGGCGATGCAAGATAGGTTAGAAATAAACTTACCACAAAGTGCTGTTCCATATTCCTTCCAATGCGAACGAGTTTTGGCTGTCATTGCAAACGTTAAAAATTTAAACGATAATCAGACTAAATTTCAGTTACTGGGTGATTTGGAATGAGATTATGTTGAGCACTGCTTTTATATTAATTGTTAAAGAGACTATATAACAAAATTCGAACCCATGGTTATAATATAAATAATAACAGTGTACGATACTAACTAAATATCACAAAAGTAATAATATTCGATCTAAATTTAATGGGTTTTTTAAAAGTAATAACGTTATAACCGATTCGGCTTCATTTTGGAAGATTTATGTGTTGTTGGTTTGCTGGTACATAATGCGAGGTAACGCGTGCGAGAAGTATCAACGCGGCGACGGCGAGTGAACAACTGAACTGAACGAAACTCTATCTCAATACTCTGAACGGATCGAGGCGAACGAACTATTCGGAACGCTCGAAGCAGATCGGAATGAGGCAAAACGGCGCGGGCGCACGCTTTTGCTCTCTGTTTATCGGAAAGATTAGTTCGACGTCACGTCATGTATGTAGTTCTTATTTTAATGACTATAAGATTGATATATGAACATGAAATCGTTACGTTGCACATGTGTGCTTTAGGTACGCGTTGTCCGCTACTGTTGGAACTTAGAAAGAACAATGGCGCAGTCGTGCCTCTGAATATTTGCGGAGACATTTTTAGTCCATGTGATGCTAAAAATAATATGGACTATGGTTTGAACAATGCCGTAGGAGACGGCTTATTACACGTCACACAATGTGTATGCCTGGTCATTAAAAGCGTATAGTATGGTTGGTCGAATGGTTTTTACGCGCAGATACTTTAGTTTAGACGTGTCTCTTGATTAAAATGTGGAAGCTTAAGTTTACAAATTAGAGTTGTTTTTGATAACCTGTATGCAACCTAATTACTTTACACTAAGACATGTAGGTAAGTATAGGCAAAGTAGCATTACTTAGCTGTTGCAATGTACGTTGAGATTCAAACAAAATAACTAACTAGTCTACTCATATAAAATGTTAAATTTTAAAAGTACTTTATTTTTAATTAAAATCAGGAGTGAATTTATTATGTAAGAAACTTCGACCAATTTTCGCCATTTCACGTATAATTTTTCACCCTTCTTCACCAAACTTCGCTCGAGAACAAAGTTCCCGACTTCATAAGAGCTAAAAACGTAACTCCGAAATTGAGTCTCTCATGAAATCTTTAGACCGAGCTATCGCAATATTACCCATGGAGGCAATGTGTAAATCTATAGATTCGGGACAAGAGAGATTAAAGGCATAAGCCAAAGCCGCAGGCCGCCACATTGAACAAAATTGTTTTAATCGCTTATACTTCGATAAATATGTACATATTAGTTTTATTATTATTACACGTTTTCTTTAAAATAAGATTTGCATTTTAATGTGTAACAGAACTTGTGAACATACTAGGTAGTTTAAAGTATTATTATTCTTTTTAATATTCACTTTTTAAATTATTTCATTAAAATTTAAAGAATGATTCATCATTTCTATCGGACGTCTGTAATCTCTGATATTGGCATGTGTCTAAAGTTATTCGGTTGCATGTCCACGGCATGGTCAATATTCTTATACTTTATGAAAAACGCTGACGGAATTAAAAGGTAAATTAAGTGCGTGAGCAGCGAGCGACGTGTCTCTCCACCCAGACACATGCCACTCACATCTTAACATTTATTTCATCTCACGTAATTTGCGATAAATATAATATATGAAATAAGTACTTCTTACTTTCCTTTATTATTTATGGTACAATATATTAAAAATCGTTGCAAATGCGTTCAACTAACGACTTAAACTTATGGTTTATTTAATTAAAAATAACCTGTTAAGTTGTGTAAATATTGTAACAGATTATCATTTCTTGGCTCACCACCCATTGCGGAATGGAAATAGGTAATATCTGCCTACCCCTATAAGTAACCTGCGTGAGTCAGTGGTTACTAAATTGTGTGGTCTGAGTTCGAGCTCTGAGAAATATAAATTTCGTTTTACAATCTAATGAAGTCCAATTTTGTTATGAGGTCACTCTAGCGGAGAAGAAACAGATGAAAGTAACTCTCACTTAAAGTCACTAAACTTTCATAAGTTAAAATGTAGAAACGTAGAATATAAGATAAATATGAGATTCTGCGTTTTGGCAAAATTTTGTATAACAAGAGTTTAATTTTCTTTCATTCTGTTTTTGTTTCATCGGCGCCGAGGAGCAGGAGTCAGGCACGCACCTGAATTTTTTTTTTTAATAAATAGTAGTCTTACGTTTGACCTCTATCTCGATTGATGGAAGGCAAAGATGAGGCCTAGGGTGGTACACGTTTGCCTAGAAGGTGTCTGTTCACTTTAGTCTTATTCGATCTTCGATCCTCAACGCCGACGCAACGAAATATTGTTGATTGCAATTTTAAGTTATGATTTACTAAATGCGTAGTGGATAAGATAAACAACATAACAAAACAGTTAAAACTCAAAAATCTGAAAAACAAAAATATTTCGAACATATGCGAAGTCCGCTGAACCCCATCACACGAGATGGGTTTATGATTCCAAAAACATCTTAGACGAGAGGAGGTCTGCACCCAAAAGAAAGAAGAAGAAAGATATATGGCTATAAATAGATCTTAAGTATATTAAACTATAAAACAGGATATTGGTATAATCTAAAAAAATGGAAAATTTTGAGATATGTAGTACATTTACGGAAAGGGTATGGTAGCACTTTTCATATGTGGACCGCACTCACCGAACGAAACGTAGAAGCCGTGATGCCTCTACTTCACGTCGGTATTCTGCAAGGTCGTGGTACTACATACAACAAAAACAACTGCTTGGCTCTACGACAAAACGACTAGTGTCTCTTCAGTGTTGGGTACGTATACTCGTTTATCAAACGTAGTGCAGAAGTTGCTAAGATGTTTTAAATTTATGTATTTAAGACTGTCGATCGCAAGTCCACAGCGTTACTAGTTCGAAAAGAAGAGAGTGGACCACTAAGAAACTGGTCGAACTAAAATAAATAAATTAATATTATTAAACTACACGTCATCTAACATTCGCATAGGACGTGTTTAAATGAGTAATAAACATAAAGCTAGTGACGTTCTTAGCTTTATCTTTATGACATTAAGAAAATATTATGCAATGAAATGTTTATTTTGGAGAATCAACAGTTTATGAAAGGATATTTAACTTTTATAATTTATAATTAAAAGTTCAAATGACACTGGAATACACAGACACTTGACATTGGAGTAGGTAAACATATTTAACCATAATATGTATTGTCCAACTATATTCAAATTAAACTATAATTTACGGATTTTATCGCGTTTAATTACTTTTTATTATATTCATCAAGTCACATCACGATCACGGGAGACTGAGGTGTTGACGTCATTATTAAACACCGTCAGCTCCCTAATTATTAATTTTTGATCAGATCTACGCAGAATGAGCTCACGGTATCTTGAGGTCGAGCAGTGGTATGCTTGGTCTTGGATTTAATTTTATTAATTACCGGATTCTAAGCAGGTTGTAGCAGCCACCCATCTTCTCTATTGAAATTAGGATGATTTTTCCTTTCAATAGCCTCGCGAATCATTTTTGGCCGGAGTAGGTGTTGTTTTACGAGGAGGTCAGACAAAACTACTGTAATGGTTGGGTCGACTCAAAATATGATCACAGACTGTAGACTTTCTAGAGCGTCTATGTTTTACATCAGCTATGTGTTTCTTGACGCGGGTTTTTATTGACCTTGACCTGAAATTTATAGATTTCATCGCGTTTAATTTTGTTTTATAATTCCCGACGTTTCGAGTTCTTTACAGCAGCCGTGGTCACGGGGAGACTGTAGTATTAGACGTCCAGATGTTAGAGTCAACTGGGACTACCTTCATGTGCTCACAGTAACGGGAGGTCGTGCAGTGATATGCTTGGTTAATGATTTAATTTAATTTATTACTGAATCCCAAGCCGGTGTTAGTACCCAGCCATCTTCTCTATTGAATTTAGGATGTTTTTGATTTCAATACACTAGCGAATCATCCTTGGTAGGAATCGTTGCTCTTTTGCGAGGATTTGTGGTTTCTCAAATCTGCTGTAATGGTTGGGACGATCTATGATATGATCATAGACTAAAGACTTCCTGGAGCGTCGGTGTTTCACGTCAGCTATGTGTTCTTTCACGCGGGTCCTTACAGATATTTTAGTTTGCCCTATGTAAGAGAGACTACATTCACAATCAAGCTTGTACTCCTGCATCTTGAGAGGGATATTACACTTGACAGATGGTAAAACTATATTGTTTTTAACATATCTTATTAAACGTAATTAGTGTTCTGAAGTCTTTGTTGTGGATATATGAAACATACTGCTACTTCATAGAATGTATATATTACCTTGCACTCAGAAAACCCTGTGAAGTATTAAGGCGTGAATGTAATGCATCTATGCAAATAATATAAGTCTACTGCTTAGTATAGGTCTTTTTCATAGATGCTACATGACACGGTGTCCGTTGGAATACGATGAATTGTGTTAATTCGTCGATTGACCAGGGATTGCGTAAGATACTACTCTAGCTAGTATTGACTTCAGAACGTTTATTCCTTAAGTAATCTTTGTTCTTCATGTTGGTGTTAGATACTGTAGGTGGCTACATTGCCATTACTTCTCATTAGAGGTAGACCCCTTCTCGTCTACTGGTAGTAGACGCCTTCTCTACCTAGGAGTTGTCTGGGGAAGTACGACACTCTTACCCATTTCTGCTGCTAAACTGCAGTGCCACTACTGTTGTGTTCCAGTTTGTAAGGAATAGAGAGCCATTATAATTCCGGGCTGGGAGGCATTCCATCCAACCATTAGTTTGCCTCCCCATTCCAATAAAATGAAAAGCATTTATTCTACTGCTGTTATAGCGCTGCGAATTCTTTAGTCACTCTTTGACTTTGAGTTTCCATTCGAAATCAGAAAACTATAAGTCCGTGCATGGCGCCATTACTACAAACTCTTTCTGATAAGAGATTCTTTACAATTTTTGTCCCAATTTATGAAATGATGTTGCAATGACAACCCTGTTTGACAAACCTATTGGTGTTAAAGTCGTAGATCCTTGACGAAATATGAAGTTGATGTGTAATCATGAAAATGATTGAGATTGCCAGTAAAATCACTTTAGATCACGAAATAACCATCTCAAATGTAGTAGATATAAATTATCCAGATCGGTAATGGGGTAAGAGGTGCGAGGTGCGGTTGTGCATATTATGTATGAGCGAGGTTTATGTCCATCAGTAGATTTATTACAGGCTAGTTAACACCAGGTGTTACTTTGCTCAACCATTATTTTCAAAATGGTAAACAATGAATGTAATTAATCACGTTCTCTGCAGAGAATGAAAACGTCGCGAATGAAATCTGCCTATCCGAAAAATTATAAAAACATTCTACTTCGTGAAGGAGTAGCATTGGCGGAGCCTTCCTAGCTTCAAACCCCACTTATATATCGAGAGGATGTCGTAACTCAGCTGTGAGATATTTACAGGCCTTAAATTTATTATTAACGATGCAAGGCGGTGGTGCTCTCCTGCTTCTCAAACGTGTTAACATAAAACATTTAATTTTCACAAATGTAATCAATTGCTAAGTAGCTTTGTTTACCATCTTTTCTACAGGTCGTTAAAAAAAGTATCTGCGATTGTGTAACTGTAATTGTTTTAACGCGCAAAAATTAAAGCTTTGGTAGTACACAAAATTATGGCTGTGCATAATGATTGTGCATGATTTAACAATAAATGCAGGTTTATTAATGTTCAGATAAAATTCACGAGTGATTACAATTGTTGACGCTGGCCAAACAATGAAGTATTTTCGGTAAGAAAAATATATATCTGACAAGAATTCTTATCAAGAATTTACGACGGTTAAAAAGGTAACCCTGTAAATGTCAAATATTAGTGAAATCTCTATATAATTTGTAGAAAAAAAGTTTTTTTTGAGAAAGAAAGTACAAAAACAAATAAATCATCGACTGGTGATTACCTAACCGATCAGTGATTGGGAGTAGCATCACTAGCGAGGGTACCGGCACTGCGATCACAAACCCGCTTGTCTTTCAAGACATGCATGCCGACTTTTCCTAACGCTTTCTTGGAGAAGTCTAACGTTGGTGTGGACTTGGCTGGCTGATGACGATGATGAAATAATAAGAGCAGCAGCATAGCAGATTCGGGAGACGGGAGTCTGATCCTCTATGTGAAGAGAGTCCCCACGGAGTTTGTTGAATCTTATGTATTAGAGGCTTGAACAATAAGACGGCGACAGATTCACCACTATTCAATTTGTCCAAATAATATGTGGTGAAAAGTGGTTTGCAATGAGTAAAATAAATGTAGATCTCTGACCACCCCACTATTGGATATACGGCCGTGAGAGGCTATATTTATATCATTTAGCCCCGATTAATCAGTCATTTATAGACCGATTTAGTTGATTCGCTGGCATCGAAATGGAAATATAGTGCATTCCAGTTTCATTTTCCAAGCGTCGAAACAAATGACGGCTTAAACATATTTGTCTGATCACTTTTCACATATGAAATTAAATTATTGTTTACGAATTTTATCACGTTTATTTCTGTCGTTTTATTGTCATTGCTTTTTACGCGGTGACAGTAGTTCTGAGCAGTGTAACTAACCCAACCGCTAAAACTATTAAAACAAACAACGATCTTATAATGAAATACTCAATAAATTTAATGTCGACGTCATCTCGATAATACCAATATGTGGCAAACGACCTAAGTTGTAGAGGTTACCAAAATATATAAAACACATGCTCTACTACGTCTGATAGTAAGCTAAATCTGTCTTTTTGATTTTGGTGAGTTCACCAACTTATTGATTGTCTCCACATGTGGCCAAAATACCACCACCACTTAGAGGACACAATTTTATCAGTGAGATTAAAGATCTACGTCTTACTGCCAATAAAACTATTGTCAATTCTGATATCCAGTCACAATTCAAAGGCCTATCACAAGACTGCATCCCAATTGTAACTAGGAAGCTAGAAGATAACATCATGCCATCACAATATGCATTATTGATAAAACATTGCCTCATATTTATTTGCCTATCTGTTCTGGAAGGAAGAGTTCTACAAACAAGTAGATGGTGACAAGCGATATTGTGTGACTTAAAGTGATATTGAGCAATAACATTTTAAGTCACACTATATAGGAAAAAGAGCCATATCGACCTAAACTTAAACGGAGAATCTCTCCATCATCCTTGGTAGCTACCTATCGTAAGTAAATATTTGTTTTAGAGAACACGAAGTATCTGTGACCAGAAACACCTGGTCGCCGAGCTTCAAGTGTAATATCCTCTAGAAGAGGCAAAGTGAAGGGGAGGGGCAGTAGGCCTCCGGTGACCTCACTCACCGAACGTAACAAGAAGCCTGTACTGCACTTCGGTATTCTGCGAAGTTGTGGCACTACCTCGGTCAAGCCGCCACATTCGAGCAGCAGCTAAAGCCACTGCTTGGCTCTACCACGTACTAACATATATCTGAAAAGTATCTCAAAGGTATTAAATAAAGTGCATAATTATTTTTCCACAACGTCTAATGTTTTTAAATACATCGACTATATGAAAACGACATTTTCTTGTAGTTCTACTTTCAAATGTGGGTCAAGCGGAAAATTATGTCTGATAAAGTCGGTTTTAAATTTAAAAACAGTGTTCTTTTCACATCATTTACAATCAAGTCGGAATGTGGACATGCGATCAGGCGTACAACACGTGAAGTATTACGCGTACAACACAAACGAATGGCTGTGTGTGCCAAATAGCTGGTTAACGTTATTGGCAACTACACTTGTGTGAGCGCTTTGTGGAAATTACTGTGAATGTATCGAGTGGTGGTTTATTATAAACTCTTATTTCTTTATATCCGCAACATCTCGTATCTATTGTATTTCTTTTGTTTTTTAAATTCAAATCTTTATTTGACCAATGTGTGCACAAAGGGTGTTATTAAACCCTTCGTTCGCTATAAATTTTAAATAATCGAAATTCTATTGTTTTAAACGATATCAAAACTAATGACACCAGAAGAGATAAAAATATACATACGTAGGTAAATATATCATAGGATCTATCGTAAATATCGGGGCAGTAAATTATATCATATACATTATATATCATATAATTTACTATCCCTTCTAGTGTCACTTTGTTGTTATTATTCTGGAATACAAATATTATGTCATTCTAATTTATGATAAGTACTCTAAATGTATTAAGAAATAATGGAATTAATTTATTAGTAATGATTATGTAGCTAAAGAACACTTCTATATAGTTATATAGAAGTGTTATGTTGTTAAGTGTATTTGTTAATAGCAATAAAACTGCATTTATTTCAAAGTTTTGACACGCGAAGGGATCAATTAATAATTTATCAACACTGGTAACAAATTCAACTTTTTTGCATACATATTAGAGCGTTACAATTCTTCTAGGATAACATCTTATTATTCTTAGGACTCTATCTAAAAAAAAAGTTCCGTTTTATTGTGTTGAGATATTATTTTCTATTATATATAATGGCTATTGTATTATATACAAAATCTATCCTAAGACACATTTTAAAGTTACAATTTAACAACTTCTCTTATTTACTACATTATTCTTTGTTTCGTACAGACATATATGTATGTGATGTTTATATTATGAGCATGACAGATTATTTGTGTGCGTGGACCTAATAAAGTGGCGTGTATGACATGAATAAACAAACACACCCATGAAGATAAGACGAAAATTTAATTTACGGTTGCTCACTTAATGCCAATTTGTTATTATCGCGTTTGCGCATTAAGCACAATGAGACAGTAAGCTGTGTATAATATACACCTTACTATCTAATTATGCTTCATCATCATCATCATCATCATTTCAGCCTATCAGAAGTCCACTGCTGAACATAGGCCTCCCCCAAAGATAGCCACGAAGCTCGGTCCTGAGCCACCTGCATCCATCGACTTCCCTCAACACTGCGCAGGTCGTCACTCCATCTTGAGGGGGGTCGTCCTACACTGCGTTTGCCTGTATTGATTATTGTAATTATGCTTACTCACAGAATAATTTTCCCAAGATTTGACAAATATCGAGTGGGCATTTAAACATGTTGCAATAATAGCTGCATCGTTTTCTTTCGGTAAGAAGCTAAATATGGACAATAAATTCAAAAATATATACGTAAGTTATTTGTTATACCTATGACATACTGTTTGTTTGTTTGTGATAATTTGTTACAGGAATTATATGTTTTGGTAAATAAACTTTAAACATAAGTAAAACGTTATGTAGTCGCACATTAGGATACCCTGTGTCTAGTATTTTTTATTCGTCTGCCATTAAATAGTACACAGCTGGACTCAAGTTTCTCCCAATGGGTAGATTTGCCGTAATCACTTCTATTTAATCTTATGATACCTACATTGTTTTAACGTTTATCTAGTTTCGGTTTAGGCATCGCAAGTTAATATAGCGCGTTCACATTGTCTTGGCGCTTGCTCCTTCTCTCGGTTTATCAACCCGCAAACCTTTCTCGCCCTGGCCTGGCTTCGGCGGTACCGTTATTTCCGGCAGTTGGATTTACTTAAGCATGGCGGGGTAAAGACGGATTATGAAGGTTCTGCACTTACTGAAACCTCACGGTGCTGCTACACCTAAACCCGGCAAAGATAAAACTGACGCACTTATACACAGCCTACCAGCACTGACCGCTCGTCGCAGCCACATCTCGTAAGAGGCATCTTCTTCTATCCCTTAAAAGGCACACCGCAATATGGCTCGCCTTCTTAAATAGCCTCCAATCCTACTTCGGCAATGGACCTCTTCGATAACCGAAAGCCATAGGGGTTATAAAACTTGGCTCTTCTTGCCCCCAGCAAAGGATCTGGTCTTTCGTTCCACCGCTGAGCACACGTCAATCGTAGTGTAAGGTAGGTAGGGAGAACAGCGTAACGTAATACGGCCATCCTTGGTATTATAGGTTTGACATATTTTTAATTACGCCACGTACAGCAGTAGTATGAACAATTTATTTTACGAAAATATCCAATTTTTTTACGTATTTTTACTATATTGTCAGCGTACAATTTACTTTTTCTCAATTTAAATTAGTTTATTACGTATTATACTTATTCTTGTGTGTGTATGTTCATGTCATCTAGTTTGTTATCCCTGAATCAAATATAATCCTTTAGATTTTAAATGGCTATTAATACTCATAAAAATTATTTGTTTATACATTCTGAAACTTATCAACTACTCATAACAACATAGTGGTATTTCTTTATTGCATTTTTCTTACACTAGTGATTTGCTTACTTTCTTGTTTTACAATACATGGTAACTTCTTACTCTATGTATCTCTCTCTCTATAATATAATAAATCTTGAAGTGTATTCGTTAAACAATTTTGGTGGTTCGGTGGCACAGTGTTTGGCCGCAGCATTGTGGGTCGCGAGTTCGATTCCCGATTTCCCGCACGGGACAAGGATTTGTTTGGCCTTTCAAATCATTGTTGCAGGTCTGGGTGTTTGTACACGAGAGATTTATGTGTGTAAACTTCACAACACAGGAAAATTTCCAACAATGGAGTTTAGTCCAAGTTTTTTTAAAAATGATATGATTAAAATATAAATAATTTAGACCAAATTTTATAGTTATATCCAAAGATCAGAACTAATATCTGATGTAGTTAACGACGCACCTACATATTCAGAGGGTAAGTAGTAGACTAAATACCAAAAATACGACTAAAATCAAATGGCGCCTGCATAATACTTTATGAAAGATTCAACGTTTTTTGAAAATAAAGGAAAGTAAAAACTTTATAAGAAAAAACGTTATATTTCGGAGATTTGAAATTTTTTTTTGGTAAAGGGGGAAAACGAGTAAGCGGCTCACCTGATGGTAAATGATTTCAGTCGCTCACGTACATTTGAATCATCAGAGGATCTGCAGGTACATTGCGCGCCTTAAAAGATATTTGGATAATGGGTGGGATGATGGAAAGGGGGTTGGGAAGGAGGGAGTGAGCCTTCGGTTACCTCACTCGCCAAACAAAACGCAAAACCACAAAATGCCTTTACGCCGGTATACGACCCCGGTCGAGCCAGCCCATTTGTCCAGCAGTATAAGCCTTTGTTTGGCTTTACCACGTACTTTACTATAGACATAGAGTCCCATTAGGTCAATAGCCACGGCGCCAAGGCCATTTGGTCAATAGAATTTGGCAATACGGCGTTTGATTTACGTGACGAATTGTGTGTTCACTATAAAAAAAGACTCTACTCATCTATACAAATCATTATCACTATCGAATAGTAATGAAATTGCTCTATTAGAAGTGCTTTTTAATACTGGCTTAGGTATTGTTGGTCTGACCCATTTGAATTTGAACTGACGTCTGATGAACGACGCTCCTTAATTTACTATTCAAACATCGACGAGAAAACTTAAGCTGACAAATTCTACAAATAAAATAAAGTAATTTGCAGACTTACATTAATTATTTATAGTAATATTTTTATTATTGTACGTGATAGAGCCAAGTGGCGGCTTTTTCTGCTGCCCGGATGAGCGGACTCGACCGGGGCAGTACCACGGCCACGCAGCCGTGAATGCCGGCGTGAAATATACCTTGGCACCTTGCGCTTCTGCGTTTCGTTCAGTAATTGAGGTTTTTTTTTTCTTATGTTTGCTTTTTTTTTTTAAAAAAAAACGTTACCTTTAGCTGTAGGAATTTCTCCTGCGTCGCGGAGGCAGTTTACATACATGAATTGCACATGTACAAACACCCAGACTGGGAAATATTATTTGTAGTCCATACAAATACTAGTCCCGTGCGGGAATCGAACCCGCTACCCACAGCGCCGCGGCTAACCTCTTAGCCACTACGCCACCGAGCCGTCAACCGGTGGTAACCGGTGGCCCTCTGCTGCCGGCACAGCCGGGTGTATGTTTGCGTAGCGTTGACATTCACTCATTTTTGATCCTGATTTAAATGCTTTAAATTAAGAACATGTATTTTTTTATTACTCTGAACTTTTATGTAAAGAAATCATCATGTCATAACAATTATTAAAACTAAAATGTCTTAACCATCCTTTTCTAATCGGTTTAGTTGGATAAAAAGTAGTCCACATGTTTACCAGGATCATATATTATCTGAATCGTAAATTTCATGTAAATCCGCCCACTAGTTGTATATCACACGAAAAGCAATTTAGAGAAATAAATTTTCTATGGATTAATTATTACTAGTATCACTCGTAGTCGAAATTCCACCATCTTAACTGAACGCTTCGAGCAAAGAGTGGGAATAGCAAAGAGGAAGCTACCGCGTAACGCGTAGCACATTTTGTGTGAAAAATGTTCATGTTCATTTTATTTTACCTGCTGTATTGGCATCGTACACAGATGATTTTCTTTTTGTGCACATCTATGGCACAGTACAATTTATAACAAATACAAAAGAATTATATTACAAAACAGGGTATAACAATTTCGATGTTCACGTATTAATATGTATACATTCTGCTATGATGTTTTATTTGATGTATCTTAGTAAGATATATAGATTCGTATATTTTAAAATTGTGTCTTTGTATATAATTTAATTTTTAAATTTCTAAATTCGATGTAAACAAATTGTTGCATGATTGGGAATGTAATGGAAAAAGAGATAGACTTAAACATAATACACTTTTATTAAAATCGTACAAACACGTCATTAAAATACCTCTTACCCACTTAACCTCTGTTCAATAAATGGCACATATAACTTAAGGCACTAGGAATGTTATCTCTTATCACAATATCTTACAAAACCACTACAAGTTTACTCACAAGCCTTTGGCTACCCGGATTCTGCCAAATAAAACGAAAACCTATTTTGAAGAGGTTAGATTTTCAACATCTTTCAAGCGTTTTTTTCATTGTATGTTATAATTTAAAAAAAACATAATGTATAACCTAAGTACCTAAGTGATGTTTTTATTTTAACTTCTTTAATTAATGTGTAAGTTCATTGTAAAGCTGTATTCATTTCATCAGAGACTGGAGATTCAATTACTTATTAGGTACAATACAATAATTGCATAAATACTCGTAAAACGGTGATAATAATTTTCTATAGATAGTGACTAACATAGCTAATTTATTATTGTACATGTCACTGGTCGTAATTATATTTGTAATGTTGTTCGCAACTGAATACTACAGTACTTAAATATTGTGTTGCCATTCACATAATGCAAAACCATTATACTTATATAATACTAGCGTACTTATCCTAATCCTATCCTAAGGTCTTATCACCTTCAAGTAAAGTTAAGGCTATGTAGATCAATGTATTTTTTATTACTCTGAACTTTTATGTAAAGAAATCATCATGTCATAACAATTATTAAAACTAAAATGTCTTAACCATCCTTTTCTAATCGGTTTAGTTGGATAAAAAGTAGTCCACATGTTTACCAGGATCATATATTATCTGAATCGTAAATTTCATGTAAATCCGCCCACTAGTTGTACATCACACGAAAAGCAATTTAGAGAAATAAATTTTCTATGGATTAATTATTACTAGTATCACTCGTAATCGAAATTCGACCATCTTAACTGAACGCTTCGAGCAAAGAGTGGGAATAGCAAAGAGGAAGCTACCGCGTAACGCGTAGCACATTTTGTGTGAAAAATGTTCATGTTCATTTTATTTTACCTGCTGTATTGGCATCGTACACAGATGATTTTCTTTTTGTGCACATCTATGGCACAGTACAATTTATAACAAATACAAAAGAATTATATTACAAAACAGGGTATAACAATTTCGATGTTCACGTATTAATATGTATACATTCTGCTATGATGTTTTATTTGATGTATCTTAGTAAGATATATAGATTCGTATATTTTAAAATTGTGTCTTTGTATATAATTTAATTTTTAAATTTCTAAATTCGATGTAAACAAATTGTTGCATGATTGGGAATGTAATGGAAAAAGAGATAGACTTAAACATAATACACTTTTATTAAAATCGTACAAACACGTCATTAAAATACCTCTTACCCACTTAACCTCTGTTCAATAAATGGCACATATAACTTAAGGCACTAGGAATGTTATCTCTTATCACAATATCTTACAAAACCACTACAAGTTTACTCACAAGCCTTTGGCTACCCGGATTCTGCCAAATAAAACGAAAACCTATTTTGAAGAGGTTAGATTTTCAACATCTTTCAAGCGTTTTTTTCATTGTATGTTATAATTTAAAAAAAACATAATGTATAACCTAAGTACCTAAGTGATGTTTTTATTTTAACTTCTTTAATTAATGTGTAAGTTCATTGTAAAGCTGTATGCATTTCATCAGAGACTGGAGATTCAATTACTTATTAGGTACAATACAATAATTGCATAAATACTCGTAAAACGGTGATAATAATTTTCTATAGATAGTGACTAACATAGCTAATTTATTATTGTACATGTCACTGGTCGTAATTATATTTGTAATGTTGTTCGCAACTGAATACTACAGTACTTAAATATTGTGTTGCCATTCACATAATGCAAAACCATTATACTTATATAATACTAGCGTACTTATCCTAATCCTATCCTAAGGTCTTATCACCTTCAAGTAAAGTTAAGGCTATGTAGATCAATGTATTTTTTATTACTCTGAACTTTTATGTAAAGAAATCATCATGTCATAACAATTATTAAAACTAAAATGTCTTAACCATCCTTTTCTAATCGGTTTAGTTGGATAAAAAGTAGTCCACATGTTTACCAGGATCATATATTATCTGAATCGTAAATTTCATGTAAATCCGCCCACTAGTTGTATATCACACGAAAAGCAATTTAGAGAAATAAATTTTCTATGGATTAATTATTACTAGTATCACTCGTAATCGAAATTCCACCATCTTAACTGAACGCTTCGAGCAAAGAGTGGGAATAGCAAAGAGGAAGCTACCGCGTAACGCGTAGCACATTTTGTGTGAAAAATGTTCATGTTCATTTTATTTTACCTGCTGTATTGGCATCGTACACAGATGATTTTCTTTTTGTGCACATCTATGGCACAGTACAATTTATAACAAATACAAAAGAATTATATTACAAAACAGGGTATAACAATTTCGATGTTCACGTATTAATATGTATACATTCTGCTATGATGTTTTATTTGATGTATCTTAGTAAGATATATAGATTCGTATATTTTAAAATTGTGTCTTTGTATATAATTTAATTTTTTAAATTTCTAAATTCGATGTAAACAAATTGTTGCATGATTGGGAATGTAATGGAAAAAGAGATAGACTTAAACATAATACACTTTTATTAAAATCGTACAAACACGTCATTAAAATACCTCTTACCCACTTAACCTCTGTTCAATAAATGGCACATATAACTTAAGGCACTAGGAATGTTATCTCTTATCACAATATCTTACAAAACCACTACAAGTTTACTCACAAGCCTTTGGCTACCCGGATTCTGCCAAATAAAACGAAAACCTATTTTGAAGAGGTTAGATTTTCAACATCTTTCAAGCGTTTTTTTCATTGTATGTTATAATTTAAAAAAAACATAATGTATAACCTAAGTACCTAAGTGATGTTTTTATTTTAACTTCTTTAATTAATGTGTAAGTTCATTGTAAAGCTGTATGCATTTCATCAGAGACTGGAGATTCAATTACTTATTAGGTACAATACAATAATTGCATAAATACTCGTAAAACGGTGATAATAATTTTCTATAGATAGTGACTAACATAGCTAATTTATTATTGTACATGTCACTGGTCGTAATTATATTTGTAATGTTGTTCGCAACTGAATACTACAGTACTTAAATATTGTGTTGCCATTCACATAATGCAAAACCATTATACTTATATAATACTAGCGTACTTATCCTAATCCTATCCTAAGGTCTTATCACCTTCAAGTAAAGTTAAGGCTATGTAGATCAATGTATTTTTTTATGGAAAAGGAAGAAACGCGCAAGCGGCTCAGCGAGCCGCCTCAAATTTGTGTAGGCGCTATTTTTCAACAGAGCCCAGAGTAAGTATCGGTGTGCGTCTTGAGAGTCTTCGAGTTAATAATTATTGCTCTTATTTCTTTTTAATTTTGGTGCTTTATCTATTTAAATTAAATGTAAAGTCATTATTTGCGTTGTGTTGGTGAAGTACATTAGTAATTAAAATATATATTCTCTAAAGGCAAACGCAGTATAAGACACAAGATGGAGTGACGACTTGCAGAATGTTGCGGGAGGACAACCTATGACAGAATGAAATGATGACAATGATATTGCCTTTTACACACACCATCAAAATCTCTACTTAGCTTCCAATTTTAAAGGATTACTTTTTAATCTGTAACATGTTCCTAATTTGCTTAAAAGCGGTTCACATATGTATTCGATGAAGTTATTGCTGTTAGCCGTTTTGGCTTTTACAGCTTCATAGGTTTGCGCCTGCGGCCTTGAGGCCGCGGGCGTTTATGTTTTAAATAGATGTACAGGGGTACATCTACTGCTTACCTCTTTATGGTAAGCAATCTAAGGACCGTCTGAGGGAGGTTCGGGCCTCGTCTCGGACGGTCGTGGTGTTGCGGTAGTAATGGGCGGTAAGGACCGCCCTGAATCCCGGGTGTAAGGTGTGTACGCGGGTGTTTGATTTGCACGATACGCTGTTACGCGTCGGCGGGGATTGTGTATGTGACTCTACTCCTAACTGTATGTACAGTGTGTTCAGGTTGAGTAGTGTTAACCGAACCTAGTTCAGTTTGTCGGTCTGTTGGTGCTGTTACGTCTTCCGGGTCGTTTAATACGTTACGCGGGCGACGGTGACGCACCGTTGCGTTTAATATCGGGGAATATTTGTTGGCGTTTACCACCAGCGGGTTAGGGTGTACGGCGGCCGATTCGAAGTAGCGCCGTGACGTTTCCCTGAAGAATGCTTTGATCGTCGGTATTTTACAGTCCTTGTGTAAGTCGTCGTTACGCTGGTACCAGCTTGCACCGGTGGCGCTACGCAGAAACTTATTTTGGACGGTCTGTAGCGAGGCGATGTGTGTTTTCGCCGCGTGAGCGAAGGCTACCGAGGCATAGGCCATGATAGGTCTTATGCAAGCCTTGTATAGGAGTAATTTGTGTCTAAGTGACATCTTGCTTGAGGAGCAGATCATTGAATGTAGGCGGCCTGCGACGAAGGCGGCCCTGTTCCTGACTGTCCTAATATGGGGGCGAATGTCATCGCCGCGTCTAAGGTTACCCTAAGTATTTCGCCTTCCTTTCCCAGGATCGGTCGATCGAATAGGGTGATAGTGCCTAATTTACGAGATTCGTAATTATGATTGGCCGTGCTCGTTCCCCTTGTGAAGAGAACTCCTACGCTTTTTCGGGATTAACCTCGATTCTCCATTTCCGGAACCATTCGCCTAGCCGATTGGCTGCGGCTTGAGTCTTAAGGTGATGCGACCTTTGTGGCGGTCGGAGAAGTATAGGGCCGTGTCGTCCGCGAATAGTGCGAGGTTGACCTGGGGCTCCTTTGGAATGTCACTCGTGTACAGTGAGAAGAGGATCGGGGAGAGGCAGGAGCCTTGAGGACTCCGGCTTTCAGAGGGCGGATTGAGGATCGCGTGCCCTCTACTCGATAGCGAAAGGTGCGGTTTGACAAGTAGGCTCGTAGGATGTGCACGAGCCTGTCTGGGATATTGAAGTTATACAGTTTATAGATTAAACCGTTGTGCCAGACTTTGTCGAATGCCTTTGCGACATCGAAGAATAGTGCTCCCGTCCTATTGGGCTTGGGGAGAGGTTTAGGTTTTTAATATGTGCTCCGTTAAGCGGTGCACTTGTTGGACGCACGAGTGTTCGGAGCGGAAGCCGAATTGCTCGTCTGAATTATGTTGTTCTCAAACACAAATTGTCTGAGTCTTTTCAGGATTATTCTTTCATAGATTTTCCCCATAGAGTTGAGGAGACTTATAGGGCGATAGCTGGAGGCGAGGTTACGGGGCTTGCCTGGTTTCGGAATGCCTATGACGTCTGCCTCTTTCAGGCATCCGGGAAGGAGCAGCTGGCGAGGAGTACGTTGAAGATGTTTGCCAGTAGGCATATTAGTGGGGCTGGGAGAGTTTTAAATACCCTGTTGCTTATACCATCCATTCCGGGTGCTGACCGGTTTTCAGGTTGCTTACTATCTCAGAGACTTCTTTGGGTGTCACTGGCTCTAGTGGATCGTCCACTGGTGGTAACGCGTCCCTACGTGTTACTTCCTCGTCCACCTGCCGCAGGTGGGCCGGATCCGTTGGTTCACGCGAGGGGTGCATTGGCTCTCTAGACTGTCCGCGAGGCATTCGGCCTTTCGCTGTCGTCGAAGGCCAGCGTGTCTAAATCGGGGCGTAATAGCGGGGCATTGTTGCCACGTTCTCTACTTTGAGAGATCGGGCCAGCTGCCAGTAGGCAGTATGCGATGGCTCGATGTCTCCAAGGAGAGAATCCCACCTAGAGTTCCTAAATTCAGTGATGCGCTCTTTTACTTGCCTCTGTAGGCGTCGCATGGTTACGCGGTTTTGTTCCGTTCTATAACGGTCATGTGCTCTAATAGCTGCGTTTTTTCTCCTAATTAGGCGTCTAAGACCTGCCGGGAGCTCCATGTGCCGAGCGTTCGACTCAGGGACCGTCCTTTTGGATTCTTCGACGGCTGACTTGAGATGGTCTGTTAGTGAGTTTATTGCCCTACATGCTATTTCAGGCGAGTCTATCTTGTCCGGTATTTTATCTAGGTGCTGTGATGTCGTAGCTTCGAGTTTGACTTCGAGGGTACGCCAGTCCACGATGGTTTTGGTCTGAGGGACCTCACCATGCGGCTGGCCCAGCTTGAGTAAGACCGGTCTGTGGTCTGAGTCGAGTTCGTGAAGCGTATCTATCGAGTTAATAGCTAGGCTTACGTCTTTAAGAATCGCGATATCGAGTACGTCCGCCGCGTGAGTGTGATACGTCGGATATCTCGTAGGCGAGTCGGGTGCGATTACGTCTAACAAGTAGCGGTCCCGTATGTCGGCGAGCACGTTGCCGTTTGTATTATTGACGCGCGAGTTCCAGCTGATGTGTTTGCTGTTTAGGTCGCCGCCTATGATGACGGAGGGGCCTAGCTCTGTTAGCGTCCTAATGTCTGACGAATGGAGGGTTTTGTTTGGCGGCAGATAGGCTGATACTAGAACAAGCGGCCTGTGGCCGGTTAGCGCTATTCTACACGCGGAAACTTCGATTGTTATTAGGTCAGGAGGGTCGAGCGGTATGCAATGCAAGGACCTTTTGAAGTAAATCAGGGTGCCGCCTTTGGCGGACGTTAACCTGTCATTACGGATGATATTGTAATTTGCTATTTTAGGATCGCGATTGCTAGGCTTCAAGAAGGTTTCTTGCACTAGCATAATGTCGACGTTGTGATCGCGAAGAAACGTAGCGATTTCGTCTTTCTGCGTTTTGAGGCCGTTTGCGTTGAATGCAGCGACAGTCAGAGAGCGCGGTTTTAATCTTCCTACTGCGTTAGCCATTGGAATAATTAGTGTTTGTTAAATTGGGCATGACGCGGGTTTAGGCGCATTGAAACGACCAGATCGCGTCGATAGTGGGCATGTGCTCAATGGTGGCCATGAGTTTGTCCTGGGGTGTCGTTGCCTCGCGTAGTTTGCGGGCTAGGATTGATAGATCAGCAACGTTGATGTTGTTGATGAAGCCGCATACTAATGAAAAGTCGGCGGCGAAGTTTGAGGCGCCTTGGGGCGCGGGAGTGGAGGCCGCAGGTCGTGAAGCGACCGCGCTCTTTTGAGTATAACCTAGGGGTTTAGCCCAGGCATTGGCTTTCTGCGTGAGTTCAGCAGTGGGATTGGCAGGCGCTGGCTTGGCAGGCGCTGGTTTGGCAGGTGCTGGTTTGGCAGATGCCGTTTTGGCAGGCGCTGGCTTGGCAGGCGCTGGCTTGGCAGGCGCAGGAGGTTGGGACCGTGGAGCCCCGGGGCCCTTCCTACGACCGTTTTTTTGGGTGCCGCAACGCTGTCTCTTTCGCGGCGCTCTGTTGCAGCCGCGATAATTCGCGGGATGCCCCTGTTCGCCGCACAAGACGCAGCTTGGCGGTTCGGTTGCGTCGCGCGTGCGCTCGCACCCGGAGTGCCATGGTCTCCGAGGCATTTGACGCAGCGGGGACGCGCGAAACAATTTCTGGCCGAGTGGCCGTATAGTTGGCAGCGGTGGCACTGATTTATGATGCCTTTGTTCCGCGGTGCCTCGATGGATAGATTCGTAAGCTTACAAATCGCTTGGATGTTGAATATAGCCTTGCCTTCCGGGGACAGGTCGAGAATGGCTAGGACCAAGTCGTATGGTGACTTTTTCTGTGGGTGGTACATTCGGTGTACCTCCTGCACAGGAATATTTTTTTCGATTAGGTCGTTTTTAATATTTTCGAGGAGGAGCTCCTTAGGGAGTCCGCGAATTACTACGCGGAGACGTCTGTCCTCCTCTAGCGAGTAGGTGTGGAAACTAATGTTTTTGCTTTTTAGGTGTCTAGTCACCGTGCGAAAGTCATCTATATTTGTAAGGAATACGCGGATTCCTTGAGCTGTGGTTTGTGCTTTTGGGCACAGAATTTTGTTTTTGGTCAGCCATACTGACAGGTCGTTCCAGTGCCCTTTGTCCTGGAGTATAATCGGCGGCGGGGGTTTGGGCGCGCGGGCCCCTGCGGTCGCGGCGGCGTTGGGTTTTGACGCGAGTCGGGTTGTTTGAACGGACTTTGCCGGTTTGATTTTGGATTCCCGCTTCGGTATTGGCTGGCGGGTTTGCGACGCAGCCTTTTTGGCTGGCGTGCCTTTCGGCGATAATGACGAATCCGAGTTAGGCTCGTCCTCGTATTTTGCAACGCGTTTTTTCGACTTTCTCCTGACGACGACCGTGAAGCCGTCGTCCGGAGAGGCGTCCTCAACTTCCATGTCGGACCCGGAGTCCGACAGGTACGCAACGTGCCCGTTGGCGGCGGGCGACGCGGGAAGGCTAACCTCCGTGGCTACGGGCGACTCAGGGGAGGCGTCCGGAGAGAGAGGGCTGTCTGTGTCGAACGCCGGGCGCGAGGCGACCTCGGTGTTCGAGCCCAGCCGGAAGGCTTCGAATTTTTCCCAGATATCTGGGAATGCGAATTTAACGAACTTCGCTAGTTCGGAATTTGCGCGATGGTCGGCCATCTTGTCGGCGTCGGCCATCTTGGTCGTGTCGGCCATTGAATGGCGTGTGTGAGAGAGATTCTAATCCTCCCTACCAAAGGCAGGGAGGTGTGTGCCTACTGGTTCTATACCCCGCGCTTTTAGGTGCGCAGGGATGAGTACCTAGCTGTTGCCTAGCGCAACAAGCGACACAGAAATTTAAAAATAGCCGCCTCTGAGGCGAGAGTTGTGTACGAACTACTTACAGGGCAGGAGTTCCGTAGCACTACACTTTCACAGCGGTTTCCCGCGAACACTGGACACTATTTCTATTGTCACTTGTATTGGCTTCTCGTGAGCACATGGGTGCTGTTTGAGAGAACGTCCACTCCGCACGGGCGCGCGTCGCAGACTGTATGATGAAGCGGTTCACAGATTCCATTTCTCAAGGTTGAACTAGTTAATTCTAACACTTAGTGGCGATGTATTTAAGGGTGCTCCGGAATGCGGCTGTTTTGGTGCAGTGACTTTTGTAAAATACAGCTTACAGCTTTAACAGCCCGATTTCCGTGTTTGATTCGCCATTTTAACTACAACTTTAGAAAAATTTCTAACACACAGAAAGTAAACAGAGAACACTTTAGTTAACTAATTATGAATCAGGTATGAATACGAATGAGTGAACAGGGTTAATGAAAATGATGTAAATATAACTTTTTGAACGAATGTTTTGTATTTCTAAATTTGTTTGTAAAACTATCAAATAGGCGTACACGTTACTTTCGATTTCTGATTAACGTTCATTGCACTAGCAAAATTAAGTAAACCAAACTTTTCTTGAAGGTAGTGAAAGAGGAAAAGCAGTTAATAAAGTGTAAAATTACAGTACTTTTTATTAAAACTAGCAAATGTATAGTAAAAACTTATTACGTAATAAAGTCAATCTAATAATAATTCAATAAAAGTTGTATTTTCAGCAAATTAATACTTTTAAATAATGTAGGTTTTAAATACTTTTAAAATGACATATTTTTGAGAAATGTTAAACACTGCGTAAAGTAATGATATACTGCCTTTACAATTATTTCCTATTATAGTGGTATCGTTGGTGAAGTGGAAATAATTAATTTAACTCATGACGTGTTGCAACAACACGTCATCCATTGTTAAGACACATTAATTGTTAAGGACACGGAATGTTGCCAACACGGAGGACGGATTATTTTTAAGTACAGATATCACATAAAATAATGTTTACATTAATTAAAATTTAATAACACAAATTTTCTTTTTACATGAATAATTATTATATGTTTATTCTGACCCGACTCATGTGATCGTCTTGCTTTTCGTATATAACTTTTTCATTTGAATAAAGCTTATCTTGTATAGCAGCAAATGATTGCCCTTTTGTTTCTGGCAGCAATAGCAATATGAATATTACACCACCCACAGATAATAAACCAAAACACCAAAACGCAACATAATTTCCTAAATTATCTGCAATCACCTGGTATAGCTTAGTAACTGCAAAAGTCATTAGAGCTACAAAAATTTGTATCACACAAGTGGCTTTTGATTTTATATTAGTGGGAAATATTTCCGAAGTTATAGCAAACGGCACTGTAGCTAATCCTATAGTATAAGAAAAAATAAAAATAGGTATCACAACGATAGGAATAAAGCTTAGACTTACAATATATTCACTGTTTTCGTGTTTCATAAAAAAGTAAGCCCCTATAATAACATTGGCTAGGCCAACACCACACGACGATATTAATAAAAGAGGTTTTCTTCCTAATCTATCGACTAGCTGAGAAGATATTGCAGATGTCAATAACTGTACTGTACCAAACAGAATGCAAGACTCTTTGGCTCCTAGTCCACCTTCAGCAGCTCCAAATATTTGTTGAGCATAAGCAATTATTGCTGTGCTACCACAAAATTGTTGAGTGAAATATATACCTAATAAAATAATTAGGCCCTTTTTGTTCCCTCCAACCACCACGAGATCTTTCCATCTACTTTTTTCCTTCATATTTTCATTCACTAAATGCGTCATACTTTCTAGTTCTTCTGTCAAATATCCTCTGCCCCGCAATTTCTTCAAGGATATCTCTGCTAAGTTTTGCTGTCCCGATTTGAGATAATAATATGGAGACTCCGGCATCGCGCTAAATGTGACCACGAATAGTATTGGGATCGCAATATTGAAACTCGCGAGTCCAAGCATTGACACGTACGGCCCGATGCAGTATTGTGACAGGATTCCGAACTGAAATTGAAAATATGGAAATTGTTACTTTCTATACCAATATGTATTAAAATTTCGTAAGTTTCATTTCTAACGTCCGTTTTTATAGTTCGCGTATATTTGCTGTAAAACCTCGATCTAGTCTAATTCTCCAATAATCTTACACAATGTAATTCAATTCACAATAAATCAGATTTTTTTTAAACTAAAGGCTCATATACTTCTTTGTTCTTGGATAAAAATGGAAAAAGATTAATAATATAAATGTATCAGCTTCTACTGGGGGCCTGAGCTATCATTCCTATCGCGCAATAATGAATTATCCACACCGCGCGATGTCCCCTGCGGAGACACCACACGTAGGTCACACAGTAAATATATAAAGTATAAAATGTAAATTGTCATGCTCAACATCATTCCCTTCTTGTAGATTCGTGACGTTACTGATAATTATCAAATAAATATGATAATTTGGTAAAGCTTTATCACTATTCTACAATAAGCAAATTGTTGGTTTTCAGTCTTATACTATTGTGATTTTTCCAGTCTTTCTGATATTGTATTCGTTCCTTTCTCCGATCTTCCCATATGCTACATCGCATTGGGATTTTAATGCTGCGACAAGTGTTCAGATGCGAATCCCAGTCATGGTCGTTATCTTTACAACACAACATATTGATTTTGTAATATTGACAGATTATGACAGAATAATATTATCTCCTTCCATCGAAGTTGTTTACAGGTGGGCACCTGGCTTCAGTTCTCACTTACCATCAGGTGGACTTTTAGTTCGTTTGTCACTCTAATGTAATAAAAAAATATATAATTTTTTTGAGAATTATCAAAAACAATAATTTTGCAATCAAAGATATAATTCGAATGACCAATTTTAATTTATGAAACAAGAGGACACAAACAACCTCATACACACAAACACACACCCACACACGTACTAAGAAATATGAAAACCAATACGCTAATACTAATTTTATCATAACTTTTTTTCTTTTTTATTTAGTAAGTACTAATAAATTAAACTCACAGATTGTAATTTCTCGTTTAGTTGTTAGTGAATTAAATTTATATCAACGTTTGTTTAGTGAGGAGATAAATATATAGCTTAATCATATGGGGGAACCCACTGGCTCTTGAAACACAGTTTTTACTAGTTCGGGGGCCTATGGATTCATTGATAATTTGTCACATGGTTTATGTCAAATAAATTTATTATTATTATTTTGTGGGGTTATTTAGATATATACTAGACTGGTTGGGTGATATATTTAAATATGTATACGTACATAAAATAAATTGTTGTTAAGTATATTATGATTAAAATGTTTAAAGTAAAATAAAATAAATTATAACCCAACCAGACGGAAGCCCTCGATAGAGGAGACCAGACGGCCGAGGGTTAGAGGGTAAGGGAAAGAAACCGGCGGACGATGCGAGCGGCATCAGAAGCACCGCCTTCTGCATTTGAGCTCGGAGAGGTCCGTCACGGAGTCCTAGCCGCCTCAGATGTTCCGAGAGGCTGACTGGGATTGACCCATTTGCAGAGACGACTATAGGTATAATAATAATTATTATTATAAATTAAGAACAATCAAAAATTTGTAACTGCAGCCGACTAAGACTCATAAGATTTAAAGTTACAGGCACGAATACGTGAGCACATGTACCTGCGCAGTAGTTCAAATTTGGGCCTGTTTGGTGAGAGGAGAGGGGCACAGAGTGACAGCACCGAACAGAACATCACACGATTGGTTCGCGTGTGACGTTAATGTAGATAGTTTCGATCAGAGCGTTATAAAAAGGTGAATTCTCAATGACCACATCACTAACTAAGAAATGACCACAGTTGACAAACTTAAAAAAGAAATTGAGAACGAATATAGTAAAAATAATCTTGTGGTAGATGTTAGATGACTAAAGAATTCATAATTCGCGTTAGTGAAGATGATTCTGATTTAGATTAAAATTATTAAGATGAATATGATGACGGAGACGAATATGATAATGAAGTGGCTACTACAAGTATCAACTTTGCGTTGAAGATTTTGAACATAAATTATTCAATTTGAAATGAATTTACGGATTTCATAGCATTTAAATTTTTTGGTTTTTATGTGGGCCCGTGGTTACAGATGTTTGTAAAGAACTCGAAATCTCGGGAACATAAAAACCAAAAAATTAAGCGTTATTGAATTTCGGTTACCAGTTACTTTTCACAACATTCTTAAATATTTAATAATTAAATACAATTTAAGTGTATATTCAAAATTATTATTTAATAATAATACATTTACATTATTTAATCAAAAAAAGTACCAAAAAATTTTGCCCGTATATGTATATGCGCGAACCATACCTTGCGCTCACCTTATGTTGACGAGACACTAAAAAAATTGTGAAACACATATGGTTATGCAGGTTATGGCGATTTTGGTCCAGAATCCAAAATATTCCAGTTTTGGATGAGTGCATTTACCCTTTAACTTTGTAATACAAAGGGCACGGCCAACCACTGTGTATTGTAGGTGGTTTTCGCACGGCCTTAATTGTGTGGTAAACAATCTTAGCGGTGGTTTGGATACAATTTTTATTAAAAAATTCTTTTTAGTGAACTTAGTTTGCTAGTAGACTAGCTATACCCGTAAATTCGTTTGAATTTACCTTAGAATTTGTTTAGAGTATTTTGCGTAATATTAAAAAAACAGAATATATTCTCGAAGGTTGGATCTATTGTCTGTTAGGTCTGATCTATAATCTTATTATTATTATTATACTTTTAGTAATCATCCTAAATTTTCCATAGGTTTCATTCAAATAGATCAGTCCTAACTGACCAGACTGAATAGATCGAACCTTCGAGGAACACTTCAAACTAGGTAAGTAAATCCTATTTGGAAAATATATATTAGGTACAGAAAAGGATCTGTTACAGTTTTAAAACATTTATTTATTAAATTATAGGCTCAACTCAAATAGGAAAAAAGAGGTCCAGACGAGTTAAATTGACTATATCTTGAAGAGGACTTCTATAAAAACGTTTTTCAAGCTGGCGGAAAAAATTAAGTAAATTTTTACCAGCTGTCAAGTGCAATACCCCTCTACAAGATGCAGGAGTGTACAAGCATGATTGTGAATATGGTCTCTCTTACATAGGGCAAACTAAAAAATCTGTAAGGACCCGCGTGAAAGAACACATAGCTGACGTGAAACACCGACGCTCCAGGAAGTCTTTAGTCTATGATCATATCAAAGATCGTCCCAACCATTACAGCAGATTTGAGAAACCACAAATCCTCGCAAAAGAGCAACGATTCCTACCAAGGATGATTTGCTAGTGTATTGAGATCAAAAACATCCTAAATTCAATAGAGAAGATGGCTGGGTACTAACACCGGCTTGGGATTCAGTAATAAATTAAATTAAATCATTAACCAAGCATATCACTGCACGACCTCCCGTTACTGTGAGCACATGAAGGTAGTCCCAGTTGACTCTGACATCTGGACGTCTAATACTACAGTCTCCCCGTGACCACGGCTGCTGTAAAGAACTCGAAACGTCGGGAATTATAAAACAAAATTAAACGCGATGAAATCTGTAAATTTCAGTTCAGCTGCTTTTGCTGTTAGATAAATTCGTCAACTGCCGATGTCTGATAGCCACTAACTTGAACTATTTACTGTAGTTACTTTCACAGCATAATGTTTTATAGTATTTTTTTATGTGGACATGCGGCTGATGCCAATACCATTTTTATACTCCATGTTACTTATGATTTGGGCACGCGTGATTAGCTCAGGGCATTATTACGTTCCGCGAACATTATTGAACGATCATTGTGGGCGGTGGATTTGAGTATGTCATGCTCGCTTAAAAAAGCCTTTGCTTCGGAAGTGGCATGAAGGGCGATGGATGTCACATACGTCATGCTTTGTAACTGACAAAATCTGTATAATTTGGTACGCATATAATGTGTAAAAAAAAAAAACAAAAAATGTTCGGAAATCTACGGAGTTTCTTTCGCCTGTTTCTTCAGAGGAACCTCTTTACAGTTGGATGATTTCAAAAAAATTGCAAACGAAATTTGAATGTCTGTCGTAAAATAAAGAATTTTCATTTCAAACCTTTAAAAATCTATTTAAATAATCTTGAAAACTTCTGGTTATGTCAAATTTGGATAGGAGACCCAATTACGAGACAATTAAAACTTCAGACATTTTATATTAGTTGACAACGCATTTCTATTCTTGGAATATGATAATGATGGTGTCTATGGACCACAATGAGTATTTATCATCACATTGACTTCATACTCGTTTGTCACCCATGCTTAAAAATATAATAGGTAAAGAGTAATCACTATATTTGCATATATAAAAATAAAAAAAAATATTTATTATGTTATACCAATAAATAGTAACTTAAATAGAACACAATAATAATTTTCCTTACCTTCGACATAACAGTGATGAGTGTAGCCATTGCACCACGAACTTCGTTAGATGCGATCTCTCCTAGGTACATTGGCGCCGCGGTGTATGCTATACCGTACCCAAGCCCTGAGATAAGTCGTGACACGTAGATTGTTGGCACATTGCCAGCTAGCATCACCATAATCCAACCAATAATATAAGGAATCGCCGCTAATAGTAGAGTCTTCTTCGTACCTATTCTATCTGCGAGATATGATGCCGGAATAGGACTTACAGCTGGAATTGAGATAAGGTTTGCTACTATATTAAGGTTACTCTCATTAAATTGGAACATGAAGGAGTTAATTGAATTTAAATAATTAAGTGTTAGGGTTATTCGTTTACATTCATTCTTTATTCATAAATTTTTACATTATTAATATTCTAACGAAATATATATAAACTACGCAAATCAGTAACAGGCAGCGGTGTAAAAAAATGCACCTTGTAGTGTAATCGTGAACCACGTGGCAAGTGTGGCAATTATGGTAAATAAGACTAACTGGGAGACGCCCTTGCCTAGTACTACGCCTTGTGGGCCAATGATAATAATGGCTAAAGCGAGTACACTCTCCACCTGATGAGGTGGGTGTGAGGTGGTGGTTGCGGCCTATAAGTAATGTAAGTGAATTCATCTTAAGAATCAAGATACCTGATAACTAGTATACCTCTGGTAGAGAAAGTCTCTCCAGTTCAATTAATCGCCACACGAAACACACCAGCATTACACATCATTACCAGTCAACGCTGGTTGATGGCAATAATTTAATGGCATATTTGAAATGTATATTCTGGTTCTGTTACATCCATTTAAATCTAAACCTAACAATATAGTCTGTAAATTGATTCTATGATTTGAAATTCATGTTATTCATTGAAAAACAATGGCACAACCATAAAAGGTTGTGCCATTGTATTTCAATAATTGGATAATTCCAGCTACGTGTTCTTAGTAAATGATGCAATGTTCATCGCATATGTCGAATATAAAAATATACTAATAATAATTAAAAAATATTAAATGCACTAATCCTTGTAAACTAAAACGTAGAAAATTAAAACGCTACCTGAGCAAAGTATCATCAGTGACGCGATCCATGAACTCTGATCAGCAGACGTCTGTATAGGGGAGTCTTCGGACAGTAGAATAGGCAAGGTCGGTGAGGTCCAACCTACCGTAGTTCCGGCTGCCGCCGTGATCAGCGTCGCTGCAAGATTAAAATAATCAAGTTAAGTTAACCTTAACACTTAGGCTTATTTTTGAGTACTTTGCTATCAAAACGTAATAAACTTCTGTGCATTAAAGTACCCAATATCGGAACATTTCTCACATGAACTTATCTTAAAAGCTATAAAGAATTATTTAAATTTTCTTTTACTAATCACGCTGGACAGGTGGTTTGTATAGCACAGTACGTAACGGTATCGCACTAGTAAAACTACGTTTTAGTGTTGCCGCCGTAGATTGCGGGATTATTGTTCGATATTGGTAAACTTGGCCAGAAAACGTCCCAAGAGAATATTTAGTTGACATAAAAAAAATATGTATCTATATATTATATCCCCTGCATGGTCTACATCACAGCCACATATCGTTCATATCCGTTGAGTCTCTGAAACGTGATTGAATGACAAACATTTAGATTTGTACTGTTAAGTAGGATAAATAAAATTAGGTCAACGTTTCGGCGTATATATTTATATACAAGAAAATATAGATTTTTATATCAATGAAAATACATCAAGACATAATAATCTATATACTGTTAAAACTACGTAGAATATCTGTATCAAGTTTCATCGAATCGGATAATTAATTTCAGAGGAGATAGCAATAAAAATTTGCATCGGAGTCGGGGATAACATTGCTAAGCCGGCTTCGCATCGCTCAGCTGTCTGCGTCTCTAAAACAGGCCTATTGCAGTTCAAAATGTTCTATAATTATAATATACTGTTTTAGTTAAAGCTATAGATAATTATGGATTGAGTACTAGCAAACAGTGTGAATAAATATCTTATTAAAACTACGTAACACGTGTGTCTATATATTTAATAACTAGCACTAACCTATTATTTAATGTAATTGACGACGATGTTGGTCGTACATAATAACTGGAAACGTCAGAATCATTTTGCGATAATATGTATCTAGTTAATATTTTAATAATTCATGATTAATAATGGAATTAAGTCAATTAAGATCTAATAAATTAAGGAAAATACGACCATTATTATTTATCATATTACATATAAGAGAAATTTTCTTAGCATTGTTTTAGGATTTGTATATATACAAATACAAATATATCGTGTCTACATATAAAATATGATAAAAATAAATAATATATAATATTAAATGAACTAAACAAAAGATAGATTAATAAGATAATACCCAATCAGACGGGACACCTCGGTAGGGGAAACCAAACAGCCCACTGTTAATGGAGAATGGCAAAGAAACTAGCCGCATTGTTGGTGTTACTGTACAGCACCGTAGCATGATTAATTGTATGTAATAGGGTTTGCAGAAGTTGATTAATGTCAAATATGCTTAATGTTTTTGTATGATATCGTCCTGGCCGATTGTGATCACTGTGACAACTTTGGAATACTGTAGGCTGCTGTCAACTGCGCATTGCGAAATATATTTATTATTTTTACCTATATTGGCCCATTACAACATAGCTTATTGACAATGTAATGATATTCTAATAAAATAACCCTTACGGCGCGATTTTTAATGTTTTTGACACATAATACAGCATTGTGATGCTGTCGTATAAACTGTTACAATTATTAAGCACATCTGTGCTCGCATTACGTTGATATTAAGCCATTTTAATAAGATAGAATATTGTGGTTCTTATTAATAAGGAATTATATATATATATACGACGAAGTTAGTGCTGTGGTTCGTCTAACGGTATTACGTCGTCTGGGTCGACAAGTACGTTACGCAGGCGCTGACGATGCACCGTTGCGTTTATTGTCGAACTGTATGTACTTTCGTTTACCACCAGCGGGTTTATGTCTCTTTGAAGTAGTTTTCGATTGTGGGTATTTTACAATCGCTGTGTAGGTCTACGTTTCGTTGAAACCACCTGGCATCGGTGGCACTACGCATGAATATATTTTAGAGTTTTTGTAGTACGGCAATATGTGATCACGTATGAGCCGAATGAGCGTATACAACGCAAGCATAAGCATGGTAGTAAGCCTTGTATAATAACAATAGTAAATGATGTAAATATGAGAGTCTCTAAGGTTCCCTTGTGCATACAGATGCTATTTATGCCAGACGAAACGATTGTGTAGAGACGATCGGTCCGTGGGATTCACGTGTGGTTCAATTTCTAAAGGTACAATATCTGCGTCTGGTCATAGCTGATGGTGACCAGAGGACAAAACATTTTCTCACTCAGAGATTAAATATAACAATTCAACGTGGATATGTAGTTAGTGTTTATATGAGCCTAGAGAAAAAAGTCCGATTTACAATATGTTGTGGTTCTTAGAAATACAATTGCTAATATTGCATTTGCCATCCATTATTTATTTTAACAATGACATTAATGCAAAGAAAAACATATCACACACTTGAACGCAATTCGTAACAAAACCTTAATAGTTTTCAGATTCATAATTACAATTTAAATCCTGCTTAGCATTATATTTATTAAAAATATTAGAACTTAATGTGAAAAGACATTTCAACAACTTTTTAGTAATTATTTTCAAAGAAAACCGCGGAAATATTCTACACGCGGAGAAAGCCGGAGGTGGAAGCTAGTGTGACATAAAAGTTACCCGTTAGGAACGGCTGTTATTGACAAAAAGTTAAGTAATATTTGCACCATTGTACTTGTTTCGAATTATTTTGCGGTAGTGGTATGCTATGGTTAGTTGTTAGATGACTTGCGCTATTATGTACTTTAAAATTAAAGTCCACGTAACTGACTGCATATGTTAAACTTATACGTCGTAATATTATAATTATTGTTGCATTGTTAAGTATAAAACGCAATATCATTCCATAATAATCACAAAGATACGAGAAATGGGCGTGAGTAACAGTTTGGATGTACATGTTAAGCTTTTCATTTAAATATTTTAAATACTCGTTTGAATAATATCCAATAAGTTTGTTGCAATGATACAATTGTATCTTTCAGATGATTGCTCAGTAAACAAAACAAAAAAACAAATTTATTTTCTCAATTGCATTAATTTGTTTGAATGTGCAATGCGAATTGCAAGATATTTCCAGAATTGTAGTGCGTGGTCGAAATCAGCTAGGACATCATACAAAGACACATCCCTACCTATGATTACAATCTGATGCAAATCTTTAATTCCGCCAGCCACACGGATAGGTTTTATAGGATATTCAACATCAGAGGCTATCTACAAAAGAGCGAGAAAGAACTCTGTATAGTACTGTTCACGTTATTGTAATCGCCATGTTTGTTCGGGGGGTTGGCGATAGTATTACCAGGAGCGTGGTACCTTAAACGCTGCTACGCGTCCTTACCTTACCTTTGCAGTCTGTAAACAGTCCACTGCAGCAAATCTAGTCCACTGGAGGATTCGCCATGATCGCTACGATCGGCAGGCGGAATGGGGATCGCAGAACCAGACACCTTGCACCTTAGACGCTGCTGCCCGTTTTCGGTAAGCTTAATTCTGGTCTGGCTATTTTTTAAAAGGTTATCCCGCCATTGAAATTTTCATAGGATATTCGAATAATACGAATGTCGTGTTATTTTCGGAATTTGTGAAATATGGAATATTTACCTTAAACATAAAGTAATAATTTTGTTTTTGGTTCATCTTTGCGGGTGCAAGGTCTACCTGCATATCAACTATTTCATAATCGTAGGTTTGAGTTTAAATTCTACAATCGTTCAAGTCATTTTATAATTTATGGTTTGCTCGAAAGATCTTCTTCTTCTTTAATAGCCTTGAAATAGTTCACTGCTAGACTTAGGTTTCTACCATACGGAGGATTTGTTGTAATTGCCATGCTTGGTAATCGGATTGGCGATTACATAACTAAACAATTTGCAGTCACAATTTAAACGCGGAAGCCCGGTTTCTGTATTTTCGGTTTGGTGGTTTGGCTTTTATCGACATGGTTATCCGGTATTTTTAGGCCATGAGTTTTTTCAGGATTTATCTTATTCGACTTTTAGGTACGCCACCAACAATAAGACGGTGGCATATTTTCTTATACTCCAGCACTACACGGCTCACCTAAATAAGTAATTATCTAAAATCTTCTTCTAATCGTTTCCACTAAGTTGAGTTCCTAAAGGCAAACACAAAATTAGCATACGCTCTTGTGCAAGTTAATAGATTAATACTATTCATGTGTACAAGAATTTGTTCTATCTTTTCTTATATTTTCTGCACCCTGAAAATACTATTGTTTTTAGTAATAGAAAACATAAAATCAAACTTGGCAGAGAAGTAGCATAGCAGTAATACGTGTATAAGTAACAACCTCTCATAATAGAATTAGGCCAGTTAAGTAAAATCATACAGCATGCCATAGAATAGGACATTAATCGCTACGCTTGGTAGGTGGATTGGTAACCACAGTACCGGATCTTGCACCTTTTAAACGATGTGCTAGGTATTTTATTACAGGCAAATTTTTGATAGCTATCTTATGTGTCAGAGCCTTTAGGTTTTTTATATGACAAACTCGTAACGCGATGAGGTGCTACCTTCTATTATTCTAAACACTTAACAAATTTTACGTAGCTTTCTCTGTCAATAGCCTGCCATTCTTTAATAGCCTGTTTTGCCCTGCTGTACTTATGTTCTTGATTAGCCGCAATCGCCACACCTTGGTAAGCTGTTTGGCGCCACAGCAACCTTGCACCTCCTACCGTGGAATCCGCTTAAGTATGTTTAACATGGTAATTTTGCTCTATCTCTATCTATCTGGCGTCTATGTGATTCTTCTGTCGACTTTTATGAAACCCATCGGATAATATAGGTTGGAAGATACTTTTACGTTGCCACTAATTATATTAATATAATTGACGTATTAGGCATGTAACGAAATAATTACATAACGTCGCCTTTTATTATTAAAGTAAAATATACTCGTGAGCTATTGACTCACGTAACAGTATATTTTCCTCATGTCCTCATTAAAAGGTGAGATTTATTATGTAATGTAACTATAACGAATGTCTACAAAGGAAATGCAGGTATTTCATGTCTATTTTTTTGTAAAATTTCATAAGCACCTTATTGTATCGTTTCTCATAAACCATGTTATGAGAAATTTATCATTCTTTAAAGCTTTAAAGGTATTTGTTTATTATTTATTGACCTTATAGGTTGATTGTGCTATAAACATTCTATGCCAGTCATTTCTCAGGTAACAACCTCGCACCGACAACTGCAGAGATTTAATAGTAAGTAAGGTAATAAATGTTATCATCGTTCGTGCGAAAAACCTAGAACATTGGCCGAAGTTAATAGAATCACGACAAGTGGTGGCGAAAACGATTCATCAGTTTTTTTTAACATATCTTTGTTTGTTTGGTCTGTTATTGCTTTTGAAATGGACTTTACTTAATAAGATAACCAATAAGACTTAAAACACTTCAGTCCGGCCGTGGTCACTTGGTTTGGTTTTGGTTTGGTGTAAATCATCAGAAGCGACAGGAATTAAAAAAGTAAAATTAAACGGGACCAAATCCGAAAAAAATTTACTTCCACTCTTAGTTCAGTTGATATATAGATAGCTTTATATCTGGAATCTTTAATACGTTTTAATAATTTTTCTTGAGAATTAACGGGAAGTAAGCCTTATTAAGACACAGATCTTAAGACCAACCTGTTGGGAGACACTATTAAGGTCATTGAGTATAGTATTTACTAAGCTCCTCCAGCGATCCTGCAATAAGAATTGACAATGGGCCGACCACAATAGGCAGAACTGACAACCTTTGGGAAAAAAAGGCTGGCTCTCGGGCCAGCCACGTAAAGGCAAACGCTGTGTGGGACGACTCCCCACAAGATGAGGGAAGTCACGCAGTGTTGCGGGAAGTCGATGGATGTAGGTGGCTCAGGACCGAGCTTTGTGGCAATCTTTGGGGGAGGCCTATGTTCAGCAGTGGAGTTGTGAGGCTGAAATGCTGATGATGATGAAGCCTTACAATTCGTTTTGTTTCTTTTTAAGTCAGGCCTAATAGTAAAAAAAACCTTAAATTCATAAATTGTAAATTGAAATGAATTTAATTTTTTAATTGAAGGTTTTTTTTTTACAGTTATAATCGAAAACAAATATTGTTATAAATAATCATTATTATCCAAGTTAATCATCATTAAGTAAATAAACTTGTACTAGGTGTGGAAGTACTTCACACAAGAAAAGCTCCTGAATCTGTTGCGAGCTTAATTTCGATCATGTATGTATTACTGTTGCCATTTTAGGTCTGGTGCTGCTCAGCATCAACTAGTTGCCTCTGACTCAGTGAAAAGACGAGTCGTGGCTCGTGGTGAGAGGTACTTTACATCGGGTACGGGAAGGTACAGATGAATCTCTGAGTAGTTCACAAAGTGTTTTCTTTATTGACGTTGCTGGCGTCCGTTTGGAAAGATTTGGACGAACTGCCAAGCATGGCTTAGACAATATTACTGCTAGCCATGCCAATTGGCAATTTTACTTCCTTACGTTACCAATATCCGTTTCTCTTGTTAATGATATGACTTTATTATACACCTGATATGACTTCAGGCATATTTTTTTTTAATAAACAATTATTGGTTATTCTTCTTCTATATGACCGATATCATATAGAAGAAGAAATAACTAATACTTAACTATACTAAATTTTTAGAGAACCAAATCGTTTGCCCGAGAATATAAACAACAGTGTGCTATTCAGGTTAATATGATGTGATAGTGAAATGCTGTGACCTGAGTTGGTGCACGTTCTCAATAATCAAGTCGACCTGAACGTGTTTTAATTTTATTTTTGTATAACATATAATTAAAAGACAGAAAAAAAAACAAAATGTACAATAAACTATAATACTTATAGAATACGTCATTTTATTTTAAATTTTCGCCTATTACTTCTTTGTAGCCTAATATTATATAGTTTTAGCATTTTTTGGGTAATTATTTCTATAACCGATACTACAAAATTTTAATCAGTTTTTATAATTTGTTATCAAATTGTCGAGTGGTAAACGATTTTTTATCAGCTTATTGATGATATGATCAATATTTGCTAACATAGAAGTTTATTGATTTTGACATGAGTAAGATTATTATACATTCATTTAGATAATTTAGGTCAAGGTTAGAAAAGAAAGTATTTTTCCGGATTTTATTGTGTCAGCTTTCAAATTATTACAGTTTGGTCCGTTCTATACAGAGAAATATGAAGTCTTCCATGAATATATCGACGACAATGGGAGTATGGCAGGTAAAGGTGCAATGGAAAAATTAGTAGCTACCCGCCAAAACGGGTGTTGTGACCTTGGGAGGACGTCTACTCCATGTCTCCTCCTCCAGTGTGTTATTTGGATTTTTACATGTAATAACCCGCAGAAACTTTCATACTGCGTTGTTGAATTGTATTTGCATTAGCGCCATCTTGAGAAGTAATTTTCCTTAATGAATGTCTGCTATGCTTGAGCTTCGTGTGTAGGTAGCACTTGCCTAAAAAAACTCTTCTTTCCACAACAGATAGGCAGATTTGACATAATATTGTATATTTTGGTGGCATGTTGTTGCTTCTGATAGCATGTCAAGTAAGTGCTGCATGACAACAAGCTTCAAGTCCCGCGCCACACTGCGCCGACTGACCAGTCGAGGGTGTGCCTGCTGTATAACCATACATCATCATCAGTCACGGACAAGATTATACATTATATCGGCTATACCTTAAAGCGAGCTTCCATTAGAAATTTTTATAAGCCTCTGAGAAAAAATTCTCAATTTTATACCATCTGTCAAGTGTAATATCTCTCTACAAGATGTAGGACTGTACAAACAGTGTATTGTAGCTTGTGTTTCCTTTTGAATGTTGTCTCTCTAACACAGGGCTAACAGAAAGCTCAATAAAAACGCGAGTCAAAGAACACTTAGCTAATGTAAAACGTAGGCGCTCCAAGAATTCTGCAGTCTGTGATCATACTCTGGCACGCCCTTACCATAACATTAGATTTGACAAACTACATTTCCTCGTAAAATAACTCCGATTCCTGCTATGGATGTGATGTGATTAGTGAGGCTATTGAAATTAAAAAAAGTCCTAATTTTAATAGAGAAGATGGCTGGGTACTACCACCTGCTTGGGATCCGGTAATTAATAAAATGAAATCCAAGATCAAGCATAACACTGTACGACCTCAAGATACCGTGTGCCTACTCTGTTTAGAGCGGACCAAAAATTAAAACTTACAAAGTTGACGGTAGCCGGGTTTACTATGACATCAGGGTGTGCCGAGGGACATGAGGTGTTTGACTTCGGGATTTAAAATAAAAAACTAATTAAACGTGTTAATATCCGTAAATAACAGTTTGTTTTCAAATGAGAAATCATTACATATACATAATTTTACCGAGTTGAAAGTGGGTGTTTGTAATAAAAAAAAATAGGAATATGTGCCAGAGCAATAACTCAACTTGCTCGGCATTTAATCACACAAGTACAGCACAAAACAATGACAGAATAATGAAGTAGGTTGGATCTGCAAACCAACTGCATGATAGGCTAGCACCTTCACCGCACAGAGACGTGTTCACCTCAACGACTAGACGATTAATGCTCCCCGCTCTGTTTAATGTGGAGTGTACGCGATATCTTTAGTACTTTACTACTCCTATACGGAAAACGCCACAATTTCCAGACGACTTCACGATTCCACGTGAGTATTAATTACAATTACTACTTAGTACATATTGACAATTGCACCAGGAAATGAAATATTGTAAAAATAATTATTGTAAAGCGATTATTGTGAAAGAAATTATTGTATGCACTTTCGATCATAACAGACGATAGAATGATTTTTTTTTAAATCTTCTTTAGGATTCCAGAATTTCACTCCTTAAACTGTGTTTGAATGGTTATGGAATAAATTGTATAAAGAGATGTAGATTATATAACCACCTCACAAGAGCAAGCTTTTTTCTACCTCAATTAACAGTTTCTTTTGGGCCAAAAAGTGTGACCAAGCGGTCAAAGCCGCAGGCAGTTTCTTATGATAAAGTAAAATTAAACGCGATGAAATCCGTAAATAAAGTTTTTATTTCAAATTTGTATTATTTGCGTAAATACAAAAAAACATTAGGTCAAGGTTATCAAAAAACTTGTATTTTATGCGTTTAAGACTGTTTCTGAAGATAGACTACTGCGTTTTGGTTAAATACGTATTTTATGTTTGTATATAATATATAAGAAGATAAAAACCTATGTAACGATAAATGTACAAATTACTTAGGGTACCTGGTAATAGGAACAAGATAATCGTAATGAAAAGTATTTCGATGCGTGTGCATTGTTTCGTTGAACATACTAAGGTATATATCATAGTATAACTTTACTTTATCACAATCATGATCCCCCGGTTAGAAATCCACTACTAACATGGCATTCTCTCAAGTTAGGTGGCTTACTGTCTGTCTGGTATCGGACTGTAGTAGTACCAGACGCCTCGGACTTTTGACGTGTACATCACCCAAGGTGTATGAAGGGTGAAGGGGGATGATAAGTAACGATAGAGATTTCGCCACGGCTAAACATCAGCGTATCTCCAAATTAAAAATAATATTTCAAAATTAAAATTTGAATATCATATCCAAAAGATTCTGTGACCTCCCAAATAAGCGATGATAAGCGTCTCTAATATATCAGAACTTTATAATCCAGACCGGAAACAGGCAACAGTACCTATAGTGGAAGATATCTGGCATTCCATTGGCTAGTCCGCCTGCTCAGAATTGTAATAACGGCAAATCCCACTATTGGGAAAGGTCTACGTCTTGCAGATAGACATCATCATCGTATTGATATAATATTGCCAATCTAATAATTAAATTGAATGAAATTTGTAAAAAAAAGTTTATATCTTGTTCATACTATATTGTTTATAACTTCGATAATTGACTTCGATATAATATCACGTTAATAAGGCATTGACACGCACTTTAATTATAAAATGTGTCACAGGCTATGTTTTATATACAGCGTTATAACATTTGAATGATATTACTGTATACATTAGGATTAAATTTATAACGTCTTTTGCTATCTTAATGTGGACATGAAATGTTATCTGCACTGCATTGCTACACAGTAGTGGTTTCACATATGACACATCTAATTAAGTAAAATCGGTCAAGATCGTGAACTTGGTTTTGCAATTATATGGTATTAAAGGTAAAATAATCAACCAGTATGTCCTGTGATGTTTAAGTATAACAACATCAATTAGATGTTAATATAATCTATCGAATACATCGAGAATAATTTTATTTTTATTATCGACACGTTTTAAACGTCAGGTAGTGTTTGTTTTCGCATATTCTGTTTATTCGAATATTACTGAGAAATGTCTTTACGATTATTTTTCGACATCAAAAATTATCTCTAATTTGAATTTGTACTTACGAACCTGTAAAGGGCTAAAAATAGTTAAATCAGGTTGTAAAAAAGTGCTAGAACGGACTGAATAAAACCAATAATATTTAGAAAAAAACTTATTGAAAACTTATCATATTATATACTATTATTGGGTTAACATGATAAAAAATCATAATCATCATCAGAGGAAAAAGTGTCATTAACATCTGTAACTGCAGCTTGACGCAGGTGGACGGTTTCAGTGGATCGCCTATCTTAGTTTCTAATGTAAACCAATATTTACTGTTCCTTCCACTATTTTTATTATCTCATGAATTTATTGGTAAGAATAACAGGTTTGTTTCAATCTATTTAGTCCCTATCAAATATTGTAGCAATGTCGAGGACATCGTTTTTAGCTGCATTTTGTTGCGATTATTTGCTTTTGTTTTGTTCATGGAACTTAAGAGGCGCTCAACATCCGCGTGTGAATGTGGTAATGATAAAACGATCTTGTAGTTGCATATCATTCCAATAAATTTATTAATTAGACCTAGATTGTCTTTTTCGGACTTAAGCAGTGAAAAACAAGTTCAACCATTGTAAAAAGTGCTAGATCTAAACCCGAAATAGGCGAAGGTATTTTTTTTGTATGCGAAAGGCGGCAAACGAGATTTCGGTTCACTTGATGGTAAGTGATTACCGTCGCTTACGTACATTTGCAGCACCAGAGGTGCTGCAGGAGCGTTGCCGGCCTCTAAGGGTAATTGGGAGATGGGAGGGAGGATGAGGCAAGGGATGGGGAGGGTAGTGGGCCTCCGGTTACCTCAATCACCGAACGAAACGCAAAACCACAAGATGCCTCTACATCACGCCGATATTCTGCGAGGTCGTGGTAGTAACCCGATCGAGCCGGCCCATTCGAGCACTAGTTAACACCGCCGCGTTTGGCTCTACCACGTTAAAAGGTAGGTAATAGAATGTACAATGTTGTCAACATTGTATCTACTTTTAAATATTGAAAGTAAAAAGCAAGTTAAGACTAAAAAGTGTACTATTAACATTATTATAAAGAAGTATATATTTTGTATCATAAATATGTGTTAATTATCATTTTTCTTATTTTAATCATATATAGTATCTGGGCGACCGAGCTTCGCACGCTCTGTCTACCATTACAACACTATAGCGCAGTGCCATCTGTTGTCGAGTAGCTAACATACCTCAATATTCAAGGAGCTAGCGTTAGACAAACGTATTTTCTTAGGGGTGACACCTAATAAACACCGAATCGTATATACAGGAATTGCTTGCTTAAAGTATAGGCTGCGCTGAAAATCAGTGTTGCGGGAATCCGTAACATAAATTGAGCGTAGACCCATTTATTGCATCACTCTGTAGCACAGAAAAAAAATTCTAAAATCTTGATGTTTTTTTAGTTTTTATTATTTTTTAAATTGTTTTATTAATAACTTGTTAATTAATTGTGGTGTGGTGAATAAAGTTTCTTTCTTTCGTTCAAACGCTTTTGATGATTAATACATTTTTACCGCGCTTCCAACGTAATATTATTTATATTTCATTAATAGACTGACTCTGCCACTTAGTGTCTGTTATCAAAAAAATCGTAATATTTGATATTTTATAAGAGCGTTAGTTATGTTATGACAGAACAATAGAAAAATAAAAGTGAGAAAGAAAACAGAAAGTATACGACGGATAGCTAGAGTAGAGGTACTACTGAGAGATGGAGGGAAGTTACATACTTTTCTAGCTTTGTGCGTGCTCTTTAACTTGACATTTTTATATCACTGCCTGTAATTGGTAGGTAATACACATTTGATACTCAATACCGTTATGAGGTATTATATTACATTGCGTACATATTATAATACGTATAATTGTCATTCATGCGCTCGTTTTAATTTAAAATTCAATTGACTGTTCAAGGTTCTTGATTAATTATATTCCAGACGGGAGTTCTGTTTAGCCGTGAATGATTTTGTGTATTTATGAAATGTGTTATCATCTATATGTTACCAAGCAACCACCATAAGTGGTTTCCGTGTAGCTGTCGGAATTAAAGAATAGCGCCAACCCTGTCTGACCATGGGTGTCGTAAAAGGCCACTAATGGTATAAATTTATATTAGGAGATTGGCAGCAGCATCTTCCTGCACAAGAACATAAAATAAAAAAAACTGCGGTTGCCAACCCGCTCGCCAGGCGTGGCAACTAAGGCAAACCCCCCCAATGGGGGAGGCCTATGTTCAGCAGTGGACTTCTGATAGGCTGAAATGATGATGATGATGAACCACCATAAGTTATTAATATGTCGAATACTCTGCCTGCCATTATATATACTTCTCTCATCTTAGGTTTTGTTCTATTAAGATACCATCAGTATCAGAGTTTGATTCCACAAGACCTAGTTCAATTTCCATTTTAGTGACTATCAATTCAAACCAATCGCTTACTCGGTAATCATTTTCTGTTGGTATTTTTTTCACTTTCTTAGTTACATAAAAAATAACAAAAGAGAAGTTGTGTTTGTTTCTATAACCAAAAGCCGCGTGGAAAAGTTAAGTAATGAAGTGATAAAAAGTATTCCGATGCTTCTGTACTACAGTCTTTGTATATTTTACATTATTTAATAGTCTAAGCAATTTATTGCTATTTTTATATTTCAAACTAAGTTTCTAAGCCGTTAAATGAATGAGCAGCAGTAGGAATCGTTAGGTGTAGATAAACTTTCTATAAAGTCTACAACAAAATCTCAAATAAGTGATACGTTTAAACAATATACCCGTTTAAACCAAACGCGTTTATCTGTCTATTCGCTTATAACTTTTAAATTTCTAAGTCGATTTCAATGCATCACCCTCATTTAGAATATTTCCTTAGGAAGGTTTTAATATAATGTAACATTACGTTTAGTTCGTACAATCTGTTCGTGCGAAACTGGCAAAGATAACTTTTTTTGTTAACCATTATAAAGTCTACAAGAAGTTTTAAGAATATTACGCAGACATTTCTGACACAGGTTTATACTGTTTTATATAAAAACGAGGTGATGGTCAAACAGTCGGCTTGGTGGCATAGTGGCTAAGCGATTGACTGCGGCACTGCCAGTTGCGGGTTCTATTCCCGCACATTGGTCTACAATAAAATTACGGGTCCGGTCGTATGAAAACGCCCTAACAGTCCTAAAGAAAATCCTACAGTGAAAAATTTTTCTTATAAATATATCTTACCTTAAAAAAATCTTAAAATGTTCGTAATACACTATTTACGAATAATAACAACGCTATCACGATGAAGAAAACACCGTTTTGAACTTCATGCAGTATCGGTAGGTATTTTGTTCATTTGACATCCAGAAACTTATCGTATAACGCAATCCAGGTCAATGAACTAAACGCTAAAATTTAGTTGTAGGATTCAACACTTATATCGTCCTTGAAATAAATGTAGACTAAAATTGTCTGTAGACTAAAATGTAAAAACAATATGTCATTATTTAATGTAAAAATAATATAATAATTATTTAATGTATAAGTAATAAAGTATAAAATACTTTACTTTTTACACAATAACTTATGATTTTGTAGTTTTGAGGTGAATAATTTTCATAGTATCGCAAATACATACATATTGTAAACATTTCTGAACACTGGTATCAATATTACATAAATTAAAAATTTCTATAATTATTTTTGCCAATTCGCCAGTCAAGTTCTACCCACATTTATTAAATAACATATGTACATATACCATAATAAATTTATATAATTTCTGGCATGAAATTCAATTCATTACTGTGATTAGAAAAAGAGTACTTGAGCATTTGAATCATCGAGAATTGTAAACATAAGCAAACAAAATGCTTCCTGTCGTGCTCGTTAACAATATCCCGACGCTGGTGTTGCCAGCAACGTAAACACAATAACTTCAAATTATGAATAAAATGTTATATGCAATTTACTAAAACTAAACACTTACCACTGAGGGCAGCTACATATTCTCTGCTTTTGCCGCGGATACTCATTTTTCACTTCTTTGTTTCTTTTCACAGAATATATTGAAAAAAACATTTATGTTTTTTATAGCAAAATTCAGTCCATGTGGGCGCACACGGTTTCATTTATAGTGTAGCGGTATTTACTTCGATCTAATATTAGAAGGCCACGCGCTGTCCGCGTTACGTTGTGATCGTGAGTGGCGTGGTGTGCTGGTCGTGTTGTTGCAAACAGTAATGCCGTTTTGGTGACGGTTTCAGCTGACAGCGTGTGTACAAGACGACAGTGGGCGCCGTCCGCATCGGGGCGTCGCCGACAGACTTATGCCTCTGCCGTTTTGATAAAGCCACGCTTTGAGATTTGCTTTATCATTCATTACGCCGCGTTCGACCAGAATGATAACGTCATTTCTGACTTCAATTGATTTCCTGTTAATATTTGCCACGTAAAAGTATAACTTTAACTACACGTTGATTAATAAAACATTATCATTTAAACTTGTCGCCCAATGTCGTTGTCAAGGCTGATGTCATGTTTTTCTTTGTCTCTTTTGTAATGTGTATCGGAGAAATAACGACGGCAAAATAAATAACTTGATTTCTTGTTTCGTATATTATACGTCAATGAGTGAGATTTTGAATATTTATAGACATTTGTAATGTTTATAAATAATAACCGAATGACATGTATAAAGTCGATACTGAATGTCACAGAATACACATGTAAACAAATTTAAATAGTCTTTCAATACACAAATTTCATTAAGTCTGTTGGCTAAATAATTTAAATTTTATTATATTAATATATTTGTATATATGTATATCACAACTTACTGCACATTAAAGAAACACGTTTTAAAACTCTAGATTCCACACACATACAATATTTTTACAAGGTTTTACCGGGATAAAAATAGCCTGTTATTTCTAAGGTTTTAAGGTATCTCCGTTACAAAATTCATCAAAATTAGTTCTATGGTTTAGTCGTGAAAACAACATAACAAACTACCTATCGCGTTAATAATATGAGTAAAGATTATTAGCCTGAATAGAATTGAATTATTTTCGGCATTTCACTTTTGATATCTGCGGTATACGTCTGGGGTAATGGGTAAGTAAATCATCCCAACAATCTTAATGATATTATATTAATTTTATATAATAAATACTAACAAACAAAGTTGAGTTTTGGCTAAAACTGATGATGATTACATTATTAATGGTTTAATTAGATGTCTATAGATATTTATAGGGCCTGTCGTAATCCCACTAATTACTGATTCAAGCTGAAAATGACTTCAGACGATATAATCTTGATGAATTTTTTTTGATACGTTCTAAGTGTTTTTACAATGTATGTTGTCATAACTTATTTATTTATTTATTCTTTATTGCCTTAAGCTTAAGGTTACAATGGGCGGACTTAATGCCAAGTGGCATTCTCTACCAGTCAACCCTTGTTATGGTGAAAGGTAGTTGGCAGGTATAAAACAAAGAATAATAAAAAAAAAAAATCATCATCATCATCATCATCATTTCAGCCTATTAGAAGTCCACTGCTGAACATAGGCCTCCCCCAAAGATTGCCACGAAGCACGGTCCTGAGCCACCTGCATCCATCGACTTCCCGCAACACTGCGCAGGTCGTCACTCCATCTTGTGGGGGGTCGTCCTACACTGCGTTTGCAAAAAATAAATAAAAAACTCCAATAAAAATAACTTGATTAGTACATATAAATAAACTATATAATTAAATAAATATTTATAACATAAACTACACAAATACGTATACAAGTACATAAAAGGATACATAAATAAATATATAATAAAAATCTAAAATAGATAAGCCGAATATTGTCAATGATCTATTATTCTATTAGGTAATTACGAAGTAGACTCTTAAACAGTTTCTTGCTAGGAGCTGCTTTTATCTTATCGGACAGGGCGTTCCAGAGGAGTGTAGCTTGAACAGTAAAAGAAGAGTTATAGTATCCTGTATTATGTTGTGGAACTCGAATCTTAAATTGGTTTATGGAACGAGGCTCTCTGTCATGAGCAGAATAAAGATATTGGAAATTATTCTTAAGATAAGAAGGAGAATTAGGATCAGTTAATACAGAATACAATAAACACAGAATACTAGAGCTACGCCTTTGACGAATAGGAAGCCAATTAAGCTTGGAACGATAAAAAGAGACGTGATCATATTTACGTAAACCAAAGATAAATCTAATGCAGTTGTTAAGAAGGCGCTCCAACTTATCGAGACGTGATTGGGATAGGTCCGGGTAACACACATCTGCATAGTCGATAATGGGTAAAATTAAGGATTGAGTGAGCAAAAGCTTAGTTTTAAAGGGTAAGAATTTTTTCAAACGATGTAGAGAACGTAAGGTGGCAATGACTTTCCGGCTGACTTCAGCAACCTGAGTCTCCCAACACAATGACTGGTCCAGATGAATGCCTAGATTTTTCACAGTTTTGGAGAAAGGAATTAATGTTCCATTGAAATAAAGTGGAGCAAGGTTACCATAATCAATCCCGGCAAGCATCCTAGGACCACCCACTATGATTGCTTGACATTTTAATGGGTTGACAGTAACCCCAAATCTGTGCGACCAATCTCTAATAGAGACAAGATTGTTATTTAGCTTCATTATGCAGTTATTGAGGTCGTTAGTGCCTGATCGTCTGCATACAGATGATACGAACTGTCGACAGCGGAGGTGATAGAATTAATAAATAACGAAAACATTATGGGAGAAAGTATACCGCCTTGCGGCACACCTGTACCAACGTCCGCCCAGGCAGAACACTGCTGTCCTAGACGAACTGACTGTTGGCGGCCGCGAAGATAGGATGAAAACCAGTCCAAGGCTGGGGTTGAAAATCTAAGATAAGTAAGGTAGGATATGAGGATATCGTGGGTCAACTGTGTTAAAAGCGTTTGAAAAGTCAACAAGCACCATCACTGTTAACTTTTGTTCATCCATACCCTTTCTTATATCATCGGTGACTTTGATAAGGGCAGTGGTGGTACTGTGACTTGGACGAAACCCAGATTGAAAAACGTTCAATAGGTTATATTTTGTTATAAACACGGAGATTTGCTTATGTACACAGGCTTCAAGGACTTTAGAAAGGAAAGAAAGTATAGAAATTGGACGAAAATGATTGGGCAAGGAGGGATTGGAGATTTTAGGGAGTGGTAGTACAAAAGCCCTTTTCCACAGGGGCGGATAAATACCGGAGTCCAAGGAGAAATTAATTATGTGAGTAATTGCTGGTAAAAGGTACTCGTACTTCACGCTAAATATGCAAGATGGAAGCAATGTTACGAAATTAAATGTATCCTCATATCTGACAGGCCATCACCTACACCACTTGTCAGTTATATAAGTTTAGTCAAAGAATATTTTTTTAGTTTTTGTTATAAATACTCGAGATATATTTGAGCTAATAGTTAAATAGCTCAACAATACCTACCTAGGCCAAAGAACTTATCGTCCGCGCCAGCGTCCGCTACCCGTGTTTCAAGTCGCAGAGGCACCGTCAAAGGCATCTTGCGAGTACGACGCTCTTGCAGAAGTCAGAAAACTATTATACATGACGAAGGACGCTTACGTTTTAATTGGATTATTAGGTTATTGAAGATTTTTTATTTCTACTAACCAAAATGTTAATTAAATGTGTTAAGTGTCGTGTCGTGTGTAATAGTCGATATTGTAATCTCAATTTATAAAGCAATCACGCTACTTTTATGTAATCTTTCATGCAGTCTTTTTTCTGATGATGAGTTGAAGATTTTAGAAGATATAGCGATAGTAAATAGATTAAATTTTACCTGAAACCTGATATTTGAATGATAAGATAAATAAGTAGGATCATATTTCATGTTCAATTAGGAGTGATTACGCGAAATCAGCGTTCAAATATTTGTCATTTTCCGACACCGTTGTAATTCGCATGTTATTCCTAGTAATAACTGTTTGTTTAAACGATATTATGATACATCATAATGAAAAACTCAAATACGGCATTAGTGACTGATTTCGATTAAGTTAAGTTAAGTTACGTAAACAGCAAAATATTTAATCACATAGCAGTAAGTCATCGCTAGAGCTATCCTAGGACCACCCACTATGATTGCTTGACATTTTAATGGGTTGACAGTAACCCCAAATCTGTGCGACCAATCTCTAATAGAGACAAGATTGTTATTTAGCTTCATTATGCAGTTATTGAGGTCGTTAGTGCCTGATCGTCTGCATACAGATGATACGAACTGTCGACAGCGGAGGTGATAGAATTAATAAATAACGAAAACATTATGGGAGAAAGTATACCGCCTTGCGGCACACCTGTACCAACGTCCGCCCAGGCAGAACACTGCTGTCCTAGACGAACTGACTGTTGGCGGCCGCGAAGATAGGATGAAAACCAGTCCAAGGCTGGGGTTGAAAATCTAAGATAAGTAAGGTAGGATATGAGGATATCGTGGGTCAACTGTGTTAAAGCGTTTGAAAAGTCAACAAGCACCATCACTGTTAACTTTTGTTCATCCATACCCTTTCTTATATCATCGGTGACTTTGATAAGGGCAGTGGTGGTACTGTGACTTGGACGAAACCCAGATTGAAAAACGTTCAATAGGTTATATTTTGTTATAAACACGGAGATTTGCTTATGTACACAGGCTTCAAGGACTTTAGAAAGGAAAGAAAGTATAGAAATTGGACGAAAATGATTGGGCAAGGAGGGATTGGAGATTTTAGGGAGTGGTAGTACAAAAGCCCTTTTCCACAGGGTCGGATAAATACCGGAGTCCAAGGAGAAATTAATTATGTGAGTAATTGCTGGTAAAAGGTACTCGTACTTCACGCTAAATATACAGGATGGAAGCAATGTTACGAAATTAAATGTATCCTCATATCTGACAGGCCATCACCTACACCACTTGTCAGTTATATAAGTTTAGTCAAAGAATATTTTTTTAGTTTTTGTTATAAATACTCGAGATATATTTGAGCTAATAGTTAAATAGCTCAACAATACCTACCTAGGCCAAAGAACTTATCGTCCGCGCCAGCGTCCGCTACCCGTGTTTCAAGTCGCAGAGGCACCGTCAAAGGCATCTTGCGAGTACGACGCTCTTGCAGAAGTCAGAAAACTATTATACATGACGAAGGACGCTTACGTTTTAATTGGATTATTAGGTTATTGAAGATTTTTTATTTCTACTAACCAAAATGTTAATTAAATGTGTTAAGTGTCGTGTCGTGTGTAATAGTCGATATTGTAATCTCAATTTATAAAGCAATCACGCTACTTTTATGTAATCTTTCATGCAGTCTTTTTTCTGATGATGAGTTGAAGATTTTAGAAGATATAGCGATAGTAAATAGATTAAATTTTACCTGAAACCTGATATTTGAATGATAAGATAAATAAGTAGGATCATATTTCATGTTCAATTAGGAGTGATTACGCGAAATCAGCGTTCAAATATTTGTCATTTTCCGACACCGTTGTAATTCGCATGTTATTCCTAGTAATAACTGTTTGTTTAAACGATATTATGATACATCATAATGAAAAACTCAAATACGGCATTAGTGACTGATTTCGATTAAGTTAAGTTAAGTTACGTAAACAGCAAAATATTTAATCACATAGCAGTAAGTCATCGCTAGAGCTATCTTAGGAGAAAATAATATCTGTAGATGTACATAATTGAAATATGAAACTATTGTTAGACTGAAAAGTTCACAACATAGCAAAAGCTTACATAGAAAAAATATTTTTTTTGATAGAATTTGATTTGATTATTCAATATTGCCTTAGAGAGCGATATAGCGGTCATACAATTTTTCGATACTATTTTTGTAGTTCGATTTGTCTTTAGCCTTAAAACAGGCTTCAGTCTCGGCGATTACCTCTTCATCAGCGCTTCAAATTTCTGTTCAGCGAGCATTCTCTTGAGGTCTGAGAACAGGAAAAAGTCGCTGGGCGCCAAATCTGTAGAAGACGGTGGATGCGGAACCAATACGAAGCCCAATTCATGGAATTTTGCCATCGTTTTCATTGATTTGTGACACTTCTTCAAACGGGGCCGTTTTTCTTTCATTTTTTCATTCATCTAGAATATGTCCAAGACGTTCCTTTCATATCTTTGGGGCCCCAGGTTTCTTAATCCATTTCACTTTTCGGTTATCCAAAATTATTTTGTGGACTTTTTTGATGTTTTCGGTGGTAACAGCCTCTTTGGAGCGTCCACTGCGTGCATCGTCCTCGGTGATCATTTCACCTCGTTTAAACTTTGCAAACCACTTCTCAATGGTTGATATTCCTGGTGCAAAGTCTGAATAATGTTTATCAAGCCAAGCCTTGGCTTTAATAGTATTTTTTTCGTCAAAAAGTTATGCTTTCTTAACATATGAAATTCCTTTTTATCCATTTTTTTAAACAAACAAAAGTTTCTTCACTCAAAATACTATATCTAGTACGACAGTTACTAATAATACTAATAGTACGACTAATAGTACGACAATTGTCAAATTTATTCACGTGTATTTTGAAGGTTAGGACTAACTAAAAATCATATTAATTTAATACTAGTAGCGCCTCGAACTTTTCAGAACACCTATTATACTACTAATTATTATCATTATTACATGTTACGACAATATCCAAATTTCTGAAGACATAAATTTTGTTCTGTACTCTTCTTTGTGCTTTTGCCTATTAGTAGATGCAATTTCTTGCTACTTGTAAAGGTAAATAATATAGTATGCCGCTATGCTGGTAGGGAGAAGCAACTGTAGGAGATGCTTTATTTTTGAAATCAGATGATTTTCTATTATGGCTATATATTTCTTCAACTTCGGAATTATGGCCGTAATAATATATTGATATATGTTAATAAATAATAGTAAAGACTTTTAAATGCAGGTAGCAGGTACGCAATTCCATGACCCACGCGGAAAATTACATATTTTAAGAACGTGTAAGAATATTTCGATCGCATTATTATAGTGCAAGTAATTAATCATAACTTTTCAAAGAGCAGCATTTCATTTGCATAAGACGGTTAATTACTCAATTAGTAAATATCTTCCTATAAGTTACAGGCGCATCAGACTCTAGGTGCCTAAGTGATGAGCATATAAGAAATTACACAACTCTTAATCGCTTAACGTAGCATTTTGTTCTGCATAAAAAATTACGAAATACCTTTTTTTATTTCTAAGATTTTGTGCTTTGAAAAGAATTAAACTTATTCTATAACGTAAGAAATATATATTTTATTACTCAAACCTAAAAAAAAATCTTTTAGAAACTACTACTTTTCGTAATGAGGTAGGAAGAGCCAGGCGAAAGGAACTTATTTTATAATAATAATTTTTACAATTCATTATTCAAATACCGATAAGATAAATAATATTCCCTACTAGTAGATAGATTACTCTTTTCCGGAATATTATCACGAGAACGACTAGGACGTACGTCATGTGCTAGTGAATTCCTCAAATTAACCGCCTTTACAGTGAAGGATTCACCAAGTCGGCTTGAGGAATTCATTAAATCTTTATTCTTTAAAACAGCCTTTGTTTGTTTTGAAGAATAAAGATTTAATGGTCCGGCATAGAACTCCGCAAGATTCATAATATTCAAAGCGTCACAATAGCACGAGGATGGAAAATGAAAAAATAAGAAAGAAAACACATGTTTCAACGTTTACGTATAACGTGCCACTTCAAGTGACCTTTATAAACATACACTTTTACGTAGATCAAAAATAAAGCGTATACATAGGTTCTAAAGACGTTCTAATTTATTCAGTAGTTCTTCCCTAGCGTTTCTAAAACAAACATTAGCATAGTTAATGAGAGGAAGGAGAAGTGCTTGAGCTAAAGTTATGTTTGTATTAAGAGGTAATAATATTTCGAGACGTTTGAGAGATTCAATGGAGTAAGTTAAGGTCACCTTCCTGCAAACTGCTGCAGGAAGGTGACATGCTAATGTGAGTCATTCAAGGCAAATGAGAATCAAAGATAGCTCCTAATTCCTTAGCCATATCTGAATGTTAACATAAGTTACAACAGGGAGTTTCGAATGGTTTAATAAGTTAAGCATATAGGAGTTGAGATTTAGCAGGGTTAACAAGAGAACCAAAGGAAGGCTCAATTGCTTATGTTACTCAAATCAACATACACCATGTAAATAAGCTTCCATTACATCTTCGATTTTGAAGTGGCTGTAGGCTATACAGCCACTTCAATCACGTAGTCACAGCATCAGCGTAGAGATGAAAGTGAGACAAGAAAACATTTGTGAGAGCATCTAATGAAAATAGAGAAGAGGGGTGGAGAAAGTACTCCCCTCAGGAATATATCACTGAGAGCGGAAACACTATGAGCGACCTCTAAGGTAACAATCACACCACGAAATCGTTTAAAGGCGAAAGAATAGCAAAAATTATGTCATTATCAACGGAATTAAATACACTTCTGAAGCCCAATAGAGTTAAACCAGTGAGAGATTTGTTGTCCATAGCCCAGCGGATATCATCTGACACTTTGATCTGTGAGCTTACTGTGCTGTGGCTGTGTGGGACGAAAATCGGAGTGAAAAAGACTCGGCAGGCAGAAAAAAAGGTAGAAATTGCAAAAGTTGTCTTTGAACTATATTTTATAGCTCGGGACAAAATCGGGGGAATATAGGTAAGGCAAAATTGTGACAAAACGAAGAATTGAAAGTTTTCGGATAAAGGCTTTTTTTCAGTGTGTCGGAAAGGAGCTTGTTTGTACCGGCACCCGTATATGTATGAATACATTTAATTAAAACAACAAGAATCGTTCCTCTCAATAGTAATACTGAAGAATTTGAAAGAAATGATGACCAAATGTGCGCCGGAAAAGGTAACAAAAATAACCAAAATTTTTAGTTGAATAAGATATTGCTGTCTATTCTTAGGTTTTAAGTATTACATATGAAATTTTGAACCTAAGCCATGAATACAAATGCTACTCGTACCTATTTACATTTACAAATTTTGAACCTAAGCCATGAATACAAATGCTACTCGTACATAGACTTTTGGAAAAATTTTACAGGTCGTCGTTCTATCCAGTAAGCTCTTCTATGTCCATGGCACATGGCATTTTATTATAACTTTTTTTTCACATTTATCTTCACATTATTTGTGATATTTTATTAGCCTGCTAACAAGTAAAAACATATCCTATTGTTTAGGATTGCAATTCTGAACTTACACATTTGTAGAATTTTAATTTATGTAAATTCCAAAGTCCACAATCAGTATGTAACGTTTTAATAATGTCTCGCATACTTATCAAGTGCTTCCAAATCTATAGTAATATAATTATAAAGATGTATACCATACTTGGCTAAAACATCCTAATTTACATAGAGAAGATGGCTGGTTTCTGCCAGCAACAAGGAGGCACTTGGAATGCGGTAATTATTACCATTGCACGCCCTCAAGATACCGTTTGCTCATTTTGCGTAGATCGGACCAGATATTGATAACTATAAAGCTGACGATAGCCGGTTTAACTAACATCAGAACCTCGAGCAGTTCCTTATGACCGCGGGCGCTGAAAAACACCCGAATAATAAAAAAGAAATTAAACGCGAAAAATCCGTAAATAATACAAGAAATCACTATTCATCTACACAAAAAACATCTGAAAGCGTACATTCGCGTTAAATTGCAAATTAAACAATAATTTTTTTAAAGGAAGCCTTTACTTTTTGTAACCATGTTTTAGCGGTAATAGTCATTTAAGTATTCAAGTTTTAAAATATTGATATAGTCTTTAAGATTTGATATGTTGTTAACAGATACAAAATTAGCCGAGCGAAGAGAATACCTTGGAATAAATTATTGTATAGATAAACATTATTACGATACTGATAAAACTTTAAACAATTACTTTTATGTGCAATGACTAATAAATACTTTTACGTGTTTTGTTACAATTGCGTTACAATGTGCAAAGGAATTAAAAATATCTTTTGTAAACAAGACACTACTTAATTGCAAAGATAGCAAACACAATGTTCTATCCTTCCACATAATAGAAGTAAACATTTAAATTAAATATATATATTTTTCATAAATAGTATTTTTTTTGTTTATATTATACAAAAAAAATAAACCTATCTATTGATGATTTTTGTCTTTATAGTTATTGTTGTTTCCACTGTCAAATTAACCTTTAAATATCTATATTCAGATTATCGTGGCTCTCAGCTTTCAATTTGGGTTTAATACACCGGGGATTTGAAACCTCCTTGTCCATCTTCTGGTAAACTTAAAAAAGTATTTATTAATATTATTTGGATCGTTTAAGGTTAAATCAGGATCAGATTAACATTGATATTACAACTTTTGCAGGTCTAACAAATTATTATTAATAAAATTGTTAAAATTCTCTCACTCACTTTATTGTTGTTGTCGCAAGATTTCCTAATGAACGATAATAGTCCTTTGCGCTATCTGTTCTGTTTTCTTTTTATGTGTCTTTGTAAGATTTATTTGTTTGCTTGATACAACAATATACTCCATATTGTTGTATTGCTTTATCTCGTGAGGCCATCACGAATTTCATGTTATCTATTATCCATAGCTTAGGTTTCCCTTTAACTATTTTTTCGGCACTTAGGTATGTTTGTCAAAAATATTTTCGATCATTATAATCTCTACCATATTATTGACATATAAAATAAAATGGTAAAAATCTGATGCCAAGGTAACAACAATACGGTGGTCAAAAGACAAAATTATATTTTTAAACAAAGTGTGATTAATATCTTTCAGATCGGCAGAATTTAGCAGGTTTAATAGGTTGATTTTTCTAATATTGAAATCAGTTGGTACCATTTTTGGACACTAATGCAAATATTGTGTATAAAGTCACGTCAGTCAAGTCAGTGTATAAAGTCACTTTATACACAATATTGCTTTCCCATTATCCTCCAATACAAAAATCGTGCCTCTGCGTCTCCAATGCTTTCGCTTCAGTTCCTTTGCAACTTTTCTCACAATGTGAAGTAGTTGGCGATCATGTTTAGTAAGGTATTCGTTTTTGTAGAAGGAACTGACAGATCCGGATAGACCCATGCGCTCCCAATGGCCGCCCGTCGGGTAAGTACCACCTCACAGAATACCGGTGTGAAATAGCAACATAATGTTGTTATTTATCCTAAGATTAGTGACTGAACGGGAGATTTATTTACTGGCATTTCACCATAGTCCTCAACAGTGACAAAGCATCTGCATTTTTATTTATAATCAAGGATAGATATCTATAGGCCGCAGTGATCACATCCCATCAGAATTTTTATCATTCCAATTCAAATATCAAAGTACCATAATACAACAAAAAATAATAGAGATAACTATAAAATATATCACTGTCGGCAGGTGGGAAAGAAATACTTAGTTAGGTATTTAATTTTTGGCGATTATATATACTATTATTTCACTTAAAATAATAATTTATATATTTTAATTTAATAACTTATTTCATTATATTTATTAACCGTATAAACATGTAGTATTTACAATATGTGTAATATAGAACTTGATGATAATTTTTTCTCTTGCTCTTCTCATAGCTCTTCCGATAATAACTATGCTAATGCCTTTAGTGAGGACTCCATCACTTTGCATGATCAACTAGTAGCCGAGTTTCATAATTTCGGCAAGAATCTTTTATCTACATTTGATTCTAAATGCATTGATGCCATCCTTATCTCTGAAACTTTTCTTAAACCCGCCCTTGCATCCATACAGTACTGTCTCCCTGGTTTCCAACTGATACGTAATGATAGGGTTGGCAGGCGATATGGTGGAGTAGCCATTTACCTTAGAGCGGATATTCCTTATATAATATTGGATCAGTCACCTAGTGTATACTCAAATTTTGCTGAGCATTTATTTATTGAAATAACTTTTAGCCATTCTAAAACTTTGCTTGGTGTATATTATTCGCCCTCTCGTAATGTTGATTATTTTTCTTCTTTGGAAGAAAAACTTGGAAATTTAACTCCACTTTATGATCATACTATTATACTGGGTGACTTTAACACGTGCCTCTTGAGAAATGACTTACGTAGTAAGAAACTCCACTTCCTTGTCTCCTCTGTTAACTTACATATTCTTCCTCTCGCTGCTACTCACCATTCCCCTAACTGTACCCCCTCACTTCTAGACCTTCTTCTTGTTTCTGATGCTGAACGCGTTGCTTCACACGGTCAACTACCTGCTTCATTTTCGTACCACGACCTTATCTTCCTTTCTTATAAGATCCAACGTCCTAGACGCAGATCTAAATTCTTACTCCTTAGAAACTTTAAGTCGATTGATTTGGAGCGTTTGAGAAATGATGCAAATAGTATTGATTGGTCCCGTGTTTTCATTCCTGAAAATATCAATGATAAGATCCATGCTTTCAACAACATGCTTTCAACAACATTATTTTGAACCTTTTTGATGTACATGCTCCACTTAAGCAAGTTAGAGTAAAGCACCTTCCAGCTCCCTGGCTTACACAGTCTATTAAAAAACTTATGTCCAAAAGAGATAAGGCTAAGAGACATTTCAAGAAGCATCCAACCGACAATAATTTGTCTACTTTTAAAACCCTTCGTAATCGTTGTAGTAAGATGTGTCGTGATGCTAAAAGGAGATATATTCATTGTGCAATTGAAAATTCATCTACCGCTCAGATGTGGAAATTCCTTAGAACTCTTGGTGTAGGAAAGTCATCTGGTAATGCTCAGGTCTCGTTTGATTTGACTACAATCAACCGTCACTTTTCTGTACCCCCTATTTCTATTAATGGCTCTGCCAAATCTTCAACTCTTAACCTCCTTTCTAAAATTCCAAGGCCGTTGTGCTCTCCTTTCATTTTCAGTACAGTTGATGAGAATGACATTAAAAAATCACTTCAGTCTATTTCTACGAAAGCCATTGGTTATAATAATCTGTGCATTCAAATGATTAAACCTATCACGAATGAACTTGCTCCTGTAATAACTCACTTTATCAATTGTTCACTAGAAACAAGGTCCTTTCCAACACTCTGGAAAAAGCCTTTGTCATTCCCTTCCGAAAACTCTCAACCCCTCGTCTTTGTCCCAATTTCGCCCTATCTCTATTCTCCCGATTTTATCCAAAGTGCTGGAGAATGTAGTACAAAGCCAACTCTCGCAATTTCTGACTTTACACGGCCTGCTAAGTCCTTTTCAATCCGGTTTTCGTCCCGGCCACAGCACAGTTAGCGCTCTGATTAAAGTGTCAGATGACATTCGCTGGGCTATGGACAACAAATCTCTCACTGTTTTAACACTATTGGACTTCAGCAGTGCATTTAATTCCGTTGATTATGACATACTTCTCGGTATTCTTTCGTCCTTAAACATGTCACCCTCAGCAATTTCCTGGTTTGATTCTTACCTTAGAGGTCGCTCACAGTGTGTCCGCCTTGAGGAGGATTTCTCTGAGTGGTGTGATATTACTGCGGGTGTTCCTCAGGGTGGTGTTCTTTCTCCACTCCTCTTCTCTATTTTCATCAATGCTCTTACAAATGTTATCTCGTCTCACTTTCATCCCTACGCTGATGATCTGCAACTATACCGCCACTTCAAAATAGAAAGAAAAGAAAGAAGAAAGAAAGAAAGTACTTTATTCATTGCCACAACTCAAGTACCACATAAGTAAACTTAATGTAAAAAAATAATAATAATAACAATAATATTTTATTGGGTTGCAGCAACAAAACGGTGTCCGACTCAGCATAATGCTGTAGCAATGGTAAACCACAACTACAGCGCTGGTATTCTGTCAAAAACCTTTTTTTTTTTTTTTTTTCGCGAGCAGTCGTCAGGCTTTATGTACTACATGATGAATATATAAATAACAACAAAAGACGTAATAATAATAATAAATATAGAAATACCCCATACAACAATAATAATAATAATATAATTCCGCAACGAGGACTAACAAATTTTAACCACTATTAACCTAATTGCCATGTAAAAGAAGTGACATATACCTAATTTTAAAACTAGCCTTAGATTGGTACCCACGAAGAGGTGGTGGTAGGTTGTTCCAACACTTGGTGGCTAAGTAACGAAAACTACCTCGAAAAGCGGCAGTGACGTGTCCTGGAACAGTTAGCAAATATTTCGAGCCACGCGTATTATGATGGTTATATTCACTAGACCAAGTAAGCTTTTTATATAAATAATCTGGTGCATTGTTTTTTATAACACCAAACAATAAGCAAGCGAATTGTAACTCTATTCGCTGTGACATATTAAGTAGCTTGCCTTTGTTTAGATATGTGGAAATATGTGTTCTAGGAGGAATATTAAAGCAAAAGCGAGCACATGCATTTTGGACTCGCTGAAGAAGTTTTAATGATTTGGCTAGAAGACATGGACCATAGACAGTGATGCAGTAATTTAATTTTGATAATACTAGACTTTCACAGAGGGTGACTCTAAGGTTAATATTAAGGAAACTACGAACTTTATATAATATCTTCAATCGATAAAAACAAACACGTGCAACATCTATGACATAGCTCTCAAAGCGAAGTAAGCCATCCATTTTAAGCCCAAGATTGCGAGCTTCATCAACCCGCTGAACCGCTTCACCTTGCAGATATATGCTGATATTACTCTCCGTTATTTTAGTTATTTGGTTTATTGTTCCTAAAACAATGTATTTAGTTTTAGATGGGTTAAGATTGAGTGAATTAATCTTCGACCATTCAGCAATGCGCTCCATGTCCATATTTATTTTATTTATGCCCTCTGTTATATCTTTGGATTGAAAGGACAAGTATAATTGAACATCATCAGCATACATATGATACTGGCAGTCTTTTATGACGCCAGTCAAGTCAGCACAGTAAAGTATGAACAATAGAGGCCCTAGTATAGAACCCTGAGGAACGCCCCTAGTAACAGGTAGAGAGTTCGACCTAATTACGCCCGACCCATCTCGCTTACGCAGTTCAACAAGCTGATGTCGACCACTGAGGTAACTTTCAAACCACCTGATCGTACTATATTCAAATCCATAAAAAGCCATTTATAAAATACAAGATGTGGAGGAAGCTATTTTCATGCTGAATGTTGATTTGAGTAACATATGCAATTGGGCAAAGTCCTTCGGTCTTCTTGTTAATCCTGCTAAATCTCAAGTCCTGATAGTAGGCACGTCCTATATGCTTAACTCATTAGACCATTCAAAACTCCCTGCTGTAACTTACGACAACATACAGATTCCATACACAGATACAGCTAAAAACTTAGGAGTTATCTTTGACACTCGCCTGTCTTGGGTGACTCACATTAGCATGGTTTGCAGCAAGGTGACCTACTCCTTTCAATCTCTCAAACGTCTCCAAATGTTTTTACCTCTAAATACCAAGATAACTTTAGCTCAAGCTCTTCTACTTCCTCTCATTGACTATGCTGATGTTTGTTTTCTGGACGCTTCGGAAGAACTGCTGGACAAACTAGAACGTCGTCAGAACTTATGTATACGTTTTATTTTTGGCCTACGTAAGTTTGATCACGTGTCTGAATATAGAGCTCAATTGAAATGGCTCCTCATCCGTAAGCGTCGTGACTTACATGTGCTATCTTTTCTTTACTTTTTCCTTTCCATCCCCGTGCTCCTCCATATCTCTTTGAACGCTTTGAATATCTTGAGCCGCGCGGGGTTCCGTGCCGGACCATTAAATCTTTACTCCTTAAAACACCTTCTCATTCTTCTAGGCGATATGGTGAATCCTTCACTGTAAAGGCAGCCACGTTATGGAACTCACTACCACATGATATACGTGCTAGTTCTTCTCGAGAAATATTCCGGAAAAGAGTGACGGAGCACTATCTTTCTAATTAAAATTGTAAATAATAACTTATCTGCATTTATGTATTATTATTGTATTGATAATTACTATTAAATATTTAATGTAATATTGGTAAGTATATGTGTTTATATGTTTGTATGTGTGTATATTTATATATATTTAGACATTATATTTAAACATTTAGTAATATTGTATAATATGTGTAGGTCATTGCCCCGCTGTGGGCACTTACAGGCAGCTACTTTGTTATAGTTTTTTTTTTTTTTCCCTCTTTGCCAATTATATTAGTTAAGTTATTATGTTAATTAAGTACACAACTACCTACTTGAATAATAATAATAGTTTTCTCTTTCCTCATGGGTTTGCTGGAAGAGAACTCTGCTTAGGGTTAAGCTCGCCTTTGTGCATTTATTTTGTATATTATTAAACTTGTAAATTTTTCATAATGTGTACAATAAAGAATAAATAAAGAATAAATAAAACTATAATAATAAAGTCATATAACATTACCGTAATAATCAATTGCCAAGAAATAAAAAAGTTGACTGAAAGAGTAAAAATTTTCAATCTAAATCCAATAGACAGAACAAATGCTCAAAGTCCCGGTGAACTTTAAATGCCAACGTTTAAGGTAAGTAACCTGACTTACTGCAACAATTTGACTAAAGAACTCCTAACTATAGTCGGGTTATAGAGATAAGTAAATCTGATATATATATATAAATTGATTTTCCTAGGACTAAGCGAATCGAATATTCGGTCGAAAGATTGTATCCTTTGTAAAACGTTGAAATGAATGAAGCACATAAATACTCGTAGATTAAGAAATTATATTTTGATGATAAATATAATTTCTAAAGCATAATTTTATTTATTTAATACTGACGTACCGGCTTCTCACGGTGTCAGACCTTCAGAAAGTTCCTATTATTCATTATCCGATTACCTCTCGATAAATAAATATTAAAATTCCTTTTTGCCTAAGCCTAATCATATCCGAAACCGAAACACATACATATTATATATACACTTACATTCACACAACACCAGCGCTGAAAATAAGGCAAACAAAATTATAAAACAGATGATATCCTTAGTAATTCTTTACCCTTGCCAAACAAACATGAATTTGGACGAATATTTATTAGTGGTACCTCACTCTTCGTAGGTAACGGACTCCCTGAGATCACTATTCTCAGCACTCCCGCCCCTTGAGATCGGAATCGTTCTTTTTTTGCTTATGCATGCAAGCGGCTCACCTGATGGTAAGTGATGACCGTCGCCGACGTACATCTGCAATACCAGAGGTGCTGTAGGTGCGTGCCGGCCTTTAATTGAATTGGGAGGGAGGAAGACGGGGGATGGGGAGAGGGAGTGGGTCTCCTCACTCACCGAACGAAAGCCAGAAGCATAAGATCCCTCTACTTCATGCCGGTATTCTGCGAGGCCATGGTACTACCCCGGTCGTGCCGGCCCATTCGAGCAGCAGCAAAAGCCGCCGCTTGGCTCTACTACCTACAATCCTGTTGTTCCTTGGTTTTGCTACACACCACACATAGCCCACCGTGGAGAGAGCGAACAGCGCATCGTAATAACGACATTTATCTCTTCCCGTGGCCCAAATTTAGCGGCCGCGCCAGAGTCTTAGGGATATAAATAGTGGCTCATTGCAACACCAACTATCTTCTCCCGCCACAACTCCCGCGAGCAACTCCCGCTCGACTATCGAGGGTGGGAAGAGCGCTGCAAAGCAATATTAAAAGTACGAAGTTACGCTAATACCGCCACCCTGGGCCGGCCCGCTGTGCTTGTTTGTTCTTGTAGGTTTTATTCGCTTTGCCGTGGGAAATTAAACTACAGCTAATAATGCAAATCGATTGAGATGTTTATAAGAATACTTATGGGAGAATGTCAATAACAAAAAAAAAATACAAGTGTCTCTTATAGTTACGTATACTATGCGATTAAAAAAAAACAGGCACCACGGAGTGTAGCAGGGTTTTGTTACTAGTATTACTACAGCTACTACTGGAACTACTCCTGCTACTGCTGCTACTACTACTAGCACTGCTGCAGCTGCCGCTACTACTGCTGCTACTACTACTAGCACTGCTGCAGCTGCCGCTACTACTGCTGCTACTACTACTAGCACTGCTGCAGCTGCCGCTACTACTGCTGCTACTACTACTAGCACTGCTGCAGCTGCCGCTACTACTGCTGCTACTTCATTAGACTATCTTAGACCAATCCTGAATATCCATTAATTTTACAACTTCCAACCATCTATAAGTAAGCGCTATCAAAATTCGCCTTATATTTATTGGAAGATTTTGTATTCACTACGCAGGCAATCGTGTACCTTCGCACTAGCGATTCAGTTGGAATTTCCGCCATCATTCGGTCGATGCAGGTTAGGCATTTGGAGAGAGATATAGTATATTCCCCCATACACTAATCATCTAGTCTTATACTTTTTTTAAGAAGAGCTAAATTAATTAAAATTAAAAGATTGACACCTAACACGACATAATTATTTAAATGTTTTAAAACCGATATGATACTTAATTGAAATAGATTATTACAATCGCATTGGTCACCGTTATGGTACCTGTGACGTATTCTTTTTCAGTTTTATGCGGCCTACGCACATCTGTGTCTATATACATTGTTCGTCAATACTTGTTAAAGTTCTAAACAATTGTTCTGTTTGTACGACTATACAACTAGACTGCAGAATCGACTCAATTACAATACCTATGAACAAACGTACCTATGAACAAACGCAAACGTTTTTATTAAAGAGTTGGTTTTTTTTTTCTTTTACAACCCGCCTTTTTCTATCATAGGCCTTTCCATGAGTAAGTGCATAGAAGATTTGGTCATACTTAGCACGATGTGCCGGCGGGTTTATGAGCGCAGTGCTGGAAGCCTCGTACTAGTGATGTTGTCCACATCACTATCATATGGTATTTAGGTTTGGCATATTCGGAAGGTTATTCTGTCACCAGCCGCTCGCCAGAACCTTTTATATAGTGCAGCAGAGTGCACCGCGTGCAGAATAGGTTGACCTAGTGAGAAAAAGATGGTACATAAATACATCTTTACATTCTGCTGCTACTGATGCTGTAGCTGATGGGTACTTAGTTTCTACTAAATAATACTACTGGTTTTGAAAAAACATGGCATAAATGACAATGACATTTACAACTCAGCTTCGATTAATCGATGATTTAAAAGGAATCGCTGGTACATGCATAAATCTTGAAGGTTCTCCAGCGGTTCATAACCTGAACTTATTGCGTAATAACTTCCGTTGAGTGGCCGCTCCAAATGGGCTTGGCGAGCCTACTTCGAATGTGGGTTGGTTTGGAGAGTTATGGAAGAGAATTTTTGTTATTGCTTAGCACTGCTCTTCTTGCCCTTCACAGCCACAGCGATTCACCTTTCTGCCTGACCTTCGTGACTCTGGCTAGTACTTACAAGCGCACACGTTCCCAATGCCTCCGGGTACGACGGACACGGGGGTCAGTTGCCCACGTGGGTTTGGAGACCGAGTTGGTAGAACGTTCTTGTTCCGGAGATGGAGCCATTTACTACGCCCGGCACTAGTGGGGTCACGGATGTGTACGAAAGCGTTCCTCTGGCCCTGCTTATAAGCGGCAATGGTGGAACACCGTGGGGTTTAAGTCGGTGCAACCCGACATTACCCGTCCTTGGCCCCGCGAGGGCGGGACGGCGATGGGTATTTACCCATGTATAAAAAAATCCATATCCTTGGAGGCGGTGGTTATCCGGTCTTGCTGTCCACTTCTGGATATATTAGTCGAAAATATTCATACAACAATAATAACTACGTAATAAATTACGTTATTTCTCGTAAGTAATTAGGTTTAGATTTAAGTCATTATTTAGTTATCATAGATATAGATTTTGGGAGTATTTTATAACTTTATACGGCATAATCTTTTTATTTTTATTGGAGAAAGAAAACTTGTTTATCAAAACAATAAATTCCAATCATCTATTTACCGGCTAGAAAACGATGAATCATATATGTGAAATATAATATATTCATGCAGAGTTTCAAGTTTTATTATTTATTAAGCTGATCAAATAACTGAGAGAATAAACAAACAGGTTTAACAAATTGAAAGTGCGTAAAATAATACAGACTTAAATTTTTCTTAATGTTTAAGTTTTCATAAAATTCTGGATTTTGCTAGATCTCTATTTAATTAATTTAGTATTTAATAAAAATTAAAATGTTTATTTAAGCTAAATAAAAGGGAAAGAAAAATATAGTTGATTGGGTTTATGAAGAGCAGTTCATTTAGTCATTCATTAATTTCAAAAATGCAAGGACTAAGTATTCAAGAAAAGAGATATCAAATCTGTGCTACTGTTAAATTTTTTTTGTTACCTGACGGAAGAAGACGGAAACGGATTTTTTTTTAGAAAAAATACGTTAATTTTCACTGTAAGGATTTTTTTCCGGGTCTTGGAGGAAGTTTACATGCATAATAAATTGCACATGGACAAACACCCAGTAAAGGTGGCTTTACTGGGTGTTTGTCCTACTACAACTTTTGTTTGTAGTCCATACAAATACTAGACCCTCATTCGAACCCTCAACAGCTAAACGCCACGCAGCTCACAACGCCGCACCTAAACGCCTCCGAGTACTACGCCGCCGCCATGTAGTTATCAATTTAAAATAAATTTGTTTTAAATCGGCATTTCCACAACCGTAATATGTTTACTATGCATATTAGTGCCATAATGTGAGAGGGTGAGCTTGATCGTAAAATATAAAATTTAATATTAAATCGCGATGAAAGGTACGAATATAAACCCACACGCAGTAAGTATTAGATATCTTGAAAAACATTAAGAAAACTGAACTTATCGCACTGAGTGCTCGTAATCGTAATTTGTAATTCTTTACGTATATAATGTTAGTTAACTAAACTTTTTTAAATAAAACTTGTTTATATTACTATGACGACCGCGTGGCTCTGTGTTTAGCGTACCTGACTGCTGAGCCGTGGCTCTTCATCTCTTCATTGAATTCCACCCGAAACCGATGAGTGTGCAAGATACAAATGATTGATTTTCGTGTCTGGTTGTTTTGTGTGCGTCTCGTGTCTGTGACACTGCATCTGAACCACCTTACGATTTTACTGCAAAAGCGTTATTTCAGGTATGGGAAGGTAAAGAGAAGTGAGTGCCTCTGTGTTCGCGCCGTTTTTGTGTATAAAATCAAAATTAAACGCTATAAAATCCATAAATAATAGTTTCATTTCAAATACAAAAATAATAATACTAAGAGTAATAAAATTAATTAAATATACTTTATTGTACACCAATAAACAAAAATTATAATTATTTAATAAGTTATAGTCACATATATACATTTACATCATAAACATATATTACACACACACTAACTGCATTATACTGTTTGCAACTTGTCGAAGTAGAAGAGAAATTAAAAGGAAAGAAAAATATAGTTGATTGGGTTTATGAACAGCAGTTCATTTAGTCATTCATTAATTTCAAAATGCAAGGACTAAGTATTCAAGAAAAGAGTTATCAAATCTGTGCTACTGTTAAATTTTTTTTGTTACCTGACGGAAGAAGACGGAAACGGATATTTTTTTAGAAAAAATACGTTAATTTTCACTGTAAGGATTTTTTTCCGGGTCTTGGAGGAAGTTTACATGCATAATAAATTGCACATGGACAAACACCCAGTAAAGGTGGCTTTACTGGGTGTTTGTCCTACTACAACTTTTGTTTGTAGTCCATACAAATACTAGACCCTCATTCGAACCCTCAACAGCTAAACGCCACGCAGCTCACAGCGCCGCACCTAAACGCCTCCGAGTACTACGCCGCCGCCATGTAGTCATCAATTTAAAATAAATTTGTTTTAAATCGGCATTTCCACAACCGTAATATGTTTACTATGCATATTAGTGCCATAATGTGAGAGGGTGAGCTTGATCGTAAAATATAAAATTTAATATTAAATCGCGATGAAAGGTACGAATATAAACCCACATGCAGTAAGTATTAGATATCTTGAAAAACATTAAGAAAACTGAACTTATCGCACTGAGTGCTCGTAATCGTAATTTGTAATTCTTTACGTATATAATGTTAGTTAACTAAACTTTTTTTTAAATAAAACTTGTTTATATTACCTGTATGTTTTGGCAAGTGTAGACGAGACCAGAGATTACAAAAAAAACAAGAAAACCTTGTGCTATTTATGCCCTTCTTTACACTTATTCTAACAATTATTGAACACTTTTTAGTAACGCTTTAAAACCTGTGTTACCAGTATGCTGCAAGAGCCTTTAAAAAGTTACGCCTTATGTCTGAATGAGAGATTTAAGATAAACTCTGAAGTTTATCTTAAATCTCTCGTATACAGTAATAAGATTTGTTATTATTTCCAACACTTTCTAGAACAGTATTAAATTTTCTGGAAATTGCCACGTTACATCTATTTAAAGGGCAGGCCAGTAAAAATAGATATTTGTCGCAGAGACACATGCTATAGCCGTACGACTTTCATCTAAGTCGCAAAACGACGAATTGTTTATATTACTATGACGACCGCGTGGCTCTGTGTTTAGCGTACCTGACTGCTGAGCCGTGGCTCTTCATCTCGATCATTGAATTCCACCCGAAACCGATGAGTGTGCAAGACACAAATGATTGATTTTCGTGTCTGGTTGTTTTGTGTGCGTCTCGTGTCTGTGACACTGCATCTGAACCACCTTACGATTTTACTGCAAAAGCGTTATTTCAGGTATGGGAAGGTAAAGAGAAGTGAGTGCCTCTGTGTTCGCGCCGTTTTTGTGTATAAAATCAAAATTAAACGCTATAAAATCCATAAATAATAGTTTCATTTCAAATACAAAAATAATATTAGATGCGCAGTTGACAACTGCCGATAGTATTTGGAAGTTGGCGCCGTGACCGACAACGAAGGACATCTTCACATCGTCCAATTTCATTTAGGGCGATAGCTGCCACATGCGTCTTGCTTGTGAATAGGCGCTGCTTGGTCAGCTCGGGTCCGCATATCCAGCAATTTTTATCTACGTTTGTTATTTTTCTGTATCATAGGGAGCTTCATTAGGAAACGGTGGTTGATTGTAAAAAATATGAAAATTTACAAAAGAAATTTGAATTTCTTACATGAAATAAAGAATTTTCATTCTTTAAATTCATTATCATTACGATGAATGATAATGCGTTTTACAATGACACTGCAGTGCGTTGGTTTCAGAGGAAGACAAGAGGAAACACGTAAGATCACGTACAGTAATACTACTGTACGTGATCTTACAGAATAGCTCCGATGCTTCCATAATGAGCATTTTCATGAATTAGGAACGGCTTAGAAAAACATTTGATGTTTACGACGAGACATATAAACATCAAAATGATTACTTCAAGTCGATTTATGGCTGTTAATTTTGACTTTGAAACTTCTATTGATTTCGCTACCTCATTGCGTGTATGATTTTAAACTTAATGGCTTAGCCCTGGAAAAAAACTTATAGCGATGCCTAACCCAATTTAAATACAAAAATAATAATACTAAGAGTAATAAAATTAATTAAATATACTTTATTGTACACCAATAAACAAAAATTATAATTATTTAATAAGTTATAGTCACATATATACATTTACATCATAAACATATATTACACACACACTAACTGCATTATACTGTTTGCAACTTGTCGAAGTAGAAGAGAAATTAAAAAGAAAATAAACGGATTTTTTGTTCAATAATAATGCAAGATCACATATTCCCCAGAAAATTGCATTAATAATATAAACGTTCGCTTTTGCTGCTGCTCGTATGGGTCGGCTCCACCGGGTTTCTACCACGGCCTCGCAGAATACCGGCGTGAAGGAGAAGCGTCTTGTTAACATATATATCAGCCAAATACTCACCTGTGTTATAATTTTGCCTGGTCCTAATCGCAGTTTATTTATTTTGATGTTTTGTGAAAATGCTACTGTCATTCAACCACTCTAAAATTTTCTGTCTTTTGAGTTTCTCGATATATCTGCGACGAAATGGGGCATTAGTTTCATGAATGTGGTGTGCGGCATCTACATTTTTTTTATCGAAGTAGGGGGCAAACAAGCATACGGCTCACCTGATGGTAAGTGATCACCGAGCCCACGAACATCCACAACACCAGAGGAGCTACAGATGTGCTGCAAGCCTTTAAGGAAGGAATAGGCTCTTTTCTTGATGGTCCCTATATACTTAGGATAATGGTATTGGGAAGTGTATTTTACGATTGGAGTCGACGATGTGGGAGAGACCTTCGTTAAGCAATGAATACTAATGTGTTTACCGATCCATGGTTTGTTAACAAATCCACCAAGGTAAATCATATACTATGTTCTTGTTTCATTAAACCCTGAATTGGCGTAATTATTTTCAACGAAAATTTTTAATTGAATTTGAGGTAGTTATTATGGTTGTTCCACAAGTAATTCATTACAGACATTAGGTTTTTGTGAGCCTGTTTCAAAATAATTGCAATACATGGTATTCGTTGATTGATATTAGTGTGCAATAGGCGCTTTTGAAAGCAAGAACTTGACTTACAGAAAGGATCATGTGCAAAGGAGTGTAGTGCAATTTTTCTATTTCTTTTAAATATATCTTACTTATGTTGAAAAAGTTCACAGTTCATTGCTACGTGCCTAAAACTTTTACGCAATTAGAATATTTTGTGCGAAATTAATTTTAGAAATAAAATAAAAATTTGGATACTTAACAAAAATACAAACTCAAAGAGAGGCCTAGAATCACCATTTAAGTTGTAGTTATGAAAAGATTATGCCAATCTCATATCCCCAGACTAGTTATGGGGTGCAAAACCTCTAGTGCAAGAGTACCGGTACTTCGTTTACCATTCCGCCTGCCCAGCGAGATGAGATTTTTCTTGGCGCTTTATTAGAAAGGCCTTTGTCCAGATTCGGACTTATACCGGCCTTAAATTGAAGGGTTTGGTCGTCCCCGTTTGTTACTACTCGATCTTTTGAGGTTGACATATGTAGAAAAGGGGTACGCAAAATAAAACATGTGACTGTCAATAAGCTGAAAAACCTGTTGCGTTAATTAACTGTTAATAAGTGGATAACGTAACTTACAATATTGAACTTTATAACATACGTATGACACACTCTTAATATTGCTATCAGTCGTCCGATTCATGTACTTTAGCGAGATAACGAATAGGGGTTGTTCGGGGGAATGAGCGGCAGGGTTAGCAAAGCGCAATATCTGTTAGATTGCGCTCTCAAGTCCGAAGGAGTGTGTCGTTTGTGATTTCAAATTTGTATGAATATCTTGCAATGCTTCTTTTTATAACAAGAAATGTTTTTAAAAAATTCTAAATCGTCACGTTTAGTTAGTTATAAGCTATCAAAGTTGTAATAGTCACAGCAGTATTCATTTTCAACCTTCTTAGAAACGTTTAAGAAATTTAGATAGAGTTTCAAGAGACATTTCTTCTTTGTATCGATGATGTAGACATTTTTAAATTATATGGTTGTATAATTAGTAAACACACCTTATAAAATACAAACACCGTTTTGATTTTTTTGAATGACGAACAGTAGGTCTTGATCTTCAAACCATTTTCGCTAAGTATAATTCGTTAAGACATGATTTCACATTATCGCGTATGCACTTGAAATATTTAAAATTCTTAGTATTTTTTTATTCTTGTGACAATTCGAGACACTGTGTCTCGAGTGGGTTCATGTGTATACGCAGAGGCAGCATAGGTTCTGGATCAAGGGATTCAAACAACCGATAGGACATTTATTTTGATACGGTGCCCATGAAGGCATATGCTATGAAATTTGTTACACCTTTGTCATATTTTCTGGAGATGTAATTACTGAGTCGTATGTTTCTCGACCAATAACCACAGAAGAATGTCAAAATAGTTGTAATAGTTGTTCCACCTTAATTTTGAATGATTAAACGTTTGATTATAGTCGCATTAACAGTTTAATAATTTGTCGTCTTTAAATATTGTCGTTGTGAATCTTGAGTACTAAGTTGTGATAAAATAAATCTTGTAATTCTATGCAGTATTGGATTACTCATTTATAGACAAAGTTGCGCATAAATTAATAAAGTTTATGTTACAGCAACCTGTACGTTAGATTAACAAACTTGAAGCTCGTCATACCTCAAAGCACAGAAGTTAACCAAGTTCGTGACGCGGATTTGTGTTGCTGATGGTTTTAATTATATTGGCGATTGTTGGCGTGGCGTGTTGAAAATTATTTTTTAGTTTTTTTTTTTAGTTTTTAAGTGGTACAGATCTTCACCTTCTGCGCTTTAGCGTATTACAAAAGTTCTATACACATCAAAAACTAAGAAAACATTGTTTAATTTTGTCGTCTGCGCTTCTTTTCAGATCTGATTCCGTTACTAATTCTATTATGAGATTATCTACACTATCCTGACACATGTAACAGAAAATATTCCAGTAGCTTTACCTTACGCTTATAGCTGACAATTACCTGTTGCAATGTTATGTCGTTCTAACTACATAAATCTAAAAACATTGCGTAAGATCATCAGCGGTTGGTTAGCATCAGTTTTATCTGGAATAACCAAAAGTTCAGCTATTTAAATTTTGGCAATATACCCATTTTTTGTTATTTGATGTAGATGACCAGGCACTTAGAGAGTACGAGATCTCTACTCTTGTTGATTTAAGGCTCACTGCTAATTTCAGTTCCTTAAAATTAACCTATGCGATATGTGAGCTTTTGGTCTTTTGGCCAATGACAATGCACCCACGTATCGAAAACACCTTTATAGCATAAGCATGTCTTTTTGTTCCAAATTGTATTTATGTTCTGTTCTTCCCTTTGTAGCTATCTTTGCAGGATGCCTATATTCAGCAGTGGACTGGTGATATGTTATCATGATTGTAGTTTATCATCGAAGATCTTTCTCCATTCCTTTTCTGGTCTTAAAATCACATTGTTACTTCTATTTAGTGCACTGATTATTTCATAACATTATGCCAAAACAAAAGTTAAGTTACTCCTTGATAGTTTTTTTTTCTTATTATTCAAATTATTTAAGTCCAATTCTGAATATATACTTCTTTGAAAAGGTGCCATCAAGTCAATACAAATAATACTGATCCCCATTCCTAGTTTGGGATGGATTTTTCAGCGGTCGGTCGCGAGAACCTCGTCTGTTATTTGATATACCACGTACAGAGGCGGACACCCTAATAAATTTAACGCACTATAATGTTTGAGGTACAGGTGAAGATGACAACATCTGGTTGTTAACCAAACAATGATCGCAATCAGTGAGCATCATAAGTTATAAACTGGGCTTCAAAAATCCTTTTTTTGTAATAATTGCCTTTATAACTTATAAGTAAATAAATGTGAAGTTTCTTTGTTATTTAGAATAAACAAAGAAAGCCGATTTTAATTTGCAGGGCTCAAGAAGTAATCACCAATTTCGCACAAATTGTCTCATTATCTGTTTCGTCCGTTCAGGGATTCATTTTTTAAGTTTGTTTTTATTAGCGTATTGAGTTTATTGGAATTATGATTAACATTTAATTAAATGGTCTGGAATTTACGGGCATGACTGCTATGATACGATTCCTGGGGTTTTAATTCCAGCCGAAGCCAATATTTATGCAAAAACACAAATTTTTGGTTTTTAGGGCTGGTCGTGTTGCTATGGGTCGATTTTATCGTGTATGTGTAACATGGGATACAGGAAGAACTGAGTGAAGACCAGGAGAACACTGAGTCACCTTTACGAAACCCACGTGGTGGATTCTTTTACACTACTACCACATAACATAAAAAAATAAAAAATAAATCTCACATCACAGAGGTGACAAGGTACATGTAGTCTTCTTTGTTTATTGCAGGTAACTGTCGTGCTCTTGTTTTTCTCTCATATAATAATAAAAATAGAGTTTAAAAAATAATGTGAACGCTTTTTTCATCGGCCTTGGGTAAAATGAATAGGACTCGTTAAATCAGACGAACTCGATGATGCCATATTGTTATATTGCCATCGGTTCTTAATACGTACACAAAATTCTAAATTATTCGGACGTCTGGAAGTGGGTGAAAATTTTATTGAAATATAATATTATATTCATACTTTCATACAAACGAGTACAGGTCAAGCTAACAATGTAGTTATAATAAATGAGTCTCAAGAAATAACTTTATCTAGTATTACTGATGAAATAAATTAACAACTCACAGTTTTATGTTACAATTGTGAGTTATTATTTCACTTGCAGATTCCTTACTTAGTGGTTTTGCCGACTTTAATAGCGGTCGCTGAACAATGGAAAAGGGTGCAAACGCAAACAGCTAGTCACAATGAAATAAGACCCAGTATTCTGCTCTATTCTTCCCGCTAAGTTTTTTTTAACATTATTTTATTATAGACATGATTCCTTTGTTTTCTTTTTGCTATAGATTTTTTTTAACATAGTTATTATTCTATTACTGAAAAAAAAGTATATAAATATATCAGACACTGGATTCAGCTCTTCTAACATACAGAAGGAAGCTGATAAGAATATTTCACCATCATGCTAAAGTTTACACTGGCAAAATTCATATATGTCGAAATATTCTTCGTTTCTCAGACGTGTTAGGTTTCCTTTCGAAGTTTTCCTTTATCGACAGATATCTGGTATCATGTTACCTAGATGTTAAGAGGTAAACATTGACACCATGAGCATTATTATAATTATTTATTTTCTGTCTCACTTTTTCACTGAATCAGCCTTATTTTAAGTACACTGATGAACATAAGTTTCTCCAAGCAAGCGCCAGACAAAAAAACTAGCGTACATTTCTTAAATAGTTTGCCCAGCCTCACTACGCTGGTAAAGCGGGTTGGTGAGCACAGTGCTACTCCCCATTACGAGTCTGTGGAATTTGGTTTCGGCAAATTTGGATACATTTTCCGACACCATACGATGGTCAGTGCTTTCAGTAATAAACATTGTTACGAGGTATGGGTTACAGGGTTTTAAGGTCCTCTGCCTTTTGTATCTGGTATGTGATGTTGTTGATTCTTGTTATTATGTGACCTGAAGTTTTTGTTTTTGAGATATTACTCTTCGTCGCACAGGACTCACATTCTTTCATCAAACCCCGTTAGCGTTACTATCATATCGTGTATTTATTATTTCACTAGGCACAATTTTCATCAGTAATACATCTATACATATAAATTTTAAAATTTAAGTGTCTGTCTTCTTCACGCCCAAATGTTTACACGCTGGTCCGTCATGACAAGCTCTTAGTACCTCACATACTTTAATAGAAGTAGAATTAATTGCAGGTAAGCTGTTTTTCATTTTCAACATAGAAGGCTGTTATGCAAAATTTATCTTTTTGTTTTATATACTACGTTAAATATAAGTAATAATCCTTAAAGTAATAAAATATGTATGCAATACAATGCATATAGTATTGTATTACTTACATATTTATTTAAAACTTCCATTTTAATGTAAACAATATTTCTACACGAGCCGGGATGACTAGCAGAGAATGTCAAAACTAGGTAGAGGTAAAGTCCGACCTTTGTAATGCTTTTTCTAAAGTATGCGTAAAAGATTTAATTAAAATAAATCAGACTTTTCAACTGGGCCTAGTAAATTTTCGTTTTAGTTACTATAGTCTTGTAACTGTTTAATCCAGAGTGCAACTAGTCCTTCAGGATCCTGAAATTGCTAAGGCCAATTCAATGCTGCATGATCTATTATCACTCAAAATAGAAACTTTACAGATCCTTTTTAAAATTACCAATTAATTTAATTCACCTCTTTAAAAGCATATCTTATGGTATTCATCGTCCCCTTCGAATGGTCATTTCTGTTCCGTCAATTTGTGTAGAAATTTCATAATATCAGATAAACCGAGCACGCTGAGAGATGCGCAAACCTGAGTTTTGTCTTCCTATATAGATCAACTTCTTAAGGCCTCTGTTATAAGAATCGGTCTCTACACCTTTTCCAGAACTTACATGGTCGACAAATAACGTTTGACCATTATGATGTTATCCAAAACTAGTAAGCTATCCAACACATAAGCTTTTCCTAGTAAACCAGAACATTTGATCCATCAATCTCTCAAAAGTTTCCGATGCATTACAAAATCCATATGAATTTGAAATGTTTCTGTTTTAATGTGGTAAATTTGTCTCATCTTTATCCATGTCATTCATTTCCACCTGTCAATAAAAATCTTTATATATCTAGTGTTGAAAACCAATTCATATCAGATAGGATGTTGTTGAACAGCTTCCATCTTAAGAGGGAGAGTTATGGCTTCTTTTACGATTTGTGATATCCCAGTCACACCGAAGTGTGTACTTCAGAATACCGTATTTTGTATACCAAAGTCTAATAGAAGTAGAATATGGTCTACAAAATGAGATGGACTTTTCAATGTCTAAGGTCAATTGTTGTGGAGTTTCAGATACACATTAAGTGCAGTCTTTAAATTAAGCCCTGTAATTGTTTTCTAATTGACATTAATTACCTTCAAAATATTTTAATCACAAAACATTACGCATACCATATACCATATATTTACACTCTACACTTGGAGAATAGTACTTGTATCGCTTTTTGCCTGAGAGCGAATTGTTGTAATGTCATTATTATCAATGTCTTCATTTTATATCAATATTTAATAATACTATATTGTTTGTTAGCTGTGACTTCGATTGCATTTTATTATAGAAGTTTTTGTTTACTTCAACGGAAGGTTTTGTTTGTTCGACAAAAACTATATTAATTTACGAGTACCTCTTTGCGCTCGGGGCCTCTTGTTGCTCACTTATACTTCAACCTATTTGTCTTTAATATAAAAAGTAAACATCGTCCTGTTAGAGAAATAATAAGTTAGAAATGTGTATTATTGGCAAGTTGGAAATTGTTTTTTTTTTTAATATTTTATAGGTACTCATTGTATGTTGATTTTTGAACTTGCCTATTTAAGATAATTTTGGACGTTAAAACGTAATGGTTTTTGGATATATTATTATTTGGGATGTACCGAGTAATTTTACCAAGAGTATCCAAAATCAGTAATTAAGTTTAAAGTATAATCACTGAGATACCGTTTTTTTTTGTATTTTATAAGACGCGAAAATAAAGATTTTATTCATTTAAAAACAACTAAAACGTAATGTCGTGTTTTATGGGCAACGACTAGGTACATCGTACGAGCGCTGGTTGTGTGTCGTGCGAACTAATCAACCAGTTTTTGCCTATCTACTCTCTTATTGACACGCTCACCACGAATGTTTATGATGTGTATCGTTTTTTTTCTGTTATCAAGACTTATCATCATATCTTTAAGTGGTCTCGGAACTGTGTTTCTAGAGTTTGAAAATCAGCATTGTGGTAGGTAGGTACCACGTTACATCAGCAGAGTAATATCTTTTCTATTAATTTAGTTAATTGTTTAAAAAAATTAAAAAGTAATTTTTTTTTGTAATGACATTAGATAGATGAAGTTTATTAAAAAAATTACTACCTACGGTACTTGTTAGCCTGTTTGTTCTTTGTCAGGGGATTCTTATTACGAAACGTACCACGTTCCGTAATAAGCAACATACAGGTGCGTTAATTTATATACTACTTTAAATAGATCATTTCTTTTTTAATTGTACTTCTTTTGGCGCGTTTGAGAAAAATGATGAGAGTGAATTTTTACGATGCGCGCGCACAATGACATCTAAAATTAACAGGATGAAGTTTGTTTCAAAATGTCTCTTAAATTATCTTGGTAACTATTATGGAGACTATACACTATTATGGAGTGTATAGTCTCCATAGTAACTATATTCAAATTGGTTATTCAAATATTTATGAACTTTTAACACACGTGTTTTACATCAGTGGATATAAAAAAATATATTTATACATATATATAAAGTATTTAAATATTTCAGGTTAACTGTCGGTATGTATTCTTTAGTTACATAAGTGCACACAAACACTTTTTTTGTTTATGGGAACGGGGCAAACGAGCTACCGATTCGTCTGATTACCGTCGCCAACTTACGTCTGCAACACTAGAGGCGCTCCAGCCAGTTAAGTTGAATTCTTTTCTAAAAGACTTTTACAGATTATTGATTTTTATAAAGTATATGTATTATTATAAATTATAATAGAGTATAATTAGTTTAAATAGTAATTTATTTAAATATAATTTATGAGCAATATTTTTTGCACAATTTTTTTAAATTACTCAATATTATATCAATTACATATTTTATATAATGTGCTTATTGAAGGTTGATTTGCTAGATTTTCAAGATAATAGTTTATTAAAAAAAATCTAGAGAAGAAAGATAACACTTTTACACTACTCGGTGAAAGTTGATAACTCTTCAATAATCCTGAAATTACAACGTAATTTGGACAGATTCCCAAATCGTAATAAGCATTTAAATTTTTATTATACTAATATGTCCAGATGCAATTTCCACACAACAGTTATTTACAAATTAGACTAATAAAATGTTTATTTATCGCCTAATAATTCAGTTGTAGCCGCGTTCTCTAATTGATAGCATGAAATTTGGTTTCAGCATCTCTGTGAGGCTTCAAGTAGCTACAGTTCTAAAGTTCGCTATCTTGGGGTCCAATCTTCCATACATGACATACTAGGTTATGTGGATAATTGCTTATGGAAAGGCCTATGCCAAGCAGTAGACCCAAACAGTAATATTATTTGCTAAACATGCTAATAGATTATTTGTTTATTTACCTAATATTGTTTGCTAATATGCTAATAAAAAATTTTTGCATTGCATCCAGTCTGTTAAACGAACATAAAAAATAGGTTAATTTAAGAAGTAGTCTCTGAGCCAACAATCAAAACCATCGATCATAACATCATCACAACATCGTATAGGTCCCATGTTTGTTTCGTCATTTCTTTAGGTAAGGTTTTCTTCGTATACAGAGAATACTTACGTTAATAAAGTCGTAAGTAATGAAATTTGGGTTAGGTATTCCAGTCATAGCCCCCTCTCCAATAATAGTACGAGGAATTTTGATTCTGCAGCATCGAATACATTTTCCACCATTAGTTCAGTTTTTTGTATGATAGTTCGAAAAAAGTATGTTACTAAATAAATATATTAATGTTTTACCTTCTTCTTAACAAGTACGCCGTTAACATAATAGCCTCATGAAAATCAAAAATTGGTTGGATCTGATGTAGTTCGGCGTAAAAATAATTGGATACTTGTTTAAATATACCGAACCAAAGCTTCTTCCTTTTCTATCGAAGCACGTGGTAAATTCAGCATTTAAAGTTGCAGTTAACAATTTGAGTGGTGCCGGCACCAGACTTCGAACCCAGTCAATGCTTTGCCCTCTCCAGGTAAAGCAGTGACTGGACTCATAGTAAAGAAAGTTCAAGTTCAATAAGAGTAACAGTATAACAATTAAAAAAAAAGAAAGAAGTTTATTATATGTAATAAAATTAACCGAGCCATGCATAGGCCCAGCTGTGGACTAAAACTAGATTGATGAAGAAGAAGACAAGACCTGATTTTCATGAGCTTATAGCTGGTGTTCCATAACACTATTTTCTGTTGTCTTCGATAAACACCGTAATAAAGTAGTTATTAACAGGGCATAGGGCATCATGACTCTCGGCAGACGTAGTTACCCTTTCTTAAGAAATCAGCTAGGGTCGGCAATACCTTTTATCTTATATATGAAACGCACGCCACCCCGTGCAAAGACGGTAACATGTAATTATCATGATTAGTTAATCAACAGAGTTCGCTAAAGTTAAATTACGAGATCGGATGCATTGAAGCGTGAATCGCGTGACGTTGAGAGATCGTCTCCTGTGGATCTCGTTTCAGATTGAATATGTGTACGCGTTTATCTGCGATGTACTAGGGCGGTTAGCAACAATATCAGTAATATGATTATGTCTCGGTACAGTAATTAGGAGAGACAGAAATATTCATTTCGTTTCAGACAAAATTGTTTCAAATATTGAGATGTTTTATTATGGCAGAGATCATGCCTGGATGCCCAGACTAATGTTTTTCAGAAGTTTTGCCCCTAATTCTCACCCCGCGTGAGTCGATACACTCGCACTATGGTATGTGATTCCATCTTTATACTGTGGGATTTGGGTTTAGCTATGTCGAATGAATTTTACGGGATCAGCTACAAGTGAACCTTCATATTAGGACAAAATTGACTTACTACTACTATAATATAAATGAGAATTCCTTTGGCCTCACCAAAACCACTAAAATGATGCAGATCGTGTACCTTGGACCTTCAGTAAGATTTAAGGATGTAAATAATGCAAAGTTAAGACTACTTACATAAAGCAAAAGACCCTTAATGTTCTTATACAGAAATAAGAAAATAATATCTAATAAAACAAAGATTCGTTTTAATTTTTCAATTTTGTTAAGATGATCTTCTTATGGTCGAAATTTTCTTTTTGCGGCCACGGCGAAAATTATCGAATTTTATAGGAATTCGTTAGCTACAAGTATACAATATTTGTCTTTACCTTCCCGTAACCTATACATAACACTTATGCGATAAGACTAGAGGAAGGGTCAGATGCAGTTGAGATAATATCTAACGTCTACGTTAACGTCTTTGTTCATTGTCAATGACGTGTAATTTCTTGTGTCTTTGATAATTTAAATTATTTCCTTACATATCACTTCCATGACTGACATAACATTGGCAGAATTTTATTAAAAGTGGTCATATACTATAAAGAGAAGAATTATTTAATTCATTAACGTACAGAACCGTACGTTATCTAAGTAATATGTTTATAATATCTGTCCACTCTTAATTCGACGGGGCGATTTTATAAGTACTTAAACTAAATACCTAGTTACTGGTTTTCTACTGTAGAATACCAATGCGATTTGCGATAAAAATACCTAGGAGTAAACTTTTAGGTAGGGCGTAACGAATACAAATAACTCAAGCACAAGTTATTTTGTGTTCATTAATAAGTAAACATGGCGGTTAGATTAGAGTACATGAAATAATCTCCTCTTACTTTGGATAACAAGGCGCGACAATTACAATCATATTGTGTGGCCATGAACGTACTCGTATAACATACAAGATTAACCTAGTACGTAATACCTAGTACGTAATTTACACTAGATTATACGAGTGTAAACTGCTAGAGTTGAGGTTTTATTACTCATTAATCATTTAAATATTTTTAAAATCTTTACGAACTTTATTCAAAGTAAAAAAATCAAAATCGTTATCGTTAGATTGAAGAATGGTTCGAGATACATTTGCGACGCGTTTATTGTAAAAATACCTTCAACACTAAAAATTAAAAAAATATTGCTTGTTACAATAACTTATTGGGCGTTCTTTCGAAAATTGGGAAGAAATATATTTAAAAAAAATACATACTTGTATATATTTTAAAATTAGTTTTTTAAAATATATACGTGTATGTACTATATATTAAATATACTATGTATAGGTAAAAAATTATGTTACAATTGACATGCATTAAGATTTTTCAGTTTGAGCGGATCGAAGTAACCAAACTCATGATTTTGTCCGCGAGGGACATCACGCGGTGGGGGTAATTTTACAGAATACAAAGAAAACCAGCATGTCTGAGAAATAAGTAAACATGGCGGTTAGATTAGAGTACATGAAATAATCTCCTCTTACTTTGGATAACAAGGCGCGACAATTACAATCATATTGTGTGGCCATGAACGTACTCGTATAACATACAAGATTAACCTAGTACGTAATACCTAGTACGTAATACCTAGTACGTAATACCTAGTACGTAATACCTAGTACGTAATACCTAGTACGTAATACCTAGTACGTAATACCTAGTACGTAATACCTAGTACGTAATACCTAGTACGTAATACCTAGTACGTAATACCTAGTACGTAATACCTAGTACGTAATACCTAGTACGTAATACCTAGTACGTAATACCTAGTACGTAATTTACACTAGATTATACGAGTGTAAACTGCTAGAGTTGAGGTTTTATTACTCATTAATCATTTAAATATTTTTAAAATCTTTACGAACTTTATTCAAAGTAAAAAATCAAAATCGTTATCGTTAGATTGAAGAATGGTTCGAGATACATTTGCGACGCGTTTATTGTAAAAATACCTTCAACACTAAAAATTAAAAATATTATTTCGAGGACATGTGAAGTCCACCAATCCAAGTGGCGGACCATTCCCAGCTCCATACCCCATTTAGATATTTGAGGGAGAGGTCGTTGCCCAGCGGTGGGCATTTACAGACTGCTACATTCTGCGACGAGCAAAACAGACACCTAGACAGACAGAAATGGCCAGCGATGCCGCCACGTGTGATGTTCTCATAACTGTGCGATGTGTGTCCGTGAGAGTTGCGCTTGACGCTAGCCGTTTCGCCAGGTGAAGCGACGATACGTTACCCGCTGCGATTTCAGATTATTTGACATAATACACTCACACAACAGCTTTTTTGGCGTGTCCACGTTTAATGACCATTTGGTAAATAATTATGTATTTAGGACAGCGGGAGTCAGCAGTAAAGAAAACACTAAAATACGTTAATTATAATACAAGTGAACCTTCATATTAGGACAAAATTGACTTACTACTACTATAATATAAATGAGAATTCCTTTGGCCTCACCAAAACCACTAAAATGATGCAGATCGTGTACCTTGGACCTTCAGTAAGATTTAAGGATGTAAATAATGCAAAGTTAAGACTACTTACATAAAGCAAAAGACCCTTAATGTTCTTATACAGAAATAAGAAAATAATATCTAATAAAACAAAGATTCGTTTTAATTTTTCAATTTTGTTAAGATGATCTTCTTATGGTCGAAATTTTCTTTTTGCGGCCACGGCGAAAATTATCGAATTTTATAGGAATTCGTTAGCTACAAGTATACAATATTTGTCTTTACCTTCCCGTAACCTATACATAACACTTATGCGATAAGACTAGAGGAAGGGTCAGATGCAGTTGAGATAATATCTAACGTCTACGTTAACGTCTTTGTTCATTGTCAATGACGTGTAATTTCTTGTGTCTTTGATAATTTAAATTATTTCCTTACATATCACTTCCATGACTGACATAACATTGGCAGAATTTTATTAAAAGTGGTCATATACTATAAAGAGAAGAATTATTTAATTCATTAACGTACAGAACCGTACGTTATCTAAGTAATATGTTTATAATATCTGTCCACTCTTAATTCGACGGGGCGATTTTATAAGTACTTAAACTAAATACCTAGTTACTGGTTTTCTACTGTAGAATACCAATGCGATTTGCGATAAAAATACCTAGGAGTAAACTTTTAGGTAGGGCGTAACGAATACAAATAACTCAAGCACAAGTTATTTTGTGTTCATTAATAAGTAAACATGGCGGTTAGATTAGAGTACATGAAATAATCTCCCTCTTACTTTGGATAACAAGGCGCGACAATTACAATCATATTGTGTGGCCATGAACGTACTCGTATAACATACAAGATTAACCTAGTACGTAATACCTAGTACGTAATTTACACTAGATTATACGAGTGTAAACTGCTAGAGTTGAGGTTTTTATTACTCATTAATCATTTAAATATTTTTAAAATCTTTACAAACTTTATTCAAAGTAAAAAAATCAAAATCGTTATCGTTAGATTGAAGAATGGTTCGAGATACATTTGCGACGCGTTTATTGTAAAAATACCTTCAACACTAAAAATTAAAAAAATATTGCTTGTTACAATAACTTATTGGGCGTTCTTTCGAAAATTGGGAAGAAATATATTTAAAAAAAATACATACTTGTATATATTTTAAAATTAGTTTTTTAAAATATATACGTGTATGTACTATATATTAAATATACTATGTATAGGTAAAAAATTATGTTACAATTGACATGCATTAAGATTTTTCAGTTTGAGCGGATCGAAGTAACCAAACTCATGATTTTGTCCGCGAGGGACATCACGCGGTGGGGGTAATTTTACAGAATACAAAGAAAACCAGCATGTCTGAGAAATAATTAAAAATATTATTTCGAGGACATGTGAAGTCCACCAATCCAAGTGGCGGACCCTTCCCAGCTCCAAACCCCATTTAGATATTTGAGGGAGAGGTCGTTGCCCAGCGGTGGGCATTTACAGACTGCTACATTCTGCGACGAGCAAAACAGACACCTAGACAGACAGAAATGGCCAGCGATGCCGCCACGTGTGATGTTCTCATAACTGTGCGATGTGTGTCCGTGAGAGTTGCGCTTGACGCTAGCCGTTTCGCCAGGTGAAGCGACGATACTTTACCCGCTGCGATTTCAGATTATTTGACATAATACACTCACACAACAGCTTTTTTGGCGTGTCCACGTTTAATGACCATTTGGTAAATAATTATGTATTTAGGACAGCGGGAGTCAGCAGTAAAGAAAACACTAAAATACGTTAATTTTGTCTATACGCTTAATCAAACTAACAGAGCAGAAGAGCAGAGCCATGTACATGATACAAATTTTCAAATTGAATTTGCATTAGGTATTGAGGGGTACAATAGAAACCTAGATCCTACTGGCTACCAGTAGCAATAAATTTTTCAGAATTGTATATTAATTTTACGAGTATATTAAATATTAGATATGACATTTTAAAGATTGTTATTCCGGCATCTAATTGATTAAAGGTCAAGATTTTTTATTGGCAATTGATTGCACAATGGCGTCGTTTATACGATGGGGCTTGACGTATAGCCACCCCAGAGCGGGCAAGGACGGATTGTACCAGATTTGCAACGACTAAAAGGCCACGGTGTTTCACCTTAGCCACATAACAGTTATATAGATGGTCTCAAATTCCATGTGGGCTTCGAACCCCACAACGTCCTAGTCCAGTGCATCGTAACCAATACACTTCTCTCCCTTCCGCCGTGCCACCACAGCCCCGTCAGTGTTGCGGCCATAGCCAATAGCCACACGGTTGGCACAAACAACTTTAGCTAGTGCATTCTTGAAGGTAAGATATATTGTTAGAACATTGCCCGCTCAATGATCAGGGCTCTCGTTTTACTTTTTATAGTACGCGAGTGATCAAAGTTTGAATTCCGGTGGCCGCATCATAAAAAATATTAATTCCTTTTCTTAAGTGCTTGGCAGTGAAAGAATAAAATGAGAAGAATCTATATGTCTAAGGAATTATAACACATTCACATAAGATAGTGTGATGAAACCTTCTCGGTCTTTTCAAATATTTACAAAACGCTTTTATAGGTTTTTTTTCCAAGCAGTACTTCTACTGGCAGAAGCGTAAATTATACTTAGGTAACAATTTGTTTTATTATTGAACATGGGCAAAGTGGAAAAAGAGTAAATATTTTTCATTTATAAGATAACAACAGCACGTAAGTAATTTACGTAAACGTTTTTATGAACGTACTCAGTTCCATTAGATTTGCATTTTGATTTTAGGTTTTATGATAAAATATGAGACGTAGAGAGCAAATGGTCGGGTGCCCAAACGGTTTACAGACATGATATGTATAAAATAAATATGCAAAAACTCTTCTTATATAAAAATATAATTTTAATGAGTAATAGAATTAATTTAGCTAAATGAATAAGTATAGTTAAATGAATATCCTAAAGCTAAAGGTAGTACTACGAAATTATAACTATACTACTACTAATGGAGTGTCCGCGAGGATATATTTTGCGGGAATGGGGCAAACGTACAAGCGGCTCACCTCATGGAAAGTGATTACAGACGCTCACGTACATCTGCAACACCAGATGCTGCAAGTGCGTTGCTGGCTTTCAAGGATTTATGGGATGGAGAAAGGGGGAGAGGAGGAGTTGGCTTCCGCTTACCTCACTCACCTAACGAGAAGAAGAAACTAACGCAGAAGCACAAAACGCTACTAAACTCTACTTCACGCCAGTATTGGTAAAGACACCTCGCGGTGGGGAGAAGTTAATTACTGCGGAATACGAAAGATAGCTCAGGCCCCTCATAGATGATCCGATTTCATTTAGATTTTTACTTGTGGCCAGCGGGAATGCGTGCCACTTGTCGTAAATGTACATCGAGATGAAAATTTAATTATAGCAATAATAAAAAAATAGCTTAATGCAAGTAGTTACGGGATCCTAGGACGTCGAATGCGGATCGCTAAACGCGATCCTATAAAGATGTGCTTCAATGATGATGATTAAAAAAAAATAAAAAACAAAAAACAAGATCAACGCAGTGTTCGTAACTTCGCAGTTAGTAAATAATGGTTAAGGAAATTAATTTAGCTCAAAAAAAAACACACTTCACTTACAGACCAAATTTACAAGTATTGTTAAGGTTTTATTTAATTACGTCCGCGTTTAGTAAATAGTGTATAAATATAAAAAATGTAAAGTAAATAATATAGCTGGCATGCAAAAGTAACAGAAATTATATAACAATTTGATTTCTTGTGTTTACGGGAACACTACACATTTTATATGAAACTATTATTTACGGATTTTATCGCGTTTAATTTTGTTTTTATATATTCCCGACGTTTCAATAGCTTTACAGCAGCCGTGGTCACGGCAGAACTGAGGTGTTAGACGTCCAGATGTCATAGTTTACTCGGGTTACCTTCAGCTTTTATTTATTAATTTTTGGTCTGATCTTCACAGTACCTTGAGGTCGTGCAGTGGTATGCTTGGTTTGAGTTTTAATTTTGTTTATTACTGGACCCCTAGCCGGTGGTAGCACCCAGCCCTCTTCTCTATTAGGCTGTTAAATTAGGATATCTTTTGATTTCAATAGCCTCGCGAATCATCCTTGCCAGTAATCGGTGTTCTTTTGCGAGAATTTGTGGTCTATCAAATCTGATTTAATGGTTGGAAGATCAAGGATATGATCACAGACTGCCGACTTCCTAGAGCGTCAGTGTTTCACGTCAGCTATGTTCTTCCACGCGGGTCCTTACAGATCTTTCAGTTCGCGCTATGTAAGAGAGACCACATTCACAATCAAGCTTGTAGACTTCTGAATCTTGTAGAGGGATATTACACTTGATAAATGGTAAAAATTTACCATTTTTTGCTGGCTTGAAAAACGTTTTTATAGACGCCCTATATAGCCAATTTTGTCAGTAATGCATCCGATGTAGGGTAATACAGAAATTTTTCTTGTTTCAAATTTTAAACCGACTAATTGACTAAAATATTTAAGTAACAAGTTTTTTTTCTGTTATCACTTCATTACAATTTGACATTCATGTTTTAGTTGGTTCTTAAAACTATTAAATGGGGGTGCAACAGTGTGACGTGGGTACTTTTAAGATATTTTAGAAACAATCGTTCCTCATCATGAAAAAAATTTAATAAATTTATTTTAAATATCAGGTGGTCGTGAGTGTATGGCCCGCCTAATTTCCAACAACTTTTTCGGTACTCCCCTGGTGCCCTACGTCGCCGAGAAATGTTAGTCTTGTAAGGGGTTGCCGACGAAGTTGAAGGTTGTTCTATGTTCGGAACTCGTAACTCGTGCTTTTCCTTCCCTCTAATACTGACCATTTCTAGCTTTCATAATAATAAGCTGTGCAGTGCTGTGCTACGAATTCGAAAGCTTTCGTTAAATCAAAGAATAATCGTGTAGTTAATTGTTATTGTTATATAAACATTATCCACGCAAAGAAAATGGCGAAAAAATTATTTGAATTAAATATTATGACAAACATTTTATGAATTTAAACGTAATTGTTATAAAAGGTTAAAAGTCGGTAAATCTAAAGAGATATATAAAAAATAAAAGCAAAAGCATTGTACAAAATCGACTACACAATTTAAAATATTAAAATGAAAATTTCAACACTCTGTTCCGGGTAACAGTATGGAGTGACGAGAGACTAGATAATTAGGTACGTACGTAGTAAATAGTCATAATCAAGTTTGTGTGTCTTTCACGTCGAAGAAGTCGAACCGCTATTCGATCTGCGCCGATCATTCCACTGACGTTATGAGAATGAATGTCGAATGAATCTATCCCGGCATAGTCGGGCGCATAGATGTTCGTATAATATGTAACTTAAGTATAATGTATTTAGAGTGCTATAATGTCATCTTAATTTATTTTACTTTAAATTTAGTTAGATCATTGGTAAAAAAAAAACTTATGTAACTACAGCGTTAAAACCTTCATGTATCCTAGTAAGCTATTAAACAATGCTCAATGTATAAATGTATTAAATGTGCTGGAGGCAGCTAATTATAAAATAATAATTTAAGAATGTAAAAGTTGTGCATTTTGACAACATAATAAAAAAATTATACTATAACAATTTTATTTAGAACTATTCGTAATAAAAACTGCGAAAACAAATATTATAAAATTGGAATATGTTATTGTGTAAACTGCAAAACCAATGGTTACAAGCTAAAATATTGTAACATATAATGTAAAAGTTGAGTATTTTAAATATCATCCAAGAAGAATAAATAAATAAGCAATTTATTTTGCCTACAAAAGCGTTTATGTGCCATTCATGCCCTTGCCGGTTGGCGATCGTTTTCAGGATTAACAAAGATAAACGACGGATTTTTAGAATCTTACAGTAGGAAAAGTCGATTACATATATAAGGTATCATTATCACCTTAATCTGTCGTGGAACTTCTGAATTTTATTCAAGCTTCGAAAATCAATTGTTTCGATTTATAACTGTAATAGAAAAGTATTTCCTTTTACTTTTGTCATAATATTTCAGTCATATGCATAATTGGCTTGTAAAGTTAACTTGATTAGATGGTAGAATGGTTTACCTCGTGCGTGTTTCCGCTTTATCGTGACGTGGGGCTTAGTTGCCGTGGACAAAGAGTAACCTACCATGGTCAGCCTTACTTAGGGTGTGAGGCGGTCCCGAGGTAGCCCATCCGAGAGGGTTTTGTGAGCTTTCTTCGTATTGCTGGTCGGTTGGTGGATTAGGCGGCGGTTTGCGTCATTGCTTTCACCGCTCTTATTGCACAGCACGGGGGAATAGGTGTGTCGGTATCACGGCCGAAATGCGGCGAAGACGGAACACCGTGGGGATCTGATCGGTGAATGCCCGACATAACTCGTCTTTAGACGTGTTTATATTTTCACATGTCATGTGTACATATGATTATACTATTAATGCAATAGCATAATGAGTGCTAACGTTTTTTTTGTTTCGCCTGGGATAGAGGTGGAAAAACCTGTCACTGAAGGGAGTAACCGGTTACGTCGGGATCAGCATTAAGTGCTGGATCGACTAAAATCCCTGTGGTTTAAGCTAAGATACTCTTTACCTTACAAACCGAAACACAACAGTTTTTACACTGCTGTTTGGCCTTTAAATAAGGATAAGTGTGGTACCTAGCCACACGACTCCAAGGTAGATAACTATCAAGGTAGTCTACCTCCTGTAAAAACCCTGTTATAAGCTAGGTATAAAAAATTTATATAAAAAAGGTGTTTACATACTAAAAAGAAATATAGTGTTCCGATTAGAAATTAACTGGATATGTTTAAATTACTGGGCATATGTCATTCGGTGTCATGTAGATGCGCAAGGGTATCTCTTTTGACCCTCCATTAGATCCTTCAGATTCGGTTTCTGTGCCCCAGCAACTGTAGTCAAGGGCCAAAGAATCATATTTCATTGGTCGTACAATGATTGTATCGAAGCAATATTCTTTACTAAGATACTGCGTTTATATTTCAGAATAGAGTGGGAGTTTGTTGTTCACTTTTGCTGAAGCTGGTAATGAAGGATGCAAAGAATTTTTAATAAATGTTTATTTAAATTAATGTTACAATGAGTATTGTATAAGTTGAATTAAGAATATATCAGGAAATATCACTATACAGAAACAACTGTTTCGAACCCAGGACCGATGACACAACACAACACTAAAACCACGCAGCCGGGCGGGATTGTAGACTATCGTGGCCTCCGATAAATGGCGAAATATCAAATTCAGTGAGTTACTAAATTAATGAGGACACTTAAATATTTTTTTTTTATTTATACGCCACTGTTAATTTTTAGTGCATTCCAGTAATATATTAACCACTTTACATGTTGCTGGAATGCATATTATACAAATTTGATTACATTACACATTATTTTACGTTCTATTTAAATTTAAGCAACAGTTTTAGGTCAGTCAATTCATTGTATGTACTAGTGTGAGCACCATCGTATAATACTGAACGTGCATTTTGGGTTTGAATATCACAATACACACTAACTAAATTAGTGTGTATTGTGATATTCCTTTTGTAAGTATAATTTAATTATTTGATAAAATAAAACTAAATTTAGGCAAAAACCTGTCTGTTTCACCGAAAAGAACATGAAAGTGCAGTAGAAAACGGCTAGAACGGATGGGAAAATTAGAGACATTTGTTTACAAAACCGAAAAAATTTGCGATTTTTCAGGCGTGTTGACATTTCGAAGAGAAATATGCAGCAAAGAATGTCAGAGGAGGCCTGACAGGCCCTCGTCCAGTTCCAAAGCCTAAGCTTACAGTGGCAATGAAGGAAACGCCTGGGCTCGAGATCATCGCCACATGACCGTGGAAGATTAAGGTTATGATATTTATTCATAGTTTTAATAATATTCAATGATTTTTTATATTAGGACCATAAATAATTTAAATTTCAGGTGTGTTTCTCAGGTGCTACGAGTGTAGGCATAAATTGTTCAAGGAACCATGAAACTGGACTTATAAAGGGAAGTTCTACGAATTCGCCCCCTTCCACAGCTGGAACAATGGTTCCCGGCTGGAAAAATTAGCAAATCGAATTTTTACGGATCAAGAATATCGAATTTTTACCTGCCTGGAAATTCTCCGCTCTTACTAAACTGCTAACATAAATATGTAAGCAGTTTTTATTTCCCGCTACCTTACTTTATATTACAGGCTAGAGTTAAGTTGTTGATGTTGTATTTATACTACAAATTTATTCTCACTATCCAATCCCCATGATACAGTAATTCAAATTTTGTCATACTCACTCACTCTCCATATCATTGGAGAATCAGTGTCGAGAATCGAGATGTAAGATATGCTATATCTCTTTTCGTGGCATAATCTACCTCTCTAAAAAATGTATTCAAATCTATTTAGTCCTTTAGACGTGATTGCGTAAATCACTTCCGAAACTCTTACTTTCATATTTATAATAATAGTCGTAGTATTGTTATTATATCTTAAGTATGTTGTTGTTAACCAGGTGCTCTATCAAGTGAACTTAATTTAGAACCTGAACTAAGCCTTTAGAACCGTAGCAACTAAGACTGGTTTACAAAGATTAATGATTTAAAGCTTAGAACTAATCTCAACTTTAACTCACTCTACTAGGCAATCGAAACTTTTAATAGGGAGATATTTTCTGGGTGCTCGTTTTATAATTGAAGTTCTTAGCGATTCCAAGCTTTAAACCAAGTTGTTTATTCTAATTCTACTATTATTAGAATGTAATAGTTTGTACGTGTTATTTTTACGTTGTATTTGTTAGTCGCTCAGTTATCCCTAAACTCTGAAAAGTTTTAAATCAAATTTGTCTGAGAGATCGGTAATGCTGTCATAAGATACTTTCTATTTGGATCACCGGTTCGCTTGAAGGAAGATTGAAGGTCGCTGTATAATATAAATGAAGTGTTCAAGTTTACTAAATTTGAAACTGAGTGACGTGAGCGATTATCCGATATATTATTATTTTTATTTCCTGCATCTTGCATTTTTAACTAATACAAACCTTCGACTTCATATTTATCGAGACCAAGGTATTTTGCGAAAAGCCATATCGATAAATTTACATATAAATTATTACATTATTACATATCCATTTAAGAATCGTCTCCGTGTTTGTACATTTCTTCAATTTGACACGCCAAAATGTCTATCTGTGTTATGTTCAACGATTCGACACGCAGCGGAAGTTGTGTGTACATCCGGGATCTTCGCTTCGCCTTGTATCAGGACGGCGCCACCCCCTCGCATGCATCGCTCTATGTGCATACCACGCTTGTGAAAAGTGCAACGGTGAACCCAACAACTATTGTACACTGTGTGCGCACATAAATACGCTCCTTGGTAATATCGCCAGGAACGGTAAATGACCACATCGCACCCCTTGGATTGGACTGAACCAGTTACTACCGGAGGCCTTAGTTAATAATGGCAGTAGTAGTGGTTAAATTGAGTATATTATGCAGTCAGTAACTATGAATTCACAATAGGATGTACACCTATTTTGTCTCCAGATATTTTTTTGATTTTTGTCTTTAAATCAAATTTTTTGTAATATTTATAGAACGAAATTACGAAATAAAACGCCCCTTACTGTTTTACGGGGATACGATTTTTATGCGCTACATTTACAACCTCTCGCGTAGAGAATGAAACGGTTGAACTTTGAGGTATACAACTAATATACATAATATTTTCATATTTGTTTCTTGATTAATTGTTAAGCATGAGGAGGAGGACGGAAGAAAGGAGCAAGAATGGCTGCTGCTGATATCTCGTACTTAGGAACCGGTACTGATGTGGGGCCTTGACAGCCCGGGTTAACAATGCAAATAAATATAAGGGTTCGATCTTTACAGTGTTTTTATAGTTTTGCTTTATATTGTACTATTAATATCTGTTGAAGAAAATGAAGACCTCCTAAGATTTTTTCACCAGTTGATTCTCTGTCTGAAGAACCTCAATAAAATACTAATTAAATGTTAATAATTACCGACGATAATTTTTAACATTTAAATGAAATTATACTAACAAGTAACATAGGTTTTCCGTTTCGTTTAATTCATATTATATTTAATGAAAAACCTACCATCGTCACACTCATTATTTGTGGGAGACATTCCCAGGTGTGGATGGCTCAACCATCCTCACTAAAACAACTAACATCTAAAACGCGTCAGGTGTTTCGCCTCGCAACAAGGCATTATCAATCGATTGAACTCTGCGATATTTAACCACCTAACGATTTTGGATTATTAATCTTTACGAAGTTCAATCGGTCTTCAAAGAAAGTTTAACAACTTTTGACTTCAATCGAAGAAGAAAATGGATTTCAATTTTTTTTGTATCTCTTCCATTAGTAATTTTTTATACTAAGGACATAGTCAGAATATGGTAAATAAGTTTGGATATTTAAGTATTGAATTCGACGCGTAACTTTGTCTTAAAGCTTCCTCGAGTTAATTATAATGCCCAAAAGGTGTAGAAATTGCTATTTGTAATCTAATTTCGTGTAATTTTTAACGTAGCCCTTTAACTTACAGACTTTACTAGCAGAGTTCTAGCCAAAGCCTTAAGTGAAGGATCTTTAAAAGTTAAGATACACGATAAAACTGTTTCGTAATTTTACGTTCACGTTTTGTTTATTTGCACACGTGTAGGCGGTGGTATACATTTTTACTCGAGTTGGTTTAACGAATACATCGCGCAACTAAATATTAATTTTACAATTATGTTAAAATATAATTGATACTCATATTAACTTTTTTTTAAATATATTCTGACAAGAAAAGTTATTTATTATTTCTTACAAACATAAGTTATTTTTCATATGTTTTGTGATGATGGTTGATATGATTAGACATGGTTATTTAATAGGTATAAAGTGCAAACTTTTACTTCTTGAATAATTCCGACTTCTTTTAGTTAGATACACAACACAGAATATAAATAGATGCCTGATGGAGATTTCAAATAATCACCCACCGATGTCATCTCATGAGTATATTAAAGGAACTCTAGAAAAAATTCGATGTCTTGTGCACGTGTGCGGACGGCCCTGTCCTAAGGACGGGCTGCCCGTGGGCTGCTGGTGCTGGAAAGGCTCTCGATGTAAGCTTGAGCGTTTTTGTGGCCGTTTTCATAGGCAGCAGACGGTGGGATATAACCCGTCCTAGGGCTATAACGCGGATATGCATGAAACATTTTCCCGTATTAATAACTGGCCCATTAGCTTTAAACCTGGAAATTCCGACAACTGGCGGAATCACCATCTTAAATATGTTAGACCTAAACTACCCAGACGGGCAGTGTCTAAGGTGCGAAGCTCCTGATTTTCTCAATTCACAGTTAAGCGTGATATATAGATAATTACGACAAACATTTCTATTCAAAGTGAAAAATATCTAATAATTTCTTCAGTTTGAGCGACCAGTATCTTGTCCAGAACAAGCTATGGACCAAATTAGCATTAATTATATTAGCGCAGGCGATGGTCAGAGAGAAGAGGTTGTGGCGAGTCAGTTCGCAGGTATGGAGTTGTCATATTTATAGTTTGATAGGAAGCCAAAAGTACAGCGAAAATAGAAGTTATAGCGAAGTCAAAATAGTAGTAGTGTTTTGGACACCGTTAGGTTGGCTCCTTTTCAAATGTATTTGTAAATTGGTCATTTTAAAAATAGTTTATATGTTATGAAACGCTAAACAGGAGTGTTGATATTTCTTTCTAAAAAATAAAAACCGAGATATATACTTATTTCATTGTTTCAAATAATTTATTATTATTACTTAAACTATTGTTATGTAGGCCACGATAAACACGTAGATAGGGGATTTGCCTCCGAATCAGGAGACCCGAGTTCGATTCCCTGTGCTCTTGTCGGAGGGCTCGTACCAATGAAGTTGACGAAAAATTTTTTTTTTATGGAAACGAGCAAGCGGTTCACCTGATGGTATACGGTATGGCCGATGGTGTTTACCGTCGCCCACATACATCTGCAATACCATAGATGCTGCAGGTGCGTTGCCGGTCGTTAAGGATATTTGGGAGATAGGAGGGAAGAGGAGGGGAATAGTGAGGGGGGTGTGGGCCTCCGGTTACCTCACTCACCGAACGAAACGCAGAAGCACAAGATGCCTCTACTTCACGCCGGTATTCTGCGAGACCGTGGTACCAATCCAGTCGAGCCGGCCCATTCGAGCAGCAGCTAAAGCCGCCGCTTGGCTCTATCACGCTTGAAAAATTTACGATCTCTATCGTTGGCCTGGATACTAACGGCAACCGGCTCACCACCTGTCACGTTGTCCCATATGCTTTGGTGAGAAGTAGGTTGAAACGACTAAACCTCTGACTCCCCAGTGTTGGGTACAAGATCATAAGCTTTTATTTTTATTGTTACGCAAAGCGACAATCTAAAAAATAGCTATTTTTCTTAATACTAATTTAGTGATCTGAAGGTGCTAGTTTCATCATTATTGGTTTATCTCAGTTTAGTTCAGATATCGTGTTATATTATATGCACGGAGGATTTCTTTTACTGAGTTTACCGCTTCATCTCTTGGAAATGGGACTGTAAACCGGCAGCATTAAAAGCATTTTATTGTTACGATCTCCAGGGTCCCAAATGAATAAACATCGGTTTATCGTGTAATTTCTTTTTACGCTTTCTGCGTAACGCTCGACGTAATGTAATTTTATTTTATGATGGAACAATAAATTAAATGAAATTAATTACTTTAAATATAGGTAGTTCGTTGCATAGAATCGTTGCTGATCCGTTGCTGATTTGTTGCAGGATTCGAGGCATGGTGCCCTTAGTTAACTTTACAATATTTTAAAGTAATCGTTGATGTGACATGGATCCCATAATGTTGCTATTGCTATACTTTTCTATTGTTGACGCAGGAACATCGCAGTTTGTCGACTTTATGAAAAGTCAAGTCTGTCAATATCATAACGTCTATTTTGGTATAGTTCCAAATATTTAATTTTGTAAGCAAATGTTATTTATATCATTCGGAATTTTATAAGTCAACTAATACAAATTAGCGATTAAGTCGATTGAGTAAATAAGTTTTTTTTTTACTTATTTATCCATGTAATAGGTTTTTGAAAGTCGTGAAAATAAGCATTCTTTCTTCAGAGTTGTATATATACTATTAGTGCAGGTAGCCCTAAAGTAATTTTTTACATGGAGCTATTTTGTTCCGTTTGTCTGTCAATTCCACTTTGTATGGAAAGCAAATAGTTTTAATAGTACGAAGAAGTTTTTATTTTATCCATTAGCTCTATGCGTTCTTTTATGATACGCTTGAAGTAAGTAGCAAATTTTATTCAATGTTCCTGACTATGTACGTATATTTTATTTTTAAATTTCTTTATACCCACCCTATATGCGACCATTATACTTATTATCACAAAACAGTAAAACAAATTTTGTGTTGACAGTACAAACTGTAAGCCGCAGTGGCCTATTAAGCACTGATGATAACCGAAGTAGGCATACTGTGATTAGAATATTTGATTAAGGAATGTTCTTTAATCTATATGCAACTACAGGCGTAGTGCGATCTAATGCTTGGTGTTTTCAAAATATTGGCATGGTGCTAAAGATTACCTGAAACTATTGAAAAGTCAACTAAGGACGATCGTAGGCATTATGCTATGAGATCGAGGTGTGCACATAAATTAACACATTTCGAAGTTTTGGTGCTAGAGTAGCAATATATCTATATTTCCAAAAGATAAACTCCGGGTATAATTTTTTTTCTAACACCTTGTGATATTTTTCTTCGCCGTCTAAGATGTAGCACTTTCTTAACATGTAAAAATTAGTATTACTAAATTTCACCGCTGTTCGTAAGCGTCTACCATTTGGCAGATTTGAAACACAGTCCCAGACAAGCACTTTTGTCCCTGCAGCCAGGGAAATTAGATGCATAATCAGTAAAATTAAATGAAATAAATTGAAATGAAAGGATATTTTATATTATTAACTTTTACTTTTTCATCGCAGTCCTGTATATATTTAAGTGTGTGCAAAGGAACTGTACATATCTTAACATATACAGACTGTATTGCTCTATGGTGGTAGACATATAAGCTAATACATCTCGGTTGGAAGAGTAAATATATATTTTTGAACCAAATGACAACCTCACCTGCACGCGGTGCATCCTATTGATTAACGAACGTGACTCTGGCAACCGATTCATCTAAAATTCATCCGAACATATACCGCACCAAGGACCACAGATAAGTGGTGGTGAGTAGCATTAAAAAAGCGCCCGCAATACATTTCTTGAACGCTTTACCCTTTCTTCCCACGCGGGGCAGGCGGGTTGGAGAGCGCAGAGCCGGTGCCCTCGGACTAGTGACTATTCTGTATTGTTTGGGTGTAACAAGTCTGGATGGATTTCCCGCCGTATATCAAGTGCCAAAGCCACGTTTGCAATGTAGCAAGATTCAAGCCCTGCGAGAGAAATTGGCATTTGGAGAAAAAGACTTGTCAAGTCATCCAAAAATTGCAATGCAAAATTACTTAAACGGTAACCTACAATAATAATTATTATGTGGGGCTATATAGATATATACTCGTCTGGTTGGGTGATATATATAAATATGTATACATACATAAAATGCATAAAATAAATAAACTGTCTTTAAATATATTAAAATTAAAATGCTTAAAGTAAAATAAAATTCCGTCTGGTTGGGTTATAAAAATAAATGAATTATAACCCAACCAGACGGAAGCTCTCGGCAGGGGAGACCAGACGGCCGGGGGTTGGGAGGATTATGATTTTTATTATGGTCACAATAACCTATTTTTAATTCGCCGGCACACCGCTAAAGATTTTATAAATTTACATATCGTTAGTTCGTTAGATTACAGCTGCGAGCATCTTGGCGGTGTAAGACTTTTATAATACGAGTTTTTTTTGTTTACAATTCGTTAGCACCGAGAAAGCATCTATCTATCTTGTCTTCGTTACAAATGTAAATGAGCTTCCTTATGACTATGCGCCCTAGGCATAGAACGTAATAAATTATATGATGATAAATATTTTATTATTTAAGTCATGCTATACATTGCAGTTTTATTCAATTTGTCTGATAATGATATTGACTTCTATAGGTATTCGATTCCAAAACTCACAAATTAGCGGTATAATTAGAGTAAACTCTATTTTTGGTTTGACCCATTGGGCATGAAATGTATTTACGATAAGATTTCTGCTTACTGTTTGTTAATAATAATTTATTATTAAATTCAGAGAAGACTACTACACCTTATAATACATATTTTTTAAACCATTATTAGGTTCGTGTGACTGTCCTAAAAAAATAATTACCTTATTAAAATAAAATAAAAAAATTAGAACTAAGCTTAAAGTAAAAATTAAAAAAAAAACATGCCAATAAAAATCTTTTAAATTACTATGAAACTTAAATAACGTAAATATAAAAATGAATACACAAAAGAATTTCTATCTTTTTAACACGTCAAAAAATAAGATATGCCTATGTGACACGATCGTAAGGTTTCGATGGACAGTGGAACAAGACATATCACGGCAACGAAGTGTGGGCGGTGTATGTTGGATCGCACTCTTTATTTATAACATTAATGATGTGACAAAAACAATTCTTGCTAGTTCGAATTACTTTTTCACATAGTTGACTTACTAAAATATATTTTACACAAATATTCTAAATATAATAACGTAGAATCTACACTTTGTGAAAGTTCAATTTGCCGAAACCAAACCTTCTAGGAAAGGTCTATGTCAAGCCGTGGACTTCTAAAAGCTGGTAATGATGAAGCTGACGTTTTACTCAAGTAAGGTACTACTATTACTACAAAAAAGTTAATTCCTAAACAAGAACAAAAAGGGAAAATGAATACATTATTTATTTAAGAGATTACAACAGCACGTACGTATTTTATCCAAATATTCCCGGGAACGTACTGAATTCCATTAAATTTGCATTTTGATTGCAGGTCTCATAATAAAATACGAGGCGTGGTTGGGTGCTATAAAGGTTTATGGACATAGCAGATAAGTATGCGCGTATTCTTCAAACGAGTATATTATGTTATATAATTTTGTTAAGTTATGAATATTTTTTTTGCTTGCACCTAGCCAGTCACCGAAGGTTGGTTAGGTCGGGATCAGTATTGGAGACCACGGACCGAATAAAATCCCCACGGTAAATAACGCTGTTGGCCCGGAGGCAGCTTCGGCGGAAGAGTCTTGCGTTTGATAACGTAGTATCGAGAGCTAAGGACTGCCTTGCTTTTTTCCGGGTTGACATCGATTCTCCATATCCTAAACCAATATCTAAGTGCGTTGGCTGTGGGTAGGAGGCGAATGTAAACCCACGATATGCTAGTAGTGGTTTCGTCCGCGAAAAGTGCCGTTTCGATTGTATTGGTTTTTGGAATATCGCTCGTGTAGAGCGTGTAAAAGATATGTGAGAGAATCGAACCCTGTGCAACGCCAGCCCTTAAGGGATCGTCACCTCGACACGATAACAAAAAGTGCGATTTAACAAGTAGGCGTGTATGATGTACACAAGCCTGTTTGGCAATCCTAGAGTGTACAGCTTGTATAGCAAGTCTTTGAGCCAAACCCAGCCCCCATGAGAGCCCCAGATCTGAGGAGAATGATGGCGGAGCCTTACGGATTCTGAGGTCGCGAATAATATCCTTGACTTCTTTTAAAGAGCCAGGCGTTAGCGGATCCCGACGGTGGCAGCGTGGTTTTTCTTCTAAGTTCATCCTCCATCTTCTTAAGATGAATAGGGATGAGCAGCTGTGTGCTGGGCGAGCACTGCGAAATTTCTAAGCCGTCGGCTAAGAATTCGCCTTTTTTCCTATCTTCAAAAGCTGTTTGAGCTTTGGAGCTGATCAGAGGAAGCAACGAATCGACCATTTCTGACTAAAAAGATCTCGCCAGCCGCCAGTATGTTATAAACATCTACGCAAATTTCCAGTATTCAAGATAATGAGCCAGTAGCGCAAGGAATTTCAGCCATACCTTTGCCATAATGAAAGAACAAAAGCAGATGCTTTCATAGGCTAGGGCGATAATAAGTAATATGACAACCAAGAAAGTTATATATTTACGTGGAGGTGTAAACCCAGCAGTTTACGTAGGGAGTGGAAGGCCCAGTTTTTAGTAATTGTTTCTTTCGTGCTTTGAGTCAATTTAGCTAAAAATCATTAAACAGTTTATTATGGTAACCGAACTCTGCCCAACCTATTTCGATTTGTATGTAATTTCTCTATTGATGTTTGACTTACCTAATCGAACAATTGGGTATTAGTCTACTCTAAACAAACTTATATTGAAAAAGTACGCTAGTGAAATTGAATATTATGACGGGCTGGTATCCGCAATTCCATGAATATTCATGTATTTTGCGTGTGGGCAGGAATATGAACTATTCGAGCCAACCGAGCTCCTCAAGGAAACTCAGTAAACCCTTAAAGTTACTGGTGACCTCGTGGAGCGATCTTGGCGAGCCGAGGTACTTAGCCCTGTATTTCGCGACCGTCGGACACTACAACAGGACGTGGGTTGTTGTTTCTTCCTCCTTCATATACTCGCTCGTCACAAAGGAATGTCTGTAACACCTATAGTAAACAGATGTTTGTTAAAATATCCATGTCCAGTTATGGTGCTAGTTACTATCCAAATTTGGGGCTTATTCAGGGGTAGTAGCATCTTGGTTATGCGATTATTAACCGAATGCGAAAGGCTTCCCTAGCCTGTCTACATTCTACCTGGTTTGTCCATAGTTACGCATGCTGGTTCCTAGTGCGATTTCATATTTGTAAGGGAACGTGCCCAATAGGTATTGGGATGATGGGTTCCGGTCCAATAGGGCACCGAGCAGACCCACCCCGGGCAAGCTCGTCCCCCGCAGCATTACCTCGGGAACCGCTGTGACCTTTTATCCACTGTAGGATTATATTATTGAACTGACAAAAATTACGAACATTAATTACTTTTCCAACGCAGCGACGGCTTAACGAATCCTGTGTTCGAATCACGCCGAAGCAAAATTTTTTGCAAAAACACTTGGTTTGGGTCTCAATGTGTTAATGAGAATTCTTTATTCTTCGACGTGAGTAAGATAATTTAGTTTGTCAAAAGTCTAATCTTTTTTGCAATCTATCACTGTTCCGTAATAAGGTTCCTCTGACGGAGAAGAAACAGGCGAAAGAAACTCCGAAGGTATCCTCTTTTATTTTCCTTAATTATAATATGTATCATGAAATAAAATGTATGGCGCCATAGGCACCTGAAAGCATTGATCTGAAGGTACAAGAATAGATCCTCAAAATTAAAGCACAAATGCATTGGAAACTCGAGCAGAACAGCCTCCACCAACAAAACCTGTTCACAAGTACGGCGCATGCGGCAGCCATCGCGCTCCTCAACCATATGGTTAATATTAAAGGGAAGACGACCCGCCACACGACGCCGCCACAAGCAGAGGCCTCAAAGCGAGCATGATACTTACTCAAGTCTCACAACACGCAAAGATCTCAATTATAGACAAACACTATCATGTTCCCAAAGAACATGCTTACAATTTTCTACGAGTTACAAATAGCGGCTTCAAGTCACAAGATAGTTCGTATTAAACTGTAAGGTCACTATTCCATGCTTCTTTATCATTAATATATATTATGTATTATACATATTATATCGATTGTATTGTATGTATTTGTGTTAGTTGCATAGTATGTATACTCATATTGCAACATCTACTTCGTATCTGTAGCTATTTTTCTATATGCATTTGGTTGCCTGGAAGAGATCGCTATGCAACGATAATACCGCCTATTTGTACCTTTATATTTTATGTTTTCTGTACTATTTCTATGTTTTTTGCAATAAAATATTGTTTTATTGCATTCATTCAATGTACATTCGTAATCATTAAAATTATAGTATGCTCTTGAGCACAAACACTTTTTGGTGTAATTTTTAGCCTTTGTTTCTGAAAAATTTTAATAAATTATGGAATTCTGTTATATATGCATGTGTTTTGTATTGACCCAGAAAACAATTCTTAATTTTATTTAGTTTGGTCGTATTGTGTTGTGTCCCGTTTCTCTGTCACTGCATCTCAGTCTTCCTTCGATCTTATCGTATATGTGTTTTATCGGACACGGGAAAGTAAAAACGAGTGAGTACCTCTGTGTTGGCACGTACACTTGCGGCACTATAATATCTCTGACAGGCGCAGATGCCAACTGCCGGTTGTTATAGGAAATGGTCGCCATGATCAAATTCGTCCATGAGGACATCATCATCATTTTTCCAACAGAAATAAAAGAAAAGCTTTTTTTTAAGCAATTGATAACATTTTACAGCGGTGAAGTTTACAATAAATGAGAGTTTCATAGAATATATAGCGGCAATTAACAAATTGTTGCATACTTAATTTTTTTCTATTTTGCTTACGTAAAAGGTAGTTAAACGCAAACCCCGCTTATACAGTATCATTAAAGATTATTTAAAGCGGGTAAAAATTAGGTGCACAACAGAGATAATATATATAAGTAACCTCATTGTTTCACTTCTGTTAGACAAGTCCACTGCAAAACATAGGCCTTTGATGTTGTTACCGTATCCTTTCCAGTTCAGCTGCTTGAAGACTTCTTCCAATGGAGCGGTGAAGAGTTTTGGAGATATGACATCACCCTGTCTTACACCTTTCTGCAGTTGGATTGGTTTCGTTCTCTGGTTCTGTACACTGATAGACATTGTAGCCTCATTCTACAAACACCTCAGGACTTCGATATACCGAGAGTTGATCTGGCACCGCTGGACAGACTCTAGCACCGCTCAAATTTCGACTAAACCCAAGGCTTTCTTATGAGAATATGTGAACTATGGTCCACATATGCCAGACATAATAGCAAATTGTACTCCTCGTGTCTTGTGTACAATCTGGCGAAGAGTATGTATGTGGTCTATGGTACTATAGCCTTTTCGGAATCCGGCTTGTTAGGGAGGCTGGAAGTCGTCAAGTCTGTTTACTAGACGATTTGAGATGACTCTCGAAAATAGCACGTAGACGCGGCTTAGTAGCGATATCGGTCTATAATTCTTCAATAGACAGTTATCCCTTTTCTTGAAGAATAGGACAACCACGCTTCTACTACACCGTTTCGGCGTAACACCACCATGAATGACGGAATTAAATTTCAGAAACTGATCTGTAATTCCGTCTAAACCCAGCACTTTGACGTTTTTAAGCTGTTTGAGAGCCTCAAGCCTTCCTAATCTCGCCCAGACTCTCGTCCGGTTTGTTATCAGAATAATGTTGGATAAGCTTGGCTCTTGGGTCTTTACTCACATCAGTGTGTGGTTTCAACGTTGTTGTGTACAGCTGTCCGTAAAATTTCTCGATCTCACTCAAAATCTCTGCTCTAGCAGAAATAACTGCGCCGCTTTCGGTCTTAAACTTGGTCAGTTGGCTCTTTCCGATAGACAGATCTCTGGCGCAGACTTTGGAGCCTTTGTTCCACTCTATCGCATTTACAATATAGGCTGTAATTAGACGCGATAAAATTCATAAATAATAGTTTCATTTAAAAGGTGTAGTGTTCACGTAAATACAAGAAATCAATGCGCTACGTTATGTTTGTTTTTCCACCTTAAGCAATATATTTTTATTTTGCCAGGGCATTCCCGTTCGTCCTATTAATAGGATGACGGTATTGCGACCAACTGAAATATCAGATGTGTTCCTAGGGATAACTTCCGATGCTAATAGTTAGCGAAACTTATACGAAACTGTGTTTGAATTCTTGCAAAAAATACAGCGATGAACAGTTTAAATAACGGCTTTTTAATGTTTTACATACGGCAACAGAGAAATGCAGAAAGCAAATTATCATGTTTTCAATTTAGGAACATAACCGCTACTAAACTAATTAGGCGGTACACAAACAATTCATTAGACTCTGTTGCAAATAACTGCAGTACAGTAGAAATTGTTAGAAATATTGGTAGCATGAATTTCTAAAATGTTTAAACTGAATTAATAATTAAAAGCTGAAGGTAGCCCGAGGTGACAATGACGTCTGGACGTCTAACACCTCAGTCCCTCCGTGATCACGATAATAATAGTTTAATTTCAAACACGTAAAACAGTCATGATGATAATAATAAAGAAAAACAGTTATGGCGAAGAAGATCACAAAACCTAGTGGAACGGAAATTTTTAAATATTAATAATTACTAATCTAGAAAGAAAATCAAAAATTTCTTCTATAAATAAAATTGTTATATTATTAAATTATGTATAGTATATATTAAAATAAAGACAAAAACCAAAGATATAAAAGTGTACAGAAAGACATCTTTTTCGTATGATTATTCATCATCATCATCATCATCATCATTTCAGCCTATCAGAAGTCCACTGCTGAACATAGGCCTCGCCCAAAGATTGCCACGAAGCTCGGTCCTGAGCCACCTGCATCCATCGACTTCCCGCAACACTGCGCAGGTCGTCGCTCCATCTTGTGGGGGGTTGTGTGTTTGCCTGTACGTGGCTGCCACTCGAGAACCTTTTTTTTTATTAATATCATATTATTAAATATTCTATTTTTAATTAACATTTGTTTTAAATTTTAATCATCATTTAATGGGTGTTTGTTCGTAAATGCCGAACATGTCATCCTCATTGTTGAAAGCAAAATAGGAACCTATAGGATTCGTTATGAGTTGTATCATATTGTAAACACAAAAATACTATAATTTTCTCCAAACATCAATTTCACCTGGAAGCAGACTGCTATCTCACAAACGAGGCTCTAGCGACCGAGTAAAGGTGAAAAATGTACCTAAATTTGGCTAGCCCAAATCTGAGACTTATGACAAGGAGCTGCATTGTTAGTGCGAAAGTATCGGTATTGTGTTCACCAACCCGTCTACCCGCCATGGTGATTATTGTCAAACTATCCAAGAAATAATGGAACCTTCACAGAGACTAGCTTTCAGCAGTGGACTTCAGTAGAGTAGACTAATAAAGAAGAAGATGATTGAAATATTCGCTCAAACGTATATTTCTCCATGTAGGTCCTAATTTAGTTTTGAGTATTTGTACAAAATTTGTAAACGCGTGTTTACGCATGTGTACGCTCTTTAGTCAGAAAGCATCACTTATATTGAGAAACAAAGTCCCCAAATCTAATAATTTAATAAACAGCACTGTTCGATTTTGTTACCATATTGCGGTGTATTAATTTCATTTTGATGTTAACTTTTAGGCATGTAATTTACGCTTTTAAATTAACAATTCTTAGACTAACTATTTGAATCAGCAACATGATCAGAAGCTTATCAAAAGTTCACTGCTGAATCCCACATAGCACGTTCCTGAGATACCTGCATCTATTAACTTTCCGCAATAGAATTCGTTATGAGTTGGAAGTATCATATTGTTAAGACAAAAATACTATAAAGACAATTATTATAATTATAATTATGCAAGTTGTCGCTCTATTGTGTGAGGGTCGTCCTACCCTGAGCCTGAATATTTGAGACAGAACTTAAGTAAACCTATTCAGAATAACATCAGCTAAAATCTTTTTCGACTTAGTACATAGCGTTATTTAGAAATCGATAACAAATTGTTAACGTTGGAATACTTAAATATATAATACTTAAATGCATGCTAAAAGCCATAAAGGTCAGGTGTAACGATGCTTTTTGGATTTAGCGTTGTTGAAGAGATCACTGTAATTTATATAGCTTTGTAACTTAAAACAATATTCAGCTCGGCCGAAACAATATAACAAGCGCTCCTTTTCATTATACTGTAGCAAAATAATTTATGCCCTGCTTCTTGAATAATAAATGATGCACGTAATATAATAAGTAAAAACTTTTATTATTAAAAATCATCAAAAGTTGGTTATGATATGATAATGTAGGGTACAGTAAGGTATAGAAGAGTGAGTGCGTCGGTATTTGCGCGTACACTTACGGCACTATGATATCTCCTGCTCACTTGATAACTGCTGATAGAATTCAGAAGTCCTTATCATGGACGAAATTAGTCTGGATGACATAATAATGTAATCCTATAGATTTTTGTAGATATAATGAATGAAAGTAATAATATCATCATCATAAAACTCATTATTAAGCCTATAAACAATTCACAAAATGGATACCTGGATGCCTAATAACGAAAAAAGATGTTTCGTGAACTTCTCAACCGCATTGGCACGTCCAACGGTGCAATTTATGAGGGCCGAAGGTTTTTAACTTACCTTTATCACTCGCTATGGATATAATTCGTGATTAGCTTTCGTTAAAAGCAATTTGGTCGCACCAGGCGTTAATCAAAATATAGTACATTGGCATTTATTAATTAGCGGTAGTGTTCGACCAATGATACGTAGCATTAAATTAACTGTAGGGACTGGATCTGAATATGACACGTTAGTTATGAAGTTTCTAAAAAAAAATATTTCAATGGGACATTAACGTATTACAATATATGCAGTTTTCACATTATAATTAAAAAAAATTCTGCGTTGAAAACTCTATATCAAAACGTTATAACATTTATAAGGGGCCGGACGAGGGAAAACGTTAACTTTTTTGGCCAAGTGGTAACTTTTCCTTACCACCAGGTAAGGTATTCTATAACGTCGACACGCTGGCGAGTGACTACTGGCGGAAAATCCATTCAATAGATTCCACCAAAATTCTACAGATTAGTGATGGGAATCAGCATCTTTAATGAATTGTCTTGTTTTTTTATGGAAAGGCGGCAAACGACCAATTTTGCCGGGTTTAAGGATACTTGGGAGCTAGGAGGGAGGACGAGGACGGGGCAGGGGAAGAGGAAGTAGGCCTCGGGTTACATCAATCACCGAACGAAACGCAGAAGCACAAGATGCCTCTACCAGGCCAGTATTCTGCGAAGTCGTCGTACTGCCCCGATGGAACCGGCCCATTCGAGCAGAGGCTAAAGCTTTTTAAATTGGTTCTACCAGGTTAAAAAGCGTAGTGACCTGAAGACAAATCTTCCATGCCTGGCATTCTAGCTTTTATTGGCACTTTCGTGGTAACGGCTAAGCTCATCTGTTACTTACACTTGCTTTAAACACGTGGTCAAACGGGTACCCCGATGCTATCCCAAACGGGCTTTTCCTTCTTAGGAAATAACATTTGTCAGGTGGCGATCCTTATCGCCAGTTTGCTCCTGCTAATCTGCAGCAGTGATTGAGATTTTCAAGGCTTGATTTTAACGACAGTCATGAGAAGATCAGATGAGACCTACTTACACCACTTCTGCAGAAAATTGTTTTTTTTTTTTTATTAATCTGTAGTATACACTAAATGTAAATTTGTTATACTTCATGGAATTAACTTTCTTAATGGAATGTTGTAAATGAAGGTGTAATCCGCATTGAAATCTGCTTAGAAGTTTAGAAGCAATAAACGAATACACAGAAAAACGCGGCTTACAACCTTGTTTTATATTTAAAGATAAAGAAGGGATTTATCTTTTCAATGACAAAGTCATTAAATGATGTCCTTCAATGATTACACACACATACACACACACACACCCACTCCTAATTTTTTTTTAAATCAAGTTTTATCTTATGTACGTAAATGTTTCTTGGAGAGGGTTATGTTCAAATGTGAACTAGAACAGGTAGTATGTAGTAGTAGTACAGAAACAGATAGCTTACTATACACATTAGCAACGTTAAATAAAAAAAGAGCAAGTTAACAAAATCCAAATGTTCAAGTCCAGTTGTCAAAATTGTGTGTAACCACAAATCCATTGCTTAATTGTTCATTGTACATTAGATACATTAAATTACTTGATAAATCAGAATTTAAAATTGCATTTAAAATCAGGTATCAATCTTAGGGTTGTTCTCATACTATTAAATTTTCCACAGCGCCCGGTCCCAGAGCTACCATGACGCCACTAATTGCTTTATGTTAATTGAATTTAAAATCATGGTCTACATAATGGGTAGTGACGCTTCAATTTAGCACCAGCGCAGACTCTAGCGAATATTTTAATTTAACTGTAAATTACTGTTTATTACAGACTTTCATGGTAGTATTTTTGATGAATTTCTAATTGACTTAATAGTTTCATTTCAAAACGTAATGTGTTAATTAGCTAACATGAAAAGTGCAAGTATGCGTAAATTGTAAAAGTATATCGTAAAGATTGCATGAAATTTGATGGAATCCGCTGGTAGAAAAGTTTATGAAAATTATCTAACATTAATTAAAAATACAACCTTTGCATGTCTTTCGTTACAGGTTGTAAGAGGAAGCTTAAAGTTTCTCAGCGGGCTATGAAAAGGGCTATGCTTGGTGTTTCTCTGAGTGATAGGACCTGCTGAGTGAAAAACCTGCAGCAAAACGAGAGTAACCAACATAGTCGCAATCTCGTACCGGCAAAACAAGATGGAGTGAAGACCTACACAGTGTTGCGAGATTAGGACCGTGCTTTGTGGTAATCTTTGGTGGAAGCCGATGTTCAGCAATGGACTTGTGACAGGCTGTAATGAATAAATGAATGAATTAAAGAATAAATAATGCAATATTAATAATAAAATTTGGAAGAAAGGTAAAGTGAGCCCGAGTAACATAAATTCAGGGTACTAAAATATCTGGATTCAGCATCGAGGTTCCTCCAAGACCGTAGCAAGCCGGAGTGTGTAAACGCTTAAAAACCTCAAGGAACAGCATGAATACTTTATGGCTGGAGATCCAGGTGCCCTGTTGTATGTCGGCAGAGGATCTGAGAGCACACCCAGCGATGAGGCTCGCCACCCGTAACGGAGAAACAAAAAGTTGTTTGCGGAAGCAAGTTTGACAATGATTATCATAGCGTAACAGCCGTATATAATTACATATTAGTCATTTTATTACATGAATCTGCATGTTTTTTCGCCACACTCGTCAAGCGGATTGGCGATCGCAGTACCAGACATCTCGTATCTTGGTGCTGCCCTTCATCGGTCTGCTTATTTCAGTCTGGTATTTTTCGAGATGATTATATAGCATTCTACCGGCCGCCACTTTATTTTTAAGGCTTTTTTCTTAGTCGTTTCTTAGGACTCCACAGGAAGGAAGGGGTAAATGGTAAATTTTTAATATACATCACAGAAATGTTGTTATGTTAAGTAATATAAATAAGTTTTGACCTCCTCTGTCTATGTAATATTGTACCTACATTCTTGGCGATACACGGCCGTGGATGGGTGGGGGGAGCTAAAACTATTTTTGTTATAGGAAAACAAAGTTTTTTGGTTACTTTCCAACAATTGCCTAGAATTTATTACTCAAGATAAACGTATTTTTTTCTAATAACTATTAATTTAATAGAATTTCTCAAAAATTTACAGATTTCGATAAAGAAATGTAAAGTTAATGTACCATATATAGCATATTAATGAAGCAACCCCTACGTCATTAATTCATGTTAAGTATGCATTGAGGCAAACATGGAGACATGACCTCGTTTGATCCGTATCCTCTACTTTCGTATAATGTACACGTTTTTTTTATCCAATTTAGCATGTACCATGAACAATTATTTATCAAACAAATGGGAATATACAATCTCTTTCTCCAAATGCTAACTTCTCCGGACATTGTGGTGGTACACAATGCTAGCCAAAAACGAGGCTCTGGAGATGGAATGGCGACGGAATATCAATTCGAATTTGCCAAACGCAAACTCCACAGACTAGTGATTGGAACCAGTGTGATCAGCACTGCAATCACCAATCCGCGTGCCCAGCGGAGCAGGGTATGGCCAAGCCTTATAAGTAAAATGTGCTAGCAAAGTGGCGGTTTCTAGGAGAGCTCTATTTTATTCTTTATTTATTTGTACTTCATTTTGTTCTGTTAGCCCGAGAGTATTCCTCCGCTGAATCTGTTACAATTGTAAAAAAATGCTTGACGAGCGAGATGCAAATCCTAATTGGATTCACTGTAATGAAAAATGCTAGTTGGATTACTGGAAGTATTTCAGTTTCAATTTTAGTATTTTTGTTCTATTTTGAGGCAAAAATATTTCTTGTGCTTATGTCGTGTCTGCTGCAATAGAAATTCTATTGTTATTACACTTCTTTCAAATAATAAGAGTTAACCTCTTTGAATATTATGTACGGTAGAAGAACGGCGATGGGCAGCGACGTTTTCATGCTGTTTCTTGTTAAATTTTTGTCAAGCTTGAAATTTTCATGAACAATAAGTTCTATAAAAATACATAACTAATAACTAAACTAAAGTCATACTAACTTACAAAAACGATTAAAAAAATTGTTAAATCATATCAAAAAGCTTTTGATGCATGATTTCATCATATTTCTAAGAGCACAGTAATAAGAGTACTTAACGTTTTTTCTGCTATTCTGCTAAAGATAATGAATGAACCAAGTTTACACATAACTCAAAAGATATAAAGAAGTTAACCAGAGGACTTGAAAGTATTAAGCGACGCACTTTCTTGGCCCAATTTAATTAAACATTTGCGACGTACACGTATGAAGCTTTATTTATGCCAGCAAGACTTTAGCTATTCTATTACTTAAGAAAAATACAAATAGTTACCTATTTTTTAAGACTTTCGACTAAGTTAAGTTTTAAATACATAAATAAAAGCCTAGTGGTCAGGGCGCTCACTTTAGTTTCATAGAGCGCGAGTGACCTGGGTTAGATCCCGGTGCCGGCAACACTAAAATTGAAAATAGCAATTTTAAGTGCTGTATTTACCACGTGCTCGGCGGTGAAGGAAAACATCGTGAGGAAACCTGTATGTCTGACAAATAATAAAAATATTATTACGAAGATATGTGAAGCCTGCCAACCCGCACTGGAGCAGCGTGGCGGGCCCTTCCCGGATCCTAAACCCACACAGATACTCGAAGGAGGCCTTTGCCCCGCTGTGGTCACTAACAGGCTGCTACTTGAATTCACTTTAATTTACCACAATATTATTTTATTTTTAACATTATGGCCACCAGCGACAACAGCGTCTCAACAGTTTATTTTGTCAGACACAATTCTAACTCTAAAAGCACCAACCAATGCCGCTACCAATTACTAGGAGGTTTGCCCAAACTCGACATGCTACTCATATATAGGCGATTTCGAGAGCGCAGTATCAATATTTCTTACTTCTTTGTTAGCTTGCATTAGTTTACTGCTGTAAAATGCAGCAGTAACCAGGTGATCCTTCGCGCAAGAGATGTTGCTTCTCATGGTCTAGTATGTTGGGTTTGGGTTTGATCTATTTAGATTAGAAAAGGTAATTTTTTAAACTATAACCGGAATTTATTGCTAGGTGTTTTGGGACCGACATATTAACGTGCTAGGTATTGTATTGAATTTTTATTTAAACAAGATAATTGTTACAAAAGTACTAATTACTTTTTACTTGAAATCTATTTTGTATTTTCCTTAAACAAGACTCTTATAAACAATTTGAAATGGATAGTCCAGAGAAAGACTACATCAATTTGATAAAATACATACAGCGTGTATGTATTTTATCAAAGGAAGTTCTTGATAATATTATGTTTTATTTCAACTAATTAATTCATTCTATTTAACTACAGTAAACACATTAGGGAAGTACGAGTAATACATACGAGAAAATAACACTTGTATTGTTCTGTTCAATTCTTTTCCAATTTTATGAAAGCGATTCTCTAAATCGCTACCTATTATCTCGTTACGCTTCTTATTTTCTCCGTCCTTTAGAAATTTCTAAAGTGATTTTTTCTAATTTGCATTTACTGACAACTGATATTGAAAAAAAAAACCTTACATGTGAAAGTTACTAAAATACTAAGAATAGACATATTTTTATAGCATAATTTAAGAAGAGATATTCTATTCAAAATTTATTGTACTGGAGTTGACTAGAAGTAGAAGTAACTGCCCTGTGTCTAGACTGTAGAAGATAAATAAATGCTCTTTTTTAACCCGATTAAAGTGATTTTACTGTGGAATATTAGAAGTCAGAAACTAGCTCTTCATTTTATATTAACCCAGCAGCCTTCAATTATAAATAGTAACTTGCCACGTGCTCGACGGCAAAGAAAAAAATAATGATATTTTTTGATTAAGCTTATAAATGGGATAAGTAATATGTTAAGACATGTGTACTTCGCACGAGAGTAACTTGGGAGGTGATCAACTCAAAAATAAGATGTTTCTTGAATTACAAAATTGCGTTTTACTTTCGGATAATCCGGAGGTCTTGTGCATTTTCAACGACAGGTGTTACTGTACAGAGAGAGAATGTTAGTTTGTATAACCCCTTACGTGTCATTACTATGAAACAATTGAAATCCCTATACTTTAAGCGTGCAATAATTATGAAAAATATATGCAATTGACAATTATTATTCTCTCCTGTACTATTTTTACAACACATTTTAATTATTATGTAAGTAACCGTCCGGATTCGCCTTACAGCTCGGCAGAATAATAATTGTGAATTTAATGAAGTTTCACCAAGTGACTACAATCGCAAGTATAAATTATATATTGGTTTGTCGTAAACGACTCTAACGATTTAGATGATTTTTTTTATTATTCTGTTAGTAAACAGAAAACTTACAAATAAATAAAATAATTATTAATTAAAAATATTAGAATTGTTCAGATTGGGCGCTTCGTTAGAAATGTTAATACTTTGCTACTGCCATAATCGAGCTTAGTTAAAATATACTAGATTTCACAGAATGTATACATAAAAATTCTATTGAAAAGCGTTTATGCTCCAAAGATTACTATAGTTTGAACGATTATTTTAATGATAAGAAGGCGTTGTAGTACTCATGCATTGTGTGGAGTAGTATTGGGTGTACCATTCTCACTTAACTTTCACACTTCCCTTTAATATGGAGGAGGGCGATGGCTGGCACACGAGTCATGCTTGTGAACAAGCGCTACTTGTGGCGGCTGGCTAGCTCGGGTTTGGAAATCATGCGTTAGTTTTTTAAATTACGCCTTTTTGTATATAATTTTATCGTAGAATGTGCTTTAATGGCCTGTGGGACTATTCGTTGCTTTTTATAGTTGAACTCGAAAACGTCAGAGGAACCTCTTTACGAAACAGTGGTAGATTTAAAAAAATATGATTTACAAGCGTTAAAGACGTACCCCAGAAATCCAACCAGAAGGGTAAAACGTGTGAGGTAAAATGTTTTTAATTTATTTTAACAGAAAAATTCAACAAATTTTTAAGTTTAATTTACATATTTTAAAAATTTACGTTATGCTACGTTAGTATCTTCTATCTGTTAAGTTCTTATGTAGACGAACATAACTATTTGAAGTTTAAGAGCGTTTACACCTCACGGTTTTTCATACAAACTTTCAAGTCTAAAATATTCAAAATGAATAAACCGATTTTTATGAAACTTTGTACGCCTAACATAGATCTTAATTTTACACTTGAAAGTTTGTATGAAATGCCGTCAGGCGTAAACGCTCTTAAAACTAAACCCATTCATCATTCACAAAACCATTGTTTATCATTTATTTACAATTTAACGAGACTATATTACAGTATTAGCAATATCAGGCTTACGCTCGCTAAGTAAACCGACGACGTTGATGATGATGTCTTCCCGGACGATTGCGACGCGGTGGCTTTTTCCGGTTCCGGTTCCGACGCCTCTTCTTCGCTGAATAATATGTTGAAGTACAAAGTGTATATTTAAAAAACTATATAGTTACTCCTTCATAACAATATTTTTATGTAGATATATTATTTTTTTAAACATTGCCATAAACAACTCATATATTATATTAACAATTATTTTCTTTTAGTATTTCAGATTGTTATAATTTTTCTAAAATATCGATGTCTAATATATAGTTGTGTTTTGTTCAAATACGGAATGTTATTTCAGTTTGCTATCGTATTAGACACCCGTGTACAACAGTAAACACACCCGATCTGCATTTCAACTTAACACTTTTAGGTACTCTCTGAGTTTTTAGTGGATGCTAACCAGAGTTTCAGCGACAGCGGCTTTACAAATTTCAAAAATAAAATACATAAATTATCCACATTTCGGTTCAAAAGCAATTTGATTGATTTGGAATCAAAATATGTTATGATAAGTTTAAAAACATATCGTGCCCTGTCGTGAACAAAATCACCGTTGCGGAAGCTATAAGTCCATTGAAAATTATATTTTTTTATGAGTTATTCTAGTAAATCAGAAGAAGAAATTTGATAGGAGTTAATGGTCTGTACATAGGTACTCTTTATTTCTTAAGAAATGTCTTCCTGCGACTGGAGTATGGTTACCGAATGGTAGATTTCTCGCAGAGAATACAAAAAAAATATTATCTGCAAACAACTACGTATTTACATATTAGGGTTTTACATATGAAATTAGCGTATAACTAGTATATGGAAAAAGTAAATAACGATTTTTTTATGAAATTATTTATTTAATCAACTGAAGTATGTACTATTATTATCTATGCATTTTCGCCATTTTGTATATAGTTCATTGATTCCTTTACTAAATAATTTCGGGAGTGAGAATTAATAAAATCCTTGAAAGCGCTTTGGACTGTCGTTTGCATCTGGCCAGATCTTAGGAAGTTCTAGTATATGACACCAGCACTGGTCCGCCTAACACTCAGCAGCACCTTTTTCTGAATCAACTCTTTCTTAGAATAGGATTTCTCCGGGATTCAACCTCTACATCGTCGTACAGTATCAATTTTCATCACAAGTAACGATACGATTAAAATTTCCTCGTTATTGTGACGGTTGAGTAATGTAACGCAGTACTCAATGCGTATTTGTTGGTGTGCTTCACTCAATTCATACGGTACCCATTTCTCGAGCTTTGTCGCTTTTCCTAATTGTTTCAACTGATGAATTTGAACTGAAATAAATGAATCACTAATACAGAAGCCTAAATTTGTAACACATTTGAATTTGGAATTGCTAACCAAACGCCAGATTATTTGAGATCAAAGTGGCCAGTTCGTCAAAACGCTAATTTCATATGTAAAGACGTAATATATATATACGTAAATATGTGAATGAAAATAAAAATATATATAAAATAATACTAATTCATTAAAAAAATTTTATGGGAAAGGCGGCAAACTGGCAAGCGGCTCACCTGATGGTAAGTGAATACCCTCGCCCACGTACATCTGCAACACAAGAGGAGCTGCAGGTTCTTTGCCGGCGGTCAAGGGTATTTGGATGGGAGGGAGGATGAGGAGGGGGATGGAGAGGGGAAGCGGGCCTCCGGTTCCGGCCTCACTCACCGAACGAAACCCAGAAGCATAAGATGCCTCTACTTCATGCCGGTTTTCTGCGAGCCCGTGGTACCAATCCGGTCGAGCCGGCCCATTCGAGTAGCAGCAAAAGCCGTGGCTTGGGTCTACCACGTTAGACATACTGCTATATCTACTCACATACTGCTAAGGACATTTAGTGGTCTTTGACTCTTTTCTTAAATACAGAAATAGTTTTGCAGTCACTTATGGAAGAGAACAGAGAATGAGTGAGAATATTCAGCGTTTTTATGAGAAGGGAATTAAAATGGGTTCTGCAGGGAGTAGAAGATAAACGAGCGAAAGAGAATCACTCGCGCAGGTAAGGCGCTATAGTAACATATATTCTGTGACAACCGGCTATCTATTACGGTTCAAAAGATACAGACAGCCCTTAAAGGTAGGAGAGTCGGACAGATAGACGAAAGGTAGGACAGACAGACAGCGTACGCTTGGTAATAGGCTCCGTATTGAACCCTAAATAGCAAAGTTGTTTCCTGTCAATGTCTCATTGATGGGCAAAGCCATCTTCTGAATATCTGCGAGGGTTTTAGAGCCGAGAAGGGTTCACCCTTTGGCGGAATGGAGAACATGCTGGTTTTCACACGATGCCTTAACTGCTGAGCACGACTATTCACCATTTAAAATAACTATTCATAATTTTATTGGTTCGCTCCAGAACCAAAGAAGAACCCAGGACACTCACGTATTATGAAATTAAAACTTACGCCTTGGCCACGGGGTTACCACTCAACTACGTATAAAATGTATTATATAAACATTATAAATATTTTAATGGCATGGTATTCGGTTGAAGTATTTGTATGGTTACAAAGGAATATTTGAGTGCTATGTCTGTGGTTTAATAGGAAAGCTAATTTCCACAAAATGTAATTACCAGTTTGTTAAATTTCTCTCCGTATTTATTAAACAGTTATTAAAATTTTAATTATGAATAGTAAGTAAGTCACAAAATATAAATCGTCGGTCGGGAAAACAGTTTTTTCGTTGTTATGTAAAAAATCAAGATATTTTTATCATACTTTATTTTCGTTTAATTATATTACAATATATAAGTGTCATTTCGTTCGATAACGTCGTGACATAATCGTCATCAGAAATTTTTGGACTTCTGATCAGAAAACTGCGATAAGTAGTTTAATAGTCTTTTCTTGATGTCAACCTAACACTACCTAAAGAATTCTGAAGAGACCGAAACAGGTGAAAATCAGTGCTATATGGTGAATGCAGTTTTGCATTTACATTTACCAACTAAGTTCTCCTAATATTTGTTGAGTGGGTAAAGTAGTGTGTGGTTTGGCGTTATCATGAAGAAAAACCACACCTTTATGTTGATCAATTCCGGCCGTTTTTTCAAATGAAAATGGATCGAAACTGTTTTGTGGTCATCTCCTAGCTCTTTAGCTATGACGTAATTACTTATATACCGATCTTGTTAGACTTATTAAAAATGGCATCGACTTTATCCGCAACAAATCGTCTAATGCGTCTTGACAACATCTCGAACTTCATCTTTGTCATCAAAATTCCCGAACTGAAAATGCTTGAACCAATTTTGTTCTACTCTTAATGACATTGCGTTAAATCCATAAACCTCACAAATTTTTCCCTTTTTTGAAACTAAAGTACAAAATGGCATGAACCGTTTTTACTTTTTATTTTTCTGTTCTACTTTTTGTCTTCGATTTAAGGGTACAACCAAAGAGATTTTACTGTAACTTTTTACTTATGAAATACGAACAAACTTTTTCCCAATTTTAAATACTATGAACAGGTTTCAAGTCATCAAAGTTTATTGTATAAATATAAGTTTATTATGGCAGATATTGTTTTGTAACCATATCGGTGATGTCTATAAACAACAATGGAGGTAAAATTTCAACAATTATTTGATATAATACTAATTTTTAATATTTCTCTCAGTCCACTTAAAAAAATAATAATAAATAAATCACTGAAAACACATAAAATATAAGTTTTATAACTATATATAACTTACAAAGTAAAGTTTTATTATAAAGAATATATATAACATATAAAGAAAATTTTATTTCATTGAGCTGACTATCGAACTTAGAATCCACCTGATGGTAAATGGCTATTGCAGCCAATGGAAAGAAGGTAACAGATGCGTTGTCCTGCGCTCTAAGATGGAATGTCTCACAGTTCGTAATTATTCTTACTCTATACTTTCCAAGCCCGAAAACAACAATAGTTGCATTGCTGCTTGGCGGCAGAAAAGTGCAATACTAAAACTATAAACTACTATAAAATGAACGTTCTGCATGTCATCGTCATCATTATTTAACACATTGCCAAGCAAAGCAGTTTTCAAACGCATTTACATTTAATTTAACCGTCTGAACTGATATAATGCAAAAAACAGTTCCTGGAATTTCACACATACTACCACCAGAACTTTCTTATATTTTAAATACAATATTGTTACATAAAATAAAGTACGTAACTTAACTTATTGCATTAATTTTTGATATAACGTCTTTGAAAATTTGTTGAGCTCCGTAGGTACGCTCTCGCAAACATCAACAGCATCGCAACACCATTGCCGACGTAGGCGACAAAGATACTTCATCTCCATAAATTTACAGGCGTGGTGATCTGGAAAAAGAACTAGCATTTCAGGTGGCCATAGCGCCCACGGAGGCTGGAATTCCTTTTTCCCTGCGGCCCCAATATTGCCTCTTCTAGGCAAGTGACCTCTGTCCAGCAGTGGACTTATACAGGTTTTAACCTGTATAAGAAACAGTTTTTTTTTTTTTTTGTGAAGGTTAGAATCTAGAATAGACCGGTACGTTATGCCTAGACGAGTGCGGGTTGACGTGAAATTAATGAAGAACAAATTATTTGTTACTTTAAAATAAATCGCGCTTATTTAAATTACATGTTATGAATGTTTTACAAACCACATAAATCTTTCTCATTAAATATTCTAAATAATGTTCTGGTATATTTACATTTTTTATTTATTTGTTTTATAATAGGTTTAAATATGGGGAATAATTTAAATATGTGGATAAAGTTGCCATTTAATTATGACAGTAATTAATTAACATGGAATTAAACATGAGTATATTTTTGTGAACGTTATATGCTCGCAGATAATCTCCAGGTCGGCAGAATATAAATATCGCCCCTCATGTGTTTAAGGATAAGGATAAGGGATAAGGGCGGTTATGGAAGATTTAAGAATAAACTTAGTTTTTTACGAAACGAAAATTTTTCTTTACGAAATACATATGTTAGCAGAATTATATAGAATTTCTATAGTACCTACACAAGCCTACTTATAATATATAACGGAGCAATTTGACCGACAGGGTTTTTTAAAACAGTGACGTCAGCAGAGCTGCCGTCACCATTCTCGTTATCAATATTACTCATTGCAAATAATTTAGACACACTGATTTAACACTGAATTTATTTCACAATTTTAACACAATGAATAAATTTAAACACTTGAAATAATAATAAAATAAAGTACTCACAGAGTTTCGCTTCGAGAACGTCCTTTCACCACCAAAGTTGGAAAGATAATGCCGTCTCTGGCACTCTAAACGATTTATGAAACCATCGGCAATCATTACACTTTCCGTACTAATTTAAATTAATTTCCGATTGTTCGAGTCAATATTACATCTAAAATTATTATTATTTTTATTACGAAAACTAGTAATTAAAATTGTCGTTGCGCCGACACGGCCATACTGCGAGACGGTGCGTGCCCTGCACCAGTCGCGATTCTGCAATTATGAAGAAAAGCATGGTCTCAGCCAAGTATCCATTCACAGGTATACTAGTTAACAACACATACTTTCATGTAGTGTTTTATTAAATCTTTTTTTTTTTTTTTGGACCTTATGACCTTTTGCTAATAACCTAGCCACCAGCCAGTACAATGATCGTTTCTTATAATCATCATCATTGTTTTAAGAATCTAATTCATAGTGCTAAAATTTAATATGCTGTACATAGAAAGTGAGCAAACTTGGTTATAAGTTATGTTAGTATAGATACTCCACGTATCCGTACACAGCTTGGTTTATTGTCTGTTCATTTGCAAGTGCTCCACGCATCTTCGCAATATGGATTTTACTCGTAGATCAGGATGATGCTGTGGTGCTGAGCGGTCCTGTACGCCGTGGTCCACAGAGGCTCTAAAGGACTTTGGAAGGACGGTGCTATGGCCTGGGTCTTAATTGACCGTGGTCCACAGAGGCTCTAAAAAGAAACTGACAAGTACATGTACCTGATAGCATACAGGAGATTGAAACTTTACAAAGAAAGATGACAAATCACTTTCTTTGTAGCTTATATAATAGGAAATTGATGCTGTGGTGCTAAGCGGTCCTGGACGCCGTGGTCCACAGGGGCTCTACAGGATTTGTTTAGGACGATGCTGTGGCCTGGGCCTTATTTGACCGTGGTCCACAGAGGCTCTATAAAGAAAACTTGAACAAGTAGTTGTCCTAATAGCTCACAGGAGATTGATGCTGCGGTGCTAAGCGGTTTTGTACGCCGTGGTCCGCAGGGGTCCTAAAGGAGCCGGGAAGGGCGATGCTGTGGCCTGGGCCTTTCTTGACCGTGGTCCACAGAGGCTCTGAAAACGGTAGCAATAGGAAGGGAAACAAGGAATGTAGGTTGTACAGTCTTATATCTTTTGCTTGTATTAGTTAGACTATCCACAGAATATAACAGGAAAGAACTAACCGGTTTCTTTATGCATCCATATATTGGGCAACTTGGGAAGTAGATGGTTGCGGTTCATCATGTGTTTGTTGTGGCCCAGACCCGTCTGCTGTATTAGCTGATCTGACCACCATGTTTGGTTGCTCATTATCATTATTTGTGCTCGTCGACATGGCCACCTGGTTGCCTGGTTGTGGTGCTCGCCGTAACTGATCGTGAGCAACCTTGCGTGGTCGCCCTCTGCCCGTCACTCGTTTCACCATGTAGCGGTCGTTGTCAAGTATTCTGTAGATCTCGTAAGGTTCACTAAATTTGAGGTCTAGAGAAGTTTGGTTTCGTGGGTTATTTTTAATCAGCACATAATCTCCTCTTAGAAATGGACGTATTTTTGCTTTATTCTTGTCGAAACGTTGTTTTTCATAAAGAGCTGAAGCAGTTATTTTCTGTTGCACTTGCTGCTCAAGCAAATCAAAATCTAAAGATTCATCCTCAATGTTCACCAGCCTCAGGAGTTCCGGTGGTACAGTGTTTTCGTCGTGTCAAAAGAGTGAGTGGCGCTAATCCAGTCACTATGTGGAGTGCAGTTAAACGCAAGCTGCAGTGCTGCTAAGGCTGTTTGCCAATTTTGAGTGTCATAGTTTTTAATCATTATTAGTGCGTTTTTCAACGTGCTCATTATTCTTTCAACCTGTCCGTTCGCTCGGCTAACTCCTGGAGCTATTGTGTGCAAGGTAATACCAAAACGATCCTCCATCGACGATGACCTGTTCTGGCGTTCCAAACAACTAGACGACTCGCTTCATTGCTACAAGGCTGCTGCCTTGACTCTTTATCAGTAGAATAGTTTAGAAAGGTATACTTCGTATATGCTATTATTACTATAACGTACTCGTCCTGTCCCTCAGCATTTCTAGTACAGAGTTTACCAGTAATATCCATATGAATTACTTGAAATGCTGCAGTAGGTTTCGGAATCGGGTGGAGCACCGCTTGGATTGCACCCGATGGGCCCTTCGAAGTTCTACATATGATGCAATTATCTACGAAGCTTCTGACAATAGTGTTCATATTGTTAAACCAGTACGATTCCTTTAGCTTTTGTAACGTCTTCTCCCATCCTGGGTGTTGCAATGCTGTATGGAAAGAGTTCATCAAGCTCCACTGGAATGACTTTGGCACAACCATTACTTTGCGCGAGCCAAATACAGAATCCGCGAGAATCCTTTTGAGCACACCGTTCTCCAGTACATAGTCGGTGGTTTTATTTTCACTGGACACGCTTTGTATGAGCGGGCGGAGGTTTTCATCACGTCGTTGCTCGATTTGTAACCATTCGTTGTGTCTCGTCATAATGTTAACAGAACTTTCAGATACTGGATTGCGACTGAAAAAATCTGCGTGCTGTATGCGTTCACCTTTTCTATATTCAACCTCGAAATCGTAATTCTGTAGAAAGGCCCACCACCGATGGATTCTTGGAAGTAGGTCCTTTTTGTGCTTTGATGCCTTAAGAGCATTACAGTCGGTGATTATCTTAAATTTCCGTCCATAGAGGTAGTGACGGAAATGTTTGATAGCTCTTACTACCGCAAGGGTCTCCAGCTCGTAGGAGTGATAACGACTCTCCGCCTCGGTGGTACGTTGACTCATGTAAGCGATGGGATGCTGCCGTCCTCCAATTACCTGGATCAGCACGGCGCCGTAGCCAAGACTGCTCGCGTCAGTGTAGATTTCAATTGGTGCATCCTCCTGGAAGAGAGCAAGGGTAGGCGCAGTAGACAAGTGTTGGATAATACGATTTCGAGCTTCGTCATGTCTTTCATTCCATTCCCATTTAGAATCTTTTTTTTGTTAATTCATACAGAGGTACCATAATACGGGAAAAATCAGGAATGAAGCGTCTGAAGTATCCGGCGAGACCGTTAAATTGTCTTATCTGTTTAACTGTTTTTGGAGTTGGTGCCTTCGTTAAAGCCTCTACTTTTCTAGGACTTGGACTCACTCGTCCATCTGATATTATATTGCCCAGGTATTCGATCGAGCGTTTAAAGAAGGCAGTCTTGTCAATATTTATTGAAAACCCAGCCTCTTGTAAGGCGATGAGTATACGTTCAATATGAGAGAGCCCTTCCGGAAAGTCTCTACATTTAGACAGCACATCATCAACATAAACTTGACAAACCTGTAGAGAGTTCTTTATTTTCACCATAACAGTCTATCACTATGCCACGTGGAATTGGCCTTACAATTTAACTTATTAGATATATTTTAATAGTTAGCATTGGAAGATTGCTTAGTAAATAAACAAAGTTTAAGTGTACGGCGCGCATACTAATAGAAACAATGACATTTTTTTAATATACAGTTACTAAAAGGTTCGTCCCTCACTTCCCCTAACATTTTAATTTACAAAGCAACAAAAAACATTAGGCACATTGGGTAGATTAAATAAGTCAAATTAGATACCTATCTATTATTATTTAATAATCATGAAACTGAATAATAAGTAGGCTATGTAAGTAAGATATGTAATGAACTAAGTGGAACTTGCATAAAATGAAACAATTAACATAATCATTTTTGGATTCAGGCGACTGGCTTTAAAAATTCCGTCTTCTGTAAATATATACTAACGCCCTTAGCGATAATATCATTAGAAAGGAATTTCTATTGTTGCAACTTGTCATGAGTTTTCCAACGATAAATTTCATCTGATGAATCATTGTACTTTTCTTTTACTTATTATATTTTTTTTTTAATAACGTTCTAGGCTTGTGTAATTCATCTGAAGTATTTATTTATTTCAATTCACATATTAGGTATATATTATTGTTCACATATTAACCGCTTAGTATAAAGGAACAACATTAAAAGATAAATAAATGAACACTGTGGCTAGTTTGCATATTTAAGAAGTTAAATTGTCAGTAAGTTCATCCTAAAGTTTCTTCCACATACATAACAAAGCATCCAGGACATGAATTAAACTTTTGTTTGGTAATTAATACATTTATCAACAATTTAAGATATTTTTTTGATGTAGTAGTTTACATTCTTGTTCATTCTAATACTAAAGTTTTATTTAATTTTGTGTCGTCATAGTAGTCACCGTCATCACTGTTGATTTATAAAAAAGAAAGGTGAGCTGAAAATCTTTTTATTTGTTTCCTTTGTGCAAATTGTGTTGTTGGTGGCCGCGATGGATTTGTCATGTAATATGATTTTTTTGTTTCTGCGTACACTTGTCCTAAAAGGGAATTCATGTCCGCAATAAACTTTTCTGGGTAACTTAACCAAGGAACTAAGGTTGAGGTAGTGATAAGAAATAACACATTAAGAATATAATAGAAATCCAATAGTTTGATAAGCCTATAAATTATAAAAATATTTAATACTTGCGCATACTAAAAATACTAATTGCGAAATACTAAAAAGCAATATAAAATCATATAAAAATAATGAAAATAAATGTAATAAGCACAAAAAAATTGTTTTCTTAGCATTACACTGTTCCCTGCAAGTATCCAAAGTAATTTTCATACTAAAGAAAATAACAATCACTAGCAATTTGTAGTAAATCCAAATAACTTTGACATTGCTAATAAAAGAAATGACTCCTATCAACATTCTATGTATTTGGACCAATAAATTCCATATTTTTGACACCCTGTACCTTGTTTAGAATATAAAAAAGTATATAATAACTAAAAAATGCATTAGTTATATTATAGTATAAATAAAAATGACTAATATCAAAATTATAAAAATTTGTGCAGAGGAATTAGTTACTTCATTAATCTTGTATTAAAAAAATGTGTTTTCCTTAACAATCTAAAGAAAGCAGTTATAAAGCCTTTACATAAAAAGGCAATGCATATAAACTAGTAAATTACAGACCAATAGCTCTTTTTTCTGTATTCGCTAAGATTTTGTGATAATATACAATATACTCTTTCTTAAGCAGGAAAAAAAATGGGTTTTGTTTGTAATATTATATTATTATCGGCTAACTTATATATAATGCCACAATTAATGTAGATAAACGCATACGTATCTGTGCAGAGTTCACAGATATGTCTAGAGATATCGATCTCATAAATCATGATCACTTTTAGAGCAGCCTTTAGATTGGTATCTATCAGACAGGCAGCAATGCACTCAAATCACAAGAATATGCGATAAAACTAGAACGTTGAAATTTGATAATTATACTTTTCAAAATATAGAATAAAAACAGTTGGTGTATACCAAGGAAGCATCCTCGGGCCTTTATTATTATAATTCATATAAATGATTTGCCAAAATACAAAACATCCAATGATGCTCATTGCTTATGACAGTACTACAATAATTAAATGTGAAGACTGAAGTACTTACCACGATGACATAAATAATACACTTTCTGACATAATACATTGGCTTGCTAAAAATAAATTACAGATTAACGTAACAAAAACTACGTATATGCAATTTCATCAAAGTAGAACAAGATTTTTGAAATTAAATACAAATTATACAATATATATAATTGAGAAGTACCACTCACTGACTAATTAAGAAATCTTAGGAAATATTAAATTTTTTTCTTAAAAACTACTCCCACAAGTAATGAAACGGCTCTTCTGTTCATTTCACAATTCGAAAGTAAATTACTCAAGGAAAATACTAAGAATACCCTGACTACTGACTAGTCATGTTGAGCAGCTTCACTAATGCGTGTTGAGTAATGGGCATACCTTTAAGAAATGCATTCGTCGGCGTGACCTGTATTAAGCAGACTTAAATAGACAGATAAATAAGTAGTAAGTAACCTAATGTTACATGAAACTTTCGACATCGGTGTTTATTTCAAAAATCAAATACATCATCAGAAAATAAATGTTGTTTACTTTTTAGAATTCTTTATGTTGCTCTTCACCTCACTTATATGATTCTCTTTGTGCAATTTACTGCACGACGCTTTCAGTCAACTCTATTTCATTTCAAGACGCGCTCTGCAAATGCTCTTGATTTTAACGAGTTTGACTTGAGGACACTTTAGAAGCAATTAATTTGCCGGTTTCAAATGGAAATGAACACTTCATTTACAGCCTTTTTTTGTTTATCGATAACGATTTTGTAACACTTTTTCGCAGTAAACAATTACTATATAAATACAATAAAAAAACAATAAACAACAACGGATGCATCAAAATATGAGTCTTCTTGAAAAGGTCGCATAGCGACACGCGTGGCCCCTAGTTATAGATTGCTCGTATCGTTTGCTTTTGTCAGGTTTTACAGAAAGTACCCCTAGCTGTTGTGGTATTGGAGCTAAGTCAAATTTTAAATATCAAATAATAAGTATTTAAATAGAAACAAACGATTATTAATAATATTATTTTAAAGCGGCATCCTATTCTCTACTGTTCGCTAACAGAGCCGTAAGAAAATCTTGTGGTTTAATTTACATCTCATTATAACACAGCTTGGGAGTTTTAGATGCGGTAATTTATTTAACAAAAATGAGAAGAAATTTAAAATACATTTATTTATGCTTAATTGTAACTGTTTTTAAAACTTCGTCAATAATTTTAATAATTAAATCTTTTAAATAAATAATGATGAGAGTAGCTTTTTAAAGTTAATAAAAATGTATGTATTTCAATTAAATACTCATGCAACTTAATTAATAATTTTCTCAACTCAGTTTTAGTTTAAAAATTATATCTAAAAGTGTTTGTGCTAGCTTGTAACTAGACACCGTTTTTTGGAACTAATATGTCATTTATAAGTTTTATTAATTAATGTACATTCACATCGTCGCATATTCTTTGGGAATGTGACAGTATTTGCTATAATTGTTATTTTTATGTGTATATATGAACAGGTGCTGCTTGTGAGTTTACAATGCACCTCTGCTTTCATTTTGTGGATTACTAATCTTGTAGCATGCTTTCAGTTGCTTATGGGACCATACCAAAACATTAAAAAGAGGATACCTATGGAGTTTATTTCGCCTGTTTGTTCTCCATCAGAGGAAGCTCTTTACGAAATGGTAGTAGATTGCAAATAAGGTTTGACATTTGACAAACGAAATGTACTTTCTTACGTCGAAAAATTAAGAATTTTTATTCAATAACGTTACGCTCACTGTACTAGGAATTTTAAACTTTGCCGTGGAGGTGCAAATTGCACACAAACACTCATGACAATTATTTGTGCTGGATACAAACACTTGTCCCATGCGAAAATCGAACTTGCGACACTAAGCGCTGCATACAAATGTTAGACCACTGCGCCACCCAGCCGTCAAATTTAATAACTTTAAGACCAATAGAGTTCAGTTTTCGTCTTTCTGCGTGCTATTACTGTAACCTCTTCGTACAATTTTATGAATTACTTTTCCAAAATCTTTCTGTTTAAAATTGAATGCATCATTACTTGTGGACTGTGTTGGTGCCTAAGAACGTGCCGATCCGCGGTAGTAGCCCTAAGAGAAAGTGGCCCAATGAACTTGACGTCTTATTAGAGATGTCAATAGAAGTTATTTCCCACAAATCCGCTAAAAAAAATAGTAATGGTTTATATAACCTAGCTCGAATATTATCAAAAGTACCATCCGCCTTTCGACAAGTCCGTACACAACTTCTACCATACAATGCACCTCCACTTTTACTTAGTGGACTTCTAATCTTGAGATGGCATTGTAAATTAATTTATGCTGCCACCATACAATAGTTATAATATACATTATTCTTCTACATCTTTCTTTTTTCTCTGTCTATATAGACATAAGTCTAGTCGCTAAAACCCCTGCAAAAACTGTTATACTAAGGTAAGATATCACCACGATTGACAAACGGATTGGCGATCCCAGTACCTACCGGACGTGACGCATCTTACACGCAAACGTCCGTCGTAGGCCTATCATTATTAAATGGTTATGATATTTTTTAGGCTTTTCGAGGGGAACTTGGAAGTGTGATCATATCTCTCGATGCCTCATTCGCCTTAAATGGCTCACCATTCGACAGAGAAGAGGTCTGTTTTCGCTCTATCTCATCTTAAACAACATAGCTTCCCTGTCTTATCTTAAGGCAAAATTTCAGTTCCTTTAGCTCACGACATTGTTCTTCGTTCATCAGCTAATCATAAGATTAGTATCCCTCCCCACTTCACCGGTTTTATCAGCTAAGCTCCTAAAGGAGTTACGGTAAACCGTACAGACTATACTTCTCTGTAGGTCTTTTCTCGAAGATGTTGTAAAATCTCCGAACAAGAGCTGATTTAAAATATCGGTTCATAAATAAATATGTTGCAAGTGTTTCGTGTTGCCATTATATGAGTATAAAGTTTAATCTAATGCTGTTAAAGGAGTTTATGTCTTTTCTCCATATGTTTATATATAGATATATAAATATATATATGTATGAGTTTATATAGTATGTATTATTATAAAAAATAAATGTTTTCTTATTATTTTGTTGCTGTTAAATAGTACGAAGACTTAATATTATATTTTTAATACTCTTGGATACACTATGCCACGAGTTGACTGGCAGATTATGCTAGTAGGCATTAATTACCCCTTTTGTTACTTTTAAATTAGGTGTAAGCAACAAAGGTTGAAAAAAAAAACACCTTAAAAATTGTTAAATACATAATACTAATGACATACATAAGTAAATAATACAAATAAATAAGTCAGTTTTCTTATCTTCAGTTACGTTGTCACAGCACAACACATATTATTTTTTATTACATGGAACAGAAAATCAATTTAACTGAACGAAGTGAGTTTGCACAGTCGTAATTAATTAACACTAATTTGCCTCTTAGTTGTAACTAGTTACCAACTTGAACAGTATCTGTGTCACTACGTCAAGTTTTAGCACGAATGTTGTTTTCGTTAGCTCTGTCACTTTATGTCAGTAACGCTATAAAATAAAATAGCGTTGAAGAGTATATTTTATTTACTTATTTTTCCAAAATGTGCCATATTTCTTATATAAATAATAGTCTTTAAAATGATATAAGCTAAGACGCTGATTCTTCAAAAAATTTATAGTTTTTAGACGTCCAGTTCACTAACTTTGAGATATAAGGACAGATTGGATCATCAATTGGTCATATACTCGTAATCTTATACGAGAAGACTTTTAGTAACATACAAGGCGTTGGATAGTACTCGTAATTATTCTCTGCCTAGGATAGTTTTATTTATCTTATATTAATATGTTATTACATTTATGTTCTTGCAACTAAATTACATTGAAATAGTTAAAATTACTTCAAAAAGTCGTTAGGAACTTCAATTATAAAACGTGCATGTAGAGAATATCTATTAAAAGTTTCGATTGCCTTGTAGACTAAGTTAAAGTAGAGTAGTTCCACGCTTTAAATCATTAAGCTCTCGTGAGCAGTCTTAGTAGACTACTGTTTACAGGGCTTAGTTCTGGTTCAACGTTAATTTCACATGTTAGAGTACCATGTAAACCTATCTTACCTGAACCTTAACGGCCTATAAATAGTTCACTGCAGGAAATTTTGCCTCTTCTATAAATAAAAGTATAAACTTATTTCACTAAAATTATGAATAATTAACCGTGTGGTAGCGGCGTAAATATGTGCCTCTACTGTTATTCCCTGGGTGTAGCAAGGGGCGACTAACTTGAAAATTTCATGACAATATCCGGGAGCAAAATCAAAGGTAGAGCTCGCCACCTGATTCGTTACATATTTTTTTATGGCAAAGCAGGCTGAAGAGCTAGTGGCTCACCTGAGAATAAGTTTCAAAGTCACAATCAACTAAAAAAGACGCCCTTTTCTTGTCCTTAATAGGGGCGAGATGAGAAGTCGATATTTTGTTAAATACACTTTTAAGGGTGGATATTATATTTGAAAGAAATATTGGTATTGAACTTAAGTGATTGTGGTTTATATATATATACAAAGTGAGACGCAAGTATTTATTCTGATATTAATGAGAATAAAATTCGCATCGGCAATTGTTTCCTCAAGTTTTTTTTAATAAATCATAAATCTTAAAATTTTTAACGTCACAACTCTACGACACTCAACAGTCTGAATAATAAGGGAAACACAAATTCACATCGTATTTAAACACAGATAAGGTATTATTAACATAAAGCTAATCGAATTAACACTTAGAATATTTTAGACATATCAAAGAATATCCGTAGTTTGTACCATCACGCCACTAGAGAAAGACGAGTGTAACACGAGTTACAATATGAAGTGTAAAAATATTGTTTTTTGACATATTGTTTTTGTAAGGGTTTCGGAGACCATGCAGAGTTCTTCACTGCAGCTTTAGTGGTAGTTTTTAGTTTTATATCTTAGAGATGCAAGTTTCTTCGGATAGTTCTTCTTTACCATTGCATTTTATCATCCAAATTCTTATGATATTCAAAGATTCTCTTAACTCATTTTTGTTACATTAAAGCAAACGTCACTTGCACTTGTTACACATAATATATTTATTTATTATAAAGTCAACCGATACTCATAAATTAAATAGTATTTTTTTTCAAAAACCACATTAGCAAACACTATAGCAACAGTTTAAAGGAATGTACTACGAATATGCAGCAATTCAACAAAATTTATTACCGCCCAATGAATACCAATTTTCTGGTCCGCCGATTTAAATATGAGGTGCAGAAATAGCCTGCAGAGTAAAGGAATAAAATTATAAAAATTCGCGAAAAAGTAGGTTAGGATATTTTCTATGATGATAGCGGCTTAAAACCAAAATTTTACTTCATCCCAAAATTTCTGTCCGTCACTTCTGTATAATTACAGACTGTATGGCATTCCAGCTTTGTCGTCAGAGATCACAACTCACCTGTAAGCAATTTTATTTTCGCGGGGAAGTACATATATCCGCGCTCGGGGGGGGTAACGACAGGGTATGACGAGCTTGCACCGACCAAATCCCGGTCAGCAGGGAAGACGGAACATCTATTTGGCCTCCAAACTCACATGTGCAACGGACCTCCCGAGTCCACCACCCGAATCAAAAAGCCGTGCACTCGTAAGCACTAGCCCTGCAAGCACCCCGCAGGGGGATCTGGTCTATGGCATGCCCACCGACCTCTTTCCGGCCATAGAGGGTAGGAGAACAGGACATCGTAATACCGATACCTCTTCTTCCTCTGCGCCCCATCTCAGCCACATCAGCGGTGCGGCCACCACCAGTCACGGAGGATAGGCAGAATGGCGTATTGCAATACGAAAACTTCTCTTCACCTGCGACTCCACATGAGAGAGGAGAGCGGTGCAAATTAAATACGCCAACAGTCCTCCAAACTGCATTCGAAATAGGCAACCTCGCTCCAATCATCCCCGCTTAGTTATGCTGTCCAAGTAGGTTCCTCTTGGTGGACTGTGAGAGAGAAATCTGTAAAGTAGTTTATCAAAATTAAACAGATGTGGTTATTAAACCGTCATCGATGATTTTCAGCTGTACTGATGTACAGTTGAAGCCTCCTTCAAGTAAATTCAAAAAAGATTCAGCACTTTGGGATTAATTAATATGTAGAATATACTCTATTCGGTAAGAAATTATCTTCAATTCTTTAGTCACATTTCATTGAAGTCATGATGGAACGTCAATGGCCAGAAATTTGTAGGGAAATGAATCAAGTAAGATTTCATCCCAGATGTGACAAACTTTAAATGCAGCAGCACACCCATCTAAGGAAGTTCTTCAGAGTGAGGTCGGTGCAAATACTTTTAATTTAAAGTAGTATGTTATTATAGTTTGTTAACATTTAAGATATCAGCTGAATTGTTAGTTCGTTTGTCACCCCAATCCAATAGGCAGAACCATAGGAATCTGCGACCCCTATGGTCTTACGCAGGCGACTAAGGGAAAAGCCTTGAAAAAGTAATCTCCGGGAGAAACTCTACGATTAGACACGCTACTCTTCACGATATATCTCTCGAAAGGCGAAAACTGGGTTACAAATGCCAAAAGGTCTCGAAATTCCAACAATTTTGTTTGTATAGTAACGAAATTAAACTTGTTTTTCAGATAATAACATGTAATCATATGCACTTGATTTACTTTTTGTGCACATCTATGACTCAGTACGTTTAAAATTATTTGAATGATACTGAAATATGTGTTAAAATGTTTGATGTTCACGTATTAATATAATGATAATGAGATAATGGCATAGGCGCTCGGAGGCGAGGAGTCTATCGGTATATCTGAAAGTGCATATTTTCCAAAATAAAATTTACCGAACGTAGATAAAGAATCATTTTAACACCTATTTCATTCACGAGATTATTATGTCGTCAACAATATTTAAATACCATACCTATTTAGCGTGGAGATGTGCACACTCATTTCTTTCTTTTTCAATTTTATTCTCAGATATGTAAAATAAAAGAGAAATGCTTCCCATTTACTGCATTAGGAAAGAAAAGCATAACAATAAATTACAGAGTGGCTATGACAATAATTTAAGATACTTACTTCCTGAAAATAAATAAATCTGTCATCGAATTGTAAAAGTATAAGTTTCTTGATAAAATCAATAATTCGGGAAAGTATCGATCAGTCGAATAGGAAGATCTCTCTGTCTCTGCCAATTACCAATAGTATAGGTAGAGACCAGGACAAAATGAAGACGAAGATCTGAGGGGTGGAAAGTTTTATGTTTTTTTTATATTTTACAGATATTTTCTTAAGGCTGTAGGTTATAAATATAATAAATAAGAAATTGTTAAGTTAAGCAACCAATAATAGGCCCACAATAATCATACCCGTGCAGATAAAAAATGGGACTATAAATACGGTTCATAGAGACTGTACCGCCAGCATACTACTATTCGTTATTATAAGTTCATTACCTATATTATGCTGCATAATGTATAACGTTTGTTTGTAATAACTACTTCGCTAAAAATTTGACTTATTATATTTTGATATTTGAAACATAAACTGCAATAATATTATGGTACTGTTAAACTTATATAAATTCAATTATTCAGGAGAACATAAAAAATCACAATTTTATTTCTATTTAACAAAATTTATTATTCACTCCATTATTACAAAAAAATTATAAAATAACAATATTTACTGCTTTAAAAATGCTACATGTGCCATCACTACGATCGGTTTTCGGGCTATCTTCAAAATAATCATCATTGCTATCGTAAGAATCGAAGTAGTTATGGTCGATTAAACTCTGGGTGTTAAACTTTACTAATAAAATTAAGTTTTCTAAATCATCCTCTTTGGTATTCTCTGTGCACAGTGCACACTATCTGAAAGTGATACGCACTGCTGGCAAATATAGGAAGTCCTAGCGGCCAAACGATAGCGGAATATGTATCCGAATTTGCCGAAGCTAAATCATACATATTAACAGTAAGAGCAGCATCAGTAAAACATTGGTACCCGAGTTGCGCTCACCAACTCGTTTGCCTAGCGTGGTAAGTCAAAGCGAATTTTCCAAGAAATGTATGCCAGATTCTGCTTGCGGTTTCTTGGAGAAGTGGACTATAGACTAGGTTTATATAGAAGTATCTTCTCTAGGTGCATATTTAAGTGTTTCACCTCAAAAATTTGAATACATTGTACACGTTTTCTTAGTAACAACACTTACTTTTAAGATACAAAAACAAATAAAGGCCGTGATGGTCACAAAAATATCGCAAAAATCTAAAGGTAAAAATATGTAGGAATCCATATCTAACATAATGCAAATTATAATTATATAATTTTCGTTTCCAATCCCATATGCGGAGCTAAACCAAACGGGGTTGGGAGGTGCCATGATTATGGTATTAATATTACGACTTCGATTAGATAGTTTATAATCGGGTCATACTTTTCGAAAAACAACAAGTAAAAAAATTAATGATCGAATGATCATACTTGTTTTGAATATTAGCCAGTATTATAACATTTGCCTGTATTAAAAAGGTTAATATTATAGCTAGTACGGAAATGGTTTAGAATATACAACAATAAAAGTAAAAAAAAACATAATGTTTTTATTTACTACACACTAACCACAACCAAACGAGGTAAATGTTGGTAAACTATTACGTTTAAATAGAGCTCATTGGTCTCTTCGGCGTAATTATTCGCATCCATATATTTTAATAAAGTGTTATCACTGAACAACTGGCTTTTGTAAAAACTTTTGTTCTGTGCTGTTCAATAACAGCACAGAACAAAAGTTCTATTAAAACCAATCTATTAAAAATATTTTTAATGACCACTAATTGATGCCTTCGCGAGTTACTATTACAATTACATATTACTTTTAACAAATAAATCACTATTCTAAGTTTGTTAAATACATTAATACCATTTTGTATTGCAGCATACTCTTCAATGTTACTTTAGGTATTTATAGTAAGATTTTGAGCACAAACAACTTTAGGAGTATTTTTTTTATGTTATATAATATTCATTACATTAAGGATTTTTTTTATATATGTGTGTGCATCGACCCAGAAAAGAGTTCTTAACTTTCTTTAGTCCAAATTTTTGATTTTCTAGTTTGTTATTATTTCTCAATACAATACAACTCAATGCAATAAATGTTTCTTTCTTTTATTCACTACTTCTTTTGTACTTTATTCCTAAACTTACACGACCCGTTACGACGACATATCTGAAATGCAAATTTTACACAACTAGTTCTGCAGATAGTTCTACTTTTCATTTCCCTTTCTGTCGCACGAGCATCTCATATAAATCCCTTACTTCGAACGCTGTTAGAAACTGGAATATGATACCTGCTAATAAACAACCAGCAAAAAGCGAAGCTTCCTTTAAACTTTTACACTAGGAGCATTATTTATCGAGTTAGGAGTTATCTTAGAGCATTTTTAATAAATTTTTCCAATGTATTTGATAAAAGCGAAATGCTTATCACTGACTAAATAGGGAATAAAAGGTAATATTGTAAAATTTTATTTACAGTTATTATTAACTTGAAACATGATAAAATTTCTCTTCTCTTCAAGAATTTTTTATTCGATTTTAAATTAAAAAAGGATTAATTTTATGTATATATTATAGTAATTATGCTGTTACACCAGTTGGAGACTGTAGCTTTATTTCACGCCTGGCTTCCATGAGTTTTTGTGTGATCACAGAGCTTTTGGGACTTTTTTGTGCCGCTGCAAAACTTAGCTCCATCTGCATAGACAGTTTGCACTAGCCAGTTATTTGTATCAACACTGAACACTTTATTTCTTTAGTTATACACTATTTTGCAATTTGACCAGACATAAGTGTGTCAGCATTCCTGGGGCTCTGTAAATATACAATGAAAGTCGCCGAAGGAAGCCGCTGTGGTGTTTTAGTCAGTGCAATCCCGATATATCCCGTCCGTGTCCCTGCCTGGTTTAGAAAAAATGTTCAGAACTGTGACCACAAGGCACGAGCAAGTGAATCAAGAGCAAGAGTGTAGCGACAGTGGTTGGTGATTTGTCAGAAAGCTTTGGTTAAAAAATTCGTAAATGCAAATTTGAAAGGTCTGTTAATGGCTTTGTGATTTAATAGCTTACACAATCTTAAATTAAAATGTTACGTAATATGCGGTTTGAAAGTATAGAAATAATACTTATTTAGATCACTTCTAGTCTGCTTCTCAATCTTTGTATTCAAGCTTTAGATCGAACCACGTCCCTAGAAGTTATTTTAAGGCTTTATGGGGTATATTATTATTTGAAATGAAGTTAGGTAAGCCGGAAACGACTTGAGATAATTAAACAGAAATCACAGCCCAAGTTATATTTGACCGTTATAAATCAAAAAGCATTTCCATATTTGAATACCTGAGCATGGCGTTTTAGAGCACTATCAACTAGATTTATGAAGTGACTCTGTAATAGACATTTGTATTACGATACGATATTTCACCTACAAAAGATCGTAATGTTTTTAAAATCATCGACTATATTATATTAAAATTGTAATACAGGCATATGACTCAATGTAACAGCATCGGTATTACCAGAATGAAGAATTAAAGAAAAAGAGACAGTTACAGCAAAACAAATACAGTCCAGTAAAGTAATGTTTTGTGAACACATAACAATCCTGAGATTGAATTTGTGTCATCACTAAGCAGTAGCTAGGTTTTTTTTAGTTATGACAAATGCCCCACCCCTCTCCATACGTCTTAGTAGCATAGTTTATACAATGATAATAGTTTATACATTTTCATTATATAATAATAATCGCTAAGTAAAAGACTTGGCCAATCTTTAGACTTTAGACTATTATGTCAGAAATATTGTCAAAATAGCGGAGTGGTTCGAGGTTCTGCCTCCGAATCAAGATAGTATGTTCCCTTATATGGATGCCTCGTACTACTGAGTTATTCGAAACTTATGTACTTTGACCTGAACACATGTGTATCTTGTATCGTCTTCTTCTCTAAAGGTAAACCAAAATTATACGCGGCGCATATTGCTGATTAACGAACGAGGCTTTCGCGACCGATAAACGGCGGAATAGTCATCCAAATACCATAGACTAGAGGTGGAGAGCAACGCATGGTGAGTATTGGTATGAAATTTTCCATGAATGGCACTTCCTCTTAAGTTGGCGCATGCACCCATGGCATATTAAAATGAAACAAAGATGCATGTATATAATATACATACGCTTTCTAATAGTATTCGCCAAAAAGGCTTTTTTTTAGCTAGCATCACTAGAGCATCTAGGACCGGTTGAAGTTATAAATTCATTCCTGAATCCCAGAAATCTACTACCTTCTTTATATATTATGGTAGAATATATGTAACTGGTATGGTAGATGACATCATCACCAATTGACTATGAGCTACTGTATTAAGGCCAGAAATCCCTTTAGAAGCGGTTAATGTTGACAAGACAGAATATATAACTTTCTCCATTATTATCACGACCCTATTAAGCAATGCATAGTCCTTCAAAACATGAAAACAGTTAAAAACCTATTTAATAATACACCTTTTTTATATGTATTATGTTAAGTTGTAATAGATAATACATTGTGCTTTCAACAAATCAAATCATTTATGCAACGCAAGTTATAGTTAATGCTTTTCACTTGTCGAATGTCCTTTTTATTTAAAATGTCACACCGTTTCTTAATAAGGCTCCTCTGACGGAGGAGGATCGGACGAAAAAACTCCGTAGGTCCTCTATTTTCGTAATTTTTTCAAATATACAATTGGTTTTAATAATAAAACTATTACTGGCTTTACCTCAGTCCCCCCGTGACCACGGCTGCTGTAAAGCAATCGAAACGTCGGGAATATAAAAACAAAATTAAACGCGATAAAATCCGTAAATAATAGTTTTATTTCAAATGTGTAGTGTTCGTGTAAATACAAGAAATCATTATGTATACTTGTATTTTAAAATAAATACCATATTGTCGATATATTCGTTATCTGCCTTCAGCTGCATAAGAATCATAACTAATTGGCTTAGAATGATAGTATCGACTTTCTACTTGTACCGCCATCTTGACCTCAAAAGTCTTTTGTTTGTTTGCACACATACACACCCAATCGCGCGCACTCGTTTTGCATGCTTTACAGCAACCGTGGTCACGGGGAACTGAGGTGTTAGACGTCCAGATGCTACAGACAAATGGAGCAATCTTAAGCTTTTAATTATTAATTTTGGTGTATCTCGTCGACTATGTGTTCTTCCTTGCGCAAATACAAGATATTGTTTTATTTTCATGTTCATTATCTCGTATTCCAGTGGTTAAATTGATTCTGAGACGAGACGTCGTAGGACTAGATACAAGGAACTTAATCACATTATTTCATATGAACTAGCAGTTGAGTTGTATCCTTGACGAGAGGAGCCTGATGACTTGAAACACAGGTTTTGTAAAACCTACCACGGCCACCGGTCCCACACATTTAGAAATATTTTTTTTATAAATACTAAATACTGTATTGTTAATGCGAAATAGAAATAAATAAAGATATTATTATTACATTAAAGGCCAGCATCAAAGCCTAAGACGGCGTCGACATTGAATTTATTTTTTAATAAATCGTAGTCTTCGATAAATATGGAGACATAAGTTTTATTATTATTACACAATTAATTTAAAAATTATATGCATTTAATTTGTACTAAAACTTATGGCCTTACTAGGTATATAAAATTTATGTTACTTTGACTAAATTCATCGACAACCAACAAAACCTAATTTTACGTTTAAGATAACTCAATTGTATAACATAAATTGTACGTATCACAACATTTTTGTTAAATGAGCTAAAATTATTAAATCAATGTATCTACAGATAAAATAACATAACTAATATAATTTTATTTATCCGAAACGAAAACAGACTCACAGGTATTCATATTAATTATTTAGTGAAGTAAAGGAAGTCGAAACTGGCCATTATAAATGCATAAGATCCGAGCTCGAAAACTAGAAAAGGTAATTGTCAATCCGAATAATACCGGGAGAATACCCGGTGCTTAAATTTTTTCGCCCTCATACAATGTTTTGTATTGTGTGGACTACTTTTGTAAAGTAAAAGTGAGCCAAATACATGAAACAAAAGCAGCGTAATTTATGAGTTGCTTCCTTCTATTATTTCAACACGTTAAGAATTAACCAAGTAAATCAGTGGTAAATTATGATAATAATTGACCAATTACGGCATCACATTTTGCCTTCTGTGTACTAAATACATGCATGCTGTATGCGTATACCTATAACTAGAATATATACATCGTTTAAAATCTTAAATCAGTTTGACTTACATTTTTAAGATCCCACAATAAAAACATAATTCAAATAATAAGAAGGTGAAAAAAACACAAATATTTTATGAAGTTTTTCAAAAGCTTTAGAATTTCAGGAGGTTTTAACTCGGAAGTTACGATAAGCTACATTGGATCAGTAATCCTTCAAAGTTGTTCTAAAGTTGTTTTTTGTTGGTATGTTTCTGAAAGTGAAATTTATGTACATAAGATAAACCAAAACTTTACCAAGGTAGTGTTTTAGTAAAAATTCGTGATGCATGAACATGAGCATGATCACAGTTGATTTTCATCGCATCGATCCCAGAAACATAATGATGTATACAGTGGAACAATGGTCACGTGGTCATCATTACGAAGTCGATCTTATTTTTAGTGAATTTTTCACAATCTGTAGGGCTGCTTCTGGAATTAATATCTAAATTTTTAAAATGTTATTAAGAGAAATGTACGAAAGGGGACTTAATTCCAAGAGGCATTCTCCACCATTGACTAGTTGAGCAGAAAATATTTAATTGGTCTAAAGAACAAAGATGATTCTACCAATTTGTAACTAAATACTGATGAAAATTAATTACTTACGGTAACTAAATAATGCATTATATACGTAAAATAAATAAATTCATACTTTTTTATACACACTAATACATATATTTATATATATCATCATAAAAAAGTAAACAACGAAATAAAACAGAATAAAAAAAATAACAATGACTTATGCGATAATCATAATAAATTTAAATTGTTACCAGAGTCACAATTTGGTTTTCGGCATGATAAATGTACAGTAGGTGGTATAAATGAACTTACCTCTAATAATATGTATGTATGACGATCTTGATCGTGGTAAGAAATGTCTAATAGTATTTATTGACCTCAAAAAGGCTTTTGATACAATTTCTGTCCCCATCCATCCTTTTACAAAAACTAGAACCAATAAACACGGTCCTGGTGTATGAGGAATCAAAGTTAGTGAATCAGAGACAGGTTTAGCAAAAATTGCTAGTTGGCTAGAGACTAATTTCTTAACGCTTATCGCCACAAAAACTAGTAACTTTTGTAATCATAATCGTACCCGATCAAGCATTGACTTCAATATAAAAACATATACTCGTAGTTGTAAAGACATACTTTCTGAAAAGTGTGTGTGCCTAGTATAAATAAAGTAATATTTAGGTATTATGATTGATGAGCGATTAACTTGATATTGTCAAATGGAACTGGTCACTAGCGGAATCAGAAAGTTAATATGGATATTTAAGATATTGCGACTTGTAGCTTCAGAATTTCTTTTAAATAAATGCCTGTTGCATTAGCACAATTAATTATCACCTACTGTATTCCGATAGATGGTGGTGCATCTAAGGCTCTGAATGTAAAAATTGGCTCAGAGATCTCTATTAAAAGTCATGTTCTTCAAGCTTTATATGTATCACACCGACAATCTTTACTCACTATATGATCTACTTACTGAAAGAAAGTTATACAAATACAATCAACTCAGAATGCAGAAATAAATAATCTATAATCGTATCTAAAACTGGAGATGAAAGGATTATGTTGCGCTGGTGTTACCAATATGGCAAACAATATTCTTAAGATCGCTCGATAAGATTAATAAAGTTTTTAACATATACCCTCTTATAATTGAATATAAAAACGTTGTTGACTACATTACTAAAAGCTAAGATAATCCACAAAGTAGAAGCACTTACACAATTTGTTAGTTAGATACGTCTATGTATATAATAATGAAATTTCTTTCGTACTTGGAACTATAGTTATATTATTTTTTTTACCTGATACAGGTTTTTATAAACTTTGTTATCTTTTTATTTATTATATTATTGGTAATGAAATAAAAAATTTTAACATTTATGTTTATTATACTAAGGGGATAGCAAACCGCAGAACTTTGAAATCTTTGGTAAAAGAAAATATGGTTATTGAGGATGAGAAATTATAACATACCTATTATCATTATCATTTTATCAGCTATCAATTACGAGTATGGCCTATTCGACTCATACCTCTGTTACAGTCACAGCAAAACTTCTGTCAGGAAAACTTTGAAATTCTAAATTAAAATTTCTATTTGCAATGGATATCATTTTTTATATTTAACATGTAATCTACGTAGATAGAAAGCATTGTTAATATAAACCAGTATTGTTTTACGTATCTACAGTATTATTAGTACATAGGTACTGCTAACTTGCGATAAGTTTTCAAAGAAAATAAGGTAAAGATGTCACTAGCAGAATGTTCACTTAAGTTAGTTTTCGATAACAAAGAATACGCTTTCCATCCATATCGTAAATTGGAACCAAACTATGCAGTCTTCTAAGAAAACTACAATTGTGAAGACGAACATTTTACATAGGGGTTGTGAAATATGTAAAATTGTTTTCTTTCAATGCGTCTTGTTTCGTTTTTAATGGAATTTCATATAATATACATATGATGATAATGTTGTCATGTAACAAAATTATTTTAAAACATTTAAAACAACAACAAATTAATTTTAATTTTCTGAGAATAAATCTTTCCTAGATATTATTTAATTATATTCTTTGACAGATTCAAAAACAAATAAAAGTCTTTAGTTTCTCGTGGAATCCGAAAGATAGCGGATTAACCGTGTAAAAAACCAGACGCCAGATTGTGAAACCATTTGCCAAGCGTATCACTTATGACACTATGCCTCAATCCTCCTTATGGGCATATAGGAGCAGAGAGAGGGCAGTTGAGTCTAAGGGGGAGGCTTTGGCGGTTAGTCTGGACGTAGCGAAAGCATTTGATAGGGTTTGGCATAAAGCGCTTCTTTCAAAGCTTTCATCTTACGGGGTTCCTGAGAGATTTTGCAACTGGGTCACCAGCTTCCTCACGGATCGGAGCATCAAGGTTGTTGTCGACGGTGCATGCTCGGACCCCAAACCCGTGAATGCTGGTGTTCCACAAGGCTGTGTGCTATCTCCCACTCTATTCCTTCTGCATATAAACGACATGCTACAAATCAGCATTCATTACAAAAGTAGCATTCATTGCTATGCAGACGACAGCACGGGTGATGCCCTATATACAGGCCGTGCGAATATTTCTCGGGAACACGTCGACGAGTGCCGGAACAAACTTGTGTCTGAAGTCGAGACCTTGTTATTCAAAGTCTCGGACTGGGGTCGACGTAATTTGGTCCTATTTAACCCCAAAAGACACAGGTTTGCGCGTTCACCGCTAAAAGAATCCCTTTGTTGTTTCTCCTCTTTTGAGCACATTCCCTTATTGCCTCAGCCAGTATCAGAATCCTTGGCGTTGACATATCGAGCGACGTTCAGTTCCGTGGTCACTTGGAGGAAAGGCCAAATTGGCCTCCAAAAGCTTGGTGTGCTCTGTAGAGCGGGACAGTATTTCATGCCGGTCCACCGTTTGCAACTTTATAAGGCGCAAGTTCGGCCCCACATGGAATACTGTTCTCATCTCTGGGCAGGGGCACCCCAGTACCAACTCCTTCCATTTGACCGCATCCAACGTCGAGCGGCTCGAATTGTCGGCGACCAAGCTCTCTCTGATCGGCTTGATCCTTTGGCCTTGCGAAGAGATGTTGCTTTTCTTTGCATTTTTTACAAAATTTTCCACGGGGAATGTTCTGAGGAACTGTTCGGATTGATCCCAGCTGCTGAGTTTCACCATCGTATATCGCGACTGAATTCGAAGTTCCATCGATACCACCTAGATGGTTGGCATTCCACCACAGTGCGTTTTAATCGAAGTTTTCTGCCACGCACTTCGACTTTGTGGAATCAGCTGTCGCCAGCAGTATTTCCGAATAGTTACGACTTAGGGACCTTCAAGAAAAGAGCTTATTCCTTCCTTATAGGCCGGCAGCGCATCTGTAGCTCCTCTGGTGTTGTGGATGTTCGTGGGCGTCGGTGATCACTTACCATCAGGTGAGCCGCACGCTCGTTTGCCCCCTTCTTCTATAAAAAAAAAAAATGTACTATACCTATAATACCAGAAGCTCGAACACGTACAAGCCATAAGTGATACCTACAATATAATAAAAATGAATCGTTCTGTGGTAGTTCAGAAACAGATTAAAACGGGTAGGTGAAAAAATTTTGAAACTTTTTTTAAAATTTTTTACCGAGCTAAAAATCTCTGATGCCTCAATCGGTTCTCAGATACCTCTATCCATCGACTTCACATTGCAACACTATGTAGATCATCACTCCAGCTTGTGGGTCGACTTACACTGTGGCTGTACGAGGTGGCCACTTGAGAATCTTTCTTCCTCGACGGTTTTCAGTTCTGTGAGCTGTGTCCGTCCGAACAGTCTGAAGGCCTCAAACAATTATATTCATTACACTATTGGAGTATACATCATCGCTTTTCTTGAGTGTGATATCGGCAAGAAATGGAGATGTCGTTATTAGGCATTTGTTCAGCAGTGGACTTAAATAGGCTGATAAAGAAGATACAAAGGTTAATCCCTGGTTATATTCGAACCCACATCGCTCTGACCGGGACATTTAATATAAAAACTATAATATTAAACACTATGTTTTCAAAAAGCTTTTAATTTCTGTAATTTTATTTTAGCAACTATAACATCAATGTTCCTTTCTCTAAAATTCTGATATTCTGATGTTATATTCCTTGCGTAATCCGTGAAATTAAGTTTAGTTTCATTTAAAGTTGTTGTCGGGAAATGCACTTGACTATAACAAGTTTTGCTCGAAGACTTCGTATGAGCTCATTAGATGTTTTTTTAATTATGAAAGTATCTATAATCTCTATTCAATGACTCATTAGAGTTCGGGATATGTGTGATAATATCTACAATCTACATTTTTCTTTTAATTTCTTTTAAAATAAAACATATACGAGTACTTGGTTTAATCTAGTATCAATGCATTAAGATAAACTTTTCTTCTAATTCTTCAGTTATCAAGTTTTGGTCATACTAGATGTAAATGCTTAGTTTTATGTGTATATTATCACTTTGACATAATTGGTAATAACCTCTTAGATATTAAACTATTTTTAGACCTAATCAATTATTCACTTGCGGCTTAGTATAACACATTATGTACATCTACGTTATGATCGAAGATTGAAATATTTCGAATCATAGCGGCGGCTTTTTGAGTTGCTTGAATGGGCCGATTCGACTGGATTGGTGCTGCGTCCTCGCAAAATACCGGCGTGAAGTAGAGGCATCTAGTACTTCTGCGTTTCGTTCGGTGAGTGAGGTAACCGGAAGCCGTGGTACTACCCCTTCCCCCTCCTCATCCTCCCGCCCATCTCCCAAATACCCTTAAAGGCCGGCAACGCACCTGAGACTTCTCTGCTGTTGCAGATATACGAGGGCGACGGTAATGACTTACCATCAGGTGAACCGCTTGCTCGATTGTCGCCTATTCCTTAAAAAAAAAGAAACACTGATGCTAATGCGATTCCATAAACTATTGAACACTACTTTTCGGCACTAACTCGTAGATAAAGAACCGTTGCTTTTATATACTGTACTCATAAAATACAAAGCTCGACTGTAACTATCCTGTTATAGGACTATCAAAATTATATAACTTAAAGTAATAAAACGTTGATAATGCAACTAAACTAAAATTATGTATTTCTATTAAGAAAAAATGTTCTGGTCATGATAATTTGAGGAAAAGTATTCTTGTATAATAAAAATTTACGGTGAAAATTTAATTAATTCAACTTTAGTCTAAAACCACAAGTAGCAAAACAGACAAGTTCGAAACCCGGAGTAAATTCAAAATTTAAAGTTATATTTGCATTCATTAATTTAGTGTACGCCAATTAGTGTCAACTTCATGTTTTAGTAGAGCAATATATATTTTTACGTCGATTTACAAAATTTAACTATTTTAATATGTTTTTTCTGTAGATTTTAAAATTATTGAGCATACTTCAATATATCAAAATGAATATCAATCAATAAATGTATAATATTCTCGGAATGGACATAATTACACTTAAAGTATTACTTGTCAAACTTTGAAAGCGGTTTATAGTCATAACGATAACGATAACGATTTTTATACATAATTTTAACAGGTTAAAAGAAAACACAGATAAAAATTTAAAATCTATTACCTCTCTAGTACTTTTTATTCACACACACACCCAATTCTCACGTATGCACAACACACGCGTACACATTCTTATTATATTTTTGCTCTTTAAATTATTATACTACCTCATATAGATGGCGAATATTATATTGTTTGTTTAAATCTATTGATTATATACCGAATTGTATACGGAGGGAAGGGCCCTGGTGATCCCTAATACAGGCACTGCCTAGCACTGACACCAGACTCTAACCAATCATTGGAAGTTTAATGTAAAATGTATGCTTGTACTTTGTTTGTATTTAGTGAGAGTAAATAAAGATTTATTATTATTATACTTTGTTGGTTCATAATTTGTTTTTATAATATAATTATAACTTTCATTGTTAAGGGTAAAGATTTTTTCCCTTCGAATATTGTTAATATACATATAAAAAATGCTGGGCGGGGTAACCTATTTAGTAACCACGTTTAATCGGTCAGGGGTAGTACGGGTTCTTGGACTTGGACTGCTGAGGGCTCTCAAGAGGAATTTGTCATAATTACGAGACACCAGGTTTGGCAGGCGAATTGGTAATTGCAATACCACACGTCTTGCGTTTCAGACGCTGCTGCCCGTTAACAGTCTACGGATTTACACACTGAATTTGTTTGAGATGCGTCATTTATCGGACGTTACGACATTTTCTAGTCTTCTCCCTTAATTGCCTTTAAAGACACCCACTAGAAGGAATGGGGATATAGATTCGCTGCTACCACATGGATGCGGCCAATTTAAAGATTAATTATTATATAATTACATTTTAATTTTAGAGTAAATATCTTACGGTATAGAGATACTGTATATAGACCATTAGTGATTATAGCGTTTCTTTTTTGTCATTTTAGTTCAATCACATTATCAATCTTTTACTTTAGATTATATAATTTTCATAGTCATGCAAAAGGAAAGTTTTAGTCAAAATTTATATTTTATGAGTACAGTATAATTAACGCTTCATTATCTACGAGTTACTGCCAGATAGTAGTGTTCAATAGTTGCTACCGCAAAAGCATGAACACGTTGGCAAATCAGTGAATACAGCTACAACAATAACCACCACATTGATCTTCACTATTCAATAAATATTTTGAAATCGAATTTATTAGAAACATTTCTTAAAAAAAGGACCATGGGATAAGTATAAATGTTTGTACTTGTTGGCACCCATTCAACATCCATTCATTTAATATATATATTTAGACATAGACAGACATAAACATACCTTTATTAACATCGATAAACTCTCCAAACAATTCACTATCATGTTTTTAAAATTATGAAACAAAAACAAATCATTAAAAAGATTAAATAAAGGGTATAAATATGTTGCTGTACTGTGAGTGCTGTACAGTGATTCCAACTTAGTATGAGCTGCCGATCATGTTTTTCAACGGATGTAGGTATATCTTATCAGCGTCCAGTTACCATTAGTCACCTTTTCAGCACAGGGAATTCTAGTTTGGGAATGGATGTCATGTGTGAGTGTATGATACATATAATAATGATATTATTAATTATTAATAAATTAGTTTAACACGCATACATTGACATTTCCTTCGAAGGAAGTCAGAAGTACCTGTTGTCAAAGTGGTTCAGGAACACAATAACCATTTTTTTTAAAAAGGCAAAGAGAGTTTAAACTGTCCGTTTATTCGTACTCTTTACTTAAAGATACTTTAGATAGAGTTTTTATAACATTAGAGTTATAAACGAGCTGAACCACCTGAAGGTAAGTGTTTACTGCAGTCCATGGATACAATTCAATAAAAGGTGCTACTCGTACGAAGCACCTTCTATCGAATTAGGTGACATGCCTGTAAGAACACTTGTTTTCTATTCCCATCCATCCTGAAGTAATTACTGGTTTCACTGGAAATTAACGGTGGAAATAGGTAAAAGGATGATATCACAGACAGCAAAAATTTGAAAACAGAAAACTTGGGCTTCATAGTACATTTATACATATAATAATAATAATAATATTGTTTAATCACATATTATTAAAACGATTGCTTAAAAAAAAACGCATAAATAATATCTGTGCTTTATGGAAAAATAAAAACGTACCCAGTAAATCTGATTAAGTAATCCCTGGGTCAGTGCAGAGTTTCGTGTCCCGTAGGTGAAGCGACGGCCGTTACAATGCTACGTGACGTCGGATAATATCACCTACCTGTAGTTACGAATTTCTCGTCTCGTATAATAGGGTAAATAACCCTGCAAAGATTTTTTTGAGAACAGGCGCATCGTCTAATTTAAAAATATTTGTACTCACGTATGGTTTATCAATGATATAATTTTTTTATTTAATATTGATGCGTTACTAAACTATAAAATTAAATAGGTATCTTACAATTTTTGTCTCTTTGAAGAACTTTTCCCATTATGGGTACATTCGTTTCGTGTTGAAAGATGCCCTTAGTAAAAAGGACAAACATATTTAATAATGATGTTGATAAGAAATGCTGTTTCAACAATTACATTTTAAGTCATTCAAAAACTAAACTAAAATAAGAGCCAACTTTTGGCTCTTATTTTTATGAAAATCGATAATTGTATATGGTTCAAAGCCTCAGGGGAATATGCTAATAAGATGTAAATTGAACCACAAGCTCAACATACGACTTTGTTAACAGAAGCTAAAAAGTAGGTCAGTCCTAATAATATAACAAAAATCATTTTCTTGGGCCGGGTACCTGATACTGTGATCGACAATGGACTGGTTATGGGTTGTCTAAGAAGAATATACTTTTTAATTACTTAAAGATAAAATGTAAAGTACTTTCTGTACCTTTTCCTTTGTGTATTTGTGTATATTGTGCAGTCTATTCTAATTTACTCGGTAGAAACAACACTTTATTATGAAAATAAAATTAGTTGGCTCAAGATAGCGTGTAGTGCAAAAATTGCACAAAGGAATCATGAGACTGTTGTGAATTACAATAAAAGTAACTCTACAAAGTATGACTTTATTTTGCACACACATACAAAAAATATGTGTTGTTACTGAGTATTTGCACAAAATGTTACGTCATAAAATAGTTAACAGTAACTTTTTCTGCAGAAGGCTCTTCCGACAGCGGGAAAGATTTAATTTTAGGGACCGGGCGCGATACCACCCAGGGAATAATTTTTTTCTGGGTTAGGATTGTGACAGCCAGTTTCTTGTGGGTAGAGTGTCGATGCCAATCTTGTTACCCACAGAATACTTGGTGTCGCACCTTACTTGGAAAGATTAATCGGCAGAAAGGATTTCTGTCCACCAGTAATAAGTTTAAATTAAAATTCAAAATTTAAATTAAATTTTAGGGATTTTATTATAAAATTTTATGGATTTCCTAAAAAGACTTTCTCGTCTATCTAAATTTAAATTTAATCCATTCTTAATTTAGGAACTTCTAGCGCATCGCCACGACCCGTTTACAGGAGACAGTAAATGGATACAATGTTTTTTTTATTTGTCTCTTTGCATAGGTCACGTTCGCGATGCCCCAAGATATAAATGGCCCGTATCGCATGCTTTTGTAAAATTAATACTGTTCCCAATCCAGCTGCAGATCCCTACAGTAACACACTATAGTACATGATACGGGGGAAGTATGCAATGTAAACTAATTTGGCTGTTGCCTTACCGTCAATTGTCTGATCCTTCCAGTAACAAAATTGCAGAACTTAATTTCAAAGCTATTTTATCAATATGCGCTCCCCAGTGAAGCTTGAAATCAATAAGATTCCGAGAATCACGGCAAACTTTCAACATCTTGATTTGTATTCTTAAGGTAATTGCGGCATTCTGTGTAAGATTTGATAGTGTAAATTATAAACATCTTGTTTTTTCTTCGTTTAGAATTAAGTTATTTGCTTCAAACCATTAGGAAAATTGTGGCCGTTCCACCTAATAATGAGGTATCAAACGTATGGCAAACTATACCATCACAGACATTTGTTGTACAGTCAATGAATTCGTAGCAGATAACACATTAATGAGATGAAATTTAACTATAAATATGTAATTTGATAACATCGATACAAAAACATTTAATAATACGGAATTTCAATTAAAATTTTGTATTAAATATTATGTACTGGATATGTAATTTTTAATGTTAACTGTTTATTTAACTGCAACACCCTTTCAGTGCTTATCTTCTTATTATGGCGATCTTTCTTACGATGTAAAATGAACAATTTAACTTTGGCCGTCTACATGTCATACAAAAATTTTATAACTGATTAAACAAAATACTGCAACTAAAATTTTGTCAAGGAATTCATGACAGATACAAACATTAATAGGTTGTAATTGAACAGTAACTAAAGTTAAGATTGCATAATTTAATTGTAATCTTTACGCGATAGTATTCGCGTAATATTTTCTTGAAACTAATATTATCGGAATTTATCTCATTTAATTGCTTTGTGCAATATCGCAGTGTTTTGCACTAACCATCAGTGGCGTATTTCTAAAATGGAAGCCGAATGACAGTATTTTTGCTTTCAAAACTATCATTGAAAAATAACGTTAATAGATAAAGTTCAATTCATTAGTAAATATTATACGCTTCTTTACCTTAAATATGTGTTTAAACAATATTGCGTATTTATGAGCGATCGAATGCTCTGTAAGTTCTTCCCAAAACATTACTAAGGCACTCTCTAGATTTATAACCCCATTAAATTTGGAAATGTTCAGTCATTTACAAAATTCATCAAAGGCTATAAAATGGGGCTATAAAAAGAATTTTCCGATCTCAGAGCAATGAATTTAGAAATTTGTCTAGAGTACAAATAAATAATGCGAGAGCTTCAAGTAAATAATGCCTTCTTATTTAATTATTCAGTTATGTCTAATTTTTTTTGATTGCGGGACAAAGCTAGTATGTCTGTTAGTAAGTGGCTACTGTAAGTGGCCCACGGACACCTGCAAATAACTTCAGTCGAAGATAGTTACATATGCGTTGGCACCCATGAGCAGTAAGATAGAATGGATCTATATCTTGTAAACCGGAACACAACAGTAGATAAACTGCTACTTTGCGGCAAGGTTGGTTACGGGGGTGGTACCTTTCCAAAAGACTACACCAGGGAAGGAATCTACCACCTAGTGCATTTTCTTAACAGGTACTATTTTTCAATAACAAGAATATCTCATATGCTATATTTCTAGTATTATGATATTATTTTGTAGTATCATCGCAGTGCTAGTAATTCTATCGTCAAGCGGTTAGTTAAGTTACAGAGGATACGAGTACGAGACGTGATTACTTAAGTCTCAAGGTAACGTACGCAATGCACTGCGAACATGCGTCACAATACTCTACATTCTATTGAGCAATATGTCAATGATACTTTTTATTTCAATTTATTACCTTTTTTAATTTTAACGCAGAACGTGCAGACTTAAATTGCACAAGAACAAACAATGAAACAATGTTTGATAATGAATTAAATTAATTAGGGAAACTGAAGTGTTTAAAGTCTTGGTTTCATAGTTAACCTGAGCTGCCGCCAAATGCTTATTTTTAATTTCGATCTACGCAAAAGAAGCTCACAGTATCTTGTGGACGTGCAGTTGTACGCTTGGCTTTTTTTAATTTTATTAAGCGCACATAATTTTTTGTTGAATTTAGGGTGATTTTTTAAATTTCAATAGACCCTTTATTATTTCTTAGCAAGAATCGATATTCTTTCCCGAACATTTGTAGTCTATCAAATTTGTTTAATGGTTGTGGTGATCTATAATATGATCACTGACTGCAGACTTCTTAGAACTTCTTAGTGATCAAAACATCAAGGCGCTTATATTCTATACTTAAGAAAGTACATGTTTTTATCATTTATATTGCTTATTACATATTACTAAATTACAAACTATTGTAAACTAAAATTTATTCCTTCTTCATTATTTCTGCTGTCAAGGTAAGTAAATTGTTACAGCTACTTCTTGCTAGGGACTTCAGAATATAACATCGTGAGTGCAAGTTAACGCAGCGCTTTTTAGAGATTTGTTTAACAAAATAGAGTTCCTAGCTTCTTAATACATTTTAATTTTTGACTGGTTTGATTTGTAGCATTTTGATTTTGTAAGGTTATTGGTTGTAAGGTAAACTTAGCAACTTTCACACCTTTTAATTACACATATAAGACAAATAAGATTATGGCCACCATATGAATGGTGGAACATCCTTATAATAATACCCAGCTTAAGTTGGAGACGTTTAAAGCAGTATCACTAGTAATTCGAGCTCTTGTATCAGTAACCCGCCAGCGCAATAATCTTAATTTTAATTCATTCATTTCAAATTCCTTTATTTCAATGCATTATTTTCATTTCATCATTTCAATTTAACTAATTCATGGAATTCATTTAGGCATTCCAAAAAAGGGCTTAGTGATAAACCTAGAGAAACTAGTCTTGATGAGTGGTATGTATTTCACATATCCGTGTTCGCAATAATAATAGGGATTAAACTATAAAGTTGCCGTTTTAATGGGCATCCACTTTAAAATAAAATTAAACCTGCATGGTCCAAGATTCATGATTAAAACTTTTTGTACACAAACTATAACATTCTAAATTCAAAAAATTTACGACTCCAAAAATTTAAGTAATTTTACCGAATACGAATTCCATCGAGGTTCTAGCGCTGCAGGGACAGCTCGCAATATCAACGCTGCATTTGGAGAGAAGTCATATACTCTCCAAACTCGTATTCGTAACGAACCCATTGTGCGTTTTTGGTTTAATCGCTTTCGTAGTGGAAAGACTTGAAGAACGAGAATGACTAGACACTAACGTAAACAACGATGAATTAAAAGTAATGGCGAGGGCCAATCCTTATCAAACAACCAAGGAATAAGCGTCATGATTTGTTGTTAGTTTATTCACAATATTTAATCATTTGCACCAAAATAGTAAAAAAAAAGCCTGACAAATAGGTATCTCATGAATTAACTGATGTTCATGGAGAACCATGGATGGAACTCTCACTTTTTACATTACTTTTCTAACGCAGCTGTAAAGGTCGCTCTGAGCCAATAGCGTATCGCTAATCTAAGAGGGCTTTAGTCAGTTAGACACTTAATGCTGGTCCCGACATAATAAATCTGGGCACTACCAGTGAAAGGTAGATGTTAAACATATTTATCCCATTTGATACAACAAAAATTAAGACGCTTTAAAAGTTAGGCATCAGTCTAATGTTTGTGTGTTACATATCGATAGGTAGACCAATATTTCTTCTGTCAGAAACTGATCCCATGATGTTCAGAACAGATATACTATGAACGCTGACAAAGCCAGAACTTGATGGAACCCTTTATAGGAAAGCAAAAAAATAATATCGCACGTAATGATAATTCTCGCTAGGACCTAGTTGCTAATTATTAAACCAGACCTGTAGCTAGGTGCTTATCCTCGGTGCATAGGACATGCCAATATATCAAAACGACTACACTCCCGATGTTGGTAAAAAACACAAAAATTTATTATTTAAAAATGATAAAAAAATTATGATTGAAAGCACTCTATAACAAACAAAATGACTAAGCGTGTTCACAATTCTAAAGAGGCTTAGCAACATGTTGGAAACGTGGCCATTATCTGGCATCAATCAACATATATATTGGTTCTTTAAAAAGAAGGTACATTTTAATGTGTAGCAGGGTATCCTAACGGTACACTATTTCGGTCGTCTCTATTAAAGGTTTCCTATCTTCGGTAAGGACTCTCGAGTTATCCGGTTTTTTAGTGATTCCTAGTTTGTCGAAGTGGTCCGGGTGCCTTCTTTCTACTTTGTCTTCAAAAAGGTGGTTTAAGATAATCGTGACTATTGTTGTGTTGTTCTTCTTTTTTAGTAAGTATAAATCCACTGCTAAACATAGGCCAGTCCATAAAAGTGACAACGGGAGCTGGCATGCCGTACATGTAAGATTTGCCCATACTTACTACGCTGAGTAGGTAGGTTAGTGACCACAATGCCCGTGGCCTCGCATTAGAGATGCTGCTCCCCGTTACTAGTTTGTTGAATTTGTGTTAGGCATAGTTGGACGGATTTTCCATCACCGATCTGTCGTCAGACACTCGTTGTTACATACTTTATTACACCATGTGTATGTCACGTTCTGTTTTTGATGAGAAGTTGAGTATGGATTATCTACCTAAAGGCTTCATTAATTTTCTTCGCACTTCACGAGGTATTTGGATTGTAGCTGAAACCACAGAATGGGATCGCGCCAAAAGTGGCGCATTAAATCACGGGCCGCAATACGCATCTTATGTAAAGACAATGTGTGATATAATCTGGTGGTGGAGATTTATAGCCACGGTTTAAAGTCTCCTTTTAGTTCCATTGAGAGTTTGTGTATAACGGCAGTCAGAAGTAGCGTTTGAATAAAAGGGCTATAGCACGATACTGATTAGTGGTAGTAATATAGTGGTAGTGGCAGATTTGTCTTTGAAATATTTTTTTTTCTGCTATTTTGTTAATTAAATAAAAAAATTATAATCATGACGTAATGTATAAACCAAATGTGAATTTGTTACAAATATAAAAATGTTTCAAATTATGGTGAAAACGTTATTGTAATCAACTTATAAGTTTAGAAGTTATAGGTGAGTACAAATTTGTAATGACTCAAAAACGACAATATTGCATAAATACATTTTCAAAAATTACAACAAAAATAATGCCGGACTCAACACCAGTTATTACATGTTATCAACTGAAATTCAACTTAGACCGTTAAAGTAATTGCCTGGACTGAGTTATACCTGGTTGTAAATGAAAAGATCATTAATATTTATTTTTGTCTTTTCATCAATTAATTAAGTATTACTTAAAATTTTTCGAGGAACGAATTTACAATTTGTGTGGCTTGAAATCGGCGTCAGTTTAAACTATACTACGATCTATATCCCGATCTTCTTCGATTCTTCGAATTTTTCAAGTTATGTCTTTGGTCTAAACCTTAGTATCGGCCTACCCTTATCTACTCTTACGTGCGTCAGTGTTTACATATATGACTAATGTCTGCCCACAGCTTCACTCGCGTAATTACAAATCTCACTCGATTGAAATAAAAGCAAGTAGGAGATAAAAAAAAGGTACATGATATACATATCATGAGTTCGAAGGAAGCCAGTTGATGTTAGAGCTTGGAACTAGATTTAATTGCAAACTATGATTGAGGCTTATATTATATTATAAATTGTGTTGATAAAAATGATGTATTAAAATAAAAATAACGTAATAAATCTTTTATTACATTTTTTATATTTTATTATGTACTTAGATTCCAAAATTATATCTATGATTAAAATACATTAGTTAACAACTTTGTGTTGATGGAGGCGGATCTCTTCAATTAGGTAGGTAGGCCCGAGGTAACATTACATTTGAGTTGTATATTTACATTGCCTTAATTGGTCTGTTTTCCTTATAATCAGACCTATGCCAAATCTATCTCTAGTTTTCTCTGTTATCATGATTGTCATTTTAATTCAATATTAAGTATGTAAGTAGTATAAATATTATGGAATCGGTATGTTAACGATCATGATGTTACAAGGTAAAACAGTTAAATGACAAAAGAGTTTATTTTACTCACATTGCTCTTTACAAATTATTAATGCGAGTAAACAAAGCAAAGTAAAATAAATAATTGTACGTGTAAAATTAAGAATCGTGGTAAAGTAAATATCGTATGGAAACAGAATACCAGCTCCTTAAAATAACAGATCGGTAAAACATAGTGTGATAGCAACGTAAGAATATTTGCTACCCTCGTCTCATCCCGTGGGTATTTGTGAGATATAACTAAAGGGGATACCTTAAAAATCTTACAAAATTCTCCGGTAGCTAGCCCGCCTAAACAGAAACCCGTCACCAGTTTGTATATTTATAGTCCTGCACATACATTGAATCAAATCAACTCTTTTATTGAACATAAGAGACTTACGTTTAACTTGTCAAAATTAATTTATTTAAAATCTACCACAATTTCATAAGGTTACTCTGACGGAGAAACTAGCCAAGGCAACTCCGTAGATATCCTTTTTATATATTTTTTTAAAACAAAACGTTTTAATAGAACCATATTACAATAATTTTTCTTGGAAAGGCTTGGGAGCGATCAACTCATTCCCAGGGGTTATTACCATCCATCTATTCCTTTATATTATCATAACCCTAACCAATTACGATAGGAAGACTTTGCACACTTACTGGTATTTTGTTGAAACGTATACATTGCCCCACGAACGAGTTACTGACTCTTTGGAGTCTAGTAACTGGCATTACAAGCTTGTGTCTGTTCCTATTATTTACATTATGAATATCACCATCTTTATTAAATGTATTTATGTTTCTGTGATTAAATGTATTTATGTATCTATCATACTTTACATTTTCAAATATATAATGAGAAGCCAAGGTTAGAATATTTACTTCTTTAAATTTATCCCAAAGAGATTTTCTAGAATATAATTATGTTTGAAATACAACTTTTAATTACGGATTTTATCGTGTGATTTACAATAGCCGGGTCACGGAGGGACTCGAATCGTTGGGAATTTAAAAACAAAATTAAATCCGTAAATAATAGTGTAATGTCAAATGTTTAGAGTTCGCGTAAATACTTTATTAATTATTATTAACATTATGGATTCTAGCCCTCTTTTATAAAACGAATATTGTTTCAATATCAGTCACATGTCTCCACAGCCAAATAATATAAGACAATACGCTGTGGAAATAAACTCTCCTAGCTGTTTAAATAGTAGTAAGATATCTTTTTTTTTCTTAAATCATATGCTGCGGAGCTAGGTCTGCTAGCAACTTTGGATATATGGGGGGCCCATTGAAGCTTTACATCTAGAGCTATTCCAAGGAAATTAGTAGTATCCATAAGACCTAATTCTACTCCATTTATAAGAAAGAAAGAAATACATTTATTGCTAAGAAATGGACGCACACAGAAGTAATTAACTGAAACGGATAGTAAACAAAAATACATATAACAACAAAATTACAATTGAAACCGAAAAATAAAGAAAAAAGTATGGAAATTGTACGCCCCATTTCCTGCAAACGAGGTTGGCCTCTCAGTATTTTGTTACACCGGAAATAAATTCCGACATAGCCCTGTTTTTCAGTACCAACCCCCGTGACACTCCGATCCGTTACCGTACCGTTAAGTACTTTGGTATCTAAATGTTTAACATTAGATGTAGTAAATTATTTAATTTAGTTTTACTGCGGTTTAGAAGAAAATTACTATCGTTAAACCAATGTAATATTTTTGACATTGCATTATTAGTGTATTAACAAGTACTTGTTTAATTATAAAGATTAATTAAGTATTATCTGCAAATAGTAATATATCATGTTTATCCCCTACAAAATAAGGTAAGTCATTTATGTAAGAAAGGAATATGTATGAGCTGAGACCGCTTTAAGGAACGCTTTATCATTTATGTGTAAAGAATACTGGGCCTATGTTCAGCAGATCACCAGAAGACAGGCTATAACGATGATGGTAACGTGTCATTTATTAATTATTAAAAACAGTATAATTTAATAAATCTGTAATCTATATAAACTTTTAAAATGAAAAAAAGCATATTTGAATTTATGGGATAACAGTATTTTTAGGATCACACTTGATTACAAGCTTCATAGAGGTCCCCTTATAGAAACTTAAGCTCAAAAGCTCTACTGCAGCATAACTGTAAGAAAAATTCGTCAATTGAATAAGATAACTGCTAAAAAGGTATGTTTACTTTAGTTGTACAGCTTAATGTCTTATGGTATTTTATAGTAGTCCCCGCTATGCAGTTGATGTCATACTTGTGTTATAATGTCCCGTAAGTGTACTTTTGGGGAATATGGTAGTGTTTGTGATAGTGTTGTTATACTTGATATTTAATCTGCGTGTATTGTAGACTTGAGTATGTCATGCTCGCTAAGAGGCTTCTGCTTGTGGGGGCGTCATGTAGTGAGTCGTCCACTTCCCTTTAAAATTGTTGAAGGGGACGATGGATGTCACATACGTCTTACTTGTGAAAAGGTGCTGCTTGTGGAGGTAGGTCTGTTCTAGTTTGCAGTGCACTTGTGCTTGAATTTTTTGGATCACTATATTCTTTTAACATGCTTTCAGTTGCCCCTTTTGTTATGTAAGTATAGTCCTTACTAATATTTAATATAATACGAGTATATATAGCTATAGCTTTCGGAGTTTCTTCTCCGTCAGTGGAACCTCATTACGAAATTAAGGTAGAATGTAAAAAAGCAATTTCAGAGCTCTCTAAAATTAGTATTATAAATAGAGAAGAATGTGTACTAAAGAGATGGAAGGAATATTTTGAAAGGATATTTGAAAGAGTTGAGGCTCCAGCAGATGTAGGAACGCCTACTCAAAAAACGAATAAAATGAAATCAGACAGAGACATAAGTATGGATGAGATTATGAAAGCACTGAAGAACATGAAAGCAGGTAAAGCAGCGGGATTTGATAGGGTGGCGGTCGAAATGCTGAGAGCTGGACCGGGAGTGGTAGCTAGTCAGTTGTACCGCCTTTTCAACTTGTGTTGGTCAATGGGCCGAGTACCGGAAGACCGGTAGGCTGTAATCGTGCCACTGTATAAAGGAAACGCAACAAGATTGTCCAATTACCGAGATATTAGCCTACTCAGTGTCGTCGGAAAATTGTTTGCTAATGTTTTGATAGAAAGAGTCATGGATGAAACTGATGAAAATATGTGGGATGTGCAAGCAGGATTTCGAAAGGGGATGGGATGCACGGATCAGGTATTCTCCATAAGATGCATAGTTGAAAAGTATTTGACTAAGAACCAAATCTATGAAAGCGCAATAGACTGCGCTTTCATAGATTTGGAGAAGGCCTATGACAAAGTAGTGAGGGATAAATTGTGGTCGGCACTATCTTTGCATGGAGTGAGCAGTGATCTGATACGAGCACTGAAATCTCTATATGAGGGTTCTCGAGCTTGTATCAGAATTAACGGGGCGTACACGGACTGGTTTGATATCCATAAAGGTGTTAGACAGGGCTGTGTAGCATCCCTGTGGCTGGTTCAATTTATTCATGGATATTTGTTTGACAGATTTGAAGGAGAGTGATTGTGGACTAAGAATGATTTAGTTGCCTGTTAAATGTTTGCTTTAAAGATTATGGTCTTTGAAAGAGAGGAGAGGATGACGGAAGTATGTATCAAGATTAGGGAAGATAGTTTAGAGCAAGTGAATAAGTTTGTTGACTTGGGAACAATATTTACGAGAGATGGAAGGTACGAATGTGACATTGAAAGGAGAGCGATGGCAGGTAATATGGTGAATGGGGAATTGCATACATTTATGAACAGCCAGACGATATCTCACAAAGCTCGTTTGGTTGTGCATGGAGCAGTATTGGTACCAACACTAATATATGGAAGCGAAAGCTGGGTATGGGAAAAGAGGCATGAAAGCAGGATAAATGCAGTAGAAATGAGAGTGTTAAGAAGTATGATTGATGTGAAGATAACTGACAGGGTCCGAAATCTCAGAGAATGATCAGAGAGCGTTGGGACGTGAAAGACCAAGTAGTGACACGAATTCAGAAAGGGATGCTGAGCTGGTTTGGACATCTGGAGAGGATGAATGAAAGTAGGTTGACAAAACAAATATATGAGGCGAGTGTAAATGGTAGAGTCGGAAGAGGAGGACCTAGGCGAACACTTCACGATCAAATCGGAGACGTTCTCAAAAAAGGTCAGGTCAAGAGTGTCTAAACCAATGAGCATGCATGCGAAGATTGATGAAAGTGGAAGAAGCGAAAGACGTATGTCAGAGCCGTAGCAAGTGGAAGAAGATTGTCTCTGCCTACCTCGATGAGAACAAGGCGTGAATATATATAAATAAATAAATAAAAATGTAAAAAGTGATTTGACATTTGACAAACGAAATTATATTTCTGACGTCGAAGAATAAAGAATTATCATTCGTGAAACAATTTGTATGTGGTTTTTTCTGTTTGAAAGCTTACGATTCAACTCAGAATACCAGGATTTAATGGATGACGCTTACACACTTCGAAAGGTCACAATAACAGAGTGTTCAGGGTATCTACCTATCTGATATCCTGAATATCAGACTTTAAACCCTGTAGAAGGGATGGTACCGTATAATATTTGAAACTTGTGTACCATTTGTGTTATGTATCGTGGGCTTGGACTCAGACGGCGACAGGCTCACCACCTGCTACGTTGTTACAAATAAGCTGCTCATAAGTGGCTTCAAACGACTAAAATAAATGTCTTCTCTTCTTCTGGCTACTTCAATATTGAATACCCCTTCACACACACTATACAATAGCACAATATACTACAGTATATAATTTCAATACCAAAAACCATAGAAAGATTTATATTTACCCGGTTTATAGGTGAATAAGATGGTGCGAGAGAGCTAGTAAGTAAATAATATTATAACGTATTATGTAAGTAACACAACATTATTACACAAATATCCTACTGGTCCATGTTGATCGATTATTTTACGTTATCTGGTAGGCTATAATGTCATTCTCGAGTTGGTCGGCTATGCCAATGTCTTATTTCCAGTTGCGTAGTGCTAGACGTGCGTAACGGTTGGGTGCCACGCCCCCCGTATCTTGTGACGGACGTCTGTTGAGATGCGCGCGCATTGCTACTTCGTGTAAGGGTTAGATTACATTGATTCATCCAATTCCCGTTTTTAATTCATTAAAGCAAATTTGTTTGGGTATTAACTAAAGGTATTAATTATGTTACTAAAAATTTAACAACACTATACAACACGATAATGTTTTACAAGGACTAGCAGATATTAACAATAGAATTTACATAGTTGCAACACGTCACGAGTTATCTATAATTAACTTACTACTTAACTATATTATTAAAATAAAGGCTTATAACGAAGGGAACTACCTATGTAGTAGTAGGTACCTATATTGTTGTATACATATTCGAAATGCTAATCTCATTTCAGTCACGAATTTTTCCTAGCGCTTATACCTTCAGATGTCATAACAGTAGAATTTAAATTGATAAAAACACGACAAGAATTATTTACTCTTAAAGCGATGTTGTGTGTGTTTTTATGGAAATTAAGAAGTGTAAATTAATAAATGGCATGTAAACGTTGCCTAAACCTATCGTTGGTGTGATGCGTTGGGAAAAATCTCTAGTTAGAATCAGCAGCGCAGCGCCACGGTCTCGGTTCAGTCGCCGAAACTAAACGTCACGCGTGCGCTGCTACCGCCATCTAGCCTAGCGGATAAACCAACTCCCACCTCACACCTGCTTGCCGCGCGCGACATTTGCCGTCGCGCTCGTACCATGGGCACGTAAAAATAACCTAAAAACGTTTTGTGATTAAACCAGTTATCCTAAATACTGCTTTCGTTTTGTAACAAGGGTGTTATCGATATAAAAGTGAGATAGTAGTGCACGTACGTGACGAACTAATATTCGCAGCTGGATTAAATTAAAAAGTGTTACAACATAGTGATTTTGGCGATATCAAAAGTTTCCAAAGGACAAATGTTGTTTTCGGTGGGCTGTCAACGGGCAGCCCCCAAATTTTGTTGCAGTATGTGGTTGTATATAGTATTCAGTGTTTTTTTCATGAAAACTTTTGCAGTGTCGGGTTCCAATACAACTGCAGTGGTTTCTAGTAGTAAGTACCAATGAATTTTATTTTGAAATTTTTATTGTAGTATATATAAAATAAGTATTAATAGGTAATTTTACAAATACTTTCTGCCTATTAATAGTAAAAAGAAAGAGTAAAGACAATATAAAAATAATAAACATTTATTTTTATCAATATATATTTTTATCAATTATATCGATTTTATTGGAGGTATCTATTTAGAATCCTATTCTTTTTTAGTTCCTGGTAATGTATTTATATTCAGAACAGGTTTCTTACGTATGCACGTGGCTGTTACTTGTTTATAGAATGCGTATCTTGTTTACAACTTTGTTTACACAATAATATTAAAACAACATAATCTACAAAAAAAATGTTATGAGAGATTAGACGCCGTGATAATCTGTTATCATGGATTTTATACTTAAACCGAAAATAACTTGCAAAATCTCATTATTCGTACAGATCATATTTATCTAGTTACAGCATGTATAGTGTTATTTAGTAAAGCCATGTTTTATTAATAAATAACATTATACTACCTAATTATCAAGGTTTTTAAAAGTTACACGATTGAAGGTTACTCAGATTTTTCTGTTAATTCGATAGGTTGTCGCAGTCACCAGTTTACACCTATAACCAGCCCGTCCGAAATCGATATTATTACTTTGTAATTATCACAAATGGAAATTTTATTCCAGGTGTTTGTTATAACGCTTTTCTAATCATATCTAGTTGGTACTTAGGCACTACTTACTCAACTTTACTGATATGCATGGATATATACAATCGCTTTCCGTGCCAAAACACAGAAATAGACATACAAACAAACATGACTTTAGACATTAAATTTTCCCAAAACAGTACAAAGTTCAATAATTGTGGCAAGGAGCCAGTTTGAGGAATACAATTTATTATAAACGATTCAACAAAACTTTGTGATAGTGTATTTCGAGTCGTTTGTTACATTATTATGTAGTGTGTAGTAATCTTTTTCGTTACATGAATTGGCGAATCTACAATTTGCTGTTGCGTGATTACAAATCAACTTGTCGTTCCTTAATGTAACATCAATCTTTTGTATAAAACTAGGTATATATATTTAAATAATTTGTATACATTTTTACATGATAATATACGTATTTCTAAACAAACAGTCTTAAGGTTACTCTCGGTAGACAGAGATTTCAATAGGGCACGAACCTAATAGGTGGCAAATCATGTCGGAGGTGTCGCATCCAGAGAATTCATCGTCACGTTCGGTTCATGGTGCGTCTAGCCACGGCCTTAGAAGGAACTAAGATATCAAAGAACTACGGGTTTGTGTTACTCGGTGCGGTTACCTTTCTCTGGGTACTACAGTAGGTATTTGATGGATGGTAGAGTCGCTAAATCATTACACCTAAACCCCTTCATATCATGACCATGCACCAGTCTAAACTGAAATAAAGCATCCCATCACGTTTTCGGACAATAACTAATGAAGTAAGGAAAGTACCATTTCGTTGAACTGTGTACATAAGTATCGCTTCTATTAACGGAACTTCGACGTTAAACTGTTAGAGTGAGGGTTCATAAATGTGAATATCTTCATTTTGACAAAACCGCACCTGTCGCCATGCTTATAAAGTCTTGTTAATGAAAAGAGCCGAATCGCGTTGTGAGAATATAAAAGCAGTTTTCTGTCAATTGGTGTCTTTGTACGAATCACACGTGCCGTATTCAAAAGTATATTAATATTTTGCACTCGGTCTTCTTTATAGCCAATTAAATTAGTTAATCAAGGTATCTAGTTACAAGAAACGGGAAAAGGCTCGATTTCATTCATGCTCTGTGAGTCCCGCACCATATCTTTAATCGCACTGTAGCGATTCACTAATTGATCATAAAATAATAGTCTTTAAACTTATATTGAAGCACTAACATCGGTCACCCATCGGAGTAGACAGAGATTAAGGATTTATGTTTGGCACGACAGAGCATAAACCAACTAGTTTCCGCAAACCTCGTCGCCGCATGAATGATTTCTGAAAATCTTTTAGACGCCTTATATTATTGTTGTAAATGCAAAGAAAGTTGTTTCAGTTCCCTATTATTAAAAAAAATTGAAAATTCGTAATAGGGAAAGAATAGTATAAGTACTTTTTTGTCATGTTTCGTCTTCTTTTGTGTCAGTCTTTTGAGACCGACAGTTGGAATAAATAATTTTTCCCTATCGATAATAGGTTTGCACCCTGGTGGTTATCAAACAAGTTAACAATGGGTATTTTTAAAACTAGTAACGGCAAATACACTTAACATTGCGTGTAGTAGCGGCTTAAGGGCTCATTACACTCTCGTGACAATCACCGGAAACACGTTAAATCTCCCGGAGAGGAAAAAAGTGGGAAGAAAGTGGTGGTAGCCTACGCTGAATCATGCCAAATGGAGATCCTTGAGTGTAAAGGGGAATATAATACCATCTCTTTCTCTTAATGTAAACTCACATGCACGGAGTGCAATCTGCTAACTAACAAACGAGGCTCTATTGACTGAATCATGGCGTCTAAATTTACCGAACCCAAATCCCATAGACTAGCGATGGGGAGTAGCATTATTAGTACGAGCCAACTGGCATTGCGCTCACCAATCTGCTTGTTCAGCGTGGTGTAAAAGAGCAAACCTTTAAAAAAATCATGACTACTTATGCTTAGCCCTATAATTAGCAGTGAAATTAAATGTCACTGTCGCTGGCGTCAGTTGATAATCTTCCCCCTGTATGGTGAGTGACAAAAAATCAAGTTTAAAAAATACAGGAATCGAGGTTTTCATCATATACAGGCTAATCTACATCTTGGATTCTTGACTTCATCGTTACTGGTGACCCTGATTAGAAAGTGAACTTATGATTGTTTGATACCCTGGCTCACATTAAACTATAAATTTCTACTAAAATGATCTACGGAAACTACTGAATCGTATGTTTATTTTTAGAAAGCTAACTACAGACTGCTGATTTCCATATATTAAAAATATTATAATAGGTTTTTACAGCCAAAAGAAAACTCCTACCCTTGGGTCGGTAGCAATGGACAAAGACCCCAATAAGTTGCCCTTTGAAATAAATGAAACAAAGTTAAAGAACATTATGATGGAAAACGATGACTTCAGATTATTTAAGTGCCTCCAACTTTTCGTTTCCGATGTATAATGGTGTACGAGTATATAAAAGAGATTTATAACTTGAATACTACGAAATACTTGAATTACATAATATTTTTTATGATCTTAAGTTTTCAGATACAAAGTATCTAAAGTTAAATTAGTACCTAAATTCTTCATCTTAAAAAGCCACTTTTTAGTTTTCCCTGTGTACTAGTCGATTCCTTCGTGAAGTGGCGCTGCGGGGCGCCAAATCCATACGCCAAAATAAAAATTGTAAAAATGTATACCGATCAGCTTAGGTTGATCTAGATAGTAGCTATAAAGCAAGCTCAACTTGCTTAGATTGAGTCACTTCTTTTTTTAATTTATAAATCCGGCAATTTTACACCCACTTATGAGATTCTAGGTCAACGGGAACTACCCTGTAGGTTTTAATTAGTGTATCAGTGAGTATGGGAACACTCATTTAAAGCTGTATTATGTTATAGAACAGAGCTAGAATTTCATAATTTTAAAGGAATGTGCTGCTACGGGCTTTTTAAATTATAACTTGGCAACCGAAGGCGAATTACACTTAACGTACATTAGAAATAAACTTATATAGATCCCTCCGATTACTTCATTCAGCGAACGACAAGCAAAAGCACAACATTCCTCCATTTCACGCTGGTATTATACGAGATCGTGGTAATAGCTCGATCGAGGCGGCCCATTCGAGCAGCAACAAAAGCCTTTGCTCTAGCACATGAATAGCACGTCTCTTTCCAAGGGTGGTGAGTATGGGTCTTTCTAACGAAATGTTTGCCGGTCTTTGCTGGCGCTTTCTTGAAGAGGCCATGTTCAGCAGTCGAGTAAAATAGGCTTATGTAGCATAATTAATTTACAATATATGCAATATAATATATTGATGATTTCGGTTGATTTCGTCTGTAATGAGTTTTTTTGCCGGAGAAGAAATAGGTGAAAGATAGTTTGTAAGTATCCGCTTATTTGATATTTCGGTTAGCATTAAAAAAATGGCATTCTATAAGCAACTGAAAGCGTGTTATAAAAGTATAAAAATCCACCAAAAAAAACCCAACCCAAACTCAATCAAATGAAAGTCAAACAAGTACGCTACAAAGTAATCTAACCATATACCTGAAGTTATTTATTGTTGCGTATACATATGTCAGGTTTTGTATGAATTCATATAGCAGTGAATACAAGTGTATAAGATGTTTAATAATTATGGTGATTTTTCCTGTTAACAAGCATTAATTTCACTTTAATGTAATTAAGTTAAGCTCAACTATATATATTGCAATTAATACTTAGTTTTAAGCGGTTAAGGAACTTCGACGTTCGGCAAGTTTAGACCATAGTTACTGCGTAATATGAAAACCTATTAAGTCATGGCAAAGAATTAAATTAAATGTCATTGTTTAAAGTTATGCCACGTGGAGGGTTAAACAAGTTTAGTGAAATAAAGTCTATATGTTTTATAAATTAATTGTTTATTTTCTATATCATAGATTTTTCTTCTTTGAGGGCACTAAGAGAAAATAAGAAAATAAATGGTTTATTTAACCGAAGACCTCAATGCTAACCTCAGGCACTAACAACCGGCCAATTGTGGAAAATTCATGCGCATTTGCCGAAACATTACCTCATAGACTAGTTATGGAGAGCAGCATCATTGGCGCGAGTGTACAGATACTGCGCTCAAAGAGACAAAATTGTATGTATGTTATGTTATTCGTAGCTTGGTTGCTGCTCCCAGAATTATTAGTGCTAGTAGTAAAAATACTGCCTTCACTAACCCATCTGCCCAGTAGTGTGATAATACATACAAAATCTCCAAGCATTGTCTGCCGGCTTGCCGGGGTTTTCTTAAACAGACCTATTATATGTTTAGTAGTGGATTTAAATATGAGTCATCACATAGATAACATTAATTATCTGATATCGCTAATAATGCAAAACTCTGGACTTGCTATGGTGTAACCATATTTAATAGTAAAGAGCTAATTAGTGAAATAAAGACTTACGTGTAATATTGTTCAATCAGTATCAATATTACACGTAATGACTATAATCGTTACTATGAAACATTTATAACAAGAATATGAGGATTGATCTAATTCTTGTTATTAAGATTTCATACCAACAGCAAAAAGGACAACAGGAATTTAAGGTAGTTATGTTATACAATGTTTTACTGGTTGTGATAGTATAATAAATATTATTTGTAAGCTACATAAAAAATGTTGAAACCAAATATCACATCCCAGTGACATATTAAAATATTTGAGTCGAAGAAAGAAAACGAGCCAATCATTGAAAAATTAAATTGATAAAAATCAATCACATGAATTTGTGGCTTTGGGTAAAAATTTTTAACGTCTTTATTTTATTTCAATTATATCAAATCATACTAATTCATATAATAGTATAATTTTTTAGATTTGATTTTGCACTTTGAGTTGGAGCAAAATGGCTATGGTAACTAAGGTATTGTTTGCGAAATACGCGCACAGTCGCGGAGGCACGGAAATCAGCCCGTCATAACAACAACAACACATGGTCTATCTTTTTAGAGTATTTGATCTAAGTCTTAAAGCTACACTGAAATTATATGGAAATTTGCCAATTTTCTTAGCCCGTAAACATGTGGGTTTTACTTCGCAGAATACCGATGTACGTAATTGTCTGGTGTGTGTAATTTAGCAATTTGGCACACTTAATTTTTGTGTAAGCAAATGCAATGACCATACGTCACAATCGTCATTTTAGGTGCGAAGTTAGCCCTGGGTCCTGGGTTCAAATCCCAATCAAAAATTCTTAATTCTTTATACACTTAATGTATTTATGACTGCGCCATTGCTTCAACCGAACAAATTTTAGCTTACATGCTCTTATGTCTGTATTTTGGAACTCACCCACTCAATGATCATAACTTACAAGATAGTACTTGTTGACGATCAATTTTAAAATTTATTTTACGATTTACTTGCATAGTAAATCTCATGGCATATTGCAACAATCTATTATTATTATGTGCAGGTAGATAACAGAAGATCTAATATAGAAATGAAATGTCGATTGCTATTAATTATCGGTAAACTTATAATGATATATAAAATTAATATCGTGGTAGTGGGATACCTTCACCCTGCGTGTCATACTGACGCTTTACCGTCCTCTTTAGGATCGGCTATAATTCTTTTGGATGACGTCGTTGCTTTACTATATCATTGTCGTTTAGAGTATTGGTTCTGCCCAATGGATGATATAGACAGACAGGCAGCCGTTCAATAAACGAGGGTCAGATCAGAAATGTTGAAAATCGTAGTTCGGCCTGACATTCAATTCTAGACCATAGGCACATAAAATTAAGTTAAATTTTTCCATAACTTAAGTCTCTGTATGAGATGTTTCTCGCGAGAATGGGTCATTGCTTTCGAGCGTATTAATTGTGAGCACTTCGACTAGTGAAGTGTGGGTATTTCAATTGGACTTAGTTGATCTTCGATTAATTTATATTCTTTTACCGTTTGCATTATTTGTTATGTAAATTGTGGAATATTTAATAAAAACAAGATTTGGATAGACATTTTGCCACTGATGTTTTTTTTTCAATATAAAATTGTTTTCTTTTCAATTATTCTTAACAATAATTTTAATTAGTCTTCAAAACTTTCGTTAGCGAGTTCGAATCCCGCTAACGGGAACATTTTTTGAACGATGAATATAAATGTTTGTGTGAATGAATATATTTTCCTTGCTCACTTAGTGTAGTTAGTAGAGCCAAGCGGTGGCTTTTGCTCCTGCTCGAATGGGCCGGCTTGACCAGGGTAGTACCACGACCTCGCAGAATACCGGCGAGAAGTATAGGCATCTTGTGCATCTGCGTTTCGTTTGGTGAGCGAAGTAACCATAGGCCCTCTGCGCCCTTCCGTATTTCGCCTCCCGATCCTCCCTCACATCCCCAAAATATCCCATACCTCTTGTGTTGCAGATATACGTGGGTGACGGAATCTTATCATTAGGTGAGCTGTTTGCTCGTTTGCCTCTTTCACATAAGAAAAACACCACAAAACAAAAGGATAAGCAAACATTAAAAAAAAGCAAGTCAATTGGAAGGTACAATTTGGCGGCCTTATCACTGCTTAGCGATCTTTTCCTGGAAACCAAAGGTCTAAAGAAACAAAGCTACATGGATAAACATACGTATTATACAACTAAAGGTAATACTTACAATAAAATAAAAATACAATGTATGTACGTACATAAGTTACATATGTACGTACATACATTGATATTTAAATATTTTAAATATAGAAAATAAATAAATGAAATACAAAAATCCTCCAACACGATTTACCCCAAAACACTGTAAATTTTATATAATCATAATTATAGTAGTCACTTGTCCCGTGCCCGAAAGATTGAGAACAGTAATGCTCTTTAACTAATTTATTAAAGGTGCCAATGGACCGTCTCTTACGGATTTCCGACGGTAGAGCATCCCAAAGCTTAACAGCCCGAAATGTAAACGATTTGTTAAAGAAGGACGTTTTGAGTGTTGGCATCTTTAAAATTAACATTACGAAGAACGGAGAACAGAGGAAGCCCTATAAATTGCAATTTATTCTTTAAATAAGGAGGAGTAGAAAGTTAAACAAGACACAGTACATAATAGAAAGGACGTGCAACACAATACAAAGACAAGTGCGAAATAAAAAAGAATGTATTTGCGCAATCCAAATATGAATCGAATGCTAGTATTTTGAAGTCCTACAAGCTTATTTAACTGGCACTCAGTGATGTCGTCAGCTTGCGCCAGCATTATCAACATCTAGTAGAAGGGTCTGTGCGAGCGACACAAAAGACTAAGAGCGACGAACATTTCCTACTAACTTCATTAATTTCGCATGTCATTAAGGCGTTGTCAAGATAAATGCCCAGGTTTTTAACATGATCGTGGGATAAGGGATAACAACTTCGTTAAATTCAATAAGCGGCAAGGTGAACCAGATAATTTTTGAGATAAAGCTCCTGTTGCTAATAATTATTGCCTGTGACTTCTTGCGATTGACTTTAAAGCCATATGATTTACTCCCCAAAAATAAGATTAAAATCATTATCATTTAACATTATCATTATTCGTAGTGGCGATTGCTGCCGGCAGATTCTCAGGAGACCAGGTCAGAGTATAAATCTGGACATCATGGTAGATAAAAGATATTTTATGGGTGATGATGAAAACATGGCGCCTTGCGGTACGCAGGAAGGAATATTGCACCACGAGTTTGATAACTTTGAAACCAGTCAATTACTAATGGGGATAAGGAAACACAACTGACTCAACGGTATGTCACTTGTGTTGGTAACTGAGTTATGGATGTTTATTTAAATGAATTTCTTAAATATTGTTACGTCTCTCTTTAGACGTACTTTATTACGTTTTTTTAAATAATAGGTAAGCATTATTTAAATATTTAGCAGTAAATATTAATATGCTATGGCATTACCTAACGATACATTACATTCACTGAGAATATTTTTTTTTACATTTGTTTACAGGAACACAAAATACATTTGTGGTAAACCACAACCTTATACATTATGTTTATTTTTATATTTATTTTTTTAATTTTTTTTTTTAATTAATTAATTATTACTTTCAGAAGTATACAAACATATGTTTAATTAATTCAAATCCAATAATTATTAATTTTTTACATCCAACGTTACGTGCGCGGTTTACGGTTTACTCTAAAATGTGGTTCTTTTTCAGGCAGTATATTGAATGTTCGAAGGCCTAGCCTGTTTGTCTGGTGTATGACTAGTCACCTTTTTCAACAAAGTTAATCTGTCTGTGCAGTTGCAAGCATTCCTGAACTTTTGAGAAAACATGTGTATCATAATCTACAGTTAAAAATGTAAGCACTGAATGTACAGCTTATATTTCTGGCAAAGCTTAATTAAATAAGCTGGAATTTTGTTAGATAAGAGTTTAATTACTGGTCGAGGAAAGTGTACATTATGAGAATATGACGTCCCTAAAAGAAGAAAGTACCCTGACTAACCATGACGTATGAATGTCACTCGTTAACCAAACAGTATCATTCTATGTCAAAAACATTGGAACTTTAAAGTACTTACATATTTGAAAATGTATATTTTAATATTATTTCACATCTGACAGGCACACCTATTAAGTATTTTACACGATTTTATAATTAATGTTATGTTATTGTGACTTTAAATTTTTTATTTCAAGATGTTTATCAACAGTAGTTAAGTATACTTTTTTTTTTCTTTTTTAAGAGGCTTAATCTCATATGGGATTATGTCGCCCCTAAGTATATTTACAACTGCGCTATGGTTGAGGTAAACGCAAAATATATACAAATAATTTCTGAAGAAACATGTAAACAAAATTATGCACAAATAACACAAATAATCTTTTGTGGGTGATAATTGTGGCGAGGAAGATGCTCTTCTTCTCTTCGGACTGGGTAATATACGCAATTTTTCTTAATTTTAAGCGAAATTGTGCGAAGCAATTTTTTCTAACTTTGAAATGATCGATTTCCGCAAAGTGACGCCTGATTCCATTTACTATTACATTCATTACAAAATACAGTTTAATGTTAAATAAATTAATGTAAAATGTCAGTTATAAACAAACCTAAATACCTATTAGGCAGAAAAGAAGTTTCTTCGTATTTTATAAGTAAAAAGTTGTAGTAAAACCTTTTTTTTTACTTTTCGTATCTGGCTAGTTTTGATACCATTACATTGATGACATTTTAAAACATAAATATAAAAGTTATAACGGCTTCCTCTCATTTTTCTATTGTTTTTCTCTCCGCCAAAATGAGCCAAAATCTAACGAAGAAATTCCACACCTTTTGCTTGATAGTTGGGTGCCACACGAGCCCACGGAAAGAAATCTGGTGAAGTGCTTTGTGGCAATCTTTGGGGGAGGCCTCTATTAAGCAGTGGCTGGACTTGTGATAGACTAAAATGATGATGATGATCATGATTATTGAAACTTAATGAAACTGAATCGTTGTTGTAAAGATTGATCACTAGTGATCAAAAGTGGATTATCTACAACAAGAAAGATGGTCAAAGGGGCAGTCGGGCCCACAGACTAAATCTAAACCCGGATTAAGTCGCAATAAGGTGATGCTGTGTTTATGGATTGGAAGGGCATCGTTCATTATGAGGTTTTATTGCCTGGCAAAACCATCGATTCGGATCTCTATTGTTTGCTAATAGCTTTATGATACTCAAGCAAAACCTATGTCTTCTCTATAGAAAAAACGGCTGGATCTGATCATAAGAAAGGGTGTAGTTTTACGTCATGATAACGCCAGACCACACAGATATTTAGCCACTCAGCAAATAATGAGAGAGCTTGTTTAAGAAGTGTTACTGCATTCACCATATAACCGTGACATTGCGCCCATTGTATTCACCATTGTTTCGGTCTCGTCAGGATTCTTTGGGTAGTGTTAGGTTAACATTAAGAGAGGACTACTTGTCGCAGTTTTTTTGTCAGAAATCCCAAAGTTTCTGCAACAAGGGGATTTTTCCCAGACCTATAATAATGTTATACATTTACCTTCTTCGTCAGAGGAATCTCAGTACGAAACATCGGTAATTTAAAAGAATAACATTATGTTTTTCAAGTAAAATTTATTTTCCGGTGTCGAAATATATAGTTTTTGATTTTTACTTGACACTACGTTATAATGCATTAGACATTGTTAAATTATATTAAAAGATTTTTGTTACTAAAGAGGGAATTGTATACGTATAAATCTATATTTTATTATCTGTGAAGGCTATAAAGTTAACATAGGCCATTACCACCGCAAATAAACTTTTGTCATAAAACTGCGGGTGTCGTGAAATGACAGATAGTAAGAAACTTAATTACCTACAAATCCAAATGAATATAACCACCCTGCCTTTCTGAGTTTGGAATGTATGTTTTTTGGCCACCGCATAGCTTATATTCTATTTATTACTATTATTTTATAGTCTAGAGCATTCTATAGAGTGCGAATAGTGGTGGCACCTATCACCGATTCAGGAGACCCGAGTTCGATACTTTTTGTTAAAGTCTCGTACAAATGGGTTTTGGCGAAACTCATATAGGATTTGTGTCGTTGGCTGAATAGTAAAACGATGACAGGCTCACTTCCTGACACGTTGTTGCAAACACACTCTGTCAAAAATAAAATCTGGTTTAAACCGACTCCTAAACCCTTTCTGATATTCGTATTTGAGAAGGAGGCCTTTGCCCAGCAACGCTGCTACTTTACTTTACTTTTAAAACGACTAAAATAAATATCGAGATCTCTGTCCACTTGAGCTTAAATACCCAGATGACGAAAATCTCTGTTATATAAATGCAACCGTACATAGACGACATATATACTCTTCGCCAGATTGTTGTTGTATTCGGTCTTCCGAAGTGTACAATTTAGAATTGTATCTGGCGTACGTGGACTATAAGAAAGCCTACGATTCATCTAAGCAAAAGACGAAGGCAGTGCTAGTCTGTTTAGCGGTGCCTGATAGTCTCTCGGTAAAATAAGCCGCATGTAAATACTTTCTTCTTAAATATCTCATAGGTTTTTGGAGCTGGGAAGGGTCCACCAAGCTGCTCCGAGTTGACGGACTTTACATATCCTCGAAATAATATTTTTTTATAATTTCTCAGACATGCAGGTTTCCTCATGACGTATTCCTTCTCTGCCAAGCGGTATATTAAAATTGCTATTAACAATTTTAGTGGAGGGGATTGAACCCAGGTCACTCTCGCTTTGTGAAACTAAAGCGAACGCTCTAACCACTAGGCTACAAGACTCTCTGGCTACCATGGGAAATCGAAATATTCAGTTGATTGTATTATGAAGCTACGATGTCGATCCCAGTATAGAACTACACTAACTACTTCTTAGCACAATAAGCCTTCAAACAGGTTGGTCTTTAGATAAACATGGACAAGACGAAGATCATGTCTAATGACCATGTCACACCTATGCCGATTGCTGTTGGGAACACTACGCTCGAAGTTGTCGACGAATTCGTATACCTGGGACATAATGTGAGACTAGATGAGTCCAGCTTCGACCCAGATTCTTCTCATTCTGTATAACTCAAAACATCAAGACCACACTGTACAACCAGTGTTGCCAGTAATGACTTTTGGGAGCGAGACGTGGTCTTTCACTGCAGGCCGTATGAGGAAACTGAAAGCTGCTCAGCGGGCTATGGAAAGGGTTATGGAAAGGGCTATGGAAAGAGCTATGGTTAGTGTTTCTTTCCGCGATGGAATCTGCAACGAAGTAACCTATATAGCCGCAAGGTGTACTATAAGGTGAAGTGACAAAGGCGGTAAATAATATTCTCGCGTGGCAACGTATAAAGGGAAAGCGATGGATGCAGGTGACACAGGGCCGTGCTTTGTGGCAATTTTTGGAGAAGACCTATTCAGTTCAGCTGTGGACATATTGCAGGCTGTAATGATGATGATGATATTAGAAATGGTAGTTGAGGCAAGTTCCAACATAATTTCTGTCAATGAGATCGTCTATAGATAGGAGACTGTTTTATATAGACTTACTTAGTACTCGGATATCAGTAAACTAGGCAAATTGCTGCACCTTTGAGATCCCTTATTCGGTGACGGTTTCACTGTGATTTGAGTTCAAAATTCTTGAATAATCGTTCAACCTGTTCGAATCTGTGCCACATTTGGCAGGTAGATATACATATTCATTTCGTTGCTAGTTACTAATAATATCCATTCAGATATAATAATAATAATTTTGTTAATTTTCATTTAAAAATAAATTTTTTCAAGAGATTTGCTTACATAGCCATATTTTCTTGAAGAATACATTTAACAGTTTATGGCTTTACTGTATGGAATTATTTCGATTTAAAACCAAACGGAATACAGACGTTCCGAAAATGAGCAACTAACGAGGCTAGTTAAACGGACCTGTAATTTGCATACAAATTGGCTTTCGGAAGGATAAACGCTTCATTTGTATTCAACCACAGGATCCCGGCTCAGTGGCTAAAGAGTATTTATCCAGTTCGGATTTGACTCAGCCGCCGTGTCTTCTACTAATCGATAGTACTCCTTCTTCAGCTTAAAAGATTTCGTTATTTTCTCGTAAATAAATATACTGTGATACTGATAATAGACCTTTCTTTAATAAAATAATATGCTAAATCTTATTTAATTACCAGACGCAGGCCTGACGGGCTTACATCTAATTTAAATATCTTCTATAAATAGTGTAAAACAATAACGCAATTCATGATTCTGTGTCTACGTTTATAAATTATTAACTTCTTAGTGGATTTCAATGCGGTTTTCACCGTAATTTCCGATATTTCACGATGTAAGTTCATCATATGTAAAACAATTAAATTTACTCCATATAATACAGATCTGGCAGTGCGAATCCAGCTTTGGTTATAAATATTAGGTTGCGTTGTGTGATAAATATAAATATTAGGTTGCGTTGTGTGATAAATGAAAAAAAAAAAACGGCAACGCTGCATACAATTGAACGACGTATTTATTATTCGCTTAATATTCAATTCAGAATATTTTTATAGTTAAGTTTTAAGCTACTTATACATGAGCAAACAAAGCTGGATTCGCAATTTAAAGTCGGCACAATTTTCCGTAGCCTTTAATTAAAAAATCAAGCTTTGTTTTCAAATCATTAAAATAATATCAGTTTATTTGTAAATAATCCTGTATTATTTGTTTTAGTTGTCCGCCATCTTATATTTCTGAAATATTGTTTTACTCGTTTTTAAATCATTTTATAATTCTTTTATGAAATTTACTTACAAAGTCACAATGCATAGTGTGGTATGATTAATTTTTTATTTTTGTCTTATCAAACTAGACTTTCATTTCTGTGTCCAAATCCATTTCTTTACATTTATTATACCCTTCTTGTTTCATAATACCATAATTATAAAACGAAAAAAAAAAGATTTCTTGTATTTACGCGATTGTATTCGTTTTGGTTTGATTCGTTTGAAGTGAAACTGTTATTTACGAGTTTAATCGAGATTTTTTTTTAATCCCGACTTTTCGGGTTCGTCGGCCCCTATAAATTTAATGTTCATGTTAATATTATAAATAATAAAAGAATTAAAAGTTATACTTTTATGTTGTTACTAACTAGCTCTTTATTTCTAAAAAATTTCAAATGACTATTGCCTTGTTGGTATTAGAAAATCAAGACAGTAGTTTTATGGTTTATATAAAGTTACTTCAAATTAGTTCAAACTATAAGCAGATACGATTGTACATTTATGACGCCCATAGTTGGCTATATAATGCTGCCTCAAATGTTAGGGTTCCGGATTCGATTCCTGCAAGGAAGCTTCTGTTCCGGGTCTGGGTATTTGTTCATATTGTGTCTCGGAGGATCGCCTTCACAACTCGGAGGAGAAACTCCGGTAGTGGAACGCTTTTTTTTGAAAACTAAATTATTTGTACTCGTATTACATTTGTATACTTTTTTCAATATAACATATTTGTGAACCAATGAAAGATTTTCTCTCAATGTGCACGAGGGTACTTATTAGAGATTGATTGTCAGCGGACTCACAAAGCCCACCGGCGGACGTCATTGGTACCTACTCGTAAGAGCTCTTTACCAGAATGTTGTGAAATTCAATTAGTGTCCTTTTCAATTAAGGCACTCTATCAATGGTTAATTCATTTTACGTAATTATATCTTATAGGTCGTTCTCTATAAGTCGTTAATTTTTGCTTTAATATTAAAGTTATCGAAAGGTTTTCAGCTTACGTAAGGATTTATAAAAATTAAATTGATCTAAATTTAGGAACATGAACATCTTTCAGTGTCAGATTTTCGTTAAATAATAAAAAAAAACTATAGTAAAAGTATATAGAACTAAAGACATATATGAAATAATGATATTACCTTACAACACATAAATAGAACAGTAAGAAGACTTTTTGTGCTAACTTTTGTTTAACGTCATTTGTTAGTACCATAGTGTGTCATGCTATATTTATCATGATGAGATGCAATTACATAAATGTTCATGAAGAAAGAAACAAGATTGTGTATATGTCGATAATAAAAAAAGTCGTAAATTATTGATATAGTCCAAGTTGCCTCTATCGAATTGGATCGGACTCTACAAATATTACCGCATAAATCAATCCACGAAAAATAGCCCGGGCGTTGTATCGCCCGTTTCACTCCCTGTGTCAATTACGTAATGGACTTATAAAGGACTGTTTAGTATGATGACAATATACATTGAATTCTATTCTACATGTATTATAGGCTAAGTCGAGAAATGAGCCAAGTTAGGTATGACGATTTTTTTATGAAACTGAATGTATTGATATGTTTTTGTGTTGTATTTGAATGTGTTCAAGGTTTTGATATTAAAAATCCAGTGCGTCAATAAAATTCGTCTTATTTTAACTTTTCGTATGGATTCTTTATCAGTATTAAATAGAATGTATCAGTACATAAATATGTTACGTAAATTACGTAAAAAAAGTTGAAGTATTATAAACTAAACTAACATAAAATAAGATTTTATGTCAGTTTTATTTATTTAGGTAGATTTACGTCGGTAATAAATGTTACCGTCGTGTCAGTGCATTACATTTTACATTGAAGTTAATGGATTAAATAAAAGTATCCAATATTTTCTGGAGATTTTTGGGTGGCTCAATTTATATCAATGGACGAAACGAGGCTTCACCTTTACGTCCTGAAACTAAATTAATCTCTACGATTTGGAAAAGACACTCATTACCAACTCCTAGGCGAAATTCAAGGCGTGCACTTGCGCTGGTAAGATCACGGACTCTCTTTTCAGGAATTGTCAAGGGGTAGCTATGGTTGAATGTACTACTACATTGACCTACTGTTAAAGGGCATGTGATACACAAAACAAACATATAAAATATTATTTAAAAAAAATATTAATCTTTCCTGCTCATTCTATCAGCGCCTATATCCTCGCCCTAGTCAGAGAGTTTGTCAGCTAGCAGAGCGCACCACGTGAAAGTGGTAGTACATTTGGCGAAAAAGATAGTATATTCTCTCTTATGTGAATCTCATTACGATTTGAATGATTTAATAGGGGTTTAAAATCCACATACGATGATTTCACGAGTATTTTATAATAAGGAAATATTTATATTAATCTAAATAAATATTGTTTGTTAAAAGTATCGACTAACACCAATCTTTTCTAATCTTTCGATCATTTATTGAATGTTAATTATATTCTTGACTTGTATGATGAACGGCAACGGATGTCTTGTCTACGGTGTTTTTTTTATTAGTAATGGGTTAAACTAGCAAGGGGCTCACCTGATGGTAAGTGATTACCGACGTCCACGTGCTCCCGAGATGTGATATCGGCCTTAAAGGATATTTGGGGAGGGAGAAGGAGTATTGAGAAAGGGAGGGCCTCCGGTAACCTCACCCATCGAAGGAAACGCAGAAGTACAAGATTTATTTGCTTTATTGCCGGTATTCAGCGAGGCCGTTGTACTACCCCGGTTGGGCCGCGCATTTGAGCAACAGAAAAAGCGCCGCTTGGCTCTATCACATTGCAATTTCCCTTTAAATGCATTTTTTAACTAATTGTTTTTGTTTTGTAGAAACTACTATTCTTTACTAATATTTTTTGCGTATCCTTTAAATCAGTGATATAGTTTAAAATGTTTATGGTCAAAAATATGTCACAAGCATTAAAAAATTATATTCATTGAGAAAATTAAATTGCAAAATACCAATTCCGGGCCATGTGCATTTGAATATTGTTATTACTGAAAAGTTGACTTAAGCGATAATTATAATCAATTATTAAAACATGTCAAATTTATCAATGGTTACATACATACTGATGCGGAATTCTATTTGTATGGCCCTTTATTCTTTATCAATTTCAACTCACATAAATAGGTCATATGAAGAACGGTTCTATGTTAACAAGGAACACTTATTGGCTAATTAGTGTCCACGCGAGAGAGATGCCTTTTGTGTATCGAATGTTATCAGACTACGGTGAAGCCACGGGAGGGTTACGAATTTTGTATGTTTGATTATATTAAATATTATTTGTACACATTCATAAATAGATTCGTAGTAAATAAATGAATTACATATATATAATGTAATGTGTTATATCTATTTATGATTGTCGAAATAGCGATTGAAATATCAGACACTGTTTCTGTCGAACGCACAGGGTATGGATAGTTTTGGTCGGGTAAATTTGAGGTTGCAATATGCCATCAGTCGCAGACAACGGACAAAGTGGGCAGCAGTGGCTTAGTTGCAATGCATGACATCTGGCACAGCGACAACCTAACCGTCTGCCCAGTACGGCAATTACAGCAAATCCTCCTCACTTTAGAGACGCCTATTTCCTGTAATCTTTATTTACTTATAACTGAAACTTACTGTTGCTTTAAATATTGTTGTAATAAGTCAGCATAGTTTTTTTTTATTTGGGAAAGAGGGCAAACGAGGCAGCGGCTCACCTGATGGTAAGTGATTACCGTCGCCCACGTACATCTGCAACGCCAGAGGAACTGCAGGTGCGTTGCCGGCATTTAAGGATATTTGGGAGATAGGAGTGACGATGAGGTGGGTGATGGGGTAGGGGCTGTACCCCCTAGTGGGATTCCGATTACGACCCTCACCGAATGAAACGCAGAAGCTCAAGAAGCCTCAACTTTACGTCGCTATTCTGCGAGGCCGTGGTACTACCTCCGGTCGCGCAAGCCTATTCGACCAGTAGCAAAAGCTACCGCTTGACTCTACCGCTTTGCAATTCCCTGTTAAATGCATTTAAATACATATGGATACATAAGTTTTATTCCTTTTTTTAATGCTTTCACCTTTTTCATGGTAGTAATATTTTATTTTGTTTTAGACGTGTGTTCGCTGAAGCAGTTTCGGTGTGGAAATGGAAAATGTATACCATTGTCATGGGTATGCGAAGGGGACAACGATTGCGGCGACAACTCCGATGAAAATATCGAGGAATGCAAAAAAGGTAACGTTTGTCTTTACTAGATACAGATAGCCAACGTTTATTAGAGGTCGTTTAAACCTTACGAAACCTTACAAAAATTAAATGAGGTATTATAATTTGAAGTTATAAGGAGAGACCATTATAAATAACTTACATAATTTAATCACATATATTTCCAAAATTTATATCAGATTATTATTATGCTGCTTATGCTTTGAGAACGTCGCAATTATACAATCGACATTTCTCTAAGCAGCGTTAATTATCTAAGTAATTAAGTATGTAAGAGTATTACACTCTGTTCAATTTTTAAAAAAATAGATGAAATTTTAAAAATTTCGAGCGCGTAGTTTAATTTGAATCTAGAAATAATTGATATTCTATTATTATGGTCAGAACACACGAGAAGGTATAAAAGATTTACTATAAAATTGACTAATAAATCGAACACAAAAACGAATAGTTACATTCTTGCCGGTGATCTGCTGGTTTTAAGTATACTAGTATAAATACATAAAGTACATAAAGTAAATACTTGAGCAACCGAGCTTCGCTCGTTTAGTCTATCATTACAACCACGCTAACGATGTAGTACAGTGCCATCTGTTGTTAAGTAGCTAATATACCTTAATATTCTATGAGACGTAAGAAAAAAATTAATAAATTTTTGGGTGTAAATTAAATTTCTCTGTGTTTAATCTAGATAAGAAAGAAATTAAAAAAACATATACTCTTAATTTACATAATTTAACGTTTTGTCATTGGGAGAGCCGTATCCGAGAAACAAATTATACCTAAATATAAACAAGAATTGATCGCTAAAAATATATGATTTTCTTTTATTATATTGTAGATAATTCTATTATGAAATTATATACAATGACATTTTTTTAAAGTTGTTTTTTTTTGTCACGAAAGGTGTTAGTTACGATTGATTTAAACAAATACGATAAATAATTTTGAGTACAATATATCGTCTGCAATATACTTATCTCGTTAGAATAATCTAGATATAATTATGTACATTTAACTATTTTGATTGTCGTCTAATAATACCCATTAATAATTTATGCCAAATTTAGTTCCGCTTTAAATTGAATATGCATTTATTATAGACTTGGCAAGCAATTAGCCTTTGAAATGCTTCTCTATAGCGCATCTTCTGTCTGATATGAATCAACTGAATACATGCTATTTCACCTATTCCTTGCAGAAATTGTGTTATACCTCACTCGATGCTAGAAGTCAACTAATTAAAATGAATAAATTAAGATTAGAAAGGAACTAGAATATTGCGTTTGTTTACATTAGTACTCTTGGTAATTTTTTTTATTAATGCTGCTGTTTTTATACTTGAGAAAATACCGGAAACTATGAGCGTCAGGAAAGCAAGGAATGCATTCAGTAGCAGCAGTCCTCTCGTCACTCAAGGACCGAGACCGGAGCTGGTCTATGGCTCCGCCGCCGTTCATACTTCGGCCGCGGCGGGCAAGGGGAGCGGCCTATCATAATACCGACACTTCTTTCCTCCCGTGACTGTGCATGAGGCAACGCATCAGGGGTGTGGACCCGCCAAAGCCGCGGAGGAAATGAAGACTAGCTTATCGCAATACTAAAACTATTACTGATGGTGTTAGAAAGATTAATTTAGAATTGAAGTGTATCGCTGTTTGGTCAAAAGCAAACTCGCTGATTCTTAAGCCGTTCAAAACCAGATATATAATACTAGGCTACATAAATTAAATTGAAAGAATAGTTAACAACTATCCTCATATAGTTTTGGAAGGAGAAACTTTTCAGAGGGTAGAAAAACATCGAAATCTTGGTCTCAAAATGGATAGCTTACTAATATTTAAGAGTTATGTTATAGATGTTGTGCGTGCCTATGTTTATGGGCTAAAGATATTGTACAAAATACGACTACCTTTGTTTGAATTTGTGGGTGACTATTTGTCAATCTTTAGTGTTATCTAAGTTAAATTACTGTATTTTAGTAGATGACCCTTGTTTTCTTGCTAAAACGATGTAGCTGCTTCAGCGAGTGCAGAACGCATGTGCTCGTTATTGCTTCAACATTCATCCCGGAGCACACGTCTCTTTCTATTTAGACAAAGCTAAATTGCTTAATATATCTTTAAGGCTGAAATTACAATTTGCTAGCTTATTATTTGGAGTAGTCAAAAAATAAGATCCCAGATTATCTAAATAAAAGACTCATCAACTCTCAACATACACGGGAATCGCGTTTTCTACTTACTGTACCAAAACATGTCACAACTAAGTGCTGGAATAATCTTCCGCTACGGCATCGTCAAATCCAATCCAAGGCTAATTTTAAAATCCTATGTAAATTATATCTTTTAGATGCTAAACAAAATTACCCGTGACAACTATATATACCCGTGGCATCTATATAGTTGCGATTATGCCTTTACTTATTGTCACAGGGTAAACAGCAATTTTCTAGTTGTTTAAGATACCACTTTTTCACTACATAACCGCAAAAAAAACCATAAAAAGCAAGTTTTTACTATTTTTAATATGGGTCTATTATGTGCAGACGATGTGATGCGACATTTTTCAAATTTAACATGACGGTAGCATAAACTACTTTCTAAGATGAAACCAAATAATTAGTAGTTATTCTTAAATCCCTAACTCTTTAATCTTGGTCATTTAGTTTATGCAAGATAGGCACTTTATTTCTTGTTTCTTAATTTATTTAAATAAATGATACTGCCGGACAGCTGCTCACAGAAGTTTTGCCTTTGACTGGCTGGAATATTAGCGGTGCAGCATTTTGGTTGTAGCAATGCTGAGTCTGCTCCCTTTTTGTGGCTGCAATTAAATACTAATCTTAATATTATTTATTTAATAGTTTTGTATTTTGCACCAAAATTTTATTGTATTGTAGCAATGAATAAAAAAATTTGCTTTTTTTCTTTCTTTAAATCTCTTCTGGGATTCCACCTCTGTTACAGAGGGCAGCGAGAGCAGTGCATAGCAACGATGCTAACGCCCCTACAGTCTGAAGTGGGTCCGACAATCACAATAGAAGCTGACTCGGTGGAAAATATTGAATCTAACTGTTTTGAAAATGTATCCCGTCTCCCGAGATTCGGTCCGTATGCCACTAGGTATCACCATTAAAGGGGTAGAAAAAAAAGTAAAAACCCTACTAGGAGTGGCTGTTCCCCCTGCGATACCCTCTGACTAGAAAGTTAAGTCAGGCCATTCATATAATAAGGACTTGTCCTTGATAGCCGCTGAAACTTTCGCGAGCACTTACACACCCACACCCGCACACCCGCATTAATGCAATTGTTACCCAACCTCGGGTTGATGCGAGTAGCCGCTGCCTTTACACGGGAGAGGTGCATTCCATGGCCCTTTATGGGGCGCTAAGCAAAGCGGTTTAGTGAGCGCAGTGCCGGCACAATCACACTAGTGACCATTTTAATGGTTTTTTCACCATTAGGGTGCACCACGTTTTTTTTTATTGGATAGGCGGAAAACGAGCAAGCGGTTCACCTGATGGTAGATGATTACCGTTGCCCATGTACATCTGCAACACCAAAGGTGCTGTAGGTGCGTTGCCGGCCTTTAAGGGTATTTGGGTGATGGGAGGGAGGATCAGGAAGGGGATGGGGAGGAAGACACCTACTCCGGTTACCTCACTTACCGAACGAAACGCAGAATTACAATGTGCCTCTACTTCACGCCGGTATTCTGCGAGGCCGTGGTATCAACCCGGTCGAGCCGGCCCATTCAAGCTGCAGCAAAAGATACTGCTTGACTCTACCAGGTTTAAAATTAATTAAAACGTGCAGTTGAGGTTAGATTTTTGAGAAAAGTATAGTATATTCTCTCTTATACCTCAATTCGAAAAATAGATTATTATTTTACTGTTGATTACATCTTATTATATTGTATTATTGTGTATATTTACTACCGTAACTGGTACCCCAGTTGTAATGGATTTGGGATTATCCGACTGTATTTTACACAAACTTAGTCACTAAAACGTCGACATTTGTTGAAAAATTGTCCCTATTATTCCTCTATTATCGGTTTTCCCTATTATCTGTCTGTAAAAGAAAATTTAATTTAGAATTTACGTCATTAAAATTGACAAATAACTCAACGTTTAAGTATCTATCGTATCTTTTTGAACGACCGCGAACAAAGGCGTCTCGTATTGGCTACCCATTAATATTTATTGGGAGAAATAACTTTCACAGCTCGATGGCTCTTTTCTTAATTTAACATCTATTCAACTTCAATAGCTTCATGATTTCTGTTTGTTGGAATTCCAGAATAAACTGATCTAGTTTTTTTTATTTAAATTAAACCTTTTTTATTCAATTACACGGTCTTGTTATTATGGATTTTTTTTACCACGGCGAGTGTTCTGAGTAAATATTCATAAAATACAATAGACTAGCATGAATACATTTATTTACCAAAACACATAAACCTTAACTAAAAAAAAGTTACAAAGTAAACACCGAAAAAAAATTTACTAAAGTATAATAATAATTACAAAAAAAAACATACATACGTTCATAGTTTACTCCAGGGATTCCTAAAGTGGTCGATATCAGTTTCCTAGGGGTCGACATAAACGAAAACTGATTTTGGTGGTTAACGAGGTTTAAAAATCGATCCCTATTAAATATTGTGTAAAACAAGTTCTTGTTTGAGACTTTCAAGATACTATATAAGTTGTGTTACGTGTACCAACTTTTTATAAGAATAACAAATATTTTAGCAGGAAGTATCATTGTTGTTTTTTTAAAAAGTTTTACGTAAGTTGTATTTATAATTACAATTTACTGAATTTTCTGTCTATTTAAAATGATGTCAAGTTTACTCACCACTTAACCAACCTCAAATTTTTTTAGTTCGTAAGTATTTTGTATCAATAGGAAAAATATTAGATATAGGATGTTTAAAGTCATTTTGCTATGGGGGTCTAAGGTATCAGTTCATTTTGGAAAAGGGGTCTCAGGCCCAAAATAGTTTGGGAATCCCTGGTTTAATTAAATTAATTAATTATTTAATTAATCTATTACATTCAGTATACAAAAGAAATTGTTAAAAATAAATTCATGAATTTCGTTAGTTATTTACTTATAAATGCTAATGTTACCTAAATAACAAATGCTACTTTTTTATTTTAATGTGACGATTTAATTATTCGGCATAGTGTGCTGAAAGTTATTTTTTGTTTGATAATAAAACGGTTCCACTCAGCAATAAAGCTCCAGGGCTGATTTTCAGTTAAACTCAGTTTGAAAATATGTATAATCCCAGGTGCTAAGTTCCACCATCGTTTATTGCGACAGAATATTAAGTATCAGTTCCGGTACCAACACCATCAAGATGGTAGGTGATCCTCCGCAGTGCGATTAAACTTTGTTCAACTATCGCCTGTATTTTCGAACAGTTACCGACCTTCAAAAAAAGAGTCTATTCCATTCTCAAAGGCCGGGAACGTACTTACAACTCATCTGGTGTTGTGGATGGTCATGAGATTCGGTAATCACTTACCAACAGGTGAGCCGCTCGTTCGTTTCGCTTCGTCTAAGGATATAAAAAATACTAGTTTTTTTACGTGGGCCTATACCTCTGGGGGAAATACTTAAATAACTATTACTAACGATGGAATCGACGGGCAGTTACTGTACTGTAATAATATACCCGAATTAAAAAATAATGAAATAAAACAAATTTTGACCTCCTTGGCACTTTATAAATCCCCCTTGAAGGTTTTTTTTAATATAATTTCCTTACGATTATGAAAATATAATATCATCAGCTTCAATTATCATAATACATGCTCATAATACAGTCGCTACAATATTTGGTATATTTTAGTCATATTTTAGACAAAGTTAGTCATATTTTAGAGTGACGTAAGCTCTACGATAAACACAAAGTTACTCACTTTTTCGAAACAGGTCGAACGACTGATAAACGATTAACTATAGAAAAAAGGATCAGGCGTGTTAGTCATAATAACGTGAATAATAAATAATTAAAAGCAAATGTTGAATTTGAATAGATTTCATTACTCATGAAAACTTGTTAGTAATTTACAACTACCTCAATATAACTTTTTAATAGGGAGAGCATAAGCATACGTTCTTTACACGTTTTGTTACTAGAATTTCTGTGAAAGGAAACTTAAAATTACTCCATATATTAGTTATTCTTGCATACGTTATTAATATAATTGATATTTAATTAGATTGTTTAAGTAGCTATTTAAAGACATATTGAATATTATATGATAATGTGTTCTTATTAAAATTTTCGAAATCTAATCAATTTAGAAAATAACTCTCTTACATTTAAGCTCTTGCAACAATATAGACAATTTTATTAAAGAAGCTGATCATGTGTTCGGGCTTGATTGGTATTTGGCTTCTTTATTGATGCGAGATGACTGGTCCCGACGCCGTGGCGCCCGTATGTGTAATATTGCGCATGCGTCGAGCGTTTGTAAAGGATTATAAATTATGACACCCTGTAATAAAATACTTCGTCGCGAATAACGATTACGAACATCAACATGATACCCTTTAGTAAGTCATATATCTGAGATACGCCTGTTTGTTTGCTTACCTTCCTACCTACTTAGGATAGCGATATTTGATCCTTCTAGATTCAATATTACACAAACATTTTGGTTAAGGATGCAAAGCTAAATTTTCTGCCATAAAAAATTCTTGACGATGGAAACAATATAAATTCTATGGTTATAACTTGTGAAGGGCTAATTTATTTACCTTTTACTTTATGACACTTAAGTAAGCTTATGATGATAGTTATAGTTTTGGGCGATTAGTTTAACGTTACAAAGCAATGAACACAGACATCCAAACTAGCGGAACTAGGGATTACTATCGACGTGCACAGGAAATGACAATGTAAACTGTAGTTTTAAAAGTATTTTTAATCAATAATTGAAAATAATTTACCGGGTGTCTAACCACTAAATATCTTATTTCTTATTTGTATACTCTATAAGCTCGTTACATAACTGGTCTATGTAAAAGTCTAAATAACAGTTATACACCGCAAACCATAGTTTTCTTAACCAGCAGTCGTGAACTTTGGTCTTGTACATCAATTTAAAAAAAAGAATAATTAGTGCTTGTAACCGTTATGCGCATCTGAAGTGAAACTTCTTTGGACTTAGGACAGATGTTATTAAACGAAAATAAATGAGATTTTAGTTATAAAATAGTTAGAATTTAATAGCATATTAATAATATACTTTACAATAAGCATTACTTACACTTATTTACATCAAACATTCATCATCATCATTTCAGCTTATCACAAGTCCACTGCTGAACATAGGCCATAAGCCTCCCCCAAAGATTGCCACGAAGCTCGGTTCTGAGCCACCTGCATCAATTGACTTTCTGCAACACTACGCAGATCGTCACTCCATCTTGTGGGGGTTCGTCCTACACTGTGTTCATCAAACATTACTTACACTTATTTTCATCAAGCATTACAAATAAATTAATTTAATTGAGTATTATAATTAGAGAAAAGTATTAGGTTTGTGGTAAATAAAATGAGAAACATGAACTCTGTTTAGCAAATTTCTCGTATTGTATATATACCCATATATATATCTTTCAAAAATGGGATTTACGACATATTGGATTTGAAAATGGATCTCGATTTCGTAACTAAGAAACCTTGAAAATATGGGTGTCCCATATCGATATTGTTCAAAACCTCTGCCATCTAGGATTTGAAAATGGATGACGTTCTTGTAATCAGGACCTTGAGTAACCTCGAAATTGACATCTCTACCGATATTCGCTGTCTTGGATTTGTAAAGAAAAACACCATGCATAGAAAAAGTATCCGTAACTAACAGATTTTTCACTACCGATCGATTTTCACATTCTCAAATATTAATTGAAAAAAAAAGAAAATATGAATACTATATTATCAAAGCGGAAACTGCGTCGTAAACGCACTATAATTTGAACCAACTACATTCATATCATAGTGTGACATGAAGATACTCGTAGGTGTAAAGCAAAAATTACGCTAAGATCCGAGAAAAGTTTTCAGCGTCCTTTTCCGCGGAAAGAAATTTTTAATATATTTTTTTTAATAAATCATCAAAACACGTAAATTTCGTGTGATTTCAACAGAAATAGAATAATTAATAATGATTAAATGGGTAGAAAAGTAAATAATCGTATTTGTAAGCAATTATCAGTTTGTAATGTGAGCGAAAACGTGTAACGAAGCAATATTGTGTCTCCCTATAAATCAATCTGACATATTCATGTAATTTATTCATTATTAAAATAAACCCCCAGTAAGCTAACATTATCAATAAAGCGTTAAATCACATACTTAGATAGTTTCACTAATAAAATTAGAACGCATTGAGCTCAAGTTCATCATCAAATTTACCGTTTATGTGGTATTACCATAAGAGAATTAATCTTGAACGGCTGTTCTGTCATTAAATGTCTGTCGATTTTAATTTCGGACTATGAAATATGCCGCAGGTTTGTAAACCTACATTCGACTATTCTCGTCAACCACTTCCTAAAAAAAGCACTTGAGATTAGGTTAACGTAAGTGGTGCTACTATTATTGGTGAGTCCGCGAGAGACATCACGCGGTAGGGGCCATTAATTAATGCGGAATACGAAACATAGCTAACAAAGGCTCTCGGTAGATGCAGATTCATTTAAGTGTATATTTTATGACGAAGGACCAACAGGAGAATTGTGCAAAATAACACCTCCCGTTATGCTTTGCGCACGTAGAATGAAAGGCGGCTCAGCTGCAATGCATTTCTAATGATTTAGCGCTTTATAGATCAGAAGCTAACGTAGCTCCAAGTAATTTGTTGATAAACCTAAGAAAAATATTAGCACTCTGATATTGACTACAATTAGGCAAGCCGGTAGCGTAATCTAATATTAAAATGCTGCTATCTGGTAACTACTAACGACACACGCTCCCGTAAAAGTTCCGAGGGACAATCCATAGGATGATGTTATAAAGTTGACGGGTGTGTCAGCCCATGGTGTAACCCTAACGACACCCGATCAACAGTTAGATGTTCACTAAATATTAAAATTAAGTAAAGTAATATGTAGTTGGCCGCAAGTACGTCAGGTTGAATTTGAATTACATTTAAGGTAACATGCCGCCTTCTGAGATAATTAGCACAATTTTATTTGATTTTATATCATTTATTAGAGTTGTTGGAGTTATACTCTAAAATTTCTGAAGGCGAGTATGTACACTGTGACATAAAACACAGTTGGAAGTGGTAGTAATATATGTTTGTGATGGACGGATTGACGCCGCAAGAGCCCATGTCCATTTACTAGGCGTAACGGTAATAGATTTGTCAGATTTATGAGAAGTGCGGAGTTAAATTTTAATTTGTCCACTCACAAATTAAATAAAGTCATTATAATTTGGTATAATGTGTGAATCAGAAATAGACATAATAATTTATTATATTTACGCGAACACTACACATCTGAAACGAAACATCGTATTTACGAATTTTATCGCGCTTATTTTAGACGAAAAGACATTTCATAATTGTTTGCGGTGTCTGTATCTAGAAACTTCAAACCAATATTGACAAAAATAAAGTCTAATTCTCTATCATAAGGTTTATAAGAACTGCTACAACTGCGGCGTATTTATCTACCACTTGCTCTAAATTTGTGGAGCCTGTAGCGGAAAGATTCAAAGAAAATAATTAATTAAAATAGCTAACATCTAAAGCAAGTTTATCACGTTACTCGTATTTTGAGATAAGAGCATAAAATACCGTTTTATAATCTTCAGCAGCTGGAATAAACCCAGCTGCAACGGATTTGGCATTACCAGTTGCAATGTGCGAAATCTTCGTCTTGTCTATGTTCATATTAAGATCAGCCTGTTGGGAGACACAATTGAGGTGAGGGTGCTAAGCGATCCTACCATAATGACTATATCGACGGCAAATCGTAGGGTACTTTCAAGTTCAGCAGCTTGAAAATTCAAATGCAGTAGTAAAGTTTCGAGGATATCACATCACGCTGTCTTACATCTTTCTGCAATCGGATGGGTTTCGTACTCTGATTCTTTAATCAGATAGATATATTAGTCTCATTGAACAAACACCTCAATACTTCGATATACCGAGAATCTATCTGCCCTTTGAAGACACTAGCACCGACCAAATTTTGACAGAATCGAAGGCTTTCACATAGTCCATATACGCCACACGTAATGGTAAATAGTTCTCTTCAATCTCTCTTTTGTACAATCAGGCGAAGAGTATGTATGTGGTCAACTCTACGATAGCCTTTTTGGCAACTGGTTGTTCGGGAGACTGGAAGTAGGTCAAGTTTGCTTATTAGACGGCTCCTGATTTTTCTTTCTAACGACTGATTTCAGACGTTGCGATGAGCTTTTAAAGTAAAGATGGCATCATAAAATCACTCTGTATATATCCCACAAGAAAGCGTATAATGCCAATAAACTTTTAGATTCAACATAATAACACGATACTTTGATAAGAGTGGCCAAGAAAATTATAATGTAGTACGATGAAATTAATTTATAACATTATACGTATTCTCAATCTATTATGGCGCTTCAACAGCCTCCGATATTAGACAGTTGGACTGGCGCTGTTCGTAATCAAGATAAACGAAACAGCATCCATCCGAACGGGAAAAGTTTCATTACGACACCACGCAAAACGACAGGATTCAGCTGAATCACGGCTCTCCGGGAATGTAGATCTGTTATCAAAAGATTCGCTAAAATGTACAATTTCACTGGTATTTAGAAGAGATTTTTAAGTGCTGAATGATCTATTTCGTTTCAATAATTTAACCTTTGCCATATATGGATTTATTAATGTTGCAATATTAAAAATACATACGTGTGTTGAAAAAAATAGGTTACAATGCTGTCCAAAATCCTTTAATTTTTCTGCATAATCAAAGCAAGCCAAATTTCGACGCACATCGGCTACTTCACGGGGCAACAATTTCTCCAATTTTTTTATTTTACCAATTTAGGAGTAAATGCATTAAAACTCCTATTCGAAAATTATGCTCCATTTTGGGGTCTCCATATTTTACTTAATTACTGAATGTAAAAATGATTGAAATTCAAATAATAGAATGTCATAAATATTGTAATTTAAAATATTACAGTTTTTCTGTAAAAATGGTTTTAATGTTGGAAGTTTTCACTCTATTAAAACGGCAAAATCGTTCTTATATTACAACTGAATTTTAATTTTTATATAACACAACTAAAAAAAATTACTTTAATGATTTCCAGTATTTACGCAATCGAAACGTCGGAAACATAAAAGCATAATTAAACGCGATAAACTCTGTAAATAATAGTTTAATTTCAAATGTTATGTCATTAACTTAAAATTACGAAAAAAAAATAACGTCTCTATTGTTCTGCGAGATGTGAGATAAAATTTCAAATTTCGCTGGATATAAGCAACAAAGGAAAACAAAAGTTATGACTTTTTCAAACAAAATAAATCAGAGTCGCTTGTATAGCCATTGCGAGAAGACTAATTTAGAGAAAGAGCGCGGATCCTAAGTACTTTTATAATTTAAGCAGTATTACCACTTTGTTTGCCGGTTGTTAGGGAAGTTTAGAGATTACTTTTGGGAATCGTGGAGATGGATGAGAGAAGATGAACAATCCGATCTACTCATTGTAATAAATAAATTTAAGAAGATATTTGAAAAAAGTTATAAGAGTAATGAAAATACTATTTTCAGATATTATTATTCCGTTAACGGATAAAATCCTAATGAATCTACCAGAACTAAAATACACTACACGTAAACAGAATTATAGAAACGGATGAAAGAATACTTTTTTCCGTGCCGCTTATCATTTTTTTTTATTAAATAACTACTGTTGTAAGTTAGTATGGTTACATCGGTAGCATACGTAGCTATTTCATAATAATTCTTTCTTTAGTTATTTTATTAATAATTTATTTAGAGAAATTTGTACAAAATAATAGAGAAATTATACATAGTTTTGCAGTTATGACCAAAATATTATTTTTATAATAATTGGGCAAGCCATGATAGCTGTATGTTATATTGAATAATTCGACACGGAGCTGATCTTGTCACAGACACTTGTTACTAGTCAAAGAGAATGTAACCATGAAGTTCTATTGTGTTCGACATGCCTGCGCTTCGCCTGCCCTGGGGGAGGGATTCTTCCGGTGGATGCAGTGTTTTTTTTGCATACGTCCCTTGTGAAAAATATATAAGTCAACCTAAGAACTACTGGACATTATGCGCACACGCAAATCTTCTCAATCCCCAGGTGATATAGCCGGGGATCACAGGGTAGCGCAACGCAACTGTTCGAATTGAACCGCCTTTCGTTCTTTCGAGTACTTTGTGGCTGCCTTACCAGTTTGTTCCTTTGAGCCGGCTGATAAATTCGCATTAATTGAGTGACCCCACCGAGTTTGGTTACTTTGAGCTGAGGCTATCTCTTAATCGTTTACCCTTTACAAAGAGATATATTTATGTCTTTCAAACAGAAAAATTAAAGGTTTGCTATGTTAGGTAGATTATATTATATTTGTCAGTTACACTATTTTCAATAGAAGAAAAATAGTAAGTAAGTATTAAGTTTAACTACTAATAAAAATGCCCTGTCACAATTAAGAGTGGATAGAGATTATAAATTTATTAAATCAAATGACTAACATTGTTGCTATAATCAAAAATAGAAAAACTAAAAATAATTGGGTAGATTTTGAGTAAAGAGTAGATATAGACAGAAATGGTAAACACGAGTATAATATAAAATATTAATACAAAGTAATAAAACAAATTCAAAAGTAACAAAGCAATCAGTCGCATTGCACTCATGAGGATTGTAAACAACGGAGCATAAGTATTAGACGCTAGAGCAATAACAATAAGAAACTTGCTTAAATAATATTAAAATTGTCAAAATAATAACAGCAACTTAACTTATCGGTATAAACCAACGATGAACTAGTTCTAATATTTTTAGTTAAGCTTTCAATAAGCTAAGTGTGAACGTGATTATATTCGTACAGAGAATACGATTGCCTTTCTTTAACTTACGTACATTGAAAAAAGCTTTGCGTTGGTGAGTCGGCAATCGGGTCACGTAGGGGGCCTCTGGCGAAAAACTGTTTATATCTAGGTGAGTTCATGAATAATGGCAAGGTGTAATATCAGACCTTCTACTCCTGTCGACGAACGTCGTAAATTTTCCACTGGTTTTCTAATCTAAAACATTTATTCTTACCTACACCGGCTGCCAGGTATTCCAATTTTTCTTGTGAAAACAAGACTAAAGCTCGTTAATTTCATTTATGTTGTAAAGTTCCAAGCAAATTGTTTTTTTGGGGTTTACATTCAGTTTGTTTTTAATTGCATTTATTATTTACTTGGATGGCTAGAATATTTTTTTAAATAAAATAACTGATTAATGTGTCCATTATTAGGTAGTAGTGAACTAAGCAGATAATTTATCATCATCAAAAGTATCTTCTTAATTCACTTTATGATCCTGTTTTCTATCCTAACGAAAATATTATATAAAATATGAATATTATTTTTATACCTTTGCGACAAATTTTATCAACCATTAAATGTCGCTTGCGGCAATGTCAGCTTTCTATAAAGTGACAACCCTTTGTGAACAACACTTCAGTCGGTGAAGCATTTTGCTTTTATAGGTTGGGTAGCTGAAATGTTTTTTAAAGCTCATTGCGTAACGACAGTTTGAGATGTATTTTTATGCCGAGTTAAAATTACCGACGAGTACGTAATTTTGTTTTAAACCTGTAATATAAATTTGATGTAAAATTGTGTGTGTTGTAAAATTCGAAAAAAGGGGATGAAAAATCAAATAGCCTTCGACACGTGGCGGAATTACACCATCACAAATAAATTAATAACAGACCTACTCGTAAATTAGCCAGGCTGACATCGGACAGCATCGTTTATGTTGAGAGGTAGCTGGTACAGCGTTCGCCAATCTACCCGTAAAATGTGGCGATTATACCAAATCCATCAATTGCGGTTTATGTTCAGCAGTGTTCTTTTAAGAGGATATATAAAAAAGGAGTTTTTTTTTTTAGATTTATCTTGGTTGACATTATCATTTCCACTTATCATACGTAATATATGTAGCTTTGTATTCATCTTATTGTGTTTTCACCGACTGTATAAATGTGTTATACGGTATAAGTTCTATTGTAGAACATCTTCGTAGCTTCCTTCTTTGACTCTGCAATAATCGAGCAAGAATGAAAAATTAATGGAACATAATAACAATTAATGGAAAATTAATAATTACAGGGACATTCAATTAGTCATTCGGTAAGGCGGTTTTAACTACTTATGAAGCAAAGCAATGAACAGAATTGGAACACGAGTGCAATAACCGGAATTTCCAAAGTCGTATAAAAGGGAAAACCAATCTCCAGTATTTGGAAGATGAAGGGTGGTAGTAATTGCTGCCATAAAGTGTGGTGTCCTCTGAACTTCAAGCGGCCGATATTAAATTTTAGCGTTCTCTAAAGTTTTCGGGCCTTAAATTCAAAGAGATTTTATTGTAACAGCAATTTTTAACTTAAGTCTGGTAAGCACTACGAGAGATAAAAACGATTTACTTCAATTGTGTTAGTTATTGAAAGAGGCGTCGTAGAATATATAATAAATATAATAGAGATTTTTAATATATTTAATGCGTATATTTCTATGATTTAAATTGTTTGCAGATGTTAATAGGCTGCAGTTACCACTTTAGACTACAATCAGGTAGCTCTAATATAAGCAATGTTTGATTTATTTAATAAGTCTATATTTAGAAATGTGTAAAAATGAATAATTGAATTGTAAATAATGAAGTCCATTATTGGCATTAAGTTGTATTTTACCTAATCTATATAATTTTTATCTAAGTGCTGTGTGACTTTGTTTTCAATACAGTATTTCAATAAATAAAAAAAAAAAGTCTTTTGGACCTGGCAAATTGGGCAGTTAAAATTGCAGTAATCAATTTTAGTGGTGTCAGTGCTGTTATTCAAACCATATAAAGCAAGCGCTCTGACTACTAAACTGATACTAACCAGTTTTAATTTAAAGTATAAAACACAATACAAACAAAAAATTACAGAAAGATTACTACCATACTCGTACATTGATTATACTTTCTTTGTTATTATATTTTATAATACTGTGACACACAGTTTTTAAGGAAATACTGGTACATTTAGTATCAACGAAAAGAAGTGTTTAATAAATTATGAATATACATATTTTTGTTAACTATAACTACAATCTAAAAAATACAAATTAGGGTAAAGCTCTATTCTTCTTGGCATGGTACCAAGATCGCAGGCTGCACTTACACGCTGAATTGTTAAACTTAACCTTAAGCTGAGCGACAAAAGAACCAGCCGTCGTATCACCGGCGGCCACGAGTCGAGCAAATAGTTTAAATTGCTTAATATAATAAAATGTAACTAGCTACAAATGTATTAAGCGATATGTTAATTTGTACCTGAAACTAGATTAACATTAAGTTTTTTAATTACTCCGGAGTAATTTTAAAGTGAAATAAGCGAAACGATCTCCTTCGAGCGGTTCTCAAAGCGAGGAAATTTCGTATAAAATAACAATGTATGTGCCGCGTGAAGAACTGTTTTTCCTGTGGTTGTTGTAAGAGATTCCGGAGCAAATTCTCGGAGGGATCGGAGTCGCTCGAGGATTGCCGCCCGTCACCATCTATCTACCGGATTGGCAAAAGTGGGTTGCGAAAGCTCGTTTGGCAACGTTGCTTAATATCATAGAGAAATTCGTAATCTCTCATTATCCGAGGAGACAGGATTACATTACAGAAGACAGCAAAATCAGTGAATTTTGTAAATCATTACTTTGTTAATGGACAACCAGATATCTGGAAATATCTTGAATAATATCTCAACATTACAAACTAATCATAATCAGTCACTTAATTTAGAAGGCCAACTTACATTATTTGCTATGTTCGACTCTAATTTGAAAGAGTTTAATTACATGTTAATGTATTTAAAATCAAACAGTACTTCTGGATGGGATGAAATACTGCGGAACTAATATACCCGTTACACTAACCATAACAGTTTTATTTTGTTTTGGTTTTTGTTTTATTTGTATCTGAACTACCTTGAAGTTTATTTTGTATATATCTTTGAAGGATATGGAAGAGTGGGACATCCTTACGCCAGTATTTATTTACTTAAAAGGATACCCAGGTTTAGATATAATTATCTACGCCCAGAAACGAGTAAAATATTTTCATTTTCATTTAGTGCCAGTAGTACGAGTGTTATACTACAGATAATGGCACATATCTTTAATATTTTTGCATTAGTATCAAAAGAGCGGCTATGTACTGATTACTTACGAGTATCATCTTTTGATGGCTATATACTATATTTTTCTATACATTGGACCCTTCTACTGTAAACAAAAAAAAACTCTTTCCTTTGACGGTTCAAAGTACAGAGCAAAGATTAGCATAGTATAAATTTTGTATTATTTATGATCAAGATAAGTTAATTTGAAAAAAAATATATTGTTTGAGAAATTTAATTATTACAATTAAGTTAGCAAACATTATGAAATATCTCAGCATGCAAAAACGTTAAACTACAAACACCGACTTCTAAGGTTGCGGTAGTAGTCTGTGCTTTGTGGTAAATGAGTTGACGACAGCCAACTTTTACGTACGTAAAATGTAAATGTAAAGTACTAATTTTCATGACGTCGAATATATGTGTTAAGGATATTTGCCAACCATTTGCAAACTGTCGACCATAAACACCTTATTTTTATTAATATATTTTACCTAATAAGGATAATAATCCTGCGTAGATCTAATTGAAAGTTTTTTTTCTTGTTCTTTGAGTGAACAGTTAATATCCGTGTGTAGGAAAATGGAAAATGGGTTATAATCACTGGTGCAGTTATAAATTAGCAAGCGGCTCACGTGTTAGTATGTTATTACCGACGTCTCCGTACTTCACCAACACGAGAGGAGCTATAAGTATGTGGCCGGTCTTTAAGAATCTTTGGGTGAGAGGGAGGGAGGGGATGTGGGCCCCCGGTTATCTCACTCACCGAACAAAACGCAGAAGCACAGGATGCCTCTTCTTCACGCCGGTAGTATGCAAAGGCGTGGTCCTAACTCGGTCGAGCGGGTGCATTCGAGCGGCAGCAAAAAGCCGCCGCTTAACTTTACCACGGACAAAATCCTCGTAAGAACATGAAAGAATCGAGTAAAAGATTCAAAATTACATGGAATCCAATAATTAACAAATATCAAAAAAGCCAGATCGTTAACGGGTTAACAGATGACAATTTGAGTTGTGATATGATGGGAATCTCGAAGATATCTCCTTTTTTATTGCAGCTACCTGACAGCCAGACAACATTTAATTTGAGATGATTATTCCGCCGTCTGTCGGAGTCTACGATTTATTTTTACATTTTCTTTATTAATTGTCCTCTACCAAGGGATTAGGTGGCAAATATAGCATGTTGTGGGCAGTGTATGTTGTGTCATTAATTCTACATAGTAGGTTTGTGAACCACATTATTAATCGATTTAATTCACATGGCAGCTTATCGTAAAATTTTCCAAGCAAATTAGATTTCAGAAAAAGCATCTATTTTGGTTACGAATTACAAACGTTTTTTACTTTTCTCTTATTTATATACCCACAATCTTTATTTCTAAAATAATAAGTCAAAGCCTATAAAATGTCATTAGCTTATTTGGAGCTTAGTTGTAATATCAGACTGTATGAATATATATATATAGGTTCTTATTAATTTTTAGATTGTGGACGTTTTATTTTCAGAGTGTTTCCTCATGATTTACAGTCACACCCACAAGCGAAAGGAATAGTAAATTGAGGCAGCGATAAGACAATGGAACGTCTTGGTTACCTCATAGTTGAGGTTCGGTATTCATCGTTGCTTTTGTATTCATTTGCTCGATCAAATTTTAGAATAAAATGTAACGATATTTAAATTTATCAACTTCTGGTGATAATTTAGTCTGGTCGTGGTATATATATATATATAGATAACTGTAGGACGACCCCCCACAAGATGGAGTGACGACCTGCGCAGTGTTGCGGGAAGTCGATGGATGCAGGTGGCTCAGTACCGAGCTTCGTGGCAATCTTTGTGGGAGGCCTATGTTCAGCAGTAGACTTCTGATAGGCTGAAATGATGATGATGATGATGATCACATTCTGGGAATCCCGAATCTATATTCTTTTATCTAAACTATGTGTGTAAACTATGTTATGTGCCTAAAATTAAGCGCTGGAAGTAATACATATCGCAATCATCCTTTTTATTCGTACCAGCGTCTCCAACAAATTTGACTTTGCTATTACCAAATTTAAAGAAAGTGAGTCCTAACTTACTAATTAACATAAAATTTACGCGTTTGAAAAAATTTCTTTCTTTATTATGCGTATTTCGCCGGTAATGAGGACTGGTTCAAGATATTCAAGATCAGATTAAATTCTATTCATAGCGATACTCGCTGTTTTAAATAAATGACCAGCTTTTTCATTCAATTTCATGCCATTCGTGTTCGATCAATTTTACGTTGAATGTTCTTTGTGGGGCTAAATGCAGGGCATACAATTGAGGTAATTTTTTTATTAAAATGCATGGAAATTATTTCTAGGAGAATAAATAAACCACTTTTTATTTCATTGTAGATGTCTATTTAATATCAAATTTAAGTTGATTTTTGATTGTTCTGCATATACTCGTGTGTGGTACCAGTATAAGAAAAGTGATATCAATTTGGCGATAATGGTCTTGTCTTTCACTCATAAGAATCTTAGACAGGTTTGGAAAAAAATTAACAACTAAAAAAGAAGAATAATCCGCATCGTACAATTTTGTTGTTGTTAATTAGTCTCCCCTGATCACTTAACAGCGATACTATGTGGGTAATATTATAGTTTCCGAAAAATTTAATTAGAAAAAAATTGAGAATAGACAGATTGCAGACTCCACTGACGCTACTCAGTAGTGCAACAGTTGCTGTGTTCCAGTTCGAGCGGTACAGAGAGTCAGTGTAATTACAGGCTATTAGACACCTATAGTGCAAATAGTATTCGTATGTATAACACGACTAACAATTTTTTTTGACAATTTTGACTATAAAAATGCACAGATTTTAGATAAATGATTATTTACATTTTATTGCAAGATGCGTAAAAACATTATTTGTAGTTTATAAGCAGTTGTTTTATTACAAAAAATGGAAAAATGCGGCACAAGTCTCGAAAATAATTTGTGACGATTATGGACTTAAAGCAGTGTCAGTAAGAGTAGGTCGAAATTGGTTCAAGCATTTTCAGTTCGGAAATATTGATGTCAAACATCAGATTATCTCTAACAGGCAGCTCTGGTCGAGATCGACAAAGTTGATGCCATTTTCGAAAAAGTGTAGCAAGATCGGCATATTAGTAGTTGCGACAAAGCTAAAGAGCTAGGAATTGTCCTCAAAACATTTTGACCTATGTGATATAAAGAAAAAGTTCAATATTTGAGTGCCATACGAGCTCACTGAAAGAAACCTAATGAATCGTGTACTCATTTGCAATTCTCTATTGAAACGTAATGAAACCGAACCGTTTCTGGAAAGATTGATTGAAATGGATGAAATTGAAAAATTTTGAAAAAGTTAAATTGGATTACCTACGACAAGAATGTGCGAAAAAAGTCATGGTCAAGGGCCGTCAAGCTCCACAGACTATAGATAACTCGGATTAACTCTCAACATGGTGAAAGTGTGTGTATGGTGCGATTGGAAAGGCATCGTTCATTATGAGCATTTACCAAAACCATCTACTCGGATCTCTACTGCCAACAGCTGATGTGATATGAAACAATAAATAGAGAAAAAACGGCAGGTATTGATCAACAGAAAGGGTGGAATTTGATCATGATAATGCCAAGACACACATCTTTAGCCACTTAGCAAATATTGAGAGAGCTTGGTTGGAAAATGTTAATTTACCAGCAGATAGCCCTGACTTTGTACCCTCATATTTTTCATGCATTGGTCTGTTCTGAATTCTTCTTTTCTTTTTTCTTTCTTATTCACCGACCTATTACGTAAGAGCCGTGGTAGCCTAGTGGTCAGGGCGCTCACTTTAATGTCATAGAGCGCGAGTGACCTGGGTTCGATCCCCAGTGCCGAGACCACTAAAATTGTTAATAACAATTTTAAGTGCTGTATTTACCACGTGCTCAACGGTGAAGCAAAACATCGTGAGGAAACCTGCATGTCTGAGAAATAATAAAAATATTATTTCAAGGATATGTGAAGCTCGCCAACCCGCACTGGAGCAGCATGGCGGGCCCTTCCCGGCTCCTAAACCCTCTCTGATATTAGTATTTGAGAAGGAGGCCTTTGCCCAGCTGTGGGCACTTACAGGCTGTTACTTTACTTTATTTTTATTACGTAAATAACCTTAAAATAAATATAATAATAAAATTAGCCTTAGGCTCTCAAATTTAATTAAAATATGTCATTGCACCATAACAAGCGCCTTGATAGGAAGAGATTGTCAAGAGAAGTCTCGGAAAAGGCCTCGCTTAAAACCGCTTGCTGTCGAATAAATTTCATGATATGCCACTTGCCGCGACTTACTCAGATTGTTGACCGTGCAAATTAATTAACGTTTTGGTAGTTGAGATAAAGTTTTATATAAAATACTGTTTTTTAGTAATTATTTATTAGCTTTGAATGGTGATGTATTTTTGAATCTATCAACATAAAATTAACTTTTTGAAATAAACACTTCTATATAATAGATAAGCGTAGTCCGGTCGACAACTCACTTGGGTTTGTTTGTCGCCAGACGTATTGGATGTAATTGGGTGAAACACAAGATAATATGAGTGTTGTCGCTATCTTGAGAATGCCTGAGCCCAACAGGTATTCAATGGAAGATAAAGATTACATCTTATTGATGATGGACCCATTTGTGTTTAAATAGTTTGTTTAGAAAACATATTAAGGAAAGTTGACTATGTATTTATAGGTCTGTGACTTCCATTTATTCCATAATAAGTCGTAGAAAATCAATCAATAATAGATCTACATAAATGGCATGCGCTACATTATTGTGACTAAACTATTGAAACTATGTGGGTCATATGTGTTTACACGCGACATATTATATTGGCTGGCAAATTAATTAAGCTTATTTGTGAATAGACAATATACGGTAAAGCCCTCTAAATACCTATATATATATATATATACTCTCAGTAAACTGATTAAAGTATAGACATATGTTTTGATAATAAATATTAATTTAATTACATATAGTAAAAATATTAAAGGCTTCAATTATAGCTTATTAATATTTTAAATAACAATTACCATCAGGTTAAAATTCATGTAGTACTGAACTAAAATAAATGCTCGAAATATAATTAGTAGTATATTTCAAATACTCAAATAATACACTTAAATAATCCCCCGACGTTCATACTTTCGGAAATTATTTAAGTCTCCCGACGCTAAGACTTTGGGAGATTATTTAAGTGCATTTGAAAACCCTTCACGTGTCATAACATTGAAATAATTAAAATTCTATTGTTACAAGTAATAAAAATAATCCCTGGGAAAGAGCTGATCACTCACAAGCTGTTTCTAAAAGTTATTTTTTGTAATATAATGGTTTATGTAAAAAAAACTATAACTAATTTCTTTCGCCTATTTCTTTTCCGCCAGAGGAAGCATTACCAACCAGCGGTATATTTAAAAAAAAAAACATTTGACAAGTTACATTTATGTTCCTTTGTCGAAGAATTTGGTTTGACTTACTCATATTAATTTAATTTCAATGCAATGCATAATACGGCCTTCAAAAAAAAATTCTCCACTTACACATCAAAATAAATAGTTTCTCTTGTTAATATCGAAGTTACCTTCTAGAGAAATAAGTATGGATGAGATTATGAAAGCACTGAAGAACATGAAAGCCGGCAAAGCAGCGGGATATAATAGGGTGGCGGTCGAAATGCTGAGAGCTGGACAGGGCGTGGTAGCTAGTTAATTTTATGGCCTTTTTAACTTGTGCTGGACAATGGGCCTAGTACCGGGAGACTGGTGCAAGGCTGTAATCGTGCCACTGTCCATAGGAAAAGGGTCGCAACAAGATTGTAAAAATTACCGAAGTATTAGCCTACTCAGTGTCGTCGGCAAATTTTATGCTAAAGTTTTGATAGAGAAAGTCATGGATGAAACTGATGAAAATATGTGGGATATACAAGCAGTATTTCGAAAGGGAATGGGATGCACGGATCAGGTATTCTCCTTAAGGTGCATAGTTGAAAAGTATTTGGTTAAGAACCAAAAAGTCTATTGCGCTTTCATAGATTTGGAGAAGGCCTATGACATAGTGGTGAGGAATGAATTGTGGTCTGCACTATTTTTGCATGGAGTGAGCAGTGATCTGATACGAACCCTGAAATCCCTATATAAGGGTTCCCGAGCTTGTAGTCCCGAGATTTAAAGGAGAGTGATTGTGTACTAAGAATGAATGAGTTGCTGGTTAAATGTTTACTCTACGCCGACGATCAAGTATTACTTGCGTCATCGGCTGAGGAAGTGCGGACAATGGTGACAATAATGAATGGGGCACTGGAATGAAAGTAAGCGTTAATAAGACAAAGGTGATGGTGTTTGAAAGAGAGGAGAGGATGACGGAAGTATGTATCAAGATTAGGGAAGATCTAAACTAGCAAGTAAATGAGTTTGTTTACCTGAAAACAATGTTTACTAGAGATGAAAGGTACGAATGTAATATTGAAAGGAGAGCGATGGCAGGTAATATGGTGAAAGGGGCATTGTATACGTTTATGAACAGCCAGACGATATCTCACTAAGCTCTTTTGGCTGTGCATAGAGGGGTATTGGTATCAACACTAACATATGGAAGCTAAAGCTGGGTATGGCAGAAGAGGCATGAAAGCAGGATAAATGCTATGGATAAATGAAGTACGATTGATGTGAAGATAACTGACAGGGTTCGAAATAATGTGATCAGAGAGCGTTGTGGCGTGAAAGACGACGTAGTGACACGAATTGAGAAAGGGATGGTGAGCTGGTTTGGACATGTGGAGAGGATGAATGATAATAGGTTGACAAAACAAATATATGAGGCGAGTGTAAATGATAGAGTCGGGAGAGGAAGACGTAGGCGAACATTTCATGATCAAATCGGAGTCGTTCTGAAAAAAGGCCTCGTCAAGAGTACTCTAAACCAACATGCATGCTAAGATTGATGAAAGTGGAAGAAGCAAAAGACGTATGTCAGGACCGTAGAAAGTGAAAGAAGATTGTCTCTGTCTACCCCGTTGGGAACAAGGCGTGAATATATACATACCTTGTTGGGCAACTTTGAAGCACTATGACACTCATATTTTAAATCAAGTTTATAATTTCAATATCGTTAGCATCGTATTAAAAACGTCTAAGTAGGTCGAAAACAGACAATAGAAAATATTTATTTTTATAATGATGCAGGAAGTTCAATGATAAATAATGACACATTGTGAACATCAACGTGCCAGACCATTCTTTAAAAGAAAATAGGCAAGTACTAAAATATAAAAAAAAAAATGTAAATAAGTATTGTGCGCTAAACTTCTGTCTGTCATCATCTGACAGCTATTATGAGAAGGGATGCTGGTTATGTTTGGTCCATAATGGCGGTTATTTTGTTACATTCGTGTCGCATAAACGCGACGCGATGTGTACAATAACGCAGAACCACACAGTAATGGCCGACGAGTCTGATTTATACTTATTTCTTTTATGTCCTTATGTAATGGCTTTCTTTATGAAATGTTTTGAACCAACAGTGAACCAGTCGCCGACAACTAGTAGCTTTTATTTAGTGGCTTACGAGGGTGACGAGCATTTAGAGTAAACTAAATGTATCTTTTATGTAAAGACTGTGATATAGTTAATGACTTTGACGGGCAATAATAAACCGGTGTTGGTAGGAGGACTTTATGTATTTAATTTTACTACTACATCGAATTTTGTTGCGCAGGGTACCCCGGCCACTAACAATGGTTGTTAATAGTACTTTTATTGAAACTTTTAAGATAATATCGATTAAGATACTTCGATGAGGTAGTTGACATTTTAAATTGTGTAAGAAATACGAGTATAATTTGGAATCTTTTTCAGGTCTTCATCTCTTAAATCTTTCATGGCATATATGTTGTATTCTCTCGTTGTGACAATTCAATAAATCATGTGTGAATAGCACATGCGCCATTGATAAGAGACGTGGAACAAAAGGGCTCCATAAATTGTTATTAACTTCGGCTTCCCAGTCCCTTGTTCGAGTCGAGAGCACGGAAATTTACCGATATATAGTGCGTTGCTGTTATTAAACCGGCAGGCGCTTTGACCCGTTTACATGCGTATATAAAATTGGATGTTCACAGGATTGCTGTAATGAAGTAGGTTATTACTTTTATTATTGCCACATGACATATCCGTTATGTGACAATAGTAAAAGTAAAAACATTTTAAGGCCTCTTTCAGGAATTCTCCGGGTGATTAACTAATGACGTTATTTGAGAGTATCATTATTAATTTCATAGTTTTTTCAAAAGTTCGTTCGGTATTCAAAGACAATTGAAATCTGACGCAAAAATATTGAAGAAAATCGAGCACCGCGCTTTGATTAAATTCCTCACAAAACAAGGAAAAAAAATTATTTCCCAATAGATGTTGACTTTTTATCAAGATTCTGTTATCAGCTTTCGTTATCGACTGTTCAAAAGTGATCCAGTGAATTTAAAGGAGGAAGCGAAAGTATTGAAAACGAGCCCTCCCTCGCCCAAGCGGCCAGGTTACTGTGTCTAAGAATGGAAACGTGAAAAAAGTTGAGAAAATTATACCAAATGAGGTTAAAATTATAACAGAGATGAATAACTAATCTTTTAGTTAGAGCAAGATTGTGGCCGCGAAAAAACGTCTCCACGACAAGGCTTCGGTTCATACAGCGTGTGTATCCAAGGCAGAGATACAGAGATTGTGGTTTCGAAGAAATCAACCATTCGCCATAGTCCGGACTTAGCCCGAAATTATTAAATTGTTTAAAAATTTGAAAAAAGACCTTCGTGTGAAAAAAAATCCGCTGATGAATAGTTCAAAGCGGTAGTAAATGCACATTTTTCAGACACGCAGGAACGTCTGATTCGTTGTATCGTCTATACGCCAACCAGCTTGGTAAGTGTAGTTATTTCGATAATTTTGATAGGCTGCTAATAATAAAAGTGGATCGATAACAGATTGATGATGATCAATATGTATTTGAACATGCGGAAGATTTTGCATTGTTCAATTTTACGGAATCAATAATGGAATTAAGAGACAGACCTATGGAAACTTTAAGTTATATTTATTCTGCTTATTTGTTTGTCTACATGTAATTTTGTTATTAGGTTGGTGCTAGAATTTCTATGTCGCGACAAAGACGGGTAGATGCAGAGGAATGACTGAACTAAACTTGCGGTGTATAACTTCAGAAATCTTTGTCTTCGGTCCTTTAATTAAGTGAGCATTCATTCCCGCATAGGACACATACTTACCAAGTTGACATCCGAAACATGCACATAATTCCATCACATACCTAGTATGGCCATAAGTTTTCTTGAACATTAAACTGTATATCTTATTTAATGAAACAGTGTAATAATAATAAAACTTATTTATACATTTTTATCAAGGTCGAAGTGATTATTTAAAACAATTTTCATCTGTAAAGAGGACATTTCTGTGTCCCACTAGCGTATCGGGAGAGCAAACATTTTGATTGACCCACTCCCTTAAGCTGTAGGGACTGATTTAGGGCATGGTCGATGGCAAGCGCCTAGCTTCAGCTCTTATTTAATAATTCGCGACAGGGTCCCAGCGGGAATCTTCATTACATATGATATTGTTTATTTATTTATAGAGTTTATTCGAATTTTGGCTTTGAGAGCATTCAGAATTCGTCTGTATGGGTCCCATCAGTCTGGTCCTAACAGCCCAGGGTCACCCCGCTCTTTTATCGTCTTTGACAGAGGAATATTTTGTATACCCTTTCGATAGCGTGATACGCCAACATATGACAGTCGTCTAGTTTTTATAGAGTTAAAATAAATGACGGCTCGATAGCCACTTTATGCAAAGAAATCACTGCATTTTTGTTTTCTTTAAAGTTATTTAACAATCACGATGAAAAATTATATGTGAAGTCGATCGAAGTTTCTTACGCAATATACGCATTCAAAATTTTTATTTAGAATAAAAGGACTTTGTAAATGGTAAATTATTAGTCGCCAGACAAGTTGCCAATGTTTTATGTATATGATGAAAAATACTTTTCAAAAATACGAAGATACAAAAAATCATGGGACCAGACCCAAAACACATCAAACCAAACCCGAAAAAACAATCATTTGCGTGTTGCACAAATATTGGCTACGGTTGAGAATGGAACCCAGGACCATTTCTTTTAATAAATGCGGAAATTATATGAAGGTAAAGACGCACACCCTCTTGGGGGTAAGAACACTTAGAGCTTGCTCCGACCAAAACCCCACGGTGTTCCACCTTTGCCGCATGTCAGTAGGGTCACGGGAACGCTTTCGCCCACAACCGCGACCCTTCCAAGACCGCTTGCTATCGGCAACCCCTCCTCGGGAGAGAACATCTCTTCTCTCCTGGCTAGACGCGCCGGAACACAGACTCCTACCTATTTAACCTCCAAACCGACGTAGGCAACGGATGTCCCCAAGTTCACCAACCAGAGGCCACGGGGATCATGAAGGCTGGCGCTCTTAAGCACTAGCCTTCCCGGCACGCCCCGGCGGATCCAGTCTAAGGTTCCGCTGCCGAACACATTTCGGCCGCAGAGGGTAGCCGCACCTCGGCTGTGGAGGATCAGGAGAGCGGTTCAAAGGTAACACACCTCCCACAGTCCACCAACGCTCATACGCAGTGGACTCTCCAAACCCCCTCAGTGACCACGATACTCACGCAGTATAGTAGGTCAGTACACTCTATTATTCTGTGTCGCTGAATTCTTCTTGCAAGGGTCTTGGGTCTGCAGAAAAACTAGACGTTTTCATAAAAATAGGCGTACATGTTTTAAAATATCTTTATTAGTATTAGTTAGTGTTAGTAGTACTCACAGAATAATTTAAATAACGGGATCCAATAAATTTAACTTTTTAAAAAAAATGTGTGTACATAAGTTTAGATAAGCTTAATGTTTCATATTTATCTGAAAACATTAAACTCTAAATGAAGCAACATTTACTAAGGGGAAGTGATATATAACAGAATACGGGGAGGCCTAACACAATTTGCTGTGCTCCAACTTTGATGAAGCTTATATAAATCAAAAGTAAACAACACTCGCTGGTAGGCGATATGAAATATGTAACAAAGGACGAAGATGTATCACTGTTGTTACATTAAAACTGCCTCTTCCTAACGTTGATTCAACACAAACCCTCACATATTGTATTCTTGGAGAGAAACTCGTGTCAATGTCTTTTACATGTACAAACTAATATCGTGTAATATGTACGCCACAATACCTCATTGTTTTGTATCATTTGTATAGTTTACCGTACAATAACGTAATTGTTCATTATTGTCCGGCAGTCAAATTTATGTAAAAAGAACTCCTCTACATATTTGTGAGTGTTTTTCCGCTATTCCAGAGCGGGTTGGCAGGGTCGCATATCATGATCTCTTTACTTTTCTAACCGGAACATGCACACCCATACACAGAATTGGAAATATTAGCTGTTTAGTACAGAGTATAAATTTACCGTCGAGCACGTAGTAAGTTCGGCACATAAAATTAATATTAACAATTTAAGTGCTGCTAGCACCGTGATTCGGACCCTGGTCAGTCGGCTACAATATAATTAAAACATTAATCTTTGAGCTCCCACGGCTTCTATAACATGTAAGTATAAAGTAAAGATAGGCTTGCTTATATTGTCTAATACTTTTTATAGGTACTTGATGTGGCGCTAAACAAATGGTTTTAGTCGGTAAGATTCCAGCATAACCCTTTCGTTGCCCCCGCGATGAAAGGGTATGCATGTAGGATTTCCCCACGAAAAAAAAGGTTATTCCTTCCATCCGAGTACTATAAGCGACATAGGATGCCTATGACCTAAGATATATGTAAAAGGTATGATCCACTCGAGACTCTAAAAGTTATAATTTATAGCCTTTAGAATCGTCGACTTTCCGCCTTTAGAAACGGGTGTTCCGCCAGTAGCTGCTGAGCTTACACGTTTAGGTACATCATATTCAATATAGCAGGAAAATATATTAATTGAGTGGCGCGAAACTAAAAATAATAATAATAGTCTCGATTAATTTTTAATCTCTCTCGGTAATAAAATGTAGGCGAATTATTTTGTATTAAAAGTAACTTTCGTTATTTAAAAATTTTAATATACCTTCGGATAAAAAGATCGCCTCAATATTATCAAGAAAATCATTTAAAGCCCAGTTTTGTTCTTGTTTTGCTTCGTATGATATGGCTGGAGAATGATCAACTTTATTCAGTCGTTAAAAGCTTTTACTTCGTGAGACTCTCGTTTCTTGAACGCGTGTGCTTACTGCTTTAATTAGCAATTATCTTACATGATACTAGCAGGCTTATGTTCGGAGGAACGGAAACTTTACAGTGACTTGCACAAGTTGCCACGTTTATTATTATGGACACATTGAATATGGTTCAATGTAAAGGTTTTAATAGGGAAAGAATTATGATAAGTATTTTAAAACTGAATATTTTCTATAAACATCATTATGAGCATTTCCTATTTTCATCCTATCTATATTGTAAATGTGCGCAAATCAATAATTTCAAATATACTAAACTATACTACTCTACGCTGTTTTAATAATATTAATTATTACTATAATATATTATATTCTAGTCTCTTTGATAAGTGCAGCCTTTCATAGCCACTAATTTATTGTTTATTCAAGAAGTTGCTATTTAGAATTGATAAACTGAAAATTTAATACAAACAATAAATTATTAGATAACAAATATTTAAAACAAAAAAATATTTTTTTTCCGGGGACTATTTAACTAACAATGACTTTTGCTATTAATAAATAAAAATTTTTTTTACTACTTTACAAAATTTTCATAAAATTTCTTTCTACGCCTATTTTAATTGTAATAAATACCAGCTAAGTATATTGAAAATCAGATAAGATCTATTCATTACTGTACTTGCCTGCTTTAAATGAAAGACGATCGGGTTTATTCACTGAACTCGTTGCCATTCATCTTCCCAGAACTTAGCGTCGAGATTCTTTGAGGCGTTTCAAAATCTTGCCTCCGCGAAAAGTATATAATATATGTTATCATTTCAACTAAGTGGAATTATATGCTCACAATGTTTAAGAGCAGATTTTTTCATTTGATAATAATGAATTCTATTGTTTATGTGGTATAATTTTCATCAACTTATAATGAATTAATTTCTAATTAAACTTCTAATGAAGTTATAATTAACTTAATAAGTTAGTTCAAATCAGATTCAGGAGACGAAATTTAGCCCCCATGGTGCAAAACCGTTTAAATGTCAAACATGGTAACTAAATTTGGTCCTCGAACCTGACTTCGAACTTACTATCACACCAATTATTGAAACATATGAATGGTTTTTTTTAACGGTTATTTCCTCTTTTCTCATGGTTACGAGAGGACTAAGTGTTTAGCAGTTGCAGTCAGCGTTTTAGTGACGGACGCTACGTAATAGTGCCTGTACACAAGATTTCTCGCGACGGAACGGACGGAATTTGATTTTAAAAATAAGTTTTGCATAACTAGTAAAATAGTTAAACTCGCAACTATAATACAGCACCACTGCGGCTCTACCAGTCTACTACATCGTTTTTAAAAAAAAATTGATAAAGGGATTTTAATGATCGAAATTCCTTCAGTTCATGGTATAACTTAGCATTGCCATATTATGTTTACTATGAAGAATTCGCTTTTAATAACGCTTTAAACTTATTTTAAATATTACCTGTAATTATAGAAATGTCTAAGATAACCTACCCCACAGTAAATTAAATTATTATTTTAATCATTAACATCGTCAACTATTTGGTTACGTTATATTGAACACAGCGTTAAATTTCAATCTCATTATCGCGTATCGTAAGAGATATTTGTAGGGATATATCCCGTATTCTAAGGTATTAGTAAGCCTTAGCCTTATTAACATTATGTGACGTAAACCACTTACTGGTTAATGGCGCAGTAGGTGTCGTAAATTCTAGTTCGAGTGTATGTGCGTTTTTCATTCGATTCGATTCGTTCGAATTCGATTGAAGGTTTTTATGTATTAGACAGTTATGTAGTAAAGGTCACACGCACTTAACGTAGGGTACGTACAGTAAAAGATGGAAAAGTATGTGTAAAACTAAATATCAAAATAATTTCTAAAAGCTATAAATATAATATTCACAAAGAACTAGTAGCTTTCTTAGACACTTCACGATTTCAGAAGTATGCGGCACTTAGCAGGCCACCTCCGTTTCCTTAGTGGGATTACGCCAACACATCAATAATAAAATAACAATAAGTGCTAGAATTTTGATATGAAATAAGAAACCAGTAGATAAAATTCTGGACTCGATAAAAAAACTCGGTCTCAATACGTCAACCACGCCAATTTTTTTTTTAAAAGTTGCAATATTAGATGATCTCTCAAAATAATTTTAATGAATTAATTAAGGTGTTTTCTTGATATGAATCTATTCAAATTAGCATATAAGTGCAATATAATTGTGATAGAGGCATTTGAAAACCGCCGAATAGCTTAACATTGACATGTCGGGTATAAAGCACTAATCCACGAGACGTGCATTATCTCGTGCAGTAAAATGCGATAAATACAAAGCTGAACTATTTAGCTAATTAAGAAATAACGATTTAAGAGAATATACAGGAGAATATAAATAACAAAGATACAATTTAAAATGATAAACATAATTCAATAACCATCTACGGACGGAAAGATAACAATATAAACGGATAAGCAAGAACATGAAAGTAAAAGGTAACACGTTAACATATAACAATACAATAGAACCCGTAATCTAACTTTCGTTTTCTGGGTCATTTATTTTCATCGGTTTTTTCTTATATCAATCAGTTACGTTCATCAGGTAATGGAATATTTTATGCATTAACACTAAAATACACGTATTTAGTCACTGTGTGTTTTTGGTTGATTTAAGAAATAAAATTGAATACTTATACTTTTAAATTAAAGTCGGTTAATAGCTTGAAGTCATTCAGAATAACTTACCTGGAGTCTTGACTACATGAATAATGTATTTGTGTCTCATTAGCAATATCGATCACTTTGAGGTTTTTAAATTTTTAAGTTGACGTGTGTAAAACATTCCTATATAACTTCTACACGTGCTTAAAATTAAGGTCTTCTACCAGTACAATATTAAGACTCACAACGGGCAGCAACCACTGTGGTGTGCAGTACCGTTATAACCAAGTTTGGCGAATTTAGCAAAGTACTGTTTCCAGGTAGACTAAGAAGAAGAGAAAGAAATAGATATATAATCCACTTTTCTTTGGAACGCTCTCCCCGATGATATCAAGAAAGCTCCGAACAAAAACTCCTTCAAAATCCTGCTCCGTCGTCACTATCTGAAGGCAAATGCCATCTGAGATTTTCCTCTCCATATTTAATTTGTTTATATATGTATTATATGTTTATGTATAGTGTATTATGTATATTATAAGTATGTAAGTATATTATAAGGGTTATATATTTTATATTTATATTTAATTTAGATTTATTATTTATTTTGAACCTGACAACATGTTTTCTTTCTCACCCAGGGTTGACTGGTAGAGAATGCCAAAAGGCATTAAGTCCGCCCATTGTATTCCTTTCTTTTGTTAGGGACACAATAAAGAATTAATAAATAAATAAATAAAAAAAATATAATCGATATAAAAACACTTAGCGGATTTTGTTTGGCCTTTGCCATGTTCCTACAAGTAGAGTTCCGTCTATAGTTGTAAGTGGCAAAGGGTCATGGATATATGACAATAAAATTTTAAGAGGCAAAATTTAACAGTCAATTTAGTCAGTTTAAAATATAAAACCTAAATGAACATAACCGAATTTTTTATAGGGACCAATGGTTCCAAAAATATTTCATTTTATTGTTGATAAATAATTGAACAATGTAAACACAATAATCAAATAAATGTTTTATTTATAATATTCTTCACCAGTAGAGAGTCTTATAATTTTGTAAGTGTTAGATCCAAGCGGTGGCATTTACTGCTTTTCGAATGGGTCGGTTTGATCGGGGTAGTACCAGTAGTGCGTTTTATTCGGGGAGTGAGGTAACCGAGTAACACCTCTGTACTGGCACTGCGCTCACCAACCCGTTTCCCTAGTGTGGTGAGTATGGACAAACCTTTAAAGAAATATGTGTCGGCTTTTTCCGCCACTTTCTTGGGTATATGCCAATGTTCAACAGTAGACTAAAATAGGCTGACGTTGATGTAGAACTACTGGTTCATTGTATCTTGATTGACATCAAAGAAAGGAGGTAACGTTACTCGTTATAGCTCTAGCGACGGTGACCCGCGGTCGTCAGCAGTTCTACCTGTTAGTCGAGTGTTCTATGTTTGTTGTTATTGTCTTAGTATTTTTTTTTGGATTAATTCAACAATAAATGCTTTTTATGCTTACCGACATAATGACGGTAAGCATAAAAAGCTTAACACGCTATGATATTATGAGAATCCGCAGCTGTCATACTGTACAGGTTGATCTAGAAAATGTTTTATTTATAGTATAGATATCAGAATCTATAATTCTGATATTAATTAAATGAATTGTATTCCTTGAGAGATTATTAATTATCGATGGTCTTAACATTGGTGACAATGTGAGATAATTTTTTTCTTACCATGGTATATATTTTGTATGCTATGCATTTGGATGAACTGATATGCATTCATTTAGCGATGTTAAGCACAAATCCAGTATCGTGTGACCATTTCGAGAACGTATCAAAGTCAGACTAAAGCTTTTAAAAGCTACTTTAATATCATTAGTACTGTATTGATAGACAAATAGAACAGTGACAATGATATAATAAACATTGCATACAGCATTAAAACGTAAATTTTGATGATATAAGTACACATTTTATCAAGCGTGAAATATCCAATTGTATTAGTTACAGTTCGAATTCAAGCATGCTTACGTATTGTAGACTCTAGTGCTGAAATATGCTAATTCAACATCTATGTACCAAATTGAACGCTTATTTTACACAATACGTATCTACTGACGTTTTAGTGTGCTTAGTTTAATGCTTGAGTCCTATGTATACTTCACATAGGCTGGCTGTATATCTAGTATTGGTAGATAAAATCAAATCAGCGCTTATGTGTAATAATAAATTATGTATTAATATGGAGTAGGTACTACTCCATATTAATACATATTTTATTATTAGAAGTAATCGCCTTAGAAAATTGGTTTAATCACTTACAGAAACGATTAAGTTACTTTATTTGTATATTAAAACATCTGCAATCGAAACAAATACGTTGTATTTTACTCAAATTTTATTCGAATTTTTAACGACGCGTTTAGTATAATAATTTGGTAGCTTAAATTTCATGCGAATGTGCTAATTTATTAACTACTTTAATAAATAGAAAGGACGAATAGTATATTCACCCTGCTTACTAACAAACGAGGCTATGGCGACTAAATGATGGTATAAAGTATAAAGTAAAAGTGTAACATCGATTATGCACGTGGTGATATAAAACTTGCCTTTCACTGGTGAATGATATATTGCCGTTAAACTTAAAGCGGAAAAATATTTATGAATTCTTTCTTTTTGTTGACTCCTAAAAAAGTAAGGATTATAATAGGTCGACTTAATGCCTTATGGCAGTCCTACCAGTCAAACTTGTTGATTTACGTTTTTCTATAAAGTGAAATCCTTACTTAAACCATTAGTACAGTATTGGAAACTTTTCCTTGTAAGTTCTTTCTTTTTAGAGAATGGTAGAAGCCATAGTAAAGTATTAACTTCTTTGATGTCATGGTAAAATTAAATACTATAGGTACACAACGGTAAACATTTATTGCCATTATTTATAAATGTAATATTATTTTTGTTAATCTTTAAAAAATAATGAACGACATGTATAGCATATTATACATAACGTTTGATTTCCATTATATATAATAAAAAAATATAAATGACGATGATATTTTAATAGCTCCTGGTGATTACTTCTAAAGGATGATTGGTGAGCATTTAACTAAAACAATAACATTACAAATGATTATTGGTGTTGTTGTCTCTTCTGACGTTAATTATATGTGTCTGTGCCAGTCATTCATAATTAAATCGGCAAAGAGTACTACTAGTCGTTATTAATAACAAAGGTTCTTCAGCCCAAAACAAGTCGTCGTGGTAAAGTAAAGAGTAAAAGCCTGTATGTGCCCACAGCTGGGCAAAAGGTTCTTTCTCAAATACCAGTCCTCAATCGCCACGCTGGTCCAGTACGGGTTGGTTTTCCTTCACCGCCGAGCACCTGAAAAATACAGCACTTAAAATTGCTATTAACAATTTTAGTGGTGCCGGAACCGAGTATCACTAGAGCTCTATCAAACTAAAGTGAGCTCCCTGACCATTAGGCTACCATGCGTAGAGCTAGAACATAAAGTGGTCTGCGATAATAAAAGTCAACTTTGTGCAACCTTCTCGCATTGATTGGCGCGTAGGGAATCTCCAACCGCGAGATGAATAGCGTCGGCTTCTATTATCAACGTTATCATAGATATTTAAAGCGTATATTGTACAATATTTATTGCAATTGAGGCACCATTGATTGGATCTGTTATCTTAATCGAACACTAAGTTGTGTGTTTCCTTCTAGACACTACATGGGAGATAAACTTCAATATGCAAATGATGGTACATTTGTTGTCGATTGTCGATTATTTCACCTACCAATTAATGATCAGTGCGATAAATATAATCTTTATCAGCATCATTGTAGACGCTTATTTAGTTTCACTATGTGACTGAAAACAATGACATACACTAATGTAAAACAAATTTTCATAATTAATTCATATTGTTTTCAAGTTTACAACGCCAAGGATAAAATAAAGAAGAAAAGTCCTAATTTAACAAAGAATCGAAGGGTCCTTTTTTTTCTAAATACAGGGATGTTATTCGTAGTGTGAACGAATTGCATACGATGCCAAGAAAAATGTTTTATTGACTCAGTGGACAAATATAGTTTCAGAAAAAACAATTTCTGGAAGTATCTTCGTAATATTTATGTTAGATTGGACGTGCTCTAAAATTTTTAAGTATTGAATGTGCCACGTGCTCGGCGATGAAAAATAACATCGTGAGGAATCCTGCATGTCTAAGATATAATGAAAAAAATTATTTCGAAGATATGTGAACATCAACCCGCACTGGACCAGCTTGCGGAACCGCTGACCCCCTTCACTTCTTAGATTTTTCTAATATACATAATATTCATAACACAAGTTAATACAAGTACTTACCATAACATTCGAAGTTATCCTACGTATGTTTGTTCATGAAATTACAGATATTTCTTAAGCAATTGGAATATTATGTTTGCATAATAACACAAGTGTAGCTTAACGTAGTTAACACAGCATTGCGGTGTTAATACTACGGTGCAGTATTCATATTTTTTTTATGTCGAATTAAATTTTCATAGTCCTGAGGTATGAAAGCGGCATTGTTGTAGAGGATCTAGTAAATGAATGAGTTAAAACTGGTTGGAGCTGAATGGGAAGCCATTATTAAATGCAATAATGAACCTTGTTTTATTCGTCTATGAACGTAGCCTTAAAAATGACTCTAGACTCTTTTATAAATGGACTGTATATGTTAGTGATACGAATAGTTGTACGCAATATCAAGCCAAATCACCTTATACTTTGCTACACACATACTAAATATAAGAAATTAAAGAGTTTAAAATATAAGAATTTTTAAAAATAACAGGATTAATTATTAGACTCACCATTCTCATGTTAAAGGAATTGCAAAAAAAAACATAGCTAATAACAGAACACAACATTTTTATAATAATTGTCTTAAATATCAGTTAAAAAATAATTATTGCTTTTCTTAATGGGAGTAACATTATCAATAGACTTATTAAAGATTGGTTTACTGTTAAAATTAGATAAAATTAAAGATACCTTTAATGGCATAATGTTTCGTGAGCCCATGTCGTTCAAATTTTACATTGATACCAATCTTTCAGTTTTAGAAATATTACCTATCGAATCTTAATCAGTATTTGATGAGACAAACCATTGGTGATGCTACTGCATGCGATTTGCCCGCAGTCTTTTTCTTCTTACCGCACACAAGGCTTAGGCTAAATGTTATACTGGGATTTAAGGCACTGTAATAATCGTTTAATAAATATTCGTTCAGCTGCTCAACTCAATGGGTTTAAAATTAAATAAAAAATAAGCTCTCAAAGTAATGCGCAAAGTGATCTAAAGACATTATTTCCCAGTCAACTATAAGCATAAGGAGATATAAACATTTTGGAGAAATTGCAAACACACACTGCTGAACATAGGCCTCCCCCAAAGATTGCCACGAAGCTCGGTCCTGAGCCACCTGCATCCATCGACTTCCCGCTACACTGCGGGAAAAAAGAAATATATATATTTAAACATTAATATATTTACTTGTAATTATTCATGACTTTTCTTCATTATTAACTAGTTTGACACAGAAAACTGCAGAAAATAATTTTTTTGGAGGTAAATTGTTCCCATCTGAATATACAATACTACGAAAAATGTTTCATGTTTTGGTGGTTTGTTACACTCGTACAAATAAATTATTTCGTAGTTTTCCCATAGAATAGTAATAATTAAAACTGTTTACGGTTTTTTGGTGGCTTCGATCCTCAGTGCCGGCACCTCCTAAAGTGTTATTAGCATTTTTAAGTATTGAATGTGCCACGTGCTCGGCGATGAAAAATAACATCGAGAGGAATCCTGCATGTCTAAGATATAATGAAAAAAATTATTTCGAAGATATGTGAACATCAACCCGCACTGGACCAGCTTGCGGAACCGCTGACCCCCTTCACTTCTTAGATTTTTCTAATATACATAATATTCATAACACAAGTTAATACAAGTACTTACCATAACATTCGAAGTTATCCTACGTATGTTTGTTCATGAAATTACAGATATTTCGTAAGCAATTGGAATATTATGTTTGCATAATAACACAAGTGTAGCTTAACGTAGTTAACACAGCATTGCGGTGTTAATACTGCGGTGCAGTATTCATATCTTTTTTATGTCGAATTAAATTTTCATAGTCCTGAGGTATGAAAGCGGCATTGTTGTAGAGGATCTAGTAAATGAATGAGTTAAAACTGGTTGGAGCTGAATGGGAAGCCATTATTAAATGCAATAATGAACCTTGTTTTATTCGTCTATGAACGTAGCCTTAAAAATGACTCTTGACTCTTTTATAAATGGACTGTATATGTTAGTGATACGAATAGTTGTACGCAATATCAAGCCAAATCACCTTATACTTTGCTACACACATACTAAATATAAGAAATTAAAGAGTTTAAAATATAAGAATTTTTAAAAGTAACAGGATTAATTATTAGACTCACCATTCTCATGTTAAAGGAATTGCAAAAAAAACAAAGCTAATAACAGAAACAAAATTTTTATAATAATTGTCTTAAATATCAGTTAAAAAATAATTATTGCTTTTCTTAATGGGAGTAACAATCAATAGACTTATTAAAGATTGGTTTACTGTTAAAATTAGATAAAATTAAAGATGCCTTTAATGGCATAATGTTTCGTGAGCCCATGTCGTTCAAATTTTACATTGATACCAATCTTTCAGTTTTAGAAATATTACCTATCGAATCTTAATCAGTATTTGATGAGACAAACCATTGGTGATGCTACTGCATGCGATTTGCCCGCAGTCTTTTTCTTCTTGCTAGGCTTTGATACTTCAGTTCAGTTTTTTTTTCTTATTTCCTTTACGTTATTTTAGTTAGTTTCTTTATCTATTAAATTGTATTTGAAAATTTGCATTATGTGTTTTTAATTTTGTTTGTTAGCGTTTTCTTTTTTAAGATACCCATGATGTTTTCTATAAGTAGTTTAAGTTATGATGATTTCTTCTATTTAGCCTCACGAATCATCCTTGGCAGGAATCGGTGTTCTTTTGTGAGGATATATGGTCTGTCAAATCTAATGTAATGGTTGGTGCGATCCAGAATATGATCAATGACTGCAGACTTCCAGAGCACCTATATTTTACATCAGCTATATGTTCCTTGACACGGGTTTTAATTGATCTTTTAGTTTGCCACATCAAGTTTGCACAATCAAGCTTGAACACTCCTGCATCATCTAGAGGGATATTACACTTGGTACATATGGTAAAAACAGACTAATCTTTCTCGGGTGTTTGTAATAAGTTTTGGTCGCTTGATTTTTTTCTTTAAAATTTTGTCCGTGACTCCTCTGATATTTGTTAATAGCAGGATCTCGACTCCCAATCAAGCTCTCTCATTATTTGCTGAGTGGCTAAAGATGCGTGTGTTTTAGCGTTATCATTATGAAAAACCACATCCTTTCTGTTGATCAAGTCTCATCAGCCGTCCGCTTTTGGTCTTTGTCAGTTGGGTCTTTCCGATATACGGAGCTCTGGCGAAGAGTTTGGAGCCTTAGTTCCCCTCTATCGCATTTTCAATACAGGCTGTATTAAATTTGTGTAGTTCTTGACTCATACATTTGGAGATCTGGCTATTCAGTTGCCGATAGTTTGACGCATCAGTTGTTGACTGCGGCTTCATCCCACGCCTGACCTTCATGAGTGTGATTTTTGAAAATGATTGTGTCGCATTTTCCCTTTTTTGTAGTAAAACTTCAAAATGTATCGAATTTCTTCGTTAGATTCACTCATTTTGGCGGACGGAAAAAGAATAGAAACATAGTGGGAAAAAGTTACTACTTTTTATTTTCTGTTTTTAAAATTTCATCTATTTAAAGGTTTAAAAACTAGCTATAAACAAACAGTACAACTAAAGAGATTATACTGAAACTTGTTTCTTATAAATTACGAAAAAGCTTCTTCCTCGGCCTAATAAAAGTTTACTGTTCTTTTTTTTACATGTCTGTCTGTATCTAGTCGATCATTGAAGTTAAGGGATCACCCAAAATATCACTTCAGTTCAGTTTTTTTCTTATTTCCTTTACGTTATTTTAGTTAGTTTCTTTATCTATTAAATTGTATTTGAAAATTTGCATTATGTGTTTTAATTTTGTTTGTTAGCGTTTTCTTTTTAAGATACCCATGATGTTTTCTATAAGTAGTTTAAGTTATGATGATTTCTTCTATTTAGCCTCACGAATCATCCTTGGCAGGAATCGGTGTTCTTTTGTGAGGATATATGGTCTGTCAAATCTAATGTAATGGTTGGTGCGATCCAGAATATGATCAATGACTGCAGACTTCCAGAGCACCTATATTTTACATCAGCTATATGTTCCTTGACACGGGTTTTAATTGATCTTTTAGTTTGCCACATCAAGTTTGCACAATCAAGCTTGAACACTCCTGCATCATCTAGAGGGATATTACACTTGGTACATATGGTAAAAACAGACTAATCTTTATCGGGTGTTTGTAATAAGTTTTGGTCGCTTGATTTTTTTCTTTAAAATTTTGTCCGTGACTCCTCTGATATTTGTTAATAGCAGGATCTCGACTCCCAATCAAGCTTTCTCATTATTTGCTGAGTGGCTAAAGATGCGTGTGTTTTAGCGTTGTCATTATGAAAAACCACATCCTTTCTGTTGATCAAGTCTCATCAGCCGTCCGCTTTTGGTCTTTGTCAGTTGGGTCTTTCCGATATACGGAGCTCTGGCGAAGAGTTTGGAGCCTTAGTTCCCCTCTATCGCATTTTCAATACAGGCTGTATTAAATTTGTGTAGTTCTTGACTCATACATTTGGAGATCTGGCTATTCAGTTGCCGATAGTTTGACGCATCAGTTGTTGACTGCGGCTTCATCCCACGCCTGACCTTCATGAGTGTGATTTTTGAAAATGATTGTGACGCATTTTCCCTTTTTTGTAGTAAAACTTCAAAATGTATCGAATTTCTTCGTTAGATTCACTCATTTTGGCGGACGGAGAAAGAATAGAAACATAGTGGGAAAACGTTACTACTTTTTATTTTCTGTTTTTAAAATTTCATCTATTTAAAGGTTTAAAAACTAGCTATAAACAAACAGTACAACTAAAGAGATTATACTGAAACTTGTTTCTTATAAATTACGAAAAAGCTTCTTCCTCGGCCTAATAAAAGTTTACTGTTCTTTTTTTTACATGTCTGTCTGTATCTAGTCGATCATTGAAGTTAAGGGATCACCCAAAAATATCACTTCGGTTCAGTTGGTCTTGAAAGATCCGAATATGATGTACGGGTAAATGCTAATTATCTTTATTTATCATCGTATATATCGGCTCATACGTTTGATAAAAACGTAGAAATCGTATAACGAAAATAACGAAGGTGTTATGTACGGTAACACTATTTTATACTAATTCCAGTTAGGTAAAAGTGGTAGTAGTAAGTAAAAATGGATGCTTTAGAATATAGCTTCGAGATTAATCATGAATATTAATTTGTGGCGCATTAGCAATATCGATTATTGCACAGGTGATCGGTTTTGTATAATAAATCGAGGGTATTACTTAAGACTATATATTTTTTATGCAAAGGAAAGTAGATCTTTTGCGTTCCAGTGTATATGGTTTCAGTGTTACAATAACGTTTTATTAAAGCATTTGTGTTTAATACTTGGTATATGTTTCTATACAATAACGAGATACTCCTTTCCAATCAAAGTCCCAAATCGAGAAGGTAATGGCTCGTGAAATTTGTATCCTTTTGAAGTGCAGCGTTATGTAACGGCTTGATACGAAACATACAGCGATACCATTGCGGCTTCCATATATTACTTAGCGGTGCGCCGAAGAGAGGATTGATTTTAACTTTACTCGCTAGCTCGGCTACATAGTGGATAAAATTTATTGTACCGATAAATCTATACGTCTACCGTGTCTGTTGAACAGATTCAAAATGTATCCTGCTTTATAATTGCTGAAGCTTTATCTAAGCGAGAGTTCTTTTATCTGGGAAACATAAAGTGATACATCTCTTAATTACTTAAAAATGTCGATCTGGTGGTTAATGTATAATTGAAATATTTTCTACAATTAATAATACTTTAACTGCGCTAATCTTCATACATAAATAAATAGGTTGGAACATTATTATAAAGGCAACCGAATCACTTTTAATGTTACGAAATGTCATATTCTCACACACACACACACAGGTAAACCAAAACCATTTTTTTATGAGTACGACGGCAAACGATTCACCAGAGGTGCTGCAGATGCGTTTCCAGCTTTTAAGGATATCTGGGAGATGGGAGGGAGAATGTGGAGGGTGTGGGAAGGGGAAGTGGGCCTCCGGTTACCTCTCTCACCGATCAAAACGCTTGTACAACATGTAGTTCTTCTTCAACACACTCTATATAAAATGATTATACTACGCCTGTGTTCTCAGTACTTTAGAATTTGGTAGCAGCGTATGATGCTCACAATATCATACATACGAGTATATAAACAAAACAAAAATGTACAAAATAATTCTTTGAAAACCGCGAAAAAAAGCGCTTTTATGTAATATACATAGCGTCGACATGTATATAAATCTAAAAGATTGTATTTTATAGTTGTCAACTGCGCAGGAGATACTATAGTACTCTAAATGTACGCGCGCGTACTTTCATTTCCATGAAGTTACGTGTGTATGTAATATTTTATGTATTCCTGTGAACAAGTAGCTAATTAAAATCCATAAAGTGGGACACTTTTTGCTGTTTCAACTAATTACAATCTAAATTGAATTCCCATTAATCTTCTCACGAAGATTTATCGGTTCCGAAAGCTTTTATTTTTTCTAAACGATTGATTTCTTTCTAAGATAAATGTCTTTTGCCTGTAATTTAATACCTTTCATTCCCTCTATTTATTTCAATCCAAATTCAAAGGAAGGAAGTACAGGTTCTCATAAAGTTTGTAAGTTATTAGCGACTTGTACGTCGCTAGGTAATATATGTATGATTTTACTATAATGTCGGTTCGAAAAAATAATCATAATCTTTAAAATTTATCGAATAATACCAAAATGAAATGTAATGATGTAATCATTAAGTTTTTGCACATGCAAATAAGATTACAGGCACTAATTCTTATGCTATGTACTTCATTTACATACTAGAGGTATAATCTGTAACAATAATAAAAAATAATTATGAAAAAATTGTTATAATTTGTTAGTAATAGTTATAAATGTTGTATAAATTTAATACTAAGTAATGTACATATTTTATTTATTTATTTATTCTTTATTGTTAGCCTTAAGCTTATGGTTACAATGGGCGGACTTAATACCAAGTGGCATTCTCTACCAGTCAACCCTTGTTACGGTGAAAGGTAGTTGGCAGGTACAAAACAAAGAATAAAATGAAAAAAAAACTATAGGTGGAATCCAATAATAATAAGTTAATAAATACATATAAACACTCTATGTAAATAAATAAATATTTATAACATACAATACACAAAAACATATACAAATATATAAAAAAAACATAAATAAAAAAAAACGAAAATAGATAAGCTGAATGTTGTCAATGATCTATTAGGTAATCACGAACTAGAAATGATTTCCTGTTAGGAGCTGCTTTAATGTTATCGGGCAGGGCGTTCCAGAGGAGTATAGCTTGAACAGTAAAAGGAGAGTTATAGTATCCTGTATTATGTTGTGAAATGCGAATTTTAAGTTACATATTGTATTAATTAATTACATTATTATCATCTCTTTCTTCAAATGCAAACTTCACTTCGCCTAATCTGCCTGCTAGCCAACAAACGAGGCTCTGGCGACCGAATATTGGCGGAATATTCATCCGAGTACATTGCGGCTGGACCACTCAAGCGATCGTTAACTTTGATAACGAGAGATTGCATTTTACGTTGTTAGGCACGTAGGCCGCTGGTACTCAGATTTGCAGTCGGTCTCCTTAGCCTTTGTGTTATTTAAAAAAACACAATGCTTGAAATAATTATTTTGCTGTTAATTTTGTATTAGTTACTTTAATTGATTACACTGTCATCTGTTACAATGATTTTAATTTACTTCTTTTTACACGAGGTTTTGTATAATAAGAAACTAACATTATTGTGCTTCTTTATCATCAGTTTATTCAGGTCCACTGCCGCATATAGAGCTCTCCAAGAAAGCTAGCAAGTCGGCATACGTGTAAGCGATTGGCCATACTCTTAGTAGTTTTAGTAGTCTTAATAGTTTTGTGACAATGTTTGAAGAGAGCTGTGGCGGTACCTACGCGCTAAAGATGCAGCTCCCCATCACTAGTCGCTGGCAATTTGGTGCAGCATCTGTATATGTATCTTCCGGCATCATTCCGTTTCCGGAGTGTAAAATAAATATCAGATAGTCGTTGTTCTTCTCTTGTTTCCTCTGATATGAATGTTATTATTATTTATTAAAGCATAACAAGGTTACATATTATAGTGATAATGCGATTAAACGGGTAATTAATTAGCGGACATTTTGACCGAAAATGCGGTTATTTGTTGGGATTATTTCTCTATAAATAGTATTATTGAAAACTGTCTGTAATTATAATTGTTTTCAATTGTGAAATTAATCGTTTTCGATTTTATCGGAGGGTATTAAATTTCACTATTGAGATCAGTGCAAATTATTGAAAACTGAGTCTTTGTGGAAATGAGGATTTATTTAAGTTACGTTTAGTTTAATTTAAGGAAAAGTTTTTAATGTAGTGATTATCACGATGTAAAATGCACTATTCCTCGTTTTAATCAGCTAATCCTAGATTCTTGATTGAGACGAGATTTGTTCTTTTTTTATTATACTGAGTATTTATTTATTTCGTAATATTTGTTTTTATTCTTCGTCTTAGCATTTCGCCATTTTTTCCGGTACGTTACTTATTCTCTTCAGATAATCCTTTGACACGCATATCCGGTAGTACGACATCCCGATTTCGTTTTTGCGTTTTCTTTGAAATTTGTCTTGTGGTATTGGCATACGAAAACATATGGAACGTATTTTACCAATTGTCGCAAGATTTGTGACCGAATCATCGTAGGCGGCTCTCCGGTAACTTGTCGTGTGATTACTTATAAAATCCAGATGTGATCTGTCTCTGCAGGCCGTATGAGGAACTTCAAAGATGCTCAGCGGGTTACATAAAGGGTTATATTCTCAATGCTTATCTGCTTGATAGAATCTGCAACGATGATAACCGCACCAGAACTAAGGGTCCTAAGAATTAGCAAGCTGAAGTAGATATGGGTCGGCTACATAGCTCACAGAACCGCCAACCGTTGGAGAAAAAGGTCTTCGAGTAGTAATCTCGTATAGATAAACGTAGAGTGTATGACGACCCCCCGGGAGGAAGCAGTGTTGCGGGCAGGTATCATCATATACGCGTGGTTTGTGGCCTATGTTCAGCAGCGCAGTAATGAATGTATTCAAAATTGAGTTTTTTTAAAATACTAAATTACATATTTAAATTGTTAAGTAAAGTGAACTAGCAGCCTGAACATGTCCTACAGAGGGTCCGAAACGCCGTGCGAATTGGCGAACTGCAGATATCCTAGAAACATATTTTATTATTTCTCGGACTAGCAGGTTTCTTCATGATGTGTGTGTTTCCTACACCGCCGATAACGTGGTATATCAAGCATTTTAAAATTTGCAATTAACAATAAATTGCCATTTACTGTATCCATAACATTTTGTTACCCTTTTACATTTTTTCCCTCTATGATTTTTATAATGTCTCTGTCTTGGACAGTTGTACTTGGTAACATAATAGATTATTGACATTTCACTAATTATTATACTATTTACACTATTATAAATTATTTAAACTTTGTTTATAATAATATTAAACCGATACGATACGTACGATAAATAAATAGACTTAAATCCTATAGACCAAAAATGTACTTAACGTCAAAAGTATTTCTTCTAAGTAAATATTAAAATAATATGGTGGTGGTAATATGTGTGATGTTGTTACCTTATGGTGGCAACGTAAGAAAATCTGCCACACTCTTTCTCTGTGGGTGTCGTGAAACGTGAAACTGTTAGACAGTTGTAATAAATAATAAAACACTCGTGCTTAGCTATTTATATCTTTTATCGCTATGTCGACGTAAACCTTACGTTATAATGAAAAGGTATATGAATGTGTACTTTCCGTCTTTTTTATAATTATTCGTGCAACCAACGTACACTGATAAGACTGGTATTCATTAAAATGAAAACGAAGAGCATCCTTATAAAATGGTGTACAAAAACTCGTACTATCTTTACATCTTTTCTGAAGCTACTTAAATAAAAAATGTTTTGACGTAGCATTTCGCAAGAATATTTTGTATTTTGAATAAGAATGTCGGGCAAAAAGCTGTGAACGAACTGAACTGAACTATTGGAACAGATAATGTATAGCTATCATAATGGGCTATCCATTAAAGAAAATAAGAAGATGCGCTTAAATCATCGAATATTCATACGATTTAAACATACATTAAAACACAGCCACAAAGACAGATTTTGTGTATGTAAACCGCCAATAACACAGCTAATTACGTGCAATCGATATAACACAGTACCATCACGAATAGAATGATGAATGCTGAAAGACCCACCGTCTCGTCTTGGCGCCTGATTTAAGTTGCACGGACGAGAACTCTTATTAACTTTCTGTCAACTACCCCAGACAATATTTCATTTGTAACAATATGATTTTAAATTAACTAATTAAGCACTTATCTTACATGGCAAAATTTCAACTTAAGCAAGCTCAAGACTACGAAACACTATGACAAATTTAACAATGCTCCAAAACTTTGTTGGAAGTTAAAGTTATGGTAATTTAGTTTACCCAAGTTATTCGTTCAGCCGTCTGGAGCTAAGAATGATACTGGTGTTTTGAGCTATGGATACAGATTTAAAATCCGTCTACGGAATCTATAATTATTTAAACTTACATACCAAAAACTACGTACATTTTTATACTACACACATCAAAAAAGTCTAAGCAACATCCACGATATTACAAATTTACCATTTATATTAATTAATTTCTAAGTCTTTACTCTTCAAAGTGCGTAGGTATGTAAACTTAAAAAAAAGGTAAAAAACAAATTTCGATTGTTTTGTTTTTTTTCATAAAATTAAATGAAAGGGAATTTGTTTGCATTTTAGTGCGTTTTTATTGCTACGTTTAGTATTGATTTTATAATTTTACTAACCATTTAAATAAAGTTAGCGACAAAATTAAATCGGCAAGACCGGTACATACAACTGACTGCGAGGAACATTGAGTGAAAATTTTAGCATTTTTATGCTAAGTATATTTAGTTTCTTTGTAGTTTTTGGCATATACTAGGTTATTTTATTGCTTATGAATGACCGAGAGCGACAGCTGGGGTACTCACCCTATTCGTGAACGAATGTTGTTTGTGGAATTTGAATTGCTACTGTCGGTAAGGCCGTTCATTTAGTATATTAAATACAGTTAATTTTCCCGTCTTGTAGCGGCATAAGAATCCGTGGCCGTGTGGTGTCATAGTAGCAGATTAAGGAAAAAGTGTTAGTAAATATCATGACGATCTTCGGCCGAAAATCTGTCTGAGAGGCTCTCCCGGAAAGTCGTAAAGCAGATTGAAATAGCCCATTCAGCTAGTAGAGTCGTGCCAAATGAACCCCTAATCTCTGCCCACCCCTGTTAGTGACAGTTATATGTGCTTGTATGTATATATAAAAGCCACATACTTCATCATCTCATTGCTGTACACCATCTGCCTTTTATATATTTCGCTTCACCTCAGTCACTCCGTGACCACGGCTGCTGTAAGGCGCTTGAAACGTCGGGAATACAAAAACAAAATTAAACGCTATAAAATCCGTAAATAATCATCATTTGACCTTACTACAAGTCCGCTGTTGAACATAGTCCTCCTCCAAAGATTGCCATAAAGCTCGGTCCTTAGCCACCTGCATCCATCGACTTCCCGCAACATTGCGCAGGTCGTCACTCCAGCTTGTGGGGGTCGTCCCACACTGCGTTTCCCTGTACGTGGCTGCCACTCGAGAACCTTTTTTCCCCAACGGTTGTCGGTTCTGCAAGATATGTGGCCGGCCTATTGCCACTTCAGCTTGCTGATCTTTGCGACTATGTCGGTTACCTTAGTTCTGCTGCGGATCCATAGCGCGCTGACCAACATTGAGCTTTCTCATCCGGCCTGCAGTGAAGGACATCATCATCATTACTGGCAACACGCACTGGTTGTATACTTTGCTTTTGAGGTTTTGTGGTATACTCGACGAGAAAATATAACGTAGTTTCCCGAACGCAGCCCAGCCGAGTTGGATTCGTCGATTGACCTCTGAGTCGAAGTTTTTTTTTTTTTTATGAAAAAATAGGCCTGCGTTTGACCTCAATCTTGCCCGATGGAAAGCGAAGATGAGGCCTAGGATGGTACACGCTTGCCTAGATGTCTGTTCACTTTGGCCTTGAAGATATCCAGGTTATAGGCCTCCGGAAAAACCGACCTCGGCTGAGAGTTCCCCTCCTTAGCCGTCCGCACAAAGAAAGAAGAGGCAAACCGCCTCGTGCGTAATGGAGGAATGTCTACAACATAAGGGTGGAAATTCTCGCCGCGTCTAGTCGTTCGGTGATGGAAAGGGGAAGAGGGTATTAGGTTATGCAAAACCTCCGCACACTCTCCGAAATGAATTCGATAAAAAACCGAGAGGCAGGCCACTCGTCTACGGTGTTCGAGGCTTTGAAGTTTTGCCTCTACTAGTGAGTCACTGCCTATGATCCTCTTCGCTCGGCGCTCCAACGAGTCCAAAGCATCAAGCTGATGTTTAGCCGAACCATCCCAGAGGTGGGAACAGTATTCCATGCAAGAGCGGACTTGAGCTTTGTATAGATTTAAGAGCTGCTCCGATGTGAAGTACCGTCTCACCCCCGAGAGGATACTTAGTTTTTTGGCAGCAGTGTTTGCTATGGACTCGATGTAACGACCGAAATTTAGGTTAGAAGAGAGATCTAGACCTAAGAGCGCAAGACGGTCATTTACCGGAACGGAGACATTCCGGAAAGTCGGAGTCAGTTGGAATGGACTCCGTTTCGCCGAAAAAAGACAAGCCTGTGTTTTAGAGGGGTTAAACTCGACCAAATTGGCATCACCCCATTGGGAAACAGCCTCCAAAGTCGAGTTCACCCCCTCAATCATCGATTCTCTGAAAGACTGGACTTTTGCCCCAGACTTAGCATCGGACAAGTATCTCCCCGAGACTGTGCTGTCATCTGCATACCCAAAGATATCGGGTGTTACCAGCAGGTCGTTGATGTGCAGCAAAAAAAGAGTCGCGGAGAGCACAGACTCCTGAGACACACCGGCATTAATATCATGGAGATCGGACGAGGCGCCATTAACGACAACCCGAATCGATCTGTTCCTCAGGAAATCCTCGATCCAGATGCAAAGCTCGGGAGCAATACCATATGCCGGAAGCTTGCCAATGAGACTTGCGTGCCAGACCCTGTCGAAAGCCTTAGAGATATCAAGAGACACGGCAAGAGCTTCACCGTGTCTCTCAATGGCTTCGCTCCAGTGGTGAATAGCATACACAAGAAGATCCCCAGTAGATCGGCCTCAACGAAACCCGAATTGACGGTCACTGAGGAGGTCGTTGTCCTCCAGGTATGCAAGGAGGCGGTTGTTTAAAAGGCGCTCCATAACCTTACAGAGTATAGAGGTGATTGCGATAGGTCGGTAGTTGGCAGGGTCGGCACGACTTCCTTTCTTAGGTACAGGTTGGACATTGGCAATCTTCCAGGACTTCGGAACTTGACCAGTCCTCAGGGACAAGCGATAGAGGCGAGTCAGAACAGGAGACAACTCAGGCGCACATGACCGCAAGACAATGGCAGGAATGCCGTCAGGCCCACTAGCCTTATTCACATCTAGAGTTCTGAGTATTTTGAGTACCTCTTTTTGCTGAATGTGTACCTCAGGCATTGCAGTCACAACGAGGTAGCAAAGGTGGGCATTTATCAGCTGCATCTAGTTGTGAATTCTTCGCAAATGGAGAGGCAAACATGTCTGCTTTCTCTTTGGCGGTGTGAGCTAATGAGCCATCAAACTTCTGCAATGGCGGGAAAGAAGACCGGCAGAAATTGGCTTCGACCGATTTGGCAAGAGACCAGAAAGCTTTACTCCCGGATGGGTAAGACGCTAGTTTGGCTCCAATACGGCCAATATGGTCGAAGCGGGCCTTGCGGAGGGCACGTTTGCAGGACTTAGCAGCACTATTGAAGGCTCTTTTCAGTTTCGGGACATTCGGTGCTTTGTGGGCTCGAGCATCCGCCCACTCTTGGTAAGCTAAGTGCTTAAGTGCTTCGGCACTATCACACTCAGAGTTGAACCAAGGGCGGGCTCTCACATGGAGTGAGATATCAGAATATGGAACAAAATATTCCATAACCTGATATATCACTCCAGAAACAGCATCCGCGCAGCACGCCGGGTCGTCTGAAGAGAAGCATAAGTGCTGCCATGGGTAGGATGCAAAGAAATGCCGCATCTCATCCCAATCAGCTGACTTGTATCGCCATACACGCCTAGTCCCCACGTGTTCGGGTTCAGGTGGCGAGTAGACAGACACAGATTTCACCAGACAGTGGTCGGAGCTACCTAACGGGGAGGAGACTGCAACTTGATATCGGTCTGGATCAGTTGTCATCAGAAAGTCCAAGCAATTGGCCGGGTGGCCATCAATATCAGGTATCCGAGTAGCGCCAGCTACCACTTGGGAGAGACCTAGCGGTAGAGCAAATGCGTATGCTAATCTCCCGGCATGGTCAGTGTTTAGGTATGGGTACAGCCACTCCTGGTGGTGGGCGTTGAAATCCCCCAGAACAACTAGCTGCGCTGACGGGTACCTGAGCTGAGCTTTTCCGCAGAGTCAGTTAGGTACTGAAAGAGCCTGGTCGTCTCCATGTTGTCGGTATGCGACCGATAAACACTGGCATAGAGTATCTGCTCCAAGCCAGTGTTCACCAGAACCCACAATACGGAAAAACTGGAATCTTCTAGGTTATGGAGACGTCGACAGCAGATGTCATCGCGAACATACACGCAGGTGCCAGCGCGAGATTTGAAGTTGTGTTCCAGGGTGTAACCTGGGTAGTGCAAGTATGCTGCATCAGCTGGACATCTGATTTGCGTCTCCGTGAGGAACAGCAGATGTGGTTTTTCAGTCTCAAGGTGGTGATGGACTGGAACGAGATTGGAGTGCAGACCTCGGATGTTGGAGAGGTGCACTTTTAGTGCAAGGGAGTGCAACCGCTGTTTAACCAGTTTCTTATTTTTAACTTTTTCCATTGTTATTTTTGGTGAACAGACAGACAGAAAGGGGACAGTTAGGCGAGGCATAGCTAAAACGAATACCAAGCGGTACAATCATAGTGCTGCACTGATGGGAGACTGGTCTGGAGCGCGCGGGGACGCCCTAACCCCCCCCCCCAAAGATGTTCACCAGGCCCTCGCATCTGGTCGCCAACCAGCACGATGACGCATCCTGGGATTTTTCGCGAGTTGGCGGGGCAGCCTTTCATAGGTGGCTAACCTACTAGTTGGGCCCCCTACTACCTGCGGTCGGCCAGCGGAAGACCGTGCTTAGGATCCCGCTACCCTCCTCGAACAGTCACCCAGTACAGACACCACGCAGTACCGGAACCGGTTCGCTCCACCATGCAACTGCCTAGACTCCCCTTCCAAGATGGCTACTCATGGCATCATGCCGAAACGCGATAAAAATCACTTGGCAGCAAGGCTTTGCCAAGAGGGTGGTAACAAACCGCGGCCGAAACCTACCACCAGATGGTGCCGTTCATTTGGCGCTACGGACGCGAACAGCATTATCCCTCAGTTGGACTTACCTAATCGGACAATTTGTCCCAGGTATACGTACTCGTCTACAACTTTGAGCCTATTGTTCCCAACCACAACCGGTATTGGTGTGACATGGACGTTTGACATGAACTTCGTCTTGTCCATGTTCATCTTAAGACCAATCTTTTGGGAAACGTTATTGAGGTCATTAAGCATTGTACTAAGCTCCTCCAGCGGTCCTGCCATAAGAACTATGTCGTCGGCAAATCGAAGGTGAGTGATGTATTCGCCATTGATGTTGATACCGTATCCTTTCCAGTTCAGCTGCTTGAAAACATCTTCCAATGCAGCGGTGAAGAGTTTCGGGGATATGACATCACCCTGTCTTACACCTTTCTGCAGTTGGATTGGTTTCGTACTCTGATTCTGTACTCGGATAGACATCGTAGCCTCATTGTATAAACACCACAGCACTTCGATATACCGTGAGTCTATCTGGCACCGCTGGAGACACTGTAGCACCGCCCAAATTTCGACTGAATCGAAGGCTTTCTCATAGTCCACATACGCCAGACATAATGGCAAATTGTACTCCTCGGCCTTTTGTACAATCTGGCGAAGAGTATGTATGTGGTCTATGGTACTATAGCCTTTTCGGAATCCGGCTTGTTCGGGAGGCTGGAAGACGTCAAGTCTGTTCATTAGACGATTTGAGATGACTCTCGAAAACAGTACGTAGACGCGGCTTAGAAGCGATATCGGTCTATAATTCTTCAGAAGGCAGTTATCCCCTTTCTTGAAGAATAGGACAACCACGCTTCTACTCCACGCTTTCGGCGTAACACCGCCATGAATGACGGAATTAAACAGCTTCTGAAGGACAACAAGTATCGGTTTTCCACCCGCTTTCAGAAGCTCAGCTGTAATTCCGTCCTCACCCGGCGCCTTGCCGTTTTTAAGCTGTTTGATAGCCATCCTAATCTCGCCCAGACTGACGTCCGGGATGTTATCGGAATAATGTCGGATAAGCTTGGCTCTTGGGTCGTTACTCACATCAGTGTGTGGTTTCAACGACGTTATGTACGTAAAGTCCGTAAAATCTCTCGATCTCACTCAAAATCTCGGCTCCAGCGGAAATAACTGCGCCGCTTTCGGTCTTCAGCTTGGTCAGTTGGCTCTTTCCGATAAACAGATCTCTGGCGAAGACTTTGGAGCCTTGGTTTCGCTCTACCGCTTTTTCAATACAGGCTGTATTAAATTTGGGTAAGTCTTGCCTCATACATTTAGAGATCTGTCTATTCAGTTGTCGATACGCTGACGCATCCGTTGTAGACTGCAGCTTTATCTCACGCCTGGCTTTCATGAGTTTAAGAGCTTTTGGGGCTTGTTCGTGTGGCGGGTCCTGCAAAACTTAGCTCCTACCGCATGGACAGTTTCCACTAGCATGCTATTTGTATCGTCCACTGTAACGCAATCTTCTAGGCACTGAAAGCGATTATGCAATTCAAGCTGAAAGCTATCGGGGAGCCGTAAATAATAGTTTCATTCAAATGTGTAGTGTTCGCGTAAAAACAAGAAATCATCATAAATAAATAATTAAAATATTAAAAAAATAAAGGGTGATTAACGGAAAATATGCCAGTTTCTACTTTAAATGTCTCCATTACTATCATTATTGCATATTTGATTCTGTATGTGTTGTGTGTTGTAGCTTACACAAACCTACGAGGAAATTTAAATCAAAATATGAAGATACTTGATCTTTGATTGGATTCAATGAGGTTCCCAATTAAAGCTTATTGATTCCAATTAATGACTAGTTGCATTGCGCAGTATTTGAACGTACCTTACATATCGGGTAGCTTTAAGTTAAATATGAATTCTCTTCAACCCGATAAGTGTATTAACTATTTATTTACGTATGTATCTTTCAAAATTTGTTTTTCATATCATAATTTTGAAGTCGATGATGAGATGTATTCAAATTTGAGATCCATAGTAGCCCTGAATTTAAATATAAATCTTCTTTTAAATCAGCCTATACGTCCACAGCAACACATAGGGCTTTCCGTAAATGCGTTGCATGCCAAGCAGGGATAATTGGCTCTTATAACATTGGGCATGAGAAATGGCGAATGCAGTACCGGTACTCGCGGATAGGTGAATGGGCCAATCGAGAAGGCGTCTCATCTTTTGGGGAGAGATTACCGTAGCCTACGTACATTTGCAACACCAGAGGATATTTGGGAGGTGGGAGGGATAATTGAGGGGGGAGGGCTCCAGTACATCGCCCGGACGAACAGCCCGCCGCTCACGAACGAAAACGTAAAGAAAGAAGTAGAAGAGTTTGAAGAAAAAGTTAAAACTTAATCCTCTCTCTAGAGATACTACTCCCCATGAGTAGTTTGTGGATTTTGAGTTCAGCATATTTAGTAGGGCATTACTGCCAACAATCTGTCGACAAAGCCTCAGTCGTTAGTCACCAGGTGCAAATGAGATTGACCTTTGAAGAAGAAATTTTTTTATTTTCTCTTATACCTCCTTTATAAACTAAGTTACTAGATAACGTACATTGATAAATTTATTGATAAACCCACACAAGTGTCGTAGGTGCAAAACAATACTGTGAAATAAACATCAAGTAACGTTAATAACTTAACATCGTACGCTCCCTAATCACTCCCTTGTGGCCTGTTTCTAACGCTGAAAAACATCAGAGTATTCAAAGATACGAGTTAACAATGCCATTGGCATTTTATTCTTGGTTTATTTTACGTAAACACGGCAGTATTTTTTTGTTTAAGTTTCGAAATTACAAATCGAATTTTAGTATTGAAAAAGATAGTTTTAGATTGTTATCTATCATCGTTAAATACAGACTTCAATCACACCTGAAATGTTCACAGACAGGGCTAGCCTTAAGTTCCAGAAAACGTGAAAAAAATTACTCCGGTCGAGCCGGCCCATTCGAGCAGCAGCAAAACTCGCCGCTTTTTATAATCCAGTAATTTCTGGATATATAGCACCACCAGACTATATGGTTGTTAGATGACAACCCAGAACTCATCTCTGGAGTACTGGAGTTACTCCATAACAACGTTAGATCCAGCCACCACATTCCCCTGATTTTAGTCCAATTGATTTCGGTTGGTTTCATCCTTTAAATCGAAGAGACAGGGCCATTCCTTACTCTTACTCCACCTAACGAAAAGCCTAGCGAAAAGCCTTACATAAGGAAATAATGGATGGTAACTAACATGGAAGGTATCAATTAGTAAGAAAGGTGCTATGTATGAAATATGGTGACAAAAACTAGGTAACTTTGTTTTTTAATCATTTTTATACGTGGGTGGCTTTTATCCGAATTTCCTCATATATTGTTCTATTTTATAGTCCTACCAATACTTTTTTCTTTAGCAGCCTCTAAATGAAATTAAATATATGCCTAGGTATGTTTTACGAGTACAAACAAGTGTAACTAAATTAAAAAGTCCACATAAGAACATAAGCCTATCTCAATGATACCATGCTTGGCTAGCGGATTGTCGATCGTATTACTAGACACCTCGCTCCTTAAGATGACATGGCTGATTATATACTAATTTAATTATTGGACGATTCAATTTAGCTATAACTACTTAACATTTATGATAATATTTATTACTTTTATTTTGCTATTATAGGTAGGACTGGATTTCATTAATTACATTTACGAGAGTTGTTTGAAACTCCTTTTAAATACGAGTATATATAGCCAATAATATTAATTTCCAATACAAACGTCAATTTTTCGTACGTACGTGATTATATAATATAAGGAAGAGTTAGAATTTCAAATAGTTTGACACACAGTAGTATTTCGCTGGAAACAGTGGTAATAGAAGCGCGACATCTGTCGCCATACGTTTAGAATGTAAATCTGTTTGAAAATTTTGGCGGAAATCGTCAAAAATCAACTGTATTCCTGTTACTGTGCTTGACACTTCCTCCGACATTATCTTATCAGCCTAATATAGTAAAATGTTAATGCCCACTGGTGGGGAAAGGCTTCCTACTCAAATATCTGAGAGGTTTTTAGAGCCGGGCAGGGTCGAACTTCGAAGGAGCAATCTTTACATGTCCTCGAAATAATATTTTTATTATTTCTCCAACAAGTGATAAATTCAGCACTTAAAATTACGGTCAACAATTGTAGAGGTACTGGGGATCGAACAAAGGTAACTCGCGCTCGATGGAACTAAAGCGATCGCCTTATCCACTAGCCTTACATGTGGGTAGGTAAAGACTATGTGGGATGTCCACAACTGGCGACATTGTAATGCTTCTGATTCACAATGGCAGTACATAATCAATAAAATTGATGTACATATTATTTCCGCAAAGATAAGGAAAGTAAAATTTAAACAATGTCTTTAAGTACCTAATCATCATTTATTATTAAAATGTAAAGCTTCAATATAATGAACAAGAAGCAAATCAATCTCTGACTTAAAGCAAACGGAAATTTCTGCGCTTTAAGCAACTGATTGATATCTGATTCGGATACAGGGTAAGGTTGTTAAATTGTGATTTTACACTGTAATTTTTCATTTAGAATCTTTAGGTCTTGCGACAAAACTCCGCTTCTGTCAAGAACTTTTTACATAAATTTATAGGTTTTTTATTACTTCAGAAATACACATATATAGTTCCTGGTTATTCTTATCTTATTTGGCTAATTATTTATCATAGTTGTTTATAGATAAACAACCGTTTCATCTATATTGATAAGTAATATATGTAGGATTAGTATTTTGTTTAGATGATTCTGAAGAATCTATTGGTGTAATCAATTGTGAAAAAAATGAAATTACTTTGAACAAAAAATAGTTTAAGCAGAAAGAAACGAAAAATTTATTTTACGCGATTATGTCACAAATCGCATGAATTCTGATAAAACAAAACACAAATCAAATTTCAAATCTATCTCAGTTCGTTGTTGGAATAAGGGTAGTGGAAAAAAGGTTCATCAAATTTATGTATGATCGGTTAAACTGGATCAGATTAAAAATAACGTCACAATATTAAATAGGTGTATGGTAAGACTAAAGTAGAGCAGGGCTCGTGTGGAGGCTTTGTTCGCCAACAGTTCTCAGTTTTACAAGCTACTTCTGCTTCAAATCATTTATCCTTAAGGTCTAGAGACTAGTTCGGTTATCCTAGTTCTGCTGCGATTGCCTACTTTCCCAGAACTGAAGATCAGAAAGAATCTGCCAAAATAGATCAGAATCGATAAACATCGTTTTGTCATCTCAGTTGTCCGCTGAGCCCCTTGAATAACACCCACTCGTTAAACATTGTTTATTAAATTAACCTTTATCTTAAAATTTTGACGTATGGTTCACTATATTACATTGCACTTTAGATTATATACTATATATCACAGTACATTTTACATTATAAGTTAAAACTTTTTGTGTTACATAAAAAAGAGATTTTTTTTATTTATGAGAAATGTTGTCATTTGATTGAATTATTTGGTCGAATAGCTTTAAAAATGAGTCTTATACAAAATATTGGTGGAACCGTATATGTTCTAGTCACATGATTATTATTGAAAATTATTGTTTTGTCTTCAGGCTGAGTTTTCTTCTGGTTTAAATTATACGCATCTAAATTATAAAGCTGACAACTCACGAAACTTGCGTTAGCGTGAAGCGCAGTAACTAAATCGGTTGCTAGGAGCATCCATCTATTACACAGCGGCGCACCAAAGTGGATTGGTTTTAGCGCGAATCGCTCTCCGAGCTGTATGTCTGACAAAATTTATTGTATCCACAGTCAACGTCCCGTATCCAACGCCTCATAAATCCTGACAATTTTTTATGTAACAATATATTGTTATATACTATATTACTTTATTTATACGATAAATAGCACTTTCTTAAGTACTTACATTTATATTTTATTTTATGTATTTATTTTCTCTGAAAAAGTCAAATATTAAAACAGCTTTTCCTCCTTTCTTCGGTTTTTAACATTAATGCTCTTGATGATTTTTAAAAGACATTGATTTTAATTAATTATGTAAATCTCCGTTTATTTTTTAAGTACGATTCCATTTAAGGTGTAAAGGGGAACTTGCCATCTTTTTCTCCAAAAATCAACTTCCGCTGCTCGCGAGGTACAGGCACTCCGCTCACCAACCATTTTGCCCTCCCGGCATGATCAGCAGGCAAATCTTGCATGGGTGACATCTGTTGCTGGCGCTTTCATAAATAGGTCTTTGTTCTGCGGTATTCTTATATAGGCTAATTATAAAAAGAAGAATATTATTTTTATTCGTTTCTATGCATTAAAGTAACATTTAGACGAAAACTACTTTCATTAGGCCGCGAAGGCGATATAGTGTTGTTTAATAAAAGTGTGAGTCTATTTAAACGCTCCATCAACTAAAATGTACGGTAGCGTCAAAATGAAACGTATAAGAGTACGAGTACCCATTGTAAATTAAGTGGCAGCTGGTAGCAGCCGTACGGTTAAAAGTGAAGATTTAGCAAGTATACCTAATTGGGTGTTGTTTAAATAAGCATCTTTTATATAGAGTGTTATCAGATAACAATTTTCATTATGCTATTATTTTATAATGGTCAATTTTTCATTTAATGATGTATTTATGTAAACAGGTACAGGGACAGGGTGGTTGCAGTTTCCATTACTTCTACGATGAGCATTTCGTAAATAAGAACTAATAAACATATAATAATCTAACCCAAGTCACTCGTGTATTATAATTGTGCATACTTTAAGGTTAACGGCCTGCGCCATTTTATTTTACGATGACTGTAATACGAAATTCCACTGACCCACGAATCTTAAAGTCCTTCCACGTCACGAAACCTAAAGAACTATAAACCTTACAAACTTGAAATTTGATAGGTAGGATCTTGATAGTGTGTAGGTATCCTATGAAGTTTTTCGCGAAAAACTTTCCGTAAAGAGGTGAAGTTAGGGTTGCATGCCAGCTCGAAATTCCTATCTTTTGAAGTTAGAGACATTAAAATTGGAATTTAGGTTAATACTTTGAAACATATTTTTTTTTTCCATTAGTTTTAAATATTATACAATATTTATTGAAAAAGCTTTACAAAACTTTATAAATTTTGTTTGACGTATTACGAAAAACGGAGATCTAACACTGAACTTTTTCATAGCAATATATATTCCACGTCGAAATTGAGCTTTGTTGGTCAGCTGGTATTGGATTTATGACATGGCCTTTGATATACGGACGTAAATAGACGAGCGATCTAAGTAGAAACAAGATAAACAGTGCGTATGCTTTAAATAAAACCTTGCAGTAAATTTTCCTTAAATTTTAGATAGGCCTTTATTTATTTAAACCTAATTTACAATAACATTTATTAAATAGATGGACCTAATATCTGAGGCATCTTCCACCTACGGTTAATTTAGAGATAAAATGAAGAAGGTGTTTCGATATCAATTGCTGTGAGAGTACACACTACACAATACTTTAATTATGTATAATAATATTCTTGCATTTTGTGTGTGTGTGTTACTGATTTCTGCCCCTACGAGTATCGCCACTAGTCATTGGTATACAAATGATATGTACACTGAAACTTCTGGGTAATATAATTATTAAATATTGAAAATAATAAAGCAGAGCGAATACCGCCTTGACGAATCCCAGCATGTATATCATACCTACTATATGACGACTAATCAATGCGAACCTTCTGCCGGCACCCACGAAGATAAGTAGAGAACCGATTCTTAATAGCATCAATAAATAATAGCATAACTAATAGTGACGGATGGTGTTAAAGACGTTTAAAAAGTCAACCAAAGCCAGTAAGCTCAATTTAATATTCTTTATACATGCTCCAATATCACCAGTAACATTGAGCGCGGAAACAGTACTGTAACTAGGCTTGAATCAAGACTGTAAGGTGCTTAACAGGTTATTACAATAGACTAACTGTGACAGCTACTTGCGCACACAGGCCTCGAGTATTTTAGATAGTAAGGGAAGAATGGAAATAGTTAGGAATTGGGAGCAGGAAGAAGTAATTGGAGACTATGGCAGAGGAATAATGTCAGTTAATAAAATGAGACCACTGGCAGAAGATGGTCATGGATGTAAACAATCATTCGGTGGCTAATGGTATTGCATCCCAGCGAATTTTATTTGATGAAGCGGATGATATTTAGGATCTCATCCGTCGCTACTGACGAGAAGCGAAAAGGGTCGATATAAGAACGAGGTAATCTTGTTAGGTTTGGTGATCCAGAGGAACGTAGGAGACGAAATGATGATTAATATCATCCAAACCAATTGTCTCATTGAAGTAATAATGTGACTGTTTGCCAATACCCATAGTCCCGAGGAACTACCTAACTACTAGGCAAAAGCTATAAGTATTATTACAAAAGTATCGACGTTTAGCATTACGTATCAACTGATTAGACCAATTCCATGCCCTTTTAAAAAGGATTAAGTTTTCATCATAAACCCTTTTTAAACTTGTGGAAAGTCGTCCGTCGTCCAAAGTACAGGTGGACGCTTGATAATTACTTTTTTTTTATTAAAAGCTTGTGTTAATTAAAAAACCCAAAAAGTAAATTGTCAATTAGTGCACCAACCTTTTCATTCATAAAGGGATTGATAACCATATTGTTCCAGTTAAGTTTAGAGGCATTATACACTGTTTCTACACCTAAACCTATTCAACTAAAACAACACATTTACAGAATTTTAGGCGGGGATTTGGGAGATTTGAAAGAGAAGAAAATTAAGTTACAACCGGAAAACTCAGGTGCATAGTGTTGGCCATAGATAGCGATAAGGGAAAGATACACTATATTTTGGAAAACTATTGAAATAATAATAATTTTATGCACTAGAGTTATATATAGACAAGAACAATGTATAACAAATAGTTTTTCAGTCTCTCACTTGGGACAGGCTGTAATAAGGATTATGATGATGATATTATGTACACTTTATAGTATAAGATAATAGACAGATAATATACATTAGGTATTTATGATAAAAGAATTCGATAACTTTTCCCTTACTTTCAAGTTAATACCAACACACATATAAAATCCGTATGTACATAAATGTAATAATGCTAGTGATAATAAAAAGGAAATTCAATTCGGTCTTTCCGTATATATTTCGTAGTGAGAGATCATTTCCAGAGGCAACTTCACACCATTAAATGTATTCGTACATTCTTAGTACACATCAAATATATATTTTATTCAGATATTCGCGGATTTTCTCATTCTCATTCTGTTTTATGAGAATGTTCTTCAGATTAAATATATTGCTGCAAAAGCTTAGGTATTTTTTATGTTTTTTGAATATCATGAGTTTCTATTTTTTTTTACTTGATTCGTAAGTTAATAATTCTATGCTAGCAGGCACTCACATTCCACCGATTAGTGATGTGAAGCAGAATGTTTTGTACAAGTTTACCGGTGCTGAGGCCACACAGCCGCCTGCTTCGCGTCACGAGTATGGGATATTTTTTCATGTATGGCATGCCAGCTTTTGTTGGCGGTTTATGGAAATATATGGTTCTATCTCTGTGTCAAGTTCACTGGAGCTTACTACTGGCTATATCTCTGAATGATGAATGTAAAAAACACTGCCTTCATAGCGAAAACTACCAACACCTTTTTCTGTTTCAGCCTTTGCTAGTTTAGAAAAGGTAAAACTAACGGTCATTTGTTTTGTCTCAGTGATTTGCTTCACCTCTTTAAATTGGGAAAAGTCCTAGTATCGCAAATAAAAGTCTGTTCAGTTACATATATGTTTCTTTTACTTTACTTGCATCTAGAATGCTTTAAGCATTATGTCCTTCTTTTGATCCTTTCAATATAAAACATCCGTACCAATTAAAAAATAATATTTTTACTTAATTGTAAGTATTAATTAAAAATGTTATTTTACACGACACAGGAGAAATTCCTACAGCGGAAAGAAACGTTTTAAAAAAAAAATATACAGTATATTATATTAATCCAGAGGGGTAAGCCTCTGCTTTTTTACTACATCTCTAGTCTCTACTACAGGCTTCCGTTTGGCACGATACTGTCACACCTCTCTCGCCTCGCTTACAATCACGCATCTTCGCATACATGTTCGACAGTTATGAGTCTCATTTTAAAACTCCGTCTAGGGCGTTCCTAGCCATCTCTGCCACTCATTTCTGCCGCAAACTTTGCTTTGTGCCGGTTTCCTCATTCATTCTTTTTACATGTCCGAATCACCGGAGCATTCGCTACAAAACGTCTTGCAAATCGCACTTTTCTCTTATTACACAATTTCTCACCCTATAATTTTTAAACTACTTTCACTACGTGGGGACTAACACGGCATTGTGGATTGCAATCTGACTTCCCAGCCATTAAGAATTTTGGTACGTGGTAGAGGCAAGCGGTGGCTTTGGTTGATGAGAGAGTAGAGTAGTTTTAGTTAGTGGAGAGTAAAAGTAGTTTTACATTTTTAGTTAGTTAGTTTTAGTTAATAGTTTTTAGTTTTCGTTCGAAGATATTTTAGCAATAGACTCGAATTGTACACTGACGGGACTTATGGTAATCTAAGTTTCACTTTCGTTACCTAACTAACGCAAACTCACTTTCTTGGCGTTATTATTTTAATGATATAACTTTTTGTAAATATAAGAGTTTCGCCTAGATATGCAAACATGGTAAAATATGTTTGTTATATACAACCTTAGTTATGCCTGCAGTTGCTGAAAATGCTGCGTAGTCTGCATTACTGGGTGGTAGACTCATTTTTTGCCTAGGAGCCATATGTTTTCACTCTCTTAGCAATATCTGCCGCCAGCCAACCTTGTTGTATCAATCTCATTGTTGTATTCTTGTTTAAAGGTATAGAGAGCGTATATATACAGGCTACAGGTATTTCATCTCAGTCCGCAGGGGTGACAACGCATTTGTAACCTTATTTTATTGAAGTTGTTTGCAGTTTCTCATAGGCTGGAGGAGCCACTTACCATTACCTGCGCTGTTAGCTCGTTTTTCTCCCCAATCCAAGAAAAAACACCGATTAGCTGTTAAAAAAATCTGTGAAACGTTAATAATCATACGCTTTGGCGACCGAACCGTAGCGGAATATCTATCCTAGTTTGCAGAACCCAAATCCCACAAACTGGTGATGGGGAGGAGTATCATTAGTAAGAGTGTACCGGGACTACGCTCACTAGTCCGCTTGCACAACTACACAACCATTAGTAATCCCAGTAGCTATATTAACCGTTATGCTAAATTACGGAGTATTTAGCCCTGCTATTTAATATAATAGGTAATCTAGTTTCTATTGTAACAAATGTTTATTGTAAAAGAATTGTAGACGGTTACGGTATAAAAATCTTTCCTATCTTCGAAAGAATTTTTGCAAATATTGCTAACATCGAAAAAGGAGGAATAGCGCTAAGGCTGTTACGTTTTACTGTGGTTGTAAAAAGGGTTGCCTAACTCAAGGGACTACTTTGTGTGCTGTTTATACATCACATAAACAATCGGAATATTAAAATGCATGTATTTTGATGTAAAAGAAAATAATTTTGTAATATTTTTTAAAGAATTGATTAATCTGAAGATATCTTAAGTACATGAGATTGAAATATATTAAACATCTCAGGAAATAAATTACTTTAAACGAGGACCAGACGGCAACGTGGCATACTGGTCGGTGTGCTTGACTGGTGAGCCGTAGGTCCTGGGTACGAATGCTTGCTGAATTCATTATTTGCGGCATTATTATATTCTTCCTTCTTTGCATGTGTAATCTATCCATATATTTGTGAAGTTGTCGCTATGGTCAAAAATCAGCTTAGGTGACATCATTATGATACGTAATTTCGGGTTTCTTATTTTTCGTCGTGTGTAAAGTGTTCCTCATTTTATTCTTACAAACTCATTACCATTATATAAGGAACCGAATACATGACACTCAACATCTTACTTCATAGTTAGGCAATTGCGAAATGAGTTAGTTTTCTTCGTGTTTTCTTAATTCGTTTTCCCGAAACAGCTCTCTTGTTTAACTTACATTATCAACATTTGCGCCTGAAAACATAGCCTTAATTCTCTTTTTATTGGTGTTGTTCTTTTGTTTTTTTGTAATGGCCCTTTATTTGAAAAATTGCAAAAAAATTTCTTATGTTACATTAAAAACCCCAAAAAAGAAATATTACTCTTGAAGAAATGGAAATGGTTTCGGTCCCGCTTCTTCACGAAATTAGCAATTCAAGTGTGTTGTAAGATTTGTTTTAAATTTTTGATTCCTTTTTTTAATTAAAAGCTTTCTGTTGCTATGTATTATAATGTTAATTACCTAAATACCTGTATATAGGTAATATATTAGGTATATTATTTTGATTATATTATATATATTAGGTTGGTTTTCAGTAATTTTCTTCTAACAAGGTATAAATATATCATTAAATTTTTGTATACAAAATTTCTAAATGTTTTTTTTTTATTTTGAAGTTAAATTAAGACATTATCAGAGAAAGCACAGCACGAAGTTTAAAAAAACAACTCAATTGACTTACGCAGGACTTAACGATATAGGATGACTGGAAAAAGCGTTTAATTACGACGGTATAAATGTGTCGGAGATCTCATATGCTTTGAACTATTCCCGTATGTAGTAATATAATTATACCCGTATGCGTATATTTAAATTTTTAGGAGCATAACCATTCATATTTAGAAGTTGAAACATTTAATTTTATGGGCGAGGACTTTTTTGCACTATTTACATCAATATCAAATTAGTAATTTTTTTATTTAAGACATTTTTCAAATGCTATGATGGTTTGTCGTAAGATAACATATGTTTTTCTAAATACTTTATGCGAGAGACTAAGGTTTTAATCCCGGTGCCGGTATTAGAAGTACACGAACCTGGACAAAAGCAGCGTGGCGGAACTTTTCCGTCTCTAAAACCTCCCAAAAGGCAAAGACCTTTGACCAGCAGAGGGAAATTCATAGGTTTACGTACTATATTTTTCTCTACTTCGAAACCTAATGTAGAAAGAACAGTATTGAAAAATATTTTCACTATGGAATGAATTAATAATAAATAATATGAAAGTAATAAATAACTGTAAATGAACTGAACTATCTTTGGGGGAGGCCTATGTTCAGCAGTGGACTTGTGATAGGCTGAAATTAATGAACGAATGAATGAAATGAACTATTTTGGTAAAAACTATATAGGTCCGACGATTCTTGATGAAGTGGAGGTTCAAATTCAATATAATCATCCTGATGTAGTCTAGGCTCGAAATACCATTCACTTTGTTATGCCGGAGCCGTAATTGAGGACTAATGAGCTCTTATCGTTCTCAGCTATTTTTCATGTCATATAGAGTTAAGTACTTTTTTCGTAGAACTGTTTTGTATACTCTAATACCTGAATAGAAAATATAATTTACTTTTATACTTTTTTGGTAGTGGTGTAGACTATGCCATGGCATAACATTAAAAAAAATACAGCGTAAAATAAGCTGAACCTCATTTGTTGGCGAGCAAGGTGTTACTACGTGTAGGTGTGTATTATTTTTTTATCATATCCTTGTCGTTACGGGCACTTTACAGCACCCGTGGTCACTTGTGGACTGTGGAGTTTGCGTCCTGCTGTCATAGTTATCCCTGTTTCCGTCAACCTTCTAAATATTTTTTGGTCCGATCTACGCAGAATGAGCTCTCGGTATCTTGAGGTCGTGAAGGTCATGATACCTATTAACTCGTAGAAAATCCTCAAGTCCGTATAAAGTGATAGGTATTAAGTTCATGTTCCGCAAAGAGGTACCAGTTATCTCGTATTAATGTATACATCGACGTAGAACGACAATCGGCCTGCTTCACAGTTTCATGTCTGCTTGTTGTTTACACGCATTAAGGGTCTCAATAGAAATGCTGTATCAGATTAATACAATGGCAACATGTTAGCGAAATGGACCTTCATTAACGCTGCATGTACATGCTGAGTAGCGTTAATGTTTGTTGAACAGTTTACATATTATACGATATACTTTTAAGTGTTCTTTTGTTATTTAATGTGAGCGTCTGGGGAAAGGTACATTTATACAGAATAGCCGTTGAGGACACTAGTACCAGGGTACACTATTTTGACATATATATAAGCATATTATAGAAAACAGAAGTTTCAGTTGCGGTCGGTGGCAATATCACGATATCTCTTTTAAGAGAAATCGATGTATTATTGTGATTGTTGATTTACACAAAGAATGGTCAACATCGTATAAATATTATTTACTTTCATGCGAGAGCTTCTTTGTATTCACAATACACCAATATTGCTGTGATGTTGTAGACTCTAATGTCCATAACGCTGGATTTTTATTGTTGTACCACTCATATTCGCTGTACATAGTTCTGAGCGATTCCAATATTTTTTTAAAGAATTTACAGTACAAGGTTATTACGTCTTCTCAATAACCTTATTTACACATCATGTTCCACAAAGAATTACCTTCATAGCCTATTAAATACATAACATGTTATCTTTAAAGTAACATAATTTACACGGGTTTCTGTAGGAGGAAATGTAAGTATGATTAGATAATTATGTGCAAGTCGTATCTTTATAAACTGAATTGAAAAACCGAAGTCCCTGGAAGTCCTTGTGCAGAATCATTTCAACTTACGTTAGTATTGGTTTTTGTCCGAAGTTTATAAATACAGAGAGTTCAGATATTTATCATTCTTCTTTAAATAAAAACCTTCCTTTTTACATAGTTTCTTAGCAAGTTCAATTGACGAATTTTTTTATAGTTTCAGTGGAATTTTTTTATAGTTTCTGTAATTTGACCTGAAAATAAACGAAATTGGATTTTAACAGTGTCTATTAACACTCATATTCAGGGCTTAATTTATCAATAATCCTAAATTCATTAGCCTTATTAGATCTTAATAAATAAATAGGTGTGGCTACAAAAGAGTGACGACTCAACCCCTGCTGCAAATTATTACGTAATATTAAAAGTTACCAAAACATCTCTTCCGACCGAGTAATACAAAAAAAGGATTAACAAGAACAAGAATAATCCGATTCGTTGTCTCAAGTTACACAAGCAGAACATACCGTAGTGTAATCTAGTTAAAGAACAAGAGGAATACAGGGGCAGCTTTTGGTGTACGAAGGAACGGACGTGTATTGAATAACGATTCGGGCTGCCCGATAGCAAGTATCCGTATCACCAAAATAATCTAATCTTCGACTGAATCCGACCGTCATTTTCTTCACGGTCGCTCGTCGGCGTAAATATGCACATGTATTTAATAGTGGTAGTGGTAGTTTCCTATGTTCGAGAATAATGAACAGAAGCTGGATAACAATATTATACTCGTAATTACAACCAAAAGCTATTGTTATCTTTAACGGACATACTAAACTACTAGTAAAAAATACATGACGACCGCGTGGCTTAGTGTTTAGTGTACCTGAATACTCACATATGGATTCTGAGTTCCAATCGCAGTCATTCATTTATGCAAATATATTCTCATGTCATTCAAGAAATTAACATGATTTCAATGTAAAAAAAATAAGAACGGAGATGATGTACGGAGTTCTGTTAGTGGAAAGACGTAAATAATAAAACAATTGTCAAGGAGTCGAACATTAAGGAACGAAGGTGGCCGTAGTGCCATAAGCTTTTTTCTACAATCGTTGAGGCGGCAGCTGAGAAGCTGCTATGTTCTCGTGGGCCTCTGCCCACCTTCTTCTTACGAGAAACCGACTGGTTCTACCCTTCTCGCCCGCGCTCTTCCGACAAGGAACCGACTAGTTCTATTGATGAATATAGTGATAGTCATTATCAAAGATTATTTAGTTTTAAATTTTTTTTACTAAAGTTGTATATATTTCTAAATCTTTTTCTATACGTAATCTGCGCTAGGTGACACTCCGTACCCTGAAAAAGAAACAATCCGCGTTCATATGTTTATTTGCTAATATTGCCTAAGAACGGTTTAGTATTTACGTGGAAGCGGCGGCTTTTGCTGCTGCTCGTATAGGCTGGCACGACCGATGTTGTACCACGGCCTAGCAAAATACCGGCGATACCTCGCTTACCGAAGGAATTACGGTTGCTACCGTAAGCCATCTTCCCTTTCCCCCAACCTCCATCCCCATCAACCCTCCCTTCCCCAAAATACCCTTTAAGACCGGCAGCTCCTCTGGTGTTGCAGATGTACGTGGGCGACGGTACTCACTTTCCATCAGGAAGGCCGCTTGCTTGTTTGCCCCCTTTAGAATTAAAAAATATATATTACATATATCACAGTAGTATTATATTACAGATCTTATATATTACAAATCTGCGAGCCGGAAAAATATTCGCATATGAGAAAATACGTAGAAAAGAGTAGAATAAAAAGCATTTATTTGGTTCAAAATTAACTTTAAAACTAGTCACAATATAAAAGAACCAAAATGGTGTCCACTCAGCATGTCATGGATGTTAACCCACAACACTAGTATTCAGTGGACGCGAGGGCACGGTACCTATAGTACTATCACATACGCCCTTGCACAGCATGGTGTGTGTGGACAAACATTTAAAGAAGTGTATGCTGGCTTTTGCTGGCGCTATCTTGTAGAGGCTTTCATATAAGATACAACAGGCCGATCGACATCATCGATGAAGAAAAAAATGATTGGCGCTGACTAGAATTGGAACACAGGAACCAACAGTGTTGTAACGAATTAAAAAATTCTTAAATATTCGTGGTAGGAAAGATAATTGTTATAAGTAAAAATGCCGCACATTAAGTGGGAATGATATATTTTTTACATTGTGATTACAAATTTAACAGCGTCTTTCAGTTAATATGTTTTAAGCATATATAAGGTTTACTAAAGATGTTTATTCTTTGTTACCGTTGAAACACTATCGTAATATCTATATAATATTTCGTTTAAAGAATATTTTTATCTTTATAATAAACAAATGATACCAACCAAAAGTTTAACTCCTATATTCCTAATTCCTTTCATTTCTAAATTAAATAATTATTTAGCAAAACTTTTGCATTCTCTTTGCGCATAATTACCGCTTAAGGAATTAAATGTTTTGTCTACCAGCTTAAAGATGGCTTAGTAGAAACTCTGCGTCTAACTTAACATATTTTCAATATAAGATTGTTTTATTCCCACATCTGCGATGGATTTTGCAAGTCTAAATATTATTCTGCTATATAATATTTTAGATAAAATTCAATTTAAAATAAAGCTACAATTAAAACCATTTAAAACGAAACAATCAAATAATTTTGGCAAGTCTCACATCAACAACGTTATCATGATGGGAAGTGTGTCAAGAATGGTTGCGTACCTTTAAACTCCGAATAACCAAACCGGCATGTGTAATGTATGCAGGATCCACCTTAAATCTAAGTATAAGGCGAGACATAGCATAAATACAGTCTTTATTGAATATGTGATAGAGTGGAACAAAGACTCAAAAGTGCCATCGAAAAGAGACAACTGAACAAGATGAAGACCGAAGGTGACGTAGTAATTTACGCAGTTATACATGTCGTCGTTGGAACCACACACTATTTTGAGTAGCGCGAGTACCCAAGAGCCTTATCCGACACAACAGCGGTGACATCTCGGACATCCGAGTCCCGGACTCTGAGAGGGTCAACCCTCGAGTCTAATCGCTATCGATGGTTCTTCATACTATTTTACTCATTTATATTTTACATTATTTTGCTGTCACTGAAATAATGCACTAATGCAAAGTAACACCTCATACTGTCTTGCATATCATAAGAGCCATTCTCTAGAACTAAGATGGTTCATGAATAACTTAACAAATTTTAAATAAACTTGAATAAAACGCTGAACAAAGAAACGAATCTATTTATGTGCAAAGTGGGATGTGTAATGAATGTATTATTACTTTATATTCCATAAAATGTATCCCGTGGGAATCACAACACCTACCAAGGATATGGGTTACTTATTTTCTTGGAATAAAAAGTGATTTCGCTAAAGGTTATTTTGGTTGCTTATGATGGAAAATCTTTACCTGTAAGTTTTGAAATATGTATCGTTTTTTTGACATATTCTTAAAATATTTTGCTTCAGTGCTACTGAAAGTTTAATGTAATGTAATATTAGTTTATACTATTGATAATTTTCGAATGGTAATCTGAAATATACGTATAATAAACGTCGTATGTAATGTACATCTATTTAAAAATTATAACTAAGGAAATTAAATAACATTTTTATACAATTTAAAGAAAATTATCCCTTCACGTGTCATAACTATAAAATATATACTGTAGCAACACGTCATGACATGTAAGTCATGAGTAAATGGTAGAACAGACGATGATGTTAATATTTATACTTGGGACAATCAATACACATCCATACTCGAAAAGAAGTAATTTGTACTAATATTAGCTAAGGCAGGGGGGAATCGTACCTAAAACCAATGGTGTTAGTGTGGGTAGTCAGGTATGATAAACAGCTGGTTCATTAATTTGCCTACTAAACCCCAAACTATATCAAAAACAGACGAACTTATATTACTGTTTTAACTCATGTCTTATTATTTTAGGAACATTTAGTTACACCCTCGTTGTTTAGTCTTTTTATTTTCTGTTAGAGAAGACTGCGTTTATGGCTGCCCTCGGCATACCTACTTCTTTATATATTTATCTATGTATTAATTTTACTTATTTATATGCATGTTTACATTATTTATTTAATCTTTCCTTACTTAAAGAAAGGACAAAATGACGGACTCAATGCCTTTGGGAATTATCTGGCAGTCATATTATGGTATGATAGAGCATGTTGTCATGTAATTAAAGTAAAGTAGCAGCTTGTAAGTGCCCAAGGATGGGCAAAGGCCTCCTTCTCAAATATTTGAGAGAGTTTTGGAGCCGGGAAGGGCCAGCCACGCTGCTCCAGTTCGGGTTGGCGGTCTTCACTTTTTTTACAAGTTTTACAATGACTTTTTAAAAGTGGTAGAGCCAAGGCGCGGCTTTTGCTGCTGCTCGAATGGGCCGGCTCGATCGGGTTGATACCACGGCCTCGCAGAATATCGGCGTGAGGTAGACGCATCTTGAGCTTCTGCTTTTCGCTCGGTGAGTGAGGTTACCGGAGGCCCATTCCCCTCACCCTCCCTATCCCCCTCCGCATCCTCCCTCCTATCTCCCAAATACCCTTAAAGGCCGGCAATGCACCTGCTGCACCTGCTGCACCTCTGGTGTTGCAGATGTACGTTAGGCGACGGTAATCACTTACCATCAAATGATCCGCTTACTCTTTGGCCGCCTTTCCCATAAAAAAAGACATGGATTTCTCACGATGTTTACGTGTATGTAAAGCACTTAAAATTGCTATTAACAATTTTAGTGGTGCCGTCCATCAGGGATCGAACCCAGGCCACTCGCGCTTTAGGAAACTACTACTAAGTGAGCACCTTGACCACTGGGCTACCCCGGTATTGTTTTCTTGTGTGCATTATTTATGTATTAATGAGTACCATTAAAAATCTGCTAAATATGAGGTGCTTAAACTACAATTTTTTGTACAACTATCAAATAAATACCACCTTTCTTTTTTCTATAGTCTTTTTTTTTGAAATACCAACTAAATATATATTTCTTTCCGTCTTTTTACAGCAAGGTATACTCGTTTGAATTTTACGTATAACCTTTCCGAACACGTACTGGTATTTATTTTTTTAAGATTAAAAACGGGTCACAGAATCAAGTTCGGTTTAAGCTCGACAGTGATATATGTATTCATCATTTATCCTCTTGTCTGTATGAGCACCCACGTCCAAAACTGTCTGGGGAATATCATTGTTTATTATTTGCATCCATCAGCTTTACGGGTTTTTCGTTCATTTTAGAAATAAATCTAAATGTTTCGTCCGAGTATTTTTTGTGACAGTTACAATAAATTCTTATAAATACTGCTCTAGGTACCATTAATAGTAATTATTTATATGGTGTTCGCAGGTTCTAAAATAAACTGCCTTTTATTATTAACAGAGATTACGTAAAAATAAACAATTAAAATTATGCATGATGGATAATAATTTAATTATTTTCCATCATATTTATAGAGTCGACAAATTTAGATATTGTTACGGTATATTTAGATATGCACTCACGAACGTCGCCCAGAGTGGTAGGTAGAGATTATGGATTGCCGTCTGGCGCAATCATCGAAGGAGATTTCTGCAAACCCCTTTTCGCCTCACTTTGAGGAAGAAGGTGATCGGCGAACTTTTGAATCTATTTATATTTCGTAAAAGTGTTCGACGTCATGTTTTTCATTACATTCCATTGTAAATATATACTAATGTAAACCATAATTCTCAAGGGTTGATGTAAAATAAATTCTATGGTAATGACACGTGAACAGATATCGCTAGCGGTGCGCCCTGCTGAGTCATTATTGATGACTGATTAATGGCGAAAACAACTTTTGGATTTATCCGAACCAAATGAGTATCGGCACTGCGTGGAAAGTACATTACACTTACAAAGACATTATTTATAAGACGTTCTAGCATTTGTTGGCACCTTCTTAGAAAGGTCCAGTAGTCCACTTAGAGAAATAGACAAATTACAACACGACCTGTTGTGACAGTAAAAAATACTTTGTTATGACACTTAATGGTTAATAGAATAAGAGATCTTGAGCTATGGATGGGGTGGTACAATAAACATATATCTTGAAGCTATGTGCTAATAAATATAATAATAAGAATAAATAATAATACTAATAAAATATGTTTTTTACAAGTACCATTCAAGTGGTGGTGGTATTAATAATTCATCGTACATATCATGGCTCCATGCGGCATTCCAACCCACAAGCACTGTCTCAATAAAGTGAGCTATGCTCGTGAAAACAATAGTGACTTATTACACTGATAAGTTTGTGTTAGCTATTAGTTAGTGGACTGTGATTAGTGGACCGAGCGAGCCGCAATCCTGCGGATGTCCGAGGAATGTTCCACGACGAACATGGCTTTGGTCATTTGCTACGGCTTAATTCTACGTGTTTGGGCTTAAGAGATTAATTTGCTTTAGTAAACAAGCCTCCATTTCATTTAGTCTGTGACCACGATACTTGAGACAGAAGTAAATCTTTAATTTTAGCCAGAGGTTTCATACTATTTGTTTCCTACTAGTTTTACTGTTGACGATTGAATAAAATATTACAATAAATGTAAGGTTTTTAAGGAAGATAGTGTAGATTTTTTTTATTAATTATAATACTAATGTTTTTTATGGTAATTTCAATTTACAGAGTAGAATCATACTGTTAGTTACAAAGTAGCTACCGCAGCAACCCAAGATATTCCATTTATTTTACGTGACGGTGTTACGTGGCAACCTGAAATTATACAATTGTTCAGTCACTCTCTTCCCTTCTTCTCTTAAAGCTAACATCGTAGGTCATTCTAGATCGAGACTTCGAGAAGGCAATTTGTAATGAAGTGCAGTAAATGTGTGATTCAATAAAAAGACTCATCGGAAGATTAAAGTGTAAGTACATGCGAAACACTGACTCGAAACATAATATTAAATATATAATTAAATATTTAGTACTACCTACTAAGGTAAAACGTGTGCTCTTTTTATTTTACATTCATTACACGACACACAAACCGTCGTTACGTCCGTTTCGCAGCGGGGCTGCACAGTGTGCAGCAAAGGTTGTATTCGGAGAAAAAAATGGTATATTCATCTTTACAGCCCTTATGCTTAAATTTAAAAAATTATCTTTAAAAGATATACATGCAGTTTCATTAACTGACAACCATCGCAAGTATAAATTATTTAAAATCCATATAGCTAGGATTTATTCAGCATAACTTAGTTATCCTGAATAAATCTATTCTTCAATGGAATTGAAAATTACAGCAATTACTTTATATGAATGTCTACTTCAGCCCTTTTGAAAGTGCTCCAGAAGCTACGTAATCTTACGGAACGTTATAAAGTTTTAATTCGTTTCCTGAGAAGGGTCAGAAAATGAGACGTACTTTTATGAAGTGGTACTTACAAATAAATGCCTGCTTACAGTGGAGAAGATTAATTTGAGTGAGCGGGATTAGTTTGAGTGTGCACGCTCGTTCATAAGTACTAGAAGCATAATCAGTAGCGGGCAGGTTGTTTTTATGGTGACGTTATCCATTAAAAGATGAATTTTATCCCTTCGTATTAATACTTGACAATTGGGAGGGCCTTTAGAGACGTCCATACTAATATGCGAAAAAATCTTTTTTTCACTTCTTAAAAGTTACGCTTATTTTTTTTTCCCCTTTACAATTTTTGCGATTATTTTTATTTAAATTTGCTTTTTGTTACTTTATCCATATTTACTACTTTGATCCATGATAAAACAGTATCAATTGTCAAATAAAATTAAATTGTAACCTTTGTACTTACTGCTAACCTATTTATAGGTCACCACAACATGCAAATAGGATTAGACATAAGCATGTTGAAAATCTGCCTCCGTGACATTAAAGCTATATTACCTAGAAATAAAGCAGTTGTCACACTTGACACACACACACAAATACGATGGTGTCGTATGTAAATTGTATGAGGAAGTTTTAACAGACACAGTTCAAATGTAAAGTATAAAGTTATAGGAATGCACAATTTTGGCACTAGACAGACATGAACGCGCTGAAACGAAATAATGTTTAAGCGTAATTTATTAAACATTCTGTTTAATAAATGTGTGTTTAATATATTAGTACTTGCACTTGTGTGAGATTTAAGGACAGTTATGAAGCTCGGAAGGGACGTTCAAGCTATTTCAATACCGGTTGGCAGTCTTCACAGTTCCCGGAAATGTTTTTTTATCATTTATTTGAAAAAAAGTAATAAGCTCTCACGTATACCGAATGCAAGTATAGTCAGCGGACTAGACATTTATTTATGTTATGTCAACCCATTTTTTACAAGAGCTTGTATGGAACAATGTGATAACTGATGAGTTTGTCGCCGTCGTACTGTTAAGGTCAACGTTCATAAAAATAGTTAATTTTCATAAAATCAGTTGTACAAGCACTCCACATAGTGCATCGAACTCTGACCTCCTGATTCAAAGGTAGATCGCATCAACACAAAAAGCGAGTCCTCAGTATTACGGCCTATTAAAATTAATTCGTAATTAGATATAAGCCACAATGAGCTTCCAAAGCTCCTTTCGCACTGGACAAGCTTGCCGCAGTGCGGTTAGCCGAGCGGATAGTTATCAAATTTATAGCACGGGACAGTTTTATGGCTTGCATACCGTACAATTTTACCTTATGTCCAAATAAAACGAATTTCGCATTTTTTAATCATTTCTGTCACTTAATACAATCACATACGTTATAACGGAGGGACATGTTACCTAGCATATAAAGATAACGATGCTCCATGACTTAATTACACCAGAAATATTTTATGTTTCTTGTTTGTATACAGTAAAGATGCTTGTCGTAACGAAAGTGTGTTTGTAATCTATACCTCTAAACGAGGTCATGGTTTTCTATCCGTAGAACTTTATTGTTCAGAAAACTGGTCGGTGGGCTCTGTTTGAAGGTTTACTGTGATTAATGTTTCATTTCTTCGTCAGTTTGCACGAGATTTTGCTTCCTAATCCATTATACATGTTTTATTGTTATTTTTTTATGTATTTAGTTGAGCTGAGTAAGTTTTTTTTAACATATAAACGATCGAAATAACTGAAGAGTAATTGATACTTTTTGAATTATTGACGTCTGGTGTGATATTTATATAACATTTGATTTGTTTTTATCACTTACATTTTTTAAGCTATATTAAAATCAATTACACGTTTAGAATAGTCTAATGGTTTAGGGTGGATTCGTAATCGAAATAATTAGGGACGAATTAACTTTAATTATGTACTTTACAATCTGTTTGAAACAACGTTAATTGTTCTTTGTTCCTTAAGGTCAATTTTCGAAGTAAGTAGAAATATGGATGAATGATGAATGTTTCATATTATTACGGAATTATGTATCTCTGGATGTGAAAATATTATGCGGGCCAATTAAAATTAAGGTTCAGAGGACTAATTTAAGAGAGTAAAAATAATCTTGCAGACTGGCGAACTGAAAATACACAGACATTACAGGGAGCGGCGTCTAAGACGTGAGCACCATGAAGAAGGGCTCGAATCGTCGGTGACCAAGTTCTTTCTGATCATCTTGATCCATCAGGAAAGCTATTAGCTTGTTTTTCCCCACTTCTGTAAAAGAAATATTACCAAGACATGCGAAATGAATTATAAATTGTCAAATCGTTTCCCAAAACGTTAAAAAACACTAGACACGCTTTTTTAATAAATGTTTTTAAAATATGTTGAAATCTATATTGAAAACGTGACCCACAAAAGAAAAAGTGTGTAAGTAAATTATAGTAAAAAGAAAAGAAGCAATATGTAAATTAAAATTAAATTTCTTTGACTACTACTACATCAGTCTATTTTAGTCCACTGCCAAACACAGAATTTTCGAATACAGCGCCAGCAAAAGCTGCAATCAACTTCTTAGAAGGTTTGCCCATTATCACCACGCAGAGCAAGCCGGTTGATAAGCGTAGTGCCAGAACTAACGATGCTCCCCATAGCTGATCTGTGGGATCTGTGTTTGGAAAACTCGGATAGACATTCCGCCATCATTTTATTTATTTAAATACCTTTATGCAAAGGGTGGATTTAACGCCTCTTGGCTTTCTCTCCCAAAGCGTGAAGAGATATTGTAAAGGTGCAAACTTTAAAGTTGTAAAAAAAAATACATGAATAACTTAACTAAACTTAAACCTAAAGATATTTTATGTCCTCAACATATGAATTTATATAACACATACTACTGAATTTACTAAAAGATACATACTAACGGAATACTATATAACTATACTAAATATATAATAAAATAAGAATTTATATAAATATCTACTCGTATATATACACATACATACATCACACACAATATTATTATAACTGCAATGACCGATGATATCAATTTTACTAAGTGGGAACGGAAGTCTTGAAAAGGTGTTCACGTACCAGTCTCTTGAAAAATAACTTACTGGACACTTTCCTAATATCTTCAGGCAAGGAATTCCAGAGTAATGCAGCCTGAACAGTAAAGAAGTTGCCAACAAAATCGGTGAAGTGTTGCGGAATGCTAATCTTATGAATAGATGAAGAGGGAAGGACCCAGTCATTAGTTAAAAACACAAAACTGAAATATATCCTTAAGGTAAGAAGGAGAGGTAGCATCACTTAAGATAGAAAAGAGAATAAGCAGGATTTAAGAGTTACGCCTTTATTGAACGGAGAGCCATTTAAGGCGAGAACGGTATTGTGAGATATCGTCATACTCGGAAAGGTGGAAAATATACCTGACACAGTTATTAACAAGGCGCTCTAGCTTGTAAAGGATCGAAAATCGTTGTTCAAGTGAGAGTAACACACATCTGCATAATCAATAATAGGAAGTATGAGTGCCTGGACGAGCATAAGCTTAGTTTCAAAGAAAAGAAACTTATTGTGACGGTAGAGCACTTGCAGCGAGGCAGTGACCCACGGCTAACTTTGAAGTGTTATCAATGAATAACCCAAGGTTTTTGACAGAGCTCGAAAAAGGAATCACATTTTTATTATAACAGAGAAAAGGTACATTAATAAGATCTACTTTAGCCAGCATTCTCGAGCTACCTACAATTATAGCTTGGCATTTCGTAGGATTGACTGCACGTAAATCTGCAGGTCATTAGCATATAGATGGTACGAACAGACAATACTAGACGTAAGCCAAGGAATTTATAAAAATTGAGAAGATTAAGGGAGAAAATATACCGCCTTGCGTTACGCCACAACCAAGTTCCACCCACTGAGAGCCCTTTTGTCCTACATGGACTGATTGCTAAAGCCCGCGAAGATATGAGGAGAACCACTCCAAGACCGGGGAGGCGAATCTAATATGAGAAACAATGCATGGACGTTATCGTGGTCGATTGTGTTAAAAGCATTAGAAAAGTCCACTATCACCATAACTGTAATTTTATTATTTTTTTTATAAGAAAGTAAGATTTTCCATACCTTCTCGGATATAATCAGTGATTTTAAGTAAAGCAGTTGTGGTACTGTGGCAAGGGCGAAACCCAGACTAAAAGTTTCTCATTAGGTTATATTCATAAATGAAATTGGAGATTTGCTTGTCTGTGTGATTTGATTGTGATTGGCTTCCAAAAGTTTCTAGAGAAAAGGCAAGATTATATAACCCTATAATTCCTCAGTTTCAGGTGCATAAAAATCAGAAAGCAAAATGTGCACTCTGATTTTTTTTATCTATTTGTTTATTTACTTGTTGAACTTTGTACCGTGTACGGACCGAACCACATTCACCGCACAGGTCACCACAGTTATCGCTGGAATGCTTTATAATGGACACACCTAAGCGATTCGCTGTGGTTAAATTCCATCTGTGAAAAAATTATCTTAATGTGTCCTTTCGGGAGAACACTTTTTAATACTCTCCATATTTCTTTGTCTTTTAATAGGCGGGAATAAATCTTTGTTATTTGTTACCTGTTGTTATTACGATTGATAACTACGAAAGGAAATATAACGCAAAAAAGTGTTAATATTGTTGAAACTTGCTTAAAATATGGTGAAAATGCGGAGGCAACTATTAAAGAAGTACAATTTTTGGTCCGTAAATTGAACCATAACGAACGTAAATCGTAAAATTGATAAGAAAATTTGAAGAAACCGGATCGATTAAGTATAATGAAACTAGGTACGTGTTCGTCCCACTCGAACAATTGAGAATATCGCCTCTGTAAATTAAAGTATCGCCCAAAATCCGCAAACATCGATTCGCCACCATAGACAAAACTTGAACATCATAAAATTTAATTTGCGGCAGTTGCTCATGTATAATAATATATATATATATATATTAGTCGAGTCATAGTTTGGTGCGGTATTTTTAAAAAATGTCTACGGAAATTCTGTTACTGGAAATGGCATTTTTAGCGCAGTATGATAACCTATTTATTGTTCAATGTATTGACTCACTTACGACATCTTTGTGAAACCTTCAATACGTGAACAATGCTTGAACGTTACTGGTGTTTTTTTTTCAGACTAGTTGTAGTTTTAATCCCCATGCCTAGAAGGTTTGGCGAAATCAGACCCCTCCTAAGACACTGCTGCTTGTCACTTACCTGGGTTAAAATAAGTTTAGTACATTTGAAATGGTTAATCTCAAGTGTCGAGTGCGATGGCTATTTTACTATATTGTAGATGACTTCATCACTCTCCAGCCTAGTAACTATTCGTTATTCTTATTTTGTTGTTCTTTCTATATTTTATATAACAATATTATTTACTATATTTTATTCTTTATCCATTATAAGGTTATTAAAATTAAAAAAAAAACTCAAGTTGTCAATATGCTAATGGTAACTAGTCGCCGCGACTCACCTGCATCTATCCTCGATTAAGAATAATAAAACTAAAAATACTGTCGTATTGTTGTATCTTTGAGGACTTTTTTGTTTTTTATGGAAAAGACGGCAACAAGCAAGCGGTTCACCTGATGGTAAGTGCTTACCGTCCCCCACATACATCTGCAACACCATAGATGTTGCAGGTGTGTTACCGGTCTTTAAGGAGATGGGAGGGAAGAGGAGAGGAATAGGGAGGGGATGTGGGCCTCCGGTTACCTCACTCACCGAACGAAACGCAGAAGCACAAGATGCCTTTACTTCACACCGGTATTCTGCGAGGCCGAGGTATCAATCCAGTCGAGCCGGCCTATTCGAGCGGCAGCTAAAGCCGCCGCATGGTGCTACTACGCTTAAGAACTTATTGGAATGCCTCGTTTGATACTTATAAATACCCGTAAATGTGGTAGAGCGAGCATATAAATTCACGTTTCAGATAAATGTAACCAAACGGGCTAGCGAAACCCACTTTTCGCGTCTTCGCTTGGTGATATATGCGAATTTATCTTTATATTTTCATTGAAATTATGGTTTCGTACAATTTATGGTTAGTCGTGTAGTCTATATAACTGAAATGGAAGTTCATCGTTCCTACAACAGCAGCTAATTATTTTCCTTTGTGTTCGATATTTAAGGTCTACTGCTCTCATTCATTAGTAACATAATTTTCACAGTTTGATAGAACAAGAATTGTGTCGAACGACATTATTTCTTGTTGTGATGAAACAATAGAAACTCTATTTGTTATGTTGCGTGTATGGTTATAGACGAAACGGCCTCTTAAGAACCTACCAAAAGATATACGTACAAAGTTATATTTTTGTTTTTTCCCTTATAAAGTACAAATGTTTCGTTTAATTTTAATGATCAAAAATAAAATTTATGTAGTAGTTATGACAAAGAAGGTCACATTTCGTCTTTTGACAAATGTTGTTTTTTTTTTAATTTGTGTTCCCCAATTCAATTGTAATTGTTTCACTCGTTTAGCCTTCTACCACAACCACGCGTAAGATGTAGCGCAGTACCATAAGGTATTGAGTATCTTAGTATTCTATGAGATTGTGTAAAATGTTTTTTCTTATTTGTGAGAAAATTAATTTCGTTAGGGACGAAACCTACCTATAGTTCCAAATAGTTAGAGCCGTTTCGTCGGAACTAATTATATTATAGTATAATTATAAAATAACAAATTATTTATAGATAAGAATTGGTCGCTTAAAGTATAAAGATAAACAAAATTTTAATCTATATCCAGTGTTGTCGCTACTTGGTGTCTATTCAAAACCAAATACATTAGTTTGCTACATGTTGATTTAATCACACATAAATTGAACATAAAGTAAAATTTAGTAAATTTCGTTATTTTGCTCCCTCTAATATTTTATAATGTCTTCTAGTAGATAATTTCATGGATGTTATATTACCTTAATATGAAAACTTATATGCTTGTTTTTTTTTGAGGCCCAGAAAAAGTACAGAAATAATTTATTATTTAACCGTAGAGTGCACGGCTCGCGTTCAATAAGAGAAAGAACGAAATTTATTATTAACTTCGCAAGAACTTCGTAGCCGAGCCAGTTAAAACATGTGGACTGAGCTATTTGAGTTGAACGCTAACTTGCTGCTATCTTAAAGTTACTCTTACCTCTGAAATTTATCGTGGTGTAAATTGAAATCTTCCAGTGTATTTCAATGACGCATAAGTTAACAAAAAATCCTTGAATCCCTACATTATTGATTGAATAATGAATTGAAACAGTAAAAACATGCATATTGCAGATAATTTATGGTCTGGCATGCTGTTAATAATTATAAATGATCGCAGTACTTTGTATTAATCTTAAACTTAAATCGCATTTGAATCAATGTAGTTTCTACGCATCAGTCTTGTTAGGTTTCTTTCCCGTATTTGCTACTACGGCAAATAGCAGGTGTGGCTGATTTCGATTCCACATCCTCAGCATTAACTTTACTGGGCACGTTCTTATACCCGTTTCGTAGAATCATGTCTTCCCAAGTTGATGCAAATGGAAAAATCAATTTTGCTGTTTTGTGTGGGTTTTCAGTTACGTTAAAAGTTTGCATTCAGATAAGGAATAATAAAATATGCCGATATTCTAAAACTAACAATACAAATATTATTATTTATGTTTATCACTGGAATATTGAATTAATCCCACGAGTCCTCTAAAACAAAGATTACAGTAGTGTTACCATAGTAGCTAGCTGAAATGGATGGCGAGACTCTTCCTTTGAATATCTGTTAGAATAGGTTCCTGCAAAGATGACTCGCAACGCTTTTGAGATCAAAAATATTTAATTGATTTATTGTTTGATTTCGTATTATGTTTAAATACGTACGTTAAATTTAGGTTTACGGTCCCTCGATTTTTGGTTGTGTCTTGACATGTTGAAATAATTCAAATGACATTGATATGACACAAGAATATATACCATCGGAGTCAAATCTTTAGTCAAAAGTACCTACACGATAAATATCAATAATTTTATTGATGATGGTAGATTTTAAAACAGAATTTTGGTCAACAGTAGGTTTAAAGTACTGAAACAGTGCTTCAAAGTAAAAATTACAGAAACGCTTATTTATTATGCATTGCTGAGTATATATCTTAAAGTTAAATGAGTTAGTGAGTTTTTTTTTTAATAAAATATAAATAAATGTTCCAAAAGGTATAAAAATTGTATATCTGTTATATATATCAGATTGTATATCAGAACAGATCATAGACATTTTTTTCTTGAACATCTTTGTAGAAAATAGGATCACTTTTCTTACTAAAATACATTATTTTCTAATACCTTCTTATAAGCTTCACCTTTTTCTTATATTATCGACTATATTTTACATAGTTTACTTAGTTTAATTAAGATGTATTTTGTAATTTACTATTGCGTTGCATAAAAACGTGGAAAATAATAATATTCTGTTTAGTTTGTTTATTCATGTATTTGTCACGAAAACTCATTATTAGGACTTTATATATTTACCAAGGTTTGTTGTTACAGAGAAATTCGTTCACGTTGAACCAATTTTACATGTTTATTTAACGTGATTTTACATGCCTTATTTATTATGAACAAAAAGGAATTTCATACCATATTAAACTTGATGATTAATCGTATATAATGTTTGTTTCATAATAACAAGTACACATGAATTTATTTACCATCGTAAACATGAACCGTTTGGTTAAACTTCTGTATTTGAATAGTAGAATGAGTATTTATGAACAAAGGATTTCAATTCATTGCTGTCGATTATAAGCTATCATTTTGTAATCAAGAATCTGATTCTATTACTAATATTGACTAGTGTATCTGGTGTATATATAATAGTATAATTTGTGATATATATACGTAGATAGACGTGAATGCTATTTATGTTTTCTCTGTCACGGCTTAATAAATAAAATGAAATTAAAAAAAACTCCCTTCTTACTTTTGCTGTAATAAGTAGAAGGAGGGATGTTAAAGCTTTCCAGTTACACTCTAAACCTCATAGAAGCCTGGCACAAGATCAGGCTGCTATCTTCAACTGATGCGTCAGTACATTGGCAACTGAATAGCCTGATCTCCAAAACTGCGGCGAGAATCTGCGAAGAACCAATACATCGGAACTAAGGCTCCATAGTCTTCGCCTGTGATCTGTCTATCTGAAAGAGTCAGCTGGCCAAGTTGAAGACTGATGTGATTCTGAGTGAGGTCGAGAGATTCTCTGCGTGATAGAATCTGCAACAAAGATATCCACAGAAGAACTAGTGTAACCAACGTAGCTGTAAGGATAAGCAAGCTGAAGAGACAATACTCGTAGGCCGGCCACATAACTCGCAGAACTGGCAACCGTTGGAGAAGAAAGGTTCTCGAGTGCCAACCTTACACAGGCAAACAGAGTGTAGGAGGTACAAGAAGAAGTGACGACCTTCACAGGTTAGCAGGTTGTCGATGGATGCAGGTGGCTTTATCACAATCTTTGGGGATGGCTTATGTTTAGCAGTGGCCTTGCTGGGGATAGGTTGTAATGACGATTAGTACGTAGTAATGGGTTCTGTTTTTATCTGGATTAAACATTAAGATGAAATAAAGAAAATGACAAAGCAAATTAATTAAGGAAACAAACTGATCGCTAAATATATTTAAGATTACTAAAAGAAAACAGAATTATAATTTATTTAATCATTACTTAGTTAAATATGAATTAAGCCTGCAATCTTGCAGGCATGGACTTTTTTTTAAAAATTGAGATAACTCCTTAGGTATACCATCCGTGATCTTACAAATAACGGTCCTAATTTTTTCTTATTTATTCAGAGCGATGCTGTGACTGTCGGTAGGAATATTTATTATATTTTGTGTTGGACTTTAAACACCTACACTGTGATCATTGAAGGACGTCTGAAATGCAATGAGTGATCTAATTCCTTTAATGATCACCTTATCTCTCAGTTATATCTTTTAATCCATGTAAAATAAAAGTTGTAGCTTTTATGGACTGTGATTGGAATGGGGCACATTTACCGAAAAGTATGCAGGCTTTTGAGCATAATTTTTTTTATAATTTATATTTTGTGGAGCTGCTAGGTGGATAAGGGGAGACTATACTGTGATCATTAAAAGAGATTTGACTTCATAAATAATGATGATCAAACATCACTTAGAGGTCGTTATTCTTCAAATATTTGAACAATTATCACATGAATTAGAAAATAGAAAATCGGTATTTTCATTATAATCTGTCTTCGTTTAATTTTATATCATATAAATAAGGGAACAGGTATTATTTACCTATAACGTTCATAAAACATTAAAGGTAAATAATACCTGTTCCCTACATTATCATTATAATTAGCACAATAACAAAACTATCGTTTCTTCATCCACTTACGACAATCCTTGCCAATAAATATCGGGAAAATAATATACTACGTCATCAGACTCCGTTTGATCGTCTTAAAGTATGATTGAATGTCAAAGAGTGAAATCGAGCCCATATTTATTAAGATTATCTTAGTCGTAACAGTCACATAAAGTTGGAAGCTTATATTCTTTAAGAAGGATTTACTTCTTTGCGTGTTTTTTGGGTTACTTATACAGCCTACTACTACTTATTTTTTTCAGTAAAATAAACTTAATTTCAATAAAATCAATCCATGCTAACATGTATATGAAGCATCATTACAAATACTCCACACTTGCTCATCGTGGCATCATAAATGTATATATATGTATTAGGATATTTTTTAAGCAATGGTCAGAAACTGTACTTATACATCTCAAACATTCTGTAACTTCAGGATTGTTGATATTTAAGACACCGATGTCAAATACAACATACATTTTAACCTAGTAGATTATTATCATCATCATCATCATTGCAGCCTTACTACAAGTCCAATGAGAACAGACGCCTTTTCAAAGATCAATGAAACTAATGATTGCTACAACGCATGCACCATGCGTACCTGTATACATAGATGCCGCTATTATTTGTCTGTAAACACTACGCAGGTCGTCGCTCCATCGCAGGTCGTAAATTGTCTACCGGTCAAAGTAATTTCCGTGAAATCGCCAACAAAAGATTTTTGCCCATACTCACGAATCTGTTGCATGTTAGTACGTGAGCGCATTGGTACCGGTACCATCGCACTGGAGATGCTGCTCCAGATTACTAGTTTGTGTAATTTGGGTTCAGTATCATATCATATCGGAAAATCCTACCATATTGGTTTACCGATGTCAATCAGTCGCTGAGGCCTCGCCTGTTGAACAGTAGTGTGCACCTAGTGCAGGTTCAGTACGCGGTAAAGTCATGCGGCGGCTTTTCTTGCTGCTCGCATGGGTATACTCGACTAAGGTAGTACCAAGGCCTCGCAGAATACCAGCGTGAGGTAGAGGCATGTTATGTTTCTGCGTTGCGTTCGGTGAGTGAGGTAAAAGCAGGACTCCTCCTGCTCACTTCCCCAAATATCCTTAAAGGCCGGCAACGCACCTGCAGCTCCTCTGGTGTTGCACGTTTACGTGGGCGTCGGTATTTTTTTACCATCAGACAAGCCACTATCTCGTTGGCCGACTTCCCTGTAAAAACGCTAAAGTCGATTTTTGGAGAATAATTATGTGATTATTCTCTCTTACTTTTGTTTTGATAATTTTGAAATATGCCCATAGCAACCTTTATGCCGCTTTCTGACTTTAGATTCTGACGATAGATTAACAAAGTCACCTCATGTCACCATCCACTGACGTTGGTTGCTGTCATATACCGCTTCTGTAAACCGAACATCAAGAATGTCCTGCCTAGCGGATAAATGTTTTAAAGCTTTTCGTTATCTCCTGTGATAAAATTATTCAGACCATGTATATAAATGGGTTCTAACTATGATATTGAAAAGAAATTGTAATTTTCATGTACATGCACTTTCGAGCATCCGAATGAAAAACAAAATAATTAGATTGTGTGTCTGTTCGTCTGACGCTGACGATTTATTTTCTCGGAATTGATCCCACGAATGGAAGATTTTCCCATACCCTGAGTATGATGGGCAGGTGTAGCGCAGTGACGGTATCCGTAAATGCAGTTATACTGCTCTGTCTATACACTAGTCTGTTAAATTTATGTTCGGTATACTTTGTTGAATTTTCCGCCATCTGTTGGTCTCCAAAAAACTCATTCATTAATCAGCTACGTGCACCGAGCACCAAGTGCTGGAGACGTCGAGATTTGGAGAAAAAGTAAATTTTAAAAGGTATATTCCCCTTATACAGTACCGTATCTTATTGCCCCACATATATTGCACTACATTTTGTATCATATTTTAGATACTTACTCGTTTTCTTGGAAGTTACTTACCGAAGTAGAAATAGTGAAATGTACGAGATTCTAAAAATTGAATATTTTATTCTCCATTTTATATAAAGTGTGCAATTTTTATATGAGGCCTCTTTAATGCCCAAGGAATGAGTTAAGTAAAACAAGCAATCGAACTGTGATCGTATCCGTAGGTAATGGCTCGAGAAAATTGTATCTCTCGAAGTGCTGTGCTACGTAATGGTTCGCTGTAGAACAGATATTGCATTACATGAGCGGAAATACTATGTATTTTGCTGATTGATAAAGCAAGTTTATATATAACCCGAAAGCATGTATAACTTTCTCTGCATAACTAATCGGCATCCATCAGTTGATTAGTTTTCATCAACATCACCCCATTAATATCTATTATTTAAACCTAGACAATTCCAAAAATTATATCCTTGCTTTTATTCATTAAATACTTTTTGTTTCGTATGATTTACACACAACAAGTAGCACACTAGGTATTCGTTTTAAGACTCGTCTGAGTTGGTACCATTCTACCTTACCTATTTTTGCCAATCAACAATGCAACCACTGTTGAGTTCTTGTATAAAAGGTAAACTTGGTCAGTATAATTACAGGATGTATTCTATCCTATTCCTCAGTAGTTACAACTCATCTGTGACGTCAGTGGAACGAAGTTATTTAAAGGTGCCATGGGCTTCAGTAGCCACTTACCATCAGGTTGACTCTTTGATAGTTTGTCACCCTAATCCAATAGCACTGTAAGTGCTTCTATGGCGCATTTTAAGAATTGTAAACACGTACATTCTTAATTAACATTCGAATATGTTTGTTTGTTTTTATTTTGTTTCTCTCCTCTCATAGCCGATTGAATAGATTTGAATGGGGTTGTCATCCATTGGTTTTGCTTTTTTCGCATTGTTGGAGGGCTTTAGCAATACAGAACAGTAGTAAAACTAATCAACAGAAAAAAGATAACTACCTTACTTAATTATACTAACACCTGAGCAAAGTTTGGTAGCTCTAGTTTAACTATCTTTTAATAAAAATAATTTATTTGACCATTAAAATTGCAGTCGCGGTAGCCATAAATTAGTGAAAAGCATTAAGGTTGTAATGAGGATTATACCACTATTTTCTCCAAATGCCAATCTCTCTCCTGCAAGTGGTGCACCTTGCTAGCCAACAAACTTTGATGGCGCTCTCATAATATGACCTATGTCCAGCTGTGGACTTTAACAGGCTAAAAAGAAATTAATGATGTAGGAGATGATGTACTCTAAAATAATATTGATATAATATGAAAAAAACATATTTTGTTATCTGTTACTTTTCATCTTTACAAAGCAATGACATTACGCTCCAGTCTGGTCGAAATGTCCTCATAAATATTTATAAGTTTATTTTAAAAACCTTTTTCACGACCAATTCCAACCGCGCCCTCATAAAAAAAGGATTAGGTGACACTCAAGTTAACCCGAGTAAGCTAAAACATAATTTAAGCCGAGGCCAATATTGGCATAATATATATTATTTTTCTCAATAAATATTTAATATTATAGCACTTAATTTTAGCATATATTCTACAGTTTGTATGTGCGGCTTACTTTAATTTCATAGTACGTGAGTGACCAGGGTTCGTTCTTCGGTGCCGGCGCCACAAAAATTGTTATTAGCAATTTAAGTGCTGAATTTACCATGTGATCGGGAAACCTGCATGACTGAAAAATTTAAAAAAAATTCGTCAACCCACAGTTTGGTGGACCACTTCTAGTTACTAAACAATATTTGAGAGAATGCGTTTGTTTAGCTGAGGAAATTTACAGGCTGTTATTTTACTTTTATAATACTGTGTTACTTTACATTTATAACTTAGTTTTGACTCATAGGCAATATATATGTTCTTTACGTTAGCTGCTTTTTTCAAGCACAATTTTTAAAAATACTTAGTTCTCTAGGGTCCAAGATTAACCGAGGTAGAAAATTCTATAGTTTATTGAATCTGGAGATTTCGTTAACAAGGTTATGATGCTTCTAAGCCTTCAGCAAATTTCCGCTGTTTCATCAAAAAGTCGAAAAGCCCGCGGGTGGTACTAGCAATCAGCTAGTCTCTCGAAAATTTTAAGTATAAAATTATTATAAAAACATTGATTCACTTATTACTGTTCGGATTAATACTATTAAAAAATTAGACTAAACTTTTTTATACTAGGTCTGTTAATACCACCATACATAGATAATTTGGAACTAGATATATTATCTATATGCTGTGAGAAATCTGTATCGTTTCAAATCGTCGCACTCTGACACCGACTGACGCAAACATAGAATGCGAAACGAGATCCACTGGAGACTATCTCTCAACGTCACGTTTCAATACAGTCGAATTCGATCCAATTATAATTGATATAAAGTGGTTGTTTATTTTACTAGTTGTGAAACTGAAGCATAGAACTTTTAGTAACATTGTATATATAACAGTTAAAAATGTTTCCTACATTTTAGTGTTTACACAAAATATGTATTTGTATTAAACTGGATTTCGAGTTAGATACTAGATTAGATTATCTAAAGATAAGAATTTACTGTAAATTAACCCAAATTGTACTTAATAAATTAGGTCATCTGTTTTTTACAATTTAGAACACTTTTATCGTGCAGAAATAATAAAGTAAAACCATATCTAAACTGACCATTATGTTAGCTTATATTTAAGTCTATACTTACTACTTATATACTTATGGACTTATTTACTTTATTTAAGCTCTGATTGTAATAATATATCATAGTCATGGGACTAACTAATAAGAAACCTTTTGAAAAAATTCGGCGGTTAACAATTATAACTGTTGCACAAGTCCAGAGACGTGTTGAAACAAATTCTGATTTCTTGTATTTACGCGAACACCACACATTTAAATGATTATATAAGGATTTTATCGCGTTTAATTTTGTTTTTCTATTCCCGACGTTTCGATTCCTTTAGCAATTGCCCCGCATGACCACGGCTGCTGAATCTGTTACTGAACTGAGGTGTTAGACGTCCACATGTCACAGTTAACTCGGGCTTATTCAGCTCTTATTTATTCATTTTTGTCAAGAAGTATATGTATAAGTATAAGTAAGGATCTAGGAAGTCTGCAGTCAGGCAGTCTGTCAATAATGGATAGATCAGAAAATCCCAAAGACATTTATCTAAAACGTTTCAGCCACTTTTTACCAGAGCTTATTTAGACCAATGTCACAGGTTTTGAGTCTTTCGTCGTCTTAGTGTTCAATCCATCGATACTATTCGTACATATGAATCATTTATTCTTTAAATTCCATTGGTCATAGTTTCTGTATAAAAACAGATTAAGGTTAAGTTATTCATTTCAGCCCATCACAGGTCCACTGCTAAACATAGGGGTCACACAAAGATTGCCACAAAGCTCGGTCCTGTGCCACCTGCATCCATCGTCTTCCCGCACAGGTCGTCACTCCATCTTATGGGAGGTCGTCCCGCATTTGCCTGTACGTGGCACCCACTCAAGAACCTTTTCCCCCCAACAGTTGTCAGTTCTGCGAGCTATGTGGCTAGTCCACTTCAGCTTGCTGATCCTTACGGCTATATCGGTGACCCTAGTTGTGCTGCGGATATTATCGTTGCCGACTCTATCGCGCAGGGAAACACCGAACATAGCCCTTTCCTTAGCGCGCTGGGCAACTTTGAGCTTCCTCATATGGCCATTATTATGTAATAAAATAATAAAAAAGAATGAAAGCGCTAAAGTGCACTATTCATGAGCTAAAATATGTTGAAATTTAATATTAAATTCGAAAGAACTTCGTTGTTGAGCTAATTAATACACGGGAACTTTGACTTGAGGGCTAACTTGATGAAGTATAAATTAATTTTAACTGGTATAAGTACTTAATTAGATTATTTATATTTTGCTTACTAGAACCTTAGCATTTAAGTGAATTAGGAATCTTAATTAATTACTTTTGATAGAAATACAATTTTAATTACCGATTGACGACTTGCTTAGCGGTGAAGTGACATTTGAAGTTTATCAACTTCTAATGGTTGTGTAATTTATGTGAGCATTTTGATATGTAAACACTTACGGCTTTTTATCGTAAAATAATTGAATGTATCCTTATCATAATTTAAAAGTGTGAATTAAATTGTTCCAATCTTCCTTAAGAGATTGCCAAAGTTGCTTGGTTGCTAGGAGGAAGATAGCGGAAGGATATCGTTGTTGTAAAGAACGTAATGACTGTTCTGAATAGTTAATAAGGGTTTTATTAAAATTCCTTACCCTTATTGTATCATTCTCTAGGCTGCTTTAGATCCTTTGTTCTGTTAGCACATACTCGTAAATTTAGCATACAATGCATTTTCACCAGTTAAATGAAATACACCGTGATGAAATGAAAAAATGAATCGCCATCGGGAATCTATTCAAGGTTCAAGGTATTAGGTTTTGATTTTAAATACTAGGTTTAAGTGTAAGGAAGTCGTTAATCATACACGCTTTTTTATCGGATTGGGTTGGAAAACGAGCAAACAGTTCACCTAATGTTTAATGGCTACTACCGCCCATATGGGCGTAGGAGAAGAACTATTTAGGAGAACATTAGGAGAACTATTTGCGTGTATATACAGTGCAGTCGCAAGTAACTGCTATCGAAGAAGGTTAAAAATTCGTAATCATATCTGAGGACTAAGATGGAATGCCTCACAGCCTGTAAATATACTGGCACTCTATATTTTTAAACCGGAACACAGTAATTGCACTGGTGTTTAATGGCAGAATAGATAAATAAGATGTACCCAGGCGACACCTACATAGAGAAGGAATCTACCACCTGTTAAAATTATCCTTTTTAATTCATAATAATGAGTTTTTAAATTATGTTTTAGAAATAAATTTCTTATTATTTTTCCATTGGTCACTTTAAGCCTTCGGTATAAATAGATGGATTTACTGCCATCAGTCGGTCATACGAGCCTCGTTCATAAATCAGCAGGGTGTACCGCGCTAAGGTGAGATTTAACTTTGAAACACACACAATTAATATTTTCTATTTCAGTTCAAAATTTGCACATAAATTGCAATATAATTGAAGACGTTAAAAGTTTTCGAATCGTTACTAAAAATATGATTATCTGTTATCAAAAATTATATTTATCATTACAGAAAAACCTTTTCGCCTGAAATATAAAAATACGAGCGAAAATGTCTCACCGTATTGAGAAGGGTCAGAAGTGACATGAAAAGCCGAAGGGCGTCCCTTTCGAAATAGTGAACAGTTGCTTCTGAAAAAAATTTTAGGCAATTACAAAGAAGCGACAGAAGAGAACTATAAAACTGTATGTAGTTTTATATACATTTCACACATTTATCATAATTTAGTTACTTATAATATTAGAGTAATTTTTTTCAGGTGATTTTGACTGCAATTGTAAAGAAGATAAGACATTACCCAACAGAACCATCGTATCTAATCTGTAACAGCACTGTCCTTTCGATACTGTTTGCTTTATAAGCCAAATATGACCAGCATTTACTTCAAAGTAGTAAAGTTCTTTAATTCCCAATCGTTCTTTAATCTGACAGAAATATCACATTACAGATCTATTTGGAATAACTTTAATCATTCTCCGTAAACGACTGTGTAAGGTTATTCGTACCATGCCTCCTCACTTCGACAGTGACTGACACGAACACAGAGTGCGAAACGAGATTCAGTGGAAACGATCTCTCAAAGTCATGCCATGCGCGCTTCAATACGTCGAATCCCATTCCGATTTAAATTAAAGCGAACTCATTAAATAAACAAGAGAAAATTTTCCATTCAGTGTTCAGTCACAAGAAATGTTTAGGCTCTTTCTTCATTGTTGTAAAATACATTTGTTTACAAAGTTATTTAAATTGGCCTGTTATCTCTTACAGAATAGACAGGGATAAAAATACTTCAGTCAAGGGACAAAGTTTTTTATTTCTTGCAGGTTACAGGTTGCAAAGGTTGTACGCAAACGTTTTGGCCATAAGTCTTCTACGACACCTATGGTCAGGTATAAACAGATGTCAGCTTTATGACGGAGGCGAAGGGCGCTGCGTGCGCGGGCTTCACGAAAGTTCTGTCAAGTTGATAATAATTAGAAGTAATTATAACTACTTGTGAATACATAGTCGAGTCTCAAAGTGTTGACTTAGGCAGGCCAGTCTTTGCGGGGATAGTTGGCCTGAGGTGGCCGCACCGAGTGGGCTTAGTGACGGCCGAAAAGTGGTCGGCGGTGGAGCTATCGGACCCAGGAGGTTTTCGGAAAGGCTGTTGCTTACAAGCGCCATCCGTCCTGATCCTCATGGTCTCCGGGTGGCGGACTTTGGGAGATCCGTTGCCCTCGTATATTTGGAAGCCGAGTAGGTAGACGTGTATAGCCACGACGGAGTGGTTGAGTACATGATCTCTCCCGAGAAAGGGCCGGCGCTGGTGGTGCGCGTTAAGTATTTCCACATTTAAAAAAAAATTACTTATAAAATACTATCTGTGACCTTGGTTAAATCTGTTTCTCATGTTGAGTACATGAACAAAATCTATGCTTACTGGATCGCTCCTATGGGTCGTTGCGAGATATTATATAGCGGGTACCTAACACAAAAATGTTTTTTGTAAATCGGAAGGGTAGTTCCTGAGAGTAGCGCGGACATACAGGACAGGCGGTCGCCGGGGACTTTATTAATTGATTTATTATTAATTATTCATATTAATATTTTGAATAATCACTCACGTCATCCAGTCCTAAATTACGATTTTCTGTGTCTTGTCTAACTGGATAAGGACAAGATTAGATAGATAAATAATCACGTATACATATATCATCATCATTTCAGCTTATCACAAGTCCACTGCCGAACATAGGCCTCCTCCAAAGATTGCCTTGAAGCTCGGTCCTGAGCCACCTGCATCCATCGACTTCCCGTAACACTGCGTAGGTCGTCACTCAATCTTGTGGGGTCGTCCTGCACTGCGTTTGCCTATACATATATCAGCCCTCGGCTTTGAACGCAGGGTCACTACAAATTAGGCTAAAGGGCCGTCAACTTCCTTCTGTCCTGTGTATAGACAATTACTCAAAGAATATAACAATTTCTACGAAATTTACTGTACGAAACCACGTTTATCAACCAGGACAGCTTATCGCATACAGGGGAGCTTGCGATTTGGAGAAAAGGGCGTACCTTAATCTCCAAACAACAATATAAAACCACATAAAAATTCTATCTACGACCTTATAAAAGTTGTAGGTTGTCAGAATATTTTTTTAATATCCTATGTAACCCAACATCCCCGTCATATCTGCGTGAGCGATTCTCTTTGGCTCGGCCATCTTTTACTCCCTGCAGAATCCATCTTAATTCCCTCCTTAAATTCCCTCTTCATAAAAACGCTTTATATTCCCACTCATTCTCTGTGCATGCAGTTAAGATTGTGAAATTCTCTCCCACCAAATATACGTGACTGCAAAACTATTTCTGTATCAATATTCTGTATTCTTTATTAATAAGAAAAGAGTCAAAGACCACTACATGTCATTGGGAGAATTAAGTATTGGTACTATTCTATTATAGTCATATTTATTTAATTTTGGGTGTATATTTATATATTGATGTATATATTTATCTATATATTTATATGTAGTTTTATACAGAATATATTGCATATATGTTTGTTTTTTTTGTATGGTATGCGCGCAACTAACTATTCTAATTTCGCAAGACTGCTGGAAGAAATTTCTTAAGAAATAAGCAGTACAGACCATTTCCTGCTATCATTTTTCTTTTTTATCCGTTTTACTTGTGAGTAAATAAATTATTAAATAAATATTTATCATTGACATCTCAAAAAGAAAAAATAATTGGATTTCTTCAAGTCAAAATCAACTGATCAGCCTTATCGATTCGTTTGCTTTATGTCATTAAATTTGAGCAATTTTATTTAAGTATTATAAGCGATATTGGTTTTATTCAAATATCGTACACAATACATACACCACTATTTAATATATCTATAAGAAAATTTGTAACATTCTGCGTAGACCGAACCAAAATTAATAATTAAATGCTGAAACGTCAGGAACAAAAACTTAAATTAATCGCGATAAAATCCTTAAGTAAAAGTTTCATTTCAAATCCCTCAGGGATAAATTTATAGAAATTAATATTCTAACCATGGCTTCTCAATACATATATATGAAAATGTAATGTACGTAAAAACATAAATACACTTAATAACAATAATGACATTAATAATGTATATACTAGGAACAGACACAAGCTTGTGATGCCAGTTACTAAACTTCAAAGAGTCAGTAACTCGTTCGTGGGGCCATGTATATGTTTCTACTACAAAATCCCATTACGTGCGTAAAGGTTAAAAAAATAGTTAAAGGAAGGCTTTATAAAAAGGGTTATTATGATGTTAAGGATGATAACAACCCCTGGGAATGAGCTCTCTCAAGTCATTTGAATAAATGAGTACTATTGAAAACTATATATAAGTTTCACTAACAGAAAGTTGACCAATTGTAATTAGTATATTTCTTATCGAGGTTATTTCACCACCTCCTGCGTCCATTAGCTTAATCCCAGATCTCCTTAAATTCTTATTGAACGTCGTTGGGTGGAATCGACCCTATATTTGTTCAGATTATCCCTAAGTTACGAATCCTATAAAATAGCTATTTAATGTTTAAATGCCATAGTATTATCGTTACCGAACTCTCGTAGATAAACCTGTGTACGTTTATAAATATTTAAGCGCTTAGGCTTGCTTTTACATGTGTCTGTTCTTGTTGCCTTAATGTAAAAATCTCTAGTATATCTCTAGAAAAAAAATTGTGGCAAAATGTGTATCAAAATTCTCCTTTTTTTTCTTAAATAATACATGTGACCAATACAGCAAAATATTCTTAATAGATATAAGTAAATACGCATGTAAGCGGCAGACAGGCAGGAGATAAACTAGACTATCCTGTGATATGAACTTTTGGATGGATCATATTTTTAACTATATGTAAACATAAATTTAACTAGGATGAAATCATTAATAATTAGTGTGTGTGTGATAGTATTTTAAAGTAGCAACTAATAGGATTATGAAGAAAATCATGATAATTGTTTCGTTTTATCTATAGTCAAGATCTAACAGCCAATCTGTAATTTTATTTCTACAGTGAAAGTCTGCGAAATTAATATTATATCATAAATTTGATTGCTTATGTCTCAAAATTACACATTAAAAATTGGATATCAAAATAAAGGGACAGTTTTTTTTATAATAATTTACTTGTACTTGAACCTTAGCTGTCATATTTTTTTACGAATAACAATACCAATACATATCGTTAGTCTTTAGCTAAAGCTAAAAAATATTTTTATAAATAGAAAGATACGAGCAAATAGATCGGAAACCTATTCATGCGTCTATTTAGGAGATAATGTAAAGAAAGAGAGGAATTAGGTAGGAGTACCTTACCGTACTCATAACAATATATCCAGTAATAATAGAAAAGGTTTCAGAGGTAGTATTTATCCTCGAAAAACACTTTAGCAGCTTGATTTCAGGACTAGCGTGGAGTGATATTTTTATTTTGTAACGGTACGGAGTCGTTCATTTATTTTTAATACCTAATTCAACAAAAGTGTTTAAATATTTTATTCAAATACTAGACAAACACTAAGGTACCCAAATATAAATAATTTTAAATAACACAGTTATTAATGAAATGTATTATTTCAAATTAAAAACTCAACCCAATTTTTATTATTTTTAATATTTTTAGTTTTCGTTTTCATTAATCAAAATAATTAGGTCTTTCGCGTGTGATTGTGTAAGGAAATAGCTAACTATACCATAATAGTTTTGTAATTATCGCATATTTATCTCACATTTATGCAATTATTACCAACCTAGGAATTATTATGACACGCAAGTGGATATTGTTAATTTTATTAATTTAATTTTAACATAATTGACTATAGCGGTGTACTCTACTCAATCTTTATTAGTTTTTAAATTTGTGTTGGGTTATTTTATGTAATTTTTCGGTCTCATTTTATTTGAATAACACAGTTTCTGTACTGTACGATAACTAAAATCCATTTTCTTTTTACACCGGTATTCTGCTCGATCATGGTCCTACCCCGGTCGAGCTGGCCCATTCGAGCAGCAGCTAAAGCCGCTATTCGGATCAATCGCGTCAAAAAGGTTTTAGTTAGGGATTCTTAGAATAAATTTATCAAAATCTCTTATTCACCGACCAGTTAAATATATTAATATAACAAAAAAAACGTTGTCATTTCTGGGTAACGTATAATGTCAAGTTAATTATGAAGTGTCCCGATAATACTCGCTTACGCGCTACTAAGCAGGATATGCGTATAAAGTTTTATAAAGATATATATCGGTAACGTCGGCTATATTTGACAAGAAAAAATAATTATTATAAATACAGGGGTCACGTTAAGTATACGGTAATTTTCTTAATCCAATGCATTTGGGGTTGATGGAATTTCGCTGGAGATATTATTGATAACATTTGCCTCAAGCATTATCACAAAAAATACTAACACGACTCCAGTAAGAGGTGTATTTCCGCAACACTAGAAAACTGCAATTGTCAGACCGATATGAAACAAAGGTTATCCCGCAGAACTAAATGTAGTAGAAACCGTATCATGTCTATGCTGATGAGAAATATATATCCATTCAAGCCGAATAGTGTTCAACCAGCAATTGAAAAACTGGAAGCTGATTTAGAGCGTACAAGCTACATGGTTCTATAATAATACTCGTTACACCCATATAGGATCAAAACAAAATATATGATCCTAGGTACCTCAATGCAGGTTAAAAATATCGGTAAAAGCATTTCCCTCATATGCATAAGAGGGGAATCTATAGAATGTACTAAAATACCGTAACTAAGGAACTTCAATTGACAATAAAATTCGTTTTGTAGAATATGCTCAAAATATAATTCGAAACCGCTCTCATCGTCTTAATATGTACTTATTATTCTTTGCAATTTCCTTGTTCTCTCCAAACTAAACCACGCGGAGGTAGTTATATATAGGATCATTAGTATATATTTATGAATAGAGAGTTATTAATTATAGATGAATTAATTATAAACGCTCTATTTAAATAATTATATTCATTACACGATCTTATTTTTCTGTTAATATTCAATGAGTCTTCGAAAAAATAACTTAGCCTTAGTTTTGATTTGAATTTATACCGAACTCATTTACTAATCTGTCTCTGTCACTGAATATTAAAACCCAGTTCAATAAAGTTATCCAAGGAAGTTTAAACACAGACTCTATTATTATTTCCAAGAATTCTCTCGTTTTCTTTAAATTAGACATATTTAGTTAATAAACAAAAATAATAGAGTGTATTCCAGGTTTTCAATGCCAAAAGATCAAGTATCGTGATTTTCTTACCGTATCAGTTAGGATCATTTAGGATTCCTTACGGAGCCCTAATACCGAACCTACGGCGCCTGTCCATCCGTTCGTCTATCCTAGATTTAAAGGGCTGTATCTTTTGAATCGTAATAGGTAGCTGGTTGAACATACATAATATGTGAATATCCTAACAAATAAAAAATTGTGTGTTTGTGCAATTGAGAAACGGCAGAAGTGAAACTTCAGAAAAGTAGCCTACAATAGAATGGGATAATTTCTATATTTATTATAAGTATCAGGAGTATAAGGATAATTAAAAGGATTATTATTTTCATAATATTTGTACCAAGCTTAAAAATTATTCTAAATTTTAATGCAAAACATTACATTTCATATATTTAGAATATATAACAACACATATAATTTTTTGCGACCCTTTTCACCTTATTTTCTTTTTTTTCTGCCGATACTCACGACAATTTTTAGCATTACTTTTCGGCATTTTTGGAAAATATTTTAATTAAAAAAAAGATAAAAATATTCACACTGTCAAAATATTACCTAAATATTATATTAAATTTTTTTTTACACAATAGACACAAATATTAATGTATGTAAAATCAATACTAATAATTTACTGATGTTAATAAATTTAATTTTAGATCATTTACTTAAATAAAAATCATTGGTCAAATTAACACAGATGTGTTAAATAATTTACATAAATTATTTAACCAACGAATTTTAATACGCAAATGCAAAAAAATAAAACTCGTGGGTGATACACCCCGTTGTTTATGATACATTTCCGAAGGCATCGTTGTACGCAGGCACAAAGACACGTGATGCTATTACTTGTACATACTTAATCTATCTCATTCTCTCGCAGGCTGAATCCTATTTATAAACATGTTTGTCTCTTTTTACAGTCGCTTTTTCGTTTGATCGAATTTTCATATCACAACGATGCTAACGAAGTTTCACTTCTAAAACTAAAACCATGTTTTTTCAACGTTTTTTTTGTTTTTGCATACAAGCGTATTAAGTGCAATATACATGTAATGTATTAAGTGATACAGTTTTCCACCAAAGAAGTGCTTACCAAAAATAAAAAAAAATAAATGGAAAAGATTCCAGGCCGGATTTAATACGACCTATTTTTGTGAAAAAATGTAGTTCCAAGCTAGCACTGCCTTTATAACACTGCACTGCTGCTAAAAATAGGAGTATACCCGAGTAGAAAAACGGTAGAGTGATCCTAATTCATAAAACAAGTGACCTAGATATAGGTCTGTAGTTGCTAACATTACTAGGTTAGCAACTACAGACCTATAAATATTATAATATGTTTTTCAAACCTTTGAAATCGATGGTATGTCAGATCATAATCAATTATATTGAGCTCTATCTTTCCGATAGACAGCATAGTCAAACGAGCCTTCTCAAATACATCACAAATATTGCGCAAGCGTTAGACGACGGGTGCGAGGTAGATGCAATCTACACAGGTTTTAGTAACGCATTCGATAAGGTGAGCCACTCTCTTCTTCTTACAAAGCTACAACGCACTGGTATACATGCCTCACTTTTGAGATGGTTCCCATTTTATCAGCAAAACCGTTCCCAAGTTGTACTGGTTGTAGTGGTGGTTAAATGACCAGTAATTATTTAGCTCGATTAGGAGTTTCGCGGGACTCGCATCTTGGTCCTGTCCTATTCAATTCTTTTATTAATGATATATCCTCACATATTAAACACTGTAAAACCCTATTGTTCGCTGACGATCTAAAAATTTACAATACAATAAACATAGTTAATCATAGTCAACTACTTCAAAACGATCTGAGAAGAATAGAAGAATGATGCAAGACTAACTTCATGATACTCAAACTACAAAAATGTTTTGACATTAAATTAAAATAAGAAATATCTACTAATTATAATATTAAAAATTTTCCTCCTACACCTTATATAACCCAATACTAAAAACAGTAAGAGAAGCGCGATCTCGGTATTATAACAGACAGTGAATTAAACTTTTAAATACATATAGACCAGGCACTTGATGCGCGAGTCCGACTCGCACATGTTGGTTCAGAGATGGTTTTTCAGAGTAACATTTAATTCATAACCACAAGTGACATTATAATAAAGGTTCAAAATAGCAGCATCAAAACAATAATCTTTGTCCTAGTATTAAAATACGCAATCTCTTTCACATTATGAAATAATATATGGTAGCCAAAAATGTAGAATTGTTGTTTAATAATTAAATAATAATTAAAATATTTTTAAGGTTTTATTAAAAACCTCGACCCTCATTTTGTAATACGCCGGTCGGATCTGGAATAACATGTTCTTTGTTCTGTTTGAATACAAGTCTTCTGTAATACTCTTTTTCTGTATACTTAAAAGTAAAAGTATATATTTAGTGTCACTTTTATTTAAATTGTTGATTATTATAGTTATTATTTTTCTTTTAAATAGAAAAATAATGCTTTTTACTGTTTCTAAACTGTAGAATGGGTCTGGTGAACGCTGAAGTATAAAATTCAGTTCCAAATTTATTTCGGTCGACGCCAATCAATTAGTTCAGGATTTGAGCGTTTAGAAGTTTGATTTTACATGTAAAGATTTTAACATTTTCCAAAGGCAATTCACAATGCGAAAGCAAATATTTATGTAAAATGATAAAATGCATGTTATTCGCAATTCGGTAGAAACTCATAAATGGGATATCAGAGTAAATAAAATGGAAAACTGTGATCTTTGTCTAGCTTGCCCACCAGGAAATGTGTGGTATTGTTTAGTAACTTTTTATAATTTAAAATTTTCCTGCAAGACCTACCTAATTTTAAAAATACTATTTCACAATAAATTATACGCAGCAAGAAGATATTGGCTTTATACCATAAAGTCATGAGCTCGGCAGGGGAATGGTCTATCTACTATGAACAGCAAAACAGTAAGAAACATTACGTCTTAGACATGTCGAAATAAAGGTTATTTCAACATTACATTTATGCCGAACATATATCATAAAACTTACATTACATTTTTAAGAGTTTTGGCTTAGTAGTTAGTGGTTCTGACCGAGTACTGTAGTCTACTGATATAATATTGGAAAAATTTACATTTTGAATAAAATGAATAAACGTTTAAGATTCTATTCATTTTATTATAACTGACTTTATTTGAATACGCCTGTTTGTATTATGCCTGAATTGAAAAAGAAGACAGGGCTTTAGTTTATAGTAACTGTTGTCACTGTAACAAAATCGATTTATCACATTTTCCACCCATAAAAGTTTTTTTTTTCCCAATAGTTGTCTCATTCATGTGGGAGTAAACATTGTGAAAACTTCTTTCGGAAACGGTAGAGACAACTTTAGCTTAAAGGGTAAACCTTCAACTGAAACTTGATGCCCCTGAGGAAACTTCAAACTTCTGTGGTTTTGATAACTATTTCCCGACTATTGCCAATATTTGATTTTGCATACAGACAGTAGTTAAAAAATAATAATTGTCTTTAATTAAAAATGTAAATTGAAAAATTTATTCTAATTTGTTTCAGGTACATTTCATTTCCAAATACAATTGTTCATCACTACCTCATTTTAATGTAAGTATAATTGCATACAACGTACATACACACAAGAACATACATATATGATGCAATGTATAGGGATGCAATGTATCTTATACGAATGTATTTGCGATACTACTATCATCCGATTTACTATCGTAGCCGTTAAATATTTTTTGCTGCAAACAGACAATCTCACTCATACATTACTCTTATAAGTATTTTATCTAGACCTTATACAACCGTGTAGCAAAATCTGCCACCCCTTGTTACCCCGCAGATCATTGGTATCGACTATGTAAATACTGTTATGCCAATACTTTCAACTGTCAGTATACGGCTAAAAAAATTCGCTGAATTTTTACTACTTACTTTTTACATTTCGGCTGAAACGTTAACATACGTAAATTTTACATGGACAAACACCCAGAACCGGAGCAATTATTTGAAATCCATACAAATACTTGTCCGTGCGGGAATCGAACCCGCAACCCTCAGCATTGAAGGCTATCGAGTAAGCCTTTCTGACATTTTTTTTTATAGAAATAATTAGTTTTTGATAGTCATTGATGATAAACTCCAGGTTTGATGAGATTTTCGACGTCGATATACGCAAACAGTAGAAGGGCACGAGTAGCGAAACGTTGTGGTGATCATTAATCGGCCGTCCGTCCAAGTGTGGAGATTCTTGGCAAAAATCGAAGTTATGTGTAAATAGCTTTATTCGATGTTAATATGAGGAGGTATATAATTCTCAGAGGTCAACGTACCAACATCTTGATTCTACCTAAAACTTCGGCACACTGCCAGACATACACCTTACCCTAAGAGCCCTGAGTGCTTGGCCGTAATCGCCACGCTTAAACTAACGGACTGACGGTCCAGACAACTCACACAATGCATCATTAGACGCTGCTTCCCTTCACCGGCTTGCTTATTTGCGGTCTGATGACCGAAATAGGTCGAGATAATTGTTCGGATCGGACCATCTGAAATGGAAGCCATGAAATTTCCCTTAGCCGCCATTCGATAGATTCTCATGGCCATACGTCATGAATTATGACAAAACTGTAAATTATTATTCGATATACTTTAACTTAAGAGATGATATTAAAATTTGTCAAGTTTAAAAAATAATATTAGTATATAAATGAAAATATCCATTAAAATGCTACTTAGACACCTGGAAAAATTTGAATCATTAAAAGTTTAAATAATTATAATAACTTTATATAAACTTACATAGAGTACGTAACGACGAACAACGCGTTAATTATAGGCTTGTATACGATCCCGTGGAGGACCTGCACGGAGAGGACCAGTAATTAAACTGTAAATTACCTTTAAGTACAGACCCGGGTAGCAGGTCATGTCGGCTGAACCTCCGAAGAATACTAATGAGTTGAAGTCTATCGTTAAAACTTCTTTTGCCTCTCTTAATAACACGTTTCGAATATCAAATCCTATTTTTATGTTCTCGAACAAATTTCTTACTATCGATATTGCTCCTATCGAACTTTATGTAAAACATTTTTTATTCACATACTTAAAAGCTCCACCATAAATTGATACAATAGCTGAAACATTTATTAAGGGTTAAGTAATATAACTATTTATCGAATTCGTTTGAATATAAAGGATTTGTACGGACATACAACATGAAGTGATTGTACACGGTGACCATGGCAGAAAGTGCCGGAACCGGATAAGCACGCTAGTTGAAATAATGGATTGCACTATTCCACTTCAGTGCATAGGGATTTGCCCTTATCTGTTGAGTAAACTCTATCATTAAGTATTTAATACAAAAGCACACATGCCCATCACCCACAGGGCTTAATAGGAATTACGGATTTTCATTTGACTTAACGTATTCAAACGAGCTTTCGTTATTCACTTTTCACCTTTCTGGGAAATAAGCCTCGGCCCCCAATAAACTCTCAGAGATTGCCAGGAGGTTTTCTATGCTTTTGCCTTCGTACCAAAGTTTCGAAAAACTGATCGTTACGAGCCCACCTCAGAGGGGATCGAATCTCCTCATTCAGAGGCAGATCCCCTTACCATTCGATAGTTCAGCAATAAAATCATAGTCGACAATGTGAATAAACCATGATGTTTATCACTGATACAAACAAAATGTTAATTCCATCATACAAAAGTAGCGCATCATCAAAGGTACTATGTAAATTGTCGATTTATTCTGTTGTTGAACTCGTTATTACAGCACGCCTCACGCTACTAATTTGTTTACCTCCACAGAGTAAGACAAAATGAAACCAGTTTATGACTAAATTCGACATGATTTAATTGTAACTCTTATTGTAATGCTATGATTGATGATCTCTATTCATGGAATATATCTAAAGTGTCTAAAATATGTAATTGTAATTTTCTTATGTAGCTTCATTTATTATTTTAACAGCATGCAGGACTTGACTTGAATCGAATTAATACAATTTGATGTTAAAATTATATTAAGCAGAGACATCGACGATATGCATTTGCGAAGGAATAATGTATAATGCAGTACACAACGTTTACTATTATTGTTTGCATTATTTGTCTAGTTTATTATTTTACCAAATAATGTCTGAACTGAAAAGGGTAGATTTCTATTTTAAATGTTTAACCCGCTACTAAATTATTGTCTTAACATAGCGGCATACATCTGGACCCTTTCAGATTAGTGTCCAAGAGATTAATGATTATTTGCCTGTATTGTGTAACTTCACTTAATATCAGTCTAAACACATAAAGCCAAATATTTTATTTCTGATTATACTTTGACACTACTATCCAGATCCGAAACAATTTTATTTGTAGGCCATACAAATAACTGGTTCATGCTCGCATAAGCATGACGTGACTGTGACCAGACGATTCTCGAATCGACTTTTGATTTTCAAATGAAATGATTAGCAACATTTCTTCTTTCTCAGTAAACGATTATATTATAGAGGATAACCGTGTGGTCATGGCGAATTTTCCACCCTTCTTCATCCCGGATATCGTAAAAGTTGATGAATTTATAAAATAGTTATATTTTTAGTGGACTCAGACTTTAAGTGAATTATTCTTCAATATGTCAGAACTATATTATTCAAAATATGTATATGAATATATTTTACACATTTGTGAAATGTACTAGTTAATTGAATATTATATTGATGTATTAGTGTATGTGTATGTTTTGTAAATGTTAATTACATTTCATTATATTTTCCCACTTACCCTAGGATTTTAAGACATCTACGTTTTGTGTTCATTACGTTATCGTTAACGTATTATATAATCTCCCCCCATAGTGTTGACTGGTAGAGAAGGCATAGGAGAAGCAATAAAAAATATGCAAATAATGAAAATATTCGATTTTTTAAATTAACCGATTTCTGCCAAGTAGGCAAGGAACCAATAATTTAATCGTCACTATATCATGAGGATTCATGAACGTCGTAACATTTACTTCAGACTACTTGACACGACATGGGATGAGAATAGTGTTTCACTGATGTCTAAAACCGAATGCGGTTTTGTTTTGTATTTTGTAAGATAAATTAAAACACGGCACACAGCTGTTTTAATTTATCTCGCCCGATGCAAGACTCCAACGGGAATTCAATTTTCTGCTCGAATGTCCGAGCCTAACGTTCGCCTGTGGTGCGCTAAATTTTTTGTCTGTTTCAGGATTTATTCATTTCGATACATCGGTTTGTGTCATCTCATATCTTTTTAATTAATGTTTTATGTATACTTTCCTTGATGAAATGCATTCAAATTTCAAAGCCATGCGTTTTAAGAACAACATTAATTTTATTACAATACTAAAATTAATGTTTTGTACTAGCAAAATAGGTAAGATTTATAAAATACTTTATAACTAAATTACAATTTAAAATATACTTGAAACTGATCACAGGATACCCTATTAATATTCGATGAAATAAAAATACGGAAAAATTTTCGATTTGATTGGCAATATACTTCGAAATCTGTCGTCTCCGCCCCGAAGTGAAGACAAACATTGGCATCGAACGTTGAAATGTTTGGATTGCGCTGCAGCTAAATTATACCGTTTTAATCGCCATGTTACTTACGTATTGGTAACATACAATGTTACAGCGTAAAAATTTCAAATTTTTCAAGTTACAAATTTTATGTTACTTTGTTAAATATATTTCTCGACTACTGTAAAATCATAGTTTCTTTCGATATGACTAAAATAATGTGATAATCATTAAAACAAAGCGTTTCTGGTAATATCATTGTTTGGAAGTTAAATTTATGTCGAAGATAAAAGCTGAATATTGAAATAAAGGTTTTTTTTTAATTCCTAGACCTTATTCTGTTCTTCAAACCTTGCTTTCCTAATCTACTGCAATATGTTAATATTTACACAAAGACAAAAATCTAGGATTTTATCACTATTGAAATATACCTGTATTTTTATAGGCTCCTTATGTATTTCAGATCTTTTTTGTGTTTTGTCTTTGTAAAATAAAGAAAACTGTCCTTATAAAGCTCATGTTCTCTCTTTTTAAAGCGAAAAAGAAAAAGGAAAACAATAGTATAAAATTTTTCGGGATTTGTTATAAAAGTTGAATACTTTTATATAATTTTATCTGAATATGTATCTGTTCGTCAATACCCTTTCCTACCTATATATATAACAACGTAAAAAACAAGTACAAAATTTCAGTATTTTTAATATTACAGCAAAAAATTGCGTTGTAACTTAAGTTAGTCTCAACTGTAAAAAATTTAAACCACTTTCACACGGTTTGCCTGACTGCCCTTGCATGAAAAGTTTTATGTAGCAAATATAATACATCTGTCTTTGAGAGTCTGTGTAACTTCAGTAATGAAAGCCTACCAAGCGAGAGGGTTGTAGCTATGTTACTAAAGCTTAGAAATGGTCGGCGCCATGTATGTTCACTAAGTTTCGAATTAATCGATTATAACGCGGTCAGATTGCACAACTTTAATGTTCCCTTGAAGCGGTTATTACTGAATATGTAACGCAACAGTAAAATGCTAATTTTCGGCTTTATTATGTATTCTACGTACTCCAGTCTCCGATAGTATGTAATATAATGATAATAAGGATAATATTATAATATTCCACGCATGGGATTGGCTTACAATTTAATTATTTAGTTTTTATTATACTACCTAAAAAAAGGTCAACAAAGAGCGGACTTATTGTCTATAGTCATTCTCTACCAGTCAACTCAAGAATTATTGTGAAATTGTAGTAGGTTACTAAGTATCTTAGTTACTGCAACTAAGATACGAGGAAAAATCATTAATAGATGTAATCATTATAACTTAAAAATAATAGAAGTATCAATATCACGATCATATGATACAAGACTGATTTTAGTGATTCTGCCAACGGAATGTCCGTTGGCAGAATCACTAAAATCTTTAATGTTCATTATATCAATTCGATCTAGCTACCACAGCTATGCTACTGCATCTATACATCTGTACTAGCTATTCTACATCTCAGCAGTCTCCAAACATCGAAATGCGAATATAATAAACGCAATGTTAATGGATCCCCCTCACAACTTGGCGAGCTTCGTAAATTGAATTTGGTTGTTCCTTTGTAAGATGTACGAGTATGTTGTTAAACAAGAGTGTCGGTAATTACTTATGAGGTTACGATAATAACCCAAAGGTTTATAAGCATTGTATAGTAGGTTTCGTACCCTCTCAAATATATAAGGGGAAGCCGTTGCCCTGTGGGCTGTGGGCACTTTTATGTGATTTGAACGTCCCAAAAACATTAAATTGTATTGATTTCACTTTTGTTTGAAATATTAAGCTATTAAATATCTAGTTTTCTTTATTATAATATCCATATATTTGAAAGTTGATAAATTGCAAGAATTATTAAACAAATTACATAAATAGAAAATTTAATTCCATAAACTCTAATAATACTCTAATAGTCAGAAATATTCCTAATCGTGACTTCCTATAGTAAATATAATATTAAAACGTAAGGTTAGCAGTTCAGTCAGCAAATCATAATGAGGTGAAGCCTTACGATGTTTCGCGTACAATGTTCGAATAAAACCCTTTACTACCGGAAAATGCGGAGAATGATTATAAAATGGTTAATTGTATTTTATCATTTTCAAACTATACACCATTCAAATTAAGCTATATTGCATTGTGATACAATAGGTTTAATACCGATGCCAAGTACTGGACCTGCTAGGGCATTCTTCTAGTGCAAAAATAAGCCGAGTTCAACCGGCCGAAACACTATGTATATTTATCACTTGTAGGGCGATGAAGGAAAATATCAATAACATATACACAGCCTTCAGAAGTATATTACTTAAAATGGAATTAAGAATACAGAGAATATTATAATAAAGAATCTAGAATAAAAACTTCTAGTCGGTACATGTACAAAATTTATACAAATGTCCGCTTAGGCAAGTACCAGCACAATGCCAGCTATTCTACTGTCAACCGCAATAGGGTGCAAGCATTACTGTGCTACGGTTTCTGTTGTGTGGTTTGAAGGGTGGCTAGGTGAAAGTTAGTGCAAATACACACAGAACTGTGCAGTTCTTACATTAAAATTCTAATTACTTACTGTTATTGTATAAAACCGGGAAGGCTCGACAAAAAAAAAATTAAGGATTATTTGGAAAACTTATGAAGTGTGGAGAACCATCATCCTTTAAATGGGAACGATGGCGTGTGCCGAGCTGTATAATGTTAGTAGGTTTCAGTAGTCTAAATTTACACCTTATAAAGAAATAAAAATAATTAAAAATCATCAAACGTACTCATACAATATAGAATACGTAATACGTCCCTTCATATGTACGTGAAGCAAAGGTATCTTATGTCTTTGATTTATTTCAGTGCAAAAAACGTTTGATAGTAATTGGATAAAGAAATCAAAGTTAGGATTCCATTTTGTTTTACTGTCTTACATCATTATTGTGCGTAGTACGATGTTTTACGTTTTTTAATAATTTTATGGATCATTCAAAAGTTATCGTAACTATCGAATTTAATAAAAGTTATAAGAAACGAAGTCAACTTTTCTCATAGACGAAATAGTCATTGAAAAATTTAAGTGAAACTTAACATTGCTCTTCTATACCGATATTATACTGCTGATCTATAAAAACTATACTTGAGACGTTCAGGAAGCTACGTGTGTTCGGGATGCTCCTATTGCACGAATATTCTGGCTTCAATGAGAATCGGTTAATTAATTATTATTTTTGTACATGTGCCTTCTTATAGGCTCTAATGCTTTCAATGTTATTTTAAATTATGAAGTGGAAATAAGTTATGAGACCATAATTGATACGAACCTACTGGCACCTTTTACCTTATTAAGTTTCATAGTTAGCGAGTAACTTGAATTGCAACCCGTTCCGACAACACTAAAATTGTTAGTTTCACTTTGCTGACGTGAAAACACAGATACCGAAAAAATGGAATGCGTGTTTTAACACTGCTGCTTCAGCAGCCGTTGCACAGTTCTCCATTAAAGTAGTAAAGTAGCAGCCTGTAAGTGCCCACTGCTGGGCAAAGGCCTCCTTCTCAAATACGAGTATCAGAGAGGGTTTAGGAGCTGGGAAGGGCCCGCCTGGCTGCTCCAGTGCATATTGGCGGGCTTCACATATCCTCGAAATATTTTTTTTTATTATTTCTCAGATATGCAGGTTTCCTTTACAATGTTTTCTTCACCGCCGAGCACGTAGTAAATACAGTACTTAAAATTGCTACTAATAAGTTTAGTGGTACCGGCACCGGGGATCGAACCCAGGTCACTTGCGCTCTGAAACTAGAGTGCGAGAACTCGAGAACTAAACTGAGCGCCCTGAACACGGCTCTATTCTCCATTAACCTCACAAAAATTTATAAATTCTATCTTAATTTGTATTATTTTCTAAATTAAAATCGAAATACTACGTTGTATTCACATCGGAAGCGCTGGTGCGGCCCTGGAGTGTTGTGCCAGTGCCGGACGTTAAAGCAAAATGAATGTCAAAGAATTGTTATTTCTTTATTATGTATTATAATTAATAAAATGCTAATAATCATACAATCATATTTTTCTAAATTGCTTTTTGACTTAATTGAACTTTAGCACAGCTTCTAATCTGCGACTTTGTTAAAAAGTTTGTAGAATACAAATATGGGTCTGGTATGGTGTAAGGTCCACTTGGCGCCACCACTTCCCCCCGCATATCCAGTCGCATCCGCTCGTTTAAAAAAATGTGTTACATTAAATTCTAACTGGAAAAGATTGATTTCGCCGCCTCCGCATACGCACCCGCGCTTACGATATTTTTGGAGCGCTAAGTAATAACTTTATTGCGAAGGACAATCTGAAACTTTGACCCTCGGGTCCACTTAAAACTTAAGTGGCTGTTTTAATATACATAGCGCAGGTTATTTACGTCACTACATCTAAGAGCTTCATTACTTCGACTGTTCATCTACACAAGTACTTTATGTGAGTAATATCTTATTCTCCTATTTTACAAAATAAAAATGAGTAAATTTGTGTATGTAGAAATACATTCGACTCAATCCAGTCTATGCCTATTACCAGCAACACTCGTTAATTAGTATGTTAGTACGTGGTAGAGCCAAGCAGTTGCTTTTGCTGCTGTTCCAAAGGGGCGGCTCGTCCGGGGTAGTACCACGACCCCAGCATAACGCCATGAAAAAGAGGCATCTTGTGCTTATGCATTTCTTTGTTTGAGTGACGTAACCGGAGATCCACCCTCTCTCCCATCCCCTACTCTCCCTCTCTCGCTTCTTCCAAATATCCTAAGGACGGCAATACACCTGCAGCTCCTCGTACCATGCAGCTTTTGTGGGTGCTTTAATAGGGAACTGGACTTATACCGGTTGTTAAAGAAAGAAGAAAAGAAATTAATTAATAAATCAAATCAATCTCCTATAAGAAGTTTACCAATATTTATTTCTGATATAATTTAACAACGATTTTACCGTAATTTTATTATGATATATTTATACCTATTTCGTTATTCTTTTGTTTTAGTTACGCTAAAAATATATCTGATTTTTTCAATTCACTGCGACCATTAAAATTTTACTAAAGCCGAATACTCGTTGCTGTTAAAAGCAAATATTCGAGTTCTGAATGGTTTATCCACTGTAAAATTGTTCAGTTTGATCAATTGACATGACACAAATTGAATTTAGGCTTCCGAACCTACAAGGTCAAAATAAACCTTATGTTAGACATCGGTGTATTTTGGTCTGTATGTCACCGTAATTTTCCTCGTTAACTATTATTTATTGATAAACTGTTTGATTTATGGCACAACTGTAGAATTCAGAGTTCCAAAAATGTTTTAACGAAAATTATATAGAACTTATTAAAAACTCGAATATACTTTTTTTAGTATTGTGTACTCACTTTCGTGTCTATTTTACATTTAACTTTTACCACATTAGTTTTTAACATTTCCGGGAAATCTTTAAGCACAGGCTTTGTTTAACTACCACTACCACTACCTAAGTTTGCGAGGTATAATGTCTAAAATAATTCGTACATGTAAAACTTCATAATTGCAATGTTTAAGACCTGAGTAATATTTACGTTATCTATTTGTATTATTTTAATTTAATGAACAACAAATACACTATATATGTATGTATTAATATATTTTGTTTAAATTAGTTGAAAAAATATTAAATTTTTTGCATTGTTTTGCAGTTTGCGTTTCAATTACCTAGGACAAGTACCAGTTAAATAGTATAGGTATTATTTATATTCTTTATCTGTCGAATAATCAATCGATATTATTTGATAATCGGTTTTATTCTTTGTATAATTTTATTGCGTTTTTATAGAAAGTGATACCTAAACGCTAAAATTTTTGTAGGTAAAATTTTCGGTACCTACAAAAATGTTTTTTGAACTTTTATGAAGTTTTCATTAAAAGAATCCTCAGTTTTACTTTGAAATTAATGTCCTAAAAATAATTGTGAGTAAATTATTTTGATCTTGTTTTTTTAGATGAGGACAGGCTTGCCAGGAATCAAAACTGCGTTTAAATAAAAAAAAAATTTTAATTACTCTATTTTAGTTCCCTGCTGAACATAGGGCTTCTTCAAGAATGCGCCAGCAAAAGCTAGCTTGCATTTCTTGGAAGGTTTGCCCATACCCACCGTTCATGGCAAGCGGGTTGGAGAGTTCAGTGCAGATAACTTCGCTCTAGTGACGTGCTCCCCATGACTATTCTAAAACAATATTAGTGCGGAAAATTCGAATGTATGGAATTTGGAGAAAGGGTTGCAGTTATGGGATTAGAATGAAGCCCCGTACCTATACTATCAATTGATTAGCTCACAGACAACGTACTTCTTCCCGAAGGACACCGCGTCTAATTTTGACTAATTTTTTAAACTGAACTGCACATCAATAAGCGCGATACTAGATATTTGCGATTACGAAACGCGAAACTAAAATTTTCTATATTTTCAAAATTGCTTATGATGATAGGATATGGTAAAAAAAATAGCTATAAAACATTTATATTAAAGCTGTACTTAAAGAAGAGTAATTCAACATTTTTTTATATGCGAACCCTAAAATTATTCATAAGAGGCAATTTAAATTAAATAAGTGAAAAAACAGTCGCCGTAGAAAGACGCAGCGTCAGTGACACGTTGTGTCGCTCGTTCGTTGACTTTCGATATCCATAGTGATTGTCGCTACTGAACGCAACGCAGGTATCTTCTATCTCGCTCCTAGTGTTATTCAATCTGGTTCCTAGTGATATTCAAAGAATTTTTGAACTAATACAATTTCTCAAAACCACCGAACATCTTTTAAAATTTTAATTGTTTAATGCTAATCGCTGAAAGGTGTTTATGAAAACTTAATAAGAGTTTAAATGTACATAAATTCAGGAAATTTGACCTTCGAGCTGAAGCACCTGGCACTCATGTGATCTTGTTGCTCATCAATAGTCTGCGGTATTTGGGTTTAGCAAAATCGGATTTTTCCGCATAAGTCTGTTGTCTGAGCCTTGTTTGTTAGATCAAGTGAGGTTTGGGAAAAAATCTGATATATTATTCCTTGCCACCGGCCTCTCAACCTCCTATTTGGTTTTATTTTAGATCGGTTGACAAAGCCGTCTGTCAGCAATTTTATACTTTTTAGATAGCAGCCTACAATATGCTTTTTTCAGTTCTATCAGCTGAGTACAGTTCCCATTTAAAGGATGGTTCGTCTTTTTTTCGAGTGTTCTAGACGTAGGTAGGGTGTACTATTGTACTCAGGAGTCTTTACACATCATGTAAAAGGTATGTTCAACATAGCTTTTTTTTCATTGCATTGGGGTGAAAAATTCGTATCCGTCCACCTGATGGTAAGTGACTACTACAGCTCATAAACACCTGCAAGTAACTTCAATTGAAGAAGGTTACAGATGCAATATCACTTCTGAGGACTAAGATAGAATGTCACATAGCCCGTGATTATACTGGCAAACCGGAACTCTGCTGCCGTTACACTGCTGTTTTGCAGCCGAAATGGATAAGAGGGTGGTAGCTATCTAGACGCCTCCTAGACATAGAAGGAGCCTGCCTATCTAGTAAAATTATCGTAAAACATACTCCGTAATATATAAAATCAACGCTCATAATACATGCGATCGAGCTATTAAATACATGCTATGTGAGCTCTATGTTCAGGTTTATTACTGATTCAATGCAGCTAACACCATTAATCTTCATAAATGGGATTAATACTTGTTTCGGGAAATCAATTTTCTGCACGGGTTCATATCAGCATTCGATTGTTACTGGTTCACTGGATATTGACGTATATGAATAACGTTGCGTTAAATAACTCTTAACCTTTGAACATTATTTTTTTATTGGTGTCAAAAATCAATTCGGAATTATCAAATGCTTTTTTACTGTCATAAAACACATAATATTTTTTTGCTAAAGCATTCTACTGTGTAACTGTAGATTGCTTTAAAAGTTTATATTGTACACGTTGTTGTTCTGGCGAAACGTCCCTGAACTAAAGATGATTTACAACTGATTATAACTAAACCAGTATATAATCAAAGTAATTTAGAACTCATCTCTTTAGAAATAACCTATGCGAGACAATAATTATCTTTTGAGAATATTCATTAACTTTCATATAAGATTAAGGAACTCAATCAATTGTTTTAGGCTTCAAATCTACGGGCACAGTTCATTCAATCACAACACAAAAGTTACAAAAATAAATAACTTTCGCAAACATCTACCTAGTTAGATTGCCTTCTTAAGTACCTTTGTGTTTGGGCATTTCCTTCCTGTATATGACGTAACGCTTATGCTATAAGACCGGAGGCAGGCTTAAATATAGTATCAGGACTTAAATATTTAAACCCAGGACCTATGGCTCAACAGTCAGTGTACGTTAAACTTTAAGGCAAGCGGTTGAAAACCCTCTAAACCGGTGGTTGAGGGTTATGGCTATTATTCTTTATTCTTAAAATAAAAGGTAATGTACCCACGTACAGTGTGTAGTCTGAAGATTAAAACCATCACATGTTCTACCTGTAGGCACAATAGAGAAATAGAGAACAATTTCTTTTTAATATAAACACTATACTGTTAATTGGCTATTACCTTTTTTTTTCACTACCCTCATCTCGATAACGAAATGAGAGTCTAGAAATTTATATCTAAATTTCTGAGCCCATTTGGTTGATGACAGAAATGCAAAAAACATATTTTTTCAACTGTCTCAATTTTTTTTTTAAATATTTGTTGTTTTTATTTACTCTAAACAGTTTTTGATTTTCAATTCTACGGAAAAATATCTAAATGCCCTTAAATTATTACCAGCCTATTACTAGATTCAATATCTAAGACTATATTATTTTATCTCTGAAATAACTTTCCAAGTTTAGTCAAATTTCTTATTCGATTATTAATCAAACGATTTAAAGAGAAGTGTGAAAACTAGTGTAAAGAATAAAATACTCAGAATTTATAATTACAGACATTGCCGTGAGCCTATTCTCATTTCAATAATACCCGAGCACTTACATTTTGAACATTACGTGGCGTGAAAAACTACAAATAGTGGTCACTTGATACCGGCAGGAGTAACATATAATAAATGTAAAAATCTAGCTGACCTAAAAAAAATACCGCACTACACTCAAAATATAATTTGATTGACTGATTTTAATTAGATTATGGTGGTTACCAGGAAAAAAAACATATCGCCTATTGAATCAAGAAACAAGAAAGAAATGGCGACACAAAACAAAAATTAAAAATAAAAAAGACATAAATAGCGATATATCTAATATCATAACGAGAAAAAAACACAACCTTACAGGACAATGGACATCACAAGAGAAAATTCAAGATGTTGAATTGTCACAGCCCTTGAACCAGAATATTTCTTACACGTTGGAGTTGCACATACTTTATTACGATTATTATATTTCAGATTAATCATTTTCCACACCAATCACTGAAATGATACGCTTGATTTATATCTATCAAAATAAATTAGATTTAATATCAGAAAATAATGATCTGCCCAGACAAATAAACAAGTTGTCCTCAGAAATTAAAATACTACTAATCACTTTGCTATTCTCCTGCAATAGCAGTAAGTAGTCCTGGACCTGGCAACATAAACAGCAAGACTAAACACTCATTGCTACTTCACAGGGATACACTACCCACTTCACCGTCACCGGCAATCATGTCATGTAACAATCTCTGCAACAATATAACAATAATACATCTTCAAAGAAAAATCACTAATCTACAACAATAACTTAAAAACGCAGAAAATGATATCACAACCCAGAAAAAAGAATCTACCACAAAACATGAACCATTAAAATACGATGATAAAATCGACCAAGACTTTACACCTTTCCCTGGAGATAACATAAAGCGCCCCGGGAAAATCATTCATATTTTCGGCTCTCAACAATGAGGCTTGGCCGCTGCAATATCGTACTTAAGATACAAGACACAATACGAAAAATACGTAGTTACTGCTGAAATGAAAGCCTAGTGAAATCAAAATACAAGTAGTAAGGTATAAACCAAGTAATAAATTAAACTATATAAACCCAAAATTGAGAATTCTCATTTACTTTTTCAAAAAAACTGACAACCATACAAACATTTTATTAAAAACGATGTAAGTTACAGAATAAATAAATTCATGTCTGCTCTAAAGAAAACAAAAAACCGGTCGGGGTCGGAATTGATCAAAAGAAAGAGTCTGGTTTTTTACCGTGATGACACCAGACCACACACATCCTTAGCCACTCAGCAAATATTGAGTGAGATTGGTGGATAAGTGTTAATGCATCCAGCACAGCCTTGACCTTGCACCCTCAGATTTTCACCTGTTTCGGTCTCTTCGGATTTCTTTAGGTAGTGTTAGGTAAACATCGAGAGCTTAATAAATCCCAAAATTTCTACATCAATGTAACTATGTCACTATCTACAAAATGTCAATAAGTTAGCGAACAAAATGGCACATGTATATTATAATCAAATGTGAATAAACTATGATAAAAATATCTTGATATAGAATACGAAATCTGTATATAGAATATGAAAAAACTCTTTTCCCGATCTAGTATAATAAAGCCTGCTTATTGACGTGTTTGCATTTATCTAATAAGATGCCGAATGACCTGCCGAATGAATGATGATAAATGAATAACGAACACAAGACAATTAAAATTAAAATTGCACGAATGGTTGACGTTGGACAATTTCTATAGCACTAAGGCTTTTCTTTATATGAAACATTAATGCACTGAATATTTTGCATGCTACGAGTATTTATAACCGTAGCAAAACATGCTGTGTCATAAATTTTTGTACCGTCCATTTTATATCAAGTTTTTTGCAAATAAAATGTTATTATTTCAACCTACTTTTCACTAAACCTTATTTTCGAACACATTTTTAATTTCATTTATAAATAGGTTTAACCTTAAATACTAATAAAATAATATTAAAGTTGTGAAGAGTTAATAAAATTTTCTTTTTTAGAGATTTCTATTTTTACATTAACTTGTTCATAAATAAAAAAAGAACAGTCAGATTAATCAAAACATAATACTTTGATATTTATAGCTTATCTCCTGAATAAAATTCAATTCTCAATTAATAGGTCTGAAAGCAATAACGAATCGTATTTTTTTCGCTTTGAATAAACATGTACTGTATGTTTTCATTAAATAAATGTAGCTCGTAACTCTAAATAAATACGTGATTGATAATTAACATATCATATATATTTATATAGGCACTTGGCCTGTCACTCATTGGGGTAAGCAGAGACTACAGATTTGAATTTTGACATGACTCAGCGTAACCCAGCGGGCTGCCGCAACTCATTTTTCACCTCTCCGGGACATGTAATGACAGAGGAGCCTCATCGCTGCGTTTCTTCCCGGAGAATGCCGTGACATTTCGAGCTTTTCTCGCATCGCTTCTTACAATATGCACAAAAAGAAAGGGGAGCTAGATATTTATGTCGTTACCACAATTCTCTTCTCTCAGATCATCCGGAGCGGCGATAGAGTGTTCCGGAACCCCGTTTAACTATGCTGTCGTGTCAAATCTATGTCCAGAATATTTGTCTTCCCCTATTGGGGACAAGCGTGAAAGAAACACGCCATTGGCTACTATTCAAATGTTAATAAATATAAGGAAGTATAAAACAGTATTATGTGCCAAACTCCATTTAAAAGCATAGTCGATTACCATCGATACGTTACTTCGAGTTACGAGCAATACTTTAAGCCGTGTTATACCCATGAGTTAGGTGTACGCCATTCCTCGCCTAACTTAAAATTAATGTTCGATTGTTATTTTAGACTACACCCTGCCCAACGAATTAACCTGCCAGAAAATCATTTAATTGTTATATCTGTATCTATTAGCAGTGGGCTAAAATATTTTTTTTTATAAAATTGTTGACATTCGGATGTTTGATGTCTTAATACAATTTGCTGGTTAGAAAATCACATGATGCAACGGGCAATATAAATAATTTCTTTAAATTACATCTCCTGTATTGAAAACATAAAAAAAATATTTATATTAGCTATTTTGCTTATTAAAAATATTATACTATTTTGTATACATATATAAAGCTCTTTTGATTACAAATACAACGTTAGCGTAAACGAATTTCGAGATCATAGTTTGCTCGAAACTGACTAATCACATGCTCTTTCTATTGAAAACAAATACATTGTAGTATAAACTAGTCACAAATCCCTGGAGCGCAGAGGTAATATAGTTTGTGTCAAGCAAATACAGCATGGGAAACATATAATATAACTTGTACGAGACGAGAGTTTCAATAATGCATTGCTGTCGATGTCACAAGGCTAAAACTCATTAAACTTGAATAGTATGAATCCAATTTTTGATTAACTTTTATATTTCATCACAGGTCTTTAATTATTAAGTCGTGGCTTGAAATGATTAGCATTTTTTTTAAATCTAATCTGCACGTAAATTTTCCGAATTTCGACTTTCCGCCATTTACTCTAAAGTGAAACTAAATTGATTTAAATTTCAAATATATTTGTTACCTAAAGTTAAATTTACTTGTTAGCATAAATACTAATTAGAAGGCATTGTTTATCCGTAAGTTTAAACTGCGAAACCAAGATAACAGTAAACATCTCCGTCAATATCAATCCGAAACAATAACTTTCTTGTAATTTAAGCCGTCTCGTCGAAAAACAAATCAAAGAGTATGTTTCAGGTACAGTCTTTGCTTCAGTTTACCCTTTCATTTCATATGATTTCATTTAATTTCCTATTTTACGGAGTACTAAAATAGCATACTTTAAATGTCCTACAAAAGCCAGGCCTTTTCTAAATATTTATGAGAACATATATTCAAGTGTGCAATTTTTCTCCCTATGTTTTCCTACTACACAGAACACGTTTACCACGAGCATTTAAATTTTCAATTAACAATATTAGTGGTGCCGGTACCGAGCCTGTACTCAGGTCACTCGCGTACTATGAAATTAAAACGAGCACTCACTCATCACTAAGCTACCTGCATAGAAAAAATTGTATATACTATCAATTATAAAGATAATACACACATTTTTTCTATGAGGAACGTAGCAAAGCACGTAGGCCATGTAATGGATTTTCACAAAGTAAAGCCTGACTCTATTAACGTAAAATTATGTCAAGTACAGAGCACAGAACCAAGTACGAAGCCAATCCAACTGCAGAAAGGTGTAAGACAGGGTGATATCATATACCCGAAAATCTTCACTGCTGCATTGAAAGATGTTTTCAAGCAGCTGAACTGTATTAAGATCAATGGCGAATACATCACACATCTTCGATTTGCCGACGACATAGTTCTTATGGCAGGATCGCTGGAGGAGCTTAGCACTATGCTCAATAACCTCAATAGTGTCTCCCAACAGGTCGGTCTTAAGATGAACGTGGACAAGACGAAGATCATGTCAAACGTCCATGTCACACCAATACCAGTTGTTGTTGGGAACAATAGGCTCGAAGATGTAGACGAGTACATATACCTGGGACAAATTGTCCGATTAGGTAAGTCCAACTTCGACACAGAGGTCAATCAACGAATCTAACTCGGCTGGGCTGCGTTCGGGAAACTACGTCATATCTTCTCATCTAGTATACTGCAAACCTTCAAGAGCAAAGTATACAACCAGTGCCTGTTGCCAGTGATGACATACGGAACTGAGACTTGGACCTTGACTGCAGGCTGTATGAGGAAGCTCGAAGTTCCTCAGCGCGCTATGGAAAGGGCTATGCTCGGTGTTTCTCTGCGTGAGACTGCAACGAGGATATCCGCAGCAGAACTAAGGTAACAGACGTAGCTGTAAGTATCAGCAAGCTGAAGTGGCAATGGGCCGGCCACATAGCTCGCAGAACTGACAACCATTGGGGAAAAAAGGTTCTCGAGCGGCAGCCACGTACAGGCAAACGCAGTGTAGGACGACCCCCACAAGATGGAGTGACAACCTGCGCAGTGTTGCGGGAAGTCGATGGCTGCAGGTGGCTCAGGACCGAGCTTCGTGGCAATCTTTGGTGGAGGCCGATGTTCAGCAGTGGACTTGTGATACGCTGAAATGATGATGATGATGATATTGACCTCATTAGTTTGTTGGTTAGCATACCTGACTGCTTAGCCATGGATCCTGGGTGCGAATGCCAACCGTCACTAATATTTGTTTAAACACAAAAATTATTGATTTTCTGGTCTGGTTGTGCTGTGTAAAAATAAAATATTTTTTCTTCTTCTTTCATAATACGAGTACACAATACTCAGTGAATCTTATCTTTTTGTATAGAATAAATTTCCTCTGTTATATTATATATATAAAGGGGTTATTAAATTGACGTTACAGTATTTGTTAACATTAATAATGATGCAACAGCTCTATCTTGACGACTACTGCCTCTTAACATTATTACAACGTTTAATGATTTTTTTTACATAAAATGAAATGGATTTTTCAAAATTAGTATTACCATTTTATGGTTATATGTGGTAGGAGTGCCGACCATACTAACTTTTACATTTATAATAAACTCGTGAACCGAGCCGGGTTCTTCCCGGGAGCGAAGAGCTCAAATCTTTCTCATGAAACGTTCTAAATTATGGTGAAAATCGCATAGAAATCCACTTAGAAGTTTGGAAGTTATTAGAGAACACCTACACAAACACGCGTTGCGACATTGCTTTCTATTTAAAAAGAGTACTAGTAGGAAGAAAATTTTAATAAGGTTTTCTTTATGGAATATTTAGGGAACTTTATTATATTTGGGTTTAAACTTTATAAGAATGCTTTGACTTTCCGTGACAGAAAAGCGTTTCGCTACATTGCATCAAAAATAAGTAAATGACTCCAAGAAATCGAAAAAGCTTAAGTTATACTTCGCCTGTAAACATTTAAAAGGTATTATTTTAGGGATCTACCTACGAATCTCAAAACCCGAGGTGGAGCCCCTGTGTGGAGGGCTACTAATGCATTTTTCGAAACTTGTACGCTTGTGTTAGCCCGAAACAGCGATACCCCACCACCTGTCACGTTTTTTTTCAAATAAGCTCCGGTAAAAAGGGTGTGGGTTAAAATGATAAAAATTAAATGTCTAAAACTCTAACCACTCCAATGTAGAGTCGTAACAATAAAATCAAAGTTTTAATTTTCCGTAAATAACGTACAACATTGTAATGAAACCGGAAGCCGCAGCAAAGCAAGGAAATCGACACGAAGGAAATAAAATCATTTACAACTAAACTACCGTATTTTACTACTAGTGTTTCTTCCACTTCGCTATACTCGTATAACAAACGTCGTCCACAATTAACCCGCAACTGCTCAGATCATTATAAGCTGATAAAATTGAGCTATGTTAGAAGTGTGAACTTCATTATATTATTATTTCATTAGCAATACTACAAGTAACACTAATTTTAATTTTGTGTACTGTGAATGTCTTCATTTTATTATTCTTCACACACTCACTTCGCTGAAAATGTTGTTTGTTGAGCGCAGTGCTAGATTTCGATGGATTTAATACAAATTTTAAACTGATAAAAGTGTGTTCAATTTTAAGCATTATGACACACACGGAACGTTGAAGTGAAGAATAAAATGTCCGATCAATATGTTTTGCTTTTAATACTGTGGCCGGCTAACATCTTTAACGACGAAATGTAACTGCATATATATGTATCTTAATTTTCGGGACTGTACTTTGAGTGTGAGTTATGGACCATTAGGAAACGCGAACTCTGTACTGACTATTACAGTTACAAAAAACACTAAAATTCAATAGCATGTGTTTTGAACCAATTAATTACTATAACATTGTTTGTGTTCTCTTTTAATTTGTGTAAAAAAACTCAATGGTTTTCCAAACACCACTGTATTAATTTCCATATAAATTGAGCAGCATGTAACAACTTTGCTTATGTTATTCCTATAGTCCAGATTTATAACAGAGGACAGCAAAATACATACATTTGCACCTAAAAAAGTCGTTTAGCAAATTATTGTATATAATATATTAAATATATTTATATATTTATTCAATGAATAAATGTATGTCATACATAATTTATGTGCACGATGCACATAAATGTAAATAACGTCCCAATTTATGAACTTCACTTGTTCTGAACACGAAATACTTTGTCACATTTGCAATAACGCTGTTTACATCGTTGCGAAAATACGTTTCACCAAACTTTATGAACTTCACGGTAATTGAGTTTACTTATTACGACACATCGTTTATTCAATACGTTAAGCTTAAATCGTTTAGTCGGCATCAGAGAGATTTATAATTTTTTAACGCTGTATGAATGTAAAAATAACACACAATAGCTTAAAAAAAAACAAATGTAGTTGTAAACTGCAAACTGTCTACTGCAGCCCTAGGACAACTGCAAACAACTTCAACTGGAGAAGGTTACAGATGCGTGGTCGCTAATAATATATGTATATAATAATAATAGCCAGACGAAATGCTCCACAGCCTGGAATTATACTGCCGCTCGACACCTTAAGCTCAGAACACAATAGTGTAGCTCCGCTAGTAAAAAGTAGTTCCACCTCTGTATATATTACTCAGTATATACTACCACTCGGCTTAGTGGTTAGCTTGCCTACCGGACTCTTGAGGCATGGCTCCTGGATTAAAATCCCAGCAGGAGCCAATATATGCAACACTCAAATTAAAGGTCTATATTTTGTTGCGAATTATCCACCATTAGTCAGACGATAGACTCAAGGCGGAAAATCCATTCAAATATCTAGAATACAAATGCTACGGAGTAATGATGGGGAGCAGAATCATTCGCATCGTCATCACTTTGCAAAGTCCTTTGTTCCACAGTGGGCTTGAGCAGGCTGGGTGATGATAGAAAACAAAACAATTTTTCGTATTTTCTAATTTTAGTAAAACATTGAGTGAAACAAGATGTTTAGTATTAAAGCATACGTTTAGTTAAAAAAAAAAATACTTTTGATGAATCAATGAATTTTTTTTGTATTCCAGCATGAAAATGTTACGTTTACGGAATGTACGTAACAAGTTAGTTGGATATTTCGAGTGTTTCGTCGAAGTGAGCGATTCGTTAAAAGACACTTTTTTGTTTTCGTCTTATTTAAAGTAATTATAAGTGTTGGACAATATATATTAATATTTAATGGAGTAAGTGAAATTCCTTTGAAAGCTTAACTTGATATCTCAGAAATCTTATAATTCCTCACGAGTTGCAACAACTGAATGCCACGTTATGACACGAGATACCGTTTTTTATAAGATTTTCTTTATATATAGTTCTAATATCAACGAAACATCTGAATCACATAAATCCATTCAACGTTAAATTACATAATCCTTACAATTAATCAATCAAGAAAAGGGAAACCGTCAGATGCTTACCAAATTTATATGGAATGACGTTGAAAGTAAATCCTTCGAAAAAATATCTATGTAATGGAAATATGTGAGAAATATTACAAAAAAAAATGTCTTATCTTGAACGTCTTCTATTTTGTAGTCAATTAAATATAAAAGTTGAAAACTTTGGAGCAATCCTTGTTTGCACGAAGGCGTGCAACCTTAAGTAACCACGAATCCGTACTATCCGAGTATCCGTAGAATCCGAGACACTTCAAAACAATAGAATGCATAAATAACGACCAGTTAATACTCCAAACATAAAGTGTTATGTGCAACTGTGTAGTTTCAATTTTTAACATATAAAACATACTACTAAATTCATAATCATAATATTACTTATTAATTGCACTTGGTTTGTCGTTCAAATTTACACAATTACAGAAATGCGGTAATGGACTTGCAAGTAAGGTAACCATGTTTAAAAGTAACGTGTACAACACAAAATAAAGAAACTACAGAAAACATTAAAAAAAGATGTAAAATAGGAGGTACAAATTGGCGGCCTTATCGCTGTATATATCTTCTAGGCAATCACAAGAATAGTTGAGTTAATAATGGCATTGGCGAGACGAGATGGCAAAACTAATTACACCTTAATTTTTATTAAGTTTCTTTCAAAACTTGCCAATTATTAACGTGGTAGAGCCAAGCGGCGGCTTTAGCTGCTGCTCGAATGCACCGGCTTGACCGGGTTGGTATCACGGCCTCGCAGAATACCGGCGTGAAGTTGAGACATCTTGTGCTTCTTCGTTTCGTTTGGTGAGTGAGGTAACCGGAGGTCCACTGCAGGCCACATAGGCCTCTCCCACAATGAGGATTTGTCATAATCGCCATCTACGGCAAACGGATTGGCGATTGCAGTACCAGAAACCTCGTACCCTAGACGCCCATCGCTACTGCCCATCATCGATCACTTTAATTTTGTATGTATCAGACTATATAAGAGGACCATAGAATCAGTTGTTTTTTAATCCTGTTATAAAGTTATAATACATGTCTTATTTTTATGATGTTATGTTTATGATGTTACTTTTGTGGATCACATTGATCCCAAATTGTAGCATCTGTGGCATATGGCATGGTGGTGGCATAAAATTATTACTGCATAGAATATATAGATTGTAAAAGTAAAATTCTACTTTTAAACGCAAGCTATTTTGCTAATCATAGTTTCATTAGTATAATTACTGTACGTGACTATTTACTAAATATATTAGGTATATTTTGTCTCTTGACAATGTGTTTTAAATGAATTTGGTTATTGAGATTAAAAATGGATCTAATTGAAGGTAAGCCTCTGTAGTTTATCTTTTTTATCAGCCGGCATTAGTTTACTAAGGACCATAGGCCTTTCAGAGGATGTTCCTTTTAAAAATTATGCTCGCCCCGCTGGTTAGGTAGTAATACTAGCCGTATCGCGAGCCTACAGATATTCTCAAGTTTTTTCACCTAGTTGACTCCTACGAAATTTATCGGAAAAAAGGGGTTGGTAGATTTTTTTACGCCGCCATCACACGGTAGCTAAACTATATGCTAAATTATTTGTGCTATATGTTATATTTTTATGGTATATAGCGTGTTACATATTTGTGCTTTACTGGTAAGTAAGAAGCAACTTCAGGTGTGTTGCAAAATAAAGAGATATCAAAAAATATTATATAATGAATAGCGAAATAAAAATATGTGGTTTCTTGAAAAAAAAATTATTATGTTGAAATTTTTCACTTAGCTTCGTCACTTGTTCTAATCTGACTATTTTTAATGCGTTCTTTCGCGATCATTCTACCCGTCGCAACTTGTATAAACGAATCTAGCGCTTAAACTCAGTCTCAAAAACAAATTGCTCCCAAAGTGCTCTTTTACATTCGTAAATTGCCTCCGTAAAGCCGAATGCATCGTAAATATAAAATCCCGGAAGACGGTATTATTGGCAAGATGAACGAGTTACATCAACCTTGCAAGTATGTTTTATTAAAGTCAGCGTCTACTATTGTGTGTATTTATTGAATACGATGCACCTTTGTGTTAAATCTGGAAGTAAACTGAATAACCATTGTTACGAGCTATGGCTATGGGTCACGGGATTAGGATGAAAGAACAGTATCTGAAGTGTTTGTTTATTAGTAACTGAGAGTTTCTTCACACATGTGGTGTGCTTGATTTTTCCACGGGTATTTAATAACTTGCCGCTGGTTACCGTTGCCGTTGCCGTTGAAGGGGTTCGGGGTATATCACGCTGTGCTTGCCCATCAATACGAAGAGGCTCGCGACCAAATCGCTATCGTACCTGGGTATCTCACTAAACATAACAACGAACTGGAACTCGCTTTTAACATTGCAAGGCATTTTGAAAAAATTAAGTGTCCAATAAAGTCGAGACACGGTTAGCCGCTCTCGAAACTATTGTAATGCAGAGTTAAACACTTTCGATTTATTTTCGTACATCTTTATCAAAGTTTATTTATATATATAATTAATTTCATCAATTCTAAAAAAAAATATTACAAGTGTTCGGTGAGAGGTTACGAGTTTAAAACAAGTCTTTGTTAATGGGTATGTTAAACATATTGTTATAGGTTTTGCTGACAGAGGCTTAACATACGATACTACATTATTAAGGACAAAATTAGTTACACACATATATAAAGTCAGTTTATAAAGATTTTTACTATTTATGTAGAATTTTGTTCTGATTATGTAAGTAATTCTATCTTACCTTGAACTGTCTCTTTTTGTATTTTCATAAGTTTATGAATGAATGAAAATTCTTTATTTAACGTAAGAAATTTCGTTTATAATATGTATTTTTTTTACAATCCACTTGAGTTTTCTCTAATGGAGAGCAAAAAATTCTGTAGGCATCTTCTTTTTGTTTTATTTACAATTTTTATATAAACCAAGTTATACAAAATAAAGAAGTGAATCTCAAAAAAAATCGAAGCATTTTCTAAAATAAAATAAAAATAAACACACTCAAGAATTAATAAAACCCATCCAGGATTTCCAAGCCCGAGCTGACCTCACAAGCATAATTTAGAACCCTCTGTTTCTTTTCTGTTGTTTGCTTATAGTTCACTTATTTGATTTGGTATTAAGAATGTATGGTTAAAAGCAAAGAAAATTCGCTATTTTCTACTATTTACGTGCGGCTAAGCTCATGTTCACTCGAATTCACAGCGCATTGCATCTCAGCTGCTTTCCGTACTTAAACATGCATGTAGAAAGTACGAAGCGGTTTTTAAAAAATGCAAACACCCATCGTATTCACAAGAAGTCTGCGAATTCGTATACAAAGTCTGTAAACTCTAGTCTCGGGTGTAAGTTGTAAACTTGTTTTTCAGCCCGTTACGTTCGCGAGATGTACTTAGGTAGTTTTATGTGTGTTTTGTTTAAAACATGCACTTTTCAAAAAGTTGTGGTTTATAAATAAAAGTAATAGATACAAAAGATTTGATTACCTGTCTTTCTGTACTCATACAAATCTAATACATGTAGAGCCAAGTCTCGGCTTTTGCTGCTACTTGAAGGGACAGCTTGACCGGGTAGTACCACGGCCTTACAAAATACCGGCAAAGAGGCATCTTGGGCTTCTGCGTTTTGTTCGGAGTGTGTTAACCGGAGCCCCTGAGATAATGACATTTGTTATTATACTTTGATGACAACTCAAAACGAATGATTTTTTAAAGAATTGCAAGTACTGAATACAAGCATAATATAAGCTGTGTACAGGCTGCGTGGCTCTGATGCTGTTTTCTTTTCTTTTGACCTGCATTTTTATTCCGTAACGAGCTTTTCATTTTGTGACCTATCTTCCCCTGCTTAAGAGTATTTTTACATACATAAGATTTGCTAAAAAGGCGCTAGTGGACCATAATTTTTTTTAACACTATACTTTGATATTTTTCCTATTTCTTGCGAACATCATCCTCTTATATTTTTTATTTTTAACTTACAATATGTGTTTTCTACAACAAGCTAACTACATACTCGTATAAAATACCACATGAAGAAAAAGTCATCCGTTCGTAGTCTTATCATCAGTTAGAATTAGTTGTTTTTGTTACTTTGACTAAGTTAAATAACAGCGAGTGTGTTGTAATTGTCTGTTTAAAAGTTTGAAACGTCCTTTCTCCACTAGTATAATCTGAATTATTAGCCCTCTCGTAGGCATAAATGTAATTTCTGTTGTTAAACTGAAAGTTCGCCTTTTAAGCCTTGACTCTTTTGAAATAGTCGGTGTGCGCGCGCATCTTAAAAAATATTTTCCGATGCGCGCGCACACCGACACCTAAAAGTGACACCATGAAGTTAGTTGGTTTATTATGTTTCAAGTTTTCGTGAGAACTGATAACTATATTTAAGGTAGTTATTGAAATATATATGAATCTACAACACGTGTTTTATATCAGTGGAGATAAAAAAATATATGCATACATAAATATTCATGTGTATTTGTGTGTATTTTCAAATTGTGTATGGTAGTGAATGATAATTTATTGTAAGTATTCGTGATAAAAGTGTTTTTTTATATAATAAACTTTTTATGTGGGTTAATAGATTTGAGGTTATCTGTCGGCATATATTATTTTTATTTTTTAATTATTAATTATTATTATTTAATTAAGCGATCTTTCTATAAGAACTAGGTCGTCAAAAGATCTAAAATGGGTGACGTATTCGCCATTGATGTTGATACAATTTTCTTTCCAATTCAACCTTTTAAAAATATTTTAAAAATCAGAGGTGAAGACTTTCGGCGATATTACCCTGTCTTACACCTTTTTGCAATTCAATGGGGTTCGTTCTCTGATTCCATACTAGAATAGATATCTCAGCATCATTGTGCAAACATCTTAACATCTTGACACACCGAAAGTATATCTGAACCGCTGAACATATTGTATCACCGCCAAAATTTCGACTAAATCGAAGGCTTTCATTGTCACGTGGAAACAGATATAATGGTAAATTGTACTCATCTGTCTTCTGTACATATAGCTATTTCGCTTATTCGGGTGTCTGGAAATCGTCGAGTCTGCTTGATAGTGATGACTTAGAAACAGTACGTAGACGTTGCTTAGTAGCACTGTCGGACTTTAGTACCTTAGGAAGTAGTTATCCCCTTTTTTGAAGAATAGGACAACCGCGCTTCTACATCACACTTACGGCGTAACTCCGCCGTCAAGAAACAGCATTTGTAAAAACTACACGTACTGGCTTTCCACTTTCAGAATTTCTACTGTAATTCCGTCATCATCGGGCCCTGAACGTTTTTAAGCCGTTTGAGAGCCATCCGCGCAATGGAAACTACATTTTTTTTATCCCTCTGTCGTCTACGACACCCACAGGACGAATCGGATGGTAGATTCTCTTATACCACCATCACACTGGGATAAATGTAAATATTAGATATTTTTTACCATTAATCGCTAATCCACGCCTTTGGGGCAAATAGATCAGTTTTAATAAGCAGATTTAAAAAAAATTACAGTCCAAATTATTGTGAACCCTGTGGTCAAAGAAGAAGAAAGGATGATGAAGATGTGTTATTAGCCTTAAGGGGTACGATGGAATGTCTGAAATTATACTAGCTCTAAACCCTTCTAACCCGAACACTACAGTATTTACACTGCTGATTAGCGGCAGGAATAAGTAATAGGGTGGTACCCACCAAGGCGACTCCTAGGCAGAGTAAAAGTCTACCACCTAGTTAGGTGCAAAGCAACAAAGCAAACACCACAGTCCACCAACCCGTATCGTACCGCGGCCACTAGCCGCCCTGGTAATTCATACTGGCCATGTAGATTCATTTTGGTTCATGAACTGAATATGCTTAATTTAGTAAATTAACATTGATTTCCTTCTAAGGACAACCTTATTGAAATCAATTTATATAAAATTATGTGATAACGACTTCCGAAGCGTAAAACTTTTAACCTGTGTTGTTTTTATGTTTATCGATTTCACCTCTTTTTTTAATACCTTTCCTTTACAAATACTCTATTATAGTTAAAAATACTTTGCAAAAGTATTCGATGACATTCACTTATTGAATATAAATGAAACTCGATACTTTTCAATTTCCGTCTTAAGTGCGTTAGAGTTATTATTTAGCTTTTGACGTCGTTCTTTATTTCACCTAGCAATATTTACAGACAGAAAAAAATATTTTCTTATAAAAAGTATATTATATTTTTAATAAAGATATATTAGATATATATTTTTAACAGAGCAGTTTCTGTTAAAAATATATAATGAATGCATATGAATTAACATTGTTAAAATTACGTAGTTTGCACTGGGTTAGCGCTTGTAAATTCGTCTATTTCCGGTTAACAATGGGCTCGCGAGGCGGTAAAGCATGTCTGGGCTTTATTCAACACTTTTTCTCTTTCAGGAAGCGTCGAGGAATATTAAGTATAGCGGCCGCGGTGTTTTCTCCTGTACTCACTTATTTGTTGCACTACTGAAACATTTCTAGATAGTTAAGCAGTATGAATAAGAAAACGTAATATGCTAATGTAGGCTGTTGGACTATAAATTGTGGTCAGTACAAGAGGACATAGCCTGATAGAAACTTTTCTCAAACACTGAGTCAAGAAAACTTTAGAGCTGGCAGTGGCTAAATTCCCCATGGATACAGTCCATAAATTTATAGGAAATACACACAGCCATGGTAACGACGTGGCATGTGTGCGAATAATCTTCAGCTGGATTCAAGCTACCAACTTAAACGACTGGACCTGGCGACATGTAACGCATGCACACTGAGGGCCTACGAGAAGATCTTGAAGACCTGAAACTGGACCAAGAAGTAAGCAATTTACACTGGAGAGACTTGACCACTTACAGTCTCCCGAACAAGCCGGATTCCGTAAAGGCTATAGTACCATAAACCACATACATACTCTTTGCCAGATTGTACAGAACACCGAAGACTACAATTTACCGTTATATCTGGCATAGGTGAACTATGAGAAAGCCTTCGATTTAGTCGAAATTTGGGCGGTGCTACAGTCTTTCCAGCGTTGCCAGTAAAACTCCCGGTATATCGAAGTGCTGCGGTGTGTGTACAATGAGATGTCTATCCGACTACATAACCAGAGTACGAAACCAATCCAACAGCAGAAAAGCGTAAGAACATATTTTCAAGATGCTGAACTAGAAAGGATACGGTATCATTATCAATGCGACACTCACCTTCGATTTGTCGACGAGCTAGTTCTTATGGCAGGATTGATGGTAAAGCTTATAGTGCTAAACTCAATGACCTCAAAAGTGTCTCTCAACAGGCTAGTCTTAAGATGAACATGGACCAGGCGAAGATCATGTCTATCGTCCATGTCACTCCAATAGTAGTTGTCGTTGGTAACAATAGATTTGAAGTTGTCGACGAGTAAATATACCTTGAACAAATTGTCCGAACAGGTAAGTCCAACTTCGTCCGGCTCACACACATAGCTCGCAGAACTGATAACCAATGGGGAAAATAGGTTCTTGAGTGGCTGCCACGTATCGGCAAATATAGTGTGGGACTAACCCCCACAAGATGGAATGATGACCTGCATAGTGTTGCGGGAACTTGATGGATGCAGACGGCAGGAATACTAGGTGGGATTAGGAACACTAGGTGGGATTCTCTCCTTGGAGACATCGAGCCATCGCATACTGCCTACTGGCAGCTGGCCCGATCTCTCAAAGTAGAGAACGTGGCAACAATGCCCCCGCTATTACGCCCCGATTTAGACACGCTAGCCTTCGACGACAGCGGAAAGGCCTCGCGGACAGTCTAGAGAGCCAATGCACCCCCTCGCGTGAACCAACGGATCCGGACCACCTGCGGCAGGTGGACGAGGAAGTAACACGTAGAGACGCGTTACCACCAGTGGACGATCCACTAGAGCCAGTGACACCCAAAGAAGTCTCTGAGATAGTAAGCAACCTGAAAAACCGGTCAGCACCCGGAATGGATGGTATAAGCAACAGGGTATTTAAAACTCTCCCAGCCCCACTACTATGCCTACTGGCAAACATCTTCAACGTACTCCTCGCCAGCTGCTCCTTCCCGGATGCCTGGAAAGAGGCAGACGTCATAGGCATTCCGAAACCAGGCAAGCCCCGTAACCTCGCCTCCAGCTATCGCCCTATAAGTCTCCTCAACTCTATGGGGGAAATCTATGAAAGAATAATCCTGAAAAGACTCAGACAATTTGTGTTTGAGAACAACATAATTCCCAGACGAGCAATTCGGCTTCCGTTCCGAACACTCGTGCGTCCAACAAGTGCACCTCTTAACGGAGCACATATTAAAAAACCTAAACCTCTCCCCCAAGCCCAATAGGACGGGAGCACTATTCTTCGATGTCGCAAAGGCATTCGACAAAGTCTGGCACAACGGTTTAATCTATAAACTGTATAACTTCAATATCCCAGACAGACTCGTGCACATCCTACGAGCCTACTTGTCCAACCGCACCTTTCGCTATCGAGTAGAGGGCACGCGATCCTCAATCCGCCCTCTGAAAGCCGGAGTCCCTCAAGGCTCCTGCCTCTCCCCGATCCTCTTCTCACTGTACACGAGTGACATTCCAAAGGAGCCCCAGGTCAACCTCGCACTATTCGCGGACGACACGGCCCTATACTTCTCCGACCGCCACAAAGGTCGCATCACCTTAAGACTCCAAGCCGCTGCCAATCGTCTAGGCGAATGGTTCCGGAAATGGAGAATTGAGGTTAATCCCGAAAAAAGCGTAGGAGTTCTCTTCACAAGGGGAACGAGCACGGCCAATCATAATTACGAATCTCGTAAATTAGGCACTATCACCCTATTCGATCGACCGATCCCCTGGGAAAGGAAGGCGAAATACTTAGGGGTAACCTTAGACGCGGCGATGACATTCGCCCCCCATATTAGGACAGTCAGGAACGGCTGCCTTCGTCGCAGGCCGCCTACATTCAATGATCTGCTCCTCAAGCAAGATGTCACTTAGACACAAAATACTCATATACAAGGCTTGCATAAGACCTATCATGGCCTATGCCTCGGTAGCCTTCGCTCACGCGGCGAAAACACACATCGCCTCGCTACAGACCGTCCAAAATAAGTTTCTGCGTAGCGCCACCGGTGCAAGCTGGTACCAGCGTAACGACGACTTACACAAGGACTGTAAAATACCGACGATCAAAGCATTCTTCAGGGAAACGTCACGGCGCTACTTCGAATCGGCCGCCGTACACCCTAACCCGTTGGTGGTAAACGCCAACAAATATTCCCCGATATTAAACGCAACGGTGCGTCACCGTCGCCCGCGTAACGTATTAGACGACCCGGAAGACGTAACAGCACCGACAGACCGACAAACTGAACTAGTTTCGGTTAACACTACTCAACCTGAACACACTGTACATACAGTTAGGAGTAGAGTCACATACACAATCCCCCGCCGACGCGTAAGAGCGTATCGTGCAAATCAAACACCCGCGTACACACCGTGCACCCGGGATTCAGGGCGGTCCTTACCGCCCATTACTACCGAAACACCACGACCGTCCGAGACGAGCCCCGAACCTCCCTCGGACGGTCCTTAGATTGCTTACCATAAAGAGGTAAGCAGTAGATGTACTCCTGTACATCTACTTAAAGCATAAACGCCCGCGGCCTCAAGGACGCAGGCGCAAACCTATGAAGCTGTAAAAGCCAAAACGGCTAACAGCAATAACTTCATCGAATACATATATATGCAGACGGCTCAGGACTGAGTCAGTAGTAATCTTTAGTGGAGGCCGATGTTCAGCTGTGGACTTTTGATAGGCTGAAATTATGATTATGATGAGGTACACATACGTTTTATTTGTACACTATTTCTAAAAAAAGATACATTTAATGAGTAACAGAACTTTTGGCCACACTAAATATACATATAAATCTGTGAGAGAAGTGCGCATAAACTACTGTATGCTTTTTGATAACTTTTTATTTTAAATTATTATAGTCTGAGCGAATTTTATTTTACGAAGAAACGATTAGGTTTTATAGCTATATGTTGCTATTAATGTTGTACACAAAACAACTTTGATCTTTGAAGATTCTTATATCTAAAATAAAGACGAAGTACTCTTATTTTGCGTAGTTCGAATCAATAGACGTTATTTTTGTCGCAGTTAATTTAGATATATATTTTGTTTAGTCGAATAATCAGTACCAAATAAACATCATCTTCTAGAACATTCCTCTCAGATATTAACATATTAGTATTTAAAATTACTTATAGGTTATACCTAATCACACAAGCGAGAAAATTTAAGTTTTCTTTTGGAACTTCAATACCTTATTTTTAACGGTACCTCTGGTATATGACATGTACCCAATCTATTATTAATTATTATACACAGAAGAATCTTTTATGACCTAACGTAGTTCGTTAAGAATTACTTGTTGGACAAATCCTGTATTGTTCTTCTTTTTACTATAAAGATTACAAAAAAGATTTTTTCTTATAGAGCTAGAGGTATCACGGTAAAAGCAAGTAAGTAACCCCTAACTTTTAATATGTATGCAGTTTACGGCGACCCAATAAACGATGTAAAAGTTGTATTTTATTATACAAGTCTACGAAGATGGCGTCATTCACATCTTCAGTGGGCCTTTTTTAAGTACATATAAGATCACATAATGACCACAATTTACCCATTTTTTTTATCAAAATCTTGGCAATGATGTTTTAACATTTATACCAATGAATGCAAGACGGGAGCTATATTCATTCTCAAATTTATAATTCGGAGAATTTCTGCATTCTTAACGTTAACAGCCATGAAGAAAGTAAAAAGCGCTTTTTCAAAAATGCATACAACCATTGTATCACAGCGAGGGTTTAGATGGAAGCATGAAATGGTAAACGTGAACTTTGATTACGACCGGTATTCTAGTTTCATTCGTCTAGAATAGAAGTAAAACATATACAACACTAGCTTTTCCCCGCGTTCAAGTTAGTTATATTATATAACGACTTTGTAAAATCTGCATGGGAAGCCCGTACACAGCAGTGAGTCACAATTTAAAAGAAAGTTTCGCAGTGTGGCGCCATAAGAAATTCTATCACTCCGCCATTCCGTGAGTCCGTCACTCATGGTCTTCGGATTTACCATCAACCAGCCAAGCTGCGACTTTTGCTGCTACTCGAATGGGCCGGCTCGTCCGTGTTGGTACCACGGCCTCGCAGAATACCGGCGTGAAGTTGAGACATCGTGTGCTTCTTAGTTTCGTTCGGTGAGTGTGGTAACCGGAGGCCCGCTCACCTTCCCCATCCCCCTTCTGATCCTCTCTCCCAACTCCTAAATACCCTTAAAGGCTGGCAACGCATCTGCAACACCTCTGGTGTCGTCACACAAAGTTAACATTTTTGTATATAAAAGTACATGAATAATTAAACTATTTACTAAATTGTAAAACAATGCAAAGAAATTTGTTTATTAGTAATTATAAACTCATTAAAAGGAAGTACACAAATTTAGTAACAGATCTTTTATGGATAAGTCTATTAGATTTCTTTACTTCAACAACCCTTACTTTATTATCATGACCTGACATTTGTTATTTTGGCCATTAGTCAGTTCAAAGAAAGTATGTTAGTCTTCTTTTAGAATAACATGGGTACCAACTTTTATATTACGTGTCATTTAAAAGAGAAATATTAAAACATATTCCAAAAACATTTGAGGTCCCCTTACACTCGCACTGAAGTTACGTGGCGGCCCTTTTCGGCTTCAAAACCCTGTCAAATATTGGGAGAAAGCTTAAACCCGGAATAAGAGTATTTACAGTGGCAAGCTGTACTTTACTATATTTTGACTACAAATTACGAAATGTCTTCCGTCTGATTCGTCATAAATCGATCGGATGACTGCTGCCTTGTTAACCGGAAAATGTGACCGTACTTCGTCCAGTATGTTATTTTATTCATCTTTTAGAGTTAACGTACGTTAGGGTTGGGGACCTAACTCAGAAAAAGTGAAGCGTCACGAAAGTACGAACGGATGTTCTCAAACGCGACTCTCCTCATTGGCAGGATGGCGTGTATTGTTGCCCATATGAGGGAACGAGACAGAGTACTAGGGAAGGAAACTGCAAAAGGCAGCGCTGCCTGTCACACCTTCGCCGTCTTATAAAAGATTTACTACCGTATCTAAATTAAGTTACATTTTTTAAATATTTATAAAATATCACTTTATTTTATTTATTATTTACAACTTTCACTGTTTTTATTAACGCGTTATTCCTTCATGTATAATAATAGTCTATTTATATTTTATGAGTGAATATATTTTAAGAGTGACATAAGAACTCTGCGTTCATGGATTTCAGTCCCAACTTCAATATCACTTTCTTTTTAATGTCGCAACATATGACGGAGAAAAAATAACAGGAGCACGTATATGAAAATATGGCTGCGTATTTCCGTTTCAAGGATGACTCGGAGCTTACAAACATCTTTATTACATTTTATTCAAAAAACGAAAATGGTTATGTCTATAGAAACCATTTTCGTTCGCATTTTCCTCGTTTCTTCTATAAATAAATATTACATTATTTCACAAAATCAAAAGTTCTATTATGATCTGATAAGAAGGTAGTCGTTTTTCAGTCGGATACTAATTTGCATATGTTTTTCCGGATTTAATAGTGATACACCTTGTTTGCCTAGTTGTCGTCTGGATAGGTACCACATTCTCACCCATTTCTGCTGCAGTTCCGTCAAACAGCAGTGCAACTACGGTTGCGTTCCGGTTCGGACGGTATAGAGATCCAGTATAATTACGGGCTGTGAGCTGTGAGGCATATTATCATCTCAGTCCTCGGGGGTGACTACGCATCTGAGAGCTGCTTCGAAAGAATTGTCTACATGTGTCCTTGGGCCGCAGTAGCCATTTAACATCAGATGGACTGTTGGTTCGTTTTTCACCCCAATCCAATAAAAAACAAGAGAAAAGGTATCCGCCTAGGAAGATACCGTGTTAGATTTTGTAGCATGCTCGTGGGTACTAGTGTAATGCTGATTACACTCAGGGTTTAGTGGTTTAAAGTTATAAATGGTAGTAAGTGGTATGGAAAAAAAAAATTGATACACCACCCCATTTTGTAAGAAAATTTTTTTGTATTATTGTATTTTAATATAATATAAATTGTTTTACTATTATTCACGATTGAAATGTATATTTGGTTGGTAAATGCCGATAACACAGTCATATAGACATCTTATTACATCTTTAAGACAGTTTCTTCTTCTTAAAATTTATATGGGACTACCCTAAGGTATAACCTATTAAATAGAAAAAATAATCTTCTAAACCGGTTGACAATCGGCGAAAATATCACGTAACCTTCATCCAATGGGTTTAAAATAAATATACGTTACATGCTCACAAACCAACCAAACAAAATTTCCGAACGCAGCAGAAGCACACATACATTTTTTAGTTTACTTTCGTTACATACAATTTGTGCATTTACGCATAACACATAACGACACTTGAAGCTATAAAACGAAATCTAAACACGGTTAACGGGGACTTGGAAGCACGTGTACAATGCCAAGAGACCGAGGACAGAGGTCAAAAGGCGTACAAAAGACAATTGTAGTCTTTTGTACGCTTCATTTACGGTGCGTCCGTCTACCAGTCTACCTCTTTTTGTATTATGAAATCATCGCATATATCCAAATAAAAATCAAACGTCATCCTTTATTAAAGTCGGTTGAAACAGTAACTACAACAAACTACCTTAACGCGTATATTTTAAATTTTATGCGAGAATTTTTTTCATAGATTTTGAATGTTTAATTTTATTTTAGAAGTGTCATCAGACGGTTTCTTTTGCAAGACGTAGTGGTATTTCGCAGCCCAAAACAGACCAGGAAATAGGAGGTAACTTTTCTACTTGAGCCATTTAAAACCACAGAACTTTCTTACATTCAAATCGCGAAATGATTCTGTAAATTTAAATTAATTGATATTTCTTCTTAAGCTTTTAATTTTTAGCTTGTTACTTTATTCGTCTTTATAAATATTCTGACAAGTAAGAACAAATAATTGACTTCAAAATTCCATTTATTAAAGCAACCAATTTTTTATTCATTTATACCTCTGCTGGCCTCGCCTGCCAATATTCAAATCAAATTTACATTTCAATCGCGACTTCATGCAAAAACATGAGTTCACGGTTTTGCTCATCAAAGGCATGAAAAATAAAACGTAATGGTATGATACAAACACTTACGTATTTACAATGTTGGTATTCGAATATTATTATTGTAATTTATACTATATTACCGTGTGCAAGTTTCTTGTTAGTTATGTGTTTCGTACGATAAACTGTAATAGTAGTTCCAAATAGTTCGTCTTGATCATCTCTTTATATTACAATAAAAATAACAGCGTTAGCAAATAAATAATAGTGACAGTCACAAAAATCGTTTCAGAGAGTATTGATTTCGGTTTTACACGTGATAGAGCGAATCAGAGGCTTTAGCTATTCCTTGAATAGGCCGGCTCGACCGGGGTAGTACCACGATTTCACGGTCGGTGAAGTACCATATCATCATCATCATCATTTCAACCTATCAGAAGTCCACTGCTGAACATAGCCCTCCCCCAAAGACCATATATCGGTGTGAAATAGAAACATCTTGTGCTTTTGCGTTTCGTTGGTGAGTGAGGTAACCGGAGGCTCTCTCCCTCTGCTAACCTCCCTCCCATCTCCTAAATAGTCAGGTGAACCGCTAGCTCGTTTGCCGCCTTTCTCATAAAAAAAAAATTACACATCACACTGTCGTTAGGTGATGGTAGCGCCAAACATCTACCACTCCATCTCATCCTATAGGTGGAGTAAAATACGACAATGAGAAACTTGGACTCCACGAGCAAGTATATTTTTTAATACAAAATTCTATTGAGATAAATCACAGAAAGTTGAATGTTATCCTGAGGGTTAACAAACGTAACCATGGTAAGCGAGAACATAATAACTTTTTCTCTAAATGCGAACCTCATTTATAATCAGATAGCTGCTCATTGTTGGCTTACTTACGAGGAGCTGGCAGTTAAATAATAGTGGAAACTCCATCAGAAGAGTAAGACGAAACTAAAAATGGAAAAAGAGAATAGAAAGGGAGTTGGTTGAGCAAGTGCATGAGTATATAGACTATATTTACCAGTATGACACCATGGGGACACCGCGGTGTGATGAATAAATACAGTAATACTTCCTCTATACTTCTTGCTATTAAAATAGCACAGAATTGTAAATAATTTATTACATTCTAAACTACTTATTATGTTTAAAATAAAACTATTATTTACGGATTTGATCGCGTTTAATTAGATTTGTTAAATCCCGACATTTCGGGTCCCATAGTCAGTTTCGTTTAAAATTCGCGTAAATTCGTACTTACTATATCCTAATAATTATTAATTTAGCCGAATAATTTATGAATGATGATGTTCATCCGTATGTCCTATGGATTTAATCCAATTACTATTTCAGGAATAGCAATAAAACAAACAAGTAAGTTTTGTTTGATCGAAAAAAAAAAACGTCCTCATTAGTAATACTGACTAAGATAAAACATTCCCTATAGAACTTCTCAAAAAATTTATTATTTCAAATAAAGAAAATTTAAATTTTTGTATCGATATAGATATTAGGAAAATCATAGATGAGCATCACTATTTTATTTATAATAAAATCTATGGCCTCCATTACATATATAGACACTGAGGAATCTATAAAATTTCTCTATAATAGAAGTCGTAGAAGTCGTTGCAAGTTGTGTAAAACTAAAATTCCTTCACCTTGTGTCCTCTGACGAGTTTAAAATAAATGAACAAGCGGCGAAGACAAATAGTTTTCTGTGACAAAGCTGACTCTCTTCGTTATTATTACATCTGGAATTTGCTTCTGAGCCGCTCATTTATAACTGTCAGTAGTTCATTTAGTAAAATATTTACATATTTATCAACGAACTGTTTGACTCCATTGTCTTAAATGTATTAAAAATATTTACTATTTGTCGCATATGAATACAACTAAATTCCTTTTTTATTTAAATTGTTGGTATTGTCACTTATTGATTACAACAAATGTTTTCAAACGGTACCGTGGAGTTTAATCGATTTCAAAATTATTGTTTAGGAGCGGGGCCGATTGTAAAATTGCTGTAAAAGGAGAAAGAATTATATTATTAGTGAGTGTTTGTATGGAAAATAAGGAAAACTGAAAAAGGCAAATGCATTAAAAGTAAACTTTTTTATAATATCAGTATTTACATTTAAATTAATTTCGTTATGTTTCGTCAATAACTATAATACGCTTGCTTTTAATTTTCAGGTAATTTTGTATTGTTTTTTAAGCCTTTACCTAAAAAAATATCATGACAGAATCTAGAGATTATGTATTGTGCTATGGGTATGTATAAAATGATTACAAATTTGATGTTCATCATATTATTTACATTATATTGTTATAATTAACATATTTGTATATATGTATATATACAGCAAGTAAATATATTTTTTTAAAAATTGTGTGACAATAGGTTTCATAGGTATGTGTGTACATTCAGCGAAGTCTAATAAAAAAGATTTAAATTGGCAGGCATTGATCCTCAGCAAATAATGGCGAAAAGCCCGCCCTAATATGCCAAACTATGGGCAAACCTTCTATGCATGGCATGCTAGCTTTTGTTGGCGCTTTCATGTAAAAACCATGTGCAGTAGGTGTCTTATACAAGCCCATAAAAAAAAAAAAGAACACAATTTCAGCCAAACAGGTTTCCGCAATCCTCTGGTCACTTTTCAGTCACAGAGCACGACAGGTGGACAGAGCCGTTGCCGGGTGTGCTCCCGGAAATTCTTCGGCCCCCGGTCGTTCAGAGAGTGCCATATTTAGTGTACCATCAACGATACAATCAACTTTTACCAATGTAAGGTATCTTATCGAATTCTTCAACACCAAAGAAAAATAAATTATTTGGATTCATGATGCAGGTTTTCATTTTTAAAATAATTATTTTCTTATTAATTAAACTTTTGAATTAACAACATTCGTCATCTACTTCTGATGAAGAATGTGTGTTTGTTTAACACAAGTGTTTAAACACTTAAAGACTTACCGGTGTTGTGTATGGCTGCTCGTTCATGCTGAGTTTACCTTTCACCGGATACGGGCTGATTGCATCAATTGTATCACATATTTTATACAGGCTTCAGCATCTGGTTTGTTTTATATTCTAAATCATTTATATTTATGTATGAGGTTTTTGTTTATTGTCTTATATGTCATTAACGTTTTTTTAATACGCATTTTTAATAAACTGTTTTTATTAAAAATAAATTTTATTAAAATTAAACTGTTTTTATTAAATAAAAACTGTTTTAAAATTTATTAAGGTTGAAGTATACTAAAAAATTCAAGAGACGCCTTGAATTAATACGTTGTTGGGAAATAATTTTGTTTGTTCCACACTTGTATTGTAACGACAATTCACAAGCTTTTAGACTCACGTTTTTTGGCTCATGTTTATACATGAAACCGCCGTTGTAGATGTAAATTAAATTAAAATTTGTCGCCGAAAGAATCGAGGCACATTTTGTAAAAATATATTATTTGTAGACGATTTGTCTCTTATCGTCAATTTTATTAAATAGTAATATAACTAATCGCGGAAAATTTTAACGACTATCATCATTATTATCATTACAGCCTGTCACAAGTCCATTGCTGAAATAGGCCACCCTCAAAGGTTGCCACAAAGCATGGTCCTGAGTCACCTAATGCATCGATCGACTTCGCGGAAAACAACATAAAACTCACAATAATACAAAATTTCAATATTTATTAATTTTGGCCCGTACTACGCAGAATGTGCTCACAGTATCTCGAGGTCGTAGATCGGAACAAAATTTATAAATAAAAGTTGATGCTAGCCCGAGCATAAAGTATGAAATCGGGACGTCTAACAGCTCAGTCCCCCCGTGACCACAGCTGCTGTAAAACACATGAAACGTCGGCAATATAAAAACAAAATTAAACTTGAAAAATACCGTAAATAATAGTTTCATTTCAAACTAAATTTCAAGTTTAGATCAGTGACTCTCAGTGACTGAGTGAGTATGTAAATAAAGAGTCTTGTTTTATTTAACAATATTTAGTCAGGAACTTGATTATTTCACCAAGCCGTAGACTTTAGTATACAGTGCTTGATATATCTAGCCATTACTGAGGACTCATTTTTCACTGCAGGTCCCATAGGACCCATAGTCCCATAAGAAAGGAATATACAACAGGTAATTTTGTGCGACTATCCTAAATACCATCAGACGTGTGACGGGGGGCAACACCTGTAGTGCGAGAATTCCGGTACTACTCTCACCAAGCACGTGCAAATCTTTAACGTACCTATGGCATGCTAGATTTTGTTGGTGCTTTCAAGAAAGGGAGCTTTTTTAAAAAAGTTCTGCAGTGGACTGACAAAGATTTATATAGAAGAAGACCTTTTTGTGACATGTGGCAATTGCGTTTTGCTTGTAATGATTTGCCAATACTGGATTTAAAATAATCTTGGCTTTTATCAATAAAGAAAGAAAGAACCATAAGAACTCACACGCTGCGTGTTACATTCGAGTAAATACAAGAAATCATTATATTTGTACATCATTAAAATTATACGTAAATAAAAACATTTAAACAAAAACTCAATTAATATAATACTGTTTCAGTTTATTTTCTTGTATGTAGATTTCTATTTACCCTCAACTTCTCGTGTTTAATACGGATGGCATTAGTCAGTCTCATTCGCACTCCTATTGAATATAGTGAACAATATTCGGAGCTGCTAACTGCCTAAATCCCCTAGCTGCCAAAATATTTTCTTAATTATCTTAAATCATTATAAATCATTAAAACATTGTAGGTTTGTATCGGGAAATGTTTCAAATGTATTTTCCTAAAAGAATACCCATAATAACAAAGACTATTAATAAATCAATTACATCCCATACATATCTCGCTGAATGGCAACGTGCATTAATCAGGCCTATACCTAAAACTCGAATCCCTTGCGCATCATAAATCTTCAAGAAAGTAGTGACTGAGCTGATAAGGAGAAACTTGGAAACTAATGGTATACTTCCCTAGTCTTCAATCAAGGTTCAGAAAACACCAAAGCACGGCAACCACTATGATTAAAGTAGTCGATGTCATTCTATCAGGCCAGAAAGTGGTAAAATATTGGCTTTGCTTGATTCTTCTAAGGCGTTTGACTGTCTAAATGTGCCATTGCTTCTGTCAAAATTACATTACTGTGGTTTTGATGTATCTGTAGTAAAATGGTTTGAGAGTTACTTTAGGCATCGCGAACAGCAAGTTAGACATTTCTGACCAAAATAGGCTACCGCTGATTTATGACTTTCAAACTGTTAAACAACGCATGTCACAAGGATCTATTTTGGGACCTCTTCTGGTTACCATGTATTGTATATAACAGATATAACAAAATTAAATATTGCAGATACCATATTTACGCCGAGGGTACAAAGATTTATATACCTTGTAAGCCGGAGGAAACAAAATAAGTTGCGAAAAAATTAAAGAAAGACTAAGAAAATATTGCCGCTTGATCAGAATCGAATGCATTAATTCTAAATGAGAGCAAGTCTTAATACATGATTTTTGAGACACGCAAACTAATACAAAAAATAGAGAAAACGCGGGGTTAGTATTATCCCATTATCGAGGCGAATAAATTCAACGCGTGTCTGATGCCGGAAATTTGGGTTTGCTAATGGATGACTGTCTACGTTTCGAAAGTCACATATTATTGCTATAAAATGCTGTTTTGGCTCGTATTGTATTGCATTACATTAGAAATTGCCTAAATACAGATACTCGTATCAGACTTTGTAACTCGCTGATTCTTTCTAATTTTAATTATATGTATATCGTATTACGGCCCTTGTTTACTAGTACGCAGTCAGAAACTAGTTCAGCGGGTGCAGAACGCCTGTGCGAAATTCTGTTTTAAGATACCGCCACCCGTTCATGCTACACCATACATAAATAGGAATAACATCTTAAAAATGTACTTCATCGTTGCTAACATCACCTAGTAACATTACTCTTTGGTTTAATTAAATATAATGTGTCTTATCTTTTCCAAAAAATTGTGTGGTCGGACGACATACCATCGTACCATCGCCATCCGTCGTAGTTTTAAGTATGCTACCTCCAAGTGCTAGAACGATGCCGCCACCGCTTCGCAGTCTGAAAAAATTAAAATAATTAAAAACAAAGTATAAAAATAATTTTATGATTTGTCAAAAAATATATGGTATCAGATATACATACTTCAATGGTTACATACGACACTAACGAGAAGTCTCAGCGACTGGGAGCGCAGGCAAAGAGCTTTTGGAGGAAAGGACTGAAAAAAAAATATTTTAATTATCATGTTTTATTTATTTATTTAAACTTTATTTAAATACCTTTAAACATAGTATTACAAAGGGCGGACTTAATGCCTTTTGGCATTCTCTGCCAGTCAACCCGGGGCGTGGAGAGATATAGTAAAGGTGCCAAACATTAAATTTGTTAAAAAAAAGAAAGATATATAAATAAATATATAAAATACACATACAATTATTTACATAAAGACGTAATAAATACATATAAACAAATATGAATACATATAAACATATATATATATATATATATATATATGTATACATACATACAGCATACAAAATATTATTATAATTACAATGACCGATGATATCAATTCCACTAAGTGGGAACGGATGTCTTGATGAGGTGTTCACGTACCAGTCTCTTGAACAATAACTTACTGGACACTTTCCTAATGTCTTCAGGCAAGGATTTCCAGAGTAGTGCAGCCTGAACAGTAAAGGAGTTGCCAACATAATCGGTGAAGTGTTGCGGAATGCTAATCTTATAATTAGATGAAGAGCGAAGGACCCGGTCATGAGTAGAAAACACAAACTGAAATTTATCCTTTAGGTAAGAAGGAGAGGTAGCATCATTTAAGATAGAAAAGAGAATAAGCAGGATTCTAGACTTACGCCTTTGTTGGAGAGGGAGCCATTTAAGGCGAGAACGGTATTGTGAGATATGGTCATACTTTCGAAGGTTGAAAATATACCTGATACAGTTATTAACAAGGCGCTCTAACTTGTGAAGAAGATCTTTGTTCAAGTCAGAGTAACACACATCTGCATAATCAATAATAGGAAGTATGAGTGTCTGGACAAGCATAAGCTTAGTTTCAAAGGGAAGAAAATTTTTAAGACGGTAGAGCACTTGTAGCGAGGCAGTGACCCTACGGCTAACTTCGGTAACATTTTTTCTCCAGTTCAAGTTGTTATCAATAAATAACCCAAGGTTTTTGACAGAGCTCGAAAAGGGAATCACATTCTTATTATAATAGACAGGAGGTAGACTCGTAAAAACTACTTTAGCCAGCATTCGCGAGCTACCCACTAATATAGCTTGGCATTTCGTTGGATTCACAGAGACTCCGAAGCGTACGTAATGACCATTCACAAACAGCTATTAAATTGTTATTTAAGTTAGTAATCGCCTTATGAAGATTATTAATATCTGACTGCACGTAAATCTGCAGGTCATCAGCATATAGATGGTACGAACAGTCAATACTAGACGTAAGGGAATTTATAAAAATTGAGAAGATTAAGGGAGAAAGTATACCGCCTTGCGGTACGCCACAACCAAGTTCCAGCCACTGAGAGGCCTTTTGTCCTATAAGGACTGATTGCTGACTCCCGCGAATTTTTTAAAAAGCTAATGTGTGGATGGTAACTGATATGATAATTTAATTTTTTTTTATTTCATACCTGCGATTACGCCATAATTATGTATAGCAGTGTGGTTCTGGAACAGAGTATAACTCGCTTACGTCATGGAGACACTTTTGCAATGCTATATTTATTAGATTTATTTATCCTACATTATAGTTAAGTTGGTTATCTTTTCATTCTTGTTACTGTTATTTCATAAGTTAGGTTCAATATTGGTGAAAATAAAGCGGACTTTCCCGGTATTTATACGGACGGCCGTACTTCACTCGATACTCGATACACAGGCCCACTGAAAACCAGCGCTGTAGTCTCGTCTCAACTGCAGCATTAAGCTGAGTGTGATCTGTTTTCCCCATGCGCCACGCAGCGCGTCAAGAATACTTCTGAGTATTGCGGAGGCAACGTTAAATACACTGTTGGTTTTAATAATTTTATTGTTAATTGTTTTACAGTGTTTGTTTTTGAGCGGCGTATTTGTACAAAACATGTTTCTTTCTTTCTTTCCAAAACGTTTGTCAAAGTGGCGGCCACATCTTAGACTGTGAGGATGGCATTTGGTGAAAGAAATGGTATAATAAGTCATAATAAACAACACTTTAGTAATAGTGATAAATTCAAAGTGTTCTCGAGTATGTGTAGTCCATATACGTATTCCACACTTCAGAAAATTTTAAATTTAAAAGTTCCAAAAATTTTCCCCGTAATTCACACAGCGACAAAGGCATAGCATAATAAAAAACACTCCTTGTGTTGCAAAATTTTTCGTCTACTAAGAATATAACAACGACATTTTAATTTGCAGCATGCATGAAAGACTATTTGTTGATATGATCCTATTTTGTACCCGTTATTATCTTGTTATCTTGATAAAATTTAACATTGTCGTGGAAACGTGCTTTGCTCGGTATAAATATAAGTTTTTGTTATACGATTAAAAAAATTCAAGTCAATCGTTTAGCCATTATGCCAGTACGTCAATTGGTCTTGATTACTCTTCATCTGCTGGAACATTACGTTTATGAGTAGCCATCGTCAAATCTCCTAGAATGTCACATATCAAAAATACGACTAAAGTACAAAAGTATACCCAATTCTGGGTTGGACAGAGGTACATTTAGATTTCAGTTTGGAACAACGAGTACTTAACCTGTCACCGCTAGGCCGATGACAGGTGTTTAGAATAACTATAGAAATAGTACATAAATTTTGAAACACTCATTGGTACGAGCCAATCATAGAGGATCGAACTCAGGTCTCCTGATTCGTTAGCAGATACTCTAACCACTCTGCTATCGTAGCGTAAAATAAATTACAGTATATAATACGCTACTGGGCAAAGGTCTCTCCTCAATATATTTGAGTAGATTTTGTAGTGGAGAAGAGTCTTGACACGCTGCTCCAGTACGGGTTGACAAACGTCTCATCAAAAAATGTACTATTTCTCAGAAATACCGGTTTTCTCACGATGTTTTCTTTCACTGCGAAGCACGTGGCAAATCCAGCTCCTTAAAATTGCAATCAACAGCCTTGGTAGGGCAAGCACAGAGATTTGCACTGAGGTCACTCACTTACCATGAAAATAAAGTTTTGAAATTTGAAGATTTGTGTTTGATTTCGAGATTGAAATTGTTCACTGTTGAAAATTCTGAAAATAAATTAAAATTGAAGTCCCTGATCTCTGTTACTGTTCTTACATAACAAAAAATAGGGTATTTTAGTGTGCTTTTCAAGTAATAATAAAACAATTTAATTAAATAGACGCAAACTTACGTAACACTACATTTTGATGAGTGTCCGAATATTATGTATTCTTCTAAAATAATTTTATACCTGCAGAGTTTTAAACGAATTTTTATTTATCGGTACTAAGTTACACTAATATGTTATAAATGCAAAAGCTACTCTAATTATCTCTCTTTTGCTTTTCACGCGGATGAAGTTGTAGATGGAAGTTACTTTATGTAATGTTATTAGGAAATATCTAATGTTACTGAATTGAAATACAAAGGTTTCCTATAATTAAAAAATAAATATGCGTTTCTACATATATGATGATGTCGAAGTTATTAATCCAGGAGGTGAGATCGCTACGATTTATTTTTAAATGCATATTCGAAACATGGCTGAGAGTTCATAGATAAAGTTTGTAAGCTAGTGTCCCCGGTGCTCCCTGTAAACTAGTTTTATTTGGCCGTAATTCCGTGACTCGTGAGAGCATTTCTCACGAGTCACGGAACACGTCGCAAACACTGCTTTATACCTGCTCCCGCTCGCCTTATACTACCTTATATACAACGACGATTAACGGCAGTGGTTATTTTAAACAATTGAAGAAGAAAACTTTTAAAGTGGACTAACAAAAATTCTATTTGTTTGCATTTTTTTTATTAGATAATCCAACAGCGATTTACAAAATAATTAATACATCACTTCTAACAATAAATAAGGCCAATTACGGATTAGACAAATATATTAAAATTTTATATACAGAAACATTGTGCTCAACTTGCAATCTCTGGTTTGCGTGTTTGGGTATACAGGTGGGTATGTGTGGGTGTATGGATGGGTGTGTGTATGTGTGTGTGTATGGGTGGGTGATATGTATTTGCTACTATTAGTCATTTGTCATATGTATATGAAATATGAATATATAAATATTAATTGGATCGGTGCATCTTTTTGACTTCACGTTTAAAAACATTTTTAGAAAGATATGTCTAAGCTAGAGTAATATTAGTAGTGAGTACGGGCAGCACGGCATGGTACAGAATTTTGAGCATAGTTCGAGGAACGTCTAGCAGAGGCGTATGTCGAGTCCGGTAGGTACTTGAAACGCAATGCTCGAAAAGAGTTCGCTACAATCAATTTGACCAGATAAAATGTCATGTAGTAATACAACGTCATACTGCGTTCGCCTTGTTCTGTTGTTTCTATACCATAATATTTATATGCTTCAGTGTATATCTCAAGTTTTAAACTGTTTGTATTGTTTTCATTTTTTGAATATGGACTATGTAACATGGAGACCAGATGCCACAAGCGCATTCTAAGATGCTTCGTACAAAAAAAAACCTTGATGCAAGCTATGTTTGTAAAAGAGCGGGAAACACGTTTTACAAATCCTAGCTGTTTGTACGCATTGTCAACAATACTGTTGACATGGTCTGGTAAAAACATTTTCTTATCTAGGCCTAACACCTAGATCACGCACCGAATCTACTTTTTTGATCGGACTATTACATATTTGGTAGCAAAAAATAATTGGTTCAGATTTACGGGTTAATGTTATTTGGAGACATTTACCTGTGTTAACATAGATTCCATTTTTTACATAATATTCGTGTAAAATATTTAAATCATACTGAATTTTGTGACAGTGTGTAATATCGTTTATTTTTAAGCCCACCCACGCAGTCTTACACTGGGTTCGCCTGTACTAGGTTGCCACTGGATAACCTTTCTTTGTCAACTTTATTATATATTTACTCATAGTCATTCATTATAAAAAATTAATAGCGTTTTTTCGCCATTAGTAACGTAATGTTAATTATAATACCTTTTTGAAAAACCATCAAGGAAACACTAAAATTAATTATATTAAATTCTGTAACATGCGAAGTTTTCTGGCAACATAGTATAAAATGTTCTGTATTCGCATAAATTCTGCTCTCAGTTCCGGGAGCGAGTTCCGAGAGCAAGGAGGAGGCTTGTGGTAGAAGGACAAATCTAAGACTTAGTGTAGCGCTTGTTCTATTTTACCCGGGATACAGTGCAGTTAATAAATGACGCTTGCTTTTGTGCCGTAAAAGATTTATTGCTGTACGCTAAATATCTTCAAATTGTTATAACTATAACCGCATGGTAATATGAACGTAGGCATTTGTCTGAAATCGCGGCACAAGCGCTAAGTTATTTAAATATATGTTACTTACAATTTTCCCGTGTCTAGTTAGTATTTCTATTTATAAAAATCACTGCCCCATGAGGTGAGTGACGGAAGTAATCCATGTTCTCAAAATCCATTTTTTTCTCTATTCTTGTTATAAAAGTTCTCTTTATTTCTCAAGAAACGTTATAAATGATGGCGATAACTGCATTGTAACTACTATTTAAAAATATAGAAGTCATAAGCCTGTACCTGAGTATTTTTCTGAATACATGTAGATTACAACATTTTCTTAAATTATTTAAAGATAAAGTCGACAAATGTCTTCTTATAAAGCGTCACATTAAAAATTCCGTTTCAGTAAACAAACACTTAGAAATTGTAAAATTACCTACATTTTACGAGTTGATGTAAATAATAATGTTAACATATTCACTCTAATAATCTCTAACACGAAACATAATTTAATTTTTCTGTATAAGTTTTGGTATATTATATTCCACTGTTCTTTGTATTATTTGTACCCACAAAATATCAATGCTGCAGTAATCTGGTGTAGCTTTAGCAACGGAAACACCTTTTTCTTTCTTTAATTCTGATCTTTTGTATATATAACAATATTTACAAGATCCATATTATTTTAATAAACTCCTACGCTAGCATTTGTTAAATTCAACTATTGTGTTCAACGTTCATTTAGTTATTTCAACTTTATTGTTGACATCAAGCTTAGGTTTACAATGGGTAGACTTCATGCCAATTGGCATTCTCTACCATCAACCCTTGTCATGGTGAAAAGCAGATGGCATGTGCTAACCAAAGAGTAAAAAACTGTATAGGTGGACGTCTAAAAACAATAACTAACAAAAATTTAAATAACGTTGATAACGTCAACCAACTTGTAAAATCTTGTATGTTAAGTTACAATTTGCTAAGAATCGTTCATATAGTGGTTACGTAGATACACAACTTCACTCCCTTGTTGTTAGTCGCATCTGCCACAGTTGACAACTTTTCGCAAAACAAAAGCCTTTACCGCTGTTGTAATTTCGCGGCTGAGATGTTCTAAATGCGAAGAAAGTTTTCCGTACAATATAAGTTGTATTAAAGATAGTATTGGAGAGAAAACAAAGCAGTTTTTATAATATTACGAGATTTTAAATTCTTTGTTTTAACAAAATCAGAAAATGAGTTAATTTTAGAGACAAAAGTGGGAGAGCACCATGACCACAAGCCTAACACTTTTAGATAACATATATATATATAAAAATCTAATATATAATTTACTTACAAATTTCAGTGTATATGAAACTCATGATTTTTATATTAATGAAAATAGCTAGAGACTTGAAAATTAATTTATCCACTGTCCACACTACGAAAATGATGTATCTATTTCAATATTTATTTTTGAATTAAAAAAAATAGAACTTAGTTGGTATATGTTGGAAATGTTAACATTGAGTTATAAGTTGCCAACACTACCAGTGAACACTGGTTGCAACAAATGCATACCAGATGCATTAAATGTGAGGTTTGTACATACAGCAAGAGAGGTACTCTTAGTACTTGTACCTCACTTGGTAAGCGTAGCCGACACTCTACCTTGTGATTCTACTTTTTATCACTGTTACATGGGATTTGGGTTAGACAATTTTACATCAACTTAACGCCAATTGCATCGGTTATCAAGTGGCGATGAGGTAAGATCGAATGTTCAGCCACACGCTCTTTAATAAACCGAATAATAACGAAGGAGACGGTGGTAGATTAAAAAAAATATATATTTCTTTAACTAGTGAAAAATCAATGATTTGATTTGTTTGGATGGAAAATCCATCAAAGTAAACTGAATAATTAAGAAACACAAATACTATAGCTTGGTGATCAGCATCACTAGTGGGAAGATACCGGCCCACTGCAGACCAACCGCTTGCCTATAGTCAGTAACGGGAAAATGTTTTAAGAAATGCCTGCAGGCTTTTGCGGGCGTTTTTTTCATTAGATCTGTGTAGCAGCAGACTGTGTAGAAGCTGTTGACTTAAGTAGGCTGATGAAGAAAAAGACTATTCGCCTTAAATTATTCTTTCTACAAAGATAGTAATAAAATAGCAACGCTGACTTTAAAATAGCGTTTACATATTGTCGTTACCAGAGATTTTTACTCGTCTTCGACTACAGAGCCGATTTACAGCGAAATAACGTCTAACTTAGTGTTCTTAGCTTTGAGCGATAACGGGAAAAATATTATTGTATAGTATTGTAGTCAAGTTTTTTAAACGATATATTTCAAATATAACAATCTTTCTTATTTCTAGCGTCCAGTATCTGTTGTTGTCTCCGATTGGTATCATTTTACTAATTCGATTACCTGACATTACTACCACTGAAGTGAAATTAAAAATCTCATTTACAACATTATAACATTAAATATAGTTCACGTTTATTTTATGCATTATTTTGTGTGCAAGATTAACATATTCATATAACTACTGCTACAATCTTCGACTCGCTTTCCATATAATTCTTATTAATAAAATGTATTAACATACACAGTTATTTGCACAGACATTTATAATTATGTGTTTATTGATATTTATCTACGCAATAATTATAAATATTACACCTAAATTATATTTTGGGCGCATTTACTGTTCATTAAACAAATTAAATAATATGTGTACAAAAAGTGCGCATTATGACACATGAGTCATAAGTTTTGTGACTTAGGTCATTATTGTACCATTTTAAAGGTTTCTGTTAGTCCTAAAGCTTGAGTGATACAGAATGCTTATAGCATTAAGTTACAAGCGCCTATTGTACATGTTTAAATGATCCATAAAGTATAAATAAAGTGATTTAAAACTACTAAATTCCTTGGTCCACTCCATTTTGGGTACACGATCGTGACAGCTTATTTCTTCATTTTTTAAATACTGGTATGTATGTATGCTGTATATACAATAAATAAATAAGCACTGCAAGTATATTACTGAGTCCAATATTGTTTAATCGATAAATAAAACGAAACCATGACCAGCCTAAATTGTAACAATATTGGTGTATTACCAGAAAATGTTTCCACGTTTTACGTAAGTTAAAGTAAACTCCTAATTGTGATGGTTCATGCAAAGGTTACACAACTATTCTGTATCAGTATTGTTTAGCAACTTCCATCATTGAGTATATTCTGCGACTTAAGGACTTAATTTTACCACTTAAGGTAAAGTGGCGTTGGTAGCGCACGAGCTTAGTAGAAGCCTATTCGTATGTATGAAGACAGCTTTTGTGCCTACACATTCTGCACAAAGCATACATCAATAAAACGATTGACTGCTACACGATTTGGCAAGGCGTTTTCTTAAATGGTACTGTACTTTACTATTTTGTATTGTATGTGTTGAAGCACGATTCTTACTCTCTTGTTGAAATTGAATGGCGTGCCGATAGTGAAATAGGTCGACAGACAATTTCCTGTCAGTGGGCTGTCCTTTCCGCTATTCTTTCCGTGAAACTTAGTGCTATCTGGCATTTTGAAAGTGTTTGCAGGAAATAAGATGTCAGGGGAGAGAATCCTTTGCTCACGATCTACCAAAATTGCTTCCGACATATACCTTAAATGTTGTTCATAGTTGTACGTTTGTTGTGGAATAAGTTCTAGATTTTCTATTCATATATCTTATTCGATATTACACTGAAACTTTTCAAACAAGTATCCTATTTTCTTAAGATTAAAATCTTACAATCTGTTCTTATTTTTGCTTTTTAATTATGTTATATATTGCATCTAAATATATTCAAAATAAATAAAAAAATATACAACAAATATTGTATTAAATTTTTCGAGTTATGGAATTACGAAAAAATCGTTTGCTGATTGCGGTGAAATTTAATGATCTCAATTTTAAGTGCTCATTAACCTTGTATACGATGATGAATAAAAAAAATGTGTGTGTCTGAGAAAACTTCGATGACATGTGAAGTTCGCCAAACTGCACTAAATCATCTACATAAAGTGTAAGATTAGGCTTATGCTCAGTTGTGGTAAATTTATAAATAATTACACTACTTTATACGTTATCTGATGAACATAGGCCTCTCCATGAAAGCGCCATCGAAAGCCAGCATACATTTTTTGCAGGTATGCCCGTACTCACCCCGATGGTCTAGTGAATAGGTGAGTGCAGTGCCAGTACCCGCACTAGTGATGTTGCTCCTCATCACTAGTCTATAGGATTGTGGTTCAGCAAATTCAGGTGGATTTTTCTAAAATCATGCAGGCATTGCAGGATCTGGCGATCATCCTATGTCAGCCCATCAACCTCATCTATAACCCAGCATGTGCAGATGAGCATTTGGAGAAAAAAATTTATTTTAATAATATAATATTTAAATAAACGTATTTCTCATTAACAATTTTAAAATTTACTTACCATGAGAAAAAGTAATTTAACAATTACGATCGTAAATAAAACAACAAAAGACATAAAATAGTCAAATAGAAAATAATATGTAACACAAATAACATTTAAATACATTTTTAGTCACTTCGTATAACATACAGATAAGGTACGTAAAGATAAAAATCGTAAAATCCTGGCCATTACTACAATCCTCTTACGTGATTCTTTGTACTGTAATAATACGAATGTTGTGCTTATGGGGTACAAAATAAGAGGAAATATTATTATTCGTGTATGAAATAAAGTCGGTACCGGAGTAGTCAGTGGTAAAGATTAAGAGAGGAATGAAACTGTTACTGTAATTACAAAGCGTTTAATTAGCATAATACTTACAAGCGCAATTATTTTACCCACAAATGTCTGTTACCATTTTGTCTGTGCTATATTAAATATTTTATTTTTGTAGCTAATGTATTTTTGGGAGGGATAGTGGTGTGTCGTCATATTCATCATTAACATTCGGATTAGATTAAGTTTACAATGAAACTTAATAGTTTGAGCAGGAATATGGTTCGCGACAATAGTTGAAGAATCGGATCGACATTGCTAGTTCATGTTTCGCAATCCGTTAACAATTAGACCAATGATGCGGCTAATGAGTAAAAGTGAGATAACCGTTTCCCGTAAGGTAAAAAGTATTGTATTTTAATAGATCCAGATCATCTTCCTATTACGAATAATATTCACTATCTTCATTCCGCTCGTGAGAATCGAACCTCCTTCGCTTAATAAATTCAAGGTTCGAATCGAAAAGTATGGGTATTTTAGTTCTTCTTTCATTGATCAAGCCATCCTTATCTCTGAAACCTTTGTTTTTCCATAACTCAATATAGACTAGCAGAGAATAACACGTGACAATAAGACCGCTCATTCTAACCTGTTAGTACTTGGTGCCAACAATGTAGAATATATAAGTAAATAAAAACTCTAAAAAAACATAATAATAGTACTGACATAAAAGTTATCTTTTAAAATTAATTGTAGTCAAAAAAGAAACCAGTTGTAACATCCGATTTCCAGAGATTTCCTTCCTGTAAACAAAATATAAATAGTATTTAATTATACATACAGTACTAATGGCTTATATTAATTAAAATATATAATAAAATTATCAGGCGGGAAGCAAACGTCACTAAAGACAAAGAGATGATAAAAACATCGCAATAAGATTGTATAACTGCGTTTAATTTCATTAAAGTGATAAATCTTTTAATGATCCATTTAGTGCAATTGCGAATGTTTGTCTGCTATGTGATGGGTTACGAGTTCAATTGCCGTTGCGGGGTCACTGATTGCTCGCTTAATGTTATATTTATAAAATTTATTTCCTTTCCACTTGCGACAAGTAGACAAATACTTAACAGGAGCACGCCTTTCACCCTTAAGAGTAGGCATAAATTACGAACATCCACCTGGCACAACTCAGCATAGCCTTATGGGCTTCTGCAACCCACTTTTCTCCTTTCCAGTCAATGGAAAGTGAAGGTTGGCAGGCCTCTTCGTCGGTTTTGCTATGGAAGATGGCTATGACATTTTATTACATATTTTGATAGACAAAACGTATCTCACTTTATTCTCGTCCTGTGGAAATACCAATTTGTATTGTTGTAAGGCAACTATTAGTGACTAGATATATAAATCATAATCATCATTCAGCGTAGCCTTTCCAAGTCCAGTGCTGGCTTACACTTTTTCAAGAATGCGGTAACTAGTTTACATGCATTACTTGGAGGATTTTCCCACATACCTATTATGGTCAGGCGGTTAGATAAACGCAGTTCCTATATCCACACACTACTTGCGGCATATTATGATTAGTTATCTACTATCGGTCGGTTGTCAGATCCACGTCGATAAGTTATCAAAGTGCATATGATAGATGATACACAAAATATTAAAATTTCTGACAATTGACTCAAAAGATATTGTAAAAATTTTAGACACCATTGAAGTTAAGAAAACAACGAATCTAAGGGGTTTCACGTTGAAGTAAACAAGTCACAAGTTAATAATAGATTTAATTTCACCTCGTCTGGCCATCATCTTCAAGAGTAGTGTAGAATCTAGTATATTTTCTGATATTATGAAACATAGTAGTCATACCTTTATTTATTTCGAGTAGTACTCTGGACCCCACTAACTTTGGGCCCATTTAAGTACTAAATAAAAAAGTAAAATAGTAAAATTAGTAAAATTTTCGAAAAAATTATCCTAGATCTACTGTTAAACGAGCCATAAGAGCTATTTATAATCAACATTAAAGAGCTTCTCTTTGTGATAAATTTAAAGAAATAAATATTCTAACGTTGGCCTTCCAACACATCTATGAAAATATAATGTATGAACATAAACGTTTAAATAATTTTAATAGGTTTGGTGATGTACATAATGTAAATACTAGGAACAGACATATGGTTATAATGGCTGTTAGAAAACTCCGTAGTCTTTCACGTTCATTTCGTTTCCGTTACTTGTATAGTAAGTACGCAAATCTTCCTATAAAAAAGGTAAAAATATATTAAATGAAGACGTTATCAAAAGGATGAATATAGTATAGCTTCAAAGCTGTTTCTAAAAGTAGTATTGTACGAATATTCTACTATATAATTAAAAAACATTTAAAATAAAGAGGTTGCCTACGCAGTTTCTTCTCCGTCAGAGGTGCCTTATTACGTAACGCTAGTTAATAAAAAAAATACTTTTGACAAGTGAAATTTACTTTCCTGTATATTATTCGATATAATAAATTTTGAATATGATTTCATTGAAAATAAATATGAAAAGAACAACATTCAACATTTATTCAAACGTCACAAAGTAATCCGACTTGGTTTGTGAATGCAAACATTTGGAAACAAGTAGACGAATCGAATTCTATCCGCTACGCTCGAATGGCTCTGTTCTGTTGGGCCTTGACGGGCTCCGCAAATCTATTCAATATGATTGGCCGAATACACTCGACCGATCGTTGTTTGAATCAATAGCGCAATATAGCTGAAGTGGACAATAATCACCGCAAATTACTAACATTTAATTTGTCGATTGTTTGATACAGCTTATCTGTAACTTATGTGATATAAATAACTATTTAACACTTAAATGATCTGCATTTAATTTAAATCATGTTGTTTGTGATTTTTAGGGACAGACTGAATGCTTTTATATGATTGAGAAGAGAAGGTCTTAAGATTATTGATTTAAATTTATCTGTATTTATCATGGCTCTTACTTATCAGTTGTAAATCCGTAAGATAAAAACAAATATTCTTCCGATAATCGGAAGATGATGAAAAGGGAAGCACTTTAATATAGGCAAAAATTACAGAGGTATTCTTTTGGCCTTTTTCAATTATGTTGCTCTTGCTCAGCGTTTCCGGGTTTACAAAAACAATGTAAGGGTAGGACAGACAGGTTAGCGTGAAGTCGGTGTTCTATGTTGGCCAATTTGATTTTGTAACAGTTTTCGAACTTAAGCCATCCCATTTAGAGTGGCCAACACTGTAAATTTTAAATTAATTTTTATTTACGGATATTATCGCATTTAATTTTTTTTTTTTTCCGACGTTTCGAATTCGTTACCACACCGAAAATATTCATGAGACGAAATAAACTGAGAAATTCGTCCGACTATCGGGAGAATAAAAATGTATTAATCGTTCAGACGGATACACTCGTCGTAGTATCTTTCAGTAACATGAAGAATCGGATACTATTGCATGATTTTAACCTATAATATTAATTTAAAAAAGTCAAAATGATTAGCATCGCATCTACTGTGTGTGCTTAAAGTAGCCTATACACTGCTTGTCAAAGAACTCTTATGTTTAAGAGTCATTTTGAACCCGGACGAGTCCACCATGCAGCTCCAATGCGGGTTGGCGAACTAAAACACAAAAATCTATTTTTCATCATGCGGTGGTGGACTACAATGATAATGAGCAATAACTCACAACACCGTTGCGATGATCTTTAAATTTCTTTGACCATGTAAATTATTAAATCATTGTATCGCCAAAATGGAAATGTTGCAGTAAACACGACTTGAACATTAATATATTCTTCTGATCGCCGGTACAGGCTACGAGTTTATTTGGTTTTAAAAAGAACACACACTATTCCAATTTTCCCTTAGCCAATTTCCTGTCGCTTACCTCAGCTGACTCTTACTACACCCACAGGATAAGGCGAGGCGATAAATTTATGTATACATTTATTAAATTATAAAACAGTGCTGCTCGTGGCACTAATACATATTAGTGCCATGTATAAAACATATTATGATTACATAATCATAATATGTTTTATACGGAATGTTTATTGTGCATATTTTTAAAAATATAACAGCTTTAAAATAACTCGGTAAGTTTATTCGTGCACGTTTACCACAAACGATATCAATTTTTCAGCTTTTCCGATGAAACTTAATAAAAAATAATAAAATTATTTGAATATTGTAAATACTTCATTTTAATATGTTTGACATTTGCATTTGTTTAAATTTTAAAGGCCTTAGATAGTATTATCATATCCAAAGTTGAAACGCCGATTGATATGTATCAGTGATCCCATCTCGTTGCGTATGTGTCAGTGAAGTCAACTGAGAAATGGCATATATCTTGTGCGGCGCGGCGGTGAAAGTACCGTCTCCCATACTTAGACTGATGATTGTCTGGTGATCACCAATCCGCCTGAGAATGTCAGCACTGAGCGCAGCGCTTATCCAGTTGATTTTGAAGATGCCTATACCAATTAACGAACCGCTCGCTGGTTGATCTATTGCTTAAATTTTTTTACAGTGGCAAGATATAGTATTAATTCTCGTCATAAAATGAATTAAATCTATGTGTGTGTTACTAACAGAGGATACTGTTCACGACTTGCGTAATTCTTTTTAATCCACGCGGTTTTGGATAAAATCCAATCAACATACGCTGAAACTGAAAAACAAAATTGAATTTAGATCGGTATCAATTTTTTTTTGTTATATAATAGTGTGTAGCTTTATGCATATAAATAAAATTTGTTGTTTTTTTGGTCACGTAGTTGATTGCCTAATGAATATCGGAACATTGTTTCCATGGCACTTAAAAGACTCTAAATTAAACGTTGGCGGAACGCGAAAGACGTGAGTAGGTTCTGGTGAATAATAGCCTTTCGTGTAGAACGAACAGCGGCATTAACGCGTTTATCAAATATTTTCACGTTTTTCCTTTCGAGAAGAAAACATTTTGAATTCGTAGAATGTTTCTCTTGTATCTCTTATATTGCTGTTATTACAAAAAATTGGGGTGTTTGTTTCAAAAGCCACAGCGATCAGTATTTGGGCACTTAAAGGGTCATAAATTAGCGGTCACGGCCCACAAATGGCGAGGTGGGTGGTTTGCCGCTTGAATAATGGCTTGCGGGAGAAACCTAGTCAATGTAAAAATTCGTTTGGCGAGCACCATCAAAATCTCTCTGAGCTTTTATAATTAGTTTAACTGATATTATTAATTGTGTGCATGTGTGAAATATATTATATGTAATGAATGAAATGAATTGACAAATAGCTTTGTATATTTAGAAGTGTCAAGTACTGTGATCGCCAATCCTGCAGCTTAGCGTGGCGTTACGGTAAACCTCCCTCCTAAGAGGATCTTTTTCGAACAGTAGTATATTGCGAAGGTACTCAAGAAAAAAAAGAATAAATTAATAATGATGATTTTCTGTTTGTTACAGGTACCCTTTGTGTCATACATTCCTGTTTAAAAATAAGTAGGTACGTATACTAAAAACGCAATTTCTTCATTTCTTAATGAGTGTGAAGGTTACGTTTCGTAATATAAACAAATCATCTTTTTATATCTCAAAACAAAGAGCCGTCACGAATTAGGTACAACGCAGTCGATAACTAATTGGGTCAGACGTGGGTCGAGTCTGGTCACTGGAATTACTGATAACCTTTCGCACGCGTTAAGATACGACGTCACATCTTGATATGCGCCGTGACGATATGGGGCGGCATTCAATGGACGGTGCCAATGCTTCGTAAATGAGACTTCTCTTACTTAGGACAGGACCTATTGACTCCTACGCGTCTTTTTTGGCTAACGCAGCGTTAGCAAACTCAATACATTCTAATAACAAGGGTACAGAATAAAAATGTTCACCTTTTATTTTGAGTTATTTAATCTAATTTACAAAAGTTAATGATTCACCTTGGATGGCTTGAGTGAAATGTAACTTGAAATAAAACTTTATTTTAGGTAGACGTAAATGTTGACAAATAAACAGCGACAAAGAAATAAACCGAAGCGTGATGACCACGTTCGAAAACCTATAATACGTCCATGTTATTTATTTGAAGTGATCTGTAACGAAATATATAACAGTTACACTACCATCCAAAACATTGAATTTAAAAGTCTTGTGACTGATTTGTTACATAAGTAACAACACATTCGATTCGTAGTAATACGTATCGAATGTTCTGTAATTTCACTAGCTACCCGTTAAGGCGACCTTCTGCATTTTAGGTATGTCTGACTTGCTGATATTTACAATATGTGTATCGGAAAAGAAGAACAAAAGAAATACCAGAAATATATTTAAATAATTCATGTTAAATGTGCTAGACATAAAATATGGACACCGGTAATAGAGCGGAGTCTATTGATATTATTATTATTCTGATATTGTCGAAATTGTTGTTGTTGTTATATACAATAACAATGTTTAACTTAAGACGTTTACTTAATAACTGTACTTTAGGTAACTAAATTGTATTTGGGGGCCTCTTATAAACATGACATAAATACTGAACACCCACTCACGAAAATTTAATATAAAACGAGTGTGTTTGAAACAGAGTGAAGTTACATACTTTTAGAAGCATTATGAAAGATGACATGCATGACCGCGGGTTAAAATATTGGGTAACAATAATAATTTTAAAAGTACGTAGATAGATATTTCTAAACAAATTGAAAAATATGTTAAGAATATCCGTCTTTTTCTTGCTTTAACAGCCTATTAACAGCCAATGCTATTCATAGGCATCTCCCATAAGAGGGACAAAACGAATCTTAGTATTTAAGAGGGTTGGGAGCTAGGTATTTTCCGCCACGTTGCGTCGCTAGGACGGACTTCATGTGGCATAGAAATAGTATCTGTTTATTATTTCCTAGACACGATGTGTTTACAACACCAGAGGAGCTGCAAGTGTTACCGGCCTTTAAGGATATTTGGGGAGGGGGACGGAGTAGGAAAAGGGGCCTCCAGTTACGTTACCCACCGAGCGAAACGCAGAATCACAAAATGAGGCATCTTGTGGTTACTTCATCCCGGCTTAACCGGCCAATTCGTGCCGCAGCAAAAGGAGCGGTTTGGCTTTACCAAGTTAAAAAAATATTCTAAAATTATTTCCTTTTTATTTTGAAGAGAATTAGTATTAACTTTTAAGTCAATTATGACGATAAATATAATTTTCCCATATAAACCCTCACTCCCTGTTGTAGACCCCTGCGGGGTGATTTTCAAAATGCCCTTATACGCACGTACAGGAAGTTTGTTGTTTAAAAGTATTAACCTATATATCGATTTCAATGTATCTCAACTTCAAAAGAATAGGATTTTCATAATGCGGTCTAACCTCTATTTGACTCCTTTAGTGGAGGTTTTTGTAGAATTATTATTGGATGCCTTCACCCAGGCAGGCACTACCAACCCACCTGGCAAATATCATGTTTGTTGGATTTGTAGTTCCTGACATTTTGTAATTAGTCAGTAAGAGATATTTCGCTTATATGTAATATGGTTTAGGAGTGTATTAATAAACCTTCTGTTGACGTCCATTAAAGGCATTGTACATAGAATGATATACATTGATCCATTGATGTCCATTACGTATAATCAAACTATAAATTAATTGAAAGTTATTTAACGTTGTACTAGTTGCTCTGCAACTTTATTGAAAGTCCTAACCATTGGTCGTATATGTGCCAGACCGACACAGGGATTTATCTTCCAGAACCTAAGCCATTCCGCACTTGACTTTCTATTTCCGCTTGATTGCTCTACGTTATCCTGAGGGATCTTCAGCTCAATAAATGAGGAAACTTGCTTCCGTTAGCATTGTGTCGATATTTTTAAATCATACAGAAATAAACACACTTTAGTATTTATGTATAATACGGTAAACTTGAAAAATACAGTAATTATTTTTCATGGTAAATATGATTGATGTTGAAAGAATATGATGATTAAAAATGATATTATTCTTATACTTAATCTATTTATATTGTTACATATGCATATATTCACGCCATATTCCCAACGGGGTAGGCAGAGACAATCTCCTTCCACTTGCTACGGTCCTGACATACGTCTTTCGCTTCTTTCACTTTCAGCAATCTTCGCATGCATGCTCGTTGGTTTAGAGTACTCTTGACCTGGCCTTTTTAGAACGTCTCCAATTTGAACGTGAAATGTTCGCCTAGGTCTTCCTCTCCCGACTCTACCATTTACACTCGCCTCATATATTTGTTTCATCAACCTACTTTCATTCATCCTCTCCACATGTTTAAATCAGCTCAGAATTCCTCTCTCTATTCGTATCACTACATTGTCTCTCACGCCACAACGCTCTCTGATCACATTAGTTCGAAACCTGTCAGTTATCTTCACATCAATCATACTTCTTAACGCTCTCATTTCTACTGCATTCTACTACTGCCATACCCAGCTTTCGCTTCTATATGTTAGTATTGGTACGAGTACCCCTCTATCCACCGCCAAACGAGCTTTGTGAGATATCGCCTTGCTGTTCATAAATGTTTGCAATGACGCATTCACCATATTACCTGCCATCGCTCTGATGATGATGATAACCTGTGATGATGAAGTTACTTTGCGAATATCCATAATTTAAAGATGTAACAAAATACTTTGTACAATTCCGCATACAAAAACTGTAAAATCACCTATATTATAACTATTTTGAAGAGAAGAAGAGCATCACCCTCCCTCCCACAAATGCGTGACCACTTCTTTCGCATTATGTATCTTCACCATAAAAATCACCCACACAAGCACTACACACGACACTAGCACTATTTTTAAGCGACACGTGTTTCGGCTCGCAATAAGGCATTATTAAGCGATTAGACTCTGCGACGTACAAACGCCGTATCACTCGGCGATTTCACAGTACTTTTCAATCTTTATTATACTTTTTCAAGTGAAATTAAAAACGATATTACATTATCATATTAATATTGATGATTTAGATAATTTTATTTAATAATAGTATAGTTGTTAGCCACTTTCACAACAATTGTTTGCGAAAAATAGGAAATTAAATTCAAACTACTTCAGCGCACTGGCATAACATAAAGAAAATACTATCCTTACTCCGTGGCACTGCTCTTTCATTGACACGAAGTGAACTGAGTTGCTGTTCTGGAACTGCAATACAGACATGCGGTCACATTTCGACAATTCAAATTTAACAAACAGTTCAAAAGGCGTTTTATGATTACTGCATTTTCTGCAACTGCAGTTCTACTGACCTAATCCGACTTGTTTTGTTATTAGAACCTTTTTTTATTGAAACCCTTTAAAAATTTTATTGCTTTTGTAAATAACACGGTGTTAAGTTTGTAACGAAATAGAAACTTTACTGGCAAATGTAATATTTTTTATTTCTAATATATGAGTTTTATAAATATATATATACTCTTATTATATTATACTATTATGTTCTTGATAATTATCAATTAGCCAGCTCAGCCATACTGACCGCATGGTTTTTGTTGAAACCCGATGTCAAGAAAACAATAGACCGTCGTCAACAGACGGACGAACTGGCACAATGCTCTCGTGGTCTGGTTATTTTTATATAAATAAACAAGTAATTTTTTCAGGATAAATGTTATGCTAAAAGCTTAACAATTAAAATTAAGCATAGATGAAAATAAATACGAACGCAAATATACAAATAATAAAACCGAATATAACATGTTAATAAATAGGGTTAAATAATTTAAGGCTGTTATAATTCGAATATAAAAAGATAAAATTAAAAAAAGGCGTTGTGAATTGAAGACCAATTTCTTCTAAAACAATATTTTCAGCATCTAATGATAATCATCAAATTTATTTAGATTTGAATTTTTTGTTTCAGCCTATTTTAGTCCACTATTAAACATATGTCTCTCTAAGAACGTGCCAGCAAAAGTCGATTTACATTTTTGAGAAAGTTTGCACATATTCACCACGCAAGGCAAGCGGGTTGGTGAACTCTGTGCCGGTGAAGCTGCCATTTGGAGAAAAATTTAGTTTCCACTAGGTACAGGTACCATACGAAGAATCCCTTAGTACCTATTTTTCATCATTCTGTTTTGAATGGGGAAACCCTTAAATCACATTATTTTATTCACCGAAAAAGTAAAATATGCAGCATATTTTTGCTCTCTGAGAAATAGATACAGTAGGTACATTTTAGGGTCTAAGGTGAAATATACAATCTCTTTCTCCAAATGCCAATCTCACCTGCATATGGTTCACCTAGCAAGCCAACAAACGGGGCGCTAGCTACCGAATTGTAGCATAATATCTATTTGAATTATATATCACACACTAGTGATAGGGAGCAGCAGTATTAGTGCAAGGGTATCGGTACTGAAGCTATGCTCATGAAATCATTTACCCTGCGTGGAATGGGCAAATCATCCAAAATCACGTCGGCTTTTTCTGGAGCTTTCTTGAAGAGGCCTAGCGTCAGAAGTGGACTAAAATAGGCTGATATAGTAGTAGTAGGTTCATTTTATTGTCTGTTTGACAAATATCTATTAATCAGACGATAAAAAAAGATTTCGTAATAGACCAGAATGAAAAGTCACTTACTCTAGAACTTCACTCGATGCTTAATATTTATTTGTGGTTAAATATCCACAGTAAGTTAAACGAATGGTCCAATTGTGTTGAGCGCGGTGGTTGCTATTTATTTCCGAAGGGTAAGCTTTATCCCGAAATATACAGGTACTTTATATAAAAAGCAACTTGGAAACCTAAAGGAGATGTTGGAGTAGGACTATAAAATAGAGTTTGTAGTTCGATAAGTGATGTATAAATTTTAGGGAACGTCTTTTGTAGACGTATTATGTAACCCATTTGTACCTTTGAATTAAATAGTTTTAAAATAAAAAAAGGAGACATTTGAATTTTTGATCCACTAAATTTTAGTGTAAATTTACTCTACTACTGTTACTGAGTCGCATAAATTAATATGTAATTTATAACGTCAAATATAAATACACCCGTTATATGTAAAATGGATACTCCAAATAATAAAATACACTCAGCCGTGGTAGTCTTGTGGTCAGGGCGCTCACTTTAGTTTTATAGAGCGGGAATGACCTGGGTTCGGCCCCTGTGCCGGCACCGCCATAAATGTAAATAGCAATTTTAAGTGCTGTATTTACCACGTACTCGGCGGTGAAGGAAAATATTATTTCGAGAATACGTGAAGTCCGCCAACCCGTACTGGAGCAGCGTGGCGGGCCCTTCCCGGTTCCAAAAACCCTCTATGATTTGAGAGGGAGCCCTTTGCCCAGCGGTGGGCACTTACATGTTGCTACTTTACAACATTTTTATCACTAACAAGTTTAGTATATAATTAAAATTATAATAGTGGTCCCCTATTATAAGCATTTTAAACCTCTTTTGTTCCGAAAATTCAACTCAAATGTAAATATTTTCTGGAACGTACTGAAAATATTACATTTCCACACTCATAATGTTACAGCAATTTCGTGTCATTACCATTTCGCCTGAGTGCAATTGTTTTTATTTCTCCATTGGCACTTAGTAATTTAAATTTAAAATTTAATCAAGCCATAATAAAATGATGCTTACTTTTCCGTAAATGTTTTTGTGTTAAAGTTTTGTTCATTTTGAATATTACTGAATTGAATACATTGAATAAACAATAAAATATTTCATTGTATTGTGCCTTTTTCAAATGGCTTTAGACTATTTCCGTGTTTAATATGTAGTTTGTGACCGTTAGCTGATGTGAAATAATAGTTATTTGCAGTTCCTCTTTTTTATACAATAATTGTTGATATGATTTTTGGTATGTCATGGAAACGTTCACAGATATAAATTGCACATGCATACACATTCAGACCCAATGCAATTTTCTGTAACCCATTTTAATATTTGTTCCCAGCAGGAATCAAACCCGGGTGCTCATAATTGGTACCGCTGATTAAATTAAATACGGAAAGACCTTAAGGTCCACGGTAAGTCCAACTAGCCTTAAGGTTATACCAACAACCAAATCAATTTGTGATTAGGTTGTACAATTTATCTCAGAAACTTATATCGACAGTAAATTTTCTTAGGAAAAAATAATCACAGTCAGTTAGTACTATTAGTGCCTTTTTTGGGGTATTTCTATATATTCTCATCTGGTTGGATTGTATATATAAATACGTATAGATACAAATAATACCATAAAATAAATTATATTTAATAAATTATATATGTAATAAAATTTAATAGATAATTAAAACCTAACCAGATGGAAGCCCCCGGCAGGGGAGACCTGACGGTCGAGTGTTAAGGAGAAGGGGAAAGAAACCGGCAGACAATGCGTGCAGTATCAAGTAGCACCGCCTTCTGCATTTTAGGAAGGGGCGGTCCGTCACTAGTCCCAGCCGCCTTAGATGTTCCGAGAGGCTGACTGGGATTAACTCATTCGCAGAAACGACGATCGGAATAATTTCGGTCCTACGCCGAGGCTGAAAAATATGCTCTTCAATTGTCCTATTTCTTGGGTGACTGTTCCACCATTGTCCAAATCCTCTACAGCTGGAACATCCACAGCAGCATCCAATTCTGCAAGATTAGCCGCAGTAAGTGGAGCAGCATCCTCAGCTGCATTTTATTCGATGGGGGAACAGCCTCACGTCGTTAGTCGTTCGAGTTCGGCATCATCGAATATTTTCTCTTTCAGGTTTTGCTCCTTGACAGTAACGGAATGCTCCAGCTCAGCAAAATAGCAGTGCATATTGGCTCGATATGCTATTCCTCTAGTTTTTCCCCTTTCGCCCTGAAGTACGCTCGCAAAGCGTTCATGTTCAATAGAACTGTCCATCGCATGCGCCGTAGGAGGACCCTGCCGACACCAAGCCAACTAGTGAGGATGATGGATGCGAGGCGCTACAAGGTGGTCGAGCAACTCCTAACGCTTGGCCACGTCAGACGCCAACTCCAGACGTGCCCTGGCGCCCCAGGCAGCGGGCCTATGAGCATACTCGTAAATTCCATCATCTATATTTGGGCGTCGTTTAACGGAAGACCCCCGGACCGGCTCCGTATATTGTGTGGCCATTTGCACATGCGGGTCTTTTGCACCCTCACATTTGCCGAGGCACGGCGCTAACACCTCTTGACAGGGTGCTGACTGCTTGCGCCGACGCAACAGCTTTGTCACTTAAACAGTTACGCCAGTGGGCGGTGGGGTCGTCACTTCCCTACGCCTTATTATTAGTACTATTATTAGTGTATTTAATAAAAGAATTCTTGATCGCGATAAAAAGGGCATGACTTAAAATTTTGGAAATAACAAAATCATCTGAGATGTCATTTAAAATTGGTATCTCGTAAGCTTTCTTTGAGAATTGTACAACGTTGCAATAGTGAAGGCCAGGGTCTCTTGTTAAACAAGTAAACCGTTTTCAGCGAAAGCAAAATTTAGCAAATAAATGAAACATATACTAGAATAAAATTTACCTGTCGTTCAGATCATGGTTATGAGATCTTCTCTTTCGTTTGACAAAATTAATGTGGGCATTTTTAGTGATGTTTGAGGATAAAGAAAGCAATCTCGGCCCTAGTAGATATTAATATACCTACACAAGCCGGCGATTCGGTGTGAAGTCGGGAGCATAGAGCCGGGGACCGGTCGTCCGCCACAAATTGAGATGCGAGCGGGTTTAGTGCAAATTGAAAGTGCTTACGAAATGCTTTGTATTTGTAGCTAGGGCTGGAGCGTCGAAAATCAATCAGGGTAATGGAGGTATGTCCGAATCTGCTTGGATTAGTCACGGCCGACTGCCTCCTCTGTCGTGAATTTTCAATTATTGTTGTACGGCACGGCCTTTTGTTGAATTGATTGAACTGCTTTTATCAATCAATTTAAATCAGCTTTGGCATTTAATCATACTGTAATTGGCTTTTAAAGATTTTACATATTATATCTTTAATTTAGCGCTATATTTTCTAAAATTATTTGATTTTTATATTATTCTTATTATATTTATATTTATTGTGTTATTATAATGTAAATAAACGAGTATAAAGCAATAGCAGATAGCGAGTAAATAGTTCACCACACAACCGACCCGCCGAGACTGCGTGTAGTGGTTTGATCAATTTGCGTAATCGACGTTTTGTCAACCGCTGACTGTCCTATTCCACAGAATACGTATTCTATTGAAAATTCATAACAGCCCTGATCATATTGTTATTTTTCGCTCGTAACTTATACCAGTTATGGAAATAATTAATTTTAAAAGTTTTTAAAAGTAAAATAGCTTCTTGTACGTGCCCACTGCTAGGCAAAGGCCTCCTCCAATGTTTGAGAGAGTTTTAGGCCCGCCACACCGCTCCAGTGCGGGTTGGTGGGCTTCACATATCCTTGAAAGAATATTTTTTTATATTTTGCCACTGACACGCTGGTTTCCTCACGATGTTTTTCTTCCTCGCCGAGCACCTGTTAATTACAGTACTTAAAATTGCTATTAACAATTTTGGTGGTACCGGCAACGAACCCACGCGCTCTATGAAACTAAAATGAGCGCCGTGACCACTAGGGCTACCACGGCCCACTAGGTAAATCTAAATAGTTCAAAACCACCTTTGCCCTAATATGTGATAAACATAATATACGTAGAAGCTATAAAATTATATGAAAGTTTGCTCATAGTCATCAGGAACGCGGGTTGGTAAACAGGTTGCCGTACTCTCGATATGATGCTATTCTCATGCTCTCCAACTATCCTGCATATTTTGAGTTCGGCGTATTCTGATAGATTATCTGCCATTATTCGATTTACAGAATCTTGATTGTCATTCAGCAGTGTACACCGCGTGCAGAACAGTTTTTAATGTAGTTTTTCATATTTCTTTTTAAACTGAAGACGTCCAGCTTTTGTTAGAGCTTTTTGGAACGATCTATGTCGAGCAATAAATTTATTACAATAGAATAGATTTGAAACCCTACTGAAGCAGAAAAAAAATTATTTCGTCTTAACTCAGTATTCGCTTTTTAGTATCGGCGTAAGAATTTGGCCCCCCATTTCTTTCCCAGGGGTCACCAGACTAAAGGATAAACCTTGAAAGTTGCAATGGCTACCGGCTGTTGACGGAATAACTGTCTCAAAATATACAAAAGCAAAATTAAACAGAACGATGCCAGGCAGCAGCGTTCGGTACTGCGATCGCCAAATGTCTTACGGAGCTTGGCGACTATGGCATATCCTCTTTATGTGAGAGGTCTGTACCTGAGACTTTTTACAGGTTTTAAAGGTGATGTAAAACTTTGCTTTAAAGTTAGAAATGAAATTATACCACCCGTCTTCTAGAAAAATATTCCCAACACCTAACTATTCATTCCAGTTCATTATCATTCAGTCGTATAGAAGAAAATACAATACAGATAAATAGCCACAGCGTATAAAAATTTGTACGCTGTTACAATTTAGCTGCTTTTAAAAGTGGAATTACGACAACATTGTACGTGTCTGCAAATAGCTCGCCGTTAACTAGCAATATTCATTCTTGTGTCGGTGCCCGCCCTCGTGTCCTCGTCGCCTCCTGTTCCTAGACAGGATGGATGTGACTTGGTTATGTAACTCGTTGCTACAAACTAAAGAATTTTTGCGGAAGTTATTACACTTCTTTATTTGCAATGCTACAAGTCTGTATTGAGTATTATTTCCGGCATAACTTTATAGATATCTTTCAGTGTAAGATAATTTGTGAATTACTTTGTCCATTGTTAGGTTGGAGGAAAAATAGGAATTCAACCTTAGATCCTTGTACACAACAAGTAACTAAAGTTGACTCCATATTTTTGTTCCATGTTTTGCTTCACTGCTGAGCACTTAGTAAATTTAGCAGTTCGTTGAGCAGTAATTATTACAGACTGTAATTTAATGTATTTTTATTTCGATATAATTAGAATAAAGTAAAACATTTATATTGATTGTGAAAATAACATAAAACTACTTAACAGTGACAGTTAAAGTAGAGACGGTGTATATTTATTGCAGCGTTGCCGGACACGTGTCTTTTTTAAATGCAATATTAATATTATTACTATTTTCTCACTGTACCACCTGTTTCTAACAAACTAACAATTAATGGGACATGCAGGCACTGGGATATACTACTAGTATTCTTAACATTATAATTACACCACTCCAACTAATCTTAATGCTTTGTGTCTAAATCAAGCAACAACATTAAATATTAAGAAATTTAATGTTTAGTAGGTTTAGGTTATACAACACTAGAAATTTATCGGTGTATTTTATATTGTCTATTTTTTTATTATAACCAGTGAACAATAGGCCATTACTATTATATTCTGTGGCCTAAAATTTATATTACGCTCTTTTTCATACAATCCGAATACATCAGCGTAACAAAAGCGAGTTCGTAATATAACCGACCATCTGTCGTTTCTTTGTTCTCGTCGTTCCTAAATATGTTAAAATGTATACAGAGGTACTGCAAAGCCGACATGAAAATTTGTTCGTCTTCTTCTTCGGCTTGTTAATAGGCCTCTGTTTGCCATATGCCTCTCCTACAGGGATACCCCAGACACCACGCGTGTTAAAAACCGCTGTCCATCTCCGGTCTGTATATTTTCGGTCTGACGTTTTTGATGTGATTTTTTATTTTTGTACTACCTGCCGGGTGCCCTGATATATTTTCAAGCTTTTCTTCAATAATTTCTTATGACTTCGAGGGTAAGAAAAATCCACCTATAATATCCCACATATTCTCATATCTCGTAAAAATTCAATAATGAGAACGCCATAAACATTTGGTGAACATCTCCGACAGGTGATGAATAACATACATACATGCATATATTCACGCCGTGTTCCCAACGGGGTAGGCAGAAACAATCTCCTGCTACGGTCCTGACAAACGTCTTTCGCTTCTTCCACTTTCATCAATCTTCGCATGCATGCTCGTTGGTTTATATGATGAATAACCATCTCATTTAATATTCTACACCTTTAATGCACAAATCAATGAATACCGAAGCAACGTCTAAGGTACGTCATAGCGAATAAGCCTGCCATACGAAGTTATTACGAGAAATCCTACCAATTTGAGAGAGATCTGTGTCCATCAGAGAGTTGCCAATAGCCTTATTATGATCATTTTCATTAGAGTTAGAATGTAATTACGAAACTTTCATCAATAAGCTTTGCATCAAAGTAAAGTGAATCTAGGGAGCAGACTTAGCGCTGCAGCTACAATATAGTTTCTGTACATTATATTTATACTAAACATAATTCGGATGATTGGATGAATAAATATTAATAAATCTTCCGATTATCCGATGACCAGACAATCTAAATCTTATATAAGTCAATATTAAATAAAGCACGAGTATCCAGTATGATAATGTTGTATTTTTTTTATTATTATATTACTTAGATAATAATTAATACCGCTGCGACTACTTGCTACTTTTAAAACTTGTGACCTACTTTTCTCGTTACTGTCGCCAATTTTAAGTCCAGTTAGACGAGAGTTGAGTCAAGTTGTGTCTAATTGTACTTGGAACAAAGAGAACTTTGCCGTTGTTATTTGTAGCATTGTTCTTCTGATATAATATGATTGAGAAACAAATTATAGATAAAAAACCCTGTTAATAAAGAACACTACTAAAACCAAATTTACTTTAATAAAAAGTATAATTACGGAATGAGACGCAAGCCTCTTCATCGATTGAAATTGTTTGCAAGTATCATGTACCGTAAGGTAGACTGTTAGATCTTTTATTACGCTAATCCAATAAAATACAGGTGATTCCAATTGAAATGTTATCAAAATGCGTCTTCATTTAAATCCACTGCTGAAGCTTAACCCCTTAACCTTTTAAAATAAGTGCCAGTAAAATCCGCATTAATGCCTTGAAAGGTTTGCCCTTACTCACCAAGCCAGGCAAGTTGGTTGTTGAGCGCATTGTCGATACCCTGGTCTGTTCAGTCTGTGGGATTTGATTTCAGCTAATTGAAATGGATTTTCTGCCATTATTCGATCGCTAAAGCCTCGTTTATTAGGTAGACACGTGCAGGTGAGATTGACATTTGGAGAAAAAGGCTACATATTGTTCCTTACATACCAAGATATGTACTGAACGAGTAATTAGATAGGTACATCTGTATTAGCTGTAAAAAGGCTAGCATATCCGCAAATTATCCTATAGGAAATTGTATAAATGTTAATTAATATCTGACGTCTCAAATAAGATTACTGCTCCCGTGACACAGGATTCTTTAATTATGAGTCGACGTGCAAATTAGGCTCCAGAAATCCAAGCTTAAGCCTTAGAAAATAAATCATTATGGCATATCTTTACGGCATAAAATAAATAATTTAAATATCTCGTTGGAGACGCATGAAATTTTAGAAAAATAAATATGTCTCATAACCCGTAACATAAAAATTACTCAATAGCAGATATTTTTACAGTAATCTATTAAATTTATTGCCTTTGACTTGCTTGAATAGATTTTCAAAACAGCTGACTTGATGTCAAGAGGTAATTTTCTACCAATTTACCTTTAGATTGTGTACAGGAGATGTCAAGGGGGTGCATTCGAGTTAAAATAATTTACTTATTACAACATTCAAAAAGTAATAATTCGCAATTCCTAATAAACGAAAGTGGAGCGTTAGTGATTGTTTCAAATGTAGACATCGAAAATGGTTTCGTGGTGAAGAACATAACACTAAAAGAAATTAGTTAAAAAGCATAACTTGTCTTAAACTCTTAGGCAACGTCGGGACGAATAACAACTATAACTATGTTTATATTGCATTTACTGTTTTTTAAAGTATTTTTGTAATCTAAAGTATTTTATATATGTGTTTATGTATGTGGTCTGTCAAATCTAATGGCATGATTGGGGCAATCCAGTTTATGATCACAGACTGCAGGAGGGAAGTCAGTCTTCTCGTTGAAAATTCAGCGTAAATCGGACCAAAAATTAATTATTATAAAGCTGTCGGTACGGTAACTATGACATCAGTAAATCAAACGCCTCAGTCCCCCGTGGCCACAGGTTCTGTAAAGCCTCAGTATTCGTATCTAAAACATCTAAATTAACCGCGATAGAATCCGTAAATAATAATAGTTTACCGTAGTTAGTATTTCAAATGTATACTATTCGCGTAAATACAAGAAATCATTAAAGTATATTCATTAATAAAACTATATTCACTGCGTAATTCAAATAAATCAGTAAATGGAAGTTAACAAATAGTTCGAAATGCTATAATCTGAGAATTTAAATTGCTGCCGATTAGAGTTAGGTATTTTATACGTGGTAGAGCCAAGTAGTGGCTTTTGCTGCTGCGCGAATGGACTGGCTCGACCGGTACCACAGCCTCGCAGAATACCAGCATGAACTAGAGGCATCTTGTGCTTTTGCTTTTCGTTCGGTAAGTGAGGTAACCGGAGGCGCACTCCCCTTCGCCATCCCCTCCTCATCCTTCCTCCCATCTCACAAATACCCTGGCTGGGATCGCATCAGAATCCATAAAATTTTTCTGCCATTCTTCTAAGTCCACTTGTATGGGACTTACCGAATCTCCTTTCGTAATTTTAGATGGAAATAGTAAAATATTATCCTTCTCTCTCTCCATACTCTTGATATTGCAAAAAATATGCAAGAAATTGAGTATTTCTGATAATATTACTTCGACACATATGATCCAATAGTAGTGTTTATGTTAAGTTCCATCGGTCACATAGTAATTCAAATGAATAATAAAAATTATAGAATAGAACAGAAATGAGAAATCTTTAGTTAAGGCTATTATATTCTGTATATTTAAAAAATAGTGATATGGTTAATATATCCTTTTTATAAGAAACTTTAAATAAAAATTTTACTGTTCTGGTCACTGATCTGGCTTTTGTTATTCTTTGTACGCTTTTGTTATCAAGAACTTCTTTTATTAAAACAGAATCCATACAAATTTAGTTAAAAGCTGAAAATGTAAGCTCTTTTCATTTACATTCAGTACATGATGCTGAATATTTTTATTCTTCAGCAATGAATTATATTTTTTAATGAAAGAGGACCGTACTATTTTACACTCACCGTAATTTTTTGTAAAATAGAACTTTCTGTGGAACTCTCGTGGACAAGAACTTATACAAAAAAAAATGTTATGTCGTGGCTATGCAGAAGAGTTGCTAATAGAAACCACGCTGGGCGGGTTACACGCGGGTTGGTGAGCGCGTGTTGCCACTTCCCATCACCAGTTTGTGTTATTTGGGTTTTGTATATTCGGTTGGATTTCTGCCATCAGTCAGTCGTTAGAACCTTGTTCGTTAATTGGCAGAGAACACCGCAAGCAGGTGACATTTGAATAAACATATTGGCGAAAGCGCATGGTTCTGGTTTGAAAAAAATATTTGTATGGCTTACGAATTAAGATGGCAAAATTTATTACGAACATTCAATATTTTAAAAAATAGTACATTTTTGCTTACCTAACAAACTTATGGCAAATCTTTCAAATGCACATATATCAAATTCACTAAAGACCTTTATATATAATCATATGTGATACTGATACTTGATTATGCGCAGTATTAAAAGAAAAATTCAAAAGCTTTGGTTTTTTAGTTAAGTACACTTACTCGTATAATTAAATAGATAATTATTTTAATAATGTTGTTAAAATACATATTTGCTATTAATGTAAAGAAAAATTTATAGTAATACAGATAAATCCTACATAATTATTACCAAAATTATACCTACCTACGCAACCCTACTCGACACATTCCCGATCTTGATCACGTTTTTAATAAGAGACATATGGACAATAAACCTAACACCTTTTTTGGACAGATAATCGTTCTCTCGGTGATATAAGAAGTTATCGGTTTCGAGGACTATCGAGTCCTCTTCCTCTTCGTACACCAGACAACAGTTCCAGGACCTTTTCGTCAGTTCTCAACGTGCGTGCGTTGCCCAATGATCCAGTTATTAACATCGGTAGCTAGATCTCAGCCAGAGAGTCATAACCATTCCCACCACCATAACCAGGACTAGCGAGGCCGCCGGGGGCGAGAACCATTGATTTGTATATCTCATTATGAGGATGAGGGGGCTAGCAACCCAATTTATTTTTATTTTTGGTAATTATAGGTAGATGCTGCTGGCCATCTCCTCGTAGATTTTGTTTCCTCTGAGTTTTACGACACCCGCAGGACGGTATGGTATATTGTAACGCCATACATACCGTTTACGAGAGTATATGGCGAAAGTCTTTTATGCGTATACATATCGCGTAACCTTCAAATTTGACCGGTGATGAGAAATGGAATTCCTGTCAACTTAAACATCAAACAGTAAAGCTTCTGATCGAACATACGCCAATCGGCCTGCCGAGTGTGGCAAATTTATGAAACATTTAGAGCCTTGTAATAATGAATCAATATTTTCAGTTCCGATTAGCTTCCAACGGGGACATTGACAGTGCTCTAAATCTCAATTGAATCGCGTCACTTGTCTATTCATTGGGTATTTAAAGAAAAATGGGCTAGTATAAAAACTTACAACAAACAAATTTGCGTTCAAGTTAGATCTCCAATACTAGTATAGAGTAATATATAGATTTTCGACTATTAAAAAATCTGTTAAAAAGTTGTAAAAAGTGCAGGTCCCTATTTACTTTTTAGATCAGTTAAATAAAAGTATAATTTCTAGTAGTGAATTGAATATAACGAATATGCATTATAGTGCATATTCGTTATATTAAAGTGTAAAAACAAAAAAATACATTCCAGTAACCAAAACGAAAACTGTACCGAAGTAAACCTGACTACCAATGAGTTCCGATTCGTTCGACTAAGCTCAGTATACTCATGAAAAACTTTTTCGCCCCGAAATCCTATAAATGTTAATGAATTCCAGACGTATCTAATGACATTACCGCTCCTGTGAAATTGGTTCGCGTAAGATTTCTTTAATTTTCAGTCCTTGCGAAAATTTAGCGCATCGGGGTTTACAACTCCACGCGTATTAATTTAATAATACATGTGAAATGAGTAACATAAAATGTAACAAACATTACATTCAAAACATGATGGAATTCTGATTCTGGAATTAATTTTACTTTGGTATTATTAGCAAAGGATCGTTAACATTCCTTTTCAAGAATTGATTACATACGTAAAAGATAAATTAATATATAATATCGATATAGTAATGGATCTGAATACGCTGTAAAAATATATAGTTAATCTGTTATTCAGCGTAATCACGTAGTATTCCACGTATATTAAATTTACACGTACGAAATTTAACATACAGGGCTCAATCTCTGAACGTGGCATGAATTTATCAGTAGGCAGCTGCATAGTATTCAGTCACATCTGTCGGTACGTCTAAGCCTCGAGAAGCACTATACTGAAACAACTCACTCCTTCTTAAAAGGAATAGATTTTTTCTTTTTCTTTATTTTATGAACTGTATGAGTCTACTGCGTGACGAACGCGTAGCTTACTGATTACTTACCGTTATGTCGGATATGGGAAGGTACGAGTAAGTGCGAACACTTACGGCACTATAATATCCCTTTCTCAATTATAAATTGCTGATAATTTTTGAAAGTTGTCCCCATGGCGGAAATCGGTCAGGAGGACATTATCATCACCAAGTCTACTGCTAGACGCAGGCCATTCCATAAGGAAGCGTCAACGTAAACTGCCATGCAATGCACGGAAGGTTCGTACATACTCACCACGCTAGGCGTGCGCATTGGTGTGCACATTACCTGTACCCTCGCACAAGAGATGGTGCTCCCCATTACTAGTCATCGTTTACAGTGAATTTAAAAATGTTCTTCGTTGAAGAACAACTCACTGTTGTACCTATTAATGAGAAATACTATATACGATTGTTTCTCTGTAATACGCCACCTGTCACGTGACATCTCATCTGATCGACTAAGAAAATATTTTTGAATTAAAGTATTGTGCGATTAAAAGTAATTTAAATAAGGTCAAGGTAAATGTTAGTCCTTTTTGTTCCAATACTTTTAAGTTAATTAACAAAAGAATTTGATGAAAATTTCGCTCTAATCTGTGTTTAAATATTATTATTTTGTTTACTAGTGACTGCTCATGGCCTCGACTGCTTGGTCTTAATTAATATCCCATAGGTAGTATTCATTGCGATAAATCCTTCATATTTATAATATTAGTAGTAATGTAGATAGTATTTTAGTAGGGTTTGTAAGTACTTGTAACTCTCAATAGATCTTTTATTGATTTTATATAAGAATAAAGTTATATTATTATTACAAATACAATAACAAATTTAATGATTTCTTGTATATATTACACTACACATTTGAAATAGACTTTTTTTTACGGATTTCATCGCGTTTAATTGTGTTTTTATGTATTCCCGACGATTCGAGTTCAAATATGAAGAGAAAAGCTGCAGTCAGCCCTATAAAAACAAAATAAAACGCGACAAAATACAAGAAATCATTAACATTGAGCATGTTAAAGTAGTTTTGTTAAGTAAAATGTATGCCTGATGCAGTTACGATTTACAGCCCGTTACAAGTCCACTGCAAAACATGCCCTCTCCTTAAGATTATAAAAAAAAAACCTTTCTTCGTCCGTCCGTTCAACAATGTGCAAGTCATCACTCCACAATTGGGTGGTGAAGTTTCGACTAGAAAACCTTGCTCCCCTACCGTCCTGCCTCGTAGTACAGGGTACTAGAAATTTATATTTTTCTCAGGCAAGGGCTAAAATGCTAAGTATCAATAATAAGGTTTTTCTGATTAAATTAATCTTTTTCCCTATCGTCTCAGAAAATAAGTTTTTATAGAAATCAGCCATTTTGCCAAGCTCGTTGAATGTCTTTCAACATTAAACTTTTGCTGTCCAATTTGTGATTGCCTTTTGAAAGTCAGAATCGGCTTTAGAAACTGAAAATAATTGTTTTAGGAATTTCTACAAGTAATTACTTCGGATTTCAATTTCGAAATTGAATTTCAACGTTTCAAAGAATTTTGGGTCTTTCCAACCCAAAGAAGAATATGCATGCATGCAAAAAATATTTCAGAGTTAATAACAGCTAAAATATTACATACTATATAATAAACACAATACACAATGTGTAATGGTGACGTATATGATATTTTTCTTAAATGTCCGAATTTAAAAGAATAATTATTGAACTATTATAAAATCATCAATAACAATATTCTATACTGAACTAAAATTACTTTTCTCCGACTTGTAGGTTTCCTCAAGACGTTTTTCTTCATCAGCCAGTGGTGGGTAAATTAATTTACATATTGGTATTTTTTGTTAAGCACGTCCTCAATTAAAATGTTTTAACTCTGGAAAATTTATAATGAGTAATTTGCATTTTTACAATGAAATTCAATTCTCGAGGAACGTTCTTCAGATTGACCGCATATTTTTTGCTGAAATCCGTCGTTACGAGAACAATAGACCGTCAGCACAATGCTCTAATGACCTAAAATTATTATAGAAACAATTTTTGGAATCTATATGTAACTAAAAAAACTCGAAACTAAATTAAAATAATGTAATCTTTCGTTTGTGTGCTTGAATTTTTACTTTTTATGGTAAGATGGGAATAAACATTAGTATAATCAGTATTTTTTTTATTTTATTTTTTATTGTTATTCACGTATGTACTCGTCTGCTTGGGTTGTATATAAATATGTATACATACATAAAAAGAGGAAGTAAGTATTCGCTCATACTCAAAAACTATATAATATAGAAATGTTTTGTAGGAAAACTTAAGTAAATCTATTTAATTAAATCATCAATTATATCTCTTTAAATAAAAAAAAATAATACGGTAATCCTGAGTGCACCTGTATTATGTAACGCAAAGAAGAAACCCCCACACGCAGCGAGTTACAGGAAAACTACTTGAAAATCTACCGGCCCATGAGGTACGTGATTCTTTATAGTGAACATTTTCCTACGCATAAGCACTACACATAGCAAGTAACGCAATTAACTTTATTATATTGATATCATTATGGATATCACTAGGAAATTTGCCAGAGCCCAATCATAATTACGAAATTAAGTTTGAAATTAGTTTTTAAATAGAACCTTACCTTCACAGCTACGCTGCTAGTAGTAAAAATGGTTGACTATTCTGAGTTTAAATGCGCACATAAAGTCTGAGCAATATCTTGTTTAACCTGCATGTATTGCTATCATCACGAAGCTGCTATAACTTTTATTAAACTTTTTAAGTATTTTGTATTTCGCTTAATTTTCTATTATTTAAAATGAAATACAAATATCTATACATCGTAGTAAACGTTAAAAATATTTCTTTTAGAACACTTAAAGTGTATTATATATGTTAAATATTTGACGGCCACAGGGTCTACATAAGGGACATGGTAGTGGTGACCCTATCTTCAAAGCTGACGATTGTGGGTTCAAATCCCGGCTTTGTATAATGAATGTAAATGTTAGTAACCGAGTCATGAATGGATATATATGTATGAGTTTATGATTATTTATCTATGTAGGTATATGAATAGACTGGATGATGCGTGTAATTGTTAAAAAAATATAAACTTTTATACAATTCCTCATATTGGCTTAAGATCGCATTAAATATAATATGACACAAAGACTTGCACTATATGTCAGTATTTTTTACGCGGTAGAGCCAAGCGACGCCTTTTCCTGCTGCTCGTATGGGCCAGCTCGACCGGGGTAGTACCACGGCCGCGCAAAATACCGACGTGAAATAGAGGCCTTTCGTTTGGTGAGCGAGGTAGCCGGAGGAAAATCCTTATAATGTTGAAGGAAAACCTAATTAGTAAGGTTTTACTCGTGTAAACAATTAAGGGATCTTACAGAATTCTCAGAAGAGTAAACACTTGTGGGTAGCGGACGTCGGGACTCGTTAGTGGGTATTGAATGTTTCTTTAGAACAAACAGCCGGTCTAATCAAGCAATCGTCTAGTAAATGTCGTGTTCACCCCTGTTTACACGGTAGGTCTTTGCTTTTTTTATTTTACTGCTATGCCAAATTTAAATGTTTTCTATTTTTGACAGTATCATTTATTATTTTGTACGAAATACGAGTATACTAATTGATATTTAAATTTAGCGGTACTTAGTAAGACAATAAGTTCAAAGAGTAACTAGGTTCACAGACCTATGTACTATACAGAAATATTTTAGATCATTTCGTGGGGATGATTACGCTTGCTGAAATTATGAAACTTAAAACCAGCGCCCGGACCCTGAGTCTACCATGGCTGTGTGTATTTATCTAATTTAATTTAATTTAAAAACCATGCGGTATCGGCGTAATAATCTGCCACCCCCTTTCTTCCCGTGAAAGACTTCCGACAATGGATAAACATCTCGAAAATTACCAGAACGTCTAATGTGCGAGTACCAGACGTACTGCGTTTTTAATTATTTCTCGCATGCAGGTATATTTTCAGGCGCCGGGACTTGAATACAGCTCACTCACGTACTATGAAACAAAGCGAGCGCCCAACCCCTGTGCTACCACGGCTACAATGGTTTGTTTAAATTGACTTAAATTAAAATTGACTTGACAAGGGCTTAAATATTCAAACATTATACAGAATAGAAATAAATAACGATTTATAGATATTTAATTATGAATACTCATGTGACAAGCATACTCCATGTTTTATGGTTTTATTTCATATTACTCCAATTTTAAATTCAAACGAACACAGCCGCAGCACGTTCACGGCAATTACATAGCATATTGAAATATAAACTTTTGTTTTACGAAAAATGCTTTTTTCATTAAACCTCTACTCCTAGAAATATAACATTTAATATAGCTTACATAGACGACTTGGATTTTGACGTTGTTTGTAACATTTGGCAGACTAGTGTTTAAATGTCAAACGAGTTTTTGAAAAATGATATAGAATACAGTTTACATTCATTCGAGGCTTATGCACGAGCATCATTATACACGTGCAGTGGAAACTTCGTACAAAAGTAAGTAAAGCCACTCGTTATAATTCATGTGCCATCTCTCCCTCGTGTTTTGTGTTTTTTTTTTTTCGTTTTCTACTAAGATCAAGCACCCGTCTATTACTTTTATGTCCTATTTTTGGTTTGTGTTTTTGAACTATTTTCATTCGAAAGTCATCAATTACCAAGATGTGTGAAGTCTGCTAACCCGTGCTAGAACAGAAAACACCCTTCCCTGCTCCAAGCTCTTTCAAAATTTATTTGAAAGCGGGCCTTTGCCCAGCTGTATGAATTTACAGGCTGCTACATTACTTTAAGATATTATTTAAATATATTACATAGGTATTCATAATTGTTCAAGTCATATAAATGGTCAACTATCAAATCGCAAAATCTGTGTGTATATACTTACCTATACGATCTTGATGTTGAGTAGTACTGTGTTAGTCTCTCCTGAGTATGTGAATGCAATAAAATAAATTTATCCAGAAAAAATTGAAGCCCTAGAATAGGTTTTCCTTTTTAAACTATTTACACACGACAGTGCTAAAGCTCTTAAAAGATAACTCTACCACACTATCTGGCCGCGTACGGTACGTTAATTGCTTTCCACTAGGATCTAGTACCCGTAACTCTGTGCCAGGTTTTTTGCAGTTTAGTGGGTACGGTAGCGGTAAAATTTTGCTCACCCTTTTTCTTCCTGCTTCGTGAACTACTAAAATACGTAAGTGGGCTTCGTTGGTCAAATAAAATTATCTTTACTACCGCACTGCTTCCCTTTACTTTTATTTCAAACGAAGGTATTTCGTTACAGTATTTTTTTAAATAAAATAGTGTGACTTCGTACCTGTTAATTTGTTTATTTTATTAATTAAATTGAACTGTAAGGAACTCTTTGTGTTTTTTTTTGTTTTCTTTATTATTTTTCTTTGGAGCTAAACACTTTAGCAAGCGTCCATGGATTTTTCAACAAAAAGTCTGTTCCTCCTCACAGGGCCTTAAGTGTTTATAGGTCTTAAGTGTTTGTAGGTGCGAAGATAATTCCCCCAATAAATATTAAAATGATTAAGAGTATGTCTCTACGTTTCCACGCTTATCTTGACCTCAACTTTGGACAGTTCGAAATGTTTTTTTCTTCTTAATTCTGTAGTTTTAATAAAGTATATTTTTATATGTATCTGACGTTTGATGACCATATTTGTACTTCGACATCAAATACAAATATCTTATTTTTTTTTAAATTAATTGTACTAATACTTTTACTTTAATATACTAATAAATACTGATATAACTTTAATATATTGTAATTGCATTAACTGCAGACACTCATTTTAAGCACTCTTAGAAAATTCTAGGCAATATTTGGACACAATCGCACTGTTTTCAATATTATGGTGATTGAATTAATAAATCATACGTAAACCTTAGGTGTGAAAATGCGCTCACCTAACTCGAAGATCAGTGTTTCATCAGGGCCCGTAGTAGCTTACCGTCATGAATCGTGTAGCAATTTCATCCTCATTTAGAAGTTAAAAATTCGTTACTCAATAATCTTAATAAGACCTTTGTCAATGAAATGACTTATCTGCACTCTGAGAATGCTTTACTCCGATTCTCCGTGAGAAAAAAGTAAAAAAATCGATAATCGCCCAAACGTTTTCGCGTTACGAGACGAGCAAAGCTAAGTTGAGAAAAAATGGTTAGAATCGTTCCTGGGCTCCCTTTTGACCCATTCCCGGATAATTCGTTAACGATATTACTCTGTACAAACAAATACGTTGTATACTTTAAAAAAATAATAAGGTTATTTTATCTATTACATAAAATAGTTTTGAATGTGGGTGTGATGATACTACGAGTTCGTTGATATTTATTTTATACAAATTGCGCCCGCACATTGTTATTATGGACGTTAGATTTCATGTAAATTCAAGAAACTTTAGATTTATTATGATGGAACAAAGACAAAGTTAGTTCACTACTATCTATTACCTATGGTTATTTCATATCCTTGACTTCAAAAGTTTTCGAGTTATTGATGTTTGGATAGACAGAGAGTAACATTATCAGCTGACTTGGTTACATTCGTGAATATCCTAACAAAATATCAAATAAATATTAAGGAATAGAGAAAGTCCATATGGTTTTCGGAATTATACTATCGAACTGTCACTATTCACAGTTGTAAACCGCAAAAATATATTTGCGTATTTCCAGTATCTATTACAATGGCAACATGCAGACGTCAGTATTTATCACCAATCGCTAGTTCAACTATGAACAGATCAGTTGGTAGTATTAGTACCTCTATCTACATATTAAGGGATTACATCACATAGGAGTTGTGTATATATAAGTAGACTGATAACAACAGGCATTTACTCGTAATTATTATGTGTATTAATATTTAAAAAAAAATCGACTTCCTTTTCGACGGAAAGTGTTATCATTAAACTCGCGCTGTAACTCACAACTCAAACTATTTTCTACAGTCAGATATAACTTTAAGATGCACGATGTTCTAGTACCTAGAACTTCCGAAGTCTGTAAAGTAAATACAGAGCTTTGAAATATTTCCGTTTCATGATGAGATATGAGAAGACTGTTTACGTTCTAATTAAATGGTCTCTCAATTGATAAAAAAGTAAGAATGCCTCAGGTGTTTGAATATGTATGCTATGCTTTCAAGCTAATGAAAACATTTTTGCAATTTACCAAAACGTACGAGTACATAATTGTTATTCAACTCAAATGCACTCTGCATTTAAATGTATCGTTTTTAGTACACTGGACCAACGCTTCCTGTACAATGATCGCAATATTACAACAAAAACAAGAACGTTGCAATCCCATTGACACTATGTACTGCAGTCGCAACTTACCATCAGGTGGAGTGTTAGCTCAAAAAACATACCCACCCGCACAGAGTGGTCCGTATTAAAATGATATCTTCTAGGCTTTTGTTAGCGCTTTCACGGAATAGTTTATGTGCAGCAGTGAATATTTACAGGCTATTAAAGTTATAGTAAGTACAAACTCTTCAATCCTAGTCTTGATTGTAACCTATCAAGTATACTAAATATATATACTGCTAAATGTGAACGAGAATAAAAGCCTTTTTTTACTAACATACGTATTTTGTAATGATACCACCATTCCCGGTTTTTTTGCAGTTAATTTTGTTTTTATATTCCCGACGTTTCGATTGCTTTACAGCAGCCGTGATCTGAGATATTTGATGTCCTGATGTTTATAGTTAACCCGGCTACCGTCAGCTTTCTAGTTGTAAATTGTTGGTTCGCGTCCGCAGTTTAAATTAAACGCGATAAAATCCGTAAATAATGGTTTCATGTCAAAGATGCAGTATTCGCATAAATACGAGAAATGATTATACGTATTTGTTATCACTCTTACACATCGTGAATATAAAAGGGTTTTGTGAATAATGTAATATGCTCTAAGATATTCCGAGGAAGCCTTAAATACCGATACGACACCCTAAGGAACAAAGTAACATACGAGAATATTTAAAATAAGTTACGAGGGTAATGATATGGAAATAAAATTCGTGGTCTGTAAACGCTTAACAATATCCAACTTCCTTAGAAGGGTATTAGAGAATTGACTACATAATTTGTTCGTACTTTACGGATGCTGTGTTAACTAGAAATAAAAGCAGTTCTTTGATACACAGATTTCATTAAACACTACATCACAAACAAGAGGATACCTACGGTGTTTGTTTCGCCTGTTTCTTCTCGACAAAGTAACATCTTTACGAAACAGCGGAAGATTTAAAAAAATAACGATTAACAAGTAAAATTTATGTTTATATCGATGGATAAGTGATTAGTTATGATTTGACTAAAAAATAGGTCAATGGAATTTATAAAGATTTAGGGTTTTGTGAGTTGCTTTTTTTTTTAGGTTAGAATTTTCTTATTCCATTGATAGTTGTAGATCGATTTTAAAATTAGTAACAAAAACCAGGTGATTTTTGGACCATCAGCGCAATCAATTGTCAATAAAAGTTAATTACCACTTTCCTGTGGATAGTGTTAACAATCTTTTAGAAAACCAGAATTGTGTTTCCGACACGAAGGAAGAAGGTTAAGTGGTAAAAGTTACAGGCGAGCTGCCTTAGGTTCAATTTGTTTGCCAAACCAGAGAAGATAAAAAAATATGGTTACAGAAATAATGGTGTAAAACTAAACCGCGGTTTTCAGTTTGGGCCTGTTAAATGAAAAAGTAAGCAAAAAAAAGTAAAGTAGTTATTTCATTCTCATGTGTCAGACAAATAAGTGACAATTATGAACCATTTCAGTTTACCACCAGAATTTAAAAAAAATACAACTCGATCTTTAAGAAATTGACAAACGAAACGTGATCGTTACTATTTTAATTGATATAAGCGCTTAGTAACCAAAATTTCGATTTATTTTACTTTTTTAAGTCTGGAATTTTAGTTAAAAAATCCCTTCTCGTAAAATAAGTATGATAATAATATGACTCATAACAATTTCAATTGTTTCAAAGGTTTCAACATGTCAAAACATAATGCAAACGTGGAATAAAAATCAGATTTTTTTTATATCGTATGGCTTAAATTTTTATGCATCCAAAATTAGACCTATTATAATATTTTATATTCTCTTCTATAGTAAAATATTTATATTATGAAAACAAAGGTTTCATACATTAACGATGTAAAAATCCAACAAATTAGCATTACAATAAACGTTTCAAGCGTGTCGGATTGTTGTATAAACAAAGTCGGAAACAAATGGGGCGCAGTACTTCCCAGAAGGACCGCTCAGCCCAGAAATCGGCTGATAAAATTACACAAATGCTAATGAATGTCGAGCAACTCGGTTGCGATTGCCGTCCTCGCTGTGAAATTGGACTTGTTTAGCTAATTTCGCTTCTGTTTGTAATCGTGTACTCTTTGATATTTGCTTCCTTTTTTAGTAATTTTTTTCTGCAATAACATAATACTCTTTATTATATTTTAAGGATTTTGAAACATTATAAGAGTTTAGTGTATATTTTAAAATTATATACTTTCGAGTATGCAATAATGTTAGCTGTCAATCATAAAGCTTAGTGGTAACTATACCTGACTGAGTTCGAAAATAGGAGACAATATTTGGGTAACACACAAATTATTGTTAAATGACACAAGAAGGGATTTATTGACTTACCCTTCCTGTGACTGTGAGACTGTGTACACTCCTGCTTACTTTCAGAGTCGTATTGATGAACCCACGTCTCATCTCCTGTAACAATTATATTGAAGATATTTGATGGACCTTCACCACAGAACTATAAGACTTTCTGAGGCACCATGAGCATTCGCTGCACCTATTTTGCACTCTGACCATCAGATAAGTTAGTTATCTCTTCCGATATGTTAACCTTCGTTCGGGCATCTTCCAGGATAAGTTTCTCAACCTTTTTCACGTTTTCATCAAAGTTGTTGTAAGTCTCGATTCCTGTTGGCATAGTACCAATAAGAATACCATATATCTTTTAAATTTACTGGACTACTTTTGTACAGACCAGAACAGTAACGAAGGTATATAATCTAGGTAAACAGTCACCATCTCGTTAACACTTTTATGGCTTTTTCCATTAAAGTATTTGTAAGGAGTTTAATGATATCGCGGTAATCGATTTTCTTTAACGTTGTTACGTCAACCATTCCAATTGTAACTATGAACAACTAGCAGACTAATGATCACAACTATATGAAATACTGAATCTCTACTGTATTATACCCTCAGTTCATTAGTTGAATTACCAACATCATTAGTAAATCACCCCGATACCGAATATTCATTGAAGGCCTCCGGATAAAAGTTATTTTCGTAGGCAAAAGGCATAATATAATTATTGCATTTATTATAACAATACCGGTCTACATTGTTAACAAGTGCGCTATTTCTGATATTATTTTTATACATAAAATTGACAATATAGTCAATTGATAGATTGAAGCATTCATTATGCTTGAATTATTTAAACTCAAAAAAATCTTTGTTACTTCTAAAAGGACTTGAGTTTAAACTCTAATGGTGATGATATTGCCAATGAATAAATATAAATGAAAGAAAAATAAAAAAGGGAGTTTACTCTGGGGAAGTGTGGTAAGAAAATCTGCAACCCACTCTCTGTCGGTGGATGTTCTAAAAGGCGAAGAAGTGTAAAGCCTTAAAAATCTCGCTTGAGAGGCTTGCCACCCGTAAACTTATATATCTCCTGGAGAGACGAAAAGTGACTTGCATAACAACCCATTAAAATGCCAAAAAATAATAACTACGGGTGACGAACTAAAAATCTATACCTATCCATATTTGCATTGCAATTTTAGAAGGCGCAAGTTTGGCCCTGCATGGAATACTGTTCTCATCTCTGGGCAGGGGCACCCCAGTACTAACTCCTTCCATTTGACCGCATCCAAACTCGAGCGGCTCAAATTGTCGGCGACCAAGCTCTCTCTCTGATCGTCTTGATACTTTGGCCCTGCGAAGAGATGTTGCTTCTGTTTGCATTTTTTACAAAATTTACCACGGGGAATGTTCTGAGGAACTGTTCAGATTGATTCCAGCCGGTGAGTTTCACCATCGTCCATCGCGATAGAATTCCAAGTTCCATCAATACCACCTAGATGGTTGGCATTCCACCACAGTGTGTTTAAGTCGAAGTTTTCTGCCAAGCACTTCGACTTTGTGGAATCAGCTGTCGCCAGCGGTATTTCCGAATAGTTACGACTTAGGGACTTTCAAGAAAAGAGCCTATTCCTTCCTTAAAGGCCGGCAGCGCATCTGTAGCTTGGTAAGTAATACGATACTACTTCGGCTAAAAAATATACTATTTAAATTTGGTTTATTCAAAACTAGATTTTACTATAGCAATTCAAATGTATTTTGTGTGATGTGTTTGTTTGAAGAATAGAGGTATTACGCCCTTACATGTTAATGTATCGGTAACCGATAATATGTATTAACGTGTGAATCGAATCTATTGGAATCCATAAGATGGACATTAAGCATTAATAATGCATTTAAATGAAGCTACAGTGAAATATATAGCAGTAAACACTTCTTTCAATAATCAAATATTCTAATGCAAGCCTTGGCTGTCATTAGATCAGCAATGCAACAGAAAACAATGTTGTTACGTTTCACATTAAATACCTACCCTTCTAAATCTTTAGACTGAAATTCAAATTATTTAACACAACATAATCAAATATTCATTTACCTGGTCTTCGTTGCTGACCAAGTGTTAAAAACATTAAATACCCTTGTTGAATATTTCGACTGCGAAGCATTTCATCTAGCATAAAATTCAGTACTGTAAAAGCAAATCGGCGCTCGAAAAACCTTGCACACCGGAAGGAATGGGCACTAACAGTGGAATTCACGTGCTGCGGCCAATTTATTTGCGGTTAAGTTTCCACAATAAGTTTCTCAAATGGTCCACGCGCCTCGCCGACGGCTATCTGACTTGGGTCATAAATATAGCCCCAGTCAGGAGGTTTATCGTGGAACCTGTAGAACCCACAGCAATAGCGCAAACATTCGTTACATAAACATTACAACTTTAATATAGAAATAGTTGGTTGAATCTACCAATACGTTGCAGAAACTTATGGCACAGAGTAACGTGTGCATTGGAAGAAAAATAAATGAATTATGTGTGTATATGAAGTACAGAATGCAATGTCATATTACTGCAAACTTTGAGTTCACCGTCAGAACTCGTACCCCAACTAAAACTATCACCATAAACCTGACACATAGAAATAAAAACCTTAAATTCTCGCGCTTTGCTCCATGTCGGGTTATATCACGCCAAAGTTCAAGCATATGAATCCTTATTGGTGGTAGGTTTTAGACAAATATATCACCTCTTTCTCCAAAGGTCTACCTCACTCGCTGTCTATCGGACGAGGCTCCAGCAGACAACTAAGGAGTAAAATTAATCGCAATTATGTATATATCTTACGCGGGTATCGACACTGCTCAGCTGTCCAGTGTAGTGAGTATGGGTCAATAAATGCATGGCATGTCTGCTTTGTTGGAGCTTTCATCAATGTCTATGTAGTTACCAACAGTAAACGTCTGACGATGATGATGATGATAACTACTGCACAGGGATATTATGCGGCGCAGCATAGCCCAACGTAAGATGGAGTGATCTGAAGAAAACCTATCGATGCAGTTGGCCTATAGATGACCACAAAATACTGTTTTCGTCAATGGACTATAAAGATTATTATAACTATAAATATCGGTACTCTCTTACAGGGGAAGACATACATTTTAATAAAGTTAATACAAGTTTGTTGTCTCTTGGTGGAACTCATTTGTTTATTTAAATATAATGTAAACACTTAAAGTAATTGCACTATAGTGAAAGTATATAAACATGTTTTTAATGATATACATACATATTATAGAGTGTAAAAATCGTGTACAAAATCATACTAAGACTTTTTTTGTATTTTAAATAATCGTAATAAGCATTCACACCTTTTACCCACAGGGATCGGTAGAGATTATCTATTTAGTACGACTAGGCAAATCCAAACAGGCTTCCGTAACCCACTTAATGCATCCGGAAGACAGACGTAACGAGTGGCGAGTCTTGTCGCCGGGTTTGTTCTCGGATATTGTCATGAGATTTTCTTTGAGTGACCATTTAGGAAATCCACGACATGAAAGAGAGTGTTAAATTCTTGCGCCGTACTACACGGCTAGGCTTTTAGTAATAAGTTAAGTATATATTAATATAATGTGAAAATTTGTGATTTTGATAACATCAGAGAACATTTTTTTAAAAAAATGTGTTGGGAAGATGGTTGGAGATGGATTAGAAGCTAATTTAAAAATTCTTAGAATTTTGTCTGGGTGTCTGTCTGCCTTTGTATGTTTTCGCGCGCATCACAAGAAACGACAGGGCCGATTTTAATATAGTTATTTTCGTTGTATAGCACATAGTCTGTTAAAAACATAGCTAAGTTAAATTTCGATCTGTTAATTACATCCAAAGTTACAGCTTGAGTACTATGCTGTCCCGATTAAAGCAGGGATCACGATTGCCTGGTTATTATGCACTGCACCGAAACGCGCGCTCAGACGTGGACTGCCTTTAAGATCAAAAAACTCTTACGCCCATATAGTCAAATGAGATGGTCAGAACTTGAGGTAATTTAACCAGTGTGAATCCACTCTTCACCTGTTATAAATTTTATTGTCTTTACATTTCGTATTACTTATTATAATTTACGGTATTGATTGCGTTATAATATACAAAAATGTTTTTTTTTACTATGTGTGGCCGCGACTTCGTTCCCAGGAGGATAATGCCAAACGACGAGGCTCAAATATGTCGGACAACTTTCATGAGATCTACACCGAACATGGGCTACTGACATGACCTGGCGGGGCCCTGGTAACTAATCAGGGACTGGTATTTGGTAATACGGTCACGCATCTGCTTAGCTCAATAGCAGCATCAATATGCTGCTCGAAAAGACCGGCTCAACTGGGGAAGTACCACGGCCTCGCAGTATACCGGCGTGAGGTAGAGGTATTTTGTGTTACTGCGTTTCGTTCGGTAAGAGAAGTAACTGCTCCTCCTCCTCGGCCATCCCCATAATACCCCAAATATTTCTAAAGGCCGTCAATGCACCTGTAGCTCCTCTGGGGTTGCAAAAGTACGTGGGCGCCGGTACTCACTTAGCATCAGTAGAGCGGCTTGCATGTTTGCCCCTTGCCTATGTCTACTTCGTTAGATTACTGATAGTCCACTGGTGGACACAGACATCTCCATTCAAATATTTAGCCATAATCGCCAAGATTGGCATGCAAATGTTAATTTGCATTTTTGTAAATTTTATTGTTAAATCGCAGTACCAAATATCTCGCAAGCAATTACTCCTCAACAGTCTCACAATATTCGGTTAAACCTTTTTTAAGATGCCTTTAGATCCACCATCTGTCGGTGGCCATAAGATTTTAATGCCTTGGCAGGAGGTGGCATTTTTTTTTTTGCCACCATCACATAGCATGGTGATGTAAGTACTCATGGCAAAATTCGACCTAAGCGATAACTTCCAGATAATATTTATTTAATAAAACTTCTTCGTCATTCACTAACATCATTAATCATCATCATTAACATCAGACATCTTCTGATAAGAGAATTTTCCGTAAGGACTTTCCACTTTATTTGGGACAGCGTGACAGGCGATGGGTGAACCTGTCGCCGTCTTGGGATCCAAGTCAACGATAGAAATCGTACATATGTTATATATGTGCAAACACTCCGTACGGGGATCGAACTCACCACTTTTGACACACGTCTAGACGATCGCAGTACGGTGGTGTCCATCACGTGACTGAATAATTTAAGTCTGGTGTATATTTCCGCCGAACTGTCCCTCACCTAATTGGAGGCCTTAGTTCTCTTGGCTTCGTCAACCACGGTGAACCAAGAAGTACCTACATAGCTGGGTTGCTGCAGCATGGCGCACTGGTACGATGCGAGATGGTCATCTTTTGGGGGAGGGTCAGCGTTATTGCTTGGTAACGTTCTCCTTACCCCCTGCAGCTAAGGTGGAGTCGCGGTTGAAGTGGACTTTTTAGTATGCGATGTATGGCGATAAGATGCTGCAAAGATGATGCGGGTTTTGCTACTGTTCGAATGGGCCGGCTTGATTGGGTTAGTACCACGGCCTTGCAGAATACCGGCGTGAAGTAGATGCATCTTGTGCTTCTGCGTTTCGTTCAGTGAGTGATGTAACCGGAAGCCCACTCCCCCTCCCCATCTCCCTCCTCATCCTCCCTCCGATCTCCGAAATACCCTTAATGGCCGACAACGCCGCCCTTTAGTGTGCAGATTCACGTGGGCAACGATAATCACTTACCATTTGGTGAACCGCATGCTCGTTTGCCGCCTTTCCCATAAAAAAAGAGATCCGGTCTCGCTATCCCTTCTGCTATGACTGATTCGCTGAAGGGGATGAGGAGTATCCGGATTTGCCGATAGGGTCCAGAAGGGGAACTGCTTCCGAATGCTCCGGATGGAGACATAGTGGAGAATTCGAAGGCATATAAGAAGCCAATAGTGGCAATGCCATCTACCTAGGTTTTAGTTGATACAAGTCAAGCGCAATCTGTCCTTGTCCGCTGGGGGGCCAATATGCGTCAGTTATTATTATGTGCCATTCTATAAAAAAAACGAGCCATATTTTTGCGATTGAAGATACCTTTTGCCAAATAAATCTTGACCTCTAATAGATCCACTTACCCTACAACAAGAAAGTTTTCAAAACTTATTTATTATCTATTTTTTGACTACAATATCACTTGTTCTCATACGACTAGATCACTTTTCTATTATTAAAACGTTCTTTAATACCTAATAGTTACCTTACATTAACAGTCTATAAATAGTTCAATGCAGGGCATAAGCCACACCTATAAAAAAAATTGCCATAATTGCCACGCTCGCTATGCGAATTGGCAATTGCAGTACCAAACAACTCGCACCTTCGTCGTGGCCCATCATTGGTGTGCTTATTTTTGATTTGGTATTTTATTAAAGTGTTTACCCCGCCATCTATCGGGAGCCATTGCGATCAAGACCCTTCCCTTAGTCGCCACTAACGACACCCACGGAAAGAAAGGGGTGGCAGTTATTACGCCGATACCACACGGCACCTAATGGTTAATTTAAATTTATTTAAAATTGTTACATTATAACATTTAAATAATTTTAAGTAAAGGTCTTATTTATCTAGACCAATGTTAACTTTTCTAACTATAAATCATAAATATATAATTGCATGCAACGTATCGAAAAAATAAACAAGTGTTAATACACAATAACATAGCAATACGAAAAGATGTGAGTGGAATCCACTTTTCTCAATCGCAGTCGCACTTATATAGAGGAGAGTCCTTTTGACTGCAAATTGCTATGGTATAGACTATTCAATGCGGCCCGCCTTCGGCACGGACCCGATCGGCAAGAGCTCGTATGTAGACTTGCTGTAACTTTTCCATAGACTAAGAGTTACTTAAATCTAATATGTATCATTATATGACAAAGAGTTTAACGTTGAAAATGTAATAAATGTTTCTCCGAGTTTTTTTAGTATTTGCTATAAATGTTAACCTAAATTTCATATGTATAGATTCCGCTGCGGACAAGCCGTCTGGTTAAGCCCAACAATCAGGTAATAGGTATATAGGTTTTATAGACTATTAAAGACTTTTTTCCATTTATTATATTTTTTTTATTATTACCTATATAAAGTAGTAAACAAAAAAAGTGTATGATTTGGTATTTTGATATCCCAAATCATACACTTTTTTGGTTTACTCCAACGCTTCGTCTTTTAAAGAAGTACATAATATTATTATATCACCTAGTCTTATACCATGTTATCTTGATACAAGTCAAACCTGTACCGCATATGTAATATCTTTAAGACTGTGTAATTATTTAAAAATTTGGATATTGTGACTACTATGACGTAGTAAGCTACTGACTTGGATTTATGCTTTATTAGGTTGTATTAGTTCACATGTAATTGTATTAACTTATGTACTAAAATATTTCACTGATAATACAGTTGTATTTGTACAACACAAAACAAATATCTACGTTATTTGTTAATGAATTTTTGAAAAAAAGTTATTTTTCCAGGCACATAAAATATCTTTTTCTTATATCTCTATGGTGTCTTTCTTTATTTGTTTCTTTCCTAAGCCCTGAGCCAACTATGAAAAATAAAAATATTCTTTGATCTGCATAACAGTCTAACTCAGTTATTAAAAATAAGTTAATACTCTTTCTTTTAATTTAACCTACAAACTACAAGTACATACTGGCTAAATATCTCCAGTTACACAGCAGTTCAAAAACAAACAGATTCCGTTTAAGAGATGTGCGCTGCGCTTCAGACATGAGATCTGCTGATAAAATTAGATAAATGCTAATGAATGTCGAGCAATTCCAGTAAGATTATCGTCCCCTCTATGAAATTGGACCTGTTTAAGAGCTAATTCTACTTCTATTCTTATTGCGCGTAGTAAATTTTTCTGCTGGTTAATTTTTTCGCGCGGATCTATGTAATTTATATTTATCCGGACGGTGACACATATTACGTACCATTGTTTGTTTTGTCTCTTATGTCTTAAGTATTATACCAACATCCATATTCATTCAAACATCACATACAAATGTTTGCCCGTAGCGGGATTTGAATCCTATATTTTTAGTTTTGAAGGCACGGTCTCCTTACACTAGGCCATCAATCGAATACTTGTAACAGGTAGCCGTCACCAAAATACACGGGATTATAAAGTTGTAACAATGTAAAGCTGTACGAATCGAGAAAATAAAAAAAATTGAAAAAAAATATATATTATAGTAGTATATATTATAGTAGTATAGTATAGGTTAAAATAGAAAGTTGTTTTACATTTTCTATCGTACTTTTCATTTTACTTATATCAATTTCAACATAATTCACTCTCGGATATAAATTATGATACACGCTAATAACTCCCGATTATTAAAAGTAAATAAAGTCATAGTAACTTCGCCATAAGAATGAAAATTTCGTTTGCTGCAAAACGTTATATATTTTTTTAAACGGGCTATATTCTGAATTATAGAATATAATCTGTGGTTGATATAACTTTTAAATTATGGATGTTCCATATTTTTTCCCAAGGTATTTAATAAAATACCACGAAACATGGGAATCCTGTCAGAATTAATTTGTTCCTAGAAGGTATATCTGACATCAAGAGTTTGTTATTGCTATGAAATTCAAAGTAAGTGCCCGCACAATTATGGTTGAACTATCTGAATAAAAAAAATCACATTAAGAAATAGTTAACATATTTGTCACGATTTGTTGTTGAATACAATTTTCGTCAAGTGTGAGCGCTACTATTGTCAATTATATTGTCCTCTACCCGTTGAGACATGTCGCCTCGACCAATGCCGTAAGAGATTGTAGGTGGGAATTTAGGTATTGTACTCGTCTTTAACTACTACTGTAATATATTTAAATCTTTAAAGCATTTTCGTATTGAAGTGAAGTGAACAACTTTATTTTGCATTTCGTTGGTACTAATATAGAAAGTTTACTAAATGAAATCATTCTTTGTACCACTGGCTCACAACCCTCGTGTTCGGATTAAACTTATTTACTAACGTTGTGTTTATTTTATATTAATACCGGATATTGTCCCGTAGATAAATTAAATGCTTTTCCTGGTTATAGTCGGAATACACAATTACTATACCTGCTGCGAGCGCTTGATGTTATTTTCGGATTTCATACTTAACTATAATCAGACAAAATAAATGAGGCTCACGTAATATGTTCTAATATTAATATTAAAGCATTTAAATTGGTCTCGTGTCTGAAGCAGTGACGGTGTACATTTAAATTGAAGATAAAACAACAAAAAGGCTTAGTTCGTTTCCAAACTAGAACCAACGGAGGACGTTTTGGCGACTGACTTATGGCGGAAATCCATCGGAATATCATCATCATCATCATCAAAAAAGCAGCTCACCTGATGATACAAGATTACCGGCGCAGACGTATATCTGCATCACCAGAGGAGCTGCAGGTGCGGTGCAGACCATGATGGATATTTGAGAGATGAGAGGGAGGATGGGGAAGTGATATCGGTAAAGGGATTTAGAGGGAGGATAAGGAGAGGAGAGAGAGAGTGGGCCTCCGGTAACCTTACTCACCAAACGAAATACAGAAGCACAAAATACCTCTACTTCACGCCGGTATTCTGCGAGGTCGTGGTACTATCCTGGTCGAGCCGGGCCATTCGAGCTTGAGTGCAGTAGTAGACTTATACAAGCTGTTAAAGAAACGAAATAGTAGAATGTGTCAATAATATTAAAAACTTCACTTCTTTATTTAATAATAATTACTTTATTTAAATACTTACTTCATCTAATATTATTACAAACAAATTGGATTTGGTTTTTTAATTTATTTCAGACAGAATGATAAATATTCTTAAAAGTAACTCGCAAATAGTTATACCTTCTGGTTCATTGATTATTTCTCTCTGATGCTTCTGCGTTTTATATTTCCCAACGGCTTTATTCTTGTTCTTTCTAGAAAATAATTAAGTTGTATTAAAAAATTGTGAATATACCAAATATTTCAAATTGATTATGATAATCTAATAATATTTTAGTAAATAATTACACAATAAATTAATTAATTCACGTAATAATTACTACTTGACAAAAGAATACTTAATAATATAATTTTTACAATGATTTCTTAGCCGCCCCAAAGCTACCCATTCGCATAAAGAACGCAATTAAATTATGATCAAAATAGGCCACATCGCGCACAATCTCATTGAATACTAAAATGTTTACAGTACAAAGACCAGTCTATTTGTAGAATACGATTTGAGTTATCAATCACGGTGAAAGAACGCATTTGACGTAAATTTAAATTAACAGAGAGGCACGGTATGTGAATCACAGATCGGCCGCCGAATCAGAAGACGTGAGTTCGATCCCCGATTTAGAGGGCTTATTTTTGGGTGGGAAAAGGTGCTAACACCTACCATTCACTGAAGGTAGTGACCAGTTTTACCGGGATCAGCAATAAGTGTTGGAACGACTAAATTCCCTGTGCTTTTGAGATACGCTGTTGGCACGGTGGCCTTGACTGCTTCGGCAGAAGAGAATCACGAGCAATAGGTCCGCATGTAAAGTAGTTTAAGGGACTAATGACGCTGCTGTCTGCTACTCTGTCGCGCTGCGACCCCAGTTAAAAGAAGGAAGGACTTGCTATAAAACCTTGATGAGGGATCGCACCAACTTACTTAAGGACTCTACTAACACTAACTCCCTCTTAAGGAAGTAAATACCGCGGTGACAGGCTCACGACCAGTCACGTTATTCCAAATGAACTATGGTAAAAAGTGGGTTGAAAGGGCTAAAATGTTTAGAACTCTAACCATTAATTAGAATAATTGAAGACAAGAAGATCTAAGACGCTTTTGTCCAGCAGTCACATTTTGTCCAGTATGACCTCTTTTGTTGGCTAGTTTGGTAACACCCTGTTAATTATCTCTGCTGCTGATCTGCAGTGCAACCAACATTGTGTTCCGATTTGAATAGTATAGGGAAACTGTACAATTGCAGACTGTGAGACATTCAATCTTAGTCCTCAGCGGTGACAACACATCTTTACTTTCTTGTAGTGAATTTGTATGTATGTGACCATGGGCTAGATTAGCTCCTTGATAATGTGAGACGTTAGCCCCGTCACCCTAGTGGAATGATCGTGCTCTTACAGATGACCATTTAAATTAGTAGCATCATGCAGCCAATGCAGTACGTAAGGAGCAACTTCATCGAAGATGAAAAATACGTATGTATTAATAACGGTCGAAAGTATTAAAGAAGTCGCTGCCACGGTGGAAATGGACCTCGTTTATCTTTGCATTTATTATAGATCTCATTTAATAATATTAAAAAGGCTTACCGAGTATTTTAATAATAAGTAACTGACTCCTTATGTCGTTCATTAAGATTTCCTTCGCTAAGAATCATAAATGAAAACTGTAGATAGAACTGTATAGAATAAATTATTGTAAAATACATTTTGCGTCGGAAGCCGTTAACACAGATAAGATAATTCTAGTGTTGCATTGCAGTTAGTCACCAATATTCCACGATGTAATCAACAATCAGTATATACTCATAATTTAAGGAATGTATTAATGTCGTATTTAGTTCTTATGCAAGTCGACACTGTGTTGACAAATTTATTAGTACCTACTTTTTTAGGCTTCGGGGTTCAGCCGTTTATGCGTAATTGAAAATATGACAGATAAATTTCTAAAGAAACACACTTTCACAATTGAAATATTACTAGGATTTTATAGACGAAAGAGAAATAATAAGTATAACGGAGAATATGCAATTTTTTCTCTACCAAAAACGCCAACATCACTTCCACGTATTGCACCTTGTTAGCTAAGAAACGAGGCTCGGTCGACCGAACCTTGCCTGAAATTTGCCGAACACAGATCTCGAAGACTATGGTGTATGGGTAACCATTAAAGAAATGTAGGCTGGCTTTCATTTATTATTCTGTTGTAGTAGCGCTTTGTTTGAGAGGTCTATATTCAGCAGGCGACTTAAACAGGCTGATGTAGAAAAGAAATAAGACGACTTGTAATTCATGATAAATCTTACTAACATCTATAATTATACTCTAATGGTGCTGAAAATTATCAACTTCAATAATTATGGACTAACCCTCTTTTTTCTTCATTGTCCTTACGTAGCTCAAAATCCTTGAAGCCACTAGATGCACTTTGAAAAGTTAAAACAGATCCGCTTGTAGTTAATACCCGAGCAGGGAAGTCTCTCACAATACGTCATACAAAGTGTCGTCGATGGAAGCGCTGTGTGTGAATCTAGTAGTCTGCGCAGTTGTATATCAGTTAACATTTTAACGTTTATTGAAATCAACAATTATAATTATAATAAATAGACAATAATTAGTACAAAATGTTTTTTATAATGAATTTAATTTAGATTATATAAGGTGATATCTTAGACATTAGAGTATATGGCTAGATGGCTAGACGATGGTGATAACGGCAACATATTCCAATTACTACGAGCACATTGTCGACTGCTTGGCTTAGTGATCAGTATCTTTGGTTAGAGGACATAAGCCAGTATTTGTGCAACATACTTATTATAATCCCTTAAATGTGGTCCGGTGTATCTTACTAGTCTGACTCAATCCATTTGCATTTGGCCATCAAATCCTGCGTTACGAACAACTAATGTTAATATTAAATGAAGTATAAAAGATAACGTAGCAACTTTTTCTTTAAATACTATTCTCAGCTTGACGCGTTACACGATGTTTAGTGAAAGACAAATTCTGTTGATCGATATTGTGACACAAAAACCATACGAATATAGCGAACCCAAATATTACAGACTAGAGAGATGGCAAGCAGTGATGTGTAACAATCTTATATAAATTCCTGCTTGATGAATATGGACAAATTTCCCTACGTTCAGCAGTTAACAGAGACAGACAGATGAAAAAATAAAATAATGTCTTAAGGTTTTTAAAAGCAAAATTACATGAAGCTAAAAACAGAAAATGTCGGATTTGTGGCGACTGCTTAACTTGGCAGTCAACGGACCTACAGTACTAATGCTTATTTTGTAAGCATTAGTGATAATGAAATATTTTGTTTGTTTAGCAATAATGATAATTTTGTAAAGTCTCTCAAGTCTGTACAACTGATGCTATGGCTCAAATAACCTACAATGAATCGTCGACCTTTTTATCATCACAGAATTGCTTAATCTGATACTGATGATATTTACAGAATAAGAATATGGAAAAAATATATAAAATGTTATGAGAACAATTAAATACATATAAACATACATTTTATATCAACGTGTAAACGGACTGAATAAGATAGATGACAAGATAAATAAGGTACGCTGATAAAACAGACCGTAATATATTAAAGCCTTAATTACATTAGCTCCAGCTAATCAACGGCGTGCACCAGGCGGTATGTCAATAATAGGGGATAAAGAACTCAGTGACAATCAAACTCCTACTAACTTCCTTAATGAAACAAACAATAATTTTATTTGATCAATAAATATATGAACTTAACAATTGCAAACATAATTCGTTATTATTTATTACAGAGAATCACTTATCTCTTGTTATTAAGCGATGAAAGTGAAATAACAATGTCTATAATGATAACTTTACCCGCACGTTACAATAACTTATTCTATTAATATTAATTAATTACTATAATAAACAATGAGTTGTTTTTAATTAAACATTTTTTTATATCTCTAGTGCCTCTAGTGCTTTACTTTTATTCATAATTTCTTCGCTTTAGAACCGTTGCAATCAAACACATAAACTTTATAGCCGTAGTTTATGCGTCCTTTATTATTTTATTTATTGTTCTGTAGAGGCATCTCTGTTATCCTTTCTACTAATATTTTAAATATGTTTGTTTATAAGTTCAGATGTTCATCCTAAATAAATATAAATAAAATGATATCACTATCGTAAACCCAATACCAATGTCGTTATTTATTTTAGTCAACATGACTAGGCCTTCTGTGTCGCAAACCTAGAAGCACTCACTTGTTTTCGGCTTTCCGAATTTGATGCAATGCATATGTGGCAAAATCGGAGGGAGGATCAAAGTGTAGTGTCAATGATGTGGGACGCTACATAACACAACAAATAATTTGTGTGATTTAAGCAAATATTGGACTTCAGCTGTGATTTGATCGCAGGACCTATGTATTTTTTTATGGGATTTTTTTTTTACGGCACACGAGCAAGCGGTTCATCTGATCCTAAGTGATTACCGTCGCCAAGGTACATTTGCAACACCAGAGGAAGTGAAGGTGCGTAGCCAGCCTTTAAGGTATTTAGGAGATGGCAGGGATGATGAGGGGGTATGGGGAGGGGGAGTGGGTCTCCGGTTACATCACTCAACGAATGAAAAGCAGAAGCACTAGATGCCTCTACTTCACGTCGATATTCTGCCGTGGTACCAATCCGGCCCATTCAATTGGCAGCAAAAGCCGTCGCTTGGCTCTGCCTCATTGAAAAAGTATATGACTCCACAGTCAGGTAGATTCTCCAGTAACCCACGAGCGTTTTTAAAATGTATAAAAAGTGTTATAAATGATGTTGTTTGATTAATGTTCGGGCGCATTTTGCCAGTATTATCGTGCTGAAACTCAACGTCAATCAAGACTTCTTCTCACTGCTACGTCCTATACTACTTATAGTCTTTTACAACGTACAGAAGCCGCTGAATCCTGACAAATAGGCATCTAAATAAAAATAAAAAAGCGTCCGTGCATTAAAAATTTTTCATTACATAACTCCAACACTTAGCTAATAGTTCTACCCCCCATAATATATGATCACTCATTTATTACTACGAGTGAAAATACATGAACTATATATATAATATAATACTTATCAATATAATATAATACTAATCCTCAAGAAGATAAATAATGTCAACATGTTCTAAATAATGTATCCAATAATCGCTTTAGACACATTCGTTAAAGCCGTTTTTTATGCGGGCTAACGAGAAATCCACATTACATAACGGAGAAAATGTATTTTTCGAGAGAGCAAATTTTACGAAAGCTTATTTTCATCCGAACCAGAAAACAGATTTATGTTTTTTTAAATATGGCTGCACACATGTACATGTCCCAAAAATGAGTGTTTTGGCGAAGACAATTAAAAATGTATAATTTTAAATAATATGTTTTTTTTTACCTTGTTTCTTGTCAGTCGGTCTGTTCCGTTATAACTTTGCAATCGGTTTTAAACTAACTTTCCGTTGAGCTAGAGACTTGGAACTCTAAACATAGCTCAAAATTGGATAGCAATAGAATATTAACATGTTTTTGTCTATGTTAGTCCGTTATAGAAACGTAGTATATTAAATTTTTTATATGTAAAATAAATGTAAGATAGATAGAGCCAACAAAAGATAGAAGCCATGAACGGAAGATTTGGGGCTGGGTTAGTGAAAACAGTCGCGGTCCCACGAACAAGAGTTGCTGCTCCGCGCCGCATATTAGCCAGTCAGTAAAGGTATTTTTTCGTAAAAAAAACTAGTATCTATATAAATAATATATATATAAAAATTTCTAATTTCTAATCAAAATGTAGTGAACGTTGTATAGTAATTAAATTTAAACATAAAATATATTGTATATTAATTTTCCTTATATAATATAGAAACGACCATTGACGATTAATTTAAAACTGTAAAAGCTGCTTATAAAGATATTTTAAAAAGCGATAAAATCATGGAGACAAATATAAAGTCATTAAAGACAACAAAAGGCGTCCGGCTGGGTAATGAAGAAGGACGTCTTGTTTAATTACCTTTTGCAATTTTTCTGCTAACTGCGCTAACGTATAAATAAAATTTCTTACAGTGGCTGAAAAGCAATATTGTTGTTTAAAATTAATTGTAATAATATATAAAATTATACTTATCCAGAACTGAATGCAAATTAATATATTATAATTAATTATAATAGGTAGCTTAATTTTTTATTTTAATAATATCCCAAACAAGTAATTTTATTCCTCATAGATATAAAAAGCAATATCTTAATATAAGTTATAATATATAAGGTATAATAATTATAAACAGAAACATAAGAATTTTCAAACTTACTTTTCTTCAAAGCTAATCTGAAATCCTATTAAATATTTGACAATTTCAAGATGCATTTCACAGACAATTTGTGCGCAAATAGACAATCTATTGACTCATATTATTCTACATGTGTTATATTATATAGTTTATATATTACATTCTAAAACTAAACAGTTGTCAATTCAGTGACCTATGGTACATTAGATACGATATCAAAGAGAGGAAATTTGGTCATTTATTGCAATATTTACGAACGTATAATTTGGGACTCGTGTGCTACAATAAACAAATGACTGACGACAGTAAAACGTAGTTTTGTTAATCAAAGTTTAGTATTGTACCAAATAGTAAGTTTTTTTTGTGTTATTACCAAAGCTTTATTATTTTACTTTATCTTTGAATATGTGAAGCAATGCTTGTGATACTATTAGTTTATTTTAAATTGTATAATTTGGTATGTATCAAATTTGTAAAAAAAAATAGGATACCAACGGAGTTCCTTTCATCTGTTTCTTCTCTGTCAGAGGAACCGCACTACGAAACGGTGGTAACGACTGTTGTGTTCCAGTTTTAATTTTTTGAGGCATTCATTGAGGCACTCCACCTAAGTCCCCAGGGGTGACAATGCATCGGTAACCTTCTTCGACGTCTATGGGCTGCTATATCCACTTACCATCAGGTGGACCGTTAGCTTGTTTTGTTACCCCTTTTTAAGAAAGCAAAAAAAATGTAATTTCTTACACAAAATTATGAATTTTTTTTCATTAATTTGTAAGTTTGATAAAATCATAGAATCTGGTCTTAACACAATTTATCAGTTAACTAGTTCACTACCAATAAAATGTGCCATAGAGGTACTCTTTATCTTCAAAACTACTATCGGTTACTGATACAGAGAACTTGACCCTGTTTATGTTATTCTAATTCCGGATCTATTAGTTGTCCTACTTTATTGCTTGACCAACATTTTCACTGTGACAAAAAATATTGCCAAATAGTTCCGAGCCACCTGCATCCCGCAACACTAAGCAATTCATCAGGTCGTCACTCTGTTGTGATAGGTTCTTCTACACGCCGTTTGCCAGTACGAAGTTGCCACCGAAGAACCTTTCTTCCCAACGGTTGTCAGTTCTACGAGCAATATTCCGGGTCATCATCAATTTAGCTTGCTGATCCAGTTACCGACGTAACCCCTACCCTAGTTCTGCTGCGGATATTATCTTTGCAGATTTCATCAGAGAAACAGAATCCTTGCAGAGAAACACCGAGCAAATTACAATAAACTACATTGTGGATTAAAAAAACTTTACCAATATTCTTTTCTTCAAGGTTTGTCAACTTTTGTGTCTGTATCACGTCTCCAAACAAACAATATTTCTCTCTCCGGCACAAGTTTCTGAAACACATTTCCATTCGAGACCGTGTTAGAAAAAATTTATTGGCTTTCGGAAGTTAGCATTCGTCAGGAGTTAATATTTCTTACCAGTCCAATAATTGTTTGAATTATAGTACCGCTCTGTCTTCGTTAGCGACACGTCGCTTTCCATTAGCAACATCTTATTTACTTTAGTAGACTCGTGAGTATACAGCAATAGATTTTTCGAATAATGTGTTCTAAGTTTTATTTTTTTATTATTTTATAGAAGAAGGGGGCAAACGAGCGTGCGGCTCACCTGATGGTAAGTGATCACCGACGCCCACGAACATCCACAACACCAGAGGAGCTACAGATGCGCTGCCGGCCTTTAAGGAAGGAATAAGCTCTTTTCTTGAAGGTCCCTAAGTCGTAACTGTTCGGAAATACTGCTGGCGACAGCTGATTCCACAAAATCGAAGTGCGTGGCAGAAAACTTCGATTAAAACGCACTGTGGTGGAATGCCAACCATCTAGGTGGTATCGATGGAACTTCGAATTCTGTCGCGATGTACGATGGTGAAACTCAGCACCTGGGATCAATCCGAACAGTTCCTCAGAACATTCCCCGTGGAAAATTTTGTACAAAATGCAAAGAGAAGCAACATCTCTTCGCAAGGCCAAAGGATCAAGCCGATCAGAGAGCTTGGTCGCCGACAATTCGAGCCGCTCGACGTTGGATGCGGTCAAATGGAAGGAGTTGGTACTGCGGTGCCCCTGCCCAGAGATTAGAACAGTATTCCATGTGGGGCCGAACTTGCGCCTTATAAAGTTGCAAACGGTGGACCGGCATGAAATACTGTCCCGCTCTACAGAGCACACCAAGCTTTTTGAGGCCAATTTGGCCTTTCCTCCAAGTGACCACGGAACTGAACGTCGCTCGATATGTCAACGCCAAGGATTCTGATACTGGCTGAGGCAATAAGGGAATGTTCTCAAAAGAGGAGAAACGACAAAGGGATTCTTTTAGCGGTGAACGCGCAAACCAGTGTCTTTTGGGGTTGAATAGGACCAAATTACGTCGACCCCAATCCGAGACTTTGAATAACAAGGTCTCGACTTCAGACACAAGTTTGTTCCGGCACTCGTCGACGTGTTCCCGAGAAATATTCGCACGGCCTGTATATGGGGCATCACCCGTGCTGTCGTCTGCATAGCAATGAATGCTACTGATTTGTAGCATGTCGTTGATATGCAGAAGGAACAGAGTGGGAGATAGCACACAGCCTTGTGGAACACCAGCATTCACGGGTTTGGGGTCCGAGCATGCACCGTCGACAACAACCTTGATGCTCCGATCCGTGAGGAAGCTGGTGACCCAGTTGCACAATCTATCAGGAACCCCGTAAGATGAAAGCTTTGAAAGAAGCGCTTTATGCCAAACCCTATCAAATGCTTTCGCTACGTCCAGACTAACCGCCAAAGCCTCCTCCTTAGACTCAACTGCTTCTGCCCATCGGTGAGTCAGGTAAACTAGAAGATCACCAGCTGATCGTCCGTGACGGAAACCGTACTGTCGGTCACTGATGAGCTGGTGTTCCTCCAGGTACCTCAGGAGCTGGGTGTTGATGAGTGACTCCATTATTTTAGATAACAAGGGGGTGATGGCAATAGGCCTGTAGTTGGACGGATCAGAGCGGTCGCCTTTTTTGGGTATTGGATGCACAAATGCTGTCTTCCAAGATTCCGGGACGACGCCTGAAGAGTAGGAGTGCCGGAAAAGACGCGTGAGAACCGGTGCCAACTCAGGGGCACACATCCTCAGCACAATTGAGGGATTCCGTCCGGCCCACTCGACTTATGAATGTCCAGGAGCGGAGTGCCTTTCGCACTGAGCTCTGCAGAAACTGAATTTCCGGCATGGAGCACTTACACCACGGGATGGTAGGTGGAGAGTTTCCCCGGTCATCAAGAGTCGAGTTGGATCCAAAAGAGAGCCCAAGAGATCGGCTTTCTCTTTTGCAGTATGGGCCAGCGAATCATCCTCCTTGTGTAGAGATGGGAGAGATGGCTGACAGAAATTCCCCTGGACAGCCTTGGCGAGAGACCAGAATGCGCGGGATCCCGATGGGAGGCGAACTAGTCTCGCGCCAATTCTGCCAATGTGCTTTAACTTTGCCGCAGCGATAACTCTTTTGAAGGACCTGGAGGCAGAGTTGTACTCGTTTTTAAGAGCACTGGTTTTTGCATCCCGAGACGCCGATGCATCGGCCCAGGCCTGGTAGCACTTCCGTTTTCGGCGTGACGCTATTTTGCAGGTGCGACCAAACCAAGGCTGGGATTTACCTCCGACAGGCACTGCAGAGAACGGAATAAAAAGTTTCCCCATTCCCTGAAGTACCACATCGGTGACAGAATCTGCAACGGCGTTGGGATCATCCAGCGAGAAGCAAACCTGCCCCCATGGGTAGGAAGCAAAGAAAGACCGCATTCCATCCCAATCTGCCGACCTATAGTGCCACACACGGCGGAAGCCCGCAGATCGCGTTCGGGATCGGCGCGCGATAGGCACTACACTCCGGATCAGACAGTGGTCCGACGAGCCAAGAGGGGCATCGACTGAGACCAAATATCCGTCCGGGTGTGAGGTCAGCAAAAGGTCCAACAGGAAAGGTGTATGACCTTCCACGTCTGGGATCCGCGTCGGCGAGGTTACCAGTTGTATCAGGCCATATGCTAATGCAAAGTCGTGAACAGATCTCCCCGCATGATCGGTTATGCGAGAACCGAGCCAATCGGTGTGGTGGGCATTAAAATCGCCGAGAATCACGATCTCTGCGGATGGGATCTGTTGTAGCACGGAATCTGTAGCCATTTGGATGTGGTCGATGAGTCGGTCAGTTACGGTATTACCGCTATGGGACCTGTAAAGACACGCATAGACGCGCGGATGGTCGTCGCTGTCGATGCGCAGCCAAACGGTAGATAGGTCCAAACCTTCAAGACTACCGAGGCGTCGAGAACAGATATCATCTCTGACGTATACGCAAACTCCGGCATGGGGCACAAAGGAGTGTTCTAGTTTGTACCCCGGGTAATGGAGATAAGAGGTATCAGCCGGAGACGATATCTGAGTCTGTAAGAAAAAGCAAGGCTGGCTTCGCCGTTTCAAGATGGTAATGAACGGCGCTAAGATTCGAGTGGAGTCCCCTGATATTGCAGAAATCCACGGCGAGCGCGGTAGTGGATGCCATAGTTTCCTTGCTGCGTTTGCCTCGAGTAGGAAAGAAAGAGAGCGGAATATTGCCCCCCCCCCCCCAGAATACGCGGGGCAGACTGAGCATCCACGATTAGGTAGCGTAGGAAAGCCTGAACGTGGATGCTCAGTGAGGGATTCTCCAGAACCGTAGGTACTGGTACCCTCCTGGGGTAGCTCAAAATTATATACCGCTACCATATTTGGGGAGGGGGGAGGGGGGAGAGGGCCTCCGGTTACCTCACTCACCGCACGAAACGCAGAAGCACAAGATGCCTCTACTTCACGCCGGTATTCTGCGAGGCCGTGGTACTTATCCGGACGAGCCAGCCCATTCCTGCGGCAGCAAAAGCCGCCGCTTGGCTCTACCACGTTAAAAACGTTTCTAAAAACGGTTCTACCACGTTTTAGGGGATGTGTGTCCATTAATAGACTTAATTAATTATAATATTTTCGGTGACTTTGTAAACTAGTGAATATTATATAAAATATAATCAATTGTAGAACGAATGATGAAGATATTATTTGATACACTTTTTAAATGGCTACAGACTTTCTATAGTTTTTATCTGATAAATCATCAAGATTTATTTTAGTAACCCAAAGGATATTTATTCTGAAGTCATAAGTTACTCGGTCAACTAGGCACTTGCCGGCTTGTAGAGCAAGCGCTCTCTGTAGCACTATGTACATACATGGACTATACGTACCCTTTAATAACTGGGTCGTGCGTATCCGGAGGGTTCACTATCAGTAGACATTGATGGTAATAATGCATTTTAACGTCTACGTAGGTAATTATAAAATTATCTAACTCGCGAGATACTCTCTGAAGTGCGTAAATCAACTTTGAAAACGTCTTAGCCGAACAAGAAGCGGTAGAACATTATAGTAAATAAAACAGAGTTTTTACACCAAAATTAAAAAAGACGCTATACAAAAAGATCTTTGTTCAAGGAAAACTTTTTCTAAACTGACTTACAAATGATTACATTGATCAAATGCCCTGCATTCTTGTGCGCAATTCTAGCGTTCGAAAAACTAGCTACCATTTGCTTATGAACTAACAAATTAGAAAGACATTCTTACGTCTTTCTAATTTGTTGATATAAATGTCCAAGCCCAAAAAACGGCAATCACAATTTCAAAAACTTCTCGTTATCCCTTTTTTAAAAACTAACCACATTTCTCAGTACCTACCAATTCTCTTGTGCCTGTTAACTTTTTTATTGCTTCTAGGAAATGGCAATTGCTCCACTCATGAAAAATTATTTGTATATCAGCACTGGTCACTTTCAACCATAGGTATAGGCGTAGATTACGGATTTATGCTATCCTTTAGCGTCATCAAACTGAGTTCCAAAGAAATCAATTAAGAGTAAATTTATAAATAAAAAATATTAATAACAAATTTGAAATAAAAAAAAAACTCTCTAAACTTATACTTTTTCCATAATATGGGATCATAATAAAGTATAAAGTTGCGGTTTTAATGAATGAAGTATGAAATTTAAATTTAACTTTCAATTAAAATGTAACCTGATTAAAAGTTTTTTTTAATCAAATACTATAACTAATAACATTCTTAATTCATATTCTAAATTAAAAATAAATTTAAATACTTTTGTTTAACTTTCAATTGTTTTTACTTCAGTATTTGAGTTAAATATGGAGACGAGTGTAAACGGCAGAGTCGGGAAAGGAAGATCCAGGCGAACATTTCACGATCAAATCGGAGACGTTCTGAGAAAAGGCCAGGTCAAGTGTATTCTAAACCAACTAGCATGCATGCGTGGAAGAAGATTGTCTCTGCCTACCCCACTGGGAACAAGGGGTGAATAAATATATATACATTTGGAGACGTCAAAAATTTGTATTTTCGAATACGAGTTCCATCGTGGTTCTAACGCACCAGAGACAGCTCGCAATATGCTGCGTTGCGAGACTATACGCACTTCCGATCACATGGTTTAATCGTTTTCGTAGTGGAAACTTCGATTTGCAGAACGAACCAAGAGGGAAACCAGTCAATAAAGTAAATAACGATGAATTAAAAGTAATGGTGAAAGCCGATCCTTATTAAACATCCAAGAAATTAGCGTCAAGGTTTAACGTTAGTTTACCCATATTCAAGATTCATTGGCCCAATCGATAGAAAAAAAATATTCAATTAATGGTTGCCTCTTAAATTAGCACATGGAGCACAAGTAGGTATCATAGGGAAGCACGCGTTACAGTTTGCTTTTATGATTAGCCACAGAAATTAAGGATTTAGGACAGAATTATGAGGTGATGAAAAGTGGATTCTCTACGATAATCGCATGCGAAAAAAATCTCAGAGTTCTATCGCAAAGGCTTAATTGATCTTCTTTCGTGATGGAAGAAATGTATAGAAAATAAGGATAAAATACTTCAATTAAATTAACATTTTTTTAAGTAGGAAAAAAATTGTGTATGTATTTTTCCATATTAAACAACAATTTCATAGTTTAACCCCTTTTAATATATTTAATCATTAAATAACAAACATAATAATTATCAAATTGTTTGTTGTAATTTTATCATTTTAATTTAACGTAAACCTATAAAAAGTAATGTTAATACCAATGAATACATTTTATTACATGTTCATGTAACTACGTAGTTTGGTAACTTGAATAACATCAATATTTTACTATAGATATCTAAGTTATTGTTTTATGATTGATTTTACTAGTGCCAATAATCGGTTGACGTTGTAATGAGTAGTGACAATTTCATATCAATTTCATATTTGGAACGTTGCGACACTTACTCTTTGGTTCAGATGTTATACTAGCAAATGTGAATACTTACTGTAATAAAACGCAAGATAAGACGCAATTAGCTATCAAAATGTAGGTCTCTAGCGAAATGAATAGTCATTAAGGATTGTGAGGCAATGAGGAAACTAGACTCGTCGCTGGCTACGTTGATAAATTATATTAAGAAGTATTCAAACCGACAACAGCAAAGTAAACCATTGTTATGTGTACATTCGCTAACTCTAAATTTGTATACATTATTAAATAGACAATATATTAATATAACTCCAATATTATTAAATAAGATACACAATAACGAAAAATAAATTAAGGTCGTGTAAAATTCATTTTCTTCGGCTTTCTTTATATTTTTTATTTTTTTATATTTTTAGGTTGACAACTGCGGTAAACAAAAACCATTGTTACAAAATTTGCAAGTTTAGATTTGATAAACATTATTCAAAGTTAGGTAAAAAGAATATATCGGCATGGCGGCTATGTCGAATATAAACCTTTCCAAATGCCGTGGGATGGCGAGGTAAGGTAATCTGCCAGTCAAAAGCAGCGATGAAAGCAAATCCATCGATTGGGAGAGTCCTATAACCAACAATGGGCCAACAATTAGCCGCCTGACGAAAAAGACGAACAAAGGAAGATATAACGAAGAACAATATAATCTTCTCCTTTCCCTCAGACCGTTGCCCTCGAATTTAAAGAAAAACGCTCAGATGTAAATAATGCGAAACGACAGAGTTATAGTCGTCATATTAATAGTTCTCAATCTTATTTCGAACTCTGTGCAAATCTACGTGGAACGCTTCGCACCACTGTAGCAACGCTAATCTTTACCGTAGCTACAGTGTTTATGTCGCAGCCACATTATCTACTCGAAATGATACAACATAACGTTTATAAAAACTTAACTAAATTTAATAGAACGTTAGGGAGCTCGCTTTCATTACACACTACGCGTGTGAAGTCAGTATCCCGGCACCGGTATCACTAAAACTTTAAGTTTGCAAGTACAAAAATTGCAATTTTAAGTTCTGAACTTACCACGTGTTCAGCTGTAAAGGACAATAACGCTAAGAAGGAAAAGGTGGTATTTTTCACATAGTTACAACCCTGTTATGTTTCTTACATATGTATAAAATAACTATCCTTATGATTTTTAAACTTAAAAATCATTTTAGCTAGGCCGTCGCTTTAATTTTATAGAGCGTGAGTGATATTCGTTTCCCGGTGCTAGCACCACTAAAAATTAATCCTTTACGAGTCCACGTGCTCGGCGGTAAGTGAAACTACTGTGAGCATTTGCGGCATGCCTGAGAAATAATAAACAAATATTTTTTCTACCATATTCAACTATATAAGTTTTTGCATTAATTTTGTCAAACCAACAACTAATTAAATTTATTCATCATTAGCCTGTAAATAGTCCTCTGCTGGAAATAGGCCTCTCTCTATAGCGTTCGATTAATTTCTTATTATTTAGTAGTCAACCCTTAGTATTTAAGTCATAATTCTCGACGAAACCTTTTTATTTGCTGTTGACACTTAGCACTCAGACCTGTAAGTGATCCTCGTATTGCAGTTCCCGGACTACGTTCGCGGGCGGAAAGATACTGTATACTGTATTAACGAGGGAGTCAGTCAAGTGTCAGATCTTCGAGTATCATCGCTTGTGAGTGACGTAACATTACGTAGCTTATACTGCCGTCTAATTCCTTCGCTTAGATAAATATAAACACCATTTCATGTCAAGATTACACGGAAAGTGTGTCAACATTATGTAGGGGTTCAGCATGCAAAATAAGATTCGTGTCCCCGATAAAGACATCCGTGTATTGCGATGGTTTTATGTATATATGTATAATTCTTCTAATTACACATAATTATATGAAAAAGTAGCATCCTGTGAGTGTCCACAGCTGGGCAGATGGCGGGCTTCGTATATTCTCGAAATAATATTATTTATTATTTCTTAAATATGCAGGTATCCACACGATGATTACCTTCACAGCCGAGCACGTGGTAAATACAGCACTTAAAATTGTTATTAACAATTTTAGTGGTGCTGGCACCGAGGATCGAACCTAGGTCACTCGCTCTCTATGAAACTGTAGAGAGCGCCCCGACCACTAGCCTACCACGATTAAATTTTTTATTGTTTTATGAATTGTTTATTTAAAAAGTTTGCTAATCGCGACGGGGTTCGCCTCAAGTCTCTTTCTATCTCCCGGAGACACGAAAAAAGGACTACGGAAGCCTGTTTGGATACGTAGAGTCGAGCCAAATCGTCATTTCTGGCTAGAACAATGGGTGAGAGATGAAAGCTTATACATATTTCCGTATCTAATACAAATAATTGGTAGCCTCCATAACTTTAAAACAGTTAAAATTCTATATTTGTAAGTCGTATTACGATTTACGATACTAAGTTATGAGACAAGCATTATTCTTTAACTTAATATTTACTTACAATGTTTAGACATTTACAAGTTTGGTTATATGTGTAGAAAAATACCTTTAATTTATATTATTTTCTTTCATGATTTATTAAACTTGTATTTAGACAGATATTAGATTAAATGTTTTATATTAAACACAAGCTAACGGTTAAATTTAAATGCTTAACTCAAAATGGCACTGACGAAGGCGTAAAATACTTTCCGTCGACGAGACTTTGTATATAAAATTCTTCTCCGTCGCTGAAGCTATACTAATAATATTATTTGTATAGCTTCAGCGACGATTATAGCTATATAACTGTATATATCAACCACTGTTTAAGTAAAAGTACGTCGACCTGTCTGGAGATGAAAATCAGAAATTCAATATTTCGCATATTTCGCCAATAGTTAAAAACTTGTAATACAATTATCTTAATCCTTAAAGAAGCCATTCTGCATCTAGGGCATTATATAAATTCGGCCTCTACAAAAATTGAGTACAACCTTCTTTCTTTAATATAGCTTATTATAATTAAGACAACGAACTTGTCATAAATTTGTTACAGTATACATATATGTTTATTAATTATACCAGCCAATATGATAAATAGGCGGAAATGAATTACTTATTATATATTTTTATAGACAATGAATTGGCATTTTAACATTATTTATTAATTTATTATTTAGTAGTCAACCCTTAGTATTTAAGTCATAATTCTCGACGAAACCTTTATTTGCTGTTGACACTTAGCACTCAGACCTGTAAGTGATCCTCGTATTGCAGTTCCCGGACTACGTTCGCGGGCGGAAAGATACTGTATACTGTATTAACGAGGGAGTCAGTCAAGTGTCAGATCTTCGAGTATCATCGCTTGTGAGTGACGTAACATTACGTAGCTTATACTGCCGTCTAATTCCTTCGCTTAGATAAATATAAACACCATTTCATGTCAAGATTACACGGAAAGTGTGTCAACATTATGTAGGGGTTCAGCATGCAAAATAAGATTCGTGTCCCCGATAAAGACATCCGTGTATTGCGATGGTTTTATGTATATATGTATAATTCTTCTAATTACACATAATTATATGAAAAAGTAGCATCCTGTGAGTGTCCACAGCTGGGCAGATGGCGGGCTTCGTATATTCTCGAAATAATATTATTTATTATTTCTTAAATATGCAGGTATCCACACGATGATTACCTTCACAGCCGAGCACGTGGTAAATACAGCACTTAAAATTGTTATTAACAATTTTAGTGGTGCTGGCACCGAGGATCGAACCTAGGTCACCTGCCTCTATGAAACTGTAGAGAGCGCCCCGACCACTAGCCTACCACGATTAAATTTTTTATTGTTTTATGAATTGTTTATTTAAAAAGTTTGCTAATCGCGACGGGGTTCGCCTCAAGTCTCTTTCTATCTCCCGGAGACACGAAAAAAGGACTACGGAAGCCTGTTTGGATACGTAGAGTCGAGCCAAATCGTCATTTCTGGCTAGAACAATGGGTGAGAGATGAAAGCTTATACATATTTCCGTATCTAATACAAATAATTGGTAGCCTCCATAACTTTAAAACAGTTAAAATTCTATATTTGTAAGTCGTATTACGATTTACGATACTAAGTTATGAGACAAGCATTATTCTTTAACTTAATATTTACTTACAATGTTTAGACATTTACAAGTTTGGTTATATGTGTAGAAAAATACCTTTAATTTATATTATTTTCTTTCATGATTTATTAAACTTGTATTTAGACAGATATTAGATTAAATGTTTTATATTAAACACAAGCTAACGGTTAAATTTAAATGCTTAACTCAAAATGGCACTGACGAAGGCGTAAAATACTTTCCGTCGACGAGACTTTGTATATAAAATTCTTCTCCGTCGCTGAAGCTATACTAATAATATTATTTGTATAGCTTCAGCGACGATTATAGCTATATAACTGTATATATCAACCACTGTTTAAGTAAAAGTACGTCGACCTGTCTGGAGATGAAAATCAGAAATTCAATATTTCGCATATTTCGCCAATAGTTAAAAACTTGTAATACAATTATCTTAATCCTTAAAGAAGCCATTCTGCATCTAGGGCATTATATAAATTCGGCCTCTACAAAAATTGAGTACAACCTTCTTTCTTTAATATAGCTTATTATAATTAAGACAACGAACTTGTCATAAATTTGTTACAGTATACATATATGTTTATTAATTATACCAGCCAATATGATAAATAGGCGGAAATGAATTACTTATTATATATTTTTATAGACAATGAATTGGCATTTTAACATTATTTATTAATTTATTATGAGGTATATCTTGTTTCATTTAACAAGTATTATTTAGAATTTTAGCACAAATTTCTTCCAGTTTACATTATGTACTTACAAAATATATATACATTCATACACATTTTTATACATTTTTATACATACCTTCTCTATTTACTTAGATATACACATATATTTACACTTAAATGTATATATTACATTGACGAGTAAACTAGCTTTGGGTTCGTCGTTTATTTGCCCCAGACTTGTCTCATCATTATTCTGATGCAATTGTGATCTGAACTCAGTAAGAAGCTAAGAACCCGTGCCTTAGCAAAGTTTGAGGAAAGTTCCCTGTTCAACAACGTAGACCACTCCTACGTTTAAATGGTCGCGCTGCAATTTGTACACCAGTCGAGACTTGTTTTTCTGATGCAATTTATCATCGCGTGCGAATCAGCAGTCAATGAGCTTTTTCTACTCACTCATTTCATTCTCCATGACGCAATTGTAAACATATTTACATGATCAGAGGAAGTAATTTATTTGTTTATATATTACTATATTTATTGCGAGAAGTCTTTATTACAAGCACCAAAAGACAGCATACCAAGCGTGGTTTAAAGAGCGCAGTACCGAAACCCTTGCCCGAGATATGTCTTCCCATCACTAGTCTCTGGATGTAATATCCCACAAATCCATCTCAATTTTATTTCTAGTATAATTTATAATATTATATGTATGTAACATTTTGTGAAGTTATTCAATGACCATACTCTTACAAACTACGAGAGCCGACTCTACACCTAATATGTAACGCATCGATTTTCACACAAAGAGAATTTTGTGGCGTAACTACGACCCCTTTTTAATAAAAATCACATTTTCTTTCACAAGTCGATTGTTGGTGCCTGGGTGACATTCATGGCGGAGTTTAGTGACTTCCGAAGTAGCAGGTTATCAGACGTGGAGGGGGTGGGGTAAGGGGGAGGATGGAGGGAAAGCTGGATGCTGGTGGATAGCCGCCCCCACATTCGCGTCCCGACACTCGGCGCGATCGCCCGCGTCATCGCGTCGTACTAATATATCGACGTTTATGTCACGCGTTTATTTACCAAATTGCTATTGACTATTTTTTCTTTCTTTTTGTTATTTGTGTCGAAGGTTTGTTGTGGCTACTAAAAGTGTTACAGTGATTTGTATATAACCAGATAGAAACCTTAATCGCGCCTAGTTTACGGACTCTAATATAAGTCTTTGTCTATGCTTGCAATTAGACCAAATTATTAATAACAAGAAGAAGAGAAAAATTCCATTGATTAAAATTAGAATATTTATGTTTATAGCATTAAATTTTTAGGTGTTTTATATATCATATAAACCTATGTAAGTATTAATTAATTAACTGGCTCATGACAATAAACAAAGAGCTTTTTGTTTCCTATTCTAGCATTACCTATTTTTGAAAATGCATCAATGCAATAAGTTCTTATTTAAGTGCTGCTATTGGGTGCATTGCGCAGTGAATAGAATTGCTTAACCTCTTACTGTCGAGTTCCTCGGTTCAAAATTTGCAATAGTTGTTCATTAACCAAATCCGATTGTGTACTTGTGTGTCGGGTTGTATTTTAAATCAAGGAAAACTCCATAAAAATCAATAAATCGAGATAACATGTCAGTAATGAACGAGAATTTACTGTTAGCTGAAAATGATATTTAAATTTAAGCTCTATATGTTACCAATATTTTTAACTATACGTGTCCCAGTGATCAACGTATTTGTCTATTGTGTTCATGTTGGGTTCGACTCCAAACTGAAGCAGATATTAGTGCAATATACAATTTTTTTTTCGAGTTCGTATTGATTTTATTTCTGAAGCTCTAACACTGCGGTACACTTTTCTTCCGGTTTTATCACATAGATGTCAAATCTGAGAAGATAAGAAGATGTATTCCTTCCTTGTATTTGTGTAAATAACTGCTGTATTATGTTGTATTTTCAACAAACCAACTTCAAATAAGAAGGGGGTTATTAATTCGTCTATATCAGGGATTCCCAGACTATTTTGGGCAAAAGACTACTTTTCGGAAATGAACTGATACCTCAGACCCTCATAGCCAAATTACTTTAAAAATCCTATTTCTAGTTGTTTTCCTACATGTTCCTCATGATACAAAATAATTATCAATTTAAAAACTTTGCGATTGGTTAAGTGAGAAAACTTGTCATCATTTTCTCATCAAAATTTAACAAAATAAATAGACATAAAATTCAGTAAACATTAAGTGTAATTAACAATTATTAATAGAAATAGCGTATTTTTTTTAAAAGTACAACAATTATACTTCCTACTTAAATATTAGTCATTCTTTTAACAAGTCTTATAACGTAACACAACTTATACAGTTTCCAAAAATTTTCAAATAAGATGTGTTAATTAATAGGCGTCGACTTTTAAACCTCGTCGACCCCCAATAACAGTTTTCGCTTATGTCGACCCTCGGGATATCGATTTCGATCGATTACTTGGCGAGTATTACGCGATATATTAGCTGATTGAAAACCAATTTTTGGGCTATAGCTCGACAGTGGTCCCATTGAAATGTGAATAAAATATTCCACCTGTATGGATGGGAAGACAAAGGTTGAAGTCAGTGATTTTGTTTTAAATTCACTTATGGTGGTGACAGTTTGTGATTGTTAACTGCAACCATCAGGGTTTAAAGATATATTTAGTAATAAAATTATTATACTGGTATATTTAGTAAAAAAATGTGGTTTTCGGATTTCGCTATGTTTCTTCGAGCCATATGTATATTCGTAACCTCTGCCTGCCCCTCTTTCACCCCTCTAGGCGAGAGTGCTTATATTATGTGTTATGTATCATTTAAATACGTCTTCAAAATAATGAGAATGTGACTTTATACATAGGCAATCGCCCTGTTCATTTGTTGACTAATCGATATTTAGCTATAAATCTATCATAATTTATTGGTATACTTCGAAGTCCCGACCATCGAACCCACTCAATAAATTACAGGAAATTTTTCAAACGGTGGGCACTTTGTCTTGATTTATTTAACGGCAAAGCCAGGATTCTATACCTGATGTTAATGGGCAAATTTACCCTTGTTAATGAGAATTTAGTAATATTTTGAATGAAGCACGGTCCAATACGGATCTAAATTGGAAGTTATTCGCTAAAATTTTGGACTTCAAAGGGGAAAGTGTTGCCGGGAATAAAATAAGGTCCTATCCATCATAAAATTAAATGTAAATGTATCAAGTGCTCCAAAATGTAGTAATTTATAGCTTAAATTGTCATAGTACATTGATAATTACGGTAAAGTTTAATTAAACCCGAGTGCCGTGGCAGCTCAGGAGTCCAGAGCAATCGCTTTAATTTCATAGTACAAGCAAGTAACCTGTGTACGAATTCCAGTGACGGCATGCCTCCAATTACTTATTTAACTACAGAATTTACCACGTGCTCGACGATGAACGAGAACATCTCGAGGAAACCTGAAATAATAATATATATATTGTGAAGCCCGCCAACCCGCACTGGAACAGCGTAGCGAACAATTCCCGGCTCCTAAACTTTCTCAAATGTTGCGACGACATTTTACACGCTTTGTTCAGCAGGTGACATTTAACACGCTGCTTTTTTTACTTTACTTCATTAAACTTTCAATAGAAAATCCTTTGAAGTATTCCCATAACTGACTCCTGTTTATAATAACTAAATTAATAAATGAGCTTTCACGACCATACGAGCATTTACTTGCTTACAATAAGGGGTGGTCAGAGGTTTAAATATTTAATAACGTGACAGGAGGGTAGCATGTCGCCGTCTTATTGTTTAGGCCAACGATAAAAATATTACATTTGTTTCCAAAAACTCATTTGTACAAGCCCTCTATTAGGATTCTAACTTGCGTCTTCTGATACGAATGAAGCAAATCCCCTAACCACTCGGTGATCGTGTCTTCTCTTCAATCTTTTCGTACTTATACTACTACATTATTCGTATTTACGAACGTTATTTAAAAGTTCTTAATTTTAATAACTTTTAAATAACATTAAAATCTTCGTAGAGTTTACTTAATTGCCATTTAAAAACCTGAAGTGCCAGTCGGACTCGAGCACCGAGTTTTTCGTTCAACCACACAGTACATAATCTGTGTTATGTATTTACCTTATCGCTAGCGAAGCCCGACTCACACTTAACCGGTTTCATTATTTATTGGTTTACTTTAGGCTAAGCATTATAACCACATCTAGTTTGACGCTTGTATGTATTCCAGTTTTTACTATAAAGAAAAAACAAAAGAAACATGTAGGGGGCCCACTTCATTTTTACGTTTTTTTTTAATTTGCTGTTTGATTCATCATAATAACACACATTCTGGAAAATATCAACCGGCTACTTAAAACGATTTAAAAGATAAAATCTCTTCAAAGATACGACAGACGGATAGACGGACGCACGGCGTAGACTTAGTAATACGCCTCCGTACGGAATCCCAAAAGTTGTTTGTAAAAAAAACTTCTTAATATTCGCCTAATTTTTTTAAAATTTTGTCTGCTTGACTGCTTTCTGACTCAAATTAAAACTCTTATATCTTTAATCCCTGAAAATACTAGAATCGATCAAAATGGAATTTATACGCAAAAAGTATTGAAGCCATTATGCAAACGATTTCACAAATCGAAAGTAAAGAAACTGCATTTTATTCATTTAATATTTTTTTGGTATTGGATTAAGCAGAATTGAATCCATTCACAAAAGCCACAGAAAGATTTAAATTTTACATTCACTGTTGTGAAAAACAACATTATAAATAAAACGACATGGTACTCGTAGATAATAAGCGAATAAAATCGCGGGCTGAAGCAAGTATTATAGTATAGATACGCATTCTTAACACTCAATTTATGTAATTCGTAAAACAAATCCGTAAATGCTGGCGGCAAGCATCGTGCACGGCACAAGTGGTGCTCTCTCGCAGTGGCTATGTAAAGCAGGCTTGTGAGTGAGTTGCTCTACTCTACTTGTTGGCCTGCGACGCGATGTGCCCTGCTCGCGCGTTGTAAAAACTACAACGTCGCGCTTTCAATCCGGACCCTCGACGGGTTTCTATCTGGGTGATACCTGAGTACACTAGCGAGAATCGCAAGTAAATAAAGTAAGTAAAGAGGGATATAAGAAAATTTCAAGTTTTTTTATAACTTCCATTATATGCTATATTGAATGATACTACATACTATACCAATTCTCACAATCGTTAAATTTTAAAATTAAAGTTTCTAAACTAACTAATTAGTTCGTTGGTTAATTTAAGGTTTCCTGTAACGATATAATAATAATATAATTAATAATAAATTTCGGTTATTTATCAAATTAATCTTCTGTAAAACAGCAGCGTGATAAAGACCTATGTATACAAATGTCTTGGCGTCTATATATACATGTTTTTCCTAAGTAGTTCACTTAATAGATCCTTAAATATCTCGTTTGAATCTTTGTCACTAATGTGTCATTAACTATGTGGGTAACCTATAATTATTTTACATTTATTTAATGGCGGTATAACATAATCTACCACCCCGTCTCGTCCCGTGGGTGTCGTAAAAGTCGACAGAGGAGAATATTTTATATAAGGAGATGGGCAGCAGCATGACGTCTGCTCGTCAGGCGTGACAACTATGACAAAACTTTAAACATTTTTCAAAAGCAATGGCCCAAGGAGGTTTATGGTCCACAGGCCTCTCATCAACACCCTGATCAAGGTCGGAAGTGTGTCCTGTGGGGTCGCGTACCTTATACTCATAATAACCAAATGGTATTCGCTGAAGGTCATACATGCATCAACCTTGACCAGCCATGATGATAAAGTAGACGCAATGTATGAGGATATTTCAAGTGCCATGCATTGCTCCTAGATTAACTAAACAGTGTTAATGGGAGATTATAACGAAAAACTAGCTACAAAGAAGGCGATGAACTGATACTGGGCAATTTAAGAGTAGGGCAACGGAACGCAAGAGAGCAACAGCTGGCTGAATTTATGGTAAGGGAGGGATTCTTTATGATGAATATATTAGCTCCTATTTCCAGAAGCGGCCCACAGAAAGTGGACCAGAATGATCCCGTATGGTACCACAAAAAAGAAGATTGACTTCATCATGACGACCAAGCGTCAGTTGTTCAGTGATGTCAGTGACCACTAGGGTGAAAACCGGTAGTGACCACCGAATGGTATGAGTCACGCTGAACCCTAATATTATTCTCGAGCGTTCTCGTCTGATGAAGTCTACGCCCCGTCCATCTCGCTTGAAAGCGATTCGAATTTTTGTGGGACCCGCCGCACAAACAATCCCCGAAAGTTCTCCGATGACACTCTAAAACTCATGTAAGCCAGGCGTGAGATGAAGCTGCTGTCTACAACTGATGCATCAGCATTTCAAAAACAGAAATGACAAATGTATGAGGCAAGACTTACGAGAATATAACACAGCCTGTATTGAAAATGCAATAGAGCAGAACAAAAGTATTCGCCAAAGATCTGTCCTTCAAAAAGAGCCATGTTGAAAACCGTCAACAGCGCAGCTATTTCCGCAGGAGCAGAAATTTTGATTGAGATCGAGACATTTCGTACACACCTTCGTTGAGGTAACACTGGTGTGAGTAACGACCCAAGAGCCAAGCTTATACAACATTATTCCGATGACATCCCGGACGTTAGTCTGTGCGAGATTCAGATGGCTCTCAAACAGCTCTCAAAAACGGCAAGGCGCCGGGTGTGGACGAAATTACAGCTGAGCTTCTATAAGGATGTAAGGGTGTTAAGCCGGTACTTGTAGTCCTTCAGAAGCTGTTTGACTCCGTCATTCATGGAGATGTTACACCGGAAGAGTGGAGTAGAGCGCGGTAGTTCTATTCTTAAAGAAAGGGTATAACTATCCATTAAAGAATTATAGACCGGTGTCGCTTCTAAGCCGCGTCTACGTTATGTTTTAGAGAATCATCACAAATCGTCTAGTAAAGAGACTTGATGACTTCCAGCTTCCTGAACAAGCCGGCTTCCGAAATGGATATAGTACCGTAGACCACTTACATACTTTTTGCCAGACTGTACAGCCGATCAAAAATTACAATTTACCATTATGTCTGGCGTACGTGGACTATGAGAAAGCCTTCGATTCAGTCGAAAGTTGTCGACGAGTACGTATACCTGGAACAAATGGTCCGATTAGGTAAGTTCAATTTCGGCCCAGAGGTTAATCGACGAATCCAACTCGGTTGAGCAGCGTTCGGGAAACTACGGCATATCCTCTCGTCGTGTATACCTCAAAACCACAACACACTTAGTCCTTCACTGCAGGCCGTATGAGGAAGCTCAAAGTTGCTGAGCGCGCAATGAAAAGAATGCTCGGTGTTTCTCTGCGCGATAGAGTCTGTAACCTGTCATGATATTCGCAGTAGAACTAGGGTAACCGACATAGCCTGTAGATTGCTGATTCCTTGCTGATTACAAGCTAACGTGGCAATGGACCGGCCACATAACTCGCAGAACTGACTACCTTTGGAGAAAAAACCTTCCCGTATGGCAGCCACGTACGGGCAAACGCAGTGTGGGACGATCCCCAACAAGACGGAGCGACGAACTGCACAGTATTGCGTAAAGGCGATGGATGCAGGTAGCACAGGACCGTATTTTGTGGCAATACTTGAAGGAGGCCTATGTTCAGCAGTGGACGTGTGATAGGCTGAAATGATGATGATGATCATTAGATTTTTATTTTTATTGAAAATTTATGAAATCCAAAATAAATGATTGGCATAAAGCAAATGGTTCGTACTTACCTTGATTTAATATTTTTATTTCTAATATATTTTGATGTAGTCTAATAGATTTTGCTTTCAACTGTACCCATGTATCATAAACGCTGTGACATATATATATTATTAGCAAGGAAAATACTACGGTGAAATATACGATAGCAAGCCCTAGAAGGATTTTCAACTTTCTTAATACGTCTACGATTTCAGATTTACGTCTCGCTGCCGCGATACTTGACGAAACTTGAATATATACGTCTATAAAATTAGAGTTTTGGGTAACTGGTATAATTTGATTTTAGACGTGAGTTCTCAGTTAAAGTCTCTCACCTATCCCAAAAATCTCATAAACATGTTAAAATGATCAAGTAATGCATTCTTATTTTAACTATTTCCGTAAATATTTGATATTCCATTAAACATATAACAGATATGATTAATGAACTTTATAAATAAAGTTATAAAATATAAAAACAAATTATTTTTAGACATAATAAATTCCAAATTGTCCAAACTTAAGCTACGAGTATATTGAAATATATTTTAAATGTTTTCAATAAAGAACGATATTTTACGTCTACATATTTGAAGAAATTATCTAAAATCCCGTGTCGTGTATATATATATGTATATATTTCTACCATGCTTAAAACAATATCATGTGCAAATGAAATGCATGAAGCATGAATTTAATTCAAGAATCATTGAATATCGGGCGGCACACTGACCTTTGACAACATTACAATGTCAATTTTTGGAATAATTACTATCTTATACCGTAAATAGCTCAAAGAATTGTGAAACCGGTTACTTTTAACCGGGTATTTTTTTATGTTCATGTTTAACTTTCATGTCACACCAATACCATATATTTGTTGAGAACACTATGCTCGAAGTTGTCGACGAGTATGTATACCACATTGTCCGTCTAGGTAAGTCCAAGTTGGACTCAAAGGTCAATTAACGAATTCAACTCGGCTGGGCAGCGTTCGGGAAGCTACGTTACATCGTCGATTATCACTCAAAACCATAAGACCAAAGTGTACAACAACCAGTGCGTGTTACCAGTGATGACTTACGGAACCGAAACGAAATGGCAACCTCGTACAAGCAAACGGGACGACCCCCCATAAAGTGGAGTAACTACCTTCACAGTGCTGCGGGAAGTCGTTGCATGCAGATGGATCAAGACCGTGCTCTGTGACTGGAAGAAATTATTATAAGTGATGATATTATTAATATTACGATAAAGTTCTCCTGGCCGATTTCGACTCCGACCATAACCTCCAAATGTACATATTTGGAGGTAAATAGTGATTGTCAACTGCGCAGGAGATATTATAGAGCCGTAAATGTACGCGCAAACCCAGAAGCATTGACTCGTCTTTAAGGTCCTGTATCTGATGTAACGCTTATGCGATGAGATCAGAAGAAGGGTCAATGCAGTGTCAAAGACACAGGGCGAATAATACACAACCAAACTCCAAAACCAATAATTTGTGATTTTGGACAAATATTGACATGAACCTCTAGGTAAGAACTCAGCAGTTAGGTACACTAAACTAATTAAAATAACATATACTTGTAATTGTTAATAATTTCCTTCAATTTAAATAATGATCCATTCCATAAACTATAGATAAAAACTTTTGTAAATGTCATGGCTAAGGTTTCGTCTTTCCGAATAATGTAGATTTTAGCTTATTTTTACGTACATTTAACAAAATTAGCTATAATTTACGAAGTAACTTTAATCAGTCTTCTTCTTGATCGGTCAATTAAGAGCCTACTGCTGGCCTCTCCAAATGAGAGGATCTGCCATATTCGCTAAGCTTGGCGGGCCGGTTGGCGATCGCGGTTATGATTAATACATCTATCGGACGCTCTGAGATTTTCTAGGCTATATCCTAAGTCGACTTTTACGGAACCTTCTAGGAAAAGTGATGGCAGATTTTCTTGCGTTACGTCAGTCTATTACATATTATTTTACGTCGCCACCACTTTTATATACTCGTACAAGTATATTATTTTTGTAGCCTCATCGTACCAATTTTAAATCCATTATACTTAAGTAATAAATTAAAATGTTTACGGCGGAGTAAAAAAATTTTATAAACTTACTCACAAATTCACTGTAAATCGGGCGTAACTGAGTCGAGAGTGATTGGTGTGAATTTGACAGGGGCTGTTAATTATATGCCTGTCGGTCCTCGGAGCCCGACAGCTACTTGCGGTGCGAACGAAAATTAAGACTCATGCCTCGTTTAACACATGCGCCGTTTAACGATGCCGTAAAAAGGAAATTTAGAGATTGCTTGTAAGATCATTCGCTCGAAATATCTATTTAATGTGCCTGCAACCGCAGAATCATGTGAAGATACGTCCTCAATTATCTCTGTAACGCGTTTGAGGTTGATTTATTAGATAATTATTACAATCGGTTTTTTAACAAATTACGATTTCCTTTGTTTTTTCATTCACAGGTTCTACATAACGACGTAAAAGTTAACCCACTTTCCTAAGGTAAACGTCTTTAGAGACGAGTGAAAGAAAAATTTAGCCAGCGGATAGAACAAAGAAACCTTTGTCAGGCATCGCAGTGTGGGTTCAACCCCGGTTACTAAGCGATGAAAATACCCCCTATAAGTAAAGGATTTTAAACTTCTGTGAGTGACGTAAGAGTTCATAAAAGATCAATGCCAGAAAAACCATGTTAAATATTTTTTTCTAAAATCCGACGTTGTAAATCAGTACCAGGCAGCAGCGTCTAAGCTACGAACATCTGCCAAGCGTAGTGATTAAGCAATCCCAAAGTAATGAATAATGATAATCATTTAAAATGATTCAAAGCGTTTACAGTTATTTTTAAATGTTTTCTCTTTGTTTCTTCTTTTGTCAATAATTTAATGACGAATATTCTCAAGTATGTCCGATGGACAGCAACGAATTATTTAAATTCTAAATTTGGCACAGAATAGACTTGGGCGAATATCGAATGATTTGTAATTTGGTAGAGACTAAAACATATCTACTCAATAGAACAAAAATAATATGTACTATAAATAATACTCGATTACTAGGAAGTAATAAAATCAATAATTTTCGTCTAATTATTTTTATTTACTAATATCCTTTACTTTTTTTAAAAAAAACTTGCCCTAATTTTTATTTTTATATTAGCCAACCTACTAAAAAAATGCTCAATCGAATTCTATCCCTTATTGGTCTAACCGCTTTTAATTTATGAACCCGTTTGTAAGCGTGTACAGAGAAAAGTTTATCAAAAGTTGGAAACCCTGTGTTATTAGCAGAGTTTTATTAACATCTAAGCAAAAGCCTCAGCATAACAAGCGAACTCTGAAATCGTGTACTCGCCAACTTTAATAAAATTTTAGATAATCATTTATATAGCGATGTTATTAACCATTGTATTACAGTTGATGTTATTTGTTTGTTATTGAAATGGATTTAATTTCAATTATTCTGTAACGATTTCGATAGGATTCTATTACAAGAATATAAACAAGGGTATAAAAGGTATAATGATTCATCATATTTTTACGCGGCTCACCTGATGGTAAGTGATTACCGACGCCCACGTTCATAAGCAACATCAGAGGAGCTGCAGGTGCGTTGCCGGTCTTAACGGATATTTGGGGAGGAGGAAAGGGAGGGAGAGAAGGGCCCCTCCTGTTCGCCATATGGGAGAGAGGGGAGGGGAAAATAGGAGAGGGGGGCCTCCGTTTACCTCACGCACCGAACTATACGCAGAAGCACAAGATGCTTCTACTTTACACCAGTATTCTGCGAGGCCGTGTTTCTACCCCGGTCGAGCCGGGCCATTCGAGCAGCAGCACAATCCTCCGCTTGGCTCTACCACGTAAGAAATATGAAAAGAGATTTAACTGAAACGAGTAATCATTTTTCATAAATACATACATTGTATATCCTTCTTATACCGAAGAGATATCCATCCCTTTTTTTTTATCCGTGAGTTTCTTAAGAGGCTACTAAGTGCATATTATTTCGTACTCACATACGTGGATTTACCCAGCCGGCCTATTGTTGTGGCATTCACCAGTCTGACCGGAGCTGCTTATTAAATATGTAATGAATTGAATTTGCAATATGTTAATGTTGCCAATAGTTGTATATTTATTAGAAATGAAAAAGTAAAGGTAGGTGAAAATTCCGTAAGGCGAAACGGTTTCATTGTATAAATATATATATAAATAAATTCGACAAGAAAAAAAAAATATTATAAATGTTAATTTTTTTTTTTTATGAAAAAATAGGCCTGCGTTTGACCTCAATCTTGCCCGATGGAAAGCGAAGATGAGGCCTAGGATGGTACACGCTTGCCTAGATGTCTGTTCACTTTGGCCTTGTTAGTAAACTTTATTAACTTTTTCTAACTGAAAAAGTCCTTCAAATTCTAGAAAATTCCTCACTTTATTTTAGGAAAGCTTATAGATAATAATTGAAACAAAAATAATATGTACTATAAATAATACTCGATTACTAGGAAGTAATAAAATCAATAATTTTCGTCTAATTATTTTTATTTACTAATATCCTTTACTTTTTTTAAAAAAAACTTGCCCTAATTTTTATTTTTATATTAGCCAACCTACTAAAAAAATGCTCAATCGAATTCTATCCCTTATTGGTCTAACCGCTTTTAATTTATGAACCCGTTTGTAAGCGTGTACAGAGAAAAGTTTATCAAAAGTTGGAAACCCTGTGTTATTAGCAGAGTTTTATTAACATCTAAGCAAAAGCCTCAGCATAACAAGCGAACTCTGAAATCGTGTACTCGCCAACTTTAATAAAATTTTAGATAATCATTTATATAGCGATGTTATTAACCATTGTATTACAGTTGATGTTATTTGTTTGTTATTGAAATGGATTTAATTTCAATTATTCTGTAACGATTTCGATAGGATTCTATTACAAGAATATAAACAAGGGTATAAAAGGTATAATGATTCATCATATTTTTACGCGGCTCACCTGATGGTAAGTGATTACCGACGCCCACGTTCATAAGCAACATCAGAGGAGCTGCAGGTGCGTTGCCGGTCTTAACGGATATTTGGGGAGGAGGAAAGGGAGGGAGAGAAGGGCCCCTCCTGTTCGCCATATGGGAGAGAGGGGAGGGGAAAATAGGAGAGGGGGGCCTCCGTTTACCTCACGCACCGAACTATACGCAGAAGCACAAGATGCTTCTACTTTACACCAGTATTCTGCGAGGCCGTGTTTCTACCCCGGTCGAGCCGGGCCATTCGAGCAGCAGCACAATCCTCCGCTTGGCTCTACCACGTAAGAAATATGAAAAGAGATTTAACTGAAACGAGTAATCATTTTTCATAAATACATACATTGTATATCCTTCTTATACCGAAGAGATATCCATCCCTTTTTTTATCCGTGAGTTTCTTAAGAGGCTACTAAGTGCATATTATTTCGTACTCACATACGTGGATTTACCCAGCCGGCCTATTGTTGTGGCATTCACCAGTCTGACCGGAGCTGCTTATTAAATATGTAATGAATTGAATTTGCAATATGTTAATGTTGCCAATAGTTGTATATTTATTAGAAATGAAAAAGTAAAGGTAGGTGAAAATTCCGTAAGGCGAAACGGTTTCATTGTATAAATATATATATAAATAAATTGATAAGAAAAAGAAATATTGTATATGAAAATATTATAAATGTTAATTTTTTTTTTTTTTTTTTTTTTTTTTTTATGTAAAAGCGGCAAACGAGAAAGCGGTTCACCTGATGGTAAGTGATTACCGACGCCCACGTTCATAAGCAACATCAGAGGAGCTGCAGGTGCGTTGCCGGTCTTAACGGATATTTGGGGAGGAGGAAAGGGAGGGAGAGAAGGGCCCCTCCTGTTCGCCATATGGGAGAGAGGGGAGGGGAAAATAGGAGAGGGGGGCCTCCGTTTACCTCACGCACCGAACTATACGCAGAAGCACAAGATGCTTCTACTTTACACCAGTATTCTGCGAGGCCGTGTTTCTACCCCGGTCGAGCCGGGCCATTCGAGCAGCAGCACAATCCTCCGCTTGGCTCTACCACGTAAGAAATATGAAAAGAGATTTAACTGAAACGAGTAATCATTTTTCATAAATACATACATTGTATATCCTTCTTATACCGAAGAGATATCCATCCCTTTTTTTATCCGTGAGTTTCTTAAGAGGCTACTAAGTGCATATTATTTCGTACTCACATACGTGGATTTACCCAGCCGGCCTATTGTTGTGGCATTCACCAGTCTGACCGGAGCTGCTTATTAAATATGTAATGAATTGAATTTGCAATATGTTAATGTTGCCAATAGTTGTATATTTATTAGAAATGAAAAAGTAAAGGTAGGTGAAAATTCCGTAAGGCGAAACGGTTTCATTGTATAAATATATATATAAATAAATTCGACAAGAAAAAAGAAATATTGTATATGAAAATATTATAAATGTTAATTTTTTTTTTTTTATGAAAAAATAGGCCTGCGTTTGACCTCAATCTTGCCCGATGGAAAGCGAAGATGAGGCCTAGGATGTGGCGTGTACCACGCTTGCCTAGATGTCTGTTCACTTTGGCCTTGTTAGTAACTTTATTAACTTTTTCTAACTGAAAAGTCCTTCAAATTCTAGAAAATTCCTCACTTTATTTTAGGAAAGCTTATAGATAATAATTGAAATAAAAAAAATATTATAAATGTTAATTTTTTTTTTTTTATGTAAAAAGCGGCAAACGAGAAAGCGGTTCACCTGATGGTAAGTGATTACCGTCACCCACGTACATCTGCAACTCCAGAGTTGCTACAGGTGCGTTGCCGACTGCCGAATAGGGAGGGGGAGTAGGCCTCCGGTTACCTCACCGGCTTCACGCCGGTATTCTGCGAGGCCGTGGTACCAACCTGGACGAGCCGGCCCATTCGAGCAGCAGCAAAAGCCGCCGCTTGGCTCTACCACGCTTAATAGCGAATTCGTTAACTGTGTTTCTAATATTTAATACATTACATTAAATAGAGTATCAAAATTAGATTTTTCATACGCATTGTGGTGTAGATACATATCGTTGGCTAAGGGGGTTAAAAAAGAAAATTTCACGGTGGTAATGAGGGACCTTTAATACCATAATTATTGAAGTGGATTAAAAATCAACAAAATTGAGAAACACCACTCATAAACGAAATGAATTCAAATTACTTTTCCAGTGAAGCCACTTCGAAGCGAAACTTTAAGCCAGCTACGTTGCGGCCAACCAACAATGAAGCTATAAATTAATTAATCGTGATCAAGTTTTGCTTAATCACGAACCGATTTGACCGACCGCCCTTTGAATTTCAAATTATATTCGTGCTGCCTACAAACTGCCTAATTTTGTAAGCAATCCATATCATATATTTACCTATTCAAGCCAAAATAAGGTATTAGTACCCTCTTTTTATCGCATCACGTCCGCAGAGTATTTGGTGCAGAGAAAATTCTACGCCCGTTGAACTCTCTAGTAAATTAATAACTACAACTGTATTATTTTAAATACAGCCAAAAAAATAAAAAAATATTGACAATCAATTAACTATTTGTAACTTAAGAAATTATTAACTAAGATCTACTGTAAATATATTTTTTAGCTTTTAAGTCAATACATACATTGAAATTAAAGTATTTTTTTTTACAAATTTAACATGTTAAATGATAGGCTTTTTAACATCCAATATAATCTAAAACGAAATCCAAATTAAAATAAGCATTCGATACTTTAAAGTAAAGTAGTGTAAAGCTACATAAATTCTTGAAAAAGATGATAATGTAGTCGAATTAATACCTATTTTAAACTTTTAAACTAAAATCCACTTCTCAAGGGACATTTCCTAAAGACAATCGTGAAAAGTTGCATTAATAATTAGGTACTACATGTAATTGATTTGTAATTACCTTGTAATTGAGATTTGACGACGGCGTGGCTTAGTGGATAACGTAACTGACTCCGGAGTCCCCGGCCTGAATACTCGCCGAAAAAAATACAAATTATTATTAGTTTTTAATTAGATATATGCATATAGGTAATTATAATATATCAGTATATTTTATTCATTTTACAATCGCATTTCATAACCTGGTTATATACAAAAATATCAAGTAACTTACTACAAATTCTAAAAACATCTTTAGCCACATATTACTAATTTTTTATCATCGTTTATCTAGAACAAGTGTGGACAAAAGTGCATAAAAACCAATCAAATAAATAAAAATGAAGTCGTGGTGGGTACTTTGTCTGACGGCAACTAGCCTCCTGATAAACATAGAAGCGTCAATTTATGACGACGACTACGATACTTACACCAGGAATTATGACTACAGGAATTCAGGTGAGTCCACGAATATCTATAAATTATATTACCTTTTAATAGTTAAAACATTGTCTGTGAACATTTGGGTTTACATTTACATTTCTGACGAATCGTACTGTTAATAATTAAGTTATAAAAGAAAATAAAGAACAGTATTTTGTAATTTTTTTTTGTTTTATAATTTTGGCATAAATTATGAAAGATTTTTACCGTTTATTTTAAATTTAATTTAGCAGGTAAATATTGCTTCTTTGGTTTAGTTTAGCAAATATAATTCACTGCATTAACATTGTGTGTTGTAATTGTTCTTAGTATTGTTATTTTATACTAAGTATTTATTTATACGGGTATGTAGATTATAGATAATGTCGTATACCACACTTGTTTACATGTGTTATACGACGTTAGGGATATCTTGTGTACTGGGTGTAACTTAACAATCTTGCAATATTTTCATATTAAAAATTCTCATTTATAATGCTCATGCAATAACACGACCAATTGTTAAATACAAATGTTTTACTATCGGACCAATTGGATTTCCACTATTACATTTATCTTTCGCTTGAAGCGAAGCGTCCTTTCAAATTAAGTTTGCAACGAGAAACGAGTAGTCGTCAACAATAGATGAGATTTCCAATAGCACTATGGTTATAGAGTTGTTCTCTGGGTGTTATACTTCGTGTTCAGAGAGTGATTATCCAACATTCACATCTGTTTGCGATTCAAAAATATTTTGCAACGCATCAATACTTTTTATAGAAGCCATTGGAAACATTTTAAATAAATTAAAAATACTTTTTTTTTTAATAAGTAAAGTAAATAAGATTCATAACATTCTTATTTGGTTTTTAATTCTTAAAATCAAATATCTACAAATTTTATTTTTAGGTTAGTACACATTTATCACGATACTATATTTTGTATCATTAATCAATTTCATTAATATTTTTTGTAGTGATCTTTTATAGCAGCTCCGACAAACGAGTGGTTAGGATCTGGAATTGGTCTCCGAATCAGGAAAATAGTTCTTTCTACGATGTTGGAGGTTTAGTACCCCAGAGTTTGTCGAACCTTATACACGATTTGTATCGTTAGCTTGAACACAAAATCGGCGTCAGTCACAATACCTGTTAGATTGTTCGAAGTAATCTCCGATGAAAAGAAGTAAAAAAGGGAGAGGGAAAGGGTTGAAACGACTAAAACAAAAGTGAGAGCTTATTCTTTTCAGTGGCCAGGTATAAACAGCCACTTAAGTAAAATCGATTATTATGTTTAACCGTCACTCACATCAACCGCAAAATTTAATATACGTTAGTAGATAAGGTGAGAGTGTGATACCTACACCTACGATCTACTCATACTGTCACTGGCTTCCATAGAAAATAATAATACTCATACTTGGAAATATAGGCACCGCTGCCTTTCTCGTATGGGACCATTACGACTGAGTGATGAGCATGAGTTTGTATTATATGTTTGTATTTTTGTAGTCGAAAAAGGATATTGTAGTACAGGGATTTAAATTTCATTTTAATGAAAGTATTTAGCTGCATATTTATTATGAATATACACACATCAAAAAAGTCTAAGCAACATGCATGATATTACAAATTTACCATTTATATTAATTAACTTCTAAGTCTTTACTCACTTAAAGTCCTTAGGTATGTAAACTTAAAAAAGGTAAAAAAAAATTCGATTATGTTTTGTTTTTTTTCATAAAATTAAACCCAGGAACAGTCGCTGTATGGATGAACTTCCTGAATGCACCTGAGCCTTTCAGTATTTCCGGGCCGACGGTACACTCGCACCCTTCTTGTATCAGGCCTAAACCCGAATCGCGACTCATCGGAAAACATAATTTTATCCCATTGTTCCTGGGTTCATGTTCTGCGTTCTCTACACCATTCATTTCGACGAGCGCGATTCCCGTGACGTATCGGTGGGCACCTAATTGGGCGTCGAGCTCGTAGGCCGTACTCATGCAGTCGATTTTGCACAGTTTGGGGACTTACATCAACACCGTTTGAATTTTGTAGCCTCAAACTGATCTCTCGAACGGTTAACATCGGCTGGCGTCTTGCAGTCAGTTGTATGTACCGGTGTTGTACTCCTTTTACGGCCTGGATGCTGTTCAGCGGGTTCCCTTGAATTATTGTAGCGCTGCCAAAGAGGACAAATAATACTTCTATGAATGCCAAAATGCCGAGATACCTGAGATTGATTACTTCCCGCTTGCAACATCCCTACAGCTCTTTGCATTTCATTTGCCGTCAAATGACGTCGCTCCATGACGTAAAGAATATCTAACAATTCAATTTTGTCGCTAACTTTATTTAAATGGTTGGTAAAATTATAAAATCAAGACTAAACGTAGCAATAAAAACGCACTTAAATTCAAACAAATTCTCTTTCATTTAATTTTATGAAAAAAACAAAACATAATCGAATTTTTTTTTGTACCTTTTTTTTAAGTTTACATACCTTCGCACTTTGAGTGAATAAAGACTCAGAAATTAATTAATATAAATGGTAAATTTGTAATATCATGCATGTTGCTTAGACTTTTTTGATGTGTGTAGTTTGTAGCTCGTTTTCTAAATCAACATGAAATAACAATAATTATATTATTGATTTTATGATACGTAACATTTTATTAATAGTAATATTTTGTGTAGATATGACATTTTTGTCTGGATTGCGTTCATTTATAATTTTTACTTATTATATTATCTCAGTACCATTGAGCAATGACGCTGTAAATTTGTCCTAGACACGCAACATCGTTATTTTCTTATCTGAAATCATAAGTTCATTGTCTCTATCGTACTGAAACGTGACCCTCCGAGTTTCTCTGCACTAAAAATGCTTTAACTTATACTTAAAGTTATATTAATTTTCGCTAATTTATTAAGCATCTTCAAACCTACGCTTCATAGTATTGTTTTGAAAGGTTAACATCCATAAAGTATATTAAAAAAAATAGTAATGTTTATCAGTACATGAAACAAGTGAAGGCACTGTGATCAGGCGCTACAGGTCCAGCAAGCGTAACTGTAACTAGCTCTAAGAATCTTAATTTGAGATAAAGGGCGGAACCACGATTACGTATGCAAGTGCGCTTCAAAGTTGCCAGTTAAGTCCGTAACGAATGCACTCATCGCTATGGCCTTGCGAGGACAGCTCGGTAATACAATTTCCCGGTGCTTCAACGCTACTGCCATCTTGGGGACAATTTGCCCTAATGCTTGTGCATTTCGCGTTCGCTACGAGCATTGTTTGAATATTTTGTGAGAATTGCTATTGTCTGCATAGTTTGTTTTCTTTAGAATAGTATTTTGTAACATCTTCTTTACCACAGTTTGGATAAACTTTGGTAAAGTTGTGGATTCACAATAAATTTTCTTTCCGTACAACTGTTTTATTAAGAAGGTTGTCAGGAAACTAGCAACGTAGAATTTATGACTATATAATATAGTATAATCACTAGTCTGTTAACCAAAGGGGTAGGCATAGATTACGAATTTTCCTTTGGCTCGACTTTTCGCTTCTTCCCAATAATAACCCGTGCGCAGTTATCAGCTACACAGAAGATATTATAGCGCTGCAAGTGTACGTGCAAAGAGAGGTACTCGACTTTACTTTTGATAGGATCTGATGAAGGGTCAGATGCAGTGTTAGAGAAACGGGACCCAGCACAGCACTACCAGATCCAAAAACCAATGATTTGTGTCAGATCTTGGCATCTTTAAAATGCTACACCAGTTACCTGACTGTTGTGGCGAGTAACTGAGAATAAAGTCTATGGTGTTTGGCGTTTATGGCTTATCCTTCTAAAATATAAGATACCTAAGTTAGTCATGTGGTGGATGGTCAATGGATCGTTTAAAAGCTGATAATGATTATGAACTTTTTTAAGTATGATAAAAAAGATGTAACAGTGTAATGAACTTATAAAACCTTGACTATAAAAAGGAAAAGGAAGATACCCTTTTTTAGAATCCGAGGTGCTGAGTTCGTTACAAAGTTCTTTTGAAACTTAAACCTCTTGTTCAATTCCTTTTTCCTTTGAAGCTGAGCTTGAAATACTGACGCATCAAGGGAAAAAGCTTTTATGGCAACCAAGATCAACGGTTTTCTAAATATTTTACTTTGAGTGAGAGAAATAATTTACATAGAAATTTATAAAAGTTACATTTTATATAAGTATGTCACTTTGTCCCAGGCTTCCATTTTTAAAGTAATAACAATAAAGATATTATTTACGAGTCAATTCGCGTAAGCTGATAAAGGGTGGGATCACTTAGGCTTTGTCGATAGTATGTCGAGTACAAGTCATTCATTGGTTCTAAACCTTCTGTATTTACGTTTATGTGTACTGAAAATCGTCGAGACTCGTCGAACATTGACTGATATAGATTATTATTGAATCGATACTTTTAATCCGAATCAACGTTTCGTATTAAATTTTATGCAGACAATTTCTGCAAGACGACTCCATATTGAGAATGCAATAGACAGTAAAATTGTTCCTTCCTAATTTTTTACAATTTCGGTTTTGTTTGTATCTAATCGATTTAAACGTTTTTGTATACATATAACATCAAAGAGACGCAGTGTTTACATTCTCTTATTATTTTAACGTTGTAGAGCCAAGCGGCGACTGAAGCTGCTGCTCAAATGGGCCGGCTCGACCGGATTAATACCACGACCTCGCAGAATACTGGCGTGAAGTAGAGCCATCTTGGGCTTTTGCGTTTTGTTCGGTGAATGAGGTAACCGGATACCCACTCCCACTCCCCCTCCCTTTTAAGGCCGGCAACGCACCTGTAGCTCCTCTGGTGTTGCAGATGTATGTGGGCGATGGTAATCACTTACCATCAGGTGAACCTATTGCTCGTTGGTGGCCTTTCCCATAAAAAAAGTAAAAGTTTATATAAACACTATATAAGAGATGGCGTAAAAAGAAAACTACGTTTGATATAGGTAAAGGATGGACTTGTTCGTTTATGTTCCAATTAAATGGGCAATTCTCTACGTCCAGTTAGAGCCTTTGTACACTATCAGCACTACCCTTAGAGTTGGTAAATAATTTAGGAAATTATTAATACTTATAAGGTAGTTATTACATTATTTGTCAGAAGTCTACTGCTGAACATAGGCCCTCCCTAAAGATTCCCACAAAGCACGGTCTTGGGCCACCAGCATCCATCGACTTCCCGCAAAACTGTGGGGACTATACTGTGCAGTAATGCACAGGTAAACACAGGTCGTCACTCCATTTGGAGGAGGTCATCCCACACTGCGTTTACCTGTACGTGGTTGCCACTCGAGCCGTTATAAGTTTAATAAATAGCCTTTAAACGTTTTACCAGTATAAGAATCTGCATACGTACACGAGAGAATAATAGAATTTAACTTCTAACAGGTATATGACAACATTCTTCATCAAGGTTAGGGATGAATGTAGACGTAAACTTTTCTTACCATAAAGTGATGGACCAGACACCCTTATTTAGTCTTGCACAGCTGTCAGTTTAACCGGCGATTAGTAGGTAGGTCACGAGTTTAATATTGATAGCGGCTACAACCGTGTGATGTCTTAAAAGAATCTGCCACCCTATCAAAACCTGTGGATGTCGTAAAAGTCGACTAAGGGAAATGCTAGATAAATCTCATGGCAGACGACGGAATACCAAATTCTTCTTTCTTCAACTATGGTTTATCCACATACTATTTACAGGATGTAGATAAACCAGACAATAATGTTAAAGTATTTTATGTCCATAAATATAATTTGAGTAAAACTAAAGAATCGTACGCTCTTCGTTAATTTATTATTTTACGAAGAGGTATGTTTTATTTTTAAACGTCTTACAATTCTAAAATCATAAAAAAAAAGAAATATAAACCTTATAAATTTTATTAAATGTCTGTCTCCTAAAGTGTGCTAATTTTCAAGTAGAAATGGCTCACATTGACGAGAATGTTAACGCGATAAGTACGAGCTTAAAGTGGGGATTGAAGTAGAATCGAGAAGAAATTCACCTTAACTAACATTACGACGTAGAAGAGGCAATAATACGAGTTTTCTCTGCGGACTTTTCTCTCTGGCAAATGACCGCACCCGCTAAAACTACGGACTGTAGCCTACACGGGTATTTTATGAACGCTAGCAAATTCTCTAGGGCTTTTGCTTACCTAGCTTTAGACTTTCATTATCCATTACTCTCATCATTCTAAGCAGCTGTCGAGTTTAGTATTGAGTGTGTGTTCAAATCTGAATCTGAAACAGCCCAATTATTAAAAGTAATGCGAAAAGTGGAGATGTCCCACAACTGGGCAAATCTCAATATTTAAGTATGTTTTGTAGCCAAGAACGATTCGCCACTCTGTTTCATTATTATCTAGTAAACGAAATATTTTTTATATAAATTTCATGGCGGATTAGCTATTTATAAATATTTTTTAGTATGAAGTTAATAATTTAAAGTTGTTTTGTTGTGTTTTTGTTGAAAGCTGGGTGACCGAAATTATTTCCGGAATTTTTCGAGATTTTATTGCGGGTCCGCAATGCAAATGTTAACAGTAACCTCAAGGAAAAATTACTACATCCATTTCTCCTCACAGTAATAGCCACTGTAATGAAACGCTTGTCATGATTTGGGAACGTGGGGTTTTATGGGCGTACTTTTTTTTGCGTACACAATAGTGGCCTGTTCTTTGTTAAAAAATAGCATACGTAAAAAGCTTAGACGTCGCAGACTAAATCTTAAATAGAATTATTTTTATAGTCATAGTTATAAAATGTGTAGGTTAGAAGTTTATCGTTAGTGCTTTATTAGGCAGTAACAAGCGCAAGTCATCTTAGTTGTTTGTTATGAAAATACAAAATGTTGCTTGAGTATTTCTTAAGGTTTTTTTGTATCCAAAACGTTTGTATGTTCCTAACGTAAGTGATAAGAATAACATAAAGGAAGATTAATTAATGAAGTTCTATGCAATACAATAAAAGTGTTTTTTTTTAGTATTTTTATTTCGTATTGTATGCACAACTGTAATTAAATAGATTCCATGTATAAATAATTATCTAAAGTAACAAACATTTACAATGCGAGAGAAAGAAAAATCACCCCTGGCTTGTAGATTTAATTGAAAGTGCCTACTTGCCAAAAAGAAAATCGAGTTCGAAACTAATCCGCGGCTTAGAGCAGGTTGACAGCGTTTCTATTGGGGGAAAAAGCGACGAATTAAATATAGCAACCAACCCAGTTGTTTCACTGAAATTGCCCGGAAATATCGGCTACAAAAATAATTGATACGGTGTAGGTATTTGTAAAGTGTTTTTATTGAAATCACGAAATAACAATACTTCTCGCCATACGATACGGCAATCTCTGAAGCTTCACTTGAATTTATTACGATGGTAACAGTAAAAGGGCTGCGGGCCTACTCGGCGGCAGGAGGGCGATATTATTCGGAGGGTGTGCGTTTTGTTTACAAATTGCTCGTTGGTGCGTGACTCGCCTCACTCTGAATCACCTCGAAATATAGCTGCTACCTGCTGATAATTTTCTTCAATATTACTCGAGAGTACATTGAGCAGTGAGTAAAGCGATATAATAGCTATAACGACATTTATTTTGTTATAATATGAAGTTTCTTTTCTTATGTTAGTAATTTCTCCATCGATCACTGCTGCTCTGAACGTGCTGTTAACCTTAAAAAAAATGAAATAGAGAATTCTTATAAGCGAAGTAACTCTCCCGAACTACCGCTTAGGGTTTGTTAAGTACGTAAAGTTTTACCTTACTTGGCCAGGTTGAGTTCTACAACGAAAATTCTAAAGTTCGAAGGGAAAATGCGCTCTTAATGCTGAGTACATGGGACTTTAATGTCTTTAGTTATTTTGCACACGAAGACAAAGTAAAATAATACGTGATGAACGTTTGTACAGGAAATTTTTAAGAAGCCTGTAAATCACACTGCTGGGCAAAGGACCCCTCTCAAATATTTGAGAGAGTTTTTGAACCGAGAAGAGTCGTTGCTACGTTGCTTCTGTTCTTACGATGTGTTTTTACAACGTCGGGCACCTGGTAAGTTCCCCACCTAGATTTGCTTGTGACAATTTCTGTGGTTTATAAAACTCATATTATTTCGATTTTTGAATATTATAAATAATAATATGCAAATTATTGATAAATTATGCTACACACGAACGATGTGTCGTGCCAGTAACAGCTAGCAGAACATACATATAACCTTTGAGAGAAGTAAATATCATTTCCTTTTTTCCAAATTAGTGTCGGCCATCGTAGGAACCTCTTTATTACGAAACGGCGAAAGATTGTAAAAAGCCGGCGATGTGAGACTCGGACTCGCGCACCGATGGTGAAGTTCAACCATCCAATATATCTGTGTTATGTATAGAACAAAAAATGTGTTTTCTTTCATTCAGTTCGGGATCCTTAGCCCAACTTTCACTTGGGCAATTTTATTTGGTTTTTTCTCCGTTTTACACATATTAATAAAAAAAAAATCAATAATACGCTACCTCTTACGACTGCATAGGTTCACCCCTTAAAATCTAGGACAAACAGACGGCGTAGACTTAGCAAATGAGACTCGGTACGGAAAATGACGTTTGACAAACGATATTCATATTTCTTACGACGGAGAATTAAAAACTGTCGTTTTCATATTCATTTTATTCGCAACCAGTATTTCGAATAATATTCCTTTCAAGCTTTTCTATACATTGATGCATTTAGACGCAAACTTGTGGTATCGACGTAAGAATCTGCCACCCCCTTTCTTCCCGCGGGTGTCGTGAGAGGCCATTAAGGGAAAAGCCTTAAAATCGCAATGGCTACCGGCAGATGGCGGGATAACTATCTCCAAAATTACTCGACTAAAATTAAGCAGACCGATGACGGGCAGTAGCGTCTAAAGTGCCAGGTCCCTGGTACTAAGATCGACAATCCGCTTGCCGAGCGTGGCGATTATGGGAAATCCTCCTTAAGGCCTATGACCTGCAGGGGACTACTTCTACTGTTAAGGTTAAGGATCAACATCTAAGTTCATGTTGTGGAAATATTAAAACAACATTTTTCATTATTAATATCTTATGAAGTTTTTCCTTTTAAATTTTAATGCGAAAGCAGATTAAACTTTACAGTCAGTTATGATTTCCTAACGACAGCTGTAAACATTTTAAGTATTTTTTACCATTCAGGCTATTCGTGGTCGAAATTCAGTTCTTTTTTTATTCTTTCTTTTTTTCATCGATTATTTCAACATAACGAAATAGCAATGTTAGATTTTAATCCAGCGGTCTATGTACGTATTTATTAGTCGTAATACTTTAAGCTAACGCATTACACACGCACAATTTTCCTTAGCTAAGATTAAAGATCCCTGAAAGCATCATCCAGCTCCCAGAGATTTCACTTCACATCTTTCAAGTAAATTAAAACACGGATAAATATCCTAGAAGGACTCCAGCAAAGAAATTTCGCATGCAAAGTTAACTCACTAAGGAATATATTCCCGTGTCAGCTCGGCATTTATCTTAGAAATAGCAATGGGGGAAAATGTAATGAAAAACGTCTTGTATGAAATATAACGAAGATCACTGTGATTTTCACTTTTGCTTTTTAAAAAAGGTTGCGCCACCTAGATGTTTTTACTCCTGTTTAACTCTCGATATTCCGAAATAAGACCTGTGTAATTTAGTCTTAAATTTCAACCATTGAGTATGTCCTTGGTTGATATGATGTGGCTTAGCAGTTAACGTACCTGTCAATGGGTCCTGGGTTCGAATAACAATCAAAACACAAATTATTGGTTTTCGGGTGTTGTGCTCGTACCGTGTCTTTGACACTGTATCTGACCCTTCCTCCGAACTTACCACATAAGCGTTAGGGAAGGTAAAGACGAGGGAGTCTTTGTGTCTCAACCAGGATGACGTCATCATCATCTTGTAATTTGAAGACTAAAAGTGTTAGCATGAAAAACTCAGAGAGCAAACGTGACGAGGTGCGCCTCTGTCGATATACATATATCTCCCCGTGATCCCGTGGGTAGCCGCGGAAGCCCGTTTGACAACGCTGAGACGTACTAAATGGATATCCATAATGTCTGTCTACCCGTATAGGTGATATGGCGTCAGTGCTCATACTGAGACTTTACTAAAAAATTTATAACTGTCAAGTTTAGAATAAGTAAGTCTGTCTAACATTGTGATCACACGTTGTCCTAATCATATTACGTTAATAGGACTAGTATATTCTACGACGTTGATAATTTGTGGTATTTATAAAGTAACCCTCTAATTATATTAACTATCTTATTTTTTATGTTTTTTTATTTTTTTAGAAAGCCGCACGTGTACATCTTCGGAGTTTCGGTGCAAAACAGGACGCTGTATTCCGATGTCATGGCGCTGCGATAATGAAAAGGACTGTTCTGATGGCTCCGACGAGGAACCTGGCACATGTAGTAAGTAAATCAAATCTATAGTATTTTTTTTTATTACTAAAGCAATAAATATAAAATAACATCTAGAACATAATTCGATTTCCTGGATAAATTTGTATTAACTTATTATATTTGCAATGCAAATAACTTACGAGCTTTCTTGTAATTTATAAATAAAGAGATAAAAAATAAATTACCTACTTTAGCAAATTAACTTTTCGATCAGATTCACTAACAACAAAAAGTATGTTCGCATTTGTGGTACCTAATGACTGACAGTGCCGTCTAAATTATGAGAAAATAAGATGCGATTATTATAAGACTTTGGTTGATTAAGATAAATTACCCTAATATGTATCAAATAAATATAATCCAAAAATATGTCGATTCAGATGTGTTTTTATAAATGGATCCGGATTTCAAAAAATAATTATCTTACAATTTATGAATGAAGTTTTAAGGTCTCAAGCGCACTCCGTCTTTAGCTCAGCTTCCGACGCGGATAAAAATCTTAATTACAGTTCAAACTTTCACGGGTTAATTTTATAATCTTTGACCTTTCTTTTGACATTTTAAAATTTCGAATATTAAATTTAAATACCGATAAAAAACTACTTGTATACAAGGGAATTAAAAAATATTGAATGCTAAATTACTATGTAAATTATGAACGCTTGATTTTAGACGAAAATTGTAGCGTTTAAATCTCGAAGGTGGGCATAAATTTCCATGTAGCAGGTTCGCGTTAATTTATTTACTCTGTAGACGCGGCATAATGGAGCGAACGGCGAAGGATTCGTGTGGGATTACTCTCGTGTTCAAAACTGGCGAACCGATAAATTACGCCTGTAAAGAAATGAGGATTGTTGGATTCTTATGATCTTCCCTTATACGTATAACGTATATACAATATAACTTCATTTATATATATATATATATATATATTTAATCAAAGAAATGTTTACAACGAGAAGAAAAGAAATGGAGGACAAAGCAATGCATAAAAAGAACATAAAATAAAACTGTATGAAACGCATCTAAGACAAAATTCCATTTCCTTTTTAACATCGGGCACATTTTAATCAGAACATGGCCAGGCGTTTGGGAATAGGGAATACTTTTACATATTGAAAGAAATAGGGGAATCCCAGAAAGGAAACACTCCTTTTTACTATTTCGTTCACGGAAAATTACTAAGGCAAATTTTGATTATACCCTTGATAAAAAATGTGGAATAATTCTGTCAGACTAATTTCGTACTACATTCAAGTTTTATGCAATACTTGCGAACCACCCTCACTCAAGTTCTAAGTTTTTAATTTTATTTTTGATGTGAACTAGAATAACAATACTAACTTACATTGAAAGCACTTTTAACATTAAATTAGCAATATTCAAGATTACCCCCTTCATATAAAATCAGATTCTCTCTTTTTTATATTATAATACTCGTAGATGTGCAACAGAATAAAATAGATTATTAAAGATAGAGACGCCGACGCCAGAATTCAACGAAACCCAGTAAGGAAACCAAAATATTATCACTAGAAGTGAAGATACCGCTAGGTCTTGTTTAGTATTGCGACTATCTATATACAACATGCCCTGAATCGGACTGTCGTGGATCGTGTAGTGAAGCCTATCATATTTTCAAATTGTCCTCAGTCTTTCCACCAAGACTCTGCGTCTGGTAACAAGGCTCGAACTTCATAAGAGCTGAAGACTGACTCTTGTCCAGTCTAGATATGAACACGTTGGATACAAATTGTGCTCAATACTAGACGACTTGACCTGCTCAAAACTATACTCTGTCATAAGTCTCTCAAGAAATATTTATAGCCAGAAGTGGCTAAATTCCTCATGGAAACAGCGAATAAATCCATAGATTCGTGGCCAGAGGCACTAAAGGTCTGTGTCAGCTCAGACATAATTATGTACAGATAAATTTATATGCTTACGGAATTGTGCAAAATAAAACCTTTTTTTTAACTTACTTCTCAAAAATAATATGCTTTTATAGTGAAATTTATGACCACACTAGGTAATAAGTTCATGTGTTGTAAAATTGTTCAAATTTCGCATTTTATTTAAGGAATACTATAAAATACAGGTGAGTATATCTTCTGTTTATAAATCTGGTGCAAGTTTGTACCGTCAAATAATTCCGTAATTGAAAGTAACGTTGGCACTTGATGGCACCATCTGACCAACGTAAACCTGCAATTTCGTATATTGCTAATGAAACTCAAAATACATACTGTAAAAACCTCTTTGTATGTTAAGAACACACAGTATTTCGCAGTTTTGTTTCTATTACAAGCATTAATATACTTCGACGAAATAAATAAGTATCAAAATCATAAGATCTGTAGTTAAACATACAATAACATGTTTTATTTGTAATAATCTAAATACCTTTATTAACCCTTAATTTGTCATTGCAACAGAATTTGTTTCAACACATCAAGAATAAGCTATAATAGTGATTATTTTTAAAAAACATTTTTTATTAACATGTCTGGCAGCTTTTATAATTAAAACAAATATGGCCGCAAAACTGTCAGTGTGGAACTTAAAATTGATTTTATGAATTTAATACTTTTTAAGTCATTACAATGAAACAAAGAATTATCCGGCGTTAATATCTACAATCTTGTACGTTTCGTGATAATAATTCGGTACGAGTATTTTATTAATAATCTAGTCGTGCAAAGTCTTCAAATACGATTCTAAATGTAATGTCGTCAGCCTCCAGAGACGAGAAAAAAAATTTCAAGCATCAACGTCACAGTGCTAAAGATGTAAACCTCCTCTGTTTATATAATTTATTAGATGCGACTTAAAACAACATTACGCGAGAAATAGGACTATTTAGTTCAATTAATTACATTTTAGCGCCGCCTGTGTTGAACGTAGACATTCATTAATTTGAACTTGTCCCCGACAGTTTACAACAGTGTACCAGTGACGCGAACACATTTTTAATGATCATAGGTGCCGTAGTTAAAACAATGAAGTTAGTTCAATCGAGTCACGTGTAAAAATATTGTAAGTAAAATCTGCAAAATAAATAATTAGCATTATATGGTCTACACAATATTTTCAGTTTTTTTAACCTATCGTCGAACGGCTGTTTCTCCAATTTAGATGTGTTGATTTTTGGTACATTCGACCAAGTTCGTAAAAGAAGAACTTCTCAGAGGTTTTGTTTTACAAATTCCATTTCCAACTTACATATATCATTTCCAACTTATTTATTACAATTTTTTGTAATAAATAAGTTGGAAATGATTAAAAGTGCACCAGATGGAAAGTGGCTGCGGCAGTCCATGGACAACTGAAAACTACTTCTATCTTAGAAGGATATAAAAGCGTTATCACCCCTGAGGATTAAGATGGAATGCCCTATAACGCTAAAAAGGCATAGTATAACTTTCAAACCAGAACTCTACAGTAATTGAACTGCTACTTCTCGGCAGAAATATGTAAGAGCGTGGTACGTACTCAAACGACTCCTAGACAGAGAAGGAACCTTCCACCTATCCTAAAATTATTATAATTTTTAAAATATCACATACGAGTTTTCTCGTCTTTTTCGTACTATATTTATTAAGTAAGTAATAGTTAATCTAGAATTGAGAATTGTGTTTCGGTTTCGAATTATTAAATTTGTAAGTCAGCAAAATAATTTACCCGTCCGCAAACAGCAGCACAGCGCAGCAGTTGTCCGGAACACAAGTTTGTATGCACAAGCGGTCACTGCATACCAGCTGCTTGGCGTTGTGACGATGCCGCCGATTGTTTGGACGGCTCTGATGAACACCAGTGTGGTAAGAGCATAAGCACCGGAGGCATGATTCAAAACTATCAATTGGCATGTTCAAAATCATTGGGAAATTACAATCTGCTCCATAGCAACATGATAAAATAATGATGACCTTTATTTAAGCAAATTATCGAAATTTTTAATGCCGTACTTCCGTAAGAAATAAAAAAGAAGTTTATAGTAAGATAAGCAGAAAGGACGTTAAAATATCCAATATAAAAATATCTTAAGATATGAGTAATATAAATAATTTATGTTAAACGTTGGATAAATTAGGAAGACGGGGGTAACATGCAACAGCGGTGCCTCCCGTTCGATTTTGTCGATATTCATTTGCATTGTACTTAGCATGAGCATGACTTGGGTTGGCAGAAGTGGAGGCGTGCGGGCCCGAAGAATTTACATGCCGCGGAAAACATGGAGAATGCGTGCCGCTCACCTGGATGTGCGATGACAATCCAGACTGCTCGGATGGTTCGGATGAGAAAGCATGCAGTAAGGGGTTTTTTGTATTTTATTATGTCGTTATTGATTTACATTTTGTTGAGTCTGCATTCAACTAAACTTTTACTCTAAATATAAGTAAATGGTGTTCACATACGTATAGCATTTTTGATACGATTTAAAGAATTGAATCTATTTTAGATTTTGGTAAGAACATAGGATTAGTTAATTAAAATAATTTTAGTTGCCTGGAAGAGATCGCTATGCAGCGATAAATAAGGCTGTTCTTATTACATCCTTTTTCTTTTTCAATTGTAATAATTTATTCCTTTTGTTTTGTGGTTTACAATAAGAATATTAATACACATTCATAATAAGTTGAATGCACGACGCTAATTAACATTATTTCCAATTTATAATCATTATTGTTATGCTTCCATCATATTTAGTGATGCTACAAAGATCACAATTCACCTTGTACAGTTTTTGATTATTCTTTAATGGACCTTTCATTAAAGATTACAAAGTTTAAAATAAATTTAATGATGGAGGAGTTCAAGAGGAGGTCTTGTTAAAGTGGAAGATCGTACTCGGGAGAACCAAATATTACATTACTCATAAACGTAACTACATTCATGTATACTACCGGGGGTTTTTTTTTAAATATCATCGTCATCTAAAAAATCCTCACTTATCAAAAATTTAAGACACGAATTTTGACTTAATTCAATCTCCATTGTTTGTATCCCAAGTTCATGTTAAACTACGTATGGATGTGGGGGCTTTCAATCAATCAACGAGGGAATAACTTCGGGTATTCCATCTTCTAGAACCGTTCGCCCTATCCGTCGATAAATTTCATATCTCCCGCTTGGAACTCACCCTAAGCCGTGAAGAATGATATGCCGTGTACTACGGTTTAATATCTCCGAACTTTCTTTACGTTGAAAGGTCCGATACGGTGATGTCGTCTTTCATATTTTCACAGTCCCCCTCACAAAAAGTAGCATTGTTATCGCTTCGGCACGTACGAGTATAGATATTAAAATTGTTTTATACGTATTTTGCACTTTGTTAGTTATGCGGGTCATAATACAGGTTTGTTATTTTGAAGACAATTTAGGAATAGATGGACAATAACTACTTAGAAAAAAAAATGGTAATAATTTATGAAAATAAGAGTTTAATTTTTTTTCTATTTAAACGTCTCTCATTTTCTTTTACTAAAATTCAAATATACCATAGTTAATGATCTTGCACGGTGGTGATGTAATGTTTATGTTTGACATGACGGTATAATAAGTAACAATGTAATAATCAATGTAATCATTATTATTACGTCGTTTTCAAATTTAAACTATATTACAATTAGTGAAAGAGTCAACATTTGGGCTACTATAGTTGTGACGATATATATATACGATACGTAAGACGCTAGCTTTGTGCCAAGAACAAAACTGTAATTAACTCGGGTAAATGATAACTATTTAACGTGTATGTCTGCTCAAGAAAGGAATTTAATTAAATACAGGGATACTCGTGCCAGACGCTAACAACTTTTTTTATATATTAGACTTCTCTTGAAAATTACCAGTTTCATATCAGGAAAACAAGTTTTATTCCACTGAAATTATACTCTTTGTATGAGATCGTAATAATTATTTCGCGTTTTCTCGTACAATTGCAGATTATTTTAGGTTACATTTCATCTTGGTTTCATTAGTTTCACTGTTAGTAAATGGTGTATTTCTTTATAAAATATGCATGTCTTTTTTTGTTAATAAAATTGTGCTCTTTGTATTTGTTACCACTACGTTTCTGCAAAATTTCTCATATCATGTTTTGAAATAACCTGAAGCGATGACGACTCGCATGTACCTACATTTTACGTCACGTTGTACGCGATTCCGTCAGAAAATGTTATCCTCATGGGAGACTGTGTGTTATCGATTAAATTTTTAAGACGTGTTCACATTGCTAGATAGTTTCTATGCCTTTAAAAATAATCAACTTTCTAATACTTGCAAAGATACAAATAAGATTTTTTTTAAATAATATGAATATATTATAGCCATGTAGCATAACAGTCAGTGTATCCATGTACTAAAACTTTCATTAGGATCCCCAGCCTAAGATAGTCATGTTGAAATAATCACTTATCGGTTTTTAAATCTTCGCTTTACCCCCATTTAAGTTGGAATGATCTGACGTTAACTCTGTGTTTAAGCGGACAAGCACTAAATACGTACTTCCCATAGTACTGGAAAGATATTGCTGTGATAGTGCTCATATAGCACTATCACACTAGAATACCATAACTGTTAAGGATTGTAATTAATTAATGTAGAATTATACTAATTGGTTCTAGATTACCGATTACTAAATATAAGTTTATTCCAACTCCTAAGTAAAACTCAGTCTCTAAGTAATATCATCATTAAAATTATGTAGTGTCTCCCAAATTGGTTATTCCATCATATGTTGAGCATCACGAGATTTCCAATCGTCTTTAACGACATCCACGAGACGAGATAAGATGGTGAAATCTTTTAGCTTGCCTCCATATGGCGAATAAGCATATCATATTTATTTTTAAAAAATAACATCTTTATTTATGAATAGATGAAACATGTCGTTCGGATGAGTTTACTTGCGGGAACGGCAAATGTATTCAGCAGCGGTGGGTTTGCGACGGTGACGACGATTGCGGCGACGGCAGTGATGAGGTGAAGTGCCCGGCACCAACATGCCAGCCACACACCCACTTCTCTTGCGCTGACGGCCATTGCATCTCCGCTAGGTGGCGGTGTGATCGCGACATAGATTGTCCAGATGGGAGTGATGAGATGGTATGTAGTATTTCCTTAATCCGCATATACTAACCTTCTTCAACAGCCTTTAATAGACCCCTGATGAGGTTAACGTGCTCCAATTCAATAATCGTATTTACTATTACCATGATTAGCATCAAATTGCTTTTATGTCTACGGAAACTACACATTGACGTTGATACAAATTACATATTCGATTAGTTCCAATTACAGTGTTGGATAAACAAACTCCATGTGTATAATTTCCTTTGAGAGAGTTCATATACTGTAATTATAAATTATATATTGCGCTATTTGCATAAAAACATAGATAAATATATAAGTAATGATAATATAGTAACTTAACAATAATGCTTAGTTATCATTTGTGCCATGTAATTTTTTTTAACATTGTTAAAGTTTTTTGTTAACCATTGAAACTGTATGTTAATTGTGTTCGCTACATTATTAACAAACATACGTAATACATTATTATTATTACATAATTTACGTAAATCAAATCCTTAATTAGATTCTTATCGGCATATTGATGTAGACTAGAATACGTAGCATTAATTACAAACCTTTGTGGCTTACGGATGCAATTTATATGTATTTTTGTGTCTTAAGAGCGTTTACTCCTCTCTGCTTTTCATCCAAACTTTTAAATCAAGAAATGAATAAACCGATTTTAATGAAACTTTATGCGCATAAACAGGATACGGACAGATCTAACCAGGACATAAATCTAAAAAGTTAGTTAGTACTATGAAATAAGAAATAATAAAAAAAAACGTGTGGTAGCGGGATTAGACTTTGCCACTTCTTTTCTTTGCATAGTAGTCGTAAGAGGTGACTAGTGTAAAGCCTTGAAATATCATGCCAATCCCCGGGGATAAATCCAGTGACAAGGCTCGCCTCCCGTCATTTTCAGTCTCCGGGAGCGGTGAAAAGTGGGTTGCAATTATTTTTTAGTTTTTGTCTCCTTCCGATTATTTTTATTTTTTTTAACATCCTTTATATTTCTTTTATTTTAATAGCCTATGTTAAGTCTAGGACATAAGACTTCCACGAGGATTTTCCAACGCCTCCCTTGCAGGCGGGTAGGCGGGTAGTTCAACTAAAAAATTAGAGTGTAAACCAACTTTTTGGCGTCAATTGTGTTTTTGTAGGTATTTATTATTTTTACAACAGGCAAATGAATAGTAGTGTTATTTCCATTCTTCGCTCTTTAGACACGTTACATACGTTATTTCTATTATATATAATAGTACGATAATGTGTGTACATAACTGAATAATTAAGTTTCTATTGTTATAAATACATAAGACTTGTTCAATTAGGCTCAAATCACATATGTTTATTTATATAAGTACAAAGGCTTCGTCTTAAATTCATTTCAATTTTCTATATTACAAAGATCTGAATTTTGTATGGTTAGCTAATAATTGCTTTATATATAATGTTTTCAATAGGGTATTGAAATTTGATATTGATTGGAATATTATATACTTGTGGTGAGTTATCACAAAGGTAAAATCATAAAAGCACTAGAAACTATAGTTCTAATCTGTAACATAAACCGCTATGATCGTTCGTAGCATTAACAATGGAATACAATGAGTTTTATTATGTACTGGAATTATTGAATTTATTGAAACTTAATTAGACATAATTTTAACTTAAGTGACGTTATACTTGCAAAATTAAGTGTTATCGATACTTTTCAGGGATGTCCTACCACGCCAAAGGTGATATCGCCCTGTATCTCCACCGAGTTCCAATGCCACGATAGAATGACGTGCGTACACAAGACCTGGGTCTGTGACGGAGATCGTGACTGTCCCGACGGAGGGGACGAGGCTCCAGAACTATGTCGAGGCAATGTCACCTGCCGTATGGACCAGTTCCAATGCAAAGACTACAGCTGCATTCCCGGTGCCGTGTACTGCAACGGAGATAAAGACTGTCCCGACGGAAGCGACGAGTTAAACTGCAGTAAGTTTGAGTAGAACGGTTTGTTCTTAGATAAATTGTTGTTCGGAGTTTAGTTAATTTCAGCAAGTTACGTAGTTGTTTTCGCTCTTCCGATAGTGACTACAGTTGATTATAACTTTGATATTAAGTGTTTCACGCTTAGAGGCCAACAACCACGAGAATGTAGGATTTGCTATTTTGAACAAATTTAATTACCTGTAAAATTGAATAGTTTTAATTGCCACGAATTAAACGTAATTAAACGTGATTGTAATAAGGCATAATCAATTGGTTGATAACTATATCTCACAGTCAGCTTAGTTTTCGAGTTACTTTCATGTAGTCAAGTCTCAGTTTAAATTGTTTGTTTGTAGATTAATAATTTCGTTGTATTTTGAATCGAAAGCTTATTATGAAATTCCATGTACTTTTAACACTACAAATAACTTTCTTCAATAAAATCAATATTTATGTAGAATAAGAAGTATAGAGAAACGCTTAGTAATAAATGGAACTCATATATCATCATCATCATTTCAGCCTATCAGAAGTCCACTGCTGAACATAGGCCTCCCCCAAAGATTGCCACATATATTAAATACCAAAAAAATTGTGTTTCTTTTTAAAAGAGATAAATAACTTAATTTTAATGTAATAATCAATATTTAAGGAACAACTTAAATAAATATAGATTTCTACATCATTGACCTTAGTTTTTTCCACTACACGTGTAGTGTACACGTTGTCCCGAGAAAATATTAAAACCCATGTTAGCCACGATGAATTAATATTCTTATTTTTTTAATAAAACATTCAAAACCTAATTCATGCAAAAGTAGGCGTTCAACCAAAATTTAAAAAAAAAATTATAAATTCCAAAAAGACGTTTACTTTCTAATAATCCTGTATACCAAATTCCAAATAAATTGCAGCCCGACCGAAGCCGATCTGCGACAAAAAGACGGAGTTTGACTGCGGCGGCGGCATGTGCATACCTCTGTCCAAAGTATGCGACAAGAAACCCGACTGTCCCAACTTCGAGGATGAACCTCGGGACCGATGCGGAGAGGACGAGTGCGCTAAAGACAACGGCGGTTGCACGCAACGTTGTGTGGACACGCCCGTCGGCTACTACTGCGACTGCGACAAGGGATACAAGCTCATCGACAATCGCACGTGCGAAGGTAACCTTACCTACGATGTTTGCTACTCACGATCGTCGTACTCTAGCGTCCACGTAATTTTTTCGCTTTGTAAAGATCCATTGATTTAAAAGGTTACAGAGCTTATGTCATAATATGTACATTCATCCCCTTTTCCCTTCATGGGACAGGAGACGCGGTGATAAATTATCTTACCACGACTCGCCATAAAAAATACAAACATACAAAAGCACATAAATGTTTCTTCAAGATCTTATTTATAACTGCTGAGCACTTATTTACCATAAGCTCCTAAGACAGCAATAAGTAATTTTAGTATTGGCATCAGGAATCCAAATCAGCTTCTGGCTGTGGTGTTGCGAGTATGACACGCGGCAAGTTTTTGTTTGACCCACAAATAATTGGGTGTTTGTAAAAATGTATGTCTGTAATGTGACCACAGGATAAATTCTACAGTGAGGGAATATTTTTTTTAAATATCATACACGTTGTTCTCAGACGTGGACGAATGCGCGGACCCGGGCGCTTGCTCGCAGATGTGCATCAACGAAAAGGGCACGTTCAAGTGCGAGTGCCGCGCGGGCTACGCACGCGACCCGCGCGATCGCACGCGCTGCAAGGCGACCGAGGGACACCCCTCGCTGCTGTTCGCGCGCCGCTTCGACATCCGCAAGATCAGCCTCGACCACCACGAGATGGTCGCCATCGTGAACGACACCAAGTCCGCCACCGCGCTCGACTACGTGTTCCGCACCGGCATGATTTTCTGGAGCGATGTCACCGACGAGAAGATCTATAAGTGAGTTTGTTGATGTAATTTCTTAAGATATGCAATGATGTTGATCATTTCCATTAGCCTTTTGTCAAATTCATTAAGAATTGTACATCGATTATCTTTAATTTCAACTTTCACTTGGAAATAGAAGGATGCATTTTCCTTTACGGGGTTTAAATCTTAATCTATTGCAAGTATTTTAAGCGCCCAATTAGTTCAATCGCAACAGTAGCGGGTAAGATAACCATTTTTACTCCTGCGGAGGTAAAAGCTTTCTTATACACACAAGCGCTAGCCTCTCTAGGCGACCCCTCCTCGAGGAGTAAAGCCTCGTCCTTTCCCACTCCCTCCAGTTAATTCATTTAAAAAAATATCGTATTGTCATTGAAAGCTAGCAATACTCAAATGGACACCGGAAGTATAGTAACTCCTACCATGTCTCTAACAAGCTTAAATAGAGAGGCGATAATTGAGAACCTTGTGGTTTGCGCTTATACATTAAGCTTAATATGTATTAAGCTGCAAGTAACATCTTCCATGGAAGAAGGTTTAATTCAGCCAGAAGTATGTGATCACCAAATGAAGAGTTCACCTGAATGCCACTAGTAAAGTTTCATATTCAAGTATTTTATATTTCTATTGTATTTTCAGAGCGCCAATCGACGAGGGCAGTCAACGCACCGTTGTGATTGGAGACCAACTGATCACCTCCGACGGTTTGGCGGTGGACTGGATTTACAACCACCTGTACTGGACCGACACTGGCAAGAATCACATCGAGCTGTCCGACCTACAGGGCAACATGAGGAAGATTCTCATCAGGGATCGATTGGAGGAGCCGAGGGCTATCGCACTCAATCCACTAGACGGGTAAGTTGAAGGACTTTTATTTAAGTTTGTTATAATGTAAAATTAGTGAAGCAGGGGAACCTTTAAGCGTTTACTGGGAAACGTCGCATTCCAATATTAGAGGTTTAAGAACATAGTTCTTATGGCAGGATCGCTGGAGGAGCTTAGTACAATGCTCAATGACCTCAATAACGTCTCCCAGCAGGTTGGTCTTAAGATGAACATGGACTAGACGAAGTTCATGTCAAACGTCCATGTCACACCAATACCGATTGTTGTTGTTAACAATAGGCTCGAAGTTGTAGACGAAGACGAGAAGTACGTATACCTGGGACAAATTGTCCGATTAGGTAAGTCCAACTTCGACTCAGAGGTCAATCGACGAATCCAACTCGGCTGGGCTGTGTTCGGGAAACTACGTCATATCTTCTCGTCGAGTATACCGCAAAGCCTCAAGACAAAAGTATACAACCAGTGCGTGTTGCCAGTGATGACATACGGATCCGAGACTTGGTCCTTCACTGCAGCCCGTGTGAGGAAGCTCAAAGTTGCTCAGCGCGCTATGGAAAGGGCTATGCTCGGTGTTTCTCTGCGTGATAGAGTCTGCAACGATGATATCCGCAGCAGAACTAAGGTAACCGACATAGACGTAAAGATCAGCAAGCTGAAGTGGCAATGGGCCGGCCACATAGCTCGCAGAACTGACAATCGCTGGGGAAAAAAGGTTCTCGAGTGGCAGCCACGTACAGGCAAACGCAGTGTAGGACGACGACAAGATGGAGTGACGACCTCCGCAGTGTTGCGGGAAGTCGATGGATGCAGGTGGCTCAGGACCGAGCTTCGTGACAATCTTTGGGGGGGGGCTATGTTCAGCAGTGGACTTCTGATAGGCGGAAATGATGATGATGGTGATGATGAAGAACCGGAAAGGGACTATTCCTCGAAATAATATCTTCTCAGATATTTAAGTTTCCACACGATATTCTCCTTCATCGCCGTGCATGTGAAAATTTCAATATTAAAAATTGCTATAAACAGTTTTAATTGTGCCGGCACCATCGGATCGCAGGCACTCGCTTATTGTACATAAATAATAAGAAAGTCGTAGCTTATAGTTACTTCATTGTGGCTAAATGAGAAGTCTGCAAGATATATAGAGAGGACTTGTATTTCTCCCAAAATGAAGGTTTCACCGTAAACACTCCTGATTCCCCACCTTACTGATACTCCACCTTGAACTCTAGTTTCCGTTATCAACGCCTGTTGGGTGCCAATTGCGTTTGTTCACAATCGCGCAATGAGATGTACCAATAGATTTAACTCGTGATCCTGTCATACTTTCTTATTTTCGTTCCTTGGCCTTACTTTCTAAGAGAGCGCCAACAATAGCAGACATGCATGGAATATTTTCCCATACTCACTCGAATCGACAAAAGGTCAGGTGGTGCCACCTCTCGGCCACAGTACACATACGCACTCGTATGTGGTTATGCTCGATGGTATCGGCACCGCTGGGCAGGCGCTCAGCCTCTAGTGCGATATTGTCGCATCGCACTAGAGACGCTGCTCTCGATTACTAGTCTGTAAAATTTTAATTGAATCAATTTTCATAGCGTAAAACTTAAGTATAGTTCAGAAGGCAACTTTGAACATCAAATATTTACGTTCTCTTGCATAGTAAATATGTTAATATCGTAAAGGCATAAAATATTGAAGGACACATTTAGATTTTTTGTATTTTACGTATGAAAACGTGACCCACAGTGCAACACAATAGAATTAAGGTAACTGTATAAATAAACGTCTAAACTACTGTTACACTTTGTATTAATTTTGTTATTCGTGAACCTGCCCTTTGTACAGTGCGTCACGAACAAAAGTATTTCTTTGTACGTGACGTGAATGCCGCTTATATAAATAAAACAGCCTGGCCGCTACGCTACATCCATGAGGTTTCATGTTGCCAGTTATTTCTTTATTTTCGTTTCAGTCTTTTCCCTTGAATTAAGGGAACGAAAACGGCTGTAACTTTTTCTTTAATTCGCAAAAAATGATTAAAGTAATCTTTTATTTTATTGTATTTGCAAGACGAATAATTAGCAAAACTTAGTTTTACGTCTAATTCCCATAGTGGTAGACAAAAATTGTAGATTATTTGCTGTCCTGATACCCTCTTTTTGAGTATTTAGTTTCGTTAACTCACTTATATATTGTCTCCGGTTTAGGGTACTCATTAAACTAAGCATATCTATTGACTTACTTTAACTAAATTTGAATACAAAAAAAACAGAAATGTAGTCATGGCTGAGAGGAAATGAGTTCTATGAGTTTAAACCATATAAGTTATTTAGTTATAAGTCATAGAACCCATTTTCTATGAACGCATAAATTGTGAAAAAAATTGTCATAGCTCATATTGAAACGAATGAAGAATCGTGTTCGATTTCGACGTAGTACGTGGTGTTTAATATTATTGGGATACAAAATGTTAAAATTATTCATCTGATTTATTTACACGTTCTGGGTTGATGCATAACAAATGTTGAATCTTTCGGGGACAAAGCTTAAAAATTATATCAAAAAGTATTTGTGCTCAAAAGCTTACTATATAACCTTAATGATTATCTTAATGAAAAGGATACATGGAATAGTGACCCTTCAGTTTAATACGAATTATCTTGTAAATTCACGCTGCTATTTGTAACTAGTATGTAATCAATTCGTACTCAAGTCTACAATACACATAGTATACAATACTCAAGTCTACAATACACATAGTATTGTAGACTTGAGTATGTCATGCTCGCTTATAGGCCTCTCTTGTCGTCGTGGGGCGGGTCGTCCACTTCTCTTTAATATGGTTGAGAAGGGTGATAGCTGCTCCATGCGTCATATTTGTGAACAGGTGCTGCTTGTGGAGGCTGGACTGCTCGAGTTGGAGCTCAGTGCACTTGTGCTTTATTTTGATGGATCACTTTATTCTTGTGGCATGCTTTCAGTTGCCTATGGAACCCTTTTTTTAATCATGTACATTATTGAAAAAAAATTAAAAAGATTGCTGTATGTTGCATGTTGTGTATGCCCCATGGTATATATAATCTACATCTCTACCAATTTTTTTTCTTACCCATAATGGAGAGAACTTCTGGATTCGTACGGAACAATATGAATAAAAAAAACTTAATACGGAATATTAAAAATAGCCAAATCCATCTAGCCCTTCTCGAGTGATGCTTTTATCATCGAACAGCATTTAATCTTTTTTTATATCGAAGATATATATAAATTAATAAGTAGTCAATTCTGGTAATTTAATATGAATTGTTATAATTGTTTCGAATGGAATAATCTATACAATATAAATTCCTTTATAGAAAAATACTGAAGCCTATAAATAATTACAAGCCCGTTAAACTTACACGCGTCGTCTAAAAAAGATTGTCACTTGATTGACGGATAAGGTTAATACTTACATGGAACATTTAATGAATTATTTACATCTTCTCTCTATATTATTTCTATCGTACTTGCGTTTGACCTTGTTGTTTGTTCCGTATTGGTTACGAAAAGTAAAAACCTATATTTTATTTTACTAACATATAAATATAATACGACAATGTTTAAAAGACACTCGCAGTTGCGGTTTAATAGTCCCATTACCTTACCGTCCCTTAGGAGTCTATTGATAGTCCACTGCAGGAAGTATGCCTCTCCCATAAGGAAGAATTGCCATAATCGCCTCGCTCGGCAAGCGAATTGGCGATCGCAGTACCGAACACCTCGCCCCCCTAGACACTGCTGTCCGTCATCGACCTGTTTATTTTTAGTCCTTTTCCAAAACGGCTATCCCTCCATGTGTCGGTTGCTATTGCGTATAGGCACTCACTAGTCTTCACATACAAGGCTTATGCGATAAGATCAGGGGAAGGGTCAGATGTAGGGTCAACGACCAGGCCCGAAAACCAATAATTTGTGGTTTTGCACAAATATTGACTTCGGCTGCGATTCGAACCCAGAACCTTGCCACTAATTTCTTCTTATGTGTGTCTTACCTAGAAAACCTTGAAGAAGTCCAATAGGTGGCAAATTAAGCATCTCAATAAATCCTAGGCCAAAAGGAAAAGATCGCATCGGGCTGCAGCGTCTAAGTGAAATCGCCAACCCACCTGCTAGGCGTGGCACTCAGCTGTGGACCCTTAATAGTCCTATTAAGGGTATAGTAAATGAAACCGTGTCCTGCTTTGCAGCAGATAAACTATTTCTGTATTACTTTTTCTGTACAGGTGGATGTTTTGGACCGACTGGGGACAGAGTCCGCGGATCGAGCGCGCCGGCATGGATGGCTCACATCGCGAAACGATAGTATCTTACGACGTGAAGTGGCCAAATGGTCTCACATTGGACCTCGTCAGGAAACGAGTATACTGGGTTCGTTGGCCTTTTCCAATTTCTTAAATGCCAAACTTTATGCTCCTGGTTCGAGCGTTATGTTAATTACAAACTTGGCGGTACTTTGATATGCAATGGCATGTCTAGTTTAGTGCTCGTCATTTAAAAGCTTATTATTTTCTTATACGACTTGAGATTATCAATTCTCAAATTAATCAACAGCACTATAGAAGAACTACAGAACAGTACTATATTAAATTTTAAATAAAATACAACTATAACTACAATACAGATGCTAACAACAACTACAATTAAAATTTGCAATGTTTTAATAAAAATAAACAAAGTACATATTGAAAACATTTAGGTATAAATACTAATTACACTCCCGTATACTTAATTAATGCCTTTTCACAGGTGGATGCGAAAATGAACACAATATCGTCGTGTAATTACGATGGCACTGCGCGCCGCTTGATTCTCTACTCCACCGACGTGTTGCGCCACCCGTTCTCCATCACTACCTTCGAGGATTGGGTGTACTGGACCGATTGGGACAAAACCGCAGTTTTCCGCGCTAACAAGTTTAACGGGAAAGACGTCGAGGCCATCACGTCTACACACACGGTAGTGTTTATTCGTTGTAACATCCATAGCTCTTCTTCCTGTTATTGATCCAATGCTGGACATAAAAGTCAAAACACATTCTGTGATCAAACACCATCAGTACTTTAGTGAAAAGTTTCTATTTATTCATATGCGCGTATCGTTTACTTAGTATACTACCACTTGGAGCGACACCTTCATACAACTTCAACTGAAGGAGGTTACAGGTGCATTGAGGACCAAGATGGAATGGCACACATCCTGTTATTATACAGGCTCTCTGTAGGTATACGGGGTAGAGCCTAGTAGCGGCTTTTGCTGCTGCACGAAAGGGCCGGCACGACCGGGTTAGTACCACGGCCTCACAGAATACCGGCGTGACGAAAAGGCATCTTATGCTTCTGCGTTTCGTTCTGTGAGTGAGGTATCCGGAAGCCCACACAACCTCCTCATCATCCCTTCCATCTCCCAAGTACCCTTAAAGACCGGTATTGCAGCACATACATCTGCAGCACCTCTGGTGTTGCAGATGTATGTGGGCGACGATAATCATTTACCATTAAGTGAACCGCTTGCTCGTTTGCCGCCTTTCCCATAAAAAAAATATCTTTCAAACCGGAACGGGACCCTACCAACTAGCTATGTCTTGCTATGCATTCTATGTGTGTTTGCTGCATTGTGGTTGTAAGTATGGCATCGTAAGAAAACCTACCCGGGAAATCTCATGGCTTCAGACAGATTACGAAATACTCATCTTAAAACATGGTAAAGTAGCAGCTCGTAAATATCCCACGGTTGGGTAAAGGGCTCCTCTCAAATCTCAAAATATTTGATAGGGTTTTGGAGCTGGGAAGGATCCGCCACGCTGCTCCGATGCTACCCGCATGCGGACTTCACATGTCCTCGAAATATTATTCTTTTTAATATTTATCAGACATATAGGTTGCCTAACGATTCTAGTATTATTAACAATCTAGTGGTGCCGTCACTGGGATTTGAAGCCAGGTCTCGCGCTTACTCTGAAATTTAATCGTCCTGCCCACTAAGCTTCTATGGACCTATATCGAAAATACGTCACTGGCAGCAGCGTTAAAGGTGCGAGGTGTCTGATACTGCGATGGCCAATCTAAGTGACAAGCGCGGCCATCACAATAAATTCCGAGCATGACTCTGTATAATGTTGAAAGCGACGTGATATGTGACGTTCGTAAGAGCTTTAGGCAAGCCTTAATTTTTAAAAAAAAAGTAATGACATTGACTTTGTAAAGAATCACGAATATATTAAACCCGGTTAATGGGAATTAATGGCAAGGAGGACGAGAGTTTGTAACAAACCAAAAGATGTCATGGTATGTACGTAACCCATTAATATCAAAATTATGCAGAGAACATAATCAGAAGTTAATGCGCAGATCAATACAAACACGTTTTATTGAAAAAAAAACTGTTGAATTTGAATTATATGACAAATTCTAATTTTTAATGCTACATACGAGTAAAGAATTACAAGAAGATAATTTTATATAATTACAAAGCCATGTAGTTTTTATTTATATTTGTAAGTTAAACATAATGCGAGCATTACTAGGTATCCAAAAAAAAATGCAAATCAAATTATATGTAAGTAATGTATATAGCTGAGTCATGGTTAGTTGCAAAAAAGATAAAATAAATTTATATCGGGTATATCGACTTGTCATTTTAAATTACATAGTATACCCATTAAAATGAAATGTCTACAGATTTAACACTTTAGGCAAGTACATAACTAGTATCGTCAAGAGCGTTTACTCGAAATGCCTTTTCCTACAAAATTTCATGTCCAAAATGATTTTGTAATCAAACTTAGTCCAAAATACATTCACATTTTCTAAATGTTTATTTACAACGGAACTGATTGTAACTATCCGTTATTATTCAAAACTCAAAATCTCTCTTTTCATAAACATTTCTACTAACTTTTTAAACCAATCGCGCTTATGCGTACAAATTTTCATTAAAATATTCATTTAGGCGCAAGTACAGTAGCAGCCTCCAAGTGCCTACTGCTGGGCAAAGGCCTCCTTCTCAAATATTTGAGAGGGTTTTGGAGCCGGAAAATGCCCGTGAGGCTGCTCCAGTGAGGGTTGGCGTGCTTCACATATCCTCGAAATAATATATTTTATTATTTCTCAGACATCCGAGTTTCCTTACGATGTTTTCCTTCACCGCCGAGCACGTGGTAAATACTGCATTTAAAATGGCTATTAACAATTTTGGTAGTGCTGGCACCGGGGATCTAACCTAGATCACTCGCGCTCTATTAAACTAAAATGAGCTCTCTGACCACTAGGCTTCGACGGCTCTACAAAGCGTAAACAATTCAATTTCTGAAATTTGTATTCAGTGAATTCATATAAAAAGCAACGATAGCCGTACGGTATGTATATAGAGGATCTGCCTCCAAAGCAGGAGACACGAGTTCGATCCCTACGTGGATTGTAATGAGTTCTTTGAAACTTATACCATTACCACCATTACCATTTGTATCGTTGTTTTGGACACTATGCCGTTGACAGGTTACGTTGTCCCAAAATAAGCTCTCGTGAAGAGAGAGTTGAAAGGAATCAAATGTGCATTGTATCTTTACTAACGCGAGTCACCACCTCGTGCAGCTGCAGAACCCGATGGTGATCCACGTGTACCACCCGTACCGTCAGCCGGATGGCGTGAACCACTGCGCGGCGGTGAACGGGCACTGCTCGCACCTGTGCCTGCCGGCGCCGCGCCTCGCGTCCGCCGCCACGCGCCCCACGCCCAACGCGCCGCGCGTCTCCTGCGCCTGCCCCACCGGCCTGCGCCTACTGCCCGACAACCAGATGTGCGTCGAAGACAGTGAGTAACATTACCTTATGTGTTCGTTACAAAATTCCATTCCGATCAAACTCTTATTCACGGTCGGTCAATGTCAATGACCTATCTGTCGCTGGGAGCTGATGTCCACCAGGCTGATTTCAACCACCACGGCGACAACTACCGAATACAATAGTATCCCTAAGGCAGTTCGTCCCTGACACGACGCGCGACTCTCATTAGAATGAAAGCTCTATGAGGAACCGTAGCCCGACGTGAAGGTGTTAATTTTGATGTCACCGAGATGGAAAAAAATAATTTGTAGGCAGTCAACAAAGCGCGTCTGGTAAAGATCCCTGGCAAGTATCAATGCTGTATATTTATTTTATTATTCCGATATTATATTGCTCCGAAATCGGAGGAGGGGTTGGATGCAGTGTCAGAGACGGCACGCAACACAGCGTAATTTTATCAAATGTTGGCTTCAACCCAACTATCTGCCAACGTACGCTAACCACTAAGTAGTGATTGGATTAAGACTGGATGATAAACTATGGACAGATATTTGTCATAACTTGCATAGTCTACTTCACTCTACTTCACTACCACTATATCAGCCTATTTAGTCCACTGCTGAAAAAACCGGCATATTTTTCTTGACAGAACTACCCATACTCACCACGCTGGACAATCGGAAAGTGCTAATATCCACACCTAAGTAATGCGGCTCCCCATTTCTAGTCTGTGGGATTTGGGTTCACCAAATTTGAATTGAAATCCGCCATCATTCGCTCGCCAGAATCTCGTTTGGGGGTTGTCAGGGTGCACCCCGTGCAAGTGATGTTTACATTTAGAGAAAGTGATGGTTGTTTTCATCGTAATATCTTAAGGATTTTTGTGGTGGCGACTTAGATCTGTGCTGAGTACATCGACAATGAGTCAATAACTTACTTATTGAGGAATGTATATGTCGCGGATTCAAAGGGATTGCCATTTAAATGGCCGTTGTTATCGTCCGATACGTGGTTTATTTTTTAATCTGTCAGTGCACACTTCCGGCGCCGGCGCTGTCCCGAGAGCAAGCACCGATCACACGCACTACTGACAGATACAGTGACATTGACTCTGACAACCTCACGTCAAGACGTCAATCACGTTGTGCGGTGTTGTCATTTTAATAAAATAAGTGACGTCGTATACCCGCGTAAATTGATTATCTCTGACATATGTTTACACAACAAAATTACACTAGGTTCTCTAAGTCGTTTTATGATATATAAATATTTCTAAAAATATAAAAAACAAAAATTTTATATCAAAGATATTTATAAAAATTTATGGATGATAATAATTTATAAAGCACGAAAGGGAAGTGAGCGGAGCGCAACCGAGCTGTTTCTTGTTGTTTATATGAGTATGAGTAAAGTAAACAGGTATTACACTTTATTTAAAATACAACTATAATTTACTTTATAAAATTACAATGCGCGGACACCGACACATAAAAGGGATACCATGAAGTTGGTTGCTAATTGTTTTTTCTCAAACACATTTTTTTATTGTTAGGAGTAATACATTTCTACGCACTACGCAAAATATTATTATGAGAAATGGCTGAAATTTCTTCGCCTCTTTATCAAAAAAAAATTAATCAATTACGTTAAACGATGATACTAATTCAAAAGTTCTGGAAGGAACCTTACTTTTTCGAAAACTGCTCGTTTGTCTCTTTCTAGCGGTATGTTAAACAGTTTCCTAACAACTTTGTATACAGGGGACCACGTGGCTTAGTGGGAGGCCTGAGCTGACTGCCGACTTCTGGATTCGAATCTAGTATTTTTGCAACACATAATACTGTTATTGATTTTCGGATGATTTTTAGATATTTTTTTTGGATCAGTGGTCAGATCATTTTAGTAACTATGGTGGAGCTCATTATCGATTTTATTACCACCAAAGTTACGCAATGAACCCCTGAATGTATTGTATTATGTTCCGTATCTCTAACACTATATCTTATATGAAAAGCGTTACGGGATCTTCATCGGATACGGGAAGGTAAAGACGAGGGACAAAGTAAATCCTCTGTTTTTGTGCGAATAAGCTACGGTAAGCTAATTCCATTCATTATCAATAATAAAAAGACGATAGGCCGCTGAATTATAGTCGTCCTTCTACATTTCAATCCGGTTCCAGGGACAAGGTTGTAATAAAACGTAACTACATGATTGTAGCGTATGAAGGTTACTAAACTTGGGTTGATGGATGTGAGTTTCCACATTCCATAGGTTGGATCGACTGGCTCTTTGTCGACTTTAAAGATAAAAATTTATTGCAGCTGAATTCTTTCTAAGAATGTGCAACTTTGTAAAATTGTAAGACTGATATGCAAGCAAAGCCTTTTTTCATATGATTGATAATAAAAAAACATCTGGCAAGTGCGAGATGGACTCGCTCACCGGGGGTTTCACCACGGGGTGCAACCAGGAAAAATATCAGTCTTATGTATTTACCAAAAAAAAAATGTGTTCTTTAATTTAGTTCGGGATCCTCAGCGCGAACCCGAATCACACTTGGACTTCATTATTACTTGTTTTACTTGAAAATTTGCACTATAATCATGCCAAAATAAATACAACGATTGTTTGAAATAGCTAATAGCAAATAAAAACCTCGAAAATAAACACCTTACATGTATGAAGACAAGCTGTAATTTAAACTTACATATATAAAAATATGTTTTCTTACAAATTCAACCGGCTACCTATTACGGTTCAATAGGTACTGCCTTTTAAAGTTAGGGCAGACGGATGGACGGACAGACGGCGTAGGCTTGGTACTGTGACTTCGTACGATTCCCTAAAAATGGTACTTATTTAATTACAATCTTACATACGTTCTTTTATTGAAAAGAAATAATTTTAAATCTGTATTTATGCAGAAAACAAATATCTTTAGCTTTTTATTGTATACATATCTATATTTTACAAAATCATAATTATGAAAATTATAATTTATCAATGTATTATAATTATTTTTTTACTTACTAAACAGAACATTTTCAATCCATTGCAATTAGGTTTCCGGCTACGACTACACCACTCTGCTAATTACTGACGATATGTGTTCGGCACGTGGAAGGGCCGTATAGGTAGCTGCAGATGGTAGATGTTGGATAAATTAACAAATAATAATCAAAAACCAAAAAGTTAAAATTTATAAAGTCGTCATATAAGAAACATTTATTTTTCTGTGTCGTGAAAATGGTAAATAATATAATTTAGTATAACAACAAATAATAAAAACCGCCGAAGTTTGAGTCGGGCTCCCGCTGAGTATCCGGAATAGAATGAAAGAAAACACTAATTTTTTTTGTTGTAGTTACCATATAATATAGCACAAATATATTATGTGGTTGTAAGGAAACCCTCGGTGCGCAAGTCTGCCTCGCACTTGGCCGGTTTTTTTTATCTTATAACTTATAAGTTATAAGAGTACGTTTCACTCAAAAACCTGTTAAGTCGTATACTACACTAATATTGCCTTCGGCACGTTTTTAAATTGAAAACCAGGAATCTCGTGGCATGTCCCTTGTGCACTGCTGGCGACTAAACCTTCCAACATATGAAATAATAAATTGATCATGTTTTCGTCATTGCTCTACTAATATCGAAGGAAAGAAAGGCGAGACAGAAGCATTGACAAAATGAGTTCGATGAATACAGTAAATAAGAACCAATGAGAGCATCCGGATGCAAGTATTGCTGTTAACAAGGGTTAATAAAAAAGACATTAATTGTCATTGACATCACGCAGCCGGCATAATAATGACGACGCAGCAGATTCAACATTCGGCCCACTCGGGAAATTACTACTCGCATTCCTTTGCAATTATGAGATCTGTGATTAGTCATAGGGGAAACGATAAATAATGAGCTAATTGTACTCGTGTGTTGCACCTCGCCACACAGACAATTATGACACGGAAATTTGATATTTCATAAAACTATCGACTTGTCCTGACTTTGCACGCATGGATTCTTCATGAAATTCTCTGGTTTTTTTTTGGTGTTCTAACGGTGTACGGAACCAACGATCTAGGTGTCTCGAGTTTGCATCTTACAAACAAATATACTCACTCTTTTTACATTATAAATACATTAAATATTAAAGAGTCAAGCCTTTTTGTTATCATAGAATCATCTGCGGTCGGTCTATTCTTAATCGTATTGAATACGTAAAGATAAAAAGTAACGAGTGTCTCAACACTTACGGCTATTTGTTGCCACAGTTGCCACACATATCACGGAGCTCAGCTTTAACGAGGGCTATGACCTCCCTTGGACCTTCTTTTTCTTCTTCAACAAACAACAATCATTCCATTACTGTAGCCCTCCACCGTCAGGATTGGTCATAAGTCATAAGACCCTTGGCAAGCGGGTTGGTTGGCGATCGCAGTACTAGACACCTTGCTTCTTAGACGCTGCTGCTAACCATCGTTCGGGATAATTTAGGCCTCGAGGTTGTTAATCCCTCGTCTATCGGACGCCATGTCATTTTTCTGACATTTGTCTAGGTCTATTATTATTTCCAACAGGATGAGATGGCGAAGGTTAGGTTTAGAGTCTCAGTCTAAAATAGTTTATTATGGATCCCTTAATTTGCAAAAAGTGACTGATCTGTTTTAGGGCTCGGTCTATTCCGATAGGTATGAAAAACTTAGATCTTAAGAATTCATATTACGCGTATAGACGCCAGCTACTTTTGCAATGTTATTTAAAACAGAAAATATTTAGTATTTTCTGTACACCTACGCCTTTTACAAGAGCTACTGTTATACTGTTCTCACCTGTTAAACAATGGAAATCTATTGTCGTAGATTTTTCTTTTATTATTATTTTATTTTTCCATAAAATATTTAAATTTGAACTTTTCCCTCAACATGTTAAATTTTTTTAAAGACCAACTCATGTACATATAAATAGGATTTACAATCACTAGGTATATTTTTATTTATTTTTATAAGTGTATACGGACAGTTTTTGTATGTATCTGTTGTTTGTTAACAAATCGACTCAGTTTTGGAAATAACCTATCGGTAGAACCAGCAAGGAATATCTAACAAATCAATCATTCCTTATTTTTTAAATCCTTTTTTGAAAATGGTTTAAAAATTATTTAAGAACTAACATCCTTCTTATATTCGGTTTTAGTTTGTTGTGTTGGAGTAACACATAATATAATTCTGAACGATACACGAGTAAACTAGCAAGGCTTATAACCATAACATTAAAGATATTAATTACCAGACTCACCGCCAACCCCAGGCTCCCTAAGCAGTCTACTACTGGAGGTCTGTCACAAATTTAGAGGATTCGACATAATCTCACTTGGCAGGAGGGCTTGGCAGACGCAGAGGCATCTCGTCATGCACTTTTTTTTCTCTTGCGTCTTGCACCCGACAAAGTCCGCCACCCTGCTGCAATACGGGATGGCGAACATTTTCCATATCCTCGAAATATATTTTTATTCCTTATCAAAAATGCAGATTTCCTAACGATGTATTTCTTCACCGTCGAGCATGGGGTAAATGCAGCACTTAAAATTACAATTGCACTGAAATAGGAACCCAGGTCTCTCGCGTACTGTGAAATTAAAGCGGACGCCCAGACCCCTGCGCTTTACCATCTGTTTTGTCGTCTGTGTCTGATATATTTAAGGCGGTGCTTACGTCATACGTCGAAGGCTATGAAATTATTCCATTGTTTATCTTTTACGTGGTAGATTCGCTTATGCTAGTACTACACGGCAAGAAAATAAGTTTGTCAGTAGCAATGTTTTTAATTGTAAAAACAAGGTATATGAAAGAAGGGTGTATGAAAAAAGGTTAGGTATGCACTTTGGTTTAAAAATAATAATTAAGTAGGTAGTAAAATATGTCTTGTAAAATATTACGAACCATTGTCAAGTCGCTATCGACGACGAGAGATTATACTTGCCAGTATGGCGGCGAAGGATATAGTTACAGTTATACTTTGTACTTTAAGATCTTTTTAAGCTCCTACCTACCTATTGTACATTTTAAGTCCTATTAACAATAATGCTTAGGCAATTTTATGACTTGTGTATAATTAATTTAATTTAATACTAATTTGGTAGACCTCATGACGTACGTCACTTAATAGTAGTTTTCGTTCATTTGCCGTCAAAAATTTACGTATTGTATAAGTACATGAATGTTTATATTTTGCGCTCACAGTTGATAGAATTTGTAAAAATACCTACGGTTCGGCGCATCAGCGGTCGGCATTCGGCTGCTGCGTAAGGTAACACGTCAGCCGGTGACGCCATATCGTACGATGTTTGCATCGTCATAATTATTATACTTCTCCGATCTGCACTGCTTACTAATCAAACATGCCTGTTATGTTTGGAATATACCAACACCGTATCGTATAGGTCTTATCAGGTTATTAATCAGCAACATGTGACAAAATTATTAGTCATTTTTGTTTTTAAAATTGATAACTTCGAGTGAATTGATACACTACTTACGTTTACTTACGCTATTTACGAGAATGCTGATATAGTAATAAGCAGATAGGTGTACCTGTACCTACTCAATTGAGTAGGTGGGTATTTATGATAACTAATACGACAGCGTAATTAGGTATTTGGCTTATCGTCGTGCTTTAGACATTCCGCAGACGTTGGTTTATAGGTATCTAACGAGGTCTAAGAGATTACACTTATTTATTTATACTTTATTTGTATACCTTAAGAATGCAATACATAGTTTAGTATTTATCCTGAAATTTGATTAAGGTATTTAAGTAATAATTAAGTATAATCCTATTTAAAATGCTATTACGTGATTGATAGGTAGGTTAATTTCTTGGAAGTTAGGGTATGTCTGGCTATGGTTATTCGATTTTGTATCAAAATTGCAACATAGTACATAACAGGGTAGTGTGTTTAGAATGTTACATATGCATAGAATATACTTGGAAGAATATACTGGAAGCTAAGTCGGGAAGTTACGGAAATTTTTTTTTACCCATATTACTTCCAACCAATAAGGCTCATTTTAGTGGGTAAGGTGACGTGACGTCACATCACGCCACCTTTCGTTAGTCAATAGAGGCGCGATCCGGCTTGCCGCTCACCGCATAGAGTAGGCGTGACCTCACTGAAATATATTACGATATTAATATTTATAATTGATTTCCTAATTTTTCTAACGGCGAAGTCAGAAACATGGTGATAACTTCCAAATACTATAGGCAGTCGTCAATGTCAGCTGCACAGTAAATAGAATGGGATGGTACAACATCAAATTAAATCTTATGTAAATATGGTCTGTAGAGTGAGTGTACCAAAATTTCAAAGCCCAGTCTTTGCATCGCAATATGCGCCTTGTCCACGCGCGCGTTATTATCCAAAATCACGATACTTCACAACGTTTTTCGATCTTTTAATTATTCTAGCGTAGTATTCTCCCGTTACAGAAATACCTTTTTCTTTTTAACCAATCAAAAAGATTCCCTCGGAATTACAAAACACTGGCCAAAATATTTCCCACATTTACCGCAGTGGTTGTCTCAGCAAGCTGTCCCACCCTGGGATGTTTTCCTAGCGAGTGTCAGCCTTGCTCTTGTTTTCTTAATTTAGTTACTTAACCAATGATAGCACTTGATTGTTTTGAAATTTTCTTTAATGTGTTTGATCAATAATTATTTAAAATTGTAGGCAACATTGATTTTGCAATACATAAGTTTACTGGCTCAAATTGTTACGTTGCTTTTTGTATATTTTGTTATATTTTAAGTCCATTATCGTTGTAGCTATATACTATCATTATTAATCATTACAAAAAATACTTAATTATAAAAAGAGTAAAAGTTTAAAACACAATGTACTTTACATTTTCGTTTACTGCAGACAAAACTCAATTTATTTAATCGTAGAGCGCGTGTCGTATCGCGCACAGTTAAATTGACAGTCGGGGAATGGTTGTTGGGAACGTCATTGGCGAATAGCATTTGACAGTGCCGCGGCCCGACAATTCTTCATTCATTTAGTTTCACTTCGTGGCGGAGTTCGTACGTAGATATTTACGTTGGACTTACAAATGATCAAGTGACCGTCTATTCTAAAATTTTAAATTTTATTCACAATCAAGGACAAGTTATAAAAGTTGTATTATAATAAAATCTACAGATGCAATAAAACCAGATGTGGCGGTGCATAATTCGAGTAATGGTTCAAATGAACCTGTAATAATTCAGGAAAAACCTGTAAGCAGTGAGTATTCAACCTCCCTTATCCAGTTTTGTTTTCTTAAACCAATGCCCTGTCCTTATTTATTAATCGCTCTTTAGTTCTGTTCAATGTTGTGATGACCGTAATTTTTTTTGATACTTTACTTTTTTAATTTATTTTTATCTTGAAAAATTCGTTGTCGCCACAACTTTGGACGTGTTTGCTTAATAAATTGATACATACATTTACACTTCATCTTATAAAAAGTTTTGTTATCATTTGGTGATCGGGTTTAATAAAATAACCTCGTCTGCATTTGCAGCATCACTGTCCACTAACATCATGGTTTAGTTTGAATGAGCATCCAATTTCTGTGTGTCTTCAACTTGGGAATCATTGCTTGATTTACAGGGCATGTCAAGTACCTACTTTGCAAACTGATGACTTACACTATTACAAGGGAAACATTAAAAAGCGTGTCCAACACATATGGTGAATTTACAAAGAGAAGGGCTAGGCCTTCTCTTGAAGTTGGGACGAACTTTTGGAGAAATAATAAACTCAACAGACGAGCCTCAAGTGCAACAATCACCACCCACACCCACAGCTTACATAAAATCTGAACCAATGAAGGTGTATTGGGAAAGTGATAAAAAAGAGTTGGACAACAGAAACCAACAATTCATAGATCTTTTCTTGAAGGGTTCTGCACTGGAAAGGATTCCAGACACAACTGAAGAGTCCGTAAAAGAGTCTCATTATAATTTGGAAAGACTGAGACAATTTTTGCCAGATACATTAACTTATAATAATAAGGGTAAGGTATAACATATGAAAATTCTGCTCTAATTAAAATACTCATTAAAAAAGAAGACACACAGATTTGTTTTGAACTCCATGCATGTTTCAGGTTTATCTTAAATAATAATAATAGTCATTACATTGGGGGAATTAATACTTTATTATGCTGACAGTAGTTAAAATTATCATGAAAGTATTGCTTTTTTTAAATATTGCTTAACAAATGGGTTTAGGATGTCATTGATTATCATGTTCTTATTTATAAATTAGAAATTATATTTTAAATGTAAATACTAAAAATATGGTCAAATACCATAGAAGTAGAAATTTTGTAAAAGAATAAACTATTAATAACACCATGACATTTATTTAAAAAATTCTTGAATTATATCACTTAATATCTACATTAACCTAAGAATTGTTGTTCACAAATCTAAATATAACCAAATAGTGTATGTGTATCTCAAAATATCTTTAGCCATAGATTCATGGTTAAAATAAAGATTAGGATCAAGTTAATTTATGGTGAGATATAATGAGATTTTAATTAACCAGCATGGTCAGTAACCACATTCAGCCTGGCCTCATTATCATAACAATTGTCTAATATAGCATTCAATTCATGCAATTGTTACCATGTTTTGAAAAAAATGCTTTGTTATTATTTGTATACTTAACTTCCTACCTTTCCTATCTTATGATCTTGCTATAATATCACCATTCTATTACTGTACATTACCTAAGAACCTACAAAATCCTTTCAATTACAAAATACGTTACATTATTCAAAATTTAAAAACTATTCCACTTTTAAATTTAGATTCAGGTATTTAGATTGGTAATCTGATACTGTAATATATTTTTTGTATGTTTAGCTGCTACTCTTCTGAAATTTAAAACTGTTTTGTCAACTGTAAATCTAAAAGCTGTGTTTATTCTACAAGAAGTAGCACTTTTAAATCATACTATGTATTTTTTGTATATGATATTCTTTGACAAAAAAAAATCAGACTCATGTGGTCTGAAATTTCTATTGAGTTTCGAAATAAAATATTCCTACACCTATGTTTGTATCTAACAATCATTATTACCTGTGCTTACTATCCATCATGGTGGTGGTAATCTAACTTATAGAGTGTTTTAACATGTTTGTCAGTTATTTTTAATTAATCTATTGGTCTTTGCAATACACATAAGACAAAAAAAAATGCAGACATTTTCTCTGCAGTTTCAGTAGCATAGATCAATAAGATTATAATGTAAGCATGTGAATATTGTACAAGTACAATATATTTTTTCATTTTCCACAGGTGTACCAGAAACTCCCAAAACAAGCACCGGAATCTCAAGTAGCGGCCGTGATGCAGGCGTCGTAGCCGGCATTGTGATTGCAGTCATCACAGGAGTCGTCATCCTTGCTGCACTGGTAATTGTCCATTACCTCATTTCAAAATTCTGTTTTTTTTATTAGCTCTAAACCGATTTAAGACTAAAACCTTTAATTCACTATTAGATACATTAATTTTCTAGGTTTCAAATTAAATCCCCTTTTCCTTTATAGATTCCGATCCAAGAATGGGTCTTTTGGTTGTTTGTTTTTGCAATGTTAATTACAGGATAGCAAAAAATATAAAATGAAATTTACACACATGTGTTAAACACTTACTTGCATTAAAATAAAATACTATTTATAAATATATTTTAAATGTATTCAACTTACTAGAACTTCTTTTATATTGTTATTTTTGTGCTTAATAATATTAATAAGGACAAAGTGGGTGGGTTAGGATGCGAACTACGAAACATGACGTCGATACCCACCACTCCATGTCTTATAATTAGTAATGTTACTTAAATAGCAAAAAAAAAAGTATTATTTTTACTCCAAATGAAATATGATTAAAGTAGCGCTTGAGTTGTATAGAAATGGATAAGAATTATTGACGAAAAGTGGAACCTAATGTGTGTCATCAAATGACTAACAAAAAAATTCTAATATTCATTACACGAAAAGTCGCTTGCATTTGCTTTCATTTCGGCCTCGGGCACAATACAAACTTCATCCGTCTTACATGCCTGTCGTGAAGGGTGAAGTGGTCGCCTTGGTCACTTTAGAATGTAAACTAGCATCACTCACCAATTCCTCTCAGAATTTAAACATTATATTGGGATCAAAGAAAGAGTTGTTCAACATCATCGAAAAATTCAAAGCCATTTAATTTATCGCAATTACAGTTAGGCATGCATGATATACTTTATCTCATAGTTAACATTACAGTACTTTGATTGATTTTACTTGAGAAACCCATCTATTTAGCGAGTCGCAATGTAAAACTGATAACCTATCAAATAATCCAATTGGTGAAACAATTGCGTTAAATACCTCAGTGGGGTATTAATTGACATCAATTTTCGCAATTTGCTCGCATCGTGGCCTTTATGAAGTAAGGCGTGTAAGGTTTAGATTCAGTTTTCTTGCGATCATTTAGTTGTTATAGGGGACATCTATCTGTAAGAGACTAATCTTACAGACAGATGTCCCCTTTCTTCAGGAACGGCTTGACGTTATAATTCGCTTTGAATATGAGTTTATCCCTAATTTCCATTTCATTTCAACTATTCGCATAAATGCGAAATTTTATTACAATGAGATAGTTAGAGATATTTTATCACACTTACCGATTCCCTTATCCAAACCACATAAGAGTTGTTGTTGACCTATAACTTATACTATAATATAAGTTAATGTAATGGGAGGGTATCAAGGCATAAACTATATAAAACTTATTTTTACTTGTTAATAAATGGTATTAATTGACAATAAATAGATGAAACGATTTTTGTCGTAATCACTACAATAATGCTGTGATATCTTAACTTGCTAAACTAGATATTGACATTTAAAATTGTATAACTTGAATTTTGTTTGTTTTAGGTCGCAGTTGTTATGTACCGCCACTACGTTCACCGCAACGTTACCTCTATGAACTTCGACAATCCGGTGTATAGGAAGACTACGGAGAACCAATTCGCATTGGAACAAAATGGGTATGCACCGGGCAGCAAACTATACCCGAGCACCGTGGGCGAAGAGGTGAGAGCTCTTACTGCTATGGAATGTACACTCAACATACAAAACAGTCTTAGATAAGTCAAGCAAACCTCGCGGCACCCCTCCGTCATGGAGACAATTAACTTAAGTGGATGTTTTAGATCACTGACCCGTTTTGATTATCCTTACATTTTACAAAATATTAATTTTAGACTATTAACACCTTTGACCTACAATTACGTACAATGAAATCACACATGACCCCAAAAATGTTCTGATCGGAAATTATTGTAAATAGCAACTTTATAGGATTTACAGTAAACATGTATGAGGTCTGCCTAAGACATTTTAAATTCGAAGTATTTATAGTTACATTTAATATGGATAAATTTAAGGAATTTATAGAGAGTATTTTCGTTTAGTTATAAGAATTACGGCAGAATGAACGTGCCAACATTTTTACCGTATCAGTATTAAATAATAGTTGGCAAATTATATTTAAATATAGAATAATGCTGTAAATATTCCCTTTGAATGGCTGTTAATTTCGTCAATTGCGATCGCACCATTTTTATAACAATTTACTGCGAAGTAACTTTATTTTTCATGCAATGCCATGCGAGAATTTTTCATTGGTAAGTATCGTAGACTATGAAAGTAGTTTTTAATTCAACTGTTTAACTTTATTTAAGCTGTTTTGTGTAATTGTATTCACTATAAAATTGTCGGTGTTAAAATATTCTACAATGTATTGTGGATTATCTAAACATGTGCACCAAAATGTGAATAGTAAAAATAGGATCACTTCTTGTAACTTAATTTTTTTTAGATTTTTTCTTTATTAGTATCCTTTTGGAATTTATTCATTTTAATGAGATAGTTTCGCGTATCCTAAATGAAATGGTAATCTTTACTTCTATATATACTAAGATATAAAGACGTAACAGTATTTCGTTGTGCACGCTAATCTTCAAACCCACTGGACTGATTTTGATATGATATGTTTCTTATGATGTTGCGTAGCAGAGGCTTAATTTTTTTATATAATTCTTTTTTTTTAATTTCTAACCCGGGCAACGTCGGGTACAACAGTTAGTAGATGTATAAATCGAAATTTCGTATCAGAACCTTTACTGAGTGTGTCCACTACACCCGAGATTAATGTTGGATGCATTGAAATTTTCATAAAAATGGCTAAAATTCTAATTATACATTTTGAACACTCATAAGAACTTGTAGAAAGCAAAGTATGTTTGTGGAACAAAAGCACAGAGGTGTTCAAAAATAACCACGGATATCGGTCGTGGTGGCGCTCTATCGGCGTCACGTCGTCCCGAACTCTGTCCGAAATAATCTCGTTTTTCGGTGACGGCGCGCCAAACGTCCTGACATGTCGTGCGGCAAATATTCTTGTGAGTGTGAAAATGTGAAATCTCGTAATAAATTCATTAAATAGAACTATACAACCGATCTGCTACGAATGATTTGGCTCAGAAGCCACAGGAATAAATAAATAATACCGACTAGAAGATAATCTGCCCAGTGACTACAAAAAATATTCCTTAACACCTATGATTGTCACTTATCCCATATTTAATTAACACACAAAGTAGGTTTTTATATTATCCTAATTTATTTTTATTTCTTTATTATATTCTTTAACATAAAAAAGAATAATAAACACTACCAGAAACTTGGAAGTTTTGACTTCCGGAATCAAAAAAAATCAACAGTCCACTGCGAGATCCGAGAGTAGACAAGCTTGAGATTAACTCCTTGCCTCGCAACCATTTGACTGTCCTGGTATCGCTAACCTGCCTGACCATCCCTCCGATACATAAGGTCGGAATCGCAAGTTAAGTCTGGAGTGACAGCGTTGGGTTGAAACTACTAAAAATGTCCTCTATAGTACCTCCTTGTTATTGGGTAAACGGTTGTGAGGATTTTATATATAATTATAGATTTATACCACCTGCTAAAGGCCGCTTGATTTTTCTTTATTTCACTTTGTTTACTTGATGAACTCACTGGTGTTGCTCTAGAGTTTTCTTACGCCAGCTAACCAACATGCACACATTACGACATTATAAATGTGTCGTTGAAATTTACTGGTTTTCACTTGAGAGACATTAAACTGTCTATGCAAATCCCAAATATTGAGCCAACAGAGTGATGGAACTATATTAAGACATCAGACGTTACGTATAGCTTTGTCCCGCTTTGCGGGCTCGTCGGTTGAAACACGCTTAGTCATTTGCATAACGGACATCTAATTTTTTTTGTTTTCTTTGCAGGCACAAGAACCTCTTAACACACCAGGCACAAATGACTATGTATAGTGCAAGAGCTGGCACTAAATACGTTGTAATATCATTAAACGTGAAAAGAAAAAGAAGGACATGTGATACTCGAAAGTAGTGTTATTACCAGTGAACGGGACATGGTTAATGTTTTCGTAGTGAATTGAAAAATTTGATTACTAGTGGGAAGTTAAAGAAGACAGCAAAGTAAAAACAAGTTGTGTGTTATCAGCAGAGGCTTCCTAAAACGGATCTCAAAAACACGACCGAGTACGCGTAAATGTCAAAATGTTTCAATTCAACCGAGAATGTACTTTTGTACAATGGAGACATTACTTTCGTATATTCGCATAGAGAAATGTTGCCGTGATAAATATTCTCATTTTTTTAGACTGTGAATAGTTTAGAGGCCATCAAACTTTTGCTTATTACAAGCAACACAATTCAGCTCACTATAATTATTTAAATAACTTTTAATCTTTTTATATTCAATTTTAGTTAATATTACACAGTGTATATATTATATAAAAGAGCTGTGCTGATCAAACTAACTTTTAAATCGAATATTATACTTTACATTTTGTAGATAAATGTACTTACTTATTAGAGAAATTATTAAGGAGAATGAATTATGAATTTTATTTTATGTGTATAATATTAATTTCTAATCATGCATCTAAAAGGCTATAATTTAGTTTTCTATTTATTTCATTAACTGCACATTTTTTAGAGCTATTATTTATTGAAATTTTAAAATGGGTGTTTTGAATTTTGCTTATAAATGTTATATATAGAGAAGTAGACTATTTGCAATTCTGTAATAATTGTGCCAAATTGTATAGTACCGCTAACAAATTGATGTCTTTAAAAAATATTCTTCTAGTAGAAATTTGTGGTAGATATTAAGTCGAGGGTTAGTACGCAATTATATTTATTTCAATATACTTTATGGAGAGTGTTATACATTAATACAGTTTTCAATGTTTATATATTTTATGTGAAGGTTGTGTTTTGCTATCCAATATATTATGTACTATGTATTCTATTAGTATTAGTAGCAGTTGCTTATAAATGGGAATGTGATTTAATCGAGCAAATCCTGCCAGATCCTCTAAAACATTAATTATAGATCTATTTGGTAATGTAATACAATTACAACATTTAATACTTGATGTGCACATTTCTTACAATATACCTAGCTCAATAAGTGTGGTCACTGAACAAATTGTGTAAATATTGTCATTAAAATTATATGTAAAACAAGTATTGCGATTTTATTTACTTACCTGCGTCATTTTTACTATATACTTCTGCTAAACATTTATTTGAAACAACAATACAATTTGTTATTTATGTTTAAATACTTTGTAATCACCATACAATGTGTGCACCATACAATGTGTGTGCTCATATATTTTAACATATCCTTAACATACTCGTTAATGATATAATTTGATTAAATTATGTAGTTCATGCAGGTTTGCCCACGATATATTTTCCGTAAGCATTACTACGCTCGACGATTAAAAGTACCAATGAACATTTAGTAGCCGTTGAAGTTTAGTGGTCAGGGCGCTCGTAGGTACACGAGTGACCTGGCTTCGATCCCCTGTGCCGGCATCATTACATTTGTTAATATTTTGAACGCCACTGTCTATAATAGACTACAAATGAAAAACCAACGACGGCATGTGGACAATAAATACGAAATAAAGATCTTAACTAGGTACTTTTATTTACATATATCTTAGGATTTAAAACGAACGTTTTAATAATATTAAAAATTGAATTTTCTTCCCGTGGGTGTCGTAAGAGGCAACTTTGGAAAATCTCGAAACATACGAGATCAAAATTAAGCAGGCCGTTGACGCAGCAGTGTCTAAGGTGCGAGGTGTCTGCTACTGCGAGCGCCAATCCTCATGTCGCGAGTGTGGCGATTATGCCAATTACTTATGGGAGAGGTGCTACAGGTATGGTAAACTGATTAAGTTATGTTAATAATAAGAAAGTACATTCTCAAAAAAAAACTTTCGCACGCATAAATAATTTAATGTTTTGTGAATCTGTTTTTTGCCATCGACTGCTATGAATTTTTACGATGGAATCTAGGGAAGTACTGATGCGTCTATGTCGTAGTGTGCGAAAGGTTAGCAGTTTTAATTTACCATGTACCATAGTAACATGCGTTTGGAAAAAAAATAATCAAAAAATATTATTTCGGAGACATAATAAGTCCGCCAGCCCACAGCAGGAGCAGTGTTGTAAATCCGTCCATTAATTATAGAGTTGTGGAACATGAACTGGCACATACTAGTATAAGTATAGTGTCTTCCATGCTACCATGCATGCTTTTGTGGCCCGTTCATGGAAAGGGCTAACGGCTATATGATGAAAATGTTGGCTTTGGAACGGGATATCCAGTCTATTTACGGGCAAACCCATCAAGAAATCCTGCCGGCGCTTTCTTGGACAGGCCTTTGTTCAGCAGTGGACTCGAATAGGCTGATGAACCAGAAACGTTTTTTGGTAGAATATAGTAAAACATGAATTTTTTTTATTAATATACAATAAATGTTCAATATATTCAACTGATCTTGGTGGTAAGACTCCTTTTCTGCTTAGGACCTACCGGTACACCCCCCGACCCCATCGCGCAGTAAGTTCTGCATTGATGTCTTCGAAACTCGCCGAGGTCGCATGGGCGACGCAATGAGCGCCGGACACTATGTTGTGTGTATGAAATGAATCTCGTGACGAGCTTCAAACCTTTAAATTACCCCCGAAGCGTTAAGCGAGTGAGAGTTTATTCATTGGGCGGTTTGCAATACTTATCTATCCGGGCAAGCGGGATGGTCAGCGCAGTATCAGTACCTTCGCACTAGTCGTTCACGCATCTTATAGACTAGAAATAAATATATATATGTATCTTATTTAATAACACTAGTTCAACAATTCGAGTTAACCACTAAACAAAAAAAAATTACCATTTCCTTCTGCATCCCATTTAGAAATAAAAAATCAAAACACTATATTTTGTGTTATTTATGTTGTTAGCTTTAACTTAGACAGAAAAAAGATAGTATTGTTATCATTCTGTTTTTCCTTTTTGATCGTGTATCCCTTTATATAAATTTTTAGTTATTCATTAAGTTCTAAATTTGTGAAATAGTTCGGCCTTATATTTATTGTATTTCATTTTATACATCGATCTTAGTTTACATACCATGTATATGTATATAAATGATATATAAAATTCTATGACAGCTGGTATGACAATCTCTTATAGTTTTAAAACTTTAACGTATATATTTGTTAAATCTATAAGCAAATTAATAAGTCTGCCCGATATTAAAATTTTTGTTTTTGATTAAAATTTATATCTAATGTGGATATTCTCTTGTCAGTCTAGAAATTAACATCGACTTCAATTAGATAAAATTAAGAACGGTGACGATTTGGAGTTCTGTTGGTGGAAATGCCAAAACACTAAACAATTGTCAAGGAGTCGAACATTAAGGAACTGAGGTGGCCGTAGTGCCACAAGCTCTCTCCTATAATCTTGGAAGTGGCAGCTTAAAAGCCGTCGCTCTATTTGTTCTTGTGTGCCTCCGCCCGCGTGCTCCCGCTACGTGAAACCTACTGACTCACGGCTCACGGCTCTTCCCTTCAGACCCATCCTCTTCCGCTACCGGCCTGTTTAATGTCCGTAGCCAAGACCAACGTATTGGTGGAATATAGTGACAGAAAACCTGCTAAATAAAGTGACAATCAAACGTTTTATAGTTTTTAGGATTTTTATTAAATTTATATATCTTTTTAAGTCTTTCAATGTACTTAACCCGTATTACGTGACAATATTACATAAGAGTACATATACACATATATACGTAATATCACCAATGTGAATCGGTTAACATGAACAGAACATGTCATGTAACAAAGTGTCCCAAAACATCACTTTTCTCTTGGTAAATGCAGACAAGACCTAAACGGCGTCGTGACGGTGTAAAGTTTAATTTTAGGTCATCATCGTCATTAACATAAATAATCAAAAAGTTAAAATTGAAAAAGATTAGCTGTATAATTAGCAGTTATATTACATATAAACGCCCCGCTCATTTATATTACACGACATCTTTATAAATAAGCGATTATCAGTTACAAAGACCAGTTTTTACCAACACGGTGCATGCATCGCGTAAAATTAATAATCTGTCAGAATCAAAATTCTTACCATTTCTTCTTTGTGTTATTTTTTAATAAAAGCAATAGTTTCCAAAAGTTTAGTTGCAAGAGAATCGAAACCTTCTCCTAATAACTGAAAAAACAATTGTCAGTTGATGACATAAGACTGAATTTGAATCACTGTAGCTTATATATGTTAAAAGACATTTCTTGTAATAAGTAGAATAATACCTATATATAATATTGTGAATTTGCAAGATATTTATATAAATTAGAAGCATTCATTTCAAATCACACATAACCCCTCTTCCGACTAGACAGCGCCAACTAATACAGATTGCGTTCGCTGACCCTCCCACTCTCTACCCTGCACAACCCCCATTGTTACCTCATTCAATTACATGAATCGGACGACTGGTAGTAATATAAAGACTGTGCCCCTGCATAGGCCTAGTCTTCTGGCCTCTTCTCTGGCGCGTTCAGGCTTTACAATTACTCTTGGTGTTAGGAAACCATAAGAAATTTCAAGTTTCTGATATAACATCTATATTACTCTCGGTTACGTGATTCGACATGGAGCTTTAACATACGTCTTTGTCTGAATTCAATGTGCCTGAAGTACACAGCTTATAGCACAGCAAATTCAATTAGGGCTTAGCAAAAACCCTTAAAACATCATCGATTTTTTGTTATTTAAATATATCGTAATGCCAACTTACAATTTTTCAAAATAGCAGAATAAAAAAACAATCGACATTCCCCCGTAATTAGTCTGTGGGATTTGTGTCCGTCAAATTCGGATAAATATTTCGTCATCACGGGATTCTTTAACCAGACAACTTCATTTAAAAAAATACAAGACTACTTTTAAATTGTATTTAATGTAAATGGCCAGCTGTAGAAACTTTCAGAATGCCCCAAGTATTGTAAAACATCAGACCGTCGCGTAAAAAGGTATTAAATAAAGTGTAACAGTTACTCAAGACGCGTAGGAAGGGCTAAATAAGAAAATACGAGGGTTTTAACAAATTATCTTACAGGTTAAGAACATGACTTAATACATAAAAGTACATAATATTTGTAGAACTAAGGAATAATGTGTTATATTCTAACTTCATATAATACTCAAGTCTGTTTTGCATAAATAATATGCAAAACTGGTACTTAAATATAATTTTTGGTAAAATTTTGCAAGAGTTTTAATCATCACATGGTTGCTGTAAATCTACATAATGTAAAAATTAGATTATTAAAGAAAGTGAATAATGTAAACGGTTATTATAATTAATATATGAGTACTTAATAATTTGAATTTGTTCAAAGCAAAAAATTTTAATTAGTATATTATTATAGAAATATTCGTACTTTTCTATTTATTAACTATTCTCACTTCTCGTTGTGTTCCACACATTTTAGTAATACGCAGCTACCTTATAATTTAGTTATTGTTTGTTACCAATAACATTTTAAACAGATCAATTTACTACTGTTATCGAAAGAGACTGTAACATCTATAAAATAGTCAACAGTATTGGCAATATTTTTCAAATTTCAACTAAAGTTTATGTTGAGATTAAGTACTGTTATCATTGTTTATATTACTGTCATTATTAACTTCTTTACTCAATTCACTTTTCTTCTTCACTTGTGGAGACTTGTTCGCTTTCAATGACGTGTCCGGTTTCAATTGCAACAATCTGTATGTTTCGCATTGCTTGATAATATGTTTCTTGTATGCTTCAAAGGTGTTGGTAAGTATGTGTTTGCGAGCGTGATAGAACATCTGGTCGAAATGGTACAGGTTATGTCTGTAACAAAATTTTAAATTAAATATTATACTATAATTTTGTATGTGGTACAACCAAGCGGCTACTTTTGCTGCAGCTCGATGGACCGGATCGACCGCGATAGTACCATGGCCTCGCAGAATGCTGACGTGTATTAGAGTCATCTTGTGTTTCTGCGTTTCGTTCGGTGTGTGAGGTAATCAGAAACCCACTCCCCCTTCCCAAATATCCTTAAAGGCCGGTAACGCACCTGCAGCTCTTCTGGTGTTGCAGATGTACGTGGGCGTTGGTAATCACTTACCATCAGGCAAGCCCCGTGCTCGTTTGCAGGGCCAATTATTCCCATAACAAATGAACTCTGGCAAATTGAAAATAAGAATATTAAAATAAAAACCGATGTCGATATTAAAATAAAAACCGTTATCTAAATTATTAGTTCGTAAAAATCAATGTAGACATCCATAATATATGCTATATTGTAAATTCTAACTGATAACAGGAGTCATCAAAAGGTGTTCACGTACCAGTCGCTTAAAGTATAACTTATTGAATACATTTCTAATGTCATTGGGCAAGAAATTCCAGAAAAGTGTAGCCTGAACGGTAAAAGAGCTTCCAACGAAGACGGTAAGATGTTGTGGGATGCTAATCTTGTAATTAGAAGAGGAATGGAGAACCCGGTCATGGGCTGAAGAGAGATATTAAAATTTATCCTTTTCGATAAGAAGGTGATGTGGAATCGTTCAAGATGGAGAAGAGAACAAGCAGAATTCTGGAGTCATGTCTCTGTTGAATCTAGAGCCATTTAAGGAGAGAACGGTATTAAGAGTTATGATCATATTTACGAAGGTTGAAAATATATCGGATACGGTTATTGACAAAACGCTGTAGCTGAGTAAAAGAGGGGTAATATAATTTTTCTAAGTAAAGGTGTGATGAGCAAAAGGCATCACACAAAACAATAAGTTCTAATATGTGCGTTAAATACTCCTATACATATTCCTTCCCCAAACCATAACTGATCCCATAAGGCTCTTTTCTTTTCCACAATGTTGCACTAAGCTTTTTGTTTGCGTCATTTCCATATTTTGATCCTTTCATCATCTGGCTTAAGACAAAACTCATTAGTGTACTCTTCTCCAAGCATCATTATCCCAGTTTAGGTGTGTTCAAGCAAAATTGTACCATGATTCTCATTGACTTTGTATGAAAACTTTACCAACAGCCTTGTCTTCTTCTTGTGGTTTAGTGTTAACTGGCACTTGTCGACACTTAAACTACGGTGAGCTCCGGCATCAATATAAATGATATATCAATTTAAATTATATTAAATTGATCAAGTGATGGTTACGTAACGTTACATCACAAAAATGTGTTTGACAAAAAAATTAAAACCTAAATGGTAATTTGTAAAAAGCACAATACGCATTAATTAAATTAACAAATAATCGAAAAAATCCTTAAATTTTCAAATTATATGTGTTGATAAAGACGACCAGCATGCAATGAGAACATATTAAATATTTTAAAACTTTGATGTTTCTCTAAATATGGCAATGACAGTAAAGTTCCTAATGTGTGTGGGATAATAAATTGAAATTTAACAAAATATTAATAAGAAGAGATGGAAGATTTCCAACAGTGCCACAACTTAAGGTGCATGTGTGGAGCGATGGGTCCATAATGTAACAATTTTTATTATTCGGTAAAATATTTGAAAATCACGATTTTATAACAGGTTTTAAAATATCTATAATTTACTGTTGCTCCAATATTGATAATCTCCGATTTTGAATTTAAAACAGTTTAATTTTTGTAAGAAAAAACGGTCAACGGAAAATACTAGCTTTTTTGATTTGGTTTATTTTCAATCTGTTCGTTTATGTTTTAAAACGCCGTTGGGAATTCAATGCCCACCACTACTGTGTATTCGAGTGTATCTGTGAAAGTTTTATCAAATCAAATCAAATTTCATAGTAATACTTACATGCTTAACAGTACTGATGCCAGCATTTCCCGTGTATTTAATAAATGGTGTATATACGCACGGGTGTGCTTCTTGCAGGCCAGACATTCGCAGTCCTCTACTATTGGCACAAACTGATCTTTGTAACTGAAAATTATACAATAAGGACTAAGGACATGGATAGTTAATGTTAGTGTGTTGTTAACCCATAGAACTAACACGTAATGCTTATTGCTCTGGTTCCTTCCCAGCCTATATGAAACAAATAATACTTATATTTTATACAGGTATTCGGTGAATGTGGATAAGTAACTAGCTGTAGCAAAACAGCACTATTCCTTTAAAATTTGTATTTAAAAAAAGTAATTGATGGATGAAGGTTGCCAGGATCTTTCAAGTAGACATGTGTTCAACAGTGTACTTCTAATTGCTGAAATGCAGAGACGGAATAACCGCTAAATTAAGGTACATTTAAATTGTGGTAAGGCATTGCCATTTTTAATATCACTATTTTTACGGCACATATTTCAATATTGTTCCTTCATCAGTCAATCAACGGTTGACCTTGTCTGGGAGTTGTCATAAAAAGCAAACAGCCACTATTATACTAGCCCTCATTGAACTATGTAGTCCTCTTATTCGCTCTACACTTTAATTTTGGTACGGAAATGAGAAATGGGTTAAATAAAGTTAGTAAATCTCTAAATTAGATTAGAATGAAACCAAGAGGTATTCTAGGATTAAGTAGGATTCTAAAAATATAACGCTTTAGCAAATTAAACAATCAATATACAGGTCATGCTAGTGTAGAAGAGCATCATATCTTTAATCTCCAATGACCCTACCACTTACCAATTATTATGACCTTTATAATTCACCCTACTACTTTAATACACTAATTGTGAGTTTGTCTGTATAGACATTAACAGTATGCAGAATCATATAAAATTATCATAAAGATTCCTGTTAATAAAAGATGCATGTGAAGTCTAAAAAGGCCACCAAGAGGTCAAATCAATATACATAAGTTGATGTACACAATACAAATGATGCAATAAAACATAGTATATTTATCATAGATGCTAATAATTTTAAAATTACCATTCATTGTTCAAATCCAGCAAATAACAGGTGTCAAAGTCCTTTGTTACGTCAAATTCAAGAGTTAATGCATGACCCAAATTTGTAAGTCTCAGTGCATATGATCCATCAAAAACATCCCAACCATGTCCAATAGCTCTTACAATAACTGCTGGATTCCAACAGCCTTCAACTATATGCAACATTTCTTTAGGTAGAGCATCCTGAAAGATTTAAAAAAGTATTACAGAATAATGCATTTGTTGAGCTAATAACAGTCTGATAAGGTGGTATTAAAAAAATACTGTCCTATCTTAGTGTTTAAAGTGGCTTATTTATTTAATGAGAGCTTTGGCTTTATAGGACAATATTTAACCCTAGTTTAAGTGTGCCATAAAGCTATAACACATACAGTGACAGTATAAAAATTTCTACCATTGCTCCTTAAAATAGAATATAGAGAATATATTTCAGTTTATTACATACCCCAACTTTCTTAAAAACAGCATCTAATTTGTCTATTGATGAATATTCTTCTGATCCATCTGTTATTCCAGAAAGTGCTACCCCACTGAGAATATCCTTGTGTGCAAGGACATGTTTTATACTATCTTCACATTTTTTAGGTTGAGCTCCACCCACCACAACACCTGTAATATCATTTAAAGTATAAGAGGACAATAATGACTAAAATGTAGCTATTAATCTACTGTAAAATCTTGTATACAAATAAAATCATGTAAGCATCTCTATCTAAACGTTATATACACATAACAATATGTATAATATAAGATACCCTAATCTTGCCAATGAAATGAGATGGAGACTTGAAATTTGATGTGTACTTCTCAACCCATGCCATAGAAGACAACAAATGAGAAAAAATATCTTTCATTTAAAATTAATAAATTTGTCAGTTTGCAAAAAATTGCAAGAACTTTTTGAGAATCATTTAGCTTAATCCATAACGGTTTCTTAAACATAATATTTGAGTTTGAAAAGCGAACACAATAAAATAATAATACTTCAAATCTGATCACAGATAAGTAAAACCATTATTTAAATTAGTTTTCAAAACAACCTAATATATTAAATACTGGCTTTATTAAAAAAAATCTTTAAATGCAGAATTTTTGTGGACTTGACTTATATTTTTATTTTACTTCTGAGTTACATAATGTGTAAGTTATCCATTAATTACTATACCTGAAAGTAACCACTTCATACTTTTTAAAGTGAAAAGTACATTAAAGAATGCAGAAAGATATAGTGTCATCTTTTTCATGCAATTTAATATAAATAACTCAAATTGAGTAATAACTTAGTGTGTACAAACCTACAAGGCAACTCTTCTGCAACTCCTTTGAAACTGTATATCTCTTCACACATGCATTCAACATATTAGCTGTTCTGTCAACTGATTTGGAAATTCTTTTGTAGCCTTCATCAAGTGATGTACGTCCATCTGCAATCGCCAAAATAATGTCTGGTTTGAACACTTCCATAAGATCCATATATCTGCAATTTTTTTTTGTGAAGCTGATATTAATTTTTAGGAGTTATTATAGAATACATTAAGGGTATATAAAATTTCCATTACTTGTAACCATTTGGACTAGATCTAAAATATCACAATTGATAACATAAAACTTGCTCTCTGTTCTGAAGGATGTTCAGTTCCAACTAAAGCGGGACCATAACAACCAAACTGACGGTAAGTGGCTACTGCGGCCTTTGGACAACTTTGATCAGTGAAGGGTTTTGATGAGTTGTCCACCAATGCCTCATAGCATGCCTATGAGGCATTCCTTGTAGTCCTGGCCTGTAATTATACTAACTCTCTATACCTTTGAAATCGGAACACAATAGCAGTTGCACTACTGAATAGCAACAGAAATAGATGGTGCTAACCCCATTGACTCATAGGGAGAGAAGGAGTCTACCACTTAGTAATTTTTCCTCTATCTAGGATCTGTTCTGTTGAAACCAAGGGAGGTCCAAATATAAGACCTTTTCTACAAATATTATAAACAAATGAACAATAATTAAATTAATGCTAAGTTTAATGCAATATTAAAAATGATGATATAAAATAGTTTTTACATATAAAGTTTATTAAAAAAAAATGCAAGTTCACCTGTCAGCTGTTATCATTTTCTTTCCATGTTTGGTCCACAAAGGTACTTTATTTAGTTCAAAATAACCTGATGGTATAACTTCATTCATGTTCTGCAACGAGACACATGTGAAATGTTCTTCTAAACCTACAAATTTCGCCAAACCTTTTCCTTGAGCTTTTAAGCCATTTTCTAAATGCACTGTTTTTGACAGAGGTACCCACAACAGTTGTGGGTTCTGAAAAACTTTAGACAAAACCTCCGCGGTTAAATTAACAACACTGCCACCCTGTAATTCGTACATTAATATTTATATGACAATTTTGAGAAACACCGTTTTCTGACACTAGATTGCTGTAGCTTAAGGAATTAAGCAAAAGTTCATTATAATTAGCAAAATTTTTATGTGAACATCTATGGTAATTTTTGAGTTATTACTATTAATTTGTACTATAATAATACATTAAATGATAAATTTACAGTATTTTTAAGCAACATATTTAGTATTATAGTATTTTTAATCAACATATTAAATTTGGTATGCGAATAAGACAACAGAAAATATCATATCTAAAATTCAAAACAGACTATAAGTTTTTTAACATAATATTATTATAGTACAGTAATAGATTGCCTATCCGCTGGGCAAGTGTGGCAGTTATGGCAAATCCTCATTATGGGAGAGACCTGTCCATCCTGCATTGGACAATATACAGACAGAGACAGATAAAGGTAAAGTCGCAAACAGCGTGGAATTAAATCACCATAATTTAGAACCTTTCATGAAGATTTATATGTGTATTTTATATTTATATATTAAATATGTCTGTTCTGTCCGTGCGAAGCTCACAACACAATAAGAACAATTAAGCAATTAGTGTGAATATTCTAAATCTCTATACATATTGTAAAACTTTAATGTTATATAGGTATACATATACATACTAATACAAAATTATATTTTTCAAAAGTAATAATTTGTAAAAAGCAATGTAATGTCATGTTTATAAGTAGATAAAAATGTTAGAAAATTACTCACCTGAGTAAGTAAAGCTGCTGTTGGAGTTTCTATCACAGCTGATGGCATCTTAAAAAATTCGGTCAATATTCCGACACGTTCACTACTAGAACTTGATGATTTTATGATGAATCGCATTTTATGATCGTTTTGTAGTTTGCTTATTGCTATAAAATTTTTAATTTAAAACAAATATTTACAACGCGCGGTAACCTAACTACTGTTTATTTTTATTCACACTGATAGGCAACGGCTTAAAAGACCGTACAGCCTCTGATGCTATCGCTTTTATTTTTGATGAGGGCTACTTATAAAACTGAAAACAAGTAGAAATAGTCAAATGAGGTTTTAAAAAATGGCTAGAAACGGCTACAAAAAGGTCAAATTAAAAATTTTACGTTCTGTTATTAGGATAACATGATTAAAAATCAATCAAATCAATCACCAATACAAACATTTTCCTGCTACCGCAGTCACGTAGTGCTTATAATAAACTTTTTTCTCAAAATAAAAAACGTTACCACCTAATGGAAGGAATTTCTCCCGTGTCGCTGAGGCAGTTTACATACATAAATTACACATGGACATTTGGCTGCAGCTTTGGAAATAGACGGTTGCGATTTATTGTTTAAATTAGAAACCACACTACTATTAAAAACTCTCTCGCTTGCATCACTCTGTATTTAATGGTGACAAATAATCCTTTCTCTTGTGGTTCGATTCTTTCATATATAAATATCTTTTCGTTATGTATAACATTGGGTCCACCACCTCGTTATTACATATGAATTCTAAAATTCTGTCGTTACTAAAATCTTTAGATATAGGCCAAATCCAAAAATTCATAATTTAGGCTAACACGTGAGCTACGCTCGATGCCTGTGCCATGCAAGCGAAATTCATCGAGATAAAATTATTAGATGTATGTGAGTTTATCGTTAGCAGAGTGAAGTATATTCAGTTTCACCCGAAAAAAAATCATTAAAAATTGATAGCAAGCGACGTTGTCCAGAAAGTTCAGACCCAATTTATCATCAAGAATGGTTTCTGGAACTCAAGGATGAGTGCCTTGTAGAAACACCTTGTACATAGTGAGTAAGTAGTAACTTACGATTAGCTTGTACCTAGTATGTCCTAATTTGGCACTCTTTACTACAGAATAAGAAAATGAAATAAATATACTCTTTTCTATAATCTTTACATAGCTGTCCAAAAAGTATTCCAAATATAAAAATATATTTAATGATAATATTTACGAGTTTTTGAGTATTTAAAATAATTTGCAGAATAAATTACTTAATATATGATGATATACAATTATTATTAAACGGTATTTTCAAACAAAATTTGAAACCAAACGGTACACAAAGGACTGTGCCAACTACATCGTTTATTTTTAATGCAATGGTGGTACACACCCTAATAGGTTAATTTTATGCTTAACTCCTTGGGGCTTTCTACCATTATTAATTTTCATGACTATACCCAGCACTGCACTTTGAAAGGGGTAACTTTTAAAGCCTCGGGTCAGAAAATTAGCAATTCACGAGGGTTCGCTGTAATCAATAATTTAAAATATAAATGTTCTTCCATATTTCGAAAAAAAAACGTGAACAGAAATTTGGGAAGTTTCTAAATCGAGAATTATGCCTATTCCATTAAGGGTATGGAGGGTACGCCGATACATACCTTGCCGAAAATCAATAGTCCTCGCCTGGTATTCGAACACAGGAAATGGCTCAGCAGTCAGGTAAGCTAACCATTGAACCATGAGTTCGTCAAAAGCTTCTCGGAAAGGGATAATTTTTCCATAATCGCCTTGCTTGACTAACGGGTTGACAATCGTATTATCAGACACTTCATACGTTGGACGCTGGTGTCGGTCAACGTTCTGGAATTTTTTTGAAATGTTTAAACCCCTATCCCACTGATACCCAAACATTTTCAAGTCTTTTCCTTCACTCTACTCTTATGACACATATGAAAAGAAAAGGGATGGCAGATATTCTTACGCCACCGGTACCTATGACACTAACATTCATTTCAAATAATAAAAATAATGGCAGGTCCAGTCGTGTGTAATTAAGTAATATAATGTATCTTTTAATGTAACGCCAATAGTACATGAGCTTAAGGTAGATCATGTACTGTTTGAATTACATGCCGAATAGAAAATACAATAGAAAAATCCGTTGATACATTGATATTTCACACGACAACGCCGTCACGAACGCTGGCCGCCTTTGTGTTCCCATAAAAAATCGACACTAGATCGGATCAACTCGAACGTTGGCACGAGCGGCTCATATAATACTCATAGTGCTGTCCACGTGTTGAATTGATGAACACATAAACATTTCATTATGTACATTACACTTTACGTTTAATTGATTCTTGTTTGAAACATTATTTGGCCCTGTTAAAAATCCTACGAATTTTTCGAATGACATTGATATTAATAATACTTGCGACTTGCATTATGCGGTGATAATCGTGAAGCAGTTATAAAATGAAATGTTTAATTAACAATCAGTTAGTAAATTCCAAGGGTTGTAAAATTTCCTCTAATACCTACCTAATTCAAAGCATCAAAGAAATTCGATATTTAACTACGCTTAAAATATAACAGCCTATATAATATCTCACGTCAGAGCACAAACCATTTATCAACTTTGAAAATGGCAACGGAGCCGCTGTTAGTGCTTCACGCAACTCCAGTGCAGTTTGGTAGCACCAGACTGGTCATGTGTTTGGAATATTTTATAAATTTATTATAATGCTCACCGATTAACCGGGCAATTTGAATGATTATTTGTTCATTCGATATCCCATGTAATTTTTGGTGAAGCTGATTATGTTCTTTGGAGATGCTGTGATTATTGACTGCATGAAACCGGTTTTCTGATCAAATTATTATTACATATCATATATCAGACTCACAGGTTTCACAATACTTTTCCCATCATCACCGAACGATTAACTTGCAGTTATCAATTTTACAGTTGTTGGTACCGGGTATCGAATTCATTGTTCGCTACTTATAAAATTTAACGAAGGTTCTGCGCTCCCTCGGGTCACAACTTTTGTTTATATAAAACGTTATTTTACGACATCATATTCCATTTGTTTTCCCAATTGTCTCACAATCTTTTGCACAGTTATAACTTATTTAAATACATCTCTTAATGTGTTAATCAAAGTCTCACTCAAAGGGAATATACGTACATAGAATACGTAGGTACACAGTGTACGAGATAAATGCTGGAGCTGTTTTTATAATGCTACAATTATAGCGTACTGTCGCAAAAAAAAGTTGAAAAACAAAAACAAAAGCGTCATCCGTATATTCCCATAAAGCTAGATTATTTACACCCAGAAACTATTTTCTGTGATTCAGCAGTACATTCTGCATTGTTGTTTTTTCACAAAAGGAAAAATATTTCAGCTCTCTACAAAGGCCGCAGCTCATTATTAGTAAGTGTTTCTTGACTCGGCTACGCGTTAGTGCATTAATACATTAGTATATACTTTATGCAAATTTAATTTAAGATAATCCTTATTGTAAACATGGTTAAATAAAATATTACCTATTTCATGAATGTGTAAAATACTTTTTTTCTTAACGCTCTTTTCACCTCTCCGGGAGAAAGAAACTTGACGGGATTTTACTCGGAGATTTCCATCAGATTTTCAAAGTTTTCCCTTAGTCGCCTTTTTCGACTCGAACGGGAAGAATCAGTAACATTCTTAGGAATCTTCAACAGCAAAATATGTCGCGATTGGATTTGTTATATTAAACTTTTTATAATAATTCAAGAAAAAAAGAACAAAAATCTGTGTCTATTTGTCTATTGCTATTCTTCAACTTCTTTTCTCATTGGAACAAAAAGAAAACTTCTTTAATACGATTAACTTAATTATATTTAACATTTTATACTTGTTTGTAGAGTCAATCGGCGGCTTTTGCTGCTGCTCGAGTGGGCCGGCTCGACCGGTTGGGTACCAGGGCCTAACAAAATATCGGCGTGACAGAGGCATCTTGTAATTTGTTCTTTTAGTTCGGTGAGTGAGGTAACCGGAGGCCCACTCCCTCTCCCTATCCCTCCCATCTCCCAAATACCCTTAAACCCCGGCAACGCACCTGTAGCACCTCTAGTATTGCAGATGTACGTGGACATCGGAAATCACTTACCATCAAGTGAAACGCTTGCTCGTTTGCCGCCTTTCCCATAACATAATTATAAACAAAGCACAAACTTACTTACTTTACTTATAAATTTAAGGTTATTATGTAAAGAAGCAGCCTACAAATATCCCAAAACTGTTTAAAATATTGCATAGATTTTTTCTTCTTTTTTAAAGGGAAAAGTATAACCTTTATATATTATCATTACCATAGAATTTCTATTGCTGCAAAATTGCATAAGTTATTTAAGATTAATTTCAAATGAAATATCTGAACCAAGAACGAAGTGCCACTCATATTTTGTGCTGCGTACCTCAGGTGCGATAAAAATCTGACCATTTAATTTCACGTAGGTTATCTAAATTCTACTTGCATTTATATTCGAGGCAGCACTGTGGGTATACAATGAAGTATGCCTACAGGCATCATTATGTTGGATACGAGCGCCATTATTATTTCTCAGTTGCAGTTTGCGAGATTATGAAGGCGTGAATGCTCAATAAAAACTTATTTGTGCAGCAACTTTTTTTTGTTATGCTGTATATCTGACGCATAATTAAAGAAACGGCGCTTACAATTTATTTGTAAATACATACATACATATATTCACGCCTTATTCCCAACAGGGTAGGCAGAGACAATCTCCTTCCACTTGCTACGGTCCTGACATACGTCTATCGCTTCTTCCAGTTTCATAAATCTTCGCATGCATGCTCGTTGGTTTAGAGTACTCTTGACCTGGCCTTTTTCCCGAACGTCTCCGATTTGATCGTGAAATGTTCGCCTAGATCTTCCTCTCCCGACTCTATCATTTTTTAGTATACAATGTTTTTTCTCTGGCGACCTAATGATTGATAGTTTTTATCACCTTGCCTTAAACTGCGGCATAGATTGACTTCGATGACTGTGACCTAGATTATGTATCTGGCCGGACCATGCGGTAAAGGATGAACTAGTCGTTTCCTTCACAAGGTGAATCAAACGAGAAGAGTTTCTCAAATAAGCAAAAGTTCGACGCCCGTTAGATAGTAAGGACATCGTGGGCTCAGAGATTCAGAGGTGTATGTAAATGATCGTCTCAAAATAAGGGCCGCCAACGTTGGTCATAACCAGACTGTCAAATATTTGACTGTGCAATCTCTTTCACAAAACTTTAGTTTTGTTAAATGTTTACATTAAAGGGCAAGCTCGAATTTTGGAAGTTGGAATTGCCATTATACATGAGATTCAGTTGTTGGAGATCTGGTGATCATCAGATTTTTTGTTTGTGAAATCTTTTGCATTAAAACATATAATTTAAGCACAAAGTCAAAAGTTGTAACTGCCATAGTGCCTGAGATCCACTTGCCGGGAATAGGGTCATAAGAGAGACCATCAAATATTTGGCTGTTTAATCTGCTTCACAAAACTAAACATTTGAGGCTAAACTAGATAGTTTTAATTGTCATGGTGCCGATCTAGTTTCCAGAGATCTGGTCATCACCATACTGTTAAATAATTGGCTGTATATTCTGCTACGAACAAAATCTATCTAGAAATATAAATATTCTTCATCCATTGGAATCGTAACGAGTAACGCAAAATCGATGTTTTCCCTACAGTGCCCAAAAAAGTTTTACATAAAAAAATTTAGATAATTAAGTTATCGTGGAAGAATATACCGTTTTTTCTCCAAAGAACAATCTCACCTGCAAGCGGTGCTCCCTGCTGACTAATGAACGAAGCTCTGACGATGCCAAGCGTGATATGGGCAAATGTTCCATGCATGGAACGACAACTATTGTTTCCGCTTCCATGGAGAAGCTTTTGAATAACATTGGACTTATATAGGTTGATAAAGAAGAAGATAATTAAAAGAGACTAAATTAAACAAAAATTATCACACGCTAATGCTAGGATTAATTAGTACCGCTGGGATTAATGGCACTATAATAGTATATTCTACGCAAGTGATAACATCTGGTATGCATTGAAAGATAAACACCGTGGCACCGACCGCAGCCAAGTTATTGTCGTACGCGTAATTATACTCATTCTCCAACTTTAGTACACGTAAGGCTAGTAGTAGCTAAATTAATAATTACTTGATTCTCAAAATAATTAGCCAGGAATCATAAAATAATACATAACTACATTACTTTAAATACTTATTATTACTTGATAATATACGTATTATTAATAAAATTATACCTGTTTTATACATTGATGAAAGTAGTATGATAAAGTGTATTATACTTTGATTTTGTATTTGCTAGAAATCATTATTACTATAGTTGTAACTACGTTTTTTGCCCTTTTTAAACATTATTCCACCATTATCGTACTCTTAGTATTTTAGTTGAGAGTTCACGGTGTCTTAAGTTGTTGCTGTATGCATTTCTTATAATAGTAAATCATCTTCTTCCTTAATCTCGTCATATTAGTTAATGTTTAGTAACAGGATTCCATACAGTTTGTTCTGTGACGAGAGAAGTATCAGACACAGTATACACTTCGTCTTTACTAAACTTTTTTCTTCTTCAAAATTTAATAGTTCAAATTGTGAATAAGCTTAATTTAGTCTAGAGTACAATTGTTTCAATAGTGGAGTTTCATATTTTTTATATATTTTAAATCGTCCTTTATCTTGTTTGCATATGCCTCAGTAACGTAAAGAATGAATAAGCCGAGTTCATTATCTGAAAAAGTTTTAAATAAATTTTATTATTACTTATTATATAATCAGATAAATTGTTTGCTGTATGTAGGCGACGAGAGACCAGGCGGCGAGGAAGCTAACAAATATAATAAATACAGAGACCGTTTATGGGTAGCAATTTCTATGATGCATGTACTACGACAGCCAATCTACCTGCCTATCATAAAAAAATCCTTAGTTAGAGATACCATGCCCACTCAGAGCGGCCTAAGGGCTAAGTCAGACCGGCAATGTAACCTACATTTCTTGGTTCACCGTGTGAGACAATGCCACGACAAGGAACCTTTCGGCGCCTAAACCAAATAGGCAGGCTATTTGCGAATATGGATAACACAGTATGGCCTAAGCGTAAGAATGTATCACCCCGATTCTTCCTGATAGTGTCGTAAGATGGGACTAAGGCATAAAGCCATGTAAATCGCCTGCGATTGCCAATCCGCTAGCTGAACGGGGCAACTATGGTAAATCTCCTTATGGGATAGGCCTATCCCCTACAGGGCACTATTTACAGGCTAGTAAAGAAAGGCCATGTTTTGTTCAGCAGTGGCTATACTAGAGGATGTCGATAATTATTAGTAACTAACGTTAAATTTCTGTTACGCGAACACAAAAAATTTGAAATGGAACTATTATTTACAGATTTTATCCTAACAAATAAACATAACATAGGGCAAACAAACTAAAAATCTGTAAGGACCCGCGTAAAAGAACATATAGCAGATGTGAAACACCGACGCTCTAGGAAGTCTGCAGTCTGCGAAATAAATGAAGCTTCACTTCAAATTAAAGTTAATATTATTAAATTATGCTCATACTCTTGAGTTTTTCGAAACATACATACGATTTGCATCGTTGACTTGAAAACTAAGTCGAACCCCTGTTCACTATCTACCACATTGTTCCAAATAAGCCGTGGTGAACCTGACCTTTGACCACCCTTTAATAGGGTATATAGTCGTGAGTGTTTATTATATTTTCAATTAAGTATAGTTACAAAAATGTTCCGTGACACACCGATGTAAAAGTTGCAAGTGACAGCAAAAACATTTTGCCACCCGTTATTGTTAATGGACGGTTGGCTCTTTCCACAAATAAACGTAAACTGCTTTTGAATTTACGCGACCTAGGTGTCCAGTCACAGTTGTAGATAGCTTCAGAAAGGAGACAGCTCTGTGAAACATTTAATATTTCAGTTGTGTTATTTTTCAGACAAGTTTTGATTTAAACATGATGAGTACAATAAGTACTAAGTAATAAATAATAAAAAGTATGAGTAATAAGTAAATGTTTAAGTAAATTCTCAAATATTTACCTCTTTTTCTAACCATTACGTTATTGAGTTAGGTTTGTGATAAAGTCGATAGATAAAACTGACATGAAGTTACAAACGACAATGAGTGTAATATAATAGTGTAGAAGAATTATAAATAAATTATTACCTTTTCCATGATTCGAGTGCCAAACCAGCATGGCACCATTATTTGAATTACCATAATGAATATATATGTCGCCAGAAAAACATAATATTGGGCAGTCGCGGGCTAAAAAACAAAAATCTAAATAATTTTTATTTATCCATTTATTTTTAATTTATTTTAATTTTTCATCAGGACGTCTAAACCTCAGTCCCCGTGACCACGGGTGCTGTAAAGCAGTCGAAGCGTCAGGAATTAAACAAACAAGAAATAAAAATTAAACGCCATAAAATCTGTAAATATTTTTTGTCATTGGTATTGTGAATTGTCATTTCATAACAATTATATTCACAATACCTAGAATGATTAGGACCTATTCCTCGTGCCACGGTACCAACAGAACGCTAGAAGAATTTCTCAAGCCAAAATGTGTTCTTTTTTCAATAGTGCGATCATAAAACAAATTTTACCTTCTATTTAAAACACTCACCAAGGTAAATCTGAACACACATACACATATTATGCATGAAGCCATACTAAATTGAGTAAACAACGCGAAACTAAAAACTTCTTGATTGAGTTTGCAAAATCTGGAAAGAAATCAAAATGGTAGAAACTGTAAGTATAAAAACAAGAATACTCGATTTTTCTTTAATAATAATTACTTACGTATTAATCAATTAACATTTAACTAATTGGTACTTACTTGTAAAGTTTATCGTAATGTATTATAGCTTGATTTAATTTATTAATAATTTTACTTTCATGCAAATTATTACCCATCTCGCCAGTATGTTCAAAGGTTTTATTATTAATAGTCAATTTATTTGATACGTTTGTCAACTTTTCCTTCAGAATTTCCAATTGAGCTATACTTAACACCATTAGTCCCAGAATAAATGTATCGATGTTCACATTGTAGAGCATATGAAAATGCATACCGAAACTTTGATAAAAATATAAGAAATAAATAAACCTTTCTTTTATGTCATCTGGTAGAAAGGAATAACTACAGACCGGTAGTTCTAACTGAACTGGTAGGAATATATGTGCAATAAATGGAGATAGCACATGCGTAAGATTCGACGTAAACGATACAGCTGCAATGATTTTCCAATACCGTATGTTGAATTTTTTTGCATCTTTTATTGCATTAAATCCATTGTCAGTCATTGGTTGAAATAGTTTGTTTTCTAACATTTCTAGAAGCATAATAATTTTTTTGCGCTCGAAAATAAAGGTCAGAACTTTTGACATAATTGCTAACACCGTAAAGTAAAATAACATTTCTTCAATTAAAATATCTAATTGTCTGGGCAAGTAATACAAATTTATAGTCAATAAAATATCATACAAAATAATAAAAAATAAGACAAAAGATTTAGAATAAAAATTATAATAATGACTAATGTTTTTATAAGGATAGATAAGAAGAAATTTCCAAAATTTCATATTGATATTAAAACAATCGATTTGTTTATATAGTGACATTGTCGTAAACACTTTTCAAGCAATACTATAAATATTTAAAAATCACGAGAATAACGTTTATGCGCTATTTTATTACCCGGTATAGACTAAAACTATCTACACATACGTTAGAAACTCAAAGAAACACTTTTAACTTGTAATTAGCTTTAGCAAAGCATTTAAATCCAATAAAAGGAATAAGCCATAAAGAACTAGTTGATTTGAAGCACAAGGTAAAATTATAAGTAATTTTCCATTTTTTTCTTGCTTTGAAAGTAAATTAACTTTTGAAATGAAAATGTTCGTGTATATACTAGAAAACACATTAACTTATGAAAAACCTTTATTTTAGGGTTCCATGCTAACGGAACGATTATAAGATATTCGTTGCCCATATGTTTATCTCAACGGCCAGATACCTTTTTTTTAAAACTGCCTATCTCTATGGGCGATACGCGTGAGTGCTTTGATATGTTATGCCATGGCCGGACCGTAAATTTGCCCACATTAAGAAGCGCTAGACCAACTCGTGAAATGGTGGCATTTCAAAAAACAACCATTTAGTACTGGCTATAGTCTGACTAAATACTGACGACTATAACGACTGCTTCGTTGGGCTATTCCTAGTTTTCAAAATATGACAATGGAAACTGCAGACGTGGAGATTATTTACGGTTTTTTATTTTGATGCAATACATCGATGAACTTACTATTCACATAAGTCCGATGGAAAAGCGTTTTGAAATTTTTACACAAAGTTCATGTTACACATAGCCAGACAATTTAGGTGGCCTAGTTAAATTTCGTTTAATGTCAACAACTTAAGCATCATTTTTATTTTATAACGTCATATTCTTATCACGAAAACGAGAAACTAAACGTGGATGAGCAAGTCGACAAACTATGTACATATGGCCACTTCTTGATATAATCAATTCTATGATCTGGCAACAACATAATACGAGTATGTAAATTAATACTTAAATTCTTATAATAGTATTTAAAATCTTTCCAATCTTTGTTAATTTTTTTGTATTTTTTTTTGTTTAGTAAATTTGTTACCGTATATGGCGTAGTTAAAATAAATTTAATCTATTTGTTTCACACTGTTATAACAACTAGACTGTAAGAAACTGACTGAAAATATTGTATTTACTTAAATTTTACCACAACCTAAACACCTAAAGGTTTTTAAAAAATCATAAGAAAAGCGAATCAATTTTTTACCTGCCTACATTCGTTGGTGTTCATTTAGGAATTTTATTTTCTTAAGCGGCTACTTCAGGACATAGGCCTCTCTCTAAACGAGGGGATTTACAATGATGGTCACGCTTGGTAGGCGAGTTGACGATCGCAGTACCCGAAGCCACGAACGTTAGACGCTACCAGCGGTCATCGGTCGGTGTATTTCATTCTGATATTTTGAAATACTTAATTCACCATCTGTCGGATACCATAACATTGTAAAGGCTTTTCACTTAGTCGACTATTATGATTACACAACGGTTTATTTTCCTAAAAATGGGAAAAAATTTAAAAGCATTTAAACAGATATTAAGATATTACTAAATAATATAACCCGCCTCTGAGAATTGTTTTGTAAGCGACTGTCCTGTTTGTTATGCATTAGCCACGAGCACGGTCAACGACGCGATTGAAACATAATCCCTTGCGGTCGAGGCTTCACTACCGTCTGATTGTACCCTACAGCTTTTGTTCTGCATGGATTAAATATTTTAACGTAAGTAATTATATTCATTCTTATATTTATTAGACATTGAAATGAACCTAATTGTAACGGATTTCATTTTTGTATCTAATTTTAAAGCAAAAACTACTTACAGAAGTTTCTAGAGCTTTACAGCCACCATGGTCACGGATTTAGGCGTTTGACATCCTGCTGGTATAGGTATTCGCCTTAACGTCTACTTTAGGAAAGCTTGGCTGCGCGTTTTATTTTATTTATCACAGACTTTCAAGGTAGTAGAAGTATTCACTAGATGGTAGGCTCCTTCTTTGCCTGGGTATCACCCTCGGACCTCGGGTTGAAGTTGTTTGCAGATGTACAGAGCTGCGGTAGGTACTTGCCATAAGAGGGACTGTTTGTCACATACATACATACATACATATATTCACGCCTTGTTCCCAACGGGGTAGATAGATACAATCTTCTTCCACTTGCTACGGTCCTGACATACGTCTATCGCTTCTTCAACTTTCATCAATCTTCGCATGCATGCTCGTTGGCTTAGAGAACTCTTTACTACCTGGCCTTTTTCCAAAACGTCTCAGATTTGATCGTGAAATGTTTGCCTAGGGCTTCCTCTCCCGACTCTGCCATTTACACTCGCCTCGTATATTTATTTCGTCAACCTACTTTCATTCATCCTCTCCACATATCCACCAGCTCAGGATCCTTTTCTCAATGTGTTACTACATCGTCTTTCACGCCACAACGCTATATGATCACATTATTTCGAACCCTGTCAGTTATCTTCACATCAATCATATTTCTTAACACTCTAATTATTACTGCATTTATCCTGCTTTCATGCCTCTTCTTCCATATCCTGCTTTCGCTTCCATATGTTTGTCACCTATATATAAAATATTCTATCTAGTTAAAAAATTTAAAATTTGTGTTTTGCAAGTAGTTTTCACGTTATATAACTATAATATTAAAAATAACTACAATCTCATGACTAACCTCGTGAATGAAATAAAACAAATAAAAAATGTGTTAAAACAATATTACAGATCCATGTTGTATAACCTAACCTAACCTGGCCTGGCCTGACTGGCCTGGCCTGACTGGCCTGGCCTGACCTGGCCTGGCCTGGCCTGACTGGCCTGGCCTGAGCCTGGCCTGGCCTGGCCTGACTGGCCTGGCCTGGCCTGGCCTGACTGGCCTGGCCTGACCTGGCCTGGCCTGACCTGGCCTGGCCTGACCTGGCCTGGCCTGGCCTGACTGGCCTGGCCTGAGCCTGGCCTGGCCTGACTGGCCTGGCCTGAGCCTGGCCTGGCCTGGCCTGGCCTGACCTGGCCTGGCCTGGCCTGAAGCCTGGCCTGGCCTGAGCCTGGCCTGGCCTGAAGCCTGGCCTGGCCTGACTGGCCTGGCCTGTGGCCTGGCCTGGCCTAGCCTGGCCTGGCCTGACTGGCCTGGCCTGACTGGCCTGGCCTGACCTGGCCTGGCCTAGCCTGGCCTGGCCTAGCCTGGCCTGGCCTGCCTGGCCTGGCCTGACTGGCCTGGCCTGCCTGGCCTGGCCTGACTGGCCTGGCCTGACCTGGCCTGGCCTAGCCTGGCCTGGCCTGGCCTAGCCTGGCCTGGCCTGACTGGCCTGGCCTGAGCCTGGCCTGGCCTAGCCTGGCCTGGCCTAGCCTGGCCTGGCCTGGCCTGACCTGGCCTGGCCTGGCCTAGCCTGGCCTGGCCTGAGCCTGGCCTGGCCTGACTGGCCTGGCCTGACTGGCCTGGCCTGGCCTGGCCTAGCCTGGCCTGGCCTGACTGGCCTGGCCTGACTGGCCTGGCCTGACCTGGCCTGGCCTAGCCTGGCCTGGCCTAGCCTGGCCTGGCCTAGCCTGGCCTGGCCTGAGCCTGGCCTGGCCTAGCCTGGCCTGGCCTGCCTGGCCTGGCCTGACTGGCCTGGCCTGACCTGGCCTGGCCTGACTGGCCTGGCCTGGCCTGACTGGCCTGGCCTGGCCTGGCCTGGCCTGGCGGCCTGGCCTGGCTGGCCTGGCCTGGCCTGGCCTGGCCTGGCTGGCTGGCTGGCTGGCTGGCCTGGCCTGGCCTGGCCTGGCCTGGCCTGGCTGGCTGGCCTGGCCTGGCCTGGCCTGGCCTGGCCTGGCTGGCCTGGCCTGAGCCTGGCCTGGCCTGACCTGGCCTGGCCTGAAGCCTGGCCTGGCCTGGCCTGGCCTGGCCTGGCCTGAGCCTGGCCTGGCTGGCCTGGCTGGCCTGGCTGGCCTGGCCTGGCCTGGCCTGGCCTGGCCTGGCTGGCCTGGCCTGGCCTGGCCTGGCCTGGCCTAGCCTGGCCTGGCCTGGCCTGGCCTGGCCTGTGGCCTGGCCTGGCCTGGCCTGGCCTGGCCTGGCCTGACTGGCCTGGCCTGGCCTGGCCTGGCCTGACCTGGCCTGGCCTGAGCCTGGCCTGGCCTGGCTGGCCTGGCTGGCCTGGCTGGCCTGGCCTGGCCTGGCCTGGCCTGGCCTGGCCTGGCTGGCCTGGCCTGGCCTGGCCTGGCCTGCCTGGCCTGGCCTGGCCTGGCCTGGCTGGCCTGGCCTGGCTGGCCTGGCCTGGCCTGGCCTGGCCTGGCCTGGCTGGCCTGGCTGGCCTGGCCTGGCCTGGCCTGGCCTGGCCTGGCCTGACCTGGCCTGGCCTGTGGCCTGGCCTGGCCTGGCCTGGCCTGGCCTGGCTGGCCTGGCTGGCTGGCCTGGCCTGGCCTGGCCTGGCCTGGCCTGGCCTGGCTGGCCTGGCCTGGCCTGGCTGGCTGGCTGGCCTGGCCTGGCCTGGCCTGGCCTGGCCTGGCCTGGCCTGGCCTGGCCTGGCTGGCCTGGCCTGGCCTGGCCTGGCCTGGCCTGGCCTGGCGGCCTGGCCTGGCCTGACTGGCCTGGCCTGTCCTGGCCTGGCCTGGCCTGGCCTGGCTGGCCTGGCCTGGCCTGGCCTGGCCTGGCCTGGCTGGCTGGCTGGCCTGGCCTGGCCTGGCCTGGCCTGGCCTGGCTGGCCTGGCCTGGCCTGGCCTGCCTGGCCTGGCCCGGCCTGGCCTGGCCTGGCCTGGCCTGGCCTGGCCTGGCCTGGCCTGGCCTGGCCTGGCCTGGCCTGGCTGGCCTGGCCTGGCCTGGCCTGGCCTGGCCTGGCCTGGCCTGGCCTGGCCTGGCCTGGCCTGCCTGGCCTGGCCTGGCCTGGCCTGGCCTGGCCTGGCCTGGCCTGGCCTGACTGGCCTGGCCTGGCCTGGCCTGGCCTGGCCTGGCCTGGCCTGGCCTGGCCTGGCCTGGCTGGCCTGGCCTGCCTGGCCTGGCCTAGCCTGGCCTGGCCACAGCCTGGCCTGGCCTGGCCTGGCACAGCCTGGCCTGGCCTGGCCTGGCCCGGCCTGGCCTGGCCTGCCTGGCCTGGCCTAGCCTGGCCTGGCCTGGCCTGGCTGGCCTGGCCTGCCTGGCCTGGCCACAGCCTGGCCTGGCTGGCCTGGCCTGGCTGGCTGGCCTGGCCTGGCCTGGCTGGCCTGGCCTGGCCTGGCCTGGCTGGCCTGGCCTGGCCTGGCCTGGCCTGGCCTGGCTGGCCTGGCTGGCCTGGCCTGGCCTGGCCTGGCTGGCCTGGCTGGCCTGGCCTGGCCTGGCTGGCTGGCTGGCCTGGCCTGGCCTGAGCCTGGCCTGGCCTGGCCTGGCCTGGCCTGGCCTGGCCTGGCCTGGCCTGGCTGGCCTGGCCTGGCCTGGCCTGGCTGGCTGGCTGGCCTGGCCTGGCTGGCCTGGCCTGGCCTGGCTGGCCTGGCCTGGCTGGCCTGGCTGGCCTGGCCTGGCCTGGCCTGGCCTGGCCTGGCCTGAAGCCTGGCCTGGCCTGAGCCTGGCCTGGCCCGGCCTGGCCTGGCCTGAAGCCTGGCCTGGCCTGGCCTGGCCTGTCCTGGCCTGGCCTGAAGCCTGGCCTGGCCTGTGGCCTGGCCTGGCCTGGCCTGGCCTGGCCTGGCCTGGCCCGGCCTGGCCTGGCCTGGCCTGGCCTGGCCTGGCCTGGCCTGGCCTGGCCTGGCCTGACCTGGCCTGGCCTGGCTGGCCTGGCCTGAGCCTGGCCTGGCCTGGCCTGGCCTGGCCTGGCCTGGCCTGGCCTGGCCTGACTGGCCTGGCCTGGCCTGGCCTGGCCTGGCCTGGCCTGGCTGGCCTGGCCTGGCCTGGCCTGGCTGGCTGGCTGGCTGGCTGGCCTGGCCTGGCCTGGCCTGGTCTGGCCTGGCCTGGCACAGCCTGGCCTGGCCTGACCTGGCCTGGCCTGGCTGGCCTGGCACAGCCTGGCCTGGCCTGGCCTGGCCTGGCCTGGCCTGGCCTGGCCTGGCCTGACTGGCCTGGCCTGACTGGCCTGGCCTGAGCTGGCCTGGCCTGGCCTGGCCTGGCCTGGCCTGGCCTGGCCTGGCCTGGCTGGCCTGGCCTGGCTGGCCTGGCTGGCCTGGCTGGCCTGGCCTGGCCTGGCTGGCCTGGCCTGACTGGCCTGGCCTGGCCTGGCCTGGCCTGAGCCTGGCCTGGCCTGGCTGGCCTGGCCTGGCTGGCCTGGCCTGGCCTGGCCTGACACAGCCTGGCCTGGCCACAGCCTGGCCTGGCCTGGCCTGGCCTGGCCTGGCCTGGCTGGCCTGGCCTGGCCTGGCTGGCCTGGCCTGGCCTGGCCTGGCCTGGCCTGGCTGGCCTGGCCTGGCCTGGCCTGGCCTGGCCTGGCCTGGCCTGGCCTGACCTGGCCTGGCCTGACACAGCCTGGCCTGGCCTGCCTGGCCTGGCCTGGCCTGGTCTGGCCTGGCCTGGCACAGCCTGGCCTGGCCTGACCTGGCCTGGCCTGAAGCCTGGCCTGGCCTGACACAGCCTGGCCTGGCCTGAAGCCTGGCCTGGCCTGGCCTGGCCTGGCCTGGCCTGGCCTGGCCTGGCCTGGCCTGGCCTGGCCTGGCCTGGCCTGGCTGGCCTGGCCTGGCCTGGTCTGGCCTGGCCTGGCTGGCCTGGCCTGGCCTGGCTGGCCTGGCCTGGCCTGGCTGGCCTGGCCTGGCCTGGCCTGGCCTGGCACAGCCTGGCCTGGCCTGGCCTGGCCTGGCCTGGCCTGGCTGGCTGGCCTGGCCTGGCCTGGCCTGGCCTGGCCTGGCCTGACCTGGCCTGGCCTGGCCTGGCCTGGCCTGGCCTGGCCTGGCCTGGCCTGGCCTGGCCTGGCCTGGCCTGGCCTGGCTGGCCTGGCCTGGCCTGGCGGCCTGGCCTGGCCTGGCCTGGCCTGAAGCCTGGCCTGGCCTGGCACAGCCTGGCCTGGCCTGGCCTGGCCTGGCCTGGCTGGCCTGGCCTG